>CM014734.1:13835620-19294127 GCA_004329165.1 Spatholobus suberectus
TTTGGTGCACACCAGATAACAAACTAGATAATAATAGGATAAATATAAAATATTTTCAAATGTCAAAATTATTATTTTATTAAATTACATATAATTTTTTAAAAGTTAATTTTTAATTTTTACAAAAAATATAATTTTAACTAAAGTATACAATATTATTTTTTATTATGTAGTTACTTTCTTAAAATTATAAAAATATATATAACATTTTTAAAATTATAATTATTATTAAATATTTTTCTTTAAAAATATTTAAATATTAATTATTCAATTTTTAATATTTTAATTAATAATATACTTTAAATTTATATGTCAAAATTATTATAAATATATATAATAAAAAATATATACAATAAATATAATACATAGTAATATATATTAATTTATATAATATAACTGTATATTATATTTATTTTGTTATTATATATATATATATATATAATTATTTGTAATATGTTAAATATTATAACAAATTTTGTATATAATTATACATATAATATTATATTTGTATATATATAATTTTTTTTATAATATTCAACATATTACATAATATATAGAGAGAGAAGAGAAAGAGAAAAGATAGAGAGTTTATCCTGTTACTTCCTAACCCAACTCTGCTTGAGGATAAGAAATATACAAGAGCAATAAGATAGAATAAGAGATAGGATAGTATTGTCATATCTTGTTGTGCAACAAACAATGAATTACAACAGGATAGGATAATTGTCCTATTCTATCCTATATCATATCCTAGCCACCAAATGGGCCCTAAAGGTTTAATACATTCGTAGGTCCTTGAACTTTTTATAAATTTTTAATTAGGTCTCTAAACTAAAAAAAAATTGTAATTAGATCCTTAATCTTTTAAATTTTTGTAATTTGATCTCTAGAGTTAGTTTATGGCAGCTTGGAATCGCCAAGAAATTTACAATTTGCGACGGTTTTACTAGCTCCAGGGATCCAATTACAAAAATTTAGAAGATAAAGGATCTAATTACAATTTTTTTTAGTTTAGGGACTTAACTAAAAATTCTTAAAAAATTTAGGGACCTACGGATGTATTAAACCTAAAATAAATTCACATATCCATTTTCCTTTAAAAAGTAATTCTTAACAAAATTATAAAAACTAAATTAAAATCACGCATTCTTTTTGTTCATGTATTTCTTTTTGAAGGCACAACACCATACGAATGATCAACCTTTGTCATAAAACCTTATATGATTTTATATCAACATTCTGTTTTAACAATTCAAGAACACCCTAAATTGAGCTTATATAGGTAATAAAATAAATTCACATGCCCATTTTCCTTTAAAAAGTAATTCTTAATAAAATTATAAAAACTTAATCAAAATCATGAATTCTTTTGTTCATGTTTTTCTTTTTGTAGGCACAACACCATATGAATGATCAACCTTTGTCATAAAGGCATGAGATGAATGATTAACCATTATTTAAGAGTATAGAGTTAAATTTATTCATCAAGTCTTGAAAGAAAAGGATTTCTTTTGCAACTATCTACCTATTTTGTGTTACAAACTTAATATTTTTTTAGAAGGATTTTGATGTTATTGATGTTGTATATAAATTGAAAAAGAACATAAATTAATCTTGATATTGGATGATAAAAGAATAAAATAAAAAAAATTGTTTTCAAATTAGTTGATAAAAATAAAATTAAAATTAAAAAAATAGATTGGATTGTTTTCATATGGTTGGTTGATTCAGCTAGTAAGTGGTTATTCTAATGCAAGTCAGAGGAGAAGCTTTCAAAGCTGCAAGGTTAGTTGTGTCAATATTTTAATGCAAATGCATGTAATATATATATATATATATATATATATATATATATATATAATAATAATAATAATAATAATAATAATTGTGCTTTGGAGTAATAACTTTGCTTGTGTACTTTACTTTTCAAAATCCACCTAGTTTTTGTGGTAGATAGCAGATGTTCTGAACCAATTACTAAATCTTGAACTGCCTAAAGATGTCATCTTATTTAATAAAGTCAATAGTCACATATTCGTTTTATATACCATCATAATTTTCAGCCACCTAATCAAATTCAGAACAAATTTAAAAGCCATACACAGCCAAAAACTAATAATATTAAACCATTTATATTTTTCAGCATTGGGAAGGTAGAGATTATAGAAATTACAGTAAACATAAATAGTAAGAAATCAATTAGCCATTTCGAGAATTAATTAAACCCTGTTGGGATTGCTAAGGATCACCTTGTGTTTACACACTGTTTATCCTGATTGAGGAATGAAAAATGCTATTAGTTATGAAACTCATTTTCGTCAAATTGACACGAAGGCTGATTTCCGTCAATCTACTTTTTATATGTTTTCATAATTTTTAATTAATACTTACTTAAAAGAATGATCACCGTCCGATTTAAAATTCGTGCAGGTTTACTTTCATAACAAATAGCACGGCTCTTGAGGAATTGCAAAGAATTCATTTAGTTCCTTTTTCTGAAGCAAATTCAATAAACATTAGGTGTGCAGCAGAATTATAGAATATACTTAATTAAAAGAATTATAGAAATTTCAAATGGATCATGACAACTCTTTTTCTCCTATGAAGCCATAAACACATATGAGAACAAAATAATCTATCGACATATTTAGTTGACTAATAATTTTAAGGAAGGATAATTTTCTATTATTTTAATTGAAAGGCAAAAAGAGAGTCGTATTAGAATATTAATACCAAATCCTTGACCCATGTTTCCATAAATTAGATATAAATTTGAGACACAAAATTAGGGTATGTGAAAACCAATAAGAATTATAAGAAATAAAAACAATATTTGGATCAAACTATAAGAATTATAAGAAAACATAGGTATTTTCATTATATAAGTGTTTAAACTATGTGCTATTAGTAATATTCTAACACTATATATTAAACGTATCTTAAAATTTTAAAACTTTAAGGATTGAAAGATGTATCAGCGAGTGAAATGCTTTTAAGCTTTTGTTCACACCTCTTGGCATCATAAAAAAAACCAAGTATTGTATAATTATATACAAAAAATTAGAACAAAAATTGAGATAAAAAGAAATGTACTGACTTTTGCATATTATAAATGTTGTGCTGCTATATATACCAACAATACATGAGCCATGTTGCAATTAGTTCAAAACACAGCCATCAAATATAAATAAAAAGAATCTTAGTCATACATGAATTTCTGCCCAGTAAATCATTAAAATTATTTTTAAAAAATCAACAAACAAATCAAAAGTTTAAAATAATATGTCCATCACATCAAGATTTTCAAACAGCAATAACATCCACTCAATATTAGATCCTTGAAGCTATTTCCAGAAGAGTATAAACCCCCCAATATAAAAACATGCTCTCCCTCTTTCTTTCTATATATTTTTTTCATTTTTTGAAATTTGCCTACATTTTTCCTTCCAATGATGGCCAAATCAATGAGCCCCTTCGAGATTGCTTGCAAAACTTTTTATATTGTCACTCAAGTTCAAATGACGCATGAAGTCATCATCAAGTGCTACCAACAATTATCACATGCCCATATCAAAATTAAATATCCCCAAAATTAATAAAAATAAATTAAAATAAAACAAAAAATGGCCAATTATGACATAAAAAAAATAAAAATTACCATACTTTTTCTTCTGTGAGAAGTAACTTGATGAGAAGAAAATTTTCTAAAGAATGTAAAGAGGCTTTCCGCACTTCTTGCAATTGGAATGTGCGTGCCAAACAAAAAGGAGGGGGAGGGGGGAATTGAATTTTTTACTTAAAGAAAAGGAAAATCTGCACTGAAAAAAAAAAATGGTAACTGTTTGAGGGAGTTTTGGTACGTCGAATGGGGTGGATGCTCCAAGCGGCTTTGGCGAGTGGCAGCACCTAGTTGTCATCTGCAAAGACACTTCAATGCCTAAGTTAGTGTTTGTAAGAGGTGAATAATGAGTCTTAGATCTTTACCTGAAGGCATGTAATGCCTTATAGAGCAGCAAGGTGGTAAGTTAATTACTATGGGCCTCAGGCCATGTGGTTAGGCCTAAAGGGGGTCCAGAACAGTAGCCCCCGAAGTCGGTGGCTCGTGCTGACACGAGCACCAGCTTGTTCTTTGAGTCATGTGGTTTAGGCTTTCAGTGCCATATTTGCTATCTTTCTGCATAATGTTAGTTTAAAGCGAAAAAAAAGTTTTAATGTTACCCTACTTCTCGGTTGAGCTGCCGCTTTACTTTGATACTTGAAATGAATTTCAATATATATATATATTTGTTATGTATACTTTTTTCCCTTTTGTACAGCCTTGTACATATCCGACGAGGTAGATGTCTTTCTATCCCGACTAGAGCGATCTTCCTACCTCGGCTGGAGTGAATCTACGTACACAGGGTAGTTTGCATGGCTTTGTCTTCATTTTTAGCGATCTTCCTACCTCGGCTGGAGCGAATCCACGTACACAGGGTAGTTCACCTGGCCTCGTCTTCGATTTTAGCAATCTTCCTACCCCAGCTGGAGTGAATCCATGTACATGGGATAGTTCGCAATGGCTTTGTCTTCATTTTAGCGATCTTCCTACCTTGGCTGGAGCGAATCCACGTACACAAGGTAGTTCGCAATGGCTTTGTCTTCATTTTAGCGATCTTCCTACCCCGGCTGGAGCGAATCCACATACACGGGATAGTTCACATGACTTTATCTTTGTTTTAGCGATCTTCCTACCCCGGCTAAAGCGAATCCACGTACATGGGGTAGTTTGCAATCTTTATCTTCGATTTTAGCGAACTTCCTACCCCAGCTAGAGCAAATTCACGTACACAGGATAGTTCACAATCTTTATCTTTGATTATAGCGATCTTCCTACCTCGGCTGGAGCGAATCCATATACACGGGGAGTTCGCATTGTTTTATCTTCGATTTTAGCGATCTTCCTACCCTGGCTAGAGCGAATCCACGTACACGGGGTAGTTCGCAATCTTTGTCTTTGATTATAGCGATCTTCCTACCCCAGTTGAAGTGAATCCATGTACACGGGATAGTTTGCATGGGCTTTGTCTTCATTTTAGCAATCTTCCTACCCCAGCTGAGCGAATCCACGTACATGGGATAGTTCGCATTGCTTTGTCAATCTTGCATTTGGTCGCCTTTTCTTTATTTGCTTTTTGCTTTTTTGTTTTTGTCCTGCAAAATAAATGAGTTATAGGGTTCAAATTGGAGTGTTCACAAAAAAAGAGTTCAATTTACAGTGGGAATTTAGAAAGAATGAAAGTCATGCATCCAACAACATAACAACAATTTTCTAAACACTTGTTGATGTTAAGAGAAAAACAGAGGATGAATTTGAAAGAAGGAATAAATAGGTGTGAGGGGTGTTTGCACGCACGCTCATCTAAGGCGCATTCAATGGACAAGGTGTTGTCATTCTATCAAACGGTGTTTGTTTTGGGTGTCATTGATTATGTTTTTTTGCGTCGTCTTTAGAAATTGCGAGCTTAAAGTCTTTGTTCAGATTAGAAAAGAAAGTAAAAGAAAAGAAAGAGAAAGAGAAAGAGAAAGAAAAGAAAATGAGTAAAAAATAGAATGATTTTTTAGGTTCTTTAGTATAGAAAAAAATGAGAGAAAAAAAGATAAAAGTTTTTTTTTTCTTGTTTAATTGTATAAAAAAGAAAAGAAAAGAAAATATGTATAAATGACATAAATACTGTGAATAAAAAATAAGATGTGACATAAATAAAGGTACTTTTGTATTTTGTGTAAAGAAAAGCTTCTTCTCTCACTTCTCCTCTCAAATATGAGAGAACCAAAACTCAAATGGCGGGTATATAATTTTTCTTTCCTCCCTCTGTCAAAACGTACCAAGAGATGGAAGAGATAAAAAAAAAAGGTTGCTTTCTATTCTCTCACAATTGTTCCACTTAGTTTTCGCTTAACCAAAAGATGCAAAAAAAGAGAACGAAAAGGAGAAAGGATCTTGTTCGAATTTTGAATGAGACCACGGTACCTAAACTGCATTCAGCATATCTTTTTGAGGTTGCTGGGATTTTAACAGGAATTTTCTCTCACTTTTTCAAAAAAGTTCATAAAATAGTTTGACTAGGAAAAATAAGAAGAAAAGAAAACCTTAAATATGAATGAATAAATATTTGATATGTTAAAATTTTGAAATATTTATTGTTTTAAGTTTTAAGCATTAAATATTTATCGATTACACATATAATGCTATTAATAAATTAAAGAAGTGGATAACTCAAACTACCAATATTTGTTATGAAATTAATATAACTAGTATTTTGGTTTGTGTGAAAGGATAAATATTTATTTTTATATATAGCAAATAAATATTTTGAATATATAAATTAGACTTTTTAATACAATAATTATAAAATAAAAATTGTTTACTTAAATACTCATATTTTCAAAATATTTACCTAAATACTCATCTTTTAAAATTGAGTGAAATCGACAATTCAAATGATGAATTCTCAATATCAATTTTTTTTTAATAAATGAAGGAAATCAACAATTCAAATGATGATTTCCTAATATCGAGTGCGTTGATCAACTAATAAGGGGTTGTTTAGGCTTAACCAATGGTCCCCATTCCCCAGTTTGAGTCATGGGTACCCGACTTAAGCAGGATTGTCTTCTATGGAGGATACCTGTGGTCTAGACAACAAAAAGTGAATATTTCCTAACGTGGTTTGTATATTTTTAATTTAATTAATTAATTGTGCTATAATTAAATTTTTATTTAAATAATTAATTAGTTTAGGGTTTAAAATGTTTAGATTAAGAATTTATGTTAAAATGATGCATGTTTAGTATAAAAATTATCAAATTGTATTATATCAATGTAAAATATTATAATGGTCAAATGTACTAAGTGTCAATATGATAAGGGCAATTTTTTCTACTATGACCTTCATTTTGACACAGTCCACATCTTATGGGATAATCCGTTTTCCTAAAGTCCATTTCATTACGAATGCAAAATCTATACTTTTTTGAAGTTCCATCCTTCCCTACCATGCAATTAATTTTTTAGCTAAATTGTACTTTTGGTCCTTCTATAATTCTCAATCCATGATTTTAGTCCTCCTATTTTTAATTTCGCAATTTTAGTCCTTCAATTTTTAAAAATTCACAATTTTGGTCCCTTATTTTTAATTCCGCAATTTTGTTTTCTAATTTTAAAAAATCTGCAATTTTGGTCCCTTTAAAATTGTGGATTTCATCAATTTTTAAAATTTTAGTTTAAAATTGGAGAACCAAAATTGTGAATTTTTAAAAATTGGAGGACTAAATTCATGAAATTAAAAAATATGAGGATCAAAATCGTAGATTTTTAAAAAATTGAGAACTAAAATTGTGGAATTAAAAATAGGAGGGCCAAAATCACAAATTGAAAATTATAGAGGAACTAAAAATACAATTTAGCCTAATTTTTTTAGTATTTTTATAATACAATTTGACCATTTAACACATTTTAACCTGATTTTCAAGTTTTAACTCATTTTAAACAAGAGGAGTGTTAACAACACACATTCTAATACACTCTTTAAACAATAAACTAATTAATTATTTAAATTAAAAATTAATTATAACACATTTAATTATTTAAATTAAATAATTATTTAAGCTCATTATTACATTAACTAATTGTTTAAATTAATTAATTTAAATAATTAATTTATTGTTAGTTTAAGCATTAAATATTTATCGATTACACACATTTAATATTGTCATTAAATTAATGAAGTGGATAACTCAACTATAAATAATTGTCATGAAATTAATATAACTAGTATTTTGAATATATAAATTCTATTTTATATTTTTAATAAATAATTTAAATTGTGTTATAATATTATTTTTAATTATTAATGTTTTTAAAAACATAAAATTTAATTTAGTGATAAAGATAAAAGAATGATAGTTTGAGATGGTTAAGAGAAAAAAACTTATGGCTTGCTCCTATTGGGAATAAGAGTCTATCCTTGTAGGAGGGAGATGAACGAGACTCAAGCTCTTTGCCCTCAACTGTTGCAACTGGAGACTTAGTCTTGATCTTCTTTGTGCTTTTGTGAAGGTCAGCTTCTTGGGGAGAAGCTTCGACCTCAGGAGACTCAACTTCCATGAAAAAAGGCGTAACCCTAGCAGAGCGTTTTCAAAGACTGAGATTTGACCTTACTAATACTCACGTGTAAGTGACCTAGGTTGAGTCGGATTCGGCCTCATTTATGACTCAACCCAATTAAACATAATTAGGTTGGGTTGGGTTGGGTTTGTGTTTTTTTTTTCTTTCCAGAATTGACCCAACCTTACCTGACCCAACCTTAATCGGGTTGGGTAATTGGGTTAAATAAATAAAAAATAATATAATTTTGCATATTCAAAAAAATTAAAGAAAATAAAAAAATAAAAACTTAATTAGTTCAACTCATTTAATGCATATGCAATTTAAAGTACAAATCTAACCACACAAATCCAACGCTCACAAGTGACACGTGAATATGTGAATATTATAATATTTTAATTTTTATTAATAAAATAATAGGTCGGGTTGGGTCAAGTTCATTGAGTTGGGAATATATGCATCAATCCGTGACCAAACCCAAACTTAATTGGGTCTACTAAAATGAACCCAATCCAACTCGATAATTCAACCTAACCCGCTGAAATATAGTTTGGTTGGGTCAGGTTGATTGGGTCAATTCTGATCTGCTTGCACGCCTACTTCTTATGAAACATTTATTGGAAATAGTGATGAGGATGCATTGGCAAACTATTAAATATAATGTTTTTAATGAAAAAATCTACTTTTTATTCTTTTCTTTGACTATTATTTTTAAAGATAATAGTACAACAAAATCATTAATAAAATTTAAATATTTATATAAAGTGAAGAGATATGGAAAATGAAAAAGTGAAGCTTTATTCATCATTGGTTTGAATTGAAGTATATTTAAATATAACTTGCTTAAATTGACTTTGGATATGTCTTTAATTTTTCAATTTACACATTTTTTTCACTTTAAACAAGTTTAATTCGAAAATAAATTTTATCATTTAAAAAAATTTCTTGAAAATATATTTTACTATTAATTAAAGACAAATAATTCACTTTATATTAATGCAACAACAATCTTATAATTTTTTTTCTGTACTTTCATAGCATTTCTGTTTTCTATAAGGATAAGAACACGATTCTTACCTTCATGGATAGTTTTTTTTTTGTAGCTAACATATGTGGTTGCATTGTTGTTTGATGTCCAAAGTATTTCTACAAGTAATTTTCCTATATTTTCACTTCTGTTTATTTGTCATGTTTAATGTATGCATTGCAGATACAACTCTAATAGATCTTTTGATAGTGAATCTGATGATATTAAAGCAAATATATAACAATGGACCAAATATTTGAAGTGAAAGACTTTATTTAATTAATTATCCATTAGGTTTGAATATTATCTTAGCATGATTTTTAAAAATTTTGACGTTTACATGTTTAAATAATTTATTAATCTTTTATTAGAATATATACTATTAATACGAATTCTTATGCTTCCACGGATATTGTTATTAGTTAAGTATTAAATTATTAGTATTTTAATATGTGCAATACAAAGGATAAATATTTATTTTATATAACTAAAATTTATATTAAAAAATACTTTTGAATATATACATTATATTATAATTAAAATTCATAAGAAATAAATATTTTTAAATATATAAATCGTATTTTAGATTTATAATAAACAATATATTATAATACAATATTATTTTTAATTATTGATAATTTTTTTAAAAATATATTAGAATTCAATTTTGAAATAAAAATGAAAAGAATAGATTGAACGACGAAATAAGAAGTAAATTTTTTTTCATAAAAACTCTCTAGTTGAAGAAAAACTCTTAAAAATGCTCTCATTAAAGAAAATTTTATAAAAATACTTTCATTTAAGATAGTTATTATAATTTATATATATAGATGATGAAGGTAATACTTTTATATTTCTTTTTGTGCATTATTAATTAGAATATCATTAACAGTTTATTATATTTAATAGATCAGATTTGTTAAATTTTTTTATCAAAAATATTGATGAATATATATTGGCAAAACATTAAAAATATTGTATTTTTAATAAAAAAAAAATATTTTTTTCCTTAGCTATTTTTTAAAAGGTAGTAGTTGACAAAATTATGAATAAATTTTAAATTATTATATTACATATTAAAAGAAATTTTTGGTTGAATCAATCATTTGAAGTTTGATTTTGACATTGGATGAAAAAGGGTCATTTAGCAATAATTGAAAATAAAATTTACCATTTGAAAAAAGACTTCCTTAAGAATAGGCATGACAATTTTACATGAATCTTATGAGTATATGCAAAAGATACTTATAATAGGTAGGATAAACATCCGCTTAACGAAAATGGATTCGGATTCGAGTATTAACCCACAAAAATTTTACTCATCCCGCCCCATACACCCCCCCCCCACACACACACACACATATATATATATATAGTATGTATCAAGTGAAAAAAATTATAGTAATTTACCGAGACCCTATCAATTGTTGTCCCTACTTAAGAAGCTACTTTGCCACTTATAATTAAAATCAACTATTTCACATTAATGCATTAATATGATGTACTAAAATAATCACTTCATATTAATGCAACATGAATAACATAGGATGTGTTTGAATATCAGTTCTCACATGTTTCAATGCACCCAAAAAAAAAACTTCTCTCTTGATGAATTGAAATAAATGGATATTTGGTGTGTAATGTAAATCCAAACACACTAATACTTGATATAAAAATTTAGAAAATTATATTTAGTAGTCTAGTCTTTGAAATGTTAAATTCTTAACTACTTATTCTTGTTATTTTAACATGATATCACTATTTTCATTCTTTTTTAAGTGTCATTTTTTCAATTCTTATCTATTATTTTAAAAGTTTAAAAAATATCAATTATACCCTTATCATCACCCAAAATTTTAATTAGTTTACACATTTTTCATAAAATGTATATTGAAAGAAATGAAAAATAATAAATAAAATAAAAACTAATTAATATGATAGATAAATGGTATAATAAGAAATTAAATAACAAATTCAATAAAAATGAATACATTAATTATATTTTTTAATTTCTACATCACAACGAAGACTGAAAAAGTAAGAGTATAAAAGAATGGTAATATAACTTTATTACATTCAATGTTTCAAATATTAATTTGAATATAAACTTTACTTTTCCAAACATAAATCCCAATATTCAAATATTATATATTATAATAACGTTTTTCTGCTCTCTATATGTATCTTTTTTTCGAAAATACTTCTATTTGAGATACTATTGAATAATAAATGTAGACTTCTCTCTTAGAGATTCAAATTTTAGTTTACCATGTTGTGAAAGACTAGTTTTTTCAGCTAAACTCAACTTGGTACCATAATAACATAACATTTATAAACAATTATGATACTAATTACATTTTATAATTCATAAAGTTAATGTACAAATATATCATTCTATTATTATATTAAAAACTACAATTAAATTTAAAAGAATTACTTAAATAAAATGATTTTGCTTTATTTTTGGCCTCTAATTTTTATTTAATTTATTTTCTTAAAGACACAAAGCAATGTGAGTACTACCATGAGACCATCTTAGATGGTTTGTGGTGAGCACTTTTCTTCCCACTTTCCACAAGATGGTTCTGATTTTTTTTCAGACCAGGCCATCTCCAAATCATTGCGAAAATATTTTGTTTTGGTACGTATTGAGAAAAGATTTGATTTAGGGAGAATGATAGCCCCTTGACACGTATGCAATATAGGAGAAAATTGACATGAACTGAATTAACCTTGAAACAAGTTCTTCATGTAACGCTCTATAATCATAACTCTCAAAGCATATAAAAAATGTTACATTAGTAAACGAAAGATATAAATTGTCATGAATAAAATACTACACGATAATATAACATGTTGTTTTGTCATCCAGAACTTGCAGCACCTTGTATGTGATCATATAGTCCTGCACCATTGTTTTGCCTAAATTTCTTCACATTAGCCAGGTGCTTTTTCCCATTTTTGTGGTTTTGCATCACGGTTTCAGAGTGAGTTTCAACTTCACAAAATGCACACCAAAATTTAAACTTCTTCCTTAGTGTCAATGCATTTGTTTCCTTTGCTTCATTCCCAGTAGGTACGCCATTTTCATTCTCCACACAGCCTAAACCTTGGCTTTTTTGCACAACCTGATCCTCTTTTCCAGATTCCAGTATGCCTATGTTTGTTGGGGTTATGCAAGGTTGAATTGTGTGGCTATCTTCTGGTCTTGCATCCAACCCTGAATTTATGGTAACAATAACTTCAGCAAATTTCACACATTTTTTACTTTTCTTTAATGATAATGGAGTTTTGGTGCTCTTACCTATTTTCTTAGTTCTTAGTGATTTTTCTTTGGCCTTGTGCTTTTTACCTTGAAGATGATCCTTCAAGCCTTTATCACTTGTGGTAATAATCTGACATAGTTTGCAACTCCAGTCCTGCTTAGGTTTCTTTTGCAAAGTAAATGGAGATTGCTCATTGTCATCAACCACATGAGGGGTCACAGCCTTGCGCTTTACACCATTAAGATCAGCATCTGGCTTAGCCTGCAATGGGATACTCAAACAAAATAATATAAGCTCACTAGCCAATTAAGAGCTTCAACATTTCCTATATATTCCCTCCATCTTCTATTTAGGATGTATGAATAAGATATACATTTGTGATCACACAACATGGTTCCATTGGCAGTGAAGTGATAGTAATGCAAGTATACTATGAAGAAAATGCATTGTTGAGTAGTGATAATTATTTGTTTTATTCATTTTTTAAGATAATTTTTGAAAAATAAATAGTTATTTTTTAAAATTTAGACTATTTTGAATAAGTCATAAAATTAATATATAAAACTATTTAAAACTTTTTAATAAATTTTAAAAAATCAAGGTTAAATTAATTAGTAAGTCCTTGATAGGCATGCAATGAGGCGGGGCCAAGGCGAGTGTTTCGTTCCCTGCCCCAGCCCTCAACTCCCCAATATATCCCCACCCCCGCCCCTGATACTTGACGGGGATTAATTTTGATACCCCATCTTCATCCCCGATGGGGGTTGGGTTTTCTTAGCCCCGTCTCGTCCCCAATGTTTCTTTAAAAAAAAAATTGGCAAATTATATTAAAAATGTAATTTAAAATAAAACTATTTTAATTTTGAAAATAAATTTTATCTAAAGTATTTTATGTATTTTTGTAAAAATCACTAATTTTCTTGCGCATAATATTTTAACTCTATAAAATATTTTTTTTATTTTTTTGGGGCAGTTTGGGGGTGGGGACGGGCTCGGTATCAACATTTCTTTCCTGCCCCTATCTCCAACTTTGACACTCAAGGAAAACTTGACCTCGACCCCGACCTCGGTCAAAGCAGGAAAAACCCGTCAAAGTTGGGGTGGGTTTGGGAGGGTACTTACGAGGTTGGGTATATTTGTCATGCTTAGCTCCTAAACTATTTCAAAATTTTTAATTAGGTGCCCAACTTAAGAAAAAAAAATTATAATTGGATTTTTGATTTTGTAAAATTTTTGTAATTAAGTTCTTAAGGTCTTTAAAACAGTCACAAATTGTCATTTTCTAATAGTTTCAACTCGCTATAAATTAACATCAGGAACTCAATTATAAAAATTTAACAAAATCAATGACTCAATTACAATTATTTTTTTTTAGTTTAGAGACCTAATTAAAAAATTTTAAATAATTCAAGGAGTTACTGATTAATTTAACCAAGAATCAAATATGAAAACAAAATATGTTGGACTGATTTTGACCTATAAAGTATTAATTAGACAATTTATTAAATTTGAAAATAAGATAAGATGGATAGTTATCCATCCATTTAATTATATCATCAATCTAAGTATGTTTTTCAGAGAATTGGATGGATTGGATTTTGACATGAACGGATTGAGTGAATCATGAACAAATGAAAAGAGAAAAGCTTTTCACAATTCAAACGCACTAAAGAAGAAGCAGGAAAAATAAAATAAAATTGAAGAGAAAGATAGAGACAGGAAAGAAGGGTAAATTAAAAATAACACTATACACTAACCAGTATGATCACTTTGTCTTTGTTAGTCTGCGTCTGCATCTGCGTATGGAGTTGTTTGATATCGACTTGGGGAGGCAACTGGGGTTGTGGCCCACTAAATATGTTGATGTTATTAATCCGGTCGTTCATTCTTTGATTGGAAGGCGTCGAAACTCGTTCTCGAAGCTGAGAACCCCTCTGGTCTTAGCATCGGGATTCCCAATGCTCTCTCAGACGCCATTTCCCTCCTCACTTCCTCTTCCAGCTCTCGCCGCCGTGCCAGTGCCATCTCGCCGGCGATTATCTCTCTCCTGATTTCCTCCTTCTCCAGCTCCCGCCGTATCTGTTCTTTCTCCAACTCTCGCCTCATCGCTTCTTCGGCATTGACCGGCGACGGCGATTGGAAAACTCTGGGCGCAGAAACATTGTCGGGAAAACCACCTGGCAAAAACACAGACCCCAGGAAGTGGATGGTGAATAAAATGAACTCATGTGACAAAAGTTTTGTTTTTTTAAACAGCAAAGCAAACGGGTCTCTTGAAAGGAACGTGAAGAAAAGCTTTACGTTACCTTGTAATGAGCTTCCGGGGAGGTAGGTGACGGTGGGACGAGGGTACGATGTTGGTGTTGTTCGGTTTTGGAGAGCATCATATTTGAACTCCATTGAAAAAGTTGGAACGCGAAAGCTGGAAAAGCGCAGTGAAAGAAGAACAGTGCAGAGGAAGTAAAAGAACGGTGTGCAGCGTGGAATTTGAAAGTGTGATTAAATAGGTGTGAGGGGCGATTGGGCGCACGATGCGCGTTCATCAGAAAATGTAATCAGATGTATGTGTTTGGGGTGTCATTGATTCTCTTTTTCCGTGTGATGATTTTCTGTTGGTGACGTGTGCAATGATCAAATCTTGAGAATTTACCAAATCTATCTTTCGACCCTTGGAAAGGGAAGGAAAAGAAAAAAAGATTTTGTTCCAATTTTAAATGGGACCAAAGTGCCGTACCTGCGTACTGCTTCTGCATATCTTTCTGGGCTGTGGGATTTTGAAGGGGAATTTTCTCTCACTTTTCAACAAATTTCATCAAATAGTTTGACTTGAAAAAAAAGGGTTAAAAATGAATAGATATTTGATACGTTAAAGATTTGAAATATTTATTGTTTTAAGTTTTAATGATTAAATATTAATAGATTACACACATTTAATATTATTACTATTACATTAACAAAGTGGATAACTCATAATTAATATTATGTTTGGATTAAAGTTAGAAAAGTATTTTTGTGAATTTTAATGTATTTTTTTTTTCATTTTAAGACGCAAATGAAGAAGGAAAAATTTATTGTTTGAGAAGTAAAAATATTTTTGAACATTTTTAAGTTTTAACTATAATCCAAACATGCACTAAATATAATTGTCATGAAATTAATATAATTAGTATCTTGAATATATGAATTATATTTTATATTGATAATAAATAATGTAAATTATGATATAATATTATTTTTAATATTTCATATTTTAAAAATAATATTAAATTTAAGATGATTAAGGAATTTTTTGTCTTATTTGTAGAAATAATTTATGAAATGTACAGAAAAGATAGAGATTATTAAAAATAAATAATTAATAGAATAAGGAAAGTGATAACTTCATTATTCAAAGTGATAATTTTATTTGAGTCATAATGTGGTGAACCAATATTCAAATCTCCATTAAGAGAGGTGTTCACAATAGTGCATCAAACAATATTGTCTCTAATATAAAATACTTGTGAAAAACCAAATAAAATTTCATTTGGGTTTTTGAACATTAATTAAACAAATAATAATAAAATATTTATTTAGAAAGATATAAATTAATTAAAAAAATTTAATAACTATATTTAATTGATTTAATATATTAATATGAAATTAAAATACTATTTTTTATATTTCATTGATTTAATATTAATATGATAACATTTATATATCTTTATATTTATAAATAAATTAATATGGAATTTGTACTAAAATTTATTTTTAGAAACAATTTAATATGAAATATTTATTTTTGTAATCAAAACTACTAAGATATATATTATTGTATATATTTGAAATCTTTATTTTAATATTTATATTAAAGTAAAGATTTCAAATATATACAATAATAGTTAAAAGTACTAAGATATTTGCTTTTTTTTTTTCTATTGAATAATTTATAATTATTTATATTTATATAATCGAATAAAATACTAATAAATTAAAATGCTAATTTATTATTTTTTTAAAAATATTCTTATTTATTCAAACCCTAATTTCAAATACGTCAATTTTTTATTAATAGAAATCAGTTAATATGTGATTTAATAAATAGTACAGCAAAATAAAATTTATTATGCAAGTTTGTTTAATCAAAACTACTAAGATATATATTTTCTTAATCAAACTTCATTTTTAATTTTCATATATGTTTTAATCTTTATATATATTTGAAATCTTTATTTTAAATTTATTTCAAATCTTTATATATATTTTTGTAATCAATCAATAATCAATTTATTTTCAAAAATAATTTAATATGAATTTTTTTCAAAAACAATTTAATATAAAATTATTGATTGATTACGAAACCCTAACGAAAACTCTAGTGAATCCTATTTAAAGCTGTTAAAACCCTAATGTTGCTAATTAATACCCCTGAAACCTTACAAAACCTTTCTTTTATATTTATAAAGACAACAATATATGAAGAAATGAAATTATTGATTGATTACGAAACCCTAACGAAATTCCCAAGGAATCCTAGGCCAATTAATGCCCCTGAATCCTACAAAACCTACACACACACACACACACACACACACACACACATATATATATAAAGATAAATACTTTAATTATCATCTAATATTATTTTTAATTATTGATATTTTTAAACTATATTAAAATTTAATTTAGAGATAAAGATATAAGAATAATAGTTTAAGATGGTTAAGGAAAAAAGTTTATGGTTATTTGTAAAAGTAAATTGTAAGATGTACCTAAAAAAAGAAAAGATAGAAAATATTAAAAATAATTAAATAAGAGAATAAGGAAAGTGATAAGTTCACTATCTAAAGTGATAACGTTATTTGAGTCATATAATGTGATGAACCAAGATTCAAATCTTTATAGAGAGCTGTTCAAAATAGTGCGTCAAACAATATTGTCTCTAAAGTAAAATACTTGTGAAATATCAAATAATATTTCATTTGGGTCTTTGAACTTTAATTAAAGAATTAATAATAAAATATTTTATTAGAAAGAAGGCATAAATTAATTAACAATTTTTAATAACTAATTTTAGCATTTGCCATTTAATTTTTTCTACTTGTACCCAATCAATTTATTAGCAATTTCTTTATTATTTTTAATTAATTAAAAGTATTTTATTTCTAATTGATTAAAGGTATTTAATGCATGACATTGAATATAAATCTTGAAAAATACATGACACCAAAAAAGAAATTTAAAATATTCAATATTAAATGAGGGTATTACTATCATGCCTTTTCCTTATGTTTCCTATCAAGAACACCATTAATAGATTATTATATTTGATAAATCTATTTTGTCAAAACATTTATTGGAAATATTGATAAGGATGTGTTGGTAAAATATTAAATATAATATTTTTAAAGAAAAAAAATCTACTTTTTAGTGGCTGTTGTTTTTATAGATAGCAGTAAGCAAAATCGATCATTAATAAAATTTAAATATTTATATAAAGTGAAGAAATATATAAAATAAGAAAATAATTAGGCTTTATTTATCATTAGATTGAATTAAAGCACTTTTAAGTATAACTTGCTTAAATTGACTTTGGATATGTCTTTAATTTTTCATTTTAGATATTTCTTCACTTTAAATAAGTTAACTCCAAAAACAAATTTATCATTTAAAAAATCTTGAAAATCAATTTTACTGGTAATTAAAGACAAATAATCCACTTTAATATATTCAAATTATGGGTCAAAGATAATGCTTAATATTAATTTTAAAAAATAAAAATTTAATTTAGAGATAACGATAAAAGAATGATAGTTTGAATGAAATGTATCTTCAAAAGAGAAAAGATTTAGAATATTAAAAATAACTAATTAATAGAATAAGAAAAGTGATAATAATTTTTCATTTGGTTCTTTTGAATATTAATTAAAGAATTGATAATAAAATATTTTATCAGAAAGACATAAATTAAATAACAATTTTAATAAAAATTTTAGCATTTTCCATTTAATTTTTTTTCTACTTTTACCAATCAATTTATTAGCAATTTCTTTATTATTTTTAATTAATTAAAGGTATTTAATGATTTTGAATATAAATCTTGCCAAATATATGACACCAAAAAAGAAATTTAAAATATTGAGTTTTAAATGAGGGTATTACTTTAATGCTTTTTCTTTATGTTTCATTTCAAGAATACCAATAATAGTTTATTGTATTTGATAAATCAATTTTGTTAAGACATTTATTGGAAATATTGATAAGGATGTATTGGTAAATATTAAATACATTGTTTTTTTTATTAAAAAAGTCTACTTTTTATTCTTTGGCTATTATTTTTATAGATAACAGTACATCTAATCATTAATAAAATTTAAAAATTTATATAAAGTCAAGAAATACATATAAAAAAACACTTTACCCTCCTTTTCCACCGAGATAAGGAATAATATGAGAAAGCCTGTTTTCAAATTCTTTTCTCCAACCCACTTATCTACCCAGAAAAGTGTTTCATTCCCATTCTCTATTTATTTTCAAAGATTTATAAGTAAAATAGATTTCCTAGATTTTTTAAGTGATAAATTTATTTTTGAATTTAACTTATTTGAAGTAAAAAAAAAATGTAAAGTGAAAAATTAAAGACATATCCAAAGTTAATCTAAGCAAGTTATATTTAAAAATTCTTTAATTAAATCTAATGAAGAATAAAGGCTCATCATTTTCTCATTTTAGATATTTCTTCACTTTATACAAATATTTAAACTTTATTAATGATTTTGTTTACTTATATCTTTAAAACAATAACCATAGAACCAACATTACGTTGGTCCGAGTGGAACTGTGTATTCGTATTCCATAAGTAAGGTTTTGAGTTTGAGTCTTGTAAATAAAAAAAAATTAGTTGGGATGGAATACCTCACTAAAGGTGGCCATCAAGGTTTCCTGGCAAATATTAGTCATCAACAAAACCGATGTATACTTCGTACCAATGACATGGTAACAAAAAAAATATATAACCAAAGAATAAAAAGTAAACTTTTTTCATTAAAACATTATATTTAATATTATACCAATACATCCAAATCAATATTTCCAATAAATGTTTCAACAAAATTGATTTATCAAATATAATCAACTGTTAATGGTATTCTTGAAATGAAACATAAGGAAAAAAGCATTAAAGCAATACCCTCATTTAAAAGTCAATTTTTTAAATTCCTTTTCGGTGTCATATATATTTGTCAAGATTTATATTCAAAATCATTAAATACCTCTAATTAATTAAAAATAAAATACCTTTAATTAATTAAAAAAAATGATAATAAATTGATTGGGTAAAAGCATAAAACTATGAAAAATTAAATAGTAAATGCTGAAATTAGTTATTAACAATTGTTAATTAATTTATCTCTTTTTGATAAAATATTTTATTATCAATTCTTTAATTAATATTTGAAGACTCAAATGAAATGTTATTATCACTTTCCTTATTCTATTAATTAGTTGTTTTTAAACTTCTATATCTTTTCTTTTTTGGAGCTACATTTCATTCAAATTATCATTCTTTTATCTTTATATCTTTATATTTTTTCTAAATTAAACTTTAATATTTTTTAAAAATAATATTAAATGATTATCTTTGGGCCATAACATTAATGTGTCAATAAGGATTATTTGTCTTTAATTAATAGTAAAATAGATTTTCAAGATTTTTTAAATGAGAAATTTGTTATCAAATTTAACTTATTTAAATGAAGAAATATGTAAAATGAAAAATTAAAGACATATCCTAAGTCAATTAAAGCAAGTTATATTTAAAAATACTTTAATTCAATCTAATGACAAATAAAGCCTCCTCATTTTTCTTATTTAATATTTCTTCACTTTTTATAAATATTTAAATTTTATGAATGAATTTTGTTTACTATTATCTATAAAATATAGTAGCCAAAGAATAAAAAGTAGATTTTTTCATAAAAAATTATATTTAATATTTTAACAATACGTCCTTATCAACATTTCCAAATAAATATTTTAACAAAATAGATTTTATCAAGTATAGAAAACATAAAAAAAAAAAAAAGCATTAATGTAATGCCCTCATTTAATATTCAATATTTTAAATTCTTTTTTTGGTGTCATATATTTGTCAAGATTTATATTCAATACCATGCATTAAATACCTTTAATAAATTTAAAATAAAATACCTTTAATTAATTAAAAATAATAAAGAAATTGCTAATAAATTGATTGGGTAAAAGTAAGAAAATTTAAATGGAAAATGCTAAAATTAGTTATTAAAAAGTGTTAATTAATTTATGTCTTTCTAATAAAATATTTATTACCAATTATTTAATTAATGCTTAAAGACCCAAATGAAATATTATTATCACTTTCCTTATTCTATTAATTAGTTATTTTTAATATTATTTATCTTTTCTCTTTTGGAGGTACATTGTACCCATCAGAGGTATTACCTCGAGCTTTACATTTTAATCATCAAAGTGCAGATAATAAAAACATATATGATTACATTACTCAAGAATTCATTGATTACAATCATACATTCCTAAGTAATATTATCATACACATATCAAAAGGGCACATCCCTTGAGTAAGAATCCATATAAAAAGAATATAACCAAAACACTATTGTCTTTCAAAACTAGTCTAGGAAGATATCATTATACAAAACACAAATATCTCTTAAGCTGCTTCATCTCCTTCGGTAACTTGTTCAGTTTGGAACATGGAAACTAAACTAATGAGATGATGCCTCAACGAGTATTGTAAACATGCAAATATATACATATATACATATACACATATATACATATATACATATGTATATATGCCTCATGAATGTTCCATCCATATAAAACTTTACTTAAACACTTACATAATCATAAAAATAATCTAACATTTCACGTCTCGCATGCTTAACATTAATCTTTATCTCTGTCCTACGGCAAAGTATTGAACTCAATCTTTCAAGGAGTGTCCCAATTGTCCTTATGCCATAACCTTGTACTTATATATCTCTCTAGTCCGAGGGGTTTAGCCACTAGCCTTTGGGGAATGGAAAGTGACAGAACCCCATCCATTCACCCAAAAGAGGCACTTTAGTCTTAGCATGCGTTTCTTTCTTTACATATATGTTTGGCCTTCCATTGGCATTCGAAAGGGTTACCAACCTCTTTTTCCCAATAAAGACTCCTTAATATTCATTCATAATTACAACATGTCCTCAAGTAGTGTTTCATAAGACATAAATGTCAATGGAACATTGCAAAATGCTATGAATGAATATGCATTTCCAAAGGTCTCTCACTTAGCGAAGGCATGGCCACGCTTAGCAAGTCAGACCTTGTGGCTTAACGCACCCTAAAGCTACTTAGTGACTCTGTGCAAGGGTCCAGGACATGTTTTTTGACCCTTTTTTACTTAGCAAGGATAACCCTCACTTAGCGAGTCCGCACGAGGCTTCTAGACTTATTTTGTGTCTAATTTTCACTTAGCAAAGTTATCTCTCGCTTAGCAAATTCATATTGGCTCCCAGACTCGTTTTCTGCCCAAAATTTGTTAAACCAATCTAATTGGTGAATTTACTTGGACGTTTTAGGATTTGCTAAGATAATTTAGATTCACTAAACCGTTGGGCAATTTTTTAGCATTGTGATTTCTTTGCGATTTCACGTTTCCAACATCATTAATGGCCTTCCAATGGTTCCAAACCACTATGAATGACCCATAAATGCATTCCTCATCCTCTAATCATTAAACCCTACCCTAAAACAACCCATGGATCATGCAAATCATATCAAAATCTTGAATTTCCCAAAAACTATGAATAGTAAATGAAAATGGAGGTTAGGGATTCAATGACAATCAACAAAGCAATACTCAAGTGGGAAGGGAAGGAAAAGCACTCACAAAGATCCTTAAGTGTAAGGGTGTGTGTGGATGTCTCTTTCTTTTTCCTCCTTCTCTTTCTCTTCTTCCTTCTTTGTTCCCCCTTCTTCTCTAAGAGTAAGGTGTGTGAGAGTGTGGTTGGGAAAGGGCTTTCAGTGGGTCTAGGGAGTCTTGGGCCTCTATTAGGCCTTATGGTATTTTTCTATCAATTAACAAACTTTGGCCCACTAATATACCATAACACATAACACTGCACTATATTATGCAAAGCACTTATAAAGCAACCATAGGAAGACATTTAATGAATTTAACATTAACATAAACATAAATATAGACATAAACATAAACATCATCATCATAATAATAATAATAATAATAATAATATATTTTTTTGATGATGATGATGATTTGCCTATTTGGGGATGTTACATTTTTCCCTTTTATACAAAAATTTTCATCCTTGAAAATTGTAACTCTTGACATACTTGAAACAAAGAGCTGCGGATGAATTGATCTCATCTCATCCTCTTTCTTCCAATGGTCTCCTTAGAGGTAAGTCCTTCCAAATGACCTTAACTAAAAGAATTGTCTTATTCCTGAGTGTTTTCACACTACAGTTGACAACCCGAATCATTTTAGACTCAAAGGTAAGGTCAGGTCTTAACTGTACTGACTCAGTTCGAATGACATGAGAAGGATCCTCAACATATTTCCTAAGCTAGGAGACATGGAATACATCATGAAGATTTGACAAAGATAGAGATAGGGCAACCCTATAGGCCATAGGCCCAACTCTTTGAAGGATTTGGAAAAGGCCAATGAAACGAGGATTCAACTTCTTGGCCCTAATGGCCCTTCCAATGCTAGTGGTAGGGGATATTGAAACCAAAGACGTATGAAGTGTCTAACCCTCCAAACTTTTGATAATAACAAAGGTTATTAAATTTTAGAGTTTAATGACAAGTGTGTTATATGTACAGAAATACCAGTTGTTAGAAACAAAGGTATAATTCTTATCTTACATACGTCCAATAAGTTTTTAGAAAAATTGGTATCCAATACACTAATTTAAAATTAAGCATCCAACATTTTTAGAAAACATGGTATCCAACACCCCTATTTGCGAACCTTGTCCAATATAAGTTTTTTAAAAAGCGTACGATAAAAAGAATCGTCCAAAGATTTAACATGGACATTTTCGATCTGTTTAAGTTTCAATAAAGCTAAAGAAGTTTATTTATCCTTGTACATGTTGAAACTTGTTCCTTATGCTTTTCGATATGCTCTAACATTTAAATATCTTAACATTTGATGAAAAGCAAGATATTCTGTCTTATAAGTACAGCATATGAAAAAGGTTAGTTAACTTATCAAGGTTGTAGTACAAAAAGAGAAAACAAAAGAAGGTATACTCAGAAAAGCAGCACTATGGGTCAGAAAATGCCTACCCTTTTCGGTATAAGACTACTGCATCTTCTCTCTCCAAGATTCTCGAGACATGTATCAAGTTCTAAACATGAAGATTTTTCCATATATTTAATGCTCATTCAGAATGGGAATATCAAGCTGAAGTCCTCTCTCTAAACGGTTACTTTTCAAAAGGCTATATAAGCAAACGAGGGTTGAACAAGTGCTCATAACTTACGAACTCATACAAGCTTTGAAACTCTTTTGGATTATCTCTGTTGTGCTTAAACTTTTATACTCTTTGCATTGCAAAGTTATTGTACTCTGTGCTTAAACTTTTATATCCTCACACTATAAGTTGATTCTTTGTAAAACAACCTTGGCATTGTGATAAAAGAATACTTGGCTTTTTAGTGATCTAGGATTGATCACATTGTAGGGCCTGAAGGGGTTGTTGTAAAATACTTGATGTAGCCAAGCGTTGGTTAGTGGAAATCCTTTTAATAAGAAGGTACTAGATATAGCCTAGGTTGACTGAACCACTATAAAATATCTGTGTGTTTTTATCTTTCTTTTTTTTCATGCACTTGTCTTTGGATGACCTTTTATATATCTATTAAAACATTTGTGAAAAGGTTTCAAAAATCACAAACACACACAACTCAACCCCACTTTCTTGTGTGTTTCTTTCTCTTTCAGGGGATACCATTAAGAACACATGGTCAACTTCCTCAAACTCTACAGGTTATCTCCTTGGGTCGGTATAACTCTTTTATCTACTTTGAGTCACTTGCAACTTATTTTTAATCATTTGGATCCTTTGGGTGGTTTCCTAAACTATGTGTAGCCCAAAAAGGCTTCTCTCACCTACCTCTAACTAACACAAAGGGGTTCTACAGTTTTTACCATACAAGGCCTCATAAGGTGCCTATCCCAGCTGCCTTTCTCCTCCAAGACACAAGCCTTAAGCATGTCTTCTAAGGTTTGTATAGTCCTCTAAGCTACCTTTAATAATATTAGTTTTACTTTATACCCTTAACTTACAATTTTTTTTTGTTTAACAGGGCATAAAGGGAGCATATTATTGTTAAAATTTTACTTGTTATTCATTAATTTTCTTCTTTTTTATATTTTTTTATGCAATTCACTTAACACAATTTAATGAATTTATATAGTTAAATTATTCAATTAATTGTTTTTATTTTTCTTCTTAATTCAATTGCCTAATTATATGTTTATGCATTTTATTTATATAGTTTATTATATACTTTAAAGTTTATTGTGTACCAAAAAAATATACTTTAATGTTTATTAATTGGTCCAAATGAATTAGATATAAAAATAATTAATTATTTTCATAAAATAAATTAATTATAGACTAATCTCTCTATCTTTATAAGGTTTATTTTTAATAAAGAATTAAATTGATTACATTAATAATAATAATTACAAAGTTAATAATAATATTAATCATAAATAGACTCCTTTCAAATTTATAAGAGTCAATTTTAACATTATAATTTTTTATTCTTATAAATTCAAACTTTAAAAATAATAACAACAACAACAACAATAGTGATAGTAATAATAGTAGTAGGTTCACTTAATTGTATTTCACATTTTTTTCTCACATATACATAACATTTTGAAAATGACAATTGATGCAAAAGCCTCTTATGCATAATTTAATATACAAATAAGACAACAATAATAATTAAATATAATAATAGAGTTTTTTCATAACAGTCAATTTATGATTTTTATTCTTATAAATTCAGACCTTAAAGAATAATAAATACCTGTTATATACCATAATTATAAAAACAATTGTAGAGCATGCAATATAATAATAATAATAATAATAATAATAATAATAAATTATTATTATTATTATTATTATTATTATTATTATTAGCATGTATTGTCTTTTTGAATTCACCTAGAATTAGAAGAAAAATAATAATAACACATGCAAAATCGTACGTAATAATATTAAAAAAATTAGTCACACACATAAATAATAATTTTTTTAGATAAATAATCCTTATAATAGTTAAATTATAAGATATATAGTTTGAAGCATATAATAGTTCTTATATATAAATAACTTTAAAAAATAGCAAGTAACATAATTAAAATTAAATAACACATAACATTAACAACAACAAGAAGAAGAACAATAATAATATATAGACAAATCTCATTGTACTTATTAGGAGTGTTCAACTTATGTTGCGTTTAGGTTAACCAACTCAAAACTTTAACAATATCACGTAATTAAAATGAATACTTTCTAAATATATAATTAACCATTTTAAAATAATTAACAACTATATATATATATATATATAAAATAATAATAATCATAATAATTCTTATAGATAAATAACTTTAAAAAGTAGCAAGTAATGAAATTAAAATTAAACAACAACAACAACAACAACAGACAAATCTCACCGTGCTAATCAAGAGTGTTCAATTTATGTTGCGTTTAATTAGGTTAACCAACTCAAAACTTTAACAATATCCCATAATTAAAATTAATATCTTCTAAATAATTAAAAACATTATTTTAAAATAATTAATAACTATATATATTTAATAAAAATCATACTATTTCAACAAATTTAAAATAAATTTTATTTTTTACAATAAATATATTTAAAATTATTAATTATAAACACACAAAATCAAATATGTGTTAACATAATATTCACAATAACAAAATTGAACACTCAAATTTAAATACTTATATATTCATATTTATTATGCTTACATTCATTTTTAATTTATGCATTTCTTATAGGTATCACAACACGATCATTACTTGAAGAAAGAACAAATCATAATAAATTTTAATAGACTTAATATCTTTGAACACAATGTCTACTCAATTAAAAATATAATTAATCATCTTTCTTAATTTTAGTGTAATTATTTATGTACATATATTTTTAAAAATAATAATAAATACAAATATAAAAAATATATAATTTTAACAAACCTGTACAACTTACGGGTTTAAAATCTAGTTATAAATATAAAATATAATTTATAAATTCAAGATACTAGCTATATCAATTTCATACAATTATTTGTAGTTATGAGTTATACACATTATTAATTTAATAATAATAGACATTATTAATTTAATAATAATATAAAATATGTGTAATCGATTAATATTTAATGCTTAAAACAATAAATATTTCAAATCTTTAACATGTCAAATATTTATTCATATTTAACGCTTTTTTTTTTCCAAGTTAACCTATTTGTTGAAATTTGTTGAATAAGTGAGACAAAATTCCCCATCAAAATGTCGTAGCTCAAAAAGATATGCAGAACCCAACTACGCATTGTGGTCCCGTTCAAAATTGGAACAAAATCCTTTTTCCTTTTACTTCCCTTTTCAGGTATCGAAAAATATATTTGGGAAATTCTCAAAATTTGATCATTGCATTCGTCACCAAAAAAAAAATCATCACACAAAAAAACAGAATCAATCCACGGGTGTCATTGATTCTTTTTTTTTTTTTTGTGTATGGGAATTTTTTTTTTGTAGTGACGTAAGCAATTATCAAATTTTGAGAATTTCCCAAATCTATCTTTCGATGCCTGAAAAGGGCAGGAAAAGGAAAAAAAGATTTTATCCAATTTTGAATGGGACCGCAGTGCCATAGCTGCATTCTGCATATCTTTTATCTTTTGGAGGTACATTTCATTCAATTTATCATTTTTTATCTTTAAATCTTTTATCTTTTATCTCTACATTAAATTTTAATAATTTTTTAAAATTAATATCAAGTGAATATCTTTGACCCATAACATTAAATGCATTAATGTGGATTATTTGTCTTTAATTAATAGTAAAATAGATTTTCAAGATTTTTTAAAAGATATATTTGTTTTCAAATTTAACTTATTTGAAGTGAAGAAATACGTATAATGAAAAATTAAAGACATATCCAAAGTCAATTTAAGCAAGTTATATTTAAAAATACTTTAATTCATCTAATGAATAAAGCCTCATCAATCCAACAACAACAAAAAAAAAAGCCTCGTCATTGTCTTATTTTATATATTTCTTCACTTTATATAAATATTTATATTTTATTAATGATTTGGTGTACCATTATCTATAAAAATAATAGCCAAAGAATAAAAAGTAGATTTTTCATAAAAAAATTATATTTAATATTTTACCGATATATCCTTGTCAATATTTCCAATAAATGTTTTAACAAAATTGATTTATCAAACATAATTAACCATTAATGGTATTCTTGAAAATGGAATTAAAGTAATACCCTCATTTAAAACAAAATATTTTAAATTCCTTTTTTGGTGTCATATATTAGTCAAGATTTATATTCAAAATCATTAAATACCTTTAGTTAATTAAAAATAAAATACCTTTAATTAATTAAAAATAATAAAGAAATTGCTAATAAATTGATTGGGTAAAAGTAGGAAAAATTAAATGGCAAATGCTAAAATTAGTTATTAAAAATTGTTAATTAATTTATGTTTTTCTAATAAAATATTTTATTATCAATTCTTTAATTAATGTCCAAAGACCCAAATGAAATATTATTATCATTTTCCTTATTCTATTAATTAATTAGTTACTTTTAATCATCTATATCTTTTTTCTTTTGGAGACACATTTCATTCAAACTATCATTCTTTTATCTTTATTTCTGAATTAAATTTTAATATTTTTTAAATTAATATTAAGTGATTATCTTTGACCTATGTTTTTAATATATTAATGTGGATTATTTGTATTTAATTAACAGTAAAATTGATTTTCAAGATTTTTTAAATGATAAATTTGTTTTTGAATTTAACTTATTTAAAATGAAGAAATATGAAAATGAAACATTAATTTACTATTAATTAAAGACAAATAATCCACATTAATACATTAATGTTATGGCTCAAATATAATCATTTAATATTAATTTTTAAAAAATATTAAAGTTTAGTTTAGAGATAAAGATAAAAGAATGATAGTTTGAAGGAAATGTACCTCCAAAAGAGAAAAAAGTATAGAATATTAAAAATATCTAATTAATAGAATAAGAAAAATGATAATAATATTTCATTTGGGTCTTTAAAAATTAATTAAAGAATTGATCATAAAATGTTTTATCAAAAAGACATAAATTAATTAACAATTTTTAATAATTAATTTTTTCATTTGCCATTTAATATTTCCTACTTTTACCCAATCAATTTATTAACAATTTATTTATTATTTCTAATTAATTAAAGGTAATTTATTTTTAATTGATTAAAGGTATTTAATGTATGATATTGAATATAAATCTTGACAAATATATGACACCAAAAAAGGAATTTAAAATATTGAATGTTAAATGCGGGTATTACTTTTATGCCTTTTCCTTATGTTTCTTATCAAGAATACCATTAATATATTATTATATTTGATAAATATATTTTGTTAAAATATTTATTGGAAATATTGATAAGGTTGTATAGATAAAATATTAAATATAAAGTTTTTAATGAATTTTTTTTTATTCTTTGGCTATTATTTTTATAGATAATAGTAAACAAAATCATTAATAAAATTTAAATATTTATATCAAGTGAAGAAATATATAAAATAAAAAAATGATGAGGCTTTATTTGTCATTAGATTGAATTAAAGTATTTTTAAATATAACTTGCTTAAATTGACTTTGGATATGTCTTTAATTTTTCATTTTACATATTTCTTCTCTTTAAATAAGTTAAATTCGAAAACAAATTTATCATTTAAAAAATCTTGAAAATCTATTTTACTATTAATTAAAGACAAATAATCCACATTAATACATTAATATTGTGGGTCAAAGATAATAACTTAATATTATTTTTATAAAATATTAAAATTTAATTTAAAAATAAAGATAAAAGAATGATAGTTTGAATAAAATATGCCTCCAAAAGAGAAAATATATAGAATATTAAAAATAACTAATTAATATAATAAGGAAAGTGATGATAATATTTCATTTGGGTCTTTGAACTTTAATTAAAGAATTGATAATAAAATATTTTATTAGGAAGACATAAATTAATTAACAATTTTTAATAACTATTTTTCGCATACCATTTAATGTTTCCTAGTTTTACCCAACCAATTTATTAGCAAAATTCTTTATTATTTTTAATTAACAATATTTCAATAAATACTTATAATTGAGAATAAGAAGGTAAAATAAATTAGAGTAAATTATACTGACACTCTCCGAATTTCTTGAGATTACACATAACCTCTTATTTTTTTAATGTTTACAGCAACCTATAGGGCCATGTTTTTCAAAATATTAAAAGGTGTCAGTATAATGTTTTTCAAATAACTAAAGGGAGTTAGTATAGGGGTAGAAAAATGAGGGGTATAAAAAAAAAATTATGAAATCTCAAAAAGTGTCAATGTAATTTACTCAATAAATTATTCTTCATTATATTTGTTTGGTTCATTGGGTGCAATCACAATGTGTATATCTTATTCATACATCTTAAACAAAAGATGGAGTGACTATATAGGGAATGTTGAAGCGCTTAATTGGCCAATGAGCTTATATTATTTTGTTTGAGTATCCCATTGTAGGCTAAGCCAGATGCTGATCTTAATGGTGCAAAGCACAAAGCGATGAAACCTCATGCCGTTAATGACAGTGAGCATTCTCCATTTACGTTGTAGAAGTAACCCAAACATGATTGGAGTTGCACACTTTGTCAGGTTACTACCACAAGGTCAAGCATTTAATAAATGTCACAAGATCAATATGCCTATGTCTGTGGGGTTATGTAAGGTTGAAGTGTCTGGCTATGTGATCTTGCATCCAACCCTGAATTCATGATAACAATAGCTTTAGTAGATTTCACACACTTTTTTCTTTTCTTTAATGATAATGATGTTTTTGGTTACATATTTTCTTATTTCTTAGTGATGCTTCTTTGGCCTTGTGCTTTTTATCCTAAAGATGATCCTTCAAGCCTTTATCACTTGTGGCAATAACCTGACATAGTGCACAACTCCAGTCTTGCTTGGGATAATTTCTTCTGCAAGCTCAAAGGGGAATGCTCACTATCATCAACCATAGGAGGTGTCGCTAATTTGTGCTTTGCACCATGAAGATCAACATCTGGCTTAGCTTACAATAGGATACTCAAACAAAATAATATAAGCTCACCGACCAATTAAGAGCTTCAACATTTCCCATACATAGACTCCTTTAGGATGTATGAATAAGATATACATATTGTGATCGCACAACATGGTTCCATTGGCAGTAAAGTTACAGTAATGCAAGTATACTATGAAGAAATGCATTGCTAATTAGTGATCAGCCAAACAAAAAGGATGAAGAATAACTTATTTTGCCTTCATATTTTTTTATAAGTATTTCTTGAAAAATTTATCTAAACATACCCTTATTCTATTATTAACATAATTGGGCTCTAATCCCCTACTAACCATCTTATTCTTCAAAATCCAGAGCCTTACACAGGACTTACACACTAAAGTCCCCTTTTTAAAGAAACCCATACAAATTGAAACAAATGCAGTTTTGAACATAACAATAAAATAGTATGCATGAATAAGTATGTGTCTGCTTCTTGCAAGTGATAGAATGCAAGAGTCAATGAATGTCAGTAAAATGAAGTGTTCAATAAGATGCTTATGGATGTGAATACATTAGAGCTTCATGCGACGTTTACTATTCGATGGATAAAACTAAATGTAGTCTAGTGAGACCTTTGCCCACATAGGTCCTTAGAAGAGTGACTTAAGTTCACAGATACATTTTCTTTAGATATAAATCACTCTTCCAATAGCCTATGTGGCTTAGGACCCTAAAATGATACATTTAATTTCTATCTGTCAACAACAAATCATCTCACACAATAAGACTAGAGCAATCCTTTCCTCTCTATCCATTTCATTTGCCACTGTAGAATGCACTTGAAAACTCACCTGTCTTGGCTATAATTATTTAATAGTTCAAGAATTCATTTAATATAACTTCCTCACTCTCGTTTTATGGGAAGACAATATTTCATACGATACACAAACCATGGAAGAATCTATCTTTGACCTTACTAATACTCACCTTGTATAAATAATAAATAGTATACAGATCAAAGAATTGTCAACCTTTAGTTATTTACTACTAGTGCAGTAGTTATTTGAACTGCTTCTAAAAACTGCTTTTTTCAAAAAAAATAAAAAACAAAAAAATCTGTTTGAGTAGTTTCTTTTTTTAAAAAAAAAATTCAAAATTGTTTCCAATTTAATTTGTTTTCACTTTTGCTTTTTTAATTCTAGAAACAAGAAAACATGCGAGTTAGGCAACAAGGAAATATATTCTCAAAATAAATTTACGAAATGTTTTTTTTTTTCTCATCTCCAAAATCATTTTCAAATTAATAATTACCAAACAGGGTTTTTTTTCTTATTTTATCCTAAAAACAGTTCTTCAAAATTATTTACAAAATAGTTTTAAAAATAAAAAAATAAAACACAATCAATCAAGTCCTTACAGTTATGTTTAAATTACACTACTCTCCCCACTCCTAACTCCTGAGAGATTATTATGTGTCACATTTTAGTCATTTTAGTCTATTGTAATGTGAATTAGCCTCGTTTGTTGGAACAAATTTTATCTCTTTCCAACTTTCAACATCACTGGCAGTTTTGAATTCTATCGACTCTGTGTGTTCAAAATAGAGGTGGCAAAAAAGTCCATTTGTCTACAATTCATCTAGTCTATTTATGTAAAATTTAATTCAATTTATCTAGTAGTTTTAAAAAAAATACTTAGATTGAATTAGATGAATTATATAATTAAATGAATGGATAACATTCTATCTATTTTATTTTCAAATACAACAGATCATCTAATTAACACTTTAAGGATCAAAATTAATCCATCATATTTTTTTTATATTTAATTTTTTAAAATTTAATAAAAAGTTTTAAAATAGTTTGTTTTATATTAATAATTTTATGACTTATTCAAAATAGTTTAAAGTTTGAAAAATAACACTTTATTTTTAAAAGTTATCTTAAAAAATCAATGAAATAAATAATCATTTCTTTAAAGTGAATTAAATAAAATATGTTATTAGAATTATTTAAATTTTGAAAATATGTTTTTTGAAAAATAAGAGAGAGTATTTTGAAATAATCATAAAAAATAAATATTTTCAAAAATAATTTCATAGATGTATCGGATATCCATCCATTAAAAAATGTTAAGGGATGAATTAGATGGATTTTATTAAATGGATCATGAATAGATTAGATTTTTTAATAAATTTTTAATGGATTGTAAATAGATTAATGAATTATTTTTAATTCATCCATTATAATGCAAATTAAAAAAAATTATCCAATTCATCTATTTGACAAGCATAGTTTAAAACATAAAATGAAGATAGGTGAGCTCCAAAAGCCAGTAGTAGAGGTTGTTTAAAGCTTCATTCCATTTTCTAAAGTCTCTATCAATGGTAGAGGTTGTTTAACAAGGCCAGGGCCATCAACTTTAATAATTCAGATGATTCATATTTTATCTTGGTCAATTAACTTAAAGTAAACCTTTGAAATTTCAGCCATTCAATTTTCATCCAATGGTTATAAATGCGTGAATACGGTGCAAAAATGCCAGAAGTGAATCCAATTCTCCATTATACAATTAGAATGGGGGAACCCAAGTCCCAATTGTTAGATTTTTCAAGTATTTATACAGTTAATAAATGATGACCATTGGATGTACATCGGATGACTCAAATCTTGAATATAATACTTATTTTAAGTTTGAATGATTAAGATAAAATATGAGCCCTAAGATCTTTATCAAACGGTTCCAATTTGCTTATTAGGTAAAGGTGTGAAAAATTGGACAACAGGAAATCCAGATCCTAGAATGGCTGCTGTAAATGTACGAAACACGACAAAATATTCAGGAGACATTCTCAAACAAGGTGACATTTGTTTTAATCAAAAACGAAAAGAGAAAACCCTTTCACAATCCAAATGTCACTAAAGAATGAAGCAGGCAAAATAAAATAAAATTGAAGACAAAAATAAAGACAGGAAAAAGGGTAAATTAAACATAAGATTAAACACTAACCAGTATGATCACTTTATCCTTTTTAGTCTCCGTAAAAGGATGTCTGATATCAATTTGGGGCTAACTGGGGTCGTGGCGCACCAAATATGTTGATGTTATATTAACCAGTTGTTCATTCTTTGATTCAAAAGCGCCGAAACTCGATCTCGAACCGAGAACCCCTCTGGTCTTTGCATCGGGATTCCCAATGCTCTCTCCAACGCCATTTTCCTTCTCACTTTCTCCTCCAGCTCTGCCCTTTCTTCTCCAATTCTTGCCGGAGCGCTTCGCTAGCATTGCCCGGCACAGGCGTTCGGAAAACTCTGGGCGCCGGAACATTGCCCGGAAAACCACCTGGCGAAAACACAGACCCAGAAAGTGGATGGTGAATAAAATGAACTCATGTGAGAAAAGTTTCTGCACCAAGGCAAATGGGTCTCTTAAAAGGAACGTGAAGAAAAGTGAGCATTACCTCGTAATTAGCATTCGGAGACGTAGGTGATGGTCGGAAGAGGGTGCGATGTTGGTGCTGGTGGGTTTCCGACAGCACGATATTTGAATTCCATAGAAAAGAATTGGAACGTGAAAGAAACCTAGGAAAGCTGGGGAGAAAGAAAAACAGTGCCAAGGATATCAGTGAGGTGTCTGTGCCTTGTTGAATAAATAGGCAGAAGGAGTGTTTGCACGCACGCGCATCTAAGGCGCATTCAGCAGATAAGGTGTTGTCGTTCTATCCGAACGTGTGTTTGGGTCTCATTAATTCTGTTTTGTTCTGATTTTAATGGGGAATTTTCTCACTTTTTAAAAAAATTTCATCAAATAGTTTGACTCGAAAAAAAAAATGGGAAAGAAAGCCTTAAATATTAATGAATAAATATTTGATATGTTAAATATTTGAAATATTTATTATTTTAAGTTTTAAGCATTAAATATTTATCAATTACACACATTTAATATTATTATTAAGTTAACGAAGTGGATAACTCATATCTATAAATAATTGCCATAAAATTAATATAACTAGTATTTTCAATATATAAATTCTATTTTATATTTATAATAAGTAATTTAAATTGTAATATAATATTATTTTGAATTATTGATATTTTTTAAAAAAATATTAAAATTTAAATTGGTGATAAAGATAAAAGATGATAGTTTGAGATAATTAAGAAAAAAAAGTTTTTAATTATTGGTAGAAGTAATATATAAAATGTATCTCCAAAGAGAAAGGATAGAGAATATTATAAATAACTCATTAATAGAGTAAGAAAAGTAATAACTTTATTATCCAAAGTGATATCATATAACGTGGTAAATCAAGATTCGAATATCTATTGAGAGAGGTGTTCATAATAATGCATCGAACAAGATTGTCTTTAAAGTAAAATACGGGTGGAAACCATAAAATATTTCATTTGGGTAACATTAATTAAAGAATTAATAACAAATAATTTTATTAGAAAGACATAAATTAATTAACAATTTTTAACAACTAATTTTAGCATTTGCCATTATTTATTTTTATTCAATCAATTTATTGGCAAATTATTTATTATTTTTAATTAATTAGAGGTATTTAATGAATGATATTGAATATAAATCTTGACAAATATATGATACAAGAAAAGGAAATCAAAATGTTAATTATTAAATGACGATTTTTTTTTTGGAAGACTTATTAAATGAGGATATTACTTTAATGCTTTTTCCTTATTTTCATATCAAGAATATCCTTAATAGTTTATTATATTTGATAAATCTTCCTTGTTATGAAACATTTGTTGAAAATATTGATGAGGATATATTGGTAAAATATTAAATATAATGTTTGTAATGAAAAAAATATACTTTTTATTCTTTGACTATTATTTTTAAAGATAATACTAAACAAAATCATTAATAAAATTTAAATATTCATATAAAGTGAAGAGATATGTAAAATGAAAAAGTGAAGCTTTATTCGTCATTGGTTTGAATAGAAGTATTTTTAAATATAACTTGCTCAAATCGACTTTAGATATGCCTTTAATTTTTCACTTTACACATTTTTTTTTTCACTTTAAACAAGTTTAATTCAAAAATAAATTTTATCATTTAAGAAAATTTCTTGAAAATCTATTTTACTATTCATAATAGACAAATAATTCACTTTATATTAATGCAGCAACAATTTTATAATTTTTTTCTCTACTTTCGTAGCATTTCTGTTTTCTATATGGATAAGAATACGATTCTTACCTTCATGGACAATTTTTTAAGTAGTTTTCCTATATTTTCACTTTTATTTAATTACAAAGTTTTTTATGTCCAGTATTTGTCATGTTTAGTGTATGCATTGCAGATACAACTCTAATAAATCTTTTGATAGTGAATCTGATATATTAAAGCAAATATATAACAAATGGACCAAACATTTTAAGTGAAGGGTTTTATTTAATTAGTTATCCATTAGGTTTGAATATTGTATTAACACTATCTTTTTAAAATTTTGACCTTAATTTGTTTAAATAATTTATTAATATTTTTTTAGAACATATACTATTAATATGAATTCTTATGCTTCCACAGATATTGTTATTAGTTAAGTATTAAACTAGTATTTTAGTCTGTGTAATGTATATGGTAAATATTTATTTTATATAACTAAAATTTAAAATAAATAAATATTTTTAAACATATAAATTATTTTATAATTAAAATTTGTAATAAATAAATGTTTTTAAAACATATAAATTATATTTTAGATTTATTATAAACAATTTATATTGTGATACAAGATTATTTTTAACTATTAACAATTTTTTTAAAAAAAATATTGAAATTCAAATTTGAAATAAAAATGAAAATAATAGATTGAAAGAGACAAAAAATTAAGAAAATAAATTTAAAGACACTTTCATTGAAGAAAAATTCCTAAAAATGTTTTCGTTGAAGAATAACTTCTAAAAGCATTTTGTTCAAGATAGTTATTCTAATTTATATATAAAGAGGATGGGGTATTACTTTTATATTTTTTTTGTGCATTATCAGGAATATCATTAACAATTTATTATATTTAATAGATCAGATTTGCTAATTTTTTTTATCAAAAATATTGATGAGGATATACTGGTAAAAACGATAAATAGGAATAACTATTTGATATGTTAAAGATTTGAAATATTTATTTTTTTAAGCATTAAATATTTATTGATTGCACAAATTTAATATTATTAATAAATTAACGAAGTGGATAACTCATAACTACCAATAATTGTTATGACTTTAATATAACTAGTATTTGGATTGTGAGAATGAACAGATATTTATTTTTATATAATTAAATTTTTAATAAATAAATATTTTGAATATATAAATTAAACTTTTTAATTATAATTATTATAAAAGAAAAATTATTTTCCTAAATACTCATTTCTCTAAAATATTTAGCTAAACACTCATCTTTTAAAATTAAGTGAGAAATAAGTAATTCAAATGATGAATTCTCAACATTATTTATTATTATTATTATTATTTTTAATAAAAGAAGGAAATAGGCAATTCGAATGATGATTTCCTAACGTGATGTGTATTCTTTTAATTTAATTAATTAATTGTGTCACAATTAAATTTTTATTTAAATAATTAATTTGTCTATGGTTTAAAATGTGTTTAAATTAGGAATTTATATTAAAATGATGCATTTTTAGTATTAAAAATTATCAAATTGTATTATATTAGTGTAAAATATTGTGCAAATGCAGCAAGCGTTAGTATGATAAGGGTTTTTTTTTGTTTTTTTTTTTCTGTTATGACCCTCATTTTGACAAAGTCCACATTTTATGGGATAAGCCCTTTTTTCCAATGTCTATCTCATTACAAATGCAAATTCAATAGTCATTTGAACATTTTCCTACCACGCTATTGATTTTTTAGTATTTTTATAATACAATTTGACCATCTTAACACATTTTAATCTAAAGGCTTAATTGTACTTTTTGTCCGCCAAGTTTTACAATTTTACAAATTTTGCCACTTTAATTTTATTTTTTTTGCGAATTTTGCCCCCTAGTAAAAAAAGATCGCCACAATTAAAGGAAAAACTATTATAAAATTGTTTTAATTGTAGGAGTTTAAAGGATAAACCGCCACAAAATGTCTTAATTGTGACAGTTTTTCTATGTTAGGACAAAATTCGCAATGTTTTATAAATTGGGGAACAAAATTAGTGAAAAATTTTCAGAGCGGCAAAATTCATAAAATTGTAAAACTTTGAAAACAAAAAGTGTAATTAAGCCTAATCTAAATTACTAGTTCTAACACATTTTAAACTATAAACTAATTAATTATTTAAATTAAAAATTAATTATAACATATTTAATTATTTAAATTATTTATTTAATTGTTTATTTAATTAATTATTATATTAATTAATTGTTTAAATTAATTAATTTAAGTAATTCATTTAAATGATTAATTTAAATAATTAATTTTGTATTTAAATAATTAATTAGTATATGGTTTAAAATGTGTTAGAATTAAAAATTTAGGTGAAAATGATACATTTTAAGAGTAAAAAAATGATCAAATTGTATTATAGAAAAAAGACTAAATATTAATACCTTGGTTAAAACTTTATATTTATAAATAATACAACAAAATTAATATTGACCGGTCTCACAACAAAATTACAAATACTACATCAAAATTAATCTCCTAAATGATGACCGGTCCCACATAATGAAGGACACATGTTACATGTAGGTTGATGGTGTTGTCCATGTTGTCACTGTTATTCTCGATCAACAATGGGTGACGCATCTTGTTACACATTGTCATCTTGTTGCATCATATATGGAGTTGAAGCAATAACATGATGAGAAAAATGATGGAACTTCAAATGAGTACATATTTTGCATTAATAATAAGATGGACCTTAGAAAAAAGGTCATCCTAAAAGATGGGACTGTGTCGCAATATATGAGGATCATAATAGAAAAAAATTGTCCTTGTTATGTGTTAGACACTTTGTACATTTGTATAATATTTTACACTTATATATATACATATGTATACATATGTATACATATATATATATGTATACATATGCATATGTATACATATGTATACACATATATATGTATATATATATATATATATATATATATATATATATATTGTGAAGTATTTTACATACTTATATAATACAATTTGATAATTTTTTTAAACCAAAAACACATCATTTTAACACAAATTCCTAATTCTAACACATTTTAAATCCTAAACTAGTTAATTATTTAAATAAAATTTTAATTATAACACAATTAATTAATTCAATTAAAAAATACAAATTACATTGGGAAATTATCATTTGAATTGCCGATTTCCTTCTTTTATTAAAAAACAAAAATAATAAATTGATGTTGAGAATTCATCATTTGAATTGCTGATTTCTCAATTAATTTTAAAAAATGAGTAATTGGGTAAATATTTTGGAGAGATGAGTATTTAGGTAAATAATTTTTCTTTTATGATTATTATAATAAAAAAGTCATATAAATTATATTTTTTATTTAAAATAAATAATTTAAATTATGATATAATATTTTTTTTAATTACTGATGTTTTAAAAAATATTAAAATTAGCTTTATATTTTTTGTTTCATATCATATTTTCCATAGGGTTTTTGAATTTATCTAATCAATAATTAAACAATACTTAATTATTAGCTAGTCTTCTTTTTCATGGCGGCTCACTTTCTCTAAGTTTTGTCAAAATAATTTCGTTAGTGTGTACGTTTATCTATTTTCCTCATACAAGTCTTGTTTCAAAGGTTTTTTCCAACATATTTTTGGAGAAACTGTTCTCATCAAATTTCTATTTTCTTATATGCTCAGGAAACAGAAGCCATAAGAAGGAAATTCCAGACTACGAAGCAAAAAAAGTTGATGCTGGAAGACGAAGTTAGGTAATGTTTCATGCCTCAAAGTAGTAGCTGGTTTTTCATAGTTTGCAGTTTATTGTTGTCCTCACCACTGTCTCTCTTGTAATTGCATATTTTTGAGGCAACGATACAAATACTTACTAAAACATTCCAAATACTCAACCAAAGCAAGAAGTTGTAAAGCCACAAAAGCACAAAATCCAAGCTTCCATTATCTCAAAGGGAAAGAATTACAATAGAAAGGAACCTACCTTGTGACCCCACCCTGCTTCTCATTTGAACCCCAATGGAAGGATTTCCAATACGGTTGAAGTCCCATCACAAAAAACTGGCCATCTATTTGATTTAAACCAGAATGCTAGGAGTTCTAGTAAAAAAGATGCTTCTATTCACAGTTGTACTCCACCACTGCTTGGCTTGAATCACAAAGATAGGATTCACAGCAGCAAAGATGCCACAAAGAAGGGTGAAACTCCATTTTTTGACTTGAACCAGATTTTGGTAATTAACTGCAAATGTTGTGTTTACATCATATATCGAAGATCTCACATTGACTAGTAATGAGGTCAAATTAGTGTATATAAATAGGGAACAACTCTCACCTTATAAGTTAGTTTTGTGAGGTTGAATTAGACTTAAAACTCAAATTGTAAGACAATATCAAAAACCTATCCTAATGATTGTTATTGGACCTATCGGGTCACCCATTATCAAGCTGTTATTAGACCACCCGCAGATTTTTAGAAGTCTTAAATAAGCCTTGAATTGCAGGAGACTCATAATTTCCTTCTATTTTGGTGTCATGCATAGAGAAGAGCAGGAATTGCGGGGCAACAGTGAGCCCATGAGGATTGAATAACCATCTAAAGAAGCCTTACAATTGCAGCTATGAATGCTTCTGGTTAAAGTGACATTGTGTAAGTCAAAGGGCCTGCAAATTGTAAGGACTGGAGGCTGGGGTGGAGTGTTTATGTTGCACTCATTTGTTTTGAGTTCCAATTCCGTTCCCCGCCTTTTGATTCAGGCACTTAATGCAATTGGTTGCATGCTAACTAGATCAAAACGCTTGAAACAGGAACATAAGACTTGAGTTGTTTATCTGGAGTTGGAGAAAAAGTGTTTCATTTCGAAAGAAAATGGAAAGCAAGGAAGAATTGAGAAGAAAAAAGGATTATCCAGAGATTTCTTTACGCATATATTGACAATGATCATAAGTTTTCTTGTCAAATAAAAAGAAATCTCAATTTCAAAAAGGTTGCGAAGAGTCAATAAAAACACCCAAAAAATAAAATCAAAGCAGGGATAACAATTTACAAATTTTCCTACCACTGAAGTCATCTTGGATTCCTCCACTTATGTCTACAGCTGCACTTCAACTTTCTAAGATATAAACAATTACAAACATGTCTAATATCCTGGACAAGTAGAGAAGAATATAGCACATATATATGAATCCTAGAGCCACTTGATTGAGTGAACCATGTAGCTAAATTGGCTGAATTGGTAGCTTGAATGAGCTGGAAATGAAATCTTAGATGTCAAAGTGATCTCTGTCATATTGTATATTTTCTTTTAGATAGTTTCGTTTATTGCACAACCAAACATATTGCAAAATGTCGTTTTTATACAGTTACTTATTTAAACTTACACGCATATTATCAGTTTATTACATATTTTTATGTTTTTTTTAATTATATATTATTGTACAAAGGTCACGTCATCTGTATGTTCCTGATATGGATTTCCTTCCACGTTAACAATTTGCACTTGGAATATCAGTATAATAAAGAATTGTAAGAAAATCATCACTCAGGGCTGAAGACATTGTTGCAGCAATGTTTTGATTAATTATTTGTTTTGACCAATGTAGGAAACCAGTGTCAAATTATAGTACTGATTTAAAGTTATATATTTGGCTCGTCAGAGATGTTGCTGGAGCTATTGCTAGAGCTATCGGTAGCGGTGGTTGAGGACTGAGGTGCAGCGGCAGAGAAGGCGGTTAAAAACCGCCACAAATGCCATCTTTGGTAGTTAAAATAACCGCCAGTTCCGCGTATGCTAAAAACGGTTTGTGGAAAAATTAATTTGACTGCTGGTATTTTTGCCAGAAAATGATTAACATTTACTGGAGGTTAAACACCACCATAATTGCATTCCCAGTCAACTTTTTATTTAGCATTTATTGGCAGTTCAAACCCCCTAGAAATTGCATGACAAGACTATTTTAAATTTAGCATCTACTGGCAGTTAAAAAACCGCCAAAAAATCCATTCTCAATATATTTTCAATTTAGCACGGTTGAAATCCCCCAGCTTGGGTTCTTAATCTATCTTAATGGCTCTCTATAACCAGCACAAAGTGATCACAAAATCAAGAGGAATATATCTATCTAATTCTGGAATTCACAGAATAAATGACACTAGAAAAATGAGACTGGATATCAGGGTACTAAGGAGAATATTGGAATATGTACTTTATAAAGGAGACTGACATATACAATTAGGCAAGTAAGTAACACAACCATTTAGTTAAAACTATCTCCACCTTTAGAATGGAGAGGTAGGAATCTGAAAGAGTAATAATGTTTTGTGCCTGGAAACATGCAACTTCAGTAGAGAAAACTCTTGCAAAGCAAAGCAGACACAATCATTTGAAGTCATGTATATTCATCAATTTTTTATCAAGTAGTAACCTTTGACATTGAAATAACACCAAGTAAGTTTATTACACATTTTTTGGCTGTGAATAAGTCCTCACTCCATCCACAATTTTCATTCTAACCAGTTATTCATCATATAAAATAAAAATTAAGCCTTTATTTAGTTTTCTCTCACTACAAAAAACTGTGTAAAATAAAAATACCATGCTGGAGACCACATCCTCTGCCTTCTGTAAAGCAAATTTAGCACCACCAGGAGTTTGACTTTTTTTTTCCTACAAAAATATTAGTAGTTGTAAAGCCAAAACAGCCAAGTTAATGCATAAAGGTATAAAATTATTCAACCATACTTGTTAATGCAAGAATAATTTTGTGCCTTATTTTCATTCATAAATCAATTATATTTTCATCTACAATAATCATAAAGGAGAAGCTATTTAGCCTGTGTTCCTTTTTTTTTCTATATTTGGTAAGAGAAATTTTAGTAATATCAGTTCAGCTTTAATGAAGTTATACACTTATAGCAATTAATGATTTACATGGACTTGATTACAAATTTTTAAATTTTCTAGGACTCAATTCCAAATTAAAAAAAAGTGTAGGGACCGATTTAAAATTGAGTGATATTGTTGGGACTAAATATATAATTAATGACGTTTAGGATACAGAAAGATTGCTATAATAAAAACTAGAGAAGAGAAGAAACTTGTTAAAGTTTTTCCTCTTTCCTCTGCTCATTTTTTGAGCTTTAGTGAACCATGTTTATGCTCTGTGCATGCAAATTGTTTCTGGTTTGTTAATTCTCAAACAGAGGAGATCAACAGAACACACACAAAAAATTAAAAAAAAGGAACACCTGAGAGGACAAAGAAGTAGAAAGTTGGAGGAGTTGTGAACAAGTAAATGTATTATTACTAGCAAAAATGAAGTGCAAGATTTAAAGAAAACACAATTATCATTAGGTCACGTTAATTCCAAACATCCATTCTCATCCAAACAAAGCACAAAATGCAAAAACATCGGCAAAATGAAAAAAATGCACAAATTGCTAAAAACAAAGCAAAAGCAAGGAAAATATTAGAGAATCGTGTGATTCGAAACTCACCTTGAATGGAGTTGGTGAACAGATGCGAGAATGAATGAAATAAAAAATGAAAAGAGCAAGAATGAACAGAAAATGGAAAGAGTGAAAACTCAAACACTTCAATTTAGTAAAGTGAGAATGAATGAAATTCAGAAGAGTTCTCAACGAGATCTGAAAACTAACTGTGCATTCCTTAGTAAAGCGAGAATGTCATGCCCTAGGTTTTGAGTAAATGAAATCATTGAACGGTAAAGTTCTTAGCAAGACTTGTCTTATTTGTTTTATTATTTTTTAATTTTTAAGTTTTTTTTTTGACGAAAACATGTTAAGTTGGTGGCATAGAGTATGCCACGGAGACACATAGTATGCCACAGAGACACGAACTATGACCAGGTGTCAAAAAAAGAAAAATAAATAATAAAAATATTTAAAACATTGTGGTGGTTATAAACCACTGAAAAGAATTAAAACTGTCGAAAAATGCATCAAATTGTGATGGCTTACATATCTTCCAGAAATATAATATTTTCTGGCAGTTTATTTAGACTACCAGAAATAAACCGCCAGTAAACATCTATTTTTTTGTTGTGTCTATACAATGGAGTTGTAAAAAATTGCTAATCTAACACACTTTCTAACCAAAGGAAAATAAATAAATAAATAAATAAAGCACCACATATACATGTGTGCGATATTTGGAAATGTGTGCGACATGAGCAACCAACAGCTAGCCAATTGTGACCCATTATCTTGAAATTAAAATTTAAATTCTTTCTTTGCTTATAAATAAAGTGATAGGGATAATGCAATTGTGAAATAACCTTCCAAGGAGTTATATTGTGATGCTAAGTGAGGGGATGCTATCAAAACTATATTACCTATCCAGAAACATAATTTAAGTGTTTTAGTATCCAGACGTTTCAAAAAGAATATGAATGGCTTGTACCCTATTACTTTTGTTTAGCTTCAATCATTATTTTCATAGTCCTACATAAAATAGATGAATAAATAATCTAAGTCATACCCAAATTTATTACTGTTGAGTTGCATCATATTCATGTGGCAAGTAAGTAATCTATGATCCATATTCTAGTCGGTAGGATGGCATCTAACTTGATTGGTTTAGAGTTAGTTCACTAATAAAGTTAGTCACCATTTGGTTTTTCAATAGGAAAGTTACTGGAATATGCTTATATTATCAATATCTATTTCAAAGGCAGATCACTTATTTAAATGTCAGCTATTGACGAAATACCATAACTTATGCAGAGCTAGGATAAATAGAGTTCAAACCAAACCACAATTATGACTAAACCATCATTCTTGAAATGCAAACATGGTAAATTATCATCATCTTCTAGAAACACTCAAATGTTAGTGCTAGCACACTGTCACCTTGTTTCACAACCTTCATTGCCTTGTCACATTGCCCTGCAAATCGCCAACAAGGAATGAAACACTATATATCAACAATATTAGCTGTACAAATTAGTGTTAGGAAGAGTGGGATTATTGCTTTCAAATAAATGTAATGGAAAGTTTAAAGAACTAAGAATGTAAAAATGAAGTTCTTTATATATTTTTTAGCATTAATCTAAACTTTGATTTACACAGAATGTGAAGTTCACTAAACCCATAGCAAAATTACTTATCCTTTTATTTGATTCAAGGGATAGGATGTATAACAACCTTCCTAGTGGCTCAATTTGTTTCAAGGAAAGAGAAGGCTTCAGCAAGTTGGACAAAGGGAAATGGACTTTAATTTGGGGTCTACAATTGGCTTCACCTTTCCACTCTTTAAGTAAAGGTTTAGTTTCCTTATAATAACTCCATTGGAAGTAACTACGAATTTGAAGCCAGGTGGTGTAACAACATCTGTTAATACTACCACACTGCCACCTTCTTTCACAACCTTCGCTGCCTTACAAATCACCAGCAAGGAATGAAACATTATCAACAATCACCAGTGGCAAACTTGAATTTTTTTAAAACTTTTTTAAATCAATTGCATTTTAACTGATTTAAAAACATTTTTTAACTCAGATACTTTTTTACCCAATTTAAAAAATGCCTTTTAAATCAATTAATGTTTTAACAGATTTAAAATCTCTTCCCAACCCAACATTTTATCTCTTAACCCTTTTTGTCATTCATTCATGAGACTCACTCCCCCTCTCAGCATCTTCACACAGTCCCATTACTGGCGCCCACTTTTGTGTTGCCACAATGCTAAACATGCCCTAACTGTTGCTAGTAACTTTTCCTCCTTCACCACGTTAGCTCGAACACCCAAATCACAAGATGAAGGAACAGCCACCGTTAAGCTTTCAAGCAAAGCGAGAAGAAACTGTTCTACCTCTCCTTGCCACTATAGCGAAGCAATGGGCCGTCAGGATGGCTAGCATGTGTTCGAGCAAAAGGATGGCCAGCACGACAATAATGCCTCTTACGCCTCAAAGTTTGTGCCCAGTGTGACTCTAACAACATTGTCGAGAGCATTCGGATATTTGTTTCTCTTACACTCGCAAACCTTCATATTTTATTTTTCAACTCATTTTTTCTCCATTCATATATCTAATGTGTTCTATTTTTCTCTGTTCATGCATGTGTTCTCTATTCAGATATCTGTGTTGTAACTGCTAGTGACCAAAGTCTTTCACCAAGTTCATCAATGGAACCACACAATGTAGGGCCACACTTGTAGATCGCAATGGGAATTCTTGCGATATTGTCCTATAGAAAATTTTGAAAGCTGGTACAGACGTGATTGAATATGACCTTGTTGTTGAAAGTTGATATTCACATTGGTTATGTGAGTAATCGAGTAAAAAAATTATTTTTAACTTGGATGAATATTCAATTTAAAAAACCATTACTTTTTATATTCCCTGCATCTAAAATGGTTCAAGAACCAATTTAAAAAGTCATTTTTAACCGATTTAAAAAGTCATCTCCACAGTAGTGTTTCAAGCAATTGTAATAGGAAGTTGAAAAAGCTAAGAATGTAAAGTTCTTTATAAATTTTTTAGCTTTAATCTAAACTCTGATTTACACAAAATGTGAAGTTCACTGGACACATAACAAAATTGCTTATTCCTTTTATTTGATTCAAGGGATGCGATGTTTAACAACCTTCCCAATAGCTTAGTTTGTTTTAAGGTAAGAGAAGGCTTCAACAAACTGGGCAAAGGGGAATGGACCTTTGGGGTCTACAATTGGATTCACCTTTTCACTTTCTAAGTAAGGGTTTAGTTTCCTTAGAACAACTTCCATTGGAAGTAACTACAAACCTGAAACCAAGTGGTGTAACAACACTTGTTAGTGCTACAACACTGCCACCTTCTTTCACAGCCTTTATTGCCCTGTTATGTACATATAATTTCTAATTAAAAAATATAATTACTAGCCCATTCTTTTAAATTAAAGATGAAACACGTACATATAATTTCTATTAAAAAAAATGGATATTCTTTGCTAATAATTAATAGCCCATTCTTTTTCTTTGCCTAATGAGGGTCCTAGTTGATATTCCTTTTGAATGCGGGAATGAAACAATGTGCTCCTATCTAGGCAAGTAGGTTGCATCAATGAATCAAAATCTTATAAAGCCATACACGAAGATGGTGGGTTTTGTTCCTCCCATTGGCATACATGTTCAGTTAATGGATTATTGCTTAGTAAAATATGCATGTTCAATGTCTTCTTGATGTTCCTTTTGAGTAGTTCCTTTTCTATTTACTTTTTTTTGGCTTTGGACCTCCTATAACTTTATTAAACACATCATAAATTAACTCGAGGATGTCTTAAAGCCTTCACAAACCAAGCACCATAAATGAAGTACGAGGAACTTACATAGTCATTCATATAGGAATGGCACAAACAGTTGAAGCAATAAATGTTAGACTCTCCAAGGATCATAGTATGATGAGTTAAACTAAAATATAAAAGCAGAAACTATTCCCAAGAAATAGGATATATTCATTCTATTGTGGTTTCGCACGATATGGAACATATTCTTAGTAAATGTTCTTTAATTGCTCATCTCCATTAAGTAAAGCCAGTCACATTTGGCGATAAAGTTATGGCAAAATAGGTCTTTTAAAAGATGGTAATTTATCTATAAATTCAGTTCCATTACTTTAATGTTGGAAACATCTATGCATACATTCACACTTGGGCACATCACACTGAATATAAAGAATAAATAAAATAATACACTTAAAAAGGATTGTGTTCGTGTTACTTTATCAATAATTTTTTAATAATCTTACAATTTTAAGATACAAGAAAAAATTTCAAATAAAAATTCTACACACTTTGTTTCCCCTGTGTATTGCATGGGTCAATAGTTTATTAAAAAGTTTTAGATTTGTTTCTTATATATTAATTTTATGACTTATTCAAAATAGTTTAAATTTTAAAAAATAACTATTTATTTTTAAAAATTACCTTAAAAAATAATATAACAAATAATTATTTTTTAAAAGTGAATTAAACAAAAAAAGTTATAAAAATAATTTAATTTTTAAAAATATTTGTGGATATATGAGAGAGAGTATTTTAAAATGATCATAAAAATTATTTAATTTTTAAAATAATTTTATGGATGAATTGGATATCCATCATAAAAAATGTTAATAAATGGATTGGATGAATTTTATTAAATAGATCATGGATGGATTGTGTTTTTTTTTAATAAATTTTTAAAAGATCGTAAATAAATTGATAGATTGTTTTAATCCAACTATTATAATTCAAATAAAAAATTATCTAATTCATTCATTTGATGGGCCTAGATCTTCATCAGACGGTTCTGAATTATTAGATGTGTGAATGTGTTCAAAAAATAAATACAGGAAATCTGAATTTGTATAATGGCCCCAGACCTCGTAACCAATCTCTACTATTGATTGAGAGTTTAGAAAATGAAATGAAGCTTTATTGCCTTTTGGAGTTCACTCAAAATCTTCATTTGATGTTTTAAACACACAAAGTCGATAATGAGTGCAAAACTGGCAGTGATGTTGAAGGTTGCAAAGAGAATCGAGGCTAATTCACATTAAAATGGACTAAATGACTAAAATGTGACACATAATAATCTCTTAGGAGTTAGAGTGGAGAGTAGTGTAATTTGAGCATATCTCAAGGAAGCAAAGTGTAAAGACTTGTGTTGATTGTGTTTTGATTTTTTATTTTTAAAACTACTAGAGTATTTGACCCGTGTAACGCACGGGATATAATAAATCTCTCTCTTTCTCTCTTTCTACACACACACACAAATATATATATATATATATATATATAAAGTATTCTATAAATATTTTAATAGTCATCTAAAATATACATTTGTTTTATAAAGTAATTAATATAATTATTAAATATAAATAATTAAAATAATTACTGTCATATTTGTGTGTCTGCTTTTTTATTTTTTTTAATAAGATATTAAGTCTGATATATTATAATGATTTTTGTTAATTTACATTGACATGTATATTAAATTCAATTTATTAATTTATTTTTTGTTTAATACATGCTTATTTATATTTTTTTTCTGTGTTGTTTTTAATTTAATCATTTTTTCTCAATATATGTTTAATAATGTAATGAATTATTTTTTGTGCATTGCATGGAATCCTACTCTAGTAATATAAAGAACTTTGATCGTTATATACACATATATATAAACATGTTAGAAATATTATGATATATATAAGTGTAAACATACAGAAAAGTCAAAGAAAATATATTATTTATTTACAATTGTTATTACTTTGTGATCATCAAATCTTCTTTAATTGAAAGACCAAATAATTATTGCATTTAGGGAACAAGTTTTATTTCCTTGCGATTTATTGAAAAGTTGTGTAATTTGTCATTATTTTTAGTTAAGCAATAAGAAAGCAGGCCGATGAAATAAAAAAATAATAAAGTTGAATAGTTGTTTACCTTGTAAGAATTCTTCTCAATAATTTGTACTTCTCATCATTCATAAATTCTTGGATTTTAAAAAACTACAAAAGAATTTACATAATGTCATGTATAAATATAAAATATTTAACATCATCTAATGTGATAGTTAGTCAAAGAACTAAATATTAAAACCTGAAAAATGCAAATTTTTTGTTTTACATAATATTTGTTAATATGATAGTTGTCACTTGATATTACATTTTCAAGTTTTCTAATGTTGAGAAAAAAGAGAGAGTTACAATTAACTTAAAATGGGAAAATATTATAACTAATTTTATGGTAGTTTTGTGTTTTATTATAACTATTAAATTTCTAAGTCAATTAACATCACACAAATAAAATATTTTTTTTAAAGAAATCATATTATGTAATCTATATATCTTTTGAGATAATAATTTTTTTTACAATTTTTAAAAGTTGAGCTTTATCTGTTATTATCATGAAACTTTATCCAATAAAATATATTTTTAGATAATTAACTTGCAATAAAGGAATTTAAAAATTTAGTGAATTGACAATTTAATATGAAGATGTTACTATAAAATTTTATTTAATATTGTTATCAGCTGGACAAATTGGTGCTAGTGATTGCTCATCTTTTCATATATTCCATAGCTTTTCAAATTCAACCTCCTAGAAAATATAAGTCAAATTATTGACAAATTGAGAAAAAAAAAGTAAGAAATAAATAGATATTTTATCACTTACTTGTTTGTCAAAGTACATGTCAAAATATTTTTTAAACTCTTCATATAATTACAAGATCTCCTTTATAGTTTGCCCTAAATAAGAAAATATATAAAAGGACATGTAAATTTTATTTCATTTTACTATTTGGGTGTGTACCAATATTAATAATTGACATGATAGAGGGATAAACACCAAACGAAAAAAAACAATGTATTCAGTTTAATTAGCTCGTCATTTAAAATCTAACAACTTATGTATTACATAAATTCTACATTAAATATTGACTATAAAGCTCATTTATTAAAATGAAGATTTTCATTTTAAAAAATTAAGACAATAAGATATTACCTCATTACCTCATATATTAAAATGCAAGTTTCCATAAGATATTGCCTCATTTAAAAATCATGATATACGTGATAGATGTCAACAATTGAATCTAAAACTTTTTGTATCAACATTGTTCAATCATACGAATTAGGTAAAATTTTAGTAAGAGTTTACTTTGATTAAGTGATGTAAAAAATATCTTTATACATTTTATTATTCGTATCAATGTTTTAAAACTCGTATTGGTCATCGACTCGGTAAAGGCATTGGGTCACTAGGTTAATGGTCAAACCGAAGGGTCACTAATTAAACCGCATGACCCGATCTCTATTAAAAATTTTGAAAATATTCATGACATGTAAATTTCATACTTATAAAATTTATTAAATTAAATTTCAATGGTGATATGTAACCCAAAAATAAATAAAAAATCAACAATTATATTTAAGATAAGGGTGAAAGGACCAAAAGTTAAGCATTAAGGTCAAACAAACAAGAGCAAGTAAGTGAAGGTTATACATTCATGTTAACACAAGAGACATTTATGTCATACGCATACCTACATTCACGATTTTGGTGATTATCATCATTAGTAAATAAATATTTTTAAATATGTAAATTATATTATAAATTGGGGCTTTTATTTTTCTTTCAATAGTTATAGTTAAAATGATGTTGTTTCACACTTAAAAAAAAAACAATTTTTTTTGAACCGGTCTGAGTCAACTAACAAGTTCAACTTGTCGTCGGTTCAAACCAGGTTGATGGCATGTCCAATCTAATCACTAGCTCGGACCGATTGCACCACCAGTTTCTGATCCGACCAGCTGGTCCGAGCCAGTTTTTAAAACACTAATTCGTATTGTCCCAAAAATAATCATTAAGAAATCAACTAATAGATATTTTAAATAAAAATCATGATATAAATGTATTTATAAAATCATTGTAATTATTTTAATATTAGCAATTGTGTAAATTAAAATATACAAATTAATTATTGCAAATAGATAGACATGATTTATAAAATAATTAATTTTATAAATAAACATGATACTCATATTTTGATAGACATAACTACAAAGAATGCTAAACTTTTAATTGACATTTCAACTTCTAAAAATTCATCATCTTAGTTGGAGCTTGTTTACTAATTGTCATGAAAAAATTATTTTAAATTATTTAATGTAAAAATAATTTTAATATAATAAATAAAAATATATTTGTTTTATTTTTTAAGTTAAGATTGTGATGTTTTAAATATTAAATTAAATATAAATAGATTTTTATTATGTAAAGATAAATTTATTTTAAAAGAATGTTGCACACTTTTATGCATAATCAAGTGTAGAGAAAGTATATTTATTTATCAATTTGAAACATGTTACAAATTGATAAATAAATATATTCGTTTAATATTCAATAATTGTCTTTTTTGAAATATAAAGCACTTAATATCACTTTCACATGTTATAATTGAAATTGTAGAATTATTTAAAACTCAAAACTTGAGTAAATACAATGTTGTAATCTAATAACATCAGAGGAGTTTCGTTAAATATCTTTCCAAAACTTCACAAAAGTATACATAATACTAATAAACATAACATTTTGGTTTATAAATATATTATTTACTTCTTATGAATTTGTTAGATACGTGTTAACATGGGAATTAAACTATTATAAGAATAACACGTGAAAATAATAGACATGCAAGATTGGTATTTACAGAATATTATTTGAAGTATTAAAATATAAAATATTTCATCACTTGTTTTTTTCATTCCTTTTGTTATAATTTGCTCGCATTCTAGATAATTTTTGTTGTTTTGCTCCATGCTCATTCTCCTCCTTCTATTTCTATAGCTTTGCTAGTATCTTTCTCGTTGTTGTTCTTGTGAGTGTCAAGTATTTAAATCTTGCATATTGTCATATTACTCGTTTAAGTAACAAAATTAATAAACATATAACTATTGGTTATTTTAAATATTTCACAATTTGATTAATTAATACTATGTAATTAAAAATGTTTACTTAAATGAACTAATAAAAATCCAAAAAGGGGGGGGGGGGGGGAAGAAGAATTTTCTTGTAATATTTCACTAAATTAGAGAATAATAAATCTACATCCCAATGAAAGAAATTGATACACATACACATTAGAAAGAAATTATTCATTTATTATGCATATATGGTGTTATAAGGCAAAAAAACTTAAAACTAAAAAAACAAAATAAGACGACCATGCTCAAGCTTCCTATAATATGATTTAAAGTGTATACTTAAATGAAATACTAAAAACCAAGAAGAAGAAGAAGAAGAAGATCAAAAACCTATATCCTACTAAAAAAAATGGTAAGGTTCATATAATATGATTAATAAACATATAAATATTGGTTGTTTTAAATATTCCACAATATGATTAACTAATACAATATGATTAAAAGTGTATAATTAAATGAACTAATAAAAAACCCAAAAAAAGAAAAAAATTCTTTTTTTATAGAAAAACACAATTACAGAACAATGAATCTACATAAAAATACAAAGAAAAAATCCTTTAAATATTTTATAGATAAATCCAATTAGAAAACAATAAATATATATCTCAATAAAAAAAAATGATACACATGCATATTACAAAAAGTTTATTATTAATTTATTATGCACACATAGTGCTATGTGCCAAAAAAACTTAAACTAAAAAAAGGAAGAAAAAAAAAGAAGAGAATACATTTCTTTCAATATTTCTACAATAAACTCAATTAGAAAAACCTACTCTGGTAAAAATCAAATGATAAGAATAGTTATTTATTTGTTGATATCACACTAATGCTTAAAAAGGTGTACGTTGCTTAATCATGCACATAAGGAAAATTTATCAATTTAAAGTCATAACCAAAATACATGTTAACTTGGCTGATTCACACAATAATTCTTAATTTAAGAAAATAACATATTTAAAAGATAAAGACAGACTTTAGAATAAAAAATAAATATTAGAAGAAGAAAAGCAAAAAAGACAAATTCTTAATGTTTTTAGCTGGCAATTAATATTGTTAAAAATGAAAGGTTTACATTATACATATGCTTATTGCATTTGCAAACTCAATCCTAAATAAATAGCTTCAAATTGTTGCTCCAGAATTTTAGCTTATCATCATCTGCAATGGACACAATGCAAACTCAAAGCTTAATTCAAATAATAATGTTAAAAAAATAAAAAAATAAAACACTATGAACAAATCTACCAAAAGAATCATTATACCAAAGGTGGTACCTGAAATTTGATAAGTAGATAATGAGCAAAAGGGGGAGAGAGAGAGAGAAATGTGAAGTGTAAAAAGCTAAATCGATACAAAAATGATGAGAGAAAGAAAGAATGTAAAGTCCATTGAACATGTGGTAAGACAAAAAAAAGTCAATAAATAAAAAATGGGAAAGTGTTTGATTACAATTGAAGGAGTTGTGCATTTTTTTAATGTAAATTATTTATTTCCATATATATAATAATTTGTCAAATCAACTCCTTTTTTATGAAATTTATTTTCACTTTTCATGAAAATCATATTTATGAAAAAGCTGTAACAAACGAACTAATTATCTATCAATCGTAATTACCATAATTAATATAATTGTTTATTTTTATTAACAAAAAGTAAAAATAATTCAACGACATGTAATAAAAAATAAATTACAAATTATAGATTATAGATTGTTATTATAGATTATTATAGATTATAGATTGCAATTTAATGGACTAAAATTTATTTATTGAAATGACTTCTTATCACATTTATTTTAGTCCTTGAAACTGCAATGAAATTATTGTCCTAAATTAAATCCGTTTTTAACATGGATTATTACTCTAAATAAACAATTTATGAAAATTAATTGTCATGAAATTTATTTTTATAAATAATTTAATTTGAATGCTAAGTATAAATGCAAAGTGAGATTTTATATATTCTTCATTGGCAATTTATATTAAAACAATGTTAATTAATATAATTTAATTTAAAAACATATAGATAATCATAATAGAATTCAAATTCATTGTATTTATGACAATAAGTTAATTATAGTTTCATGGAACTTTACATATTTACAGAAATTTGGAATCATTATAAATAATATAAAATTTCTTTCCTAAATTATAACATTTACATTACCTACAAATAATTGTTTTGCAAAAAGGAAACTAAATAATATGAGATTTCATTCTTAAATTATAACATTTACACTACCTACCAGTTACATAATTACAAAAAATTTAAAAAATATATCTTAAATTAATTTATAATAATTATACTTACAAATTAATTTAAAAATTTTACTTAAAAATTTTATGCAAATATCAAATAATTGGAAACATTAATTAATATACTCAAAAATTATGTGATTTCTATTTAGGACAAAATTAGGGTGAATGTAAGTAAAAATTATTTATTAAGTATATAATTTTTATAAAATAAAAAATACTCGTTAGTTTATCCCTGATTTAAGAAATAATTAAAGCAACTATACATATTATTCTCGTTAGTTATTAACAAATAATTAAGTCAAATGACCAATAGAATTTTTGATTATAATTAAGGTAACTATTTAAAAGATAGGTATTTAATGAAAATTTCAAATTCAAAATTCAAATATACCTATTTAAAACTCATTAATGTAATAATTATAAGGCTTAATTGCACATTTTGCCACCCATCTTCGATGCTTTTGCGAATTTTGCCACCTAACTATTTTTATTACACATTTTGCCACCCAACTTTAAAAATTCTCGCATTTTGCCATCCAATTATTTTACTTGTACATTTTGCCACCCAACTTTCAAAATTTGCACATTTTGCCACCCTAATTGTTGATTGCCAGTCAATAGTCAACTAAAGGGATGGTGGCAAAATGCACAAATTTTGAAAGTTGGGTGGCAAAATGTGTAAGTAAAATAATATGGTGGAAAAATGCGAGAATTTTAAAAGTTGGGTGACAAAATGTGCAATAAAAATAGTTGGGTGACAAAATTCGCAAAATCATAAAAAATGGGTGGCAAAATGTACAATTAAGCATAATTATAATGATTATAATTATGGTTTGTAACCGAACCAAATATTTATGAAGCATCACACAATGACATGTGTCATCCGAACCTCTCTGTAAATAACACATGTCATCCAAACCTTGAAAGTTAATATTAATTTGCCATGTGTAATTTGAACCTGTGAATGGATTCTCAAATTTATTTATAATGATTTTGTAAAATAATTTGGATAACTGTTTATTAGGACAAAATGGGTGGGGAACTTGTTTGGTAAGTATTAATTTGAAAACAATTTTGGAGATGAGAAAGTAAAAAAACGTACTCGGTAAATTTATTTTGAGAATATTTTTTCCTTGTTTTCAGAATTAAAAGAGACAAAAGTGAAAACAGAAACAATCTATAGCTGTTTCCGTTTTTATCTTTTTCTTTCAAAACAATTAAATTGGAAATAGTTTTGAAAAATATTTTTTTAACAAAAGCTACTCAAACATATTTTTTTGTTTTTTAATTTAAAAAAGTTTTTTAAAACAGTTACCAAATAGGACCTAATTTATTATTTATACAAGTGGGCTTTCTTAATCAAATAACTACTGAACTGGTATTAGATAACTAAAATTGACAATTGATAGCAAGGGGAGTAAAGTTTGATAGATTCTTCCCTGGTTTGTCTATTGTATGAAATATGGTCTTCCATACAACGTGCTTTTGCTTCTGGGTTGTGAGAGTGAGGAAGTTATATTGAATGAATTCTTGAACTATTAGGTAATTATAGCCAAGGCAGGTGAGTTTTCACGTGCATTCCACGATGACAATTGAAATGGATAGAGAAGAAAGGATTTCTTCAGTCTTATTGTGTGAGATGATTTGTTGTTGATAGATGGAAATTAGAGTATCATTTTAGGGTCCTTAGTCACATAGGCTATTGGAAGAGTAATTTGTATCTAAAGAAATTGTATCTGTGAACATAATCACTCTTCTAAGGACCCATGTGGGCAAAGTTCTCACTAGACTACATTTACTTCTATCTTAAAGGCTGCACGAAGTCCTGATGTATTCCCCTCCATAAACACCTTATGCACTTCGGTTTATCTAACATTCATTGACTCTTGTATTCTATCCCTTGCAAGAAGCACACACATACTTACTCGTGCATAACACTTTATCCTTATGTTCAAGACTGCATTTGTTTCAATTTGTAAGATTTTACATGGCTACTTAAAAAAGGGACTTTACTATGTAAGTAATCCATCTTTTGTAAGGCTCTAGATTTTGAAGAATAAGATGGTTAATACGGGATTAAAGCCCAATTCTGTTAATAATAGAATAAGGGTTTGTTTGAATACACTTTTCAGTAAGTACTTATATATAACAGAAAAAAATAAGAAGATAAAATGAATTATTCTTCATCCTCGACAATACATTTTCTTCATAGTATACTTGCATTACTATAACTTTATTGCCAATGGAACCATGTTGTGTGATCACAATATGTATATCTTATTCATACATCCTAAACAAAAGATGGAGTGAATATATAGGGGATGTTGAAGCACTTAATTGGCTGGTGAGCTTATACTATTATTTTGTTTGAGTATCCCATTACAGGCTAAGCCAAATGCTGATCTTCATGGTACAAAACGCAAAGTGATGACACCTCCTACGGTTCATGACAGTGAGCATTCTCCATTTACTATACAGAAGAAACCTAAGCAAGATTGCAGTTGTGCACTATGTCATGTTACTGCCACAAGTGAGAAAGACTTGAATGATCATCTGCAAGGTAAAAGCACAAGACCTAAGAAGCATCCTTGAGAACTCAGAAAATAGGTAAGAGCACCAAAACATCATTATTGTTAAAGAAAAGTAAAAAGTATGTGAAATCTACTGAAGTCATTATTACCATGAATTTAGGGTTGAATGTAAGACTAGATAGCTAGACGCTACAACCTTGCATAACCCATCGCACACAGGCATACTGGAATCTAGAAAAGAGGATCAGGCTGTCCAGAAAAGCCAAGGTTTAGGTGGTCTAGAGAATGAAAATGAAACAACTACTGGGAAAGAAGTTGGAGAAACAAATGCATTGACAACAAGGAAGAAGTTTAAATTTTGGTGTGCAATTTGTCATGTTGGAACTCGCTTAGAAACAGTGAGCAAAGCCATCAAAATGGGAAAAATCACGTGGTTAATATGAAGAAATTTAGCCAAAACAATGGTGCAGGACTATGATCACGTGCAAGGTGTTGCAAATTCTGGGTGACAAAAAAAAAACACATTATATTTCTTGTACTATGGTGATTCATGACAATTTATATCTTTCATTTACTAATGTGACATTTTTTATATATGCTTTAAGAGTTATGATTATAGAGCATTACATGAGGAATTTGTTTGACCTGGTGTGGCCAAACCTGATGGGTTACATCTTCATTCCATGCCAATTTTCATCTCTCTCTCTCTCTCTCTCTCTCTCTCTCTCTCTCTCTCTCTCTCTCTCTCTCTCTCTCTCTCTCTCTCTATATATATATATATATATATATATATATATATATATATATATATATATATATATACACACACACACACACATCCTCGTTTGATTTGGTCCTTACGGACTCCTTTATTGCAACACAAGAACAGCTTAGGACTCTAAATGACTACTTATATCCTTAAGTCTGTGTCATGATCTTGACAAGTTGTGATGGGCTTTCATCTGGGGAAAGCAGGAGTCTAGCAAAATGTCACACACTGTTTGGTGGAATAATATAACATGTAAGTTCATTAGCATAAGGTGGTCTTGGAGTCAAAATAGCAAACTCGTTTTTTTTTTTAGGATTTAGGATTGGACCCAAAGGTATAGCCACAGTAAAAAATCATGGGACTAATCTCCCAAGGAAGTAAAGTATCAGTTAAAGGACAACTCTTCTACTCATGGGTGTTACCCAACCTATGCGTATAGCCGAGGGTCAAACTCCTATCATATGCTTAAAAGGCCTAAGCTACTAGCCACTTAAGCCACACTTATTGGTAACCACCTATATTATTCATGCTTTTATGTTCGAAGTGACTTGAGAATTGTGTACAAGGCCTGATGTTGTGGGTTAAAGTAGTTAGATCTAAATATAAAAGGGGGGATCATGTCCTGTTATGAGAAAAATTTATTCTCTCTAATTATTAGAGAGGTGCGAATGCTATTTGGAGCACATTTGCTAATCCCATTGGGTGGAGACTGAGTAATGGGAAGCATGTTCCTTTTTAGTTAGATTGGTGGGTACCCTCAGTGGGATTGCTTATGCATAAATCTATGAGAGTTATTTTAGATTATGAATTGAACATAAAAGTGTGCCAGGTGGTTAACCAAAATGGCAATTGGGATGTGCTCTTCCTAAAGGGGGAGCTCTTCCTCTAGAAATCTGTAACAGTTTTTAGAGAAGCAAATTTTGTTGTAGACGCTCTAGCTAAAGTTGGTCTTTCGATAGATCAACACCTTTGGATTTTTGACATCCCTCCATCTTTTTTGTCCATGCACTTAGGCCTTATTTAGATAAATTTTTCCATAAACTCATACAAAAAGAAGATAAGAAAGAAAAATGAAATAAAATTATCCCATAAGGTAGAATTAGCTTATGCATAAGCTAATATATAGAAACTCCCATATTAGCTGCTCTAAAAGCTTACTTTAAATTATACATAAACTAATTTTAACTTATAATTTTTTTGTTATTTTCTTTTCTTATAAATACTTATAGAAAAATTTATTCAAACAAAGCCTAACTAGCACTACAATATTATTGATTTTTAACAATATTCAAAAAATGTTGTTAAAATATGAAAATATGTTACCATTTTCATTAGCAACATTTTTGCAAATGCAGTATAAAGTACACGTTGCTAAATGATTTTAACATGTTTAACATATCATTAATAACATTTAAAAAATGTTTTTATTTCTTTTGTAACATTTAAAAAATGTTGATGATTTAACAACATTTTAAAACATTATTAACATTTAAAAGTATTATTAATTTGTTCTTTTAGTAACATTTTAAAAATGTACTTAATTGATAATTGTGTAACATTCAAAAAATGTTACTTATATTTTTTGTAACATTTTAAAAATATCAATTTAGATACTCATTTAAAACTATAAAATTAAATAAATAAATAAATAACGTTGCCACTTAGAAAGATTCTCTTTTCTTTTTTAAAATAATGAAAAATTAAGTATATAAAAATTTCAATAGTAACATTTTGTTTAATAAATGTTGTATTGGTAACATTTTCATAAATGTAATTAATAAATGTTGTAAAATGAATTTTATTAGAAGTATTGGTAACATTTTAGAAATGTAAATTAATAAATGTTGCAAAATAAATTCTATTAGATATATTGGTAACATTTTTATAAATGTAGTTAATAAAATGTTGCCAAAAACTATTTATGTAGTGGTGTGGCTGATTCTTCACCTATAGTGTGTGTTTGAGGTAAATAATTTCTTGCTAGAGCTAAACTAAAATTCCTTTCATTTAGTTGCAACAATTTCTCCAGTTCAACGGCCGAAAAAGCTCGTTTTCTTGTCAATAATAAAAGTGAATTGTGAGGGCTAAAAGCAAAAAATGCAACTCATGGATGATTTTCTTGCAAAGTTAAGCTTGAACGTGGATTAAGGTTAACATGCGCTTGCTTTATAGGGTGCAAATAGATTTTGTTCGGTTTGGTATTTGGACGTTGATATCCAAACGTCAAAAATAAATAAACATTTATATGTAAAGATTTCCTGGCTTAAGAAGCCACAATTGACCAACCATGTGTTCAGAACTGGCCACATATTCCGAGATTTCTTAGCAACTTCTATACCGTAGACATTTAACAACTCATTTGTCGTGGCGCCCGAACTCCCAACATCCTTGGCCTAAATTCTGGTCAAGTAGATAGTAATTTTTCACACCTAGATTTCTTCCAAATAGTGGTCAAGTTGAGACATAATAAAATAGAATAATGACTGGGCACAACGGAGAATCTTATGTTACATAATTTAAATATTAATATGAACAAAACAAATGTTCTAAGTGAACTAATGGATAGACATCGTGAACAAAAGCAACCGACCCTAGTCCCAAACCTTCAAAACCAGCCAGAAAGATGGAAACAAGTACACAAAACCAAGGCCACCATTTCAACGACAGAAATGAAATCCAATTTTGGACAACTTTTTGCCATGCAAAAGATAAATCAAACAACTCTTGTGGAGACCGGAGAAAGATATGATGATTTAGGGGAATAAAATTCTCCATTAATCCATTTCATCTAATATATGTATTGAAATATGATTCTATGTACAAGGTATATTTTATCTAATATATATATTTTATCTTTACAAAGTAAAAACTATAATGGATGGAAGGTTAAAAATCTGTAACATATCAAGACAGACTACACATTCCAAAAGGGCAGGAATTCAGCCTATTGTACTTTTTGTAGATCAAACCCTCAATGCCACCTGGTCTTGCTATGAAATCTTCCTCTTACCTGCCCTACTTGATCCATCCCCGACGTTTCTACAAGCCGAGAGCTTGATATTGTTGTGCTGCTCGTCGCTCGCAACTCTTTGCGTACTTCTCTTTGGTTCTTAGCTAGTCTGTCCAACATGTCATCTATATCAACAGGCTTCATATTAAAAATGCTATCATTCCGTGTAGACCAAATGACCCACATAACAGCATACCATATACATTGCCACTTAATCCTAGAGTGGTTGCTACAACTAGGCAGGCCCAAAAATTGAAAGAAATGAACTCTACAACCAGAGTGACTCACAGAAGAATAGCCTAGCCACCTAATACAGTATCCCCATAAAGAAGAAAGCACCGGGCACTGGAAAAAGATGTGTGAGGTTGTTTCCTCTTGTTTATGGCAGATTGAGCAAGTAGTGGCAAATCTGTCTAGGACATTTCTACGAGCCAGGTTGACCAAAGTTGGGAGACGGTTCAAGGATGCCTTTCACACCAAACCAGCCACCTTTAATGGAATGGAACGGGTCCATATAGCTTGATAAAACTGATCTTTTTTCTCCCCGTCCCTCAGAGATCAAAGACTGATATGCTGACTTGACCGTATATGCCCCGGAGATGTCATCCCTCCAGAATCATTTGTCTAACCCCACTGCTGATACAGAAACTGAATTCACCACCTCCAATAACTCGCCATACAGCTCCAACTACTACAGGAACAATTCCCTCCTCCACTCCACCCTCCAACGCCAAACTCCTACCTCCCACACACCTCACTCTGCTACTAATGCCTCTTTGTGCTCTGTAATGCTGTATAACATCTCAAACCTATCACAAAGAATTCCCCCTTCCACCATCGATCTAACCAGAAACGTGTTTTTCCCCGCTACCTACTTTTTTTTTTTATCCTTCCAACCAATGATCCTTCAAACCACCTCCAGGTTTATCTAGCTTATTTATTGATGTCCCTCCACCATCGTGATATCGCTCTCCCACTGCTACACGCCATCCCCCTGTCTCTCCATACTTATTGCCCAACACCTTAACCCAAGATGCATCCCTTTCTGTCCTTAATCGCCAATGCCATTTACCTAGCAGAGCACAATTAAAAGCTAAAAGGTTTTTAACACCTAAACCCCTCTCCTCTTTTTCTTTGCATACTCTTCCCCAAGCCACCTAATATATTTTATGTTTTTCCTCACTCCCACTCCATAGAAAGCTTTTAAATAAAGATTCTAGGGTCAGTACAATACCTTTAGGAGCCCTGATGAAAGAGAGAAAATATGTCGAAAGGTAACTCAAGACTGACTTCAAGAGGACAACAATACAACCACCAAAGGACAAGTGATTACTTCGCCAAGAAGACAACCGTTGTTTTACCTTTTCTATCACTGGTTTCCAACTTGACCCCTTTTTGGGATTTGCTCCAATAGGTAGACACAAATACTTGAAAGGTATACTTCCTTGTTTAAAATTGGTTTACTTACTTTTTTAAGTTTTTATAGTTTTACCAACTTTATCTTTTAATTTTTATAGTTAAAAATAATTTTTTTTAATTCTTATTTGTGTACTATTGATATCAATTTAATTTCTGTCGTTTTAAATCGTCACAAATTATAAAAGAAAATGTCAGAAAATGCCAATTTATGACAATTTTTCATTGTCAATTTTCATTTTGTGATGGTTTTCTCCTAGGAAATTAAGATGCAAGGACTAAACTGATATCAAAAGTGCATGTATAAGGATTAAAAGAAATTATTTTCAACTATAGAAACTAAAGGGTAAAGTTGACGAAATTATAGAGACAAAAAGTAATTAAACTTTTAAAATTTAAGACCAATGTCGCCGTCTGCAACGACTCAGGTTCCAAATTCAACCCCACTGCCTGACTCTTATGTAAGTTTACTTTCAGCCCTGATGACAGTTCAAACAGTTGTAATATTGCCTTGATTGTCCATATATTTTGCTCACTTGCCTCCCCCACTATTAATGTATCAGCAGCGAACTGCAAGTGAGATATTGACGGCTCCTTTCCTCCAAATTTGTAGCCCTTAAACTGATTACTATTTGCTGCTTTGTTAAAAAATGAACACAAGCCCTCTGCTGCTTTAATAAATAGGAATGGCAACAAGGGATCACCTTGGCGCAGCCCCCTACCAACCTCAATCTCCTTTGTTGGACTTTCGTTCCCTAAAACAGACATTCTTGTAGTTGTAGTTGTTAAACACTATGCTATCCACATGTGGTAGGAAAACACATCCTTTCCATCACATGATCAAGATATGCTCAACATACTCATAGGCCTTTTCAAAGTCTACCTTAAACAATATTGTCCTCTTTTGTCTTCTTTTGGCCTCCTCAACAAGCTCATTTGCTATTAGTACTCCGTCTAGAATCTGGTGCCCTTTGACAAAAGCCGATTAAGTTTTTGAAATCACCAAAGTCATAGGTGAGTAAATACTCATCTCTCCAAAATATTTACTCAAATACTCATTTTTTAAAATTAAGTGAGAAATTAGTAATTCAAATCATGAATTCTCAACATCAATTTATTATTTTTGTTTTTTAATGAAAGAAGGAAATCGGCAATTCAAATGACGATTTCCTAACGTGTGAGTTGTATTTTTTAATTGAATTAATTAATTTTGTTATAATTGAATTTTTATTTAAATAAATAATTAGTTTAGGGTTCAAAATGTGTTAGTTATAGAAATTTTTGTTAAAATGATGTATTTTCAATGTAAAAAAATTATCAAATTGTATTCTATAAATGTAAAATATTTCACCAAAAATAATATATGTGTATTCATAACAATTATTGGTAGTTATGATTTATCCACTTCGTTAATTTATTAATAATATTAAATGTATGTAATTGATAAATATTTAATGCTTAAAACAATAAATATTTTAAATCTTTAACATATCAAATATTTATTGATATTTAATGCTTTCTTTTCTTCCTCTTTTTTCCAAGTCAAACTATTTGATAAAGAATTTTAATTATATTTTTTAGTTTTAGTTATTATATTTTTTTCATATTATTTATTATACAATTAATCTTATATTATATTTTAATATATTTTCAAAAAAGTTTAAAATAAAATAAAAATAACATACACTTAAGTAAGTGTCATACTTTTATTATGTTGATCAGTATGGTAATACTATTGCATACTTTTAGTTGCTATTACGTATTAGTATTGTCATACTAATTGATTTTAATTACCTTAAAGTACAATGTCAAAAAAAAATGCACTAATTAAAATAAATGGTGCAATATAAAAAATATCCAAAAAATAATAAAAAATGATAAAACCTACCTCATGTAAAATAAATATAAGAAGTTAGAAGTTAAAATGTCATTTGAAGTAACATCTCAAAAAATGTTACATGCTACTAATAAAACTTATTACTATTAATATGATCAAACAAGTTTTTTAAGTAATAAAAAAAAGGTAGAAACTAATAGAAAAATGTGTCAAACATATCCAAAACTAATATGGTACTTATATGTAGTATGGTTGAATTTAATTCAAAATAATTAAAAATATAAATATGTTAAATTATATTGTTTCTAAAATTAATTGAAATGGTATTAGAAATTTAAATTTAATGTAATTTATAGCAAAAAAATCTTTTTTTTATGAGAAAATGATTTATTTATAAATATATATATAGATAAATTTAAAATTAAAATGTAAGAATATTATTAATTACATTGTACAAATAAGTAAAAGAATTAATAATTATTAACTACTTTATAATATTTTATATTATATTTGAAAAAGCTTTTTTTTTTTAAATATTCATATTAAAATCATGAACTCTTTAATTGACAATAAATTATTTTTTGTAACTTTTATAGTAATATTTTCCTTGAATTATCAGTTATCTTTCATATATATATATATATATAACTAAAACACAAGACAAATAAAAATTAATAGAATTATTTAATGAATTTAATTATAATGCACTCACAATATAATTTTTTTTTACATTGTAATCATATCATAGATTACTATGTATGTTAATTTTTTTTAGTAATTATTTTAAAAGTAATATCTAAAATAATTTATAATTGATTGATTGTGTTAAAACTTTTACACCTATAATGATAGCATATCGAAATTGATTTCTTATTTAAAAATAAAAATAAACCAACTAAAAGATCTCAAGTTTAGATAAAGTTTTGGTGGGTGAAAATTTAGGAGGAGAGAATGGTATATCAAACCAAGGCAAGCAAAGCATTTGAGCTGAAAGAACACTTACTAAAAAAATTTACATTTACTTCACATACAAAAAAGAAGAGTGAGTATTAATATGTGTGTGTGTGTGTGTAGGGGGGGGGGGGGGGGGGATAATGTCTCTTAAGAAAAAAAAATTAAATAAAAAATAGAAGCAAAAAATAATGAAAAAATAAAGCAACTTATTTAATTTAAATAATTTTTAGAATTTAATTGTAGTTTTAATATAATAATAGAATGATACATTTGTACATTAACTTTATGTAATATAAAACGTAATTAGTATCATAATTATATATATAAATGTTATTATTATACCAACTAGTATGCGAACCCGTGCAATGCACGGGAAATTAGCATTTGATTATTTTTTAATTAATATGTAATATTAAAATTTTGAAAGATAAATATATCTTTTATCAATGTATAAATTTTTAAATATTTTTATTTTAATACTTATTATAAAAAAAGGACTATAAGTTTTAATATTATTGTGATATTTTTATTTTTAATATATTTGTATACATAAATAGATAGTTCAAATGATAATTCTTAAATGTGAATATTATATAAAATATTAATGATTTTTATTAATATGATTTGATATTGTGTAGACTCAATTATCTTTAATAGGCAAAGTGACAAGGTGGGCCTGGTAGTAGCCTCTCGTAATCGTCACCGTCTCGTCGGATGAAAATATACCTGGTGTCTGCCTTGTACCTGCACAAATATCCGTTAAGCGAGTATCAATGAATTTTATAAATATTCATAAATATACAGAAGTATCTGTAAATATTTGTTAAATATAAAATTCAAAACAAAAATAAAATAAAATAAGAAACAAATTATTTTGAAAAGTATTATTATACCACAAGCAAATAATTTTGAAACATATATTTATACTAAAAATAAATAATTTTGAAATATATATTTATATTTATACTAAAAATAAATTAAAGTAACTTAATTTATATATAATTAAAGCTATTTAAGTAATTCCAACTTACAAGTACCCACAAGTTCAAGTACCTTACTACCTACGCATGCCCCGTTAATAAGCAAGTAGAGAAAAAAAATATTTATTTTACCCACTATCCATTTTCAATTTGTAGCAAATTTTACTCGTAGGTACGAATTTTTTTTGTCATCCCTAATCACTATACTTACAACCAAAATTAAAAGATCGATCAAGCAAAATAAAAGTTGAGGGTTCACAAAGGGTTTCACAATTTTATTGTATTCTTGTTTGAAAGTAAGTGGGCGTTCCACCGCTTTCGTTGAGAAAGAAAAAAGTATGTTGTTTCACTATGAAAGATTTGACAACTAAATGAAATTGATTGAACACTTGTGACTATAATTATGGCTATTGAGTATTTGTATGAAAGATAAGCGACAATTGTAAAAACAGATAAAAAAAAATCCAAGATGTTAGAAAATAATCACAATACTCCAATTGGAAAATATAAGGTAAATTGGAATAAAACTCATATTGATGCTTTTGATCATCTTAAACATTATCAAATATTTGTCGATACATAATGTTTTTGTGGAGGTACATACTCTTTATTCATCAAATATTGAAATTTTGATACTCTTTCTTGATTTAACTCTAAATAATGCAATGCACAATAGATCATGGGTGAAAACAAGCTTTGAAAGATAAAGTCGAGTCCCACATGAGAAAGTGATTGTCATTAGTTTTTATTAGTTGTCATTTCAAAACATAGAGTTGATAGAAATTATCTACTAAATTTAAACAATAGTCTGGGACCAGCTTACGGTAATTACCTTAATTAATATAATAATGCAATTTAAATATATATAACAGTTACAGATGATTGCCTTAATTATATATAATTAATAATGATAACTACATTATTTACCTTAATTAGTTTAAATTAGAAGATAGATTGATCATAATTACTTTAATATAATTATGGATTTTTATGAATTAAAAAGATGAAAAAAATCAACTACATTTTAGCGAAAAAAAAATGAATGTAACATTATGACGTGATTAAAAAAAAGTATCAAATGTGATGTTGACTTGAGCTTTATATTGCCCATTGACATTTTAAAAGATAACATCTTACACATGCAACATGTACGATACATTTGTTGCTACCAAATTAAATTATATATAATAATTTACAATACACACACACACACACATACATGCACACACACACACCCTAATTTAGAATAATCTTTAATATCTTAATAAAATATATTTTCCATAATTACCTTAATTAATTTAATTTAAATATATATAATAATTACATATGCTTACCTTAACCATATATAGATGATAATTATATTAATTCAAATTAATATACATACATATATATATATATATATATATATATATATATATATACACACACACACACACACATATATTGGAGAGATCAAATGACATTGGTGTAACTCTAAAACTGTTAATACAGAATGATCCTATGGTTTGTAATGTCTTAATATATATAGTAACTTAAACAATATTTGTGACAATCAATTAGCTAAATTTAATCAATCAATTAAACCACTTGATTTGATTTAATTAATTGTATGATTGATTTAACATTTTACTTTAAATTTGATTTGATTTAATTTAATTTTTGGTTGATTTAACTTTTTATTTTAATTATTTATGAAAATTATTAATAAATTGTTTTATTTTTACAATTTTTGCAGTAATAAATAGTAAAAAATATTTGATAACATTAAATTTAAAATATTTCAATTATTTAAAAGTATTTTTAATTCATTCAAACAATATATGTATTATTTTTGAACTTATATATGTAGTATATGATGGATATCATTTATTGAAAAAATGTATTAATATATTTTTTATTTAATATTGAAATTTATGTATATGTTTAACTATATGAATTGTTAAAAAATATATAATAACATTAATTTTAAAATATTTAAATTAACATATTAGTTTGTAATAGTATATATAATAGTATAATTAAAACATAAGAAAGACATTTATATATAAGATAGGAGAAAATATAAGATCCGATATAATATATATAGTTTGAATGAATAAAAAAGACATTTAAATAATTAAAAATTTTAATATTAATGTGTATATAAGATTCGATATAATATATATAGTTTGAATGAATAAAAAAGACATTTAAATAATTAAAATTTTTAATATTAATGTGTGTGTGTGTGTGTGTGTGTATTACTATTTATTACTTAAAAATTGTAAAAAGGTTAATTTGTTAATAATTTTCATAAATAATCAAAACAAAAAGTTAAATCAGTCAAATAATCAATTAAATCAAATAAAGTGATTTAATTAATTGATTAAATTTACCTAATTGATTGTCAAAAATATTGTTAAAATTATATATTAAGATATATTATAAATTGTAAGATCATAAGTTAAAATAATCTTCAATACCTTAATTAAAACACATATATATTAATCATATTACTTTAGTTAATTTAATTAAGAATATGTACTGGTCATGATCATAATTACCTTAATTAATATAATTATGTAATTTTTATCAATAAAAATTAAAAAATCATGTTGAGAAAAATACATTATATATAATTAAAATATTTACCATAGTTATATATAATTGATAATTATATTAATTACTTTAATTATGTAATTTAAATATATATAATAATTATAGGTAATTTATCTTAATTGTATATAATTAGTAATTATATTAATTACTTTAATTATACAATTTTTAAAAAAATATAATTACTTTTGTTTAAAATAATTTTTGTTACCTTTATTCAAATAGATATTGTTCAAAATAGGGATGATAAAAAAATTCATACCCACAAATAAAACTAGCTATGGATATTAAATAAATACCCGTTTATCAATGAGGCGAGAGTGGGTAGTAAGGTACCCATATTCGTGGGTACCTACACTTTGGAATTATTTAAATACTCTTAATTATATATAAAGTAAATTGCTCTAATTTATTTTTAATATAAATAAATAAATAATATATATATATATATATATATATATCAAATTTATTTATTTTTAAGTATAAATATATGTTATAAAATTATTTTTTAGTATAAATATATATTTCAAAAATATTTATTTTTAGTTTTATTTTAGTTTTACTTTTTGCTTAAAATTTTATATTTTACCAAATATCTACAAATACCCGTGGATACCAACACATATATATATAATTTGTGGATACTTGCTTAATGGGTATTCATTTAAATACGTATGGGTATGAGATGACTACTACTCGCCCCGCCCCGCTCCATTGACATCTCTATTCATAATTATCTTAATTAATTCAAATCACAATATATATTAGTCATAATAACCATAATGAATATAATAATGTATTTGTATCAGTAAAAATAGAAATTTTTAGCAACATTTAATAATTACATTTAATAAAAAATTATATATAATAATTATATGTTATTACCTTAATCTTTTATTTTTAAATTGTTTTAACTAATACTCAAATTTTTTAATTGAAATATATATAATAATTACATGAATGAACTCACATATTATTCAATTAAAATCATTTTTATGGAATTCATTAGTTTATTATCATGTAAAAATATTAGAAACAAAATTAAGTGAATGAATGAAATAACATAAATTTAATAATATACATTTAAATGATTAGATGTCAGTACAATTTATATCATATATGACATTTATTTGTGTTAAATTTGATATGATGTGATGCATGAATAAATTATTCGTGTGAGAAATATTTTCTATTATTTTGAAAGACAATTTATATGCAAAAAAAATAAAAAATAAAAAATTAATTTTTTTATTATAATTAAATTAAAATTTATTTAAAAACTAACATCTTTTCATATATTAAATAATATAAATAAATCATTGAATAATTACCTACTTTATTTTTATAAAATACATGTTCATAAAAAAATAATTTAGAATCACACCCATCAATTGCCATAAATTCTCATCAACCCCATCAATTAGTCATCTATTTTATTTTTTTCATAAAAATATTAATAATAAAAATAGCAATAGTAAGGATATCATCCTACAATGCGCGGGAATTTTTTCACCATAAAGTCTTTAATAAATTATTTAGATGAGAAAATAATAAATAAAAAAAGTAATGATTTATTTAAAAACTATTAAGGCTTTAAATATTAAATTTGCATGAAACATGGTTAGTAGGCCTACAAAGAATATTGTCCCGTCCCCTAATGCCAAATTCTATTTTGATTTTTAATTTTGTGAGTCTATTGAAGAAAATATTGTGATCAATTACACATTAAATTTTAAAAAAAAATGTTATTGATTAGTATCTAATTGCTTGTTCTTGATAGAAATGCTTAATGGTAGAATTAACACTTAACTACTTAAAATTCAACATTAATGAGTAAACCTTTTTTATATGCAAGTTAGATGTGCAAACTTTAACCATTTTGAACAAAAAATATCTCCACATAAAATTAACTTTTTTTAATCTTAACCATTCAGATATAATTTTATAGCTCATGCAATATGAACAAATAAATAATTATAACTATTTGATGTTAAAAGTATTAAACATAATATATTAACCTTTAATAGATAATTTATATTTCATTCTATTAATTCTTCACAAGATATCTTACATTAATTTAATAACATGTAATATTACCTCTTGTACGTTTATTATCAATTATCTTTAATTGACTTTTATTTTTTCAAGTACTACATGGATAAAACTATCTATTTTAAAAAAAAAAAATTACAATACAACAACTAATATCTAAATCAAATTATTAATAGATTTAAATTGAAAATGTAAATATAAAAATTTATATTTAATAATTATAACAATGAATTAAAAACTATTAAAAACATTAAAATAATTTGGAGCCCAAATTTAATTTACATAGAAAAGATAGAAACAAACACATGAATTAAATTTAACATGTTATCATATAATGAATCTAAATTAATTAGGTAAAAAAAATTAAATTTGCTTAGATAAAAAAAATCTTCAATGAATTTTGGCAAGACATTATATAGGAAAAATATATTTTTATTGAAATGAATACAATAATAAATTAGAGAAAGGTAAAAAAAATTATAATTTTTATAATAGATCTTTTTTATATGCTATCCCCTGTTTTTTAAATTAGAGAAAGGTACATATATCCCCTGTTTTTTCATCACATGTACATCCATAAAATTCATTTATTTGCTTCCATTTCATGAAGATCTTGGTTGAAACTCTAACTTTATCTCGTAGCTTTGTAATATTTTGAGTTGTAACTTTCTCAACAATGATTGCTTTGCTCATATAGGATTCGTAAGTAATGTTCATTCAATGGGTGACTTACTTGAAATTTGTAATAATAGGTGATAAAAAACAATTTCGTCAGCTATAATACAATAACATGTGATATATGTACATAATGGAAAGTGAATTAGTAGAAAATCAAAAGAGTAGACTCATTGGTTTTCTCATCATGAAGTCATTGTTCTCTAATAATCAAATATCGATCTTCCATAATTTATTATTATGATAAATAGTGTCTACAAAATTGGAGAAAATTAAAAATTAAGAATCATATAAATATAGAACATAAATATCAATAAAATGTAAAACAAATGTTGACCTTCCTTCTTAAACAACATGCTCTTGATACTCAAATTATGACTGCAAAAAAAAAAAAGAGACAATAAGCAAATTTGTACCAATTTTTAGTGGAAGAAAGAAAAACAAAGTAGTGTAAAGAAAGAAGTTGTTTTTCAATGAAAAAAAGGTAGAAGAAAGAAACAAAAAAAAGAGTATTGACTTTCAGGGAAAAAATGACCAAAAATGGTTAATAAACAATGTTCATTAAGTAGTACCTTTGCTTACCTATAAGAGAGCGATTTTGAAACACGCTCTACCTTTTAATTTTTCATGATGTTTCTCCTTGTTTGAAAAAGAGAGTGTAGAATGAAAGTTAGAAGGAAAAAATACCCATAGTGTTGCATATGTTAATGAGAGTGTAGGTAATGAAAAAAAAGTATGTTGAGCAGCTATGAAATGGTGCATTGAGTAGTTAACTGATTGGAATTGTCAATTTGCACCAATTGACATTTTGGAAACGTATGTTTTTGGTACTTTTTATTTTCTCATTCAAATTTTCCTTTATAATAATATAATAATTACTATTACGATTTGAAATTAAATTTCATAAAAAGAAAAATTAAGGCAAAAACTACTGTTTTAAAATTATCTTTATAATAATTATTATTATGATTTTAAATTGAAATTTTATAAAAAAAGGGAAATTGTGCACATTATGTAACTTGTCAAAGACAATTATGATATAATAGTTTTAATTATATACTCTATAAAACCACATTTATATATCATGTGAATTTCATTTTATTAATTGATGATTGAGTGAATTCAATTTGTTGATTGTAAGAATAATGATTAAGTTATTTTTTTCTAATATTTATATACGATCTACATTGGAATTTATTTATTTGATTGTAAACTTCTGTCTATTTTCCATTTTATAAATTAGCTTGTTTGTTCTTACTCCATTTTTGTCTTTATGAATGAATAATAAATTTTAGATTAATTTAGAATAATAAATTTGATCATCAAGTTTAGATTATTTGTCCACATTTGTAAATTATGGTTAGTTAATTAAATGTGGATAAATAATCATCACTTAAATGTTGGACTGATGGCAATCAATAATTATAGTCTAAATTTTACTCAATTTATGGTTAATGCTAATTGCTTATTTCCTTATGTGGTTAATGTTGATTGCTTATTTCATTTATTATATTATTAATGATGAAATCGTATAGAAAATAATTATGGTCTATAACCGAACCAAATATTTACGAAACATCATATAACGACACGTGTTATCCAAACCTCTATTTAACTGACATGTGTACTCCAAACTTTGTAAGCTACTGTGAATTTGACACGTGTTTTCCGAACGTATTTTTGGATTCACAAATGTATTTATAATGATATCTCACTTTTATTTATATTTTTGTTTTTAAAAATATTATTCCCTGAATTTAGTTAATTCCATCTACTTTTACATTATAAATATAATATTTAACTTTGAAATACAAACATTTTTATATTATAACCAGATGACATCTTTTGTATCAAATTAGATTGTAGACCAGTGCGATGCACGAAGAATTAGCGTTTGATTATTATTCTAATTGATATATAATATAAAATATCTATAACATAAATGTATCCTTTATTAATATGTAAATTTAAGGGTAGTCAGATATCAAGTTTATTTTGAATTGTTTTCTTAAAAAAAATGATTTATGTTTATAGCATTGTTGTGTAGTCATTATATTTACCATATATAACATTTATTCTAATTCTCTAATTTTTTGTGTCTTAGTTGTTCATATATTGTGTATCATAATTATCCATAAATTGATTTGTATGTAAATGAATATGAAGTCGACATGTAAGCAAAAAAAGGAGGGAAACACTCCAGTATTGCCAAATGGAATGAGATTCATGTGAAATTGCTTCAAAGGTTAACACGTAAAACTTTCCTTTTTTAAATTATTTTTGTTTGTATAGATTATAGATTATAGATTATAAATTATAGATATTTAATAATATATTAACACTGAATCAAACAACCCCCAATTGATGACGTAAAATTTAGTTTATTGAGTAAAATCATATGAAAAAGATCACATTTGCTTTAAAGCCTAGTTTACAATATCCTCTCCATTCATACTCTTAAAATATATAATAATAATTATACAGAAATATCTTCTCAAATTATACTTAACATATATAATAATAATTATTTTGGTCCATGAAACTTATATTAAATTATTGTCATAAATAATAGAATGTAAGTAAAAAAATTATTAAGTAAAAATTATTTATTAATTTCTATTTAGGACAAAATTAGGGTGAATGTAAGTAAAAAATTATTGATTAAGTATATATATTTTTTTAAAAATAAAAAATACTCGTTAGTTTTTCATTGATTTCGAAAATAATTAAGGAAACTATATTATTCTTGTTAGTTATTAACAAATAATTAAGTCAAATGACCAATAGAATTTTTAATTATAATTAAGATAGTTATTTAAAAGGTGGATATTTAATAGAATTTTCAAATTCAAATATAGCTATTTAATACTCATTAATGTAATAATTATAATCATAATAATTATGATTTGTAACCGAACCAAATATTTACGAAACATCATGTAACGACACATGTCATTTGAACCTCTTTGTAAATGACACGTGTCATTCAAACCTTGAAAGTTACTCTTGATTTGCCACGTGTAATCCAAACCTGTGAATGGATTCCCAAATTTATTTATAATGATGAGGGTTGTGTTTAGCTAAAGGAGCTAGTCTCTCTCATAACATAATGAACTAAAATTTGAATCCTTGAAAGAGATGTCTATATCTAGTGTTCGACAGTATCTCAAGCAGAATTACTTTCAAAGAAAGATACGAAACCAAAAACATATTATTATGATATATAATATTTGAATATTGGGAATTATATTTGGAAAAGTAAAGTTTATATTCAAAATAATATTTAAAACATTAAATGTAATAAAGTTATATTACCATTCTTTTATACTCTTTTACTTTTTCAGTCTTTGTTGTGATGTAGAAATTAAAAAATATAATTAATATATTCATTTTATTAAATTTTTTATTTAATTTCTAGTTGTACTATTTATCTATCATATTAATTATTTTTCTTTTATTTATTAATTTTTGTTTCTTCAAATACATTTATGAGAATTGTGTAAATAATAAAAAATTTGGTGAAGATAAGGGTATAATTGATATTTTTTTGAACTTTTAAAATGATAGATAAAAATTGAAAAAAAAAATGACACTTAAAAATGAATGAAAATAGTGATATCATGTTAAAATTAAAAAACTAAATAATTAAGAATTTAACATTTCAAAGACTAGACTACTAAATACATTTTTTAAATATTTTTATATCAAGTATTAGTGTGTTTAGATTTATGTTTCAACATACCAAATGTTCATTCATTTCAATCTATCAAGAGAGAAGCTTTTTGGTTTGGGTGCATTAGAATATGTGAGAATTGATATGCAAACACATCCTATGTTATTAATTTTGCTTTAATATGAAACGACTATTTTAGTACATGAAATTAATGCATTAATGTGAAATATTTGAATTTAATTAGTAGTAAAATAGCTTCTTAAGGAAGTCTTTTTTCAAATGGTAAAATTTATTTTCAATTATGGCTAAATGACAAAGTTTTTCATCCACATGCCAAATCAAAGTTCAAATGATAGATTCAACAAAAAATTTTATTTAATATGTAATATAATTATTTAATATTTATTAATAATTTTGCCAAATATTATGTTTTAAAAAACAATTAAGGAAAAAAAAGTAATTTTTTATTAAAAATACAATATAGTTTAATGTTTTACCAATATATCCTCAGCAATATTTTTGATAAAAAAAATTAACAAATCTGACCTATTAAATATAATAAACTGTTAATAATATTCTTGATAATGCACAAAAAGAAATATAAAAGTAATACACTCATCCTCTCTATATATAAATTAAAATAATTATCTCGAACGAAAATATTTTTAGAAATTGTTATTCAATGATAGTACTTTTAGGAGTTTTTCTTCAACGAGACTATTTTTTGGAAATTTTTTAAACTTCTTATTTCTTTCAATCTATTTTTTTCATTTTCATTTCAAAATTAAATTTTAATATTTTTTTAAAAAAATTATCAATAGTTAAAAATAATCTTGTTTCACAATATAAAATGTTTTTCATAATATTAAAATATAATTTATATATTTAAAGCATTTATTAATTATGAATTTTAATTATAATATAATTTATATAAACAAAATTATTTATTTATTATAAATTTTAGTTATATAAAATACAATTTTGTTTACTATTATCTTTAAAAATAATAGTCAAAGAATAAAAGGTAGTTTTTTTTTCATGAAAAACAATATATTTAATATTTTACCAATACATCCTAATCAATATTTCCAATAAATGTTACATAACAAAGAAGATTTATCAAACATGATAAACTATTAATGATATTCTTAATTTGAAAAATAAGGAAAAAGCATTAAAGTAATATCCTCATTTAATAAGCCTTCAAAAAACATTCTCATTTAATAATTAATAATTTGAATTCCTTTTTTGGTGTCATATACTTTTCAAGATTTATATTCAATATCATTCATTAAATACCTCTAATTAATTAAAAATAATAACGGAATTGCAAATAAATTGATTGAATAAAAGTAGAAATAAATGACAAATGCTTAAATCAGTTTATTAAAATTTTTTAATTAATTTATGTCTTCCTAATAAAATATTTTGTTATTAATTCTTTAATTAATGTTCATACACCCAAATGAAATATTTTTGGTTTTCACCAATATTTTACTTTAGAGACAATCTTGTTCATCCCACTGTTATGAACACCTCTTTCAATAGATATTTGAATCTTGATTCATCACGTTATATGATATCACTTTGCATAATGAAGTTATCATTTTCCTTACTCTATTAATTAGTTATTTATAATATTCTCTATCTTTTCTCTTTGGAAGTACATTGTATCATATATTACTTCTACAAATAATTAAAACCTTTTTCTCTTAATATCTCAAACTATCATTCTTTTAATTTTATCACCAAATTAAATCTTAATAATTTTTAAAAATTATCAATAATTAAAAATAATATTATATCACAATTTAAATTATTTATTATACATATAAAATAGAATTTATATATTCAAAATACTAGTTATATTAATTTCTTGACAATTTTTTGTAGTTATGAGTTATCCATTTCGTTAATTTAATAATAATATTAAATGTATGTAATCAATAAATATGTAATGCTAAAAACATAAATAATAAATATTTCAAATCTTTAACATATCGAATATGTATCCTCACACCTATTTATTCACTCTTTCAAATTCAAGAGCACACACAGTCACTCGTATCCTCAGCATTGTCTTTCTTTCTCTGCGACTTTCCCAGGTTTCTTTCACGTTCCAACTTTTTTCCATGGAATTCAAATATCGTGCTGTCGGAAATCGACCAACACGAGCGTCGCACCCTCTTCCCACCGTCACCTACGTTTCCGAATGCTCATTACCAGGTAACTCTCGTTTTTCTTCACGTTCCTTTCAAGAGATCCATTTGCCTTGCTGCATAAAAAACCGAAACTTTTGTCACATGAGTTCATTTTATTCACCATCCACTTTCTGGGGTCTGACTTTTCGCCAGGTGGTTTTCCCAGCAATGTTCCGGCACCCAGAGTTTTCCAAACGTCGGTGTCGGTCAATGCCAACGAAGCGTTCCATCGAGAGTTGGAGAAAGGGCGGATACGGCGGGAGCTGGAGAAGGAGCAAATCAGGAGGGAGATAATCGCCGGCGAGATGGCACTGGCACGGCGGCGAGAGTTGGAGGAGGAAGTGAGGAGGGAAATGGCGATGGAGAGAGCGTTGGGATTCTCCATGCAAAGACCAGAGAGGTTCTCGATTCGAGAACATGTTTCGGTGCCTTTGAATCCAAGAATGAATAACCCAGATAATAACATAAACATATTTGCTGGCCCACAACCCCAGTTACTCCCCCAAGTTGATATCAGACAACCTTATACGGAGACTAACAAGGATAAAGTGATCATACTGGTTAGTGTATTCTCTTATGTTTAATTTATCCTTTTCTGTTTTTTTATCATTGTTTTCAATTTCGATTTTCTTTTCTTGCTTCTTCTTTAGTGGCGTTTGGATTGTAAAAAGGTTTTATCTTTTCATGTTTAATTGAAAAAAGAGTTTAATGACTATGTATTGTCAATTAATCAGAAATTACTGTTGGTATGACTTTTAAAGTAGTTATTATAAAAGTCAACAAATTTATCATACGTAGTGATTTGTAATTAAATAATAGTGTAAACTGTTTTATACTATTAGTGCATAGCCTATTTTCTCTTTTAAAATGTCACCTTGTTTGTGAATGTCTCGTGAATTGTTTATAGGATTCATTCTCGGATCTAGATTTCCTGTTGTCCCATTTCTCTCATCTTCACACAATAAGCAAATTGGAGTCGTTTGATAAAGATCTTAGGGCTCATGTTTTATCTTAATAATCCAGACTTAAAATAAGTATTCTAGATTTGAGTCATTCGATCTTCATCCAATGGTTATCATTTATCGACTGTATAAATGCATGAAAAATATGACAATTGGTATTTTAATTCCTTCGGTCTGGTTATATAATGCAAAAATGGATTTAGTCCAGTCATTTCTGCACTGCATTCATGCATTTAGTACATTTATAATCATTGGATGGAGATCGGATGGTTGAAATTGCGAATGTGTACTTTAAGTTGATTGACCAAGATAAAATATAAACCATCTTATCTTCATCAGATAGTTCTGAATTGTTAAATATGTGGATACCTTAAAAAGTAAACGCAGGAAATCTGGATCCCCTGATCCGTATAATGACCCCTGACCTTGCTAAACAACCTTTACTAGATTGAGACTTCAGAAAATGGAATGAAGCTTTAAACAACCTTTACCATTGGCTTTTGGAGTTCAGCCAAAATCTTCATTTTATGTTTTAAACTAGGCCTGCCAAATAAATGAATTGGATAACCTTTTATTTGGATTATAATGGATGGATTACAAACAATCCATCAATCCATTTACGATCTATTAAAAATTCATTAAAAAATTCAATCTATCCATGATTCATTTAATAAAATTTATCTAATCCATTCATTAACATTTTTTAATAGATGGATTTCCAATCCATCCATGAAATTATTTTTAAAAATGTTTATTTTTTTATGATTTTTTCAAAATACTCTCTTATTTATCCAAAAAAAATATTTTTAAAAATTAAACAATTTTTATAACTTATTGTATTTAATTCACTTTAAAGAAATGGCTATTTATTTTTTTGATTTTTTAAGATAACTTTAATTTAAAAATAAATAGTTATTTTGAAACTTTAAACTATTCTGAAATAAGTCATAAAATTAATATATAAGAAACTATTCTAAAACTTTTTATTAAATTTAAAAAAATTAAATATAAAAAAATATGCTGAATTGATTTTGATACATAAAGTGTTTAATTAAATGATGCGTTGGATTTGAAAATAAGATGGACGGATTATTATCTATCCATTTAATTATATTATTCATCCAATCTGATTCAAGATTTTATTTTTTTTAAAACAACTAAATGATCTAAATTAGGTTTAAATGAATAAAGTGAATGGATCATAGACAAATGGGTTTTTTTTTTTTCACCCTTCTCAAGTAGAGCTGTCAAAAGGTGCGGGCCGGCCCACACGGGCCATTGGTTCTTAACGAGCAGGGCCGAGCCGGTTTATGATCGAGCCTGTAATTTGGTGGCCCAGCCCAGCCCTATGCGGGCCACCAGGCCAATTTGGCCTGAATTTGTTTACACACAATTAACATTATTATTTATTTTAATTATTATTTTATTTGCCAAAAATTATATAAAATTAATTTATTTAAATGATATTTAATATTTAAAATTAAATTCTACATACTTTCTAGTATAAACGAACATTTTTCTTCATATATAATTTACTTAATTACTCAATAATCTTATTAAATATTATCTATGTAATCTACTTCATATATTTATTTAATATTATCTATGTAATTTTAAATTTTTATATATATATATATATATATATATATATATATATATATATATATATAAATCGGGCCAGCCCGAAGCCCGCACGGGCCAGCCTGAAGCCCGCACGGGCCAACCCGAAGCCCGCGTGGGCCAGCCTGGCCCAATCCTAGTTGGCCCAGCAAGCCAGACGGACCGGGCCAAATTGGCCCAGTTTCTTATAGGCTAGCTTTTTTTGAGCCCAGCCCAATTCTTTTTACGGGCTGACTGGGCCGACCCATCAGGCCGGGCCTATTTTGCCAACTCTATTCTCAAGTCATTGCTGCCGCATGGCCAGCAAGATGGTAACCACGACTCTGGTTTAAAACACACAAAGTCGATAGAATGATCAAAACGGACACTGATGTTGAAAGTTGCAAAGAGATAAAAATTGTTTCAACGAACAAGGCTAATTCACATTACAATAGACTAAATGACTAAAATGTGAAACATAATAATCTCTTAGGAGTTAGAAGTAGGGAAAGTAGTGTAATTTGAACATTTCTCAAGGAAGCAAAATATAAGGACTTGATTGATTGTGTTGATTTTTTATTTCTGAAACTATTTTGTAAAATAATTTTGAAGAATTGTTTTTCAGGACCAAATAAGAAAAAAAAAACTGTTTGGTAAATATTAATTTGAAAACAATTTTGATGAGAAAATAAAAAAAAAATTGGTAAATTTATTTTGAAAATATATTTTCTTGTTTCCTAATTCGCATGTTTCCTTTTCTTAGAATTAAAAAATCATATATGAAAGCAGAAACAACATATAGCAGTTTCCGTTGTTGAGTTATAAAAAGAAGGGAAAAGAGCATTCAAACCCCCTAAATTATACCTCTCTTACAAATAAACATTCTAAATTTTAATGTTATCCCATTGATTCTTAAACTTTAGCTCATTTTCAAATAAATACCATGAACATTAATTTCATTCTAATTGATATCCTTAAACTTTATTGTTTTTGTAAATAGGCACTTTAACTTTAAGTTCATTCTATTACATCCTTAAAATTTATCCTTTTTACATATAGTTCTTTATATCAAATTAAAGATAAATTATTTATATTAAATGTCAATCATTCATGAGAAATGCTAGCAACACACTCTTTTGAACACATTCTCTTCCATTAGTTGAAATTTATTAAAAATCACAACAAAATTTCACATATTATTTAATGATTCTCTCTCCTACTTTTGTGATTTTTAATAAATTTCAACCAATGGGAGGGAGTGTGTTCAAAAGAGTGTGTTCAAAAGTATGTTACTAGCACTCCTCATCATTCATTAATCTTTTTCTTATTCCTTTGTTACAATTCATTTTTTCATGTATTAAAATATAATAAAAGTGTGAATTTAGAATAAAGAAAATAATAAAAAAAACAATCAAAAAGGCTTTATTTGATTTATTGATTCTAAATTTTATTATGTTTTCATGTTTGGAAAAGTGATTTATAAAAATAAAACTAATATATGATTGAGATTTAAAATAAATAAATTGTTGAGATTTTTGCTTAGCTAGTAGTTCAACCCCAATTTAATATAATTAGAGACTATTTACTAAAGGGGTAATTTTAAGAATTAATTGAGATGAAATTGAAATTAAGGTGTCTATGTGCAAAAAAAGATAAAGTTTAAGGATCAATTGGGATGAAATTAAAATTTAAGGTATTTATTTGCAAAGGAAGTTTAAGGATCAATTAGGACAAAACTAAAGTTTAATGTGCCTATTTGCAAAAGAGATAAAGTTTAAGGGGGTTAAATACTCTTTTCCCTAAAAATAAATAAATTAGAAATAGTTTAATTTTTTTAAAAGAAACTACTCAAACATATCTTTTGGTTTTTTAATTTAAAAAAATAATTTTTTAGAAACAATTCAAATAACTACTGAACTAGTAGTAAATAACTAAAGTTGACAATTCTTTGATCTGTATATTATTTATTATTTATACAAGGTGAGTAAGGTCAAAGATAGATTCTTCCATGAAGCCCTAATGTAAATAACTAAAGGATGCATAAAGCCCTAATGTATTCCCATCCATAAACACCTAATTTAGCACTTCATTTTACTGACATTCATTGACTCTTCATTCTATTGCGTGCAAGCACACATATACTAATTCGTGCATACTATTTCATCCTTATGTTCAAGACTGCATTTGTTTCAATGTGCAACATTTTACATAGGCTACTTTAAAAAGGAAACTTCACTATGTAAGTAATCCATCTTGTGTAAGGCTCTAGATTTTGAAGAATAGGACGGTTAGTAAGGGATTAGAGCTTAATTCTATTAATAATAGAATAATGGTCTATTTGGATAAACCTTTCAATAAGTACTTATAAGAAGAAGAAAAAATAAGAAAGTGAAATGAATTATTCTTTAGCTTATTTGTTGGCCGACCACTACTGATTAGCAACACATTTTCTTCATAGTATACTTGCATTACTATAACTGTATTGCCAATAGAACAATGTTGTGCAATCACAATATGTATATCTTATTCATACATCCTAAACAGAAGATGGAGTGAATATATAGGGAATGTTAAAGCTCTTAATTGGCAAGTGAGCTTATATTATTTTGTTTAAGTATCCCATTGCAGGCAAAGCCAGATGCTAATCTTCATGGTACAAAGCGTAAAGCTGTGACACCTCTTGCGATTGATGACAGTGAGCATTCTCCATTTACTTTGCAAAAGAAACCCAAGCAAGATTGGAGTTGTGCATTATGTCAAGTTTCTGCCACAAGTGAGAAAGGCTTGAATGATCATTTGCAGGGTAAAAAGCACAAGGGCAAAGAAGCATCCCTGAGAACTCAAAAAATAGGTAAGGACAACAAAATATCATTATCATTAAAGAAAAGAAAAAAATGTGTGAAATCTACTGAAGCCATTGTTACCGTGAATTCAGGGTTAGATGCAAGACCAGATAGCCAGACATTGCAACCATGCATAACCCCTATAGACATAGGCATACTGGAATCTAGAGAAGAAGGTCAATCTATGCAGAAAAGCCAAGGTTTAGGTGGTCTGGAGAATGAAAATGAAACAACTACTGGGAAAGAAGGATGGGAAACAAATGCATTGATAACAAGGAATAAATTTAAATTTTGGTGTGCAATTTGTCATGTTGGAACTCGCTCAGAAATAGTGATGCACAACCATAAAAATGGGAAAAAGCACATGGCTAATATGAAGAAATTTAGCCAAAACAATGGTGTAGGACTATGATCACATGCAAGGTGCTAAAAATTCTGGATGACAAAAAAAAACATGTTATATTTCGTGTACTATGGTGATTCATGACAATTTATATATTTTGTTTACTAATGTGACATTTTTTATTTGCTTTGAGAGTTATGATTATAGAGTGTTACATGAGGAATTTGTTTGACCTGGTGTGACCAAATTTGATGGGTTACATCTTCATTCCATGTCAATTTTTTCCTGTACTGCATATATATATATGTCCATCCTCATATGATTTGGTCCTTATGGACTCCTTTATTGTAACACAAACATAGTTTAGGACTCTAAACTACTTATATCCCTAAGTTATGCATGTCATGATCTTAACAAGTTGTGCCAGGCTTTCATTTGGGGAGAGCAGGAGTCTAGCAAAATGTCACACACTGTTTCATGGAATAACATAACATTTATGCTCATAAGAGTAAGGTGGTCTTAGACTCAGAATAGCAGCTCATAGTTTTTTTTGTTTTTTTAGATCTAGGATTGCACCCAAAGGTATCGCCACAACTAAAAGTCATAAGACTAATCTCCCAAGAAAGTAGAGTTTCAAATGAAGGACAACTATGCGTATAGTTAAGGATCGAACCCCTGCCATATGCTTAAAAAACTCAAACTACTAGCCACTTATGCCATACTTTATGGGTAGCCACTCATATTAATAATGCTTTTATGCTCAAAATGGCTCGAGAATTGTGTGCAAGGCCTAATATGTTGTGGGTTAAAATAGTTAGATGTAAATATAAATGTGGGAATGATGTGCTTTCTATTATGAGAAAAAATCATTCTATCTCTAATCGTTGGAAAGGTGTGAATGTTGTTTGGAGCACCTTTACTAATTCCATTGGTTAGAGACTGAGTAATGGGAAGCATATTCCTTTTTGGTTAAATTGGTGGATACCCTCAATGGGATTGCTTGTGCATAAAGCTATAAGAGCTATTTCGATTATGAATTGAACATAAAAGTGTGTCAGGTGGTTAACCAAAATGGCAATTGGGTTCTGGTCTTCTTAAGGGGAGCTCTTCCTCTAGAAATCTGTAACAGTTTATAGAGAGGCAAATTTTGTTGCAGACACTCTAGCTTAAGTTGGTTTTCTGATAGATTAGGACCTTAGGATTTTTTCTTGTCCATGCACGTAGGTCTTATTTGGATAATTTGTTCCATAAACACTCATGGGAGAAGAAAATAAGAAAGAAAAACAAAATAAATTGATCCTATAAGCTAGAATTAGCTTATGCATAAGCTAATAGGTATAAACTCTCATATTAGCTATTCGAACAACTTGTTTTAACTTATACATAAACTAATTTTAAATTATGAAGAAATTATTTTATTTTTTCTTGTTATTTTCTTCTTTTATAAGTACTTAAAAAAATTATCCAAACAAAGGCTTACCAGCTAATTCTTTAGCTGTTTGAGTTAAATAATTTCTTGTTAGAGCTAAACTAAAATTCCTTTCATTAGTTGCAACCTTTTCTTAAGTTTTCTCACCAGAAAAGCTCGTTCTCTTGTCAATAGTAAAAATGAAGTGAAGGCTAAAAGAAAAAACTGCAACTTATGGATGATTTTCTTGCAAAGTTAAGCTTGAACATGAATTAAGGTTAACATGTGCTTGCTTTATAGGGTTCAAACAGGCTTTGATTGGTTTGGTATTTAGACGTTAATATCCAAATGTAAAAAATAAAAGGCTTAAATAACTTTTTCATCCTTATAAAATAAGGGGTTTTTGCTTTTAGTTCTTTATGCTTTAATATTTTTTGTTTCACTTTGGTCCCTGTGGTCAAATCTAATGACACCAAAAGAGAAAACGCAAAAGTTATATGGACCAAAAATTAAGACCAAAATGAAAAAAAAATATGATATTATAGGGATTAAACAGTTATTTAAACCAAATTTATAAAAATTAAACCTTCAAACACTGCAAATGCATTGATTGGGAGCAAAAAAAGTAAACTATAGTGAATGCATTAGTGACCAACAAAAAAAATATTAAAATTAAACCTTAAACATACAACTTCATAGAAGTCATGCAATGAGGCAATCACCTTCAAGTTATAAAGCAAATATAGCAAATGGGAAATAGCAAAAGCAAAACATAAAACGAGATAGGGGTATCCAAACGAATGGTAGCAAACAAGCATGAAATAACAAAGAGAGCAAAAGAATGATGCACAATGTTATTATTATATATGAGCAAATTATAATAGCATACTGCATAACCTAAAGTTTATTGACGTTGCACGTGACCACCCTTTTTTAACTTTTATAGTAACACCTCTTATAGAAGGACATAATGTAATGTGTTTCTTAGGTAACACAGGGTGTCAGTGTAATGTATAAAGGGTGTCAGTGCAATGTATAAGGGGTGTCAGTGTAATGCTTTTCAAATAATTATGAGGTGTCAGTGTAATTTACTTTTCTGGCCGGTCACTACTGCATTCATTATAGGCTTAATTTTTCTACTCCCCATCAATGCATTTACAGTGTTTGAAAGTTTAATTTTTATAAATTTGGTTTAAATAATTATTTAGTCCATATAATATAAGATTGTTTTCATTTTGGTCTTCTTAATTTTGGTTGTTTTTGTTTTGGTCATCTTAATTTTGGGTCCATATAATTTTTGCATTTTCTCTTTTGGTCTCTTTGTTAGATTTGACAGACAAACCGAATGATAGGGACCAAAATGAAACAAAAAAATATTATATGGGCAAAAATGAAAAAAAAAATAAGGGACTAAAAGCAAAAACTCCTATTTTATAGGGACAAAAAAGTTATTTAAGCCAAAATAAAATATACATTGATATATAAAGATTTTTTTTTTGGCTTAAGAAGCCACAAGTGACCAACCTTGTGTTCAGAACTGGCCACGTATTCTAAGATTTCTTAGCAACTTCTACATTGTAGACATTTAGCAACTCCTTTGTTGTGGCGCCAAACTCCCAACATATTATGGTCAAGTAGATAGTATTTTTATTATTATTATGGCTGATAAGTTAGGGTTTAAAATGTGTTAGAATTTGGAAATTATGTTAAAATGATGTATTTTCAGTGTAATTTTTTTTTCAAATTGTATTATATAATTGTAAAATATTTCACCAAAAAAATATATAAGTGTAAAATATTATACAAATGTACCAAGTGTCAACACAATAAGGATATTTTTTTCTACTATTACCCTAATTTCAACACAGTCAACATCTTTTGGGATGACCTCTTTTCTAAAGTTCATCTCATCACAAATGCAAAATCTATACTTATTATTTGAAGTTTCATTATTTTCTCTGCCATCCTATTGTTAATTCCTCAACCCCATATATGGTGCAAGTGTGCAACAGAATAACAATGTGCAACAAAATGAGTCACCCATTGATGATTGAGAACAACGACAACTTCCACATGTAACAAGCAACCTCCACGATGTGGAACCAGTCACCATTTAGGAGATTAATTTTGATGTAGTATTTATAATTTTATTGTGGGATCAATCAATATTAATTTTGTTGTATTATTTATAAATATAAAATTTTAAACAAGATATTAATTTTTTACTCTTTTTTTATACTACAATTTGATCATTTTTTACAGTTAAAATGTATCATTTTTGCCTAAATTTCTAATTCTAACACATTTTAAACTATAAACTAATTAATTTTTTAAATTAAAAAATTAGTTATAGTACATTTAATTATTTAAATTAATTATTCATTTAAATTAATTATCCAAATTAATTATTTAAATTAAGTAATTGAAAAAATTAATATAATAATTAATTTAAATAAATATTTAAATAAATATTTAATTTAAATAATTAAATGTGTTATAATTAATTTTTAATTTAAATAATTATTTAGTTTATGGTTTAAAATGTGTTAGAATTGGGAATTTAGGTTAAAATGTGTTAAAATGGCCAAATTGTAAAATAAAAATACTAAAAAATTAATAGTATGGTAGGGAAATGATGGAACTACAAATGAGTATAGATTTTGCATTCTAATGAGATGAACTTTAAGAAAAAGGGTTATCCCATAAGATGTGGACTATGTTGAAATGAGGGTAATAGTAAGAAAAAAAATGCCCTTATCATATTGACACTTAGTGCATTTGCATCATATTTTACACAAATATAATACAACTTGATAATTTTTATACTAAAAATGTATCCTTTTATTATAAATTCCTATTCTAACACATTTTAAACCCTAAACTAATTAATTATTTAAATAAAAATTTAATTATTGTTGAAAATGACCTCTAACATGTCATGTATTGCAAAGATTTTGATGAAGACAAAGCCAACATCAAGAGAGCTTTAATAAAGACTAAATCAATGCTGAAAGGAGCCTATGAAGACAAAAGCTATATATCAAAAAGAATTGAAGAACTCTGAGCCAAGACAACTGCTACTGTGAATATCTGTGTCAGTGTCTTAGGCAATTATGTAAGACTTGTCAATTCTGGTAAAGTCTGGCTTAAGGGAATGAATTGGGAAAAGCTAAAATAGTTTCTAACTAACAAGCAACTAGGTTTTGAGTGAAAAATCATGTTCTAAGCCAAACTTGGCTTAGGAATCAATTCCCCCTGCTTGGAATCAATCCCCATAAGTTGGAACAAAGTGACAATAAATGAATCGATTTTTGATTGTAAGATTGTCACAAGGAATCGATTCCTATAACGACCCAAACTGTTGCTACAGGACAACTCTACTAATCCTACTCTTTTTATGCAAACATAAATATAATCATATCATGCATATAAATGAAATACATATACATATTGAGAGACATGTCTATCTCTCCTATAACCATTATACATATCTTTACAACTTTCTCATAATCAAAAGAACAAGGGGTAACACCAAGGCCATATAACAAAATGAAATATACGAATACATCAACGGGGAAGTGGGGTACAAAACACACTCCCTATGGCTAGTCACACTATACACCCCATGAATATATATATATATATATATATATAAAACAAAATGAATGAGTGACTCCTTGAGCACACCATCTCCAACCCGCAGCTCCACCTTCAGCTCTGGAAAGCCGAGTCCACTGAGGCATCGCCAGCTGCTCTCACGCTATAGAACGTGATCATCACAGTCACAACAACACAACAGCAACAGAAACATCCACAACAAAACAACAAGGCAAAAAGTAAGCTTACTAAAACAATGATAAAGCATATGATTAGAGAAATCACCAACAGTTCTCAACGTTCACACACATCAATATGGCATACATTTCTTATAGTAGAGTGTTCTCAACTTAGGACCCCACAACACAACAAATTCACCACAACCATGCTAATGTATGAATGACATGACTCTTGAGAGATTTATAACATCTCGAGCGATCAGTCAGGTTTCACCCCTACCATGGCCTATCTAAGCACCATTCAGGGATTGCCAAACTCTAATCTAAGGATAAGCTTAGTGGCATGTTGGGATAAGTGTATGTGAGTGGTGGCTTACCGCAACTCAAGGCTTGACCATCTTGGCCTCCTGCAAAATCGCCCATCCACTCATCTCCAAAGGCCCATCGTAAGCTGCCCCATGTCTCATCCAGCACTAGGTTGGAGGCTCATTTAAGCCGCAACTCCGGTCAACTATCCAACTTACGTGCCTACCCGCACCACAGCATGAGGTCCATCGTCAGCTACCTCAGCCACCAACTTATGCATGAATGCATGTATCACAACACAACATCTACTCAACCACAACAGTCAACATATATATATATATATATATATATATATATCAATACAACTCACGACACGAGGTCCATTGTCAGTTACCTCACGCGGCCCAACAACAACCCTGACACCATGCAGGCCCAATCTAGCCCCAAACATAGTCAACAGGTAAGGCCCTATCCAAGCAGCCTACACCTCGTGAAAAAATTGACACAACAACTTATCCACAACAAGTAGAGGTCCTATCCAAGCAACCTACCACCCACATCACATTCTCAACACAAATCCCACCTTAGACTCGCCCTAAGAGTCCTTCTCAACCATATTTCACACAACTACACTTTCAAAATTGATCAATAGTAAAACACTCCATTCGTTCAGAGACCCATATGCTCGCTCAACGAAGACCTTCCTCACAGAGGACTAACTTTCCCCTACAAAAGTTCTCGCTCAGCGACCATAAGTTTCACTCAGTGAATATCCTGTCTCTAGAGTCCTTTACTCAGCGATGATTGGGGTCGCTCAGCGAATTTGTTCTAGGGACTTTCTCCAAATCTCTATCGACAATATTTCGCTCAACGAGTCATCTACTCGCCCAGCGATTAACCACTCTAGAGAGCATTCAGAATCTGCACTCACTTCTCGCTCAACAAACACGACATTCACCAAGCGACACACTTACAACAGAGAGCAACAACTCTCTAGGGCCCCAATTCGCTCAACAAGCTCAATACTCGCTCAACAGATTGCTCCCAAGCATTTTGGACGCTCACCACTCGCTCAACGAACATCACATTTACTCAGCAAACCACTTTTTAGAAAATTTCCAAAATTCTCATGATCACTCGCTTAGCGAATCAACCATCGCTAAGCGAGTCTCCTCTTTCCTTCAGTCATTCCTTACAACTCAAGAACACTCTCTCAGCAATCCCCAACCCGAGAGCCTCACTCCACTCCCAGGGGCATTCTCACTCAGCGAGAACCATAGTCACTTAGCGATTATCAGACGACAACAATAGAACTCTCTTTGAAAAACCCTAAAAATCCAAATTTTTCACTCTTTCCCCTACTAAATCGACCCCACGGAGGTCGAACAACAACATACACCCATTCACAACAACACACTCAACAGATTTCACGTCAATTTCAACATATCAACAACAAATCCCCACACATTCAAGGAAACCCATTTCCAAATGAAATTTCAATATAACTCATTCAAATCCAATTTTTCCATACACACCACAACCATATTTGTATACAATTATGTTCACACAACAACTATTCAACAATCTTAAGGTTCCCTTGCCTCTTGGAGCTTCTAAAATTTGAGTTTGGGAAGAAAAATGTGAGAAATGCGAACCTTGAGCCAAATCCTCTAAGTAAGCACTGCTCCTCACCCAAAAGAGTGAAATGGTCCGAAATCTAGCTTCTCACTTGGTGAATTTGAAGGAGTTTAAGAGAATGAGAGATCAAAGAATGTGAGAAGGATGAAGGAATGAGAGAAAATGAGAGGGGGAAGAAGTTTGGCTCCTTATTTAGCTTCCCTGGGCCTCATCAGGGCTTTAGGCCCACTTAACTATTTTTCCCTAAATAACTCAAATAAACACCAACAACACTCTCACCTTGGCTATAGAACATTTTTCTCAATTCCCTAAACTCATATAGGAATTCCAAGACAACAACATAAAACCAAAATCACACACAACAATTGTTAACAACAACCAACAACATATTTATTCGTCTTAATTACCTAGATCACATATCTAATTTCCACTTTTAATTATTAAACCACTAAATCACACATTAAGAAAACACAACGTTACAATTCCATCCATGAAGGAATTGATTCACACGTGAAGGAATCAATTCCTTCTATGGGAATTGATTTCCCAACGATCAAGACTATTAATTAAGGAAAGCGTGATTTTGATCAACTATGTAACCTTTTCTAAATCAAAGCCTATCTTTTAGATATCACAGTTTACATTGTTTTTGCCCCTTAATCATTATAAAAACTTAATCTGCTAAATACCAAATTGTGAGAGAAGAGAGAATTCTTGAGAATTGGGGTTATTTTGCTTAAGGCAACACTTAGAGAAGAATTGAGTTTTAGAGCTTCAAGTTATGTTATCTCCACTATTAAGTGTGATAATTGCTTTTGCTTTCTGTTTTAAGGAAGTCCAAGAGTAGGTTCTCTTGGCAAGGAAATCCAAGGGTGGGTTCTCTTGGTCTAGGAATAAGTTTTCCTAGTAAGTGATTAAAGCAAGAAGGTGAGGAGCGTCTCGGGGTTGGGTTGCCAAGGTGGGTTCCTTGGATATAAAAGGTTTGTTGCACTATAAACTCTAATTAGTTAGTGGTTAATCTCAAGCATGACTTGGGGACTGAATGTAGATTACAACTTGTGACCGAACTAAGATAAATCTCAATGCATTCTTCTCTTACCCTTCTCCTTATTGCTTTATTTGCTTTTGTGTGATTTGGTTTTTTTTTTTTTAATTTCATTAATCTAAAACAAACAAAAAGAATTCCTTCTTCCTCTCTTTGTTGAATTATATTCTTCATCATTAACGGTGAAACATTTTCAAAAAAGTTTTTAACATAACTCAATTAACCCCTCTTTTGAGTTATTGAGGCTACTTGGTTAACAATTATAACACAATTAATTAATTAAGTTAAAAAAATACAAATCGCATTCGGAAATCATCATTTAAATTGCTAAAAAACAAAAATAATAAATTGATGTTGAGATTTCATCATTTGAATTACCAGTTTCTCATTTAATTTTAAAAGAAGAGTATTTTGGTAAATATTTAAGAGAGATGAATATTTAGGTAAATAATTTTTCTTTTATGATTATTATAATAAAAAAATCTAATTTATATATTTAAAATATTTATTTATTATAAATTTTAATTATATAAAATAAATATTTATCCTTACACACAAACCAAAATACTAGTTAAATTAATTTCATAACAATTATTAGTAGTTATGAGTTATTCACTTCGTTAATTTATAAATAATACTAAATGTGTGTAATTGATAATTATTTAATGCTTAAAACTTAAAACAATAAATATTTCAAGTCTTTGACATATCAAATATTTTTTCATATTTAACGCTTTCTTTCCTTCTTTTTTTTTTTTCAAAGTCAAACTATTTGATAAAATTTTAATTACATTTTTTTGTTTCAGTTATTATATTTTTTTTCATATATTATGCATTAATTCTATTATTAATCTTATATTATATCTTAAAATATTTTAACAAAGTTTAAAATAAAATAAAAATAATATTCACTTAAGTAAATGTTATACTTTCATTATGTTGATTAGTATGGTAATATTATTGCATACTTTTACATGCTATTGCATATTAGTATTGTCATACTATTCGATTTTAATTACCTTAAAAGTACAATATCAAAATAATAAAATAAATAATGTAACAATTAAAATAAATAATTTACTATAAAAATATCCAAAAAATAATAAAAATTAATAAAACCCTACCTAATGTGAAGGGGTAAAAAGTAAGTTTAATAAATATTGTAAAGATAAAACGGGAATAAATTATATAAAACTAGAAGTTAAAATAATATTTGAAATAGTGTCTCAAAAAATGTTACATGCTACTAAAAAAACTTAATTACTAAGCACTATTGATATGATCAAACGAGTTTTTGAACTAGTAAAAAAGGTTGAAACTAATTGAAAAATGTTTGTCAAACATATCCTAAACTAATATGGTACTCATGTGTAGTATGGTTGTAGAACATAGGAAAACACAAGAAGGGTGTTAAATTGGGTTTTGAAACTTTTTTGCAAATCTTTTCGCAAGATTATGATTCGTCTATTCTTAAAATGATATAGAAAACTTGTTTAACAACAAATTTATAGAAAAACCTTTTATCAAAGCGTTTAAAGTAGATGTTCAAACAAACTTTAAAACACAACAACAGTTATATAAACAATATTGAAAGGAGAGAAATAAAAACACAAAGGTTTTTATACTGGTTCATCTCAACCCTGAGCTATGTCCAATTCTTGGCACACCACCAAGTTCTACTATAAATTTATCAAGTTACAAGGTTTTTTTTTTACTCGAGCCTTTTCAGGCTCAACCTGAATAGTGTTTTACTTGTCTCTCCAAGTAATTAACCCAAGTATTCTTTGTAACAAAGCCTCTTCAGGCTTCAACCAATTTCACTTAGAAAAAGGTAAGGAGTATGGCTCATTGACTAGTCTTTGTCTTAACAGATGGATATATAAGGTGAGATTTTAGTCTAAGTTCTTAGTGACTTGAAACACTTGTACAAGATTGTTCAAGAGTTATCATAGCAAAGAAGGCTTTAAGAAAAACTAAGAGAGTGTTCTAAAGCTTTAGCAATTCAGTTCACTGTCTTGTACAAGTCTTCATAGGTATTTATAGAGCCCTCCAAAAGTATCCATTGAGGGGTCTTTGAGAGCTTTGATCTTCTGATCTTTCTTTGTAAAGAAAGTATTTGTTAGGGCATTAAATGTCTTTCACTAACTAATTACTCTGATAAGATAAAGCAACTTACTTATCTTTCTTTTCTCATATTGTATCTTGTTGCAGTGAGTATGTTTACTTTTTCGTTTAGAGAAATACTCTAATGTGCAACTTTTTGGCGGGCAATATATTTTTTTAGCGTAGTAGGTACATTGACATGCTTTAGTTCCTTTTTTGATAAAGCTGGCACACAAAGTCCTGTTAAAGAAACAGACTAACACATAAAATATTTAAACATGAGTTTAAGGCGAGTTGTGGTTCATCTAAACATAAGACGCAGTTTTCGTTTGTTTTTGTTCTAAAGCATACTTTTGTTTCTTTAAAAAAAGGAAATATGATCTGTTTTACAAACACATAATCTATTTGGGATAATCAAAAAAATTGAGGGTTATTATTTGTCCTTATTCCTAACAATGGTTAAATTTATTTCAAAATAATTAAAAATATAAATATGTTAAATTATATTATTTCTAAAATTAATAGAAATGGTATTAGAAAATTAACTTTAACGTAATCTATAGTTATATTAAATCTGGTGCACTTTTTACTATAGTGTTTGATCACATCAAGCTATAGTAAATCAATAATTATAAATACTACAGTGCACTGACTCATAAATACTAACTATATTATTATACACAAACACTATACAGTATTGACGCATATATAATTATTCAATAATTATAAATAATAAAATAATTATTATTATAAAAAATAATTAAACATTATAAGGTTAAAATAATAATAAATATAATATAAATAATACTAATAAAATATTAAAATAAAATATAATACTAAAATAATGCTATAATTATTATAAATAATGAAAATAATTATTATTATAAATAATAAAATATTATTATAAAATTAAAAGAATAATAAAGATAAATAAACAATGCTAATAAAATATAAAAAATCAAAAATAATTGTAAAATAATACTACAATTATTATAAATAATAGAAATATAATTAATATAAGGTTAAAATAATAATAAAGATAATATAAACAATACTAATAGAAAAGAAGAATAAAATAAAATAATACTATAGTTATTCTAAATAATGAAAATAATTATTATTATAAATAATATACAATTATTATAAGGATAAAATAATAATAAAGATAATATAAACAATACTAATAAAATATAAAAAGAAAGAAAAATAGTAAACTAATACTATAATCTTTACAAAAAATAAAAAATACTATAGTAATAATATAATATTTAAAATTTTAAAATAATATAAAAATAATATTATCAAAAGGAAAATAATCATAAGAAAAAATTACACATAATAATAATAATAATTGTTATTATAACAATAAAGAATAATATTATAACAATGAAAAAAATTAAAAATATTAAAGATATAAGGTTTTTTAAATTAATAAGAAAAATATAAAAATAGAGTATTTAAATTAAAATACATCAGCTTTATTGTATTATGTATGAAAATTAAAATTTTAGAATTTAATTTCTAATTAATTAAGTTTAAAAAAATCTTCAAATTCAAATTATCTAGAATAAAAATTAATTAACTCTTAATAATAGTAAAATAAAAAATAATAACAAACTAATACTATAATCTTTAGGGAAAAAAAGTCACTACAGTAATAATATAATAATCTAAAATCTAAAATAGTAAAAAATATTATAAAAGCAAAAAATATAGTAAAATATTACACATAAAAATAATTCATTGTTAGAATAATAAAAAATAATAAAATAAAATCTTTAAATAAATATTTTAAAAAAATTTAAAAATAAAAATACTTGTATCCGTGCATCGCACAGGTACCAAGTCTAAATCACAGTGAAAAATAAGAAAACTTTTATCTAAATCACATTTGGCTCTGCATCACTGCATTCATTTAACAATAAGGCAGGGGAACAGGGAACACTAGAACAAATGAAACTGAAAAGCAATCCAATACATAAAAGAAACTCACATTAGTTTGAGGAAGCTCGTGTTTTTCCAACAATCCACCAATAATACAATAGCATGTTTTCCCAATTCACGTCTTGAAAAGCAAAATGTCAAATTGGATAATGCATCGCCTTGAAACGGTTGACCAAAAACAAAAAAGATAACCTAACTGAACCTTGAGCGAAAACAAAACTGGATTATATAGAGTAAGGGAATTCCTCTTCGTTGGCCCTTTTTAAGTGAAAACAAAAAGGATAATCCACGTGATGGGGCCAGTCAATGAAACGGAAGGCCTCGTCACCGACAATACTGCGTACAAATGGAAGCAAACAGTAACTAAATAACACAATGACGCAACATTATAAGTTGCCAGAAGAAGAAGAACGATTGCAAGAAAGCGTATAAGTCAGAGCGTACAAGTGATTTTGGAGCACCATTTGAGAGAGAGTGTACAAATGGTTTGGGAGCATACAAGCGTAACACTGCAAACAAAGGGAAGGGGAAGGGTTTAGGAGTTAGAAAGAAAAGAAGATGAGAGAGAAATTTGGGAGGGAGAAATTTTGTTTTATTTTTGGTTTTGGAGAAAAGGGGATTTGGGATAGATAGGGAAGCAAAGGGGGGAAAAGAGAAATTAATATTTTAAATAGAAAAGGTTATAAAGCCTCTAGAATTAAAATAAATTTTGGCAATTTTTTCCCTCAATTTGCGACATGGCGCTCTAGCACGGCATTTTCATTAATTTAAGTAGGTTTTTAAAACTTCCGCAAAAAAACCTCCACTATTTAGCTTATTTTGTGTAGTGTGAAAGCATGTTTTTTATGAAAACATGATTTATTTATAAATATATATAGATAAATTTAACATTAAAATTAATGTAAGATTATTATCAATTTCAACATACAATAAAGTAAAAGAATTGCTAATTATCAACTACTATAGAATATTTTATATTATATTTGAACAAGCAGATTTATTTATTAAGTTATTCATCTTAAAACCGTGACCTCTTTAATAGACAATAAACTTTTTTTGTACCTTTTATATTAATATTTTCCATGGATTATAAGTTATCTTTCATATATTTTAATTCATTTGTCATGATATAACTAAAACACAAGAAAATTAAAACTTAATAGGATTGTTTAAAGAATTTAATTAAAATGCACTCACAATATAAATTTTTTTTTTACACTTTTATCATATCATAAATTACTATGCATGTTAAAATTATTTATTTTTTAAATATTTACTTTAAAGTAATATCTAAAATAATTTCTAATTTGATTGATTGTGTTAGGCAAGAAAACCCTCTGGGTGCATTAGAATGTGTAAGAACTGGTATTCAAATGCATCCTATGTTACTAATGTTGAAGCGACTATTATAGTACATGATATCAATACATTAATGTAAAATAGTTGACTTCAATAGTGATAAAGTAGCTTCATAAGGAAGTCTTTTTTCAAATGGTAAAATGTATTTTCAATTATTGCTAAATGACAAAGTTTTTCATCCACTTGTCAAAATCAAAGTTCAAATCATAGATTCAACAAAAAGTTTCTTCTAATGTATAATATAATTATTTAAAATTTATTAATAATTTTGTCAACTATTATGTTTTAAAAAATAGTTAAGGGAAAAAGTAATTTTTTTATTAAAAGTACAATATTTTAATGTGTTACCATTATATCCTCATTAATATTTTTGATAAAAAAAAAAATAACAAATCTAATCTCACTAGTGCATACAGTACTTCTTATGTCAATTAAAATAAACTTTTTATGTTAGTTGTAGACCCGGCATAGATACAAGGGATATAGAATGTAGGTATTTTTTACATCAGATAACGAACCGATGTAAAAAAATATTTTTACGTCAGTTAAGAAAAGAACCGATGTAGAATGCTAAGTTTTCTACATCAATTATGGCACATAACCAATGCAAAATTCAAGGTTTTCTATGTCCGATATGTCCACAACCGACGTTGAATATAGGTATTTTTTATAATTTGTTTGTTTTATGTGTTTACCTACTTGTAATATTCAGACAAACAACCAGGCAGATTTTTTTCACATCACAGGCTAATCACAAGTAGCCATGAATATCATATTATCAAAAAATCATCATAAAAACCTTAATCTCATAACATCATGCAAAAACATTCTATAATCATCATAAAAACCTCATATTAACATCCTGTGATCATAAATAACATAATATCTAATATAAAAATTTCATAACATAAAAAATACCCTTCAATCACCGCATGTATCCTACAATCATCACAAATATCTTATAAACCTTTGATTTACATCCTAAATTTAAACATGCTAAAAAAAGCAAAAAAATTACAAGTTGATCAACTCAAAAAATGGTCTACCTTATATATGCAGATGTCATCCAAGTCGATGTCAAAGGATTGATGTGGATTGTTAAATATCTGCATGTTCACATAAGAAAATAAAATGTTAGTTCAAATAAGAAAGCAGAGTGATCAACAGAAAATACAAAGTCACAAAGCTTGGTGCAAAGCGAATTCACTCTTTGCTTTCTCATAGTAATAATTTAGCTTTGTTGCACGACAAAAAAATTATATTTGAGGTTTAGGTTTCAGTGAATAGAATGTTAGGATTGAAAAAACAACAGATAAAGGACTAGACAAAGCATTTACATTTCCAACTTCTTCATAACCAAAACATCAAATTTTAGTAAAAGCACTAAATAATTCAATAATTGACAACTTTCCCTTTTCATCAAAACCCTCTGCTTGTTTTGTCTTAAATTTGGGGGTAAAATCAAGTGGTGGGTTATTGGATCCTCCACCCTCTTTTCCAGCACTGTAATCGCATATTTATGAATTTGAGGAAGGTCAACTCATGATGACTAAATGGCACACAATGAAAATGTTGAAACATGACAACTGGAAATTTATTATCACCAAACTTTTTCAGCATATTTGGTGCTTTGTGCTAAGCAATCACTAGTTCAAGGTTCTCAATCTGGCCTTCAAGATCATAGGATACTTCACCCTTTTTTACATCGGCACCACCATCTTTACTACATGGACATTGCGTCATCAAGTCTTAATGGCAATATTGGTGTGAAACAAATGAGACAAATAGAACAAGAGACATTATATTTGAGCCAAATAGAAACTAACATTCTATTTTTTCCATATGTTTCAAACCAATATTGCCATGAAGACTTGATAACACACTACTCATGTAATAAAGACAACAAGGTTTTCAATCCAACCTTCAAGATCATAAGATACTCCACCTTTTTTCCAACACAACCATCATATAATGTCTTTTTCCTTACTTGGATTTGATTGCTTCCACCAACTTGATCAAGGCCAGCTAATGATGAACCAAATGACATATAGTGAAAGCAATCAAATCCAAGTAGGGAAGCCTTGCCATCTCTATTGCAGGGTATTGCATCATCAAATCTTCATGGCAATATTAGTGTGAAACAAATGAGACAAATAGAATAAGAGACATTCTATTTAACCCAAATAGAAGCTAACATTCTATTTGTTTCATACCAATATTATCATGAAGACTTGATGACGCAATGTCGGTGCAAAAGAGGGTGGATATGATCTTAAAACCCGGATTAAGAACCTTGAATAGGTGATTGCTAAGCACAAAGCACCAAATGTGTTGAAGGAGTTTTTGAGTGATAAATTCCCAGTTGACATGTTTCAAGATTTTCACTGTGTGCCATTTTACGATCATGAGTTGGCCTTCTTTAAATTCATAAATGCGTGGCTACAATGCTGGAAAAGAAGGTGGACGATCTAATTAATGACCCACCACCTAGTTTTACCTCCAAGATTAAGACAAGACAAGCAGAAGATTTAGATGAAAAGGAAAAGTTATTAACTATTGAATTATTTAGTGCTTGTATTGAAATTAGATGTTTTCGTGATGAAGAAGTTGGAAATGGCAAGGCTTTGTTTAGTCCTCTATCTGTTGTTTTTTCAATCCTAACATTCTCTTCATCAAAGCCTAAATTCCAAGTATAATTACTTCGTCATGCAACAATGCTAAATTATTACTATGCGAGAGCAAAGAGTAAATTCGTTCTGCACCAAGTTTTGTAACTCTGCATTCTCCATTGATCACTCCAGAGAAAAAGGAACAATTTTACATTTGCAAAAAGAAAAAAAATGTTTTCTTGTTTGAAATGTATCAAGGGGGTTCATATTGGTGCGTAGTTCACAGAGAAGGGTGTTAATCAATCATGCAAACACATCATAATCCTCAAGAGTCATACAATTGAAATTAATAATAGGAGAATGTCACACAAGGCCCAACTAAGCTCTATATGGTCATTCTTATTCTTTGTTAATTAACCAACAAATTAGACAATCCAATCAAAATTTCTACAAAAAATCCAACAAAGTTTCCTCTGTTTTCTAGTACTTTCTTATATTTTACATCTATTCAATCAATCACAATACCACATGTTAACTTATCTGACAATCTAATCAATAACCAAAAACATCACACAAAGCCTAACTAAGCTCTATGTGGCCAATCATGCAAACACGTCATAATCTTCAACAGTCAGACAATTCAAATAAATATTCTTCAATCAATTACTCACACACTATGATCAAACTGAAAAAAAAAAAGTAACAAAGGAAAAAAAAATGAAATTGATGGGCATTTTGGGGGGTTCGGGATTACCAAGAACAAACACACAGAGGAAACCCACAATCTGTTCGAACCAAGCACAAAAGCCATGAGTTCAGGATCAGAACCAAAACCATTTTTACTAACAAGAGCAATAATCATAGAGTTGGGAAGAAAAAGACTTACATTTAGCGACAATGGAGGTGACAATTTCTGGCAGCATCCATGGAAGTTGGGGTTGGGGATGATTGTGTCGCGCGTGCAAATCGAAGGAATAAGGGATAATTGGGGTTGTGGTCAAGTTAGGGTTAAGGTCATGATTTGGGGAAGAATGAGGAGAAGAACGATTGCGTCGACAGCGGTGATGGAGGAGTTACAGAGGATCAAAGGTTTGGAAGGGGTCGAAAGCGTTTCGCAAAATGAATGGGAAATAGATCAAATTGTAGATAGATGCGCTCTTATATTAGCTTTTTACATTGGTTGAATTTCTAACCGATGTAAAAAAAAGCATATTTTACATTAGTTATAATATAATCGATGTAAAATATTTTCCAGTTATTTACAAAAATGCCACTGTCTCATCTTTTATATTGGTTATCTTATAATCAACTCAAAATCCTATTATAAAATACGTTTCTTGCACTAATGTCTATTAAATATAATAAACTGTTAATGATGTACTTGATAATGTACAAAAAGAAATATAAAAGACTAAAAGTAATACCCTCATCTTCAATATATATAAATTAGAATAACTATACTGAACGAAAGTGTTTTTAGAAGTTATTATTTAACAAAAGCGTTTTTAGGAGTTTTTCTTTAATGAAAGTGTTTTTAGGCATTTTTTATAACTTCTTATCTCTTTCAATCTTTTTTTTTTTTCATTTTTATTTCAAAATTAAACTTTTAATATTTTTTTAAAAAAATATTAATAGTTAAAAATAATCTTTTATCACAATATAAACTGTTTATCATATATCTAAATTATAATTTTATATTAAAAATTATTTATTTATTATAAGCTTTAATTATATAAACTAAACATTTATCCCATGCATTGTACAAACTAAAATACTAGTTTAACACTTAACTAATAACTATATCCGTGGAAGCATAAGAATTCGTATTAATAGTATATGTTCTAATAAAAGATTATTAATAGTATATGTTCTAATAAAAGATTAATAAATTATTTAAACATGTTAACGTCAAAATTTTAAAAAGATAGTGCTAATACAATATTCAAACCAAATGGATAACTAATTAATAAAATCCTTCACTTAAAATATTTGGTCTATTTGTTATATTTGCTTTAATAACATCAGATTCACTATCAAAGGATCTATTATCTGCAATGCATATATTAGACATGACAAATACTGAACATAAAAACTTGCTAATTAAACAAAAGTGAAAATATAGGAAAATTACTTGTAGAAATACTTTGAACCTCAAACAACAACGCAACAACATATGTTAGCTACAAAAAAACTATCCGTGATGGTAAGAATCGTATTCTTATCCTCGCAGAAAACAGAAAATGCTATGAAAGTACAGAAAAAAAAATTATAAAATTGTTGTTGCATTAATATAAAGTGAATTATTTGTCTTTAATTAATAGTAAAATAGATTTTCAAGAAAACTTTTAAATGACAAAATTTATTAAACTTGTTTAAAGTGAAAAAATGTGTAAAGTAAAAAATTAAAGGCATATCCAAAGTCGATTTAAATAAGAAAGTTATATTTAAAAATACTTCAATTCAAACCAATGACAAATAAAGCTTTACTTTTTTATTTTACATATCTCTTCACTATATATATATATATATATATATATATATATATATATATATATATATATTATTGATGATTTTGATTACTATTATCATTAAAAATAATGGTCAAAGAATAAAAAGTAGATTCTTTTTCATTAAAAACATTATATTTAATATTTTACCAATACATCCTCATCAATATTTCCAATAAATGTTATTCTTGATATTTATCAAATATAATAAGCCTTAAAGTATTATCCTTAATAGCAGTCAAAGAATAAGAAGATTTTTCAAATATAATAAACTATTAATGATATTCTTGATATGAAAATAAGGAAAAGCATTAAAGTAATATCCTCATTTAAAAAGCCTTCAAAAAAAATCCTCATTTAATAATTAATATTTTGAATTCCTTTTTTTGGTGTCATATATTTGTCAAGATTTATATTCAATATCATTCATTAAATACCTTTAATTAATTAAAAAAAATAGCTAATAAATTGATTGAATAAAAGTAAAAAATAATAAATGGCAAATGCTAAAATTAGTTATGAAAAATCGTTAATTAATTTACGTCTTTCTAATAAAATATTTTGTTATTAATTCTTTAATTAATGTTTAGATACCCAAATGAAATATTATTTGGTTTTCACCAATATTTTACATTAGAGACAATTTTGTTCAACGCACTATTATAAACACCTCTCTCAACAGATATTCAAATCTTGATTCATTATATGATATCACTCTGGATAATAAAGTTATCACTTTCCTTATTCTATAATTAGTTATTTATAATATTCTCTATCTTTTTCCTTTCCAAGCTACATTTCATATATTATTTTTACAAATAACTAAACTTTTTCTCTTAACCATCTAAAACTATCATTCTTTTATCTTTATTATTAAATTAAATTTTAATATTTTTTTAAAAAATATCAATAATTAAAATAATATTATATCACAATTTAAATTAGTTATTATAAATATAAAATAGAATTTATATATTCAAAATACTAGTTTAATTCCATGACAATCATTTGTAGTTATGAGTTATCCACTTTGCTAATTTAAAAATAATATTAAATGTGTGTAATCAAGCAATATTTAATGCTTAAAACTTAAAAACTATGTTATGAAAACCGGACTAGACCGTCCTATCGAATCGAAAAACTGGTGAACCAGTCATCTGACTGATTCAAATAAACCACAGAACCGGCTTGAAAAAAAATCGGTCAAAGAACCGAAAAATCAGTCAAAAACTGCTAAAACAAGTCAAAATGAAATCAGCCAAAAACAGTTCACAGCAGGTCAATGAAAAATACTTAATACAACATTATTTTGATTTTTTTTCTTAAAAGGATAAAAACCAACCTAAAGTATTTATTACTTTCTTTTTAATTTTAAATATAAACTTGCTTTTATTAATAAATATTGATGTGTATAGTTAAAATGTATAGGTAAATATTATGACATATTTGATTTGTAGTTTCGTAGGTATTGTAAATGTAAATAACTTATAAAATTATGTTTTATTTTTAATCTTTAGTATTATAAAGTTATGATATTATATTTTTTTAATATTATTTTATGCATTATTTTATTATTATTATTATTATTTTATTAATACTGATTCGACCACGGTTCAATCACGACTAAATCATTGAATATTAAATCAGTGTTTTAACCGGTTCAATGACCGGTCTAATTTTAAAAACATTGCTTAAAACAATAAATATTTTAAATCTTTAACATATCAAATATTTATTCAGTAATATTTAACGCTTTCTTTCCTCTCTTTTTTTTCTGAGTCAAACTATTTGATTTACTATTTTGAAAAGTGGGAGAAAATTTCCTGTTAAAATCCCAGCAGCACAAAAAAATATTCACAACGCCCCGAGGGTTCTGTGGTCCCATTCAAAATTCGAACAAGGTCTTTTCTCCCTTTCCTTCTCTATTTAAGCTAGTAGATTCTGAAGATTACACAAAAAAACAGAATCAATGAAACCTCCAAATACGCCCGTCAAGTGGAATGACAACACTTTGTCCGCTGAATTAGATGAGTGTGCAAACATCCCTTACACCTATTTCAGTCACTCCCTTTCAAATTCAACAGCGCACACACACTGTCACTGATTGTTGTATGTTATAGATATTTTAAAAGTCTCATGTCCCACATTGCCTAGCTTAGGTTTCCATCTAGTGTTTATATATCAAAAGGTGATATTAGATCCCAAAGTAGCTAGCAAAGTGGAGGAGGCTCGCACGCATGAGGATGGGCCTCGTGGGCCTGTTGTAGTGCAGATCTGCCGTTTCCCCTCCCCCCCCTACGCGTACGATCATAGGCCTCAAAATATTTTTAGCCTTGGTTTTATTATTTTTTTTTAAATTAAATTGTTTTTAAATTTTGAATGAGCTTATCTGAAAACCCTGGTTTTGTAACCGTTGCATTTTGAACGAGTCAATAACTCCTTTCCTTGATCCTCTCCGAAAAAATACAGCCACTATGTGAACGTTTTCTAAAACGTTGGAGTTAGTGGACGATTTTGGTTTTTTAATGTTTTGTGGGCAATTTTATAAAGGTCCCGTTTTAATACGAAAACAATCGGATTTTGATTTTTTCAACCTAAGACCTAAAAACCTTTCTGCTCTGGGTTCCGAGACCTGTGTGTTCTTTCTTGTCAGTTCTGAGTCTCGGATACGTTTCAAGAGGATCCTGTTGTATCCTGGGGGACTTGCGCGTACCACGCGGATAAGTCCTTTAGGCCAGTGCTATCGCACGCCTCAGAAGTTGTCATATCGTCAGTCGGCTTACACTGATATCCTCAGCACTGTTTTTCTTTCTCCGCGACTTTTTTTTCGTTCCAAATTTGTTCCATGGAGTTCAAATATCATGTTGTCGGTAACCCACCAACACCCACGTTGCACCCTCTTCCTTCCGTCACCTACGACTCCGAATGCTCATTACGAGGTAACGCTCGCTTTTCTTCGGGTTCCTTTCCACAGACCCATTTGCCTTGCTGCATAAAAAACTGGAACTTTTGTCACATGAGTTCATTTTATTCACCATCCACTTTCTGGGGTCTGACTTTTCGCCAGGTGGTTTTCCCGGCAATGTTCCGGCACCCAAAGTTTTTCAAACGCCGGTGCCGGGCAATGCCAGCGAAGCGTCCGACGAGAGTTGGCGAAAGAGAAGATACGGCGGGAGCTGGAGAAGGAAGTGAGAAGGGAAGTGGTGTTTGGAGAGAGCGTTGGGAATCCCGATGCAAAGACCAGAGGAGTTATCGGTTCGAGAACGTGTCTCGGTGCCTTTGAATCAAAGAACGAACAACCCAGTTAATAACATCAACATATTTAGTGTGCCACAACCCCAGTTACCCCCAAGTTGATATCAAACAACCTTCTACGCAGACTAACAAGGATAAAGTGATCATACTGGTTAGTGTTATGTTTAATTTACCCTTCTTTTCTGTCTTTATCTTTGTCTTCAATTTTTTTTTCCTGCTTCATTCTTTAGTGTATTTGGATTGTGAGAAGGTTTTCTCTTTTCGTTTTTGATTAAAAATATGTCACCTTGTTTGAGGATGTCCCCTGAATATTTGGTCGTGTTTCATACTGTTTACAGCATCCATTCTGGGATCCGGATTTCCTATTGTCCAATTTTTCACACCTTTACCTAGTAAGCAAATTGGAACCATTTGATAATGATCTTAGTGCTCATATTTTAATTTATCTTAAGCATTCAGACTTAATATAAGAATTCAAGATTTGAGTCATCTCATCTTTATTCAACTGTCAGCATTAATTGACTGCATAAATGCGTGAAAAATCTAACAATTGGGATTTCGATTCCTCCATTCTGGTTGTATAACGGGGAATTGGATCAGTGTGTCATTTTTGCACCACACTCGCGTACTTATAACCGTTTGATGAAAATTGGATGAATGAAATTTCGAATGTGTACTTTAAGTTAATTGACCAAGATAAAATATGAATTTTCTGAATTATTAAAGTTGATGGCCTCTGACCTTGTTAAATAACCTTTACTATTGATTGATAGTGTGTCTGGATTGATGATAGGAAATTATGATGAGTAAAATTATGGTGAAATTAATGCAAAAGTAAATATTTATTGCTTCAAAAAATCATGGTGAGTACTCATCATGTTACCAAACATGCACTAAGACTTTAGAAAATGGAATGAAGCTTTAAACAACATCTACTAGTATTGGTTTTTGGAAGTTCTTCATTTTATGTTTTAAACACACAAAGTTGATAATCAGTTCAAAATTGTCAGTGATGTTGAAAGTTGCAAAGAGAACGTGGCTAATTCACATTAAAATGGACTACATGTCTAAAATGTGACACATAATAATCTCTTAGGAGAGTGGGGAGAGTAGTGTAATTTGAGCATATCTCAAGGAAGTAAAGTGTAAAGACTTGTTTTATTGTGTTTTTATTTTTTATTTTTAAAACTATTTTGTAGAATAATTTTGAAGAACTGTTTATCAGGACAAAATGAGGGGAAAAAAATTTGTTTGGTAAGTATTAATTTAAAAACAATTTTGGAGACGAGAAAGTAAAAAATGTTCTTGGTAAATTTATTTTGAGAATATGTTTTCTTGTTTCCCCTTGTTTACATGTTTCCGTGTTTTCAGAATTAAAAAAGGCAAAAGTGAAAACTGAAGCAATCTATAGCTGTTTTCGTTTTTGTCTTTTTGAGTTTTAAAAACAATTGAATTGGAAATAGTTTTGAAAAATATTTTTTTTAAAAAGGCTTCTCAAACAGATTTTTTTTTGTTTTTAAAATTTTAAAAACAAAATACAGTTTTTAAAAACAGTTACCAAACAAGACCTAAGTTATTATTTATACAAGTGGGCTTTCTTGTAATCAAATAACTACTGAACTAGTAGTAAATATATAACTAAAATTGACAATTGATACCAAGGTGAGTAAGGTCAAAGATAGATTCTTCCATGGCTATGGTATGAAATATGGTCTTCCATACAATGTGGTGTTGCTTGTGGGTTGTGAAAGAGAGGAAGTTATATTGAATGAATTCTTGAACTATTAGGTAATAATAGACAAGGCAGGTGAGTTTTCACGTGCATTAATTCCATAATGACAAATGAAATGCGTAGAGAGGAAAGGATTATTCTAGTCTTATTGTGTGAGATGATTTGTTGTTGATAGATGGAAATTAATGTATCATTTTAGGGCCCTTACCCACATAGGCTACTTAGAAGAGTGATTTGTATCTAAAGAAAATGCATTTGTGAACATAAGTCATTCTTCTAAGGACCCATGCGGGCAAAGTTCTCACTAAACTACATTTAGTTCTATCCATCAAATATTAAAGGCTATATGAAGTCTTGAATAAGGGTGGAAATAGGTCAGGTTGCTTGAACTTACATAAGACTTGACCTAGCCTGCCTCATTTATTAAAAAGGCTGGGTTTAGGATTTTTATAAAGCCTATTTAGGCAAAAAGTCAGGTCTTAGGCCTTAAAAAAAGCTTATTAAGTTATATTATATATTATGTTATATTATATATATAGAATTATATATAATACATATATTACATACAATAATATAAAATAATGTGTAATTACTAATGAAGAGGCCTACTTAGTCCAATAGGCCTACCAGCTTTTGATAGACTTTCTAAGAAAATAGACTTTTAAGTAGGCTTTTATACAAGTCAGGCCTAGGCTTTTAAAAAAATGTCTATGATAGGTTAATAAGTCAACCTTAGGCTTATCTTTTTAATGAAGATCAGGCTCGGGCCTACCAAAGCCTGATCTGGCCTAACTTATTTCCATCCCTAGTCCTGATGCATTCCCATCCATAAACACCTTATTCAGCACTTCGTTTTACTGACATTCATTGACTCTTATATTTTATCACTTGCAAGAAGCACAAACATACTCACTAATGCATACCATTTTATTCTTATGTTTAGATCACATTTGTTTCAATTTGTAAGGTTTTACATGGGCTAATTTAAGAGGGGACTTTACTATGTAAGTAATCCATTTAGTGTAATGCTCAAGATTTTAAAGAATAAGACAATTAGTAGGGGATTAGAGCCTAAATTTTGTTAATAATAAGATAAGGGTCTGCTTGGATATATAAACTTTTCAATAAGTACTTATAAGAGAAAAAAAAAATAAGGAGGTAAAATGAATTAGTCTTCATCCAGTTTGTTTAACTGACCACTACTCACAATACATTTCTTCGTAGTAGTACTTGCATTACTATAATTTTATTGTCAGTGGAACCATGTTATGCAATCATAATATGTATATCTTATTCATACATCCTAAATAGAAGATGGAGTGACTATTTAGGGAATGTTGAAGCTCTTGATTGGCCGATAAGCTTGTATTATTTTAAGTATCCCATTACAGGCTAAGCCAGATGCTGATCTTCATGGTGCAAAGCGAAAAGTGGTGACACCTCCTATGATTGATGACAATGAGCATTCTCCATTTGGTTTACAAAAGAAACACAAGCAAGACAAGAGTTGAGTAGTATTATGTCAAGTTACTACCACAAGTAAGAAAGGCCTGAATGATCATCTTTTGGGTAAAAAGCACAAGACCAAAGAAGGATCACTGAGAACTACAAAAATAGGTAAGAGCATCAAACCATCATCATTAAAGAAAAGTAAAAAGTGTGTGAAATCTACTGAAGCTATTGTTACCATGAATTAAAGGTTGGATGCAAAACCAAATAGCTAGACACGTCAACCTTGCATAACCCCAACAAACATAGGCATACTGAAATCTAAAAAAGAGGATCAAGTTGCACAAAAAGCCGAGGTTTAGGTGGTTTGGAGAATGAAAATGAAACAACTACTGGGAAAAAAGCAGGGGAAACAAATGCATTGACAACAATGCAGTAACTTGACATAGTGGGCAACTCTAGTCCTGCTTGGGTTTCTTTTGCAAACTAAATGGAAAATGTTCACTGTCATCAACTGCAGGAGGTGTCACCGCTTTATGCTTTGCACCATTAAGATCATCATCTGGCTTAGCCTGCAATGTGATATTCAAACAAAATAATATAAGTTCAGTAGCCAATTAAGAGCTTCAACATCCCCTATTATACATTGACTCCATCTTTTGTTTAGGATGTATGAATAAGATATAAATATTGTGAACCCACAACATGGTTCCACTAGCAGTAAAGTTATAATAATGCAAGTATGCTATGAAGAAAATGTATTGCTGAATAGTGGTCAACCAAACAAATAGGATGAAGAATAATTTATTTTACCTTCTTATTTTCTCTTATAAGTACTTATTGAAAAGTTTATCCAAACATACCCTTATTCTAATATTAACAGAATTGGGCTCTAATCCCCTATTAACCGTCTTATTCTTCAAAATCTAGAGCCTTACATAGGATGGATTACTTACAAAGTAAAATTCTTTTTTTAAAGTAGCCCATGTAAAATTTTACAAATGAAGTCTTGAATTTAAGGATAAAATCATATGCATGAGCAAGTATGTGTGTGCTTCCTGCATGTGATAGAATGCAAGAGTCAACGAATGTCAATAAAATGAAGTGTTTAATAAGGTGTTTATGGATGGGAATTAAGGATGCATGAAGCATCTTTTTTACTAGAACTCATAGCATTTTGGTTTATATTAAACAGATGGCCAATTTTTTGCAATGGGGCTTTAGCCACATTTGAAATCCTTCCATATAGGTTCAAATGAGAAGCAGCATGGGGTCGTGTCGCAAAGTAAGTTCCTTTCTATTGTAATTCTTTCCCTTTGAGATAATGGGAGCTTGGATTTTGAGCTTTTGTGGCTTTACAACTTCTTGCTTTAGTTAAGGCTTTGGAATTGGGTGTTTTAGTAAGTATTTGTAACGTTGCCTAAAAAATATGCAGTTACAAAAGAGACAATGGTGAGGATAACAATAAACTGCTGTCGCAACTTGGATCACGGCAGGATGACCAAAAAATATAAAACAGAGAAGTTGCCACTAAGGTTTAATTTAAAAAAAAAAACATTGGATAAAACCTTTTAAAAGAAAATTGTCTTTGAAATGAGATTTTGAGTTTGGAAATCAATTACAGGTGTTAGCATCCTACAATGTCTGTTATAAAGACGATTACCTCTAATTAAATGTGTAAAATTAATATAATTCTAGAATTATTTATTTTACCCCTTTAAAGAAAATAAGAAATATTTTTAGATGTTTATTTTTTTTATTTATCTATTTATTTATCAAGCTAATTTTATCATTAAAAACATATTTATTATATTTTTTTTAAAAAGATGATTTTATTTATTAAAAAAAAGATATTAATTATATCTTAAATTATTAAATTTTATTGTTTTCAAAATCGATAAGTGTGGTCTTCTGCTCCTACATATCTCCTAGTGTAATGAAGAATCAGACTCACATATTTCTTCTGGTAAAAAAATATTTGTGGGTTGATATTTTTTTCAGTTTTGAATTTTTGAATTTTTTATTAAACAGGAAGTGTTTTCAAAATAATTATCATTATCTTTTAAGATTTTTGTAATACCCAGATAGGAAGTACATCCAAAATGATTATTATTAAGTCTTATTTTTAATTTAATTAATTTTTATGTTTGCTTTAATTTTTAAAAATTTTGTTTAAAGACTTTTATGATAACCAAACAAGAAGTGCATCCAAAATCATTATCATTACACATTTTTAAGGCCTTGTAATACCCAAATAGGAAGTGCATTCAAAATAGTCATTACTAAACCTTTATTTTATTTTTTTAATTAATTTATTTATTATAAGTGTGAAGTATTTTATTTTATTTAAATATTTGTTTTGATTTTATTTAAGAGACTTGTTATAATAACCAAACAAGAAATGCATTCAAAATGGTAACCATTACTTTTTAAGGTTTTTACAATATCCAAACAGGAAGGGCACTTATGTTTAAATTTTTTTATGTTTTAATTTAAGCACTAAACTCTCAACTAATTAATTTTCCTATTGGTAACAAATAAAATTAAAAGTGAAATGAAAACTTCTAGAAGAAAATGCAAGAGGATGGTAATTTGATTATTTATTACTTATTTTATTTCTCGCAATTAAAACATTAACGTTGCAGGGCTCATAGGTTCACATTTCAAATATACTAAAAGATTAATGACAAAATTACATAAAAAAGTTTGAAAGGAAAATAAAAATACATTTAAGGCCTCTGTTGTATACATGCTAATAACACTAATCAAGTGCTTTTCATGGCTTTAGGACACGATCCTGGTAAAGTTACACGTGCAAGGTATTGCAGCTCACCCACACATGACATTAATCAAAAAAAGAGAAAAGAAAAAAAGGAATATGTATGCACAACAGCCCCAAAACCTCATAGAGTGAGAACCCAAGAAAACAGATATCAATAACACCACACAAAGTCAGCAAAATATAGAGAAGGAAAAATGTGCAGCAAGCAAATATACAAAGAATGTAGACCCAAAGCAATTAGCACACGTTCAGTAACTGAATAAAATATACCTATACTTGGTAACGAAAAACATATGTGCAGTAATGCGTTGCTAGTGGCCCCCTGGTTCTACAGGTGAGCTCACGGGGAAGGGTTCTAACCAGATGCTGGCTCGGTGCATAGGTGGGGCTGTGGTGGCTTCGGGAAAGCCTGAACATGGCAACAAGGTAATGGCACGACAATGTCAATAGTGAGCAGGATGGTGTTCCGATTCAGATGGGTTGCTCATGGAGGCTTGGTGATGGTAGAACATGGAATGGTTTGTGATGGGATCTAAGTTGGGTACCAGTGACTGAATAATACTACACAACTAAAATAAAAGACAAAAAAAAAACTGACAAATAAACAAGAAAAGAAAATTTCACAGTATAAAAGAAATTACAACACTTTTTTTTAATTATTAGAAAAAAACATTAACACCCTCTCTATAAAATAAAAAAATATCACTACTAAAAAATCCTTACAAGAAAATCTATCTTTTTTAATGATTTCGTCTTTAAGTAAACAAAACAAATATGAAAAAATAAAAGAAATTTTGAGATGACCTAATGGGTACACCAAGGTTCCTATAAATAGGTTTGATGTGGAAGCCTATTATCAAGACCCACCGAAGTGGGACTTTTCTTAACACTAAGTTTGTGTTCCCTGGGTTGCACGCTTGCAGAAATGGTTGTGATGGATATTGGTTCGTTGGGCTTGCTCATGGAGGTTTAAAAGCTGAGACTGACATGGGTTTTTTTTATGTTGGGGAATGGGAGCAAGAAAGAAATAAGATGATGATGGGTGCTGTACTGTGCAGCGGATGCTAAGAGTGATTAGAGTGAGTGCTAGTGTATGCTGTTAGTGAGTGGGGAGAAGAATATCAGTGTTTCGGTGTGTGTATTTTGTTGAGTGAATGAGTGTGCTGTGTAGTGTGAAAATGAGAGAAAACTGATATGTACCTCTTGAAGGAAGAAGAAGAAGAAGAGGATCCGTGGGTGAGAATGTGTGTCTGGGTTAGCCTGAAAATGCTGTTTGTATTAAGTGAAGTGGTATGCTGTGACTGTGAGTGTTGCTGCAACCGAAAAGGTCCCCCCAGAAACCCATGTGAGCGCTCCCATATGAATTGGAATGCCATTGTGATATGGCATGAAGCCAGCAACGGCAAGCATTGTACGTATACCCAGGCCATCAGCGTGGCATGCACCCAGCGGAAAACAGTGCAGTGGAAACAATATTTCGCATGTGACTGAGTCAAAGCTGTGCTGCCTGGTACGAAAACAGTAAATGTAAGAGACATAGAAAAAGGCCTCTTGGCTGCAATAGAAAAAATAGGAGTTGAGATTCCCTTTTGCATTTTTTGTGTATCTGATCCTCCTTCTTTACGTTGGAGTCTTCTCATTCCTCTTTTCTTTTTTCTTTCTTGTGTTTTTATTATTTTTATTTTAAGATTTATATATTTTTTAGTTTTAACATTTTTGTTTGTTTGTTTTTTATACGCAGGATAAAGAAAAAAACGAAAAATAATGCTTTTCAATTCTTTTTTCTTTTTTTTAATTCATATAAAAAGGTAAAAAAAATGTAAACACAACGTATAAAGGGGAATTTTTAAATATTTCTTTTTTATTCTTTCATTTTTTTACATTTGTTTTTATTCGTCCGTACGAAATTGAGTGTTCACAACTACAAACTATGAAAAACCAGTTACTACTTTGAGGCATGAAACATTACCCATTCTTCTTCCAGCATCAACTTTTTCTGCTTCGTAGCCTGCAATTTCCTTCTCATGGCTTCTGTTTTCCTGAGCATATTAGAAAATATAAATTTGATGAAAACAGTTTCTCCAAAAATATGTTGGAAAGAAACATTTGAAACAAGACTTGTAGGAGGAAAATAGACAAACATATACACTAACGAAATTATTTTGACAAAACTTAGGGAAAGTAAGCGGCCATGAAAAACAAGACTAACTAATAATTAAGTATTGTTTAATTATTGAGTTCAGGATTAGATAAATTCGAAAACCCTATGGAAAATATGATATGAAACAAAAAATACAAAGCTAATATATATATATATATATATATATATATATATATATATATATATATATTTAATATTAATAATTAAAAATATAATTTATATGAATTTTTTATTGTAAAAATCATAAAAGAAAAATTATTTATCCAAATACTCGTCTCTCCAAAATATTTACCCAAATACTCATTTTTTAAATTAAGTGAGAAATCAGCAATTCAAATGATAAATTCTCAACATCAATTTATTATTTTGTTTTTTAATAAAAGAAGGAAATCAGCAATTCAAAGAAAATGTCAATTCCCAACGTGATTTGTATTTTTAATTTAAATAATTAATTGTGTTATAACTAAATTTTTATATAAATAATTAATTAGTTTTGGGTTCAAAATTAAATGTGTTAGAATTAGAAATTTATGTTTAAATGATGTATTTTCAGTGTAACAAAAAATTATCAAATTGTATTATATAAGTATAAAATATTTCATCAAAAAAATGTGTAAAATATTATACAAATGTATTAAGTGTGAATACAATAAGGTAAGTTTTTTTGTTATGACCCTTATTTTGACATAGTCCACGTCTTTTGGGATGACCTTTTTCTTAAGGTTCATCTCATTACGAATGCAAAATCTGTACTCATTTAAAGTTTTATCATTTTCCTCACCATGCTATTGCTAGTTCTTCAACACCTTATATGGTGCAATAGGCAATGTGCAACAAGATGAGTCATTCATCGATGATCGAGAGTAACAGTGGCAACGTAAATGACAATGTTGACCCACATGTAATAGGCGTCCTCCACAATGTGGGACCGATCACCATTTAGGTTATTAATTTTGATGTAGTATTTATATTTTAACTGTGGGATCAATCAATATTAATTTTGTATTATTTATAAATATAAAATTTTAACCAAAATATTAATTTTTTAGTCTTTTTTTTATAATACAGTTTGATCATTTTTTTTACACTTAAAATGTATCATTTTCACCTAAATTTCTAATTCTAATACATTTTAAACCATAAACTAATTAATTATTTTAATACAAAATTAATTATAATACATTTAATTATTTAAATTAATTAATTTCAACAATTAATTTAATAATTATTTATATAATTAAATGTGTCATAATTAATTTTTAATTTAAATAATTAATTAGTTTATGGTTTAAAATGTGTTAGAACTAATAATTTAGGTTAAAATGTGTTAAAATGGTCAAATTGTTTTATAAAAATACTAAAAAATTAGTATTTTAACCTGTGCATTGCACAAAATAAATATTTATTTATATAACTTAAATTTATAATAAATAAATACTTTTGAATATATAAATTATATTATAATTAAAAATTGTAATAAATAAATAATTTTTGAACATATAAATTATATTTTAAATTTATAATAAATAATTATTGTAATACAATCTACAATGTTAATTTTTAATTTTTGATAATTTATTTTTAAAAATATTGAAATTCAATTTAGAACTAAAGATATTGAAAATGATAAATTGAAAAGGATAAGAAGTTAAAAAATTTTCTAAAAATACTCTTATTGAAAAATGCAGCTAAAAACGCTCTTGTTAAAGAATAGTAGCTAAAAACACTCTCGTTCGACATAACTATTCTCATTTAATATATAAGGATAATTAATAGCACACTAGGGAAATGATGGAACTTTAAACGAGTATAGATTTTGCATTTGTAATGAAATGGACCTTAGAAAAAAAGGGTTATCCCATTAGATGTGGATTGTGTCAAAATGAGAGTAATAGTAGAAAAACTGCCCTTATCATACTAACACTTGGTGCATTTACATAATATTTTACACTAATATAATACAATTTGATAAAAAATTTAAGTAAAAATGCATTATTTCAATATAAATTCCTAGCTCTAACACATTTTAAACCCTATACTAATTAATTATTTAAATAAAATTTTAATAATAACACAATTAATTAATTAAATTAAAAAAATACAAATAAAGTTAGGAAATCGTCATTTGAATTGCCAATTTCCTTCTTTTATTTAAAAACAAAAATAATAAATTGATGTTGAGAATTCATCATTTGAATCACCAATTTCTCACTTAATTTTAAAAAATGAGTATTTAGGTAAATATTTTAGAGAGATGAGTATTTAAGTAAATAATTTTTCCTTTATAATTATTATAATTAAAAATATATAATTTATATATTCAAAATATTTATTTATTATAAATTTTAGTCATATAAAAATAAATATTTATCCTTTCACACAAACCAAAATACTAGTTATATTAATTATATAACAATTATTGGTAGTTATGAGTTATCCACTTCGTTAATTAATTAATAATCTTTAAAACAATAAATATTTAATGCTTAAAACTTAAAACAATAAATATTTCAAATGTTTAACATATCAAATATTCATATTTAACGTTTTCTTTCCTTCTTCTTTTTTTCCAAGTCAAACTATTTGATAAAGTGTTTTAATTACATTTTTTAGTTCAGTTATTTTTTTCCACATTATGCATTCTACTATTAATCTTATTATATCTTAAATTATTTCCAACAAAGTTTAAATAAAATAAAAATGACATACACTTAAGAAAACATCATATTTTTATTATGTTGATTAGTATGGTAATATTGCATACTTTTATATGCTATTACGTATTAATACTAATCGTATTAATATGCTATTACGTATTATGGTAATGGATTTTAATTACCTTAAAGTTCAATGTCAAAATAATAAAATAAATTATGTAATAATTAAAATAAATAGAGTAATATAAAAAATCCAAAAATAATAAAATCCTACCTCAAGTAAAAGAGTAAAAAGTAAGTTCAATAAATATTATAAAGATAAAAAGGAAATAAAATATAAAAAGCTAAAAGTTAAAATGTTATTTGAAATAGCATCTCAGAAAATGTTACCCATTACTAAAAAAACTTATTTTCTAAACATTACTGATATGATCAAACAGATTTTTTAACTAGTAAGATAAGGAAGAAACTAATTGAAAAATGTTTATCAAACATATCCTAAACTAATATGGTACTCATGTGTAGTATGGTTGAATTTAATTCAAAATAATTAAAAATATAAATATGTTAAATTACATTGTTTCTAAAATTAATAGAAATGGTATCAGAAAATTAAATTTAATGTAATTTATGGCATAAAAGCATGTTTTTTATGAGAAAATGATTTGTCTATAAATATATATAGATAAATTTAAAATTAAAATGTTAGAATATAATTAATTAACATATACCATCAAGTAAAAGAATTGATAATTATCAACTACTTTGGAATATTTTATATTATATTTGAACAAGTAGTTTTATTTATTATATTCATCTTAAATTCATGAACTCTTTAATTGACAATAATTATTTTTGTACTTTTTATATGAATATTTTACTTGAATTATTAGTTATGTTTCATATATTTTAATTCATTTGTCATGATATAACTAAAACACAAGGAAAAAAAAACTTAATAAGACTGTTTAAAGAATTTAATTAAAATGCATTCACAATAAAAAGTTTTTTTACACTGTTATCATATCATAGATTACTATGTGTGTTAAAATTATTTATTTTTTAATAATTACTTTAAAAGTAATATCTAAAATAATTTATAATTGATTGATTGTGTTAAAACTTTTACACTAGTAATAATAGTGTATCGAAATTGATTTCTTATTTAAAAATAAAAACAAAAGCAACAAAAGGATTTCAAGCTTAAATAAATTTTTGGTGGGTAAAAATTTAGGAGGAAGGAATAGTGTCTCAGTTGAAGGCAAGAAAAACATCTGGACTCAAAAAACACTTGTAGAAAAACTTACATTTACTTCATACAAAAAAAAGTGAGTATTTAGATAAAAAAAAGTATTTGTAAAAAAAAATCTTCTTAAAATATTTCATGATTTGTAGATTACAAAACAAAAAAACAATGTGTGTGTGTGTGTGTGTGTGTGTGTATATATATATATAAATTAAATAAAAATTAGAAGCAAAAAATAACGTAAAAAATAAAGCAAAATTATTTTATTTAAATAATTTTTTTTTAAAATTTAATTGTAGTTTTTAATATAATAATAGAATGATATATTTGTACGTTAAATTCGTGTAATATATATAAAATGTAATTAGTATCATAATTGCATATAAATATTTATGGTACAAATGGGGGTTAAATTTAGCTGAAGAAACTAGTTCCTCAAAAAAATGTCTACATTTAGTACTTAATAGTATCTCAAACAAAATTACTTTCTAAGAAAGAAACTTATAAGAAAGCAAAAAATGTTATTATGATATTTAATATTTGAATATTAGGATTTATATTTGGTAAAATAAAGTTTATATTCAAATTAATATTTAAAACATTTAATGCAATAAAGTTATATTACCATTCTTTTATACTTTTTCAGTCTTCGTTGTGATGTAGAAATTAAAAAATATAATTAATATATTCATTTTTTATTAAATTTGTTATTTAATTTCTTATTTTGTTATGAATATATTTAATTTCTTATTATACCATTTATCTATCATATTAATTACTTTTTCTTTTGTTTATTATTTTTCATTTCTTTCAATGTACATTTTATGATAAATGTATAAACTAATTAAAATTTTGGTGATGATAAGGGTATAATTGATAAGTTTTTTGAACTTTTAAAATGATAGATAAAAATTGAAAAAAAATGTCACTTACTAATGAATGAAAATAGTGATTTCATGTTAAAATGAAAAAATAAATAATTAAGAATTTAACATTTCAAAGACTAGACTACTAAATATAATTTTTAAAATTTTTTATATCAAGTATTAATGTATTTGGATTTATGTTTCAACACACCAAATGTCCATTTATTTCAATTCATAGAGCAACTATTCCATTTAGATGCATTGGAACATGTGGTCCCAATGAAAGTGTCTCTTGGCTGGTTTACAGGCTTCAAAAAAAGAAAGAAAATAACAACCCACTGTCATAACTGGACAAGTCTAAGGTGAAGCATGTAACGACCCGTTGTCGCTACATGACATTTTATAATAAATCACATATTAATTCAGTTTTAAGTAAACTCTTGTTAATTCATTTATGAAAATACGGGTAAATTTTTCGCATTTCATAAAACAAATTGACAACTACATTCATCTCTTGAAAATAATTATCTACACAATTACAACTATTGAAAGTCAGACATCACATATATAGGTATATATATTAGAATATCAACATCATACTAATTAACAATCACAACATATATATCAAAAGATCAACTGTATCTCAAAAAGGTGATGTGTGTGTCAGCTAAAGTGTACCCATCAGTAAGTACATATAACAAAAAGGGAAGGGGTATATATAACTACTCACTCCCTAATAGCTGGTCATAGCTACACACTACTCCTAACAAGAACTAGAGTGGTCCAAAGGGAGAAAAGAAGAAATAGGACTCCTCGACGTCTAACAGGCTCCTCCTGGAATGAAGTCCCTTTACCTAGAAACGTCTCTTATACTTAACGGTGAAGAGTCTGATTTGCTGGTGGCTTGCCATCTGCTCCCGTGTATAATCGCGATCATCATAGTCTATTACATATCAAAATAAATAACGCAAAGGTAAGCTCACAAAATAAGGATAATTTACACATAATAATCCACATATTAAAATATATTAACTTTCAATACAACAACATATCAATAAGTAAAAGCAAATCATCATTAAATAATGATTATACTATGAAAACAACTATAACAATAATGATTGTCATGCTATGAATACAGACACAACTCTATGGAGATTTTTTAACAATCGAGCGATCAGTACGGATTCGTTCCTTAACATGGTAGAATAACAACAGGGACCTCACGGATCCAAGTAGGTAGCACGTGCTATAACCATTGGGGAACCCCGTTAATTTTGATTTACAGAAATGATGTAATGGTTTGTCAAGATAGACATACGTGGGTAATGGCCTACCACGACACAAGGTTTGCAATGACCTTGGTCTACAATATGGGATTCACCCATCTATCTATCCTCAAGGTCCATTGACAGCTACCCCACTAACCTTTCCAGCACTAGGTTGAGGGCCCCACCAAGCAAGCCTAACTTACGTGCTTGCTCACAATACAGTTACTATATGCATGTACATCTCATCAACAATGATAATTAACATTTTTTTATATATATAATTTACCCACTACTACATTATCAAGGTCCTACCAAGCAACCTTCATAGTCAACAAGCAAAGGTCCTACCAAGCAACCTTTGTCTTATAGGGATTCTACTGACAATCCCTACTAACAACAGAATTCTATCTTTCTTACTTTAACATTTTCCATCAACATTAGATAACATATATTATAAAATTTTATGAAATTGCTTAAATGGTTTTCACTTGAATCTTTTAAATATTTTATTTAGTAGTTTATTCACTATCATTTTAAATTTAGAATATCAAATAAAAATTAAAAAGGGATGTCAAATTTTGAAAATACCACTACACTAAATTAATTCATTCAAATAAGTGAAAATTCACTGATAATTATAAACATGTCTATATTCTGCAATTTGTAAAGATTCAGATAAAATATAATATTTTAATTCTGGAAATAAATCATATTGGAGTAAAAGGACTGTTTTACCCCCTTTTTAGCATTTTTTTCATTAAAAGGTCTATTATTAACCAATTTTTTGTCAAAATTGATAAAAATACTAAATAAATTTTAAATTTTATTTTTCTGTGGAATCAACTTAAAAAAAATATATTAATAATTACTAAAATGTGAAATTACAAAATTTACCTTAAAATCATTCAAGAAAAGCATAATCTTAAACTTGAAATTTTCTCTATTTCAGGGTCAGATCTACAAGTAGATTTGGAACTTTAAATAATTTTTGTTGAAAACAAATATTATACCCTGTTAATGGTATGAGAGTCTATTTTCTAAAACATTAAACCATTTCTTAAACAAAAATATACAAAAAACATGATAATTGTTGAAGTGGACAGAGGTCAGATTTGAATCCCTGGAACACACTCAACTTTCAACTCAGATTTATCTTTCAAAACAACATCAATTAAAACAAACCTTATATCCTTTCAATATCTCTAAAAGTCTATTTTTCAAAAAGATAAAGTACACTTTCTAATTCATTTTGTACAGGGAGAAACAAGCAAATTACTAAAACATGTTAAAACCGACCAATAGAACATGGTCCCTGCACATAACCCAGTTTTAAATAAACTTTTACTATATCAAATGGTTGAATTAGAAAGCTTATGATCCATCAATGAAAATCTATTTAAGTCTATTTTTCAACAATATAACTCATTTTTCCATATCATTTTTAGAAAATAAGAAACGAACCAAATAATACACAGAGGTCATCAGCGTGTATAGGACGCGTCTCTCATTTTCGGATGCACATATCATGGTCATTTCTTAATGTTTTTGCATGATTCTTGTACCAAAATTGTGTCCCCAGATGTCTAATTTCCAACCCAACAAACGGCACTCAATTTCGTTAACTACACAGAGAGAAATGTCAAAAATACAAAGGTATGTTTAGACGAAAAACAACCAGGCAGCAATTTCAACATATACACCTTTGCATATTTCAAGCAAATCACCAAATATAACCAACAACCATCACCAAAACAGATTTTCATTCAACCTTTACGGCATTAAAATGAAAGAAAATAGCAAGCTTCACTTACCTCTAGTAGTCACAAACTAGAGCTTCTAAGAATGGAGAGGAGAAATTTTTTCCTTGAGCCAAGAAGAAATCACAAAACAAGAAGAGTTTCTAGGAATGGGAAGACTCTTTGAAGTGTAAAAGAAAAAAAATAATAAAACAACAAGGGAGAAGGGAGAAGAGCTTCATGTCAGATGCAAGGAAAGGGAGTGAAAATTGGGTTTTTAAAACCCACCACCTGCTACAACATTATATTTGTTGATAAAATTTTTGGGATCCAATTTACAAGTCAAAATTGGCTGCATTCAGAAAAATGTGAGGCATGACCTTCTTAGCACAGTTGACAGTAGTTGAAAATGAGAAAAATGAGTTGATTGTTCTTTAATTGGTACTATTATGATACAAATTAGAAAAATTTTTAGATAAAGTGAGTATGTACTTGGAAAGAGAAAATTATTTAGAATGAAATAGGAAAATTTTCTTGACTATTTTCTCACTTTTACAGTGTATTTCTTAGTTCTGATTTCAGTAGAATTTTTTACTAAAACTTTAACAGAAAAATCACACATATATTTATTAATTAAATTTTTTACAAAATTAAATTTAATTATCTCTTGTAATTATTTTCGATCAATTTATTAATCACAGAAGAAAAAAAACGGGTGTTACAAAGCACCTAAATAGGTGGTACATCAACGAGTCACCAGTATTAACCGTTTGATATATTTATAAAATACTTAATGGCTGAGATTTTAGAAGAGAAACCAGATTAACCGGTAACTTTTAATACGCTTGATTTTATTTTTTTCATCACATGGCTTTGTCAACCAGGCCACTACATTAAGCAAAGTCTTTGAACTTGACGAAGAAGGGCTTGAAGCCACCACCACCAAACCCCAAACCCAAACTATAAGAACAACCCAGTAACTCCTCCCCCACCTTCTCCCACCACCCAATAAACCAAACCCAACCATCAAAACGATACCCCACGCATGGAACTAAAACGAAAACCGAAACCATGGGTCCCCGCACTAATGCTTAACGCATTCAACGACATCATCAACAACTCCATAGACCCTCCACTCAAACCTTCTGTAGACCCCAGACACATCCTGCTCTAAACCTCCACTCAAACCTCCTGCATTGCCTCAACAGCGAGTACATTAGAAATGGCCCCAACCATTTTAGTGACTGTGACCAAAAAAAAAAAAAAAATTCTTTTGAACCAAATCTGTATTCACCTTCTAATGGAGCCAAATTGGTATAAAGTTTCAATCTTTATTCAAAATCAAATCTTTACAGCTTTAGGGTCTGGTTTAAAAGAACAAAACCCAAACAATTATCGCTCTCCCAATTGCAATTCTTCTTTGGTGATTTTGGCTTCACAGTGCGAGGGAAGTGCAACGGTGGTGTGAGTGGTGCCGCCGCTGCTAAGGTCAAGCAAGAAAGAAGAAACGGGGAAGAGAGGGAAGAGAGAGAGAGACAAAAGATGGAGAAAAGGAAGAAAGGAGAGAGAGAGACGAAAGATGAAAAAGAAATGAAACACCGCTGCATATAGCAGCTGAAAATTGCCGCAACAGTGCTTCACGAAAGTTCTGGTGATTTCAATTTTTTTTTTTATTTTTTTATTTTTTTATTTTTTTGGTTAAAAATTGCCTATTGCGAGTCATTTTAGTGCCTCATCAATGAGGCACTTATTTTACTACTTCACCCTAGGCGCGCTCGTCATAACTCCAAGAGTTCATTATCGTAACTTCTCAAGATGTTCTTTGTCGAGCTAACTGGCTTTAGTTCAGATGGCGAAAACAAGTAAATCGCCACCCTTCCGCAAGGGATGGGGATGAATACCGATAAGGGACATAGGAATGGCCCTTAATTGTCCGAAAGGCTGAAATAGTTTTTGTTCTGGAACTGTTCCAAAATCTTAGGTCAATGATGCTTCTTCCAAACATCAACGGCTTAGGGACAAATGTTTTGGAGGTTATCCGGACACTTAGCCTTAAGTCAGCTTACTTACTGCCTATCTCAGCTAGCATAGCCATATATATTCTAAATGATATAGCCTTGTCATCCCGATCCGAGTTTTATACCTATCCCAGCACGATGTGGAAAACACCTAACGACAAGGAAAGTGTACAATGAGGCATCCAAACGCACGATGTCACGTAACACCCAACCTTAACGATATTTTCCTCTAAAAACACTCTATATAAGGGCCTCCGCACCCATTAGGTACACATGTTCTCTCATATACTCACTCACTCTTGCATCCTTACTAACTTAAGCATCGGAGTCCTTGCAGGTGTCACCACCGGAGACATTAACAACCACCGTAAGAGCTTACCGGAGACCTTTCCTCGTGTTCATCACACAACAACTTTCTTGGGAGTCTCATAGAGGTTGGGGTATTCAGCCCCATGATACTCAAGGAGTCAAGGCACGTCGTATCATAGGGGTTCCACTAATACATCGTAAAATTGATATTCAAACACATCGATGTTATTAATGTTGCACTAATATGAAGTGACTATTTTAGTACATAATATTAATGCATTAATGTAAAATATTTGACTTTAATTAGTGGTAAAGTAGCTTCATAAGGAAGTCTTTTTTCAAATGGTAAAACTTATTTTCAATTATTGCTTATAATAAAGTTTTTCGTCCACATGTCAAAATCAAAGTTCTAATGATAGATTCAACAAAAATTTTCTTTTAATATGTAATATAATTATTTAAAATTTATTAATAATTTTTTCAACTATTATGTTTTAAAAAATAGTTAAGGAAAAAAAAGTAATTTTTATTAAAAATACAATATTTTTAATGTTTTACCAATATATCTGCATCAATATTTTTGATAAAAAAAATTAACAAATATGATCTATTAAATATACTAAACTAATAATGATATTCTTGATAATACACAAAAAGAAATATAAAAGTAAAACCCTGGTCATCTATATATATAAATTAGAATAACTATCTTAAATAAAGATATTTTTAGAAATTATTTTTCAACGAGAGCATTTTTAAAAGTTTTTTTTTTAACAAAAGTGTTTTTAAGAATTTTTTAATTTCTTATATTCTTTCAATCTGTTTTTTCATTTTTATTTTAAAATTGAATTTCATTATTTTTTAAAAATATTATCAATAATTAAAAATAATCTTGCATCACAATATAAATTGTTTATCATAAATCTAAAATATAATTTACATATTTAAAAATATTTATTTATTACAAGTTTTAATTATAATGTAATTTATATATTTAAATATTTATTTATTATAAATTTTAGTTATATAAAATAAACATTTATCCTATACATTGTACATACTAAAATACTAGTTTAATACTTAATTAATAACAATATTCAAACCTAACTGATAACTAATTAAATAAAATCCTTCACTTAAAATATTTGCTCCATTTGTTATATTTACTTTAATATAATCAGATTCACTATCGAAAGATCTATTAGTGTCTGCAATTCATACATTAGACATGACAGATACTAGACATAAAAAACTTTGTAAATAAACAAAAGTGAAAATATAGGAAAATTACTTGTAGAAATGCTTTGGACCTCGAACAACATATGTAGGCTACGAAAATACTATCCATGAATCGTATTGTTATCCTTATAGAAAACAGGAATGCTATGAAAGTACAGAAAAAAAATTATACAATTGTTGTTGCATTAATATAAAGTGAATTATTTGTCTTTAATTAATAGTAAGATAGATTTTCAAGAAAAATTTTTAAATGATAAAATTTATTTTCGAATTAAACTTGTTTAAAGTGAAAGAATGTGTAAAGTGAAAAAATTGAAGGCATATCCAAAGTCGATTTAAGCAGGTTATATTTAAAAATAACCAATGACAAATAAAACTTTAATTTTTCATTTTACATATCTCTTCACTTTATATAAATATTTAAATTTATTAATGATTTTTTTATTATTATCTTTAAAAATAATAGTCAAAGAATAAAAAGTAGATTTTTTTCATTATAAATATTATATTTAATATTTTACCAATACATCCTTGTCAATATTTCGAATAAATGTTTCATAACAAAGAAGATTTACCAAATTAATATAATAAACTATTAATGATATTCTTGATATGAAAATATAGGGGGGGGGGAGGGACATTAAAGTAATATCCTCATTTAATAATTAATGTTTTGAATTCCTTTTTCGGTGTCATATATTTGTCAAGATCTATATTCAATATCATTCATTTAATACCTTTAATTAATTAAAAATAATGAATAAATTGCTAATAAATTGATTGAATAAAACTAAAAATAAATAAATGGAAAATGCTAAAATTAGTTATTAAAAATTGTTAATTAGTTTATATCTTTCTAATAAAATATTTTGTTATTAATTCTTTAATTAATGTTCAGATGCCCAAATGAAATATTATTTGGTTTTCACCGGTATTTTACTTTAGAGATAATCATGTTCCATGCATTGTTATGAACATCTCTCTCAATAGATATTAGAATCTTAATTCACCATGTTATATGATATCACTTTAGATAATAAAGTTATCACTTTCCTTACTCTATTAATTAGTTATTTATAATATTCTCTATTTTTTTTTTCTTTTGGAGGTACATTTCATATATTACTTGTACAAATAACTAAACGTTTTCTCTTAGTCATCTCAAACTATCATTCTTTTATCTTTATCACTAAATTAAATTTTAATAATTTAAAAAATATATATCAATAATGAAAATTGAAAAAATGATATTATATCACAATTTAAATTATTTATTACAAAAATAAAATAGAATTTATATATTCAAAATACTGGTTTTATTAATTTCATGACAATTATTTGTAGTTATGAGTTATGCATTTCGTTAATTTAATAATAATATTAAATGTGTCTTAATCGGTAAATATTTAATGCTTTAAACTCAAAACAATAAATTAATTATTTAAATTAATTAATATAATAATTAATTTAAATAAATTTTTAATTTAAATAATTAAATGTGTTATAATTAATTTTTAATTTAAATAATTAATTAGTTTATTATTTGGAATGTGTTACAACTAGGAGTTTAGGTTAAAATGTGTTAAAATGGTTAAATTGCATTATAAAAATACTAAAAAAATTAATAGCATGGTAGGAAAAGGATGGAACTTCAAACGAATATAAATTTTGCATTCATAATGAGATGGATTTTAGGAAAAAGGATTATCCCATAACATGTGGACTATGTCAAAATGCAGGCTATAGTCAAAAAAATCACCCTTATCATACTAACACTTAGTGCATTTGTATAATGTTTTACACTAATATAATACAATTTGGTAATTTTTTATATTAAAAATGCAGCATTTTCACTAAAATTCCTAATTCTAACACATTTTAAACCCTAAACTAATTAAATTTTTAATTAATTAAATTAAAAAATACAAATCACGTTAGGAAATCGTCATTTAAATTGCCGATTTCCTTCTTTTATTAAAAACAAAAGGTTAAATAGGTTTCTAAATTATTTAGAAATTCTTAATTAGGTCTTCAAACTAAAAAAAATTGTAATTAGGTCTTTGATCTTGTACAATTTTTGTAATTGGGTCTATTGGATTTTTAAAACTGTCACAATTGTCATTTTCTAGCAATTTCAAGCTGTCATAAATTAACTTAGGGACCCAATTATAAAAATTTTATAAGATTAAGAACTCAATTACAATTTTTTTTAACTTAGGAATCTAATTAAAAATTCTTAAATAATTTAGGGGCCTACTTATTAATTTAACCAAAACAAAAATAATAAATTGATATTGAGAATTCATCATTTGAACCGTCGATTTCTCACTTAATCTTAAACTTAAAAGATGGATATTTAGGTAAGTATTTTGAAAAAAAAAATGAGTATTTATGATTATTATAATAAAAATTCTAATTTATATATTCAAAATATGTATTTATTATAAATTTCAGATAAATGCTAACTAGTGCCTTTAGTGCACTGGTTAAAGAATAAAAAATAAAAGTTTCACTAAAAAATATCATTAATACATATTTACTGTAATTTTCAATACAATCCCAATATAAATTTTAATAAAAATATTCTATTTTAAATTTTTTAATCAGTGAGTACTGGTCCTCTAAATTTTAATTATATAAAAATAAATATTTATCCTTTCACACCAACCAAAATTGTAGTTATATTAATTTCATAACAATAATTGGTAGTTATGAGTTATCCACTTCTTTAAATGTGTGTTTTCGTCTTTTCGATAAATATATAATGCTTAAAACTTAAAACAATAAATAATTCAAATCTTTAAAATATCAAATATTTATTCATATTTAATGCCTCTTTCCCCTTCTTCTTTTTTTCCGGTCAAACAATTCATGAACTCGTTGAAAAATTGAGAGAAAATTCCCTGTTAAAATCCCAGCAGCTCAGAAAGATATGCAGCACGCAGCGAGGTTACTGTGGTCCCAGTCAAAATTCGAACAAAATCCTTTCTCCTTTTCCTTCTCTTTTTTTTAAGTTTGTAAAATCTGAAGAATCACAAAAAAAGAAAACAGAATCAATGACACCCCGAAACACACCTTCTGATAGAATGACAACACTTGTCCGCGGGACGCGCCTTAGATGAGCGTACAAACACCCCTCACACCTATTTATTCACTCTTTCAAATTCAACAAAGCACACACGCACTGTAACTGATATCCTCCACACTGTTTTTCTTTCTCCTTCTCCGCACCTTTCTCAGGTTTCTTTCTCGTTCCAACTTTTTTCCATGGAGTTCAAATATCGTGCTGTCGGAGACCGACCAACGCCAACGTCGCACCCTCTTCCCACCGCCACCTACGTCTCTGAATGCTCATTACCAGGCAACGCTCGCTTTTCTTCACTTTGCTGCGTTAAAAACCGAAACTTTTGTCTCATGAGTTCATTTTATTCACCATCCACTTTCTGGGTCTGTGTTTCCGCCAGGTAGTTTTCCCGGCAACGTTCCGGCGCCCAGAGTTTTCCGGCGTCGGTGCCGGTCAATGCCAGCGAAGCGTTCCGGCGAGAGTTGGAGAAAGCGCAGATACGGCGCGAGGTGGAGAAGGAGGAAATCAGGAGGGAGATAATCGCCGGCGAGATGGCACGGCGGCGAGAGTTGGAGGAGGAAGTGAGAAGGGAAATGGCGTTGGAGAGAGCGTTGGGAATCCCAATGCAAAGACCAGAGGGGTTCTCGGTTCGAGAACGTGTTTCGGTGCCTTTGAATCAAAGAATGAACAACCCGTCCCCGGTTAATCACGTCGACATATTTGGTGGGCCACAACCCCAGTTAGCCCGACAAGTTGCATATCAAACAACCTTCTACGCAGACTGTCAAGGACAAAGTGATCATACTGGTTAGTGTAAAGTCTTATGTTTAATTTACCCTTCTGCTCTGTCTTTATCTGTCTTCAATTTTATTCTTTTTTCCTGCTTCTTTTTGGTGGTGTTTGGATTGTGAAAAGCTTTTCTCTTTCCGTTTTTGATTAAAAAAATGTCACCTTGTTTGGGAATGTCTCCTGAATATTTGTCGTGCTTCGTGCGTTTACAGCATCCATTCTGGGTCCCCTGAATATTTTTCACACCTTGCACGTACTAAGCAAATTGGAACCCATCTTATGCCTCATATTTTATCTTAATAATTCAGACTTAAAATAAGCATTCTAGATTTGTGTCATTCGATTTTCATCCAAAGGTTATCATTTATTAACGGCACGAATCCGTGAAAAATCTAACAATTGGGATTTCGGTTCCTCCATTCTGCTTGTGTAATGGGGAACTAGATTCATTCCAGTCATTTTTGCACCGCATTCATGCATTTAGTGCTTTATAACCATTGGATGAAGATCAAAGGGCTGAAATTTTGAATGTGTACTTTAAGTTGATTGACCAAGATAAAATCTGAATAGTTCGATCTTCATCAAACGGTTCTGAATTGTTAAACAACCTCTACTATTCATTGTAAGGTGGCAAAGCAGGCCAATTTGTCAGCCCCAACCCGTCTTAAGCGGGGTAGACTGAATTGACCTGCCACCAAAAAAAGTGGATTGAGAAATATAATCCATCCCATTTAGAGTTGGGCTGGCAGGTTGATATTCCCAAAGATAAAATGGGGAGTTGATGAGTTTTGAAATGGCGGGTTGACCTGTCAAAACCTACAAAAAAAAAGTTTCAAAAAAGGAATAAAATAGAAAAAATATTTTAAAACAATACCAATTCATTTTTTTTAACACATCACTTATTTTTTATATACATATACATATTATCTCTTTCTTAATTGTATAAAAACTTAAATTTATTTGAATATACTGCAAATATTGGTGAGTTAGATGGAAGGATAGGCGGACAACCCAACAGGCCAATACGGCAGGTCAACCCACCCCAACTTACCTTCAACTCGCCAGGTTGACAGGTTAAGCAAGATCAGTTAGACGAGTTGGTGGATTGAGAAACCTAGCCCTCTCTGCCATTTCTGACTGGTTAGGCCGGTTGACACCCATAATTGAATGAAATATGGTCTTCCATACAACGTAGTGTTGCTTGTGGGTTGTGAGAGTGAGGAAGTTATATTCAATTAATTCTTGAACTATTAAGTAATTATAGCCAAGGCAGGTGAGTTTTCACATGCGTTCCACAATGACAAATGAAATGGATAGAGAGGAAATGCATGAAGCTCTAATGTTTTCCCATCCATAAACAACTTATTCAACACTTTGTTTTACTGACATCCATTGACTCATGCATTCTATTACCTGCAAGAAGCACACACATACTTATTCATGCATACCATTTTATCCTTATGTTCAAGACTGCATTTGTTTCAATTTGTAAGATTTTACTTGGGTTTCTTTAAAAAGGGGACTTCACTATGTATAGAATAATGGTCTGTTTGGATAAACTTTTCAATAAGTACTTATAAGAGAAAAAAAATAGGAAGGTAAAATGAATTATTCTTAATCCTATTTGTTTGGCTGTCCACTACTCAGCTATACATTTTCTTCATAGTATACTTGCATTAGTATAGCTTATATTATTTTGTTTGAGTATCCCATTGCAGGCTAAGCCAAATGCTGATCTTCATGGTGCAAAGCGCAAAGCGTTGACACTTCCTGCCGTTGATGACCGTGAGCATTCTCCATTTAGTTTGCAGAAGAAACCCAAGCAGTACTGGAGTTGCGCACTATGTCGGGTTACTACCACAAGTGAGAAAGGCCTAAATGATCATCTTCACGGTAAAAAGCACAAGGCCAAAGAAGCATCTCTGAGAACTAAGAAAATAGGTAAGAGTAGCAAACCATCATTATCATTAAAGAAAAGTAAAGTGTGAAATCTACTAAAGCTGTTGTTAGCATCCATGAATTCAGGGTTTGATGCAAGAGCAAATAGCCAGACACTGCAACCTTGCATAACCCCTGCAGACACAGGCATACTGGAATCTGGAAAAGAGGATCAGGCTGTGCAGAAAAACCACAGTTTAGGTGGTGTGGAGGATGAAAATGAAGCAGCTACTGAGAAAGAAGCAGGGGAAACAAATGTGTTGACAACAAGGAAGAAGTTTAAATTTTGGTGTGCAATTTGTGAAGTTGAAACTCGCTCAGAAACCGGGATGCAAAGCCATAAAAATGGGAAAAAGCACCTGGCTAATATGAAGAAATTTAGCCAAAGCAGTGGTGGAGGACTATGATCATATGCAAGGTGCTGCAAATTCTAGATGACAAAACAACACATGTTATATATTGTGTAATATGTTGATTCATGACAATTTACATCTTTTTTTTTTTTTTTTTTTGAGGATCATGAAAATTTATATCTTTCATTTACTAATGTGATTTCTATATGCTTTGAGTTATGATTATAGAGCATTTCTTGAGGAATTTGTTTGACCTGGTGCAACTGTCAAACTTGATGGGTTGCATCTTCATTCCATGTCAATTTTCACCTATAGTGCATACACAGTTTAGGACTCTAAATGACTGCTTATATCCCTAAGTCTCTGTGTCATGATCTTGACAATTTCATCCGGGGAGAGCAGGAGGCTAGCAAAAAGTTATACATTGTTTCGTGGAATAACATAGCATCTGTGTTCCTAAGAGTAGCAGAACAGCAGCTCATATTAATAATGCTTTTATGAGTGGCTTGGGAACTGTGTACAACCTGATATATTGTAGGTTAAAGTAGTTAGATCTAAATATAAATATGGGGATGACGTGCTTCCTGTTATGAGAAAAAATCATTCTGTCTACAATTGTTGGAGAGGTGGTGAATGCTGTTTGGAACACCTTTACTAATTCCATGGGTGGAGACTGAGTAATGGGAAGCATGTTCATATTTGGTTAGATTGGTGGGTACCCTCAGTGGAATTGCTCGGCATGAAGCTACAAGAGCTATTTCAGATTATGAATTGAACATAAAAGGTGTGTCAGGTGGTTAACCAAAATGGCAATTGGGATGTGCTCTCCATAAGGGGAGCCCTTCCTCTGGAAATCTGTAACAGTTTATAGAGAAGCAAATTTTGTTGCAGACGCTCTAGCTAAAGCTGGTCTTTTGATAGATCAGCACCTTAGTATTTCTTTCTTGTCCCTGCACTTACCGGCTGATTCTTCAGCTGTAGTGCATTGTCGTTAAGTCTGTTTCTTTGTTTGGCTGTTAGGAACGGAACTTGAGAATTGAAGTGAGGTAAATAATTTCTTGTCAGAGCTAAACTAAAATTCCTTTTGTGTGTTTGGTTTCACATTCCTTCCTTTTAGACGAGCGTTACTGTTACTTAAACGTGGTTTCAGCAAGCTTTGCACATGTTTGGTTACATTTTGCCTAATCGATTCCACCCTGAAAATCAATTCTAAGGTGAAGCAACTCTGGGTTGCTTTTACATCAAAGAGAATCAATTTTGTTTCTTGAATTTAGTAATTTCTTGTCTTTGCCCTTTCTACAATGTCTATTATTTGATTCTTGTTATGTTTGGAGACATGGACAGAGGATAAGCAGAACCCACACGACAGTCATGTTGCATTCTAGCATAATAGGTGCACTCATAAAGTGTTTGTGAAAATGATTCGGTGAGGCAAATTTCTGAATTGGAAACAGGTCAAGGGACAGTGGCATCTGATAGCAAGTTGTCTTCCACACTTTTGTTTAAGGGTTGAATATTTTAATGTGTCTTCCACACTAGTTTAAGAATTGATGTAAGGTAATGGAACTGTATGTGGTGTGTGGTGTGGTCTCTCTCTCTTGGTGCATTATGTCTATTTCTCTTAGGCTATTCTCTCTCCTAGATTTATGAACAATTGGTTGCAGATTTGGTATCTAGGCTTGAAATTTCTTTAGCCAGCACGTTTATTGTTTGCAGATCATATGTAGTTGCAGAACTCTCAAATTGAAATAATAAGCCTTAAAGGTTGATTTATTGGCTCATTCGGTCATTCCCTAATTATCTATGCTTGCAATCTGGTTTTGTTTGCTGGATTTTCTTTCCCACATTCCATATTGACAGCTAAAAGTTGGTCAAACTTTACCGGCATTGTCTAATAGGTGAAGGGAAAATGGGGAGCTACATGTGGGGGTGAGAAAGATTTACAGAGTCCAGTGATAGTTGTTTGGCCGTTCCTTTATTACGTAAGACCTGAGTCAATAACTTTCAAGTTATTAAGACTTCATGCAGTCTCACATTCCATACTGCAGCTGCAGCTGCAATTATAATTTATATGCTTAGTTTATTGGTGTTGTGTTGCCTCATATGTCAAGAGGGATATGGATTTGTGGGTTCTTTAGACGAATAGGCCTATGCCAATAGGTGTTGCAAAGTGTGCTTTGAGTTATCAGCAAAAGCAACTGCAGTGCCACCTTAACAACGGAACAAATGTGATTCCCGACTTGGAATGGGAGCAAATGGTGACATGAATGCAATTTTAAGACGAGAGTTTATATGAGCCAACTCGAATAACATCATACTATTGTCTGGATTTGATAGTCTTCTTGGTTCCTAACAGGATTGCGTTGCAAAGTCCCTCAGATGATTTCCTATCTGCATGTATCTTGTACACTATATGACATCAAATACACAAGAATGATATGAGTTCTGTGAACTGCTAAATCATAGGTTCCCTCTATCTTGGCTATTTCTATATTTTCTTCTATAAAATGATCTGCTTTTCCTAACCACTGATCCTTATGAACCGATATTTTCAAATCTAGTGTTAGTGGGATCAGAATATGCAGGCATATATTAAAAATGGAAGTAAAGAAAAGCTAATTGATCAAATTATATCCAGTCTCATTGGTGATTAAGCAGTTGGGGAGGTGGATGATTTTCTTATCATTTGGTTTTTCAATGTTGATTGACAAACTTGTTTTACTCTCGCTCTCTAATGATACAAATACGCCTCCACATGTTGATATCATGACATAATAAACAAATTTGCCAAATGTTCTACTTATAAATCATTATCCAATCGAAGGTTTTAATTAATAGAATTTTTTTTTGTTCTGTATTTTATTTTTTTTTTTTTTTTTGCAATGACAACAAATTTCTTTTGTAGTGAACCTTAATGATACAACCATCACCATTTTTAACTTAATGAATTTGTTCGAATTTTCATGGTGTTCTGGGCTGTTTGCAATACTGCTCTCGAAGTAACTAGAATAATGTCATATATTATTACTAAAGATTGGGGACCATTAATTGCTATTACTAATCTTCATCAGCTAATATCTTTGATGTGTAAAATGTTATGGGCTGCATAACAATATAATACTTGCTGTTATCAATATCAATATAATGAATTATAATATAAAAGACATCTACAGGAAAAAATTGTATATAAACCACTAGTATCCATTTTGGTAATTATACACTCAATTAATTTTGATTGCAAGTTTTTAAACATTTTATTTTAAAATTAATTTTCTAATATGTATTATCCAAACAAAAAAATGCTATTTTTGTGTTTATTCAAAATCAATTTTACCGATGCATGTCCAAACACACTTGGTTGCAACAATTTCTCAAGTTCAACAGCCGAAAAAGCTCGTTTTCTTGTCAACAGTATAGATGAATCGTGAGGGCAAAGTTAAGCTTGAACATGGATTAAGGTTAAGATGCGCTTGCTTCTTAGGCTGCAAATAGACTTTGTTCAGTTTGGTATCTGGGCGTTAAAATCCAAACGTATAAAATAAAATAAACATTCATATGCAAAGACTTCCTGGCTTAAGAAGCCACAAGTGACCATCCACGGGTTCAGAACTGGCCACGTATTCCGAGATTTCTTAGCAACTTCTACACCGTAGACATTCAACAACTCCTTTGTCGTGGCGCCCAAACTTCCAACATCCTAGCCTAAATTCTGGTCAAGTAGATAGTATTTGTTATACCTAGGTTTCTTCCAAATGGCTAATACGTTAGGTTGAGACATTATACAAAAGAATAATAATTGGGCACAACGGAGAATCTTATGTTACATAATTTAAATACTAATACGAACAAAATAAATGTTCTTAGTGAACTAATGGATAGACATCGTGAACAAAACCAACCGACCCTAGTCCCAAAGCTTCAAAACCAAACAAGCACAAGAAACTAAGGCCACATCTCGACCACAGAATTGAGATCCAATTTTGGACAACTTTTTGCCATGCAAAAGATAAATCAAAACAACTTGTTTGGAGAACGATATGATGATTTAGGGGAATAGAATTCTCCATTTCATCTAAATATGTATTGAACATATGATTCTATAAGGTATATTTGATCTTTACAAAGTAAAACATAAAACTAGAATGGAAGGTTAAAAATCTGTTGCATATCAAGGCAGACTACACATTCCAAAAGGGCAGGAATTCAGCCCACTGTACTTTTATAGATCAAACCCTCAATGCCACCTGGTCTTGCCAAGAAATCTTCCTCTTCCCTGCCCTACTTGATCCATCCCCAACGTTTCTACAAGCCGAGAGCTTGATATCGTTGTGCTGCTCGTCGCTCGCAACTCTTTGCGTACTTCTCTTTGGTTCTTCAATCCTCATGGGCTCACTGTTGCCCTGCAATTCCTCCTCTTCTCTCTGCATGACACCAAAACAGAAGGAAACTATAAGTCTACTTGAATCAAACATAAAACAAGGACTCATGAAACACAGCATGTGCAGTTAATTACCGAAATCTGGTTCAAGTCAAAAAATGGAGTTACACTCTTCTTTGTGGCTTCCTTGCTGCTGTGAATCCTTTCTTTGTGATTCAAGTCAAGCACTGGTGGAGCAGAACTGTGAATAGAAGCATCTTTTTTACTGTAACTCCTAGCATTCTGGTTAAGATCAAACAGATGACCAGTTTTTCGCAATGGGACTTCAGCCACATTGGAAATCCTTCCATTTGGGTTCAAATGAGAAGCTGCGTGGGCTCGCAAAGAAGGTTCCTTTCTATTGTAATTCTTTCCCTTCGAGATGATCGGAGCTTTGATTTTGAGCTTTTGTGGCTTTACAACTTCTTGCTTTGGTTGAGGCTTTGAAATAGGGTGTTTTAGTAAGTATTTGTAACGTTGCCTCAAAAATCTGCAGTTACAAGATTCAAAGTGGTGAGTATAAGCCCTATGGATAACAATAAAGTGCAAAATATGAAAAAACCACTAACTACTTTGAGGCATGAAACATTACCTAACTTCATCTTCCAGTATCAACTTTTTCTGCTTCGTAGCCTGCAATTTCCTTCTCGTGGCTTCTGTTTCCTGAGCATATTAGAAAATAGAAATTGCATGAGAACAATTTCTCCAAAAATATGTTGGACAAAACCTCTGAAACAAGACTCGCATGAGGGAAATAGACAAACACACACTAACGAAATTATTTTGACAAAACCAAGGGAAAGTGAGCCGCCAAGAAAAAAGAAGACTAATTAATCATTATTATTTAATTATCAACTTCAGGATTAGATAAAGTCACCTAAAATAAATTCAAAAATCATATGGAAAATATGATATGAAACAAAAAATACAAAGCTAATTAGCGCAAAGACCCAGGAATGTCATGGATAAAGTGAGCCGTCAGAAAAAAGAAGACTAATTAACAATTAAGCATCATTCAGTTGTTCATGATTTAATTAGTTCAAACAACCTATGGAAAATATGATATATAAACCCCCAAAAAAAGTACAAAGCTAATTGGTATAAAAAACCAAGAGGCTGAAACTAAAAACTATGCAGAGGAAAGGCTCCGAGAAGAGCTTTATTGAAAAAAACGTAGAAAAGATAAACAAAATAAGAGAACTCACATCACAAGAGCACACTGCTATGTGACTGTTGCTCTGTGTTCATAAATACTCAAGAATTTTGCAGATATGAATCAAAGATATGGTTGGGGTCCAAAAATTTGTTTTGTGGGAGGTTAGAAAACGAAGAAATCACACACATACAGAGAGATGTGAACAAATACCATAAAGATGAACACGAAAACCCACCATCCCATCAGATCGGAACATAAACATAAGTTAAATCCAAACAAACTATCAAACAAGCATATCAATCAAATATAAGATCCCTTCAATTCTTCCTCCAAAAAAATCCTTAATTTTCACAACAACCAACCATCACAAACCTGTTAAACCCAAAGAAATCATCAAACAAACATATCAATCAAAGCACAAGATCCGTTCATTGTTTCCTCCAAAACTCTTTAATTTTCACGACAAAGAACCATCACAACCCTAAATCAACCAAAAGCCCCCAAAGACATACAGGGAAAAACCAGATCCAGAGAACCCCCACAACAAAAATTTTCAATCCTTGAAAAAAATAAAGAGGGCAAGGCAAAGGCGTTACCTTGTGCAGGTCTTCATAATCCTGCAAGAGACTCTGGTGCCTCAACCTGGTCCTCTGATCCTGATACACCTCAAAAGGAGGCTCCATGGAGACAACCCCTTTCATCTTCTTCATCAGATCAGAGAGAAACAGGAACACCCACAAGGCAAGAACAAACCAAAACTAGAGGGAAAAGGCAGAAAGAGAGAAAGAAGAAGGTGGGTGGGTGGGTGGGGTGGGGTGAGGCGTGATGGAACAAAACGTGAGAGAAAGAAATAGGAAAAGAGAGGCATAAAACAAGAAAGAGAGAGGGGGAAGGGGTAAGAAGGTTCTCGCTTTCCTGTTTTCTCTGTGAGAAACTCTGACCGAGACAAAGAAACCCAAAAAGCCCACATAACTCGGTGAAAAATATTGTTCTTTTGAAAGACCAGTGATGAAGATGGGATTTTTTGGGGGCTTGCAGAAGGGCAATTCGGGGAACATAGTTGTTATGAGAGAGAGTGAGAAATAGAGAAAGAGAGAGAGAGAGAGATGTAAGGTGGGTTTGGTTGGAGGACATTTGAACACATCTAACTTCTCTTTCTTTTGTTTCCCATTCTTTCTTTCTTTTTTGTTTTTCTTTCTTCTACATAAATTTTGGTCCAGCTGGGCCATTGATGAGAGAGAAATAGAGGGTTGGGTTGGGTGGTGTGGACTCTTTGGGTTTGATGGTAGGATGCGTGGAGTTTCCATGTTTCTTCTTTCATTGTGTGTGCCATTTGTTGTTGGCCTCTGCGTAGAGAGAGAAAGAGAGAGAAAGGGTGAATGTGAATGTGAATGGGTCAGAGAGAGAAAGAAGGGTATTGAAGATAGATAGATACATAGATTACTAGGGGCTGGAAAAAAGGCAAAGGGATAGATAGATAAATGCGATGATAGGATGATGCTATTTTTCTGCTACGCTGTAGCAGTTGTTGGTTGCAACCTTATTTTTAGGCTTTGGCTAGGATTTGAGTACTTTGGTTTTTGTTGCCCTTTGTGAAATGAAACTCTCTCTGATGGTGCCATGGTGGCGTTTACGAATGATATAGATGCCCTTTTCATTTCATTTCACAACTATTATTATTATCATTATTATATATTATATATTATATATATCCCGCTAAGGGTCAATTGGTGTGCATTTACCTGTGTACCCTTCTCGTTTTGATGCTTCTTTTTCTGCTTTTCACCCCCGGTGTCCTGGGTGGAGAAAACCAATATGGTTTTTTCATGATGAAGCGGGTAAAGTAAAGAAGAAAAATCCCACACACCCATTTGCCAATTGTACCATTACTTCGTGGGAGCGGATATAGATTAGGGACACACTCATCTCTAGCATATGAGGGAAGGGTGGATTAGGTACTTTGCATTCTAAACCCAACTGAATCCCCTATCTTCATATTTAATGTTTCCTCCATCTTCATGAATGGAATTAGAAAGATCCCACCAGCACCTACTTTCAGGACTTTTGTGAGTGACACCAACCTACCTACCTAATAGCCACTAATTCTCTTGATTGAAAGCTCCATCACCATTACATTACCCTTCATTTCTTTTACTCCATGCGTGGTGCTATAGCCCCAGATTTTCAGGTCCTCTTATTGGTTGATTCGAACAGGCGCACGCCATACCCTTCTCTTTACGTAATTCTGCATACGTGTTTATATATACATTAATTTTTTGGTACATTAATTTATATTTATATAAGAGAAACCTTAGGAAAATATTTTCTAATACATTTTTTAAATATATATTTTATTATTAACTGAAATTTATCAGAGTACACTAAAAATGTGTTAAAGAGTTTTGTATAATTTTTAATTTCGCTATAATTATTTTTATACTCTTATATTCTAATTAAATGTATGCGTACCTGGTTTATCATTGCTCACAATCTTGTAATGATGGCAATCCGGTTAATGTCTCTGGTCATGGGGGGTAGTATTGGTTGTACCGAACGTGAACCGACGCACCATCCACAACCATGGTAAGAATTTTAAAACTAACACGGATTGCAGAGAAGTCTCCTAAAACAAAGATTCTGCTATGTGACCAGTGAACAGCAGTTAGGGTAAAATAAAGCTGCCTGTGCCTGTTGATGTTGGAGTTTGGTTTTTTGCACTTGTTATCATTTTTTGTGGGTCACTTATTTCGCTCTTTCTCTCTCCTCCACTGTGTACGGGTGAGAGTCCAACTCTAATCACGGGTACACTTTTTCTATTGTCCTTCTCCTAGCAATCTCTATTAAATAATAATAATAATAATAATAATAATAATAATAACTAGATATAATACTTGTGAGTTTTGCATGAATTTATTTGAATATAAAAAAATAATTTAAATATGTTAAAAAATTGAAAGTTTTTTCAATTAATATTTGTTAAAAATGATTTACTGTGATTAATATTTTAGTTTAATTGTCATGCACTATTAATGTAAAGATTTTTACACCATTAACTAATTTAAAATTATGTTTAGTATAACTATTAAGATAGTTATTATAAAAATCAATAAATATATCATATATGGCGATATATGATTGAATGATAGTGTAAAAAATATTTACAGTATCAGTGTATTCTGATTAAATTTATAATATTTTTAAAATAATATGTGTATTTTTTTAAGATTAATAATATTAATTAATAATTTTTAATGAGTTTATAATTAAAAAAAATGAAGTGTATGAAATATTATTATATATTGAACACTTGATTATAGACTACATTTTTAATGTAATTTGCATTGTTTTCATTCTACACAACAATAAAAATCACAACTCATTCGCCAATATAATTTTTGATGATACAACATACAATTCATAATATGTTATTAGTTGTTTTCGTCAATCTTGTTTAAGTTTCAATACTATTTTGCTCTTTTTTAGGTTAGTAGTATTTTGTTAATCTTCTTGTTATATCAAGAATTAATTATTGATTTCAACAATAATGTCATTGATAAATGAGTGATCATTGCTTTTCTCTCTAATATTTTTCATTTTACCTGTATTATTTAAAATTTAGACGTGTACACTTTGAGTTAATTACCCATTTACTTAATAAATATTAATTAATATTTTTTTACATCAAATATCATATCCTTCTAATATTAATCTTTTTATATTGCCGTAAAAGAAATTATTAGACTCACATGCCAAATAATTTATTTTACTTACAATATGATGACTTTAATATGTTAATATTTATTTGTCATTTTGTTTAAATACCTATATAAATAATAAGGAAAAGTGGAAAGATTTTAAATAAAAACTTATTAGAAAATCAAAAGTGAAAAGATTTTTATTGGAATGCACTCCTCTATGATTTCCAGTGCAACTCTAATGTAATTTTCAATAAAAATTTCTATTTATTAATTCCTTAACCAATGCTCTTATTTAAATGATTTATTAAGAGTTCCGAGCTCAATCTATTTACTAGTTGAATTAGTTTGGCTCATGTATATTTTAGTTTACATTTTGAAAAATAATATTTTTCTTTTAACAAAAAACTTTTTTTAAAAATTATTAAAAATATATATATTTAAAAACAAATTGAATTAAATACACATATGTTTATTTAAGCATGTGTTTTCTTTACAAATATCTAATAATATTTAGAATCTATTAGTGGTCCTGTTAGGAGTAGTAATAATGTAAGGGTTTAATGGTCATACACTATCAGTGTAAAAAATTTTACACTATCAATCAATCAAAAATCATCATTGATATGACTTTTAAAGTATTTATTATAAAAGTTAACAAATTTACAATAAATGGTGATTTGTGATTGAATGACAGTGTAAAACTACTTTACACTATTAGTGCATAACCTGTTTTCTCATAATATATTATATATAGTTGTAAATAAAAATAAACAAGAAACACTAATCATAAGATAAAAAGTAAAAAAAAAACTCATATTATCTTAATAAAATTACAAAATGTGTATCACAAAAATACTTTTTAAATTAAGTTTAGTGGTTTTTTTCTCAAATGAAAAATGAATTTTCATTAGCATTGAATTTGAGATTTGCATTATTTATTATATTTTTTCAATAATACCGTGAATTGAAAATTTCACTCCCAATGTCTTATTAATCCTATATAAAATAATGTTACTTGATTTGTCTGATATATAAAATGCATAACATTTATATTTTTAATTGCTTATTTAATTAATTATAACAAAAAACAAATTACCATATTATATGCTTAAAATAAAAGCACAAGGAGTAAAAATTGATTAAAATAAATTAAATGTTAACACATAACAAATTTTCAAATAACTTTAAAACTACTATTGCCATAACATACAATTTAATGGTAGTTGAGTTTAGCATAAGAGGTTACTTTTTCATAATATGGCAAACCAATAATCTAATCTCTACTAAGAGATGTACTCACATTCAATATCCAACAGTACATTGAATAGGATTACCTCTTAAAGAAAATACTTATTATGAACCAAAAATAATATACCTAAAATAACAATTAAGAATAAAAAACAAAAGATAAATTGTTATAAATACAGACATATATTATATATGTTATTTTAATATACATTTGATATTTTTTATTTTAAAATATGTTTTAAGCACTACTTTTAAAACAATAATAATAAAATAATAAATTTATAATGTATATTTTAATATATATATATATATATATATATATATATGTATGTATGTATGTATGTATTAAATTTTATAATAATTAATTTTTATTTAATAATATTTTTTAAAAATATATAGATTCATCTATACATTTAATAAGCATATATTACAATTAATAAATTTAATAAATTTATTGATTTAATAAATATAACATTTAATAATATTGTTAAAGTTAAATATATATTATAATTACTAAATATAATCATTAATATTTTATAAGGAATGTGTAACATCATGTTTTTCTTAATGTTTGATTTAGTGGTTTAATAACTAAAAGTGGAAATATAATATGAGATATTGGTGATTAAAACAAATAAATAAGTTGTTGTTGTATGAGTGTTGTTTTGTATTGGTTGTTTTGGAATTATTGTCTGAATTTAGGGAAACTGGTGGAAAGTGTTCTTAAGCCAAAGTGAGAGTGCTGATTTTGTTACATGGGTTGTTGAGGGAAATAGCAGTGTCGGGTCAGTTGTGAGTCTTAGGGAGTAATTAGATGGAACATGGGCTTTAGTGTGCCCAAAGCCATTGTGTGGCCCTGGGGAGGTTTAAGACTACCCAAAACCCTTTTTTTCCTCTTATTTTTGATAAACTCTCTCGATACACTCTCTCAAACTCTCTCATTCTCTCAACACTCTCTCAAACCCCAAAGTGAAAAGCAAGATTGTAGACCATTCCATTCCTTTCGATGAGAAGCATTGCTTTCTTTGAGGATTCGGCTCAAGGGTTTACATTTCTCCTATTCTCCTTTTCCCCAAAATTTAGATTTGGAAGCTATAAGAGGTAAGGGAAGCTTACATTTGTCGAAAAGTTGTTGTATGAGCATAGTTATGTGTTATGACCTTGGTTTATGCTGAAATCAAAATTCAAATGAGTTTTGTTGGAATTTCGTTTGGAAATGGGTTTTCTTGATTTCGTGGATGATTCGTGTTGACATGTTGTATGGATTGTTGAATGTGTTGAGTATGTTGTTGTAAGCTGTTGTGTGGCTGTATTCGACCTCTATGGAGTTGATTTGGAGTATGAGAGAGTAGAAAGTTTGGATTTTTGGGGTTTTTCGAAGAGAGTTATGTAGCTGCTGTCTGAAAGTCGCTAAGCGACTAAGGCCTCGCTGAGCGAGAATGTCCCTGAGGCTGAATGAGATTGTCAGGTTGAGGGTTCGCTGAGCAACCCATCGCGTCACTGAGCGAGTGTTCTTCAGTGGTAGAAATGGTTATAGTGTAAGAGGAAATCGCTAAGCGAAACTTTGTTTGCTGAGCAAGTGTTCATAGAAATCTGAAAATTTTCCAAAAGTGAGTTCATTGAGCGAGTGTGGGTATTCCAGAATACCTAGGAGCAATTCGCTGAGCGAATGCTGAGCTCGTTGAGCGAATTGGGGCCCTGGAGAGTGATGCTCTCTACTGCAAGAGGTTTGCTGGGCAAACAACATGTTCGCTGAGCGAAGGGTGTGTACAGATTTTTGGCTGCTCTCTAGAGTGGCTCGTCACTAAGCGAGTAAATGACTCACTAAGCGAAATGTGGTTGATGGAAATTTGGATAAAGTCCTTGGAACGAATTCGCTGAGTGACTTTAGTTGTCGCTAAGCAAGTGACTTTAATTCGCTCAGCGAGACTCATGGTCGCTGAGCTAAAAAGTCTTCACAGGGGAAGTTAGTCCTTTGTAAGGAAAGTCTTCGCTAAGCGAATGTAGAGTTCTGTTGTTGATAAATTTGGAGAGTGTAGTTGTGTGAAACATGGTTGAGAAGATTCTTAGTGTAAGTCTATGGTTGAGAATGTGGGAAGAGTGGCAGGTTGCTTGGATAAGATCTCCACTTGTCGTAAGTGTTGTTGCTTGAGTTTCACCCATGGGATGTGGGCTGCTTGGATAGGGCCCTAGAGTGGCAAGTTACTTGGATGGGACCTCCACTGGTTGTGAATGATATTGTTGTATGAGATTTCTCATGAGGTATAGGCTGCTTAGATAGGACCTTACCTGTTGACTATGCTTGAGGCTGGATTAGGCCTACATGGTGTTGGTAGTTGTTGTGGGACCTTGTGTGGTGCTGGTCAGGCCCACATGGTGTTGTGTTGCTACACATGTATATATGTTGTTTGGTTGTTGTCGAGTGGGTATGGATTATTGTGATACATGCATTTCATGCATATATTGTTGACTAAGGTTGTGTGATGGGCCTCATGTCATTATGTGTGTAAGCACGTAAGTTGGATGGTTGACAGGAGTAGCGGCTTAGACAACCTCCAACCTAGTGTCTGGATAAGATGTAAGGTCTTAAAGATAGGCCTTTAGGGATGAATGGATGGGCGATCCCGCAATGGGCCAAGGCAGTGCAGGCCTTAAGTCGCGGTGAGCCACCACCCACATACACTTATCCCAACACACCACTAAGATTATTCGCGGATCAGAGTTTTGGCAATCCTTGAATAAGTCGTGGATCTGCATAGTAGGGGATAAGACCTGGCTGATCGCTCGAATTGTTGTGAATCTCTCGAGAGTCATGTCATCATCCATTGACATAGTTATGGTGGATTGGTTGTGATATGGGGTTCTAGACTGAGAACTCTTTGCCATATGAATAAATGCTATATGTGTGTGTGTGTATGAGTACAAATGTTAAGAATTCTTATTGGTGATTTCAGAATTCATATGTTATGCTTATTGTTTTAGTAAGCTTACCCTTGCCTTATTTTGTTGTTATTGGATGTCTTGTTGTTGTTGTTGTGCTGGTGTGCCTGTGATGATCACATCTTATGGCGTGGGAGCAGATGGTGATGCTTCGATGGACTCGACTTCTCAGAGCTGAGGATGGAGCTGCGAACTGGAGATGTTTAGCTGGAAGAGCTAAGCTTTTGTTCCTTTTGTTATGTATTCAGTTTCATTCTTTTGATGGGGTTGTATAGTGTGACTAGCCATAGAGAGTACGTTTTGTATCCCCCTCCCCTATTGATGGGTTTGTATATCTGATTATTTGTGATATAGCCTGGTGTTATTCCCCTTTCCGTTTGATGTTATTTGTAAAAATATGAATATATGGCAGTATGAGAGATGGATAGATCTCTCAGCTCATATATGTTTTACATTTATATGTTATGATTTTATTCACCTGATGTGATGGTAAGAGTAGGATTAGTAGGGTTGTTTAGTAGCGACAGTTGAGTCGTTACAGAATGCATTTGTTTATTTATGTATATAAGTAAAATTGATTGCACAATAATATCAAATATTACATTTTTAAAAAAATAATATTAAATATTACATTAATATTTGTGCTTAAATCTATTTTAAATAGATATAATTGGTAAGAAAACAGATTATGCACTGACAGTGTAAAGTAGTTTTACACTGTCATTCAATCACAAACCACTATTTATTATAAGTTTTTTGACTTTTATAATAAATACTTTAAAAGTCATATCAATGGTGATTTTTGATTGGTTAACAATGTAAAACTTTTTACACTAACAGTGCATGACCGTTAAACTCTATAATTGGTTGCTTTAAAATATGTTTCATGAACAATAATATGAAAAATAAAGATTTTTTTAAATATAATCAAATTCAGAATAATTCATAATATGTTATTTAAAATAATAATGAAGGAAAGAAATTAAGAAAAAAATGTTCTATAGTTATATATCTACCTACTTATCTATATGTGTGTATTATTTATATGCATTTGAACTTTCTTATTTGAAATACGTTTTAAAAACTTATTTTTCAAATATAATAACTTTTAGTGTAAAAAAAAAAAAGAATTAACATATTTGATTGAGTCTTCTCTTCAAATTACTTATGACTTGAGTTCAATTATCAAATTTTTTGTATTGGTAGGCGATATATAAATGTTAGGACAAAGGACAATTATGTAACCCTGATTTTGTTTTGATTATGCCAGATAGACTAATGTTTCTATGACCTGTTTGAACGATTATTTTTGAAATACGTAAAAAATTATGTTATTTGCTCATAATAGATAAAAGCTATTGAGGACTGTTGGTTTTAGTTTTTATTCTATATGTTTTACACAAGTATTGACCTCTGTTTAAAAGTTCATGTACCGACTTTCTCAAAAAAGATGTCAACGTACTTACTTCTGAAAAGATACAACTATTTGCCAAAAAGAAGGAACTTCATTATACTTACCAGTACTAAAAAGCAAAGCATGCCTACTACAATAAGATTGAGTACGAGAAAGACAAGATAAATAGACTGTTTTTTTCTTATCAGTGTGACCAGTTAGTGTTAAACATTAAATGCGGCATTTAATGCTCCAATGAATACTTTCTTCTTTATGCAACAACAGACGAAGGATGTCTCTGAAGCGCTCACAACAGACACTTTTGAAAGAGCATTATAAATAGAAGAGAAGACTTGTGTGAACATAAATTTCACAATGCTAGATGAATTCTCTATTTTTCAATCTCTAAATGCTTAGCTCTCTTTCTCTTTAAAGAAATCTTTGTAAAAATATCTTAAACAAGTTCTTCTGCTTCAGTGTATATTCATCTAATAAGACACAACCTAGTTTGTGAACACTTACCCCTTTAACCATTTCTATGTGAAATTGATGAAAGCTTGAAGAGGCTTTGTATTAAATAATACTTAGGTATTTGCTTGGAAAGACAAATGAAATACTACTTGAGATAAGCTTAAAGAGACTTAGATAAAAGAATACTTGTAACTTTGTTAAAGTTATAGTGGGACTTGGTGGTGTGTTAAGAACTAAACGTAATCTTTCGGGTGAGACGAACCAGTATAAATCTTTGTGTCTCTTTTTTTTATTTCTCCCTTGGTTCTCTAAAAAGCGTTTATCTCTTAAAAGAATCTGTTTTTCTTTAAGAAATTATTTTGAATCAGTCTTAGTGAACTATACATTTCGTCTGTTAATTAGATGATACGTGTTTTTGAAAAAGGTTTTGTAATAGTTTAAAAAAAAAAAAACAATTCCACCCCCTTCTTGTATTTTTCCTGTGCTTTACAATACATTTCACCATAAATCCTTAGTGAGGTTGGTGATATACTAATATTTTTTGTCCTTATAAAAAGAGCATGTCTTCTCCTGATCTCAAAAAAAGGCTAAATTGTACTTTTGGTTCCTTTAAAAATTGTAATTTGCAATTTTGGTCTTCATATTTTTAATTTTGCAATTTTAGTCTTCTAATTTTTAAAAATCTATTATATTGGTCTTCATAGTTTTTAATTTTGCGATTTTAGCCCACTAATTTTTCAAAATTTGCAATTTTGGTTCTCCAATTTTAGACTAAAATTTTAAAAATGGCAAAAATCTACAATTTTAGATGGACCAAAATTATAAATTTTTAAAAATTGGATGAATAAAATTGCGGAATAAAAAATTGGGGAACCAAAATCGTAGATTTTTAAAAATTGGAAGACTAGAATCATGGAATTAAAAATAGAGGAATCAAAATTGTGAATTAAGAATTATAGAGAGACCAAAAGTGCAATTTAGCCCAAAAATAAATAAAATGCAAGTACTACCTTAATAACTTTACATACAACATTAATATTCATACTCAAGTCTACTTTACTTATTTACTTATATATACTAAATGTAATACTCGTGTGTTGTATGAGTTTATTTGAATATGAAAAAATATAATTTAAACATGTAAAAAACAATAATTTTTTTTAACAATTTATTAAATACTATAAATGGTTCACGGAGAAATGTATTTAAGATAATGTGTGTATTTATTGGCAAGATTAACAACATTAATTGTCGACATTTTTTTAATAAGGTTATGATTAAAAAATGAAATATTTTAAATATTGTGGTCCATTAAAGTGATTTATTAAACACTTTATTATATACTATAATTTTTAATTTAATTTACAAATTTTCATTTTATACAAAAAGAATTGCAAATTTGTTGGTATTTTAACTCTTTCAAATGCAACATATAATTAAGAGTTTAATGGTCATGCACTGTCAGTGTAAAAAGTTTTACACTGTCAACTAATTAGAAATCACTATTGGTATGACTTTTAAAATATTTATTATAAAAGTCAACAAACTTACAATAAATAATGGTTTGTGATTGAATGACAATATAAAACTACTTTCCACGGTTAGTACATAGCTTGTTTTCTCTATAATTAATTATTCATGATAAAATATAGTTAATGTCATTCGTTATTTTTGACAATCCTATTTAAATTTCAATACTATTTTATTAATCTACTAATTACGTAAAAAAATTATTAATCTCAATAATATTCTCATTTATAAATGAGTTACCATTGTTTTTACTCTTTGAATTTTTTTATTTAGCATTTATTATTTAAAATTTAGATATGTTAATTGAGTATATCACCTATTGGTTTAAATAATTATTAGTTTGATATTTTTTATATATTAAATATTTTTTTTCTTATAATATCAGTATTTTTCTATCACCAACTTATAACATCACATGTTAATTACATTCCAAATAATTTATTTTACTTATAGTAATATTGATAATTTGTAGTATGTTAATATTTATTTATCATTTCATCTAGATAGCTGATAATATCTTTTTGAAAGAATTATTTAAACAAGTTTGGTTCATATGTATTTTAACTTAAATATTGAAAAATAATTATTTTCTTCTAACAAAAAATCCTTTCAAAAAGTTGAGGGAAAAATGATTCCTTTTTAAAAATAAACTAAATTAAATATCTATATATTTGTTCAAGAACATATTTTCTTTAAAAATGTTTATTAATATTTAGAATTTAATATGAAATGTTCTATTTACCGGAAACAATGATATGCAATATATATAGTTTTGACAGATAAGAAACATAAAGTAAAAATAAAAACATTATTTAATCAAATAAAAAATGTGCCACAAAATTACTTTTTAATTTTAGTTTAATATTTTTTCTCTTAAACAAAAAAATAAAATTTTAATAACATTACATTTAAATTTTGTACTTATCATCTTTTTTTAGGGTGATGATTTTCAGACACAACATATTTTTATACATATCATTGACACCATCATTTTTCTCTATTTCTTCCTTTTTATCACCTACCATACTTATATTTTTCTCTTTTGCCTCTTTCTCTCATAAGTGTCAAATAGGTTGTTAGATGTCCAAGAATCATTTTTTTTTTAATGTTTCATGCAACATTAGTAAATTAAAATTTTCAAACCCATTATTTTATATAAAATAGTAGAACTTAATTCATCCTGCATACAAAAAATTCTATAAATAGCATAACATTTGTAGTTTTAATTGTTCATTTAATTATTTGTAATATATAAAGCTTACTTAAATATATGCATAAAATAAAAATACAATAAGTAAAAAAATATTAGATTCAATTATTTGCTAAAATATAAAAATATTTTAAATATTTCAAAATTATATTATATGAATTTTAATATTGTTACTTTAGAATATGTTGATAAAATAAAAATTAAAATAAATATTCTCTAAATGCATATTAATAATGAAAAAATTCATAAAAAAATTATTTCAAAAGTAATTAAAGATAGAAAATAAAAGAGAAAATATTATATATATATATATATATATATTGATATATACATTAAAAAGTTTATTCTTTTTCTTGTTGTTTCAAAAATAATTTATAAAACCATTTTAAAACAGAAAATTTAAATGTATATCAATCTAATATATAGAAATCAACACATACACACACACACACACACACACACACATAGGTAATAATATATTTTGAATAACATAGATTCATATAAAAAAGACTATCTTATTTTTATTAAATATATTATGTGTAATAAGAGTTTAATGGTCATGCACTGTTAGTGTAAAAAGTTTTACACTGTCAACCAATTAGAATTCACCTTTGGTATGACTTTAAAGTATTATAAAAGTCAATAAACTTACAATAAATGATAGTTTGTGATTGAATGACAGTGTAAAACTACTTTATACTGTTAGTGTATGACCTTTTTTCTCATGTAATAAATATAATGTTTAAAAATATTTTAAAAGTTAATTATATATTATATTTAATAAATACAATAATTAATAAGTACTCTCTCTCACTATCTATCTCTATCTATCTATTTCTCTATCTATCTATCTATATATATTGTTTTCAAATTTAGTTAATTTAAAATATGATTTATGAGTAACAAAATAAAAAATTTAAAGATATAATTAAATATGAATAACTCATAATATTTTATTTAAAGAAATAATAGTGAATACAGATTAAAAGATATATATTTGAAATTTCTATTTTAAAACATGTTTTATAGACAAGAATAAATATAATAAAAATAATGCATAAATTTAGGCAATAATTACTTTTTACTTAATAATATATTTTTAATATATATAGATTGATAGAAAAATTCAAACATTTAATAAATATATCTTATATTTATTAAATGTAATAAATATAATGTTTAATTATTTTATGAAAGTTTATATTTAATAAATTCAATAATTAATATTATGTACGAAAAATAATATTTTTATTTATTTACTTACATAAATATCACATTAAAAGCATTAAATACTAAGTTAATATTCTGTTCAACTCTAATTTACTTTTTTAATTTAGTTATTTTAAAAGACATTTTATAAACTAAGTTTTTAGTCTATACCAACGAGACAGTCTGTTCCAAAAAAAAATTAAGTTTTTAAACAATAATAAAAGCTGTAAAATTTTTAATCTACATTTTAACATATATATATATATATATATATATATATAGAGAGAGAGAGAGAGAGAGAGAGAGAGAGAGAGAGATTATTATGAAAAATTAGAAGATATAGATTTTATTAATATATATTTGAATTTTCTGCTTTAAAAAATGGTTTATAAAGATGTTTTTTTAAACAAGAATAAAAATAAAAATTATATATACAAAAAGTCATAAATTTAATAAATACGTCTTTTTTATTAAGTTTAATAAATATATTATATGTAATTATTATAATGTTTAATAATATTATAAAATTGTACATTTAAAAAATTAATTAATTAATATTATATGAGAAAGATAATATTTTTATTAATTTACTTACATAAATGTCACATTAATAACATTACATTGATATTTGTATTTAAGTGTATTTACTCTTTTAATTTAGTTATTTTGAAAGATGTTTTATAAACTATGTTTTTAAACAAGAAGAAAAATTATAAAATTTGTAATCTACATTTTAATACACATATATATAGGTGGGGTCCCTCTTCTTAATCGCCTTTTTTTTTTTTTTTTCATTCACAAGGTTCAAACCTGAGTTTGCTTAAGGGATCCGAACTAAGTTTCATTCGGACCAATGACATGTTGGTACTTAATATGCTATATATAGTGTGTGCTTAATTTTTAAATAATTACTTTTATTTAATATTAAATTTGTAATGTATATAGATTCACATAAAAAAAACATTTAATACATTTAATAAACATCTATTATTTTTGTTAAATGAAATAAATATAATATTTAATAATTTTTTAAAACTAAATTATATACTATATTCAGCGAACAGTACAATTAATACTTTGTAAAAAAAATGATTTATTTATATATTTATATAAGTACTATGTTAATACCATTAAATGTAACATTCATATATGATAAAAAAATGTAACATTGATATTTCTTCTCGTTTCCTTATATATTCAAATTCTTAAATTTATTAAATTTAATACATATATCGTCTTTAATATATATACTATTATTATTTAATAATATCATCAAAGTTAAATAGATATTATATTTAACAAATAAAATAATTATTATTATGTTAGAAAAAATTGTTTATTTACATATTTATATAAATACAATATTAATAACATTAAATTCTATATTATTATTTGTCCTTCAATTTTTGGTTATTTTAAAATATATTTAATGAACAATAATTATGTAAAAGAAGGTTTTTTAAATATATAGTTAAATATAAATAATTTATAAAAATTGCTTAAAATAATAATAATAATAAAAATTAAGAAATATAGCTTATATTAACATACAATTGAGTCTTTCTATTTTGAAATATTTATAAACTATTTTTTGAAACAACAATAATATAAGTATATATATAATAAGTATATATTTGTATTAGTTTTTTGTAATGATTTTTATTTAATAATATAATTTTAACATAGATAGATACATACAAAAAGTATTTAATAAATGTATATTATATTATTAATTGATAATATAATTTTAGTAGTATTGTAAAATTTAATTATATATTATATTTGATAAATAAAATAATTAATACTGTATGGGAACATATCTCTTTATTTATTTATATAAATACTACGTTAATAATATTAAATACTATATATAGCGTTTGTGTGTAAGTTCATATTTTTTAATTTGATTATTTAAAAATATGTTTATAAACTATTTTTTTAAAAAAAATAAAAATTATAAATTATAAATTTTATATTATATATATATTTAGCTGTTGAATTTTGTAATAATTAATTTTTTAATAATATATTTTTAATATATACAAATTCATGTGAAGAGTCATGCATTTAATAGGCATATATTATATTTAGTAAATACTATAATTAATACTATACGAAAAAATATTTATTTATATATTTATATAAAATATACATTACATTAATGATTCTTCTCATGTCTAGTTTATATAACTAATATTTGATCTATTTGATATCAACTCTCAAAAGGTTAGATTAATGAAATTCGTAACATCTATAAAAAAATTATTAAGTGAGGTATGTTAATCATGGCTTATTCTAAGAATAAGTTGATCCTCCACTCACTCTCTCTCTCTGTTATATATATATATATATATATATATATATATGATTGGAAGCCACTATCAGGTGTAATTTTTTACATGTGGCAACATTTGGAGCATATTGGAATCTTTTATTGTTTTAAAAAATTATCCATTTCAGGACATGTATATTAGGCTGAACAGATTGATTTGGGGCTGATAACATAACATTAGTTGTTTAAATTTAAAAAAAACAATTCACAAATCACAAATATAGACAAGGGTCCAATAGTATAGATTGAAAGCGGAACTTTTTTATTTATTTATTGAAACCCAAAAAACCTTCTTTGTTACAATAAGCTTGAAAGGCTAAGACCTGTTTGGTAGGATGGAAGGAAAACATTGGAGGAAAGAAAATTTTGAAATTTGAATTGAAGAGAATGTGGAAGAAATGAAAAGTTTAAATTTTTGTCTCTAAAAGTTAACTTTTCCTTCTTTTTTCCTTTCACTTTCTCTTTGACCAAAGAAAAAAAAAATACTTTGTTATTTGTGTTTTCTTTCCTCTCTATTTTATTTTCTTCTAACCAAACATACCAATGTTTTATCTGAATGTTGTTATTAGTTTCTATTGGTTTGCTCTATTGTTTTTGGTTTGGCATGATTGTTCTCTCCAATGGTATTTTTGTTTCCATCATCAAAATTTGAAACATTCTTCTTTATACGTGCAAGTTATGTGTTTGAAAGGTATTATGCTTTTTTATTTGTTTTGGGTTGATTTGTGGATTGCAAGTTATGTGTTTGGTCAAATTCCCTTTGGCAAGCTTTTTGGGTGTTGTGGATCATTTATTCGTGCTTACATTAGAAAGAGTAGATATGTTAATGAAAAAGGAGAAAACACGAAATTATCTTTAATACTCAATCTTAATAAAATAAATATTTTTTTAATAAATGATTTTTTATCGATTTTTTTAATGGCATGAGTTCTGATTTTTTTTTTCTATTCTAGATTGTATAAGACACCACCATGTGGAGGTGTGGCCAATATATGTAAGACCCTTATATGATTTTTTGAAGTTTTCTTATATGACCTATTGGCCACTTAATTTGATTTATGAATGAGAGTACGGGAATTCATCAAAATTCAAGCCCGAGTATGAAATGACTTGGTCTACGTTAAAAATATTTTGGACCAAGACAAATTTTTTTTTTCTCTATTTCCAGTTATTAAGATGGTTTCCCATGAATTCAAAATTGCATACTTAGAGATTAATTATTTCTCTTTCATACTTTATTGCTAACGAGCATTTTATTGCAATTATAATTTTATAGGTATTTAACTTATTTCGAAAGTGAATTTTAATTTTTTTAAAATAAAATTAGTAATACTTTTATATTAGCAATTTAATCCTTCAAAAAGTTTTACAATAAACAATACTTATAAACATTTTATATATAAATTATAATACATGGGGATGAACATTTTTTTTTATGAAAACAAGTAGGAAAATTTATACTTAATTCACAGCGACAAACAATTTATTTGAAATCACACTAACAGCTAAATTACTATGGTGAAATTATATATATTTTAATTTATTGTTATAATAATTTTAATATAAATGTATTTTTTTCTTGCTTCTCTTTTTCGACTTAACTAATTTATTGAATGTCTTATTTTATTTAACATAGAAAGTATGAATAAAAGTATAACAAACGGGATAAATATTTTGCATGAAAGTATAAAGAAAAATTTAGACTTAACTCATTGGATGAACAATTTTTCTTAAATCACCTTAAAATTTGAATTACTTGAAAGAAATTGTGCTCTATTATAATTTTAGAACTTTTTAATTATTGTTATAATAATTTTCATATAAATTTATTTTTCCCTTGCTTACTATCTTTTGAATTAATTAATTTAGTGAATCTTTTCTTTTATTGAATCAAATTTTAATTTTTTATTAAGTAATTAGTTTACATTTAATTAAATAACGAAACCTAAAATTCAATTTAAAATTTGTTTCAATTTTTCATATGATATTTAAAATTTTTAAAAATTGTAGATAATTTTTTTTCTTAGTTTTGCACTTTAAAATATATATGTGAATTAATTAATTAGTATAAAAAAATATGCATAAAACATAACACAAGATGATGACCATTTTACATGAAAGTACATTAGCGTATGAATTATTAAATTATATTTTATTATAACAATTTGGAATAAAAATTTTCTATATACTTATTTAATATTTATATTCATATAAGTTTATTTTTATATATTTATTAACAAAAGATAACTCGTGCAATGCACGATATGGGTTTGCTAATGTACACCCACTTATTTTTTAGTTAGAGTACGTTGGTAAGCTACATTATTGGTGTATTTTAAGATACAATTGTAGTTATAGCTTGCTAATGTACTCTAACTAAAAAATAAATGTGTGTACGTTAGCAAACCCTACAAATATTTGCTAATGTATACATACTTATTTTTTAGTTGGAGTATGTTAGCAAGTTACACCATGGTGTATTTAAGATACATTGTAGTTATAACTTGTTAACAGTGCTCCAACTAGAAAACAAGTATGTGTACGTTAGCAAATCTCATATATATATATAATATTAAGAATTATCTTAAAATATACTCATGGTGTAACTTATTAACGTACTCCAATTAATAAATAAATAAGTGTACATTAAGAAATGCTTCTAGGGTTTGCTAACATATACACACTTAGTTTTTAGTTGGTGTACATTAACAAGTTATAACTATAATTATCATAAAATACACCAATAGTGGGTATACAATTGTATATAGATGGTCAATATTAAAAGCTAGTTAATAGTCAAATAAGCATGTAAAAAATCATGTGCATTTTTTCTTTAATTTTATTAATTCAAAAATAATCCAATGGTTTATATTTGTAATTCTTATTTCTCACAATAAGAAAAATTCTCGTTTGATACGTTCCCATGTTATGAATTCATTATGTTTAAATAAATAATTACTTATTTTTAATTTTTAAAGTTAATAAAAATAAATAATTGTTTTTTAAAATAATTTATTTTTAAATTTCTTTTCAAAAATCTTATTATATAATATAAAATTTTTAATTTGTATACATTGTTAACATAAAGATTTTTACATTATCAACAAATTAGAAATCATCTTCAATATAACTTTTAAAAGTGATTATTATAAAAATTAACAATTTTATCATGACAATTTATTGTACATGCAAATTTCAGTAATTTTTACTGAATTCTTTTGTCAATATATTTTTATTAAATTCTAATGCAAAATGCCCCATAAAAATATAGAAATGTATTCATATAAAAAAAAGATTTCAATAAAATATATTAATAGAATGAAAGTGTTTTTATATTATTATTCAATCACAAATTGACATATATAGTAAGATTGATGATTTTTATAATAATTATTTTAAAAGTCGTATTTAAGATAATTTTTAATGGGTTAAAAATATCAAATTCTTTATAATGTTAGTGCATCAAAATTAAACACTAAAAAGTAATATGAAAGTATTTTATCCTGTTATTTAATTACAACAGACATGTATGATAATTTTAAAAATATAAAGTTCTTTATAATGTTAGTGCATCAAAATTAAACATTAAAAAGTAATATGAAAGTATTTTACCCTGTTATTTAATTTTAACAAACATGTGTGATAATTTTCCTTCCATTCTTTTTTACTTGTCGATTTTTTAGAATATTTTTGTTTTTATTTATTTGTCATTTTCAAAGTTTATGATAACTTTAATTACTTCTTTGTCAATTATACATTTACTTCTCTCCTAATTTTTAATTAATTTATATATTTATAACTAGTATGCATTAATTGTAGAGTAGAAATGAAAAAAGGTACAATAGAAAACTTTAAAACTATTTTATGAATAACAAAAAAAATTATTGCATTTCTTGATTTGTGTATAAAACCCTTAGACGACGCTTAAAAAGTAGCAGAAATAGTATATTTTATAATAATTACTTTATAAACCATATAAAAAATAATGTAAAAACTTTTATCCTAAAGTATCATAAAAAAAAAGTACAGAAATATATTTCTTTAAACGGCTAGATGGAGAAAAGAAAACAGAAAAAGAAGAGTCAACTATCTTATTACGTGGGCAATTTGATAGTGATCAGTGAGAAACACATGGAGAGGCGACAATGAAACCAATTCCAAGTGATCACTTTTCACTTGTTAGTTGTTACTGTACAATTGGTCCAATCTATGAGTAATCTGAAACAGTGGTAGACATTGCGTGCAAGCCAATTCCAAGTGATCACCTGTTAGTTGTTACTGTACAATTGGTCCAATCTGCTTAATCAAAACCCACACTTTCAACATTTTCTTGTCCCCCTCCGCTTGCAAGCCAAATCCAATGGCATCCACAGTTTCTCTAACTGGTCATTTATCAAGCATTCACCAACCAAAGTGAATGGAAAATGCTTTGCCCTTCATCATCTTTCTCTCTGCAAGACTCCCCCTCCATTCATTTTGTGGCGTTTCTTATTGCCTAGAATGCCCTTTCTCCTCGTTTAACTCTCTTGCAAAGTAAAATTATCTTGAATTGTTGGTTTATCATATTCATGTATCTATTCTTATTCCCTGCAATTGGAAGCTTGAAATGTTTCCTATTTTTCTAAATCAAAACAGTTGCATTTTGATTCGAAACTAAAGACAAATAATAGACAAAATTGATAAGGTGGTTATGTAAGGTGAATCTATTTATGCTTTTGATTATCAAATTTAACTTCTTGTCACTAAGTTGTTCAACTTTGATTATTATATAGGTAAAGTAAACTCCAGCGTTAATGTATTTTACGGATATTATCTCGGTTTGTGTTCTATTTTATTCTGAGTCAAAGCCAATTGGCAATTAGCAATGCAAGAGCATCAATCACGAAAATATAGACAAAGCCATGTGTTGCACTGAAGGTTGGCGAAAAAGACACATGGTGATTCTCTGTGCCTATCAAATTGATTCTATATGGTTTTGATTATTTCTCGAACAAGTCACAACTTAATTCTCTCTTCTGAAATTACAAGGTACATGAATATAGTGGATTTGGTAAAGTAGGTTCCAACTCCCAATAGATTATTTTCCTGTATGCATCCAAGATACTTGATCCATTGAAGCAAGAACTTCATAGTTTTGTCACGCTTATAAGAATGCTATTTCAGAGTTTTTCCGAGGAAAATATTTCACGGACACCTAGGTGCTAATAGACACCTAGAGAGAGAAGAAAAAAAAGTACAGGTATAATAGGTGATAATGAAATACGACTTTAGAGGTTTTTGCTTTGAAAATTGTGTAACAACGGTTCACATAGAAAGATAAACAGACCATTAATTGACTGAAATTTATTCCTATCATTTGTGAATTTCACTTGAGTTGGTTGATTGTCCTGTCTTCATGTTCTCTGCTACCTGATTATTGGATATAGATTATTGATCTGGAACCTCAGGATATTAGCTTATACTATGTATCTACACTTTCCCTATTTCATGATTAACCCCATCTTTGTGTCCTGAGTTTACATTAAAGTAGTTCTTGTCTTCTGAGTTTCATAATTTATGATATTATCACTGTGTACTCCCGATACAAAATATCAGTCTTATATTTGGGACTAATTCAATTGTGCATGATCATGTGGCATATGGACAGTGCTAGGTTAGTAACGTTGACAGGATAAATGCCATTGTAACGTTTATGTTGGAAGGTGGTTGGTATTGTACATAAGCTGCATGTTTTTAACTATTTCACCAGTTCACAAGTTTAGAACTTAATAGCATATACCAGACAGCTATTTAACGCCTTTCTTGAACAAAAATCTACTTCTTGTTTGTATGTATATTAATCTTTAATTTTACACTTTTTTCAAATGTCAATCTCTATTAAATTCAAAATTGAGGCAGTATGTTGGTATGCTGTATGCTGTGTAGGCTTGTCAATCTGCTGTGGGTTTATGGATTCATTTTAGGCAGGAATTCTTAGAAATATGCTAAATCTTTACGAGATAGTGAAGAAGGCGCAAATGGTTGTCCAAGTTGAAGCAGTGTGAGTACAGAAAAAACTTGCTGAGTATGGCATTCTTGCTAAACAATTATAGCTTTTCTTCTTTTTCTCTTTTTCAGTTAAACGAGTTATTCATAATGGAGTTATTTTTCTTTACTGTATTATGCAGAGTAGAGTTTGATGGTTACTCTGAGGATGAGTTAATAAAGGTTTGGTAATTGCTTATGTTATGTGTCCAGGCCATGAAGGAAAGGATGAGTGATCTAGCACAGCTTAGGAATGCTGCCAGGACTCAATGAAGGGTTGAAGTGGTGACAGATTGACAGTGAGGGAACCTCATTTTTTCTTACAAAACCCTGTCAGAAATGCTTATTTCTCCTTTTGTAGTGATTTTAAATTTGCAATCTTGTTTATTCTGTTACGTATGGATTATTGGAAATGGTGGTGAAGCACCTTCCTTTTCCAGTTTCTTTTGTCCTTGTCCTATTATTTGTTTGGTGGGAAAATCAATTCTATATGTTTTTTCATTGTCTTTGTCAATTCGTGTGAGTATGGATAAATATTGAAAAAGAAGAACCTTCACATTGTGTTTGGTGCAGTGGATAGGGGAGGGGGAAAGAGGAATGAAGAGAAGGGAAGTAAGAAAAATGAATGTGTTTGATAGAGTAAAAAAGAGTGGAAGTTTTTAAAAAAACGGTGGGGCCCTCAGCCAAACTCTTCTACGCTAATGTGGGCAGATTTGTGAAGAAATTGCACGCATGACTTTCCTAGTCCAAAAATAACCTTCGGTTTTGTGTATATGAAATTCGATTTGATGTGCAACACATGCTCTTTGTGGGAGCTCTAAAGTTGATTTTGTGCCATTGTAAGTCGATTTCAATGAGTGAAAATATGCCACAATGTTTTCTCTAGATGAAATGCTAAATCAATTTTGGTATCGGTTTTGTGTATACCAAAATCGATTTGACCCTAAATCGATTACACGATAAAAAAATGAGAAATCATGTATTCAAATTTGTAAGGGTATAATAATATTTAACTAATAATCTAACTTCATTTATTTTCTTTTTTTAAACCAAATAACTCTACAAATTTATTTCTACTACATTTTTTTTCAACCAAACAACCTTAACTTCTCTTCTATTTCTTATCTATTTCCATTATTTTCTTTTCTCATCCATTCACTTCCACTCCCTCTATTTTCATCCACTCTACCAAAAGTTACTCTTTTAATAAAGTCACTTTTATTTTGTGCTTCTTAAAAATTTATCCGATTGATTTATATTTTGATACTTTTTGAATTAGAAAAATATTTTTTCATACGTAAAGCACAAACTAGCCCAAGAAAAACTCGGGCCACATTTTTTTTGTTTAAAACGATTGTTTGACTCTTAATACTTTTCTTTTATTTCCTTTTTTTTTTTATCAATGCGGTTTTCTTTAATTTTGGTCCAAATAGATTCTGGTGTAGATATTGTCCCCCCCGCCCCCCCGCCCTTCCCAAAAGAAAATATGGTGTAGACGAGGGCATTAAGAATTCTTCTTCCTCTAAATTTTGCACCCTGATAAAGTTTTTACAAATTACAAAATTCAATAGTATAGCGTGTACAAGGTTACCGCCCACAGTCCAGAAACGAAAAACATTCATCACAACTAACAGGCTGTAATTAGAACAGAGGAATGTAAGCAACAAATTTGAACATAATTTTTTAATACAATCATTACTATTGAGTAAATGCACACTAAATCAAAAATAGAGTTCACATTAATGAGAGTCATGTTGATTTCATCTAATAATTAGTTGAAGAAAAAATCGTTGTTGCTAGAATTTCTCTATTTGAAAAATTGACATCCTATCTGATCGACCCCACCAAGTGATGGGATCGTAAGCAGCAACTAAATACAGGTGCATGAAAGATATATTAATGAATGTTGCAATTTAATGTGTAACATGTCAATATTTTGGTAGCTCCTTTCCTGCCAAAAAGGACTTGAAAAGGGTGTAAGCTCGCTTTGGCTGAAACAAAGGTACTTCATGCCCGGCTCCTCTTACTGTTGCAAAAGTTAGTCCATTATACACCTCTGTCCATCCACCTACCTAAGTAACCACAAGACACAGAATAAAACCTCAGTGTGAAATATGGGTACGTGTAATACGGGTTTAAAATTTTATACATACCTGTCCACTAGAGTACCACGGATACCAACTAGTTCTGATGGTGAGGTTAAGGTGGTTGAGAGAAAACCTTGTGGCAGTCACTGGAACCACAGAATCTGTGTCCCCGCTGCATTATAGCAAAAGCAAAACGGTATTGAGTTTTTATTACACAAATATGTCAAGTATATCTACATAATCATGCAAAGGAAATTTTTTTACAATAAAAAAAGAAGAAGGAATAAGCTTCTTATCATGCTGCTATTCCCTAGAAGGATATTGGGTTGTTGTTAAGAAAAGGTGCTACACACAAATTGAAATGGAAATGACCTAGTCTTGTGAGCCTATCCCACTTTATTGTAACATTTATTTGCATTTAAGTTTTTAAAATGGGACTAACATTTCTCAATTGAACTATCTCTTTCTTATTTTATTTTTTTTCCTTTATCTCCTTTTCTAAGTGTCCTAATGAGTATCAATTAGACACCATTCTAATAATAAGGCGTTGCTCAAGCCCTGACAATCTAGTTAGAAAAAGGGAGTTTACAAAGCAAAGAGATTTCACTGTTGATAACGGAGCTTCTGACGAAAACACATGCAAATTAACTTCAAGTAGGTTGTGATGACATAGGTTAATGACCCGTATGCAAGTCTAGGCAACAATGACAAATAAGACGAAGTAGATGAACTCACAGGTAATTACTAGGACTTAGAATATCTTATGTTATCTTTGATGAAGGTGTATATATGTTTTAACTAGATTAATAAATTTTTGAAAACGAACGAGAAAAAGCATGCTGTTAGGTAAAACCCTCGTCGTGTGTGTCTAGTGCAATTTAGGAGACTTTTCTAAAGTCTAAAATAAAACATGTGAGTTTATCACCATCCTGTCAAACCAACCTTTAGTAGAAAAGGTTAAAAAACCTGACCTGTTTATATTTAAGATTAATGACGTGTTTGCCTAACACCTCAACGGGGTAAGGTCTTGAGGGGTCGTGGATTATATGATACGACCTTCAAAATTGATGTTTTCGATTTGAGAAGGCCATGAGGAAAAACACTTATTCTTTTGCATTGAATGAGCATCTCAAAAAGGAAGTGGAAAATAAGTGCTTAGAGAAGACAAAATGCAAAACTTTATTGAGTTCTTTTTTTCTTTATTTCAAGAAAACAAAATGTATAAAATGTGCGGTAAGAAAATAGAACGTGTAACAATCCTTTCATTTTACATAAAACAAACATCCAAAGGGTCGGTGTTATCAAATTTAATGCAATTTTTTAAGATCACGGTAGCAAAAAATTAAAACCATTTTTGTCTTTGAATTAATTTGACTTGATAATATAAGAAATTTTAGGATGTGTATATACTGATTTATTTATTTATTTCTTTTTTTCTTATTTTTATTAATAATTATAAAAATATGATATTATTTTTACTTTATTTTAAAAAATTACAGTCTTTAAAAATAAGAAATAAAATAAAAATGAAGTTATAATTTTGTAATTATTATCAAAAAATATTTTTTTTTTCAAATCAATAGGACCAAACTATATTTAAAAAAAAAATATCTGTCTCTTTTAAAGTTAAGAGACGTGTAAGTGAGAAAAAAGCTATAATTAAAGTATTTAGTAAACTTATTTTATTTTAAATCAATAATAAATGTGGTTTGAATTTTTTATTTGTATATTCCTTCATTTTAAAAGAGTCATAAAAAAAATCATGGTAAAACATTTGAAGATTTCTACTGAATTTCAAAGGATACCAAACTTGAATCAGTTTTCAAAGCGATGAGGATACTTTAATAAAATATATGCATATATATAATAAATTTTGAAATTAGTTTTTTATTTTTTAATTAACAATTATAACTCTGTTTACATGTAAAGAAACGATTCAAAACTATATGTACCTGAAAACCCATATTCTCAATCCCGCGGCAATTAACTCTTTGTATATGGGCAACACTGAAATTTCAGAATCCTTCCAATATTTTAGGAGCACATCACTGTCCAACAAACCAAAGGCATATGTTAAAACTTTAATTTTCATTTCATAGAATTTAGAGGAATTGAATCTTGATATTAATTTGTAAGAGCACAGTGTTTTTTTTTTTTTTTTCCTGCTAACAATAAAACATAGAGAAAAAGCAAACCTGCAAGCAGTCCATTTGTAAGGAATGTTGGTAACATTTGCATGCATTGCTTTCTGCACTTCAGGAAGGTTATAATATTTCTCTGCATAATTTTCAGTACACGGATCATATCCTGAAATCATATGAAGATTCTTGAATCGTATGTGCCTGACAGTATTGTTTTGTGATGTTGGGCAAGTAGGGGTATAGATGCTGTACTGGTCTATATTTCCAAATTCATAGTTAACCGCATAACTATAAGCATCATCACATTTTTTAGATGTTTCTTCTGCTGTGAAATTGCAGTATTTAAGGATAGATTTGTATGACTGATCAGATATCATAGAATGGCTCCACCAGTAAGTGACAGTTCCAATCCCATCATTGTAGCTATCAGTCACAGCATTTCCCACCTGTAGTTTTCATATTGCAAGCAAAATGCAAAATAGTATTACTTACAAAAAGGTGATGTAATTTTGATCCTTGGGTAGAGTATATATATCGTAGTTAAAAGAATGTTAACTTACAATGAACCCTTTGAGATTAATAATTTGGGGATACTTCTTATTATAATCATGGATTTTCTTAGCCAACTGGGGGACGTAATGCCCTATAAACATAAAATAATAACTCGAAATGTCAGCTAAAATTTTACATAAATTAATTAGAAGTTGCTAGTGAGATACCTGCATAGCTCTCCCCAGCAATGTAAAACTCCCTATATTTATATTGGGGGAATCTTGACATCCATCTAATTAGAAAAATCAGTGCATCCTGAGCTGTGTTACAAATTTGGAATTCTTATGGTAAGTAGTGACATGGAACAAGGGTAGTTATGAAAATGGAAACATGGTGACAATTTTAAATAACTTCAACAATGCTTCAGATTCATATGTACCTGTCCTTTTGTCCCCTGAAGTTTTGAGATCCGAGCTGGTATTTGTGTATGAGAAGCCAACACCAGCAGGCGATTCAAGAAAGAGAATATTTGCTTCTGAAAACCAATTTGAAAAAAGAAAGAAAATTGTGTTTTCATATATTGTCATTCTGAAAGGTGGTTAACACAATGGTGAAAAGAGAAATCTTAATAAAATACTTTATAACACACTATCACTGTGATATATATATAAACCTCACTAATGTTAAAACAGAGTGGAAGGAAATAGAAAGAAGGAAAATAGGATAAAAATATTAAATTTTTATCATTTGTTTGAGAGGAAAAATAAGAAAGAGCAAAATTATTTCCGTGGGAGTCATCAAGAAATATTTTCTCCCCAAATTTGAATAAAATGAGAAAGAATTGATCTTTCTCTTTTTCAATTTTTTGGTTTAATTTTAAAAAAAAAACTTATTATATAATTTTTTTAAAAAAAATAATAAAAAATTTTATGTCAAGAAAAAATATTAGATTAAAAAATTATATATTTTAATTATGATAAAAATATTTTTTATGTAATTTATTTATTTCTGTTTACCCTCTTTTTCATTCATCTTAACAAATAGAGAAAAATTTCTTTACTTCTTTTTCATTTCTATTTATCCAAACAACATATCATTTCCATTATATTTTTCCTCTATTTCTATCATTCTTAATTATTTCTTCTCTATTTCACTCCTCATCCAAAATGATGTTACACTTGTTATTTACCGACTCCCACTTTACTGAATGAGATCCACACCCACCCACCCCTAATAATAAAGAGTGTAGTAAAAATATTCTTTAAATAAAAAATAAAGTAATTAAGATAACAGTTGCTTGCCTCTGTTCCATGCATATACATTGAGATATAGAGAAGAGCCCGTTTTGTTTATACGGAATGGCCCAATTTCCTCTGATGCCCCGTATGCTACCGATGAGCAACCCGGCCCTGAACCAGGAAACACAAAAATTATTATGCCACTGTGATTTTATTTAAAGGTTTTAGGCTGAGTTTTTTTTTTTTTCTAAATTACATTAGCATCAATATTTTTAAAATCAGACCAGTTATAGAACAGGTCAAAACAGTTGTTTAAGGTTCAATTATTCAACCATGATTAAATTGTAATTGAACGGTATTAATAAAATGATTATAATAATTAAATAATATATAAATAATATTAAATAAATATAATATTGTAATTTTATAACACTAAAAACTAAAATAAAACATTATTTTATATCTATTTATAATTCTTTTTAAATATGTGTTTTTATTTATCTTAAAAATGTTTTAGATTAAATTTAAAAAATAAAAAAAATAGAGAAAATGAAAAACAAAATAAAATAATTTGAAAATTACTTGTTCAAACCGGTTTGTACACCAGTTTTTGCTGATTTTAGACTGGTTCTTACCGGTTTTGAAATCATCTAGATTGTTTCGAGTAATTAACAGATTGATTACCAAACTGATTCTCGATCAGGCCAATCAACCGGTCGATCTTGTCCAATTTTCAAAACTATGATTGGCATGCAATTGTTATCTAATGGTCGCTTTTCAAAATAATATATGCAATTATACGGATGCCCTTATCATTCTTAGATTAGAGAAGTGATATGAACATGCACGTGCAATGTGAACACCTTACAAGTCATATCTTGATGTCTTCTGTTCTAACTAACTAGTATAACACCTACAACTATCCACTAAGCCATGAAATTTTCGGCCTTAAATTTCAACCATTACAAATTTTTTGGTTTGTTCTAGTTCTTGGGTCTAATACATAAAGATCTCAAACTTTCTGGTCCCGGAATTTGAACAGGACCACAATGGCATTTTGCAGCATGGCCATGTCTTGACTTTCTTTTGAATTTTTATTTGAGGAGTATTACCAATAAACTATTAAACGCACTTTTTATGGTTGATTAAAATTTATTAGAAACTACATAATTATGAAAAAGACTTCTAAAATTTTGTGATTTTAAATAAATTTCACTTAATAATAAAGAGTGTATTAGAAAGTGTGTTACATATATTTCTCTTCTTATTTTTGTTAGATATGTTTTCATTAATGATTATATTAATGCTACTTTTTACTTTTAAGATTTTGTTTTAAAAAATTACATCAAGTGGTCTTAAAAAATATTAATAAAATAAAAAATAAAGTAATAATTTTGTGTATAATAACAAGTATTTAATATATTACACTTATATTTGTAAATACAAGTAAAATATAAAAATATATGTTTTAAAAATATTTAAATAAAATTTGTTAAAATATAAATTAAATATAAAAATACATGTGTTTAAAACTTTTGATTTTAAAAACTATTAAAAATTAATTTAATAAATATTATTTTAATAACAATTTACAAATATATAATCTATTATATTAATTTTAATTGAACAAGTTAACTATTAATGAAAATAATTAAGAAAACCAAAAATCTCCTTTAATTATATAACTGATCAAAAATTAATTTAAGCTGACTTAAAATCTAATAACCCACACAAAAAAATGTCATATATAATATAATGGTTAGATGTTGGATTTTCCTTTGATTACATAAACTTTATTTAAATATTAAATTATTATTACATTGTAAATTTGTACTAACAATATGATGCATCATATCAACAAACAATTCTATATATTAATTGTCAAGAGAAAACAGGTCATGCAGTAACGGTGTAAAGTAGTTTTACACCATCATTCAATCACAAACTACTATTTATTATAAGTTTGTGAATTTTTATAATAAATATTTTAAAAGTCATATTAATGGTGATTTTTGGTTGATTTGATAATGTAAAATTTTTTACATTAATAGCGTATGGCCATTAAACTCTTAATATAAATACATGGAAGTTATTTCATCTCTATAGATGATCAAGTTTATGATATAGAAGGATTTATAATATAAAGATGGGTTAAGTAATAAAATCATATAAAATCTGAAACGTTGGGGGTGGGAGTCAAACATCCCTGGCCTTGGCGGGATCTGAATGCGTGTGATTCCAACGAAAATAGACAGGTACCCAAAAAAGGAGAATTAATGAGAAAATGAGCATCTTTTGAAGGGACAAAATGAAAAGGTTAGTGAATGCCTTGCGTTGCTGTTGTTTCTGTTTGTTTCTCCATATATTACAAAGAGAGAAACAAAAAGAAGGTGAATGAGGAGGGTTTTGTTTTTGTTTGTTTTTCTTCGGTAAGCATGGGAATAGGTTCTTCCAAACAGGGAATAAATGTCAGAAATAGAAGGAATAAACCACAATAAAGATACAGACAGAGTAAGATCACGAGGACACACATGGGTCACCCTAGTTGGTTTTTTTTTTTTTCTATTTTCTCTATCAGTGGACAAAAACTTAAGTTGTAACAGCTAGTTGTCAATTTTACTTCCTCAGAATCAGTGGCAATGTGGTGTACAATACAACTCACCGTGTGTTAGCAGGAAAGTGAGGAAACAGTGGACATTAAGTCAAGTGCGCCAGAGAGGTAGATGGGGTGCATTAATAGGCCGATCTAGATAGGGTTGGCCATTTCAGGGAACGGTCAACATGTGCAACAGTTACTTAATGGTTCAGCAAGTACTAAGTCACGGAGACACAAACCATCAAGATTTTAAAAATATAATGCATGGTTCAAGGAAAAACTGAACAACTTAATGCAAACCCACTAGCAAACTTGAGTTGTAAATATGCATATACGATATACCAAAATTTATTTTTCAAAATTCTTATTTATTTCGAATAATTTAATTTCAGTAACCTTAATTATATTAACGAATTGTTGCTCTTGTTTTGCTTTCTTTTCCGGACCATTATCAATGAGAATAACAAAATGTCCAGTCCCCTTTGGCCTTTACAAGATATACCAAATATATATCTTGTACTTCTTCGATTCATCTATCAAACGAAATGTTCAATCCCCTTTTTTCCCTCGTTTTGGTTGTAAGAGCTAGCTATGCCTTATGCTCTTTTGGCAGTTTTTATGATTCCTAGTGCATGCAATACAACTTATCCTTATAAACTTAATTTCAAAGCTTTTGAGGATGCACGGAACCTTTTCCTAAGCACTTAATAACAACTATAACTTTATATGGATTGCCTACATAGGTATCTTTCTGGGGTAATATATATACTGATCAAGTAATTTGTATAGTCAAAGGTGGAAAGAAATCGAAAAAGAGTGAGAGAAATAAATCATGAAACTCACAAAGGTAGTGGAATGAAGCTAGTATATATATATAATGTAGAAGGTGAGGAGTTGAAGCTCTCTCTCAATATATATGTAGATATGAAAATAAACTAACCTCCATTGAGCCAGAGAACAAGAGGCTTATTATTCGGGGAAGTGGCTTCAGTGAGCCAGTAGAAGAGTGCTCGGCCATGTTGCTCGTTCACAGCGACATAACCGGAGAACTGAGAGAATGCCACACGTGGCTGCCCCGGGAGCGCAGAGATTCGATCTTGGTCTTGCTCTTTTGGCACGGCAGCAAGAATGGATGAAAATGCAAAGATTAATAAGCACAGGAAGAAGATACGAACCTTGCTTTGGAATGCCATCATTAATAGCACTCTTAATTTCTAGCTCCTAAATAACACCAAGAAAAGGCTCAAGGGCCAGTAGAATATATAATGTTCTCCCTCTCTCTCTCAGTGTGTCTCTATATGCCTCTACAAAGTACTAAAACTGTGTTGTTTGTACGAGATCTATAGAGAGAGAGATGACTGATGAGAGAGATGGGAAGAGTAGCTAATAGCTATAGCTGGAATTATATGCAAGACAGCTTATATATAAATATATGAACATGGAACTGTTGAGGATGTTGATGCCTCAATTGTAAAAGGTACTCATAGGGTGGACTGGCCATGCTATTGCATTACTACAGACAACTTGCATGCCAAGTTGGGCCGGTATGAAGAGAGAGAGAGAGATGGTTCTACAAGGCAACTGAAACTTTGATCAGATACCTCATGCTCGATGAGAACAAAGAAAGCAAACATCCATAATATGTATGCATTGCTTTCTTCGTCCCTTCCTCTTTATCTCAATATCAAGTCAGTCAGACTAGTCACTCGCAATTTGAGTTGAAAATGGCTATTAATATCATACATATGGTTTAGTTATATTATCACTTTAATTTTTTTTTAGGTTGTGCTGGAGAGAAAGTGATTAAAATTAAAAAAAAAAAAAACCGTATATTTTTTAAAAATTATTTTAAAAAATTGTCAAACATATTTTTTTCCAAATAAATTAAACTAAATGCAATATAATTAGTCATGTGAAACAAGACAAAACACATCTTTTACTTGATGAAAATTGCAACAAAGCTATCCGGCACTCGGTTAGGTACATATAATGTAGTTTGTTGAGAGTTTTTTTTTTTTTCCTTTCGGAGCTATTAATTTGGAAGCATGCATGTGCAGTGATGTATCCAATTTAGCCGGCTACGCCTGGCCTTGCATTTGACTCAAATATTAAAAACAACACTAAAAACTAGGGACAGCACACTAGTCGATCCTTATTATTAGCATTATTCGGTCAAACTAAATGGTATAGTTGCTTCATTCATATGCACGTAAGTTTCGTTTTGACTTAGTTTCAATCAAATAAATTAAAAACTTGGATTGGAAGATTATGTAACATGAGGTAGCTTAGCAATGTCGGTATATTCAGCTTCAACCTTCCTCAGGCCAGCTAACTAGTGCGTATATTGTTGTCCTGAATCAATTAATTTTAATTTAATATTGCTATATAGAGAAAAAAAAAAAATGTACCTGAGAATTGAGATAATTTTTGTCATCTCTTTTAATTTTCCTTATTATATATATATATATATTTTTTAATTTTTTTAATTTTTTTAATTTTTTTTATTTTTATTATTATTATTTTTTTTAGAGACCACAAGTATCTTTTATTAAAAACAATTTTGTTTGAATTGGATAGAATAACTGTAAATAGCAAAACTTTCTCGAGTATTTTATATATGTGTATATATAAAAAGAAATGAAAAGAAAGAAATGATTTAACTTCTGGTGGTCATAACTAGAAGGAAAGAGGCAGAGCGAGATGTGTTGCATTAATATATTGTGACCTTTAATGGACGGGGCCTTTTATTCCTTGACAGATAAGACAGGGTTGAGGCCGCCCTATCCCATTCCCAACCATTTTGAGGGCTCACAAAAAGAACTCTTGTCGCCTCATTTTTGTTGCAGAGTTACATTGCTGATGCTGTAAGAATCATAAATGGTGCAAAGTCGAAGGCACAATTATTTTTCTGAAAGAAAACCACGAATTTCATCATTTAATACGAAAGGCAAATCAATTTTTACCATTCACTGCGATGAAAGTTATATATGCGTAAAAAGGCCACCATGAATTTCCGTACGACATGACATATATATATATATATATGTAGGGATGTCAAAAATATCCGTACCTGCGGATATCTGCGGATAAAATCTGTCACGGGTAGAAAATGGGTACTTTAATGAATATCCGCGGATATTCTAAACGGGTATACCCGCTACCCGTTTATTAACGGGGCGGGTACGGATATCATGGTATCCATACTCGCGGATACCCGCTACCCGCAATTATATATTTACTTAAATATCCTTACATATTAATATAGATAAAATTACATAAATTTATTCAAAATTTTCAAAAAGATTGTTCATTACGAGAGAAATCTTATACAATTATATTACAAGAGAAAAAGAACATAAATTTGTGAGCATTTAAACTATATTCTTTTTAGAAAATTGTTAGAATAATTAAAATTTATGTTTAAAGTGATTATTTTAAATTATAACTCTTTAATTTATAAATTTAAATTTATAAATTCAAAGTGAAATTTGCAACACTTTATAATTGTCCACAACACATAAAATAAATTTGTTATTTTTTTATTTTATTTTTTAAAAAAATACCCGCGGATATCCACGGATACCCGCGCAGGTAATGGGGCGGGTACGGGTATAAGTTTTATTGGGCGGGGCGGGTAGCTACTACCCGTACCCGCCCCGCCCCATTGACATCCCTATATATATGCATAATATATAGTTAATTACTTATTGCATGAGTATTTATAAATATAAATTAAAAAAATAAAAAAATTGTTTTAATTAATATCTATTACTATATATTTTATAGTAAATGTATAAATATCTCATTTTGTTTACGCTAATTGAAAAATTTAAATAACAATTAGAGAAGTAAATTTTTGATTAAATGATTAATTAAAAAAGTAATTTCATTAATATGGAAACATATATAACAGAACATACTCTACAAAGCGAAGAAGACACATGTAAATACCTATTTAAAAAGGAAAAAGTGTACAAAAAATATCTTACTTTTAAAAATAAAAAATTTAATTTTTTATATAAGTGCAGATTAATAAATCATTTTTTGGACAAGCTCAGATATATATATATATATATATATATATATATATATATATATATATATATACATAATCCTTTATACGTCACTTTTCTTAATGTGATTTTTATATGAGAAAAATATATTTAATCTTTATTAGAACAATTATTTTTAATTTGGTCTCACCTTGTATAACTTGATACGGGTAATTAATTTTTATTTTGTAATTTAACATTTCTTTTAATAAGTATTTTTTTAATACTCCTAAAAACAAATTCTCTTACCAAGTATTTGTTAATGTATATATGTTAAATTTAATTTATGAACTTATGAACTCATATATTTGGCATACATTAAAAAATACCTAGATTTTTAATAGTGATTAGTTCGAAGACTCAACTAACCTACTCTCTCTCTCTATATATATATATGGGATCAAGTTACTCCAAAAATTATCTTAAAAGAGTTATTCCTCATTTTCACCTTTCATTGTTTTTTAGTCTATTGATTCCAATGAGTAACTTACCTTTAACTATTAGATTAAAAGAAAAAAAAAGGTGAGGATGAGGATGAGGAGTAATTAATTCTTTTAAAGTTACTCTTGGACTAACTTAATCTCTTCTCTCTCTCTCTCTCTCTCTCTCTCTCTCTCTCTATATATATATATATATATATATTCTCTCTCTATATATAGTACGTATGTATGTATATATCCAAAAACAGCTAAAATTAACGTACACTTACCCCAAACATATCCCTTAATTAGGTTTCCTATACGGTTTACCGATCAAATTAACATATTGATGATCATTCACTTCTACATGCATGCATCCATAAGTTAGATTATTATGTTAAGAAGCCCGGCAGAACCCAATAGAAGAGAGAATTAGAGAGAAAGTGATAAAATCAAAATTTTTATTATTGATGAAATAAGAAATTAAAATGATTACAAAATTAATGAGCTCTTACAATGATTTATATATAAGAAACAAACCAATTAACTGTTAACCATATGTAACTTTATTTAACCCTAACAATAACTTTCTAACTACCTAAGTATATATATCTTCAACAGATTAAGCAAAATAAAAATAAACATATTGATGAATTTTCACTTATACATGCATGTATGGCGTTAGAAGACCAAGCAGAGCAAAATACCTCAAGAGAAATTGGTAGACAATAGTTAGTAACAAGTTTGATCCGTTCATCCAAAAAGAAAAAGTAACAATTAAGGTTGATCCTCAATTGACCAATTCTGTCTTAAAGATTCAAACAAACGACGTAGCTCTCAAGTCACACTCATTGTCTCAGCCATTCTTCACCACATGTTGCAAAAATTGATCTCCATTATCTGCCCCGTTTATGAAATGATAGCTAACAAATTAATCCAGTGCGCTAGAAAATTGAAGAGACCAGATTCAACACGCTTTCAATGATATATAGTCCAAGTTTGATCATACTCCGCTGTTAGACAAATGTGTTCTCAAGGTTAATCTTTTTATCTTCTATATCTATAAATTAGAATATCTATATTCAAAGAGAGTGTTTGTAGAACTATTCTTTAACAAGAGTATTTTTAGCTTATTTTATTTTTCAACAACAGTATTTTTAGAAAATTTTCCCAACCTCTTATCTCTTTTAATCCATCTTTTTAATTTTTAGTTCTGAATTAAATTTTAATATTTTTTTAAAAAAATTATCAATAGTTAAAAATAACTTTGTATCCCAATATAATTTGTTTATCATAAATCTAAAATATAATTTATATAATTAAAAATATTTATTTATTAAAATTTTTAATTATAATATAATTTATATATTCAAAAGTATTGATTTATTATAAATTATAATTATATAAAATAAACATTTATCCTCATAGGCTAAAATACTAGTTAAGATATTAATTATTTATCAAAATATCATCTTTTATAAATTGTTAATTAAATTATTTCTGTTTTGCTCACTTTTTTTTTCTAATTTTTAAAAACACACATAAATAACTATCAACAACCATAATACTCCATTTTGAAATAAGTGTCATTTTAGAGTATTAGACAAGAACTAGTATTTTAGTTTGTGCATTGCACAAGATAAATCTTTATTTTATATAACTATAATTTATAATAAATAAATACTTTTGAATATATAAATTATATTATAATTAGGATTCAAAATAAATAAATATTTGTGAACATATATATTTAAGATTTATGGTAAACAATTTATATTGTGATACAAAGTTATTTTAACTATTGATAATTTCTTTTAAAAAATTGAAATTTGATTTAGAAATATAAATAAATAAGATAGATTGAAAGAGATAAGATGTTAAAAAAAACTCTAAAAACGCTATCGTTAAAAAAAAAGCTAAAAATGCTCTCGTTAAAGAATAATTTCTATAAACGCTTTTGTTCAAGATAATTATTTAAATTTATATATAAAGAGGAATATTTAAGAGTTATGACAAATAATTTATATTGTAATACAAAGTTATTTTTAACTATTGATAATTTTTTTAAAAAATTGAAATTTAATTTAGAAATATAAATAAATAAAATAGATTGAAAGAGTTAACAGGTTAAAAAAATTCTTAAAAACGCTCTCGTTAAAGAAAATCAGCTAAAAAGGCTTTCGTTGAAGAATAGCCCCTATAAACACTTTCATTCAATAGCTATTCTAATTTATATATACAGAGGATGAAGAAAATTAATAAATTCACGTAAAAAGTAGAAAATAAGTTTTAGCATGGGATCAAATTACTCATTCTTTGGTATTGTATATTCTTAATACATTTTTTTAAAAAAAATCTAATTTTGCAATTACTAAGACATTATACGTAGAAGAAAGTATAGAGAGAATCGCAAAATTAGGAGAGAAAAAAAGTCATGAATATTTTATTGATATTATTAAATGGTAAATAATTTTGAAAGGATAAGAATCAAGTTATTCCACAAGTAACATTTAGTAGAGTTATTTCGTTCAAAATATATTAAATTTCAATAATGCAAGCGTGAATACTTTGATATCAACAATCATGCTTATCAAGTTTTGGATAAATCAAATTTTTATAATTAGATAATCTTATAGTTGATGTTTACTTATAGTATAAAAGAATATATTATAAGTTAAATTAAATTTATTTAATATAATACCAAATAATTTTAAAATTCTATATATAACTATTTGTGGACAATTTATTCAATAAAATTTTTTAATTTAACAAATAGATTATTGAAATTTAATGTACACAAAGAGTTATTACAAAAAGAACTATATCAAAAAATACCCTTGGAATGGTTGAATCCCTACCCATTTTGAAATAAACAAAAATCTATTAAATGAACTTATTCTAGAATTGACATGAAAACAAATTCACTAAATAGCAACTGTCAAAAGTCATCGCTCAACATAAAAAGTTGTCACTAATAGAGGTTTAGTGTTGGTTAAGTGACAACCTAAATGTCATCGCTAACTAACTCGACACTAACATGTTTGAGAGGGCCAAAAAGAGGCTGACATCACAAAATGAGGGCCTAGCTATTGCATAAGCCAATGTTAATATGCACAGCCTGAACCAAAAAAAAAAATCGATATCACCAATGGTGTGTTTCCATATTTTTCCACGCCCATGCCCATTCCAACCCCAAACACCCCCCTCCCCCCACTTAGAACCACAACCCACGCCCAAAACCCGCCACCATCTGACAACCACCTCCATCCATCCACTAAAGAAAAAAAAATTAGAATTGGAGAAAGAAATAGGGGGGGGGGGGGGAGAACCACTTAATGCTTCAGTAGCCAAATAAGAGGTTGCAACTCTGACAACCATGACTCTAAAGTGGCATGCCACTTCATTGTTGCTACCACTTGTCACTTATTTGCTCCGCCAAACCTGTAAAATTAAAGGATAGGGAGAATTAAGGGGATGAAAAGAAGTGGGTAGAGTGCAAGGGGTAGGGAGAAGGAAAAGAAGAAAGTGAGAGTGAGAGTGAGAGTGAAGGGGAAATGAAAAGTTAGAGGTATAAAGGGTATAAATTAAAGTGACAACCTTACATGTGATGATTATAGCAACGATCAGGCCATCACATACTAGATTGGCACTCAAAAATAAAATTTGAAACTAACACAAAAGAATGAAAACGGGAGAAATATTAGTTTTGGTGCTCAAAAACTAGCAACGGCTAGGCTGCCACTTGTAACACCGTGTATTTCTCAATGTATGATTTAGTGCTTTAATAACTAAAAGTGGAAATATAATATGAGATACTAGTGATTAAAATGAATAAATAAGTTATTGTTGTATGAGTGTTGCTTTGTGTTGGTTGTTTTGGAATTGCTGTCTAAATTTAGGGAACTGAGGAAATGTTGTTCTTGAGCCAAAGTGAGAATGTTGGTTAAGATTATATAGGTTGTTAAGTGAAACAGTAGTATTGGGTCTGAAGTGAAGTTTGGAGAGTGACTAGATGGACCATGGGCTTTAGTGGGCCTAAAGTTGTTGTGTGGCCCAGGGAGGGTTTTATAACATAGAGACCCCTTTTTCCTCCTTATTCTCTCATTTCTCTCATCCCACTTGCCCTCTCATTCTCTCAATCTCTCTCAAGACCTGTTTGGAGTGTAGCAAGATTTCAAGCTTTGATTTTCATTCCATTGTGCTGAGAAAAGTAGATTTCTCGAAGATTTAGCTTAAGAGTCCGTTTTCTCTTATATTCCTTTTTCTCGTAAAATTCAAATTTGGAACTCTTAGAGGTAAGGGAAGCTTACTTGTGTTGAATATATGTTGTATGAACGTGATAGTGTATGTATATTGTTGTGGTTTAAGTTAGAATGCATGATTTGGATTAGTTTTATGGCAATATGTTGAAAATGGGTTTTCTTGATTCTGTGGTTGATTCTGTTAGAATGCTATATGGATTGTTGTATGTGTTTAGTATGTTGTTGTGTGGTCGTATTCGACCTCTATGGGATTGATTTGAGGCATAAGTGAGTGGAAAGTTTAGATTTTGGGGTTTTTCAAAGAGAGTTTTGTTGCTGCTATCTAATAGTCGCTAAACAACTAAGGGCCTCGTTGAGCGAGAGTGCCCCTAAGACTAAAGTGAGATTGTCGGGTTAAGGATTCGTTGAGCGAGTTTTCTTGAGTGGTAGAATTAGCTGTAGTGTAAGAGCGATTCGTTAAGCAAAATGTTGCTCACTGAGCGAGTGTTCATAGAAATCTGGAAATTCTCCAAAAGTGAGTTCGCTGAGCGAGTGGGGGTATTCCAGATTACATGGGAGCAATTCGTTGAGCGAAAACTGAGCTCGCTAAACGAATTGGAGGAGCTGGAGAGTGGTGCTCTCTGTTGCAATTGAGTCGTTGGGCTAACAACAAGTTCATTGAGCGAGGAGTGTGTGTGTAGATTCTGGCTGTTCTCTAGAATGGCTATTCGCTAAGCGAGTAGGTGACTCGCTGAGCGAAATGTAGATGATGGAATTTGGATAAGGTCCCTGGAATGGATTAGCTAAGTGACTCTAATTGTCGCTGGGAGAGTGACTCTAATTTGCTAAGCAAGACTCATAGTCGCTGAGCGAAAAGCCTTCGCAGGGGAAGTTAGTCCTCTGTAAGGAAGGTCTTCGCTAAGCAAGCATATGGGTTGCTGAGCAAATGTAGAGTTCTATAGTTGATCATTTTGGAAAGTGTGGTTATGTGAAACATGATTAAGAAGAACTCCTAGTGTAAGCCTAAGGTTGAGAATGTGGGAGGAGTGACAGGTTGTTTGGATAAGACCTTTACTGTTTCTAAGTGTTGTTGTTTGGGTTTTTACCCATAGGATGTGGGCTGCTTAGATAGGGTCCTAGAGTGAAAGGTTGCTTGTGAATGAATTGTTATGTGAGGATTCTCATAGGGTATGGGTTGTTTGGATAGAGCTTTACCTGTTGACTATGCTTGAGGCTGGTATGGGCCTGCATGGTGTTGGTAATGGTTGTGGACATGTGTGGTGCTGGTTGAGCCCATATGGTGTTGTATCACTGTTGTTGTGTTGCCACACACACACACACACACACACATATATATATATATATATATATATATATGTATATGTTATTTTGTTGTATTGAGTGGTTATGGCATTGTGATACATGCATGTCATGCATATGTTGTTGGCTGAGGCAGTGATAGGTCTCATGTCGTTGTGCGGGTAGGCATGTAAGTTGGATGGTTGATAGGAGTTACGGCTTAGACGAGCTGCCAACCTAGTGCGTGGATAAGATGTGGGGTCTTAAAGATGGGCCTTCGGGGATGAGTGAATGGGCGATTTCGCAAAAGGCCAAGGCAGTGCAGGCCTTGTATCGCGGTGAGCTGCCACCGACATACACTTATCCCGACACTCCACCCACATAGAAAATCATAAGTGAAGCTTGTTAAATAAGAAATAAAATCGACAAATTTTTGTAATTTTTATTTAGAGATTGTGTTATTAACATTTTTCTTCTATTTTTTTTGGTGCTTAGAGTATCTCTTAATCAAGAGTTAAAAATTAATCCCTTAAAGTATGTAAATTCACTTAAGAGATTGACATCTCTCAACAAATATTTTTCCATACATGTAGACCTAAGAATTAAACAATTAAACCCCTAATCATATATTTAAAAGACATAACTATTTGTCCATCATATCACATTTTTTTCAATTATATATGTCGTTGTTTGTCTCTATTCAAGAAAGTAAGTCATGGTCCATAGTAGGCATATTTGAGTAATTCATTAGGCTTTGACTTTGAGTAGTTGAAATTTTGACAATTCCTACTAGGAGTGTGCAAAATATCATGTTTATTAAAACTAATCCATATTCACACTGCTCCACTCCATTATAAATCTATTTTAGTGGATCAATTATTATCCAAAACCAATTATAATAGATTGGTTATATATCCATATTTGTTTTTGCAACTAGTAATTATATCTATATCCATTTTTGCACAAATCGAAAACCGCTATACTATCTCAAAGCATATTTCTCTCTCTGTTTATCTTAAAAGAATAATTTTAAGACTCTCTCTTGCTTTATCTCAAAACATAATTTTTTTTTTGTTACACAAACGGTTGTTTTTATATGTCTCTCTCTCTTCAAAACTCTTTGTAATTTGTATATTGTCAATGAAACAAAGAGTGAGTAAGTGATTAGGGCTTTTCTAATTTCTACATTTTTATTAATATTTATTTATTTATGCGCTAATAATAATTAATGACATTAACCTACTGCAAAAATCGCTATTAGTTATGCTTATACAACAAAGCAACGTGAACGCATCTTTCTATTCATGTTTCTTAATGAAACACGTATTTCTATTCTTAAAATTTTTTAAAATTAATAATATAATGTTCAAAATTAATTATAAGTATTAAAGAAAGTTGTAAAGAAATAAAATATATCTTAAAAATATCTTTTAAAAAATATTCATAATTTAAAAAGAAAAAAGATAAGTACAATCTTCAAAAGAATTTAATTAGAATACATTGGCAATGTAAAAAAATTTATAATATGGTTTAATTATAGTTTGTCATGTATTTTAAAGTGGTTTTAAATTTATTATTATTGTAAAAAAATTACATTAATAACTATTAAACTAATTTATAATGTTATCTTTGTTTTATTATTGAGGTGCACACTTTATTTTTATATGTTATAGAAAAAGTGTACCAATACTATTAAAGAATAATGCTAAATATCAAGTAATACACAATTTACTCTTATGTTATAAAAAGAACGTGTTAATATTATTAAAGAATAATACTAAATAGCAGTAAAAAAAAAGTATTGTTTTTCCACTAATCTATTTTAAAGAAAATTTGAAGAAAAAAATATTTTAAAAAAAATAATATAACATAATAATTGTGTAAATTTAGTTATTAAATTTTTTACATTGTATTAATAAATTAAAAATTTTAAACAACTATCAAACTATAACCAAACCGTAATTTGTGTTTAAAAAAATTAAACAGTTGTGTAAAAAACTAGTTTATGGTTATGGTTTAAAACTAATTTTAAAACTAGTTTATGGCTCAAAATTAGTTTTAAAACCAAACTGATTTTTGAGCCATAAACCGGTTTCAAAACGATTTATGATTGAAAACCAGTTTTAAAATCAACCTGATTTTAAAATCAAATTTAAACCATAAACTAAATTTAAAACCAATTTCAAAAAATCCAAACCAACTTTATGGATATGAATTTTAAATCCAATCCATTTAATTAAATATGGATTGAATTTTTAAAAATCCAATCCATGCCCACTCCCTACCTGTCGTGCCCTATAGCTGGCGATGGGTACCGCATGAGTTTCTAGCAATTATTTACAATTGGAATCAAAATTGTGGAGGCAGACCTTTTAATTACGTGACATTGTCCACTAGAAGATTCTCAGCTTTGTTTTTGGTTGATTGCACATAAGACAGATTTAAGCACATGCAGACTGCTGAATAAGTTCAGAAATAATGAAGAGTGGAAGGGATCTTCTCTTATCATACAAAACAAAAACGTAGTAAATGTTACTATGAAAAGGTCAGTAACATATTCTTCTTGAATTTAATGGTCATACACTGACAGTGTAAAATAGTTTTACACTGTCATCCAATCACAAATTATTATTTATTGTAAGTTTGTTGACTTTTATAATAAATACTTTAAAAATCATATTAATGGTGATTTCTGATTGGATGATAGTGTAAAACTTTTTACACTGATAGTACATAACCATTAAATTCATTCTTCTTTGAATTGTTGAGTTTGAATATGGTTACCTAAAGTTATATGCACGTATTTATGCTTAATTGGGTTAATGTTTAATTTCCAAATTAAACCATCTAGCAAGGAAAATTATTATTTTTTGTGGGTTCTAAGTTTTCATATGAAAAAAAAATGAATACAAATCTAATTTTTTTTGTTAACTATGTTATAAGTACAAAATATCTACAAGTTTCGTCAATGACTAATCTCTACTAGAAAGCCTGGTTGACCACCTTTAGTAAGGTCTTCTCTCTTAACTATATTTTTTTTTATCTACAAGACTCGAATTCGAGACATTCCTTAAAAGATTTTGAGTTCAATTTCACTCAGACCAACGAAATTTTGATAAAGACTTAAATTAATCAATAATCATCAGGAAAAGGGAGAATATATAGAGAATGAAGTGGATATTGAATAAAAATAATAAATACATGTAATTAGATTCTTGAATGAAACCTTTTATCTCATAATTTGATGTCTTTGGTATCTTTTTTGAATATGAAGTGCAGTCCCTATTTTACGCGTTGGATTTCATATTTATAGACAAATAACAATTACAGCATGTGTCATAGTTGGCAAATAATTTTGTCTTTTAAGTATGTGATTAATGATCCATTTAATTTGTTAAAAATATGTAACTAGACAGCACAAAAATTATTGTTTTATGTTTCATTTGAAAAAAAATAATGGGACAGCACAACTCAAGTGATGATAAACAGAACAAAAACTCAATTTTTTGTTTCTTAACAAACTATGGGATAACTTTTTCTCCCAAGTACAAAATACCCAAAAGACAAAAATAACCCACCATCGTCATTGCTACTACCACCACCATCACTACCACTGCCACTACAGTCGTTGGCACTGCCACCACCATTACCACTACTGTTGCTACCGTTGTTGTTACCTTCACCACTATTACCACCATTGTTGCTACCTACCGCCACTGCATCTACTACTCCCACCACCACCATTATTTTGCTTGTACTGTTTATTGTCCATCAAATAATGTACAAAATAAAAAGTTGACTTGTAACTTAAGTGTTTGTCTTGTGTTATTCTCCTTGTGCTGTATCTTAGTGCATATCAAAAGCATCCTAAGGGTTCGATCTCCAAGTCTGTATGTATGAAAAAATATTTGTTGGGGATACCCTGAGTTCAAAAAAAAAAATTACAGCCTAATTATAATCAATTTGAAATTAAAAATTACACAATCACTTATAGAATGATTGCTTAATAGTCTATTTGGAATATATTCATGGTGAGAAAATAAATATTTTTTATAGTGAAAGTGAAGCAACAAATAGTTTCTACTTTTTCATAATATGTATTACCATGATTTTGTGAAGAATAATTGATTTTGTGATGTTATCCAAACACACTATAACTAGTTTGAAAAGGCTATCTCGATTTTATTTTAATCTTCACAATGTCTTCAATTTAACAGCTTCTAAGTAAAAGTCCTTTGATCTAATTCAAATTAATTATAAAAGGAAGCAAAATGACTAATATTAAATAAAAATAAATATATTTTTATCATGTTTTTATTTTATTTCATTTCATTTCATTAATATAGCCATATAAATTCGTATACAGTATTTAGGCATATGTTTTTGTTGCCTACGAGATAAAAGTTTGATTCTATCTAAACACATACATTATGTATATTCTTTCCTTTGTATAACTCCGTATGCCTGCATTATACAAAAGACATTTTTTTTCCCTTGTCCTCTTAGTTTTTATAACAAATACTTTAAGAAAATCAGATAAAAAATTAAAAAAAATATATTGAAAAAGAATAACATTTAAAAAATACTGTTAGTGATCGAAGACACTACCAAGAATTCAAAGAATCAAAGAAGGCAAAAGGGTTTTCTTGCCACATTAATATTGAAAAAACATGTAGTGGTTTGAATGTGGAGGAGATGCTAAATGAGATTGGGTGCTCTTCTGTTGTGGGACTCGCCCACTCATGTAGTCGTGTAGTGGTGCGGAATGTTGACTTCCACACTTGATTTTTTAGTATGATGTAGTTTGAACTTGTTTTTGGTGCAGTTTGATCAGAGTAAAAGTTAACATCCAAGAATGCTTTGACTGTGCTGTCAACTTTTGTTATTAAAAATAAGTTTAAATTATTTTTTTGTCCTATAAAGTAGGAGAATTTTGCTTTTAATTCTTTATAATTTTTTTTATTTTCATCCTTATAATATTTTTTGTTTTATTTTGGTCCCTGCTGTCAGATTTAACTATTAAATCTAATAGAAGGACCAAAAGAAAAAATGCAGAAATTATAAAGACAAAAAAATTAAGAGAACCAAAACAAAAACAACCAAAATTAAGAAGACCAAAATAAAAGTAATCTTATTTTATAGGGACTAAATAGTTATTTAAATCAAATTTATAAAAATTAAACTTTCAAACACTGCAAATATATTAATGGGGAGCAAAATAATTAAATCTACAATGAATGAGTTAGTGACCAGTAAAAAAAATTATTAAAAATAAACCTTAAACATACAATTTCTTTGAAGTTATGTAATGATGCAATCACCTTCAATATATAAAGCAAATATAACAAATGGAGAGCAACAAAAGCGAAAAATAAAACAAGACAAAGCTATCGAAACGAATGGTAGCAGACAAGTATGGAATAACAAAGAAAGTAGAAGAAGGATGCACGATGTTATTATTATATATGAGCAAGTTACAATAGCACACTACACCCCTTAAAGTTTTTTGGCATTGCACATGACTACCCTTCTTTTTTAACGTCTACAGCAACATCCCTTATAGAAGTATACAATGTAATGTGTTTCTTAGGTAACATAAGATGTCAATATAATGTTTTTCAAACAATTAAGAGGTGTCAGTATAATTTATAATTTTTTGGACTGGTCACTAGTGCATTCATTGTAAATTTAATTTTTTTGCTCTCCATCAGTATATTTATAGTGTTTGAAGGTTTACTTTTTTATAAATTTGGTTTAAATAATTGTTTAGTCCCTATAATATAAGATTATTTTCATTTTGGTCATCTTAATTTTGGTTGTTTTAGTTTTGGTCCTCTTAATTTTTTGGTTCCTACAATTTTTTTATTTTTTCTTTTAGTCCTTCCGTTAGATTTAACAGTCAAATCTGACAATAGGAACCAAAATGAAACAAAAAAATATTATAAGGATGAAAATGAAAAAAAAAAGTTATAAATGACTAAAGCAAAACCTCTCTATTTTGTAGGTAAAAAGTTATTTAAGTCTTAAAAAAACATATAAACAAGAGATTCAAAGTGTTTGGTGTCTTTATTTGTTATATACCTTAACAAGATACTTTGAATGACTTAGTGATGGTGACCACTTAAAATTTCTTTGAATGTTAAAAACATGTTTTAAGTTGGTCAAATTCATTTCCTCACAGTGCCATGTTACTTACAACTAATACAATGTTGCTTAAAAGTTTATTTATGTGGTTTAGCTTATTTGAAGGTTCTACCATGGTGACATTATGATTTTTTGTTTCTGTAGATTTTCACTATAGAGTTGACCTATGGTATTACTCTTAAACCATCATCACACCATCATCTATGACTATTATCCCAAAAATCATAACATTAAGACCAAATTACTCTTCATAGCACTACACTTTGTTACCAAATTCACACACTATAACAATCAACATGACCAATCACCCATGGCAACCATTAGTGAGATCTAAATACCACCCACTAGGACACGTTTTACAAAACCACAATGCTGAGTTATGATGGCAATGACAAAGAGAAACAACCCTTAAATTTTCATTATGTTAATTATTTTTCTAAAAGCCAATAAGGAGGGAGGGTTTCTTAACCAACTAGTTCAGAAGGAAAGAGTGGAGCTTGGAGGATGAAAGGAGAGGGGAAAAGGAAGAGAAGAAAAGGGAGGTGTAGATAAGAGTGGAAATAGACTGAGTTGATTAAGGTTTTAATAGACTAGACTTGTTTAAAAAATTCAAGGCTCAATACTAATCTAGTGCCTATCATATGTTATTATTTTAGGCTCGACATGGCCATATTTTAAAAGCCTAGCTTGGATTATTAATTAGCTTACTAGGTGCCACTATCATAGAGCCATCAAACAAGCTAAGCCATGTAAGTAGGTTTTTAGGCCAAACTAGACCTTCAAACAAGTTAGCCCAAGTCTTAAAAAATGGCCTATAATAGGTGGGCTCAAATTTTGTAATTATGAACCAGGTCATAAACAAGCCTACCAAAATCTGGGCTAACCTAGCTAGTTTTCATCCTTAAATGCCTATTTCATATTAAAATTTTTAGACAAATCTATTTCATAATTAAAGATTTATTTTATAATGATATTTAATTTAAGTCTTAAATATCTTTTTTATTTTTACATATATGTCATTTTTTTCTTTAGTCCATATAAATTATATTTTTTTAGTTCCCATAAATTATATATATTTTTTGTTTTTAATCTCTACTAACATGACATTTTTTCATGACATGACGTAAGACTATCAATGAATGATATTTTAAGGGACGAGTTAGGAAAATAAATAAAAATAAAATATCGACTTAATTGTATATATTGCCTTCCATTTTTCACGATTTCGCAAATTTTGTCAACCAACTATTTTAAGTTCACATTTACCTCTCATTTTTTACGATTTGCGAATTTTACCATCCAGTTATTTTATTTACACATTGCCACAAAACTTTCAATATTTTGCACATTTTACCACTTCGTCTAACACTATTAATTAACTAATGATATGACATTTTGACCTTTGATGTGATAGGTTGACCATTGATGTGGATTGATACAATGACAACTTGCCATATGAGTAATCAAAATGTTATATTATCGGTCAACTAATGATATCAAATGGGAGGTGACAAAATGCACAAAACTTTGAAAGTTAATTGTGTAATTAAAATAGTTGGATGAAAAAAATTCACAAAATTGTGAAAGATGGAAGACAAAATATGTAATTAAACCTAAAATATCAGACAAATTCTAGAAACTAGACGTATATTTAAGCCAATTTTTTTTTACAAAAAGACAAAATCATTTTGTTTTAGTTTAACCTTTTCAACGGGAAGAACTGGCCTTCACACGACGTCGGGTTAGACACTTAGACCGTCTGGGTCAACGACGGCGTGCGCGGTTTGCACCGTCCCTGAAATCTAGCACGTGCCATATTTATCAATGCCATCCTCTGCATTTTTCGTGTCCACTATCCACTATCAACCTAACCTACCATTTTACTTTTTTTTTCTCCCCTTTGCACTATTTTTCTCTTTTCAGGTTCGCGAATTCGCCACATTACAAATCTCTCACCCCGATCATTCACACCGTTGCTAGTAGTTACCAAATAAGATGTTAGAGCAGTTACTGATATTCACGCGAGGAGGGTTGATCCTCTGGACCTGCGAACACTTCAGCAACGCCCTCAGGGGGTCCCCGATCGACGCGTTGATCCGCTCGTGCCTCCTGGAGGAGCGATCGGGTGCGGTGTCCTTCAACTACGACGCACCTGGAGCCTCATACTCTCTCAAATGGACCTTCCACAACGACCTTGGCCTCGTCTTCGTCGCCGTCTACCAACGCATCCTCCACCTCTTGTACGTCGACGACTTGCTCGCCGCCGTCAAGCGCGAGTTCTCCCGCCTCTACCACCCCCAAAAAACCGCCTACCGAGATTTTGACGAGATTTTCACCCAGCTCCAGATCGAGGCCGAGGCTCGCGCCGAGAATTTCAAAAAACCGAATCCCGTCCCCGCGGTGGCTCCCCACAGGAAGCAAAACGCCACGTGGCAGGGGCAAAACGCTGGATCCGAAAAGAAGAGTGATGATGATGGCAAGAAAGGGCGTAAATTGGAGAATGATCGTTTTGTTGTAGCTAATTCTAATGCTAACCATTCTAACTTGAAGAGTAGTGGCGGTGGGAATAACGGTAGTGTGAATATTGGGAAAGAGAATGAAAGTTCTAATATTGGGGCTTTTGATGTAAATAGGCTTCAGAAGCTTAAAGGAAAAGGGGGGAATGGGAATGGGAAGAAGAAAGATAGTGTTGTTGCCAAGGCAGAGCCGAAAAAGGTTGTTAAGAAAAACAGGGTTTGGGATGATTCGGCGCCGCAAACCAAACTGGACTTTACGGATCACGTGGATGGGGATGGGGATAGAAACGTTGACTTTTTGGCTAAGGAGCAAGGGGAGAGCATGATGGATAAAGAAGAGATTCTTAGCAGTGACAGTGAGGTTGAAGAAGATGATGATACCGGAAAGGGTAGCAAGCCTGTGGCTAAAAAGAAGGGTTGGTTTTCCTCTATGTTCCAGAGGTGAGATTGCAGATGTAGTGTACTGTGCATTTCATTTGCTTTATAATTATTGCCAGATGTTCCTTCGTTCTGATTATTGATGACTGGTGCTTGAAAAATGTTATGTGACTGTGCAGTGCATTGGATTTTTCTACTTTTTATGTGAAGATTTTGTTGTTTGTTATTTTGCATTCCGTGAGATACGTGGACAATTGGATTGTTCTAATGATGATTTCCTGCACTCTGGTGATGGTAATAAAATATATGTCCTTGAATTGGAACCTTGTTGATATTTTTCTTCAATGTTAATATGCATCATCGCTTGTGTTCTCCTTAAGATACACATACATCATCTAGATGCCTCAGTAATTTAACTTGTCATGTTATTAGGTATTCGTCTGAATTTTGGGAAAGGAGTTGGAGTTGGAGTTGGGGACATAAATTGATGGGAGAAAAGGGTAAAGGAATGAAATAAATTAAAGAGTTAGGGTGTGTTTGATTTCTATTTTCAAAAACTGTTTCTAGTTTTTGAAATCATGAATAAATCTCTACAAAATCAGCCCAGTCCATGTCTCACCACATATAGTACCAGTCTAGATGATCCACACCCTTGAGCTAGGACCACAAAAATAAAAGAAGAGGATGAGAAAACATCTCCCAGCTGTTTCTATTTTTTCTGGAAACAATTTTCAATACTTAAAATAGATTTTGGATGAGAAATTGATTGCTAAATAGTGTGGAATTGGTTTAGAAAACAGATTTTTAAACTAAAAGGTGAGAAGGAAATCAAACAAGCCCTTACTCTTGGTCCTAATAGTGCTCCCTCTGGCATGTTGAATTAAGTTCCATTTTTGTAAAATCTAGGGATGCTGCCATGTTTCCGTTTTCCTTTTGCTGGTATCTGCTGGCTTGAAGCTTGTTGCATTGTTTAGATGCTAATAACTCTGCACCTGCTACATTGCCTGACCAATTTAAAAACCTTACTTTGATTTTTTAACTTTCTACTTTGCAATTTCCATATTTTCACTGAGATGACTAATAAGAATATTCCCATACATCCTTGTGCTCAGTATTGCAGGGAAGGCCAATTTGGAGAAGTCAGACTTGGAACCGGCTTTGAAAGCTCTCAAGGACAGGCTCATGACCAAGAATGTGGTATGCATTTATCCTCAACGGCATTATTTGTGTCCCTTTGAATATCTAAACAGTTATTCATCGGCTGCTTTTTGTGCTTATCAAGCTTGCTAATTTTGTTTACATTCTGTGTCACTTGCAGGCTGAGGAAATAGCTGAGAAACTATGTGAGTCAGTGGCAGCAAGTCTTGAAGGCAAAAAGCTAGCTTCATTTACAAGGATATCTTCAACAGTGCATGTCTGTTCCTATCCTTTGCCTTATCAACATTGGATGCTGCTTTTTTCCTTATATATACACTTCCACAACATTCATACCAATGCTATGGTTCAAAAAATGAATTCAGGCAGCAATGGAAGAAGCACTTGTTCGTATTTTAACCCCTAGGCGTTCTATTGACATATTGAGGGATGTGCATGCTGCCAAGGAGCAAAGGAAACCATATGTTGTTGTGTTTGTTGGAGTTAATGGAGTTGGAAAATCTACTAATCTAGCTAAGGTAAGGAAAAATCATATTATTTTCTCCTATTTATTTAAAATTCCATATGTTGGGCTTGGTTTTTAACCAGCGGGGGATATTCTATTCATGTGTAATTGTGTAGGTTGCTTACTGGCTTCTGCAACACAACATTAGTGTCATGATGGCTGCTTGTGATACATTTCGATCAGGAGCAGTTGAGCAGCTGCGGACACATGCACGTAGACTTCAGGTTTATATTGATTTTACTGCTTAAAGTTTAATGCATGCATTAATATATACACTTCATATCATTATCAGTTACTGGAAGCATGTAGTCTTATAAGTTCCCTTTTCAGATCCCTATATTTGAAAGGGGCTATGAAAAAGATCCTGCCATTGTAGCAAAAGAAGCAATTCAGGAAGCTGCGCGCAATGGTTCAGATGTGGTTCTAGTTGATACAGCTGGCCGAATGCAGGTAATTATTGCAGTTATTGTTATAGTCGAGTTTAATGATTTTATGAGAATGTACAAAGTACTAGGGGATTCCTATGATTTGTTATCTCAGTTTATAGTCTTTGCAGTTACTTCCCTATGATGAACTTTGTATTTATTTTATGTAGATTGGAATAGAGGATTATTCTCGTTTCGGATTGAATGGTTTTTGCTATATTTGGATACCAGTGATGATGTTTATTTCAATGCTTTTTACATGTTCATCTGACATGTCACTGCTGGTTTTCAGGATAATGAACCACTGATGAGAGCACTGTCAAAGCTCATTTACCTTAACAATCCTGACCTTGTCTTATTTGTTGGAGAAGCACTGGTTGGTAATGATGCAGTTGATCAGCTTTCAAAATTCAACCAGGTTTGGTTCTGCATACATAATATGTTTGTCCAGCTGTACTTTTGTTTTTGTTTTAGTTTTTCCTATATCTCAGTTATTGAACCCGCGTATTTTATTGCAGAAATTAGCCGACCTCTCAACATCTCCCACACCCAGATTGATAGATGGGATCTTGCTTACAAAGTTTGACACCATTGATGATAAGGTATGCGAGCTCAAAAATTGCAAGGAAGTTAAATTTTGGCTGAGCATTTCGATCTTCTTGAATAGTAACCACCTAGTAGGAGGATAAGGCTTTGTTGTTGTAGTTCGATCTTCTTGATGAAAATTTATTGGCATGTTTCATTTGGCAGGTGGGAGCTGCACTTTCAATGGTTTACGTATCTGGAGCTCCAGTAATGTTTGTGGGCTGCGGACAGTCCTATACTGACCTGAAGAAACTCAACGTCAAGTCAATTGTGAAGACGCTCCTTAAATGAGAGAACAAAATAAACCTGTCATGAATGTTCCTGTTCGATGTGTAACTTGATTATCTCCGTAGATCCCATTACTTTGTGAAACAAAAACATTGCAGGCAATTTGGTTTGTTTATATTGGCAAGCTTCTTTCCTCTGCCCCCCATGGGAATAACGCGTGTAACGTGTAACTTTGTATCATGTGTCATTTAATTTTCCTCACGTTAATAAGTGAATAATCCATGCGGATCGTCCAGCCATTTATGCGACAAATGCATAGATATATTTAAGCATGTTCGAGATTTTTGCAAAATGAATCTCATAAGATTTAGCTCGACCTTTAATCGTTATTCTCAGCTATATGATTTTCCAAAACTCGGGGGCTAAAAGATATGACGATTACATGGGAAGTATCTGTAACACCAAATTATGGTTGATTGAAGTGAATTCACTTTCGGTAATTCAATAACTATGACTCCTTAGTAACTTCGAAGGTGACCAATCGATGTCCGCAGCAAAAAGCATTGAATTGTAAATTGCGGACAAGGTAATATCTTAATTATTATAAAAGATCAAAGAAAATTGTTTTAGATATAATATTAGTGGGATTTTTTTTTTTAAATTAGAAAGATACGATATGCTTGTTGATTTTGGATATCAATCTCACTCTTTTTTTTTTGGGTTTGAATCCATGTCACTTTATTTTATTCAATATCCATCCTTAATATTTGGACAAAATTATGGCCAATTCTTTTGGTAATGTGGCATTGCTCATAATAAAATTAATGTTACATCCTATTTATCTCTTTTATATATATACATAATAAATTTGAGTTAGATTTCAAGATCAAGTATTTTTTTTTTTAAATTAATATCACTTACAATATCCTTTTTCTTGGAATTTTATGTTTTTTTACTAAAGAAAAGTAGCTAGCATATTCTTTTTCAATTGTTCCATGGATCAGAACTAATCCTTTGTCCATGAAAATTGGAGAGGGGGAAATAAAGCAACTCCTCGCCGTTATAATTAATATAAATAATTTTATTCTCTCAATAATTTTTTAACTTAAATTTAGTGTCTCAAATTTTAAAAATTTGGTCCATCAAATTTTTAATTATTGTAATCAAAGTCTTCAACTTTTTGATTGTTATGATTAAATCTCTTTATACTTTTCTTTTATTTAAAACTTTCAAATTCTCTTTCGCTCTGTTTTTTTATTTATTTTTGGTTCTCAAAATTCACATGAATTGAACCCATTAAACAATTTTAATCTCTCACTCAAAAGTCACCGATCAAAACATCTTATTTCATTCAAAATTATAAAACTCTAATTTCTTTTCCTCTTCAAAACCTTAACCTCACACCTTACCAAAAAAAAATTGATCTTTTGAAGGGACTGTTTAACTCACTCCAAGTGTAATTAAACAACTTCATTCTAGATGGAGCAACATAATTATCGCAAATGTACTTAAATTTGGGCCCACTTCTTTACGTTGCCTTAGTAACCTGCATTGTAAAACTCGGCACAAGTTAAGCTATGCTTATTGCTTGGATTAACATTAGAAATTTGTTGGAGGATGCCAAAAATAGTTTTGGAGAAGGAACTCCTTTAGGGGTGTAAGCGACCTGATCAACTTGACCCAACCCAATTACATTTTAACGAGTGGGGTCATCAGGTTGAATCAAGTTAAATATATAACTTAGTCCATATACATGTTGCAAATTATTAATTTGGTCCTTATACATAAAAACTTATTAAATTAGCCCCTATACGTGTAAATGTTACCAGTTTGGTCTCTGCTGTCATGACACCATTTATAGATTCTTAATTTGGTCCCTATAGATATAGTGCATTCTTAATTTGGTCTCTGTACATGTAGGGCATTCTTAATTTGGTTCTTATACATGTAACACATTCTTAATTTGATCCCTATAAGAATTAAGAATGCGCTACACATATAAGAACTAAATTAAGAATGCGCTATGAGTATAAAAACCAAATTAAGAATGCGATATATCTATAGGGACCAAATTAAAAATCCATAAACAGTGTCATAATGACAGGGACTAAATTAACAATGTGTTACACATATAGGGACTAATTTAATAAGTTTTTATGTATAGGGACCAAATTTAGAATCTGCGACATGTATAGGAACTAAATTATTAGTTTAACCATTATTTTATTAATAAAAAAATTAAAATATTATAATATTCACATGTATTATATTTTTCTTGAGTGTTGAATTTGTGTGGTTAGACTTATATTTTAAATTGAACATGTGTTGAATGAGTTAAACTAATTAAGTATTTTATTTTTTTGAATGTTTTCGAATATAAAAACTATATTAATATTTTAATTGTCCAACCCGATGACCCAACTCGACCCAAGCCAATTCAGGTCGAAATGGATTGGGTCGCTTCGAAAAAGAAACCAAACCCAACCCAACTATTTTTAATTGGGTTGGGTCTTAAACACGGTTGAACCGAACTGAACCGAAACTAGTTATACTTTTCAATTCCTTTGTATCTTTTGTCCTCAATGTACTAAAGGGTCCAAATGGTACCCCAAACATGCACTTAATTTTGTGCTGATTTAACCTACCTCAGTTTTTAATATCAACTTTTAATACACAAATTACTAGTGTGGAGCAAAAAAGGTAAGTCTAAATTTAAGTAGACTTAGCTCAATTATATGGGTCCATTCAAGACGAAATCTAAATAATTTATTATCTCAAATTCGTTCTAGACGTTTAATTATTTGAATTAAAGAAAGAAGGATTTGAGGTTATATATAAAGGAAAGAGTAAAAGGATTTGATTGTTAACAATTAAAAAAATTGAAAGACTAAATTCAAGAAAAAGTGTTGAAGAATTAAAATCATAAATTAATCATAATAAAGAGATAAAAAAAAATTACCAAGTTAAAACTTTAATATTATATCCTTTTTTTGGTAGTACTTTAATATTATATCTAAATTTATACAAAATATTAATATGATCCCTAAATCATTTTAAATTGAAGAGAATGATGAGCAACAAAATTCAAATTCAATAAATCATAGGTTAAATTATAATTTTCGTCTTTTCACTTTACTTGTCTTTTGTTTTACAAGAAAAAAAAATCATACATTTTGAACTTTATATGAGAATTTTTTTACAAAGCGATCCTAGCTGTTTACTAAAGTTATAACAACATTAGAGTATTTTTCAAGTAAAGATTAGAAAAAGAAAACAATATGTCGTATTTAGGGATCAAAATATAGAATTTTATACATGGAGATATCAAAATAAAGTGTAAATTGTTGTTGTAAGGACTAAAATGAAAAACGGTTTCAAGTATAAGAACTAAATTTAACACTGTTACAATTTTAATGAATATAAGTGATTTTTCATACAAAATTCAAAGTGTAATATTTTTTAATGCAGGGTTCACTTTTTTAACTAAACCTAACTCAAATGGTAGAGTTCCTTAAAAAAGAAGTCACATACAAATGATACAATATAGAGTGTTGATATTTGCAACATATATATTTTTAACGTGTTAATCCTTTTTTTTTTCTTTTTAATAAAACTTTAGTAGAGGATGCTTCATTTTAACAACAATATGCCACAAGTCAACAAAGCTAGGCTTCGGTAATCTATCAATGAAAGTCCCAACAAACCAATAACCATTATATCAACATTGTTACATATCTTGTCAATTGAATCAATATTCGTTAATAGTACTTTCATCTTATTATATATTGTTAATTTGTTGTCTATGCATAATTTCTTTCACTATTTTGTAAAAGTTAATTAATGCATTTCATAAATGATCAATATAAAAAAAATTATGAACAAATTACAGAGGGGTATTAATTAATGAACATAATTAAAAATTGACATTTGTAATGATATTTTAATTTTTTTAAGCTTAATATTTTAACCTAAAACATATATAAAACATAATTAAGGGGGAAGATCGTCTACAAATGATCATGATCCATACAATATAAAGGTTAGGTTCTTGGAATAATAAGAAATACCGCAAGTATTAGCCTTTTGAAATCAGAACTCTTTGCAATTATTTTTTAACTGCAAAGAATTATTACCACTAATTTTTTATACATTGTAAATTCAAAAATTTTGAATGCTGAAAGAATAATTGCACAATCTTATTATTAAACGGTAGTTGATTGTGTTTTCAGCTACTTGATCTGCAAAACACAGCTCCAAGTTATTAGTGTGACAGTGTCCATTTTGTTGTCATTAAGATTCAAGTTTATTTTTAACACACCGACAGTATAACAATTAATTAGAAAACACTATGAATAAATAGTGTAAGAACTAACTGTGTAAAAAAAATTATATTATCATCCAATTACAAATTGTCATATATAGTAAGTTTGTTATTTTCATAGTAACTACTTTAAAAGTCATACCAATTATAATTTTTGATTGGTTAATAATGTATAACTTTTTACATTGATGGTGCATAGAAATTAAACTCAATTATTATACGTATAATTTTTAAGTAATTATTATAAAAATCAATAATTTTATTGGATGGCGGTATAAAAATCCTCCACAATGTTGGTGCATTCTAATTAAATTCTTAAGATTATAATTTTTTTTGTTGAATAATAAGATTACATATAAGATATAATTTGTAATATTCCAGACACAGAAAATTCTTTACAAAAACAATTATTAGCACGTGCCATTTACGATTGTCATATGGCACAAAGAAGAACGCACGAACATGAAATTGCCGTGACGATGTGACGCCCCTGCACCTGCTGCCTCTACTTTGAAACGAAAAAACAGTTAACCTTTCAAAAAATGAACAGGTATATCGCATGTTCGTTTAGAAATGTAGCTAATATATTTTATACGTTATTTTTTTATGAATATATGAAATTTTATACTGACTCCCTTAATAAAGAGTTAACTGGCATGAAATTTTAAATAACATGTTAGTTAGCATTTCGCTTTACAAAAAGAATGTGGGTATGTTTGAATAAATAATTTAAATACTTATTTAATAAACTCTTTAGTATATTTGAGTAAATAATTTAACTAAGCAGTTATTTGATAGGTTCTTATTAAATGAGAACTTATTTATAAATTAATTATGAAACTTATTAAAATAAATTAAAAAAAACTTATTTTGACAAATAAATAGTTATTTATTTAAATTTGTTTCTTAAGAACATTGGTTAAGAAATTAAAAATAAGAAGCTTTTAGTGAAATTTATAGTAATTAAAATTATTAAGGCATTAAATGTCATAATTTTTAATAATTTTTTATTTATTAATTTTTTAATCAATACCTTAAACGTTTGTTGATAATAAAATCCGAAAAATTTATAAGAATATCATAAATCAAAATTCAAATAAACTTTTACAAAATATTCTCAATCAAATGAGATCATCTTTATAACTTTGAGTATGATACTAAAAAAAATACTTTTTACAGTTTTTTCAGTAAAACTTAGTAAAATAAGATAAAATAAATTTATAAAAAATATTAATTATTTTTGTAAATTGAATTAGTTTTTTTTCCAAATACCCCCTTTGCCGTCTCCGGTCACATTTTCGTATAATAAGATTATATAAAGTAAAAAATAAGCACGTAAACAGTATACCCACGAATTTTGACTAGGAAATTCACTTGCTTTAATTAATTAGTCATTGTATATCTTTTAATGAAATTTATGCGCTTCGTCCTAAAAGGTTTCGAAAAGGTACTTTTTACCTCAAAACTCACGCACGTTGGCTCACCACTTTGCCAACATGCGCTGCTGCTGCCAATTGCCAAGTGGCTGCCGTTCACAGCATACCCTATTTATTAATTGGTAACCCAAAAGCTCCTACTGCTTCGCTTATCTCTCACACTGCTACTCACCCATATTCAATCAATATGGCTTTATGTTTACCAAATGCATCTCCATTTTTGGTCATGCTCTCAATGTGGCTCTTAATTTCCTGCTCTGAGGCCAAAGAATATGTGGTTGGAGGCAGTGACAATTCCTGGAAGGTTCCTCTCCCATCACCAGATTCACTCAGCCACTGGTCCAACTCTCACCGATTCAAAATCGGCGATTCTCTTGGTAATTAATAACTCTTCATTCCATTCTTTTAATTTGTTTCCTATATATGTATCATGTTTGGTGTTTAATTACTTAGATTTAATACAGATAATACTATAATAAGAATGCATACACAATGTAGCTAGATTTAAGTAATATGTGTCCGTGTACGTAGTAGCATTCTAATGTACCATGTTTTAATTAATCTGCATGTTAAGCGTATGCGTTTTTATTTCTTAGAGGCATTCTGTTTGTATTTTCTGTCCAAACTCAATTTTATTTTATTTTTGCATGTGTACAGTTTTTAAATACGACGAGAGAACAGAATCAGTGCATGTAGTGAATGAGACGGACTACGAACGGTGCAACACGGTGGGGCAAGAACACGTGGTGTTCAACGATGGCAACACCAAGGTGTTGCTAACCAAATCTGGACTCAAACACTTCATAAGTGGGAAAAAGAGTCATTGCCAGATGGGGTTAAAGTTGGCTGTGGTTGTCATGTCTAACAACAAAGCCAAAAAGCAGCTTCCTTTACCGTCTCCTTCACCTTCCCCATCACCATCGTCTTCACCTCCTTCACGTTCACCATCCCCATCCCCATCACCTTCACCGCTTCCAAATAATCAAGGTGTTACTCTTAGTTCAGGCGCTGGATTCATCGAAGTTGTGACGTGGTTGGTGGTGATTATGTTATTGGTTTGAGAGAATTAGGTCAATCATTTTCGTTTTCATTTTTTTTTTTAAGTTTGAACGATTTTCCTTTGATGCATGGTCTTGGTAATTTTGATATTGAATAAGTCATTTGGACTTTTAAATGCATGTGCGTTGGCTGTTCCTAAGTCATTGTTGCCAAATAAGTTCTCTGCTTCTTACTTCTGTATCTTATTAGTATTTTGCATTTAATTAAAATAATTTCCACTTATGTACATCTTTTTTACTAGGGGTGTAAATAGCTCGAATTGGGTTGGATTTACCCCTATTTAAAACCCAATCCAATTAAATTTAATCCGGTCGGGTCGGGTTGAAAGCTTTTTCTAATGACCCAACCCGACTAGTAATCGGGTTGGGTAATCGGGTCATGCACACAATTTTGAAAATTTCAAAAAAAAAAAATACATCAAATGCATGTTCAAATTAAAATACAAGTTTAATCACATAAATCCAATACTGACAAAAAAAATATTTTTCATGTATCAAATGAAATGTGAATAACTTAATTAGTTAATTAAGTGAAGCAATAGTTTTTTTTATTAAATAATAAAAGGTCGAGTTAGGTCGAGTTAATCAGGTTTGATATATCTCAACTCGTGACCCAACCCAAACTTAATTAAATTTGCTATAAAAAAACTCAACCCAACCCAATGACCCAACTCAACCTGCCCAAATATAATTGGGTTGGGTCAGACCCACTTATACCCCTATTTTGTACCCTGCTAAATGCATTTAGACGGCTCCAATCTTCTTGGTTTATAATATTTTTTGGAATTCTGCTATCGATATTAATTGCACGGGGATTTTTTAATTACAATGGAAAAGACCGCGGCAATTAACGGTGTTACTGCTTTAGTCATTGAAATAGAGATATACTAAAATCAAATGTAATATAATTTTTTTTATTCTCAAATGTAGTATAAATGATTCTAAATCTTCTTTTTAATCTTTCTACTTATTAGATAAAGAAAGTATCTTAAAGTTTTCAAGACTTTAATGTATTTATTTTTTTTATTTAATACTTTTTTAAAATATTAAGAAAATTTATAGGAAAATTTATAAAAGAATTTGTAGTAAGATATAATATTACTCATGTTGTATATGTTCTCATCAGTTTATATATCATTGAAGTAGTACATAGTGTGGGATTCACTCTTACCTATTCTCTTATCATAGAATAAATCCCAGATTATTAATCACATAGCATTACCAATTTTGCTGATTTATTAAATCCATATAGGTCTTTTTTCTAGTAACTATACTCTGTGGTCCCGTTTGTGACATCTTATTTTATAGAATCATTTCTTTTTAAAAAATAATTATTTCTTTTAATTTTTCATCTGTTTCGGCTTTTCAAAATAATTAGAAGTAGAAAAGAATTTAAAATCTGAACAAAATCAGAAGTTGTATGTATAATTTTCTATAAAATCAGCTGCTTCTTTTAAAAAAATTAATTCTCATAATTGTAAATAAACATAAATTAGTTTATGCTTTTTTTAAATTTCTAAAAAATTACTAAATTACCAACAGAAATTAATTATTCACAAAATCAGTCAATACTTCACATTAATGTGATGATAACCAATAAAGGAATCAATTTTTTTTGTTAATCTATAACAAATTGGCCTATAAACTGTAAAGTGTAAACAGCTCTTTCGTATTTTTGTGATCAGAGTGCACGTTAGGGATTTTATTTTATTTTTTGAGAATAATCCCTTATTTTTCAATTTTTAAAAACTACAACAAATACTATTATTTACTCAAACTGAACTAGGTACAAGTTTGAATCTAACCAAATGCAGCTTAATTCATCCCACGATCAAATTGATGCAATGTACAAAATGTGTTGTTGAGGCATGGATTTGAGGATCCTTGATACATAACGGGACAGTTGATGATCCATAAAATCTGGATACGATATTATAGGATGGGGTTTTTTTTTTTTTTTGTTTCCATATTATTTGTCTAACTAATTAATTTTTTGCACATCTGTTTGTTTGAAAAGGGAGAGGCTAAACGGGAAGTGTGTTTCTTACTTTATTACCGGAAAAGAAAAATGTATATAAATAATAAATAATATAATAAAAATAATGTAGCTTCATAAATTTGACATCTAACATTTAGAAAATGCAAAAGGTGTTGACTCCTAGACTTGAGCCTATAATTACATGAATGTGGACAAACAATAAAATCACTACACCAACTACTTTATTTGATAGAAGTATGTGACAAATTGTTGTTTTTGTAAATAACAATTTTTTAATTAATAAAAAATTAGTTTAATGCTAACTTATAAATACCTTTTTACTTACAAAATTTTTAAGTATTGTTTAAATAAATTAAAAAATAAAAACATACTTCAATTACATAATTAATTAAGGAAAAATCAATATTAATTTAAATTATAATAATACTAGTATTATTACTCATGCACAAAAATTGTCTTAAGTGTTTGATTATTTATTTTTTAGCACAAAATACTAAAATAATACGTCATTTGGTATATGTATGCTATTATTTGACATAAAATATGAACATTATAAACTTAATATATAAAATCTTAAATAATGTTAAAAAAATATTTTAAATAAGTAAAACCTTTATAATTTTGAAGAAATTATGTTTCTTAAATTAAGAAAAATAATTTTCTTAATAATTAATTTTATTTAAAAATATAAAGTTTTCTTAACTAATATTTTTTATCTTTAAAGTTGAGTCCTAATTTTTAGACATTTAAACTGTGCAAACACTTTATTAACATCTCTCATTTCTCTTTATCTCTCTCCTTATTTCGTCACATCTTTAATCATGTTAATTACTTATCTTTTTTCTTTTTTCTTAGTGTTTACAAATATTCAAGGATCTTTTTTGTTTACACTGCGTTTGGTAGCATTGAAGTAGTGCGATTTACTGTGAAGAAAAGAGAAGAGTAGAGAAGTGTACAAACTTCTCTCATTTTGCAGCATCGAAGTGTCAAAGAAATATTTGAAAAAATATGTGAGACCCACCTCTGAAAATTTCTACGCAAAAACGAGAAGAAATGCGCAAAAATAAGTATTGTTTGCAAAAATAATCGATTATTTTAATTGATAACCGATTATCATTGGTATTAAAGAACAATTTTCACTTCTAATAATCAATTATTTTTGCAACACAATCGATTATTCCTCTCCTACTCAAATAATCGATTATCACTCCCCCCATATTTAATAATTGAATAACCCCAGTTTATAATAATCAATTACCCCCCTGCCCTTATATATAATAATGGATTAATTATAATAATATTTTTTTAAAATAAACAACTTCAAAAAGTTAACTTTTTTTTATTTTTTTTAACCTAGTAACTTCTATTTTCACTCTACTTATTATCTATTTCTTTTTTCTCTACTTCTTTCTTACATACTTTCTTTTTCTTTTCTTTTTTTTTCTCTACCAATACACTGTTAAAGTTACCGTACCTCAATGTTCCCTGACCTTGGCAGAAAATCAAGGTCAAACAATTATGAAATTGCGGATGTTCTTGACCTTGGCAGTGGTACACACGTACCGTCAAACTATTTTTGAAGGTCAACCACGCGACGTGTCGAATGTCAAAGACTCCATCTCTAGAAACTCCACTTGCTCAGAACACATTATTTTTCGCCTTGTATTCCTTCCTACCACTCCCACATTCTTCTCTTTCTTCAAGCAAGGCTTCCATAAACACCATATAACCTACAAACTAAAGCGCGTACGTACATAATTGTACATATATATAACGTACATAAATTTGCGAAGAGTCAGAGTCATAAGGATATACATAAGTCACACACAACGAAAAATTGAAGAAGAGAAAATAGAGAGAGGAAATTAGAAAGAAAGGAAATGGTTGGAAAGATGGCAAAAGCTGAAGCAATGAAAGAGGGTTCTTCTTCTTCTTCTGCTCAGCAACATTCCACAGATGTACTTCACCAACGTAGGAAAATGCCTAACTGTCCCATGAAAATGGCCATTGGGGGCTTTGCAGCAATCTCAGTGCTAGGTTACTTCGTCTTGTACTCCAATAAGAAGCCCGAAGCATCAGCCACTGATGTTGCAAAGGTTGTCACCGGAATGGCCAACCCAGATAACACACGTCCCCGCAATTAGGTCACCAATTAACCTCTTAATTTCCCACCTTCAATGAAGCATGCATATATTTACTAGTTTCGACATATACATATATTTTTTGATGTATTATGGCTTCGTCTAGCTTATTTTCTTATATTTTTTTTGTCTTGTTTCATTTGTGTTTAATTAAGTTTCTTCAAATTGTATTAATCACCAATAGACTGCAATAAATATGTACTTCTTATATTCCTTATATGATAATGTTATCTGGAGGATGAACAACATGTCAACATCAAAGCTTGAATTGCCCTTCACCATACATGAGTTTTTTTTTCCGGTTTCCCGAGACAATGATCATTAAACATGATTAATTTTAGAAGCATTAAGCAACATTTGTTATTAGTATGAGTTTTTCACTTTTTCTTTCTTTCCTACTCGTTTTGAACATAATTTTCCTAGAGTTCAGCAACATGGTTCCAACAGATAAAAATACATAATTTTCGAATTACCTATTAAAGTTTTGTTGAATACTTTTTTTTTTTTTAACTTGCTAGCATTTTAACCTCTGTAAATTTACGGGATAGGTAGTTTTTTAGTACAGTTATTTAATTATATAAAGGCTTAATTATGTATTTAGTCCCCCAAATTTGAAAAATGTAATTTTTTAGTCCCTCAAATTAAAAATTAATTTTTAGTCCCTCAAATTTTAAAAATTTCTATTTTTGTCCTTGTGCCCAAACACAGTTAGTGAATTTGCTACACAAAACCCACCCAATAATATCTTTGTCAGTGAAAACATCACACTGTACTTAACTGATGTTACACAGCTGACTCAATCTGCCCAATAAACGATACTGTAAGTGATCCAAAAGGACCAAAATAGAAATTTTTAAAATTTGAGGGACTAAAAAGATTAATTTTTAATTTGGGGGACTAAAAAAATATATTTCTCAAATTTGGGGGACTAAAAACATAATTAAGCATTAAATAAATTAAAATTATTTATTATATTCTTTCAATGAATAAATTAATAAAAAAATAAGAATAATATTTAATTTAATTTAAATTTAAAGATAATATTATAACTATAACAATAATATTTTTAAGACAATAAAGTTTGTTAAAACTTAAAATAAAATAAGATTTTAATTTGAATTTAAAGATAATAACATACTCATAATTGATATGATTTAATTTAAATTTGAAAATAATAGTAACTGTTATAATTTAAAATGAAATAGGATTGAATTTATATTTAATTTTAAAATAATAACAAACTCATAGTAATAATAATTTAAATTTGAAATAAATTGTAAAGTTTAAAAAAAAAAATCTCACTTTCATAAGTTGTGTCTTGTGTGTAGAGATTAGAAAATATAAAAAAATGAATTAATTAAAATAGTAGAAAGAATAAAAATCTCACTTTCCAAAATAATTACTGAAATTTATAATATAAAAATAGATTGAGTTCTATTTTAAATCCGTTACATTTTACTGTTTTTCTTTGTACAAGTGACCAAAATTATATTGAAGAAAATGGACAACGGGTAAATTAAAGTAGATAATTTTCATGGTCGATCGTATAAAGAAAAACAGTAGAATAAAGTAAATCAAAATATTATAATTATCTACTTTATCCAATTGGTTACATGCAAAAATTAATTTTTTATACAATTACGCATTTTTTAAATTTAAATCTATAATTAAAATTAATTTAGGTATATATTCCAATCACATCTAATGTTTCAAAAACAATCCTACTGAAATTTAAAACAGACGAACACTAAGTACATTAGATTTTAGTCCTGTGCGTTTGCACAGATTTTGTGAAATTTCGTATAAATTAACACTAAAATTTAATTTCAGATTTATAAATTAATATAAAAAATTAATATTTTATCAATTCACGGTATTGTAAAAGTCAAAATTTGCAAAGCCATTAATTTTTTTCTTTGTAGCATTTAAATTGACATATAAAATCGAGTAAATATTTTTTTTAGATTTTATTCAAATTAAATTTATGCTTAATATTAACAATATATTTTTATTATGATAATTGACTATTTTGAATTAAAATAATCATTGCTATTATTATTGTTGTTATCACAACAACACCTATATTTAATATCATAATAAGTCATTATGATTTTTAATTAAAATTAATTTCATATTTGGTTGTTACAACCATGAAAAAACTATATTTATTATTGTTATTATGATAATTGACAGTTTTGAATATAAAAAAAATTATATTTATCTATATTTATCATATTTAACTTCAATTATAAAAACAACTTTGCAAAAGAAAAAACAATATTTTATCAATTATCACCGGTATTATTGCTAGATTGATTTTTCTTTATATTTTTTGATTGACATATAAAATCATCAAGTAACTAATTTTTTAGATTTTATTCAAATTAAATTTATGATTGGTGTTAACAATGCAAAAAAATAGTGTGTGAAATGAAATAAAATTCATACAAATTGAGTTGAGTTTGTGTGAACCTTTTACTACAATAATATAAAAATATCAGTTGTTCATATTATTCAAGTTTTGTAAAGAGTTTGATTATGTAAAAATATTCACTAATTGAACAATGTATTTGATTACACAAGCATAAACATGTTTATCACTAACACAATTTAATTGAACAAAGATTAAAAGTTGGTATAAATTTAATCTTTTTTTTCATATATCTAGAACTTCCAATCCTTATTACATAATTCTTCTTTATTCGATTGCAACTTTAAAAAAGTTTGTAACAAAAATAAATGTTACATTTCATATTTAAATTGAGTAAAAGAGCAATGAATCAACACCAAGAAAATAACTTTAAATTGTTAAAAAAAAATGTTGATAAATGGAATAAAGTTGTGTAATGATATAAACCACTTCCTCAAGTCATTGCTGTAAGAAGAGAACTAACAGGAAAAAAAGAATCAAATCTAATTTTGTATTTTGTTACCACTCTCTAAACATAAAAATGAATAAAAAATTATACTACACAACTTGGAGTTAATATATGCGCCTTTTCAATGTAGGTCTATAGTCGTAAGTGAAAATTTGTTTACACAAAAAAAAAAAATCTATTCTTAAAGCAAAAGGGTTTAGGAAGAGTCAACCTTATTGCAATTTAGTATGAATTCTTATAATGCACACATTTTTTCGTTGATATTGTCTCTTCATCCCTTGTTTAAATAAATCCCAAAAATTGCTACAACTTTTGCAACAAATAAGGACAATGACACTAATAATAACACATCTTGAGATTCTAGCTAGCATTTACACAAACAGGTCACATGCATGAAAAATAAAATAGTGAGTTAACATCTAATAACATTACCTTAGCAAATGGTAAAGGAATTAAAAATGAATTTTATGAAAAAGTTTAACATCTAATGTTATTAATACAATTAAATTGTAACATAACCTGTAACCGAAAATAAGTGTAACATAGCTTATTCATGAAAAATAAGAACTTTAAAAAAAAAAATTGTCCTACCAGATATTATAAGTCTTTCTCCTCTAGTTTGATTATCCTTTGTCACTTATTCAATTGGGTAAATTTTTTTTATTTAAGGTCATTTTTTCACAACCATAAAATGCAAAGCATTCTGTGAACACCCAATTTTATCCAGACAATTAATTTTGTAAAAAAAAAAAACTAAAAGAAACATGAAAAGGTAGTTAAAAAAATAAAATAATAAAAACAATTCAAGTTTAAGTTAGTAGATTAATGCGTTTAGGCTTATAATGAAAATAGTAATAATAAATAAAAAGGGAGGTAAAAGAAGTAGAAAACATTTTTTATATATATATAATAATAAAATAAAATGGTGATAATAATAAGTACTTGTTTTTGAGAATTTCGTTTTGGGCTTAAAAGCCCATTCCAGAGAATTATGTTGAAAAAATAAAAATGAGCTTAGGTGCTAGTTTTGGGTAGACAAAGCCCATTATCATACAGAAAACACAAAGAGGGGGGAATCGGGGATTGCTAGCATTTTTGGGTTCAAAAAAAAAAAGAAGAAGAAGAGACTGCAATGCACGTTTCAGGGATATATAAATATAGAAAGGGTTGAAAAGGAGGAGGACTTTTCATTTTCGAAAGATCAGAGAACAGATAGAAAGAGATAAGGAGAACGACGAAAGAGAGCGAACAATTGCGAAACGGAGAAGGATCATTGTTCGGAAATTGGAAGCTGCGAAGGTGTTCTTCTCACTCTTTCTCCATTATATTTGCAACTGATTTTCTAATCTGATATGTATGATTAATTATCATATATGTGTTCTTTTGACTAACAATTACTTCTCGAAGCTCTATAATGGATTAATTACTATGATGTAGATAGTGTTTTTGGTCTCTGAAGTGTGACAGAGTTTTATTGAGTCAAAGTCTCTCTAATCTTTGAACGGCACTTGTACACTGATCTCCGCACTATTCTAAAATTGAAAATAATGGAGAATCACTTATTAATGCAGTGATTTTGTTCTGCTATCAAAACCAAATGTTATGCGTTCATACACGTTTCTTGCACTTTCACAGTAATGAACACATAAACTACTTCAATTGCTGCACAGATTCAGGATTGCCGCACACACTTATCATAGATTAGGAGTGAATCCAAACAAATTATAACAAAATGATAAAAAAATAAAATAAAATAATAAAAAAAACTGAAGCAAAGCAGTCCTCGCCTTCTCACGGCGGGTGTGTGGTTGTACGAAAATCTCACTATGGTGCTGCCACCTCCTTCGTTGTAATACGATTCAACTTCATCTTCTCCACCGTTTGCCGTGACGTCAACGCATAGCCATGGACCTGCAGACAACCTCTGCTAACCTTCGTGCCTCTACCTGCGTCCGCCACCATGGGTCCACGGCTCAAAACTGCCAACGTGACTCGCCGACGTTGCGTTGCAGACCGTTTGCGCCCCCGACATCGCCGGCATATTCCCACTCATTTTAATCGAAGTCTTCGTCCTCACCTCTCACCCGTTGCAGCTCTCGCTTGAGAGTAACGATGCTAAACAAGGGTCTATCCCCTTTTAGATCGTTGCCATCGGATAGTGGGCTTGGCCCATTAGCTTTCCATTTTTTTTTTCCTACTGGTTTTTGTTGATACGAGAATGTTAGAATAAACTTTTACGTCATCCTCGTGCTGAATCGTATTCATTGATATAAGTATAACGTAAATTTCGTTTAGCATAGGCATTTTTTTTAGCATAATAGCATTTCTTTTTCCGTAACAGGGATAATGTCATCATAGTACTATTAGTTTTTTTTTTTATGTAATAGTAATGATAACAAGTGAAACAAAAATTAACATAGACTTTTTCAATTACCATAGTGGTATCAGTTTTTTTATATAATAACAATAGTAATAATATATAATAATAAATAATAAAATATCATGCACGCAAATTGTTTTTTTTTAGTCTTTTACTACTTAAAAACAAATCATTAAACTTGATAATAGCCACTTAGGATGCACTTCCTATTTGGACATTATTAAAGTTTTAATGATGATCATTTAAGATGCACTTCTTATTTGATTATCATTTTTTTAAAATATAAAAATAAAAATAATCATAATCATAATAATAATATTAACTAAATATATAAAATATATTTTAATAAAGATTTTAATGATAGTCACTTTGGATGCACTTCCTATTTGACTATTATAAAAACCTAAAAAGGTATATTGATAACTACTTTGGCTGCACTTCCAATTTGGTTATTGAGTATATCTTTACAATAAAAAAATAAAAAATAATAATATAAAATAAAGTTAGTAAATCTTTTTATAATATTAAACTTTCTCTTTTTAAAAGGATTTCAAGTAGTCACCTTGGATGCACTTCCAATTTGACTATTATGAAAATCCTAAAAGGTATATTGATAACCACTTTAGATGCACTTCCAATTTGGTTATTGAGTGTACCTTTACCATACTTAAAAATAAAATAAATAAAATAATAATAATAATAATAATAATAAAATCAATCAACAAAATGATTTTCTACAAAGAACTACGTGAGTCTGAGTTCCTCATTGCACCAGAGGATACGTAGGAGCAGGGGCCCACCCTTGTCGATCTCAAAAACCAAAAAAATATATTTATTTTTTAATGAAAAAAATAATAATAATAAATGGCTAAGCAAGAGATAAGACTTTCACACATTAGGATAGTAAGGTAACCATCTTTTGATGGATGTGTAGGATGCTAACACCTTCCCTACACGTAATCGACTCCCGAACCCATATTCGGTTTCATAGACCACACTTCTTTCAAAAGGCTTTTCTAAGGTTTTCCTTAATAAACTTTGGTGGCGGCTCCTCTGATTTTAAATTCTTTTTCGCCGTCCGGTTGTGACCCCGGTTGCGACACATTCACAAAAATTAAAGCAAACCTTATGGATTTTTTGTGTAAAAAAAATGAATCTAAAAAAAGAAATAGGGGAAAAGAAAAAGGAAAAAACAATTAGAAAAAAAAAATAAACAGAAAAGAGATGACTATTCACCCAAGAAACAATCTCAAACAACATGACAGAAACCTTAAATGAAATCAAAAATAAAAACAAAACAAACTAATGTATATAGAACATAAACCAAACCCATATAAAGAACATGAACCAAACCCAACAATTGATATTGAAAGAAAAAGCAACTCACCAAAATAGTAAGAATAAAACATTTCGACCAACACAATTAAAAGAAGAAAATAGGAAGAAAGGTAAAAGACAACATAAATAAGAAAATCACTTAAAATCAAAATTACCAAAAAACCATATACCTGTCACCCAAGTCCTATTAAGGCCGAAACTATATGCTAATGAAAGGAAGAAATGTAGTGTGCTAGCTTTCACCTCTCATTTTCAATAAATAAAAAACAGTGCCATAGAATGAAACGGTACAAGGAAAGGGTACATTTACTGTACAATTTAATGGTTTTAATTGCATAAATGTACATAATTACATTGAAATATTCAAAAAATTTATTATTTTAATTTAGTCTATTTGAAGAATATGCATGATTACATTGAAATGTTCAAAAAAAGTATTGACAAGTATTTTTTATTTTTCTTTTTTGTTTGGTAGAATTAGACTAACCAATCAAATATTTAGTATAAAACTCAAATAATAAATTAAGTTGTTATTTAATTCAAAAGATATTTTGAGTTAGCTTAAGAGTCATTGCTTTTACTTCTTTCAAACAAAATTACATCATGTGTTATGGTAAAAAGAATTGTTTTTTTGAATTTTTCAAAAAGACACTGAAGTATTGACAAAATGTTTTTTATTTTTAAACTTCATTTTTTTCCTTTTCTTTTTGTTTGATAGAATTAGACTGACCAATTAAATAATTTGGCTAAAAAAATTCAAATAAGTAATTAAGTTGTTATTTAATTCAAAATTTATTTTGAGCTAACTTAAAAAGGCCGTTTGTTTGTACTTTTTTCAAATAAACAAACACATTATTAGAAATTGATAATTATTATCTATTAATTTAAAATGATAATTTACTATTACTATAACTAAATATCTATAAAATTCTTTCATTTATTATTGTTCATAAAATATTTTAAGGTAATTAAATTAAAAAAATATAATAAACTTATGTATATACATAATAACTTGATTTTAATTTTTATCCAAAATTACCAATTAAAACAAATATTATGATTAATTTTAAATTTAACTACACACTTACAAAGTCATTACTTTTAATTATTATCATTCATGAAATATATTTTAAAAACTAAATTAAAAAAATAAACTATAATTATACATATACATAATAATAATTTATTTCTTAATTTCTATCCTTTATTATTAATTAAAATAAAATATTATGAACTATTTTAAAAATAAATACATATTTATAAAATCATTACTTTTTATTATTATTGTTTGTGAAATATATTTTTAAGTAACTAATTTAAAAAATTAAATATATTTGAGCATAAGTATTAATATAATATTTTATGTTATTATTATAGAATTTATATATTTAACCTTTTCTATCATTTTTTAGTTTTGAAAAATATATTATTCACTTACAATTATAAGAAATGTATCATAAATATCATTAAAGTAGGCAATTTAATTCTTCATTAAATATAATTAAATTTGTTAAATTTTACTAGATCTGATAAGTAAAGTTTAAAACTTCATTGTACGGCTATACAATCTTCAAGTCTCCATTATGCCTAGGTTTGCATGGGTTTGCTTATATTATATATTTTTAATATTTGTAATTAATTTTAAATTGTGTACATAAATAAAATTAAGAGTTTTTAATTAGATTGAAATTGAGAAAGTTGTAAATATATATATATATATATATATATATATATATTAAAGTAATTAAATTAAAAAATAAAACAAACTTATGTATATATATAACAATTTACTTAACTACATATTTATAAAATATTTTTTTTTGTTAAATATATTTTAATAACTAAATTAAAAAATAAAGTATACTTATATATACATAATAAAGATCATCATACTAAGACATGCAATAGAAAAAATTAATGATATGTTAAGTGAATTACATAAAAAATGTAACAAAGAAGAAAATTAATGAATAAGAAGTAAAGTTGTAACAATAATATGTTCCCTTTATGTCTTGTTAAACAAAAAAAAATTATAAATTGAAGATATAAAGTAAAAGTCAGATTATTGATTTTTTGTTGCTCAAAATGAGAAAGACTAAAAATATATATTCATTATTTATAATATAATAGTAAAAGGAAAAATATAAGAACATATATGAAAAGCTTGAAGAATAATAATAATAATGCTTTAAACATAAAATAACATAACAATAAAATGAGAAAATATAGTTTATTGTTTTGTATTATCCATATATATTAAAATCTGATTAGGTATGATCAATGGCTATGCATGACTTTAATTTGAAAATATATATTATTAACGTAATTACAATTATTAAAATTATATAGCAAATATTATTAATGCAAGAAATTTAATTTTTCATTAAATATAAATAGGTTTGTTAAATCTAATTAGGTTTAGTTTTTGGTGATGCATGAATCTGATTTGAAAATATATATTATGAACTTAATTACAATTATCAAAATTATATAGTAAATATAATTAATGTGAGCAATTTAATTTATGATTAAATATAAATAGGTTGGTTAAATCTAATTAGGTCTGATAAACAACAATGCATGAATTTGATTTGAAAATATATATTATTAACTTAATTATAATTATTGAAATTGTATAATAAATATCATTAATGTAAGAAATTTAATTATTCATTAAATACAATTAGGTGTATTAGTTTGATTAGGTCCAATCAACGGTTGCGTAAAGTTCAAAACTTCATCCTATGACTATATAAACTTCAAGTCTCCATATATATATATATATATATATATATATATATATATATATATATATATATATGTTTTTAGTCACCCAAAATTAACCTGTTTTGGTTTAGTCTTTAGAAAATAAATTATTGAAATATATTATTAACGTAATTACAATTATTAAAATTATATAGCAAATATTATTAATGTAAGAAATTTAATTTTTCATTAAATATCAATAGGTCTGTTAAATCTAATTAGGTTTAGTTTTTGGTGATGCATGAATCTGATTTGAAAATATATATTATGAACTTAATTACAATTATCAAAATTATATAGTAAATATAATTAATGCGAGCAATTTAATTATCATTAAATATAAATAGGTCGGTTAAATCTAATTAGGTCTGATAAACAGCAATGCATGAATTTGATTTGAAAATATATATTATTAACTTAATTATAATTATTGAAATTGTATAATAAATATCATTAATGTAAGAAATTTAATTCTTCATTAAATACAATTAGGTGTATTAATTATGATTAGGTCCAATCAACGGTTGCGTAAAGTTCAAAAATTCATCCTATGACTATATAAACTTCAAGTCTCCATATATATATATATATATATATAGGGTTAAATATGTTTTTAGTCCTCCAAAAAAAAATATATATATATAGGATTAAATATGTTTTTAGTCATCCAAAAATTAACCTGTTTTGGTTTTAGTCTTTAGAAAAATAAATTATTGAATAAAGTCCTTCAAATATTAAAAATACATTAATTAGATTCCTGTACTAAATTTTGTTTAATTTTTCTATTAAATGATGGTCACATCAGCATCACAGTCATCATTAATTTGTTAATGTGGTCGTCCATGTCAACTGTTATTTCCACATCAGATTAGTAACATACTTTTTGAATAAAATTATTACATATTTAATTCTAAACCACAATTTTTTTAACCCTAAAGTAAAAATAATTACACCGTTTTTTATTAAAAATTATTACTGGGTTCTTCAAGTAATAAAATATTTTACTTGGGAGCTGATGTGACCATCATTTAACAGAAAAGTTAAGCAGAATTTAGCACAAAGATCTAATTAGGATATTTTTAATATTTGAGGGACTTTGTTCACGATTTTTTTTTCTAAGAACTAAAACTAAGACGGGTCAATTTTTAAAAGACTAAAAACATATTTAACCCATATATATATATATATATATATATATATATATATATATATATATATATTTCTTTGATGATAAATATGAGAAACTTGAACCTATCAAGGCTAATAAATTATTTGTTTCACTTTATCAAACACACTTAAAAAAGATAATAACATTATTTTTTTCGCATCTCATTTACTACATTCATCATACACCTTTTTTTTTTTATTTCTCTCATTTTTTTATCTTTACATTCATATAACTTTTTCTCTTTTTATCTCTTTTTTATAAAGCTTCATAAACCTCATTCGGATGTCAAATGATCTTTTTCTTAGAGAGAAAATAATATTAAGTCTTTAAATACGATACTATAAATGTGCTTTTTATTTTATTTTCTAATTAAAATTAAAATTTTACTTTGATAATTAATGTCTATCCGTTAAAATCAGTCTTTACTACAAGTTGTCTAACCACACACGTAAAGAGAACATTATTTTTTTCACCTCATTTTCTACATTCGTCTTACACCCTTTTTTTGTTTCTCTCCTTTTTGTATTATTACTTTCATTACTTTTTCTCTTTTCTCTGATCTCACTTTTCCCTAAGGCTGCATAAACCTCATTTTGGATGTCAAATGATCTTTTTCTTAGAGAAAAAAAAAAAACAAATCTTTAAATACAAGACTTTATGTACTTTTTATTTTACTTTCCAATTAGAATTTTACTTGGATAATTAATATTTAACCATTAAAACAAGTCTTTAATTACTACTAGTTGTTTGAAATAAAAATTTGATTTTAATTAAAACTAATATAAAATTATTTGAAGTACTAAAAATAGTTTAAGCACATTGCACTAATACTTCTTGAATTTTTTTTAGATTGCATGTAATTCTCTTATTTTTTTAACGTTTATAATAACCACTCTTATAAGAATACATGTTGTAATATTTTTCAAATAACTAAAAAGAGTTAATATAACGTATTAAAGGTGTCAGTGTAATATTTTTCAAACAATTAAAAAATTAATATAAAGATAAAAAAAATTATCATGTGTAATAATGACACGACAAAAACTGACCGATAGATGAATAAATGAATAAAAATCCATGTCTTTACGAAACTACAATAATGTCATAGATATGAAAATTGTTAAATGTTTGTATTTTGCTATTTTTTGAAGAAAATAGTACTGTCCCTGGCCAAGAAAAAAGTACTACAAATTTGACCGTTGACGTTGGAATTGGACAAATTTATTAATTAATAGATAGAAGACAGATTAGTACGTAACTACGTACGTTGTGTATAAAAGGAGGCCTTGGCTCTCACAATTTTTTTTGGTTGTTCAGGTATTTCCTAGTCTTGAAGTACGAAAGTCTATTTAAAAAAATTAATCTTTTTAATATATGCTCTTTTATATGTACAGATTTTGGATTAAATTCTTGATTATATGTTTAAAAAACATAATTATTTATGTATATAAAAAAAAGAAACATAATTATTTGTTAACTATATCACACCATATTGATTCAAAAGTTTTAATTAAACCTATAATTTTTGCACGTGACATTTTTATCCAAGAAATAAAATGTTTTCGGTTTTATTCTAATGCTTGTTGACTCGTTAAATTAAATAACTCATTCAATCCGGATCTTTAAACTGGACCACACACTTAGGCAGTGAAATCATATAGTGCAGATTTCTTGGCAAAAATGGGAGCAAACCAAACACCACATCCGATGATTATACAGAGGCCTCCTTCAGCGATTAGTAATCTTTTTAGTTAAGGATGAGAGTTGATTTCTTACTATTGTAAACTCTATTCTTTTTCTTGATAGTAAAATGAATTAATAATTTAATTTTAATTGAATCCATCGTCGTGTAATACAGATATGGAATTTAATTTCTAAATTAAGTCAATTGATAAAAAATAATTCTCTTTTTTTTTATCAATTGTATTTTTTATAACAAATGAGAATATTTAATTACTGGCCAAAATAATTTATATAATTTTCATAATTTCAAAAAAATAAAATAATTCATCTTGTTTTAAACAACTAAATAAAAATGTATATCTCATATTACGCAAGACCTCTATTTAAAATGTTATGTATTTATAAAAAATTTTGATGCTTTTTATTAATATGATTAGTATAAATAAAATTTAAATGTATTATTAATATAACGTTAAAAAGTAAACTAAATGAAATAAAAAATTATTGAAACTTGTAACAGTTTAAACTCAGTTTATGTTAATCTTATTTGTATAAAACCCACTGGTCAGCCTAGTGGTAGGAATTAGGGTAATATGTATGAAGTCATAAATTTTATTGTATACAAAAAATCTTATTTGTATAAAAAATTAAGTATTATCAATAAAATATAAATAAATAAATATTATTCAAATATTCTTTTTATTAGGTTTTATATAGAAAAATTAATAATGAAGTAAAAAAAATACTAAATAGGTATTATATTAATATAAATAAATATATTAAATAAATTTAAGTATTTTTATTAATGCATATTATTCTATTTAAGATTTATGTATACATAATAAGAAAAGATTTTTTTCACTTTATAAAAAATTATTGTATTTCTTATTGTTATTTGTTCGAAAATTTTAAAAATAACTACTCCCTTCATTTATTTTTATCTATCAAATTTTTAAAAATAAATTATTTCTATCTATTTGTCTATTTATAAATTTAAGATAATATTAATTACTATTTTTTCATTTATTCCTTTATATTTATCCAATTCTTAAATATTTTCATACTAAATGTGAGAAAAATACCAGTGGAGGTGATATTAGGAAGTTAAAAATAATTTTGATATAAATGAAAATATTAATTACATTTCATAATTTGTGTATTATTATATTAAGTAAACAAATAAAAACCAACATGTTGTTGGTCCAAGTGATATAAGGCTTGAATCCCTTAAGTAAGATCTTAGGTTTGAACTTTGTAAATAAAAAAAATGTGGTTTGAAGAGGAGATCCCATTAAAGGGTAGCTAGTCAGGTTCTCCAATAGAAATTAGTTATCGACAAAAGTTAGTGGATACTCTGCACCTATAACATGGTTACCCAGAAAATAGATTAAAAAAAAAAACAGAGATAGCATAAAAAGAATATATTCAAAATGTTGGAATATCAAATAATATGTAGATGGAATAAATGAAAAGTTAATGAAAAATAAATGAAGTAATAAATTAAAAGAATTTAAACGATAAAAATTGACAAAATTGTCATGTAACAATTTCAGTGGAAGAGATTTAGTATTATATATTATATATTATATATAAATATATAAATATAGATTTTTGAAAAAACAATAACTAATTTTTAAATAAAATTCATATAATTGAATCTGCATTAAATTAAATTACACACGGTTAAAACTTTAAATGATTCTAAATACTATTTATGTGCTTTTGCATTACACAAATTCCCTTTTAGAGGTGTAAGATACAGTGTAAAAATAATAATAATTTTCTCTGATTAAAATTAGAATAATTATTCTTAATATTGTCCTTATTTTTAAAATCAAATGTTACTGACGAATAATCTTAATTCTAAACATTGTTTTTCTCAATTTTTTATGTATCGGTGTAAATTCCATATAATTTTCTACAAATTTTAAGTTTATAACACGGATCTCCTTGTGAAAGTCATTATTAAGCCGCGACCGAACACCGAAAAGGTAAACCTGCCCGAGATTTTCGAGTAAACCTGTTACCAGAAAATGAAAAAGTGTCCTAACATTTTTATTTTTTTTTACTAGGGTCATAACATTGTTGAATTTATTTTCCATCTGCTTTTTCTTTGTCTCGGATAAGTCACAAAATTACAGGAATTTGGTTCTTGTATTTATTTTTCTTATTTTACAAAGACTTTTTCAATTAGGTACGGGAAAAAAAAAAAGACAAGAATCCCACTATCTATTCTCACGGCAGATTCTAGGTGGACCATCAAATTAAGTAGTCTACCGGTGAATCACTAATTTAAACCATTAGATATATGAATAAAAAAAATTAACGAATAAGATTATAATCAGATCTACAAATCTTAACTGTTAATTTTTTTTATACATATATCTAACGGTTTAAATTAATGATCCACCGGATAAATCACTTATTTGATGGTCTACCGTCGCATTTCCCTATTCTCACAGGCACCGCGATGGGCGCAGAATCTAATTATTTATTTTATAAAATCAAATAAAAAAATCTAACATTAATGTGCATAATTTAATATATTCGTTATACTATCGCCAGTAATAAGAGCCTTTTTTTTTTTGGAGTAAAAAGATATATGTATTTATTTTGCTTTTGTGTCTGCGTTGCTTCCTCTTTACTTTTATCTGCTCTTGTGATGATAGCGACATAATCTCTCAGAGACCGAGATTCCGCCTTAAATGCCTTCTTCTTCTTCTTCTTCTTCCAATTCCTCACTTCGTCTTTTTGTTCCGTTCAACATCGCCGATTTCTCTCCGACGAGGTCTGTTCCCTCTTTTCCACTTTCGTTGCTTAGTCTTAATGGAATCAGCGTTTGAGTTTGTATTCTATTTGCTTTGGATCGCTGCATGTCGATAGAATTTTAATTTGGATATTGGGGGGAGAGAGTTGTTGTTGTTGAGGTTTTACTTGCTGTTGTGTTGAACTTCAGCGACAGTTAACCCTACCGCTAATTTTGGTTAGGCGGAGAAATTTTAGGATTGTTAATTTTTGTTTTGTTGATAAGAAAAGGACAGAGAATTTTCGTTAACTTTTTCTATTTTTGTTTTGGATAATTTTCCAACTTCCAGTTGACGACAATTCCTCGCCGGTGGCAAGATTTCCGGCCACCGTCTACTCTCGCTCTTGGTTCTTAACTGAGGTTTTCTCTTGATTTATGATATTATGTGGTGTTTTGTAAGATGATTTTGCAGAGAGAGATACAGAAAGATATGTCAAAGCACGCGAACAAACACACACACACACACACACACACACAGAGGGAGAGAGAGAGAGAGAGAGAGAGATGTTGAAGGCTACCTATACACTTACTGCTGAAAGACAAAAGATAATAACTCTGCATCCGTTGAACTTGAACGACTGAAGATTTTTTTTTCCTCCTGTTTTTTTAACATTTTTTTTTCATGTGCCGAACATTGATTTTTAAGGGATAACAAATTTTACTCCATTAACATTTACTTCATGGCAATTTCTCCCATGAATTCATCTCCCCTAAATTTTAATTTTGTACCAGACGCAGCCTACAATTTAATATATATATATATATATCTGTGTGTGTGTGTGTGTGGTTGATGACCAATAACTGGTAATATAATGTTTAAGGATGAACTATCTTTATTTCAATTTCTTGAAATAGTTGTTTCAGAGTATCAATGTGACATTGATCTGCTTTATGAATCAAGAAATTAGAGGTGTGTGAAGAGAGGCAGAAAGTTAGCAATGATTATTTATTTCTTTATGGGTGGAGTGGAACATCTAGAAAAATGGTACTTCCTGGGACTTTTAATGCTATCTGAAGAGTATGGGCCTTTGATTTTACTATGTTGAGATACTTTATGAGAACTATAGAGTAAGCAGCAGTTTGGTTTGGAGGATGAAAAGTTTCACGAATATCATACTGGAAGGAAGATGATATAACAAGCAAGTGGCAACTATAGGTTCATTTGGCTGGTGCAATCAGTCCTCATTATAAAGTAGATCTATATTTGTGGTTTAACACCCGGACAAAATAAACATGAGCATAAGCATGAGGCTTGTAATGAACATTTGGAATCCGAGCTTGAAGATGGCAATATTATTAATGTTACTGTTCATTGTTTTGAACTTTTTTTTGTTTCTCTGCAGGTTGTGCATATGTGATCAACTGTTGAAAGATATTTGACTGTGGTCACAAGTCAGAATACATGGGTGGCCAGCGGGAAAATTTTTTGAGGTATCCAGTATATTTTCTTTGAAAAGTTATGGTAGAGATATGAAGGAGAAGATAGTGATGCTAATAATATTTATTTGCATGTTCTTAGCTCACGTAAGTTATTGCAATTTCTGAATTCCAACTTTAGAATAAATTTAATTTGCAAAGATAAATTATGTTAATATGATAAAAACTTTTTGCGTCACTATATTTAATTGGTTTTTTGGCCATACAACATGGAAGGATATATAACCAATTAACCTTCTGCTATGTCACTCATTCAGTCAGTTGTAAGCTGTAATGGTATTAGAAGTAGAAAATTTGCTGTTTTCGAATTTTCCCAGATGGCTGTCCAGTTGAACCTTAGAGAAACTAGTTTCTGACTTGCAATATTGTACACTTTTAATTTTAAAATGCTTTACATGAATCTTGTTGTCACAAGCGTAGCTTTCTTAAATTGAATTGATGTTTATAGTATTCAACTCATAAAGCATTCTCTTATTTCTTGATTTTTCCTCTTTGCCTTTCTCTGATCTAGAATTGGTCTTCACATTCCTGTTTATGAACATGCAATTACTTAGCTACAATTTCAGACAAAAGTGATCTGTTTCTGTGCATTCTGTTAATTTCTAGGTTGGATGCCTTGGATTCTAACCTATCTTCATCTTCTGATGCTGGAGTTATAAAATCTGGATTTAGTATTGATAAATTAAGCCATGGTGGTCATGGAAGCAGCACAACTTCTAGGTCTTTTAAAAGGGGAATGAGAAGGGGATCTGAAGGACTGAAGTCATTTGGGCGATCGCTTGGCTTGGGAGTATCTAGGGCAGTGTTCCCAGAAGATCTTAAAGTGTCAGAAAAGAAGATATTTGATCCTCAAGACAAATTTCTGCTCTTATGGAATAAACTTTTTGTTATCTCATGCATTTTGGCTGTGTCTGTGGATCCACTGTTTTTTTATCTCCCAGTCATTAATGATTCATTTCACTGTCTTGGCATAGACCGAAAGTTGGCAACAATAGTTACAACCTTAAGGACAGTGATTGATGCTTTCTATCTTATACACATGGCTCTCCAATTTCGTACTGCTTATATTGCTCCATCTTCTCGTGTCTTTGGGCGGGGTGAGCTTGTGATAGATTCAGCACAGATAGCCAAGCGATACTTGAGGCGGTATTTCATCATTGATTTCCTATCTGTGTTACCAATACCACAGGTCAGGAAAAATCTGTTGCTATCTTGAGTCAACTTTTTTGTTCATGCTGCTTGAATATTTTCTTTGATTTATGACCCTCTTGTATTAGAAGTGTTTCTAGCTTATTATCTTTCTCTTTGGATTGCTATAAAATAATATCTTCTTGGCTGCTATCCACTCCTTGTTTATTTTTGTGTTTGGATCTAGGGCTGCTGTCATTAATACAATAAAGCTCCCCAATCCCATTGCATTTCTGTTTTCTTTGGTTTGAAACTACTAAACATGGGGATTCTTTTATAAATTTATTTTTAACTGTTTTGACTTTTGATTATATATAATTATTTCTACTTTTAATATTCTGCTGAAATTTACAACTGCTTACCAGACATTCATTAATATTTCTTTGCGACTGCTTAGTGGACATCCATTAATAGTTACAACAGTTATTTGCATAACTGTAATGCTTGTCCTTATTGTCTGCAATAGAAGTATAAGAAAACTCAACTCCTACTTTTGTTTTCTTTTATTTGTTCTTGTATTCAGATTGTGGTTTGGAGATTTCTTCAGAGGTCAAAAGGTTCAGATGTACTAGCAACAAAGCAGGCCTTGTTGTTCATTATCTTGCTTCAGTATGTTCCCAGATTTCTCCGAATGGTACCATTGACTTCAGAGCTTAAGAGAACAGCTGGTGTCTTTGCTGAAACTGCATGGGCAGGTGCTGCATATTATTTGCTGCTATACATGCTTGCCAGTCATGTAAGTTTTTGTTTTATTTTGTTTTTTTGTGATGCTTAATTCTGTCAATCATCCCTGCCTCGTTTTATTTGAGCCATTTACAATCTCACTACTTATGCTATTTTGGGTCTTTTTTCACCAATGATTATTTGCAGATAGTTGGTGCTTTTTGGTACTTGTTAGCTATTGAACGCAATGACTCATGCTGGCAGAAAGCTTGCAGTGACAATGGGTGTGATAAAAATTTCCTATATTGTGGGAACCAGAACATGGTAGGTGATAGTGCTTGGAATAGTAAAAGTGGAGCTATTCTTCAGTCAAGGTGCTCTGCAGATGGTGATCCTCCACCTTTTGATTTTGGAATTTTCGGGCAAGTCTTGTCATCTGGCATCATTTCATCTAAGAAGTTCATCTCCAAATACTGTTACTGTTTGTGGTGGGGGCTCCAGAATTTGAGGTAATTAATTTTGTTTCCTTTGGACATTTGTGTCATGCATTCCGTAACAGGCTAGCAGCCATTATAAAGACTGAAACAAGTATGTTCTGTGTGAAGTCTGACCTAAATACTGATATACCAAGCATTTCTCCAGAAGTATGTATTTCTGAATGGAGTGATTATATTATTTCTACATAGTTATCAAACAATGTATTAAACAAATTAGATGGAAAAACTGTTGGTTATAGTTATATCAGTAATGGAGTGGATTTTGGGTTAAATTAAACTCTATTTGGGTTGCATCTCTTGAATATTCCTTTTTTTTACACTCTGTTTGGAAGAAGAATGAAATAGGGAAGAAAGAAATAAGAGGGAAAGAAATAGGAGGGATAGAGATAAAAAGGAAATAAAGTAAAAAAAAATTTTGTTTGAATGGATAGAAACAAGGAAAGAAGTGTAGAAATTTCTTTCCACTTGTTTGGATGAGTAGAAGAGAGAATAGAAAAAACACTTCAATCTAGAGCTTAAGATTAGGGGATTCAGATTTAGTCTGTAGAAGAAATCACTTGTCCGATGTCGTCTTCTTCCCCTAGCCCCCTCCCTTTCTCTCCCCTAATTTGATATACCAATACCAACTTTTCATTGACTTCACTGCAGTACACTTGGCCAGGGGCTTCAAACTAGCACCTATCCTGGGGAGGTTATCTTTTCAATAGCACTAGCTATATTTGGCCTCATCCTCTTTGCGCTTCTGATTGGCAACATGCAGGTATACTTAAAATCATTGAGCTTAACATATCATGAAAGTAAGATTGCTGGAAGTCTTGTCATTCTGTTTGTCTAGAACATGCAAGAGTTTCCATGGGCTTGTATCTGATTGGGTCAAATATACTGGATCATTGAATGGTTGAATTACCCAATGTTAATTTTCATGCTTATCAACAATATCAATATCCAATTGATTAAATGGAATTAAATGTTGCAATTGTATATATGGTGTGTGTGGGATTAAAAGATATTAAGTAGTGTCATAATGGAGTAGCTAGCCCCTCAATAGTCGTTTAGTTACTTTCTATTTGTAAGGGCAGCTGGAGGTGGCATATGATCTTGATGTATGTTACATAGAGAAAGGATCGACTTGCCACATGTCTTTTTTCTCTGGCTAAAGCATATATTGTTGAAGATGAATGCTATTATTGATAAATTTTCTGTCTTAACTGATGAACTACATATATTAGTATTCATGTTGACAACCTATAAAGCGTGGACTCATTATTTCAGTGCGAGCACACAGACACAGGCATGTGTCTGACATGACACATTGATGACGTGTTCGTACATGTACTTTTGGTAGGGGGGTTGGCTCTAACACAGTATGGACAGTCATTAAAAAAACAGAAGTTGATCTGTTTAAACTTTTAAGCAATTTTTTATAGAGAAATGTTATTTGTACAATAATTCATAACAATTTGTTCAATAACACTTTTTGTGTCTATCTCATAACGGAGAGAGATAGACACAAAAAATATTGTTGTATTAATTGTTGTATGTGTATCACATCTCTTTTTTATAATAATAAAAAAAAAATAAGGCATGGGTGCTTTTGTCACAATTTTATTTCCCGCAACTTTTTCATTTCAGGTTGACTCTTATGGCACACATCACGATATTGTAAATTTCGTGTGCATGCACATGTACACGCATATATATGATGTTATGAATAATATGTATCGAATGACAGCGTGAGAACTAATCTTGACTTTCCGTGTAAAATTAAATTGTCAAGATTAACTCTTCTCACGCTCTCACACTACACCTAATACACTCCTTACATGTCAGGGTCAATGTATGTACTTCATAGTTGAGAACTGATCTTGTTCATGTCAGGAGAGATCTAAGAACTAATATGGTTCTGCATTAAGAAATTAAATCAAATGTACATTCACATGGACACTCAGGTAATGTGCAGCAAGCACTTGATATTTTTAAGTTTGTTCTAAATATTGTTTCTTGTTTTCACAGAATGGCCTTGCAAATAAATAGCTTTGAAGTTTATGTCCGCTAAAGTATGAAAGAGAAGATTGTTTGTAATTGATAGTGAGGTTTCTGTCTTTTCCCATGATTACAGACATATCTTCAGTCTCTCACCATTAGGCTCGAGGAAATGAGAGTCAAAAGGCGTGACTCAGAACAGTGGATGCATCATCGCCTACTCCCACAAGAGCTTAGAGAGCGTGTAAGACGGTATGACCAATATAAGTGGCTGGCAACGCGTGGTGTAGATGAAGAAAATTTAGTTCAGAGTCTACCAAAGGATCTTCAAAGAGATATTAAGCGTCATCTCTGTTTGGCCTTAGTGAGGAGGGTATGCTTTCAACCACTTGAAAATAAACGAAACACCAAGAAGGCCCTCAATCTGAAATGTGTGACTAAATAGGACCCCATTTTTCTCTTACAAACTAAGGACTAACTTATACTTAAAAGAATAAACTTGTGGTAATCAGTTCAGTATTTACAGCTAAACAACCACACAACGTTATATGTATTTGGTACTTTTGCATGAGGATAACTATTTGGTTCTCTATTTCACTGACTCTAGATTTGCTCTTCCAATTCTTTTAGAAGTTAAATCATGCAGTGCCTCTCTGAGATTTTTTGGACTTGATCTCTCTTAGATTAACTTATCAAATTATGTGTGAGCATCTGAGTTTGTTAATTCATTGATTGCTTTTCATGGATTTGTAGGTTCCACTATTTGAGAGTATGGATGAGAGATTGCTTGATGCAATATGTGAGAGACTGAAACCATGTTTATTTACTGAGAATACTTACATTGTTCGGGAAGGAGATCCAGTTGATGAGATGCTTTTCATCATACGTGGTCGCCTTGAGAGTGTTACCACAGATGGTGGGAGGAGTGGATTTTTCAACCGCAGTTTTCTAAAGGAAGCTGACTTCTGTGGGGAGGAGCTTTTAACCTGGGCCCTGGATCCCAAATCTGGTTCTAACCTCCCATCTTCTACTAGAACAGTTAAGGCATTAATGGAGGTTGAGGCTTTTGCCTTAACTGCTGATGAGTTAAAATTTGTTGCCAGTCAGTTTAGGCGCCTTCACAGTAGACAGGTTCAACACACTTTCCGTTTTTACTCCCAACAATGGAGGACCTGGGCTGCATGCTTTATTCAAGCAGCATGGCGTCGGTATTCTAAAAAGAAAATTATGAAGCTTCGTCAAAAGGAAGAAGATGGTGATGAGTCAGAAGGAACTCAGGAAAATGTTGGTGGCAGTTCCTACAGCTTTGGTGCTGCCTTGTTAGCCTCAAAGTTTGCCGCACACACTCTTCGTGGTGTGCATCGCAATCGACTAGCTAAGACTGCCAGGGAGTTGGTGAAACTACAGAAACCCCCTGAGCCTGACTTCTCTGCAGATGATGCAGACTAAAATTTTCATGTGTAATTACTCTCTTAAAATGCTTGTTTTCATTGACTATTATGATTGAATTTGTGAAGAAAGGTCGAAAGCAATGTATTATACAATTACCTTGTTACAGTTGCGAGGGTTTGAAGACTTGTAATGACTCTTCATCTGTTACCTTGTAAATTATATTATATTGTAGTATTATACATTAAGCCAACTGGCTGTCATATTAGGCCTGCCACCGAGCAGGTAAACTGATGTACTGTTCTCAAGTTTATTATTGAAGTTACTGGTTGGCAGAATCAAGGTGTGTCTTATTTGTCATCCTCATGTAATTTAATTGACATTTAATATGCTTGTGGTTTTTCACTAGAATTATTTCAGTATAATTCAAGATGATGTGCGTGTGTGGTCACGCTTTACGGATGTAGTTGGTCACTTCTCTTTTGAAGCTACTCCTTATAGCTTCCGCATCATATAACTTATTTGACGTGATTTACTGCTTGAGCAACGTGTTTTCAAACAGAAGGGATAACTAGGTAAGCGGAGAATATGCCTCCTAAAAAAACGTGTTTCTCGCTTCCTTTCATTTGACAACCTACGTCTTAGATGAACGGCTTCATAAGCCAATTTGTACTGGTTCATTTCGTAATACGAAGCTGCAGTGTTCTTGATCCTTTGTCGTCTTTTGCTGGCTCATCTCCTTTTTCTCGCATTTATCAGTCTGGTGCATGCTATCCAGCCAAATTACTTCAGCTGCCAGTTGGTACGGCTAACCATGTGCAAGCTTAGCGTGGATATCAATGTACACAGGCATCCACACAGCAAAGTTATCTAATGCTGATCAAGACCAAGCAAAAATGACCAGGATCGGGGATAATAATCGTGCGGACTATCATTCAACCAGAAGCACCGATGTAGTATATGGTTTGGCCTAAGTGTTTGCTTGGAATTTAGTTGCATACAAGTAAAATACGCTATTACATTCCCAGTCTTATTTCCTTCCTCGTACCCTTTTGTTTCATAATTATAACATGCACTAAGCAATCAGCATAGCATATTATACAAGGGAAAACATGCTCTGTTCTATGATTGCAACTGTCTATCAGAAACATTCAAGTAAAAGTACTGACATAGATTGCAATATTTATAACAAATTTCTTATCGACAAAAGGAGGTGATTTTATTTGTCAATACAGGAACTAAAAGGGTTTAAATTTACTAGAAAGAATTCCTTTTTTTTTTTTAAAGATAGGCATTGAGGACAGGTAAATTGCTCAATAGTCCTCGTGAATGTGCCATAAAAAACAATGAGAATAATCAAAGATACTGAGGGGAGGAGAAGAAGGATACTTAGGAAGAATACAAAATATGAATACTAGGAAAATACATTTGATGATCAGAACTACAAAATATCCTATAGAGACTAAAAATTTCTGTGCTTCACTTAGAGCTGAGACCATGGGACCAAAAATTGGCAAGGTTCAGTCAATTTTCACTGACGAATAGATCAGCCTTGTGAACCAGAAGCATGCACAGAAACCAATTGTACCCGTCAACACAAAGAAAGCATATGAAAGCAGCAGCATATACCCGAAGTACAAGACTCCAGATATTGGTTTTGTGATCTCAAGTTTTGTGAAGAAGTAAAATACAGCATATAGGAAAAGGTAGAGTGCAGAGGAACCTGAAGTCAGATATGACCTCCACCACCAATTGTAGTCTTCACTACACAGCTGAAAGTAGCAGAGCACAATTGCGATCTCGGCACAGGTGATAACGAGGATGACGAACACGATGAACAGGAAACCAAATATATAATAAAATTGATGTAACCAGATTGATGTGAGGATGAAGAAAAGCTCAACGAAGACTGCACCAAATGGGAGTATGCCTCCTATTAGAATAGAGCATAGAGGATTCATGTACCAAGCCTGCTCTGGAATCTGCCTAGCTATCTTGTTTGTCCTTACGGGATCCTCAATTGCTGGCTTTTTAGACCCCACAAAACCACCAACAAGGACAAATGGAAACGAGATGCCAAACCATAACAAAAGAAGAGCAAACATTGTTTGAAATGGCACAGCCCCAGAAGACCTCTGCCCCCAAATTAGAGCATTTAGCACAAAGAATACAGCAAAGGCAGTGGCAGGAAACATAAAGGCTGTCCCAAGAGAGATTTTCTTCCATGCTGTTCGCTTGAACATCTTATAAAGACGTGCTGAAGTATATCCAGCAAACAGTCCCATAAATACCCAGAGCAAGAGCATGGCTGTCATCAAACCCCCTCTATTTGAGGGAGAAAGAAATCCAAGGGCGGCAAAGATCATGGTGACAACAATCATTCCAAAAAACTGAACACCTGTTCCAACATATACACAGAGTAAGTCTGGGTTTGATGGAGGCCTGAATACATCCCCGTGGACAAGTTTCCATCCTGTCTCTTCTTGGGCTTCTTCTTGTGTCTCTAATTGATTGTACTTGGAGATATCACGATAAAGTGTCCTCAACATTATCATAGCCACCATGCCCGAAAGGAAAAGTACAATCATTAAAGAATTGACAATTGAAAACCAGTGAATCTGGTCATCGGCCATTAGAAGATAGGTATCCCAGCGGTACGCCCACTTCACATCACTTGCCTAGGAGGCAAAAATTCCACACGGTTAAAAAAGAAATCAACATCTAAATCCAATCCTTAATGGCACTCTGGGAATTCAATTGCTATGAATTGTAGTAACTAACCTCAAACTCAACATCATAGGTAAAAATGATTTCCTTCTTGTCTTCAACCTCTTGAGGAGATTCAGAGCTGGTGACTAGCTTTTTTGCATGGGGATCACAGGTAGTTAAGCGGGTATTCTCACTCCATTGACCTTCATATTCATGCTTTACACTGAATTCATAGGAATAATTTCAATGTACAAGTATTATTAGCCATGAAATTAAGAGATTAGCACAAAACTATATTAACTATCAGGTGAAAAAGAATTATAACACAACCTGAATGGTTTAACCTCAAATCCTACAATCCTTGACAACTCTAACTCTGGATCTCTATGATACCTAACCACAAATGCCAAGTGGTTGTGGATAAAATACTTTTCCTCTTTGAACTGTAAACATTTGAGTACAAGAGGTCAAAATGAATTCAAAACAATGGTTATAAAGTAATGGTCAGCACTCAGCAAGCTTGTACATACTCCAGAATACTGTCTTTTAAGACCAACAAGGAAGCCGTGCAGATACACGATGGAAGAATCCTGATCAAGCCTTCTTACAGGAACAACCAAAGGAAGATTGTCTAAAATCCTGCAACAATGCAAGGATAGAATATCCTTTTGTCACAAAGACATTATTGCCACAAAGTTGCATGAGTTAAACTTGAGGGTCATTAGTGCCTCACATGTTCACCCGATACTCATCATCTATCTTTTCCTTGAACTCTTTGGTCGTTTCTTCATCAAGAATTAGACGACAAACGACATTGCACAGCTGTGGCTCTCTCATTTTAAACTGGAAGAATCAAATTGTTTCAATATTTTAGTAGCGAAACATACTAAACAAAAGTTGCAACCTGTCCAAAATATTTAAACCAACCACATAGGGAGAGTTTTCAATGCGATCGCCCCGGAGAACTTCCCCAAGATTTTCTGCACTGTCAACAATGCGCTTTGGCCGACAATAAGGCAGTGAATAGTATGAGTAAGGAAGCTGTGTTTTTGTGGAAGTCAGTTTGTTCACTTTCACCCTCAACGGATCTCCCTGTCACCAATGAACACAATATAATAAATAAATGTTACCATTTCAAAAAAGTAATGGCCTGTTTCTATGGTTGATCACCTGTGCATTGATATGATTGATTGAATTAGGAGAATAAGCTGTCAACTATGTCTAGGAAATGCAAAATCTCGGTGCAATCACAGAATGACAAACATATATTGTTATGCAAAGTTTCACACACGCCTTATTCCTACAACTCCCACAATTGCTGGCATTGGCATTGCATGATGGAATCAGGATTGGTGTGATTCTGATCACTCATCAAAATCACACAGAATTCAAATTACTCATCCCCCCAGCAAATGAAAATGAATCAAGAGGATCAAGTAAGGATCTACAACCAACAAGGTAAAGAAGGGATAGAGAAGCCATAAAACCAACACGACCCATCACTAATCTAACATGAGATTCAATGAGAAAAGGAACGAACAGGCTTAAGATACTTGAGAAGAACACATTTGGAAGGGAAACAAGAATTGTAATGAAATGACCTTCCAGAAATCCTCAGGTGCAACACCAGGGAGGTAAAAACAGGTGCTTTGGTGGGCAATGAGTAGAATGCAAATGCAGAGAGAGATGCATAGGTCACGAGCCAGAGGCTCTCTCGCCATTGTTTCCAAACAACACGGTCCACTTTTCTGTTGTGATTTTTTTGTGTCAATTATATGCTTTGTTCGTTAAAATACAAATGTTTTTTCAAAAAGTAGTTGAGACACAAAAAATGTGAGGATTTGTGAGACATTTCTAACCCATGACCATGAATGAGATCATGACGCGCGGCACTGAATGGATCACGTAGTTTTGACGGTGATTAACAAACCCTCCCCTCGTGTGTATTATTATATCAATTGAATTGAATGGTTGGCTGGTGGTGTAGAATAATGTTTGGAACAATTCGTTCAACTTAAAATGTGGCTGCTCTGAAATTCGATTCACGGTATCATCTAATAATAAATTGTCATATAATTGAAAATCTTATTGATTTTTGTAATTAGTACCTTAAAAATTATATCTAAGGTAGAAGATGACAAAAACCGAATTTTTATTATTTGATTGGATCAAATTTTAAATCAAAATTTCAAAATTCATTCAATCCAATCTAAATAAAACTTATCAGTGTGTATGAAATTAACTTCTCACCCATATTTATATCATTATATATTTATGAAATTTCAATAGTTAATTGTGTTTTCATAATTTTATTCTCAAAATCACATAATATTCTTTTTAAGGGTGCATATTATTTTAATATGTTCACAAGTTTATTAGTTTGGATTTAATTTAAATTTGCTCATGTTTAGAAGTAGCAAAGTGGGTGAGGTTAGTTGGGTCACCTTGAATCCACTTGATAGAATGTAGAATTTGAATTTTAAATTGAGTCTAAATTGAATGCGAGTTTTTTGGCCTGATCTTATGGTCATATTCAATTTGAGCCAAAAAAATTGAATTTTCACTAGGCTTGAACTTCATTTTAGAGGTTAGAATTTTTATTTTTATTTTTTTGGCTTAGCTTGCTTTAGTCTATGACTTGCGTTGAACCAAATCGCGTGTAGCTGGATAACCTATTTTGTCATCTCTACTCATGTTTCATGTTTTTCTTTATTAAATATATTTTGAGTTTTCTATAAAAAAAAAGTTTTAATTAAAAAATATAGGAGATAATAAAAAAATTATTTACCGCCTAGCTAAATTTAAATCAAAGATATAAAAACTGTTTTTGATTAGATAGAATTGAATTAGATTTGATATTATATTCAAACCAAACTGCAATCTATTATTAAAATCAGGTCAAATGACTTCCCCTCCCCCCCCGGCCCCCCCCCTAAAAATCAATCCAAATTGAACTACAAATACCCCTAATATATTAAACATTTGATTTTGCTATAAGGGTATGGATGGCTAAGTTAAAAACACTTTTTAAGGTATAATTATTGACCGGTTGATATTTCAATCTTTTGTTATTTTTTTAAAGAAAAAAATTAAAAACAGTTACAAAGACTTAATTAGCGGGTATTCATATTTCAACTGAATTTGTGAATATGAAATGTCGTTTAACAAGGAAAAAAAAGTAAATATTGATAACTTTTTATTATTAATATAAAGTTTAATTTCATGTATTGTTAGTGTAAAGATATTGATAATTTTTACACTATTAACCAATCAAAAATAATCTTAAGTGTATTTTTAACAAATTTATCAATTATCATAATGTCAAAAACCTTTAGACTATGAGATTATTCTTATTAAATTCATTAATAAAAATGTAAACTTGTTTCTTATCACTAAAAAAAGATATTTGCTAAGGTTATGGATAGAGAGGTGTGGAAGAGAAAAGGAGGGAGGGAGGGAGCGAAAGAAAGAGAAAGGAGGGAAGGAGAGGCGTGGAAGAGGGAGAGGGACAAAGAGAGGCAGGTGAAAAAGAGAGATAAAATAGAGGGAGAGGTGCAAAGAGAGGAGGAAGGGAAAATGTTCGGAATAGAGGGGAGAGGGAGGTAGGCGCAAAAAAGAGATAAAGAGGGGAAGGAGAGGGAGAGAAAGAGAGGTGCAAAAGAAAGGGGGAGAGAGAAGTGCAAAAAGAAAGAGGGAGAGACATAAGTGTTGAAGATAGTGAAAGAGAAAGAGAAGGAGATGTGTAAGAAGGAGAGGGGGGAGAGAAAGGTACAACAAAAATAGAACACACCAAACTTCAAAACGATGGTGGATGTTAGCTTGGGAGACTTGATAATGTCTCCCACCGTAGAAAAGGATTTTGAACCGTTAGATATGATAATTTTAAAATCAATGGCCCAGATATTTCTTTGTTTCTCCTTCTCCCCCTCCCCCTTACTTTCCCCATTTATCCTCATCTTTCTCCACCCAATTCTCCAGCAACGTGTAACCTCTCCCTCCTCAACAACTGCTCTCCTTGAACACCCTCACTCTGTCGATGGTTCTACAACACCTTCCAATCTTCTCGTCCTAGATCTCTACTTTCTCTCTCCTCTTATTCCTCTTCTCTTTCTCTCCCCTCCGCACTACAACTCCAATATGATATTTGCATTATTTGGCAATTTCATTTATGCTTAGTTTCTTATAGTAATTTGGTATTTTGTTTATTTGGTTTGGAATTGGATAAAACCTTTACTTCTCGAAATTTCTAAAATGAGGGTTAGTGGGGATTCTTCCCCCAACTAACGAAACACCATTATTTTTCACCTTGACATTCTCTTATAAATGGGAATTTAGAGATTGTTCCTATAAATCTACAATCTGTCCCATTTTCATTTTGCTTCTTGCATCCACGATTTTTTTAGGAATTGATTTAGGTCATTGGAAACACTAACAAGAAGCACCGCGACGGTGGTAGAACGTCTTAGCAAAGGAAGAGGGCCTGAAAGGGAGGGTGGTTGCGGTGGAGTTTTGCTACCATTGTCGGGTTTGGCTGCGAGAGAGAAGGAGGTAATTCGACAAAGATTGAGGAAAAAAAAAGAAAAAAAATCTGGACCATTGATTTTAAAACTATTAAATATAACAGACAAAAAGACATTTCTCACAATGGGATACTTTATCATCAAGTTTCTCACCCTAGCCTCCACCCAAACTGAAAGAGTTGATCCTAAAACAATGAAAGAGAAAAAATTTCAAATTTTTATTTATTTAAAAATTCTCCTATAAAATTCCCATTATTATAAAAATTCTTTGAATTTAATACCCAAACAAATCATTTTGATATATAATATTTTAAATCCACTCAATTTTTTGTTTCCCCTCCAACACAATATAAAGTGCTTATGCGTATCAAATTGCCCCCATAAACCATGCCTCCTAATCAAAGAGGTCAGGAGATACTATCCCGTGCTTCTACGAGAATTTTTAATTTCGCATAGATGCAACATGAAATACATACCTCTTATGATGTAATTTGTGAATAATATGATTTAATGAAAAATATCACATTGACTGAGACATGGTTCCGACGTGCAACCATGATCTCCATCCCCTAATGTTTGGACTACCCTTTTGAATGTTCCGGTAGATTGTGCGTATTTTAATTAGATGAACTAAGCTAGTAAAGTGAATACATTACATTTTGTTCCCGACAATCTAATTTTATTTGGTAAACTATACCAAATCATTAGTATTTATGACATGGATAAAATAATTAAAAAATAAAAATAAAAAAACCAGTTATCATGTGTATATGGCGAACCTGAAAACATTAGTACACACGACACACCCCTTCAAACTTGAAGGACAAAGTTGTATCAAATACTTCAATCGAAAATTCCAAGAGCTGATATGGTTGAAAAAAATCCAGACAGTCTAACAACGTATTAACAAACTTTTTGATGTCATTTAATCCACGTTCTGGAGTGGTCACAGATCAGATGTCATGTCATAAACAAATATCAGAACATTCTTAAATCAAATTTATAAGTGCATTTGAGAAAGAAACAACAGGAACAAGTTAAATTGACAAGCAAATTAAATGTTTCAATACATGATCCTCAATTATGGGGGCAGCATTCAGCTAACAAATTTTGCTGATAATGATGTGGCCACACTTCCAAGAAGCACATAAAGCATACCTCAATACTCCTCCCCTCAATACCACTACAAACCCCAATTTACCTACAAGACATTCATGGTGGATACAGCTACAAAGAGGAAAAAAAGAGCACCACAAGGGAAGCACAGATATGGCTAGAAAAAAAATTAGTTATCTTCTTGTACAGGTGATTCTAGCATTCTTACAGTGCGAGGAAGCATAAACTCAGCAAATATAGGAAAATGAGATGCTGGATAATACCCATCAATATTATCATTTACCACTTCACAAGAAACAGGAATCAGTGGTCTACCTCTGAAAAGGATCCAATCAATGTGAAGATCCTGCGTTTGGCGATCCCAGCAGAGGCAGAGAGCTCTAAAAATTAACTTGAGGAATTCAAGGGCTCCCTGTTTGTCACCTAATAGCACCAGATAATGCTCAGTAATTGAACAGTCATATCATGCTCATAAAACAGAATGGCAGTGTAAAAGCACAGAAAAAGTACCCTTGAATCCATGATAAGTGCGGATTAGAGAAACGTTTTTCCTCACACGAGCACTAGGCCACGCGTCCCTCATATCCCCAACTACACCATGCTCTCTGCACTCAGTCAGAGTAAATACACAAGTTACAAACTACTCTCCAGTAGTCTGTATCTCATCACAGAATCCAGTGTAAATGAATAACAAAGATAGGTGCACCAAGCCACCAAGCACTACGGGAAATATGAACTTGAGTTCCTAACAGTAACATGATATAAACTGGAAATTAATGATAACTAACAATTGGAAATATGTGCAATATGAAACTACCTCGATCTTCCAAGAAGAAAGCGTCCAGTAGTTGATTCCTTTTGTGTATTGAATCCTCCACAGTACACAACCGGTAGGCTAGGGGGTAAGGATGCAATGTGCTGCCATGTAAGTAAAGCGCTTCGCCTACGGGCACGAGGACTCAACTCATCCATGTTTGTATTTACTATCTGAAATGAGAATCCAGGAGGCTCAACTCCTTTTAGTTGAAATGTGTGGACATCTTGTCAAGGAACCAAGTGATCCAAAGGTTGTGCAACAAAAGTAAAACACAGCTTGAAAACAATTGAAGCTATAATTTCTTTTCTAAATCATAAGGATATAGCCCATGTTGCAATGCAAGGAACTTCAGAACCCCATGACATGCTTCCAGGTACAGAAGGAGACTCAGACAACCAAAAGGTTCCACCTTCTAGAAGCTCGACCTTTATAAAAAAAATTCAGTAAACCAATTAGTTCTCCAACCAGTTAAATAAAAAATAATACCAGATAATAATGAAACAATCTCATACCTTTTCCTTATCATAGAAGATAGTGCAATGCTGATCAGTAGTGTCCTGGGGCCCTTTCCGTGATATCCCAAACTGATCATAACCTGAGTATTTTTATCAAAGTAGAAGAATCCATTTAGAAACAAAGAAATATTAAGCACAAAAAGGGATTGATTGGAATCGCTTATGAAAGACAAGTCCTTCCCTTATTTTTAGAAAGAAAAATATAACACAGTGAAGTGAATTATTTATAATGCCTAATGGTGACTTGAGCCAGTGCTAAACACAAGCATATGAAAATAGAACCCTTCCTAGTAATAGGATTGAAAATGAAGTCTCCACTTAATAAAGACCATTCCCTTTTTTATTGCCTTGAGCAACAAGCACTACCACTGATATAAAAAATCCCTTTTCTATAAGAGCTTGTACATTTACACAGAACACCATATGAGCTGTATTTGATCTTGTAAGCTCACCTCAACCAAACAAGATTTTCAGAAGTGGTGGAAAGACAAGATCATAGGTAATTAGGTATCATGCTTGTGAAGAACATTCTTTTTATTTACTATTGCTAGTTTCCAGTTGTCGTTAGGTTTCACTTAGAGTTGATAAGTACAATTGATAAACAAAATGTCATAATGGTATTCTCATATGTTTCCTTGGACAGCATGCATCATTTGCTTTTCTTGCAGAATAATTTTTTATTGAAGTAGCTCGGAATCCAGCCTTAAACATTTATTCATGTTACTGCCAAAGGAAGCCAATCAATTTGAGCTAAAACTGTCAACATATGCATAACACAAGGCAACTACAGGGACTAAATAATGAAAGAAAAAAGAAAACTCACTAGAGAAGGATAGAATTATTTCCTGAAACAAGGAGCACATAGCTGTGCTTACACTCATCACTTTGCAAGATTGTCGGCTGAACAAGCTGGCATTTCAGATAATTTGATTATTTTGACATTTTATAACAAGTGAAATCCTGATAAAGTTTTCTACAACACTTCTCTCCAACTTCTTCCGTGTATATAAACGAGACACTTGAGAGCATCTGCCTATTACATGTAGTTTCTCATTCTAGTTAGAATCTTAATTTATCTAACCTTTTGACATATTTTAATGGACTACACACTCATTTTAACATAAACAAATGATCTGTTGTGCAGGCATCACATACATATCATATTCTTCAAATAAGATACATTATGTCAAATAAGATACAAAATATGCTAGTGACCACATTATGCAAGTAAAAAATTTGAGGACCATAAATTAATATTTTCAGAAGCTGAAGAACAGCTTATTAAAAAGGTACTTCACCTGGCAAACCCTGCTGTAGAAAATCCAATTGTGTTTTCACTCCTGAATCCAGACGAAAATTAAAACAGAAAAGTGGATAAATAAATTGAATCAGAATAATCAAAGGACAAACAGCAAACATAACATCGTTTAAAAAAAAAAATCAGATCAATCAATCCAAGGGGAGAGAACCATAGAAAGGGGAGATAATGGTACACAAACAAAGTAAAAATCTTCAAATCAAACCATGAATATCAAACCCCCCCACCCAAAAAAAAAAAACTGCATTTCCACTGGCCAATAAGTTGTATATTGAAAGCAAGCTTCATGCAGAGGGATCAAGAACCATGTAGCAAAACCCAAATCGCAGAAGAAGCAGGAAAGCAAGCATTAAATGGAAATTAAGAAGAGAGACATTAGAGGAAGAAGAGAAACCTTGTTGGGTACAGAGGATGATGGGTGAGTAACTGGTAATAACGCTTATGCACAAATCCCTTCTCTTCTCCCACGAATTAGGACTGTCTTGTGGCTCATCATCGTGGAGATTGAAGGTCATCACAGTCAATGATACACTCATTTTTCTTCTCTCTCTCTCTCCCTGCCCTTCTCTCTACTTCATAGCTAATCGATTGAAAGAATAACGAATGCTTGAAGAAAGAACAAACATTGAACAGGTTGTCATAGTCTTTTATATAATTTTAATCTTTGTTTGTCATGGAGGCACCCCTTCAGCAAAACGCCAGACAGCCAAAAAAGGGAGATCTTTTTCTTTTTCTTTTCTCTTTTTGGTAGATGTGAAACAAGAACGGTTTGTGTGGGAAATGTAAAATGAAGTTAGCAAGGTGAGGTCCACTCCAAAATCCAAGTCCAAGGATGCTCCCTTTCTTGCTATGCCATGCCTTCTTCCATTTCTAAGTTCTACTCTAGCTGCCAACCAACCAAAGTAATAAAGAGACAGGCTAATTGTTTTAGTCTTTTTAATTGTTTTTTCTTATTTTATTTTTTATAAAAAAATCATTTTATTTCTTGATGTTACTTATTTCAATTCCTGTAAATTTGTTAATTTTCATATGGCATTCTTATGTTAGAACACTTTAATTTTAAAATAAGTAATTTAAAAATTTAATAAGATATTCATTTCACATTAAAATGAATATTAGTCATGTAAAAATATTATTTTTTATTTCATGTTAATTAAATATTAAAATTTTCAATCCTTTTAGCAATAGAGTTGTGTTATTCATATAACAATGCATATAATAATTTATACAATAATGCTTTATGTGTCTATCTTTCTTCACCATATCATCATTTATATATTACATTTCATATTTTCTCTTTTCTCTCTTTTTTGATTGTAAAATTTGTTGTACAAATAATATTTCTCATATTAAAATATTTTTTAAATAATTGATATAATTTTTTTATTGCAATAGAATATTTTCAAAGTTTATTATCTTTAATTTTTTTTAGGAATTTTAATGGAAAAATATTGAATAATGTACATTTAATATAATTTATTAATATTTAATAAATATTATATTTTAATTTTATATCCGAAGATTTTATAAATATATATAAATAATATGTTGAATAGAAATCTATTATACATACATACATACATATATATATATATATATATATATATAATGAGATGGTCTTTTAAATTTAAAATATTTTAATAGAGATTGAGTTATTTTACTGAATGAAAAGTATATTTTAATAAAAATAAAAAATTATTAAAATTTGAAATTAAAAGTTAAGTAAGCCATATATTCATAAATATTTATATTTATTTAAGTATTAATAATTAAAATTACTTTTTCATAAAATATTACTTAAAAATATAAAGAATTCATACTGGATTGTACCAACTACTAATAGATGGTTGGTTTAAGTAGTTTGATTTTCCTTAAATAAGGTCTTATGCCCAAACCTTCTGTATGTAAAAAATTCTATGAGGAGAGCTAGTCTCACTATGTTATAAATGTTCTCAGCTTAAATAAGATTGCTTTTTATGAATGATACATGTGATCTAGATCTTTAATTGAATATATTTATAAGGGTCAAAATAAAAAGAAAATATTTATAAATGTTAAAGTAAAACAAAATTAAATATTTAAGATGCAATCCTAATTATAGGATGAGATGTGATATACGTACAACAATTTTATAATTATAATATTATTTTTTGTATTTATCTCTTTCCATCACATCAATTATTACATTTCATTTTTCTCTCTCTTTTCTCTCTTTCTCTCTCTTTGTTGTATAGTATCATTTCTTTTACATGATTGTCTCTTATAAAGAATAATTGTAGTCTAGATTAAAACAAAATTGGTTAAGTTATATTTTGGTCTCTCTTTTTATTTACCTTATTTAATTTGGTCCCTCTATTCTTAAAGTATTCAATTTGGTCACCTAATTTTTAAAAAATATTCAATGTTGCCTTTCTGTCTAAATCGACACTAACGATGTTAATAAAAATTAGACACATGTCAACTTTATACTTTTTGGCTGTTTAAATTGCTCGTAAGTGATTTCTACATAGTGGTGTTTTTAAAACCGCCATTATAATAATTTAATAATTTTTTGCTTGAGAATTTTTGAGATTGCATAAAACCTCCCTATTTTTTTTTAACATTTACAACAACATTTCTTAGAGGAGTACATAATGTAGTATTTTTTAAACAATTAAGAGGTTAATGTAATATATAAGGGATGTTAGTGTAATGTTTTTCAAACAATTAAGAGGGTTAGTGTAATATATAAAGGGTGTTAATGTAATATTTTTCAAACAATTAAGAGTTAGTATAAGGGTAAAAAAAAAAGAAAGATATCAAAAGAAATTTGACGAAACCTCAAGGGATGTCAATGTAATTTACTCTAATTTTTTATTTGAAAAAATTAATTTTTTTAAAATTTTAAAAATTATAATAAAATTATACTAATATAATAATTTTTGCTTATATATTATTTCCAATATTAATATTTATATTATATTAATAGATTATGTTTAATTAATATTAATATATTATATTAAATTAATATTAATAAAATGTTTATATTCAAATAATAATTATTAATATATGATATTAAAACAATAAATATTATTAATATATAATATTTTATTAATATATTATATTAAAATAATAATTCTTAATAAATTATTTTATTAATTTTCTAAAAATTATAATAAAATTAAAATAATTTAATAATTTTAACTTATATAATATTTATAATGTTATTAATATTGATAATTTAAATTTTACAAAATTTAAATTATATTATTTATAATTATTATTTATAAAATGTTAATTATTTTTTAAAATAAATATTTTAAAATTTATATTAATTGTTATATTATATTACATTATAGTTTTTATGAAATTCAAATTTTAATATTGATAACATTGTAAATATTATGTAAATAAAATTTATTAAATTATTATAATTTTATTATTATATTCATAAATTTAATAATATAAATTTAAAATTTTGTAAAATTTATAATATTAATATTATATAAGTAAAAATTATTAAATTAGTATAGTCTTATAGTTTTAAATTTTAATAAATATTTTATATAATTATTAAATAATCTATTTTATATAATTTTATAAATTTAATAAAAAATTTTGATATTTTTATTATAATTTTTATTATCATTTTATAATTTAATTTAATAAAATAATTTAGTAATTATTATTATGATTCTTATTTCATTATAATTCATTAATCTTATCAGTGTCGGTCCGAAAGTGTATTAAAATTTTATTTTAATTAATAAAATTATTATATAGTGGCGGTTTAGAACTACCACTATATATATATATATATTGATTTTTGGCTTTTTGTTACCGCCACAGCGTAAAAATGTCACTATTACACATGCATGCATCTCCTAACGTTGTTAGTTCGATTTAAACAAGAGGACAATATTAAATATTTTTTGAAAATTAAATGACTAAATTAAACATTTTAAAAATAGAGAAACCAAATTGAATAATGTAAATAAAAAGATGCACCAAAAATATAATTTAATCAAGCAAAATTAGTTCAATATATTTTTTTTAAAGTGTCAAAGTAAATTATATGTTATAATTTTTTTTTTCAAATGTCAAAATCAAATTTCAAAGAACATGGTTAAAACTAGCAAACTACATGTGTGTGTGAGAGATTAATATTTAAAATGCATCTTATATATTTAATTTTGTTTTAATATATTGGAATAATTGATGGTAAAGAATGTTGACACTCACTTTTGTATTAAAAACAAAGGGTATTAATAGAACTAATTGAAATGGCCAATCACTCATTTTGAATAGTCACCTGTTACGGGAATTGTAATTAGTAATATCTTTATTTTTATATTGCTAAGAGTAATTTTTTATTCATTTTCTTAATATTATTGACACCATGATTTGATTGTGCGTAGCATATTACTAATAGAATATATATATATATATATAATTATTATTATTTTTTTTCAAAGTAACATTTTCAAAAGTTTAACCTTTTTAATTTACGTGTAAGATTTATCTTGGTCATAATCTGCGATCATTGTCATCAATATCAGTAACGCTCTGTTTGGTAGAGACGAAATGGCGAAAAAAGGAAGAGAAGAGCGCGGAAGTGTGCAGAATTAGTCGATTTCCGTTCGTTTGGTGCAAGCGAAATAGCGTGGAAGTTTTTAAATTTTAGGTGGGTCCCACGCTAAAAATAATCGTCGCAAATATGAGCGGAAATACGAAGAAATGCAACGTTGATTGCAAGCTTTCGATAATACCTTCGCTCTTTTGCAAATACTGTGTACAATTAAACACATATTCGAATATGTGTTTTACATATTCAAATATGTGAACACAATATTCGAATATGTGTTTTACATATTCGAATATGTAAAACACATATTCGAATATTGTGTTCACATATTCGAATATGTGAACACAATATTCGAATATGTAAAACGCATTCGAATATGTGTTTTACATATTAAAATTAAATTTTTTTAAAATTAAATAAATATATAAACAATTACTAATATATATATATATATATTCTCAAATGTCAGTAAGTTTTATTCGAATATATGGAATATACGTAGTGCCATATATTCGATTATGTGAGTAGCATAATCGAATATATGTTTTTGTTATTAGACTTTTTTGACAAATATCGCGGTAAAAAAAAAATAAGGATATAAGTGTAATTTTATTCTTCCATTCCAAATCCCCAAAAGTCAAAAAACTAAACTTCCACTCTATTTCTTCTCTACTTCTCTCCAACCAAACAACCTCTATTTCTACCCTATTTCTTATCTATTTCTCTTATCTTCTCTTCTCTTCTACCTACTTCTTCTCCCTCTATTTCTCTCCTCCCTACCAAACACAGCGTTAAAGTACTTTTGTAGTACTACCTTTAAAGGAAAAAGATCGAAGGATACTTCATACTAATACCTAATTAATAACAAGAGAAAAAGAAAGAGAAGGAAAAGTATATTTATAATAAATAATATAACTTGATAAAAAAAGATAAAAAAATAATAAGTATTGATAAAATATATAATATATAAAGGTGTTTACACATAACCACTACTCATCTAAAAATTATCATGTCTATTTTATCAATTAAAATGTTTTATTAATTAAAAGTTATGAGATCGAAAGATACCTCCTTGTAAGATTAAAAGAATAGATAAAACTTATATGCAGTTTTATAAGTGTTGATGTTATTTTCTAATTAGAATTAGAGTTTTTTAATTCGGTAATCTACATTGACATTTAATAAAATCCTTTATTTTGCAGATTATTAAAGTAAAACTTTAATTTTGATTAAAGAACAACACCAACAACACATATAAAACTACATGTAAGCTTTATCCTAAAAAAATACAGCCAACCTCTTTCTTTTCCAGCACCAACCTCATTAAAAGGATATTTTAAATGATATTTGCAAATTCTGATTTAACTGTGTAAGGATATACTTTATGAAATAAAATATAATATTTTTATTAAAAATAATAACTATTATAATATATATATATATATATATATATATATATATATTCATATAAAATAAAGAGAAAACAAATCATGCACTGACAATATAAAATAATTTTACACTGTCATCTAATTACATATCACTATTTATTGTATGTTTGATGACTTTTATAATAAATATTTTAAAAGTCATTCCAACGATGAATTTCAATTGATTGACAGTATAAAACTTTTTATACTGACGATGCATGATCATTAAACTCTAAAATAAATTATAAAATTTCAATTGTTGATTATTTTCAGATTTTTTTTTTTCTTTTGATTCCTATATTAAAGACGATTAGTGACAGCAGCAAAATATATTTAAAATTATTAAAACAGGTATCTTATCAGTCATTTACTTCGATTTCTTCAAAAGGTAATTGTCATGCGTAAATTCAGCTACTTGTAAAAGGATACTAATATACGCAAACAGTTTGTACACAGAAAAGGCCAGTTCTTATATCACGTATTGTCCTTCTAGGTTCTCTCCATCTATCTTGTCTTTTATCTTTGAAACAAAAAAGGATATGCGTGAAAAATGTCTTATTCAAATCACTTATCTCATTTGTCTATCCTCTGTAGTGTTTTTCTAAATCACCATACATACCCCCCAAAATGAATCCCTTTGATTTTTTTTAAAGGCATAGAACAAACAAGGCTACAATTTTACAAAGGATACTATTACAATTGCAAAAGCCGACAGAAAAATATAAATAAAACAAACTATGGGAGGCTAACTGAATTATTGGCAAAACGTCAAAAACCAAAAAGGTTGTTTTGTATTAAAAAAAAAAGTTTGAATACGCTGAAAAATGCTTCAGCTCACACATTTTCCTTCCCTTCCAATAACTTATCATGTAACCAACCCCATTGAAGCAGAAACATCACAAGATGAATTTATCTCATCCTGTGTTTCACACACCATGTAAAAAGATTTGAAGATATCAGTTGGCATTTGAAGCGTTTTTCAAAACCCATTCCACTAAAGTAGCAATGCCAAATCCTGTTGCTGAGCGCTTCTTGTCATTCCACACAGGACCGGCCATGTCAATGTGCATCCACTGAACTTTTTCATCAACAAACTGTAAAGATAAATTGTTTCAGAAACCACTAACATAAATGTGCAGCAAGAAGGAGTAGGGCTACACAACAAGAAGCCAGACAACTAAAAATCACAGCCCATATTTACAATGCAGCTATGCAATAATTCTTCTCAAAGTTGCAGTGGCACACAATCACTTGGAGAAACATGTAGTGAGAAAATGGCAGTATATCATTTAGATATTATTACTCCTACTTAGTCATAACTGCCCAATAAGTTTTTGAGGAGAAAGTTTTTTAAAATAACATGAATTTATATCATGATTAAGCACATACCTGTTTTAAGAAGAGAGCAGCAATAATAGCACCACCTTGTCGACCACCAGTGTTCACCATATCAGCCACTCCTGATTTCATTGATTCCCAGTAACTTTCCTCTAATGGCAGCCTCCATAGTTTCTCCCCACTCACATCAGAAGCTTCAAAAACTTCCTTTGCTAGGTCATCACTGGGTGTAAACACACCTTCAAAAACAGTAGTTTGCAATAGTAATCAGGCGTCGGAAGCATTTTTACAGTTATATATCTTTCAGGTCCAGCCTCTCATAGAGCTTAGCTCTTCTATTTCCCCAAAATAATACAACTTAAGTGCTTTCAGTGTCAACTAAAATATTCCGCCTTTTTGTGACTCTCACAAGCAAATATTGGCATATGGTCTTATAAAAAGCTAAGATCCATACTTGATATTATAGTTTTTAGTTTATAATTACCTGCAATTGAGGGTCCAAGAGCAACTACGCAGGCCCCAGTTAAGGTTGCCAAGTCAATAATCTAAAGAACAGTTAATCAACCCGTTAGCACCATTCTAAAGACAAACCTTGTGTAAATTGAAACCAAAATCCAAAATAAGAAGACAACAGAGTAGAAGTTTATAAATACAAAATGCCCAAGTCAACATTTTTCTGCAATATTTGTATACAGAATTGAACTTACCCACAGATATTTTTAAAGAATAACAATGGTATAAATTCATCAAATATTTGAATGTTTAGTTCAGCCACATAAATTAGAATGGTTCTCATAATTTCTTAAATTCTTGTTAGAAAAAATAATTAATCACCTCCAAATCTATCAAACATACAAATACAATATTAAATGCTAAGCAAAACCTGGATCTTTTATGATTTATGGGTATATTACAGGTATAGAAAGATGCAAATTCATAGTTGTTTAGTATTACACCTTTTCAACACCTTGGTTACAAGCATATACCAGAGCATCTGCCAGGGTAAGTCTACCTTCAGCATCAGTGTTGTTAACCTACACAAGAGGTTAAGCCTATGAAATCCTTAGTACAAAACAAAGTAAAGCAATATGCATGTTCTATTAAATAAATCATAAAGAGGCCAAAACTCTAATTCATTGATTTTCAGGTGCACTGTATACATATATTTATTGGTACCAGATGTACCAAAAGCAGATTTGCAGGACTGATAGACTGAAAATGATCATAGTTTACATCCCAAACCAGCATATTTCCTTAAACAGAAATAATTGATGCATTTCATTCAAATATTCAAATAAAATATTCCAAGAAGCACCAATTATATTTTCATTATATAAGAAATACCATTGGGCCTTATGTTTGTTTGCAAGATGGAAAGACAGTAAAGTAATAGTTGAAACAGAAACAAAATTCACCAAATACTGAGTCAGTATCATATAAAACAAGTTAAATTTAATGTACAAAGTCTACAAATTAAAAATAAAAAATCTAGTAAATCCTCACCTCTATAGTCTTTCCATTTGAAGCTGTGACAATATCTCCAGGCCTCATACCTGTTCCACTAATCATATTCTCACAAGCTGCAACTATAAAATGAACCTGCACATGCAGGACTTTTTAATCTGGGCAGAGCATGCATTATTATTATTACACCACAAAACACATCACATAATATCCACCAGAACTCTAAACTAATCATACCACAGGAAATTAGCCACCAGAAAATAAATGATAATTCATATTCAATAGGTTTATTATGAAAAACATTAACCAAGACTCTGAGACAGAAATAGCAATTGGTTTTATATATATGCACACATGACTTGCCACATCCCACCCATCACCAAATACCCCCCTAAGTAAAGCCTTGACATAACATTGACAGACAGAAAGACATAGGATACTGGGTGCTAATCAATCAAGTCAAATGTTGTTCTATGCAAAGGAAGAAAAAGTCATGACCAATGACATAAATGACTGACCTCCACCCCTAGAGGTTTGATTTGACCAAGAGCTTTTGCTGTGCCTAAAACTGCAGCTGAACCACCCATATCAAATTTCATGAGTTCAATTGAACAGCCAGGTCCAGTCTTGATGTTGTAGCCACCACTAACAATATGTAGATAACATAACCAAAAAAAAGAAAAAGTAAATTAAAGAGAATAATAGATGTTTTCATTATTAATGATGAATATTTTATTATATTAAAAAGAATACATTAAAAAGAATAAATTAAAATGAAAAGACTTTTAAAATTAAGGAGAAGAATATGGAAAAAATTATTAACATCATGATATCATCATTATTAATTAAATTTAAATTAAGATTGATTAAGATTACAAATTTACAATAATCTTAAAATTCAGTTTATCTAAAGAAAAGACATCTTCAATCTTCAATTTGATACAATGCATTATTTAAATATAAATCAAATTAAAATTGAAATTATATGTACGATATAGTATTTGAAAGAATTAAAAAAATATAAAAAAATAAAATTAAATGCTCAATGTAAGAGAAGCCACATGACTTAACAATGATAAAAATAGCTCCCCAAGACACTCTTGTTCAAGTACGAGGACTCAAATTTATAATGGTTGTGTTTGGCAAAAATATTTGATAAGCTAACCCAAAGCTGAAAAACTAGTTTAAGCTAATTCTTAATTGAAAGTTAAAAACTATTAAGCTAACTTACTAAATTAAAAGTATTTAGTAAAATTAGTTGCTTAACTAATTATTAAATGTAAAAAAAAAAAAAGACATGCCTATATAATTTTTTGTTTTGTAAAGAAATATATACTTTTAGGTAATTATAGTTTTAGGTTTTTTAGTTAATTTTGAACTCTTATATATTTTTTTTAAAGAATAAATATTTTATTATAAAATAAAAATAAATAGGAGTGTAATAATTAAAATAAATAATGTAATATTAAAGGAAACAGTAAATGAGAAATTTTATTAAGGTACTGAAGATAAAAATGGAAAAAATTATAAGTTATAATTAAGCTATAAGCTCAAAAATTACTTCATGTAGCATGTGAAAAAATGCCATAAGCTAATGAGACAAATTTGCTTACCAAATACTTTTATTTTGGTCAAATAAGCTTATAAGTTAGTCAAATAAGCTACAAGCTAACTGACTTGCCCAAAAACACAATCAATATAGGGGTGGATACAATGAAACAATCTACTTAATATCTCATATCAAAGATTTATATACCAGAAGAGACATTAGCATTAACTTCATAACCAATTGAAGCTATAATACCAGAATTAAAATCATGGAAGATACACTAGGGAAATCCCATTTCAGATTGGCCACTCTCTTATTGAAGTTAAAATACTGGAATCAGTCCAATTGATTACTAGGGAAAATCCCTATGAAGTTATAACATCACAACGGAATGAAGTTATAATACCAGAATCAAAAACATGGATAAAACACTAGGGAAAATCCCATTTCAGATTAATCATTCTCTTATTGAGTTGTAGATAAAATAAAAAAGAAATAGTTCAACTATTTACCTGTCAAAAGTCAAACCTTTTCCAACTAAAGCCAACTTGACATTGACAGGTCCACTAAGAGGTTTGTAACATAGATGGATAAAATGAGGAGGATTTGCGGATGCTGCAGCAACACCCAGATAGGACCCCATTTTCAATTCCTCACATTGCTTGGCATCTAATATTTTAGCAGTGAAAACATCACTATAGGTGGAAGCAATCTTGGCTGCCTCTTCTGCCAACACCCCTGAGATAAACAAATTATCAAGCACAGATCAATTTTTAGAGAAGCATAATTCCCTTGCAGATACGAAATTGGCCAACTGCCCAGCCAACAACTGCAAGAACTAGGAACAATATATCATATCATATACATTCAAAGTGTCATATGAACCTGGTGTGAGCACATTAGCAGGAGAATTAACAAGCTCCCTTCCGAAATAATTCCAGAAGAAACTTCTCCTGCATACTTAAGTTTCTTCTCCAGTTCAGTTCCCGTCCCAAGACCGATTATGTCAATGCACGTAAGTGCTGTTTTCTTTGCTTCTGACTTGTATCTATTATCTTCAAATAATCCCAGTATAACCCCTGGCACATTTCAAGCCCACAAATCATCAAGCATAACTACAAAAACCACGAGTTTTTAAACACATCAAACAAAAATAAACCACAAATTCAATACCAGACGCAATTGCATAAGCAGTGCTAAGCTTTGATTGTGCAGATAGCCCTTCAGAAGAAGCAAGAACAATGGCAACAGTGCTTGCTTGAGAAGACTTGGCCGCCGCCACAACGGCCTCACCAAGACCCTTAAAAGGTGCTGGAGTGGAAGGTGACTGTCCAAGACCAATCAACCCAACCCTCTTTGATCCAAGTCCTGTAATTCTAAGAACAGTCGATTGACCAACTTTGCCAGAGAAATCCTCTTCAGAAGAGGCTTCAGCTAATAGACCACCCAACTTTGAGTCAATCTTGCTCAAAATCACATTCTCAAACCTCGACTTTGCATCTTTAGCCAAATCTTTCTCCGTAACACCCACTGCCAGTATATCCCCTTTCCATTGCGTCACATCAACATCCATGGCAGTAAAATAGATCTTCCACGAATTTTCACAAACACAAAATACGCATTTTCAGCATCACACCAATTAACACACACACACACACCAATACATTTCAAATCCAATTAGGCATCCCATAAAAAAGTCAAATTTAAAAGTAAACCCCCCACAACGAGAAAATCCACAAGTTGTTAACTTATTACACCGTTAAAGCACATAGAGTATTAAACAAAACATGGGCACGGAAGATTGAGGGAGAAAAAGGAGTTAACGAATTTTGACCTTGGGGTTTTCCATATTAGTGGGGTGTGTGAGACCGAGAGTGGCACGTGCGAGAGTCTGCGACATGAGTTTCCTCGTTGTAGAACGCAGAGGGAATGCAGCGAAGTGGAGACGCGAGGCGAGTCTAGTGAGAGATGGAGAAGACAAAGTAGTTCTGAAAGAAACGAAAATGGTAGCAATGGCTGCCATTTCGGTGTGGGAGAGTGTACGTTATTTATAATGAACCATCACCTATTCCATCATTATTTTCCTTAAATTTTTCATCGCAATAATTTTAATTCTTTCCATAAAAAGAAAGTATTAAATAAAAGGGTAAATAGTTGGAGAAAAAAATTATATATGCCAAAAATATAATTTTTTTGATATTATTATTCAATCACAAATTACTATATATAATAATTTTTAATTGATTAATGTAAAAAATTTTACACTAACATTACATATTTATTAAACTTAAATAATATATGCACATATAGTATTCAGTATTCACTATTATCTAATTACAAATTGACATGTGTGATAAGTTTATTGACTTTTATTATAACTATTTTAAAAGTTATATGTATTATAATTTCTAATTAGAGTATAATGTAAAAACTGTTACATTAACTGTGTATAGAAATTAATACCTTAAAAACCTAAAATTATTAACATTTTATATTTAATAAATAAATAAATAAAAGTAACAATAAATGTCATAAGACAAATTGAATTATTTTCCTCTTTATTATTTTACATTTTATTTAATCGTTCATTTAGATTTCATTTATTTTTCTTCCTTTTGGAGAGATGAGTAATGATACAAGAGACTTTCTTGCTTATTGTCATTTTTTGGCTTCCTCAGATGCTTTTGCCAGAACTCTTGATGCGCCATCATTGTCAATTGCCCGCCATCATTTCCATAGGAGAAATTATATTGTGCATAATTTTTTTTTCAACATCAGCAATTAAAAAAGAAAAAAAGTATAAGTAATATGAATTGAACAAAATAAAAATAAATTATAAAAATATTTAGGTGATAAAAAAATTAATTGCTATTTTTCTTCTATAAGACTTAAATATGAAAATGTACATAATATTTTTTATAATTTTTCCTAATTATTAAATAAAGAAAGGATTGATTGTATTTTATGTTTTTAAAATATTTAATACATTGACTTTTTATTTAATATTTACTCTATAGAATATTGAAAGAAGAAAAAATAGGTTATATACTAATAATGTAAAACAGTTTTATACTATTATTTAATTACAAACCAGCATATATGCTAAAATTGTTAACTTTTATAATAATTATTTTAAAAATTATACTAACAATGATTTTTGATTAATTAATAATGTAAAAAAATTTACATTAACAATACATAATCATTATAGTCTTGAAAGAATTGGTAGGATGATATGACATCATTCTTTTTTAATTTGTAAGAAAAAGATTTTTATACAAATCACGTTTATTATATAATCATTCTTTTGATAAATACAAAATAGGTAAAACAAATATTTTCCCTTTAGCTTGAGACTGAATTAAAGGCTATGTAGTGTTTCCCGCAAATCCTGTAATCATGAAAGTTTAATTAGTGTTGTGAGAGCAAAGAACAGATCTCCATCCCTTGAATATGCCGCAGTTTTAGGGAAAATTTAATATACAGAGAGAGAAAATAGTATATGCATCAATATAAATCTTTTATACTGTGATCCAATTATAAGCTATCATACATGATAAATTTATTAACTTTAATAATAAATACTTTAAAAATCATACAATAGATGATTTTTAATTAGTTGACAGTATAAAAAAAATTACATTGTCAGTATATGCCCATTAGTAGAGTTTTTATATATATTAAATTTCAACGATCTAACTATTAAATATTTTAATATTATGTCAACAATCATACATACCAAATTTTAGGTTAATCAGATATTTGTAGGTAGTTAATCTTATAGTCGACATTTACTTATAATTTGAAAAAGTATATTATACGTTAATTTGAATTTATTTCATGATGTATCACATAGTTTTCAAACTTTATAAAAATGTATAAACTTGATCTATTCAATAAACTCTTTTAATTCAATGATTGGATCGTTAAAATTTAATATATACAAAGAGTTATTGAGTGGAGTAACCCTGCCAATAGTTACTCTTTGAGTAACTTGATCCCCATATATATATAACAAATTTAAAATCGTAATATTGGATATATTTTCTGTTGCAAATAAAGTTATTGATTAAGGAAGTAAGTTATAGTTAATTAAGGACAATCTCAAATTTAAACACATCATCAAGCAATTTATAAAAATACTTAATGTCAAGTCCCATGAGCATAGTAGTATTGTATATTTGTTAGTGCAAATTACATAAGAGTTTAACGATTATACACTATTAGTGTAAAATTATTTACACTTAAAATTAATTAAATCTCTCTATTTTGTTACATTACATGATATTATTCTAATTAAATTAAAAATAAAAAACTTAAAAAAAATTCTGTTACATAATTGCATGTTCTATGCTATCCCTTCTCTACTCAATGGCTCATGCACTTGTCTTTGTATTTGTGTGGTTCTCCATTCTACACCCTTACCTTCCTTTGCTTTCATGTCGTTTGAATTTGTCATAGGTTTTTCTTTTGTTTGAGATGGTGGAGTAGGGTGGAGGAGGGTGACTGAAAAAAAAATGGAGGCTTGAGTGTTTTGAGATGGAGAAGTGGGGCAAAGGAAAGTAGCAAAAAAATGAGGGGTTGAATTTTTGAGATGAAAGAATGGGGCAGGAGGAAAGTGGTTGGGGAAAATGGGAGAGTGGGGCGAAAAAAAATAAGAAATTAGGTTTTTGATATGAAAGAGTACGGCGAAATAAAGTAATTGAAAAAAAAATGGGGTTGGTTAACTTTTTCTAATTTTTTTTAATTTATAATAATATTTTAATGATTAATCTAATGTAGCCAAATGATTAAATTTTATTAAAAATATCAGTGTGAAAAGATTTTACATTGACAATGTATATCCTATTTTCTCATTACCTAAAGTGGATCAATTTCATTTTCTAAAACTTTTTCTCTATAAATAAACAAATGAGAAAATTTTATAAACTAAGACAAAGAGTTGTTTGCTATGACAAATTTAATTTGGCAAAATCTTCCCTTTTAATGTATTCCTATATTATAAATTAGAATTTTTAATTTAGATAGCAAAATTTCACTCACTCTCTCAATAAGAAATTTTTAACACACTTTTTCTTTGCAAGGCGTATGTCACACACATTATTTGTGACTAGCCAAAAACTATATCTTTCAATCATCTCAAACTATCTTTTTTTTATCTTTATATATAAATTTAATTTTCTTAATTATCTAATCATTTCAATTTAAAAATAATCTCATATCATAATTTGAAATATTTATTATAAATCCAAAATATCATTTATATATTTTAAAATATTTGTTTATTATAAATTTTAATTATAATATTAATTATAAATTATCATTATAATTATATAAAAACAAATACTTTTTTTGTGCTATTCACACACTACAATACTAGTTGTTCATATTTTATTGCTCAATTAAAAAAAAGTATTTTATTGTCATGAACCATGGTTTGGGTGTCAAATTAGGGTGTTACAACACCCGCCACGCGACTGAAATGTCAGTGTTTTGGGCCGGAAGAGTTTTTAATTGCGACGATTAAAATTTAGTTCAATTCGGGCTACGTAATAAAAGAGGAGCTTGGTATTCTCACCCAATATTTTGTTTTTTTTATCCCATATACTGTTTGTTATATTTTAAAAAAAATATATCTCCTGACAAAAATACATTTTCATTGTACAAAATACATAATGGAAATGCATTTCCATTATGTTAAGGAGTGTGCCTTTATACACAATGGAAACATATTTTTATTGTATATATTGTACAACTGAAAAACATTTCTGTTATGTATGGAAGACACACTCCCTTAACACAACGGAAACACGTTTTGTTTGTATTAATTTTTTTGAAAAAAATTAATTGAAATTACTATTATGATTTACCTTTTTTTAATATTAATCACATTAATTATGATATAAATTACTATTTTTAAGTGAACTCAAATTAATTACGATACGGTTTACGCATTTTAATAGTAATCAAATTAACTATGATATAATTTTAAAAAACATACAATACAAGTTGTCATTTTTAATAATAATTGAATTAATTATGGTGCAAATTTTCTTTTTTAATAGTTATTAAAATAATTATGATGTATTTTTAAAAAATATACGATACAAATTACCATAATTAATTTGATTATTATTAAAAATAGGTAACTTATATCGTATATTTTTTAAAAGTGTATCATAATTAACTTGATTATTATTAAATAGTAATCAAGTTAATTATGATACACTTTTAAAAATATACGATACAAGTTACGATAATTAATTTGATTACTATTAAAAATGGTAACTTATATCATATATTTTTTAAAATTGCATCATAATTAATTAGTTACTATTTAATAGTAATCAAATTAATTATGATACACTTTTAAAATATATATGATACAAGTTACCATAATTATTCAATTACTATTAAAAATAGTAACTTGTATCGTATATTTTTTTAAATTATATCATAATTAATTTGATTACTATTAAAAAGGTAAATTATATTTTAATTAAATTGATTTTAATTAAAAATAGTAATTTATATCATAATTAATACGATTGATATTAAAAATGATAAATTATATCATAATAAATATTTTAATTAATTTTTTCAAAAAAATTAACACAACAGAAATGCGTGGCGTTTTCGTTGTGTATCGAAGTTTGATACATAACAGAAAGGCTTTTTCGTTGGGTACAATATATACAATGAAAACATGTTTTTGTTGCGTTGATAAATTGAGGGTGAAAAGAAGAGAGAGGGAGAGTAAAAAGAAAGTGAGGGTAAAATAGTAATTGATTACATTTTTGTAAAAGTAAAAGGTGAAAAGAGCAACAACAACAAAAGTGGGAAAAGCAACCCCCTAAAAGTGGGAACAAAATAAGCATTTTGGTATGGGAAAATTTTGAGCCAATTTATTTGGGCCAATAATTTTTAAAGAAAGGCACCCTTTTTTTCTTTTCTTAATATACTCCTCTTCATTTTTTAATATAAAAATTTCTTTCAAATATATCTTTCATTCCTCATTTTAGAAGAGTAAAACCTACATGAACATTTAACCAAATGTGAGATGTACAACACAACTAGAGTTGGGGTTGCAACATGTGAATGATTTGTTTAGCCCACAATTTGTGCGAGTTGCAGGCTCTATTAAATGAGACCCATTTGAAATGCAAGTTTTTTAGCCTAATATGTATAGCCCACAGGTTTAGTCTGATAGGTTGGCCCACAAATTATTGTCTTTTTAAAAATATATAAATTAATTTTAATAATTAGTTTATTTTATTGAGATTTTTAATATTTAGTTTATGTGTTAAAAGTATTTGATAATATTAGTTATTGGTTAATAGTAATATCATTTTCTCCCTCCTTTTTTATTGTATCATTTTAATTATTTGGACTTTTTATTAATTATTTAGTTTGTGCTTATTAATATATTCATTATATTATTAAATGTTATCAATGATTAACAAATAACAACTCTCAAAAGGAAAACAAAAAAAATCATAATTTAGATTTTTAGTTAATATTTTTTGTTTTATAATTTTTTTTAAATTATAATTTTTTATCTTTGGTTCATAGGCCGCATTGTTTAATCGCAAGCTGCGTAAGGCAAACATAAACTAAAAAAAACGTAACCCATTTTAGTTTGCGAACAAGCTTTAAACGGATCGAGCTAACCCACTTACCCACATTTAGGCACAACCAATCACAGAATGACGATACATTAACATTTTAAAATATAAAACAAATAACAAAGAAACAGTTCTAATTTATAGTTTCTCAGTGCCTAACCCTTCATCTTCTTCCATCTTCTTTGGACAAACAAGAATGCTGCTGCAAGCAATGTTTTTAAAACCAAAACAGTCATTGGTCTAATTAAGGTACTAGTTCAAGGTTCAACCATGGTTGAATCGATATTAATAAAATAATAACAATAATTAAAATAATATGTAAAAAATATTATAAAGTGTTTTTTATTCTTTAATTAAAATTATAATTTCATTTCAATAACTTATATTAACTTTTAATGTTGATGTTTATTGGATGGATTATTAAGGTAAAATTTTAATTTAATTGAAGAATAGTATAAATAGCACTTATGATATTATACCTAAGATTTGTCTTTTTTCATTCTATAATGTAAGAAAAGAAGAAAGAAAAATTCTCCAATGTTCCCCCCAATTCCATGAAATGTAAAGTGTGTTTGGTAAGTCATTTTAGAGGCTTATAAGCTAGTTTAATCAAAATAAGCTTGTTTGGTATACGAGCTTATTTTAGTAGCTCCTACCTTATTTTCATAAGCTACATTAACTAGCTTATAAAAATAAGCTAGCCTATAAGTTACTAGCTTTTTTTTTGTTTTTTTTATTTTTATCTTCACTAATTTATTTGAATCTCTTTTTTTTTTTCAATTTAGAAATCAAATAACTAAATATGTTCTTTTATGTTATTTTACATTTATCAGCTAGCTTATCAGTTAATTTTACCAAACACTTTGAATTCAATCAGCTAACTTATAAGTTTTCAGCTTTTTAGCTCCTAACTTATAGCTTATAAACTTTCAGGCAACTTATAGGCTAGTTTTACCAAACACACCCATAGATGGAGTTTTAGTTAGTAGACCTTTGCAATGGTTGATGAGATAGTAGATTCATCACCAGCAAGGCGGCAACAAAGAAGAGTTTACAATTTAGAGATTAGATTTTGAATTTTGGCAAGTGGGACACAACTGATAATTTAGGATTGTGTTTCAACGAGGAATTTTAAGATTTTGGATAATTTAAAATATTTGAAATTTGAATTGCTTTGAATTAAATTTCTTTTATCTTGTTAAATGTTTTGTTTAAATAAATTAATTCAAATTTCTTAAATTTTAAATTCTTAGTTTGGATAGAACAATTAAATTTTCATTATATGTAAAATTTCATTTTTAAATATATATTTAAAAAATTAAATTTTCAATAAAATTTACAAAAAATAAACATTAGTCAATTTTTAAATATTTAATAATTCAAAAATATTTTTAATATTAGACAATATTTAATAATTCCAAAATACAAAATTGATAATTTTTACGTCAATGTTGACAAGAGAGAGGAAACTGAGCATGAATCATTTTAAATTCTTTTTTTTATATATAAAATTTGAAATTCTATAATTTTAAGTGAACAAAATACTTCCACAAATGACTAAAATTTTTTTGGGTCAACATATTATTGGTATGAAGTATTCACCAACTTTGCGGATGACTAATTTCTGCCAAAAAACCTAGCTGACCACCTTTAGTAGGATCTTTCTTTCCAATCACCTTTTTTATCCACAAGACTTGAACCTAAAACCTTACTTAAAAAATCTGAATCCAATTCTACTCGAACCAACAATAAGTTGGTTGACTAAAATTTGAAATACTTTTTAAATACACTATCCAAACAACATATTTTAATACAATAAATTTTAAATTATCACTTAAATTGAATTACTCAAATTTTTCTATCCAAACACACCACTAAGGCTTTAAGGCTCAACCAAACCTTGTTGAGCAATACTTATTGTAGGAAAAATTATAAGGTGGTCCCGAATCATCATGATCTCAACTAATTTTCACATGACACGTAATTAAATATTATTATTATTTTTTGAAAATTAAAAAACTTGAATACATATTACATTAAGATTGACTAAGATCATAAACACTTACTAATCGCAAACTACCAAATAATTTTTCCAATTGTAAGCAAGTATGTCTCCTATCCCCATTATTTTGCTTTTTCTTGCTGTTCCCTTGGCCAATACCCTAATACACCACTTCTTTAATATGAGATAATGTCTAAATTTATGAAAATATTGATAACATTCTGAAAGTAAATATAATAAATTAGTAGAGTGCCCAGAGGGATAGGATATCTTTGATATATTAAAATTAGACTTTTAGTATTATTATTATTATTATTATTATTATTATTATTATTATTATGCTTCGAAAGGATTTCTTCTCTTTTACTTGTACTTTTCTTTTTTCTTTTCTCAAAAGATACCTTTTTCCCCACACCTTTAAGCTCAGGGTGGAGTCGAGCCACTCCTCGTATGATACAACTATTATATGATACAACTATTATATACTTTATACTATATATAAAAAAAAAAACTACATACTATCAATTAGGTGTTAGATGTGTCCACTTCAACAACAAAAAAAAGTATTAGATTTGTCTTCATTAGTATATTCTTTATTTTGTATAAATTAAACTATTTTCAAAGATATTACGAATCTGCAGTAAAAGTATAATGCATATTGATAAATAATTTAGTATAAATTACCACAGTGTTTGCATAATGTATTGTACTGCAAGTATAAATCTACAATATGTATACTAATAATTTAATTTCTGTTAGACAAAAGTTATATTAACAAAGTATGTTTCTTTTTCATTAGTATATGACATTTTTTTGTATTAAATATTAAAATATATTTATTTTTACTCCTCCCTTACCTGTTTTCTAAATCCTCCTCTGTTGACCTGCTTGAATTGGAGGTCTAATTGGTTTCTCTAGTCCCTATGGACCCTATATAGCCCATGGTATACTATTTTTTGTTCAAAATCCTTCTTGACAAATAAATCATTAATTTAGTTCCTAAAGTATTATCGTCTTTCTTAAATAATCCTTAAACTAATGAAATTACATAAATAGTTTCTAAAGTATTGAATATTTATCAATTTAGTCCTTAGTGAGGAACTAATTTAAAAAAAATTTCAATACTTAGAGATTATATAATATAATTTCTAATACTTTAAGAATTATTTATATAATTTTATTAGTTTAAGGCCTACTTAAGAGAGAATAATACTTCAAGAATCAAATCGATGGTTTACTTTCTTTAGGGCAATAAAATGTTCGTCTGTGAAAAATCATTCTATTCATCTCAGTTTGATTATTGGTTGTTCGTAATGGCTAATATTATTATATTTAACGGGTAGAGATATTTGAAATACTCTAAAAATGTTTTCAGTTCTGGCCATATAGCCAATAGACAATATATGAATCATATATAGAAAACATTCTTTTACGACCAATCTAAATTAATTGAGTTTAGTGCTGATATACTTATATTTATGGCTAAGCTTGCCTTCTGTTGAATGGTAGCCGATGTCATTTTCGAATCTTATAAGGGATTTTCGCTTATGATATATTTTTCTCATGGTAGTAAAGGTTTGTTAGTTTGTAGATATTGTCGCATATTATTTTCTGTCCTTTGTTTGTGGTAAATGGCTATATATGAAGACATAGACAAACATCTTCCCTTTGATTGTGGTGCTCTTCCCGGTGACTCAATAATATGTGCTATCCGTTTTCTGGTAATATTTCTTTTTAACGAAAAATTGATTTAGCTGTCATCATTGAAAATATAAATCAAGATTCCTTACCTTATGGACTTATGCCTTCATACTCTTCTGCAGCTGTCTTCACACGCAGAAAATTATGAACTCATGTACACAAGACAAAAAAAGTCATTATTCTCAAGGATTGTAAAAGACTATAAGAGACATTCCTCGACTGCATTGAAAATTTTAAAGATTTAGAATCATTTCGTAATTACAATAGTTGGTTTTTAGTTTTTTTGTCCGTTTATATAAATTACTCGAGCAAGGACAGGAATAATTGATTTTTATTTTTGGAGGTAAACAAAAGGTTCATGAAAAACAAACCTCAGACTAAGGTGATGATGATGTGTGAAATTCTGTTCTCCAGGAATCTACCCATCAACTTGTTGGTTACTAGAAAAAACGAGCCAAAAAGATTTTGCGTAAGATTGAAAGAAAGTGGAGCAGAAAGAGATATGAGACATTGCTGGTGACAAGCCACCATCCGTCACAATTATCATTTTCAGAGACCAAGCACTGCCCCACCACTGTTGGTGGAATCCAAACGCAGCAAACATATCTATCAAGAATGAGTAGTCCAGCTCCCACGGTGACAAATAAACACGCAGTCACTGTTATATCATTGTCATCCATCACAAGTGGGACCCATCAATCAGTTCAAACTCTAGCTATCGAACACAATGCATGCATGTATGTAATTGTAATCAGAATGAGACGGTAACAAAGAGCAGGTTATCTATCGCCTGCTGCCACTGGCTTAATAAAAGATATTTCTAATCAGATATTTTTGACTGTACAAAAAATTGTACACCAATTTGTTAAGGCCACCCTCTGAGAAGCCACATACAACAGCATGGGTAGTTAGGTACTCGGTTGATTTAATTCAACTAACCACGCTTTCAGTTTCAGGGATTTCATGAGATGGATACACAAGTTCTCCTCCATCAAGACTCAATCTAAGGCCTAAGTAGTATGAATTTGGTCTACTAGATGAACTGCCAATAGAACCAGGATCTCTATCAGCCAAGACTTGAATCATCATTCACTCTGAGGATAAACTCAAATTGTCGATGGCAATGGACAGATCAGATTCCATAACATGATCACACTCCTTTAGTTGAGCATCATCCTTGATGGCATTCTCTTCCTTGCCTTCTGCTGCATCCATACAGTCTTGGAATCTGAAGCAACTGATGAGGTGGTCATTTGTTAACCCCACAACCTGCATGAAGGAGTATATGACAGTGGGACCCACGCCTCGGAAACCTCTTCTCACTAGGTCTTTGCTAACAACATCAGCTTTTGGTGTTTTTACAGGAACCTGTCGAGGATATCGGAATCTGCTAATTATAGGCTTGTGGTTCACAAAACTCCAAATATACTTGTCAAATGACCCAAACTCTTCTATGACCTGGCATCAGTAAAACCTGCAAAAAGTTAGTTGCAATGATAATCATAACCATGGTGCAAATTGTGCAAACTGCAATTATGGCAGTTCAGTGAAAAAAGGGCATTGTAGAGCTTTTATGTTTGGAAAAGTATCAAGACTGATAGGTGACTTGGGACATACCAGCTAAGCATGCTGGCTGGTTAAAGAATAAAAATAATTAGGTTGCATATCATTGCTGCAAATTAGAATAAAGGCAGCTTGGGCTGTACAGCGGATTACTATCACGGTTTGTCCCATATGGGTCATACAAATTGAATAAGGGTCAGGACCACAACCCAATTACCTTTCTTACCTAACCTACCTGATCAAATGACCATTAAACACCAATTTTAAGTCATTCAGTTGATCAATGCGGGAGGAAATGGGAAGAAAATATGAGGTTATTTAATTGATTTTGCAGAAAATTTAAGAGATCCCAAGGGTAATTACATGACTTAGAATACTATACGAAAGATCACAGATAGGCAATCTTTTTCTAAAAAGAGAACAAGATGTGTTAATTATCAAAACAGAATTGAGTTATCCTGCTTGCCCGATTGTTTTGAAATCTAGCATTTAAGTTCAAGTGGCTTCACTATTATGTCAAATACAGATGCAGTTTGTGAAAAAGTGTGTAAGTATGATCACCCTCTTCTACATTAGCAATTAAAACCATCTGTTTTCCTTTTCTGAATATTATTAGACTTGACTTTCTTTTTAGGTATTTCTCCCAAACATCCATGCAGAAAATCAAGCTATTAATTGAAAAAAATTCTTCCAAACTAGAAAATTATTAAGTAGTTGACTATTTTCCTAACTAGCATATCCTAATAAGGATAAACATGCAGACATCCCAATATTCCACTTAATTCATAGATCATAAATAAGGAAGTACGAAGTTCCAACTAGCTGGACATGTTATTAAATCCAGGGACACCTAATATAGAACAATGGATTTAGGATGACGGTGTAATAACACGAAGGCTGTAATCTTGTCTTTGGATGGTCCAGCAATCAATAAGTAATCATGAACCAACCCAAGAGTTTGCATATTCCATAATGAAGGTTGCAAAAGTCATGAGAAAACTAATATACCTTTGATATTTGACGTGCATTCTCAATTATAGCACGCAATTTAAGGTCCGAAAGTAAGGAGCTTGCAGTGGTTCCTGGTGCCATTATCTTCTTCTCATTAAATTTTGAGACAGCAACTGGATCAAAGTCCGCAAAAACTTCCCTGCAAAGTACTTTGTTAACAAAATAATGTGAACAGTCAAAGAGAAAATAATGAGCTACAGCTGAGGCAGCAGCCAACCAGCACGGGGTTTGAGGCTAAAAATGGATAATAATTTTAAAAAATTAAAATAAATTGAGAACTTCTACAGAGGTAATACCTAAAAATGTGTCTCTTGCTTAGAATAGCTGGCCAAGTGAGTTCAGACAGAGCACTTGAAAGAACAAGAAGCTCAAATAGTTTCCTACACAAGATAAAGAGTGTCAAGCAAAATATAACGGCAGAAGGCACAACCCTTTTCCGGCTAATATAACAAGATTACTTTTTGTGGATCACATAACATACTTGTCATCATGTACTGGAACTCCCCATTCTTCGTCGTGGAAGGTAGCGTAACATGGCTCTAATATCAATGGGTAAACTTAGTCAGGAAATAGAATTTCAAAAAAAGCCAATTTAGTTCAGAACTTAAAACTCAAAAAGAGAATTATAGAGGAATTTCCAAGAAAGGTATGGCTTGTGTACATTCATCTATACTGCTATCAACCTATATCAGGTTCATACCATGCATTCACTTAGGATTCCCAATTTTCTCTTTAATAGTTGAAAAACATCAACTAAAATCCATGAAAAAAGGCATACATCCATTGCATGTTCTAGTACACTACAAACGCATGCATGTTGCATTATTATGCTATTTATTTCAAGCAAATGAAAGAAACTCAAATATCTTAAATTGACAAACCCGACATCACTCCCATTTGACATTAATTTACATCCGAAAGAATACAATGACATTCAAACAGAGTTATACATTTAAGTAAAATCACAATATTCAAGAACTGAAATTCATCTTCAAACCAAGTGAGAATCACACAATTGACACTACATCAATATGAGCTCCAATAAGACCAGACAACAGAAAACATCTGTCAAAAGGCTTATAGTAAAACCAACTTATCATCACAGCATAACGAGTCTTCTTAGTAGGAATTTGGAGAAAGTGAAGGAAGAACGAACCAGTGTTAGGAGTGACCCAAGCACACCTCTTCTTGGATTGTGAACCATGAGGAGGAGACTCCAACACACCATCAGAAGCAACACTTCTAGGCTTTGACACAGAGCGCTTCCTTGTGCACCCCAAACTATTAGACCGAGTCAATCTTCCAGTGGAAGCCCGGCTATGAAACGAGTCAGTGGATGCATCAGACGAACACGAAGCATTGAGAGACAAATTGCAGTGCAACAACTGCTCGTGCCGGCGCAAAACACTCACAGAATGTGACTGAGGAGAAGCAACAACCGAATACACTTCATAGGAGTTCTTCTCTTTCACAGAAGCAACCTCGTTTTGCAGTTTCTCAGCTTTCCTCAGAGGCTTCGAAGCTGGTTTCCGAGAACTCAATGACCCTGTCTTGTTTCCAGTAGGTCCAAACACAGGCCTTGCAGCCTCTGAGTCACCAACATTCATAGACCTCAATCTGGGATATGACATTGACTCAATTTTTTCTTTTCTTTTTCTTTTTTCTTTTTCCGCTTCACCACTCACCCCTCACAGAATTCTCCAAGCTCTAATTACCCATCAGCTATTCAGAAAAATTCACAGAAACCCCACTCTTGGAAGCTTAAGACACAATAGAAAGCAGGAGCATTATGAAACTTTTAGCGAACACCTGGTGTGCAGTGATGTGGGTTTCTAAACAGATCTCAGATTTTCACCCCAAGCATGCACTGAACTCGGTATCACTTAAATCACATCCAAAGCCTGCAATTTGAGAGGCATTGAGACACCAAACCCGCATTCCTTTCAGACCCAGATTCCCAAATCAGCTCAAAACCCAGAAAGGTTGAAGCTGGTGGTGGGAGTTGCTGACACAACAGGATCAAGGTGTGGACCCTTTTGAGCAAAGCTAGGGTTTAAGTTGAGTTGCATTGTGTAGGAGTTGTGGGTTTGGAAATGAGGTTGAGAGAGTCTCCAAAGGTTGAGATTGCATTCTGCATTGTGGAGAAGGAGGTTGCTCTCAGCTCTGCAACCTCGGTTACACGCGTTTCTTAGCAGCGTTCATGCTTCTTTTCTTTTCTTTTCTCTCTCAGAAAATAAATTTTCAGGGAAAAATGCGGGGAAAGGGGTGGGGTTTGGGACTGAGAATAACAGAAACGTTGAAAATTGGAGAGAGAGAGAGAGAGAGAGAGTATCTGGGTTTTGATCAAAACAAACGAAGATATAAAAAAATGTCGGAGATGAAGAGATAGAGAATAAAGGACTGGGAAGAGTAAGAACGCCTCTTGAGGAGTGAGTGACGCAAGTAACAATCAGCCTTTAAAAAACAAAATTATTTAAGTAGAGTTTGGTAAGAATTAAAAAAATAAGGTATATTTTATTCTTTCAAATAGGTTCATTTTATTGACTCGAACTAACTAGGTTAACAATATTTTTAAATATTAAAATTAAAAAAGTGGTTAGAATAAAAAAACACTATATTATTATTTTAAATAAATGTGAAATAGTAGCTTTTTAAATATAATAAATGTACCCAAAAAAATATAATAATCTTTTATTATTTTTTTCCTTTTATTTCTAGTTAGTACCTAGTTAGTATTTATATCAAGAAATGATATGAGTGTAAAAAAATTGTAGTTGACCACCAAATTCAATTTTTACACTTTTTTATTTTGCCGGTTACAGAGAATTAGGAATGTTGATTTTGGATTACTCGACTCATTAGGATTGAGTTGTTGTGGGTTAATTATTTTTTGAGTTGAATTGAACTGAACTAATTAAGTTAGAGGCTGAAAAATTGTTAATTCTGAAAGCAAAAATGCTACTATGGTTTGATATATAAGAAATTAGATAATATATTTTTCACATTTAACATGTTTAGTAATTTTTATAATGAAGTTTAAGATCTTATTGGGATCCATATTGTAATCTTTAATGGTGTCTCTCTTCTTATTCTTGAAATATTTTTCTCTTCTCTTATGCTTTATTTGGTGGGTGAAAAATGGGAGAGAGAGATGAGCAATGGGTAAAAAATAAAAATGAAAGATTGTTTGGTGGGTGAGAAATTGGCAGGGAAGAAGGAAAAAGTTGTGGGTTCCATGCGATTTTATTTGTGCACAAAAGTAGGGATAACAATGGGGCGTGGCAGGATGGGACTGGCATAGGTAGTAGTTACCCATTACTTGTCCTATTGGATAGAAATCCGCCCTATGCCCCTTGTTACCCATGTAGATACCCATTAGGCAAATACCCGTAGATTTTTTTAATATCTGCAGGTATCCTTGGATATCGATGGATACTTCCTAGAAAAAAAGAAAAAAAAACCAACAAATTTATTTTATATTAAGTGGACAACTATAAGGTGCTGCAAATATCATTTTGAATTTATAATTTTGAATTTATAAATTAAAGAGTTGTTGTTTAAAATAATTACTTTGACCATAGATTTTAATTATTCTAACAATTTTTCTAAAAAAATAGTTTAAAGGCCCACAATTTTATGTTCTTTTTCTCCCGTAATACAATTATATAAGATTTCTTCTGTAATGAATGATCATTTTGAAAATTTATGAAAAATTTGTGTAATTTTATCTATATTAATATATAAAGGTATTTATGTAAATATAAAATGGTGGGTAGTAGGGTATCCAGGAGCACAAGTACCATGATACTCGTGCCTACCCCATTAATAAATGGGTATACTCAGTTTAAACTATCTGTGAGTACCCATTAAAACTACCCATTTTCTACTGTGATGGATTTTATTCGCAAATATCCGCATGTGCGAATTTTTTTGCCATCTCTAGCAGAAACATGCATGTCACACACTTTGTGGTAGTTTTTTTAGTGGCGGTTAAAAACTGTCAGAAAATGGCAAATAGTGGCAGTTTTGGATGTTTAGTGGCTATTTAAAATCAGCCAAAAAAATGCTATAATCAATTTTCAAAAAGTCTTAATCGATTAAAAGTTGCTATAATCGATTATCTACCACATACAATCGATTATTAAAAACCATAATCAATTATGAAAGCTTTTAATTGATTATAATTTAATTTTTTATTCTTTTTCCTATTTCTCTCTTTCTTATTTTTTCCTATTTCTTTTAAATCAAACACTTCTTTAAACTCTTACTCCCTTTACTTGTGTCTAGGATGGTATAGAGCATTTTCTTGAATGCGCCTTTTTCTTTAGCAATAAGAAACTTATATAAAAGGTTTCATAAGAGAGTGAAAATAAAGTGGTGGACTCCTTTTGAATAAAAACCAACAATGGTAAAAAGAACTTCTTCGTAACCTTCCTTTCCAAATTCACCTTTATCTTTAATTGTCAAAACTACCATTTTATGAAGTGAGAACGAAGGGAATTAATTTTAATAGCTTTAAAACAATTCCCTAATAACTTTAATACATTTTTAGTCTAACAACTAGAAAGTGGCAATAGGCCAGGTTGCCCGACTAGAGGATTATGACGCAGTCTACATCAGGTTAGTCTTTTTTAAGAAATAAATTAGGTTAAGACTTTTATAAAAGCCTATTTAGTTTAAAAGGTTATGCTTTAGGTCATTCAAAAAACATTTTAAGCCTAAAAGGCTGACCTATTTAAGTAAATATAATATATTTTTTTTGTTATTATATATTCAATTTTTTATAATATATTAAAATCATATATTTATTTATCTTTTTAAACATTAAGCATGTTGATATACATAAAGAGTAAAACCTATAAGCTTGTTGAAGAGTCGATTTATGTCCTATTTAGAAATCTTATTACAAAATAGACTTTCAAACAAGTTATCATGAAATTCTTATTAAACCTCAAAAATAAGTTTATATCATATAAACAAGATAGACTTTACTCTTTTAATGTTTAACCTACATAGTTTTGCATCTGTCTTGTGCCTTAAGTAGTAGTAGTTTATTTTTCATAATTTATAGCTTGTTTTACAGAAAGGTTTTTTTTTCCACTTGCTAATAATCGATAGCATACTTAGGGATACGTTATATCTATCTAAAAACTTTAATATGAAATAGGCCTTTTTATAAACTAACAAACCAAGTCAAGCTTTTAAAAAGGATAGGTTAGGCCTAAAAAATAGCTTATGATAGATAATAGGCAGACTTGGGCCTTAAATTTTTTAAATAGACCTAGCCTATTTAAACAAAGCCTTGTTTGGCCTCTACCCAACCTATTTTCACTCTTACTAACAAAAATCACAGTTAAGCATCCCTTAATTTAATATCATTCTATAATTACATGAGTCATTATTAAATTAAAATAATCTAACAAATTCAACTTAACTCATAGTAATCATTGACTAAATAGGCTAAATCATGGATTTGCCTCTTTGTTTTATGTTTATTAAAAATGACTTTTCAACCACTTTAATAATATAATGATAATTTTCATATATATCATATTTAATATATTTATAATTTGATAAAATTAATAACAACAACAACAATAATAATGTGATAACAAACTACTAAATCTACATAAGTTGATTAATTTTTTTGAGTTGGACTCAATCAAATTAAGATTATTATACATTGAGTTATTCGGATCAAAACATTGTTTTTGACCTATTTTGACATTGTTAATCTATCAATCATCAATGAAATATTAGGAAAATAATAGAAACTCAATCTAAATGATTATATAGCACGATTAGGGTTGGAAATAAGTCAACTCTAGTCGAATTAAACCAAACTCAACTTTATTCAATAAGATTTGATTCGGCTCAAAGCTTGACTCAATTCGATAAGATTTGTTTTGAAATTTTTGTTTAGCATACCAATAAGCACATATACAAAAAAAGTTAGCACTTTTCAACCTTCTATATTTTTTTGATTACGATCCTTTGTACTTCTTAAAGTTGTTTAAGTTTATAACGAAAAATTATAGTTTTAATTAAAAAATTATGAGTTACTCAGTTTAATATTATATTATAGTGTGCTGAGTTTTTTATTTTTTTAAATTATTTAAGTTTAACCTAAAAGATTATGTATGTGAATGGGAATAGGTAGATATAAGATTTTGCTCTTTCCACTCTTAACTTTACCTTTTTAACCATTAATTATTATTGCAACAGGTCAGGTCAGGTGCGAGTATTTATGTCTCAAACTTGTTCTCGTTTGCTATTTGCAATTAAGAAAAACTTGACTCCAATCTTAATCTTAATCAAATTGATTTTTCCCCCATCAAAATTAGATGGAGGTGACTCCATAAATCATTTATTTTATGCAGAATGTGTTTGTTGACGCTCCAAATAAAGGAAATAAAAGATGTGAGAATAGATAAAACAATCACAAGTTACCTTTATGTTTAGTTTTTCCAAGTCAAATTAGTTGTAATTTCAGTGTAGATACCTATATAATTTATAAGCAATATCATATGCAGCAACCAAGTTTTATCAACCACCAAATACCAACTACAAGGACAATCAACCACAATATTCACCAAAACATTACAGAAAAAGTAAGTAGTTTGGTTTGGAAGTAGAGACTGAAAAAAAACTAATAAAATACAATTTCGGCAAGCTGATTTTCTAAGTTCATTAGATGAAATGTGTGGGTGAGTTATGCGAGTGTAGAAAGATTGGATGCGTAACCACGTTTCAGGCGGGAAGTAAATCTTGGTTCTCTTACTAACAACAATCAGATACTCATACTCACATGCAAAATGCAATAAGGGGTTGATGCATGTTTAGATTGTAATTTACAAACCCTAAACCATAATTTGGAGGACTGTAAACTAAATTTCATTTACAAATAACATGTTTAGCAAAAACACGATTGAGTCAAAATTGAACATAATTTTATATTCCAAACCATAATTTAAGTAAAAGTGACACTTTCTAGTTATGCTAAACCATAGTTTACAAAGTATAATTTAAACGCGTCCAACTAACCAACCGGATTTAAACCTTTTCTTTTTCTTCTTGGTCATCAAAATCTTCTATCAAGTATAAGAAGAAAATACACTAATTGATTATATTAAAAGTAAAATCCTGGATAAATTTTATCTATGATATCAAGGATTTGAATCTTAAAATCGTTACTTCAAGAAGAATTTTACATAACCATCAATCTCGTCCAAAATTGCGTGAAATTTGACAAAACCGAAGGTGACAAAAGCACATGCTAAATCTAATTGGAATTCACCCCCCTATGAAAAATAAGCCTTATGCTATGGAACTTACAAACATTATACATCAATCTTTTGGTCCCAGCACTACCAAATATGAAATGCACACCTTAACGCATTAAAATTTATACAAATGCACGCCCTACTCGGCCCAAGTCCATTTCTCAGCTAAACCTCTTTGTTGAATTGACCAACATGTATGGGTAATTTGCTGCCATAATCTTTGTGTCGAATCATTTGAGTAATCGAGTGGAAGTGATAATGCCACAATGCTACTGTTACCCTCCATGACCATGAGAATAAAATGATGCCAATCAATTCTATATTCGTTCCACTACTAGCAAACTGTTTCAGACAAGTTGAACCGGTGTACAAGCAAATACACACCAACTGTTCCACTAGAAGCCTACGTGGGGAAGAAAAACAAAGAAACAAGAAAGGATAAACATGGGAAGCAATGAAATTACAAGAGACCTGCCAATTAATTTATATAGTTACAACTGCCTGGTTTCTGAAAGATGAATTCAGCAAGGTTTAATTTCAAAACCTATGCTCAGAAGCGTTCGAGCCGACTCCATTGCTTTCTCACCCCCAAGTTCCAGGGCTTCCCCAGTTAGTTCTCCTTCGGTGTCCACCGACCATTGAGTAGAAATTTTCTTGTTTTGTGGGGAATCGGGTTTCTTCACCTGCAAACTGTTCATGGAGGCAGGTGCTGCAGCAGCAACAAGAGGAGCACTTGGTGGGCCATGTCGTTTCTTGGGCACAGGCATGTCATGGTCATGTACACCCTTGTATGTTATGATGACGGCATCTGAGTTATCTACAGCAGTCTCAATGTGCTTTCTGACAGGACATCCAGCAGAAGTGCATCTGTAGTAGTTCCTGAAAATTCAAGAGTTGATCAGAAGAAAAGGAATAGATTACAATTTCAATGGCCAAATTAAAGAAACAAAAAAGGGGAAGTCAACATGCCACATAAAAAAGGGGGAAGGCGGGGGGGGGGCGCACGCAGCGGGGGAAGGAGGCTTTTCGGTTACTGTTTTAGAAAACAATTTCTAATTTTTAAAGATCAACAAACAGAAAAATCAGTTTGGCTTATTTTATTTGGAGATTTTAAAACTAGCTCCTAGAATTTTGTTCCTAAGAAGGAAAAAACCAGAACTATCCGAAGCTGTTTTTGTCGTTCAATTTTAAAAGAAGTGATTTGTACTGTGGTATCATTGTAAATAATGGTAAACTTGTGGAACCAAAAAAACATGTCTTCATCTTCTCTTTTTCAAGTGTGTTTCTCTTCTCCTCTGCAAGGATGCCTGCTGACCTGCTTTTCTTCCCATGAAGTAAGTTGCAGAGCTCTCAATGGTTGGGATTTCTCCATACCAATGGTGACTCACCCTACATTCCATGCCAGTTACCTTCAAGTGTATGGGGATGCACCCCTACAACAGATACAACCCACCATCTTCATTTACGCCACCAAAGTCTCACTGAGAAACTGCCATGGTTCCAGTGGTGTAGGCATTTGGGGTGAAGATTTTAGGAGATGAACGGTAGAAAGTTATTCTGCACAATTTTCTAATTTTTTGTATTTAAGAAATGCTTTAGAAGTTGTTCATCCAAACATTTTTTTTTCAGTCTATTATGTTAAAAAATTATACCAAAAGAAGTTTTGGAATTAAGGTCAAAAACGAATTTTAAAAATAAAATAGGAAACCAATTTCAAACAGGCTTTAAATGGCTAGCAAATTTTATTTTACAGAACTGCTGCTTCATCACTTAGACATCTGTCCTTGTCCTTTTGCCCATACGAAGCAGCCCTTCTCAGCAAAGCATGGAAGCAAAAGGACTACAGTACACCACCACCAACACATCTTAGACATCAGAAGATAAGAAATCTTATCCTCCCTGTTTTTGGAAGGAATGTACTGACAGTTATTCCTACTGCAAATGATGCTAAGTTTGCAAACACAAACTAAGCATGCAAAAACCCCAAAAAAAATAAAAATAATAATAATAAGAGAATATTTGCATCCTAATGGTTTTGGACAATAAAAAGCACATGTATGTCCCAGTTACCGACTCTTGTTGATTTTGAGCACAGAAAATCAAGTGAAAATACATCAACAAGCTAAGCTATATAAATAAGATGCTTCTTTCATCACTTGTTGCACCAAGAAGAGAGAGAAGAATATGCATCTAAACACAATACATAATGTCTGAAACTCCAGACCAAGTTAGGAAAGATTCCAAGACTTGATAGGAGATGCAGTTAGAAGCACCTAACTTGGTAAATAGACCTTGCCAATATCTCACTAGAGCTGTTAATAAACTTTCCAGAATGGCTAGTTGGCTGTTAAAAGATATTCATCATGGAGGGAAAATAAATCAGTATTAGGCTGATACTTTGACTTACTATTTACAAGTGATTGAAGATTTGATTCCATGACAGATAGGAAAATAAACAGACTCCAACTTCTTCTTTTTTTAACAAAGCTACAAACTCATCCAACCATTAATTTTTTATTTTTTTATAAATCCACAAATACATTTTTTTGGGGGGGCTGGGAGGGGGGGAATCCACCTAAAAATTGATTCTAATTGCTAATAATGTAGTCAACACTTAAAAGGTGTACAACAACAATACAATAAAATTCAACTATTTTTTAATTTCTGACAATTGACTTTTACTATGTTAAATGGCAGTAGGCCTAAACAGAAGACCTGCCCTTGTGTAAATGATCACTAATCACAAAAGAGTTCCTCTAATATATTTTCCTCAGAAAATTCAAATTATCTTTTATTTAGACTCTATGCAGTTTTCTTTTAACTGTGTATACATTTTACTGTCAACAACTTGCAACTGAAGATAATAGCAACTCCAGTTTTCTGGTTATAACTTCATATTGTGAGCTTTGGTTTCTTTGGCAAACAGACAACCAACAGACATTCAGTAGTCTGAAATGGTATTACTGGTAAACAGTAGTCCGTATATATTCTCTTGAAGAACCAATTAGTATACATGCTACCACAATGGATGCAGCATTTCTTGGAACATGAAATGAAAGGGATAGACAAGTCTCACTTTAACACAACATTCACCAGCTAACCAAAGCCTCCTGTCTTGTTAACTTTAGATATAACAATTTTTGTAAACTGTTTCGTTTATTAATTTGGCACCCAGTCCATGTTTGTTTTAACTTAATTTGTACACAAAAATAGCTTCTAGCTAAAAGCTCTCTAAGCAACTTTCTTATTCTATTATTCTAAACAAAAACCATGCTAATACAAACATGCACAGAATACAAGTGCCTTTATCCTGGGTAACTAAATACAACTATTGAGTTATTGTTCAAGTAAAGTTTTAACCTAAACACAATAAGAAATATATATACATATATATATCGGGATTTACTAACGTATATACACCTATTTTTTAGTTAGAGTACGTTAACAAGTTATAACTACAATGTATCTTAAAATACACTATGGTGTAACTTGTTAACGTACTCCAACTAAAAAATAAGTGTGTGTACGTTAGTAAATGCTTGTAGAGTTTGCTAACGTACATGCACTTATTTTTTAGTTGAAGTACGTTAGCAAACTATAACGACAATGTATCTTAAAATACACTAATGGTATAACTTGCTAACGTACTCCAACTGAAAAACAAGTGAATGTACGTTAGTAAACCCCTATATATATATATATATATATATGGGCAATATTTTTAAAAATTAACCAAAGTGGAAAAGAAAGGGTACCAGCTGGAACTAATGTATTTGCATCATTGTTTTTGAACTGCTTACGAGCAAATAAACCCAACATGCAATTTCTAATCCAATTCTACAATTTTATCAATTTTATTTTTTTTTTTAAAATGACACCCATTAAATCTAAATACAACTTAAATTTCACCAACATTGTGTAAGGATACTAATTTGTCAAGACAAAAAATATGAAAAACATGTTAAGGACTGGGCAAATTAAAAAGAAAAGAAAACAGAACGTAAGCAATATATAGGCATGCACCTGGGATGTGGATTTCCCTTCACCATTTTCTGCCCATACTTGCGCCATCGGTAGCCATCGCCAGATATCCCCACATCCCCTGCTGCATGTACGACAAACTTGGGCTTCTTTCCAGGTTTTACGGGAGAATCCATGTCTGTTAAGTCACCTTTCTTCATTCTGGTTATCAAATTAAAGGAAAGAACATTAAATATTATATCCTGCCAGAGTTAGAAGAAAATGGGCTTATTGTCTAAATTTTTTTCCATAAAGTATGATTTCATATGCAAACTTGCCTTTTTTTTGGCTCTGGCTCATTTACATGTTCCTCTTTCAAAATAACTTCACCATTACCACTGATATTAGACGAGTTTTGTCGTTTCTTATCAGTGCTGCAGGGTGCTTCTTGTAGAAGTTCTTTTGAAGAAATGGATGGATCAGGATACTTTGGAACTCTGACAGGCTGCTCTGGAACACTGTTTTCTACAACAGGTTCGCTGGAAGACAGAAACTTACTTTCCCTAATGGAATTAATTTTCCATGGGGGATCATGATTGTGCTCACTTTTATAAACAATCTCTATCACATGACCTAAATGATCACAGCATTCAATCTTCTTAGCGCAACAGTCTGAATGAGTACACCTGTAATAGCTTCGAGAACCTGTAGGACTCTTCACTTGCTTCTGACCATACTTCCGCCAGTTGTATCCATCAGATGCTGATGTCCTTGCAACAGAAACAGCAGGTAAGGTTTTGCCGCCAGAAGGATTCTTTTTATCTACTTCTGGCACATGCACGTTATTGACCTTTGGAGTAGATATTTTCTGTTTTCGTACAGTTGGACTAGAAACAGATGATAAAGATTGTGTAACAGAAGTTGGCGATAGTTCAGACAATGGAGTTGATGACACAGACGCCTGCACCCAATTTTCTGTCTGAGTTTGAAGTGGCTGGGCAGCTCCTCTTTCAATAATTTCCTTTTCAGGAGGTCCAACTGTCTCCTGAGCATGGATGATTTACTTTAGTGCAAAAGAAGCCAAAAATAGGCGGGATGTACAGAACATGCGACTTTCTGTTCTGATGCTTAATTTGAATGCAAAACTAATGCTTTATGTTAGGAATTGTTCATTCAAGAAAAGCAATCAAATGACTACTAGTTCAGTGTACCTTGGATTTCCACCTGGGAGATGTTAATTTTTACTATCAAGTTAGTTTTGTGTGTTGCACTGTCAGATCATCATTGCATAATCTAAATTGTTCATATGCCCACACATTGATACACAAGCCAAAATGCAACTCTGAACCCATCATCAATGCTCCTAGGCTGAATCAGGATGGGAGGCCAAATTCCAAAACCAAGTAAACCCCCCACCTCCCAAGCCCTTTGTTGAATGAAGCCCAAGAATGGTTTACAAACACCCCAGTTGCCCCCTCATACACAAGCCATACAAACCATGGTCCAGCATCCACCATACCTGGTAGTCTAGTCATACTAAAATTGAACTTAATTATGAACAAATGTGACATCAGGGACAAACTCCTGGGGGGCTCTAATAGCATGTCAAGGACTAATTCTCCTAAAAGCTCAAAGTTAGACAAAAGCTCAATAACGGTTTACATCTCTACCAGTTTGTGACTGTAGATTTTTTAGTACTAAATGCACCATCAGATAGACATTTATTAAGTATATTAGAATTAGATAACAGCATCAGAATGCAGTGTAAACCACAGAGATAGGAAAAGTATTCCAAGAATCTTCACAAATGTCATGCAGGAGTTACATAAAGCTTCAGGTCTCAATTTTGGAACTAGTCAATTATTAGTTGCAGCAGGTACCTCTGATAGGATTTTGGATTATTGCAGCCCATTGTTAGACTATGGACATTGCTTCTTATTTTTTTCAAGTTTCAACTAATTATATTCCTCCTTCTATGGAATCCATCATCAGTATACTTTGAAGAGCAGGTTTGAACTCCTTTTGAGATGAAGCTTCTAAGCATCTACTTACACTTTCTAATGGGATAAAAAGTGGAACCCAAAGCTGGAATAATTTATTGTAATAAGCTAACATTTATCTGTGTTGTTCTCGGACTACTCGTTCAAAACTAACCATCATCATCTTATAGACCTACGAAACTAAGGAAGATAAAAGAAAGAAAATAGAGGAACATCCGCGCTTCATATTGCCTTTCATGCAGTTCAAAATTTTACAGTTATAACAACACTTCCCACAAAAACACAAAGTGCTTCAAAAAAGAAATACAAAGATCCAGTGAACCTATATATAGCAACTGATAAGAACAAGCAACTAAGCAAAACTCTTCAAACGGGTTACACTCACACAGTTACACTGCATACTAAATCCCTGATCAGAGCGACTACTAGAAACCCTTCACGTTTAACTAGAAGAAAATTTTCAGTATCGAGCATAGCATGTGCCCTCAAATAAACGATTGCACCAAAACAAGATTTAAAATCTCGTTCAAAATAATTAAATTAAATTTCCTACGATAAATGCTCTCTAACCTTACTTTCGGCTTGACCACCCGAATTCGGCGCAGTAGAGCTCCCTTGCAAATCTGTCACATCAATCACACAATTCACTAAAAATTAAAAATAAATATTCATTTCGATTAAAAAAAAAAAAGACACACAGTGAATGAAATAAATACCGTCACTCCGATGCTGCACACCAAGGGTGTCAACCGAGGAGGGAACACCGCCTAGGGTTTCTAAATTGGACTCCGTACGGGGCTCGCCGGAACTCCGTAACTCGCCGTGCTGCGACTCGGCGGCGGAGGGCGATTCAGCTACTCGTCCTGTTTGCTTGGTGCGTTGCGGTTTTTCGTCAGAATCGTTTCCTTTGGGGTCTGGCTCTGGGAGAGGTTTGGAGCTGCGGCGCTGAGCCATGGCGCAGTAGCGGAGAGAGAGTGAAGGTTTCGAGCGGTTCTTCGTTTTATGCTGCGGAAAGGCGAAACGTTCCGGGGTTCGCGAAACGTCACAGTTTCTGCGTGAGCGAGTTTGCGGGTGTGTGTGGGTGCGTGTCTCTGACCTGCATTGACTCAGGTGCCTCTTTCCTAAGGGGAATACTAATGTTTGCGTTTATTAAAACAAAAATATATTTAATTGAACTTATTTGATCCACTCTTATTTAATCACATATATTATTACGTATAATGTATTTATTAGTTTTAATAATAATAACTACTTTAAAAATCATTTTATGTATGATAATAAATTTTTAATAAAAAATTTCAATTAATAATATACACTAATTAGTATATAATTTTCAACGTAACCTTATTTTGACTTTGAACATTTTTTTATTTATTTCCTTAATTAATACTCTTAAAATTCTGGTCAATAAGACTTTCATTAAAATAAATAAATAAACTTTTTATTATGTCTTCGTATGTTTATGGTGGAAAATATAAATTATTTAATATTTACTGTTAAATAATTTAATGCATTTAATAGAATATATTTAATGTTTTTAATTATATAGTTTAATAGCCATGTACTGTCAATGTAAAAAGTTTTATATTGTCAACCAATCAGAAATTACCATTGATATAACTTTTAAAGTATTTATTATAAAAGTCAACAAACTTATAATAAATGATGATTTGTGATTGGATGACAGTGTAAAACTACTTTATATTATCAGTATATGGCCTGTTTTCTCATAAAATAATAGTATTATTTGTTAAGAATCCAAGGTTATTTAATAATTATTTTAAGTAAATTAAAATATTTTGTAAAATACACATAATATGTTTTAATTAATATTCTAAAAATTCGTTAACTAAGACTATTCTAATGGTTTAAAATTTCTTATAATTTTTTCATTTATAAATAAAAATGTATTTTTATATTATAAATATGAAATACATTTATTTTTTTATTTAATATTTTCATTAAATATTATAAGATGTTACTACCTCTTTCCTTTATAAATGTTGATTAAGATATTTATACACAAACCAAAAAATGCAATAAATTTTCTTGTTTTTCATAAAATAGTTTTTAAGTTTTTTATTATATCCTTTTTATTTTTACTCTACTATAAATACATATTAATTATAAATATGTAAATTAATTAAAAATTAGGTGAGAAATAAGGGTATAATTAAACAAAAAAATAATTAATTTTAATTTGAACTTTAAAAATAACAAAAAAATAAAAATAAAATTTTTCTAAAAAACTGACAATTAAAAAAAAATAGAAGTATATCATTTTATCTTTTCTTCAAATTTGCATTCTCCTATGTTAGCAAGAAAATATCAAATTATAAAAAATATAAAAGTGAAATTAATGAAACTTACGAAATTAATAATAAATCTTATTATAAATATTTTACATCTTTTTGTATAAATTTTATGTTTTTTTTCTCTTTTAATATAACCAGAACTAATAATAAGAACATCCTAATTCATTTTCTTTCCCTTCTGCTCTGGCAGAAGGTAACACACGTCTCCGTTACTAGCTCTGTTGAATTAAGGGTTTCGTTTGTGCCGTCAATTCTCTAATGTTCCCGATTCTTTGACTCGCCCTTTCCTTTAGCTTTTGCTTTTTGGACCATTAATGACTCTTGAATCCAATGTGGACAGTTCTCTACCTTTCTTTATTTTCAAAGGTTTAATATATTTTATTAACCAGTACGTTAAAAAATATTAAAGCATATTTAATATTTTTATTAAAATATTTTTAAATTGAAATAAATATTCATCAAATATATTCAATTATGTATATGTATTTTATTTTATATTAACTTTTTTTGTTGACCAAAAATTTTAGTTAATAGCTAAGGCACTTTATAAAATAAAACCATTGTCTTTGAAGTTGGTTCCGCCAATCATAGTCCACTTCAAAGCTAGATTTGACATAAATCAGAACTGGGGACGAATATAATATATTCCATCATAGGATTAGTAGTACTAAGACCAAGTCAATAAAGTTCCTTAGCTCAGGTGCAAGTGAAATTCATGACGAATCTAACCTAAATAAATATTAATATATTATATCCTAAGGCTGGTAGTTGTATTTCATTATTTAATTTTAAATAATAGTGGAAGCATAATGTAAAAATTAAATAAAAGCATAAATCCAAAAAAATTAAATAAAAGGAAAGATGGCATCCATGATCCACCAGTAGCTAATAACGAGAGGGGGAAAGAAATCACAAACATAAGGTTCCATAACTTCCGATATTAAAAGAATTGAATAATGTAAGTTTTACTAACGGTATCTTAAGAATATTTATTCAAAAATTAATAAATTGTGATTAGAGTGCACTAAAATATTGAATGTTATATTTTTCATATTTTTTTACTTTTAATTTAGTAAGTAATTCCGTAAAACATTAGTTAGCATTTTTCTTACATAATTTGGGTTATGTTAATATCCTATTAATTTATTGGATTAAAACTACTCGTGGTTTAAACTTGTATAGTAAAGGCAAACTTCTACTCGCACTCTCAATTTGTTATTGGCGCCCTATTTGATAATATTGAGGATGTCTTTCTATTTTACCTTATTTACCCAAAAAAAAAAACATAAAAATAAAACAATCTAGATTTTGATAATTAAGTTAAGATTATAGGTTTGAATTTTATGATTATTTTTTTGTAGGCATAGGTATATATATATTTTTTTTATTGCCAGTACTATACTCGAATGTGTGAACATATTTTATGTATAAAAAAACTTAGATCACATGTAAAATAATATTTTCTAAATTTTATTTGTAACATGGTTTATATAATGTCATATTAATAAGCATTGTTGTTTTGCATATGATTTGCCATTAACGCATGGATCCTCATGTGTTATATTTAATGTATAATTTTTATGTTAATAAACTTACATATAAATATTAATATATAAAAGAAAATTTAAATTTTCTCAAGTAAAATAAATTAGTTAATAAATTAGATGGATGAGAACAAATAAATAAAAACTAAATGATTTAAAATATTAATATTTTAAATATTAAGTTTGCATGGAAATATAGTAATTAGGTCTGCAACGAATTATCCCTTATGCCAAATTCTATTTTAATGTTTAATTTAGTGTATTTACTAAAGAATATATTACAGATCATAAAAACATTAATTTCTAAAAAATCAATGTCATTGACTACCATATAATTGCTTGATGATGGTAGAAATGTTTAAGGTTAGAATTAATATGAAAATTTTATTGACTATTTAAAACTCAAAATTCATAATTTCCAATAATTTTATTTATAATTGCAAATGATGTATCAAGTGAGCTGTCTTTTTTTATATGATAGTTAGATAAGTGAATTTTAATCATTAAATTTAAACTTGAACAATAAAGAACAAAACATAAAATTAAGTAACTTTTTCATTTTAACTATTCAAATATGATTTAATTATAGCTCATCCAATATGAATAATAATAATTATTATATGTTAAAATTATTAAATATAATGTGTTAAATTTTATATTACACCTAAATTCAAATTTTTTTGAAATCTTGAAATGTAAAATGGTAAAATAATTCAATTATTTTATAATTATATTTTAAATAAAAATAATTTTTGTTAATTTTATAATATTTAAAGTATAAAAATTAATTAAATCATATGTAAATTAACTATTAAAATGATATATTAGTTAAAAATATTGGTTTAAAAAATATTATTTTAATCTTTAATAGACAATTTATACTTTATGCCATTAACTTCTTGAAGATATTTTACATTAATTTAATAATAATATGTAGTATTATCTTTTGTTTATTTATTACCATTCATCTTTAATTAGTTCTTATTTTTCAAATGCTTAGCCAATAAAATTATTTATTTTATTTAAAAATAATTAAAATACAAGTAATATCTAAATCAGTTTAAATATAGATTTAAATTATAATTATAGATATAAAAAGTTGTATTAAAATTATTATAACAATAAATAAAAAAACTGTTAGAACATCTACAACCTAGTATCTCTCTTTGGAGTTCTTAAATGGGCCCCACTTATACACATCACTCATTTTTATTTTTTTAAACTTAAGTACCATTTAAGCACTCTACCCCTCCAACCCAGCAACTCCAAAAAGTTTCTTAAATGGACCCCATTAATAATCTCACATCCTTACATTTCATCAATAATTTATTTATTAAGTTATAATTATTTTATTTATGAAATAATTAAATTATGAAAAATAAGAGATTTATTTGTACTGTTTTTTTGAGAAATATTTTTTTTTACACATACAAAATAAAACTTAAAAAAATAAAAATAAAGCTAATTTTGACGAATTAAAAACTCCAATATAATAATAAAAATTACATAATTAAAATAATAATTAATTTTGCTGACTATCGTGCCCAAAACGTTCCCAAATATGCTCTACAAGGTCTACAATCATGTTATGCAATATGATACATGTATATAATATATGCTTGATTGTATCCATGTGTCAAGCACGCATGGGGCCACGTATAATCGCGAATCAAGATTGAAGTACTCCAAACGCCCACTCCACATCCTTTCTTGCTGCTTCTTGATGTTGGGCAAATAGTTTTATTTTATTGCCTTGTGGCATTAGGATGGTCTTGACAAGCATAGCCCATTATAGATAAATACCATTTGCCAAATAGTATCCCATGTCATATTGGGTTCCATTTACCATATATTGCACCCTAGGGGCTTGGCCCTCCAAAACATTATTAAACACAGGAGATTCGTTTAGCACGTTGATGTCGTTGTTTGAACCCGCAACCCCAAAAAATGCATGCCAAATCCATAAGTCTTGTGATGTCACTACTTCGAGCATGATTGTGGGTTTGCCATGATCACCACGACAAAATTGACCTTTCCATGCTACTGGACAAATTTTCCATTCCTAATACATACAATCAATGCTACCTAACATACCTGGAAAACCACGTGTCTCCCCCATTTTCAGTAGGCGTTCAATATCATTGTTGTTTGGCCTTCTTAAGTATTCAGCTCCAAATATCTTGTAGACACCCATTACAAACTTATTCAAGCATTCTAATGCAGTGCTTTCACCAATTCGCACATAATCATCGACACATCAGCAAGTGATCCATATGCCAATATACGAATAGCAGCAGTGCATTTTTGTAACGGAGAAAGGCCCATTCTGCCAGTTGCATAAACTCTCATTAAAAAATATTCATCATGATTGCCAAGGGCTTATACAATGCGAAGGAATACATCCCTTCTCATTCAAAATCTTCCTTGGAATTGCTCCTCTGTGTATACTGGATTGGTGGAGAAGTAGTCATTGAACAATCGAGCATGCCCTTCTTCACGACTTCTTTCAATGTGAGCTCGTCTACGCTTACGCGTATTGGCTTGTTGTTGCAGTTGCCTCTCCATTACCAACCTCATGTATTGTTCTTTGTAGTCATCATTTATGAAATCTTCAATGATTTCCCACTCAAGGTCCTCTTCACGGATGAATCACTGGAGTCCATTTGAATGAACACCGTAGAGTTACAATTTTAAGAGTATTTGAGAAGAAGATGAGACTTATTTGCACAATTGAGTGGTGTGAAAATTTCTTAAATGTGAACAATATATAAAGAGAGACAACACAACGGCTAGTTTGACCAATGACTAGTTTGAATAACGGCTACGTTGAAAAATGACTAATTTGACCAACGGCTAGTTTGACTAAGAAATTAATTTGTACTAATTTTTTATAAAATAAAAATTTAAAATTTAAAACATAACCAACATCATTACATTAAATAATGATTACTTTAACTAACATCCTTACACAATTCCATATTTTTCTCTAATTTTGTTACACAACTTGCCATGATCTTGTAATTGTGCAACCATCATAGCAAATGTATCCTTAAAGAGGACTTGTATCTCAAGCTCTTTCTCTTTCATCTTCACCTCGTACTCCAGCTCTTTTTCTCTTATCTTCAACTAATACTTAAGCTTTTTCTCCTTCATGTTCAATTCTTTCTCCTTTAACTTGTTACGATCATGCTTAGCACATGCCAAATCTTCTATAGCTAGAATTTTTGACTTTTGTGTCTCCTCCATTGCAGTGAGATCAATCTAAGTGGAAGATGTTTCATTTGCTTTTGATTTTCCCTTTCTCTTTGCTGCTTTTGTCCCCATTGGACGAACCATATTAGCTGAAGTTGGGTTATATTCGCAAATTGATGGCATTTTTGGATTAGAAGATGACGAATATGCTCCATAAGCAAACATCTTTGTTCTCTTACTAGCTCCTTCATGGGTTTGACCATTTAGGTTCATCCTTCAACAATCGCCATACATGCTCTAACCTGAAGGGTTCCTCTTCATCTTGAGAATAAATTGTATATGCATCTCGCATGATGTCAGTCTTGTTGCTACCACTCTTCTTTCTTTGACAGGCTTGTTTGTAGCACCCTGCAAATTTCTAAACTATTTTATTTAGCTTTTGCCATCGAACTTTTAGTTGTGATGCTCCCCTCGTTTGCAAATGACCATGATACTCATTGTAATTAGATTTAATTCTTAACCAAAAAGAATCATTTTTTTTATTTACCCCCACAATTGCATCCTTGGAAATGTTTAGCCATGCTTGGATGAGAAGTTTATCTTCCTCTGGGGTGAATCTTGCTCTCTTTTTTTTTGAGTTGGCTCTTCTCTTTCTTCTTCACCAAGCATAATATTACCCAACCCAATTTGAGTGGAAAACATTGGAGCTTGAGATTTAGATCCAAACTCAAATGCTATTTCTTGATCTTTTTCGCAGGATTGCCCTCCATTAGTACCTATTGAACCTTGATCTATGGTGGGGTTAGTTGGTGGTGATTGAAACATGGGAAATTGATATGGAAATGGAAGCATAGGAAATTGAAAATTGCCCATATTTGGATTATTTTGTGGGTTTGATGAAAGTGGAGGATTTTGAGAATTTGGATTAGTGGGAAATTGATAATTTGGCATCAAATTTAACCAAGGATTGAGATTGAATTGGTTTGGATCCATTGGAAAAAAACAAATAAAAGAAGAACTTGACAATTTGAGATATGTGAGTAAAAAAAATGGATGAGATAGAAATTTTGAGAGAATACATGTAAAAAGGAGAAAGAAATTTAATGAGCAAGAAATATAAGAAATTTCAGAAGACTAGTTGTGTAAAAAAAAATTCATGTTAGTAATATTTATACACAAGTAAAATTTTGAACATTAAAATTTTTAACGTTCAATTCTGTATAGTGTACATGTACGTTCAGTGGCACAACTTTCGGATTCAAGTTTTACATTTCTACATCTTGCTTTTCTTCATATTAAAAAAATAAAATACCGTATCTTGACTTTTTTACATTAAAAAAGGATGATAAAACTGACAAATGGCCCACTCTTTTTAGATAAGTAGCGGTACTTCTATAAGTACCGGTACTATACAAGTACCCATCCCAATGGTGGGTTCTTAATTAGCACCGATGCTAAATTGGAAGAACCAATAATAATGCAAGCGTTGCGGATGCTCTTAACAACACTAAAATAAATTGAGGTCCAAATTTAATTTACATGAAAAAGATAGAAAAAAAAAACATATGAAATAATTTTAACATATTATCATGTAATTGAATCTAAATTAATTAGGGGAAAATTCAAATTTATTTAGATAAAAAACTTTAATAATTTAGTATAGTTAAACTGTAACACCCTTTTTAAGTGTTTGTATTTCTTGTTTATTATTATTATTCGTATTATAAATTTTATCATTTTTTTCTAACTTAAATTTGAAAGATTGAACTTAATCAAAAAGAATTAACATGTCAGAAAACGTACGTCTTATTTCATTATTTTACAACGTGATAATTTACATTGTATGTCGCTTCCTATTTACATATATTACACTACGTGTCTTTCCTTCGCTCATTTTTTCATATGCCCCAAAAATTATTTGGAGAAGGGTTTGGAAAATCCATCGGAAGTAAAGGACATAACATGTCATTCAAAAGACAAGGAAAAGTTAAAGATCACAAGTCTAGTCATATTTATTTCCTCGATCCACGGTGGAGGTGAGATTAGGAAATGAGTCATGCCTTTGTAACGTACACGTTGTGTAGCCAAGTTCACTCTAGACCTACTACCCCAAAACATACAAGAGATGGTTGTTGGGAAAGGATGGAAACTCCCCATCCATTTACATGCAACAAAATTGAAAAAAAAAACAGAAGAATAAAAGGAGTGAGGACAAATATCATATATGACAGATAAAATAAAAATATAACTACACACATACAATTAATGATGTATGATTAAGTGTAATCCTAAAACATACAATCTTTTAAATGAAAATAAACAGGCCAAAATAATATTCTATTCCATGGGAAATCAATATTTTTTTTTAGGAGCAATTGGGAAGTAACATTTGATATCATCAATCATTTAAAAATATATTAATATCAATAATCATAATAGTGCACAGTAATGACTGTGCTCAGGTGCCTCAACAGCTAAATCATGAGTTGTGTAATGACAAGTCAGGATAAATGAGGGTGGTTGTAGGTAACACGACACAAGAGAGTTACCTACTTGGTCACTTACGCACCATAAACTTGTTTATACCTACGATTAAAAAAAAATTCTACTTACGCACTCTCGCCGTCATCTTGATAAAGTGTAGTTTAACTTTTTATTACAATTACATGTCATGAGTATGTTGATATATAATTTGCAAGGATATCACCGTGACATGGTATAAATTCATGATTACATTATCAAACTTTTAATAATACACCAACATGCATGAATAAATCTTTTTTCATTCTTTCTTTAATTTATCAAAATTTAATATTTTACACTTAACTTGATTATTAACTAACCAACACGTATTTGGCATGGACAATAATGTTAAAAGATGTCAAGAATTTATAAATGTAAGACAGATGGATAGATATACGATATAATTAATTAATAAAATAAGCGAAATAGTTACGAAATAAAAATGATTCCAACAAAAATAATAGGAAAGGTGTTAGAAAAAATATAAGATCAAATATTTTGAGTTTAAGGGATTATAAGATAACATAAAAACAGTACCATAAGGCTTAAAAACAGGCTTAGGCGTATTCAGCTGATTAAAAATCGAAAATAGGCCTTTGGTTATAAACAAAATTAAACAGAAAATGAAGAAATTATGAATAGAGTTATAAATTCAAGATGGTGAATTTATATGGTTAAAATCAAATATAAAACAGTAAAATAAAGTACAAATCATGAAAATGGGGTCAAGAATAATAATTTGCAAATTTACACATGATTTGGGACAGAAGATAGAGAAAACAAATATAGAAAAATTAAAGGAATGACAAAATCACTTAAAATAAATTCTGGCAGCCAATTAAGAGGATAGAATATTAAATACATGAAAAAATAATAAAATAACAGAAATTAAGGTTAGTTGAAGTTAGTTGCAAGAATAAAATGTTACATGCAAAAAAAGTAAATAGTTAGCAACAAAAACGTAAATAATAACAGAAATGTAAATAGTTAGTAGCAATAAAATGAATGGCTAATAGAGTTAGTATAGGTTAGTACGGGTTAGCACATGATAAAAATAAAAAACAGATGGCAAAAAATAAATAAAGAATAGAATAATAAAGGTTAGATATAGAAATACAAACTATTAGTAGCAAAAACGTAAACAAAGCAAAATAAAATAAAAATGGTTAGTAATAAGAAATTAAAAGGTTAGTAGATATTAGTAGGATTTTTTTTTTGTACAAATCACGTGTATTTTCCACAGAAGACAATTATGTTCGGGCTAGGTAGACCATTATGGGTGGCAAAACTCTTCTTCGAGTATTTAATGCAACTGTATACCTAGGATTTGAACTTAAAACCACTAGTTAAGTCGAAACAATCTCGTGTTAGATGTTAATAAGAGTTAGTAGAAGGTTAAAAATTAATTAGAATGATTAATTTAGTGTAGGAATTTATTTTGGGTTTTAGAAGTAGAAAAGGCGACATTTCACATTTTAATTGACAAAATAGTAGAGATTAAATAAGATGGGGTTCGGGAAACCCCACCAAGCACACATAGTTATATTTTTGTTCTAAGAGTCATAATAATGAGTCTCCTCCCTTATCTTTGGATGATTTCTACTGTGGACCACCTTTATAGGTAGTCTACAGTGCACCATCTTTATCTACAATTAGATTCATCTAAACCTCACAATCATATCCTACACTTTCCACACTAAATTATACCTCTTCAACCTTCTTCACAGAACCACCATTCGTTGCTACCGGAGGCGATTTCCAGCAACTGCATTTCATTTATTTTTCTCACCACCTTCACCCTCTCCTCCCTCCTCTCTGGTAATATCGTCAATGCCAACAACCCACCCATTCCATTTTTGCCTCCAACTACTAACAATCTATGACTTTTTCGAAATAGGTTGCGCATAGTCCTGAATAGACAACCAACAACTTCTATGGGACCTACAATCAACCAAAGACAAGCAAATCAACAAAGTAAAAACTCAAATCTACAATCAACAACCTCCATGGGACTTGCAATCAACCAAAGGACAAGCAAAGAAACAAAGAAAAAACTTAGATCTGCAATGTTGGGGTGGTCGTTTTTAGGGTCGAACGCTCTGCTCCAAAGACTCCACCGCAAATTCTCATCATCACTAGCGATTGCGGCTCTAGCAAGCTCGAATGCATCAGCAACAGGGGCCACAACGCTAGCCACCTTGGCAGTGTTCACCCTCGACGGCGCCGAAGGCCTTAAATTCTTTGATGTGAGCTTGGTTGTCTGCTACAACGTGCCCATACTGGTGGTCTCACAGGTCAGCTTTGACGACAAGTGCACCACCACAGGGTACGTTGGGGACCTTAACTGATGTGTGCCCTTTGGAGCTCAAGGTGATGAGCGCGGATAGGAGAGAGGGCGTTGCATGTAAAAGCAAAGTAGAAAAGAAGGAAAAAAAAGTGACGATGGAGGAATTGATCTAGTGTATACATATGTAGGTAAGACTGTGTTAGAATAGATTAATCTAGCGATAAATAAAGGTGGACCACCATAAACCACATGTAATAGTGGTCCACCGTAGCCATGCTCTTATCCTTATAGATTTGGTAAGAAGTGAGTTGTAGGAGTAGAAAGTACACTTGTTTCCTTCAAAATGGAGAACCAAACTTGTATGATATTATGGGAGCAAGGTCTCCATAAGTTGGTAAGTAAAGAGGCAAGAGGAAAAGTGTTAGGAGTGTCTTGGGTGAGATGTATGGATGAAAGGACCACTAGGTGAAGGGTAATTTAATTTATAGAAGTGTTGGATAATGAAAACACTTGTCACACTACCTTTGCCCCTCTGGATAGGTGTCTTGCATACTAAACTTAGGTGAGTGAATAAGCACTCATATCCATTATAGAAGTCACATAACATTTAAAAGGTAGAAAATCTAGATACCAAGTAATGATGGGACTAGTTGAATCTTAAGAATATTTGACTTAGTTTGATCTAATGTGACCAAATGGTGCATATTTTGTTCTGCGTAACAAGATCAATTATGTTGTAACTTAGACATTAGATGCAACTAAAAAGTTTTATAATTATGTCTCAACTGTGTAGTCGAATGTTTAGGAGGTTTTGGAGTAGAATATTAGATTTTGGTGCTATTTGATCTCTAGGTTGTTTCCATATGCATGCACAAGTCTAGAAATTATGAGGCCTAAGGCAAAATTTATATTTAAATCTTAATTTAATATAATTTGTTAATTTTTATTTTTCTTGTAAACTATAAAATTATTTATCAAAGCTTTATAATTAAATATTTCTAACATTTCACTCTTAATATAAAAAATAATAAATTCATTTAATATATTATTTGACATATGTAATCTTAGATGAGATTTGAGTAATTTTAATTTTAAAAAATAATTTTTCAGTAATAACAATAGTTATAAATATTGTCAATAATATTTTAGAAACAATGCACGTATTTGAAAAGGAATATAATCTTTTGATATAAAGTAATACTTGTAGTGGAGTATTTGTTTCTTTTATATGCACTTTTTACAATATCTTTATTTTAAAAAAGATTAATATAGTATTTTTTTTCAATCCCTCTTCATTCAATGTTTTCAATTTTAAGAATTCAATAAAAAATTAAAAGTGATTTCATATTTTGAAAATTATTCAAATTGACTTTCAACTAAAGATGTAAGTTAATCAACCTAAAAAAAGATGTAAATTAATCTAATATATATACAAAATTATCAATACGAAAATAATCTTTAGCTAAATGTGTGATTTTATTATCAATATTTTCATCAAAATATCCTTTTTATATATCAATCATAAATTCATGCATTAAATTTAAACTCAATCTATACTAATTAAAAATTTTAATAGTCTTTTTTTAGGGTAAGGAGAAGTAGAATCCAAAATAGATGCAAAATAATTGTCTTAACCTTTTAAAATAAATAGGCTTAATTGCACATTCTGTCACTCATCTTTCATGATTTTGCGAATTTTTCCACCTAACGTTCAAAATTTATCACATTTTGCCACTCAATTATTTTAGTTGCACATTTTGCCACCCAATTTTCAAAGTTTCGAGCATTTTGCCACCCCTTTAATTGACCGTTGACAGTGGCAATCAGATTAGTAGTCAACTTGTCACATAAGCAGTTAACCTGCCATGTTAGCAGTCAAAATTGTCATATCAGCGATTAACTAACGAGGGTGGCAAAATGCACAAAATTTTGAAAGTTGAGTGGCAAATGTGCATCTAAAATGATTGGGTAGCAAAATGTGAAAAAATTGAAAGTTAATTGCAAAATATACAATCAAAATAGTTGGGTGACAAAATTCGCGAAATCATAAAGATGGATGGCAAAATATGTATTTAAGCCAAAAAATAATAAGATTATATTTAAATGATTTACAATAACACTTATATTCATATCTTAAGATTATATAGTCTTACTAATAAAAATAGTAGTAAATAATATATTATATCATAATAAAATTTACCACCTATAATAATTAAAATTAATAATAAATAATTTATTAAAGAAATGTGAAGAAATTAGGGCCTAAGACAAAGGCCTTGTTGCCCTTGTGTCTTATATATACGGCTCTATATGCATGCACTGCCTATACCATATGATGTAGCAACTTGCATGGTTATTCACTCATTCCAGCCCTGAGTCTCTTAGGAGAATTAGGAGCTTAATTTTAACTTGTTATTTGGGTGGCTAATGGCATGGTTTGAAGTGGTTTTGAACCTATATTTAATTAAATTAGTGAGTTCAATCAAAACATTAAAATTATGTTCGTAATTTAAGTTAATTAAGCATAATTGTTATTAATTATCCTACTAATTAAAATTGAGTTAATTAATCTAGATTAATTAAAATCAAGTGGGACAAGTTTAATTAGATGGTTAAGATTTCTGTTACCACCGTAGATGCTTAATTTGTAATTAGGGCTTCTATATTTTTTTATTAAAATTTCTAATTGAAGTACTTGTAAGGTCTTTAAGTTTAAGCTACTTGCTTTGGGTGTTTCTTTATTAAAAAAATTGAGAAGATTAGATTTATTTCCTAAGTTGACAATGTATCTGTATCGTATGTCAGAAGTTATGTTTGCAATTTTATTTTGGTTAGGAACTATCTAGTAATTTTCTAAAATTTAAGTAAGTCAAAATATAAACTTATAAAAATTAACGTATTAATGAATAAATGGCGAGAATTTACTGTCTGTTTTTAAAAGAGAAAATAATCTGACCTAAAATTCAGCACTACATAAATAACTATTTAATAACTTTTTGAATATGTGCATATTTAATTTTTTTGGACGGACAGAGTAATGAGATAACGTTGAGAAAGAATAGTAGATATTCTATTCAACAATTAGCAGCACGAATCTCCTTTAAGCACTTGCATGAAAGAGTCAACCTTTTAAAGTGGTTTTATCATTCACAAGATAGCCAGATAGGTCGGTTTCCGATTGTGCTTCCGTCCAAAGCAACATTAGTTTGACCTAAGCTTATAAAAATGCATCTCTTAAATGATGTATCCGTTGAATTCAATTCAATTCAATTCAATTCATTTCCTCATCCCGTACACGAACGATAGAAACACAGTACAATGAACCGTAAACAAAGCGTTGATTAACATCCACTAACCAACCGTAAACACTTCCACTAACCAATTCAATTATTCCGTTTTTAGCTTTGATTGATGAATGGATCACTTATTATATATTTTTCAGGGATGAAATCCGAATTTTAAATCTTTAATACTATAAGAAGGGATATTAGTTTATATCGATGTAATTCAAGATTATTTTACATAATTTAATAATTGTTAAATAGATATTTATTTTGTAAAGTATATCGTTAGATAAGAAAAAATTATTGTATAAATTTTATTTATAAAATCTTACATTAATTTAAAATGATTTAGTATTTCGTTGATATATAAATATTAGCGTTGTATATTTTTGAAAAAAGTTACATATTATTTTTGAAATATATAAAAATAATATTTTTAAATGTTAGATAAATTAAAATATTAACAAAACAATCATTTTAAAATAAAAAAGTATATCGTTGCTTTTTTCTGATTTGTGATGTCTCTTGTGGTAGACACGTATATTTTGAATGACGGGACAAGATTAATCACAATACATACACACAAACAAATAAAATTTAACATGTTCAAATTTACGTTTAAAGATATAATAATATAAAATATTATTTTTTCGGCAAAAGTGTATAGAAATAATATAATAAAAAGTTTTATATATAAAAAATGAGGAATTAGATTTATGAAAAAATAATATATTTTTAGCTACAACAGGCATGGCCTTTCTCCTTCATATTTCTCGGTATAATGAAATTTCAAAATTACAATTTCTTGATAAAAAAAATATTTACGTGTTGATAAAATTTATTTAATAAAAATTAATTTTAGTTAAGGAATACTTGGGATGTCATATCTAACCATATTCCAAAACATAGGATTAACAAAGCATCATGTTTGAATCAATCCTTTTTTGTTTAAAATTAAAAAAAAAATGATATTTTTAAAAAAATATGAAAACACTTGAGACATCATATCCAACCACATTCACTAGGATTGGCCCAGCAGGAGGAGGGAGGTTAGGTGGTTTACATGAAATCTTAGGTAGATATGATAAAATAGGTGACCTGAATTTATCTTATAAAATATAAGACTTGGGCTCTAAATTGAGTCTGAATTGAATGTAGGTCTTTTGAGCCTGATTCAATAAAACCTATATCATAATTGGGCTCGGGTCAAACTAGCCTGGTTGGGTTCAAAGTACTTGTTTCTTTTTAAATTTTGTTCAAAGAGAATGAGACTAAGAGAAGTTTAAAAGACTATAAAAATAGTCACTGATTCATTGTCTCAAACCTTCATTTGTTTGACATAGTTTTTGATATTTGATTTTGGCAAAGCTACTCAAAGTACATGATTTCAAATTGTATTTTGTCTTTTTGGGACTACATATGTTTAAGATGCTAAAAAATCCTTATATTTAACATAGGCTACATACAGAGTTATAATACATATATTACATTTTGTATTTTTTGAGTTATATATATTTACAATGGTATAAAACCTTTGCAACATTTACAAATTTATATGCGTAAACCATTGATTATATAACTATTCTTATCATAACTTTTATAAAATGATAGACGAGATTATCTTATATAATATATAGAGTAAATTACACTCCCTTTCTTTTATGAGATATGTGAGTATTATACTATTCTCCCATCTTATGTTGAAATATATAATTTAGTCCATTTAACTTAACACTATTAAAGTAAATCACTCTCCCCTCTCCTAAAAGATGCGAGTATTACATTACCCTCTTTTCTTATGTTAAAAAATAGAATAAATTACACATTTCTCCCTTAACAAATGCAAGTATTACACTGTCCCCCCCCCCCCCCCCTTATTAAAATATATAGTTTACTTCATTTAGTTTAACACCATTCAAAAATAGTCTCTAAAAATCTCTAACATATATTTTTAATTAAAATATCTACTAAAATTATAAGTATTAAATTTTGAATAATTATATTTTATTTAATAATATATTCTAATAATATAATAATTAAAATTATATAAGAAAAATATTAGTTTCTTTATATATGTATATAAATATTACATTAATAATGTTAATTAAATACTACCTTAATACTTGTATTAAATTCTCTCTCTCTCTCTCTACACACACACACACACACACACACACACACACACACACATATATATATATATAATTTTATTTTTAATTTAATTACTTTAAAATAAATTTTATGAAAATAATAATTAAAAATAAAGATTTTTTAAATGCTTAAATATGTTTTTAGTCTCTATAGATATGACTCTATCTACTTTTAGTCCTTACAAAACTTTTTGTTTTTTGTAGATCCCTGACATTTTCTTAGTATTATTTTTTAGTTCTTACCATTAACTATGGTTAATTTAGTGCTAGCATAACTAACAAAATAAAGAATATTAATTAAGATAATTAAGGTAATAAAAAATATTTTAAATTAAGATAATTAGATTTATTTTTAGGTATGTAATTTAAATAATATTTTAACCTGTGCATTGCACAAAATAAATATTTATTATATATAATATTAATTTATAATAAATAAATATTTATGAATATATAATATAAATTATTTTATAATTAAAATTTGTAATAAGTAAACATTTTTGAATATATAGATTATATTTTAAATTTATAATATATAATTTATATTGTGATACAATGTCATTCTAATTATTGATAATTTCTTTTAAAAAATATTGAAATTCAATTTAGAACTAAAAATATTAAAAATGATAGATTAAAAGATATAAGAGGTTAAAAAAATCTCTAAAAATACTCTTGTTAAAGAATGATAGCTAAAAACACTTTCGTTAAAAAATGACAGTTAAAAACACTCTCGTGCAAGATAATTATTCTAATTTATATATATAAAGGATTAAGTAATGTATTTATTATTTTATATAAATAAGGAAATTACATCTAATTTATTTTTAATTTTTAATATATTATGAAAAGTAATTTTTGTTGCTTTTAATACTATTCTTACTTTTCAACTCACTAATTTATTTTTAACATTGTAATTTTTTAAAAAATATATAATTTACTTAGACGTTTATAATTTACTTTTAACTATTACTATGATGTTATTTTTACATTTCAATTTATTAATTTTGACTGATTGTAATATTTTTTTTTAATATATCACAAGAAGTGATTTTGTCTCCAAAGACAAAAGTAATATACTGAAAGTAAATTATAATTTTTTAAAAAAATACAATGTTAAAAGTAAATTAGTGAATTGAATAGTAAGAACAATATTAAAAGCAATAAAAATCACTATTCATAATATATTAAAAATTAAAAATAAATTATAAAAGTAAATTATATGTATTACCTTATTTAGATAAAATAATAAATACATTACTTAATTAAATTACACACCCAAAAATAATCTAATTATCTTAATTTAAAATATTTTTTATTATCTTAATTAATATTTTTTATTTTGTTAGTTATGTCAGCACTAAATTAACTAGAGTTAATAGTAACATATTTAATCCTTTTTAAATATATGATTAAATTTAGCATAGTTCATAAAATTTTATTTAAAATAATAATTAAAGGTATAAATTAAGAGATAATTTTTTTATATATTTATCATTATATATATATATATATATTATAAGTATAATTATAATAATATATATTTGAATATATAAACATATATGTATATTTTTATCAAATTCTTTAAAATATATAAAATTGAATATATTAATTATATCAAATTTAAAATGAATTTTATAAACTAATTTATTTAAACAATAATAAAAAATAATTTTTTAAGTGTATATCACTATATATATATATATATATATATATATATATATATATATATATATATATATATATATATATATATGAGTAAAGTGTAATATATTTATATCTTAGGAGAGGAAAGTGTGTATTTTAACACAAAAAGAGAAGGTGGAGTAACACTTGCATCAATTAGGAAATGGTAGTGTAAAGGATATTTTGGCAATAATTTTTAATGAAAATTAACGAAATTTTAATGAAAAAATAAAAAATGAGGTAAAGTGTCATTTACTCAAATCTATCAGGTAGGATAGTTTAAATTTTAACATAAGATGAGAGGGCAATGTGATATTCACATATCTTAGGAGAGAAAAATGTAATTTGCTCTATATTTTAACATAAAAGGGGAGAGTACTGTAATACTCGCATTTCTCAAGAGAGGTGAGAGTAATTTATTTTAACGATGTTAATCAAATTGACTAAATTGTATATTGAGGAGTACTATCAACACACTCTCTTTTATTGGTTAAAATTTATTGGAAACTACAAAATTAGGATAGATTCATTAAATAGGATGTGAGATCCATAAAATTTTGTAATTTTCAATAAATTTCAACCAATATAAGAGAGTGTATTTATAGCATTTCTCTTGTATATTTTAACATAAGAAGAAAAGATAGTATAATACTCATATCCCAAGAAAGTAGAGTGTAATTTACTCTAAAATTTATCATGTTATCGTGTCAATGATATATGATAGGCCTAATTGTACATTTGGTCTCCTAAATATCGTAATTGTGCGACTTGGGTCCCCTAAGTTTCAATTGTGTAAATTAGGTTCTTCAAGTATTGCAATTGTATGATTTTGGTCCTTCAATCATATTTGCATTAAATATTTAATGGCTTTTGCTAACGTGGCACTGACGGATGACATGACAGATGATGTGGCCATGATGGATGGCGTGATAGTTGACATGACGATAACATGGCAGTTGATGTAGGTTATGACATGTCAATGATGTGGCATGCAAAAATGAAAGATAAAATTATTAAATAGACCCTAGAAGGATTTGAACCCTTTACCTTAAGTTCCAATAACAACCTTTAACAACTACACTAATAAATTTGTTTAATATGTCAATGAAAAATATAATATATATAACTTAAATGGAGACCAAAGTCATACATATATTTACTACTACTAAATAAATAAATTTGTACTTATTATACATATTATTATTAATAATAATATTCATAAATTAATACTAATATTTTTATATATTATAATAATTTAATAAATGCAAATTATTTAAAATATGATATAACAATGAAAAATATATTAAAAAAATATTAATCCTAGAAAAATATATTAATATTATTAGTATTATTATTTTATAAAAATATTTATGTAGAAGTATAAATTATTATTATTATTATTAAATATTATTATTATTAATGTTGAGGCGATTGAGATCCATGGTGATGTTAAACATCTAATTTGCATATTTTAATTACTAAGATTTATATTTATATCATATATTTTAAATTAACCTAATAATTTATATTAAATATTTCTATATTTATATCATATTTTAAATAGTTTATGTTATTAAATTATTAATTTATCTATTAATATACTAATAATATATAATATTATTATTATTATTATTATTATTATTATTATTATTATACTCATAATATCTATAATAAATATAAATTTTTATATTTAGTTGTAGTAAATATGTATGCAATTTTGGTCTCCATTTAAGTTACATATATTATATTTTACATTAACATATCAAAGAAATTCATTAGTTTAGTGATTAAAAGTTGTTTTTGTAACCTAAGGTGGGGGAGTTCAAACCCTACTAAGGTCATTTTGATAATTTAGTATTTTATTTTGACATGCCACATCATTAACATGTCAAAACCTACGACAACAATATTTAGTGATGCCATCTGTCAGTGCCACGTCAGCAAGATTTATTAAATATTTAACAAAAACTGGCTGGTAGGATCAAAATTGTGCAATTTTGATATTTGGGAACTTAATTTGTGCAATTAAAACTTGAGAAACCAAAATTACATAATTATAACATTTGAGAGACCGAAAGTGCAATTTAGCCTATATAATATTTGCATCCCGTATTCTAACAGTGCTTTTTAGTTGTGCTCTATTCAATATGGGGCCCCGTTGACACATCTTTTATACTGATTGCCCTCTTTAATATGGTTTACAAGTGCTTAACTAAAGTAAGCAACTGGAAAATTAAAAAAACCCTTCTGAACGATCCCAGTTTACCTTATCATGCTAGCTTCATCCTGGGATGGAACATCATTCACCACCGTATTATATTTGCTCGAGATAATTTCTTTCTATGAATTATGAAACCGTATGAGAGGCAAACAAACTTTCTTGTCCACCAAAATTAGTTGATAAACCATATAATAGAGCAAATTCGAGTTTCATTAAGACGTGCCTAAATGATTGCGAGTTCACATATTCCCTTATTATTAACGTTTAGGATTTGACTATTTTTAAAGTAAAAGAATATATTTTAAAAAAATACAGTTATAATTCTTGCTCTAGAATAGTACTATTGCAGTATTGCGTCTGGAGGCCGACCATAAATAAACGGATTGCTTCCTCAATACTGATTTGATATTCGGCTCGTTTTTTTATGGTATATTTGGTTGAAAGAAAAAAAATATAGATAATAAAGTTTTTTTTGTTTGGTTAACGAAAAAAAATAAAATTATAAAACAAAATTTTAATTTTTTTTTCTTTCTATATTCTTTTCAATTCAAATTTCAAACTTTTTTTTTAATGTTTTTTTTCACCCAACCAAATAGGCCATTAAGTCTGGCCACCTTCTTCACTTGTCACTTGGCGTCCAATTTCTGAAATTACACAATCGTCCCCTTACACAAACATGTGCATTGTGTACAAAAGACACTTAAATGTGGTCTGTAACTGATTTTTTGACCAGACATGACTGGAAGACGGTGGTCAACTATGGATTCGGATCCTCTTCAGTTAAAAAAAAATTAGAGAGTGTTAGTTTCTAATTTCCACCATTCAATATATAGTTTTTATTTAAATTATTAAATATTAAATTAATCAAAAGTTAAGATTGCATCCAGTTTTCATATAATTGAAGAGGATCTTTTTCCGTTCAACTACCAAACATGTCATCTATTCCTCTTACAAATATCTCCATTACCACCTTCATCATGTATGCTTAATTCTACCTACAATATCATTATTCTGTTTAACACTGACTTGAATGTCCCAGTGTCTGCAGATACACTCTCCACACGATGCTCACGAAGACCCCTTCAACATGCGATTCCATTGACCAAAAGAGTTACTGTAGCAGTTGGACCTGAGCAATTCTTAATTAAAAATATTATTTAAAATTGTGATAAAATATATTCACATTTATAACAAATTATTAAATAAAAATTTCAACCGTTAAAACTAACCTAAGCTGCACCACTTATCCCTTAAAGTTTTGTGAAATGAGGATAAGTGGTCCCTCCCCACTAGGGGTATCCACCGAGGGAATCTTTTAAATCCCTTTCTTTTTGTTACTATAATGATGAGATTTTTCATATCATTGCAGGTAAGTCCAATCCGATGAATGGAAAGCCATAAATGTTGGTAAAAGGGAACCAAATTCTCATCTTTTTTACAGACAATTTGCTTCCCTTAACCCCTTTTTGTATTTTTTTAAAATTTTATAATGCCTTTTGCATTCTTACATAAACTTTGTAATACTAATAAAGTATGATATAATTAGTAAATAATTAAGTCTTTTGAATATGTTGATTATAGTATTTGATTTCTGATTCTGCTTGTGTGTATAAAAAAAGTTTTGTTAAGAGAGATTATACTTAGGACATGTTTGTTATAGTTTTTTCATAAAAAAGTCATTTTTTTAAATAATTTCTTTTAAAGTTTTCTATTTGTTTGTTTTAGCTTTTTAAAATAACCAAAAGCTGAAAAAAATCTAAAATCTAATTAAAATAATAAGCTATTTTAAATAGTTTCTCATAAAAATCAGTTGTTGTTTTTTTTTAAAAAAGTTATTTTTATTATTATAAACAAACATAAATTAATTTATACTTTTTTAAAAAATCTCTAGAAATTAAAATAATTACTAAATTATTTTATATCATAATCACTTTTATTTAATCTGTAACAAACAGGCTCTGACTTTAGTGATCTTTTTACCTTAGAAAGAGTTAATTTTTTATTGTTTATTGAAATCATCCTTCATGCACAATTTTTTTTTCTTTCTAATAGTTGTTTACTAATTTGTTGAGATAATAATTCAAGATTCTCCTGTTGTATAAAGTACACCACTTGAAAAGTGATCCAACAATCGATCATTTTCCATAAGTAGTTAAATATAATATTTTCTAAATGAATGAGTACATATTTGCTTTCACGTTAAACCATACAATGTTTCGAATCAAATTGCTTCATCTGATGCGATTTTGTAGTTCCACGCAGATATGTTTGATGTGTTCCCAAACACACACTTAATGGGTTAAGACATGCATGAAACTAAATATTTGCATAATATTCCAAGACCAATGAAAATTATTATTTTCAATTGTTGGGGGGATAAAAAACAAAACCCTTATTTGTTTGGACGTTGTTCTTACTTCTCATCTACTAGCTTGTTTGGTGCGCAAAGTTTTGTGTAGTGGGCATCGAACAATATTTGGTGGCTGACGTGGTGGTTGACAGCAGGCAGGGATAGTAATGCAAAGTGGCCATGCCAGCAAGAGATTGCGGTGCGAGGTGTGACAAAGATTGAAAAAGGATATACATGATGCCGTGATGAAAATGGGGACCGTACGTTAGTAGAGGTTGCCACGGGGGTTTAGTGGATAAATATTGTTGGCAATAGTGGCTTGCGTGACAAGGTGGAAAAGTTAAAGGATTTAGGTCTTATTTTGTTCATGTTGCATGGATATGATATCTTTGACTTTAACAGCCAGCATTGTCTACAACTTGACACAAAGTAATCCACTATACAACATATTAAACTAGTCCAATAATTGTTATGTATGAAAGGATTGAAAGGTATAAATTAATTAATGGTCGAGTCTAACGTGAGTCACCGTTCATATGGTGCAGGAGTACACAATTGTGTCTTAACTATTTGGATAAGTATTTATTATTTAAATTAAGAATTTAATTTTTATGCACAGTAAATATAAATTTTTTTACATTAATTAATCCAAAATAATTCTAAAAGTAAACAAATTTAGTATATATAACAATATGTGATTAAATAACAGTCGAGTACATTGTAATTAAATAACAGTCGAGTGGATGACTGAGGAGATTGGCAATAGATGAGAGTTGTCTACTCAGTTGACGCCTTAGCTTAGGTGATGTTGCAACAGAGGTGATTATTGTCTTTTTAAGTTACAGTGTAATAACCCTTGTCTTACATGGTTATTAAGTTTATACTATATAATTTACAAATTTTTTATATTATTATAATTTTTCGTATATTTATTAATTATTTTGTTTAATTTTTTTTTTATAAATTAGTGATAGTAAATATGTATATAAATATTTAAAATATACATAAAATAATTATAAATATTAATATTTAAGTTTAATATTTACACATGTCTTATATCATTTTAATTTATATAAATTCAATTTTAAAAAATATTATTTTTATAAATATATCTACATTTGTATGTAACTTAGATGTATACATAATTTTAATAAGAGATATTTGATAAGTGTCAGTCATGTCTATCTTTTTGGCATCTATTGTGCATTTATCACCCTCCTTTCCGAATTAAAGCTTTGTTTAAACCCAAGTTTCAATTAATTGTAAGTAAGTAGTACCTAGGAATAAAATATTGCATTTTGGGCATTTTAATTGCCAGTTTGATATTTTTTTTGCAGGAAGTGAAGATAGAGGATTGAAGCAAGAAAGAAGGCCAAAGAAAGAAAGTCTGGCTGCCTAAGCTCGCTGAGCGAGCAAAGCACTCACTTAGCGAAATTCATTCCAAAGAGCAATCAAGGCTCTCGCTCAACGAGGCATCTATTCGTTAAGTAATAAGAGCTCTAGAGACCACATTGTGTAGACACTCGTTTAGTGAGACATGTTTTCGCTCAGCGAGAAAAGTGCCACCTCACTTAACGAAGGCGTAACAAAAAGAGTAAACGAGGTAAATTTTGGGCCATTCGTTTTCAGTCAACAATTTTTGTCCAAGGGTTTGTGGGAACAGTGCTGGGAAGCCTCTCCTTGAAGCCTTAATCCAAGATCTCCATTTCTCATCCTTTTCGTTTGGTTCATTCATCAATGAGAGTGGCTAATCCTTCCCCCAATTAGGGTTTGATGTAACTAATCTACTCTCATGTATACATTTTAAGTTATTTATTGTGGTTTACATTTTATTATTGGTGTCTCTACTTCCATGCTTAATGCTTGTTATGGTTTGATGTTTCATGACTTGTTTTTATTGTTTTGATTGATGTTGGAAAACTCTGTCTTATCATAGAACTGAAGAGATCACTTAATAAATATTGTCTCTAGGAATGGGATATGATTTATTAGCCAAATCTCAACCTCTTTTCTTAAAACAAGTTGTTTGGGGAAGCTAATCAAGGAATTGATGGCTTAACCAAATCACCTAGGTCAACTAAACTAAGGGACTAGGGTTTGGACAAACTTGTGGGTTAATGGTAATGAATAGGATACAAACTCAATAGGTAATTTTTATATTGCATGAAAGGATGATTAGTGTAGTCAAACCCCGACATTTTCGTCTATTGTCATTTAACTCAGTATTTGCATTTTAAGTGTTCGTATAAATTCCAATTTGAATATTTAATTTATTTGCATGAATATTTCTCTTGCTAGCATTAAACATGAAAAACCTAGTATTACGCAAGTCCTTTGGGAGACGATATTCTACTCATCGTTGTTTACTTATGTAAATTGGTACACTTACCAATAGGCAAACAATACTAATAATAAAATATTGTTTACAAAATAATTTTTCTCTAATAATTTTGAATTGGTTTAGTTCATTTGTAATTCAATTTTCATGTAACATTTTCACCCTTATCCCTTTGTATATATAAATGTGTAAATCTATCTACTTCTTTAGGCCTCCACTCTCCTCGCTGTTCTTCACATTCACTTTCATTTGAATACCCTCTTTCGTGAAGAGGTGGACTCCACTCTTCTAACATGCATCTGGTATATCATCTTATGCTTTTAATATTAATTGACGGTTTAACAAGCTGTAACTAAATATCAAAAACTAATTTATACACACACACACACACACACACACATATATATATATATATATATATATTATCTTCAAATTTCAAATATATATACTCCTAATATGCGTTTGATATATTCTTTTATGCTTTTAATATCAATTGAATGGTTTAACAACCTATAATTGAATATCAGAAACCAATTTCATATATATATATATATATATATATATATATATATTATTTTCAAAATTCAAATACGTTCCTAACATGTATATGATATCTCTCCAAGAGTGTTTTTAGCTATCATTCTTCAACGAAAGCGATTTTAAGAATTTTTCTTAATCTCTTATTTCTTTCAATCTATTATTTTTAATATCTTTAGTTTTAACTTGAATTTAAATATTTTTTAAAAAATTTATCAATAATTAAAAATAATATTGTATCACAATATAAAATATTTATCATAAATCTAAAATATAATTTATATGTTCTAAACTATTTATTCATTACAAATTTTAATTATAATATAATTTATATATTTAGAAATATTTATTTATTATAAATTTTATTTATATAAAATAAACATTTATTATGTGCAATGTACAGACTAAAATACTAATGCATAAAAAATGAGAAACGTTAGCAACACAATCTCTTACTATTGGTTGAAATTTATTAAAAATCACAATTTTCTTGAGTCTTACTTCTTATTTAACGAGTCTTTATCTGATTTTGTAGTTTTTAATAAATTTTAACCAATAGTAAGATGTGTGTTAAAAAGAGTGTGTTAGATAATATGTTACTAATACTCTTCACAAAAATAATTAAGTTCTTTAAGTATGTTAGTTATAATTGAATTCATGATCATATGCATGAATGCATTATATATATATATATATATATATATATATATATATATATATAAGCTTTAATTGACAATTAACTTTTTTTTTCATAATAAGCATTAAACACTGACTTTAAATTTAATTTGTATTAGAATAACTCTGTATATCAATTTAAATATTTAAATATTCATTATATTTCAAAGAAGAAGAAAAAACAAACATTTTTGCTTGATAAAAAGATAAAAGACTTGAGCTAAGTTTTGTGGATATTTATAAATTAGGTGATAATTTTTGTGTGATTTTTAAGTTTAATTTAATTTTGAAATTATTACATTAGTAAAACATTTATTATAAATTAAATGATTCATAATAGTACTATTTCCGTTCCTTTTTAAGTGTCGTTTAAGGATTTTTTACACAAACCAATAAATGAAATAAATTTTTTGTTTTTCATAAAATAGTTTTGAAGTTTTTTATTGTACCCTTTCTCATTTTTACTTCACAATAAATGCATATTAGTTGTAAATGTGTAAATTAATTAAAAATTAGGTGAGAAGTAAGGTATAATTGACAAAGAAGTAATTAATGTTATCTTGAACTTTGAAAATGACGAATAAATAGAAACAAAAATTTTCTAAAAAAACTACAATTGAAAAGGAACAGGGGTAGTATTATATTATATAAACGAAGGTTTTGCCATGTATGCAAATGCCACGTGACAGTACCATATTGATTTTTTCCTACCAAAATATTACTGAATTATTTTATTTTATTTTAAATTCATAAAAATATATAATTATAGTAATTAAGGTAATTACTATAAATATATTCTGATTTGAAATAGTTAAAGTAATTATGATCATCATATATATGTTTTAATTAAAATAGTTAAGATTATTTTAAATTAAGGTAATTATTATTATTATTATTATGAATTGTGGAGAGAGTAATTTTGTAGGACAAAACATAGATATAATTTCATAGATACTTTTAGTATTATTTTCTAATCAAAATTGAATATTTGCCTCAGTAATCTATGGTGACCTTTAATAATAACCTTTATTAAGTGAATTATTGAGGTGAAATTCAATTCTAATTTGGAGTACAGTACCAAAAATAGTTATAAAACTACATATAAGTTGTCATTTTTTTGTATGTGTGGAGAAAGTATATTAACAATTTTGTTAATTTCTTATATTACTGAAAAAGGATCTAAAATGAGTTGAAATTTTCATAATAAGGAACTTGATTTACTATATTATTATAAAATAATAAAATATCAATTAAATATGAACTTATTCATTGATAAAAAAATTAGAAGATAATTGAATGTGCTAATTTTTCGATACAATTATAAAGTACTATTTAATATATAAAATCAGTTTTTATAATCAATTTCGAGGTAATCAATATAATTAGTTTTTATTACACAAAAATTCAAATTGATTTTATAATTTAATACTTACGAAACACTAATGAAAAACCTAAAGAACCCTATTTAAAGCTAATAAAACCCTAATGTTGCCAATTAATGTCCCTAAAATCTTACAAAACATTTCTTTTATACATATAAAAACTATTATAAACTAATAAAATATCAATTAAATATGAGCCTATTCATTAATAAAAAATAAAATATATTTGAATGTGCTTATTTTCCAACACATGTATAAAGTACTATTTAATATATATAATCAGTTTTTATTACACAAAAATTCAAATTGATTTTACAATTTTTGAATATAAAAAAATTGATTTTACAATTTAATACGTACAAAACACTAACGAAAACCTTAAAGAACCTTATTTAAAGCAACTAAAACCCTAGTGTCGCTAATCAATATCTCTGAAATACAAAAACATTTCTTTTATATATATAAAGATAATAAGTTTTTATAATCAATTTTGGAGGTAATCAATATTTATTACACGAAAATTCAAATTGATTTTACAATTTTTGAATAAAAAATTGATTTTACATTTTAATGCTTACGAAACCCTAACAAAAACCCTAAAGAATCTTATTTAAAGCTGCTAAAACTCTAATGTCGTCAGTTAATGCCTCTGAAACCCTACAAAATCTTTCTTTTATATATATAAAGATGTCTTTAATTTTACATTTTAAAATAATATACTTACCTTTAATTATTATAATATATAATATATACAATCTTTTTTTGTAAATTTTCACGACCTTATTTTAAAATAATTACCTTTATTAAAATAATAATCATTACCATGTTAATTAATATTATTATAATATTTTATTTTACTATATACCAATAGATTATATAATATACTATTATAATATATACTTTAAATATAATATTAAAGTACTATTTAATATAGTACAATCAGTTTTTATAATCAATTTCGGATTCAAATTGATTTTATAATTTTTGAATAAAAAAATTACTTTTGCAACATAATATTTGCGAAACCCTAACAAAAATCCTAAGGAACCCTATTTAAAGCTGCTAAAATCTTAATGTCGCCAATTAATACTCATGTACAAAACCTTTCTTCTATATATAAAAATGAATATTTCTTTAATTTTACATTTTAAAATAACATACTTACCTATAATTATTATAATATGTAATATATACAACATTTTTGCAAAATTTGATTACTTTATTTTAAAATAATTACCTTTATTAAAATAATAATCATTACCATAATAATAATAATTATACTATTTATTATACTATATACCAATAGATTATATATTATACTATAATAATGTATACTTTAAATATAATATAAAAGTACTATTTAATATATATAATCAGTTTTGGAGGTAATCAATATAATCAAATTTTATTGCACCAAAATTTAAATTGATTTTACAATTTTTGGATCAAAACAAATTTGATTTTACAATTTAATGTTTATGAAACCGTAATGAAAACCCTAAAGAACCTTATTTAAGGTTGTTAAAACCCTAATTTCGTCAAATAATGTCCCTGAAACCCTACAAAATCCTTCTTATATACATATGTATGTATGTATGTATGTAAGCATGTATGTATGTATGTGTGTATATATATATGTATATATGTATATATAATGTATGTATGTGTGTGTGCATATATGTGTGTGTGTGTGTGTGTGTATATATATATATATATATATATATATATATAAATGAAGGTTTTGTCACGTATGCAAATGTCAACTGACAACACCACATTGATTTTTTCTTACCAAAATATTACTAAAATTTTGTATTCTATTTTTTTAATTCATAAAAATACATAATCATAGTAATTAAGGTAATTACAATGAGAATATATTCTAATTTGAAATAATTAAGGTAATTATGATCATCATATATATGTTTTAATTTGAATAGTTTAGATTATTTTAAATTAATTAGAATAATTATGACCAATATATATTATTTTAAATTCTTCTTTCTATATATTTTGAAATTTAAAATGTTTGTATAGTGTTACAAATTTTGTCAATAAACTATATTAAAATAAAAAAAAATCACTTGATAATAATTAGTTACAAGAAAAGTATATTACAGACAACCTAGAAAAAATTTATCTGTGATCTAGAGTATCTGAATTTCAAATTTGATAAAATTATTATTATTATTATTATTATATACAAGAAGGTTTTGTCATGTATGCAAATGCCACATAACAGTACCATATTGATTTTTTTCCTGCCAAAATATTTTTATATTTTTTAATTATTCATAAAAATACATAATTATAATAATTAAATTAATTACCATAAGTATATATTGTGATTTGAAATAATTAAGGTAATTATAATCATTATATATATGTTTTAATTAAAATAGTTAAGATTGTTTTAAATTAAGATAATTAGATTATTTTAAACTAATTATAATAATTATGACCAATATATATTATTTTAAAATTTTCTAAAAATATATTTTGAATTTTAAAATATTTGTATAGTATTACATATTGTCAGATTTTTTCAATAAATTAAATTAAAATAATACAAAAAAATTCACTTCATAATAATTAGTTACGATAAAATTATATTGCAAACAACCTAGAAAAATTTTATCTAGGATCTAGAGTATCTAAATTTTAAATACTTTTAAATTTGGTAATTTAAATTTTTTAATTTATGAAAATATATATTGCATATACATACATACATAACTATAATAATTAAGGTGATTACAAAAAATATAAAGTGATTACGACAAACATATTGGAAATTATTTATGTTTTTAATTTCATTTGGGTTCTTTTTATATTTATATACCAACAAATCAAAATTGAAGGCATTCCATATGTCCATCTTTTTCGTTTCTTTCTTTCTTCCAATCTGTTTAGGACAATATATTGTAACACTGAAAAGGGTCAGTTCTCAATCTATTGTGGTGGCATTATAAATTGATGTTTCTTCTCCCATTCTATTTAATGTATGAAATTCTTCCTGCTTTGTGTTTAGGACATATTTTGGTGTCATTGGCAAAGGTAAGCATTTAGTTTATTTTATTATTCTCAAAATTTTTATCATTGTTTTTGTGTTTTGTTTTTAACTTTTGGGGTGATCTCCAACTTTTTTTTATTTCATTCTTAAACTATTTTAAAATTTATGTTTTTTGGTTCCCAATTTATGTTTTTTATGAAATCTTCATTCCTTGTATTCAAGACTTATTTTGCTCACAAAAAAATAAGGTAAGCATTGAATTTATTTCATATTATTCTTCATTTCTCTTATTATTTATGAATTTTTTCTTTTTTGTGTTTAGGGCATATTTTGTCACCATTGAAAAAGATAAACAATTAGTTTATTTTATTGTTCTTGATAATTTTATTTGGGTTTTTCCATTTTGTTTTTAACTTTTGGGGTGATCTCCCACTTTTTTTATTGCATTCTCAAACCATTTTAAGATTTATGTTTTTTTTTCAATTTATGTTTTTTATAAAATTCTTCATTTTTTATATTCAGTACATATTTTTCCCGCAAAAAATAAAATAAGCATTGAATCTATTTCATTATTCTTCATTTCGTTTCTTATTTTTTATGAAATTCTTCCTTCTTTGTGTTTAGGGCATATTTTGTTGCCACTAAAAAAGGTAAGCAATTAATTTATTTTATTGTTCTTGAATTTTTTATTATTGTTTTTGTGTTTTATTTTGAACTTTTGGGATGTTCTCCCATTTTTTTATTGCATTCTTAAACCATTTTAAAATTTATGTTTTTTATTTCTAATTTTTTTTTATGAAATCCTTCATTCTTTATATTTAGGACATATTTTACTTGTGAAGAATAATGTAAGCATTGAATCTATTTCATTGTTCTTCATTTCCTTTCTTCTTCTTTTTTTTTTCAATTTTTTGTGGTAATTTCCCATTTTTCCAATTGCATTTTTAAACTTTTTAAAATTTGTGTTTTGTCTCTAATTAGTAAGGTGGTTTTCGAATAGTTTAGAGATTTCTTTTACACTTTTAATTTTTTGGTCTAAATATTTTACAATTTGTTTTTTTAATTGAAAATTAGTTACGTTTAAATAAAAACAATTCTTTTAAAAATATTTATGTTGCTTGTGTTTTTGTCTAATCCAAAAGCCTTTTTAAATCATTACTAAGATATGTGTCTTAAACCTTATGGATTCTCACTTGATAAGTGGTGGATTCAATTTATATATTTGGTACATGTTCAATTATAGTAATGTTGTATTATGCTCATGAAGAGAGTTCAGGTATTATCTTGATATTCAATGTAGTGTATTTTATTTTGAATTTATTCATAATAGTGGATTTGATTATCACAATCTTACTAATGCAATTAAGAATGACTCTGTGTGTGTGTGTAAAAGAGAGAGAGAGAGAGATAGGAGGGGTGAGGATCAAGTTACTCTAAGAATAACTTTGGCTAGGGTTATTTCACTCAATAACTTTTAGTATATATTAAATTTCAATGATCTAACCGTTGAATATTTTGTTATTATCTCAATGATTATACACACGAAATTTTAGATAAATTGGACATTTGTAGTTAAATAATCTTATAGTTAACATTTACTTATATTTTGAAAACGTATAATGTACGTTAATTTAAATTTATTTAATGAAGTATCAAATAATTTTCAAACTTTATATAAATTTGTAAACTTGATTTATTTAATAATAACTTTTAATTCACTATATATTAAGAGTTACTAAGTAGAGTAACTCAAAGAATTACTCTTAGAGTAATTTGATCCTCACTTATATATATATATATATATATATATATATATATATATATATATAAATGTATAAAACTATCTTCTTCTTTAAGCCTCCACTCTCCCTCACATTCACTTTATTTGAATACTCTTCTTTTGTGAAGAGGTGGACTTCACTCTCCTAACATGCATCTAGTATATCTTTTTATGCTTTTATATCAATCGAAAGATTTAACAAATTGTAACTGAATATTAGAAACCAATTTCAAATATACATATATATACATATATATATATATATATGTATATATACATATATATATATATGTATATATATGTATATATATATATATATATGTATATGTATGTATATTATCTTCAAAATTCAAATATGCTCCTAATATGTATCTGATATATCCTCTTATGCTTTTAATATCAACTAGACGATTTACAAGTTGTAAGTGAATATTAGAAACCAATTTCGAATATATATATTTTATCTACAAAATTCTACACTCTCAACATGCATATGATACCTCTCTCTCTATATAAATTGAATAATTATATTGAACGAGAACATGTTTAACTGTTATTCTTCAATGAAAGCGTTTTTAGTAATTTTTTTATAATATTTTATCTCTTTCAATATATTATTTTCAATATATTTATTTTTAACTTAAATTTCAATATTTTTTTTAAAAAATCAATAATTAAAAATAATATTGTATCAAAATATAAAGTATTTATCATAAATCTAAAATATAATTTATATATTCTAAAACATTTATTTATTACAAAATTTATTTATAATCTAATTTATATATTTAAAGTATTTATTTATTATAATAATATAATTTTAAACATTTATTTTGTACAATACACAATGCACTATTTTATATTTTTTAAAATGTTATAATGCTATTTTTATTTTTTTTAAAGATGTTACTATATTTTTATTTATTATTTATTTTGAAACGTTTCTATTTTTAAATTTTTTAATATTGTTTATATTTTTCTATATTAAATATTTTTAAAAATTACGTAATTATATATCAAATTTTAACACTTTTTTATTTGTATATTACTCTTCATTTTTTAAAATATTATAAAGTTATTTTATTTTTTACAAAAAAATTTACATTATTTTAATTTGACATATATATATTTCAATATTTTTGAATTAAAATGTTATAAAGCAATTTTTATTTTTCTAAGTTTAAAAAATGTTATAAAGCTTTTTTTATTTTTAAAATATTTTTATTTATTTTATTTTTCAAATGTTTGTAATTTTTAATTCTTTAAAATTGTTAATATTTTTCTAGTTTCAATATTTTTCAAAATTATACAATCATATAACAACTTCTAATACATTTTTTCTTATTTTTATATTACTCGTTAATTTTTAAAAATATTATATTTCTATTTTTATTTTTCAAAAATTTCACATTATTTTAGGGTTATATTTTACTAATGTTTGATTTTAGTCTTTCATTTATAAAAATGTGTCACATGTGAGACCAAAAAGAGACAATTTTTTTAAGGACAAAGATCACATATAGCACATTTTCATAAATGAGAGACCAAAAAAGGTAATATATCTGTTGAGGACTAAAAACATTATTTAAATATTTTAAATATTTTTGAATTAAAATGTTATAATGGTTTTTTATAAAAAAAATATTATTTTAATTTATGACTTTTTTATTTCGAAATTTTCAATATTTTAAAAAAATTTCTTGTTTGAATTTTTTTTTCCAAAATGTTATGTTATGAAAATCAACATAAAGTTATAAACTATAATTTAGAAACAAGAGAGATAGAGGATAGAGATAACAATAAATTGGAGAGAATGAAGAATTCTTTATCATATGTGCTAAAACGAGGTAAGCTTTTTATAGTAAAAAAACATACAAATAGTCATAATATATAATAAATATAGACAATTACATATTAAATATTCATAACAATAGTGCTATTTTAAAAAAATTTACATTATTTTTTATTATTCTTTTCCAATGTTTCTATATTTTAAAAATTTGTTCATTTTGTAGGAAATCTCGGCTTATGGGTCAAACACCATGCTATGGTATCGAAGCATGGTGTTCCGTAGAAGATAATGGTGTTGATTGATTAGTCTCAAACACAGGATTCAAAGCTCAATCAAAAAGAAGGGGGATTCAAATCCCTAACACTGTGTGTTCCTTCATCTCCCTGTTCCGTAGAGATCGGTCAATAAATAAAGACGAATTTTCGTGGTCTGAGAAGAGGGAAAATCTTTACTAATTATGTATCAACTGGAAAAGCAAAGAAGTCAAGCTCCGAAGATGAAGTGAATTCAAAGATGTTCAATATAGTTGTAAGTCTAACACAAACTCTATATATAATGATGCTGCTATTAAATCAGAGGAGAATTTTTGTGTCATACATTTGTTGAGACTATAGCCTCGGAAACTATAGTATTAGTACGTAGGATTGTCACCATATTGAAGTCCAATTTTTAATGGTAAAGATGAGTGAGTGGTGTGTGTACTATATTAGCCAAAAATCTGTTTTGGGGGTGCATATTTTGAGAACTATAATACATGTGATCAGATTGAGTATCTCGCTTCAAAGCACCAAAGCCTTTGTGATCAGATTGAATTCTTTTGCCAAGTTGATTTCAACCTCTGCCGATTAAGCACTCAATTTCGTTACTATGATTTGATTATGCACATGATTTGATTTTGAATGTTGAGCCCTCCAATGGTAACCTTATTTTTCGTGTTTGTATAATACATTAAAAAATAAATGGTATGCCATTAAAACACTTGTGTTTCTCGTGCCACTGCTACTAGTGTATTGTATTCTGTGTGAAGCATGGAAATTTATTTGCCTCAAAGTTGAATTCAAATTGTACACTGAGATGACTCTAGTTTTGATTACCAATCTGGCCACTTTGTAGACTTATATTTTGGGTCAATTTGAATGGAAAGCATACAAGACATGTTCACAAAGGAACAAATTAAATGCATGGTAGTTGAATCGGGGTTCAAATTGTGAATCGGAAGGCCCATTTTTTGAATCTTGAATTGAATCGTATTGTAAATCGTAAAATTCATGATAAACAATAAAACATAACATATATATATATGTGTGTGTGTGTGACATACAAAAGCACAAAGTCATGATTAATAACTAAAAACATAATTCTAGGAACATTTTAACATAAAGAAACATATGAAAAATCAATATATATGTTATGTTTTACTATTGATCATGAATTTGTGCTTTTATATATGTGTGTATATATATATATATATATATATATATATAGGGAACGTTACAAATCAAAAACTTTTAAAATGAAAAAATGAGAACTTTCAATGATAGACCTTGGATCATAATTAAAACAAATTTGTGGCTGAGAATAAAACTCAATTAATCACATCTTATGAGATCATAATTAGAACAAATGAGAACTTTCAATGATCGATGGTGATGGCAACGGCGGCAGCAACAGTGGTGGTGGCGGCGATTGCGGGGCGGCAGCAACATTAGTTGTGGTGGCAGAAGTGACGACAACAATAATGGTAGTGACAACGGTGGTGACAGTGATGGTGGTGGCGGCAGTGGCAACAATGGTAGTGGTAGTGGTGGCGGTGGTGGAAGCAACAACAATGTTGGTCTCATAAGAGGTGTTTAACTGAGTTTTAATTTCATTCGTTCATTGTTTTTAATTATAATCCAATGGCTACTATTAATAGTTCTCATTTCTCATTTGAAACGCGTCCTATATATATATATATGTATGTATGTATATCTATGTATGTGCATGTATGTATGTATACATACATAGATATCCATACATACATATGTATGTATGTATGTGTGTGTATGTATGTATGTGTATGTACATACATACACATACATACATACACACACATACATACATACATGTATGTATGGATATCTATGTATGTATACATACATACATGCACATACATACATATACATAGATACATATATATATATATGTGTGTGTGTGTGTGTGTGTATACATACATACATTCATACATACATATACATATATATACACATACATACATACATACATATATATACACACACACACACACACACATACATATAGTTATGAAGTCAAATATCAAATATCAACCAAAGTGACATATAAGCTTCAAAATAATTTTTATTTTAGTTTCCAAAATATCTTGATTATAAAATATCTTTATTTAAATTTGATTAGAAAATAAAAGTTGATTAAAAGAGATTAGAAAGTCGTATATGAATAAAAGGATCCCAATAGATAAAACTAACGGTTTAAAGTCGAAATAGGGTCTTTGGCTTGGAACTAAAACATAAAAGTTGCTAAAATAAAAAAATACACAGTACGCTATCGTTTAGGGTTAGGGTTGTGAATGGGTCATCTCTCTTCTTTGGTCTACTAATAGCAAGCACAGCCATAAGTGGAATAGAAGTTGTAAAACTGAATGCGACACAATTTGCCCACTCTAAGTGCCATTTTTTTGCAATTTTGGCTGCGAGAAGTACTGCTCCAGTCGTGACAAGGTGCAACTCGATGGCACTTAGAGGAGCAAAAAGGTGATTCATGCGATTCAATGTGCGATACAAGACCAAAAATGATACGCCTCACAATTCGCCTCACTAGCCCAGCGAATTGTATCGTATTGCGTGTCATGCGATACTAACTGCAATGATTAAATGAGTTAAAATGAATCGACAATAAAGATGATTTTTGTTCTAATTTAGTTCATTTTGACAAAGGAATGGCTGTCATGGTATGCTTTTACTACTAGTTATCCTTTCCTTCACATTTTAACAAAGTTGACATTGGTAGTAAGTATTATTATAAACAATATGTAACATTTGTGGCATATAGGGGTGGAAGTAGGCTAGGTTAGGCTAAGCTTTGCTGGGCATGAGCCTAGCCTTGATTAAAAATATATGGCTTGAGCCTGACCTGTTAACTTGTCACAGGTTTTTTTTAAAGGCCTGGCCTGGCCTAAAAGTCTACTTTGTGACAATTTAACATTATGATAGAGGTATGATAATTTATTTAAAAACATATTTTGCAATAACATCTCTAAATAGGATATAACTTTATCTTTCAACAAATTTATAAACTTGACTCTTTATGTAGGTCAACATACTTAACATTTAAAATATAGCAAATTTAATATAATAATAATAAGAGTAAACCATCAATTTGGTCCTTGAAGTATCACTTTCTCTCCTAAATAGTCCTTAAACTAATGAAATTATATAAGTAGTCCTTAAAGTATTAGAAATCATGCTACATAGTCCCTAAAGTATTGATTTTTTTTCAAATTAGTCCCTCACTAGGGACTAAATTGATGGATATTCAATACTTTAGGGACTACTTGTATAATTTCATTAGTTCAAGGACTATTTAGGAGAGAGGCTGATACTTTAGGGACTAAATTAATGATTCATTCATAATAATAGTATCAACAACATATATTTATTTATATTTATTTAAATAGGTTAGTCTGTTAGGCCTAAAAGGCTTTTTGAATGGCACAGGCCTAGCTTTTTTCATTAAATAGGCTTTAATAAAAGCCTTGGCATGATCTATTTTCTAAAAAAGCTTAGTCTGACTGGAACCCGATGTAAGCTAGGCCATAGGCCTGTATCGAGCGACTGCAAAAATCGTTCAATAATATCAAATTCAGATAAATTGGCCCCAACTAGCTTACTAATAGGATGACCCAACACATTACAAAATTTTGCTTTAGCCAATGATCTAATTAAAGGAATAATTGGAACTATTGTATTAAGCTTTTTCATAACAATTTTTATTAGAAATGAATTTTGCAACATTTGACTTCATACCACTGAAAGATTTAGCCAAATACTTAAAAAATAGCCCCAAAAATAAAATGAATGTTGGTATAATTGGTTTATATGGATCATTCCTAGTTGAGACCAGATATCAAAATGACATTGCCATAAATAGATAAAATAGTATTTCCATTTATTTATCAAAAGAGGAGTATTCTTTGAAAACATATTTGATTTTCCTTGATATCTAATATAATGGATGAAAGGATCCTTGAAGAACCTAGCCTATTTCCATCCTTAGTGGCATAAACATTAGAATAAGGCTATTTATTTTCTCCTAAACTTTTCTTGCCAAAAACTAAGATTAATATGTAAGAACTCCAGTGTTTTACATGTAAGTATTATTTTAAATTGCTGCTAAAGTTTTGTAGCCTTCTTTTATATGCACAAATATATGAGAAACAATTTATGGGTTCATAAATAATCATATGTATCATTATTTAATTTTTGTTATATGTTTTTGGTTATTTATTCTTCTATCCTACTTTAACATGTGCTAGTGCTCTTTTTTTCCTCCCTTCACTATGGGTGGAAATAAGTCAGGTTACCTGATAAGGGCTTATGGCCTAGTCTACATTAGATAAAGGTCAGACTTTTTTACGAAATAAATTAGGTTTAGGCTTTTATAAAAGCCTATTTGGTTAAAAAGACTAGGCTTTAGATCATTTAAAAAGCCTATTAGGCCTAACAAGCCAGCCTATTTACCTAAATATAAACAATTTTTTGTTAGTATATTATTATATTAAATTTGTTTTAATGTATTAAAATCATATATTTATTTACCTTTTTTAAATATTAAGCATGTTGACTACATAAAGAGTAACCTATAAGTTTATTGAAGGATAAATTTATGTTCTGATTAAAGACTTTCTTACAAAATAGGCTTTTAAATAAGTTATCATAAAGGTCGAATTAAACATTCAAAATAAACTTATAGGATATAAACATGTTAGACTTAACTCTTATAAAACCTAGTTTGCTTATTTCCACCTTTGTCTCATGCTTTGAGTAGCAACAATTTTAATTTTTATAGATTATAGTTTGTTTTACATAGAGTTCTTTCTCGTTGGCCTATAAGCTTATTAGTCCATGTAGAGAGAAGTTAGATATATACAAAAGTTTTAATATGAAATAGGCATTTAAGTATGCTAACAAAAGTCAGACTTCAATAGGTAGACTAGACCTAAAAATAAAGCTTATGACAGATAATAGGCTAGACTTAGGCCTTAAATTTTTTAAATAAACCAGACATATTTAAGCAAAGCCTTGTTTGACCTAGCTTTTCACCCGTACCCCGAACTCACATTTTGTTTTGCTAGTTGATTTAATGTTTTTATTGTTCATCCCATGCAAGTAAAATGATCCTCACCCACTAGTAGTGTCATATTTGAATTATTCAAGGGTTATTTCATATATTTTCATATGGGTTCATGCATTGGGTGAAGAAAACTAGCTAAGTTGAATGCTAAACTTGATTTTTATCCATACAATAAGGATTTGTAGTCAAGGTGTTTAGGATACATGTTTGCCCAAGGAAAACATTTAGGGGGCATTTGGTACAAGAAAAATATTTAGATTTCCAAAAATCTGAAGTTGAAAATGTTTATTTTTCATGTTTGGTTTATTATTTAAAAAATAATATTCCCAAGAAACATTATTTTCTTGAAATATTTTTTACCTATGTTTTTCACAAAATTATTCTCATGGGGAGAGAGGTGGGAAGCTAACTTTTTGAGTTGGGAGAAAAATTTTATTGTGGTAAAAATATCATGTTACTTTTATTAACTCATTTAATATGATAAATTATTAAAGTTTTTGGAAAAGTTATATTAAAACTAAACGTAAACATTTTTAATTTCTAAGTAACAAGTATAAATATTCCCAAAAATATTTATGACCAACCAAACAGATTTAATCATTCTAAGAATCGTGATTTTCGAGATTCATGATTCTTGGGAATCATGATTTCTGTGTATGAAATTTTTTTCTTCTACCAAACGCACCCTTATATTTTCATATTTTTATTTTCTTAAAAATATTTATATTCAGTTAGCCTTTTTTTTAATTTGTACAAAAAATTATGTAAATGTTGAAGAATATGAAATAAAATAAAAATAAGATGATATTTTGTCTAATATTACTTTTACCCCCCCCCCCCCCCCCCCCCCCCCTCCAAAAAAAATCAATCAAATAATGTTGTTTCCCAAAAATTACTTTAATAAAAATACATAGTACTAACCAAATTTTTATTAATGGTGTTCCAGGTTTGTGCTATCACAAAATTTTGCCATTACCAGGTTTTGTGCTATCACGGTGGGTGTGATTGGTTATGTATACAGACTTGGAAGAAAAAATTCTCTACAGTTTTGAAAAAATTGGCTAAAGTCTTAGCTGTTCTTTAATTTTAATATATAAAAATTAAAGAAAATGTATGAACGGTGAGATGTATAAACTGAATACTCTCCATTTTTTTCTAACTAAAGAGGATCCATGCCCCCGAGAAAAGGCTGCCTTATTGTGATGGGACAATGACCCAAGTGGCCAAGTTCTTAAGGATTTGTCCACCAATCTGCTGCATAGGTTTGTGAAGCTTTCTATTTTTCCATGTTTTGGAGACAGTTAGAGAAAAATTTGAAAAGTATCTGTTACATGTAATGTCTATGCTTTTAGAGTGCTACTGAGCTTTCTGCTCATACATCTTGTGCTGACGACGATATAACAGTGTACACAAATTCATTTGGTCCATTTTTTTTTCCTTTACTATTGTCTGTAGAGTGAAACAATAATCTTAGTCCACCCATGTGTTTAGAATAGGAAATAGAATATATTTTAGCCGCTCAAAAAAAATGAAGGAATTGATAATGAATTTTGTTGGCTACATTGTTTTGGTCGGATTATGATTAAAAAGGTTATAACTTGTCGAATCATTCGGTGCAACATTCGTAGGCCACATATCTGTTATGGTAATGATTATTCGAGAAATGGAAATTGCTACAAATGTGTGGAGAATTAGATGTCTAAAAGGAGGACGCAAATTAGGAGACACCTCTTTTGAAGGAGTAGAAAGCACTTTCACATGTCAAGTAATGGACCGGTTGTAAATATGTAGTAACTTGAGTCTTAGCTTGTAAAATGTCCAAAGGACTAAAACATAAATTGTCAAATATGATAACCTTTGTATGGTAGCATGAAAAGAAATAGAGTAAAGAGAAATAGGTTAGAGAGAAATAGGAAAGTGAAAAATAGATAAGAAATAGAGTGAAAATATGAGTTGTTTGGTTGTATAGAAATAGGGATAAAATAGAATAGAAATAATATTGTATAGTTATTTGGTTTGAGTGAGAAAAAAAAAATTAAATTAATGTTGTATTTCCCTTTTTATCCTTATGTACATCATGTTGATCTAGAACAAATAAGACTACAATAGTAAACTATTAGAAAACAATAATAGACTATCGTAGTTGGACAGTAATGAAATGAGGCTCAAAATAATCTATTATCTATTCTAAATAGTTTATTATCACGAGAGTTATTTGCTGCAGGTGATGATAGTCGACTATCATGACCAAATAGTCGACCATCTGTTCGAGGTGTGCTACTGTACTACCACGTGAAACACATTTTTGAGAGCATTTTTCTCTTCATACACACCCCTTCTCTATTTCCACACTATTTTCACTCTTTTTTGTGTGGAAATGAACAATACCCTAACCCACATGCTTTTTCTTCTCTTCTCTCTTCATTTCTACACTACCAAACATACATACTTATTTCTCACCTCCCTCCCCCCCCCCCCCAATTTCTTTCCTCCCACTCATATTTCCACACTATTTCACTCATGCCAAACAGAGGGTAAATACAAGCTATAACGGGTAATTCTAATTGTGCACCGCTGCGCCATTTAAGCAGCTAGTGCATCGAAGACATCACCTAGATTAATATTAGAAAAATTATACTCCTACTCATCTTTTTTACAACTTCTACAATTAGAAGAAAAATAATAGAAAAAAAAATGAGATAAGAAATGTGATGAAGTAAAAATATGAATAGTTAGAAAATCTTGTAAAAATAGAATAATTCTTCATATTATAGTTAAAGCCGTTGAATTTTACCATCTAATCCCAAATTAAGATGGCTAAAATTCATCATATCAAATCTTTGAACATATCCGGTTAACCAAGTATTCCAGAAGTTCACTAGTCATCATTTTAAATTATCAGTGTATCGTCCATCTGATAAGTGCACAGAGAAGAGCTAAGAGAGTTATATATTAAACTCAACAAAAACAAATAAATATGAGATATTTATGAGAATTTCATACACCCAAGACCGTTGGGTTCCTTGATTAATGGACAAAAGCTAAACTTAGCTTCACTTCCTCTATCCCAAGCATTTGAGTTTCAAGCACAGGCAAATTTCCATCGTATGAAGTTTATTTTACACACATGCATCGAAAAATATACAACCTGTTAGCAACATAAGAAAACGTATGTTATCAGCTATAGCTACAGCCATAGCATCATTTTAATTTTTGGGACCGATGTCCTTCAGGGCACAGATCTGTTCTTCTCCCATTGCAGACATGACAGAAACCACAAGATCTTTTCCTTCAACAAATCCATCTTTAATCTAAATAAAAAAGCAAACAAACAAGAAATCAATTAACAGGGCAGAGTTCATATTAAGAGGAATAAAACCATAACTTAAAACAGGGCAGAAATTTTAAAAGAATAAAAAATAAAAAATTGAAAATAAAACAAATCAAGCAAGGAAAGCAACTTTAAAAATGATTTCAACAAGACACCTGAGCAAGCAGCGACTCATCAGTGGGAAGCCTCAGATCATCCTTGGTATTTCCGTTCTCAGTCAACAGACTCACCTAAAAGAAACCCACGCCAATTGGTTAAGAATACTCTGCTACTCTCAAAAAAATACAATAATCTAACTGTTTTTTCTTGCTGGTTACATGCTTGCTTTTACACTACCAGTTAGGGTAATAATGTGGCATCCTTTTACTTGTTTAAAAATAACCAAGTTATATTTATTCAACTTGAGATAGATATCAAGTTGGAAGTGCACCCAATGCCATCTTATCTTGGATTATGTACCCAAAAGGAGTTGGGTTTTGGTTGGGGGGGGGCGGGGGAGGAGGGGGATATCTTGAATTAAATGTAAAGGTTTCTGTAAAAAATTTGAAAAAAAAAAAAAACATGGAATCAATGGGAGATATTTGACTTTCGCCATGTTACGGAAGCGTGCCAGAGGATTATTTTTATCTTCTAAATCAACCTTCAACAGAGGATAATCTCAGTTTTCAGAACATGGTATCCTCAGCAATTTAGTTGAATATTAATTTTATCTTTTTCTATTTTTCATTTTACAAACCACAACATAATTGACTTCCATGACACCTCCGGTGTTGGAAGTAAAAGAATACTTACAAAGCCATCTTCAGATATATCAATCAGCTGATAGTCAGTGCGATTCACATGTGGAACCTGCAAAAAGAGTAATTATGACTGAAATGCATCACAAGCAAATATTACATACATAAATGAATGCAGAATTGAATTACATCACAGTTGTGGGATGATGGAACGATATCTTCAAGTTTTTTCCCATTAAAAATATCAATTGCAACAAAGTGGCACTTTGCATGTCCATGCTTGCCTGTTTTTGATGTAGAAACTTCTACAACCTGTCAAGATAAATCGAGAAACAAACAGGGCACAAAAGAAGATGTTTACTTAACTGACTGTCTCAAATCTTGATAAGAAACAAAAAACGTAGTGATGCTAAAATTATTTTGTCATCTGTGTTTCATGGATACAGGTACCAGTTCCAGTATCAGTACAAGTACAGGCACAGGAATACGACAAATCTTCTAGAACCAAGGTATAGGTACTAGGGCATATTATCATATAGAAAAATAACACGAACAATAAAACATTAAAATCATAACAGAAATACAATGTTCATAAATCACAACGTTGCAACTCACGTAGCAAACTAAAGAAAATACAAGTTTTGAAAGTAGTGAAATTCCAGTTTGTTGTGCTTAGCAGCAAACCAAAAAACTAAGCAACAAAACTGGGTATCATGTACGGACTCATTTGTACTTAGTAGTATCCACGTGACCCCAATAAGTAACAGCACCAAACACACACCCGATATGGGTATGGCATTATTGTCAAAGAACACTTTTCAGCAGCATATGTTACATGTGGTGTGTGTGTCTGGAAGAGAAACTGCAACATGCCCATCAATTTCTTGTGCTTCACGGGGTATCAACAAATTGATAACAAGGTACAACTTGTTGATTAGCCCTTGTGATTATACAATAATACTTGTAGAAGAACACTTGTGCGTGCGACAAAAATATTCAGAAGACATGCTACCAGGAGAGAGGGACAATGTAAAGGTACAGCAGCCATCTTTAGACATATAAAATTGAAATAGGACACCATTTTATATTTTATTTTATATAAGGACAAGGTCAAACAAAGCAATAGCGTGCACTCCCACACTAAATGGTAGACTCACACCATAAAACACCAATAGTAATATTTCCACATAAAAAAACTCTCGTTAAACCCTCATCAGCACCATCCATTCATCTCTCTTTCTTACGTTCCCCTTTTTCATTCCTTTATATCTGTTATCCACAATCCTATACGTGAATCATGTGAGTTGCGTTATTTGCATCTAACGTCACTCATAAAATACCACCCTGTCACCATCTCTCCACTTAACACGAGATCAAATCAAAACAATTCATGTCGTGTTCCGAGATTTTCGGTTCTTTCTACTTTCTTTTTAGCAACAGACACTCTGAACTTTCTTTCATATTTCTTATACCAAACAATCTAAAAACATACTATTCTCTCACCACTTCCTTTCTATCCAAATTCTTTTACATTTATTTGAGGAAATAAATAGTTCAGCGAATCTTAAGCAAAAAAGGGACGCTACATCGAAATTTATCAGAAAACGATAAGTTGAGTTCCTATTTGATGCAACATATAAGATCACAGGGTGCAAATCACAATCAGAGAATCCACAAGCGAATAAAATCACAGCGAAGGAAAATTAAAAAACCTTGCAAGGCCTGGATTTAATGACGATGTAGCCATTCTTGCGAATGGTACCAGCCTGCTGAGGATACGTCTTGGACGCTCCCGCATCCGCGTGAGAATCGAAATGGTGCTCTTCGTCCGACATGATTGACGCTTCTCTCTCCCTTTGCCTGCGCAGAAGAAGAAAAAAAATACAAAAAAAGAAGAAGCAGAAGCAGAGTCACTCGGTGCGGTGGTCCCCGTGTTTTTATTCTAATCCCCAAAGTACCCTCGCCTCTTTCACTTTTTTAGAGTCAATCCTCGCCGTTCATGATAAATTATTAATATTTTAAAATATTTATGATTTATTATGCTTGGGCTTGTATATATAACATTAATATTAGTTATTAATTTTTTCATTAATTTAAAATATTTACTTTATCTTTTAAAATGATTTGTTTATTTTACCATAGCTATATTTATCTATTTAGGAATAGAATCACCTGCAGTTTAAAACGAACTGCAAGGGTCATATAATTTCAAATCAAAGGGTCTAAATTTTTTAACTTACATTTTATTTTATAATTTAATATTTAATTTTAATTTTAATGGTTGGGTATTTTGGTTTCATAACTACACATAACCTTGATCATCTATTTATACTCTTCTGACTTCATATTTGTCTACTTTTTTGGAAAAAAAAAAAAGATAATGTTAATTATTTTTAATTATGATTTTATTTTTATTTATTTTTAAATATTTACACATTTATGATAAATAAAAGAAAAATAATAATGAAGATGATATTAAAATTTTTAAAAAATGATATAAAAGATAGTATTAATCACATTCTTTTGCTTGTGTGTTATCCTCTTAAGTAAATAGATAAAAAAGACGATTTCTACGGTGCACCAACAAAGCAAGTAGAGCTATCAAAATGGGTTGGCCTAATGGGCCGGCCCGCTTATCCTGCAAAAAGGACTGGGCTAGGGCTAGAAAAAATATAGCCCAAAAGAAACCTGGCCATTTTGGCCCAACCTAGTATATATATATATATAATAAAAAATATTAATACACTTAAAAAAAATAAAAAAAGGGTCACACACGTTTGTAAAAAAAAAGGCTAACATTACATGGATACTTCATTTTGTAAATAAAGTTTCCTTAAAGATATATTTTTAATGAGACTATTGAGTAATTAAGTCAATTATATATGAACAAAAATGTTTGTTTATGCTAGAAAGTATGTAGAATTTATTTTTAAATATTTAATATAGTTTAAATAATTTAATTTTATATAATTTTTGGCAAAAAAAATAAAAATAAAAATAGATAACAAGTTCGAAAAAAATTCAGGCCAAATTGGCTCGATAGTTTGCACAGGGCTAGACTAGGGCAAAAAAAAATAGGCTTGGACACAAACCGACCCGGCCTACGAACGAGTAATGGCCTAAGCAGGCCATCCTGGCTCGGCTAATTTGATAGCTCTAGAAGCAAGTCATCCACGGTGCACCATGCTAAGTGACTTGCAATAGTAGATAGGCCCGGTTTCATTTTCTTTGTCCACATCAACCTTACTTTTTTTTTGAAATGTAAATTGACGTTGTTGCCCTTATTAGAGTGACAGTAATACTCAATATGTGAATGACCTTTAAACCCATTGTTGAAACGTGTTAAACAAAAGGGTTGAATCCAAGAGGGGGGGGGGTGAATTAGATCTTTCAAAATTTTCAAGAATCCCCAATTTATTTTCAATAATAAATAACTAGATTTTTCAAAAACTTTAAATCTTATTGATTTGGTTATACAAATGAAATGGAATTGAATCAATTTATCTTGAACTTTTCTATGCAAAGAGCCTTATGATTTTAAATGCAAGTGATCAAGATTCAAAATGCTAGCAAGAGATAGAGGAAAGAAAAGAGCAAACAAGATTTATACTGGTTCGATCACCACCACTGCAATCTACATCTAGTTTCCAATCAAACCGATTGGTGTTATCACTAAGTAATTCAAATGTTTACAAACACTATGCACAAACACAAGAATTACAATCAAACAAATCACACAATCAAGTTTCTTGAACCCTATCAAGAAAAACTTGAAACCTTTCTTATGGAACCCTACCACAAGGAGGTTATGAGAGACACCATCTCAAGAACAAAAATCAAAATTAAAGGAAGGTTAGATATCACCTTGGTTTGTGATAGATGGAAAACAATGAAGAATCAATCAACTTTTACCTAAGTAAAGACTTTTCTTTATCCTCAAGATTAATCCATAATGAATTCTTTGATCTTTGATCCAAAACTTGTAATGAAGTAGAAGAATAATATCAATTCTCTCTAGAAAAGCTCTCTCTCAATTTTAGAAAAGTGAATTTGTATTGAAATGATATGAAGTGATTTTAAAGACTCACAAATGTTCACTTTATATAGAGAGTTTACTGGTATAACTAGTTATTTAAACTTGTAATCAGTTATTTTGTTATTTGAAATCTGGAAAATAAACTTTGAATGGGTTTAACTAGTTATTTCCATTTATAACTAGTTAAAACAAAGCCCATTGGAATTTGCCTTTACTGGAACAACTGGTTACATAACTTTGTAACTAGTTATTTTCATATAGGACAAAACAACTTTATATTATGTAACTAGTTACAGAATTATGTAATTGGTTACTGTTGAAATAACTGATTACATAATGTTGTAACTAGTTAAAACAGAAAACATGTAACTGATTACATATTGATTTAACTAGTTAAAACAGTGTATATTTTCACTATTTACATGAAATTAAACAATTTTAATCGATTACAAAGCTAACTTAACCGATTAAATGGTTCTTTAATATAGGATTGAATTGTTCTAAGGTTTTAATACAATGGCTTTCACTTCTTATCAATTTAAAACTTAGTTTTATCCAATTTTAGACTTATAGAAAATATATTTTCCACTTTGTTAACCTTTAATTCTTAAATCTTGAGCTCATTTCCATCAAACCATTAAGGATAGAGATAAATCATGCAAGATCACAAACACACACACATGCATAAACACACATTACAACTTTGCACTCATCAAGAGGCTAAATCATCAAAACTATATTAATTTTCCTTGGGGCAAGAGTAATCTTCTTCTTGCTTCTTCAAAACGAATAACAGTTATGGAATGGAATGGATCTGTTGTGGAATAACGTTGTATCTATCTTGGGTGGAATTGTTGTTGCTGTTGTGCGATCAAAATTCATATTTACATTTTCTACAAGCTGAATTAGAATAGCAATTGCTTTCTCAGTGTGAACTGTTTGGGTAACCGGCTTGTTCTTGGCAAGTAACCGAATTTCCATGGCGGCTTGTTTCTAATCGTTGATGAAGGCTAAGTGGAGATTGGTGACGAGTTGATGAATCAAGTTGTCAAAATTTTCGACGATGCAAGTGATGAGGAAGCATCATGTTTGCAAAGAAGCGGTGGCGAATTCGCCAGATCTGTCACTGTTGCAGTCACTGAAAGTGGAGGAAGAGGAATCGTTGTTGATGCTGAGTTCGCTCAAACTGCGTCCCATGTATGTGTAATTCTTTGTTCTCATAAGGACAATTATGTAAAATCATTTATGCTTATTAAAAAAATTCAAAACTTAAATAAAGCTAGTTGCAAACTTGTAATCTAGGTCACTTAATATCAAAAGAATAAATCCAACAGTTGGTATGTACTTCCCCACCATAAACCACTTCTTTTCTTGGTCCACCATAGATTTCGTCAGAAAAAAAAAATATTAAGATAAAAATTGTGGGATATTATCTTAACTCATTAAAACTTTTAAATATTTTTTTAAGATATATAGTGTTTCACTTATTGATTTCTTTTAATTAATTATGTCTAAATTTTTATAATTTTAATAAGTTCTTTATTTTTTGATATTCTCATTTGAATTCAGTATACTTTTATAATTTTATTTTATTTGTTAATTGTTTTTAATTTCTACTTTTTATATTTTATATTAATTAAAAAAATACTTGTAGAATACACAACCTTCTTGATAAATAATCTTTAACTAATCCAATCCATGTTAGATGATTCTATGCATCTATATTTAGTCCAGTCAACATCGAATCAAAACATGCATTGGGTTGAAAATGTGTGGTTAGATTGATTTATTGATGATAAAGTAAAGACAATAAACATTGTTGAAAATGTACAATCAAGCTCAATAGTCGACTTCAAAATTAATCCATACTTGAAAATCAGAGTTGGCAAGCAGTTTTTTTATTTCTTTCATTTCTATTAAAGTGAGGGGCATTATTTTAAAAAATAAAACGTAATTATGATTATTAAAAGTGTGTTTGATTTATATTTTTAAAAGTTGTTTTTAGGCTTTAAAAAAAATAAAGAGAACAAACACTCATATTAAGTTTGTGTCTCACTATATGTAGCACTACTTCAAATGATTCACACTCGAGTTAGGAGCACAAAATAGAAGAAGAAATTGAGAAAACACATCTCTTAGTTGTTTCTATTTAAAAAAAAAAAAAAACACTTAGCTTTGAGAAGAATTTTCAAAATTTAATAGATCTTAAATGAGAAATTTATTGTTGACTAGCATGAAATTATTTTAAAAAACGAATTTTGAAACTAAAAAGTGAGGAAAAAAACAAATATGCCCTAATTATGTTCATCTTTGGTGCTTGTGTGGATGGGTTTCGAGATCGGATGATAATGTGTCGTCACAATTGTCCAAGCTTCACAGTGGAAAATGGCGGTGATATTTACCGATAAAAAATTCGATACCTAAGTGAGTAACCAATAGAGTAGGAGTATTAGAGTATGGAAAAACATACTTAAAAGACAGGTTTGTTAATGTATCTATACGTGTTTTGGAGATAGTGTGTCTCCATCAACCGTTCATAATTTATAAGGAAGAGCATACTAAAAATTGACAGTGGGTGAATGGATTGCGCTACATCAGGATGTGATAGGACTTAATGTCTATGCTAGTGTTAGAGATTCATGCGAATGGTTATTCTGGGGGTAAGTAGTAGAATGCTGGCCTCTGCCAAGGATCGGACTAAGCCACTTAAGCTATGATGGGTAATCGGTTGGTGGTAGGCTAGAGTGGCTAGGCTTTGGTCCATGTTTGGAACAAATTATAAATTAATAATAGAATTTTTTAAAATTATATATATTATAATAAATTTAATTATTAAAATTTTAATTAATGAGTATAAGTACATTTCATTCTTTCAAGTGCATTTTCTTACTTTAACATCTTAGAGGAAACTATTTGATATAGATTTTAGTTGAATTAATTCTAAACTAAAAATGCTAAAATAATTATTTGACTTAATTGTATTTTTGGTCCCCTATTATAGTCAATCCATGATTTTGGTCCTTGCATTTTTAATTTCATATATGTGATGAGCTCGTAGAGTATAACTAGATTAGATGGGGTTTAGTTTGAGTTGTATTAAAATCATAACCAATCAAATAGTCACAGGTTAGGTTGGGTTAGTTTGGGTTCTCTAATTTTGCGTATGCAATTAGAAATGAACTAATCATATCTCTATCAAGTTGGTTCAGGTTGAGTGATCGGGTTTAGGGCTTAAAGTTAACTAACCACTACCTACTATTCTAAACCACCATGGATATGCTCACCCAAGGTCAACAGTCAACAAGAACAAACTTCAATTAATGAAATTAAAAAAAAAGGCAAAAATAGTGGAATGGAAGGAAAGAGAGAATGATAGCTTTGCCCACCACCGTCAATCGTCACACAAGACATGACCTCACCCCATTTTCATTGCCTTTGTCATCGTAATGCGAAATCACCAGGAGTTGTCATCGAAGCAAATTGCCTTTGGGTTCATCAAATAGTAAAGGAAAAGAATGCGGATCTAAGCGAAATTATAAAACATCTTTCAGTTGTTTCTATTTTTTGTTGTTAAACCACTTATTTTGGAAAGAATTTTCAAATTTAATAGATGTTGAATAAGAAATTGATTGTTGTGTAGCGTGAAATCATTTTTAAAACAATTTTTAAAACCAAAAAGTGAGAAGGAAATCAAACAAACCTAAATATGTTCAACTTTGGTGCTCACGTGGAGGGGTTTTGAGGTCGAATGATAATGCGTTGTTGCAGGTGTCCAAGTGTCACAATGGGTGCATGGCAGTGATGATTACTGCAATGATTCTAACGCCTAAAAGAGTAACCAATAAAGTAACAATATTTGTATTTTCCCGTGATACTACATTGAACTAACAAACTTTAATTATGAAAACAATTTGATTTTAAGAAAATGTTATTTAATTTAAATTTTGAAAATGAATATTTTTTTTTCTTTACAAAAAATGATGTAATCATGCATAATGATTAAATTGTATATAAATAAAATAATCTCAAATACAAATACTGGTTGATACTTTAATACATAAGAAAATAATAATGTATTATACCTCATGGTGCTACAAACCATAATCATAATAGTGTACTAGAATCAAATAAGTCATAAATACTAAGTCAAAAAATAGTAAGACGAGGCCAACAAGAGATAACGAGATACATAAAAAAATGGGGAAGGGCAATCCTAGATTCAATAAAATAACCCCTAAGTTGACCATACACTAATCTTAATCCCATTGTTGAGAAGCCTTTGACAGGTCTTTCTCCTCAAAGCTAGTGATGTTGACCGTAGATAAACATCATGGTCCTCTGGTGGTAGATGTCATTGATTAATTCTCTAGGAGTATAGACCGATGCTCTCCACGTGTCCTCAATTGGCAGGTTTAGCTCCACTAACATGTTCATTGTGAAAGAAAGCATATAAGCAGCAATAGGAATGTAATTGAAGGTTACATCACATGTGTAGCAAATGTTCTAATTGTCAAAGTCAATATGCCACACATTACAGTTTCCAATGGTGTGTTCAATGAACCCAATGTAGAGAGTACCCATGTACTGGCAACTTGTGTCATTTACTCCCATGACAGAAACACCAATATCACACAAACACAAGCAAGAAGAGTAAGTATGTAAAACAAAGATACTATAGAAGTACATGCATAATGTCGTACATCATGCTTGCATAAATGTATTTTTGTGTAACATCTCGGGCGTTGACGAGGGCAAAGAGTGATCACTGGGTGCAAAAAAAAAAGGTACAAACAAGGAGCTGCTCATGACAAGCTTCTAGTGGGAAGGACACAAAAATAAATTGAATACACACCAAAATGAAAGGGATTTAGAGGCTGTGCAAGTATGGGAATGTATAGTTGATGATAGCCTAAAGCAATTAATAAGTGCTACCTATACCAACAAGATGCATTTACTTTTTGGTAGCCTATCACTTAAGAACTCTACAGTTAAGCGTGCTTGACTTAGAGCAATTTTGGGATGGGTGACCTCTTGGGAAGTTTTCTAGGAAGCGTGTGAGTGAAGACAAAGCACGCTGAAAAGTCTTGTGTTGGTTTGTGGGGACAACTGTTGATCTTGAAAGTGGTCAAGCGTTACAAAGTGGTATTAAAGCAAGGCCTCTCTCCCAGTTTGGTGTGGTTTAAGGATGAATCAAGTAGAAGCTGATGGGCATGTAACATTCCGGGTGCTAACGAGAGTGGGGAGTGATCACTGGTGTAAAAAAGATTAGGCACGAACAAGGAGCGGCTCCTGGCAAGCTTCCAGTGGGAGGGACAAATAAATGAATTGAATACACACCAGAATGAGAGGGATCCAGAGACTGTGTAGGTATGAGATTGTACAGTTGAGGATAGTTTAAAGGAATTAATAAGTGTTACTTATACCAATAAGATGCATTTACTTTTTGGTAGCCTATCACTTAAGAACTCTACAATTAAGCGTGCTTGACTTTGAGCAATTCTAGGATGAGTGACCTCCTGGGAAGTTTCTCAGGAAGCATGTGAGTGAGGACAAAGTACGCTAAAAAATCTTGTGTTGGTTTGTAGGGACAGCTGTCGATCCTGAAAACGGCTAGGCGTTACATTTTGAATACAAGCTATAATCTCGTTTTGTAGGCTAAATGGTTGATCTTATTAGGAGAATTAAGGAAATTAACATAAAAAGGAAATAGGAAAAATATTAAAGATATAATGAAATATTTATCTAATCCTAATAATGTACACATTTTTTTGACCTATTTTATCCTTCAATTGGTATTAATGTATTGTAATTGTACACTCTTAGTTTCAATTTCCTTTTTGAAGTAAAGTTATGTTATAAATTAATTACGTTTATTCTCTTCATCTTACCCAAAATAATAAAAAAAAGTGAACAAATGAGTTGATAGTGTCCATCTTTTTGTTAATAATAATAATAATAAGGTTTAATTACATTTTTTGTCTCTAAAATTTTACAATCTCACAAATTTTGTCTCCAAATTTTTTTTTTTATGAATTTTGCCATCCAATTTACAAAATATCGCAAATTTTGTCCCATGTAAAAAAATCGTCACAATTAAGAGAATATTGTGGCAGTTTTTTCTTTAAACAGTCACAATTAAGACAATTTGTAACTATTTTTCCTTTAAATTGCCATAATTTTCTACATGAGGGCAAAATTCATGACATCTTATAAATTAGAGGGCAAAATTGCAAAAAGAATTATTTGAGAACAAAATTTATGACATTGTGAAATTTTTGGGATAAAAAATGTAATTAAGCTTAATAATAATAATAATAAAATTATACTAATTATTGAATAATCTTATATATTACATGGAGTACAAATCTAGTTTTTTTGTTTAAAAAAAAGAGAGATGATTTAAGAAGCAGTCTTCATGTAAGGCTGTAAAAACCAGATTAAAAAAAGAAAAAAAAAAGATTCTCTTGGATTTGGAGCACACTGAATGTCATAGTCTCTTATCATTAAGTGGTGAAAGGGCTAAAGCCCAGAAAATTCTGGGGTTGGCAGCTTGGCAGAAAGCAGCAAGTCTAGTTTTGATCTCATCTTTTTGTTCCTCCTGCGAGAAGACATATACCTAAGGCCTAAAGGCAACATGGCATTTCTAGCTGTTCGAAAAATATTACACATAAATGTAGAATATCGTCCCATTCCATAATCTCATGTGGAATCCTTGATTAATTGCCTATAGGGATAATCATATTCTATTGAACATTCCTTCCACAACACATTTATTTAAAAAAAAAAATAATTGGAATATTAACATGAAAAAACCAAAACATAACAAGTATTTAAATAAAAGGGCTAATACATCTATATCATTCTGAACTTTTTGAGTTTTTTTAAATAGGTCCCTAAATTATAAAAAATTGTTATTGAGTCCCTAATTTTTTTCAATTTTTGTAATAAGGTCCCTGAAGTTAATGGTTCGTTTACAAACAGTTAAATTACGCCCAGGGACCTAATTACAAAAATGAAAAAGATTAGGAACCTAATTAAAAAAACTCAAAAACTATTTAATATGAAAATTTTGTGTGTTAATTTTTTTTTTATTTTGAAATGTAGGAAATAATATTTTTAAAATAATTAGGAAATAATATTTTTTAAAATAATTATATATAGAAAAAAAAGTTATAACCACTTCTAAAAACTAAAGTTGTCAAAGGCCTGACCCAATGGCTTTGTGGGCTAGGCTAGGCTGGGATGGACTTTTTATTTTGATGTCCAAAAAAGAACATGGCCAATTTAGCGTGGCTCAATAGGCCAAACGATCGAGCTAGGCTATAAAAATGTTAGCCCAAAAGTTATCGAGCCTATTTGACTCGATATTTTTTTTATTTTTTCTTATAAAAAATATATAAATTTATGCAAAAAATAAAATGGGTTAATTTAGCTTGGCCTATCAAGCTAGATGTGCAAAAAAATCTGTGACCTATATGAAAATTAGTCCAACCTACCCTGTTTTTCAAACTTTGGCTTGTCAGTTCGGGTCTAGCGACCCATTTTGACAGCTCTACTAAAAACCAACTCCATCCTTGAATGTCAGTTAATCTTTCCTATATAATTTGCTATATATATGCATTATTGTATAGGGTGACTCAATGGTTCTTTTAAATTATAGGACAAAAAGAACCCTGTAAGTAGATTTATTACAGGACATATCTCTCATTACTAAGTTTAAGTTTTATTTAGAGATAATACATCCCCAAGTCTTGAACTTTTTGGATTTTTTGAGTAGGTCCCTAAACTATAAAATTTGTAATTGAGTCATAAATCTTTTCCAATTTTTGTAATTAGATCTCTGGAGTCAGGAGGGAATAAAGAATTTTTTGTTAAAGTTAACAGTTTGTAAACCCCAGAGACCTCACTACAAAAATTGAAAAAGATTAGGGACTCAATTACAAATTTTTATAGTTTAGGGACCTATTTAAAAAATCTAAAAAGTTTAGGGACCTATACATGTATTATCCCTTAAATAAATATATTTAACTGTTATAAAATAAAAATACATTTTAAAGATGAAAGTACATGATTAAAATTATTAATTTAAAATTAATGGTTAAGACTTAAAAACTTTATAGCTTGTTTTAATATTCATTTAATACCATCATTTACTTCAAAAGATATACTTAAGTAACTTCAATGAACTAAAATTTAAAAATAAAAAAGAAGAGTGACACTAAAAATAACTCATTTTAATTTTAATTTCAATTTCTTAAAGCATATTTTAAATATTTTTAAAATTAAATTAAATTTGAAAATATCTTTATAACATACAGAATATTAATTAATTATACCTATCATGCCTTACTTTTATAGTTTAACTTATTTTCATTATAATGAAAATGTCTATTAATATTTATAAAGTTGTTGTCAGAGAGAGAAAATTTTTCCCTCCCAAAGTAAAGGCAATTCTGACAAACTCTTTAAAAACAAAAACTGTGCAGGTGCATCTAGGATGTACGTCAATTATTGGAATTGCAAATGTCAAAAAATACTCTATATATACTGGTGGGTGTTTTGTGTTTCCATAACCCTTCTTCTTTCCTACCCTTTTGCAGTGTGTTTGTCGTCCCAACATAGGTTGTGTTTTACGTATTTTTTTAATCGTAATTCTTACTTCTTCTTAATTATTTTTCTTCTTAATTATTAATCTGCAATTTTTTAACTCTGTTTTTATTTCTTTTCCTTTATGTCTTATTCAATCGTTGGGCAAAAATATATTGCCTTCTACTGCTTAAATCATTGGAAGATATTGCACATCATCTTTGTTTGGCTAAAAATGGGAATTTTCAAATTGGTGTACAAATTAATTGGCGAATTAATCTTATTTTTCAAATAAATATACTAATAAATTAATTGTTTCCATAAATTGTTTTCGAATAAACTAATTTATACACTAATAAATTAATTATCTGCTACTCATACCGAATATTCATTTGTTCCCAAAAATTAAGAATTGTTAACAATATTTGATTGTAAGGAAGAAGTAAAAATTTATTTAGCCAATAAAAAATCAAGATCAAATTATTTAATAGGTTAACCTTACAACTAAAGTAGATATTCAAGTATTCTAATACAACTAAAGTTGCGCATTACCAAATTATATAAAGACCAAATTATTTAATAGGTCCAGTATCCTGATTCCATTGATTGTAATATATTTATTTAATAGGTTGGCTAACTAAATTCGAGAACTAAGGATATTAAGATAATAATAAATTAAAATCAATGCAAATTTATTTTATATGAAATATTCAATTGTTTCTGAAAATTAAAAAAATTTAACAATAGTATATATAGAGTAAATATTGGTAACATTTTGTATATATTCTAATAAATTAGTATACAAATTTATTTTATATTGAAGATTTAATTATTTCTAAAAATTAAAAAAATTTAAATATTGGTAACATTTTAAATATATTGTAATTAAAGTAATATTAGATTAGGTAGAACATATATTTTTTCTTTTGCAAAGCAAATAGAATATATTAAGAGAACCTACATTACACTTTGCAAAACAAAGTAATATTAGATTAGATAAAATATTAGTAATTAAAGTAATTTTAAAATTCAAAATATAAATATTCTAATTATATTTATATTAATTATTGTAAAAATATATATTTATCAATTGAAACAATTTTTTATAATATTTTTAAATTTTTTATAAATAATGACGTGTAATATTATAAATGGCAATAGTATCATTATAAGGTACTATTAATGTACTACTAATGACAAATAATAAATTAGTTTTCAATATAATATATAATATATAATAATTGGTAACATTTTAAATATATTCTAATTAAAGTAATTAAATTAATATTATATTAGATAAAACAATTTTTTTAAGAGAACGGAAATCATTAGATAAAATATTGGTAACATTTTAAATATATTCTAATTAAAGTAATATTAGATTAGATAATTTTTTTTTTCTTTTGCAAAGCAAAGGGAACATATTAAGAGAACCTACACTACACTTTGCAAAACAAAGTAATATTATATTAGATAAAATATTAGTAATTAAACTAGTTTTAAAATTTAAAATATAAACATTCTAATTATATTTATATTTATTATTATAAAAATAATTATTTATCAATTGAAATAATTTTTTTATAAATAATGACGTGTAATATTATAAATGGCAATAGTATCATTATAATGTACTACTACTGGCAAAGAATAAGTTAATTTTTCAATATATATATATATATATATGGTCAGGATCCGTTGACACCAGGTGTCAAAGTTAAAAGTCGGTCAAATTACACCTTCAATAACTTTTTGTGAAATTCAAATTTAACTAATCCATTCGTTGAATTTGATGTTCTTATTAATTAGATTAAGTACTCAAAATTTTAAACAATTCCAAATTTTTTAATAGTTTATCACATCACTTTATTTTAACGTACAATATGATATTAAAATATATGTAAATATTCAATATTAGATAACATATATAGAAAAGTTCAAATGATGTAAAATTTGATATACATTATCATGAAGATAATATCACACAATTTAACAGTTCGATTGGTTAAATTGCATTCTACAAAAAGTTATTGAAGGTGTAATTTGACTAACTTTGACATCTGGTGTCAATAGATTCGGACCCATATATATATATATATATATATATATATATAATATAATATATAATAATTGGTAACATTTTAAATATATTCCAATTAAAGTAATATTATATTAGATAAAATATTCTTTTTAAAAGAACCAAAATCACTAGATAAAATATTGGTAACATTTTAATCATTAGATAAAATATTAGTAAGTTATTCTTACTAAATATATATTTTTTAATATATATTTTTAATTTTTTAATATTAAGTAACCTATTATATGTATACACACACACGCTCAATCATTGTGACACTTATTGGGAAATCATTAAGAATAGTCATAAATTATTGTTTTCAAAAAAATGTTAATAAAATAGACTTGTCATTAATATCAAAAGAGATTCTATTAATTTTATTGCCCACCTTTCTTTTTACTATAATTGTAATGGGAATTTGAGGAGTTTTCTTTTGTGTTTAGGTTTGTTTCTAACCACACCCAATTAAATAATACCTATAGATAGTTTCAATGCAAGTAATTATTATGAATTGTTGTTTTCATTTCATTTCAATTATTTTTTTTTGATAGGCAAATAACTTCATTCATAGATACTATTATGCTATACACTAACTGAACTTTAAAACCTTCTTACTAGGTATATGATGACAAAGGCGAATTTTGTTAAATAGGGTTTTGAAAGTCTTATTGGCGATATTACATTGTCTAATATTACAAATAGTAATTGAATTATCTTCTAGAAAAAATTGATAATGAAATGGGTTCTTTATGCGATTCGGATTTTACATCTTATATAATGTTTGTTAATCTCAAATTAAAAATACATGAATAAATCATGAAGTTTTCTTTTTTATTACTTTGAAAATATTTCTGATTGCAATCTACAACCTACGAACAGGCCATCAAACTCCACATTTTTTTTCCTGAATTTAGCATCTTCTAATGACAACAACAATGGTGTTGTCAAGAAAAATCAAATTAGAAGTGGGAGATTTCTGTTGAAAGTTGGAAAAATCTTAGCTATATCTAATATTTATCACAGTGTGGATAAATGTGTTGACAAATTTAAGACGTCAAAGACTCTTTTACTATCAGATAATATGAAAAATAGACGAGTTGTTTTTCATTTTATAATTTTTTTGATTTTTTATTTTCCTCTTATACATTTTCATGATTTAATTTGATAGAAGAAAGTACATTGCCCAGTTCTGATATACTTAAAAATCCTTATACATGTAATGAGGTATTGCCAAAGACAAATGAGTCGGGTTAGTGAATGTAATTATTATGAACTTTTTTGTAAAGCATGATTTTAAATGATGTTTTTAACTCTGTTTACTCAATCAATGTTGCAGGTAATAAAGTATCATATAAACAAATTAGACTTGGATGTGATAATTCTGAAAAGAGTGTGTCATTCTCTCTTAATGATAAAATTTGCTTAACGAAGACACTACTTGAATCATCAAATAGACATCTTTTTTGCACAATTTTTCATACAAAGTTAGATGAGCCTGCTATTACATCATTATCAGGTAGTTCTACATTGCCATGGCAATGTTTGAACTTATTAACCTTATATGGTTTTTTAATCTTTTAAATCATTAACTTTTATATATTTCATATGTAATTTAACTAGATGATGGCAACAATAGCATTGCTGGAAAAATCTCACCTATCTCTAATATTAATCAAAATGTGGATAAATGTGTTGATAAATTAGAGAAGTCATTTCAAAATTAGGTAAAGTGACAAATACAAGTGTTGTTTTTGGTTTTCTAATTTTATTGATTTTTTTTTAATTCCCCATTATACTTTTCTTTAATTTAATTTGATAGAAGAGGTTACGCTGTCCACTTCTGAAAAACTTAAAATTCCTAATACATGTAATGAAGTATTACCAGAGACAAATGACTCAGGTTAGTGAATGAAATTATTATGAACTTTTTTTTGTAAAGTGTGTTTACTAATAATTTTTATGTATTTTTTTATTCAATCAATGTTGTAGGTAATTATTTATCATATAAAAGGATTAGACTTGGGTCTCATAATTTTGAAAAGAGTGTGGCATTCTCTTTAATAATATACCTTGCGCGTCAAAGGCATCACCTGAATCATCAAATATTGTTAGTCTTGGCACCAATTTTCATAATGAATCAGATGTGTGTGCTATTACATCGTTATCAGGTATTCTCACATTGCTGTTGCAAATTTCTAACTTATTAACTTTATATGATTTTTTTAACCTTTTAAATAATTAATTATTATATATTTTATTTGTTTCTTTATTAGAAACTCAAACACTTTCAAATTGCATAACAACATCAAGTGCTTCTATGTATAATGATGTATTGTCTCGCTTGAATGAATCAGGTAGTATTTTGTACCTATACTTAGAACTTTGGTAAATAGTTAACACTATTAAATTGATATTGCTTTGGTTCCAAATTTTAAGTTAGGAAATAATCATTTATTGGTGAAGTTAATCAATTACTAATATTTTATATATGATTTAAATAGATAATAATAATGAACTAGATGGGGAAAAAGATGAAGTCACTGTTCTTTCTAGCAAGGAAGGTATAAATTATATTTGTTATATTCTCATTTAGATTTGTCATTTTATTTTTGAGAAAACATACTAATATAGTTCATATATGTTTTACTAGAATATTGGAATGTTGGTGATATGTCATATGAATGTGAATATTGTGGTTCTTTGATGTGGTACTCTGAGAGAGTAGATAAAAGAAGGAATAGCCAAAATCCAAAATTTCAACTTAGGCAATTTCCTATTGCTATCTCTTTTGCAATGACAACAAACAAAAGTCAGGGACAATCATTTAAACATGCAGGAATATATCTTCCCCAGCCTGTTTTTTCACATGAATAGTTGTACGTTGCACTGTCACATGTGATATTCCCTACTGGATTGAAATACTACCATGTCATAGTGAAGATGCAAATTCTAAACAAACATCAAATGTAGTTTATAAAGAAGTTTTTCAAAACTTGAGATAATATTTGACTAGGTATGTATGATGTTTTATTTGTACATTTCATGTTGAATTTTTAGAATTTTTATTTTGTTATATTTACTGTAATATAAATATTATATTATTCATGTTTATTAGTAATATTAATAATATTAAATAATATATGAAAACAATGGTGGGACGAGGCTATATAGATAAGGGGAAACCATGTTGTTTTGGGGGCTCACATTAATCTTATGCCTTGCCTCATTAATTGCATGTGTGTTTACTTTGCAAGGTGTTATAAGGTGGGTCACAGGTTGCACAATAAAGCACACAATCATTAGCTAATTTATTAAAATTCTATTAAAGTTTTATTAAGGTTCACTTAATGTTTTCATTTGGTCGAATTAATTAAAGTTTTTTACTCTTACATACAATGTCATATATATATATATATATATATATATATATATATACCCAAACATATTTCTTCAATCATAAAACTTATTGTAAATTAAATTTTACATCATGTTTTATATTTGTATTAAAATTAGATGTATTTAGATGCCTTTTTCATTTAGGTGAAATAATTTACAAGTTTATATAACATTCATATATAATTAATTTATTCATATGATTTTGTTACAATGCACTCTTATTAAATATTTTGTGAGCAATATAATGAAATGTATATGAATTTTTATTCATCAAAATTATTTTAAATATCCCCCAACATTCGCCTGTGCATTGCACGGGTACGTGTTCTAGTATGAAAATAATTTCAAGAATCTATTCCTATATTATAAATTTGAGTATTCATTTTGGTAAGTAAACTCTCACTCTTCTCACTCTATGAATTAACCCACTTTTATATTTTCCTTCTTCTCTTATTATAGTGATCTTTACATAGAATTTATGAGAACGAATTGATTTTTTTAAATTTTACAATTTTTTTTCAAATTTAAATGATTGTTATTATAAGTATGTTACTATCTTTAAATTTAAATTAAATCATATTTCATTTTAAATTATAATAATTACTATTATTTTAAATTTAAATTAAATTTTATTAATTATTGTTATTATGACTATAGTTTTATCTTCAAATTCATATTAAATCATACTTTGTTTTATGCTCTAACAAATCCTATTATCTTAAAAATATTATGGTTATAATTATATAATTATTTTCAAATTTAATTCAAATTAATTTTTTTTATATTAATTTGATTTATTGAAAGGATATAATAAAGCGATTTTAATTTATATAATTAAATAATTTTGACTGATTTTATTTTATAAAAAATAATATTTGATAACAGTGAGAGTATTAAAATTTTATTTATAACGATCATAAAGGTGATAACAAATTTTGATTTACACATTTTTTTTTTTACCTATTTTACCTCTTATGAGTCTTATCTATCATTTGTCACCCCCCACGCTCCCAATAATTTTCCATTTTCTCTACTTTATTGCGCGCCATGAACACCTCATTTAGATCTTTATCACCCATTATAACTATTTGATAAATTTGGATGAAAAAAATATTAAAAAATATCACGCTTAAACAATATAATTATGAAAAATATGAATGATATATATTAAGTAAAAAAATTGAAAGTCATTAGTTATCCCAATGCAACCCACCAACTCGACTGGGTTGGGTTGGATTGACTTGTCAAATTTAGTTTTTTTTTTTTAGTTATTTTAAAATCAAGATATTTAAATGGTTTATTATACCATCATTGTAATTTATTTGTGTTTGCTTTATGCATGGTTGATTAATACAATAGTGATTTATATTTTTTATTTTCTATATTTTATTTATTTGGTGGGTTAAGTCATGAGTTATCCTTTTTAAACTATTTTTTTATTTTTTTCTAAATTTTGATGGGTCAACTTAACTTAACCTGCAACCCAGTAAGATTGGATTAGGTTGGGATTTCTAATATGATGACAAAGTGAGTTCAATCCAACTCAATCTGTTTTTTAAGCAAATTGAAAACAAATTAGGTACAATTAAGTAAGTTTGACTCATTTTAATATCCCTACAATTTTATGATTTTAATCTTAAACCATTTATCACACAATTTTAAATTGAATGGCTACAAATTAACTAACACACCACTTTTTAACCTCCCTACATTTTTAAGGTGGAAAAAGGTGCATGCTGGGTGGGTGCTGGCTAACAAAACCGAAAAAACCATTCAAAATTGTTTGCAATCATCATGCTTCCATTGCTTCGCATGTCAAGACGTTATCATGCATGTGATGCTAGATGAGTTAACTGGATTCTTTGAGATGCTGTGAGTTTCGGGTAAACTAAACTAATAAAAAACAAACACATTATTTTTTTTAATTGTTTCGGTACCTTAACTAAAGTACGGTACCTTTTTATCTTAAATTAATAAAAAATAATAATTTGTATACTAAAATTATACTAAAAATGAGTTAGAATTTAATTTTAATGTTTTAAATTTTATAATTACAAAAAATTTCATCGAGATTTATTTCAATTTGTTTAAAATTCAACATTAAACGTAAAAAGTATACAAGCACAAATGTTAGGCAACAAAAGTAATCTTAAGTGTCATTTAATAATTAAAAAATAACAAAATCCTAAACAATAAGTTATATTATCAATTCCATGTTATCCATAAGGTAAATAGTACAAGTGCATATATTTATTATTTATTAATTTACTCAAGAAAGATACCAGTATTCTTTTAAATAGGAAGGCAACGTAGAATTTGTCTATTTTTTATATATTAAATAATCATATAGAATTTTCGTGGCAGATAATAATTTATTTGTTATTAGTTGATTTGGTCTAACTAATGTATATGTTGACAAAATAGTTCAAAGTATTGCACTCCCCTAGTCCACTCCGCTCCAATTCCAACGTCGTTATCAACAATAGGCCGCTCTTTCTCATTCACACACGGTTTAGTTGTTTCTTTACTCCCTGATTTCAACAACATAAACATATATTTTTAGCATGGATAATGCTTAATAATTAGTATAAAGGTGCATAAAATGAAATAAAATCAGTTATAATAGAATGATAAAATAAAAATAAAATAATATGTATATAAAATTATAATTAGGTATAAGAGCTACTTTATACGTTATTTATTTGAGTATAAATAGAGACAAAAATAGGGAAAAAATCAAATTTTTATTATTTATTTAAGAGAAAAAATAAAAAGGAAAGAATTTATTTTATTTTTTGAATTTCACAAGAAATTTTTTCTCCGAACTTGACATGAAATGGGGGAGAAGTTTTTTTTTTGTTTTGGTTTCTTAAAAAATTGAATAATTTTTTTATAATGTATAAATAAATATTAAAAATTTATATTAAGAAAAATAATAATAATTTTTTTAGGTTAAATTTAATTTTTAATTAATATAAGGATATTTTCATACAATTTATTTATTTATTCTTATTTTTTCTCCACTCACCCAAACAAGTAAAGAAAAATTTCTTTACCTTTTCTCTTCTTATCTACTCTAATACTTTAAATTAGAATCCAAAATTTGGAGAGTGACTCTCACTCTCCCCACACTCTCAATTAAGCATTCTTAATATTGCTCCTCTTTTCTCTTTTAGATGTGCACTTCATACACTATTCTTGCAACTAGTCAAACAAATTCTCTCTCAACCATTTCAATCACCTATGCTTTTTAATATACCATCTTTTATTTTTATCTTTAAATTGAATTTCAATAATTTTTTAAAAGAAATTATTAATAGTTAAAAATAACTTTATATCACAATTTAAATTGTTTATTGTAAATTTAAAATGTAATTTATATTATTCAAATATATTTATTTATCATGATTTTTAATTAAAATATAATTTATATATTCAAAAATATATATTTATTATAAATATTATAAATTTTAAATATATAAAATATTTATCTTATATATAAGTTAAAATACAAGTTTTTATTTATTTATATAAGACATTTTTCTATTGTATTTTTTTTTCCATTTTTTTATTTCTTTCTCCTTATTTCGCTTCCAGTTGAAACATGTTATTAATTCGGGTATTCATGGAATTGTTTATCTCCATTTTATAGAAAGGTAATTTCATGTCCTGACGGTGTTGCATACGAAAGTAACGGTGTTTATAAAAAAAAAAAAAGAAATTGAAAGTCTAGCATATATTTTTATTTAATTTAGAGAAAAGGATAAAATGATTGTACGGATAAAGCTCCACATAGTGACATTTTTGTTTTCACATTCAAGAAAAGATGGCAGAGGCTACATTCTCACCAATTTTTTCTTGTGATGGTTCTGCCGTTTTGGTTCTTGCATCCACTGGCTTGCCTTCAACTCTACGGATCTCTGACAATGATTTACCTGTAAAATCACCATGTGTTTCTGTTAACATTTTTTTTTGGTTACATTGTAAGTTTGAATTAATATTTTAGTTAGACTTAATTATTATTTTCGTCTCTTTATTATTGTTATTGACAAATTTGGTTTCTTCATTTTTTTTTCACGAATTTGATCTGACATTATTTTAATTGTATAATTATAGTGCATTCATCAATTTGACATCCAATAGGGGTGGACATGGGTTTGGAGTCGACCTGGTGAGCGACAAATCCAAACCAAAACATTAACTTGGTATGGCGGGCACGGGTTTGGATCAATTCCAATGACGTGATTAACCCGAATCAAAACAAAGGACAAATTTTGGTTTGATTTGGACCATCGGTTTGATTTGGATTTTAAAATTACAAACCTAATGATATCAGTCTAGGTATCGCATCTGATCACATAGGATACGACCCAACTCAAGTATATACTATTTTATATATTTTTTAATTTTTATGTTGTGTAATGTTATAATTCTGTAACTTTTATGTTGAGTAATCCTATAATTCTAACTTTTGAGATTATTCATTAGTTTTCTTTAATTTTATTATGATTTTTTTTTCTATTTTTTCACTTTTTATATTTTTAATTATTTTATTAATTGACCTAATGACCCTACCCAAACCGAATATGATTGGGTTGATTTAGTTTGAGTTGTAAAAAAAATTGAAAAACTCAAACCAACCCAAACCAATTAATATTGATCAATTTAAATCTAAATATCCCCTAAAGCCCCATCTCGACCAGGTGCCCACCCCTAACATCCAATATTTGATAGAAATGTTGACGTAACAATACAGTAGAGTGGCACATTAATATGGACGTGCTAACATTATAGTATAATAGAGTATCACATTAGCATTCATGTTAAACATTGAATGTTAAGTTAACAGATAAACTAAAATTACATAATTAAAATAATAAGGAATCAAATCACCCCTTCTAAAAAAAATGAAGAAACCAAATTCGTAAATTGATAATAATAGAGAACTAAAAGTACAATTAACCATTTTAGTTAAAAGTAATATTGAATTAAAATAATTTGTGTCTTAAATTTTTTATCTTAAAAAAATAAACTTATGGTGAATTTTAGAGAAAAGAATTTCTTGCAGTTTCATAAAGAATGGCACCTGGTGCAGTTACTATTCTCACCATTCATCCAAGTTTTTCTCCTCTTTATATATTATAATTATCAAATAATAAAATTAAAGGAACGATTGAGATCTCAAGTAGTTTTTTTTTAATTTTAATCCAAAATTTACTATGAAAATTTTGATATAAAAAATTATATATTTTTTACTAATAATTAAGTTTATTTTTAAATTAAAAATTATCAACATAAATATTTTTAACAATATTTTCTAATTATGAATCATTATTTACGATAAAATTATTGATTTTTATAATAATTATTTTAAAAATTATTTCTAAATAATTTATACTTAATTGATAATATAAAAATATTTATACTAATAATGTATAAAAATTAAACTCATAAAAAAATTTACTTGAAATTAAACCAAAAAAAAAAAAGGAGGCAAACTCACTTATAAACTACCAATATCAATATGAAGAGAGAGCGAGACAACGTTCGTGATTGAGAAAGAGAGAGATGAAATTTTAGTGGCACTTTTATCAATAAAAAACAAGTAATAAAACGGTTCTATTTTCTTTGATTTCATCCTTTTTGGTAAATAAAAATGATTCATGGACACCAAGTGCTAATATACACTTAGAGAGAGAAAGAAAAAGTGGAGAAATAAGTATAAATGTGACAAGTAAATATTATATGACATGCAGAGAGGAACAGAGAGAAATAAGAGATGTGAATGAAGTATTTACACTGTAGTAGGTATTAATATACCATTATTCTTATGTATCAAAAGAAAATATACCATTATTCTTCAGTAAGACTAAAATCTCTCTTCTTTTTAAGACTCAAGTCTTATATCCTCTTCTCTTCTAGTTTTAAAGTATTGCAAACATAAAATAGTCAGTGTCCTCAACGGTACCTAAGTTCCCCAGGCCTTTACTTTTATACGGGAAGATATAATTAAATTTACAAATAAGTAAAGTGGATGAAAGAGACTACATGCTGCAGTAACATGTTAGTATGTTATAGTTCAAAGATCAGGTTTTGGTGTATATTCATCGAAGTTTTGTTCATCTACCAGAAGTGGTAGGGGGAAAAATGAAAAGAGATCAACGTTCAAGAACTCATAACTGCTTTACATTTTCTCCAAGGTAGCATGGGAAGCTCTTAAGTAGAAAAATCAAAGAGATAAATTAAACAAAAATGAAATAAAAGGACCTAAATTATTTTTCATCATGCTAACTAATTTGCAGTAGGTTCAATATCCTTTAGAAGTCCAACTATCTGTTGCATGCTTGGTCGCTTGTAGGGAAGGTCAGCAGTGCACAGATAACCAATCTTAAGAGCCTCTTCCATTTGTTCATCTGGTCCTGTGTCACGAATTTTTGGATCAATAGCCCTTGAACCTTGGTTCCTTTTTACAAGCCCTCTGACCCAACTTACCAAAGTTGCTTCTTTATCATCAGGGTAATCATCTCCAACTGGCTTCTTTCCAGTTACTAGCTCAAAGAGAACCACCCCAAAACAGTACACATCAGATTTTGGTGTTGGGGTGTCAAATTCTGGTTGAGAAAACTCTGGTGGAACATAACCGGGTGAGCCACGCGCAATTTCATCATCCAAACCACTTCCAAAAATCTTGGCCAACCCAAAATCAGACAACCTTGGCTCCAAGTCATAGTCCAAATAAACGCTGCTAGCCTTAACTTCTCTGTGAATAATTGGAGGTGAGCAACCATGATGCAAAAATGCCAATGCTCGGGCCGTGCCAAGGGCTATTTTGTGGCGAAATCTCCAAGATGTTAGGAACCCTTCATAGCCAGCATTTTGAATGCCATTATTGTCAGCTTCTTCCCATGTGTCTGTGCTCCAATCATCTGTGCTTTGTACCCCAAGTGGCAAGTCATAGAGCAGGTTTTGCAAGTTACCATTCTCCATGTAATCATATATGGCAATTCTCTGATCCCCAGCTACACAATATCCAGTTAAGGGAACAAGATTAGGGTGCTTGATTCTACCAAGAAATTCTAGCTCTCTTGCAGCCTCTTCATCAGTCAATGTAGAACCAACAACCAAAACCTTAACTGCCACATGAATGCCACCAGGCAGAAAGCCTCTATAGACTGGCCCAAATTTTCCTTCAGCCAAAAGGGTGCCCCTATCAAAATTTGAAGTTGCAGCCAAGAGGTCTGCAAATGTGATATTCAACAATGGCTTCTCAAAGATTACTACTGGGACTGATGTTGCTTGCTTAACATCAGCCACCCAAGTTGTCGAATCAGTCTGGAATGAGAAGGGACCTGAAATGTTTTGTTCTTCTTTGTATGAAGTTTGCTTGAATTCCCACATTTTTGTTTTCCTTCTGCAACCAAATGCTAGAAACAAAAGCCCAGTAAGCACAAAGACCATTGAGAAGGTCAATGCCAAGGCTAGCTTCATTCCGTTGGGTCCAGTGTCTCTTCTTTTGAAAAGTCGCGGGTTTGCAGCTATTGGGCAACTATTCAATGATCCAAAGAATGCTGTTTGCAGGATCTCAGGTTTGATTTCAGAAACACAAAGGGTTAAGTTATTATAAGAGAAGTTGTATTTCTCCATCCATGGAAGTTTCTCCAAGACAGATGGAGGGACTGCTCCACTCAAATTGTTGTTTGAAAGGTCAAGGACTTGGAGGTGTTCATTCCTCAGTAAGGGAATTTTCCCACTAAGATGATTCATAGAAAGAGCAAGTGCACTCAAATTACTCAGTTGTGAGATTTCATCAGGAATTTCACCAACAAGGCTAGTTTTGGACAAGTTCAGATATTCCAATTTCAGGAGCATTTCAATTTGAGGGAATTTCTGTCTGGCAAATCTATTATGGGCAAAATTAAGGTGCTTTAGATTCAAGGACTCATTCAAATTTTGAAAAATTTGCCCACTAAGCTTATTCTCTGACAAATCCAGGTAAACTAAATGAGACCAATTGTAACTACTAAAGTTGTATTGTACCTGAGGAATGTGACCTTGAAATTGGTTTCTGCTAAGGTCCAGGACCTCCAATCCGCCCTGAAACACATCCATAATAGAGCCCTGAAACGAATTCCCTGATATGTTGAGACTCACAATGGACCTTAACCCAGAAATATCTGAAATACGACCGTACATATTATTCCCAGAAAGGTTCAAGATCCTAAGCTTGGGAAAAGCAGCACCAAAACCTGCTGGAAGTGTTCCATTCAGCTGATTTGATGAAAGATCAATTGAAACTAGAGACTGGCACTTGAGAATCCCAGAAGGTATGTTGTGTGCAAACCTGTTGTGGTCAAGTTTGAGGACCCTCAGACTCAGCAGTGAGTTAACAGCTTCAGGAATTTCCTCTGAGAAATTGTTGCTGGACAAGTCAAAGCTTTCTAGCAAACCAAAGTTGCCAATGTTGTTAGTCAATGAACCAGAAATCTGATTGGAGGAGAGGTTAAGGCTCCGAAGAGAGCTCAAGCTCCAGAAATCTGAAGGCAGGCCAGTGATTTTGTTGTAGCTAAGATCCAAAGATTGAAGTCTGTTGAGCTTGCCTATGGTGTTATCAGGTATAGTGCCAGAGAGGTTCATACCAGATAGGACTAAGTCCCCAACATGTTGTGTACTGGCATCACAGAAAACCCCTTGCCATGAGCAGACAGAAGCAGAGAAGTTGTAGGCTTGGGAGGATGTTAAACCCATCTTCTTCAAGAACTCAGACACGAAGAACTCATCAGTATTTGGTTGCTGAGATGCCAAATGCTTGAACAAGAGTGCCAAAACCAGAACAGAACCAAACACTCCCAACCCCATCAAGGAGTGATGTTTGATACTTACAAATTATGCAAACCAGCAACTCCAAAACCTCCACCACCACAGGAGAGTGCCCCCTCAGAACTTCAAAACCAGTATGACCATATCATGATATCATGAAGGATGGATTGTTTACTTCAACAAAATCTCAATTTTTTTACTGTGCATAGTATAATAGCATAGAAGGATACAAGCTAAAGGACACAGTAGAACTAGAAGAGTGAAGTACAAACTAGTGTGATGTAATATAAAGATTGTGGACTATAACAAGAGAATGTGAACAGGTTTGTCTGGATGTGAGGATCACTGAAAGCCAACAAAAAGAAAGATAAATAAAGAAACAACCGATGCAAGAGGCAAACTATTGTCTTTGTCTAGACTCAAGGTTGTGGAAAGCTGTGATGCTTTGGTTCTGTGGCAGTACTTTTTGCCTAGAAACTTAATTTTCAAGAGGGGCTTTTCCCCCTTCAAAAGGGGCAGAGACAGTGCAACATGCAGTGAAGTGTGCTCCGGGGAAGAAAGGTGAACAGGAATGTGGGGTGCACTGTTTGAGCTTCATAAATGGGAAGGAACTGAACTGAAATATCGTTGAGGGTGACGGTTGGTGATGGTGTGAATTCACAGATTTATTGGTATGAATTCAATGATTCTTCGTTGAGTGAGTGAGGGTGTTTATCACTATTTTGGATAAAAGAGAAAGAAAAGTCTCTTTTGAATTTTGATATAATAATTATACGAGTAAAAAAATCAGCACGTATCATTTCTTGTTCTTTTTTTTGCCTCACCAGACAGACAAACCTCTCCGATATTATAATCATTGAGTGCTTAAATTAACTTATTTTTATTCTAAAAATGATTTATAATTAAAATTTTATTGAAAGTATTTAAAAATTAAACCTATATACTAAATATGTTTACTACTTGCATGTGATTGGTTTCCTTAAAACTGACATCGTATACACAAAACTACTTAACTCAATTTTACTTAATATGTAACTAATTGGCTACCTATTTATTAAATTAAATGCAAATATTTTAGAATTAAATATTTATAAGCTAAAACTATGAGCATATAATGGATCCTTTCATCATCCTCAAAATGAATAAGGTAATGTTAAACTCCTTGATTTCTACTGAGAAATAATCCAACTGCGGTTCAGGGAAAAAGGAGTCACCCCCATTGTATGATTGTGTTCCTGCCCTCGATTTTTTATTTCTCTCGCTCTCTCTTTAGGAAACGCCCTTGGTTTGTTACCAACATCTTAACTGTATAATCGTGGTCTCGCAACCCACCCTCCAGTCCCCCGAAAAAATAAATAATTGTATGATGATGATCATTTCAATGGATTAGCTAGATTTCTTGGTAGAATAAAGTGTATTTTTTTGACTTTGAAACATAGAAAAAAGTTCCCTTCTACCCGATTTTCCTGAGTGAGTGGGTTTTTGCACCTTTTTCCACCTTAATTTATGCTCTCACTAGGTTGCCAAGCCAATCGCATAATGCGGGCCATTCTCAATGTAAGACTCTAGGAGCAGTGGCAGTAACCAAGAATCTACCATGTGGACCCTCTAGTTGGTACCATTCTTCACTTGAAAACAATAATCGATTTCAATTTGGGATTTTGTGCCCTTCGGCTAGTTTGTCTTATCACGTGAAGCAACTGCAAATGGACCAATTTTGCCCATAACATGGGGCAGTTTAGGGTAGTGAGATCATCTTAGCTGAGCTTACATCAAACAATTTTGATTTTTTTCCTTCTTTTAATATATATATATTTATTTATTTTCATTTATTACATCTATTAATTACTTTCCAATTCTTTTTTATCTCTCCCTACCTCCAATATGTGTATACACCTTTTAGGGATGTCAAAACATCGTTATCCTATTTCCAATGGTTTTCTTCTTTTTTTTTAATGAGATTTTGTCTAATGTCTAGAAGTTTTGTCTATAGTTAATTTTGTGGCAAAATTAGTGTCTGTTTTTCTACCAGTGGCCCACACTCCCTTAATTTCTCTAACACTCCACTTATTTGAATCTTAATTGGAGAAATGCTATTGCTAGCACATGAGATGAGACTTGAGAAGGCTGATCTGACTTCATTCCCTTTAATATTATATAGACGAAACTTCACCTACAAGGAATACAGTAATTGGTGCTTTCACATGGCAAGTTGGCCTCTTCATGAAACGTGCGCAGAAACTGTCCAGTTTATAAACAAACCTCCAAGTTGGGCCAATACGCATAAATATTTGACTGTGTACAGTGAGAGAGAAGAGCGCATTAAGAACTCACAGGCAGTGAGTGGGGAGGATGAAATGAAGCCGCGTCAGTGTCTAATGATTTGCATTGATTAAGGGTGAGGCTGAATGAGTAACATGAAATCAACCGACAAAATTACTTTGAATAATCATAGCATCCCCACCAATACTTTAATGCGGACATTGTGTATATGAATAATATGATATCCATTTCCTTAATGATGCCACCATACTTATATTTCAAACCAAGTCAAATAAATAACGTTCCTGCGACAGAGGTACCACTTCATGGACTCACGAGGTGCATCATTCATATATAAAAAATAACACTAGTAGTATCAAGCATGCATATGTATATATCATGGCAAACCCATTCTAGATCCAACGGTGCAGGGAGAGAATAAATGATGATTTATTCAGCAGAATGTGTGGGATGTAGACAGAGATCGAGCTATGACATGATGTCGTTTTGCAGGACAATATTCCATGAATATGATGAAGATCTCGTCAAACTTTCTAGATTTATAAACCATCATGCGCATACTTCTGCAAGCCACAAATCATGGAGTATATAAGAAGGTTCAACTACTTGAGAGCAAACCTTTCACATATAGCACTTCCACACTAATCTCAAACATCATATCAACACATTAGACACTTGATAATTAACATATGAAGTCATTATTTGATCTTATAGAACAAATTGGAGTTCTCAATTCTTGAAAGCATGCTAACTTAAGTACAGTTTTTTTTTAAGTCAGGTGTTTTTTTTATTTTATTTTGGTAATGCATGTATTATTAATTTTCACATCAAATTAAATTATGTTTTTTCTCTTTAATTTATACAAACTTTGTAGTTTCTTTGCCTACTTAAGCATAATGAGATATTTAAAAATCACCATTAAGTATTCTTCTATGAACAAAACTATTTAAATTTAGAAACCTTAAACACATATAATTTTATATTTTAATTTATTATTATTATGAGTGAAATATTTTTTATCAAATAAAGTAATTATTCTTAATTTTAATTTTTCATTTTATATTTTATCTATTTATAAGTGCCCATATAATATACAAAATACTTATTGTTTTATTATTATTTAGTAGAGTTGGATATGCGAATTAGTTTGACTCGTTTAGGCTCAACTCACATTGGTCTGCAAATTTAACGAACAAGGCTAATTTGGTTCGCAATGAACCTATTCTCTTGATCTATGTCTTTCTCATACAGTCTATATGGCTAAACGGCTAGGCCCGTATATCAAGAATAAAAAATTAAAATTTTTGAAAATATATAAATTTAACTAAACAATAACTAATTTTTTTTTAAAATAAATAATTATAAATTTTGATTATATTTATCAGTTAATTATTAATTAATGGTTATAGTTAATTATTAATAACCGATGTATCCATTATTTATTGATGTAAGCAACTTCTATCTTTGTTTGTTTATCTGTTTCTTAATAAATAAATAAAAGGTTTAATTACACTTTTTATTTTCAAAGTTTCACAATCTCGTGAATTTTGTCTCTCAATAATTTTTTTGTGAATTTTGTTCCCAAATTTATAAAATATCACGAAGTTTAGTCTTATATGGAAAAATTGCCACAAGTGAGACAATTTTGCAACAACTTTTTCTTTAAACCACCACAATTTTCTACATGGGGAAAAACTTCATGATATTTTGTAAATTGGAGAACAAAATTTCCCAAAAAAAAACTTATTTGAAGGCAATATTCACAAGATTGTAAAACTTTAGGAAAAAAAGTGCAATTAAACCTAAAAAAAAAAAGACATGTCATAAAATATCATTTGTTTTTCTTCTTGATAAATTTTATCATTGAAGTGTTATTATTTTTATTAAAAGGATTTTTTACTTAAAAATTATTGAAAAATTATTTAGAAAATATGTTTAATTTTTTATGCAAGTAAACAGATTGTCTATTAACCTGTACACCAAATCTATTTAACTCGAGCCTAAAAAAATTTGCATTTAAATGAATCATCTTTTGTTAAGCCCGTAGTCTGCACCAATCGTGAATTAAGCGGACTATTTGTTGGCTTTAACCCTATATTGCAACAGAGACGTAAAAGATAAAGGTAAAATAACCTATGCTTGTATCAATTATGAATTTATAAAGAATCAAATTATGAATTCAATCTATCTAACAATATATCTATATACTTGAATGCGTACCTGTGTGATGCACGGGCGAATGTTGGGAGATATTTAGAATAATTTTTGGATGAATAAAGAGTGTTCTGGAGGTTACTCGGACCTATGGGTCCGAGTTGGCCCCGCGCCACCTATCCCAGTTTTAACATCCTCAGGTATCGCGGCTCATGTTTCCCTGCTATCACGGATCAATTCTACTGTGACCCTGACACGGCACCAAATGCACCTAGCGGCAAGGAATGCATGTATCTGGGCACCAAACGCATGCTGCCATGTGGCACCTTGTTCTAACAGAATTTCCCTCTAAAACGCCTTATATAAAGGACTCCACATCCATCAAGTACACACGCTCTCTCTCACACTCACCTACACTTAGAACCATATTGACTTAAGCATTGGAATCCTTGCAGGTGCCACCATCGAAGACGCCAGTAACCACCGTGGGAGCTCATCGGAGACACACTCTTGTGTTCACCACACAACATTGGTGCCGTTTGTAACGCCTAGCAGCTTTCAGGATCGACGGCTGTCCCTACAAACCAACACAAGACTTTTCAGTGTGTTTTATCCCCACTCACACGCTTCTTGGGAAACTTCCCAGTAGGTCACTCATCCCTAAATTGCTCCAAGTTAAGCACGCCTAACTATGGAGTTCTTAAGTGATAGGCTACCAAAAAGTAGATGCATCTTATTAGTATAAGTAATACTTATTAATTCCTTTAAGCTATCCTCACTGTACAGTCCCATACCTGCACAGCCTCCGGCTCCCTCTCATTCGGGTGTGTATTCGATTCGTTCATGTACCCTTCCCGCTAAAAGCCTGCCAAGAGCCGTTCCTTGTCCGTGCCTCATCTCTTTTGCACTGGCGATCACTCCCTACCCTCGTCAACGCCCGGGATGTTATACCGTCTGTGGGGAGTCGTCTTCTGACTCTCTTCTTTTCATTTCGTTTTCTTCATTCTTTGAAGAACGTGATGGTCAGCACAAGAAATCGCAAGTTCGTTGTGGCACTTTCACCACTGAAGCTTCCACCACCATCACCTACGAATGGCGAGGTAGCTTCCGCCACTCCTGAGGCGGTTCCCAACGTGAACGTTGTTCTTGCACCATCAGTCACCATGGCAAACCTTGCTGCATTACTACAGCAGCAGAGAGTGGCGTTGAAGGAGTAAGAGAAAATCATCGTTGAACTCCAGGCGGAGAAAGAGAGCAGGAAGGATACGGAGAACACTTACGACCACACTAAGAGGACTGTTGCATCGGCCTTGAAGCCTGTGCCGGAGATGCATGATGCACACATAGCGACGAAGTTGGATGAGGAAGATGAGCCGATTTCGTTCAATCTTCCCTTTTCATTGAGGATCTTGAATTTGTAGATCCCGAAGCAACTGCAGCAATTACCTTCTCTTGAACTATATGATGGATCTTCTGATCCAAACGACCACCTCTCAGTCTTCCAATCAGCGATGTCATATAGAGGAGTGTCAGCCTCATGACATGCAGGGTGTTCCCTCTCTCGTTGAAGGGAATGGCATTAAAATGGTTCCAATCTCTAGAACCAAGGTCCATAGATTCTTGGACGATGTTGAGGGAGAAAGTTAAGATCGCCTTTGCGACTGGCAAGGCCAGACCAAAGACTGAGGCCGATCTGAGGAGAATCGGCCAGGGCGCGGACGAACCGTTGAGGGAATACATCAGCAGATTTAACAAAGAGGCGAGGGCTGCTGAGAATCTGTAGTCCGGAGTAGTTTTGATGCTGGCAAAGGACGTGGTGAGGCAAGGCTCGCCTTTCTTCATGTCTATTAGCAAAACACCTCCCAACTCCATGGACAATTTTTTGAAGAAAGCGGAGAAATACATCAATTACGAGAATGTATTGGAGGCTGGCCAAATGAAAACGACCGACATTGCATCACAGAAGAAGAACACGTAGGCAAAGACCGATAAACCACTGCGTTATGACGACCAGGGTTTATGCAAAAGAGGAAGCCCGAGGTTTGAAGAATATACGCCGCTGAATGCCTCTAGAGCGAGAATCTTGAACGAGGTATACAATGTGGAGTTCGTGGAAGAGGGGATAAAACCCCCGAAGCCGATAAAGAACAGGGAAGCCGGGGATCAACCCAAATATTGCCGGTATCACAGGGCGACGGGGCACGACACTGATGAATGCTATCAGTTGAAAGATGCCATTAAAGTGTTGACCAGACGAGGGAGATTGGACTGCTTTGTGAAGCGAAGAGGGGGTCGCGATGATAGAGGATGACGTCCCTCGCCGCCAAGAAGAGAGAGATCGAGGAGCCCAAGGTGAAGGTGCTCTCAACCTCAGAGAGAAAGATCACCATGCCGACATAGCCCGATGAGAAGCCATTCACCTAGCTAGGCCATCGCGGGGATGAAGTCGAAGTATAAGCTATACGTCGTCAATCTCCTAGACAGTCGTCATCTCGGCGACCCACAAGATCCACTGCGCACTTACCCATAAGAAGCCACGAGATCATATACGTCAGTTGCGGGCGGATTCTTGGGAGGAGGTCTATCGAATAACGCGAGAAAGAGACATACTAGAGAAGTGATGACAACTTCTTCCAAGGCTCGTGCTGATAAAAGCCCCGCAAAAAAAAAAGCGCCACCCTTGGTGTTTGATGACACGGACTATGCTGATGTAATGCCCAATCACGACGACCCTCTCATGGTAAACGCATTAATGGCAAACAAGGAGGTTCACAGGTTGCTGGTTGACATTGGTAGCTCGGCCAATGTTATGTTCTATGAGCTATTTTAGAAGTTGAAGATCCCGGAATCTGAGTTGATGTCGTACAACGAAGATTTGATAAGATTCTCCAAGTATCACATAACACTGGTGGGGTACATAAAACTCCATGTGACGTTTGGGAAGCCACCCCACACGAAAACCATAGCCACGCAGTTTATAGTCATGGATGCCAAATTGTCTTACAACGCTATCCTAGGCAGACCAACGTTGAATGCACTAGGAGCTGTTATCTCGGTCTCGCATTTGGCCATGAAATTCGTAGGCAACGACATGGAGGTAGTCACCCTTCGGGGTGACCAAAGAAAAGCAAGAGAATGCTATAAGGAGTCACTAAAGGTCGACCGTAACCTCAATGTAGATTACAGGCTCAACCCCGGAGAAGGCGAGGTACTCTTGACAGAATTAGATTGCCGGGATGGGATAAAGAGAAACATCTGGATACCCCGCCCAAAACCAGATGGAGAATGCATCTCGGTTCAGATTGGGATAGAGGAACATCAGGTCGTGAAAATTGGAGCTGATCTCGATAAAAAAATGAAGGAGGATATGTCGACTCTTATGAAGAATAACGTCGGCTTGTTCGCATGGAAGCCGACAGATATACCAGGAATAGATCCCAATCTTTTTTGTCATCGGTTAAAGGTGGATCCCTCTGTAAAACTGGTGTGTCAAAGAAGGAGAAAGATGGCCCCTAAGCGCTTATAAGATATCGACAGACAGGTAGAGGAATTACTGAAAGCGGGATTCATCCGAGAAGTGAAGTATATCACATGGTTGGCCAATGTAGTGCTTGTGAAGAAATAGAATGGGAAATGGAGAATATGTGTGGATTACACTGACCTAAACAAGCACTGCACGAAGGATTCATTACCCCCTGCCTGACATTGACAAGCTCGTTGATGGTTCATCCGGATTTCGTTACTTGTCGTTCATGGATGCTTATTCTGGATACAACCAAATCCCTCTTTATCCAGGTGATCAAGAGAAAACGACCTTTATGACGGAGAAGGCCAATTATTGCTATAAGGTGATGTTCTTCGAATTGAAGAACGTCGAGGCCACATATCAGAGAATGATGAATAAGCTGTTTGAAGCACAAATAGGGCAGAACCTGGAGGTATACGTTGATGACATGATCGTAAAAAGCGTTACCCCTGTAGCACACCTTCAGGATTTACAGGTGACTTTCACTCAATTAGAAAAGTTTAATATGAGGCTGAATCCCAATAAATGCACGTGTGGTGTCTTAACTAGTAAATTAATGGGATACATGCTATCTGAAAAAGGTATCGAGTTGAACCCAAAAAAGTGCAGAGCTATACTAGAGATGAAGAGCCCTCAGAGCGTGAAAGAGGTTCAGAAATTAACGGGGCACCTGGCCGCATTGACAAGGTTCATAGCCAGGTCGGCACAGAACGCTCTCCCCTTCTTCCAACTTTGAAGGAAAGGCAAACCCTTTGAATGGACAAATGATTGCGAAGCCACGTTCGTAAGATTGAAAGAGGCCCTATCCGCTCTACCCTTACTCACTAAACCCAAGATGGGTGAAGTGTTATATCTATATTTAGCAATGGCTGATGAAGTTGTAAGTGTCGCGCTAGTATCGGAGGCACCAATAACCACCGTGGGAGCTCATCGAAGACACACTCTTGACGAGGGAGCATCCCGGACCTCAGCCTCCCTTATGACTATGCTCCTTGTTGTAGAGGGGCCCCAGCAAGGGGAAGCGCCTTTGATTTCTCCACGACCTTGGCCTTTCCCTTCACCCTCTTGAACTCTTTCGGTTTAGCAGCTTTATCTTGCTGAATGGCCAAAGCGAAGTTGGTCATCTTTGATTTCACCATTTCGTCAACAAAACAAAACAGGCTGAATTAGAATATACACAAAAGGTTAAGAAAATCAAACAAAAAGTATAAATACGTAAGGATTCACACAAACATACCAAAATTATGCTGGTACTCTGATGGAGTGTTGCCGGTCAACCATTGGCACAGAATTCGGTCTTGCATATTCTTGACCATAGCAAAGAAATGGTCTCAGGCTCGAGCTTCATCTGAGGTCAGGTCAGCATCCCGGACTAGATATTTACTAGGGTCCAAGCAGTAATGGTCGTACAACCAATACAAAGGGAATCGAGGTTCAAAAACATTTTCCCCTGTGTTCCGAACCATAAACAAGACCTCCTAGCTCTCCGCACGGGGACATAAAAAGAAAAATTTATCTTTGTAATCTTTATATGAGTCCTGAAATGGCTTCAACAGTGTCCGACCCCAGACGCTTCGGAATGAGATGGAGGAAAACTTGTTGTCATATGTTTGGTGGAGGGGGGTGAAATAGTATAAAAACAAACTCCAGGTGCACACAACCCCCTCTCTAGCGCACAAACTCTCGAACGCCACCAAGAACACCCAGTTGTTGGGATGCAGTTGCGAAGTGGCGACGTTTAGAAAATTCAAAACGGACACTTGGAAGTCCGTAAAGGGTAACTTGACTCCAAGATGTTCAAAAAATGTCAGGTACATCAGCAGGAAATTTGAGTATAAATACCCAGCCGCTGCAGCCTCGGCCTCATCTAGCTGAGCCCCCATATTGTCCTTTTGACCTTGAAAGAATATACGACCTTCGTCTCGAGGAGCCACCATGTCAAAAGGAATCTCGGCAGCTCCTCGACTAAGTTCAAGAGGGTCTGCCAGGGCGTCCAATGCCTTTTGAGAAAAGCATGACCTACTTATCTACCCAATCAATGCCAAGGCCGACGACATCATGATAGGCCTCTAGAGTAGTCTCCACATTCTTAACAGTCTTCCCCATCTCCATGCTAAAAACACCGGAAGAAGAATCAGAAATAGCCGATTATTGGTCAAGCTGCGACACAACTCTGGTAATAGCTTCCGTCGGCCTTTTAACCCCAAAAACGCTACCTAGCCCAGAGGGAATTTTCACTAGGTCGGGATACTGCATCCAAGCCTTTGCGTACTCCAACACTTCGTCTAGGTCACATGACATTCCTACAGCCTTCAAATGACTTCAACACTTCTCCAAGATTTCAGGACAGATTGCTATTTCGGGCGATGAAGGTTGTTTCGGGTCGGCTGTTAAAGAGCGCTCGTCGACCCTTCTTACAGACCACTGCCTATCTACCCTACCCCGAATAAACCCTTCCCCGCATGCAAATGCGGGGCCAATAAAGGAATTGGCGCGACCAGTGTCATCGCCACAACCATGGCAGCCAGCACCGCGAGACAGAGGGAATATCGACGATCGAAACAGCCAATTCGCGCAAAACCTCCCGAACGGTTGCCACGACCGCTGCGAGTGGAAGACGAGGTATCACGTGTACGAGAATCCATTTTTGGCAAAACAAACAACAATACAGTACAGAAAAATCACAAAACAAAGTAAGTCGAAGCGAAAAGAGAACAAGAATATTACCTTAGTATATAAGCTGACTAGAGCTAGAAGAGACGTCAAAGCAGAAACGGAGCATCGCAACCTCCATCGGAAGAATGAGACACAAAGCAAATAAGCGTTCAAAGGGAAAAATCTTTGACAACAAAGTAAAAGCAACCGCACTGCAACTACCAGAAGAAAAACCTTTTATATTACGAGCCTATATCGAGGCAAAGCCCAAGCCCAGGTTTTTCAAAAGACAACCGCCAAATTTCCTGGAATTCGAAGCACCACAGTTCAAGATGTTGAATCGTTATACATTTAATGCACCTCGACTATCACCAAATTACGGCACACCTATCTGAAAAAACGAAAGGATGGGCGGACCGTTTAGATCCAAAGTCGGCAAGACCTTCTCTAGCAAAAAGTTCTACCAACTTGGGGGCAACACCACCCCGAACCCTCCTTTAGTCTCTTAAGCCGACGATGCTTTCTCAAGCATCATCGGCTTAGGGGCAACTATTCTGGAGGTTACTCAAACCGACGTAGCCTCTTTAGCTGACAATGCTTCCCCAAACATCACCGACTTGGGAGCAACTATTCTGGAGGCTACTCGAAACTATAGGTCTAAGTCGGCCTCGCGCCACCTATCCCGGTTTTAACATCCTCGGGTATCCCGGCTCATGTTTCCCTACTATTACGAATCAACTCTACTTCGACCCTGGCACGGCACCGAATGCACCTAGCGGTAAGGAATGTGTGTAGTTGGGCACCCAAACACATGCTGCCACGTGGCACCTAGCTCTAACAGAATTTCCCTCCAAAACGCCTTATATAAAGGACTCCACACCCATCAAGTACACACGCTCTCTCTCACACTCACCTACGCTTAGAACCATACTAACTTAAGTATTGGAGTCCTTGCAGGTGCCACCACCAGAGACGCCAATAAACACTGTGGGAGCTCATCGGAGACACACTCTTGTGTTCACCACACAACAAAAAGTCATATACATTTCATTATATTGCTCACAAAATATTAAATAAGAGTGCATCATAACAAAATCATATGAATTTAAATATTACTAAATATGAATAAATTAATTATATATGAATGTTATATAAACTTGTAAATTATTTCATCCAAATGAAAAAGGCATCTAAATATATTTAATTTTAATACAAATATAAAACATAATGTAAAATTTAATTTACAATGAGTTTTATGATTGAAGAAATATGTTTGGATATATATATATATATGACATTGTATGTAAGAGTAGAAAACTTTAATAAATTCGACCAAATGAAACATTAAGAGAACCTTAATAAAACTTTAATAGAATTTTAATAAATTAGCTAATGATTGTGTGCTTTATTGTACAGCCTGCGACCCACCTTATAACACCTTGCAAAGTACACACACATGCAATTAATGAGGCAAGGCATATGTTAATGTGAGCCCCCAAAACCACATGATTTCCCCTCATATATACAGCCCTATCCCACCATTGTTTTCATATATTACTTAATATTATTAATATTATTAATAAACATGAATAATATAATATTCGTATTACAGTAAATATAACAAAATAAAAAATTCTAAAAAATCAACATGAAATGTACAAATAAAACAACATACATACCTAGTCAAATATTATCTCAAGTTTTGAAAAACTTCTTTATAAACTACATTTGATGTCTGTTTAGAATTTGCATCTTCACTGTAACATATTAGTATTTTCAATCCAATAGGAGATGTCACATGTGACAATGCAACGTACAACTGTCTATGTGAAAAAAACAGGCTAAGGAAGATATATTCCTACATGTTTGAGTGACTGTCCCTAACTTTTTTTTATTGTCATTGCAACAGAGATAGCAATAGAAAATTTCCTGCGTTGAAATTTTGGATTTTGGCTATTCCTTCTTTTTTCTACTCTCTCAAACTACAACATCAAAGAACCACGATATTCACGTTCATATGACATATCACCAACATCCCAGTATTCTAGTGAAACATATATGAACTATATTAGTATGTTTTCTTAAAATAAAATAACAAATTTGAATGAGAATATAACAAATATAATTTATACCTTTCCTATTAGAAAGAACAATGACTTCATCTTCTTCCCCATTTAGTTCATTATTATTATCTATTTAAATCATATAAAACATTAGTAATTGATTAATTTCACCAATAAATGACTATTTCCTAACTTAAAATTTGTAATCAAAGCAATATCAGTTTAATAGTGTTAACTATTTACCATAGTTCTAAGCAATATTTGATGATTCGGATGATGCCTTTGATGCACAAGGTATATTATTAAGAGAGAATGACACACTCTTTTCAAAATTATGAGAGCCAAGTCTATTCCTTTTATATAATAATTACCTGCAACATTGACTGAATAAATCAAAGAAGTGGACAATGTAACCTCTTTTGTCAAATTAAATCAAAGAAAAGTATAATAGAAAATTAAAAAAAATCAATAAAATTAGAAAAACAAAACAACACTTGTATTTGTCAATTTACCTTATACTAAAAGAGTCTTTAACTTCTCCAATTTATCAACACACTTATCCACATTTTGATTAATATTAGAGACAAGTGAGATTTTTCTAGCAATGCTATTGTTGTCATCATCTAGTTAAATCACATATAAAATATATGAAATCTATAAAAGTTAATGATTTAAAAGATTAAAAAACCATATAAAGTTAATAAGTTCAAACATTGATACAGCAATGTGGAACTACCTGATAATAATGTAATAGCAGGCTCATCTAACTTTGTATGAAATTTTGTGCGAAAAAGATATCTATTTGATGATTCAAGTGGTGTCTTCGTTAAGCAAATTTTATCATTAAAAGAGAATGACACGCTTTTTTCATAATTATGACATCCAAGTCCAATCCTTCTATATGATACTTTATTATCTACAACACTGATTGAGTAAACAAATAGTTAAAAACATCATTTCAAATCATGCTTTACAAAAAAGTTCATAATAATTACATTCACTAACCCAACTCATTTGTCTCTAGCAATACCTTATTACATGCATGAGTATTTTTAATTATATTAGAACTGGGCAACGTACCCTTTTCTGTCAACTTAAATCATAAAAATGTATAAGAGGAAAATAAAACATCAGAAAAATTATAAAACAAAAAAAAACTCATCTATTTTTCGATTTACCTGATAGTGAAAGAGTCTTTGATGTCTTAAATTTGTCAACATATTTATCCATACTGTGATAAATATCAAATACAGTTGAGATTTTTCCAGCTTTCAACACAAATCTCTCACTTCTAATTTGATTTTTCTTGACAACACCATTGTTGTTGTCATTAGAAGATGCTAAATTCTGAAAAAATGTTAAATCATAAAAATGTCGTAGGTTATAGATTGCAATCTAAGATATTTTCAAAGTAATAAGAAAGAAAACTTCATGAGTTATTCATGTATTTTTAATTTGAAATTAACAAATATTATATAAGACGTAAAATCTGAATCGCATAAAGAACACATTTCACTATCAATTTTTTTCTAGAAGATAATTCAATTATCATTTGTGATATCAAACAACAGAATATCGCCAATAAGACTTCCAAAACTCGTTTACCAAAATTCGCCTTTGTCATTATACTTGTAAGAAGGTTCTAAAGTTCAATTAGTGCATAGCATAATAGTATCTATGAATGAAGTTATTTGCCTATAAAAAAAATTGAAATAAAAATAAATGAAAACAAAAATTCATAATAATTACATGCATCGAAACTATCTATAGGTATTATTTAATTAGGTGTGGTTAGAAACAAACCTAAACTCAAAAGAAAACTCCTCAAACTCCCATTACAATCACAGTAAAATGAAAGGTGGGCAATAACATTAATAGAATCACTTTTGATATTAAGGAAAATCTATTTTATTAACATTTTTTTGAAATACGACTATTCGTAATGATTTCCCAATAATTGCCACAATGATTGAGCGTGTGTGTATATATATAATAGGTTACTTAATAAAAATAAATTAAAAAATATATATTTACTAAGAATAACTTACTAATATTTTATCTAATGATTTCGATTCTCTTAAAAAAAAATATCTAATCTAATATTACTTTAATTAGAATATATTTAAAATGTTACCAATTATTATATTATATTATATTATATATATATATATATATATATATATATATATATATATATATATATATTGAAAAAGTAATTTATTCTTTACCATTATTAGTACATTAATAATACATTATAATGATACCATGGCCATTTATAATATTACACATCATTATTTATAAAAAATTTAAAAATATTATAATTTTTTTTTCAATTGACAAATAATTATTTTTATAATAATAAATATAAATATAATTAGAATATTTTTATTTTAAACTCTAAAGTTACTTTAATTACCAATATTTTATTTAATCCAATATTACTTTGTTTTGCAAAGTGTAGCGTAGTTTCTCTTAATATATTCTCTTTGCTTTGCAAAAGTAAAAAAACTATCTAATCTAATATTACTTTAATTACTTTGATTGGAATTTGTTTAAAATGTTACCAATAATTTATCTAATGATTAAAATGTTACCAATATTTTATCTAATGATTTCGGTTCTCTTAAAAAAATTATCTAATCTAATATTAATTTAATTAGAATATATTTAAAATATTACCAATTATTATATATTATACATTATATTGAAAAACTAATTTATTTTTTGCCATTAGTAATACATTAATAGTACATTATAATGATACTATTGTCATTTATAATGTTACACGTCATTATTTATAAAAAATTTACAAATATTATAAAAATTGTTTCAATTGATAAATAATTATTTTTACAATGATAAATATAAATATAGTTAGAATATTTATATTTTTAATTTTAAAATTACTTTAATTACTAATATTTTGTCTAATCTAATATTACTTTGTTTTCCAAAGTGTAGTGTAGTTTCTCTTAATATATTCTCTTTGCTTTGCAAAAGAAATTTTTTTTTATCTAATCTAATATTACTTTAATTATTTTGATTAGAATATTTTTAAAATGTTACCAATATTTTATCTAATGATTTTGGTTCTCTTCAAAAAAATATTTTATCTAATCTAATATTAATTTAATTAATTTAATTGGAATATTTAAAAAAAATTACCAATTATTATATATTATATATTATATTGAAAAACTAATTTACTTTTTGCCATTATTAGTACATCAATTGTACATTATAATGATACTATTGCCATTTATAATATTATACGCTATTATTTATAAAAAATTAAAATATAAAAATTATTTCAACTGATAAATAATTATTTTTATAAAAATAAATATAAATATAATTAGAATATTTATATTTTAAATTTAAAAATTACTTTAATTACTAATATTTTATCTAATCTAATATTACTTTGTCTTGCAAAGTGTAGTGTAGGTTCTCTTAATATATTCTCTTTGCTTTGCTAAAGAAAAAAAAATATTTTATCTAATCTAATGTTACTTTAATTAGAATATATTTAAAATGTTACCAATTATTATATATTATATTGAAAAATTAATTTATTATTTGCCATTAGTAGTACATGAATAGTACATTATAATGATACCATTGGCACTTATAATATTACACGTCATTATTTATAAAAAATTTAAAAATATTATAAAAAATTGTTTCAATTGATAAATAATTATTTTTATAATAATAAGTATAAATATAATTAGAATATTTATGTTTTAAATTTTAAAGATATTTTAATTACTAATATTTTATCTAATCTAATATTACTTTGTTTTGCAAAGTGTAGTGTAGTTTCTCTCAATATATTCTCTTTGCTTTGCAAAAGAAAAAAAAATTATTTTATCTTATCTAATATTTCTTTAATTACTTTGATTAGAATATATTTAAAATGTTACCAATAATTTATCTAATGATTAAAATGTCACCAATATTTTATCTAATGATTTTGTTTTTCTTAAAAAATTATTTTATCTAATCTAATATTAATTTAATTATTTTAATTATAATATATTTAAAATGTTACCAATTATTATATATTATATATTATATTGAAAAACTAATTTATTATTCGCATTAGTAGTACATTAAAAGTACTTATAATGATACTATTGCCATTTATAATATTACACGTCAATATTTATAAAAAGTTTTAAAATACTATTAAAAAGTGTTTCAATTGATAAATAATTTTTTTACAACAATAAATAAAAATATAATTATAATATTTATATTTTAAATTTTAAAATTCCTTTAATTACTAATGTTTTATTTAATCTAATATTACTTTGTTTTGCAAAGTGTAGTGTAGGTTCTCTTAATATATTCTCTTTGCTTTGCAAAAAAAAAAAGAAGATATTTTACCTAATCTAATATTATTTTAATTACTTTAATTAGAATATATTTAAAATGTTACCGATATTTAAATTTTTTTAATTTTTAGAAACAATTAAATCTTCGATATAAAATAAATTTGTACACTAATTTATTAGAATATATACAAAATGTTACAAATATTTACTCTATAAATACTATTGTTAGATTTTTTTAATTTTCACATAAAATACTAATTTTAATTTATTAGTATCTTAATATCTCTGGTTCCCGAGTTTAGTTAACCAACCTATTAAATAAATATATTACAATCAATAGAATCAGGATACTGGACCTATTAAATAATTTGGTCTTGATATAATTTGGTAATGCGTAACTTTAGTTGTATTACAATACTTGTATATCCTACTTTAGTTGTAAGGTTAACCTATTAAATAATTTGGTCTTGATTTTTATTGGCTACATAAATTCTTACTTCTTCCTTACAATCAATATTGGCTAAAATTTCTGAATTTTTGGACACAAATGAATATTCGATACGAGTAACAGATAATTAATTTATTAGCATATAAATTAGTTTATTCATAAACAATTTTTGGAAACAATTAATTTATTAGTATATTTATTTGAAAAATAAGATTAATTCGCCAATTAATTTGTACACCAATCTGAAAAATCCCATTTTTAGCCAAAATAAAGATGATTTGCAATATCTTCCAAATAGGGATGACAATGGGTAGGGTACTATACTACCCATCTCCATACTCGCGTTTGAAAAAAATGCCCGTACCCGGCCCTATACCCGCACGGGTAGCAACTTTAATCCATATTCCCATACCTACTGGATACCTGTATACCCATACCGCACTGCAACCGCACCTTACTTATGTGTAAAGTCAATTAATTAATAAAAAAAATAGTAATTAGAAAAATTACTATAACCAAATTAAAAATTCACTCTTAAATTATTCAAACATAATCTTAAATTATCTAAACTTATCCTTACATCATCCAAATATAACATTAAAAATATCCAAACATAAAATTAAATGCATCCAAACATAATCTTACATCATTCAAAAATAAGTTATAAGAAAACAACATTAGAAACATTGTCATCTAAGAGTGCAGCAAGCAATAGGAGAAAGATGAGTTGATAACGCAAAGAACAAAGGCAAGTCACATGCATCCAATGTGAAGAACAGAAGTGCAGCGCAACAGATACAAAGAATGGGGAAAAGAGAATTTTATTTCTTAGGGTTTAGTAATTTCGGTTGTTATATTTTATTAATTAAATTAATACAAAATAAAATTATAATTATATATATGTAATACTATAATTAAATATTTATATATATTAGTATGTGCGGGTATAGGGTGGTACTATAGTACCCATACTCGCACCCATCCCCGCTAAATTTTGCGGGTAATTACCCACCCCCAAACCCATCCCCATTAAGCGGGTATTTCCCTTCCCATTACGGATATTTTTTGCAAGTACCTATAGGATTCAGGCACAATTGCCTTCCCTACTTCTAATGATTTAAGCAGCAAAGGATATTTAAATTTATGTAAGTCGTTGATGCAAACTTAAACTTTGTAATAAGATCTAATAAAATTTAATAGAATTAATTTTATTTAATGGAGAATTAAATTATTCACATTAATAATATTTATTACATAGGTATTAATGTAACACTTAATGTTTTAATGTAGTATTTTTATAAATATATAAATAAATATTTAATTTAAATAGTATTAAATATTGTATTTGGTAAATATAATATATTTATTAAATTCAATAATTAAAATATAAATTTATTAAATGTATGACTTTTTATCAAAATCTATATACATACAAAATATTGTTAAATAAAAATTAATTATTATAAAATTTAATACATACATACATATATATATATATATATATATATATATATATATATATATTCTAAAACCAAAAGATGATAATATTTAAATACTATAATAATAATTTTAAATATTATTTTAATACTAATGCTCAATTTTTTTTAAATTAGTTCCTTTAAATATATTTAATGAATAATTTATATTATGTATTTTTTCTTCCACAATTTTTCAATATTATATTAAAAATATTGCATTAACATTAAATATTGTAATAAATAAAATATTACAATAATATTAAGAAAATTTAAATATATTTCAAACCAAATGATTTTATAAATATGTAGCTAAATTTAAAATGATTATATGTCTATGTAAAATAAACTTGAACTAATGTGAGTTGCTGATGAATACTGGAATTTTACAATAGTCATTGATCGAATCTAAATATATATTTTTTGATAAGTGATCTAATCAAATTTAAATGACCTAATTATATTTAACTAATTTAATTATATTAACGAATACATAGCGTTGACCTAATTAGATTTAACAAATTTAATTTTATTAAATTACTATTTAATGATATTAAAACAGTGAATGAAACTATTTTTATATTTAATACTATTTATTGCTATTAATTAAAAAAATATTACTGTTTCTGTCCTTTGGCCATTAGATTGATAGATTGTATTTTCTATATAAGCTAGAGCAAAATGCCACGAGAATAAGTATTTTTGTCCCCTTTTATTTTGATTTTAGTGATTTCTGATTTCTTTTTCTATTTAGTAGTTTATTTATTGTTATCTCTTATTTACGCCTGACTGGTAAGATTTTGGTTATATTATTGCACAACTTTATTCTATTAATTAACACTTTTTTTCTGACAATTTACAGTGATTTTCTTGGTATTGATTCATCAATCTTTTGTTCAATATATTCTTTTACACTAAATTTCTATATTGTTTATTTTACAGCTATTATATGTATGCTATTATAGGGGAAAATATTGCACATTAAGTTCAAGATAATTTTGCAAGAAGGAAAAATATACGTGATTAATTAAGAATTTTGTAATGTTAAAGAATAATGACAAATTTAGATAAAATGCATATAACAAATTCTAATACATTTTTAGACCATAAATATGAAATGTATCCTTTATTTTTGTTAGAATTTTTTTTTAGGTTGCAACCGCATGAAGAAGAAGCATGTGATAAGGAGTAAAATGAATTTTTGAAGTTCTAGATATATGAGAAAAAAATTAATTTTACAGCAATTTTTTTAGTATTTGTTCAATTAATTGTTAGCGAGAAACATGTTTATGTATGTGCAACAAAATACGTTATCCAATTAGTAAATTTTTTACATAATCAAACTTAACTCAATTTGTGTAAATTTTATTTTATTTTACATACTTTTTTTCACTATTAACACTAATCATAAATTCAATTTGAATAAAATCAAAAAAAAATATTGAATAAATTTCATATGTCAAGTAAAAAAATACAAAGAAAAAATATTCTAGTAATAGCATCAACGATAATTGATATATGACTTATCAATTTTGACTTTTGCAATACCCTAATTTGATAAAATGTTAAATTTTTTCAAAAATCTTTTTCAATAAATATGAAGTTGAATTTTGTAATACGAGACTTTTGCAAAAATATATTAAATTAAATTACTAATTGTATTAAATATGAAGTTGAATTTCAGTGTTAATCTATACGAGATTTCAGTAAAAGTTATTTCAAAATTCAGTCATTGAATAAAGATATCAAAACATATAAATTAATCAAAAAATTAAATATTTATAAATAAATTAAAAATATAACAATATGAAAAAAATTATTATATAAACATGAATTAATATTTACCAATAAAGAAATCATAAGAAATATTTGCAAAATAATTAATTAATATTTAAATACATAAATAATGAAATATATCTTTAGTCATTATTGTTCATAAAACATATATTAATATAATAAAATTAAAACAGTAATATAGACTTAAGAAAAAATTAATGTTTTTTTAATGCTATTAATAGCATATTTTTGTAAATATATAAATAAATAGTTTTTTCTTTCTATAATATTATTTATTGTTTGTATTTATTAAGTATAATACATAATTAATTTATGTTTTCTTTTTAAATAAAAATATATTTCTTATAAGAATAAAAATATTCCATTATTGTATGTCTCACTATAATTTTTTCTATTATTTGAAATATAATTTTTTTCATGTTATCTGTTATTTTTACAATAAATATAGTTAAAAATTATTAGTTATAGAGACACATAAAATACATGTTAATATAATATCCACAATAACAAAAATGAACATTCAATTTTATATATTCTTAATATTTAGTTTTAATAAAGAATTAAATTGATTACCTTAATGATAATAATTATTCTAATTTTTAATTCTTACAAGTTCAGACCTTAAGAATAATAATAGTAGTAGTACATTAACTTAATCAATTAAATAGTACATAAGCTACAATACTGATTAAATTTAATATAAAAATAAGACGATAACAACACCAGCAATACTAATAATAATAATAATAATAGAGTTCTTTCATAACGATCAATTATAAGACATTATGATTTTTAATTCTTATAAATTAAAATCTTAAAGAATAATAAATACTCATTACATATCATAAATATAAAACAGTGTGTAAACATTAAACTCTAGCATAAGAGAAAATAGGCTATGCACTAATACTGTAAAGTAGTTTTACATAGTCATTCAATCACAAACCACTATACATGATAAGTTTTTTAACTTTTACAACAACTATCTTAAAAGTTGTACCAACAGTGATTTTTAATTGATTGACAGTGTAAAATTTTTTACACTAATAATGCATAGTCATTAAACTCATAATCAATTACTGTTGTTATTAATAACGTTCTCTTTTTGAATGCATTTAGAATGAAAAATAAAAATAGTCACTTATGAAAAATAGAAGGTAATAATATTAAAAAAAATAGTAACACATATAAATAATAGTTCTTATAGATAAATCATTCTTATAATAGTTAAATTATCAAATATAAAGTCTGAAATATATAATAATTCTTATATATAAATAATTTTAAAAAGTAGCAAGTAATGAAATTAAAACCAAAGAACAAATAATAGTAATAGTACAAGTAGTAGTAGTGGTAGTAGTAGTAGTAGTATCACACTATTTCACCAAATTCAAAATAAATTTTAATGTTTAAAATAAATACATTTAAAAATTATTAATCATAAAGACACAAAAAATCAAGTACACTTTAACATAATATCCACAATAACAAAAATAAACATCCAAATAAAATAATTATATATTATTTATACATTCTTTTTGAATTTATACATTTTATATAAGTGTCGCATCACTGTTATTACTTGGAGAAAGAATAAATCATAATAAATTTTAATAGGCTTAATATTTTTGAAAATAAGGTCTACTCAATGAAAAATATAATTAATAATCTTCTTCAATTTTACTGTAATTATATTTAATATAATACTAAACATTTTGAAAAACAATACTTTTATTTATGTACATATATTTAAAAAAAGTACTAAATACAAATATAAAAAAATATGTAATTTAAATAAATTTGTGCAAGGCACGAGTTTAAAATCTAGGAATGGATGAAGTTCATATTAAGAAATATAAATGAAAATTTTATTTTCTAAGTGATGATATGATAGGCTTGTCTTGTCGCTTTAACATTTATATCTAAATTAGTTGATATTTTGTATATTGTATGAAATTTTAATTAAACTGAAATATAACTAATTTGAATTTAGAAGAAAAATAAAAATTAAAAAGGCTTAATTTCAAAATATAGGTAATTAAGTAAGATTTGAGATAAAAAGAAAGTTTTAATATGAAAAAATAATTATAGTTGGTATTTTAGAATTTTAAAAAATACATATTAAGTAATTAAAGTCAAACATGTTACATAAAAAAGCAGAATAAGAAATATCTTTACGTTCTCTAATAATAGACACTCTAATATATAATATGAAGAATATTTTCGTTACCTTTGTTTTTTTAAAAAAGGAAACCTTTATTGGGATCATAACGATTAATTGTGAAAATGAATCGTAGGGATCAAAAATCTCAATTTAATTAATTAAACATCTTAGATCTTGTCAATCATTGTACTAAACTATTGACTGGTTTTGCTTATTTAAAAGAATTTTTCATTGAGTTAAAAAATAAAATGTTTCTGATGTAATAAAAGATTTTTGCGGTTTTGATGTAATAATTTTATTTTTTTTAACCCCTTAATCTATACACTTGGTGCATAGAATAGAAAAATTATATTAAAAATGCTTAAAATTTAAATACAAGAACATAATTCAAGTGTTTTGTAAACTTTTCAAAAGCTTACTCTTAATGGTTACTTTGAGAAATTATACTAATAATTAGAGCATATTTAAAATAAGTAAATAATAAATTTATATATACACTTCAATATGGGGTTGTTCTAACTTAATTAGTGATTTTGAGTTCAAGTTTTAGGTATATAACTGTGTTAAATATTTTAAGGAAAACTTTACTACTCATAAATTAAACTATAAATATATTTGATAAAATGACTTATTTTACTAGTTTAAGAATTATGTTCCAAGAACATATCTAATGCAAGTTCTTAATTTGAGGTCTTAATTCTTTTTAAGTGATCTCCTGTTGTTACATAAGATTTAAAGAACATTCATTAATTTTCGCTCTAATTTTAGAACTCAACTTCAATACTTATTTTATTTTTAGTGAGTCTCATTTTATCTCTCCACTCACAAAAAACTCTCGTTTTGATTTTAAAAAAATATTTTTTTAATACTTAAGCAACATTGATTATAGTTACTTGTATAAGTAACTTTTATAAGAACTTATTTATTTCAATGTTATTTTCAAGTTGCTTGACTTTAACAACCAACTTAATCTGGGGGTGTGCAAAAAATCCAAACTGATCTGAACTAATCCAAAATTAAAAAATCGATCCATTTTTGGAAAAAAAAATCCAAACCAAACTGCTTTATAAAAAGGTTTAGTCAACCAATCCATTTTCCATGAAGCGGATCAATTTGGTTTGGTTCTTTGAAAAACCTATCCATTTATGAGTATAAAATGGATAATCGATCTAATCTGGATCCAAAAAACCAAACCATTTTAAAAGAAATTTGAATCGAGCTGCTTTATAAAAAACAGTTCAGTTAACCAAACCATTTTTTACAAAGTGGTTTGGTTTGCTTCGAATCTATTTTTTGAGATATCCATTTTTTGCAAACCCCTAACTTAATCAACTTTATTGGATTTGTTGTAACGTTACTACTTACGAAAAGTAGTAGTGTTTAGGTTTATAGTTAAACCTTACATTTTAATAAAATTTCTCCTTTATCCTCTTTTAATTTAGGAAAAAAAAAACCTCACCATCATATTTACAATACCCATCTCTCTTTAGGCCACTCATGTATTATATATTTGCATTATTTATTTAATTTTAATAAAATATTTGATTTTAAAAATAGTAAAAAAATCAAAATTAATTAAAAATCCTAAAATTTTAAAAACTTAAAAATAATTTTTGTTTACAAAATAAAAATAAAATTTATATAAAAATATAAACACGCTTTTTTTATACTATTTTATAGTTATACTCTATCACCATATTCAACAACTAATTTTATCAAACATTTTCAATTTATTAAGTTAATTTAACAATTTTCAGCTAATAGTCTTCACCTAAAGTTTAGGTTTTTAACTTTTAGCTATTTTTTAAAAATTTTAATTAACTTTTCAACTATTTTTATCAAACAAACTTTAAATAACAAATCTCTAGAAATAAAATTGTCATGTACATATTATAAATGAGTAAACCCCTAATAATCTTTCAGATTGTGTAGGTTGAGCATTTAAGATTTTCAAAAACCTTCTATTAGTTCTGATTTTACAAAAAAAATCCTTCATTTTACTTATTTTATGTTATTTTTAACTGTCGTTTTACACAAAAAATAAAATAAAATAAATCGAAGTGAATGACGTTTTATAAAATATAAAACTAACAAGAGATATTAAAATTTAGAAACTAAAATTTTGACTCAATCTCGAGAACTAATTTAATGGACTGTTTGGTTGGGTGAATAGAAAACATAGAGGAGAGAAAAGTTTAAAATTTGAATTGAAGAAATTGTAAAAAGAAAAAAAGTTTAAATTTTTGTTTCTAAAAGTCAACTTTTTCTTTTTTTTTCTTTCTACTTTCTCTTCAACCAAACAATAAAAAATACTTCATTATTTATATTTTTTTTCTTTTCTCTTTTTTTTTCTTCCAACCAAACATACCATAAAAGTTTACCCTCCTATAGCGCTTGAATTAAAAGTTGATAGTAAACTATGGTTGATTGATCTTCTGACAGCTTTAAATTGTTCAGTACGGTGTATTAATTTACTTTTGTTGTATGTTCTTGGAGAATAGCGATACAGTTGGATACCACTTGGGCTTCGAATTTCATCCGTTGAAAACTCCTAGTTATTTTGTTCACGGCAGACATGGCTATTTATGTTCGATTTACATATTCACATTGTGAAATAACAAAAACAAGGCCTCAAATCAGTCAGTGTAAGGAAATCATTATTAAAAGTGCGTTTTGTCACCAAGATTAAGGTTATGTTTGGTTTTCCATTCAGCTACCTTGAACATACGTTGACTTCTTAAATTCAGATTGGTAGTATGTCTAGTTTTTTGTTCAATAATTTTGCACACTTATGGTTTGAATTCAAACCAAGTTTCAAATAAAAGTAATATCTAAGGTCATGTTTAGCTTAACATTTGTTCTTCTTCAACTTACGTTTGTTCAAATAATATTTCATGATATATTTAATTTTCTTCAAAATGTGTTTGCACATCTAAGAGTGTGTGTATGTTTGGAATACAGTTCATTTCAACACAAACTAGCATTCAACTTAATGACACAACATACTTATTTCTCTGTTTTCTTCCTTGAAATGTGTGAATGTCTGTTTGGAGCCTTCAAAACGGTAATCTAAACACACATTAAATTTAGCTTAAAACCAAGTTTCAATTAAAAGCAATACCAAAGTTGTTTTTTATAAACTCAGTTTGTAAAATGAAATTTATTCAAACTTAAGTTTACAAATTTTAATTCAAACATGTTCTCACTTGTTTTTAAAATTAAGTTTACAAAATTAAGTTTATTCAAACTTTAATGCAATCATACACTAATACTTTATTTAGTAGCGAGACGAGAAATGAAGTGGATGAAAATAGGAAAGAGCGAAATAAATAAAAATAGGGTGAAATTTTAAGTTGTTTGGTTTGAGAAAAATAAAAGAGAAATTGCAAAAAAATAATATTATGAGATTGTTTGGTTGTGATAGAAAAAGACGAGAAATTATATTAGAAATCAAAACACTATTTTACTCTTATAGAAACGTTAAGACGTCTATCTAAAAAATTTGACTTTTGACGAAAACATAGCTTCATTTAATCTATTATTTGGGCTATATACTACTCTAGCAAAGAAAACATGCGCTTGCTTAATTTAATTGATTATTTTAGACATGTAATCAATTATATGTCAGCTCTAGCAAACAAAACTTGTCATTCCCTTTGTTTAATCGATTGTCTTGGACATTTAATTGGTTATATGGCATCAATGGCTTCATTTAATTGATTATTTTGAACTTGTATCCGATTAAATGCCACCTCCATTAAAGAAAACTTGCCATTCCCTTTGTTTAATCGATTGTCTTGGACATTTAACTGATTAATTGCACTCACCGTTAGCTAATCAAAGTAGCATTGTCGCAAGCAAGCAAGCAAGGTGGCCTCACCATGAAGCAAAAATCGAACCTTGTGCGCAGCAACTAATCAGCGGCGTCAAGGGTTCACATGAACAAAGACACTAGAAAGAAGAGGCTGAAAGTGAGGTTTGAAAGAAAATTTCTGTCCTTTTTCTCACCAAAGACGCAAAGAAAGATTTTTAAGTGTTATCCACTACTTTTTAAATTCTCTCCACTTTAATTCACTGATACCAAACAAAGCAAATTTTTGACAACACCTCTATTTCTTTCTTCTCTACTCAATTTCTTGTGTATTTCTAGGACATCAAATAGAGCATAAATCTTACGCGGAATTTATGTTTGGAATATCACAAGATCTTTAAAATTACAACCATGGGTAGATTATGTACAAAACAAAGATACAGACAAGTGACAACAACCAACCAGCACCGTCGAGTTCTCATAATTTCAACTATAGCCGCTTGTGTACATCATTTAAGGAACCAATCAGCTAAACAAAAATCACATGACATGAGAAATCATTTCCAACTGAACATTTACGACTGGATAGTTCATGTTTGCTCGTTTTAGAAAATTTATTCAAATTAAGCTCGAATCCCCTCCCCCCGAAACCCAAAAAAAAAGAAAAAAGTAAACACGTTTTGGGGAACTTAAAATATTGAAGCATAAAAACTTAAAATATTGTTTTGACCCTTGACCTTGTGTTTGAATAAGGAATTTTAAGAAGCTAATTTATTTTTATAGAAAATTTGAAATACTTTGTGATAAAATAATGAAATATATTGTTTAGATAGAAATTTAATAAGAAATTGGCATTCTAATAATATATGAAGGTATTTTGATTACTTAAAATTGTAAAATTTTAAATTCTACTAAAAAAATAAAAATTTAAAATTTTGCATACTTATTTTCTCCCACCTCTATGTTTATTTTCTCTCTACTCTCTCCCTCTATCTCCTCTTTCTTTCTTCTCTCACTCCCCTCTCTTGTCTCCCTCTCTCTTTTCTTTCTCTCTCCTTTGCCTCTCTCCTCTCTTTTTATTTTCTATTTCTCTATGGTCTCTCTTTTATCTCTCTCATCTCCCTCTCTTCACTTTCTTTCTTCTCTCCTCTCCCCCTTCTCTCTCCCCTCTGTCTCATCTTGCTTTCCTCTCTCTCTTCTTTTCCTCTTTTTTCTTTCTCTTCTCTTTATTAATATTGACGTAAATATGTTGTTTGGATAAGAGCTTTAGTAAGAAATTGAAATTTCAGTAATTTATCAAAATATTTTGATTACTTAAAATTGTAAAATTTTAAATTCCACCAAAAAAGTAAGAATTTGAAATTTTTCATACTCATTTTCTCTCTCTTTTCTCTCACCTATATGTCTCTCTTCTATTTCCTCTCTCTCCTTTCTCTCTTCGCTCTCTCCTCCCACCCTCTCTCTTTGTTCTTTCTTTCTTTATGACTTATCTCTCTTCTCCTTCTCTTCACTCTTTTTCTTCTCTCCTTTCTCCCTTCTCTTTTGCCTCTCTGTTCTCCCTCTCTTTCCCATCTTTCTCTTTTCTCCCCCTTTCTTCTTTCTCCTCTCTTTTCTCTCTATCAATATTAACGTAAAAGATATCAATATTTGTATTTTTGAATTATTAAATATTATCTAATATTAAAATTATTTTTAAATTATTAGATTTCTAAAAACTGGCTAATGTTTATTTTTAGTAAATTTTAATATTAAAATTTTAATTTTTAAATATATATTTAAAATTAAATTTTGCATATGATATAATGAAAATTAAAATGTCATATCCAAGCTAAAAAATTGAAATTTAAGAAATTTGAATTGATTTTTCCAAACAAAACATTTAATAAATGAAGAAAATTTAAATCAAAACAATTCAAATTTCAAATATTTCAAATTCCTTAAAATTTTAATATTCTTCATCCAAACACAACCTGAATGTAGAGAGGGGGAGATAAGAAAAAATATATATAAATTTCTACAAATAAATTATGTGAACCCTTTTTAATCACATTACTTCAGCTTTTTAACAAATAAACTCTTGACAAGCTATAGTTTTAACATAATAATTATTTAATTTGCAATTATTTTTTGAATACATTATTCTCGATTAACATTTTCAATCATCCCATTTTGTCTTTTAAAAATTTAATTTAATACATGGAAAACAATTCCTTTTATGTAATCCAAACAAAAGCTGAATTACAAACATTAATGAATTAGGATATAAATTCTTACAATTTTTCCTAGAAATTAATGGTACATATAATTATAGTATTTAATCCAAAGTCAACCCAAGAGCAAAATACTTCAGAACACGATACACGCACTTCGCAACATGAAACTGAAATACAGAATGTCTCAACAAATTTAAATTCATGAACAAAATTTCTGAGCTACGGTGTGCAGCTACAACAGAAATACAGTAGGTTTCATTTCACTTCTCTCGTACATGCAAATAGTCTGAAAATGAGAAATGCCCTCCAGGAACATAGGTGCCTAAAAACCCAACCCTCTGCTCTGCCTCAAAGACAATAATATGATCCAGCAAACAAAATTTTGTGCTGGAGAAAAGAATAAGGTAGGTGCTCTCTTCACTACACTTTCAGCGTTTGACAAAATTGCTACAAAAGAAGCCCACAAGCGATAGAAGGCAAATAGTTTTGGACGTCATATCCTAAATGGAGGGTTCCCTGAGCTAGATTGGTCCAACTTTGCCCTTTTCAACTTCGATTTCTCGATGGCAATTTCTTGGAAAAGATTTGGCCCACCAAAGCTATGCTTGAAGCCCCTTATCTTCTTCCTCTTTCCTTTATCATATTCTTCATCCCTGTAAATTTTGTGGCATCAAGATTTAAATTTATAAATACATGCAAAATTTTGGAACAAAATAGTCCAGTCACATACAGTTATGACAAATCCTAAGCCTTCCCCCACCAAAACTACAAACATTGTGTTAGCAGCTCTATTGTTTCGGAAGAGTGGTAACTGCATGAAGACCATATTTTATCCATGTATCTGGACAAAACCTGCCTAAATACACTAACATTTCCCTTTTTTACATTTGAACCCAATGTACCAATTATTTGCTAAAGGACTAGGTCAATAAGGGCATCTACAAGGCAAGATACTATTTAAAGGCAATCATTACAACATATATTTGGACATGAAAGAAGCCCACAGTACAATTAAAAACCCTGATTAATTAACACAAAAAAATCAAATAAGTAGAAGAAAATGCTTTTTGGGCACAGAAATCTGGCAAAATGATAATTTTTTAACAGAACAAAAAGAAGGGCCGGGGGGGGGGGGGGGGGGGGGAGTATGGCCTTGAAACTTCAAATACTTCAATTAGTCGTGACAAAGGAAGGCACAAACTAACAGTCCACGTTACTATAAATAATAAACAAGGAAGAAAAAACAACATATAGCTAAGCTCACCAGTCATCCCCAACATATCCAATGCTGACAACCTTGTCATTCTTTGACTGCAAAGGCTGAGATGATGGTAATTCTATATCATCCCAACGTGCAACTGTATCCAAATAAAGAATAAAGAATAGGCATGTTATATATCAAGCATAAAGGTGCAAGATTTCAGAGGTGCAGGGAAGGGGGGAGGGGACAGGGGAGTAATTCAAGTATTCAACCATTAGATAACAGATTGAACTAAATTAAATGAAGCAGCTAGATTTATCAACGATAAAACATTATATAGATGACATTAAGTATGTAGAAAAGATTTAATGTTGATCACACAAATACTGAAAATATTTGTTTGGTTTACTTGAAGCATTCCCAATATTCATTGATATCCGATCATTACATTTATTATGTTTGAAGATCTCCAAAATAACTGAGCATTTTCATCCCACAATACCCATATATAATTACTATTATAATTATAATTTAGAACAACAAAGCACCGTTGTAACAACCACAAGGTACATCATGGATACTGCCACAGTGTCACCACTGCTAATGCAGTCACTGTCCTTATTGGCCCAGCCACAGCATAGACAGACCCACTTGACAGTGATTGTGGTTTCATTGATAAAATAGAGAGAAGGGAATCAAGGAGTGAGATTTGAAACAAGTGGGCAAGGTTGTCATTCTCACTGTGATGAGGATTCCCAACAGGAGGAAATTCAATATATGTATGCCTAATATTTCATTATCAGGAAAATTAAATATCTATGTTCTTCTCTCAATTATCCTGTCCTGCCATAAAAGGGTACTTCAGATTATAGATTGTCAATTCTAGGAATCTGGCAAGTCACAAGATTCCTTATTCAGAATGCAGTACAGGATATAGAGGCACCTGGTCAAACAATTAAGCCACCACAAACATAGCACGAACAGGAGAACTATTAACCCAAAAGTCAATATCATATCATCTAATCTCAAGAGATCCCCAAATAAAATGTATCCTAAAACTAGGAATATAATATTTTCAAGTCAACTTGAGTGGTATTAAGATCCACTAAAATGTGCAAGCAGATATATGTAATTACTTGACCATAAAAAAGCATATTATAAAGGTAAAAATCCAAAGTTAGCACATCAACAATTATGCAAGTCCACCTTGCACAGCACTAGAGTAAGAATAAAACCACAAGAATGTAGAACACAAATTTAATATATCATTATCATGCCAGACAACTAGAAGGGAAATATCAATAGAAACTTACCAACTGTCTCCTCCAGACCTCGAGTAAGCATACTCATTAAACCATTATGCATTTGATTTCTTCTACTATCTTGTGCACTATCAGCTTGTCTAGCTTCAAATTGACTTACTACTGAACCACCCCCAGATATATTTTCTGCTTGCGTCACTGATGCAAGCACAGCACAGTTATGATCGATTCTCTTCCTAAATTCTCCTTCAGCACTATTTTCTATCAGAGATTCATCATTAGATTTAAAATTAGCACCAGCTCTATAACCAGCCTTGGTTGCTTTACTTTCAGAACAACTCAATACACAAGGAAATACATCAGTTTTTCCAAGCGTAGATGGTTTGGCATCTTCTGATGAGAAAGCTAGCTTATCCAACTTTTCTTTGTTTGGATTCTTCAAACCCGAAGTGCGGCATTTACTTCTTTTGTGATTCTTCTTCCGTGGGCCTAAGTATGCCATGTACCGGAAGATTGGGCGAAAGATGCATGCTAGATATCTGATACTTAAGGAACTTCTTTTTTGGTTTTTTCGCATGCTTTTGATTAATACTCTCTGTATTCAAAGATCTATTTACTGACATGTTAAGAACCAGTCCCTGAGAACCAACCAGATCTTCATGCACCACACTACTAGCTTTCTCACAAGCCAAACCAGTTGCAGAAGTTCCAAGCTAAAAATATAAAAGTAAAGTCAATACATAAAAACAATCAGGCTCAAAACAATGGGCACACGGGATAGCACAGAAACCTGATGGTTAACTTTCGGATGAATTAGTGAAGTTATAGGGCAAATGCCATTGGCCATATTTGTGCTTGAATCTTGAGGTGTAGCAACATCAACTTTCTCGACAAGATTTTTCTAAGTGAAGAGAGAAAAGATTCACAGTTCAGTAATCAAGATTCAAGTCAACTGAAATAGCACCAGTTCATAGGGGTCGCAAAATAAACCATATACCCATAATCCATCCATACTTAAATGCAAGCCAATCCATCCATTTAAAGAAACAAAAGTAAATGGATTAGATGGAGTGGGATATTGTGATTAATGGATGGTCAATGATCCATCCATCTTTTCCCAATCCATTGGATTAACAAATTATTAAAAATGGATCAAGTGGTTCCTCGTCCTGATGCTATTGAAAGCTCATTTATTCTTCTTCCTGTTGCTTCTCCATTACCATATGATCCACCAACAAATGTTTTAATAATTGAAAGTGGATTTTTTTAAAAATATAACATACTTTTAAATGGATAGGTTGGATATCCATCCATTAAAAACAATGATTAATGGATGGGTTGGATGGTTTTAATTAAATGGGTCATGGATGGACTAGATTTTTCAATACTTCACAGATCACAAAATGAATTAATGGAATTTATTTTTTTATCCATCCATTATGATCCAGTTCAAAATTTATCCAAACCATCCAATTGACATCCCTACCAATTCAGCACAAAGGGGATACTGAAAGTATTGGAATTATTTACCTTCAGAGACTCAGCTTTTCCATCAGTAGCAAGTTCACAAGTCTGGGGATTAGTTGATGATGGCACTATGGAAGGAGAATCTTTAATGCCCTCTTTCAAAATTACATTCTCATTACACAAATTAACTTTTTCTCCAACTGGTGCAGCTAAACATTTCAGATTATTAGGGAGATTATAATCTTTTCCAGAGAGATCTAATGATGACAAGCATCCAAGTTCTGATTTAGCTAGAGAGAGTCCATCTGGTGAGACCTTTTGTGCCTGTGCCTTGGAAGAAAGTTCAGATCCATGTTTTTTACTTTGCATCAAGTTTTCTGCTGATATGACACCCTGTTTTTGCGTAACCAAAGCATCCTTTATAAAAGAAGCCCTAGATGGATCAACATTTGACATTTTCTTCTCAGCTTCAGCAGTCAAAGAAGGTCTGCTACAAAACTTATTTTCTGTTGGACCATTTGGATATTCCTTCAATACATGGCTTGAAGTTGAAGATTCTCTATTTCCATTCACATTAGTCTTCATATTCTCCTTCTTAGCAATATCAACAGGCTTCCTTGGAACAACACTTTTTCTATCACGAACATAAAACAACATGTATGCTTGCTGATTTAAAACTTCACGCTCACTGACATGACTTACCTGTTGCAACAGTGCAAATTGGGTTAAAATGACAAATAACTGACTTCAATAAAACAGCAAAAAAGACCATTGTATCTGGCTTTATATAGTATTCCTCCAAAGAAAGTCATCATTCATCAATACATTATTTCACAAGTTATGCAAGCCATTTCCATAGGCATATAATTCATCAGACTTTTGTGCATAAAAGAAGCAATATTTACCCAGTTCTGAGAACAAACGGATCTCAGCCAATAATTTGAAGGTATTTCAGTTTCTACTTTATACCAATCACCTAAAAGCTCACAGTTTTATTTTTTTCAATTAAACAAACAGTGATGCAATAACATCAACGTTCATTTCAAGAAGGTATCCATTATGAATAGGGTAAACAGAGTTTAAAAAAATGTTATTCTGCATGATAATAGTTATTTTTCTTTTCAGTTCCCCCCATCTTGAGATACTGGCTGCTTTTTCCCAGCTTATTGATATTCATAAATTAGTGCCAAGATTTGTGAAAAACATAAAACTTGAAAAAGAAAACTATAAAGCATATTTTCAGTACCCGGTTGTCATCCAAGGTATACCACATGTTATTTGAAGTGCGAACATAGCAGTAATAGTGACCAGAATGAGTGCTGGAACCAGAATGAACCAGAACCCCATATAGAGAGTACTTCACATCTCCATCCTGCCAAATGGAAGATAATTGAAAGTATGAAGCATAACATTACTATGTAAGTTAGAAACACATGTATACCAGTCAAACAGCATACCAAATATTTCAAAACAAGAAACTGCAAAAAATTCTACTGAGCCTGTCCTTTTGAACATAGAAAACCCATGGCATAACATACATTTTATGTATTTTATCTCACAAGAACAATAGAGGTATATGTACAGAAAGTAAGATAATTTATAACAATTTCAAAAATATATATTGCTTACATATGAGCCACTGACAAAAGGTTTCAAGTCCAGTGCATAGCCAAATTGAACCTTCTTTTTAATCTTTTGTCCAGGATCATGCACATGGAACCGCTTTAAGTGAATTGTTAGCACATATGGTGCCTTATGAATTGTTAGCTGTTTGAGAGCCTTAACTTTCTGTTTGCATCGTTGACAATGGTACTCTCTCTCCCCTCCATCCAACCATTCTGCCGCCGTGAAATTTGCAAGTGCTTTTTGCAATGAATCTGCCTTGAATATTTCAAGACTTAAATCTAAGAAAGGATCAAATTTGTTGGAGCAATAAGAACACTGCTGGCATTTCACCTGGAAAAGGCAACCAAAGAATTTTCAGTTGCTGTAATGAAATAGCCATACATTGAAGTAAAAATCCAAATTATAGTTGTGTCATGTCATAGTCTTGTCAGATGCATTTCCATATTGGACATTGCATGGACACTTCAAAATAATTTTAGTTGCAGCTTCATAATTTTTTTTTTTGCTTTAATTTTTTAAATTTTTATACCGATACAAAATGGAATATTACAATAAATAGACAAATTTTAGCACCTTATTATGTATTTGATGAATTGTGCTCATTTTTTAAAATATGAATTCTCTCTCGTAATTTAAATTGTTTATTTTATATTAATTTTAGCTGTTGAATTATATCAGTTTGTGTCCTATGATTTTAAAATATGCCATCTCCCCATGTCCACATCATATATTATCTCTGTCCTGTGTCATTTTCCTAGCTCGATTAGTAATGACATTACTCTCTGAAATTCCACCATGAAGCAAGAAACAGTTACCTGACTCCTCAGACGACCACCAAAGATTTTATGAACAAAACTTTTCTCATAAGCACCAGGTGATTCACTTGGTACACCAGAAGGCAGGCAACATTTATGCATACACTCAAGTAAGTTCACCATATACTCGTGTGCATCCTCCTGCCTTGCATTACGGAAATTTCGTGATATGCCTGATCTCATGTCAGGAATTACAAATTTCAAGCTAATAAAAGGGAAAAGGGGACAGGGAATGGTGATTATTGCTTACGCATAAAACCAAGTAACAATCACTCTAGTTAACTTGAAAAAGTGTTATGCCTCGTCTAACAGAATCAAGCACATGAAATCTTGTTCATACTCAGCTTTTAGACAGAGTAAACAACAATTTGCCTAGCATTGTCACCTTGTCAGCTGTAAGAATAAATGAATAATAAATCTTGAACTACTGTCTACTGTACATTCTTTTCCCCGTTCAAAAGAAGCTGAAAAGGGTAAATCAGCAAGGGGAAGTTCCCAAGAAGATGCAAATGACAAAACTCATAGCTAGATAAATAAATGTCAAGAAGTTGGTTCTAGCTATTTTCCAGAACAGACTGCTTGGACATAAAATACAGGTATTTTCTGATATATTTATATGGAATGATTTCACGGTTAGAAACTCGATGGCTTAAAGATATACATGCTCAACGAAAACATACTTCCATACCAACCATTCTCCTTGGCTCAAACAAATACAAGCACAAAGCAGAGGAATATAGGAAAATGAAGCAGATTATTTTATAACGGTGGCCTAAATCTTATCATATGTGTAAAACAATGAGATAGAAGAAACGAACCATAATTGATCATTCATAAATCAAACACACAACATCAGGATACATCGTAGATTCCCAACCAGATCCTCTGGGGATAATATTCTCCCAGTTGATTGCAGTGCACGACTAACATGATTCTGTATCGCACAAAGAGCACAAAATCCAGCAATGTGGCCTACAACAATTGTAAAATATAATTAGAAATTCAATATAACAATAATTTCCTTCATACATATGCATCATGGCCAACTAAAAGGAAAAATTCTGAAAAACATAACCCTGTTCATCTGCACTTATTTACCAAGGTTGGGCACACCAAAGCAAATGTCAACCATAAATGAAGTATTTCCAATTGCCATCAACACAATCTGGCAAGTGTAGCAGAAGAAAATGGAAAATGAAAATGTGGAAAGTTGCTCACATGAAGTTTTATGCTTCCCACTCTGCAAATACGCAGCTAGAGGTTCTGTATACGTCAAACACTGCAGTACCGAATTGAGAAAACAAGTGTTTCCCAGATTTCGCAATCCAGCTCCCTGAAAATAATTATTAAGGTTTTTAGTCAAAGGCTGAACGGTAAAACGAAACGCGTCAAGAACAATTAAAAAGGACGCAAAACGAAAAATAAAAGCCCATAGCAAAATCAACTATTCCTAATTACGCGTAAACTAAATTTCATCTCAAGTTTTCAAATGGCGGAGGCAATGAAATTGAACTCACTATTCTCCGGAAGGTAATCCCGAAGCTGAGCTCCGGATCCAAGCCATACTCGGAGAATTCGGAAGCGTCGTGTTTCTTAGGAGCGGCGGGGGAGGCAGCGGAACCGAACGGTCCAGGTTCGGAAGGGTTTAGAGTTTCGATGTGAAAATCGTTGGAAAAACCCTTGAAGGGCTTCTTGACAGGAAGAAAGTGGATTTTTCTCGGTAAGGGACCCTTACTGGATGAAGGATCCAGCGGATTCGGTGGTTCGGTTTCGATCAAGGAAGTTTCCGCCATTGGTGAACTTCCAGAAGCTTCGATTTGAGAGAACGAAAAGTGGAGACGCGGAGAAGAGAACGAAAACAGAAGCAGAGGGTTTCGGCTTCTGGACAGGGAAGTAATTGCCAAACGGTGGTGGCTACTAAACCCTACACAGCCAGCAACACAACACACTGTAGTGTCTTCTCCCGTTTTTTTTTTTGGTCCCTCTCTGTTTCTCTTCAATTATGAGTGGTGTAGGGCCTGGGCTTGGGCCCAGAACTGAGTATGTGATCGAGAAGAACGTAAGCCGGGAATGGAACAACTGGCCCACTCAGACCTGGACCGCGTATTCAAAGTTCAGACCAGATATTATACCACAAAAATAAAGTTCACACCAGATATAAATTTCTACTTATTCCTATCTGCAATTACGGAATGTAAATCACTTTTGGCAAAAGTTAACAATCAGAGATCATATACAACAATTCCTATAACAGTTTATATAATATTATATTTTATGTTTATCTCTTTCCATTAAATTATTTATTACATTTCAAACTCTTCTCTTTCTTTCTCTTAATTGTAAAATTTGTGATACATTTTGTTGTACAAATATCATTTCTCTAACAATTAATATTAAATATATGTTAATTGAAATCAAAATTCGTTATTTTGATTTTATTATTTTAATTGATTAAAAAAATGATAATATGGAGTTTGAATTGATCCCGTTTGTGTTTAAAAGAAATTATAAATATACGTTGCTGGAAAAGCTTTTGAATTTGTATAATATTAAAGTTTTCTATATCAATTGTCAAACAATATTTTTTTAAAAATTACAATTTTAGAATTTTTTTAATATTTTCAAATGCCATTTATTGTTATTATAGAAAAATTTTCAAAATTAAAAATCGTTATTGAGATGACTTTTAATATAGTTATTATAAAATCAGTAAACTTTTCATAAATGATGATATGTGATTTGACAATATATTTAAATTAAATTCTTTTTTTTAATTTTTTGGTTTATTAAATTTTTCATTTATATTATTCTTGATACTTATAACCTTTAAAAATTTATTTTATTTTTATTGATTCTATTTTTTGAAAAAAAAATTACAAACGTAAGTTTATAGTTTTTAATAAATTAGATATATATTTATATATATAGAATTGTTAACGTACCTACTTGATTGTTTGGTTGAAAATACATTAGCTAGTTATAATTAAGAATGTATCTTAAATTACACTAACGACATAGCTTACTAACGTCTCTAACTAAAAAACAGTGGTTATACATTAGTAAATGCTATAGCAAACCTTGCAAGCATTTGTCAACATACACCCCATTTATGTTTTAATTAGAGTATGTTAGCAAGTATAACTGGATTATCTTAAAATACACCAATGGTGTAGCTTGCTAATGTACTCCAACTAAAAAATAAGGAGTGTATGTTAGCAAATCTCATATATATATAGATATATATATATATTATATAGATATATATATATATATATATATATATATATATATATATATATATATAGATAGATACTATATATATATATATATATATATATATATTCTTAATAACAAACGCAAAAAATAAAACAAATTAAAAGTCTAAAAAGTAACAAAATAAAATAATTAATAAATATATACGCAATTAAAATAATTAGCTACTATAATGAATTAAATGCAATAAGAGGAAATAACACAATATCTTATATTTTTATCATATATAACATTTATTTTGATTTCATAATTTTTCTTGTCTTAATTGTTCATAAATTACGTATCAAATGAAATGAGATTTCGTGTGAAATTGCTCCACACATGGAGCTTTCCTTTTTTATATTATTTAACAATTATTAGGACTAGTATTTGTTCACTTATGCTATTGAATAACTTTTAGTAAAATATAAACTTGACTAGGTTAACAATTAAATTAATTATACGTTATTATCTTAGTAATGACATATAAGGAAACACACATAAATATATATAAAAAATATTTATTCACTCAAAACATTTTTTTTACTTATAATATTAAACAACTTTTTATAAAATATGAATTCAATTAATTCAAGTGTTAATTCATGTAATTATTTTGATAATTATATACATCAAGATATATAAACATTCATGGTATCTAATTTAATGGTTCAAACATCAACTTTTATTTCAAAAAGCATAGCATTATATGATGATAAATTGAAATCATTAGTAGAGTACAAATTAATTAACTGTCAAACTTATATCGATTCTACAAATTTAATTTACTTTATAAACTTAATTTACTTTATAAAACATTTAAATTTAATAAACAAGTTAATGAAATTTAATATTCATAAAAAAATTTAATTGTTTAGTTGCTTGAAATTTTTGTCTATTTTTTATTTTATATATCCACTTTTATATTATAAAATATTTTAGGGCTACGATTTTGTATTAAATAACTCACTTTTATTTATATTTATATTTTTCAAAACATTATTTCTTGAATTTAGTTAATTTCATATATTTTTATATTATAAATTTAATATTTACTTTTGAAATACAAACATTTTTATATTATGACCACGTGACATCTCTTGTATTAAATTAGATTGTGGATCAGTGCAATGCACGAGAAAATAGCTTTTGATTATTATTCTGATTGGTATACAATATAAAATATTTGCAACGTAAATGTATCCTTCATTATTATGTAAATTTAAGGGCAGTCAGATATCAAGTTTATTTTGAATTATGCCTAAAAAAAAGTTTAGTTTGAATTGTTTTCTTAAAAAAGTTGATTTATGTTTAATACGTTGTTGTGCAGTTACTATTGTTACCATATAGAACATTTATTCTGATTCTCTAATTTTTCGTGTCTTAATTATTCATAAATTGTGTATCGTAATTATTCATAAATTGATTTGTACGCAAATGAATATGAGGTTGACATGTAAGGGAGGAAAACACTTTGGTATTACCAAATGAAATAAGATTCCATGTAAAATTGCTCCAAAGGTTGACACGTGAAAATTTTTTTTTTAGATTATTTTCGTTTGTATATATTACTAGTGTATTGACCCGTGCCATGCACGGGATAAACATTTTTTTTGAATATTTTTATAAAATGTTTTAAACATTTTTTTTTCTTGAAATTTATATTGAGGTATTATTTATAGTAAAAAATTGATTTATTTCCATCATGAATTGTAAAATATAACATCTTTAGTTGTTATTTATTGTTGTTCATTATAGATAGTAGATTATATATTTGGTAAAGTGTGATTTTTAAAATAGAGTAAATGAGAGAAATAAAATTAATTATATGTTAGGTAGGGTAGTAATTTAAATAATTATTTTGAAATAACATTTCAATAAATCTAAAGTGAGAGTTCCTAATTACAATAATAAAAATTTAAAACATCACATTTTATTAAATGATATTTTTAATCATATATATTTAAATTAAAATGTGAATTCAAGCCATATATGTCATGCCATGCACAACATATATGTTTTTTTTTTCTAAACAATTTTGTAAAATATTTTAAATTTTTAACATATAAGAATTTGTAAAAATTTGAATTAGGGATTGTGAACTAGAAATAATAAGATTTTTGTGTTAAATATCAGTCATTTGTCATAAATTATAACAATTTTTAAGTTATTAATTGTTATTGTGCACTACAAATAGTTGGTTGGAGATCCAATTAATTGTTATATTTAAAATAAAATATGGTAGAAAATAAAAAAAAATAAGATTGAGTTATGAATATAATTTAGATAAATGATATCATATATAATATTTCAACCAACATGTAAAAGTTTTTGGTACAAATCAAACCAATAAAACAACAAAACTTTGAAAATGACCATTTTAAATATATATTGTTAATAATAATATAATGAATGTAATGATTTTTAATATTAATTAGTAAATGATTATAGTTTACTATACTATATAATATATAAAATATAATTTAAATATACATTATATAATAAAGTGAGATTTATGTCAAATTTTAAGCTAAAAAAAACTCTACAAATTTCTTACTCTATTTTGTTATTTTACCTAAACAAAAGAGTGTAAATTTGTAATATAAATATTAAACAAAAATCAAATTACCATGTATATATGTGTGTGTGTGTGTGTGTGTGTGTGTGTGTATACATTATATATCATTATGTATACATATATATACATTATATATATATACATATATACACATATATATACATACATATATACACATATATATATATACATATATATACATACATATATACACATATATACATACATATATACACATATATACATATATATATATATGTGTGTGTGTGTGTGTGTGTATGTATATATATATAAAAGATGATATTATTAAAATATTTTTATTAATTTTTAATTAAAAGATATAAGAAATTACAAACCAGTTTAATTAAAATAGTAAAATATTTTATTTTTTACACTCAATTAATTGTAAAAAAAATATATTCAAGCAATAATTGATTTATGAATGAATTTGCAATTAATTATCAATTAATTTTTGTATTAACCAATTAATTATTACTTTAAATATAAAATCAGTAATAAAAGCATGTTAAATAAAATATATGAAAAATTACTATAATATATATATATATATATATATATATATATATATATAGAGAGAGAGAGAGAGAGAGAGAGAGAGAAAGAGAGATAAATAGATATATAAGATTATAGAATCTAAATGTATGATAGTTTAAATTGAAAACATTTACTTAAACATAAATGTCATTTAATTACACATTTTGTAATGTTCTTAGTTATATATGATTGATAATTAGAGGGTTTTATGATAATAATAATTAATTATAATTGAGATTTAATGTATAATTAAATAAGTTAATTATTGTATTAACTTCTATTAGGAAATATAATTAATTATTACCTATTGTATTAATTATTTAATTATTTTATTGACAACATTTAATATGATATAGTAAAAGATGATAGAATTTCGAGACTGAACGTAGATATAAGATTCGGAGACTTAGTGAATATCTACAGTTTAAGTAACATTAATTATAGCAATTGCAAGAAAAAAAATTACTAAAACATTTGAGCATAAAAGATTTAGGAATAATTGAGCATAAATTCATCCAAAATAGACTAATATTAAAAAAGCTTGCAACAATTTGTGGGAAAACTCAAAGTGAAGAAAAAATTAAACAGGCAAAACAAGTCTAGAAAATAATTCTTTCCCCATGACAAAAGAAGCTAGTCTTTCTCAATTTTTATCTCTTTTAATGATACTTTACTAGGGCTAGAATCTCCCCCCAAAAGGATAAGGCCTCTTCAATGCGGGGCTATCTTGTGAGTCCTTGCATAAATCAACAACATCCATACTAATGAAATCCTTCGCACACTCAACATTTGATTCAAAAAATTTAGGCATGAGGTCTTGACAACACAAAATTAAAACCTTGGCTAGGTGTAATAATAGGACACTAAATTTTGTAAGTAATTATTTAAAATTGTATACCTGAGCAACATCACTAATTGCTTTTGCATTCAATCCAATATTTTCAACTTGAACACTTAACCCAACATGGTTTACATCCTACAACAATAATGGTAAATACTTATTTATTGCCAAAGTTCAACTAAGTTTTAGAAAAAAAAAATTGATTTGAGATAATATCGTATTCACCCTTTTGTCCTTGAACTTTTGCAATATCTCAGCATCACCACAAACCCTCTTCACACGATAAGTCTTCTCAAATATAGACCTAGTCACGCCATAACAACTAACCTTGAATAAAAAGCTTTTACCAATGAGATTAGAAATTTCTTTTGGGATAGTTAGTGGCCCGGGGCTCTATCAAATGTTTTGACAAACAAATCCTAGTTAGAAGTGAAAAAGTATAGCAAAAAAAAAAAGAGACTTTGAGAGCATTTCTAAAATTATCCACCATGTTGATAGACTCCGACAACTCAGCACATGACTTTTTAGCAAAACAGTTGCATCACGATAAAAAAAAAAAAATGTAGCTAATTTTGTATCATCAATTACATGCAATTTTAGGAGAAACCTGCAATATTATGAGATGAAACAATAAATAAAAATATATCAACACACAACCCAAATTGTAATGCAACAATATTTAAATTATACAACACATTTTTTAAGAAATATAGCACCTCAAAGTGACATTTAGAACATGCCGATTACATTTCTTGTAAAAGTACATATCAAAGTCTAGACAAAACCTTCTTACTGCAAGTGCATGCAGTGTACCACCAACCTTTCTTATCGGTAATATAACTAACAATGCCTAAAACAATATAGGTTGACTTCTAAATTTATCGTATACATGTAGACAGTTAATAGTTATCTAAAAAATATTGACAAATTTATTTATAAAAACTAAGACTCATACAAATACCTCTTTACAACCCTTTAATGTTTCAATGTGGTCCTTGGTGTCAAATTTAGTAAGTCATCTTCAATGCTTACCTTTGATGCGTCTTGCAATTGACTTAATCCCTAATTAGGGGATTCAAATATATCGGCCATCCTGACAACAAAAACTTATGGGTTATGATTTAAAATATTAGATTGAATTGTCAAAAAACATGATTAGGAAATAAAAACCTTTTCCTCAATGCAGCAACCTCAAATATATCGGGGTTAAACAATAGTTGTGACGCACGCATTGTGTTTTGAAGGGTTATTTGTCCTGAACATCATTAAAATCCCAGTCATGGAATACATTAGAATGCATTGCTCTGTTAAATCTAAAAAATATCAGAAAATGATATAGGAAACAACATTGCCCTTCCATGTCTTAACTTTTGCGAAGAGAATCACAACAATAGAATTGCTTGCCTCACCAAATGAGAGGAATGAGTTTAATTAGTCCACAAGGGACCCAAACAAAGTGAATTTGAAACGATATCTATTTAATAAAAATTTAGAATAATTCATATTTGGATTATAAATATCTTGAATCTCAATCAACCTTAATATTAATTAGTGCAACAAACTATTGTAAACAGGACTTACCCATCATTATCGAGCTCTATGTTTACAATCTTGGTCCTACCGCCATTTTTCTCATATTCACGTTCTTTACCTACACCAGTGAGGACGCCAATGATGTCTGAAAATAACAATTAATTTTTATTAGTCAAATAAAAAATAATACTTGACATTGTAAAAAGATTAAAAGCATGTAAAATGATCAAACTACTCACCAACCAAGTAGTCACTCTCAAAATTATTATGAAAACAATCAACAAGGTTAGTGAAGGTAAACACATTGATTGGAATCGCTTCATTGTCAGATTTTGTCACTTTTGTACAAATTTGAAAACTCAACTTAAAGGAATGATTTGTTGAACGATATTCTACCAAGTTTGAAGTCACACCAAACTTTGACATAAGGTAAACAACCCCTTTTTTTAACTCTTTTTCAAATTTGTAAATAATATGCTTTTTCACCAAAGCATGAATTTTGTTATCCTTGAACATAAAGGATTAAGTAAAAATTAGTAATATTGCAAATAACATGTAAATATAATATGACAATCTAATAACCTAATGTATCAACCATTTCAAGGGAAAATGGTATTTTGTTGAAAGTAAAATCAGACACTCACCATATCCTCAAGATTCTCACAAGTATAGTCAAATTCTCATGTTTCGTAGTGATAGCAGAAACCAAGTTGCACCTTAGAGCCATTTGAGAGAATTTAAAACACGAGTAAATAAATTAATGAATTAGGAAGCGAGGGGCACAATAATTTATTACACTGTATATGATATTTAAACACCGTTTAACAAACTTAATTTACTTTATAAAATATTTAAATTTAATAAATAAGTTAATGAAATTTAATATTCATAAAAAATATTTAATTATTTAATTGCTTGAAATTGCTCACATTTAAATTGCTTGATTTAAAAACTACACATTTTAAAACTGCCCATTTCTTTATCAAATTTTAAAACTCATCTTGATTTTAAAATTTCTCACATTTAAATTTTAAAACTAGTGCTCACAAAAAATATTTTTGATTTAAATTGATTTTAAAAAATGGACAGTTACCATTTTTATCAGTATATAATAATGTTTATTCCTTAAAGTATTGCTATATATTAATGTTGATTTATATAATATTTATATAATGTTGATTTTATATAAAGGACAACATGTCCTCAAGATTTATATAATATTTATTGCTATAATGTTGATTTATATTGATTTTAAAAAAATAGGCGGTTACAATTTATATTAATTTTCATCTTGATTTTATAATTTTTCCTTAAAAAAATTGATTTATATTTATAGTAATGTTGTGCAATTATCATTTTTATCGTATATAATATTTATTCTAATTCTCTAATATTAAACATGGACATTTTTATGAGTTATTGTCTTTTTCAATAAATTACTAATTACATAATATTTTTTGTATTAAATTTCTCACTTTTATTTATATTTATATTTTTTAAAACATTATTCCCTAAATTTATTTAATTCTATTTATTTTTATATTATTAATCTAATATTTACTTTTGAAATACAAAGATTTTTATATTATAATCTTGTGACATCTCTTGTATTAAATTAGTTAATTTGTGGACTAGTGCGATGTATAGAGAATTAGCATTTGGTTATTATTCTGATTTTGATTGATATAAAATATAAAATATTTGTAACGTAATTGAATATTTTACTAATATGTAATCTATCTATCTATCTATCTATATATGTGTGTGTGTGTAAAGGAGACTTGAACAAGTCTCAACCGTGGATTGAAGCTTGAATATGATAATAGCCATTAGATCTAATCAAATTCAATAGATATAATGTGTTTAATGAAGAATTTAATTGCTTCCATTAATATTATTTATTATTTTGCTATACAATTTTTATAATTTTATGTAACAATATATATTTCAAAACTAAAAGACGATAAAAAAATAGATATATAAATACTATAATAATAATATTTATCTTAAAACATAATAACATCATTAAAAATTATAATATTATAAAAAGTTAGATATATTTTACAACTAATGATTTTATAAATATGTAGTTAAATTTAAAATGATTCATAATATTTTATTTTAATTAATAATTAAGGATACGAATTAAAAAATAAATTATTATCTATATAGATAAGTCTATTTTAATTTTTAGTTTAGTTACCTTAAAATATATTTTTGAAACAATAATAATTAAAAATAATGATTTTATGGATAAAAGTTAAATATATAAATACTATAATAATAAAATTAAATATTATATTATAAAAAAGGTTATATATTTTCAAACCTAATGATTTTACAAATATATAGTTAAATTTAAAACAAAACCAAAAGATGATAAAAAAAAGTTAGATATATAAATAGTATATTAATAACATTAAATATTATAATATTATAAAAGTTAAATATATTTCAAAACTAATAATTTTATAAATATGTAGTTAAATTTTATAAATATGTAAATATATATTAATATATATAATAATAATAATAATAATAATAATAATAATTTATCTTAGATTCTATCTTTAACTATTATTTTAAATAAATTATTATGAAACATTTCAAATTTAACTAAATATTTAAAAAATCCTTTGTTAATTATTATTGTTAATAAAGTATATTATAAAGTAACCTATATATATATACACACACACACACACACATATAGATAGATAGATAAATAGATAGATAGATAGATAAAGATATATAGATAGATAGATAGATAGATAGATAAAGATATAGTGTAAAGGAGACTTGAACAAATCCCAAGCATTGATCAAAACTTAAACGTTACAACAACCATCAGATCTAATCAAATTTAATTGACCTAATATGTTTAATGAAGAATTTAATTCAAACTTTGTATTAAATTAAAATTATAAAAAATTTATTTTTAGTGGGTGGATTTGAAAAAATAACGTTAAAAAATAAACTGAAAGGTCATTGTTTCTCTTCTATTGGATAATTATTTTTTTAAAACCCAATATACCGTTTTCAGGTCTAATTAATTTTCTTATTTAGTTTTATAAAGCTGAATAAATGATTGAATCATCATTGTGTTTTTATTCTCTCTTATATATTTTTCCACTGAGGTTTAGGCTCAATTATCAGGTATATTCCTTTATTCATTGTATTTTCATTTTGCTTACCTTTCTTTTCTTAACGTTGCACTTTCTTTCCTTCATTTTTCTCTTGCACTCTAATAGAAAGAGAATTCTCTTAATATGTGTCAGTTAACTTGCAGTAATTACACTTTTTATGAAGATAAGAGAAGAAGGTTCCTATAGTAACGCATCATCCAATGAATTTGGTGAGGAATGAGAAGTGGAGATTGAGAACCAACATTAGGTATATCATCTTACTTTGTGTTTTTTATTGTTTATTTTGTTCTTTTTACGAGTATCACTTTTATGCATTTCTTTTCTCATTTTGCTGTTGTGTTATTTTATGTTTTAATTATTACTGTTCAAGTTTTTCATATAGGTTCTTATATTTTTCCTTTTACTATTACATTATAAATAATGTATATATATTTTTTGTCATTCTCATTTTGAACAACAAAAAATCAATTAGTTGACTTTTATTCATTAATTTTTTTCTTTGTTATATTTTTTATGTAATTCACTTAATACAATTTAATGAATTTTATATAATAAAGTTATTCCATTAATTATTTTTTCTACTTAATTCAGTTGCCTAATTAAATTTTTATTTATGTTATTTATATAGTTTGTTATATACTTCAGTGCTTATTAATTGTTTTAAATAAATTATGATATAAAAAATTGATCATTTTCATAAAATAAACTAATTATAGACTAATCTCTCTCTTTATAAGGTTTACTTTTAATGAAGAATTAAATTGATTACATTAATAATAATTCTTACACAATTTCAACAATTAAAAGTTAATAATAATAATAATAATCATAAATAGCCTTTTAAATTCATGAGGATCAATTTTAACATCATTATTATAAATTAATATAAATTCAAACCCTAATATTATTATTATTATTATAGTGGTAGTAATAGTTGTAGTAGGTTTACTTAATTGGATTTCATAATTTTCCCACCACATATATATATAATTTTGATAAATGACAATTAAATTGATACAAAAGCATCACATGTATTTTTTTAGGTAAATTATGTTAAATAGTATATTAAATTGATCAATTAGATAATACATAATTTACAACACTGATTAAATTTAATATAATATATAATTAATATACAAGTAATACAACAATGATTATAATAATTAAATATAACAACAGAATTCTTTCGTAACGGTCAATTATAAAATGTTATGATTTTTTTATTCTTATAAATTCAAACCTTAAAGAATAATACCTACCTATTATATATCATAAATATAAAACTAGTTGTAGTGTATGCAATAATAGTATACTTATTATTATTAATAATATTGTCTTTCAAAATTCACTAAAATGAGAAAAAATAATAACATATGAAAAGTAACATGTAATAATATTAAAAAAATTAGTAACACACATAAATAATAATTTATATAGATAAATAATCCTTATAATAGTTAAATTATAAGATATAAATTTTTGAAACATATAATAATCCTTATAGATAAATAATTTTAAAAAGTAGCAAATAATGAAATTAAAATTAAATAAAAAATAACTACAACAACAACAACAATAATAATAACAAGTTTAATATTTCTAAACAAAACATTTGCTTAATTAAAAATATAATTAATCATTTTCCTCAATTTTAGTGTAATTATACTTAATTTAGTATAAAATATTTTAAAAAATGATAATTTTATATTGTACATATATTTTACAAATAATAAGGAATACTAATATAAAAAATACTTAATTTAAACAATACCTGGTGTAACGCACAAGTTTAAAATCTAGCTTTAAGTATAGTCAAATGTCAAGTTTATTTTGAATTGTTTTCTTTAAAAAATTGATTCTAATTTATTCTAAAATTGCTCACAAGTGGAGTTTCCTTTTTGTAGATTATTATAAAGTAATTGTAAAGGTGTCATTTTATTTTGAAATTTAATGGCAATTAAACTATCACACATATCATGATTTTAATAAATAGGTTAATGAAATAAAATGTTAATCAAATTAATTGTTTGATAAATTTGTATTCATCACACAATTAGATTTTAGATATGTACTAATTTTAAAACTCATTTTTTTAAAAACACTTCCCATTTTAAAACTACAAATTTCTTTCTAATATTTTAAAACTCATTTTGATTTTAAAACTGGCCATTTCTTTAAGAAATCTTAAAACTCATCTTGATTTTAAAATTGCTCATATTTAAATTTAAAAACTGTGCTCACAAAAAATAATTTTGATTTATATTGATTCAGAAAAAATGGGCAGTTACCATTTTTATTATATATAATATTTATTATTCCTTAAAATATTGCTATATATTAATGTTGATTTATATAATTTTTATGTAATGTGCAACACGTCCTCAAGATTTATATAATATTTATTGCTATAATGTCGATTTATATTGATTTTAAAAAATAGGCAGTTAAGATTTATATTAATTTTCATCTTCATTTTTATAATGTTTTCTTAAAAAATTGATTTATATTTATAGTAATGTTGTGTAGTTACCATTTTTATCGTATATAATATTTATTTTGATTCTCTAATATTTGGTGTCTTAATTGTTTATAAATTATGTCATAATTATCCATAAATTAATTTATATGCAAGTAAACCCGAGACTGACACGTAAGCAAAAAATGAGAGAAATGCTCTTGTGTTGCCAAATGGGATGAGATTTTGTGTATAATTACTCTAGAGGTTGATACGTAGATGTTTCCTTTTTGAGATTATTTTCGATTGTATATATAATAGATAATAGATATATTATATATTATAAATTATAGATTATAGATATAGATTGTAAATTATAGATTATAGATTTAGCTATCTAATTAGATTTGAATTTTAGTTTTCTCAAATATTTTAGGCTAAATTACTAATTTAGTCTTTTTATTTATTTTATTCAATTGGGTCATTCTATTATTAAAAGGTTCAATTAAGTCTCATAATTTTTAAAAAGGTTCAATTAAGTCCTATAATTTTCAAAAACACTCCAATGTTATCTTTTTTAATCCAAAATGATAGTCGTTTTTTCGCCCAATTTTACACTAAATGGCGTAAAAAAAAGTTATGAAAAACGACGTCATTTGGATGAAAAGGATAACATTGGAGCATTTTTGAAAATTATGTAACTTGATTGAACTTTTTTTAAAATTATTAGACCTAATTGAACATTTTAATAATAAAGAGATCCAATTGAATAAAATAAATAAATTAAGAGATCAAATTAATAATTTAGCCAATATTTTAACTAATATTTAAAATTTGTAATCAATACTAAGTATAATGAGATGTATGTAAAAGTGACATTAAGATAATATTTTATTAATCAAACTAATTTTTGAGAATTTTTAAAATTAAAAGCTTTAAATTTTTATATTTATGTTTTTATTTATTACTAGTAAAATATTTTTCTTTAAATATTTTTTTAATTCATATATTTTTTTAAATTCTTACAATATATTTGTTAGTTATTAGTTCTAATTTAATACGTGCTTTTGATGTGATGTTGATAAAGCTCTTTAAGCATATGACATGGGTTCGATTTTAGTGTATGTCAATAGAGCAGCACCTGTAGAGAGAAAAGTATAGAAATACTTGCTTTCAGCAAAAAAAGTTTTAGATCTGTTACCTTGAATTAGTTTGAGCTCGTGCGTGATGATAGATAAACCCCAAGACTCTGAGGATTTATAATCTAAATTTACATTCCCATTTTCTACCAATAAGTGAAAGATTTCATAAAAATAAAATAAAATACAATTCCATCATCAAATGAAAAAAATAAATAAATGGTAACCAATATTCTTAGAACATTGGTCAAGGAGTCATAAATTATTATGGGTCTCACTTATTTTTATAGTTTTAACAATTAAAATATAAAAAATATCTCTATTAAAATTTTTGAAGACTAATCTTCCCTTACCTACTAGAATTTATTAAATTATGTCTTTTTGCCTCCCCCAACACCTTTGTTCAGGTTAGTTATTAACCTTTAATTTAACAAGCACATGTAATGATATTAAAAGAATTGATATTTCATTGGTTTAGTAAGTGATGTATTTAAAAAAGAGAAATGTTATTTATACAACAATTCATACAATAATTTGTATAATAATATTTTTTGTGTTTATCTATCTCCTTTACATCATTTATTACATTTCATAATGATATGGAGATAGACACAAAAAGTGTTATTGTACAAATTGTTATATAAATTGTTGTACATATATCATATATCTTTAAAAAATATATAATTATAGATATTAATGTACTTTAAGAAAAAAATTACAAAAAATAATCAGTTAATTAAAAATTAAAGTAATTGGGATTGTTATAAATTACTCTCTTTGGTCCTATTTATAAGACCCAATTAACTTTACCACCAGGATTAAAGAAATTGGTTAATTTAGTTTATAGCATTAAATTTGTTTTAAATTTATATTTTTCTCCAAAACTACCCCTAACATTAGACTTTCTATCTTCTAATGAGTTTAAATTTAATGTATCCATTAACTACTTACTAAACTCAGATAAATAATTTTAATTCAGAGTATTTTTGTAAAGAAAAAAATTAATACAAGAGATGTTATGAATTGGTTTTTATAAAAATGACCATATAACATTTTTAATTTGATTCTTATAAATAGGATCAGAGGAAGTCATGCTTATATATAATGGATTATTAAACCCACTAGATTGACCTAGTAGTGAGGGGTTGGAGTAATATGCACGATGTCATAAGTTTTAACTCAATGCTACCATTGTACACAAAAAAATATAATAAATTATTAAAATTCATTTTATTAATTTTTCAATTAATGTTTATTATTATTATTAAATAAAATTTTAAACAATTAAATTCAAGAAAGCTAGTGATAAAAATAATTGTATTTTTAATTCCTAATTATATTTAATGTGTAAATTTGGTCTCTTAATAATTTTTATCTGAAATTTTTTCCTAAATTATTTAATTTTTACAATCAAATTTATCAATTTTTTTATTGCTACAGTCAAATGCTTTCATTAATTTCTTTACCTGAAATTCTCATTTTTTTTAGTCAAAATCTTCAACCCATTAAATTATGTTAATTCTTTTTCACGCAAAACTCATATCCTACAAAGTCATTTTAATTTAATTTAATTTTTGACTTCTGTACCATTTATATCATTTTCCATTTCAAATCTATCATAAACTTTTAATTTCTTGAATAAAAAATAATAATTTAAGAATTTTATGAAAAGAAAAATGATAAAAAAACTTAATCATTGAAAGAATAAATTCGAGTTAAATATTGTTGAAAGAATAAAATTACACGTTAATTATAACAGTACGTATTGTGTTTATTATGTTTTATTATTTTATCTTTTAATTTACTAATTTATTTTGAAGTTTTGTTGATATTATTTTCTTTTATTTGTTTAGAGGAGAGAGGACTTATTAATCTATTAATTTATTTTGAAGTAAGCTGGCATTGAAATGAAAAAAATGTCCAATATTACTTGTGGTTTTAGGGAGGAGAACTATTTTAGTAAAAGAAAAGTTAGGTTTAGGCGAGTGACATAGTTGAAAAGAAAGATAGAAAGTTAAATATTGTGATAAATAATTTTGTCATTTTTTTGACAACAATAATTTTGTCATTTGAATAAAGTAAAACTGCATTAATAATGAGAATTTCTAAAATTTATTCAATGTGATAATTAGTTCCTTGCTTTTGTTATTTTCGGTAGACATTTAAGGCACTTAGGCGTGGCAATATGGGCCCAACCCGACGGGTCAACTCGCATAACCTAATAAAACAGATTGGGTTGAGATATGTGGTTCAACCCTCCAACCCGCATAACCTAACCTGTTTAACCTGCTAATCTAATGGGCCAAATGACGGATTGAGTTGAGTTGGCCCATCGGGTTAGATTTTTTTTTTAGCTTGAGCTTTTGAGTTGAGATTGTATTATAGTTCATGTAATATTTGAAATTATAGCTTCTTTTTATTTAAATATGTTATATGTAAAGTTCTAAGATAAAAAGGTAAATTTTGGTGGTTATTAGAATTTAAGACAAATAAAAATTATTACTTAAAGTTTATAATAAATTGATTATTTCTTAAGTATTAAGTAATTTTTTTATTTACTAATTTTATAACATTTTTTTCTCTTTTTTAATTTTACTATTTGATTATAAAATTTGAAAAAAATTTAAAAAACCTTGTCACAGGCTGGGTTGAGTTGAGATTCTCAATCTAATAAAAAAACGGATTCAACTCAATCCAACTTGTTTTCGGTGGATTGAGGACAGGTTGGGTTGAGTTAACATGTTTTGACACCGCTAAAGGCACCCGTTAGCAAGAGAAAATAAAAAAAAAATAAAAGCAAAGAGTGCAGCACGTGATTTTCAAACTTCTAGAAGGAAGGCATTACAAAATTATTGGGCCCTTGGTGTTGGGCTGGGATAGGTTAGTAATTTGACTTTTACGCCAATGTAAATCTTAACGAAAAATTAATTATCTTTTGGATTCTTCTATGCAACATGATTATCTCCCATGTGCGGAATACAAGTAAACTCGTGGTGATCTACAAACCAGCAACCTGTTAATTTGAAACAACTATGAGATTTGGGGTGCTCAAAGAACAATCACCAACGAATGCTGCCTCTCTCTTGCCATTTTTGTTACTGAACCAAATCACGCTGTTACTAGTGATTACGCCCTTGTTCCATCAAAGAGTTTTATCACGTTCAAGACAAAAATGTTTAGTTGGCTCCTATCATGTGTTATATAACATATACACGGAAATATGATCACTATGAAATATTTACCTCAAGCTAATGTGCACAGCTGCATTAAGGAGTGTAGCCATTACAACTCCATATAACACTTTACCTTTCTTATATATACATTGACTCCGCATTAAAATCGTCAACCATTGTAAGCTTAACCTTTGAAGGATGCATTTGCAAAGTGACATATATTTATGCAGGAATGTTTGTCTCAATCTTACAAAATATATAATAAATCGAGGTAAAATTACATCTACATATTTACCATAAATTTCAGCCATCCTACAAGCACACCCCATGCATGGGAATACAATTCATAGTAGTTCTCGATACTTACTGTGATTAAAGGCCAGCCAAACATGTTGATATATGTTTTCTCATCAATGCATGAAAATTTTTCACCATATAAAACGCAAGTAATTTGCATTCACATAAAATCTAATTTATTCTATCATACATACTAAATTACAAAAATAATCATCATCCCAGAGAAACTAGAGTATAGAGAATAATCACATATATACTAACTTTCCTGGCTAAGGAGGAAAGTTTTAATTATATAAAAAGACTACAATATTATTTTTTCAAATACAAAATCATTGGCTAGGTTTCATTGTCATCCAAAATTTTCAGTCTTTGTTGTTCATTTTTCAAATACTGATCAAAAGGAGACAAAAAATATCATCGTATTTCTCCCACGCTTCATATGAGTTCTTTTCTCCTTTTTTTTTTCTCTTTTTTTTTCATCTTTGTGCTTGTGTGATATGAAAATTTATTTTGATATCGCACTATTGTATTGCTACTATGTCAATTTGCTGGTTGGTGGGGGATGCAACACTCACTATTCTATTTTGAATGTTTTATATTGATTGTAATAGCTTATGCCAAAAGGGGTGGGATATTTGGGATTTTAATTTGAGATTTATTAGAAATGGTTTGCTCCCTTTTATAAATAAATGGTTTTTTTTTTTAGATTTCAGATTTAGCAAATTATTTTTAATTGTTATTGTTATTGTTATTTATATTTTACTTTGTTATTGTTATTGTTATTTATATTTTACTTTTATTGTTATTTTTATTTATAATTTACTTTTAATTGTTGATTGTTAATTAGCAAATTATCTTCTTAATGTTGATTGTTATTTATTTTTAATTGTTTAGGTTCCAGACTTGTATTTTAATTTTAATTGTTATTTATATTTTATTTTTTCCACTTGCATTTCTATTTTTTTTTCCTATCTTGGTTCATTGTTTATTTTGCTACTAGTATAATCATATATAAGCTGTTGATTTGTTAATTTAATCAATATGAGAAGATTGTTTTTGCTTGCAAAGTTGTAAGGATTCATAGTTTTTTTAGGATTTTTTAGGATATGTTTTTTAGGATAATATGATTATAATTATTAGGTTAATTGTAATATAACGTTATTTCTTGACCTTAGTCAAGCTTAATAATAATATTAGGGCTTACTTTGTTTCTCCAATTTAATTAATGACATTGGACAAGATTTTTTATCCTTTTGAATAGAAAGAGATAATATAATTTTCTCCTTCATGTAGAGTAGCATCCTTCTTTGTTTACTATAGTTGTTAATTAAACTATCTATTTAAACAATTCTTCAATAACCATAAGCTAACAACTTTTTAATATGCTTTGAAATTTTATCAAATGCAAATGTTTTTATATATAAAATCTATTTATATTGGTAATTATTATTTTTTGTCTTTAAAAACTAATTGGGTTATTTAAAAAAAGAATTAATTAAATTTCATATTTGTATTAAGATTTGAGTAAAAAAAATATTTAATGAAGTCATTTTAATAAAGGGTATTTTTGTAAAAAATACATATATAACCATGAAAGTTTTATGGCAACTAAACATCAAAATCTTTAATTTTCAGGAAACATCTGTAAATATTCTCACGAATGTTTATGATTAACCAAATCCAAACTGATTTTAACTATTCTCAAAAATCATGAGTTCCAAGATTCATAATTTCTAAGAAACTAGAATTCTCAAATATGAAAAAACTTTTTTCATACCAAACTACCCCCATAACTTCATTGGAAGTAAAGGTAGGGAGGTGCAATAATACTACCCTAGCTCAAACAAATAAAAAATTATCAATGAAAACATGATCAGGCATGTGGTCTCTGCACAAGAAACAATGTGTAATGAAATTAAATAATTAAATCATATGTATACAATGCAGTGGATGAAATTAAACAACGTGTATTAATAAATCCCTAGAGTGTAGCTCAAGTGGTAGCTAATGGGACATGCAGCTATATGGGCAAGAGTTCGAACCTACCATCCCTAGTCTCCCTCCTAGACCCCAACAGAAGGTCATGTGTATACAAATAATTAAGCATGGAATAAGAGAATGCACATAAAATGAATTTATTTTCTCTTCCTTCATATACCCCTCTTTTTTTGAAGGGGAGAACTAGGAATGTTAAAACAACAGATGATAAACTTATTTTGAAGCAAAGTAGCCACTTGGAGGTTTGGAATTTTAAATGGCTACAACAACAGATTTGCTCAAACATGCCCACCTTTTATAATTAACTGACACAAGTCACAAATTCAAGATTAGTAATGTGCATATATCAATCAAATTAAAAGTCTCCTCCTTTTTCAATTTACCTTAAAAACTCCTTCACAAAAAAAAAAGAAAAAAAAGAAAATCTCTTTCCTTGCTTCTAACAACTCTTCGTTATCACTCTTATAGTACACCCTAAATTTTCTTTAAGATAGGTTGCCAGTATTACTCCATTTAATAAGCACAGGATAAATGACACTTGACATTGATATTCTCACAAACAAGTCCTTTGTAATTTTAGTTATCCAGCAACCAATTGTACGTAGCACAACGAACCAAAGCCAAGTTAACTTGCTCTGTTTAACCTATGACATAATGTTTGTTTTGGCGCCTTCTGAGGAATACTAGAGAATATGATTGTACTTGGAACTTATTGCACAAACAAAAGAAGTCATTAATTTAAGAGTGTGTTTGGTAGAGAGGAAAGAAATAGAGAAAAAAGAAGAGAAGAGAAATAGGTAAGTAATAGAGTGAAAGTTAAGGGTGTTTGATTGAAGAGAAATAGAGAAAAGTTAATTTTTTAGATTTTATTTTATTTTAATTATTATTATTATTAATATTATTTTTATTGTTAATAATAATATTTATTTTTATTATTAATATTTTTTTATTTTTTATTAATATTTTTATTAGTATTAATAAAATTATTATTATTATCATACAGCTAAACAAGGGAGCCTAATTGGTTTCATATGTTAAAAATCGATTTCATATGTTAAAAAGGGGGTCCTAATCAATTTGCAGTGAAAACATCAATAAAAAAAAAAGCAACAATTGATTTACTTGGCATTTGGAAAAAGAGTGGACGCAGAGCATAGTGATTTTTGTGCATTTATTTGCTATTTTACAAAAAAATGGTCTCATGTATTTTTTCAATTTTTTTTTCAGATTTCTGCATTACCAAACCGGTGAAATTATTTAATTTCGTTGTTCTTCTCTTTTCTTCCACACTATTTTTGTGCTAGTAAACCGACGCTAAGTGTGAGTAATTGACAGGAGAAATCCTACATATTTGCTAACTCGTTCTGTAATACAGTACCAAGTACCATCGAGTGTAGGAATCTCATCTGCACAAGAATACATGAATCTACCAAATATCCACAGTCCAAATAAAGACACAACGATTGCTTATTGAGAAAGTTGCACCTAATTTTTTTGGTTCCAATAATTCACCTCATTGACAAAGTCATAGGTACATCACCTAAATGGCCTTGCAATACCAATACCCTTAACCAGTGGCCATGGCCTTTACCCACGACATGTTCATGTAGAAAAGGAACATAGAAGAAAAAGTCAGAAAAGGAAAAATAACCATTATTATTCAAATATCACTGGCATGTACTAAAAGAATAAACAGTAAGACAATGGCACGGTCAGGATATTAAGGGAATATGAGAAAGAACTAAAGCCTTTTTAAGTCTTTCATACCTTACTATCACTGCCAGTCTATCATCTTTGTGTAACCCAATAACTAGGAGAAAAATTGTACCAGTGAATTAATGATTTTAAAAAAATAAAGTCTATATTCTAAATCCCAATCAACCGATCCTCCACCAGAGAAGAATATTGGATTATCTTGCAAATACAGCGAAAAAGCATAATTTTAGATAAGGATTAATTTGGAAAATTTACATGCTTAATAATATAACTGTTCTTCAGGTAAAAACTAATTCTATCATGAACATTATTATTACTAACGGCAACGTCTATCTCTTCACATTTTTTATTTTTTAGGTAAGACATTAATTGATGATATATATACAGAATATTCAAAATCTAATATACTAATCAGTTTTTTTTTAAAACAATATAAAAATATATTATTTATTTATTGAGAGAGAAATAACTGTCATTCAATGAACATAGTGGGATGATTGGTACAGTTTGAGTTAAAGGGTAAAAAATCTTAAAAAATGTGTACACCAAACCAATATATCACTTTTATTATAGTTATAGATATAGATTATTATTATTATTAAATCCAACGGATCTTATTTATCGTGACCATGACGGACCAAATTATAGCAAGTCCATCTTATAGGTTGCTCTAGATGAGTTTTTTTGTATCACACATCTAGACATGTGTTTGATGGTGAAGAATGAAGATGAATAAATGCACCATACACTTGGACCGAACAGATTAACTTGTACTACCAGTACCATCTGAGTATCATGCATTGCTTGCGGCAAATATAATGGAACCAGATAATTCGTTAGACAAACTGCATCGTTAACACTCACTACTTGATTTGAAATGTTTGGTCGTACCCACCAAAAGTATGATAAGACGAAGATAAACTATATGATGCCTTTGAGTTTAAGAAAATTTCCAATCATGTAATGTCTTTTTTAAGCTTCGTAACTATAGAGCCAACCCCAAGTTTATCATCTAAAGATCTTTTCTGAAGCATTCGGTGTCATCCTCATTCCACTCCCCTATCTAAAAAGTTAAAACGGAAAGGAAGATCGTGACCATCACATAGATACCAAAAGCTGTCAGAGATCAAACTACGTGTAACAACTAGCAATATATGATTTGAATAGGGTTTATATAAGGTGATTTCTACATCATGGTGCCTTTTATTAAAGTCATTTGATATTTTTAAAATATTATATTATCATATCCAACAATTATAAATAGAGATCTACCTATAGTCCGGAAAATAACTTATATAAATCCTGATTTGAAATCTTCTCACAGTATCACCTTAGACTAAGATCCACCATGCCATGTTTATTCTCATCTTGCACCGAAAATGGAAAGGAAAAAGGTACAAGACCTACCAAACCCCCTTCCCCGTATTTTCCCCACAGGGGGAAGCCCATTGGGCGTTGGTCAACTCTTCATGTTCGTTTTTTTTTTTTTTCCTAAAAATATATAAAATTAGTCCTTAAAACTATGAATATCACTAAAATACAAAAGTATTATTTTAGTTCCTAAAATTATCATACATCAGTTATTTTAATTTTTATTATTGTAATTTTAAGGATTAAAATTATTATCGTTTAGTAACGTCGATGATTAAAATGATAACTATATGATAATTTTAAGAATTAAAGTGATATTTTTATAATTTTAAAATTAAATTGATTATTACTGATGGACTAATTTAATAGTATATTTTTTTCAAACAGGAATTACCAGTCTAAACTTTTTTATTTCACAAAAAAGGAATTTGAACGTATTGACTACTTCAAAAGCTCTAAGAAATGTCCAATACTCAATTCTTATTTATAAAACTTAAGTACTCAAATGTGAAAGTTTGGCCGTTCACGGCCCGCTACTACAAGCTGAAGCGGTGGGACAGGGCGTATGGGAAAAGCTGAGTAATTCAAGGCCAAAAGACTGAGGAGAAGGCCTCGAGTTTCACAACTTGCTCCTTGAATTGAATCGGGTGGCACGCAATGAGTTTTCATTTATCTTTTTAAATAAAAAATACTCTTATTAGGCCAAATTGAGACTTATCTTATCACTAAAGGACAAAATGGAAAAATGAATGTTCACTTGATAAACACTGACGCTAAGACTTATCTATTTATCTATCTATCGTGAATACATGATTATCATTCGAATTCTAGTCGATTAGAAAACCCTTTTTTGGTGCGTATTTTTTTATTAGTGACAATTGGCACGTCAATGTCACACAGAATGGTGCAATTTCGCCTACCTTCAGTGGTTACAAGAGAAAGAGCGCCATCCATTTAGGTTTGGAAGAACCCGTTGAAGTGAACTAAAGAATGATAAGGACACGATACTAGTCAATAAATGGCAAATTGACCCAATTGTTACAAAGTTCAAAGAGTAAACAGAATAAGTTGCTCATAAATTAATTCCGAGTTGTAAAAAATCTAATCAATTTTATAAATTGCAGGTCTCATGACGCGCTTTCTATACCCTCCAATCCCACGCAGGAAAGTTGACTTGGTAAAAACAACGGAGAGAAGCCAGCTATCTTAAATATGACTTAATTATATTTTTAGTTCTTCAAATTTGATAAATGTATTTTTTTAATCTTTTAAATTAAAAATTAATTTTTTTAGTTTTTTAAATTTTAAAAATTTCTATTTTGGTTCTTTTGTCTAAAAGTAATTAGTGAATCTGTCACATAAAATCCACATAGTAATGTCTCTGTCAGTAAAAACATCACACTGAACTCAACTGATGCTATACAACTAACTCAATCTGTCTTATGAATAATACTGTAAGTGGTCCAAAAAGACAAAAATAAAATTTTTAAAAATTTGAGAGACTAAAAAAATTAATTTTTAATTTAAAAAACTAAAAAAAAATATTTCTCAAATTTAAGAAACTAAAAACATAATTAAAGTCTTAAATATTAGCATTCACAGAAGCAAATAAGCACAAGGGTTGTTGAAAAAAGATCCTCTGCTACCGGACGTACGTTATTCCTACAATTCATATTTCCTTACGGCCGTCTAATGTGATACGGAGAATGATGGGGCGTGATTGATTGGACCCCATCGTAGATCATTTTTATTTGGAAAGACACAAATATATGTCCCACAACCAATGGAAAAACAAGAACGAGGGGACAAAAGGGCAAAAAATAAAAAATAAAAAATAAAAGCAAAGAAAACAGAGGCAACAAAAACAGAGTGACTTAGAGGGAGAGATCAAACCGAGTCAATTCGGTTTTGAATTCCAACCGCTCCAAACCATCTGGATTCCTCTTTCCTTCACCAAATCCCCTAGTTTTAAAAACCCTCTTTTTAAAAGCCGTCTCGCTTACAATACAATAACCATATTTCCCACAATCTCATCATTTTCGCGTTGCTTAATCTCTGCCCTCTGATCCTATCACACACACACACCCCCTCCTTTCCTTCCTTCCCCCCTTTGCTTCAATTCCAATCCTTCAACCGTAATCATTCCCTCTCTTAAAAAAAAAAAAAGGGTTCCTTTTTATTCGCTACCCATTTTGTGGCAGTTACACCTCTGCTTCCGTGTTCATCCAATTCAACCCCGCAGAAGCGTTGAATCTGTGTTTATCGAAAAGTCACAAACTTCGGAGGAATCAAATCATGGGGGTTCAGAAAGACAGGGTGAAATTCAACGTAGGTGGCAGGGTGATGGAGACGACGGCAACAACCCTGGCCAATGCAGGGCGCAATTCAATGTTCGGGGCAATGTTCGACGAGAATTGGAGCCTAAAATCAAACAAGGAGAACGAGAGATTCATCGATCGCAACCCGGAGTGCTTCGCGGTTCTCCTCGATCTGCTCCGAACGGGGGAACTATGCATCCCGCCCAACATCCCCGAGAAACTCCTCTACAGGGAGGCCCTGTACTACGGTCTTTTGGACCACGTTCGCGCCGCGAAGTGGGGGCAATTCGACGGCAACAGATTGAGGTTGTCGCGGTCTCTGCAGGGTCAGGCACCGGGTGATGGAACAGCCATCCGGGCTGGCCCTGATGGTGGTTGTTGTGTTGCTCATGGCAGTATGGTTCATGTGTATGATTGGATGTTAGATGAGCACCCTTCTCTTAGTCTTGATTACCAGAGGGTTAATGATGTTGGTTGGGCTGACTCCGACAGCGTAGTCATTGGAGTCAGCGAACGGCGTGGGAGGGGTGATGGTGGGATGGGGTTGTTCAGTTCCCACACGGGGGAGCTTAGGTATAAGTTTCAGGTTTGTCATGAGAATCAGGCTAAGAGTTACACTGCCGGGGCTTTGAGTTTTAGTTCGGATTATAAGATATTTTCTAGTTGTAAGGGGAGGAGTAATGAGTATGGGGTTGGGGTTTGGGACCAGGTTACTGGGAAGCAGATTGATTTTTTCTATGAGCCTTTGGGTTGGTCTCTTGGGGATGCTGATAAGCTGCAGTGGTTGGAAGGGAGCAACTGTTTGTTGGTTGCTACTATGTTTCCCAGGAAGGACAACTGTTACATTAGCCTTTTGGATTTCAGGGAGAAGAAGATGGTTTGGTGCTGGTCTGATATGGGGGCTCCCTTGGCTGTGGATGAGAAACGGGTGAGGGATGCCATTGCAATGGAGGACAACAACTCCATTTGTGTGGTGAATGAGTTTGAGGATTTGGGGTTCATGGATTTGAGGAGTTCTGCTGCCACAAGCATTAGGTGGAGCTCAAGGAGTAGGTTGATGAAGGGGAAGATGCCTGAGGAGCCGTGTTACCCCAAACTGGCGCTGCATGGTGGACAGCTTTTTTCCTCCATGAATGATTGCATTTCGGTGTTCTGTGGCCCTGAATGGGTTTTGACGTCTAGGCTCAGACGAAGCTATGGTGGTTCAATATGTGACTTTTCCATCGGAGGGGATAGGCTTTTCGCCCTTCACAGTGAGGAGAATGTGGTTGATATATGGGAGACTCCATCACCACCAATTACATGATTTAGTTTACCGTTACTTTTCTTTGGTCTGCTATAACCAGGTTGCTTCTGGTTTTCTAGATAGTGTTGAGTCTAAAAACTTGTATATACGAGATTGAGTAGTTTATAAATTGGCATACATGTAGGTTTACCTATACTAAAGGTGTAATGGGGTATGTGCATATCTACAGAGAAAGATAATATATGGATTGCTTATTTTCCCTTTCTTCTGACTCGGATTTCCTACATCACTTCAGATCTCTTGCAGATTCTAAGTTCGAACCAGCCCCTAGTTATTCTCTCTTTTTTCTTTTTTAAAGGACATACCCTCTTCCTTACACTTTTTTGTCCTTTTTCTTTCACAACTAACATTGCGGTATAAATGTGGTAAAGCGACTTCACTAACCTTATAAAAGATGAAGGGAATAATGTTAAATGAAGTGCATTCGCATGTGTGAGCAGTTGTAAGTTGTAACCGCAGCACCTTATGGATTTGCTTTGAATAGAATCGCTTCTGCTATAGGCGTCACTGGTGGGTGGAGTGGTTTGCGGCCTTTAGGTCAATTTACTTTCCCAATAAATAGTACATAAAAAAAATCCCTTTAACTCTTTCGGCTGCATCAAATCCATCAAAAACACCCATAAATCCCTAAGTTGTTAGATATTATGAGGTTAATGGACGTTATCCAACCAGACAATTTCGCTGTCGAAGTTCTAAGTATCAGTAGTTTAATCAAACTTGGACATTTTTAGCAAATAAAAGACAAGAATCGATTGAGCTCTCTCGGTCTCTCCATGAGGAAAGACTTGTTTATGCTTATCGTTCCACACTTCCACTTTTAAGTTTGCAAACAATAATGGTCGAATATGGACTTTTCATTAAATCAGAAAGAAAATGTATACTTAAATTTCAGCGATATATATATATATATATAAAGAGGCCCAGCAATAATAACAAAACATTGTCAGTACAGTATAAGTCAGTAAGCTCAAACCACAGTGCCACACTCCACGTGTTTTTTATCCGTCAGACAACTTTATAATATAATATTCTTCCAACGTGATGACAAGAACCCCACTGTTCAGATTGCCACAACATCTACTTTAACCTAATGAATGCTTCTCGGGGGCTTGGCCTTGGATAATCCGCAACTTGGTAACATGATTACCCTAATACGTGAACTTTAACAGATCAGCGAGCAATTTTCTCGTTATACGTGATATGAAAAATAGAACCGTATTAAACAAGAACGAAAATGTAAACAAAATGAATAGCATACCAACCTAATTTGATACATAAAAAATTTCATAAGAAAAAAGCCAGCTTGGGCCTAATTAAGCATAATCAGGCATGGCTTCCTTCAAAAATGTAATTGGACAAGAATCTTCAGGGGCAAGTTCGTCGAAGGCAACATAATTTTGCCCCTTATCGTACACATGACACACTGTCATGATTGTCTTCATCAATCTCCAATTCCAACTAGCTTCATTCAGATACTGTCGATCCAATACAAACAAAACAAGATAAACATAATTAGCAACAATGATATTCTTTTGGAGATTTTAAAAGTACGGGATTAGAGACAAATGTACTATTGTAATAAACAAAACTTCCAAATCTTTTTATTTGGACTACATCTACAAAAAATTTCAGTGGCAAAGCGAATATTCTAACAATTTCATTTTTTTTTAAAGAGGAAGAAAAAAAAGGCATTAATGTTAATTATGATAACAATGCTGATAATATACTTTCAATACGAACAATCAAACAGTGACCCTCATTCTAGTACATGAACAAGCTGAAAAAGATATTGGCATATTTTATCTTACCTTTCCCCATTTTTCTTGGAGAGATTTATGGGCTGCTCTTAAATTATAGCTTGGTATCTTTGGGGATATGTGGTGTGGAATATGGACATTAATATTATGGCATAGGATCTCGATCCTGTTCAGGGGAAAAAAAAAAAGATGAACAAAAAGAAAAGTCAATAAATACGAATTAGTCAATCCTAATGCAATCAAGTTAATTTAGCAAACCTGCGTTTATAGACAAAACGGGAAGAAGGGGGAAAAACTGTTTATGGCTTCATAAAAGTATGGCAATTCAAGGGGTGTTATATATGGATAGTCACTTAGTCAGGTATTTTAAATTCAGTTTTGCTAATCATTGCTGGCAATGGATTAGGAATCAATAAATAAAAAAGTCTTTATTAGAAATTATGATGATATATTAATAGCATTTAATGTTCCACTTTTCAATAAAAACTTTCCATTTTTCATTCCTTAATCATTGTCGTAAAGGCAATAGCTAACAAAACCGTTTTAAATTTAACATATTCACCAGCAGGAGAGATTTAAATAGATATCAAGAAACTGTAACCATTAAAACATTTCAAATTTGGTTCATAATTAGATTGATAATAGAAACATGGGATATTAACACATCCTCAGAAAACATTGTTGGCCGGTAAAAAGATCTTTATACTTATTTGTCTAATACTTTTAAGTTCTTGTCTTGACCTATATTTCCATGACACTTTGAGAACAGGCAAGGAGTATGTAGGACAAGATGGATAAATTATTAAAAATTATTCACAGAATCAAAGATCGGTCATTTACAGATAAGTAATGAAATAAAAAGCATTCAACAGTAGCTCATCAATTATGAAGTATATTCCACCTCCATGTGTAAATTTATAGGCAACAAAAACGTACATTACAATGAAAGGAGCACAAAATCCATTACCATTTAGGGTAATCACAATGAACTGTTCCATTAAGCTGTGCTTGTGCAGCATTCCACTCTTCTGAGTATTTGAATGGTATATGCGGTGCAGTATGATGTACCATGGTAAAAGTACTCATCTGTGATCGCCAGCAAAACAACACTTAGATACCGGGACTCTTGTTATAACTTTCAACTCTCAAGACAAAATAGCCAGAGTGTTAATTATATAAAGGAAATTCAGATTTGGCCACAGTATTTTGGGGGGGGGGGGGGGGGGGGGGAGACTAAACTACTAAATATTAATAATTCAACAAGATTGCAATATATGCTAACTAACAAAAACCTGTTGATCCATTTGGGGAAAAAAAAAAAAAGGCAAGCATGATACTTTAACTAAAGGTGCAAATAGGGTTAGTCCTGCCTAGCAAAATGTCAGCCTGATCTTTGGTTATAATTATCATAGGTTTTTGCAGCATGGTCTAACCTTTTTGTAGAAGCATAAAAGCCTGACTGAAAACCTATTCAAAATCCTACATTACATTTACATGAAGGCCTTAAAATGACCAAGAAACTAAAACTTTTTAGTTTTCAAACTGTTCTTACTTTTAATAAGATTATATTTTGTCTAAAATTTATATGTTATACTAATCTAAAATTAATACATTATGCAAGCAATGCAAATTATTCAATTATGTTCAAATAATAAATAAATAGGCCATTTTGCTAAGCAAATAGGATTTTTAAATGGCCTAAACCTTAGCCTATTTAGTTAAATAAGCCTCTTAAAAACCTAAGCCTAGTTTGTTTGCTAAATAGTAAATAGGCTAGGCCATTAATAAGTAGTGTGGCCTATTCCAACCCCTAGCTATAAGTGGGAATCCAGGACTGAATTATATAGATTCAAGAGAGTTAAAATTACATTTAAATGACAGGTTTTAAATTTAAAAATTAAAAGTTCCATAGCTTTATTAAGTTGAACACAGTGCTCTCTCATACCATTAAATTCATCCAAGATTAAATTGTTGTAAAATTTTTCATTGAAGGGAAGTTGATTTTATACTCTGGCTATTAATTAAATATTATCATTCATTTTGCCTTGAGTTGTTTAATATTTCTTTTTTTGTGTTAGACCCTCAGAATCCAAAAGTTACATTGGACCTATACTAATTTCAGTCGAGCTAAGTAGAACCATTTAAGGGGACAAAGCTCTTCTAGCACCCTTTTTCCCTCATTCACAACACTTGGACCAACAGGCATTGGTGAGTTGTTATAATCTACTGCGAGTGATCCATGTTTGAGATTCAACAAGTTTTACAGTGTCTGTCGAAGGCCTAACACTACCCTCCTTCTTTACTCAACCTTGGGACCAGCAATAAGACCATAGATGGAGTTTGCTAACTAACACCAATGCAAAACATAAATCAAAAGTTTGACCCAATGCCTGATTATTAAAAATGGCTTCAACAGTGCCCTGCCTAAATATGTGCTGGGTTATTACTACCCATCCAAACAAAAAGAAAGAAACAAAAACATTAAAGCCAACAGCGATGAACAAAGTATGAGTTTACAAGATAGAAGTGAAATTACCCAGAAGTGATAGCCCAACCACGGCATCAACCAGAATTTTATCCATCCCATGATTCCAGTCTTGTAAATAATTAATGGCCATCCAATTGCTATAAAGGCAAAAACACAAGCTAAACTTATCTTCACCCTTGGTACTTCGTTTGGTCTGAACTTCTTCAAATCAAAGTGCCACATCAACCTGTGTGAGGATTAGGATGCACCTCCATATCAAGATTTGATATAAAGGTAATAAAATATGAAATCAATGCTGTTTAAGCTAATGAAACAGTACTTGAGGAACTGTACAAAGATATTTCAAGACATAGATGACCTTAAAGAATAAACAATTCCTTTATATGCCATACCAGTGAGCTATGGACATCCAACATCGAAATGGACCATATCCATATATTATTGCTTTCCTCAAAAGTGGAGAAGCTTCAAACTCGTCCTTCCAAACAGGGTGCCAAGCAGTATCTTCATACAACCTGCAGCATTAGAAAAGACTTACAGTTGAACGTAATGAAACGGTGAAGCTACTGATTCTGTGTGAGAGAGACTGTTAAACACAAAAATAAGCATACTGAATTATGTATTTATTACTTTAAGCATTCTAGTTTTGGGGCCAGAATTACAGTATAAGACATAGACAACACAGGGTTTCCCCCCAACAAGGAGTCTCCCTCTGCATATAGCAGTTAATAAAACTACCCAATGAATATAACCACCCTGAGCCCCATACATATAATGCATCACACACTAACTATCAAACCATTTTATAACTGCCTAGATAACTGCATAAAGACAGAAACACTACACGAAAATAATAATTCAGACCCACAGCTACCTAAATAGCTGCCTAAAGACACAACTACTACACAAGCACTAATAATTCAGGGCTGCTGAATCTCAGTTTTCTTCTTATCCCTTCTCACATAAACTTTCGAAGGTCTATCTCTATCATATACTAAGGAGTTTCATATATGCATTTGTGTGCATCACGTAAATAAACCATCGTACAGGATTTTCTCCATAACATGGATGTTACCATTATCTCTCATACAGTGCACTATGCATGTTTTATATAGGCTGCATTTTATCCTTTCAGTATTAGCGCCACCTGACTTTGAGTACATGTTGGACAGAGAGTGTGAATGTATATTGGAAAAATAACTATAATGTACAACAGAATGACACATTATCTTACTATCAATTTTAAGCAGCAAATCTTTTCTTCCCTGACTAATCTGCTGAAATATAAATTTACAAGGGTGGTTTGAGGACAAAAAAACAAGTTTTGCATTACATATTGAATAGAAATATCAGCCAGTCCCTCTACAGTAGACATTTTGATGCTACAGCCTACAGATAACATGCAAGATGCACCTAGAAAAACAAAAATACAAAATAGAAGGAAACACAAACTGCTTACATATTTGTTTTTGCATGATGCCTGTCATGCTTAAATCGCCATGGCTCATATGGATAAATCAGTGGCATAAAGGCCAGAGTTCCAACAATGTCTTCTACCAATTTGTTTGTTGAAAATGATTTGTGAGCACAATCATGTCCTATGACAAAAAACTGTACGGCAAAAAAGGAAAGAGGATTACAAAACTTCAACAAAAAAGAAGTTGGCAAAGATCTTTAAGGAGAAAAGAGTTTTCGAGAGATAGGATTGAGAAGGGTCTGAGATACCAGTAAGAAATAACCAAAAGGAAAAATGTTTGAATTGAACTAACCCCAGTTATTGCAGTCCCTGTCCATGCCCAAGCCAGAGGAAGAAGATACCAGGGAGCTTTGGAAATCATGAAGAGGCCCAGTGCATAAGAAGTGACAGATATCAAAACAGATTTCCATGCTTTCACATCATCAATCTCAAAGACCTTCAAAAAAAATGAAAAAGGAACAATATGCATCATGATCAATGATTATATATAAATAAAAACTGTACCCTCAATGTCATGGAGAGGTTACAAAAGGAAGACAAACTGTTCCTTTCTTTTTTTTATTCGAGTACAATTTTATGCCAGCAAAGAGGGGTGGAGAGTGAAAAGAAGAGATGGCTTAGAGAAGTGCGAACCATATACATACTCTGACGCTTTATCTTTCTCATAAGTCATAATGTGCAGTAAATATTACTGTCATCATTGATGTTTTATTATAAACTTATACGCCATAATGGTATTAGGAACATTTTGTCAATACTTTATGCAAGCAAACAAAAACTAAAGAATGTTATTTTAAGTGCATGAAAATATTTCATGGTGAAACATAGAGTATCTAAGAGGTGACGCTGCATACTACAATTTTAACATAAAAGTCCTGTTCAGTGATGATGCTATAAAACATGACATAGATCTAAATAATAAAAATAATAAAAATCACCTTCTTAGGAAGGGAATTGATGACATCCTTCAAAGTAACATCATCTGGAAGCTGCTCCCCAATTTGCCTGAAACCGTAGTTTTCAGCTAGTTGTTTTCTATACTCTGCACTTTCCGCCGGAGCTGGTTGTACTGGAATTGCCACAGCACGTATGACAGTAACTTTATTCCTAGTAACAAAACTCCTTTGACGCCTGAACCCTTTCCGGATAAGCCCATTACTGTTTAGATTAAATATGCCTGTGGCAGCAGAATGACAATTAATTATTTAAAATGCACCCATTACCCATATCATTCATGTTCATGCCTGTTAAAAGTTAAACATAACTTCTGTATCTATCTCAGGGCACCATTATTGAGTCCAGGCCAGCGTATCAAATGGTAATTCTTAAATTTCAAGACTAAGTGATACTGATCAGTGATGCCATCATGTAATAGTAGCTAGCTTTTTTTCCAACACACTCTTCAGCACATTATTTAAAATAATATTATTTCAGCATATTATTATTTCTGATGATTCTTATTAATATATTATCATCGAAGAGGTCCATTTCCAATCTCTTGAGCTTAATTGCGACAAGGAGTGGTAAATGCAATTGGCGAGTGACATTACCAAATAGTAAAATTAAACCAGTGAATTAAATTAAGGCAATGACGTGCATACCTGGGGAGTACTGAGCAGCAATGTCTCTCCTCAGAACTGGCTTCTGATAGGAGCCCTGCAAAACCAAACCATAATAAGCCTAACACTTCCTTCAAAGTTGAAACACGCTCAGGAATTGGGGTAAGGCTAAAAGAAAAAGGGAGGAGAGGGAGGGATACGAATGGAAAACCTTGAATAAGAATAATGAATCCGCGAGCGTGCAAGCCATTGTGAGCAGAAATTAAATTAAGCTCACGAGGGAGGCTTTGGGCTCTCTGGGATGGAATTGAAAGAGATAACGCCTTTTTTATGCATATATTTTTTCCCTTTCAGAAAGCGTCGTGGATGGCAAATGTGTTTTATATGGGGGAGAGCAAGTGGTCGTTTGGTGGGGCCCACCAAATGTGGACTGCGTTTAAGAGACTATTGCAGCCGCATGTAGTTTAATTGGACGGTGTTGTTCTCCGTCCACTACAGTGCTACAAGAAATATTAACTATACACACATCGTTGGCGCCTAAGTAATATCATTTCCACCTCTAGTTATTAATACAAATTTTAATAATAATAATAATACTTATTATTATATTTAAAAATATAATAAATAGCTTAATTTTCATGTACTATTGGTATAAAACTTTTTACACTATCAATTAGAAATCATTATCAATATAACTTTTAAAGTGATTGTTATAAAAATAAATAAATTTATCATATAGGATAATTTGTGATTGAATGATGATATAAAAAATTAGAACTATCAAAATGAACGACCTAGCCCAACCCAGCCAAAACATGAAAATGGGCCAGCTCAAGCCAACCTAAATTCTTTCAGGTTGTCATTTTTTAGGTCTAATCTGACCTTATACTGGGTAACCAAACCAAATTAGTCCTAGTTAAAAAAAAATTAAACATAATTCCAACATTGTATAATTTGTACTTTTAATTCCAACATAAAAAGAAAACAATCAAATTAATATTATTTACCACATTATTCAAATAAATATATATACATGATACACATGTATAGGGAAGACAAGGAGTTAGCGAATTAAAAAAATTACCTCGTTTATATAATAACTTCGTCTTCGTATATGTGTCGTGTGTGCCCTCTTTTTAAATTCAAAATTAACTTGCAAGCTAACTATGTTTTGTAATAATCAATACGTTCAAGCAGGGGCAAATATGACCACGTTGCATATATATATATGCAACATGGTCATATAAAAATAACCTTCTTAGGTGAGAATGAGAATAACTAATCTCAAACATTAAATCAAAATAAAAGGCCTATATTAAAATATTTAAAAATTCAAATTAAAATTGCACGTAACTATTAAATTTCTAAAAGATTTGATGATCATGGTATATGTGATAGCAACAGTCATGGTGGTGGTAGCGGCGATCATGGTGATGTGTTAACTGTTGTTATTAAACTCAGATTAGACCGGCTGGTCTGACCAATTTTATCGAAAACCAGGTTAGTAATCGGTCCAGTCAATTTTTTAGATCAGATATGTACCTCACCTAGTGCTGACGTCATTAACTCAGTATTAGACTAGAGAAAACCACTAAACTAATGTAAACCTTTGTTATTATATGCAACAAACTTAATTTATATACAATATCTTACATATGAAATGCACATATTTAATATATACCGATTTATGCGGTTCAACCATTGACCCATTGACCCAATACCTAGACAAGGTCAATGATCAGTTCGGTTTTGATAACATTGGCATGAACGACAATTTTAAAAAAGAGTGACGTGATAATAGAGATATTCTAGGACATGATAATTGAAATCTTTTAGAGATTTTGTGTGTGTGAATCTTTTAGAGATTTGATGATTACATGAGGTTTTAATTTGAATTCTTAAGTATTTTAATTTACGCCTTCCATTTTAATTTAGAAAAAAAAGATCATGCACTGAAAGTGTAAAGTAGTTTTATACTATTATCTAATCATAAATCACCATTTATTGTAAGTTTGTTGATTTTTATAATAAATACTTTAAAAGTCATATTAATGGTGATTTTTGATTAGTTGGCAGTGTAAAACTTTTTATACTGACAGTGTATAACCATTAAACTCTTTAATTTAATGGTTGAGATTAATTATTTTCATTTTTTCTTAAAAAAGATCATTTTCATATGATATACCTCATATAGTTTAGTTAACTTGGGGTCCCTTGGCAAGGACCTGCAGCCACCACGTAGGCACGTACATATCTTAATTCATATGTGCTTGATACAATGTTGGAACTTAAGATTAAAGTATTTTTAAACAAAGGGACTATTTATGTTAACAGCCAAGTAGCCAACTAATTTTTAAATCTTTTAAACATGACTTGGTCATAAATTTTAATATAATAATATATCAACATACCAAGCTGCATCTGAACACATAATTTAGGAAAATGATGTGAGGGGTTAGAAGAATCGAGAATAAAAATTGAAATGGATCAACTTTTTTATTAAAATGGTTCACAAAAAAGGCTACGATTTTTATTTTTTTAAAAATATGGTGTATAAATAAGTAAATAACATTGCTTTGTTCCTTGTATCGCCATTGATAGACAACCTCTGGCAGAATTAAAATACGGTGTATAAATTATTTTGTTGTTGGTGGTGTTTTTTTTTTTTTCCAATGAAAATTAAAATTTGACCATGTTAATATGCATAATAAAACTATGCGTTAAAAGATTAAACAAATTATCAAAGTAAAATTCTAATTTTAACCAAAAAACAGCATCAACAATACTTTAAGAACTATATCTAAGTTATCCTATTTAATTATACTAATTGAATAAATATCGTTTGCCACGTTTTACATTTGTAAATGTGCAGCTCAAGACTCCACGTTTTTATTGGCTTCCCTAATCTAAATTGAGCTCTAGGGGATAAATGTAACGCAATGCATCGTTGACTTGAAAGGTGATGACCGGTTTATGCGTGTCCATGTTTCACATGGGTGTTGCTTCCTTTTTGTGTGTGTGTGTGTAAGTTGTTATTGCGTTGGAGTTTCAAGACGTGATTTTTACGATTTTAAATTCAACCATGACAATTGGAATTTTTTTAGTACTTCTTAAATATAGATTTTTTACTTTTAGTTTTTTTTTTTGTACAAAAAGAGAACTTCTCAAGAGGTCGGTTTTGATATAATTTTTTTATATTGTCAATCAATAAAAATTTATTTTAGATATAAATTTTAAAGTAATAATTACATAAATTAATATTTTTAAGTATAATATATATATATTATTCATATAAGATAATATATATGATTAAATAATAGTGTATAAAAATTTAAATTATTAATGTATTTTTTTTATATTGAGAAAATTGCATTTAGAAGATCTTCTTAAATAACACTCACATTCTTTCTAATTTTTCAAAAACATTCATCTCCCCTGAGATAATATTAAAGATTAATTCTTTAAAATTGTGGTTTTTCTCTCTTTTTATATATGACCCAAATATCAACCCTTTCCAAAAATCACAAAAAAAACACACAGTGAAAAAGAGAACTGAAAAAAGAATTAAAAAAGACAAACACTTTATCAATAATACGTAGTATAATTGCTGAGAATCTAAAGTCACATTTAACTCTGCTTCTATAATGTACAATTGTTTCTGCATTTTCGAGAATCATGGGATAAAGAATTTTGAAAAACATCTTATTAACATTTCCTTTTAACAAAATAACATATGTTATCTTGTAGGAGGTGTCTGTTGATTAAATAAATAAGAAAATTGACTTTGTTTAAAACTAGAAGAAATGTGATTATTATTTGAGAAGACATGAGAAAAGGTTAACGTAATTTCTCCCATTAAATTCTACTATAACTTTAGTATATCTTTACATGGCTAATAAAGTTTAACTACAAGAGACGGAGTGGCAAAAATTTACTCCCTGACATTCAACTTCTATTCACGATTACCATGTTCCAATTAACTACTGCTTATAATGAAAAGCAGATTATTCTACTTATGAATTTGAATGCCCCAGTTTTCAATTTTAAATTTTTTTTTTTTTTAAATATCTCACAGATTGTAAAAATTTTGTTTTATCCACACAACCTTTTTAAATGATACGTTTTGTAATGGACTCAAAAGAGAACAGGGGGGGAGGGGGGGATGCAAAATTCTATCAGAAAATGTTAAAATCTTTTTTAAAAATCAATAAACTTGTTAACTTTTATTTGCGCCCATGTTCCGCGTTCATGTTGATGCTCAGGGCTCCCAATCAAGTCGTAGTTTGACTAATAAACAGATACTTAATGCACCATGTGATTCAGTTAGCAAATTAAGTTTTATTTATATGAAATTTATTTAAAACATTTTTTAATTATAGTCAAACTGATATTAATTAAGCAAAAAATATTTTTACACTCAAAAGAAACACTTTTATAAGTATTTTAATTAGTTTATTTTGATTAAAACGAAAATCTTTTATCATACTTTGAACAATAAGTGTGTTTTATATCATCATCATTCGTGATCATCTTACATAATTATAATTTTTTAAAAAAAAATTACATGACCGCTTAAATATTTAATTACTATAGTTAACATTTTAAGTTACAAAAAGTGTTGGCATGATGGATATCATGGATCTATATCATTTGTGAACAGGACCCATTTTAGAAGCGAAATAATGTGCGTGATTTCTCCCTAACAAGTTCATTTAAGAAGTGAACATATGTTTAATTTTTCTTTTATATGAACATATGTTTAATATTTGAAGCATAGTAATATATATTGTCATTTCTATACCAATATATGTATAAATAAGGTAGTTAAAGAAATTTTTTTCCACTCAAAATAAGGCTATTTATGTATTTTTTATTTTATAATTTTAGGTTCTGTATATTTTATTTTACACTCAAAATATTATTGCATAAGTAATGACATTAACATTTTCAATTTTAACCTTTAAATGAAAAGTAATGTGAATCTTCTCTTGTAAAAATCGTTTGATCTCTTGTAATTGAAATATGTATTTTTGTTACATATTTAAAAACATTATTATTTATATTACATTAAGTAGAAATTGTTATAAAAAAATATTAATATATATTTTGTTCATGGGAATGAATATTTTAAGAGGAAGTATATTAAAAAAATATTTTTAGAGAAAGTTTAGTAGAGATTAATTTACATTAAAAGAAATATACTCTAACTAAATATTTATAGGTCAATTAAGCGAGAATGAGTCTTGAATCTTAGTTTCAGTCCAATTAAATTTTACCATAATGATTACATTTACAATATATATACCCTTTACATTTTAGTCTTTTAAATATAATTATATTTTGAACTCTTAATTTTAATTTTTACTCTTTAGTCTTTCATTCTTCTTCTTCTTACATTGTTGTTTTTCGCACAGCACTTATTTCTATTTTATTTTCTTCACTTTTCTGTTTTGTCCATGTTGAAAAGAACACCAACTCAATTTATGTCCTTTAGCAAGTGTTGAGAGTCATAATTGAGTCTAATTAAGTCAACGATGAGTCACAAAATAGTAAATTGGTTGACAATTTACGTGTCATTATTAAGCCATTAGTTGAACCAAGGGGATCTAGCTCAGTTAGTTGAATAGTGTGCATAAGTTATTGTAAACCCCTTGATACTAGAGTTCGACTCCTCCCTTTGAATCAAAAAATTAAGCCATCAATTGAAGGCAGTGACCATGTGAATAAAATATATGACTATACGATCATGTCTTTATTTATACAATCATGTCTTTATTTACACAAAGCATGACCGTGTAAATAAAGACATGTCCATGTCTTCATTCACATAACATATATATGAAAGCAAATGGAGACCTCATGCTACTAGGAATTGTTATCCTTTGTCATAGTCATAACTACCATCCCAAACTACCATGCCACTAGCCCTAGCTGTAGTGTTTTTTTTTTTCTCCAAAGAGTTGCATTTCACAATGCCCAACACTTATATCATCTACCTAGTTCATTGTCACACTTCTCCAAAAAGTGTGTTTTGGTCTTTTCTTTATCTTTCTGAAAATAGAAGCCAAAAGCTCTAGAGTTAGTAATGAAATTCTTCTTGTATTATTTGATAGTTATTTCAAAAGTTTAAGTTTTACATTGCTTGTTTTGGGAGTGCTAAAGTCTTATTTAAAAACTTTGCTATTTAACTTGGCCAATCTAATGTATTTGACTAAGTCAATTTAACATTGTTTTATCTACTCTTAGTTTCTATGTTTTTTAAGAGGCTCATTATTTTTTTAGCTCACTTTCTTTTCTTTCACACCCTAACACACATTGACACACACACACATTCTTTCTTCTCTCGCTCTATGTTCTTGGATTGAGATCGATTATCTTCTTGTTCTGTTTGAAAATTTATGCACCATCTAGATAAGTCATTGAAGACAATGTGAAGTCATTTGACGTATAGTTATGATCTTAGACTATTGTAACTACAAATTCAAGAATTTCAACTGCTATTTCAACAACTTAAAAGTTGAAGGACAAGTGTTTGAATTCTTTTGCTTACCTCCTAAAAAAGTGTATGGATTTTTTCTTCACAAGAGAGAGTGATATGGCTGTAGAAGAAGATAATCAATTTATTAGTCATACTTTTTTTTTTTAATCTTGAAGACTACAATATAAAAATTGAAATTAGAGGGTAAAATATAAATACATTAAAAACACTAAGATGCAAGAGAACATAGATTAATCCTTAACACAAAGGAACGTTATAGATGACGTAAAGATTGGATCAACTCTTTAAGTTCTCTCTATATTTTCGCCTTTGTGAATATTGGTAACGGTAAAACAGTATGCAATACTACAACTCACCATTCACCAAAGGATGTTAGTTACAATGTTAAACACATACACATCAAGGAAGCATTCGGACAGAGATTCTCAACCCTCGAAACAAGATTCAACCATTGGCATAGATTTGTTGGAAATGAGATCGGGTAAACTTAAAGAACAAAATGGCAATTGGCAAACCCAAAAACAGTGCTAACGGTCTAACACAAGAAAAATTAATGAGCTCTATAATTGTCGGTGGTATGGATAGCCATAGAACTTTTCATTATAGGTAGTTGTGTTGGTGAAGTTTGTTGGTCAATTCTTGTATACGAATCCCCAGTGCACTATCAAACTTAGATTCCCACTTTCAAAAATACTTAATTATCACATGAGTTGTTTGGTGCTCCAAAGTTTGTGTCTTACAAGGCACTATAATTTGTTTGTGCCTTAACCGAACAGACCCCTTTATTTAATATGTAACTTTCTCCGCATTTTCTGACAACACAATGTACCTGTTCCCTCTCCTCCCCTCTTTCCTTTTTTAACTTTAACCCTTGATAAATCTTGAAGCAGAAGAAATAGCTCTAACCAGTGTCAATTTTAAATCCCGTTTCCCATTTAGCTCACAAATTCAGCCAAATAACTTTTGAATTCTCAATTCTTCCATTTTACGGCACTTCAGCTTTTTTATTTGCATTGAAAAATAAGAGTAGAACAGTTGCTCAAGAAAAAGTGGTGCTTCCCCTTTCTTTAGATGCAGGGAAAGAAAACAATGAAGGATAGAAAGTTTTGAAATTAACACTATATTTGGTATGAAGGAGAGGGAGGGAGAGGTGGAGAAATCTTTAAATTTCGTGCAAATTTTACTTGTTTGGTATGTATGAAATAGAGATGAAATTTTGTATTATAAGAATAGGTCCCACTATTTATATTCTCTATTTCTCAGTTACTTTCATTCATTTTTCTATCTCTCTCTTATTTCTCATCTATTTCTCTTCTACCAAATAATTTAAAATTTAAAATTATTTTTTATTTATTTCTCACATCTTAACTTATTTCTTACCTATTTTTTTCCTCTCTACCAAACAAAGGCTAAGATTGGAAAGAAAATGATTTGAGAAAATTTTGAAAATTTTGTTTTTTGAAGTTAATTTTTCTCTTTTCTTTCTTTTCATTTTCTCTTTAATTAAGTAAGATATTTTTTCAAAATTTAACAACTTTGTGTCTTCCTAATTGAACATAAAGTTGATCGGTTTCCAAATGTTACTTGGCTAAAGAGTTTTTCTATAAATAAATGGTTTTTCGTGTGATGCTTTTCTAAGTGTGTTAACAATAACGTCGAATTATATATATATATATATATATATATATATATATATATATATATATATGAGTTTAATAGTCATGTACTATTAATGTAAAAAGTTTTATACTATTAACTATCACCAATTATATGACTTTTAAAATATTTATTATAAAAGTTAACAAACTTACAATAAATGATGATTTGTGATTGAATGACAGTATAAAACTCATTTACACTGTTAGTGCATAACCTTCTCTCTCTCTCTCTCTCTCTCTATATATATATATATATATATGAGTGAGGATTAAGTTATTCCAAGAGTAACTCTTAGTAGAGTTACTCAGCTTAATAACTCTTGATATATATTAAATTTTAATGATCCAACCGTTAAATTAAAAGATTTTATTGAATAGATCAAGCTTATAAAATTTTATAAAGTTTGAAAACTATTTGATACTTTATTGAATAAATTCAAATTAACATCTAATATACTTTTCTAAATTATAAATAAATATCAACTATAAAATTAACTAGTTACAAATGTTTGATTTGTCTAAAATTTGGCATGTATGATCGTTGCCATAATATCAAAATATTGAATAGTTGGATCGTTAAAATTTAATATATAACAAGAATTATTGAGTAGAGTAACTTGATCCTCATCTTTTATATATATATTAACTCTTATAATAAATATTTTAAAAATCATATCTATTATGATAATGCATAAAAATTAATCTCTAAAACAAATGCAACAAATCTTAGAAGTTATAAAAAAAGCAATATAATAATAATGGAATCAAGATTTTGTTATTTTATGTGATAGCGTTGGGTCGAGATGCATCAAGGAAATCCCACATCCGCGCGGTGACAACAACAAATACTCATGATCACACGTGTCTCTCCATCGTCCGGAAAGGGAGCTCAAGACTGTTACATTACGGGAAAAATTCCGAAAACGGAAAATAACAGTAATTAAAAATTACCCGTCATGGATATCCACGATACACGTGTCGCACGGAGCGGTGTCCACGTCACCAACCGGGTCACTGTGAGTCGGTTGGTAACCTCAGCTGCTGTCACATGATTCAGCTACGAAAAATACCAACGGACCCATCACCCCCACAGTCTTTTCCTTTTATTTCCACTGAGAAACAAAAAAGAAAGAAACAAAGAGAGAATCAGAAGCAACGATAAATCCAAACTCTTTTCGTTCATTCTCGCATTTTTCCGCGAAACCGCTGCTTCGCGATTTTCTGCCGTAAAACTTAAGGCAAATCGCTACGTAACGTTACCCTCCGCCGGATGAGAGTTTCCGGTTCTCAAATCCATCATCGCGTGCGATAGGGTTAGTGAAGCCTGAATCTGAAGCTTCGCGGACATGGCTATGCTCCGCAAATTGTTCTTCCGCAAACCTCCTGATGGCCTCCTCGAGATCTGCGAGAGAGTTTACGGTACTTTCTCTCGTTCTCAATTTGTAAAAAATGATTTCGCAATGGAATATGATTCAAGGAACATTAGGAATCTGTTTGATTGCTTGGAAAAGCGGCAAAAACACATGAATGGAATTTGTTCAATTTGAATTTAACTTGTTATTGTTATTATTATTAGGACTTAGGAGTTAGTGATTGTTGTTGGAATTAACAATCAACATTAACCGTGAATGTAGTTTTTGACTGCTGCTTCACCACGGATGCTTGGCATGAAGAGAATTACAAAGTGTACATGGACGGGATAGTTGGTCAACTTAGAGAGAACTTGCCTGATGCTTCAATTCTGATTTTCAATTTCCGCGAGGAGGATACGAAGAGTCAGATGGCAAATATAATGTCTGAGTATGACATTACTATCATGGACTATCCTCGGCACTACGAGGGTTGTCCCGTGCTCAAAATGGAGCTCATCCACCACTTTTTGAGGTCTGGTGAAAGCTGGCTCTCGCTCGGGCAGCATAATGTGTTGTTGATGCATTGTGAACGCGGTGGTTGGCCTGTTTTGGCTTTCATGTTGGCTGCATTGTTGATTTATAGGAAGGTTTATACTGGGGAGCAGAGGACTTTGGATATGGTTTACAGGCAGGCTCCACACGAGCTTTTGCATTTGTTGATGCCGATGAATCCGGTCCCTTCCCAACTGAGGTATCTGCAGTATGTTTCCAGGAGGAATGTGGCCTTAGATTGGCCTCCGCTGGACAGGGCCCTCATGTTGGACTGCATCATTCTTAGATTCTTCCCAAACTTTGATGGGGAAGGTGGTTGTCATCCCGTGTTTAGAATTTATGGACAGGAACCCTTTAGTGCTGATAAAAATCCAAAAATGTTGTACTCTACACCAAAGAGAAGCAAAAATGTCCGGGCCTACAAGCAGGTGCAGTGAATTTACCTCATGCTTTCAAATGGATTCCTCTGAGTTCTCGTGCCTCCTCTTTTGGGATTTTCAGTTTTGTTAGTGATGTTATTTCGGAGCCTGTGCTTTATAGGAGGCATGCACTGATTGCATTTAGCATGAAAACTATTATCCTGGCATTTTGGCAGATAAGATAATTGTTCTTAGTAGATAAAAGACCATTTTGCCAAAAATTGCTGAAATCTGTCAGTAGCTATGTTCTTGAGATTACTTGCAACCTCATAAATTGTGCAAACAGGTTCTGGATCTGAGATGTGATAGGGAAAATCTCTTTTCATTTTTCTCCAATGCTGGTTTCATTTAAGGCCATTTTGACTTGTAGAGTACTTTATAAATTGTCTTGTACAATCTCAGATCGTTTAAACTTTAAATAGTTCTAAACCATTCAATTGCAGCTCAAACTTGCTTTTCTAGTTATTGTGTTGAGCTTGAATAATTATGTCTTGGTAGCTCGAACCTTGGAACATATACATTAGCGGTACTGGTTAACAGCATGTAGTTCTTTATTCCTCCTTGACAAATATGGGAACTTCTTTTAAGATGAGTCTTAGCCTTGATCCAAGAGGCTGCACTTGTCACCAATATCTCAAAAAATGTAAAAGAAAAAAGAGAGGAAAGATACTTAAAAGAAGAAAGGGAAATAAATTTGTATAATCTATGTTTAGCATTTAGTAGATCCTAGTCAAATTTCAATACACGTTATGTTTCTAGGCCTTACGAGGGCCCAATTGAGTTCAGAATGGGACCATGCTCTTTAAATTAGTAATAAATATTTTCATATGATGAAATATTTACTGTTCTAGTAGATATTGTTGGTCAACTTAGTTACTCTTGCAGCGAAGATACATCTAGAATCTGATCTAACTTGTGTAATTGTTATGCAATTCCTTGCTATTGTGTTGCAGGGAGAGTGTGAACTTATTAAAATTGATATTAATTGCCATATTCAAGGTGATGTTGTCATTGAGAGCATTAACTTGAATGGTGACATGGAGCGTGAAATGATGATGTTCAGAGTCATGTTCAACACAGCTTTTGTTAGATCTAATATTTCGATGCTTAACCGGGATGAAATTGACATTTTATGGGATGCTAAAGATCACTTTCCAAAAGATTTTAGAGCCGAGGTACAACTTTTTTCAACTATAATCATGTTGTTTTTGGTTGTATATTCCTAACATTGAATTTATTTGTTTGGTTTATGTTTGTATTTAAGATCCTTTTCTCAGAGATGGATGCTGCTGCAGCAGTTATTGCAGATGGTACCTCATGCTTTGAGGAGAAGGAAGGACTGCCAGTGGAAGCATTTGCCAAGGTTCAAGAGATCTTTAGCCATGTAGACTGGATGAACCCCAAAGATGCTGCATTAAATGTGCTCCAACAGATAAGTGCTTCAGCAATGAATGACAGGTTGGATACAGTTTCTGATCAGTATGTGGAAACTGGCACTTCATTGCATGAAACAGATCCTAGAACGCCTCAGCGGAATTTGAATGAAGTGATACATTCTTTATCCTCAGCAAAGAGATCCCCAGATAATGATATGAGTAGAAAAGAGGATAAGACGAACAAGGTTGAGGCTATTCCACAACAGCCTAGCACATCTAACATCATCTGTCAAGAGACAGCCAGATCTTCTGAAAGAACCTTGGAATCCAATAAATGTCCAACAGGACCTACAAATCGTGACATAAAACTGCAGGCATCTTATCCTGCCTTGTCTTGTTCTGTTGATACTTCTTTTTCCCCTCAAACACCTCCTTTGCGGCCTCAATCCACTAGTTGTGTTAAAGAAGTTCATGATTCTCCTCGCCAAACAGAATCACCCCCTCCTTATCTTTTGCCTTTGCAATCAAGACACCAATCACAAGACAGAAGTCATTCATCTATTTCTATCCCTACACCTGGGACCCAATTGTCATCTACTTTTCATTGTAAGTCACCAGCTGACACTGTTTCCCATCCTTCTGTTTCAGCGATTACTTCAACTCAACCATCTCCTTCACTTTCTTCCAAAAATGTGAATGAGATTCCTCCTATTAGAACAAGATTAGAGGCTTCCCCTTCACAACCTCCAACTCCACCACCTCCTCCTACCCCTCCGCTAAAGGATCATAGACTAGTTCGAACTACACCTCCACCACCTCCTCCTACCGCTCCACTAAAGGATCACAGACTAGTTCGAGCTACACCGCCTCCACCTCCTCCAAATGAAGAACTACATGTTAAAGCCGGACCCCTTCCTTCTCCTCCATCTCCTATGAATGCGGAGCCACAGGTTAGAGGTGGACCCGCTCCTCCCCCTCCCCCTCCTCTAAAAGAGGAGCAACCTGTTAGCTTTAAGCCTCCTCCACCTCCACCACCTCCTTGTCTCTCTGGGAAGGCTGCAGGTTCTACTATAGTACCAGTACCACCAGCACCACCTCCCCCACCACTTTCCTCAAATCACTCTAATTCTTCATTGCAAAAGTCTTCAGGTGCTCCTGCAGCACCTGCTGCTCCACCTCCTCCAATTCCCCCTGGTAAAGGAGGTCTAAAACCAGGCAGTGCTTTTCCATCGTCTCTTTCTGTGGGTGGTGATGGAACTAATGTGTTAGGCACAACAGGACCTCGATCTAGTTCGCCAACTAGCTCAAAGGGACGAATTCTATCACGTACAATTAGCTCAAAGAATAACACCAAAAAGTTGAAGCCATTGCATTGGTTGAAACTATCTAGAGCAGTGCAAGGAAGTTTGTGGGCTGAGACACAGAAATCTGGTGAAGCTTCCAAGTAATGTTGATTGGATATTGTGTTTCATTTTCTATGATAGTTATCCTTCTATTATTCAAGTGTCTCACCTGCCTCTCCTTTTATTATCTTAATGTAGAGCCCCAGAGATTGATATGTCAGAGCTTGAGAGGCTCTTCTCAGCAGCAGTTCCAAGTTCAGGTCCTACCAAAAAGTCAAATGTCCAAAGCTCAGCTGGGCCTAAATCTGATAAAGTGCAACTGGTAATTTAGCTTCAGTTTGCTGGAGCATTGAGACTGCTTATGGATGTTTACATAATCTACTTGTTGTGATGGGAAAATGGAAGAAAAGTAATTATTAGGAAAATGCAAGAAATGTGATAGTTCTTTGTAATTATAACCAGTGGTTATCATTGTATGTTGGTTCTATATAACCATAAAGTTGTAGATGGTGTCATCTGTCAGCTTTCCATTGACAGAAACTTTTAGAGTTGACAAAGTGAAGTATCAAAATTAATGTGCACAAAATTACTTTGAAAAATTTTAGTATGATAATGTTATATAACCAACCCATCTTGAAACCAGTGTTGTCTGTGGTAGTTTCTCCCTTTCACGTATTATAGAACTATAAGAGTTCACTTGTATAGTGCGATGTGGGAAATAATGAGTGTTTATCTGTGTGGTGTAGTTCATAGATTCTATTTATCATTTTCCTCACTGATATATATTTTGTGGCCATGACATGATTATCATCCTTATGATTGTGATTTAGATTGATATTGTCACTCCTTGCAGATTGAGCATAGGCGAGCATATAATTGTGAAATCATGCTTTCAAAAGTGAAAGTGCCGTTGCATGATTTAATGGTAAGATTGATATTACTTTTATGGTCTCTAATAATGTAGTAAAGAAAATCAAGTACAATTATTAAATAATATGGAGTGCTAGTTGATAAGAAAACTATGATTTGATTGCCAATTGAATGATAGCTTTGTTCTATTGATTCAGAGTCTATCTAGAGTTTATTAATGATTTGTTTTCATTGGAAACTAGGAATGTTGGCATCACTTTTATAACATAACTATAAAGAAGATGGTATCCTTGTCCTTCTCCTTCTCATCCTGTTCTTGTTTTATATCTGTAAGGATAACTTTATTCTTACAGAAATGCTTATCCAGGTATCTGTATAACCCTATTACGAAATGAAGTTACTATGATGTGCCTAAAGTTAATGCTTCTAAACAATGGTGGAAAATTATATGGTGTACAGTTGCAATTGTCCATTAACATTTCTTTTTAGGTGTGTCATAAGAATAAATGAATAATGGCTGGGACTAGTGCTAAGTTGTATGCTTCATTTCCCTTTTTTTTTCTTTTTCAAGTCTTATTCATGACATGGGATCATCTAGTTGACTGGATAAGTGCTGATATGAGTTTTTATTCATTAATAATGGTTTATTTGAAATATTCACAGAGCTCAGTGCTAGCATTAGAAGAGTCAGCACTAGACACTGATCAGGTTGAGAACCTCATAAAGTTTTGTCCTACAAAAGAGGAGATGGAATTACTCAAGGTTGGGAGATGATTATGGTTAATAATTATGCTGAGTTCAAGTACCTTATAATGAGTCTCCTCTCTCTTTTCAAAATTTCATAACTTCATTTATTCTGACACAGGGTTATAATGGAGAAAAGGAGAAGTTAGGGAGATGCGAACAGGTATATAGGGTTTCATGATTTTTGGTTTAGTGCCTATATTTTGGATCTCTTCTGTTAGTGCAAGGTGTATGAGTATTTAAATTTTAGCGTTGCTTACACAGTTTTAAGTGTAATTGCTATCTTCAATGGTGGAGACTGCATTTCTACCTTCTCTTGGCATGAATCTGAATTATATTTTCATAAATTCTTCATTACAGTTCTTAATGGAATTGATGAAAGTACCACGGGTGGAATCCAAGCTCAGAGTTTTTTCATTCAAGATTCAATTCCACTCTCAGGTTGAAATATTGCTATTTTCATGCATCCTTACTAGAAAAAAAAGGATTTAAATTGATTTCCACTTTGACCCTGTTAATATTTTTATGTAGGTTTCTGACCTTAGAAATAGCCTGAGTGTTGTGAATGCTGCTGCAGAAGAGGCATGATATCCTCCTTTTACTGAAACATCTTTTGCAACATGGTTTCCTTTCTCTCTCTCTTTTCAATGTGAAATAACATTTTGGATGTTGCAATTTTGTTTCCTTATTTCAGATCAGGAATTCTGTCAAATTAAAGAGAATTATGCAAACAATACTTTCTCTAGGAAATGCTTTGAACCAAGGAACTGCCAGGGGTATGTTTAACAAATATACTTAGAAGTAGATAGATGCACAATGAATCATTCAAGTTTGTAACACAAAGAAAAGTACCATCATTTTTAGAAAATATCTGCAATTTATGGTCTTCATGCATGGTACACCTTCATTAGACAGACTTCGTTTATGTTTTTCTGATAGTGTGATCTTGTATGTGCAAATACACTTTTTTTGTTTTCTTTCCCTTTTATGTTTTACTTTCTTTGTTGTTATTTCCCCCCACCGGGTTGTGATAGTAAACTGTTGCAAACTTAGTTTTTTTTTTTTTCACTCTTGGAGGGTAAGACTAATGGTTCTTTGTTTATTAGTCAATTTCAAAATTTTTTTGCATTAGTGATCTGCAGTTTTGTACCCTTTCATTCCTCCATAATTTTTTTTTCTTAAGATATAAATGATTTCTTTATCAACCCTCCATATCTGTCATTTTAATGTGGAGATCATCATGTTCACCAATGTTGTTACTACATCAACTAATAATCTCACCTGTGCATACCAATCAAGACCAGTTTAGAGAAAACTAAACTAAAGTAGATGAATGCATTTCTTATGCTCCAGACCTAATCAATATAATGATGCTAAAACTTTGGTTTGGTATTTTGCCTCTCCCTACTATATAAGCTTAATTTACTTGGGGGGGGGGGGGGGGGGGGGTGCTCTAGGCCTAGTGAGTGAATATAGCCGATTCTGGTGTTTATTATACAATTGGTTTACGTACTAATGGGGATCTTTATACTGGAGCACTTTTTCTATTATTTTTTTCTACTATGTCTTTAATAGCTAGTTGGTTACACCTGCAACCAAAATGGAAATCAAGCATTTTGTGGTTTAAAATGCTGAATCCCGCCTGAATCAAAATCGTGGTATAACGTGTCTCCCCCCTGTTCCAGTCATAGAATAGATGAAATAAACCCAAAAATGGATTTTTGTTCAAGAATGAAATCTTATTAAAACTGTCTAGTTCATCCTTTAAAGCCATATGACATCCCGGCCTTGAAACATTACTTATGGTTAGGGGGATAGATATTTATTTTTTGTTATTATTCTAAATAAAAAATAAATAAATCAAGGGGATTGAAAAGTGGGTTGTTATGTAGTCATTTAAAAATATGTAAATGTTTACAATATTTCATTATAAAAATGTAGCTAGATATATGATGAATGAGTTCCATTGGGACCATGGTTTTTTCTAAATGTTTATGCTGATAACTAGATAATTCACATTTGCGTCATTTTTTTATTATTGTTTTAATTATTCATTTCCTTTTATCAATCTCCTATGTTTATATTCTCCAATCTTCTTTTAGGTTCTGCTATTGGATTCAGATTGGATAGCCTTCTTAAACTCACTGAGACACGTGCACGGGACAAGAAGATGACTGTCATGCATTATCTTTGTAAGGTACATGTTGCTATTTATTCCTTTGTTTTCTTTTTTCTTTCCTTTTTTTTTTTAAATGATTATGAGTTTCTTCTGTGCTATGGAGTCACTTCTGATATTTAGTTGGGGCAAAATTGTGCTTTTTCATCTTCTGATAGTAAGGTGATTATGATTTTTCATCTTTATTGCATTAATCTGATACTGTGCTTACACATAGGTGCTAGCTGACAAACTACTGGAAGTTTTAGACTTTTCCAAGGATCTTGCTAACCTAGAGCCAGCAGCAAAGGTTCTGGACTTCTCAAAGGCTCTTCAGTTCATTATGTTGATAGGCTTGTACTGACACTGACTTAAACAATTTGATCCAGATCCAATTGAAGTTTTTGGCTGAGGAGATGCAAGCTATAAACAAAGGATTAGAAAAAGTGGTACAGGAACTATCAACCTCTGAAAATGATGGGCCTATATCAGAAACTTTCCGCAAGGTAAAGCATCATGCCTTTACTTCTACTATAGTTGATTCACCAATCTTGTCTTTTCTTCTTTTTTTAAATTGTCCTTGTTCATTTTCACTGCTTCAAGTTTCATATTTCCACAATATATATATATATATATATATATATATATATATATATATATCTTACTTATTTGTGAAGTCAGAAGCGTATATATATCTAAATTAATTATAGTCAATTCCATAAAAGAAGACCATTTTCTTTGACTCCCCATTCTGTGGAGGCAGACATTTTGAGGCTTGTCTGCAAGATAGTCAAAATGGAGATTTTACTTGCGCTCAGTTTGGTTGGGTGGAAGGAAAATAATGAAAAGAGAAAATTTTGAAATTTGAATTGAAGGAAAAGTGGAAGAAAGGAAAAATTTGAATTTTTGTTTCTAAAACTCAAATTTTCTCTTTTTACCTTTAATTTTCTCTTCAACTAAACAAAAAAGAAAAGAAAAAGAAAAATCATTATCCGTGTTTTCTTTCCTCTCAACCAAACATACTGTTAGTATCAAAAAGGAGAGTGGAAATTATAAATCGGGAGATCATAACACAGATTATATATGTATATACAATAACATAAATAAGAAAATTAACCTTTAAATCTCAACAAACGCTTAAGCTTAAATTGAAAATCTATAAGGTCATATGCAACTCACAAGTCACAAAATAACAACTTAAGCTTAAGTGTGACCTTATGACCAATATAGCAATTTTGACTATCATGCTTGTCTTGTCTGTGATTGGTCTAATGTGAGAGTATGCAAGTTCTGACTTTATGAGAATGTGAGAAAGATTAAAACTGTGAATTACTCTTCTTTTCAGTAAAAACTGTAATAAATTATATGCATTGTCAGTCTTTAACTTCATTTTTTTTTACCAGAGATTGAAAGAGTTCCTCTGTTCTGCTGAAGCTGAAGTCCGTTCATTGGCTTCACTATATTCTACTGTGGTAGGCTTTCTACGATATATTAAGATCTTTTAAAACCATATAAAGGCTATACTTTACTTGGAGAGTGTATGTTTACAGGGTAGGAATGTGGATGCTTTGATTCTTTATTTTGGTGAAGATCCATCTCGTTGCCCATTTGAGCAAGGTGTGTGACTGTTTAAACTTCAAATATGGTACTCTTTCTTGATAGCTGATTTAAGTGAGCACCCTCTATTTGGTTTATGCTAATTGTATTTTTAGCTTTGTACTTTACTGAAATTATACCTTCCAAAAAGTAAGAGCGTGAATTCTTGGCTGCACACGTGTGAATGTTTATATTTTTTATGAACTGCCTTTATTTTTAGCTTCCCAACTATCAATTGGATACTGCATTCTGGAACTAAAAACTGAGAGTTTTATGGTATGCAAATTCTCTTATGTCTATTCTGGAACTGGTATGCAAGGCTTTACTGCAATTCCTTTTATGGGAAGAAATCATGAATGCTCCCACCCCTTCCCATTGTGTCCTAGTACTTCTATCCTACTAATTCTTGTAATTATTTGAATTTTCTGCAGTTGTGTCAACTTTGCTCAACTTTACTAGGATGTTCAACAAAGCCCATGAAGAAAACTGCAAGCAGCTAGAGCTTGAAATGAAGAAAACAGCAGAAAGTGAGAAAAAGAAATGTGAATCAGAAAGAATTTTACCTACGGCTATCCGGACTGGCAATGTCTAATAGACGCTACTAGCTTTGAGAATCAGTATATACTCTAACATGACTAGAAATTCGACTGGACCAAAACGGGTCTGGTGTATGGTGTTTTTGAGTAGCATGTATAGTGACACAAGTAGTAGTAGCTGACATTGATAACCAAAAGGAACTACATTACACTGCAAAGGTTAGGTAACCCTTTGAACCCATAGCTCGTTGTACATCTTTTTGATTGTCATTCTCCTTCCTTAAAGTAATTATTCTATCTAATAGTTGTGAATTATAGCAGAAATGGTGTAGTTTGCACGAGTTGTGTTATTTACCAGCCAACCTGTATATATCTTCCTCTTCCTCTTCGCTCAGAAACTGTATGATTGTAAGTATTTCCAGGAAACCTGGGCATTCGTTATTAATTTTTTCTCCCATCCTCAGGCTTGATTCTCTCTGCTAACATTGATTTCACATCTGTAATGCAATGCTTGATATCTTCTTGTATAGCTTATATATGATTTTTTTTTTCTAATTAAATATCTTCTTAGGTTCCCGCAAAGCAACTTACTCAGTATTATTGAATGTGTAATACCCCAGCTATAACACTAAAATATTGCTAAAGTTGGAGATAGTTATGGCTCACATAATCAAGGTGACAGATATTTAATATACAAAACAAGAGTCTGAAGCAATCTAAGAATTTCAGTTGAAGTATTCCTTTGTTGTCAGTTACTACTTACTAGAGGTAAGAAATGATAACTTACTATCATTTAAGGGCACAATTACATACTGTAACATTTGTTGAAATGCGGGTGGTTTGAAGTTTAATGCTAGTAGAAATTTAAATCAACCCCTAGGTGTGTTGGATATTTAATGAGTATTTCGGATGTTTTAAAAGGGAATATCTCTCATATTGCTTAAATGAGAAAAAATAAATAATTTTATTTTAATTCTGAAATTTATTTTATGTAAACAATTTTGTGAGTGATTTAGTTCAATCCTTATTTTTTTTTTTTTGATATTTTGACTTGATCACTGCTGGTTTTACTTAATCAAATCCTATCTAGCGGACCACTACTTTCTATAAAAGCACTTTTCTTCCTCGTCTGTTTAATAAGCATGCTTTGTTCTCTTGTTCTTCATCCAACTTCTGCATCTATCGCTCTAGAGACTGGTTGACAAAGAATTATTAGTTGTGTTATTCTGTTACTTGGGGTCATCTGAGAAGAGTTTGTTATATCTTGAGGAATTTTCACAATCTATAAATAATATTGTAAGCCGAATAAATCCTTGAAAATAATGTCGTCACATGTCTAAGGTTATAAATTTTCTTTGTATTTTCTATTAATTATTACAAGGCATTGGTCAAATAATTTCATTAACACTTAAGTGGGGTTTGGAACTTTGTTATTATTGTTACAGTCGTGAACTCTATCATCCCTATATTTATATTTATTCAGGAGCCAGAGAAAAAGAAGAAAAACTTTTTGCTGCTGAAAAATTGGTTTGTCCCATCTCCATCCTGGAACTTAGGTATGCGAAAACAAAAGTTATGTATATTAGAATAAAATTAAATATACTTTTAGTTCTTGAAAATATGTTAAAAATTTTTATTTGGATTTATTTATATTAATATTTAAAAATTATAAAAATGATGTGCTTTTAGTCTTTATTGAAGAATTAAAAATATATTTTTTCTTTTAAACGGAGGGATTAATGAATAAAATTTAAATATAAACTAAAATAAACAATGCAAAATCAAAATATATTTAAATTAAAAGTGTTGTAGTTTTACTATATTTTTGTGTGTGTATCTCTGCGCTTTTTAAAATAAATTACTATAAAAAAAATACCATTTATGTTCAAGTAAATGAATTTTGTTAACAAGTCTCTTAGTCATTAAATACTCTCAATTACTTCATAAAATATTTTAGATCATAAATTTCTTCAAACATTAAGGAAAAAACTTAAGAGAAAATAGGTTATATACTGACAGTGTAAAACTGTCATCTAATCACAAATCATCATTTATTATAAGTTTGTTAACTTTTATAATAAATACTTTAAAAGTCATATTAACAATGTATTTTTGATTGATTTACAGTGTAAGACTTTTTACATTAACAGTGCATGACCATTAAACTCAAAACTTAAATATCGAATAATGCTTGTATTCATCTGTAAGCATAAAAATAATGGTCATTGGTTAATTATTGCACTTGCTGAATTTTTTTTGTTTTTATATTTTATTTTTATTTTTAATTATAAGAACGTTATTTTATTTTCATTTTTTGAAACAACTTTTTATTGTTTTTATTATTTTTTATATAAAATTTTTAAAATAGAAAATAAAGTAAAAATAATGTGACATTTTTACATTTAAAAATTTAAAAAGAAAAAATAAGAATAATAAATGTTTTCTCAAATTAACGGTTTTCTTATTTGTATCTAATTTTTAAATATTTCTGAGTTCGATGGGAAAGCCTGCAATCCACTCTGTTGATAATACTATTTTTGTGAAGGGCGTAAAATAATCGACCAAAATTAGAGGGCGTAAAATAATAATGTGCTAATGAATAAATATACTTTTCCTATAGATTAAATTATTAGCAACTAATCAATTAGGGATCATAGTCGCACAGACATCGTTCGCCTCTCGCAAGTGTATGTCTATCAAAGTATCAATGTTGCACTAACATTTCGAGCCTACACTCCAGTAGCAACGGAGGGTTGTAGAGGCCCGGACGCTATGATTACAAAATGTCATGTAGAAAATTGAACTAATAACTAGTATTTCACCTTATACATTATATATGTTAAATGTTTGTTGTTATATAATTAAAATTTATAATAAATAAATATTTTTAATATATAAGTTATATTAAAATTTATTATAAATACCAAATGTTGTTGATCCGAGTAGAACTAAGTTCATATCCTTTAAGTAAGGTTTTAGGTTTATACTTTGTGGATGGATAAAACGTGGTTGTAAAGAGAGACCTCACTAAAAGTCACTAGCCAAGTTTCTTAATAGAGATTAGTCATCAATAAAACTGGTGAATATTTTGTACCAATAATATGGTGACCTAAAAAATTATTATAAATAAATATATTTAAATATATAAATTTCATTTAATATAAGATTATTTTTAATTATATTTTTTAAAAAATTATTAAATTTAATTTTAAAATAGAGATGAAAGAAATAAATTGCAATAGATAGGACAATTAAGAAAATCAAATATACAAATAAGAGGATAATTTGAGATAGTTGAGAGACTTTTTTTTTTTGTTAATTGTAGAAATAATGTATGAAATATACATCCAAAAGAGAGAAAATAAATAAAAATATTTAGAATGTCTAACTAGGAGAGGGAGAAGAGTGAAAGTTTTACTATCCATCCAAGTTGTGTACTTTAACTTATAATATAAAAATAGATTTGTATTACAAACAAATAATAATATTTTTTGTTAATCTTTAATTTTATTATTTTAAAAATAATGGTTGAAAAATTAAATAATTTTTTTAATCAAAATTCATGGTAAAAAATGTATTGATAAAATTAAATGACACACTTTTTAATAAAATATTTTCAGTTTTAATTTTTTTGTTATCTTTTAAGATAATGGATAATAAAACTGACAATAATAAAAACTTTACTTCGTTGCTTTTAGTATGTAAGTGGGGTCCGTATGCTCTGGTATGCAAAAGTTTATAACATGTTTGATTTACTTTAAATTTAAAGAAAAAAAAATTTATTTTCAATTTCTTTAAAAAGTTAAAAAATAAGCAATTATTTCTTTAAATAAACCAAACGTACATATGCTTAAAAGTATCCAATGTCTACAGTCATAAATCAAACTAAATACCATCTCAACTACTAAATACCAAAAAAATAAATCAAACTAAATACCATCTCAATTACTATATGTCGATATAGTGTGATACGATTAATAGATAATTATGTTTTTTAAGTATGTGCTCAAAGATTTAATCCTCAAGTCATGTGTATAGAAGAATATTTATTTGGAGAGTTCAATCTTTGGCTCTTGGCCAAGAGATACTCCAAATTCACACACACAAAAAACTTGAGGTTTAATTACCTTTTTGGTTTCTATAGTTGTGCAAATTTTATTTTTTGATTCTTATAGTTGAAAATAATCCCTTTTAGTCCCTATACATGTATTTTCGATACTGGTTTGGTTCTTGCTGTCAAGTGTGTCTTAACTTCGTGAAAGAAAATCGTGACAAAATGAAAATTGGCAGCGAAAGCCTCCCAAATTGACATTTTTGACCTTTTTAATTTAATTTATGATGGTTTAAAATGATAAGGACTAAACCGATATCGAAAGTGCATGTAAAGAGACTAAAACAAATTATTTTTAATTATAGGAACTAAAAGAAAAAGTTTGCACAACTATAGAGACCAATAAATAATTAAATCAAATCTTAACTACTATGCAATTAATTTGTGGCCGGTAGAGAATCCTCTTCGGGTGTAGATAATAAAACCTTATAACAAAATTTTATTTTAATTAGATTTAACCAAATCTTTTATCTTTACATATCGCGTTTATTTTTAGTTTATTTCTTACTAAAAAATAAAAATTAAATCCGTAACTATACATAAAATCATTTGCATTTTAATTTCTATCCTCACATAAAACTTGAACTTTAGTTCTTATAAATTCTCAATTTTATTTTTTATTAATAATGTTGCAGAATTATTAAGAATAATTTCATGTATAAAGATGAATTTAAAACTTTTTTATATATGAATTAGATTGAAAATAAATTATACATACAAAAACAAAAATTAATCAAACATTTTAATTTAGGCTACTGCAATGTATAGTATAGGTAGGCACGTGTAAATTGTAATTCGTGGATGGAGGATTGGAGGTAAGGTTGAGGGTGACGTCACGGAAGCAAACGACACGTCATCTGTGCCGTTCAAGTCACGTGCCTTCAACGGTATTCATATGGGATTGAGAATGTGGGCATGGGACCTCCCCTGTTCTGCCAACCACAATCAAGAGATTAATGTTATATTTGGATAATTTTTGCATAAGTTAGAATTAATTTTTAGAAAAAATAATATGAGAGAGTTTCTATAAATTAATTTATGCATCATCTAATTTTAATTTTTGAAAAAGTTTATTTTATTTATTTTTTATTTTCTTTTTATATATTATAATTTTTTTTTATCTAAATGGACTATAAGAACAAAACATCATTTATCTATCTTAATTAAAAATTACACTTCAACCCATTTTATTTTTTAAATTTTTAACCTTCCTAAACTAATCGCTTATCCCGACAAGTTGACTTTTCTCATCTAGTGTCATGTTTTTTTTTTTTTTTTTTTCTTGCATAGTAGAAAATGTGATCATGGAGTACTTTTTTACAGTTGTCTCTCTAACATGATTTTATATGCATATCTAAGAAGGCGTTTGTTTGTTTTTTAATAACCCAGATTCTTGTATTCTAATATTAAAATATTAAAATATTGCAGTTTGCATTTTTCTTTTTTCTTTTAAAAAAAGTTTGAAGAAAGAATGAAATATGTATATAATTTAAAACAAAAAGACGAATAAAATAATTATAACAGCGTGTCGTTTTGTATTTAAAATAAAAACATTCAGTACACCAAAATAAATAAATAGATAAGGACATTCAAACAATTTCTGATTATTTTCAGAATTCTAGCATTTAGTACCGCATGTAAACAATAATGCTGCCTTTGGAGCTAACGGGAACTTTACCTGAGGCAACATAAGAATTTTGTTATATTTTCTTAAAATATCTTTTGAATTATATATCCTTCTAATAGTTAAGAAATAAAAATATACTTAATATTTTAAGAACAAAAAATTAATATTTTACTTAAAAGCTACTTTTAAATTAAAGCAAATAATAAGAGCTTAAAAATAAAAGAAGTTATTTGACATTTTTTTAATTTTTTGGGCTTAAAAACACCTTTTATGATAAACATTATTTGGAAATAAAATTCAAAAAATTTAATTTTGTTTAAAAATAGTTATCTCTTCCAATAAAAAATGAATTTATAAAGATAAAAAAATTAGTAAAATTAATTTAATTTACAAAAAAAATATTTTAATGATAATAAAAATAAATAAAATATTGAAAGCATATATTTAAAACTTTTAATTTTAAAAATTGTCAAAAATTGTTTTAATAATAATTCATTTTAGTAATTACATGCAAGTTATATATATATATATATATATATATATATATATATATATATGACATTAATCAAATAAATTTAAATATTGATTACAAACAATAAAATATTTAACTTATTTTTATATTGTTTTTAATAATATATTTTAAAAAAATAAAAAATAAAAAATTCATTGCAATCAAGCATTAAAAAAGAAAAGCAAAAGGTATAAAAGAAAACAACTTTGAGACCATGTTCAAGAAAGTATAGGAACCATGTAATAAAAAAAAAATCTGCCAAATAATGTAAAAATATGGGTATATAGTAAAATATAAACTATGCAACAAAGTAATAAAAAAAATAACATAAAATATACATAGACAGATCTGGAGTGAGGTCCTGCAGTGTCAAAAAGCTCCTTCAATTAGTTTTTCTAAAGGTTTTTTATTCTCATGATTTCTTCTAAACGAAAATAAGCTACTTATCATTTTAAGAGTTTTTATGTAAAGAATGTTTGGTACAATTTCTCTTTTTAAGGAGAAGAAAAGCAAAAAAATAAGCTGGGTAACTTAATAAAGAAAGTTAATTAAGAAGATTTAAATTTATCTTTCTGTATAATTCTTTGAAACAAAACTAATAATAAATAGAGTGTAATTTATATGGCTTTTAATTAAGGTAGTTATTGTAAAAGTCAACAAACTTATCATACATGCTAATTTACGATTGAATGACAGTATAAAACTATTTTAAACTTACAGTGCACATCCTATTTTCTCTAAAATAATAATTAAGAAGAAAGAAAGAAAGGTAGCTTATTTGATCTAATCGCAGTATCGTACCCAACTAATTTGATGTTGCTAGAAATCGAAATCATAACCATAAAAAAGAAAAGAAAGCAAAAGAAGCAGCGTGATACGCTACCAAATCCTGTTGGGGAGTATTGGGCGTAGATATACATGCAAATGCAACTCTCACTTTGATGTAAAATGGGGATTCCTAAATTATGATTATGATTCGGCCTCACCTCACATGCCAAGGGCCCTAACCCAACCAAAAAGAAACTACTCATGTGGGGGGTCTCTCGAGAAGGTTTGGCTTTGTGCTTGTCATTGCTGAGATTCTGCGGTTAGCCTTACGCTTAAGCCAAACATTCCCACATGCAGCAACTTTCTCGTACACGAGATTTACTCTTCTGTTTGTGTTATTTTTGATATAGCATCCTTAATGGGATATAAAAAGCCTGAGTTGTAAATTTGCGATGGGAGTATTAGTTTAGAGCTTTCAAACAAATGTTCATATAAATAGTGATTACTGATTGATGGCTGGATATGCAACTGCTTTGTCTGCTATAAGACGAAATTCATTGACATTGCAAGGTGCAACAGACAAAATGTTAAAATAGTAATTAGATACGAAAATATTTTTGAACACAAAAATTAGATAATAAAAAGTTGCCTTTTTTAATTTTAGAGTGTATTTTTGAGATGCATGCATAAAAAAAAAAAGTAAGAGAAAAATAAAGATAATAATATACAATGTCACGAGCAGTATCAAATTTTTTATGTTTAAATAATGACACTGAGTTAAATATTGTTTGGAAGTGAAAAACAAGTTAAAATAGGTCCTATGAGAGTGAAGATGGCTATTTGGTATATTGACAAGTATGGCATTTGCAAAATATTCAAATACAGGTCAATTGCATGCTAATGAGTGTGTGGGTATATAGCATAAAATTATTTTGGTGTAAATATATTTTAAGTTCATGTAAATATGATTTTGTTTGGTTTTAATTCTTGTAAAAGTTTTTGTTATTTCTAGATGCCTGACATTTTCTTACCTTTTTTTTTAGTTCTTATCATTAATTATAGTTAATTTATTGTTGACACAGCTAACAAAATAAAAAATATTAATTAAGATAATTAAGGTAATGAAAAATATTTTGAATTAAGATAATTAGATTATTGTTGGGTGTGTAATTTAATTAAATAATATATTTATTATTTTATATTAACAAGGTAATTACATATAATTTACTTTCATAATTTATTTTTAATTTTTAATATATTATGACCAGTGGCTTTTTTTACTTTTAATATTATTCTTACTTTTAAATTTACTATTTTTTTTAGCATTGTACTTTTTAAAAAATATATAATTTACGTAGACACTTATAATTTACTTTTGATATATTACTTTTAATGTTATCTTTACATTTCAATTCATTAATTTACTTTTAACATTGTATTTTTTTTAAAAAAATCATAATAAAAAAATTATAATTACTTGGACACTTATAATTTACTTTTAATATATTACTTTTGTCTTTGGCAACAAAATCACCGCTTGTGATATATTAAAAAAATAAATTATATTATAATAAGTCAAAATTAATGAATTGAAATGTAAAAATAACATAAAAGTAATATATTAAAAGTAAATTATAAGCTTCTAAGTAAATTATATATTTTTTTAAAAATAATGCTAAAAATAAATTAGTAAATTGAAAAGTAAGAACAATATTAAAAGTAAAAAAAGTCACTGGTCATAATATATTAAAAATTAAAAATAAATTATAAAAGTAAATTATATGTAATTACCTTATTTATATAAAATAATAAATACATTATTTAATTAAATTAAGCACCTAAAAATAATCTAATTATCTTAATTTAAAATATTCTTCATTACCTTAATTATCTTAATTAATATTATTTATTTTGTTAGTCGTGTTAGCAATAAATTAACTATAGTTAATGGTAAGGATTAAAAAAGAATAGTAGGAAAATGTCAAAGATTTAAAAATAACAAAAAAATTTACAAGGACTAAAACCAAATAGAGCTATATTTGCAAGGACTTAAAACATATTTAAGCCAATTATTTTTGAGTTAACAATAATATTCATATACTTGTATAACACTCTTACTTTTCTTCAATCTCATTTTCCTCTACATTTAATTTCTCTCTTTTTATTGCATTACATTATCTAATTACATCTTCTACTCTCTTTTTTTCTTTCTATGTCTTGCTAGATTATATATGTATTGTTCTAGATGAAGTCGTGGGAAGCTTCCCCCTGTGGAAAGCGGTAGGGGGGCTAAAAAATTGACACGGTGTCCGGCACCCCAACGACTGCCTGAAGACCTTCTCTGGCCAGTGGTTAGAACTGGAGGGATGGCCGGAGACCTGAATAACCAATTAGTAGCAAAGCTCGTTGGGCGGCCGCTGAGACCAGAAGATGGAACGTTTTGTCTGCGTGGACCCATCTTTGACAAAACAAAATAAAAACCAAATATGCACAATATAAACAAAAAGTCCAATGAAAAAGAAAAGCCAAAGGTAAGAGGCACTACCTTAAACGGAGGAAGAACAAGAGCAAACAAAGACTCGAAAGCGAAGAAAATACTGTTAATAAAATTGTCAAAAGTTGTAGAAGAGAGATGAGTAATATCACGCGAAGAAGACAAGTGAGAATAGCAGTAAAGGTAAAAATGAAAAGTAAAATCTGAATAGTATAAGACAAAACGACAAAATGGGCCTAGGTCCTTATAAGGCTCAAATCCACAAACGGTTTAAAAGATTTTGAAACTGCCCTAATCTTTTGGAGTTCAAGGAGTTTCAAAATTCACAACATTAAATCATTACGCATTTAATGCAACCTTTGTTCCCTGCGAAATTGTAGCGGAACTATCTAAAGAAAATGAGAAGACACACCCCCTTTCATTTGAAACGACATTGGCACAAGTTATCCAATTCTTGGTTCACCCTTAACCGACATTGCTTTCCCCAACCAATATCGACTTGGGGACAACTGTTCATAGGTTAGGATTATCCAACCTCAAACTCTTAAGTCGACATTGCTTATTCCAAGTAGCACCGGCTTGGGGGTAACTGTTTTAGAGATTGTCTCAAACTCTTAAGTCAACGTTGCTTATTCCAAGCAACACCGGCTTAGGACAACTGTTCTAGGGTTACCCCAACTGTCAACCCTTAAGTCGGCCAACCTTAGCATTTGACTTAAGGATCACTAGACTAACTAACGACGGCGTCGACAACTAAGGCTAACCTAGAGTTGTTGTCTCGCCTATCCTAACTACGAAGATATTGTCTACCCCGGTCACAACTATATCACCTATCTTGGTTGTGACTTTTATGACCATTCCGGTCACGACAAGCAAAACGCTCAGTGTGACACCTAAATGAACGCTACCACGTGCCATCCAACGTGGCATCTCAAACCTCCCTAACGACTTTTCCCTCCAAAATGCTCTATCTAAAGGACCGCACACACTAGGTACACATAACTCACTCATTCTTATTCATTCTCTTACGTTCTTACTGACTTAGGCATCAGTCCTCGCAGGTGCCACCACCGGAGACGTTTGTAACCACCATGGAAGTTTATCGAAACTTTCTCCTCCTCGCACTCTACCTCACGACACTTACTAAATTTTCTTTTTGGGCTATACATAATAATTATCCACAAATTTAAAGTTGGAAGTTAAGCATACTTTTGACGGTGTAAGCGCGTGTTTGAAATCTCATCACGTCAAGTTGGATCCCTTTAAAACCAACAATTGTTGCTTTTGTGTATTTTGTTTCTTTTGATGCGATTTTAAACACGCATATATAATGTAATGACAACACATGTACTAAACATATATGTTAGCCTTCACCTATAGAGAAACAAATAATTATTTGAATAAATAATTTATGTATCGATGGTATAATTTTTTTTTACATTATTATCTAATTACAAATTGTCATATATGCTAAGTTTGTTAATTTTTACAAATAACTATTTTAAAAATTATACCAACAATAATAATTTCTGATTAGTTCATATTCACAGTATAAAATTATTTACTGTGTTTCCTCAACTCTTGATATTTTATGACTTATGAAGCTAAGAATCTTCATCATTTAGCTGCGCACTACATTAATAAACTATATACACGTTCGATTTATGTATTCCTGGTTAGTCTTGTTCCATTAGAAAAAGACGAGAGAAGTCAATGAAACTAATTTATATGATTCACGTTCTTGGTTAAGTAATGGTTATAGGATTCACATTATCTGCAGCTTCAAAGTAAATTCGAAACTGAAAGGGGACCACAAGCAGAGATCAAAACAATTTGCCATACACGGGGCAAATTGGTATCCGGAAATAGTATTGCTTCCATCTACATACCACCAATGAAACTCACAAGATCTTGAAGACCATCAATCTCAATTTTTTCCTAAGTGGTACCCACGTCATCCATTCCAAGCTTGCAAAGAAATTTGTCAAAACCTGCATATGGGAAAACCATACCACAAATGACCAAGCAAACATCATCATTAACCAAACACACACGTATGTATATATTACCATTGCTATTCCCATCCTTGAACTTTATAGAGTGTAGCTCTTGCCAAAATTAGGGGTGCCTTTGATTTTCTGTCACGAAACTGGTTTGATACCACCACCACCACACATTGCATTTTCTTAATGCCTCACTAATACATTCAATGAAATGTGGACACATAAAAATATTAACTGTACGTTTTTTTTTATGCCTTTATTTCTCACAAAAAATTATTGTATGGTCTGAGACTACTACATGTCTATAGTCTCGGTCAATCTTTTATGTGACATAGCCAAATTTTTTAATTAACGAAAGGTGGTTGTTAGGGGTAAAACCTGCTTAAGAGCCAGGAGGTCAAGGTGATCTTTAAAACAGTTATTCCCAAGTTGATATTGCTCGAAGGAAGCAATACTAGCTTAAGAGTCAGAAGATCGAAATGACCTTCAAACAGTTGTCCACAAGTCAGTATTGCTTGAAAAAAAAATACCGACTTAAGAGCCTCCTGAACACATATCATATAAAGATTAGTCAAAGTAATTAATACATGGTAATCACAAACCATATAATAATTTCTCTTCACCACGAACACTTGGGAAGTATTGGAGTATTGGACTATATTACTACAGGTTCTTCATTTGCATGTGAGGGTGACACCAATGATTTTAGCTTCCTCGGTAGAAGTGATGTGAGAGCTAAGTAATCTATGCATAAAAGCGTTCCTCCTGAGCACCCTAATAACAGAAAACAATAAAGAGAATAAAAAAGAGACCAACTACTCTCTCTTACTCCACACACAATCCCTTGATTCTCTCTCTCTCAGAGTTTGCTTTACAAGAAAATCCCAATGTGGCACCCCACCAACCGCCATTTCTTCAGCTGAAAGCCTCTTATCCATCAAACACTCATGTCCCATTACAGTACTGATTGGTAGGCACAGAGAGAGGAAAAAGAAAAAGGATATAATTGGGATGGATGCGAGTAGGAGAAGAGTTGGGGTTAGATGCAATGTGGTTGCAGGGTCAGTGTGGGAGAGCAGGATGAAGAGTGATGAAGTTGGGGGTGGAGTTAAGGTCTTCAGTGGAGAACAAAGTGCTGAAGAAGGAGGCAATGGTGGCCCCAGATTGAAGAGAAGCCAAATTGGGGGTGTGGTTGCCACTGGAAAGAGAAAAACATGGAAATCAGAAAGGTCTGAGGGGTTAGAGAATAACCAAATTCAAATAGCCAGAGGAAAATCAGAACCCCAGAAGAGGAGTAGTAGTAGTCAACAATGTAAGGACCTCAACATTTCTTCTGATTCAATCAAGAAGAGCCCAATTCAAGTAAGGAAGTTGAAGCCTGAAGGAAGAAATGAGATTGGTGCTTCTGTTGCTGCTGATAAATTAGAACGAAGCCCAATTCACACCAGAAAGAAAAGATCTGAGGTGGGTGAATCTGGTGAAAGGCATGTTGGGCAGCTCAAAAAGAACAAATCAGATTCAGTTAAGAATGTTGCTGACAGAAATGGGGGAAATGCAATACAGCTTAGGAAGGACAAATCAGAGTTGGGTCATGTTTTGGATGAATCAAGGAATGGGATTGATGGATTGGCTGGTGGGTCAGGGAGAATTGTAATTGACAATAGGAAGAATGACACTAATGAAAATTGCAAGCATTTTGGTGTGTGCCAAGAGATGGTCATTTCTAGCAGTTCAGATAATGCTGGCATGGTCAAGTGTTCACCAGTGCCTGTTGATGGAGACTCTGGAGATGTTGTTTATGATGATGAAGAAGAAGAGGAGGGGGAGGAGGTGGAGGAGGATGATGAGGGTTTTGATATTGAGATGGAGAAGGAGAGCTTTGATGTCAAGGAAATCAGTGTACCAGAATCCAAGGTTGTGAACGAGCCAGAAAGGAAGGAGGTTGTGAATGTACCAGAAAAACAGAAGATTGTGAGTGAACCAGAACCTAAAAAGGTTGTGAGTACCAACAAACAATTTCATCGAAAAAATGAAAGGCCAGTGGCTGTCCCTATAACTGTGAAGCCATCTCCTCCAATTAGAAAGCATTCCACAATACACCAAAATTTCTCCAAGGCTGATTCAAGTAAGGTCCTTTTAATTTCGTTGAACTTTTCCCCTTCAACCTGATTTTTGGGATTTGTGCTTTTATCAAGGCTAATTGATCTTTAGTATTCAGTTCCAAAGGTAGAAGAGTACTGTAGCTTTCCACAGAACCAGAACAAGCTGCAGAGTTTAGGTGATTTGTCTACATTTCAGAATTATACAAGAGTCAAATTTGTTAGCAAAATTTAATAAAATTTCTAGCATTCATTCTCTAATATTCTTTACATATGTCACTCTTCAGTGGATTTAATCATGTGGAGAGATATCTCAAGATCAGCATTTATCTTCGGGATTGGAACATTCGCTATAGTTTCATCTTCTTATGCAAAGGACATCAATCTGAGGTTAGGAATCCACACCACAGATAGTTCAATTCATTTTGTACATTCACTTTGCCACTTAAAAGAGAACCCAGAATTGACATTTCTTGACCCTTGTTTGTGCAGTCTTATTTCTGTGATGTCCTATATTGGCCTTGTCTATCTGGCTGTTATCTTCCTCTATAGATCACTAATATGCAGGTATTAACCCCAGCACAGTGGTGAAAAATAAATGACAAAATTTATTGCTGGATACTGAATACTCTCTCTGATTTTTTTATTTATTTTTTCTTTTTTGGAATCAAACTAATCAGGGGGGTCATACATGTAGACACAAACTATGTACTAGGAGAAGAAGAAGCGATTTGGGTGATAAAATTGATCCTTCCTTACTTGAATGAGTTCCTGTCAAAACTCAGAGCCATGTTTTCTGGAGATCCTGGTACCACAATGAAGGTATTTTTCTTTGCGCACTGATAATATGATTCTCCCTCTCCCCCCCCTCCCCTCTCTTAACATTAAATCCTGAGACTAATTTTGGCAATGATTTATGAATTGCAGTTGGCAGTTTTGCTTTTTGTTCTTGCTAGATGTGGCAGCTCCATAACCATGTGGAAGATGACCAAATTCGGTAAGTTTCTGATGCCTAGGCTTATTCCATTCCTACACAGAACTCTACTTTGTGGTGTGACTTAAAAGGCCATAATGGCCATTTCAATTCAGATCTTTTGAAACAAAATATGCACAACCAATTTGCATGTCGATGCAAAGTTTCTTATTCTTTGCACCACTTGCTATGCAAATGAAAATTCCCTCAATTTTTTTTTTTTTTTTTGGTTTTTCAGTTACTAAACTTGTTCTCTCACTGCCTCAGGCTTCTTTGGGTTTTCACCGTGCCAAAAATCTGCTCCTCATATTCTGCACAGTTAACTGCATTCGGTAAAATCCTAAATTAAATGTAGCTTTGATCTTAGCTTCATTTTAATTCTTCCTTTAGGACACAAGTAAGATGTGAAAAAACACTCTACAGTTGTAGTAAGTAGCTGCCGCAAGGGTGCCTAGTGGGTCTAGATAGGTAATATTTGACGCTCTATTGTCACATGTAAACGTTGCAGAATTTGTGATGGCCCACACCAGTTTGATTATGCTTGTATTTATGGTCATGGAAACGGCTCTTTTGTACCCTTGATTTGTATCTCTGATCTATTATAATGGATTTGGTGGGTCCTGTAAAGAGAAAAAAGATTAATATATGTATAGGGTTCAATTATACCTCCCCCAGTGGCATAATTTAACTCTAAACCTGCTTTAAGATTTTGGCTTTTATGCTACATTTAAAAATCTGGACGATGGGAATTGAAAAATTTAATGCGTCACATGGATGAGCATCTTTGCTTTTTATTCCTCACAGTTTTGGGCCCATTCCTTACAAGTATTAGACTTATCTTCGAAGGCTTGAGACATGGGAACACAATTATGAGAAAATAATTCTCATCAGTCATCACATACATCCCTGGTGGTCTCCACCCCAATGTCCAAACCCTGCCAAAATAATTTGTGTTGCTTCCTACTAGGTCCAAAAATGTGTCTCCACTATATCTCAATAAAGGTGGTCAATTAGGTTCTCTAGCAGAGATTAGTTATTAGCAAAACTGCTAGATACTTTGCGCTTATAACATGTTTATGAAAAAAAAAAAAAATAGGCCTCCACTAGCTTCAAGGGGATGTGAATTACTAAGCTCAAAATTTAATTTTGCATTAGTGTGATGACTTTTGTGTTTTACAAACTATCATGATCGTATAATTCTTATTCCAATCTAATCGTTTGAGTTTTCTTAATGTGATAAATGATGCCTTTTTTTTTAATTATATGAAGCAAACTTTTGGATTTGTCGATTCCGGGATGCTTGGGATTCTTGCTCTCACAAAAAGGCCGTGGCTCTTGGCATTTTTGGCCTTGTTTGGAACTTGTCATCAGTTGTTGCTCGCATTTGGTCAGGTAAGAGCATACTGAAGACTCAAATAAATGTTTTGGTTAATTAACAGCCTTAGAATTTAGCTTCAACCTTTTTGTCAAACATTTTGGTATCGAGTTTTTGAGATATAGTGATTTTGAGCCTCGCTACATCCAAAAAAAGAAATATATTTTTGTGCCTTACACTTACATAACTACGTACTAATGAATTGTATAATTGCAGTGTTTGTGCTATGTGTGGCCTTCAGATATTATCAACAACATTATTTTGTGAGAGATGAATGGGTGGAAGATGAAGCAGGATGTGAAGAAACATGGCAAGAACCTGTTGGAGTTAAAGTTGGAATGCAGAGACAACGGCGGGCACCCAATTTCTTTGAAACACAGAAAGTAAAGAAAGGATTCTAAAGAGTGCCAATTTATTTTTTTAGTTCCGCATAGTATTTTCTCCATTGTAAAAAAATGTTGTCATTATAAAGGTCATTTTAGGTCTTTTCATTTTTCCTTTTTTTAATTTAACCTTCATGGTTCAAGAGGAAAAAGAAATAATCACTTGGACGTTTATGGTTTGTAATTAAAATTCGTTAATTCTTTCTTTTTAAATTATGGTACTTTTCAAATATGATTGTTTGATGGACAGTGTATGGATATTAGACCAACAACGAAGGAAAAAAAATGAAAATATTAAGAGAAAGAATCACAACGGTTTGTAACAATATAGGAGTATAGGACATAGAAGAAGGAAGGCTTATAGCATTTTTTCTTTTTTCTTAAGATATTGTAATTGTGGGATATTGATTCCCCAAGTTTTAATTGGGTCAATTAATTGAGTTCCTCAACTTTCTTCTCATACAAAAATAAAAAAGGAATTAACAAAGTATGGGAAATAAGATTCAAACCGCATCACTTGAAGTACAAAAGCAACATTTCAACCACTAGACTACTAAATTTGTTTGATATATAAATGCAAAGTATACTATATCTAACTCAAACGGGTTGACCAAAATTACACATATATTTACTATTTAGTACTATTAAAGTAACTAATATTACTATTACATATATTAATAATATTAAAATTAAAATTAATAAATATAAATTAACAAATATAAATTAGTATATATTTATTAGTTATTAATGATATTAAAATTAATATTAATAAATATATACTAATAATATTAAAATAAGTAAATACTAATAATATATACTACTAATAATAATAAGTTAATAATATATACTACTAACACTAAGTTAAAAGTGATTTTTCCTAATTTAGAAATAACTTATTTTTGATTCCTATTTTGTGATCTTTTTAGTTTTTGATAAGGATTAAAAATAGATTATTTTTAAATTAGCGGACTTAAAAAACCACTTTTAAATTTAAAGGACCAAAAACAAATTTGGCTTAAATTTAAGAGAGAGAAGAGATATATAAGCCAATAAAATATAATCAGACAATACTAACAATGAGTTAGACCAATAATAACAGTAGTTTAATCGTAGATGGAAACACATAACAATTGAAATCAGTTCCCTTGAAGATTGTCCGACAGTAGCCCAATTCATTAAAGCCCACAAGAATGGGTCCAAATTGAAGTTATTTGCTGTTTAACTCCATCTTATACATTCTCTATTCTCTCTCTCTCTCTTTTTGTAATTTTTTCCCAGTACGTCAAAGCCAAGGCCCAAGTCGAAGTTACCGGTGCCAATACCCTTGGCCTTACATCCCTTGGTGTTGGTCCTCTTTCTACGACTCCGTTGTTCGTTGTTTTCGTTGGGGTTCTCTCTCTACTCACTTCCAGTTTTCCTTACATAATTTTGCAATTGCATACAAAATTATCCTAAGGCTTCAACTTGTTGAAACCCCCTTCATCCATTTTGTTTCAATTCACACGCACACGGGTACCTTGAAATTTGAATTCCCAGGGATGCGTTCCTTCATTTACTTAATTTTATGTTATTACGTCACTTCATGCTATTTTTTGAGTGGACGGGAGTTACGTTGAGCTTCGCTTTGTAGAAACTGTTTTGCTTGTCTTTCTAGCTGTTATCTCTTGTTTTATTTTCGAATTGGTTGTGGTTTATGTTCTGATCCCTTTGTTTCTGGATTTCGGTTCCTGATTTGGTTTTTGCTGGACGGGTATGATGCAGATGAGTGTTGTTACCGATTCTCCTGTACGTTCATCCAGCAGTGATGACTTCATTGCATTTCTTGATGCTGAACTGGATGCAAGTTCACCCAACTCGTCGCCAGATAAAGAAGCTGAAAACCAAGATGAGCTTGAGAGTGTCAGGTGCTCTTCATTATCTGTTTTGTTTCATGTTATTATATGCGCTTTGGTGCGAGTTAAGCAGCTGTTGTCAATTGTGATTTAACAAATTATGAATATATTGGAGTTTATTAGGTGTGAGTGTGACACTGACATTCATGTATCAGATCATGATTTGCTAGATGACTAAACATTCTTTAGATAAATAGTACTATGGTGCTTACATAAATGGTTTTAATGGAAATTAGGTTTTTGATAGAGTGAAATGGCATTCAATTGATCCATACAGCTGACTGCTGACCCCATCTAGATGAACAAGGCTTGGTTCTTTTTGTTTTTGAAGGGTACTGTGATGGTTCAGACTTCAATTACAATTTACAGTCATAATTGTTAATTGTGCACTATATCACTGCTATTGTGGCATTGTGTCGCAGCCCTAGGCCACTACCCATTTTCAGATCGTGTCTTATTTTCATGTTGCAGCGCTAGCAGGTCAACTTTGATTAATGGCGTCATTTAAGGCTTGTTTTAGGGGACAATTTCATGATTTAACTTCCCTTATTCGGGGTTTGAAGTTGAAACCCTATTCTTAAACAATTGTGTGCCCTTGTGTCTCTGAAACATGTCCCATTACTCTGGTGCTGTCTCCATCCATTTCTGACATTTTGTGGCACCTTCAAGATGTGTCTGGCTACTCTGTTCGCTGGCACTATCTCTTATGTTCTGGTCTGCTGTTTCAGTGTTTCTGTTCAGTTCATTCTCCCATTGTTCCCTGCTATCTCTCAGACATTGTTCTGCCTTTCATTTTGTTGCAGTAAGCATTCTCTCTCTCACAGGTCTTTCATGATTTCATCTTTGATGTCTGTTCTCAATTGCCAGCATATAAATAGTATATGAATTATTTAACTTGCATCTAAAATTTCCCAATGGTGGCCAACCCGCTATCTGCTATCCCATTGGGGCAGTTTCAGGTCAGCCGCTCCGTGCTGCTATTTGGGATTGGTAACTATTAGTGATTGTAGTTTAGGTAGTTGCTTGTTAGCTACTTTCAAATTGATTTTCTTTTATCATGGATCAATATCAAGAATTTACATTTTTTTAGGATTGATAGCTTGTTTCTGAAAAAATCATAATGAGTGGTTTTAATTACATCAGGGCATTGCTTATATGATAGTTAGAGGCATGCTGAAATAATGGTTTGGGTATGGGATCTTTACTGCATCCTTCTTTCCCTCATTCCCCATCAACTATGTTATTGAATGTATATTACTAATTTACTACTAGTTATGCCTTTTTAATAACTGACATTAAGTGTGGTTTATCTGAGTTTTGCTTTCAAAATCTTCAGCATCGTATGAAAACTTATTTTTACTGGTTGTTTGTGGAATTGTGAACCAATTTGCATAAACCCAAGAGGGAGGGACTGATATTTTAGGATTCATGCTTTTGGTGCATTTATGTTGTAGATGTCATTCTGAGAGATAATGCTATGATTTTGTTTTTCTTGCTTCATGTTTTTGGTCAAATTTCACTGTGTTATACTTTAACTTATGAACTAAAGCAGAATTAAAAGACGTAAATTTGAAAGCGTTGAGGAAACTGAGGGGTCTACTTCAGAAGGAATCATCGAACGGAATTTAGGTAATTTTGATTGTTTTAGTTCTTTCTTTCATTATCTTTGCTGGGAACCAGAATCCTTCTCACCACATGTGAAGCTGGGCATAATTCAAGAATCTATTCATACACCGTTTCTCTTTTAGAGCTAGAAAACCAATTTTTAATAAAGGGTGTGATAATGTTTCTTAGTTTTATCTATGTATAAATCTCTCTCAGACTAGTTCACTGGTTGAACCTAAGCTTGTCTAACTTGCATTGCAATCTGTTACTTGCTTTACTCAAACAATTTTTTTCCACTTCACCAAGAAACAGTATTAATTTGTTTTTACTGACATTGTCAGTTCTATAGAGTAATGATACACACACAAACAGGTTCCTTGTACAGCCCACACTACCTTTTCTGTGAGCCACTGATGACAATAACTGGATTTTAATAATGACTCAGATTCTGCACAATCTTTTCTCATGTTTGTGTTATGGTTTCTTAGACAACTTTATCATTTTTTCTTGGAAGTGTTGTAACTTTTCCCATTGTTGCAGAGGCATCTGTCGAGGTAGATGTATGTACACATCCTGGCTCATTTGGAAATATGTGTATACTGTTGTGGGCAAAAGTTGGATGGTGAATCTGGTGTGACATTTGGGTACATACATAAGGTATCCATTGTTTCAGATGGTTATCTTGTGGAATTACAAATAGTTGTTGCTGTTGCATGGCACAGTTTTTGGATAACTGTTGGATCAACTTGAAATAAGTTGTAGTATGTTAAATAATGATTTCCTGGTTTAATGGTTGTTATCAATTATGAAAAAAAAGTGTAGTGGTGAGCCTGTAGCACCACTCATTTGGGATATACGTTGGAATGGATTATATGTTGTGCTAAACAGTTGAATCAATGGATTATATGTGCCACCAGAGTTTGATGATGTTGGTTTTACAAACATTATAACATATCTTTTAATGTTTAATATAAAATTTCCATATTCATTTTCATGATTTGGTTAGCATGATGGTTGGGGCTGGTGCACATAACCCAGCCAATCTACTTAACTAAACCAAATAATAGTTTATTAAACATAATGGAAAATTTTCTATTTGCAGGGACTGAGACTTCATGATGAGGAAATTTCTAGATTGCGTAATACGGACATTAAGAGTTTGTTATGTCGTAAAAAGCTCTACTTGGTTCTTGACCTAGATCACACACTGCTAAATTCCACTCACCTTTCTCATTTGACTTTAGAAGAGTCACATTTACTTAACCAGACAGATTCTCTAGGAGGTATGGATAAACCAATGTGCTTTTGCTTTTGGTAATTGGTATTCTAAATCAACAGTTTTGCTTAACACAGAAAGTGTTTTCCCTGGTCTATGTTGTTTATGCCACATATCATTGATATCAATTACTCTATTTTGCCTGTGCAACTTGGTCTTATTATAGAACAATAGACCGTGGCATGAATGCTAGATATATGCTATAATTCTACTGTGTTGTGATTGGATAATCTGTCGCTGAAATGTTTGCATTAAATACTTTTTGGATTTGGCTTGTTAATTTAGTTACTGAATATACTGAAATAAAAGAGTGGCAGGGGAATGAATGAGTCAATTCTGTCTATTTCTTACACTTGCGGTTGTTAAATGCATTTTGAAACTTTCCAACATGCAATATACAGTTGTTGTCCTTGATACTGTTTTGAAAATTTTTGCTGAATTAAGAATGATTCATTCATGTTTCTCTGGTTGCTAAAAGACAAAGATATCATTGTGTTTTCTTGCAATTGCAACAACCATGCTTCTTGTAACACATCATTATATGTCATATATAGAATAAAATCACGCTGTCCTAAAAATGGTATCTCTTATATAGGTGAGAGTTCTTTGAATAGATTGGCATGCTAACTTAAATTCTTGCATTTTTGGTAAAATTAAGGTCATTATTCACTTGTATAGTTCATTGTATGTTGTGTTTTCTGATGACTTTTGCCTGGTTTCACTTTTGATGTTCTGGGTTTTTATTGGCTTCTTATATATGTTGTCTTTCTTAACTTATATGTAATGGAATGATAGATGTCTCCAAAGGTAGCCTCTTCAAATTGGAGCATATGCATATGATGACCAAATTGAGGCCCTTTGTCCGCCCATTTTTAAAAGAAGCAAGTGAAATGTTTGAGATGTACATATATACTATGGGTGATCGGCCTTATGCATTAGAGATGGCTAAGCTACTTGATCCTCAAGGAGAATACTTCAATGCTAAGGTTATTTCTCGAGATGATGGGACTCAAAAGCATCAGAAGGGTCTTGATGTTGTGTTAGGGCAAGAAAGTGCAGTCCTAATTCTTGATGATACAGAACACGTGAGTGCATTGCTAGTTTCTGACTTGTACTGCTGAGTTACTTAATTGGAATGTTTGTTTGATGATAGTTATTTTATGTGGAAGAATGTCCTAAAATATTTTTCTTTTTACCTATATGAATGTGATGTTTTGCCATATATGTTATTTATGAAGTCAATTTCTTTTTGTTTATGATTAATTTAATTATAATGGAAGAAAAATAATCTTTCAATTGCTAAGTAGCATTGAAAGACATGCCTTTCATTCATCCATTAAAAGCAGTCTTATAGGACTCAACTTTGGTCAGACTACTAAATGAAAACGCTTCAATTTAGATGAAATAAATGAAATTTGATTGTATAATATGAATAAGAAAGTTCTACCCAATACATGGGTGATATGGGGACGTAAGAAATTAGTTTTACTTGCATTTGCATTTGGTGGTGCTAGAATGGCTATTAGTCTTTGTAACAAGAAAGAATAGGATGACCTTGCCAGCATCCTGTGTCTAAAGATCTTTCAGGAATCATTTTACTTAGCTGACTAGTGACTACATCAAATTGTCATAGAGCATTTTAAACTTTTAATTTGCTTTTGAGAAAAAATTACTTTCCTTTTAGTTTTGTTCAAATCAGCTTTACTTTGCAATGTTGCTTTCTATAACTTATAACAGAGATGAGGAAATATGGTTCCACTCATTTCCAGTTGGTGGTGTCTACTGAATTATGTATTTATTATTTTAGGAAATAAAATAATTCTGTTTTCATTTATACTTAGATGTATTAATATTACAGGTTAGAGATCAGACTATTTTAACATATTTATATGCATACAAGTTTTCCATTCCATTATGGTTTAACTTTTTATTCTTTCTATCTTTGTATGAGTATATGGTTGAATGTTTGATGTGTTTGAAGATGTTGCAGCATGGTCCCTCCTAAAAGGCTCTGGAGACAGCTTATATGGCAATTTTGACTGGGCATGATTAATCTTATAGTGCTTAAACTACTATTGCTGTAAAACTTCCTCTTGTGAGGGTTTTAGTGTATTGGTTTTCCAGATTATTGGTTACAGTGGGCTCTTAATTTGTTTGAGATTGAATCTAATTATCCCTGTAAAGCTCATTCTCTATATGGAAAGCTCAGGGTTTAAAATGTGCTAAAATCTACCCATTTAATGTTTCAGGTGCCATTGTTTGTCATTTGGGAATTTATGAACTAAAATCATCTCCTTTTAATGGGATGTATGAAAATGTTGCTACTAAATGTTGCAGGCATGGATGAAGCATAAAGATAATCTGATACTGATGGAAAGATACCATTTTTTTGCTTCAAGTTGTCGGCAGTTTGGTTTCAATTGCGAATCCCTTGCCGAACTGAAGAGTGATGAAGATGAAACTGATGGGGCACTTGCAAAAATACTCAAAGTGCTCAAGCAAGTCCATTGCACATTCTTTGATGTATGTCACTCATTATGTCATCCTGATTAAATGTTTGTTGTTTCCGATATAATACTAAAATTGCGTGGTGGGGAACCCTTTGTAGAAACATCAAGAAGATCTTGTTGACCGAGATGTGAGGCAGGTAGTTATGTTGTTCATATTTGTTGGTTGAAATGTTTTGTTAATTTTGGAATCCTAATGTGAGATTCTCTTATTGAGGTCCTTACAATCTATTCATTTTTTCAAGGTTTTGTCATCGGTTCGAAGTGAAGTCTTAAGTGGATGTGTGATCGTTTTCAGCCGTATTTTTCATGGTGCATTACCATCTCTGCGAAAGATGGCAGAACAGATGGGAGCTACTTGTTTGACAGAAATTGACCCCTCTGTGACACACGTAGTTGCTACTGATGTGGGAACCGAGAAGTCCCGGTGGGCAGTGAAAGAAAAGAAGTTTTTGGTTCATCCCCGATGGATAGAGGCTGCAAATTATTTTTGGCAAAAGCAGCCTGAGGAGAACTTCATTCTCAAAAAGAAGCAGTAGTCACTTTTCTTATAGTATCAAACAGTGCTCTGTGTTCATAATAGTTTGTTTACTATAGTGGCCCAAGTCTTTGAAAGGATATCTAATACCTAACCGACAACCTTCTTCTGATTGTGAAACTTGAACAGTCAACTTACCATTTGAGTAGAAAATATAACCATTTTTATGTTTAACTCGTTTGCTTTTGGACTATTTCTTGTGTCATGCTTGTATTCATGCTTACAATGAAGTTTTGATGAGGTGGCACGAAAATTCAATTTTTAGGTTCTACTGCTGCTGCTAATTAGTAACTAGCACCTAACACTAGGTGTTGTGAAGAGCATTCTTTTCATTTGAGCTCATTAGGTTGAAGCAAGATGGTGACAAAATGTTTGGCTGGGCAGCTCAAGCGTTGTACCACAAGTGTCACGAAGTATCTTTTCAGGGAATTACTTGAATTCTGGAATCGAATTCCACCTTGGCTACTTTGATTGAATTTCATCACCTTCTTCCTCCGCAATAAGGATTGGAAGTGGGATGTACATCTAGAGGGAAAAATATAGATTTTAACCACCTCTTGGTCATCTATGTACATATAACTCTACTTATTATTATTATTATAAAGTGATTTTATTATTTCACCTCCGCCAAATGTAACCAAAAAAAGAGAAGAAAATGTTTGCCCGGACATCTTGAATGGGATTATTATCCGTAAACAATGGCATATTCAGTCAAACAGATTGTAGGGTTGGTAATGAGGTAAAACTTGGCACATAGTTCTTTTGTAGAAATATGAAGGCAATAGTCAAGTAAAGATGATTGGATTCTGTGCTTCCCATGATCTGACCTTTAGCAAGACTAATTGGCTATATTCATTTCAACCTCCTCTGCCTTACTATATATGTCTATACCACACCCTCATATACAAGTTCCAGTCTAGGCGAGTGTTTCAGTCATAATTTTAAAATCCGGATTAGACCAATTGGTTTAACTGGTTGAACTAGAAACTGATTAAGTCATTGATTCAAACAAGTCAAAATCGGTGGAGCAAAAAACTAGTTAAAAATCAGTCAATAACTGATAAATCGGGTAAGAACTAGGGCGAAACCAGTGTGAACCTTTTTTTAAAAAAATTAAAAATTCTCTATTTTTAATTTTAAAAATTTTTAATTCTATTTTTTTAAAATAAATAAAGGCTCATATGAGATGTATAAAGGGATTGTTATTATTTAACTGTGTATTATGAATTTTATATTGTTAAACATGTAATATATTTTTTATGTTAATTTAAGTTTTTTAAACTTAATTTTCTAATAATTTTGTATTAATTTATTATTTAATATATTACATAATATTAAAAATATATATTTAATTATTACTGGTTCAACTCTAGTGGAAGCATTGAACCACTCATTTGGTCTTAAAAACATTGATTTCTGTCCTTTTTGGTAATATTGGATGAACCGGTGCTCTCCATATGCTAAATTCCAAACAAGATCGATAATTAAAAATAAAGGCTTAGAACTTAACGGTTTTGGGGCATTTTCTTTCCAGGCAATACTTAGCAGACAAAGGAATTTTCCTTTGAAATTAAGATATAAAGTGTGCATCGAAGAGATAAGCACAAGCAAGATAAGCTTTTCCCCATGCATGTGCGGTGTGCCTGAACAAATCTAAACATGCACATGGGAGATTCACAAGCTGCAGTCCTAATTATTCTTTATGGAGCAAAATGAACCTAAACTTTGCATTACTACTGAAATGTACCAATTTATTAAGGAAGGATCTCCACGGAGAAGGATAGATACGAACCAATTTGTCAATATTAGTAAGCATATGGCCAACGAACAGAGTTCAACTACAGAAGTTCTGTGCCTATGTTTTTGTACACTGGGTAGACTAGGTTACTTGAAAATCAAGTCTATCTTTAATAAGAATCATACAACAAATAAAAGGCGAATAAGCAAGAAGTTTAATTGGAAAACTATGAGATAGCAACACACTAATACTATGATACTACAGGGATAATTGCTAGGGTGGGAACTGGGAAGTTCATTGCCACTCTAGGATAATTTTTTTTGAAAATAATTATTTCATGATTGTCTCGCCAACTTGTCCTTCCTTAGTGCTCACACGTAATACTCATTGTTATACCATGTCATAATATAACTTTATCATCAACCTATGCAATATTTGAAGTTTTCATTGAACTAATTGCGGAATAATAATAACCTTGATGACTTGTTTGTTCGACATGCCCACGTGTATGGCCGAGTGTATATGACAAGTAAATCTAGAATTCTACATCGATATCAATCGATGTCATCTACGTTTGTATGTCACGTGGAAAGTGGTATTGGTACTTATTATGTGATATTTTGGGCCAATGTAGGAACTCTCTTGATTCTACCAATGGACGAGCTTTTGTTTGAGGATTTTGTAATTTTGTCTTTTAAGTTGTGACTTTTGTTTTGTAAGTAAATTTTGCCAAATTTTATAGTAGCGTTGATCATTTATGCAATTTAGAAATTGATACTTGAGCTGAGTCTTAAAGTAAATAACCATAAACCGTGTATGCTAATGATAATTTAAAGCTCTTTAGATGTTAGAACATGAGAAGTTCCTAACATGGAGATCAAGTGTAGGTTGGTTAAGGTAGAACATAGGGTTGGCTCAGTAGATTTTCAACAACTAAAACTGAAATGCAAAGATTTTTTCAATTTTCAAACTTAACTGTCAAATAATACAATATCATCTATATAAATACATGTAAACAGACCCTACAAGATTTTGACATTTGTCTTAATCCATGTGCTGAAGGTAACTAGGATTAACTTTATGTCAATTTAAACCCTTGCCTCAAATTTGTTTCTTTTGATACTTAACTATTTTGAATCTTTATTTTTGATCTCTTCAATTTTGATCTCAAGCTTTGACTTTCGACTATCTTATCAACATTTCTCATATCAACTTCAGGCTTCAATTCAAAATGTGGTCTTAAAAAATTAATATTATGTTGGTATGTAGAATTGAGTTTGGATTTCTTTTAAGTAAAATCTTGAATTCGAATTTTGTAGATGAAAAAATAATAATTGAGAGGACACTTAGAGTTTAAATTAATTTAACTATTTTTTTATTGAATTGAATTGACTCCACTCATTTCTTCCTTGTTTGCGGATAGAGTTAATTAAGCATCGACCTTTTTCTGAATAACTTTTGTTGCCCACTACTTCATGTACAATATATCATATGCCAAACTGTCGTATCCACATGTCTAGTTAGTGTGTATAGATTAGGATGAGAGTAATCTCTTCTTTTTTCTCTTTCCTTTTTTTTTGGTTGGGCCCACTATTTAATTTATCTTTGTAAATTATGGCAGGTACTTTTCAAACTTAACTTCTTAGTAGGTACATATGACCAAAATCAAGATATAGCATTGCTCAGGATGGTGACTGGACTAGGCAATGCATGTGTGGTATTGAATGTCGGGAAAGGACACCCTCAACGACCGTTAACTTAAGCAAAAGAAAACACCATCAAAGCATAACCCTTATTGACAGAAAACCACTATGAAGACAAGCAAAGATGTCACTAAATTTATCATTTCACATGGTGGCATCTTGATCGGTGCCCACCCCAGTTTGTAACTTCAGATACCATCATATGCAAAAGAATTATTCGAGAAAATTTTGGTTACTAGCTATTATTGATCACATCTCTGATTATATAACTACAAGAGAAACGTGCAGCTCTACTATCTTAGAGATAATTAAAACAAATTAAGCTTCGTAATTTCCTTGTAGAAACCGTTGGCATGGTTGTTGAGTGTTGGCTGTGGTGGTCCACAATAGTGATACATATAATGTGGACTCCGAAAACCTCAACCTACATCCTAATGGCAATTTGTAAATTAGAGGAGAGAAAAGCAAAAAAGAAAAAAAAAATGTATAAGTCATAAAATCATAATGTTGCACTTGATGAGAGAAAGTGAGAAAACATGGCAGGGAGGTTGAGAAAAAAATGAGAAAGTGTTTAACGAAAAAAATTTGAACATAGGATTGATATGTGACATCCATATAATTAATCGAACAACAATGACAAGTGACATCTACATCAGTCTTTCGTTATTATAATAATAAACATGAGAACAAAAATATAAATAATTAAAAAAAGGTTAAAGAATGACATTAGAATGAAAAAGTAATTATCGTAATAGAAATAAAAATATATTTAAAATCAAAATATGAATGTATAAAATCTGAATGTATGTAAGGCCCAACGAAACTAACCAACGCAAGTAATAGCAAACTAAGGTGACAAGTCACCTACACTCATGGTAATGAATCCATTTTTTTAACGTAAAGAGAAGCTCAAAGTTGCACAAAATTTCCAAGACTATTTATTAACAAAAACGCTAATTGGTACGAGAATATTTTCGTTAGAAGATATACGAATGATGTTGATTGGTTACTTTTTTAAAAAGATTTTGCCATGTATTCTGTCAAATGTAACTAAATACATGCTATTGGTTTAAAAAAAGACAGGTATCGCTTCGTGCAATTCGTGCAAAGAAAGTTTTGTACGAAATAGTAGTCCTCACTTATTAATTCCTTTCTTTCTGAGTAATAAAGAAGAAACCGATGATTGAGATTTGACTATCTGAGCGGTGAGTATTTCTTGATGGCAACATTATAATAAAAAACGTCAGAACACTATACGATCGATCTGAATTTAAAGCAAAAACAATTTATCAACAATAGATTGAAAAATAGTGAGTAGAAATAGGTAAACATAGCAGCGAAAACAACTTATCAATAATAGATTAAAAAATAGTGAAATAGATATAAGTCAACATAACATCATAATAATTTGAGCATTTTTAAGAAAATAAAATGCATAATATTAGTCAATAATTTATAGAATCATATATACAAAAGATAATAAGATATAAACAGATATGCAGTGTGCGAATGGCTCACTCATTGCGAAAGCACTAGGAATGAGAATTGGAACGATGTTTGCAGCTCAAATGATGTTTTCAAAAGTCATGGTGGAATCTGATAAGATATTATTTCCAATTGCAGAAACAGTTAGAAACTCAAACCTATATATTATTTTCTTATATTTCTAATTAGTGCATCCCTTATAGAAACTACACTGAATGGTTTTCTGTTCCTTCATGTTTGCCTCTTCATCGCAGAAACTAACATCGCGTGAACCTTCTATGTTGCAATTCCAGAATCAAAGGGTTAATCATTGCGGATAAGAGAGTTAATTCCGCGAGGAACACAAGGAGTTGATGTTTTTCTTCCTTAGGATCATGAGAGTTGAGAAATTGTTCTGGGCAAGTCCCGTGACTTGTTTAATGAATCAACTTTAGCCTTTAGATTGAAGAAGAATGAAGGGATAAGATTTGGTGTAATTCTAAATTTTGATTCTTAAAGTAATTTGATTCTGTCCCTTTTTTAAAATATTTTATAAGATAAGTATTAAGTAAAAGTAAATATATTTAGTATATTAAATATATAAAAAAATTTAACATTTTTTCTTTTAATGAGGAGCATGAAAAGGAAAAAAAATAAAATTATTTTTTAAAATGATATTTAATACAACTAATGTTTTAACATTCTTAAAAAGTGTCATGCAACAAAAGTTTTTCATATTTGATATAACGGAATAAAAATATTTTTTAAATATAAGAATTTTCTAAAGATTTTAATTTATCAATATAAATTAAAAAATATTTTCAGTGATAAACTTTTGTCTGTAAAAATTAAATATAAAATTACTAAATTACCTTCGTTTATTTTCAGTTTCATAAATCTTCATGGAACTTCTTCTATCTTTGGAATAAAACATTTTTTGTGAGAATTATTACGAGAGAAGTGCTCTCAATACATTTTAGTAAAATTATTAAAATCATATGAGTGGAATTCATGAAATAAGAAATAAAACCAACAAAATTTTGTAATTTTTAATAAATTTCAAGAGTGTATAAAGAATGTATTGTTAACATTTTTCTCATTGTAAAAATATTAAATTATCTTCGTTTACTTGTACTAATCCTTCACAATCCTCTCCATTATATATCTATATTTCTGGTTCATTCTCCCCTATGGCACTCTTCCTGAGCTTGTTCTCTCTTTTGTTACTATCACAGACATGATTTCCTTTATATAATATAAAATTATTAGTAAATATAAATAAAATTAGCCTTTATGTAATGATTTTGACCTTTCTTGACATCATGCCACACTTTCTATTTCATAAATTCTGATTCCGAGAGCAGAATTAAGAATTGAAAAGTATTGGACCTAGAATTGTGATTCCAATTTTTAAAGGATCGACTTCTAAATATTATAATTATAATTTTAAGATCTAATTCAAATTTTAAACTCTAATTCCATATATGAGAGCACGTGTTAGCATTTACCTTTTTTCTAACATTTTTCTAACGTGACTCATTATCATATGTTAAAAAAAATTAAATATACTTTATTAAATACTTCTAATTACTTGAAGATTTATTGTTTATAAGCACTTATTAAGTACTTTTTATTACTTAAAGGAATTTTTTGTTTATAAAGAATATAAAATAGATAGATGGGAGATAGAAGAGAACAAAACTCAATATAAACATTTCTCATAAGTTTACTAATACTATTTTATGTTGGCAGGTTTTTTTGTATGTGTTGTCTAGAAAGAGGAGGATTCAATGATTATTTGTTCACCGAGAATAGAAGTTAAAATTTTGATAGATAGGAATCCCATAAAAACTTCTTTCAAGGAATGGACAAAACTTGAACATTTCTCAAGAACAATAGCTAACTTGGATTTGGAATTGGATGGTGCAAAAATATTAAATACATCTTATCAAATATTTTAAATTACTTAAAATCATTACTATTTCCAAAAAAAATACATTTTTTATATAAAAAATTATATCAGTTATTGGAAAATCAATGTAGTATGTGAGGTAATGACTTTTTATAATATTAGGATGAATATTCTAAATCAACTTTTATGGAATCAATCTAGAAAACATTTTCTAGATCAGTTGTACTAAAGGTCGATTTAGAAAATGTTTTTTAGGTGGGTTCTTTAGCACTTGATCTAGAATATTAATATCTTTTCAACTTTTGAAATTCCTGACTAGATTTTTATAGATCGGTTCTTGGTATAATTAATTTTAGAATGTTGATGTCTTTTGTACCTTTGATATTCTTGACAAGACTTTTATAGATTGGTTCTTGGTACAACCAATTTAGAATGATGGCGCTTTTTAGATCAAAGAATGATTTATAGCCCTTAACGTTTTAATAACAACAAACGAAGTATAAGAATTTATTTATCTAAGAAAATATTGATAAATTATGTTATTCGTCTTATACAAATCTCCTTTAAGCCTAGGGAAGACGAAAAAAGGTCATACCTACATATATTTGCAGGTAAAACTTGTTATGGATTGAAAATGGATAGGTTAATGAGTACTTGCGAATTAAATAAATGAATTTTTTCTCTACTTGCTTATTAATAGGGTAGGGTGGGTAGTAGCAAGATACTTGTACCTGTTGGTATTCGCAATTTAAAGTCACTTAAATACCCCTAATTATTTATAAAGTAAGTTGCTCTAATTTATTTTTAGTATAAATGTATGTTTCAAAATTATTTATTTTTAATTTATTTTATTTTTAAAAATTTACATTTTAAAAAATATCTATGGAAATATTTATAAAATTTGTGAATACTCACTTAATGAATATCCCGTGTGAGGACAAGGCAAGTATGGGACATATTTTATCTAATGGGGTAGGTGACAGTAGTTGCTACCCATGCCTGACCTGCCCTACCCCATTGTTATCCATACTTAAGTCAATAGGATAACTTCTCAAGTAGTGGAGCACCTTTGATGTGCACTTCATGTTTTGCCCTTGTTCTGCTTGTCGAACTCATACAAAAAAGTTGATAGAAGATGAAGGTGTGACTGTCGCGCGAGAAAAGTTTTACTGTGGTTATATGGTGGACATTAAAATGTTCCAATTGAAGGTCGAACTCCATATTGCTAAGTATAAAGTTAGAGCTAAGTCTTGCTTGTCATTTGTGTTATGTTCTTTTGTTTAGTGAATTCCCCACCACTTATAAGAGGTTAGCCATAAATTTCTTATTAATTGCGGGGAGTGAAAAAAGAGAAAGAATAAAAAACACTCTTATTACTGGCTTATCTACCTCTTTAGTAGTCATTGTCGACCATTAAGCTTATTTAAGTCTATTTTGGGTAAGTTATATGAGTAGAGAAACATAATCGATGATAATTTACCTATGCAACTTGATCCATACTTGAGCTTGGCCTTTTTCAAACCATATATACTCAACCTAATTCTGGGAAAGTCTACCACAAACACTATCACTATATTTGTTTTAGATGATTCGAGAAGGAGTGAAAGAGAATGGAAATAAGAACTTTCGATGGTTTGATTGACATGAACATGGAAAGAAGAATAATGTGTGTGGGTCTCAGTAGAATTTGTTTCCCCTCGTTGTACCCATGAAGTGGAAGGAAATGAGCAGTGTTGCAAACAATGATTAGTAGCATTAGTTTTATAGTTCCTATATATGTTTTCCAGTTTTTTTAAAATTAAATACATTTCTTTCAACATAAATAAATAAATATTAATTTTATGTTAAGAAAAAATAATATAGTAAAAATTTAGATCTCTCTTTTTTTTTTGTTTTATTTTTTAAAAGAGTTAAATATTTTTTATAAAATGAATTCTTTAAAAAACTAATAAACAATTTCTGTTATTAAAAAAATAATAGAATAAAATTTAAATTTTTAATTAGCATAAAAATATTTTTTATATAATTTATTTATTTATTTATTATTTTTATCCATCTAAATGATACATCTTTTCACTCTATTTCTCTTTTATTTTTATCATTTCTATTTCATTTCACTTTATTTCACTTTTAATCTAACAAAACATAAATGATCGGAGAGCGTGACCCTCCACTATGCGGGATCACATAATCAGCCAATGATATCCACCATAAAATGACCGAAGCCAGGGTATAGAAGTGCGGGGAAGAAGATCTTCGGATGATCGGCAACCAGTTTGCATATATATAAGCCTCAACTATATATTGAATTTAGATAGATGAGACAGAAGGACGAAACAAAGACCGGCAAACACTCTGGTTGGGTCAATGTCGGCCTTCATTCTTGAAGCAAGCAGATATTATTATCATCCATTATTCAAATTAGTATTTTAACATGTAAATCGTATATAATATATATTTATTTTATACAACTTAAATTTATAATAAATAAATACTTTTGAATATATAAATTATATTATAATTAAAATTTGTATTAAATAAATATTTTTGAACATATAGATTATATTTTAAATTTATAATAAACAATTATTATAATACAATATTAATTTTTAATTATTGATAATTTTTTTAAAAAAATATTGAAATTTAATTTAGAACTAAAAGTCTTGAAAATGATAAATTGAAAAAGATAAGAGATTAAAAAAATTCTGAAAGCGTTCTCATTGAAAAATAGCAGCTAAAAACGCTCTTGTTGAAGAATAGCAGTTAAAAACGTTCTCATTCAAAATAGTGGTTCTCATTTAATATAAAGAAAAAAGGCTATGCACTGACAGTATAAAGTAGTTTTACACTGTCATCCAATCACAAACTACTATTTATTATAAGTTTGTTGGCTTTTTTAATAAATATTTTAAAAGTTATATCAACGGTGATTTCTGATTGGTTGATAGTGTAAAACTTTTTACACTGACAGTGCATAACCATTAAACTCTTTAATATATAGAGTAGATTATAAAAATGTGTGTCCTAAAAAACTTAAAAATTGACCCACTTAAAAAATAAAAATTTGCCATCTATAATTAATTGCAGAGTCTACAACCTATTTTAAAACGTGATCACAACCTCATACATGTAGCATTATTTAATGCTTACTAATCCGCGATGTATGGACACTAGCAGTCTTACGAATTGATCAGTTACTCAAACATTTGCATATGTGTATTTGCTTAATGAGAAGTAAATTTGAATTCTCAAACCTGTTGCCAAAAAACAGCCCTTTATAAAAACTTGAAAAAAACACGTTTCGTTAAATAAATATTATTAATTGCACCTTTACACGTACATCTATATTATTTCGCTTCATATAAATTTGATGATTGTTAGATAAATAGAGGATTTAAGGGGGAAAAAGTAATTTTAATATATCGTTCATAGCAAATACAGTATGTTTAGCCCAAATACATGTTTGGGATTTTAATGCATTACTCGGTGAATTTTTTTGGACCATCCAGCTCAGGGGTGATCGACCACTAGAATTGGCCACACCTTTCAAGCTTAGCTCTTGACGGGTTACGAGTTGTCAGACCCGGGGAGGCCAACCGCTGTAATTACTTTAATTTAAACTTATTTTAAATTAATTTCATTAAATTAAAGTCTTCAAAAATTAAGTAATAAACATTGACCTATATAAACACTTCCATGAATACTCACGTACACATACATGAGCATAACACACCAACACTACGTAAGGCGGCTTAAACAAAGAAGAATTCAGCATTGCACCTAACGCTTGACGGAGATCAAAAGGGTTGCTTCATGGAAATTAAAACCATTGGAAAGGGCAATTGCAAAATAAAAAATAAAAAATAGACGGCACAGTCTATAATCAATTAACTATCAATCAATTCAAAGTATCACAACTTGTGTTCCAAAACGAAGAATTAATATAAGATATCATACTGTGAACACCTAATTTTGTCCACCATTCTTGTTGTGTATTTTATTTGTTTTTATTTATTTATGTGGTTACCTTGTACATATAGTCCAAACACTTTAAATTAATACCTATTCAATAACTCAATTTCTTTTACATTGTTTATTTATTTATAGCAAAGCTTAATTAAAAAAAAAAGAAGAAGAAAAAAGAAGTTTTATCTTTTGTTTTATTTTATTCTCTTCCTTTTCTGTTTCTTCCTTTTTTCTCTGCGGCAGTGGTCATTCCCGCCCACTCCTCCTGCAGCAATTAGTCACCTCTCAACCACTCCACTCCCTGTGCAAGATGTGCACGACCCGCTCTGGTTCACCATTTTTTTCCCCACTCATTGCTGCAAATTTACCTGATTGCTTCTACAATTATCTAATTCCCTTGATTAATGCTGCAAATTGTACTTTTATTTTTCTCTCCAATCAACCAGATTTTCGGATTAATTCAAGCAACCACAAACACTTTTTCAATCTATAAATACCATTGCAATCAATAAGAAAAGGGTTCCGAAAATTGTAAAAAATCAGAAAACTGAGTGTGGAAAAGGAAAGTGCACTGAGAAGGAAAAGGTCCGTGAAAGCAAGAGGCAAAAGCAGAGAAGAGACAGAGGAATTACAGCTACAATCGGTATACACTTGAACACAATTCTTTCTATTTTAATTCTTTCGTGTATTTTGAACGCTTGTGTTCCTGATACTGATCTAAAACCTGCTTCAAATATTGTTACAAACATGATAACCAAAATAAAAATACAACGTTTAATGTTCACTGTACAAGCAATACACAGACTTCAAGCCATGAATCAAACTAGTTCTCGGCAACATCGAGTTTAATCTTTTCAATACCACTAAAATAAGCAAAAAAAATAGAACAAAAAAAAAGGGGGAGAAAAAAGTAACCTTTCCCCCCACTGCCGCAAACCCGCCGTTCGCCGTCGCCGGAAGCGATTTCCGGCGGCAACTCTTCTTTTCTCGTCTCCATCTTCCTCTTCCTGTTCTTCGCTGCATCGCCCCACGTCGTCGGCGAACCTTCGCATCTCTTCTACTCTCGCCGCATCGCCGGAGATCTGGCTCCCTTCCCTCAACATCGCCACACCACTGCCTTCACACGGCTACCTGCAACCACCACGTGGCCAGGGAAGCGTCGCCGATATTGTTCCACACCAAGCCGCGAGCTCCATTGCCCCCTCCTCTCTCGCCCTTCGTCTCACAGTTTGGGGCAAATGGGGGGGGGGGGGGTGTTAAGCTTTGCGTAGCATCAAAGCATCCCTTTTCCCCTTTTTTTTTGATAATACGAATGTGAATTGGGCTTGGCCCGTGATGTACGTAAAAGCTGATGGCCTCCAATACATTTTATTGCTACTCATCCTCTCGGGCATTCATTTAGCCTTAATAAGTTAGATTTTTTTTTTATATATATATAATTAGATTCTTAAATCCATTTAAGATACGTGCACGTTGTGTTTTTTATTTTTTTTTATGCGGTTTAATCTAGTTAACTAAGGAATAACTAAACAAATGAACAAATGAAATACTTGAATATTAGACGGTAACGTAAACTTATTTTTACAGTGAAAATCTTTCGGATATTATCATATAAATTAGACTCTTTATTTATAATGAAATGATAATAAAATAACCAAGTTAATAATAGTAGCAAAATAATTTAAAGATAGTATTTCATAAACTATTATTTATAATTTATTTAACATTAATGAAATTACAAAAAAAAGTCTCTGATAGAGTAAGGATTATTTGGATGTGACATTCTCTTAATCCTAGAGTTTAAGGATGCAAGTTGTACAACTTGTTGTCTAAAAGCTCTTTTCTAAGTGAAAAAATATTTTTAATTTATTTATAAAAATCAACAAAATCAAATCTTGCAATTTAATTGATGATCACAAAATCTTAATTTGAAAAAGGGTTAATTAGATGTGACATCTTTTTAATCTTGAGATTTTGAGACACAAGCTATACAGTTTGGGGTCTTAAGACTCTTCTCTTAAATAAAAAAATATTAAGCTTAAATTTAATTATGATAAAAATAAAATACTAAAATCAAAATTAAAATAGTAAATTGGCTTGGGTGTACACCTCTGCCAATTTATATTTTAGGATGTATAAACCGTGACGGTTTAGAAATCCTAAATTTTAATAATAATAAAAATAATTAAAAAAATGTCAAACACACAAATATTTTTTACAAAAGAACTACGTGAGTCTGATTCTCCATTGCACCGGGAGATACGTAGGAGCAAGGGCCCACTCTTGTCGATCTCAAAAAATAATAAAATTTAAGATAAAATAAAAATCTTTTTATAATAATAAAATTCTTCTTGCAATTATTTTTAGGGTGAGATAAGTATTTTAAAAGTCATTAAAAATTTGCTTAATCAATTAGAGGTAACCGTCTTTATGACGGACGTTGTAGGATGCTAATACCTTCCCTACACGTAATTGACTCCCGAGCCTAAAATCTGGTTTCGTAGACCATTTTCTTTTAGGTTTTTCCAATGTTTTTCCTTAATAAATATTGGTGGCGACTCCCTGTTTTAAAAAAACTCTTTTTTGCCGTCCCGCCCCGACCTCGGTTGCGACACATACCTAAATTAACTCATTTTTATTTTTTAAATAGGTTTTAGAAAAATAATAATCATAACAACAACAATCACAACAATAAGTAATAAATAAATTAGAAAGAAAAATAAAAGATAAAGATGGACAAACTTATCTTAAGGGATAATTCTTATTGGACACAATGCATAAAATTGTCCAAATCAATTCTTGTGCCCCTAACTTCAAGCTCCAAGGGTAAAACCAGATTTAATTTAAGGCTAGGCCTTATGCTTTACACAAGGCCCATAAGATCCATTTTTTTTTAGATGTTTAATTGTTTGGTATTTTTTCTTTATATAGGGAAAAAGAAAGGATATAAGGGAGTGATTTAGGCAATATAAGACTTCTCTTTATAGGGAGATTGTGAGTGCAAGAAAGTAGTTTGCATAATGTGAAAGTTCTTAAATGAGGTTAAGAGAAAATTTCTACCATGATTTTTTTTTTTTGACAAATAACTTTTATCATGGTTAAAAAGCCTATTTTTAGGCTATTTTTCATCAAGATAGAGGTTAATTTTGATTTAAAGGTTAAAAATATAAGTTGTAGATCTTTCTTTTAACTTTTTAACAGCATAAAGAACATCTCTTTTAAATAAGTATAATTCAAGATATGTCCTCATTTTTTATATTTCCCAACATAAAATATAGACTCATTACCTCATTTTTCTTAATTCTTCATTTTTTTACTATATATATATATATATATATATATAAATTATTTCGACTTGATAGCTGCCTAGGTCTCTATATATGACAAAGGACTACAGGAGGCAATGTTGCATACTTGCATGCGTAATGCATCATCTAGGTCTATGTCGCACCCTCTTAATTAACGAATAAATTGTTACTATATAAATAGGGCCTACGCTCCACCATATTCAAAAAACAGTAAAAAGAAAATATAAAAAAAAGAAGTAAAAGAAACATATTTAAGTAAGAGTTGATTGACTATGCACTGTCAGTATAAAAACTTATCATACATGATGGTTCGTGATTGAATGATTATGTAAAATTATTTTATACTCTAATGCATAACATGTTTTCTCTTTAAGTAAACCATTAAATTTATATTTGGTTAGGAATTTGTTTACTTATTTTTAAAAACTGAAAAGCATGTTTATTTTCAAAATAAATGAATCTAAAGAGCGTTGATTCTAAAAATATAATCTTCATATTTTACGTCATTTGTATGCATTAAGTTAATGAAATATTGATATCCTATCCTTTTAAATACAAAATAATTAGTATCGTAAAAAAATACAAAATAACTATTTATTATATAGTTTTAAATAATCCATTGTTTAATTAACCAATATAAAAATAATGAGCGAAGAAAATAATGCACGTTGTCCTGAATTGTGACTCAGAAGCCACTTGCAGCCTTACGCCAAACTTGCACGTTCTCTGCTTTCTATTTCTCAGCAGCTAATTGAGTTTGAGATTGACGGCCACTCCCACATTTAATAACTAGAGACTATAGTTGCTTGTGGAGTGATGATTAAGATACTTGGATTAGATACTTGGATAAAATGATTAATCAGCTAGTACTTTATTTAAGTCAATGACTGAGTTAATTTTAATATTATACTTTTGGACTTTAGGAGTATTGTGAAAATTTATTCAAGATTATAAATATAATTTATGATTTTTTATAAGTTCTTTTAAGTTAACAATCAAACTTGAGAATAAGTTATGATTTTATAAGAGTGTATGAAATAAATAATTTATTAAATTATAAATTCAAATCAAACGGACAATTAAATTTGTTGTATATTTTTCATACAATAGTTTTAATGAAATTTAAACTTATATAACTTTATACAAATTACTCAGAATTTTCACTATTAATGTAATCTTAATGGTTTAACTTGTCATGTGATGCAACATTAATTATTACTAAAATAGCTATTTTCTTTGCCTCGCTATTCTTCTTCAACTTTCACACTTGAAATGATTTAAAGCTTAAGCTTTAGAAATACTCATAAATTACATGAATTTTACTTTAATATGGTTCAATAAATATAAGGTCGATTCCATCTATATTTAAGGTAAATTTTAAATATTCTGAATTTTTCTTAACTTAAACTTATCACAATCATAATAAAAAAAAAGATGCAAAAGTAAATCAAATAAATAACTAAAATAATTTTTAAATAAATAAAAACAACTATATAAATTGTGATTTTAATGAAGTTCTCAGTGACTGAGATGTGAATTCCATAAAAATATTAATTATGTCAAATATATTACCTTCATTTCAATTTTGTCTCATGATATCTAATCACAAAAACATATGCTCACAGTCAATCTACTAATTGAGCTTTAATAAAAATAATCAAATGTATACTCTATTTTTTTATTAGCAAAAATTTCTCAAATCATTAATTATATTTTTACTTAGTAATTCAATAATTACCATAAAAATGTAAATAGAAAAACGAAATTGCAAATCATAAGAAAAATATGACATCTAAGATTCACTTATATTATTCATCGACAAATAAAAAAACACCAACGATTCAAAATCGAGTAATACCAATTTAACAATAGTTAATACTAAAATAATCAAGGTTACATCACTGATTACCCCCCTCCTCTCCCAAATAAGTGACTTTCCTAATTTTTCTTTTCACTATTCTTCCTATTAATACTAACTTTACCGACCCAAAATAAAATAAAAAAACAGGTTTTTCTAGTTTTTTGTTATCTTACTTTATTTGTATGTAATTAGTTTGTGATCCCCGTATAATGTACAGCAAGACTGATTATTAACTTATTAATAGTTAATATAAAATAAAAATATTAAATATTTATTTTTATAGTTATAAATATGTTAAATTTTTAAATAAAAAAAACTTCATTTGTATTTAATAGAAATAGTTATCCTTTTTTCGGTTAAATAATAATATACCTATTTATGCTATTTAAGTAAAAATAAACTTCATGACAAAATTTTATTTTCATGTTTTAAATTTAATCATGATTTGTTTATAAATATATAATCATGTGTTAAATTTTAAATATAATATGATTTCCCTATTATTTTTGGATTGACATTAATTTAACAAATAAAATGCTGATACGTACGCAAAAACTATGCTAAAAAAATTAATTTAATTACATTTTTAATTGTTTCAAGAAAGAAAGTATTAAAAAAATAAATTAAAACATTAAAAAGTATTAACTATACATGTCATTTTTCTCCTTTTTCATAAGGTTGTTGACAGAATTAAAAACATCTTAAAATAATAGCAATTCTTTTTATTTACTTAAAAAATAAAAATAGCTTTTATGCGTCGTACAGATGGCGAGATTCTTATTACAAATAGATAAGCTAAAGAAGTCAAATAAATTGAGCTAATGATATATTGATGTGTCATACAAAATAATTAATTAATCAATACACACATGTATACAATAATTTAATGCAATTATTTAATTAACACATACAGACTATAATTTATTGCAAGATGATAGTTTGACACTACTAAAATAAAATAAAAAATTCTCTATTATCATTATCACTCGTCATTATTCATTATTATTTTTTCAATTAATTTATCTTTATTTTCTTAAAATACTCTTAATTAAAAATTTAGGTGAAATTTGTAACATTACCATTCTTATAGACTATATATTTAATTAACAATCATAATAAGCCCAAACGAGGTATATAAATACATTATTTGATATATAAAATTACGATTCATTCAACTTGTTACATATTGAATATATCAGTTATCTTAAAATTGAAAAAATAATAGATTTTTATAAAAATAAAAAATTGAAAAATGAAATTAAGTTACTGTCAACCAATATTAAAGTATAAGTATAAAAACATAAAAATGAAATTGAATTATAAAATGTTGAACTTATTTAGTATACAAAAATATATTATAATATTGACATTAATTCATAATTATATTTAAAAATTAAATTTACATTTCAATAAATTTATTCATTTTTTCAGTTAATATATTTTGATGATTTTTTTTTTATAAATTTAAGTTATTATTCTCTACATTCTAAGCTAAACCAAATTATATTCAACATTAACTAACGAGTTAAAAATAATCACAATTATTATATAGGTAAAAAAAAAGAGTAACTGAATCACATTTCAGTCTCGAACTACAAAATAGAAACATTAATTATAATTAATTTTTATATTGAATAATCAGTATAGTTATTATTTAAAAACTTAAGAATTACGTGAATAAATTGTAAAGTTAACACTATTTTTTAGATGAGGGTATTTTAGTAAAATGAAAATAAAAGTAATTGAAAAAAGTGATAATAAACATCCTCTTAAAATAAATCTAGACAACATTTTTTTACGAACATCAGTAGAAGCTTTCAAGGGAAAAAAATTGTACAGAATTGTTTAAACAAAAATAGTCTAAAGTTACTGAGCACGTAAATTAACTGTGCGTGATGAAACTATTTTAATTTATAAATACTATAATAACAAGTTTAAGTCTTAAAAATATAATTCCGTTAAAATTTAATAGAGAGTATTTTATTATTTAGTGATTTTATTTGACTCAAATCCATATAAGTTGAATCAAAGCTAAAACATGAATAAGCTAAATCAATTTCTTTTAATTTGTATAAAAAATATGTAAAATAATAACTGAATATTAATTTTTTAAAGATATAGAGATGGTTGATATGAATTTTGTCTCTTTCAACAAATATATTATCACTTATATTAATTAATTAATTAATTATCTTTGTATGATGAAATAATCAAATTGTTGATTTTTTTTTTGTCCCACTACCAAATATTGTTAATTGTTTTAATTGAACAATTTCTTTTGTACATATAGAAATATTAATTTCCTGACACGCGGGACCAAAAACACACATTGATTGTTTTGGCCTTTGGGTGCAGAACTGACATGAGATTCGTAATCGTGAGCTCTTCCTGATTCGTAAGGGGAGTAATTTAGGTAATGTAACACTTCTCCTTATATGGGAGTGTGTGAGTGTAAGGAAGTAGTTTAAATAATATAAGAGTTCTTAAATGAGGTTGAGAGAGAAACTTCTATCATAATTTTTTTTAACAAATAACTTCTATTATAGTTAGATAACTTTTAGTTATTTTTCATCAAGATATAAGTTAATTTTAATTGATTTAAATATGTTTTTAGTCCCTATAAAACTTTTCTTATGATTTTGGTTCCTATAAAATTTTATTTCATGATTTTAGTCCCTATTACTATTTACTGATAACGTGTCAATTGTCTATTGGAGAACATGCCTAATGTTTCTTAAATAATAGGGATTAAAATGAACGTCTTTTAATATAAGCGGGACCAATATCAAAAGTTTAAGATTTTAAAAGGACTAAAAAATACCATTAATGACTAAAATCACAAAACAAAGTTTTATAAGGACCAAAATCATAAGAAAAATTTTATAAGGACTAAAAGTACAAAACATATATATTATAAGGACTAGAAATACATTTAAGTCATTTTAATTTAAAGGTTTTGTGTGTATATGTATATATGAGATTTGCTAATATATACTCATTTGTTTTTTAGTTAGAATACGGTAATAAACTATACCATTAGTGTATGTTAAGAATAATTTTAGTTATAACTTGCTAATATATTCTAACTAAAAAACAAGCAAGTGTATATTAACAAATTTCACAAATATTTACTAATGTACACTCATTTTTTATTTTTTATTTAGAATATGTTAACAAATTACATTATTGATATATTTTAAAATAATTTTTATTATAATTTACTAACGTATTTCAATTAAAAATTAAGCAGCAAATCATACATGTTATTTCGAATTGATAGCCGCCTTGGCCGCTATGTATGACAAAGGACTGCAGGAGGGCATTGTTGCATGCGTGATGCATCACCTACATCTATGCCGCACCCTCTTATATAACTTAACGAATAAAATCTTGCTATATAAATAGGAGCCTACGCTCCACCATTTTCAAAAAACAGAAAAAAAAAAAAGAAACATATTGAAGTAAACCATTAAATTTATATTTGGTTAGAAATTTGTTTATTTGTTTTTAAAAACTGAAAAACATGTTTATTTTCAAAATAAATGAATCTAAGCAGTGTTGATTCTACAAAATATAATCTTCATATTTTATGTCATTTGTATGCATTAACTTAATGAAATATTGATGTCCTATCCTTTTAAATACAAAATAACTATTACCGTAAAAGATTACAAAATAACTATTTATTATATAGTTTTAAATAATTCATTGCTTAATTAACCAATATAAAAACAATGAGGGACCAAAATAATACACGTGGTCCTGAATTGTGGCTCATGAAGCCACTTGCAGCCTTACGCCAAACTTGCACGTTCTCTGCTTTCTATTTCTCAGCAGCTAATTGAGTTTGAGATTGACGGCCACTCCCACATTTACTAACTAGAGACTATAGTCGCTGGTATATAAAAGGAAAACCGTGTGTGGAATGATGATTAAGATACTTGGATTAGCTACTTGGTTAAAATGATTATTCAGCTAGTACTTTATTTGAGTCAAGGACTGAGTTAATTTAATATTAGACTTTGGACTTTGGGAGTACTGTGAAATTTATTTAAGATTATAAATATTTATATTTTTTATAAGTTCTTTTAAGTTAACAATCAAACTTAAGAATAATTTATTATTTTATAAGAGTGTATGAAATAAATAATTTATTAAATTATAAATCCAAACGGACGATTAAATTTATTGTATATTTTTCAGACAATAGTTTTAATGAAATTTAAACTTGTATAACTTCATACAAATTAATCAAAATGTTCACTATTAATCTAATCTTAATGGTTTAACTTGTCATGTGATGCCACATTAATTATTATTAAAATAGCCATTTTCTTTGCCTCGCTATTCTTCTTCAACTTTCACACTTGAAATGATTTAAAGCTTAAGCTTTAGAAATGCTCATAAATTACAATTTTACTTTAATATAATTCAATAATTCAATAAATATAAGGACGATTTCATCTATATTTAAGTTAAATTTTAAATATTCTTATTATAGTATACATGATGTCATAGGTTCTAATTTCAGTGCGACTATTATATAAAAAAAAAAACAAATAACTATAATAATTTTTAAATAAATAAAAACAACTAATTAAATAAATTGTGATTTTAATGAAGTTCTCAGTCACTGAGATGTGAATTCCATAAAAATATTGATTATGTCAAATATATTACCTTCATCGCAATTTTGTCTCATCACTCATGAATATCTAATCACAAAAACATATAATCACAGTCAATCTACTAGTTGAGCTTTAATAAAAATAATCAAATGTATACTCTATTTTTTAATTAGCAAAAAATTCTCATATCATTAATTATATTTTTAGTTAGTAATTTCAATTAATATTCAATAATTACCATAAAAATGCAAATAGCATAACAAAATTGCAAATCATAAGAAAAATATGACATCTAAGATTCACTTTTACTATTGATCGGCAAATAAAATAATAAACACCAACGATTCAAAATCGCGCAATACCAATTTAACAATAGTTAATACTAAAATAATCAAGGTTACATCACTGATCACCCCCACCCCCTCTCCCCAATAAGTGACTTTCCTAATTTTTCTTTTCACTATTCTTCTTCTTCCTGCTAATACTAACTTTACCCGTCCCAAGATAAAATAAATAAATAAAAACAGGTTTTTTTCTAGTTTTTTTTTTGGCATCTTACTTTATTTATATGTAATTAGTTTGTTATCCCGTATAATGTACAGCAAGACTGATTATTAACTTATGAATAGTTAATATAAAATAAAAATATTAAATATTTATTTTTATAATTATATATATGTTAATATTTTTTATATAAATAAATCTTCATTTGTATTTAATAGAAATATTTATCCTTTTGTCGGTTTAATAATAAAATACCTATTTATGCTATTTAAGTAAAAATAAACTTCATGACAAAATTTTATTTTCATGTTTTAAATTTAATCATGATTTGTGTATAAATATATTATTAAGTAAAAAATATCATATGAATGCCCAATTATTTTTGGATTGACACGTACGTGAAAACTATACTAAAAACCGTTAATTTAATTACATTTTTAATTGTTTCAAGAAAATAAGAATAAAAAAAATTAAAACGTTAAAAAGTATTAACTATACATGTCATTTTTCTCCTTTTTCATAAGGTTGTTGACAGAATTAAAAATATCTTAAAATAATAACAGTTCTTTTTATTTATGCCTCGTACAGATGGCGAGATTCTTACAAATAGATAAGCTAAAGAAGTAAAATAAATTGAGCCAATGATAAATTGATGTGTCATCAAAATAATTAATTAATATACACATGTATACAATAATTTAATGCAATTATTTAATTAACACACACAGACAATAATTTATTGCAAAAAGATAGTTTGACACTACTAAAATAAAATTAAAAAAAAAAAGTCTCTATTATCACTCCTTATTATTTATTATTACTTTTTCCAATTAATTTATCTTTGTTTCCTAAAATACTCTTAATTTAAAATTTAGGTAAAATTTGTAACATATTACTATTCTTATAGACTATATATTTAATTAACAATCATAATAATTAATATAATAATAATAATACTTACTGTTACTTATATTTATAAATAATTAAGGAATAATAATATTTTGTCTTTTTTCTATATCTTTTATTGACAATTTTTGTACACAAATACAATAAAAAAAATTGGACAATTATATATAAGGGAATTCGATCATGTGTAGACCAAATTAAAGATGTTAAAAATAAAATTGAATCTTACCTAAATATATTTATGTTGATGAAATCACCACACACACACACACACACACACACACATATATATTGCGGTTACTTTCAACAAATATTAAAGTATAAGTATAAAAACATAAAAATGAAATTGAATTATAAAATGTTTAACGTTTTTTAGTATACAAAAATATATTATAACATTGATATTAATTCATAATTATATTTAAAAATTAAATTTAAATTTCAATAAATTTATTTATTTTTGCATTTAATATATTTTGATGAATTTTTTTTATAAATTTAAGTTATTATTCTCTACAATCTAAACTAAACCAAATTATATTCAACATTAACTAACGAGTTAAAATACTCAAAAATATGTAGGTTCAAAAAAAAGTAACTGAATCACTTTTCAGTCTCGAACTACAAAATAGATAAATAGAAAAACTAATTATAATTAATTTTTATATTGAATATTAATCAGTATAGTTATTATTTAAAAACTTAAGAATTACGAGAATAAATTATAAAGTTAACACAATTTTTAAATGAGGGTATTTTAGTAAAATGAAAATAAAAGTCATTGAAAAAAGTGATAATAAACACCCTCTTAAAATAAATCTAGCCAATAATTTTTTATGAAGACCAGGGAGAAGCTTTCAAGGAAAAACATTTGTACAGAATTGTCTAAACAAAATTAAATAAATAGGCTAAAATTACTGAGCACGTAAATTAACTGTGATGAAACTATTTTAATTTATAAATACTATAATATCAAGTATAAGTCTTAAAAATATAATTCTGTTAAAATTTTATAGAGAGTATTTTATTATTTAATGATTTTATTTGACTCAAATCCATATAAGTTCAGTCAAAGCTAAAACATAAATATGTACCAAAAAAAAAAAAAACTAAAACATAAATAAGCTAAATCAATTTCTTTTAATGTGTATAAAGAATATATCAAATAATAACTGAATATTAATTTTTTAAAGATATAGAGATGGTAGGTGTGAATTTTGTCTCTTTTAACAAATATTTTATCACTTATATTAATTAATTATCTTTGTATGATGAAATGATCAGATTGTAAATTGTTTTTTTCGTCCCACTACATAATTTTTTTAATTGAACTAATTTCTTTCGTATATAGAAATATTAATTTCCTGGCACGCGGGACCAAAAACACACATTGATTGTTTTGGCCTTTGGGTGCAGGACTGACAAGAGATTCGTAATCGCGAGCTCTTCCTGACTCGTAAGTTACAGCCACACAGCAGGCTCCCCTGCATGCCCCACTCATCCTCTACGCATCCTAACACAATTTGAGGCATCAGTTGCCCAATCACAAATCAAACGCGCAAATTGAACTAATCTGGTCATCAGTTGCGAGGAGCACACCCTACAAGGAATTTTGTCTCATGTCTGGACCAGAGTGGTTTGGGAACAACTGTGTCGCATGCAATTAAGGTAGTCTTTTATTTTTACTTTTATTTCATGCATTTCATTAATAATTATAAAACAAATACCTTATTTTCATTTTTTTTATTTAAGATACCATAAAAGAAATAATTAAAATAGTATTTTCATAAGAATTTAATAGTTATATACTATCAGTGTAAAAAATTTCACATTATCAATCAATTAAAGATCACTGTTGATATGACTTTTAAAATCATTATTATAAAAGTTAATAAATTTATCATAAATGGTAATTTGAAATTGGATGACAGTGAAAACTTATTTTACATTGTCAGTGCATCATCTATTTTCTCTTTTCATAATTATTGACGAAAAATATACATAAACTAAAATTGAAAACAAATCAAAACAATCTCTCAACTTTGCCTTTATATCTATCCACAATATTTGTGTAGCATGTATTTAAGGTATTTTTTTAATTTGGATACGCTCATTAATAATCATAAAATAAATACTTTATTTCATTTTCTTCTTATTTAAGATACCATAAAAGAAATGACAAATATCAGTCATAAAAAAAAAAGACTTAATTGCACTTTTTATCTTAAAAATTTTACAATTTCATGAATTTTATCTCCCAATTTACAAAATATCGCAAATTTTGCTCTCAAGTAAAAAAATCACCACAATTAAAAGAAAAATCGCTACAAAATTATCTAAATTGTAACGATTTAAAGGAAAAACTGTCATAAAATGTCTTAATTGTGACAATTTTTTTATGTTAGGATAAAATTTACGATATTTTGTAAATTGGAGGATAAAGTTTGCAAAAAAAAATTTAGAATGACAAAATTTACAAAATTGTATAACTTTGGAGACAAAAAGTGTAATTAAGAAAAAAAAAAGTCAACTAAAATTATATAGAAGACAAAACATAAGCCTGTCTCAACGTTGTGTTTTGCATAGCACCGATAAGCGTATGTATATACGATGGATGGATCCAAATCCAATCCAACGGGCCTGGGTACATCTACATAAACAGTTGTATCTGGTGTGGGTTGAGTCGGCAAGGAGGAAAAGACAAAGTCCATGATGGAGCCTCATGATGTCCATACACGTGTCCATCTGGTCCACCGTCGGATTAATTGAACCAGCTCTATAAGTTGAAAAGCAACGAAACCTTGGGCTGGTACGCTCGCTGTATCGGCCGAGTTCAGTAGAATTGAGTTGCGAACAAAACAATTATCGATTGATTCAGTTGGGTGAGTGGGGAATGCAGAGAGATGAGAATTCATTGGCTTTCTCTGACTGAGGCAGGTGGCCCTGCCAAACGCAGAACCTCCGGCAGAAATTGCCACCGCAAGCACGTCGAAGACGGGTGAAAAATCACTCAATTAATTCCTCTTCCGTTCTCTCATTCCCAATTACCAACCCAAACAAACCCTTATCTCTGTTGTATAGTATTGCAGTGTTAATTAAGTTAAGGATGGGTGAGAATTGGAAAGGCAATAGCGAGGGACAGTCGACGACGTTGGTGCAGGGGAAGTACGAGCTGGGTCGGGTGCTGGGGCACGGGACATTCGCGAAGGTGTACCACGCGCGGAACCTTCAGACGGGGCAGCACGTGGCGATGAAGGTGGTGGGGAAGGAGAAGGTGATAAAGGTGGGGATGATGGAGCAGATCAAGAGGGAGATCTCGGTGATGAAGAAGGTGAAGCACCCCAACATCGTGGAGCTCCACGAGGTCATGGCGAGCAGGTCCAAGATCTACATCGCCATGGAGCTCGTCCGCGGCGGGGAGCTCTTCAACAAGGTCTCCAAGGGCCGCCTCAAGGACGACGTCGCCCGACTCTACTTCCAGCAGCTGATCTCCGCCGTCGACTTCTGCCACAGCCGCGGCGTCTACCACCGCGACCTCAAGCCGGAGAACCTCCTCCTCGACGACCGCGGCAACCTCAAGGTCTCCGACTTCGGCCTCACCGCCTTCTCCGACCACCTCGGCCAGGACGGGCTGCTGCACACCACGTGCGGCACGCCCGCCTACGTGTCGCCCGAGGTCATCGCGAAGAAAGGCTACGACGGTGCCAAGGCCGATATATGGTCGTGCGGGGTCATTCTCTACGTGCTCCTCGCGGGGTTCTTGCCCTTCCAGGACGACAATTTGGTGGCCATGTATAAGAAGATTTACAAGGGAGACTTCAGGTGTCCGCCGTGGTTTTCTCTGGAGGCGCGGAGGCTCGTCACGAAACTCCTCGACCCGAATCCGAATACTCGGATTGGTATCTCGAAGGTGATGGAGTCTTCTTGGTTTAGGAAACCGGTTCCGAGGAAGGTGGAGGAGGAGGTGGTGGTGGTGGAGGAAGAGGAGGCCGAGAAGTGCGAGAGGCCCGCGACGATGAACGCGTTTCACATAATCTCGTTGTCGGAGGGGTTCGATTTGTCGCCGCTGTTTGAGGAGAAGAAGAGGGAGGAGATGCGGTTCGCCACCGCGGGCACGCCGAGCAGTGTGATATCGCGGCTGGAGGAGGTGGCCAAGGCCGGCAAGTTCGACGTGAAGAGCAGCGAGACCACGGTGAGGCTTCAGGGGCAGGAGCGTGGGAGGAAGGGGAAGCTCGCGATTGCGGCGGATATTTACGCCGTGACGCCGTCGTTTATGGTGGTGGAGGTCAAGAAGGACCACGGGGATACCTTGGAGTACGACCAGTTCTGCAGTAAACAACTTCGTCCTGCGCTCAAGGATATTTTCTGGAATTCGCCTCAGAATCCCACACCTGCTATGCTAGTGCTTGAATGAGTATATATGACCATGTACTCTGTTGTCCGATTCTCCTTTTACACCATTCCTCCTTGTTATTGTTACCTTTTTTTTAGGAACTTTAGCTTTTAAGAGATGCAGGTTCGATCGGGATCAAAAACCACCTTGTGGATGATTTGGTATATATGCATGTAATGTAGGTTGATTTTGTCATGTTTGTGTGTGGATTACGCCTGTGTAATTGGACTACTTTGTGGGGCTTACCTAAGTTTCAACGCTGCCTTTGCTCTTTATTTTGTTCCTTCTTGTTTTTGTCCATCTAGATTAGATTATGTCCTGAGGGTTCTTCACACCTTTGCCTATTTATGTGATTGAGGAATTGGTTATTTGGTTGCATCACCATCCCGCTGAAGAATTAGTTGAACATCAGTTTCGTTTGGTGTGCGCGAAAAGCTTTTTCAAAGAGGAGCTTATAAATTTTGAAATACCATGCGACATTGAGTTTGGTTAGGTTATCCGGAAGCAATGTTGTAAAACTCAGGATCACTCATGGACTCAGTTAAGGTATTGGGTCATTGAGTAAATGGTAAAACTAGAGAGATATAAATTTCACACCTATAAAATTTATTAAATTAAATTTCAATAATGATGTGTTGTCTAAAATTAAATATAAAATCAATTATGATATTTGACATAAGGGTAAAGGAAAGAAAGACCAAAGGTTACTCATTTAGGTCAAATAAACAAGAGCAAGTGAAAAAGTAAGTACAATTGTACAGTTAACACAAGAGACATTTATGTCATACACATACATGTTTTTGGATTTACGGTTTCAGTGGTTATTATCATTTCACATATTAATATTTATTTTTTTATAATTAAAATGCATAGTAAATAAATACTTTTAAATAAATAAATTATATTATAAGTTGGGACTTCTAATTTTTTTCAATAGCTGTAGTTAAAGCGACGTTGTTTCAAGATTTAAAAAATAAACAAATTTCTTTGAACCGGTCCATGTTAACTTGCTGATTTACTAATTTAGCCGTAAAACTTGCCGAGTCACACCAATTGATACTGGATCGATGGCATGTTCGATTCAATTACCGGTTTGGACCAATTGCACCACCGATTCCCAGTCTGAGTCGATTTTTAAAATACTGTCTAGAAGTGTCACATGAAATCAACTAAAAATTGTTGGATTTAATTTTAAGACTTAGAACTAGCCGAATTGAATTTGAAAGTTTGAGTTGTCTGAGTGTCGCCAAGCTTTCTCAAGTCCCTACGTGCATAGATTCTTGCCATTTCTTTTTCTCTCCATTTCTTTCATTACTATAGTTTTGGTGAAATAAATAAAATGGAGAAGTGTCACGCACAATGAAAAATATTATTTATTTTCCAAAATCATGGTAATAGAAGAAAAGAAGAGGAAAAGAAATGGCAAGTATCTTTTTCCACGTGCTTAAATTGAGATACGAATTAATACTTGTGTATCGAATTTTGTATATTATTTTTGTTTTGTATATTGTCTTTGTAGTGATTATAGTGTGCAAATTTAACAACGTATATTGTTTAATTAAGGGGCTAATAAGCAATTTCGTTATAAATAGTAATAAGCAATCAGCACAACGTTGACAAGAAAAAATTACAGCCGTAGTCAGGTGTGAGCATGAGGCTGGCAGACAGTGAGCGATCATCAACTTTCGTTGGGATATATGAATCCTTTTAACGATTGTAGGAGAGCTTAACACTCCTTTTGGTAGCACCGAAATAGGTGAGAACAAAAGAAAAGTACGTGGAAGTGGAGAAAGATCATTAATTTCGGTTCGTTTGATAGCGCTGAAATAGGTGAGAAATATTTAAATTTTATGTGGGTCCCATGGTAATTTTGGCCCCTCCGAATGTGCGAAGAAGTGCAAATAAGTGTCATAAGAAGTGTCACTTTTTGTTAAATGCCCCTTGAATTTTTATTTTATTTTCTCCATCCTTGAGCACTCCGTCATTGTCGTCTACTGTTGCTACGTCGAGTTCAAAAATGTGTTTTACGTATTCGAATATGTAAAACACATATTCAAAGCAAGGTTTGTATGGTTTTTAAAAGCATTAATGAGCGACATTAGGATTTTTGGTACATTAATGAGTGACATTAGGGTTTTAGGTGCATTAATTAGAATTTTCATAATGATTTTATTTATAAAGATTTGAAAATTGAAATTATAATTTGAAATCAACTAATTAGTTGATTCTAATTAATAAACCCTAAGTAGAATATATAAATTTAAATAGATATAATAATTATTTAAAATTATTGAAGGATGTAATAAATAAATGTCCACATTATTAGCTAATTAGAATTGAATAAATAAATTTAAATGAATTTGCACCAGATTTGAATTTGAATAAATAAATAAATAAAGATATTGCTCATTAAAACATAAATTGATTGAGAGAGAGATGATTTCAAATTCAAACAATATACTATTTTATAATTATTTGAAATTTAAAATTATATTTGAAATCAAATAATTAGTTGAGTCTAATCAATAAATCAATACATTTTAGTACAAATTCAATGTTATTAGCTAAAAAAAGTTTTGTAGGGTTTCTGAGACATTAATTAGCGATATTAGGGTTTTAGTAGTTTTAAATAGGATTCCTTGGGATTTCAGTAACTTTAAATAGAAAATTATCTTCAACTGATTTCAATCAATCAATAATTTCATATTAAAATTTTTTGATAAATAATTTCTAGTATAAATTTTATATTAATTTATTTTCGCAATAAATTCTATATTAAAATATTAAGTCAATTAAATATGAAAATACTATCCATTAATATAATTTATTTTCATAATAAATTTTATATTAATATATTAAATGATAAGTTATTTTTGTAATACATTCCATATTAATATATAAATCAAATAAATATAAAAATACTATTCATTAAATCAATTATTGACTCTGAGAGAGAGAGAGAATTGATTGTCGAGCACAATTTTTTTGGAGAACTAAATTTTGGAAATTAAAATTGTGTTATGGTGCCTCTCAAACTTTGCATTTAATTAAAATTAAATTTATATAAAATCATTTTTCAGTGAGTGGATTTTGGAAATTAAATTTAAAAAACGAATTGAAAGGTCACTAAGTGAGACTAATGCACCATTTGCTAATTAATCTCTACGCACAAGATTTGTAATAATAAAACTCTATATCTTTATCTTTATATCTTATATAATAATAATAATAATAATAATAATAATAATAATAATAATAATAATATATAATAAAGTAAGAAAATTTTGACGCACTTTTTTTTGCCCAAATAAAGGCATTGTAGAAATTTTCTTATTTATTTATTTAATAAATTGTATTAATTAGTGGGAGGTGTTGGAGCCAATTAAGGATAATTTTAATAAATTGTATTAATTATATTAGATATTTATATTTATTCAACGTTTCACTTCTATTATTATTCTTCTATTCCTCTTTTTTCTTTTTACATTCACTTCCATTGCATTGTAATTCTTTATTCATTCATGTCTTTTTCTTCTTCCATTGATAATTTTACCAACGCTCTGTTGTTACTCTTGTACATAAAAACTATACTTTTTTTTATTATTATTTCTTTAATGGGGTTTAGTGATTTTTATTTAGAATTCCTTTTTTTTTTTTTAATATTTGTAGTTCTTACATTTTTGTATGGATTGGTTGGTTAATTTACCAAGTTTGTAGTTTTACATCGAGTGACATTTTCTAAGTTGATCTCTACATTTTTTGTGGAAGATTTCCTTTATGTTTGAAGCATTATTTCGGATTTGAAACAATATAAAACAGTGGTACAATACAGAGATGATGATTATAGTTTGAGTGGCATTGACGATAAAGGCATGAAGAATGGTGTGACAATGTTGCGGTTGTTTTTTTTTTTTTTTTTCTATTTCCACTTTCTTTGTTTTCTTTTCCCTCTTTTTTTTTTTTGTTATTTACCCTTTGGTCTAGGGGTGTTCATCGGTTCGGATCGACCCGATCAACCCGACAATCCAAACCGAACCAATTAAATTGGTTCGGAATTTTCAAGTTAATCGGGTCCAACCTGAACCAAACCAATGAAATCCGAGAATGATTGGTTCGGGCATCGGATTTGGGCTTTCAAACCCGATGAACCCGAACCAAACTGAAGAAGTGATTTAACTTACTATTTTTCCTATTTTTCATTCTTATTTTTCCTATTTTTTTACTATTACTTAATTGGTGCAAGCCAATTACTACAAAATATGTTATTTAAACTCTTTTAATGACAAGATTATTGTTAATTTTTGTTAAAACCATGAATTTTTTATTTTTTTCAAAACAATTTTTTGCAATTTTTTATAAAATGGACCCGATAGACCCGAACCGAACCAACCCGTTCTTGATTGGGTTGGTTTGGTTCGGGTTGAGTAAAAAAATAAAGAAATCCGAACCAAACCGAACCAATGAAAAATGATTGGTTCGGATTTTTTTCGCCCTTAAATCCGAACCAAACCGACCCGTGAACACCCCTACTTTGGTCTTTGGTTGTAGATGGTGGGCATAAAAGGTGATTGTTACTTTTGGAAGGGAAAGATGTCGTTGTATCTAATTATTTTTAGTTTGTAAAGTTTTTTTTATTATGCTCTTCAAAGGCTTGATTTTATGCCAGTATTGAAAAATGATGATATTCTCACATTCTACAAGTGCAAAAACGATATCAAAGAATGATCCAAATGAAGTGGGAATTTGAGACTATGTTTGAAATTCATTGACTAAATTATTTATCTTAATAATTAAATTTTTAAAAGTGAAAAGATTGAATATTCAAATATATATTACAAAAAATATTATAATAATGTTGCATGGTTTTAATATGTTTTATTTTATTGTCTTTGATGATAACTAAATTAATATCTTTAGTCTAATTATTTTAATTACATTAATTATATATTATATATAATAATAATTGTAGCTAATTACTTTATTTATATATAACATAAATATTAATTATGTACTTTAAAGTAAATCTAATTATTTAATCTAAAATAATCTTTATTACCTTAATTTAAATATAATAATAAATACATTAATTATTTTATTATGTATTTAAAATAAATTTAATTACGTTAATTTAAAAAAATTGTGTTATTACCTTTACACACAGCACACACACACCAACACACACACACACACACACACATATATATTATATATATATATCTATATATATATATATGTTCTGGTCATAGTTAGGTTAATTAAATCAGATTAAAAATATGTTGGTTGTGATTACCTTAATTAATATAATTACATATTTTTATCAATAAAAAAAATTAGTTGCATTAGGTGAAAGATTAAATGATTATATTAACATACTATATTTAAGTGATTAGATAGTATAAAGCAATGTATGTCCTATAAGTTTTGTAACAAACGATAATGAGGAATAAATGTAATTACACTATTGTTTGGTGGAAATTTTTTATTTTTTGTAACAAGAAATAATTATTATAATTATGGTAATTACAACCTATGCCATTAGTTAATGTAATTATCAATTTTATATAATTATGAAATTATCTTAATTATATTCAATTATTTTTTTTATTGAGATGCGTGTGAGACAATCCTTAAGTTAATTAAGGTAACTATGAGATATATAATTTTTAAAGAGGAAAGTAAGATTAATTTGAATAAGATAAATATATTATTTTAAATTCATAATTAAAGTAATTAATTTAATTATTAAATATATAAAATTAAGATAATTACCTATAAATATTGTATATCATTTATTTTTTACTAAATGTAAGTATTATATGTCGCTAGAAAATTTTTATTAACGTAATTAAAGTAGTTATGTATTATTAATATTAAATATATATAACTAAGACAATTACCTGTATTCAAATTAATTAAATATATATTGTTTAATTAAGGGGCTAATAATCAATTTCATTATAAATAGTAATAAGCAGGGTCAACCCAACATTGACTGAAACTTAAAGCAAGCTTTGAAAGAACTTTTTTACTTTAAATGAAAGCTATATGTTGGACCTTTGTGGCAGCTTTTTTGATTTATAAAATTAATAACAAATTTTTTTTTGTTGATGGACCTAAGTTTGAGTTTAGTAACTTTATTCTTAGACTAACCCTGGTAATAAGCCATCAGCATAATGTTGACAAGAAAAAATTGCAACCGGTGTCGAGTGTGAGCATGAGGCTGATAAACAGTGAGCGATCATCACTTTCGCTGGGATATATGAATCCTTTTAACGAGAAGGGAGAGCTTAACTATTCACGCTTCATGCTTTCGTGCGTGTTCGGTTGAGTCAAGAGAAATTGAACATGCTTGAAGATTAAACTATTATAAGTAATAGTAGTTTCTGTGTCTTTGTGAATTTAACATTGACTTGACGTGTGTCAAATTGAATTAAGTAATAGTAGCATTCGTGTTTTTTTTTTTTTTTGAATTAACGTGAATGTGAGATGAAATGTGCGCGTGTTAGGCAAATCCAAACACATGATCTAACTCATCGTTTGTTTCAATAGAAAGGAGAAGGATTCTCACAGGAAAAAAATAGGATCTGAGGCTATCCTTCACCTCTGGAGGTCTATAAAATAGGAGGGAAGGGGAACAATAATGTGGGGGTCTATAGTAAAAATGTTTCTTGGAAACAAAGAGAGAAGAAATGCTTGTATAAATTAAAAGACAAAAATATTCTTAATTATCTTAACATTTTTTTAGACAAAACTTACATACAATTTTATAAGTGTTGTTTATGTTATTTTTCAATCAAAATTGATGTTTCACCTTAGTAATCTGCAAAATAAAGGTTTGCATTAATGAATTATGCAGATTATTGAGATAAAACTCTAATTTTGATTGAAAAACTACACAAACAACACTTATAGAACTGTATGTAAGTTTTGTTCCATCTTTTTTTATTTAGATATTTTCGTCATTTTATATAATTTGTCTTTCACTTTTTACACAATCAACAAGAGGAAAATATTTTATCTTTTTGCTTTTTATTTTCTCTTCTATCAATAATATAAAAATTATCTCACTTTTTACTCTTTTTCTTTCTTTTCTTTCACTTTCTTTCTTTTCACTTTTATTTCTAAACCAGCATATCATAAGAGGGATCAAAATTCCCTATAGTCAAAAATAACTACAAAGTCCTGCAGTCATAATCCAAGGATTTAGAATTTTTTGAATTATATCTTATTTATTATTTAAGATATACAAGTTAATTTTGATAAATAGGATTTCATACAGTCACTTTTTTGACTTCAGAGAATCCATGTCCCGAGCTTGGTAAGAGGACTGACTTGGACACTTGGTCAATAAATGAAACAAAGTCAAGGCATGAGTTTTACTCACATAAAAAATCAAATTGCTTTAAACCTGCGTTTCAATAATTGGACACAGTTAATTAATTAACTATCTTAATTTTTTAAAATTATTGAAATGGAAAATATAAAATAAAAACACGATATTTATTATTTAAATTCAAAAAAATTTAAATTTTTTATTTAAATAGTAAAAGACTATTAGATATAATTCTTTAAAAGAGTTTGTCATTTTTCAAAATTATTATTTAATTAAAATAACTTTATTCCAGGAACCTTTTCCATACACAATATCGATCCTGCACACCAAATGAATTGCCTTCAATTGTTTCTAACGAAAAAAACAGTAGTCTTTTTCACAGTTCTCCTTTCTTTCTCCCTTATTTGAAATGGACATTTCACCCGGAACTACATAGTTCTTTCAATTCAAGCATCAGTTCAGAAGATTGAAGACTTCAAACTGTAACTTCTGTGTTTCAACCAAACAGGTAGATTCCCTGTGTCTTGAGTGCTTCCTTTCTTTTTCCTTCCTTTCTTCTACCACGTCTCTTTTTCTCAGGTGACGGTTTTAGGACCACCAACATCTAGGAAGTTTTGCAGCTCTAGAGTATGGTAAATTGATATTAATATCAGATTTCCAATTAAATATAGCTAGTAACCCTCTAAAGTATGGTTGCACAGTTTGTAAGCATTATATAAATTGTTATACAGGCGGGCCTTGTTGAATAAAAGGATTGGATTCAAGAGGAGGGTAAATTGGATCTATAAAAATTTCAAGAATCCCAAAGTATTTTTAAAGATGAAAAACTACATTTTCAAAAAATCTTGAATCAATTTGATTTGGTGATATGGATGTTATAGAAATAGAATAATTATCATCACACGCAAACACAACCAAAAACTAAGTTTCTTGAAAATCTATCAAGAAAACTTGAACAAATTCTTGTGGAACTCTACCACAAGAGAAACTTGAGAAAACCTTTCTTAAAAACGAAAATTATACAAAAAGTAAGGGTTAGATATTACCTTAATTCGTGATGAATGAGAAACAATGAAGTACAAAACAAATCTACCCAAAAGATGACTTCTCTTATCCACAAAGATGATCCATGTGTAAGTTTTTGATTTGATGAAAAATGTATTTTCTCTATTGAAAAACTCTCACAAAAGTTTAGAGATTAGAAGCTATGTTAAAAGAGTCAATAAGACTCGCAATTTATAGAGAAAAAACTAAAATAACTAGTTATTTAGTCTTGTAATTAGTTATTTTGTTCTTCAATTTCTGGACATTGAACTTAGAATGGAAATAACTAGTTATTTCCTTCGTAACTAGTTATTTGGGCATAGGTTTTATTTCAGCTTACTTAAAATAATTGATTACATAATTATGTAATTAGTTATTTCCACATAGACAAAATTAGCATTTTAAAATGTAACTGATTACATAATTATGTAACTAGTTATAGCAAAACATAAGTGATTACATAATTGCGTAACTAGTTATAACATATTGAATTCAGTTTTTCAATAAGAACAAAATGAAAATAATCGATTACTAAACTAATTTAACTAATTAAATTGTTCTAAAGACAAGATTGAATCCTTTAAAACTTTAATATATTGCTATCATCTTTTATCAAATTAAAACCATTTTTTAACATCTATTTCATCTTGGTTTCAATTTAAGCTTATGAAAACATGTTATCACTTGTTAATTTATTAAGTTTTAAATTTAGAGCTCATTACCATCAAATCATCAAAGATACAAATCAATCATATATGGCACACAACCACACACACACATATATAAACACACAATACAACTTTACTCATTAAGAGGCTAAATCATCAAAACTCTATTAATGCCTTTTGGGGGCAAGAATAATTCTTCTTCTTGCCTCTTCAGGCCTGAGCCTAATCCTCCCCATTTTATCAAGAGGTCCAAGCCTGTGTAAAAAAATTAAGAGTCTATTTGACCTAACTATTTTTGAACTTATAAGTTAATTTTAAGTTAAAGCTAAAAATAAGAGTTTAAAAATAGTAAAATTTATTTGTTAATTTTCATTTTTTTTAGCTTAAAAGCTTCTTTTAAGCTAAAAGTTGTTTGATAAAAAATTTCTCAAAAGTTTTAGTTTTATTTAAAGCTAATTATGTTGTCCAATGAAAAGTATATTTATAAAATAAAAATATAATATAAAATTAATTTAATCTACAAAAAATTATTTTAATGATAATAAAAGTAAATAAAAATATTAAAATATAGATATTTACAACTTTGAATTTTTAAAATGTAAAAATTACTTTAATTAATAAAATTTTATTTTAATGATTATTTGCAATAATATGTATAATATTAATCAAAGAAATTTAAATATTCATTTCAAATTATAAAATGTTAAATTTTGTTCTATATTGTTGTTGAATATTATTTTTAAGAAAATAAAACAATTTATTTAGATAGAATTCAATAATATCAAATTATATTAAAAAGTGTTTAATAAGTAATTCACAACTAAGAAAATAAATGATGTGTAATTGATTGGTTAGTGATTTTTATTTTCCATCAATGCAATTGCCTATTTGATTCCAAACTCTATCTATATAAGCACTATCTACTACTCTTCTAAGATTATATAAACTCATTTCTTCATCAGTATTTCTTTCTTTTCCACACTCAACATATATTGTGGAATATTATCACATTTGTTATGGATGAAAACTTGGGAAATCATAACATATTTGGCACATGACTTTGAGTGTGTGGTGAGTTGAAATAGACCATGATTAAGTGTGACTCTTCTGTACATGACTTTGATTTTTCCTTGGTTCTAAAATAGTCATCAATTCATTATGAGTAAAAAGAGTATTAAACAAAGCTCATCTCAATATAGTATTATTATCTATTATTTCCTATTACTAGTTTGTGGTTTTAAGGAGTGCCAACAAAAAAAGCCTTCTATATAAGATGTTAATCATATACAAATCATATTCCAAAGGAAGAAGAATAGTAACCTCAATAATGGTGTTATATTTCATAATATTATTGGTAAAACAAATTGTAGCTAGCATTAGAATCAAGTACAACAAAGTAGCCAAAGGTTTTTCCTTAAGATAACTATGGTTTAACATCAATAAAGGGGAAAAAGAAAAGACCAAGATAAAGAACCTTACTTATTCATGGTGGGGAAGAGTGTGTGAGGAAGAGAGACCTTTTGAGCAAAGTGTGTGTTCAATGAAGCTCGAACCCTTTGCAACATAAAGAAAGTGAAAATTGAAAGCAAAGGAAAAAAATATATAGAAGCACCCTAAAATCTCAGTGCATGGAATTGAATTGTGGGCCTCTTTAAAAAAGATCCATAAAAGCTTGATATAAGCTCCACCTATTAGCTTTTGTAAAGATACTTTTTTTTTTTTATTAATTTGTTATCTAAAATAAGCTACTTGTTTTAAGGGCTTTTTTAATAAGTGTTTGGCTCAGCTTTTACTTATAAAGAGAAATTAAGCTAAATTTAAGCTTGGCCAAACGCCTCTAAATAAAGAAAACAACAAGAAATTACACTAGTAAGCACGACAACACATAATAGATGCCTATGAGGGGCCTTGGGCCCTTGATAATGACCTTCAGCTCAAGTTTAACGCTTATATGTACTCCTACTCTCTAGTTGTCAATGCTGCATGTACATGTATTCATTACAATATTTCTTTAAGTGAGATCATTGTTAACTTAAGTATTAGAATACCTTTGCAGATATTGTACATCACTCTTATAATTCAGAGTCGTGGAGTTTAGATCAACACCTTCATTCGTCAGAGAACATCAACATACAGTCTGGACAACTAAGTTGATAGAGTTTGGACCTCCACCAGTAGCACTTTGGACTAAACGTAAATCATACAAAGCAACAGAATAGAAAGGAAAAAATCCATTTAATTAAAAAAATGCCCCAAAGTGTCCTCCAAGTTTCTAAAAGAGAACCAATTAACATCACTACTTGAAGGAGCACATGATCCATAATACAATATGAAAATAATTTTTTGATTACCACCGTTGAGTCTTATATATGAAGGGTTTTTTTTTTTTTTTTCCAAAGAACACCATGGGTGCATATATACAAAACTATTATCATCTGTGACTTTCATCTTGCTGAACAGACTTGTGAAATATTTTATTAGGACAAAACTTATATGTTAATAACCATTCATTGTAAGGTTATTAAAACTTAATTTTGATAGGAAAACAAAAATACTACACCTAAGTATTATCTATCTTAACAGGGGATTGAAACAACCTATTTCTTTCATATGCCCCTTTGCCATCCCTTAATAAGACGAATTATGAAAGCAATAAGCGGCTTAGTGTAACATCCCCGGCACTGACGAGGGTGGGGAGTGATCACCGGTGCAAAAGAGATGAGGCACAGGACAATGAGCGGCTCCTGGCAGGCTTCCAGCGGGAGGGGTACATGAATGAATCGAATACACACCCGAATGAGAGGGATCCAAAGGTTGTGCGGGTATGGACTGTACAGTTGAGGATAGCTTAAAAGAATTAATAAGTGCTACCTATACCAACAAGATGCATCTACTTTTCAGTAGCCTATCACTTAAGAACTCTATAGTTAAGTGTGCTTGACTTGGAGCAATTTAGGGATGGGTGACCTACTGGAAGTTTCCCGGGAAGCGTGTAAGTGAGGACAAAGCACGCTGAAAAGTCTTGTGTTGGTTTGTGGGGACAGTCACTCATCCTGAAAGTGGCCAAGCGTTACACTTAGTGAAGGATCAAAGCTCTTAACATATTTATTACATTATGTTAAGCAAAGAACCAATCTTGTTCACAAGACTGTAGCAGTAAGAAACGAAAAAAATAACAGCAACTAGCAAGGAACAGAGAAGATTCAGAGAACACAAAGATTATTGTGGTTTGAAGCAATTAACTCCTACATCCACATTGAGATAGAGACTTCTATTATGATCAAAGCAAACAGTACAAGAATTTTCAAACTTGAGCCTTGCTCTTTCTTACTTGCACTCACAAATCTTGATCATGAATCACTCACTCAATTACCTCCGTGCTATGAAGCACCAAGCTATGACTTTTATAAGCTAACCCTCCTAAGTCAGTTACAAAACTAGTACAATAAACCTCCTAGTATCTAATAAAACAGAAAAGAGGGTTATGACAGTTATCACATAGCTTAAGATAAGGCTTATACTAACTAATAGTAACTAATTGACGATCCACCTGAATATTACAATTCTCTACCTTGGATCTTCAATACAATGAACATAGTTAGATATGCCATCAATCTTTAGAAGAGACTCACTTGTCACAGGTTCCAACATTTACCAAATTTAGGCAATGAGTAAATTTGATACTTGGAGCCACTTTAGTTAACATGTCAGCTAGATTTGCTTCACTTGTAACCTTCTTTAGCTTTATTATGCCTTGAGCAATGATATCTTGATAAAATGCAATCTTATGTTAATGTGCTTTGTCCTCTCATGGAACACTTGATTCTTTAAGAGCCAATGGCACTTTGATTATCACACCATACAGTCACAGGAACAGCCTTTCCTTCAAGCTCATTTACAAGTCCTTTCAGCTAAACAGCCTTTTTAATAGCTTCTGTAAGTGCAATGTATTCAAATTCTGTGGTGGATAAAGCAACTATTGATTGCAGATTTACCTTCCAATTAACCAGATTACCATAAGAGTAAATAGCCTGTTAAGGATCTTCTCCTATCAACATGCCCAGCAAAATCAACATCTACAAACCCTATAAGACTATTGGTTTTTGATTCTAATCTGCCAAATATAAAACCAACAGATTTTGTACCTTTCAGGTACCTACAAATCCATTTCACTGCAAGTCGATGTTCCTTCACTGGGTTTCCCATGAACCTGCTGACCATATTGGCAGCATATGCTAGGTTTGGCCTTGTATAGACCATGGCATATGTAAGGCTTCTCGTAGCATTAGAATAGGATATGCTACTCATGTACTTCTGCTCTTTATAAGTTTTAGGAAAGTGATTTACAAATAATTTGAAATGTCCAGCGAATGGAGTAGAAGCAGGTTTGGCATCCAACATGTTAAACCTTTTCAACACCTTCTCAACATAGCTTGATTGATTTACAAATAGTAACCCTTTATATCTTTTCCTGACAATTTCCATGCCAAGAATTCTTCTTACAACCCCCAAATCTTTCATATCAAATTATGAACTCAGTAGTTTCTTTAGTCTGTTGATAGCATCAACATCACCACTTGCAATTAGCATATCATCTACATATAGTAGAAGATAGATGAAATAACCAAAATTTTCCCTTTTGAAGTAAACACAACTATCAAAAGAACTTCTGCTATAGCCATTTGAAATCACAAAAGAATCAAATCTTTGTACCATTGCCTTGGTGATTATTTAAGTCCATACAAGGACTTTTTCAGCAAGCAAACCATATGCTCTTTCCTTTTTACCTCATACCTTTTAGGTTGGCTCATGTAGATTCTTTCTTCTAGTTGACCATGTAAGAAGGTCGTCTTCACATCCATTTGTTCAAGTTCCAAGTCATGGACAGCAACTAGAGCCAAAATGACTCTAATGCTTGTATGCTTCACAATAGGAGAGAAAATTTCATTGAAATCAATTCCCTTCCTCTGAGTAAAGCCTTTTGCAACAAGCATCGCCTTGTATCCACTCCTCTCAACTCTTGGAACTTCTGGTTTTCTTTTATAAATCCATTTACAGCCCATAATTCTTTGATTGACTGGTTTTTCTTCAAGTTCTCAGGTATTATTTTTCATTAGGGAATCAATTTCCTTTATCATGGTAGCCTTCCAGTTGTTTCCATCAGATCCAAAGATGGCCTCTTTGTAACTGATAGGATCCATACCTTAATCATCAATTTCCACATTCAAAGCATATGCTATTTGATAAATCTACATTTTATGTAGATTTATAGAGCAAGTTCATATGATTTTTGCATTAGCTTATAGGAAATTTGTGAGAAAATAAACTATTAATGAAGGATTTCATGTGATGTGCGTTTCTAAGCTTTAATTTAAAATTGCATGAATTGCCTTAATTTTGTTGGATTTTGTGAAGAAAGTTAGATGAGCAGAGAAAGGAAATATAGTCCACAAGCATAAAGGAGTATTGTGCTAGTTAAAGAAGACTTAAAAGAAGCAAGGACTAGTGTGAGGATCACACAAGGAGTCCACCACAAGCGTAAAAACAAGCCAAAAAAAGACTCAGAAACGTATTTGGGACCTGCCAAGGTCGCAGCCACCAGGCAGGTCTTGTAGGTCACTCGGCGGGTCAGCACGTACTGATAGATTTGAGCAACCGCCCGGCACGAGCACAGAGTTGGTCTTTTTGAAAAAGTCGCCTAACGGGTTTTTGACACTGTTAGGCAAGTCCAAGGTCCGAATTCTTCACTATTTTTATACTTAATGGGCTTGGAATGGGCAGATACTTGATTAGGTTAAGCCCCTTACTTTTGCACCTAAATTTTGAAATTCAGCTACAAATAGAAGGAGGGGGCCAAACTTTGGATCTCATCTCTATTCTACTCTTTCTCTTGGATTTAGACGGAGGAAGGACCCCCCAGAGCTTCAGAGGATTCTCCTTACATCCTAGTAGACAGAGGCTGAAGGCCATTCTTTTTGTTAAGGTTTACCTTTAGTTTCTAATGATATATATTATAATGGGTTGCTTCTTTGTTGTTATGGAGAACTAATCCCTAGGCTAAGATTGTGGTATAGCCATGCTTAAGTTAGAATCTCATTTTGATTGTTAATTTTATTCTCCTTTTTCTTTCAATTGAATTGTCTTAGTATTCTTCATTATATTGTTTGGAATTGATCACTCCTTGCATGTCTTTAATTAGTTAATTAATCGGAAACGATACTGTAATTAATTAGTAGACTTCTAAGGTAATTGGGTTTAGGATGTTGCATGATCAAACTACAAACTAAGCTTTTAATCGAATTCGTTCACCCTCTTTGTTCCTAATCCTTTCCTGATTAAACCACTGCATGACCAACCAAAGGTTTAATACAGGAAAGAGTTTTTACAACCCGTGACCAAAGGTTTTAAAAGGACTCTGTGGAGAGATATTGACAATTAAACTTGAAAATAAAATTACATTTTAACTTGGGGGGAAAGAAATTAAAGGCATAGGTGAATCTACAATCCTAGGTTCTTAACTCATTAAAATCTAATTTAACTTTAATTATTCTTTTGTAACCTCTTGCATTTTAATTCTTTGAACTTCACCCATAAAACTTGAATAACCTAGACAACATATGTAGGAATTTCTCTAAAAAGTACTCCATATCAGTCCTTTAGGTACGATATCTGGACTCAAATCCATTGTTACTACTGCAATATGGTAAACTTGCCCTTAAGCATGTTCTAGACGCATCATTATTATATCAGCATAACCAAACCTTTAAGGTGCCTTTATCTGCCTCTTTTCCTTGTCTCTCACTAGATTGTAGGATGACTCTGATGTTTCAATTTGACGTGTTTTAGAATCAGATTGTGGCATACAATTTGTTCTTTCCATGGCTACTTCCTCCACCTTAAATTCAACTCTCTGATCTGCTTTACCAAATTGTTGGGACTGCATAGGTTCTTTTTCAACATTTCCAAGCATGGTTTCTTCATGAAAGACAACATCCCTACTAATCACAACCTTGCCTCCACCTGAATCAGTCAGCCACACTTTGTAGCCTTCATTGAAATGAATATACGCTATACAACCAAAGATTCTCATATTTTTATAGCTTAGTGTCTTTCCAGTCCACAACTCCTCTGGTGTTTTGAAACCAATGGCTACTGGACGAGATCTATTGATCAAATAGCATATCGTATGCACTATTTCTCCCTAAAAACATTTGCTCAAATTGGCATTGGACAGCATACACCTAACCTTCTCCAAGATGGTCCTATTCATTCTTTCCACAAGGCCATTTTGTTGAGGAGTTAGCCTTACTGTTTTGCGCCTTACTATGCCATTGTCCTTGCAAAATTCAATGGATTCTTCACTCAAACATTCCAGCCCATTGTTTGTTCTTAGGACCTTCACTTACCTGCCTGTTTGATTCTTAACTAATGTCTTCCATTGCTTGAAACACTTGAATGCTTGATTCTTATGTTTCAACAAGTAAACTCACACCTTCCTTGACCAATAATTTACGAAAGTTATGAAGTATCTAGCTCCCCCCAATGAAGGAACCTTTGCTGGCCCTAAGGGTGTTCACGGGTATGAGTAACCCGTTGACTCGAACCGACCCAAATCGATCCAATTAGTTCGGGTTAGTTTTTTTTAGCATTCAGGATCGCACCCGACCCAACCCGTTCAAGTATGGGTCGGGTAACGGGTTTTAATTTACAGAACCCTGTACCCATTACCCAACCCGTTAAGTGATATTTTATTTTATTTATTATTTTTTATATATTTTATACTAATAATTATTAATTAGTGAATTACTAATACTAAATAAGATAAAGAGTAAAGACACCCCACACACTCGTGAAGTAGTGAACCCCTGTTAATTTTGGATCACTACATATTCTACGCATGTTGTTGCTGTTCTTTTTCTCTCAACTCTCGTTCTAAGTTTCTTGTAAGCTTTATATTAATTTTAGAAACAAGAATGATGAGAAACAAAGTCCAAAACTAAATACAATATTTTTATAATGTGTCAAAATTTATAAGAAAAAAATAAAATTTTTTAAAGAAATTTTAAAAATTTAAATACATGGACTCGATTACCTAACCCAAACCAACCCGTTAATGACCAGGTTAGTTTAGGTCAAGTTTGACACAAAAAAAGTATGAACTCGACCCAACCTAACCCATACTATTTTGATCGGGTTTAGCCAAACCAGACCCAACCCGAATCGTGTTCACCCCTAGCTAGCTCCCAAATATCAGAATGCATATAGTCAATTGAGGCTTTAGTTGTATATGTAGTAGTAATAGATAACTTAACTCTTTTTTACTTGCCATAAGACAATGTTCACAAATTTATAACTTCTTAAAGTCCCTATTTCCAATTAAACCTTGCTTGTATAAATCTTCCATACCTCTTTCACTTACATGGGCAAGTCTATAGTGCCAAAGTTTTGTGGAAACACCTTTAGATACTGAAATTAAACTAGTAGGTTCAAAATTATCCTACCTTACAATTTGTACAAGCCATTTTTTTTAATTCTTTTCATGATTTGTAAAGAGCCTTTGCTAATTTTCAGGTTCCACCTTCACCTTTGAATGAGCATCCAACTTGTTCCAACATACCAAGAGAAAGGAGATTCCTGTGGAGCCCGAGTACATGCCTAACATCGGTGAAGATCTTTGTTGATCCATCAGTCAATTTCACCTTGACAGTTCCAATCCCAGCCACTTTGTAGGCAATGTTATTTCCCATAAACACCTTTCCAACATCAATTTTCTTGTATGAATCAAACCATTCTTGATTAGGAGTCATGTGGAAGGAACACCCGAATCAAGAATCCATTCATTAGTGCAAGAATCTTTGGTGACTGTCAAAACATCTGAACTTTCATACCCATCAACAACTACAACAATGTCATGCAACTCCTTTTGCTTCCCATTGTTCTTCTTTTTCCTCTCAGGGCAATCTTTTCTGAAATGTCCTTCCATATGGCAGCAAAACATTTCTTCTTGGTTTTAGATTTTGATCTATGTTTATTCTTACCCTTTCCTTCCTTTTTCTCTGATCTCCCTCGAGCAAACAACATTTCAGCATCTCCACCTTCACCTTTATTCTCTGTGATCTTTTTCTTCATTTCACGAGAATTTAGAGTTGCTTTAACATCTTCCAAGGTAAGGGTATCTTTCACAAACATCATGGTGTCAACAAGATTCTCATATGATAGAGGAAGTGAACACAGTGGCATCACAACTTGATCTTCTTCCTCAATCTTGACATCTATGCTCTTCAAATCAAGAATTATCTTTGTAAATGAGGAGATATGTTCCTTGATTGATGTACCTTCTTCCATTTTTAGCTGATGTAACCTCTTCTTCAAATACATCTTGTTGGTTAACGACTTAGTCATGTAAAGACTTTCCAGTTTTAACCAAACCCCTGCTACTGTTGATTCTTGGGCCACCTTTCTAAGAAATTCATCATTGAGAGAGAATGATGGTGCTATGTGCCTTGCTGAGCATGTCCTTCTTTTCTTTTTCAGAGAGGGTTCCTGGGAGTTTTGAAGGTCTTGCCAATGCCTCTTCAAGACCTTGATGGACAAGAAGAGCTTTCATCTTAATCCTCCAAAGACTTAAATCATTATCACCTGTAAACTTGTCAATGCTGAATTTCGTTCTACCCATTGTGGAAACACCTCCAAATTAGGCTCTAGATACCAGTTGTTAAGCAAAGAATCAATCTTGTTCACCAAGACTGTAGCAGCAAGAAATGAAAAAAAATAACAACAACTAGCAAGGAACAAAGAAGATTTAGAGAACACAAAGATTATCGTGGTTTGGAGCAATTAACTCCTACATCCACACTGAGATAGAGACTTCTATTATGATCAAAGCAAACAATATAAAAATTTTCAAACTTGAGCCTTGCTCTTCCTCACTTGCACTCATAAATCCTAATCATGAATCACCCACTCAATTACATCTGTGCTATGAAGCACCAAGCTATGACTTTTATAAGCTACTAACTAAACCTCCCAAGTCAGTTACAAAACTAGTACAATAAACCTCCCAGTAATTAACAAAACAGAAAAAAGGGCTATGACAGTTATCACATAGCTTAAGATAAGGCATATACTAACTAATAGTAACTAATTGATGATCCACTTGAATATTACACATTCAATTCAAGTCTGAAATGTCGTCCACTAATTTGGCTCAATTTTCAATGGTTTTGACAAAGGGGAACTATAATCGTAATGAACGAAAAAGAATTGATGATATAAGTTTGAGGTCTCCATTATCTGAGCAAATCAAAAAATAGTGATCAAGGGTTAACTGGGATCGGGGGAAGATAAACACAACCATCACGATTTATTCAGTAATTCCCAGTTTCCACCACTTGTCTCCAAAGAATGCATGCGTGTGTGCCTGTCTAAATACCTGTGGTAAATTCCCTTTCTATTATTGGTAGTGACGTAGGTGGAGAATGAAGGGAAAACTATGGTTCATAAATAGAAAGATTAAAGAAATAAAATTTTCACTCAGGTTTTTCATGTCTAGTACATATTCAGAGAGGGTGAGAGGCAATACAAGAGATAAAGGCCATCCAAGTGGCAACATTTGGCTAATTTAGGGAAAACATTAAATTTGAAATTGCACTAAATGAAGTTTGAAAGCCAGTTGGGCTTTTGTATCTTCCTTTTGGGACTAATTGGGCCATGGTCTGTCTGTCGAAGATTCCTTTTTAGAAGAATAATGTTTCACACCCAAAACGAATGGTTTCAATCCCTATTATGAAGCACATGTTGTGAGTTTTGACAATACATACTAAGCCATAATACAAGCAAGTTATAATGATTAATTTTTACAATTGCTTAGGATCATATCAGATGCATGATTGTTCTTCCATTTCTTATTGCAAAACTGGCTTGATTAGGGTATCTTACCTAACTGCAACGACTATATTAATGATAATTTTTTAAGCAACATTTATGGACATAAGGCTGTAAAATTAGTCAATGGTTCCTGTGCTTGCTTGATAGTTGCCACAGCAATTTAGTTCTTGACATAACTTGAAAAGATTTGATGGATGTTTAGCACCGATGAATACCTCTCGTCTGCCAAAATGGTTAATTATATTAACAAATAAGGCTTAAATATGTTTTTAGTCTCTCAAATTTGAGGTAAGTTTGTTTTTGATCCTCTAAATTTAAAATTAATCTTTCTAATCCTTGTAATTTGAAAAAAAAATGTTTTAGTCTTTTTGCTCAAACACTATTAGTAAATTTACTACACAAAACCTATCTATTAATATCCTTGTTAATGAAAACATTATACCAAACTCAATATTGATACTGCACAACTAACTTAATCTGCCTTGATACAAGTAGTCTTGAGGGACTAAACATGCTTTTTTCAAATTAGAGATACTAAAAAGATTAATTTTAAACTTGGATGACCAAAAATAAATTTATTTCAAATTTGAGAGATTAAAAATATATTTAAGCCTAACAAATAATTATTCTCACATTTTTCTTCCTATAAGTATGCGGATAAACCCAACCAAAATGCCATTCGCCTTGTGAATAGTTATACCTGAGGCACATTAGATTTGATAATACACGAATTAGAAAAAGATACAGTCCCAAGAGACCTTCTAGTGGTTCCTAACTCTTAATATATAGTGTTATATGGTGCTGCCAGCCTGTTGTTAATCCATAATGATTCCCCTTGTGCCTTTTTTCCTTCTTTTTTTTCCTCATAAGTAATGTGAAACGAAATTTAAATGAATAGAGAAGTTTGGAACAAGTGTTTGAAGAACTAACCGCAAATTTCAAAATAGCAAATTAATAGAGATAAACCGTATGTATAACAAAATAGGTAATAACTACAATAAAAATACTACTATTATGTTATATGCAGCATGATTATAACCTTAAGAACAATAAAGGATCCGATTACCAATCTTAATGACAGAATATTTAATTATATTTTGGAATGTTATGAGAAAAGACTATTTAAGGGACCATATATCAATGTTGGGTATCCATATATTAATATTCTTTTGAAAAATAAAAGTATCTAACAGTATCTAGGCCTGGTTCGGTTTTCAACTCGAGCTGCTCCTTTTCAACTGAGTTACTACCACCTTCACTCCCAATAAGATCAATCATGTGGAATGTTTTTGACCCGTATTTTTACTCCATAGTCTCACGATGTCAAATACAATAACATCACTCTTGACCAGCCTTCATAAAAACTTTCCATCCTTTGTCTACAATACTAGGATAGCAGTTCCATTCCATGACTTCATCATCCTGTCAGGCTGTTATCAAAACGATGTGTATGTCTCCAACCACATCAGATTGTGGATTTTCTTCTACAATTTTAGAAAAAAATCACTAAAGCATTTAGTGGTATGTCTTCTGGGGATGACAAGTTCATTCTTCAATCTTACATGAACATCAAACACTTCACAAACTTCAGTCGCTACAAAGTATGAACCATCATTTCATCATAGTGAGCAATGCCTCTTACAATATTGACTTTGAAAATATTGCAACTCAACAAACTTGATATCTGTGCTATTATAAGTCATAATAGCATTGTGTAAGGACTTGAAGGATCCTAGCAAAAACTGCAAACTATTATTATGATCAACATTTGTGCAACTCAGTTCTGATTTTTAAGATGTATCTTGGGAACTTCACAAAGGATTCACTGTCATAATGTCAGTTGGAATAGAAGCATTTGACTTAGTATGCATCTTCTGTCTTCACATTTTCCTCACCACTTGATATCATGCTTAACATGTAATCTTTCATTTAGATTCTGCAGCAAAACACTTAAATGTCAAATTTCTTCATTTTGGTGGTACATTTGTGTGTGAATGTCAAAAAATTTCTTTTTTCTTTGACGAAAGTCATAATTAAGATATATACTAAAATATGGCCACAACATGTCTGGCATAACAAGTTAGACTATCTGGATGCAGCTATGTTTAACACAATTCCCGACACAACATTCAAAATATTTCGACCACAAACTAGTCTTGATAACGGTTTTAAATTGTTATTCGCAACTGTAATTGTGGCTGCAATTTAGGCGCATCAAGACCACAATTGTGGTAGCATTTGTCCACAATATTTTTCTGTAATATTGCTAATTGCAACATAAGTACCACAACCACAATTTAAAATTATTGTGAAATAAAGATATGGGCACAAGTAAAGAAATTCAGAAGATAGGTGTTGCTAGAGATATATACTTTTATGAAAACCACAAGCCATATGCAACAGATAAATTGAAACAACAAAACACACACACACACACACAACAAAGCCTCACCTACAAAATATATATATATATATATATTCTGAGTATTTCAACAATTCTCCAAAGCCAAAGGCAAAGTCAATTAATGATGAAGCAATAAAAATCGTATGATGTATGGAAATGTACTTCAACAAATTTAAATTCTATTACTTATATGTAACATAACATACTAGTTTACGGACACTTAATGACTAAAATTTGTGGGTCTTACTAATGATTCTTTCTCATGATTTTGTAATTTTCAATAAATTTGAACCAATAATAAAGTGTGTGTTAGGAAGAGTGTGTTGCTAGCACTCCTCTGACTAAAATATATCAACAAATGACAAGAGTTCAAAACAACCAAACTGCAAAAGTATGTACTGAACATAAAACAAGATTTCAAAACTCATTTTGAAAGACACATCACACAATAAACGAGAAAAAAAACAATGAAATAAGCCATTAAATCTTGAAATAATAGGGTATTTTAACATATTGTGTCAGTGACATTTACTCATCAAAACAAATTCAAGATCAATCATATTTTTTTTTCTTCATTTTTGAAATTAAATTAAAAAAAGGAAACTGTAAAACCTGATAAAATTGCTTAAGCTCTTCTATGTAACCACAAAAGAGTATACATTATTAGATTCAAGCTCATAAAAACAAACCACATATATGACTTCTCAATGGAATAATAATTACTCAAAATTTGTCACGTAAGGAACAAAACAATTAAGTTTAAAATAAGATAAATAAAAGTTTATATTCTCACTTCATTCCTAGCTAGTCAAATCCAGTTGATATATTTCTAGAATTGTTTTCATCTCTGGTAGCATTTTGGTTTAACTTATATCTCTTTGATAAATGTGCACTATATATTCTTTAGTAACAATTTCTACACATAAGAAAGTGTCTTCAAAGGGTTCATTAGAAGAAGTTTAGCAAAGAAGCCTTTTACTCTTCCGTATTAGAGATAAAAACCATTTGGTAAGTCTAGACGTAATATTTAAAGTTTTTGAAACTAATGGTTCCTTCAAATATATAACATCAAAACAAACTATGTGGTAATGAGAAATCAACCCTTTCTACATTCTCTCTCTCAGCTAATTTTAAGTTCAAAACAAGATAGAGTGGTCAGCGTAATCTTGACTACAACCCAAGTCCCAAGCCCATAAGGTTTTGACAGAGTAAATAAAAAATATATTTTATGCCTATAAGTTTTAACATAACAGCTTAAATCTAGAATCATTTGACATTTAATTCCTTCCTTTTCTATATAATTTAGCTCATATATGAGAAAGCAACACTAATGACCACAGGCCTTAAATGCAATGTATATCTTCATCCAACTAAGCCTAAGAAAGTACCATTGGATCCACAGGTAAAAAGCCAACCATGAAATTAACTTGATAAAATTATCATTATGAAAATTGTTTTGAGGATTTAAGTGAAATATAAAGATCCAAACAAAGCTAGATCAATTAGACTCAAGCCAAGATGAGTTAAAACTCATTTTAAGGACAAAATGCAAGAAGTAAGGCTTCTCCAATCCGAAACTCAAATTCTGTGCAAGAGGAACTTTATTGCTCCCTGAAAACCTAAATCAGATTTTGATAATTATGGAAAATGCTACTTAGCTAGAATTAATTTATTAAAACAAGTTGGCATGTTTAATGACTACTGTGTGGATAAGTATTAAGTACTCACTACCACTTTGTTTGATCAAACAACTACCTCTCAATCTAGCCAAATTGTGATAATTTCTTTGTCATACAGAACTACTCTTTGGAACGTAATTATACATTTTGATCTTGGAATTAATTAGAGATCTCCCCAGAACATACTCCAAGATATTGGCATAGTCTAAATAGTATAAATAGATCATCAACAACACGAGATATCCTTCAACCTTGCTTTTCTTATAATTACCTAGGCAGATCATAATGAATCCTAATGTCATGTTACAGTGCATACAGTTACTAGCAGATCTACTGTTATTTTGTAAACATCATGGTATCCAAAACCAACACAGCTACGGCCACAGGTTGAAAATTTTTAAAAATCCAATCTGATTATTATAGGTTTTAATAGTTAGTTCTCTCATAGTAATTGTTGCTACCAAAATTGCAACAAATTGGCAATCAAAATTAAAAATTTTAATTGGAGTCACCACCAAATTTTTTAGAAAAATTGGAAAACTTAAAGATGGCCTAGAAACAAAGTAGAATTTGGTTTTTTTTTTGGGGGGTGGGGGGGAAGGTAAGAAGTGGATTGATAACACCCTCAATACATTTGCCTTAAAACAATTACTTTAAGTTAATTGTCCAAATTCAAATGATTCAAAATTATTTATTCTGTCCTTTTCAAGAATAAACAAATTAAAAAAGATAAGAAATCAAAATAATAAAAAAAATAAAATTATAAGTCAACAAGTTAAGATCTGCTCCTACAAATTGGTGTATTTAAGAAGAAAAGAGATAACGAACTAATTGCAAAAGAGATAAGTCTTAAAACATCAACCCCCACACACATATTTAATATTGAACCTTGAAAAGTACCTATGCGTTAATTTGCAGTTCTTCCTTTAAGAATTTTTTGAACTAAAATGACACAAACTCTATACTTATACTATTAAACCCAAAATTATTGTGATCCTCTTGGATATTGAAACACACACAAAACAACTCCTTATATAGGGGAAGGGGAGGTTTAAATAATTTGGCTTTTAGGACTTTTTCCTTTTCTTTTATTCTTTTATTTTCCCTGTTTTCTCTTTTCTTAATTTTCAACTTTTTTTTTAATAAAAGTCAGATACTCTTTATTCATTGCATATCAAGACAGGAGAATATTTAAGTAAATGGCTCCCTTTCATAATTTACAAAGATATATTTATGCATGCAATTTTAATTAACAGGAAAATAAAGGCAAAAATGCATTAAGTCATTAATCAAAACTCAAGTCAAGAGTAACAATAGCCACATCATTGGACAACAAGGGAGACTGGGAGAGAGGAGGGAACCTATATGTGGATAACTCCATTCTATGTTTGAGAAGCATGAATTGATAGTTATTCTAGTCGCATCAAATTTAGGACATATGCTGAATCCAAAAAAGGAAAATATTTTAGTCCACCCAGACAAAAATAGTGATTTTAAATATGATATAGTCTCATTTTGTCATAATGACAGCAAGGAATTTTTGAATTTATAACCTTTTTGCATTGTCCAATTTCTCACCACTAACTCACTCCTAATAGCTTAAGTTTAAAAAGTGTTTTGATAACAAACAATAAAGCATGCCAGTTTTACATTGGCAGCCTTCAAGGGAAAATAAAAAGAGGAGTCAATGAAAACGTAAATGAAGAATATCAGAGAAGAAAAAGGAAAAGAGATCAATGATTTCAGTGAAAAAAGTTTAAATAAGGGAGATTTTGAATTCAATATAGAAACTTGTCCCTTCAAATGATATTGATACTTTCCCTCCCACTACAAAACTATGTTGTTTGCATTGATGGAAATGAATAAAATGGAATGGAATGACGCTAAATTCCATTGCCTGAATTGTTTAAAACAGGATGGAATGGAATAGAACATAAACAAATGCATATCATTCCATTCCATCCAATACTCAATCTTTTTCTTTCCCTCCAATTTGGGTTATATGAGATGAAAATATTTTTTTTTCTTCTATTTTATCATAAGAGTATCCAAATAATGAAGTAATAACTTTTATTTTTCACTCCATTCCACTCTACGCATCATTAGTGCTCCTCGATAGTAAAGGCAAAGTAAAATGTATATTTAATTTCTAGGCAATAAAAATGTGTGTTTATGTGTGTATGACTATATGTATGTGTGCATGCACGCATGTGTGTGTGTGTGTGTGAGAGAGAGAGAAATCAACTTGAAACAAATGTTAGAAGAAATTATATCCAAGTAAATCTAATGACACAAAAGTTGAAGACTTGAAGGTAGAAGAATATTGATATACTAGTTTTGACTATAAGTGTACAATTTTCTTACACTATCCTTTTCTTTTGTTTTGACATACAATATTTTAAATTTTATATGCTTAGAAATAATGATATATTTTCAATATGTTCTAAACCATGAGAAGCAGTTTGCACAGTATGGCAATGCTTTCACTAAAACCAGTAACCACTGCTTACTACCATTAGTTAGTATAAGATTTTAAGTGACACCGTTTTTTACTATCCAACTCCCTATAACAATCGCTGGCATTTCTTCTTTCACACTAAAATAAAGGCAATGAATACAGGCATCACAACTTGCTCAGTATGATGTCACCATCATCAGAGGTACCTGAACACTATCATTACATTGACCGGCACTTGTTTCACCTCTCAACACCACCATCCTATATATAACAGTTAGTACTGTTCCACTTTTTCTCCTGAGAATTAACCTAAAGATAAAAGATTAATTACAAGAGTTTCAAATTGAACTTTGATTAATAAATAATTTAATCCTTTTCTTAGAAGATTATAAAAGCATCAACATTTACACTTCCATTATATAATTTTGATTACTGATACAATGAACGAACAGAATTCCCTCATATTGCCATTGCCTAGTACTTAGTGGGCTAATAAACAACACAACAAATATAAAGAATTATAAAAGAGAAACTTTGGAACTTGGAACATATTCACCAATCAAATCCAAAGCAAGCATGAATTAATTTTATTCTACCTAGCTAGACAGCTTCATTTCTCGGGTACTGATTTTTCAAGTTCATGGATGAGGAATAGTTAATAAATCATCATATTCACTTTAAACTAGAAGTCTTCTGTTGCAAGACTGTTCAAAGTGACTACTTATTAAGTATTTCGGGCAAAAAATGAAACCAAAATATAATTCAATTTCAAGTCTGCATGATTTGAAGATATCATCTTAGTTTTCCTCTCAGGTTTACATTTTTTAGTGTTACCACATGATTTAATTGCAACAAAAACAAAACAATTTTCATATTTAATTTTTCATGTAATGAATGGTGATTTTTCTACATATGTTGTGCGCGTGTGCCATAGATATATTTAGCACTACATGCTACACTTTTCTAGGATAATGATTGTAGGCTTGTAGCACCCGTGAGAGGGCTTCTCAACCAAGCTCATGTCACTCAATCACTTTTTTTTCTCCTTCCTCCCTTCTCTCCGGTCATTATAAGATAATAATCCCAATAAATTAAACTGAAACTCATACCATACAAAATGGTTAATTACCTGAGTAATTATAGAGCTTCAAGGCTATTCTTACTAACATCGACCAACTTCCGTGCTGAAAACTTTCAAGAGCTTTCCATTTTATACCCTACACGTATAAATAATGGAATCTAAGTGTCAAAGCACTGAAAAAGAAATGTTCTCTCAACTAAAAATTAGAAGAAACAAAGTTGAATATATCTGATTCGAAAAATATGTAACCTGTATAAGGAAGGTTGCTGCTTGAATTCCCTTTAACCACGGTAGCAAACAAACGCGTATATACCTGCCCACCAAGGGAAAGAACAAATCTTAGCATATTTAGCTGCCTAATGCACTCTCCCATGGCTTTCCTTTACCTCAAATTGAGGCTACAAACAAAATGGCATTCAAGGAGACAGATCCGAGATATATATGCAACATCTCATTCTGACCCTTCAAATTCAACACTTAAAAAAATATAATTTCAAACCCATAATTTTCCCTTTGCTGCTGGCTTCTCTGAACCTAAGTGCATCGAGCACAAATTGTGGACGGGAAAAAATCGACATGGTCAACAAGGAGCAGAAGGAGAGAAAGGCAAAGAGAAAAACAAGGGTTTGATGAAACTACATCCGAAGATTTTCTGTTAAAGTATGAACAGTAACAAAGACCGTAACAAGGCGTACCTCGAAGACCTCCATTTGGATTTCGTGTTCACAACCATCAAGGAAAGTACCATAAAAAGTCACGCTTTGAATATAAGAAATAAATGGAAAAGAAATAGAATAAACGCAAGTAGATATGGATCAGATTATGGCACTTGAAACAGCAAAAAGATAATAGGGAATTATAATATATAAATAGAGAAGTTTGTGCATGCTTACCCCCAAAATTTGAACTCGAAAGTGGAACCAACAACCTGTATATATTTATTGTTTTAGTCCTCCATTATTTGTCACACAAGCACGCTTAGTTAACACAAAAGAAGGATCATGTAATACTAGGAGTCATTTCAAGGGCTATAATTATATTTCATCCGTTGACTTGGAGAAAAGACTAGCTCGGAGAATGAGACAAGTTAAATTTGTACCATAAAGGAAACTTAAAAGTGAGTGAAAATTTAAAACAAAGAATGGAAGTTAAGAAAGACATGATCAAATAAGTTATGAAGAGATATGAGAGGAAACACACCGAAAGAAAAAAGAACGAGAAGCTGACGGAAAGAGAAGTGAGCACGCACCCGCAATTGTATGCCCTCATACAATCATGACCAGCATGTGCTCACTCTCTTCTGTCAGCCTCTCAGTGTGTTCCCTCTCTTGGATATTCAATATTGCATTAATTTCTTGTGAGCCTTTGTTCTTGTTCTCATCATCAACTGCAAACATCATAAACAACATTCATGTTGACATGCTCTCTCTTTTCTGAATTCTGATGAATGAGTCAAATGTCTGAACTCTGAAACCTCATAACCTCCCATTTTTGGCAAAGTGCTGTCCTCCACCTAGTGATCTATATATATGCAGCACAACCACTCACCCAATTGGCCACCAAGAGTAGGGTTGTTTAATTTTTTTCTTGCTTGCTTTCTGTCTCTATCCCTCATCTTTTCTCTAACCACCAACAACCAAACTTTATTTTATTTAGGAAAAAAAATAAAAAACTTTTTAGATTTTTTTCTTTTCTTTTATTTTTCACTCAATTATTTTATTTTTTTAAAAAAAGAAAGAAAACTTTTTGACTTCCTGTGCATCTCTACAGCAATAGCTGCATCTGGGTTCGATTTGATGACTTCCAACCAACACTTATTGCTTTCATTATAAGTTGGAAGGGAATACATGAGAAAGATGGATGATCGTGAATGGAAGGTGATAACTGTTTTCCTTTAATTTGGTGCAAATTGGGTGCTTTTTTCCCATGACTTTGTAAGGATCCTGTTCTGGAAGAGACAGGAGCGGCAAACAGGACAAAGTAGTACACGGACACAACACATGACCCCCAAATTAAACCAAACACATCTGCAGTGAAAATAAACGGACACTGGCTAAGTGTATGTTTGAATTAAAGTTTGAAAAACTCAAAAAAAACAAAATAACAATTTATTCTTTTTATATTTGTGCATTAAAATTTATTTTTTGCATTAAAATTCGTAAAAATACTTTTATAACTATTATCTAAACATAGTCTAAGAACATGACGAATATTTATTGCTCAAATAGAGATTTGTCCACGTGGCAGGACATAATTAGTTGACGGTGTTGACATTGCTTAAGTATAGGAAGAGTGTCGTTAACACATTTTTTCTAATATATTCTCTTTTATTAATTGGGTTTAAATATGTTTTTGATTTCTATAAAATATCATTTTTTTGATTTTGGTCTCTGTAAAAATATTTTTTCTAAAATGATTCTTGTAAATTTCTATTTATTTTTTGGGTTTAGATCCTTTATTTTGTTCCAATCCTTTTAATATATATATATATATATATATGAGGGTGTATACTATGAGAGTGACTTTCTTATGTGAAAATGATAACATTCAATCTCAACCGTTAAATTAAAATAGAAGGTTTAGATTAAAATATTTAAGAATTCAAAATTTAAATTTCATGTAACCATCAAATCTCTAAAAGATTCACCGAACAAAAATCAAATCTCTAAAAGATCACAATTATCATGTTACTCTTTTTTAAGATTATCGTTAATCTATCACCATCACCATCACCACCATGACTGTCACCACCATCATCATTGCTGCCGCCACCACCATGACTATTGTCACCATCACCATCACCACCATGACCATCGCCGCCATCACTATCGCCACCACCACTGCCAGTGGTAGCTGCGGTCATGGTGGTGATGGTGATGGGTTAACGTCAATGTTGAAAAAGGATGACGTGATAATTGAGATATTTTATAACGTGATAATCGAGATCTTTTAGAGATTTGATTTTTGTTTGATGAATCTTTTAGAGATTTGATGGTTACATGACCGGCGGTGGTGGTGGCAACAGTGATGGCAACGATGGTCATGACTATGGTGGTGGCGGTGGTCATGGTGGTAATGGTGATGGTGATGGTGGCAATAGTCATGGTGGTGGTGGCAGTAACGGTGATGGTGGTGACGGTCATAGTAGTGGTGGCGGTGACAGTCATGGCGGCAACGACAATCATGACAATGGTGGTGACAACGGTCATGGTGGTGATGGTGATGGTGATAGTGATGGATTAACGACAATCTTGAAGAAAAGTGATATGATAATTGTGATTTTTTAGACATTTGATTTTTGTTCGGTGAATCTTTTAGAGATTTGATGGTTACATGAGGTTTAAATTTTGAATTCTTAAGTATTTTAATCTGGACCTTCTATTTTAATTTAACGGTTGAAATTGACTGTTCTCATTCTCACATAAGAAAGTCATTCTCATAGTATACGCCCCCTATATATATTTCGTTTTAGTCAGTATAATATTTTGTTTATTTTAAATTAGTCTCTTTAAAAAAAATTATAGGGACTAAAAGTAAATTATTTACATATTACAATGACAAAAATGAAAAAAATAAATATATCATAAGGACTAAAACAAAATAACAAGGACCAAAATTCAAAAAAAAATTACAAGGACCATTTTAAAAAAAATTATTTTTATAAGAATCAAAACCAAAAATACAATATATTACAGAGATCAAAAACATATTTAAACCTATTATTTGCTACCTCTATTCCTTTTTAAGCGTTGTTTAAGGTTTTTATACACAAGTCAAGAAATGTAATCAGTTTTTTTGTTTTTCATAAAATAGTTTTAAAGCTTCCTATTGTACTCCTTCATTTTTACTTTACCATAAATGCATATTAGTTATAAATGTGTAAATTAATTAAAAATCAGGTTAAAAGAATGAGTATAATTGACAACAACAAAAAAGTAATTAATATTATCTTGAACTTTGAAAATGATAGATAAATAGAAACAATTTTTTTTTAAAAATTGACATTTAAAAAGGAACATTAAATTTTTAATTGTCAATTCAAAAAAAATTATTTCTATTTATCTGTCATTTTTTCCACCTAATTTTTAATTAATTTACACATTTATAACTAATATGTATTTATTGTAGAGTAAAAATAAAAAAGGGTACAATTGGGAGCTTTAAAACTATTTTATGAAAAACAAAAAAATTTATTGTATTTCTTGGTTTGTTATAAAAACCATAAACGACACTTAAAAAGGAATAGAAATAGTAGAAATTACAGCAACATGAGTGAAATTCATTAAATAAGATATGCAACTTATAATTTTTTGTGGTTTTTTAAAAAAATTCTATCAATAGTAGATAATATGTTCAAAAGTATGTATTAGAGAATGTGTTACTAATTTAATATATGTATAACTTTTAAATTCTTATGTACAGTACCACAAAAATCTTATATCCCCTCACTAGAATCACAATATCCATTTATGTGCCACTTCACTATATCGGTGAGAATATTACTATTAAAAGAATAATTCTTTTTGAGGAGGAGAGATTATTGAAATAAATTTTACTATCTTTTATGAAACAGGTTTTTCATAGATATAAAAATAAATAAATTCTAATCAACACCCTTGAATAAACCATTTGAGGTCTGTGTCAAACTTTATTGTTAACGAAAATAGTAGTGCTAGTATATAAGCTCTATCACTTTTACAGAATAATGAATTTGCACAGAAGGTAGATAGCGGTAGAGTGGGTTGTGTGAGTGGTTCAGTGGTCCTTGGTGAGGGTTCGAACAGTGGAAAAAGTGGAATTGACCATATATGATGGTCATAATGGAGGGACGACCCAGTGTGTCGTTTGGGTGCTCAGGATGGGACTGCGTCACCATCACAGTGCACTACACACGACACAGGCTACGCATTCTCTCTTTGAAATGTCTATTGTCTTGCTCCTTTAAAATTACTTATCTTTTCTTCTTTATTAAATTAAAAATATAGAGAAAGAGGGATCGAGTAAAGGCTGAAAAAAGTTTATCGTTGGATTATGAAGTACAATAATTTGGTCTGCTAATTATTGTCCTTTTGATTAATCATCAGCCACTATGCGCTTCAGTGCATGCATTTAGCTTCTGCTTAACCATGATCTCTTCGGTCAAAATTATCAGGTACACTGGAAGGAAGGGCACTGTCAGCAACAAAAAAAACAAAAAAGAACGGAACTTCAACTTGGGCAGGTTTGTCTCTAAACTTGAAAATAGTGTACATGTTTGACCTATGTCCAAATTACAAAGTGGTACCAACTTTCTAGGATGTAATTTCTTTTTCTTTTTTTTTTCCCCACTATTTTCGCGTGGAAGATGACTACCAAATACCGAAATCAATCATGTTCTGGATGAATATAAATTCTTCCTCATACACAAACTTAAAAGTAGCTTTTGCCCATAACCAATCCATAAACGGTAGAACATTAAAAATAGAACCTACTACACCATTTTAACAAAATGATAAAAAAAAAAAAGAAAAAAGCTCAATATGCTCGCTTTGGTGCTAGGTGCAACTAGCAACTTGTGGCAAATTTCTTCTCTCTCTCTCTCTGTTCTTTCTTTACCTTTATCACCATAGGAAGGTCATACGTGTAGTTGTCTTGTGAAACACACTAACACACTTTAACTATATATACATGTAATTATTTTTTTCAAAAATAAAGTAAGTGTTAAATGTTTTTGTGATATCAATAGTTACACCATTTTTGTTATTGTGAGAAATAAATATTATAAATTTCAACTATTAGATTATACTTAAATGATTAAGAATAAAAAATTAATGCACCTAATTTTTTTAAATGGCCATATAACCATAATTATTTTTCAATCTTAACTATCCATGTATAGTTATATGATACAAATTTATAATTTTTATTTTTCATAATAACTAAGGGCCTATTTGATAGGGGGCAAGGAAAAGGGGGGAAAAGAGGGAAGAGGTGAGAAAAGAAGAAGAGAAATAGGTAAGAAATAGAGTAGAAATTAAGGTTGTTTGATTGAAAAAAAATAGAGAAGAAATAGAACGAAAATAAATGTGTGGGGTTGTTTGGCTTGAAAGAAAAAAAAAGAAATGAAACTGGATTATTACTATTATACCCTTACATATTTGCCCACATGTTTTTTGAATAAATTTTTTTCTGTTAAATCGATTTGTGGTGATAAAAATCGATTTTAATTGATTTCCAGAGAGTACGAAATTTGTTTATACAAGTACTGACATGATCAAAATCGATTTGCAATGGAAGAAAATCGATTTTGTTAGGGGTCCAGAGAGAGGGGATTGAAAAATGTTAACTCAAAATTGATTTTACCATGGAAGGAAATCGATTTTGAGAAGCATGTAGATACTTAACGAGAAAGTGAAATCGATTTTGAAGTTGAGCAAATCGATTTTGCCACTTATGATAGGTGAAGCAAATCGATTTGCTTGGTAGTTTTGGAATATCATTCATTTTAATATCATATTTATAATATTAAAATTAAATCATTTATAAATTAAATAAAAAATGTGTTAAGATAATCTATTATTTAAAATTAAATAAAATCAACCAAACCTTTAGCTAATCCAATTTAAATAACTTACAAATAATTTAATTTTTTAGACACATTAATTTTGTTGCAATGTGTTTAAAAATGTCAACTCAAAAGTGAAAACATGCATGTATTTAAATTATCTCATTTAAATAAGCAAATTGATTTGTAGTGGCACAAAATCAATTTTGGTTGAACCATAGAGACCATGTGTTGCAGGAATAAGTTGTTAGAATCAATTTTGGTAAAATTCAAATCGATTTGAACTGACCTCCAAAATGCTTAAATTAAATAATACAGCCATGAAATAGATTACGAAGCCAATAAAATTGAATTAAATTGTAAAATAATTTGAATAAGGTAAAATTACATTAACAAATGAAAGGAATAAATGCTAAAAGAACCAATTATCATACATAAATTACCACAACAATCACACATCACTAGTAGCATTAATAAAAGTTCAGTAGTTCATAATCCGAAGTTCAAAGTACAAACCCATAGTGCATGAAGAAAGACACAATTATTGTACACAGATAGATAAATACAATGTAATAAAGTAGATATGACACACATAAGTCAACAAATAACATAAAGTTCTTTCTACTCAAATAGACCATGATGGTGAAGATGCTCAAGTTCTTCAAACCGTTTATCAAATTCATCAAATATGTTGTGTACCCTTTCAACATTATTATGTCTCACCATTTGACCATTTCAAATACTCCATAAGTTGTAATTTAAACATTGTAATTAAAAGTCTATATGTAAAATATTACTTACATATAATGATCAACTTAATACAAAATTAAATTAGATATGCAAAATTAAATTAGGTGTTAGCATATGATCAAATAGCCATGTATACTACTTCTATTAAAAAAAATTCTACTAAAAGCGACAATGATTAAAAATTTTAAGACATATTTTCCATTGCTCTCTACTTTCACATATTAAAAAAATTATATGAATAATATATGTTAGCACCTGACAAATTAAAAAATTGTCATTAATCATAATTTTCTACAACTAAGGAATGAAATCAATTTCGACTCACAACAAATCAATTTCATTAAACTCCAAAAAGCTATATTATATGATGCAAGCATGCAAAATCAATTTTAAACAAACACAATATCAATTTTGCAATGCCACTAAGTAAAATCAATTCTGCCCTTCTTCAAATTGACTTCTTGATGTTGTCAATAGAGCAACAGAGCCTAAACCGATTTTGCTACACACAAATCGGTTTTGCTTTTAAAAGAGTGACAAAATTGATTTACAGTTTGGTAAAATCGTTTTAGTACGCGTTCAACTATAGCTTTGAGCAAATCGATTTCCTTTGGCACAAAATCAATTTTGCCCCATGTAAATCACACAGATTTGGTTATAGAGTATAGCATAATTGTAGATACAACTCAATCAAGTAAAAATTCAACTGGATCTAAGCATATATTCACCAATAAATCACAAATTCATACGTATTCAATCATTTGAAATACCAACCTCAACACAAGTAACAACTGAAGGAGACGTGGTCAGATGGAAGAATGCCAAAAGAAAAGGCCCCTATTTTTTTCTTGAATAGGATGAGCACTACACCTGCCTTTTTACAATGTCACTTTTTTTTTATTTTTAAATTTAAAGTATTATGGGCCTATACTTGAGAAGGATAAAAGCTCAACAAACTTTCCCACAAATGAAGGTACAAACCAAACCAACAGTCTAACAAAGAACTTCAAACTCCCCTTCTAATGGAAGACATTTTCACAATAGGCAAGAAAATCTTATCAAAGCCAAACTATTTTTCTAATGATAGCCCCTATCAACTAAATTAATATTGCAATGTGAAATGGAGGAAGTATCAATAATCATCATCCTATGAACTAATCAATTTTGCAAAACAATCCAGTCTTTAGGCAACTTCACTAGCTCGATAATATCTCCATAACATACAGGCTTTCCCCCTATTAATGAGAAGCATATCTTCATCATGAACAGAGGGAACACATTTTCTAGTAGAACGTCTAAGTGGAGCATTTGATTCATCAACCCACAAGCAAAAGCATCTACCTTATCAACAATATTGATTGTCGACATCAACTACAACAAACATATAGGACTAAGAAACTAGCTCAAGATCAACTAAGTCATTTATCCTAAGAGTCTTTATCTTCTCTGCCTCATCAATACCTTCAATGGTTTGATCATTTGGGAAGATAACATCACGCTTTCTAATAAGTTTCTTTTCAATAGGATCATAAAATTTGTAGTTGAACTCATCGTCACCATAACCAACGGATATACATGATCTCGCCTTCACATTTAACTTATACATGTCATCTCTAAGCACATCCACAAAAACTTTATCGCCAAAGACACATTGGTGGTCATAAGAAATGCCTTTGTCATACAACACCCTATCAGGAATATTAGCTTGCAAAATAACAACAGGAGATAAGTTAATAATATAAGTAGCAGTATATAAAGCCTCATCCCAAAAATTAAAGATCTAGGTAACTTTGCTTCAGAAAGAAAACATTTGTCTCTCGATTAAGGCCTTCTTCATCCTTTCTACTAGGCCACCACCAAAATAAGGAGTATGGAGAAACATCTTCTAACGTCTAACACCCTATTGCCTACAACACTCATCAAATGATAAACCATGCTTACCATCATTACTAGTGAAAATACATTTCAGCTTGTTTCTTGTTTCTCACTTAACAGAAGTCTAAAACTACTTAAAGATAATAAGCACTTAGTTTTTACTCTTCAAAGTATAAACTCAAAGGTTCCTCGAGTGATCATTAATAAAAGAAACAAAATAAAGTGCACCACCAAAACTCCTAGTCTTCAATGAACCACAAAGATCAACTCAAATACATCAACTCAAGTACTTATGATTTTCTAGAAGGAGAATGACCCTTAAAAGAGACTTTACTTTTCTTACTAACCAAACAATGAGAACACTTTTCCAGCTTTGCAGCATTTAAACCTAAAAGATGATTTTTCTTAGCTAAACAATTAAGTCCATTCTCATTGTTGTGGTTAAGCCTCTTATGCCACAACCTTACTAATTTGTTAGACTCAATTGCATTGATAGAATCAAGAGAAACTAAGGCGTTAGTCTATTATAAACCAAAACACTTTAATCCACGGATCAATGTCCATCTCAAAAAGTATCAACATAACCATCATCATCAAGTACGATAGTAAAAATCAAATGCAAATGAATGTTTGGGGCGTGCCTGACATTTTTCAAAATTAATTGTTTTCAAACAAACAAAGTCAATATCAATCACTTGAAAAAGATCATCATTATCCATCTTTAAAACTCCATAATAACTAAAAGTGTAAGATATAAAGAAATCATTCCTAGATGTAACATAAAAAGAAGCAACACTATCAATAACCCATCTAGACTCATCAGACACAACATTAATAGCATTCTCGTCATGAACAATGACAAGATATTCAATAGTAATAGTCGTAACACGATCATCGCTATCATTATCTTTCTTTTTGCTTACTCTTGTTTTGCTTCTTCAAACGATAATGATACTTCATAACGTGTCCCAATGTACCACAATAGTTGCATTTAAGATTTTTATGTGTAGACTTGGATTTGCTTATATTATAGCCTCTTCCTTTAATATATTGCCCTTGATCTCTATCTTTGATTCTTCTCTATTTTTAGTAACTAAATCCTCTGACTACAAAGAGGATGCATACTAGGCTAGGAAACAGGGCGGGGGTAGGTTTTGCCTCCCCTAACCCCGCCCTCGACTCATTAAACCATCCTTGCCCCCACTACGATCCTTGTCAGGGGTATAAAATAGACACCAAACCTCGTCCTCGATACAAGTTGGGTTTTCCCACCCTACCCCCATATGCAAGCCATGAAGACCAATCTAGAATCAAATCATCTTTGTCACTAAAACCTACTATATCAGGATTCTGGAGGAAGGCTTAAATTTTGTGGTGCTTTAATGCACGTAATGGGCTTTTGTTACAAAAGTGGTCTTTCACATCAAGTCATATGGGTCTACCACCATTTATTGTACACACAATTATATCAATTAGTTTCAAAATATAGAACAAAACCCCTGTTGGCCTTGCTCGTGCTTTATCATTTGTGTTTGGGTGTGATCCTCTAATAGCCTTCAAGTGAAAATATTAATTAAGAAATAGTCACTACAATTAAGGACAATATTATCCATTATCAGTGGCTGTGGCATGTTAAAAAGCATACAAAGATAAACAGAACGATTAGGGCGTGATGCAGACATGGAGTGATAGAGGCGTGCTTTATATATATATATATATATATATATATATATATATATATATATATATATATATATATATATATATATATATATATATAAGGGTACTCTTGTAATTTCCTTATCATTGGAGCAAATTCGATGACAGGGACAAAGCAGGTATCAACATCTTCATCCTTGACCCCGTTCTCAGTCAAAATGGGTTTTTTTTGTCAAATTTAGAGCACAAGTTTATTTGTCATGCCTAATGCCTACAGAGTTTTCCTGCGAACTTCTTCATTAAAAATAGTAGATTTAACATTATCCATGGTTACAACACCACCAAAAATAGAATTAATCAAAGACACATGTAAATTTTCCTAAGAATCAAGCAAGGTACTAAGCAACCAAATATGTGTGTGTGCGTGTGTGTGAGAGAGAGAGAGAAAAAAAAATTGTTATTGTTTAGCAATCATGAAATTGTGTGTCTTAAAAAAAATAGAATATAATAGTAGATGTTACATGAAAAATAAGTATAATAGTATATGTCTTTGTTATTAATAATAAATATTTTATTTTATTAGATAAAAATAAATTAAATAGATTAAGTTGTTGAAATCTATTATCTATAGTCTATAGTATATACAAAAGAAAATAATCTCAAATAGGAAACTTTCACGTGTCAATCTTTGGAGCAATTTCACACAAAATCTTATTCTATTTGGCTTCATGAAAACGCTTCTCTCCAATTTTTTCTTAGGTGTCAAGTTCACATTCATTTTCACACAAATTAGAGTATAGAGATTTGTGAGACAATAATTAATTTTATGATATAAAGCAAAATTATTCACGAAATCAATTATTGCTTGATGTGAATAGCACTGTACCATTTAACAATTAGAATTAATTGTTTTTGCACAAGTTATGTAATATGTATAATTTCCTTTTTTTTTATCAAATTTTAAATTCAAAACGTAATAATTATTATTGTAAATTAATTTTGAAATAGTAATATTGGCCTAAATTTTCCTTTTTATGAAATTCTAATTTCAAAATGTAATAATTATTATTACAAAAGTAATTTTGAAACGGTGGTTTTTGCCTTTTAGTTGTTCAATGAGGGAATAAAAGCACCAAACAACTTTTCATAATGTCAATTGTTGCAAATTGGCACCATGGTTTTTCTTCTTTTTTTTTTTCTTTTCCTTCAACTTTCATTCTACACTCTTTTTTCAAAGAAAAAAAAGCATCATGTGAAAAATTAAAAGGTAGAGCGTTTGGTTTGAGAATCCCTTCGCTATAGGTAAGCAAAGTTACTACTTTTCTAATAATAAACATTGTTTATACATTATTTTTCCTTATTTTTTTCTACAAATCATTACAAATTTATTGATTGTCTTTCTTCTACCTTTCTTTAATTGAAAAATGACTTCTTTCTTTGCACTACTTTGTTTTTCTTTCTTCCATTGAAAATCGGTACAAATTTACTAATTGTTTTTTTTTTTTTTTTGCAACCATGATTTGAGTATCCAGAGTAAGCTCTTTGAGAAGAAAAGTTAGGATTTGTTTTACATATTATTAATATTTGTATTTTATAATTTTATGATTCTTGATTTCTAATTTTTTTTCTCATTTTGTAAATACTATTTTGGCAATAATAAGTTAAGGAAAATCAATATTTGTTTATTAGAGAACAACAACTTCCTAATGAGCGAAACAATGAGTCTATTCTTTTGATTTTATATTAATTCACTTTCCATTCTATGTATATATCATATGTTATTGTATTAAAGCTGAAGAAACTATTTTTTATCACATGTTTTTACAAATTTCAAGTAATTGAGTTGCCAACGGAATAGATATTGCTTATGAATCTTATTTGAACAAAGCAACCATTGTTGAGAAAGTTATGACTCAAAATATCACAAAGTTATAAGATGAAGTTAGAGAGTATTGACGAAGAGTTTCATCAAATGGAATCAAAAGATATAACAAAGTTAACATAAATGAAAATTATGATGCATTTATAATAAGAAATAAGGGATATATGTTTTCTATAAATTCATCTTAAGTAACTATTATTGAATTCATAATCTATAAAAATGATCTATTATAAAATTATAATTTCTGTACCTTCCTCTAATTTATTATTTTATTAATTTTGATAGGAATATATTTTTTCCTTTAAAGTGTCTTCTCACCCAAATTCATTGAAGATTTTTTTTAATCTAAGAAAATTTGAAATTTTAACCTAATTAATTTAGATTCAATTATTTGATAACATATTAAAATTAATTCATCTGTTTGTTTCTATCTTTTCTATTATATTTAAATTTAGACTTCAAATTGTTTGTGTTTTTAATAGTTTTTTTAATTCATTGTTATAATAATTAAATATAAATTTGTATATCTATATTTCCAATTTAAATCTAGTAATAATTTGATTTATATATTAGTTGTATTGTAATTATTTTTTAAATAAAATAGATAATTTTATTCGCTTAATACTTGAAACAATAAAAGTCAATTAAAGATGAATGATAATAAACATACAAGAGATAATATTACATATTCTTAAATTAATGTAAAATATCTTGAATAATTAATGGAATAAAATTTAAATTGTCTATTAAAGATTAATATATTATATTTAATAATTTTAATATCTAATAGTAACAATTATTCATACCATATGAGCTATAAAATCATACCCAAATAGTTAAGATTAAAAAGTTAATTTTATATAGTAATCTTTATTGTTCAAGTTTAGGTTTAAAGGTTAAAGTTTGCACGTTTAACTCTCATATAAAAAAGGTTTGCTCATTGATACACTATTCTTAATTTTTAAATAAAATCTTTGAGAAGTATGAATTTTGAATTTTAAATAGTCAAGTGTCAATTCTACCGTTAAGCATTTATATCATCAACAAGCAATTAGATGCTAATCAATGACATTGATTTTTTGAAAATTAATATCTAATTGTTTCACAACATTTTCTTTAGTAAATATACTAAATTAAAAATTAAAATAGAATTTGGAATAAGGACAATTCTTTGTAAACCTACTAACTGTGTTTCCATGCAAATTTAATATATAAAATATTATTTTTTAAACAAATCATTGCTTAATTTTTATTTATTATTTTCTCATCTAGCTAATTTATTAAAGAATTTTTTTTATTACTATGATAAAATTCCCGTTCATTACACGATGATATCATTATTATTGCTATTTTTATTATTAATATTTTTATTAATTATTAATATTTTTATGACTAAAAAGTAAAAAAAGATTACTAATTTATGGGGTTGATGAGAGTTTGTGGTAATTGATTGGTGTGATTCTTAATTGTCTTTTATGTACATGTATCTTATAAAACAAAGTAGCTAATTATTTGATAATTTATTTGTATTACCTAATATATAAAAGACATTAGTTTTTTAATAACTTCTAACTCAATTATCATGCAAATATTAATTTGTTAATCTTTTATTTTATTTTACATATAAATTTTATTTCAAAATAATAATAAAAATATCTCTCCCACATACATAATTTATCCATGCATCATATCATATCAAATTTAACACAAATAAATGTGATATCTGATATAAATTGTATTGATATCTAATCATTTAAATATGTATACTTAAACTTACATTGTTTCATTCATTCACTTAATTTTGTTTTCAATATTTTACATGGTGATAAATTAGTGAACTCCATAAAAATAGTTTTAATGAAATTTTATGTGAGTTTTTTTTAGTTAAAATTGATTCTTATTTTTATCTGATTTTTAATATCTAATTTTATTTCTCTATGAAAACTCCTTGACTTCAACAATGCAAACATTGAAAAATTCAACTTTAAAGTTGCATAAGAAAATAAGCACATTTGGTATTAATTACATGTAATTATTATATACAATTTATTTTTTATAAAATGTTGCTAAAATTGTTTATTTTTATTGATAAAAATACATAATTATAGTAATTACGATTGATATTATTGTGATTTGAATTCATTAAGATAATTACGACCAATTTATATTTTAATTAAGCTAATAAAATTATTTTAAACAAATCTAATTATATTTTTTTAAAATTATATAATTAAATTAATTAATGTAATTATTAATTATATACAATTAAGTTAATTACTTATAATTGTTATATATATTTGAATTAATTTTTTTACTAACAATTAAAACAATTTAAAAAATAAAAGATTAACTTAATTGCATGTACTTATTATATATAATTTATTTGTTGGTAAATGTAATTATTAATGTTGGTAAATATTTATTTCTATTGTTGATAAATATATTATAGGCTTAAATAGATTTTAAGTCCCTACAAATATGACTCTATCTGATTTTAGTCCTTGCAAAAATTATTATTATTATTAGATTTATGACATTTTCTCAATGTTATTTTTTAATCTTTATCATTAAATATAGTTAATTTAGTATTGACATAACTAACAAAATAAAGAATATTAATTGAGATAATTAAGGTAATGAAGAATATTTTAAATTAAAATAATTAAATAATTTTTAGGTGTGTATGTCAATTAAGTAATGTATTTATTATTTTATATAAATAAACTAATTACATATCATTTACTTTTATAATTCATTTTTAATATATTATAAATAGTAATTTTTATTGTTTTTAATATTATTCTTACTTTTATTTCACTAATTTATATTTAAAATTTTAATTTTTAAAATATATATATATATATATATATATATATATATATATATATATATAATTTTCTTAAGCATTTATAATTTACTTTTAATATGTTACTTTGATGTTATTTTTACATTTTAATTCATTAATTTTGACTGATTGTAATATAATATATTTTTTTAATATATCACAACAGTGATTTTGTCTTTAAGATAAAAGTAATATACTAAAAATAAATTATAAATGTCTAAGTAAATTATAACTTTTTTTAAAAAGTACAATGTTAAAAGTAAATTAGTGAATTAAAAAGTAAGAGCAATATTAGAAACAATAAAAATTACTGTTATAATATATTAAAAATTATAAATAAATTATACAAGTAAATTATATATAATTACATTATTTATATAAAATAATAAACACATTACTTAATTGAATTACACACCTAAAAATAATCTAATTATCTTAATTTAAAATATTTTTTATTATATTAATTAATATTTTTTATTTTGTTAGCTATATTAGCACTAAATTAACTAGAATTGATGGTAAGAACTAAAAAAGAACGCTAAGAAAATGTCAGAAATCTAAAACTAACAAAAAAATTTACAAGAATTAAAACCAGGCAGCATCATATTTGCAGGACTTAAAACATATTGAAGCCGATATTATATAATTATATTAATTATGGTAATTATATTAATTATATAATTATCCTAACCCATAATTTTAATACTATATTTTTTAATTTATTATTTCAAAAATGTATATGTAGATTTCTATCTTATTTGTTACCGTCTTATCTAACAAATTTATTATTATTTTTATCTAAATAAATTTAAATTTTATTTTACCTAATTAATTTAGATTAAATTATATGAAAAAAATCAAATTCAATTTGAATATATGTTTTAATTTTTTCTATATGTTTTAATTTTTCCATAAAATTTATAATCTTAAAAATTTCTAGTCATATTACTCTCTCTTTCTTATTTATTATCTTTTTACTTAACTAATTTTTTGAAAATTTTCTTTAAATTCAAGTAAAATTGAATTTTCTTTTCCACATTAATATCTATGTATAAATTGATTAATAGTTAAATTATAGATAAATATAACATATGGGAGTGAGCTTTTGACATAAAAGCACATTAATACCTTAATTACTTAAAAAGGCATACTTTTTTTTTTTTTATCTTTTGGTAATTTATTGTTATAATAATTTCAATATGGATATATTGTTCTTTTATAGTGTCTTCTCACTCAACTAATATTTTATTAATCTTTTTAAGAAAAAATGATTTTTTCCACCTAATTGATTTATATTTAATTACATGACAAAAAATAAGGCTTAAAATTATGTATAGATATCTAAAGTATATACAAATGCAAATATATTTATAAAAACAATATTTTTGAAAACACGTATTTATACAAATTAAAATGATATAAGACATGTATGAATATACATATATATACATATACATATGTATGTATATATACATATGTGTATATGTATATATACATACACACACACACATATATGTATATATATGTGTGTGTGTGTGTGTGTGTGTTTATATAAAATTAAAAAATAATTAAAATTACATTAAAAATCATAATAATATAAAAAAATTAGAGATCATAAACTTAACACCCAAGCAGGATATGGGTTATTACAATAGTTAAGGAGAAAAATGTGGAAATAAATTATTTAAATCAAGACATATTATCTCTAAATCTATTAATTTGATATGATGTTTTAAAATTTAAATAAAAAATAAATATCATTAATTTGACATAGTATATCAAATTTTAAAATTTAAACTAACAGGTGACATAGTTGGTAGACAACCTTACCCCTTAAATATGTGATTAAGGGGTTTAATCTCGAGATCCATGTGAATGAAAAAATATCTCATGAGAAAGATATTAATTCCTTAAATGGATCTCGCTATTTTAAGATATTAATCCTTAATCTCAACTAAAGATACCTTGATTTCATCCAAAATTTTAAAATTTAAATTAATATTTTATATATATATATATATATATATATATATATATATATATATATATATAAAGACAAAGGACGAATTTATAACTCTCAAATATTTTGATAATAATAAACAATTAAAATATGTGTTTTTACGCAACCATTTGATCACCCGTTATTTGTCATGAGCAATTGTCTGATGTTTTTAAGCTTATATCGTCTTTTATTCTTTGATTAGATAAAATCAGTAACTAACATCTTTCAAACGATGACAAAGCTCTAAAAATAATCTACACATCAATCAGAGCGTAAGCTATCCCAATACTTATAAAGCCTACATACCTACTTTCGAGAAAAATCAACTTTCAACGTAAAAGAAAGAATATGTATGCGGATGTCAGAACAGAAAAGTGGACATGACTCCTGCTACAAGTTTGTGTACAAGAATGGTAAAGATAAGCAGACAGCTTTATCTTATCAAGTGACAAGTTGGTGAAAGGTATTAAATGCTGCATTCAATGCTCCAACAACTCTCTTCAATAAGCGAAGGTTGTTTCTTGCAAAGCTCTCACAACGGATACTTTTGGAGAAGCCTATATATAGAAGAAGAGACCTCATTCTCGACTGACGAATCATAACATTCATCTTGTATATGCTGATTGTAATATTCATCTTTTGTTCTTCATTTTACATTCATCTGTTAAGACGTTAAACCCAGTGAGGTAACTCACACTTAACCTTTTTCTCATAAAAATCGGTAGAAGCTTGAAGAGGCTTTAATTCAAAAAATACTTGAGTTTTTGCTTGAAGAGGCAAGTAAAAGACTACTTGGGTTGAGACCGAAGAGGCTTGTGGAAAGAATACTTGTAACTTTGAAAAGTTAGTAGAACTTGGTTGTTGCCAAGAACTGGACGTAGTCTCTGAGGTAAGACAAACCAGTATATCTCGTGTGCTTTACAGCTTTTCTTTTGCATTCGTTTGCATTACAAAACGTTTTTGAAAAACTCTTTTATTATATCCTTCAGACGATACGTCTTGAAAAAGGTTTTGCAAAAAAAAAAGTTTTCTATAACACAATTCAACCCTCCTTCTTGTGTTATCTTTGTGTTCTACAATATATATATATATATATATATATATCATTGTTTTGTCACTATGGTTATATCACTACACCGTAAGCATTCATTCAGTACTCTTAATTTCACTTTCACTCCAACTTTGACATATCTTACACTTTTAATATCTTTTCAACTTGTTTACCTTTCATGATCTTCTTTTTTTTACTAATTACTTTTCTCTATTAGTGCTAACATACTATGTGAGATTATATTAGCACAAAAAAAAAATGTGAGATTTTATTTTTGTAGTTAGTTACTGTGTTATAGTATTAAGCTAATAAAACCGTTCCAATAATTGATTTTTTTTTAAGAGTAGCATATTAAATTTACATAATCCAATAATTCATGATAAATTTACAAAGAGAATATTAGTAGTCAAATTCATTTTCTATTTTGCTTTAGAAAAATTCTATTAAATGTTTTCTTAGTCTAATACGATAAACTTATAACTATTCTTTTTATGAACACCCCTATAACTATTTGCTACGTGCTTAAATTTACAACTTGGTATTATGTCTATTTTCTACTTTCTAAATCTTACACCTTTAACATGATTTTATTCTATACTTATAATATATGATGGACATTACCAAAAAAAAAAAAATGGGCATAAAAAAATATAAAATTCTTAACTGGTAAAAAAAATAATATTATTTACACAAGTCTAATAATATTTTAAATTTTGTTCTATCTTTTATATTTTACTTATTACTTTATATTTCAATGGAACATCAGTAAACAACTTACCGCTAAAAATCACTAACTTCTATAATATTTTGATGTTCGTAAAATATACGAGTACATATCTAATTTAATATTTTACAAGGTATTATATCATATAATTGCACACTTAAATAATTTGAAAAGAATAATTCATGAAACTTCAAACGAGTTTCAAACATCACTGTCACGACCAAACTTCCTTTCAAGCTCGTTGAAAAAGACGTATATTACATCAACTACATCAAGACCAGAGATAACAGCGAGGCTTAATCCAACCAACAATATCAAGTTGTGAACATTATCCAAAGCAAAAATAAATAAAAAATAATTCTTTTAATATCACATGATAGAAGCAAAAAATGTGAGGATGGAGAGACCAAAACTTGCAATTGCAATATAGAGAAAAGATAGATTAAAAAAAGCATTGATTAAGAGTAATAAAAATATACATAGAGAGTAAGGATATAATATTGAGTAATATTGTCATTTTTTTCTTAAAACATTTTCTTAATAATATTTCTAATATTTAATAAAATATTAAGAATAAACATATGTAATATTTTATTTATCTAATAATTTAAAAATATTAAGAATAGTCGTTATAAAGGTGTAGCATTATTAATAACTTGTAATGATCTAAAATATATTGAACACAATATAGAGTAAATTTGTGATGATACTACAACAAAAATTGCTTTTGGTGGCAATTATATAATGACAATAAATTAATGGGGAATAAAACTTATCTTTAACTATAAATTTTATGGCAAATAAACATTAGTCTATAAAAGGTTAATTTATAATTCACAGAAGCTAATAAAATATATTTTTCTCAGCTATAAAATGAGCTTTTATCGACGCTAGCTATAACTGTCAACAATACTTTTCCTATTTCTCAAAAAAAAAAAAAAACCTTTTATTAACTCTAAATACACTAAACATAATATAATTACCGATAAACATTTTAGCGGTCATTTATATTGTCAATAAAAACATAATAATTGCTAAAAAAATGACTTTTCATTAGTGTAATTTTTTAGTTTTATAAGAGCCGATTTGATATCCAAGATAGGATAGGATATGATAAAATAATTATTTTATCTTATTGTAATAAGTTGTTTAGTGCACAATAAGATATGATTACCTTATCCTACTATCTATCTTATCATGTTAATCCAATATAATTTTTTATCTTGAAAGAGAAGTTGGATTAAGAAACAATAGGATATGAACCTCTTTCTATATGTACATATATATGAAATGTTCTATACAACATATAATAGTATTTATTATAATGCTCAACATATTACATAATATATATATATATATATATATATATATATATATATATATATATATATAGATTTATATTCAGCATATTATCTTATATATATTTTAATAACTTTGACATATAAATTTAAAATATATTATTAACTAAAATATTAACAATTAAATAAATATTTGTTAAAAATTAAAAAAATAATATAAAATATTATAAATATTATATTGTGATAAAAAAAGTTATATCGATTATTTAAGACATGTTACAATAATATTATGATTTATTATAAAATATTTAATATTAATTGTGTCATTGATATTTAGTTAATTTGTATATAATTTTTACAATTTAGAAAATAAAATAATGTATAAAATTTAAGAAGGAATATTAAATATAATTTTAATAATTTAAAAAGGAAAAATATTAGAAAATAAATTTACAAAAATATCATTCATTATGATAAAATGGTAATATATATTATCACACAGATATTCCAGGTATTCAAGTTATTATATTTCTCTTTTATGTCAATATTTTTTTTAATTTCAGCTACATCTATTGGTAAAATAATTGGTTTTATTTTTTTATTATTATGCAAAAATTTATCTTTTTGTTCACATTTTAACAACTTATATTCTAAAATTAATTTTTAAAATTTAGTGTTTAACTCAAAAACTGTTATTTTCCCCTAAATCTTAATTACTTTACTCCTATAGGTTTAAATTAGAGTGAACAGTTTCAAGAATGATTTAATATTTCAATTCATTATTTCTTAAGAAATAATACATGTTACTTATTTTAATTTTAATTTCAGGTTCTGTTATATAATATCTTGTTTATAATTTTACTTTTTATTTCAATACAATTTTTAAATATTATTTAAATTAAATACATATGCATTCTTTTAATTTTAAATGTTGTCAATTTAGTTGTTTTAATTTACTTAAATTTATAGTATTTAATATACAAAGTTTAATTTTCATGCACTAATAATATAAAGACGTTTACACTGTCATAATATGTATGACTTTTTAATATTATAAAAATCAATAAACTCATCTTATATAACAATCTATGAATTGAATGATAGTGTAAATGTTTTTTAAATTGTCAAAGCATTCTAATTAAAGTCGTTTATAAATAATGCATGATATATTATTATTTTTTGAATGTGTAAAATTCCTACCTAAGTAGTTTTCTATCTTATTTTCAAGCTCAAGAATATCTATATTTATAACTAAAATAAAGGAAATATCTCTTTTTGGTGTGTCTACATTCTATTAGACCATTTTATCATTTAACTCTTCTCTAAACCATTCTCTACACTCATTATTTTCTTTCATACTCTCGTATCAAATTAATTATATTAAACTGCTAAAAGATAAAAATTATTAAAAATTTTAATATTTAAAAAAAAATAAAAAATGTGTTCCTCTAATAATATGTAAAGAGTTAAAGATGATAAAATGAATTTAACTCATCAAATCGTTAATGTTGATAAGTTGAATAAGTTAGCATATTAGTATGAGATCATAAGTTCTAACTTTGCATAACTCACTCCATGTTATCCATGAGTTGTTGCAAGTCAAAAATAAGGTAGATTGATTTGTGATAATATTTTTTTGATCATATTTGTGATGATATTTTTCTTTATCTTCTTCATTCTTTAAACCTAAATTTTATTATTCGCCTCTCACCCCATTCACTTAAAAAAAACATTTAATTTTTTCATTACTTTTCATTTTTTATCATTTATGTGAGTTGATCCATCAATCCCTCGTAAAATAAAATGTATTAATTTTTTTAAAATGAGTCAACCTATTCCACCCTTATTTTCCAGCTAGTGGGAAACAGAAAGAGTCAACCCACCATACCACCTTTACATCAGAGCAATTTCTCTTTTAAAATATGTGGAGTATGAATAGACAATGAACAACCTTTTATGTCAGCAACAAAATCCAACAACAAATGCAACTTACATTACTTTTGGCTTTCTTTTTGTGTTTTTCGTTTAAAATCACCGACTACCATTATCCTCTCCACTAATTCATCTCTCGATCGAATGGGAAAGTCCCCGTTAAGTCAACTTATAGAATTATCCATTGCGTCAACTTCCTTACATAATAACTCACTGCACTAACAAATCCCTCACAGTCCCATTGACAAATTCCTTCATTCGTCTATTGTGCACCACTTCACTTTGGTCTTCAATTGGGATCCAAGCATTGAGTCTTTGCCTTATTTGATTGCGGCATCGATATGGCAGACATGCCCTCTATGGAAGGAAACAAACCCTCTTTAAAAATGCATGTGGTGGAGGACAAGAGAAAGCTAGGTACATGGTACTGCAAAATAAAATATTATGGGCCAATTATTCACAAATCGAGAACGGCGACGCAACCACCTCATACATACACCATAAAGAATAAAAAATTAACCCACTAGCTAGGATCGCCCTAGTAGTAGGGAGTTGGGATAGTATATATGAAATCATATGTTCTAACTTCAGTGCGACCATTATACACAAAAAATAAATAATAAGAAATTTGTATTTGTTAAATTTTTTATATTATAGAAAGAGAGATAAAAAGAGAAAAGAAAGAAATGTGAGATAAAATAATTCATGTGTGAGAGAGAAATAAAAAATAATATTATAAAAAGAATTATAAAAATGTTATATATAAATAGAATTTATAGTGGTGGGGTGCTTTGATAATATGCATGAAGTCATAGGTGCTAACCTCAGTGCGACCATTGTATACAAAAAAAATTAATTAGAATACATTGTCATCTAATTATTTGTTTTCTCGAGGAGTGTCTCTCACTGAGTGTAGGGCATAATTTCCTCCAAAATACAGAAGACAAAGGGTAGATCTCTCTCAACTAGGTTTGTTTCATTCACAAAAACTAGAAATCAAACCCCCTTTTGCTTAAGAGAAAAGAGCCCTTACCACTCATGCCAACCTAAGTTGGTACTGTTATTTTTAAATTGTCATGTATGATAAGATTTTTAATTAATATTTATAATATTTGTTTAAAAGTCATATTTAAATTTATTTTTACTTAATTAATAGTATAAAAAAAATTTAGTGAAAAGATATGAAAATTAAACTCACAATAATATGAAAAAATAATCTATGCATTGGCGATATAAAAGGTGTAAAATTTTATACTGTTATTCAATTACAAATTAATATATATGATATGTTTGTTGATTTTTACAATAAATACTTTTAAAAGTCATATAACATAATTTTTAATTAATTGATAGTAGTAATGCATAAAAATTAAACTCATTATTACTCATAAGTAATTGTTCAGCGCATGCCCATATAGCGATTATGTTCGTGCACTGTCGAGATCACACACATAATCATACTATATTAACACTAAAATATCTTGCGGCTATGGATTGTTTAAACACCAATAAAATGTTGCTGTTTTGGATGGGCGTGTGTTTGCAGGTTGAGTGGAGTCCTCCTAGGATAGGGGAAGTTGCTTTGAATTGTGATGCTTCACTAGTTGATATTGGCAGAATTACGTTGTGTGGGGAGTCCTGAGAGATGATAATGGAGCCTTTCTTTTTGGTTATTCCATGAGGTTAGGTTCTTACCCTATTTTAGCTGCTGAATTGTGGGGAGTTTTCCATGGATTGAAGATTGCTTGGGAGAGAGGATTCCAGAATATTGTTACTTATTCGGATTCTCAATGCGCTGCGAATCTCTTAACTAGAGGTTGTTCTCATGTTCACCCTTGTCATAAGTTGGTCAAAGCCATTCATGATATTCACAAGTATAGTAGACATGTTAGATGGTGTCATGTGTATCGAGAAAACAAATCAGATAGCAGACTCTTCGGCTAAATATGGTCTCAATCTTCAAAATGATAGTCATATTTTTTATGTTTCTCCAAGTTTTATTTGGAATGTATTTAGAGCTGATTATGCTTTGTATTGTTTTCCTAGAAGTTTCTAGTTGTCGATAAAATAATCATTCACAAAAAAAAATATTAACACTAAAATAATGTGCTATTGCTGTTTCTTTGCATGTCATAGTGCAATATGCTAATTATGGGATGGGATGGTTCTTTAATGGGTTTATAGTCACATTTTAATCCCAGTGGATCAAGAGGTCTTAGTGCCTGTTCCACAAAAATTGAAGAGACAAAAAGTTATAAACATGTGTGCTACAAAGTCAACTCCCAATTTCGTCAAATTTTAAGAGAAATATATAACTTGTATTGATTCGTGTTATATATAGAGATTCCTGAGAACATTTGTATACTCTGAAAAATGAGAATTATAAATCTAGATTATTAAAATATATTCGTGTTATATATATATACATATATATATGACTCTTTTAAGCGGTCATGTACCACTAACTAACTTATAATTTTGATCATTTATGTATGGTTGTATAGCTCAAATTTATTGTTCTCATTTCTCACAATAACCAAGTGTTCTCATAACAAACGTATGAGATGAGAATTCTTGTTATTATAAGAAATAAGAATTATAATTAGGCCATTAAATCATATTTAAGTGATCAAGACTAAAAGATAAATATTCTTGATTTTTTAAATAGTCATATAATCACCAATTAATCTGTAACTTTGGTTATCTGTGTATAGTTGTATGAGTCAGATTTACTACTTTCGCCCTCTTATACAAACACTCATCTCAACATGTATAGTAGTACGTGGCTATAGGATTAAAAGTTATTTAACAATCATATGACAACTTAGAAATTACATGACTTTATCTTTTAATCTTAATTTTCATGATTTGATCCAATGGTCATGATTCACTCTTCTTACTCATAATAAAAGTTATTTAATGGTCATATACCAAACGAGAGGACTTTTATTAAGAGAGAGTGAGAAGAGTGAGTCATGACAATTAAATCAAATTATAAAAGGTTAGGATTAAAAGATAAAGTTATGTAACTTTTGTAACACCCATTTAATTTTAAATATAATTCATATTAATTTCGTTATTAAGTTTAAGTAAATAAAAATGTGTGTAAAATTTTTCCAGTTTTAAAAGAAATTCCAAACTTAACAGAATTTGGAAATGGTAATAAAATATGAAAGATATATACATATATTTCATAAAATTGTACATCATGGTTTAAGTAATACATAACAGTCATAAAACAAAAGTGTATCAAAATACATATACTACCTAGCCCACTATATACATCAAAAGAGATCCTATACAGAGCAATATTTATCTACCATATCCCTTATACAAAAAGAAAATACTATAGGTCTTCAGGTCCTCCCCCGTTGAGATGTTCTCTATCTCGTACTCAGCATCACGGAGCGTTAATGTCGTCTTCAATAATCACGACCAATCATACACAAAAGAAAATAATGAAGTGAGGTGTTTTGTTCTAAAATCACTTTTACATGTGCAGTAGGAAATTTACCATAAAACAAAGATAAAACACAACTGACAACACAAAAGATCCTAAGGTTCACTCTAAGTTGTATCCGACTACCCTTAACTAGGTATGGATCCATACTTTCCATTAGTGGGTAATAGTTCTCAACAGAACCTGGGAAGTGACTGGGAGAACATATACCTCTCTCAATACCATCACATGGTACAGTCCTCGTCATCATTGAGGAACAAAATAACAATTTAGAATATCCATTTATAGATGTATACTCTCAAACTAATCCTGGAATGCTGAGCAGTTGTCAGGGTTATTGAGTTTGGTCAGGTGAATATCCCGGCTCAAGGGTGCTACCCTGGCCATTGGAACTTTCACCACTCGATGCCTACCGCCAAGATCTCCGCAAGTGGGTCTCTGCCTTTCATTCCTCAGCGTACCAAACTGTGGCTTTCCTAGCAGGGTGCCATGCCACTGCATGTTGTAACGCCCGGCCGCTTTCAGGATCTGTGACTGTCCCCACAAACCAACACAAGACTTTTCAGCGTGCTTTGTCCTCACTCACATGCTTCCCGGGAAACTTCCCAGGAGGTCACCCATCCCTAAATCGCTCCAAGTCAAGCACGCTTAACTATGGAGTTCTTAAGTAATGGGCTACCAAAAAGTAGATGCATCTTGTTGGTATAGGTAGCACTTATTAATTCCTTTAAGCTATCCTCAACTGTACAGTCCCATACCCGCACAGCCTCTGGATCCCTCTCGTTCGGGTGTGTATTCGATTCATTCATGTACCCCTCCCGCTGGAAGCCTGCCAGGAGCCGCTCATTGTCCGTGCCTCATCTCTTTTGCACCGGCGATCACTCCCCGCCCTCGTCAGCGCCCGGGATGTTACATGCCCACCAGCTTCCGCTTGGTTCGTCCTCGAACCACACCGTACTGGGAGATAGGCCTTGCTCTGATACCACTTTGTAACGCCCGGCCGCTTTCAGGATCTGTGACTGTCCCCACAAACCAACACAAGACTTTTCAGCGTGCTTTGTCCTCACTCACATGCTTCCCGGGAAACTTCCCAGGAGGTCACCCATCCCTAAATCGCTCCAAGTCAAGCACGCTTAACTATGGAGTTCTTAAGTAATGGGCTACCGAAAAGTAGATGCATCTTGTTGGTATAGGTAGCACTTATTAATTCCTTTAAGCTATCCTCAACTGTACAGTCCCATACCCGCACAGCCTCTGGATCCCTCTCGTTCGGGTGTGTATTCGATTCATTCATGTACCCCTCCCGCTGGAAGCCTGCCAGGAGCCGCTCATTGTCCGTGCCTCATCTCTTTTGCACCGGCGATCACTCCCCGCCCTCGTCAGCGCCCGGGATGTTACACATGTCACTTGCTTTATATTACTCACTAATTTATCACTTCCTAATTTCTCAAATAGAGGTTTCTCTGGTCTCATTTAATTTGAGCACCAGTATAATCAACATTTCTGCCTTATTTTGCAAAAATTGCACTATACCAAAATTTTAACAGAATAACGATATAACAATTATAGTATGATTACTAAAATTTTGGCAGAATAACAACTAAATAAATGCATTTTGATTTTCTAAATTTGAGCAGAGTAACAGCTTAGTAAATATATTTTTATTTTCTAAAATTGAACAGAGTAACAGCTTAGCAAGTAAAATTTAATAATTTAAATTTGAGCAGAGTAACAATTTAATAATCATGATTTAATAATTTAAATTTGGGCAGAGTAACAACTTAGTAAAAATTAAAGTTTAACTTTAAACAATAATAACAATACTAAAATTTAACTCTAAACGGGTTTAGGGGAAAACCTTTCCTACCAACATGCAAAGTGACAGTAATTTAGAACCAACCCCACTCCCCCCATTACCTCTAAGATAGTTGATGAAGAGGATGGAATTGTTGGTGCAAAGCTTCTAGGAGGAGAAATTCTACTAGTTGAAAACTAGCAAAATTTTAACATAAAAACTAGATAAAAAAATATTTTAGAGAGAGAAAACTTTAGAAAGAGAAGCTCTCTAGCTTGGGAGAGGAAAGGATGAGTGAAAATCTGAAAACTTTGAGGCCTATTTATAGAAGAAGGAGGGGGGTTAGGTGTCCAAAGATTTACATCATCCATTATGTCACTATTATGTCATAAATCTAATTTTTATTTATTTTTAATCCAATTTAGGGACACATATCTCAAGTAGGTGGTGAATCATCTATTCTAAGGTTGGGGACGTGCTCCACCAGCTGTCCCAAGCCTCCATGTGTCAAATTTTATCTGTAGGTGAATTAACCGATACCGACAAAAATGCCTAAACTTGAAAAAATTAGCTTTTAATATCAAAATAATGTATTTTAATGAAAAACTGGACAAATACATTAATTTTCATCAAAAATAAATTTCTAATAATAAATTTTAATTTTTATTAATTTATTTCAAATTATATGTATTTATTTTGTATTTTTAAGCTAGAAAATTCATAGAAAATCCATTTTAATTCAATAAATACCAAAATTTTTATAAAAATTATAAAATTAAATATTTTACCCATAATTAAACTAAAATTACCATTTTCACCCTTTTTGAATGTCAAACCAGTACTGGCTAGCTTATTAGACACACAGGGACATTTTGGTCATTTTACACAAAAATTTCAAAAAATTCCCAAAATTATATTTTAATATATATGACATAATTCCAAGCTCAAATTGACATTTTAATGTCAATTGAATCTTTTCCTCATGTCAGTTCTTAATGTTGAGAAATAGAGACAAAATTGTCATTTTCTAATTTCTCTGAGCTCCGGCTCGGAAAAATTATTAAAAATCACGATTAAATAGCTATTGAAATTTTGAGCAAAATGGTGAGAGTCAGAATTTCAAAATTCCTTTCCGATTTTTCAAAATTGTATTGCCAAATATATATATAAAAAACAGTGGAAGAATTGAAATAGGATTATTATATTTTTCACTAATTTTCTCTCAAAATAAAGTTTTTATAATGAGAGATACTTAATATAAAATTTTCAAAATATTTTGAATTCAAAAAGTCTTCGGTTGGTTCCCACAGTCAACCAGGGGTATTTTTGTCATTTTACAAAAATTATCTCAATAAATTCTAGAAAAATTTCTAAAATTATTATTAATTGTTCTAAATACATTGATGACTTAAAAAAAATTTTTAAACATACAGAATAATTTAATATACAAAAGTAGGGGTGTTACAACTTTTCTATGTTGTCATGTGATCATTAAATAACTTTTAATTTTAATCATGCATGTATGGTTGTGTGGTTCAAATTTACTCCTCTCACCCCTCATACAAACATTCTTCTCACTTGACATGCTCCCTATTTATATAGGCATGTTAAGTGAGAAGACTTTTAATTATTATGAGAGTGAGAAAAGTGAATTTTAGCCATAAAAACAAATCATAAAGGGTTAAGATTGAATCACAAAGTCATGTGACTTTAAGTAGTCAGGTAATCATTAACTATAATTATATCCATGTATGAAACCATTTATGTATGGTTGTATGGTCCATACTTAATCCTCTTACCCTCTCATTCAAACACTCATCTCACTTAATACATTTCTTATATGTGCGTGTGTGTGTGCACACACGCATCAAGTGAGAGACCTAGTGAGATGAGTGAATTTTGCTCATTAGATCAAATCATGAAAGTTTAAGATTAAAAGATAGTTTTTTGACTTTTGTAAGTGGTCATGTGATCAATAAATAACTTTTAATTATAACTATGCAAGTTGTATAATCTAAATTTATTCCTCTCACTCTAACTCATACAAATACTCTCTCTCTCTCTCTCTCTCTCTCTCTCTCTCTCTCTCTCTATCTATCTATCTATCTATCTATCTATTTATCTATCTATCTATCTATCTATCTATCTATATATATATATGAGAACTATAAATTTGAGTCATACAATTATACATAGATTATCAAAATATAAATTTAATTAGTCGTCAAATGACCACTAAAAAAGTTATGTGTATTTTTTTTGTTAAATTTTAACTATTCAAATATGATATAATAGTTTATATTTATAGTTTTCATTTCTCACAATAAGATTTTTTTGTCATTTGATATGTTATATATATAATGGGACAAAGTTTGCGTCCTTGTTCTCCCAGTACACAATAAGACTTCGTACTTTCAAGAGACATACAAGTCATTTATACACTAGCAATTTAGTAATAAAGAGAAAAAAAATAAAAGGATAAAATAAAAAAATATAATAGAAAAGATGTGATATTTAGATAAATAGAAATAAAAAAAAAAGTGAAATTTTTCTCTATTTATTTAAATGAGTAAACAAGTGAGCAAAAACAAATAATTTATATAGAAGAGCTTTTTATACTAATTTAAAAATAAACTAAACTAAAAAATTTAAACATTTTATTATATTATTTTTCTTAGCATAAAATTATTTATTGTTTTTATGTTATACAAAATATTTAATTTTTGAAAAAAAGTAAGACAAAATAAATAAATGCAACACATATTTCCACTTTCACCTTACTTTGGGGGATTTTTTTTTTATATGTCAAACCCACTAAAAAACCTCATTATTTTCTATTTCTCCTCTCAAAACAGTGAAAAATTTGTATTTCCATCTATTCCTCTCAAGCCCAAGCTAGGTGACATGTGCTTCTCACAAGCCTTCAAGTTTGTCTTTGATAAATTGTTTCCATTGTGTCAACAACTAGTTGAAAGAGTGAGGGGAGGCAAGGAGACCATATGCAAAGACTCTAATGTTCAAGTTAGTCAAAGGTAAATGAGTATAATGGCTAAGGTAGAAATCGTATCCAGTGTGTGAGGTCTTCTTAGTTTTATAAACTCTTTCAAGTATTGATATGATAAGATTAGTTAGGATCAGATGATGATCTTCCATATTGTAGAGTGATTATCTTTCAACGAGAAGGTAGAGGATCTTTGAATAATTCTCAATTTGTTGGGGGACTTCTTCTCGTATGTTAGTTGTTTCTAGTTTCAGTCAACTTGAGTCTATTGAGCAAGGTTGGTTGCTCATAATCAATTTTGGCCTATTAGGCTAGGTAGGACCTAGGCTAGGCCAAGTTCAAAACACCATCCCATCTTTTCCTTCTTTATTTCATTCTCCTTTATTTATACTCAAACAAACAAAGGTTAAAAAAGAGTATTTGGTTTATTTTTTCAATTATATATTTTTATTAATAACTATAAAAATATCATATTATTTTACTACATTATTTTCACCGTTTTATTAAAATGTTAAAAACAAAGATACAATAAAAATAAGTTAATAATTTTGTAATTACTAAAAAATACCAATAAAATATAAAAACTAAAACAAATATTATTAATTTCTTCATTGCAAATGCTAATGAGTTTTCTTAAAATACTAGTTAAGAATTCGAAAATAGAAATTATTAAATAAAAAGTAAAATTTTCATGTTCGAATGTATTAAAAGTTGAATGTATTACTAGTTAAGAATGCTAATGAGTTTTTTCATTTCAATAGAAAAAGGGGGCACTTTCATATACTTCATATATATTGGATTAGCAGCATGGCCGAGTGGTAAGGCGAGGGACTGCAAATCCTTTTTCCCCAGTTCAAATCCGAGTGTCACCTGTGATCGACAAGATATTTAAAATGAAATATTGTATTACATTTTTTTATAGAAAACTTTTTTCCAACGGAAGCAAGCGAAGTAAGGGGAGTCTTTAGACTTTTTTGATTCTAAATTCTAAGCATTAGGAGGTTTGTTTGTTTTAAAAAAATGTTGTCAATCTTTTCGTCTCGGATTAAAGGAAAGATTCTATTAGTGAAAAGGAATCGATCATTTTTTAAATGATAGTTCTTTTATTACATAACTATAGTAGTGTCCGTCTACTGACTGAGTCTTGAATTAGATTGGATAAGGATAAGCTGGATAGGGAATTCAATTTTTAGTTTTATAGTTAGAGAAGGGGCGGAAGAAAAACCTTGTATACAGACTGATGTAAAGTATATGAGTGCTTCTGCATTTAATCAATATTAGTTAGATTGAATAGTTAATTTAGCAAATTCACTTTCTTAAAAGTATATATATATATATATATATATATATATATATATATATATATATTTTATTTTTTTTTAATTTAATAGATTCTATATTCTAATAAAATTAAAAAAAGTTATTCTAATAGAAAATTATAAAATAGAAATCTAATAAAAAAGAAAATCTTTCTTTTCGCTAACCTCTAGTAAAAAAATTTAATAGGCAAGCTATCTTTTGATTTTTTTAGAGAATGAATTGGTAGACATTAAGGGATTATTTCAAATAGAAATAAGAGTATAAATATGCAAATTAATCTATCTTAATTCTTTCTTTTTTTTTTAATGAAATGGGGGGTTAAAACAGAAATCTTATTATTCCTACCTGTTAGTAACATTCATTTACTTAAAACTTCCAAGGATGTTTCCAGAAATTTGGGTATATGCTAAATGTTTTCAGGTTTTACTAAAAATCATATACAAAAACTTGTTAGATGTTCTAATAGAATGGATTCTAGTTTTTCAATAAATAGTTTTTTCAATTTTATATATATATATAAAGAGAAAAAGTGATAAAACGGAAAGACACTTTCAATACTATTAGACAAAATACTAATAGCGTATTGAGGCTGTCAGTAGAGACCCACTTAAAAAATTATTGCACAAGCCAAACCAAATTCTTCAAATTATGATGAAAACAATTACTCAGAAAACTTCTACTCAACTATCAAATGCACAATGTTAAAAATGCCAGCCTCACATTAATATAAAGCGTGTATTACGACTCTAATATGTTTATTATTATTTTTATTTAATTAAGTTTTATAAAATTTCTTTAAATGGTTTTTTATTAACAAAGTGTAACAAAAAAAAGTTGTAACAAAAAAAATTAAATAAAAATTATTAGAAAAGGAATGATAGTAAATACATGAGAGTGATAATAAACACTCCCAGTTTCTAAAGTGAAACATACACTTTAAAGAATAAAATAAAGAGTTATAATTATTAATTAAAAAAATCAACAATTCATACGTAAATAATACAGATGTACATGTATAATAATTTATGAAACCAACATTATGTTGATCTAAGTGAAATTGGACTCAAATCTTTTAAGTAAGGTCTTAGGCTTGAGTCTTGTGAATGAAAAAAAATAATTAGGAGGAGAGACCCCACTATAGATGGCCATCTAGGTTTTCCAATAGAGATTAGTCATCTGCAAAGTTAGTACTTTGCACCAATAACATAGTAACAAAAAGATTATAAAATTTTTAAAATATATTTTATTAATATTTTAATCAATAATTGCGATTCTCATTGTACCACCTAAAATGCATCCCTTACTTTAAAGAGTGAAATATCAAACAAATAAAACTTACAGACAAAACTTAGATACAGTTTCTCAAGCATTATTTGTGTTGTTCTCTAATCAGAATTGAAGTTTCATTTCGATAATCTACCTAATGAAGGTATGAATTTGTTGGGAAAATTAATCCAAAATTCCAAATATTAATTCAAGTTAGTGAATTCAATATGTAATAAAGTGAGAAGTAAAAAGTTGTGACTATTGGTACGTGTGTGATAATTTCTATGGGAGGTGACTCTAGAAATTGTGAGAAGCAATTGATTGGTTTTATTCAAGAAGTCTTTAGAAGTCATTCACCACCCAAGTGAGAGGGGATCTTATAATAGAGAGGGTTTCTCAAGTTTGTCTAGAAAACTAATAATGAGAGAGTTTCTCAAGTTTGTCCTGAAAACTTATAATGGAAGAGTTTCTCAAGTTTGTCCAAAAAATTTGCAATCTTATTTGAGATAATGAATATTGTTAAGATGTTCTTATGGACGTAGGCAAGAGGTGCTAAACTACGTTAAATTCATGTCTTTCTCTATTTCTATTTGTGATATATCTTTGTGTGTATTTTATCCTTTGATCCTCAGTATTATGCGTGAAGAGATTTGTTTTCCCAACAACATTAAAGGATTACACAGATTATAGAGATGAAACTCTAATTTTGATTGAAAAATAATGCCAACAATACATAAGAAATTGTATCTAAGTTTTGTCCACATAAAAAACATGCATTTTTTTGTCACAAAAAAAAAAAAAAAAAAAAACCTTTTACTTACCAAGTTTTGTTCAACGCCAACGACTAGTCGATTGAAACAGTGTTGCTTAAATGCGCATGCTAACCCACTAAAATATTGGCTTTCGCTATTTACACCCCAACTTGTTAAATACACCCCTTTCCATTTTTTTTAAATTCCTCACCCCCCAAAAAATATCCCGATAAACACATTCCCCTAATCTATTTCTCCCTCCAATATCTCTTCCAAATAAAAAAAAATAAAAAAATCCCCCAATGGCATAAACCTCCACGACAAACTCCTTATACCTTTGTTCCTTCCCTCCCCCAACCTCTTCACAACCACAGGCACCTCATTCCCTAACACCACCTTATACACAATCCCCAAGCCACTCTTCCCCAACACATAAATCGAAGCCCTCAATAGCTCATCAATCTTCACCAATTCCCCTTCCCCTCCCTCTGCCCCCTCCACCTCATACTCATCATCCTCACTCCTTGAACCACTCACACACGCCAACCCACACCCTCTCATCACCGAATTTCCTCTTCCCACTACAACTACATGCATTTGAATCATCATTTTTCTTCCGATAAACATAAACAACAAGCCCAATAAAGCTCATTCACTTTATTTGAATCATCCTCACTCACTACGTGTGTGTTTTTTCCAGAAGAGAGTTACATGGGAGGGGGGAGTGTGTGTTTTTTCCGAAAGAGAGTTATCTAAAAGGAAGAAAGAGATGATGAGAGTGTGTTTACCAAAATAGTTTGGGAAAAAAATGAAAATGGGTAGTGTATTTAGCAAACGAGAAAAGTGTTAATAGCAAAAGCCTAAAATATTTTGTCAATCTTCACATTAAATAGGAGATGGGCTTCCTACCATTAATTTTGGGCTAAAAATGATTCATCATAAGACTAAAAGCCCAGCCCAGTTTTGGCGAGTCCATACATGCTGTGATTGCAATGCAGGTTGCATCTCTGCTCAATTCTGTCGCATAGCAATAGCATGGCTCTCGAAGCTTATGCAGCTGCAAACCCTGACAAAATCCACGCCGATGTCCTCTCCAAAGCTAGGGAAGCTTGTTACAAGGTGGTCTCTTTTCTCCTTTTCATGCAAATGCTTTTGTCTGATTTATGCTTTCTCTCTCTGTTTTTTCATGTGTTGAATTGTTGTCTGGTTTTTCAACAAGGCTCGTGATGCGTTCTACGCGTGCCTCGAGAAGGAATCTGATAAGAAGCCCACAGAGATTGCATCCGTGGGCTTGCTATACCCACTAGAATGCAAACAGTGTAGGAATGAATATGTCAAACAGTGTCGATCTTCTTGGGTAACATAACCCCTTCTTCAATCTTCATCTTGTATTCGTAAAAATTGATGCTTTTCTTAATTGGGTGTGTTAATCTTGTGCCAGGTGAAACATTTCGATAGGCAATACTGCCAGAACAAGAGGGTTCAGAGACTTTTGGATGACAAAGGGTCCAGGAGAGGTCCGTTGATGCTCCCACAGCCTTACACTTTCAAACCCAATGCTTGATTTTTGTTAACTATTCATGTAGAAGTAGTAATAATAGTGGATCATACTGTTTTCCCTGATAGCTTATGCATGATTCTTTGGCTGTACATTCATTGTGTGATAAAGGATTTCTATACATATATGTGTTATCTACTTTGAATTCTTAATATTGATGTTGGGTTGAATGGTTTTCCTTCTTCTTCTTCTTCTTCTTCTTTTTTTTTAATATCAAACAGCAATTAGAATAAATCTGTATCTAGGAGTTACAAGTCGTGGTGCCAAGTGCACTTGAGTGGAGAATACCCTCATTAGGTTGAGTTTATTCATGTTGGCAGGGGTGTAAACTCTAAGGATCATCTTGGCCCCTGTCGAAGATGGGAGATCACATCATGGTATTTCTTTGGGTGGATGTGAATATGGAATACTTATCTGAGTCAGTTCAGTTGCAAAAAAAGGTCTAGAATGCTTTCCGTGTTTTGCAGTATTTTCAGTTTTTGAAGGAAGCTCTAGCTCTAGGTTTTTGACTTTTCGTAATGTAATTGTACACACTTTGACAATTTTATAGTTTCCTCCACTTGGGCATTGTTTGTGTTGTAAAAGCTTGTGGCTACTGAACATTGGGTATCTATGCATTAGTCAAAACTCAAGAATAAGTGAAATGAAACACATCAGGTATAGTCTGTTTAGCAACATAGTTCAAAGTCACTTCTTGCATTAAGAAAAGACACACTTGAAATGGTAAATTTTGACCCTAAGGATCCTTTTGAGGCTTTAACACTAGTGGTTCATATGAATGCATTGCCTATGTGTAATTTTTATTGGTTTTGGTCAAAGTGCTATGTAGTATATAATAAAAAGGAGGCAATGTTGAATTTAAGAATAATAATATATGGATTAATTAGCTTTTTAGGATTTATTGTCTTCTTGCATTTGTATCTCCTTTCTTTCTTAATAAATTCTGTTTAGAAAAAAGTAGTCATTTATGACAAAAATGATCAACCCGCATTGTTCAAGGAAGGGAAGAAAACTGATCATTAAGAAATTCTGATATGAAAGGTTATATAAGGAGATTACATCTTGGGAGATATCCCAAACTTCACCCAGTTTTGTTGTTTCTCTATTAAGCATCATAGTTCAAACACATTTCGTGCATATCTAATCTGCTTGAAAAAGGTAAATGGTGAGCTTAAATATCCTGATTTAGGCTTTAATGCATTGGGTTTCAAATCAATGTATTAGCTATATGTAATTTTTTGCCTCATATGGTGGTTCATACGAAGGCATCTTCTTGATTCCCATGCCATGCCTCGTGTATAGAGAGAAATAGAATCGGAAACAATTCCAGTTGTGGCTCACTTAAATTTCCATTATTGCTATAGATCCACTTAAATTACTTAAGTTTGAAGTTGTGCAATTGTTTGGATTTAGGCTCAAATTCGTGCATTCACTTGAAATTCATAATTGGTTACCATGTAGAAATGAATAACTATGAAAATTTGAAGATTCCTCATCCCTCTTATGGTTAGCAATATACGAAGAGTTGGTCCAATTTGTGAATCACGAGTCCATTTTTCTGTTGAAATATTTCCTTATTCAAAAAATATGTTGTTTACCTGTGCCTTTTCTTTCTTTCAAACCAATTCATCCCTGAACGCAGTGATGTGAATCTTTGTCATGCAAGCAGTTGGGCTTATGGCCAGTTGGGGCTTCTTAATAGAAATATAGCTAAAATACATGTAATATCATTATATTTCCTTTGGTCTCAATTATAAGTAATATAAAAAAAAAAACTTATGTCTTGGTCTCAAATATAAGTAAATTTTAACTAATTCCATCTTATTTAATGAGATCATCTTTAAAATACACTTCATTTAATTGAGATTTTATTTTCAATGATTTTTTTTTATTCTTGATATTAAGTTTCAATGAAGAGTAGTTTACAAAAAAAAAAAAGAGTTATTTTCTTAATGAGATTAGTGAAATTAAATAATATTAATTATTTTTCTTAATTAGAGTAAATTTTATTTTATTTTTGTTTATATTCGAGATCGAAGGGAATACCAACTATCAGTTCTACCAATGCATAAAAGAATATGGGAACATATGTGTTTTCTCCCATCAACAACTTGCTTGTTAGATTGTTGACATATATTTTCCATGATTTAATGTCGGTATACATCCAAGAATGATCTTCAGGGTCTTCCATGCTAATGAAGAATTAGATTTGAGAATTATAAGATGATGTTGGATGGTGATCAGAGACACCAAAAGCAGTTGTCTCTCTTTAGCTAACTTTGAAGTAGATACGAACACTTCTACTCTTTTAGTTGCTCTTCTATTTAGCCTCAAATTTGTTAGGATGTGTGAGTAAGAACTAAGATTCCATTTGTTTTAGACTTCGTTGAAATTGATTTTGAAAGAATTTAGGTTGAAAAATATGATTTGTGGTTGGGAATGATACTTTAAAACTAAGTTCACAAGAATTGATATTGTTCGAATGGTAAAATAGAATTATTTTGAAGTGTAGATATAGATGTGTAATAATTCAGTAATAAACTAACATAAAATCATATAAAATCTAGGTAAAATTTTAAATTAAAATTAAATGGTCGTATTATATATCCTATGAGGGAAAAAAAATCAAGAATGAGACTAAATAATAACAATTCATAAGTAAACCTCGACAAATGGCCCTTCGCAAATCAACATCAAGCTTATTTGACTAAATATATTTTTCGTTGGAAAAAGTTATAAAATAAAAACTGAAACAATCAGTTTAAACATGTTCTTTATCACCCATTTACACCAGTTTTGGATCGGCTATCCACCGATTCTAATTGATTTGCATTAGTTGGCCTTTTAGGTTAAATAGGTCAGAAATATGTCTGCTTCACCGACTATTCAATTAATTCAAGTAGTTCAACTTGGTTTTTAGAACTCTGGTGAGTACTATTAATATTTTTTCCATCTAAACTGAATAATTGTTAAATTTAGAGAGCTTCTTGATTTATGTAGATTTATGGATTTGCCAAATCTTCTAAACCAAAATCTTGCTAAAGTTATACGAGAAAGAGCTGGAGAAAATAAAAGTAAATTTTGTAGTATTTACTCTTTATAGTTAGTTTTCTTTATTTGGTGTTTTTTTATTCTAGTTAAAAAATTAAATTAGAAAAAAAATAGAAAGATGACTTGCTATTTTAAGAGGACTGAAAAAATCTAAAAAGCACTTGATTGTTGTTACGTAAGAACGAGCAACATGGGTCTTTAATACATGTTCGTAAGGCTAGGCCTGGTCTTGATTTAGTCAATTTTTAGAGCCTGATTGTGGCACTTCACAGTTTAACTTGTCACTCCCTAAATTAGGCGTCACATGGGGAGGGTCTTGGATGTAATGTTGGGATGGGTTTATTACTTTGCACTTTTTGTTATACTCCGCATGATCTGGAGATGGGTAACGACCACTTTTTGTGGACTTGAGCAGGTCTCGTGCTTGGTTCACTTCATTTACTAATGAAATTTCTTTTGCTTTTCAAAAATAAAAAATAAAAAAACTTTTCATTCTCCATTTTTTTTTTTTACAAAAATACTCTTGATAGAAATACGTTTTCATTGTGTTAATTTTTTTTGTGAAAAAATTAACATAACAGAAATTTGTTTTTGTTGTGTTAATTTTTTTTGCTAAAAGCTTCATAAAAAAATTAACACAATAAAAACTTGTTTCCATTGTGTTATTTTTTTTGTATGTGTATTCATACACAACAAAAATTAGTTTTTGTCGAATTGACAAGAAGCAAAAAAAAAAAAAAAAGCAAAACAAAAGGGATGGATAAGAAGAAAAAAGAGTGGGGGTAAGAAGGAGGAGGGGGTGGGGGTGGGAAGAAAGGGGTAGAGTAGAAAATTCAAACAAAATAAAAAAAATTGAGGAGTGGGAAGATGAAAAAGGGGAAGAGGGGTTTGAAGATCATTTCCTCAATTTTTATATGGCAACGTGAGGTCCGATAAAATTTAATATAACATGCAACTCAAGTCTCACACAAGGATCAGGTCATTATGGATATCTGCAACTAGAGTTTTGATGTAAGGTGTGTTCATCTATATAAGAAGGAAAGATAATGTTCCGATGTAGATTTGAACAAAGATGTAAAGATTATTTTTATATCAAAGTGAAGCAAATAAATCTTAATCGAATGAATAATTATATATGAACTATTAATTTTAAAACTTATTTAAAGTTTTATAACTACTTAAAATAGTTAGGAAACTTTCAAAAAAAGTCTCAACATCAACATCCTAAGTTAAAAACTTTGGCATAGTTAACATTTGAGGGAGAAAGGATGATATCTAGTTAATGTAATTGTATTTTCTCCTGTTGCTGAATACAATATGATAAGGTAGGTGTTGATGGTGGAATTTTGTTTCAAAAATCGAAACAATATCAATTCTCAAAAGATAATTTCTCACAATGATTCTAACCAACAAATAAGAATTTTATTTAATTGGACTTAGAATCTATAACTATATGTAGATTCTTTTTGTTCGAACTAGCAATCTTCAATTTTCAACTTGAGAGTTAAAATTTTATTATTGGTAATTTGATATTATAGTTTCGATTCTAATAAAAATGTTGAACAATGATTCTCTATAATAGATTCGAATTATGATTACATTCCTGTTCAACTTAATGAATAGAAGTACATGGATAAACATTTATATTCGATTCCGAATTAATAGATAAATAAGTGCCTAAATTGAATTGTATATCTTCACAATGTAAACTTTGCAAGAAAGTGTCATAGGCAGGAAAAGAAAGAGTCATAAAAAGCAGAAAGGGTCATAGATAGATTGAAATTAAATTGCACAAAAAGAGTTATCAAGAGAAGAATGGGTTATAGATAGTAGAATTCGAGATGAGAAAAGCAAAATACATTGAAATAAAAGTTGGGTAAGAACATACACTTTACTCTTGAAATCGGTAGTTATTAGTGCGATGTGTGTGGTGTACAAAGTTTGTGCAAATGTTAGAACCGAAGAAAAATGACTACACAGATGTCTATTTATACATAACTAGTTAGTTGACCTGTGCACTTACACGGGTCACTTTATGTTTTTAGTCATGTATCAAAATATTTTGTAAATATACGTTAATTTTTTTCTTTTGATATTAAGTAAAATATGTGGATATGCAATCATATGATAAGGCCCAAATAAAAAGTTACTTTTGTAAGGTATAACAACTGTATAACAACATAAGTTTTCAATCAAAGAAATCTGGTTTAACGAATATAAGTCTTATGTAATATTCCATTTAGAGTAAAAGCTAGGTTGAAAATGAGGGTAATTGGCATGAATTTAGTCAAAAGAGAATGGTATTATAAGAATTCAAGAATTATTATGTAATCAAAAGACAAGATTATCCAGACAACATGTATTTATTCATGCATAATCAAAAATCAAAGTCTTAGCCATTTGCTTTCTCTCATGATAGCAATTGCAAACTCTTGGTATGAATATAATTTTATGTAATACTCTCATCATACACTTTCTCTCATATAATCAAGTGCTTAGATTACATTTACATAAATATTGTATTAAAAGAATTTCCTTATCTCAAAAAGGTCAAGCTTACATCAAGTAGCAAATGTTTATATGGCAAAAGAAAGATCTCACACATACAAGCAATATGGATGACCTTGGGTCTTGTTTCAATTGTTTCTTTTCCTTTTTAAAGCTGAAAGAGGTTTCCTTAATCAAGGACAATTTCTTTAGCACATTTACTTAATAAATTTGTATATAAACCATCTTATGTTTGACTTGAGAAACATTATTTTGTGAGATAAGGTATCATTTGATTATTGCCTATGTTTATTGAATATTCAGGTATATGTGGATGGATGATAGTCTTAATCATGGTTTAGGTAAATATAAGAAATGAATAATAAAAGTGAAAACTATCTCCAACCTCTTGTCATGAAACATTAGTAAATATTTTATGTTTTTTGTTTTTTCCAATGTAAATGAGATTTACTTTAATATATTGCATATTGATGCAATTGGTTGTCTTCATGTAATAAATTAGATGATGAAGCTCATTATTGGGACAAGCAAGAAGGCTTATACTTTAGTTATGGAAAGATTGAAGTCCACTAAACTTGTTAGATGTTCACTACAAATCTAAAATTGTAAGGGGTTACAATTTTGATATTTGTTTCTATAATTCAACCAATTTTGAAACTTTTTGCAAAATCAAGATAAATATTTATCAGAATATTAAATTTGATTATATTTCATATACCATGAGTGGAGGTATTTTTTATGACAAGACAATATAGGTTGCTGCTATACTGGTTGATTAAAGATATGTACATATAATTTATTGAAAATAAAGGTAGTTATTAGATGAGGGTAAAATGTTATTTTTAAAAATTAATATGGATAAAATTTGAAAAAAAATGTAATTCTTATCTTATAATTCTATAAACTTATTAAATTAATAATTGTTTCAAAAAAGTTCTTCAACCAAACTTTTCTAATAATTTATTTTTAGTCAAATAAGCTAGTTGAGTAATTTATAAATAGAAACTATGTCATTGTTTTACCAAATACACATATGATTAATTTTAGAATTTATTAAAAACCATTATAAAGATATTAATTAAAAATAAATAAATAATTTTTTATTAAAATTCATGATGAGATTGTGTTGATAATATTCAATTTATATTTTTCATAATTTTTAATACTATTATTAATAACATTTTTGTTGTTGTTGTTGTTGTTAATATTATTATTATTATGTAGGAAACCAAATATTAACATTGAAGTTGATGACACCCATTCAACATAAAAGTATAAAACTTTTTTTTAGGTCAAATGCATATAAAGTATAAAAATTAATAAAATTAATTGTAAGCCATTAAATATAATTGAGACACATATGCTGTTTTCTTTCAAAATCGAATAATCATGTTGTTTTAAATATTCTATGCACATAAACATTGCAAGAAAGGATCCCGTTTCTTGAGCGGTCTGAGAGTTAATCAGCGTGTGTGAAACAACGATTAAAGTGAGCGAAAAATAACTAAGGAATAGGTGGGAAAGTAAATTAATCAGAGAGTGACACGTGTCAAGTTAAGGACATTGTTTTATTTAATAGTAAATAGATTTACATAAGGTTGAGTCTCTACGATCTTGACACGTGTAAAATAACTAAACAAGCCTAACTAAGAAGTTGCCACTTCTCTGGAGTTGCTTCTCTTTGAAAACCGCCTCTAACTGCAACGCGAACTTCTTTTCAAGTGTGTCTCTTGATCATTTCAAACACTTCTTATAAAATCTTCTCGAAAATGTACTTCGCTCGACCAACTTGAACACTTATCTTCGACTATTCGAACACTTAGCACTTCATATTGTTGCAACTCTACTCCCTTCAACTTCCAACTATGTCCTCCCATTTATAATATTCCTTTGATAACATTACTCAAATAAAAATTTCAATGACCCCAACAGTAGGGAAAAAAGAAGATAATTTTTATTAAAGAAAATAATAGCAAGTTCTCTAAGGTGTGGGTTAAGATATTAAAAGTAAAAAAAAAATATCTAGAGAAAAAAATTACTCACCAAATCGTGATTTTGAATGCAATTCAATTGTCATTGTTAATAAAAAAAATTATTAATTCCTTAACAAGTATGTTTAAGATACTCGTTAGTAAGACCATATTGTTAAATGAGAATGCACCACAATTAACTGAAGGAGTTATTAATTATGTTTGATAAAAATTATATTCTTTTTCATTAACTTTGACTATATTATGTTACTCAAACATAGAAAATGGGATGTATTAGTTTTGTGTGTGTGTGTGTATGATGATGTATTAGTTTTGTGTAACGTGGAACCCACTCTCAAATATTAATTTACCAGCTTATTTATTAATTATTATAGGTCCATGTTTCCCACGCTAATCAAGCTTGGGGAAACAATTTCTCCAATGTCCTTACTCCGCTGGACCTGATTAATTAGTTGCTACCCCCCTATCTCGAAGTCCAGTTTGTTTACGCTATATTATCTATCGACCTACTGGTTAGTGGTGTTTTCTTCGTCAAACCTTTCGTCACTAAAAAGTAATTTAGTCGTGAACTTTATTACTAAAAAAAATATTATAATATAGTTTAATTTAATACATTATCAGTACTTTTATTATTCAATCTCATGTTGATATTTATTTAATAAATTTAACTAGTTTAATAATATAACATGTTAAATTTATTAGTGTTTTTATTATTCAATCTCACTAATTTTATTATATATCACTATAATTTTTTATACAATAGAAGATTATATGACTCACTAGGATTGACCTAATAGTAAGGGATTTAGGTAGTTTACATGGCCTAATGATAAGAGGTTTGAATAATTTACGTGAGTTCTTAAGTTCAAACCTCATTATCATTATTATAAACACACATAAAAAGAAAATGATATGCTTTCATAGTTTTTTCGTCAATTTTATCACTCACCTATAAACTCACATTATCTAAATTGAGGTATTTTATTTTAGAGGAAAAAAATAAAGTACTTGAAGAAAATTAAGAAAATAACATTTAACTAGTTTTTAATTCATACATATATTTTAGGAGTTTAATTTTTTGCATGTTGATATAAAAATGTTTATACTATCAACTAATTAAAAAATATCTTAAATATAACTTTTAAAATAGTATTACAAAAATTAACAATCTTATTATAAATGACAATTTATGATTGGATAATAATATAAAAAAAGTTACATTATCAATATATTTATTTAATTCATTTTTATTATTATCTTAATAATGAAATTTCTCACAGCGGTTTAAATATCTCATTACCTTTTTGTATAGAAATATCTTACTTTTTTCTAAAAATAAAGTTTCTTTTGTTTTAATAGTAAATAATATATGCATTGCCATTAATAGTGTAAAGAGTTTTTATATTGTCAATTAATCACAAATTGTCACTACCGAACACGAGAATCAACTGATATGAGATTGTTTCAACTTAACTAATGGTCTTGAGTTTGAGTTTTATTGCCTTCAAACTCTAGTGAGGATACCTGTGATCTCTACCATAAAAAAAATTTACAAATTGTCATATATAGTAAGTTTGTTGACTTTAACAATAATTACCTTAAAATCATACCTATCATGATTTCTAATTAATTCACAGCATATAAATTTTTTACACTAACAATTGACTCTTATTTTAAAGTAGTCAAATCCATAACAACATATATTTAGATTTGACAATTATCAATTTTTATTATGTAAATCAATTAAAAAAGAGTTTAATGACAATATATTGTCACTGTAAAAAGTTTTACATTATCAACTAATCATAAATCACAATGTGCATGATTTTTAAGGTAGTTATTGTAAAAGTCAACAAACTTACTCTACATGAGAATTTGTGATTAGATGCTAGTATAAAATATTTTTATACTATCACTGCATATATTATTTTCTCATTAAAAAATACCTTAAATATAACTTAGAAAAAACAACAACTTTACTATTAATGTTAATTTATAATTAAATAATAATATAAAAAATATTTATATTATCAACATATTTCAATTTAATTTATTTTTTATTATTATATTAATCCTGAATTTTCTCATAGTGATTTAAATATCTCATTACTTCTTTTGTACAAAAATATTTCACTATTTTTTTGTTAAATTAATCAGTATGTCCCTGAATTATGTAGAAATTTTTAATTAGGTCCTCAAACTAAAAAAAAATTGTGATAAAGCCCTTGATGTTATAAAATTTTTATAATTGATTCTCTAAAGTCTTTAAAATTGTCACAAATTGTTATTTTTTAGCGATTTCAAGCTACTATAAACTGAAATTAAGGACCTAATTACAAAAAAAATATAAGATCAATGACTCAATTACAAAAAAAAAATTAGTTTAAAAACCTAATTAAAAATTCTCAAATAGTTCAATGACCTACTAATTAATTTTTTTTTCCAAAAATAAAGTTTCTTTTTATTTTAAAGTAGTCAAATTCATATCAATATATATTTAGATTCGACAACTATCAAACCAATAGGGGTTGAATCATGTGAAAGGGGTTAGCTCTTCACAAAGTGGGAACAAAGATTTAAAATTTCAAATCCCCATTAAAAGATATGTCTACATTTAATATCTTAATGAAGTTGTCTAACTTATCTATAATAAAAATAGAGTTAAACAATTTCATCAAAACGATTGGTGCAATTCTTTATGTTATACTAACCATTTTTAAGTACATAGAGAATTGCATTAATCATTCTGATGAGATTGTTTAATCTCATTTTTACTTGAAGTAAGTTAAACAACTTCTCCAATAATATGTTGAGCAGGATTATTTCTGAAAAAAATACTTATAGAAAAAAATATATATATATATCGACGATTATCACGGTTTGCCGGCGCATCTGCTCTATCTTGCAGTTCACGAGATAAGCGTCAAATTTACTTCTCTTTACTTTGGCAGATCTTTGTTTCATTTAGCTGTGATTAAATTGATGGAAATGTTTCTTTATATCCTGACTAATAAAAAAAATTGATGGAAATATATAAAATTTAATATAACGAAATAAAATAAATATTTTTAAAATTAGTTTTATATTATCAGTTGAATATTAATTAATTTTTGTTGATATATTTTTTAATGGAAATTAAATATTATTATAAATATTACAAGTTTATATTATGAGAATAACACATATATTAACATGCTATTTTCTTAGTTTAAAAAATTAATATATATTATCAGGACATTAAATGTTATTACAATGTCTTATTGTACTATAGACTTCCAATATATTGATAGTTAATTTTAAATAAATAAAAATTATACTAATAGAAACAATTTTAATGCTTACATTTTTATCCATTAGTAAATGTCATTTTTTCAGTAAAAATAATATTAAATTTCATAATATAATTATTTAAAATAAAAGGAAATGAATGAAATATGATAACTCATTTCGTTTTTCTTCTAATTTAGAAGATATAATATGAAACTATTTTTTTTCTCTCTTTATCATAAAAATATCCAATTAATAAAATAACAACTTTATTTTATTTTATTCCATTCAATATTCTAGCATAATTTTTATGTTTCCTTATATCCTAATTAATCTTTTATGCGTTTTTTTTTTTTTTTTGGCAACACACGGGGAAATGAGGTCAACGTCATACTAAAAAAAAAAAAAGATTAAATATGGGTTGATTTAGACATGCATTTCTAGCATTACCAACCTACACTTAGCTGATTAATCCTCCAATATAATCAAGTGCAGCTTATGATGAAATCATGAATAAGATGAGGCACTAAGCTATAAACACCATCACGCAACTAAGAAGGCTCATAAAATATATATTACAATCCAATTGACAAACAACACAATTTGTGTAAGGTATTATTGACTTGAGGCTTCTTTTTTTTTTTTTTTAAACTTAGAACCTATCTTAAAGTTAAAGTTAAAAACGAGGATTTTAAATTTGAATACCAGGCACCATCTAATAATTTTTCCCCATATACGCATCAATAATTTATCAAAAATTTAGGGATTGTGTCAAAAGCAATTATTCTATGCACACTTCAACCTAATTAGCAAATATGAAAGTGGACTCTCAAAAAAAAAAAGCAAATATGAAAATGAATGCTTTTTTATCCCAACTAGGGATGACAATTTTATCCAAACCCTATGGGTACCCGCAAAAATATCTGTAATGAGTAGGATAAATATTCACTCAATGGAGATGGGGGTCGAGGATTTAGCCGCAACATTTAATGGGGATGGGTGCAGGCATCAGTAACACACACACACACACATATCATATAATATGTTAAAAAATAAGTTCTAGTGAGTATTACAATATTAAAAATCTTGATTCATTTAAAAAAAAAAAAGACATTGCAAGAAATATAAACAAAAATAAGAGTTTGATTTATATGCATTGTTAGTGTAAAACTTTTTTTACATATTTGCAAGCTAAAAATTCACCATACTGCTGCATCATATTAATGAATGAGATAATATGATGAAATAATTAAATTTTATTAGACTTTTGTATAAAAAAGTTTTGCACTACCATTGTATACAAATTAAATTTCAAAAATAATTTATACTCCAATAAAAATAAATTATATCAAAAGATTATATTCTTTTTCAAATGTACGTATTGCTTCTAAAATATTATTGAAATACTTGTAATTATTGTTATTGTTAAACGTAGGTTTTTTAAAAGTAAAATTATTCAAATTTTATTTGTTATTAACTATGTAAAAGGATGAATTAAATGAATTTTCCTTTATATATTGAAAGTGAAATATTAAAAAAATTAATTATAACAAGTTGATCAACACTTTCATAATTGATACAAAAATAAAATGAGATTTCTCAAACTGTATTAAATTAAATTTTGAATACAAATTTCGCCTAAGGTTTCAATTTTTTTTTTCCATGGCTCTACACTTAAGTAAAGTGTGGGTAGAGGATGTGGGTATGAGTATATAAGTACCCAACGGATATGAGAATAGAGATTAAAGTTGCTACCCGCGTAAGTATGAACGTGGGTAAGGGGATTTTTTTCAAACGCAGGTATGGGACCAGTACTATAGTACCCTACCCAGACCTTAGCCATTATCATCCCTAATCCAGATGGTACAGACGAGTAATTTAAATACAATTCCACATTTCAGTTGAACCATTCATCACTAATTTATTCTTTTTGTATATTTTTTATAATTATATATTCACAACAAGATTATAGTTGTATTAAACATTTAAAGTTATTTTGCTTTAAAAAATAATGTAAACATTATAGTAATCTAGCATGTTTACTGCATAAAATATAAATTCGTGATGTCTTTATTAACACATTTTGAACATGCGTTTATAGCAAAACTTTAACATAGACTCGCAAGAGTTTTTCTCCACCACTTTTAGTGCGGTCATCAATAATAAATATTAAATATCCTATTATTAATGAGAAAACAGGCTCAATGCAATGTAAAACATTTTTACACTTGTCATTCAATCACAACTCACCATGTATGATAAGTTTGTTAACTTTGATAATAATCACCCTAAAAGTCACACTAAAGCTTATTTTCAATTGGTTGATGGTATAAAAGTTTTTACACTGACAGTGCATAGCAATTAAACTCATTATTAATTTTAGGATTTGAAAAATATAATGAAATTTTAAATATATTATTATTAATTTAATTTATAAATTTTTCATTTCATCTTTTAAGATATTAAATTCAGTAATAAGAGCTCAATACACGCAATACAGTATATATTAATGTCTCAAAAATAAATTGTGGGGAGCAGTTTATTAATTAAAGAGATAATTGTATAATTTAAGCTTTTATCAAGGAGATAGAATGTGATTTATTCAAATATTTTGTTATATTAAAATATAAAAAATTTAACATATTTTAAGCAAGTATAATTGTAGAAGTATTAAAAGAAAATTAAATATTTCTTAACTAATATAGTGTTTGGTTGAAAAGAAATAAAATGAGGGAAGAGATTTTTATAAATTTAACTTATCGATTTAGAATTTAGAGAGAAAGAGATGAGAATAAGGGGATCAAAATCCTCGTCTTCTAATTTTGTTTTTCCTCCAGTGTTGAGAGATTAATAAAAATTATTTATTAAAGTATATCATAAGTAACCCATTTAACATTATTTTCTTAACTGGAAATATCAAATTTAATTCATTTAATGTATATTCAGACATCGATTATTATAGGCAAAATTTTACTAATTTTAGATTTAAAAAATTCTTTTTTATTAGAACAACATTTACTGAAATTATTGAACAACACTACATAGACTCCACGTTATTCAAACAAAAAAAAAAGCATCACTTTTACATATCTCAAAAGACAAAAGTCATTAAATTGAATGATGATAATAAAGTTTAAATTTATAATCACATATAAATTATTCAAACCCATCGTCACTAATTTTATTGGCTTAATAAAAATTATGATAATCCGTTAATAATTGATATAAACCCAATTCGTGACGTGGCCACGTTTTGATTCACTTTCTTCCCAAAAATCCCAAACATCAAAATCCCAAGCCCAAAACACGAAGCAATTAGCTTTCCATTGTGTAAAAAAATTGTAAATATATAAATGTACACGAACAAAAAAAAACCATCCTCCATTACATAACGTTGAAATATAACAAAGTATCAATTAAAGCTGCCAATCCTTTTGCAAAAAGGAAGTTCATTTGATCCATGATTATTCTCTAATTATTAAACTATAATTACGTTGACTCCAATAAAATGATATAATAATGCCTACAAAAGTAGTTATAGGTAAACGAAAAAAAGAAGGAAAAAATGATATTACATTACAATATATATTTAGACGAGAAAAGAAAAGACAAACTTTTAATTTAAATAAAGAGATTTTTAATTTTTTAAAATATTTTTTCTTTTCTATTTTCCTTTTTTTTCAATTAAATAAGATAAAACATTAAATTGTTTTCTTTCTCTTATCCAAAGATAAGGTAAATGATGGACTGTTGAAGGGAAATGGGAAAAAAAAAAAAAAAAAAAAAGGTAACATAAATGTTAAAAAATTAACAAACTCGTTGCGAAAAAAAAAATAAAGTAAATAAACGAAGACAAAAACACGCAAAAAGAAAAAGAAAAACAGAAATCAGATAGAGCCATAGAGGGATGGGAAACTCCGAAATTTGTCATTGGATGGTTGAAGCATGAAAGTTTTTTTTTTTTTTTTTGGTGATATGAAGCATGAAAGTTAGCGTCTGCGAAAGTTAAGGTAAATACGACGTCGTGTAGCCCACCTCTACCTAAACTTTAGAAAATCCACGTCATTTGCAATGTTCAGGTATTCACGTCGTTTTGTGTATCTGACGGGAAAAGTCAAGGAAACGGCGTCATCATGACTTGGAAACGGATGCCGCGTCTTTGACGACGCCGTTACCCACAGTAGCAGACTGCACAGTCAGCGCGGACATTCCGGGAGAGGAGGGCCCATCACCGTTGATATAGTTGCTGATGAAGGGGTTTCTCGTGTGACACGTGGCTTTGGAGATGGCAGTGGCGAGAGAAATGGGCATGAGGCAGAGACCCTTGCCCTGAAGGTACTGCATGGCGGACCCCATGTCTTCCTCCATGAGTTTGGCCACTTGTTGCTCCGTCATGGCGAGGCTGTCGTTTGAGGACGTTTGGTTGCCGTTTGAGTTACTGTTGGCGGCGTTGGCTTTGGCTTGAATGCAGTCACCGCTTCCCTGCAATGCAATGCAAATTAACACCATGTGACAGACAGACAAGCGTTAGAATAGAGAAGAGAGAGAAAGAGAGGAATCTGAGAAAGTGGCCAAGCGTGCTGCTTTTGGATTGTCGTTTTGTGATGATTGAGAATTTCGGAATTGATTGATTGATGGTTGGATGGATAGATAATAAGCCAAAGGCAACAGAAAAGTAGTTGTTGTGACCGTGCGAGAAGACTCATCAGTCCGACAACATTTGATGGGTGCTGCGCGCTTATATCCCCCTTCTATTTCTTCTTATGGAAATCCTCACATGTTTTTTTTAATATCTTCCTCAATTTCTTGTCTCCTCATTTTTGGGTTGGGATGGACAAAGCTTTCTCATAAATGAAGGAAAACTATTTTCTTGTTTTTTCTTTAACAACTCCCGGATTCAGATGAGGAAATGAAAATTTGAATGTAGGGTTCTCTTTTTGAAAAAAAAAAAAACCCTTCAGTTTTAGCATTACTGTCGCTTTTCTCTCTCGCCATAATTTTTTGGTATAATCATGGTATTAAAGTAGAAAAATACTGAGTAATATACCTCAGAGGACATATCAGCAACAAGGGGAGCGACGGCCGCTGCACCGCCTAATCGGCTCATGCTTAAAACCTGTAATCCAATTATGCAGGCAACATAAAAATTTTAAAAACAAAAGGCAGAGATAGCCAGTGAAATTTTATGATCAGAGTTCCATACTTTGTTTTTTGGTGTACAGTTCGATACTTATATATTAATTTTTAACATAATTTCTCATTTGTGTGGTGTGTGTGTGTGTGTGTGTCTCTCTCTCTCTCTCTATATATATATAAATGCATTTGATAATATGATTAAAAATATTTATTTATTACATTATAATTATTTTATAATTTAAATATGTTTTTAATTTCTAAAAATATTAGATATTATGGAATTAGTTTTTCTTCATTTTTTTAATCTTTACATTTAACAAAAATACATTTTCAGTTTTATACCAAGATATTTTTAGGAGCTAAAATAAATAATATTTATATTTCTTAATAACCATAAAAAATAATGTAAAATATAAATTATTTATCATCAATCTAAAATATAATTTATATGATTAAAAATATTTATTTATTACAAATTTTAATTATAATATTATTTATATATTTAAAATTATTTATTTATTTATTATAAATTTAGTTATATAAAATAAAAATTTATCCTATGCATTACACATATTAAAATACTAGTGATTATAATTTTTGAATGCAAAATATTTGAAATATACTATAGTCATTAAAATAACAATTAAACAAATAAGGTAATAGAAGTATGGCAAATAAAAAATTAAAATGAAATTGAAAATTATTTATCATAAAAGTACATATTATCACATGAGATTACTATGAAAATAGTATTTTTGTTATTCATATTTTTATCCATAATCTTTTATTTCTTAAACAATTGTAGAAACAGAGGAGAATCTCACCTTTACTTGGAGCTGTAGGAACTTCACATAATCGATGATCTCATCCAGCATGGAGGTCTTGTCAGTCTGTCAATCCACGACCCAAACACAAATTTTAACAAGGGAAATTGTATTTGTATTATGTATTTTTATTTTTATGTTTTTTATAGTAAAAGGAGAGAAGCGAGATAGATATGAAATAAGATGGTTTACATAATAAAATATTCAGAAAAAAAGAGTTGTATTATAAAAGATATTGTATGACTAATATACTCTTTTTACTAAGGATTGATCCATTACATTTTATATGGTGCATCGTACTATATAATATATTGTTCATGCGTTGTGTCTAAACTGTCCCCTCATTCTTCACAGATAACAACAATTCTACAAATCCCACTTGTTCTAAGGACCAAACCTTAGTGCTTTCCAGCTTCATATTTCAGGTACGCATGGAAAGATATAATGGGAATGATGTAAACGTACGGAACGAGGGTATTGCCGCTACACTACATACCAAAACTACTGCGTTGGAAAGTGCTTAATTTATTCACGAGAATTATGAACAATAGTCATAAGTTTAATTTTTAAACTATACAGTAGTAATTAATATTAACATTACTCCAATTAATCAACAAAAGAAAATAATAGAAATGCTAGCAATACATTTTCTAATACCTTCTTTAAACACTTTTTTTTTCATTGGTTGAAATGTATTAAAAATTACAAAATTAAGAAGAAATATTATTAAATAAGATGTGAGACTTACAAAATTTTATAATTTTTAATAAATTTTAATCAATAAAAAATATATATTCAAGGATTGATTGTTTTACGTTTACCTTGTTGGCATTGGGAACCAGTTCTTGCAGTGCCTTCATTCTCTCTGCGATTCTCTCCCTCCGTAACTGTCACACACAACATAATTCCTAACCCGCTTCAGAACAAGAAACGTAAGACAATGACCAAATTACTTCTATTTGTTTCGTTGCCCTTGCCGATCAAATCAAACGTAAAAAAGAAAACAAAGCGATTCTGTCCTATTACGGTGTTTTTTTTTTTTTTTCTCTATTTACAAAAAATGAAAACAGAATTCTGTCAGCCACTGACGATCGCATTTTCTGTGAAAAATGTACGTATACAAAAGTATATCGTTACAAGGAATAAAACACTTGAAATTACTGATGGCCTCTATTCTCTGGCCGTCCAAACACGTTTTTACGAAGTCTGAGAAACGTACCCTTTCGGCGATGCTGTGTGGGTCCGTGGCTTGTCCCCTCCTGGCCCTGACCCTCTGCTTCGGCTGACCCGAAGCACCACCACCACCACCACTAGCCGGAGCCGAAGCTCCAAAGCTCTGCCCCTTTCGTTCCAAATTAAAAAAATAAAATTAAGATCACAACATAACAATTATTTTTTTTTATTAATAAAAACTAACCTGAGGATGTTGAAAATGGTGAGTTTGGTTGGAGGGTCGGGCGGTTCCTTGGAGAGATCCGGAGAAGCCGTTGTAGAGAGCTTGAACGGAAGCCTCACCGGTCTGCGAAACAAAAATTAAGTATAAAATTACGGGAATGCCATCAGAAACTATACGTCACTATCGTGGGCTAAAGTAACTGACGGGAGTGGGAGATTTGAAGGAGGGGGCGTCGTTTCGCGAGGGGTCAAACGACAAGGGCACGTTGTGGTTGTGGTTGTGGTTGTGGAGGAGGGGGGAGTTGGCGGCGGCGGAGGAGGAGGAGAGGAGGAGGTGGTGGTGGAGCATGAGAGCGGAGGCCTTGTCGTCGTCGCTGATCTGGTGGTTTCGAAACTTGGAGGCCAAGTTGGCGTGTTCGGCGTCGTAGGGGAAAACGACATTATCGGGCGTCGTTTCGTCGGAATTGGGGTCCCACAAGGGGTTGGGCTTGGGGTCGAGGGTCCAGGAGGAGGAAGGGAGGTTGTAGAGCATTTGCTTGAGGAAATCGTCGTTGGAAGTGGGGTCGAACTGGATCTGCGGCTGATTACCGTTGCTGTTGAAGAGGGAGTTAGAGTTAGGGCCTTGCATTTCTCCGCTACAAGGTTGCATGAGACGAGAGTTAGAGCAGAGAGATTGTGGAGGGTTTAGAGTTTAAAGTTTAATGAACACGAGTGCAAGAGAGCATTGCGTTTTAAGATCAGCTCGCTCTGGAGGGGAGGGGACATTGTAAATTGTTAAATACCTGAAGATAAAGGTATGACTTCCTTATGCTTTAACCTTTCTTCGCATTTCTTATCCTAAATTTTTTCAGTTTTTTCTTTTCTTTTCCTCGCCCGCGTCCCATCTTCCCCACGAGCTTGTCACAGCTGGATCACTCACGCCAAGTGTAGCGTTTCAGTTACAAGTCTCTTTTTAAAAAATAAATGTATAAATTTTAAATTTCTATAAGAATTTTTAAAGAATGTTCATTTTCATTTTCATTTTCTAAAACTAAAACCACGCAGCAAAGCCCAAACAGAGCTACCTGCCTTGCTACGAGATTAAGAAAAAATGTCGAAAATCGTGACCACATTTAATTTAAGTTATATATATTTGACAAAATAATAACCTAACTAAAAGTTTAAAAAGCTACTTTAAATATAATTTAAAAGTTACTAAATTAAAATATGAATTTAATTTTCGTACAATGTAAATATTTTTCAATTAATTGTAAATTATTTTACATATTACTTTTAAAATAATTCTTACAAAAAATCACATTTTTTTAGATGTTAAAATGAGACAACCCAACTCATCAAGATTTGTTCAGACCCTTTTTTTTGTGAATTAAAAAAATACACTCAACCATTCACGTATTGGTGAGTTGCCTCATGAGTTAGCTTGCCTAATTGGCAAACAAAAATAAAAAAAAAACAGAAAAACATAACACAAAAAGTCTAACAATATATTAATTTATAAAAACAAACTCAAAGAATAAGAAAATAAAATATAAAATATCAAGAAAATTTATAACAAAAAAGAGAAAAATGAATGCATTTAATTTTTTTTTAAAAAAAGTAGGTTGACACAACTCATCTAGATTAGTTCATTTCAACTCGTAGGTTAAGTGAGTCAGGATAATCAACACACACAAAATTCTGCCAACATTTTATATAACTTGTTTTAGCACGTGAGTCAAGTTGGGTTAGGTTGACTCATAAGCTGAAACTCACTTTGATACCTCTACAATTTTTTCATACATTATCAATACATTCTAATTAATTTTTTAAAATTACTTGATAAAATAAAAATCATTAATTATAAAATAAGATTAAAGAATATAATTTTTTATAAGAAAAATATATATAGTTTGAACTTTTTGTTAATTTTAAATTTTTATATTTTTCTTCAAAGCCCAATATTTTATTAAATAATTAAATAAATAATATAATATTATAATAGAAATTTATTAAAGTTTAATATTAAAATAAATAATAATATTAATAATTTATAACTTCAAATAACATTTAAAAAAATATTATAAACTAATAAGATATCAACCAAATTTATAAACTAATTAAATAAATTACAAATTAACTACAACAACTTATCCAACGCACTCTTATCCTACTAATCACTAACTCTATTTGCTTCTCTGCTATCATGAGTAAGCTGGATATATACACCGATCAGATCTCACAAGAGTTTCTATCCATCTCACTAGTCACCAGAACAAACAATGGTGAGAGGGAACATATGTACGTTTAACCATCTCACAACGCATATTAGTAAGGATCACTGCGATTAGAGAACACATGTTTAACCATATACTTTAAGAGAAAACAAGACATGCACTAACAATATAAAATAGTTTTATATTGTCATCCAATCGCAAACTATCATTTATTGTAAGTTTGTTGACTTTTATAATAAATACTTTAAAAGTCATATCAATGGTGATTTATAATTGGTTGACAATATAAAACTTTTTACACTAGTAGTGCATGACTATTAAACTCATACTTTAATCAAAGTTTTTCTACGAACATACGTTAAAAATGAAACAAATATATTTATTTTTTATCATTAAATAAAAATGTTAAGTACAAATTCAAAATATTGAATAATTGTACTTTTATTTATGTTTTCTTTATTTTTAACAAAATGAATCAGTAATAAGAATTTTTTATTTGTTTTAAAACCTTAAAATAAAGCAATAATAATTTTATGATATAATGCATGCAATATAATATTTTACATGACACAACAAAAACAATATTATATAGAGAAAAGAGATGAAAATAAAGCAGTAGTAATTTTCGAACAACAGTATAACACAAGAATGTCAAAAATACATCATTGTCCATGTTTTCCACTTTCTCTTTATTTCATTTTCATCGGATAGACTCTAGTAATGGCCTATTTATATTATGGATATAAATTATAGACTCAATTTTGAAACAACTGAAATTTAAAAATTAATTTATATTTAAAATAATTTTTTTTAAAGATAAATTTGAATATTTCAAAAATATATTTTAATCCTTAGATTAATTAAGTTTAATAGAAAACTTAAATTTTTTAAAAATAAATTATATTTACCATAAAATTAATTTCAAACATTCTAAAATCTAACTAAACAAATACACACACACACACACACACACACACACACACACACACACACACACACACACACACATACATACATATAAACTAATTTCAAAAAAGTTAAATATATATTATAAAATATTATAATTTTGTAATTTATTAACATAATTTATATAGGTTAATTATTATTTTTTTGCTTTAAAAAATTATTTTATTTTGACCCTTTTCTTAATTTTTTTAAATTCATCCTGATAATAAATATAGATTCTAATCACGATGAAGGTAGTTAAGAGATGTGAAGAAAGGGAACAATACAGAAAATTGATGTAAAGGATGGAATATTTTATTGGGTTAAATATATTTTTAGTTCTTATAAAATGGGTGAGTTTTGATTTTGGTTCTTGCAAATTTTTGTGGGGAGGAAGGGGGGAAGGGGGCAACAATTTAAAAAAAAAAAAAAACTCTTTCCAAATAACTCCTTTGGTGACAACATTAATTGTTCCAGACTTTCTGTATAACATCATTTAGCTATAGAGTATAATAAAGAAACGAAACAATAAACATTTTAATTTTATAAAAACAAATGTAATAATAATGTCTTTTAATTCTGTGATCAACGTTTGTCTTGCCTCATGACATAATATTTTATGAAATCTGAACTAAATAATATGGAAATAACAATGTACATACCTTTGTTGCGATGTCATGCGTTTTTAGTATTGATTTTAGACTAAATATCAATCACGATTCTTGAGTGATGAGTGTTATTCACTTGTTCTAATATGACTATGAGATTGAAATTAAAAAGGAGCGGAAGAAAATTAGGTTTATTTTGGTTTAATTTTTTTATGCTTAATATAATTAACTTAAGAAAAAAGGGCCACAAGAAAGGCCCACAGCTGGTGTTTAAGAAAGTCCAAAAAAAAAAATCATTATCCAATAACTAAAATTTGGCAAGATAAAAGACTTAATAACCAAAATTTTATATTATTGTTATAATTTAAAAAAGAAAAAAGAAAAAAAGTCAAGGGGAACCAAGGCTCCCCAACCAACCAAACAGATCCATCCCTGCTTATTAATTGCTTAAATGTTTAACAAAAAGACAAGTAACCATTTTAAGTGACACTCACTAGAATCTGTGGTACAATGTCATCATGTGAAATCACTAAAATGTTTTTTAAATTTCTAAAATGAATGTTAGGGACCAAAAATAATGATTTCAAATTTGAGAGATGAAAGTCAAATAAAAATATTTTATAGAGACTAAAACCAAAATTCACTAATTTTATAGGGACCAAAAACAATGATTTAAAATTTTAGAGGGGTGAAAAACCAAATTTTTTTTACATAGACCAAAATTAAAATTTGCTCAAGGACTAAAAACATATTTAAGTCTATTTTATTTTACTGTGGAAACGGAATAGATAGTTTAATACCATCGGTCGATTGATTGATTTCTTTATTTTACAGTAAAATGAGAATTAAATCAAAGGGACCGACAGTGTTAAAAACAGTGTTATTTCATAAGGTAAAAAATTTCTTTGAAGTAAATTGGTTTTAAAATCAGTAAATAAGATCAAATCATCTTAAATTTTAATAAAATAAAATTATAAAACACTTTAGACGCACATAAATAAATGATTATTCAAAAACTTAATTAGAAAATTCTTATAGAACAAAGGCTTATTTAAAATTTAAGTGTTAAATTTAATTAAATAAGTTTAAAAAATATAAAATTTATAAAGGGTTAAATGAGTTTTTAGCCCATATAAATATAAAGAAATTTGATTTGGGTTAAGTTAGGTCAGTTTAGAGTGTCTAGAAATCCAAAATAAATAAATAATATTGGGTTGAGTTAAGTTGCATTCTATGCATTTTTCGTGGGCAACCCAAATTGAACCAACTCGATCTTTATCGAGTTGGTTTGGATCTGGTAATCTGTTAATTATTAAAACAATAAAATTAAAACCAAAAAAAGGGATTAAAGAGTCGAAGGACTTCTTGCATAATTCTAAATAGGAAAATCAAAAGGGGTTGTGCAGTGCAAGCAGATGGCAAGCTTTCTGCAAAGACAACAATTCAAATAGTGTGCATTGCAAGCAAATGGTGGAGACAATGGAGTTGATATGGTGATATTAGTGAGCAGTGGTTGAGCAAAGTTGATAAAGATAGAGACCATAATGCTTGTGATGTGGTAGTTCAAGGCAAAATGTCGTTTGTTGGATTTGGTGATGGTTCAAAAAAAAAAAATGCCATAGATTTCAACATGACCCTGTGGTTTTGTTGTGATTGCCACGTAGCAACTAGACAAGTCTTTACACGTTTTTGGATAATAGTAATTATAGTGTACTTGTTTCACTTTTTGTGCATGGATAAATGGATCATAAAGACCATACCTTCTACTAATCTTGATTTCTATAATATTATATTGAGGTTGAACCCTCATGTCAGTGTTCCTTGTTGGATCAAACTATTCACAATGGAGAATGGGAATCTTTTTACTTAACCAAGATATTATAATTCATAGATATGGTGGATGACGTAGAAAAAGTGTTGCATTCTCATCCTTCAGTAAGACCTTTTACATGCATCCCATAATTTATAGTTTTTTTTTCCTACCATCACTCCAAGCCTTTGTATGAAACTTTTACCCATTAATAAATTACATGTCCATGATGTTGTGCATGAATTGGGACCCCATACTAATGACTTCGTGTTTGTGTCGGTCACCCCATTTCTCGCATCATGAACCTAGACTAATGATAGACATAAGTTTAAGTTGCCTACTAATTAAATACAACAATTGTGAATGATAACACTTATGTAGTTTGTAAAACATTTTGGAAGTTTTGCATGTATACAACCAAAAGCTTCTTATTCATTGATGGAGTGATATTGTAAAACTAAGCTTAAAAAAACACATAATTAGTAACACTATAACAATTGCATTATGTACAATACAACGAATGTAAATTATGTATACTTACTCAAGACACAATTTAATTCCATTGCAATTGATGAGGATATGTATATGAACACATTACCATTTAACATCACTCGGCTAGTTATCTTTACACATTCCATTAGGGCATTCATATTTGTTCAAGATTGACAATGTTGGGTGGACATCCCTATGTTCGGTTTAAGGATCATTTGTCAAATTTGTGTTTGGCAATATTTAAATAATGTGAACAATAATATGTTGTCTCATGGTGTAAGTGGAATTAGCATATTGACTTTTCCACCCTAGCCAAATTACCCATTAATTAATTAACACAGACTAATAGGAAATTCACTAATTAAAAATAGAATAATTACCTTTCAAATGAATTAATCCACCAATATTGAACTGAACCACCAAGTCTTGCTTTCGTAGGTAGGTGAATAGGTAAGTGATCCATTTAATCAAAGAAATATGGTGAAAAAATTCTTTCCAATTTGCATATTATGTTTGATATATTATGCTCTAACCTAACCAAATAATCCATTCTTAATGTATCACAACATAAATCTTTGAAGAATCGACTTAATTCAACAATTAGCCTACATATACATTTTCACAAGGAATGAAATGTAATTGGGAGTAAAGACTTCATGAATACATGACAATCATGACTCTTCATGCATGCATAGTTTCCCTAGTGACATTTGCACACCTAGCTAGGTTTAAGGCATAATCATTGGGCATTTTCAACTCTGTATCTCATTTACAAACTAATTTTGTATCTGTTGATGTCAAAGTGTAGGTTGTCTTAAGTTTTCCCAACTTTCTGTTATGTAATTGAATCAATTCCATGTCCTGGCGCACACAAAACACAACTACATACATCCTTGCCTTTTCATTGTCATTTGTTTGACCTATAACATTCATCATAATGTTAAAGACATTATAAACAAATTTCTTATCTAGGTGCATGACAATAATATCGTGTCTTAACAAGTTGTCTTTTGGCTAAATTACATTTTTGGTCTCCCTATTTTTTTTAGAGACATTTAGTTTCTCTATTTTTAAAAGTTTGTAATTTTGGTCTCTTTATCAAATCTCTTGCATTGACCGTTAGTAATTTAACGTTGATTCTGACATATCAATATTTAAATGATATATTAAAGTCAGAGTCAACATTGATGCGTTAGAATCAATGTTAAACCACTAATGATCAATGCAAGAAATTTGATAGAAGGACAAAAATTGCGAATTTTTTAAAATAGGGGGACTAAATGTCTCTAAAAAAAAAACAGAGGGACCAAAATTGCGGATTTTTAAAAATAGGAGGACTAAATGTCTCTAAAAAAAGTAGGAGAACCAAAATTGTGAATTGAGAAAAATAGGAGACCAAAACTATAATTTAGCCTTGTCTTTTTAGTATAAAAGATCCCAAAATATAGTTCATCTAGTCCAATTATAAATTTGTCCATCTATTACATTAACCATCTGTCACTTTTGGAAAGTCGCACACAAATTCCCATATTTGATACCTTGTAAACACAAAAGGCAAACCATCTACCTAATTTTGTACGAGTTTAAAGGACTTAAGAACGTATTTATATGACAACATATCTTGAGACTTAGTAATATCTTTATCTCTCATCAAACATTTTAAACTAAGGTAATTGTGCATGTAGAAGGATGATACTAGAATTAATATAAAAAAAAACTATTTAACATGCACACAAAATAATATCATAACTGTAATAATAAATAAATGATTGTGTATGCATAACTAAGCACAACTTTTAAATTGACCTAAAACTGATAAACATATAAATACTTTCAAATAATAAGATGTAATTTTAAGAATAAAATAATAAAAAAGTAAGTAGTGTTATTTCATAAATGTATAATTATATAAGTGAGATGTTAAATTAATAAAGAAAAGTATATATATGCACATAAATTAAAATTGAATTGGATCAACTCATTTTTTAAAATTGGATCCAAAATCTAATAAAAAGTTTAATTTATTCATTTTTCAATTTTTGGTTTGTCTTTTGTGATTTAAAACACTGATTGAATCAATGTACAAATACTCTTAGCTAGCCCAAAGTACAAGTGTGTAAATCTTCATGTTTATGACAATTTTAATTTTTAAATATACATAACATTCAACATTCAATAAAAAAATCCGCTAAGCACATCAAGTTTAGAATCATACTATATAGTGAAAAACATGCCCAATCTTGTGTTATTTATGTGGCATTTTAAAGTGGTTTGAGGTGTTTGTTGTCTTCTCCTTTAGAGTTCTAAAATGCTTTTATAGTTGTTCTCACCCTTCTGGCATGGTGAAGACTAATGGTGGATAATTGGTTACTTGCAAAGACACCTCAACACTAAAGTTAGAAGAGATTTTGACAGAGTGACAATAATTGTTAGAAAAGTGTACCTAACTGAGAGTGTCTTATTTATATGAATATTTTGATATGAGCTGAAATGGAATGTGCAAAGCCCAAGGGTATTTTCAACAAATATTCACCTATTTAAGACTATAATGTTATGTGGTTACTCCTAGTCAAAATGTGATTCCTTATTTTGGGCATAGTCAAATCTTTCTGAAACTGAATCTTCTATTGTGAATTTTGGCCCATTTACTTCATGTGGCCTTTAAACTTGTATTATATTCTTAATTGAGATGAACTTAGCTACTTGATTGGATTTGTTTCATTTCATTCAATCTAGAACACATTCAATTTTAATTAACTTGATTCAACCGTATGCATGGGAAAAAAAAGAAGCAATGGCTAATTGGGCTATATGCATTGAATTCTGCATTCACATGACAAAGGATTTGCAAGGATTATTTACTCTAATTGAGTAACATTATATGTGTATGTGTGTGTGTGTGTGTGTGTTTGTGTGTTAACATATTCAGAAATTTTTTATTTAAATTATTTTGGTTTCAGTCATCTCTCAATGACTTTTAGGATCATTTTGACTTGAAAACATTTTTTATTTTTTCTAAATACTTATAAAAACACTACAATATTTTTACTTTGTTTTCTTTTCTTTTTTTTTAAATATATAAGAAGATAAAAACACCATCTACATGCAATTTTTTCAGTAAAAGTGGGGGAAAAAAAGTCCAGAATTCGTTCATACGCTATTATTTTTGTTAATTTCTTTCTATTTTGAAATTCATCATTTTTAAAGTGGACATAGCTAGAAGTATATACTCAGTCACGATTGAAATTTCTAGTTATTTTTTAATTAAGATGCTTTAAATTCTAAGGTGCAATCTTATAAAATAAATAATTTATGGATTTGATTAACACTTTATGAAATACAAACACTTACATCTAACAAATAGATATATAATAACCTAATCTCTTGATTCAAATCATACATTTTTTCTCTTATGGAATTTTTTTTTTTATTCCCAGATACACTTTTGGCTGTGAACATAATATCAATTGAAAGTACAATGGTCACAAGGTGATGTCAATAAAATTCAAATCCGTTCATAATATATAAATTTATCTCTAATAGAACTTTAATTTCTAATTGAATCGAATCTTACATCTCTACTTTTGTACCATGATCAACCCACACAATGAGAAAGTTAAATAACTATATCATCTTGCTCATAGATCTCATCATACAGATGAGAAGAAGAATAAGGCCTCATTGATTATATTATTAGTTCTTTCGGAATTGAAAAGTGTAAAAGATGTTGGCTATACTTATATCGCTAAACGCTGGGACAATGATGGAACCCATGTTGAATGGAATGAAATCTAAATGGGTGCACACCTTAATATTCTTAAGCGAGACAATAGAAAGCTTGAAAACATATAGAATGTTCATATGTTGTGTAAAGAAGAAATCGGGGGATGAAATTTTGCTTAGACTAGACATGAATAAAGCTTTATTAAAGCTAGCTTGGTAATGGCAAAAGATGCAGGTATATGTCCTTGTACTGTAGCAATCACATCCGCAATCACATCCCTAATTCCCTTTAGGTAATAGGACTCTCTAGTCTCTTCACACCTCAATCTCCACTTACTAACCTAAAATTAATATGTTATGAAAAATCCCTAAACCACTTGGGAAACTTTTGACACTTATTGCGTTTTGTTTTTAATCAATCTAAGGATACTTCTTTCCTTTCTAATTAATAGTCACAAGGACCTCTTTAATGTGTTGCATAAGCTATAACTGTATTATGAGTTTATCCTAATAAACTAGGCTAACCCTTGGAATTTGGATCCATTCAAAAATTACAATGTTAATAAAGTTTAGGACTTTATTAGTTAACCAGTGCCCTCATGTCACTAGTTAAGGAATTAAAAGTAGAAAGTTCTTATTGAAAAATGTAATAGTGTACTTTTTCATAATTTTTAATGCAACACTTCCAATAAAAAAAATTATTTATTAATTCCTTCACTAGTAATAAATTCACTTCCATTATCTATTTTTTTTTGGATGTTTTGTGCTTTCTAAAAACTAAATAAATAATTGATGATTACGTTACTTTTTATCCAATAGCCTTAAATCAAGTAACACTAAGGGTCCTTTTTTAAGCTTAGAAATATAACTATGTGATACAACATCTTTTTAGTATTTTTCTTAAAAAAAAGCATCAAAACAGTTTTAAAATTTTTACTTTTCAAAAAACACATAATTGTTATAAAAAAATTTAGTCATATTTTTTTAATTAAAAATACAAGGGATTACCCAAGTTCAAATTTCACTGAGGCTATTTTGTCTACATGTGAGCTTACACTGCCCTAGTCCTCAAAAAAGGATGTGTATCCTCCATATTAATTCATAGGTATAATATGTTTGTTAATCTATGTAAAAATGGTGAATTTTAGTTTTAATTTTTGCAAAAAAAATGGTTAATTTTGATTTTTATAAATTTTAAATATTTTGTTTGATGATGTGACAAATATCTAAATATGTCATTACATCTTATTTTAAAGTAGTCATTGATGTAATATGTCTAAATGCATATCATGTCATCACTAAATAATGGTATGAATCAATTAAAAACATAAATTTTCAAAAACTAAAAATAACTTCTTTTTTTTTACAAAAACCAAATTTTGACATATTTGCAAGGACTGAAAGTATATATAAATTTAATTGATAGCTTATGTATCTCTTATTATGATTTTTTCACTTAATCTCTCATTTTTTTTAAATGAGTCTTTCATGAAATGTTTAACCTTAGCTATGATCATTTTGTTACTTTTTGTCTATTTTTATCGTTATGTACAGTTTTTGTTTATTCTTTTATCTTTCTAAATATAACTATTTTTCATTTGGTCCATTTTTGTATTCCTTTTCATCTCCCTAAATTAATATCACTTTTTTATCCTCTAAATGAAAAAAAAATCATGACATTTAGAGAGACTAAATACAAAATAAAATAATAGGTTAAATAGAAGTCTAGTAAAGAAACCCTTCGATAAAAAGAATTTCATAGAAAAATATTTAAAAAAAATACATAATAAGGGACTAAATAAAATAATTTATAACTTTAAATGAAAAGAGTGGATTAAACCAATAAAAAAATAACTTAATAGTTATTTACTTATTCTTGATTCATTTTTGAATAGGGATGAGACGGACGTGTGCTTGCTTGAGGGGTAAGCTTAAAAGGTAGTAATCCCTATGAATTATGGATTTAGGGATATTTTTAGGTTTAATTAATCATTTAATTTCTATACCTGTGTCAATCTTTTATTTTAGTCTCTATGCCTAAAAATTATACATTTTAGTCTCCATACAAACAATTTTTCATATTTTAAAATTAAAACATAAAAAAATTATTTATATAGAAATTAAAACGTAGGGTTTTTAAGTATAGAGATTAAAATGAAAAGTTGACACAGGTAAAAGGACTAAATAAATGATTAGTTAAACTTATTTTTTTTATCTTTTGATATCTGATTTGGGAACATGCATTTTTTATCCTTTTTTCTTTTAAAATATGATATTCATCTACCGGAGTCAAGATAAGATAACCATAAAATAAATTTAGACTTTGTAATTGTTATGGGTCGGTGTAAAACACAAAGGTAACATAAGAAGGGGGGTTGAGTTGTGTTATAACAAATTTTTGCAAAACTTTTTTAAAGATGTATCATCTGAAGGATTAATCAAAAGATTTTTTAAAACGTTATTAAGAGAAAGACAAATACTGAAAGAAAATCAGAGAAGCACAAAGGAATTATACTGGTTCGTCTCACCTTAGAGACTACATCCAGTTCTTGGCAATAACCAAGTCCCACTAACTTAAACAAGTTACAAGTATTTTCTTAACCAAGCCTCTTCAGGCTCAACCCAAGTAGTCTTTAACTTGTCTCTCCAAGCAAAAATCCAAGTATTCTTTGAATCAAAGTCTCTTCAAGCTTCTACCGATTTCTTAGAGAAAAAGGTTGAACGCAAGTTATCTCACTTAGTTTAACATCCTATCAGACGAATATACAATGAAGTATAAATAAAACTTTTTACAAGCAGTGTATATGAATATAACAAGATGAGAGCTTTTCAAAAGGTAGAGATTTTTAATCAGCTAGTTAACTAACTTTTGAAACTGAGGTCTCTTCTTCTATTTATAGGCTTTTCTAGAAAAGTGTCCGTTGTGAGTGCTTGCAGGAGACAACCTTTGTCTGTTGGAAAAAATCGTTGAAGCATTAAATGCAGCATTTAATGCCTTTCACCAACTTGTCACTTTGATAAAATAAAGCAGTATGCTTGTCTTTACCATTCTCGTACTCAATCTTGTAGCATTGGACACATTTGCTTTTCTGTTCTAACATCCGCATGCACATTCCTTCTTTTACGCGTAAAGTGAACGTTCCTCGAGAGTAGGTACGTAGATTTCATTTATTTCGAGGTTGTTTGCGTTTTTACAACTAATCAGTGTGTAGATTATTAGAACATTGTTTGAAAACAACTAGTTACTGAAACTTTTAAAGAAAGTTAAAGATGGTACATAAACAGGTGCTCAGACGATAGCAAACATGCAATTCTCGAGTGACCAGACAATTGCTTGAAAAACTGTTTTGGATTGTTTGTTATTATCAAAATAAATGAGGGTTTTGTTCTTTGTCTTAATAGCTGGGCTAGAGCCCAAATCCTAATATAGAATCATAATAAACAATTGCAAATTAACTCTGGCACATATTACTTTTAATTAAGAAACTTATCAAGACAAATTATATTTAGTGTTTGTAAATCTAGTTTTTTATTTAAATTATTTGATGAAACAATCAATCATTATTTGAAATAGATTAATTTAATTAAAATAATAGTAAAAAAAATATAATACACACACATTCACACATTTATAATTAATTGAAGTAGAGAAAAATAAAGTGTGATTGAGAAAAACAGGAATTTAATATCATTTTTTACAATAATTATTGAAATTGTAACACTTTGTTTTTGTTACAGCACTTCTTCTTTTTTGTGTGCTGATGTTTAGTAGTAGTACAAGACACGCGTGTCCTCACTAAATTAATATTTCGTATTTTCTACTCTTAATTTTGTAATGGGTTTTGGTAACCAGTGTCCTTGGTTAGGAAATTAATAAATAGAAAATTTTTATTGAAAAAGTTGCATTGCAAATTATAGAAAAGTGTACCACTACACTTTCTAATAATTTTTTTTGTTACTTTTAATTTCTTAACCATTGCCAGACACTGATTATCATTTTCTTTTATTTAAACAGACAAGTTCCATTATATACATCAACGCAAAGGAGAGTGAAAGAAAAATTTTAATGAAAGAAAAGGAAAAATAAGTGAAAGAAACCTTATTTGATTTGTAGAGGAAAGAAAAATAAAATAATTTATTATTATAGTCTTATAGTAGATAAATAAAGTCATTAATATTATGTGTTTATCAATATAATCTAAAAATTTTAAATACTTTGCCCCTTTTAAATCTCTAATATTCGGAAAGAGGAAAATAAACAATAGGATTCCCCTATTTTTTTTTTTTAAATTCCTTCCCTAGTCCCTACTATAAGAGTGAGAGGATAAAAAGGGGAATCCAATCGCTACAACAACATTCCAATAGAATAAACCTGTGTATTTCAGTTCACCCAAAACTATAATAAAGAAATGTGTCTTCCTGAACCGTCCAAACATTTATTTATATGATACCTTTTTTTTTTTTCCTCTTTATAAACTTGTTTGTGATTGTTGTTTTTAATTTCCATAATGGAATGAATTTGGACTTTTTTCTTTTTCTTTTAACATTTATTTTCATTTGTTATAGCTATTATTTGGCAACTAGCTGAAATTTTACTTATTCAGACGACAAAATTTACAATGCTAGGTATGACGTGGGGTTCCCTCTCCCAGAGCCTAATGTCTAGAACATAGACGATGGCACTATTTTCAATCCAACAAGTTACTCCTTTTTGTGTTCGGAGGGTTTCAGGCCAATCGTGCCTTAACATTTTATGCTCAACAGAAATGGGATATAAGGGATTGTAAAAAATGTTGAGGTATTGAATCTTGGACAGAGAGAGAGCAAAGAATGAACGATACTGTGAAACTCATTCTCATTGATGTGTAAAGACAAAAGGAAGTACCCATGTGATTACAACAAAGTATTCAATATAAAGGAAACAACTGTAAAAGTAATCGTGGTTAAACTGACAACTAACTAATCCTAATACTCCCCCTCAAGTTGGGAGATACAAATTTAGAAGCCCCAACTTGCAAATCAAAGACTGGAAAAGTCCCTTAGGCAAGGCTTTTGTTAAAGGATCAGCAAGTTGTAGTTCAGATTTGACGTAGATGAGATTAAGAAAACCAGATTGAACATGTTCTCTAGTGAAGTGACAATCAATATCTACATGTTTGGATCTCTCATCTGAAGTGGGATTGGTGGCAAGTTGGATGGCTGGCTTGCTATCACAAAATATCATAATTGAAGTAGGATGAACTTCAAATGTGCGAAGTATTTGTTTGATCTATAACAACTCAGTTGTGAGGGACGTCAAAGCTCTATATTCAGCTTCAGCTGATGAACAAGCTACAATGGGTAGTTTTTTTTATTTCCATGAAACTAAAGCATCTCCAAGGAACACACAAAAATCGGTAGTGGATCTTCGAGTCACCTGACAACTCCCCCAATCTACATCAACATATGCAATCAAGCGAACATAGGAGTGAGCTGGAAAAAATATTCCATGACCTGGTCAAGATTTTAGGTACTGTAATAGATGATAGACAGCAAACAGATGGGGAGTGCACGGTTTGGTCATGAACTGACTCAATCTATTAACTGCAAAGGTTATGTCCGGTCGTGAAATAGTGAGATACATCAGTCTTCCAATTAACCTTCGATACATGGAAGCATCAGGTAAAAGATCACTATTTGTATCATTCAATTGAATGCTCGGGTCCATAGGAATCATACATGGTTTGGCAGCAGAGAAACTAGTGTCATGAAGTAACTGTAATGTGTATTTTCGCTGACATAGATGAATCCCCTTTGCAGATTTGGCAATTTCCAAACCCAAGACGCAACCATGTTGTTATTGCGATGCCAAAGATGATACAGAGGATCATCTAGTGAAGGGGCAACAAGAGTGCCATCAACGAATCCCAACTTATTCTTTCCTCCGAGGGCCATAACTACAGCACGACGCCAAGAATTAAAATTGTCTCCATTAAGGGTTTGTGAAACCAACATGAGACCGGGATTATCCAAAGGGTGCAGAAAATAGGGATTTGAAAAATTATCATCCATGCTTGGTACAGAAACGAACCAAGAAAAGATGAAGAACACAAGAACAAGATCGAAGAGAATAAGAAATCGATCTTCAAGGGGAATTGTGCAACGAGGAAGTAAATGCTCTGATACCATATTGAATCTTGGACAGAGAGAGAGAGCAAAGAATGATACTGTGAAACTCATTCTCATTGATGTGTAAAGACAAAAGGAAGTACCCGTGTGATTACAACAGAGTATTCAATATAAAGGAAACAACTGTAAAAGTAACCGTGGTTAAACTGACATCTAACTAATTCTAATATCAGGACAAAATGGAAACATAAGCCAATGTTTTTTTCCCTTCATTTCATTGATTCTACGTTCAATTTAACTGGAACGGAATTATATTCCTTAATGACAAGGTACAAGATAAAATTCAAGTTCATATCATGCTAAATTTGAGTACGACAAGTAGTCACATGGAGTAGGTATGTGACAGATCTATCAAACTCGTTAATCTCTGTGATTCCCTGCTCCAAAAGAGAACGCAATGCTATACTCATACGGTTTGTACATTCGCTATGATTTATGGAACATACTATAACCCATGCATGTGTACGACTATTACACTACTAGCCCATAGTATAGGAAGGGCTGGGTAAGTTGATCACAGTCGTTTTGACCTTGGTCATCATGTTTATGCTGTTGGTAATCCCTTGAGATCCAATGCCACTGTCCCTTATACCCTGTCAACAAAGCATTTGTTAATAGATTTGTGATATAGAAATAAATAATTTTGGTTCTTTTCCAAGTTCTGGAAATAGCAATTGTGAAATAATAGAATTTGATTGGTTTTAGGGTGGGTTCACCTGAAAGGGAAAATGATCTGGCCCACGAGCTGGGGCAGAGTTTATCTGAACTGTTCCCGTTTCCATTGCATCACTGATCAGTATTGCTTTGTTGACATCCTTTGTGAAGACACATCCCTACACAAGTTCAATGTGTTGATACAAATTACATCTATTATAAGAAAGCATTGTCTACTTTTTAAGGGGTAAGAGTACAACGTTCAAGCTTGAGGTCTATAATTTAATTTTACCTGAAGTCCAAAGTTGCTAGCATTACAATGATGGATTCCTTCTTCAACTGAATTGATCCTAATTACTGGCAAAACTGGTCCAAATGGCTCTTCCCATGCAATTCTCATGTCTGGCCTAACATTGTCCAGTAGCAAAGGCCAAATGAGATTCCCTTCTCTTCTGTACTCCTGGCAGAATGTTGCTCCTTTCTCCTTAGCATCCATGACCAGGCCTTCAATGAAATTGGCTGATGATTCTGACACAACCGGGGTTATATCACAGTTATCCTCTGGTGGCCCAACAGTTAGTTTTGCCACCTTCGCCTTCACTTTTTCAACCAAAGCATTAGCAACGGACTCCATTACCAGGACAACCTTAACAGCAGTGCACCTCTGACCACTTTTGTTGAAAAAAAAAAAAAGAATTATAATTCAAGTAAGTATCCATTATATAAAGAAAATTCCTTAGGAATGTGATTTTTTTATTTTTTTTTCAGAAATTATATCAGGATTACAATTTTACATATAGCCATACCATCAAAATAGAGGCACATGAAGCTAAAACGGAAGTACATTATATTTTTAACCATGCAACATTCATCTTATATGGTAAAATACTCTGATATTAGCAGCAATATCTCACAGACTCTCTTTATTTCACAGAAGGATGGAAAACAAGGATGCATACAAAGTGCGGAGGATGTCTAATAGTCTATCATAATATTGGCAGGCAGTTCTATCAAATCAATGCATAAAAAGAACCCTTGCCCCAGAAGTATTAAAGTCAGATGTGCCATTACCTGTATGAAAAGCCTCCCTTTATAATGTTTGCAGCAACCAAATCCAGGTCAGCATCCTCAAGTACAATGCAGGCATCTTTTCCTCCCAACTCCATTTGCAGAGGAATCATGCCTGCCTTCTTTGAAATTGCAATGCCGGTATCTCCACCAGTGAAGCTGACAAACAGCATAGCCATAAGTCAGTAGAGAAAAAAATACTTGCACATGGGAAATTGAGGATATGCAATTATGCAGTACCATAATAACACAGCATCATCTAAAACGGAACAAATTATCACCTGATACAGTTCACTCCAGGATGCATTGTAAGGAAGTCACCAATTTCTGAGCCTTTGCCAGTGACACAGTTGATTAGGCCTTTGGGAAAACCAGCCAAGTGAAAGCAGTGAACCATGTGCAGAGCAGAAACGGCTCCCTGAAATGCACCATTAAATAAACATTTAGAAGGAGTAATAAAGAAAAGAAGGGAAGAAACTATAGGACATAAAGATCCTGAAATGGAAAAATTGTTGTGGTGGTTTCTTTAACTGCAACACACTTATGCTAGCACTTTTGTGACATGAGGTAGTTATTATTGTGAGTGTGTGGATCTAACGTGTAGTGCCTTTGAAGAGTTTCACATTGCAGGATATAGTTACCTGAGTTGGAGGCTTGAGCACAATGGAGTTTCCAGCAATCAGCGCAGGAGCAATTTTGGAGACAGCAAGATTGACAGGATAGTTAAAAGGTGGAATGGCTAAAATCACTCCTAGTGGAATCTGAAAATCAAATGGAACTTTCTTAGATCACATCATCAACCAAACTGAAAACAAGAAAACACTTGGCAACTCACCTCACCATGGTCATTTAATTTACTAGTCGTTATAAGTTACTAAGATAATGAAATGTCATGCAGAGATTACCCTATATGTACTCAGGGTTTTTATAATGCGTCTGTTTGTAATTGTGACTTAATAAAATATTTTATTATATTGATTTTCTAGATGTAGCTGGCTATCTGTTCTGGAATGACTGAAGAACTTTTCGATAATAAAATATTTCTGGAATGACTATGGTGTCCAGCAAACAAGGACTTCTTTATTTGTGTCATAAGAGCTAATTACATTGACCTCCCTTGATGTTTGCACTAATTATACTTATAGCTTTCTTTAATTGAAAACTTATACCTACCTCCCTTAGTTATTTTATAAATTATTCTTACACGTTGACACCAGTTAATTGAAATGTGCACCAAAGGCAAAACCCTTCATTAAGGAAAATCTTGAACTAGAAGCAAAGAACTTCGTAGATGAACAGGAATTTGACTCCTCTTGTATATTTTAAAGACAAAGTGTATTTATCCTTGACATCCTGATTTTTTTCTCCTTCCTCTCCCCCACCCCAATGCATGGATTTTTTTGCTATATATAGGAAACCATTCCTTCTCTCTTTAATATTTACTATTTATTGCTTCCATACCTTTCCTTAAAAGCACCCGATCTTCTTTTTTTGCTTATGAAGTCCCTACCCTAATCTCCCCTCCCCCCCCAAAATGTGAGAATTCTTTTACATACTTATTAACCTGAAATTCACACACACTTAACTTCCCAAAACCTTTTATGTTAAAACATATGTTTTATAACAAAAAATTGGGACAAGCCAGTAATAAATGAATTTTAACTAGTGAAGTCAAGTAAAACACATAGTAAAGAAGTGTTGAAATAGACCTTGGATGTGAGGCAATATTTCGTCCTTTCATTTCCAGGAAAGCTATCCGATACCAAGAACTTTCCCTCTCCCAGAATCCTTACCCCTTCTTCAGCACAGTAAGAAACCAGATCCCCAGATCTTACAACCTTCAAGGAAAAACAAAAAACCAGTTATTTTCATCATTCAAAGTAATAGTCCTGACTCCTGAACAATAATTCGGCCTCTTTTACACAACCCGTGTCACAATATGCACCTCTGTAACTGCATCTTTGGCTGGCTTTGCTATTTCTTTCACCAAGCACTCTGCAATTGGAGCTTTGTGCTCTTTAAGGATAGCAGCTGCCTTGTGAAGAAGTTCAGCCCGCTTCCATAGTGGGGTCTTTGCCCATGACTTTTGTGCAGATTTTGCTAAATCCATGACCTTGTTAACCTCCTCTTGTGAACAAGCTGCATGAACATCATTTTTGGAGCTTATCAGACACAGTTATCTGCTGTTTTGTAAAAAAACATCAGGGAGAACCTTGTTCCAGGTTCTAGTTTGGTTAGACGAAACAAGAACGTGCATGTTAATATCTATATATACAGAAAGTCCAGCAAATGCTAGAGCTAGAATTTTCAAGCTTCCGGTAACATCCACACTGAAATAAAGGGCTTCAAATAAGTGCTAATATGTGACATCTTTAACGGTTAATAATTACCTTGAACTCTGTACTGAGTCTTTCTGGTAGTGGGGTTAATGATGGAAACACTTTTCCCAGAAGAAGATTTCCTCCATTCTCCATCAGCATAGTACTTGTACACATCTCCATCCAAAATCTCTGCAAAGAGTCCAGTCCCGGCCATGTTAGAAAAGATAGCTTAAACGCAAAAGCCTCGAGTTAAAAGAAGTTTATATAACTGTGAGAGAAAGAGGGAGAGGAGAATTGAAGGTTAGGAGGAGTGTCTGGTGTAGTATGGGTGGTTGGTTTGGTTTTGGTTAGGTGTTGTGTGACAACATGCGTCTTTTATGTAAGGAGAAGGTAAGCCAGGAATCGTTTTGTCCTGTGACTTGGAACAAGCCAGAGTTGGTTATTTGGTGGTTCTGAGATTGCCAGGTCAGCTTTAATTATCTTAAGCACCTTGTCCTATCTATCGTCAAACTTGTCACTAGGATATCATCACGCCAGTGGCATTTAGTTACAGAACAGTAAAAATCAAATTCAGTTGTCCTCCTTTTTATTTGGAGGAAGAGAGATTGATAACACCGAAAGAAGGTGTTACTGTGGCAGAAAGAATCAGACAATAATATTCGTAGAAAGGAATCGAATATTCCACATGTATTTGCTTCCTCTAAGAAGTAAATGTGTAAAGTAATATAGTTAGAATGTATTCAGTTGGTTAATTTTACGGAATACTTTAATTTAAATTAATGCTAGAGACACTTTTACTTTCATATTTTACAATTTACTTTTTTTAGTTTTTTTTTTGTTGCCTAGGATATCTTCTTGTTAAAAGCTAGAGACTAATATCTTGATGTATGGAGATCTATTTAAAAGACTGATTTCTCTCGATAGATGTTCTTTCACATATACGGATTTAAGATCAAACTCTTAACTATATGCTTAAGGAATATGGTTATCTGTTAACTATATCACACCATGTTGGTTGAATCTCTTTAATGAGTAATTCTCTTTACATTATTTTTCTCTAACCAAAAATCTACTAATAATCAAAAATCATTATTAGGATAAGTGTTAATGAAAATTGGTCAGTTTATTTCACGATTGGTTAACTAACTGCTATATTGAATTATTGATCAAAGTTTGTTAATGCTAATGGAGTTTGGTTAATTCGCATCAATATTTGTCAATGTTATTACCAATCTCCAATAGCATTAACCAATTTTGCGACCAATTGACCAATTGTCTTTTGTAGACCATTAAATGCAACGTAGGGTTATAATTTTTCTAGAGAAATGATGGAAAAAAGCTGCTCTAGTAGAATCCGAATTGTCTTACATCAAACCCTGTATAAAATGTCAAATTATTTGAAAGATAAACTGAAGAAAGGGACAAAGAAATTATTTTAAAATGTATTTGGATTGCACCATCTAATGAGAGAGAAAAAGAAATACGAGATAAGTGAATTTTATTTGTTAGATAAGATATCCACCTATTTAATGTATCTTTTTCTCTTTAATACAACTATAAGAAAGAGTCTTAAATTTTTTTACAATCAATATAAAAAAATAATAAAACTGATATGAAAATATCAAGAATCAAAAGTTTAAATGACGTATAACCCAATAACTTGCACAAAAAGTCATTTGTGTGAAATAATTCGTGTCCCTCTCCACATTTTCAATTCCACGTGTGAGAAACAAGATCAATTATTTAATAATATATTGTCAAGTAACAAGCGGAGAAAAAAAAAACTGAAAATGCCATTTGTGCAAGAAAAAATACGTGTAGTTGATATTTGACTTTATCTTTTGTTTACTTTAAGTGGTGCTTAATCAAAATGACGCAAGATTCGCCTTATATGTTATATCAGAATTAGAATAAGAAATGGTTAACACTCTTTTTGGGATTTATACCCCATTTACACTCGTATAAATAAGTTAAATTGTAAAATTAGGACGGAAAGCTTGAAACCTGAAACACTCAGTCTTACTTCTACTTCTAATGCCCGATCTCATTCCTAGCTCTCATTCAAACCAATTGTTAGGCTAGAGCACTACATAATCTAAAAGGCTAGCTAGTCAAAGTTATCTTAGTAGTAATCTTTTTACAAGTTTATAGTATTGTCTAATCTCTTATGGAGCGATATCCTCAACTAAATTCCTACCATTCTCATTAGATCTAATCAATGACCTACAACCAAACAAATTTTTGGAGGGTTTTGTCCAAATGAAAACCACATTTGACACACTGGTGTGTCACGGTTCTCGTATGCCGTCAAAAGAGGGGAAGCAAATAACTTGGATCCAAACTCTGACTAAACCTACAGCCAGCTAGTCAATGCCATTTTTTTACATTACATTTGAATCTTGAAAATATAAAATTTCATATATATATATATATATATATATATATATAATGGGTAGTTAATATTTATAGAGAAATATTATTTGAACAACAATACTTTTTTGTATTTATCTCTCTCTTACATATTATTTATCATATCTTATAATGATAAATAGAAATAAATACAAAAGTATTGTTGTACAAATTATTATATATAAATCATATCTCATATTTATATTCAAGTAAATTATCTTCATTTCTAAAAGTTTGATCAAGTGTTATGAACACTGCATTCATAATGGAAAACAATATCGAAAGTAATCAGCTTCATAATTGAGAAACGTGAATAAAGCAAAGCCAAAAGACACCTTTTACTGCAGAACATCGATTGTCCAATGTGTATTGTTTGCAGTTGATATGTCGTGCTGGAATAAATGATAACCGCCGGACAAATTTATCTCTCTTCTTTGTTGGCACCTTGTTCAGAGCTAAAGTATTCTCACTTTTGAAGCTGATGCATGATGTCCATGAAGACATCATGTTAAAAGGAAAATTAGAAAATGATTGAATGAAGGTAATTCATCGATATTCAGAACTGTTACAGCAGAGGTTATTATACAATAGAGTGAGCTAAAATCTAGGAGATAAACTAGGACATTGACTAATCTAAGGGAAAGGAAATTTTCTTAAGATTATTTACACATGGGCTAAATCAGGGGACGAAAATTGGAATTTTCTAACTAACCCGTATTTACACGTATGAAACATATCAAGAAAAGTAACACTCCAAGTTGGTCCGTGAATGCTGAGAACACCCAACTGCCAACTAATTAACGATTTAATTAAGTGATGGAAACGATCATGTCCCAAAGCCTTATAGAACAAAATGACAATAAATTTTCAATTTGTTTAGCTCATTCATGAAAACTTAACTAGATTAGATATAATGTGAAGTGCGATTTTATGTTTAGTTTTGCTACAAGAGCAACAGTTTTATGATATATTAATTCCTCTACTTATATGTACCCTTTGTCAACAACACGAGCTCAGCGAGAGATAATTATTTGAATATATAATTAGCTTCTTAATTAGATGGCAGTTGCAACAATCCGTGTCCTATTCTGTTCAAGAACGGCAATTTCTAATTATATAGCATGGTTTGGGACAGCTTCAGCCAAAAATATTTTGGTTACTAATGTGTGTCTGGGCTTGTAATTAAAGCTTTATCGGTAGAGCTAAGGTTAGCATTGAGACAAATAATGAGAGTGAGAGAAAGGTAAATCCGAACTGAGATGGATTGGCTTGTGCTAATACCAACAAATTATGCTTGAATTCAAGCAAAGTGATACGTATGAAATTTTGAATTAATTTTCAAGCATATGTATATATTCTCTTATACTTTAGAAAGTAAGACATGCCAAGGTGTGATTTAATTCAACACCACACACAACCTGACAAGAAAGGAAGGGGTTGTTGGGGGAATCGGGTGGTAGATACTTGATAGAGATGAGCGCTACCTCTTCTCAGAACAGAAGTAGCAAGAGCCACTAGTTTTATCGCTGAATGCGTGGTTGATGGCCAATCTAACTTCATTGCTGGGTGATTTATGGCTGAGGACCATTTATTGCATTGTAGCCATTTGAGATGAACTTATAATTCTTCCAAAAAAGAGTATGGACCACATTGACATTGCTTTATTTCAAAATCAAATTGCATGGCCCACCACCATGAAATTGATCGAGGCTGTATTGGGAGTACGTGTGTTGGTATTATTCAACCAAGCTGGGCTAGCTCAACTTTTGGGTGGTGAAATTCTGATCGAATATAGCATTCAAAACAGGTGTTGAAATTTCTTACAAGTGATTCCTGAGAAATACTAACAATCCACTCTTTTACGCAACACCCTATGATCGAATAAAATTCATGCAAGTCCCAAGCCACATATAACTCATAAAAAATGTGTTGATAGAGATTAGAGAGAACCATTTATAGGACAATCTTGACAAATTTTGGAATTGAAGCTCAATGAATCTGTTCGAATTGGACTAGCACGTGCGAGGTGTCTAAGTCTCAGTTGAATAAAATATTAAATTAGAGCAAGAGTGATGGCTTATAAGCTTAGATGGTTCTAAAAGATAAGCCTTTAGGTAAGCTATTAGGTCCTTTTCTTTTTTGAATTGGGTGAGGAGATAAGGCACCATGAATTGAATCAGTGTTTAGAAGAAAAGTTGTCTATTTCAATTTTCTTATTTCTACCATTCAATTTTGATTTAGTTATAAATTCAAATTTGATCTAATAAGACGTTGTTTAAATTGGATTAGTTTTTTTTTTTTTTCGAAAGTAATAAACAAATCGATCTTATAAAACACAATAAATATAATTAATAAAAATTAACTCAGATTATCAATTATCTTACCCTATAAGCTGTTTGTTACAAGCTTAAAATTAGTATGTCTCTCTTCATATTCGAACTAGTGAAAAGAACCTAAACAATATCACAGTTAGCATTTTTAAGTTTGAAATTAAATCGCTTACTTTTGTTGTAATTTATCTCAAGACTTTATTAAAGATATCTTATCCTATATCATTCCCTTTATAACTTATTCTTCAATATAAAATATAAAAATTATATAGTAAAAAACAATAATAGATAATAAACACGTTTCAAACTAACTTAGGATTAATAAACTTATAAAAAGAATAGAATAATGAGATATAACTTAGATAAAGATAACAAAGAAAATATTAAAGTATTTTATATAATATTATAAATAATGAGATATAATTATTTTTTTAATATTAAAACCATCTGATTCTAATCTAAGTATTTGGTTTTTGACTACCAACTATTAAGTAACTTAATAGATCAACTAGTAAAAAGTTGTTCTATCTTAATTAATGATCAAGTTTAAATTTTGAAAATGTAATTACATTCTTAATAATGATGAACTAGTAGAAGGTTGTTCTACCTTAATTAATAATCTTGAGTTTAAATCTTGATAATGTAATTACATTCTTGGTAATTCTATCTACCACGAACCAAATAAAATGAGTTAAAGTATTCAGTTTTTAAGCCAAAAGTGCTCAAGTGTGGTTCAACATTTTGTCATGCCTGTGTGTTTATGATTTTTATTATGCTAAATTTGATATGTTGTAACATTTTCTCTTATTATAGATTAACATGTATGCTAATTTTAATTTTAATTTTTTTCAATGTGTACTACTTCATATTTTTTTCATAATTTTTTTATTTAGGTATGATCATTTTTTTAATACATGAAATTGAAAAGATGCACATGTAAGATTTGTTGTTGTGTCTATCTGTCTGCATTTTTAATTTTGTGTTCATCTACTATTTATGATAATCTATAACAATAAAATTTACAATTGTATACATGTTTTTTTTCTTTTCAAGTCAATAATTTTATCACATTAAATATCCTTTGTCATTTTCTTTCGCACCATTTATCTAGTGTCAATTTTTTTCTTTACTTCAACATATTTATTTTTTAATGACATTTTATTGTTTAATTTTTAATACCTTTTCTTTAGATATTTAAAATCATCCTATTTAATTTAAAATGATTATGTTTAAATTGATTAAAAGTGTCTTTCATTACTAAATTATTGAACACACTTTTATTTGTAAAAACACACACACACACACACTCACACTTTTTTTTTTTTTAACTTCCAAAAGAGTGTGTTTGACAATTGATAAAATTAAAAGTAGGGAAAAACGAAAACATAGCTAGTTAGCTAGCAACCTAGCGAAGGATTGCGGAACAACTTATGAGGACATTTCTCGCGGGGCAGATACAGTTATCAAGGCCCAACTCGGCCCAACTCTCACTAATTGAGTAATTGGGATCAAAAATAATAATTTTGATATTTTACATCGAGTTTTTTTTATATTACCTTCCTCTTCCTTTTGAGATAAAAAGGTAAGAGAGAAAAACTCAACTTATCATTTTCTGCTCTTAATTTTTACATAAAAGAAAGAGTGTAGGACACTAGGACAGTATAAAAAAAATTATGATATAAAAAATATTAAAAAAAAATTATACATAATAAAGGCTAATATATTTCCTTTTAAGTTGGATCGTCAGGTAGCACATTAATTCGCTGAATTAATAAAATAAAATCAATAAAATTAAAATAAGTGGATGATGTGAGATATCAATGAAAGAGAAATTAAAAATAATGAAAAATTAATTTAAGTTTAAATGTGTAGAGATTTGAGATTTGAAAACAAAAAATAAAAATAAAAACTAAGAAATCAAACCACTATCACTCCCAATTACATTACATTATATTATGCAAGATGCAAGGTGAATTATGTGAGTTGATAAATTAATATATGTAACATAATTCACACACACACACAAAAAGACATGTTAATCAGGTTAACTTAACAAGTCAAGTTCGTTTTGTTAATAACTCTATTTAGATAATTTTGATTTTTTTATATTTTAGATTAATTATATTTTAACGTATTTAAATAAGTTTTGAAAATATCACCATCATTATTTACATATAGTATATACAATAAAATTTGAATCACACTAATCACTGTGGTTATAATGCTTGCTCGCTACGGTGCCACCACACACACACACATAAAAATCAGAAATCACAACAATAAACTAATATTATAACACACACACACACAAATTTTAAAACTATAAAATAAAAATCAATACTAAAATATTTTTAAAATCAGACATGATAACATAAAATATTACTTTTGTTTCTTTTTAAGTGTCGTTTAAGATTATTTTACACAAACTAAAAAATTCAATAAATTTTCTTGTTTTCATAAAATAGTTATAAAGTTTCCTACTATACCCTTTCTCATTTTTACTTCACAATAAATGTATATTTGTTGTAAATGTGTAAATTAATTAAAAATTAGGCAAAAAGTAAAGGTATAATTGACAAAAAAATAACTAATATTATCTTGAACTTTAAAAATGACAGCTAAATAGAAGCAATTTTTTCTAAAAAACTGATAACTAAAAAGGAACGAAAGGAGTAGTATTATTACTGAATGTAGGTACTAACTTCAACAATCAAGAAACTTCAAACTTGAGAACAAAGATGATTATTTATAGACACATGAAAATAGTTTGTTGGAGGGAGTCTTCATTTCTAGTCAAAAGAGCTTTAATTTGAATCTTGAAACTCATTAAATGTAACATTAAATGTTTTTTTGTACTTTAACCATACGTTACATGAGGTTTCCATTTCAGAAAAATGATACTTTGGCCTTTTTTTGAGTAATTGTTTTGTCCTTATTCTATTTTTGTGTGAGGAGCATTGTTTGGTTTTTTTTTTTTTTTTTAATGATGGTACTTGTCACATTCCTTAGTGTTTTCAAAGTCATTCAAACTTGTTTAAAACTTTTTGGAGTACATTTCCTTGAACTACTCAAATAAAATATTGATGAGACGAGGTTTTTTAGTAAGACAAAGTAGTCATCAGTTAAAACCTTTCAAAACACAATCAAAGCATTAATAAGATGATGCTTTAGAAACGTTACCAGGTGATATCATGGTCTATCCTTTTTTAAGCACTTAGTCGAAGTAATTAGTACAACTAATTTAATCTTATTCACTTATGACTTTGTTTGTTAATAATATTATAATTATATAAAATTAAAATGTCAATAAAATATTTTAAAATTCAGAAATAAGATGAATATAATTAAAAAGAGAAATGACGGTGAACAATATTTCTTTTTTCGATAATAGGTGAACCATAGTATTATCCATGGAATAGAAGTAACAATATTATCATATTATAAAAAAAATTAATTGTAAAATTATATAAAAATCGAAACGAATGTGTTTAGGTATATTATAGGAACAAATATTTTATTATAAAAATATTTTATTGTTATTTAGATAAGACATATTTTAAATTATTTTATTTACAATCAATATATTATTATTATTATTATTATTATTTTATAAATGTAAAAATATATGAAAAATAATAATAAATTTTAAACTTTAACGTTGGTTTTTTCAAAATTAAACTTTTTTTATATGTAGTAAGACTAAACTTATTAATTTAGTCTTTAAAATTAATATCAAATAAATATTTAAGAGACCAAATAAATAATTTAACTTTTCTCAACAAATTAAGTATTAATCTAATTAATTCCATAATTTGTAAACTTCAAATGTATAACATCATATATTAAAAAATTAATTAGAATATCTTGAAAGTGTAATTTTTTTTATATTATTATTTAATCATAAATCATTATAAACGATTAGGTAATTAAATTTTTTTATAATTATTTTAAAATTTATATCTAACATAATTTTTATTTAACTAACAGTATAAAAATTTTATCACAGGCATTTTCCCAAAATTTTTTTTTTTTTTAAAGGGAAATGCATATTCCAACAGACCAACATCTAAACTATGATTGGAAACACACACAAACAAATTACATTCCAAAATTCAAAGTGTGCATTCAATTTGGTCCTTGAAATAACACAATTTCTCTTAAATAATATTTAAACTAATAAAATTATATAAATAGATTCTAAAATATTAGAAACTATGTTATATAATTTTTCAAATATTAAAAAAAACTGAATTTAATATTTTATTAGGAACTAAATTAAAGAATATTTAACATTTTAAAAATTAATTATATAATTTTATTAGTTTAATAACTATTTAAGAGAAATGACATCTTTTATGAATTAAATTTACAGGTTTATTCTTATTTAAATCAGAGGCAGGTTAAGGACTTAAGGTTACCTCCAATTCTCAAAGCCATCGTGAAAGTCGGTTACCGGCAGGGATCATATATTATATCTTCTACCTCTAGCCTCTAGGGTTCCGACCAATTCATCATACTCCTTCAATCTTCAATCTCTAATTTCCCCATCACAAACCCTAGAAAATCGTTCCAAATGCATCCAAAATCGGTCCAAATCCTGGTCCAGTCACCGGACCTCGGAATTTCGCTTCAATCCGCAACCAACCACGAAACCCTTTCCGATCTCAAGCACTACCTCTTCCCCCAATCCCACCGATCCTTCTACTTCACCTTCAATGGCAAGCCCCTCCCCGACCAAACCCCTCTCTCCCAATTCCCCCCTCTCTCCGCCCTCTCCCTCCGCTCCCGCCTCCGCGGCGGCGGCGGGGACGGCGGCGCCACTGGCGCCGAGTCCCGCGACTGCTACCTCAACATGTACGCCGAGAAGAAGCCCGACAAGGTGGACCCCAACGAGCAGCGCCTCTCGAAGTGGCTCAATTGCGCCCTCTCCAACGAGCCCCTGAGGGAGCCCTGCGTGATCGACAAATTGGGGAATATATTCAACAAGGAGGCGCTGGTGGAAGCGTTGTTGGGGAAGAAGCTTCCCAAGGAATTTGGGCACATCAAGGGTTTGAAAGACATGATTAATATTCAGCTTTCTTCGGTTCCTGGCTCTGATGATGGGGCAAAGTTTCAGTGCCCCGTTGCGGGGCTTGAATTCAACGGAAAGTATAGGTATTTCGCTCTGAGAAATTGTGGGCATGTCTTGAGTGCCAAGGCTTTGAAGGAGGTTAAGTCCTCGGCGTGTTTGGTTTGTCACAAGGAGTGTGCTGACGTGGATAAGATTGTGATCAACGGGAGTGAGGAAGAGGTGGCGGTTTTGAGGGAGAGGATGGAGGAGGAGAGGGCTAAGATAAGGGAGAGGAAGAGTAAGAAGGTTAAGAACAATGATGATGGTGTGGGTTTGGAAGGGACTAGGTTGAGTGGTACTAAGCATGGTGTTGATGTTAAGGCTGTGGAGAGGGTTTCCGCTAAGGTGGAAGGGAATGGGAAGGTTGCTAATGGTAATGGTGGTTTGAATGGGGTTGCTGCTGCGAAGCGTTTCAAGGCTGCGGATATGGCGCCGGCGAATGCTACCAAGGATGTGTATGCGTCCATTTTTACTTCTTCAAAGAAGTCTGAATTTAAAGAAACATTTAGTTGTAGGTCTCTTCCTCTTGGTAGAAACTGATTGTGGTAACTGGTATACGGGTGTCTCTAATGTGTTATTGTTGTCCAATGTACTGAATTTTAGTTTGTGGTTATATGCGTGATCGACTCTTCCTGTGATGGCTTTACTGGTTCTATTTCCATCAGATCATTATCATTAATCATGCTTTGGAAGGTGTTTTGTTAATAACATCTCTTTATTTGACAAGAAGCAGATTTTAGAAGTTGTACTTAGTTGTTGTTCTATGTTTTTGATTACATACCGCTTGTGCATTATGCTATATAGACAATGTTTAAGTGAGAGATATCATCTAATGTGGGGGCTGAATGATTGAGCATGTGACATGCAGGGTAATTACTTGTGTTTCTCATGTATGAATAGGTCGGTGATGTCCATACTCCATAGAGTATTGCACTAGTATTACCCTTTCTTCTTTGTAGATGAGGAATGTAAGAGGGTGTTTAGAAGAGATTATAGACAGCTTATTAAGCTTATGAAATTAATTTGATTGCCTTATATTCTTTTTAGCTTATTTCAGTAAGCATCTTAGTGTAGTTTATCAAAATAAACTCCTTAGCTTATTCTAGTAAGTTTCATGATCAAATTTATGGCATAAAACCTCATGTAATAAGTTATTGAGCAAGCATTTAAGTTGTTTATCCAAATTCATCCTAATTCAACCTACCATTTAAACTTTACATATCTTCTACTTGGTTATTTCCTTATTATACTTTCAATGAATGAATGACATGTTTGAGCTCCTGTATTTAGATTACGATGCCTATTCTTTATGTATCAGTAAAGCATTTTGACTCTCAAAACAACTGGTGGATTTACTGTTAATAAAAATTGTGTCGGATGAGCCTGTGTAATGGAGTGGTCATGTGTATATATGAAAAATAGTGGTTTTCAGAAAGGGAAACAAAATAAAATTTTCTTGGAATGTTGTTTTCATCATATAATCATACTATGCAAATTTTGGTGTTTGTTGTGATCAAAGAACTTAAATTTAAAAACAAAACACAACAAATTTTCACAACTCTGCTTGTGGAAATATTTTTCTTTCTTGACAAGATTTATAATCATAAAAATGGAAAGCAGAAATGGAGAGAATTGGGAAGTATGACGAGTCTTGGTTTGAATGGTGTGAGTGATGCTGCTGCTGCTGCAAAGCATTTCAAGGCTGCTGATATGGTGCCTGCAAATGGTACAAAGGATGAGTATGTGTCCATTTAAGAAATGCTAGCAGTATACTCTCTAATGCACCCTTTTGAACACATTATTTATTATTGGTTGAAATTTATTGAAAATTGCAAAATTTGATAGGTTTTACTTTTTATTCAATGAGTTTCTTTCATAATTTTATACTTTTCAATAAATTTTAACCAATAGTAAAAAGTGTATTAGAAAGAGTGTGTTGCTAGTCTTCCTCGCTTACATTTTCACTTCGTCAAAGAAGTCTGAATTTAAATAAACATTCACTTGTAGGTCTCTCCTTCTTGGTAGAAACTGATTGTGATGTCTGGCATCCAACTGTCTGATGTTTTTTGGTTTAATGGAGTGAATTTAGTTCATGATTGTAGAAAAGTTTGGCTTTTCATGTGATGGCTTTCCCGATTTCATTCCCATCAGATCCCTGTCATCAAGCTTGCTTTGGAAGGGGTTTTGTTAATAAAATCCATTTGTTTGCCCTCTTCTTCGAGAGGCAGATTTTAGATGAAAAGTATTACTCATTGTTCTCCTATAGTCAATATTTTAGTGAGACATATAAAGCTGAGGGTTGAACTGTTGAACCTTTGACATTCCAATTAAGGCTTAAATATGTTTTTAATTTGAGGTAAGTTTGTTTTTGTCTTTTAAATTTAAAATTAATCTTTTTAGTTCTTGTAATTTGAAAAAAAAAATAAAAAATTAATCCCTCTGTCCAAATGTTGTCAAAATGAATATTTTGAAAGAAAACACAAGTAATATGGTATTTGATAATAAAAATGCAAAATCAAAGTGAATTATCACGTAAACAACTTATAATTTGTTAGTCACATAAACGACTTGATAATAAGAAATGGTGTTTGGGTAGAGGGATTAAAATAATTTTTTTTTTGTTTCAAATTACAGAAGCTAAAAATATCAATTTTAAATTTGGGAGACCAAAACCAAATTTATTGCAAATTTAAAGAATTAAAAACATATTTAAACATTCCAATTAATTACTTTTGTTTCTCTCTTATGTTTAGTTTGGTTATGTCCGTGCTCCGTAGAGTATTTTGTACCAGTATTGCCTCTTTTTTGTACATGAGGAATGTTTTTTTAAACTGAACTTATCCTGGTTATTTCCCTCATACTTTGAATGAGTGACATGTTTAACAGTCCGTCTCGGATTATGGTTTCTATACTTTATGAGTAATGATATATAGACACCTGTTACAATATAAGTACTCCATTGATACTCCTTATTTCTCTCTCTCTCTTTTTGGCACATTATTAGTATGTTTGATTGTATGACTGATCCTTTATACGTATGAGACGTGACTTTTTGAAGCTATTTGAATTAGCTTTCACGTTAAACATGAAAATTATGTGATTTTAAAGAAAACGTGATGAACTTCTAAACACTCACTATATCACCTATCACATCTATATTTCTCTCTTTTCTATTTCATTTCCTCTCTGCATGCAAAGCATTTGGGCTCTTCTCAAAACAACAGGTGGATTTGCTGTTAATAAAATTTATGTCTTATGAGCCTCTGTGGCAGAGTGATTACGTATAATGTGAAAAACAAAAAGCTCAAAACAATAAAAATCTGTTTGGAATGTTGTTTTATCATGTAAATAATATTAAGCAACTTCAGTGTTTGTTGTGTTCAAAGCACATAAATTTGAAAGCAAAACAACTTTTCACAACTCTGCTTGCTCGGAAATGTTTCTTGTTGATGAGATTCTTATCAAAATATGAGCAGAAATGGAGATACTGGGGAAGTACACAGCTTGAAAATATGAAAGACATACTTGCTGGCAAGCTTTAGGTTGTGTATGGATAAGAAATTTGAAATGCATGAAAATTTAATTGTTTCAATTAAATTGCTTCATATTCAAAACACTTACCAGCATGAGATTCTCCATCAAAATACAAACAGATGTATCTATAATAATAATAATAATAATAAAAGCAAATGAATAACACAAACCGCATATGCCCCTATTATTATATAAAGGCAAATGAATAACACTAAAAAAATTACAAAAACACAAAACATAACAAAAATATTCTTTCATTTTTTCTTAGTGTCTTTACCCAGTAATGGATATAGAAACAGATCACGTCTTGGGCATATTGCATATGTTGCGAAGTAGGGGTGTTAGGCAAATAACCATCAATCCGAAAAGTCCGGCCCAAATCAATTAGAAAGAAAGAGTTCACATTGAACGACTGGAACACAGTTCACTCAGTCACAACTTCAGGATCAGCACTCTTATCAGTGATGGCTTCCTCATTGACAATGCGCAGATCTGGATAATTTCTATGGTTCAAAGAATGCAACCATAGAGCAACAGTTCCTTCCTTCTGTTCCGTGGAAGCAATATGAGAATATATGTACTTCATTTTGAACTCCTCAGCGTCTTTCTCATACGCTTTCATTGACAACTCTTCATGGCTATCTTTCCACTTCTGGTTATATGAAGCAAAGAAGCACTCGTCCAAATATAATCCAACCTCAGGGGCAGTAGGCACATTAATGTTAACATCCCTGCATTTAGGAAAATATAAGCGAAAATAAAAAAAAATATACATCCAATGAGAATCACACTCAATTTCAAATAGAAACTTATAGATAACACAAACAATAGAAGTTGTACTCACTGCTGCAAAGCTTTATCAATAAGTGACTCCGGCGCACAATTTCTCATGATTGCCACTGCCAGCCCAATCATCTTCCGTATCTGATGAAGCATGAAGCTCTGTCCCACAACCTCACACTTTACAAACTCCATGCCCTCAACTACAAGAGTGGTGTTTGCATGGAATGAAACAATGTAACGTCGAGCAGCAGGGTCCTCAGCTTTTGTTCTAGTGGTGAAGTTATGGAAATTATGAGTCCCTACAAAATACTTTAAAATCTTATTAAATCTCTCCCTCTCCTTCTCACCATAACAGAACCCACTTCCATTGGTAGACGTATCCTCCCTATTCACTTTTTCTTCCTCAAGAATGTCTGAATTATTCATGGATTCACCGTTCAAAGGTGTACCCTCTTCCTGAACAGGAATTACAGTCTCAAGACCAGTTTTAGAGTTCATGCCACCCTTATTATCATTCCCAGATTCCTCATTTAGGTGATTATCATCACCTTTGCTCAAAGAAACCTCCACATCCTCTGTAACTCCAGGGTTAAGTACAGCATTTTTGTTTGATGAAATACCAGCCTCAACATCCACAGTTTCTAGTTCCAGATTGTGCTTACGATTACCAACTAATCCTACCACTTTTCGGCCTCTCTCAGAACACTCCAAACACTTAACCAGCTCATTTTCAGATCCCAAACTAGCCATGACAGTCTCCCTATCACGATGACAACTTGGATCAAGAGCAAACACAGGAATGAGATAGACATACCTCCTCCGGTCACAGAACTTCTTGGCATTAAAAGAAGCTGTCACACGCTTGTAACCAAAGATCCTTATCTGAGAGGGAAGGTTTGAATTAAGGCGGTCAACAAGGCCAGGTGGATCAATATAGAACCGGCCCGAGACAACCTGACCAACAGCACTAACACCTTTATCAGTTCTGGCTGAGCGAGCCCAGTCATATCGTTTAGGAATTCCACGATCCTGTTCAGGGACAGCTCCAGATACATATAAGGATTCTTCTAGGTCACCTTCGATGGTTTTTGCACCAGGGTTTTTCTGCATACCCTGATAGCCAACCCCACAGTAAGCAAAGAAAATGGCAACCTTACGGCGCTTGTATCTTTTCTTGGTGCCTGAGGCAGTTGGGCATTCTTCATCATCAGAAGTTGTGGTGGACATCTTCAACTTCTTGGGTTCTGGCTCCTCCACAGCTACTGGAGGTGGTGGAGGCAGGGACGAAGTTGTCAGCATTGTATCTGAGTTTTCCATTTTTTAGAAGTGACAAGAATATGACTGGTAGAAGGCAATGTTTTAAAACCCGGAATGTTCAACAACCCGAAAAAGGGACTGGCTCAAGACTCAAGAGTCACTGGCCAGGCCAGGGAACAACTCTGGCCAAACCAATGACACCAGCATGAAGCCACAAACCTAAACAACAATTTGATTTATTAATACAGAAATGAACAAATCCTATGCAATATTGGAGACTCTTCCAGAACATTTCTAGTTTCTAATATAACTTCAGATGCAATTTCCATTTCAGTAAGTTTTAACGAACTCATAATCATCGTTATCTATACATTTTGGGGGTTTTTTCTTGTCTTGCAACGTGCAAACTAGAAGAACAAAGAACTAGTAACACATAAGCTACAACGTCTATTATTGCTTGCTGTTAATAAAAATAGATGGGAAATATCCAAAGATCATTGAGAATATCCATTTACCCATAAAGCATAAGATTTTATTAAACTCCACAATCGATATCATCCACTTTGGAGAGAGCGAAACAAATGGCATATATATATATATATATATATATATATATATAAATATTTTTAACAAAAGAGAGAGAATAAGACAGTGAAGCAAAGGTATTCGGAAGAAGTATTACCAGAGGAGGAGCAAGAGAATGCTTGCTGTTGCTGGGGGTTGAACTGCAAAATGAAAATGTGCGTGCGAGAAAGATGGCAACAGCGTTAAACCCTCGTTTCAGTTTCAGTACCAGAAACTAGCCACGCTTCCACTGCCTGCTTCCGATTTGGGCCCCCAAAGCGCACGTAATGGTTTTTGTAACTGGGCCTTAACCCAAAATTGAATAATGGGATTTTTTATTCATGAATAATGGGATTACAATTATTAATTATATGGGCATAATTATAAATCATATATTGGTCCTGCCCACTAGGATTGGTCTAGTAGGAGGAGGTTTGAGTAGTTTATATGGAATTCTAAGTTGTTATCATTGTACAACAACAAAAATCATATATTGACCAAAAAAAGGAAATATAACTCATATAAATAAATAAAAACTATGAAAAATTGAAAAGTCAAGGAGAAATAGGTTGGAGATATGATGTAAATACACCTAGTTAGTTTGTTTGTGACTCTTTTAAAGTGATAAAGTGTACAAAGAGAGTAAAAATATATCAATCCTTAATTTTAAATGAGTAAAATTTATGACGTGCATTAATTAATTTATATTAAAGATACAATTTTTATTTTTACATTTTACATTTTTTTTATTGTATTGGGGTCAAACCTAGTTAATTGAATACACAGGCTTTTTTCATTATTATTTTTAAGGAAGATGAAACTTTAAACTTTAAATATGATACTTATCAAAACGATAATTTTACGGTAAAATGCATTATAGGTTTCTCAAGTTTTGGTCAAAATTGGTCCTACTCTTTACACTTTGAAAATGACGATTTTGGTCCTCATTTTATGAAAGTTGGTGATTTTTGTCTCTCATCCTTAATCTGTCAGTCAAGTTTATGAGATGGCTAACGTGTTGCCATGTCAGCACTCTGTTAATGGCCACTTTGTGTTGACTGAGATCTGACATGGATTAATGCAAAAAGTAAAAAAAATAAGAATAGGTGAAAGTAAAGCAAAAAGTATCTCAATTGGTTTCCACTCTCCAAGAATTCATAAACCAAAATGACCTCAGATAAGGCAAAACCCTAAGGTCACCACACAATTCTCATAGACAAAAGCCAAAGGTCCCTACACTATTCACAAATTTTCATACAAGACAAAATAATGAATGTTACACCGTTACCAAGACCCAACCAAACACAACCTTTGAAATAATTTCTTTCAAATTTATTGTTACTAGACAAATAACTTGTCAAAATCTCTCTAGCTCTTCACCTTAGGCTTTTCATAGAACAACCACTAGAGGTGTCAAATGGGCTGACTTGGTCCCCTTTTGGGCCTTTTTTTTTCCAGCCCAGCCCAACATTAGGCGGGCCATAGGGCCAATTTAGCTTAATTTTTTTATCAATTAATTTTATTTTTCTATTGTATTTATTTTTCTATCAAATATGTCTTGTGCATGCCATAATTTAGAAATTATAAGACATAGACACTAGGTCAATGGATGCTTTGTCATTAATGTTTCTAAATGTATAAAGTTCAATAAGAATGCTAATGGGATATATTAATTCATTTTTATAAATAAGTGCAGCAGAATCGTTTTTTTTTTTAAGTTCAATAAGAATGCTAATGGGCACTGGACACGAATGTGGTACTGGTAGCAGTAGAATCGTGCTATTTTTTATAAGTTTTACAGCGTTTCTTTTTTTAATTTTTTACTTGTATATATATAATAGGTATCAGGCTAGCTTGTGGCCAAACGGGCCGAGCCAAAGTTGCTCGGTTCCCTTTGGGCCCGTATTTTTTGAGCCCAACCCAACTCTTTTTACGAGTTGATCGGGCCAAGCCCATTTTGCCAACTCTAACAACCACTAAAGGAATTCAATTGGTTCAACACAATTTCAACAAGGAGGAGAGTTTTTTATCCGATAAGAATGAAGTGTTTTATGAAAGGGCACAAGTTATCAGCTACTCAATTTTGTTTGGAGAAAATTAAGTTAACTCCATTAATCCTCATTAAATCTCAGTCAATGCAAATTGGCTTCACATGGCAAAATGTTAACTAGATCATCAACCTAACAGACAAAGTTAGGGTGAAAGACAAAGTTCACCAAATTTCATAAATACGAAGACCAAAATCATCGTTTTTAAAATGTAGGGACTAAAATAAATTTTGACCAAAATTTGAGAAAACCTAAAACACATTTTACCTATAATTTTATAACTAATCAATTGTGATAATATGTGAGAGAATCATGTTACAATAACATTTGTAACAATTTTTTTTATCAAAATCTAAATAATCACCTTATTTATAGATTTTTTTCCTTATAACTTAAACTATTAAATAATCAGGTGTGTATAAGAATTATACATATTATATTTTTATAAATATTTTAATCCTAATATAAATATTTTTTTTTAAAAAAAAACTGAAGTAAATAGATAAGTTGGAATATATGTAATTCAAAGTGGTTCATAATGGGCTAACTCAAAATAATTGACAACTTAAGAGTTTGACAATTACAATTAGGTATGACAGTTAAATCCAAACCTCTAGGTACCTGTCAAATTTTGACCAGACTTTGATAGAAAAAATTGTTTGTCTGAGTTTAAGTTTGAATTTTTCTTGATTAGTAAAATATATGTTAATTATTGTAAGAGTAAAATAATTTAAATTATAGTCATAATTAAATAACAAAAAATTGTATATTTTATTAAAATATAATTTAGTTCTTAAGTTTTTGTTTTTAAAATTCTTATTGTTTATTATTTTTATATTTGTTAAGTAATATATAATTGGTATATGATTTATTAAATATATATTTAAGTAAATTATTTTTTTTTTTTAAAAAGGCGGAACAAGTTCCTTGCAAGTTTCTCTGACTTACGAAGAAAATAATATTGAATTAAAAAACCCACCCAATTGTCATGGCTAATTGCAGCTTAGTTCCTGCACATCTCACTTTATCCCATCCCCGTTTCTATCGGTGACTAAAAAGAAAATATAATTTGTTGAATTTGAGTTAGTTTAACTCCATCCTACAAAGCATTGTTGTTACGAGGTTTTTCTAACTTCACAAAAATCCCCGATTATATTGTGGTTCAACCCTCAAGCAACGCTCTAGCACCGAAACTTCCACACCTACCTATGTTGCTTTGCACTTTGCCCACTTTTTATCATTTATTGCATTCGGATGAAAATTCCCCAAACTAAGATCCAATAAAAAAAAATTGACTGACACAAACATTTGAGCAATTCCACACACTCGTCCAAAATTGCCAATGTGCTCTGGGCTTAAAAACCCACAACATAGTACACAAGAGTCGAGGGAGGGTTTTGACTTTACCAACGTCATATGCCACTAGCATTCAGCGATGTTTGTATGCCAGTACCATTTTACATTTTACTGAGAACATGGTCCACAACAAAGTTAGCAGAGGTCACAAGCCAAATTGATTTACAAGTATGTTGCTTTTGCTAGATGCAGGTGTGCCTTATTGTCATACAATCTCATGTTAATGATAGGAACAATTTTAGCAAGAAATGAGCATCAGATTAAGTTATATCCTTAAACAACTCAACTAAACGTAAAAGAACCAACAATTTAAAAAATCATATCAGACCCAGACAACCTCGTTAGAAGAACCAAAATTCTTAAAATAACTTATTTGTAGATCATGTAATTACATTTATCAGTAAATATTTCTACACTGAATGAGAAGGATGGAGGGTGGTGCCGAAGAATCCTATCCTCTCACCTCTAACAGCGTTTCCTCGAATTACTGCTATTTGGCGTTGAGGATTGTCTTGTGCATAAAACTATATGCACAGACCTATCAATATCAGTAGGGAAGATCAAGAGTATAAATAAGACAGCAAGTGAAAATTGAAGAAAATAATGATCCATGGATTCCAACAATGAATCAGGCTTTAGCAAAACAAATTTTCCTTCGTGTAGTTTTAATGAAAATCTTCAATGTGCGGTAACTTGACACTTAAGGAACAAAAATTTAGCATTATACCAAATAAATACGTGTGTACTTCTAGAACTCTATCCATACCTTCGATTTCCAAAAGTTTTCTCTAGGTGTTTGGTCTTATGATCTATGATGGGGCTGTAGTAATTCTATTTATGAGCGTAGCAAACCTTTTGGTCTATATGAGCGTGGCCAATTTAAACAAACCAAAAGAACACCTTGGAGTCTAAGATATTGCCATCACATATGGTTGGAAGTGCAAATGACCCAACGCATGGTATGGTTGGAATTCAAGCAAGTATAATTCATTAGCTGGTTGTCCACTCCACTCTTAGTTTACCACTGATTGACCTGAGTGGATAAAATGAGTAAATGACTACTGACATCTTTCCCGTTCCAGATTCATATTGTGATTCATGTCAGTATGTGCCCCATAAACAGCATGACTAATGAACTAATCATTTGCACATATCAATTGGAGCTTGAAAATTTTGGCTGTGAGCCAGATTTCGAATCACTGGCATGTCAATTACCTTCCTTCTTGATGGGTGGCAATGCTCTCAGCTAATCTACCAGCAAAAAGCACAAGACAGCAACACCAATGCACTAATTACAGCTCTCAGTGGTGAAATGCCATCCTGAAAAGGAATATACCACTACTAAGTTGAGATATTTATGAAGGGAGAAAAGAATATATTGTTACCAAATGATAGAAAACAAGAATGTGGCAATAACAACTTCCAGGATGGGAGGAAGCAATGGTAACATACATTCTCTAACATAAAGAAACCTATTTCTAAATGCACAACGGAAACAGACAAATTTCTTCAAAAATAAATGTAAAAGCAACCTTCACACAAAAATCTCAATCAATGAATTGATATAAAAGGGTGACCATAAAAGAGAGGTTTCTGAATATAATGAGCAATAGTCTTACATTGTGAATGAGTTGATCATCTCCCCAATCTTGCTACAAGCCACCACAAACCCTAAGTTGTATCTCATGGCTGCCTTCTTGATCTACATGAATAAGGGGAAATGAAACTAAAGTGAAAATTAAAAATTAAGAATCAGAATAAAAGCTGAAACTGTCTCAATTAAAACCAATATATCACAAAGAAAAGGCAAGTAGGTGGAGCAAACAAGTTTAAAGACAAGAAGATGCTGGTTCAGATGCACTTTGTATTTATCTCAAATTCTTAGTTACTAAGATGCCTTTTTAACAGTAGGACGTAAACCATAACCCAATCCATACAACAAAAGAAAAATCATTCTATTGATTGATTGGAAACATTGATTGGTAAAGAGTGGAAACATTTATTAAATAATACCTTTCGAATCATCACTAATAGTTTCAGGAGGCAGTGAATCCAAAAGAGGTTGATATCCTTCATCTTTCATCAACTTGGTTAACAGTTTTAACTCCAGCCGTATTTCATCAATTTGCGGGTGCATATTGTCTCCAACAACAAATACATGAGTCAAACTTTTCAACTCAATCCAGCTACAACCAGGTTCCTTAGTCACCCCTCGGGCTTTCATCATTCCCCTAACACGCTCCACATCTTCCCACTTTCCTAAAGCTGTATATATACTTGATAACAACACATAAGCAGATGATTCCGGCGAGCCTAACTCCATTAGTTTCTCTCCAGCATAAGCTCCAAGATCATAGTTACGATGGTTCTTACAGGCCCCTAATAATATGCGCCACAAACACAGACCATGATCAACCGTTGCTGATTCAATGAACTCTTTTGCTTCATTGAGTTTACCAGCACGGCTCAAGATATCAACCATGCAAGCATAATGCTCTACTGTTGGAGCAATGTTAAACTCATCAGACATCATCTTAAAATAAACCCATCCTCTATCCACCAGTCCCATATGACTACAAGCAGAGAGAAGATTCACAAATGTGACACTATCAGGCTTTGTTCCCTCCGAGCACATCTCCTCAAACAACTCCAAGGCTTCATTGCCGCAACCATTTTGAGAAAGTCCAGATATCATTGCATTCCACGAAATTACATCTCTGGCAGGCATCCTCCAAAAGATGCAGTACCCGTCGTCCAAGCTTCCACACTTTGCATACATGGCAGAAAGAGCACTTCCAATCGGAACTTCCAAGCTGAAACCATGCTTAATAATCCCGGCATGCATTTGCTTTCCCTGATCCAAAGCCGCCAAGCTAGAACAAGCCTTTAGGACACTCGCCATAGTTAAATCATTGGGGATAACTCCCCCCATCTGCATTTTGCCGTACAAATTCAAAGCACCTTCATAATCCCCATTTTGTACATACCCCGTTATGATTGAAGTCCAAAGAACAACATCAGGTTGTTGTATATACTCAAAACCCTTACGAGCATCCTCTATGCTACCACATTTCGCATACATGTCCACCAAAGCCGACAAAACATACAACTGCAATTCATACCCCAACTTCAAGGAATAACCATGCATTTGTTTCCCTTCCACAATAGCACAAACATCACTACAAGCATTGATCACGCCAACAAGAGTATACTCACTAGGCAACACTCCAGAGTGATGCATATCATAAAACAGCTTCAAAGCCTTATCAGCATCCCCACTCTGTGCAAAACCCGTAACCATAGCCGACCACGTGATCGAATTCTTATTCCCCGACAAGTCAAAAGTCCTAAGCGCGTCCTCCAAGCTCCCACACTTCGCATACATCGTCACAAGAGCATTGCCCACAGAGACAATGGAAACCAACCCATTTTTCACGGCAAGAGAATGAACCTGCCTTCCAGTGTCCACAAACGCGTGACTCGTCAAGCCACTAAGAACACTAGTGAGCACGAACTCATTTTCACTCTCACCCTCTTCTTCACGACGCATGAGTTCAAAGAGCTCCAGAGCCTCATCAGCGAGTTCAAGAGAAGCATACCCAGAAATCATGGTGGCCCAAGAAACCGTGTTCCTCTGGGGCATTTCGTCAAACAGCTCACGCGCCTCCGAAACGAAGCCCGTTTTGCAGTACATGTTGAGGAGCGAACTCGCGGCGAAAACGTCGTCGGAGCAGGCCGTTTTGACGGCGAGGGCGTGCGCCTGGCGGCCGGCGCGAGCGTCGGAGAGGATGGAGGCGGCGGTGAAGACGCCGGCGAAGGTGTGGGCGTTGGGGACGGTATTGCGTTCCATCATGCGGCGGAAGAGGTGCATGACGTAAAAAGAGGGCGGGTGGCCCTGTTGTTGGGAGAAGGCGTTGATGAGACAGTTCCATGAGACGACGTCTTTGTGGACGATGCTGTCGAATACGAGGTTGGCTTTCGGGAAGTGGCCGCACTTGGCGTAGAGGTTGAGGAGGGTGTTGGCGAGGTAAGGGGAGGAGAAGGAACCGTTTCGGAGAATGCGAGCGTGCAGGGCTCGACCTTTGCGGAGTTCTTTGTGGCGGGTGCAGTGAACGAGGGCGCGCAACACTTGGGCGTGTTGAGGAGGAAGTGGAAGAGGCATCCACTGTGGTACAGCTCCGAACCTAACGAATGACAATGTTGGTTGGTACAGCGTATCCACCTTCAACTTCAGTGATCTGCTTTTGTAGTTTTGATTCTTTTCGCCTCAAATTTGAAGTATGGGATTCATCGTCCGCCCAGTGCCACTAATAGGACGGTTCGGGTTTTAAAATTTTGAGTCCAGCAAAATACTTCGAGTGTTCTTATTTAAAAAAAAAAAAAATAATAAAAAAAAAAAAATATATATATATATATATATATATATATATATTAAGAATGAATCATCAATTTAGTTTTGAAATTGAAATAGTAAATTAAATTGGTTTTTTAAATTAATAAAATGATACTTAAATTTATAAATTATTAATCAATTTGTTTTTTGAAATTATAATGATCGGTTAAATTAATTTCTAAAATTCAAAAATAATAAATTGGTCTCTAAAATTGTAAATTATTAATCAATTTAGTTTATCCGTTATTAGTTAGTGTTATCTAATGTCGTTAAAAAGGATGAATTGACATGTTAAGTGTCTGAGTGACGATCAACTAGACTCTCATATGTGGTTGCCATGTCATGGAGATGAAAATGATTCAAATATTGGTGAAATAATTATCAATTTTTTCTTTCCTTACAGTTTTGTTCTTCCTTCACACATTAATGTTTTACATTAGTCTTCCAATTTGTCTATTGACAAAATTAATGGGTAAATCAAAAGATTAATGCAAAACTAACGGGCAGAGAAAGAAAAAAGACGTAAGAAAGATAAAAACTAATGCAACATTAAATGTTTTCTCATTGCAACTGGATAATCAAACACGAATATAGTCTTTTTTATAGTACTTTCTTGTAGTAAGTGAAGTTTCCATTATAGTGATATGATATATTGACTTTCTTTGAATAATTGTCTTGTCTGCAACCATTTTTGTGTCATGAATGTTGTTTGATATCACTTTTTGATCAATAATGATACTTATCACTCTTCTTTATACTTTCGAGTCTTTGAACTCCTTCAAAGGCTTCTTAAATGCACTTTGCTGGGATTACTTGAAAAAAACACTTGATCAAACAAAGTTATAATTTGAGCATTGTTAGGACGATGCTTCAAATGCTAAGTCAACTAATGTTATGGTCTAGCTTTATTGCATACTTAGACAACTAAATGTTAGCACAATCTACATGGTTTTATTCATTTGTGACTTTATTTGTTATGTTTAAAACTAGGCTAAATCATCTTAGACTTAACAATAGCCTTGGTTGCAAATTTTGGAGGGAGAAATGTTGAAAATCCTTATGAAGAGTTTAGAGATTTATAACAAACAGGTACTATGGAGGACTATATAGAAGCTTTTGAATTATTGTCTTCTCAATTAAAAAAATTGTTAGGGACCAATACTTGGATTATTTTATAAAAGGTTCACATTTTGACATTAAAATGGAAATTGCATACCTTCAAACCTCAATCCTAACTCCAGGCTATGCAATTAGCCAAGGATATAAAGGCGAGAATTTCATATATGCCCACACGTGTGGGTAGTTATGGGTGGTGAAATGGTGCTAGAAAATTCAGCACTACACCGAAGCCATTAAAGAGTAACATAGAAGGAAGTGAATCGAGACTTGTCACTATTTCACATTTTGTAACTGTCACATCTAAAGTGACCAATACTTTGTATGGAGGAAAAAATGAGAATTTGAATTGGGTACATCAAGAAATTCATATATGGAAATTTTCTTTCAACTTTATTATCTCCTAGGTAAAAAATGGACAAGGATAGGCATAATTTTGGCATGAAAAGCAAAGGCCTGAGCCATTTAACATACCAAGAATTAATGAAAAGGAAAACAAGAGTTTATGTTTTAGGCATGGGGAAAAATTTCTTCCCTTGCATTAATGTGCAGTGAAACAATTAAAATTGGTAAATATGGGAGATAATGAAACCTAAATGAAGATGGAGAAGTAATTGTTTTTAAAATGGATAAAGACAACAAGAAAGAACAAGTTTGAACATTCAACGTTAGGAAATATCCAAGTCAAGAAAAAATCCATTAATGGGTTAGAGATGCTTAATTATGAGGGATATATGTGATAGAGAATAACTAGTTATGTATTAATAGTAGGCATGGCAATAGGGTGAGGTGGGGACGGGGTTTTCCTCCCTCGCCCCTGACCCCCCAACCTCACCCTCGATACTTGACGGAGATCAATTTTGATGCCTCATCCTAACTTTTAATGGGGGTGGATTTTCCTGTCTCGCCCCGTCCCCAATGTCTCTTTAAATAAAAAATCAATTTTGACAAATTACATTAAAAATGTAATTTTAGATAAAATATTTTAATTCTAAAAATAAATTTTACCTAAAGTATTTTATCTAAAATACTTTTGCAAAAATCACTAATTTACTCGCACGTAATATTTTAATTCTATAAAATATTGCTCTTTTTTTTCAGGGTGAAGGCAGGGCAGGTATCAACATCCCCCGTCCTTGTCCCCATCCTCAACTTTGACACTTGGGAAAAACCTAATCCCGACTCCGATCAAAGCAAGGGAAACCGTCAAATAGGGGCAAGTACCCACAGGGCTGGATATATTTGTCATACCTAATTAATAATTCTATATTAGAAATTGCACGATGACAATTATGTATAGAAAATAACTATTGATAGTTATGTAATTATGAATATATATCTAATAATAGATTATGTAATTAGGAAGTGTGTAATTATTTATAATTTGTGGATAGAAAATACTTTCTACATATAACAAAAATATATTACTATCCATGTGTTTGGTTGGGTGTTAGAATCTTTTTATGCGTGTCAATTTCAAAGCATATAATACTTTTTTGTGCATTATTTCACAATTTTGACGTGAATTTGCTCGCAAATGTAGATAACATATAATTTGCATGTTTGTTTTCGTGTCATTTGAGCCTCCAACATGTGTAAATTTCAACACACCCTTTATAAGCTTTTACACCAATGTAATTGAGGAGTGAAACCAAATATTCTCTATATCATGTGTGATTTTGAACTTTCAATATTATATTGAGTAAATTACATTGATATTTCCTGAGTTTTTTTTTTCCGATTACACACAATCTTCCTCCTGTTTCTATTCTTATACTAACTCTTTTAATTATTTGAAAAATATTACACTCATGTTCTTTATAGATTACACTAACACCGTTTAATTGTTTAAAAAACATTACATTATATATCCCTATAAGAGAGATTGTTGTAAACGTTAAAAAAACAGAAAGATTATGTACAATCTGAAAAAATTTCATATAATTTATTCTATTATATTTTGATTTTAATTTCTAGATCTTATTAATATAAAAAAATTTACAACAGCCAAGCAATCAAAATTAAATTATGGTAGGCATGATTGTACACTTTAAAAACTTCCATACCTACTATTTATGAGTTTTTACATGTAGTACTATTTAGGCATCATGACAAAGGGAGTGCATAGCTTCTGAATGCTTCATGATAAAAGGCCACGTTATGAGGGTGACGAAGATTGGGCTTTGGCACTTTGCCATTTCCCAAACCTCCGAAAAAAACCCTCTCTTCTAACAACCTCCAAGCTCTTCTTCCAACCTCAACACCATGCGAGACGGTGACGAGTTCGGTGATTTATACACAGACGTCCTTCAACCCTTCGCTCCTTTCTCTCCTTCTCCCCCCAAACCCCAACCCATTCACCGCCAACAATCACCTCAACAACAACAACGCCGCGATGCGGAACCCGCCAACGCCGATTTCGACCGCGTCAATGAACCTTCCGTTGTTGATTCGGTTGACAGGGACGTCAAATTCGACATCGAGGACGAGGAAATCGACGACGACGCTCCGCTTATTCCGGGGCTATCCGGCACCGCCGAAGAAGCTTCCAGAAGAATCGACCAGGGCGATGATTGGGATAATAGCGACGACGATAGCGAGGATGATTTGCAGATTGTGTTGGACGACAACAGCCTTATGGCGGCGGCGGAAGCCGGCGACGACGGTGGCCTCAATATTGCCGCCAGCGACACGGAGGAGCACGATTGGGGCGAGAATTCGATGCAACCGGTGGATGGTGAGAGGAAGGATGTGGGAGAGTCAGCCAAAGTTCTTGCGCCAAAAATTGGGTACAGCAATCAGGGTTATCATCCCTTTCATTCTCAGTTTAAGGTCAGTGGCCTTGTAACTGTATATTTACACATAGCAGTGAATGAAGTTTGATGATCCAATTCAGCTCGCGTTGTGTTTCTGTTGTGCTCCTTTGTTGTGTAGAGCTGAAAAAACAAAAAGCCCGTAGGGGCAGTATTAAATAGAAAGAAGCCAATCTTGTGGCTGATTTGAACGATAGTATCTTTTACACTGGAAAAAGATTTTGTAATATTACTTTTGTTATTGATAATGTTATTATTTACTGGGGTGGGACTTACACCAATGGAAAGAATTTAGTTTAATTTAATTTTTTAATATCATTTCCACGTTCCTTTTTTTTGGGTACACTAGCTGAGCCTTGGATTCAAGGACTAAACGAGCATAGATATTAGTTGTCATGCAGATTAAAGAATATTTATCGAGCAATGATAACGTTATGTGGGCAATGTTTTGGATGGTATCTGAATTACTTGGTACCTTGGCAACCTTGCTTGGTGTGAAATGTGAATAAAAGGAAAAATAATTATAACCCTGTTTGGATAAACTTCTCCATAAACAATTATAGAAAAAGAAAACAAGAAGAAAAAATGAAATAAGCTTCTCTCATAAGTTAAAATTAGTTTATGCATAAGTTAATTTATAGAAGCTCTCTCATATTGCATAGTTGTGAAACACAGTTATTTCCCAAACGTCGGCATCATGGAAGTGTTAATGCTACAATAGATTGTTTCCTGCTCTTTGGTAATCCTGTGCCTCTGCGTTTGGTGAGTCTTGAAACTTAACTGTTACGTTTCCTTCCCCCTTGTTCTTAAGTTTTCTTTTCAAGGAAAGAGGGGTGGGTGTATGGGCTGCTGCTAGACCCAAGATTTGTGGTTACTCTAAATATTAAACCAAGTTGACATTAACTTTTTTTTTTTTATGGCCTTCTATCATTATTTTATTAAACTTATTAAATAAATGTTCCTTCATAAGGTGGTACAGACTACAGAGCAGTTTTGCCGAATTATTCCTTTGGTGGTACAATCATTAATGTTTTTTTGACTTTCTAGACCTGGAGAATTGAAATCACTTTATATCTTTGTTACTTGAATTGAGACAACAACGATAACCACAAAAGTTTTATCCCACTAGGTGGGTTGGTTATATGGGTTACATGATGTCATTAAGCTCAGTTAAAAACCAAATTTTTAGAGATATTATTCACCATAAGATTTCTTTTCACAATTTCTTCCAATGTCCTTCTTAGTCTCCTATCCCTTTTCAGAGGACTAAAAATCATGCAATCTACTCGTTACTGGTGTTTTCAGTTGCCTTCTTTGCACATGGCCAGTTTTTTTTTAAACTATATATATATTTTTTTGTCTATTTTTCTTCTTTTTTTAGATCAGTACGAATTGATATGTCATTTGGGCTCTAATACCATGTTGGAATTTTTAGTGCGGGCCCAATAAGAGAATGTGGATTGGGCCAGATGTGTATCAAGCAGAGGAGGTATCACACACAAAAGATTTGAAACAATTGGGCTTGAACCTTCTATACTTATATACACTTTGACTTGACTTTGTTTTGCTGATGTGAGACTTGAGTTCTTCAACAATATACTTGGGACCCCTCCCTTTTTTTAGTGAGACCCACATGAAATTCACTTAACTAGAGAGAGCATGTTGGAAAAGTATGTTGCTAACATTCCTCTTCTGTTTTTAGCTCAACTGTTCAAGTGGCTACGCAGTAGACACCTGATTGAATAAATGGAGCCTACTTGATATTTTCATTGTGGCTCCTTGCAGTCTTCTTCTGTGATGAGTTTCACACATATTGGGAATATTATTCGTGATTATGAAATTGCTTATTTTACCTGCTTTACAGGGTTTGTTTCTTCCTAGAAACCTTTAAAATATATTAGAACCAAAAAAATTGCACTAAAAGGTTTACTCACTCTCTTTTTGTTATTAACTTGGTTATGTACTGTGTGTATATTTGGGTGAGCATTTACCAACTTGATTTTGCAAAATTGGTTTTGGTTAAAAGTGAGTTTGAAGTGAAGTGATTTATTTTTTGAAAATTTTATCTCAGAAGCAAGTCTGTGAGTGAATTTAGTATAAAATTCCTAAACCAATGCAAAAGCTACAAATTTTCACTTTCAGTCTAGCGTGGGTTTGGAAGCAAATTTACATTGGGAAACTTCAAACATGAGTTGGAGGGCTCTCCCCAGCGCATATCCAAACAGAGCACATTCTAGTGTCACATTGCGAATTGTTTGTTTCTATAATTCATGTATTTCTGTGCATCTTGAACCAAAATAATTTGTGTCTTCATAGATTCTTTCTATATCAGTAATTCGGTTTTCTAAATTTGGCTGGGTGTTGTACTTCCTGTGTGCTGGTTTATTGATTAATTTTGATCTTAAAGCTAATCTTTTATTGAAGAGAAGAGTCTAGCTGTATTTATTTCATCAGACAGTTAAATTTTCATTTACTCTAGACTTGTAATAGTTGTTTCCTTGGTTTAAGTATAAAGATATGATGAATTATGGCTTATCAAAATGGAAAAGAATCAAATATCTAATGATCTGCATTTTTCATTTTTGTTTTAATTGTAATGTAGTATGTCAGGCCTGGTGCAGCATCAATACCTGCAGCAACTAGTTCTGTTCCAGGAGTACCTCCTGGTCAGATTCGTCCACTAGTTAACATGAATCCTGTGGCTGGTCATGGCAGAGGGGACTGGAGACCAGCTGGAATAAAAGGGGCTGCTGCCATGCAAAAAGGTTTTCAAGCGGGTCCTGGATTACCTATTTGGGGAAACAATGCAGCAGGGCGGGGTTTTGGTGGTGGATTGGAATTCACACTTCCTTCTCACAAGTAAATTTTAATTGACAATTTTATTTCATCTCTAATTGTATAAGACACCAAATGAAGGGACTGTCGTCAATTGCTAACTAGAAGGCCTTTTTTTAAAGAAGCATTTGAGGAGCACTGCATTTAGGGGAGAAGTGTTTAGAATCCTATACATGTGGTTGCTGAGTGGAAGGAGGCTAATAATCTCTGTTTTTTCTTTTGCCTTTGGATTTCTATGAACATGTCTAGCTTTTGGGTAATTTTGATTTGAAGTATAAAGTGTAGATATGGTGAGTAAATGAGCTTTATGATAATCTATTATATTGTATGAAAAAGTTGTCAGGCCACTATGTTAACCAAGGTCATTATTCATTTTTCTTGGAATGTTGTTTAACGTGTATTTGTTTTTGTGGGGCATATCTCCTTAATCGTTTATTCCTCCTCCATGTTATTAGTTTATCTGTTTGCTTTCTTTTGGATGAACATTTTGTTTGCCAAGTGACCTTGCTAATAAATAAGATATTCTTTCTTTTTCATGAAGTTTGGCATTACATGTGTCATTCTATTGTTGAGTTTGAATCTAAAAGTGCAGCTATATCTCAGATGCAAGATTCTTTGACTCCCACTAATGTGATGCTTTGATCAAATTTTCCCCATTTTACTATAGTAATGTGCCTCCCAGTGATTGCTTATTTAACCTGTCAAATATTTTCAGGACTATATTTGATGTTGATATTGATAGTTTTGAGGAGAAACCATGGAAATATCCTGGTGTTGATGTATCAGATTTTTTCAACTTTGGTTTGAACGAGGACACCTGGAAAGATTATTGCAAACAACTGGTAATTTTTTTGGCATACATTCTTTTCCAACAGAAATTTAGTGTAGACTGAGAAAATCTTTGTATGACTTTCTAGGAACAACTACGCCTGGAGTCTACGATGCAAAGCAAGATCCATGTTTATGAGCGTGGTCGAACAGAGCAGGTAATGATGCTAGTGTTTGTTAAATGTAGTTCCGTATCACGTTTATCCTGAGTTGTTTTGGTGCACTGCTGATTTAAAAAAAAATAAAAAATAAATAAATCATCTGCTTGATTTAATTCCAGGACTATGATCCAGATTTGCCCCCTGAATTAGCTGCAGCTTCTGGTATACATTATGTTCCTGTTGATAATGCTAATTCTGTAAAGTCAGATGTTGGACAAAATGATCTCAGAACAGGTTCTGGACCTGTGCGACCACCAATGGTATGTATTTTGCCTAAATACTTTTTTTTTTTTTCGTGAAGATTTACTTCAAAAATACTTATTTTCTACCATTTTATAGAATTCCTCTCTTATATTTGGGCCAGATACCTGTTTTCTTCTGGCCTCTTGGCCTGCTTGTGTCTGGTCAATGCAGTATAAACTATAACATATTTGTAGGATTTTCTGCTTTTCTAATTTTCTCACTGGGAACTCTTTATATTGATTCATTTTTCACCAGCCAACTGGGAGAGCAATACAGGTGGAAAGTGGTTATGGTGACCGTCTTCCTTCCATTGACACTCGACCTTCTCGAATCCGTGATTCGGATGCAATCATTGAGGTGTTTGAGCTATTGTCATTAAGCATATGTAGTAATCAGATTATTCTTGTTATGTTGCATCCTGCATGTGCAGTGTACTTGTTATCACAGTATTTTTGCGAACAGATTGTTTTACAGGATCCAGCAGATGATGATTCCAGTGCAAGAATTGATTTTCAAGATCAACAAGAGGGTGGTGAACCCCAGAGAGAGGAATTTAGTGAAGACCATGTAGTTGGACATGAAATTCCAAGGTCAGAGCCTGAGTATTTTAATGGTTCTCCACGGGATTATAATGGTCAAAAGAGAGAGCTGGTGGGAAGAAGAATGCCATTTATGAAAGCCAGTCCTACTAACATACCTGTAGAAGATAAAAATTTGCCAGTCCCCCAGGAAGAGCCAATTGACTACTCTGATTCTAGGCACCAAACTCCCAGGTCCTACAGTACCTGTGTTCTTTTACCAATGTTATACTTTGTTGTTCTGTTATGTTCCTTTTTCATTGGATAGACATCCACAATTCAGCGTATCACAGTTAAATTTAAAACTGTTCTTAACTTCTTTCCACTTTGACCCTTTTTATCTGGAGTTTGTGTGTCTAATGCATTATGAACTATGGGAAGCATAAAATATCATTATTAACTGGTTAATTCATGTCAAGGTTAGGTGTAATTAGTAAAGGTAATTTTAGGCAACTGGGCAGCATGATTATTGATTGCCAATAGGTTACTTAGATGTTGCTTTGCATTAATTTTCTATGTCTAAACAGTTAAATTTGAGCTGTTCTTTTTTGTAATGGATTGGAGATGATAAACATATTGTGAACATGTTAAACTCAATAGTAAACACACTAAATTATGTATTTATTACTGAAATGTTAGGCCAGAATTATAGTACAAAACATAGACAACACAGGGTTTCACCCTAACAAGGAGTCTCCTCCTCCTGCATTTTTCAGTTACTAAAACTACTCAATGAACAACCACCCCCAAAGCCCATACACAAAGCATCATGCATTAACTGTCACACAATTCTATAACTGCATAAAGACAGAGATAATACACAAAAATGATAATTCAGATCCATAAAGAATTGCCTAAGACACAATTACTACACAAACACTATTAATTCAGGCCAAGTAGGTCTATGTCTGCTTCTTATTCCTTCTCACATAAACTTTCCATGTCCTATCAGAACATTATATGCAGCATAATAAATCATATCTAACTCCTCTTAGAGAAAAAGAAGGTTGAATCTAAGATCAAGCTCATGCAACCACTCAATGTAGAACTTAATTTGGTAAAAAAAATTATTTGTCAAATTTATATTTAAAAAATGAAAAGAAAAGGATTGTCCAACAACTTGTTAGATGCTTAGAAACCTTACATGAAGGAGTGGTTTTCAGGTGTAGAGCTTTTGGTGTAGTAGTTGAAATTTTCATTTTAATGACAACTTATTTTGTTATTTTATTTGTATGTTCTGGTGGCTTTTGATGAATATGAAACTAATAGGCTCAGTTATTTTAATCTGCAATTCATTAACACCATCTCTGTTTTTCTATTTGCAGGCAAATGCTAGGAAGAGTATGTGATCAGTCTCCTGATATTGCTTGTAGTCAAGAAATGACAATTGTTGACAATAAAAAGGAAGAGTCCGTTGAAAGCATGGAAGGTAGACATAGTGCACTCTTGTCATCTCCTGCCATTGAGGATGTAAAGGAGTCCAGCATAGAGAACAAACAACTTGAGGAAACTGGGACAGCTGATGGAAGTTCCAAGTTGGAAAAGGAAGACATTGATTTAAATACAGTAGACAACAGAGATACTGTTAAGGATGAGGTGGCAGAGAGACAGAAAGTAACATCTCAAGTTGAGCAACCTTTGCTTGGTGATGGCAGTGATTGGGAGGACTCAAAAGCTGTAAGAAGTAGCGATAACAGCAAAGCAAAATCAGAAAGCAGCAGGGATTATCATAAGCAATGGGATGGGTTTGAAGAAATAGTTCAAGATCCTGGGTCTGTACATCTGGGTGGCATTAGACTGCAACCTGATGAAAATGAGCAGGTATTCCATAGAAGAGAGCATGATGGAAGGCAAAAACCTGAGAGAAATGGTATGGTAATTAAAAGGAGAGAGGATCCATACCCTCACAAGGACCGGTATCCTAGCTCAGCTCCTCAATCGCACACAAAGATTGATAGATTTGATAGTCAAAGAGATAGGGTTAGTTCTGACATGGATTGGGCATGTAGAGATGATGATCTCTATGGCAGAAGGGTTAAAAATGATGAGCCAAGAAAGAGGGATAGGGGTGGGGTTCGAGAAAATGAGAGAAGCGACAACGACAATAGCTTTCATTCAAGAAAACAGTTGGATAATTGTAGCTACCGGGTTCCATATGACAAGGATGTCAGGTCAAGAGTCTTAAGACACAAGGAAAGAGATGATAGCTTGAAAGATAAGCATGAAACTGTGGAGGATTTCCTTAGCAAGAGGAGGAAGAATGAGGAATATCTTAGGAGGGATCATGTAGGCAAAGAAGTTCTGCATGGCTATAGAGAAAATGTCAGTCGACACAAGCCAGAAAAGGATTCAGTATTGGATCCACGGAAGAGAGATCACCACCAAAGAAGCAGAGACAACGTTGATGATCAATATGCTGCCAGGCAAAAAAATGAGGCCTGGCTACTGAGGGAGAGGGGTAATAAGAAGAGAGATAGAGAGGAGTGGCATCGGGTGAAACAGTCTCACGAAGAACATCCATCCAAGCGTGAAAGAGGAGGACGGGGCTTTGTAAGAAGTGAACAAGGAGCTGAAGAAAAGACATTGGTTGGCCATGTTAGGGTTAAGGGTGAACATAAAGTTTCGGAGAAAGAATACCAATTGAAAAGGACAGATCGAAATAAGGGTGAAAGCCCACATCGTAAGGGGCATGATGATGCTTATGTCCGTGGAAACAACATAATAATGAGGAAAGGCGATCTAGTAAGGAAAAATCAAGTAGTCATGGTGATCGTGCTACTATTGCTTTAGATAGTCAAAGAGTTCATGAGAGAAAGCATGATGAGGGCTCAAGGAAAAGCAAAGAACCCATTGTTGGTAGTCTTGGTAGTTTAGGCATGTCCAAGAGAAGTCCAGAAGATCAAAGTGGTCAGATCAATGACAAGGTACACTTGATGCTTATATGTTTAAAATGTAAGATTTATCTGAAATTTATCTGTCTCTATGTGCACCTTGTAGGATTGTGGGTCTAGAATTATGGTGAGTTGGCAAATTAGTGCCTGACCATAAAAAAGTAAGTGATGTGGCTTTGCCTTTTCCAGTACCAAATTATCTGAAAATTTGGTTGCTGGTTGAATATTTTGTATGGGAAGGCAGATTCACATGGTTCCTCTTTCACCAACTTCATGTTTAGGGGGGAAGGTAGAAATTAGAAGATATGCCCTCTTTTAGCAAAATTTTGTCCTTTTACAGTTAGGATTTATAACAGACTGCATAGTGGGAGCCATGCTTATTATCTAGACAGTTTAGGACCAATGTATTATCTTAAAGTTACAAGTTTTTTTTTTTTTTTTCCTGACCGTAGTTAGTCCCTGATGTTTTGGACAAAAGATTGTTATTGTTTCTCTTAAAATTTGGGATTTGAACCTAACTCTACCTTACAAGACCGGCTTGTAAGGTGAGGGTTGTCCCCCACTTATGTACTTTAATTTGGCCTTATCACTAGTTGATGTAGGATCTCCAACACACACCCCTCATGCTGAAGACTGGATATCTCGAGTGTGAAGTTTGCAGTATTAGACATTTGCGGGTGGTCCAATAACGGCCTAATAGCGGGTGGCCCAATATGCTCAACAACAATTGCTAGGATAGGTTCTGATATTATCTTAAAATTTGGGATCTAGACTTAACTCAACCTTACAAAACCAGCTTGTAAGGTGAGGATTGTCCCCCACTTACGTACTTTAATTTGGCCTTCTCACTAGTTGATGTGGGATCTCCAACAGTTTCTTTGACTGATATTATCTGTCAGTATTAAGCTTGATGATCCCTGTGGAAATGTCATTCAAGTGATTGGTGATTGGAAGAAATCTTGCTATTACTCGAATGTCTCCACATAATCTAATTAGATCTGAAAAGCTCATCATCTCTCTCGTGTTTTCTCTCTGTTGGTTGCTTGGTCTGCAGTTGGACCTTACCCAAACTTTCGAATTCCCTTAATGTGTCATTGTATTTGACAGATAGGTTAATGCTGTTAGCAGGATTCTGGCCGAGAATTTTTACTTTTGGAAAAATGAAATTTTGTTGCTTATTTCGCAGGAGTGTGGTTTAATATTCTTAGTAAGCCTTGGACATCTATTTTATATGCATTTTGCCTTGCTCTTTCTGTCTCTTTCAAACGAGAAAGTGATTGTGGAATACTTTTCAATCCAGTCTTCTGTTTTTGAGCTTGAGCTGATGTAGAAAAATTACTGAGTACTAAAAGATATTTGGTCCTCTGTTTCTGTTTATGAAGGGCATGAAAGGCTCTGGTGATAAAGAACATGCGGAGGATGAAATTCCAGGGCATTGTTTGTCCAGAAAACATGGGGAAGACATCTCACATGATGAACAGCAAGATTCTCAACGAGGATGTTCTAAATATGAACGCTGTACAAGCCATAAGGAAAGGGATTTTAGTATCAGCAGCAAGTCATCATCTTCCTTAAAGTTAAAAGACCTTTGTAAGGATACTAATGACGGGTCTTCTGAACCTGGGAAACCTGTTGATGAATCTACTAAATTAGTTGATACCGATGACCAATCACTCATATCAGTTGAGGGGAAGGATTTTGTAGATTTGGAGATTAAGGATACTAACGCCAAAGGATTAGGGGATCAGCACCTTGACAAAGTTGAGAAGTTGAAGAAGAAGCGTAGTGAGTGGTTCAAGCTTCCAATGCCAAGTGAGAAAGAGGCCCTAGTTATCAAAAAGTTAGACAGTGAACCACTGCCTTCTACCGAAAATGAAAATCCAATGGATTCAGAGGTCAAACAAGAGCGACCAGCCCGAAAAAGGAGGTGGATTAGTAACTAGATGAGAAATCTGGGGTTTTATTATTTGACTACAATTCTAGTTTAGTTTGACCCTGGGAGAATTTCTGCTTGGCCTAATTTTGTAAAATCTATAAAGCTCCCTTCCAGCTGTGATTTAGAATTTTATGTTGAAAATAACATTTATAGTGTCTGAGATTATATGTACTTCTTCAGTAATGCCATTTTTGTAACCATGCAACATTATTATACAGTGTACATAGAAGTAAAATGTAGAACTTGAACTGATCACAACAGGGGCACGTTTTCTGGGGTGTCCAAATGTGTGACCAATATCCGGATTTGATCTTGGTTATGAGAATTATGTGATTAACATGATTAAGGCTGGTTGCAATATGACATTCAGAAATGATTGGCTTGGCTGGTGAGGCATGAGCCTGATATTGGCAGTTCCTCTTGTGGCCGGGCAGATCTAAGTGTCAGAAACCAGAGACATCTTGGTGAAGGACAATCTGAATAGATGCTGCTTACTTCCTAACCTCTGGGGGTTGAATATGAGATGTCAGCCATGATTTTATTTGTTGTAGACTGTAAGCTAGTATTGATTACTCTCTTATTTTTTTCCAACGGGAGAATTACGAAATTTTAGCGCAGAGCCTTTGTTGTATTTAGATATCAATGAGATGTAGGCCAGGAATTTCAAGAGTAATGAAAGGGGGTATCAACAAAAATATTTCCATTTACTATGTATATGTATAAATACTAATTCCTTTATTGTAATCAAGGTGGTTTTGGACACCTTTGAAAAACACCTAAAAACCTATACTTGACAAATAGAGACTATGATTTCTTTTAAGCTTTGCCACCCACTCCCTTCTATGTTTCCTACAATTTACTTCCATCTTTCAAACAATTTAAATTCCTATACATTTCTTTCAAAACACATTATCTTTCTTCTAATTTTACTTTCTAGCTTCATATATTTACTACATTTTACTCTTTTTTTGCACATTTAATTCTTTTCTCTTTATGTTTCCAAGTCCAATTACATCTTTTATGCACTTTAATTTCTTGTTTAACTTTTACTTTCCTATCAATTTAAATTCTAGCATCTCTAATTTTTCATCAAATTACTTTGCTCAAACAATGTACTTTTTCTTTTTTTTTGCTGATATGGACGCCTCCTAGAGGCTACAGAACACTAAAATAACAAGGATGAGACACCCCAATATAATCCTGCCACAACAATGACATGTACCCCATGGGGGGATCTTCTAGATATTGCGCCATAGGGGTAATGGTATGGGACCAACCAACCAACCAGTTAGCCACCGTATTAGCCTCTTGGTGGGTGTGGGAGAAACGTACAGACCACTCTCTATTGACAAGGTCTTGCAGACTTCGAAGCAATCCACTATAGGGATTAGACTGCGTATACCCTTTCTGGACAAGATTAAAGGCCACTAAAGAATCTGTTTCTATCCAAACATTCCTTATCCCCTTTGCCCAAGCATGCTCGAGCTCTATTATAATAGCCCATATCTCAGCTGCCGTAATGCTGCATGTACCAAGCTTCCGAGAGAAACCTCCCCTCCATGCACCACTTGCATCCCTTAAAACTCCTCCACATCCTGCATGATGCCCTCCATTCCTCACTGATCCATCAACATTGTACTTGAGCCATCCACCAGGAGGAAATGACCAACCAATTGAGCGCACCTCCATCCTGCGAATTCTGTGATGTTCAATCCCCATGGCTTGTCTTACCTCAAGACATGTGAAATTAACTTTGTGAATAATTTCAGCAGGGAACCACTCTTTGTTGGAAAATATCATGCTATTCCGGCTTTGCTAAATACACCAAATGGTGATTCCAAAAATCATTCTCCACTTATGTCCTTTTCTATCGATTTACTTTTCTCGTCAATGTACTCTCTCCGTTATTTATCCAACTTTTTGTCCATTTATGTCTTGTCAATATGTCATCTCATAAAAAATGTTAACTTTTCGTCAATTTTTTTTTTACTGTCAACCCTTCTCTTTACCATTCACACTATTATCATAAAATCCAAAGACATATAATACTTTAGCGGTGACAATCAACGATTTCTCTTTGACAAAATCACCATAATTAAAAATGGCACACTCAATATAATAGTCTCAATTGACCAAAAAACACACCATAAACACTTAAAGTCAAGTATGTTTAAAGCATTGATGATTTTCTAACAAGCGCAAAAGGTTGATCAAATGAATAAAGTCAAGTATGTTTTTCTTGGATTGTGACATCATCCCCTTCATTTAAATTTTGTATAGAAAGAAAAGATTTTCTAACAAAAAATTATCTCCATAATCTAAGTATTTCTGAGTTAGCATTCATATGTCAACATTTGCCTCCACCATTCATCAACTTTCACTAAAAAGATCATAAAAATTTAAATAAACATTGAAAAAAGAAAAATGCTAATCTGGTACTTGTTCAGAAATGAAAAAAAAAATGTATATATATATATATATATATATATATATATATATATATATATATATATATATAACAGTATAATATTAAATATTATTAATACATCTTTATCATAATAAAAAATATTTTTACTAATTCTTTAACCATTTTCTTTACACATTACCTAGGCTTTAAATAAAAAACTTGCAAATAAACTTCAAAACCAATACAAATTGGCATGACTCGATGAGCTGCTATCAATTTGAAAGCATACATACATTTTTTGTGTGTGTGAAAACCTTTGCAAATCCATGCAATTTTGCTTCGAAGAAAAAAATATATAATAAATACCTAATTCAATTCCTGAAATTACAAGACCCAATTTAGTCTCTCAAAATTATATTTGTGGGATATTTTTAGTCGTTCATCCATTTTAGTCAATATTTTCAGGACTAATTTAAATCATTAATATTTTTTGGGATTAAATTGAAACGCGTTTTCTTTTTCAAAAATTAATTATGCATAAAAAAATTTAGAATTAAATTGGTTTAATTTTTTTTTTTGACACTAATGGTGGATTTACTCGAAAAAAACAGGTTCAAAATTATTTAGAAATTTTTAAGTAGATCCTCAAATTAAAAAAATTTATAATTAGGTAATTAATTTTGTAAAATTGAGTTTCTAAAATCTTTAAAATCATTGCAAATGGTCATTTTCTGATGATTTCAAGCTTTTATAAATTAACATCAAGAATTTAATTATAAAAATTTTATAAGATTAAAAATTTAATTATAATTTTTTGTTTAATTTAACAGCCTAATTGAAAACTTTTAGCTCAACAACATGCTGAATAATGTAACCAAAAAATACGTTGCTTCTCTCTTCTTTGAATCAGTCACTCCCGCTGCATCAGAGCCCTAAGCAATCGGGAATCGCTGCTCACGCCACCACCGGAATAGTCGCCGCTACCATCAGGTTCTTTCTCCCTCTCGCCATCCATCAAGCTTCAATTGTTCAATATGATAGCTTGTGTTGTGTCCGATCATTTTTCCTGATAATTAAATGATGTACAGAATAAGGATATTGCCTGAGATGGAAGAGTAGGAGCAAATCGATTATATCCTTTTGGGCTTAAGGAATAGCTTCTTTTGAATATGTGGCAGTAACATAGTATCTAAGAACAATTCGGTTTATCAGTTTATAAACTTGCATGTTGATAGGGACTTGGGGTTGGGTATTATGGGGTGCTTAAGTCCCACATCAAGAAGTATGGGATGTTCGGTGGAGTACTTAAGTGGCTTAGTTCTCCACCCTTATTGACTAGCTTTTAAGGGAGGGTTGCCCAAGTGCTTGAATGCTTATTAATTGGTATCAGAGCTGATTGGTTATCAGTGTTTTAGAAAGGGCTACCTACGGAAGGGCTTGTCCGTAAGTCTTGCATCGACTAGTATGGGATGCTCAGCAGAATACTTAGGTGGCTTGGTTCTCCCCCCTTAATAGCTAGCTTTTAAGGAAGGGTTTCGTAAGTGCTTGGATGCTTATCACATGTACTTTACTATAGAACAAATTAAACATAAAAATACCATGTACCACTTGACAGAATGAAATTTTGCTAGCTATGACTATGAGTCTCATCACATCTGTGCACAACAGTAAGAAAATGACTTTTTCACATCTTCTATAGATGGTTTAACACAACTCTAGGATCTCTGTCTTTTTTAACATGCATAAATTTTGCATACATGGTGTATAATGATTCATTGTGTCATGTATTGTTATGGGATATCAGAGAAATATTCTATAAGCCCATTATTGTTCTCTTTGGAAAGTCTATCCCATCCTTCAGGAATGCAAAACTGTCATTGTAAAAACTGAAAAGTTCTGTGTGTGCGAAGTTTACCTTCTGAAATACCTTCATCTGATCTTCTCTTTTTGGAAGGGGCACCAGAAGAAGAGGGTGGAGGAGAGGGATGGGAGAGGCAGGTGGAGTGTGTTGATGCATAATCTTCTTCCAAACTGCATTAATAAAATATTGGCATGATATGTAAATGCTTTTGTAGGAATATTTATGTTGTGAAAAGGAGTCACTCTGTTAGCAGGATTCTTCATTATTCATTATTGATTATATTGTTCCATATTGATGTTGTTTCTGACTTTCTGTTTTATAATTGTGTGCCATCTCCTGTTACATGACAGACAGTGTTCTGAAGTTTGGCTGGTTTTTCTTGTTTTACATGGCTAGTTTTATATTTTCTCACTGTAGTCACTTATTATTCACTAATTTTCTTCAAGCAGGTTTGCATTTCCTTTTTACATTTTCGCTGCACTTGTTCCACCAATTATCTTCATAGGAAAATCTCTGGTGTGAGTGCCCTTCTAATCTCAGTCATTGTATGTATTTTGCAAACTGATATTCTTCCATAACTATACTTTTACTGATTTGATTTCTTGTGCTTTGTTTTGTGATTACTCAAAGGAATATTCTTCTGCTTTGTTTGACTGATAACATTATATTTGCAACAGGTATACATATACTTGTGCTGATTTTTGCTTTGATTGAATTTGTCCCAATGCTGTTGTGTCACAAAAATTTGGCCTGTTATGTTATAGACTTATAGTCATACTTTATTTTTTATTTTTATTTTTTTGAAAAAGAAAAGCCTATCTATTTGGTCATTGAACTTTTGCATTGAGTGATCAGATAAATGAGGATCCAACAGCTAGTACACTGCAGCTTGACCTTTGTGTGGCACTATCAGTTGTGCTAGTGACAACTCTCTTTTTCATGTCTCGTTATCTATTGTTTTATCTGGTTTTAAGTGGCATGCTAGCTAATACTGTTATTTGCATTGCAATTTGCTTCTCATAAGCTTTGCTGCAGATTGTAGTTCTTATATTATAATCCCATTTCATGCACCTTCCTTCCTGTAGAAGGCTCGGCTCCTTACAGTGTTTAAGAAGGAAGTTAAAAGAAAATTCCTTGCTTTTAAAAATATCCCTATTAAAAAATATAACTATTGGCTGGTCCATGGGTGGGCTATGGCCAGCCTACTTGAGAGGTGGGCTAAATTTTCTTAGAACTTAGTGGGATGGCTCTAACTTACATTGCCCTGTGGGCTTTTTAGCCCTATTTACTTTTGGCTCTGCAGCTTTTTTGCCCTTCATGCTTTTGGCATTGTGAGCCTTTTGGCGCTGGCCCACATGAGCTAGGGTTGAGTGGGGTAGGCTGACTCATATTGACAGCTGGAGCTGTTGAGATGTTTGTTTAGTGGTGATTCTGGTGAAACAGTTTTATCATGCTACTCCAACCCAAGGTTCACCTTTATTTGGGACTGATGAAAATGCTTGAACATCAGAAGTAATTTCGATAGTGTTTTTATGAGGTGTTTTTGCATCTTGATAACATAGGTCTTGTGTAGTTAAAACCAGAAAAATTGCTCTCTTACTATTTGTCCTTTTTTTCTCCTATTTTACAGTAGGCTCGTGCTGGAAATGCTCTGTGATTTGTGCTAATTGCATCATCAATAGAAATCAAAGGATCAGAATTCAGAAAGCATTAACCTGGATTTGCAGTTTGCACATATTGGCAGTAGTTTTCTTTTTTCATTTTTCAATTGTTAAACTTGATGTCTAGAAGACCCCCATTCCCTCGTCTCCTCCTTAAAAATGTCGCTTGCATGAGAAATGCCCAGCAAGTTCTGCGTCATGTGAATGTCTCTCTTCATGATGGAGGGGCGCTTGTGCTAACAGGCGCAAATGGCTCGGGAAAGACAACTTTCCTGCGCATGTTAGCTGGGTTTTCTCGTCCTTCCGCTGGTGAAATCCTTTGGAATGGCCATAACATTCAAGAATCTGCAATATTTCATCAGTATAAGCTTCAGCTTAACTGGCTCTCTCAAGGATGCCATTAATGATAAGATGTCAGTTCTTAACAACGTGCAATGGTTTGAACTTCTTGAATCCAAGGAAGGGAAGGCTATGCCTGCACTTGAGTTGATGGGACTAGGAAGATTAGCCAATGAAAAACCTAGGATGCTATCTATGGGCCAGCGGAAAAGATTGCAACTTGCCAGATTGCTGGCAATTGATCGCCCCATATGGTTGCTAGATGAGCCTTCAGTTGCACTAGATGATGAAGGTGTAAAGTTACTTGAGTATATTATTGCAGAACATAGGAAATATGGAGGAATTGTGATTGTGGCGACTCATCTACACATTGAGATAGAAGATTCCATGGTCTTGAGGCTTCCACCAAGGTTTCCAAGGAGGATGACCCATGTGGATATGCTTGACCGGGTGGATATCAGTTAATTCCTATTTTCGTTCACATTCTCGTCAAAACAGGATAAGTTCTGTAATCAGTTATGCGCAATATCATTTGTGACAATTCAGTCAGGATTCACTGTTGAGTTGTCTTTATATTACTGTCGTACTGGTCATGCTTGTAGACTTGTCTGATGTGACTTGTTGTATCTCCCATAAAACATTTTTAAGAGGCCCTGAGAATCATGTTTTATGGGGGGCATTCAGGCTTCAGCTAAGAATGAGATAAAATTATTATTCTACATCTCAACTAATTTTTTTATGGATCATTCGTTGGAGAATTTGTGATATTAGTAAGAGTAATTATATTTATATTTCTACTATGTGTTCTATTATATTTCTACTTCATTTTTTTCTTATTTCTCTTTTTCTTTTTTATCATATTACTTATTATATCTATCACTTCTTATCTCTAGCTTTTCTTTTTCTTCTCATTTCTCTCTTTCCTCCACTCCAATCTACCCTAAAACAGAATTGACGATCATACTTTTCCTATTAGGAAGTCTTAACAAAATTGCACATTGTTTTTCTAGACTGTTAGTACCGCAGAAACTTGCAGAAGCTTTTAACTTAATGTGTTCTAGTACAATGAGTACACAATTACGACTAGCTGACATTTGTTCAGGTCCCGTTGATTTCTCAACACAGGCTTATTGCATAACACGGGCTTATGGGACAAAGGACTGGAACTCTCAAACTATTCCATTGACCGTTCATACACTGGCTATGTTTTTACCCTAGCCTCTTAATGCATGTTTGGTTATACGTTTCATGGATTTGATCCACGTCAAATGAAAAGCTACTATGGATAGCTTCTATGTTTTTTACTGATTGGACGTAAAAATACTGTCATACGTGCGTTTCGAAAGCTATCTCAGAGATGCTATTAGTCTGTTTAGACATTTTTAAATGTTGAAAGATCACGATTCTGTGCAGTTGTATAAACAACTGCACGAAATCTGAACCATAATTTGTTTTTCATATAAATATAATATAAAAAATATAGGAAAATTGTATTTTAGTCTTCACACTTTCAGTCAAACATGATCATATGTAGGAGAAAGACATAAGAATTATATTTTATTTTCTTATTGTTTCAATCTTTTAAATTCAGTGTATTTATTATTTAGTTTTAATGTATCATTTATTTGTTTGATTAATGACATAACATTTTTTATTGACTTTATTTGGTTAGCGTCATTTCGAATATTTGATGGATTTAATATCTCAGCTTGTAACATTTATAATAAATGTTAACCCTTAAGTTAGACACAACTTTAAAAATTCTTGAATAAATAAAGTTACAAATTTATCATCAATTATGAATTTTGATCAAATAGCAAGTGCTTAATCTAACACTTTTGTTTAATATTAGTCTATTTTAAAATAAGATAACATTTTGATGTATTTAAACTCTTTAATTAATAAATTTTAATTTTAATTTATAATAATAAATTGTTTTAATTTCTTCATACATGACAAGGCTATACACCATAGTTAATCAAAATTCAAAAATCATACATAAACTGAACCATTTTACCATAACTTTTGGAGCAACAACATCTTAGCAATATATTCATTCAATACATTTTGTATTATGAAATAAAATTCACGAAAGAATTAATAGGGACTAAAAATCACTAAATAAAAATTAAGATTCATTTTATTTATTGCACTTTACGTTAATTTTATCAAATAATAATAAAAAAATATTAAAAAATGCATTTATTTTGTAAAATAAAATCTCGTAATTTTGTCTGAGGAATGCAGGCAGCCCAAAATCGAAAGGCACAAATCTAGTTTGTTCAATGACTAAAATGCCATTTATCCTTAGTACCGAACGGCAATTGCGAGCAGGGCAGAATTGGAAAAGAGGAAAACACCCTGCATGAACTCCCTGTATAAGTTTTAGCTGCTACGAAAGAAAGAGCAAATTAGGGTTTTTGCAACCACCACACTTTATTTGAGAACGAGATCGCTCGTTGATGGTTCCAAAAAACCCTAATCTCAGGGCTTTTGCTATTTTTCACCCCCTTTATTCGCTTTTGTTCACAGTTATCTTTCTCTCTCTCTCTCTCAACCCAAAGAAGCTGTGAAGATGGTTTTGGAGTGTGGATTCGATGGGTAGGTCGTCGTCAAACATCGCTTGCCGGTGGCGCGGCAACTTAGTCGAATTTTGGATTTCGTTGCAGCCATTCATGGCGGTGTTGCTTTTCGACGACTAATCCCATCTTTGTTTCAGATTTGAGCCTCACCGAATCTGTGACTAAAAGATTCTCAAAATAAATTTAACTATCAATTATTAGAATTAGTAGATCATGGGATTGTAGCTTGGCAATGTTGAGTCAAATTGTCTGTAAATGAGCGAGACAACCTTACCCTGATCATAGTAACCATATCGAGGTATTGGTCTTGTGTATGCCATAGGGTGGAACTGCGATATTGGCGAATGATATATAATGACATGCCAAATGTGGAGATACTGCATGTGTTTATTGGTAAAACCAAAGTCATTTTTGCCTTGTTTATAAAATCATGCCTAGAATAATCCTTTGAGTCATGAGAAGCATGTTTCTGATTGTGGTGAGTATCAGTTCTGTTTTGCATTGGTGCTTTGTCAAAGGGACCAAAGTGGTGTCTTTTGTCGATTATCCGAAGAAGTTTTTAGTAGATTATGGGATTTACATTACCTACCTTTACCTTCCCTTGATTTGGATTAATGGAAATATATTTACTTTTTTTTTTCCATTCTAATAAATAAAATAAAGGAATATTAGAAAGGCTAAATGCATTTGGTTAAGATTATTTTTATAAAAATTATTGTTTATTTTTCAAAAGAATTCTCATTGAACCATTACAAAATTAATCATTCATCTAATAGTTAATCTAACACAAATTTGAAAATCAATTAATAGTGATAGCATGTATTTTTGCATTTTTTTTAAACTTATTTTAAACCTAATATTTTAGTCGTTGCATAATGTACAAGTTGCACTTCTACACTATGACTTTTGATCTAATAGTAAGTGTTTATTCTAACACATTTGTTTTATGTTAATCTATTTTAAAATAAGATAACATTTTAATATATTTAAGCTCTCTAATTATATAATTTTATTTTTAAAACTGTAATAATAAATTATTTTAATTTCTCCATACAAGCCTATACACCATAATTAATCAAAATCATACATATACTGAACCATTTTACCACAACTTTTGGGGCAATGACATTTGAGCAATTGCGACAATATTTTTAAGAAAAATATCAGTAATATATTTATTTAGTACATTTTATATTATGAAATAAAATTCACGAAAGATATATTAAGTATTAAAAACACAAAAATAAAACTAAAGATTCATTTTATTTAATGAACTTTACAGTTAACATTAATTTTTTCTAATAATAAAAACTATTAAAAAATGTTTTTATTTTTGTAAAATAAAATCTCATAATTTTATCCGAGGAATGCAGACAAGCCCAAAATCGAAAGGCCCAAATCCAGATTGGTCAATGACTAAAATACCCATTATCTTTAGTCCCGCACCTGCACGCCACGGCATTTGCGAGCAGGGCAGAAAGAGGAAAAGAGGAAAAACAGTCTGCTTGAGCTCCCTATATAAGTTTTAGCTACTGCGAAGGGTAGAGCAGGTTAGGGTTTCTGCAGCCTGCCACACTCCATTTCAGAACGAGCTTGCTCGTTGATGCTTCGAAAGAACCCTAATCTCATGGCTTTTGCTATTTTCACTCCCCTTTTTTTTCTCAATAATAATAATAATAATGATGATGAATATATTTCTCTCTCTCTCTCTCTCTCACTCTCTCAATCGCTTTGCGTTGCTGGCTTGTTCCTCTGATGATCTGTTTCTTTCTTTTTCTTTTTCTTTTTCTGCGACCTTCGCTCGCTCTTTCTCTCTCTCTCAACCCAAAGAGGCCGTGAGGATGGTTTCGGAGTGTGGATCCGATGGGTCGGTCGCCGTCAAACATCACTCGCCGGTGGCGGGGCAACCTTGTCGGATTTCTGATTTCGTTGCAGCCATCCATGGCGGTGTTGCTTTTCGGCGACCGATCCCATCTTTGTGCCAAATCTGAGCCTCACCAAAACCCTAATTGAGGATCTTTCCGTGGACGGCGTTGTCTTAACGCAGTGTTTGGCAGAGGTGTATGGAGTGAGAGAAGGGAAATGAGGTTTTTCGATCCCATCGGTACTCTCTTCCCTCTCTCATTCCATACATCGTCTGACGAACGTATCGTTAATTGGTTCTATGTGATTTCACTTTCCCTTTGTTTCTACCCAGAAAACCCTAATTGTTACAGAAAAGGTATCATATGTAAGTTTGTGGTTTCTTTAAAAATAAATTGTGCTGTGTGCTCGATGTATTTACTTTGTTTCTAATTTCTGATATTTGTTCATGTTGGGTTGTTTATATTGGTGGAACATTTTTGGTATGTAACTCTAATCGCAAGATCAGCTTTAATGGAGACTGGTGTTTAAATGATCTGAACTTCAAAGGTATTGTTATGCGTTTAAGTGGTGTACTTTGTCTTTTTGTTATAATTTTTTTTCTTCTGAATTTCTTATTTATTGTTTTCTAGAAAATATATGATAAAAGTGATAATCGCATATATATATTACCAATTGGTTTAAGTCAGGTTAACACTTGAAAAGTGAAAACAAAAAGTTCAGTGTACTTTTTGACAATATTTTGTACTATAGTTGCAGTGTTACCTGAATTTCCTGGTTATTCTGTGGAGGAAATCCTTAGGAATGACCACATCATTCAATAATCTGGATTCTTCTTTAAGGATGTTATTACAGTGTCTGCTTTTCTGATTTTCTGTGTAATGTTCAATTTGTAGTTGTTTGTAGGCAAATAATGGAAGACGACTGCACTGGAGTTGATGGGACTGTAACTAGCCGTTTCCGTTTCAGTTCAATTGGCGTTGAGTTTTCAGTTATTTATATATATGTATGTACTGACTGGTATTCCAGTTTCCAGAAACATGAATAACTACTTTTTGGCTTGGTTTTTTATCTGAGATAAGAACGGGATTAAATAACTCTTGTAGATCTAAATAGCACTGTATTAATGGTTCAATTGTTGCAGAATTCGAATTTATTATCCTATTCATGTACTTTCTGATTACAGAAACATTTATGATAGTATTTTTAAGCGGTGGTCTTCAGCCACGACATAAGAATGAAAATTAACTGAATATTATTCCTCCCAATAACCATATATTATTGGTTTTTCAATCAAGCAGAATCCGAATTTCTTGTTCTTACAAATTTTGCCATGTTTTACCGGGACTTGAGGGAAGCTGGAAGCTTGTACTATTTTTTGGAATTTGGCAAGCCAAGACATAAGAATGAAAATTAACTCAATATTATTCCTCCCAATAACCATATATTATTGGTTTTTCAATCAAGCAGAATCCGAATTTCTTGTTCTTACAAATGTATGCCATGTTTTACCGGGACTTGAGGGAAGCCGGAAGCTTGTACTATTTTTTGGAATTTGGCACGGATTAGGCTTGTAGCACCAATGACATTTAGCATCCATTGACAATTTCAAATAATCGAAACACAAGCAATGGTAAAGAGGTTTTGCCTAATGGATTACCCAATAGTTTTTGGAGAACCTATGTCATGTGCATTCTAAAACATATAAATTGAAATATAACGTGGAGTTAGAGGAAAATATGCGATCTCTATTTTGCTAGGTTAATCACATCAATGACCAGCGAAGAGCATAGCAAACACCAAAATAGTTAGTAGGGAAAGGCCACAGTTAGCAACATTTGCCGTGGCACTTGAAGGGGGAGGAGAGGAGGCAGGTGAAGCACCAGCAGGTGAAGCTTTAGCCGAATTGGTCACTGCAGGAAGAGGTGGGTCAACAACGTTTGCAACCTCAAGAGGAGGAAGTGGCGCCTCTGCTGGTGGCAGAAATTCAGGTGGAACAGTACTCATTAGATCACCAGGCTTAGCTGGTAAGATAGTAGGATTATGGTTCGGATCGCTACATGGACTTCCTGCAAATTATAAAAAGCTAGATGAAGTTTGAACTGTTGCTTATGAAAAATAATGTTTCACTCATACAGTGACCTGAAATTATAGTTTGCTAAGATCAAGAAAGCCGTTGAGGTTTGAATGACTCACTCATGAATCTACTTGCAGTGGCTGGAAAATCTGCCACGATTCCATCAACCTTAGCTGTTTGGATGTAAGTAGCGATCTCGACATTAGGATCTGACCAATAGTCAAATGCCAGGGTTGTGTATTCATTTTTGAGAGTATGGACGAATACTGTGAGGTTTGCATCTTTCAACACTTGAACAACATTTGTTACTCCTAGTAACAAGGAATCAGATACTTTGATAACAGTGGTTTTTGGAAGATTCACTGCATCCGCATAGTTCTTTATTTCTTTCGCTGTTTGTCTTGGTATATCGCCCATTTTATCATTCAATAACATCACCCTTTTGTAAGATGGGATATCTTTAAACTTGGATAGGACCGAGCTGTCATCTGATTGAATCAGGACTTGTTGTGTGGCTTGCTTGTCAAAGGTCGCATTGCTCAAAGCAGTGTTGACAGCACTTACAATGTCAAGACCCTTTTTGGATGCAAGGTAGGCAGCATTCTTTGAGGCAAATAGAGTTAGCACTAGTAGGAAATTTATTTATTTATTTATTTTCCAAATTGAAGCATTATAGGGAAGTTAGGGGTGATGCTCACCGGTATGTTGACCAAAATGCCAGGAACTGCCTTAGTCTTGGCCAACTCCAAAAATTCAGAGAGGGTGACAAATTTACCCTTGTTGTCGTTTGCGGGGTTTCTTAGGAAATCGCTGCCTATAACCATTTGAGCTGAAACAAGAAATTTATATTCCAAGTTCATTGTTGAAATCTTAAAGGTTGAATCTGAACTTGAACTCTTGAAGTTCTATAGAAGTATTTACGTTTTAATGCCTGAATCTCACTCCATGTAAGGTCAAAGGAGAAAATTCCACTTTTTGGTTGAAGTTCTGGGACATTGGAAGATCGAGACATGAATTTAGTCATTGCGGTGGTATCTGCTGCTAGGTCTGTGGAATTTAAGCAGAAGGCAATTCCATCTTTTGTCATTTGAACTGAGCAATCTATAATGTCAGCGCCATCATCTATTGCTTGCTGATATGCAAGATCAGTGCTGCCTGGATAAACTCCACTTGCTCCATTGTTGCTTATGATCAAAGTTGGTCCTACAAAAACAAATGTATAAGGTTATAGATTTGTCATCAACCTGTTTTCCATGTCTTATCTATGGTTATGATTGAGAACATTTTAAGATTAGTAATATACCTTTTTTGGGCAAGGTATTGTTGTGTGCAAAGCAAGCTGTAAAACAAAAATATTGTGAGAAAAGTTGAAGAGGGGATTTGTTAGTTAGAAAAAGATTGTGAGTTTAGGTTGAAGATTTGTCATCTCACCGATGGCATTTGATGCTGTTGATGGGAAATCCGTGACAACACCATCAACAGAATCTCCTTTGTCTATAAATTGAAGGTACTCAGCGGTAGGATCATAGTTATAAGTATAACTAGCAAAGAAATCATTAGCAAAACCGCAAGCATAAACTTCTAGTCCTAATTTATGTGCATCAGTCACAAGTGTTGTGGGAGGTCCTAGATATTTGTCTGGTTTAAGTGGCCATGTGTATTCTTTTGGGACCATTATGCCTGATGCGAATGACTTGATGGAGGCAAGATCTTTCACAATACTGCCATATGGCTGCTTGGTTGCAGGTTCAACATCATTATCATTAAGAAGTTTAAAGATGACCTTAGTTGCCTTGTTTGCTTTCCCACTGATACTCTTCAAGAAACCAATATCTGAAGATGAAACAAACTCTATTTTATATACTCTCAATAATTCTAAAACAATATCTACCACCTTTACTCCATTTTGGGTGTAGAATGCTGCATTCTGTAACAAAACGCGCAGTTAGTATATAATAAATCAGTAAAAGAAAGAAATTAAGGAATGACCCATGGTGCTTATGGATTTTCAATTTTCACAGGAGGTCCTGCATTCAGAGAGAGAGAGAGAGAGAGTGAGAGATAACCTGAACATTCAACCAAAACCTTGGGGCAGATTTTCCGCCTAGTAGAGCATCAACATTAAGAAGTGGGGAAACACCATCATAAAAGTTGGGTCGAGAAAATATGGCCTGAGTCACTGCAGAATACATAGCAAAGAGCAAACCTTCAATTTCAAAGCTCAAACTGTGTCATACTTCTTGTGTTTACGTATGGTATTGTTAGCCTAACTAGGTCTGAGTGTTGTAGTTCACTGCTATAATCTGTTACCTGCTAAGTATGAATAAGTCTATTCATATGCATTAACAATCCTAACAGCATTTTTCTATTATTTTGTCATTCAGGATGGGTCCTATTTCAATCTATAATCTATATTCATTTTATTATTCTGGGTTATTCACAACAAAGTGGCTCGGCTCATGTTTCAACTGATAATGTTTTAATGGCAAGGTTTCCTAAGCACAAATGCATTGAAGGAACTTCAGAATTGATACTCACTTGATACATTCTGGTCAATCTGAACACCTGTATAATCCACAGAAAAGTGTCCTTGCACGTCCTTCCCATTAACATTGTAGGTTTTTACCTTAGGATCGAGCAAGGATATAGTTGTTGAATTGTCAAGCGTAGTGCCCGTGACACAAAATGCACCGCCATCTTTTGCCAACTGAAGATTGCACAACAAAATGCTTATGTCTTGTGAAAGCCCAATTGCGTTAGGAGTGCCTTCTGGGAAGAGCCCAGAAAAACCACCACGGGCTATTACAAGAGGCTTATTGCCTGCAAGATTAAGAGTCACAACATTGAAACATTAACAGAAGAATGAAGAAGCTTCTCCATGAGGGGAAACAAGTTAGAGAAACAAAGCCCTATGGATACCAACCACTTAATGTTGACCATTTCTGGACAGGGGCTTGAGCTGTAGGAAGATTTGGAAGTGCAGGTTTTTGGGCCACTATTGCATGAAGCAACAAGGAAATCAGAAACAAGCTTCTGTACATTTTGTTCTTTTCCTGTCACAATTCAAACTCAACGAGTCAATGTCAATCAAAATAAGCAATTAGAGTTGCAAAGGCATTAGGAATTGAAATGCAACTTTTTGTAAGTATTAAGCCTTTTAGCGTTCATTTTGCATTAAAATTCATACGTGCCGTTTTTCTAAGCTGATATAAATGTAATGGTTTTCAAAGACTTGTTTAATCCCTTTTTCTTCTCAATATTTTCCGTTAGGATGGTGCATGGCTACCGGAATAATCCGACTTTGTTCTCATTATTCAACCTCATCTACAAATTTCCCTTACGTCTATCAGAATAAGAGGGTCCAGAAACAAAGAAGTTGATGATAATTTGGTTACAACTTGATTGATGCCAAAACTATAACACCGCAAAGGAAACTAGAAACAAAACGAGTTATTGAACGTCACATGCATACCCAAAAACTGATGCTCATATCTTGATCTTTTGGATGTATGAAACAGGCATTCCCTGTGAGTTTTTCTGAGGAAAACCCTCAAGGGAATGTAATGGAAAAAATGAAGCAAATTGGTGAGGGAGATAGATTGACCCACAAATAAGATTTTTTCTATTTATTTCCACACATTTTCACGCATAAATAGCTGGCCAGGATTTCCTTTCATAGGACAACTAATAACATCGTCATTTTTGGAATCTAACCATTATTTGCTGTTTTTGGTTACGTAAAACAAACTTTCTATAGTTGACTCTCTGTTTTAATCGCGGGATACAGATCAGATTTATAGCATGGGTTTGACTCTTGGCCACGCCATTGATTCGTTTCGAGAGCATTGATGAACTCCACGGTTCCGTTTAATACAGATCTTGTGGCACTCTTAAAATTATGGAATTATGAATAAGTTCTTAAATTAACTCATCTTACCACCGAGTGCGTGAATGTCACTTCCGGCTTAACTAGTGGTCTATACCAAGAGTATTAACTCATATCTTTTAATCCTTTTATTATATTTTTAAGAAAACATCAAATTGATCCAAGCGGGAGAGTAAACGAGTCGAGCCAAGCCGAGCCGAATATTTAAAGTTTAGGCTAGACTTAAAAAAAATAATTAAATGTTTAAGCTTGACTCATTTATTTAAACAAGTCTTGTTGAAAGCTTGATCTTGGCTTGTTTGAAAAATATAAGGCTTAAGTTTGGCTTGTTTAATTCATTTATAACTTAATTATTTTTGTTTTATGAAAAAATTTCTTAAATTTTTAACTTTAAAAATTTAATATTTAATAAAAATTTAAATACTATATGATAATCTATAAATAAAAATATGTGCTTAACATGTGGCATGTGAAATTCAAACATTATAGATTATTACATTTTCATAATCTAGTAAATAAAAAATTTATAGCTTCTAGACTATTACAAAAAAGAAATTTCAAAAATATTTTTTAATACTCTCAACAAAGTTCTACATATTTTCATAATGTAAAAAATAGTAAAGTTTTCAATCATCAATTTAAATAAACGCACTATTCACGAATCATTAATGTCAAGCTCGTAAAGTTTGGTCTTTGTTCATTTAAATAATCGAGTCAAATCTCAAGCTTGAATTTGTTTTTTTAATTAAACAACCGAACTTGAACAAGCATTTAATGAGTCGAACTCAAATAGTTTACAAATAACTTAGCTCATTTACATCACCTAATCTTAAGGGAACAAGATGCTACTGCTTATAATTTTTAGAATAATTTTCAATTTCATTTTCTAAAACTTAAGGTATTATTAAATTAGTTTTCTAAATATTTTTTCATAAAAGTAATCCATCAAAAATTAAAGTGCCACATATTAGTCTTTTTTTTTTTTTTCACTGAGTCACTTTCAGCTTGGTGTTGCCAAACTCATGCAAGAGCCTCAAGTAGGCCAATGGCAATCGTCCACCTTCAAATTCAATTACGCCTTTGGAAATTGCCTTTTTAATTTATTCGTAACGCAATTTAGTTGTTCACAGTATTGTCTTTGGTGAGCAAAGAAGAAATGAGCATTATGGTAAAGCAAGTGAGTCGGGGCTATCTCTTGCCCTCCTCAACTAGTTAACTTTGGTGCTATCTAATGGTATGGTCACGTCTCATACTAGGGAATTCCTGCATTTTATACTTTCATTTGACCATAACCAAAGATATATTTTGCTCCATTCAGCTTTCTAGGATTTCTTTTTCTCCTTCTAGCTCTACGTTCCCCTCTCTTCTTTCTAATCAACTTACTTTTTTGTCGACTAAATTTTTTTTGTCATGTGAGAAGAGCTATCATAATATACATATAATATTAATTAAAATTCAATATCTGCTGCTTGTTCAACAAAATAAAAATAAAAATCTGCTGCTTGTATTTCATTGATTTTTTAGATGATAATAAAATATAATGTTTGCAGTTAGTGGATGAATATGAAAAATGTTTTGGTGATTCATGGAGAAATGTCCCGGGAGACTCTACTCAACCATGGCCTTATTTGTATAAACAACAACATCAATAACAAACCAAGGCTTTTTTTCACTAAAATAGGTAAGGCTACATGGATAAAAAAGGTCATAATGTTTTTCTGTGGATCAAATTTATACACAAATTTCTTATTTGAATTACTCTAAATTTGTATAAGCTCTGACAAAATTTCAGGCAAGTAAAGATATGCTTAGATAAACCTTTTCATAAATATTTTTAAGAGAACAAAATAAGAAGAAAAAATAAAATAAACTTTTTCATAAACTAAAATTAGCTACTACATAAGTTAAAAATTAGCTTTTGAAGAACTTAATATGAAAGAGCTTTCAAAATTAGCTTATGCAAAAGCTAATTTTAGCTTTTGGAGAAGTTTGTTTTATTTTTTTTAATTTTTTTTTCTTATAAATGTTTATGAAAAAATTTATCTTAATAGAACCTAAATACCTCTTCATTACATATGCTTCAATTAAAAATCTAACGATAATGAAGTATTGCTTTCCATTTGCTCTTTCACACATTACTTTTGGCTCAAACCCTCTCTTTCCAACTTCGATCAAATATTTCGGACCCTACGAAGGCTGACTACTTATTGAAATTATTTCCTAATTCCTACATTGTTTTAGAATTTATATTTGAGCAACACTGCATAACCCAAACAAATTGAATAAAATTGAGTCAAAAATTTGTCAAAATTTATAAGGGTGGTTGATAGGATGTACATAACCCATTTTAGCACTAAGAGTGGGTTGATAACCCACAATAGAGGGCATTCGACCTAATAAGGCAAATACTTCAGATCCTGCTTGGACGAATCGGAAGATATTATTGATAAATAGAAGCACATTGTGTTCATTGACATCTCAAAAATATTCCGCCATAGTTTGGGCACTTAAACCAACTCTCATATGAGCTTCGGGCGGTTCAATCATTTGACTGTATACTAGAACTGCTTTTGACTCTGCAATATTTTGTTCATTAATTACTCCATATTCTTTCATTTCCATATAAAGATAATTTCCCTCACGAGTATGCTCATCTACTCTGCCAAATACAAATATAGCTCTATAAGCTTTGGCAATGTTATTGATCAATTCCATAATGAGTACTATTTTGCCCACTTGTTGCCCTACCTTTGAGTAATGGTTGAACTATTGATTTACGTAATTGGAAGTAACCAACTAGGTTTACGGCAAAACCTAGAAATCAATCACTGATCCAATTGGAGTACCTCTACAGGATAGACTTCAACAGAAAACTGAAGAGTAACAACAGCAAGTGATTGAGTTTAGTAGTTCCTCATATAAAACTATTGATTCTAGAGATATAGTAATATGGAGAAGAAAAAATTATTTCAAGCACTGACAGAACCAGGAGCACCTTTTGTTTCAAAAAGGGGAGGACGGGTTATTCACATTTCATTTGATGGTCAAAGGTCAATTGAAAGCTAAGCTGTGGTAACTCTAAGGATTCCCCAAGGAAAAATAGAGATGTCTCCTAAGTTACCCATACCATGTGGAAGTAGTGACATAATTTCATAGAGTTGTTGGATAAGTCAAAGTTGTAGAGAGCAACAGCAACTGCAGTTTCTCTTGTTGCTTTTCTTAGTAAACAACGATATCTTGTCCAATATCATTGTTGGAGTTCCCAAGTTGTCATTTGCAAATAATAATCAATTGCTCGTTTAAGCAACTGTTGCTTAAAGATAAAAGCCTCCATACACAAAAGACATGTAATTGGTGAACTTTTAAGATAAATTGTGAGGTTCATTGGCCACATTTTTTAAAGTTACACCATTTGAAATGAGTTACTTGAATTGTAAATGTAAAAATGGCAAGACCTATATAAAAAATTATAAAATAGTTAAACAACTCCACACCATTACATCATTGGAAATGCTCTAATAATCCTAACTCATTATGGCAAAAAGTTTTAGCTCTGTTATTTTCTTCTCTGTATATGTCTATCTAATTAGCGAGAAGGTGGTATCCTACGTTTTAAATGGACATATACCTTTGATGCTTCCTTTAGTGGGTCATTAGCCTATCAGTTGCTATAATTTCAAATTTCCACCAAATTTAAAGTTTGACTGTTTGTTGTTTATTCAATTTATTTTTGTAGTTCCGATTTAGCCATGCTATGTGTGAGTTGGTGGGCTTTTTTCATTGCTCTATATAACTTCCAGAGTTCTACCAACCATGGGCACACATATGATGGAGTGTTTCTCCTGAATTGTTTTATTCTTATTTCTTTTCACATATGATGGAGTGTTTCTTCATGTTTTCGGTAATTGAACTCTTGGTCCGTGGCTATTCTTGTTATTCAAGCATCTGTCATGTCATAGATTTTTATTTCATTCTTGTACTTATTTCAACCATACACACAATATCATTAAAATTAATGAAGTAAAAATTATACAAGAAAAATAGATGTAATTTTTCAATGAAAAAATATACAAGGTAGAATTAATGTTAAATCTCAAAAGAAATCAATATAATTATTATCCATTTTATTTACTGCTGTGAGGGGTGACTTCCATACTGCATGTAGCTTTCTAACAAAGCCTAACTTAACCGTGAACGGAATTGCTGACCAGTAGTTTGCCGGTGTTTGAAAAAGGTGCTATGCAAGCAAGCGAAAAAATCCAAACAACATTGTTCCATATTATAGGCTTTCGATATCATCAGTATACACCGGTCGCACCTGATCCGATGTCAAGGCTTTTCTGTCTATATCACTCTCCATTGTTTGCATATTGAATTTCTTAGATTTTTTCACTGTCCTTTATTCCATCTCCGATTCTCCATGATAGAACTACCCTTTATTTGTTTCGGCAATTATAAACTTGTTTCTTTTTATTTTTCTCTTATCTTCATATCGCTTATCACATTTATTATTATTATTATTATTATTTACCATTTTTACCATTTCTTTTTCCTTTTTATCTCTTTCTGTTTCATCCCTCCAACTTAATCCACCTACAACGTTTACAATTTTCCTTATTTGTTCAATTTTTCATTACTAGGACTTTTACAGGCCTTTTGCATTCATCCCCACAGAAGGATTTTATCATTTTTACTGCAATAATGATACCCCAATTATTTCTTTAATTCAGTAATTTTTTAATATGTCTACTCATCCTCCATTCTCATCTGTTCCACATTGAACTTGTTTTTCTTGTTAACTTTTTACTGTAAAAAATATACAATATCACAAGTCTCATCTTCAGGTGATAAAGCTTCCTCTTAAAAATAATGGTATATTTTATAGTTACAGATAACATTCAAGACATCCATCTGTTTATTCACTCCACGGTTAGTTTTTGTTCATCAACTATTCATCACTCACAAATTTCATTTTTCTTTGCTAGATAATTTTTAAAATCGAAATTCAGCACAAACACTTATACATTTCTTTCGAGTTACTCTCAAAAAAGCCCCTCTGGATTATGATCTAATTCAGACACTCCACAATGGTACGAATGAAACCCATACCCTTATCTTTCCCAGACCAAAATGTGTGTCTAGCTAGAGGATAAATCGCGAAAACCACATAGCTTCCCCAGAAAATTCAACAAAGAAAAAGTAAAAGCGAAATGGAAACCGCTATAAAGTATTCAAACATTGGATTCTCACCAAAACAACTAAGAACAAACACAATCAGAGCATCAAACATCAACTTTACAAAGGTTCATATCGCATCACCTTAGTCTATTAACGATAGGTAAAATACAGAGATCCAAACTAAATTGCTCCGATTCACAACTTTTATTAACGATATGAAACCCTCTTTCACCTTTAATCATACCTATTTCCCCAGAAGGGACTTGATCCACCAAACGCCTTTGGTGTCTTTAGGACCTTCTTCCTCCGGTGGAGGATCACTTTGTGGAGTCTTGTGGAGTTTGCTCACATCATACCCCTCATCCTTAGCTCTCTGAACAAGCCCGTTATAGGTTTCATCATCCATATGGTTCTTCCTGGACAATATCTAGGGACCAAAATGATCCCAAATTATGATAGGAAATGAGCAAATCATAAGGAAGACATTCACAAACCAAACAAATGCTGCAATTTCTAGCTAAGTAGCTAACCAAGAAAAAACATCATCAATTTCACATTTTCACACTTCAACATTAATCTATATATCCTTTTTTGGGTGAAACCAAAGAATCTAACATTAAAGACTAATCCTTCAAATTATTGAAATTCATTTAAAAGACTGATATCGCCCGACAGATATTTCAGATATTTTTTCATATACACAATTTTAGAGATCAAACCCCGACTAAATGCTTAAGAGACATGGTTATCTCTAAACCTAACTCCACCATGTTGATTTAATCAATATATCTATATCTATATCTCAATACATTTTAGAATGAAAGGGAAATTAACATTAAAGTAAAAGGGAGACAGGCTTACCCAAAGATAATTCCTGCTAGGTTGGCCAATGAGAGCATACTGATAATCATGATCAATGTACAAAACCCAGTAATCCCCAGTAACAGGGATGACGGGTAAGAACGGAGGCACCCAGAACCTGACCTTGAGTTTGGCCTCATCGCTATTGGGATCAGCCTTATAAGCAGTCCCCTCTATGAAGCTTCTTTTGCCACCGCTCCAAGTCTCATTGAGAACATTCACAGTGCCATCATCTCTGAGAGTGTAGGTGGCTCTGGTGTTGACGCCGTCACTGGGCTGAAACCTCGACGGGAAACAGGCAATCTCGTACCACCGACCCATGTACCTCTTCAAGTCCAGACCCTTCACCACCTCCATCTCTTTGTTCGCCATTGCGGGTGATGATGCTAATGCGTTACGCTTAACAACGTAAGGGGAGGGAGGCGCAACGGAACAAAACACCAAAGAGGTTTGCAGCGTTTGTTGCGCTTTTGTTCTACAACTAGAATTAGAAGGGTTGAAGCTTATGTTGACTTTTACAATGGACTCGGATTCTGTGAGCGGGATTGAGTTGGGGACGTTGGCGTGGACGAGGTTAGGCCTTACACGTGTACAATGAATGTGATTCATTGATGCCACCCACAGAATGTTGCTTCTGGTACACCATACCGGATAGAAATTGGGATCTGCAGTCGGTAAAACCACGCTTTCATGCAGTTAGCAATTTTTAATTGTTAGATGAAAATTAGATGACTTATATTTTATCTAAATAAATCAATTTTAAAATAAATATTTAAGATATGAGTTGTCCAATTTTTATTTAATAATTATAAAATATTGACTATGTAAATACGTGCAGTTTCTGACTGATAATAATAAGTTATTAACATTCCTTTTTAAATAATAATGTGTTATTAACACACTTTTTTTAAATATATCTTTTATTTAAAATTTATTAAAAAATAATTTTAATAAATTTTAACTAATAATAATAAATATATTAAAAAGAGCATGTTAAAAAATAAATTATTAGCCATTTTTGTCAAACTAAAAAAAAAGAATACACAACTTAAAAAGAATGAAACTCTTTTTTTTTTTTTTTTTAACTTTCTTAATTAGTTTACTATATATATATTCTTTATTTCCTTCTTTGAGTACGACTTTCACTCACAAATAATGAGAATATAAAAGTTTTCTTCCATTTTTCTTATTTTTATGTGACTTTTTTAATTTAATTTAATTTTAAATTATAAAAATTATAATAAGAAATTGTTTATAAATTAAAAGTTTCTTGTTAATATAAAAATTTCAATTTATCATTATCTAATGTTATTCATATCATTTTTTATTTATTTAAAATATATTAAAATAAAAAAAAGTTTCTTATCCTTACAAAAGTTTGAATTTCTTCTTTTTTTATATAGTAAATTTCTTCTTATTTAATACTATTCACATAATTTTTTATTTTAAATTATAATAAGTAAGCAATTAATAAATTGAAAATATCTTTATCCTTCAAATGTTTTTATTTAAATTTTAAAGTGTATCATCTTGTTTATTACATTTTTTAATTTTCTTAAAAATATTAACAAAATATAAAAATTACCCTTGTATATAGTGTATTAATGAATTTAATATACTGATCAGAAATTTATTAACGTAATTTGTCCTCCTCAAGGACCTATTTAATATTAATATAAGCATTTCATTTTATTTTGAAACTAGTTAATTTTGGTCCTTAAAAAATTTAAATGGAAATAAGTAATTGATTTAATCATAAATAATTATAAATAATTGATACATAGATTCAACAATAATAATTAATAATCTGTCGATTTTAAATATTATATGTATTTTGTGCCACTCATTCACCCATTGAATATTAATATCAGTATTCTATTTTATTTTTACCCTAATTTTTGACAAGAAAAAGAAAAGAACTAAACTGATATAGTAATAAATCATTACAAATAATTGATGTATAATCTTGACAACAATAACTGATAATTAGTATATTTTTAAATACGTCAAGAAAAAAAATTTAAAATGCTGAAAATTACAGAAGATGCCATATGTCTTCCCGAAATAGAGAGATCATGAATAAACAACCACGTTCAAGATTTAATACTTTGATTTGATATAATATATAAGAGTTGATTTTTAATAAATCAAACGATTGGAATTTATAACAGATTGTGTGTGTCCTATTAAATTATATTTTCTACCATTTAAAAAAATTTAAGTAACAAATAATAATTAAATATATATTACATCATACATTTTAGAAAAATCAAGTCCAAGCATTTTATATTAGGATCAGATACTAAAATAAAAAAATATTTATTTTTAATTTAAAATAAAATAGATGAGTAAACTATTATTTTGATCCTTGAAATTATGAAGCACTGTCATAATAGTCATTAAAATAAAAAAAAATGTTAAATAAATCCTTCAATTTGAATTTTGTTAATCAAGTTAATCCTTACTATTAACTATACCATAACTTTGCTAGTAAAAAGGTGATGTGACACATTATATGTCACTTTAGTTGACATATGTGTTGCCACCTAAATGCACAATAAGGAAACATCATTAAAGACTTGACAAAAACTAGAACCAAAATCACAATGAAGTATATCTCTCTTCTTCTTCTTCTCCATCTTCCTTGTCTCCCTCCACCTTCGCCTCCGGCTATCTCTTTTCTTCCTCCTCCTTCTTTCTTCTATTTGTTTTGCACCTATTTTCCTTCTATTCTTCGGGGAGATTATACCTGCACTTTATTTCTTACCATGTATGACATTTTTGGCCTTTGACCTATTGAAATTCTCCCTCTTCCTCCTCCATCATGTGTAATCATTCTCCTACTGTGTGAGTTTTTATTGGCATTTACTTCCCCTCTTATGTAAGTTTTTACTGGCATTTTTCTGCTAATTAACAATGTCTTTTTGGCCTTGAATCTATTGAAATACCTCACTCTTTGTTTTGGATTTTTATGCATAGGCTCAAGTGAGGAGTGTAGGTTTTTAGTGGATTGTATAAAAGTGTAAGAGTTGGTCCCAAAAATGTCTAGACATTTTTAGATACAACTACCTCACTTATATACACTTTACTTTTCTTTATTCTATGTGATGTGAGACTTCATTCTCTAACACTTTCCCTCAAGTCCAATTGAATTAGTTTTTTTTTTATTGGCCCAATTGTGACCTGTTTTTTTTTCTTTTTTCTTTTTTTTCTTTTCTGGACTTGTACTTAAGAGAGCCTTAGAGGCCTCTTATCTAGGCTTGTGCTCCTTTTACTTCACTATCAAAGGCCTAGTTCACATTTTTTTTTATTTTTAGTTTCTTTTTTTTTTTGGATCAATATAGCTTGTTAAGTATTGGGTTTTAATACCATTTTGGATTTTTATGCATAGAGCCAATGTGAGAAGTGTAAGTTTTTAGTGAGTTGTATAAAAGTGTGAGACTTGATTCAAAAAAATTTAGATATTTTTAGACACAACTACCTCACTTATTTACACTTTACTTTTCTTTATCTCATGTGATGTGGGACTTCATTCTCCAAAACTTTGAAATTCCTTCTCCTCCTCCTTAAAACCATCAAAACTCTCCTCTGACACACATTCATTTAACGAGGAGCAATAATAGTGAGATGCATCTCTACCATCATCTAAAACCCCATAGTCCTTATCCGAATCATCAGAACGACAGAACCTCCCTTCTTCAACCGAAGCTTTTTTTTTTTTTCCTGAAATTGTGTTTGCCACTTACGTCTCCTCCCCTTACCATCCGCTTTCAGACACAAATAGTAAAAGGAATGCCAATGTATTAGAACCCCATTCAAATCAAGGGCTAAAATATTGAACCATTCGCATACAACAAAGTTATATCAAATCATATATATTATTATAAATTGTGTGATTCTTCACCCTGAATTTCACCCTAAATGGGCTATTAAGATTATTGCTACTTGGTAAGGATATAGCATCATTCATAAATTACTGCTACCACAGATCTAATTTACCAATTTACAAAAAACATAACAAGGATGAAATTAACTGTAAAAATCCCATAATTTGTTTCCTCATAATAGCAGCAATCCTGGGTTGAGCCAGCCACGCAAAAGAGTATTTATTTATAGCAGCATGGAAAAATAATCAATAATTAAGCATCATTTATTGTGAATTCTTCAGTTGTTTGCAGAAAAGTAAAATTAAAGAGAGATAGGAGAGAAAGAAAATCACAAAAAGAGAAATAGCAGGAGGAGAAGGAGAAGGTGGAGACGAGGGAGATAATTCACTATGATTTTGGTCCCAAATTTTGTTGCTTACGTTATTGATGATGTGTCCCTTATTGTGCATCCAGTGACAACACGTATCAGCCAAAGTGGCATATAACGTGCCACGTCACTGCTTTACTAAAAAGTGATGGTCTGGTTAACAGTAAGGCCTAACTTGATTAACGGAATTCAAATTCAAGGATTCATTTGATATTTTTCTAATTTTAGATATTATTATAATAGTGTCTCACAATTTCAAGACCAAAATGATAGTTTACTCTAAAATAGATTTATAAAATATTTTAATTTAATCACAAATAAATATATTGTTATTTTTTTCGTTTTAAACTGTTTATTATTTTTTTCTTAAATATAAAATATGGAACGTAAAACTTTCATTTCCTTCCCTTTGGATTAAAGGTAAATGGCCTGATTGGAAAGTGATGAAATTATGTCTATTCATGCTGAAGCCCAAGAGACAATGCTTAGAGTGCAGGAAACAAATTACGGACCAGTGTGTCCATTTTTTCAATCAATCTTTTGAGTTGAAGCCACGAGTGACTTCAAAGAAACAGCTTAACATTTTTCAAAGTCATGGTAATAATTGTTATTGAAAATTTGGTCTATGTTGTGTCGTTTGATGAGAATATGAAGAAGCCACTACTTGAAAATTTGGGTAGACTTTAAAAAATTAGTTCAAACACAGTATTATCGTTTTTGTCCTTTTAGAGAGAGCGAGGGAAGCATAATTCATTAAGATGAATTCCCTAACACAGTTACATACGTCTATAAAATAATAATTTCATATATATATATATATATATATCATAGGAATTCTATCCTATTATCACATATCTTATTTACTAATATGATCAAGTTACTCTATAAATAATTCTCGATAAAAGTTCTTTTCTTCAAACACAACCTTATGATGAGTTTTTCAAGTTTGCTTAAAACTTATAATCGTATTTGATAGGGTGAATTTTTGTCGGAATGTACTTTTATACATGCAGTAAGTAGTGTCAAATTATGTAAATTTATATCTTTTATTTATTTATTTATTTTTGTCTACATTCGCGTGTGTTCCAAACATCTATATTATATGTAAGTTTTTTCCTAACATATGTACATATAGTTTTTTTTCTCTTTTTATTTTGGGACATTTTGTCTCACCTCGATAATGGTTGAGAAATTAAAAGTTTTCTTACTCAAGATATTTATTTCTTTAATGTTTGTCTCGCGTCTGCCATGAGAAATTTTAATATTTGTTTCTTTAAGAGTTGACAATTACCATATAATAAATTTTGAACTTGGATCTTTTAAAGTGAAAACTATATTTTTTCAAAAAAAACTTCAAAAATATATATCTTAAAATAAAAAACAAAGATATAATTTCTGATTAAAACATTAATAATATATATGTTGATTTAAAATTAATTATATTTGATATTAATTATTGTTGTTAAATCTACACATCAATTATTTCCAATTATTTATTATTTTTGGTACCACGTAGCAGTTACTTATTTACATTCAATTCTTTCTTATTTTAGGAAAAAATTAATTTATAAAAAATAACTTTAATTTATAGAAAATAATTATTTTTTTGAAGTTGATTTCTCTATAAATTATAACGAGTTGATTTTAATTTACAGGAAAAATTTAATTTATTTTATCTCACTATTTTTTTCTCATATAAGTACCTATTAAAAATTTATCTAAATTAAACTTAAATATATACTTAAATTAATCTAAATTACATATTCATCTTAAAACATTTATTTTTTATTATAAAGTGTGATAATTAATTATTTTAATATCAAAACAAAAGGGCCTTAACGCCTGTTTGTAACCTATCCAAACTTCATTTCCAAAATATGTTTTTTATAAAAACTTGCTTTGAAATGTGTGTTCATGAGAAAGTAATTTATGCAATTTCGTAAGGTGAAATAAACAAACAACAAAACTACTATGAGTTATTCTAAATTTAAATGTATAACAAAAGTATTATTATTTTTAATTTTTATTCATAAAAATATTTTAAAGTAAAAAAATCTAAATACATATAATATTTATTCATAAAAAATTTTCAATACATATAATTTTAAAATTAATTAGAACTTTATTATATGTTAATAACTTAATCTAAAAATTCTTTACTCCATTGTACTTTTATTTTATATATTCAATTATATAAATTGAATTTTATTTACTACCAATTTTTAAATAAAAAATTAAGACCATACATATTATATAGCTTATAGAATCTTTCTATATATTAACTAAATTAAGTTATATTATTTTATATACAATAAAAAGAACTATAAGATTGAAAAAATAAATAAAATTACTAATTTCACAAATGTATTGTCCAAAAAATATAACAAATACAAGATTCAAATGTTATGTTATGATATTATGATTTAAATATTATAACATAAAAAGTTAAATATTACATTTTTTACATACTTATATATCACACAAGAGTATTTTTTTTTATCCTTTTTTTTCTATTTATATAGCGGGCCCTATAAAAACAAACAGAGAATATGAAATAAGGAATAAAAAAGGCATAATAACATATTGTGAAAAACCAAACCCACTATTCATAATGTATCAAAAAAGAACCCACTATTTATAATTTATATCTCACACTCACAGCTTAATTAACTAAGCTAATTACTTTCCCATTGATAAAAAAAAAAATAACTAAGCTAATTTAATAGGAGTTTAATGGTCATGCACTGTTAGTGTAAAAAATTTTACACTATTATTTAATTAGAAATCACCATTAATATGATTTTTAAAACATTTATTATAAAAGTTAATAAACATATAATAAATGGTGATTTGTGATTGGATAACAGTGTAAAACTACTTTACACTGTTAGTGCATGACCATTAAACTCATTTAATAGGAACATGAATATGAATTCTAGCTAAAAGACATAAATATGAAAAAATCTAGATGTAATTTTTTTATTTACCTGCACTAACTACCATAAATAAAGTTAATCAACCTCCTTGTGCACCTGTGGTCAAATTTTTATGTTGTCCCAGCAGCGAACCGACTTTTTTGTCTCTATTTTTCTTTTGGCAAATCACAATGTTCTTAAACTTCTCTTAAAACAGAAATAGTTACCAGTGTTACTATTCACTAGCAAAAATAAGCCGCATAAATTGCACAAGTTAGCATGGAATGGTCATTTTTTAAAAAACAAATATTAATTAAAAAAAATTAAAAATATATAAGATGATATTTGATAATAAAAAAAAATCAAAATTTCGGGTAATTTTAGCGAAAAGCTATTTGTTACAATAAGCATTTTTCAAGTCCATTAGGGAATGTCTTCAGAATATATAAGACAAATCCAAAATACTTTGCTCCGTTGTTGCGGTAAGTTTGTGTTATCAACTCAACTATTCGTCATTCATCACTGCAATATCCACATAATTTCCTCTTTTTTATTTGCCAGATTATTTTTTAAAATCGAAATTCAGAGACACTTTATTTTTCTTCGGAGTTGTCCTCTTAAAAATTAAACCATCGCGATTGATCTCAAAATAAATAAATAAAATAACCATCGTGATTTATGGTATAATTCAGACGTTCCGCAATGACACGGATGAATGCCTGCCTGCACCTTTATCTTTGTCACAGCAACTACGTGCCCTGGTCTAATTCACATCATAGCTTGCCAAAAAATTTCAACAAAGAAAATGTTAAACAAAATGGAAATCGCTGTAAAGTATCACACATTGGATCCCACCAAAAGAAAAAGAACAAACACAGTCAGAGCATCAAAGTGATCAAATATCAACTTTACAGAAGTTCATATCTTTCAGCTTGGTCCATTTACAGAACAAGCCGAATACATGCATTTAAAAATCAAACTAAATTGCTCCTAATAGAGTTCTTGACGACTTCATTTACGACATTAAATACTTCTTCGGCTTATTTAATTATATGGTGTCCATGTCTTTTTCCCCAGAAATGATTTGATCCACCAAATGCCTTTGGTGTCTTGGGGACCCTCTTCCGCTGCTGGAGGATCACTGTGTGGAATCTTGTGGAGTTTGCTCACATCATACCCCTCATCCTTAGCTTTCTGAACAAGTTCGTTGTAGGTTTCATCATCCAAATGGGTCTTCCTGGATAATATCTAGGGGCCAAGATGATCCCAATTTATAGCAAGTAACGAGATCATAAAGAAGATATTCACATGCAAGCCAAACAAATATGCATTTTCTAATCTCTAACTCACAAGCAACACATCATCAGTTTTTCATTTTTAGACTTCATCATCACTCTATATTGCAATACATTTTTAAATTTAAATTCTCCAAAACATTGTACAAGAATGACACAACATAGTGAGAGATTCTGATATATAACGAAGGAAAAATTATTAGATGGCACACAACTATTATGGTTCTCACTAACCTCTACATGACACATAATTAAGTTATTAATTCTTTTACGTAAATTAAAAAATTTGAGTACACACTACATAAAAATTAGAGTCAAGATGATGAACACATGCGAGTCTCAGACTACCTAATAATTTTTCCCTCTGCACACATACAATCTCATGATGATTGAATAAGATGGAAAATAAAATGGAGATAGGCTTACCCAAAGATACTTCCTGCTAGGCTGGCCAATCACTGCATGTTGATATTCATCATCAACGTACAAAACCCAGTAATCCCCAACAACAGGAATGATGGGTAAGAAGGGAGGAACGTAGAATTTGACCTTGAGTTTGAGCTCATCGCTGTTGGGGTCAACCTTATAAGCAGTTCCCTCTATGTAGCCTCTTTTACCACCACTCCAAGTCTCGTTGAGAACATGCACAGTCCCATCATTCCCCACGGTGTAAGTGGCTCTGGAGTTCACGCCGTCACAGGGCTGAAACCTGAACGGGAAAGAGGCTATCTCGTACCACCGACCCATGTACCTCTTCAGGTCCAGACCTTTCACAACCCCCATCTCTTTGTTGCCCATTGCGGATGCTAATGCGCTAACGCTTAACGGTGCAGGGGGAGGGACAGGGTGACACAACAGAATTGAACAAAAGAGGGGCTTCTTTGTGTTTTGTTGTGTTGCCTTTGACGAGTTTGTGAGGTGGATATGGACTCAGATTTTCTAAGCAGGTTTGGAGCAATGTGGGTTAGGAGTATTGGGGTGGACATGTTTAGAACAAGAGGTTTGCAGTGTTTGTGTTTTGTTCTACAAGTATGGCATGACTGGTTCATATACATCACACACCCACACAATGGATATTTCTTTTTTAGAAACGCTAATAACATTTTTTTAAATACTCTTTTTATTATTAGTTAAAATTTATTAAAAATTATAAATTTTAATAAGTCTTACTTTTTTCTTTCTTTATTTAGAAGTAAAATTTACTAAAATTTATTATTTTCAATAAATTATAATCAATAATAAAGAGAGTGTTTGAGAAAATACTACTAGCATTCTTTTTTTTAAAATAGCCTGTTTGGTTTGCTGCGAGAATCATGTTTCCACGGTACGCTTGAACATTAATGTGGTGTTTGGCTTTCAAGTGAAATTAGATCCCTTCTGCTTCTCCAGCCAAGAAAAATAAAAGCGGAAGCACACAAAAAAATAAAAAGAAAAAATAGGTGAAGAAATGAGGAGAAAATAGAGAAAGATAAAAGAGCTAGAGAGATGCAGGCCCGTTTGCTTTCGAGTTTGAGTTATTATTTGTACACTCATTTTCTCTCCTAACTCACTTCTATCTTTTTTTTTTTCATATATTTTTCTTTGGCTATGTTTGGATTGATGGTAATAAATGAAATGAAATAGATTGAAATATAATAAGATGGAATAAATTGAAATAGAATAAAATAAAAAAGTCATTTCATTGCTTGAATATTTTATGATGGAATGGAATAAAAATTTTATTCTATTGTTTCAAAAAAAGATGGAATAGAATGAGTTATAACTTTTTCAATTCCTATATTATCCTTTAGAGGTTAATGATTTGAGTAAAATTTACAAAAATAAAATAGTCATTTTATGATCTAAAAACTTTGTTTCATCAAATGTATCTCAAATTAGGAGAAAAAAAAAATTAAAGTTAAGTAATAGAGTGAAATGAATCACTATTCATTTTCTACTATTATATTTTAAGATAATTATTATAAAAGTCAACAAATTTATTATATATGGTAGTTTGTGGTTAGATAATTGTATAAAATAGTTTTATATTGTTGATACACAACTTATTGTCTCATGTATATATATTCATTTTTAAATGTTTACTTTTCCTTTTCATATATTTCTCGTTCATGATAAAGTAATTGGGAAATGCCAATACTATATCTATTCACGTGGGCAAGAAACAGATTATGGGCCAGTGTGTCAGTTTCAATCAAATGCTCGGAGGTGAAGCCACAAGTTCCAAAAAGAAAATTGCTTAACATGTTTCGTAATATTGGTAATAATAAATGATAAATGATATTTGTACAGTAAATTATACAATTAAGAAAAAAAAAGAAAAAAAGGTAGAAAATTTTAAAATGTAACAAATGATGTGATGGAGAGAGATAAATATAAAAAATAAGATTATATAAATTATTGCAAGAATTATTGTACGCATATCACATTTCTTAATAAATGCAGTAATAATAGCCTAGTAGCATATTTATCATTAAATGATGAGTAAATTACGTTTTAAAAAAGTGAGTATTATTTTTGGTTGTCCAGCTATCTTTCACTCGAGAGTTAGAGACTAATGTTTTGAGGTACAAAGATCTATTTAAGCAATCAATATTTCTCAATAGATGATCTTCCAAATATATAAACCTAGGTATCAAACCTCTTACCATATTAAAAGACATGATTATTTTCCAACCATACCATACCATGTTGGTAAAAAATGAGTATTACATTGCTTTTCAATCTCATATTGATTAGTAAATTACACTCTTTTCCCTAAGAGATGCGAGCATTACATTGCTCTCCTCTCCTTATATACATATACTGAAATATACCCTTCTCTCTCCTAACAAATTTGAGTATATATATGACACTTTATTTTTTAAATTTTTCATTAAAGCTCTATTAGTTTCCATAGAAAAAATATTACCAAAATATCCTTTACTATACCATTCTCTAAGATATGCAAGTATTAGACTGCCATCCCTTCCTGTGTTAAAATATACACTCCCCTTCTTTGACAAATGCAAATAAAAAATGAAATGGAATGGATCGAAATATAATGAGATGGAATGGATTGAAATGGAATAGAATAAAAATATCATTCCATTGTTTAAATATTTTAGGCTAAATTGCACTTTTTGTCTCCTATAATTCTCAATCCACGATTCTAATCTCCTTATTTTTAATTTTGCGATTTTAGCCATCCAATTTTTAAAAATCTATAATTTTGATCTCCCTATTTTGAATTCCGCGATTTTAGTCCTCTAATTTTTAAAATCCACAATGTTGGTCCCCAATTTTTAATTATGCAATTTTAGTCCCATAATTTTAAAAAATCTACAATTTTAGTCTAACCGTTAAATGTTTATTTATTGACTGTTAATGTCTCAACGTTAACTATGATGTGACATTAGACTAAATATGTGATAGATAATATTTAACAGATTAATGTCACGTCATAGTTAAAGTTGAGACATTAACTGTTAATGAATAGACATTTAACAATTACACCAAAATTGTGGATTTTTAAAAATTAAGGGACTAAAATCGAAATTAAAAATAAAGGGACCAAAATTACAATTTTTTTAAAAATTAGAAGACTAAAATTGCGGAATTAAAAATAATGCGACTAAAATTGCAAATTTTAAAAAATTGAAAGACTAAAATCACGAAATTAAAAATAAATGGACCAAAATCACTGATAGAGAATTATAAGGAGACCAAAAGTTCAATTTAGCCAATATTTTATAATGAAATGGAATAAAAGTTGTATTCTATTGTTTCAAGAAAGGTGAAATAGAATGAGTTATAACCTTTTCAATTTAGAGTAAAATTTACAAAACAAAAATAAAAAAGTCATTTTATGATCTAAAAGTTTTGTTTTGTCAAATACATCTCAAATTTGGAGGGAGGAAAATTAAGATTAAGCAATAAAATGAAATGAATCGTGATCAATGTTCTCCTATTATATTCTATTTTTATTTTTACAAATCAAACAATAAAAACAACTTTTCCTCTTACTTCAACTCTCTTCATTCCACCATCTATCACCAATTTGAACACTATTTTTATTTTTTTCATTATACTATTTATCACATCTGTTAATTTTTCTCTTTTTTTTAAATTTTTTTCTACCCTTACATCCAAAATTTAGGATGTGCGTTCAACTTTTTTCTTTAAGTTTTGACAGCATGATTTGATACATCTGAATGCCGAGCAGTCCCATTAATTTGGCCTAAAAGTTAATTTTGGGAGGTTGAATTTTAAAAATAGATTTAATGCGTTTTGAAAATATATTTATGATTTAAGTCTAAACTCATTCTACTGTCCTATATTTTTTAAAACAATTTTATATTAATAATCATTTTTTTTGTCTTAATAAAAAGTATTTTATGTAGCATATATAATATTATATTTATACTTATTTTATTTATTTGAAAATATATATTATAAAATATACTAGTTTTAATTTCGTATTTTATTTCAACAAATGAGAAATCCTATCTCACACATTATAAGATCTTTATCAAATTTAAACAAACGTCTCTATTAAAAATTTTGAGTTAAAGAAAAACTAAGTTAAATATATATAACCCTAACCCATCCTATAGATATAACCCTATATCTTGTAGCAGGATTTTATATTTTTGAAATGAAAAATTATACAATGTAACAATGTTAAGTAAATGTATATAAAGTTTAATTGTTATATACTGTTAGTGTAAAAACTTTTACATAATCAACCAACTAAAATTACTATTAAAGTAACTTTTAAGGTAATTATTATAAAAGTCAACAAATTTACTGTACATGGTAGTTTGTGATTAGATGATTATATAAAATAGTTTTATATTGTCAGTATATAACTTATTCTCTCATTTATATATATTCATTTTTAAATGTTTACTTTTCCTTTTCATATATTTCTCGTTCATGATAAAGTAATTTGGAAATGCCAATACTATATCTATTCACGTGGGCAAGAAACAGATTATGGGCCAGTGTGTCAGTTTCAATCAAATGCTCGGAGGTGAAGCCACAAGTTCCCAAAAAAACACTTGCTTAACATAATATACATATAATATTAATTAATATACTTTCCCCTCTCTTCTTTCTAATCAACTTACTTTTTTTATCGACTAAAAAAAATTATTGTCATGTGAGAAGAGCTATCATAATATACATATAATATTAATTAATATTCAATATCTGCTGCTTGTTCAACCAAAAAAATAAATAAATAATCTGTTGCTTGTATTTCATTGACTTTTTAGATGATAATAAAATATAATGTTTGCGGTTGGTGGATGGATATGAAAAATGTTTTGGTGATTCATGGAGAAATGTCCCGGGAGACTGTACTCGACCATCGCCTTATTTGAATAAACAACAACATCAAAAATAGACCAAGCCTTTTTTTCACTAAAATAGGTAAGGCTACATAGATAAAAAAAGGTCATAATGTTTTGTTGTGGATCAAATTTATACACAAATTTCTTATTTGAATTATTCTAAATTTGTATAAAGCTCTAACAAAATTCCAAGCAAGTAAAGATCTGCTTAGATAAATTTTTTCATAAGTACTTTTAGGATAACAAAATAAGAAGAAAAAATAAAATAAACTTTTCCATAAACTAAAAATAGCTTTTCTATAAGTTAAAAATTAGTTTTTGAAAAAGTTAATATAAAAGAGCTTTTAAAAATTAGCTTGTGCAAAAACTAATTTTAGTTTTGAATAAGTTTGTTTTAATTTTTTATTTTTTCCTATAAATACTTATAAAAAAGTTTATCTTAACAGACCCTAAATACCTCTTCATTACATCTGCTTCAGCTAAAAATCTAATGATAATAAAGTATTGCTTTCCATTTGCTTTTTCACACATCACTTTTGGCTCAAACCCTCTCTTTCCAGCTTCGGTCAAATATTCACGACCTTACGGAGGCTGACTAGTTATTGGAATTCTTTCCTAATTTCTACATTGTTTTAGAATTTATATTTGAGCAACACTGCATAACCCAAAAAATTTGAATAAAATTGAGCCAAAAATTTGTGAGGGTGGTTGTTGGATAAGTCAAAGTTGTAGAATCACTTGGACATCCAAGTCACTAAAGAGCAACAACAACTGTAGTTTCTCTTATTGCTTTTCTTAGTAAACAATGATATCTTGTCCAATATCATTGTTGGAGTTGCCAACTTGTCATTTGCAAATAATATCAATTGCTAGTTTAAGCAACTGTTGCTTAAAGATAAAAGCCTCCATACACAAAAGACATGTAATTGGTGAACTTTTAAGATAAATTGTGAGGTTCATTGGCCAAATTTTTTTAAGTTACACCATTTGAAATGAGTTACTTAAATTGTAAAAGTAAAAATAGCAAGACCTATATAAAAATTATAAAATAGTTAAACAACTCCACACCATTACATCATTGGAAATGCTCTAATAATCCTAACTCATTATGGCAAAAAGTTTTAGCTCTGTTATTTTCTTCTCTGTATATGTCTATCTAATTAGCGAGAAGGTGGTATCCTACGTTTTAAATGGACATATACCTTTTGGTGCTTCCTTTAGTGGGTCATTAGCCCATCAGTTGCTATAATTTCAAAATTGCCCCCCAAATTTAATGTTTGACTGTTTGTTGTTTATTCAATTTATTTTTGTAGTACCGATTTAGCCATGCTATATGTGAGTTGGTGGGCTTTTTTAACTGCTCTATATAACTTCCAGAGTTCTACCAACCATGGGCACACATATGATGGAGTGTTTCTGCTGAATTGCTTTATTCTTATTTCTTTTCACGTATGATGGAGTGTTTCTTCATGTTTTCGGTAATTGAACTCTTGGTCCGTGCATCTGCTTATTCACTCCACGGTTAGTTTTTGTTCATCAACTATTCATCACTCACAAATTTCATTTTTCTTTGCTAGATAATTTTTAAAATCGAAATTCAGCACAAACACTTATACTTTTCTTTCGAGTTACTCTCAAAAAAGCCCCTCTGGATTATGATTTAATTCAGACACTCCACAATGATACGAATGAAACCCATACCCTTATCTTTCCCAGACCAAAATGTGTGTCTAGCAAAGACAAAGTAAAAGCAAAATGGAAACCGCTATAAAGTATTCAAACATTGGAATCTCACCAAAACAACTAAGAACAAGCACAATCAGAGCATCAAACATCGACTTTACAAAGGTTAATATCGCATCACCTTAGTCTATTTACAGAACAAGCCAGCATAGGTAAAATACAGAGATCCAAACTAAATTGCTCCGATTCACAACTTTTATTAACGATATGAAACCCTCTTTCACCTTTAATCATACCTATTTCCCCAGAAGGGACTTGATCCACCAAACGCCTTTGGTGTCTTGAGGACCTTCCTCCTCCGGTGGAGGATCACTGTGTGGAGTTTGCTTACATCATACCCCTCATCCTTAGCTCTCTGACAAGCCCGTTATAGGTTTCATCATCCATATGGTTCTTCCTGGACAATATCTAGGGACCAAAATGATCCCAAATTAGTAGGGACGTAAGTGGATCTGACCTAACTTGCCAACCTCACTAACCCAACCCAACCCAATTACATTTGGGTGGGTTGGGTTGGGTCATCAGATTGGGTTGGATTAGGTTTTTTTTAACATACCCAATTAGGTTTGGATTGGGTTACGAGTTGAAACATTTCAAATCTGATTAACCCGACCTCATATTAATTAATAAAAAAAAATTATTATTTCACTTAATTAACTAATTAAGTTATTTACATTTCATTTGATACATGAAAAATATTTTTCTTGTCAGTGTTAGATTTGTGTGATTGAACTTGTATTTTAATTTGAACATGCATTAGATGTATTTTTCCTATTTTTTTCTTATTTTTTGTGATTTTTTTGAAAATTTCATATTTTTGTACGTGACCCAATTACCTAACCTGATTACTAGTCAGGTTGGGTTGGGTCATTGGAAAAAAAAAAGATTGAACCCGACCCGACCCAACACGATTAAATTTAATTGGGTTGAGTTTTAAATAAAAATAAACCCAACTCAACCTAGGGCATTTACACCTGTACAAATTATCATAGGAAATGAGCAAATCATAAAAAAGACATTCACAAACCAAATAAATGCAGCAATTTCTAGCTAAGTAGCTAACCAAGAAAAACATCATCAATTTCACATTTTCACACTTCACCATTAATCTATATATCTTTTTTTGGGTGAGACCAAAGTATCTAACATTAAAGCCTAATCCTTCAAAGTATTGAAATTCATCTAAAAGATTGACATCACTCAATAGATATTTCAAATATTTTTCCATACATACAGTTCTAGAGATCAAACCCCGACTAAATGTTTAAGAGACCCAGTTATCTCTAAACCTAACTCCACCATATTGATTTAATCAATATATCTATATCTATATCTATATCTCAATACATTTTGGAATGAAAGAGAAATTAACATTAAAGTAAAAGGGAGATAGGCTTACCCAAAGATAATTCCTGCTAGGTTAGCCAATGAGAGCATACTGATGTTAATGCGTTACGCTTAACAACATAAGGGGAGGGAGGTGCAACGGAACAAAACACCAAAGAGGTTTGCAGCGTTTGTTGCGGTTTTGTTCTACAACTAGAATTAGAACTTAGAAGGGTTGAAGCTTATGTTGACTTTTACATTGGACTCGGATTCTGTGAGCGTTATTGAGTTGGGGATGTTGGCGTGGACGAGGTTAGGCCTTCCACATGTACAATGAATGTGATTCATTGATGCTACCCACAGAATGTTGCTTCTAGTACACCTTACCGGATAGAAATTGGGATCTGGAGCAGTCGGTAAAACCACGCTTTCATGCAATTAGCAATTTTTAATTGTTAGATGAAAATTAGATGACTTACATTTATCTAAATAAATCAAATTTAAAAAAAAAATATTTAAGATTTGAGTCTTTTGATATTCATTTAATCGTTATAAAACATTGACTATGTAAATACATATAATTTTTGATTGATAATAATAAGTTATTAACATACTTTTTTAAATAATAATACGTGTTATTAACACATTTTTTTAAATATATCTTTATTATGAATTAAAATTATTAAAAAATAAATTTTAAAAAATTTTAACTAATAATAATAAATATATTAAAAGGAGCATGTTAAAACAGTAAATTATTAGCCATTTTGTCAAACTACAAAAAAAAATACACAAATAATGAGAATATAAAAGTTTTCTTCCATTTTTCTTATTTTTACGTGACTGTTTTTAATTTAATTTTAAATTATAAAAATTATAATAAAAAATTATTTATAAATTAAAAAGTTTCTTATTAATATAAAAATTTAAATTTATCATTATCTAATGTTATTTATATCATTTTTTATTTATTTAAAATATATTAAAGTAAAAAAAAGTTTCTTATCCTTACAAAAGTTTGAATTTCTTCTTTTTTATATAGTAAATTTCTTCTTATTTAGCACTATTCACACATTTTTTTATTTTAAATTATAATCAGTACACAATTAATAAATTGAAAATATCTTTATCCTTCAAATGTTTTTATTTAAATTTTAAAGTGTATCATCTTGTATATTAGATTTTTTTAATTTGCTTAAAAATATTAACAAAATATAAAAATTGCCTCTGTATATAGTGTATTAACGAATTTAATATACTGATCAGAAATTTATTAACGTAATTTTCCCTAGTCAAGGACCTATTTAATATTAATATAAGCATCTCATTTTATTTTGAAACTAGTTAATTTTGGTCCTTAAAAAATTTAAATGGAAAGAAGTAACTGATTTAATCATAAATAATTATAAATAATTGATACATAGATTCAACAATAATAATTAATAATCTGTCGATTTTAAATATTATATGTATTTTGTGCTACTCAATCACCCATTGAATATTAATATCAGTCTTTTATTTTATTTTTACCCTAATTTTTGACAAGAAAAAGAAAAGAACTAAACTGATATAGTAATAAATCATTACAAATAATTGATGTATAATCTTGATGACAATAACTGATAATCAGTATATTTTTAAATAAGTCAAGAAAAAAAAATTAAAATGCTGAAAATTACAGATGATGCCATATGTCTTCCCGAAATAGAGAGATCATGAATAAGCAACCACGTTCAAGATTTAATACTTTGATTTAATGTAATATATAACAGTTGATTTTTAATAAATCAAACGGTTGGAATTTATAACAGATTTATATGGATGCTAATATTTGGACACCCGTACAGGAACCCATAGCCATCAACCACCCGCCTAGCTGGTGTTTTATTTTATTTTATTATTTATTATTTAAATAAGCAAATTTTAAAAACAGAGAAAGAATTGGAAACCAGAAAGAAAATTTGGGCGAAACAAAACCTACAACTTTGTTCTTCTTTTCCCTCACTCCCACCATTGTCAACAGTGCGAGAGCTCAACAAAGATTGCATTTTTAGGTTTAGTTTCTGTTTTTTTTTTTCTCTTTATCTTTCTTTCTTTGAAAATGAGACAGCGTGAGAGCTCAACAAAGGTTTATACTTATTTTATTTATTTGAAAAAATATATTATAAAATATACTAGTTTTAATTTCATATTTTATTTCAACAAATGAGAAATCCTATCTCACACATTATAAGATCTATATCAAATTTAAACAAACGTCTCTATTAAAAATTTTGAGTTAAAGAAAAACTAAGTTAAATATATATAACCCTAACCCATCCTATAGATATAACCTTATATCTTGTAGCAGGATTTTATATTTTTGAAATGAAAAATTATACAATGTAACAATGTTAAGTAAATGTATAGAGTTTAATTGCTATACACTGTTAATATAAAAAATTTTACATAATCAACCAATCAAAAATTACTATTGATATAGCTTTTAAAGTAGTTATTATAAAAGTTAACAAATTTATTATATATGATAGTTTGTGGTTAGATAATTGTGTAAAACTATTTTATATTTTCGGTGCATCTCATGTATATATATTCATTTTTAAATGTTTATTTTTCCTTTTCATATATTTGTCGTTCATGATAAAGTAAATGGGAAGTGCCAATACTATATCTATTCACGTGGGCAAGAAACAGGTTATGGGCCAGTGTGTCGGTTTCAATCAAATGCTCGGAGTTGAAGCCACAAGTTCCAAAAAAAAATAAAAAATTGCTTAACATGTTTCGTAACATTGGTAATAATAAATGATAAATGATATTTGTACAATAAATTATACAATTAAGAAAAAGAAAGAAACAAAAGATAGAAAATTTTAAAATGTAACAAATGATGTGATCGAGAGAGATAAATATAAAAAATAACATTATATAAATTATTGTAAGAATTATTGTACGCATATCACATCTCTTAATAAATACAATAATAATAGCTTAGTAGCATATTTATCATTAAATGATGAGTAAATTACGTTTTAAAAAAGAGAGTATTATTTTTGGTTGTCTAGGTATCTTTCACCCGAGAGTTAGAGACTAATGTTTTGAGGTACAAAGATCTATTTAAACAATCAATATTTCTCAATAGATGATCTTTCAAACATATAGACCTAGGAATCAAACCTCTTACCACATTAAAAAACATGATTATTTTCCAACCATACCATACCATGTTGGTAAAAAAAATGAGTATTACATTGCTTTTCTATCTCACATTGATTAGTAAATTACACTATTTTTCCTAAGAGATGCGGGCATTACATTGCTCTCCTCTCCTTATATATATATATATATATATATATATTGAAATATACACTTCTCTCTCCTAACAAATTTGAGTATACATATGACACTTTATTTTTAAAATTTTTCATTAAAGCTCTATTAGTTTCCATAGAAAAAATATTACCAAAATATCCTTTACTCTACCATTCTCTAAGACATGCAAGTATTAGACTGTCATCCCCTCTTGTGTTAAAATAAACACTCCCATTCTTTGACAAATGCAAATAAAAAATGAAATGGAATGGATCAAAATATAATGAGATGGAATGAATTGAAATGGAATAGAATAAAAATATCATTCCATTGTTTGAATATTTTAGGTTAAATTGCACTTTTGGTCTCCTATAAGTCTCAATCTACGATTTTAACCTCTTTATTTTTAATTTTGCGATTTTAGTCATCCAATTTTTAAAAATCTATAATTTTGGTCTACCTATTTTGAATTCTGCGATTTTAGTCCTCTAATTTTTAAAATCCACAATTTTGGTCTCCCATTTTTAATTATACAATTTTAGTCCCATAATTTTTAAAAATATACAATTTTAGTCTAACCGTTAAATGTTTATTTATTGACTGTTGATGCCTCAACGTTAACTATGATGTGACATTAGACTAAATATATGATAGATAATATTTAACAAATAAATTTCACGCCATAGTTAATGTTGAGACATTAACTATTAATGAATGAACATTTAACGATTACACCAAAATTGTGGATTTTTAAAAATTAAGGGACTAAAATTAGAATTAAAAATAAAGGGACCAAAATTACAAATTTTTAAAAAATTAAAAGACTAAAATTGTGAAATTAAAAATAAGGAAACTAAAATCGCAAATTTTTACAAATTGAAGGACTAAAATCACGAAATTAAAAATAAAGGGACCAAAATCCCTGATAAAGAATTATAAAAAAACCAAAAGTTCAATTTAGCCAATATTTTATAATGGAATGGAATACAAGTTGTATTTTACTGTTTCAAAAAAGGTGAAATAAAATGAGTTATAACTTTTTCAATTTCCATATTATCCTTAAGAGGTTTATGATTAGAGTAAAATTTATAAAAATAAAAAAGTCATTTTATGATTAAAAGCTTTGTTTTGTCAAATACATCTCAAATTTGGAGGGAGGAAAATTAAGATTAAGCAATGAAATGAAATAAATCATTATCAATGTTCTACTATTATGTTCTATTTTTATTTTCACAAATCAGACAATAAAAACAACTTTTCCTCTTCAACTCTCTCCATTCCACCATTTACCACTAATCTGAACACTATTTTTATTTTTTCATTATACTATTTATCACATCTGTTAATTTTTCTCTTTTTAAAATTTTTTTTTCTCTATCTAATTTTTTTACCCGTACATGCAAAATTTAGGATGTACGTTCGACTTTTTTCTATAAGTTTTGACAGCATGATTTGATACATCTGAATGCCGAGCAGTCCCATTAATTTGGCCTAAAAGTTAATTTTGGGAGGTTGAATTTTAAAAATAGATTTAATGCGTTTTGAAAATATATTTATGATTTAAGTCTAAACTCATTCTACTGTCTTATAATTTTTAAAACAATTTTATATTAATAATAATTTTTTTTGTCTTAATAAAAAGTATTTTATGTAGCATATATAATATTATATTTTTTTGGAAAAATATATAATATTATATTTATACTTATATTATTTATTTGAAAATATATATTATAAAATATACTAGTTTTAATTTCATTTTTTATTTCAACAAATGAGAAATCCTATCTCTCACATTATCTGGTCTTTATCAAATCTAAACAAATGTTTCTATTAAAAATTTTGAGTTAAAGAAAAACTAAGTTAAATATATATAACCCTAACCCATCCTATATCTTGTAGCAGGATTTTATATTTTCAAAATGAAAAATTATACAATGTTAAGTAATTGTATATTCATTTTTAAATGTTTACTTCTTCTTTTCATATACTTCTCGTTCATGATAAAGTAATTGGGAAATGCCAAAATTATATCTATTCAGGTGGGCAAGAAACATATTATGGACCAGTGTGTCGGTCTCAATCAAATGCTCGGGGTTGAAGCCACAAGTTTTAAAAAAAAAAACTGCTTAATATGTTTCATAATATTGGTAATAATGAATGAGAAATGATACTTGTACAATAAATTATATAATTAAGAGAGAGACAGAAAAAAAAATTGAAATATAATAAATAATGTGATGAGGGAGATAAATATAAAAAATAAAATTATACCAATTGTTGTAAGAGATGTTATACATGTATCACATCTCATAAATAAATACAAAAATAATAGCCTAATAGCATATATACCATATATATTAAATGAGAACAATTATCTTAAATGAAAACATTTTTTGCTATTATTCTTTAATGAAAGTATTTTTAGCCGTCATTATTCAATGGTAGCATTTTTAGAAATTTTTTAACCTCTTATCTCTTTCAATCTATCATTTTCAATATCTTTAGTTCTAAATTGGATTTCAATATTTTTTTAAAAAATTATCAATAATTAAAAATTAACATTGTATTACAATAATTGTTTATTGTAAATTTAAAATATAATCTATATGTTCAAAAATATTTGTTTCTTATAAATTTTAATTATATTAGAATTTATATATTCATAAGTATTTATTTATTATAAATTTAAGTTATATAAAATAAATATTTATTCTATGGAATGCACATGTTAAAATACTAGTTTATCATTAAATGATGAACAAATTACATTTAAAAAAAGTGAGTATTATTTTTGGTTGCCCAAGTATCCTCTGCTCTAGAGTTTGAGACTATTGTTTTAAGGTATAAAGATTTATTTAAGGAATCAATATTTCTTAATAGATGATCTTTCAAACACATAGACCTGAGAATCAAACCCTTTACCACATGCTTAAAAGGCATGATTATTTTTCAATCATACCATATCATGTGTTGCAATCGGGGTCACGACGAGATGGCGAAAAAAGAAATGAAAATCAGAGGAGTCGCCACCAAAGTTTATTAAGGAAAACATATGGAAAAACCCTTCAATAGTATGTGGTATGTGAAACCAAATATATAGGTTTGGGAGTCAATTATGTGTAGGGAAGGTATTAACACCTTACGACGTTCGTTATAAAGACGGTTACCCCTAATTAAATGTGCAAAATAGATAGCTTCTAAAATATCTATTTTACCTCTTAAAGAAAAGAGAATATATTTACAAATTTCATTATTTTATTAAGAAGAGAATATTTCTTTTTGGAAAGAAATTAATTTTTTTTTTTGAGATCGACAAGGGTGGGCCCTTGCTCCTACGTATCCTTATGTGCAATGAGGAATCAGACTCACGTAATTCTTTTAATAGAAAATCATTTTGTGGGTTGATATTTTTAGTCTTATATTTTATTTTTATTAAAAGAAAAGGAAATTAACAAAATAATAATCAAACTTAGATAAAGCCCGTGGTGATATTCAAACAGATCCTAGACCTAACATGAATAGTCACAAGGTTTATCTTATTTCTATTCAAGTGGACCCTAGGCCCAACATGAAATATCATTAGATACATTTTTTTTAATTTATTAATCAATTTTAAACTTTATATATATATATATATATATATACAAAACAAATGATATTAAGTGAATCCTAGATGCAACACGAAAAATCACTAAAGCTAAACATTTTAAATAAAAAAAAATAGTCAAAATTAGATGAAAGTTCATGATATTCGAGTGGGTCTAAAAATTATTTTTATCTTTTTTATTTCATTGATCAATTAATATTTTGTCAACTAATTATAAGATAATATATATTATTATTGAAGGCCATCATCAAAAGATTCTATTTTAAAAGCATACTACCTTCACGAGATTAATTTGTCTATGCCCCTTTATGTTGGTGTCGTAAAGCCACAGAATTCGGCATCAGGAGTTGTCAATATTAAGAAAAGATATTGCAACGAAAATAAAATAAAATAAATAAAAGTGGGCAATAAAAAAACCGAAAGAAGTAGGCAAATGGGCTTCGCCCAATTTGACATTGATGGGTGGTGAAGGGGTAAAGCTGAATACCCTTCCCATTCACACAATCCTAGTCGCCCTCCCCTGGAGTAACAACGGCGCCACACCCTTCTCCACAATGCAGCTTGCGCGGGCTTCAAAGTCTGTCACACCTACCTCCAGCAACTTCCAAAACGGCAGTGGCGAATTAAAATCGAAGCTATAGAGCAGAGTGAGAGAGGCCAACCGCGGACAATATAGCCATCGGTGACTGGTGCATCGTCCTGAATAATGGTAACCAGGGGCGCGATTCTCATGATGCAATGGTGGACCAAAGATCGTCATTACCTCACATCTCAACGGGGAGGGCAGCAATTAATGAACCCCTATGGCGGCGTGAGGATTTGTGGTACAACATGTAATTGAATATTTTTGTCACTCTCTCTCCCCTTCTATTGGTTTTGTTAATACTTATTTGGACCTGTTTTATTTATTTCCAACCACAACTATTCAGATTCATAGGGATCGTAATAGCTTTAGGATGCAATTTCGGTGTGGGAATCAGGCTCAAATCAACAAGTATATCAGGTGATCTCCGAATCCTATTTGATTTATTGAGAAGGTGTGTGTGGATTATTGGATTTTGCCATATACTGTGTAGTGCGATAAATTTTTATACAGCAAACAGGAGATTAATGTGCTTGCAATGACAGGTGCTGAGGATTAGAGTGGAATTGCGCATGAATAAAGACGAGACACATTCCAAGCAATGCAAAGAACCATATCAAAGCGAGTGTTGGTAGTAGCGATGACTCAATTATTAATATGGCTCTTGTGGAAATTAAAGTAAACAATAAGCATAGCACAATTTGTAGAGTATCAAGGAGTACCTCCACGGTTTTCCTTTCTCAGTATACACGTCTCTTTTCGAAATTCACAGATTCTTGATTTTTCTTCAATTCACCGCTTCCGTCCCTCTGTTTTTTGTATTCCCCTCTCAACGTGGCTTCTCACCTTCAACAACGTATCAATTCCCTTTTTTTACTATTCTCCTCAGTAATTACACAGTGGAAGCGAGAACACACTTCTACTTTTTCGGTATTATTCTCCCCTGGCTCTTGATATCTAAATGTGAGCTCCAAGGTCGCCCCAGCTGATTCTCATCACATTTCCTCTTCTCATTATTTCACTCATTCCCCCCAGTAGTCTCCCTATATCTCTATTTATAAGCCAACATCCAATACAAATCCTCACTTTTTTTTTTCAACCCTTTATTTTATTTTCTCTATTTATGACCCCATTTTAATATGAGTTTTGTAACCGTTTTATTATTAATATTCTTTCCCGACTCTTCTCTTCCTTTGTTATTATTATTTTTTATTTTGTATTTATTTTTTATCATGATGATGAACTCTTAAAGTATCATTATGAATGAATATGTATGAACATGGTTTTAAAACTTTTAATTCAACAAGAAATTTAATATTTTTTAGTCAATTACCAGGACACTTCTAGTCTAACAAGAATAAAAGATAAATATATTTAACCCAATTATTATTATTATTATTATTATTATTATTATTATTATTTTATTTACTTATTTATTTAAAACTACAATTACCCGAATAAAATTGGGTGTTCACACCATGTTGGTAAAAAAGAAGAAGCGAGTATCACATTGCTCTTCTATCTTATATTGAAGAGTAAATTACACTCTTTTTCTCTAAAAAATGCAAGTATTATATTGCTCTCCTCTCTTTATATATATTGAAATATATACTTCTCTCTCCTCATAAATTTGAGTATATATATGACACTTTATTTTTTAAGTGTTTCATTAAAGTTTTGTTAATTTCCACGGAAAGAATATTTCCAAAATATCCTTTACTCCACCATCCTTTAAGATATGCAAGTATTACACAGTTATCCCTTCGTGTTAAAATATATTGCTGGAGATTTAAATGTTATACTTTTTTTTCTTATTTTAAAATATACATTTTTTCCTTAATAGATGAAAATACAACACACTTTTCACCACCTTTATATTTTCTATAAAAATTATAATAATTTCTATTAACGAATAATATTTTGACAAAAAAAAAAACAATTTGCCAATACATTTGTGTATTTTTTACAAAAATATATGCTATTAAATTATTTATTATTATAATATATTTTTAATCATAAATTCTTTCTTCATTGAACAATATTTGCAGTCTTTTATATACTATTAACAAATTTAGTTAAACAGTTTGTGACATCTAGCATGCCTCAGTTTTCAAGTTGTGTTTGTTTAATTTTCATAGTTTTAAATTGTAAGCTTAAATAAGGTAAAATATACTATCAAAGTCAAAATTTTAAAAGTTCATACTTAAATTATGCACAAGTTGTGAATTGAGCAAAAATAAAGAAAGGAATTTAACTTCAATTATGATCATGATGCAGCAAGTATATTATACAAAATATAATCGCCACCATTTTGAAATCTTCCCACAAAAAATTAAAGCCAAATTATCCTACACAAAAGGCAACAATCATGTATGCTAGAAAAAACATTGAATTTGTTCAAAAAAAAAAATTAAAACAATTCCATAGTTGTTGAAAGAGGATATAAAGTTGGTCGAATAGTCTTTAAGTAAGTGTAACCTTGTTCTTAGAAGAAGGCCCATCAATATTAGCAACCTTAGGCACATTCAGAACACTTGAGAGATCATCTAAATTTGAGTCTATATAACATTTCTTGGATTGTATACTCCTTCAATACATTACTAAATTCATTTATATCAGCAAATAACATTAACCTTTCTAAATAGACCTTACCATTATCCTTGTACTCAAATTTTCCCTTTCACATTCTTAACAACATGGAAAATTTGTGGGTCCTTTACATCAATGCCACTTGCAAAATTTTCACCCTCATCCATTCCATCACTCTCTTCACTTTCTTTATCCTTGTCAACATATTCTTCATTTGTGTCGGCGTATACTTGTTCAATAGGGTGTTTGGGGGGGGGTTCAATTCTATCATACTCATTGCCAACATATGCTTCACCAAAATTGGTAGGTGTTGGGTTTGGACTACTATACACATTATTAATCATGTCTTCACAGCAATTGTAAATCACATCATAAATCATGAGTCAACACTCTTTGGTGAGTAATAATCATCTAAAAAAACCCACAACTAATAATTGATTCTAAATGTCCCACAAATTAAATACATTTATTGTTAGAATCATTGCAAAAAGTAATCTATTCAACTAAATTTTTTTGAATCAAATAATGTAGGACTTGAAACAAATTTCCACGCTAGACATTAAAACAATTACATTTTGATATTAAAAGGATTTTTACTCTTTCAATAAATATAAAGCAATTTTTATCTTAAAATTTCAATTTCTTGTCTAAATAGACCTAAAAGCATATATTGACACAAATTTTCTCAAACCACCAAAAAAATTATTTTTTGACAAATTTAGATTATGAAAAATATAATTTTAATTTATTTAAAAGGATAAAAGAATAATCTAACACTAACCAAAAATAAAATTGAATTATTACTCAAGGTTTCAAAAAATGTATGCAATTGTAATTGTGGGTGTAAAGTCAATATTTTTTTAGGTCACTATGATTTCATTGTGTATCAACTATATTTGTCCACAATTTTTTGTAATATTAAAAATTTTGAGTGTAATCGCAACTGTGTCTCAGCATCTATAATTTAAAAGGAAAAAATTCTCTCCAATTTTAAAAAAACTGAATAAGATCTCAATCCTTGCTTAATTTTAATATTTAATAAATTTAATATGTATATATGTGTGTGTGTGTGTGTGTGTGTGTGTGTATAGGGGTAGGATCCGTTGATACCAGATGTAAGAGTTAGTCGAATTACACATTTAATAACTTTTTGTATAATACAAATTTAACCAATCCAACCGTTGAATTTGATGATATTATCTTTATGATTATGTGTATCAAATTTCACATTATTTGGACTTTTCTAAATATGTTATCTAATATTGAATATTTACATATATTTTAATATCATATTGTATGTTAAAATAAAGTTATTTAATGAACTATTAAATAATTTTAGAATTATATGAAATTTTGTATACTTAATCTAATTAATAAGAACATCAATTTCAATGGTTGGATTGGTTAAATTTGCATTATACAAAAAGTTATTGAAGGTGTAATTTAACTAACTCTTACACCTGGTGTCAACGGATCCTATCCCATATATATATATATATATATATATATATATATATATAATGATCAGATCTTTAAACTAGACACCCTCTAGTTATTTTTAATTGGATAGCAACTGTGTCCAATTTAAAACCTTGTCAATACTATAAGGAAACTTCTTATTTTCTAATAATATTAAAAAATTATTATGAGGATAAATGAAGTTTTAACCCATTCATAAATCTTTCTACTCAAAAAAAGAAAAAAAGAAAACCTATTCTCAAATGGACAAAATTTACCTACAATTATATAGGTGTTGACTGTGTTGTTCTTCAGTCAAAATTGAAATTTCACTTCGGTAATATGCATAATCTTTTAATGTAAACTTTTATTTCACAAATTACCAAATTAAAGCTCTAATTTTGATTGAAAAATAATAGAAACAGTACTTTTAAAACTGTATTTTGTCCTTTACAAATCTCCTACCATGCCTATACTTAAGCAATAAATAAAGATAAAACATGGCGTTGTAATTGGAGCCATGGACCATGGTAACAACGAGAAAGTATTGGATAGTCTAGGATTACTAAGTGTTTATGATCCCAATTAATGTTTATATAATACATATTTAACTTTTATAATTTACAAAAAAAATTTAATATCATTTGATTATATGTCATGTGAAGATTAATGGATTATGGTAATTTACGACTACCTAATAATTTTTCAGTAACAACGGGGGTGTTAAAATAAGCCAGGTGTCCAATTGTGATTGGTGAACTATCTCGGGCGGGTACGGGTGTCCGAGAATTGAAACTCGGGTGTCATACCATACCAAATGATGGAGAAGCGATAAGATAAGCCAACCTGGGTCACTCCACAGTGCCATCCATCTTCCTGTTTCCGCAATTCCCACCATGGAAGCCACGGCGTCCGCGATGAGCTTCGCGCTTCCGTCCACCAAAGCCCAAACGCGCCAACTCCTGACCCGGCCCACCAACCCATTGGCCGGTCCCTCCCGGGGCCCGGCCCATGGCGCCCCCGCGCGGCTCCCCTGGATCCGCGCGGCGATTCCCCGCACGAAGAAGGAGGCGACGGTGGAGACGGTGCGGGAGCAGTTGGAGAACTGCTACCTCCTGGCGGGCATAAACTACAAGGGCTTCACCGTGAAGCAGTTCCAGGAGCTTCGCAAGGCGCTCCCGGACACCACGAAGCTGATCGTCGCCAAGAACACGCTCGTCTACAAGGCCCTGGAAGGAACCCCCTGGGAGACGCTCAGGCCCTGCATGAAGGGAATGAACGTCTGGCTCTTCGTCCACACCGACGAGATCCCTTCCGCCATCAAGCCCTACAGGGACTTCCAAAAGGAGAAGAAGCTCGAGGACAATGATTTCACCGGCGCGGTCTTCGAGGGCAAGTTCTATGGGCCCCACGAGTTTAAGAACCTCGAGACCTTGCCCACGCGCGCCGAGGTTTATGCCACTTTGTTGGGGGCCTTGAAAAGCCCTGCCTCCGCCCTGGTCGGCACTCTTCAGGCTCCCGCTAGAGAACTCGTCATGCTTCTCAAGGCGCATGTTAAGAATCTTGAAGAACAACAAGGTGTTGCGCAATAGATACACTAGTAGTTGTTCCTTGTAAGTGTTTGTTTACTCTTGTTATGTGTATGCCTTTTGTTTCATTGCATTTGAGTTGTTTAGTTCGATTCTTCCCTTATTTATTTATGGGTGATTATGTGTTGTCTCGTGAAGGAAAAGGAAATTAAGGGAAAAAGATGTAGAATGGTGCCTAGGGAATAGGGGTGCTGGATAACTTGTTCCCTTTGAATCATGCAATTTTACGAGTTATTGGTTATTGAGTGCACACACACTGAGTGCTGGAATCTTGTGGTTGAGGAAGAGAAGCTTCTTGTTAGGAATCATTCTGGACATCGAAGTTCATTTTGAGTTGTTCTCATTGAATGAGTTTATCCCAATTGTAGCTGCATAAAGAGAGGTTAGATTTTGGGAATTGAATGTGGGGGGAAAAGGAAAATATTGTGAAAACTGGAGTAAACATATGGGGAATTGAAACCATTTTACTATCTTCCCCCGCATTCTAAAGGGTCCACATGCTTTTTGAAGTATCGCTTCTTGGATGGAATATAACAATGACATGAAAACACCTCACTTTCTTGAAGTGTTTGTGCTTCATACCTGCTAGTCTAGGCAAATTTACATGGATCAAGAACACCTCAACCCCCTTCTCTTGACTTATAGTCATGTTCATTATGTTGAATCAAGACTATATTATAGCAATCCATAGAAAACAGAAGTTGTAAAAGGATGCAACAGTTGTTGACTTGTTGCTAATGAAATCTCTGCCCTCTTTCAAGCTTACCAGAACATCTGGAGATTCACTGCCTAATGATTTAACCAGTAAAACAAAATCAGCAGTCATATGAACCGTATCTACATGATAGCAATAAAATCCAAGTGTAACATAAAATATTAGTGAAAAATGAAAAATCAGATGAAATACAGAATCTCACTTCTTAGTTCTTACCTTTAACTATTGGTTATGATTTCACATCATAATATGTTAATAAACGTCAATCTCATTCAAATCTTCTGAAAATGAAAGACAATTCGTGTGAAGGACTCCAATTGTTCTCATCAAGGAACATTCAAGTACAGACAATTCCATATATTAAGAATTAGGGGAATGCTATATAAACAACACTTTATTGACACAAAAATTCAAGCTTTATTTCTTGACATTTGTAACGTCCTACCAAAATTTTTCTGAGCAAATCTACATGCTATCCCATGACTATATAATTGCTGCCTACTAAGGAATTTTTGTTCCTTCTTGTGTGAGGTCTCTTCTTAGAAGAGAGATTCCCCCCTCCCCCCACTAAATTTATCCCTCAAGAGTCTTGTCTGCAGCTGTGGTATCCTCCATTAAGGAAAGAAAGAGACATGCGATAAGTGAGTGAAACTCGCTCTCTTTCCCTAAGGATGGTGCAGCCAACTGGAGAGACTATAAGTCCAATTTGGGTGTGATGTTAATGTGTTGTTACCAACCTACCTTTCACCTTCTCTATCAAAGCACGTGTACCTCCCATATTAATAAAAAATCAAGGTGTTTCCATTATTTAAAGGCCTTTATGAAACAAAATCAAATACTTGAAAAGTGGCATGCTGCATTTCTCATAGAAACCTTAAGGGGAAGAAGGCTATCGAAGCACGTGTACTTCCGATATTAAGATATAAAAAATCAAGGTGTTTCCATTAATTAAAGGCCTTTATGAAACAAAATCAAATACTTGAAAAGTGGCATGCTGCATTTCTCATAGAAACCTGAAGGGGAATAAGGAAGAAAGTAATCACTAGTAAACAGAATTTAAACGGAGAATTATATCATGTAATGTATGTGTCTATGAATAATTTGGATCATTTTGAAGAATTTGTGATGGGACACAATGTTATTTCGTGACATGCAGAAGTAGTTGTACGCAATTACCATTACTCGAAACAAATGATTACCCAAGTTTGATGAGTACTGCGTTTCGCTTGAATTATTTTTAGATGCCCAAGCGAAAAATCAAGGAGACCTTCTGCTTGAAGTTATGTCTACCCACTTCAGCAAATTTTAGAATGGTTGAACAGCAGATAGACACACTTAGGTTATTGTCCTCATCGTACCATTGAGGAATGACCAATGTTAAAGCGACAGTTTCCATTCTCAGTCCTAACAACTTCCAAATAAGATAACTGCGTATAGTTTTGATTTCTTGTACTTATTTGCCAGATAACAATGGGTAGCTTGAGATATATATCAGAATGAGTCCTTCATGATCTTCTAAAAGTGATTCGTTTCTCACTGAGATCATAAACTAGCTCACGAAAATAGAATTTTATTTGAATTTATTTCTAACTCTCTCTTGTTATTAAACATTCATAGAGAGATTTTGTTGAAACTAGTATAAATGAGAAGGAAATACCACATTTCAACCTCGCCACATTTTTATTGTAAAAAACAAGCGTAAACTAAGTTCCGTTCTAATTCTTTCACGTACTCAAATAATCGTAAGTGAACCCAATACTGAGAAGTTAACTCATATATTGTTTATTTTATATAATAAGATCGTTAAGAGAGTGGAGAATTTTTATGCGGTTACTACTGTACAAGTACCACGTGCTATGTCCATTAGTGAAACAGGAAATTACATCAATGAGAAATTACACGATGTAAGACTCCAGGACAGGAGAGTAACTTCCACGTTTTTGATGCTCTTGGATTATTGGCGAATCAGAAGGGATCAAATGCTTGATCCAACATGGTAAGCATCAAACTCCATTTCTCCATCCATCAACATAATCGCATTTTGCTCCTGCATCATAAACACTCTTTCATGAAATGATGCAAATAAAACACACGTTAAATGCTTTAAATTTAGACCAAAACTGGAACTGAATTATGGAAACATCGGAAGTATAGCCCTTCACACTCACACCACAAAGAAAAACAGATAAGCTGTTAGTTGAGGAAAACGCAGGATATCATGGCTAAGCATATAAAAACAATTTGATCATACCTGTTTGGCTATTTCACTCATTATGTCATCCAAGGACCCAAAACTACTATTCTGAATGAGTCCTTCTTCTTGGGACTTCATGCTCTGCAAATTGCAGGCATCATTTGACTTCATTGAATAGAATTTCTCACCTTCACTGGACTGTGTGATTGATGGATTAACCCCATTCAATTGGCCAACCAAAGATGCATCAATTCTGTTGCTGCAAACTGTATTATTTTTGTCTAAATTATGCCCCAAGGAACTAGTGTCTCCATTAGGAGAAATGATAGAATTTATGGAATTGAAGGTTTGACTCATGTCTTTGTTGCAACCCTCCTTATCTGCTTCCCAGCTTTGATGCTGGGTGTAACATGAAGCCAGGAAGATATTCCCGAGTAAGCCTTCTTGGCATTGCAGCTCACTTCTAGCATCCTCCAAGGGAACAGCAATAGCATTTGTGGAAGAAAAATCAACTGGACTGTTCCCGCTGCAAAAAGTGGGTGAGGAAAAGTTTGAGTTATTTTGAGGCAGTTGATCATTATTGAAAACCTTACTGACTGCAAAAGTATTGGCAGGAAAGTTAGATATCTGAGCTGCTCCCTGCCAGCTTTTATTATGCCGATTATAATCCAACATGGTAGAGGAACCACAGATGCCAGGGTCAAAAGATTGTGTGTTCACGGAAGCAGCTCCAAGGGAAGAGTGCTTTCTGAATGCTCCTGAATTATGTGTCGGTGGGGAATTCCCTTGTAATAGTAAATGATTATTTGAGAGAGCAGGTAGAGAATTATTTGCATTTCTAATAGTAGCTTTACTATTTGAGAAACCAGAGGGAAGTTTAAATCCACTTGAATCATCAAGTGGACTCAACTTCCTAATACCAGCTGGACAGTTGTTCTGCTGAAATGGGTTAGCCTCAATTGGTGTTGGAATGCCCTGTAATAAACTTGAGGTTTGATTTGCAGAAAACATGGGCAGCTGCATGTTTCCAAGTGGTTTGATGGAGCTTCTGTTAATGTTTTGGGACTGAACAGGCCCAACTAGTGCAGAAGAGTTAATTCCACTCATGTTCAAGCCAGATGGGGAGTTTAGCCTACAAAACATTCCACCTGATGCATATGATGGTAGTGTGGCACTTAACATTCCTGCTGATCCAGACGAATTGCGAAAGCCTTCTATTGAACCCATCTGCAGATAAGGATCACTACTACCCAATGTAGCAACCATGCTAGCCTGTTGAGTAGGCTTTCTGAGACCGAGTCTGTATTTCTGCAGTACAAAATGACAGCAAGCTTAGGTGCAATTATCAAAACACAGGATCTAGAACAGAGTTGTTAGTTCATGATGCATACTAATATTTCACAAATTACCATCATTAAATTTTTTAATTGATCGTCAGGTCTAAAAGATTTTCACACCATTATTTGTCCAGTTTAAAATGCAAATTACCCCCTTCAACTTTGACTCTAGGCCAAAATTGAAACCAAAGGGACCTGTGATAAATTGGAAATTTAGAGTTTATACCTGCAGATGGCTTGCTACGTTTTCCCTTGTGAGCCCTTCAACATTCATCAAGTCAAGTATTCTCTTGGGGAAAGCCTCTGCAATAACAGTTGAAGAAACCTCATGTTAGGAGCTACAAAATCCATATTAAGGTGCCAAATAGACACACTTAAGTTCCAAGTTCTCAAATCAAGCAAAATTAGAAAAGTAAATATTCTTTATCACATAAACTCACTGTCAATTCCCAGTTGATTAATGGCAGCAAGAAATTTGCAATGCAACTCGGCATCCCAAACTAAACGAGGCTTCTTCTGATTTGAGGGTTCCTCATTCTCTTGATCATCTTCTTCGTCTTCCTCAGCCTCACTTTGTTCCTTCCTTTTCTGCCCCAGTTTTTTATTCTGGTCAACATTATTTTTTGATGCCATGGCTTGACTACATTCCCCAGCCATATTGCAGGCTTTCTCCTCACTTGCAGTCTTATTCTTGTCCTTGCCATCAATCTTCCTTCGCACTACATGCTGCCATATGTTCTGTAACTCTTCAATTCGAACCGGTTTCATTAAATAGTCACAAGCGCCATGTATAACACCTTTCATCACCCGCTCTTTATCACCGTATCCTGACAACACTAGATCACACACACAAAAATGCAAGAGTTTAAGTTGATAAACAAATTCATACCATTATTGTGAGACAACACATGTTTATGACACTGAATTTCTCTTTAGTTTTGAAAAGAACAAAAACTAAACAAATAAAACAAATGGAATTTGGAAAATTTTCATCAGTTAAATACAAATAATAAAGAGAAGTAATCCTCAAGTTGAATGAATGTTAAGACAAAAGTGTTTGAGCTTACTGATAACAGGTAGGTCCATTTCAAGTCCCACTAGCTCAAGCAGCTTAAACCCATCCATGTCTGGCATATTTACATCACTAATAACAAGGTCAAACTTATTTCTGTTTTTCCTCAACATTTCTAGCGCCTTAATTGACTGAGTAGTTGTAGTAACTGCAACAAACATAAATAAATCAGATGTGAGATAAGACAAACGAGTGTCAAACGGTTAATCAGAATTATGGCAGGATTCATAGTTATAAAAGTAATGTAGCAACACAAGAAAACCTTTTGTAAAAAAAATAAAAAAATCAAGATTTCAAAAGAAAATTTTCAATTTAAGTAGAATGAAGAACATGCCCGTCTTGCAAAGGAAGAAACTACGAATAACAAAGAAAATTGCCGACCACAAAGCATCCATGACTCTAAGGAGACTAGGAATAATTTGTTCAGTGCATCACATGAGAAGAGAATAACAATTAAAAAAAAATGCAATAATTCACGACCACTAACATGACAAGCAAAACCAATGTAGAATCGAATTGAGTGAATTAAAACAGAAAAGGTGGCGAACCATTATACTGGCATTTGCGAAGCAGGTTCTCCAACACTTTGAGACACGTTTGGTCGTCGTCAACGGCAAGTACACGCATACCCACCGGAAAACGGTCTCCCAGCACCATCTTAAACCAGAACTAAATACCCAAATGAGAAATCAAGCATTGTTTAGAGAACACACAAATCACAAAGCAAAAAGCTCCAAACTTGACAACAGAAACCTTGTTTTCAGGGCCTCTTTCACGCAACAGACAAACAACGCTGAGAGGAGTTAAAATTTAAAAAGAAGAAAGAGAAACTCAAGAAAAGGCTGGAGAAAGAGGGTAACGAAACCAATGGAATTATAGAAATAGACAACGATAGTGACTGCCAAAAAACAGTGAAGGGGTTCAACATAAAAAAATGCAAAACACAAATCTTTATTCTTTTAGTAGTTCAGTGAAAGTCTCTTTCTCTTTGTCTGCGACCAATGGCATTGCTCTGTTCTCTGTCGTTAACTTTTTCTTCCAACACAACAGAATTAGTCTCTGTCTTTAATTAGTATTTGTTAATTGCTGCCGTGAATGCTGAATACAAATACAATAATGCACCTTGGTTATCCTTTTTATATTCAACAAAACCTACGAGATTGATTGATTGATATGATATCCTGGTGTGTAAAATATGTGGAGAAAACAACCTAATTTAGGTAGGTAATTATATTCATTAAGTCACATTCTTTTTCATTTCTTTCCAATTTTATTTTTTACATCATATTACTTATCACGCTTATCAATTTTTTTCTCTTTATTTTTTTTTTTAATTTTTTCTTCTTTTAATCTTCGTACACTCCCCATAATAAAGAGTATACTCAATATTCTCCATACAAAAATTATGTTTTTTTTAAAGGTTATTAGGGTTAAATAGCAAAAATAAGTTAGATGGGTTTTATTTACATAGTAATCGTATGATGGACAAACTTTATTTTTAATCTTCGATCATGTTCTAGTACTCTAAAATTTACATCGCATTAGATTATCGAGGATTTATAAGTTCGGATGAATTCCTGAATCTATAATAATTGATTGGGAATTGTTGTAGAATCTCTACGCAATTAACCATGTATTAAAAGGACAGTGTGCGGTCTTCTTCAAACAAAACGTCTCTACAGGACTATAATTCTATCTTCTAGTGGGAGAAGAAAGAAAACTATGTTGTGTTTTGATATATTGAGAACCATAAGCAATTAGTTCCTTATATAATGATCAATTAAAGTTTCCATAATTTTCTAATGATCCAATATTTGTATTGGCTCATTAAACCTACATCGGTTTTAGAAGTCCATGGACTTGACAAATTAGACCACTCTAAAATTAAATTCATTAAATTAAATAGCTAATATAATTACATTAAATATGATTCTCACATTTAAAATAAGAAATGTGAATTTCCTACTAATATAATCTTTCATTTTTAATTAAATATTTTTATAGTAAAATCATTAAAAATAAAAAGTTTTGAAAAATATTATAAAATATTATTAATTATTATTCAATTTTTAAAATAATTTATTTATAGTTAATTATCACGAAAATATTTGATGTATGAAAAATATTTGTGTTCTTTATTCTTTATACTAACAAATATTCATGATTATCATTTTTAAAAAATATTAAACGTTCTTTATGCACAGAATTTTAATCACACCTCTCGTTATGATAAATGTGTTTTTCGAGTTAAAATGTTGCTTTGAGATTTATTGTGGTTTGATGGACTTTAATTGCATATAATTACCAAAATTTTTACACCAAATCATTATGGTCAACTTCAAAAACAATTATGTTGAGATTGCTTACATTAAACTGCGTTGCCATATTTAGGTTTACCGTTTACAGATTGATATAGGCCGAAATAATGTCATATCCTTAAAAAAAAATTTCTCCGAAGCCCATGAGTTTAGGTATATTTAAGCTTATTTATTAAATATACATATTTTTTTAAGGTTTGGTTTATTCTTTTCAAAAAATTTGACTTAATTTAAATATTCATTCGAAAATTTATTTATTAGTAACAGATCTTTTAAATGAGGCAGAGCTTTATTGTCCTAAATATATAGTTGCGTTAAATTTTTGAAAGGAGAGTTTTGCTTTTCAAATTCATCCTACCTAACTTGAGCATTTTTGCCTCTCATGAAAGATATTTGTGATCTTAAACCAAAAAATGAGACAAAAAATACATCTCTAAATAGATTAGAGTTTAATAACTTTGAAAAAATCTCAAGAGGTGTCAGTGTAATTTATTATAACATTTTTAATAATTGTTCTCATTCCCATTTAGCTATGAGTCTTTTCTTCCATTGAGAATTTAATTTTATTTATGCACTTTTTCCCCTTTCAATCTATACTTGTATTATAAATTTGAGTCTTTGTTCTTTTTGAGGTTAGAACTTATGAGTCTTTATTCTTAAGCAAAAGTTTTAGTAACTATTTTCATCCTTGTTATAGTTTCTCTTGTATTGAATATTTTATTTTATTTTATTTCTTTTAAATACTATTTTAAAAAAGTTAATTTAAATTTTATTTAAATTTTAAATCTCAATACATTGTATCATATCTTTCTTTTTTAGATAAATTAAATTTTAATATTATTATAATCTTAATCAATTATAATTTGATTTTTTTTTAAAATTTTGAATGTTAACACACTAAATATGTAAATATTATGTGCCTTTATTTTAATACTTTTTTCATAATTCTTTTTTCAATTTTAAAAGTCTAATATCTTTAATTTATTCTCATTTAAATTAATAAAATATTCATCATTAATGATAAAATATTTGTCTATTTTCTTTAATTTATTTTATATTTATAAATTTATTTAAATTTAAAATATCTATATAATGTATGAAAAACTTATTAATTGTAATAAAAAATAATATAACAATATTATTATTATTATATGCCATAATAACTTGTTATTGTACGGTTATATATCTTTTAGTATTTCAGTCAAAGTGTCTTTCTCTTTGTCTGCTGACAATAGCATTGCTCTCTATCTGTCGTTAGCTTTTTCTTCCGACAAAACAAAATTAGTCTTTGTCTTTAATTATTTGTTAATAGCTGCTGTGAATACTGATTACAATAATGCACCTTGCTTACCATTTTTATATTCAACAAAACCTTCTACAAGATTGATTGATACGGTACCGCTCATGCATAAAGCTGAAATTCAATGCAATCCTCATTGCAATTAGTTTCCAAGTTTTGATTTGAATACAACAAAAGTCCATCCACAGTGGGTATATACCCTATCAAACCCAACATTTGATATAATATAAGCAATCATTCATTCTCGATTAAATTTTGGCTAAAATATAGTTTTGACATCTTATCTTTTTGTAATTATGAAAATATATATTTAAAGAATTTTATTAATTATATAATATATCTTTTAATTATATTTTTTGGGTTACTTGTCTTTCAATTATATTCATTTTTATGATTCTTCAAGCCCTCTATCATTGCCCTTACAAAGTTTATTTTAAAAATTCTCATATTTAACTTTTAATGTTAAATGATCAATCAATAACAATTATAAATAAATACACCCAAACCATAAAAAAATGTATTAATTTCAAGGTTAGGGATTAAGTGAACTGTGATTAATAATTATTCATATGGGTCTAAACATATCTAATGGATTAATTCCAACGGGCTTTATTGAATAAAGAATATGGATTATTGTTTACGGAATATCGATCAAATTTGTCAAAATAATAACACTTTCATAATATCCAACGCATTGACAAATTCCATGACACATTCATTTAAGTTATCCAAAATAACGAACATAAACATACTCACTACTAACCAAAAAACATCCTTGCAATTGATTAGCAACATCCAAAAAACCGTAATAAAAACCAAGTAATGACAATAAGTGTTTCAAATACAGTCGAAATATTCACGAACTCCACAGCATGAATGAGGAAATAGTTATGCTTTATAAATTTCAATTAAATTAACTTTATCATTGCCAAATTGAAAAACAATCTCATCCCCCTCTTTAAATGTATGCTCAACACATAAATTCTTCCACCCTCTGCCAATCTTGATAGTCTTCTTTGACACATTCCAAATGAGAATTAGACATTTTATTTGCAAACCCGTCAAACCATGCAGCTTAAGTGTTATGAACGTACATTTCCTCGCAAATTGAGTGAACTCCACAGGGAAAATTTTTAATATATATATATATATATATATTAATCCATTCAAACAAGGACTAAGTTATTCATACAATTGTCCTAAATCCAACTGTCTCCTAACTACTGCGTTAATATTTGATGGTCACCATTCATTTCATAAAACTTGCGCAATTCAGACCAACCATATGTTATATAAGGGTTTCTCCAACGATTTGTTATACGAAATGGTGTGTCTACTCCCTTTAGTGTAAAATCCAAGTGTTACCAAGTTTACCATCAAACTTTGAAGCAAATGACCTTTCTATTTTCCCGCAAGGCTGTCACAAAAATACAAAAAAATTCAAAACAAAATCAAGATTAAATATGCTAAAGCACAAATTTTCAGAAGAAAGAAATACCCTGTCTTTGACGTGAAATGGTGATAAAAAGCGCCTTCATTTTTTTCTTCAGAAGGCTGTGGTGGTTTTTCAAGGTGAAGGATGTAGTGAAAACAGAGACTAAGAATGAAACACTTCTTTTGTATATGTAAAAATAAATATTTGAATTTAAAAATTAAATTCAAATTAATACCAAATAACATAGAAAATAGTAGCCACTAAAAACTCATTAATGCTGTCTGTTTAACTTATTTAATCAATTCAAAATAATCTAATTACATTAAATTAAAATAATCTTAATTACCTTAATTAAAAAACAAACACAAATATTGATCGTAATTACCTTAATTATTTCAAATTAGAATATTTACTTATTGTAATCACCTGATTTACTATAATTGTATATTTTAATAAATTAAAAATAAAAAAGAGTCAAAAGTGACTTAGTAACCATTTTTATCTTATTTTTTTACTCTTTTAATTTTTAGTTGTTTCTTTGTAATTTGACGAAATTATAGTTTTTCATTTTTTCTTTTACTCTTTCTAATTTGACAAAATTATGTAAATTAATGATACATTAATTTTATTTCTCATCTTTACAAATTTTTCAAACCATTAACTAATTATAAAGTATATCATTAAAGACTGATAACATTGGAATAGAAAAAAAAAAAAAACCATAACATAAAAAATTTAAGTAATAATTTCTCTAAATATAAATTGTATCACACGTGTTGTAAATAAATATGTTAAATTTTTTAAATAATAATTGCTTCAATTATTTTTCCTGCTAGCATCCTCTACTTGTCACTGTCAAGTACGAGAATGATTTTTCAAAATTTAAAATTGTGAAAATATGGTAGTATGATTTTTCTAAATTTAATGACCATGAGCCGTATTTTTGTCTCCCTATTAACTATAAATAAAATGTATTAGAAAAAAAGAAAAAATTGCTATTTTCAGTTGTCATGTTGCCTATGAGCGATTGAGTGTGCACTTCCAAATGCTCAACAGTTTAAACAAATGAGCATAAAAGAAGAAACTAAATAGGTGCAATAAACGAAGGAATAAAAATAAATAACATATAAATATAATACCTTTAATAACCTAAATAGTTTAATGACCGATTTAACTTTATTTCAGTGAAAAAAAAATTGTTTCAGATTGCCTAAATAGTTTAATATATATACATATATAAAGATATTTTATTTTGTTATTTTTATGTTTTAAAATATTATTTCTTAAATTTAGCAAATCCTAATATAATTAATATCAAAGTTTTCTATATTTATAATTTACATTTTATAAGTTTAAATTTTGATATATTATGTCAAATTAATAGTTAATTACCATCGAATGCATAAATCAATTGGCGCGAAGTTGTTCTAGCTTAATTAGAAGTCTTAAGTTTGAGTCCAGGATATGCAATTATGTTAAATATTTGAAGAAAGAGTTTTGCCACTTGTAGCGGTCTTACCCTACTTGAGTAAGATGGTCTCCAATGGGTCATACTTGTGGTTTATACAAAAAAAAATAATAGTTAATTATATATATAAAAGAAAAAATGTCACCGCTTTCAAATAATTAAGAAAAAACAAATATAATAAAGATATTGCCATTTTATGAATGAAGATTTTATTTTACTCTTTGTATAAAAGTAAGAAAAAAAAAGTAGGTTAAATAAATAGTATTTTAAAAATTAAGTGAAATTAACTTATATATATATATATATATATATATATATATATATATATATATATAAGACATATCTAGTGAGAGGGTCATTTTTATATGAGAATAAGAGGAGTTAATTTTGGTCATATAACCATACATGGAGGGTCAAGATTTAATGTCATGTTACCACTTAAAAAGTCATGTGATTTTTTTAAAAACTCACATGACTTTGTATGTTTTAATCTTGACCATTCATGACAAGATATAATGGTTAATATATATATATATATATATATATATATATATATATATATATAATTCATCACTTAATTTCAAAAATACTATTTTGGTTACCTTCAAAAATACTATTTATTTAACTTACCTTTATACAAACAATAAAATAAAATCTTCATTCATAAAATGGCAACATCTTTATTATATGACGAATACTCCGGTGCACAACCAAAACATATGGTCTATCGTGGACCATGTTTTGTGACTAGCTATAAGAATTTGTTTCAATTTTTTATTTTTTTTATACATTAGGCTATATTCTTTTTTTATATATAAATTTTACAATAACCTTTTACCCCCTTATTGAAACCTGCAATATATCTTTCTCTCTTGCATTTTTTTTTTGAAGAACCCTAAACCATTCACTTCGTGTCATTTGCAAATGCAGCTGCACTTTCAATGAAGAAGTGAAGTAAGAACAAAAAAAGAGAGAGAAAAGGTTCGAAAATGCAAGTGAAGGAAATGCATCCATTGTGCTGCATCTTGCTGGAAAGTCTGACAATCGAGAGCGACTCGCTAGAGTTGGACACAGCAGCGCTGTTGAGGACAAGGAATTGTTCAACAGGCAGATCTAATGACATTGCGCAGTGGGGATAAGACGCCATAATGGTCGACATGCTCTACAAGTGGGGATGGAGATCTTGGTGGTTCCTCCTCCACAATGGACCAATACGACAAAAAATGCACCGTCCATTACCATTTCTTGTTCCCTCCATCTGTGACTTGAAGTACAAGGTTATGACAGGGGTTTATCTAAACCGACAATGTTTTTTTCATTATTGCTATTCAAATTGAAGTTTGCAGTCTAGCAACAACACTCCAATTCGTACCCATTGGATAAAATCAATTTGTATTAAAAATTAATTGATATATAATGACTCACAAATTGATAGCATTATATGGGTAGAAAATTTTGCAGCTAAGTTTTCCATAATTTGATTGTTCTGATATCTTATGAGATGGAGTTGTGCATCGCGGAGTTCCGTCATCAGAGACGATTTTTGGCAGCAGAGCTTCCTTTTTCCTCTTCTTTTTTTTTCCCCCTCTCCCTTTCTCCCATTTCTTCTAGTACTGGCATTTTTTTTTTCAAGCAAAGGGAAAATGTGTAAAATATATTTCTACTACAAAAAATAATTTTAATTATTTTTAACTGGTACAAAGGGTTGCAACCAACTTATCTAGACCCCTCAATATTTTAATAATAAATCTAACAGTCATTAAAAATGTGTCCACCATAAACTACATGAGTTACGTGCCCACTATAGCCTTAGTCTTATTATAATTGTTTTTTCTTAATTATTTGATAGTGTGATATTTTTATTTTATATATTTTTCTTGTAATTTGTATTTTCAAATGTTATCTAAAATTAATACGTTAATAATGCATAAGAAATGTTATGAAACATGGCATCCATGGAAGAAAAAATAGAAAGAAAAATATGTGAACAATGTATTGATTGAATGGGAGAAAATACAAGATAAGAAAATAAATACAATAAGGGTAAGATACATCTTATATAGTAATCCTAACCAAGCAAACTAATCCTAACAAGATAACTAATATCCTAACCAACTTGCAACTTATCATTAACAATCTCTAACTATCTCTAATAGCCCTTCGCAAGTTGGAAAGTGTTCATAACACTTTCAACTTGAGATGAGCTATACAAGTAGCAAATCAAAACGAAATACAATGAAACATGCCAAAAATACATCGGTTAAAAATGCCATGAATCTTAACCACCATATAAGGCAGAAGTTGAAATCATCAAAGCCACAAGGCAAAAGCTTAACTACCAAGCAAAAACTATACCTCAAAGTTTAACCACTTGGTAAAAGCACAAATCAATAAGAATGCTTAACCACCATAAGGCAGAAGGAAAACATCTCAATGCTTAACCATCCATGGCAGAAGCTCACAATAATGCTTAACCACCATGGGCAGAAGCTGACATCAAGCCAAAAAGGCTGAACAACAATGAAATCATCAAAGAAGCAAATCATCGAACAATTGGTGTGCATGAGAAATAGCAACCAAGCAAAGAACCATTGAACAATGAAAAAACCTCTGAACAAAATCTTCGTCCACCAAGAACAATCGTCGTGAACAAGTCAAAGAGTGAAGTGTGAAAACCATCAACAAACTTGATGAAGAACCTATGACCAAGAATACATAAAACAAAGAATCCAAAACCAGAGCAAGATTCCAACAACGAACCAACAAGCTAATGTTGATTCAAGTGATGGAAATCCAAAGTTACAACTATAGCACCATGATTCCAAACCAAATGCACAAAACTTAAACACCAAACAATCAATAGAAACATAAACCAGAAGATTCTTGACTACGCAGCGAGAGTATATGGCTTCAAGCAAAGTTCACAACGCGCCTAAGCAGATTGGTCGATATCGTGAACTTTCTAGATTTGGTGGATCTACCGTGATCCACGTTGCTCAAGAGCATTTCAACGTTTGCAGCAATGACATTAGAAGATGTGATGATGGACACCTCCGTCAGGCAAATCGCTCGATTTTGCTAGAGGAAGACCATGTGAGAACAAAAAAAGAATGTGCAAATGTTTAGGGTTTGGAGAAAGGGGAAATTAAAGAAAGTGAGAAATCAAATCGAAAGTAAGAAAATAAAGAAGAGGAAATGACAATGATTAATTTGTGAATCGAAATCTAATCAAAGAAGAGAGAAGGATCTATTATAATTTTCTTGAGAAAATAACAAAAAGGAAAATGAACAAATGGAAACAAAAAAAATAAAATAAAAATCTAAAGTTGTGGAAAACGTTCTTTAAGGTGGAGACCATGATTGCTCTGATACCATGTTATGAAACATGGCATCCATGGAAGAACAAGTAAAGAAAAAAAATATGTGAACAATGTATTGTTTGAATGGGAGAAAATACAAGATAAGAAAATGATTACGTATAGTAAGAGTAAGATACGCCTTATATAGTAATCCTAACCAAGCAAACTAATCCTAACAAAATAACTAATATCCTAACCAACTTGCAACTTATCGTTAACAATCTCTAACTATCTCTAACAAGAAATTTGTTAGTACATGTTAAAGTGTTTTTTTTTTCCTTTTAATTTTTGCTGCTAGCTTAAATCCGCCCCTACATGTTATTCAAAAGTTAGAAAAGATAAAAACCCTACCTTATCAAATAATAGTAGTTTAGACATTAATCGAAAGTAAGTTTTTTATTTTTTTCTCAAAACCCTATCCGTATATTCGTTAATGTCATTAGAAGAAAAATAGAAACTCATTATGGGAGGTAAAAAGGGTTAGCATAATTAACATTTGGCAAAGCATTGAGTACCTTAGGAAGACGATGTGCATGCAAATAACGCTCCAGGGTAGCCCGTGGCTGAGACTGAGACTATAACATTTTCATTGGTGCTTGAGTCACCATTGCATACTAATCTCAGTTTTGACTTCAGTGCGACCATTGTACAGACAAAAAAAATATATATTAATTTTAGTTTTGAGTTTTCTTCTTTCCACTTCACACGCCTACTTGAAATGGATAAAAAATCGAACACACTTCTCTGTTGCTAGAAGTAAAAGTTGGTTTGTTTTCATTTTTTTCATAGAAATTTATTTTTATTCATAAGACATTTTAAAAAGTTTTGGTAAGCTTAAAAAAAAAATCAAATTTCTAATTATTTTAAAAAGTTATCTTAAGTTTTTGAAAACAATATAATTATAATTATCTATAAAAATGAAATTATTTATAATTGTAAATAAATGAAAAATTATTATTTTACATAGGTCTTTAAATAATAAATTAATTTTTGTACAAATTCTTTTTTATTCAAAGTTTAAACACACGATGAGCTCATGAAAGAAAATCTTGGTTCGATTTGCACCGGACACATTATTGGAGAAGGACGGGAAATTTTGAGCGTGATTAAGTCCTAGATCGAGAATTAGTCTCATAGCCTAACTCAAAGGACCAAAACTTGTAAAAATACCTCTGAGTCTCATCGGAGAGTCAAGACCCTAATTATGGTTATTAAAAAAAGTCTTTATGATTAATTTAGGTTTTGATAAAATTGATTTACTTTGATAAATTTTAAACCATAATGTGTAATTAAAATATATATTTAAATTAAATTATCATAAATTTTATATTAAAACTTATCTCAATTATATATATATATATTGATAAAGTTTTCTCAATTATATATTAAGAGATGGAAAGATCCACAACATGTTTTTCTTTCTCTCTCAAAATCGGAATACTGAATCTGCCTTAAAACCTCTCACTACGTTTCGATTTGTAATTGAAGCCCCCGTGGTCCACTTCTCTTTTCCCCTTCAAAAAGAAAAGAAAAAGTAAATATTGTAATTGATACAAGACAAATTTTACAGTAAATACGTCAACTTCTAAGAATGTAACATCTGGTGAGAGGTTCATACAACTATATATAAATAATCATGATTTGATGTCATGTGATTATTTAAAAAGTTATGTAACTTTTTAAAAAATTCATTTGATTTTGTATGTTTTAATTTTGATCATTCATGATTAGATCTAATGGTCTATATATATTTGATAGATAGAGAGATTAGTTTGGATGAAATTATAAAAATTGGTTTAATATATTTGATATTCGAGAATTACTATCATCTATATATGTGATCATCAAGTATGTGGATCAATTAGTGCAAGATTATTTCAATTTAACTAGTAGTCTCATGTTTGAATCTTGAGTATACAGTTACAATAAATACTAGAAGGAAAAGTTTTGTCTTCTATAATAGTCGTACCTAACTCAATTAGGACCGTCTCTGGTGGAGGATATCTCTTTACAAAATAAATAAATAATAAAATCTATATATGTGATCTCCTAAAGATTAGAATGAGATTTTGTATTCGATCAAGAGCTTGTCTGTTCATTTATATATGCTATCTTGTATAAATAATAAGAAAGATCATAGCAATTTTTTTTTTCCTATAGGACATTCAGTAACAAGAAAGCATACCTTTAAGGAGTTCAAACTATTTTTTAATATATACATAAGAAGGGATTTATTATTTTTCTAAATAGATTTTGTCAAACTTACTTCATTTAATAACTTTTTCTAAATATTGAATTTCATAAGTTCAATTATTGAATTAAAAATTCCTAAATAGATTAATTGTATAAAATTTTACATAAGTTAAAAATCATTTTGACACCTGGTTAATTAACTTTATTTTAATTAATGTAAGATATAGTTTTTAAAATAAATATAGATTATAAGATTACACATTTATACTATTTAATTTATTTAAATTTTGGTATATATAATTAGAATAATATTATATAAAAAATATATGATTTGATCTTGTAACACAGGTGTTGTTCAAGTAGTATCAGGGACTAGTATTATTTGTAAATCATTTAGAATTGGTACGCTAAATCAATAATAATTCTAAAAAAAAAAAAAACACTCTCGGATGATTAATAATTATTGCTGCAGATTTTTTTAAGACTCTAGAATATTCCCTCTTTTATGATGCATATATAGAGCTTGGATAATGTTTGATGAATAATGGTCACAACTACGCAGGTAACGAAAAAATCATCTGAGCTTGGGGTATAAAGGGAGTTTACATCCATAAGAAGAGTAAATATCGAGGGATTTATTTATTAATTAGTAGGGAAATTTAACAAAACAAGTATTGCCATAACCACAGTATTAATGCATATGATATGACACTGGCGTGGAAGGAGCAAGCAAGTGGAGAATTATATTGATTTGAGTAAAGGGTTATTCCATCTCAAGTACCTTTCTTTATTTGAATAGTGTCAATGTTGCAGTTAAGAATTGAGAACTTTCTAAGGGAGTAGAAAACGATGATAATGTTGGATTGTCGTCAATGGCATTAGCAACAAAAAACAACATGAGATGGCACACACACGGGTTTGGAAAAATATTCGAATGATTAAGAAGAAAGAAGCATGAGAGGAAGCCATACGAAGAAGAAGAACACACAATGAAAGAGTTATGTTTAGGGTAAAATTAAGAAGGTCAAAGTAGTAATTTTATAATTTAGAAAGTTTGGATCCATCTTGTGCACCTCAAATTGGAGGGGAGGAAAATAGAAGTAAATAATAGAATAGAGTAGAATAGGTCCCATCCTCTTTTATCTTCAATTATACAAACCAAGCAATGAAATATTTCTCCCATCCACTCCATCTCCCTTCATTTTATTTTTTACCATCAATCCAAACATATCCTAAAGAATCCAAACCCAATTCCACTCATACCAACCAATATGTTGGTGATGTACGTGTGTGTGAATAAACCCCAATTATATATTCGGGAGTCAAAAAAGAAAGATTGAAAACTAGGTACCAAAAAGTCAAGATATATGTAGTGTGCATATGCAAACAACTTTCCTCAATTAAGGCACAGTTGTAGTCTTAGTTGTACCATACTACCGTGATGCATCCGCTATAACATTAATTTTAGCATGACAATGAAAAGGGGTTTTCTCATGGTCGACCATGAAATGTGGCAGTGGCACACTGTTGGGAGACTCATGCTGTGGTATAATACTGAATGATTGAGGACCAAAGTCAATCAAGGAACCAGTTCTTAGCTATCATGATATCCAAACTTCTTAAGATGAAATCTAGGGCAGATAAGTCGATACAAAAAATAAGTAGATAAGATTACTATCATGCAAATGCTATAACTTCATATTTTATCAGGAACATTAATTATCTAAAGATCCCAACAACTACATAATATTTTCAGAAACAATTATGGATTAAATTACTTGTTTCCATTTCCTATCTCCCAATTACAAGTAGCGTATAAAAGAAAGGTAACAATTAAGAAAGAAAAGAGAATATTTCTTTTTCAACCATGTGTCATTCTTAAATTTATTTATTTATTTAAAAAGTAATATCAACCCTACAATCATAATAGCAACTTTCTGACTAGCTTAACTATAAAGACAAAGAATACAAGAAAATGTTCTTTTCATTCAGTGTGTGTGTGTTTGAAGTGCAAATTCCTTGTGTTATTATAAACATGTACTTTTTTTTTAAGACTAAAATATACTTTTGATATCTTATCTTTTTATTAAAATTTGTTTTGGTGATTTATCTTTTAAAAGATTTATAAGATTTTTTTCGTTGTTTGTGGGACTCACTTTTTAAATGATTTTTACCATGATTATTGCTTTTTTTGATTTAAACATGATTTGAGTTTGATAGTTTTCATGTAGGTAAATATAATGGGATAAGTTTCACGTCTTGAATCGGTTAAAAAAGGGTTGTCTCAAAATAAAAAACAATTATTGTTTTGAGAAAACAACATTAATTCAAATTTGAAAGTTAAATGATCAAAATAATTTTTTTTTAAAATAAAGAACTAAAATGAATTTTAATAAAAACATAAGAGACCAAAAATATATTTTAATATTTCTTTTACTTGATTTTTACTCTACTTTTTTTAAATTTTTCAAATTCTGTTCTATTAAATCATTTATCATGTTTATTATTATTATTTATCTTTTTTTTTCTATTTATCTTTCTCTCGCTACCATCCAAATTTATCTCAAATTGGGTGGACAATGATATTTTTCGTTAATGTTAATGTGTGTGTCAGAGAGAGAGAGAGAGATTGTGTTTTGTACGTACCGCTTTATAAATCAAAACAAAACAATTCTTAAGTATGAGTTTTTTTTTTTTGCATGGGAAAGAAAGAAAACAAAAGGGATTGTCTTGTCGAACTATTGTAAATAAATGAAAGGATAGGAATCAAGAGGTACATTAGCCCGTCCTAAGGAACAGACGAAGGTGGGGAATCCAAGACCCCTAAACGTTACAAATGATGGTTGGTTGGGGAAGGGGATTAGGAACAACTGAGGAGTGCGGACAAGTCCTTTTTGATAAGACCTCAATCGAAATGCACTGGTGGGGGACACTATTTGGCTATTTGTCATTACCATGATGCTGCCTGTGACCCTGCACGACTACCGGATGAGTCAATAGTAATGTTTTTAAAATTGGACCGGTCATTGAACCGGTTAAGACACTGATTTAAGATTTAATAGTTTAATTGGAGTTAAACTGTGGTCGAATTGATATTAATAAAATAATAATAATAATAATTAAATAGTACATAAAATAATATTAAAAAAGTATAATATCATAATTTTGTAATACTAAAAATTAAAAATAAAACATAATTTTATTGGTTCTTTACATTTACAATACCTATAAGTACAAATCAAATATATTATGATACTTAAGTATAAGTTTTAACTATACACATCAACATTTATTAATAAAAACAAGTTTATATTTAAAATAAAAAAGAAAATGATAAATACTTTAGGTTGGTTTTTATTTTTTTTAAGAAAAAAAATCAAATAATGTTGTATTAAGCATTTTTCTTTGACCCGCTGTGAACCGGTTTTTAGCCATTTTCACCGGTTTTATACCGGTTTTCCAGTTCTTTGACCAGTTTTTCTTCAGGCCGGTTCTATGGTTTATTTGAACCAGTTAGGTGACCAGTTCACCGATTTTTCAGTCCGACCAGCCGGTTTGGTCCGATTTTCAAAACAGTGGTCAATAGTCAAATTGCTCCACACAATAGCACACTGGGGTGCATATAGGTTACGTCCAAAGTCCAATAAATTTTGTTTAAATAGGTTTGGCGAATTAAAAAGGTTTAAGGCTGAATTCTGACTTATTATTTGTGAGAGGTTTTATTTTTAGGTTTAATTTGGCCTATTTAAAAGTTTAATTTAATCTGTTAATCTACTTAAATATCTATTTTATATTAAAACTTTTATGTATATTTAACTTATCTTTATATAAGCTAATAGGCCAACGAATTTTTTTTTTTTTATAATAGACAAATTATACTTTATGAAAATTAAAATTACTGTTACTCAAAGTATGAGATGGAAATGGAAATAGACAGACAAGATTTTATAGGAGTCAAGTATAATATGCTTATATGATACAAGCTTATTTTTAATGTATAATCTGACTTTTATGATAACTTATTTAAGAACTTAATTTGTATCAAGGTTTTTAAATAGGACATAAATTTATTCTTGAATAAGTTTATAGGCTTGACTCTTTATATATATTAACATGCTTAATATTTAAAAAGGTAAATAAATATATGATTTTAATAAATTACAACAAATTTAATATCATAATAATATAAATAAAAAATTATTGGTTAATTTTTTTTTAATCCTTTAAATTTGAGGAAAATTTATTTTTGGTCTCCCAAAAAATTAATCTTCTTAATCCTTGTATTTTGAAGAAAAAAAAAACTATTTTTGTTTTTTTGCCCAAACACTGTTAAAGACTTTACTTACACGGCTAACATATTACAAGTCGCTTACATGACAACTCACATTGATTTTGCATTCATATTATGAAACACCCTAACACATGTGTGTTTTTCTTTCAAAGTATTCATTTTGATGATGTTTGGGCGAGGGACTAAAACAGACTTTTTTTAAATTACAAAGACTAAAAAGATCAATTTTAAATTTGGAGGAAAAAACAAACTTACTCCAAATTTAAGGAACTAAAAACATATTTAAGTCAAAATTATTATTTATATTTACTTAAATAAGGCAGCTTATTAGGCTTAACATACTTTTTGAATAGCCTAAAGCATGACTTTTTTTAACCGAATAGATTTTTTTTAAAGTCTTGGCCTAGTTTATTTCTTAAAAAATGGGGGTGTTCATCGAACTAGATTTAGCCGATGAACCTGATAATCCAAACCAAACCAATTATAATTGGTTTGGTTATCGAATTCATCTTTTTTCAACTTGAATTAATTCGATCAATTATTTTTTTAACTTTTAGATTAATATATTTTAAACTTAGAGCTTAATTTTTGCTTCTTTCTTTCTTCTTTATTTATTTTAATTTTCTTATAATCTTATCTAATGTTATTAAATGTCTTAATTTGGTCATGTTTATTATGTAAATTTTTTATTGTTGTAGAACACAAGGGAAACACAAGAAGGGAGGTTGAATTGTGTTTCAAAACTTTTTCACAAATCTTTTTCAAAAGACTTTGTTTCGTCTGTTCGTAACATGATATAAGAAACTTGTTTAAAACAAACTTATGTTGAAATTTTTTTTATCAAAACGTTTAAAGGATATGGTTAAACAAACTTTCTAACACAATATTAGTTAGATAAACGAGATAAAAGGAAAGAGATGAAAACACAAATATTCTTATACTAGTTCATCTCAACCTCGAGATTATGTCCAGTTCTTGGTACACCACCAAGTTTCACTATAACTTGTCGAAGTTACAAGTACTCTTTTACACAAGCCTCTTCAGACTCAACTTAGGTAGTATTTCACTTACCTCTCAAAGCAATTAACCCAAGTATTCTTTGCAACAAAGCTCCTTCAGACTTCAACCAATTTCACTTAGAAAATGGTAAGGGATAAAGCTCATTGACTAGTCTTAGTCTTTTCAGACAAATATACTAGGTGAAGTTCTAATCAAGTTTTTAGTGACTTTGAAACACTTTGTACAAGATATCTTAAGGAGTATCAGAGTAGGGAAGGCTTATGAAAACTAAGATAGCATTCTAAGGCTTTAGCAATTCAGTTCTCTGTCTTGTACAGGTCTTCACAGGTATTTATAAAGCTATCCAAAAGTATCCATTGAGGGGTCTTCGAGAGCTTTGTTTGTTTGATCTTTCTTTGTGAAGAAAGTGCCCGTTGGGGCATTAAATGTCTTTCACCAACCAGTCATCCTGATAAGATAAAACAGTGTGCTTATCTTTCTTTTCTTATACCATATCTTATTGCAGTAAGTATATTTGATTTTTGTTCAAAAAAGTACATTGCTGTGCTCTTTTTTGGCAAGCAGCATGTCTTTTCAACGTAATACATACGTTAACATAATTTAGATGCTTTTTCGATAAAGTTGGTGCCTAAAGTCCTATAAATAAAAAAGATTAACATACACAATATTTAAATATGAGTTCAAAGCACATTGTGATTTGTTTGATTATGTTGAAAATCAGAATCATATATTCTGTATTTATTATATAACAGTTTATAAGCAACTCATATTTAGTTTATAGAAAACCCATATTTGATTTAGAGGAACAAAATCTCCTTTAATTATATGTATTTATTATAATAAGCCTATATAAACCTAGCTCTGTAGTGTAATTAAAACACAAGAATTCACTCAATATATTCTCTCATTTTCTCCCTTTTAACATGGTATCTAGAGCTTGAGAGGCCTGCTGCCCGCTGCCCACCAACGGCTTGCCGCTTGCCACTTGCTGCCTAACTTTCCAGCAAGTGATAATGACTTTTTTGTTGACTTTCCTGTCAGCCACCGCTGAATTTTTCGACGACACACCTTGTGCCAGTCTCTGTTTAGCCCAATGATCAAGCCCCAGGTAACTCTCACTACTCATGAAGGTTTCCTCTCTTTCAAGTTTAAATATTTTGGGTGTCCAATAGTATTGATTTGAAGATTCCAAATGTGGTTTTAAGAAGGTCGAACCTTGCTTTGCTTGCCAAGAAATTTCTCTTAAGTTGATGGTCATTCCAGCTATTTGGCTAAGCTATCTTTCTAGCAATACTTCCCAGCTTCTTCAGTATCCCTGAGTTGTCTTTCAAATTATTGTTTTTGGTGGAGCTCAATTTTTATGTTTTCTATTTATTTTTTATTTGTGGAGAAATGAATTGTTTTCGTGTAACAAGCTAAAAGCTTAGTAAGTTTTAGCTTGAGGGGGAGTGTTGAAAATCAGAATAATATATTCTGTATTTATTATATAGCAGTTTATAGGCAATTATAAAAAACCCATATCTGATTTAGAGAAACAAAATCTCCTTTAATTATATGCATTTATTGTAATAAGCCTATATAAACCTAGCTCTATAGTGTAATTAAAACACAAGAATTCACACAATATATTCTCTCATTTTCTCCCTTTTAATAGATTATATGACACAACTTTCATCTATTTTACGCTAAAGCATATTTTTGTTTTCTTTTACAAGCATATATGATCTATTTTATAATCACATGATTTGTTTGGCATAATCAAAAAAATTGAGGGCTATTATTTGTCCTTTGTCCTAACAACTATATTTTAGGTAGAGAAATAAGTGATATATGTCAAGTGATAACTATAGAAGAATTAAAGATTTTAAATAGGATAAATAATTAGTTATCAAAAAACAAGAAATATTTTTACCTTGCATTAATATAAAATTAAATATTTACGTAAAGTAGACAATAAGTAAAAATAAAAACTTCAAAAAATATAATAATATTTTTTTTTATCATAACATGATGACCTTAACCAATCCAACTCAATTTTAATTGGTTGGCCTCAGTTCAAATTGGTCAAAAAAAAAAAACTTCGAACCAAACCAATCCAATCAAATATAATTGGTTTGGTTTTAATTTTACCCTAAACTTGAATCAATCCAACCTGTGAACACCCTTACTAAAAAAGCCTAACTTAGTTTAGGCTTGATGTAAGTTATGTCATAGGCCCTGTCGAACGATATAACTTATTTCCACCCTTATCCATACCCATTCAATCAATATGGATTATATTGGCTTTAATATGATTTAAATCTTTATAAATGTGACTATTTTTTAATTTTTATTTTATAAATTTAATTTTTTTAAAACCATATTTTTTAACACTTAACGTAACAACAATGTAATATATATATAAATATATCACATCAATTAATTATTATAAAATATTATGTAATGTAACATGTTTAGATTAAAAATTAAAATTAATAAAAAAATTAGAACTCTAAAATTAAATTTAATTATATTCAAAAGACCTAAAAACGTATTTTATTCTATTGTATTGTTAAAAACTATCAGCACTTTTTTGAACATACTTCATTATTAAACAAAACTTACATGGGTATTAAATTAAAAAAATGAAATTCACATAATTTTTTTAAGGTGAAGTTCACATAATTTAAGTTTTACATAAATTTAGTGCTACTCAATGTCCGTCATTTTTTGGAGAATGGGATAATTTCTCAAACATAAAAATGACGTCCTTTTATCACTACATGTATATATTATGTATTGCATCACCTACTAAGGTGGACATAGAAGGTAGTTTAAATAATTTGAAAAAAATTCTAGATTTAAATCTTGTTTTTATGTACTAAAAAAGATATTATGTGCTCCATCAGCATATCCAGTAATTGTTAACTCATACCATTTAACGTAAAATTTAAAATAATTGACGGGTGAAAAATTTAAAATCTTATGAGTAAATTCATTCTGTCATAGATTAAAACAAGTGTATTGACCCGTGCTATGCACTGGGTAAACATTATCTTTGAATTTTTTATAAAATATTTCAAACATATTATTTTTTTCTTAAAATTTTTATTGAGGTGTTATTTATAGTAAAAAATTGATTTATTTCAATCACGAACTGTAAAATATAACATTTTTAGTTATTATTTATTGTTGTTCATTATAGATAGTAGATTACATATTTGGTAAATTAAGTATGATTTTTAAAATATAGTAAATGAGAGAAGTAAAATTAATTATATGTTAGGTAGGGTAGTAATTTAAATAATTGTTTTGAAATAATATTTCAATGAATCTAAAGGGAGAGTTCCTAATTACAATAACAAAAATTTAAAACAACACACTTTATGAAATGATATTTTTAATCATGTATATTTAAATTAAACTATGAATTCAATCCACACATGCCATGCCATGCATGGCATATATATGCTTTTTTCTGAACAATTTTGTAAAATATTTTAAATTTTAACATATAATAATTTGTAAAAATTTGAATTAGGAATTGTGAACTAAAAATAATAAGAATTTTATGTTAGATATCAATCATTTATCATAAATTATAACAATTTTTAAGTTATTAATTGTTATTGTGTACTATAAATAGTTGGTTGGAGATCCAATTAATTATTATATTTAAAATAAAATGTGGTGACAAATAAAAAAATAATTAAGACTGAGTTATGAATATAATTTAAATAAGTGATGTGAGATAATATTTCAACCAACGTGCGAGAGTTTCCTCATACAAATCAAGCCAATAAAACAACACTGTTGGAACAAAAAATATATGAAGCATCTAACCCTTCAACGTTTTGAAGATAACAAAGACTATTAAATTTTAAAGTGTATGCTTTACATGTGCATATATATTAGTCTCTTTATATAAAGGAAGCTTTACCTCAAATGTGTCTAAAATGTTTTATGAAAAAATGGCGTCCAAGGCGCCAATATAAACATAAGCATCCAAAGCACTCTTATGCGAAATCTGTCTAAGCTTTTTGTAAGCATCTAGATCTGAACTTGTCCATATGCCTTAATTTAGACGTTCTTAAAATTCGACTAAGTTTCAAATGTTCTACCTTGTTTACTCTTGTACACATTGAAACTAGTGTTCTATTTCTTTATGATATGATCTAACATTTAAATATCTCAGCATTTAATGAAAAAGCGGGATATTTTTGTGTATAAGTACAGCTATGCAAAAAAGTAAGTCAACTTATCAAGCTGTCAAACTGGAATAAGAAATGTTTAGAAAAAGTAGCACTAAAATACAGAACTGCACCTCCTTCTTCTGCATACTCGAAACACCCGCAACCATGCAAATTATGCATCAGAACGTATTCTTGAAGAATGCACAACCTTATCTATGTTGTGAAGGCCTGGACATGCTTGGTGACTAAAGAATACTTGAGTTCTTTGTGATCTTGGGTTGATCACCATTGTAAGGCCTGAAGAGGTAGTTAGAATACTTGCTTGTAACCAAGAGGTTGGTTAGTGAAAATTCTTCTAAAGAAAGATACTAGACGTAGCACAAGTTGAGTGAACCAGTATAAATTTTTCCTGTGTGCTATTCTTTCCTTTATTCTTACACATGTTTTTAACTAAACGTTATCTCTTATTGTTGTAATATATTTACAAAAAGGTTTTTAAAACCATAAACCCACAATTCAACCCCCTTTTTATGTGTTCTTCTCTCTTTCAAACACAACTTTGAAAATGACTATTTTAAATATATATTGTTAATAATAATATAATGAACATAATGATTTTTAATATTAATTAGTAAATGATTATTGTTTACTATACTATATAATATATAAAATATAATTTAAATACACATTATACAATAAAGTGAGATTCATGACTACAATAATAAAGTTAACATTTAGTACTTATTTTTGGGTTAAAAGGTATGTTATATGTTGCACAAAAGGACAAGGATTTGCACATAGATTTAAATAGTATAATGGATGAACAATGATAAACATGAATAATGAAAAAAGACCACCCTATTGTTGTAGTGGGGATTCTTATACACTATCAAATACTTCTTGATAAACCACATTCTTCGTTGATGTGCAAACTTTTTTATCATCATCTAAGATCAAAATGTTGAGACATTTTCTTGACTTCATTTTAGATATTGCAACATACAACTACCCATGAGTGAAGACAGGGCCTTGGAAGATAGATGCCCATATAAGAAAGAGATTGTCCCTAACTTTTATTAATTGTCATTGCAAAACATAAAACCAATGGAAATTGTCTCCTCTGAAATTTAAAGGGTAAGCCTGGGTTAGTTGACACCATATTCATTCTAGGAACCAAAATTTTGTCCTCTATATTAGTGCCAGTCAAAATAGTTGCACCTATAACATTATTTCCAAGCTCATTGACCAGTAGCCTAGTTCCATTACATATACCACTTACCTGGTCAATGTTTCTCAAAAGAATGACAGGGACTCCAACCTTTAACCTTAACTAATGATTTGGAATTCCATAGCATTTAATTTCATTTAGAAACTCATTGGTGAACCATTCACCTTGTACTTTACTGTCTTTGTCAAATTGACAAACAGAGTCAGAGCTAAGATATTCCATTTCATCCTTGGGAATCACTGAGATCATGTAATCATTAACTTGCTCAACAACTTCTAGAGTTGGTGCTAGTATTCCTCATTCCTGAAAATAATGTGTCATGTTCATATTTTATAATAAGTCAGGGTAGGCAAACTTCATCAAATATATCAATGGATCAACACATTCATGAATCAATAGGTTGTTAGGAATGTAAATATCACTGACACCATATTCATTTGCATTTGGATTACCATCTCCAATTTGGAAGATCCATTCTGTAAATTGTTTTATATCCTCTAGGTCAGCATTGTCTGATGAGGAATGTAGCCTCATGTTAGTCATAAGTCTCAATAACTTGTAACTTCTCCAAATGTTAGATGCATTTATGGTAGCCCCAACAATGTCTTGCCTTGATCCTTTCCTAATCATCACCCAATACAACTACCTTACCTACAAAAGGTTTCTCAATGTTATCCCTATTTTGAGATGCCATTATATCCCGCATTGTTCTATCAAAAGCCTCAAAGCAAAACCTATTCATCATCAATCTCACCCCATATGATTAGTTTAGCATGAAGAAGTAGTTTTGATCTAGCACTCCTTTGGTTAATATTGCAAGTTGATTTTTCATTAATGACCACAGAAAAGGTAGAATGAGTAGTCCGACCTTGAGGCAAGAGTAAAAGGGCAATGCCACTATAAGCCACATTCAAGACAATGAACCTTTGTGACCAAAGTCCCACAAATAAAGTTTTCCAAAGAAATATTTTTCCAATGCCACCATAACCATATAGGAAAAAAAAACTACTGGATCTAGACAACACTGCCTCCATAATCTCATTGTATACATTCTTTTGTTGTATTGTGAATAACTCCATTAACTTGTAATGGATTCTTGCCATCTCGACTCAATCGTAGCTAAGGTCATCAACAATCAAGTTATTTTGGAAGTCAATCACATTTGATATCATTAGAAATGACTTGGAAGAATAGTCTCTAAGAGATCTCCTATTTAATTAAAGCAACTTATCCACTTCAATGAGGCAAAGATTTTTCAACTCATTATTTTCAATTTGTAAACCTGTAAAAAAATGTCATTGTTGAATACAAATGCAAGAAGAAAATAACATGAAAATGAAATATTAAAAAAATTTACATGGAATATTTAAATCCCTTCTCCTGTCATAAACTATACCATCTGTCAATTATCTCCATGTGGCATCCCAAACTACAGCTAGTTCTATCATTGTATTCATAACTAACAAAGTAACTAATAGCATTCGCAGTTGATTTTCAGAGGAAAGCCCACCCGCTTCAATGATTGCATCTATGAATTCTCTATCATCTGCTAATAGACCCATTGCATGACATGTTTCTCAGAAAGTTTTGTATATTACTCCATTAACTGTCTTTAGACAATCGTAGTTAGTGTAACCCCTCTGAATCGTTAGCAAAATTCTTATATAATATAGTTTTCCAACCCCAGGAGGAATGTAATTAAGCCTACCAATGCTTTAACCCTTCTTTCTTCGGTGCCTCTTTTATGCAATATACAAACTTTGATGGGTATTCTAAATATGTTAAACACCTACTATCAATATAATTTCTATTTGCTTCAAACCATGCAAGAACATCATGAGTCCTTCCTTATTCCTTTTAACAATTGTTTGAATTTCATCATTGTCATTGAAATAAATACTTTGTTGATTAGGAAGGTAAAACATCAATCTCTGGACAGGTGGCTATCTGTGATGTATATCAAAAGAGAAAATTCTCCAAATTGTTTTGCACGGTGATAGGTACCTACAATCATAATACCTTTTGATTTCATCAACAGAATGATTAGTGTCATTATCTTTTACATCATTGCATATTTGTAAGGTAGCTCGATTAGGACCTCTGTTAACGTATTTAAACAAATACTTTATAAAGTTAGACTTATTACAATACTCAACGTTGACATGTCCTCCATACCATATAAGAAGATAAGGATTGTAGGGAACAACATTGTGGTTATCTAACTTTGCTCTTATTTTCTCAACCCAAAGACCAAAATCATGACGTTTATTTATGGGATAACCCTGGTCATCAATTATGGTAGAAGGTTGGAAACTTTTAGGAAAAAACTTGCTACATCTCCTCTTTTTCATGCAAGAAGACTTTAGGTTGGCAAGTCTGCAAGGCCTATGAATCATGTAGCTAGATACTACATCATTATAATCTGGGATAGATTGTTGGATCAGACAATTCAATAGAAATAACATTGTCAATATCTCTCCCAGTTTTTAACTTTCAGCACTAATTCATAACAATATATGAGCATGGGGAAAACCTATCTTCTAAGATTCCACAATATACATTCCTACGTTTTAAAGATATTGAATGTAATTAATAAATGTTTTGAATAAGTAATGCAAAGACAATTTCACAAAAGGAACAATGTTAAGACAACTTGCCTGCATCAACCATTCCAAATATCTCATCTTTCTTGAAATCTATCATTATTTTGTCTATTTGATCTTATAAATTTGACATATAATATATGGCCTAGTTGATGGTTTGAGCCCTGTAACTGAAACAAACTCCTTTATTTCCTTCCAATTTGAGTTGCACGTAATCGTTCTAAAGAGATCTGGATATTCAAATCTTTTGCACACAACCATCACATCCTAGCAGTTGTTGAACATGTATCTCATTCCACCAGTGAATGATGTTGGTAATATGACACGTTTACCAACCAAAGATGGATCTATCTCTCCTCTACTAACTGCATCTTACAAGCCATTTAAAATGTCACATCTTATCACCTTTTGATTTGCTCTTATGTATGATAATCTTTAAGACTCTATCATGGTATAGCACTCCACTACAAATTGTTGAAATAACCTTTTTGAGTTGACAATATTACCGAACTCAACATTCTATTCTTGGATCCTAAATGCAATGAACTCTCTTAGTGATACCCTAGTTCTCCTACGATTATGAATATCAAACTCATAATCCTTTATTGGAATGTCTTTTTGATAACTATCTTCTCCATAAGGGAACAACAACAGATATTGTAGAGAAAGAAAGGTTGTTTGGGACTCATGAAGTCTGTACAACTCACCACTTATTTTTTTAACAACTACATCTTTCATAGCTTCCATGCTACCCAAATCACCCATTATTAATGCTACTACCTCATCAGAAGTGGGAAGATTATAAGTTCTTGCATCCTTGGAGCGATGCCTGAACAATCTCAAATAGAAGTTAGATGCTTCATTTTGTTGGACAAGGTCCCTAACACAGCGAAAAGACTGGGCCAGTGGGTTATAGTCATCAGTCATTTTTGTCAAGTCTTGAACTAAAAAATCATTGAAGCATATGGAGCCCTTATTTGATCTACAAATACAAATTTAATCATAAGGAGAAGGAAGTTGAGGATAAATAAGAATTTATATAAAAGTATGTTGACACAAATTACCTGAAGTGATTGACTCAATTTATGGCTTCATTATTAGTATCATATATATAAAGTTGGGCAAATTTTGGCTTAAATCCACTTTCCAGCAACAAACTCCCCATATGATAGAAATGCTGTCCATTAAGAATAAATTGGGGTGGACCGCCACTATCATTTAGAAATCATTCAATCTTACCTCCCATAGAAGTGAACGAAAACATGCTATTGTATGTTTTAAAGTAGTTTAATACTTATTTAATTATGTCTAGAATATGATAATTTTTTAGTTATTTTTTAAAGTAGTTTAAAGTATTCAATAAAATATATTAAAGTATTTTTAATGGTGCAACTAATGTATGAATTGTTTATTTATTTTAAACTTACTTCTTTTTTATTTTTTAATACAAAAAAATTACTTCTTTTTTAATTTAAAAAGTATTTATCTGTCTGTTTAAAAGTTTTTTTGTTACAATTTAAAATAATATCAATTATTATATTTTTATTTATGTCATTTTTTTTGTGGTGGAATCATTGTTTTATATAATTCTTAAATATACACAATGAGATAAAAATAATAGTAGAGATTATATTAGGAAATTAAAAATATTTTTAATATAAATGAAAATATTAACTATAGTCCTTAATTTTGTATATTATTCTTTTTAAGTGGACATATAAAAAAATCAAATCTAATAATTTTTAAGTGAGATAAATTATGACACATCACTTGTTTTTTACTTTATATAATTCAAACAACTACCTTCTATACAATTTATAATAATTGCTTTAAAAATTATATCTAAAATAATATTTAATTAATTGACAATATAAATTTTTTTATACCAACAATATATTAAAATTAAACTTCAATAGAAAAATATCGTAGTTAAAAGTATCTTCGTTTATATATTTTTACCTTTTTAATATAACATTCTTTATTATCTTCTTCTCATTTATAATAAATATGTTAAATATTTAAAAACTAGATAAAGATGGGAGCATAATTAAAAAGAAAATAATTAATATTCGGCCTATTTTAATGAGCTTTTCTAAAAGAACTTATAAAAAAAGAGCTTATTTAGAAGCTCTATTATAAAAAGATCTTTTTAAATAAGCTAATAGTGTGTTTGGATAATACATTCTTAAGTGCTTATTCAAAATGACAATTATTTGAGAAGTTGAAAATTTTAGTTTCACCATAAGCTCTATTGAGAGTTTTTACTTTTCCAAAAAATGAAAAAAAATATACATCAAAATACCACTTTTTATATAACAAAGTGTTTATTCTAAAAAATAAGCTCTCAAAAGATCTTTTAATATGTATCCAAACAGGCCCATTGCATCAAATGATTAAAGTCTTACTAATTAGTGCTCTTAAAACACTAGTTAAATAATTAATAATAATTTTTTATTAGAAATCATATTAAAAATGCAATAAAAGTCATGATGAAATATATTGATAATAATTTTTAATAAAGCTTTTCTACTTTCAAATCTTTAACCGGTAGAAGTTATATTATGCCTTTGAGATCCAATTAATAATTGAAATTAAACAATAATGCAACACTGATGATTTTAAAACCAGGATAAACATAAGAAATGGGCAAAAACACAATTAAGACAAACACGACACGAGTTATATATGCATGTTCTGTTTTACTCCGCCTCCACTTCCCTTTTTGATGGGCCATGATATTAGACATTACACCACCAAATTCCAAATGCTGACGAGCACTAAAATTATTTTGACATTTTCTACTCAAAATTTATAGGTTAAAAAAAATTCTTTATTAAGAATGTTGGATATGCAGTTATGCACCCTTACGACTTGGGAGCTGAGACAGAGACATGAAATATTGAGAATGAGAAATGTTAGAAGCGATCTATATGACATTCATTTTAACATATTTTTATTATTTGTTGACATTTATTAAGACACTGTATTGTTTCATCAGTTTTGTTGGGTATCATAATCTAAAAGACACTTACAGATCCTAACTGAACGAATTTATTCACAATTAAGGAATAAGATATTTTACTTTTCCACTTTCTTTATCTCATTAATATATATATATATATATATATATATATATATATATATATATATATATATATATATATATTCATGAAGATCCTATACTTTAAGGGTTTCACTCCATACATTAGGGATTTGGCTTCTCTATAATAACTTACTTTAAAGAATAAAATAGGTAATATCGTTCGATGATGAGAAAATTAAAAATTAATATTACGAATACATGCATAACAAATCATGCATATGTTAAAATATTAATCATTAATTTCTCATCAATGACTAAAATTACTTATTTTTCTTACTTACTTTAAAATATCTACATCTATATAGTAGGAGTGTAACCTCACATGTACGGACACAATTTAATCAGGGTCTTACACTTATAATTCCTTTTGCTAACTTAAACATCAAAATATTTTTTGCAACCACTCAAGTCTACACTGCTATCAAAGAAATAACATTATTTAGTAACTGCTCAATCATTTGGACTATGCAAAGGGGCTTATCGTTAACTCCTGCTCCAACCAATAATATGTACATTTAGTACTGAGTACAATAACAACAACAATAATAATAATACCAACAAATGTGTTTAGGAAAATAAATCAGACAAAGAAAACCATTTTCATAATCATTTATTAGTAATAGACCCGTTAATTTTAGTGACAAATTACAATAATTATTCTTTAACTTCTTTAGTAAGAGCATGTTCGAAGCTTGGTTGAGAAGTTCTAAATCATGATTTGAACATAAGTTACAAGAAATGAGCTTTTATCCAAATCATGATTTGAAACTTTCTTAAGGAGAATCTAAACACACACTAATTCTTACTTAGGCATGAATATCAATGTCATATGCACTCAAAGTATTGTTTGATATGTATAAGAAAATACTTTTAAAAAATTAGTGCATTACATAATTGTCCTAATTGCTGACAACCTTACACGTAAAATATTCATGTAATTTATGAGTATTTTTAACGGTTAAAATATGTTTTTTCTCTTTATAAATTTGGTCTTTATAAAATTTAATTTTTTTAAAATAATCTTGTAATTACTTATTGGTGACATAATATCCAGTGACGGATCCAAGACCCTAGGTTAGTGGGGGCGATCTATTTTTAAAAATAAAATTTAATAATAATTATTATCATACATATGAAGATAAAGATATAAATGTTAAAATCATAAAATTTAATATATCTAATCAAATAAATTACATACCTTATAATTATCTTTTACATGATTTCATACTTTAAAATCGTTGAATGATCAGCTCATTATCAATGTTATTGAACACATATCTCAATATAAGTCACTAGACAATCATTCATCCATGCATCTCTCATTCGATTATGCAACCTATTTTTCACAATTTTCCTAGCAGAAAAGACTCTTTCTACTGTTGTTGTGGCGACGGACAAAATCATTGCTAAGTATATTATTAATTAAAAATTAAGTTTAAATAATAATTATTCAATTCAAATATTTTTCTTATAATTTTAAAAATCTTACATATATATATATAATTTTTTATAATTTTAAGAAAATTAACTACATAAATAAAAAATAAATTTATATAACACAATAATATTATCTGGTGACTAGTATGCTCTCATATTCTATATCCTATCTTATCCTATTTTATTCTTATTCTGCTCTCATATTCTATTTCCTATTTTATCCTATCTTGATCACCAAATAGGCCATTAAATTAGATACTTAAATAAAAAATAATAAACATATTAAATAAATGAAAAATTTGAAAGATTTGAGTAGTATACATGAGGTTATAGGTTTAAACCTTAGTGGCACCATTGTACATCAAAAATAAAATAAAATTGGGACTGTGGGTTCAAATAGATAAAATTAGAGGGGCAAAATATAAACATTTAAGATATTTATATGTAATTTTTTCAAAGTGAGGGGGTGCATTTACACCCCCTCATTACTATATAGGTCCGCTTATGATAATATGCATATAAATATATCACAGTTATTATTGTGAGATGATATGGGATATGATATGCTTAAATACGTATTACGTCAACAATAAATAATGATAGAGACTAATTTAAAAAAATAAAATAAAATTTATGAGAGTCTAATTCAATAAAAAAAAATTAAAAATCTAAAGTCAATTTTAGTCATGCTCAGATGGATCTTAAATATGTTAAAGAAGCCCAAAAGAATATTGTTGGTATTGACATCCTCCAAGCTTCGCCTCTGGATGCTCGTTCCTCTTGTTAAAGGATACGATGGCCCTGACAACCTCTTTTAGAGAGTTTTTTAACACAAAAAAATGTTTTACCTACAATTAAATTTAGGTAAAATATTGAAAAACATACTTAAAATTAAAAAATATATAAAATTAATTCAAGTAAAAATTAAAATAGTATAAATCATTATCCAAATCATAACTAAGATATGCACAATTAATTAAAAATATTTTGGATTTAATTTTCTTTTTTCGAGTAAGTTAAAAATAACGTGATTTTTTTAAGGGAGAACATATTTAAAGATTCAATCACTTTTAAGAGAATAAACTCCAATTTAATATGTAAGGATGGATGACTTGAGTACCTATAATAGGCATTGCTTACTTGAAAGTGTAAAATACTAGGTTTGAAGTACCAAATACTCAAGTATTATATATATATATATATATATATATATATATATATAGAATAAGCCAAGATTTTATTGATTATCTAAGTGATATTATACATTTTATATTGAATGTGCTGTACTGGTGTACATAGGAATTGAAAATCGAGATACTAGGTGTGACGAGAGGAATTAAGAGTTTACAATATGCCCTATATTAAAACTTTTTCTAACCACCGATGTACTAAGTAACATAGAACATAATGATTATCTAATCATGCATTATGCCTTGTTACGTCGTAGTTTTCAATTTTTAAGTATTTCACCAAAAGTGAACATTACATAATCTCTGGTGAACATTCCATGTTCCTTGGCTTCAAATTCGACAGCACACCGAAAATATTAATGATTTCAAAACCAACAGGCTGTTAACTACCCCCCATGCAGGCCCACATGATTCATGATTGGTTTACTAAGGTACTAGATGATTAAGACATGATCCACTTTTAAATGTGCCCCGTTATCTACATAATGTGCCTAAACTCACTAAAATCAACCTAATAATAAGAGGTTGGAGTAGTATGCCTATAAAGTCATAAGTTCTAATTCTAGTGTGACTATTATACACAAAAAAAAAAAAAAAGAGTGGAAAAGTGAACAATTCTTTTCTTCCGAGAATGATCGTGGCCTATACATAAACTCAACAACTTTGCAAGAAATCCATATCAAGTACATTATAATTAACCAGGCAAGTACCACTCCTGAGTTCTAGACTATGGCTATCTAAACAGGATTTGGATCAGAGACTTTTTTTTTAAGTTACTCAACCTTCAATCAAACCGTGATTCGGATTCCCTACATCCAAAGCCTAAAAAATATCAAGCTATTTTTTGCCAAATCTTAAGCATTTGTTATGTCTGGATTCAGTAATACTAGGATTTTGAGTGAGTTGTTTGTTTGTCTGTCTTGTGAGTGAGAGTTTCTCCATTGCATTAATGAACTTGCGCAAGTACTTGATGTACTCCGGGAATGTTTCAAGGTTGCAATGACCCCCACCCTTAACCCACAAGGGATCATATTTTTCCTTGGAGAGTTCCCACAATCGCTTGCCATGAGACCAATCAACAATATCATCGTTTGTTCCCTGTACATAATCCCATCAGCAGGCAAACAAAATTATGAATTATATTAGTTCATAAAAAAGAAGACATATTACAAGAAGACAAATATCCATGTCAGCTAAGCAGTTTTGTATGGACTATGGACATCTGGAGAACTGAATTCATGAACAATGACACACGGCAGCTCTAAGTAACATAGAAGTTGCAGAAAATCATCATGAGTTCCAAACAACGTCTAATTTTCTTCCTCAAAATTGGCCCCATTTACAATGATGATTACTATGCTATATATTGCTGGGCCTTATTCAATGAATAAGGCCACAGGTTAACAACAACCATAAGAAATGCAAAGGTGTATTGATATTCTGAAAATCTCTGCTACGGTTAGGTTGTTGACTTGAGACATGGATATAAAAAATTTATTTACTGTTCATTTCATTCTGTGGCTCAAAATCCTTTGCAATACATATAAAAGATATCAAATTTGGTAGTTCACATAGTTTCTTCATTAGTTGAAAAAACATCTATTACTGAATATTAGACAACCAACAAGGTTTGCAAACAAAGAAAAAAAAAAACAGACACACAATTAAACGTTATCAAATAGTCTTTATTTGTGTTATTAAGCACCAAAAAAGTTGTTCAGTTACCTGTTCTATCAATATTATTAGTAAGAGAAAGGGGATCTGTAGAAACCAAGAAATACCAAGTATTTGCTAAACATCTTTGTAATATTCCTTGTTAGGGACAACGGATGCAGGCTACTTCCAGGTTCTCTACGAGTGGGGCACAACATAAAGGCAAACTAAAGAAATAAAAATCGCTTGAAAACATTATGGGAGATGTATTTGGAAAAGGCACATTTCATATACATATGCTTACATGGATACAAATCTGACAGAAGATGTAATGCATACTGACATTCCTTAGTAGCCTTATCATATGATGTAATCAGAATATCAAGTTATCAACCTTCCACTGAGCATGCACATCATATTGAACGTCATTCACACATTTTATATCTGTATTCAAAGTGCAGATGCTTTTGTAACTTCAAGTCAGCATGCAAAAAACTGTGATACAATGAAAATAGGAAATGATATCAACTGCTGTCGGCAGTGTTGTTTCAGTTTTTAATCCAAAACCTAAGTCTATTTTTGAACCTTGCATCAATAATTCGTCTGCTTTATTGCTTTTGAGAAGCTGAATAAATTAGGACAAAATTTTACAAATCCAAGGTAACATAATCTAAAGACTTTCTTAAAACAGATGGAGAGTATGATGCAAGTATGCAACAGAAATACATGTCTAAAATATTCCAATACTTGTTGACAAAAGGAAAATCATCCTTCATAGATGGAAACACCATCGGGCTTCCTAATCACACAGACTTCTTTATTTATATGGCATCTTGTAGTGGAAGAAAATTAGAAAAATAAAAGTCCAACCAACTCAGCCTCCTGAAATAACCTAATATTAAGGCTCAAGACATCAGAATCTCTAAGCACTTTTGACAGTTTGCTTTGTGTTACATTTGCAATCAAACATTCAGATTATTGAACACTTGCAATCTTTTCTAAAGTGGATGTGTTTTAAGTAAATGACGAATCAACTTAAATAATCCGCACCATCATAATATCATTTTCTTTTTTATTTTAATTCAGGGCTCAGCCGAGCCTCCATATGAACAACTCGTTGCCAGAGCAAGCAAAACAAGAAAGAAAATCACTTCAGGACAGAAGCTCAACGAAGAATTTGTTGATCAGTTTTAAGCACAAAAAGAAACAGGATTGCAGAAGGTGATTAAAAACAGATGGAAATATATACACTTACATGTATAACAAACACTGGACAGTTGACATGCCGAATTTTGTCTATATTCTGAAATGATAAAAGAGATTTTTGTTACTGCAAAGCTGAGAGCTAAAGATTACAGCAGAGTAAGAATCAGGTAGAACACTAAGGCAAAACCTACTTTGAATATGTCAAACCAAAATGTCATCTTGACAGGGTACAAGACCCTTATCCCTGAAAGGATGGCACTGTGAAGAACAACACCTCTCAACTTCTGCAACTTAGAAGCCAAGTGTAGTGTGGGTCCACTTCCAACCGATTGACCATACAAAATCAATTCTTCTTGCTTAATTCCATATTCGCTCTTCAAACAATTATATACAGCCTCTATGTCGTAATACGTGTTGAACTCCGATGGCTATCATAGTTGAAGAGATAATCACAAATAAAACAACAAAGACATCAGTTAGATTCACGGCAGATTGATTTGGAGAAAAAAAAATCAAATGGAATTTTGATAACCTTGCTTCAAGACATATACACTCCCGAGCCATGTTATATGGAAATAAATTAAAGCCCCAAGAAATTTTATTTGGAAACAGCCAACAACCACAAAAAAAAAGAAAAAAAAAAGGGTTTACATACCTTACCTGTAGATGCCCCATATCCTGAATAGTCATAGCTGCAAATACGACACAAAGTTCAAAGAAAATTCAGAAAGAGCTTTTGTTCACACTCAGCAAAATAAACATTAAAAAAAAAAAAAAAAAAAAAAGATGGAAGCGAAGCAAAGATATTACGCATGAGTTTAAATACAAAGTAAAACACCAACAAGTTTTGTGTATGATCGGGACATAATTAATCAAATAGTAAACATAAAAAACCATGTCCAAAGCCGCACTTGCCCATTCCATACATGCAGCGAAAATAGAAGGGCAAAGAAAAACATAAAACAAGAAGAAGGGGTTGGAAGCAAAATTTTGCATTAAGAGGAAGAAAAGGCAAAAGGCAAAAGAGAAAAGAACCTCATGATGTTGACACGGAGGTGAGCTCTGAGCTCGATGAAGAGGTCCTGCATCTGACCCAAGTCAGCGGCATTACCGTGCGAGTACAAGAAGGTGAACCTCGCAAAAGGGTGTTTCCAGAAGGTGGCGACGATTTTGTTGCCACCCTTGGTGTCCAGAATATGAACGTCGACGTTTTTGTCGGCGGTGACACCCGACAGCACCACCCTCCCATCCTCCTCTCTGCAAACGTCGTACGTGGGTGGCTCTGGCGGGAAAAACGCGAATTTCGCGGCCACCGTTCCCGTCACATTGCCCATTTAACGTTCACGCGCGCAAACCCCACTTCAGCATGAACCAAAACGATGGTGCCGGGAGAGGCTCGGATTTTATTTTCTGGGCTCTTCTTTCTTATCCTGTTCTTCTTCTATTTCTATTATATTTTGTGCGTGGAAATAAAAATAAAAAGATAACGATAAAAAGAAAAGTTGTGCGTTTAGCTTTGAATTTTTGGTGTTTGCGGTGGTTTTGGGGCGTTTGAGAAAGAGGATGTTGTGTTGCGTGTGTGTGTTGGGGAGTTGTGTTTACTTGGGATGATGGAAAGGTGTTGGTGTTGGAGTTCCAAGTGGCTTCTGACGAAACCGAAGGAGGAAAGTGAAGAGTGGCAGAAATAGATCCGACCTAAGCGGGTGAGCTGGAACTGCTGCCGGGCAGGACCATTCATCCTTCTCTCACCCCACTTTCCTTCTTCTTTCTCTCTCACCCTTTCACATATCTCAAATTCAATATCACACAACAAATTTATTAAATAAAATGTTTTGGAGAATAGGAATAAAAAAAAGGAAGTTATCTGACGTGTTTAAGCGTAAAAACTTTTTTTTTTTTTTTTTTATAAATCAAATGTATCTTTTATTAGAGACAATCTATTCTATTCGAGTCTAATAAGACAGACTTCTATGAACGATAAAATTCTCTTTTTGAATATTTAACACAATTACATACTTAAATTTTGAACTTGAGACAATTAGTTAAGTTGAAATAACCCTACATCAATTGATTCACACGCTCGATGATAAGTGTAAAAGGTTTTAATTACATGTAACTAAAGTTTATGATTTAAAAATTGTAAAAGAAAAAATAGTTGGATTTAGTTAAAAGAGTTAGTCTCTCAATGTGGTGAATCAAGGTTTGAATTTTTGGTGAAAGATGTGCTTACATTCAGTGTCTGATATTGCATCGAACAAGATTGTCTCCAAATAAGGATACACGTGTGAGCAGGATTGGCAAAGAATCGAACCAACTCGAACATAGTTTGAGACTTGATTCGACAATTGATTCATTGAACTTGGTTTATGAACCAAATAAGTTGAACTTGAGTTAATAATTGAACTCGTTAAATAAACGAGTTGAACTTGAGCTATATATAGTTTAACTCGATTAGTTCATGAACCAGCTCGATATATATATATATATATATATATATATATATATATATATAGAACAATATATTTTATATTATTAATTTTATTTTGTATGAAATAAATAAATAAAAATATTTGAAATAATTATAATTTTGAATCAAATTGAGCTAACGAGTTGAACAGAGCTGTTTGCAAGCTTGAATCGAGCCAAGTTTGAGCTAAAAAAAATATTCATATCGAACTTGAGTCAAGCTTTGAGTCGAGTTAATTCTTATCGAGTAGAGTTTGGTTCAACTCGACTTTACTTGACTTATTTCCAACCCTACATGTGAGGAAACAAAAAATGTTGCAAAAAAGCATTAAACAAAAAACTTTATCCCTTTAAATGATTTATCCAATTCCCTTGTCCTTAAAATGATTTTTAATTCCTCAAAAAATAATAATTTTTAATTGACATTTTCTTATTAAACTTATAACTGTTTAGAGGCAAAAATTATGAATATTTTTAATGTTGTACTAGAACACTCTATAGTTCAACAACCCAATAAGTTCTAATTGCTTAAAATTAGAACGGAGCAAGATTTAGGTAAAAAAATCCTCTTATAATATCGAGATAATCTCAATCCTTTTTATCTTTCTTCCTATAAATGATTTTCCCTTTTTTCCTACGGATAATAGATAATTCTCATCTCTTCTTTTTGAAATCATTAGAAAGACCTATAAACAACACCGAGCAATTAGAAATAAGTATGACTTGAAATACTTATCTCTTGACTCTTATCCTAATTGACTTAAATGTAGGGGTCTTTATAAATGATATTTTGATATTGCGCAACTTGAGAATTTGTCCTAAATGTTAGCTCTTGAAAGACACATCATCATCCACCTTGAACAGGTAAAGAATAAATGTAATACTACTATTAAATATACATTTGTATTTGATAATTTTTTATCCAATAGCAAATCTTTAAATTTAATGTAATCTTCTAATATGGAGGGCGTGCTTGTTTTGAAATTATAAAATTAATTTTTGTATTTTTAATGAAAAACTCATTCAGTATAAATAAATAATTAAGATTAATTTAAACACATATTCAATTATATTTAACTGTTAAAAATTAATTTCATTAAAATGAACTATATTATCATATAGTTACCCGTGTTGTATGCCGTCCGTTTCTGAGGTTATTTGCCTCGGGTTTAGGGTACTGTATTGAAAAGTCAAAGTTGCCCTTCAAAGATTGTGATTTGAGATAGGTTTGGGTCCAGGTCATTTACGAGCAATGCTTGGGGTTCGCTATGGAAATGTAATACGACAACGCGGATGAGGATAAGACTAAAAGATATATTTTGCCATGGAACAATCCATTACTAGATTTGATTTTTATTGGATTTGTCTCCTAAAACCGATTAGTTATACCCATAAAATGGATATACAATAAGAAGATTAACAAGCAATATCATGATAAAATATATATGTGTCATGTCTATATAATAAATTATGAAATTGTTTAGATTTAGATTTTTAATTTTTTATCGACGAATATGAATTATTACATTTTTAGAATAAATTACTCATTTTAGGAAAATCAACTTTATTTTTTTAACGAAATTAAAAAGTATTTCATATAATATGTAAATATTTTTAATTTAAACAAAATATAAAAAGTATAAATGCATTAACAATTATAAAGATATATACATAATTAACTTAGGTAGAGCTTGTATATATAATTATATATAAATAACAAATATGCATAAGTGATTTAAAAGGATTTAAATTTACATCTTAAGAGAAGATATTTGAAAATAAAATGTACAATTCTTTAAGAGAAAATAAACCATAAGATGTAGTTTGAAGAAAGTTTACTCTAATTTGAGACATAAGAGTGGAGCGGTTGAGATTTAGGAGAAAAGAGTAAATTTTAATATAAAAATAAAAGGAATTAAATTGAAAATATTAACAATTGAGACTTTAAGAGTAAGAAGAGGGCTAGCAACACACTCTTAAGAGTAAAAAGAAATTTTAACGTTTAAAATTTTAAAATAACTTTTTTAAGAATATAAGTAATTGATATTAAAAAATTAACATAAAATTAAAACTAATTATACTGTAAAAATTTATTACAATTAAAAGAGTTAAATAAAATAAAACAACGCTTTATAAGAAAATATAATAAAAGATTATTTCACTGTTAAGAACAAGAGTTCTGATTAATTATGAAAAGATAAATCATCATGATTATTTCATTTTTAATTTATATTTAATAACACACAAAACATTGTGTTTTCCAAAAGTTATGAGAAAGAATATATTGTTAACATTGTTCTTGTGACAAAATGCGAACATTACAAAGTTGTGGTATGATTTTGATGAAATAATAAGTTGAGAAAAGAACAAATTTGGACTTTAAAACCAGCTAACGTAATGAATTGGATCGAAACACGTTCTTTGAAAGGTTTTATTGGCCAATATGAGAGGTATTTTTGACATTTGATCATAAGTTAGTATTTGACTAAAAAAAGGAATATAAGTTAGTATATTAGAAGGATTTAATTTATGTCAAAACATAAATGAAGTTGTTTAAGTTAGTTTTGGTACATTCTCTAATAAATATAATATTTTTATGAACATAAAAATATAGAATAAATAATGAGTTTAATTACTATATACTGTCAAAATAATTTTTTTTTACAATGTTAATTAATTGAAAATCAACTTTAGTATGATTTTTAGGATAATTATTATCAAAATCAACAAATTTATCATACATGATGAGTTATGATTGAAGAACACCAATAGTACATAGTCTATTTTCTCATAAAAAATATATATATTGACTCTTTTTATGTTATTTAATCATAAACTGACATATGTGATAAATTTGTTGATTTTTATAAAAATTACCTTAAGAGTTATATGTGTCATAATTTTTGATTGATCGAAGATATACAATTTTTTCCATAAATATTAAACTCAAAAATATAATACGGATATTAAATTTTAGGCCAAAACACTTTTCTCCGTTTATTTAATCCTAAAAACAATGTGTCAGTAGTTAACAGGATCGAGAAAGGAAGATGAAGACGTAATAATAGAGTACATATTCATAGAGGGTCTAGATTCGGTCAAAGGTAGCAGAGGATCTTCAAAGAAAGAGGGCCAAGTGTGGCAGAAGGGGGTCAAAAATGTCAGAGTAGACATTCCGTGTTTATCTTTTTTATCTTTTGAGAAAAATACAATTTGTTCTCTTCAGAAATATTTAAATTATAGACTTCTCTTTTAAATTGTTTTGCAAATTAAATTTCCCTTCTCACAAAAATTAATATGCATCATACTTAAGCGAGTCTGGTAATAATGATGGATAATTGTATACAAATATTTTAAGAATGTTTTTCTTTCTCTTTAATTTCTAACGTCACTAATTATTAATTTTAAATATCGTTTTGTTGATTTTCCAATTTTAATTGATGAAACAACATTTTAAACACTTATACTATTAGATTTAATTTAGATTCTCTTTTGTCCTTTAAAGTTTCAACATTCAATAATAAAGATCAAAGATTAGTTAACAATAACGCTGAAAATTACAAAAGGAGAAAAAATTGACTCTAAAACATCTGTTTACATTAAAATAGATTAAATTATAATATATTAATATTTTAAGGGAGAAAAACATATATTTTTTTTAAAAAATAGTCTATGCACTAATAATGTAAAAAATTTTACATTGTCATCTAATCAAAAGTCACCATATATTATAAGTTTATTCACTTACAAAAATTATCTTAAAAGTCACACTTATTATAATTTCTAATTGATTGACAGTGTAAAAATTATTTACACTGTCAGCTCATAGAAATAAAACTTTTTTTAAATAATAATAAAGAATTATATAATTATAACATATCTTAAGATATGAGATTTTTTTTCTTGAATCGGGAAAGAAAATTGGTCAGCCAATTGAAAATTATTTGAATACACAATTCTTTAAATACAGACTGATATTGATTAGTTAGTGATTATTTATTTGTTTTTTTAGTGGATTGATAATTATTTATTAATTATGCATCATTCGATAGACTTTAAATATTTATTATGAAAAAAAAAGTCATTAATGGACATTGGACAACTTTTTAACGATATACATACCTAAGGCAAAAAAAAGAGGAAGAAAGAGTGCCGAATTTAAAATTAAAACCTCAATGTTTTACCAGTCGACATTGGTCCTCCTATGTTGTTACGTAATTACCAAGCTAATCCTTTTTATGGTAACTTGCTATAAGCTGTTAGGAAATCTGCTTTGACATAATGAGCAAGTTATATACTTATGTTGTGTTTGGTAGGAAAGAGAGAAATAGAAGGAGAGGAAGTAGGTAGAAAAGAAGTGAAGAGAAGTAGATAAGAAATAGAGTGAAAATAGAGGTTTACTTTTTGACTTTTGAGTATTTTAAATGAAATAATAAAATTACACTTATTCCCTTATTTTTTTTACCGCGTTATTTGTCAAGAAAGTCTAATAGCAAAAACATATATTTGATTATGCTACTCACATAATTGAATATATGGCCATAATAAAGCCATATATTCGATTATGTGATTAACATATTTCAATATATGGCGTTACATATATTCGATTATGTATCAGTGCCTATCCCGACCACTCCCTTTTATTTGGCCAAGTTTTCCGCAGTACTATTGAATATTGATTAGCATTGTGAATATGCAATATGGACAACTGAGATCTCAGATATTGTATATATTCGAATACTTCCTCATGAATTAAAAAAATTATCTAAGTATGATGTACAAAATTCTAAAATTAATAAAAAAATTATAATGTACAAAATTCAGAATTCTAATAGCAATTATCTAAGTATGACTATGACGAAGCAAAATAAAGTACGACTCTAATCGGCATTTTATGCTGCTAGCAAGTTTTTACCCCCCTCTGTTAAGACCGTAGGCTAAGTTAGAATTGGGTTCTAGAAAATAAATGACTAGTAAAAAGAAATGGAAATATTAAACAGACCAAAATGTTGGCCTTATGGTAGAAAAGCTAGATAGACAGGTAAAGAGAAACTTAATAAGGGGAGGGGCCGCTGGGGTAGAAAAGTAGGAATCCTAATAAATGAAGGAATAACGTTAATGCTTTCTCAAAATTGATGAGAAGAAAAACATATAGATCAATGAATCAGAGTTCTCTATCAAATATGTATGGACACTAAAATAAGGCCAATTGGGTGGGGCATTTGCTGTCACATTCACCACACAATTATAAAATGGTGCCCCAAGATTTTACAATAAAGTCATCAGCAATTTTTAGCACGGTCAGAATCAACGTCAGTGTTTTACCAACGAAAGAGCTTAGAGTTACTTTAAGTTTTCTTTTTCACTTTATTTTCTGTTATCCAATGGCTGTAAAAGGAACAGGATGAGTCAAAAAAAAAAAAAAAAAAAAGACCCATAGACTGCTTGGAATTCGGTGCACCAAACCTTCAGAAAGCAGGAGAGAAAAGACAGTGTCAAATAATATTACTGCACACTTTTACAGAATGGAAAGCTTGACAATAGATTATTATATGGTAGGAAGGAAGATGCTTGGCTAGTGTTGACAAATGACAACAGAAAGGAATCTATATAATATGATAGTAAGTAGTATTCGTGTAATATGTCATTCACCAATTGCATGGTTAATCGAGGAAGTCTAGGAAATGAGTCATTTCTTTCATGTGCGTGAAACCTTTTCCTAACTTATCAAAAGAAAAGAGAAGTGTTAACAACACATTTTTAACACATTTTTTTATTATGAATTAAAATTTATTAAAAGCTGTAAAATTATAAATAAAATTCATTAAATATAAAGTAGGATCCACAAAAGTATATAAATTCTAATAATTTCAATAAAAAATAAAGCATATGTTTAAAAGAATGTGTTGGAGATTTTATAAAAAAATAAATAAATGTGTTAGAGAATATGATGTTAGTATTTTGAAATTAAAAAAAGAGGAAACAGCCAGCATCAAATCATTAAAAGTTCGGTCAACCTTCAGTGTCACAGCCTCTTTATCCTTTACTTTGGAGCTAAAAGTCATGGGAGGGATTTTATGACCAAATGGGATCACACCATCTGCCAAAGCACTGCACTTGTCATTGGGTCCAGAAAAAAGCAAACGTGAAAACGATCTACTCCAAACCTATCAGCTGCAGAATCCGTGTACAGTGCTTGCAAAAGAGAGTAAATTTTGGACAATACAATGGCACCACATGAGACAGTGCCAGGTTAAAAAGAATAGGCACCATGAAGGCAGATGGAACAGCCTGGATAATCCAATAGACCCACCATATCATTCAACATGTATCCAAATGTGCAAGGACAAGCTAAACAAATAGGAGTTCTCTATGCTACAAAGAAAATAATGACACGAACCCCGCACATTTGAATTGCCACGTAAAATGGAGGACCGATACAAGTAATAAATCACCATCTAGATAAGGAATTAGTATCAGAGCACATGCCATTTGCCAAGTCTATACAGTAGTTATTAACATTAAATACGATGCATTCATCTGGATAAGGAATCAGTATGGAGGCATATTTCACCCCTGGCTGTATTTATCTATGCATTAAAATCTATGTGACTGAAGCAGGAACCTAAATGTGACTGAAGCAGGATCCTAGCCTAGCTGCCCTCATATAGTATGTGCTCTTCTTCTAATGTGGTCCTATCTTCGACAAGTGAGACCCAACTTTCTGCAATCTTAGCAACTCTTCCTTGCACAATCTCAACTAAAGTAAAGGCTCTTCTTGTACCTTTTACCTCTGGTGAGGAAAGAGCACTTTCATCGTCTAAGCTTCTCTTGTCTTCATCACCCAACCTTTTGACCCTTGGAACAATGGCCCCATTCAAGTATATGGTGTTATCAGCGCCAACCACAATCATTTTCCTAAAGCCATTGCCATATGCCAGCTCTTTGTGCATGTGACCAAACACAACCAATGGAATAGATACTTGATTGTTCTCTTTTAGCAAGGATATTGCGTGTGCTAGATCTGTCATATAAACATATTAAACTAGGTTAAAAATGGTATCCCATTTTTCCTATGTTTGCATTATCTCCATCATTCTTGGCAATTGGCATCTAAAGGTACAGGTCCACCAAAACTGAAAAAGGTCAGCAGAATCACTACTATAATTTGTCATGTGGGAAGATCATACACAAATATTTGAAATGAAAGAAACAATTATTTAGCATTAAAAAGGGGAAAAAGAGTACAGCCTTGACAGTTGACATGATTGCTGAGTACCAAAACCACAAAGACAAAAGGATAATATTTTAATAACAATCCAAGCCATGAAGTATATATATTACCTGGGTCACCATAATCACCATCACTCTCAAATTCCCAATCCTTTCCGCATATATCATTCAAACCAGAACCAAGGCCTATACAAAGTTAAATTCAAATATCATGCTTTATATCAGATGTGACAGACTAGCACCACCAGAGCTGATATTAAAATTGAAATGCTGTGTTGCACCTGTGGGTCCATTATGTGCAAGTAATATAAGAAAATGATTCTCTGGTGTGCCAAGAGCAGCTTTCTGGATTCTCTTAGCACTCTCGTCCATGTCTTTGATTCCATATCTATGACAAAGCTCAAAATTGATAAATTGATTTTGAGCTACAATGGCAATTATCGTAATAGTAAAACACCACATAATATGATCTCCTTTACAAGTCATAAAAGGTCCTCTAACTCTACTTTTACTGTGGCTTATGTGTTGTCACAATAATGGACAATTAAACGAGGCAAGGCAAGATTGGACAAGAGAAATACATTAAGAGCATAAAAAGATAACACTATGACAACTTGTTGGAAAATCGTACAATATTCTTTTAAAGTGATCACATAATTAGAGCATAGTGGTAATTAGTGAACTTAACTCTTTTTTGTAGGCATTAGAAGCTAAGGTGGAAAGCTGAAAACATTAAATACATTTTTGAGCCTTTTGAGAATCAAATTGTCTATGATTACTTCATTACAATACACACCTTGCAGAAAGAAGCTTTTTCCGGAACAATGGTTTACCCCCACAAGAAAATGGCCGTCCACCAACAATGCTTACTTTTATCAGAGGGAAGTCAGAACGTTGATAAGCCATGTGCTCCTTGCCAAGGCTGAGTTTTACATTGATAGATTCATTCATCAATAAAATTTCTACGGATCTCCACAAAATAATAAAAGCATTATAAGTGAACTCATAAGGAAATTAAATTGGCCATGATTGGGACCAGGGAGAGAGGGGGAGGAGGGTGAACTAAGCTGAGAAAGGCATCAAGTTAGACTTTTAAGTAGTCAACTGTCCTCTTCAGTAATTGGTAACTTCTCTACACTTGACAAGTTTCTGGTACAATAAAAAAGTCATCATAGATATCTTAAAATCTTTTTTAAACCTTTAATGGACTATGAAAAATAGCCCATTTTCTTTTGATAAACTTATGAACGAGTTACTTCACCCATAGCATTTTATAAGCATATCAGCAACAGAAACAACAAATATGCTTTCATCAAGAATACATTGATAAGAATTTGAAACGCACAGTCACGTTAATAGATCAGAGAAAATTTTCCCAGAATTAATTGAATCCTTATAGATAATAAGCTTACCATTCTAGCTGAAGCTGAACATTATCCTTCTCCTTGCTAATATTTGAATCAAAGTGTTAGTTTACAATTTGAATAGAAATCAGCAGTTGCAACTAGCATGTACTGGGCAGAAAACAAACTTCAAACAAAATATATGATTGACATACTATAAAACTTGTACTCCCAAAAAGATTGGACAGAACGGATTGTCTTTATGTGTGTGTGTGTGTGCACATTTCTGTGGGGGTGGTGGGGCATGAAAGATGTACTGTACACATACATTGTAAGTTTACTGTCCTAGAATTCTGTCTTTTTTAAAAGAAATCTTATTAAGTCTTGTGGAAGAATCTAACGACATGAACCTTTCCATAGAGTAAATGAAACCACACATAGACACGGAATGATTCCAGGACAAACATGTAAACTTCACCTTCCAGAAAACTGTTCAGTAAACCAGGCATCATGGTTTCCCAATATAACTGCTTTAGCAAATTCAAGATTTGCAACACTCTGAACGACTTCAACATTTTCATCACCAAAATCACCTAACAAATTCAATACATGACAACTGAAAAAAGGACGGAAACAGTAACAAAGAGATAAATCATACATTAAATTAATCAAATCATAACAGTTATACAACAAAGATAAATTAACAGAGCACAAACTTGGCACACACTTACATGCTGATTTGTTCAGGTCTCTGGCTATTAATGCAAATCATAAAAACAAGGAACACTCCTAGCCTCCTAGGTTATTTAGACGTACAACAGATCCATGCCCATGTCATTCAATTTTCAACGTAGACACTGATTCTTCATACGTGTATATATACCAGCTATTTCCATACCAATTAAAATAGGTTGTGAGGAAGCAAAGGCACTTGAATGCATTTTAAAAAATCACCATAGTGAGATAGGTTGATCAGCAGTAACAATGAAACTTGCCTGTAAACAGCACCAAATCTGGCTGCATTCAATATAGGTCCAGATTAGATTGATAGATCAGATATACATCTGCATTCTTGTTAAATAAGTTCATATAAATTAAAGAAAAAGACATGACAATATAAATTAACAAAATGGAAACTCACTGAATAAAACCATACATGACTATATCAATTTGGACGTTTATACACAAATGACAGCACTCCAATCACTGTTGGCTTCTCTATCACAAATGGTTGCATGCAGTAATACTTTGTTTGAAACAGGTAAAATTGGAGCAGCTAATTTTGCAAAATTGAAAATTAAGGGTGAAAGTAATATTGTCTAGTATGGAAATTGAGAGGAATCTGGGAGGAATATAAATGAGAAACATTGAACCTTAAGTCCACCAATATCAATCACTCAAAACTGAAAAGAAAACAGGGAAACAAGTTTACAGTATTATACATTACGTACTTACATCAACTTAATAGACATTAATGACAATGCAATATCAGAATTTTCTCTTCATTTTCTTTCCCTTGTTTATATGACAGCCAAGCAAAGGATGAGAAATTTATTTTCTAATTTTTCATTTTGATTCCTCTAATTTTAATTGCTTAAATTTTTTCCTTTCTCCTTTTGTTCCCAAACCTTTAACCAAGTTTTGATCTTATATAACTTTCTTTCACACCCTTTCTACATCAAATAGCAACTAGCCAGTTCATTTTAGCATCTTACCACGTTTTATGATTACAACAAGACTCTTAAACTCCAGAAATAGGGTTTTTATTTATTCATTTTTATTTTGGTTTACATGGGAATGGAACCTACCCCTACCTGATCACGTTCCATTGTTATTACTTGTTCTATGGCCAAGTGGCAGAAAATAGGAGTTTAAGAATATCTGTACTTTGGTAAAACATAAAACTAAACTGAAACATGCCTATCTACATACAACCAATTTGGCAAGCTCCCGTAGACTCCAGCAACATCCATCCACCTTCTAGCAGGATAATATATAATTGGCCTGACTTATAATAACCTACTATCAAGTTTTGGTGTTTAAGGAGTTTGGAAGTAAGAATCCCTGCATGGGTTACTTCAGCATAATAAAATGTCTAAAAAAGGTTAAAAAAAAAAAATCCTCTATTAAGAATCAAGGCCAAAATAATAATAACAAATAAGTGACAATCATTTTCCTCTGTAGAACTTGAAATGAAATTTGTATTTCACAACAAGGTAAGATTTTCTAACACCCTATGAAAACTAACAGCCTCAGTTTTTCTTTTTCCCTTAGGTGGGGTAGTCAAAATTATCATTTCGATCTATAAATCTATCTATTATTATAATTATCATAGTTTTTATTTATTTATTTAAGGTTAACAGGTACAATGTATACTTTTCGGAGTTAGGGAATATGAACCACACCGAGGATTGAATCAAATGGCACGTGGGTTGGCAGCAGACCATAATCAATCAATATATGCATAAGTTTTTTCTTCAACAGGGAACAAAAATGGAAATAGGCAGAATGGAGAAAAGTACCTGTAAGAACTCAAGTGCTTTCGAATCTTGTTCAAAGTTCCAGTAATCATGCTTCAGAAAACCCCAAAATAGATAATGGGAATCGTTTCAAAATTAGCAAACATGCGAAGCTAAAAGTTGTGTTTGGAAATTGGAACGGTAACGACAGTGGGAAGAGGCTACTTTACCACATCACCGACGACGGCGATTCGGATAGAGGACGCGGCCATTGAAGAGTAAGAGAGGTTGCGCTTCGGGCTCACACAATGACTGATGATGGAGGAAAAAATGGTAGGCGCGTGAACACACGCGCTCAACATGGGCACTGAAAACCTTCTCTTGTGAAATTTTTTGAAATTATTTTTAGTTACGTACATAAAAAAATAAAAAAATAAAAAATTAAATATTTTATTATTTGGTATGAAATTTACTATAATATCCTTTTTAGTATGAAAAGAAATGTTAGCAACATATTTATTGATAAACTTTTTTGAATATACTCTCTTCTATTGGTTGAATTTTATTAAAAATTACAAAATTTGGTGTGTCTCACATTTTATTTAATGATTTTCTCTCCCAATTTTATGATTTTCAATAAATTTCAATCAATGGGAGATGGTGTGTTAAAAAAGGTGTTAGAGAGTGTTGTTAGCACTCCTCTAATTATCATAAAATGACAGTGATAATGGTGACAACGACAGTGGTAACTGCAATAGTAGTGATGGCGGTGGTAATAGTTGTGCTTACCAAACATACGCTAGACTCATTTAGGTCCTTGTAAAATACATCAATATAATTAACACATTATAAAAATTAAGTGGTTAAAATATAATTTTGGTCTCTTATCTTATTTTGTGGTTTTCGTTTGGTCCCCAAGTTTAAAAAATTTTACTTTGATCTCTTAAAGTGTCTATGTTAGATCAAGTTTGTTCTTTCATTAGTCTATCACAGTAATTTGGTTAACTTGGTAATACGTAAGACGTAACACACTAACTTGGTAACACTGTTAGTGTAAAAAATTAATGGAAGGAATTTAGTCTCTTAAAGACACTTGCACCCCTTCGCACAGCACCCTGCACACCTTTGCACAGCACCTTGTGTGTCCCTCCCTTCGCACAGCACCCAGGTTATACGTATGCTCTCTACATGTGTTAATTACTCTATGGTTTTTGGTAAAATTTTTTGAATAACTTGAAGGTTTGAACAGGGGTACAAATTACAAACAATGTTGAAGTTAAACTTGAACCATTTGTGGAACCTAATGAACTCATATTGAACATAATGTTGACACTTGACATTTGTATAGGATAGGAAAATGTATCATGCATCAGTTTTAATTTCAAGTTCCTAACAATGTTGAATTGTGATTGTAGACATTTGTATTTGGCTATTTGGTATGATACATGGCAGTGATGGCCCTGCCTGAATTGCACATGGTAGGTTCTTTATTTGTATTAGAGATGGCTAATTTGGTTTGGTATGATACTTGCATTGTATCACATCTTAATTGTGGACTTATGAGCATTTTGTATTTGGCTATTTGGTATGAATATGATACATGACAGGTTCTTTAATTGTATTAGAAATTACTAATTTGGTTTGATATCATACTTGTCATGAATATTTTTAAATTTTTAATAGAGATCTAGTCATACAGTTCAACCATTAACCTACCAGTTCAATTATAAACCTAATGACTTAGTATTTTAATTGAGTTAATGACTGATCTGAGTTTAAAACTGTGCTTCACACACAGAAGAAAACATAATCTTTATGATGACGTTGGCTTACTAAAAAAAAATTCCATTTCTCATTTCCATTCTCCTTTTCATCGTGCACCTCCATGTGTCCACTGCACAAACTGTTATCAAAGGAGGGTATTGATTCCCTGCCAATGGTTTTGCAGTGTCAGACATCAATTCCTCGCTTTACATCCATCTCTTTTGTGCCTTTGCCGATTTGAATCCTAACACTTACCAAGTCACCATTTGCCCCTGCACAAACTCGTGAATATTGATATTTTTTTATTAAAAAATAAAGCCAACAGTGTATATTATATAACGTGGCTGTGTTTTAAATATTCTTTGACTAGTATCCTCCCCCGTGCACCGCATGGAATTAATTAATATAAAAAATGACATTTGTTCATTTTAAATTTTTTTTTTAATACCATACAATTTTAGAAATGTTACAAAAAAAATTGATTACATTATATATAAAAATAAAAAAACAAAAAAAATTTCAATACAGTTAAAAGTTAATAATATAATATAATAAATATTTTTTGGATATTTTTTGGAACACCTCTTTGTATATAATACTTTTAGGAGTACCTCTTTGCATACAATATAATTTATATCTTTTGGAACTAAATTCACACCCAATTCTTCCCCACATGTCTTACTCCTAATATTACTTCCAGTAATAATAACTACACCAATAATATTCACACTCAATTTCTCAATAATGAATCTTGTTCCATTGCAGAGAATAATAGAAATATTCTTATTTTTCATTAGTCTTATAGGAACACCTTTTTCAATGCCAATTGATAATTAAGAAGTCTAAAACGTTTGGTGGTCAAGATAGGATAAGATAAGACAGGATATGAGAGCAGGATAAAAACAGGATAGGATAAGAGCATGATAAATTATAATCTTGTCTAATGTTTGGTGCACACCAGATAACAAACTAGATAACGATAGAATAAATTATAAATTATATTCAAATGACAAAATTACTATTTCATAAAATTACATATAATTTTCTAGACGTAACTTTTAATTTAATTTTTTATTTTTTACAAAAAAATTACAATTTTAACTAAACTACACAATATTATTTTTTATTTATGTAGTTACTTTTCTTAAAATTATATAAGATTTTTAAAATCCTAATTATTATTCAAATAAATTTATTTAAAAAATATTTGAATAGTAATTATTTAATTTTTAATATTTTAATTAATAATATACTTTAAATTTACATGTCAAAATTATTATAATTATATATATATATATATATATATATATATATATATATTATTTTTATATATAAAGATATCTTATCTTATTCTGTTGTTTCTTAACTTAACTTTTTCCTTAGGATAAGAAATACATTAGAATAACAAGATAAAATAAGGGATAGGATAACATTATTATTGTTGTATATTTTGAGTGGGTATTTTAAAAGGTTAAAATTGCTATTTAATTAATTTAGAAAATTATTTTAAATTAATTTAGTGACTTATCAAAATAGATATTTTACTTTATATTGGTCTTGTTGGCTTAGTCTTTTAGATTGAGTCTAACATTATCTTTTGACTTGGTCTTAGGTGGTTGTAAAACACAGAGATAACACAAAAAGGGGGTTGAATTGTATTATAGCAAATTTTCACAAACCTTTGTTAAAAACGTATCTTCTGAAAGATATGATCAAGGAGTTTTTCAAAAATGTTTTATAAGATAGGAGAAAACTGAACTACAAATTGGAAAGCACACAAGATTTATATTGGTTCGTCTCACTCTAGAGACTATGTCCAGTTCTTGGCAATAACTAAGTTCCACTAACTTTTCAACTTACAAGTATTCTTTCTATAAGCCTCTTCAAGCTCAACCCAAGTAGTCTTTTACTTGCCTCTCCAAGCAATAACCCAAGTATTCTTTGAATCAAAGGCTCTTCAGGCTTTCACCAATTTCTTTTGAAAAAGGTTTATTCGTGAGTTACCTTACTGGGCTTAATGTCTTATCAGACGAATATACAAGTAAGTACACAAAAGGATTTTTACAATCAAAGTATACAAGAGAAAAGCTTTTTTGTTTCTTAAAGATGTTATGGTTTTTATAGCAACAACCACACGAAAGAGGTATCTTCTTCTATTTATAGGCTTTTCCAAAAGTATCCATTGAGTGCTTTGTAGGAGATAGCCTTCGTCTGATGAAGAAAGTCGTTGGAGCATTAAATGCAGCATTTAATACTTTTCACCAACTTGTCTTATGATAAGATAAAGTAGTTTGCTTATCTGTTCTATTCTTGTATTCAATCTTGTAGCAGTTGTTACGTCCGCTTTCCCGTTCTGACATTCGCACACACATTCCTTCTTTTTCGCTTAAGAAGAGTTGACTCTCCTTGAGAGTTATAGGTTTTAGACGTTTCGAGGTAGCTTATGCTTTGATTGATGTGCAAATCATTTTTAGAACATTTATCATCGTCTGAAAGATTTGTTAGTTACAAATTTTATTTAATCAAAAGATAAAGATGATATTCATTTAAAAACATCAGACGATTGCTTGCGAATTAATGATCAGACGATTTTGTAAAAACATATATATTTAAATTGTTTGTTATTATCAAAATATTTGAAGCTTATAAATTCGTCCTTTGTCTTAACAGTAGTTTTAGAAACTCTATCTTTTCTTTACAAATATCTATATTTCAGAAGGTTTTGATACATAATTTTTTCTCCCACATCCTCACTTTCTTCTCTCCTTTGTGACTATTTGGGTTATTCTAAGAAAGTTTGCTAGTTCTGTTGCCCCAACAATTGTTTGGGAATGGTTGGGATGAGCTTGTTATATCTTACGGGACTTCGCATCACGTGGATAAGTCCTTAAGGACAGTGTGAGATTACATGTCTCAGGCTTAATTAATTTTTTTGTGATTATTCATGTTCATTGGTTCATGATTAATCGTGGTTCATGATCATTCACATTTAAGGGTTTGATTTGATGGAGAGATCGTGATTATGGACATCTGCGACTACAATAAGTCCATAATCACGCGGATAAGTCCTTGAGATTATAGTCGTAGCTGTCCATAATCACGATCTCTCCATCAAATCAAACCCTTAAATTTGAATGATCATGAACTACGATTAATCACGAACCAACAAACATGAATAGTCACAAACAAATTAAGCCTGAGATGTGTGATCTCACATTATCCTCAAAGACTTATTCGCGTGATGCGCAAGTCTCCCAAGATATAACAAGCTCATCCCAACCATTCCCAAAAATGGTTGGGGCAACAAAACTAGTAAACTTTCTTAAAATAACCCAAATAGTCATAGAAGAGAGAAGAAAGTGAGGATGTGGGAGAAAAATTCTATATCAAAACCTTTTAAAGTATAGATATTTATAAAGAAAAGATAAAGTTTCTAAAACTACCTAAGACCAAGTCAAAAGATAAGGTTAAACTTAGTCTAAAAGACCAAGTCAACAAGACCAATATAGAGTAAAATATCTATTTTGATAAGTCACTAAATTAATTTAAAATAATTTTCTAAATTTAATTAAATAGCAATTTTAATCTTTTGAAATACCCACTCAAAATATACAACAATTATATTCTACTAGCGCAACAAACAACATATTACAATAGGATAGGATAATTATCTTATCTTATTCTATCATATCCTGACAACCAAACAAGCCCTTAATATCATTTAGAAATTCAAATGTTAATCAATCAGATTAAATACATATATCCTCATCAACTTTAAATATTGAATTAGAATTGAAATATACTTATAATCTTTGACACCCAATTTTTATTGTTATTTCTAGTCCCATTCGAATTGAGATATCAGGCTTTTTAGAATGAAATAATTATAATAAAAAATATAAATTTTATATCAAAAAAATTATATTCATGTAAAATTTCTATTAATATATTCATCTATAACAATTTAATATTAACGTGCTCCATGTTAATTTTGGATTATACAATTATTGTTTTTTAATATGGACTTGATGACTAATCCGAAGAGAAGAAAAAATAAAATTATTAAAATTGAATAATATTTTTATCAAATATTAAATACCAATAAAATTAATATCTCATCGCCTGGTGTCGTACGATTCAATAATCAATTAATCGATAAGGATAAGTCATACACTTGTTAGTTTCTGTATAGAATATAAATTTTAATTTCGTTGGATGAAACTGATAATAACCCCCCACGATATTGGGTCTTGTTTGTTTTTATTTTTACTATATAGAAAAATTAACATGATAAAAATAAAATAAAATTTTAAAAATAGTATTTATATATTCAAGTATTTACTTTTGTATTTCATACTCATAATATATCATTTTACAAATTTATTGTAAGAATGAATAGTATATACAATGTAACTAATTTGATATAATATTATCCCAGTCTCAAATTTAGATAATAATATTTATATTTAACTCAATCAGATTTTATTGAGTAAATTATCTTTTAAAGTTTTTTTGACTTTTTTCTAAATTAATATAAAATATTTAAAATTACATCCACAAATTAAAAATCATAAAATGTGAAAAAAGGTAATACATTGAAAATTTTAAAAAGTTATACAAAATCAAATAAAAATATTAAGTGTCCATTTATATGCAATATATACACCTATTTTTTTCTCTCTATTTATCAATTTATAATGGTTTTTTGTTTACATTTTTTTTTTCATATAACTTTCTTACAACAAATTTTTAAAAATATGCAACAAAATGCATCAGTTGAGTTAACTCCGTATGTTAATTTATTTTTTTTTAAATTAAAAGCTTTAAATAGATAGCATCATTTGTTTTAATCATATAATGGCTCTAGGTATTGATTTTTACTCTTTTACCATCAAAATTAATAAAATAGAGAATCAACTCACTTTGGGGTTATTTGTAGAAGGAACGGTAATAACACATTTGACACCTTTTTACAAAAGGTATTAGACATTGAAAAGTCTCTTAAGAAAGTTAATTTGGCTACATTACTTTGGCATGTGACATGCATGCATTAAAGTGTTTTAGCATGTTAAACAAAAAAAATCATGTCACTCAAACTGCTGACTCCTAGCCATAAAGTTAATTTGGACTCACTCATACCAGTATCATGTACAATGCAATAGGACCAATTTATTTTTGAGAGGTATAATTATTAATTGTCATCCATTTTGTTGCTACTCCTCTATCTATTCTTCATTCTATGCAATCCGTTATCTTAATGTATAAAGTGATTTTACTAATCTTTCATTAAAAAAAACTGCAATTGACTAAAATCAGAAAGTAAAAATTATGAAAAGCTCAACCATAAGAATTTAACAAAATGGATATATAATTATTTTTAATTGGGAAGCTTCAATAGAATATGTATCATAACTACATCAATTCTAGAGTATACTAATTTGGCCAAGCAATTTCAATAAAATATGTATCATAATCTTTAGCTGTCTTTTTAGCAGACCACTTTCCTTTTAAGCCAAGCAATTCTACATCCCCATTGAAAGATAAGTAACAATTCTTCCTACAGGATACAACACCAAGGAAAGCCATTCCATTCGCCTGACCTAGTGGCATTAGGATCAATATCAGTATTTGTTACAAAAAGAAGTTGAAGCAGCAATATCATGTAAATATGAACGACGTGTGACAAATAAATACAAATGATTAATTAGCATCATTTCTATTCCTAAATATTATAAAAGAAAAGGCTTGAAATTTACAACTTACCATAAACTGAGCCACCTGTGGCATTATGAACAATTATTTTTTTGGAATGATTTCAATGAGAAACAAAATGGCAACCTTGTTTGATTTTAAAGAGAAGAGAGAAATTAGATATTATGAAAAAAAAAAATTATATGAATACATACATACAAACTTGTAGACCATATGCACTGTTTTGTGATCAACTAATGCAATTAATCTGATTGAAAAGATAATCTATACTTCTATTGTAAATCCTATAACAAAAAAAAAAAAAAAAACACAAAATAGGATAGGTATATCCTACTTTTTATAATATTGTGTAAACTACTAATCTTTGGATAGGTTTTAAATATATAAATTCAAGTATCAGATCATATCACCCTCCCTCTTTTCTATCTTACTCAAAAGTTTGTTTAGGCACCTTTTTCACAAATTGATGATAAGGCTATCAAGCTTCCCATGTCAAATCTTGTTCCCACTACATTGGGATTTTGTAAGTTTAATGGGTGGCATGTTTCTAAAAAATTTAATTTTCCAAAAGAAAAATAATCAAGTGACCTAAAGAATCTGAATTTTATATAATCAAATCAATGCATAAGCCATTTAAGTAATGAATCTAAATTTTATATAATCAAATCAATGCATAAACCATTTGAGTATGCTTTGATGTACTGGAAATGGTAGATTTCTTTAACATTTTTTGCAAGGAAATCAAAACATATAGTCATCAATCTTGTTGTTGTGCCAAATTCTTGTAATTGTTCACTTATTGTCTTTGATTTTCATTTTTGTATAAAAAAATGATTAATCTTATTATTGTACAAGGCTACACAAAAGCAGTAGCTTGAGAAAATATAATGAGGAAGAGTTTTGTACAAATAAAGCTCTTTTAAAACTCAAGAACTATATAACAACCTGAAAGACAAAATAATCACAACATGATAGACAATAACTTTCAATAGTTAGTGATTCCTAACCTCTGTTGAATTAATGTCACAAAGCACAAATCTCTTATTCTTGAAGAATCCATACATATAGCCCTGCAATATATATTTACATAAATTAATTCAAGCAAATTTACAATATTAGGGCTAGGTTATAAGTATAGTTAACAAAGTACCTGAATTCATTATTGAAGATAGGAATTCCTTACCCGAATATCATCATTATAAACCAGATGTGTCAATCTACATTTCCCAAGTAGATTAAAAGCATTGTGGTTTGCATAGTCTTCAAACTAAATTCATGGCATAATGGATACAAAAAATAGTAAAGTGAAATTAGCAATGACTGTAGTCTAATAAGCCAAGAAATGATGTCTCTTGATACTGCTTAATACCTGAATTGGGAGCTTTTCCTTATAATTTTGCTTGACTGTTGTCATAAATTCATGTGTAAGTTCAACATATTCCTAGAATCAGAAAAGTTGGAATGAAGTAAATACTATGGCATATCAAGAAATTGGGGTGTCTAAAATTAAAAAAATTAGCTCTAGATAGCGTAGCAAAGAAAACAAATCATGAATCTGCCCCAGTTGCTTGTCTTTGCTTTAGCCCAATATATAATTCATCATATAGTAGATTCTCATTGTTTGTACCCACATCAATGGTAATAGGCAAACATTGAAAAAGGTTAAAAAAGTGAAAGCATTTCCAATTATATAATTTACCAATCAAACCATGTGAAGAAACTTCTATCAAGGGCATCACATTCAACTAACACAATAATAAAAAACAAAAAATATCTGGATTCTAACAATCTAGCTGCCACTGGAGTAAAATTTAGAAAGAAGGATGTAACGTCATGTTTTCTTAATGTTTGATTTAGTGGTTTAATAACTAAAAGTGGAAATATAATATGTGATATTGGTGATTAAACGAATAAATAAGTTCTTGTTGTATGGGTTATGGTTTTGTGTTGGTTGTTTTGGAATTCTTGTCCAAATTTAGGGAACTTGAGGAAAATGTTCTTGAGCCAAAATGAGAGTGTAACTGTGTTTTATGAGTTGTTGAGAGAAACAACAGTATCGAGATTGAAGTGAGGTTTGGAGAGTGATTTGACGGACCATGGACTTTAATGGGCCGAAACCTTTGTAAGGCCTAGGGAGAGTTTTAAGACACTAACAACCCTTTTTTCTTTCTCATTCTACCATTCTTTCATCCCTTACTCTCTCATTCTCTCAATCTCACTTAAACTCACCAAAAGTGTAGAACAAATTCAAGCCTTAATCCCTTATCCGTGGTTGAGAAGAGTGGATTCTCAAACGTTTGGCTCAAGAGTTCATTTTCTCCACATTCTCCTTTTTCTCCAAATTCGGAATTCGGAAGCTCCAAGAGGTAAGGGAAGCTTACATTAGTTGAATACTCATTGTATGAATGTAGTAGTATGTATATGTGGTTGTGGATTTGATTAAAACGTGTGATTTGGCTAAGTTGTGTGGAAATATTGTTGAAAATGGGTTTGCTATTTTCGTGGGTGATTTCCTGTTAAAATGTTTGTTGGATCGAGCGCTTACCACTAGGCCAAAAGCTATAGTTGATAGTAAGGGTGCAACTCTTTCTACTTAACCATAGTAGGCCAAGCGCCACGAGTTGACTATGACTTGACCCACCTAGGCCTCTGCCACGAGACAATTGATGCCACACCGGACAACAATCTCCTCCTCAGTAATTGCCTCGCTGGGAATCGAACTCGTGACCTTGGCTCTGATACCAATTGTTGGATCGAGCGCTTACCACTAGGCCAAAAGCTATAGCTGATAGTTGGGGCCCAACTCTTTCTACTTAATCGTAGCAGCCCAAGCGCCACGAATTAACTGTAACTTGACCCACTTGGGCCTCCGCCACGAGACAATTGATGCTACACCAGACAACAATGTTGTATGGAATGTTGTATGCATTGAGTATGTTGTTGTGGGTTGATGTATGGTTGTATTCGGCTTATGGGGAGTTGATTTGGGGTGTGAGTGGGTGAAAAGTTTGGATCTTTGGGTTTTTAGACGAGAGTTGCTGGTTCTGTTATCTGATAGTCGTTGAGTGACTAGGGGTCTCGCTGAGCGAGAATGCCTTTGAGACTGAAGTGAGGCTGTCGGGTTGGTGATTCGCTGAGTGACCCATTGAGTCGCTGAACGAGTGTTCTTGAATGGTAGAAATGGCTGAAGAGTAAGAGGGATTTGCTGAGCGAAATCTAGTTCGTTGGGTGAGTGTTTATGGGAATTTGAAAATTTTTTAGAAGAGTGTTCATTGAGCGAGTGTGGATATTCCAGAATGTCTGGGAGCAATTCTTTGAGTGATTACTGAGCTCACCGAGCAAATTGGGGGCCTTGGAGAGTGGTGCTCTCTGTTGCAACAGGTTCATTGGGCGAACAACATGTTCGCTGAGCAAGGAGTGTGTTCAAGTTCCTGCTGCTCTCTGGAGTGGCTCGTCGCCGAGCAAGTAGGTGACTTGCTAAGCGAAATGTGGTCGATAGAAATTTGGAGAAGGTCCCTGGAACAAATTTACTAAGTGATTCCAGTTATTGCTGAGTGAGAGACTCTGGAAACAGGATATTCGCCAAGCAAGACTTATGGTTGCTAAGCGAGAACCTTTGTAGGGGAAATTTGGTCCTTTGTAAGGAAGGTCTGCGTTGAGCGAGCATATGGGTCACTGAGCAAATGGAGTGCTCTGTTGTTGATCAATTTTGAAAGCGTAGTTGTATGAAACATGGTTGAGGAGGACTCCTAATGTGAGTCTAAGGTTGAGTATATGGGAAGAGTGGTAGGTTGCTTGGATAGGACCTCCACCTATCGTAAATGTTGTTGCTTGGGTTTTACCCATGGGATGTGGGCTGCTTGGATATAGCCCTGGAGTGGCAAGTTACTTGGATAGGACCTCCATTGGTTGTAAATGAAATTGTTGTGTGAGGTTTTCTTATGAGATATGGGTTGCTTGGATAGGGCCTTATCTATTAACCACGCTTGAGGCTGGATTGGGCTTGCTTGGTGTTGATAGTTGTTATTGGACCTCGTGTGGTGCTGGTCGGGTCCACGTTGTGTTGTGTTGCTATACACACACACATACACGTACACACACACACACACACACACACACACACACATACACACATATGTTGATTTGTTGTTGTTGAGTGGGAGTGGTGTTGTGATACATGCATTTCATGCCTATATTGTTGGCTGAGGCTGTGTGATGGGCCTTATGTTATAGTATGGGCAGACACGTAAGTTGGATGGTTGATAGGAGTTGTGGCTCAGACGGGCCTCCAACCTAGTGCTTAGATGAGACGTGGGGTCTTAAAGATGGGCCTTTGGGGATGAGTGAATGGACAATTTTGTAGGGGGCCAAGGTAATGCAAACCTTGAGTCGCGGTGAGCCACCACCCACATACACTTATCCCAACACACCACTAAGCTTAACCCAGTAGACTAGAGTTTGGCAATCCTTGAATAATGCTTAGATAGCCATGGTAAGGGGTGAGACCTAGCTGATTGCCCGAGATGTTGTGAATTTTTCGAGAGTTGTGTCATCATGCATTGACATAGTTGTTGTGGAATTGTTGTAAAATGGGGTTCTAAGTTAAGAATCCATTGATGTATGAATGTATGTCATATACATATGCGTGGATATTGAGAATTCTTGATATATGACGGTGTGTTGTATGCTTATGATGGAATGTTGATGAATTTCTTAATCATACGATATATTGTTGTTTTCGTAAGCTTACCTTTACCTTGTTTTGTTGTCGTTGGTTGCTTTGTTGCTGTTGTTGTGTTGGTGTGACTGTGATGATCACGTCGTATGACGTAGGAGCAGATGATGATGCTTCAGTGGACTCAGCTTCTCAAAGCTAAGGATGGAGTTGCAAGCTGGAGATGTATGGCTTGAGGAGCCAAGCTTTTGTTCCTTTTGTTGTGTATTTCATTTTATTCTTTTGATGGGGTTGTATAGTGTGACTAGCTATAGGAAGTGCATTTTGTATCCCCCTCCCCTGCTGATGGATTTGTATATCTGATTCTTTTAATATGGCTCAGTGTTATTCCCCCGTTCTTCTATTTTGCATCAGTTGTAAAGACAGTTATGTTGGTAGTTTTAGAGATGGATAGATCTCAACAGTATTTGTGTGCTTTATATGTATGTATATATATATGTATGTATGTATATATATATGTATGTATATATATATATGTTATGATTTTATTTATGTTTATATGCCAAGAGTAGGATTAGTAAGGTTGTTTAGTAGCGATAGTTGGGTCGTTATAAAGGACACATACAAAATTCATAATATATATATATAATAATTAATCACATAATAAGTGATTCAATCTGTCAAAAAATAAATAGGCTACATCACACACATTCTTGATGTCCATTCTATACACACATAGCACATTCTCGATATAGTACCTGCAACAGGGGGAACACTAGCACCAATAAAAACCTTGGGCATCGCCACGTAGACCATAGATGACATCATGTCGAAAATCTCCTCCATGAATTGTACTAGCGAATCGCTCGCCCACAAAATCCCCTTTATCTGTAACAATGCACCATGCACGAACGAAGATGATATATTACATAAAAGATTACCTTTATACATTACTCAGAAATAAAGCAAGAGAAAAACATTTGTCATCACTTAGAAGGTTACTACTTTGTCATCAACTTGTATATCCTTTGTAACAAAATCCAATCACTGAGCCAGGGTTCAATCAAATGGTTTTTTTCTTTGAAATTTTTTGAGGCAAAATGTGCAGGAGAAGATAAAAAGCATTTTACTCGAGTTATTTTTCTAAATTGCGGCCTAGAAAGATCGAGAATGGCATTAGCAATGATGACCAAAAAGGGGAATGTTTTACAGTCCTAACTCTCAATAACGAAATTGCCTATTATACCCTTGAAGTAGTGTCAAATGTATTAAAGGAGAAAATGACAGCTGTCTAACAAAAGCTTGAAATATTATATAGACAGATATTTTTGTGTGTTCCTAGAATTTTCCCTTTGTTTTAACGAAATTGGACCAAGACACACATTTCATTAGGCACGCTTGGAACATTGAGAAGGATTCTACTCATCCTAGGAACCACACCCACTAAAGCCAACATGGTCTTTCGATAAATGATTTTTTAAGTTCAAACCTTGCCATTTTAAGATGTTTAGGCAGTCCTAATTATAAGAATAATCCGACAATTGATTTATTAGGTTCTAATTTTTTTAAAGTCTTAAAATTCATATTTTAAAAAAAAATTATTATTAAGTTACATATTTTACTATGATGTAATATATCATTTATTGTTATTTTAGTTAGTAAGATTACAAAATCTTGAGATATACATGTGTATATAAGTATATATTATAAAATATTTAAGTGTAATCTATTTATTTATTTTAAAAAGTTAAGAAAATATTCTTACATCAAATTTGGACTTTATTCCCCTCCTCAAAAAAGCTATTAAAATTAGTATAGAATTGAGAATTTATGAATATATATATTTGATAAGTGTTAGTGATAAGATCACATATTTAATTGAAAATTTTTTTGTATTGATTATTTTGTATAGATCAATTTACTTTTCGTGTTGAAAGTCAATTTAAACAATTTTCAAAATATGAAATCATGTTTTATTTTTTTATTTGAATCCTAAAAATTGAAATTTATGGATGTGAATAAATTGAAAAAATACTGTATTAATCTTGAAAAGATTTTAAGTACGTTTTAGTAAGTATTATAATATTGAAGATCTTGATTTATTTTTTTTTGAAAAATATTGCAAGAATGAAAATAAAAGAAATTCATACTCTACTAAAAGTAATAAATTATTGGCTTAAATGTCGTTTTGATCCCTTTACTTTACCTTTGTGCAATTTTGATTCCCATATTTCTAATTGAGTGATTCTAGTCCCTAAATTTTATAAGATGTTAAAATTAGGTTCCTCCCTCATTTGACGTCTAAAATTTAACGAAATTTGTTGACATTAGCCACTCTTACTTAACTAATAGACTATGTAACTAATCAATGATGTGGAAAACATTTCACTTATAATAATATTTAAAAGGATAAAAAAATCTATATTAGAATTTACATGTTTTAATATATTAGAATTCTGTACTATTTTTAAAAAAATATTCTAGTATGTGAAATGTTTTTCATGCCATTGATTATTTAGACATCAGACTGTTGTTTAAGTAAGATAGCAAGAGATTACTGATGTTAGCAAATTCCATTAAATTCTAGATGCTAAACTAACGAAGGGATCCAATTTTAACATTTGATAAAATTCAAAGACTAAAATCACTCAATTAAAAATATGAAGACCAAAATAAAAAAAAAATGGAGACCAAAATTGTACGATTATAAAAGAGGACTAAAATTGTATTTAAGCCTAAATTATTTCAAAACATTATATTTTTTTAAAATATATGCATTACTTTAAAAATATTATTAACAACTTTTGTAATAGTTGTTATTGCCGAAAGTGGTTTCTAAAATTAAAATCATTTATGTTTTATTTGAGATTAACTATATTAACAAATAGATTGAATAAATTTATTATTTTATATATTGAAAATGAAATATTAAAAGTACTTGTTAATAAAATTTTGGTCAGCAATTTCATAATTGATAAGATAGTCTTCTAAGGCTTCTAGACCCGCCGACCTAAAATCTGGACCATTCTCTGTTACCAATCATCCAGGTTACTTCTTCAATTAGCTACTTCAATAGTTAATCAAATTAATGTTGCAAATTCAATCTGAAGCTATCTGTGTATTGGAACTGTATTTTCTTTGGCTACTACCTACAGCTAGTTCAGCCTTTGGACCTCACTGTAAATGCTATTCGATTCAATTGCATGCAGTGAACGTAAGTGGCGCAAGTGTGCAGTGATTAATAACATGTAAAATTTTAAATTATAAATATGGCTAACCAGAACACCCGGGTACTTCACACCGAGAGAAGAGAACATAATCTTCGTTACAATGGCAATGGCTTACTCAAAAAAGTTTCCATTTCTCATTTCCATTCTCCTTTTCGTCCTGCACCTCCACGTGTCCACTGCACAAACTGCTATCAAAGGTGGGTATTGGTTCCCTGCCAGCGGTTTTGCAGTGTCAAACATCAACTCCTCGCTTTTCACCCATCTCTTTTGTGCCTTTGCCGACGTGAATCCTAACACTTACCAAGTCACCATTTCCTCTTCAAACGCCCCTCAATTCTCAACCTTCACGCAAACCGTTCAGCAAAAGAACCCTTCAGTCAAAACCCTCTTATCTATAGGAGGTGGTGCTTCTAATCCATCAATATTTTCTGCAATGGCAAGTCAAGCCAGTACCCGGAAATCATTCATTGATTCATCAATACAACTAGCCCGATCAAACAACTTCCACGGCCTTGACCTTGATTGGGAGTATCCATCAACTGGATCAGACATGACCAACTATGGTTCACTAATCAGAGAGTGGAGATCAGCGCTGCTTAGCGAGTCTAGAACCTCAGGGAACCCAGTTTTGCTCTTAGTGGCTGCAGTGTTTTACTCTTCCAAATACTACTCATTGGAATACCCCATTCAGGCAATAACATGCAGCTTGGACTGGGCGAATATAATGGCTTATGATTTCTATGGACCAAATTGGTACCCCAATAGGACAGCACCACCGGCTGCTTTATATGCTTTGAACAATTCAGCCAACCGAGTTAGTGGAGATGAAGGGATCAGAGCTTGGATTGGATCCGGTGTGCCTGCAAAAAAATTAGTACTGGGTGTGCCCTTTTATGGCTATGCATGGCGTTTGTTGAATCCTAATAACCCTGGATTGTTTGCTCCAGCTAATGGTTCGGCCATTGCTGGAGATGGGTCCATCGGGTACACACAGAAAGGGCATTTATAAGCCAGAATAGAGCACAGACTGTGTTCAATTCATCTGTGGTCACAGATTATTGCTATTCTGGGACAACATGGATTGGTTATGATGATGTACAGAGTATATCTGCAAAGGTTAATTATGCCAAGAGCAATGGTTTGGGTGGGCATTTTGCTTGGCACGTTGGTGCGGACGACAAATGGACTCTCTCTCAAACAGGTGGGCGTCACCTCTATGAAAAATTTTGTTAGATTTTTTTTTTTATACATATTTTGTTAGATTTATTAATAACAAATAGAAAAAATAAGCTATACACTGACGGTATGAAATAGTTTTACACAATCATCTAATCACAAACTATCATATATGATAAGTTAGTTAATTTTTACAAAAATTACCTTAAAATTCATACTAATGATAATTTTTTATTAATTGTAAAGTTTTTTAGACTGATAGTACGAATGAAATCTAACAAATAATGGTCTTCTTTGTATCCAATATTTGTATTTAGTGTAGCAGATTAGGAAGCGTCGGCTACAAACATCTATTAACATGCTTTTTCTGTGAAATTCTATTAATTAATTAATTAATTAATTTTAGCTGCGTACCCCAATATACCCTGTTGGTCTATATTGCCTATATTTCCAATCCAATGCTTTCCATGTTCTGATCGGTTGGTTTTCTTGTACTGTATTACAGCTTACCGGGCGTGGGAATGAATACATACCTGCAAGGTTAAGAGATCAAATAAAACTTAAAAGTCATGCTTGACTCGATAAATAAAATTCAGGTGCCGTTTACCCTGAGATGTACGGTTATTACAGATATACTGATATTCAATAGTTACCATAATTATAATTATTATGTAACTCTGTGCTTACGTAAAGCTAAATATATATTTAAACAATGAGCTTGGAAATCACTTGTACTTGCTACTTAGTTGAGATTTAACTAGACTTTCTTTAGATAAGCTTCTTATGATTCTTTATAAGTATTTATAAAAGAAAAAAAAATAAGAAAAAAATAAAATAGTTTTTTCATAAATTAAAATTAGTTTATACATAAATAAAAATAAGTTTTTTGAAAAAGTTAAAATCATTGAATTTTTTATATTATGTGATAAAAAGAAAAAGATAAAAAGAAATAATATATGATAATAGAATACGGGTGTTATATATTATCCTTATGAATAATTATAATTTTTCTTTTATTTTTGGTTTCCCCGTTCCGTATGTCATCGGAACAAGAAAGAAGCAGCAGACGCAGCAAAAATCCTTGTCATGGTACTTGTTTAAGCCATATTTTTCTTCAGAAAGTCCAGATCATCCACGTACAACTGCCAGTTCACACCGCAATTGGCGCATTGATTTATTCCGTTTAACCGGACAACACAAAATTATTGCCACTTAAAAACATCTCCAATAATGTATATCTAACACAAGTTTCTTTAACTATAGTTAATAATTGTTGAATTAATGGGTCTCACTGTGGTATACTAATTTTTTTTTTAATTTAAGCAACTCTTGTGTTTATCAGTATAACTAAAAAAATCAAATAAATCCCTCTATTTACCCTCCATATATCTATCTCATTAACAATAATTTTTGTTTCAACTTAAAATTATAAGCTCATTACCACTGAGCGCATAAATCAATTAATGTGAGATTGTTTCAACTTAACTAGTAGTATTGAGTTTGAGTCTAGATATGTAACTATATTAAATACTCAAAGAAAGAGTTTTGCTGTCCATAATAGTCTTAATTGACTTGAGCAGTATTGTCTCTAATGAAAAATACTTGCAGTCTTTACAAAAAAATAAATAAATCATCAACTCATTTTTATTTTACTATTGAGACTTAAAATTATAGAAAAATATAAAACATATTAAAATATAATAAATATATTTCAACTAATTTACTAATTTTTTATACAATATACTAATTCATTAAAAATTTTGCTCAAGTTCATTGTTGGAAACTTTTTTTTTTGGTTTAATTACATTTTTAGTTCATATAGTTACATAAATTTTACCTTTTAGTTCCCGTAGTTAAAAATCATCTTTTTTGATCCTTATACATGCCATTGTTAATTCATTTTGGCCCCTGCCGTCAAAAATCAGTTAATGTTGTTTGTGTGCAAATTGACTTCCTCCAAAACAAGAACCTCATCGTTAATTTGAAAATTTGCTAGCAAAAAGACTAAGCCTCACCCACAACAACTTCTCCAATGCCATCCCCCCTCCTTTCTTCAACGCCACAACCTTCATCGTCCTTGACCTCTCCCACAACTCCCTCTCTAGTTCCCTCCCCACATAGCTTTGCTCCCTTAAGTTCCTTCGCCACCTAGACCTCTCCTCCAACTCCCTCCATGGCTCCCTCCTCGAAACCCTCTCCAATCTCATTGCCCTAGTCAGAACCCTTAAGCTCTCCTTCAATCGCTTTTACAGCAGGATTCTAGTGTCGCTTGGAAATATCCTCATCGTCACGAGCCTCAACCTTTGCAACAACAACCTCATGGGGAAAATCCCCCAGGTGGGGTAGCTACTAAACTAGGGTTCCACCACGTTTTCAAGTAACCCTGAGTTATATGGGTTCCTGTTGCAAATTGTATGCCTTGAAGCTTAGAAGCTTGGAGTTTTCGTGAACCTTGAAGATGCCTAAACCAGATGTCCACACAAATGGAGTTAATTGATTTTAGATGGCCAGGACCAAAATGGATTAAAAATGGCATGTATAGGGACCAAAAAGGATAGTTTTTAACTATAGGGACTAAAAAGTAAATTTTATGAAACTTTAGGGACCAAAAAGGTAATTAAACTTTTTTTTTTTTATTAAACTAGTCCATTTATATATTCTTCAATTTTTTTTCCTAGTATAAACTATAGGTATCATTCACACTAAAAGCAATTCTGCTTGAGCCGAGTAGGACCCTTATGGTCAGCAAAGTTCTCTCTCCAAATATTTAATGCAGCTGCAAACCTAGGATTCAAATTCGAGATCATTGGTCAAGTTGATTTTTCAATTTTCACTAACTAAGTATTTCCATTATTCACTTGTAACTTACAGAAAGACACTTTTTTGTTTCTTTTTAATATACGCATCTCAAAATACATCACAACTTAAAGAGATAACCTTTTGTTTTTCCAATTTTTAGTTCAAGAAATTAACATTTACCTACATATTTTTTTTAAAAAAAAAGTGGAAAAAGAATACCAAAGCATGTCTAATTAGAATATTATTTTATTCGCTTCACACCTTTGTCTATCTCTATATAGATCTTCAAAAGAGTCTAGAATATTCATTTTTCTATGGAAAAAGAGTGGTGGACACCTCAATGCTATTTGACACTTAGACAAAAAAGGAGAGACAAGAAAGAAGAACGTAAATATCATATGTTATAGAATAAAGATTTGTGAACACCTTTACTTTAGTTGACATGCGTAGAGAGATAAAAGGAAAAAAATGTAAGTATGACAGGTAATATAATATTAATAAAAAAAAGATAAAAAAATGATAAATGTTAATGAAGTGTTTGGAATAATGAAGTATTTACATATCACTATTTTATGTTATATAATGTGACTAGAAGAGGGATAGAGAAAAATAAGAGATGTGAAATGAGTATTTATAACATGGGAGTGTTATAGCTGTTGCCGTCAATGAACTTATCTATAGATTGTTTGAATTTCAAACCCGTTCCCTTTAATATACGTGTAACCTGCTGAATAAGTTAACTATTAAAGTTATGGATATGGACCCAAGTTCAATTTTTCCTTATACCAATCTAAATCTTACTCAAACCCATCAAATTACATATACATATACCGCGAGAAAATATATAATGAAAACTCGAATTTGATTTCTAATTGCATACACATACATACAAAGCACGTCTAATTTTTAGAATATTGATTTTTTCTGTCTCTATATATAACTTCAAGAAGTCTAGAATATTCATTTTTCTTTAGCTGGTGCCGTCAATAAACTTATCTGTAACTAGCTTGTTTGAATTTTCATTTTTCAAACCTATTCCCTTGAATATACATGTTGCCTGCTACGTAAGTTACCTATTAAAATCATAGATATGGATCAAACTTCAACTTTTCTTTACACCAATCTAAGAATCTAAAGAATAGTCTTACTCAAATTAACCCATTAATTAAATTACAAAAATACACCTGGCGAGAGCATATATAATCAAACTCGAATTTGCATCACACCCATCAAGGGCATGAAGAGCAAAACAATGGCTAACTCAAAAAGGCTTTCGTTTCTGATTTCCACCATCCTTGTGGTGCTCCAATTCAGTTTCTCCTCCGGACAAGTTACAGTGAAAGGAGGATATTGGCACCCTGATGGTGGCCGCGCGGTTTCTGACATTGATCCCACCTATTTCACTCACCTCTTTTGCGCATTTGCGGACCTCGACACCAGCACCAACCAAGTCACCATTTCTTCCTCCAACGCACCCTTGTTCTCAACCTTCACCCAAACCGTCCAGAACAAGAACCCTTCAGTGAAAACCCTTCTCTCCATAGGCGGTGGCCAGGGCCCTTCGCTGGCCGCAGCTTTTGCTGCAATGGCAAGCCAAAACAGCACCCGAAAGTCCTTCATAGACTCTTCAATTGAAGTGGCCAGAAGCAACAACTTCCACGGCCTTGACCTTGATTGGGAGTACCCTTCCTCCGACACAGACAAGACCAACCTTGGGCTACTCCTCAAGGAGTGGAGAGAAGCTGTTGCTGAAGAGTCTACAAACTCTGGCAACCCTGCACTGCTGTTATCTGCAGCAGTGTCCGGTTCTGACCAAATATCTCCATTGGATAGTTATCCTGTGCAAGAAATCGCTGACAACTTGGACTGGGTCAACGTGATGGCCTATGACCTTTTCACACCTGGCGGGTACCCTAACTTGACACAACCACCTGCACCTTTGAGAAACCCACAAGGCCAATTCAGTGGAGATGAAGGGGTCACGAAGTGGACTAAATCACTAGGACTTCCATCTAACCGTATAGCTCTGGGGTTACCGTTTTATGGCTACTCGTGGCGTTTGGTGAATGGTGAAGACCATGGACTATTTGCTCGTGCCGATGGTGCAACTTCTGGAGATGGGTCTATTGGGTATGCGGATATCAGGGAATTCATAAGTGATGAGGCCGCACAGACTCTGTATAACGCCACGTTTGTCACAGATTATTGTTATTCTGGGACAACATGGATTGGTTATGATGATACTCAAAGTGTCACTGCCAAGGTCAATTATGCCAAAGAGAATGAATTGGCTGGATATTTTGCTTGGCAAATTGGCGCCGATGACGATTCATGGACACTTTCTAAAACTGGTGAGTGCTGTTATGGATTAGATTTTATGTTCGGCAACTATTTATCCCAATTTTCTTGCAGTTAAATAGAACTTCATTAACGGCTTTAGTTTAGCAAATACTTTTTCTGGGTTTAAACTCTATTAAAAAAAAGCTCTGTTAGTTGATCGATGATTGCTATGAAATTTCTGTGTTATCTTCTTGTCTATAGTATGTTTCGAATGGTTAAAATCTTAAAATGTTAACTGGATAAAAAATTGAAACTTTGCGTATAAATTATGATTATTGTACCTTAAAAAGTTCGGCTTTATAACGTTTAGTAAGACAATGTCTTGTGAGATTTGAAAATTTGGGTGGTATATGGTAAGCAGATAAGAATTTGGCGTCGTGTGTTATATGCATTAAAATTAAATAGAGAAAAAAAAAGTGTTTCTTTACAATGTATAGAAAGTCATTTGCAATGATAAAAGCAATGGAGTTGCCTTGTTTTTAATTAGTTAGCTCCAAAACTTGGGTGTATCCTATCCGTAGTCGTTTGACTTGAACATTTCTTTGGTTATGGATTGGCCTTTAGCATTTGATTATTTGGAAGAAAAAATTAAGTCGGAGAAAAATAAAATCAAGGGAATTAACGAGAATCTGATAGCGTTTTTCCAACGTGTACATTTATCTAAATTCTTATTGTGCATATAAATCATTTCTTGAGAAGATGCGATATTTTATAAACGGTAAAGATGGTTGTTGCATAAACAAAAGTATACAGATTCATCATGAAAATAAGTGTGGGGGATTATTGTTGAGCATTCTGTAGTATGCAAGCGTAATTAATAGATGGAGTTTCTTTAGTTATGTACTTTTCAATGTTTCTGTGATTTATGTGCGAAAAAAGTGCCTATATAACATTATTTTGTTTTAAATGTTTGATTGTGTGAGGTACATGGATATAGATATTTTTTCTCTCTTAAGATTTCATCAAATAAAGGGGAAAAAGTAGGCATTAAGATCAAATTTAACACGAAATATTTTTAAGGAAAACTGTTTCTTTTTTTTTTTTTTTTTGGTTAGGAAAAATGTTTCTTATTAGTAACTATGTGATTTTTTATCTTCTTATTTTATACGTTGAACCATGTGATGTTATAACAGTTAGATAAGTTTAAAAACTAGCTTTTCTAAGATATTTATCATACACAACATACACCAATCTCTATAATTTCAGTTCTTTGATCTTTCAACTTTCTAATTAAATGATAATCTTTTATTGTTGCAGCTTCTAATGCTTGGGGATCATAAATACGAGAGGTCAAAGATTCAGCTCAGAGGCTGTTGCTATTATATAGTTAGTTTACTTCGTAATAATAATGAAGAGATAAATACTTGTATTTCATGTTGTATGTAATAAGTGTATGTTGTATTTCATGTTATATTATATACTTGTGTTAAATATTTGAAGAGAGGGATTTGACATTCATAATAATCTTATTCGGTTCGAGTATGATTATCTCGCACAAAAAATACATGTGGTATCATAACAAAAAAGGATAATGAAAGTTAAAAGTTAAATTAAAATTTCATCAATAATAGATACCTAGTATATACAATGGTGTATGTGATAAGAAAACAAGACCGCTAAAGGCACGGTATATTTTACATGCTAAAGTAAATAATATTTCAGCGCCATTGGTGTGGTGGTGATTGTTTATTAGTTTTGTGTTTGTAAGTATCAGTTCATTTCGGGGTAGTGGGAACCAAATAGGTTAATGTCCGGTTCAGGAAAAAAAAAAAAAAAAAAGAGCCATGTATCATTGGCAATTACGAAAAAAATTGTCATTTACTTAGACAAAAACGATACTAATAGATGCAATTCTAACAACTTATTGTGTTTTTTTTTTGTTAATAAATAACAATTTTTTTGCAATGAACTAGTGTGCATAGAGGATATACTGCATAAAACAAATACTAAGATACAACAAAATTTAGCATGTCCCTTTGTACTTTTTGTTTTTAGGTCAACTGATCTTCGTTGAACAGGAAAAAGGAACAAATCCAGAGGTCCAAAATGGGCCCAATTCAGCAAAGTCTGCAGTATTTTTAAACAAATCTAACACAAATGCTTCCTTTGTCCTTGTACTTAACGGCTCTAATCGGTTCAATGGAGGACAGAGAAGGAGAGGAGAAGGAAGATGAAGGATTTCAATTACATATTTTGTTAAGGAGAAGAGAGGGGAGGAAAAATAAATTTATCCTTGTCTAATTCACAATGTCAAGGGAGGGATTTTATTATTTTAATTACATATTTTAGATTCACTTTCCATCTTCTCCAAATTTCTAATATTAGAGGGAAGACAAAATTAGGTGAGGAGAAATTTTGTTCCCTTTCATTCCCTTTCTCTCCTAAAATTTGAATTAAACAAGAGCTATTTTAAAAAACTCATCCCCTCCCCTTCATCTTCTCCCAACCAAACACTATGAACGTGTTTATTAGGACAATTTGCACTAGAACTTGCTTCCAACTGTATAGCGTTCCATAATCCAATTAACCAATGTCATTACATTAACTAAGATAATAATTTGTGTTTTGTACGATATTAAGTTTACAATATATAATTTTCTATATTATTATGGTTTTTTTAATGTATTTATCTATTTTTTTTATAATTTTATAAAAACTTATATTAATAAATATGTACATAAATATTTAAAATATATATAAAGAATTATAAATACAAATAATTTTATATTTACAAATGTTTTATATCATTCTAATTTAAATAAATATGCCTTTTAAAAATATTAACTTTATATGTGTATGTGTGTGTGTGTTTGTAGTGTGTAAATTTGAATTACATTTCGAGAATGTTATTTATGGAGATTATTGACTGATGCACATTGTGATAAATATGCAGATCCTTGTAAATGGCACACATAAGAGGTGCCGATGTTGGGCACACATGGCCTACTACTTCAGCTTGGAGAGAAAAGGCGATGCAACAATTTCCTATTTTACCGCTAGAAGTGATATAGGCTAATGATGTCCCTCCACAGGATTCGGTACTAGTACAACTTATTGGTGAGACTTTTTTAGGAGGTCCTCAGGACATCTATTTGTGCTTAGGTCTTTTACAGACCATGTTGCCATGTGCCTAAGGATAGAAGAGGACTGTCATGAGTTAAAGGTGGTAATTCATGGATAGAAGGTGAAAGACTTCAGATTGGAGCACAAGTAGGTGATGGCGATAATACAAGTGTTTGATTTGACACCCTTTCTAAATCCATGCTACCGCATAGTGGACAAGGACTTTTTGTTTTCTCTTACTGAATGATGGTAGAAGGACACCTGCTCATTCTACCTCCCAATTAGGGAGATGACCATCACTCTAGATGATGTGTCATTTCTCTTACATTTACCTATCTCTGGTAGTTATGCATATACCCATCACTATAAGCTTTAGAGGCATATGTGTACCTGGTATAGCTACTTAGGGTCAGCATAGGTACGACACTCATAGAGAAGATGGTGATCTAACTAGGGCACGTGCGATTTAACTTGCTACATTTGGCAGGCTGCACCATTTTTGTTGATAAGAGTGCCATATATGTGAATGTGACATTCTTGGATCTTTTTCGCAACCTTGGGGCATATAAGAAGTATGCACGGGGTGCCTTTGCCTTAGCATACCTATATGATCAACTCGATGATGCTAGTATACATTATATGAAGTAATTGAGAAGATATATTATTCTTCTATAGGTACCATAGTTTGTATTTTATTTTCTTTGGCTTCTTGTGTTAATTCAATCAATGATGTTAATGTTGTTTTGGGGCATTTTTTCGGCCATAATTTCTTGTTAATTAGCAATTGGATATACTAAGCACGTATTTTGTGCCTATCGATGGTCAATTGGTTGGGCCTCTAGTGGTGTGCTCATCATTTAAACTACATTGGATATGTTGCAGGCACAAGACATCTTATGGATGCTATATGCGGCCCGTAGAGAGTAGCATCCATTTTAGGAGATCTCACTCTTCTCAGGCTTCATCAAATCGAGCTCACTACTACATGCCCATCTATTGGAGAAGGTGTTATGACAGTTTGGGCATGTATAGGGCATTCCTCACTCATTGCTCATGATTACTGGTAATGTGCTTGTCGTTGAGGATTGTGATCATAAGTTTCTATAATACCATGATCACATTCTTGACGATGCCATAAGAGGACTGTAAATAACTGATCCAACATAATGTATGGATGGCTACAATGATTTGTTTCACCTCATTTCTCATCCATACCTCATACCCCCATGAAAGGGAGATCCTCTGAGAGTCCCTTTAAGAGTCCAAGCGCAGCTTCCTTTAGCCAGGCAGAGTCTTATGTTCGAGTGACTCTTATGCTTGTCCAATAAGTGTGTGTGTGTATACATATATATATATGCTTACTATGTATTTAATGACAATCATGCTTTTATGATATTCCTTTTGTATATTTCCATCATTAAAGAAAGAAGTTAATAACATTAATCATTATGGCAAAAAAAAGAAGAAAAGAATAACATTAATTGAAAAAAGAGATTTGTGGGTGTTTGAATGTATATATTACAATACAAATTATTAATTTATAAAAAGATGAGATAAAACTTACTTAATAATTTTGTTGATTTTATTTTATTTTGGCCACACACACATGTTATACTATTTTAAGTCTTAAAACACACATATACGTATTAAAATTATTTGCTACAATATTAGTTAAGTAAATGATTCAACGTGTTTTTTTTTCTTCTAAATTCAATTTATTAAATTAATTATGCTCAAATAAATATACATTACATATACACATGTGAATGAATTATTTTATCATTGTTGTTGTCTAAGTATATGTTTCGATTTTTTTTTTTGTTTTATATTTATAGTAATTAATTACTATGGATATCATTTAAAAAATTTTAAACTAATTGAAAGCATTAATTGCATTATATAATATCTTGTTCTATATATATATATTGTTTAAATTATTAATCATCCAAATATCATTATTCAATAAATATTAATGTATTGATTCAAATATTTGTTTTGATTAATTTATAATAGTTATAAAATTATAATTTCTAAATGATATTTAAATAATATATATTGTTTAAATTACAAACTTATATAAAATCAAAATAAATATTTCAAAATTTCTTAATTTAAATCTGTTATAAAATTAAATTGTAATATATTTTTGATATTAATTAATTTGAATCAAAATATATAATTTTATTCTCAATTTGAATGTCAAATATCACGAAAATCATTTTAATATGATTATGCATTTTTATTAATTAAAAATAAAAAAATATTTACATTTTGGTGAAAAGAAAAGTGAATGAAGTCTGCCATATGACATTTGTGTATGTGGCATTATAAAGATGTCTAAAAGGGTTGGGTTAATTATGTGATTAAATCATTCATCTTGTATAATTCCACCCACATAAATCGCCAATCTAATGGGCTACCCAACTCATTGAGTCGAAACATTGTTTGGTTAAATATTATTTTGTTGGACATAGTGTTTTGTGTACTATTGTGAATTTCATGTTATTTTATTACTTTGCATTAAATTTATTTAACTCATGATGATAATTTATAAAGAGCATTTGTGCCAAGACAAATTATTATGATGATATTCTTGTGATTGTAATGTTACGTTTGTGTTTATATAATTTACATTTATTTACTTAGTGAGTCAATTTATGAGTCACTCATTTTTTCATAATTTTCTTTTTTACTTTTTTTGAATTTTGGTGGGTTAACCCAACTCAATCTGCAACACACAAGGATTGGGTTGAGATTTTCAATCACATCTCAAAACGGGGTCAATGCAACCCAACCTATTTTTTTGCAAGTTCTGGCTGGTCGAATGAAAAATATGATACATCTTTTTGAACTTGTTATGTTATTTACTTAATGTAATAAAATGTATCATTTTTAATAAATTATATGTCTATTTTTTTTATAAAATATTTATTTATATTTTAAAATACTTGTATATAGGGGTGTTCAAAATAGGTGAACTGAACTGAACTACGTGAAAATTGAACTGAACTTGAACAATAATTCATCAAACCGAACTGAACTAAAAAATAGTTCAGGCAAGCCAAACTGAACTGTTTGGCAAATTATTTTCTCAAATCCGAACTGAACTGTGCCTTTGAACTGAACTAAACTGTTTGAATCGAACTGAATTGTGTTGAACCAAATTGAACTATTTTTTTGCACTGAGAATTTTTACCCCTTTATAAAAATGGTTCAGTTTTTACAGTTCGGTTTAGTTCAATTTCGTTCCTAAACAATTCGGTTCTCAAATAGTTCGGTTCAGTTCTCAAATAGTTTAGTTCAGTGTTTTATAAAAACAATTTAGTTCAATTTTTTATAAAAATAGTTTAGTTTTTATAGGTCAGTTCGGTTTAGTTATCAAATAATTCAGTTCAGTTTAGTTTTTTTGAACACCTCTACTTGTATGTCTATTATTCCAGTCCAAGTTCGACCCTGTTTGAATGAAATAGTGTGCGTGAATTATGTTGAGTGCATATTGTTGAGTACACACATTGGGACCTAGATTTGTTGTAGTTGAAAAGTAACTCCAAGACCCTGCAATCAAGATCTAATGGCCTAATATTTTGAAGTTATATTTTTTTATTATTGATTTTATAATAATAATTTTTTACGGTTAGGATTTCATGCAATGTGTTTCGTGACTGCAGACAATCTATACTCTACACTTTATACTATTTTATTTTGAAGTTGAATTGGCTAATTAACGAATTCAATTAGGGATGTGTTTGAAATAGGTGAGTTTTCGAAGGAGAAGTTCTCTATGGGTTGAGAATTCACACCATGATTCTGGGTGCATATTTATTTTCGAATTCAATTAATGGGGCAAGATTTTGATTTATATATTGCTAGAGAAAATCCCAATTTGTGTTTTGTTTGGGAAAGTTGTTCCCATTGAACTGCAATTAGGTTTTTTGAATTCTGTTACTGTTTATCGCTTGCTAAATTCATCAAAAGTATTGGACAATGCTCCATTAGCCGACTCTTGAAAATGTAATGGAGTGAAAATTATCAGTGATAATTCACCTGAGTTAGGAACAATTAAAGAGAATAACAACATTACCAATTTCTCTGCGGGTTGCCTGCAACGTCATGGAGTTAAAGGTTGAAGACAGGGTCCTGAGAGAGGGAGGTAGTGGAAGGTAAGAGGCATTACAGTTTCCGGCAATGTTTTAAAAATCGAATTGGACCGGCCGGTCCAACCGAAAACCAGTGGTCTGACCAGTTTGAGTTTATAGTTAGATCAGATGTGCTTCCGACTCAGTTTGAACCGGCATGAATCGCTAGGTTTACGATCCACCCATTAACCCGCGGTCTTACTTGACTCGGGGCCGGTCCAACGAATTTTTTTTTTTATAAAAAAAACAAGCAAACAACGTCGTTGTTGGCTTTAGATCCAGGATACCTATCCCTCTTCAGACTGAAACGAAGCTGAACTCCAAGGTCCAAAATGAAAACCTAAGGGACCTATGCTCTCCGCTCCCGCTGTGACTATGAGACTATGAGAGTGAGTGGCCTCGTCACCGTCATGTTGTCGTCGCTAGTCAGAAGTCATTGTCCAGTCGCCCTACAGCAAGTCATCCAGTCGCCGTCGTGCGCGGCTTTGTTCCTCATTTTCCCTATTCCTTGCGGCTTGCGTGGCTCTATCCCTTATTTTCCTTGTTCCTTGCGCGACTTTATTTCTGTTTGACACTAGTTTCTTTGTGGGGAGGTTGATTATCTCTATCCATGCTTGCTCTTGTTCCCTGATTATAAGTTTGTGGTTGTCGTGGATATAATTCTATTTGCAATCCTTTGTTTGATATGCTTTGAATTAGGTTCCTTTGGACTTAGAGATGATACCAATAGTTTGTGTATGGAGCTATAATTATGTTGTGTGGAATATCCGAATATGTGCTATATCATACGAATACTTTGTGTTTGGACTTTGGAGCATATTCTCTGTATATTTAATTGCATCTTGCTGCATTGATAAAGTGGAATTGTGGAAGTAAAGGGGGGGGGGTTTCAAAATGGTGATGTAATTCTCTATTATTATTTTTTAGAATAAAATTGTATCTTTTTTAAGTAAAGTGGCCAGTGTAGGTTCTTAATTACATTATTGATATGCATATTGCCTATGATTGTATAAAATGTGCAGGAGCTATTGATTTTGTATGAGATGATAGGCTCTTAATATTGTTGGTATGCTTATGGTTGTATTATAGTTGTAGGTTCTTATTACATTTTTTTATTGTATTAGAGATGGCATCTGGTGAAGCACCATTATCTCAAGAGGCTTCTACTCAAAATTTAATCCAGAGGCATATTAAAGGCAAAACTGATATTGCTTGGTGTCATTGTAAAATGCTTCAGGAGAATGGAAAATTTGTTTTATTGTGTATTTACTGTGATCAAGTTATTAGGGGAGGTGGAATTAATATGTTCAAGAGTCATTTGGCTAGTGAGAAAGGTCAAGTTGAACAATGTAAGAAGGTGCCTGCAAATATTTGTTTCCAAATGAAGCAAAATATTGATGAGTGCAGGAGCAAGAAAAGAAAAACTCAAGAAGATTATGATGATAGTTATCCACGTAGTGAAGAAGGTGGTGAAGTGCAAATGGAAGTGGAACAATCAAGACCAGCAGCTTTTGCATCTTAAAGGGGGAAGAATAGCAGTCGCATTGGTAATTATTTCATTCCTAGAACATCTCTCGGAGCTCAACCTTCCTTAAAAAGCGTGTTGCAAAGTAAGGAAGTGGTAGAAAAATGTGACCTTGCTATTGCAAAATGGTTCATTGATGCATCTGTTCCATTTAATGCAGCTAATTCAACATATTTTCAGCCTATGATTGATGCTTTCTGTAGCATGAGTCCAACGTACAAGGTTCCCAGTATGTACACTCTTTGTGGTCATTTGTTAAATAGGTGGGTTGATGATACAACGAAGCTTATAGAGGATTATTGTGCTATTTGGAAGAAAATTGGTTGTTGGAGAACTTTTATCAACCTTTTAGTTTATTGCCCTAAGGGAACTATTTTTCTTAAATCTATTGATGCCTCTCATGCTTCTAAAACGGTTGATATGTTGTATAAGCTTTTTAGGAAGGTGGTATTATATGTTGGCCCTGAAAATATTGTTCACATAGTGACAGATAATGCTGCAAATTATGTTATTGCTGGTAGGCTATTAGAAGCAGAGTTTCCTAAATTGTTCTAGTCTTTTTGTGCTGCACATTGCATTAATTTGATGTTACAAGATATGGGAAAATTAGAGGAAGTAAGTGAAGCCGTGTCACATGCCTCAAAAGTTACAAAATATGTTTATAACCATTGCTATGCATTGTATTTGATGAGAAAACATACAGGTGGCAGAGAAATACTTCGTCCTGCTCCAACTCACTTTGCCACTAACTTCATTGCTTTGCAAAGCATTTTGGCTCAAAAAGATGCATTAAAAGCCATGGGAACATCTAAAGAATGGATAACCTCAGCTTATGCCAAAGAAGCCAAGGCAAAAAATTTGTGGAGCAAGTCTTAGACTTTGGTTTTTGGAGTGGTTGTGCTGATATAGTGAAACTTACTAAACCACTTGTATGTGTGTTGTGTATTGTTGATAGTGAAGATAAATCTGCTATGGGTTTTCTTTATCAAGCTATTTATAAAGCTAGAAAGGAGATGGTGAGGAGGTTTTGAAGAAATAAGAAGAAACTGGAGCCTTACTTGAAGATTTTAGATAATCGTTGGGATTCACAGCTTCGTAAAAATCTTCATGCTGCCGGTTATTGGTTAAATCTAGCTTGTCTATTTAATGATGATGAATTTGAACAACACAAGTCCACAACATCTGGTCATTTAGATGTCACTGAAAAATATGCTCATGGAGATCCTGAACTGAGGAGTAAGTTGACTAGTGAGATGAAAACGTACAAAAATGCTGAGTTGGATTTTGGAAGGCAAGCTGCTTTATATGAATGAAATACAGTGATGCCAGGTAATTTTCATAACTTGTGATCCTTAATATTTATTTTAGTTCAATACATATATTGATTTATTTCTTTACATGCAATGTTCTAGATCAATGGTGGGAATCTTATGGATGTGGTGCACCAAACTTACAAAAGTTGGTTGTCCATGTTTTAAGCCAAACGTGTAGTGCGTTGGATTGTGAATGAAATTGGAGTGTGTTTGAGCATATTCATTCAAAAAAAAGAAATAGGTTGGAGCATCAGAAGCTTAATGACTTAGCCTTTGTTCGTTACAACTTGAGGCTGCAACATAGATATTATTATGTTTCTTCTTCTTTGATTGTTTATCTTTCTATTTGTAAATACATATGCTTAGATTTAAATACATGTGCTTAGGAAAAAGAGGCATCAAAGTTATGATCCTATCAATTTTGAAACTCTTGATGATCATTCTAATTGGGTAATGGAGGAGTCACCACCATTTCTAACCAATGAAGAGGTGGATGCATTACGTAATGACCTTGCAAATTTGACCATTCAACCAATTTCAAGTGATATTGGTATGTTTTTCCCAACGTTGTACTTACAATTTCATTGTTTCATATTTGTTATCACTAGTTAATTACTAACTTTTATCTAAAATGATGTTGCTATAGATCAATTGAATTTGGATGAGAGATGCACAAGACAATACCATGGAGAACATGAATCTAAATGAAAGCAATGTTGAGGAAGCTACTAGGGAAGGTTCTGAGTTCTTTGATGAAGAAAGAGTGCCTGAAGTTGACCTATCTTTTACTCCTTGGGCATAAATAACTTTTGAACTTGTTTAGAACTTCTTGTTTAATTATGTTTAGAACTTATTTTTGGACTTTGTTATATGAGTTTATTACTTGTTTGAAGTTTGAACTCAAATGTCATTGGAAATTTGGAACTTATGTGAGTTTGTTCACATTGTTGCTTGTTGAGAATTTGTTTTATTTGTTTAGACTTTAAAACTTATGGGTGATCAATGTTAATGGATTTGAATTTGAAGAATGCTCTTGTGGATTTATGTTAATTTGTGTTGTCATTTTTTTTTGGTTTTTGTAAACCATGGTATAAAATTTTAATAAATTTTATTAGTATGAAATTTGTATGTTATGAATATTTTTAATTTTTTAATAGAGATCGGGGTTATGCGGTTCGATCGTTGACCCACCGGTTCGACCATTGACCTAGTGTCCTGACCGAGTAGATAATCGATCTGGTTTTAAAAACACTGGTTTATGGGAAGGAAGGTAATGTGTTAACGACTAAGATGAGTGGGAAGGGATGGTGAGTCACGTACCTCACTATAGTGGGTATATAACAAAATCAATGGCTAAAGATAGATGTAATTTTTTGGCTTCGTTTGAGTAAGGAGAGAAGTAGAAAGAGAGTAAAAGAGAAAAGAGAATGGTAGATTTTTAAGGTATTTAGATTAAGAAAAGTAGAAAAAGTAGGAGAGAAAAAAAGTGAGTGTGTGTTGTAAAGACATATTTGTCCTTAAAAACATATTTACATAGTCCAAAATAAAAGATAAATACATCATTTCAATTTTTAGTGGGTCCTACTATTTTTTTTTCCACTTCTTCCACCAAAATCGCTTTACTTAAGAAGAGATTTTTTGTTGTTGTGGACCCCACTAAACTTTTCTCTCTTCTCCCACTTCTCTCCCTTCCCAAACAATAGAAAACTTAAATCTCTCTCACACTTTTTTCTCACCTACTTGTTTCTCTCTAAAATCACTCTAAACAAATAATGCATTTGTGTTATTTCATCCTCCCCATATATGAATGATTTAGCCAAAGTAACGAGGCTATGTTTTAAATATTCCTGAATACCTTTTGTGTGTTCCTAGAATTTTCCTGTTGTTTTAATGAAAACACAAATAATTTTTAAACACCTAATACGCTATCATACACCTAGTGATGAAGTGAAAAAAAGAAAAAACAAATATAAGTATGATGGATAATTTGATGTGATAAAAAGATAGAGATAGAGAGAAATATCTTTTTCAAGTTGACTCCAAACCAAACCATTTTAATATGTTTAGGCTGTCCTAATTATAAGAATAATGAGACTGTTGATTTTGATTCTAAAATATTTATAGTCTAAAAAAATTTCATATATTGTTTAAAAATTATTTATCATTAATTTAAATTATTAAGTTATAAATTTTATTACGGGTGTTGTATGCTTTGGTCCTATATTGGGGAGGGATTACTCTAACCTGGAGATTATGTCATCTGTCTATGGGCCTATTTTGATATATATTAAAAGATCTTTTGAGAGTTTATATTTTGGAATAAGTACTTTGTTATGTAAAAAGTGGTATTTGGATGTACATTTTTTTTCAGCTTTTGGAAAAGTAAAAGCTCTTAGTAAAGCTTATGGTGAAGTTAAAATTTTTCAGGTTCTTAAATAATTATTATTTTGAATAAGTACTTAAAAATGTATTATCCAAACACAATATTAGCTTATTTAAAAAGATCTTTTCATAATAGAACTTCTAAATAAGCTCTTTTTTATAAATTCTTTTAGAAAAGCTCATTCAAACAGGCCATATGTCTTCCATTCTTAGCGCTCCTTGTGGTTAGTGTGGAAGGCCTTAATGAAATTCTTTTGTTGATAAAAAAAAAGTTATAAATTTTATTACGATATAATATATTATTTACTTTTATTTTAGTTAGTAAGATTACGAAATCTAGAGATATGTGTATAAGTATTATTATTATTATTATTATTATTATTATAAAATATTTAAGTGTAACGTTATTATTTATTTTAAAAAATTAAGAAAAATATTTTTACATTAATTGTGGACTCTATTCTCCCTCCAAAAAAAAAAGCTATTAAAATTCGTATAAAGTTTAAATTTCATGAATATATGTCTATATATTTTGATAAGTGTTAGTGATAAGATTACATGTTAAATTGAAGATTTTTTTTGTATTGATTATTTTGTATAGATCAATTTACTTTTTCAGTTGAAAGTCGACTTTTCAAAATATAAAATTATGTTTGATTTTTTTTATTTATTTGAATCCTAAAATTGAAAACTTTGACTTTGACGTGAATGAAGTGAAAAAATATTGTATTAATCTTAAAGATTTCAATTTACTTTTAGTGAGTATTATAATATTGAAAATATTGATTTATTTTTAAAATAAAGATATTGCAAGAATGTAAATATATAAAAGAAATTCATATTCCACTAAAAGTATTTAATTATTTCAAAAAATTATATTTTTTTTCAGATACATGCATTACTTTTAGAATATTACTAACAACATTTAATTGTTGCTATGGCTTAAAGTAATTTTTTAAAATTAAAATTATTCAAATTTTATTTGAGATTAACTATATTAAATGATAGATGAAATAAATTTGTCATTTTATATATTGAAAGTGAAATATTAAAAGTACTTGTTTATAAAACTTTGATCAATAATTTTGTAATTGATACAAAAATAAAATGAGAACTGTGAAGTTATATTAAATTATATATATAAATTTCAATAAACCACCATTTTAGTCTTTAAAAGTATATAACACTATCATATTAGTCCTAAAACTAAGAAAATTCTAAATAAGTCCTTGAAAATGTAATCTGTCAATCTAATTAATCCAAAATTTTAAAAAATTGTGTGACTTGAGTGATAATATTAGCATATGTTTAGAGATCAAAATAACAATAAGTGGTTAAATTTAGGTACTTAAAAGAAACAACTAGAAATTTTAGGAACTTATTTAAAACTTTCTTAGTTTTAGAGAATAATATGACAACGCACTACACTTCTAGGAGAAAATATTAGATGATCTTGAACTATCATGATCTTCATTAATCTTCACATGACATGTAATTTTATTATTAATTCTTTCTCATAAATTGTAACATTTGAATATGTATGTATTATATAAACATTGTTTGTGACTATGGACACAAGTTATGTTTGGATTAGTGAAAAAAATGAAGTAGAATGGATTGGAATATAATGGAATAGAATAAAAATGTTATTCTATTATTTGGATATTTTATAATGGAATGGAACAAAAATTTAATTCATTGTTTGAAAAAAAAAACAGAACAAGATGATTTCTAACTTTTTAAAATTCTCGTATTATTCTTATTTTAAATATATTATCCTTAAGAGACTAATGATTAGGAAAAAAATTGTAAAGATAAAAAGTCATTTTATAATTTAAAAACTTTGTCTTTGTTCCATCAAGTGCACATCAAATTTGAGAGAAAGAAAACTAAAATTAAATGATGAAATAGAATGAATTATGTTTCATTTTCTTCCATTATGTTCCATCAATAATTTCAGGAAGAAAAATCGTAATATACTCTATAAATTTCTTCTAAGGCTTTTATACACACCCACCTAAAATCTGGACCATTCTGATCATCCAGGTTACTTCTTCAATAATAAACAACTTCAATAGTTATGACAAATATTCACCAAAAAAAAATAAAAATAGTTACGACAAATGCTGCAGATCCAATCTGGAGCTAGCTGTGTATTCCAATAAGATCATTGGAACTATATTTTATTTGGCTACTACATACTGCTAGTGTTTCAGCTTTTGGACCTCTCTGAAAATGCCATTCGATTCAATTGCATGCAGCGTACGTAAGCGGTGCAAGTGCAAGTGTGCATTGATTAATAACATGTAAAAATAAACTATAAATATGGCTAACCAGAACACCTGAGTACTTCACACCCAGAGAAGAGAACATAATCTTCTTTACAATGGCAATGGCTTACTCAAAAAAGTTTTCATTTCTCATTTCCATTCTCCTTTTCATCCTGCACCTCCACGTGTCCACTGCACAGCCTATAATCGGAGAAGTTTCTGTTTCCGTTGACACTGATCTTGACGTGGTACCCATCAATGCCACGGTTAACTTTGACATTGTTACTGCTTCCAATGCCGTCTTGAATTCCAACACTTCCACAATTATCATCCCCCCTTCAAACGCAGCTCAATTGTCAACCTTCACCCAAACCATTCAGCAAATAAACCCTTCAGCCCAGACCATGATTTCTGTAGGAGGCGCTGCTTCAAATTCACCAATCTTTTCTGAAATGGCAAGGCAAGCCAGTACCCGGAAACCGTTCATTGATTCAGCAATAAATCTAGCCCGATTATACAACTTCCATGGCCTTGAACTTCATTTGGGGTATACCCATCCACTCATTCAGACATTGCCAACCATGGTTCTCTCATCACAGAGATGAGAGAAGCTGTGGATAGAGAGTCTAGAACCTCACGAAAGCCACCTTTGCGCTTAGTGGGTACAGTTCACTCTCCTGGCTACTACTCATCGAAATACCCCATTCGGGCAATGTCAAAAAGCTTTGACTGGGTGAAAATAATGCCTTATGATTTCTACACCCAAATCAGAACCCCAATATGACAGCACCACCAGCAGCTTTATATGTTGTGAAAAATTCACCCTCCCGAGTTAGCGTAGATAGAGTGATCTCAGATTGGATTCGATCCGGCTTGCCTGCAAAAAAATGCGTGATGGGTTTGCCCCTTCATGGCTACGGATGGCGTTTGTCGAATCCTAATAACCATGGATTGTTTGCTCCAGCTCATGGTCTTGCCATTGCTGGAGATGGGTCCATAGAATACAGACAGATAAGGGCATTTATAAGGCAGAATAAAGCACAGTGTATGTGCAATTCAACTGCGGTCACATATCATTAGTTTTAGGAGAATATGTGTAAAGATGTTGAATGATATAGAAGTAGTTGATAGTGAATGATAGTAAGGCTTTATTTGATGTGTGAAAGTGCTTTGAAAGTGCTTAGAAGTGCTTATAATGCAAAGACTCATTGCCTATTTATAGGCTTGCATGAATAGTTCTAGAGAAATCTAGACTTTATTGTTCTAGAGTTTTCTTCACTTTTCTACTTTTTCCTATAGCTACATTTTTATAAGTTTCTAGAATTTTCTAAATACATTGTGAATATTTTACAAGAGTATTCTATAATGTTCTTTACTTTTTCATATACACATATTAGTATTAGACTCTTCTAGAAATTTGCAGCACTTTCTTTTACTCCTCTTTGATGCAAATTTCGGAGACTCCAAGCATTATTTGTAGATATATGCTCAAATCTTGCTCTTGGTAGTGCCTTTGTAAAAATGTCTGCGATTTGATCTTCTGTCTTACAATACTTAAGTTGCATTTGTCTAGTTGTCTATGCTTCTTTGATGATTCTTCATAGCATTTATGCTCAAGCATGGTTGTATTGCAAGTTTCATATATATCCACTAAAGATCTTACTCGTCTTGGAGTAGACTCTAGTGAGAAATCTTGTTGTTGTGGAGGTGGAGGTGGAGGAAGCATACTTGGATCCCCTGCTACTTCTTCAACTTCTTCTTAAGGTTGTTGCTCTAAAACAGGAATGTTGTTTCTCACAACCTTTTCTTCTTCCCAATTCCAAGCAGCATTTTCATCAACTTCAACATCTCGACTGATGGTGAGCTTCTTTGTTTGCAAGTTGTAGACTCGATAGCCTTTTGATTGTGTAGTATATCCCAAGAAGATGCCTCGTATAGTCTTGTCTTCTAACTTATGTCTCTTCTCATCAGGAATGTGTATGTAGCAAATAGATCCAAATACTCGTAGGTGTTTAGCTGATGGCTTTTGTCCACTCCATGCTTCAATAGAAGTCTTGTCTTGTACTGCCTTAGTCGGACATCTGTTGAGTATGTAGACTACAGTGTAAATTGCCCTGCCCAAAAAGTGTTAGGCAAACCCTTCTCCTTTAGCATTGATCTAGCTATCTCCATGACTGTGCGATTCTTCCTCTCAGAGACGCCATTTTGTTGCAGAGTATATGCGACGGTAAGTTGGCGCTCAATGCCTTCATCTTCACAAAACTTTTCAAACTTGTGTGAGTTGTACTCCTTGCCTCAATCACTTTTAAGTACTTTTATATGTTTCCCATTTTTCTTCTTGACTAAAGCTTTAAACTTCTTGAATATTCTAAAGACTTCTAATGTTTCTTTAATGAAGTATACCCAAGTCATTCTAGAAAAGTCGTCAATGAAGAGGATGAAATACCTGTTGTTGTTGAGTGATGGTGTCCTCATCGGTCCACAAATGTCAATGTAGATCAACTCCAACACATCTTTAGTTCTCCATGCTTTGTCAGATGAAAATGGTAATCTGTGTTGCTTTTCGAGAAGACATCCTCCACAAGCTTCGTTGTTTTCTTTCAGGCATGGCAGGTCTTTCATCATATTCTTTTGGTATAACAGCTTCAAGGCATGGGTGTTGAAGTGGCCAAATCTTCAATGCCAAAGCCATGAATCATTAACTTGAACTTTCATGGCAATGTCAGTAATATATTTTAAGCTTATCAGGAAACTTCTATTTCTTTTCTTCATTTTAACTTGGGCTATTTCCCGCCTTTTGTTATAGTTATCATAGATTGTGCATGTATCTCCTTCAAAGTGTAGAGCATAGCCTTTCTCCATCATTTGGCCAATGCTTAAGAGATTTTCTTTAAGATTAGGAACAAGTAAGAGGTTTTTGATGAGTCTTGTACCTTTATTTGTCTCCACCATGACAATGCCTTTGCCTTTGGACTCCACCATGGTGCCATTTCCCAATCGAACTTTTACTTTGACAGAATTATCAATTTCTTTGAAGATGCTCCTATCTTTGGCCATGTGATTGCTGCAATCGCTATTCAAGTACCAGCCTCCACTTGTTTCATCACTGGAATCTCTGGTAGCATAGAAAAGATGCTGCTCATTATCGTGCTCTTCAACAAAATTTGCTTGCTGCTTATTTTTGTTGCAGCAGTTCTTCTCTACATGCTCGGATTGTTGCAGTACTGACACTGTGGCTTTCCCCGATGCCAATAGTCTTTCTCCACGTGACTTGTCTTCTTACAGATGCCACATGGAGGATATTTGTCTTGATTGATCTTCGAGAAACTTCTAGAATTCTCTTTATTTCTAGAATTTTCTCCATTTTTCTTTCCTCTATATTCTTTATTTTGAGACCGTAATTCGAGCTTTGATTGAAAGGCATTTTCGATAGAATCTACATCATGCCAACTCAATCTTTGCTCATATGCTTCAAGAGAGCCCATTAGTTTTGTCACTGATAAGGTAGACAAATCTTTGGTTTGCTCAATTGTAGTCACAATTACATCATATTTATGGGGAATAAAATTAGAATTTTCTCAATAATTCTCTTGTCAAGAATATTTTCCCCATATGCTCTCATTTGACTAACTATTTCTTTTATTCTAGAATAGTAATCTTTTACGGTCTCGGATTCCTTCATTTTTATTAATTCAAACTCACGTCTTAGAGTTTGAAGTTTAATGGCATGTACCTTGGCACTTCTTTGAAACTTCTCCTATAGTGTACTTCATGTTTCTTTAGAACTTGTGGCACCCATTATTCTTGAAAAAATTGTATCAGTTACTGCTTATTGTAGAATAAATAATGCCCTTGAATCTTTTTGCTTTTTTTCCTTTAGCTCCTTCTTATGAGCTGTAGTCAGAGTAGAACTGTCTGTAGGAGCAATGAATCCATCTTCTATAATATCTCATAGATCTTGAGAGCATAAAAATGTCTTCATTTTAAAGCTCTAAAAATCATAATTTTCTCCAATAAAAATTGGGATAGGAATAGATGAGGGTTGAATAGTATTAGCCATTATTTAAGGAAAAATTATGGGATTGGTAGAGAATATAGTAGGATTTTTTTTTGAAAGTAGTTGGATAATATCTCTACGCCCAGTAGATGATCGAATGTAGCTCTGGTACCACTATTAGTTTTAGAAGAATATGTGTAAAGATGTTGAATGATATAGAAGTGGTTGATAGTGAATGATAGTAAGGCTTTATTTGATATGTGGAAGTGCTTTAGAAGTGCTTACTACAATGCAAAGACTCATTGCCTATTTATAGGCTTGCATGGATAGTTCTAGAGAAATCTAGACTCTATTGTTCTAGAGTTTTCTTCATTTTTCTCTTAGCTTTTCTACTTTTTCCTATAACTACATTTCTATAAGTTTCTACATTTTTCTAAATACATTGTGAATATTTTACAAGAATATTTTAGAATGTTCTTTACTTTTTCATATACATATATTAGTACTAGACTCTTCTAGAAATTTGCAGCACTTTCTTTCACAGATTATTGCTATTCTGGGACAACATGGATTGGTTACGATGATGTGCAGAGTATATCTAAAAAGGTTAATTATGCCAAGATAAAGAATTTGCGCGGGTATGCTCTTTCGAACCTTGTTGCGGACGACAATGGGACTCTTTCTCAAACAGGTAAGCGTGACCTCTATGAAAAATTGTTTGTTAGATTTGTTAATAACAAATAATGGTCTTCTTTGTATTCAATATTTGTATTTAGAGTAGCATATTATGAAACGTCGGCTAAACATATATATATATATATATGTATTAGCATGCTTTTTCTGTGAAATTCTTTTAGGTTGTATTTCGATGAGGAATTTTAAATTTTCAAAAAATTTAAAATGTTTGAAATTTGAATTACCTTAATTTAAATTTTCTTCATTTGTTAAATATTCTGTTTGGATACATCAATTCAATTTTTTTTAAAATTTCAAATTCTAAATATGGATATGACATTTTAAATTCTACTGTATACAAAATTTAATTTTTAAATACATAATTAAAAATTAAAATTTTAATACTAAACTTTTTCAAAAATAAACATTAGCAATTTTTAAATATTTAATAATTTACAAATAATTTTATTATTAAATAATATTTAATAATTCAAAAATATAAATATTGATATTTTTTACATCAATATTGGTAAAAAGAAGAGAAAGAAGAGGGAAAGAAGAAAAAGATAAGAGAGAGAGGGAGTGGGGAGAAAGAAAATAAACATAGAAATAAAAGAAAATGAGTATGAAAATTTTCAAATTCTTATTTTTTTTGATAAATTTAAAATTTTACAATTTTAAGTAGTAATCAAAATACTTTCATAAATTACTAAAATTTTAATTTTTTATTAAATTTCTTATACAAACAATATATTTCACTACAAAGTATTTTAAATTTTCTATAAAAATAAATTACCTTCTTAAAATTCTCCATCCAAACATAAGGTTAATTAATTTTAACCGCGTACCCTCGTATACCCTGTTGGTATATATTGCCTATATTTCCAGTCCAATGCTTTCCCTGCTCTAATCGGTAGGTTTTGTTGTACTGCATAACAGCTGACTGGGCGTGGAGACGATCCGTACGCGCGTACAAGATTAAGGGGTCATATAAAAGTCATGCTTGACTTGATAAATAAAATTCAGGTGCCGTTTACCCTGAGATGTACTGTTATTACATATATAGATGCTGATCTTCAATGGTTGTGTATTGCAATTATTATGTAACTCTGTGCTTACTTAAAGCTAAATATATATATTTAAACAATGAGCTTGGAAATCACTTGTACTTGCTACTTAGTTGAAGATCCAACTAATATGTATCTTTTTAATTTGGTAGCCAAGTCGCACTATTAAATAAATACTTATGATGCATTCAGTTTGTTTTTTTTTTTTTAAATTGAATTAATAATTTTCTTATTTGTAATGCTAAAATTCTTAAGAAAAAATATTTACAGGTGAAGTTTAATTTTTAATATTGTAAAGTTATGAATATTATGTTACAAGTGAAATTGGACATAGTTTGCGGCAAGTTGATCAAACTGGTTTAATATTTTTATTATTTATTAGAAAGAGATAATAAAATTTTTTATTAAAAGGTAAAATCCTTACAAAAACATTTCTCAGTGAAATTAACTTTTAATATTATAAAGTTATGAATATTATGTTATTTTTTATTATTGCTTAATATATTATATTAAAACTTAAAACAATGCTAATTAATTATTACCAGTTGAGTTTAACTACTGTTAGATAATTGAATCTTGAACTAATGCTTTCTCTAGTTTAATGATTGGCTTGGTTTTGAAAACCTTGATGAATGCATTATATTTTAGTCTATTTTAGTATAAATATGTTTTTTATCCTCTCAATAATTTTTGGTATCATTGATAGTTGATTTTGAATTTCTACTATTAAATATGAGATTCTAAAAACGAAATAAAAAATGGTGAAATTTAAAAGTTGAGAGTATATGCTATCTATTTAATATAATTAAGCAAAATTTTAAGGATATTTTTCCCCTCATTGTGATTTTTGATATCATTGATGCTTTAAATATCTACTATCAAATTTGAAACTTTAGGATGTTGAAATAAAGATTTTTAATAAAATTTATCAATCAAACAATAAATTAACTCAAATGAATTAATGTATTGATTAAAGTGAATAATTTTCATAAAGAATTAAAGCAGAATGTTAAATCAATAAGACAAACAAATGATTTAATTGATTGATTAAAATTAACTAATTAATTATCACAAAATATGTTAAAGTATATATATATATATATATATATATATATATATATATATATATATAATAAACAATAAGATTAATTTGTATTTATAATTTAAATTTGGTGTAAATCTTTTAGATTTAGACTTATACATGGTGTTAATGGATCTTATCTCTCTCTATAAAATTTCATTATTCTTTTATAATAAAAAAGATTTATTGAGTAAAAAGTGCTGTTACAAGTTATGCTCGTCCAAGCACTCTAGGATCAACTCGAAATTCATTGCACAAAAATCGCCCTTGAGTGACTAACTACAAAATCCACTACACAAGACCAACATAATACACAAGTCAAAAGAAACCAACCTGCCTGAGGGGCAGAACCCATCTAGCCAATATACCCCAACGAGGATTATACACCAATGAGGATTATAAGAAAAAATTAACAAAGCCCCGCAAAAATTTATTACATCAAGGATTATAGTCCTAACTAATTTCCATATAATATATAGTCAAGTGTTATTAATTTGTTTTCATAAATTAAAAAATTCAACTATACATCACATAGAAATTGGTCAAGACTAGGGACACATAGTGGTCCGAAATTATCTAATAATTTCTCGTGCAAGACAGACCCACAAAATAAAATGAATATCGTTGTTGTCCATTGACGTGATTGATTGGCTTGAAAGCGCCATTTCCGGTACATTTCTATGGTGTGAATTGAGTTCCCAAGCAGCATATTACGAGCTGCAGGCAATCAATTTAGTGTGAAACAAAATTGAATTTGCACAGTGAGTTGTTGTGTGTATTAGCATGTGTGCCCTGTTGTACGCACTAGGCTTCTGATATCAGAATTGTGAGCAAGCACTAGGCTTCTCATATCTAGGCTTCTAACAGAGCACCCAATCAAAAAGTTCTCTGATCCCATCCATCCACATATACCTAAGATTTCTTAATGAATAAGCGAATAAAAGGCCTCCTTTCAAAGAGGCAAGCTCGAGGTACCAGTAGAGCACCAAATAATAGGTCAGTAATAAATATTCAACCCCTCTAATTGTCATATCTTAATGCACTTGGTCGGATTTAAGCACCATTCAGAGAGAGACCCTACACCTTCCTTTTTAGCTACTGATTTGCAATCGTGCATGAGTCAAATAATAGTAATACTACAGCATAAGGCAAATAACTTTAATTGTCTCTTAAGGATCTTTAGACTTTAGTTGTTATCAACCAACTAAGAACATTTAGGCGAATTGGTTCAAGAACATGAGCAGATTATAAGTACAGAGAAATTAATGCAATAAAAGCGACTAATCCATTAGTTAAGTTTTCTAATCAGACTTATCATCGGTTTTTAAAGATCTAATCCTAATTCTTGATTCAATTCTTGTTTGATTTTAATATTAATCAATTAAGCATCAATCAATTTCAAGATAACATCTATTGAATTAAGCACCAAAAATTTAATTAATTTGGGTTACACAATCAAGCGCTTTCTACGTCACCAAACCAATTTCTAAATCGATTCTTTATCAAACCAATGATTAAGTATTAAAGATCCTATCAATCCCAATTGGAGGATGTCAAATTAATTAAGCGTTTAACATATACATCAAGAGTGTAAATTCAAATTTGAATGATAGCGTATCAACCCAAAAAGAATTCACAATCAAGATTCAAAAAACGAGGAGAAAGATCAATAGAGAAAGAATATAAACCAAGAATTGAAAAGTAATTTAAAACCAAGCCTCAAGATTAAAAAGAAACTTTAAGGCAGTGAATTGATCCAAAGATGTTTAGCTTTTCATGGAGGCTTCACACGAAATCATCAAGAGAGGGAACCAAAACAAGAGAAAGTTGAGAGAAATGAGAACCCAAGCGAGAACAAAACGTAATTCAAACTCTGTGGGGGCTCTCCCTCTAAGGTCCTAAAAAAGGTTTAAATAGAGTCTCCTAGGGTAAACTAAGGCCTAAGCTCGAAATATGGGCTCATTAGATGCTAATTGACCTAATTGCAAATTTAGTCCTTAAGAGTTAGCTTCATGTAGATCATATCACGTCAGATACCTTATTTGATTTATTCAACCTTTATAATGGCCAAATTGGCTTCCGGTGTATTTATCAAAATTGTAGGTAAATTTGTCCTTGAAATTTAGGCACTAGTTTCGTATCTTTTCGACCTATACAACTCAAGCTATGCTTAAAATACTATACCTATATCAAACTATTAGGACAAAATAGCATCTCTAACTTCAAGTTTAGATTTGTCAATGATCCAAGTTGAATTAGCTCATGATTTCTTCATAGGAATTGTAGATTTTTATTTAAGCTTTTCATAGACACCTATATCACCTTAAATGCATCTCTGGAGCCCAATTTATAACCTAAACAAGGACGAAAAGTTTAAAACCTTAAAATCCAAAAATTAACTAAGATTTGCATTAAGCCCATATAAATCCAAACATATAAAACTCGGCTAGAATACTAATATTAGGCATAATAAACATCCAATAAAATATAAAGCCATAATAAGTGTATTAAAATTGGTTGATCAGCTACTACCCAATTCCATTGTCTAAGCTTGATGAGATGTAGGATTGCTCTTATATCAAATATGTCTGCTTAGAATACAATTTTTTTGTCATCAACCACAAAAACCAATTTATTGCATGCCCAAATTAAATGCCTAAACCTCTTGACACGTTCCCCTCTTGAAAAAGCACTGTGTTGAATATAATGATCAAAACATGTGTAATACCACAAAGAATTCCATCCAAGAATATATGTGTGACCATACCTTGTACAAGAGTGGGTAGGAAAAGAAAAGATGATTTATGTCCTCATCATGAGAGAAGTAGAACATGTAGCTGATTTAGCGAGCGTTAGAAATAACTCCTCTTTGAGAGAGTAGTGCGCTTGTAGGAAGTCTATCTTGCAATAATGTCCAACTAAATGCCAATACTTTTGTTGGGGTAGCACGCTTCCAAAAGCTTCTAAAAACACCTTATCCTAAAGGATTAGATATTTTGGTGAGACTGAACTTAGCAATACACATAAGACACCTTTCCATACCCACTGGCCTGTCCTTCTCCTCCCTACAAAGAGCAACGGACACAACAAATCTTTAAGCTCCTCTAGCATTAGTTCCTCTCATACAAATAAAGGACATTTCCATTTCCATTCCCACAGCCGAATGTCATTCCTTCACACTCCATATCTGCAATCATTGACATTTTATTTGAAGCAACTCGAAACAACCTAGAAAACTAAGATTTTAATGGCGTATTTCCTATCCATTTGTCGTACCAAAATAGAACCCACGTTCCATCTCTAACTTGTCTTGCTGCATATTCAATGAACCAAATAGGGGATAAATGCTGCAAATTCAATCTGAAGCTGTGTAGTCCAATAAGATCATCGGAACTATATTTTATTTGGCTATTACCTACTGCTAGTGTTTTAGCTTTTGGACCTCAAAAATGATTTTTGGACCTCTCTATAAATACCATTCGACTCAATTGCATGTAGCGTACGTAAGCGACGCAAATGTGCATTGATTAATAGCATGTAAAAATAAACTATAAATGTGGCTAACCAAAACACCTGAGTACTTCACACTTAGAGAAGAAAACAAAATCTTCTTTACAATGGCAATGGCTTACTCAAAAAAGTTTTCATTTAGTATTTTTATTTATCGTGACCTAAAGAAAAAAATATTTAATTCAATTCACTTTAAATTGAATTAGATGCATATGAATTTAGAATCAAATTAATCTAGTGACAAAAATAAGAAAACAATATGATTAGATTAAATCATTTTTCTTCTTAACCATTGAATGCATGGATCAACTAGCATGAAGTTATTTTAGTTTAACTAGTAGTTTTAGTTCGAGCTCTAGGTATATAATTACATTAAATACTCGATTTGTTGTCCATAGTAGTCTTACTTAACTTGAACAAAATTTACTCCTATAAAAGATATATGTAATCTTTAAACAAATACTTTTTTCTCCTCAAAACACAAATATGCTTGCAATGGAAGTGCTAGCCTATTGTGAGAAATAAAAAGAACAAATATACAATCATAAATAATAACAATTAAAAGTTGTATAAATGACTTACAACTTATATTTAAACAAATCATATGAAATAGTATAATTATGTAAATAATAACAAGATTGTCTTCTGTGAAAGATATGTAGTCTCTAATTTTTTCCCCTTAAAACGCATATACAATTGTAATGGAAGCAGTAGCCTATTGTGAGAAATAAAACAAACAATTATATTAAATGATAAACTATACATGCATAAATAATAATAATTAAAAGTTGTATAAGGGTCTGTTTGATTTGCTAAAATATAAGGTACTAGATAGTCCAAGTATAATTATTCCTTGTTTGATTTTTTTTAAAAAAAAATTATAGGACAACACAAAGGAAGAAAAATGTACAAGACAAATGCTCACTTTTTATTACTCAATAAACTATGGAATAATTTTTTGTCTCAAATACAAAGTACTCAAAAGACAAAAATATCTATTTTTATTTGTTATTTAATAATTATAATTTCTCTCTCTCTCTCTCTCTCTCTTCATCGTTGTCGCCATCACCACATTTGTCGTCATCATCACTATCATTACCGTTGCTATTGTCACTACCACCACCATCATCATTGTCACCGCACTACTATTGCTACCACCATCACTATTATCGTCACCACCACCACCATCGTCACTGCCACCACCAACCGCCATTATTGCCCTAACTACCACTCCCACCATTACCATTACCATTGTTGTTGTATTAAAGTAATTAATATGAATTATGTTAAAATAATTTGTATTAAATAGTGTATTGCAGTCACTAAATTTCACATTATTTTGTTTATGTTGTCCATTATCCACCAAACAACACACATGACAAAAAGCTGTCCTACAACTTAAACATATTTGTCCTGTATTGTACCTTAATGTGTATCAAAATCACCTTAAATTATTAAAACAAATAACACGAAATAGTATAATTACGTAAAATATCTAATAAAAAGAATAAATTTTGGCATACATCGTCTTGGCGGAAAAAATTACCTCCTTTCATCATAAATTTTTCTCTACACCAATTACTTGATTAAGTAATTATTGTTGGTTTCTAATTAGTGAGGGAAAGGGCGGAGTTGTATATAGGATTTCTTTGGTGAAAGGATGAAATTAAAGAACTAATTAACAACTCTGTAATAAGGCTCATAATTAAATGGAAGCCTTGTTACGTTTACAAGTAAGGCTGCGGAAGGGCTTATTACCTTTGTTATAAGAAATTAATAGCTCCTTAACCATACCTCTCTCTTTTTATTTATATGCATCTTTTTAGCTTATAAAAGGATGTATATATAAACTACTAAACTTAATTAAAATTTCTTTTTAATTTTATTTTTCGTACATGTATAATATGAGATTGGTTTGGATAAAAAGAGTGATTATCTGAATAGATTAACTCAAATCTCTTTGACTTTTTTTTTTTCTAAAAAATTATCAAACCTAATAAACTGAATCAAACTAACCTATTTTGACAAAAAAAAACAAAAAAAACAAAAACAAAAACAAAACTGAAGCATGAATATCTTTGTGTCTGTTTGGTATAATTGTGAGTTTTTGATTTTTGATTTTCAAATACGATTTTTAAAACAAAATGCATTTGACTAAAATGAAGCTGAAATAGTTTTTAACTCAATTTCAAAATATTTTCATATTTATTTTCAAAACCAAAAAAAGGATTTGAGTTTGGTTTTAAATTTTAGAAAAATATACATCACGACTTTTGACAATGACCCTTTCTGCCGCCGCCGCCACCACCACCACCACCACTTGCATTGCAACCACCCCCACCCCCACTACTAACATTGTCACCACCAGTACCGCCACTGACACTGTCACCATCACTACTATTGTCGCCACCACATAAATGCACTCTTAAACTAATTTTAAGAGAATAAAAGATTTCAAAGTGAGTTTATTTTAAAATCAAAAATTAAAAAAAAAACTAAAACTAATTTTTAAAAACTAAAAATTATTACAGTTTTTGAAATTTTAAAAATTCACAACTAAAGAACACCCCAAATATACCTTTAATTATGGCTATTACAAAGCGTAAGTGATGTGTCATTAGTATTAGCTAGCGTTTTGCAATTATGAAAAGTATTATTCAAAAAATATAATTTGTAAAGCCTAATACAGCTAAATTTGTTGAATCAAACAGAAGTTGAACATAACAGCAAGACAATTTTTAGGGGATATTTCTACTAACGAGTATCCTAAAGATATTAAACAAGGAGTGTTACTATAAGGAAAATCCCTCATTATCAATGATTTTTACTTCCAGATTCAACTTTTACGATAAAAGGTTTCCTACAAAAAAAGATAAAAGGTGAAATTATCTTTATTGTGATTTATATTTTAGTATTATTACTGTTGAATTACTGATTATTTTAATTTATTTTTTAGTATTATCAATGACTAAACCAATCGTAATTACAATTTATTATGTCATTGAGCATATGGATCAACTAGTGTAGGATTATTCTAGTTTAATTAATAGTCTTAAATTTGAGTTCTAAGTATGCAATTGTGTTAAATACTTATAAAAAGAGATTTATCGTCTATAATAGTCTTACTCTATTTAAACAGAATTGTTTCTAACAAAAAATACCTGTTGCCTCTATAAAAAAGTTATTACAGTTAATTATGCCATGATTAAGTTAGCGATTCACATTTACTGTGTTTTTTTTTTTTTTAATTTGATCGACGATTTTATCGTCAATTAAATCGTCGATGGTTACCATATAAAAAATTATACAAAAGTAATTATCCAAATATAATTTCTCAAATTATTTCTAGGAACCAGGAAGAAGCCGATGTAAGTTCCTTACAAAAATTTCCACACGACTTGTCTTGTCGTGTGGAAATTTCAAATTGGTATACGTTGATGGTCTGTCTCCGCTAATGTTTTGACATTAAAGTTGACGGTGATAACACCTGGCTTGCATTTTGGGTCCAATAATGTCTCGGAGGGTAATGTGAAAAACTGGACACAATAATGTCGTTCAGAATGGTGCTTGTCCTCTCCCTTCACGTTTTCATCTGCGCTCTGATGTTCCAATCCTCAGAAGCTACTGTTCAATCATGGTTCAAAATTGGTTACTGGTATAACGGCAGTGAGTTTCCCGTATCCGATATCAACTCTGCCTTCTATACTCACCTGATATGCGCTTTCGCGGATGTGAACACTTCCTCCTTTGAGATCTCCGTCTCCTCATCAAACCAGCAAAGCTTCTCTACTTTCACAAACACCGTCAAACTCAAGAACCCTTCCATCACCACACTTCTCTCCACTGGCGGAGACCAAAACAGCGTTGCCATCAAATCCATGCTTAGCAACACTTCTTCAAGGAAACCCTTCATTCAATCTTCCATAAGACTGGCCAGGCTTTACGGTTTCCAGGGCCTGGACCTCTCCTGGTCTACCATTGAGACATCCTCTGATGCAGACAACCTGGGACAGCTTTTCCGAGAGTGGCGGGTTGCCGCAAAATCTGAGGCAGAAGCTAACTCTACACTTCCAGAATTGATCCTAACCGCTGCTGTTCAAGCTTCACCGGATTTGGTTAACGGGTCCTACCCAGTGGACTCAATAAGAAGTAACTTGAATTGGATACATGTCAATACATACTCTTACCATACACCCACGAGACAAAACTTCACTGCTGCACCTTCAGCTTTATACGACCCTGGTAGTAATCATATCAGCACAGACTATTATATCAAGGCTTGGCTTGGGAAGGAGTTAGCTGCTAACATGTTGATTTTGGGTTTGCCTTTCTTTGGGTTTGAATGGACACTCCAAAACCCCAGTAACAACAAAATAGGTGCACTAGCAACGGGTCCAGCAGGTGCCGCCGACGATGGATCTATAAGCTATAAGGATATAAAGAATGTTATTCAGCAAAATGGGGCTGCAGTACTGTATAATGACACTTATGTTACGAATTACTGCTCATTTGATTCAACATGGATTGGCTTTGACGATGTCGAGGTTGTTCAAAAGAAGGTGTCGTATGCCCGGGAAAAGGGGCTACTTGGCTACTACGTTTGGCAAATTTCCCATGACGACGACAACTGGACACTTTCTCGCGCAGCAGGTAAAAAACTATACTTTGATTTGCCTAAATTTTGCTTACTCTTCTATCTTCATAAATGCTAGTCCTATACATATCTTATCCATCATTTTAAATACTTCGTTTACTATTTATCATTTTTTTTTCTTTTTATCACATCATATTATATATAGAGTTGTCTAATTTAAGTAAAAATGAAATTAAATAATTCCATCTAAAATAATTAGTGTAATAAAAAAAATCTACCAATTAGTTTTAGGTACATAAAAAATTACATCAATCATTTTAGATGAAATTATTTAATCTTATTTTTACTTAGGATAAGTTAGATAATCACATAACTTACATACTATATACATACGTCGGTATTATCTAGAGTTTAGATGTTTGCCCATCATTTTCCTTTAATAAAACTCTTTTTGAACCCCCTGGCCATTTTTTTAGTCGAATACTAGTAATTAACTATGCTACTAATTCTAACAAAAACAAATGAATAAAACTTGGTTTATTGATCCTAAAATTTGGTCCTAAACCAAATCCATATATAATTTTGGAAAAGAGTAAGGGCCCGTTTGGTGGCCAGGATATCCTATTGCTCAAGTATATTTTTTATCCTGAGGGGGGAGCTGGGTTAGAGAGTAACAAGATAGAATAAGCGCTCTCTCTCTCTCTATATATATATTATATAATATGTTGAATATTATAAAAAATATTATATATATACAAATATATTATTATATATATAATTATATACAATATTTGTTATAATATTTAACATATTAAAAATAATTTATATATATATATAGATAGATAGTTATATTATAATAAATATTATATATAATTATATATAAACAGATATGATATTATTATAAAAATTATATATAGGATTTATATATAATATCAAATGTATATATAATATATAGTAATATTATATAAATTAATATATATTACTATATATTATATTTATTATATATTTTTTATGATATATATATATATATATATATATATATATATCATAATTTTGACAAATAAATTTAAAGTAAATTATTAATTAAAATATTAAAACTAAATAATTAATATTTAAATATTTTAAAAAAATATTTGAATAATAACTATAATTTTAAAAATATTATATATCTTTTTTATTATTTTAAGAAAAGTAACTACATAAATAAAAAAATAATATTGTATACTTTAATTAAAATTATATTTTTGTAAAAATGAAAAATTCAATTCAAAGTTACTTTCTAGAAAATTATATGTAATTTTAACAAAGTAGTAATTTTGTCATTTGAACATGTTTTATATTTTATCCTATCATTATCTAGTTTGTTATCTGGTGTACACCAAACATTCAATAAAAATATAGCTTATCCTACTCTTATCATATTTTGTTCTTATCCTGTTGTCATATCCTATCCTATCCTATCATATCCTGACCATCAAACGGGTTCTAAATGTATAGCTCAATTTTTTTTGGGGTAAATAAGTGTAGAGAAAAAAAAAAGATAGAAAAAATAACAAAAAGAGAAAATTCTTATTTGGATAAATTTCTTAATAAGCAAGCACTTACATGACGAGAAAAAAATAAGAACATAAAATTAAATAAGTTTTTCACATAACTTAAAATTAATTTATGCATAAGTTAATTTGTAAAAAATTTCTTATTTAACTTTTTTGAAAAACTGATTTTAATTTATATATAAACTAATTTTAGTTTATGGGAGAAATTTAATTCATTTTTTTTTATTTTCTTCTCTTATAAATATTTATTAAAAAATATTTCCAACCAAGACTATAATATGTAATATGATGGGAAGGAAAAGAAAGATACGAAAAAAATAGAGTGAAAAGATAGAAAAGGTATATCAATATATGTTTATAATTAGGCTCGTTGACCAAAATAGGGCACTTTTAGAAACTATTTACCAATAGGGGATTGTTTAGAAACATATTACCGAAATGGGGTAGTCAACTTCCATTCCACATCAACATTTTTAATAAATTTTATTAATTTATTTGTGAAAAGTATCAGGTGGGCTACCACAAGCATATCTCGCGTGGCAGCCAACCTGGCAAAAAAGCAATGGAGATGGCGGACACGTGTACAAAACACGATTACCACTAGCGTTTTCAATTTAATCTTTTTTTTAAAATGAAAAAAAAAACAAGTATTTAAATTTTTAATCATTAAAATGTAGAAAAAGCTAGTTCTATTAGTGTTTTCAATTTTTAATTTTTATTAAAATATTGTAATTATTAAAATATTAAAAACGCTATTAATAATAGCGTTTTCTATATTTTTAATTTTTATAAAAATATTTTAATTATTAAAATATAGAAAACACTATTATTAATAGCTTGTTGTATTTTTAAATTTTATTAAAATATTAAAAACGCTATTAATAATTTCTAGCGTTTTTCGAAATATTTCTTAAAAAGTATTAATATAAATTTTATAACTTTTTTAAAAAAATTTAAAGATGAAAACTGTTTTTTTTTTAAAACATTAATATGGAAAACACTAGTACTTTTCCAGATTTTTTAAAATAATATAAATATAAAAATAAATTTTTTAATTTTAAAAATTAATAATTTAAAAATCCTTGTGATTTCCTAATTTTTAAAAAATAAATTATATAAAAAATACTTGTTCTTAATTTAAAAAATTAAAAAAAGGAAAACGCTAATACGAATAGCGTTTTAAGATAAATAGAAAATGAAAAAAATACTATTACGTTTTTAATTTTTAAATTCAAAAAATTAAAATAATAGTGATTTGTCAATTTTAAATAAAAATTCAAACTAGAAAATGTGAGTTCTACTAGCAATTTCTGAATTAAAAAAAAAAATAAAGACTATTTGGGTTCTCTGTTTTTTTTTTAAATTCAAATCTGAAAACACTACTAATAATAGCGTTTTCAGTATTTTAATATTTAAAAATTTAAATTAAAATGAAAATTCGGTTCTCTATTTTTTTTAAAAAAAATCAAATAGAAAATGCTATAAATAATAGTGTTTTTAATATTTTAATAATTATTTTAGTAAAAATTAAAAATAAAAAACGCTATTAATACTACCTTTTTATTTTTAATTATTAAATTTTAATATTAAAATTTTAATTATTAATATTTAAAATTTTAATTATTTAAAAATAGAAAATGCTATTGAAAGTAGGGTTTTTTATTTTTTAAATAATTAAAATTTTAAATACTAAATAATTTAAAAAATTAATATTAAAAAATTTAATAATTAAAAATAGAAAACGCTATTAATAATAATGTTTTTAATATTTTAATAATTAAAATATTTTAATAAAAATTAAAAATTGAAAACGCTAGTCCTACTAATGTTTTCTACATTTTAATAATTAAAATTTTAAATACTTTCTTTTTTTCCATTTAAAAAAAAATAAATTGAAAACACTAGTGGTAATAGCATTTTGTATACATGCCCGCCACCTCCATTGCTTTTTTGCCAGATTGGCTGGCACGCGGGATACACTAGTGGTAATAGCGTTTTTTGAAAACGCTACTACTACTAGCGTATCCTGCGTGGCAACTCACCTAGCACTTCTGGCAAATAAATTAATAAAATTTATTAAAAATCCTGACGTAGAATGGAAAACGCTAGTCAAACTAGCGTTTTCTATCGTTGACCACTCCATTTCGATAATATATTTCAAAACAACTTCATATTGATAAATAGTTTTTAAAAGTGTCCTACTTTGGTTGATTAAAGATCATGTGTAAGTACTTTATTTTTGGTTTCATGCACATCATTTCTTGGTTAAGAAAATAGAACTAAAGTTGATTTTGTGGCTCGTCTGGTCCATTAATCAAAGATCCGATAACTTTTCAGCTAAACTCTCACTTGAGGCTTAAAGCGTTTGGAATATTAATTCCTAGCTTTACAAAAAATTTTACTTTAATGTCTAATTTTAGAAAATGTTATTCACTTTAATTTTTTTTTTACCAAAATGATATGTTGTTTAATCTTCATTGTCAATAAAAAATATAATAAAAAGTATTTAAAGGATTCGGCTGAATTTTTCACATTAATTTATAGCAAGAATGGGGCTAAATGATGATATCCAGTTATCCAAAGACGTTACTAAGAAAGTATCATGCATAAACTAAACCACTTGAGATAGCAAATAATCAACTTATCATAATGTTCAGTTGAAGAGGAATGAAAGAATAGGAAGAAATATTTTATAAAAATCTTTTATTTTATTCAAAAATCTAAAAGAAAAAAAATGATGTAAAAAGGTTAAAATTTCTTTTCTCTTATTTTTAACTTAAAATTTTATTTCTCTACTGTTATAAAGAAATAATAATAAAGTTTAATTTACTTTTTTCTCTCCTTATATTAAATAAGACTGCTTTCGATCTTTCCAAAGAAATGGAGGGGAGGAATTTTTTTATTTTACTTCATTTAAGTTATAAATTTGAAAGAGATGAGAGAAAAAAATGAGAAAAGTTATAAGTCCTTCTCTTCTCATTTTTTATCCCCTCAAAGTTTTATAAAGAATAAAAAGGTTGGTTTAATTTTTTTGAATTATTTATTAATACTTAGAAGGAGATATCTAGGTAATACTATTATTTTTTTTCCTCCTATTTGCTTACTAAGACAACTTTCTGTCCCTCTTCTTCCTCACCGCCTCCCATTCAATCAAATAAAATAAGAGGATTTTTTTTTTTTCTTTTCCTCTCCTCTTCTCTAAACTAAAACTTTTCATGTGAACCAAACAAATCATAACAAAGTCGTATATTTTGAAATTTTGAGACTTTAGTCAAATTTATATTTGAGTCATGATTTAATACAATTCATCCATTTTTATTTTACTCTTCTAATTTTTTAAAGTATAAAATTATTAATTAAAGTTTTATAATCAAGTAATTTCAACATCTCATCTTATGATAATTCATTCAATCACTATTTTAAAACATAATTGATCTCAAATAAAATCTAAAAAAAAATTGAAAAAATTCTTTTAATAATAACAATAATTACAAATCTTATGAATAATATTTTATAAACATTATATGTATTTAAAAAAAATCAATAATTTAATATAGTTTAATACTTTTGATATAACATTAAATTTTTGTTAGCATTCCTATCAATATATTTAATTTTGAAAAAAAGAATCAAGACTATCAATATCAAATTAATGCTCACTAAAATTTAAGATTGTTTCAAGATTAATATAATATTTTTCAATTCATCTTGTTTTAAAATTTTTAATTGTTGAAATTCAAATAAAAAAAAGTGATTTTATATTCTTTTTTTTGTAACCATGTTATTAGTGTGAAGTATCCATTGGTTTTGTCAATAACTAATCTCTGTCGAAAAACTTAGCTGACCACCTTTAGATTCAAACAAGCTCTCAATAAAAGAATAATAAATTGATTTAAAATGTGCACTAAATCATCAAAATTAAAAGAATTAATTTTTGTTGTTTTGAATCAAAAGAATTAATCTTCATGTATGATTTTGTCACTATCAATTTCATGAAAATATTCTTTTTCTATGGATCATACTTTTAATAAAATTTAAACTCTATATTCATTTCAATCCCATTTTTGTTATTAGAGTTCAAAGTAAATATAAAATAATTTTCCCCACAAATTTTTAAATGAGTAATAAAACTGCTTAAATATTTGACAACATCTATATACATATTTTAAAATTAAATAATTTTACTATCAAATTAATTATAAATAATATAATAAAATTTATCATATAATAATTTAAATAAAAAAATATTTTTTAAAAAATATAAAAAAAAAATGAAATCTTAAATGAGTGGCATTGACCGTAAGGCCTTGGCAGATATATAAATGATATCTCGTATATTGGGTTGAATTTGCCATGGGAAAATTCGTGCTCTCCAATTGAGAGCATCTGCAGTATGACATAAATTACATATATATTGTTTGAACAGATCCATATATTTAACTTGTCTCTACTGTTACGTTCTTAGCTGAACAGGTTGACGACGACAAACAGAAACGGTGGAAATTGTTAGTGATCATTTTGAGTATAATTGCTACCGTTATTCTCATGTTAGGCGTCACAATCTGCTTCCAAAGGAACAGAATATTCAAATCAACTGGTAAAATTTTCAGCTAGCTATGTTTATTTGCGATTTTAGAGTTGATATGAAAATGTGCATCGATGAAGAAACTTACTACTTCAAATATTTAGGGACACTCAATGCTGTTAAACATGCACGGCCTAGAGTGAATAATAAAGAAGCTGCAGGGCCTTTTCATGGGGATGCTCCAGATTTACATGTCTATAGATTTTCTGACATTGAAGCGGCTACAAATGAATTTTCATATGAAAACAAGCTCGGACAGGGTGGTTATGGTCCTGTTTACAAGGTAAAATGTTGACAATAGAACCACTAAAATGTCTTGTCTTTTAACAGAAGATTTTGGAGTAGTTTGATCAAAGTCTCTTGTGCTCGTTCAAATGGTCAAATGTTTGGTCCTTTTTTATCCCATTCTTCATAATTAAATAAAACTAATGCAAAGTAAAGCTAGTAGCTAATTTATGTCGTTTCCATCCCTTTGAAATGGAAATTGCCTATAAGCATTAATTTCTGATCACAAAATCATCCAAATTTAGTCCTATCTAACTAGATTAGAGGACCCCTTTAATACAATATTATAATTAATTTTGGTCATATCAGTAAAACTTTGGTAAAATAATGTTATCCTAACAATTAGTGTTTGTTCCTGCAGGGCATCCTACCTGATGGTCAGGAAATAGCCGTAAAAAAATTATCAAAAGCTTCTACACAAGGATTCGAGGAATTCAAAAATGAGGTAACACTAACAGCAAGGCTACAACATGTGAATCTTGTCCAGTTGTTGGGTTTCTGCATTGAACGAGGGGAGCAGATGCTGGTGTATGAGTACATGGCTAATAAAAGCTTGGACTTCTACCTTTTTGGTTTGATTTCTTTGCAGCTTTAAACTCTATATATACTTGAAATATAAATATGTGTCACTCTGGTGGAGACAAAACAAGTGAGGAGAGAAATGTTAGAAATTTGAATTGAAAAGAAACCAAAAGGAAAGGAAATTTTAAAATTTTGTTTTTACAAGTCAATTTTTTTCCTCCCTTTTTCCTTCCACTTTTTTTCCAATTAAATAAAAGAAAATGTACTGTTATCTTTGATTTCTTTCTTCTCAATTTTCCTTCCTCTCAACCACTCATACCGAAGTTATAGCCTTAAATAGAAGAGTCCATTCCATGATGTTTCCTTTAAGAAGAGGAATAAAGAAAATTAATACATGACTTTCGCTTACACCCGCATTCTGGTAGACATATTTGTACCATTATTTATATCAAATTTACATGATTTACTAGTTTTGCATAGGTATATACAGTACACTTGCGATTGATAATAACTGAAGGGCCAAATTAAATAAGAACAATCACCTATTTGGGAGGAACTGAGAATCAAATTTGAACCTCTTGATATATATGATTTATTTTTTAAATAATCACCCGACTTCTGTCATATGAAATTCCACACAGATCCTATTAGACGACTTTTGTTAGACTGGAATAAGCGCGTTGGCATCATAGACGGAATTACGCAAGGTCTTCTTTATCTTCAAGAATATTCGAGATTCACAATAATTCATAGAGACTTGAAAGCTAGCAATATTTTATTAGACCCTGAGATGAAGCCAAAGATATCAGACTTTGGGATGGCTAGAATATTCACAAAAAATGAACAAGAGGCAAACACTAGCAAGATTGTGGGAACATAGTGAGTATCCCGATGATAAAGCTTCACCATTTTCATAATTATATATTTAGCAAGTTACTTAACTGTTCCCATAATTTGTTATGATGCAGTGGTTATGTTCCTCCTGAATACGTTAAACAAGGTGTGTACTCTACAAAATCTGATGTCTACAGTTTTGGAGTCCTACTTCTACAAATTATAAGTGGCAAGAAGACTGGTGGCTTTTATGGAGAGAACGAAGATTTAAAGCTCTTGGAATATGTAAGTAACTTCTACAACCTTTGGTGGAAAGCATTGGCTAAAATTTTTGCGCGTTACTTTATTTGGCAATGTTTTTTATATATGTGTAATGGCTGCAGGCTTATGAGTTATGGAAAGAAGGAGAGGGTATGGAGTTGATGGATGATTCACTTGATGATACATCTTCACCGTGCAAACTAATGAGATGCATGCAAATTGCTTTGTTATGCGTCCAAGAACATGCAAATGATAGGCCTTCCATGCTGGAAGTTTCTTCAATGTTGAGAAGCGAAAATAAATCTCTTGCGGCCCCCAAAAGGCCAGCATTTTCAAAAGTGAAAGACGAGGAAGAAGTAAAGGAGTGTCAACCTCTTGAAATTATTTCAGTCAACAACGTAACAATCACTGAAATGGTGGGCAGATAGTGCTATTGGACGGACTCAGACGAGAAGTCTCTAATTCTTTGCAGCATATAAACAACAGAGCAATCTCTGCCTATATTTACTATTCAAGCACATTAATATTAGAATAATGTTGTGTCAGTGTGGACCCCCAAATATGCATCCGTACCGAGAGACAAAGAGAGAGAGAAATAGAAAAAGGGGAAGTAATGGACGTAATAGTTGTAAGATATTATAATGTGACAAAAAGAAAAAAATACAAAGTATCAAATGAGTGTTTGTAATATTAGAATCATGCTTGCATCATTGTTCTTAATACTATTACAGTTACAAGGCCTTACAGTGACACTCCTAAGATGCGGCTTTCTCCAATGTTATTCTTTTCTGGTGTACTAGAAAGCATAACTGCGCATCGCAGAATCTAAATCCAACCAACTTTTTTTACACAACCATGGGTTGCAAATTGCAATTAAGCATTATATTGAAATTTCTTTTGTCAAACAACTTTTATATCAATAATCGTACAATGCACGCTTGAAAGAATGAATAGGATAGGAAGAAATTATTATGAAATGTTACAAGGTTACAATGAAGAACGTGAAGATGCAAAAAACATGAGCTACAAAATATTGTGGATATTGTCCAGTTAGATGCAGGTGAAGAAATTGGCGACTGTGGTGGAGCAGAATCCGTAGGACAGTGTTGGTACTTGGGGTAGAGGATCCAAATGGTGGAGCAGCAGCATTATCAGATTCAAAGTTGATGCTAAACCTCATAACTATTAAGCACTGCTCATCCATTGTGCTGATGAAGTACGTAGTGACTAACACAGTGGGCAATGTGAACTTAGTTTGTCACCAACAGTGGCCAATGCTTAAATAAAAATGGAGAAAATATTTTTGTGAATTTTAATGTACATTTCTGAATTTTAATACACAATAAAAAAAGAAGAAATTATTATTTTAGGAATAAAAATATTTTTACATCCTCCCAACTGAAATGTAAGCATGCAATAACATTGGGGGGAAATCTTCAACACGTGCTGCCCCTGTTGCACTTGCACAAATTAGCAGAGCAGAGAGGTCTATAGCTAGGGTTGTGTAAAAAAAAAAAAAAAACTAACCACATCTAATATAAAACCAAACCAAACAAAATCAAGACTTCTACTATTGGAAAAAGTCCCACATCGGGTGGGTTATTTTGCTAGCCCCCACACCAAGTCTATATAAGGAACCTTAGTGGTGCCTTCGTAAATCATCCCAAATCTCTTCTTTTTGTGTTAGTTTTGCTTATTAAGAAAAAGTCATAAAGGAAAATAGGTTTTCTTGTAAAGGTTTTTTAATAGTGGTATTTTCTTATGTTCGAAAAAGAGTGTTAATGTTTTCTTTTAGTATTTAGAGAGAAGTATTATATATTTTTTTAGTGTAAAATTCTTTTTTGCCCATATTTTAGTCTTTTTTGTCTTTTATTTTAGTTGTGTAATATTATTTTGTTATTGTGGTACCTAACAGTGGTATTAAAGTTAATAGGTTGTTGATATTATTATGTTGCGACATGCTGGTACGGTGCCAGATTCATAAGAAAATTCGTAATATGCTTTGTGGTTACAGTTTAGTTTGATCTTCTACATTAGAAAAGAATTTTTCTTGTTGCTGGTAATATAGTGTGGAAGTGCATGTTTAGGAAAGTTATGGTTTGGAAAAACTTGGTATTTAAGTGCATCCATTAGTGACCCACCTCTCTTTCCTAAGAACTTACCTGGTATACTAATTCACAAACTACAGTCATTATTCTAGTATACGATATTATTTACGGTGGAAATTTTGCAAGCCAATTCAACTGAAAAATTATTTGGTGTAAAACCATGGCAACGAAATACGAGATAGAGAAGTTCAAGGGGAGTATTTCTCCTTATGGAAATTGAAGATAAGGGCAATTTTGAGGAAAGACAACTGTCTAGATGCAATTAAAAACAGACCTGCAAATATCACCGATGAAAAGTGGAAAGATATGAATGACAATGCTGTTGCCAATTTGCACTTAGCAATGGCAAATTCAGTTTTGTCTAGTGTTGCAGAGAAGAAGACTGTAAAGAAGATTTGGGACGCTCTCATCAAATTGTACGAGGTCAAGTCACTTCACCAGAATATTCTTAAAGAGGAAACTCTACACTCTTCGAATGAGTAAGTCCACATTGGTGACGGATCACATCAACAGTCTAAATACTCTATTTGCTCAGCTTACAACATCAAATTTCAACATTAGAGAAAATAAACGTGCAGAACTTCTACTTCAGAGTTTACCAGATTTGTATGATCAACTCATCATCAACATAACAAATAATAATGTTGTCGGCCATCTATCCTTTGATGATGTTGCTGGAGCTATTCTTAAAGAAGAATCCAGGCGAAAGAATAAGGAAGATAGGTTGGAAAATTCAAAGCAGACAGAGGCTTTAACGATGACGAGAGTCAGATCAACGGAACGTGGCTCTAGTGGGAGTCAAAATCATGGTAGATCAAAATCTCGAAGAAAGAAAAATCTCAAATGCTACAATTGTGGCATGAGAGGGCACTGAAGAAATATTGTTGGCATAGCAAGAAGAATGGAGGAAAGAACTCTGAAGCATCAACCTCTCAAGGTTGTGCTGCAAGTACCTCAAATGATGGAGAAGTCTTGTATAGCGAAGCAACAATCAATTCTAAAGGTGAAAAACAACTACATCATGTTTGGATAGTGGATTCAGGTGCAACTTGGCTCATGACTCCACACCGAGATTGGTTTTGCACTTATGAGCCTATCTCGGAAGGATCCGTGTTTATGGGAAATGATCATGCCTTACAAATTGCTGAAGTTGGTACTGTCAAATTGAAAATGTATGATGGTACTATTTGCACAGTTTAAGAGGTACGACGTGTGAAAGGCTTAAAGAAGAACTTATTGTCCATTGGGCAATTGGATGACCTCGAGTGCAAGATCCATACTAAAAGAGGGATCTTAAAAGTAGTGAAAGGCAATCTTGTAGTGATGAAAGCAGAGAAGATCACAGTCAATCTATACATGCTTTTGGGAGATACGTTGCAAGAAGTAAATGCATCAGTTGCAACAGCTAACCAAGAAGAAGCAACGATGATGTGGCATCGTAGACTCGGTCATATGTCAGAGCGAGGCCTAAAAGTTCTTGCAGAAGGTAATCTCTTGCCTGGGCTCAAAACAGTGAATTTACCTTTTTGTGAGCACTGTGTGATAAGCAAGCAGCATAAATTGAAATTTGTTAAAGTAACTACTAAGAGCAAACACATACTTGACTTGATCCATTCTGATGTCTAGGAATCACTAGAAATATCCATGGGAGGAGCAAAGTATTTTGTATCATTCATCGATGATTACTCCTGAAGATTGTGGGTGTACCCGATCAAGAAGAAATCAAATGTGTTTCCAGTATTCAAGGAGTTCAAAGCACAAGTGGAGCTTGAAACTAGCAAAAGAATTAAGTGCTTGAGGACAGATAATGGAAGAGAATATGTAGATGGTGACGTTCTAACATCTTGCAAGCAAGAGGGTATTTTAAGACAATTCTTTGTTCCATATACACCTCAACAGAATGGTGTGGCAGAGCGAATGAATAGAACTCTCCTAGATAGAACAAGAGCCATGCTGAGAACAACGGGAGTGGCCAAATCTTTCTAGGCAGAAGCAATTAAAACCGCTTGTTACGTGATAAATCGATCACCATTGACAGCAATTGGTTTAAAGACGCCGATGGAGATGTGGAAAGGTAAAGCAGCTGATTATTTTTCCTTACATGTATTTGGATGTCCTATGTACGTAAAGTACAACTCTCAAGAAAGAACAAAGTTGGATCCAAAATCCAAGAAGTGTATATTCTTGGGTTATGCTGACAATGTTAAGGGGTATCGCTTGTGAAATCCCATCGCCCACAAGGTTGTTGTTAGCAAAGATGTAGTTTTTTGTAGAAAATAAATTGCAAAGTGAGGGGAAAATGACAACACTTCCCCAGAGACTACTTTAATGCAGATAGAAGGAAAATCTAAAGAATACGATTCTTCTAAAGCAGAACCAGAGCATGGAGAACAAGAACCAAATGAGATCAATGATGGAAGAGATGTTCGACGAACAACACATCAGATAAGGAAACCATCTTGGCACTCAAACTATGTTATGGCAAGCCATGATGCGTACTGTCTTCTAACTGAAGAAGGAGAACCATCAACCTTTCAAAAGGCTTTAAGGAGTTCATATGCTTCTCAATGGATGGCAGCAATGCATGAAGAAAAGAAAGCCTTACATAGAAATAAAACATAGGAGCTTGTTGAACTTCCAGAAGGTCGGAAAGCCATTAGGAGCAAATGGATTTACAAGATCAAACGAGATGGTAATGATTAAGTGGAGCGATATCGTGCAAGATTGGTAGTCAAAGGATATGCTTAGAAAGAAGGTGTTGACTTTATTGAGATATTCTCACTAGTTGTCAGACTGACCACTATCAAAGTTGTTCTGGCTATAAGTGCTGCATTTGATTTACATCTTGAATAGCTAGATGTAAAGACTGCTTTTCTTTATGGAGAACTTGAAGAGGAAATTTATATACTCCAACCAAAAGGCTTTAAAAAACAAGGAAAAGAAAACTTGGTTTGTAGGTTGACCAAATCTTTGTACCGTCTAAAGCAAGCACCAAGATGTTGGTACAAGAGATTTGATTCCTTCATTATTAGCCTTGGTTACAACAGACAAAGTTCAGACCATTGTACATACTACAATAGGTTTGATGATAACGATTTCATCATTTTGTTGTTGCATGTGGATGACATGTTGGTGGTAGGCCCCAGCAAAGATCAAATCCAAGAATTGAAGGCATAGTTGGCTAGAGAGTTTGATATGAAGGACTTGGGACCAGCAAACAAGATTTTAGGGATGCAAATTCACTAAGACAGAAAAGATAAGAAGATTTGACTTTCTCAAAAGAATTATTTACAAAAGGTCTTGTGGCACTTCAACATGCAAGACTGTAAGCCAATTTCAACCCCACTTCTGTTAATTATAAATTATCCTTAAGTATGAGTCCTAGCAATAAAGCAGAGAGAATGGAAATGTCTCGAGTACCGTATGCGTCAGCGGTGGGAAGCCTTATGTATACCATGATTTGTACAAGACTAGACATTGTACAAGCAGTGGGAGCGATTAGCAAATTTATGGCAGATCCTGTAGAAAGCATTAGAATGTTGTTAAGAGGATCCTTAGATACATTAAAGGAACCTCGGGTGTTACATTATGTTTTGGAGGATCAAAATTTATTGTTAAAGGCTATGTCGATTCAGATTTTGCAGGTGATCTTGATAAAAGAAAATCTACTACTAGCTATGTGTTTACACTTGTAGGAGGAGTGGTAAGCTGGTTATCCAAATTACAAACTGTTGTAGCTTTATCTATTATGGAAGTTGAATATATAACAGCTACTCAAGCATGCAAGGAGGCTATTTGGGTTCAAAGGCTGATGGAAGAACTTGGGCATAAGCAGCAAAAGACCATTGTGTATTGTGACTATCAGAGCACCTTGCACATTACAAGGAATCCAGCCTTTCATTCTAGGACAAAGCACATAGGTGTTCAATATCATTTTGTTCGAGAAGTAGTAGAGGAAGGAAGTGTAGACATGCAGAAAATTCACACTAAAGACAACCTAGCAAATGTTATGACAAAGTCAGTTAACACTGACAAATTTATATGGTGTCAATCCTCCTATGGCCTATCGAAAACGTAAGCAACATGGAATGGCAAGAAAGAAAGAGCGGTGTGAAGATATGATTGACTCAATCAAATCTTCAAATGGGAGAATTGTTGGAAGAAGTCCCACATCGGGTGGGTTATTTTGCTAGCTCCCACACCAAGTCTATATAAGGAACCTTGGTGGACCCTTTGTCAATCATCCCAAATCTCTTCTTCTTCTTGTGTTAGTTTTGTTTACTAAGAGAAAAAGTCATAGAGGAAAATAGGTTCTCTTAGTAGTGGTATTCTCCTATTTTCTAGAGAATGTTAATGTTCTCTCCTAGTGTTTAGAGAGAAGTATTGTAATTTCTTCCACAGTATGAAATTCTTTTTTGACTATTTGTCAGTTTTTTCTCGTCTTTTATTTTAGTTGTGTGATATTATTCTGTCACTCTGGTACCTAACACCTACAGCTACCTGCATGTGGATATGCAGTCTTCAGTTCACCTTTCATTGTTTTTCATATTATTTTTCTTTTTTTTATTAGTACATTATTCATGTCTCACACAATAAAATTGAATTAACAACATAAAATATGTTAAATTATATTTTTAAGAATTTAATAGAGAACATATTGTTGTAAAAAAAAGTATATGTACCAAAAATAGTGTTAAAAAAAACACAATAACTTAAGGTAAAAATATATTTATAAGGCAAAGTATAAAAGTACAAAAAATACAACAAAATTAATAAAAATTATAATTATTGATTATTTTGGAAAAGTATTTTATATGATATTTTAATATAAAAATTTATAATATGATCTATAATTTACACTTCTATCACTGACAAATATATATTTAATGTGTTTTAACTTATGCACCACCATTAAATTAGATCAATTAGATTTTATCTAAATAATTAATGAGCATTTTTCTCTTTTCACATATTTAATTATTGGTGATATTTAAAATTTTATGTGTGTAGTCAAAAATTATTTTTGTAATAATTTCACTAGATTAATTATTATAATATAATACTGACACATAATTTTCAATATGAATAATACATGAGCATACAGTTATCGATAGAATAGGAATGCAACAACATGGACATCGTGCATATCATACTTATAGAACTAACCAACTAACTCTTATTGTGAGATTGTGTATGTTCTTGTTCCTCCGATTGTAAATTGTTTTACCCACCTTATGCTGGTGCATGACTGTCCATGTGCTTGATTTGGTGTAAGTATGTGGATTCTTTTGTATTTACCTAGGTGGCGGTTTACCTGGTCTATTTGTAAAGTACCCTCATATCTAGCAATTTTATATGTTTGTGCTTGTGATGTTTTGTTAAGGAAGTGCTTGTTGGTTATGTACTATATGTGATTGTTAATGTTTAGACTAGAAATTATAATTATCCCTAGCATGCTTGTAGTTGTTGTTATTGCATTCTAGATTGAGAGGGTATGGCTTGATATGGTAAAGTTGTCCAGGTTTATGTATATAGTGTATGGATGTGTGATTAGTAGCCACTAGTGGGTGGCATATGCTAGAGTTAGTTTTACCGTGTTGTCTTGGTTGAGGCTTAAATGTCATACTCTCTTGCTTATTCGTCCTTTGGCTAAGAATCTCACTTCCCTCTCTTTGTTTTTTATCGTGGCCCTACTTGTGACCAAGCAGTAGACAGATGGAAGACGACATCTCCTAATTACCCTAGAAACAGTAAAAGGTGAATGAAGCACAAGCACGGTCGAAGCATGTTGATAGAGATGTTACTAGGTGTTAGTTGTGTTTCATGTAACATCCTTCGTTAGGATAGGAGTGGTTAGTTAATTTGGATAACTATATTGGATCTTATGTATCATGATTACCTAATTACTTTTTTTGTAAACTTCAATAATAATTATTTACAACTTTGAAGCATGTTGAGATTTTATATTACAAGTATCCATCATTATGTTATCCTTCCCCCAATATCCCAAGAGTGTGAAATTACTATATCCCCTTCCCCTAATCCCCATATATGTAAATATGTTTGTCTAGGACTTGCTGATGAAGATTTCTATACACGAATCCTTTTGTAAAAGCATTCCTAAGAACGAATATCCATCAAGTTCCTTATGACTTTAGAACATGTATTATTCAAAAACTTATTTGCTGCTATCCTTTTAAGAGACTTTCTGTAACGTATAAGTTTTATAAAAACACAAAAAAAACCCCACCTTTCTAGCATATTCAAATAATAAAAGTCCATTTTCTTTCTTTTTGAAACAAATATGAGATAGGTTATATTCTCAACCTAGGGTGCTACAGGAAGACTTCTACTTAAGGAAGGGTATACCATGTGGAATAGACTCACACTTAAGAGGGAAATTGTTGGAGTGATAAATATGAGTAAAGAAATCCCACATTAGGTAGAAATGAGCATGTTGAACAAAACATAAGTGACAAGGACTTGTACACCTAATGTACGATTTAAGGTTTGGGTGAAGATATGGTGTCCAGTTCTCTTAGTAGTCTTAGTTATTAGCCCGTTAACCCTTTCATGTGCTCCCTTAAACTCTCCCTAACAAGTTAGGGAATACGATGTTGGAAATTCAAATGTGAGTCGTTAATCTCACATTGGCTAGGAAAAAGTTCAATGAATAATACATACAAGATGTGACCTATATACATAATGCCTTAAAGTTTTGTATTGGATATAGTGTGGTGTTCACTTGTGTGGTTTGTTTGTAGCCCATTAATGAATATCTCTCTAATGTTTTACTCCTTCGTATTCATAAGAAGTGGTATTAGTAAGGGTGTACAAAAAAATCGAACTGAACCGAACCAAATTTTAAAAACTAAACTATTTTTAAGAGAAAAAAAAACTAAATTGATCCACTTTATAAAAATGGTTTAGTTGATCAAATTGTTTTCATAAAGTGGTTCAATTTGGTTCTTTGAAAAATTGAACTATATATAAGTGTGAAAATGGTAACCAAACCTTAAAAAAAATTATTTTGAGAAAAAACCAAACTGATCTACTTTATAAAAATGGTTCAGTTAATAGAATTTTTTTATAAAGTGGATTGGTTCGATTTAGTTCTATTTTTTCAAAAATTCAAACCATGCACAGGCCTAGATATTAGAGTCGATGGTATGATCAAGTGAATGATTCCTTGCAATTGGAAGCTCATGGTCAGACTAAGTGATCAAATCCTTATATTGAAAGTCTTCTTAACAATGTGAAGGTCAAGCAATCTAATGCCACCATTGAATATTTATTTTGGAAAGACTTCTATTTGTGGAAGAGTATATCATGTGCAATAGACTTACACTTAAGGGGGGGAAATGTTAGAATGATAAATGACTAAATGTGAGTGAAGAAACCCCACATTAAGTAAGAATGAGCATGATGAGTAATATATAAATAAGAAGGACCCATAAACCTAATGTTTCAAGGTTCTAAGTTAAATGTAGAGTAAAATTTACTTGTATAATTTACCCATAATCCGTTGGTAAAGATCTCTACAGTATTTTACCCCTTCTATTTCCTAACAAATTAGAATGCATCAATACTTTGAAATGATTTTTCAAGAATGATTTAACATATCACTATTTACAATTAAAAAAATCAAGACCTTCACCAAGTCCTTAGGCCTTAGCATACCTCTTTATTTTCTAGTCATCGGGTAGTTTTTTTATTGTTTCAAACTTTATTTTGTATGTAATTTTTAACCTTAAAAAATTTAGGTTGCAAGTTATTCCATGTTTCATATGAATGATCAAATTGAAATTATAGAATTTTAATTCTAATTCTATTCAAATATAAGAATATTTATTTGAATGAATTGGAACAAAAATGAATAATTATGAGTATGAGATAAATTAAATAGAAACGGACAATTATAGAAGATAATAGAAATATTTTACTGTGATTACAATATTGTAGATTCTATCTAAATCTCGCTTCTATCGGCTTAGTTGTTTCTTTTTTTACTACTTGTCTCCTTTCTTCGCTTAGCCTTCTTTTCCTTTAGGTAACTAGTCGTGCTTCTGGACATACAGCAAAGTTTGTGACTTCTACTGTAATGACGACTGGGTCGTCCTATTCAAGGTCTACCCCTTTGAAATCAGCATCTGTGAAAGTTATCAAGGGGTGTTTCTTTAAGGGCTTCCCCACGGCGTTCACCAATCGAACCACCCTCAAGTGACACTTCCTGACAAAGCTGTTAGACCCTCCCTCGGTGAATCCCCTGGCTATTGTATTGATGACCCCTCTTAGGCGGGTATTAGCTCCCTCAAGGGATGGTTGATTTCGTCCTCCTTCCTTTCCCGTAGGCTGTGCATTAGTCTACCCTTCTCTTCAACCCCTGTATCAGTTCTAGCACTCGTCCCGGCCACCATTTGTCTCTACTCTCTGGACATGATTCTGTAGGTGTCTAGCTTGGATGAGTTCTTCGATCTTGTCACGAAGGGTCCAACATTCCTCCATTGAGTGCCCGTAGTTCCCATGATACCAATAATGCTTGGTTCGATCCACACCCTCGAGGGAGTGGCTCTTCAACGATAACCGCAGTAACTCCACACTGTAGGCTTCTTCCATAATGCGGGCTTAGCTGGCAGTGAGAGGTGTGTAATGGTTGTACTTCAGTCGGACGCACTGCTCTCCACCCTTTGTTTCTTTTCTCGCCTTGGTCTCGGCTTTTCGCGGTCACTGACCTTCTTCGACATTCCCGCCCAAACTTGGTCCCTGAATTCCGCCATTTCCTCCATTTGGATGTAACCTACAGCCCGGCCCCAGAGTTCATCCATATCCGTTAGAGGCTTCTTGCACAAATTGTTCGAGAAGGGTCCAGACTTTAAGGCCATAATCATGGAGTGTAGAGCTACCTCCAGGTTCAAATCCATGATTTTTATCGATACCACTGCAAATCGCTCCATGAACGTCCGCAAGGGCTCATCGTCCTCCTGCCTGAGGTTCACCAAGGTGGACCAACGTGAGATGGTGTAGCCTGCTCGTTGCATATTGTGCTCCGAACCTCACAACAAGGGTAGCAAACACAGTCAATCAAGTTCAACGGTAACCAAGTGTACCAAATTAAGGTTGCCCCCTTGAGGGAGGTCGGGAATACACGACACAAGATGGCGTCATCGTTTATGAATAAGTTTACCTATGTGGTATATGTGTTGATGTGCTCATCAAGGTTGGTCGTCCCATTGTAGTGGTCCAAGTAACAGTTTTTTCAGCTTGGTGGTAAGTGGGTCTCCATGATGCCGTCTACGAATGAGTGTCTTCAGACCGTCCCCCCACCAAGTGAATGCGCGACTTGGTCAGGGTTCTCAGTCGTGAGTCTGCTGGTACTTTCCTACTTTTCTGCGCATCTTTGGTTGTTGACTGGTTTCCGCATGAGAACGCTAGGTGTGGTGCTCAGATTCTTCAATCTCCTCACGAGCAGCTTGATTTCACTGGCTCTCCCTCACCAGGTGCTTACAAATCTCCTCATTCTCTTTTCGTAACCTATCCATCTCCTCTTCATTCTTCCTTTGCATGGCTGCCGTTTCTTGGCATAAGGCCTGGAGCAAAGGGTGGTTTTCCAACGACGACCCCACGCCATTCCCCTGGTCATCTGTCGTCACACTCCTAGTTCTCATCATCTTCTAGTAGTGGTCGAGGGATAGTTTTACCTCCCTCCACGGTAGGCACCAAAATGTTCTTACTAAAAATGATCTCCCCCTTGTGTCCTTCTTCGTGGTTCAAAATGCTCCTCTAGCTATCTAGATCTGCCTCTCTCCAAAAGGGGGGTGTACCTACAAAAGACACTCTAACACTCAAGTTAGGAGAAAATCCTAGATCACCTTAGGGTTTTTTGGTTCTTCAATGGATTAGGGTTAGAAAGTGTGCAACTAGTTTACTTTAATTGTTAGATTGTCCTTATCGATATCGCGGAATAACCTCTCTTTGATTTGTTGCCAAATTTCCTTTATTACAGCAATTTCCATCTTACCATATTTATGCTCACCCGAGGTGTACTCAGTCGGTCCACCCGGGTTGTACTCGGTTAGACAGTCGACTGGCAGAACCCGGTCGGTACAAATACACATATTAAATTCTTAACTTTTGTACTTAAATGAATAAGAATAAAATTACAATAATTATAAAACAAATAAAAAAAGAATAAAATTAGAGCAAGATGAATATGTTTGTCTTTTATCAATATAGAAATGAAGAAAAATCGTTTATAATATAAGAGATGTATATTTTGTCGAATATTGTTAAATGTAGAAATAGGAGAGAGGCATTCTTCAAAAAGAAAAAAGAAATAGGACAGGCACAATTATTGTTTTTTAAGTTGAGCACAATTTTAATTTCTAAATATGAAATTGATAATTTGAAGATACTGATTTAAAATTAAAAACAACTAAACTAATTATTTTATAATTGCATGAATTATCATATAAAATTCTCATTCTTACTTGAAAAAGACTTTCTAGAGTAAAATTTGAAATTAATACCTTCCGTTATTCCAATCCCATTCTATACTAATTTCAGACGTGTGACGGACTCTTGAAAAATTGTTGACGTACCTCACAAGTATTGGAAGAGTTTAATAGATGTCAATATAATATATTATTAACTAATTAAAAATTATTTTTTATGACTTTTAAGATAATTATAGATAATACTTTTTGATTAAATAATAATGTAAAAAAATTTACAGTATCAATACATATCCTATTTTCTCATGAGTGTTAGCAATATATTTTCTAACACATCCCTTTTAATACACACTTTATTATTGGTTGAATTTATTGAAAACTACAAAGTTATAAGAGAGAGAAGATGTAAGATTCACAATTTTTTATAATTTTTAAAATATTTCAATTAATAAGAGAATGTATATTTAAAAAATTATGTCAAAAAATGTATTTCTTTATATATATATATATATATATATCAAAAAATGTGTTTCTAACATTTCTTATTTTCTCATTGAATTATTTCCTGCACGTTTGGAATCTCGTAAAGTCTTAAAATATGTGTGTTCTTGTATGTATAATTCCGCGTTAACGTCATCGACGGACGACGAACACCGTTCTAAACATACACTTGAATATTGATCAATTTTAAGGGCAGTATGACGTATAAGGCCATTGTCATGCTCCTGCCAGTTTCCCGGCAGACTTGATGTTTTGGAGTATTATTCTCTAGCTTCATGTCTTTGGTCCGAAACTTGAACGGATAGAAAAAAAAAAAAAAAGGCCATTGTCATAGTGACGGCAATAGTGTGCTTTCTGCTATTTGTTAAGAAAAAATTAGTTTAATTATGCTTTTAGTCCTCCAAAATTGAGAAATGTATTTTTTTAGTCTCTTAAATTAAAAATTAATATTTTTAATCCCTCAAATTTTAAAATTTTTTGTTTTAATCTTTTTGCCCAAATGCAGTTAGTGAATCTGTTATACAAACCCATCTAGTAATGTTCCTATCAGTGAAAACATCACACCGAACTCAACTGATGCGGCACAGTTGATTTAATTTGTCCTATAAATGATACCGTAGATGGTCCTAAAGGAATAAAATAATATTTTTTAAAATTTGAGGGACTAAAGATTAATTTTTAATTTAGGAGACTAAAAATATAATTAAGCCGAAAAAATATTATTTGTACAATAATTTATTAAAAAATTTATACAATAATATTTTTTTCTTTTGTATTATTTATTACATCTCACAATGGTAGAAAGAAATAGACACAAAAAATATCATTGTATAAATTATTATATGAATTGTTATACATGTAGCATATTTCCTTGTTAAGACCTGCTAAATTATATTGATACTCTCTTGAAATTTTTTCATATTACACATAATTTTCATGTTCTTTTAATGTTTACAACAACTTTTCTTATAGAAATACATGATGTAATGTTTTTCAAATAATTAAGGGAGGTTAGCGTAATATATAAGGAATGTCAATATAGTATTTTTCAAACAATTAAGAGGGTTAGTGTAGGGATAGAAAAAAGAGAGGTATCATATGTAATGTAAAAAAATATCAGGAAATATTAGTGTAATTTATTCCTAAATTTATACATCAAAATATTTAGTATATATTTATTTGTAAAAAAATAATTTTTATTTATTTATTATTTAAAATTTGAGCTATATTTTAATAATGGTTTAATTACTAATTTGGGCCCTTAATTTATTTATTTTATTCAATTAGGTTCCTCTTTTATTAAAAAATTCAATTAGGTCTCATTATTTTCAAAAAAGCTCCAATATTACCTTTTCACCTAAAACGACGTTATTTTAGTTTAATTTTACACTAAATGACATAAAAAGACATAGTGAAAAGTGACATCGTTTTGGACGGAAATGACAATATTGCAGCGTTTTTGAAAATAATAAAATCTAATTGAATCTTTTAATAGAAGAAAGACCTAATTAAGTAAAATAAATAAATTAAAAACCAAAATAGTAATTAAACATTTAATAATCAAAAACCAAATTGGTCTAAAAATAATCTGTATCCATATACCAGAAGATGTCCTCTACTTTTTACGAGACTTCAGGTTGGAACGCAGTGGCTGGTTCTTTCAGCGGGTTATGGGGTCGGCATACTTTAGAAGAAAAAAAAAATGGCAATTGAGATGGAGACATTTTCCTACAAATGGAATTTATGTATTCCCGGAAAAGAAAAACGGAGGCAAATTTTCTCAGCAACTGAAGAGCACCAGTCAAATTGTCCAAGTGTAATTCCTTCTGGAATTATGTTTTGTTTGGATAAAGAAAGAAATAGAGAAGAGAGAAGTAGGAGAGAAGAGAGAATAAATATATTTTTAAGGTATTTTGATTAAAAGAAATAGAAAAGAAGTAGAAAAAAAAGATGAGTGAGTATGTAATGTAAAAACATATTTATTTTTGATAACATATTTACATAGTTTAAAATTAAATAATAAATAAGTTATTTTAATTTTTTAATGGGTCCTACAATTTTTTTTTATTTTTCTCCAAAATCTCTTCATTTATGGAAAGATTATTTTTGTGTGTGGGTCCTATATTTTTTTTTTTCTCTTCTCTCATTTCTCTCCTTTCCCAAACAACTAAAAAGTTAATTCTCTCTTATATTTCTCACTCACAAACTTCTCTCTCTTCAAAATCTACCTAAACAAACACAGTGTTAACGTTCCTAATATGAGAAAATTCGCATTTGGAGTTTGTGCTCCAAGAAAGGGGAGCAGCCTATACAAATTGGAATATACTCGTAAATTCAATTCAAATAGCATAATTTTCTCCAAAGCCTCCCTGCATATTTTATATAAAGAAATTTTTAATTTTTGTGTAAATAAATAATTTTTCTCCTTTGAAAAAAAAATTTACATGATCTTAACTCTTTTGGTCAAGCTATTTAATACTTTAATACCTCTAATTGAATATGTTCTTTCTTTTTTTTTTTCCCTCTTCTCTCTCCTTTTTCTAAGCTTTTTACTTTTTTAGTGGGAATATCTTAAGCAATATTTGAATTAAAGTTGGAAAAGTATTTTTACAAATTTCAATGCACAAAATGAAAAGAGAATGATTTGTTGCTTTAGGAATAAAAGTACTTTCAAACTCTTCTAACTGAAATTTAAACATACACTTAAGCTTTCATTCCAATAATGAAACTTCTCCCAAACGTTACTCTAGAAGAAGGTCTTAGTAACAAAAATAAATAAATAAACGTTAAGAAAATAACTGTTTTGAGTCCATCCATGTAAGAAAGACAGATTTTCTTTGGTCCCTTTAAAGAAACAACTGATTTAACCATGCAATGTATAACAATAACCATATTAGGACTTTGGCCATTGTCAAAAGAAAGTTTAATGAGATCAAACCTAGAAAGTCTTAGTAACAAAATAATAATAATAATAATATTAAAAAAAAAAAAACAACGTTACGAGAAATTTCGAGGAAATAACTGTTTTTAGTCCATCCATATAAGTAAGATTTTCTTTGGTCCTTCTAAAGAAACATTGACTTAGATGAGAGCTGAGACCACGGAATATACAACAACAACCATATTAGACCTTTTAAACGCAGATATTTTTTATCGCAAACAGTCTTATTTCAGTTGAAAATATTCACAATATGGTTGGAATAGTGGTTTTTTTTTTTTTTTTTACATATCCTATGAATTCAAGATCTTATTTTAAAAAATAAACAAACACTATTTTATCATGAGCTTTTAAGAGCAGACCACGAGGGAGAGAAAAAAGTATTGTTAGTCACACCCATAATAATGTGTTAACTAGTGAAATCTTTCTATTTTTTATGCTAAAATTTAAATTTACTATTTCAACAAAAAATGTATTAAAAACTGAGTAGTTATAAACGTTAAAAGTCTTCAAAGTAAAATTCAAGTTGTCTTTTTGTCCAGAGGATTATGTTAAAATTCAAGTTACGTGAACGTTAGAAAAAGGTTATGTGTTAGTCGCCTCAATTTATTTATTTATTTATTTTAATAAATGGTCACACTAAAGTTAAAATTTGTAATTTTGTGTATATTATTCCAAACTCTCCACCATTAAGTTGATTCTAGTGGGTTTATTAGTTGCTTCAATTTAATAAAGGATAATGGTACTTGTAAATTAATTTTATATAATAAATTTTATAATTTAAAAGAGAGATAGAAAAAAGAAAGAAGTATTAGATAAGATGAATGGTGTAGTAAAGAAATAGAAAGAAAAAATAAATTATACAAAATGTTAATTATAGAAAAAATAAACATATGTTAAGAGACTGCAGTATAACTTACTCTAAATTTTAATATCAGTATACTACTTAGACCTCAAGAACGAGAAGTGTAGCTTACAACTTAAATAAAGTCACAAAATAAAATTCGAGTTTGTTTTAGAATAACAAAAACGTCGAATTTGAAAGGTTACGTGGACGTCTTTCACGCGTATTCACCATAATTGAAACTGGTAATAGAAAATGAATAAATAGATGCAGTCTAGAACCATCATTATTGTTGTTTTTGTGCTACACTCGTGTCGTGTAGCACTCTCCATTGTGATCAAAGTAGCAACAGTCGATTGTGGCTGGTGAGGTAAATATTTCTTAATTCCCACGAAAAAGGAAGAAAAGAGAGCGGTGCTAGTGTCCGCACTCGGCAACACAAATAGATGAACATTTGTATCAGACTACTAAAACAACACTTCTCATTATCACGATGGCTTCAAGTCTCGTTGTTTTCTTCACTGTCCTTCTTACCTTCTTCCTCCCTCTCAAATCTCACTCCTCCGCAGATTCCCCTTCGTGGGTGAAAGCCGGTTATTACTATTCAGGCAGTGAAATTTCTGCTTCAGACATAAAAGCCGCGCTTTTCACTCACCTCTTGTGCGCTTTTGCTTTCATAAACTCCACCAGCTACAACGTCTTCATCAACTCTTCGGAGGAGCACAAGTTCTCCACCTTCACCAACACGGTGAAGCTCCAAAACCCGTCTGTTTCAACGCTTCTATCCATCTGGGGTGGCGTAGAGGACAATTCGGTGTTTTCCTCAATGCTGAATCAATCTTCTCATAGAAAAATTTTCATCGATTCTTCCATCATAACGGCGAGGCTCTATGGCTTTCATGGCATAGACCTTACTGGGGCACGGCCAAGGCAAGAAGGCTCAGAGGTTACCAACTTAGGAACCTTTTTGAAGGAGTGGCGTGCTGCAATAACTTCCGAGGCAAGAAACTCTAACAAGTCAGAGTTGTTGTTGGTGATGGCAGGTTACTACCTTAAGGCTTCAGACTCCGTGAGTTACCCCTTTGATTCGATGCAGGAGAATTTGGACTGGGTGCATTTTGTGGCATATGATTACTATCTTCCTAAGGAGGACAATGTCACGGGTTTTCATGCGGCTTTGTATGGTTCATCTGGTTGGGATAACACTGATTCTGGTATCAGAGAGTGGAGGAGGAGGGGGTTCTCGTCCAACAAACTATTAATTGGGTTGCCTTATCATGGATACGCGTGGACACTTGTGACCCCTGGAGCAAACAGTGGCGTGGGAACACAGGCATCAGGACCTGCCGTTACAATGGATGGTTCCATGGCTTATAAGTTGATAAAGAGCTACATTGCAAGCTTTGGAAATGGAGTTGTTTCACATTACAATGCTACTTTGGTGGTCAATCAGTTCACTGTTGCGTCTACCACTTGGGTTAATTTTGATGATGCGGAGGTAATCAAGGCCAAAGTTTCCTATGCAAGGAAAAATGGGCTACTTGGTTACAACGTGTTCCAAGTAGGCAATGACGAAAATTGGGAACTTTCAAAGGGGGCAGGTGAGTTACAGAATAATTGGTTGAGGTGGACACCATGATTAATTATTATACGATAGTTGCTATGGTTACCCAGATAAATCTAAGGGTTTTGATACAATTATTTTTTGGTTAATAGTTGAATGAATTTGGGTACAGGAGAGAGGGAGGGAGAGAGACTTTTTACCAAAACCCTTAAATTTCATAGGATACCATACAATTTCTCTTATTATATTTAATTATTTATATTATTATGTTGTTATGCATAAGGTATTCTTCTTGGTTTCTGGAATAACATATGCATCACTTCCTTTGCAACACAATTCTTCAGCTCAAGAAGTAGATGAAGATCATCATAAGAGGAGGTTGGTGATAATTGTTCTGCTTACAACTCTGACTTTGGCGCTTCTGTTGGGAATAGTATTTTGCTACTACCACCGAGGTAAGGATGTAATTCCCCTTATCTGGGAGGGAAAAATTCGAGGTACATATCAAGAGATTGGTATGTGTACATTTTTCCTTAAATTTATGTCCCACTGTTTTGGCAGGAACAGTAGCCACTGTTACAAAAATATTATATAAACTGAGATATTTATCAGCAGCAGAAGAAGATATCGATGGAAACGCTTCTGATCTTATAGTATTCAGTTATCTCACAATTAAAGTGGCAACAAATAACTTCTCAAAAGATAATAGGCTTGGAGAGGGTGGATTTGGCACAGTGTACAAGGTAACATTTGGAATTTCATCTGTTAATGAAATGCTTCGCGCAAATAGAAATAGTGTTAGCGCCGTTATTTCTGTGGTAAGACAGTGATGATGTATTCTTTATATGATTTTGTAGGTATTAAATTGTTCAGATATTGTAATCTCTGGTTAGGCAAAACTCCTCTAGCTGCACTGCATCCATCCATCAATTTTTTAACATAGAGCGCTACATTAAAATTCGTAATCTTTGATTTTTGCCATTGACTTTTAAAACTCTCACTTTTCATCACTGCATTTTGTAAATATGCAAACTTTCATCACCAAAAGAGTTAGACTCAGGGATGAAAGTTTGGATATTTACAAAATGATGGGAAGAAAAGTGAGGTTTTAAAAGTCAGCAGTAAAAACCAAAGATTGTCAATTTTACATGGACGAAAACCATTATTAATCTTTAAGTGTAATATGGATGCATGAATCAGAACTACACCTTATGCAACTTCTAGTCACTTAACACTGATCCAAATGAATAAATTTCGCATGAAAAAATATCTACTTGTTCAGCACCTAATAATACCAAGTAGGCAAGTAGCCAAAGGCTTATAACTTATAATTATAGCCTTGAGAGTCATTATATCAAGTATGAAGGAACCTGCTTATTCTCAACACTAAAGTGCCAGAATTTGCAGTGGATATAGAGTTGTTAGTTATACCTTGTTTTCTAGTGATCAATTGATCAAAGGACACAATACTTGGAATTTCCCTTCCGCTATGCAAACAAATTAAAGTTAGAAATATCCTCTTTGTAAACAGCTTTAACATAAGAAAGTAAGGCTTGTAAATACTTATATGGACCATATATATACATATATATATATAGGCTTTCTGTTATATCTACATCTTCACAAATAAAATCCATGCCTCAAAAAGTGAGGCAGCAGTTAAGTAATTCTCGGATGACTAAGTTATGATTTGATTCTGTCAGGGCAAATTACGGAAGGGTCAGGAAATAGCTGTAAAAAGACTCTCAGAGACCTCAAATCAAGGCCTTGAAGAGTTCAAGAATGAGATCACGCTTACAGCAAGGCTACAACATGTGAATTTAGTTAGACTTCTGGGTTACTGCACAAAAAGGGATGAGAAGATTCTGATCTATGAATACCTGCCGAACAAAAGCTTCGATCATTTCCTCTTTGGTCTGTTGTTACATTACTTGTCCCCCATTAAGTTGTTACATTTCTTCTAAGCATCTTCAGTTCGGAACCCTGCCACTAAGCTCAATTAAACTTCAAATTAGCAATCATTTACTGTTTTGTTCAGCTACACATTTCTGTGACTAATAATTCAGAGTTGAACTTGATGCAGATCCAAGGAAATCAATTCTTTTAGACTGGAACAAGCGTGTCAATATCATTGAAGGCGTTACTCAAGGCCTTCTTTATCTCCAAGAGTACTCAAATTTCACTATAATCCACCGAGATCTTAAAGCTAGTAATGTTTTGCTAGATAATGATATGAATCCAAAGATATCAGATTTTGGTATGGCTAGAATTTTCAGGAAATATGACCTTGAAGCAAACACAAGCAGGATCGTTGGAACATAGTAAGTAAATTAGCATTGATTATGTGTTTTGGACTTATGGTTCTTCCTTGATGTCTCTAATCACTTCCGGTTGGCTTTGCAGTGGGTACGTACCTCCTGAGTATGTGAGAAAAGGCATATACTCAACGAAGTACGATGTGTATAGTTTTGGAGTTCTTCTCTTGCAGATCATAAGCGGAAAGAGGACTTCATGTTATTACGGCACGCATGAAAATATGACCCTTTTGGAATATGTAAGTCATCACATATACTTTTTCTATGACTATTCTATCCATTTTATGATTTATTCTTGGTTTGCTTGATGCTGAAATTACTCATGTGGGTTATTATTTCAGGCATATGAGCTATGGAAGGAAGGTAGAGGTGTGGAGTTTGTCGACCCGTCATTGGATGATACAAACTCGCCTTGTAAAATCATGAGATGCATGCAGGTGGCTCTGTTGTGCGTTCAAGAGAACTCTGCGGATAGACCTTCCATGTTGGAAGTTGATTCACTGCTGAAGAATGAAGGTGCAGCTATTGGTACTCCCAAAATGCCTGCGTTTTCAATTAAGAAACGTGAAGATGAGGAAGAAACATCTCAAAACGGGATCAAACTCTACTCAATCAATGATGTTACAATTTCTCAACTGGCACCAAGATGATGGAGCAGGACATTCTAGTACTTGACTATAAATGAAGTCATTTCAGGTTATTTTCTATTCGACTTTGTTCCCTTCTACGATTTATAAGCCTACCAGGTGTTGGGTTAACTACAGTTACATGGGTTAACTGCTGTTACTAGAGAATGTGACTAATAGTTAAGGGTCATCACTATGTGACTAGAAGTAGAAAATATATTGTCCACCTGATTGTCCCGAACCTACCCTTGAAATAGGAGATTTTAGCTCCTTCGCTAACATGCAAAATACTAGTGGTAGCAGTACTTTATGATTGGAAACCATCATCACATATTCTCTGGTAACTGATTGCACCTGTTGAACAAATGCGAGTGTTAGGTGGTGATATAAATAACTCTTTTCTTCCATGGAGCTCGTGGTCGTGTGTCGCGGAACTCGCGGTGTAGACTTAAATTTCATTCGCTTTCTGATTTCTAAAAGTGGAAAGAGATACAGAATTACAGATCCATTTCTGGATGATTCATCATTCGTCTGCTACTATGTGTGCAGCGTGCAGTACTTAGGTTGTCAACGTTAGAAATTTTCTCCCCACTAAAGAATTACATGGAAACAAACCCTTTTACCCTTGCCCAAATGTCCAGCCTTTTTCATGAAAATTTTAATAAATTCAAAAAAATACATATTTTATTAAATATATATTAATTTCAAATAAAAATATATAGACATTAGTAAAATGACTTTTAAAAATCAGTCTTTTATTTAATCTCATCCCTACAAGTTCTAAAAAAATTATTTAAATCATGTTTATATGTTGCTCGAATAATATATTTAAATTTTATTTATATTACTAATATTAACATAATATAGATCCATTTTTTAATTTATAAATAAAATAATGACATATTAAGGGCTTGTTTGTATTTTTCTAATATATATGTAAAAAAATATATAATAACATATAAAAATAGTAAAAAAAAAATTAAAATTGGATTCATAGTTTTCAAATAAAAAGAAAATTGTATAATTTTTTATGCTATAAAAGACTCGCATAATATATCAATATACATTATAATAACCATTTTTTTTTAAATTGCTTATAAAAAATAAAAAATAGATATAAATAATGCTTCAAACAAATAAAATTAGTCTAACAAGACAAATAAGTTGATTTCTACTTTATTTGAGTAACTTGAAAGCTTGTTTAACCAAAATAGAATTATTCGGACACATGGAGAGATAATGATAAATTAACCATTTTAAGTCACCATTATTCTAAGTATTTTGGAAATAGATATCAACATTCAACAATAGTTATTGATAAAAATAAGCCAACAAAAGTACATTTCATGCTTACTCTTCACCTCTTGATTCCACACATTACTAATTTGAATGTTGGAATTTTTGTAAGTAACTCCCACCATTGTTGAGTACAAGAAAGACCTTTATTGAAGAATACCATCAAATCTATTTGTTGCAAAGTATGTGGTCATTATCCCAAGGCACGAGAAGAACACAAGGGGACCCTTATCTTCCTTTCTTCTTCTTTCCTTCCCATACATTAACTCTCTATTCTCTCATTTCCTCCTTTGCACCAAGCATAATATAAAGGAATTAAAAGTATAATTAAGTCTCTATATGTAATTAAGCCTAAAATCAAGTTTGAGCCTATTTATTTATTAAAATAAACAAACTTAATTGAATATTTAATTAATGAAATAATTTACAAATAATTCAACTAATTCCTCAGTAAAATAAGTCAAGCATGGATTTGACACAATTAAACATGAATTTGCCTAAATAACGGTAAATTTGAAAAATATTATCAAATCTAAAATATATCATTATTTTATTTAATTTAAAGTTTAAACATATTTTTCATCCTTACAAATAGTTACTTTTTGTTTTCAGTATCTATAAAAAGAATAGTTCCTATAAATTATTAACGATGTGACATCAATGATGACATGATAACCTTGATGATGTGGCATTATATATTCACATGACAACCTTGACCTACATGGCAAAACACATAGAATGTTGTTATCCATGTCACCGTTGTTGTAATGATACTGACGGCAAAAACAAAAAATAGACAATTTAAAATATGCAAAAATTAAAAACGAAAAAGTGTATATTTACCGAACCAATAAAATATTTAAATATATTTTTAACGTATATTTATCATCAAAAAATAGATAAAAATTATATCAAGGTGAAAATGTTTTAAAGCAAAGCATAAGGCAATAAAGTGTTGAATTCTGTACATAATGCAGGGACAAAGTGCTTTTGAGGCAAACCACAAGAAATAAAGTATAATTTACCCTATTTTATTTGGTCGAAATTACTTTTAATTAAGATATAAACTGATAAACATGAACATTGTTAAGACTTAAGCATAAACTACGCCTTGGAAATTTATTTAATTTTATCAAAATTTAATTTAAAAAAATTAAGTTTATAAAATTTAATCTAAACATACATTAGGCAGCAATTATGGACAGGATTAACTACATGCATGTTTACTTTTACGTTGTGTTCAACTTAGTACGCGTTTGAAAACGCTTTCTCAATGCACATATATATATATATATATATATATATGGATTTGTTAACGTATATACACTTATTTTTTAGTTAAAGTACGTTAACAAGTTATAATTACAATGTATCTTAAAATACATCATAGTATAACTTGCTAACATACTCTAATTAAAAAATAAGTATTTATACGTTAACAAATGCTTGTGTGGTTTGCTAACATATACGACCTGTTTTTAGTTGAAGTACGTTAGCAATCTATAACTATAATGTATCTTAAAATACACCAATGGTGTAGTTTGCTAACGTACTCCAACTAAAAAATAAGTGGGTGTACGTTAGTAAACCTCATGTGTGTGTGTAAAGAGACTTGAAGGTTATATAGCCGTAAGATGAAGTCTTAAAGTTTAAATAGTCGTTGACTAAACCTAATTAGAACTAGTGGACCTAATTATATTTAATGAAGAATTAAATTGCTTGCATTAATGATATTTATTATACAATTTTGATAATTTTAATTAAGTTAATAATATATTTTCAAATCAGATTCATTCAAACCTAATTTACTTGATTGTATTTAATGAAGAATTAAATTGTTCGCATTAATGATATTTAATATGTAAATTTGATGATTGTAATTAAGTTAGAAATCAAATTCATTCATAGTCGTTGATTGAACTTAATCAGATTTAACTGACTTATTTATATTTAATAAAAAGTTAAATGGCTCACATTAATTATATAAATATGAAATAGATCTTTAACTATCTTATTATGGTCCGTTCATATTTAATAAAACATTATTCTATTTATATTTATATATTTATATTTAATAATTTAATAATATGGTTTGTTCATTTTTTTCTATGATGATTCAACCCATACTGTTTAATCATTATATAAACCACATTATCCTTTTTAAACCACATTATCTTTTTTTTCTATTTAAATGATGTCTGTTATATAAACCACATTTATATAGCAAAAAACTATAGAATTTTTTATTATCCTATCTATCCTATATATTAAATGAGAATAGTTTTCTTGAATAAGAGTGTTTTTAACTATTATTCTTTAACAAGAGTGTTTTTAGCTTATATTATTTAACGAGAGCATTTTTTGGATTTTTTTACCTCTTATCTCTTTTAATCTATCATTTTTAATATATTTAGTTTTAAATTGAATTTCAATATTATTTTAAAAGAAATTATCAATAATTAAAAATTAATATTATATTACAATAATTGTTTATTATAAATTTAAAATATAATATATATGTTCAAAAGCATTTATTTATTGCAAAATTTAATTATAATATAATTTATATATATTCAGAAGTATATATTTATTATAAATTTAAGTTATATAAAATAAATATTTATTCTGTGTAATGAACAGGTTAAAATACTAGTTATAATTAATAATTAATTTTTTTGTAAAGTCAAATGTATTGTTTCAAGTCTAATTAAATCTCTAATTTTGTTTCCTAAAACTGAATAAATGTTTGAACCATCATCATGCCTTTATTCTCTCATATATATTCTTTCACCGAGGTTTAGGGTTGTAAAACACAGGAATGATACAAGAATAAGGGATTGAATTGTGTTATAATTTTTTTTGCCACAAACACCTTTTCAAGAACGTTTCATCTAAAGTGTTAAATAAAAAGATATTTAAAAAGAAAACAAAGGAAAAACGTAGACCAGAGAAACACAAAGAATTTATACTAGTTCATCTCACCCCAAATACTATATCCAGTTCTTGGCAAACAACCAAGTCCCACTATAACTTAAAGAAGTTACAAGTAATTTTTTATCCAAGTCTCTTCAAGCTCAACCCAAGTAATCTTTCACTTGCCTCTCCAAGCAATAACCCGAGTATGCTTTGATTCAAAGCCTCTTCAAGTTTCCACCAATTTCTCAGTGAAATGGTTGAGTGTAATTTATCACACTTAAGCTAACGTCTTATCAGGCGAATGTACATTGAAGCTCAGGAAGTGTTTAGGAGCAATCTATTCAAAAATTACATATTGAGAGAAAGTTTTTCAAAAGTTTCACACAATGACTTAGGTCTCTTCTTCTATTTATAGGATTCTTCCAAAAGTGTTCATTGTGAGAGCTATTGGAAACATCCTTTGTCTGATGTTGTAAAAGCAGAAAAAAGTCATTGAAACATTAAATGCAACATTTAATGCCTTTCACCAACCAGTCATTCTGATAAGATCATGCAGTTTGCTTATCTAGCCTTTCTCGTACTCAATCTTGTTGCAATGGGCATATTTGCTTTACATACTAACATCAGCATACAAATTCCTTCTTTTATGCATAAAGTAAACTCTTATCGAGGATAGGTACGTAGACTTCTTTTCTTTCGAGGTGGTTTTCGCTTTTTCAAAAACTACAGAACTACCAAATCAATAAAGCATCGTCTAAAGGAGTTAGTTATTGAATCTTCAAAGAAAAACACGTGAACAGACGATAGTGGAGTCATGTAGTAATAACAAGTAATTAGACAATTGTTTGTAAAACTATTTGTTATTATCAAAATAAAATGAGGGTTATAAATTCGTCATTTGTCTTAATAACGGTCGACCAGCAGGTCTATTCTTTCATGTTTTGTCTTTTCATTTGCTTACCTTTTTTTCTTGGCTTTACACTTTCTTTCCCTCATTTTGCTCTTGCAATTTGATAGAAAGAGAATTTTGCTTAATATGTCTTAATTAACTTGCAAATAAAAGAAGAAAGTTCTTACAACAACATCATTCAATGAATTTGACGAAGAATGGAAAGTGGGGATTGAGAACCAACATTAAGTATATCATCTTACCCTATGTCTTTTATTATTTCTTTTGTTCTTTTTATGATATCACCTCCGTACATTTCTTTTCTTTTCTTTTCTTATTTTACTATTATGTTATTTTATGTTTTGATTATTAGTGTTTAAGCTTTTCATATATGTTCTTATATTTTTTTCATTTACTATTGTATTATAAATAATGTATATATTTTTAGTCTTTCTTATTTAGAGCAACAAAAAATCAACAATCTGACCTTTACTTTATATCTTCAACTTACAATATATTTTTTTTTGATAAAATACAATATTTTTTTTGTTTAACATGACAAAAGGAAACATTATTGTGACAAACTTTACTTCTTATTCATTAATTTTATTTTTTTCTTATATTTTTTATGTAATTCACTTAACACAATTTAATGAATTTTATATAGTCAAATTATCCAATTAATTATTTTTATTTGTTCTACTTAATTCAATTGCCTAACAATAACAATAACAACAACAACAACAGTAATAATAATAACAATAACAACAACAACAACAATAATAATAATAGACAAATCTTATTGTACTAATCGAAAATGTTCAATTTATGTCGTGTTTAGGTTAATCAACTCAAAATTTTAACAATATCACATAATTAAAATTAATATTTTCTAAATGATTAAAATACCATTTTAAAATATAACAACTATATATATTTAATAAACACCATACTACTTAAACAAATTTAAAATAAATTTTAATTTTACAATAAATACATTTAAAATTATTAATTATAAATACACAAAAATCAAGTATATGCTAACATAATATCCAAAATAACAAAAATGAACACTCAAATTTAAATACTTATATATTCATATTTTATTATGCTTACATTCATTTTGAATTTATATATTTAATATAAGTATTGAAGCACTATCGTTACTTGAAAAAAAAGAAATTATAATAAATTTCAATAGGCTTAATATTTATAAATACAACATCTACTTAATTAAAAATATAATTATTTATCTTCCTCAATTTTAGTATAATTATATTTAATTTATTATTAGATATTTTAATTAAAAATTTTATTACAGTACATATATTTTTAAAACAATAATTTAAACAAACGCAAGGATTTAAAATCTAATATGATAGTAAATTTTCATGTCAAATCAGTACAATTGATGCGAAAGCTAGTAATATTAGCTTCAGTTGGACGCGCATCACGCCCTTTCAACTTGCAAGCAAACACACAGTTAAGCAGACGTTTAGCTCATGGCGACAAAATGTTACTTATCAATTTGGAAGCTTTGGAATGCACGCCAACAGAAAAACGTGTTAGATTAATTAAATAATTAATTTATTTTATGGATTAATATTAATCAATTATTAGAAATTACTCTTTTAATTTTAAATATATTAATTATGGTTAATAATTATTATTATGGCACTAAATCATTAATGGAGATTGTATTGGACTTTGTTTTAAATTGTAATGAGTTGTGTCTTTCAATGTACAACCCGTTGAGAACTTCTTACTTACTGAGTTAAAAAACTGATATCTGATTACTCAGTTTCATACACACATACAACTCTTTAGAAAGTGGATAGTTGCTCTCAGAACACGGGATTCTCTCATCAGTTACCATGGATCTAGGGATGAATTCAGGTACACTGTCTTGATCCCTGTCTATTTCGTATGATGATTAATATGTTGTAATATGTGTCTCTGAACGTTTTGGATGTTCCTGTATTGTTTTAAAATTTATCAAAACAATCATGGCCTTAAAGTATCTGACTTCTCTCTCTTACTTCATTTGAAGTCATAGCTTGAACATAACTGCATGATCAGCTAAGAATTCAATTGACAAGCTGACTTTAGCAAATGGTCAAGCTCAAAGCACGTTGTAATCCAGCTAGCAAAGAAATGTTCAGTATTTTTTCTTTTAAAAAATTCTTTTCATTTATTCGCTAGGTACATGCATTTATTTTGCTATGCTTTGTAGGAGTAATTTAATTTAGGAAGTTTGCTTGCTGGGGTTAAGATCCTCTGCAGTGATATTTTTGGTGCATGAGATCTTAGTCATTAAAGTTATTTAATTTATTTTGTAAAAAATATTATAAATTTGTGTTTAAAATTTATGAATGGATAAGATACATACACTTTACTGCCTCATGTTAAACTCCGCTGCAGAGGATCCACACCCTTGCTTGCTGACCTATGCCCTATATCTTGAAAGGGCTCCCGTTACAAGTAACATAAACGAATTCTCAATTATTCAATGACCTCCTTGAGTATTAGAAAGGACAAGCAAAACCTTTAATAAAAAAAAAACAAAAAAAGGACAAGCTAAACCGCTAAATGAGACCAAAATTTCAGGACCCACCCCTCTCTTCCTTTAAATGAAAAGAGAACACTGCGAAAAGATACAAGTCAAATGCAAAATTCTTCTGGTAAATAAGATTTTACACACAACTAAACCGTACAGCATCGTTTGGGAGAAAAGAAAAAATAGAAAAATAAAGTACAATGAAACAAAAGTGAAGAAAAGAAAAAATAAAGATAAAAATTAAGAGTTTCTTTTATGAATAAATAATATATACACTCATATAGTGTAAAGTTCTTGATATATTGTCTTCGAATTACAAACTATATAATAAGTTTATTAATTTTTATAATAATTATTTTAAAAGTCATATCAAAAATAGTTTTTTTTATTAGTTGACAATATAATTTTTTTATAATATGTCTATTAAATTCAATATACTTAAACATTTATAATATAATAGGACATAAACAAAATTAGGATACATTTTATAATTTCATATACTTTACAGTCTTTTTTTCTTTCTTGAAGAAAAAATGAGATATGTAAAATTTATAGGTTCTTCTTTTTCTCTTCTACTTTTTTTAGAATACCAAACCAGAAAATAATCTCAGATATATTTTATTCACGTTACATTTATCTTACACCACTATAGAAAAGGCTTTTTAAATCAATTAAAAATGGCTTTTTAAATCGTCTTTACAACCGATTTAGATACAACCGATATAGAAGAAATTATCATTTTAAATCGTAGATTGAACCGATTTAAAAAACTTTTTAAATCGGTTCTACCCAGAACCGATTTAAAATGAAACTTTTTAAATCGGTTAATGCACAAACCAATTTAAAAAGTTTCATTTTTTTTAAATATCTTCATTGTTTTTACATATACAACCAAAACCTGATAGAGGACAAATACCACAGAAACAGTCAGAGAATTCATTTATTAACCAACAAAACTTCATAATATATTTGAAACATATCAAATAAAAAACTACTGTTCTTTTCTATCTAAAGTCATTCTAAACAAACTATCTATTACTTATTTCAACGAAAAATTTTGCCCAACGTTGGTGGATGTCTAGCAAGTCTTCATGCGGGAATGGTTCCCTATCAATGAATAACTGCAACATAAAAAAATAAGATAAATCATTACCCAACCACCTCAATAATAAGTATTATTGTAACTAAATAAAAATTATATTACCTCGTCCCATGAATCCACAATATCTGCTAAAACTATGGTCAACATATGTTTCATAACATAATATCCACACTCATAGCTCCCTACTTGTTTGTTAGCCTACCAATGAGAATTTTTTTGAAATGATTGTAAAAACAATTACAGATTATAATTGAATATGCAGTTGTAAATTACTTACATAAAGGAAAAACCAACTAGGCTTCCTCCGTAGTGACACGTGCCTACCGGCCAATGTTTGATATCCAATCATGACTCTGATTAAGAAATAGATATACAAGACATGTTATAGGTTTCATAATTACAATATAAAGCATGAATGAAATATATTATAAATAAAAAGTTACCTTTCTATTAGTTGTTTCAAATCTTTGTTAGGCTTCTTATGCAACGAACACAATAAGGCCACAGCATTGTCCCTAGGACAAATAATTAGCAATTGTCAATGCGAGCTACATTGCAAAAAGAATATATGTGATGAGATTCAAAATCATTTAAAATCATTTGGGTAAGAAATAACTTGTGCTTACCAATGCAAGTATGGTGCTAGGTAATACCAATTTTGTCCATTATACATCTAATTCTGAATGTAGGCCTTGAGAATATTCATCCTTATTCCCTATCTTCTACATAGGCAATGGGTCAATAAATCCATATACATTCTCCCTGACCCTTTGAGAGATAGAGACGGTGCATGTATCTAAAATATACAAATGAATGTTAAATATAATATTGAGATGCGTATTTAAGAGATTAACAAAAAATTAAACTTACAGCAACCATAATTGAAGAACTGAGATATTTAGTATGTCATTACCAGTACAAATTTCCAATTCATCCTTCTGGGTGATCCACAGGTCTACACCACTAAGTCTGCCAAGGAATGTCGGTTCCCAATCTATTTGAACAACATTCATTCCCATACTAGATGCCACCTGCCACAAACATGTTATTGGATCATCTTCAGGTTCTAATTTTTTAGGTGGAACATCTTTCTTAGATGGTTGAACATCCTATAAAAAAAAGTAAATATAAAATAAGGTTATAAAATACATTCAAGTTATTTTAATTTGTAATAGAAAAAAAATATTTAAGATGACTTTTGAATATACCTTGACTGATGTGACCTTTATAAGTCGTCTCGGCCATTGAATGAACTGTTTAGGTGCCTGTCCAATAGTATGAACCTCCTTGGTAGGCACAAGAACTTGAGCATATGCATCCCATATTTGTTCAACCACCACCCTCGCCATATCATCCTCAACAGTCATGTGGTGTTTGGTAGGCCCCAAATTATATACTCTCCCAAAGGCCACTAAACAAACAGGCTCTCCATCAACATAAAACTGACGTTGCTCATGGATATAGTGTCAGTCTCCTCCCTAGAAGGATCAGCAGCAACACAGCTTCCCTTTGTCCTGACACGTACAGGAGTATGAGCTTGTTCTGCTTGGACATTTGTATTTTGTTGTGAAAGACCCAAAGATGTCAAGCTCCTCTCTAATCTCCGTCTCAACTGTTCTTTAAGCTCATTTCTAATCTCTTACCTGATTCGCTCCACCTCTTCCCTGATGACAATTCCGGAGTTGGGCCCACTACGTGAGGGTGGTCCGTAGTAATCATGAATGCCAACACCTCGTCTAGCTACACGAACCCTACCAATGTGCTCTGGTCTCCCAATAGCTGTAGTTAATATATCCTCATGTCATGAGGAACAAATGTTCCCTATGAGGTCTGCTCAACCAGTGAGTCCTACAACATTTAATTCAAGAAATGTGTAAAAAATATGGCATATCAAGTTACAATTACAATTTGAAATCAAAAATGACTTACAATCTTTTCAGCAATAACACGTGTCTCGTCCGATATATATCCACCCGATTATAGTGTGCGGGCCACCTTCCATTTATCCCATTGTTGCGGTGGTGATGGAGGAGCAATATCTACAGTAGAACCAGATGCCGAGGCTTCCAGTTGACATTGCCTCGCCTTCTCCGTCATCATCTTCTGCTCAAGCAACTTATATCCCCCACCAGACAATCTGTGGAGGTGGACATTCTTGGATGCAATCACTTGTCCTTTTTTTCCTTCTCCTGCGAATAATAAGACACTGTTAAATTCAATAAAAATTAATCAAATATTGTTGTATGATTAGAAAAATATGATTGCAACTAAACCTAGAAGACAAAATCCTACTAGCTTTCAACAAACTTTGCCCACGTCTCCTCATCCAAAAATGCATACTTCTCACAAGGAGAAGTGTCTTTCAACTTTCCATATATGTATCTCGTGGTGAGCTGTTTCTTAAATTCCCTCCAACACTCAGCCGCAAGTGACAACAATTTCTTTCTCAACATGGCATTATGTGGAACATCATAAGTCAACTACAAAATAAAATTAAATAGTTAATGTGTGATTATAATATGGTTAAATATAATTTATATATTTGAGATTGTAAAAGTAAAATATAGTGATAGTTTGCCATATTTGATTCTTTACGCTCTCCTCCACATGGTCCTAATCCTCATAAAGGATAGAGACCTTACTCCGAGCAAGGATGCCCACAAAACTAACGAATTTTGTGGCGTTTTCCCCCTCAGGTACCCCACTAAGCATGTCAAACTGAACTGGTATCAAATGGTCATCAGCTCGACTGAGAGTCAGTTCCTTTAGGCATGTACCTTGTTTACGTTTTTTTGTTTGCAGACTCATAAGATGAGTTATCAGAAGAATCAGCTATGTGCCCGTTTAGAAAAGAAGAAAAAAATTGTAAGTACCGTCATTGGAGAAGTTTGAAATTTTCAAAGATAAACATAAGGATAAAAAGAATTAAACAATATAATAAAAAAATATAATGTCAACAAGAATATACAACAACATAAACATAAATAAGTTACTAACATTGTCAAGTATGAATGTTTTCCCATATTCCTTCGTGATGATTATCACGTGTGGCATGTACATCATCCACTTCATTTTCATCAATTAAAGTCAACATCTGTGTTGAGAAAGAAGGAATGTCAATAAGATCAACATTTGAGTCTTTTTTTCATGACTAGCATGCACACTTCTTCCTTGGAAAACCACTGACCATCTCTTGTTAGAAGGATCACTAACATAAAAATCTTGTTTTGCTTGGTATGCCATAATAAAAGGTTTATCCTTATAACCTACCTTGCTAAGATCAACCAATGTGAACCCTAACTCATCGGTTTGCACCCCGGTGTTACTATCAACCCACTTACATTTAAAAACAGGCACTCTGAATTTTGTATAGTCAACTTCTCATATGTCTTCGATAACTCCAAAGTAACACATGGATGTCATAACAGGGTTTTTATCTTTTGAACTAGAGAAGTGCATGGACTCAGCCACAACCATAACCCCGCTGTTTGCACGGTACTCTTCTCATCCAACGACTTTGTATAGAAGGAGAAGTTGTTGATATCGTATCCAGTCCAACATATGACATCAAAGCTAGGTCCATGTGCGAGCCATTTTAATGCCTCAGAAGCATTATCATCATTCAAAACTTGTTCTTTAAACCAGTTTAAGAATGTTTTGTTATGCTCAGTCAACTGTCATTTCTCCGGCATTCTAGGATTATTTTTCTTGACAATGTTTTTGTGAGCAGAAAAATAAGGTTCAACTTCATCAGTGTTATTCAATACGTAGAAATGTGCTTGCAGAACTTCCTCCTGACTCATTTGTTTAACGTTTACACCTCAAGTACCTTACCATAAAATCTTCCCTCATGACGAGATGTTGGAAGCCCTGCAGGTTCAGCTTGTGACAGGTATTCTGTACAAAACTCAATGGCTTCTTCAACAATATACCTCTCAACAATAGATGCTTTTGGACAGTATGGATTCTTACTATACCCTTTCAGAATCTTCATATATCGTTCAACAGGATACATCCACCTTAAATAAACCGAACCACAAATTCTAATCTTTCTCACTAGATGCACGATTAAATGAACCATGATGTCAAAAAATAAAGGAGGAAAATGCATCTCTAACTGGCACAATATAATAGCAGCTTCATTTTCCAACTCATCCAACTTCATAAGGTCAATGACTTTGCTGCATATGACATTAAAGAACAGGCATAGTCACGTAATGGCCTATCTAACTTTTTTAGGTAATATGTCACAAATAGCCACTAGTAGGAGTTGCTACATCAAAACATGGCAATCATGTGACTTTAACCCAACTAATTTGAGATCTTTTAGTGACACAAGGCTCTTGATATTTGAAGAGTATCCTTGTGGCACCTTAACTCCCTGTAGACACTTACAGAAACTTGTTTTCTCTTCTCTTGACAAGGTATGACATGCTAGAGGAAAATATATCCGCTTACCCACTAACTATGGACCTAACTGGAGGCGTATACCCATCTCAACCAGATCTTGACGAGCATTCAAACCATCCTTCGTCTTGCCTTTAATGTTCAAAAGAGTGTCAATTACACTATCACACTCATTTTTCTCAACATGCATGACATCTGCACAATGTCTAACATGTAGATCACACCAGTATGGAAGATCAAAGAATATCAACCTCTTCTTCCACAAGGTTTTCTCAGTAACTCTCTTTTAGGTCTTTCCAAATTGGACGTTGATGTCCTTCACCCGTTCATAAACCTGCTCACTTGTTAAAATAAGTGGTACAATATCATCCTCCTAACATCCATTGAAGACTTTTTTAGCTTTTTTAAGTCTACAATATGGGTGATTAGGCCTAAGAAATTTTCGATGCCCAGTGTAAACTGTTTTCTTTCCATGTTTAAGTTGTACGTAACATGTGTCTTCTTCACAAATAGGGCAAGCATTATGCCCCTTAACACTATATTCGCTCAGGTTCCCATATGCTAGAAAATCATTGATGGTACAGAATAACATTGCACGCAACATGAAATTTTCACAACGATACCCGTCATATACATCAACACCTTCATCCCACAGCATTCTCAAATCTTCAATTAAAGGACGTAAGTAGACATCTATGTCATTTCCTGGCTGTCTTGGGCTTGCAATCATCATAGATAGCATAACATATTTTCGCTTCATGCACAACCAAGGAGGCAAATTATAAATAATTATAAGAACAGATCATGAACTGTGCTTACTGGATAAGTACCCATAAGGATTCATTCCATCCGTAGCAAGTCCTAACCTAAGGTTTCTTGCCTCAATCCCAAAGACTAGAAACAAACGATCAATTTTCTTCCATTACAGAGAATCTGTAGGATGGTGAAGCTATCCATCACATTTTCTCCCATCCATATGCCACGTAAGGTTCTTCATGTCATCTACATTGGCAAATAATCGCTTAAACATTAGAATTATTGGAAGATACCATAATACCTTAGCAAGGGGACCTTCCTTTGTGCTCTCATCAATATCATCACCCTTCACTTTATACCGTGATACCCCACATCTGGAACACTTGTGCAAGCTCTTCAAACTCTTCTCTGTACAATATGCAATCATTAGGACACGCATATATTTTCTTGTATTCCAATCCCATTGAACACAACACATTTTTTGCCTCATAGTTACCTCTCAGCAACGTGTTACCTTTAGAAGCATTTCATTCAACAGCTCAAGCAATTCAGTGAAACTTTTATCACTCCACCCTATTTCTTGCCTTGCAGTTCACTAATCTTAACACCGCTGACAACCTGTGTAAATTTAGTACAAGCCCGGATATAGAGGCTTATTCGCATCACTGCATAAAGTGTCATACACTTGAGCTCGCTAAAAAGACTCTGGTCCAATATCACAGATCATGTCCTCTAGTCGAACGTCCATAGGTACATCAAATTAATCTGTTTGAGACATACTCGGCATGTCTAACAATTCACCATGCTATGTCCATATTGTATAACTCTTGCAAAAGCCATCACAAAAGAGATGCTCCTGTATTTGCTCAAGTTGCAATCGTCTCTCACTCAAACAATTAACACAAGGACAATAGAAGAATCCACCACTATCAGGAAGATTTCTTTTAGCAAATTGGATAAACTCTTCCACTCCATTCTGATACTCATTAGCTGTGCGTCTAGAATTAATTCAACTACAATCCATAACTTCCTTCTGTGATCCACAAACCATATCTTAATGCATGTAAATCTCACTTTTTTAATACAAGGTGTGGTCCTATCCCATTCAAAAGTCATTTTTTTAAACTTGATTAATACGTATAAGTTTAGTCTCATTTCTTAAATTTGACAAAATTTCGGTAGCATTTCGCATTGGTCTCCATGTACACGAAATGAAAGTGGTGACATCAAGTTCACTACAATCAAGTATGCACCCAGAGACACAACACGAAATGAGTAAACCGAAATTTAATCAAATTTACGATGAGATTTAACCATTACGTATTAATAAAGTATAAAAAAAAATGAATCTTTCCAAACTGTCCAACCAGACAATTCAAGATTTAATACAACAATTACCACTTTAATTATTGTATTGAATCTCAAACGAAAAACTAAAGTTTGCTCATAATGCATAAATTCAATAGAAAAACAACACACAATTAAGCACACAACATAATGCATATAATTTATACACAAAACCAAATTCAACAACAAAACCAAATGTCAATTCCATATAAGACAATCCAATCCACAACAAATTAAATCTAATACTCAAGAGTTCACTAATCTCATACAAAATTCGATAGGGTTTCCTCTATTTTTGGCACTATATATCATACCTCACAAAGGTATAGTCAACAACACAACGGTAATCAATTCTCTATTTTTTACTTAATTTATCTTATGAATATATGGTATCATTAACCACTTTAATTCTCCTTTTTTCGCTTACTTTATCTTGAGGATGTATCTAAGCATATATAAGTTATCTTATCTTACAGTCATTTAATTTCCTAACTAGTACCTAATCTACGTAGCCAATTCTTTGATTCTTATAATCTGCTAATTATAGAGCTTTAGGTTTAAAACAAAATATAGTTACATTAATTATACTAGTATTTTAGCCTGTGCATTGCACAAGATAAATGTTTATTTTATATAATTAAAATTTATAATAAATAAATACTCATAAATATATAAATTATACTATAATTAAAATTTATAATAAATAAATATTTTAGAACATATAAATTATATTTAAGATTTATGATAAATACTTTATATTATGATATAATATTATTTTTAATTATTGATAATTTCTTTTAAAAAATATCAAAATTCAAATTTAAACTAAAGATATTAAAAATAATAGATTGAAAGATATAAGAGGTTAAGAAAAATTCCTAAAAATCCTCTTAATTGAAGAATGACAGTTAAAAATTCTTTCATTCAAGATGATTATCATAATTTGTAAATACAAAGGGATATCATATGTATGTTAAGAGTGTATTTTAATTTTGAAGATAAAATATATATATTCAAAATTGATTTATGATATTTAGTTATAGCTTGTTAAACCATTTGGTGACAATTAATTAATTCCTAACATATAATTAAATTAATTTCTTACTTTTATTCTTTTTCATTACTTACTAACTTAGCTAAAATAATCAACTTCACTTAATTCTATCTTATGTAATCTAATCCTCAACACTTAAAATTTTTACCACATATTTATATACATTAATAACTAACGTAAACAATTTATCTTTTTCTTTAAAGATTTATAAATTTATAAACATACAAAGAATTAAATTTTTCTTATATATATTAATAAACATTTTCAACCATATATAACCTTTATTAATTAATTCCATGTAACAATATAATTAACATAAAAGATTAATTTCAAATTAATATTAAAAATGTAACAACCATATTCACATAATGAACCAATGTAAACCATAATGAACCAAATGAAATTAAAATGACTAACTCAGTGCACACAACCTCCAAACTTATCAATGGAGCACGTTCAACAGCAATGGACCTCCACCAACAGCAATGGCGCGAGCTAGCTCCAACCAAAGCAAGCTCGGCACCAAGCTCGCTCTCCAACGACAGCAAATGGCGAAACGGCGCTCTCCAGTGCCCTCTAAAATGCAATGGCAAAATGGAGAAATGAGAGGCGGATGGAGAAGAAGAAAACTGGAAGGGAGGAAATGAGGAAGAAGAAGGCTGCTGGAAATGAGAGAGAGAGGCGCGCGAAGTGATAAAGAGGGGACTTTTTAAACCAGTTCCAGCAAAACCAGTTTAAAAAGTAGGTGGAGATATTATTTTAATTTTAAAATGACTTTTTAAATCAATTATATTTGAACCGATTTAAAAAGTTTGTTATAATTTCAAAAATGTCACCGCATTTCTTTTTTAAACCGGTTTAATATTAACCGATTTAAATTTCTGCTTTAAAATCCGTTTTGTGTAATAGTGTTAGTTGCTTTTTTCATGCTAGCTGATATTACTTCTTATTAATAGGTGCTCGATTTAAGTGATAGATTTTCAAGTAATGTTTTAATTCAGAGTCTTGAGCATGAAAAAAAATCTTGTTGAGCGAGATAATATATTCATGTTATGAATATTCTCACCTGAATAAGATTGTCTAAAAATACTTACAGTTTAGGAAGGGGGGAAAAACGTTACATTTTGCCATAGATTAATCACTTAGTACGGGTTGACAAAGCTTAATTAATCTCATTGCTGAGTTCTTGACCTGAATGAAGCATAAGTTTTTTCTTTTCCTAAACCTATTATATAAACCATTTCAGCCATTTGACTTCGAAAATAAAATCAAGCGAGATATTCAAGCATTCAGTAGAGAAACACGTTTCTGTACTTCGTTCGACGGCAAGAGAATCCATAAACATTCTGTCCGTATACCTATAAAGGACCATGGACGGCCGTGCTTATAATCTTATGAAGATTCTCACACTTGCCTAAACCAATTGCATTACTAATTTCCAAGCATATATATATGCATGAACCAAGGCAACCAATAATCAAAGATCACGACAGCTTTTAACAAACAACGATATGCCATCCTCCACTTGAGAATAATATATTGCCCAACAACACTCAGCCTAATTAGCAGGTATATTATATTCCTATTTATAGTTCCATCCATCTAAGCCTAGAAGCAAAATTAAAAACTAAAGTCCAAAGCCAAAATTTCTTCATGGCAAGCCTCAACATGCTACGTCTCCTCTTTTTGGCAATTCTCTTGTCCATAACCGCCACAAGTTCCACAACTACTGATGACATCAAAGCTTTATACTGGCTCGAACAACCACTTTTCCCTCCTTCAGCCATAAAAACATCACTCTTCACCCACGTCTACTACGCTTTCGTTGCACCCAACAACGTCACCTACGAACTCGACGTTTCAAATTCCACAGCCACAACCCTCGCAACGTTCACCACCACGCTTCAACCCAGCGTCACCACCCTCATCTCCATCGGCGGTGTCAACGCCAACGCCGCCCTCTTCGCCGTCATCTCCGCCAACGCCGCCGCGCGCGCCACCTTCATCAACTCCACCATCACCGTCGCGCGAACCTTCGGGTTCCACGGCGTTGACCTAGATTGGGAATTCCCTCGAACCGCGAACCAGATGAACGACCTCGGAAAACTGTTCATAGAGTGGCGCGCCGCAATATCCGCCGAGGCCGCCGCCACCGGCCGGAAACCGCTTCTGATCACCGCCGCCGTGTACTTCGCCGTCGATTTCTCCCTGTCCGAAACGACGTCGTTGAGGTACCCGGTGGGTTCCATTAACGAAAACGTGGATTGGATCAACGTTATGAGTTACGACCTTAACGGGCCGTGGAGTAACCATACTGGGCCTCCTGCTGGGCTTTACGACCCGAAAAGTAATGTTAGTGTGGGTTATGGGTTGCGGTCGTGGATTCGGGGTGGGGTTATTCCGCAGAAGGTTGTGATGGGTTTGCCGCTATATGGGAGGACGTGGCGGTTACGTGACCCGAGTGTGCATGGAATCGGGGCTCCTACTGTTGGGGCGGGTCCCGGGTCGGACGGTGCAAGTGGCGCTGTTTCAAGTGTTGGAATTTAACAACCAAACTGGTGCGAAAGTTGTGTATGACGTGGATACGGCGTCGGTTTATTCGTACAGCGGGAGTTATTGGGTCGGGTACGATGACCCGGTAACCGTCGCGGTTAAGGTTGGGTTTGCTAAAGCTCTCTCGCTTCGTGGCTATTTCTTTTGGGCTGCTGGCCTCGATACTAGGGATTGGAAAGTATCAACACAAGGTAATAAAATTACATGTTTCATTCAACTTATTTTAAGGAAATAATTCTTTTATTTTTTATCAATTTTTAAAAAAAAGTAAAAATAAGTAATTACTTCCTAAAATTTAAGTTATCTAGTTCTTGAAAGATAGCTTGTCCATGACATTAGTCTTCAATGATACAAATTCTATTTGTAGCTTTTAAATGTACGTTAAAATTAATTTTTAAATCTATGTTTTATTAATTAAACTAATTTTTAAAATTCATGACATGAGTGTTAATTTAGTAAAAAAAAAGCACACATTTAACGAAATCCACATCATTCAAGAATTAATATAATTATGTTTTTTAGACACTAACTTGACTATTGTGAGGATAATTTGTGTAGAATTTATTATCAGTAGAATGTGTTTTAGAACGAATAATTTTAAAAGTAAGTACGACAAATTAAAGTGGTGTAATTCTGTGACTGCATTCAAAGAAGGACTTGGGTGTATGATAACTAGTTTTAGTACCTGCGCAATGCTACGGAATATAAAGAATTTATTGATGCATATTACATAAATTTTATATTAAGTACCTTCAATAGCATGTATTTGATATGAATGTCTAAGGTTTCAATACTTCCAATTGAATCCCATGTATTTGGCATGTATGGAAAATGAAGATACTTGCAAAGTTTATGTAGTGCTTAATCAATCTAAAATTATACCGCAAGTCATCATAACTTAAAAATATTTGCTACAGAACTTAAACTGAGAATTCCTATTCAATTCTAATGCTAATACATATAAGAACTTCAGATAAATACACAGCAACATATATCTTTAAAGACTCCTGTTCACTTAAAGGTTTTTCTACCTAATGCACTTCAATAAAAGAAGATTTCTTATAGAAATATGCAATTTTCTCATACGTGCTTGTGATTAATATCCTACTCTTATCTTATCATCAATTGCAGGAGATTAATATCTTCTTTGTGATAAAAATTGTGCAGCAATTTAAGATTTCAACTAAAACTGCAAGAACTAATTTTAGACAAAATTAGATGCTTTACATTTCAGACAAGACTGATGTTATAAAAATATTTTTTACACGTGAAATATCTACATATATTTTATAGGCTTTAATTTTTACACATTATCAGTGTAAAGATTTTTATATTATCAACTAGTTAAAAATGAAAATGCTAACAATACACTCTCTATCATATTTTTTATTATTTATTAAAATTATTAAAAATTACAGAATTATGAGTAGAGTTTACTAAATAAGTAGTAAGACCCACAAAATTTTTTGATTTCAAATAAATTTCAACTAATAACAAAGAGTGTATTAAAAAGAGAGCATTAAATAATGTGTTGCTAGCATTTCTCATAAAAAATTTCCTTATATATGATTTTTGAAGTAATTATTACAAAAATTACAATTTTATTATACATGACAATTTATTATGGAATATAGTGTAAAAAACTTTTACGTTCTAATTAAATTCTATTTAAGATCAGTTATTATATTTGTTAAAAAAATACAATTATTCTTATTTTTTATTTCATTGTTAACTTGACAGTGTAGAAGGGGAAAAGTGGAGTTTTTTTAGGTTTGTTTAGAGTTCAAGATGATTTTCAGTACCACCAATCTAACTAATGCCATTTGATTGACAAAATGCAGCTTTGAGTGCCTGGATGCTTTGCATTAATGAGACTGGAGGAGTGAACTGAAAGTTGACTTTCATTATTTCATGTTTGTGTTATCATTTTTTTTCATCACGCAGGGAAGATTTGACATCGTATTTCAACATCAAGTAATTGAAATTATTGAATAGACATTTTTTTTTAGTTAAATAAATTATTGAATAGACAATGCTCAAGCAGATGGCAATGCCTTCGTTCAGCAAATAAGTACTTTTTACCAAGATCCCATATAGAACACAACATGAACGGGAAAATTTTTCCCTTGCTTTAGCGTAAAAGTTTTTCAATTTAGTGCATTGTGAGTTACAAGTATGGTCAATGTGCACAAACTTTTTAATAAATATCAATATGAAAAGAAAATAATATGAATTAATGAGATAAAATGAATTAAACATTTTTTACAAATTAAAATCAATTTTAATTCTTCAATTTATGTGACAAAAGCTTTTACTCAAATCACAAGTTGAGTCTTTAAACGAGAAATCAAACACTATCAATGACTATGGTTACAACATCTTGTCCAATGTTAATTGGTTGTTGATTCTAACGATAAATGACCATTATCCATTATCCATTTGTATAATCAGCTACCAAAAAAGGTTGAACAAGGTAGTAATATCTTGAATACTTCATAGGACAAGGGAAGAAATACACTAGTAATAAAATCTTAAGGTCCGTTTGGGTGGTTGTAAGTTTTTAGTTTTTGGTATTTAAATCTAATTTTTGAAACAAAACGTGTTTGGCTAAAATGGAGCTAAAATGATTTTTAACTCAATTTTAAAACACTTTTACATTCATTTTCAAAACCAAGAAAAAATGTTTTGTGAATCTAGTTTTTAGTTTTTAAAAAAGTACACATCCCTATATTTGACAATAGCTCTTCCCACCACCGCTACTAACACCGCTGTGCTGTCGCCGCCGCCATTGCTACCACTACCATCACCACCACGACCATTAGCACCGTCACCATTATCACTGTTGTCAGTCACCACCACCACTACCACCCACCTTTGCTGCTACTACACAAACATACCCTTAAATTAATTTTAACAAAATAAAAAAAAATTAAAATGAGTTTATTTTGAAACCAAAAATTTGAGAAAAAACTAAAACCAATCTTTAAAAACTAAAAACTAGTTGCAATTTTTGAAATTTTCAAAACTCACAACTAAAAACCACCCCAAACTGGCCTTATCTTATTAGATGAGATTGGTTCATGGATTGTATAATAATAATTTACTCTTTCTCATATGTGTTTTTAGTGGCTTTCTTTGGATATGTCTAAACTACCTTATTCGTTTATTTGTCATCTTTTTCTCTATTGATCTTACATTTATAATTTCTTGTATACAACCATTTGGTATTATGTCATTTCTTGTGTAACCACACATCTATTTTAACAAACTCATTTTTTCCCCTCTCAATTTTTTCTCTTGTTAATCCTTTAAAGTCTAACATTCATTACTATAGAATATAAATGGACATATAGCAGTATGATAGAAGTTCCTTTTGAACTTGGCTAGTACTTTGTGGTCACAAATAATAGCATATGTCTTTCTCCATTTTAACCATCTAACTTGTATCATATGTGTGACATCTTCATTATATACACATACATATAGTTATCTTAAAATTAATATATAGATATATATAATATATATATATACGAGATATTCGATATATATATATGTTATGTATATGTGGGTGAGGATCAAATTACTCCAAATGTAACTCGTGGTATAATTAATCCACGTTAATCACTATTGATATATTGATTTCAACACTCCAACCGTTGAATATTTTAATATTATATCAATAATCATAACACCAATTTTAGATATAATCGGACATTTGTAGCTAATTAATCTTATACGCAACATTTACTTATAATTTAGAAAAGGTATATTATACATTTATTTGAATTATATCTAATGAAGTATCAAAAATTTTCAACTTTATAAAACTTACACATTTGATCTACTCAATAAAATCCTTTAATTTAATTGTGGATCATTTTGAAATTCAATACATATCAAAAGTTATTGAATGGAGTAATTATCTCACCCTATAGTAGGCATGGCAAATAAATTTGACCCACGAGTACCCATCTGACCCCTGCCCTGAATTAGAATAATAATAATAACAAACTTATAATTATACATTTAATTAAAATATAATTAATTCTTAATTTTTTAATTTCTTTGTTATTATATTAATTTTTATATTTGTTTGAATTAATAAATTAATAACTTAACATATAATTTATTTAAAAATATATAACTAATTAAAATTGTAAAAAAAAAATTGATGGGTTTCCCAAGAGTTTACCTGAACCCAATAAAACCCAACAAAGATGGGGATGGGTTTCAAAAATACACCCGCCTCTTTCCCAAACCCAACCTGCGTCACCTTTTGCAGGACAAAAATGGGGAGAGCAAAACCTCTGTGTGTGTGTGTGCGTGTGTGTGTGTGTATTCCTTCGTAAACATCCTAGGTAAATTTTCTTTATCAAATTTTTGGAGAAAAAATTGATAAATAATAAATTTCACCAATCAAACAATAAGATAAATTCAATATACTTATTTAAAATTATAATAATCAAATAACATTTGTAAACCCAACAAATGACAAGAATACATATTTTCTACAAATATAAAGATTTCCACTACACAAACAAATAGGTAAGGCAAATAAAGGGAAAAGAGTATGTTACAAAACCAAATTGATTAGTTTTTTCTCTTAATCTATATTCAATTACCTATTCTCATAGTTTCATACTGTAGCTTGTAAGTTTTATTCCTATAAAGTTTACATAATTATGAATATCTCCTTTATTCTTAAATATATTAACCAAAGTGTTCCTCTTCCACTTATCTAACAAGTTCTTTGATCTCATTAAATAACTTAGTGAGTCAAGTGATATTTTGTTCTCCCATACACTTCCAAACGTAAATAAGAATACTAACAACTTTATAAGTATTCATCCTCTTAAGGGATTATTTTACCTCTCCAATCTAAATTTCACGATAGCAAGCCAAATTTTGTTTTTCATTTTTAGATTTCTAGTCCTTGCATATTACGAGTTGATCTTTGCCATCATTGAAAAGCTTATAAAAATAATTTTTCTCTCTCTTTAATATTTTGATTTGTTACCAAAACTTTCCCTTCATTCTTAATACATCTTACTTTATTCAAATCTCATGCTTCCTTTTCTCTATTTTTGGCAAGCTTATATATCTTATGTTCTTCATTCTTTGTCCCAAGAACCTGTTAAAACTCTTTAAAAGCTTTAGCTCATGCATCGCTCACAACTTTCCTTGCCTCATTTCTAGCATTCTAATATCTTGCCCAATTCTTAGCATTGTTGCACCCATGTAAGGTCTTAGAGCTGAGAGCACTCTATTTTGTTTTTTACCTTGTCTTGAATATTTTTATTCTGCCACCAAGATTCCTTATTTCTCAATCCAAAACTTTTTGATTCAACCATGACTGCTTTAGCAACTTTCCAAATCTTAAAAAACGTGGAGGTTTAAGTCCTTTTCAAGGCATATTGTTGAGATCTCTTATTGAATTCGAATAAGTTCGACAACGAATCATGAAATCTTGGTGATCATCTCTATCTAATGAATGGGTAACCCATTTTGAATCATCCACCCTGCACCCTCCTCAAGTGTATGCTTCAACAAGAATCAAAGAGGGGTAGATTGATACATTAAAAACCTATGGCAAAATACCTACCCATAACCCAACGAACAAAGTACATTACATAGCCATTTTTGGTATCGCTGACTTACCCATTCAATAACTTTGGTACCGACGTTCCCAAAATGGATACTATACTTTCGTTTCAGGTCATCCCAAATGTCGTTAGCACTACCTTATAATTCCCAAATACATTCCTCCAATAATTTCTTCATAAAAGTCAAATGCTTATCTCCCTACCTCCACCTTATTCTTAGATTTGTAATTCGTCGGGTTTTCTATTTTTGACTCTTAAAATGAACATCAAGGATTAATACCCTAGGTTCAATAATAATACTCTCTTTAACTCATATTACAACCCTCATAAACTCTTTTATTAATACTTCTTAATCATCAAAAAGAAATCAATTTGAGACCTTGAATTTTTGCTCTCTCTTTTTTTGTGTACAATGGTCGCATTGATGTTAGAACCTATAATCTCATGCATACTACCCCAATCCCCCCCCCCCCCCCCCCCCCAACTAGGACGACCCTAATGGGTTTTGAATTTTTGCTCTTATAAGTGATTAGTTATTATCCTATTTCTTAAATAAATATGGCTTAAATAACTTTTTTCGTAAAGGGTTTTCTTTTAGTCCTTTGTGTTTTTTTTTTAGTTTTCATCCCAATTATTTTTTATTTCATTTTGGTTCTTGCTGTCAAGTTTGACTATCAAATCTAATTGAGGGATCAAAAGAAAAAACGCAAAAAATTATAAGGACCAAACGAAAACAATCTTATGTTATAAGGACTAGATAGTTAATTAACTCAAATTCATAAAAATTGAACCTTCAAATACTACAAATGCACTGATGGAGAACAGAAAAATTAAACCTACAACGAATGCATCAGTGACCAGCCAAAAAAATTATAAATTACATGACACCCTTTATATATAACACTAAGACCTTACGTTACCTAAGAAACACATTACATCATGTACTACTAAAGAGTGTTGCTGTAAACATTAAAAAATAAGGGTAATCATGTGCAACGTCATGAAACTTTAGGGGGCACAGGGTGCTATTGTAATTTGCCCATAATAATTGCATCATGCATCATTCTCCTGCTTTCTTGTTATTCCAAGCTTGTTTGCTACCATTTGTTTCGATACCTTTATCTTATTTTATGTTTCACTTATGTTACTCCCCATTTGTTATATTTACTTTATAACTTGAGGTGATTGCATCATTGCATGACTTCTACGAAGTTTTATGTTTAAGGTTTATTTTAATAATTTTTTGCTAGTCACTAATGCATTCATTGTAGGTTTAATTTTTTTGCTCCCTATCAATGCATTTGCAGCGTTTGAGGTTTAATTTTTATAAATTTAGTTTAAATAATTATTTAGTCCCTATAATATAAGATGGTTTTCATTTTTGTCCTCTTAATTTTGATTGTTTCCATTTTAGTCTTCTTAATTTTTAGTCCCTATAATTTTCTATGCTTTCTCTTTTGGTCCTTTCGTTAGATTTAATGGTCAAACCTAATAGCAGAAACTAAAATGAAACAAAAATAAATAGAGTAAATTACACTGACACCCCGTGAAGTTTTTTTAGATTGCACATAATATCCTTGCTTTATTAATATTTAAAACAACCTCCCTTATAGGATATATGATGTAATTTTTTTAAATAATTAAGAGAGTTAGTATAATGTATAAAGGGTATCAATGTAATATTTTTCAAACAATAAAAAGGGTTAGTATAGAGATAGATAAAGAGAGGATATCGTGTGCAATCTGAAAAAATCTCAAGAAGTGTCAATGTAACTTATTCAAAAAAATATAATAGGAATGAAAATGAAAAAAAAAATAAAGAACTAAAAGCAACACCCCCTATTTTATAGGGATGGAAAAATTATTCAAGCCAATAAATATTCATAATCCTAAAATCATAAGAGAAATCAATAATAGATTATCCTTCCTAATTTAGATCTCCAAAATTAAAATCACCGTAAACTTCATAAGCTTCTATAAATTATCTTGCCTCACAACCACTATGTCCATTTAAATCTCTACCTAAGATAATCTTTTCCTTTTGGAAAAAGTCTTGAACCAACCCTTCCAAATCTAAAGATTTTTTTTTCCAAAAGTATTTTTTATCTTACTTGTGATGCATAGGCACTTATGATAGTGATGGTCTCCCGCAACCATTGATTTGAAAACCAAAATTTTATCTCCAATCCTTTTTACATCCACCACATTTTCAATCCTTGTCTACGATAATACTCATATTGTTCTTTCTTCTAACCTGCTCTCTATGCCAACTGTAATGTTTAACTCATTAGCTTTTTCTCATTAGTTGGACATGGGAAGAAATAAAAGACTTAATTGATCGATTACTCACCCACATCCATATTCTAACTTTAATTAAGACTATCGGTAAACGGATAAAAGATTCAGGAAGTTTGGTAAATGAAATGGCTAACCCACATGTAAAGGTTAAAAAACGAGCAGAAGAGACAAAATTGCTTAAACAATATCTCCAGGTCAGGAAAACTGAATATAGCTTTGACAATTGACACTGTATGAAGTTGTTGTTACATGGGATTAATCATGACAATTTCTGCAGAAAAACTGCGAACTGATTACTCAGATCAGCCATATACAATTGTATATCCGCTTCAAACAGTATTCTCGTTCGGAGTTGGCAGATTAAAATTGAATTGAAACTTCAGAAAGGTGAGAACTATATTTTCTCTTCTTTTTCTTTTAACCATTCAACAAAATTGTCGAGGATCACGGGCCATGCTTGACTGGAGTCATAACTTCGAAGATCAGTAAGGTTTACCTGGCAGCAACAAAACGTCAGACATTTTTTCTCTGCTTGCGACTTTTAAAAATGAAGCACACCAGTTTCACCAATCAAATGTACAAGTGTACAATTTATACAAACAACATAATACACATCATGGACAATTAGACACTGTTCACAGTAACAGAGACCACATATGTAGATGAGTTATTTTCTAAAATTATTTGAGTTAAACTCTTAAATATTTGATAAAGCTTGTTTGTTATATGCTAAACAAATGAACTCAAGCTTGGCTTTAAGCTTGACTTATAAATGAGCAAACTTTATATGCTTGAGCCTGACATTAAAAGCTTGTGAATAGCTTGTGCATGCATGTGTGTAATAATAAATAATGTTAATAACAAAATGGGTATAGATGAATAAGATGTTGATGATACTTTTATATTTCTATTGCTTAATAAATTATAATTTTGTCATTTTATCTTAAAAATTATAAGGAAGATGTTAACTAGTGTCTTAAAGGCACTCGTTAAGATGAAAAGAAAAAAAAAGCGGATTTTTATTAAAATGTGTTATTTATGTTTCCAATGCATCTCAATGTGATTTTTAATAAAAACTTTCTATTTGTTGATTCATTAACCAGTGTCCTTGTTACCTAATTTCTTAATCAATGCCCTAATTTCTTAGTACACTAGTTAGCAAGACCCAAATTATAATTAACCAATTTCTATGTTCAAAGATTCTTTTGTAATCTTTCTCTTCTATTTTTAATTCTTCTATCGTGAAAATGTCTATCAAATACTAAATTAAAATATTTAAGAATACTTCAAGAAGGGATTTGAATTTGATAAAGGGAAAAGAAGATAATCAAGCTATAAACAAGTTAAATAAGTTGAGCAAGCTTCATATTTTTGAACTAGTCAACCCTAAGCTTAAATATGATTTGTTTAAATCATCGAGTCAAGCGTGTGCACAATCTTTTTTCTCACAAGCCAAGCTTTTGAGTTTCAAGTGTTTGGTTTAACTCTGACTCATTTACACAAATAATGCATATAAACAAGATGAACTTTGGTTTATTAAACAATCATGAGGAAAAAAAGAACACTAGCACGAAGTAAACCCAATTCACAAATCATGAGATTCCAGGACAGGCTGGCTGAACTTAACAGGCTTATGAATTTCGCAAGATGGATTTCTTATGGCGCGCATTACATTTACTGATAGAAGGAAGTAACTGACACAAAATCATTGTCATCATAAAAGTACATATTAAATAGAATGAAAATGTAGACAAGTATTCCTAGAAAGAAATTTTCCTCCGGAAGGTTAACCTACTATTTTTATTTTTTACAATTTACTAAGGGCCTCAAATTAAGCTTCAATCAGATAGTAAACTCAACCAGAAGGGAAAAATGTATATAATATAAAATCTGCAAGGCAATGTAAGAAAAAATAAAAACATTACCTCCTTAAAAAACCGATAAAAATTTCTCCAGTGATCTATGTTTAGAGCCCTGTAGTCATTTTGGATCTGCCAAATAAGTATTTCAACCGTCAGAAAATAATTTGATGGGTATGGGCATTAGAAGTCTTTTGAACATATTCCAACTAAACAATACAACTTTAGTGTGCATCATACAAGGGGTAATATCAAGGGAAATCTCTGTGCCATCATTTGATTTCATATTATAGACCTTCCACGGGAAAATATTTCACGAATGTACATAACTTTTAGATCATGAACAACACAAGAAAACAAAACTTTATATACGCGAATAGCTATAGTTTTAGTGTGGAATAATAATTAAATACAAGAAAATAACATATTGACATTCTTCACAATCCAGCATGTTTGCTGGACATCGCTGAAAGTCGTTATCCCAAATCTATGCATGCAACTGAAAAAGTTTAAGCCCAAAGAGCTGAGAAGTACAAAAACACAACAGATTATTATTATATAAAAACCTACCCACCTTTAGATACTCAGTTAATAAATTGACTTGAGTAGGGAATTCAGATCTCAGAACAACATTCAACAGCTCACAGATGGTCTCAATATCTACACTCCTTTGCTTATCTTCTGAAAGCATTATTCAATGTTAGTTACACAGAGAGATATACAAGAACAGGAAAGCAGCAATGTAGAACAACAAATCTAAATTATAAGTGAAATCGACAGCCCACTAACAATTTTACCTGTTAGGCAGTATTGAAATGCATAGGAATAAAAATCCTCAAAGGACTCTAGTACCATCACCTAACCAAGACACACACAGGAAATAAATACACCAAAAATCTTCTTGAAGGACAACCATAGTTAATGGTTAATCTCAATAAGAATGCAAGAAAACTTTATTAACTTATAACAAAAAATAAAATACCTCTTTCTTCAGTCCATTAATAGCCTTTCTTAATTTTGGGAGTGTGTCGACCCCTAAACATTTGAGCCCTTTTCGCCACTCATCCTATTAAGAATACAAAAAACTGATGATGATGACATAATCCAAAAACTAAGTAACATTATGATGAGGAAATTCAAGCTGTCTCAACAAATGATGACAAGAGTGGTATATCACCAGTATAAGAGTATTTTGGTTTGACGACCTTAGCATGGCATCAAGCAGTCTATTGCTCTCTCTCTCTCACACACACACACACACACAAAATATAACCAAACATGACAGGAGTTTCAACATTTAAAAAATGAAAAATTAATTATCTATATTCAGAATGACTCTCAAAGTGGATCAAATAAGGAGGATATATATCTCAGTCCATGATTCAGCCAATTATTGGTATAAAAGAATATTCTATTTACTTGAGAGAATTCAGTTTTTCAGTAATCAATATGAATATAAAGGATAGATCAGAGAAGTCCATGCCTAGGAGTTCATAAGCTCAATTGGCATGGGCCCAAGTCTTGAAGGTTTGGGTGTAATGATGTTGTTGGAGGTACAATCCTCCACCAGGCCAACAAAAAAATGAACCAAAAGAAACATCAATCCTCCAACAAAAAGCCCAGCTTCAATCCTCTACCCAGGTGTTTGCACCTCCAATGTACCAAAAAAAAAAAAAAGATATAGTACAGAAAAGGAAAAAGAAAGACCAGAAGAAACCTCCACATAAGAAATCATTCCAACTTCCGATCAAACTTAAATATCTCAAAAAAATTCCACCTGAGACTCCAAAAGCACAATATAATGAAGCCAAATCTTATCCTAAAGGAAGTAAGAAGAAATTGATTCCAAAATATTATTTTATCACATCCTATTCATATTGTGCACTGATTTTGAAAGAATTTTGCCTGCCTTCTTTTCTTATAGACCTCCTAAAACAAGTCAACAACTCCACCAATATTTTTAGGCAAAACCACTTCTGACATAAATGAAAACAAATGTAAGCATGAACCTCTAAATTAGTAAAACACAGTATGAAAATCACAACAACGTTGCTTTATTATCAATGCTTTAAGTTTTATTTTATTAGAGTCTTCTCATTATGAAAAATGATTCCCTATTAGGTATCCTTTACAAAATCAAGTTTATTATTTCCTTGAAGCCAGAATTTTGTGAGGTGATGTATCTTCCATAGAACATCAAGAGGCTACTTGCCACTATATATTAAAAAGCTTAGCTGTTGAGCCATACCATTAACTCCCTTTAGCTCTTCTTAAAGTAAAGAAACCTACTCCAGATTGTAGGGCAGAGAAAAGATGGAGAAAAGACCAGCATCAGAGCATGCTTGAAATTTACAGTGTCAACTTATCTATTTCACTTGTATTGATTCTATTACTAGCTACACACAAATTAAATAAACAAATGAGAGTTATCTTTTAGTGAGGTTCCTTTTTTTTAAACATGAGAGGTTGAACCTTTCGTTGTCATTGTGAGCTCACAAACTATATAGACTTAGAGAAAGGATAAATGTGAGTATAAAATGAAACATAGTACATACAGAAATATGTCAATATATATCAAAGCACAAATCCATGATCATGTCTATAAGTGTATCCATAGAATAGACAGTGGGAAATTAATAAGGCATGCATGCTTGTGTATCTCACTAATTTCAGCAGTGTACAACTAAAAAAAGATTGTAAAGCAATACTCTCTACCAACCTTGGAAAAATAACCTTGTTTTTCAGCTTTCATTTTCCTGATAAGATAAGATCATACATTTATAGAGGTTAAAAGACCAGTTAGATAGAGGCAAAGGAAAAATTTAATCCAGTCCATTGCTTACCAAGCAAGTATCAGCATTCTAACATCTGTATGGTCCACATGCACATCTTTACAAAGTGCTTCAATCCCGTCTGGGCTGACCAACCAAACAAAAAGTATAAAGAATTGCATCAAGAGTCACATAAACTTTAACAGATAGGGGCACAAAACAAACTTAGAACATAAAGGGAAAACATTGGACCTGGACCTCAACATGCATCCCTGTACAGTTATCTGAAGATCTTTCCATAATATTATTAGATTATGTGTCTAATTTGTAAACTAACTTTATGTAAAAAATTATTAGACCTGAACAGTTTCTAATTCCTTACAAAAAAAAATGCATAAAGAAAAGGAATAAATCAATGTGTATTACTTAAACATAAGCAAAGTTCCAAGTAAACAATTGAATATAACTTCAGCATAATAAATTCTAAATCCTAAACCAGATCAAACAACAACTAAAGCATGTCATAATGATTTCAACATGTACATACTTAGTTACTTACTCAATCAAACCCAATGACTTATTTGCATATGATTCAAATAGGTTATCTATTCGATCAAATTGCTTTGTGGTTGATTTCTTTGGTTCTGAAATAATAACATGAAATGAAATAATTACTATCAAGAACTCAGCAAATGAAAATCAGTATTACATGGAAAAAGTAAAGAGAAAAAGAAATATTTCCTCATAATATCAAAAAGCTAGAAACAGTCATGCATAATCAAGACTTATGGTTCAGGACAATATACATTGTGAAATATTGAATCATACTTCCAGAGTCCTTTTTCATGCTGATACTCTATAGAAACAGTAGCTCAGCAGAACTCAAATAATTTATTTGGATTTTGGAGTGCAAATAGTTTACATTTATTTTTTACAGTAAATCTAACCAAAAGGGCACAAAATTATTTCGTCTCTGGGGTACAGCTGCTCCTCTCAACAACAACTGAGGTCTCACCACTAGATAGAATAATAGATTTTATTCAAGAGAAAAGGGGTAATAAGAGTGTGAAAATAGATCAAACTACCACATAGTATTTTAATTACGGCCTCCATAAACAGATCAAACACTCTACAGGAACTGTAGAAGTATTAAGCTAAAATTGCTCTTAGATTGTATTACCACGTAGCTACACACATTGAGGCTGTCTGATAACTGGTGCCATATTATTGTAGTAAGCTGCAAAAAGTAGTGCCAGATAACAGACAAGCAACCTCACAGAAGATACGTACTCTCTGAATTTAAACCACAGCGATATGATTAATATGAATATCAAGACAATCTAATGTCAGCACAGCTTTTTTAAAAATAAAAAAAAAATTGGATTCTATATGCCACCATGTAAGAAACAAGTTACCATTCAAGTTATATGCTTGCAGTTATCTGCTACCAGAAAACAGCAGCTAGCCAGATACACATTAAAAATATCATAGTTAAAATGCACACTACAAATAATATAGATCATAATTGGACATTCCTCTAACACCATTACCTGCGTCTATCACATTTCACACTACATTTTTATTAAAAGACAATCACATCACATGTCAATGATTCATAAATAGCCAAATAATATCTACTCAGGGTAATTGATGGAAAGCAGCCCAAAAACAAGATAGACACCTAACATCACCACCACCCTTTCCCTCCTAATTAACTGTAAAAAAAAATGAAGGAAGTTATTGCAATTTTGTCTATCAGCAACTGCTACACTGAAACTGAATAAAACGTGTTTGAATTATAAAACCACAACATCAAAACCCTTTGAATTTTAAAGCTTTTAATACGCATATCCACAACTTGACCACAGGAAAACACAACCCGATTATAAGGATTTAACCTCGATCAGTACAGAGATCAAGCGAGATCGAAATTCGCCAACTTGGGCACTTCACCACAGGAAAACTTGAGCAATTCGAAAAAAAATTAATTAAAGATTTTCAAGATTCATTATTCTTTTACTGAATTTTGAGATTCGATTTTCGCGGGCGGGAACCAATTGGAAGGAGAAATGGAAGTACCGGTACGAAGAGAAGAATCAACATCAGAAGAAGCGATTGGTGGGGCCGCTTTTCTTTTGGGACGAGGCATCTTCGCAAATTGTGCAATCAAACACTGTCAAATCTTTGAGAAACCCAATCGAATCGATTCGAAAGCCCTCTAAATTGTTCAAGTACAAACCCTATTCACAGAGGATGACGATCATGAGAAAGCAGCACAGATTCAAGGTTTAACCGGGGTTTTATAGCTTTGGAAATAGTGCTGCTGCCATCAATCGTTTTTTTTTTCTTTGATAATTAAATTCTATGAATTTAATTTAATTATTATACAACCGTAAATTAGAAATCATTCCTGTGTAAATCAATTAGAAATCATTCGACATTACTTTTAATATTTAAGGTACTTATCATAAAAGTTAATAAATTTATCATATATACGATGATCTGTAATGTTCTAATTAAATTCTAATTCTATTCATTAGAATATTTATAATTTCAGGTAATTACTGTATTTTAAAAACAATTGTTACCGTTAAAACTTTATTAAAATAAATTAACAATATAAACAATTTTTATATTATTATCTAATCATTAATTATCATGTATAATAATATTATCAACTTTTCCAATAATTACTTTTAAAAACATTTGATAAAGGGAAAAAAATTTATAAGTTAAACACATAATTTAGTTCTTATACGTGTCACTGATTCTTAATTTGATTCCTATACGTAAAAATGTATTAAATTGGTCCCTATACATGTAAACTTAACTTGTTGGACCCTGTCATTATGACGTCATTTACGCATTCTTAATTTAGTCGTTATACGTGTAACGCATTCTTAATTTTGTAGCGCATTCTTAATTTGGTCGTTATATGTATAGTGCATTCTTAATTTGATTCCTATACATGTAGCGTATTCTTAATTTGGTCTTTATATATGTAGCGCATTCTTAATTTGGTCCCTATAAGAATTAAGAATGTGTTACATGTATAGGGATCAAATTAAGAATGCGTTATATGTATGGAAACCAAATTAAGAATGTGTAAACAGTGTTATGACGGCAAGAACTAAAGCGGTAACATTTGCAATGCAGGTATAAGGGTTGATTTAATAAGTTTTTACGTATATGAACCAAATTAAGAATTCACGACATGCATAGGTACTAAATTATGTGTTTAACTTTTTTATATTTGAGAATCGTGATTTCTGAGAATGAAGAATCTTGTGTGTCATGATTCCTAAGAATAATTCAAATGTGTTTAGTTGACTATAAAAACTCTAGAGAATATTTACATATGTTTTTTGAGAATATTTAATTTCAATAGAATTTTGTAAGTGTTTTTTCTATAAATACATGTTTAGTGAAATAACTTTATTAAATACATTACTTTAAAATATTATTTTTCAAAGTTTTTTAATATTTTTATTTAGAGAAATGTTAGCAACATTCTCTCAAACACTCTATTTCTAACACTCTCTCAACTATTGACTGAAATTTATTGAAAATCATAAATTTTGGTAGGTCTCACTTCTTCTAAATCAGGAGAAAGACTCATTAAATGAAAAATGAGATCCACTAAAATTTGTGATTTTTAATAAATTTTAGCCAATAGTTGAGAGAGTATTAGAAAAATAGTATTTGAGAGAGTGTTCCTAGCATTACTTTTTTATTTATCAAAAGAATCTTTATAATTTAAAACAAAATTTATCACCAAGCACGTAAATCAATTAGACAAGAGATTGTTTCAGCGTTCGCACATTCGATTAGATTGATTTTAAAGATAAAAATAATCTGATCCAATCACTTCAGTTTTCTTAATTTTTCATCCAATAGATTTGATTTAAAATTTAAATTCGATCCAATCTAATATAATCTAAAGTAGTTTGGATTGGATTAGATTAGTTTTCAATTTTAGTTTTACTTTTATTTTTCTTTGTAGAAAGTATTAAATAAATGGTAAGATATATAATTAACATAATCAAAAATAATTTAAAATTTTAAATATCTTATTTATAAGTTATAATATAGCTAATAGTAGTATAATTTTTCAAATATATATTGTTAAAAGTAAATTTACACAATTTGATAATTATATTTATGTACATTTACTTAAGTAGTTACTTAAAATTTATCTTTAATCAAATATATTTTTATAAAAAATTATAAAGTATGTGATAATTTTATAAATATATAAGAAATAAAAATTTAAATATGAGTGGTGTCATAAATTTATAAATAAAAATATATACATAAATATAAGTTTGGTTTGGATTGGATCGATTTTCAAAATCAAATCCAAAATTTGATTCAATTTAAAAAAAAGTTTTTTAATTTTTGGTTTTTTCAATTTTCAGTTTATTTTATTTTTGGTTTTTGTATCTTTTTTTGAATTTTAGTGGATTAGATCGATTTATGAATACCCCTATATGCAATTGCGTTAAATACTCTGAAATAAAGCCTTGACTTAACAAGGATGTTCCCCTACTCTTACGTATTCTCGAATGCAATAGAAAAACTAGTATACTAACTTGTGCATTCCACTGGCACAGAATAAATATTTATTTTATAAAATTTAAATTTATAATAAATAAATACTTTTGAATATATAAATTAGATTATAATTAAAGTTTGTAATAAATAAATGTTTTTGAACATATACATTATATTTTAAATTTATAATAAACAATTATTGTAATACAATGTTAATTTTTAATTATTGATAATTTTTTAATAAAATATTGAAATTCAATTTAGAACAAAAAAATTGAAAATGATAGATTGAAAGAGATGAGAGGTTAAAAAATCTCTAAAATTGCTCTCATTGAAGAATAACAGCTAAAACCACTCTCATTAATGATCGTTGTTGTCCACAACAAATGCTTCAAAATTCAAAACTCAATCAATTGTGTTGATGTTTTTGTGCCTCCCTTTGTATGTTCATTGTTTTGATGATTCCATTTCACTTTCATCTTCATTTTCCTTGTAGGAAAAATATTTTTTAATCATTTAAGAATTGATGCTTCCATAAAAATGGATCTTGTGGCTACCTTATCTTCCTCCAAAAATGACATTTATTGAGAATCATTTTTTTTAATTTAATAACCTTACAAGCATCTTCAATTAGAATTGTTTTTATAAATATAAAAAATTTTAGGTTTAAATATGTTTTTAGTTTTTGTAATATACCTATTTTATAGTTTTAGCCCCTATAAATTTTTTCTTATAATTTTGGTCTTTATAAAATTTTATTTTACGGTTTTAATCTATGTCATTATTCACTAATGACATAACAACCATCTACTAGAGAACAAGCCTGAAGTTTATTAAATAATAGAGACTAAAATGAATGAGTTTAATGATCATGCACTGTTAGTGTAAAAAGTTTTACACTAACAACCAATCAAAAATCACCGTTAATATGACTTTTAAAATATTACATCCAAATAGTTTAACATAACTTTGCAAAGTGAATAATTCTTTTTAGAATTTAATAGACATGCATTGACAATTTTTATATTGTCAATTAATCAGAAATAATTATTAATATGATTTTTAAAATAATTTTTATAAAAGTTAATAAATTTATTATATACAAAGGTTTGTGATTAGACGTAAGTGTAAAAATTATTTATTCTTCTTTTTACACTAAATAACTTTTACTTACCCTATCAAGTTTTAAAAAACTATTTTTGGGAATTTAAAAATATTTTTTCAAAAAGAAAAAAGCGATAGGGAAAAGAAACTATATTAATGGGCAAGGCCCTGCTATTCTTTCCCCAACTTTCGCTCTTTTCACCCCAACTTTTGTTTGTACTTTTTTCTAAAAAAATACCCTTGGACGCAATGAAAATGCATTTCCATTGTGTTAGAGGGGGTATGCTTTCTATACACAACAGAAATGCATTTTTCCTATGCATTGTACATAACGAAAACGAGTTTTTGTTATGTACAGAGAACATTTCCCCTTGCACAATGAAAAGCTTTTTTATTGTGCACATTATACAACAAAACGCATTTTCGTCATGTATTTGGCATACATACAATACGAAAATGTGTTTTTGTTGTGTATGTATCCCAAATACACAACGAAAACTAATTGCTTATATTTTTTAAATTCATTTTTTTTGTCACAACTTTTAATGGTTCACTAATGCGTGAAAAGGGCACTTATTTGAATCGGTGCGATTTGGACCCTTGATTTATTGTGTGCAATCCCGACTGTTTTTTTTTTACGCACAGGACAAAGCTTTTAATGATTCTTTGAATCGTGAACAGGCCACACATTTGAATTGATGTGATTTGGACCCTTGATTTAGTTAATGTAACCTTAACTGTTTCTTTTTCTGACGCATAAAACAAAGCTTTTAATGATTCTCTGACGCGTGAACAGTATTTGCACTAATATAAAGGAAATGTATGCTCTAAAGCACTTAACATTGCCTTTCTTCATAGCCATCTTCATTCCATATTGTTTCATCTCCTTAGAAGATGGATGGATTTCTTACTGTGGTGTATTACGATAGTCATATGACAACAACATTTGAAGGGGTCTTGTTTCAATGTCTCATGGTCTGAAATTTCTTAGGGTCACTGAGGATATAACAGTTGCTATTTTGAAGAAAAAAAATCATGATGTGATTAGAAGTAGTAGAAAAATAATTGGTATCCATTACCGTCAACCTATATCTTTAGGGAATGGGTGTATTCATTATGAGTCTATGGAGATTAAATACGACAAGGATATGGCAAGGATGTTGTCCATTTTTGCCCAATTCTCTAGACTTGCGTCAATTGAGTTATATTCTACGTTAAGCAGATCTCTTGAAGAGATCCTGGTCTGTTTACATCAACCATGAATCGCCAAAGAGATCATTGCGTGTTTGCGTGAAACAAAAGCCTCAACTAGCTCCAATGACCAAATTGAGTGAACCATGATGATGCACTTTGTTTATTTATTTTTTTCATTTGTATCACATTTATTTAGAAGTGCTATTATTTTATCGAATAATATTATTTATGTTGCGTTTATTTGTTTTTGTTTTGGTTTCACATTCTTTAATTGTAACAACGTAATGTAATAGTGATACCAAAACGCAATAAGTGTAATATATATAAAATTCAAAACGTCTAAAAAATCCCAAAAATATATACAATAAGATCCATACATACAAAATAAAATACTAAATATCGAACAGTAAAAAATATAAATAAAAAAACCACTCATCGGAGGTGGTCCTCCTCCTCTGGTAGGTGCACCCAAATGTCATGCCTACCTGCATAATGGCCAAGTTATTCTGCAGAAGGACATCAAAGTCGGTGCCTATAAGTACCACCGTTAGGTGCAGCATGCATTCCAAGTTTCGAGCAACTATTTCTCATTGTGCTTACAAAAAATGAGTGCAAACAATTATTAAATAAAATTTCATTGTCATTGCAAAAAATAAATTAAAAAGATATAGATACTTGCCTCACATGAATGAGGATCGCTAAACAGATACTCCTTTTGGCTAACTATGTGCTAATCATACCCAGGCTGTGGCGCAGGAACTTGGGAAGGATCTCCCAAACAAGTAGAAAAAACAAACATTCAAACCGAAAAAGAGAAAGAGGAGAAGATCGCAATCCCAAGCTCTCACTTGAAGCCATTAAGAATGCAAGGTTCATACCCTTATTCCTAAGCCTAAAAAGTCTATTTATGTTTAAAGTTACAAAAGGGTCTAAGCCCAAAGCAATTAGAAACAGAAAATTAAAGAAAAGCTGTGTTAGTAACATGCCACAGGCTTGGTGTGTACCATGGGCAACCCGTGGCACTTTTTGGTAACTTTCCTATAATCTGCCACACCTGTGGCAATTACGACAGTGAGCTTGTGGTGCTTTCTGATTGAAGGATTCACACTTTTCTTCATTATTTTCTTCAAGTATGGATGCTTGTGATCCCTTCCTTACTTGCATAAAGTTTCAGCAAACTCCTCATTGTTCTTCCTTGACTTTAAATCACTCAAAGTCTCCAAAGCTAAATCCATTCATGCTAAACTTCCCCTAAAATCCACAAACAAAACACAAAAACACACTTAAAGAGTTCCAAGCAAATAGCCTAAGGAAATTATAGCTAAAACTATTCTTAAAAGGTTAAAATGTGTGCAAACCTACATTGATTAAAATGTAAATTATAATATAAAATGCTACACAACATGTGACACCTAATCACATTGACCCTTATTCCCATAATTTATTAGATTATTTTAATTAAATTAAGAGAGATTTTTTTAAAATTTTAATTATAAAAAATATTTTTTGATGTAATTCTAGAATTATAAAACATGTATTCAAGATAAATGTAAACATCATACATTCCACCATAAACATACATCACTGTCATCAATACGATTACTTTAAGTTTCATTATAAAATAAGTACATGACTAGAGAAATAAATAACTATCCTTCAAAAAGGACCTAAGTCAGAGCAGTGACTATACACAACTCCACCCTTATCTTAGAACATAACATAAAGTATATACTACAGTTACGATAATTCTTCTATGGCACCACCTTCTTTTGAATTCTTCCCAGTCTCAGCACCATTGACGTTAGCGTCCTCTATCTTCATAACATGTCACAAACACATATACAAAACAGAGAAATAGAAAAAAAAACAAACAAAGCATATATATAACCTCAAATCATTTTCACAAAAGGTTTGTAGGACCAACCTACAAAAAAATAAAGCAGACAAGTTGTTGGTAAACAAATGCAATGGGAAACTTAGGGTCTGACCTAAGTTATCATGAAACAACCCAAGCTTTCATAATATGTATGGATCTATACCCCCACTAATGATTATCATCAATCATCCGCAATCTTGGGAAGTGAATGGGAGCTCATATCCCCTGATCATGGTACCAACATCATCATCATCATCATTTTCTTGAGTAACAAGCGCACAACTCCTTAAGGGGGTATACACTACACCAATCTCGGCGATGCTGAGTAGGTGTTAGGCTTATTAAGTTGGTTATTTGATTGTCCTGACATCTAGGGGTGCTACCTTAACCATAGGACTTCCACAACTCGATAATAGTCCCATCTAGACCTTATCAATGGTTCTTGCCTTCATCTCACATTGTACCAAACTATAACTTTCCATTCCACAAGTACACATGTTCTCATAGCATGGTCCTCAATTTAACAGACTCATCATAGGCATTCATGCCATCATTGCACGATCCTTATTCATTATTCAATTTATAGCATCAATTCATGATAGATACTAAGTTACAATGCTATTCTCCACACTATTTGGTAGAATTTTCAATTGTTAGTGACAGTTCATAGAGATAACTCTTATCTTTGCTCCAGATAATATTATAATATTCAAAATAATTATTTATTAATAAAACTACATTATTTTTCTTTTAAATTTTGTTTTCTATAAATACTTACTTAAAACTTTTAAGTTTTATTTTGATAAAAACTCAATTAAAATATATTTTTCAAAAAAAAAAGAAATATATAAGTATATCCAAACCAATCCTTTTCTTACTTAATTGATAATTCAATACTTATATTTATTTTTGAAACTAATTTTATTCCTTTATTTAAGAAAATCAAAACTTATATTTATATAAAACTGCTTTTAGTTAGAAAAATATTTTTTTTATATTTTGAAACAAATTATCATACCCTTTTCTTTTTCTTAAAAAAAAAACCGTGTATATTATAACAATCAGATTTTTAAAATTTTGCTTAATATCACTAGCATAAGTTGCAACAAATAATTTCTTTTTATCTAATTTAGGTTGTATTCTTTTAAGAGTTTAATGGTTATGTACTATCAATGTAAAAAGTTATACACTATCAATAAATTAGAATTCACTGTTGATATGATTTTTAAGACTATTATTGTAAAAGTCAACAAATTTACCATACATAATGGTTTGTGATTGAATGATAGTGCTAAATTGCTTTGCACTGTCAATGTATGACTTTTTTTCTTCTTTTAAACACCTTTATATAGATAATTTCTTCCTTATTTAATTTTAATAAGGCAAAATACTATATCTATATAGTTATTAATTCTTTTTATCCTTTCTTCACGTTAAAAAAAACATCATAGATTTACTAGTATAATAATAACTATATTTTGCAACAAGTAATATTACTAGTATAATAATATCTGAATACTATAATTAGTATTCTATATCAAAAGCTTTAATCTTTTTCATTTTTTGTTAACTTTAAATTTATTATAAAATCATTTTTATAATTAATTTTATAAAAATATAATTTTTCCTATTTTACTAAATCTGGCCGTGAGCCATATAAACAAAATAACTAGTTTTTAAAATTCTTTCTACTTAATAATAATTGAGTCAAATCAGTTTTCAATTATTATTAGTAAAAATAAAGCTTTCAAAATATATATTATGGATAAAAACAGTAGAAATGATTCAGATATAAAAATCATAATTTTACCCAAATAGCAAGTTTTAACCGTATAAATCAAGCTTTTAACCAGTTAAAATTACAAATCAACAATTTCAACCTATTGGATTAACATAATAATTAATAATAAATCGAACATTAAGCAATAACACCAACAAACAACATATAAATCCATAATAATTACATATTAACACAAAACAAGTAAATAAATTAAATAGAAGATACAATAATTCTAAGAGATTTGGAGGAACAATCTCAATCTCACAAACTTTTGATCAAATGATAACAAAGAGGTTAATTCCCACTCTCCTCCTTACCTTAATAGAAGCTTTGATGGAAGAGAGGGAAAGATTGAAAAAGACAAGTCTTTGAGCCACAAACACCAACTAAGCCTTCCTTTGGTTTTTTATTAGTCACTAAGTGAGTGTTTAGTGTGTTTAAGTCAGAGAAATAAATTTGAAAATGAGAGAAGAGAGAGATCAACTTCATGCAGTGAGAGAAAATGGAGAAGATGAATAGTATTTGTGGTTAAAAAAATAAGATAAAGCCTTTCTTTTTTTCTTGTGTTAAAAACAATTTTAGGTAATTAAATTAATTTGAAAATATTTTGATAAAATCCAAATGAAGGTTCTAGGCTGCCAAATCACTAAAACTGACATGGATTTGCAGCAGGTTTATTCTATAATTTTCTTCTTCTTTTTCTTTTTAAAATATATATTAGGTGCAAAATAGGTTAATTAATAATTAATTATATTAATTTAATTTGGGCTTTGTAAAATTGGTTTTGGGTTGTCTCAAGGATTCAAGCCCAGTGCAAAAACACATTTTTATAATTTTTTCATAAAATTTTGTTTATTATATAATTATTTTATGTAAAAATGCTAAATAATTGCTTAATAAATCTTTTTTATATCAAATAATTTCCATTTTCGAAAATTTTAAAACTTTTAACTTTAAATAAATTTTTTCTAATTAGAATAGACATATTATAATTTTTTCAAAATTTTTTAGGTCAAAAAGTCTTTGATTGGCCTTTTATAGTCAACCTAAGGTATTTTTGTCATTTCACACAAACAAATTCAATTAATTCTCAGAAAATTTCTAAAATTATATTTTATTATTCTAAGCACTTTTATAAGTTAAAATGAATTTTAAAATTTTTTTATCTATTTTTATTAGTTTTCTTCCTTGTTAGTGTTTTTACTAATGTCTAGGGACAAAACAAACATTTTATCATTTCCCGGACTCTAGTCTAGAAAAATTATTAAAAATTTAAACTAAGGTACATTCATTATTCTTAATGTAACTGTGTACTCGGAATTTTTGAATTCTTTCCCAGACGCTTAAAACAAATATTGAATAAATAAAAAAATGGTAAGTGAAAATGAAGGTGTTACACATCAATCTCCCGTCATCGGAGGAATCAGATATGGAAGAGAAACATGGTGGAACCACTCCAAGTAGTCATCGATGTAAGTCCATGGAGCCCCATGTGGCATAATCATTCCTCTGTTCACCACATACGCCTGCCAACCCTCCCAGTCATCAAACTGGTTGGTAAACGAGGGATACTCAACAAGCGGGGGGCAAGGAATTCCCCGGATATACCCAAATTGCCTAAACACCCTCTCCGGTAGATGGGCGCACATATAGGTATCGCATTTGATGACACCTATACAATGTCGCCCAACTACAATTGGTCTAGTGCCTACCTAGTCCCTAGTGCAAACCCGTACCCCTCATGGCCTTCCACCTATAGAGATAAGGAAGTTCTCTGAAATACTGATGATCGGCTTTCAATCTACGACGGTGGGAAAGTGCTTATAGATCCACGTTTGTAATAGGCAATTAATAAATTAAATTACATAAGCAAAATAAATCCTAAACAAATGTTTACAAAAATACAAAATCGAACCATTAGCAGGCTCATGTATCCTTCAAACTGCACCATAGATCAGAGGCTAGCAATGTTAAGCTGGTCGCAGAGGAATGCTAACATAACGAAACCTTAAGAGTACTTGCTGCAAGACCAAAGCTTATGGAAGAGGTCTAGGTAGCAGACCTACACATGCATCGAGCTTTTGTCAGTGAATATTGTGTAGCCGACAAGATATAGCAAATAGGCTATTGCAACAAATGTGATCTCCCCAGCTATGTTGCATGCATCGTATGTGTCCTTCAACCACTATAACGTCACGCGAACTCCTTTTGCAATCATAGCGTATGCATAACCCCGATCGCTCATCAGTAACCCTATAGCATCCTCACGAGTATAATAGGTATGCTCACAGACCTTGCCTGTAATAAGCAAGTGTAGGAGAAATGACACATCATCTAGGGTGATGGTCATCTCCCCTACTAGCAGGTAGAAGGAGCTAACATCACTCAACAAAGGCACATATGATGCCCTTATTGGCAGAAGTATATTGTACCTCTATAAGAAGGACGAGCCCTAAAATCCACATAAGTTCTACGACTTGCGGGTGCGTGGGCATTGGTAAGACCATACCCCCGTCTTTGATAAGCCTGAGCTTAGGGTGGGATTGTCCAAGTCATATATATCCAACAACATGGTCCTTATAAAGACCTAAGCAGAGACAAGTCTGCAGGACCTCCTCCCAATGGGGTCCAATAATAAGCTAAATCAGCTTAAGGCATCTTTGCCTAGAGCTATCAAATGGCCCGGCCCGCATGGGCCATAAAAAAAAGTTGGCCCTGCTTGACCCTGCTCATTGTGTTGCAGGCCTTGTGTTTTCTAACCCAGCCTAACTCTATGCGGGCCACCTGACCAATTTAGCCTAAATTTTTTTAGCTGATTAATTTATTTTTCTATTGTATTTAATTTTTCATAAAAAAATGTATTAAATATTTAAAATTAAATTATTTCCTTTATGTTGTTATACGAAGTAATTATCAACTAACCTTAGAAGTAAAAGACTAAAAGTGAAAAACATAGAGATTATATTTTTTTCACTTAATATACCATAGAATTATCAAATAAATCATGTGGATGTCATAATTTAGAGATTAGAATACAAAAACACTATTAGCTAGGTTGAGTATTTTTGTAAAAACTTAAGTATTGTTTATTTTATCATTAGAAAATCAATTTTTACATGATTCAATAAAAAAGCACTTATTTTAATATGTAATTTTTTTCAACCTTGCCAAATTAATTCTAAGTTCTAACTTTGCTCCAAATGGATCAGGTATACATAATAAATAAAATATTACTAATAAATACTAACACGCCTTATTAATATACTAAATAACATAAGTTCACTACAAAAAAGTTAAAGACACAACCTTGAAAAATTAACAATAAACTTATAAACATTCCTTTCCATTTATTATAAATCAATATCTTATAATATCACAATCAATAAACCATGCTTTTAACAATACCATTTCCTTTTATTCTATCCAAGGAATTGGATAAGTCATAAACATTCATGGTAATATTGTAATAATAACAATAAAATAAAACACCAAAATAAAATGAAACATCCATAATGAACTTGCATTTAAGGAAAGCAAGCAAGTCATATCAATTAAAGTCAAGATACACATAGATGACAAAAGTTCCACAAGTTTAAAAATTCATAAACAAAAAAGAACAACAAAGTCGAAACTGAACAAGTTCATTAGTTCAACAACAAACATCCTGAACAACAAATTAAGATGTTGCAGTTTCTCCATGTCCAGTTTGCTCTGTAAATAGCTGTATCTCCTCCACTTCTTCCACATCTGCAGTTCGAAAGATTAAAACAAATTAAAATATAAATGATTACAATATAATGAAGTAATGATATATAACTAATTTAATATTACTGGAAGGTCCAACTTCTTTAAAATCATGCAACCAATTACGAGTACAAATGAGAGATTGCACAGTTTCAAGGAGTATGTAATTTCTATACTTATGTAGGATACGACCTCCAATACTAAATGAAGATTCTGAAGCAACTGTTGTGATTGGAATGCTCAGAATGTCACAAGCCATGATAGCAAGTTGGGGGAAACAGTGCTTATTCAACTTCCAATAATGGAGAACATCCATGTCTTCACCAACAATGCATGATTCTCCCAAATAGATGTCAAGTTGAGACTTGCCATCATTTGAAGACTTTTGTCTTATTTCTTGTTGGCATGCCTATAATAAAATAAACACAACACAAATAGATTGGAGACATTCATAGAAAATTAAATGTAATGTTATGCATGAAAATTATATTTGCAAAGCCAAAGTTACTTGAAGAATGGATGAAGAGAATGTTCCCTTTGGCATTGGATGAGATTACATGTCTCTTAATGAAGTATTAGGTAAAGATGAGCTTAATGTCCCTAAATGATTTACATATTCATTAAAAAGATGATACAGGCCCTCTTTTACCTTATTGACCCTCTCTTCATAATCATGTGGATAAAGCCTCTTGTAACAAAAAGTTATGAAATTCAACTTTGCCTTTGGATCAAGAACACAACCAAAGGCAAGAGTGACACAATATTCACTCCAATATTTATCAAATTTGGCCTTCATCCTTGATGCCATATCTTTGATCACCTCATCTTGGCTATTCAAATTAGCATGCAATCCCATCTCTATAATTGCAACTTGCATGAAATACAAATTGGATGTGGGGTAAGATGACCCGGATATCAAATTAGTGATATCATAAAATGGGGCCAAGAACTCGCATATCTTTTCCGCTTTTTCCCACTCTTCATTAGTTGGACAAAACTTGTAATTTTTATCACAAAAACTCAAATTAGTGAATGCACGACGATACTTAATAGCACTTTCAAGCATCATGTATGTAGTATTCCATCTAGTAGACACATCCAACCTTAAGAAACCACCACCAACTTCAGTCAAGTGCATTTCTTCAACACATTTTTGAAATTCCCTCAACCTTCCCTCTAAGGCTCTCACATACTTCACACTTTCTCTAATTTTAAATAAAGCAACCTCACCTGCCTTCAACCCTTCTTGAACTATAAGATTCAAGATATGCGCACAACGCCTCACATGAAAATATTCACCTTTACATAGCAAGCCATTTTGCAAATTGAGCCTTTCTTTTAAAATTTTTTATCATGCTATCATTAGAAGAGGCATTATCTAATGTGAAAGAAAATATTTTGCCCTTTATCCCCCAATCTTTAAGCACCCCAAGTACTTTACCATATTATTCTAACCCAGTATGTGAACTATCCAAATAACAAAATGAAAGTGACTTGCTATTTAACTTCCAATCTTCATCAACATAATGAGCAGTTACAGTCATATAGCCTTGGGTAGTTACAACCGTCCATACATCAGAAGTTAAACAAATTCTATCAGGAATATTAGCTAGCACATTCTTTAGCTTTTCCTTTTCACTCAAAAACACATTTTTACAATCAGCTTTTGCAGTGTTTCTACTAATGGGTTTAAAGTCAGGATACCCTCATACTAGGCATAGCTAAATGGTAGATCATGTTTGATGATACATCTAGCAAGAACATCTCTGTAAGCCTTATTATCAAATTTCCATTGCCTCAATAAACTAGCTTGCTTATCTAACAAGGCCCTGACATTTTGGAACTTAGGAGTTGCATGACATTTAGGAATGTGATGGCTTAAGTGATTTGTACCTGAAGCACCATTACAAGTGTATAGTTTCCCACAACCCTTACATTTACATTTTTCCACTCCATCAACTAAACCAACCTTTTCACAAAAATTCTATACCTCAGAAGTATTAGCCTAGATTTCTTAACCTCCATAGTATCTTGGTCTTCCTCATTATCCTCCCGACTCTTACTTTTATTACCAGCAACAGTAATACTGCACTTAACAGAGGGGTTACTGTTTGGAGTTGCTGCAGTGTCCATTTCAGGTGGCATTTCCATGATATCATCCACACACTCCAAATTTTTACCAACATTCATGATTGACTGCAATTCTACAAAATAAAAATTTAACAATGTCATTCATAAGTAATGACCCTAAGAATGAATTTTATTGTTCTCAGTTATATGCTTCATGTGTCAAGCTGTATCAATTATGTAAGCCTATCATATATATTAGTTTTGACTTTTGATTATAACAGGGTAAAATGTGCCAGTTCCCATAAGCTTAATATTGTTACAAATTGACCGCAAAATAAAAAATTTACAGCAAATTAAACCATTTTGAAGCAGTCACAAAAGCAAAAATCACATACTATATCTAACAAATAAGCAAATGTAGTCATAGAAGCAAATATCACATACTATATCCAACGAATAAGCAAGCCGCGAGGAGGGCAGAGACGCACACGGGGGGCGAAATCGCAAGTCGCGATAAGAGGTCAGCAACTGCAAGGGTGAAGGGGGTGCGGCGGACGGTCGGAGATGGAGACCTTGTGGCGGACTCGTGACAGACTTGCGGCAGAGGTACAAACGAAGAGGGATCATTTGGTCGAGTGTGGAGGACTAGATCTAGAGGAGTCTAGGCGGTAACTGGTAAGAGACACGCGTGACCACGACACTGGAGCTGGCTTCGTGAGTTTGCGACACTAACAATGGACTACAGGAGGAGAACTATACATTGAAGAATGGAGGAGATCTGAAGATGGTCATACTGTCACAGTCACATGACTCATAATGAAAGAGCCACAGAGGCCAGTTCGAGAGAGAAAAGAACAGAGGAGAAGACGGAGACTTAGGGCCAACAAGGGGGCAACGTGCAAGTGCAACCCAGTAACAACAAAACAAAATACGAATAACGATTACCCCTTTTTTTTTTCAATCAAATTTTATTATGTATATTATACTAGTATAATAATAACAATAAAATATTTTAAATTTTTTGCATAGCTTCGGGCCAACCTGGCCGGGCCCAATTGGCCTGTTAGGCTAATGGCCGGCCAAATTGGCCAGATTTTATTTAGGCCATCATTTTTTGAGCCCAGCCCAGCCCATTTTATGGGTTGGCTGACCCATCAGGTCAGGCTCATTTTTCCAGCTCTATCTCTGCCTCTGCCTTCGATACCTCAACCTTTGGCTTAAGTATGTAAGCATGTACCTCCTCCTACTGTCGCTACTGCTACCTAGATGCTACACATGCAGCCTATTTAGCCTAACGTGTAGATGCAATTAGAGGTGGGGCCTAGATGTGCCTAGCGCATCATCTAGTGGAGGGCCTCGTTCAGGATAAAAGGCACCAAACCTCATGCATGCCATAATGAATTTGAAATAGTAATAATAATCTAATAATTAGATAATAATTAATAATAAGATGTAATCAAAATTATTAATTTGCAGCTATACATAATTACAAAAATATTCTAAAAAAGTATTAGTTAAAATTAATAAATTATTAAAAGACAAAAAATAAATTAAAAAATACATAAATAATAAAAGACAAAAAATAATTTAAATAAAATAAATAATTAAAAGATAAAAAGTTTTAAAATTACATAATACATAATGGAATTGTAATTCTGTTACGTATCTTGGTTGAATACATAATGGAAATGCGATTTCATTATGTGTCCATCTTTCATACACAATGAAATCGTGATTCTATTGAATCTAAAAAAAACAAAAAAAAAAATTTCCTACAATGATGAGTGGCAACGAGAACGCGACAAAATGTGACAGCAACGAAAGTGTGGGGACTCCGGTAAGAACAAGAGCATGGAGAGAGGGAGGAAATGGGGGAGGCGCGAGGTGAGAGTTAGAGGGGGTGGGGCGCACGGGGTGAGAATAGAAAGGGGAATGTGAAGAGGGAAGTAGGGTGAAGGGTTTTAAAAAGGTGGGGGCAAAAAAGACTTTTCAATGGTTTTTGAAAAAGAAAGGAGTGAAAAAAAAAAGAGGGTGGGAATAATAGGTCCCAATGGGCATTATCGGCCCAAGAGTTTCAGTAGGCTAGATGAACCACAGCCCATAACTACTAAAAGGACAGAACCGGCCCAATCTAGACGACCGTGCGTGGCTCTGTAAAAGACTCGAACTAGCTAGGGTTTTCTTTCGTTTCCAGAGTAAGCGCTGCGGCTTGTGTTGCGTTGGATCATCGACAGCGAAAATGGTAAGAAAAGAATCCATGGTTGTTAGTGTTTTTGGATTGTTTGAAGCTCATCGATTCTTACGTGACGCCATTGATTTGATGTGTAGCCATCCCACAAGACTTTCAGGATCAAGAAGAAGCTCGCCAAGAAGATGAGGCAGAACAGGCCCATCCCTTACTGGATCCGCATGAGGACCGACAACACTATCAGGTCAGTTTCCAACAACTTCCTATGATTTTCAGAATGTTACTTTGCTCTCGTATATTCACACCCTGCAATTGTTGTCTTCTGTGTATGTGTGTTCAGGTATAATGCTAAGCGCAGGCACTGGCGCCGCACCAAGCTCGGATTTTAAGGTGGATGAACAACCTCTTGCGTTCTAGGTTTTGTAGTGTAATCCTTGAGATTAAAACGTTGTAACTTTTGAGTGTTTTCCCGTCGTTTATTTCTCATTTCACAGTAACTTTTTTATGATTTTTGCCATTAATGTGAAACTACGATGGATGTTTTAATTTGTTGCCGTGCTTTCCTCTCCCCCTTTCCCCCTCGCTATTCATATAATTGATGAAAGCCCTGCTTCATGAAAATCTTGAGTAGTGTTGTTCTCTGGCATCCTTACTGCGTGGTTTGAAATGTGATTAAAGTTGGTTGGATTGTAGATCCTTAGTAGTCTGACACTATGACAGAAGCTAGGGTGCTGTAGGGTTTAAGGCTTCAAGCTGCCAAAAGGGTCGATTGGAGTTATTGTAAAAGCAAACTGCATGATCCGAGACTGTAATATCATAATCATAGGCAAGATGGTTTAGACTAATTAATTAGTACGGGACTGCCTCCTGTTTTATGGCTAGCATGGTGGTCAAACTCTCAAAGTTAACTTATTGACTGTTATACGATTCTAGATTGAGAAAACGAGTTAACTCCCTGTTGAACTCTTTTTCTTATAAATTCAGGTAAACTAAACAACTCTTGAGTTAATACATTGAGTCACTGAGTTTGAAATCAAATGTAATTTTTGCCTCTTATTAACTGCACAGGGACAGTGTTTTACTAAAGCTCAACAGATTTTAAAAATTAAATTTCTTTTTGAAATGTTTTCACTTTAAGAACTTGTGTTTTTATGAATTTATGTATGATTTGATCATTGTAATTTGATATTATTTAATACTAATATACTGTCACATCTTATTATTGTGGTTTGCTATTTTGTTTTATTATGGAGTTGAAATATTGAATTATTAGTGTTAAAAATATTATGTTATCCATAATTAATAGGTATTAGGTAAATTTTTACGGGTTTGAGTTAAGTCTATGGAAGCTGTATAAGTTTACATAGTCTCTCGAGTTTTATAGTCACAATGGCTAGTATTAAGCAGCATATCCAATGGAGAACACTGTCTTTGATTGTGGAAGGATCAAAGTCACTGGGGGATCCAAGTGTCAAAACTGTCTTTGATTATTGAAGGAACACTGTCAAAGAAAAAAAAATATTTTTCAATATAAAAGGCGAGTAGAATATTCGAATATATTTAAGCATTTCCCCCCTTTTAGCAATAGCATCATTCAAAAGTTCCCCACGTTTGTTACTATCCAGTTGTTTTTAAGGAGCTTGGGCTTCATTTTTGGCCATACCCACAAGTGATTTAATGAAGTAGCTATCAGAGTGAGTGCTTTAACGAGCATCGGCCGTGAAAAAGGACCCAAACCTACAGGTTTTTGATGAGTGTTGGAATCTGGTGGAATACCCCTGGTTCACAGGGACAGAGAGTGCCTAATGATGATTGGGGTTTTCATTTTTTTTCCTGATTTCACGTAGTATGATTTGGTTCCAACCACAATTCCCAAAATCTAACTTAGATGCTTGGAGTTGGGTGGCTTTGGAATGGGGTTTGAGGGCAGCCATCATTTCACTGTTGCGGCGAATGTTCTTGAGCTGCTTGTGTAATCGGTCTGTTTCTGAGGCGCCATTGACGAGGGAGAAAGTTAGTGCCCGTGTTGTTTACAAATTTTTTTATACAAGAGGAAGGGGGTTTGCGCGCGAGCTCGCAGCAGCGGGAAGAATATAATAAATAATTAATTAAATTTAGGTTTAATTGCATTTTTGACTCCTTGTAATTATGCGATTTTGGTTTTTTAAGTTCTAATTGTGCAAATTGGGTCTCTCAAATATTACAATAGTGTGATTTTGGTCTCAAATTTCAATTGCGTATACTGGGTTTTTTAAGTATTGTAATTGTGCAATTTTGGTTTTTTTGTTAGTCTTTTGTTAAATATTTAACATGATAGATAATGTGATCTTGATGAATGATGTGGTGATTGACATAATGATAGATGACATGACAAATGATGTGACGTTAATATATTATATAAAATTTGTTAAATATTCAATGAAAAGTTGACAAAGAAATCAAAATTGTACAATTGCGATACTTGATAGACTCAATTTGCACAATTGAAATTTTGAGGGACTAAAATCGTGCAATTGAGATACTTGGGAGACTCAATTTATTTAATTGAAACTTGAGAAACCAAAAGTGCAAGACTTAAATTTATTAATGTTTATGTTAGGTTGTAAATAACCCCACTCTAGTTGGTTAGTGGCAATCCAATCTTTACTTGAAACTAGATATGTGCTCACATGTTACGTGAATTATTAAATATATTTTTTAATATTATAATTATTAATTTAATGCAACATGCAAATTAAAATTTTATTCTAGTAATAATTTTAAAATTAAAATATTTTCTTTTAACGTGATTTTTTTGTTTTAATATATAGAGATGCATTTTGTTGTCCTAACAAAGATGAATATACAATGTTTGGATCTTATAAATCCCAGTGAACTATTACACATTTTGTTTTTTTTTTACCTTTGTAGTTTGGAATTTATATACACAATGAAGAAGTCTAATTCTACTGGTTGACAATAGGGTATTTAGAAAAAAATATGCCACCAACATTATTCAATTGAGTAATTGAAACATCATAATGGAAGAAATGTAACAGACAATACATTAAGAAACAAGATAAAAGGTTGAGTAAATGAGATGTGACTAAACTCCTTAAGAGGAAGTGAAGGATTGAACCAATACATGACAAATGACAAAACGTTGATGTGACAAGATGTGTATCAATCAAGAGTGTGTTTGAATATCAATTCTCACATGTTCTAATGCACCCAATCGAAAAAGCTTCTCTCTTTATAGATTGAAATGAATGGATATTTGTTGTGTTGAAACGTAAATTCAAACACACTACATGTGGTTGAAATGTGAATATCACAATTTGCCCTAATTATTATACAAATATATTTTATTTATAAATAAAAGGGTGTTATATGGGTGGAAGCCAACCACATTTGTTGTTGGGTAGGAAATCAGGTCAAACACTGAGTTTTGGTTAGTCTTAAGACGATATAGTCAAATTTAGGTCATGTTTGGAACAATAAAACAAGAAGAAGAAAAAATAAGAAAGGAGTAAACATGAAGTGCACAATTCAAAATACAAAGGTTTTGGTTGAAATAATTTATGATGGTTATAATTATCATGTAACTATCTTTATATTTATATTTATAAATAAGTAATGGAATGACTTTAGGGTCTGTATTTTTTAGGGTGAACTCAAAATATCTCTTGATCGAAAGATAATAACTAATCTTTCAAATTAATGAGATCTATTTAAGGAAATGATCTCTTCCAATAAATACCCTTTCATACGCAAGGGTCTATTTAATTTCTCTTTTTTTAATAGTTTTTAGCTTTTTAAAATTAAAAAAATTAAAAAGCTTGTTTGATTTGTCAGTTTTTAAAAACCATTCTCTATCTTTAATTTTTATAACTGAAAAACCGAATCAGTTTTTGATGTTTTTATTTTTATTTTCTAAAAGCCAGATTCTTAATATTATTAAGGATATATATAATCTTTTATTTATAAACTAGTATTTTAGCATGTACATTGCACAAAATAAATATTTATTTTATATAATTAAAATTTATAATAAATAAATGCTTTCAAATATATAAATTATATTATAATTAAAATTTGTAATAAATAAAAATTTTAGAGCAAATGAATTATATTTTAGATTTATGATAAATATTTTACATTGTGATACAATATTATTTTTCGTAATTATTGATGATTTTTTTTTAAATATTAAAACTCAAGTTAAAATTAAATATATTGAAAATAATCGATCGATAGAAATAAGAGATTAAGAAAAATTCCTAAAAACACTCTTATTGAAGAATGACAGCTAAAAACGTTATTATTCAAGATAGTTATAAAGAGAAATATCATATACATGTTAGGAGCGTATTTGAATTTTGAAGATAATATATATATATATATATATATATATATATATATATATATATATATTTGAAATTGGTTTCTGATATTCAGTTACAGCTTGTTAAACTATAAAAAGATATATCAGATACATATTAGTAGCGTATTTGAATTTTGAAGATAAAAAATATATATTTGAGATTGGTTTCTGATATTCAGTTACAGTTTGTTAAACAGTTCAGTTGATATTAAATTCATAAGATATACTATATGGATGTTAGGAAAGTGAAGTCCACCTCTTTATGAACAGAGGGTATTCAAATAAAAGTGAATGTAAGGAAGAGTGAGGAGAGTGGAGGCTTGAGAAAGCAGGTAGCTTTACACGTTTATACATAGAAAAGGATTATTCATTAATAAAAATAAAAATATACTTTTATTATTTCATTTTTTAAAAATTACATATGCAATATATTTTTTGATTTTTTAATCAAAATTGGTTAAACCAAATAAATTTCCAATATTTTCAAAGAAATAAGAAGTAATATAAATATATTTTCTAAATCTTGAAAATTTGAAAATAAAAAATATTTTCAAAAAATTAAAATGAAAAATAAATTTAAAAAATGGTTTTCTCAAAATGGACCTTAAGTTTCCAAGAATTTAATTAAAAAACTAGCGTTTTAACCCATGCATTGCACAGGTAAATTTATGATTATAATTAATTATCATAAAATATTTAATAGTAATTAAATTAATTAAAATTAAATATATTTTAATATTACATAATATATTAAACAAGAAATCAAAATAAATTATAAAAAAATAAATAAGCTAAAATATAAATAAAATAGTCATATTAAAAATCATGTATGATAAAAAAAGTTTATAATATGATATAGAATAATAATTGTACTTAATCCTTTTATTGTAAAAAATAATTTTACTTAACAATCTTATTAAACAAATGAGACATATAAAATGAAATAATTATTAGTAAAAGATATATAACATTTGTAAGGACAAAAACAATAATTTAGAAATTGAAAACAAAAAAAAGTAAGAAAATGTCTTTTGTTTAACTTCTTTATCTTTATTCGTTCTATTTTATCTTTTTTAATCATATATATTTATTCTTGAATGTTTGTTAGCTAATTTTAAGAGAAGAAAAATCACATATACATATTTTAAAATTGACATGCATTTTCAAAAAAAAAAAAAACATATCCTAACACACACAATTTTATTTTTATCTTTATCTTTTTATTTTTATTTTTGTAAAAAAAGACACCATTGGTTGAAAATCCAACCCTTACACGTACGTGCAACTAAAAAATTAAAATTAAAATAATAAGTAAGAACATAAAACCATATCTATAAATAAAATAAGAAAAAATTAAAAGAAAGCACACAACTCTTTGCTACATAACCAATGTGATGTATTTAAAAAACTAGTAGTATAATACCTGTGCGATTACACGAGTAGCATTGATTTTCACACACATTTCTTTAATTGATCTTTGCAATATGCATAGTAATTCTAACGACCAAATAATGATCACGGTTACATTATATTTTTTTGCTGAGACTTGACAATTGAAAAATTGAATTTCATACTAATAATAATATCCATCTTACGGGTTCACATGCCATCCATAAGTTGCATTTTAAGACAATAAAGGATTGTTTTTGAGTAATCATGAATCCATTCGAACTTCGACATTTTTTACAAAAAATTGAGTGTCTTTTAGCCAATTTTTATAATAGCCAATACCAGTAAGACCTATGCTTTCTCATTTTGTCTTACTCTCAGCTTCAACCGCAGCTTTTAAGCTACTCAACATATACTGCATCATAGCATAACTAAGCAAAGTAACACTAGAAATACTAGAAATACAAAGCAAAGTAGCACTAAAACAATTATAAAGAATACAAAAACAAAGAAAAAAAATAGTGAAAAAACCAAACATAAATTTTTTTATTCAAGTTCATACGCTAGTATATGGTCCATTTAGAATTTTTATTTATAATGAAATCTTAAAAAAAATTAGGGATAAACAAAAAATTAGACATTTGATTAGGAGAAATATAGGGAGCAATAAATAAAGAGAAATCACCTAAATCTCAAATGAAGAGATTGCAAACTAGAAGAAATATTGTTAGAATTTATGGAACAAAACTATTTGATAATTTGATCTCAATTCCATATATGATATTGCAAACCAAAAAAAAAAGTCAAATAGAAATTGCAATAGCATATAAATCATGCACATGAAGCAAAGACCAATGAAGGATATGTGCCTTACAATTAAGAACCAAACCTAAAAATAGAAAAGTAAAGTTTGAAAAAAAAATCACCAAAATAGAAAAGACCACCTCATTGTAAAAAGCATACTCAACAAACCAATCAACCAAAACATTTGAATCAATTAAGATCAATTGCCATCGAAAACGAAGAAATAGGAACTATAGGAACAAAAAACATCACATTATTATAAAGAAAAGAAAAAGGGAAGTCTTCATTGGTTTGGAATAGGAAAAACATGAAAAATAGGAAACCTTAAATAAAAACAAAAACATGCCATCGAAAATGAAGAAATAGGAAACCCTATAGGGTAGGAAAGGGAGAAAGGAAAATCTTCATTCTTATGCTACTAGAATAATGTGAGCGTGTGGAGGGCAAAAAAAATTTAAATTATAAAAGAGATAAAGATTTCAAATCAAGATGAAAGTTAAAAGAGATAAGAGAAGGAGATTGTAGAAGATAAGAAAAAAGGAAAATAGAAAATTTTGGATATAAGGGAGAAGATTGTGGAGAAGATGATAGATTGTTGCTAATTTTGAATTAGAGAGAAACTTATTGTTAGAAAAGAATGAAAATAAGAGCATTGCAAAAGAGAAATATGTACTTTACCATTTCACTATGAGATAGTATTTAAATAAAAATGAATGTTAGGAAGAGTGAACTCCTTTCATCATCAGATATAGATGTTCTAATTTAATATATGGGGTAGATTTATAATTGTAAGGATTTTCTTAAAAGCCTAGTTCCGAAATTTTTCACTCTTTAACATTTGTTTTAAAATTTTAAAATGACCATAACAAATATAACTTCAATCTCTATATATGTTTTGGGTCGTTCGTGATTATCAGACAATCAGTATAGCAAACACGGTCCCTAAAGAATTTTTGAAGAGCTATAAACCAATTTTTTTATTTAATAAAAATCATCATAAAATGTCGTGACAAATAATTTTGTAGTAGTTTAGCTAAAGCTATCAAAATAGGCCCGGCCCTCTTAGCCCGGAAAAAGGGTTGGGCTGGGCTCAAAAAAAAGTGGCCTAAAAGAAACCGGGCCATTTTGGCCCGGCGGGTCAATTGGGCCTGGGCCGGGCTGGCCCGGTTTTATATATATATATATATATATATATATTAATATACTTAAAAAAATTAAAAAAGAAAAGACACACATTTGTAAAAAAAAGAAAAAAGAAACTAACAGGGGTATTTTATTTGATAAATAAATTCACTTAAAAATATATTTGTAATGAGATTATTGAGTAATTAAGTCAATTATATATAAATAAAAACATTTGTTTATGCTAGAAAATATGTAAAATTTAATTTTAAATATTTAACATGATTTAAATAATTTAATTTTATATGATTTTTGACAGAAAAAATAATAATTAAAATAAATAACAATGTTAATATGTCCAAAAAAAATTAAGGCCAAATTAGCCCGATGGCCTGGTGGCCCGTATAGGATTAAGCTGGGCTCAAAAAATAGAGATCCGGACACAAACCGGCCCGGTCCGCTAATGAGCAACGGCCGGATGGCCGGGCGGCCGCCATTTTGACAGCTCTAAGTTTAGCCAACACATACTAATTAAAAAAAGAAAATAAACTATTTAACGTAAAGCATGGCAACTCTCTTGCTGACAGTTTTGGTAACAATAATCATTCATGTCTTATTCATATTTGGAGTATTATACAACCGGGTGAAACCATAATTGTAATTTCCAATTGAGCCCTCAATAAATTTAATGGCTCATCGTCGGCTTTTCTTCGTGTTTAGTTAGCTTTGGTGTCTTTTGTTTTCCTTTGGTTATCTCCAACTACCAAAGAAGAAACCATGGCAACTCACTTGCTGACAGTTTTGGTAACAATTGACATTTCTATTCGGAGAATCATTCATATTTGGAGTGTTATACAACCTGCTGAAACCATAATTGCGATTTCCAATTGGCCCTCAATTGGCGCACAATAGATCACTGACCTGTCTGACCAAAATAGCTGATATTGTAACAAAGAAACTCAAGTGGACAGATTGCAAGCAAATATTCATCTCACGTGCCACCCCGGGGACTTTGGCTAGCCACAAAGCCATTCAACAAACACTGTCGAAGAAGACGAATTCGAACTAGGAAGTTAGTGGTGGTCGCCAATAATAGCACTGCACCGCGCAACCATGCATTCCCTATTTCGTCGTAAACGTCCACTATAAAACATGGGAAACCGAGGCCTACCATAACTGTCACTTCCCTAAACCAAAATTTTCTTCTTCACTTCTTTCCAACCTTCCAAGGCATGGCCTTCCAGGCCTAAGGGGAGGGGGCTCGACGAGCTTGTTGAAAGAAAAGGGGATAAAAAAATATCTAAACACTTTTTTTATTTTCAGAAAAGCTATAGAATTTATTTTTTTTGAAAAGCTATCTAGACAAAAAAAAAAAAGAACTAGGGAGGGACACGTTCATCTTTGACAACCATGGCCTCTGACATCTCATTTGAAGACCTCAAGAACGAGAATGTGGATCTTGTAAGGGAACAAAAAAAATAAAATAAAATAACTCACAGTGATCATGGGTTTTACTTCTTCTGGCCTTTTGAAAATTTATTCATTTTGTTATTATCTTCCATGCAATGACAAGTTGTTACATTGTATGTATATGTACAGGAAAATATTCCCGTTGAGGAAGTTTTCAAGCAGCTAAAATGTACCAGAGAGGGTCTCACATCAGCTGAAGGAGAGAAGAGGCTCCAAGTATTTGGTCCCAACAAGCTAGAGGAGAAAAAAGAGAGCAAGTTACTTAAGTTCTTGGGTTTTATGTGGAATCCACTTTCATGGGTCATGGAGGCTGCTGCTATCATGGCCATTGTATTAGCCAATGGAGGGGTAATGACAAATCTTTCATGTCTCTATGTTATTGTGTTCATCTTTGGCAGTGTCTTTATCTAACAAGAACATGTAAATGAATCAGGGCAAGCCACCGGATTGGCAAGATTTCGTTGGTATTGTCGTGTTGCTCATCATCAATTCAACCATTAGTTTCATTGAGGAGAACAATGCGGGCAATGCCGCAGCAGCTTTAATGGCTGGTCTTGCTCCCAAAACCAAGGTAACATAACATTTGTAATTTGTTCATTCACTTTCGTGCATAGCACACAGTTCCAATATAAATTTCTCATTCACCAACTAAAAGGAAGGAACCCTTTTGTGCATAGGTGTTGAGGGATGGAAAATGGAGTGAAGAGGAGGCAGCCATTTTGGTGCCAGGAGATTTGATCAGCATCAAGTTGGGAGATATTGTCCCAGCTGATGCTCGTCTCTTGGAGGGAGATCCCCTCAAGATTGATCAGTCTGCCCTCACTGGTGAGTCCTTGCCAGTCACCAGGAACCCTGGTGATGAGGTCTTCTCTGGCTCCACCTGCAAGCAAGGTGAGATAGAAGCTGTTGTCATTGCCACTGGTGTTCACACCTTCTTTGGCAAGGCTGCACATCTTGTGGACAGCACCAACAATGTTGGTCACTTCCAGAAGGTATATGTCTTTCTAGTAAGTGGTTTTTAATTGATATGATTTGTTTGTTTGACAACTTTGGACTAATGTTTGGGTACTTGATTGGCTTCTATTAGGTGTTGACATCCATTGGAAACTTCTGTATCTGCTCAATTGCTGTGGGAATGTTGATTGAGATTGTTGTGATGTACCCCATCCAGCAAAGGGCTTACAGAGATGGTATTGACAATTTGTTGGTTCTCCTCATCGGCGGTATCCCAATTGCCATGCCAACAGTCTTGTCTGTGACAATGGCTATTGGGTCTCACCGCTTGTCTGAGCAAGGAGCCATCACCAAGAGGATGACAGCCATTGAGGAAATGGCTGGGATGGATGTTCTCTGCAGTGACAAGACCGGAACTCTCACCCTTAACAAGCTCACTGTGGACAAGAGCTTAATTGAGGTGAATGACCAATGTGAATGATTTTATTTTCCTAAAATGTGATAATGAAGCAACATCTTTTACAAACATACATTGATAGTATATGTCATGCATAAACATTTAAGATTTATGTTTAGTAATGATATAACTTAGATATCAAGGCATATGTGATGAGATACCCTAGCAATTAGCAACCACATATTTACATTTGCATTTATTTAAGTAACCTTACTCAGGCTTACCTAAATTAATTTAATGTGGATTTATACATATGACTTACCGAATCCTTCATCACTAGCCCACTCTAGCAGACTATTAGCTTACTTGAATCAATTCTATAGAATTTAGCTTAGGCATGGATGAAGATACCTTTGCACCAAAAGCTTCCATTGTGTTCTGATCAAGGTTGTTTGTGAATGCAGGTGTTCCCCACTGGCATGGACAAGGATACCCTTGTCTTGTATTCTGCCAGGGCTTCTAGGACTGAAAATCAGGATGCCATCGATGCTTCAATTGTTGGGATGTTGGGTGACCCCAAGGAGGTACTATGTTTCAAATTGATATTCTTTTAAGAACCTTGGAGTTGCCTTGTGTTAACATAAACATAAACCATGTAAAGTGGCTTAACTTTGTCAACTGATCTCTTTTGTGGCATCTCAGGCAAGAGCAGGAATCACTGAGGTGCATTTCTTGCCCTTCAATCCTGTGGATAAGCGCACAGCTATTACCTACATCGATGGTCAAGGCAATTGGCACAGAAGCAGCAAGGGTGCCCCTGAGCAAGTAAGGGATTCAACATTACCAATATGCGTCTATATACTAATATAAACATGGAATAACTATTCTTTAAAAACATAACATACATGTAAGTATGTAACTTCTGACATTTGACCAACCATTTTATATATATATATATCAGATTATTGAGCTCTGTGGGCTCAAGGGAGAGGTTTTGAAAAGGGCCCATAAAGTCATTGATGAGTATGCTAACCGTGGTCTGCGTTCCTTGGGTGTTGCACGCCAGGTGAATAAGTGTCTAATATTACAGGCCTTGAAATCACTGTTAAAAAACAAAAAAGGAAATTCCCTTAACAAAACTTCTGCACTTTGTTTTCAGACTGTTTCAGAAAAGAACAAGGAGAGTGCAGGAGACTCATGGGAGTTCTTGGGCCTCTTGCCCCTCTTTGACCCTCCAAGGCATGACAGTGCAGAGACTATTCGTCGTGCTCTTGACCTCGGAGTCAACGTTAAGATGATCACTGGTGACCAACTTGCCATTGGGAAAGAAACCGGTCGCAGACTTGGAATGGGCACCAACATGTACCCTTCATCCTCCCTTCTTGGTGATAGCAAGGATCCTGCCATTGCATCAATCCCAGTTGATGAACTCATTGAGAAGGCTGACGGATTTGCCGGAGTCTTCCCTGGTAATGAAATCAATCTAGTTCATCTAAAACTAAACTAAACCCCATAATAAAAAAAAAGTGTTTAGAGTATAAAGGTTCTACCTTTTAACCAATTAGAAATTACCATAAATATAGCTTTTAAAGTAATTACTATAAAAGTAAAAAATCTTATTATATACGACAATCCATGATTATGTGACATCACTTAGTGTCATGGCAAAAAACATCGTTATAACTTTGGCCTATAATTGAGCCGAATGATCGTGCGATCCATGTAGCTGACTTCACCTAATATGATAAGACTTTGTTGTTGTTTTTGTTGTTGTAAGATTATGTGACCGTGTCAATGCATTCTAGTTAAATTCTGAAAGGAAACAAAATTGCTTAAGGCAACAACAAACTGATTTTTCGCATGTGCCATGCAGAGCACAAGTATGAGATTGTGAAGAGGTTGCAGGGTAGAAATCATATTTGTGGAATGACTGGAGATGGTGTGAATGATGCCCCAGCACTGAAGAAGGCAGACATTGGTATTGCCGTGGCTGATGCAACTGACGCAGCCAGAAGTGCCTCAGACATTGTTCTGACCGAGCCTGGACTCAGTGTGATCGTGAGTGCTGTGTTGACCAGCCGAGCCATCTTCCAGAGGATGAAGAACTACACAATCTATGCTGTTTCCATCACCATCCGTATTGTGTTTGGATTCATGCTCGTTGCTCTGATCTGGAAGTTTGACTTCTCCCCTTTCATGGTCCTCATCATCGCCATCTTGAACGATGGAACCATCATGACCATCTCCAAGGACAGGGTGAAGCCTTCTCCTCTGCCTGACTCATGGAAGCTGAAGGAAATCTTTGCTACCGGAGTTGTGCTTGGAGCTTACATGGCCATCATCACTGTTGTGTTCTTCTTTTTGGTCCACGACACCGATTTCTTCCCTGTAAGTGCTATTCCAGACTTGAGTAATAGTATAATACACCACTTGTCATATATAATTGTGACGTGACATGCAAGAATGTTTTTCTTTCAGAAAACCTTTGGTGTCAAGCCAATTGCAGACAGCGAGGAGCACCTTAACTCAGCTCTATACCTTCAAGTGAGTATTATTAGTCAAGCACTCATCTTCGTGACCAGGTCAAGGAGCTGGTCTTATTTTGAACGCCCTGGCATTTTGCTTATCACAGCCTTCCTTGCTGCACAATTGGTTAGTGAACTTTCTGAAAATATGTTCTAAATCATCAATGAAAATACGTCTGGTTTTAACTTGGGAACTGGTGAACTCAGGTGGCCACTGTCATTGCCGTGTATGCACATTGGGACTTTGCCAGGATCAACGGAGTTGGTTGGGGATGGGCAGGAGTAATCTGGATCTTTAGCATTATTACCTACATTCCTCTTGACATCCTCAAGTTCCTCATCCGCTTGGGGTTATCAGGCAGGGCCTGGGACAACATGCTTGAGAACAAGGTCTAGAAACTTTCTCAAATGACCAAACTTCCTTCATAGAAACTCGCATAGTCTTTGACTTTGTCACTTTACCTCATTGTTGTTGTTTCTCACCGCATGCAATGCTTGTGTTGATGCAGACTGCTTTCACAACAAAGAAAGACTATGGAAAGGAAGCAAGGGAAGCTCAATGGGCCGTGGCTCAGCGCACACTGCATGGTCTCCAAGTTGGAGAATCCCACAAGGGCAACCAACATGAGCAGTCTGAAATTGCCGAGCAGGCTAAGAGACGTGCTGAGGCTGCCAGGTTCAGTTCCCAAACTTTGTTAATGCATGCATGTCCAGTGTTGTGATAACTATGTATTGGCAAAAAAGTCTTGGTTGAATTTCAATCAAGTGTAGTTAACTAGTTATATCTATGCTTTATTTTGATGTGCCAAAAATTTTGCAGGTTGAGGGAGCTCCACACACTCAAGGGACATGTTGAATCTGTGGTGAAGTTGAAGGGTATTGACATTGATACCATCCAGCAACACTACACGCTCTAAGAGAATCTTAAGGAACAAGAAATATTCATAGGCTATCAATGAAGACGGGACCAGAGCTTGATGGAGCAGATAAAACGATGTATCTTGTGCTTATATTCCCACTCTTCCCCTTACCACAGAGGCCACACAATTATGTACAAGACATATGCTGTAGCTGATTTTTTTATTTTTTTTACTTTCAGATACCAGTAATAAAGAATATAATAATATTATATTAAAAATAGTTTTGTAGGTGTCAAGTATCCTTTACTGTTATTCATAGTGAAAGTTAGAAAATGAAAGTAGTAGTTGTTGTTATTCCATAAATAATATCTTTTATGCACATATGTTTTCTGCCAATCACAATCCATTCAATTATATCATATAAAACTTCAAATTGGTTGCAATTTCCATTCGACATTTCTCATGTACTAGGAATATAAACACTGTTATTTTATTTTTTTTCTTCTACGCTATCATAACCTAAATCTTATATCCAGATCAGTTTACTTTGATTAAAAACAACAAAAATAAATTACAGTAAAAATAGATATTAACGTCATAAATTTTATTTGTAAATAATAATGCATTGATAAAAAAGGCTAGGCCAGGTGCTGTTTAAGAATGGTAGTAATTTTAGAGAACTTTTGTATATAAAATTTTCCTTCTTATGCTGATTACCAAGGCTTCATATGCCTTTGTGAATGTAAACACCCATATTATAATTAAAATTCATAATAAATAAATATTCTTAAATATATTTTAAATTTATGATAAATAATTTAAATTATGATATAAGGTTATTTTTAAATTGAAACAAATAGACAACTAAGAAAATCAAGTATATATATAAAGATAAATGAAAGGTAGTTTGAGATGAGTTAGAGAGATATTTTGTGCCTAATTGTAAAGGTGTGTGAAATACATCTTCCAAAAAGAGGAAAGAAAATATTGAAAATTTTTAGTTGAGAGTCAATTTCACTCTTCAAGTTAATCATTCTAATTTATAGTATAGGAATAGATCTTTTTATAAATTGAGTTTTAGTTTGTGCTTTTTTATCTTGTTAAAAAAGCAAATATTTTAAGTCTACACGTTATCATAAGTGTTAGGTCCATTACATGTTGATATATTATAGTGAGTTAGAAATTCATTTAATATAAATTTATGAATATAACACAGTATAAAAAAATAAAAAAAACTAATCAAGAGAATAGTATTTTCTAATCACATGTCACATTTTATTTTAGATATAAAAAAGAAGACATCAAAAGATACAGTAATTTCAACCCATTTATAAAACAACATAAAATAATATAGAAAAAAATTTATTATACACCTAATTTTAATTTTTTGAGCTTCCGTCATCGTCGACCTAAGCTAAACTCAGCCTTGTCAATACTCCACCTCTTCAAAATCTTCCTCTTAGTTGTACTATCCATTTTGGCGTTGTGATTCATTTAATAATTTGACAATTACTAATATCATTTAGCTTTATTTTTATTAACTGAACTTAATTATCTATGACTTAACCTTTTTAATATTTTAACTAGGAATCTTTACGACCAAATTAATCCTTAAGTTTGAATTAGTAATTAAATTAAACGCTGTAGAAAGTTTTAACTTCAAAATTCAAACCACTAACGGTAAAGTTTGGATCGCAACTAACCAACCGCGGTTGTGTCAACTTAAACATTAATAAAGTTAATTAATTAATCATTACTTAGTTTCCCGCCAGTGTGAGTTCGCAGTTCGCGCCCAAACCCTTACCCGTGTACGTATATAAAACAAAAATCTTAAATAAAGTGGTCACTCACAGTGATTTGAAAACCAAATCCCTAACTTTCTCTCTCTTCAATGGCGCCTCAGAAACTAACCGATTACGAACGCAAGCGACTCGAGAACATTCGCCGCAACGATGAGATGATGGCTGCCCTCAAACTCCATTCCAAAGCCACCCAACTCTCCAACTTCAAGCGTCCAAGGTAGTAACTATTATTCCTTCTTCTCTCTCTTTTTTTCCACTGGTGAGATGTTTCTGTAACTCGACATTGCTTTTGGAAATTGCCAGCGTTGGAACCAAATCCTACGACGCGAAATCGGAAAAGAAGCCCAAAATCGAAACCCCGATCGTCATCAGAGTCAGACGCTCCCTGCGAACCAGGGGCATTCCACCAGATTGCAAAGGTCTTGACGGAGATACAGTGGATTCCACCACTCCCACCAAAGCCGAACCTTCCGTCGTAAGTTTGGGCCCTCTTTCCATGGCTGATGCTCGTGAAAGCGCTCTCTCTGATAGTTCCTTCGTTGAATCACTCATTGGCATGGCCCAAAAGGAAGCCCAAGCCCCTCTTTCAATTCGAGAAAGACTAGCTAGTGTTAAAAAAGGGGAAATGGAAACTTCCCTTAGGTTGGAATCTCTGTATTTGGATCCCGACAACATTGCACGGGTCGTTCCTGGGAGGATAACCTCTGTGCGGTTTTTTCCTTCCAGTAGGGTCAAAATGATCGCGGCGGGTAACAAGTTTGGGAATGTAGGATTCTGGAATGTGGGAGAAAGTGAGGTTCATTTATACCATCCCCATCGGGCTCCCATTTCTGGGATCTTGATTCAACCACATTGCTATTCCAAGGTACCATGCTGTGTCTCAACTCGCAACAATTAGTGTCCATTTGTCAAGTTTGTTTTATAACTTTTACCCATTACCAGTTACCTACAGACACAAAGTAATTAACTGCGTAGTGTTGTTTTAAAGAATTTGTTTTCTGATGCTCGTAAAATATGCTCATTTGGCTGTACGGGAAATGCATTCTCTTGGTCTGATTGTCATAGACAGATAATGCACGTTAACAGTGGCATTTGAGGTTAAAGTAGAAGAAAAGGAGGAAAGTAAGCTCTGTTTGACAGCAGCAGAATCACCTCTTACCCCTCTCCCATCCTAATCACTGCACATGTTTTATAATATATGTGTGTGTGTGTTCAGGAGCACGAGGGTGAATGTAATTCTAGCAAATTGCAGTGAAATGTCAGTTTCTCGGGCTTATAATTTTATCTGGTCGAATTAATTTGTTCCAGCAGCTGATTCTAGATAAATCAATCAACATTTCCCCACATTATTTTGCCATTTGCAGAATTGTCTGATGCTGTGATCAATTTTATATGCAGATATACACAAGTTGTTATGATGGAATTCTTCGGCTAATGGATGCTGAGAAGGAAATCTTTGATCTGGTATTTGAAAGTGATGAAAATATATATACTCTCTCTCAGCCAACCAATGAGGCAAACTGCCTATATTTTGGCGAGGGTTCTGGAGGTTTAACTATTTGGGATAACAGGATTGGAAAACGTTCGTCCCACTGGGTTTTGCACCAAAGTAGGATTAACACAATAGATTTCAACCGTGAAAACCCTCATATTGTAGCTACTAGTTCCTCTGATGGAACTGCCTGCACCTGGGATTTGAGATATACTGGTGGGGATAAGCTCACAGCCTTAAGGACATTTACCCACAAAAGATCTGTGCAATCTGCTTACTTCTCTCCTTCTGGATGTAGCCTGGCAACTACAAGGTGTGGAGTTTGTTCCATTCTAAAAATTACTACTTTTCAATACTGAAAATATGGTATGTTGTGGGTATGCTTACCTGTGTAATCTAGCCGACCTCACCTAATGGGAAAATATGTTCAGGTGTCGGGTGATCCGTGAGCCGGCTTCACCTAGTGGGAAAAGGCTTTTGTTGTTGTTGTTGTTGTACTAACTTTAGAAGTGCATGTTAATTTGATTCCAAAATATTTTTTATTATCCAACTGTATTGAACGTGATTTTTACCTAATTGTGATTTTGTCTGTATGGGGTTAATATGATCTCTTCATGCAGCTTGGACAACACAATTGGTATTTACAGTGGAGTTAACTTGGAGGATGCAGCTGTTATTTCTCATTACAATCATACTGGCAGATGGCTTTCTACTTTCAGGTATGGTTTCTGAGAAAGTATCTGAAGGTTGACTTGCTGTGCTTCTCGTTTGCCATCTGCTTAACTTCCCCATCCTGCAAAAATATTTTCATATCAAAGCTTGGGATTTTAAACTCTTTAGAGCTGATTTTTACATTTCAATTAAGCTTCCACTCTTCACAGGTAGAAAGGAATTTATTTTGATCGGCATAAGCTGAAACTTGTGTGTAGTTATAATACGAATTTGTGATGCTACTGCAAACTCGTTGATACCTTATAAATTGCCAACTTATTCTGAAAAAAGCAGTTGACTCTGGTGAGCTTGATTTTGTGGTAGCAGAGCGAAATGGGGTTGGGATGACTCATATCTCTTCGTTGGAAATATGAAAAGAGGAGTTGATATCGTCTCAGCAGTTCAAAGGAAAACAGTTATGACTCTAGAGAGCCCGCACATGTCTGCGATTCCATGCAGATTCGATACACACTCTTACGAAGTTGGGATGCTAGTAGGAGCTACAAGTGGAGGCCAGGTTTATATTTGGACGTCGCGCTAGGATGTTTATTAATATCCACTTATGTTGTATGTTACAAAATGAAACTTCTATAGTTTCTGATTCCAGACTCTTATAATGTGAAGTATTATCAAATATGCTAACTACGTCTGCTAGAATTGATTAGACATGATTTCATTCACTTTGTAATCTTTTTAGTTTCTATAGTTACAAAAACTTCTTTTTTTAATCCTTATACCTAAAAATATTTTCTTAGTTTTTATACATATCATTTTTAATTTTTTTTAGTTATCGTCATAAGAATTAAAAGATTAAAATGATGTGTAGGGATTAGAAAAAATTAAAAATAATATGTGTAGGGATTAAAAGAGAATGTTTTAAGTATAGGGACTAACAAGAAAAGTTTTTGTAACTATAGAGGCTAAATGAATAATTAAACCATATTTCAATTAGGATTTATACAGTTGGGTTATAATTTGGTTTGTGATTGAAACTTGGTTTGAGGAGATTGTGAAAAGCTTTTTTCTGCCCTATTGGTTTCTTATTGTTATACATCTAGTAAATTATTTAACTTAATACTCTAAGTTATGATACTGTTGGGATATAATTCAAATTTTTTATTTTAAGTTTTTAGGATTTTGTTTAGTTTTAAAGATATTATTTATTTTAAGAATTTTTTTTTTTTTTAATATCAAGATGCAAAGTTATATAAATTGAAATTTTTGAGATGAGAAAAATTATCCAACTTAGAAAGAGGGTATCACCCTAAATGAGAGGAGGATATGTGAGAGAGTTTTGTCAAGTTTGTTTAAAAAACTTGCAATGGAGTTGTTTATTTGAAATAATGAAATTGAGATGTTTTTGTAAACATAAACAAAAAATATCAAATCACATTAAATGAATTGGTGTTCTTTTACTATTTATATTTATGGTTTTGTATGGTACAAGGGTGTCTCCCAAACAGATACAATCTTTTAACTCATGACATATCGAACCATCAGAAGAACAAGAGAAAAAAGCAAGGAAACAGTTCAAATTTCGGTGTCCGTGTTCCGATCGTAATTCTCCTTAGTGAGTATAATAGAGGAAGTTCTTGTTGAAGAAGTACACTACGATAATTTTACTATAATATATTCATAAATAAAAACTAAATATCTTAAAAAAAGAATAGCAACACATTTTGTTAACACGAACTTGAATTTTGTCTTATTTGCATTCATTTTTTGTTTCTTAATAAAAAAGGACAACCATTCTTTTTCTGTTAAATAATGAAAATCTTAACTTTATGAGATCTTTCTTATACACGTGTTTAAATGTTTGGTTTAATTGATATTTTGGTTTCTAGTTGTCTCCACTTTATCAACTTCTTTCTATACTAAAATCGTAAGTTTTACCAACACATAAGTTTTGATTTTTGCCGTTAACATTGTTACTAACATGATTGACGGTACCTTAAAAAAAAAAAGATTGACGGTACTATTATTACTGTCATTACAAAACTTCAATTAACATTTAAATAAGTACTTTTATTTTTTTAAAATTTATCTAAAAATGTGTTTATCCCACCTTTACCTTATTAGACTTAATTACAGCTAAATTATCAACTAATATTTATAATAAAAACCATATATGTAGCAAGTGTTTTATTATTTGATATAGATGTTAAAAATGCCATTGCAAGAAGTCAGATCAGTAATCGAGTACGTGGCTTATACCAGGCCAGATAAGACAAGGATATCTTTTTTAAGGTCAATAATAAGCATAGATGCTATTTACTTTGAAATAACCATTGGGATTATGCAGTTTGCATGATAAAAAAAAAACGCTTATAATTTCACAATTCACAAGGTTACCGTTCGACTTTTTCGCTGCTTTTGGAACACATAATTGGAATACATAAGATTTGCATTATATAGAAGGAAAACGCTAACATCGAACCTTGCATAAAGGAGAAAAACCTAAAAATAGATCTTTTTTTTTTACATAAACAGAACAATTGAATGCACTTAAATTAGTCTTTTATGGGGCATTTGAATGGAAAATTGAGAGAAATTTAATTTTTAAGTGAATTTAAAATATCATACATCAAATTTATATTTTGGATATCAAATTTAAAAAATTATTAAAATGATGAAAACTTTATATTTTTGTAAGAGATCTTTTTTTTCAACCACAATGAAAATCTAAAATATCACTTAAAATAAAAAAAATTCAAACAATAAAATTTGCATTTGACAGAAATTAAACTACTTTATCCAAACAAAAAAATTGAGAAGAAATTTGTATTGTATTTATCTAAACAAAGTATTTTAAAAATTAAAGGAATTAAATTAAATTCACATTCATTCTAAATTCCTTTAAATTTTGAAACCCCTTAGCATCCTGCATACCACTACCTAATGAGTCGAGAAATAAATGTATCATGCTTTCCTAAATACAACACGCCTTTCTCTCTTGTACTCTATTTCATCTCTCTGGTGCATGATTATAAGAGCTCTTCTCACCTGCAAAACGTAGTTATGTGCATTAATACCAACAGTAAAATTATTAACAAGTCTTGCTGACAAGCTATGATAACAGACATTTGTGCCGACAGAAAAAAGAAAAAAAAGAAAACACAACTGCTTCAATCTGGAACTGAGTTTTGAGCAGTTTTATTGTTCATTCAACAAGAGAGCCTAATGTCCGATTATCTTCTGGACTTGCCAGTTGTTACTGTAAGAATGTGATTCAATGTTGGTAGTCTTAGTATTTTGGTGTTTGTGTGTGCTTATAATGGAGAAGACACCTCCAATCCAGCATTACAGTTTGAAACGTGCATCTTTTAAAAGTTTGAATCAATTGGTGACATCAAATTCAGGCATATAAGCTATGAGACCGTCTTTTCAGTTAAGTGGACATTTGGTACTTACAATAGATTCATTCATCCCCATTCTGCTGAGGTCATCAATCAGCCTTCTTTCTGATACGTGGTTTCCAATCCCAATTCTTCTCTTTATCTGAGTTTCAGCTTGCTGCTCACAATGTAAAGTAATCCATCAGGATATGAAGCTAGATGGAAAAAGCAAGATGGTCTCATCACAAGACAAACCTTTATCTCATTTGCCATATCAGGTGTAAGATTTATTTGTTGGTTTATTCCCGACTTAGCTGCATCCATCGTGGACACGGTGAAAAGCCTTACTGCTTCTTGCACATTCTCCTCAGTAGCAAGATGAGATCTGGTGCAAGAATTAATCATCAACGTACATTTTGTCAAAGGAAAGATGTATGGACCATCAAAAGAATAAACAAAAAAGCCATTCCAAGAAAGAGAAAAATAGATGAAAGATGATTATTTTAACAAAATTTACTAATTTTGGCTAAGCTAAACATATTTAGGGAACATCAAATGAAATGATGGAATCATGGAATTATTTTCCAACCAAAAACATAGGTTAGTAACACTTCACTCTGTCGACCCATACTACTACATTATTGAACCAATGGATCCAGCCACTAAATAGAAAATTTAGGAAAGCCACTTAAGAAAATTATATATGTGAACCTTGTCTGGATAAATTTTATGAGAAATGTGTTCTGATTGTTAGTAATGCACTAAAACTACTAATCAAATTTGAATGACATGCATTATAAGCCCCATGATAGCATACGAAATTTCTTGCACCATTGATAAAAGGTACCGAGTGTATTCATATTCTTTCATGAAATGGCACCAAGAGTTTTGGATAAAAGACACCAAGTGTAATAAAGAATAACAATACTTACAGTTTCATCTTTGCAAGTGCCTCGCTCAACCTAACAATAGCTTCCAGCTGCCTTACAGTAATTGGTATTGCTGCAGCTTCTCCAGTTTCATTTGCTTGTTGCCTCATATCCTGTATATTTTTATTTTTTCAAAAATAAAAAAGTGAATTATGTTTCTTAAAGCAGATCCATTACATCAAATCAACATTCACAAGAGAAATATGGCAACATATAGTAACTAATGGATATTAATTGAGGAAGGACATCCAAGGAAACACAAACAAAAAAAAGACCCAATGGGTCTCCAACATCTTCAACTTCTAATAACCAGATTAAAACTAAAGGCCAGTACAAATTTCTGTGCGCTAATTTGATAACATATTCATGAATACCTGTCTGATTTTCACATAATGATTCTGCAATAATGTTGCTGCAGATTCTGATAGACGAGGGTGGCATTCAGCTCGACAATATTGTAAATACCTATTAAGATAACAGCTCAAAGTTCATTCTCTCATGATTGAAAGAACAAATGGTTGAAAGAACTGCATGAAAAGTCTACAGCTAAGTTCATAGATATTGCATACCTCTTCAGCCAATTCTCTTCTTTAGAAGTTCTGCTCTCACCCATTGTTGCACCGGCAGATGCATGGACCTTTATGACATGATTAGCTATTATCTGTAAACATCAATCAACCAGACTTAAGGACTATTACAAATCAAGTCTTATGTTAAACATTTCTGCATGGTCTGCAAAACTAGTCCTTCTACACCACAACACTTGCTGATAGCTAAATATTACACTAGATAACGGTTACAAAAAAATCCTAGATAACATGTTTGTTTAAATGCTAATGTCACAATACACAGAAAACAAATTTGACATAGCATGGCCTTTTAGGACAGAGTGCATTCAAAGGTAATCAAGTACCATAAACTGAGAACAGAAGTATAGAACAGTCAATTACCTTATCTTGACTATACATTCTGACGTCTTTCACAATGAAAATTAAATCAAACCTAGAGAGAATAGTGGTCTGCAAATCAATGTTATCCTGTGCTGTCTGGAAAGACAGTCAAGACTCCTATCAGTCTCATGTAATTAAGATATGCTGTTTTAGAAACTGAAAATAAATAAAAGAGGGTTATATGGCAGTAAACCTTAAGATCATCATAACGTCCTGATGGGGGGTTGGCAGCAGCAAGAACTGAAGTCCTTGAATTAAGAACAGTTGTTATTCCAGCTTTGGCTATGGATATAGTTTGCTGTTCCATGGCCTCATGAATGGCAACCCTACATCACAAAAACCATATAAAATTCAACATAAACCAATAATGATGACTTACAAAAACGAAATGCAGACACTACATACCTATCTTCTGGCCTCATCTTATCAAACTCATCTATGCAGACAACACCTCCATCAGCCAAGACCATGGCTCCTCCTTCAAGATAAAATTCACGCTGAATTGCACAGAACATGAATCAGAGACTTCTCAAGCAAGATGGATGAAGGTCAAGCTTATGATTATATCTCAACAAATAGTATAATAGAAATTTACTATCTAATACAAACAGTTTAAGAGGGAATTTACCGTGCTGCTATCTCGAATTACAGAAGCTGTGAGACCAGCAGCTGATGAGCCTTTTCCAGAAGTATAAACAGCAACAGGAGCAGTCTTTTCAACGAACTTCAAAAACTGTTAAAGGAAGGAAATTGTAAACTCACAAGAAAACAAAAGCTATAATGTGAATGAGTAAATGAGTAGGGGCAAAATCCTTTCACCATTAGTTTCAAATCTAACCATAATGCAAGTGGCACGGTCACAATCAGTTTTTAACAACTCACCACAAATTAACTGAAAAATTAGTCCACTGAACAAATATAATAACTAACCTGTGACTTTGCTGTAGATGGATCCCCCAGAAGCAATACATTGATATCACCTCTTAACCTGACACCATCAGGCAAATTCTGTTTGCAAAGAAATTAGTCATATGATCAGCTGCCATGTATGGATTTTTGTTATTCCCCAATAAAATAGATGGATACTCATCGACAATGGTATACCTTTCTTGACCCCCCAAATAGAAGACAGGCTACAGCCTTTTTGACATCATCATGCCCAAATATAGACGGAGCAATCTTGGAACAGATATTTTTATATGCATCAGGTTCAGCAGCAAATTTTTTGAATTCTTCTATCTGCAAACAATACCATCATTTGTAGGGGACTGAGACTGAGTAGGAGTTTTTAGTCTAGGTTCATAAAATGGGGAAAGAAAAGTAAGCTAAAACCCACAAGAGAGTTGAGAAATCATAACTGGTAGGCAGTATTTGAAGGGAAAAGGTAAAATACTTCAAACATTGATACTCATGAAGTTACATTGGAAGTAACGTTTCAAGGGAACCACAGAACACTTTAAACATTCCGCTAAGATGTGATATTCATGAAGGCAACTGACAAGGTATAAAGCAGGGAAGAAGCAGTCAATTTATAATTGTTTCAGGTTTCACCACCAACCTCATCTTGTGTAAATGCAGCCGGACCTCGAGACTTGGTCTCATTTGTTTCTTCTATTCCTACAACCCTAATATAAGGCTGTCTAACTGCAACTGCTCCTTTGTGGCTGCATATAAGACAATATATTGAAGACAGACATCACAATTACGGATGAAAGAATAAAAAAAAGTAAAGATGCAAAAATAAAAATGGTGATGAATCTCACGATGAAGAAGAGCTAGAAGCCTGGTAGACACTATAAATTCCCATGATTGTCAATCTTGAGCCAGGTACTACTGTCTGAACTAGATGCCGATCAACAGAGAGGAGCAGGTTTCTTGGAAGCTCTCCGGTTGGAACATCCTTCAATAGTCACAACATAACATATGGTTAAACTCCAGGAAACTTTAAAACTTTTTTTAATCAAATTTTTATTACTACCTCCGGATTTTCTTGCAACTTCAAGGTTTGTTGATCAACATACTTGCTCTTGTCAGGCACAATGAGCCAAGGATCAATTGGGCAAGGTTCTTCTCCAGGCTACAAAAACCCTATCTTGTGAGACATCCAAAAAAAATAACAAAAGAGTAAAGCACATGTCACACAAAACAAAGACAAGACAAAGAACAATGAACAAACCTGAGGAACATGATCACAAGATCGAGGAACAATTGCTCCTCCGAGTCCCGGCCGACACGGAACCTGTTTTCCCTTCTTACAATTCTTGCATATCAGGGTAACATAAGTAGCCTTTGCCTTGGTCCTGGATGCAGCAATAGTAATCCCTGCAATTTTAACAAGCTTCGATATGTATTGAGCCTGTGGAAAGAAAACCCCGGTATGATATCTGCTGATTCGATGCAAGAAATTCTAGGGCAACTAGAAGAACACTCCAATTTGAACCGGAAAGCATCATAATCAACATCTGAATTAGATTAAACCCACTTACCCCGAGCGATCTCATCGACACAGGATCCTCTTTGGAGGTGAGCAAAATCTGAACATCACCGAGCACAGGATCCTCCATGACTCCGGCATCCCCAGCCACCTTCGTCTTCAAACTCACGAGAACCTGTGCTGCCGCCGTTTCGAACTAAAAAAAACAAAGAAGAAGGTCAAAATCGGAAACGACGGTGGTTGGTTGAGGGGAGAGAGAAAGAGGGAGTACCAGGGGCAAGAAATCAGCGGGGGAAGAGCGGAGTTTAGCGGGAAGGTCGGAGTCGAAGGTCTCTAGATCTCCCATGTCGACGAGAAGGTACTTAGGGTTGTGGAGGAGGCTCTCTCTGTAAGGGAAGACGTTGTTGGCGGTCTCGAAGTTTCGGATGAATTCCTTGAATTTCTGGAGGAGGGAGTGGTTCGAATCGGTGCCGGCTTCACCGCGGGCGCCGCCACCGTCGTCCCCGGCGAGCGCTTGGTCGCTGTAGTAGACGGCTCCTTCGTCCCACCCTGACATCTTCGACCAATCTCTCAGGCACGTTGGGGTTTCGGTTTTCTCGATTGAAGGAAGGGAAAGAAAGAAAGGGCCTTAGAAGAAGGTGTTTTTGGCGGGAAAGTTATGGCGGGAAAGTAGTGGCAGGGTGACGCACTGACGCTGAGCTGGCACGTTACCATCGCTACTTTACGTGCATACCTTTTCCCTATTTAATTTATTATAATAAGATATGGAAGAAAAAGAAGCATAAAAATATGTCTTTCAAAAATAAAAAAAGATAAGTTAATAAAAATAAATATAAATGAATCGTTTTAGGTTTAAGTTTAATTTTGTTATTGATTGGTGAAAGGGACGGCTTCGGACATTGGGTCAAGAAGAAGAAAGGGAGATAGGTAAGGGGACATCTGATTTGAGAAAATATTTTTTTATTTTATTTGTAATTACAAATATATCCCATTATTTTTACGTTGTTTTCTAATTTTGAAAGTTTGAATAAAAAATAATAGAAACATAAAACAATAAAAAGATTTTCATTGTTACCCATACAAATGTTTGAAAACTAAAAACAAAGTAAAAAAGTGTGACATCTTTTTAGTGACATCTTTTTAATTAACAGTAAATACAGAAAATAAAAACAAAAAATATTTTTTCAAACTCAACAACCTTTACCTTATGTTTGAATGGAGAATTTTAGAATTTTAAAGAATTTTATATTCTAAGAATTTCAATTGTTTTAATTGAAACTCCTTCATTTTCAAATTTTCTTGTTTGGATAAAGAAATTAAATTTCTTTATTTTTAAAATCTTGTGTTTAGATGAGGCAATTAAATTTCTTCATTTCTAAAATTTCCTATTTTGATAAAATAACCAAATTTCTTTATTTTTTAAAAATTTTATATTTGAATAAAACAATTAAATTTCTTTCTGTCATTTATAAAAGTAATTATTTTTTTATGATTATTTTATTTTGGATATATATATATATATTTTTTTTTTCTTCTCTAATTATATTTTCTTTTCCAAACAAAAGGTTAATCACTTTCATATATATCATGGAAAAACAAAGGGTCATTTTTTGATAAGCACACAATATCATGGAAAAACAAAGCATATGTATCATGGAAAAACAAAGGGTCATTACTAATCTCAATGAACTAGTGTTTGCTTAATGAGAAAAAAACATCACAGATCCCACATTTCATGTATCATGTAGAGGTAAACTGGTATATCATTTGGATTTGCTTCCGAGGTAAATCTTTTTAGATGTTTTCCCAGCATGTTCCCCTTGGATTTATCTCCTCTCTTTTGTTTCTTTGTGTTTGTCACATTGCCTACAAAATACAAATCAAGTCACATTATAATAATACAAAAGCAACCAATAGCAAATTAATAGCCATGAACATTTTATAATAACAACAAATAGAATAGAAGAAGCACTAGCTAATAGGTATATATATATATACCAACATATTAGAAACAATAACTGCTTCAGCAATAATAAGCTAAGTGCTTATTATCTGATATATTGAAATACACGATCTTTCCAAGCATCTGATAGATTAATTCACCTCCAACCATATGTGTATACAAATAGATCATTTACCTTTATCACTTGTCAGTGGTCAGCACCATATACCAACTTAACATGAATACTAAAATAAGCATTCTACAGGTAAAATACCAAAATTCTGAACTTAATTATACTAACTAAACCAAGGGGGTCACATGTCTAAAACCATTTCTTGTAGATATTGCTTAGCCATTTCATAACTTCCTTGAGCTTGCAGAATCACACAATAGTTGCAAGAATCAAAGCATTTTGTGACTTTTTTTAGGAGAAAACAATTTATAATAAATGTTGTTTTGTAATTTGTAGGAAACTTCTACTTTGACCAAATCCATGACAAGAGTGGTAGACATGTTCCCTCTTAGCAAGGTTTGTCAATGTTAAGCAAAGGAAAGTGGAATTATTTATTGCTAGTTAAAGGAGAACAAAAAAGAAAAAAGCAAAAGTGAAAATGGTTGATTTTCCACGACTGTATAAAGGAGTGGCAACGAGTATCAAAATTGCAGCAACGTCTTTTACTTCAAAAATTGCAACAAGAAAGTAAAGCAAGTGTATATACTAAATGTAGGAAAAATTAATATAACACCTTCCAAGAAAAAAGAAAAAAAAAACATGCCCACATATAAACTTACAAGACAAAGCCAATATAGTATAAACAAAGGAAGTCAGATTCAAAATCAGTATACATAACAATAAGACGGGGTATATTTTACAAATTTAGATTTAGATTCAAAATTTACCTCCAATCTGACATTAAGACATAAAAGCCAATATGTAATCCTCCTTCTCATTCAATGGAAGAGCTTTTAGAATCACTAACTTATTGGGATTTTCTGTCAACCAATCAATTGCTTTATGTTGAAGCCATCATCAAGATAAGGTATATTCCTCAACACTCCATGCACCACTTCTTGAGGTTCTTTTAACTCTATCTACCTTTTACTTTCCATCTTCCTTTTAGTTACTTTTACAAATTCTTTCAATGACTCAGCCAATTCTTTCATTAAAGCAATCATCCCTTTTTTCTTTCCACCCTTACTTGTGCCAGTCTTTTTCTTTGTTGCAGAACTTGATTCCTCTAAGTCAATACTTGCACTATGAACTCCTTCCTCTTTATTTTCCTCCTTGTTCATGATATCATTTGCATCTAATGCATTCTCTGCTCCAATTCCAATAGCTTTATCCTTGGCACATAAGTCTACGATATCATCCCAATTAGGAATGACCTTGAATCGAAATCATTTAGCTTCTTTATGCGACTTGAAAGCAAAAAGAAACACGTTAATAATAACATAAATAATTAGTTTAATTTAATAATAATTAACATTAAAAACATATTTCTTCAGATCTACAATAAGTAAAATGCACAACTCTATACCTTAGGTTATGAGCAAGGATATGCAAAAACATTGCCACAACTTCAGTTATAGGGACATTTCTTGTTCTTGCTAATTGCCCTTTATCCTGTAAAATTTTACAAAGCTTAAAAACTTCCTTTTACTGACCTTAAGTTGTTCAATGCAATCTTTTTCTGCTCCCTTATATAGACGGTTGAGGAAACTATGCCTTTCCAATTCCCAATTTTGGGCCAATTCCTTAACAAAATACTTGTCATGATACCAAGCCATTACACCCAAAAGCATAGCAACAACACTAACAACAATGAATATTGCTTGCTCAAGTTCTTCCTCATCCTTTTCATCTCTTCTACATTTTCTTGAAGCAATTGAAGTATCAACAACACTAGTTTCCATTTCTTGACTATCCACAACATATAGCACAACATTAATAACCATTAACAATTCATAATAACAACAATAGAATACAAGGAACACCAAATAAAATAGGAGGCAATACAAGGAAATGAACATGCAAGTCATGTTGCAACAAATGAAGTGCAATACAAGGTAAAGGATAAGACAATTACATAGGGAAACCAATCATATTATGTGGCTGTAGCTGATAGAATACATAGCAAAAAGATTATATATATGTGTGTGTGTGTGTGTGTGTGTGTGTATGTGTGTGTATGTGTGTGTGCATGCTTGAGCTAGATTATTAACGTAAACTCTCTGTTACCAAAATAATAACAATAATAGTGTATTCTATATAAGACCTTAGTGGAGCTTTTTTATTGTATGGAAGTTGTAACTAATAAGATTGAAGCAACAATTAAAGCTGCCTAATAACATGCATATTGATCAACAGAAAAGAGCATGCTTTTCTTTATCGATTAGTGGGTGTGAATAAAGTCATTTATTAGATGACTTTTTAGCTGGATAGGCTCTTGATATCTCTGGGTGGAAATATCATTGTTCCTGTTGCATCTGAACAGTTGCTTGCATACTTGGTTACCCCAAAATGGCAAAAGCATCATGCTACACTTATCGCACTTGCGCATATTGGAGTGAATAAAGTCATTTATTAGATCAACATAAAACAACAATGATTTTATGGTTCTTTCATTTAGAAGTTTAAGTGGGATGTTATATTCTTTTTTCTTAGACTTTTTCTTTTGTAAGGAATAACTTTGTAACTAGTAATAAATAAATATGGCATACATTGAAGTAACTCTTCCCAGATACATAATACAAAAGTAGGCATCAAGTTGTTAAACCAGGCTCGTGTGCATGGATGTAAAGCATAAATGAACACAAAAATTAAGTTCTATGGAGGATTTTGAGGTATTCCATAATGTAATAGACAGAAGTGTATAAGGCTAAATGACACTTTCATGCAACAGTTACTCAATGATCATTATCATAGCTTGAAAGTTATGAATAATTAGGTGGAAAAAAGCTTAACCAGGGAATAATTACTTTCCCTATTTAAAATGCCTTACCCAAACACACTCTTAATTTTTCTAGACCCTCTTTCTAACAAAATCATATCACCAAATTGAAATAGTAGCCACAATTTTCTAAGAAATGTATTTTGTAACAAATAGGCATTAAGATCATAATGCCAGGGCAAATGTGATATCTACTCGAAAAGAAAATTAGATACTTTCATAGATATGTTGGTCATATATGTTTAAAAGTGAAATAAAAAGCACTTAAAAGCACAATCTTAACTATAGAGGAAAGCTCACGGGGGAAAGAAAGAAAATAAAGGGCAAAAGAAAATGAGGGATGGAGAAAGGATAAGAACGTACAGCCACTAGGCCCACTCTCCTTCATTTATTCTAATCTATCAAGTTTTGATGGCTTGACCTCTTGCACATGTAATAATTGCCTCACAACCTCTATTATAAGGATTTGTTAGCCTTGCATGACAATTGTAGTAAAAAGCTCTAGCATTATCACACGGAACCTCGCCTTGTGTAAAATATGGAACATATTTCAATAGAAGGCTTCTAGCCTCTGGGACACGTATCAATCCTACCTACTCAAAATATATTATCTACTTTTGATATATTGTCCCCATATGAAATAGAAACAAAGAATATCAATCACAAACGAAAAAGAGTATAGTAGAGACCAAAAAGGAAAAGAATGACAAAAAATTAAAGAAAAGTATAAAGGCCTGAACATAACTAAACTAAACTTCATTTTTCCTATTTTGGTACCCAACATAAACAGAGTTTATAAAGGCCTGCTTGAAGGGGGGAAAAGGTATACTTAAGAAATAATGACATTCATTGGCTAGTTACACAAACATCAACTTTAGTTTGTCCAAATTATCTATGTGAAGTTACTCATCTATTTCAAACCAGTTACTCTTGTGCCATCCACGTAACTAAAACCTCTAGAATGCAAAACTAATTGAACATATTCATTTGATGAGTAACAAATATTCATTTATAACTACATGCAGATAAATGCATATGGCAAGTAATAACATGCATAGAAAGGGCTTAACAAAGACACAAACAGAACAACAAAAAGAGTATAAATTAAAAACTAGATAAATAAGACCTCTAACCTAAACATTCCAACTATAGAGTTAAATTTAAAATTGAAACATAGTAACTACTAATTGAAACAGAGTAATAAAGCTAGCATCAATTCATCACAATACAAAACACAAGAATAAATCTGAATCACAGTAGGAAGAAAATGACAACAAAAACTCATTGAACACAAAATCAAAATCATTAAACCTTGGGATTAAATTTGAATGAACAAACCCTAAGATTAAATTTGAATGAACAAACCCTAACAAGAAATGGAGATATAAGAGAGTGATTGAGATAAACTAGAGAGAGAGAAAGCTCGAGGTTTGCGAGAGCAAAAAGGTTCATGTTCGCGAGCAAGTGAGCAAGCAACAAGATCTGTGTCCACGAGCAAGCAAGCGAGCAACGAGACACTTGTCGATGAGCGAGCGAGCGAAGAGTTCTGTGATTGAGAATTTAGAATTCTCACTTTTTGTAAGGAATTTGCAATTCTTGATTTTTAGTTAACTAAAATTTCTTTTTTAAAATTCTGAAATTTTAAAATTCTTTAATAGAATATCCAAACAAGATATTTTAATAGAAATTTTTTTAAATCCCATGAATAATTACTTTCCCCATTTAAAATGCCTTACCCAAACACACTATAAGAGAAATGTTAAGTACACACTCTTTTTATTAATTGAAATTTATTAAAAATCACAAAATTTTGTGGGTGTCACATCCTATTTAATGAACCTCTTTCATGATTTTCTAGTTTTTAATAAATTTTAACCAATAAAACAGAGTGTGTTAAGAGGAGTATGTTAGAGTGTTGCTAACACTCTTCTTTTATTAAATACCAAGGAATGTCATTCCCATATTATATTCCTGTGAATTAGGGATGGCAAAGGGTAGGGTATAAGGATGGCAACAGGGCGGGGTGGACAAAGGTTGTAGCCCCCCACCACCCACCTCGCCAAATAAATTTCTACCCAATGCCTGCCTTATAACGTGAACTTTTTCAATATCCACAGGTATCCATGGATATTTACTAAAAAATAAAAAATAGTTTAAAAATATTTTAAAATATACTTTAACTAAAAATTTTAATTATTTTGACATTTTTAAAAAATTGTTTAATGGTTAAAAAACTAAAATTATTTAAATATTTTACACAATTATTATACACAATTAGACTAAAATTATTCAAATATTCTAGACAAATGTTGTGTGGTATTATGTATATAAACAAGGATACTTAAGTAATTTTACTATAATGGGTAATAACGGGTACCCATGGGGCAAGTACCTTGATGCTTGTCCCCAACCTCGTTTATTAACAGATATAGATATAACCGTTTAAATTATTTGTGAGTACCCATTTAACTATCCATCTTTTACTTGTTGCAGGGTTTATTTGTGGATATCTACAAGTGTGGATATTTTTGCCATCCTTACTGGGAAAAACATTCCTGAGAATGGAAGATGATGACTTGAAACAAACACATCTAGAAATTTAGTGTTGATTGATACAAAAATGGTAGAAAATAAAAAGGAATGAAGTGTAAATGATATGCTTGTCATGAAGCTTGGAAAAAAAAAACTTTTCTCTTTGTTTTTCACTTACTAGCTGTTGGAAATATAATCAGAGTGAAGAAGTTAAGGGCTCGTTTTGGGTGGTTGTGAGTTTTTGATTTTTAGTTTTCAAATATAATTTTAAAAACAAAACTCGTTTGGCTAAAATGGAACTGAAATGATTTTTAACTCAATTTCAAAACACTTTTACATTTGTTTTTACAACCAAGAAAAAAGAACTTGTGAATTTGGTTTTTAGTTTTTTAAAAAATACACATCATTACATTTGGGGGTGAGCATCGGTTGGGTTCAGGCTTAAAAAATCCAATTCGCTAAAAAATGAGCTTAGAAAAATAAGGCCGTGATTGACAATTTGGGTCGAGTTTGCTTTGAAATGGGTTCAGATAGAATCGGATGGGTTAGTTCAAATATAGGTCCATATTGAGCCCAATCATTTTTGGGCCCAGTATAACTTTAATTAATTTTTTTTTTGTTTTCTTTTAAGCTTTGTAAACTAAATGCACTAAATAAACCTTTTGTTACCTTGGACTGTAAAAAAATCAATTTTAAGAGCCTAAAGGCTATACTGTCATGTGATATTATTATTTGGGCCTTCATCAAATTTGACCGTACGTTTTTTTTTTTTACTCAATTTTCAAATAGAGCATGATTCTTAAATTGGACCATTTAAAATTTTAATTATAATGGCCCAAATCTCTAATTACAAATATAATATTACAAAGTTGAACCATAAATTGAAGTAAAAAATTCAATTTTAAAAGTCCAAAGGATATGTTGTCATGCTATATTGTTATTTAGGCCTTCATCGAATTGGACCATCTTTTTTTACTCAATTTTCAAATGGAGCATGATTCTTATATTGGGTCATTTAAAATTTTAATTATAATGGCCTAAATCTCAAATTATAGATATAATATTACAAAGTTGAACTAGAAATTGAAGCAAAATTTTTGGGATGCGATCCTTCAGAGGCTATTATACAAAGTTGATCCACCAGAAATACACCTAGTATTTGGTATCTACAAACAAAGACAAAATAAAAATTGAAACTAAATTAAGAAAATAACAATCAGAATAGATAATTGTTACAATCATACAGTCAAATGAAGCAAATTCAAAAGGAAAATTTTCATAATTGCCCATATATTTTTTAATCCATAAAATCTCTAAAGACATTACCTAGGTCTTTTATTTGAAGCTTTTCCAATGAACACATACATGCCTGCAACATGTTCAGATATAGGATAATAAAGACCTCCAAAATGAAATAAAGGTAAGCTTAAAAAAAACTTGTTTTACGCATTTCACGAATGCCATAAGCCCATCAACTAAAGAATCATCTTCAAAGTAGAATAACATAAGGTTAGCATGAAGAACCGACTGCAAAAACCAATGAAAAAAGTAAAAAAAGAAGAAGAAAAATCTAGTCAAAATAGGATACTCAAGTTACTAAAAAAAATGTAAAATATAAAGTCTAAATTTATCAAAACATTTCAAACCTGTACACAATGCACAATCAGTGTCCCTCCTTGTAACATCGAGTCTTAACACTTAGGCACTGCAACAAAGTGATCACAACTAGAAAAGGACACAAATATAATCAATAATTACTTTATTATAATCGCATAAGCAAGTGAGAATAAGATGGAGAAAAATAAGAAAATTGACAAACTCACCTCCTTCTTTACCTCAAAGAACTCACCATCTCCCTTCTTTTTTTGGACTTCCTTTGTAAAGTATGTGTCTGTAAAGTTATCCACATTTTGCAGCAGAGACATGTACTTTAGTTGCTATGGCAATAATAGCAAATGATCAATATAGTAGCATTTAAAAAAACACTTTAGATAAAATGAGCTTAAGAGAATTAGATAATATTAATAAACAACACGATAAAGAAACATATTAATTACAGGGACCATAAATAGACAAAGCACATATATGAGCTTAACAAACACATAATTAGAACTCAAAATTTAGCTAGCTATAATTCTTGATAAAAATTTAAACAAATAGAACTTAGAAGCTGAATAGTGCAATTCACATACACATTGCTAAAAAGTTGAGTGTAATTATCACCTTTAGCTAAAGCCAGGAAAATGTATAATCCCCATTTATACCATAATGCTTCTCTTTCTGTCATCATATACAAGTAGTAAGTGGTCAAAATCATATTAAAAATTGTAACACGTTGGTGTGCAAAAAAGGAGCAATGAACTCAAATAAAACAATTACAAAGTAGAATAACTACTTAAGAATCAAGAAAGATTCAAAATTACCTCCATTTTCAATAATCCCAATCTATCCATGACAGGGCCACAATCAAAACTAAAAAATTACCAATTAGTGTGAAACCAAAACCGAACAACAGGAACCCCCCAAAAAACAAACTACATACAATTTGTTAGTGGACTTACTACTCATTATTTTCAAAAAAGGTATTGAAGTAAAAAGAAAATGAAGGTGTCTGCCCTGCTCTTGCAGGCTACAGTGATATTTGTGCTCACTGCTCTCATGACTACCATCATTTGGCCTTACCTTCAAATGGATGAACCCTTTCAACGTAGAAATCTTGCATAAAGATGGAGAAAATGAAAAAATATAAGAGAAAACTTAAAGAAATAAGAAAAAGTGTAAAGCTAAAAAAAGGGAAGATGTAAGAAACACTAAACTTGCCGCTAGTCTAGTTGCCGACAACAACGACTTGAAGGAGATCCATATCTTGAAGTCGATTCACTAGGGAAGAGCAACAACGAGTTGGGGAGGAAAAGGAGCCCTCTCCACTATGACCGCTGGATGGATGGAACCCTAGCTAGATTTTGAAATGATTAAGAAAGAGAGAGGATGGAAGGACAGGAGTTACGACATTAAGGTATAAGGGTTAAAATGAAAGGTAAAAGTAAAAGGAAGCTTTTATAGTAGGGTTGTATCTATCATAATACTAATATGCTTGGTTGGGTTCAGGTACCGATGGATCAAAAATTTTAAATTCGAGCCTGACCTAAAAAACCCAAACTAAACTGATTTATTTAACCCAAACACCTGATCACCTGTTTTCGACCGACCGTTTCACCTATTTTTGGTTTGGGTACGTAAGGTTTAGGTGGGTTCGATTTTCTTGCCCACCTATAATTACATTTGATAATAGCTCTTCTCGCCACCACCACCACTATAGCCACTATTGTCGCCACAACCATCGGCACCATTACCACCACCACCATTATTGGCACCGTCGCCGCCATCACCATCACTAGCACAACCACTAGTATCGACATTGCCACCACTAGCACTGCTACCACCATCATTGACATTGCCACCATCACCATCAACACTGCCACAACCGCCATCGTCGACATCACTACAACCGTCGTTGTTGACACTACCATAATCATTGCCGTCGGCATCGCCACTGCTACCACCATCATTGTCGTCATTATCACCACTACTACCGCTATCACATTAACATATCTTTAAACTAATTTTAACATAATAAGAAATTTCAAAATGAGTTTATTTTGAAATCAAAAATTAGAAGAAAAAAAACTAAAACTAGTTGTAATTTTTAAAAATTTCAAAACTCAACTAAAAACCACCCTAATTGTTTCTAAATTTTTGTTCTTTATTCAAAGGATATAAATGATTAATTAGGAGGAAAAATTATAGGAATTAAAAATTTTGTGATTCTTAGTTTATGACATCATTAGAATAATATAATTAACTACTTATAGATAAGTCATAAGGTGAGTTGTATTATGGCTTTAGATGAGATTTCTTGCTAAGGTAGAAAAGTTGATCAGTGGTTATAAATCAATATAAGCCTTAATGTTGTAATAAAATGATTGGCTAATTCATCATGTTGTTATCATGTGAGTGGTGGGAGTTTTGTTTAGGAAATAAAATGAATTTTTTGATAGCTTTATAGGATGGGTGACGGGAAACATTCCCCCCACCTTTTCTCTCTTATAATTTTTTTCTTCCATTATTATGAACAAATTTAGGATCAAGTGTACTAGTAAAAATTGCCCAAAATTTTTTTTTGTTAGCAAATTAATTAAATGCATTACTTTTTTAGTTTTAAAAATTTAATTTTTTATTTAATGAACCTATAGTCATTTGCCTCAACTATGTTATCTTGTTCTATTAAAAATTATTCTCTACAAATTTTTATTTATACAATTTTCTAATATAATTGTCAATGGAAAAATTTAATCCTTCAAGTATTATTATTAAATTGTTTTCTATTTAAATAATTAATTTCAATGTTTACCTTTTTAATTATTTTAAATTATTGTCATTACTATTATTATTAAAAAAAACTATTACATTGACAAAACAAAATTCAATGTGTAGAGCAGGCGCAAGCACAAATTTGAGTCATTGTTAGGTGAAGGATGCAACTATGAGATCAACAAATAATCAAAAAGAAAAAAAAAATGAGATCAACAATGTTACAATTACAATAAACTCTTATAAGTTCAAAATGCTACATCCACTTCATTTGACGTTGTCCTATCATTGATTTAGTTTTACCCCTTATTAAAAAATTGACTAAAATATATGTTTCTTCCTTGCAATTTAGTTTTTTTTTTTTACTTTTCATCATTGCAAAAAATAAAATAAAATGGCTTTCGTCCCTAAAAATTCCAACCTGTATATTTTTTGTCTCAACTATCTATTAAAAAAAAGGATGTGGCTAATCGACTTGATAACATTATTATGTCACATTATCACCTTAATGATATCATTATATCATTGTGTCATGTCAACAAAGATGTTACATCATCACCTTGATGATGTCATTATACCATATTAACAAAACTGTCAAGCTATTGTGTTACATCATCAATAATTTATAAGGACTTGAAACAAAATAAAAATAATTGATAAAAACTAAAACTAAAAAATCACATATTGGGAGGAATGAAAAAATATATAAGCCTTAAATTAAATATGTGGCATGATGATGTCATCAAATCTATTAGACGTGTCCTTTTTTAAAAGAAAATTGATGATAGGGACCAAAATTATATGGGTTTAAATTTTTAAGGATGAAAGCAAAAATATAATAAAATTACGAGGATGAAAAACAAAAAACACTAAATTATAAGATTGAAAGATATATTTAAGCTTATAATTTTTGAGAATAAATTAATGAGGAATCTCACTATACACACGTGTATTTTTTAAAATAATTTTAATGTGTGTGTTTCTAAAACGATTTTACAACATTAAAATAGGTCCTCTCACTATATACTCTCACTCTTTGTACATATACACCACCTTTTGTAAAAAATAATTTATTTTAAACATTTTAATTGTTTAATAGAGGAGGAGAAAGATTGTAATGCATTTCGTGGAAAGATTTTGTGAGACAACTTCTAACATTTTTTGTTGGAAAATTAGATGTTCTAGTGGTTCTAATATTATACTTAGTTGAGATGAAATTATTTAAAAATATTACTTTTATTTTTTATTATTCATTGCATGGTTCTATTTTGTAAAATACATGTGGCCATTTTTTGCACATTTTGGCATTTTCTAATAGTTTAAAACCATCAGAAACATACCCTACAAAAAAATAATTTTTATTCTTTTTTTTAATTTCTCTCAAACCAAACACTCCTAAAAATCACTCTATTTTTCATTTATTTTCATCCACTTATTTCTCTCTTACCTATTTTCATTCACTTTATTTCTTTTCTTCCTATCAAACAAACTATTAGGAAACTATATGGTAACATATAACATATTTTTTTAATTTTTTTATAAAAATATTTTTAGGAAACTCAATATTTTTTTAATTATCAAATGTTTAAACTTAATTTAAAAAAATAGGAAGGATTTGTGAACAATTTTTATTTTATGAGTATTTTCAAATTTAAGTATAATTTAAGCCACATAGAAATAAATCAAAGAAAATATTAGATATATTTTATTATTAATAATTGTTCTGGACTGCTTGCTTAGGTAGCCCAAATGGACATTATGCATGGTAATTAAAGGACAATTCTTTTTACCCCATGTTTTCTCTTTATACCCTTCCGTGTTTTTATATATTTTTTACAAAAAAATTTAGAAATTAAATTTCAGAATGTATTTTTTAAAGGAAACTAGTTTCAAAATGTGTTAAAATTTTAACACTTTTAAGAACTAATTTCCAAAAGGAAAAAAAGTTATTTAAGAAATGAGTGCCTAATGGATAACATTCATTACTACCAAAAGTGGGTGCCAATTCTATCAAAGTTTCTTATTCATGAAAATAAAATGTCTATCAATATAGGCCTCTTACAAAAAAATTAAAGTTGGTGCCATCATTAATGTAGAGTTCACCCTCAACTGTTGCTTGGGAACTATATAAAGCTATTGCTTGTCAAACAGAAAGCCATAACAATTTTATCACGAAGTAAAATAGTTGTTTGAAACCCTTTTCCTATCAAAATGTGTCAAAGTCTTCTGAAAATTAATTTTTGGAAGCCTTTAAGTAGCATTCCTGAAACTAGTTTTTGAAATGTTATTATACATTTCAAAAACTAGTTTTCGATAAATTTGTGAAATGCAAAAAAAAAAAAATAAAAAAAAAAAAATGCAAAACTTATTGGTGAAACAAAAAATTTGAGGCTAGGAAAGGGGAGGGGAGGGGATGTTGGTGAAGAGAAGAGAAGGGGGTTATGCAAGAGGTGAAAGAAATGTTACGAGGAAGGGGAAGGAGTGTGGAGTCGTTAGAAGAAGGAGAGGAAGAGGGAATGTGAGTAAGATAGAGAAAGAGTATTTTAGCAGTATAAAAAACTAAAAAAGTTTTTTTTTTAGAAAAAAGGAGGGTGCAATATAGATTAATAAAATTATGCATAATTAAATCCAAAAGACACGTGTCTAACTAAACTTTGATAAGGGAGATCCACTTTAATTGAATTTGAGTTTAAATTTGAATTTTCTCAATAAACAAACACGAATTCAGGTTCTAAAATGTAACTATCCACCCCTTCTCACACACACATATAATTTTGTGAGTGGTAATGACATATTAATCTAAATTAGTTAGATATTTAATGTGATATTTAAATATAGGGTCTTGCTCAGGGCATTGATGAGCGAATCAATTTATAGAAAGTTTTTAATGAAATTTATAAAGTTATATTGGAGAGTATACTATTACACTTTTCAATAAAAAAGTTATACTTTTAATTTCTTAACTAGTGCCTTAACATTTTCCTTAAATATAAGTTCATAAGCGATGTATCTAGCAAGAGAATTTTTTTTAAGTAAGAGTGAGATAAATAAATATTAATTATTAAATCTTATTATGAATGATAAATATTAAAACCAGTGTTGTAAAATTAGCTCGAACTGGCCAGTTCGACTGGAAACCAGTGATATAACCGGTCCGAGCTGGTTAACGGATTAGACAATTATGCGGACCGGTACGATCCCGGTTGACTTAGCCAATTATTGAGAGAATTAGTGACTTGACTGGTTTTGGTTGAATCGGGTGGGTTGTGCAACTTAATATATATTTTTTTAAGAAACACTTAAACTGCATTGTTTTAATTTCAATGGGAAAAATTAGAAACAAAACTGGTTCAAGGGGATTCGAATCCCTTATTCCCTTTTGCATCTTTCCTCTGCCCTAAAAGGAACGACAAAATTTTTTGCCCCCCTTCAACTCAAATTGATTCTCACGGCCTCGATCGGAATCGCTTTTTCCATCACCGGAGTTGCATCTTCCATCACTGGAGTTGCATCTTCAAACCTTTGCAGAGTGGAAATCAGTTAGAATCGTGTCGAAGTCACACCTTTTCCATTTTGTCGAAGTTGTAGTTTTTCCATCATCGAAGCACGACAACATCATTTCCTCCTTCATTCTCCATCAAGAGTTGCTTCTCCATTTATGTAAGATTCTGCTATATGTTTGAATTTTTTGAATTTAGAGTGTTGTTAGTCCGCTATTCAACTATTGTGTTTCTGGATTCTGCTTTTTGCAAAGTGTTGAATTAGTAATTAATATAGCCATTTACATAAGGTTCAAGCACTTTTAGCTATATATCAGTACATTTCATCACGTGTTAAATTATTCAGCACTTGAACTTAAATAGTTGAATTTACTTACTAAAATTTAATTGCCTAATATGCTATATATAATTGCCTAACATGTGTATGAGTGTATCAGTATGTATATTTGATTCCGTAATGTGTTTCAGTTAATGCTTAACTAATCTAATATGCTATATATCTAATATTAGTAATTGCCTAATAGTATTTCTATATACTATATATAATATATAAGACTAATATGCTATATTATGACCATATTAGTGACAGTAATACGCTATATGCTTTATGACCTATATCTAATACTATTCGACTAATAGTATTTCTATATGCTATATGTTATATTTCGTATGCCTAATATGCTAAATAGCTAATATGCTATACCTAATATACCTTATGCTTAATATGCTATATCTAATATTAGTAATATGCTATATATCTAATTCCAGTATTATAGCTAATATGAATGTATTTTCATTGTTAGCCAAGTATGTTAATATTAATTGTACATGGTTTATGTTAGTTGACAGTGTGTTTATCCTGATATTAGAATTGGCTATTGTTTATTTATTTTGTAATTGAAGATGCCATCTATTGAAGTTCCATAATCACAAGAAGCATCAACTCAAAATTCATCTCAAAGGTATATTAAAGGGAAAAGTGATCCAGCTTGGGGACATTGTAAACAAGTTGTTGAGGAAAATGGAAAAATCGTTTTGTTATGTCTTTATTGTAACAAAATCATTAGAGGAGGTAGCATTAATAGGTTCAAGAATCACTTGGCTGGAGGAGAAAAAGGAGAAGTTAACAATGTAATAAGGTCCCTGCAGATATTCGGTGTTAAATGAAACAAAATATTGATGAATGTAAAAACAATAAAAGAAAAGTCCAAGAAGAATATGAAGAAAATAATCCATGTGATGAAGAGCTAATGAGGATAGTTAAGGATGAAGTGCAAGAGCCAATAAGAGGAACATCAAGACCAACAGCTTCCATGTCTCAAAAAGGGAAGAACACCACTTGCATAGGTGAGTATTTCATGCCTAAAACAACACCTGGAGCTCAGCCTACCTTAAAAAGTGTGTTGCAAAGTAAGAAAGTGATAGAAAAGTGTGACCTTGCTATTGCAAAATGGATGATTGATGCTTCTGTGCCATTTAATGCAATTAATTCAGCATATTATCAACCTATGATTGATGCTATTAGTAGCATGGGTGCAGGGTATAAAGGCCTAAAATTTCATAGAGTTTGTGGTTATTTGTTAAATAAATGGGTTAATGATGTGAAGAAGTTTGTTGATAGTTATAGAAATGTTTGGAAGCAAGCTGGATGTACTCTTATGGCAGATGGGTGGATCGACTGCTGTAGGAGAACTCTCATTAATTTTTCAGTTTATTGTCCTAAAGGAACTGTTTTCTTAAGGTCTATTGATGCTTCTTATGCTTCTAAAACTGCTAATATATTGTATAAGCTTTTTAGGGAGATGGTGTTATTTGTTGGACTTGAGAATGTTATTCACATAGTGACAAATAATGCTGCAAATTGTTGCTGCTGGTAGGTTATTGGAAACTGAGTTTCCTAAGTTATATTGGTCTCCTTATGCTGCTCATTGCATTAATTTGATGTTGCATGACATTGGGAAATTGGAGGAAGTAAGTGAGGCTGTGTCACATGCTTCAAAGATTACCAAGTATATATATAATCATTGTTATTCATTATACTTGATGAGAAAGCATACAGGTGGAAGAGAAATACTTTGTCCAAGTCCAACTCAGTTTGCCACTAATTTCATTGCCTTGCAAAGTATATTGGCTCATAAGGATGCATTGAGAGCTATGGTAACATCTATAGATTGGACAAGCTCGGCTTATGCCAAAAAGTCTAAGCCAAAAAAAATTATGGAACAAATATTAGACTCTAGGTTTTGGAAACGATGTGCTGATATTGTGAAGCTTATAGAGCCATTGGTTCAAGTGTTACGTATTGTTGATAGTGAAGATAAACCCACCATGGGTTTTCTTTATCAAGCCATATATAAAGCCAAAGAGGAGATGGTTAGGAGGTTTCAGAGAAATAAAAAAAAGTAGAGCCTTACTTGGATATCTTGGATAGGCGTTGGGATTCACAGCTTTGCAAAAATCTACATGTTGCTGGTTATTGGTTAAATCCAGCTTGTTGATTCAATGTTGAAGAATTTGAAAAGCATAAGTCCACAACATCTGGCCTTTTGGATGTCATTGGGAGGTATTCTCATGGAGATCTTGATTTGCAATCTAAGTTGACAAGTGAAATGAGAATATATAAAAATGCTGAATTAGATTTTGGGAGGCAAGTTGCTATACATGAGTGGAAAATGGTGATGCCAGGTAAATTTAGTGCTTCTTGATAACTTTCTTTATTTATGATTCTTATTTTGTATTTTAGTTGAATGATGATATATTGATTTATTTTATTATATGTAATATTCTATATTAATGGTGGGAATCTTATAGATGTGGTGCACCAAATTTGCAAAAGTTGGCCATTCGTGTTTTAAGCCAAACTTGTAGTGCTTTGGGTTATGAAAGAAATTAGAGTGTATTTGGGCACATCCATTCAAATAAAAGGAATAGGTTGGAGCATCAAAAGCTTAATGATCTTGTTTATGTTCGTTACAACTTGAGGTTGCAACAAAGGTATATTATAATATTCCTTCTTCTTTGATTGTTTACTTTTGTTCTAGGATTTTCTAATGTTGACATATGAGCAATTTGATAAACTTAAGGCTTGTTTGGGATGGTTTTTGGTTGTGAGTTTTGAAAATTTTAAAAACTACAACCAGTTCTTAGTTTTTAAAAATTGGTTTTAGTTTGTTTTTTTTTCTAATTTTTGGTTTCAAAATAAACTCACTTTGAAATCTCTTATTCTATTAAAATTAGTTTAAGAATATGTTTGTGTGGTGATGACAGTGGTGGTGGTGATGACAACAATGATGATGATGGCGGTGGTAATGCCGACGGTGACGGTTGTGGCAATGTCGACAGTGGTGATTGTGGTGGTACCTGGTGGTGATTGTGGCGGTGCTAGTGGTGACGATGGCAGCGGAGTCGGTGGTGGTGGTGATGGTGCCTATGGTGGTGGCAGCAACACTGGTGGTTGTGGTCGTGGTGGCGGCGGTGACGATGGTAGTGGTGATGAAGCTTGTGGTGGTGGAAGCAATACCGGTGGTCATGGTAGTTGTGGCAGCGGTGATGGTGGTGGCAGTGCCGATGGTTGTGGTGGTGATGATAGCAGTGGTGGTGGCGGTGATGGTAGTTGTAGAGATGGTGGCAACAGTAGTGGTGGTGGTGACAATGGCGGTGGTTGTGGTGGCAAGAAAGGCTATTGTTAAATATAACGATATGTATTTTTTAAAAAAACCAAAAACCAAAAACCAAAAACCAAAACCAAAAACCAATTTCATAAATTCTTTTTTTTTTGTTTTTGAAAATGAATGTAAAAGTGTTTTGAAATTGAGTTAAAAACCATTTAAGCTCAATTTTAGCCAAACACGTTTTGTTTTGAAAATTGCATTTGAAAACCAAAACCAAAAACTTGCAACCACTCCAAATGGGCCCTTAGGAATTGACTAAGGCATCAAAATTATGATCCAATCAATTTTGAAACATTCGATGACCATTCTAATTGGGTGTTGGAGGAGTCACCACCATTCTTAACTCATGAGGAGGTGGAGGCTTTACGTAATGACCTCGCAAGTATGTCAATCCAACTAGTTTTAGATGATAATGGTATTTTTTTTTATTACATTGTAATTGTAATTTCATTCTTTGATAAATTTATTATCACTTGATGTTAATTGCTAATTTTTATCTCTAATGATGTTGTGATAGATCAATTAAATTTAGATGAGGAGGATGATGATGATGATGTACAAGACAAACCATGGAAAGTGTAAATTTAAATGAAAACAATGTTGGTTAAGTTTCTAATTTCTTTGATGAAGAAAGAGCACCTGAATTCGACCCACCTTTGGGTCTTTGGACATAAATTCTAGATTTATGTACTTTCTAAATATCATTTGTGAGCTTATGTTTATTTATAAAACATTGGTAGCTTATTTGTGTTTTGAACTTATTTATGGACTTATGTTGTTATGAACATTAATTGTCATTTGGGATATTAGGTACTTTATTATGACAGTAATTTTAAATTTGGAGCATGAATTGATTAAATTATGTTAAAAATATTATATTTTTTGAATTTTTTTAATGAGTCAATTGGTCCAACTAGTGACTCTCCGGTTCGACCAGTGATCCATTAACCCAATATCATGACTGAGTCGATGATTGGTCCGGTTTTTATAACATTGATTAAAACACAAAACTCGTATAACTTTTTAAAAAAATACATAACTTTTTTAAGTAATTACATAATATTAAATTTTGACTATATATGTATATACAGTTGTATGACTAAAATTTACTCATTCGAATTCGTATAAAAATAGTCCACTGACTGTCCATGTATGTACAAAAACAAAGGATATATAAACGTATAATTTTTTTTTCTTCTAAAAATCCATTTTGTTTCCTCTTAGGAAATAACAAAGAAATGACGCGGAGGAGGCAGGTGGGGCGAGAAGGAAAAAGGTTGTATAACTTATTCTAAGAAAAAATAGAGTTAAACAACTTTATTACAAATGACTAGTATAATTTTATATGTACTTAAAGATAATTAATACAATATAAAAAATTATACCAATTATTTTTAATAAGAATGTTTAATCTTATTTTTATTTAAAATAAATTAGACAACCCGAATAAAAACGTGCGTGGAAACAAAGAACCGAAAGACCATCATATAAAAAAAAAAAAAAAAAGAGAACCGAAAGACCAGAGAATCAATGTTGGGTCACACGATCATACAACTAGTCAATGAGCGTGCTCACTAAGGTACCTCTTCACTTCATTCTCTGCTGACTCCATAAGCAACATTTTGGCAATTGAAGCTGAAGCTACAACAGACGACTCTCTCTCTCTCTATTATTATTGTTATTCCATTTCTCTTTTCACACTCCAAACTCACACTCACACCTACAACACGACAAAACCTTTGAACCCTCCAATCCGTCGTCGTTTTGATCACACCCACACTCAAACCTCCAAACTCTCCGCGCCTCGGATAATGCCGGACGGCGAATCCTCCGCCGTTGCCGGCGGCGAACCGTCCATGGATTCTTCTTTAAGCCTTTCCGATCAACTTCAGTCGCTTAGTCTTTCCCAAGTCAAAAATCATGATGACTCGGTCAAGAAAGATCCCAGGAAAATTGCAAGAAAGTAAGTAACTTTTGCCACCCCTTCTAGTTTTCTTCACCGAGTCACGCTTATTTTTCAAGTGGGTGTGTGGGGTTTGGTTGTTGTTGTTATTATTTACACGTGGGTTGGTCATTATTGCTTGGTGGTGTTTGCTGTATAGAAAGTTAGTTATTCTTTCTTTGGCTGATGAGAAATAGTGTAAAGTTAAGAAACGCCTGTTTCAAGATTGTACGGAAAATGTGATTACTGAATTGAAGTGCATCAGCAAGCTTTGTTGTTTATGCAAGATTGTAACTTCTTGCTTCCGTGAACTTTTCAACTGAGTGTTTTATTATGTATATGTTTTGTTTCCGAAAGTAATTGTTCAGTTCAAGAAAATGCTCCTAATGTATGGTGATCAGGAGTCTGAAGTGTGATGTTGACTGTGCTTGTCTTTCTGATTCCTCACTTGTCTTCTAAAACTCCAAGAATCTTATGAATGTTTTGGTCTTTTGGAAGGTACCAATTGGAGCTGTGCAAAAAAGCTATGGAAGAAAATATAATTGTGTATTTGGGGACAGGGTGTGGGAAGACCCACATTGCTGTGCTTCTTATGCATGAGATGGGTCATTTGATACAGAAACCGCAGAAGAACATATGTGTCTTTCTTGCCCCTACTGTGGCTTTAGTTCATCAGGTGAGTTGCTGTACATATTGTCGCGTTCAATGTCGTCTTTTACTTTGTCTTGGAGAAATTTGGAAGTACAATTTTTTCTGGACAAATTAGAAATATAATGGAACAATTTTTTTTTTCTTTTATTTTTGGTGCTCTGTGCTTTGGCCATTTTAGGTTGGCTAATTTGGTCTTGCAGGTTTACAGTCTGTAAAGCCTTTGAGAATGGCTTTGTGGGATAAGTAAGCCTAGCAAGGAAGTATTCTGTTGTATTATAACTGAACATGACATTTGCAATAAGAGCTGACCTTTGTATCTTTGATTGTGATCGTTACAATTGGGACAGTCTCAATTTCTTGTCAATCTTCTTGAATAAAACATTGCTTGAATGCTAGAATTACACATCTTAGTTATCTACTTGTTGTGTGAATCAAGCATGGTTGTTTTATGTGTGAATCTGATGAATTGATTTGTTTTCATGTTTTAGTAATCTCCCACCAAACTTTAGTTTTAACAGATTTCACTATGTTGGTCAATTCCATGACATGTTTTCTGAAGACTACTTTTTATTTATCTATAGCAAGCAAAGGTTATAGCAGACTCTACTGATTTTAAGGTCGGGATTTACTGCGGGAGTTCCAAGCGCTTGAAACATCATCAAGACTGGGAGCAGGAGATTGTACAATATGAGGTGACAATGCCAGTTAAATCATGTTGAAATTAATTATGTTCTCTAAATTATTTTATTGTGTATCCAGACGTGTTACTGTTACAGTAATTTTAAGTAAATGCTGTTGAAGGAAAGGTGGTGCAATCAATTAAATTTTATGTAGGCAAAAAATTCAAATTCAAATTCAAATTGGCTCCAGCTGTTTTAGAATCTTAAAATCTGCTTAGTTAAATTTTAATCCAGTGGAGTTTGTTCCTTCTGAAATTGCACTGTGTTCTTGTTTTTTTCCCCTTCAGGTTCTTGTTATGACCCCACAAATATTACTTCACAACTTATCTCATTGTTTCATCAAAATGGAGATGATTGCACTTTTGATATTTGACGAATGCCATCATGCTCAAGTCAAAAGCAACCATGCTTATGCAGTAATCATGAAAGTATGTTGTACTTTGGCTCAACTTCTGACATTCAAAATGGAGCTACACTATTTTCCACATATCTTTCCATTTCGATGCCTTTTATTTTTGACAATATTTAGTTTGGCAATTTGTCAGGTCTTCTACAAAAGTAATTCCACAAAGGTTCCCCGTATATTCGGCATGACTGCTTCCCCTGTTGTAGGAAAAGGTAACATAATAATGCTTATCTTAAAAAAGTTGAGTACTAACAAGAGCCAAGATATTTGCGTCCCTCAATTACATTTTGATACTGTTGAATTACATACAGGGTTCAGGTATGGAAGAGGGAAAAGAGAAAATAGAGACCCTGAAAATTGAATCGATATGGTGTATTATGATGTAAAATAATACAAAATACAAAGCACAGACACCTATTTTTACTAGGAATTAAATTAAGCACTAGGCTCCTAACTCTAATTAAATAAAGAACAAATAACTTACTAAAAAGATAGATACATTCACTGTGAATAAGATAAGGATCCTAAACAGATAAGATCCCTAAAAGGTAGATAGCAAAGTTATCTTTAATATTACATAGGTTATCTTAATCTATTATGCTATGCTTCATTCTCTCCTTCCAAGATATTCTATAGATATTCCAACTGATACAAAGTTTACTCATCTACACAGTTCTTTCCCATTCCTTGCCTTATCATTCAGTAAGTTCTGAACCAACAACCTACCCTTGTGGGAATTTGTCCTTTAGCTATGGAGAGAGGGCATGTGATGGCTTGGTTTGGTTTAAGGGAAGGGGTGGGGGAGGAAGGAGAGGTCCGCTTGTGTGGTTTAAGGGGAGGAGTGGGAAAGGTCACTTTGTTTGGTTTGCTAGGGGAGGGGAGGAAAAATATACTGTGTTATACCCTTATAATAATGCAGGAGATGGGAGATAAAATAAAATCTTGGGACAACTTAGTTTGTACAATCCAAAATTTATAAACCACTTTCTTTCCCCTCCAAATCCCCCTAATATTGGATGGTAGACAAAAAATAGAAGGGAAGGGACTTTAGCTCCCTCATTTCCCCTCCATTTCCCTCCAACCAAACAAATTGTGCTAGATATATGAATTTGATGCTAGCGGTTATAAAGTGGATGTTTGCAAAAGCTGTTGTCGAGAAAAATAATTGCCTATTTTTTAGAAGTTCTCTCGGAAAGGCACAAACAAAAAAGCTTTTTTGATTCCAAATAAGCTAATTCAAACACACATTGAAAAGGTTGATTTTATCCAAAAAAAAGGTTAAAGTTGGGGGAAGGGAATTTGTCACAGAGAGGATGGTCAATGGGTTGTGTGGTCTGGCAAAAAGCATAAAAGATCTGGACTTACCCTGCGATTAACAAGCAAATTTCTTTTTTAATATAGTTTGTTGTTGTATTATGCAAGGCACTATTGTTGTGCCTAGGTACAGTGCGTAAATGATATGGTACACTTTTATATGTGTCACTGTCTACACATTCTCTTTATCATAATAAAAAGATCTTAAATTTCAGCAAGGAGGCTGAAAGAGACTGACTGTATAGGATGTGATCTGCGTATAGTTGGACTGGAATCCATTGGTCAACTTTGAAAGGTTAAAACGTGTCAAGAAAAAGAAAATTATATGATGCGGGGGACCTTTTTCTTGAGTGTGGGACAGGGTGTAGCCTTTGGTGGTGGAAAGGAGCAAAAGGGACAGACTAAGGTCACTGACTTTTTGTATATATTTTTAAGTATTGACAAGAAATTTTTTTAATGGAAATTTTAACATGTCAGTTTAGTTCTCAATACTTTGACATGTGTTTATATTTTTTTCTAGGACTAGGTCCATCTGATCCTGCGAAATACTATTGAAATGATATACATGTGTGTGCAGTTTTGAATATAGTGGTTGACTTTCTGTTTATACATATATGTACATATTTTTTATTTTGTAATTGAAAAAGATTAACTGTTACCTGGTTTACTTTTGGGGATGTTGATGTTCTGTCATATAAATGTTTTGTTGTTCTTATATCCCATTTTTGTCTGTTCTTCAAGAGTGTTACCCTAAAGTTTGCCTACATTGTTGTTGGTAATGTATCCTTTCTTTCCTTTCTAATTGTTTAATGCATATTTCAATAAGCATAGTTGCTGAATACTGATAGGGTAGTTTATTCCAAATATGTAAAATCCTCTTCATAATTTCTGAACTTGCTAGCTCTTTCCATTTTCAGGCACTGCTAGTGAAGCAAATCTAGCAAAAAGCATCAATAGTCTTGAATGTATGCTTGATGCTAAGGTAGGGTTTATTTAGTACAATATGTCAAAATACCTAAATTTGTGAACAATATTTGTTGCTTGTGTAAAAGATATTGTGTCAAACATTTGCTGTCCTTTCCTGTGAAAGAAAGAAAATGTTCTTTCCATAAGTATGGACTATGAAACCATTGATATAATGGGTGAAGCTGTGTATTGGTCAAGTGTTTACCTGGGCTAAGGTTTGTGGAAATGTAGTATTTGAGCACCATAAAAAGATATTCGTGTCTGAACTCTTCTGAATTCCTTATATTTACCTTATATGCAAAGTGCATGGTTCTTGTGGATAATTACCTAGTTGTGCTGGTTAGATACTGGGCATGGTTACTAATCTCTAATGATTTGAATCTCATTTGTAGGTATACTCTGTTGAAGACAAGGAATTGCAATCTTTTGTGACCTCTCCTGTTGTTAATATATATCATTATGGTTCAACTGCAAGGGGGGAAACTAGCTTGTTCTCAGAAATCGAGGAGATTAAACACCAGGTGCACTTTTGCTATGGGTTTTAAGATGATTAGATAAATAAGATTTACTGATCACTGTGTAATTTTATTTGAATAGTGCATAGCAACCCTTGGTAGGAGTATAAAAGATCACCAGAAACGTATGAACACAAAGAAACTTCTGAACCGGATGCATGATAATGTGGTTTTCTGTCTGGGGAATCTTGGCATTTGGGGAGCATTGCAGGTAAAGACTCTTGTAGTTGATTATAAGTCTTAGTTCTGTAATCATTTGACTAGAAATAGATTATTAAGTAAATAAGTTTTTAGCAGAATCTATAAATAATAATACATCAAAGAAATAAAATTTTGTTATAATTTGTTCTGTTTTGTTGGTCCCCCTCGGGCCCTTCCACTCCCAAAGAAGAAAAAACCCAGGATTAAAAATAAGCCTAGAATAGGCTGTGGAGTTTCATGGTGATGATGTTAAGCTTACATAAATTAAACGCAGTAGTGGATACTCTACGTTGATTCATGAAGATAAATGGTATAGAATGATGTTTTGTTTCTTGAAGATGATGTCTTGGCACCCATTCACTTTGCTAGTGATGTAGATGTGATATTTGAAGACAAGGGGATTTTATTTGTAATTCATAAGATAGACCTTCTGAATACATATTTTCCTTGGGTTTTGGTGTATTTCTGTTGTCTCCTTTTGTATTTTGCTATAGATCTCTGGATATCTCTGTCTTTTCCTTTTGTTTTGTCCATTCCTGTGGCTTTCCATCACGCTTCTGGTTTTATTGATATTGGGAAATGATTTTATAGGTTAGAAGGGCTGTCACTATCTTTATTTTTATTCTTTTTCCTTCTCCTAATATATGTGTTCACCTTCCAAGGCTAGTCGTATTCTTCTGAGTGGTGATTGTTCTGAGAGGCATGAATTAGTGGAGGCAGAAGGAAATTCAAGTGATGACTCTGTGTGTGACAAATATCTTGCTCAGGCTGCTGAACTATTTACTACATCACAATGCTTCATAGGTATTTTGACATTGTTTGATGTTCTTTTAATCATGCCACTGTTATTACTAGGTTTTCTGGCTGTTATGTGCTTCTATTTTGCTCGATATTAGGCTAACATTTGTCTAGCAATGAATTAGTCTTTTTCATTATTGTTAATTTTTTATGATATGTTTAAAACAGAGTTCTTGTAGGATATGTGCTTCATTTTTGTTGCAACTAAACATACTGTTTTTTGTAGGTGACAGTGTATCTGATTTATCTTCTGTGGAAATATTAAAAGAGCCATTTTTCTCAGCAAAGCTTTTATGCCTCATTGGGATACTGTCCAACTTTAGGTTGACAAAACTATGCAGTTTAAACCATTCCTTTAATACATGTTTTCATATAGCATGTGTCTCATTGATGTTTGGTTATGAAACTAATATCTTTGGGCAAATTCTGATTACATGTTCCAACTTCAGGTTGCAAAAGAACATGAAGTGTATAATTTTTGTGAATAGAATTGTGACTGCAAGATCCCTGTCATACATACTACAGAAGCTCAAGCTTCTAAGACAATGGAGGAGTGATTTTCTTGTAGGAGTCCATGCTGGACTGAAGAGTATGTCACGAAAGACCATGAACATCATTGTTGAGAAGTTTCGTTCTGGAGAGGTATTACTATTGGATTTCCCTCATTAATTGTTGGATATGTTTTTGTGAGAACTGAAAAGCCTGTAAGATTCTATATGCTAGTTTTTGGTTCAGTGTGATAATAAATGAATTAAGCTGTACTCCTGTGTATGTGTGTTTAAGTTGCTAATTGTCATAGAAGATTCTGTGATTTTACCTGATTGTTAATTATAATGAGAAGAGTGTTCCTGTCCTGACTTTAGCACCTTGTCCTGGAAATGTTTGTTTTATAAGCTCATGGCTGGCCCTGGATACTGCTAATAGAAGTCCTAACTAGACACAGTGCGTAGCTAGTTTTCTCTGGGAAGACAAACAGTCTGAGGATGTCTTGACTAATGTTGATCGGTTTCTTATTATGTAGAATTGAATGTCTTTGATAGATACTGAAATTATGATAGGAACAATAGGAGTAAATTCAGAGAACAAGCTCTGATTACAATAGAAATTGCAGGAAAATATAAAAAGGTATAACCGAAAAGAAAGAAATCAAAGAGTCGGTGCTTCTCTACCCTGTGACCCAAGCCACTACCAAATTACACTTACTCCCCCCCGCCCCCCCATTCTCCCAAAAACACCCTATAATCAAAGCCCATCAATGTGAAGTAGAATTTATTAATCTTAGAAATTCAATAATTTAATGCATGTGGCAAACATTTGTAATCATTTGCTATTATAAAGTATAAACTAAAGAAAGGGTTATTTAATTTTCTATTCTCTACATCAACGTGGCAATAAATATATCGAGGGGATGTAAAATGTCTCTTACATTTTAAAACTATTAAATAGCTTGGAGCTACTGGGGATTTTTGTAAAAAATATTTTACCTAACTTCTCTGCATGTACTTTCAAGCATTATTGATGTTAAGATGGTGAATGTAACGGAGGATAAAGATAAATGTGATGATGGCTTTAATATGTATATATTTCGTAGCTTGTCAGAGAGTTGACTGCTAGTAATGTGCCTACGTGGCTCATGCTGTTAACAGTTGAATCTATTGGTTGCAACCAAAGTGGGTGAAGAAGGACTTGACATTCAGACGTGTTGCCTTGTCATACGATTTGATCTTCCAGAAACTGTTGCCAGTTTTATACAGTCAAGAGGCCGTGCACGTATGCCTCAGTCAGAATATGCATTTTTGGTGGACAGGTACTCTTACTTTCTAGAGGATTTCAAAAGTAATTTAAGCAAATCCATCCATTTGGTTACTTTTGAAATCTTCTTGTTGCAGAGGCAATAGGAAGGAACTAGACATAATTGATGGTTTTAAGAAAGATGAATGCCGAATGAATGTGGAAATTAATGTTCGAACATCCAATGAGACATACATCATCCCTGAGGAAAGAATATTCAGAGTTGATTCGACCGGTGCTTCTGTTAGTTCTGGATATAGTATCTCATTGCTTCACCAGTATTGTTCAAAGCTTCCACATGATGAGTATGAGCTTATTTAAAGTGGACCTTTGTTTGACACAAATTATATACTCAATGAAGGAGTTCCATGTAAATAAAGTACAAATCTTGTGTTTAAAATCTGATAAATCTATCTTTACAGGTACTTTGACCCCAAGCCAAACTTCTATTACTTAGATGATTCGGAGGGAATTGTCTGCAACATAACATTGCCTTCCAATGCACCAATACACCAAATTTTGGGGGCACCACAGTTGTCTATGGAGGCTTCCAAAAGGGATGCTTGCCTAAAAGCAATAGAAGAACTTTATAAATTAGGTGCTTTAAATGATTGTCTCTTGCCAAAGCAGGATGGTGCAGAGCAAGAGGAGCAGGTTTCAGTCTCTTCTGATGAAGATGAAGGTGAAGGTCAAACTTCAGCTGCTTTCCGATAAGCCATTACTTTCATTTGTCTTTCACTGGGTTGCCAAAAATGTACTGTATAAATTGTATTTTGTAATAAACTGTTGAGCATATTTACTTGTCAATAAGCGTATTAAGGAGAGTGACTAATCCAGCATGCTGCCATGCTGATCATTTTCAGGCTTTTTAAATTCTACACAATCCCTTGTTGGTAATTATCATTGTAACATACCTGTCTATGGATTTAGTGTTAATTCACTGTCAGTGTATAAAATTCTACGCCATCATCCAATCATGTGTTGCCAGATCATTAAAAGTTTTTTGCCCTCTCAGGTAGTTATTGTCACAAACTCTTTTGATGATGCGGTAACTAATTCCTGATTGGAAGATAGTGTAAAAAATTATACACCAACTTTTGATCAATTTAAATTCTTCTTTGTATCTATATGTGTTTCTAATCTTGCATGGGAAGGTTTTTATTTGGGTTGATTACTATCAACTTTTACCTCTAGGGATGTAACTACATCATCATGTTGTGTTGTACTATATTCTTTTTCATGTTTTTGCAGATGCCATATCAAGAGGAGAATTACATCAGATGCTAGTTCCTTCTGCCTTGGGACAGTCATGGATAAGCAAGGATAAAATCGTCTGTCTCAACTCTTACTACATAAAATTTTGTCCCTTTCCAGAGGATAGGGTCTACAAAGAGTATGGTCTATTCATCATGGCTAGTCTTCCAGTGGAGGCTGAGAAATTGGAACTTGATCTCCATCTTGCTCATGGTCGGTCTGTGATGACAAAATTTGTCCCATTTGGGGTTGTAGAATTTGACAAAGATGAGGTAAATGACTTTTTTTTTTTTTTCAAAAACAAAGAGAATTTTAAGTTGATGCTTGGAGTTTTCTATCCTGCAGATTAAGATGGCAGAGAATTTTCAAGAAATGTTCCTCAAAATTATTCTTGATAGATTAGAATTTGTTTCCGAGTCTGTAGACTTGGGTAAGGGTTCTGAATCTCACACAAGCGCATCAACCTTCTACCTTTTGCTTCCAGTTGCATTGCAAGAATATGGAAATGCCATGAAAGTAGATTGGAAGACAGTGAAGAGATGCCTTTGTTCACCAATTTTCAGGCATCCAGCTGATACTATGGATAAAAAAGTTTTCCCTTTAGATAATCACCTGCAACTTGCCAATGGTTGCAGAAGTGTAAAAGATGTCAAGAATAGTTTAGTGTATGCCCCACATAAGAAGATCTTTTATTTTGTCACGAATATTAACTATCAAAAGAATGGATTTAGTCCTCATAAAGATTCAGGCACCTCAAGTTATGTGGATCACTTCATTGAAAAGTAGGTATCTGTTTATTCTTGCGGGTTCATCCTTGTTTCATTTTTAGTTTTGCATCCCTAATTCTTCTATGTTGATGAAAACATTCATTTTTATGGGGCCTTTTTAAAATTGCTGATTAATTGATTGAATTAGATATCTGAGAATGTGTATACATGTAAGTTGGAATATCATATATTTGTGCTTATGATATTTGATTTGTGCTTATATTTGACAAAAAATCATGCATGCTTGGATGTCAGGTTTTCCATTCACCTCAAATACCCAGAACAACCACTTCTGCATGTAAAACCACTCTCCAATTTGCACAACCTGCTACACAACCGAAAGCATGAGGATGCAGGTACTGTATTGGATATGTTATTTTTAGCATTAGAGCCTGATAGGAACTGTATTGATTAAAAAGAAAAATAGAGCCAAATCTCCTTACAACCAGAATATTTTGAAAACCTTGGAATGTAAAACAATAACTCTGGGAATAAATGTGACTGAAAAAAAAAAAAAAAACCAAGAGACTCCACAAAGAAAATCCCAGCCTTAAGGAACGGTGAACCCCACTAAAACAAAATTGTCCCTTTCCTCCTTCCGACTATCATGATCCCCCACCCCCCCCTTATTCAGTTAGGATTCTCTTTTCTCTTTCTTCCAGCTCAGCATACTCATCATTCTTCTCATCTTTCCCCCCTTGGACCATAACTAACTCCTCTTTTGGTCCATTATCCATAATCTGAGTCCCTTGCTGTTTGTTTCTTGACAAACACAAGATATGGCCAATGTAGCTTAATTGACTAAGACATGAAAATTTGGTTTTTATTACCTAAATATTTTACAAGCTAGTGGAATGTCTAGGCTTTGTTATTTTTCCACATTTCAGGTCCAATAGGTTGTATCAAAGGTGTGCAAATAGTTACAGATAACGTTATAAAGCCTTGTGAAATAGTTTAAGCATTTTGATTTAGTGTCATTATGATCATTTAATGAGCTGGAAGGTCCAAAAATAAGAGAATCACCTGGAATATGTCAAAGATGGACTGTAGAGCATATCTTTATGCTTTTGTGTTAATTTAAAAAGTGTGCATTGACTACTTTCAAATTTGTATCTTGATTTTGGATTTATCTCATATTCTGATAATTCTTCAGAATCTATTCTAAATGTTTGCAACTTTTGAATGTCAATGACAGAACCACATGAGCTGGAGGAATACTTAATTTATTTGCCTCCTGAGCTATGTGAACTGAAAATAATAGGCTTTTCAAAGGATATTGGCAGTTCCATATCTTTGCTACCCTCAATTATGCATCGTCTTGGAAACTTGCTGGTGGCTATTGAACTCAAGCAGATGCTATCTTCTTTCTTTCCAGAGGCAGCTGAAATTAGTGCCCTTAGAGTAAGGCATTATTAAATTCAATATATTATTTACATTTTTTTACAAGTAGTGTATTCTTTTTCATCTAATCATTGCAGTGCTTATATGGTACAGATGAATCTTGTGGTTTAGAGCAACTAACAATTGTGAACAAATTACTAGGTTCTAGAGGCTCTCACTACTGAGAAATGTCAGGAGCGCTTTTCCCTTGAAAGACTTGAAGTGCTTGGTGATGCTTTCCTTAAATTTGCTGTTGCATGTCATTTTTTTCTCATGCATGACAGCCTTCATGAAGGAGACCTTACAAAAAGGCGTTCTAATGCTGTAAATAATTCCAATTTGTTTAAGTTGGCTATTAAGCGCAATTTGCAGGTAAAATTATACCAACACATCCCATCTTCATTTCCTAAATATTATTTTTGATTGATTTTCTGTTAGATTAGGGTTTCTGCAGCCACCACACTCCGTTTCAGAATGAGATCACTTGTTGATGCTTCCAAAGAACCCTAATCTCTCATTCAGAACAGGAAAAAAAATAAAATTGATATACGTGGGAACTAATTTCCATAAGTAGCTAATTAATTAATAATAATATATATACTCAAATTATCTTGGCAATGAAAAACATATAGTGCGGGATTTGAATCTGTCTTTAATTCCTATGTCCTAACCCAACCTTATCATTTTAGGAGATAGATAGACACAGGACTTTGTACCAGGGGACCCCCATTTCCTGCACTGGGACCTACTACTGTGTCTCTCCAAAAATGTTGAGGGCTAAAATGAGAGGAATCAAATTCTATTTATGAAATTAATTCATACATCTGATGTAGGGTTTCCTGGCTAGATTAATGGCAGAATATTGGCAGATTGAAGGGTCCTTGAGAGGCAAAGAACTGAAGTTTGAGAGTATTGAGCTGAAATGAAAGCAGCTAAATCCTATTTTAGGAATTAATTTTATGCGTTTGGATAAAGGATGGGACTGTGAAATTTGGTGTTAGTAGGCTAAGATTAGTATAAGGTTTTGCAAGAAACTCTAGTATATGTTTGAAATGGTCATTACAAAGAGCAGCTTGGATTTGGATCCTAGTACAAAGCAATTTGCATTGCTTGCAGGAACAGAAATGAGTGAGGCAACTACACTTACATATCATGTCCAAATAGCGTGTTGATTTTCACTCATTTATTAGGTAGATTCAAGCAAGAACTTACTAGAGGTTTAAAATAAAACAAAAAATCTACGCTATTTTGCAAGAAAAATAGGATTGGGCTGGTTTGAAATTAATGATGAACATTCACTTAAGCTTCACGCCTAGAATTCAGTCTTGTGACGAAAATAAAAGCAACTTACAAGATAAAACTTAGATATTAATTTTCAATTCAATTTGAAAGAAAGCCTTGGATCCTTTGTAGAAGATAAGAAGAAAACAATAATTGGAAGGCATGAACTCAATCTGGTTATGGCACTGTGTATTTATATAAATGGACATGACATACAAGACAAGAATACATAAACAAAACATAGAACAAGTTAAACATAGCATAGGCGACCCAAAGCCCAACTTAATATTAAATTTCACTACTTTTGGCATATTTTGTAAGTAGACCAAAAATTTATCTCCAGGGGCAAGGATAAGGTAGGTCCTAACAATATTAAGGACGTAGGCTTCCTACTAATAGTACTAACCCAATAAGGAATATTTAGAGGCCTCTAGGCAAAACCAAAGATGATAAAACAACAATTGATAAACTAAAAAAATACAATACTGAACAGAGTCTGTCGCAGAGACAAAAGTCTCCTATAGGGAGTATTCTTTGCCCACAACCTGCAAATAAACACACACCTAATTACGAAGCCTTTCATCAGATATACTCCTAATACATAAATGCCATCAGTTATGTTTCTGTGAATAACTGCCATCATGCAGTTTCTAATACAGAACTGCTTTCTGATACAGACCTGCTAATACAGGATAAGTTATTTTCTATCACAGATACTCCTAATAATTAACTACCTCCAATCCATTAATGGATCCTTTCCTGATTAACTTGGATCTTAGTTACTGTTAAAAGAGAGAAAATGAGAAAATATATTGAGTGAATTCGTGTGTTTGAATTACATCACAGAGTTAGGTTTATATAGGCTTATTACAATAAATGCATATAATTAAAGGAGATTTTGTTCCTCTCAATCAGATATAGGTTTCTTATAAACTAAATATGAGTTACCTATAAACCGTTATATAAGAAATACAGAATATATGATTCTGATTTTCAACACTCCCCCTCAAGCTAAAACTTACTAAGCTTTTAGCTTGTTACACGAAAACAATTCATTTCCCCACAAATAAAAAATAAATAGAAAACATAAAAATTGAGCTCCACCAAAAAAATAGTTTGAAAGACAACTCAGGATGCTGAAGAAGTCGGGAAGTATTGCTAGAAAGATAGCTTTAGCCAAAAAGTTGGAATGACCATCAGCCTAAGAGAAATTTCTTGGCAAGCAAAGCAAGTCCGACCTTCTTAAAACCACATTTGGAAGCTTCAAACCATACTATTGGATACCCAAAATATTTTTACTTGAAAGAGAGGAAACCTTCACAAGTAGCGAGAGTTGCCCAAGGTTGATCATCGGACTAACCAGAGACTAGCACAAGGTGTGTTACCGAAAAAGTCAGCGGTGGCTGACGGGAAAGTCAACAAAAGAGTCATTGCCACTTGCTGGAAAGTCAGGTGACAGGCGGCGAGCCACCGGTGGGCGGCGGGCAGCGGGCCTCTTAGGCTCTAGATACCATGTTAAAAGAGAGAAAATGAGAAAATATATTGAGTGAATTCCTGTGTTTGAATTACACCACAGAGCTAGGTTTATATAAGCTTCTTACAATAAATGCATATAATTAAAGGAGATTTTGTTCTTCTAAATCAGATATGGGTTTCCTATAAACTAAATATGAGTTGCCTATAAACCGCTATATAATAAATACAGAATATATGATTCTGATTTTCAATAGTTACCATCAAAATAACACTTGGATAACATAAATCCAAACCCAATACAATTCTTAACTGAAGATTAAAGATACTGGAGTACCCCTAGAACTGAAATATAGAAATTAACTGAACAACAATTTAGTCAGGCTTATAACCTTGATAATGTTTTCCTATCTTGATATTGGGCTTTAGAATGGGTTAATGTATATATTTTAGGTCTTTTGTATATATTAGGTTATATTATTTTATTCTAGTCTGGCCCATTGAGCCCATAGGCCATGATGTCTATATATACTATCTTTTAATCTTTCATTTTTTATCAATAGAAGAACACTTTTTGTCTCCACTTTCACACAGTGCATATTTATATTTACTGACTTAAGGTCTTATCTCTATCTCCCTGCTCCCTCTTGCAGGTCTATATATGCGATCAGACATTTGATCCCTCTCAGTTTTATACATTAGGCCGTCCTTGCCCAAGAGTTTGTAGCAAGGAAACCGAAGAAAGCATACACTTATATTTAAATTCTGTTAAGGAGCAAGGAGGAGCAACTGAAACCCGATGTAACAAAAATCATCATTGGTTACATAGGAAAACCATTGCTGATGTGGTTGAAGCTCTGGTTGGAGCATTCCTAGTTGACAGTGGCTTTAAAGCTGCAATTGCCTTTCTTACATGGATTGGCATACAAGTTGACTTTGAAGCTTCACAAGTAGTTAATATTTGCAGAGCAAGTGCTGGCTATTTCCCTCTTTCTTCTGATGTAGACATTCCTTCTCTTGAAAGTAAGCTAGGACATCACTTTGTTCATAAGGGTCTGCTTCTCCAGGCATTTGTACATCCTTCTTACAATAAGCTTGGAGGAGGCTGTTATCAGGTAAGTGCTACTTTTCTTTTCCCTCCCAATGTTCTGACTTTGGATGAGAACTATTTTCTTTACTTTATAGCTCTGAATTCTAGTGAGACATTTGGTCTTTAGTTTTTGAAACGTGATAATTCTTTGCAGCGATTGGAGTTTCTTGGAGATGCTGTCTTGGATTATTTGATTACTTCATATCTATTCTCAGCTTATCCGAAACTAAAGCCCGGTCAATTGACAGATTTGAGATCATTGTCTGTTAACAATAAGGCATTTGCCTGTGTAGCAGTAGATCGCAGTTTTGATAAATTTCTCTTATGTGATTCAAATAGCCTGTCTGAGGCAATAAAAAAGTATGTGGACTATGTTAGAAGGCCTGTATCAGATAGCGATGTTAAAGACGGGCCAAAATGTCCCAAGGTAGGTAGTATGACCTTTATGTAAAGTTGCTACACCTGGTGTTATTATTATTATTGTTGTTGTTGTTGTCATACATTTACCAATCTAAGATGAAGTTCCTAAAGCATTATGTCTGTATCCATTTCAAAGTTTGATTTGGGTATTTTACTTGGAATAATGTTATTGACACACACATCACCTCACATCTGTAAAGTTTTCTTTTCATTATCTGATTATAGCTGCGTGCCCCCACCCTCCCCTCTTTCTCTTTTTCCATTTTTTGAAGACCTGAACTTTGATTCTGTCGTCTATGCTTGATGTAAGGTGATATGCACCCACTGTCCTACAAGATGTATACCAAACCTAGCATTATTCTTTTGCTTGAAAACCACTACAGCAAATAAATGGAATACTAAAAGAGAACCCGAGCTTTTGTGCAGGAAGAAGACAGACAAAACCTATCCAAATGATTGCCATTGTTTTTGCAAAAATCACCAAAAAGCCAGTACATACTGGGTGGGAAACAAAAGCCTAGGAGGATGACACTTGACAGTCAAGTGAACAAATTTATTATTATATTGAGATAAGATGATAAATTTACGTTCTGCTCGATGGTTCTGGTTATGGACACGAGTAACTCTTCTAGGAACATTAGGTGTCTTTTTGTTGTCTGATTCAAGTAGCTCATAAGTTTCTGATAGGTGTGTATTGCTTAGTTATTTTGCGTCAAAAGGTATATGAGCTATAAGTTGACTTGATTGGTTGCTTCAGGCACTAGGTGACTTAGTCGAATCTTGTGTTGGTGCCATCCTTCTTGATTCGGGGTTCAATTTGAACAAAGTTTGGAAGATTATGACTTCGTTCTTGGACCCAATCATGAAATTCTCGTCAAGCTTGCAGCTCAGTCCTGTTAGGGATTTGCGAGAACTTTGCCAATCTCATAATTTGGAGTTGGAGTTTCTGCCAGTGCCATCAAAACTGACTAAAACATTTTCAGTTGAAGCTAAAGTTAGTGGGAATGGTGTATATGAAACAGAGCCAGCAACTGGCCAAAATAAAAAGGAGGCTTCTAGAATTGCCTCACAGCTACTTTTTTCAAAGCTCAAGGTAAAACACAAGCATGTTTAGTTTTATTTTTTCCATCCTTATTTTCTCAACTCAACACCTTAGAATTTGCATTTCTTTGTTGCACGGTGGCACCACAGATGAGATATCACTGTTCTGATTCAAGTAAAGAAGGGTAATAATCAATTTTTAACTTTTCTGCTGATGTGGTGAAATCAATTGTGCTTATCTTCTTTAAAGTTATAAATACTCTAGTAGTTTGTTAATTTATGAAATATAAGTGTTAGAATCTAAGATGTTCTTTGCTTCTTCATTTGGAGCTTGAAACTCTCATCTTAGGTATCACTTTGGATCAAGTTCGGAATAATGCAACAGTACCTCTTTTTCTAGAAATGAGAAGCATGGTAGTAACATCATATTTTTTATACCGTGGAGTTCTTGTAAGTTGAATTGCTATAATAGATAGATTGTCTCACTTAATTAGTCCAACAGACTATGGACAAAATCCATCCTAAATTCTTTTTCCTTTATATTCTCTGTAGAGTCATCCAGTGTATTATGTTTGCTTTCTTCTGTCAAGTTCTGCTCTTTAGATACTTTAGTCTGGGCCGTGGAAAATAGTATCTTCTAAGCCCATTCTTGTGCGTAAACACAATTGTAGTTTTTTAGTTTTTCAACAATCATATTGGAGCTTTCTTTTAAAATAAATAAATAAAAGGGATGAGAATGATTCAGATTTACCTGCAACAGCATATTACTGGGAACTAGCCCTTAAATCTGATACTTTCTTCTTAATTTTGTCTTTGACATCATCCCTGTAGAGAGAAAAGGATTGTAGAGAGAAATCCGTATTTGTGTTAAGTCGGCGGCAAGCACTGTACAGAGATGTCTTGTTAATAACAAGGAAGAGAAGTGAAAGTATTTGTCTAGTACAATTAGTGAAGCTGTAGAATAGCTGTACACAATGACAACTATCATAGAAATTACAAACTAATGCTAATATCTCAACATTCCTTGGTGAATTTCTTCTTCAACATGCATGTAATCTGTGATTTACTGAATGTGTGTGTAATACCCACACATATGCTCTCTATTTATAATCAAGAAGGGAACAATTAAGGGTACAAAAAATCAATGAAATCCCTAATTTCTAGTAATGAGATATTTCCCTCTTTCTGTATTTACATATACTAAATGCACACATTTAACAATGCATTTGATTAAACACAAATTCCCTAAGTAATCGTGGATTGTTGTTATATAAAACATTTGGAGAGATGCATTTTATCTTCCTCAGCTACAACTCTGGGAGCTATATTGTTTGAATTTAACTATTGATTTGAGCGGTCATGGGTGTGCATGTGCAGGCTCAAGGCTGGAAAGCAAGGTCAAAGACTTTGGAAGAAGTTCTGGAATCAACTTCTAAGATGGAACCAAAACTTATTGGCTATGATGAAACTCCCATTGATGTAACAGATACCAATACTGCCGGGCACATAGTGGTTAATGCAGACCTGTACAACATGTCTAACCCAGAAATTCGCCCTATCCAAGAGAGAGATGAAATATGCTCTCCATGTGTGAAACCTGTTGGCCAGCGGCTTCCATCTTCTGCTAAGGGAAAGCTTAGTCAAATATTTGAAAATCGTGATCGTGGCGGTGACTCGTCAGGGACAGGTAGTATAAAAATCATATTTTCATTGAGCTGGTGTCTCTGTTAATCCTGAATATTGTTTCATATTTTTTTGCACAAAGGAACGGCAAGATCACGATTGTATGAATTCTGTGCTGCTTATTGCTGGAAACCTCCTTCTTTTGAATGCTGCAAGGAAGAGGGACCAGACCACATGAAACAGTGAGTTCCTCATTATTTTTTTTTATTTAATCTTTGGTAACATACGTACCCTTACCCAGATTTTTTTATTTTTTAATCTTTAATATTGCAGAGTTAAGCAATTTAGCCTGTGATGTAGCTGCTATAGTGATAGGACATTAGATGTTTAAATTGCAGTGTCCTCCTTCCTAATTTTAATACACTCCTCTCTCCTAATTTTAATAACGGGGATAGTGAATAGGACTGAGGACATTAATTATTTTCCCTTTCTCTATAACTTTCAGTATCATTAGCAACTAATTTTGAATATCTTAGTATTGAATTTTAGGACTTTAAAAATGAAATGAAGTTTTAAAACATCCTTATTATCAGGTTTCAGCTTTGGAATTTCACTCAAGATCTTCATTTCGTCTTCTGAAATTCCAAAGTTGATAATATAAGTTCAACATAGCTATCAATGATAATGAGAATCACAGCTAAGAGAAAAGAAAAATATCCCTTAGAATCTTATTTATACTAAAATGGATTAAAGTATAACAACACACATATTCATATTTTTGTAGAGGGGAGTGGTGTTTTAAAATTAGAGGAGAGCTGTGTAATTTAAACATCTCCCATGAGAGGAGGTGGATTTTGTCATTCAAATTAATGTATTTGTGACCAAGTAATTGGTACCCTTTATCATTCTGCACTTACATTTCTAAATTTTTGACACTGGTGATGAATGGATGATGATAATTATAGTTGAAATTTGTAATCTTTTTCATCAACATTTAGTTTATTAAACTTGCTTCACTTGTATTCCCTTTATTATTTTTTTAGCAACTCTTGGTTCATTTCAGGGTACATAAAAGTTACAGTGCTTTTGCTATTTTTAAAATTTTCTTTTTTAACATGACATATGGATTCTATGTTCACGCTATTTCTGTTTATTGTTCCATTTTTAGATTCACTTACAAGGTGACCTTGGAGATAGAAGAGGCCCCAGATATGATTTTAGAGTTTGTTGGGGAACCTCAGTTAAAAAAGAAAGATGCAGCAGAGAGTGCAGCTGAGGGTGCATTTTGGTACCTGCAACGGGAAGGTTATCTGCATAGTGGTAATTGACATGTTGCAGTACAACTACCATGTCACATAAATCCGATGCAATTTGGTTGTAGGTAAAACCTTTTCGACCAAGAGGTTAGGCAGTGTCTTGATTATTGAGGGTGTCATTTTAAATTTCTGAGTGCCCTCAATTGTTATAGGTAATCATATAATATAGAAGGCAAGTATACATGTTTAGTAAAACCCAGGGGGTTCCCAAATGGTAATCTATTGTAAAGTATTATTTATGTATGTAGTATTGTAGTGTCAAAGTTACATCTATCATTGTATATGTAAACTGTCCCTCAATTATAACAGTGAATTTTCTATTGACTACATTCGACATGTAAATATAAGCTGAAACATTTGGTCGTTGCTCTAGATGGTCTTTTTTCCGAAGAAAAAATTGGTCTTATTGGAGTTACAAGAAGGCTCAAGGGAGGTCATATTGGTCTTTATCAACGAAGGGTTTGTTTGGTTTGAGAAAATGTTTTTGTTCATTTTTAGTTTATACTTTTAATTATGGAATGAGATAATAATTTCCATTTACTTCCCTTGAGGTTATGGGTAAATACACTTAGACCCTTCTTAATTCAAAAATTATACCTGACTGTTGCATGATTGAGATAAGTCTGTCAGTTTGGGTCGGCCCATGGGTCATCATGTTTTCAGGTTGGGTTGAGCCATTGAATTGTGGGCTACTAAATTTTTAGCTGAGCCCATCCCATCTACAGGCTATGGTCCAAATGGATTGACTTATGAGTCCAATTTTTTAATTCTTATTTTTAATAATAAATGATATAATATTAATTTTTAATTATGCATGTATAATATAATATTTATGTAAAATAATTATTTTTTAACACATTATACTGTTTTAATGGCTACTGTTAACATTGTTAAAGTTTTAAATTGATATATTAAATGTAACTATTTTAAGTAATATATTGGGAAGTTACAACTTGATTAAGTTTTCCATAAAAATGAGCTTAATATAACAAAAAAAAAAAAAAGCTCATTATAAAATACTTTTCTTTTAAGAGAAGATAGAATATGTACAAACGGTATAAATTTTTTTTACTCTGTCATCTAATTACAAGCTGTTATGTATAATAAGTTTGTTGATTTTGATAATGACTACTTTAAAAGCTATATCAAAGATGCTTTTTAATTGGTTGGATAGTGTAAAACTTTTACACTAATGGTACATAGTCATTAAACTCTTCTTTTAATTACTTATTCTTTCAAAAATTCAAGCACTTTTATTGATATATAATAAACAAGAAACTAAAAATTTAAGAAAGAAACATACTAGGGAAAGTAGAGTGTGCTACACTACATGATTTTTTATTTTTATTTTTAAAAAATTCGTGTTGGACTAATAAGTTTTCAGACAAGTTGAATTAGGACAAAATATTTTGGCTTAAAAGTTATTAGGCAGCTCAGGTCTTATATTAGGTTCAATATGTTTTGACACTCCTGAATTAAGATATATTACATTTACACCTATATCTTTTATTGTCAACAGAATACAAATAGTGTTAGTAGGGTTGTGAAACATGCAAATTTTTTACATTTCTCCTTGTTGTAACCTTATAAAAACATGTTTAGTTAATAATTAAAATTTGTTGGAAATCCTTTTGATATTCTTGAGAATATATGTTATAATTACCAAAATATCCTTATTATATTAAAAATATTATTAATTTTTATATCAACCTTTATATTAACTAAAACAAAGGATAAACAAGTTTTCTCCATCGCACTAGACTAGAAATTCTTTCTTAAATTTGAATAGTAGTTCAATTATAATAAATACACATCATCCTATTTGAATATTCTAATATTGTAGGAAAGTGATAATAAAATGGTTTACTTGCTAATGTGCTTCCTGTTTAATAGGTATGTCATATAAAGCATAAAAAAATGCCACTGTAACGAATCTTACGTAGCCACAAAAAATCAAAAAGCAAAGCGTAATAGTCTCTGGGCAATATGCATGAAAAAAATTAACGCGGGTATTGGAATTAGGAGGTTACACTCCCGGAGAATGCAAATACACAAAGGTAGTGGCTTAGTGGGGTAGGTATTAGATAAGGAGGTTATATTAAGATTTTTGATCAATAAATATCATTCCCACACCACATGGGAATCTACTTTCTCACCATCTTCTCATGGGAATAAAAATTATATAAACATGAGAATGTAACTTTTCTAGAAATAAAATATATCCGAAAATATTTTTTCATAACCTTCTAACAAACATGGAAATAAATATTTTCACCTTTGTATTCTTAGAAATGAAAGAAAATGACTCGAAACAAATGTCTTGAAACTTTTCTTTTCTAACTTCAAAAGGAAATCAACCCAAGAGAAGCTCTCATTTTTTTTCTCTATTACATCACCCATATATACCTATCATTTTCGTCTTCATTTCTTTTTTTTTTAAAAATAAATTTTATTTTTTGTTGTAAAAATCTTATGATAGAAAATCTTGTTGATCAAGTAGTACAAGAAGAAAATATTTGGATAAAGAGAGAAAATTTAGACATTTTGAAGGTAGAGGAGGAATTGTTTTTATCATATATTTAAATATAGAAAATAACATGTTTGTGTAGGATTCCCTTAGCCGTAATTTATAGGATTTTGCTCCCCAACAAAAAAATATTATTAACTAAGTTAGTAAATGGGAGAGAAAGGGTTGGTTTTAAATTATAAATTATCAAGCTTAACATAGACACATTTAGCAAGAAAGTGATTCTTGATTGTAATAAATAAATATAGTGAAGAGAGGGTTTTCAAATGCTTAGCAACATAATTATAGTGTTAGGCCTGTAATAACCCAGGTTTATAAGAGGAGGGGCAAAAAAGGAAGAGATGGGCTCAAGATACACAAGCAAATAGAAATGTGATATGCATAATAGAATGTCTACGTGTCAAGAGAGCATTGGAGTGGAATATTTTGCCTGATAGTGGAGGACATGTTTATAAGATGAGGGAGGGTAGTAGAGTGGGGGGGATAAGAGAATTTTGGGAAAGGAATCGGTTAGGCATGGGCCTAGGGGTAGAGAAAGCATCTTGCACCTCTGATTGTCTTTCTTTTCTACATTGTTATTCTCATTTCTGAATGCTAGTCTATTGCACTATTATCACAAGTTAACCTTAGAGGATTTTCCATTGTTTCTTTAAATATATTACCATTCTTATCAGTTGGTATCAGAGCTCCCAATCTTGGGAGCTTTAATGGTATCAACAAGGATGGAAAATAGAATAAAGTCGATGGAACAACAAATGGAAGAATTTAGGCAAGAGTGGTAGGAGACACTCAGGAACCACATGGAGCGCATGATGGAAAATATGGGGGAGCAAATTGGAGAAGCGATGAGGCATCACATGATTCACACAGAACTAGAGGGCCGCAGAAGCAATGGGGGAATCCCTGCTAATGAGGTGAGGAGTGGGGATAGGATGCGAAGATTAGAGGTGCCTTGCTTCTCCGGTGAAGACCCCCATGGGTGGACATATCGAGCTAAGCGTTTTTTTGACATAAATCAAGTTCTAGAGGAGGAAAAGGTGGCAACCGCAGTGGTATGTTTGGAAGGGAGAGCGTTGAATTGGTACCAGTGGTGGGAGCCAGAATAGGACATGTTTCTTGGGCTATCTTCAAACAAGCATTGCTAAACTGATTCCAAATTTCATCTTTTGAGAATCCATACGAAGTATTGATAGGGTTGAGACAAGTAGGTAGTGTGGCAGAATATCGGGAGCAGTTTGAGCTTCTATCAGCTCCCTTAAGACATGCAGATGAGGAGTTTATGAGGGGAGCTTTCATGAATGGGTTGAAGGAAGAAGTGAAGGCTGAGGTGAGGCTACTGTGTTCGGGCAACTTATATACGTTGATAACGGTGGCTCAAAAGGTAGAAGATAGAAACAAGGTGTTGGGTCAAGTCATGGGTGATCCATTTCGAAGGGGGAGGCCCAATTTTAATAAGCCTGCTCTAACAAGTAAGTGGGTTGGAACCTAAGAGCAGTCGGTGGGGTTTTTCATAATAATGAGCCTAATAGAGGGTTGGGGGCATGAAATGTAATGGGGGGTTCAGCAACGTCAAACCCACCACCAGTGACAAGGACAACTAACATGGGAGAAGCTGTGAGTTCAATTGGAGAGGGAGGTTCAACAAACAACCTCAGAAGAGGACTGGGGTTTCATCGACTAATAGAGGCAGAGGAGTAGGACAAGCGACGTCGTGGTGTGTATTTTCGTTGTGATGAACGCTTCTTTCTAGGCCATGTTTGCAAGAATAAGCAACTACACGTGATCTTGGTTGGGGACGAGGAGACGGAGGGGAATGCGGAATTGGAGGATTCAGAGGTTGGGAAACTAGAGGAAACAACTGCTTTACAATTAAATATGAGTAGTGTAGCAGGAGTTACCTCTAAGAAATCCTTAAAATTGTGGGGCACTATTAAAGGGAAAAAGGTGATTGCCTTGGTTGATTCTAGGGCCTCCCACAACTTCCTGTCTCATGATTTGGTGAGGGACTTAAAGCTGCCATCTAAACCAATTAGAGGGTATACGATGGAGGTGGGAAATGGCGAACGAGTGAAGAGTCAAGGAGTTTGTCGGCAAGTCAAACTACAGCTTCCCACACTGAAGGTGATTCAGGATTTCTTTCTATTTGATTTGGGAAGGGTGGATATCATCTTGGGTTATGATTGGTTGGAAAGCTTGGGCAAAATTAGTGCTAACTTCAGGGAACACTTGATTGAGGTTGAGGTAGATGGTGAGACAGTGGGAATCAGAGGGGACCCAACTTTGTCTAGAATAGTGGCATCGCTAAAAGCCATGATAAAAGAGCTTCACGGTGAGGCATGGGCGTTTTATGTAGAGTTAGGCATGTTGAGTGTGGAGCTGTCAGAACATCAACCTGTTATGGAGGGTGTTTTAGAGTTATTGGAGGAATTCTAGGATTTATTCAAAGAGGTCACGACTCTACCTCCTCAACGATTGTGTGATCATGCTATAGTTTTAAAGGAAGGCTTACAAATACCAAACATTAGGCCCTACCACCACCCCTACTATCATAAGGCTGAAATTGAGAAATTTGTACAGGATATATTAGCTGCAGGGATGATCAGGTTGAGTAGCAGTCCTTATTCCAGCCCACTGATACTGGTGAAAAAGAAGGATGGCAGTTGGAGATTTTGTGTAGACTATCGAGCATTGAACATCACTGTCCTAAATAAGTTCCCCATTCCAGTAATAGAAGAACTCTTGGATGAACTTGGAGGAGCGTCTTTTTTCTCCAAACTGGACCTCAAATCGGGGTACCACCAAATTCAGATGAAGGAAGATGACATCCATAAAACCGCTTTTCGCACGCATAAAGGTCATTATGAATATTTGGTGATGCCCTTTGGGCTTACCAATGCTCCATCTACCTTCCAAGCCTTCATGATTGATATCTTTCGTCCTTATCTTAGGAGGTTTGTGTTGGTATTTTTTGACAACGTCCTCATTTACAGCGTTGATCCTTCTTCTCATGTAAATCATCTGCGACTGGTGTTTGAGGTGCTTATGAGTCGCGCATTGTGGGTGAATTACAAGAAATGTTGTTTTGGAGTTACTAGATTGGAGTACCTGGGCCATATCATTTCAGCTATAGGCATTTCTGCTAATCCTAATAAGGTGGCTGCCATGCAACAGTGGCCAATCCCTAGGGATATAAGAGTCCTGCGTGGCTTTCTAGGGTTGACTGGCTATTATAGGCGTTTTGTGAAGGATTATGGAGTGATTGCTCGGCCTTTGACTCAACTTTTGAGAAAAAACAACTTCCAGTGGTCAAATGAAGCTCAGGCTACATTTTTAAAGCTCAAGGATGTAATGGAACGGCTACCCACATTAGCCATGCCCAATTTTGACTTACCATTTATAATAGAAACTGATGCCTCTGGTTTTGGAATTGGCGCAGTATTGATGCAGTAGGGAGACCACTTGCATTTATTAGTCAAGCTTTATCTGAAAAGGCTAAGGTCAAATCTGTGTATGAGCAGGAACTAATGGCAATCGTTTTCGCAGTGTAAAAACGGCGTCAATACCTCCTTAGGCATCATTTCATCATTCGTACTAATCAACGAAGTTTGAAATTTTTGTTGGAACAAAGGTTATTGGTTGGGGACCAATTAAAGTGGGCAACTAAACTAATGGGGTACGATTTTGAAATCCAGTATAAACCAGGGGCTAAGAATAGGGTGGCAGATGCATTATCGCGGGTTATGGATTATAAGGCTATCTCAATGATTACCAACCAGGATTTGGTAGCATTATCCGACGAATTACTCCAAAATGATCAGCTGAGGAGAATTATACAGAATCTTACAATGGATCCAGGTTCCCACCCTCATTTTCGAATTTTTAAAGGGTGTTTGTGGTGTAAGGATCGCTTAGTTTTACCCCCTAATTTAGTGAAGATTCCTTCCCTGTTGCTAGAGTTCCATTCGTCTCCATGGGGTGGGCATTCAGGCGTGACTCGAACTTATAAAAGACTAGCCAGTGTTTTTCATTGGAATGGTATGAGGAAGGATGTGGAACGGTTGGTGGCTGGCTGTGCCACGTGTCAACAAAATAAATATCAAGCTCTTTATCCGGCTGGGCTACTCCAGCCATTACCAATCCCTACCCTATGTATAGGAGGATATCTCTATGGATTTTATTGGCGGGTTGCCTAAATCAAAAGGTGCTAATGCTATTTTGGTTGTAGTAGATTGTTTGAGTAAATTTGCTCATTTCATTCCTATTAGCCACCCATATACAGCCAAGGACGTGGCTACTGTCTTTGTTCAAGAGATTGTTCATTTACATGGTTTTCCAAGCTCCATAATTTCGGATCGGGATCACATCTTTATCAGTCAATTTTGGCAAGAACTATTTTGGCTGTCTGGCACTCGATTGAAATTTAGCTCGGCATACCATCCTCAAACGGATGGCCAAATGGAAGTCACTAACTGAACCATTGAGACTTATTTGAGATGCTTTGTGAATGATCACCCAAATCAGTGGGTGAAGTGGCTAGCTTGGGCTGAATTTTGGTTCAACTCTTCTTATAATGCGTCGATATAGATGAGCCCTTTCAAAAGCCTTATACGGGAGGGAACCACCTTCCATCATCAAATACAGTCGTGACAGCATTGTGGTCTCTATAGTAGATGAGTTATTAGGGACTCAAGACAACATTCTAGAGGAGCTTAAACAGAATTAACTCAAGGCTCAACAGCTTATGAAAGTTCAAGCTGATAAGAATTGCCGAGAAGTGGAATTTCAGATTGGAGATATGGTTTATTTGAAGGCTTAACCTTATAGGTTACGGTACCTAGCTAGTTGTGCCAATGAGAAGTTGGCCCCTCATTTTTATGGCCCTTATGAGGTGATTGAGAGGATAGGAGCTGTGGCGTACCATTTAGCTTTGCCTACTACTGCTCGTGTTCATCCCATTTTTCACGTGTCACAACTTAAGAAGGCCCTTGCCTATTACTTTCCCGAGCTAGCAGCTTCCCAGTTTCCTGTCCGAAGAGTGGGAATTGCAACCTATTCTAGAAGAAATCATGGTTATTCAAAAGCTTTTGAATGGCACGTCTAAAGTCTTGGTCAAGTGGACTAATCTACCAACTCATGAAAATACTTGGGAGGATTTTGAATCTATTGACAGGGCATTCCCTGATTTTCACCTTAAGGACACGATGAAACTGATAGGGGAAGGTATTGTTAGGCTTGTAATAACCCAGGTTTATAAGAGGAAGGGCAAAAAGGGAAGAGATGGGCCCGAGATACACAAGCAAACAAAAATGTGATACGCATAACAGAATGTCTACGTGTTAAGAGAGCATTGGAGTGGAATATTTTGCCTGATAGTGGATGACATGTTTATAAGATGAGGGAAGGTAGTAGAGTGGGGGGATAAGAGAATTTTGGGAAAGGAATCGATTAGGCATGGACCTAGGGGCAGGGGAAGCATCTTGCACCTCTGATTGTCTTTCTTTTCTACATTGTTATTCTCATTTCTGAATGCTAGTCTATTGCACCGTCATCACAAGTTAACCTTAGAGGATTTTCCATTGTTTCTTTAAATATATTACCAGTTCTTATCATATAACTTTTCAGTCATTTCAGAAGAAATGAAGGACTACCCAACCTTATAAAGTGGTTAACTTATCCGAGGAACCAAATTGGACGAGGGGTATGGGAGAAAGGAAAAGAAACAAAAACCAAAGTATCTCAGAAAATTCACTCATAATTTTTTATTTGAATTCTTTGTATAAATTTTGTTAATGATTGAAATCAAAATTGATATTATTTCATATCACAGCTAGCACTATATTAGGTAGATATCTTGGCTGTTATATTGGGAAATATTGTAATTGATAGTAAATCAGGTAATTGTCATACACAACATATGTTTAGGGGAAAATATATTTAAGGTAACTATATTTAGAAACAATGCACTAATAGTGCACAGTATTTACAATTTGTATATGTATATATATCTGATGAGAATCAATGGATAAATTATCATTCTCCTACCATTCTTCTGCATTATCATTCTTTATACCTTTTTCTAAGTTGGTATTAGAAGCTTAAGGCTCTAATTGCACTACTAGATCTGGGAACTATGGAAAACTCAAGCCACCCAGCCCAAAAATTTCTCACGTCCTTTTGTTCTGTCAAGTTGGATAGAAACAATTTCTTGCTATGGAAATCTCTGTTCTCCCACTGATTAGGGGAAGCAGACTTAAAGCTACATCCTTGGGATAAAGGAGTGTCCCGAACAATACATCACTAAGGGTTTTGCCAAGAAAACAAATCCAGCATATGAAGAATGGATGATCAATGATCAACAACTTCTGGGGTGACTTTTCAATTCAATGACAGAAGATATGGCAATTCAACTACTACATTATGAGACCTCAAAGGAGCTTTGGAAAGTGCTCTAGTGTACACACAAGATCTCAAGTTGCCTTGCTAAAGAATTCCATAGCACACAAAAAGGCTATATGAAGATGGAGGAGTACTTAAGCAAGATGAAGACAATCGAAGACAACCTTAAATTGGCAGGAAGCACAATTCCAACCTAAGATTCAGATCTGATAATCCAAATTCTTGTTGGCCTAGATTCTAACTACAATGCTATTGTGGTTCAACTATCTGACAAATTTAGTGTGACTTGGGTTGACGTACAAGCTAAACTCCTTGCCTATGAGAATAAGCTTGAGTAGCTAACTAATTTTTCAAACCTTTCCATTAGTCCTACTACTAACATAGCTACAAAGTCTGACAAGGGAAATAAGTTTCATAACCGTGGAGAATAGAAAGGCACTAACCAACGAGGATCTAAAGGAGGAACCGAAAAAGGTCAAGCCTTTAGAGATGGACTTGTGTATTAATTTTCTAGAAAGATAGGTCATATTGCTATAAATTGTTTTTACATGTTTGATAAGTCCTACATGGGCAACTCTATCAAGGAGATCAAGCAGAAAAACACAATGCCTTTGTCACCTCACAAAATTCAACCAGTGACCATGATTGGTATTTTGATAGTTGAGCCAACAACTATATCACTCATGACATTAATCGATTTCAAGAAATTTCAAAAAATGATGGTAAGAGTTCACTAGTAGTTAGCAATGGTAAGAAGCTCAATATACTTGATTTTGGTATTATAACCCTAAATACTTGTATAAGACTAGTAAATTTGCATGATATTCTATTTGTGCCTAAAATCACTAAACATTTGTTAAGATTTTTTAGGCTAGTTGCTGATAATGACATAATTATTGTGTTTGATGCTAATCACTATTTTGTGAAGGACAAGGCAACAGGGACAGTTCTGCTAGAAAGGAGACTCAAGAATGGTCTATACCAACTTTCAGGGTCTCCATGTGCCTATATTTTAATGAAGGAAAGCTGGCATAGAAAGTTAGGACATCCAAGCAATAAAGTATTAGATGAAGTGCTGAAGGAATGCAATGTCAAGGTGCCATACAATGAAAAAATTTTCTGTGAAGCTTGTCAATTTGGAAAAATGCATTTATTACCCTTTAAAAATTCTACTTCTCATTCTCAGGAACCTCTCAAACTAGTCTGCACTAATCTATGGGGTCCTGCTCAATAAATTCCACTTCTGGTTTCAAATACTATGTGAACTTTGTTAATCAACCCAAGAAGGTTTTCTTGGTCTTCAATGAAGATCACTTCCTTTTCCATGAAGGTTTTCTTAATACTAAGAAATCAGTAGAGACTTTTACTAAATGTGTTTCCTTTTTTTATCCTCTTACTTTAGCATATACATCAATTAATCAAGGCCAACAGGAAATAAGTTTTGAAATATCAAGAAGCAATCATGACAGTAGCGGTCAACACGTCTTGCATGCATCATTAGCTCAAGGCCAATCTCTTGAAAGGCAACGTTGCAACACTCCAGTCAGAACAACTAATGAAGAACCTAAACATGACACTAGTGATCAACTAAACAACAACAATAATACAACAACCAATAAAATCAATAAAACAAAAGCTGCAGAACCCAGTAGCAGTCCAACACTACCCACTAATTTGAACCGAATGTGCACTAGAAGCAAATATGGAATTTACAAGCCCAAGCTTCCTTATGTCGGCACAGGAGAGAAGTGTATAGAAGAGAAAACCAAACATAGTGCAGGAGGCACTTTAGAAACTAAATTGGAAGAAAGCAATGGAGAATGAGTTCTATGCCTTGGCTTCTAACAGAACTTGGACTCTAGTACCTCCTCAAGGTCAAAAAAATATAATAGATTCCAAGTGGGTTTTCAAAACTAAATATAAGGCTGATGGCACAGTAGAAAGGAGGAAAGTTAGGTTGGTTGCAAAGGGTTTTCAACAAACTGCCGATCTTGATTTTGAGGAGACTTTCAGTCTTGTGATTTAGGTGAGCACGGTTCGGATCATCTTAGCAATTGCAAGGCGCTATAACTGGGAAATAAGGCAAATAGGCATCAACAATGCCTTCCTAAATGGCTATCTAAAGGAATCAGTCTTCATACGACAACCTAAGGGCTTTGTAGATCTAGCCAAACCTCACCATGTGTAACCAAGGCAATTTATGGTTTAAAGCAGGCCCTAAGGGCTTGGTTTGACAAGCTCAAAAGTGTCTTGATCAAATAGGGGTTCCAAAGCACCAAAAATGACTCATCTCTCTTCTTTCTCAAAGATAAAAATTACATTACCTTTCTTCTTATCTATGTGGATGACATCATTGTAATAGGAAGCAACGTTGAATTTTTGAGATCCTTCATCAGACAACTTAACATGGTGTTTGCACTAAAGGATCATAGGGAGCTTCACTACTTTCTTGGAGTGAAAGTGCAAAGGGACTCTAGCGAAATTTATCTTAAACAGACAAAGTATATCTCAAACCTGTTGAAAAAATTTAAGATGGACCATGCCTCACCATGTCCCGCACCAATGGTTATAGGAAAGTCATTAATAGCTGAAGGAGAGTTTATGGAAAATCCAGAAAATTTCAGGTAGGCAGCAGGTGCTCTCCAGTACCTAACCAACACTGAGCCTGACATAGCCTATTCGGTTAACAAGTTGAGTCAGTATATGAGTGTCCCTACAATAAAACACTAGCAAGGCATAAAGAGGATCCTAAGATACCTATGTGGAACTATCAACTACTGCCTACACATCAATGTTTCAATAGATCTTGACTTAATAGGGTTTTCATATGCAAGTTGGGCAACCTGCATCAATGATAGAAAGTCTATGGCATCATGTTTTTCTGGGAGAATTACTTGTTACATGGTCATCTAGAAGACAAAGAGTGGTGTTAAGATCTAGATTTGAGTCCAAATATAGAACCCTCATTGACTTGGCTACTAAAATTAGCTGGATATAGTCTTTGCTATAAGAAATCAAAATGTTCAATCCAAGGAAGCCAATACTGTGGTGTGATAATTTGAGTGCTAAAACTCTAGCATCAAATCTAGTCTTGCATGCCAGATCAAAGCACATTAAGGTTGATGTTCATCACATTAGAGATGCAAGATCAAGTTACTATAGCTTATGTGCCCTTAGTGGACCAAACAGTAGACTGCCTAACTAAAACCCTTACTCACACAAGATTCAACATGCTTTGAGACAGTCTTGGGGTGATTCCCTCATCCCCTCGTTTGAGGGGGGCTATTAATGATTGAGATCAAAATTGATATTATTTCAGATCATAGCTAGCACTATATTAGGCAGATATCTTGGCTGTTATATTGGGAAATATTGTGATTGATAGTAAATCAAGTAATTTCAGTCATCCATAGCATAAGTTTAGGGGAAAATAGCACATATTAAGGTAACTATATTTAGAAACAATGCACCAACAGTGCTCGGTATTCATAGTTTGTATATATATATATATATATATGATGAAAATCAATGGCTACATTATCATTCTCCTACCACTCTTCTGCTTTATCATCCATTCTGCCCTTTTTCTAAGTAATTTGAGTCATAATAATGGAATGAAACCAGGTGATTTAATAATTCTGGCAGAACACCTTAAACCTCAAATGGTACAGCAGATTCAAGTTTCAAACGGTTTAATCGGACAGTTCCAAGAATGTACTCTGGGAGTTCTGCCTCTTCTTTTGCCTGCAAGTATACCATCAGTTAGATGAACATTTCAACTTTTAGAAGTGAATGCACTAGCAATGACGTAAAAGAATCCAGGAAGAGACTATTCCTTCATTATTCCTAATATAAAGAAACTTGTAGAAATTGAAGAAGATTTTCCTCAATTGCTTATTCTGTTTAAAAGTGATGTTAATCGGCTCACCACCTTCCCTTTTTAGAAATATTCAGTTTTGCAAACCTCTTCCTCTCAGCTTTTCCTTATATGTGATTAATGGTATATGTTCTTTGTAAAAGGGCTACACCATCTTTAGCACAAATCAAAAGTATTATGCCTCTGTGTATGTGACAGTCACAAAAGAAGAATATACTTTAGAAAGAGAGAATCCACTTGAGAGGATAAGAAATCCAATCTCTTCACATATTCTTAACAGAAATTTCCTTTAAACAAACATGAGTATGACACAAAATATAACCTTCAACCAAATCTTATCCCGTAATAAAAGTAAGGCAGACACCCTTTAACTTAAGAGCATCCCTCCCCAACCAAATACACCCGAGAATTGCATAAATAGCAGTCACATAAAATCATAGCTTAATTATTCTTGCCAAATATCAAGTCTACACCAAAAGGAACAAGGAAAGATGACACTATAAGGATAGTTTGTCCATAAATTTTATGAATAGAAAGGCACAAACCTCTATCAAAATTGCAAGGTCAACGACTAGACTTGTAACATATCCCAGGACAAGGCCAATGACACTCCTGGCTACAGAAGAAGATCCAATGTCCACGTCAATCTGTATAATACAGACAATTACCACGAAAGTGTAATTTACCAGACAATGTGAAAATGGCAGCTGTTAAAAGAGAGTAACAGAAGGCATAGTTGCTGAAACTGTGTGTCTAAAATGCACAACAGAACTTGAATTATATAGGCTTATTACAATAAATACAATTGATTAAAGGAGTTATTGTTCCTATAAATCAGAGATGATTTGCCTATACAATCACTATTTAATTAAATGCAGAATATTAGAATCTGATTTTCAACAGCAGCAAAGTTACATGTATAGTGAAGCTCAATTCTACAACCAACCAGCATATTATTGCATACGATTTCAACAATATTGAATTTGGAATCTTCAACAACTAGCAAAAAATTTCAGAATAAATGTTAAGCTCCATAAGCAAGAGCCAATATTTGATAGTTGTGGGGCATGGAATTTACACAACCTAAAATTAAGCTGAGATTATCTATATTTATATTAACATGCTGTTCTCATTTTGCATTTGAATGATTGCATTCAGGGAGTAGATAGGATACAAAATCATCAGATCTATAACAATACCCAACATCATCCTCCCTCAGATGTCCTATTGAAAGTTTGGTTATAGAAAGAGTGAGCCAGTGTTACTACTGTGAGAAATAAGGAGAATTTTCTAAATTGGCTTGAGTGAGAATTTCACCCAGCAGTATGTTTCATAGGCATGAGGATTACAAAGATAATAAAGAAAAGTACATTTTACAAGAGAGAAATTAAGATAACACTATTTGCCATGATACATTGAATTTATTCTACTTGAATATTAATATGGTTCAACTTCCAACACTACAGTATATTTTTGTTATCAAGGTCCAAGGATTAAAGACGAGAAAATGTTAAAAAAATGAGTAACTAGAAAGTAGCTATTAATGTGACTCTGTGTGTGTATCTTCTTAATTCAAAACAGAGTTGGCCTCTAAGGTGGAAATTGGGATAGAGTAAGGAAATGAGAGATGTATGCTGACTGCATAATCCTCATATGCAATTTAATTTAAGTATAAAATTGCATAAGAACTTCATCGACAAACATGAACAAACAATTAGCATAGAAAAACACAATATTCTGAAACTATAATTAATACAAGAGAACACGTAACAATAACAATGATATAGTATAATAGAAATAAGGCAGAGACTTCACTTCAAAAGTTTTTCCATTAAATTTGAGAGTCAACATATAACAAGTTTTACTTCTTAACTTGGCATTCCAACTACACATAACTAAATCAATTATCATCATCTAACCTGAGTAGTCAAATGGGAAAAAATGCTAAGGTAGCATTACCTCCAAAAAATTATCTTGTCTAAAGTATTTACAAGTCACAGCTTTTCCTAAGAGGCAAGCTTTGGTTCCTACAGCTCTCTTGACCATCCAATACCCCTGTATCAATTGAAAACTATTAGTTGACCAATGCCATCAGTCATCAAACAGGGCATATATATAACACTTAATTGAGAATCACAGACCTCAACTATACTTGGAATAAGTTTGAATCTTGAGTCCCGAAACGCATCACTTCCATCAACAAACTTAGCTAACAGAGAATTTTTATTTATCGGTCTGTCAGCTGCATAATACAGAACCAGACTGTAGTTTGGTCTCGCAGGAACCTGGATTTGATGACACAAAAAATAAGTCTTCATTGAGAAACTGATCTGTGGCATAAACAAATTTTCCAATGTAACACTTATATCTATATACATAAACTACAGACAAAGATCTCTTGAGCCATTGAGATCTTACATTGTTGATTTCAGAGATTAACTAATTAAAAGACAAAGAAGCACATGTTATAGAATATTCATGATTTCAATCAAATAAATTTTCAGCTTTTAGAATCACATCTATGCTTCCTAAATCAAAAAAGTTAAGCCAGTGAAACCTTCCAATGTGTTCCTCAGTCAAAGTTGGGAGCCTTGACACTGTACACGACTACTCATAGTAAAGCTACTCAATTCTTGACTCAATGTCAAAAGTAATAATATGCTGGTAATAGACTTTTTCAAACTAGGTATAACCAGGAAGAGGATGAGAGTTGAGACATGCTGAAGAATCACTTGGTCAATAATGTTAAACAGTAAGGCAAGGATCAAACAGAAATTTATCCTTCTTAATTTCTTTAGGAGGATTTCTTTTCTTTTTATACTTTAATTTCTCTTTGTGAACTCTTCTATTAAAAACCAAAAATAAAAAATAATAATAAAATTGCAACATGACCACTTACATTAAAGCTCAAGGAGCTTGAAACTTGATAAACAATCACCTCAGACTCAACATTTAAATAGAATTGTCATTGTAAAATGGAGAGTGGTATACCAGTTGGCCAACTATGCTTTGATACCATTTCAAAGAATCACTGGATAATCAAGGACCTAAGAATGGTTTTTGACTATTCACACATTTAATAACCTTAATTTTCCCATAATTTGTGAGTGTGTCTCAAAAACAAAAACAGTGACATCCATACCTGGAGATTAATGACAAGAATAAATGGAAGCTTTTTCCCGGCTTCTGACTGAAATTCAGAAGGACAAGATTAGACAGGATAATGATATAAGAAATTGACAATATCAATATCTCCAACTTATGGCTTCCAGAATACCAAGATAAAATACATAAATAATTTCAACCACGCCTAAGCTTTAGCATGCACTGGACTAAAAGACTCAAAGAGCAATATTATTTACAAAATTGCAGAAAAGATATGGCTTTCTTAAAAAAGAAAAAAAAGATGATCTAGAACCACCTCAAATAGCAGGAGAAACAAAGAGTAGCCAAGGATAAACAAAGAAGCACAACCATACAGGAGATATATGATATGTTTCTAATTGGCAAAAACTGCAAGACTATACCAAATTAATCTTAGAAACTCAGGGTCAACAAGTTTTATACAAAACAATGAAAAACTGAACAATGGGGTATAAAGCTCCATTGGAGTGATGATTTAATGAAGCTTTATATCAGTGTCATTGATCTTGCATTTAATTTTCAACAAATCTAATTTTTGCAGAAGTAGGAACATGAGAACTTAAAAGCTTGAGCTAATTGATGGTTTAGCAAAAACATTTTTTGTTATAACAGTCCCACATTATTTGTAGTGTAATCTTGTAATTATTGTATATTAGGACTGACTGATTTACAGTTGTACCATATTAGGTATATTTTTACGAAAACAAACATGTAGCCTTGTATATATTGAAAAGCCTTGTACATTTCAGAATAAAATAATATTCAGAAATTTCCAACCTTTTTCTTTTAAGTTTTCTTAATCAACATGTCCAAAGCAAACTGAGCATCTTTCCCTCAACCCTATTTTACAATAATCAATATGAGAATTAAAAGATGAAAAACGTTGGAAATTGATATTACCTGAACCAAAAATTTAGGGTGAAGGGCAATTCTATCTACGGACTTTTCAACTGTAAACCAATCGACTGCTACAAGCCTGAGAAGAGGATCTCCTCCAACTACCTGCATGACAAATTTTGTGTCCATGACATTCTGATAGACGCATAAAATCTGATGGGAGGGATCGATTGGTTGATCCGGGCCTAATGAGGCCCACTATATGGAAAGTATATTCTAAAAGGAAGAAGCCTCACACTGCCAGCATGGCAGTTAGTTAAATGATGATAATTCTGTTAGGAGTGGCTGGACTTTAGGGTAACTGGGAAAGGAGGAGAGAGAGAGAGAGAGAGAATGCATGCAAATTGTGACTTTAGAGAGGGGGAGCAAGGTCTTTCACTGGTAGACGAACACTGTTATAGAAGTTGAGGCCCTGGTAAGGTGCAATCAGTAGCGGACTGGGTGTAATTTCCTTTCATTAATAAAAGCATTACTTTTTTTTTTTTTTTCAGTATCCTATCACATTCAGCCAGAACAAAATAAAGTAACATATACGTCACAATTATGCAAAAGTAGATTGAGATCTTTGTTGAAAAAATGTAATTTTAAAATTGAGAAATATTGACTTTTGAATTTGCAAAACAAAATAAAAATAAAAATGGCAGAGTTCAAATGACCAATATGCCCACAACCCCTAATATCCTCCCATTGGAGGGACAGAAATAAGGGGAAATTTGAAGGATATTGAAGCACATGCACACTACTGCAGCATTGCTCATAATCCAAGTTAAAGAAAAGGTTTGCTGTCCTTTTACTCTATAATCAGAGGACTTAAAATAGTCAACTAACCTTAGAATTATCTTTAAGATAGTTCTTTCCTCTAATCATAAATCCTTTTCCGCTAGGAGAAGTCCAACAGTTTGTGTCATTATCATCCTTTCCTTTGTGCAAAGAACCATGCAAGTCACTTGGAATTGTGATATGAGTTACATGAGGATCCAATTCTTCGCTTAGATTGGGAGCTGCGTGCAATAACCAAATATATTAGATTGGAATTCCAAATGAAATCAAGAAATTAAGAAGTTATATGTAACTATAACCAGTTACTTACAAATGAAAGAATGCTTTATTCATTTTTACCATTACCAGTTTTCTTTTACTCTTGTAGATTAGATATATAGATTGAGTACAGGTAATATCATGAACTAACTATCCTAAAGCTTAAGCCGTCATGTGAAAGCACATGAATAATTTTATATCTAACAAATCCTCTTACATGAGCCCTTTACAGGCCTAACCCACCTCCTGCTAAAATTTAACTTATATATAGAAGAATGGGGGTAACGAGGGTCAAACTCTAGACTACGTGCATGGTCAAAGGCTTTGATATCAAGTCATAAATCAACTCCCTCAAAAGCTAAAGCTATTAGGTAAAAGCACGTGAATGGTTTTATATCTAACAAGTAGGCTTAATTGTACTTCTAGTTCCTATAGTATTGTGGTTGGATGATTTTGGTTCCCCAAAATGTGATTGTGCTGATGTGGAGCTGAAGTACTGACAAAAGGTGTTGAAGTCGGTCCTAATTTTAATTGCTTGATTTTGGTCCCCATATTGGTCCCTATATTAACTTGACATTCAACATTTAGGAAATGCAAAAAAAATTTAATTCCTAGACTTGAACCCATAACCACAAGAGTGTGGACAAGCAATAAAATCAATACACCACATAGTGTATTTGATACAAGTATGACTTAACTATTATATGTAGAGTTCTTAAGGGAGTTTTAGAGTACAAACACAAACAAGCCTTGTGTTGTTGTTTTTGTAGATAAAAATTTTCAATTAATAACTAATTATTTTAATTCTAACTTATAAATATTTTTATACTTAATATTATTTGCAAAATTTTAAGTAATAAATTAAAAAAACAAATTTGTTTGAATTCTTGTGGGCTGATCAATTTTTCTTGACCTGTTAAAGGAAAAAAATTTCAGCCATCCAAGAGTACGTACTCCTTCCATTAAAATCATGACATGTGGCATGTATGGTGTTTTTTTTTTTTTCTATTTTAAATTTTTTGAGATAAAAATAAGAGAAAACTGTTTAAGAATAATAACTGACAAAGGAGTAGGTACTACAGGGGTACATAAAATTTACTCTACTAAAGGTGTTTTTGAGTCCATTCTCAGTGTTTGAGGAGTGATCAAAGTTCGTGTTGAATAAGCAAATGTTCATTGGAATGATTGGATAGTCTAAATAAGTAGAACATCGTAGAGAAAGTTATTATAGCTTCACTTCCTTTTTCCCCAGCAAATAACAAGAAATAAAGGAAAAGCTGACCTGCAGTTCGCTTCAAAGCCAAGGTTGTGATTGCCCATGAAATATTCTTTAGTTTGACTCTTGGCTCCTGATAAATTGGACAAGTTGATTACACTATAGAACTTAACAAAATGAATAATTTTTCATCGTTTCAAATCAGTCACACACAAATAACACCTATTTCTATTGTAGACTATTTTTATAGCTGATAGGTAGAATCAGGAAAACCTGCACAACAAGTTTCTGATCATCATCACTTTCTTCATCTGAAGTTGACGAATCAGCAGTAATTGCATCATAAAACTCATCCTGCATTTCATCCTCATATTCAGTACTGGAAATAGAAGCATCAGAGATTTTGGAATGAACAATTGTGGTGGCATTTTCACGGAGGAGTGCAGGATTGGCTGCAATGTATTCCTTCAGACCTGAACCATTATTTAGCAACATATATTAAATGCCTCTGCCCTCAGGAATGGTATTCACGTCCAATTTGTTCAATATGAGAATACAAGGCACACCAACAGTGCATTGCAAGAAACTTTTTCTTGTTTTGAAATGGAAAAGAAAATTTTATTAAAAGCAACAGAATTTTATGTCTTAGAAAGAGGGTTTCAAACAAAAATGAAAAACAATGGCTTCCAACAGTAACCTAACTAAACTAAACAAGCCTCCCCTAATTTCTCTTTATATGAACAGAAGAGATCCCTGGAAAGATACCATAAGCTGAGAACCCAACAGAAGAAAAGTAAACAATCCTATCCATAATAAAGTGAAACAGACACCCAGATTTTCAAAAGAACTTGAGTTCCCCCACATGCAGGATACTGAGAAACTAGAAATCAACAGAAATAATATACTTTACTATTTCAAGGATCATCAGAAATCCTAATATTTCTCAGCATCAATTACACTTTTTGAATTAGAAATTTATTGAAGTTCAAGATACCTTTCTTTATTGTAGGAGAGAATTTAAGGGCAGAGGGGGCAGCTTCCACCCCTCACCTGCGGCAAACTTTTTTGTTTGTGTAGTACCCTTTCTAGGTAAACTAATACAGGAGCAGATTGTTTAATGTTCTGTTTTATTATTTGTCTATTTTATTTAGAATTTAAAGTTTTTTTTTTCTGTGTTAAGTGGTCACATAGTAGCATTCGACTTTTTTAACGAGGTTTAGACTTTTAAGACTATTTTAGCCCATAAATATTGGGCTAGCTTTGTGTCTTTTGATTAATTAACTTCTTTTTGTTCAAAAAAGCTTTTAATCAAAAGTTTCTTGAGAAAAAAAAAAATCCAAAAAATGATCACTAACATGCACATACAAGAAGAGATTTGTGAATAGGCCGAATTTTATGCTTGATTATTTTTCTTACATAATTTGTTCAAAGTATAAAATATATAATATTTTTATTGGAAATTATTTGATTAACAACGTTGCCCCTCCAAATTTTTTGCTCAAGTTCCTCCGTTGTCCTTTTAGTTGTTTAAATGTCAAATAGATTGTCAAATATAGATCATGTTCTTGATACACCCATTTCAGTGAGGCAACCATTAAAGGAGTATGTTAGGAGGAATAAAATGCAGGCCTAGTCTAGGAAGGCATGATTAGTTATTTATTAGTTATTTCTGAAGAGTGTAATTTCTATGCATTAATAGTGTAAAAAGATATTACATTGTCAATTAATTAGAAATCACAATAAATATGCCTTTTAAGGTAATTATTGTAAAAGTCAATAAACTTACCATATATGTCTGATTGGAGTGCATAGACTATTTTCACATTTCTGAATGTTATAGGTCAGTTATGTATTTGGTGCGACAGTTATTTGAGGGGTGGTTTCTATTTGTTGCAAGACAGTTATCTACTTGTGGTAGCAGTTATTTTTGTAAAAAATAGATATAGGGATTAGAGCAAATATGTTCATTACATAGTTTGTTGTTTCTGCAGTGTTTGAAGGAGGAAAACCTGTAAGGGGCAAACCCTGCATGTTGGTGTGTTCATTGTACTCAGAACTATAATTCGGGACTGCACCAGAATAATTAGTAGAAATTAAATCTTATGTCAGTATTCAAACTCCTGAGCCCAACAGTTCTCTTCCTGTCCGTTAAAGATTTAGTTTACAAACATGTGATAATTAATAAATTTATGGAGTTCAATCCAGCCTGAATAGTTTTGTGATAATTAATAAATTTATGGACTTCAATCCAGCCTGAATAGTTTCAAAGATCACAGATTCCATGTTGGACTATAAGCTTGCATGTTGAAATTTAAATAAAGTAGAGCCTTCACTGCCTTCCGCTCTGGTGTAATTCCAACTTCATAAGGTTACTGATAAAATGGGATCAGATCTCAAGTAATCAGGTCCATTCCCAAAAAAGAAGTGAATCTCCCAGTATTTACTTTTCTCTGAATCCCATCCTACACCACCAAAAAGAAAGCTTTTCCTCCCTTCCTCTCATGGTTTCCCTTTTCCTGATTCTCCCAAATACCCCCTAATCAAAAGAAAGAAAGAGACTGGTAATTTTATGTCGGAATAATCTATACTGTATCATGTCACAATTAAGGGCCCTGCTTTTCTCACACCCAATAAGAACTTAGTTTGAGAAAGACTTGAGAACTACATCAAAAGAGGCTAATTTAAAATACCTAGATGACTACATGCAAGAAGTTTGGACTACATACTTTTGATAATCTTAACTGCCAGTGATTCTAGACAATTCAGAGAAATATATAAGATGGAAACAATAGTACAAATACTTAACCTGCCACTTGGCACAATAGTGCATAAGGAATGCTCCTCTCAAATTTTGAGCTCTGGTTGTTCTTCCATCGGCACCAAGACACACAGTGAATCTCTAAAGTGTGGGTCACTAAACATCTAGGGCTATTTGATGCCATAGATGTGTTCAAATTTCTAATCTCCCACGAAGATGCTGCAGCCAAAATACAACACATACGGGGATAAAATTAGTCAATGGTCAATGGCCAAAAATACAAAGTCAGTGGTCATATTTTCTTTCTTCTAATCAGTTTCCAGAGAGTTCTGAAATTAAAGGAAGAGTCCCATCATAAAGAAATGCTAGCAACACACTCTTCTTGATACACTCTCCACCATTGGGTGAAATTAATGTGGATACCACTAAATAACAAATGGAAATCATTAAAAAGGGGTGGGAGCCACATTTAATTTCACCTAATGATAGAGGACGTGTTGAATAGAGTATGTTGCTAGCATCTTTTTTCTACCAAAAGCAAACAACTTGTCAAAATAAACTAATGAATTTAAGAGGCAAACCACAAATTTTCAAGCCAGTACGGAATGTCAGTCTATCTGTCTAGTTTCTTTAACCAAAAAGAATTATTAAGGAAGAACAGAGAAAATTAAATGAATTTTGCCAAATTTCAAGAGTATTAATGATTACTTTTTTTAAAAAAAGATCTTTAGCCTAAAAATTATCCATGTTGTAGAAAAACAGAGGTAAGGTAGCAAACAGAGAGTCTAAAAAAATCTAGGTTGCCCAATATTTGAATAAATTGAAATACACAAAAAGGAAAAAGTAGATAATTCTGATTAGGATGTTTGTAATTACAGGGAAAAGGTGGATGGAAAAGAGATAATAGAGACTTTGAATAACATTTTTTAAGGGCGAGTAATGATATCTGAATGTGATGATATGAGATGTATGGAAATACAAAACACTAACCAATAGCGATAACCTATTTATATTAAGATTCTACATCAAATAGTAGTATACTACAAATAGTAAATTCAGCCCAATAACTTGTAAGTCATAATAATATAACAAGATTCTTAAAACAATATGAATCCTAATAACAAAATAATTTCAGGACCAAGAAAAAGGTAGACCAATAATACCAACTACTCTATGTTGCTTTTGAAAAGGTTGAAACTTCATATGCATTTAACTGACTGTAACTCCTGAAAGACAACAAATACCAAGCACCACTAGTCAATTCCCAGGATTTAATGCAAAATGTTGCTATCTTACGATTAACTTTAGCACGTCGATATCCAGATCTCTGAGGCTTTTTCTTATGTATAGCTGGAAATTGCAAGATAGCTGCATGAATTAAATACATAGAATATTTCAGCATATATTGTCTGAGTAAGTTGAAATACAACATGATTTCAACTAAAACAGAACAAATCCAAGAATCACAGCTGATGATCATATAAATCAAGGTTACAACAACCATGACCACCATAACAATACCAAACTTCTGTATTAAAAAAATACAATACGTTTGCATAATTAAAAAATATGGATGCGATGCACATAGCAAAAGAAATTTCATTTCTGGAGCATTATTGCAGTTTGATAAGTGTTATGTAAAAACTTCAGTCTTCAATAAGTAAATGAAATACACAATATTTCTATGCTAACAATGAAAGTAAATGAACAAATTCTTGACAATGACAAAAGTTCCAAGCACGTGATAACAATAACCATATTCTTACTGTATGTTCCATCTTGTCCGCGAAACCATCGCCTAGAGAAGACAAAATCCTGCTTTGAGTGCCACCTGGGTTAAGTTCAAAAGGCAATTAATGAACATTATAAAAAGTAAAACATGATTAAGTAACAATAATTTGTGTAAAACTTGCTTTCTATTCACTGATGAAAACAATAATTAATAAGGCTGTGGCAGAGAAGACAGAGATGTCATGAAATTGTAGCTATTTGGCAACAAAAATTTCATCACTAATAACTATAGCATCGACAAACAAACACACACCCCCCCCCCCCCCCCCCCAAAAAAGTTAGCACATGTCTAACATGAAGAATTTAGCGGAAAGAAAACCAAAGTCAATAGGAAAATCAAATTAGCCAGGCATGCAAATCTCTATCAACGAAAAAATCCACACAAATGAAAAATTATAGAAAATTAAACAAATTTATTAATAATGAATTTTACAGAACAGAGCATACCATTACAGCAATCCAGTTGTTACAATGGTATAATTTTTGAAATTTGAAAAGGTTAGCATCAATAAATTACCGAGATAGATACTTAGAATCATATGTCCCATAAACAACATCGTAGTGTCCATCATAAGAATCTACCAGCTCCAAGTCGCACATCAATGTATCCCACCTGCAAAAAATAAACATAGAAGAGACTAATTTGACTAATTTCCCCAATATGTTATCAAGACACTCAAGCACCTTTTATAGGCAACTTACTCATATCTTTTCTGTTGTTCAGTGCTCAAAATCACTTCAAAAACAGTATCTGCAGTTGCATCAATAACACCAACAGACTTTGCAAGGATACCCTTACCATTCTACAAAGCACAAAAAATGTCAAAATAGGAGAGAAAAATGTCAAAAGCAGAAATCTGACTTATTTATCTGTCCTATCATAATGAACTAAGTCACCAATCTCAGTTGTTGTAAATGTAACATAAAAAATAGGAGAGAAGTCATAAAACAAGCATATGCAAACATTTTAGATATTAACAAAACTAACGAACCAATATCAGGCAATTCATTATCATGAAAGAAAAGGTTTTGAGTTACAAAGATAAACACATCCAAGGTTTTTATTGACAGTACTTTATTATTAACAAAATGGCAAAATGATAGCCATTTCATTTACCATATAAAGGGCAGCAATACACATAAAGGTGTCCTTTTGACTTTTACCAATAGAACCAAAAAATAAAACCAACCTTGTGAAAATATAAAGACATTACTAGTACACGTATGAGCAGATATCATACCACTACTTGAAAAACTCTCAATGTCAGCCACAAATTCATAATAGGAAGAAAGAAAACACGTTAACCATTCCAGAAGCAGAAAAGTGGTTGTTGCATAAAGTTAGGATGCAGTATCTATTACTGTTCAATTTATTCCAAGTGTTTTTTACTGCACTGTTAGTATTTTCAGTTAGAAGTTAGTTTCTGTTAGAGATGATAATTCTCAATTATACGTGTATGTGTATCAGAACCTTGTAATGTCATTCACTCTCTCTTCTCTCTCAGCTGAACTCTATCAAGCAACTTGTGCTGCTCAAGCTTTACAAGCAAATATCAACACAGAGAAACAAGTATTGGGTAATAAATGAATCGGCAATGAGACAAGTATTATACTCTTACAACTCATGTTAGAATAACAGACATGAATGAAAAGCTAACTAGTTTTCAAGAAATAAGTTAATAATCAGTATTGCCCAGGACCTCCCCCACCCAAAGAAGTGAATTGTATAGATACCTACCTTGTGATCAGAAACATCCTCAAAAATTCTAATACCTGAAACCACAAACAAAAAACATCTAGATGTATAAGGATAGATTCAGCTATAATTTTTTTCTATTGAAACTAATGTAAATAAGAATTACAAGTAGGAAAAACCATAAGTAAAAGTATAATTGTATTAAAAGAGTTGGACAGTCAAATCATACAAACAAAGGGCAAAGTGTACAACACTACTCAAGTTGCTTTACCCCAAATAAACTAATGATTTTCTTCCTCTGTAGAGTTTCTTTCACCGTTCTTTTACTTTTTCCTGATAAATGGAATATTTCTATATGGTTAGAGATTACAAGACGTGAGGATTATACCCTCCAAATTTTTCTCCCCTGATACACAATGAATTGATTACCACACAGTTCTATTATTAGTTCAGAGGACTCAGGCCTCCACATCATCCTCTATTCAAACCCAGAAGTAGATGTTATCATTAAAGAAGGGATTTTAGTTACATCCTCAACCTAGAGTTACTCAAAAAGGGGGTCTTAATTACAGTTTTGGATCCTTCAGATTAAATAATTTTATCAACATTAAGAAATCACATCAAGGGAAAGGGTATTAGACTATTAGAGCAGAAAAACACAGCCTTGTAATAGGCTGCAAAATAGTGCGTGAAAGAAGAAAAATACCAGTCATAGTACAAACACATTTCCATTGATGGGCTTCAACTGCATCTCCACTGTCCCCTTCAAATGCATCTGGCCTAGCTGCCAACTTTGATGATTGTCGTAACAGTGTCTCTGGGCCTTTCAGAAAGAAAGGGCAAGAGTAAGTTAACTAGTAATAAAAAGAGAGAAGCATATAAGATAAAAAATGCTAATGCAGCAACCCCACCATTATTATAGAAATTAGAAAAGAAACATGGGATTCCTAGCAAAAACACAACCAACATTGATTTAGAATCATGCTTTCACAACTATCACTACACAATTTCTCATGCATATCAATACCGTAAAATTTGTCTCCTTTTGAAATAGGAAATAAAATGGAGTGTTTTAAGGCCTTGCCTTAAGCTGAAAAATTGGACAAGGTATGAGAAGACTAGAAATGAGACAAGGACAGCTATGAATGAGGCACGATCCAAAGCTTTTGAGGAGTTTTATCCAAATCTTCAAACAAAGAAGGGAAAACATAGATATTTAAGCTTGCCAAAAATAGGGAATGGAAATAAAGAGATTTGGACCAAGTAAGATGTATTGAGGATGAAGAAGGACAGGGTATCATTTGACTCACTAAGTTATTTAATGTGATTTTGAGATCTAAGAAAATATCAGATGAGTGGAGGAGGAACATTTTGGTTCCTATATATAAGAACAAGAAAGATATTCATAATTGTGTAAACTACAAAGGGATAAAACTTATGAAGGGACTTGTATTGGAGGAAGAAAGAAACTATTTCATAAAAATCTGTGTTAGTCTAGGAGGGTACTGTCAAGGACAAATATGTTTCCCGTTTCACTATAGGTTGCAAGGAAGAGTCTTCCATGTCTAGGTCCTTAGTCCAACACCAAAGTTCATAACACAATATTACAAAATGATAGGGAAATTAATGAAGATGTCACACACAAGATATAAGTTGGGTGGTTAAAATAGAGGAAGGCATCGGGGGTTATTTGTGACCACAAAGTACCTACCTAGCTCAAAGGGAAGTTTTATCATAATGTTATAAGATCAGCTATACTTTGGTAGTGAATGTTAGGCTTTAAAGGGACAGCAAGAGAAAAAAGTTGGAATAACAAAAATGAGTATGTTAAAATGGATGTGTAACCACATAAGAAAGGACATGACATGGAATGATTGTAACAAGGAGATATTGATACGACACCTATTAACTTAGTTAAGGGGGTTTGGCCATGTGCAAAGAAGGTCACTGGAGACACTAATGAAGAAAGTAGATCACACAATTTTTAACTTGTGAAAAGGGGTAAAGGGAGACCAAAAAGGACATTAGAAGAAATTATTAAAAAGGATCTCTGATGAATAGTATCCTTAAAAATTTGGTTTTTAACAAAGCCCAATAGCATTGTGTAATCCATGTAGCCACCCTCACCTAGTGAGTGGGATAAGGCTGTTGTTGTTGTTGTTTCGAAATAGGAAACAAAAAAGATGCTCCATTATACTCTCCTAAAATGCATAACAGGTAGAATATATGGCCCAATAAAATCAATTAAGCATGTTACGCCTCAAAAGCACTCCATAATGAATATTATTGATCATACTTTTTTAGTACCTTGGCCAATTCTTATAAGCTTCCTCAACCCATGGGCATATCGCCTCACTCTAGGTCGATGTCCTTCAAGATTGATCCTTTCATAACATAAAGAGCAATGATATGTCAATTTGTGATAAATCATCTAATAGAAGGACAACCTCTAAGACAATCATAACAGAACACCTATTGGTGATCCCAACAACTGTGAAGGTCTTTCATTAAGCATAACTCACATATATACAACATAAACAGTAATATCTAACTGTAAGCAGTATTTCTTGAAAGGATTTAAAAGTAAACTATTATTATTCGCAGATTTTATAAGAAAAAAATAATGGGAAGAAAGAAGAAAAAGACAGATGATTTCAAGGACCAAAAGCATTGGAATCCCCTGCTAATATGTACGATACAACATTATTAATCAGTATGGATCACTAACAAGACTATTCAAATAATGTTATTCTATCAGACTTGAATTTACAAGTGCATTTCAAAAGGGAAGGGGGGGAGCATACTCAGCCTCCATGTTTAGTTTGTCTCTGGCACTTACTCCTCTTGACAGTTCATATTCAGCCTACAAAGAGCATATATCCAGTAAATTAAAATCATTCACAAAGTATGCCAAATACCATATAGCTTTATGACATCCCAATTCTTTCAGATAGCAAACATCTACTCCTGTATTCTTTACATAAATGGGAAACCTATGTTTGAAATTTCATAATAAGAACTCCAATCCAAACCCGCTGCCCCAGAAATAAACTTTCAATCTCAATCAGGCTTGGGTTTTAACAAACTAACAATAACTAAAACCAATAACAAATGCAACGCATAACCTTCCTGTTATTTTTTCATACCTGTTGCTTGGCCTGATCAAATGCTTCCATCCATCTCCTGGCATCCCCAGCTGTAGCACAAGCAATCTTGAAGAAAATGAACATGAAAAAAAAAAAATTATAACACCTGTGCCATGTAGGAGTTCATTAAATTCTAAATTAATAAGCTCTCCAATACAGACACAGATGCAGATACATTTGCATGCTAGTGCAATTATTGAATCAAGAAACTATATTGAACTTTTCAAGCCAAAAATTTGAAGGACAGTTTATGTTATAAAGTTTAATGCTGGGAACTTGGTTAAGCATTTTGATGACACTCCCCACAAGAAGTGTGGTAACAAATGCTTTCAATGAAATTAAGGGAGAATTCCAAACAAAAGAATTCCAGTTGAAAATATTTATTATGAAGGAAAAATAATAACTTGAAGAACTACTTTCATCAGGAGTTCCTGCTTTGGATTCTCCCATAAATTCAATTGTATGCTGGGGGATTTGGCACTTTTTTTTGTAAGATCACAAGGTGTGGGACAAATCCTCTCCCACTCAGGTATCAGCTTGGCCTGGGCCATGAGGTGCTTCAAATGAGTTCTGAACCCCTGCACTTCAGATAAAAGTTCGTCTACATGGAACTCAGGTTGGCAACTGAGCCACTCTTCATAGTTTTGGGATCTTGCAATTATTGCCTTTTTTTCTTTTGTACAATGACTGGCAATGAAATTTGAACCTAAAACCGCAAGCAAACTACCTAACTTCTTGCAATTATTGCTTGTTGGGATATTAATGAATTACTACACTAACATTAAACGTGAAAAATGCAATGGGAGGAAAGTAATTTACATCAATCTTAGAGAGAAGAAAAATTATTATGCACCTAGTGCTTTCGTTTTGAAAGGGATGTTGTGTTTTATTGTTTTTATTTTCAATAAAACTTTAAAGCAACTAAAATCATGTTTTCTTAAAAAATTATAATATGCAGCTTTTACAATCTACAAAAGATGGAAGTTTATGCTTCTGTTTTATACTCAGTAGAGTGTAACAAGTTGCAAGATCAATCTTGAATTCTTCCTAAGCTGTTATACTTGTTAAGCATGCTGCATGGCATGTAGACAGATGTAGTTTTCAATCACTACCAACAATTATTAGAATAAGCAATTAAAAAACATAACTTACTTCTCCCTTTTTGGTCTCATCTAATCGATTGTAAAACCGCAAAACATAAAGATCCTGGGGAAGAAAACAGAAAACATTTAGCTTCCACCAAATTTAGAACGTAACAAAACATGCATGTAAACTCAAATCATAAGAGATTGTTATGCGTCAAACCTCAGAGAATATACCATTAAAACTAATGCACACTCAGTTTAATTTCATAAATATAGTATTTTACCCCAATGTTGACCTTTCGACGACCTAGCTCCTCCACCATTAGTGTGGGTCCTACAACTCCCTTTCTAATGGGTTTCTGCACAGAGGAAAATTTTAACATTAACTATTGAGTGTAATAACTACACACTGTTAATATAAAAAGTTTTACACTGTCAATCAATCAGAAATTATTGTTGATATGACTTTTAAGTTAGTTATTGTAAAAGTCAAGAATGGTGGTTTGTGATTGAATAACTGTGTGTATAACCTATTTTCTCTTAACTATTTTATTATTGAAAAAACAGAGATAAAAGAATAAAGTCCAAGGAGAAATGGAAAATTAGCAAGTGAAATGTCATTGTTACCCACATTTGAAAAAAAAATAAACAATAAAATTATTAAAAGATTATTGAAACTAACAAGTACGTAAGCTCAATTAAACATCACTGATTCATAATCTATCAAAATAAATATTTTCTTTTATAGACAAAAATGTAAGGAATACCAATGAGCCTTATAACTCAACTGTGCCTTGTTTGGCAGCATGAAAATAGTGTGGAAATTAAGGTGAGAGGAAAGAAATAGAGAGGTGAGAAATAAGTTTGTATGTTTGATAGTGTGGAAATTAAGGTGAGAGGAAAGAAATAGAGAGGTGAGAAATAAGTTTGTATGTTTGATAGTAAGGGGAGAGAAGAAAAAACATGTGGGGCCCACCACTATTCATTTCCATGCAAAAATGGGTGGAAATAGGTGTTGGTATATGAAATTGACAAAAATGCCTACAAAAGAGTCGTGCATCTGTTAGCTAACCACTAATAGTCGACTATTACATGGTGATAATCGACTATCAAGACCTGCAAATGGTTCCTTCTTGCAATAGTAAACTATTGGAAATAGATAGTAGACTATTTACAATCTCATTTTGACTGATAGTCTACTATTGTTTTTTGATAATCTACTATTGGAGTTCATTTGTTCTAGACTTTAATATAATTTACATAGGGGTAAAAAAGAAAAGACAACATTAGTCTAATTTTTTTCCTCTCTTTCCACTCAAACCAAACAACCATACAATATTATTTTTACTCTATTTCACCCATATTTCTACACAACCAAACAACTCATATTTTCACTTTATTTCTTACCTATTTCTCACCTCCCTATTTTTCTCCACTCTATTTCCTTCCATGCTGCCAAACGGAGGGTTAATATTTTCACCTTGCTAGTTGAGTCTTCTTAGAAAGGTTATCTATGGGTACAACTTGGGTAAAGTTGAAGAAGATTAATTTTGATAATGATTTGGGTTTTGGGACCATAGATCTAAGACAGAAGTAGTGTTACAAAAAGACCTGCTTCTATTTGTTTCTGCAGCACCTTCAGCACAAACGAAACTAAAAGGTATTCAATGAAAATTGTGTAATTTGGACTTGAATCGTAAATTCTTTCTGATGCTAATTAGCTAAATACTGCATCGATTAGCCTTCGATCCTGCTTGTGATCTCTATTCCAATTACTTCTTTCAAGTTTTAGCAGACCGGACGAATCACAAGCCTCAATCATATTTCACGGGGATAATAAATCCACATTCGTACGTAATATCTCCATTCCGCCACCGACACTATAAAATAATTTTATCAAACTGCGAAATTCCTAGTCCTTCATCTAAAATAATTTTCAATTTCAATTTCGAATTAGCAGCAACATTCATCGTAATAAGCTTCAATAAAAAAAAATAAAAAATTAAGCACAATTCCAGAAGCTACCTCACCAACATCCAAAACCATTACTTCGTTTTGACCGAAAAGGTAAAAGAAGGGAAGAAGAAGAAGCATACGAGGCCAGGGTGATCGTGAGGATCACGCTTGTACATGGCAACATACTTGCCCCTAATGAAGAGGAATCGGAGATGACAGTACTCATGGCCAATGGAATTGACTCCCAAGTGGTAAACCCAGCCAAAGTATTCAAATATCCCTCTGCTGTCCTCGTTTCGCTCCGAGCCTCCGCTCCCGGACTTGTTCAGCTCCGAACCTGTTGCTGCGGCGTCCATCTCACGCGGATGCTGATGCCGGGGCTGCCACACTACACACCAAACACACTAACGTGAATGATCTATTGAGATTATCGGATTCTTCTGCCTTGTTTCGCTATCGTTGGGTGCCTTAATGTCTCCGGTTAAGTAATTAATCATACAGTTGCGATTGTGACACGCGCACGGAGGGAGGTGGGTTGGGTCAGCTACGTGGGTCCCACTTTACGTTAGGGAAAGCGTGGTACGAACTATGAGAGGTTGAGCTGACCGTCAAAAGTTTTGTCATAATGCGACGCGACGCCAACGCGCTGGATCACGCGCCATTGCCAGTTGGAACCTGGATGGATGCTGCCACTCCCACGATGCCACCTATATTAGCTTTTCTTTTATTTTTGTCTGCTGCTTTGTTACTTGTTAGTCAGCGTTTGAGGAAATTGTAAAAATGAATAAATAAATAAATTATATTAGTACTTCTTCGTTAAGATTACTTAAATTGCATTTTTTCTAATTTTAAAATTATACTCTTAAATTTAATTACAAATAATATTGAAAGTTTTAAAAATGTTTATTTATAATTAGAATTATTTACTATTATTTGGAAGTTTATTTATTTGTAAATTACAATTTTTTATATATTGTATAAATATTTTTAAATGAAATATATAAATATATTTATTAAAATAAAGCGAATAGTAGAAACTTTTATTATCAATAATGAATATTTATTATATTAAATATGAATAAATTAAAGAGTTGGCTTTAATTAATAAGGTCCAGTATAGTTAGTAGATAGCTAGATTTCTTAAGTATGTTGAAATGAGTTTGATTTTCTAACCATTGTGTATAAAAAGACTTTGTTGGAAAAGACAAAATTCACTTCAAGGATTTTCATACCTTGAAAATAATTAGTTTTCGACTATCAGTTAGGAGATATCTTTAGTGCCAAAAAAAAAAAAGAGTTGGCTTTAAAATTAATGAAGAAAATAAGTTATTAAAATCAACACACGTCATCTTTATTAATAAAGTATATAAAATCTAAAATCTAAAAATCAAATTGAAATTATGATAACGTCTTTAACATACAATAATTTTCAAATTTAATTTATCTAAAATAAAATAATAGCTTCAATTTGATATAATATATAAAGTATTTAAAATTTTTATCTTACATCTATTTTCAACAAATCTAACGCTTTTGTAGAAATAACACGTCATTTGATAATGGTAGAACAAATGCTATATATAACTTTTGATACATTATTTTTCTATTGGTTAACGATGGATAAAATTTTATTAACAATACATATTATTTGATTAACGAGATAACGATTGATTGATTATCGTGTAACAATTGGATGCTGCCACCCCACCTATCTAAGCTTTTCTTTTCTTTTTAACTTTCTTTTTTTCATGTCTGCTACTTTGTTAGTCAGCGTTTGAGAAAATTGAAAGAATGAATAAATAAATTATACACTTCTTCGTTAAGGATTACTTAACATTCTGTTTGGAAGCGTTCGAATGGAACAAAAATACAAAGAAGAGAAGAGAAATACAGGCAAGTGTATGAACTTTCATCGTTTGGTATCAGAGAAATAAAATGGAGAGTTTTAAAAAAAATGCGGATCCTACACAAAAATATTTTTATGTTGATATGCAAAAAAATGCATAAAAAAATGCTAATTTTTTTGCATTTTACTATACTACTCTCACTTTTTGCGGCAAAGAAATGTCATAATTGATTATACTGAAAAATATAATTGATTATATGATATGCATCTATTTCCAAAATGCCATATAATTGATTATATTTTCCATTATAACCGGTTATGGCATGCCATATAATCAATCATATTAAAAAATGTAATTGATTATATGGCATGATGCAATTAAACAACCTCTAAAATTCTATTATGTTATACACATTATCAAATGTGTGTATAACACACATTATCAAATGTGTTAGGTGTATATCATAATCGAATATTACATTTTAAAAAAATATATTATATAAAGAGTTTAATGGTCATGCACTATTAGTATAAAAAATTTTACACTGTCATCCAATTAGAAATTACCATTAATATGAATTTTAAAGTATTTATTATAAAATTCAACAAACTTACAATAAATAGTGGTTTGTGGTTAAAGGACAGTGTAAAACTACTTTACACGGTCAGTGTATGACCATTAAACTCTTATATAAATAGGTGGATATCAAATTATTCCAAGAGTAATTATTGGCAGTGTTACTCCACTTATAACTTTTTATATATGTTAAATTTCAACGATCCAACCATTAAATATTTTGATATTTTGTCAAGGATGATGCACATCAAATTTTAGGTAAATTAGACATTTGTAGCTAGTTAATCGTCGACATTTACTATAATTTATAAAAGTATATTGTATGTTGATTTGAATTTACTTGATGAAGTATCAAATAGTTTCCAAATTTTATAAAAATTTGTATACTTGTTCTTTTCAATAAAATTTTTTAATTCAACGGTTGGATCATTAAACTATAATATATACCAAGAGTTATTAAATGGAGTAATTTTATCAAAAGTTACTCTTGGAGTAACTTAATTCCTATCATATATAAATAATTATTATATAAAAAATTTATATATATATATATATATATATATATATTAATTTGTACAGATGAATTACTCAAAAATATTTTTTACATATATAAAATCGATTATGAGGTTTTTGTAGTGGATAAAAACGTCATAATCGATTGTGTAAAGAATTTGATTATTAGTGTGTTTGGATCTGAGTCAATGATCCACGTTTTGTAGCAAATCTACTTCCAAATTTTAAAAATGACACAGAAGCTAGTATTTGTGGTTTCAAAGTTGACGCATGTTGAGTATGGTAAACGCCCAACCAAACATGCATTATATAGAACTGAATTAATAAATTTAAAGAATTTGATTATGGGTAAAATTGTGTTACCAATCGATTAATAATTCCTTTTATATGTAAAGAGATTCAATTATGTGGCATATAATTGATTATGTGCTAGGCCATAATCGATTATATTGGGTGTTTTTTTTTTTTAATAATATGGTTAAAAAATTAAAAAAAAAATCTTTGTAAGGGTAAAAATGTAGTTTTATAATATCTTTTTTTTCTTTATTCAAAACCCAAAAAAGTTAAAAAGTACATTTTTAATTTATTTTCTTTTATTTCTCTTCAATTAAATAACTTTTATTTTTATTACATTTCTTATCTATTTTTTTCCTCTCCACTTTTTCATACCTACTCCCTCCCTCTCTACCAACTACAATGTTAAATTATGTTTGAATTAAAATTAGAAAAGTATCTTTGTGAATTCTAATGCATAATTGCAAATTCCAATGCACAAAAATAAGAAAGAAAATTTTGTTGTTTTGAGAATAAAAATACTTTTGAGCATTTAAATTGTCCTTTTTTAATTTTAAAATTATACTCTTAAATTTAATTATTAATTATAAACAACATTGAAAGTTATAAAATTGTTTATTTATAACTATTTACTATTAACTGGAAGTTTATTTATTTGTAAATTAGGAAAAGTGTTTGTATATTGTATAAATATTTTTAAACTCAAATATATAAATATAGTAAAATTAAGAGAATAGTAGAAATTTTATTATTAATAGTGAATATTTTATTATATTAAGTATCAATAAATTAAAGCGTAGTTACACCAAAAAGGATTAAAGAGTTGACTTTAAAATTAATGAAGAAAATAAGTTATTAAAATCAACACATATCATCTTCATTAATAAACTATGATAAAATGTAAAATTTAAAAATCAAATTCAAATTCTGATTAATTAATATTACAATAATTTTTAAATTTAATTTATCTAAAATTATAATATACCAAAATTTAGTTTTTTTATATATATATTTTTAACAAATCTGACGCTCTGGCAGGAACAACACGTCATTTGGTAATTGTAGGAACGATGCTGTATATAACTTTTGGTACATTATTTTTCTATTGGTTAACGATGTATAAAATTTTATTAACAATATATACTATTTGATTAACAAGATAACAATTGATTATCATGTAACGGTAATTAATTATACTCCCACAATTGAAAAATAATACCTTTAAAAAATCATATATCTTTGATTAAAGTGGAAATAATATACACGTATCATTATTATTTCAGTAATGTGAACATTTTCAGTATGACATTTTTGATTTTATCACAACATTTTGTAGTCCTCACTTTGAGGAGGATTTTAATTAATAATTACCTTGACCTGTAAAAATACTTAGCCAAACACTAAAAAAAATGCTATCTATAAATAATTGTTAGCATTATAAGAAATAATGACCATATTAATAATATTAAGGAGAATAATTTTTGACATGTTTTCTTAAAACTTATAAATAAAATCTTGATAAGAATATCTTTAAAAGTATTAGTCAATGATTATTTAAAGCAGTATATTAAATATCCATTGACTAATATTTTTAGAGTATTTAATAAAGGAAGAGCACTAATCAAATTGAAAAATATAAAAATTATTTAATATTTATTTTAAAATGATTTAAAATATTTAATATACTGTTTTACTTTTGTTTTTTGACTAATATTTAATGTATTATTTATTTTTAAATAATGAAAAATATTTAATATTCATTGACTAATATTTAGCTTTTGTTGTTTTCATTAATATTCTCTTTATTTAAAAAACACATAAGTATTAAATAATTTTGTATTCTTAATGTAAAAAAAATTATTTAATATTTTTTACTTTTAAAATTTTTATAACAAATATTAAAAGGCAATCATTAATATTATCATTGATATCAACTTGTATTGATTCGAGTGAAAATGGATCGTATTATTAAGTTATTATTATTTTTTGGTACACAATAGTAACAATAATATTTAAACTTATAATCTTGTGCAAATTATTCAAATACTCCCACCATTAAGTTGACCCTTGTAGGTTTTTAAATTTACATTTATTTTTATTAAGTCATTAATTTGACCCTGTAATTCATGTATACATAGTGAGGAAAAAAATCATTTATGGTGAGAGGAAAAAATAAATAATAATATATTTTACAAAAACTTAGTTGAAAAAAACACAACTTTAAAAATAATAAATATTTTTTATTTTATTTGTAGTTTGAATTTCAAATTTATTTTTCCATCCACATTTTTATTTCTCTAAATCTAAGTGTGTGTTTGACTGTTCACTTATAAAAATGATTTTAAATTAACGTGATTTTATAAAATTGATTTTAAGTAAACGTAAATTTAAAGTAACATGATTTTTGTTTGGTTAGCAAATGTTAGAAAAGTAATTTTCATGGAGAATTTTTTGAAACTTACAATCAAATTTTTTTTTTATGTGTGCGATTACCAAAATAGATTTTAATATTCATAAGTAATTTTTAATTTAAAGTTTTTAATAGTAATTTAATGCAAAAAAATTTTACAATAAACTTAATAATTAAAATATTTGTATAATGTTTTTTTTGGTACTAGGACAAAAGGAAAAAACAAAAACAAGATACAAAAGAAGCCTAAGGTCCAAGAAACGAAATTCCAATGGCATACCCTATCAAAAACAGGATAAACCCTATTGAGGGGTTCAAAGAGTTAGAACAAATGCTCACTTTGGACACCAAACTTGGCCAAAAAATTGCACGTTGGTTGCCTTCTCTCAAAGTATGATGGAGAGAGACACGTCGATTAAGGCTCAAGATTTCCCAAATTGATGAAGTAGACTAGCATACCTGTGCATAATAGGAAAGGTCCCCTTAATTAAGCAAATAGCATATAGAGAGACTGTAAAGCATGTTACATCCCTACAACCCTTACTCTGTGTTAATCAAGCTCATAGTAAATGCCCAGCAACCGAGCATAAAGGTTTGTGGACCTTCCAAATGATCCATAAAAATCAACAATTCAAACACCAAGGAAACTTTAGAGAAGGCCACCACGGCCAATTGGTCTTGGATTCCCAAGCCAGCTCCTGTCAACATTGAGGATGGTCTTCATATCAAATTCTTGTCGACACTTCACCATTCTAGTAACCCTTTGTCCAATTCCTTGCACGTGAAAACTAGCAAGGATATTAGAGGGAAAAGTTAAAACATCAATAGTCCAAGTTCTGTCGTGAAACTCCTTACCCTTGAAACAGAAGATATTTCTTGACCGCCATATCCACTAAAGGCCAACTAGGAATACGAGACCATTAGTGGATGTGACAACTTCCTTAAGCCACTTGTATAAATTTGTGACAACAAAGACAGATTCGTAAATAAAGCTAATGTTTTCACAAAGTTTTTTGGAGAATGTGTAATCACAGATGTAATGTAAAGGGCTTTAGTCAATTTGTTGACACTAACGACAGCAATTAGAAGAACTGATATGGCGTTGGGCCAAAATTGAGAGGTTGGGGAGGGCATTGTGACACAGTAGCCAAGGTAAAAAATTTATCTTCTTAAGGGCACCAAGATGCCATATCCAAGTCTATGAGGTATAGGTAACGGGTCCCATTCTTTGTTGGATAAGCTAGAAAAGCCTTAACCAAGTAAACCTCGTCACAGCTAATTCCCCAAATGACAATGTCTTGAATCACAGGGACAAAATGAAAGTGAGAAGATTTTATCTCATTCTTGATGGTTGGAGGGATAAGAATGACAAGTCTGCCCAATTGCCATTGATTATTTACAAAATAATCCCATAAGCAAAGGTTTACATCTTGTATATGTACATCAAGAACATGGTTGCACAATACACTAAAGCTTGCCTAGTTTGCATATTAGAACGAGGAAGGACCATCCCCTATGGGAGTGAGTGACTAATACCATATATTGAGTCTTTTAAAGTATTGAGTCTCTCAAAGCAAAAAATAGATAGATAGGGTGAGATAGGATCACCCGACCTAATACCACACTAGGGTTTAAACTCTTCTAAGACTTTTCCTTTCCATAACATGCACATTTTAGATGTAGAAAGGCAATGCCAAATAAGATTGACAAGTTTTGCCAGAAACACAATATCCTCTAGTGTATCCTTGAGAAATGCCCACTTAAGTCTGTCATAAGTTTTTTCAAGGTTTATTTTAATAGTCATCCATCTTTTAAGCCTAGCTTTCTTTCTCATTGAGTGAAAAGCCTCTTTTGCCATTATTATCCCCACTCTACCTATTGTGGACGAAACTGTTTTGGCACGATCTAATAAGCTTCTCCATCATGTCTTTAAGCCTTTGGGTAATGATTTTAGTAATGGTCTTGTAAGACACATTACATAGACATATGGGCCTAAAATCCTTCATACAACTTACCACATCCTTTTTTGGAATCAAGGTAATCAAAGTACCATTGATCTCATCAATTTTAACAGGATCATCAAATACCTTTTGCATTATGTCACAAGATTCATCACTTGGGCTAAGAGCTTGAAATTACCCATGCATTTCACTATTTGAAAGATTTCTTTATATCTCTAAGTCTTGCAATAACTAATCTTCCAGTACAGGAAAAACACTAGAGAGATGAAAAGGAACATAGAACTCATCATCAACCATTAAATTATTAATATTTGAACAATACAATTTTAAAGATATTATTAAAATAATAGAGTAACATAAATAATGACAATATTTTTAATAACAAAATTATCAATTACAAGAATATTTTTTAAGATATTGTAATAATTCAATAAAAAATTAATTATGTGAATTGTTAATAATTAAATCAATAAATATAATTTTAATTTTTATTTTCCAATTCTTAAAAATGATTTTTATTTCACTTTATTAATAATCTAGGTAATTAAGTTTTATCAAATTTTATATGACAAAAAATTAAAAATAATATTATTTGTTTTGGATATGAAATATGAATTTTTTATTAATTATTTTTTATCCTACTCTAGTATTATTCTAAAATTTTTGTCATATGAGAATTTAATAATTTAATTTTTTTATCATAATAAAGAAATTTAATTGTAGTATATTTATAAAATAAATATTTTAGTATTATTGTTTAACAAATAGAGGGAATGGACAAATTAATATTAATGTTTAACAAATAGAAAGAATTGGTATAACAAGAAAAAAATCCACAATAAAGGTTTTTTTTTTTGTCAAATCTATATAAAAATAAAGATTTTAAATTTAAGTGTAAAATATTCATAAAATAAAAAGAATTTGGTGTAAATTTTTCAAGTACAATTTTTTTTAATAAAAAACACAAATAAAAAGAAGTTAAAGAGAAAATATTAATTATTACATTTTATTTTAAGAGTTTTATTTTTTACCTTCTATTTGGTAGAGATGTTCATCTTTGTCCTTACCTAGTATAAAATTTTGATAAAGTCATTTGTTTTAACTTGAAATCGACTTTATTAAGACTCGATAATATATGAGATAATTGAGTAAATATAATTTATTACCATAATAATCAAGTTTAACATTGTGAATAGTTAAATTGTAGAATTAAAGGAGTATAAAATTACAATTAAGTATGTTTTATACACACACATATGTGTATTTTAAAATAAATATAATATAAATGTAATATTATTTTATACAAATATTATCTATTGAATTAAGAAATTTTATTATTAATACATAATTGTTAAAATAATTATATTTTTAAAATAATATAAAGCAGTAAATTGAGTTAGGAAGATATGAAGCATAACCTTAACCCATACTTAAAGCACATTAGGTTTAATTTCTAAATTTCAAACTCATACTTAAAACACATCAGGTCTAATTTCTAAATTCTAAACTTGTCAAAATTATATTCAAGTTTAGACGAGTTAGTGGGGTGAAATAGATTATGAATACCCCCATCTATTTGGTACAAAGGAATTAAAATGAGGAGATGAGAAAAAATTGAAACTTGAATTGAAAAGAAATGAAAAAAATAATATTTTGATTTTTTGTTTTGTTTTTAGAAGTGAATTTTTGTCTTCCTTTTCTTTTCCTTTTCATCATCCTTTAATGAAACAAAGAACATGTATATCCCTAGCTTTCTCTCGTATCTATTTTCTTTTGAGTTTAATGGTCATGCACTAACAGTATAAAGTAGTTTTATACTGTCATCCAATCACAAATCACCATTTATTGTAAGTTTATTGACTTTTATAATAAATACTTTAAAAGTCATATTAATGGTTATTTTTGATTGGATGATAGTGTAAAAAATTTTACATTGACAGTGCATGACCATTAAACACTTTTCTTTTTTGTCATCTAAATATACTATTAATTTGTTATTATCTTCATTTCATATCTATTGATGTTTTATTTATTTATTTCAAAATTATTGATGTTTTACAAATTCAAAATATTATTAATTAATTTTTTCACCTATATTCTTATTTAACAATTATTTCAATATTAATGTTATAAGTAATGAGATATTAAATAAAGATATTTTAATCTAATTCTAATAATGTTTTACATTTGTTAAATACTTCTCAATGTATGTACATTGAGGAATATTATATCCTTTTATAAATCTTCCTATAAATATTTCTAATATTTTATAAAAAAGTATTAAATATAAAAATAAATACAACTTAAAAAATGTTTAATATTTTTTTATCTAATTAGTAAGAAAAAAAGATTTTACAAGAAAATTTAGAATTTTTCATATTGATTAATCTTGAACATGAAACCAATTAAAATTTTCTCATCATATTCTTAACTTCAATAAATATAAAATTAGTTAACAATTTAACATCAATAAATACGAAAGCAGTACTCAGTTATATTGAGAGACTAGTTAACATTTTCTTAAGAGAGCATATATGATTTTACACTAGTTAACATTAATAATCTAGTTAACATATACTATTGTTTTATTATAAATTACTATATTACTATAAGTTTATTGATTTTTATAATTGTACCCTCCTAGTTTGAGATCAAGCTATATGTTAATTATATTATCCTTTTTACACACTTTTGAATGCACTAGTTATAGGAGACTTTTAAGGCCATTATTCGAAGGTTTTTATGATTGGAATATTTTGGCACCTACCATGTTGTTATCTCGACATGATTAAGATCCTAGCACAATCAATGAGTTGTGTTACAGGTTGGTTAAGCATGATTAAAGACCCTAGTACAATCAATAAATTGTGTTACAAGTCAAATTCGACACGACTAAAGACTTTGGCACAATCAATAATTGTGTTATAGGTCGAATTTGACACGATTTAAATGCCGTAATCAAAGAGTTGCGTTCAAGGTCAGACTCAACACAATTAAAATGCCTTAACACAATCAAAGAGTTGTGTTTAAGTTCAGACTTGACACGATTTAAATTCCTCAACATAATCAAAGAGTCGTGTTTAAGGTTGACCTTAACTACTGTACTTGCCAATTTTAGTGTAACACCCATTTAATTTTAAATATAATTCATATTAATTTAGTTATTAAGTTTAAGTAAATAAAAATATGTGTAAAATTTTTCCAGTTTTAAAAGAAATTCCAAACTTAACAGAATTTGGAAATGGTAATAAAATATGAAAGATATATACATATATTTCATAAAACTGTACATCATGGTTTGAGTAATACATAACAGTCAGAAAACAAAAGTACATCGAAATACATATACTACCTAGCCCACTATATACATCAAAAGAGATACTATATAGAGCAGTATTTATCTACCTTATCCCTTATACAAAAAGAAAATACTATAGGTCTTCAAGTCCCCCCCCGTTGAGATGTTCTTTATCTCGTACTCAGCATCACGAAGCTGTTAATGTCGTCTTTAATAATCACGACCAATCATACACAAAAGAAATATAATGGAGTGAGGTGTTTTGTTCTAAAATCACTTTTACATGTGCGGTAGGAAATCTACCATAAAACAAAGATAAAACACAACTGACAACATAAGAGATCCTAAGGTTCATTCTAAGTTGTATCTGACTACCATTGAATAGGTATGGATCCATATTTCCCATTAGTGGGTAATAGTTCTCAACAGAACCTGGAAAGTGACTGTGAGTACATATACCTCTCTCAACACCATCACAAGGTACAATCCTCATCATCATTGAGGAATAAAATAACAATTTAGGATATCCATTTATAGAGGTATACTCTAAAACCAATATTGGAATGCTGAGCAGTTATCGGGGTTATCGAGTTTGGTCAGGCAAATATCCCAGCTCAAGGGCACTATCCTGGCCATTGGGACTTTCACCACTCGATGCCTATCCCCAAGACCTCTGCAAGTGGGTCTCTACCTTTCATTCCTCAATGTACCAAACTGTGGCTTCCCTAGCAGGGTGCCATGCCACTACATGTCACTTGCTCTACATTACTCACTAATTTATCACTTCCTAATTTCTCAAACAGAGGTTTTCCTGGTCTCATTTAATTTGAGCACCAGTATAATCAACATTTCTGCCTTATTTTGTAGAAATTGCACTATACCAAAATTTTAACAGAATAACGATATAACAATTATAGTATAATTACTAAAATTTTGGCAGAATAACAACTAAACAAATGCATTTTGATTTTCTAAATTTGAGCAAAGTAACAGCTTAGTAAATGTATTTTTAATTTCTAAAATTGAACAGAGTAACAGCTTAACAAGTAAAATTTAATAATTTAAATTTGAGCAAAGTAACAATTTAATAATCATGATTTAATAATTTAAATTTGGGCAAAGTAACAACTTAGTAAAAATTAAAGTTTAACTTTGAACAATAATAACAATACTAAAATTTAAGCCTAAACGGGTTTAGGGGAAAACCCTTCCTACCAACATGCAAAGTGACAGTAATTTAGAACCAACCCCACTCCCCCCATTACCTCTAAGATAGTTGATGAAGAGGATGGAATTGTTGGTGCAAAGCTTCTAGGATGAGAAATTTTACTAGTTGAAAACTAGCAAAATTTTAACATAAAAACTAGATAGAAAAATATTTTAGAGAGAGAAAACTTTAGAAAGAGAAGCTCTCTAGCTTGGGAGAGGAAAGGATGAGCGAAAATATGAAAACTTTGAGGCCTATTTATAGAAGAAGGAGGGGGGTTAGGTGTTCAAAGATTTACATCATCCATTATGTCACTATTATGTCATAAATCTAATTTTTATTTATTTTTAATCCAATTTAGGGACACATATCTCAAATAGGTGGTGAATCACCTATTTTAGGGTTGGGGACGTGCTCCACCAGCTGTCCCAAGCCTCCATGTGTCAAATTTTATCTGTAGGTGAATTAATTGATACCGACAAAAACGCCTAAACTTGAAAAATTAACTTTTAATATCAAAATAATGTATTTTAATGAAAAACTGGACACATACATTAATTTTCATCAAAAATAATTTCTAATAATAAATTTTAATTTTTATTAATTTATTTCAAATTGTATGTATTTGTTTTGTATTTTTAAGCTAGAAAATCCATTTTAATTCAATAAATACCAAAATTTTTATCAAAATTATAAAATTAAATATTTTACCCATAATTAAACTAAAATGACCATTTTCACCCTTTTTGGATGTCAAACCAGTACTGGCTGGCTTATTAGACACGTAGTGACATTTTGGTCATTTTACACAAAAATTCCAGAAAATTCCCAAAATTATATTTTAATATATATGACATAATTCCAAGCTCAAATTGACATTTTAATGTCAATTGAATCTTTTCCTCATGTCAGTTCTTAATGTTGAGAAATAGGGACAAAATTGTCATTTTCTAATTTCTCCGAGCTTCGGTTCGGAAAAATTATTAAAAATCACGATTAAATAGCTCTTGAAATTTTGAGAAAAATGGTGAGAGTCAGAATTTCAAAATTCCTTTCCAATTTTTCAGAATTGTATTGCCAAATATATATAAAAAAACAGTGGAAGAATTGAAATAAGATTATTATATTTTTCACTACTTTTCTCTCAAAATAAAGTTTTTATAATGAGAGATACTTAATATAAAATTTTCAAAATATTTTGAGGTCAAAAAGTCTCCGGTTGGTTCCCACAGTCAACCAGGGGTATTTTTGTCATTTTACAAAAATTATCTCAATAAATTCTAGAAAAATTTATAAAATTATTATTAATTATTCTAAATACATTGATGACTTAAAAATAATTTTAAACATACAGAATAATTTAATATACAAAAGTAGGAGTGTTACATTTAGGACATCTATAGCGGGTTGTACCCAAGGTTGCTTGCAATTTGCATACTTGACATGTTTTTGACTTAGCAAATTGCGAAGCACATTTCTCATTTTGTGTTTAATTCATTTTCAGTAAGATTCCAAATAAGTTGACATATTTTTAACTTTCCACGAGCAAGCAGCAGGTTCATGATTTCCAAGTCTTGCGTGCCCGTCAAATGGACAACTAGTTGTCATTAGAGTATAATGCAGCAACTCGACCTCAACATGAATTTGGTATTTTGGCTTGAGGCTAGAGGGTTGTGTATCCTCTCGGTTTTAGGCCAAGCTATACATCAATTACATTCTCCTTTTTAAGCCTCATTCGCCTTTTTGGCTTGAGGCTGGAGGGTTGTGTATCCTCTCAGTTTTAGGCCAAGCTATACATCAATTACATTCTCCTTTTTAAGCCTCATTCGCCTTTTTGGCTTGAGGCTTAAGGATTGTGTACCTTCCTGACTTTAGACCGAGCTATATGTATCTTAGATCCATGGTCTTAGACAGACTTATCAATAGATATTAAGCCTATTTTTTAATATCTCTTAGGACCTCGACCCATGAGTGAGTACACTAGTCGTTATTTAAAGATTTGATGGTTAGGAAGATAAGATTCACAATAAGAGATTTCCCATGATTGAGTTTAAAATTCTCTCAAACTTAAAAAAGCAGCAAAACACACTTTTAAATACTCTAATCATAAGAGACTTCCAAAACCATTCTCTGAAAATTTTCTATAACCAAAACAATAATTATTATCTTAAAAATTATACCTATTATAATTTTTGATTTGTTGAGAAAATAAAATTTTTTATACTAACATTAAATAGAAATAATATGTTCTTAAGAAATGCGCATCAGCGATTTTTTTAACTAAAAATTGAAAAATACATAAGCACGAGTTATAAACTGACATCTGTAAAATAATGCAGATATTTGTATACATGTGCTGCTCGGATGCCATGTTCTTTGAAGGCGGTTTCTTACCTGAACCGCTTAACAATCCATACTTTCAAATGACAGACACGTGTCCATAAGAATTGTGGCATTGTAATTTCATGAACGAATCGGACCAATCACACAAGCTTGACCCCGGAAATTTAACAACCATTAATCCCACTAGGTAACCGAAAACCTAACCACCCGGTAAAGGGCGGTTCAACTCGTCGTCACGCGATTCGTAAAATTATTAAAATAATTCGAATCCCAACCCTGACACCTCTATAAATAATCATTCACGCCCCTTTCGTTTTCTCGCGTTCAATTGAAAATAAAACTCTCTCTCTCCTTCTCTGTCTCTCCCCAAAGAGGTTTCCATTTTTCTCTCTCTAGAAATGGGAACAGCCATCCTTCGTCCCCACGATTGCCTCCAAGGCCGGTTTCTCCACAACGAAGCTTTCGCCATCGCCACGTCACGCGTCGCATCGCGAAGAAACTCTAACCCTAACCGTAACCATAACCTCACCTCCTCCGCCACTCAGAACCGCCGCCGGAAGCGGAGTCCGGTGACCGATCGTGATCGCTGTCGATCCGGCGACCGATCGCCGGCAAAGGCTCCTTCACCGGTGAACCTCGTCATGGGACAAGTTAAGATCCTCAAGCGAGGCGAGAAATTGAGCCTGGAGAATAACCACCCCGAGGTTAGGGCCAAGGGCGAGTTGGGCCTCGATTTGTTATTGGGCTCGACGGACCGGTTGGGCCCGGATCCGTTAACCGTGCAGAAGCAGATTAGGGTTTCTGATCCGAGCAACGGTGTCTACGCGGGATCGGCGTTCGTTTCGTCGCCGCACCCGAGTTCCGTTCCGGTGCCGGGGTTTTTAGGTCGGAACGGCGCCGCCACCAGCGACTTGCGGCGGTTGCTGCGGCTCGATTTGGAATGATTTGTTCGGTTTCGGCGTTTGCAGATTATTGTGTACTGCTTTGGAATGATTTGTTGTTGATGGATGATTGATTGCTCGCATGGTCTCTGACGCGCTTCCTTTATTTTTTCAAGAGGATAGCCGCAGGGTACGGGCACGTGAACAAACGGAGAAAGCAACGCGTGAAGGTTTTAGGGATGGAGATTTGGTGTTACGGTTTTTGAAAGGGGGTAGTTAGTTAGGTAGCGACGCCGTTAGTTAACTCTGTTAAAGGGTTGGGATAAGAAATGTTGATTTGATATATGTGGGACCTAGAACTAGAATGTGTAATAGTTGGGGTTTCGTATGGTAGAAGCAAGTTTGATGTGTGTTGAGTGTTTTAGGTGGTGTTTGTGTGATGTTCTTATTATCATACTGATGATGTAGTTGTGAAATTTATTAGTAATACAACAAAGTTTCTAGTATTAGCTGTACTGTATCTTTTTTGTGATGTGGTTATTCTGATATGGATTTGGATATTTGATTCAAAAGATTGTTGCCCAGTTTACACTTGATTGATGATTTTAGGACATCTGATTAAGTGCTTTTTGGTTTCTCGTTTTCTGTTTGAATGCCACGGTCGATATATTTCACCCTTGTTTGTCAATTTGAAAGGCGTGTCATGCTGCTCGAATATTTTCAGGGGTGTCCAAGACTCTGAAGGCACCATTTTCCAATTTCCAGACATACAACGCAAAGAAATCTTGTTCGGGTGACTTATTGTTTGAATTCATGGGGTGGTTGGTGAGTCTAACTCTCTGATGTTTTCGGAATGACCATAAGATCTCATTTATGTTTAATGTGTTGATTTTATTTCCCAAACAGGCCTTTTAAATTGAATCTGCGGGAGTAGAATTACTTAAAATGTTAAATCTAAAGGGAAAGCTAAGAAAATATTTGAATACAGATGGTGAACCTCTGAGGTGTTCTCCTTTTTTTCCCTTATCTCACCAGCGAAAAACTTTGCTTTCTCCCTTTATCTTTTTGTTCTGTTTGTTTTAATTCGTATTTGTATGTGATCTGTGCATGAGGGATTAGGATTGTGTAACAGTTAATTTGAATTTACAGAAATCCTATAGTTAAGGAGTTTTAGTTGTTCCTTGCCGGTAATCGGGTTGAGGTATCTAGGTCTGCAGGTTTCCCGTTTCCTCCTTTTCGGCTATTTTTCTTTGGGTGTGGGTAAATTGGATTCCTAGTTAAGGTATATGTTTAATTTGACAGAAATTTTTGGAATCATGATCTTTATTGCATCTTCCCAGAAATTCATTAGAAGCTGCTGTTTAGTGCTATAACGGCTAAAGGGCATGGTAAACTAAACTTGCAATTAAGTCCACATGGAAAATTTTGTTTATGGCTTTTATTTAATGATTTTGTTCGTTGAAATGTTCATGTTTTGTGGTAATTGTTATCTAGTGTGTTAGGGGCCACAAAGTTATTGTTTAATCTTACGAGTTGTTCTCAAATTAATTTTTTAAAATAAATTAAAATCTAATCATTATTGTTCGTGTAGGAGAATGTTAAAACTTTATGGGTTTGGACTTTTATTGATTAGTAGATTTGATTTTATTAAAATGGTATGTTCCTTGAAAGTTCATATAATTATGTAATTTATTATAAATTTGATAATAATCATACATACTGTTTTGTAAATGTTTTTGAATTAAAGTCCAATTAGTATGTGTATAAACCTGATATGGATTAAATAGATAATCTGATGTGTTCCATAAAAGCCCATGTAACTATGTAATATATTATGAATGACAATTGTTTTTTGCACTTTCTTTTTTTATTTATACACTTCCTTTCATTTTTTTCAATATATTTTTCAAATATATTTTTTTTTCTAAAAATAGTTTGCAGAATATATTTTATTGTTGGTATAAGTTCTGAAAATTATTTTTTAAAATATATTAAATACATTTCAGAAATTAATTTTTGGAAGTATTAAAATCTTAACACTTTGGAAATTAAATTTTTAGAAGCATGTGCACTTCTCTGGTTTCAACCTTGTGCTCTTGTGCCAGATGCTACTGTTTTTACAAGTTTAACTAATTCCCTACTATCAAGGACCCTAAAGTAAGTGTCCAATTACTAGGTCTTCCACTATTACAACCCCAGAACCTTCCATCTCTTGTTTTCCCATCAAACCCCTTTGGAACCTTGCCTAAGGTATTGTTGGAGATGTTCCAAGACATGAAGAAGTTGAAGTGGGTACTTGCAAACTCATTCTATGAGTTGGAGAAAGTGGTCATAAATTTCATGGTGGGGATATGCCCTATAACAATGGTGGGTCCATTAGTCCTTCCATCATTACTTGGCCAAGATCAAAGCGAAGACATGGGAATTGAAATGTGGAAGCCAATAGAGTTGTGCATGGAGTGGCTTAAGCACCGACCTTCTATTTCGGCTATTAGCATGTTTGGATATGTGGTGAAGTGACAAAAATTACGTAAAAACGTGAAAAAATAGAAGTGATTAAATGTTGTTTGGACTTTGAACATGGAAAGATAATCGATTTGATTTTAATTCACTGCCACTCTAAACACACGCTATATATGTCTCTTTTGGGAGCCTCATAGTGTTATTCGACTATCTGCTAAGTAAGTGGAGATTATAGCCAAGTCTTTGAAGAATAGCAACTGCCCTTTTCTTTGGGTCATTAAATGTTGAGAAGGAAAAGAAGTTATGCCAGACCGCCACTGCCAGAGGGGTTCATAGAAGGGTATTTTTGAAAAAAATTATAAAAAATTAGAAGAATAATGTATAAGTAAAAGGTGGGAATGCAGAAACCAATTATCATTATGAATTTGACAACCATCATACATATCGTTGTATAAATGTTATTGAGTTAAAGTCTAATTGGTAAAGTGTATTGAAAAAATGGGCCGAATGTGGACTGCCTCTTGGTTAAACGGGCCAAATGTGGATTATCTGAATTCTTGGCCCATTAACTTTGTGGGCCAATCCAGTCTAGTCTATTTAGTTACGGACCAATTTAGACTAGGCTTAAATGGACCAAGTTGTTGGCAATTGTTATTTATACCTCCCTTATTACTATACGCCTCCCTTCTATATATTTTTTTTTACAAAAATACCCTTTTCATTTTCGGAAGTGTAAAAATTTTAACACTTTCAGAAACAAACTTCTAGAAGTACTGTCACTACCTCTCCACACCTACATATGCCCTTATATCCCTCGTTAACAATTGTAACTACAAGCTATAAAACACAACTCCCATGTGAAATTGCCACTGCTTCTAAAGATATGGCTGTAGCATAAGAGAGACGGTATTGAGTTGAGTGTCTCTCTCTTCGCCACTGCAACACACACACACACACACTCTTTTTCCAATTTTACTATGCACCGTAATTACCATATACAACACTGTTTGAATTTTGTCATCCATCACTTCCAAGTTAGCCTTCTAATTTCTAATATATGAAATTAGAAAAAAAAAACATGAAAGCATAAATCTTAAATAAAAAGAAGACCATTTTTTTGAATGTTTATAGGTCGACGAACATAAAATAAAATACTATTATTTATTTACTTGTTATGATACTTTTTATTTGTATTGGTGTATAAATTCATTAATAAATAACTTGTATAAGACAACTAAGAGTATTTAAAGTGTTCATTTTAGAGTCTAAGTATCTGTGCAATGCATCCTTAGCAGGCACCCCAAGCTAATTGCATTACAGTCATTGCATGATTGATGGAAAACTTTCTCAAGAATTCTTCTCATATACAGGGCATGCATTTCATATTGGATACATATTATTTATAATGCTTCAGGCATGGGATCGAGAACTTCACTTTTCCGTGCTAAGTAGCCTTGTATATATAATATCAAGACTGTATTTTGATTTTACTTCTAAACTCATTAGACACCTTAAGGCTGCTTCAATCCAAACTATTGTGTTTATTTGTAGTACAACACGCTAACAAGGGTTAGGATGAGGGCATATGTAGGTGTGGGGAGGAAGTGATAGCACTTCCAAAAGTGTTAAAATTTTCACACTTTCTGAAATGTCTTTTCAAAAAGAGGGTATTATGAGGAAAAAAAATATGGAAGGGGGGGGGGTATATTAGCAATGAGGGTGTAAATAATAATTGCAAAAGATAACATACACCCTTTTTAAAGTAACTATCAAGAAAAACAACTTATGTACAAGGTAACATATTGATGTCTTTTGTGATTAGCTAAGGAATAACCTAGAATTTGGATCATATATTGAGATTATTCCTCTGCTAAGTTTGCAAAAAGATGTGGATATTCATTATTTTCTAAGATTGGTACATATAAAATGGTGGAATATGTTGAATATAGGCTTAATTAAAAAAAATGAATGGATAAAGAACTCTATCTAGTTAAGATAAAAAATCAAAATGGATGGAGAAAAAGAGACTTTATTTTGATAGAAAAATAAAAAATATGGCAAAATTAGCCTTAGCTACTTCTCAAGAGGAGTTTGAAGCAAGACTACAACTGGTCAGATCAAAACAAACTAAAGATCAAGAGGAAAGTACTTCAAGTTGAACAAATTACTAAAAAGAAAACGGAGATGACTATTGAATCAAATTTGAATAAAGGCAAACATGACTCTTTGACAAAATGAATAAAGTTAAGAAAAATGAAGTAAAGATGACACTTCAGTTGTAACAAAAGAATAATAAAAGATAAGAGTGCTTTGACAAATGGAATCTCTCAATAGTATTTAGAAGACAATAGCACACACACACATAAACATACACACAAAAAGAATGCCTAAAGGAATCTTTCAAGAACAATAATGTAATTATCGATAAAACAAGAAAAAGTGTAGGCAAAACAATAATTCAAATCCACAATAATATAATCTGACAAGGCATTTGTATATTACTTAAATTTTGTGTTTAAATACAACATTCCTTCCCTTGTTTGAGGGAAAGGCAATTCAAGTGTGCTTTTATGTTATTGCATTGCGAGCTCTTATAAACAATGTCTTTATTTTATAAATGAAGTTTGAAGTTTTTCTGTTTATGCCAATACTCTTTTTGTAAGTGTTCTATTACATAGAATTTTAAATATCTTTCAAACTTGAATTATTTTTACGATTAAGGCTAGGGTGGGAGACTTGACAATGTTTCCCACCGTAGAAAAGTTTTTTGGTCCATTGGATATTTTAAAATCAAAGGTTGAGATTTTTATTTTTTTTTTCTTTCTCTTTTTTTGTCTCTTTCCCGATTTGCACTTAGTTGCCTCTTCCCTCTCATTGCCCAATCCCCAAGCCAGCAACACCATTCCCCCTAGTTCAAGCCAAATCGTCAAAGCCACTAATGGCTTCCATAAAAATAGCAAGCAACATGCAATAAAGAACTTGTTATAGCTAACGAAAAATGACAATAACAATGAAAGCCACTGCAACCCACCATAAAACTCATCATGATACCACCATGAACCAAAGCAAAACCCACCGTGAACCATAATGAAACCCATATACATCAAAGTATCCCAAAATACATGCCTCCTCACCTACCAAGACCAAACACGAACAAAATCACACCATCATGAACCATAATAAATATTAACAAAACCAGCTTTGAAACCTTCCACAAACCATAGGAAAAGCCACAGAAACCAAGTCCACTGTGCCTTTACATGCACCAAATCCAAACGTGAACGAACCATTGCAAATCGTTCTCCTCCTTTCTCTCGCTTTGCGTCTAGTATCCCTGTTAGTGATAAAGATTGACCATCACACTAACGGTGCCACGACCTTGTGACATGGGTGTGAGGGAGGTGCAGTGGTGACGCTAGTGTGGTTGTAGAGGATTGGATTATTTGGAGAGGGTGGAGTTGCGAGAAAGGGGAGGCTAATGGAGGAGTGACATCAGAGAATGATGGTAAATTGGTAAAGAAGGAAGAAAAAGAGAAAAAAATAAAAAAGAAGAAAAAAAAATCTTAGCCACTAATTTAAAAATAAAATATCTAATAGTATAAAAATGGTTTCCCATGTTGGGAGACATTGTCAAGTCTGCCACCTTAACCTCCGTCTTATTTTTACCTCTTTTATACATTTATCATTATCCATTGTCCTTTGTCTATATTGTAATTTTGTGATAAATGGGATCAATTGTAAAAGGCGTTGTTGTCCTTTGCAAAAGGCAGAATCCTTGGTGCAAACTTCCCATATGATAGCAGGCTCTATTATTCCCACCCAATTTCTTGCCCTTTTCACCCCATATTTTGTTTGTTATTTTTTTTCCTAAAAATACCCCTGATGAAAACACTTTTCTGTTATGTATTGCTCACAACAAAAACGTGTTTCTGTTGTGTTAGAAGGGTGCACCTTCATACACAATGGAAATGTATTTTCATTATGTATTACACATAACGAAATATGTTTCTATTGTGTATGGAGGGTGCACCCCCTAACATAATGAAAACACGTTTTCGTTGTGAGCAATGCACAATAGAAACACGTTTTTGTTATGTTAATTTTTTTGAAAAAAATTAATTGAAATATAAATTATGATATAATTTACCCTTTTTAATATTAATTGAATTAATTATGATATAAATTACCATTTTTAATTGAAGTTATATTAATTATGATACAATTTACCTTTTTTAATAGTAATTGAATTAATTATGATACAATTTTTTTAATTGAAATTAAATTAATTACGATAAGTTACCATTTTTAATAGTATTCGAAATAATTATGATATAAATTTTTCTTCTTAATAGTAATCAAATTAATTATGATAATATTTTAAAAAATATATGATACAAGTTATCATTTTTAATAATAATCGAATTAAATATGATATAAATTACCCTTTTAATAGTAATTGAATTAATTATGATATAAGTTTAAAAATATACTATACAAGTTACCATTTTTAATAATAATCAAATTAATTATGATATAAATTACCCTTTCTAATAGTAATTGAATTAATTATGATACAATTTTAAAAAATATATGATACAAGTTACCATTTTTAATAATAATCAAATTAATTATGATATGTATTACCCTTTTTAATAGTAATTGAATTAATTATGATGCAATTTATGATACTATTAAAAAGGGAAATTTGTATCATAATTAATTCGATTATCATTAAAAATGATAAATTATATCGTAATTAATTTAATTCAATTAAAAAGAGTAATTTATATTATAATTGATTTGATATTAAAAGATAACTTTCTAAAAAAGATAAATTGATTAACAAAATGAAAATATATTTCTGTTGATAAAGTAGGGATGAAAAGAAAAGAAAAAAAGAGAGTAAAAAAAAAAAAGGACAAAATTAATATTTTATACTTTTTTGAAAAAAAAAAGGTGGGAATAGCAGGTCTTATGATAACCCAACAATGCTGTAATGCTGTCTTTTACATAGTGCCACACACACACACACGTATATATATATATATATATATATATATATATATATATATATATGAGAAATTTTAATTAGTACAAAACACACACACACGTGCACACACACACACACACACACACACATATATACAAGAAATTCTAATTAGTACGAAATGAAATTCTTCGAACAGATTATAGCAATGATCCACCGTGGTTTTTGTCAAATATCAAATTTTCTATTAAGTAAAGTACACTGACGTCTCTTGATATTTTTTGAGATTGCGCAACCCCCCTACTTTATTAACGTTTACAACAACCACCCTTATAGGGATACACAGTGTAATATTTTTCAAACAATTAGGGTTGGTTAATGTAATATATAAATGGTGTCAGTGTAATGTTTTTCAAACAATTAAGGGAGGTTAGTGTAGGAGCAAAAAATGAGAGGTATTGGGTGAAATTCAACAAAACCTGAAGGGGTACTAGCGTAATTTATTCTTTGCTATTCAATCTGTAACTTATTGTTGTTCAATAATAAAAAGCCATGTTCCATTTGCAAACTTATATATATATATATATATATTGGATCAGGATCCATTGACACCAGGTGTCAAAATTAGTCAAATTATACCTCCAATAGCTTTTTGTGAAATACAAATTTAACCAATCCAACCATTGAATTTAATGTTCTTATTAATTAAATATACAAAATTTCATACAATTTTAAAATTATTTAATAGTTCATCACATCGCTTATTTTAATGTATAATATGATATTGAAATATGTGTAAATATTCAATGTTATATAACATATCTAGAAAAGTCCAAATAATGTGAAATTTGATATACATGATCATAAAGATAATATCACATAATTTAACGGTTGGATTGGTTAAATTTGCATTTTACAAAAAGCTATTGAAGATATAATTTGACTAATTTTAACACCTAGTGTTAACAGATCCTAACCCCCCCCCCTCTCTCTCTCTCTATATATATATACATATATATACATATACATATATATGTATATATATATATATATATGTATGTATGACAACCCAACAAGTCGTAACACATGATGGAATGGAAGGAAAACTTCTCAATGTTGATCAGACCATATAATTCTCATTAAGGTGCACGTGCAGAATGATGCAAGTTACCCGTGACTATATTTTTAAAATTTGAATTTATTAGTTTTTCTCACTTCACAGTTTAGTTTTCCATGAGAAGTGGTCCACTAACCCTTGTCCCTTGGTGCAAAAAAGGGCAATTATTGTCTGAAATACTGCTATAGTGCATGAGCATCAAATATTGGCCTTCTTAAGAGTAGCGCTGTAACCGGCAAAATATACTTTTAATTATGCAAATATAATTAAATTTGTATTTAGTTCTTCGTTTGTTTTAATTCTTATAATGTTTTTTTAAAATAATTTTTATTACCTCTTTTTAATGAGATAACATATATTTAAACATATCATGTCACCTACTGGTGTGAGATGACTAAATAAATGTCATGTTACTATTATATATCAAAAACAAAATGTCACATCACTATTAAGAGATAACAGATTGTTTTTCAAAATTTTAAAATTTATAAGAGTTAAAAGTGATAAATTTTTTTTAACGAAAACTAAAAATATTTAGGGTTTATTTGATAGAGAAAAAATAAATAAATAAAAAGATAGGTAAAAAATAAATTAATAAATAAATAAATAATAATCTAAAATTTTAAGTTATTTGGTAAAAGATGAATAAATAAAAAATAAGAAAGAAACAAAGAGATAAATGAAAATAAGTGAAAATTAAAATAAAAATAAGTGGTGAGACCCACAAAAATTTTTTAAAAAATTTCACTTATTTTCATTGAACCAAACCACCTATATTTTCAAAAGTTTATTCTTCTCCTCATTATACCACACAAAAGCTTAAACTTAAAAGTAAAAATATCAGTAAAATGATAACCAATCGTATGAATAAAATGAAATTGTAATTTTCGCATGCAAGGCCATGAAGATCTGATTATCAGAGTTACATTCCTCTACTTCAACTGCCAAATACAGTATAAACTTCAGAATTCCAACTTATCATACAATGATCTTATATCTAACAATGAATAAAGCAAAACTGGATAAAATTATTTTGTTATAAAATTTACTACGTTCTCTAGTAAAATGAACTGAAATAAAGTAACATAAAATTGAACATTTCCAAGGGTCGTCCTGTTAAAAACTGTTCTCTGTAGAAGCTAATTTTGACTGTGAAGTCCTCAATCCAACTTGACTGAAGAGAACAAGTAATACACGAACCAGAATGAGGAAAGGAACCCAACTGTGCCTGTAGCCAACATGATTGCCAGAACCATGAAGAGGGAATATCCCAAGTAAAGAGTTGCAGAAACAGGCCCACTCAGATTCTTGAGGTCAAACACAAGATAGTTTATGGAGTACAAAAAGATGTATATGGCAACAGAACCAGAGGCAAAGAATGATTTCCACCACCATCTCCAGTCCTCCACACAGAGGTGCATGTATGTTAGAACTAGAGACACCTCAGCACAGACCACCACAAGAAGAATCAAAACAATGAAGAGAAATCCAAATACATAGTAAACGCGACCCATCCAAATACTGGACATGATGAAGAAGAGCTCGATGAACAAGGTACCAAATGGAAGGGTGCCGGCACCAAGAACCAAAAGCCATGATGGGTACCTCTGCTGGGGAATTTCTCGAGGAATTTGATTGGTTCGAACTGGATACTCAATGTGAGGTGCCCTTGCTCCAAAGAACCCACCAATAAGAGTAAGGGGCACAGAAATGCAGAACCAAAGCAAAATCAGTATAACAAAGAGTGAAAATGGAATGGCTCCTGTGCTGTGGCTTCCCCACAATAGGAAGTTCAAGGTTGTGAGGATCAAAAAGGCTATACCAGGGAAGAAACAAGCAGCCTTCCATGCAACTGAAATCCATCCCTTGTTATCACCACAGCCAATTGTCCTCCACAGCCGAATTGCAACATAACCAGCAGCAACACCAAGTATCATGTAGAAAAACAGCATACCTGTGATAAGTGTTCCGCGAGAGGCCGGCGACATGAATCCAAGAGCAGCAAACAAAATTGTCACAACAGCCATCCCCAAAATCTGAACTCCATCCCCAACCATTATACACAACAAAGCAGGATTCGATGGGGCGCGGAAAACATCCCCCACAACAAGCTTCCAACCAGATAACTCCTCATTCATCTGTGCTTGCGCCTCCTTATCAAGCTCCTCATACCGGGTCAGATCCCTCCTAACAGTCCTCAGGAAGATAACAAGAACAATACCAGCAAGAAAAGTGATCACCATAAGCGAATTGAGGATAGAGAACCAATGAACTTTGGCTCCCTCCATCTTCAAGTAGGCATCCCATCTAGATGGCCAGTTGATATCACTCTCCTCAAAGGTAACCTCATATGTAAACGCAACCGGCTGCCCTTCCTTGATAGGCATAGCCACCATGGACGGATCACATTTGATCGGTGAGGGGTACTTGTTATACATCTTCAACCCTTTAACCGAATCAGCATTATGCATAATACTACAAGGTATCACCTCAAACCCAACAACCATGTAACCGGGCTTGTCAGATCCCTCCGGCGGGATCATCTCAGCCGCATCGCCGGTCCCCATAACACGGGCCACATTGGTCTCCTCATACTTATGGACAAGGACATTAAACCTCAAATGGTTAAACAGATAATACACATCCTGAATCTTGATACCAACAGGGTACCCGGTCCACCTCAGAAAGTACTCCTCCTTCTTGGTAAACCTAATGGCAGGTAAATTATCAAGTATGAGATTAACCTGATACATCTCATCAATCCTCTTCTTCAAGATCTTGAACTGATCAGCAGAGAGCTTATCCACTTGACACAGGAATATCTCAGACTCATTGGTGTACATCTTAAACCTGTAAGGCGAGTTCTCGATCCGATCCCCCATGAGGAGTTCACCGAGATTCTCAGCACTGTCCTTGACACCACCCTCAGGCTTGCAAAAGGGTAAACTGTAATAACTAAAGGGCATTTCTGTATCAATTGAAGTGAGAGAATTCACCTTTACCCACAACTCATCCCCAACGCCATACTTGTGAGGGTAACTACCCGGGAGGTAAAACCCATGTCCCGATTGGAACATTGAGCACAGAAAAACGAAGACCCACAATCTAAATCGATGAAAAGACTCCATTTTTGGAGGGTTTTGCGTCAGATCTGAGAGACCAAGATAGAGGAAATGTCAAGAAAACAAAATAAAAAAAGTAAAAAAAAGGAGGGGAAGCTCTAACTAGGTTCTCAGTTCAGGGAGAATGCAGATGCCAAACATGGAAGTTACAATGCAACACGACAGACACAACTTAGAAGACGAAATACAGATATATAAATGAAGAAGAGATTCAAATGCACGTGAATTTCACTCACCTGAGGGCAGAGGGAAGAAGATCTGCGTGTGGAAATTGAGTTTGAGTGCATAAAACGATATCTTCGAGCAATGGGAATCTAAGATTTATGGAATGAAAGAAAAACGCGAAACGGTGGAACGATGGCGTTGAAACCGGGGACTGCACATTTATATGCTTCCTTCCCTCCCCAGTGCTTCTCTTTCACTGTTCTCATTTCATGAGACTCATGCTATTAAATTACCATAATACGCTTCGATTTATTTATTTACTGTGCCAATATATTGTTCTAAATTCTCTCTCACCTCACTCACACACTGAATACAGACAGAATCGTCGAACAGCAGTTCTTGTATTAACATAATGGGTTTAATGGCCATGTACTTACACTGTTATTCAATTAAGAATCATTATTAATATGATTTTTAAAGTATTTATTATAAAATTTAACAAACTTACAATAAATAATGATTTGTGATTGGATGACAGTGTAAAACAGTGCATGACCATTAAACTCTAAAGGTTTAATCAAGATTTTTAATAAAAAATTTATTTACTGACATTGATTCCAGGTAAACTGAGTTTAGATTTGAGTTTTGTAAATAAAAAATACATGATTAGGAAGAAAATATAATTAAAGGTAGTTAGCAAAGTTTTTCATCAAAAATTAGTGACGAACAAATTCAGAAGATATTTCATACTTATAATATGATATACAAAAAATAAAAAAATTATTTGTTAATATTTTTAAAACATTCATTAGTAGGGCTTATAATTTAATAAAATGTTTAATATTTCTAATTATTATTTTAACATATTTTAAATTTTCGATTGGTTAGACATTAATGCTTTATTTATAATAGAATATCTCAAAATGCATCTGAATTCCGATTCGCGGTTTTGTCATAAAAATTTATCAGTTATTAGCACCGACATTTTGTTGCCGTACAAATGTAGTGACCATCGCCTATTTTGTCATGGACTTGATTTTGTAAAATTTGTGCCTAGAGTTTTTTCTTTTAATGAAAGTGTGCTTAGAGCTTCCACGGTTACAAAAGAAATATCGGCTAATACCACGTTACGATGGTGAATGAGAAAAAAAAAAAAAAAAGAGCAGCCAGTCTTCAGCCTCCAGATTGAAAAGGCAAAATAATATGGGCTAGTTATGCTTCCCATTCTTTTGTAATTTGTCATTCATGGGAAACTATCAAACTGACAACCGATTAGTGGCATAATTAGCCCTAGCAATGAATAATGATACGGTGATTGGTTTGGTACAAGATAAATTTTTAGTTTTTTAGGAATATTAAGGTAGGAATGTTGTTTTCCATATTTAGTTTATTATTTAAAAAATAACATTCTCATGAAATATTGTTTCTCAAAAAAAAATTTTATTTATGTTTTCTATGAAATTGTTTTCATGAGAAAAGTAAGAATCTAACTTTTTCAAGTTGGACGAATTTTTTTTTACAGTAAAAATATCATGTTACCTTTATTAACTCATTTAATATAATAAATAATTAAAGTTTTTGAAAAAGTTCCATTAAAACCAAAAGTAAAAATGTTTAATTCTCAAGTAACAAATATAAATATTTCAAGAATATTTATGACCAACTAAATAGATATTAGTCATTTTTTGAAATCATGATTCCCGAAATTTATGATTCCTAATAATCATGATTTTTTGGCATGCAAAAATTTATCTTCTATTAAACACACTCTACAAGAAAAAATTGAATGACTCGTTTTAATCAAATTCATTGTTTTGTATTTAGTGAATCCAAAGTATTTCTGTTCGAATGCTAAAGACTAATTCATATTCTGTCACTCAACAATTTTGAGCTACTAATATGCCTTTCGCATTTTTCGCCTAATAGCGACAGCCCTGATTAATGATTATCAAGGGAATCAGACAACGGAAGAAGATCAGCATAGTTTCTAAAATAAAACATGCATCGACAGAGCTGGCTCTATTATTACATAATGAAACTTTCATAATGATTATTTGTCTTCTTCAATAAGCTCCAATAAAAGGTGCTCAGATTAACCTACTAATTTGGAATTTAAAGAATTTATAAATTCCAACTTTTATGCCGACACTGTACCAAAGAAATAAACACTGATGGAAATTGATGCGTATAACCATGTTCAGGTTGCTATTATTGAGCACAAATTACAACTTACAGTTAGCACCAAAAAATTTTGATTAAAGTTACAGAACAGGGTTAAGGCTCGACACTTCGTGATTCTGAACATCCCTTTATTTTATTCATGTCTTTGAAGTGACACTAACGTAAAGGGTTGGTATCCTGAAGCTTCAACATGCAGGTAAAACTATAGATCTAAGTGGGAGAATACCAGAACATGGAAACAAATTGACAAAAACGCAAGCGTTTAAAACCCCACCTTGTGCGTTTGGGAAACGTTACACCCTGATATCTAATTTTGACCAGCGGTATAGTGCTTCCATACCGACAAAGGAGAATGAAATTAGACCTAACCCTTTTTATTACCAAAGTATGAAATTACATAATAAATATGTAGTGTTAATAAAACAGAACGCCAATGGTATTTAAATAATTAAATCCCATATATGGAATATTCTAGTTTGTTGAGGTAGATATATCACATACAGCATGCACCATATACAATGCCATCTTCCTCATCTACCATTGAAAATGATAATCAAACAGCCGAGTGTTACCATTTCGCTGATTAAGTTTTCATTTCTTCTCTCTAATTAAATAACTTCAAATTGAAATTTGAAAGACATAAGGGCCCTATGATAACGAGAGATTAACCAAAGCATTAAAGAATTAAAGGTTCGTATAAGATAATGCCTTTAATGACATAATTCTTGGTGTCTGATAGTTTTCATGATTTTAGTACCGACGGGGTCCTACTAACTCACGTTTTCCTCAATTTGGATCCACGGGCTTAGTAGATCTCACAAAATGTGATGTCTTTGGAGCTCCATCCTATGATGACTGATGACTATGTGCGTGCCCATGTTTGCATTTATTTCAATTATTATTGAAGGTGAGCAATGGTAAATACAATCAATTAATAAAGATATAAGCCCTTGTCAAATAGAGGAAAATTGAATTGTACCGCTTGGATTTGGCACCCCATGGTAGGGCCGAGCAACCACTTCGGGAACCGACTGATGTGACACACCGAATACAGATCGGCTCGACATACATAAAAAAACAAGATCCCTTATTCACAATTTTGGAAATTAGGGCTGTGATCCTAGTATTTATGACAGGTAAATCAAGTAACTTGACAAGATCTATACGTCCATATATACAATTCAGGTACACACTTTCTAATCCTAATCTCAATCCTAAACCTTGCAACCCTAACAGACATCCTAATTTGACTTAAGCATCGAAGTGTCTTTGCGGGTATCCCCCACTGTCGGCACGCCATTGGGACAAGGAGTAAGAAGAGGGAGGATCCAACCAGAAAGAAGATGTCGAAGGAGAAGGACCAAATTTTGCAGGAACATTTTGGCGTCCACCAATGCTTAAGGCTCACGCCTTAAGCGTTATCAGCTTGGCCTTGCGCCTTGAGCCTCATTAGCTCAGCCTTGCGCCTAGAGTGTCATCAACTCAGCCTTGCGCCTTGAGCATCATTAATTGGCATTGCACCTTGAGCATCCTCAAGCCTTGAGCATTATTAGCTTGGCCTCACGCCTTGAGCACCATTAGCTCGACCTTACACCTTGATTGTCCTCAAGACTTGAGCGTTATCAGCTCGGCCTTGCGCTTTGAGCGTCATTAGCTCAACCTCGCATCTTAAGCATCCTTGCACCTTGAGTGTCATTAGCTCGGCCTCATGCCTTGAGCACCATCAGCTCAGCCTCACCCCTTGACCATCCTCATGCCTTGAGCGCCATCAGCTTGGCCTCGCACCTTGAGCATCATCAACTTAGCCTTTTAAGAAAATGGCATTTCATTCTAAGGCCGTGATTTATACACCCATATATTCAACTAAGAAAATGGCATTTCATTCTAGCTCCTTTGTCTAATCATCGACAAATTGTGAAAACCAACTCTCACGAGCTGACACCACTATATTCCAACATAAAACGCCTGATTTGTTACAAGATGAACAAATGCAACAGGCACCGCTTCAGTATCATACGGGGCAATTAAAGAAGATACAATTCCTCGTGGTCATCCAAGAGTTGGCCACATTCCACATAAGTATCTTGAACATAATTACATGTCCTCTATAGGACTGAGTTTTCTTACTTTTTCCCAAAAAAGGGAAGGGAAAAAAGAAAAGAAAAGTAGGTGCTAGAAATATATCATTTTAATCGAGTGATTTCAGAGATGGTCATGCCACGGTAAAGCTAAACTATAAGAGAGAATCATAAGATTTAAGCCAACAATATACAATTAAAAACAAATACAGAAAGGAAATGACGTCTAAATTAAACTTTAGCACCTAGTCCTCGTGACTTTGGTAGCCTCACAGCGGTCAACGGAGTAGTAATGCCTTGTGATTCTCTACCTAATCCCGTGCCTTCAATGAAGCCCATCTTTGCCATCATCTTCGATCCAAAGCCTTTGGTATGTTTTTCAAAAGCACCAACTCGTGAAGATTTGTTCCTAGCTAGCGCAGCTGGGTTTTTGGAGAATTCTACACCCAAACCAAGTGATTTAGGCCTTTGAATAACCTCAATAGGCTCTGCCATACCTTGGCCATTTTTCCCCAATCCTCCTCCCTCCATGTATCCCATTTTAGCCATCATTTTTGAACCAAAACCAGTAGTGTGTTCCTCAAATGAACCTATATTAGCAGAGCTAGCGACAACCTTCCTAGAAGTCTCTTCAGCATCAGCAGCTGTAACCTGTACAGTTTCTGAATGGATTATGCCACTTGATATAAATGACACAGGCTGATTAGCATATGAACCCTTTTGTCCACTCCCTTTCTTGTCCCTCACTTTACTGCTGCCTGAGTACTTGTTCTGGGCAGATTGAAGTTCTTTCAATCTAAAATCATTCCTTTTAGCATTTTTCTTTCCCAGTCTTCTGTCTCCACTCACAGATTTCTTATTCACATACTCAGCGACCGAAAAATCGGCATCCTCGTTGTCAACTCCCAACAACTGAAGTTCATATAACAGTCAGTCTCAACTATAGCAAGTTAAAAGTACAGATAATTCAAAATACGTAACAATAACATCATATATGTAAACAAGTATAAAAAACTCAAGTTTTGAAAGAAATGTCCAATGATTGAAAGATAAAAAGCTTCAAGCAAATATTTCAAAGTTTCAATGAATTGGGCTGGAAGCCTGGAACAGTGAAAAAAAGTGAGAGGAGGATGGGCCACTCTGTATCTCAAGGATAGGGATGAGAACAGGAGAAAAAGCGTAAATGTTATGCAATGCATAAATAAATTTCAAGATGTATTAGTGACACTACAGGACCTTTTCCAGGCGCTGTCTCCCACTTGAAGATGGCATGGATGTAAACTGCGTTCGCATCACTGTCACAAATCTGAAACCATAGATCCAGACTATATTTATTAAATTGTCAGAGACTAACATTCAATGCTATAAATACAAGAAGATCATCGTCACCTTTTTTTGTCAGAGCCTTGGCTATTACTCCGCAATTGATAAATTGCTGCCAATCGTTGTATCTATATTCATTGAGAACCCATATCAATATGAGAGCAGAGTGCCATAAGGGATTTAAACATTTTGAACCCAGCTGTTATACAAAGGCAGAAACAAATAACATACAACTGTTCTCTTAGACAAAATCAAATGAAATGGCTTGTGGGAAATGCACAGAATTCTTGAGAGTCAGAAAATGTAATAATTGTATCTGACACCAGAGCATGATTAAATAAATATGGCTTTACCACCCCAAACTGTTTGAATGTTTCAAACTTGTTATGTCATTGATGTGACTTCCCCAAATCACTTAAGATTAAACCATGATTCAAATGCTGAATCCATTCATGATTATTTTTCTTACAAACCACAATTTTTTTATGAAAAATCTATTTGACGAGAACAAGGCACTGATGTTGAATGCACTGATGAGTAATTGGTATGATTGTGCATAAATAGCAATAGTTCTAGGCCATACCATTTAGGACACTCACGAGAGAGAAAAGGTACACAGACAGGGTACACACCTGTGAACAATCCCGAGAATGCATAGGCTGAAAAGAGAACATATCCACTTCCTCCAAAACGATTTGTTCTAATTTCTAGAATCCCCCAAAAAAGAAAAAGAAAAAGAAAATAGAGTTAGGATGAGATATGAGTGCCAAGATGTTCCCAGTCCAAAACTCCTCGAGTTGTCTAAGTCTCTAAGATATAAAATAATGCCTAAATAAGTTAGCAAATCTTTATCTTATCACACAACTTTTTTTAACAATAGTTAAGATCGGCAAGAGGCCTTCAATATAGAACTTCTACATGAATAGAAAGAAAAATTGCAGGCAACAGGCTTAGGTGAAGGGTCACCAGATGAATGTGAAAAGCTTGTAGAATCATACACAGAATGTGAATAAGTAAAAATTATAAAATAAAAGGGAACAAATTCTGATACAGGCAATTATAATTAAATCTTGTTAATCCACACATTTATAAAATATATTGAAAACTAATAAGAGTTTTTGAAAGATACAGATGGGGAGGGTGAAGCAAAAGAAAACTATACTGGCCAGAAATAACTAGGATATATCATTGGAGATGAAAAATAATTAATTGTTTATCCCATACTGAATTAATTTTCTCAAGATCAACACCACGATGCAGCATTCTTTCTCTGCGCTTTACAGCAATCCTTTCTTTACGAAGTTTCTTTTTTTCACCTGTATAGAATCTGTGTTAGCACAACGAAGTGGCTGAAACTCTTTACTATCTCATCAAACTTAAAGAATGAATGAATGAACAGACACACACAACCATTTCCAGTTTCAAACTCCGTGGTGTGAAATCCCCATAACATGCTTCCATCAACTAGGATATTTTTACAAAAAAGTAGGCAATCTGACATAGTATTCATGGAATTCAAAGCTCAGGCACCAAACTGAAGATATACACAAATGAGGAGTTCTAACAACGTACCCTCTAACACTCTCTTTTATTAGTTGAAACTTACGTGAATCCCAATAGTTCAGGAACGGGACTCACCAAATGGAGAATGGTACCCACATATTTAGTGGAACCCACATGAATTTCACCCAATAGGAGAGAGTGTGTCAGAAAAGAGTGTCAGAAAATATGTTACTAGCATTCTTCTACACAAATTAACCATACACCTGTTTCCCAACCGGTTATCATCAGGCCCCACTGACTGGAAAATTCAATGCTTTTGAGGTTTGAAAAGTAGAATGTAAATTCAATGAGACAGAGATTTACTTAAATTAAAATCTTATAACTAAAAGAACAACATTGGATCTTTAACATGTGTGGATGCGTGATAGCAGTACCATGAATTTTTTTGGAAGCTTTACTCTTCTGAGCATGCAAAGGCCAAGAGTGAGGGAACCGAGGAACATGCTTCTTTCTAGCAGAGATGGTTCTTGGATCTTTTTCCAGCATTAAGTCTTCCAAAGCTAAAGAACCAGAATCTACAGAGTGTTTCCTCTGTGGTTGAGCTTTCTTCATGCCATATTCCCTGGAGGCTTCTTCAAGGGCAAAGCCACCCAACTTCTCCAAAGCCTCGTCATAGCGACTACTAGAAGAACTATCTTCATCTGACTCATCCAAAACAGGTTTTAGCAACCATTTTGCATCCATGATGTTATCACTACCACCAACTCCTTCCAAATAATCTTCTGCAACCTCTTCATCGATGTCTGAATCACTGTCAGATGTGTCTTCAGAATCATTGCTTTCAGATGATCCGAGTGATTCTTCTGGCTCGGAAGATGCAGAGCTGTCCTCATCTGCTGAGTCTTCATCATTATCTTCTTCACTTTCATTATCTGAGATGTCCTGAGTGTATAATTTAAGACCTCCAATAGACAGAAACCCTGAATTTCTTCCAGCAGACACATTTGATGGCAAGTCTTCTGTCTTCTGATTGCTTAACTCACAATCCATATCTTCATCAGAACCAGCATCCTTCTCAAATGATGATGAATCTAAAACTGGAGTTGACTGGGGCATCTGTTCGGGCGAAGTGCCAATGCCACTTGGAGTTTTGTCTTGTTCAGCAGGGAAACCTAATCCTCTATGAGAGCTGTCACCCAAAACAAAATCTGCATCATAACTGTAAGTATATTTCACGTTGTTGGGTTTTGAAGGAGGTGTTTGGTCTATATGACCAATAATTTGACTCTGCTTGGAGTCTGCCAAAACAGAAGGTTGCAGCTGATTTAAATTACTATCTTCACTGTTGTTCCGAGTCCCAGCACATGTGACCTCCTGGTAATATGCCATTAAACGCAAGTTACTCTGACGCAACTACAAACATAGCTCATCTAATCTTTATGAAATTAAATGCATATTCAGCCAGTGACACGTGGTGAAAATATGCTTAAGGATAAGTTAAAAGATGAACAAATAATTTTCAACTATTCACGAAGATGTAGATATTGATAATATCTTGCTCCAGGATACTTGTGCGGATGAGTAAATGCACTCACAAACTTGCGCACACACATTGTGAGAGTTCAAATATATTATCTATTTGATTAAGTAGCACAATCCGTTCTGCTTGCTTATACTGTAGCCTAGAGAGTGGGAGTTTTTCAGTAACCTTATATGGCGAAAGTTCACCCTTCAGGTGTACCATAATATTAATTAAATTCACACTGGCATGTATAATGAGAGCGAAGGCACAACAAGTAAAAACATAATGAACAAAGTAGATATGCAATGTTTCATTTTATATGGAAAATGCATAAAAGTTAACAGTTTTATTGGGCACGACAAACCTGAACATCAAGTGAAGGATAACTGTATCCAATAGTAGCCCCCGAAGATTTTGCAAACCCACTTTTAGACGCAGAGTCTTCTGCTCTACGTTGGCTCCCGGATTTGTTATTGGACCCAGAACTTCTCCCTGCAAAAGAAAATCCAAAACAAAGCACAGAAGCACCCAAATTCAAAAATAATAACAAAAAATAAAAACATCAATTATCATACCCAAATTCAAAAATAATAATGAAAAATCAAAACATCAATTATCAAACTTTCACAATAAAGGAAATTTCGATAAAATAAAATAATTTTTTGTTCTCATTTGCACAGAGAGAGAGGAATGAAGGACCTGGATTGGGGGTGGGGGAGAGGAGATGCCAATCAGACAAGAAACCCCCTTCGACGAAGAATGCAGCTTTCACATCTGACCCTCTTTTCCGGGATTTAGGGTTGCTTGCGGCGCTGCCATTGCTGTTGTTGGATCTTCCTCTTCCTTTCGATCGTCTGTTTCCACCCCCCATGTTTGCTTCGAGTGATCAACAATTGGGAATCTCTGTGGAGCGTTGTGCTAGATGCAGCAAGCTCAAGGAGAAGGAATCGAAGGACCCACCCACCGATGTCTACCCGGGTTTGACCCGATCCAATTGGATATTCCCCCTTCAAATCAAATATACCTCTCATTTCATGGTTGGGTCCAACTTTTTGGCCCACCTGATTAGTTGACCCGTGTATTTGCACGTGTCATCTTCATTTTTACGCACGTATTAAAATGATTTGTAAAGATAATATATTGGGTTTTTTTTATAGAGTTTAATAGTCATATATTATCATTGTAAAAAATTTTATATTGTTAACTAATTAGAATTCACTGTTGATATGACTTTTAAAATTATTATTGTAAAAGTCAACAAATTTATCATACAAAATGGTTTGTAATTAGATGACAGTGTAAAACTGTTTTACACTGTCAATGTATGATCTTTTTTCTCTTTTTTATATTAAATAAAACATGTTGATATGATATGCAGAAACTCTAATTAAATGTTACATTTGTAAGTTATTATAAGTATATAATAGTGTAAGTTATCAATTAGAGTAATATGAAGTGATAGATTTAAATCTTTTGTAATATTTCATTTAAAGTCAAAAGTTATGTTAAACATAAAGGCAATTGGCATGAATTCAAACAAAAGAGAATAACATAAGAATTTAGAAGATAATATTATCAAGAAAATACTTGTTTGTTTATGCTTAATCAAACATCAAAGTTTCAATCACATGTTTTTCTTCATCATAACAATTATGAACCAGTTGAACTACATGAATTGAAATATTTAGTATTGAATATTGATAAAATTTTATGCTCAAAAATAGGTGGAAAAAAAAAAGTGAGTGTTTTGGTAAAGGAGAAATGAGATAAGAGAGAAATAACAAGGTATTGAGCCTACTAGTTATTTTCACTCTATTTCTTAATTATTTTCATTCACCTATTTGTCTCCATTTTATTTCTTCTCTATTTCTCTTGATCAAAACACCTTTATTTTCACTCTATTTCTTACCTATTTTCATTCATCTTTCTTATTTTCATCTATCATATTTCTCACCTATTTCTTTCTTTCTTACCAAATGTATTTGTAATCTTTGTGAAACAATTTGAATTTAAAATCAATTTTGAATTTACAACTCTATGAAGTAAAATGACATGCACTGTGCACATGGGAGATGACGTAGGTGTGTTATACGAAATTTAATTGGCAAGAAAGGATAGTCAATTTAGCCAAAAAAAAAGGTAGGAATTAAATCCACCAGAGAGTGGCATGTGTTAATTAGGTCATTATTTTCTTTAAATACATTCGATTCCAAAAATTACAAAATAATAAAAAAATAATAAAGTTGACAAGTGTTGGACTTTGACTAAACAGAGTGTGTCACCTAAGAAAACAATGAAATATATTCAAGATTTGACTTTTAAAAGATTATAAGTAGAATATCCAAGGGCTTTGATTTTCATATACCCATTTTTTAACTTCCTTTTCCCTATATTTTTTGTTTTAATTAAAATTCCTATTCTACCACATCCTTCGCACCTTCTTCCCTTCCTATTCCTTCTTACCCCCACTCGTCACTCTCCCCCTCACCATTTCTCCGTCACAACACCCCCCCCCTTTTCTTCACATATCTTCTTTTCCTTTGTCTCTCATCTACCCTTACGACACCCCATTGTGCCTCTTGTTCGCTTGTTCTTTGCCTTTTTTCTTCACCCAACTCTTTTCCCCATCGTGCTCTAGTGAGTCTTTTTCACTTTTTTGTTTCTTTTTTTCCCTTTTTGCTGATTAAACAGAAATAAGTTTCCGTTTTGTATTAAAAATCAATGGGCTTTATTTTTTTGCATAATTCATGATAGAGTTTTAATGTTTATAGGGTTTGCATGACGAACCTAAGTTGGAGTACACATTTTTCTGATGAAGTGAACACGCCAACTAGTTGGGGGAATTTGATAAAAGTAAGCAACAAGTATTCTATAAAGAGGTTGGATGTGAATCTTTCACCTATGCAGATTGATTATAGTGAATTATTCGTTACTACAAAGGTAGATTAATTCAATGTTCGGTGTTGAAATTTTTTTGTTAGTTATGATTATGTCAATATTGTGAATTTGAGAAATGATTGTTAATTTCAGGTTTTTGCTATTCGAGATGATTTGTTGAATTGGGTTCGAAACATCGGGAGAAAGCATGAATTTGTTATTGTCATAGAGAGGTCAAAGAGAAGAGCAAAGACGACAGTCGTGACATTGGGATGTGAAAAGAGTGAAAAGTATAGACCATATAGGTCTATGTTAACTCACAAAATGACCAAAAGTAAAAAATGTGAGTGTCCCTTTAGACTTAAAGGGAGATTTGTGAAAAGCAATGGAGGGTGGAGACTTAATGTACTGTGCGGATATCACAACCACAATATAGACGAAAAGCAGTCCATGACCCTAAACGCAAAAGATAGCACGTCACCTCTTAGTTTTCCTCACAAATTAGTCCATGACCATAAACATATAAGAGGTGTGCCATTATTTGAGCAATTTCCTAATCAGCTACTTGAGTATATTGATTGTATTGTTAATGTCAAAGCAGACGGAAATTGTGGTTATCGTGCTGTTGCGGCATTGTTTGGTATGGGTGAAAAATCTTGGCCTCTAGTCCGTAATGATTTGATTAGAGAACTTCAGCAATGGCATGTTGAATATGTTCAACTCTTTGGCACAGAGCAACAAGTGTTTGAACTGAAAACATCTTTGTATGTTGACAAGGGCACACAAGTACTTTCTGATAAGTGGATGACCATTCCAGACATGGGTTATGTTATTGCTTCCCGATATAACGTAGTGTTGGTTCATTTATCCATGCATGGAAGCATGACATTTTTTCCTCTTAGGGGGCGACCGCCATCTCCTCCATATCACTGTATTATTGCTATTGGGTTTGTTCATGGTTGTCACTTTGTGCAGGTATAATATATTGAATTCTCTATTATTTATCAATTTTAATGGTTTTTATAATATATAGTTCACTAACTTTATTTAATTGTTACTTCCTCTTATAGGTTTATTTGAAGGATGGTGCTCCTCTACCTCCTATTGCTTTACAATGGCATAGATATTGCCATGATGATGCTCGTTCGTGGAAAACTCCATTCTTAGGCCGTATAAGACATTTCAACTCTTTATTTGTAAACAAGGAACATGGATGTATGGATATTACTAGAGAATGATTATGATGATATTATTTACATTGTATTTTATTGTAAAACTATTAATTATGGACCCATTCTACTTATTAAAGTGTGGACTTTACTAGTATTGATAATTGTTATTAATGCGTGGACTTTATTGGTATTGATAATTATTACTAATGTGTGGACTTTATTGGTATTGATAATTGATATAGGTGTTTGTTGTATGTATTGGGTGTTTTAATATAATTAGGGTTGCAAAATTTATAATGTACAACAAAAACAAGTTTCTATTGTGTATTGTAAAGTGTCACCCTTACCTAGGGATGACAATGGGTAGGGTTTGGGTAAGGTATTTTAGTACTTGTCCTTATACCCGTGTTAGAAAAAAAAACTCATACTTGCCCTCAAACTTGTATAGGTAGCAACTTTAATCTACATCCTTGTACCCCCTTGGTACCTAAATACCCATACATGCATCTGCTACCTGTAATTTATTTATGTGTAAAGTCAATAAATTAATAAAAAATTATTAATTAAAAAAATTATTATAACTAAATTGAAAATTTACTCTTAAATCATCCAAATATAACCTTAAATTATCCAAACATAACATTAAAAATATCCTAATATAACTTTAAATCATTTACATATAAGTCATAACCAAACAACAGTGGCTTGGCTAGCTTTAGCATTTGGACTTTAGAGAATCAAAGCTCGTGAACAGAGAAACAAAGTTAGGGTTCAACCATTCAAGTCTTCAATAATCAATTCTATGTTTTAGTAATAAAGTTAATAAAATATATAATTATATATATAAGATATTTTAATTAAATTATTATATGTATAATAGGTGCAGGTATGGGGTGAGGTAGGTACTATAGCACCCATACCCGCACTTATTCCCATTAAAATTTGCGGGTAGATATCTGCTCCTAGACCTATACCCAGTATGCAAATATTTATCCTACCCATTTGCGAATATTTTTGTGGGTACCCATAGAGTTTGAGTACACTTTTTCATCTCTACCCCCACCTCAACTTATTACACAACAAAAACATATTTTTGTTGTGTATTGTAAAGTTACACTCCCTACCTCAACTTACTATACAATGAAAACTTATTCTCGTTACGTTGAATACACAAGAGAAATGTATTTTTGTCAAAAGTATTTTTGTTAAAAAAACCAAAAAAAAGAGTAAGGGAGTAAGAAGATAAAATAGGTGGAGTGCAAAAATCATGGCTAATATACTGCTCATTTAATGGTTGGGTCCAACTTTCAGGCCCAATTCAATTCCACAAATTACAAAACAATAAAAAGTAACAATATTACCTTTGGACTTTGACTAAACAAAGCGTGCCACCCAAAAAACAATAAATCATATTCAAGATTTGACTCTTAAAATATTATAATTAGAATATTAATTAAAAATTAAAAATTTTATAATTATTATACTATATATGTCATCCAAATTTTAATGCTTAATTTATAATTTATAATTTTATTCTTTTAGAATATATTTCTCATGGTTAATTATGGTACTCAAATTCAAAGTTAGAGGGAAGAAATAGAACTATTAAAATTTCAATACACATTATAATACGTGTTTTGCATTTGCATGATTACTTACGCTTTATATATAAATTAGAGTATATAATCTATATCTATATCTATATATATGTGTGTGTAAAGGAGCTTGAAGTTTCTATAGCCGTAGGATGAAGTTTTGAACTTTAGATAGCCGTTGGTCGAACCTAATTAGAATTAATGTACTTAATTGTATTTATTAACAAATTAAATTGATCGCATTAATGATATTTATTATACAGTTTTATAATTATAATTAAGTTAATAATATATATTTTGAAATTAGATTCATCCATAGTCGTTAATAAGACTTAATCAAAATTAATAGACCTAATTGTATTTAATGAAAAATTAAATTACTCACATTAATTATATCTATTATTTATTTTTTATAATTATAATTTTTTTAATAATATATATTTTCAAATCAGATTCATTCATATCCGTTGATTTGAGTTAATCAGATTTAACCAACCTATTTATATTTAATGACGAATTAAATTGCTCGCATTAATCATATTAAAAACTGAAACAAACCTTTCATTATTTAAAAGTGAAACGGATTTGTATTTAAGAAAAATTTAATCATAATTATAGGACCTTTCATTATCCTACATTTATATTTAAGAAAATATTACTCTATGTATATTTAATACTATAAACTATATTTTATTCATGTTTGTAACGTTAAACATATTTAATCAATTTCCATTAATATTTTATTGCAAAAAACACCTTTATAAGTATCACGAACCATAAGATTTATCTTCTACACCGTTTCAATACTATTCACACATTTTGTTAGCAACCTCCTTTGTCAGCAAATAATGGCTACTTTCAATGATGTTCAAAAAACAATGGCTACTTCCACCAATTCTATGAAGAAGTAAATTATATCTATTATTAAAAAGGAAATTCTATACAAAATTTACATATTTTTACCGTTTTGATAGATATAGTTTGCTCAATAATCTGTCTTCTACAACTAATGAAAGCATTGTAAAGGTGTGAGTTTCACGAATGTAGGGTACTCTGAATATTTATTGGAAGAAAGATTTAATTAGCACAAATATGGTGTTAATTGATGAAAAGGTATCAATTTCTATATTACTCTATAGTTATGCTATATTTAATTAGCACAAATATATTTTTTATGCTAATTTTTTATATTTTTTATTGTTTGTTCCAGAGCAATTATGTGCATGCTACTATAGGTAGAAATGTTGCACATAAGTTTAAGAAAATCTTACAAGAAGGAAAAATATACATAGTTAAAAATTTTGTGGTGTCAAAGAATAAAGAAAAAATTCCTATTGTTAAAAAAAGTCCTTTAATGTTACAATTTTATGCTACAACAATTATGGAGGAATAAGTATGGTTTTACAAATAATTATTGTAAAAATAAACAAAGTTACTATACACCTCAATTTAGCATTTTCATTACTTGAAAAACGAACAAATCATAATAAATTTCAATAAGCTTAATATTTTTGAACACAATATGTACTCAATTAAAAATACAACTAATCATCTTTCTCAATTTTAATGTAATTATATTTAATTTACTATTAAATATTTTAATTGAAAATTAATAATTTTATTTATGTACATATATTTCTAAAATAATAATAAATACAAATATAAAAAATATATAATTTAAACAAACCCGTGCAACGCGCGGGTTTAAAATCTAGTTTAGAGAGTAAGACTCACTTTTTTTCATTCTCTCAATTAGTTTATTATTTATATTTTCTCTTTTCTTTTCTTTACGTGTGACTTTCATTCAGTAAAACAGTTTTATCTCATTTTCTTTAGCTCCACGTGAATTTTTTTATTTCAATTTAATTTAAAATTATAATATAAATACTAAACTAGATTTTTTTCTTATCAATACAAAAATTTAAATATATTCTTATATAATGCTATCCATACCATTTTTTATTTATTTAAAATATATTAAAGTAATAAAAATTTGAATTTATTTTTATGCTAAATTATTCACATGACCTTTTATTTTATTTTAAATTATAATAAACAAATTATTAATAAATTGAAAAGTCACCTTAACCTTTGAATGTTTGTATTTAAATTTTAAAATAGATAATCTTTTACTTGATTTTTTAAGTCTTTTGAAAAATATTAATAAAAGAGAAATGCTATAGTAACACAGTTTGTATTATTGATTAAAATTTATTAAAAATAAAAAATTATGAATTCCACTTCTTATCTAATGAATCTCACTCATTATTTTGTTCTTTTCAATAAAGTTTAATCAATAGAAGATAGTGTGTTACTAATGCTCCTCTTAATAAAATATAAAAATTACTCATACATTTTATTAAAATAGTAGTTAGACTAAATCTAATAGACTTCAAAATATGACAGTGTGTACTCAAGTCTCTCATTTGAGTAAGGAGTCATATGAGACTCATTAGTCACTTGACCTGTAACTTAAAGTACTCCTTACCCCTCAAAATAGAGAATTTGAGTTGCGTGACTCATATCACTGATGCTAAAATGTTTCAAATATTCAACGCATAAAGAGCTTACGTTCCATTGAGTTTACCTCATGGATACATGTTTGTACTAAGACTGTGACTTAATCGCATTCAAGGCTTATAAAAAGGACACATTTGACATAATCAACTAGACTCTATTTTCATGTTATCATATATCGTTACTATGCTATTTCACATTTTAAATTGAGTATCAAAGTACCTTTGCATTTTTAGGAGTTTTTCTTAAATAATAGCATTTTTAAGAGTTTTTGTTCCTTTTAAATATACTTAATTTTAATTTTAAATTTAATTTAACAAATAGCCTAAAAACCCACCTGGGTCAATGTAGTGGTAGGAAAATTTGGATAGTTTAAACAAGATTTTAGGTTTAAACCTTGATGTTGTTATTGTACACACAAAAAGTTAGCATAAAAAATTTCTTTCTCGAGAATTTCAAATCACTCTCCTTTTATTTTTATTCGTATACTTGATTTTTTTAACCACTTATTTCTTTTAATTTATTATTTTAATCTTTATTTTTAAATTAAATTTTAATATATTTTAAAAAAATTGTCAATAGCTAAAATTATCCTTGTATCACAATATAAATTATTTATCATAATTTTAAAATATACTTTATATGTTAAAATATTTATTTATTAAGAATTTTAATTATATTATAATGTATATATTTAAAAATATTTTTTCCTATAAATTTTAGTTATATAAAAATACATATTTATCTTGTATATTACACAAACTAAAATACTATCTAATATGTAAAAATAAAAAAAATTGTAAGTGCATTATACTCCTAAATTATATAAACTAATCTTCTCACTATGTAATCATAACAATTTAAACAAAATTTCATTTCTGTTAAAATTTACGAAGGACATGGCAAAAAAATGTGAAACCTATTGAATTAAGAATGAGATACACTAAATAGACCTTGAAACTCTATTTTTAATAGATCTCACATAAATTTTAACCAACATTTTTAACATTCCTCATGTTTGGTGTTTATTCTTTCTTTCTTTTTATTTTAACCATAAAATTTTAAAAACATAGCGAATTCAGATACGAACTGCAAATGCCAACGAATGAACGCACTTTGTTAAATATAAATAGCTTTAATTACTTATTTACTTTCTATACTTATACCATTTTTACGTTTTAGTCCTTATATCTCACCATTGTAGAAAAGACTTTTTAAATCGGTTTTACAACCGATTTAGATACAACCGATATAAAAGAAATTTTCATTTTAAACTGTAAATTGAACCGATTTAAAAAATTAAATTTTTTAAATTGATTCTACACAGAACTGATTTAAAAAGTACATTTTTTAAATCGGTTCTAACCAGACCTATTTAAAATTATACTTTTTAAATCGGTTAATGCACAACCAATTTAAAAAGTTTAGTTTTTTTAAAATACTTTCATTGTTTTCACATATACAACCAAATCCTGATAGAAATAGATACCACAGAAACAGATAGAGAATTCATTTATAACTTATCAACGAACTATCTATTTGAAACTTCATAATATATTTGAAACATATCGAATAAAAAACTACTATTATTTTTTTTTATCTAAAGTCATTCTAAACAAACTATCTATTACTTATTTCAACGAAAAATTTTGCCCAATGTTGGCAGATGTTTAGCAAGTCCTTATACGAGAATGGTTCCCTATTAATGAATAACTGCAACATAAAAAAAAAGATAAATCATTACCCAACCACCTACAATAATAAGTATTATTGTAACTGAATAAAAATTATATTATCTCGTCCCATGAATCCACAATATATGTTGAAACTATGGTCAACATATGTTTCATAACATAATATCCACACTCATAGCTCCCTACTTGTTTGTTAGCCTACCAATGAGAATTTTTTTTAGAAATGATTGTAAAAATAATTACAAATTGTAACTGAATATGCAATTGTAAATTACTTACATAGGGGAAAAACTAACTAGGGTTCCTCCGTAGTGACACATGCCTATCTGCCCATGTTTGATATCCAATCATGACTCTGATTAAAAAATAGATATACAAGACATGTTATAGGTTTCATAATTATAATATAAAGCATGAATGAAATATATTACAAATAAAAAGTTACCTTTCTATTAGTTGTTTCAAATCTTTGTTGGGCTTCTTATGCAACAAACACAATAAGGCCACAACATTGTCCCTAGGACAAATAATTAGCAATTGCCAATGCAAGCTACATTGGAAAAAGAATATATGTGATGAGATTCAAATATCATTTAAAATTATTTGGGTAAGAAATAACTTGTGCTTACCAATGCAAGTATGGTGCTAGATAACACCGTTTTTGTCCATTATACATCCAGTTCTAAATGTAGGCCTGAGAATCTTCATCCTTATTCCTTATCTTTTGAATAGGCAATGGGTCAATCAATCCATATACATTCTCCTGACCCTTTGAGAGACAGAGACGATGCATGTATCTAAAATATACAAATGAATGTTAAATATAATATTGAGATGCATATTTAAGAGATTAACAAAAAATTTAACTTACAGCAACCATAATTGAAGAACTGAGATATTTAGTATGTCATTGTCAATATAAATTTCCAATACATCCTTCTGGGTGATCCATAGGTCTACACCACTAGATTTGCCAAGAAATGTTAGTTCCCAATTTATTTGAACAACATCCATCCCCATACTAGATGCCACCTGCCACAAGCGTGTTATGGGATCAACTTCAGGTTTTGATTGTTTAGGTGGAACATCTTTCTTAGACGGTTGAACATCCTATAAAAAAAAGTAAATATAAAATAAGGTTATAAAATACATTTAAGTTATTTTAATTTGTAATAGAAAGGTGCCCTTCCAACAGTCTGAACCTCCTCGATGGGTACAAGAACTTGAGCATATGCATCCCATTTTTGTTCAACCACCACCCTCACCATATCATCCTCAACGGTCATGTGGTGTATGGTAGGCCCCAAATTATATACTCTCCCAAAGGCCACTAAACGAATAGGCTCTCCATCAACATATAACTCACACCGCTCATGGATATCAGTGTCAGTCTCCTCCCCAAAAGGATCAGTAGCAGCATAACTTCCCTTTGTGCTGACACATACAGGAGTATGAGCTTGTTCTTCTTAGACATTTGTATTTTTTTGTGAAAGACCAAAAAATGTCAGCTCCTCTATAATCTCCCATCTCAACTGTTCATTAAGCTCATTTCTAATCTCTTGCCTGATTCACTCCACCTCTTCCTTGGTGACAATTCCTGAGGTGGGCCCACTACGTGAGGGTGGTCTGTAGTAATCACAAAGGCCAACACCTCGTCCAGTTGCACAAACCCTACAAGGGTGCTCTAGTATCCCAATAACAGTAGTTAATATATCCTCACGTCCATGAGGAACAAATGTTCCCTGTCAGGTCTGCTCAACCAGTGAGTCCTACAACATTTAATTCAAGAAATGTGTAAGAAATATGGCGTATCAAGTTACAATTACAATTTGAAATAAAAAATGACTTACAATCTTTTCAGCAACAACGCGTGTCTCGTTCGATATATATCCACCTAATTTTAGCGTGCGAGCCACCTTCCATTTATCCCATCATTGCGGTGGTGATGGAAGAGCAATATCTACAGCAGAACCAGATGCCGAGGCTTCCAGTTGACGTTGCCTCGCCTTCTCCGTCATCATCTTCTACTAAAGCAACTTATATCCTCCACGAGACAATATGTGGGGGTTGACATTCTTCGATGCAATCGCTTGTCCCTTTTTTCTCTTCTCCTGCGAATAATAAGACACTGTTAAATTCAATAAAAAAAATCAAATATTGTTGTATGATTAGAAAAATATGATTGCAACTAAACTTGGAAGACAGAATCCTCCCGGCTTTCAACAAACTTTGCCCACGTCTCCTCATCCAAAAATGCATACTTCTCACATGGAGAAGTGTCTTTCAACTTTCCATATATGTATCTCGTGGTGAGCTGTGTCTTAAATGCCTTCCAATGCTCAGCCGCAAGTAACAGCAATTTCTTTCTCAACATGGCATTATGTGGAACATCATAAGTCAACTACAAAATACAATTAAATAGTTAATGTATGATAATAATATGGTTAAATATAATTTATATATTTGAGATTGTAGAAGTAAAATACCGTGATAGTTTGCCATATTTGATTCTTTACACTCTCCTCCACATGGTCCCAATTCTCATAAAGGATAGAGACCTTACTCTGAGCAAGGACGCCCACAAAACTAATGAATTTTGTGGCGTTTTCCCCTTCAGATGCCCCATTAAGTATGTCAAACTGAACTGGTGTCAGATGGTTACCAGCTTGGTTGAGAGTCAGTTCCTTTAGGCGTGTACTTCGTCTACCTTTTTTTTTGGTAGACTCATAAGATGAGTGTCGCAACTAGGATCACGACGAGATGGCAAAAATGATAATAAAAATAGAGGACTCACCACCATAGTTTATTAAGGGAAAACGTGAAAAAACCCAAAAAAATGATCTTAAACCAAAGATTGGATTCGAGAGTCGATTACGTGTAGGGAATGTATTAGCACCCTACGATGTCCGTTATAAAAACGGTTACCCTTTAACTTGATGTGTGAAAATGTTAGTTGTCTTCTCCCCTTGCTTATAAAATTATTAATCCTATTTTTATTTTATTATTTATTTTCATTTGAAATTTATAAAAAAAGATTATTATTACTACTATTTTATTTTTATTGTTTTTGAGATCGACAGGAGTGGGCTCCTGCTTTTACGTATCCTTTGGTGCAATGAGGAAATCAGACTCATGTAGTTCTTTGTAAAAAATTGTTTTGTAGGTTGATGTTTTTTATTTTAGTGTTAAAAATTATTATTATAAAGATTATTAAAAAAATTAAATCTCAAGCTTTTATAGAATATCATCCACGACGATAGGCGGCCTAACAAATGCGGAATACTCTTTAAAAAGTTTTAGATATGATTTTGATATTCAAGTGGGCCCTATGCCCAACATGAATAATCAGTAAATCTACATTTTATTTTTATCTTTACTAAAAAAAAGTGTTAAATTAAATCACTAAATTAAATTTTTGTTTTATTAAAAAAAAGGAAGAAAATTTATTTATTTATTTGGAAAACTGAGATAACAATTAGGTCGAAATAGATGAAGCGAGAATGAAACCGATTTAAGCTATACATTATTTCACTGTTTGCATGAACGGCCTTTTAGTTGTCATGACAAAATCTCTTATATCATCCCATTTTTATATCAATTACCGCAACAAGGCATATTCAAAATTATGATGCAAGGAAACATTACGGAATGCTTATTCACATTATATATATATATCATATGTTTTGGGCTTGCCCATCACAGATTTGGACAGCCCGACACCCAAAAGGCAAAAAAATGGTGTCAATTGGCAATTGCGACAGTGACCCACAACACAATGGCAAAGCAGATGTGAAGGAGCGCAAGATACACGAAGATAGGTGCACGGCGACAGTCATTGGCGCCGTGGTTATGCGTGGTTGCTAGCACTGCGAAAGTGGGACAGCAAGGGCTTGACGGCAGTTTGCGTCGCAGCGGCACTGCGGAAGCGCGTCAGGGGGGGCGGGGGATACGAGGAAATGCGAAGGTTTGTGTAGCAGTAATAGCATTGCGTGGCTTAGTGGCGCAGCGGGGACTGGTGAGGACGGTTGAAGCGTGACGAATCATGCCACAGTAGCATGGCGCCATCACGGTGGCTGATGGTGTGGTGAAGACTGGCGAAAACGTGGCAGTGCCGGAAAGTGACACGGAGGGGAACACCGACGCTACTCTGCATTGCGACAGAGACTAGGCCACATCGATTTGCTTACAGTAAAGATGGAGGAGTGAATGAATGTTTGTGCGGTGACTAGGCCACATCGATTTGTTTACAGTAAAGATGGAGGAGTGAACGAACGTCTATGCGGTGATGCCGTCACGGATTCGGGTTGGGGCAGCGACGAGTGTAACGTGTAACATTTCTTTAATTTTAAATATAATTCATATTAATTTAATTATTATTTTAAGTTGATGAAAATGTGAGTAAAATTTTGCTTTTTTTTTATAACAGAATTTAGAAATAGAAGTGAAAGAATAAAAAAACTGCTTATGTATATATATATATCTAACTGTACATCATGGTTTGAGTAATACATAATAGTCAAAGAGAAAACAAAAGTACATCCAAAGACATATACTATCTTACCTAATATATACATCAAAAAGATCCTATACAGAGCAGTATTTATCTACTCTATCTCGTAAGAAAATATTATAAACTAGGTCTAAAATCTGAAGGAGTATCTTCTGGGTCATCCTCAGCATCATCAAGCATTGCTGTCATATTCAATAATCACGATTGAACATACATAGCAAAAATAATGGAGTGAGGTGATTTGTTCTAAATTACTTTCACATGTATGGTAAGAATTTAAATACAATTAATGAAGGAACCTGGGATTTATTCTAAGTTATACTACACTACCCTTGACTTGGTATGGATCCATACTTCCCATCAGTGAGTAATAGTTCTTAACAGAACCTAGGAAGTGACTAGGAGTACATATACCTCTCTCAACATCATCATGTGGTACAGTCCTCATTATCATTAAGGAAAATAACAGTCAAGATATCCATTTATCGAGATATACTCTCAAACCAATCCTGGAATGCTGAGTAGTTGTCAGGGTTATCGAGCTTGGTTAGGTGAATATCCCAGCTCACGGGCGCTACCCTAGCTATTAGGACTTTCACCACTCGATGCTTACCCTCGAGACCTCCCTAAATAGGTCCCTGTCTTTCATTCCTAAGCGTACCAAACTGTAGCTTCCTTAACAGGGTGTCATGCCACTGCATGTCCTTTGCTTTACATTACTCACTAATCCATTAATTTCTAAAGGTTCATTCTGGTCTCAAGTATTTGAGCACCAGTATAATTTTTACTAATATCTCTGCCTTATATTACAGAGATTTAATCCATACATATCATTTACATAATTCATAATTCAAATTAAAGCACATAAGCAATAATTCAATAAAAATAAAGATATACAAATTAAAATAAAGACTGATAATTGATGCGCTAAAAATACGCTCAAGGGTAAGCGTACCCTTATCGTAATAGTAACAAAAGGACATGAGTCCAGATATCGAACCCAAAGGACTAAATGGTGATTACCAGTTTCCAGAGATTCTATATTGTTTAGGTAAAATTAAATAGGTACTGGGTTGGTTCAATAGTGATAAACGTAAAATAGGAATTGTAAAATAAACAATGGCAAGTAGAGAAAAATAAGCTTAGGGTTGTGGTTTCCTTTTTGCTCTTAAGTTCCTTCACATCTAATTCTAATTGAATCTTTTACTATTCATCAATTACCAATATTCCCTTACGAATTTTATTGTCAATTGTTGGTCATAAATTACAATAGTCTTTTTTAAGTTAATTTCCCAGTTGATTATGTGAGATATTAAAACCCTAGGAAGGCATGAGGAATAAAAGGGGAGGATTAAATTAATTATTTAATCCAATTGGAAATTAGGAATGAAGGTTGATCATACGATAAAACCTAATTTGATTACCCTACACGTCTACCAATTAATTACGGTACAGCCGCCATTCAATTAATCAATTCGAAGCATACAAGGGATGATCAATTCCAAGTAAGAAAATAAAAACAGTAGAGCAATCTAATTGACTGAATAGAAACAAGAATTTAATTAAAATTAAACATTTAGGAGTTCCAAACACTAAGTACACCACAACCTTAACAAGAAATTTAGCTACTCATGGCAAGAAGAGATATCATAATTTTAAAGAAATACATCAAAAGAAAAAGAAGAAGAAATTTTTTACAAGAAAAGGTTTTTCTCCAATTTCTGACTCTAAGTATCCTATTGCCCCTCAAGAATCTTTCTCCAGAAGCCAAAGAGCAAAAAAAGGAAGAATTGAGGAAAGAATAAAGATAAGACAGCGATCCCCATCTTGTGCTTTGCTCCTTGCTATTTGTAATATCCTTTCAGAATTTTGAAGTAAAAGACTTAACCCCAGTCTATTTTGCCCAATCTAGGTCCATTAAAAATTCAAATAAAAATTAAAACTTGGACCTCGGACTCGCCTAGCGAGGTTGGAAACCCGCTGGGCGGTTTTTCAGAATTCGCTTTACTTTGATGCCGGGCGGGCTATCTAACTCGCCTGGCGGAATACCTCTAGGGCAAGTCCCGCCGGGCGGGTGCAACTTTGTGCACTCCATTTTGTGCTTCAAGTCTCTTTTTTGGCCCGTTCTCGTGCTTATAGACTTCTTTTAAGCCCACTTGATAAGTATATTACTCCTCTATCTTTGTGGACTGGATTTCTTTTCTTTGCTCAACTAACTTCCTACATAAAATTCAACAAAATTAAGGCAATTCATATAATTTTAAATAAAAAGCTTAGAAACACACATCATATGAAATCCTTCATTAATGATCTATTTTCTCAAAAATTTCCAATGAGTTAATGCAAAAATCATGTAAACTTGCTCTATAAATTTGCATAAATATAAATTTATCAATAATTAAGAAATAAATCATAGAATGGTCAAAAAATTTCATTAAAATAATTTTTAAACTTAGAAAAATAATTAGAATTTTATCATGAATTTTTAGAATTTTTTTCGAAAATTTTTGAAATTTAGTATTTTTAAGAAAAACATGTCCACAAGTACTTATAGAGCACAATTAAAAGTACTAAATAAGCTTTAAAATTTATGAAATTTTTACAGATGATCTATTAGTGTGTCTAGACCTTACCTGAATGATAAAAACTTAAACTGAAATTTCTACAGTAGTTTTCTAGAAATAAATTCATAAATAGCTCATAAAATAATTTTTGTACCCAATCTCATATTATGAGATTTATAGTTTATTTCTTCTACTAATTTTACTAAACTAATTGAGTATTACTAAAATTTGACAATATAACAATTTAATTATATATTATAACAGCTAAAAATATTTTATTTAAATTTGGATAGCATAACAACTTAATAATTGTACTATAGTTGTTTGAATTTGAATAGTATAGCAATTTAATAATTATACTATAGTTGTCTAAAATTGAGCAGTATAACTACTTAATAAGAGTATTTTAATTATCTAAAATTGAGCAGAGTAACATCTTAGCAAATGCATTTTAATTTTTTAAAAGTGAGCAGAGTAACAGCTTAGCAAGTGCATTTTAATTTTCTAAAATTAATCAGAGTAACAGCTTGGTATAATTTAATAATTTGAATTTGAGCAAAATAATAACTTAGCAAAAATTAAAGTTTAACATCAAACAATATAACAATAATATAATAATAAAACAAAAGCCTAAGCGGGTTTAGGGAAAAACCCTTCCTACCAACATGCAAAGTAATTGAAATTTAGAACCAACCCCACTCCCTCGATTACCTCAAAGAATTGGTGAAGTTGTTGATGCAGAGCTCCTAGGAAGAGGATTTTTACTAGTTATTGGAAAACGAGTAGAATTTTAGCATAAAAACAAAGTAAAAGAAATTTTTTCTAGAGAGAGAGAGACTCTCTATGGAGACTTATGGAAGAGAAGAGGAGTGAAGAGCTTGGTTCATGTTTCATGGCTATTTATAGGAAAAAAAACAGCCTTAGGTGTTTATTGATGAGATCATCCATGATGTCAAAAATACAATTTTTGATTTATGTTTAATTGAAAATTAGGGACACATATATAAGTAGGTGGTGAATCACCTCTTGGTAGATCAAAAACGTGGGATAGCAGCTGTCCTAACATTTTCCAGTGTAAATTTTACTTGTAATTAGATTAGTTAGTACCGATAAAATCACCTAAACTTGAAAAAAATTAACTTTTAATACCAAAATAATTAATTTAGATATAAATATGAACAAATGTAATATTTTTCATCAAAAATAATTTCTAAAAATAAATTTTAATTTTTTTTGAATTATTAATATATATATATTATATATTTTAAGCTTAGAAAATTCATATTAAATTCATTTTAATTGCTCAAATTTTTATGAAAATTCTAAAATTACATATTTTACCTAGAAATGTGCTAAAAATATCATTTTCATCATTTTTGGATGTCAAACCAATACTGAGTTGGTTATTTGACAACTAATGGTATTTTGGTCATTTTATACATGAATTTCAGAAAATTTCAGAAAATTTCCAAAATTATATTTTAATACCTATGACATGATTTTAAACTCAATTTGACATTTTAATATCAATTGAATCTTTTTCTCATGTCAGCCCTTAATATTGACAAATAAAGACAAAATCGTCATTTTATAATTTCTCTAGGCTTTAACTCGGAAAAATTATTGAAAATCACGAGTAGATAGTTTTCGCTATTTTGAGTTTAATCATGGGGATTAGAATTTTTAGATTCCTTCCTGATTTTTCAGAATTAAATATAGAATAAATAAATAAATAAAACAATTAATTAAGTAAAAGTGAGGGTGTTATACAACAGTTCTGTTCTTTATCTTCATTTTTTATTAATTTCGTTTATTTGTTAATTCTTGATCGTTTTACTGCTAGTGAACTGTGATTGTTTATTATTATTATTTTTTATCTGTGATGAATACATATGGTGATTTTGGATTTGAGTGTGTGTGAATTTCTAAAAAATGTGTATGTGCAATTTATGCGTGTGTGAACATGTTGTGTGAGATGAGTTGTATGAATGGCTACCGTGTGGAGTGATCTGAAAAGTGAAAACCAAAAGTGCAGGTGCAGTGTAGTTGTGAGAAAGGCGAATAAAAGGGAAGTAAGGCTACAAAATAGTTAGAGATTAATCTAATTTGGAACAGAGAATGGATCAGATAAATAAGACGTAGGGAATGGTTTCATTGCATGATGCCAAGATAGAAATATACATGGTGACAGTAGAGAAAGGGAAAGAATAAGACCTCTGAGATTTCTACTAGGATGAAGATGATCCGACCAATTCTCTGTGTGATACCCTACGCTTCCCCTCTTTTCTTTTCTTTTTGTTTGCTCCTCCTCTTCTCTCGTTTGTCCCCTTCTTTTTCCTTCAATTCAGTAAAGAACAGTCTCATTTCTTTTCTTTACTCCACCCACATTCTATAGCTCCCCCCTTCTCTTTGTAACTCATTTTAAATAGGCATCCAGTGCCCTTACCGCTCCCTCCAATTTCAGTTTTTGTTTTAAATTTTTCATTAAATTTTGAAAAGTGGTTTCCATTCTAGATCCTTCCCTTTTTCTTGTATTTTTCATTTTCAATTTCTTTTTACTAGACCATGGGTCCTCCAAGACATGTATGCCCAAGAACAAAACAAAAACTATTTGAACCCAACATGTTTCTCTTTTTATTATTTATTTAATAAAATTTTATTTTCTCTCTTTTTATTATTAAACCTCTTTTTTAAAATTCAATTAATTTTTTTTAATCTGGATAAAATTGGGTGTTCACAATGAGTTACTAGAAGAATCAGCCATGTGCCTGTTTAGAAAAGGAAAAAAAAATTTGTAAGTACCATCATTGGAGAAGTTTGAAAATTTCAAAGATAAATATAACGATAAAAAGAATTAAACAATATAATAAAAAATATATAATATCAACAAGAATATAAAATAACATAAAAATAAATAAGTTACTAACATTGTCAAGTAATTATGTTTTCCCATATTCCTTCGTGATGATCATCATGTGTGGCATGTACATTATCCTCTTCATTTTCATTAATAAAAGTTGGCATCCTTGTTGAGAAATAAGGAATCTCAATAAGATTGACATTTGAGTCTTCTTTTTCATGACTAGCATGCACACTTCTTCCTTGGAAAACCATTGACCATCTCTTGTTAGAATGATCACTAACATAAAAAACTTGTTTTGCTTGGTATGCCATAATAAAAGGCTCCTCCTTATAACCTACCTTGCTAAGATCCACCAATGTGAACCCTAACTCATCGGTTTGCACCCCGATGTTACTGTCAACCCACTTACATTTAAAAATAGGCACTCTGAATTTTGTGTAATCAACTTCCCATATGTCTTCAATAACTCCAAAGTAACACATTGATGCCATAACAAGGTTTTTATCTTTTGAACTAGAGAAGTGCATGGACTCAGCCACAACCATAACCCCACTGTTTTGCACGATACTCTTCTCATCCAATGACTTTGTATAGAAGGAGAAGTTGTTGATATTGTATCCAGTCCAACATATGACATCAAAGTTAGGTCTATGTGCTAGCCATTTTAATGCCTTAGAAGCATTATCATCATTCAAAAATTGTTCCTTAAACTAGTTTAAGAATGTTTTGTTATGCTCAGTTAACTACCATTTCTTCGACATTCTAGGATTATTTTTCTAGACAATATTTTTGTGAGCAGAAAAATAAGGTTCAACTTCATCAATGTTATTTAATATATAGAAATGTGCTTGCAGAACTTCCTCCCGACTCATTTGTTTCACGTTTACACCTTTAGTACCTTTACCAGAAAATCTTCCCTAATAATGAGATGTTGGAAGCCCTACAAGTTCAGCTTGTGACAGGTATTCTATACAAAACTCAATGACTTCTTCAACAATGTAACTCTCGACAATAGATGCTTATGGACGGTATGGATTCTTACTATAGCCTTTCAAGATCTTCATATATCGTTCAACAGGATACATCCACCTTAAATAAACTAGACCACAAATTCTAATCTCTCTCACTAGATGCACGATTAAGTGAACCATGATATCAAAAAATAAAGGAGGAAAATACATCTCTAACTGGCAGAATATAATAACAACTTCATTTTCTAACTCATCCAACTTCATAGGGTCAATGACTTTGCTGTATATGGCATTAAAGAATAGGCATAGTTGCGTAATGGCCTATCAACTTTTTTAGGCTATATGTCACGAGTAGCCATTGCTAGGAGTTGCTGCATCAAGACATGACAATCATGTGACTTTAACCCAACTAATTTGAGATCTTTTAGTGACACAAGGCTCTTGATATTTGAAGAGTATCCTTGTGGCACCTTGACTCCCTGTAGACACTTACAGAAACTTGTTTTCTCTTCTCTTGACAAGGTATGACATGCTGGGGGCAAATATGTCCGCTTAACCACTGACCGTGGACCTAACTGGAGGCGTATACCCATCTCAACCAGATCTTGACGAGCATTCAAACCATCCTTCGTCTTGTCTTTAATGTTCAAAAGGGTGCCAATTACATTGTCACACACATTTTTCTCAACATGCATGACATTTAGACAATGTCTAACATCTAGATCGTACTAGTATGGAAGATCAAAGAATATCGACCTCTTCTTCCACAAGGTTTTCTCAGTAACTCTTTTTTGGGTCTTTCCAAATTGGATGTTGATGTCTTTCACTCGTTCATAAACCTGTTCACGAATTAAAATAGGTGGTGCAATACCATCCTCCTGACATCCATTGAAGCTTTTTTACGTCTACGATATAGGTGATTAGGCTTGAGAAATTTCTGATGCGCAATGTAAACTGTTTTCTTTCCATGTTTAAGTTGTATGTAACATATGTCTTCTTTACAGATAGGGCAAGCGTTATGCCCCTTAACACTATATCCGCTCAAGTTCCCGTATGCTGGAAAGTCATTGATGGTACAGAATAACATTGCATGCAACGTGAAATTTTCACGACGATACCCGTTATACACATCAACACCTTCATCTCACAACATTCTCAAATCTTTAATCAAGGGACATAAGTAGACATCTATGTCATTTCTTGGCTGTCTTGGGCCCGCAATCATCATAGATAGTATAACATATTTTTGCTTCATGCACAACCAAGGAGGCAGATTATAAATAATTATGAGAATAGGCCATGAGTTGTGCTTACTGGACAAGTTCCCATAAGGATTCATTCCATCTGTAGCAAGTCCTAGCCTAAGGTTTCTTGCCTCAGTTCCAAAGACTGGAAACAAACAATCAATTTTCTTCTATTGTGGAGAATCTGCAGGATGGCAAAGTTGTCCATCATATTTTCTCCCATCTATATGCCACGTAAGGTTCTTCGCGTCATCTACATTGGCAAATAATCGCTTAAACCTTGGAATTATTGGAAGATACTATAATACCTTAGCAAGGGGACCCTCTTTTGTGCTCCCATCACAATCATCACCCTTCACTTTATACCGTGATACCCCACACCTGGGACAGTTGTGCAACTCTTCAAACTCTTATCTGTATAATATGCAATCATTAGGACACGCATGTATTTTCTTATATTCCAATCCCATCGGACACAACACCTTCTTTGCCTCATAGTTACATCTCGGCAACGTGTTACCTTCTAGAAGCATTTCATTCAACAGCTCAAGCAATTTAGTGAAACTTTTATCACTATACCTATTTCTTGCCTTGACATTCACTAATCTTAACACCACTAACAACCGTGTGAATTTAGTGCACCCCGAATATAGAGGCTTATCCGTATCACTGCACAAAGTGTCGTACACTTGAGCTCGCTGAAAAGACTCTGGTCCAATATCACGAATTATGTCCTCTAGTCGATCCTCCATAGGTACATCTAATTAATCTGTTTGAGACATACTCGGCATGTCTAACAATTCACCATGCCATGTCCATGTTGTATAACTCTTGCAAAACCCATCACAAAGGAGATGCTCTCGTATTTGCTCAAGTTGCAATTGTCTCTCATTCAGACAATTAACACAAGGACAATAGAAGAACCCACTACTATCAAGAAGATTTCTTTTAGCAAATTGGATAAACTCTTCCACTCCATTCTGATACTCATCAATTGTGCGTCTAGAATTAATCCAACTACGATCCATAACTTCCTTTTGTGATCCACAAACTATATCTTAATACATGTAAATCTCACTTTTTTAATACAAGGGTTGTCCTATCCCATTAGAAAGTCATTTTTATAAACTTGATTGATATGTATAGGTTGTCTCATATCTTAAATTTAACAAAATTTCAGCAGCATTTCATATTGGTCTCCAAGTACACGAAATGAAAGTGGTGACATCAAGTTCACCACAATCAAGTATGCATCCAGAGACACAACATGAAATGAATAAACCGAAATTTAATCAAGTTTACAATGAGACTTAACCATTACGTATTAATAAAGTATAAAAAAATGAATATTTCCAAACTATCCAACCGAACAATTCAAGATTCAATACAACAATTATCACTTTAATCATTGTATTGAATCTCAAACGGGAAATTAAGGTTTGCTCATAATGCATAAATTCAATAAAAAACAACACACAATTAAGCACACAATATAATGCATATAATTTATACACAAAACCAAATTCAATAACAAAACCAAATGTCAATTCCATGTAAGACAATCCAATCCATAACAAATTAAATCTAATACTCAAGAGTTCACTAATCTTATACAAAATTCGATAGAGTTTCCTCTGTTTTTGGCACTATATATCATACCTCACAAAGGGTATGGTCAACAACACAGCGATAATCAATTCTCTATTTTTTACTCAATTTATCTTTTGAATATATGGTAGCATTTTAACCACTTTAATTCTCCCTTTTTCGCTTACTTTATCTTGAGGATGTATCTAAGCATATATAAGTTGTATTATTTTACAGTCATTTAATTTCCTAACTAGTGCCTAATCTAGGTAGCCAATTCTTTGATTCTTGTAATCCGCTAATTATAAAGCTTTGGGTTTAAAACAAAATATAGTTACATTAATTATACTAGTATTTCTGCCTGTGCATTGCACAGGATAAATGTTTATTTTATATAATTAAAATTTATAATAAATAAATACTTATAAATATACAAATTATACTATAATTAAAATTTATAATAAATAAATATTTTAGAACAAATAAATTATATTTAAGATTTATGATAAATACTTTATATTGTGATATAATATTATTTTTAATTATTGATAATTTTTTTTAAAAATATTGAAATTCAAATTTAAACTAAAGATATTAAAAATAATAGATTGAAAGATATAAGAGGTTAAGAAAAATTCCTAAAAATGTTCTCAATTGAAGAATGACAGCTAAAAATGCTTTCACTCAAGATAATTATCCTAATTTGTATATACAAAGGGATATCATATGTATGTTAAGAGTGTATTTGAATTTTGAAGATATATATATATATATATATATATATATTGAAATTAATTTTTGATATTTAGTTACAATTTATTAAAAGCATAAGAACATCTACCAAATGCATGTTAGGAGAGTGAAGTTCACCTCTTCATGAAAAGAAAGTATTCAAATGAGAGTGAATGTGAGGGAGAGTGGAGGCCTGAGGAAGTAGATAATTTTATAGGTTTATATATATAGAGGGATTTGGTGATGACAATTAATTAATTCCTAACATATAATTAAATTAATTTCTTACTTTTATTCTTTTTCATTACTTATTAACTTAGCTAAAATAATCAACTTCACTTAATTCTATCTTATGTAATCTAATCCTCAACACTTAAAATTATTACCACATATTTATATAAGTTAATAACTAACTTAAACAATTTATCTTTTTCTTTAAAGATTCATAAATTTATAAACATACAAAATTTAACGGCCTTCAAACTCAGCAATGGAGCATGTTCAACAGCAATGGACCTCCACCAACATCAATGGCGCGAGCTAGCTCCAACCAAAGCAAGCTTGGCACGTAGCTCGCTCTCCAATGACAGCAAATGGTGAAACAACTCTCTCCAATGTCCTCTAAAATGCAACGGCGAAAATGGCAAAATGAAGGGCGGACGAGGAAGAGAAGGCTTGCATGGAGGAAATGAGGGGCGAATGGAGAAGAAGAAAGCTTCAATGGAAGAAATGAGGGGCTAATGGAGGAGAAGAAAGCGAGAAGGGAGGAAATGAGGGAAGAAGAGGGCTGCTGGCAAATAGGAAATGAGAGAGAGAGGCACGCAACATAATAAAAAGATGGACTTTTAAATCGGTTTAAAAAGTTGACTTTTTAAATCGGTTTAGCTTGAACCAGTTTAAAAAGTGCGCAGGGATATTATTTTAATTTTAAAAATGAATTTTTAAATCGGTTATATTTGAACCGATTTAAAATTTTTTGATATAATTTCAAAAATGTTACCGCGTTTCTTTTTTAAACTAGTTCGATATTAACCAATTTAAATTCCTGCTTTAAAATCCGTTTTGTGTGGTAGTACTAGACGTTTTAGTCTTTATATATATACACTTTTAATTCCGTTTGATTCCTACTGTTAAGTGTGTCTTAAATCAATTAGGTAAAATTGCCATAAATTTTTTAGCAACAAATATGTGACAGTTTAACAATCATTAGAAAATTTGTGGTGATTTTACACCGCTAATTTCTATTTTATGGCAGTTTTATTTTAATGGAATTAAGACACACTTAACAATAGGAATCAAAATGGAATTTAAAGTATATATATATGAAGACAAAAATGTCTAATTTCTAGATATAGAGACCAAAATATAAAAGTAGTGCAAATATAGGTGAAATACCGTAAATAAAAATAAAAAGGGTGAATGAAATAGATAAGAAATATAGTGAAAATAAATATGTTTGGTTTAAGAGAAATAGAATGAAAATAAATGTGTGTGATTTAAGAGAAATAGAGAAAAAAATAAGAAAAAGATAAATAGATGAATGGAAATAAATGAAAAATAGAGTGAAAATAATTAATAAGTCCCACACTTTTTTATTATCTTTTTTTTTTAATTTCTTTCTATCAAATATATTCACCTTTTTATTATTCACCTATTTTTTCTTCTTCACCTATTTTTTTTTTTTATTACCAAACAAAGGGATTGAGATGAAATGAATAATCAAACCATGCATTTAGATATAGATATAACTGCAACTAAGTCTGTAACAGGCCTGGTCCTTCATATACTCCCCCGTCTATAAAATAGTCAAGCTAAGAACGGCCTCATAAACAATTTTGACTTGACACGATCACAAATAAATTACCTGAGCTAAAGCTAGTCGGTATCCTCGGAGATTTCATACTCTTCAGTCAATATAATAATCATCATTTTTTTTGTTACATATGATATTTCTTGGCTAATAGCTAATCCTTTTTTATATGTACACGTCCCGAGGAGATCATTTTGAGTATAGATAATCGTCTGATTATCACAAACCACAGTTATCTGCCAAATGTGTTGTTTGCTCCCTCGATCGTTCCATTAAGCCATCTCTCTCTCTCTCTCTCTCTCTCTTTTTTAGGTGAGGGTTGTTGCAGAAATTCGGGGAAAAGTTGGCTTGGCCTGCTTTTCCTACAAGCACTGCATTATTTCCCTTCCTTTGTCTTCATTTTAAAGCGTATTTTTCTTTAAGAAGTTTCCTCAGAAAACTAATTCTAGCCAGTTTTCCTTTCTTCCTCGACAAGAAGCAATATATCACTTAATCACACTCTTAAGCAATCAAGGTTACATCCCACTTCTAGCTAGTCTGGAATTGGCTCCAACATCGCGGAGAATATAATGAAATACAATTAAAAGAAAATTGCGTAATATTTGCTCATCTCGAAGCCCAAAAGACTATTCCTGTTCCACACGTTGTTGTATCTTCTGTACAAAGCAAACTCTGTATTCCAAAAGGCTTAATTTAACATTTTGCTGAGATGTAAAGGAGTCAAGTAGAACACTTTAAGTTTAGGTTTGGACATGTAAAAAAAATGAGTTATTTAAATTTAACTCATTTATTTAAATAAGCTTAACTGAAAGTTTGAACTTGATTTGTTTTTTTAAAAAATAAAACTTGAATTTGACTTATTTAACTCATTTATAACTTAATTATTTTGTTTTTATGAAAATTTTTCTTAAATTATTTTTTAACTTTCTCAATTTAGAATTTAATAAATATTTTAATACTAAATGATAATCTATATAAAAAAATATGTGCTTAACATGTAGTTGTAAGGGCTGTGAGAAATTTTTTTTAACTAATGTAATGTTGTTATTAGACTGTCAAGATACAAGGAACGGGCAAAGTTGAAAAGTACATTTTATGCATAGGGAAGATCAGTCGAAAGGCACGCAAGCAAGAAGTTAAAAAGCATTCAAGTGTCAGAATTGTCAAAATGGTCATTTGAGAGAAACGAGCAAAAGACACGCTGGAAGGGATTCTTCTTAGGCAGTTATGACAAAAACACGCTTGAAGGAGAGTTCTAGTGGCAGTTGAAGGCGGTTTTCAAAAGAAAATAAATCAAGATAAGTGACAACATTTTAGATTAGGCGCCTTTTAGTTACTGTCCATGTGTCAAAACATTAAAATTCGATCATTAGTTAGATTATCTATAAATAAAGAATTGTGTAGCCATTTTTCATTTGGTCAAAACTATTACACAACACTTTGTGTACCACGCACATCGCATACATGGCTACCAGTTTCAAGGGAAAAGTGTATGTTTTCACCCAAATTTTAATACAATGCATTTATTTTATTGCCAATTAGATAGTTGAATTCTCATCCCATTTCTTTCTAATCTCCAACTTCTGAATTCTTTTACATTATTGTAATTTTCTTTCTATAACTCCATCTTTCGATAACCCTTTCTTTATCATTTACTGTTATTCTTAGGGGTGAGCAGAAAATATTCATTCGACCGAAACTGGAATATTCGAGAAGTAAAAAAAGGCAAATTGTCGGATCGGTTCGAATAACGGGTATTCACGGGTTGAAAGAATCGGTTTCAATCAGTTAAACTGGTTAGACTCAGTTTCATCAAATTAATTTCGTCGGTGTCCCACCTGACCGAAACATGTTTATACAAGACTAAAAGCTAGCATGTGGCGTAATGCAGTAGTGCTACTCATTTGTCTTGCAGACTCAAATTATTTTATTATACTACAATATTTGTTTTGACATTTGAAGCATAGATAAATGGAAAGTTGGAAACACTACGTAGTATAACTGTGTAGTCTCCTTTCTTGCGTAGTGGACCTCATGCATAGTGTTCTTTCAAGTCATTTCACCGTTTCTTTCATTTAAATTTTTTCTTTTGTTCAATTTTCTATTTTTAAAATTTCCTTTTGAAATTTCATTTCAATAATATAAAATTACTCTTTATATTCTCACGCCATGTGCCTCAAACCTTCCCTCTTCCTCAATTCTTTTTTCTCATGAATCAATTTCTCTCATGTATCTTTACATCAATATTGGGCACCCACTACTGTAAGATGATATACAATTGAAGTTGCAGCAGTAGCAACAACACCACAACGAAGCCTAACTTAGTGCAGCTTTGCGCCACCGTGAATGACAGAAGACAAGTTTGTTGTAGTAAGAGACCCTTTTTGAGTTTACACCTTTAGTTATGGGGAGAAGGTGCTTGTATGTTCTTTGTTTCATTTTAAATCTCTCCTTTCTCTTGTGTGCTACCCACTTGAACCCGCTCGAAGATTTCACAACCCACACCCGTTTAACCCGAAGAGCCATATGGTCGGAAATGGATCCAAAAATAACATGTTACGATTTGGTTTGGATTGGACTTTTTATGCCTGAACCTGACTGTTGATCACCCCTAGTTATTCTTTTTACAATCCTTTCATCTTTCTATAACTCATTCTTCTATCTATAACACCTTATTGTGAAATTTACGTCCTTTGTTTTTCTTTATAAAATTGTAAATTTTGATTGTACTTTATTGTTTAATAATTGAGATCGAATTTAAGTATGAATGTTTTATGTACGAATATTTAAGTTTGTTAAAGTAAATAAAAAGATGATTGCAATTTGAATTTGTTATAATGAGTCATTGTTCAAAGTTTGTATCGAAATTAAAGCAATAATTAAAATTTGATTGCAATTGATAAGTCATACCCTCAAGTTGAAAACTGTTTGTTACTAGTTTGAATGAAAAGAATTCAAACAAAGCCATAGATTCTTAGTCCAAAAAAAAATAAAAATTGTTGGTTAGAATCATCATGAGAAGTTACTTTTTGAGAATTGTTACTATTTCGATTTTTGAAACAAATTTCCACAAAATTCAAACATTCTAAATGATTATATTTTCATAATTTAGAAAACAAAAAACTTATAACTTCTTGACTACAAGAAAAAAGAAACTTCAAAATTAATTTTAATGCTCTCAACAAAGTTTCACATATTTTCAAATGAATATATAAATAAAAAAATCTAATATAATCCTCATTATCGATTTAAATAAACAAGCTATTCATGAGTTATTAATGTCGAGCTTGTTGAGCTTGACTTATTTAAATAATCAAGTTCAACGTGAATTTGTTTATTTAATTAAACAAATGAGCTTGATTGAGTATTTCATAAGTTGAGTTCGAATAGTTCAAAAATAACTCAGTTTATTTACACTCCTATGTTTTGCCTCTTATCTTTCATAATTTTATGAATTTTGTCATTAGTTTTTTTCCGCATATTTTGGCCTCATATTCACCTAATTTCGTGTATTTTGTTCTGATGTTAAATTAATGTCCGTTAAAATGCAAATGGTGTGCGGACGTATCCCATGACGTAGCGATTAAAACGTGTCATTTAATTAAAACGGTTATAAAAGGGAAAACGACGTCATGCTACAGGTTCCTACTAGTATTTGTGAACAAGGAAAAACACGTTATAACCAAAAAAGGAAAAACACGTTACATAATGTTTAGGGCACTCCCAACCAAACACGTTACAACAGTTCTGTTCACAGCTATGTTTCTCTTTGTGAGATGGGGCCATATACTGAACATATCATTGTCAATTTGTTTTTTGAATAGTTTAATCTGCCTACTATAGATGGCACGCGAAGGATATGTAAAGGAAGATAAGTGGGCAAACCTTCCATTTGGCAATCAATCTAGTGCACCTAATAACGCTGGAGTAGAAATGCAACAATATGGAGAACCCATTCCTGGTCAGCCCTCAGCACCAATGGCATCCATTGCCGGCATGGGAAATATGGGTCCGAACCCAATGGATCTAAACCAGGCCTCAAGTATTACGAACTCCATAAGCCAACAAGTCAGGTCCGGAACGATAAATTCAACACCGGATGACATTTTATCAAAGCTTAGATTGGTACAGAATCGTGGAAGCATGTTAGGGTCAAATCATGCTAAGGGGCCAGACAAACGCACCCTGGCACTTCTAGTCTTTCAATGATGGGTAGGGCTAATAATATGAACACATTGCAACGACCAATTGGACCTATGGGTCCACCAAAGCTGATGGCATGGATGAATCTTTATATGAATCAGCAACATCAACAACCCAACAATTACTACAGCAGTTGCAATTACAGCAGCAGCCCCAAGAAACAACTTCACAATTGCAGGCAATTGTTTCACCCCCACAGCAGCAAGCAAGCCCTCAGAAAATGAATTGTTTCACCTTGGCTCTGTTAGTTGTATAACAAACTCCCCTATATGGACATGCAATGTGTTAACAAATGCACAATCAAGTTACAAAGCCTAGCTAAATTTAAATGTCCAAACCAATGCCCCTGCCACCTAGGTGTTGGAAATTCTCTTGAAGGAAGCAAATAACGTTGAATATTTGAGCATTAAAATATGTCAGATAATGATAAATAGATAATTAATTACTAATAAACATAAATCATGTTGAATAAATATGCTGCTGTTTTCTAACTCTAGGAGGAATCACATGCATTGTGTCAGTTTAAATAGTTTCTCGTTTTCTTTTGCACTCATTGAACACATCAGTGAAAGTTTTAGGATATTTAGGCCAAGATTAGCTTGTATTTATTCTATAGCTACTTTACGGAGCGCAGAAACAAGCTGAATTTTTTAAGTGAAAAAGAAAAAAAAAAAAAAGTCTCGTTCTCAGGTATTTGTGCATCTTTCGATTGTTTTTGTTTACTGCATACGAGTTGATTCATAGCTTTGCTCACCTGTTACAATTTTTATTGCCCATTCAATGATTATTAGTTAAGCAAGCCTTAACCGGAGACGTTGTGAACTTTGATGGACATATATCAATTGCAATGCTAGCTTGCAGCAATTCGAAAGGTGAAACTAACATAGTCATTGTTTGTTAACGAATATTTCGAGTTTAGATTATTTAATTTCACTTGCAAAAATGTTGATAATCACAATCACAATGTTTAGGAGCAAAGTTATCTGATCAAAATTCAAATTGTGAATTGTCCAAGCTAATTTTTGAATCGTAAATCATAAATTGTATAAAATCATAAGATTCAAAGACAACAAAAAATAATTTCAAATATATCATATAGATGATATATAGTGTTCGATACAATAGTTTTAAACTAGAAATAGGTAAAACAACTTAACCATAAGTATCACAAAACAAAATTATTAGTAATATCAGAGTTTATGAAGTCTCTTTTAGAAGAATGGAAACAATCAGTGAAATAGCCAAATAGAGTGCATGTAGTGAATGAGTGAATGACAAATAAAGTAATAAAATAATTGAATAGGATAAGTTATGAAGTGCTCCTTCAATTCCTTCTCATTTAACAATTTAAGCTTATATACCTTTTCAATTTTTTTTATAATAATTGGTAAAAGAAAATTAAAAAATAAATAATAATGAATCGTTGAATCATTCGTATCAGTGATACGATATTGTACAAATTTATTTATGTATAGTAAAATACAAAGTCATTTGAGATTCATCTTATAATACAAATCAATAGATAGCCAAATTGTAGCAAATCATAAGATTTGAATTATGAATCATAAGATTCCAATAACTATATTCAAGAGAGTTTTTTTATTAAAAAAAATCAAGAAGTATAAAATAACTTACTGTGAATATACACCAAAAATTTCCATTTCAATTATATGAACCAAAATAACTAAGCCCTCGATCGTCTAGTTAAAAACTAGTAAATTAATAATGCATTACAATGAATTTGTATATTTAATATTGAGGGATACAATAAAGTACATAATTAGCATTGGTTAATGACCAAGTATAATCTATTATATATAAATATTTGTATTTTATAAAATTTTGATTTTTGACCGTTAATTTTTTTTTATCGATTATTAATAACTTCTATACCTTTTTTAGTAAAGTAAGTTTAGGTAGAACTGACAAAATTGGTCAAGCCTGATGGGTCAAACCAAGCTGGGCCATTAAAATTCTGGCCCAAAAAAAATGGGCCAAATTGGCCTGACTTGACAGGTCATGTTGGACTAATAAAAAATAGGCCCAAAAAGTATTGGGCCTATTTTGATCCAGTATTATATTTTTTCTTTGTAAAATATATATATAGTTAAGAAAAAATTGTGGGCCAATTTAGGCCAGCTCGATAGATCCGTCAGGTCAGGTTGAGCCAACAAAAATGCAGCCCATTTAGATTGGTCCAGCCCAACTCGCTTTTGCGCTTTGACCTAGTGGGCCAGACCAAGTCAGGTTAGATGACTCATTTAGCCAGCTCTAAGTTTAGGGATAAAGAAGTTACATTTTACTTTCAAGCCTGAAACCTTTCACGTCATATGATTTCATGGTACTAATTGAATCAATTCCCACAACTTTGATTATATGGTTTTGTGATCATAAAATGATGGGTAGTTTCATTTGTACTTTTTTTTTCTCTTCGTACTTATTCCAAAAATATTTCAAAAGTTATTTTCCAGAATCTAAAAAAAAGGAGAAGAGATGTGAAAAGAAAAAAAAAATGCACGTAGAATCCCCTAAAATAATTATACTATGAAGAGGTTCAACTTACCCCACATTTAGGGTGTGTTTGGTAGGAAGGAAAGAAATACGTGAGAAATAAGGTGAATAAAGATAGAGAAGAGAGAAATAAGTGAATGAAAATAGATAAGAAATAGAATGAAAAGAGGAGTGTTTGGTTTGAGAGAAACATAGAAAAAATAGGGAAGAGAGATATAAGAAAAAGAATAAAAAAAATTATTAAAATTGATTTTGCATGTCAATAGTCGATTATCATGGCTTAATAATCGACTATCAAGCATTGACAATTGATTATCAATGTTGATAATCAATTTTTTGTGCTTTTGATAGTTAAAAATTGCCAAAAAATGTGAAAGAATGCCATAAAATGACACTTTTTGACTGGTTTTTAACCACTAGAAAAAAAACTGCCACAAATTGTATAACATGCATCTCCCCCATCGCATTTTTGCGCATCTCAATGTGTAAATAAAATAGCATGGGACCCACCAACAATCTCACCCATTTCTCACCTCACTCTCTCATTTCCCACCCATTTCAGCTTCACCAAACACATGATTAGTTCAATGTCTTATGGACAAAAACACACGTAAAAGACGCAGTTATCCAAAGCTATTCCATATAGCTTCTGTCTTGACATGGAGTTCTAACACAATTGTTACTTAATGCACTGAGAAACCAAACAAGCTATTACCTATGATTCTAACCCATTTCACCTTTTGCATGCCCTCTCTATATTGCTTCCTAGAGCAAGTTAGCCTAATCTTATTGCTATAGTGCATTGTATGGTAACAAGTGATTAGTTCAATTTCCTATAAAACATCTTCATCCATTTTCCAATCTCTTTCTTTCCTTGACCTAAAAAAAGAAAAAATAACATATTTTTAAATATTCTTTATTATTAGAGTTTAATGGCTATGTGCTGTTAGTATAAAAAATTTTATACTGTCAATTAATCAGAAATTACCGTTGGTATGATTTTTAAGATGAACATTGTAAAAGTCAACAAACTTACCATACATGATTAGTTCTGCATCTTATGGACAAAAATGCAATAAAAGATGCGAATATTCAAAGCTATTCCCTATAGCTTCTGTCTTAACGTGGGCTTCTGACACAATTGTTACCTGACGCACTGAGAAACCAAACAGGCTATTACTTATGGTCCTAACCCATTTCACCTTTTGCATGCTCTCTCTCTCTCTCTCTCTCTCTCTCTCTTTATATATATATATATATATATATATATATATATATATATATATATATTGCTTCTTAGAGCAAGTTAGCCTAATTTTATTGCTATAACATTGTATGGTAACAAGTGATTAGTTCAATTTCCTCTAAATCACTCTCATCCATTTCCCCATCTCTTTCTTTCTTTCCTTGACCTAAAAAAAGAAAAATTAACATTTTTTAAATATTCTTTATTATTAGAGTTTAATGACTATGCATTGTTAATGTAAAAAGTTTTACACTGTCAACCAATTAGAAATCACCGTTAATATGACTTTTAAAGTGATTATTGTAAAAGTCAACAGACTTACTATACATGATAGTTTGTGATTAGATGACAGTGTAAAACTATTTTACACTGTTAGTACATAGCCTATTTTCTCTTAATATTAAGTGGATTTCATATAAATTTCATAAAATAGAGAATGAGACTTACACAAATTAATAAATTTCATTTAATAATAAAAGTGTTACTAACATTCCTCAAAACAAATGATAAATCTCATATATGTTAAAAGGAAGACACCTGTAGAACACTTCATAAAATGTTCTGGAGTGTCACGTCTAAGGAGTATAACAATTATTAATCACTTGGGCTATAATATAATAATAGCATTGATTGTATCATAAGTTCTATACAAATGTAAATATATTTATAAAAATAATATTTTTTTAAAATACACATTTATATAAATGAAAATGATATAAGACATATATATATATATATATATATATATATATATATATATATATATATATATATATAAAACTAAATCAATATTCATAATTATTAATACATATATTTTTTAATATTTATATACATATATACTAATATATATTTTTGTAAAATTAAAAACAATTGCAAAATACATTAAAAATCATAAAAATAAAAAAAATATAGATTGTAAATTTAACACCCATGCAGGACGTAAGTTTTTCTTCATTTTTTTATTTTAAAAAATGCATAATTATATTAATTAAGATAATTATAATCAATATAATTCTTATGATTTGAACATTCAAATAAGTAGTTGCTAGTCCTTTAACTCTTCATTAATCTTCAGCTCAGGAACAGAGACTTAGTCACACTTAAAACTTTTGATCCTCTCAAGGATGTGCATGTTTTGCTAGAATTGAACCCAAATTCTCTCACACAAGCTCAACATGTGTTGTCAACTGAATCACACCCATTTAATGCATAAGTATATATTTTGATTCAAATTTATAACAAATTTAAATTAAGAAGTATTGCAAGATTTATTTTTATTTCATTATATATATATATATTAAGAATGCATATTTTAACTACATTAATAATACACACGTGCATGCTCATATATATATAAATGATATATATAAATTATGTAACAATACAAATAATAACCCACATTGATTATAATTTATAATATATTTTAAACAACATAATGTCAATTTTATTTTTTAATTAATGTTATTAACTTCTTTTTTTACGATGAAAACACATTTTTTAAAGAAAAAATCAATAATTACAAAACATAATTTAAATTAATTTTCATCATTAATATCTCTTATTAAAAACGTGTATATATCTAAGTTATATATTAATGTAAATATATTCTTAAAAATAATATTTAGAAAAAACATTTATATAAATTAGAATGATATAAGATATTTAGAAATATACAATTGTTTGAATTTATATATCAATATACATAATTGTTTATAATTTTTTTAAATATTTTTATAGATATATATTTATTAACATATATTTTTATAAAATTATAAAACAATAAAGAAAACTTTAAAAATTATAATAATGTAAAAAATTTAGAAATAATAACTTAATACTCATACAAGACACAAGTTATTACACTAGTTTTCCATAATTTGGTTGTTTCTAAACGAATATGCCAAAGGCAAAACAAAAAACCACTGCCTTCAAACGAATCTCCCTTCCATCATATTATGATCCGTAAACCTCCAAACAAAACCATGCGAAAAAATCAAGGAGTATAAATTGAGTATATGGCTGCCAAGTAACAGTGACCTGACCACCTCGGACGTTGCCCCAATCCGAAAATTAAACCCATAGAAAGTGCAACCAAAGCCACAGCGTATATAACTTAAACACTCCAACTCAGAATGAAAACAAACATCTCTTTTGGGACCATCCATAATTCCACATTCACACAGCGAGGAAAAAGAGACCAATTTGATTTTTAGTTAATCAAATACAAAAAAAAGTCCAAAATGAAAATTGTTTTATTTGGGGAAGGCAAAAAGAAAAAGCAAGGAGCATTGAATAGGTAACCTAAAATAAGAGTGCCTTGCGGGTATAACATTACCCAATTTTTGTTTACCTGTTAGCTACGAACTAATATAGATTCTAATCTCACGTCCTAACATCATGTGTACCTAGTCCACGACCTGGCCCACTAGACACGGCTCCCACAACGCTTCAATGTGCCGTTAATTACCCACAACTAACTTGTCCCCTCTGGCTTGCAATATATATTTAATTAACTACCAGCGCATGGTATTTATATAAATGCCCATAATTTTGTGCTGAAGGCCTAACACTTTAAAAAGGAGGGTGCACGTTGGCATCATCAAGCTAACAAAGAACAAAAGGTTAGAGTTAGACGGACACACACACATAACAAAAAAGAAAGAAGCTAGAGACATAGCTTCTTGTTGGAACAATGGCCACTGGTGCCACCCCAGATAGAATCTTCTGGTCAGTGTATGAAGGGTGCATATCTGGCTACGATAACTGCGTTGAGCGACGACCCTACCACCGTAACTGTGGTTGTGCACTCCATAACAAGCCATTTAATTGCACGCACAAGCTGCAAAGGTGTAACAATGTGTCATACCCTATGAGGAGGGCTTGGAGTGAAGGGAGCTTGGTCTTGGCAAATTCTTCTTCATCTCCTTCTCAAGTTGCAACTGGGGGAAGGCCCCAATAGACTTTGGTAAACCTTGAGGAGGAAAATAAGAATTGCTTTAGTTAAGGTTTCACAAGAATCTGTTTGATAAAACTCTATTTTGCTCTTTTCTCTTTTAGTTTATTTAATTTTTATTAGTTTAGATCCGGTTTAGGTCTTTTTTTTTTTTTTTTAATTAATAATTAAGTTGATTTGATGAAAGGGTGTCTAGTGTTTGTATGGACATTTGCTATTATGGTTCATGGACTATGGTCGTTTCTTGGCTTCTGTATATTATATTATACAATTCAATTTCTTGTAAATTGTAATTATGCTAATCATTTGACGTAAATATTTGAGCATATCCATTGTTCTTCGGTGGATTGTGTTGAGAATTTTGGGAGCTAGACAGATGGGGTAGCTAGCAATATTTTCCTTTCTAATCATCTGCTGCTCTTGGAAATATAATTGTGTATTGATTACTGGTTCCAGGGGGCTAGTGTTTCTGTAAATGTTTCTTGATGATCCTGTAATTAAGTTGGGGCCTTGGGGGCAAGTGATTTGTCAATTTGGTATGGATTTCAACATCAACCGAAAGCTGCATTCGAAATCGTGATCCTAGAAAGAATCTTGACATAGTTTCGGGGTTCTTATCAACGTCATCAATAATATATAATAATCATATCCAGAACACCTCTTGAAAGATGGATGGATCATAATCATACGGCTAGCCACTGCATCCAACCTAATAATAATAATAAATATTTTATGAGAGGTGAGAGAGGGCAACACAAATAATAGACCTACCCTTCTAATTGCTCAAGAGTTTATTAGTTAATTGCTGGAGAGTTCATTCTAATTATGGATGAAAAATCATAATCGCTGTCCTTGTATAGTTTGAAGAATCTCCAAACTGTCAGACCAATTCATCACATGGGGACGGTCAGACGTTGGCTTGCAATTTCGAATGGGAACAACGAATTTGATGCATGATTGAAAAATAAATAAATTATAATATTCATAATTAACTGTCTATCCTGTGAGATATGGGTGAACTGAGACCTCCTCTCCCAAATAACAGAGGAGACAAAAGGAAAATTTGCCAAGAGCCTACACGTGAACTGTGAAATCAATCAGAGTGCAGAAAATACCAGATGGCAGCTGGATTGAGAATGTAGTTGCTTCCATGGAATTGGTTCTACACATTGAAAATGAAAACCAAATGTCATTTTCTTGGACCAGAGATATATTAATCGAGTTGAAAACATCTGCAATATAATCAAATTAACCGTGTCCAGTTGCACAAAGTTTGAACTTATTTAAGAAAAATCAAGTACACGCGTGTTCGGATTTGCCTCAATTTATTTCTAAAATCATGTGGTTTTCCCATCTAACGTAGAAACTTCTTTTGTTAGCTTCATATTTTTAAGTCGATTTTTGCCATTTGGAAACATGCTATATGTACCACCTGCCAATCGTGCATTGCTAAATGTCACTTTTGATGACGACACAATCTGAGATAAATGAGAGAAAAAGTACCGAACTTGCTCAAGTTGGACCAAAATCATAGAAACAAAAGTTGCTTAGATTAAATCATTCCAACTTATTTTGCAAAAAAAACGTAAAGATGTTTCAAGCAGATCCTTTAATTTGGTATTTCCTTTCAATTGATATCCTGCATTAAACACACATGATGACGAAAAATAATAATAATTTTCCTGTTTGACCAAATTTAATTTGGTTGGGAATGCTTCGGAAACGCTACAATTGAAAGAATGTTCTGTAATTAATCCACCAGCTGGATCTTCCCGAATCCCTATTCCCACTTTGCAGTAAAGAAGTGAATGCTAGCTAGATATTGATTATATAATTTTATAATATACAGAGAGTAACATACGAACTTCGACTAATTTTTTATTTTGGCAAATGTAGTTGAAATTTTTTTCTCCTTTCTTACCAATACAGAAATAGCATATACTACCATCATTCTTTTTAGTTCTATAATGGCACAGATCTCTTTCAAACTACATAGGCACTGAGTATCTACAATTGCACCATAAATAAGCTCCAATCTTATGCTTAAAGTTTTCTTATATATAGTCAAGTACAGAAAGATCCTGATTTCTGGCTATCCTGAGAGAGTCACAACTCACACATAAACATTTCCCATTATGACTTGCCATTCATTTGGACGCATAGAAAAAAAGAGTCAACCATCAATGATCAAACCGCTTGAAATTCGGAATAAGCATCATCTTACAACCACCATTATCATGGACTCAAACAATAATAGCATCTGAAAAGCAGAACATTAAGTGCCACTGCCACATTTTGACCTAGTAATTGAAGTAACGTTAAAGATAATAGAAATTTCGCTGCTTAGAAGATATCACCTACCTCAGTATTATAAAGTTAATCAATATTTTTGGAGAATTCTATAGCTAGAATGAAATTAGCAAAGGCCAAAGGTGAACTACAAGACAAAGTGAGGTAGGAGGGTTTGAAGAACACATAAAAGAGAGGCCAAACCACTAACTTGTCCCGATTTCCCTAGCGATGTATGTCTTGTGTAACTGTCCACTTTAGCTTCGAAATTTACGGGAAAGAATACATACAAATTTACTTTCCTCCTCTTGATTTCTTCATCCCGTCCCACACACTATATGATATATATATATATATATATATATATATATATATATATATTGCTTGAAAAAGCATGGCAGCATCACAAACAGATTGAAATTTACATACGTACCTTACAAGCAAGGAAGAAAGAGGGAAGAATGGCCACTGGAGCATCTCAAATGATGCTTCGGTGTGTCTTTGAGGGAAGTATATCATTGCATGACATGGAGATTGAGCGGAGGCCATACCACAAAAATTGTGGCTGTGCATTGCACAACTTGAGTGGCATTTGCTCCGAAGCCTGTCCTCAGCAAAGATACGTCTCGTTTACCAAGAAAACTTCATGGACTGATTGTTCCATGCATACCAAGTTCTCTTCCCAATCTTTTCTTTCTAAAACCAGACAATGACAAGCAGGGAAGGTGCCTCTATGGCTCTGTGGAGTGAACCATACACTCATCATAACAATGCTTAATGTGGTTAGAAAGTGAGAAGTTATTTTGTTTGTTACTTCTTTTTTCAAGCCATCGACACTCCTCGTGATAATAATACATTAATCAAGGAGTGAGTGCAGGAGTTCCCTCTAGCTACATTTTTCATTTTCTTTTTAATGTCATGCAAAGATTGTATCTGCTTTGCTTTTTCTTTGCCTTCTGAAATCACACAGCAATTACTGTTAAGTGTTAACCAATGCTGATGACTTCATTGCTACAACATTATACACAAACCCAAAGAAACATCTTTATAATCTATTTAAATTCATTCCACCAAATATTATTAGTGACCAGTGATTTGTTACCGTTGGATGTGATAATTAATGTAAAAATGCTCTCAAGAATAACTTATAAAAACACTCACATTCAAGAATAGTTTCTAAAAATATTCTCATTCATGAATGATATTCAGATTTATAATAGGAAAGTAAATTTTTATATAAATTTTAATTTTATATTATGAATAAAAATATATTTTTGGGTTATTATAATTTTAATTTTTTAATTAATTTTAAACTCTTAAAATTTTGTATTTAAATATCAATTTTTTCAATTACTTTTTTAATTTCAATTATTTAATTGTTTTTTATATTGTGCATCCTACTAAGCAAATAAACTAAAAAGGAATGATAAAAACTTATCTTATGTAAAAAAAGTTAAAAAGTAAATTTTGATAAATATTTTAAGAGTAAAAAAGAAATAAAATATAAGAAGTTAGAAGCTAAAATGCTATTTAAAGTAGCATATCACAAAACAAGACAAACTATTAAAATAAACTTGTTTACCAAATACCACTAATGTAGTCAAACAAATTTTTTAACAAGCTAACTTAAAATATTTATCAAAGAAGAATATTAACAACATACTCTCTAACATTCTTTCTAAGAGAAGTGCTAGTAACATATTTTCGAACACACTTATCCTAACACACACGTTATTATTGGTTGAAATTTATTGGAAACCTCAAAATGATGAGAGAGAATCATTAAATAAGAAGTGAGACTCACAAATTTTTGTAATTTTCATGAAATTTTAACCAATAAAAGAGAGAGTATTAAAAGAGTGTGACAGAGAGTATGTTGCTAATATTTTTCTTCTTTCTAATACGCATTTTACTATTAATTCAAATTTATTGAAATATAAAAAATCAGGAAAGAGACTTATTATATAAGAAGTGAAATCTACAAAAATTTATGATTTCTAATAATTAAACCCAGGTTCTGTATTCATAGTCGAGGGCCAAAAAAGAAAAATCAAATTTTGGGAGTTTCCCAAAGATGACGCACTGCAACAAGAGTGGCAGCCCTTCTAGAATTGACACGTATAACAGACATCCCTTTGAAGCAGCCTACGTTAAAACATGTCTATGTCGAAAAACCGAAATGAAATTAGTATGAACAAGCCAATGGAAGAATGAACCTGTGTGGAACTACACTCCTACAAATGGCCAAAGGCTGCCTAGGAAGAAACATTAGATATCCTCAGTTCCCTCACTACTACTTTTGGCACCTAGAGGCGAATTTTCTTCGGGTTTCTCCATCTTGATTGCATTGATAAACTAGACAAATTTAGGTTAATTACATCATAAGGAAATTGTATTCACATAAAATAAATTTGTACATTTTTTTGTACAACAAAGAAAGAAAAGAAAAGACATGAAAGTAGTGTTTCAACAGAAAAATAATATAATTGAAAGAAATAACAAGAAAAAATATTGTCGTAGAAAATATTATTAAAAAGTGTAGTAAAAATAATATAACTCTACATTCAAATACTCACACTAACTCTCTTTGTTTCTCACTTCTCAATGTATATTGGTACATTACGAGAGGCTGTGTTTTGAAATTTTAGAACCTTAACCCAAACATATGTGCAAAGTCTATTTAATTTATCAATTTTTATTTTATTTTTCTAAATTTTTGAATCATTAATTAAAGTTTCATAATTAAGTAATTTTAATATTTTATTATTACCTAATAAAATAACTAATTCAATATTTAATCCATTTTGTAATATAGTTGATTTTAAATAAGATTCAAACAATTTTAATTTTTTTTAAAATAATACTGATTGTAATAGTTATAATATAGTCAATAATATTTTATAACCAGTGAGTATATTCAAAACAATATATATAAGTTCCATTTTAGTTTCTCAAATTTAAATATCCTATTTTGGTCTTTATTTTTGAAAATGTGTTATATGTGATCTTTTTTGAACACACCAGTTAAATTGAGTGCATGAAAATGACACATTTTCCACTATTACATGTGATAGTGGTGTTGCATGAACCTTGACATGGCTCAATGGTTCCACATTATATGTTTGAGAGGAACTAAAACCAAACATATACTATTTAGAGAGATCAAAATCATATTTTATCATATTAATATATTTGACATTATCAAAATAAAATTGTTCTAGAATTATTTGACATTGTCCCAGAAAAAAATTAACATTGAAGGCAATTTCAATCCATAATAAATTCGTTAATAGTGTAATAAATTAACATTGAATAATCATATGTTAGCATAGAAAAATTAGTGTATACCAAAATCTAATTTTCTCTCATAGTATGTTCCATCAACTTTGTACAAGTCATTCTTTGTTCCAACACACATGCAAATGTGAGAAATGTGACACCATCCACATACTTAATCCCCACAAATATTTCAATATTTGAATAACTCTCATAATGTCGTCTGAATGGCAATTGATCCCCTATATGACTTACTAGAGATCAAGCCTTAATTTTGTAGGAGAGGTATTATTAGGGCAATCAAAACAGTGAATCAGACTACATGCCTAAACTTCCACCTTACAAGACAAGACACCACGTCTTGAATCCATGAGATGAGAGAATGGACCTCCTAGTAATAAACAAAGGCCATCTAATAGACAAAGCCAACATAAAAGATAATTTTATATGTCCCAGCATGATAGGCTAATGATTAGACTTGTTGGACATGAACTTTAAAGAAGTGGCTCAAATTCTGCTATCTTAATATCTCACCACCACACCACCTTCATGACCAAGAACAAAATACAAATAAAATTATTATTATCATTTGGTATGGCAAAGATGAGAATAAACATGAAAGCAAAAAGAAGAATGCGCACACACACACATAATTTAACATGATTTGACTAATGTGACTTACGATTGCAGATAATAGATACAAAGTCTCACTTGATGATACAATAACATTTCCTTATTTTACCCTATCATGCAACTTAATAAACTAGTTCACATTATAAGGAAATACACAAAAGCAGGTGTAGCCTGTACAGCAAGGCTCTACCTTGGCACCCACAAATGAGGTCTATGTTGGAAGCAATGAGCTCAGGGGTCACTAACAAATTTTCACCTTCCAATTCACCCTATCGGGTCGAGATTCACAACGACCTATTAACAAAATTCAAGGCATTTTAAAAATATTATTATTATTAGTAGTAGTATTTTATATAGCATGTGCAATACACATGATAAATATTTATTTTATATAACTAAAATTTATAATAAATAAATACTTTTAAATATATAATTATATTATAATTAAAATTTGTAATAAATAAATATTTTTGAACATATAAATTATATTTTAAATTTATGATAAACAATTTATATTGTGATATAAGGTTATTTTTAACCATTAATAATTTTTTTAAAATAAATATTGAAATTCAATATAGAAATAAAGATTAAAATGATAGGTTGAAAGATATAAGATGTTAAGAAAATTTTTTGAAAATGTTTTTGTTATAGAAAAACTCTTAAAAATACTGTTATTGAAAAATAGTTCTTAAAAATGTTCTTTTTCAAGATAATTATTCTAATTTATATATAAAAATTATTATTATTATTATTATTATTTAGAGTTACTCCAGGTGGGATGAATTATGAAATTTGATAATAATATAGTTTTGACATTATAGAAAAATAATAGAGTTGAAGAGTATAGACCTCGAGTGACCTACTAATACTATAGTTTGTCTATCCTCGTTTGGCGTCTACATCTGTATGCAGGCTTACTAATAGATCTTTAGGAGGTCCTTCAAATATTTCTTTTTTGGGACCATCAAATACTTCCTTAAAACTATATAAATTACCGAAAATAATAATAATCACCTACAAAGGTTGATAATAAAAAAAAGGTTTAACTGCACTTTTGATCCTTCAAGTATCGCAATTGTGAGATTTTGGTCCCTCAAGTTTCAATAAAGCAAATTGGGTCCCCTAAGTATTGCAATTGTGCGATTTTGTCCCTTAAGTTTTAATTACGCAAATTGAGTCCCCAAGTATCGTAATTGTGCAATTTTGGTCTCTTTGTTAGTTCTTTGTTAAATATTTAATAGATTTTATATGATGTATTAAAGTCACATTATTTGTCATGTCATCCATCGTCATGTCAATCACCACATTATCCATCAAGGTCACATTATCTGTCATATTAAATATTTAACGAAAGACTGACAGAAGAACCAAAATCATACAATTGCAATACTTAAGAAATCTAATTTGCGCAATTGAAATTTGAGGGGCCAGAATCGTACTATTGTGATACTTAAGGGACATAATTTGGGAAATTAGAACTTAAGAGACTAAAATTGTACAATTGCAATACTTGAGAAACTAAAAGTACAATTAAGCCAAAAAAAAGCACCCCCCAAATCTTAAATTATATAATTTCTTTCTTTATAGGGAGCATTTTTAAGAATAATTTTTATTAAGGAGACACCATCCAAAACATGAATTATGTAGGGGTTGTAATATTTGAATTTAGCGTTTTCTTTCGTCCATTAATTAACTTGTTTTTTAAGGAATTGAAGCTAAGTGGGCTTATTGAATTCAACAAGTTGGGCTAACCATTTAGGAACACTCATGCTAGACCCAACCTTACTTTATTTATTGTTGTTTCTTTTTACAATTCCCATTTTTCTAATTACACCTTTTTTACACCTCTCTTTTGTGTCATTGTCAATTTTTTAAAAAACATCTTTGTATATAAGATTGGATTCAACATTCTGGAAATTAAATTTCAAAAGTATGAAAATTTTACATACTTCCATAATTTAATTTTTGAAAGTGAGTAAGAGCACTTTTAGAAATTACACACTTCTAGAAATTAATTTTCAAAAGTGATCTTACACTTTTGAAAATTAAATTCTAGAAGTGTTAAATTTCATCATTTTAGAAACTAAATTTTGGAAGCTTGATCATCTTTCACTTTCCCCTTTTCTTCTTTCATTTTGAAACCTTACTCAAGAAATAGGTTTAAGATCTTGATTTATAGGTGTAATACATGTCTCCTATTTGATTATGGTGAAGGCAACGATGCTCAACTATATATTGATCATGTGGGGAAGACATTCAAGGAGGTTGCGCTTAGGTGGTTCACTTCCAATTTGATTCCAAAAATTGATTCTATGAGTTGAATTTTCTAAAATGTTGTGAATTTTATTATTGATGGATGCGTGAAGTTGCCTTCTTAATTTAGAGATAGTTTCCTAGTGTGTGCAAAAACTTGTATGCTTTTTATCTTATGCAATGCATAAGCTAAAATATTAGTGTAGGATAGGGGTGAGTGTCAAAACCTAAACTTTAATCATTTACTAACCCAGTCAATCATCATAATAAAATCCAACTCGTATTTTTTTTCACATGTAAAGATTGAAAGCATCACCATGGTCACTTGAAAATCAACATCCTATATGCGTGTGTGCATTTACATCATTAAGTTTTATATGTACATATCCATAGTGTAAATGTACTAAACATCCAAAGAGGTAAACCTATTGTAAACCATCAGACCATCCAAACTAGCAAAGGTATAAGCTCTGTCTCGACAATAAACCAAAACATCCCATATACATAATACAAACAGAGACACATGAAAATCATAGCATCAAAAAGTATAAACCATCCCCGACAAAAAAGTTTCTTCCCAATCCTTCATCCTCAATAGCAAAGGATAAGAGGAATCAAATTGACACCTTAGTACTCAATCACGAGAGAGGGGAGAGTAAATAGGGGTACCATTGCCTCCACAACTACTTTCACCATCACCACCACCATTCCCACGACCCTCATAACCTTAATCATAACTCCTATATTCATTATCAGTGCTGCATCGCCTCTCTAAATCCTCAAAACTAAGGGATCGAAGGGCGAGAATAACTTGCCTCATCATCAATTCAAGAAAATGTGTAAAAGTGCGAGAAGGTAAACTTCCTTGATGTCCTCCTAAACCCATTGGAGGATAAAGGGTCCATCTTCCATCCAGAGCAAAATGAAAGCAAAAGGGAACTACAATTATCGGAGGAGAGTGGGTAACTTGTCTCCTCAATGTTAAGGGTGTAAAGGATGAGGGAAAAAAAGGGTGGTATGGGTGGTTTAAGCTGATAAACAGACTTGAGAAAAGAATAGACATTTACACCCAAAAATATAGGAAACCTAAACCTAGGATTTGTTCTCGCTAGGTCAGAAAGGCAAAACATCACTCTCCCACTATAGGAGCTTCGGTAGTCATCTCCTATTGCTAAGTATGACACACCCATCTACGTGTGGTCCTCAATGGTGATGTCCATCTAGATCGAGGCAGTGTTCATCCATCTAGATGACACATTACATGCATAGATTTAGAGAAACACGTGCAAATAGAAGAAGTCAGACAATAATTCATACAACAAAATAAGCAAAGGACACTCACATACATAGTATAATCATCAACCAAGTATCAAGTAGTCAATACATAATTAATAAGTACAACTAGCCAAGACCAAAGATAAAAGCATCACAATAGTAACAATCACAATGAGAATATCATTAATACCAATGAGGTTGATGCACGTACTATTAATTAGGAAAATAGACAAGACATTTGAATGTGAGAGATATATCCTAAGATATAACTGACAAACCTCAGTATGCAAAGTGTCATATACCATTTTCATAAAGCGGATGTCATGTCCTTTGCCTCGTCGCCAGTATGATATGTATGCTTCCTAACTCATTTAGTTAATTAGTCTTTTGTCTTAATAGTGTGTTGTATATGAGGGCCTTTGCACATTAGGTGCTAATAAGCCCCACAACGCTCTCGTGAACTACACACAAAGTGCCAAATCTACATATAAGGTGCACAATTCCATTCATGAGGTCACAATGCTCTTGTGTCCTACTCAATTCCACTCACAAGGCCACAATGCTCTCAGTGTCTTGCTCAATTCCATCATAAGGCCACAACACTTTTGTGTTGTGCACATGTAGTGCCAAATTGAGAAAGAATAGTGTGTTTGAATTTCAATTGAAAACTTTAAAATCATAATTTGTGTAAAATTTATGAGAAATAAGATTTTACGCCAGTTATAATTTGGAGCCTTTTTTGACGAGGAATCCAACACATTATTAGTACCTAATAAAATTGGATTAGGGATTTGAACATGGAATATTAGATGCGAAGGGAAAGGTGGTAGTATCCCCATTTTAGTTTCTTACTCTATTGGTCTAAGATAACCTTATATTACTAAAAAGTAAAAAAAATAAAATTGATTCAGTTTTTATTTTTCTTTCCAGGTTTTATTTTACAGATAATTATAAAATTTTTATTTTATTTTGTTTTATGAATATGATTTTGTAATTGTGAAAGAAATGATAAAAAAAAATGTTTGATTTTTCTATTTTTTTCTCAATCTGAAAAATAAAATAAAATTAGAATAAGATGATATTTTTTAATTATGAGTAAAAATAGTTTGACTAAAAACAAAACAATCTAATATTATATGATTGGGTGAGTAACATTCATATAGAGTCTATATTAAAGCAAATTAATAATTGATAATAAATAAATCTTGTAGTACATATATATAGTAATTAATAATTTTTGTTGGTATGTCATCATAATAAACTGAAATAATAATCTATTCTTATATAAATGTTATAATAAGTGTATTATTATTTTTAGATTTGCACATAAATTATGTTTCTATGTCATTATATTTTATTGGTTTATTCACTTTATTATGGTATAAATTACTCTTATGCTGGTATAATTACACACTAGTATTTTATAGTGACGCATATAATCTAGGGATTAAATTGAGAGTAAGTTGAAAATTGTAGGGACAATAATAATAGTAAGTTGTAAAATTATAATGATAGTAAGTTATATATGTCAAGAATTAAAATGATAGTAATTTCTCGGTTATCCTTTACTCTTATTTTATCATGTACTTCACTATCATTTTGGTTTCTGATGATGTCTCATTTACTATATATTCACATGGCATGGCATGTGGCCACCAATGTGGCACAAAACGTGCCATGTCACTATTTAACCGATTGTGTTAACGTTTGGATGACGGCAGAAACCAAAATGACTAACAAAATTTAAAATGAGGGTTTTATCTGCTATTTTTTTAATGTTGGGTTGTCAAGGACTATTAATACAGCACCCGACAAAGTCAAGGATCATTGTGGTAATGTTTTTTCTTTTTCTTCAAATATAGGCTCGTGTTCTATTACTCATGTTGAGCTTTAGGCAATTCACATGGGTATTACTATTGCTTGGAATCGTGGTTTCAAGAAGTTTGTTGTGGAATCAGATTCTCAAGTTGTGATAAATTTCCTTAGACAAGGATGCTCAATTACTCATTCTTGTTATGGACTTGTCCAAAATATTATTGCTTTTAGTAGGATTGATGGGAAGTTTGAATGGTCCCATATCTTGTGTGAAGTAAATCAAGTTATTGATGCTTTGGCAAATTATGGTTATTCTTTAGAGGGTTAGATGAAAGTTTTTGATTTTATTCTTTCTTTTTCTTTCTTATGCCGTTTTGGTGAATGTAACTTCTAACATGTTTCCTTGATATTTTTAGTGTTTTGTTTGGGGTCTTTTCCCTTTATTTTTTTTAAAAAAGGAAAGGAAAATAAAAGAGTAAACTTCTATTTTAGTCATTGAATTTGTGAAGCATTGACATAATAGTCCTTGAAATTAGAAAAATATCAAATAAATTTTTGGAATTAAAATTATTATCATTTTAGTCTCTAAAATATACAACTTATTATTATTATAGTTCTTAAATTTTATAACTTATTGTTACTATAGTTCTTAATGAAACTAACAATAGAAACTAATATGACTAACAAATTTTAATTTTAAAAATTTATTTAATATCTTTTAATTTCAAAAACTATTATAATAACGTCCCACAAATGTAAGATCTAAAATGGAATTTACTCGAAATAATAGAGAAAATATTGAGCGAGAACGGATGAGAACATATTGGATGCATGTACCGGCGGTATTCGCCATGCCTGCGGGGCCCACAGGCTCTATGGTTAAGATAAGCCATGTGTACGAACCTGATTCACTCCCACTTTGGCTCGCACCACTAAATCTTGGAACACAGAGGTACTACGTTAGTGGTCCATGAATCCTGAGCGCGACACGTGTCGGTCGTGGGTGCTGAGGTCGTTGTCGGGTTGGGTAGTGGCCAGCCCAAAGTTCAGGAACGCCAAGGTCGAGTCTGGCCAGCGTGGGCCTTGCGCCCACTGCCACTAATGCAGCCTGTGATATGTCGTTTTGGGTTTTTGGGTCCCCTGACACTGAGCCATTGTACCATAAAAAATCTGCTTTACAACGAAAACGATGCCTTCCTCAGCAGCAGCTCTGTATGTTTCGATTCAAGAGATCATTACTCATTAACATGGATGGAAACTGTAAAAGCAAGATGTCCCTTCAAAGCATCAAAAGTTTTCCCAAAGCAGTGAAAGCACTAACTAGTAAAGTAAATATCTGCCACCAACACCACCAAAAGCCTCCTGGCTGGACCTCCAACATTTTTGCCTTTCCACCTTTCTTCCTATTCTCAATCACTTAGGGTGTATTTAATAGGGAGAAAAAAAATGAAAAAAAATATATAACAGAAAAAAATAAAAGAAATAGATAAGAAATAAATTGAAAATTAAAATTGTTTAGTTAAAGAAAAATAGAAAAAAAAATTGAGATTATTTTTATTTTAACTATTATTATTATTATTATTTTTATTATTATTTTTATTTATTTATTACTACTATTATTATTATTATATAAAACCAGGGGTGCCGGGGGGGCAGGTATTAACAAGGGAGGGACAAAAATTGGTTTGCCATTCAACCAAACCGATTTTTTGCTTTGTAAATAATAGATGGAAGAGCCCTTGTGTACGATTTCCACCACAATTTCCTCATTTCAACAAAGAAAATTTTTTATGTGGGGCCCACGTTTTTTTGGTAAAAAAACCCTCATCTTCCGCTGAACCAAACACAAAGAATTTACTAAATACCACTCTCTTCTCTTCTCCTCTCCCCAATTTCTCTACAACCAACCAAGGCCTTACCCTCACCTATATGTTTATATACCTAAAATATTACCGATAACTACCCGTTTTTGTTTCATGCACAGAACAAAAATAAAAGGCTTAAATATATTTTTAATTTTTGTAATATATTATTTTTTATTTTAGTCTTTATAAAATTATTTTTTAAAATTTTGTTCTTATTATTTTATTTTTGTCCTTGTAATATATTTATTTTTTCACTTTTGTCTTTATAACTAGTATTTTAACTTGTGCATTGTATAGAATAAATATTTATTTTAAATAACTTAAATTTATAATAAATAAATACTTCTGAATATATAATTTATATTATAATTAAAATTTGTAATAAATAAATATTTTTAAACATAGAGATTATATTTTAAATTTATAATAAATAATTATTGTAGTACAATCTTAATTTTTAATTATTGATAATTTGTTTTAAAAAATATTAAAATTTAATTTAGAACTAAAGATATTGAAAATAATAGATTGAAAGAGATAAAAGGTTAAAAATTTTTAAAAATACTCTCGTTGAAGAATGATGACTAAAAACGCTCTCGTTGAAGAAGAACAGCTAAAAACGTTCTTGTTCAAGATAGTTATTCTAATTTATATAGAAAGAGGATATGTAAATAATTAACTTTTAGTCTTTATCAAATTTTTTCAAAGGGACTAATTCAAAATAAATAAAATATTATAGGGACAAAATTTTAAAAATATATATATTAAAATGACTAAAATAAAATAACAAAGATCAAAATACAATAAAAAAGAATTTTATGAGAACTATTTTAAAAAAATAATTTTATAGGGACCAAAACCAAACAAAGGTATTTTAGAAGGACCCAAAACATATTTAAAGCAATTTTTTTTTTATCAATTTTAACTTTTATACACATTGATTTTTATACTTATTTATATTTTTACTTTTATTTATATTTTTCCTTATTAATTGTTGATTAATTTCAGTGGTGTTTCATTGTATGAAGTTGATGGTTCTAATCTTTATGGCAAAGATTTGGTGATATCTTAGTAATGGAAGGAGTGCTCATGTATTGATTAGAAATACATTAACGCTCAAGTCCGTGGCTATTTTAGTAGAGTAATAGCAAGGGGATAAAAATATATCTTAGAGAAAATTTTCCTATGCTATTTATAGGTGTTGGGTATTTGGAGTCCTTAGGACAATTTGGTCGACTGACTTTAGCAGTAAAGTTGGGCATATGGACTAAGGCCCGTGGGCTACTCATGTAGCTCGCAGCCTGCGCGGGCCACGGTCCTAAAAAATATGGTCCATTTAAGATTACGGGCTTTTCAGTTTGGACCGTTTAAACCCAGACTTATCCGCGGACTTACGGGCTTGCCCGCAGGCCTTTTATGAGTCCCTTTGAGATAACCAAAAAAAGAGAGACTTACTTGGACTTGGATTGTTGGACACTTTTACCTTCAGACTTTGTAACTTAGGGTTCCACTTCCTTTCCTTCTCTTTTTTTCATTTTCGTTCAGCCCCAGCCACTCAAGACAGGACCGAACCAGCACCTCCACGACCGATGACCTGAGTTCTTTGTCGCTGGCCACTGCATGACCACACTGTCACTCGACCTCTACCACTTATGTGATGTGACGCGACCTCCACTATCTCTGTCATAAGGCAGTTGTAAGCCTGCAAACTTCGTCACGCAACCATCACTAGTTCGCGACCTCTGCGACCTCCGTCAAGCGAACTCCATCACGCAACCACCGCAAGTCCGCGACCACTGCAACCTCCATCAAGCGAACTCCGTCACACAGCCACAACGCATCCACCTTCGCAAGCAGATTTGGGAACTGCTGTACGTACATCGACTTACGACCCTTCCACCGATCTGGGAACTTCGTATTTTTTTTCACGGGCTGCGAATTGGCCCATTAGCCTACTGGTTATACAAGGCGGACACGAGCCTCAATATTCAAGACTGTTTATCTTGCAAGCGGACTTGGCCCAACCTATTTATTTCGCAGACTTTTGCGGGCCAGGCCTAAACGGGCGGGCTGACCCGTATTCCCAGCTCTATTTATCAGTCCAACTATTTATTGAAACCACCTTAATATCTCAATAATCATGCACAATCACTATTGCAATGGAATATGATATGATTAGGGGATAGTTTATGAAATAGCAGCAAAGTAGATTTTTTTTTTTTTTATCAAAATTCAAATCATTTGTGATGATTTGAACCTAGATGGGAGCATGGGATTTGAAATCTAGGATCATGGTGATATTTAACTGCTACTCTAATATGTGAGAAAGTATTGTACCCCTTTGTGAGTTTAATATAATCATGTCAATTTGAGGTGTTTATCTCAATTCAAGAACTCTTAATTTAACAAAGAGATTATTGCCAACTTTATCCAACGAAATTGATTTCAATTACTTATTATATCAATTGTTTTATTCACTACTGCTCTCTTTCCTCCTAAAATGTACAAACAAAACATTTTTAATAACAACACCCTTCAGTTTTTTTTTTCTTTCTTTTTTCCTTTTCTCAAACCTCAATCGAAAAAGGAAATAGTGAGATACATCGTCGCACTATTTATTCCTAATCTTTTTGGAAACGACAATTTGTTTGGCAAACAGAGTACCCTGTTGACAGTGTGTTAATTAAAGAAACAATAGTGAATATATTATTTTATAGACACAATTAAATAATAGTGTCATGTAGCTGCCTCCCACATCATTGATCAATTTATCTATCCATCTTTGTCTTTATTATTACAGGAAACCTCCAATGAGCATTCACCTCAAATCCCTCCACGTTATCACCAATCCCACCGTTGGATCTCTCCCACTTCTCGATCCCTGCGTCAACCTTTCGAAAAGTCTTTCCTTAAAAAGTGCTTTTCCAAACTTCTTCTTCCTTCCTCCCTTCTCTCTCACCCTTCTCCCACTCCCCACTCAGCAGCTGCAACAACAAACAACACCACCCACTCCCCTTCCCTCTTCTTTTCCTAACCGTACTTTTTTTTTTTATTCTCTCTCTCAAATCCACGCTTTCCTTACCACCGCGTTTGGATCTCCGCGGAAACAAAATCATTAAAATGTAGCGACAAAAACAAAGCACAGAGTCGGTTAATTACTTAACCAGATGGCTTTCCACAACCATCTCCAGCACGAGATAGCCTTCCAGCGTTTCACGGAGGAGCAAGAGTTAAATGAAAATAGAGACATGCAACAGAGGCTGCCACCGACATGGCTCAACAACGTTAGCGCCGCGCATCAGCGTCAACAGAATTTCCTCGACACCACCGAGAAAAACGTGGATCGGAACCGAACCGAAAGCAATTGCGAATCCGAGGATTTAAGGGAATACAAAGCGGACATTCTAGGACACCCTCTCTACGATCAACTGTTATCGGCACATGTCTCGTGCCTGAGGATTGCCACACCCGTGGACCAGCTTCCTAGGATCGACGCGCAGCTTCAGCAGTCGCAGCGCGTGGTTGAGAAGTACTCTGCACTTGGAAATAACGGGGTGGTGGATGAGAAGGAGCTTGATCAGTTCATGGTTTGTTTGTTTTTCCATTCTTTAATAAACCAACCCTCTCTTTTGTATGTACTTCACTTCCTTGTGTTTTCTTGTCCCGCTACTTTAATCCACTTCCTAGGAGTACTACTGCTTCCAAGAATCTTAATCTAATTCAATTAACTCCACCTGTCTTTAATTTGTTTCTTTCTTTGCCTCACTGTGTTGCTAACCTCTCTTTCTGGTTTTGGGAATCATTTCCGCTGTTTTCTCAATAACTACCACCAGACGCATAAATCAACTGGTGTGAGATTGTTTTAACTTAGTCAGCAAGTAATTCGAGTGTTACATATGTAGCTGTGTTAAATATTTAAAATAAAAGTGTTACGGCTCATATTGATCTTACCTGACTCAAATAATAAGAACTATATAGTCTCTACCAAAAAAATAACTAATGTTTTTATTATTGTCATGCTGCTTGTTAAATCATACATTCATGTCAAACTTTCTTTTGTTTTTTCCTCGTATTCCACTAATCTTAATTAGACCCTTATTTTCAGATTTGTGGACTAGCTAGCACATATACAGAATTAATTCACAAAATGAAAAATAATAATGATGATGATGATGTTAATGGGAGTGATGGTTTTTCTACTTTATTTTTGGATGGATGGTTGTACGAGGCATTTGGCTTGTAAAGGTGAGTGAGTGAGTGAATCTGATTTGTGATGGAGTGGCTCCGCTTGAGGGTTCTCATGCTGCTGCTTCCTACAATAACGCTGCAACCTTTAGGAGTGCTTTATGGAATCTTTTCTGTTAATGCTGTCATGATCTTCCCACTTGTTCACTTCTTTTCTTTTCTTTCCCCTTTTTGCTGAAACTTTGATGGTTCAGTTCTTGAATTCTTATGGAATATGTTCTGAGCCAAAGTTGAAGCTTTCATCAAGTTTTCTCAACTTTTACTTCCTCATTAATGTACGTTTCTGGCTTGCCCAAGTACAATAATTGGAGGATACGAAGCTTGGTGATTCTGTACGTATCTACTGGTCATAGTATTTGTCCTGTAGTGTATCGTAGAATCTATTAAATGCATGAATCAACTATAATTAAGTTGATGATTTTTAACATTGATTCTGACTTGATATCCGCTTTACATATAATGATTGGAGTGAGGCAAAATATATATATGATGGAAATGTTAATACTGAATCACCATAACATTTTGTTAACGTTGTAGGGACATTTATTTAAGTTTGGCATATTGGGTACAAAAGTTATAATTCTTTTCAGTTCTCATCGTCTTGATTGCTTTTGTTTCTTAAGAAGCATGTCCTTAATTGTTAATCTGAAGCTCCTTTTGACTTTGCTACTTTGCTTCTTGTAGACCCATTATGTTCTGTTGCTCTGTGCCTTTAAAGAACAATTGCAACAGCATGTCCGTGTTCATGCCATGGAGGCAGTGATGGCTTGTTGGGATCTGGAGCAGTCTCTGCAAAGCTTGACAGGTAATTTTTCAGCGTTATAATAGTCTTTTTTCGCTAGATGTTTCCGTGTTTTTCGAACTCATTATTTGGTCTGTAAACAAAACAAGAAGAGAGAAAAAGAATTGATGGAAAAGAAAAAGGAAATAAAATAATGAATTGCAGACCACACACTCCACCGTGTATAGCCAATTCCTCATCTAAAACTTGTGTTACACTGGTTCTCTTCATGGAGTAGGAAAAATGTAGAAGTACACCTAAAATGAGTGTATTGAAGTGAAAGGAAGACAGATAGAATTAAAGAGATAGAAAAAAAAAAGATAATGAAAAAAAATGATAGATATAATAAATGATATGTTACAAAAGAAAGAAATGGATAGAAAAAACAAAAATAAGGGTAGAAAGAAGATAAACAAGAAAATGAATGTATTTACATAAGAGTTGCATGGAATAATAGTTAAAAGTAGTTCCTGCACTCTACACACCTCAACTTATTTAAAAAACGATTTATTTTTTTTGATAATTTTTTGTAAAAACGTTTAGAAATATGTTATTATTTTCTCAAAAATAAATTATATCAAATATGAGTCTGGTTACACTTAATCATTAAAGTGGCATCTGGGTTAAGAAAATATATTTTATATTCCAATTGAACTCGATGTTAATGTCAATTTTAGAAATAGATTTGAAGAAAAGAAAATAAGGAAATATATTTTATTATCACTATTTTTTAAATATCGTATTTTATTTTTAAGAAAATATTTTTTTATATTTGGTTCAAGTAAAATATTTTGAATTATAATTAAGAATGTTAAAACTATCTTTAATAAAATAAATCTTAAGTAAAACAAAACAATATATATATACACACACACACCTACAAATTAATAATTATCCGTAGAATAACAAAACTTCTAGAATTATTAATAAATAAAAATATATGAAAAAATAATTTATTTGCGTTAATATTTAAAGTAAGAGGAATATATTTAAGTTTTAAATAAATAAATATTGTAAATTTAATGCATTAAAAATTATTCTAAATTAACATGCAATGAATGATTGTTTACCTTTCGTATATATGTCATGCCATTTTCATACTACATTGCAGGTGAAAACACTATCATAACTCGTAAACTCTCAACGAATTTGGATTTTTTCTTTTTAATAGGATCTTATCATATTAGAGAAAAAATATTTTTATTAAATAATAACCTATCATTGTTAATTATAGGAGTTATTAATTATATTAATAAAAATTATATTCTTCTTTCTTTAATACGATTATACTATCATATTACTCAATCAATATATAAAAAAAAATCCACGTCCAACTCTCATGTTCTCATTTATTCACAAACATTGAAAACATAAACGTGCCCAAGTGTTAAGAGGTTAAAATCAATAATATGTAGTTAGTAGTGGAATTAACTACTATTTTACCGTCGAATAGAAAAAGTGAAGAGAGAAGAGAAGAAGGCTAGGTTGAGGCAGCCTTTACTCAAATCCAATATGCAGGGGCTTGACGAGGCTTGAAGTCGGTGACAGTATAGGGCAAACGAGTGGGTAAAATGAATGGAGAAAAAAAAAATACAAAACATAATCAAAGAAATAGCATATGTTAATCTTTCAAAAAAACAAAAAAACTAAAGGAATAATAATTTGACGAATTAAAATGTTCTCATTCCTCCCACTCATGAAAGTGGGACTAGTGGGACTGTGGATGATATTTTTTCTAAGTTCATAAATTTTCATAGAGAATAATTTTTAATTTTATTATTATTAGTTTTTAAAACTAATTTTACATAAGTAAAAGTAAAAAAATAATAATACAAATATTGTGATATTAAAAATATAATAAACATTTTTAATATTTACCTTTTACTTTAGTTATTTAAATTTAAAAAATTATGTTAATAAAATTAAATAATATTTTTATTTATTATATTAAACTTGAGAAATTTTTATTTTCTCTCATTATCCCGTAATCTTGAATTAAAGTAGTCTTCCTCCTAAACATCGCCTAAAATGTTAAGTGATTACAAAAATTTAATCTTTGAATTGTCATTCAATATTTAGAAGTTGAGTAAATGGAATGAAAAGAGAATTAAATAGTTCCATATTGCTAGTGTTGAAAATTGAAACAACATAAAATAAAATGGTAGAAAAGAGATTTACAAATATTGCATGTAACGGCAAGTGTTCCTTAATCTTTTATTGATACAAATAATTGTGATTTTAAAATATTATTCCCACAATTGCTTTATTTGTCCCTTTTTTTTTTTATTTGAAGAGATTGGCTTTATTTTTAGTATGTATATTCAAGACGTTATCATTTTAGTGTTTTTCTCTCCTCCCGTATTATACGCACTAGGTAGATGCACATAGTGAAAGATTGAAAGAGAAAACAAAGTAGTAAAAAATGTGATAAATGATGTTATGTGGAAAAAGAAAAGAAAAGAAAAAGAGAGACAAAAGATAATTAGATAAAAAAGAGATTAAATATTGTACAAGTATATGAATATTATTATTGTTGAAATTATTTTTCCCTCACGTCCCCAAGTCCAACCTTGATTGAAAATTGCAATAAAGCCAGTTACCAACTTTTAAAAACAATATATACAACTATATTTTTGCTATAACTAGAGGCTGAATAGCCTATTAATAACCCCACAGTTTCTTTGCTGCAATCAAATTACCTGTCCTTTTCGTATTATTTTTTTGCCTCTCAATTAAAAAAAATACATTAGTAGAAATAACTAATAAATAAGAGTGAGAATGTTATTTTTTAAAAAGAAAAGAGAATATTTTGTAACCACATGTTAATTTCTAATAATTAAGAGAACAAGGAAAGAGACAGGACACAACCGGGGCCGGGGACACGTGACTTCATTAATCCTTCTTCATAAGGGCCTTTCAATGTAATGGAAGGAGAGATTCTCACAAATGGTGCATCCAAGTTATTCAATAAATTATCGACACATTAGTGGTTAGTAGTTGAATAATAAAGTTAGCTAATTTTTGTTATTAATAATGTGATTGGCTACATAAATGGTATATGCAAGAATTATTCTTAAAAGAAGTACTCCATCCGTTTCAAAAGAGTTTGGAAAAGTTAATAAGCATCCTTAGAAGTATTCTTCGTTAAGTAAAGGATAAATATGTTTTTGGTCTTCTAAAAATATGATAGAAATGGTTTTAATTTTCAAAAAAAAAATTTCTTAAATAAAATTCCTCAAATATTAAAAATATCTTAATTAGATTTCTATGTTGAACTCTGTTTAACTTTTCTATTAAATGATGACTATGTTAGCATCATAGTCACCATTAATAATTTACTGATATGACTGTCCATGTCAACTATTATATATAGGTCAAATTAGTAACATACTTCTTAAATAAAATCATTACATATTTAACCCAAAAGTACAGATTTTTTAACCCTAAAGCAAAAGCAAGTATATGATTTTTTATTAAAAATTATCAGTGGACATTTCAGGTAATAAAATACTTTACTTGAAAACTGACGTAGTTATCATTTAACAGAAAATTTAAACAGAATTTAGCACAGATATTTAATTAAAGTATTTTTAATATTTGAGGGACGTTATTTAAGAATTTTTATTTTTCTAGAAACTAAAACCAATTCTTGAACCAAAAATATATTTAACCGTTAAGTAAAATAAGAAAGCTTGTGTAAAACCTTAAAGACACTTATTTTGAAACGAGGAATTAAGTATTTCACAGCCAATCGTGAGTCTGCGTTCCTTGCTATTGCACCCTTCTCCTGGCAGATTGTTGTTTGCTTTGCTTCAGTTATGAGAACTGAGAACCTACTAGGGTCGGCTTAGTGGTGGGGAGTTGGAATAGTATGCATGAGATTATAGATTCTAATCTCAGTGCGACCATTATACACAAAAAAAAAAAAAAAGTTATGAGAACTGAGACAGTGTACTGAAAGTTACACCCCGGTAACGAGTATTGCCTGCATTTGTGTTGATCGAGAGAAACATGTAAGACTTACGGATTACAGGAAATCATGCTAACGATCTAATGATTTTTGAGCTTTCATTTTTCAATTTTCATTGCCCTGCGAGGGTGTTACAATGAAATGTATCTAAGAAATCAGTAATAATGGTTTAGCTTCTGTATTTGTGCAAAAACTAAAGAAATACAACTTCAAGATATCATTCTACCACTGAATGCTGGGTTTTCGTCTGTATCACCTTTACTGTTTATCTATATTTTGAGTCGTCTGATCAGTTCTCAAATTAACATGATGACTATTGCGTGTCTCATGCATGCTTCACTTAGGAAAGCAGTTGCTTTGTCCAACCCCCTTGGATGTTGCCTCCATTAATTAGTAAATTTGAATCTGATGGAACTATAGGAGAAATTATTAGGTAGTCCAGGACTACCAAATGTCTATAGTCTTAGCCAATGTGTTTATAACACATATTTAACTTTTATAATTCACGAAAAAAAATTAATAATACTTGATTACATGTCATATGTAGATTAATAGAGACCATAGTGGTCTAGGACCACCAAATAATTTCTCAAGTTATAAACTTTATAATGTTGTAAAATCTTTTAATGAATAGCCCATTAATTACAAGTGCTTTGAAACTATATGATGCAAGAACTCTTTTTTATTGTTCATTAGCGAAGACATATATATTGTGTGCATACAAAATAAATAGGGGTGATTATGCTTAATAATAAGAATGAAACCACGATGATGCATGAGCAGGTGTATCTCCTGGTGAAGGGACGGGTGCAACAATGTCAGACGATGAAGATGACCAGGCAGAGAGCAATGCCAACTTATACGAAGGCAGCCTGGATGGCGCTGAAACTCTTGGCTTTGGTCCTCTTGTCCCCACTGAGAGTGAAAGATCTTTGATGGAGCGAGTGAGGCATGAATTGAAACATGAACTAAAACAGGTAATTAATAAAAGTGTCCAAACCTACACATAATGTTAGGAGTAAGGATATGTTTGGCTTTAACTTTTTTTGGGGACATAAAAGATGTATTAAAACTAAAGTATATAATAAAATAGTCTTTATTGTTTTTAGCTTAAAAAGATGACAAGAGAACGAGAAAAGAGGAAAAAGTGTAAGCATCCACCCCATTTTGGGATGGATTCAGGTGTAGGAAGAGAATGATAGGAAGAAAAAAAGAAAAAGTAAAGAGAGAAAATGATAAATGTGATAAATGATATAATGAAAAAGATAGAAAGAGATAAAATAAAAAATAAAATAAAAAAGAGATTTTTTATTTTTGGATAAGCAAAAACATTTTATTAAGAATGAAAAGCTTGACTAATAAAAAGAAAAGAAAAATGATATAGAAGTGAGATGAAAGAGAAAGCAAATATATGAAGGAGAGAGTGGGAGAGAGAAAGAGCAAGGAGTGGAGAAAGAGAGAATAGGAACATTATTTTTCAAAAGTTCGTTATTTTTAGAAAATTTCTTTTTTATATAAAAATAATTAAGTTACTTAATTTTTTAATAATTTTTCAAAAAAATGTGTTTGACCTGTTTTTTTTTTCTTGAAAAAAGAAGTATAAGAAAAGTTAAATCAAACACTACTTAAAATCATCTGTTCTTGTTTTTTGTCCCTTTTTAATTTTACTTAATTATAAGTGACCCATAATTAAAAAATAACACTCTTTTTTTCCTCATGTATCACTTTTAATTGAGAGAACAAAGAATATAGAGACAAGTGATTTGGCTTCGCATTGCTGAACAGCACAATGGCAGAAGTTGGATCACTTTTACATAATTTCTTTCTCTTTCAGGGTTATAAGGAGAAGATTGTGGACATAAGAGAAGAAATTCTACGAAAGAGACGAGCGGGGAAGCTCCCAGGGGACACCACATCCCTTTTGAAAGCTTGGTGGCAAGCACATTCTAAATGGCCCTACCCCACTGTAAGTTTGGACACATGAATTATATTATATTATATATACACATACATATATTTTTCTGGGCATGAATAAATCGAGTCTCTATATTGGCTGCTGCTCTTGATACTTTGGATTGCACGTGTGAACATTGTTTTAGGAGGAAGACAAGGCCAGATTGGTGCAGGAAACAGGCTTGCAATTAAAGCAGATAAATAATTGGTTCATAAATCAAAGGAAAAGGAACTGGCATACTAGCAACCCCTCGTCCTCTAGTAACTCCAAAAGCAAGCGCAAGAGGTAGGTTAATTGTCACTTCTGTCTTCCAAATAATATATGTTATTCTTGTGGCTAAGTTTGAAAAGCCATCCTCAAGCTGTATTTTATGACTTATGTTTGAATTCGTCTAATTTATTCAAATAAAATATTAATTGGTAATTTAATTTTGATGCACTTGTAAGACTTTTCTTTTATCCTATCATGACGTCCCATGTTAACAATTATATGAAATGTTCCACTCATTAAGTAAAGCGGTAACACATCACTAAATAAGACAAATTTTTGAATATAATTTATTTAACTCAATTTGCCTTGTAGCTTTCTTATAATTGATTAATTTGTTTAACATTGTGCAACTATCATATATTATCTACAAGTTTCAATGTGAGTGGTGACTCATGAGCCAATAAGGTTTATCAATAAGTTGAGTAGGTGAAAAAGAAACTTGTTTTTTCCTATATTAAAATGAGTCAGCTCATTTAACTTGCAGGTTATAGTGAGTTCAAGTCGAGTTGAGGTGGATTGGCTCATTTAATGTTTTTTTTATTCTTTTAAATCACTTAATTCAAACTAAATTTTTAAAAATGATGAGTGTTTTTTTTTTTAGGTAAAATATGACAAGATTATTAAGGTTGGAGTTAATAAATGATTTATAATATTTAGAATTGTTAATAGTGACTTTTTCCTTCTTTTCTAGTTTCTTTTCAAATTTTTCTTTTTTATATTTTAAAGTTTTTTTAAAAAAAATTTAAGTGAGTCAACCTTTTAACCTACCAACTCAGGGTAGATGGAATTAAGTTATGTTTTTCCCAACTCATTAGCAAAGTGAGTCAAATTAAATTGACTCATTTTTCTTTCAATTTATAGTGAGCCAACTCAAGTAAGTCATGTTAACTCACTTTAACACCTTTAATAATATCATAAATTTTAATAATATATGATGGGAGGAAGTAAATAAGTTGCACATAAAGTTACATTTTATGCGGATAGAAGAAACTGCACTAATAAAAAATTTAAAAATAATTTGTATTTGAAACAAAAATGGATGGCTTTAAAAATTTCCTAATCATTTATGACTACATCTGAGTGTTATTTTTGGATGGTAGCAGTGCAGGAGAAGCCAGTAACCAGAGCTTCATGTGAATGGTCGCATATTTTGAACAGAAGTTATTGGTATTGTTCTTCCTATTATGCATGCTCGTGGGATTCATAGATCTTACGGTCCAGCGTGAACGTGAAATGATGGACTCTCGACGTAAAAGGGAAATTCAGGATAAAATCACTGTTAAGAAATAGTATTAATTAACTGCTGGCTGATAAATTACAGAAAACCCTAGTATTGTTGTATATGAGGCTGCTGCCGCTAGATATCTGATATTGATGCAGGCACAATCTATTTGATTTAATGGGTAGCATGCTGATACATATATATTTTTTTCTGCTTATTCAAAAAATTATGGAGGAATAAATCTTTAAAAGTTTGAATTCTTATTAATAGAAGAACAACTATCTCAACGTGTAGTACAAATTCGCCGGTTTTATTTCTTAATTGCACAAAACTAGTAAGTTCTTGGGTTACTAGCTGTACTCTTCGTTCTCGAAGTATATATATGATTGTTGATTGAACCTTTTACGGCGGAGCATCTCGAGTGTTGTGGCCTTACTGGCATGTATATGGAATAGACTAAACTCTTGTGAATGAGATGAGAGAAAATGGATCATATTACTTGAAATACTACTTTGACGATATACTTGATGAATAAGGAATGTATTATACAGCAAAAGCACGACAACTATGCTTACGTTTGTTTCTTTTTTAATATTGATCACGAGCCAAGTAATAGAAATTTTTGTAAGAATTTTATGCCAAATTTATTTATATCATTTCATGTATAAATATATGTAGCGTAGTACGTTGATGTGAATCATGTATAACATTTTGGGATGATTCCTTAGCGGTTTGCTCGCGGGGTCACCGTTCACGTGGCTGATGTTGATGTTCAATACTTCTGTCTAATTTTTTAAAAATAATAGGTCTGCTGTGTGTAAAATTTTGAAAGAAAATAAAGATCAAGTATGACCAAAATTTTTATCATTCAATTAATATATATTTTATTTGTGAATGTAAATATATATGTAGATATTTTTTATTTCTTTGAACCTCAGCGATAGTAGTAATGATATATTGATACTCATTTATATTGAAATACTCCTCACAAATATATTCAGAAAAATCTCAACAACTCATTATTTGGTATATTCTTTTTAACAAATTATCTACGACTAAATAAATTTTATGTGAGATTTACTAAAAATCGATCTAATTCTTTTGGTAAAATTTACATAAAAGTCATATGTTTAGCGTTTCTATAAAAATGATACACAGCGTAACTTATAGTATTTTTAGTTATAATACTAATTTATATATAGTATAATGTTTATCTATTTCTCTATTTATAATATTTATCGATCTCTATCTCGTGAGGATCGTGTCTCAAATACTAAGACTTGGATAGAACTAATAAAGAACAAGGTTGAAGCATCTGGATGCATTATTGCAATCATCTGGAAGCTTGCGGAGACTGTACTGTTATGATGATTAGTTGAAATTTTGACTACAGACCTATCCAAAAACTCATTACTTTGAGATCTGTTAATAAAAACCAGAAATTGAAAACGCATAATTCAGTGAGAAATTTGTGTAATGAAAATCAAAATCTGATAATGAAAACAAAAAATTATAGGCTTAAACAGGTTTTTAGTTTTGTAAAATAAGCAACTTTTGATTTTAGTTCTTATAAAAAAATTTCTTTGGTTTTTATCTTCAAAAAACTAAAATCATTGTTTTTTATTCCTACTATTATGTGATACTCAGTAACAGCTTAAGTATTTAACGAAAGGTCAAGTGACTATTCTAGGTAACACTTATTAGTGTTTGTAGTACCATATTAGTATGTGATATTTCTAAAAAAAATTTAAAACTCTTAAAATAATTGTTATTTATCCACTTTAAAATAAACATTAGGAACCAAAAAATAGTTATTATAGATTTTAGAAAGATGAAAATCAAATCAAAATGTTTTACAGGGACCAAAATCAAAATTCGCACATTTTTATATGGACAAAAAATTGTGATTTCAAATTTTAGAAGGATAAAAACAAAAAAAAGTTATAGAAACCAAAATCAAAACTTACTCATTTTATAGAGACTAAGAATATATTTAAGCCAAATTATATTATAAAATTTGTGTAAAATCCGTCTGAAAAATCAAAATAAACTGTCCAAGATTCATACGAAAACAAGTTAATATATCACATATCTCAATATGCATTTTTGTCAAAATTTCATCCCAAATTTGCCAGAAAATATTTCAGGGACGAAATTTTTAAATTTGCAATGAGGCTTTTGCGGACAACAACGTTTGTTTGAAATCTGTTTGAAAGTAATAATTTTGAACGAAATTAATGGGAAAATTATTCGGAATCTGTCCAAAATTCGTCTATAAATTCGTTCGAAAGTGATATTTTCTATTCGTGAAAGTTGTCACATGAATTTTTTTTAGATTTACTTTTTAAAATTCTTTTAATTAATTTCTTTATTTTATTTTATTTTATTAACTTTTCATTTATCTCATGTATACATTTCTTGACATTTTTGGGGTTAATTTTTAACATGAAAAAGTTAAAAGAGGAATTCAAATATTATATATGAAAGTTAAAAGATAATAAAATTTACAAAAAGAAAAAAATTAATAAATGATAAATACTATATGAATATACATATTTTTTATTTTTCTATTTAAGATAAATATATATAATGAAATAATATTTTTTTTCAATTTATTAAAAATTAGTGTACTTTTAATTTCCATTTATTGAATAAAAATAATTAGAAAATTTTGAAAATTTAAAATTTAATAGATTGAAAAATGAAAAATCAAGAAACATATAAATTAAATAAAAGAAATATAAGTGAAATAATTATATTAAAGAATTTTAAAAATAAATATTAAAAATAACACTTTAATATATATGAATATAAATAATAAAGAGGTTATAAAAGAATGCAGAAAGATTTTTGTAGGCTCAATTTTTTATGGAAATTTGCGTATCCCGTGATTTTTAGGTTATGTTCTTTTATTGTTACATGAAACCCATTTTGTCGTAATACTATGTTGAATAAATAAGCATGATGGTTGCTAATCTTTATTTAAGTACATTATGTCAATTTTTTTGTCCAACCTTTTCTTTTATAAGTGCGTTTGATATGCATAAAGGTACAGTACAAAAAGAACAATACAGGACAAATATATAAGTTATAGGATAATTTTTTATAGTGTACATTGTTTAGAAAACAATGGACAACACAAGTAAAATAGTGTAAAATTTACTATAATACCTTTGTAATATTAATGATCTTAATAGAAATCATTTTAATTATCTTAATACGACTACGGTGGTGGTGGTGGTGGCAGTGAGAGTAGCAGCTGAGGTGGAGGTGTTGAGGGTGGGGTTGGGGGGAGGAGTGATGTCAGTAGTGGTGGCAAAATGATGATGGTGACAACAATGACGATAGTGGTGGTGGAAGCGACGACGATGGTAACGATGGTAACAACAGCAGTGGCGACAGTGATTGTGGTGGTGGTGGTGAATGTAACAACAGTGGTGGTGGTGATGTACACAGTGGTGGTGACAGTGGAGACAATGACAGTGTAGCTCGCGGCCCATTCAGGCTACAGGCCTCTAAATGTGAAGCCCAATTAGTTGCAAGCCTTTTTGGCCCAATTTGCATAACCCTTGAGTTAAACGGGTTTGGTTTGCGAGCTAACGGGTTGGCCTCAGACTGTTTAATTTTGGTCTAAATATTAAAATACTAAATGTTTAATGCTAATATAAATATTAAAATACTAAAATTAATACAAAATATTTTTATGTTTTTAAAATTTTAAAAATATTTACTTATTCATTTATTTATTTTTAAAAGTATATTAAAAGTATTACTAAAAATATTTTAAAGAATGTAAAATTACTTTTAACTTTTATTGGTACACCTTAGCATTATATCCCCAATATATAAGCTAGCAAAATATAAAATTATAAAAATATTTCTTGCAAAAATAAATTGTGCACATACCCTACATAACATATTGTGGGTTATTGATTTTTGATGAATAAAACAAAATGATAAATAACAATGTATATAAATTATCACTTTTAATTATTTTAATTTTTTCCTTTATTCATTCACGAACCATGACTTGACCTGTTAGCTTGCAAGCTATGCAAAGCATATGTGGGCCTCAAAAATTTAGATCATTTATTTCACGATCCAAGCTGACTCAACCCATTTAAATTGCGGGTCATTGCAGGGCAAGCCAACTCGTATACCCAACTCTAGTATTTTGTACTTAGGACAAAAAGTTGTTCCATGATGTAACAAAAAATTAAATTTTTATCCTATCTATTATCACTTACGTTGTGTTGTTTCATGATCTTTTTTCAAATCAAATGTGAAACAATTATTTTTGTACTGTCCAATACCATACTTTTTAACAAATCAAACGTACCTATATATAATTTTTTTTAAGAGTTGTTTGAATTTTCTTTTCATTTTTGGGTTTGGGATTTGAGTGACAGAATGAAGGGTTATAAATTAAAGATTTGTTATAGCCTTAGATAGGCATGCAAGTTGCACGAGGGGACAACTTCCAACTGCCTTCTTACAACAAAAGGAATTGCAAATGAAAAGGATTTGGCATAAAGCAAAGGGAAAGTATAAATTATTTTGAACGCGTCCTCAATGGAACGCGTTTACTTTTAGAATGGAATCACTCCTTGAATTTGTGTCTGGAAAGTGCTACTTTTATCCTCAAAACTAATGGTTTACGTGTGACTATTGTCTTGAAGAATCCAAACCCTTTCTTCCATTTCTATCTTAAGAAGAGGATAGTTCAAACTAAACTATCCAAATCCTTACGTGTGACTATTGTCTTGAAGGATTTGCCCGCAAACATATTTTGGTGGGTGCCCCCTCTTCAATTAGTTTTCTTCGAATATTTTGCTGTTCAGGAAATTTAGCAACAGGTAGATATAAAACGTGGAATTTTATTAAAGAATAATGGTCTTCACTCTTCACGCAATGAATGATAATTACAGAATACAAATTACCAACATGTAAACAAATTTAGGCAACAACACATGTTTAGAAAATCAAGAACATGCACGTATCATGATTCATTTTGTCGTCGTCCAGGAGCAGCAAACCTGGCTGAGAAACTGTGAATCATGCCTTCATCTTCACTCTGAGCCCCACTGTTGAAGTTGAGAGCATAGCTGTGTTCATCATACTGGAACCTGTTCCTTTGCTGCTTCACCTTCTTGCCATACCCACTTATCTTTCTAATGAAAGTCTTCCACTTGGGACCAGCAATCACTTCTGAAACCTCCTTTGCCTTCCTCAACTTCTCCACCACCCATGACTCTTCTTCACCCTTTTGGTCAAGTAGCCTTTTACCTTCTTCCTCATGGCCTTGCCACCATTTCTTCAAGCCAAAACCCCGGAAGCATCCGCACCCACAGCCGCTGCTGCTGGCCTCTTCGAAATCTTCCTCGCGTTCCATTTCCATCATCAATGGCCTTCCCTCGTGAGCCGCCATGTTTTCGTGTGTATGAGGTTGTGGCGGCTTTAATAATTGAGAAAAGATTTATAGAACAAGGGAGAGTGTTAAAGGAGGAAAAGTCAAAGAAACCGTAGGAGACATATTTGAACTTTGAATTTAGAAGGTTCCAAGTACATATCCTGCTCTGGAGTTTTCTAGTTCCCTTTTACGCGATTGCTTTAGCAGATTAGTCGCTGACACTACTCAACAATAAGATATTAGCAAATAAATAAAACAAGCGGCGAAGTAATATTAATTAATATTTTAATTTTGGTACAGTATAAGAATTCAATTTCATGTTGACTGACCTACCCGGCGTCGTGCTCAATAGCTTTGACCAAAAAAGGCAGACGCATCTTCCACGCACAGTACACGCGATATTCATAAAGAAAATTCAATGAATGAACACGATTTTAACAATAGCGGTACAACTCTTCGTAATTTTAACAAGCAATATCAAAATGTTGAAAAAAATGTTTTCTTTTTTTGCACACTCAAATGACACGTTTCATATTGAGGGTTGGAAGTAATAGAAGAATATGCAGTAAAACTAAGAAAGCTAGACACTTATTAACAACCTCGGTAACTATCTGTCTGAACCAATTAACAAATCATTCCTTCCCTATAATATATATTGCACAATATGCAATTGGATGAAAAACACTAAGGAAAAATCATTTGTGGACTTGAGTCTGCAATGAAGAGGGTTGCAGCAGTTGGTTTTGTCCTTTAGGAGAGTTTTGTCCTTTGGGAGAGATCTTGGCCGCTATAGAACGTAATTCATTGGCAATTTCAGGGAAGGTAGGTCTCTCTGATGGCTCTGATGACCAGCACCTCTCCATCAACAATCTCCATTCTGGATCACAAAGTTCGGGAACAGGAGGGCGCAAAGTGTTGCTCACAATACCACCTAAATTATATTTGGGAAACCCCACATGCAATCGCTCAATTTAACTGAAAGCGAGAAAAGTAAATCACAAGTTTGGATTCAACCCAAAAGTTACCTATAATAGCACCATAGTGCAACTCAGCGTATGGCTCCTCTCCAGTCAAGAGTTCCCACATCACAATACCAAATGAAAACACATCAACCTAAAATGACAAATATCAAAACACAAGCCTCAAATTTAAATAGTGATAAAATATGAAGGTACCAAAACACATCAACCATTCAGATTAATTAAATTAAAGCATAAACCTTCTCTGAAACAAGACTACTGCTTCCGTTCAGCAGTTCTGGAGCCATCCACGGTAGAGTTCCTCTCACACCACCAGAGATCAGTGTCTGACACTTTACTTTGGACAGACCCAAGTCGCCAACCTGATATCAGGTGCAGAAGTGTAAAAGGTAAACTAACTACTGAAGGATCAATTAATCAATTGTTCCATGCTACAAGTAGAGCTGTGTTGACCAGAAAGCAAGTATTGATGACCTAAAATCAGTTAAAAGAAAATGATGGTGCTTAATGTTGCAGAAATGGAACAATTTTTAAATCATTAAGTGAATGGGTGTTCAAATCCAATGCAAATTGAAGGAACAACCAGTATAGACCTTATTGACATTATTTTGTTGATAGATCAGTAGCTCAGTACTGGCTCCTGTTTCCGTTGTCACCATTTGCTTTGGTTTTTTCCAAATTTTTGTGAGTTTTTCTGTTCAGAAGGACTAAGGAAATTTAACTCGATTTAGATCGGTTCAGTTTTACACATTGAATCAAACCAATTGGTTGTCGTGTTACATAAACTGAATGGTTTGAATCAGCTTTTATGCCTTACTATGGATCTAAACTGGACTGCAAACACCTCTAATTTGTGGTGTCAATTGCTTGGCACATCTGACCGAGAAAACTGGGAATGAAAAGTTAGCAGGTTTATAATAGCTAAACTAGTGAAACTTTATTATGGTTGGATAACAAAGGAGGCAACATTACAAAGATTCAATATGGCCAAATCTTCGTGTAGAATAAGGAAGCTCCAAGGCACTAAATAAGTTGCTACCTTAGTCAAGAGTAAAATGTCCTAAACAAAGCACAGGGTAGCAAGCTCAACGGAAAACAGAGAAATAGAGCGTACAAGTACAAAAAGGCCTAATTTTCTCTGGCTTGCTGGAAGATCTTGATTGGCATCTACAGTTGGTCCTCTTGTAATTTTTGTAACACTGCAACCTTAATTATTCCTATAGGAATAAAAGATGCTTTGTTCTAGATTTCAATAGCACAATCAGCACCAAAACACTAGAGACAAATACTCCAAATAATTAATAACAAAAATCAATTTCCATCATCTACTTCTCATTTATAGGAATCCTGGGTAACATCTGATAATCCTATCAAGTATCAACAGGTAGAATCTTCAGTAACTAGTAGAGTCACTTCCATTAATCATGTAATATAAAATTCCAGTCTCTATTGTGGGGCAGCAGCATCTCAGATAGTGTCATCTAAATTTTATAGATTTATCCTTCACATTGATTCCCTGAAGACACTAACAAGACATTCATTAAGCATCCAAAAGGTTTTTTGTGCACTACCAAAAGATCCAAGACAAATATTTGATCTTAAAATTCCTACTAATATAACCAATATAACCACTTGACATAAATTGCAGGAACAATTTAAAAGAAAAACAGAGCTAAGGAAGAAAGAGAGCATCCAAATGGAATAATAATTAAAAAAAAATGAGGCAAGAAAAAGAGGTGGAGCTAAAACAAGAGAAATTAAATTCATCTGACCATCCCATGATTAAAAATAGATAGTGTAGACCAAGGTTATCAAATTGAGATTCAAATTGTGAATAGCCTAGCTAGGTTTTGAATCGTAAATCATAATTTGTATCAAATCGTAAAATTCAGAGACAATGAAAAATAACTTCAAATATATCATATAGTTCATACATAGTGTTCAATGTAATAATTTTAAACTAGAAATAGATAAAACAACTTAACCATAAACCTTATTAACAAAATTATTAGTTATATCTGAGTTTGTGAAGTCCTTATTTTAGAAGAATGGAACAAAGCAATGAAATAGCCAAATAGAGTACATGCATGATGCATTGAATGAGTGAGTGACAAATAAAGTAATGGAATAATCAAATAGGACAAGTTCAGAAATACTCCTTCAATTCGTTTTCATTTAATAATTTAAGTTTATATGACCTTTCAATTTCTTTCACTAGAATTGGTGAAAGAAAAGTAAAAAGAAAAAACAACGAAATGCTGAATCGTGTGATTTGTATCAATCATACGAAATTGCACTGATTCATTCATGTATTGTAAGAGTTAATGTCATTTGAGATTCATCTTATGATATGAATCAATAGATAGACAATTCCTATCAAATTGTAGGATTCATATTGCAAATCATAAGATTATATTACTATAGTATAAACTAAGTTTCAAACTTAATGATTGAAAGAAAACAAGAACCCTTTGCTTTGTGGAACAAAACACAAACTGAAATAAACCTAGCTGATTAAAATTTAGAAACAATTTTCAGAATAAGGTTTAAACTTTAAAATAATATGGAGATTTTCAACCCCAATGTCTTCGAGTATGAAAAATAAGCCTTGAGTATGAAGAAGAGCAACTTAGGTTATTTTCAAAAAAAATATCACAAAATGTAGCTTTGTAAATACTAATGCAACATACAAATGTGCTAATGGCATATGGTATAAACACGATTTATGTATTGTCCCCCAAGATGATAAAAATATCCATACACAGAAACTAGCAAGAGAACAGAATCAGCAAACATCAGAGGATCATAAATATCAATCAGAGATAAGCAAATAAGGCAGAGCCAAGGAGCCATGATTTTCAACGGTAAACCTCATTTTTCCCAGTGAGAGACAAAGTGAATGTGAGATCTATTGGTGAAAACATATCGCAACAATTTGCGTACAAGAACTACAAACCAATTTGCAGAATGATGAAAAAGGACAGCTTAACTGCACAGGAGCCTATAACTTTTCGCAGTCATATCTACATTTTACAAAGTTAGTGCAAGGCTGCAACCTAAATCTTTAAATCCAGCCTAAAATTCTCAGTGCATGCCACCTAGCACCTAATAGATAAATTTATGTGCAAATACAGTCCTACAAATTCATAGGTGACAGTTTATATCCTTAGTTTTTAGTGGGTGCGCATCAGCATCTGCAAGTCGATGACTCATCTTCAAATGAATCCTCATTATTCTCTGATTTTGTGTTCACGACACCCATCTAGACACTGCAGTGCAGATTTGCAATCACTAATTTTCCACTAAAATCTAATGCTATAATAAACTATTTTAAATTTCTAACTAATGTATGATTGTCTCCTTTTGTATATAAACTTATGTCATCACAATCACTTGATGCCAAAGTAAACCTTCAGCACAGCTAACCAGCCAAACTTATGCCTGGTTAACAGATATATCTAAATCCATCCTTTAGACAAACGGTCAATCTAAAATATCACAACACCGTATTTTAGTACTTTTAATGGGTCAATTTCCTTGACTAAAGCAGCAAACTGATCAATCTATCTCATCAGGGTCCCTCAAGGGAAGCCACTTTAACATATTCCAAAGACTTTAATAATCTGCTCAATTGCACCAGAGCAGAAGTACTTCGCATAATGGACAGGTTATAAATTAATAAGAACCTTAAGTCCTACACATATATGAAAGAAAATGTGCAAACTAATGTATCTCCTAATATACAAAATACTGGAATGCATGTCTACCACAATATGATACAACAGAATAAAATTCTTGATATGACAAACATCAGTATCAAGCATTTAAACCTTGCATATTGGGCGGTGTGGATCTCGGAGATTCACAAGCAAGTTGTCACTTTTCAAGTCAAAGTGTACAATGTTTTTTCCATGCAAGTACTCCATGCCAAATGCCACGTCCATTGCAATCAAAAGACGCTTGCACTTGTCAAGATTCCTGATATGATCACATTAGTATCAAGCATTTATCAGTATGGAAACAAGATATTAAATCAGGGTAATGCGAAGGAACTTAGAGACAAACGTGAACATACACATGGAACATGCCCATGAATGCATGCAGAAATTACCTCTCACTCTTCTGCAAGGCATTTCTTAAAGAACCATTAACCATATACTCGGTTACTGTTGCCACAGAACCTCCTGGGCCATCAAGCACCACACCGTAGAAAGCTACCACATTTGGATGGTGCAAGTCAGCAAGTTTGATTGCCTCATTCCAGAAGTCATTTCTCTGTTTGAAGCACAAACCGAGAATCATAGTTAGTGCTTTGGTCATTGAAGATAGTTGGAGAAAATGGAAATCAGTACCATTAACAAGACACAGACCATGCGCTCTTGCTCTGAAGGCTTTCCAGCAAAACATCTATCAGTAATCCGCTTGATTGCAACATCCGTGCCCCTCCATTTTCCATGATATACGGTCCCAAAGGTACCAGAACCCAGTTCTGTCAGTTCTTCAAGATCACAATTCTTTATAACCTAGTAAAGTTCCACCAGCAAGGTGTTAGCTCTGCTGTGCTGACAGGATAAAAGCATAGAAGGGGAAACATGTGAAAGACATTCAACCTGTAATTTTCCAACACCCGATGCTGGAAAGCCAAAATTTGTCTTTTCTAGTTGCTTGCTCTTGACATCCTAAAAGGAGAAAAAATAATATTTCTAATATTTCTAATAAAACAGCATCGGAGAAAGGAGTGGCATACAGAATATTTTGTTCTATTTCTGCAATTATAAGGCAGAAGACAATACAAATACTGAGGAATATGTAAACAAAATCACCTGAGCTTTATGTTTACACTCCACATCTATTAAATTATTTTGAACACGGCCATCCTCAATGTTTTCAGGACAGGAAACATCTCTGGAATACAAGTCAGAATTTGAAGGAGTTCTTGAGTGTAGAACAGAAGCTGCTACATCTTCTGCAACAGCTTGAAGTTGTTGGTCTTCTGCTGAACCTTCAATTAAGAAACCAAAACATAATGGGTATATGCTATGAGCTCCATGACCATCTATCAGCAACAAAGTTACATATTTTAGAACTTAAACAATTTACAGACCTTTGGCAGACCGACCATGTTCTAAAGTTAAATTTTGTTTGAATGACTCGTAGATGGTATCACCCAACTGTGCTAAACTTTGTTCCCCAAAGTTGCCTGGATTCTCACCAACGTGATCCTTATGAGAATAGGTTTCTTTTTTCAATGGAGCTTTGCTAGGTCTAGCAGGTGGAAAGAAGGTACCATGCTGTATATTCCAGGGATCCTGATTGCTGAAAAGTGAGTTCGGAGTATCCTGCACCTCTCCAAACCTGACAGATGGGGACGATGAAGATGGTACTGCATCATCCCTGTGGAGGTTTCCAATCTTCTGTTGAGGATTTGAGCCAGGAATGCCCCAAACAGGGGGTTGTGCAGCCTCATTGCATTCCCCTGGCCTGGAATTGTGCCCATATGAAACTTCCATCGAAGAACAAGGAATCACACCTGTCATCTTATTTTGATTCGCATCAACTATCAATTTTGACCTGCCAAAGTTGTTGTCCAGAATCACCTCTTCCTCTACAGAGTACTGAGTGTTGTAATCTAATTTATCATTCCCACTGGGTTTATCAACTGGCAGAAAAGAGTAATCATTACTTACGTAAACTTCAGAATTACATATCTTGAAGGTGTCCATCCTTCCATCAATAGGATTTAGTTGATCTTGTCTAATCCAATTATCTATGGCATCTGATTTAGAAACAACCACAGTAAGCTCATTAGTATATTCTTTTGGAGATGCTTGAACCATACACTCTGAAGTTTGTATAGATGTTCCATCAACTATAGGAATATCATTATTGACAGGTTTGTTAATAAGAACATCCTGTTTAACCCAGTTTTCAACTGGTACCATGTGCTGGTCAACAACATCATCTAGATAAGACAGTGGTGCTGTTCCCATGAGCTCATCATTTGGAGATTGTTTTCCACCTTTCCTTCCAATCTTTTCCTGGAAAAATGAATTCCTGGGATGATCAAATTCTTCTGGCTTTTGTATAAAAATCCTCCCACCTTCAGGCTGCGGCTCAATATTATGAGAAAGCCCAGTTGTCTCAATATGATGTACTCCACCAGGAGGTTCCAATTTGCCAACGACCCTGGGTCTGGTCCCAGCCCCTTGTTCAGCAATGCCTTCCTTCAAGGGTGCAGTCACCATTGGCATAATCCTATTTGCTGCTTGATCTTTCATGTTGTCGTCCATTGGAAAACTATGGTGAGTTGGGGTTGAATCAGGAATAGGACCTGAACCACTATTACGCTGATTCTGAACTACTGGCTCTGAATGTGCATGAGGTAGTTTTGTCTGACACATAGAACAGTCCTCGGCTCTTCGGATTTTCTCAGGGATCATTACCTGCTGTTGAGGTAATAATCCATCAGAGATAACAACCCGCTCTTGTGGAGGAACCGGAAGCCAGCCATAATTGCCTCCAACTAGGACAGATGGGACTTGATTCACTGGAACCCGGTATGCGTTGTAGCTACGTTCGGCAGGAAGCTGGATAATCCTTATCCCTGATGTATTTTCATCATTGTATTGATCCAAAAGATGTTGCTGTGGTTGCACCAATGGTTGTGGTTGAATAACATTCGGTCTTACACCAACGTGAGAAGATGGTTGAGTCACCGTCATTGGTACCCCAGGGATGGCCTGATGGAATGCTAAACCAGGAGTATTATCATGAAACTGCTGTTGAGTGAAGACAGGCACAGTCTTTCCAAAAAGTTGAGTGTTTTTGAACCCCATCTGGGAAGGCAGCTGGACATAATCTGCATGGTTCATAACCTCCTGGCCCGGATCAACAAAATGCTGCAAATAAGATGAAGGGGTTGGAATTTCTGTTCCAGATTGCTGCAATCCAAATAGCTGCTGGGATAAAGTAACAGGCACAGACTTTTCTAATTCAACCTCACTCTGAAAATAAAGACTGTGGGTTGGGGTTGGACTAGTCTTAGACACAGGCATGGCCAACGAAACCGCAGAAGTGCACGAGTAAACTGGTGCACTGGCCTCTGAAACCACCAAATTTGCTCTTGTGTCTGAAGAAGATGCCACCACATTCTCCTTAGGTGATGACAAGGGCACCACACTGACATCCCCTTGACCAGTAATCAAACTGTCAAGAGTCTCAGCCCCACTCAAATCCGAATTCTGGGTTGAAGCAGCACTTGTAACACTTTCCTTCCTATTGATCCCACCAGCAACCCCAATCCCCTCTGTAACACCAATCCCATTCACAGCATCAAAATATTTCTGCCCAGTATCCTGCAAGTCCCCAAACTGCACCCCACCAGAAACTTCACTCTCCGAAACCGAAAACAGAAAAACCCTCAGCTTAGCAGAACCATCAGGAGACCTCTCAACCAATTTCTCATACTCCTCCATCATATTCTCCATATCATCAGGACACGACACAGACACCAAGGCATCAAGATCCTCCTCAGGGAGCTGGTACTTGATAACCACAGCCTGCCCATAAATGTCAACCATCTTCTGCACCAAATCATTGAAACTCACATCTTTCCTAACACTAATGATCCTTGTTTGCCCCCCAACATATCTCAACATTCCATCACTAGGCCTAGGCAATATCCTCCCGCCAAAACTGCACAAAAACTTCACCTTCCTCCCCGATGCCGAATCGTCCCCACCTCCGCCCTCATCGCGGCCGTGATCACCGCCATTCCCGGCCACTCTGCTGCCCCGAACACCACCGACACCATAACCAAAACCATTCACATCATTGCAGGCCTTGTCCAATCCATTACACCCTATAAACTTCCCCAAATTCAAAGCATTCCCAGCCACAACGCGATTGCCATAACTGGAACCGCCGTAGTTAAACCCAAACGCCGCAGGGTTCACGTTGGGATGCGCAATGGGCCGGACGCACCACGTTGAGGCGGCGGCGGTGGTGGCCGATGGCGTATAGAAAAGTTCGCCGACTGAATTGGGCGTCGGCGGCGTGGCGGTGGCCGGCGAAATCAGCGGCTCCTCCGCCACCGCCGCGGCTAGGTTCAATGGACGAAGATCCATCGGAACAGAATTTCGATCAAACGCCATGGCTGAAAAAAAAAAAAAAAAAAGAAAACTATCGATTGAGATCGGAAAGAAACGAATGAATGAATGAATGAGGAATTAATTAATCGTGTCGTGGAAGATTGATTAATGATTACTGCGTTGGGGGTGCAATTAAAACCCTAGTAAAATTGGGGGAAAAATGAGACCGGAAAATGAATTGAAGGTTGTAGTAAGAGTGATAATAGATAGAGAATAAGAGAGAGAAGAATGGTGGTGGAGTCCCGAAAAGGAAAAAAGAGGAAACGGTGACAAGCGTAAACAATGAATCGCTTCTCAGTCTTACTCGCCCAAAAAATCAGGGACTCTATTTTGGTAATTTTAATTTATTTATTGATTGATGAAGATGAAGGATAAGGATATTTCCTTCTGTTTACACTCTTTTGCTCTCTCTCTCTCAACAACCAGTGGAATCAAATCTCTGTTTCTTTTTTTGATATTTTTATTTTATGTTATTTGAATGTTTGAATAATCCCTCCTTTCCGATTCTGTTGCTGTTGCTACCACACTTGGAAGCACGCAATATCCCCAGACAGAAAAATGGGCGCGTTATTCATATTTTCCCGGGAAAACGACAGGTTCAAAACGGCACAACGGAATAAGGGAGGAGACCCACCCACCCCAACCTTCGTCTACAGTAATAAATTAATAATCACTTTCTTTCATTTAATTCGTCTTATTTATGGCATAGTACAATTTAACTCGTAATATTTATCATTAATTATCAAATAAGAATATTTGATGGAAAGGATTAGGAGGCAGGGGGTAACATAGGAGTTTCTGAATTTCGGACTATTTTATGGGCCCAGGGCTAATACCATAGATTACGATTACGATTTACGATGGAGTGTCCGAGACAGCTTTTGTTTGAGGCTTTCAGCAACGAGTTAATGGGGCCTCATATCTTCCCCACCAAATCTTTTCTTCACTACCAACGAAACTCTGTTTCAATTTTTTCCTATTATTTTATTCTGAAAAAAGAAGATACTTTCGGTTGTTATTCCTAGGGTGTATCTTGCCCGGCTTAAGTTGGGTTCAGCCATATTTAAGAACTAATTCAATTAAAAATAGTCAGACTAAGTTGGTTTGCGAATTTTTTTTTCAAAACGACCCAATCCAACCCTACCTGACCTTAATTGAGTTGGGTCAATCGAGTCATCAAGGTTGGACAGTTGGAATATTAAAATGATTTTTATATTCAAAAAATTCAAAAATAAGAAAAATAAAATATTTAATCAATTCAAATCATTTAAAGCATATTCAATTTAAAATACAAGTTTAATCACACAAATTCAACACTTAAGAAAAATACAATATATATGAATATTATAATATTTTAATTTTTTTATTATAAAATAATAGGTTGGTTAGGTCGGGTTAGGAATGCATCAACCTGGATCCAACTCAATCTTAATTAGATCAACGAAAATAAATTCGACCCAACCCCAATGACCCAACCCAACCTATTGAAATGTAGTTGGGTTAGGTTGGTTGGGTTCGCTGGTCGATCGCGACCCACTTACACCCCTAGTTATTCCTTAGTGAATCTCTGTTATATTTTTTCTTTTATATTTTATAACATGCACAATATATATATATATATATATATATGTGTGTGTGTGTGTGTGTGTGTGTGTGTGTGTGTGTGTGTGTGAGAGAGAGAGAGAGAGAGAGAGAGAGAGAAGAGAGAGAGAAATGCTAGCAACACATTCTACAATATATTCTTTTAAACACATTCTCTTTTATTAATTGAAATTTATTAAAAATTACAAAATTTTGTAGGTCTCATTTCTTATTTAATGAAGAGTTTAATTACTATGCACTATCAATGTAAAAACTTTTACACTGTCAACCAATCACAAATCATCATTGGTATGACTTTTAAGGTAATTATTATAAAAGTCAACAAACTTACCATACATGGTGGTTTGTGATTAGATAACACTATAAAACTGCTTTACACTATCAATACACAGCCTATTTTCTCTTTAATAAATCTCATGATTTTGTAATTTTTAATAAATTTTAATCAATAGTAAAGTGTGTATTAGAAATAATATGTTGTTAGCATTTCTCATACTAGTATTTTAATTCATGCAATACACAGAGTAAATGTTTATTTTATATAATTAAATTTATAATAAATAAATATTTTTAAATATATAAATTATATTATAATTAAAATTCATAATAAAAAAAATTGAACATATAAATTATGTTTTATATTTATGATAAATAATTTATATTGTGAAGACTATTTTTAATTGTTTATAAATTTTAGAAAAGATATTAAAATTAATTTAAAAGTAAAGATAAAAATGATAAATTGAAAGAGATAAGAGGCTAAGAAAGATTTCTAAAAACACATTTCACATGTTATTGTAGCAAGTTCTCATAAACAATGACTTTCATTTTTGTTTTTGAAGAAGCAAGAAGAAGATTACTCTTGCCCCAAGGAAATTAATATAGTTTTGATGATTTAGCCTCTTGATGAGTGCAAAGTTGTAATGTGTGTTTATGTATGTGTGTGTGTTTGTGGTCTTGCATTATTTATCTTTATCCTTGATGGTTTGATGGTAATGAGCTCAAGATTTAAGACTTAAAAAGTTAACAAAGTGGAAATATATTTTCTATAAGTCTCAAATTGAATTTGAAGAGAAACAATTTGATAAAACTTGTTTTTAAATTAATAGGAAGAAAGAACTACACACTAAAGCTTTAGAACTACTCAATCTTATATTAAAGACCACTTAATTGGTTAAGTTAGCTTTGGTAATCGATTAAGATCGTTTAATTTCATGTAAACAGTGAAAATATACACTGTTTTAACTAGTAAATCAATATGTAATCAGTTACATGTTTCTGTTTTAACTAGTTACAACATTATGTAATCAGTTATTTCAGCAGTAACCAATTACATTCTGTAACTAGTTACATAATATAAACTATTTTGTCCTACATGAAAATAACTAGTTACAAATTTATGTAACCAGTTATTCCAGTAAAGGGAAATTCGAATGGGATCTGTTAAAGTTATAAATGGAATAACTAGTTAAACTCAGTCAAACATCATTTTTCAGATTTCTAATAACAAAAATCTGATTACAAGACAATATAACTAGTTATTCCAGTGAGCTCTCTATATAAGTGAACATTTGTGAGTCTTTCAATCATCACTTCTACAACTTCACTTTTCTAAAATTTGAGAGAGAGCTTTCTAGAGGAATTCATACTATTCTTCTACTCCACTACAAGTTTTAGATCAAAGATCAAAGAGCTCATCATGGATCAATCTTGAGAATAAAGAAATTCTTTTCTTTGTAAAGTTGATTGGTTCTTCATTGTTTCCCATTATCAAAACCAAGTGATATCTAACCTTCTTCTATATTGATTTTCGTTCTTGAGAGGGTGTCTCTCTTATCTTCCTTGTGGTAGGGTTCCACAAGAAAGATTTCAAGTTTTCTTGATAGGGTCAAGAAACTTAATTATGTAGTTGTTTGGTAGTTCTTGTGTTTGTGCATAGTGTTTGTAAACATTTGAATTACTTAGTGATAACACCAATCGGTTTGATTGGAAACTGGATGTAGATCACAGTGGTAGTGATTGAACCAGTATAAATCTTGTTTCCTCTCTCTCTCTTTCCTCTACTCTCTCACTAGCATATGTTATCTTGATCACTTGCATTAAATCATAAAGATCTTTGCATAGAAAAGTTCAAGATAAATTGATCCAATTCTATTTCATTTGTATAACCAAATCAATAAGATTCAAAGTTTTTGAAAATCTAGTTATTCATAATTGAAAAGAAATTGGGGATTCTTGAAAATTTTGAAAGATCCAATTCACCCCCCCTCTTGGATCCAGCCCTTTTGTTTAACAGTTTTTTTTTTAAATAGAGATTCCCCTAGTAATAATAATTGTGTAATTGTCAATTGAGATACTATGAATCTCTTAATTTATTTATTTATTACTTTTACAATTAAGTCTTTTGGTGTCAATTTACTAATGAGTTGAAACTAACATGGAATGCTGATGTAGTGGAAAATACATGTGCTTTAAAAATTCACAAAAGAGTGCATAAGGTAGGGTTTAAGCCCAAAGTCAAGGTAAGAGCCACTAAATACTTAACTTGTTTGGAATATATAAAAATATACATTATATATATAACGCTAATGTGTTGGTACCAAAAGTGCAAACGTATTTGTTTATACTAAATAAACAATATGATATTATAAAACAAAAAAATAGTTTTTTTTTAATACTATATATCTTAATTACAACTTAACCGTTCTGTTTTAAATAAGTTTTCTTTTATAAAATTGTGTTGTTTTAAAAAAATTATTTTAAACAATTTTTTATGAATATCAATCTGATTAAGTCTTCCTATATCAAAACATGAATATGAGAAAGTAAAAGAAAATGTATTGCAAAAATGAATCTCCGAGGCTCAAACACGGGTCAATGAGAAATATATTGCAAATGACATAAAAGTATAATTATATTGAAAAAGATATAATACTAAATTTAAAAAGGTTATTGCATAAAATTTATTATAGAAGTGTAATTATATTGAGCATTTTTTTTAGTGAAATACAAAAAAAATATATATTACATCAATAATAACATTTTATCTCAGCCACTAAATACCCAAATACAAAATAAAAAATAAAACAATACAAATTTATAAAAGAAAATATGATTTAATATAGAGTGATGAAGTAATAATTAAGATATATAATATTAAAAGTATAAATTATTGTTTTTTGATTTATAATATTATATGAGTTTAATAGTCATGCACTGTCAGAGTAAAAAGTTTTATATTGTCAACCAATCAGAAATATCCATTAATATGACTTTTAAAGTATTTATTATAAAAGTCAACAAACTTACAATAAATGGTGGCTTGTAATTAGATGATAGTATAAAACTACTTTACACTATCAGTGCATAACCATTAAACTCACTCATTTATATTACTTAGTGCCTTCTACCTTGGTGGCTTGGTCCAAGACATGCAACAAGCTTGAAGTCTTGGGTTAAGCAAAAAAAATAATAATAAATTAATGGCCCATTGATGGAAGGACTTAATTGTAAATGTAAGAAAATTGAAGAACCCAATTGACACACAATCACAGTATATGAAGAACTAAAAATACAATTAAGCTTAAGTATATATAAAATTAAAGTATCATGACACATTTTGTTATCATAATATCTTTTTTAACTTTTATATAAGCATGCAAGAGCAAAACATTGATTTGTTAACATAACAATAGAGCGCACAGTCGCACAGAAAGAGAATGCTAAAAAAGAATTTTACAATTGTTTACAGAAGTTTTTAATAGAGAGTGGGTATGTTTCTAATTACTTATCTTGTTAAAACAACAGTTCAAAGTCGACAGTCAAGAATCAATATTCGTCGATCTGTATAGTGTTTGTTGTTCGTTTTGTCTATCTTTTGGTAGGGTTGGTTACTCTTTTCATTAGTTAGTGACATTTTAAATTCTTTAAGCTTCAGCCTAGTTACAAGAATAGAGATTAGAGTCCCCCCACTGGCCAAAAAAGAAAAAAAGAGGATGCTTGCTTTCTAATAAAGGGCCACAAGGAGACAATTACTGTTGAGGTGTATGAAACTAAAAAAAAAGAGGAGCAAGGGATCTACCTAAACGTCATGTATTTAGGTGGCATTGAGGATTAACTTCATTCATGCACCTCCCTTAAGACCAAGGCGCTAGATTTGTTATCGGTGAAACGAAGATGACCTGTTTATGGGATATACACTATTTTAAATTAGAAGTTTTACTCTTTTTTTTCTACATTTTTATATTTCATTATGTATTATATTATTTCTTTATTTATCTTTTTTCTCACCTATCTCTCTTGTGAAGTAAGTGAGTGTAAGACAAATATTATTGTTGAAGTAAGGAAAGGTCGTGAGGAAAATGTATAGCATCACATGCCGCTTTACCCTTTTTTTTCTTTGGTAAGCTAAGTAATAAGATGGGCCAAAAGTTGATTATTATTATAAAGGATAGATAAGACACAAAAGATGGTGATGATCCTCGTACGCGCTTTGTATCCATTTACTTTTTCTTTTTAGTGAGATTAATATCTTTCTCAGAGAGAGATATTTCAAGTGAGAATCAAATCAATTGTGGAAAAGAACCTTTTTTTTTAATTCCGAAAAGAAAATATTTAATTTCATGAATCTAAACACACACACAAAGAGGGTGAGATGAAAATATTTTATTAGATATTTTTTTAATTTTTAATATCTATGTTTTCCTTTTTTGTAAAAAAGATATTGTTATTTGTTGCATATTTGAAAATAGAATATGAATCCATTTATGTTATTCATGCAAAACATTTTATTAAAAAAATCAGTTTATTCTCGACATAAATGACGACCAGAATGTCCTGTAAACATTATAATGAGATGATAAAATAATTATTTCATTTAAATTTAAAGTATACTTTTAATATATATATATATATATATATATATATATATATATATATATAATATAAGTGAAAAATTAAATAATTATACAATATCAATTTTTTATATTTAAATAATGAAATTGATATGACAAAAATAAAAAAGTAACATAATTTTATAAATTTTTAATATATTTGCTCAATGTGGTTTACGTGTCATTAAGTAAAATTGGATTTTATATTATTTTTTATGGGATAAACATTGTCATGTACTGGCTCTTCAGGGATTAGGGCCATATTAATATTCTCCAACAGAAAGAAAAGAAAGAAATAAAAAATAAATTAATAAAAAATAATCAATGATGAAATGATAAGTGAAATATTGTAGAGCCCGTGACAGGAGGGCTATATAAACATTAACCTTATATTTAGAATTTCCCTTATTTATCAATCATGGCATTTGTGAATTTTGGTATCATTTATGGATGCAAAACTTACATAATGTAACGGCGTTACCCAAGAAATAAAGTGAGAGAAGCAATCCACGGCCAGTTTACTTTCTCTCTTATTTTTATTTTGAAAATATAACAACATTATACTTTTTAATGACTAATCTCCACGGGCAATCATGTGTCCCCACTCAATTCTGACCATAAATTCAATTGAGTCACAACTCGTATCTGCTTATTTACCAATTAAAGCTTGAAGCAGTTGATGAAGCAGAAATGACTAAGAAGAAGGATTTTCCTAGTTTTAGTAGGGTATCATCATGCATATACAATGTGATCTGTCCAAATACATTGACGTGTGGGCATTTTCAATTTGAATGGACTTACGGAATGGGGATTGATATTCGATTAGACACACATCACAGACCAAAGTCACCATATGCGTCTCATTACTAATGGTCCTTATGAACTTTTAATATATGACGAAAGGCAAAAGCAATGAAAATGCCATTATTTTTCAGTTCACATCAGCAATCGTCCTAACTCCACCTTAATAAAGTGGAAGGTAAGCAAGCGCCTTATGGTATAGACAACGACAAATCTTAACAGCAGAGTAATGAACTTCAATTTAAGGTTCTCATATGAAAAAGAAAAGGTGAAATTGCCTCAAAATTAAGTAATCTTTTTCCATTTCGATATACCCCTAAAGTGACTTTGTGGCTGTGTAGATGTTTGTCGAACCCAAATATCTTCAGAATTTAACCAGCATATCCCGTGACTCAAAACACGTATCACTGAAAGCCGCGCTTTGATTATGATTAATTTATCGCTTATAATTACTAGTTTTATATGGATCCGTTATAATTTACCTAGTAATTCGACTTGAAATTATTTTCTTGTTTTCTCTGTGAATTTTTCTCGATAGTACACATGTCCACCACATAATTTGTTTATCTTTTTTAAAGAAAAAGATAAAAGGACGCATGTAGACATGAATTAGTATGGGCACGTATGTGCTTATATTATATAAAGAGAAAGAACTAAAGTATTTAGTTCCCTTTTTTGTCTCTTTCATTACCCGTTCAATTATATATAAACAACTAACATTTAGTAAAGAAAATGTTGTTATTTAAAATAATATTTTTTAAATAATTTTTTTATGTAATGGGATAAAAAAAAGAGACAGATGAAAGTGTGTAGGACTGGTGACATACGAGCCTCTGTTGGACCTAACATTGGGCTGACAACCCAGAGTCCAAACACAAGCGTTTGAAAATATGAATCTTCTTACAATTCAATAAACTAAAAAAAAAGCTTCTGAAAAAGAAGCCCAATAAATCTTCGAGGTGGAGTGCTTCTTTTCTTCTTTTATTTTTGAATGTGGGTACTCTGTTTTTCTTAAATTCTCCTCTCTTTACTATGGCAAATCAAAGTAGCTCTGATAATGGTTTTAGCACTACAGAATTGCCTTCCTCTTTACTGGATCTAGCCGTCTGTAGATTGTCTCGTTGCAAAACTAGCCCAAAAAAAAAATGTAGTAATCTCAGGTATGCTATTCCAATCTTTTAATATCTCTTTGATATGTCATAAAACATGTTAAAATATATATTTACAATATGGAATTGAGAGCAGTGTAAAAAAAAATCTATACTATCAACCAATTAAAATTAAAAATCAGTATAAATATGACTTTTAAGGTAGTTATTATAAAAGTAAATAAACTTAACAATAATGTCAATTTGTGATTTAATAACAGTGTAAAAACTTTATAAACTATCAATACATAAACTATTTTCTCTAAAATTAATCCAAATACATTATAAATTTCCATAAAAAAAAGCCTTTTTGGTCAGACTTTATTGAGTTGGTTGATTCGACGATTTATTTATCCTTCAACTCATATTAATGAAAAGGCCAAATTAAAATTATAGTTTTCACATATAATTTGTTTTTTCAAGCCAATTTTTATATAATTTTTTATTTGGTCCTTAAAGAAGAAAATGTTTTCAAATGGGTCTTTGTCATTTACTATTATCATATTTTTCAATCATTTATCTTATATGATCACTAACGAATTGCGGCGAGACTCTAACTTGTATTAGAATAGCTCTGCCAAATTAATTTGTTTGTCCTTATACGTGATATTATTTTATTTTATTTTCATCTTGTCATTACACACACACACAAAATGAAAATAAAAATGAAATCATTTTCACAATATTTTTGAATTGAATGAACTAGTTGTAATTATCTTGTTCCACTACAAAATTAATCCATCACCGTTCTTGATGAAGTTTTTGAGTTTTAGATTTACACAACTCAGAGATAAAAGAAAATTGAAAGGGATTTTGGAAAATGAAGAGGCCTTTGCCTTTTGAGATTTTGGAAAAATCAGCCACTAGTTGTATTATAGCAATATATGCAATGCCATTCGTTTTTATATATAAAAGAAAAAATGTTGGGTATTTACAAATGGATATGAGTAATAATAAGACTGCAATGGAAGGACCTTATGAAGGATAATAACCTCTGCATTTTCTTATATAAGTGTTATTAATTAGTGTACTTTGGAGTCTTGGGGTGGTAAAGTGCATTTGCCACTTAGTCCTTGGTGTTTAATATTATTCACAAAATACACGTCATCATTTTTGTATTAGGACCGCCAGCTCCTGTCACCATTGCAGTACAAAATATCATTTGTAAGAGTAACATATGTCAGAGTATGATTTGAAAAGAAAGTTTATTCTATTCTTGAATCATAGCACTCAATCTTTTTTTCTATTTTTAATTTTAATTTTCTACTATGAAATATTACGTTTCTTTCAAGTATTGCGACTAAGATGTATTAACCTATAATTGCAGAACACCCTTGAGAGTGTTGAATGCAAAGGAAAAATTAAAATAAAAGAAATGACACGTGATTTTCAATGAAGAAAGTAATGTGTTTGACAAAATATAAGAGCCAGTGAATTTCTAAAAATTTGGTCAAATAGTAAAATTGGAAAGCATGAGCATTATAGTTTTTCACTTTTTCTAATTCCCTGCCTTGATTGGGGCATCATTCTTTCTCCTTAAATTTTTTGTAACCAAAAAAGTTATAGTTTTTCTAACCTTATAATTTTTTAATTTAAAAAGAAAATCGTGCAGGAAGATACTTGTCAAATATTACATTAATTGGTAGAGAAGAATTTGTGTGGAAATAGAGAGATGATGGAAATAAGAGAGTGAAAATAAGTTTGGTTGTTTGGTGGAGATGAATTTGTGAGGAAATAAATAAAAAGATAATAGGACTCACTACTTTTAATTTCGTCAGGATGCACAAAAATAAAGTGGAGAATGGAGTTGTGTTTATATTTTGTAACGATTTTTTTCAAGCAGTTAAAAATTGCAAAAAATGTGTTATTTTGTGGTTTTTTTTAGAAACATAAAAAATGATTATCAACTCTTAGTAATCGATTATCAAGCCACGATAATCGATTATTGAGGCGCAAAATTAAATTTTATAATAATTTTTATTTTTATTTTATTTCTCTCTTCCATATTTTTTATTTTATTTCTCTCAAATCAAACACTTCTATTTTCACTCTATTTCTTACTTATTTTTATTCACCTATTTCTCTCTTCTTTATTTTTATTCACCCTATTTCTCACTTATTTATTTCTTTCTTACCAAACACACCGTAAATGTAATCCATTAATTAAATTGGACTGATAATAAAAGACGTGATAATTGGTTGAGTTCATAATTTCAAACATAGTTGTTAGAAATTAATTGAATTACATCAATAATATAGAGTTTTTTTATATTTTTATCTAATTATGAATTGACATATAATTAAAAATTGTTGATTTTTTAATAATTATTTTTAAAATTATATTTAGAATAATTTCCAATTAATTACTATATGAAAATCTATATACTAATAATATATCAAAATTATATTGTAATTATTATCATTGTAAAATAAAATAAAAATACATCAAATGTTTAAAAAAACCGGATATGGCTAAATTATAAGGTCAATGATATACAATATATTTTTAGTTGAATTTTTATATATTATTGTAAATATTTGTATACTTTCAATTAGTTAGAGATTGTTTTAGATATAATTTTTAAAATAATTATTATAAAAAGAAACAATTTTATTATATATGATAATTTATGATTAAATGATAACATAAATAAATTTGTACATTATCAATATTTTTTAATTTAATTCTATATTGTTTCTTGATATTATATTTTTTTATTTGTGTTAATGCACTTTCAGATTTTTGTTTTCTAAAAAGAAAATTAATGTCTGACAAAACGGCTAGCTATGTTAAATCTCAAATGTAACAGTATATATTTAATATTTTGTCTTTTATTTTATTTTCTCTCTCTTTGACGATCTTTAATAGAAGAGGAATATTCTCTGGACTACGACGGTGATAATGATATATAGCTACAATTATGGGACAATCTGAATTATAATTAAAATATATACACTTATAAATAATAACGATTTTATTAACACAAGTGTTTAGAGTTGTGTTGATGGTAGAAATTTGTTGAGAAATTGAAATTGTTTTGATTTTTAATAGATGACTTCTCACAAAAATTTTAACCAACAAATAAAGACTTTTAAATGGAATTTAGAATCTAAAATTTTAGGGACCATTTGGGGTGGTTTTTAGTTGTGAGTTTTGAAAATTTCAAAAACTACAACCAGTTTTTAGTTTTTAAAAGTTAGTTTTAGTTTTTTTTTTCTAATTTTTGGTTTCAAAATAAACTCACTTTGAAATTTCTTTTTTCGTTAAAATTAGTTTAAGAATATGTTTATGCGGTGACAACAGTAGTAGTGGTGATGACAACAATGATGGTGGTGGTGATGGTAATGCCAATGATGATGGCAGTGGTTGTGGCAGTACCAGTGGTGACCGTGGCGATGCCGGTGGTGACCGTGTGATCGTGGTGGCATAGTCAGTGGTGGTGGTGACATTGCCTATGGTGGTGGTAGCAACGCTAGTAGTCACGATCATGGTCATGGTCGTAGTGATGGCGTTGACGATGGTAGTGGTGATGAAGCTTGTGGTGGTGGAGGCAATGCTAGTGGTCGTGGTAGTTGTAGGCAGTAGTGATGGGTGGTAGTTGTGGTAGCGGTGATGGTGGTGGTGATGTCGATGGTCGTGGTAGTTGTGGCAGTGGTGATGGTGGTGCCAGTGCCGGTGGTCATGGTGGTGGTGGTGGTGACGGTGGCTGTAGAGATGGCAGCAGCAATAGTGGTGACAGTGACAATGGTGATGTCAACGGCGATGGTTGTGGTGGTGGTGGTGGCAAGAAGGGCTATTGTCAAATATAATGATGGTATTTTTTTTTTTAAAACCAAAAACCAAATTCACAAATCCTTTTTTCTTGGTTTTGAAAATGAATGTAAAAGTGTTTTGAAATTGAGTTAAAAACCATTTCAGCTCCATTTTTGCCAAACGCGTTTTGTTTCGAAAATTGTATTTGAAAACCAAAAACCAAAAACTCGCAACCACCCCAAACGGGGCCTTAGTGTAGATTCTTTTATTAGAAGTAACAGTTTAAAACTTTTAACTTGAGAATATTTTGATTAGTATTTCATCATTTTGATTCGTTCAGGACATCAAACAATAATTCCATATAAGACTTGAATCTATCGTGTTCTTAATATGAATTGAATATTAGTATCAAATTCACTTGTAATACACATAAATGCATCATTCGAGACATTGACAAGATATTTAGAAAGAGAAAATAAGCAATACATTGACAGTGTAAAACAGTTTTACACTGTCATCCAATTACAATCGACCATATATGGTAAGCTTGTTAACTTTTATAATAATTATTTTAAAAGTCATACCAACGGTGATTTCTGATTAGTTGACAATGTAAAATTGTTTTACACTGACAGTGTATAGCCATTAAACTCATTTAGAAAATGTTATAGATATTAAAATTAAATTGTGAAAGAGTTATTAAAAAAAGAAAGAGTTGTCAAAAGAAGAAAAAGTCATAAACAGTAGTAATCATAATAACAAACGTAATGCACTAAGATAAATGATGGGTTAGATCATACACGTTCTCCTTGGAACCGGTAGCCATAGGTGCGGCGTGTGTGGTATACAGAGTATGTGTAAATGTCATGACCGAAGAAAAATGACTACACAATCACTTATTTATAAGCAATCTATCTAAACAGTAAACTCTTATGACATGACACGTGTATAATACATAGATAAACTTAAATGATATGCTGACATCTGTCTAAAATTGTTTTCCGCTTTGGAACTGTTTTCTTATATCATTAGTAACGGCTTCTAACTTCAACATGATCTTCTTTTTGCACTACTCTGATCAGCATAAATTCTTTTCCTCGAACGTGACTTGAGTGTCTTCTCAAATATGATTCGAACCTTTTCTTCGAATGATTGGTATGTTTCCTCGAATTCTTTGAAGTTTCTCAAATTGAACTCTTTTGAACATTATTTATTTATTTGCATACTAGTTATAATATTTTGGAATAGAGTATTTCGATAAAATTGAATCTTGTCAAAAAACGCAGTAGTTTGATAACCAATCTTTACCTTTGTGCACCATTTTTCGATAATTTCATTCGATAAAATTTGTAATGACCCTAACAAGTTGATATTAACAAATTAAAAAAGATTTTATTGAAAAAAAAAGTATTTACTACATTAAAAAATAATAAATACCTTTAGATTAAATTTATTATTTTTAATTATTTAAATTCAGCCTAAAAGTTAATATTGAACATTTTCCTAAAAATAATGGTAAAATCCATTAATTTTTTTATTCTACTGTATCGCTCACCATTAGTCTCGCTTTGTTTAAAAGTTTAATTGCCACCCATGTGCACTGAATCACTATTTATGAGTAAATTATATAGCGATGCACCAGTGCTTCCCAATCAAGTATGAGTCAAATTACTATTTCTACTGGACTTACGCGGCGGTCATTTTATTTACTATGTGTACAGGATATTGAGGAATACTCATTGGGACGTTTTTAGGGGTACATAAGGGTGTAGTCGATGTTAACAATGATTTTACATTAAAATATTTGAAGTGTGTGTGTCACGTTGATTACGTTTGATTTCTACTGGACTTACGCGGCGGTCATTTTATTTACTGTGTGTACAGGATATTGAGGAATATTCATTGGGACATTTTTAGGGGTACATAAGGGTGAAATCGAAGTTAACAATAATTTTACATTAAAATATTTGAACTGTGTCACGTTAATTAAGTTGATTTGTCTTCTGTTACTGTTTTTTTTTTTTTTTGGTGCTAAAAAATTTAGGGAGAAGGGACGACGTCCCAGTTCAAGACACGAAAAGCATCCGGACATAAAGAGCGCTTACAGATATATTTACATTTATCTTATGTTAGTGTTAATCATATGCCATTCAGGCTCAACAATACATCTTTTAAATCTAATGCAATTTACCTCTTAATTAACGACGAATTTTTCCTACCTTAAACGTAGGCGGTGCTCTCTCTTTCAAATCACCCGGACATGAACTAAATTTTCGTTAATCAATCTAAAAGAGTTAAAAAATACCTAAATGTTGAATAAGCAAAAAAAAAAAGAAATATACATCTCAGTATATGGCCTAATAATATTTTTAAGAGGTGACAAAACGGACTACCTAACCCTATTGTGAACAAGCTCGATGTGGGTCACGAGCTATAATGAGCTGGATCAAAAAGGTTCAAATTTTATTCGGTCTTTTAATTTGATGCTCAAGCTTGACCCTATGCAAGGGTCCGCCATTATTATTTTTTTCTTTTTTTGGTTAAATTTATTATTTTTCTTCAAAATTCAAGATTAAAATATATTGTGATAATTATTTTTATTGACATATTTATTTTAGTGTAATAATAAAATATAAATAATTATTTTATTATATTATTACATTTATACAAATATTGAAATGTGATATTATGACAATCTCTATAATAGTTTTTAATACAAAAAATACTTATATATCATAAGGTAATCTTGTTTATCATTTTATTAAAGTTACAATAAAAGTAAAAGTAGTTATATATGGTTTATGCATATGAGTTTGTAAACGTTGTAAAGGTTTTATACTATTGTAAATATATGCAAGTCAAAAAATTAAAAAAAAATGTAATACATGTATTGTAACTCTGTAAGTAGCCTATGTCAAATTAAGTTTCAAAAGTCTTCTAGCATCTTAAATATATGTAACTCAAAAAGATAAAATATAATTTGGATTCATGTATTATAAGTTTAAAAGTAACCTTTGTCGAAATCAAATATCAAAGCCTTTGTCAAACAAATGAAAGTTTGAGACAATGAATTAGTAACTATTTTTAGTCTCCTAAACTTCTCTTAATCTCATTTTTTCTAAATAAAATATAAAAAGAAGTGAGTAGCCCAAACTCGATCGGGCTAGCCAGACTTGAGACCTGTTATGACGTGGGCTTTAATTAATGTACATGCATGAACCTTTTTTTTTTTTTAAGTAATTAAGGGTTATTAAGAACTTAAAGCAAAAGTTTAGAAATGTCAAAGATGCTAAATGTACACGTATTTTTAATTCATTTATTTTAACAAATAAAAAAGATTGTTAAAATATTATTTTAACAGTATTCTTGTACTATATTAAAAAATTAAAATTTTCTCATAAAATACTGTTTTGTCTATTTTTTAAATAAATAAAAGGATTTGAAACTATGTGAATTAGATGGCACTCAAAATTCTCTCTATAAAAGAGAAAGATTTAGTGGACCAAAGTAAGAAGATCAAAGGGGGCAAGCACATATTCTCGAGGGAGTCCTCTCACCTAATATCCAATGTGGGAGTAGTAGAGCTCAATGAATAAACGAACAATGAAGGACTTAAGAAGACGTACAAAGATTCTATCTTAGGAAAGGAAAATGCATAGGATGGATCAAACTTCTATAGTGAAAATGGTGAGGATTTCAATTTCTTTAGTGAGGAAAATTCACAAGATGACCAAATAGTGAAGGAGAGAATAACAAGGAAAACTCATATTTGAAGGTGGAGGAAAGGAACTTAAGTCAGTATGATTGCCGAACATTCCTGCTTTCACGATGGGAAGAAGCCAAAAATTAGAAAGCTTTGGCAAAATGTTATTGTGAAGCTATTGGAAAGGAAGATTGGTTTCAAAGCACTTGAGATAAGCTTCAAGCATAAATGAGTACGGAAGGGAGTTATTTATACCATTGATCTAGGCAACGACTTCTTCTTAGTCTTCTTTTCTTATAAAAAGAGGATAAGACGTACCAAAGCTTTGTCGAAGGGTCCTTGGATGATTTATGATCACTATTTGAATGTGAGGGAATGGCGATTAAACTTCCATCCTTCAAGTGAAACAATTGAGAAGGTGGCAGTTTGAGTCAAATTTTTTGGGTTTGCCCATAAAGTATTATGATGCATAGATGCTTTACTTCATTCACGATCGCATTGGCAAAACAACTAAGATTGACAAAACTACGCTGACACAAGAGCAGGGGAAGTACGAAAGATTGTGTGTGGAAGTTGAACTTACAAAACCTCTCCTAGTGCTATTTGAGCTAAACCAAAGATACTATAAAAAAGAGCATGGAGGCTTGGATTTATTTTGCTTGACATGTGGACGGTTTAGACATTGGGTGGGGGGTTGCCCAGATAAAGGTAAAGGAAATAGTAGGCAAGGAGGGGAAATGTCAAAACAAGGTCACAACCAAATTGTTTTGGAAGGATAGGAAGATTACTAGGGAAAATTATCCTATAGGCCCATGAACATTAATAAAAAATGTGTGAAGAACCAAGAAAGGAAAAGAAAGGAAAAATATCACATGGTTGTCGAATCTTCTAGTTTGGTGGCGTTGATGAGTCAAAATGGACACACCACCTTTTTGGGATCATAATTTGATTTGTTACTAGATCAAGTTGCAGAGGATACATGTATCATGTAGGAAAATCATCACTTGACGAATACAGTTACAAAGAATCCATTGATTGAGGAGAATAACCATTTGGGAGATAAGGTGAAAAATAACAAAAGCGGGCCAACTCACATGGACAATTAATAGTTTAATGTGAGCCAATCACATAATGCTTGAAAAACAAATTTTAAAAAAGGAAACTCATGTGCAAAAGGCATTGTCATCTTCATTGGCCCCGACAAGAATTAAAGTGAAAGGGAAAGTTATGATTAACATTTAAAAGTGCGCAAACCAAGTTCATATGACACACATGCATCAAAAGAAAGAAAAAAAAATGGAAAAGGAGGAATGACACATTAAAAGAAGAGAGATGACTAAAGTGAAGGAGTTGAGCCCAAAGGGTCATGACAGTATAGCCCAAGAGGTGGCAGATGGAAAAGATATAGGGGTAGTTCACCATAGTGCAACTACATTATATCCACCATGCCCGCATGATACTCCACATGTTTCTTTATGGCAAGAAATGTCATTTCATCTATCTAATCCCCATGAAATTGAAGATGCTAGTGTTGTTCAATGCTAAGAGTATGAACGTGTTCAAGAGACTCCATCTACAAACATAGAGGTTCTATGGAGACTATCCTCACCCAAAGTGAGGAGGAATAAGAGAATCATATGTTGCCAGTGATAGGGGGAACACCGTCCAATAGAGATAGTCCAATAACAGAGTAATATGCAGCAGAAATAATTTCCCCCAAACCTGCAAGAGTTTGCAAGGAACATTGACAAATATAGAGCAGAAAAATAGAAATCATAAAAGCATAAGAGACACCAAGAATTTTAACGTGAACAACCCCTCAATGCAAGGGTAAAAGCCACGAGTCATCCAGACCAAAGAAACAGCTCTACTATAAGCAATAAGGACACAAAAAAGCCTCCAACAAGTGCACAAAAACGTGCTTGCAACCAGCCAAGCAAACCAAGCACCAATGCTTACAACTGAAAAATAAGAAGATGAAAAACACCCAAAAATAGAGCTACTGTGTGAACCATATTTCTCTCACTCCACACTTCCTTTTACCGATCCAACCTTTGAAAACAAAGAATCATGAGTGTTGAACCTATTATCCAAAAATCATCTTGATCTAACAATGAACGAATTTGTAGCCGTAATCAGACGAAACCTAGCTGGTGAGAATGCGGGATGATACTTCCTCTTCTTTTCTCTCTCTGTTTGCTGTTATTCTCTCTCAAAATAATGAGTCTCACTTACCCTAATCTGACCCTTCTCCACTCAGTAAGTGAGACTAAATGGGCCTTTACATTTGGGCCTTTTATCAACATAAGAAGGGAGCCCAATAGCCAGATTAGTTTTTTTAATGATGAATAATCAAAATAGTCGCACATTCCTTTGGAATTGTCGAGATGATGTGAGTTTGTCTTTTTATCATTTTTGCAAACAATATATGGACCTACATTGTCCTGTTATTATTGTCATAATGGAGAGCACAATTATGTGATGTATGAGCAACCTCCTAGCTCTCCTTAATCAATTTTTAATTTCTGATGCTTTGGAAGTTCTTACTCCCCATTTAGTTGATGTGCCATATCTATTTTTTAACTTAGGCCTATTAAAATCCAAAAAGAAAGATTGAAAACCAAGAAAGATTGAAAACCCTAAAAAATAAATCTCAAATACATGGCCTAATAATTTTTCTAATTACCTTAGGTTGGGGGAATATTTTTGAAATTTTGAAACCCTTAAAAGTATTAATGTATGTGCATGAGCTTTTTCTTTTTTGAGTAATTAACGCATCATTTGTTTCGGTGGATTTTGGAGAGAAAGAAGTATGTGAGAAAGAAATGTAAGAGAAAATAAAGTTTTTGGTTGTTTGGGAAAGGAAAGAAGTGGGAGAAAAGAGAAAATAATGGTGGAATCCACACACATTAAAAAATTGTGGAAATGTGGAAGAGATTTTGTGAGATTTTGAGATTTTGAGAGATTTGTCGGAAAAAAATTGTGAGACCCATTAAAAAATTAAGATGCTTATTTACCCTTTAAGAATAAATATGTCTTTACAATACACACTTACTTTTCTTTCTCTTATACTTCTTTCTTATTTCTTTTAATTCAAACACATTAAAAATCTACTCATTCTCTACTACTTCTCTCTTCTCTACTTTTCTCTTTACCCAAACAAATCATAAGAGTCGCTAAGTTACAGGCTTAGAGCACTACTTTGAAATTTTCAAAAATACTAAATGCACACATTCATAATTCATTTATTTTAACAAATTAAAGGGATTATTAAAATATTAAAAAAATAAAATTCTCCTATAAAATATTGTTCTCTCTTTTTTACATTCATGTTTATTCTTATTAAAAAAAGGGTTTTAACCTCTCTCTTTTTTTTATCTTAATCAGGTAATTTAATATTTTACAAGGAATATAAAATGTAAATTCTATTAAAAACTGTAAAAAAATATAAAAAATACGGTGGGCCAAGCATTTTTCAGAAAATTTTGAATTAAAAAAAAATCTTCTAAATCCCAGTCTGGCAATCTCTCTAAAACCGTTTGCAACAAGAAGACAAAACAGAATGGCGTAGTCATCTGTCATAGATTCAGTTACGACTCCACCACAGCACTACCAGGTTATTTTCTCACATTTCAATGCTACACAAAAAATATCCAAGTAACAAACAAGGCAGGGGAAGAGAGAAACACGCCATCATCACTTTCGCACCTTTTACCTTTTTTATCGTTTCTTTTTTGCTTTTTCATATTCCTCTTGTTTGCATTGCATATTTGCATTGCTGGATCTCACAATGACGTTATCAGGTTATCTACAAAAAGCGAAACAGAAACAACAGAACAAAAACTACTTAAAACGACGCCGCGAGCGCCGTTTCGGTTACGCCCGCACCGCCACCACATTTTTAGATCTACCGCTACAACTGCCGATTTACGCAGTGGCGGATGCGGCGGAATTCGTCTCCGCCTTGGGCGGCGGCGACGCCGGCAATCTGGCGGAGAAACTCTTGAGGTCTTCGACGGACCTCTCGTCGGCGGCGGCGTCTTCGAAGTTGAGCGCGTAGCTGAGGGCGTCGTAGTGGAAGTCAGCGGAGTGGCGGCGGCGGTGGCGGCCGCCGATGCGGGAGATGAAGTTGCAGTACTTGTCCTTGAGGTGCGGGAAGGGAAAATCCATGGAGCGCGGCTTGTTGTGAAGCGACGCGCTTCGAACGATTTTCGGCGTCACGCGCTGGTGACGGAAGCAACACGATAAGCAGAGGGAGGATCTGAGTCTGTTCCTGAGAGAGTGAGGGGATCCAGGACTGGACTCTTCTTCCGCCATGAACGCGAACGAGAGAAGCTTTTGCAATGCAACGAAGAGAGAGAGAAAGAGAGTGGAAAATACTAAATAGCTGAGACTGAGAAAGAGGGAAAGTGAGAGAGGCGAAATGACAAGAAAGGACACGGAGGTTACGGTGGGTGGTCACGTAAAAAGAACGGTATCTCGGGAAAGCTAACGCGTTTTTCGGAAGGGTATTTGCGTCAATTTTGCTGTGTAAACACCACTTGAATTTGGTAACGGTTTGCCTTGCATTTGCATAAGCCTAAGCCTAAGGCCTATCGAACTCCTCCCCACCGGGTTACCCTATGTGGAAAAAACTTTTTCTCTTCACCTTAATACTATTTTATGCTGATTTTCCTTTCGACAAATGCATGATTCTTTATCCTGTTGAGAACCTTTTTCTAATTGGAAAAAAGTAGGTGTCTATAACTGTTACTATATTGTTAAATTAAATTATATATGCTAAAGAATCAAAAATAAAACTTTTCTATTAATAGAAATTCAATTTAATACAAGAGATCAGACTCTTATAAAGTCGTAAATTGCAACTCAAAGGTTATGTTAGCAAAAATAACTAATAATTAGTTAAACATTTATAAGTTAAATTAAAAGAAAAAAAAGAAGCTAAAATGTTAAATTTTAGTTGAAAGATGTTATCTGAAAACTTAAGCTATTAAGTTAGATTGTTATATTGTAAATGTTAAATAAAATTAGTTATTAAACAAGATGATAAATATAACTATAATTCAACGGTTTAATCATAAAAATCACGTTTTATATAAAGTTGTTAACAATGTAATAGTTATTATAAGTTACATTGATATAATTTGATCACTCCTTTTTCTATTTGAGTGAATTACATTTCCTTTTCCTAAGAGATATGAGTATTATACTGTCCTCTCCTTCTATGTTGAAATATACAATTTTGTTCATTTAACTTAATACCGTTAAAGTAAATTACATTATCTTCTCTAAGAGATGCGAGTATTACACTACTCCTCTTTCTTATATTAAAATGTAGAATAAATTACACTTTTTTCCTTTTGAGAGATGCAAGTATTACACTGTCCCTCTTCTCTTATGTTAAAATGTGTAATTTAATCTATTTAACTTAACATTGCTAAAGAATATTCATTATAAGATTTTAAAATATATTTTTAACTAAAATATATACTAAAATATTTTTAATTTACTAAGTTACTATTCACTCACTCAATAAATATTTTTAAAATATATAATTAAATTTAAAATATTTAAAAATAAAAATTATGAGATAAATTATATTAATATATATATATATATGTATATATTAATATATACATATATATATGTTAGTATTAAATTTTGTAATAATTACTTTTTATTTCATAACATATTTTTAATATAAATAGGTTTATTTAAAAATTTGTGCTTCTAATATACATATATTAGCATTACATTTATTAAATTCAATAAATATATTATATTTAATAAATATAATAATTAATACTATATAAAAAAATACCAAATTATTTAATATTTATGAAATTACTATATTAATATCATCTATTAAATACTAGCTTAATACTTGTGTTTAATTTTATTTTACTTATACATATTTATAATTTGATTAACTTAACATATGTTTTGTGAAAATAATAATTAAAAATAAAGATTGTTAAATATATAATTAAATTTAGCATAATTGTAATAATTTTTAAGATAATAGCTAAAGGTATAAATTAAGAGATAAATTGTCATATATATATATATATATATATATATATATATATATATATATGAATTATTATTATTTTTTCACACAATTCTTATAACTTTTTCAATAGTCAAATCTTTTTTTGAAATTCAAAATAAATAGCATAAAAATTAAAACAAATAATATGATATTAAAAGAGAAATGTTATTAAAATAGAAAGTGCAATATTAAATAAGGCAATAAATAAGGAAATTTCATTAAAGTACTAAGTGTAAAACTAATAATAATAATAATAATAATTTTTAAGCTCAAACATTATTTTAAGTTAGAAATATCAAAGTGAGTCAAGATAACTCACTTGATTCGGCTCACCACAAGTTATTTAAAAAGTGAGTTAACCCAATTTGACTTATTTTTTGTAAGACAAAAAATATAAAACTTAGTTCCTTGTACCATGGTTTGTCGAGTTAGTTAAGTTAGTTCACCTAATTTAAAAAAAAAATGAAAAAATACAAGAAAAATAGAAAAATGTAAATACGAATAATATAACAACACATCATTCATAATAACAAACTCTAACCCATTAGGGTTGACCTAATGATACATAGTTTTGATAATTTGCATGAGATCTTAAATTCAAACTTCATTGTTGCTATTGTATACAAATAATAATAACAACAAACTCAAAAAATAAGTAAATAAAAAAATTCTTAAGGACATTAATAACCAACAAAAGAAAAATAAATAAATTAAAAAGAAAGGTTGGTCCAACTCAACTCTCATTGTCTTGTGTCAATTTAGAGGTAATTGAATTGAGTCAAACAACTTGTGAGAAAAAATGTGCTAGCATTTTCGTAGGCAAATGCTAAATGTACTCCCTTCCCTTTTTCTTTCAGTTATCCTCGTTGTTACCTTTTCTTTCCTTTCCTATTCTCTAACAACCATTTTTATTTCCCTTCCTTATTCCTTTGATTGTTTGGCTCTTTCTTCTTCGGCATCGTTTTTCCTCTACAACGCTATTGTCTAGTGAGGCAACAAGTATGCCTCTCTTGTACACTTAAGTTATTTTGTGTTTCTCCCATCTTGTACACTTAAGTTATACTCCAAAATTTCTAGATGAAGGTGTTTAACATATTGATACATGATTATCTCCATTTATTTTTCTTTTAACTTTTCTAACTCAAAAGGTTATTGTCATCATTCACTTTTGCAGTACAAACAGACACTAGTGGTGATGATATGGGCTAGTGATATTATAGGTACATGCTTACATTTGTCCATTTCAAGTCTCACCCATGCAAAATGCCTAAAGTACACACATTTGAAACAAAATTGTTATTGGATTATTTCTGAATTGTTTGACTTTCCTAGTGTTGTACAAAATGCAAAAATGGAGAATGGGAAGAGAGACATAAATGTTCTCTCACCAGAGAATAGCGTAATAGAGGAATAGTGTCGTCGAAGAAGGAAGAGCCAAACGATCAAAGGAAGAGGGAAAGGAAACAAAAAGTATTGTAAAAGAATAGGAAAGGAAAGAAAAAGTAGCAATGAGAAGAAATTAAAGGAAGAGGAAAATGAGAAGTATTTTGAATGGGTGAAAAGATAAAGAAAAAGTATTTTAGTTATTAGTTGAAAAAACAACGTGGTGCATTTAGCAATAAGAAAGTACGATTAATAATTCCCTTTTCATAACTCATTTATACCATTAGCCAAATTAGATTGAAATGATTCACAAGTTATAACTTACTTTAACACCTCTAACAAAAATTAGAGTTTTGAATCACTTATAAAAATCTTAGAACCATAAAACCTAGGAATTAAAGAAACCAAAATCCGCCCCTTAGGATTTCATAGAAACTCTAACATTAAAATTCTTAATAGTGATCAATCCCATCAAGCTTCAACTAGCAAGAATCATCAAAACTAAAACTACCAAAAACTAAATTACAGAAATTGATTTGGGACTTGGGTATTTACCCCATATTAGTAGAAGCTAAAATTTGACTAACATATGATAAAAATGTCTTGCCCTTGTAGTGTAGTTTCCCTTCATACCTTAAGATTGCATATATGTAATATGTTTCGCATGTAAATGACAATACAGTTTCGATTGTGTTTTAAAATTAATTATTAATTTCATAGTAAGTGATTTGGTTGTGAGATATTCTGAGATTCAATTTTGAGCAAGGCAACTTAAGCCCTTTATAATTCAGCCACAAAATGAAAAATTAGGAATCTTAAACAGAACTTTGTCTCATTTCACATTTTTAATTAATTTTTGTATCAACCATTTAGATTAGAATAGTATATTTAATTAAATTATGCATCGATCATAATGTAAATTAGAACGTTTTCAATTAATAACATTGATTTAAATTAGGATTCAAAAAATAAATGATGAAAGTTTCATCTTTTACAATTTATAGAAATTTATACTATTAAAAAATAAGATAAGCAACGAAGATTAGAATTTAAAACTATCCCTGTATTATTTCCATTACATTAAAAGTAGGACCTCCTTCGTATCAAATTTTGTATTTTAGCTTCTCTTAAGCATAAGAGTAATACTACAAACATTAAGATAAACCTACTAGCGTCGACCTAGTAGGAAGTTGAGGTAGTATACATGAAGTCTTAAGTTTTAACCTCGGTGTAACTATCCATGTATGTGTGTATAAAGTCATGTGAATTTATCTTTTAATCTAACTCATTTAAATCCGATGAAATAATTTATATTTATTATTGTTATTTCTCACAATAACAAGATTTCTCCTTTAATGTACTTCCAAAAGACCAAATGTATATATAAGACTAGATAAATTCTCACACAAACATATATATAAAAACATATAAAAAAAATAATTCATACCCTATATTGACCTTATTTTGTATTCATATCTCATTTAGTAAGTTTGACCGCATATTAACAATTATATTAATTTTTTTATATAGAACACAAGTATCTTTTGTAAGGGACAATTCTACTCAAGTCGAGTAGGACCATTATGGATGACAAAGTTGTTTCTTCGAGTATTTAATGTAACTGCATGCCAAGGACGCCTATATTAATATTAAACGAATTAAATAATACTATTAACATTATGATATGAAAATGTAATTTTTTTACATTAATTATATGTCAAAATCAATCCGAATTATTATTAAAATTAAATTCAGTCATAAAAACTCTTTACTTTACAACAAAAAAATATTTTTTTAAATATTTATCTCGCTTTATGATCACACTTTTTATTTTTTTTTCAAAAATTTATATTTGTAATTAGCTCTTTATTACTTTGATAAAAAAAACAATTAATTATGGAATACGCAGTGCCCATGTAACAGTTCTATTTAGAATGGGTATTCAACTTTTCAATACTATTTAGGATGATTAAAAAAATTAAGTTTAAACATGATTTATCATTAGCATAAAATCTTTTTTACATTAAACATATAAAAAGTATTACTTTATTATAAATAAATAATCTTATTGTATTGCTATTTATAATATCATTTAATGTTATATTGTCATAGTTTATGTAACACCTTATTTTTTCTAATGCATGATTAAGTGTTTTAATAATTAAAAAGTGGGAACTAGATATATAATCTAGGTGATTAAAAAGAAATAAATGAATTGTTGGCATATAGTTTGTTGTATGTGATCATGGTTGTGTCTTATATGTTTGAAATTCGAGTTTGAATTTAGGAAACTTGAGATATGTACTTAAGCCAATGTGGGTATATTGTGAGTGAGATTTTGGGTTTTGAGAGAAAAACAGTTAAGTTAAATCAGTTTTGAGATAATAGAAATGGTTTGGTGAGATTTGAACCTCAATTGACCAAAAGTCCATGTAAGAACTCCGAGAGGTCTAATATAAAAGGAGGAAAGGGGGGAGAGTTCCCTCATTTCTCTCATTCTCTTTCTCTCTCATCTCTTCATTCTCTCTTTATCTCTCTCTAAGATTTTTGAGTTTGTGAGGTTTTAAAAGGAGTTGTGAGCTTAGTTTAGCACTTGTGGTGAGAGGAGGAACAAATCTGTGGAAGATTTGGCTCAAGACATCGAATCCTCAAAGAACCTAGATTCAAATTCGGAGACTTTTAGAAGTAAAGGAACCTTACTAATGCTTGATTTTGTGTTTGTGGTTGTTGATTAAATACTTTGGAATCGATTGATTTCAGTGAAAATCTTGTGTATGTAAGTTTTGACACAAAATGGGTTTGGAAAAAGAAATTTGAGATTTGTGGATTAAATTGTTATATAATCAGTTAGAAAGGCATTAGAAGTGATTAAAATTATTTTGTGATGCTTGTTGTTGATTTATTTGATCAAAAATGGGTATTGGTGAGTGATTTAAGAAGAAAAGGATCAAAAATCGCATCCAGCAATTGAGCTCTCGCCCAGCGACGGAAATTTTCGCTCAGAGACAGATTTTTCAGTCGCTAAAAGTCTGTCATTCGCTCAACAATGGAAATGCTCGCTCAGCGAGAGAAAAACAGAGTTTTCTCTTCCTTCTTATTATTTTTGTTGGTTTTTGATGACTTTATTGATTGCTATGAATGTCAAATGTATATTTTAAGTTAATTGGATGTTCAAATGGTTTTCTAAACTAGTTTTTGGGTTTTGCTTTAATATTATTGTTAAGGATTTGGTTGATAAATTGTAAATGTCTCGTTGAGCGAAACATATGTTCGCTGAGCGAGAATTCTACCTGAGCGAAATATATACTCGTTGAGCGAGAACCTTCGAAAGGGAAAGTTGCTCTCTGTATGAAAAGTACTCACTAAGCGAGCATATGGATCGTTAAGCGAGCATATAATTCTGTTTTATTGTGTGAGAATTTTCAAAAAGTATGTGTTGCTTGGACTTTATCTTATCTGTTGATCATGCAAGAGGCCGATTTGGGTGTGCATGGGGTTAATGGTGATTGTTGGACCATAGGTGGTGTTGAGTAGGCCACATGGTGATATGTTGATACACACACACACACACACAAATATATATATGATGACTGTTGCGGTTGAGTTGATGGTTGTGGTGATATGTTGATACATATATATATATGATATGATGATTGTTATGATTGAGTTGATTGTTGTGGTGATACATGTATTGGCATGCATGTGTTATTGGTTGAGATTGTATAGGCCTCAAGCTGTGTGCGGGTAGGCATGGAAGTTAGGGGTGAACGGAGCTGCGGCTCAGCTGAGCCTCCAACCTAGTGTCTAGATAAGAAGTGGGGTTTGAAAGCTGGACCTAGAGGATAAGTGGATGGGAAATCCCGCAAAGGTCCAAGGCAGTACAGGCCTTGTATTGTAGTATACCACCACCCATATACACTTATCTTGACAACCATAAGCTTATCCAATTAATCAGAGTTTTGGCAATCCCTGAATGGTGTATGGCCATGGTAGGGGAAAAGACCTGGCTGATCGATCAGAATGTAGGAATCTCTCGAAAGTCGTGTCATTCATACATTAACATATGGGATTGACAGCATGGTGTTTTATATTATGTGTACTATACTGTAATGTATGTAAACCCATTTTTAGGCAAATTTAGTTTCTATGTTGGTGTGATTGATGATTTTGATTATGTTGGATTTCATATTATACATTGGTTTTTTTTATGTAAGCTTACCTTTGCCTTGCTATTTTGTTTTAGCATGGTTGTTGTGGTTGTTGCTGTTGTTGTATGATGCTACTATGACTATAATGATCACGTCTTTTGGCGTAGGAGTAGAGCGAGAGGCGTTTGCAGATCCAGCTTCTCATAGCTGATGGAAAAGGTATCAGATGAAGACTTTTGGAGGCCCTTTTGGGTGGAGCTTTTCTAGAAGCTCTTGTCTTTTATTTTGGATTTGATGTGTATGTTATATAGTTGACCAGCTATAAGGAGTTTGGTTTGTGTTTCTCCCTTGGTCTTGTATATGTAAATGGGCCTGTATACAGTATCATCTCATATCTAGTATATATTAAAATAACATGTGAATTGATTATTATTAAGTATCTTTATATATATATAGGGGTTTATTTGTAGTACTGTGGCGACAGAGGGTCGTTACAATTTAACTTTCATGTTTGTTTGTTGAACAATATATGATTGAAGTATACATATCTATATGATTATATCTATCTATATCTATATAGTAAAGGAGACTTTAACTTATGTAAGCTATTGATGTGAATTTAAACATTTTAATAGTTGTTGGATCTAATAAAAAATAACGTAATTAATTTGATTTAATGAAGAATTAAATTATTCACATTAATGATATTTATTATATAGATATGAATGTAACACTTAATGTTTTAATGTAGTATTTATATATATATATATATATATATATATATATATATTTATTTAAATAGTCTTAAACATTGTATTTATTAAATATAATATATTTATTAAATTTAATAATTAAAATATAAATTGATTAAATGTATCACTTTCATCATAATCTATCTATATAAAAATATTGTTAAATAAAAAGTAATTATTATAAAATTTAATACACACACACACATATATATTAACATATATTTTAAAACTAAAAGTTAGATATATAAATATACCAATAATAACTTTAAATATTATATTAATACTTATGCTCAAATTTATTTTTAAATTAGTTTCTTTAAATTAAAATATATTTAATGAATAATTTATATTATGTATTTTTTGTTAAATAAATTTTAATATTATATTAAATAATACTGCATTAGCATTAAATATTGAAATAAATTAAACAATATAATATTAAAAAAATTTAAATATTTTTCAAAACTAATAATTTTATAAATATGTAGTTAAATTTAAAAGGATTCATAATATTTTATTTTAATTAATAATTAAGGATAAAAATTAAAAAATATATTTATGTATATATAAGTATATTTTATTTTTTAATTTCGTTGCTTTAAAATATATTTATGAACAGTGATAATTAAAAATAAATATTTTAATGATATTTATTTGAATTTAAAATAAATTATTTAGAATAATAATTAAATACATACATTATATGTTTATTATTCGTATATATTTACATTTTTCTATTCTAAATTATGTTTTATCAACTAATTTTTTAGACACAATAATATAATAATTTTTAAGTTATATTTAAGTATGTATATTAAATTTTGTAATAAAATAGAGTTATATATAACAATTTATTTCTTAATTTCTATCTATAATTATTATTTAAAATATTTTATTTTAATTTTGATTATATTTGTATTAAATCTTTACTTTTAATTATTATTATTCATAAAACATGTTTTAAAGCAACCAATTCCAAAAAAAATTTGAGCATAAGTATTTATATAATCTTTATCTTTATATATCTTAAAAACATATTACTGGAGCAATTCAGCCTAAACTAGAGATATATAAGTCATTTCTAATTTTTGCATTTAATTGGGTTATATTAAATTTGCAAACTTTGTATTAATTTAAAATTATAAAAAAGCTTTTTTTTTTCAATGGGTGGGTTTGAAAAGTTAAAAAATAAACTAAAAGGTCGTTGTTATTAACACAATTATTCTCCTTTGATGGATAACTAATTTTTCATTACCTTTGTAAAGTCTAATGTACTATTTTTAAGTCTAATTAATTCTCTGAGCAAGGAAGTCTCACTTACAGAATTTTTATTAATTGTGAAAAAGATTAAATACAATATTAAATAATCTTATAGATGAATAAAAAATTGAAGTAAATACAAAATTCGAAATATTTATTTTGATCTGCAAAAAAGTATTCTTTGGAGTTTTTTTCACCTAAAAGAAAGAAAGAACAAGAAAACCATAAGAGAAAAAATATAAAATAGAAATAAGAAATTTATAATATATACGATCTTAGAGTAGTTTTACAGATGTAGAAAATAAAACTAAGATTTTTTTTTCATAAACAAGATTCACGAATAAGATTATTAAAAAATAAATTGAATGGTCATTGTTATTAACATAATGTTTCTTCTTTGATGGATAATTAATTTTCTATTGTTGTTGTAAAGTCTAATGTACTGTTTTTAAATCTAATCAATTTTCATATTTAGTTTTGTAAAACATAACAAACTCTTGAATTATTATCCTGTCTTTATTCTATTATATATTATTGGCTAAATTATGTATTTGATCTCCTTATTTTTTTAATTCACAATTTTGGTCTCCCTATTTTTTTTAGAGATATTTAGTCCTTTTATTTTTAAAAATTTACAATTTTGGTCTCGTCATCAAATCTCTTGCGTTGACTATTAATGGTTCATCGTTGACTCTATCGTGTCAACATTGATTCTAATGTTGACTCTGACACGTCATTTAAGTACTGATACGTTAAAGTCAACATTAAACCACCAACGGTCAATGCAAGAGATTTGATGACGAGACCAAAATTACAAATTTTTAAAAATAGGGAACTAAATGTCTCTAAAACAAATAAGGGGACAAAAATTGCAAATTAAAAAAAATAAGGGGACCAAAAATGCAGTTTGGCCTATATTCTTCTACTAAGGTTTAAGGTCAATTGGCATATGTATTTCTTTGATATCCTCTATCTTTTCATGTATTTCTTAGTTAATTTTCTTTTATATTATATTTGTTATGTAATTCACTTAACACAATTTAATGAATTTTATATAATTGAATTATCCCATTGATTATTTATATTTCTGTACTTAATTCAATTACTTAATTGTATGTTTATACATGTTGACTATATAATTTATTATATAGTCCAATATTTATTAATTATTACAAATGAATTATGCTATAAAAATAATTAATTATTTTCATAAAATAAAATTTTCGTGCATCGTACGGGTTTACAAAATAGTATATATTGTAAAAACTCCTCCATATTTTTGTTAGTTTGAAATTTCTTTATACATATTTAGTTTATGATAATTTAATTGACAAAAGTCTCCTGATAAAAACATTTCAAAACATTTAATTGAAAACATATGTGTGTTTTCAAATAAAAATTACAAACGTAATCAACTGTAAGTCGTTCAACAAAACTCAACAGCTATATTTTATATTATGCAGATAAAAAAAAAAAAAAAGGAAAACATAATGGTTTGAAGAATATTGAACTTGCTTGAAAGTGAAATTCGACAATATAATTGATTCTTGCAATACACTCATGTCTTATCGCTAGTAGCTAAGGAAAAGGACCTTTCACCATTAGCCAACACGAGACAAGAAAAGGTAATCTTAACAAAGTAGCCAAAATTAAGAAGGGAAGGTAACTCTCATCTCAAATGAAATTCTCGTTAAAATCGTCCTTTCGTCTTTTCAACCATTCCTAATGAATTTCTCATTAATATTAGTACCAACAAAAATTTCATTAATATCACGTTTCCTAGGACGGTATTCTCATCTAGTTATAGTAGGCAGAGAAAAAAAAACTAAAAATAAACACAAAAAAGGTAACCTTTCTTTTAACTTTTCCACATTTTCATCAATGTTATATTTCCTTGTACAGAATCTTATCCGTAAACTATCAATATCGGTGGGGTCAGATTTTTTTATGGACAATATTTGTTGATGATGAAAATTTATTGAGTTTTGTATGTTTCAATTTATGTTAAATTTTGAAGAGAATAAATATATTTTTATATGGGACAATTTAGAATTAAAGAATTAGTTGTGACTCTTTTTTTTGTTGGGGGGGGGGGGAGGGGGGGGTCAGACTAGTAATGTTTAACTTTCGATTAACATCTTGATCAGTAAGTAGGATCCAAAATTCAATTTGTTAAAATCAAATTTGGCAATGATCTTAACTTTGTGATTTTAAACAAATATGCAAACTTGTAAGCATTTGATTTTACCTTATTGTGAATTGAATCTAAAACAAATTCGAGATTCTTAAAAGTTTCAAAGTTCTTAATATAACTTGATCAAGTTTTCATATAAACTTGTTGACAGTAAAATTTTGCGCCTTTTTTTGTCAACAAACACAATCTCATTCTAGATTTTGAGGAGAAGGACATGTACTCCCTTTGGAGACCTTTTAACTTCCTCTGTAGACCCTTTTACCCTGGGTCTATGGTTAAACTTTTATTAATTTTGTTAGAAAGGGTTATAGATAGAAGAAAAAGTCATAGATAGATTGAAATTAAAATACGAAGAAGGTGTTATCGATAGAAGAAGGGTTCATCGGTAGCAGAAATTGAGATGAGAAGTAAATTTGCATAAATGTAAATTGCTGGAATTAAAATGGTGGTTGGGAACATTGTAGTAACCTGTCAATCTGTAAACATCGGGGACTTAGGATATGTAGGGTGTTTACAATGTCCAACCCTTATTACATGGTACAAACTAGTATTTATAGACAAATGATTCCTAACTACTAATAACCACTACAAACTTCTACTAAATCTTCACCGTTGATGGCTTTTGTCTTCAATCTTCACCGTTGATGACTTTTGTCTTCAATCTTTACCGTTGATGACTTTTCTAGTTTTGATGCTTTCTGGATCTTTAATTTTTCTGTTACCATCTTGTCAAAGTGAGATTAGTAGAAAAGTTATATTTTGACACTTAGTCAAAATAGTATGCTGAAATATCAATTCCAGCACTTAGTCGAAATGTTTTCTCGAAATGGCCATTCTTTTCGATTTTCTCGAAATATCCTTGAAAGACCATTTTTCGATTTCCTCGAAAAATGGTGATATTAACAAAACTACAATCACTTGAAGAGATGTAAGAAAGATTTGATAAAAAGAGAGATATACAAAAAAAATTAAATGAACTTGAAAGATAAATGCATGAATGTAATGAGAACATTTAAAGTAAAATTTGTAAAATGTGCGAAAAGGAATATAAAAACAATTCGAAATAAAAAGTATTGGACACTTTAAAGAATGCAAAAAAAATTAAAGTACTTTTAAATGTACATGCAAATAAAACTTGCGAAAAATGTAAATGACCTAAAATTTAAATGATTGCGAAAAGGTAAAAATGCTAAAAGGTAAATCGAAAAAAGAAATGAGAATAGTAGAAGAAGTGCAAGAAATTAAATGACTCCAAAACATAAATTGAATAAGAAGAAAGAAGAATTGATAGAAATGTAAAGACTTTTTATTTAAATATGGTTGAAAACATACACGTTACTCTTGGAATTAGTAGCTATTTCAATGTGTGTGACGTGTAGATATTACAAAGCATTTTGTATAGTGTGTTTCAACAACGAAAATGGCTTACAAGGGGTCCTATTTATAGATTTCTAACTCTAACGGTCAAGAAATCTAATACAATCACATGTCTTAGTGCATAGGATCAACTATTTAAGATTTTGACACATGACTCGATCTGAGGGACTTAAACAACTGCTAATAATTGTTTTCAGACTTGGACTTCTTGAATCTATTTACTCAAAATCTTCATTTTATGACAATTAATCATTTTTCTTTATCAATCTTGGCTCGGCTTCAAACTCAAACTCAAATTAGCCTTATCTTCATTTTTTGACTCTTAGACGTTTTTTGTTATCAATCTTGACTTGGCTTCAAACTCAAAGCTGAATTAGCCTTTCAACAAAATCCTTATTTCTTAAACATGTAACTTAGACCATTTCCAAACTTTAAATAGAATGACCCTGAGAATTTGAAATCTGGCCAATCTTGACATGTTGCTTCCTACACTTAGAAAAAAAAAAAAACTAAGTTGACACCAACAATATTAAATTATTAATTAATTTTTTGCAATTTATTCTTTTTCCATGTCTTTTTTCTTTGGAACAAGTTATTATGCATTCCAAATTTTTATACCTAAAGCTTGTCTCGTATTTTTAATATCACTCTTATTGACATTTCCATGGTTTTGTTAATACTAAAATGATGTAGCTAAAGGTAATTACAAGTGAATATGGTTGGGTCAAGATAAGATGGGTTTGGAAAAACATTTAGGTTAAATTAATCAATAATGATTAATTAGGTTGGATTTATTTATTCTATTGAAGGTCACCCGATTCTGTTCAACCCAAAAACAACTAGGTTGGAATGCATTGGGACATCAAATTAAGTATTAAAGAAAACATATAAATAAAAAAATAAAAAAATAGCAAAGAACATAAAAATAGGAAAAATAAAAATTGAAAGAAAATAAATATGTTGTCTCAAAAGTTAGATTTATAGAAGAATAAATAAATAATTTAAAGAATAAGAGTATCTAAATTTTAAGTATTTTTTAACTTTTATTTTGATCGAGTCCGGTGCAAAAGCTCCTATACCTAATTCTCAACCCAATTAATCTAGATTCATCTATCTCTAGCCCAAATTAATCAACCCAACTTGACATTTTAGTTTGTGTCAGGTTAATCAAATTGACTCTATCTATAATCACCTCCATTGTTAATCAAAGAAATTAGACTAGACAACAATTGATTGTTCATTACTAGTCAAATTAGGTGAAAAGTGTTTAGCCAAAAAGTTAGTTAAGTGAATTATGGGAATTAGTTGATAACCAAATCAAGCAACATTTAAAGTTGAAAGAAAACCATAACCAAGAGAAGTATTGCCCAAGAACTTTGTCAACTATTGCACATGAATCCAATTGTTGGCCTAAAGGAAGTGTTTTTTAATTAAAAAAAAAATCAATTTTTCCTTGATGTTATCGTTGGGAACCAAAATAAGCAACCTTATATTTTGACCAGGTTAAGGAAAAATGAGTGTTGACCAAATGAACATATTTAGGTATATTGTATAACTAACCCCACATTTTAGGAATAAAGATCAAGACAAAAACATATAACTTTCTCATCATCAACAATAAAAATTGAGGCTTGCACGTTAAAGTTATTGAGGATTAGTTTGAAGGGTTATTTCCTTGAAAATAAGAACATGATTACATAGTAAAGTATAGAGTTGATTAAAATTTCAACTTTTGAATGTAAATAAGTTTACTTGACAAATTTCCACACAATTATTGTCAACCATGATTAATGTTAAGAGTGGTTTGTTAGAATTGTTGTTAGTTTGTTAGAAAGTTGTTACCTCTAATAAGCTCTATAAATAAAGCACCTACACATTTCTATTGTATCTTTTATTCAATCAATTACATAATGTATTTTTATGGTACTTCTCCTCTATATTTTGACCTTTATGGTATATGGCCACACTATGTTGGTGTTACTTGCATCTATTCTCAATTTTCTAATATTATATTAGAGCTCTCTCATAGAGAGAACAATGGTTTCATTACAAAAGAAAATGAAAAATAAATGGAAAAAAATCTGTGGTTGCTGAATCAAGCATTTCTCAAACAGACTGCTCTGCCATAAGCATTCCATTAGTCATTTCTATAAGCAATTTCGTTGCGAGCAAAGGCACGAACCAAGCATATTGTATGCAAGTACACCAGAAAGAAGACTTTAAGAAAGCAGCTAGTGACCAAACTTGTGAGAAGATTAGCTCCAGCAACCGAAGGCTTGAAAAAGCCACACCAATTTAGGCCAAAGACATTGGTTCATAAAGAGATCAAAAAGCACCAAAAAAGTGTAGAATTGTTGATCCAAATGCTTCCATTCCAGCTTTTGGTGAGAGAGCTTGTGGAAAATTTCAAGAATAATTTGCAATTTCATATCAGTTTGATCTCAAGCATGCGCATCACTATCTTCGATCCTGGTGGAAATCAACATTCACTATTCCAATTCCTTTCATCTTCCCTATTCTTTAGGTCTCTCCTTCGTCCTTTTGCCTTTTGCACTTTCAACCCACCACCACTCTCCATTTGTACCATGTTGGATGCACCGTTTCAGCCACCACTCCCAACCACCGATGCCTCGTTGTACTGGTGCTACCACTAGGGGTGGCAAAGCCGGCCGGTCGGCCCCGTTTTAACCTGCCCCACAGCTAGCCCGCCAAAAATGGGTCGGGGCAGGCTGGCCTGCTTATTGTTGACAGGTTGAGTCTTTTGGCCCACCCCGTTTGAGGGGTGGGCTAGCGAGCTGGCCTACCAGAAATTTAAAAAAAAATGAAATAAAAGAAAAAAAAACTCATTAATGCTTCCATAAAGTAAAAACATCAAAAGAAATAAAAACTTTGATTTAATTATGATAGATCCAAGTGAAGTTGAGAACTCCCGATGGACAATTTTGATACTCTATCTTTCTTCAAAATGCTAAAATAAAAAACAATTTGTTCCTTTTTATTCATATATGCTAGAACTAATTAATGGATAATACAACTAAAATCCACATGCAATAGTGTATGCATATGCGTAGTGAACGGAAGGGCAATACAAATAATAAAAAGTTACAATTAGAAACCTAAAACTAAAAGCAACATATATTTAAAAAAAAAAAAAAGGCCCAGCAATCCAATCTGCATCGCCCTGCCGGTAGCTTGCCGAATTGGCGAGATGAGGCACGTTGGTGGGATGACCTGTCTAACCCGCCCCGCCATTTTCTTGGTGGGCCGGGGCGACTAGCCCAGCCCATTTTGCCACCCTTAGCTACCACTGCGAGAAATGCGTCTCTACCAAAACATTCACCACTTTCCCTGACGTCATCTGTGATGAGAGCACAAATAACTTCGTCGAATACATCCCCACGCCTTCTCACTCTTGCTATTGATCAAATCCGGCAATGGTCTTCGATTTTGATGAATCTCCATCACATTTCCTGTCTTCACTACGATCGATACACTTTGTTTAACTCCTCTTATGTGAGAGCATAGGTTGCTACTTTGCATGCAGAGAGGATTGTAGCAATTCAGTGTGCGAGAATGTTGATTACTCTAACCTTTCGTTGGGCTGGTTTGGGCTTCAATGCATTTGGTCCCCCTTTTTTTTTGCTTGTCCCTTTTTTTCTTCTTCTTGTCTCAGTGTATTAAAAAAAAGACTATTTTCTAATTTCTACATATCTTTTTTCTTTGTTGTTTGTAATTCAAGGTGATTGTGGTTATACCACTTATCACCTTGTGAAGGGGTATTAAGAGTAGTTTGTTAAAATTGTTGGTAGTTTGTTAGAAAGTTGTTGCCTCTATAAATAGAGCGCCTACATACTTCTATTGTATCTTTTATTCAATCAATTACAAAATGTATTTTTATGGTACTCATCTTTTTCTATTTTAAGCTGATTTATCTGGTACTAGATTCCCTAGGGGTTTCTAGGTTTTTCTTCTCTTTGTAATTCACAAAAAAAAAAAAAACTTCTCTATTTTGAGCTTTATGGTGTATGGTCACACTATGTTGATGTTACTTGCATCTATTCTCAATTTTCTGATAATTAATTCTGCACTACTATAAACCTAAGTTTGATGGGTTTAAAATGTGGTATAAGCTTATAAATACCAAGTACACAACAACTTATAGTTTCTCTGACAATTTCGATGTACAAACTAGATGAAAACCGATCAAACAAGCCTATTCCCACTCCTTCATTCTATTTTTTGCATTTCTTTATATTTACATATCTTCATTTTTATGCTTTTACGTTTTTAAATATTTATTGTTTCATTCTCTCCATAAGTCTAGTTAAATTGTCTATTTAGCAATTACCTCAAACAATTAAGCAAGGTTAATTTTAACCCAAATAATTATTTAACTTGGCCTTCTTAAACGGTAGCCATGACTTTGATTTGATAACAAGCAATCTATGATTAAAAATTTTAAAGTGTTTTTGTCCATTTCATTCAGATTATGGTAGATCAATTATGCAAATCGATCATGTGGTTCCAATCTTGATTAATGAGATGTATGAAATGCGCTTATGTAATTTATTTAAACTTGTAAACGTAATTTAGTATCTTTTTATAAGTATTTTGTAACATATTTCAAAAACATTATAATTTTTAATAAATTTAATAATTAAATCTATAAAAAATATTTTATTTAATAGATCCTTATTAAATAAATATTTAATTAAGAAAAGGTCATAAAATTTAAAAAAGTAGTCATGACGTAGCCCTTGTCAAAAGTACTTTTATTTATAGTGAGGGAGATGGTTATGCTATTCCCACTTTTTTTTTTCTTTTTCACCTCCAATTTTTTTAAAGAAGTATAAAATATTCATTTTGTCCTCTCTCTCTTTTACTCTCTCTCTTTCTCTTCTTCCTACTCTTATTTTATCAATAGAAACATGTTTTCGTTGTGCACAATACACAACAGAAATGTGTTTCCTTTATGTTAATTTTTTTCAAAAAAAATTAATTGAAATATTAATTATGATATAATTTACCCTTTGAGAAATGCTAGCGTCACTCTTTCTAACACTTTTTCTACTATTGGATAAAATTTATTAGAAATCACAAATTTTGATGAATCCCAACTTTTTAATGAGTCTCTCTCTTGATTTAGAAGTGAGATCCAATAAAATTTGTGATTTTCAATAAGTTCTAGCCAATAATAGAGAGAGTGTTAGAAATAGAGTGTAAGAGAGAGTGAAGCTAGCATTCCTCTTTACCCTTTTTAATATTAATCGAATCAATTATAATATAAACTATCCTTTTTAATTTAAATTAAATTAATTAGATACAATTTAACATTTTTAATAGTAATCGAAATAATTATGATGTAATTTTTTTTAATAGTAATCAAATTAATTATGATACAATTTTAAAAAATATACAATACAAGTTACCATTTTTAATAATAATTGCATTAATTATAATGTAAATTACCCTTTTTAATATTATCGAATTAATTATGATGCAAATTATCATTTTTAATAGTATCATAAATTGCATCATAATTAATTCGATTATTATTAAAAAGAATAATTTACATTATAATTAATTTGATTATTATTAAAAATGATAACTTGTATCTTATATCTTTTTAAATTATATCATAATTAATTTAATTAATATTAAAATAAAAATTTGCATTATAATTATTTCGATTACTATTAAAAGTGGTAACTTATTGTAATTAATTCAAGTTCAATTAAAAAAGAAATTTTGTATCATAATTAATTTGATTACTATTAAAAAGGGTAAATTGTATCGTAATTAATTTAATTTTAATTAAAAATAATAATTTATATCATAATTAATTTGATTAATATTAAGAAGGATAGATTATATCATAAATAATATTTCAATTAATTTTTTTCAAAAAAATTAACATAACGAAAACACATTTTCATTGTGTATCGAATTCGATACACAACACAAACGCATTTTCATTGTGTAAAATTCAATGCACAATGAAAATATATTTTCGTTATATATCGTGCACAATAAAAATGTGTTTCTGTTGTGTTAAGGTGTGTGACCTCCATATATAATGGAAACACGCTTCCCGTTGTACAAAATACATAATGAAAACACATTTTTGTCAAGAATATTTTTGAGAAAAAAAAATAACCAAGCAAAGTATGTGGTGAAATTAACAAAAATTAGGATGAGAATAGCGGCCCCTTGAGGGGGACTATTCACGATCAAGCCCATCTAAAAAGTATTCGGTTTGGATTAGGCCTAATTTTCATGGATAGCTTGATTTGAAACTGAACCTAATTATACAACCGAAATCTCCAAAAATATTTCATCCAACTTGGATTAGAACCATTCGGGTGGACATTATATACTTTTTTTTTATGTCATTAGAAATAGGCTTTTTTGGACAAAAAAAAAATACACTTCTTACATAATACTATAGGTTATATTTACCTAAATTATTTGCACATGCACGAGGTAAGTTGATGCAATGGCTTCTTTAAAGTTGTTTTGATATTCGTAAAAGCAACGAGAAAGTTCTGATTTATCCTTTACTTGATTGCAACAAAACTAGATAAAAGAGAGTTAAGTCATTGATTGTTTTAATCAGCAAAGTCTGGGGTATGCTTATTGGCCTCCGTCTAGCCTGGTCTCATGGTTATAGACACATCATTCTTGAAATTGATTCTCAATGTGCCATTCAACTCCTTGATAATGGATGTGCATCCTTCCACCCGCACCACAACATTCTTCAAGGTGCATCTCTCAAATGGAACCATGTCTTAAGAGAAGGAAATCAACCTACTGACATGCTTGCTAAGCGTGGCCACAATTTACATGTTATTACTAAGATTTATGAATTTATCCCTAACTTTCTTGAGTTTGTTGTTCTAGGAGATACAATTGCTATTTTGTATCCTCGTAGATTCTAATTGGGGTTTTCTACCCCCTTTTTATCACAAAAATAAAATAAAATCAAGTGTGGCAGAGTGTGTTGTTTCACCCTGCCATTGATTCAATAATAATGAGGTGGGGTGAGTTAATTTATTTGTAAAGTGAGTTAAAAAAATTTTGGAGAAACTTTTTCTATTTTTTTCAATAATTTATATAGGAAATAGTAAAAATAAAAAATGAAAATAGAAAACAATAAAATTTTGTTTTCATTATTTTCTATACAAACTTTTAAAAACAAAAGGCAAAGTGAAAATAATGTGGCGTTTTTGTAATTAAAAGTAAAAATAGAAAATATTTTCTCAAAATATTATCTATAATTTAAAACATTCCTAATAAAATTAAAATACGATCAAAAATTGTAAAATACTATAAACATAATAGTTATTAATTAATATTTATAAAAATGAATTTGACGGATTGACCCCACCCAACCCACTGCTGACCCGTTTCTTGGAGAATTAAGCAGGGTAAGTTATAAGGTTGGCCCAATGGATCCAATTTGTTTTGCTGTCCCAAGTTTTAACCTTCACATTTTCATTTTTCCATTTTTATTATGTTTTCTTAAAAATGTTTAGAAAGCATGTCAGTGTAACCAATTTCACGTTAATCCAATCTTAACCCAATCCATTCCACTCCAAACAAGCATGTGCGGTTTTGGATTAGAATTGGGCAAAACAAGAAACCGTTAATCTATTCATTCCGACTCATAACATTATTGCATTAATTTCAGAAGATAAAAAAATTAAATGCTAGTTATCTTATATTCTTATTTCAAATTTTTTTATTCACAAATAATAGTCTAAGTTTAATTTTTATCACAATATAAACCTATATTATTAACTAATCAGAAATTATGATACATATAATTTTGAATATAATTATTATTAAACTTATTATATATGAGAAATTGTGATTGAATGACCGCGATTTTTAATTAGCTAATAAAGATTACATTCCATTATATTAGTTTGACTGGCTGACCTGGTAGGTAAAAGGGAAGAATACAGTGCTCCTGTAACGAAAGTTCGTGGATGGTGCTAGGTTGCTTCCTCAAAACAAACGCACCTCTTTTTGTTCCTGTTCCTGTCCCTCCTCTTATTATTAATATTAATATTTCATTATTCCATGACTTCCTTTCTATGTGAGCAGAGACAAGTTGATTGATATTGTTGTTCCCAAACCCGATCCAAGTCATGTCTGGCATGCTTCCGGGGGTTGAATGTGCTCGAAGGAGACGGTTGCATAACAGCGGTTCCACTCGTGATTCCACCACCCGCTCTTTCTGTTTGTATATGAGAAACCTTCAATCCCCCTTTTCCTCTTCCTCTTTACTGGTAGGTACCTTCCTCTCTCATCCACTTTAATTTCTCCCTCTTTCTCTGCTTAATGGGGATGCGTTATTTGAATGAAAACAGGAAAGAAGCATGTTAAATCAGGCATACCCAGATGAAAATCTGGGGGGAGCTGCACGCGAAGCCAAACGGAGATTGGATGAGAAGTTCACGGCACATATTAAATCAGAAAACAAACGGTATAACCACAAAAGAAAAGGCCTTTTTCATGGTTGGTGGCAGCAACTCAGATCTTAGGGTACCTAGAATGAAAAATCATAGAACAACAAGTGGTCTTCTATTCTTTTTTATTTTACTAGTCAAAAACGACTGAGAGAAGGAAATAAAAACATGTGGAAACTAGAACGCCTTGTACAGTTTTTAATCTTTTGTTGATTGAGGAATCAAGTGCACGGATCGAACAAAAATGGGTCGAGGAAGAGGATCGGCTGGACCAAATTGAGCTGAAAGTCCTAGAGACGTGTTCTCAAATTTGAAGACACGTTGTGTTGGTTGATCCGCTCAAGATGCTTATTGTCCATGTCGCAGATCGGTTGTTTTGTTTGTTTCCCTATAGATTCTGTTAAGATGTAACCTTCTTTGATTTGTACTCTATGGACTGCTTGGTTAATTTTATTCAACCATGCGGCAATGGGCATTATTCAATTCATGTATCGCCCTCATTCATTATCTGTCCTTAATCCTTATTAAAAGAAATTACTTCATTATATAGCTTTCTCTCTCTGTTAAACTACAATATTTTCTCTTTTTAATTGTTTGTTCTTTTTCACCTTGCTAAAGTGTGGTTTTTAAAACATAATATTAGCACGCATTAATTATTTGAGAGGTCGATAACTAATTAATTAGCAAATATTGTGTATGTTGTATGGGTGGTTTTTAATTGAAAAAATAGGTTATTTACTAATAGTGTAAAATAGTTTTTCATTGCTATCTAATCACAAATTATTATGTGTGGTAAGTTTGTTAATTTTTATAATAATTATATTAAAAATCATACCACTGACGATTTTTAATTGGTTGATAATATAAAAGTTTTTACACTAATAGTGCATAATCATTAAACTTTTAAAATTTATGCTTTAGTCACTTTAAATTTTTATATAAATTTTTATTATCTCAATTACTTATACGTCAAATTAATTCTCTAGTTTATTGAAATTTACTTTTTTCCTAAGTTTAATAAGATACTTATTTGATACATCATGGTTTTTATGATTTTTAAGATAGTTATTATAAAAGTCAACAAATTTATCATACATGATTTGTGATTAGATAATAGTATAAAATTATTTTACACTATCAGTGCATAACTTTTTTTTTTCTTTCTTATTTTGCATTTTTTAATAAAAAAATGCATAGTTAATTTTAAGCATTTTCATTTAATTCATATTTTTAAAATTTTCTTAAATTAGAAAATATTTATACAATATATGAAATACTTGATAATTTTTTTAATTGCAATTATTATTTATTAGTACTCTCAGTTATATATTTTGAACTGCAATTAAGGACTATGCTTTTGTGGTACTAAATAGCTGAGTAGGGACAATTTTCTCCTCTATTTTGCTTCATTCCATTTTTTTTTATATTTTTTCATTAAAACGGAAAATCTTACATTTTCTGAACGTTAGCTACTGCTTGTCACCACTCACCAACCTTTCAAAAATTATGGATTTACTTCAACACGGTACATGAGAACTGCAAAGTTAGATGACCACCATATTCTACCGGTCAGAGAGGGATGTCGTGTCTTCATATTTAACCATATAATAGTGTGGAAGACTACTTGTTTTGGAAGATAAATTTTTGTAACTTGCAGTGTTATCGATTCTTATTTCTTATTGCGCAATTATCACCAATTCATCACTTCTCAAATTATCACCAGTTAACACACAATTTTTTCTAAATGGAGGTTACAGAATTCCTAATTTTTAGTTAGGACATAGGATAGAATGCTATATTTACTGTAGAAACAATACTAAATTTCTTGCTTCCTTCTAAATGTTGATGTTTGTCTTAGATCTTTCGTATGTTAAAGTTGTACGTTTGTCGGCATGAATTAATACATTTTCTATAGGAGATTCAGTTAATTTGGGGAAGCAAATGCACTGGCACATATTACTCAAATCAGATTCTCTGCAGCAAGTTTTATGTGTAGCCAATAAGCAGCAAATCTTAATCATTGATTGGTTTGTGTATACTAATTTAAGGAAAAGAGAGAATGTGCTGAATGAGTAATGACTTAGATTTTGGCTGCAGAGAACATAGTGCTGCAGAGGCGGTAGAAGATCTTAGTTCCTCCCACGCCATACCTACCAAAAAGAGTAGAAACCTACCAAAAAAAAATATTACCACTCCATGAATACAAATTTATTTATCAAACTAAAGAAACCGTAATGCGTCTATCTTGAGCAACAAATTCAATCTTTGACTTTGTACCACGTGTATTCAACTTTGAAGTGGGACGAATTGAAATTACGTTATACGATCTTTATTTTGAATGTGTTGAACAAAGTGGTTGAAATTACATTAACTTTTAACATATAAGAAGAAAGAAGAAAGGGTCAGTCCGATCTTATCTACTATTAGTTTGTCAAAAATAAGATTAAGGCGAGTTGGCCGTTCTAGATATGCGAGTTGAAAATGTAGCCCGTCTTGTTTATGGACGGACTGATACGTCGACTCGTAAAAAATTTAAGAAAATATATAAATAAAACTCCTACTAGCTAGTTACTAGTTTTTTCACTTGTTCACATAACAATTTTGTTTTTAACCGTATTATTTCATCTAACTCTTCTAACTATTTTGTCTCTGTTAATATCAACACTTTTTGAGGAAATTAAAAAATGGTCTTTCGAGGACATTTCGAGAAAATCGAAAAGAATGGTCATTTTGAGAAAATATTTTGATTAAGTGTTGGAAATTAGTATTTCAACATACTATTTTGACTAAGTGTCAAAATAAAACTTTTCTACTAATCTTTTTTTGATAAGATGGTGACAAAAAAATGAAAGATCCAGCAAGCATCAAAACTAGAAAAGTCATCAACGGTGAAGATGGAAGACAAAAGTCATCAACGGTGAAGATTGAAGACAAAAGCCATCAATGGTGAAGATTTAGTAGAAGTTTGTAGCGCTTATTAGTAGTTAGAAATCATTTGTCTATAAATACTAGTTTGTATCATGTAATAAGGGTTGGACATTGTAAACACCCTACATATCCTAAGTCCCCGACGTTCACGGATCAACAAGTTACTACAATGTTCCCAACTACCATTTTAATTCCAACAATTTACATTTATGCAAATCTACTTCTCATCTCAATTTCTTCTATCAATAACTCTTTCTTCATTTTTTAATTGCAATCTATCTATAACTTTTTCTTCTGTCTATAACCTTATTCTGATAATATCCATGTAATGTAATGTATGTTCAATTTAGATGTTTTATCAAAATTAATAAAAGTTTAACCATAGACCCAGGTAAAAGGGCCTACAAAGGAGGTTAAAAGGCCTCCAAAGGGAATACATGTCCCTTTCCCCAAAATCTAGAATGGGATTATGTTTGTTGACAAAAAAGGCGCAAAATTTCCCTATCAATAGTCTCCAATACTAAAAATAATAACAAAAAAAATGTCAAAGAGACACATCTATCTTTATTGATCGTCTGCTAACTCCACCCTACCTTATTGCAAATCTGTTTTTGGCGGACAAAAATGGGTTGGGTCAGTTTGGTGAGTTAAATGCCCCCAACTCAGCCTACCTAAAAAAGTGGGTTAGTTCGATTAAGTTTGTTTTGTCACTCATAGAAGAAAGTAACCATTTTATCTAAACAATGCCATTTGGATTAATTATTTGTTTTTTTCAAATGCATATTTATTTATTTATTTAAATCAATCATTCATATTTTTATTTCACTTAAATTAAAAAAATACTTACACGATATGTGCATTACTTGCTATTTTTAAATTGTAATCACCAGTATTCTCAATTATGTAATTTTTAACTGCATTAAGGATTATGTTTGTGCAGCAGAAAAAAGTTGAACAGGGATAAATATTTTACTCTAGTTCCTTCTCTAGATCATTTATCATAATCAATTAGGTTTAGTAGAAGATAGCTGATTGTTTTTTAATTTTACAACAATGACAAAGACAAAGACATAATGTTATCTCATATTTATTAACTATAAAAAATGAATATTTAAAATATTGTTACCATACTTGTATAATTTTATTTATTTTGTTAATTGGTGGAAATTTTATCCATATATTTTAGGAGGAAAGCGTACTCAACCTCCTAAACTTTACATCTTTTACAAATAGACTCCCTAAATTTTAATTTTGTCTCAATTGATTCTTAAATTTTACCTTCTTCTTTTTTTTCACATAGACACCTACATTTTAATTTTATCTGCAATTTTTTTCAATTTGTCAATTTTATCTCAATTAATATTTAAAATTTAGTCTTTTATAAATAGTCTCTTATATTAAATTAGAGTTAACTTATTAACATAAAAAAACTCAACCATTTATTTATTTAAAAGCTCAATCATTTATTAGTTTTATTTTTATAAATTACTTTTCCAAACATTAAAATATAATAAAATTTAGAATTAAAAAAAATCAAGCAAAGACATAGCGTCACAAAAAATAATAATTAATGAATGATTGACATTTAAGATAAATTAGTTGTTGGGAATTGGGATTTCTTTTTCATTAATGATTTAATTTTAACTTGATAGAAAGAATTATTGGTAAATAGGATAAAGTTTAAAGATAAATTGGAATGAAATTAAAGTTAAAGTTATCTATTTATTAAAAAAAAAGGTGAAGTTTAAAGAACAATTGAAATAAACTTAATGTTCATACTATAGTGTCTAATTGCAACAACAAAAAAGTTAAAAGATCTTAAAATTTAAAATGTTTGTTTGAAAAAAGAGTAAGGTTTAGGTGAATTGAGTACTCTTTTTCCTATATTTTATAGAGTTTAATAGTCATATACTATTAGTGTAAAAAGTTTTACACTGTCAATCAATCAAAAATCATCGTTGATATGACTTTTAAAGTAATTATTATAAAAGTCAACAAACTTACAATAAATGGTGGTTTGTGATTGGATGACAATGTAAAAATTACTTTACACTGTGAGTGGATAGCCTGTTTTCTCTATTTTATATTATTAGTTACTTGCTAATTTAATTGATTTTGAACTCTAGTTATGTTTGAAGTTGTGTCTTTATTGTATAAGGGCGAATCTTTTGATAAAATTACTGTTTTTTAATCACTTTTGATTTTTTTTTAAAATTATGTGATTAAACTTATTCAAAATAATACAATTTTTTCCTTTTGTTATGTTTTCCAATTAATAGATTCTTTTACATATCAAATATTAACATTTAAAAAAAGTCTTTTATAATTCTTTTACTCAATAAATTGTTAAAATCTCGTCCATTTTGTCATATAATTAATTATGGTTAACAAATTTCTATCTACACATGGATCCTTGTTGTTTTGATTAAAATACTGATTGATGTGTACTTGCAACAATACATAAAACGGGAAGGTATCGAACAAAGTACTTGGATGTAGTGTTCAAGTACTAAGAAAACATAGGATGTAGTTTTTGAAAGGGTAAGTAACGACATCGGAAATACCCGAAATTAAAACATAAATTTTCATCCGTTGGTGACAAGGGAAATAATGAATGAAAACGACGACGTTTGTGCTAGCCACATGGGAAGGGCCTTTCTTCACAAGTCTCAACGGCTAGTTTCTAGCGTGAAGTGACTGTTTAGAAGAGCAACGACCCAAAATTCAAAATCTGAAAACACACATTATTCCCGACACCATCATCTTCAACTCTCACAAGAAAATACTATTACTCTTTTGCCACAAAAGTCGCATTTGTTGTCGAGAAACACCTTCAACTTTAACAATCGAGAATGGTGTACTCCTACTACACCCCCACGTACTACTCAACCCTCCATGACTCAATCACCTCACTGTGCAAGACCATTCTTCCTTTCAGCTTCAAGAAACGACCCTTACCTGCGGCAGAACATAAATTGTCAAAGCTGCAATCGGATAACCTTAAATGGCAGCAAGACTCTTTTCACCAGGTGTTGAACTTGATGGGTCTCCACAAAGAGGGCATCTTGGCTGAATCTGAGGTTTCAGCCTTCAGAACTCACTTGCTAGACACCCTCATCGCTTCACCTCCAGAACAAGAACACCCCGTTATATTAAGAGACAAGCTTCTGTTTCTCCAGGTCAGTGTGAATGAGTGCCATTTTTCATCAAAGGAGCAAATCTTTGAACCATTTTTAGCATGTTTAGATTCATGTTAGATGATCTAGAATCATGTTGAAATATCACCTAAGGTAATTTTAGGTAAATGTTTACATGCTAGATTCTCCGTCAAGCAAATTGATTTTGGGTCCAGTCAAGAATGGATTGAGTTGAAATAACTTTAAGTAGTTTTTGTGTCAAATAAAAATTTTACATGATTTTTATTACTAACATTTTAGAATAAAAGCGTCTATGCATATATCTCTTCATGTTACTTCAAAATCAATTTTAGTAAAAATTAATTGTACAAAAGAAAATTATTTAAAATTAATTTTGCAAACACTCACCCAAATGCAATTTTGTTACCAGGAACTTCTTTATGCCAAGTGCATTTCTGAAGAAGAGTACCATTCTTCTAAGAGGCCATTGCTCCAGAGACTGGCGGCTCAAGGGGCTCAGATTGAAGCTAGGGATGTGATCGTGGCAAGGCATAAGGACCCAAAAGAGAATTCAGAAGAAGAGTGGTCGGTGATTGACTTGAAGGATGAGAAATGCTCGGTGAAGAAAGAGAATTCGAGTAGTAAGAGCAGGTCCAATCAGGGATCAGCCATGAAGCAGATTAAAGGAGCAGCCTCGGTTTTTGGCTTTGTCAAAGCTGGGAAAAATGGGGCAGAAAAGAGCATTTTTGATTCACCAGCCCAACCAAAATTCCCTTCCTCAAATGAATTGAAGGAAAACCCCTTCTGGGATGCTCAGTCAAAGGGCAAACAAAGTGAAGGAAGGTCAATTCTTATGGAGGAAAGTGGGCCTCCAGAACCAATAAAGGAGAGTAGTGGTTTGGACAAGTTGAAGAGGAAACCATTTAGGACTTTGTTTCATAAGGAGCAAAGAGAGGGACATGATGGTGGGGGTGGTGGTGGTCCTGAGCAAGATCAAAAATCAGGGAAATCAGCTAAAAAGCAATGGGGGTTTGACGGGTTCAAAAAATGGAAGAGAAATGAGTCAGAAGATGAGACAGCTCCTTTTTCTCTTAATGAGAGGTCTGATAGTGAGGCCTATTCAGCTTCCTTTGCAAAGGCACTTGGGGAGGGACCCGACACCAAGTTAATAAAGAAGAAGTTGCATTCTGATGGTTCCCCATCTGATTTTTTCATAGATAAGGTTTTACATCCCCCATCCCTTTCAATCATGCATATCATTTCCTTATTGGGCTGATTTGGGACGTGTTAAGCAAAATTTTTGTGCACCATAATAGGTTTTGGGAGACAAGATAAAGAAGGAGTTGTCAAGAATCCAGACAGAACTGAGCAGCACAAACCCAAATCTTAAATTTTCGTAAGTATTTTCTCATATATCTCATTTTTCTTAGTTATCTCGTTATATCATATCTTGCATTTGAAAATTTTGATACTAGTTGCTTGCTTTTGTTGTGCACAAGCAGGAATGATCAGATTGAAGCAATTTCTACCAGAATTCCAGTGGACAAGGCTGAGTTGAAAAATTACTTTCCCAAGTGAGTCAACATAGCCCCTCTTTCATCTATGTAATTTCAACTTTGGATAACTTGTTTCAAGTAATTTCGAAATAACGTCTTTCTTGTGTGTCTATGGCGTTTGAAGATCATGGTGTGACCGATACGGTGATGTTGTGCTGGATGTGGTGAAGAAAGAATTCAAAGACCATGTTGCCGAAATGGAGAACATGCGCAACATTGCTAGAGAAAAACATAGCCACTCTAGGCGGTGGACAACAACATTTGACGATGACGAAAACATTCATCCAAATCTTTTTGGTCATCGTGATAATTCAGTTCGCAGCAGTAACATCAATCCATTTTCTCATGGTTACGCTTAGTTGAAGAGTCTGGATCAGCTTCCTCTCTCTAGGAAACCCATCCGTACAGTGTATCCGTTCTACTGTTGAGACAGAAAATAAGACTTGTAATTACTGTCTCAATTATCGATAATCCTACTTGCAGCCAGGATATCAATATTTCTACTATTCTAATCTACATCAAGCATTTCTAGTGATAAGTCATCATTTCTTCTATGCGTTCAATTTTTTCCCTTCGTTATTTTTTTTTTTCCCCTTATAATGGTGCCCATTCATTCAAACATACAATTATTATTTGAAGTTTCCTAGATTAAAAGGTTTGAGAACAAAAAACATTTCCCAAAAACACAGGATTGGAAGAAACATATTTGATGCTCCCCCGGACAATGCCATGAGATGGTCATGAAATGGATTCTGGCACGGACAAATAACTAACTGATCGATATAACAAAACCAACGTAGACTTCTATATATACTTTCAGTGTTTGGATCACGAATGTTTGAAAAATTAACTGGACAAGTCCCCATATTTATTGTTTGAAAAATTAGAAGAAAACAAGTAAAAGAATCGGTAGCTTAAGGCATGTGAGGACGTTGTCTTCAAAGATTTATTCGTCTCATAATATTAATTTTTAGACTGTAAAATTTTTTCGACATAACAAACACTTCTAAATTAAATTTAGGTCAGAGAACAACATAAAATGGAGAAGAAGAAAGAACAAGAGGGGAGGAGGAAAAGAATAAGATACTAGGTATAGAATTAGGGGAGCAGTACATTATAGTGACACTTGAAGGTTCACAAAAAGATAAAATGTTTGATCAAGTAAATGGGCGAAATAAGAAGACTTAATGAAAAATACTAACAGATTAAAAGTGGTTACAGAATTTGTGGAAAACCAAGTCAAAATCTTTGATTTAATTTTTGATTCAAAATCTTCAGTTACAAAACTAAAGATGATTTTTTTTTTATTTAAAATAAAATCATTTAATCAGTGTAGAACTTATAATCCCTTTCAAACTTTTAAAATACTCATAAAATATGTAAGATACTAGTATTTTAACTTGTGCATTATATAAAATACATGCTTTTCTTATACAAATAAAATTCATAATAAATAAATATATTTGAATACATAAATTATATTTTTATTCACAATGAACAGTTTAAATTTTAATATAAAGTTATTTTTAACTATTGACAAATTCTTAAAAAAATAATTGATATTCAATTTAAAGATAAAAATACAAAAAGATAAATTAAAAAAGATAGACAGTTAAAACAACCAGGTATATAAATAAAAATAAAGAATGTAGTTTAAGATGATTAAAAAAAACTTTTTAACTAGTTATTAAAACTAGTATTTTAACCTGTGCATTACACAAAATAATTATTTATTTTATATAACTTAAATTTATAATAAATAAATATTTTTGAATATATAAATTATATTATAACTTAAAATTCATAATAAATAATTTTTTTTGAATATATATGTTATATTTTAAATTTATAATAAACAATGATTGTAATACAATGTTAATTTTTAATTATTGATAATTTTTTTAAAAAAATATTAAAATTCAATTTAAAGTTAAAGATATTGAAAATGATAGATTAGAAGAGATACGAAGTTAAAAAAAAATCCTAAAAAAGTTCTCATAAAAGAATAATAGCTAAAAATGCTTTTATTGAAGAATAACAACTAAAAACATTTTCGTTTAAGATAACTATTCTAATTTTTATATATAGGAGATAGGAGATAGTGTGTGAAAAATACATTTAAAAGAGATAAGAGAATGTATTTTTTGACTAATTAAGATTCTCACTTTCTAAATTGTATATTGAAATTTTAATTTATAATGTAAGAGTAAATTTGTCATTTTGCCATAAGAGGAGAGCAGAACCCAAAAATCATTTCCCTCACATTATTTTCCCTCGAAGAGCCCATTTTTGTTTCTTCAAATATTGCGACAGAATGAGGGAAAACTTAAAAATAATAAATTTCCCTTCCATTTCTTTACTCATCTTCTCAATAAAGAAGGGCAACTTCGCTCCATTCTTTAATTTTCTATTATAGTCTATTCCCTCTTGCTTCCTTCCGCTCCAATAATGGAGAAAAAAAAAAAAAAAAGATCGACACACAGCATTAATTAGCTTGCCATGGATATGTACTAGGGAATACGACTACGGAAGCATCAAAAAATTCGGATACAAAATCTCACTTTGTACTCCGGCCTCTAAAAAGATTTTATGCATATCATTGTCATGGGCGATCACATATATTTTAGACCATCATTTTTGGCTATTCAAAGATACACTTCATATCAATTTAGTCTTCTAAAGATTCGCGAGGTCAAATTAGTCCTTTAAAGAATTTCGGTGACATCAAAACAGCATTTTGGTCAAGTTCCTGTGTGACGTTAGTTTGAACCATTTTGATGACACAAATATTTGAAAGACCAATTTGATGTCAAGTGTATCTTTAGAGGACCCAAATGGTACTATAGTCTCAATTTAATATTTACATTCTATTTACAATGTCAATGAGACTGCATTTCTGAGTGGGCAGAAGACTCTGTGAACCCTCCACAGACATTGCCACGACACAGAGGACATACACTGTAAAAGAGGGAAGCTGAGTAAGTGGTTATTTATAAAATGGAAACGGTAAATACGAGAAGAATGATAAAAGATGACGAGTTTCGGTTATAATGGCATACCCATGTATTTCTTTAAGCCACTTATCGACACATGACATGTGATACTCGTGGAAGCAAGGAAGAACTCGTATTTGGTCCCCTTCTTCATACTCCGCCAGACATATGTAACATCTACCATATTGATAATTAATTGTTAATAATATTGGGAGAAAGAAGAACTTTGAACTGATCAATAAAATAATAAAAAATAGAAAGTTTAATGTAAGTATTCAAGTCCTAGCAAACTATCATAACCACACTGACATAGACTTAAAAGCATAAAAAGCCAATAACTAACAAACCATAACCACACTGACACATTTAATCACATTATTTATGCCCACATATGAGGGTGAGATAATTGGGATTAGGAGACTTACTGTTCAGAATCATTGCCTCCATCAGCCACATCAACCTTTTTGTGAGATTTCAGAGGGAAGGAATCAACAATTGATTCAGGTGCAGGCAGTGAGACCATGGATAGAGACAGCGATCCAGGTTGTCGATGGATTTCGTCTAAAACCTACAGAGGAAAAATATGGTGCCATGTGAATTGGTTTTGGTCCTACGTATCTGATTCTCAAAGTCCAATAGCAAAGTTCAGAACCATTTTGAAATTATACCTAAAGAGGCATATTTCAGGTAACCAGAAAATAATAGATTCAAATTGGTTATAATCCATCGTGAAAACCAGAATTCTTTACGTACAAAACATCTGTACCTAACATAACCACATGCTCACGACCATTTTATGATCTGAGATTCTGTGAAGCCTCCAATTACAGGATATTGAAGGCTTTCCATTTAAGGAACATTTAAAAAAACGCTTAAATATCAAAGAATTACAGGTAGATTTTACATCTAACTAAATGTGAAGAAATGATTACAATATTACATGACAAAATACTGCAGAATGCCGACAGTCAAAATAGAAGGGACAAGGTTCAGAATATGAAGACCACCTTATAGGGGTGAGTATTATGATATACCCAATCAAGCCTGGGTATTTATGATGACAATGACAAGAACTAAATCATATTCTAGAATATAGAACAGAATAACATTCTGAATAATTAGATCATTTGTTCTACTGGACATTTCATTGTGTCAATTCTTAATTTGCATAATAGGGAGAAGTGCACACCCCATCCTAAAAGGTCTCAAATGCACAGCTAGATTGAAAGAATGCACATTTAGTAAACAAACACTTGATGACATCTCAACACTCCAAAACATTCACAGACCTATTACATAACGAATAAGAATCAGTTTTCTCCTAGAAAGAAGTTGCATGATAAAAGCAGTCCAAGATTATATCAGAAATGGTCTAACTTAATCACAAAATCCAAAATCATATAATCTCAATTATCAGGAGACATGACACTGTAGAAAAGAGGCCAAAAAGATGAAAAACAAATGCATCAGAACTTCTGCACTCAGAATGCTCTTTATCCAATAAGCACACTACCCTGTCAATGGTATCATAGTTAGATTTCATCGACTGAAACTCAGTTTAAATTAAATGCTTAAAATATAAAGCAAAAAATTAGGATGTGTAGAGTTTAAATTATGCAAGAAAAAAGGGTGGAAGGCTAAATTGAATCAAAGCTAGCAGCAAACAGCAAGCATAAGAGAAGGTTAAAACCTCAAACAAAGCCTCAGCCAGCATGACTATTCTTGAAATACTTGCTCGAGTACTAGATTCCTCAGCCATTGGGGAAGACTCACATGAGCACATGCCATCTGCATGGAGTCCTAATGGACATGAATTCCACCGACCAATCTCATCAAAGCCTCCACGAAGCCTTTCCCAGATCTATAAAAAGTAAATTAAGTAAGTAAACAGCTTAAGTAACATGAAAGGGATCACAAACCCAGTTAACAAATCCAAGTAGGTGATATAAGCAATTTGAGGCATTCTATGCTCCAAATTTTCAGAATCACCTCAGATCTTGAGTGCCGCATTCTTCGTTCATTCAATCTGTGAATTCTACTGCCCATATACCCAGTAGCACCTCCAACCCCATCATTTGACAAATCCCCACTAAAATCAACTAGCCATCGATCATGAGATCCAGGATCATCAGCACCTCCAGCAGAGAAGACAATGGTTGGAGAATCACCAAGCCTTCTAGAACTGCGTTGTGAAAAAGCATCCCAAAATAATCTTCTACCATTCCTTCTGGCATCATGATCATTGGCATCAGCATTGCTTCCAGACAAAACATTGGAAGATATTGCGACCACATCAACTTGAAGCACACTATCATTTCCTGGCCCTCTTTCCCGATTGGACACAAGAATACCTAAACCTGAAGGAATTGTCTCGCGACGAGGTTCATCTTCTGGCACTTGAGGAGTTGCTGCTAAGTTGGAAACTTGAGCAACAGGGTGGGAAGAATTCTGGACAGATATGAATGCACTAGTGTGATTCTCAAGAGAAATTTCACCAGAACCGAAATTCCCATGCTCTTGAGGGGTTGAACCTCTTGGACGCATTTCATGAGAGACTTGAGAGACACCACTATCCACTGGATCATTAACATCATTGACTACATCCTTGTTAGCAGAAACATTTACAGAGACTGGAGCTGAAGACTGCTGTTCTACAAATGAAGTACTAGCAGCGTTGCTACTATCACTATATGATTCATGACCACTATGACCAGCACTTACCTGATAAAGAGGGGCTAGCTCCTCATGTTCAGACAAGCAGTTCCTCTGACTATTTGTTGCAACGTTTCTAGAAGAACATTCAACACTAGTATTCCCAGAGAAATCAGTTCTCCTATCAGATGAGGTTGCAGATTCAGCATGGGGACTGCAGCTGATTCTAGCTTCTGTATATGATAAAGATGATTCCTCAGTGACTTTCTGAATTTCACCATCAAAATCTCTCGCTGAATCAACCTGAAGTTCAGATGAATGTTCTTCCATCTAAAAACACAATATTAGAATGTCACTTTCAGTATCAATAACTCTAAGCATTTATTTAACAGTCATCCCCAAATTGTGCATTTCAGTTAACATGGCTTGTGCATAAAATTTCAAACCATCTAAGTTACGTTTCCCTCATGAGAGTAGTCAATAAGTTAAAAAAAATATGATCTTTGAAATGCACCCTTGTATAGATGCTGAAATGGATAAATTAATAGTGACAAACACACCTCTGAAATTCAGACAAATCAATAAAAAGTGTTACGGGTGGATTTAACCTTATAGGTGTTACCGGTCCCGTACTCATGCTCTTCACGCATACCGGTCCCGTACTCATGTCCTTCGCGCATACCGTACGGGACCGGTAACACCTATAAGGTTAAATCCACCCGTAATAGAAAGTAAAGGAGTGCCACTACTTGCCAGTGAATGGAAAAAGAGTTGAATTCAAAAACTTGTAACTTGTGAAATTTTAATTTTTCAAGATGTTAGAGATTTGCACCATTCACTGAATCAATCAAATCACCCTGGGAATACAATAACAATATGCAAAATCCCATATTTCTGACAAAGAATGATACCATAGGCATCATCAGCTGATAATTTCATCGATTAAGCTCACATACGTCAAACCGTATAAATCAATTGACAAAATATCAGATTCTAAAAACTCCAACTACGGTAATCAATACAATACACCCCCATAAACTGAGAACAAGTTCATGTGTGGAAGATGATCACACACAATCAATTCCCCACACCGCCGCCCCCCCCCCCAAAAAAATAAATAAATTACCTTATCAAAAAGCCTAGACTTTGACAAAATGGCTATCCATAAAGTCAAGCTCAATTGATTGGCCCTTTGAAAAGCTAAATTTGAACATCAATTTTATAACTACACCGAAAAAAAGGGCTACCAGATTTAAAAATAACAGGTTTTGGTCCCTATGATTAAAAGTGGGGGATCAGATGGATCAATCCCAGATGTAAAAAAATCTAATTTTTGAATTGAAAAAGTGTCCGTGAATGCAAAAAACGAAATGGGTATTAAGGAAATAGGGTGCAAGAAAGGATTTGGGGGGAAGATGAAGAAGGGTACCTGATGAATGGAGCGAGAGGTGGAGGTGCCACATAGAAGAGACGATAGTCTGAAACGGTTGACCCTGGGACTAGAGGGGCGAGACCCAAGTAGACTAGAGGCCGAACCCATGTCTTGGAGAGAGAGAGATGAGAAAAGAAGAGAAGAGAAAAGAAGATGAGAGGCACAGAAGTAGCTAGCTAGATGTAAGATGTGGATGCTTATTGCTTGATGACAATGGAAAGCATACCAACTTGGAGCTTTTCTTCATTTTCAATTATTTCCCCACTTTGGGGCACCCAATTCAAACACTCATGGAGTGTTGCTTCTTTGCTTCTCTTTTTAATATTACCATTTTCTTGTCTCACATATTATTTTTTGAGTTTAATAATCCTCTATTGTCATTGTAAAAATTTTTATATTATTGACTAATCAAAAATTATCATTGACATGACTTTTAAAATATTAATTATAAAAATCAACAAACTTACAATAAATAATAATTTTGTGATAAGATGACAGTATAAAACTACTTTATACTATCAGTGTATGACTTGTTTTCTCTTATTTTTTTTAGTTTCTACAATGTTTATTTTTAATCACTAAAAATTAAATAGTTTCCTTTTGTCCCTTATTTATGAAAATATGTTAAATGTGTTTCTTATTTTTATAAATGAGAGACTAAAATGAGACAATTTTTTATAAAAGACAAAAATCACATTTGACACATTTTTATAAATAAGAAACAACCAAAAACAATTTATTTTTGAATCTTGTTCACCAATGTTCTAGGAAACTGGTTAAGGAATCAACATATAAAATTTTTATTAAAAATTACATTGAAGTTACACGAAGAAGTGTATTGTTGTATTTTTTAATAAAAAGTTTTTATTTTTGATTTCGTAACCAATGAATATTATCGTATATGCCAAGACTAAAAATATATTTAACCTTTTAATTTAAGAATATCACAAATAATATATTTTTTCCTTTTCACACGGAAATGAAACAATAATAATAATAACACTGGGTTAAAATGACAAAATAAAAATAGGAATTTAATTTAAATACATTAATAATGTAAAGGGTTTTTATATAGTCATTTGATTACATATTGTTGTGTATAATAAATTTGTTGATTTTTATAATAATTACTTTAAAAGTTATATTTGGCATGGTTTCTATTTAATTGATAATATAAATTTTTTTATATTGATTGACGGTGTATAAAAATTAAACCCAAATAAGGATTAGTGACTTTGTTTTTTATCCTGAATAAAATAGAAACAATTTTTAGTATATTTGTTTACATGTTTTGATAAATCATACACACGTTCTAAAGCAACTTTCTGTAATAAGGAATATATATATATATATATTAATTTCAACTATACATCCGTTTAGAGTCTCCCAAAGGTGAATTGAAATATGCATTTAATGAGTTATGTAATAATAAAGAAATGAATAAGGTGTTTTTAAGTTTGAACATATTTGGCTTGAAACTAAAAGGAAAATAAAAATAGCGAAATGATATTAGCAGAAGACAGTTATGAGAATCATAAAGCCAAATCCATAACAGCTCATACCAAGTAAAATTCTTCTCTGTTTTTTGTTTTCTTTTGTGTAATAAGGTTATAGGTGTGGTGGGCAATAATGAGAGATCGATGATAATAGAGCATAATAATTGCCAGTATGCCACAGTGATCAAAACACAAATTGTTAACTTCAATCAAATTTAAGTTATTTAGAGAAAAACAAGGCCATATCACTTACACTTGGCGTGAAACAGACATTATTGTATACGGTACGCCATAGACTTTGTCTATAAAAAATACTTGTCCGTTTCTTCTTTTAACAATAAACAAAGCATGAAAGCATTTGTTTGTTACTTTATTTAAATTTAAATTGGGTACAACGTCACATTTTCTTTTATTCAAGCAACGTGTCGCCTAAATCATCTTTTTTAAAAAAATATATATTTTTACTTTTTCACGGTTCTTTCTTGACATGAAATGTTCCACGGCTCAATTTGTACGTGGAGGGTCAAGCTGGATGGATGGTCTACGAGAGGTAGAATGTTTTTGGTGCTTCTTTTTTTTTTTCGTCTTTATCAAGTTACGTATGTGTATATAAAAGCGTAATTAAAACAAACAAACAGTTGCAAAATTTTTATTTTAATTCTTATACATATAAAATCCATCTATCTAATGTTGTTTAAATGGAATTGATCCTTACGAGATTACTTTTTTGGCAACGGTTTGACCAGAAGACACATTTTTCGAAAATAATTCTCAAGGGAATAAAAACTTGCTATGCTTAAAGTTATTATATGCCAAATATTCGAATAAGCGTAACACTTCTTTTTTTTTTACTTAGGTCCTAAGCGTATAAGGGGGTTGTTATGGAAGGCTAGTCATGAGGTTGTTCTTACTAATGACAGACGAGCTAGACTAGGCCTTACCCAAAATAATTGGTGCGTGTGGTGTGATAGTAATGTAGAAAGCCTCATGCATTTATTTAGGGACTGTGATGGAACTCGAGAAATCTAGGATCAGTTTATTCATGATCAACAGGTCTTCTATGGTATAATTGGTTGGCAGGATTGGTTATATAATAATCTATCTAATCAATCTGATGTAAGTGGCATGTCTTGGAGTGTCATGTTCAGCATGATCTTCAATTTTATTTGGTAGAGGCGAAGTTCCTTTTGCTTCCATAATCTTCGATGGTCAATGACTGACATGTTTGAAAAGATTAAGAATTTTGTGGATTCTCTCTGTGCAACTCATTTGACTAGCTCAATCTATAATTTGACAGGCTCAAATCATGGTTTTGATATGCAAATCAGCTAAAAGGCCACTGATGCGAGTGAGGTGGCGTTGAATTGTGATGATGCAGTGCGTGATGCTAGAACTACTGCAGCTTGTGGTGGCATCTTAAGGGATCATCTTGGCTCCTTTTTATGTGATTTTTCTATGAATGTTGGAGCTTGTTTGGTGTTAGCGGCAAAGTTGTGGGGCATTTTTTGTGGATTGAGGTTGGCTTAGGGGCGAGGATTTCGTAGAATTTGTGTTTATTCTGATTCCCAAGCAATGGTATCTCTTTTGACAAAAGGATGTTGCTATTCTTATCCTCATTTGAACTTGGTGAAGGGGATTCATGACATTCATAGATACCAAGGTCATATTGTGTGGAGTCATGTCATGCATGAGGCAAATCAAATGGCTAACTTGTTGGCAAAATTTGGTTTAGAGTTGCATTCTTGTATACATGTATTTGATGTTCCTCCTAGTTTTATTACTAATGCTCTTAGAGCTAATTCTACTTGTATTTGTTTTCCTATAGGCTTCTAGTTAGCCTCTTTTGATTCACAAAAAAAAATCTCATGGGGGTTGGCAACTGTATTTCATCCAAATGTATTATGGGCTTAAAAATTCGAGCAACCCTAAGTCCACCCAAGATGTTTAAGGTGTATAGCTTGTTGGGTCTTTGATATGCTTTGTCATTGACAGCGTAAGTCAATTTATCTGGCCCAAGTTTAAAAACTCACTTCTTGACATCTTGCTTTTTCAACACTACAAAATACAAACCATGACTTGGGCACAAAAAAAAAAGACAGATTAAAAATAACACAAGACAATAATGTACTAGTACTAATGTTATTTTAAGAACATTTCTTTTTAACATCAGACAATATTTAAATGTAATTTCTTAAGTCTGTCTTGTACTAATATTAATGTTATTTTAAGAACATTTCTTTTTAAAATCAAACAATATTTAAATATAATTTCTTAAGTGTTATTTTTTAATTGAAATTAAATTTTCTTATTAATAATTAATGTAGACCTTCAATCTTGAGCTTTATCATGAGAACTTTGTTTTGTTTTTTTTTTTATCATAAAACAATATTAAAATCACCTAAAAAAATTAGACCTAAGTTTTGTCGTTTAAAATTCAATACCTATATCCTAATTTCAACACCTATATCCTAAATTTACTGTACACTTCTTCTTCTTCTTCTTCTTCTTATTATTATTATTATTATTATTATTATTCTTGTTATTAATGTTGTTGTTTTACTTTTATCGAGAAAAACAATTAAATATCAATACTTAATTTATGAATCAATCTTAACGAGGGAAATATGGATGAGTCTAACATGAAGTACCTAATTATGTGGTACACTAATGAGTCATTGATTTTTACCGTCGAATATATTAATAAAATAATTAACGAATGAGATACGTGGCTTGCAATCGAGATCGCCTTTTGGCCACTTATTGACGTTAATTTGCATATAATATTATTTATTTATTTTGTAAAATATAATTTTGAAACAGTACCAAATTTTCTTTCAACACATTTATGACAAGTGAAACCCTAGCATAGGGGCAATCGGAGGTAGAGACAAGTAGCCATTACGGTTAATGTTGTTTGGAAGATGTGATGGCATTTTGCAATGTAGATGAGCATTGATTGATTGTTGGAGATGGATTACTTTTGTGAGTCCTGAGAAACGAGACAATTGGTTTGGGAAATGAGATGTTTGTAACAGAGGTCAATTGTGATGGTGAAGCAAGGCAGAAAGAAAAGTTAACAAAGAAATGGAAGAGCAACACAAGGAGAGTCAATGATGGCTGAGTGACCGAGTCCATTTTGATCTGCATTGGTTACATTGTGTATCCGTGGAATAGTCAACGACGGCGATTCGAACATCTGATGTCAGAGGCAAAAGCAAACATGGAACGACCATTTGTAATATGTTTGTCGTTGAAGTTCATTGAAGAACATTCATTTCGTACTGTTGATTGAAGAGAAACAGCATGTTCTTCTGAGGTTAGGTTTTTTTAATAATATTTTAATTTGGCACTGTGACTGAATTTTGCAAGTGATTAATTTGCAATGTTGTAAACAACATATGCATGTTGGAGGGTGGGAGAGGTTACAAATTAAAGGAGAAATGTGCATGGAGATGGAAATTGGTTCAAGAGCCTGAGGTTGCATAAGTGGGCTAGCATAGCACTGGGTGCAGTGAAGAAAACTCTTAGGGTGTCAATTGGGGTAGCCTAACCCATGCTGACAAAATTGGCATTCGACGGTGTAGGTTGGTGATTTTTCTTAATGTCAAGTTGTTGTATAAGTAGTAATGGTGTAACACCCCTACTTTTATATGTTAAATTATTCTATATGTTTAAAAATTGTTTTTATGTTATCAATGTATTTAGGATAATTAATAATAATTTTAAAATTTTTTGGAATTTATTAACATAATTTTTGTAAAATGACAAAAATACCCTTGATTGACTATGGGAACCAACTAGAGACTTTTTGACCTCAAAATATTTTGAAAATTTTATATTAAGTATCTCTCATTAGAAAAACTTTATTTTGAAAAAAAAGTAGTGAAAAATATAACAATCCTATTTCAATTCTTTCACTATTTTTTTAATATTTGACAATGCAATTCTGAAAAATTGGAACGGAGTTTCAAATTTCTAACTCCCACCATTTTGCTCATAATTCCAAGAGCTATTTAATTGTGATTTTTAATAATTTTTCCGAGCCGAAGCTCGAAAAAATTAAAAAATGACAATTTTGTTCCTATTTCTCAACATTAAGGATTGATATAAGGAAAAGATTCAATTGGCATTAAAATGTCAATTTGAGTTTGGAATTATGTTATATATATTAAAATACAATTTTGAGAATTTTTTGGAAATTTTCTGAAATTTTTGTATAAAATGTTCCTAGATGTCTAATAAGTCAGCCAGTACTGGTTTGACATTCAAAAATGGTGAAAATTATAATTTTAGTTTATTTATGGGTAAAATATTTAATTTTAGAATTTTCATAAACATTTTGGTATTTATTGAATTAAAATGGATTTTTTATGAATTTTCTAGCTTAAAAATACAAAATAAATACATATAATTTGAAATAAATTAAATAAATTAAAATTTATTATTAGAAATTTATTTTTGATGAAAAATAATGTATTTGTCCAGTTTTGCATTAAAATGCATTATTTTGATATTAAAAGCTAATTTTTCAAGTTTAGGCATTTTTATCGATACCGGTTAATTCACCTACAGATAAAATTTGACACATGGAGGCTTGGGACAGCTGGTGGAGCACGTCCCCAACCCTAAAATAGGTGATTCACCACCTATTTGGGATATTTGTCCCTAAATTGGATTAAAAATAAATAAAAATTAGATTTATAATATAATGCTTACAGAATGGATGATGTAAATTTTTGGACACCTAACCCCCCTCCTTCTTCTATAAATAGGCCTCAAAGTTTTCAGATTTTCACTCATCCTTTCCTCTCTCAAGCTAGCCAAATTCTTAGAGAGCTTCTCTCTCTAGAATTTTTTTTTTCTTTTACTTTGCTTTTGTACTAAAATTTTACTAGTTTTCCAACAACTAGTAAAGTTTTCTTCCTAAGAGCTTTGCATCAACAATTCCATCATCTTCATCAACTATCTTAGAAGTAATGGGGGGAGTGGGGTTAGTTCTAAATTATTGTCACTTTGCATGTTGGTAAGAAGGGTTTTTCCTTAAACCCATTTAGGCTCAAGTTTTATTATTGTTATTATTGTTTAATGTTAAACTTTAATTTTTGCTAAGTTGTTACTCTGCCCAAATTTAGATTATTAAATCATAATTACTAAATTGTTACTCTGGTCAAATTTAAATTATTAAATTTTACTTGCTAAGCTGTTACTCTGTTCAATTTTAGAAAATTAAAATGCATTTGCTAATCTGTTACTTTGCTAAAATTTAGAAAATTAAAATGTATTTATTTAATTGTTATTCTGCCAAAATTTTAATAATTAAATTATAATTACTATATTGTTATTCTGTTAAAATTTTATATGATTACTAAATTGTTATTTTGTTAAAATTTTGGTGTAATTTCTGCAAAAGGAGGCAGAAATGTTGATTGTACTGGTGCTCAAAGTAAATGAGACCAGGGAAACCTCTACTTCAGAAGTTAGGAATTGATAGTTTAGTGAATAATGTAAAGCAAGTGACATGCAATGGCATAGCACCCTCTTAGAGAAGCTACAGTTTGGTACGCTGAGGAATGAAAGACAGAGACCCACTTTCGGAGGTCTAGGGGGTAGGCATCGAGTGGTGAAGGTCCCAATGACCAGGTTAGCGCCCTTGAGGCGGGATATTCGCTTGACCAAGCTCGATAACCCCAATAACTGCTAAGCATTCCAGGAGTGGTTTGAGAGTATACCTCTATAAATGGATATCTTGACTATTATTTTCCTCAATGATAATGAGGATTGTATCACGTAATGATGTTGAGAGAGGTATATGTACTCTCAGTTACTTCCCAGGTTTTGTTGAGAACTATTACCCACTAATAGAAAGTATGGATCCATACCTAATCAAGGGTAGTCGGATACAACTTAGAATGAACCTTAGAATCCCTTGTGTTGTCAGCTATGTTTTATCTTTGTTTTATGATAGATTTCCTACCGTACATGTAAAAGTGACTTTAGAACAAAACACCTCACTCCATTATTTTCTTTTGTGTATGATTAATCGTGATTATTGAAGATGATGTTAACGCCTCGTGATGCTGAGTACGAGTTAGAGGACATCTCAATGGGGGAGAACTTGAAGACCTATAGTATTTTTCTTTTGTATGAGGGATAGGGTAGATGAAAACTGCTCTGTATAATATCTTTTTTATGTACATATTGGGTTAGATAATGTTTATCTTTTGATGTATTTTTTTTTTAGTTTTTTGTATTATCAAACCTTGATATATAGTTTTATGATATTTATGTATATATAGTCTTATCTTTCGTCTTTTACTACCATTTCTAAATTTTGTTAAGTTTGGAATTTTTTTTATAAAAGTGGAAAATTTTTACACGCATTTTCATTTATTTAAACTTAATAACTAAATCAATATGAATTGTATTTAATATGAATGAGTGTTACAAATGGCAATTATAAAATCTGACTGTGTGGATAGAAATCATATCACATGTTTATGTTCAAATGTTGTTGAGTGGGAATCGAGTATTGTGGATAAAATAATATTTTGGGGGCATGTAAAATTGTATGTGTATATTTTGTAGACAGGCTAAGGTGGTGTTTTTACAGGTTTGCAGGGTTGGCTTTATCAAGTTGGAATTACTGTTGCGGGTCACTATGGCAATGGTCCATTTCATTCATTTAAGGACAAGTCAGGAAAGTCAAGGTTGATAATCTGTGGTAAATAAGCATATTTGAAGACTTTTGCAGTGTTGTTATAGTTGCAGCAAATTGAAAAAGTGGAAGAACACGGACCTAGATTATCTGCAGTCCATATTTCCCTACAATCCTGCACCTAATCTTAAGGTGTTATAATTCAGCTCTACCTTATACGGTGATTCTTCCGTTTTGCTGTTTTGGGTGGCATTTACAAGGTTAGTTTCCTATATGTCAGAGCTATCATTAAGTTGAGAGTAAAAGAGGCATCCCAGATTGATGATAATTGCATCAAAAAATGAGTAATTCCTTACTTTAATCTTTTCAGAGGCATCCATTTTGAGCCAAGTAAAAAGCAAAGGAAGGTCAACTACAACTTGCTTCGATACATGGCACAGCTTGAATCTAGTTGGGAACTTGCAACATGGAGTGGCTTCCTCAAAATCATGCCATATGAAAGGGAACATTCAAGAAGAAAAGTCTACAGATAACATGAAGCCAGGATAAAGGAAACACAATGAAGAAATGAGCATTAGTAAACAACTAACGATTTTTCTCTATCAGCAAGAATATTCCCCAAAATATACCAAAGCACTATAAATTTCAAGTAATATTTCAACGAAAATGTGACACGTCCCATTTATTAAACTATCATGAATTTCAAAAGCTTATTAAGAACCATAAGTGCTCTTCCAAGTATAGTGTCAACTTTTGTGTATTACATTGCACAATCTACAGCTAAAAGATTGGAGAAAAGTTCAATACAGTAGATTAAAATAAGACTAGAGAGAGTTTTTGTTAAGCAAAAAGATGTGAAGCAAAAAGGTACTGATTAAAAAAATCGTTAACTGAAGTTTGGGGCCTTTAATGAAGATTCTCAAAAATAAAATATTAAATAGGTGGTTGTTATTTTTTTCTCAAATAAACACTGAAGCATTAATTAACTCACACATGCTAACACAAACCTTACATGTACTTTTACTAGCTAAATTAGCCTACACCCTTGTATTGTTGTTTTATGGGTAAAGCCAAATGTAACTATTATATATATAATGTAGAATAGTGGTCTACAACCAAAAAATTTTGGAATCCAATCTAAATTATTCGTAAGATTTGGTAGTAATTAATTGTTGGATAAATTAAGGGTGTAAAGAACGCCTAAATATCCAAGATTCACTACTACTAATAATAACTTAATTATTTTGGCAAAATTTAAGAGAAAACGTAAGAGGTATGGATGTTAATTTAGACAGTAGTTATTTGGTTGATTTAAATTCATAAAAGTGGTATAATTATTAAGGAAGAATAGATTGATTTAATTAGGATAATGGACTTCATTAAGTTTAGGCCATAGTTATGATTGTCTTAAAAAATTGGGAGATCTTTCCTTTTTCACAACGGTGTCATAGAGGAGGAGGTATGAAGGGACCTTGGACTGTTGAAAAGGATAAGTGGCTTGTTGGGTATGTCAAGCTGCATGGTGAAGGCAAATGGAACTCTGTTGCTAGGCATGCAAGTGACAACCACCAATTTTTTTTTACTATTTTATTTCTTAATATGAATAGAAATAGATGTCACATTTACAAGTAACAGTCTAACTATAGCAACAAAACAAGTGAATTTGCTTTCAACTTCTACTCTTCATAATGGCTACATTCATGTGTACCTAAGTTCTTCATTTTGAAAATTATACTCTAATATAGAGTGTCACGATGTCACCCTTCATACCTTTTTTCTTCCTATATTAATATTATCCATTTTCCTTTGCTATGTATTATTGTAATTAGTCTTATGGTCAAGTGATCATGTATCCAAGTGATTCATTATGATTTATTGTTATTGTCCATTAACAGGTAAATTTTCAATTCTTCTACTCTTGAACTGCTACAATGCTATTGCAGAGCAAGAAAAAAAAAAGATAAAAAAGTTTCATTCTTTTCTTCACACCTTAAACGTGAACTTGTGCCTTATTTATACCAAAAAGATGACAAAGAACCAAGGATAACTAGGAAAAACATAAAAATAAAACCAAGATATAGAGTAGACGGATCTATATTTCTCAAGCAGCTAACATATGCAGTTATCTGAATTTATTAGCAAAGAAATGATAGAGAACAAAGGTATGAATAATTAATTGCCAGTACACCAAACCCATAAATAGAACCCCTGAACCACTTAATTGGCAGGGAGCAACGAAACTTAATAGAAGTACCTAGCAGCATATAAACAAAAGGGAAAATAGCATCATGTAAACAAAAAGCTTGTTACAATAACTTCATTGAATGATTCATTCATAATACAGCAAAAAAGTACATTCTAATCAGCCAAATCATTACAGTTGGAACACCTCAAACTTAGTAGTCATTACATTTCCTACCTTAATAGCCAAATATCATGCTAAAAAAATGCAGTGACAACATTTCCTAATTCCTACCCTGAATTTGGCCTGAAAATCACACTTTCAATTTGGGAAAAATCTCAAAAATACAAAAGAACAAGATAAGACTTTCATGTTTCATCAATTTCATCCTCATTATGCCTTGAACAATCACCTCCTCAAGCATGCACCCATACACAGCTCCATGATTTTGTGAGCCCAGGTAAACCTTTGACGACACCCCATCATCATGAACCAACCCATTGGACCAAAACACAAACATCAGAGTCGTCTTCCCTATCCTTCATCTCTCTCTCTCTCCCCCTCTCTTCCTCGTTTCCTCTCTCTCGCTTGCACCGCCACCATGATCCCCTCTTTTGGTGTATTTCTCTTTTTTTCCCCTTTCTTGCTTGCCCTTTCTCTCTCCATGCTATCCCTCTCCTTCTCGCTCACATGCACAGGCTTGGTGCCTTCTAAACAGTGACAGTGCCGCTCCATGCTAACAATGACGCCTTCCTCTTCTGCTAGGGTTTTCAAACGCTGGATCAATCGCATTTAGGATGTTCATCGGAATCTTCACCGGGAAGCAGCTTTTGACACTAGTGACGAATTAGTGATTGTGGTTGGGTCTTGTGACGGCAAGGGACTCACGAGCAAGGTGTTTAAGTCTGCTCGAGTAAGTAGGGACACCGTATATCCACTACGGTGTTGTTTTGCACTGATTTAAATATATTATTAAATTTAGTTTTAAATTTATTATAATTTTTTCCCCTAGTAAATAACCTCCTACAGCTGGTCAATTTAGTGCCTCATGGGTAAGGGAGGCACCTTACTACTTCACCTTAGACTGACTCCGGAAATATAAATCATCTTCCTGCTTTAGCTTGGTGTCTTTTTTCTTTAGGTATATTGTTCTTCCACATTGATCCAACGCTTAAATAAGTTAAAAAAAATGTAGATCCAATAAGTAAATAGGCCCAAAAAAAGATATCAGACAACAACCTACAAAAAAGAAAAGACTTCGATTACGTAGCATTCCATCAAGTACAAGGGTTGCACTACAATGCATAAGAATGAACACAATATATATAAAGAAGGATATTAACATTTAGAATAAATTATACTAATATATAGTAAAATTTCATCAAATTTCTTCTGATACATCTTTTTTTATTCTTACACTAACTTTCCGTAATTATTTCAAAAATATTACATTGACATCATTAATTATTTAAAAAACATTATACCGTATAACTCTATTAAAAAGATTACTGTAAATGTTTAAAAAACAAAGAGTTATATACGATCTCAAAAAACTTTTAGAGTGTCCGTATAGTTTACTTTATCACTTAAGGTGCACGTTGTTCTCTAATTTTCTTCACCTCTAGATTCTATTATTCTCATTGACTTGAACATCAAAATCCTTACAAATGATCACCCATTTTTTTGCAAGATTCTTTATTTTTCCCCCAAGATTCTGGAAGCATAGCAAAGGACCACCCCAATATTGCCTAAATGAATTGTATGTGATTTCCACGTCGTTAGGCTGGTGCAGAACAGGTATAAAAGCAAACTTTGACCAAATTTAGATAATTTTTCAATAAATTTATACAAAAAATAAAAATTAAATTAATTTTTTTCTATAAGTTAAAATAAATTTATCCACTTTATCTTCTTTTTTTTTTTTTTCAGAAATTCTATCATCTTAACTTTTTGTAAAAGTTAGAGTGTATAAATTAATTCACAAAAATTAAATTCATTTTACTTTTTTTTTTATAATTACTTATTGAGAAGTTTATTCAAATTAACCCTATTAGTTTAGATATTCAGCCATTTTGAAAGAAATGTAATAGTAATACATTTTTAAATGTAGTCTTTTTAATATATTTGTTAGCTATAATTTTGACATTTACAAAGTCATATGAATCTCACTTTTTATGTAACAAATTTCATACATAATTTCATGAATTATAATAAAATTTAAATAATAATAATAATAATAATAAATAAATAAATAATGTTTTACTAATATTTTTTGTTAATAAATAAAAGGGCAACCTACAGTTAAACTAATGCCACACTATGATCATGGGACCTTTTCAATGCAAGTAACTCGTGACCTGTTTGATTTGAAAGGGTACGTTTTTTCATAAATCATTATAAAAATCATGTTATTTTCATCTTTTTTGAAAGGTTCTTTTATTTTACTTATGTTTTTAAAGATTTATATAAAAGATAGTAAAAAATAATTAGTACATCACTTACAATCTTTGCAATAAATAAATAAAAAAAAGACATATCTAGGAAAGTTTGTATATGGTCCTAATTTCTAAACTTCTTGTTAATATAAAATTGTTTTTTATTATTTTTATTAAAAAAATATGTTAATGATTAGTTATTTTTTCACCAGTAATTTTTTCTAACAAAAATTAAACTATTAATATAAATATAATGGATATATATTTATAACATGATATATGATGTATTATACCAGTGATAGAAAAGTACTGACATTACGTATCATTTGTTATATTCATAATATTATCTAGTAATATATTGTATTATTAGTATAATATACAGTATGTATACTAATCATTTTATTTATTTTAAATAAAGTCTATACCGATAAGAATAAATCTAATAACTAATCGTTAGGATATTATTTATTTTCTGGTAGTGTTAGAAGTTCATGACAACAAGTATTTTATATTGTGTTTAAAGTCCATCTTCTTTCTCTTTGAATCCAAAAAGAAAAGGAGATATTATTATCATGCGTTTAACTTTTTCTTCCACCTCATTTTTTTTTTAATTTTTCTTCTTATTTTTTTTATTTTTTATTGCATCATTTATCACATTTTTTATTTTCTCTCTGTTTTTTTTTTTTTATATAGTTTTTCTTTCTAACCTTTTCTTCCATCTACCCATACACCATAAAGTGGAGTGTTTTTCCAAAGAAAAATAGTCTATCTTCCTCTTGAGAACTCGAAATTTAGCGCACAATTATTTTGCCTTAGATAATTTGGGTTAAAGAATTAAAAATCGCACTATATTTTGTCATGTATCTCAATCTACTTGCTTTTATATATCTTCAATAAAATAAAATATCCCATACTCAAATTAAAATTCGAATCACTCTAGTTTCCAAAGGGCTTCATAATTGTGCCCCCCACTATTATAACATGCATGTTACATAATACTTTTCTTTCAATATCACTAAACATGGTCCCTAAAGTAGTTGTTAGTGAATAAAAAATAAAAATTAATAAAAGTGTATAATATATATTAAAACAAAAATTAAAAGGTCCAGTATATAATATTTTTGTTTTTAAATTTGTAACAAGTGTCATCGCTATAAGTGCAGTCCTCAACACCGACTTACATTCTACACGTTTTATGAACGTTAGTTATCCACATATCCAACGGCCAAAACGAAAACGCGGGCATTGACTGGTAGATTGTTAAAGATAATTAGATAAGGATGGGTTCTTTATTTTTATCGTACATTCCAGAAATTATTGGTCTAAATTCATTCACCATCATTCACACTCGCAATATTTTTATAAGGTCCCCTGGTCAGTGATAAGTGTGCTTCATCGATCAGTTCAAGAACAAAGGGAAAGTCACAACTCACTCAGAAGCATCATGCACAATCCTCCCCCGCCAGGCGGCCCAGGCTCTCACGACCACCACGGCCCAGGTCCACACCACCACGGCCCAGGGCCTCACCCCCAGCCCGGCCCGCCCGGCCCACCGCATCCTGGACCTGCACCACCGCCAGGCCCGCCACATGCTCATCCATCTCCTCCGCCTCCTGGTCCTCAAGCACCTCCTCCTGGCCCACACGGTCACCCTCCGCACCACCGCTGATGATGTTATGCGTATGGAGCTTATAGTGAATAATTATCCTCCATATATATGATGTGTTGTTGAATGCTTTAGTTTCTTTTGGTGCTTTTGAACCCTCTATATAGCACAGGTGCTAAATTAGGTTTTGTGTGACTTAACAGCTTTATGGTTCCGCTACTACCTATATTTACCGTGTATCACCGTGTGTTGTCCTTTGTGCTTTCTATGGTGTGCATATTATTGGAATAATAAATAAAAGGATGTGATTTCTATGTATGTTGCATTAATCCATATATTATTAGAGCTACATGCGTGCTGCGGCTTACATGTTGGAAATTAAATTGATGTTCAGATTGCATATGGGAAATTATGAAATGATGCTATATTTCTCACTTCTGAGTTTAATTATAATTTTATTACCGAGGTTGAATGCATGATTTTAAGTCTTTTTTAAGTAATATCGTGGTAATGAAAAATTAACTGTACAAATAATTTATTACGGTATATGCGTTATGTTGTGAAAGAGGATATAACATGAACAATGATAGTAGCAGCGATAATCATAATCAACATCGCTAGGTCATGTTTGAATTATTTATTTTTTTTCATATATACTTATAACAAAAATAAAAAATAAAATAAATTGAGTTTTTTGTATAAATTGAAATTAATTTATGTATTTAACTTTTATAAAAGCTATTTTTATTTAACTTTTTTATAAATTAAGACGTATAAGTTAATTTTAAGTTATGAAAAAGATTTAATATATTTTTTTTATAAGTATTTATGAACAAATTTATTTACACAAGAACTTGCTTATGAATTAAGGATAATGCATTTATTTGTTGAATCATACTTGAATAAGAAATTTGGTTTCCTCTAAATAAAAACAGTCTTGTGAATGAAAATTTGTCTTATTAATGAACTTAAAGGGCTTAATTTAAATTAATCAGATCCAATACAATTTCTAAATACCATGAAAATTAAAAACAAATGCTTTTCGACCAAATAAGGGTAATTTTGAAAAATTATTACAAAAATTGAAAAGAATATTCATGATTAGTTTGAGGTATTTTTTTTTAGGTTAAATTAATTAGTAAGTCCTTTAACTATTTGAAATTTTTAATTAGGTCCTCAAATTAAAAAAAAATTGTAATTAAGTCTTTGATTTTGTAAAATTTTTGTAATTGAGTTCCTAAGGTCTCTAAAACTGTCACAAAAATTGTTATTTTCTAGCAGTTTTAAGTTGCTATAAACTAATATTAGGAACCTAATTACAAAAAATTTATAAGATTAAAAACTCATTTACAAATTTTTTTAATTTAGAGACCTAATTAAACATTTCCAAATACTAGGAATTCTACAGATTAATTTAACCTTTTTCTTTATTTTGTCACACACGTTGCACTTCTTTAGGTAGCACAACATTTTGTGTATGTTTGGGTGAACATTTGTAAAATTGATTTTGTAAATTAATTTTGGTTAAAACTGACTTTGTAGTAAGGTGGTTTATATTTAGATGTTTTTATTCTAAAAGCAAGTTAATAGTAAAATTTAATATAAAATTTTTTATCTAACTAAAAGCTACCTAAAGTTGCTTCAATTTAAAATCAATTTTAGACCCAAAATTAATTCTTCAATGTGGAATCAAACATGTAAACATTTATCTAAAATCACGTTAACTAATATTTCAAGGTAATTTTGAATAATCCAACGCAAATCCAAACACACATAAAAAGATTGTATGACTATCTTGTGACAACATTTAGTGATCACTTACGTAGATTAAACAAAATTAACACACCAAATATTACCACGTGGTAGCAATGCAAGGCTCACATTACAATATTTGAATATTATTTTATTTGAATACTTAAAATTAATTAAACAAGTTAACTTATTTAGTTAGAACATATGGGAAAAAAACACGTGGGTTTTATCTCTATAGATAGACCTCAATAGGAAAATTGAAGAGTAATGACAACAATTTGGAGCAGTCAAAGGGAGTCAATTTGGCTCATCTAAGTTGGCTTACCACAGGTTGGTCAAAAAATGAGTCAAACCATTCTGGCCTATTTTTAAGTGAGAACCCAACTCAATCAACCACAGGTTAATGGGTTATACAAGTTGCCTCACCAAAAATAAAATTAAAAAATTATAAAATTATAAAAAAAATAAAAGTAAAAATACCAAAAAAAAATATACATGAATACACATCGGTGAAATTCTCAAACCATATATTATGTTAAGGCTTTATTTGTGATCCAAATATATTGTAGTTAATTTTTTCTACGTATTTATGTAATTAATAAATTAGAATTTTTGGAAAAAATAGAATATTTATATTTTATTCTAGTAAATTAAACCAAAAACATAAATTTCATATTTAAATCGTCTCATTTTTATCTAATAATTTTTATTTTCTAGTTGTATAAATGTGTGAAAGTTTCAATTACAAAAAATAAAAAATAAAAATTTAATATATTTGTTAGAGTATGAATAGAAGTAAATCTGAATCCTTCATTTAAGAACCATGATAGGCAAATAAGAAAATGAAAATCTTTGTTAGAGTATGAATAAATGTAAAAATAAAAAATAAAAAATCCTAACAAAGTCCTCTTATTCTATTATTGCTACAATAATGTGCAACACCAAAAACAATGATATAGTAATGCGTGACAAAGTAATTATAATAAATTATAACAATTAGATTAGCACTCAAGTAGTGAATGATATAGTAATGTGTAGCACTATTCACTGTACACGATTCAAGTCCATATACTTTCCAAATAAAGTGCACACAAAATTCAAATATGACGAAACTTCCTTCACAACTTAACTGCAAAATGTTATTCTTCTGCACCAAAATATGCATAAGACAAATAACAAGACAAATGACAAATACTTACTCCAAGTTCATCAAATGACAACAAGACAAAATGTTATCCAAATGACAAGTACCTATGACAAATCCAAATTCCAGTGACAAGTTTAACATAATTTTGACAAATGAGTAGTCCAAATGAAAAACACTCCTAGATTGTTGTTGTCCTTGTCCATCAACAACATTAGAGTCTTGAACAGTTAAAACTATAATAACTTCCCCTCTTTCAATATCTTTGTTATCTTCATTTACAATTCAAAAAAATATTAATAATGAATGATTAAGTAATATAATAAATTAATAACAAAGTAATAATAAGTCATAAAAATTACCAAATTTAACAAAGTCATTCAACCAATTTCAGGTTAATGAGTGCTTGAACATTGTTAGAAAGAAGGGAATAACGATATTTGTTTAGCACACAAGAACTAAAACTAAAAGCAAACTCATTAACAACAGTAGTTATTGTAATGCTTAACACATCACAATCATCTCAAAGAGCCTTGGATAATGATCTCGACAATCCATCCAATACAACAACACATCCAACTTATAAAAAAACGTTGGGTCAAGATTTCGCCATCCAAATAAAGATCCAATTCAAACCTTTTAGTGTTATTAACATTTTGGCTCACATAATTAACATATTCTTAAGACATTGTAAGAAAAATAAAATAAAATAAAATAATCAAGGGTATATATTAAACAATAATGAAAATAAATGAAGAAAAATAAATGGGTTTTAAAAAATGTTTAACTTACATCAAATGCATCCATCACTTGCTCATCCTTTATATAGGAAACTTGCTGCATGGAGGAATGATTTGAGAATTTGAAGCACTCGATTCATGTGACCTTACATTCGCATGTTCTTCAAACAACTTGTATATGTTATCCTTTAAACGACTAATCTTGCTATTTAACTTCCAGCTATTGTCAATAAAATGAGTAGTCAAACAAATATACCATTCTTGAGTATAAAAAGTCCAACAATTATATGTCAAAGAAATTCGGTTATAGCATTTATGCATTGTAAGTTTTAATTTTGTTTTTGGTTTAAGATGAAATTTTCAAATACTAGTCACAATTGTATTCATATTCAAATGTTTTACATTCCGAATTAGCAATGAATGTAATTTCCTAATTCACTTATATTCAACAAAATAAAAGCTAGCCCATGCTCAATAATAGCCATTGAAATCACCTCATGTAGACTGTTTGTGATCAAATTCCTTAGTCCTTAACTTCCTTACATGATCAATTATCATTCCACCCACATCTTAGTATTTAGGTATTAGTTTACAACTTTTTTATATGACATAACAATGTTGACGTCCCTATTTTGGTACCACCAATAACATACTCTTATCCACACCTATTGCATTTAGTCTTTTCTTTACCATTTTTTATACCAATTATAGTAAAATGACCCAAACTTTAGACGTAATTGTATTAGGCCTTTTACATGCTCTATCAATATCACCACCCACTATCTCAATCCCGTTTAGCTTTGGTGGCATAAACTCATTCATAATGTTTAACTCATCATCAATACAAATTATATTTACACTTCGATGTATAGTTTCATATTTCATTATGCAAATATAATTCACAAAGAAGTAAAAACTTATTACTATATGCAGTGGTAGTGGCTAATATTATTAGGTATTAAAGCATTACATAAGCTTCTATAAATATTAGCTAATTAGAACACTAAAGTGCTCTAATTCACGTTAGGTGGTAACAAAAATAGATAGTTTCTTAAGGTTTAAAGTGTTGTTCCTGCAGAGGTATTATATGGCTGTAAATAATGTGATCAAGAAACATGAACAAGCTGAAATGTGGTTGGTTTAAAAAAAATGGGATACTTTTTGCAGGACTAAAATTTCCTCTTTATTTTTAACAAAACAAATACATTGTATGAAAAAAATTCATAAAAATTTGTTATGACATGATTAATTAAAAAAATGACTAAAGATTTGACAAAAAATGTACATATAGATAAAGAAAGAATCATAAGGAAAACATGGAGAAATAGTCAAATAAAGGACTTGAATCTACTATATTTTTAAGCAAAAGAAAAACAAAAAAAATGTGTGAACTGTGAAGACTTACGTACACCAAGTGATTGTGGATTTGTGATTGGTTGAGACTTGAGGAAATGAGCTTGAATTGCAAGTGCCACTTCCACATGTTCTACAAGTGTGAAGTGAACAAGCGACTTCTATGCATTTTGCAACAAAGATAAGAAATCTAACTAGTTATTGATATAAAAAGATATTAAACATATGCATATTGTAAACAAAATTCACAAACAATGAAGTACAACAGAATTCTACAATCAAAAATGGTCAAAAGAAAAATCTAGATGTAAACTATTGTAAATATCGTAGATATTTTGGGATATGAAAAAATATCTCTTTGTATCTTAATATTTATCTTTTTTGATATTGTTTCCTTATTTCCCCTTTTAGGCTTAGTTTTTTACCCTATAAAAAGGAGATTAGAGCTTGTATTAAAAATTTATCAAATATATCAAAGTTCCTTTTCTTTAAACTTAGTATCAAAGCTCTTGATCTTGGGGGTTTTATTTTTGTTGCTCGATAGATTAGCTAGATAGCTAGACAAAATATGTTGGTTAGGTTAGCATTTTGCTGCCCTTGCATAACAGTGGTTCAGTCAAGCTTGAATATAAGCTTGCCCAAAATGGGTTGAATTGGTTTGGGCTAGCCATCAAGGCTTATGCTTAGATTCATGGTGAACTTGTATTTAGTGTCGTCAAAGACTCAAGCTCAGTTACATTTAGAATCAGAAAGGTAATGTGCATTTCATCCTAATTTTATAATATGAATTGCATTTAGCATCAGCCGTCAAGGCACATACTTAAATTCATGCTTGTATTCATATTATAATTGCATTTAGGGGGCACCAAGGCTTGTTCTTAGAGTCATGGAGCAATTGTTTTTATTGTTAATAAAGGCTTACGGCATAATGCATTCCATCCCAATTTTATAATATGAATTGCTTTTTAGGGTCAGCCATCCCACATGTTTAGATTCATGTTTGCATTTATATTGTAATTGCATTTAGGGTCATCAAGAAAAATGCTTAGATTATTGGAGCAATTTTATTTAGCATCATTAAAAATTCAAGCATAGTTGTATTTAGAGTAACTAAGGCACAGTGCCTCCCTCCCATTTTTACAACATGAATGACTTTAAGGATTAGTCATCAAGGCACATACTTAGATTCATGTACACAATTATATTGTACTTGCATTAGGGCCATCAAAAGGACTGTGCTAAGATTCATTACATAATTGTATTTAGTGTCACCAAAGACTCAAGCACAATTGCATTTAGAGTCATCAAGGTACAATGCATTCCATCCCATGTTTACAACATAAAATGCAGTAAAGGTCAGCCATCAAGGCACATGCTTAGATTTATATTTGCATTCATATTGTAATTGCATTAAGATCCATCGTGCCCTATGTTTAAAATTTATAATGCATTGTATTTGGCAACATCAAGGTTCATGCCAACCATCCTAATTCAACATAATGAATCAAAAACTACAATTAGCATCATGAAGGGCCAAACATCCCATCAAGATTTAAAATTATGAAATAAGAATTGATCTTGCAATCAAATTCAATTTAGGATCATCGACGCTTCAAAAGACCATTCCATTTCAAATTTGTGAATTAAAAATTCATATTGTAGTTGCCTTTAGGCTTGGGACACTGAGGGTTATTCTAAATTCATAAAGAACTCAAGATTACGAAATAAGGCATTCATCTTGAATTCAATATTTATCAAATTCAATTTAGGATCATTAAGGCTTCAAGGGACCATCTCGTTGCAAAATTATGAATAAAAAAAATTCATATTGTAGTGCCATTAGCTAGAGTTACCAAGGGTCGTGCTAAGTTCATAAAGAATTCAAGATTTTGAACAAATAATTAAACTTGAATTAGAGGTCATAGTAATTTTCATTGTTCATAACATTCTTGAATTAATCAAGAATGAGAATATGTCACAAACGATGCAATTGCTACAAAACATTCGTGTAAAACACAGTTTTGAGGTAGAGTGGATTTGCTTATTGAAGGCACCATTTACCTTAAATAAAAAAAATACAAAAATTCAAAGATTAAAAAAAGAAAGACCAAAACAAAGAGAGAGATGAAGGACCCAAAAGATAACAAGAAATAAAATTCAAACGAGCTACAAGGCAAATGTTAACCATGTATTCATTGAGCCCAATCAGGAATCTAATGTTGAATTTTGCTGGTAACATTGAATGAACCCAACCACGGAGACAATGTTTGAAACTCAAAGCTTATGTGTTTACATGATTGATCTCTCTCTCATGAATTTCAAGTACTCGTATGATATTTATAAAGAGACATTCATCCTAGGTTCCTTATATCTTAAATATACATGCAACACTCTAAACCCAAACATGTTAAGGTTGTAGAGATCCATCATTATTGCAACTTTTATTCGCATTACTAATTGTTAATTAAGTTTGTCCAAAATAATGTTTTTTTTTTAACTAGAATTTTCATTGTGTATAAGTTTGCCAAGTTTTCATGTATTGCATAAATAATTTTAAAAAAGTAATATGATATGAAGAATAAAGTACATATAATCTCATAAAAAAAAAATCCATATAAAGAAATCAATCAAATAGTATACTCTATTTACGAAATTCAAATAAGTGTTTTTTTTTAAATTAACTTTCCTATTTTATTTTCCTTTATTATGAATTAAAAAACTAAATGAAACATTTTTTTAATTTAACATATGGATAGAGCATACGTTTTAATTTTAACGTTCCATTTGAGTATATTCTCAAGTTATGTTTGGATTTAGCTTGAAAGCAAGATAGAGTTTAAAATAAGAGCTTTAAAAATAAAGTAGAAGTTATTTAATAATTTTATTTATTTTAATTTTAAAGTTCATTTCAAGTAAAAATTGTTTGATAAAAAAATTTAAAAATTTTAAATTTATTTAAAACTAATTGTCTCACTCAAATGAAATAATATATTTATGAAAATAAAAAATTATGAAAAATTAATTTAATCAAAATAAATTTATTTCCATGATAGAAAAAATACATAAAAATATTAAATTTATAAATTTTAATTTTAAAATTTTCAAAAATCATTTTATTTAATAAAAAAATTGAAGTTAATTTACAAATAATTTACTATAAATAATATTAATTAAATAAATTTAAGTATTAATTACAAAAGAGAAAATTTTTAAAACCTTCTATACTATTATTCAATAATATTTTTATAAGATAAAAAATAATTTATTTAAACAAAATTTAATAAGGTCGATTTATATTAAAAAGTGTTTAATAGATAATCTAAATCGTATTTAATAGATGTATTATTGTAATAAATAATTCAAAAACTTAACTACAAATTATAAAGTTAAAAAATCTGAAATTAAAATTAAAATTAAATAATAAAAAATATAAATATTTCAATATATCAATATTTTATTTAACTATATTAGTTATTCATTTCAGTAATGTTCTTTTATTTCATACAATAAAACTTAAAAAAATTTAAAATAGTTAATATTTCTTAATTTTACAAAATAAATAATTTAAAAATAAAATATGACCTTACAATAAATAAACATAATTTAAAATAAACTAAAATCTGTCAGAATTATTTAATGAAGAAGTCAATGAAGCACTCAAATTTTAATGAAAAATTAAAAAAAACATACCATTTTAGATTAAGTTGATATTCAAAGAAGGGAATGCGTAAATAAACTTTGTGTAAGCTATGAAAAAGCTCTCCCTATTAACTTAATTAAAAGCTTCTTTTTTTAAAGTTTTGTTATATGAAAACAAGTTATTTATTTTTTAGGAGCCTTTTATGAAAAGTGTTGGATTCGACTTGTTATTTTAAGGAGAAGATAAACTAAAAAAAGAAAAAACTAGTTCAACACACATTCTTGTAATAAGACTTCATTTGAATTATTGCGTGATAAAATGTCATTATTAAAAAAATCATTCCACTAAAAAATAAATAAAGAATAAAATGATGTCAACTAAATTAAAAAAGATAATTGTATTCTCTTTAAACAAATTAAAAACAAGCAATATTCTTATTTTTGTAAATTATTAATAATGTTTTATTTTAGCTTATGCATTAAATGTAGGGGTGTAAGTGACTAGGTTGAGTCGGATTTGTGTTTTTTTTAAGCGACCTAACCCAAACCAACTCGACCTTAATCGGGTTGGGTTGAGTTGTGTAATCAAGTTTAACAATTAAAATATTAATATAAATTCAAAAAAAAAAACAAACAATATCATATGATAACATGGCCACAACTAAGGTGAACCACTATTACATGTGGTTTATGGTGGTCCACTTTTATTAACCGTTAGGTTAATATAATCTAACACAGTCCTACTTACATCCTTCCATACTATATCAATCTAACTTTCTGTTGATGTCGGTGACCCTCCAACATATGATGCCGTTGAAGGTGGTTTCTGGCAATAACGCCATTTTCCCCCTCTGTTTTTCGCTTCTTCTCTCTCCCTATTCTTCTTTGGGTTTGGTTCTCCTTTTCTTCATGTTATTAGCTATTCTAGCAACAACTTTGAATGCTTCTTCGATTGGTTCTACAACCAGACACCCAACAACCCTATGGAGAGAAACAAACAGATATACTTGTAACAAACATATTTTAACGTCAATCCTGATTTGTATGGGTTTGGATGTGCATATTTGGTGCGAGGTTGTCTTGGTCGCTAGAGACACCTATGTGAAGGTAGAGGATGCCTTTCTCAGCTACTTGGGCCATGCGCATTTCGTGTTTTCGTACCACTTGTTGCCGTAGTTGATGATGCAGTCACTGGGCTCAAGGTGGTTGGAGCAGTGGCATTGGTGTGGTCGACGGAGGCATCGACCTTAACGAGGATGTTGACAAATTTGGGGCACTGGAGGGAGAGGACAAAGTTGCGAAGGGTGTATTGGCCCATGAGTGAGGGGGAGCCCTTGTTGCGAGTTCAATCTAGGGGCTTGTCGACTTTGGAGGTTGTGAGGTTTCATTTTCAGGGTGCACGCCACCGAAAATCTCCTCCAATGGCAGTGAACGGTCATTAGTGGAAGGATTTGCTAGGGAGAAAGTTGGGGGAGGGATAATTTGGTATGGAAGATGTAAGGTAAAATTTATAAAGATGAGATTAATCTAACAGTTAAAAGTTATGGTTCACCGTGGACCACCTATCCAGGTGGTCCACCTTAGCCTTCGTTTGATAACATTTGGTAAGAGAATAGTCATGTAAATTTCATCAGTTGGTAAAGTGCATCTCCACAACATATCAATTTCATTGGTTGCTACCACATAATAGTCATGTAAATTTTGTATATTTTTTAAATATTGTGCTACTTGTATTAATGCAAACACATGATAAAAATTACTTCAAATTGATAGTTTTTTGTTTTTGTTTTTATATTTTTATAATAAGTTTTCAAAAATATCTCTAGGTTATATTGGATAAATTTTTACATAAATACTTATAAGAGAAAAAAAAATAAGAAAGAAAAATAAGTTGTACTTTTCCGTAGGCTAAAATGAACTTATCTACGTTAGTTTTTAGAGAAATTAAATAAAAAGAACTTTTATAAAAATTAAATACATAAGTTGATTTTAATGTATACACAAATTTATTTTATTTTCTTATTTTTTTTATAAGTATTTATGAAAAAAATTATCTGAAAAAGACCCAAAACTAAAAACAAGTGCCAATTTATATGACGAATAAAACCTTTAATCTGTCTCCATTTTTCTTTTGTGCCAAAACACTATCACAGCCCTCATTCCGTGGATTACTCTCAAGAAAAATATATTAGTGATATGTTTTCGAAATCTTGTTTATAAATCATTAAACAGAAAGTAAAATTTGTAGAATTTCATGAATATCTATAAATTACAGTACAACAATAAAAATGTGTCATAATTTATAAAGTGTGGTGGAAAATGCCCTGAGCTATGGGATTCGTTTCATTTTCGTTTTGCATATTCAGTTTTTTATTTTTTCGTGTTGTGGCTATGATAAGTTTGTTGGCTTTTATAATAATTATCTTAAAAGTTATACCAACTGATGATTTCTAATTGGTTAATAGTGTAAAACTGTTTTACACTGACAGTGCATAGTCATTAAACTCTTTAAGAGATTACTTTCCATTATTATTCAAATTATAGTAAATTATCAATACGATGCCTACCGTGGGCCGGAGTTGTTTGCTTCTACTGGGCTGGGCCCAGTCCACTGGAAATCTCATCTCCCCTACCATCAGCCTAGTCCTTACCCTAAAACCCGAAAAACCCCATCTCCGTCTGTCTGAAACGACGGTGAGAACAATTCCCTCCCACTCCCTTTCTTCGCACTTCACATTCCACCATGGACGACAGCTTGTACGACGAGTTCGGCAACTACATCGGCCCCGAAATCGAGTCCGACAAGGACGACTCCGACAGGGACTCCGACGCCGACGACAACCCCGACGAGCCCGACGACGGAGGCGCCCAGTCCGACGGTGAGGATCCGAGCAACGGATGGCTGACAACAATCTCGAACGATGTGGAGAACCAGGTGGTGCTGGCGGAGGACAAGAAGTACTACCCGACGGCCGAAGAGGTGTACGGCGAGGACGTGGAAACCCTAGTCATGGACGAAGACGAGCAGCCCCTGGAGCAACCCATCGTGAAGCCGGTGCGGAACATAAAGTTCGAGGTGGGCGTGAAGGACTCCTCCACCTACGTGTCCTCGCAGTTCCTCCTCGGCCTCATGTCGAACCCTACCCTGGTGCGGAACGTGGCGCTGGTGGGGCACTTGCAGCACGGGAAGACCGTGTTCATGGACATGCTCGTGGAGCAGACGCACCACATGTCCACGTTTGACCCTCAGAGCGAGAAGCACATGCGGTACACGGATACCAGGATTGACGAACAGGAGAGGAGGATTTCCATCAAGGCCGTTCCCATGTCCCTGGTGCTGGAGGATAGCAATTCCAAGTCGTATCTGTGCAACATCATGGACACACCCGGCCATGTTAATTTCTCCGACGAAATGACTGCGGCTTTGAGGCTTGCGGATGGCGCTGTCTTGATTGTAGATGCTGCTGAAGGAGTAATGGTATTGCTTCTTATCCTTTTTCATGTTTTAGACTTTTGGGCATTGAAAATTTTATAATAAACCACCTATTTCGTCTCCGGACTATTACTCCCTCCTAACTCTCGTCCCTAAAGTAATAAAATTATTTATTTAATCTTCGAAATATTGAATGTTCATCACTTTAGTTCTTTAGCTGATATATTCCAGTAAAGTTCAGCGACCAATTTGAAGGATTTTTTCATATTTGGGAGACTACTTAGCATGATTTCTAATACTTCTAGGATTAAGTAGGTTTCTTTTTCTTTTTCTTTTAGAGACACTTAGGAAAGAGGATAAGAATACTCTAAGAATGAAATTGGTTACTCAATAATTTTATGCTTGCTCTAAGGGGAAACTACTGTGTATATGATATGACCTATCTGCCAGATTGTAATACTAGTTAGTGACTGTGGTATAGCTGCAAAACAAACTTTGAGTTTTTAGTTTCTTGTGGTTTGTAGGTAAACACGGAGAGGGCGATACGTCACGCAATTCAAGAGCGGTTGCCTATTGTTGTTGTAATTAATAAGGTAAACGATTTCTTGATTGATGTTAAGGGGGAGTTTAAGTTACAATTTCTTGATTGATGTTAAGGGAGAGTTTAAGTTGTGGTCTTATTGTTGCGTGTTTTGACTTTAGGTTGACAGGCTTATAACTGAACTTAAGTTGCCACCAAAGGATGCTTATCATAAACTAAGGCATACTTTGGAGGTTATTAATACTCACATATCTGCTGCCTCCTCGATTGCTGGGGATGTTCAAGTTTTGGATCCGGTTGCTGGAAATGTTTGTTTTGCTAGTGCTACTGCTGGATGGTCCTTTACATTGCAGTCGTTTGCTAAGTTGTATGGGAAGCTGCATGGAATTCCTTTGGAGGCTAATAAGTTTGCTTCTCGTCTTTGGGGAGACTATTATTTTCATCCGGATACCAGAGCCTTCAAAAAGAAACCCCCTGCTGGTGGAGGGGAACGATCTTTTGTGGAGTTTGTGCTGGAGCCACTTTATAAGATATATAGCCAAGTGATTGGGGAACATAAAAAGAGTGTAGAGACAACACTTGCCGAACTTGGAGTCACACTAAGTAATGCGGCCTACAGATTAAATGTTAGGCCTTTGCTAAGGCTGGCATGTAGCTCAGTTTTTGGTCCAGCTTCAGGTTTTACTGATATGCTTGTTCAGCATATACCTTCTCCAAGGGATGCTGCAATTAAGAAAGTTGATCATATATATACTGGGCCAAAAGACTCATCCATTTACAAAGCTATGGCACAGTGTGATTGCCATGGCCCCCTAATGGTTAATGTGACCAAATTGTATCCAAAATCGGATTGCAGTGTGTTTGATGCCTTTGGTAGAGTTTATAGTGGCAAGATACAGACAGGACAGACTGTACGTGTTCTAGGAGAAGGATACTCGCCAGATGATGAGGAGGACATGACTGTAAAAGAAGTAACAAAGTTGTGGGTGTATCAAGCTCGTGATAGAATGCCAGTAGCTGAGGCTCCTCCTGGTTCTTGGGTTCTAATTGAAGGTGTGGATGCTTCAATCATGAAAACTGCCACTCTTTGTAATGTGGATTATGATGAAGATGTATATATATTCCGGCCTCTTCAGTTCAATACTCTGTCAGTAGTAAAAACAGCTACCGAGCCATTAAATCCAAGTGAGTTGCCCAAAATGGTGGAAGGCCTGAGGAAAATAAGCAAGAGTTATCCTCTTGCAGTCACTAAAGTTGAGGAGTCTGGGGAGCACACTATATTAGGGACTGGTGAGCTGTATTTGGATTCAATCATGAAGGACCTGAGAGAGCTCTATTCTGAAGTAGAAGTCAAGGTTATCTATTGTTTTCCCTACTCAGTTCTTCTGTCATTAACTTTGGTTCTCTTTTTGGTTAGACATTGACTTAAAAGGTAAAGCTGTTCCTCTGTTGAAGATCATCCTTTCATTTGCTTTTGTAGGTAGCAGATCCTGTTGTCTCATTTTGTGAAACTGTTGTTGAATCTTCATCAATGAAATGTTTTGCTGAAACACCAAACAAGAAGAATAAAATAACTATGGTAGGTATATGGCTTAGTTCATGAACATTTTTTGTTATCTGAGGCTGATTTATTGTTCATGTCACTCATAGCAACCTTGATCGTTCTTTAGATTGCTGAGCCATTAGAAAGAGGTCTTGCAGAGGACATAGAGAATGGTGTTGTTAGCACTGACTGGAATAGAAAGAAACTAGGTGAATTTTTCCAGACTAAATATGACTGGGATCTTCTTGCTGCACGGTCAATCTGGGCATTTGGCCCTGATAAGCAGGTAAATTCTCTCTATGCGTTTATTTGTGTCTGTCTCCTTGAAGCTCTGTGTAACATATGCAAGTATAATGCAGGGTCCCAATATTCTGTTAGATGATACCCTACCAACTGAAGTTGACAAGAATCTGCTGAATGCTGTGAAGGATTCCATTGTTCAGGGGTAACTATACAATACATTATACTATTTACATATTCATTGATTAATTGATTGTACATTGATTATGAGGTTTTATGTCATTTGACAGATTTCAGTGGGGTGCACGAGAAGGACCTCTGTGTGATGAACCCATAAGAAATGTTAAATTCAAGATTGTTGATGCAAGGATTGCCCCTGAGCCACTTCATCGTGGGTCTGGCCAGATCATTCCGACAGCACGACGAGTGGCCTATTCATCTTTCCTCATGGCTACCCCTCGGCTCATGGAACCGGTATATTATGTGGAGGTATATACAAACTATACTTTAAAATGATGGCTCAAATTTGATTGTAATCACTTGTGGTTTTTGACATTTGACCAGTAAGAACCTGCATACAAATTAATAATGGCCTAATCTAATGTCAGGAAGTTTTGTATAAGCTAATAAAAAAATCTTTTATTTGCACTAAATTTTAGACAAAGTCTTGACTCTTGAGAACAATAGTGTTACTATTTCACTGATTCTTGCTTTGATGGTAATGTTATTCTTTTGGCCTTTGCATCAGATTCAAACACCAATAGATTGTGTCTCTGCAATCTATACTGTTTTATCTCGAAGGCGTGGACATGTTACTGCTGATGTTCCTCAGCCAGGCACCCCAGCTTATATTGTTAAGGTTGGTGGCTAACTTTTATCTATAAACTGTTTTAATGGATGTTGCCTCTTTAGACTGCTATGATCTTGAAGATATTTTAAGTAGCATTAGTGTGTGCATCAGAAATTTGGTTTGCTGACATTATTCCCAACTTATCTCAGGCATTTTTGCCTGTGATAGAATCTTTTGGATTTGAGACAGACTTGAGATACCATACGCAAGGTCAAGCATTTTGCATGTCAGTTTTTGATCATTGGGCTATTGTTCCTGGAGATCCTCTGGACAAAAGCATTGTTTTGCGCCCACTTGAACCAGCACCTATCCAGCATCTTGCCCGTGAGTTTATGGTGAAGACAAGGCGTAGAAAGGTATATATCCTTTTCCTCCTTGTTCTCGCCACTATTATAAAATTTTACTCCATTGCTAATTAAAAAATTTTCCTCGGAGGTTTTGTGACAATAACATTCTACATTTATGTTGAAGCCTTTGTTGTAATAGATTATTTACTTTATCCTTTTCTGAAATAACCGGCTAGTGCAAAGCATTTAATACATGCTGCTCTTGCATTAAATCTCACAGGGAATGAGTGAGGATGTAAGCATAAGTAAGTTCTTTGATGAGGCTATGATGGTGGAACTGGCACAGCAGGCAGCGGACCTTCATCAACAAATGATGTGATTCTATATAAAAGCTTCTGTCCGATTTGATCTTCATTTCGAGTTTTTCTGCGGAAGTTTTCACCTTTGAGCTGTTCCTATTATATGTGATGCAAGCAAAATTGCAAGTGCTTTGCTATGCGAGTTGGCAGGATTTGGCACAGCTATTTCAAATACTGGTGCAAGCTCCTATGCCATTGAAATAGTAGTCTGCTACCATCTCTCGTCCATGTGACAAAGCTTTTTATTCCGGACGTGGCTGCTTTTGTATCTATAATTCTGTGTTGATGGTACCATTGATCTTGTAGCAGTGCTTACATCTTTTCTAACCCCCCTCCTCTTATCCCAAATTGCGAAAATTGTACGAATTATTGTATTTTTAAACGCCTTCATACTACATAGGTTAAACAAAATTCTATTTACAACGAAGTTACTGCAATAGTTATGGACGTTAGTCAAACCACAAAACCAGATACGCAGAAAACATTTGATAATATCGTCTGGGCCCTCGATTTTGTAGATGGTGGGCAGGTGGGTTTAAATGTCTTGTATTGATGGAGATTTACTGAAAAGCTTTTATTGATGTTTATATTGCTTTCTCACTCTATTTTTTTTTGGGATGACTTATTGCTTTCTCACTCTTTAATAGCCGATGGTGGAAACAAATGTATTAGCATGATTCGTTTCTAGTGAGTCAATCCAGCACTTTTTTGGATGTACTGTTCACGACGTAGCTTGTTTTGGCACATCTTATTGGAAAATAACTCGCCTACCTAAGTACGGTTTTCTCACATGATGGACATGTCCTTGCGTCATTTTATGTTAACATTATATTGCTTTTTATGTTATCTTTACGTGGTTTTAGGAACCTGACGTTGTGACGAAAAGTACTTTTTCTTTTTTTCAAGTCCTCTTTGTGATTAGGGCGTCGTGTGTTTTTTTTTTGTTTTTAATCATGATTGAAGGCCTTGATACATGTAGTTTTCAACCATAATACGTAAGAGCATGTTGGAAAATTTGCAAGAATAGAATAAAGCAATTGGAATAGTTTTGTAATTCCTATTACGTGACCCATATTTTTGGTCATTCGTTACTCATTAGAATTATAAGGAATGTCACGCTTCAGATGGGGCTCGGAAATTTTCAGCTCTTACTAGTATTTATCTTTACTTATGTTGATCAAATAAAACCATTAAGGGTAAATATAAGAAGCTTCTGAAGCTTACAAGTAAAATATCAGTGTGATGTCGATGTACAATGGTCCATACGGTTGACAAGAAACCATTTGATATTCAAAATAAGAGGATGATTATGTCTGAAATTGTGGATCTTATCAAAGCTAGAGCATGGTCATGGTTTAAAGCCAAAGCAATGGGATTCAACTACTCTTTTCCTAGCTGGTGTTGCAATCCTGTGGTTTGTCTTAATTTCTTTCAAACTGGTTTGGAATAATTTAGGTGCCCTAAATGGTAAATTAATAGTTACTCAAGAGGAGTGTCATGTTTGTGAGTCAAGAAATAATACGGTTATTGGAAGTTATCGGAGTCTGGCATTCATTTCCTTTGCAGCAATTCTATGGGAGTAGGGGAAGGAGCACACAGCTATTGTAACAATTAAGGCATATTCATGAAAATTTTTGTTAAAATTCATTCTAGACAGTGGTTGTAAGTTGTAACTGTATTATACGTGTCGTATTTTGACATTTATGTTTATCCTGCTTAAATGGTAACCTAGTGTAATTCTCATTTTGAATACCTCTTATACACGGTCATTAATAAATAAGTTGTTTGCTTTTCACATACACAACAAATCCATCTAAAATGAGGAGGTTGACCGTAAAACAAACAACGAAAAAAGAAGAGCACAAATGTTACGATGTTGTTTGCATAAATCACATTGTACAAGATGTACATAATTCATGTTTCTCACTTTCCCAATAGTAACAATGGTGAAAATAATTATACGATGGTATGAATTTTATTGGCGTGTTCCTTACTCTATCCCCTCAGGGATCAGAAACAAGAGGAGGCAGACAGGCATTTTCAGTGAAATGGATGAATTTATGTACATAATCTCAGCTCAAAAAAATCATTTGCCTTGCAGACAAGAATGTTCTATCCTTCTAGCAAGCATTTAATATTTTGAAGTCCCTCAGCAGATATGCTTCTTCTGACTCTAGGCCTTTCTACAACCATAGGAGGTGGTGGTTCTGAGTGAAAACATATCATCACCACTGTCAAGTTGTCTGTTGCTCCTCTCTTTATTGCTTCCCCTATTATCTCCTTGCAACACTGCTTCACATCATTGTGCTCTTGAAGCCTCCTTCGAGTAAAGTCTACAGCATTTTGGCTGCGGAAAACATCCCAGATTCCATCACTGCCAATTATCAAGAATTCATCTTCTTTGGTCAATGTCATCATTTTAAGTTCAGGCTCAGCACTCAATGGTCCACCCTTTCCATTCATTTCCTTCATTCCTTCAAGATGCCAGTCGCCTAGTGCGCGAGTGACACCTAACTGGCCATTCAGGTAACCATCATCTATGTATCCGCCTAGGGACTCAATCCTCGTCCTTTCTTTAATGCACAATGGCCTATGATCTTTGGACATTTCTATAGCCCCTCCACCACGGGACAATATGGCACGGCAGTCTCCAGCATTGGCTACAAGTAAAGACCTATAGAAAGACAATGACATTTATTTAGAACACAGAAATAACTTCATCAAACGTCCATTCAATCTAATTCAGCTAAATGCTATGATTCAAGATTTATGCAACTTGCAACATTGGTGGAGAGAAGGGAACAAATAAATCCAGAAAGGAAAGCCATAATGTTATATTAGGCACTGCATTTGACTTCAAAGTCAGTGTGCCACTTCACAACTATGAGTTTTGAAAATTATACTGTGGTCATGAAGGCCAAAGAACAGCAGAGACAAATGTTCACCTTCCAAATATAATTGCAGTCAGTGCAGTTGTGCCAGAAGACAGGGAAGACTCTTTAGAACACGATTTTGCAAACTGTGCATCAGTCTCCAAAAATGACCTTGTGACAACCTTCTCAAGTTCTATAGGAAAGCCAGCATCCTCAACAATCACCTGTGGCAGATGATCTCGAACAAATTGTGCAGCACTCTTCCCTCCATGTCCATCAAATACCTGCACAGCAAATCATTTTCTCTTTACATGTCAAATCCTGATTAATGGGGTGCATATCTATTAAAAATGACTAGATGTTCCGTCTTCTTTTGTTCTGAGTAATTTTCCTAGCTTATATAATTTGCTTTACCCACAAGTTCCAACTCAGACTTCAGAATGTTTATACAACTACTACTCCTAAATGGGAAGAAGGGGGTGACAATGATGAAGAGCAAAACGATCTTACCTTTAAGAAAGTTAAAACAAGGAAACATTCTCAACACTGAATCTTGTGAACCAGGTTGAAGTATAATAGTAAATATTAGCAGCGTTGGCAATGGATACATGGACAGTGTAATCTAATATTCCTAACTTTGACTCATAACATCATCTAACATTATCCGCTCATTGTCTAGTTCTACACAGATCCAATTATAAGTTCATTTGCTTGCTAAATTTTTGGGAGAGGAAACTTTTGATGCTTGAGTTAACATTGTGTAATGAGACAACTTCTACTGAACAAAAAACATATCTAACTATGAGAGAGTTTCTCATTGGATAATGTGAACACACCAAGATGCTTGACCTTTCTTTTAAGTTACCATTGACTACTTCCTTCCTTCTTGCTGGTCAGGGGTGGATTAAGAATGTTTGAATTTTATCTGTATATTATTACAAATATAACATGACTGTGGATGGGATAACATGAAATTTATGACAACAGGCAAATAGCATAATCGGTTAGATAACTTACACCATAAAAGGAAATAGCTTCCTCGCAACGTACGTTATTGCCAAATTCTTCTGCCAAATCTCCAATGCATATGTGGGTATCTTCCATGGAAGGGCGATCTCCAATATCAGACCACTCTCCAGACCGAAGAGTAGGGACAAAGTTCATCTGGTTCTGTTTTTTGTCCACAATTTCTGTATCCTCACAAATGCTTTCCAGCTAAAGTGTACCACAGCAGAAAAATCCAAATGAGCTAAAGATGATAGGAGCCTTTGCAGTGGAATAAAGTTAATATATTGAAGATGCTAAGCAACCTTAAGAAAGCCATGAAAAGTAAGAAACAGACAGATGAGCATTCTCAAGAAATACACAAGCACAAACGTAATTCTGAAGTTGTATTCAGTGTCAATTTCAGCAGTTTGTAACTGCCATCTCTACAAAGTCACAATTATGAACCAACAAATTGTGCTACACAAATAAGAATCATTTAGAAACACCAATCGTGATTTACACCCAAGCAATGCAAGCTAATTCAATTGATAGCACAATCAACTTCCCCATTTATGTTACCAATTACACAGTTAATCTCCATCCCCGGAGACTAGCTAATTTCTAACACAACCAGTTCTAACATCAGACACCCTTTGATAATCACATCCGAGAGAATTTTAAGATCACGTAACCTTTAGAGTTCATATTTCACTACCAGGTTTTCTTCTTCCAAAGATACATAAGAAGAATCCAAGTCAAGGATTAACAGCCATATGGGCAGACACAAACCAAAGTCTAATTCAAAAAAGTACAAGAACAGAAGAATCCAAGGTTAAAAAAAAAAAAACAGTGAACAAGATTCATGAAGAATAGCAATTAAGTACTATTGAAAGAGTGGCTACAAATCAAAACTACCTTATAGTATAAGAAAAATAATGAAAAAAAAAAAAATAAGATAAAAAGAAAAAGAAGACACCCCATGTAGGAACAGAAGAAAAAGAAGATCAGGGAATTGCCAATACTCACAGGAAATGAATTTGCAACACTGATCTGGTCAGAGGGAGTTCTAAAAGAAGAGTCTTTTTCCCGGTTATCCATCTGGGCATGCAAGAGACCACAATGCAAAGGCCATGACATACTTCTGTTATCAACGTTCTTCTCCTTATCTTCACCCACTTGTTCACCGTCTGGCACACACATGGTTACAACACTTGTGGCCAAGTGGCACGTTCAACTCAGCAACTGGCACTTGCAGTTGCAGGCATCGAAATCACCATGTAAGAGTCACACACAACTCCACATATTAAGAAACTTGATGGAATTTTGTTGCTTACACCACCACAGAGATATAGAGAGAGAGAGAGAGAGAGAGAGAGAAAGAGAAGATTCTTAGAATATGTTGGAACAATGATGGCGTTGTGTGTGTTTTATATATATCAGTCATCGGTGTCAGGGGAAAGCAGTGTGAGAGGATAGAAGGGGGAGCCGTTAAGCTCCAGATTTTTCTATGAAAGCGTGGTCCAAAATTGTTGGTTGAGTTTATTAGGTGATTCTTGATATTATAATGTTGGTCACAATACATAAGCTTCGATGATGTCGTTTTCTACGCTTACCTATCATCTTGTCATCCCACCTAGTTTTCTTTTTTTATATTTATTTCCCTCTCTTTTATGCCTTTATTGCGCTCTCATAATATCCCATGTGAAAAATCTTCTGCGATATTTATACCCAAATTCCATGCCTCTTTTATTTCTCCCTACCTACTTGCGTTAATTTGTGGCTTTTAACCATTACAACACAAGTGGTGCGTAATGGCGTGCGTATTCGGAGCTCAAACTTGATAGGGATAATTTCCATGAAAATAAGGGAATCAGTGTGGAAAGTTGGAAATTGGAATGCATCATTAAATAAAATTGACTATGACTAATTGACCACATCTACTTTAAATGTCAATTTTTTTTAATATTATAGTTGAGTGATATTAAGTTAAGTATTTATTAATTTTCCTTTTCCATTCAGTTAAATTAAGCCATTTATAACTTAGTTTCCTTTTGAAATGTTGAACTTTTAAATTTTGTATTTGTCCAAAAAAGGTTTTTTTTTTTTTTTACATCAAGATTGAAAAATTTTTGTTGTCACTTTTTATTTTGAATAAGTATTTAAGACACATGTATATGAAAAATGAAATTATATTTGTATAATAAGATCGTATAATTTTTTTATAATTATGAGAGAGATAAAAAGAAAAGAGAAAAATATAAAATAAGATAAATGATGTGATAAAGAAAAATAAAGAAAAAAATCTTATAAAAAGTGTTACATAGACAATATAATTCATATGCAAAAGATAAAAAAATAATTAAGAACTAAGGATAATTATATACAACATTAAAAATGATGCCAATTATTTGTTAATTAAATAATAAAACTGACATTTCTATGTAAATGAATAATTGTGTAAAACAAGAACACCAAGTACATTCATTAACTCATATAAGGTTGTTCTATTTTAATCAATGATCTCAAATTTGAGTCTTAAGTATATAATTATATTAAAAATTCAAAGTTTTACTATCTATAGTGATCATATTTGGCTCAAGGTAGGTACTATCCAGTGAATGATACCTGGAACTTCATAAAAAAATTGTGTAAAACATTTTTTTTATTTATATAAAAAGTGAATTAAAATTAAACTTAATAAAATTTGTTTTTCCTTTCATCATTATTATTTATCTTCGCTAGAGTCGTCTTATGCCAGCTAGAGATGTCCGTAGTTCTTCTTGTCTGGTAGTACACATTCACCCTCTACCAACCGCATTAGTTGGAATAATTTAAGTCTTCCATGTTCTGAAAAATGTAAGAGAAAACCTGACTAGGAAAGGGCTCTTTCCATTTCCATTTCTTCTTATTAGAAAGTTGTACGTCGGAAAATGTCAAGTTGTCAACCGCGTAGTGGTGAAGGAAATCCATCTTAACATTTTATAAATAATTAACACGTTCTCTGCGAGTTATACGGATATTTTTTAAGTTAAGTAAAATTTATAAATGAAAAATAAGTTAAAGAGATTGGTAAATATTTTTTTTATCATTAATTATGAATATTTTATTTTATTAAATAGGATTAAATGAAAGAGATAAGACTTTTAAAGTCTAAAAAGAAATTATAAAAATAAATATATGAATTAAGATACATCAATTTTATTGTATAATACATTAAAATTCAGAATTTAAAAATTAAATTAAAATTAAGATTTTAATAATATTAAAGTTTAATTTATCTAGGACAGAAACATATTTTTAATTTGATATAATGTATAAGATTCAATGTTAACCCGATTCATACTAGTGAGCACACATACCTCATTTTGATATTTTACTGACGTGATTATTTCAACGGTTCATCGAACGAGCGGATTTTTTATATAAGTTTTTCAACGATGTAATTAGTTAATCATTAATTACTAAATTACTAGTTTTTTCTTAAAAAATATAAATTTAATTTATTTACACTTACTTCGTAAAATAATTATTTGACTTTGAGTACTTGTTTCATTAGAGATGATACGGATGAGATTTTGAGATCACTTTTAAGTTTTATTTTTTATTTATTTTTAGAATTTATTTATTTATAAATTCTAAATAACATTTATTTTAATTCTTAAATTTGTAAATATTTTTAGTTTTTCATTTTCTTTTTTGAATTCAATGTTAAATAAAACCATATAAATATGTCTCAAATTGATAAAAAAATGTCAATTAATAAAATAATTAATAATTTCTATACAGTTTTAAATTTTACAAAATTAAAAATATATTTAAGCCTAAAATATAAATATTTTTGCAAAAAAAAATATTAGTGATCGAACATATCCCTGACTAATTATTTAATTTATATTTGTGATAAAATTTGTGGCAAAAAAATTTGAGAGGAAAATTCATCACAAAATGTCAAATTTCATTGCAAAATGTATTATGCAAATTTTGTGATAGATAAATTAGAGAGGAGAAACATTTTGTCTCTAAATTCCTCGCTAAATATATGTTATTTATTTTGTGACATGTTTTAGAGAAGGAAAATGTCTGTCCCTAAATTCCTTACAAAAATAAAATATTTTACTTATTTTGTGATGAATTTTGGGATGAAACATTGAGAAAAATATTTTCTATCGCTAAATCTGTTGCTAACTAACATATATTTAGCTTAGTCACATGACGCATGATCCATCACAAAATTCATTGTTATTAGAGAGGAAATTTATTTCATCACTATATTCAAACTCTAATTCATTTTTTCTAGTAGCTTTAAATCAAATTAATTAAAATTGTGTAATAATGTTTGAAAGAAATAAAAAATTAGATACTAAAATGTCGTGTAACTTAGTGAGAAAGATGATACTTATTAAAAACAATCTTATTTAAGAGTAGAGACTCAAATTTATAATATAAAGATAGATGAGTTGTATTTTGAGTACAAATGACATTTTCCTAAAACAAGAAAATTGTAACCAATCATAGTGGTGTGTAAAGTATTACACTTATAATTTGTATGTAGTTGCAGGAAATTCTTTCAAGATTATTCCCCTGAGGACGACATTCGTAACTAAATAAATTTCTTGAGAGTTAGGTGGATGGGTTTTGGCTTTTAGGGGTCAAACTTCAAGGTAGCAAGAAAACAAATAAGGTCCTCCCCCTTCTCTTTATTTAATTAGCCATTTATAATTTTCAAACTTGGTTTTCATACTAATTTTATTGAATACCATTTTTTCTACTTGCTAAACTAAACTACTTTGAAACCAACCTTATTATTTTATATATAAAAAAATTCTACGGCATGTTCATCAGTTATCATTATCCACAACGGGAGTATTTGTTGGTACAATCCTCTCTTAAGTCCTAACGGGCATCTAGTAATCTACAGTTATAATTTAAGAAAGAAGCAAAAGTATTGTATTATCTAGCTATATCCGGAAAATAAGGATATAAATAAATCTTATTTTTCTCTCATCATAGTACAATGGAGATGGCATCCCAGAGATGTCTTCTATAATTTGATGTTTTTTTTCTCATAAAAGAAAAAAAAAAGCAAATAAAGTCTTTGAATAGTTGAGATGCATTCATATACCTTTCTAGAGAAAAGATTTACATATCAGCTAGAGTATGCATTCGTGCTCGAAGTATTCGTTGTTTTGGTTGTGACTTCGTGTTCCTTTTTTTTTTTTCCCTCTTCCAGTGAAAGGTTGTGGAAGGAAAAATAATTGTTGGCTATTGCATGCTAAGACAGGACAATATGATACACAATTTCCTAAAACATTAAGATAGAATTATAGCAATATAAGCTTAAATATACTTTTAGTTCTTATAATAATATACTGTTTTTTTGGTTTTGGTCCTTATAAAATTGTTTTTTTAAAATGGTCCTTGTAAAATTATTATTTTTTATTTTGGTTCTTGCTATTTTATTTTAGTCCTTGCAATATATTCATTTTTCATTTTTGTCCTTGTAATATGTAGATAATTTACTTTTAGTCCCTATCAAATTTTTTTCAAAGGGAATAATTCAAAATATTATAGGAACCAAAACGAAAAGATGAATATATTACAAGGATTAAATCAAAATAAAAGGACCAAAACAAAAAAAAATTATAATGACCATTTAAAAAAATTTTTTACAATAACTAAAACTAAAAAATAATATATTATAAGGACCAAAAACATATTTAAACCAACAATATATTATATTCTTTTTTGGTTGAAATAGCAATATATTACATGAAATACATATTTATCCTCAAATTTTTGCTATTCTGTGTGTTAATTTTGAGGAAAACTATTGCAAGAGTGTAATTATGCTTATTGGGAGGGGTATTGGTGAGAACCAAATTTAGGACTTTTTGTTTTGAAAAATATTTTTTCTATTACATGGGTAGAGATCAAGTCTTGGTAGGGTTATTCCTCAATAATTCTCTTCTCACACACACAAGCATTGCATATTTTGATATTGTCTCAACAATCATTCACACTAAAGTTTAGATGAATTAGACATTTATAATTAACAAAATCTTATAGTCGATACTGACTTGTATTTTAAAAAAAGTATATTATATGTTAAATTAAATTTATTTAATGAGATATCAAATAGTTTTAAAATTTTATAAAAAATAGATTTGATTTATTTAATAGAAACTTTTAATTTAATGATTGGATTATTGAAATTTAATATATATATATATATATATATATATATATATATAAAGAGAGAGAGAGAGAGAGAGAGAGAGGAAATAAAGTAAAAATAAAATAATAAATTTTATTATGGTTTTTATAACAATAAATTTTTGAAAGTGATGGATATTCACAACCCAAAAGAGAAAAAAAAATTATGGTTATGTACGAAAAACGAACGAATGCAAGTTTCTAATACAAATTTTGATACAATAGGAATACATCACTAATTTTGAAGTATACGTGTATCACAAACTATTGGAAATATGTGACATAATAAGTTAAAAGACAAGTTGACCATGGCATGGAATTTGTTTTGTTTTATTGATTACCAATAAAGCAAAAAGAATTGAAAGCAAAGTTTTACAAATTTTAAGATAAAACTTAGGTGTAGTTTCTTGAGTGCTTTTGACACTATTCTCTAATCAAAATTAGAATTTTGTTTCAGTAATTTGCATTGATCTGTAATGCATGTAAATTACTAAGGTAAAACTTTAATTTTGATTGGAGAATAACACCAAAAATATCCAAAGGACTGCACTCAAGTTTTGTCCCAAATTTTATTAGTCAGTGATGATAAAGAACTTGTTCAATGGAAACATGATGGGTAATTAATCACATTATACTTCTCCATTGAGTTTCTACGGAGGTCCTAGTTGTGCAAACAAGTCAGCACAACCTTTAAATATAGCTCTATGATTTTGTAGGCATGGGTGCTGTATGACACCCCATCTCTCATAAATGTCATAGTTGAATTAATCATAAGTTAATATCAGAGAAAGAAATCGAAGTGAAACAATTTGTTTTTTTAATCCGAGAATGAACTTTACAAATTTAGTGGCTCTCCTTACTAGGATTCCAACAAGCACGTTAATGTTCATACACCATAAGTCTTTATGGTCAAGTCAAGCATACCAAAAAGGAAGGTACTCTTTAGCACTATAAAGTTTTCATGACCCTAGCGATGCATAAGAATCTTTCTCTTGTTTTGATGAGAAAACAAAAGTTGTTGGACTCAGACGTGGGACGATGGTGTTCACTAAGTTTTGTGCTCATCGCATTTTGGCATCAGTGGAAGGGCTTAAAAAAAATCCGTGCCCCTCGTCAGGGTTCATTTGATGTGAGATATTTTCATTGGTAATGACCAACACCAAAAGGGAAAAAAACAAGAAAAAACCAAAAAAAATAAAAAGAAGAAGTCAACTCAGCACCAAACAAAAGGGATTAAAACAGAAAGATAAATAAGTATTCCAGTTTGAGAAAGATAAGTACTTAAAAGCACAAGAAGGCAAGAATTTGTGGAACATTGTGACCGAACTTCAATAGCAACATGGTAATTTGCTCAAGACAAAAACGGTAAATTTCCCAACCAGACTTGGGGTGTCAAAGCATCAATTAGAGCAACGCTGACAATGATGTGGGGACAACACAAGCTAGGGTAGACACATAGGTGACAGTTTTATTATTGATCCAGTCCGGCTCCAAGCTGTTATCACCACCATGCACCGACACAGTGGTTTCTTGTCACGGACAGTGGGCATATCAACTAGCACAATTGCACAAGTTTGGTCCAGTTCCTCTGTTCCTGCCAGATCAATAATGCCATTGCCAGTGTTCCAGACGCATGCAACCATTGAGACTCAAGTCAAAGATGCAAATCCAACAAGTCACTCACGGTTGTTAATAATAAAAATAGTTACCATGAAAAATGTCACCATTAATGGTCTAATGCTTCTAAAACCGTGGATTTATTATTAAAATAAACCGACGGTTGTTAACGATTCATGGTAACCTGTAATAAAGGTATACTACTGAAATTACAATTTTTTTTTGCGGTGGAAATTACAAAATTAGTCATACGAAAGTAATAAATTTTAAAATAACCCCAACATATGTAATTATTTACGAAATTAGTCAAAGTTTTAAAAATAAAAAATATGTATCTCGAAACCCATTTCGTTTTAATTTTCATACAAATTTTATATAGTACTTTTATCTTTTTCCTATTTTATTTTTTATTTATTTTTATTATCCATCACGTCTTATTATTTTTATCTTCTCTTTTTCTATCTCTTACTAGATATATACAATCATGATATATATCAACTATTTTTCTTTCTTATTTACTTGACAATTTTATATTGAATATATATCTAATAAGTTAATATATAAATTTACATGGGTTTAAAAATAGTTGAAATTTACGGATCTCAGATTATTAACGAAATAAATTGAGGAAATTTTAAAAATTAAATAATAAATATGTTAATTTTGAAAAAATAAATTAATAAAAAATAAACAAAATTCTAAATTTTCATTCTTTTCCCCCTCTCAATCATTTCTCTCTCAATTCTTTTTTCCTTTCACACTATCAAAAAAAAAAAAATGTCACTGCATAGTGAAAGGCTGAAAGCATTATTGCCCATTGGTGTGTGCCTTTTCTTATCCAAGAACAAATGGCAGAGGTTTAATTGTTGATGCCACCCTGCCAATTCCTCCAACCACAGATCTGATGCATGGCGATGCAATGGTCATTTCATGCCTAACAAAATCGATCTTGCCATCCATTGCTCAATTCGTTCTTTGGATGGAGAAGGCATCATACATATAGTGGGATCTATGTCATAGGATGATGAGTTATGAATTGTTGGTATTCAAGAAGAGATTTATGCTTGCAAACAAGATTACCCGATCCAACCCCTGTTCTCCTATGCAGAAACCTCAAGACTTAGGACACTCTTTTGTTCTTCAATCTTTGCAATTGTATACATAAACTCCGTCCCAGACTTTACTTCTTGTTTATGAATAGGACTATGATCAATATTACTGATCAATGTGTTGGTGGGTAACAATAAAAATTTGAAGATGAGTTTGGGTCAGTGATATAAAATTATTTTCTTTACGGGGAGGAATGTAGAAATGCTTAAAACACTTGTTGCAACTGACTATTGTAAGTTTTGAAACTTGTGATCACCATGGTCACATTTTACCATTGGTTCATTAAATAAAAAGTCTTACTAATTTTAATTGTATTGCATGTGTGCTCACAAGTAAATGTATACTTTATTAAGAGTGTTCATAAATCAATTTAAATTATTTTCAATCATTAAATCAATTTTAAAAAAATGAAATTGAACAAACCGTTATTTAAAATAACTTAAAACAATTTTTTTATATATAATTTGATTTGATTTTAAAACTAAATCACACACCTCTTCTATACTTTATGTAACACCCCCCCCCCCCCCTACAATTTACACTTTATAATAATTAGATGTGGCAATTTGTGCTCGACTTGAACAACTCGTAATTAAGGTTGGATCAGACTCTTAAAATTTACACTTGAAAAAAATTGGGATGTTTTGGCCTAATAGACTAGGCTAGGTTTCCAACATTTAGGCCAAAAAAAAACTGGACCTATTTAGTTTGGTCCAATAAATTATTTTAATTTTATTGTTTGTTGAATTTACATATATTTTTTAGAATTTTGTATATACTTTCATTTGTTTGTTTATTTTTAATTAGGGCTAATTTGGCTTGTTGGCTCGCTAGCTCGGTATAGGGCTAGGTTGGGTCATCAAAATTGCAACATGAAAGGAATTTGGGCAAGCCTAGCCTAACATGATTTCACACTCTGGTCTGGAAGGCTTGAACCGGATAGACGACCCAATTTGTCACCTCTATAATAATATAAAAGCATATAATTAATAATAATAATTTTTTAAAGGCCTATTTAGGCATGTATGCCTACTTAGGCTATAAGCCTATTTATAGGTTTTATATAAATCAGGCCACATAAGTAGACTTTTAAGTCAGGCCAAACCTACAAACTAGTCAAGCCAAGTCATAAATTTGGCCTATAATAGATAAATAGACTAGACTCATACTTAGTATTTATGAATCAAGTCAAACTTAGACCTATCAAAACTTGACTGTACTTAACCTATTTTTACCCCTAATTATCATGAATGTAATGAATGTGCATAGTCCAGTGATATATATATATATATATATATATATATTGGTGATAAAAAGTTTAGGTGAGTTGTATAGTCAAGTGATATTATAATTGAGAAATAAGAAAATTTAATTAATATTGATATAGATCAATTAACTTTTATCTTTTAAAGTTTACATGTTCTTTTTAGAGTTTAATTGTTATGTACTGTCAGTGTAAAATTTTTTACACTGTCAACTAATAGAAAATCAGCATTAGTGTGACTTTTAGGGTGGTTATTATCGAAATCATCAAACTTAACATACATAGTGGGTTGTGATTAGATAACAGTGTAAAATTGTTTTACACTATCAGTGCATAGTCTATTTTCTCTTCTTTATAACTTCCATTTTTCTTTATGTCTGAGTTTATTTAATGTGTTTCTCTCTAGAAAAAAGATAAAATAAAATAAATCGATCCAATTAAAACAGTAAAAGATTGGAAGAAATTGAATTTGATATTGTATTCAACCAATCTAAATTGAGTTGCACTTTATTTTTGATGATTAAATTGGATAATTTTTTGTCTAAAAAATTATCTAAATCAAATTACGAGCACCCTTACACTTTATTAAATAGTTTAAATTATTTAAAATGACAAGTATTGAATAACTTTTCTATAATTTTAACGTGGTAAATTATTTTTTCAATAAAAACTTTGTACTTTTGTCGTTTCTGTGATCATATATTAGAAAAATCATTAAAATTAACTATTAAACGACCTATATTTTTAATATAAATAATTTTTTAATAAATTTTTTCTACTATTTTTTAATAAATGCCAAAAAAAATTAATTAGAATTTGTCAATAAAAAATGCAACCAACATAATTTAATAAAATTTACTTAAATATATTTTTAAAAAAATTGTGTTACTTATACTCCAAGTCCAACTAATAATAGCACGTGCTATGCTTTTTGAACTATTGTCCTTTCAGCAATTATTGATCACTACGAGTGTTCATAATTTGACCCTCCCCAACTGAAGTTAATTTTGATGGATTTGGTTTTAAAAATTAGATATTACGTAAGACGAGTCTGAGTTGTATTTTGGGTCATTCCCACCCAGTCCAAAAGCCCAATATTATTTTAAAAAGTATTATTCTTAAATAATTATATGTTAATAACACGATTTATTGATTTAATAGATATTATTTTATATAACATGATATTATAATCTTGAAATATATATTATAAAATATAGCTTGATTGTAGTTATATTCTTTTTTATTTGAGTTTAATAAATATGCATTGTCAGTATAAAATTTTTTATACTATCAACCGATTAAAAATCAGCTTTAGTATGATTTTTAGAATAATTATTATCAAATTTAACAAATTTACCATATATAATGGTGATTGAATGATTGTATAAATAAATTTACACAGTCATTATATATATTTTTTTCTCTTTTAATTTTATGATTTAACTATACAAAATTAATATTGATATATTAAGTTCATAAATCCGATTAATCTGATCTTATCATAAATATTTTGAATCTTAATTGGATCATGTTCTAATTCAAATAAATAACCCTAACAAAATTTCAAATTAGAGACAAAAATAAACCCATCCTAACTTGTTTCACGACCACCACTGTTGATTACTATAAGATTCACTGATCAGCCAAACTTTTCTCCCACGAATAAGGCCGACGTTAATATTTCTTAAGAAAGAATAAACGCTTAATCCAGTTTGTAAAAATACTCCCCCAATTTAATTCTTAAAACAAGTTCAATAAATCCTCAAAATTATAAAAATTTATTTTTCATATACCGTCACCATAAAGATTTTACAATCAACTAATTAAAACTCACATTAAGTATAATTTTTATAATACAATTATTATAAATGCTAATAATCTTATTATACATAATAATTATGATAAAATTTTATATTATTATTATATTTTAATTATATTAAAATTTTAAATCATAAATATAAGGTATTTTAATGCCTTCACTCACTTGATGAAAAAAACACTAAAATATTTTATATTAATAATCATAAACGAAATAAATTTATTTTAAGAATAAAAATATCTTTAACATTTGTTTTAAAGAACCAAACTGAATATTCACCTTTTATTTTCAAAAGTAGTGCAGGTCCGTGAAAACAACCCACATGTTTTTCCTTTTAATATTCCAATTAAATGAATTCATCTGAGAATATGATTGTCCGAACCAAAATATACGAATCTGTTTGGATAGAATTTGGCAAGAAAAAACAAAGAGAACAAATTTTACTATCGAAGAAATTATAAAGTACTTATGAAAAATAAAATATATTTACAAGGTTAATCTATCATTTTACTCCAACCATTTGGAGTAAAGTCTCTCAAGAAAGAACTTGTTAACTTCAAATTTTAAAAATAAAAATTGCCTCTCGTTATCTCCAAGCTAGCTATATAATTTGGGGTAACAAGTTATAAAAAATCATACTAAGAACGAATAACGTAACACTAGCACCCTAAACTGGAAGCAAAATAGCAAACCGATTTAGCATTACTAAAACAACGTTACAACTCCAATCCGTGATATCTTCTCATATACTAGAGTTATCACACGAGACCAACCAGAGAATTAAAATAAATTCACGAGTTTTGATGACATGTATTCACATCATAAATTATACCCACAGAAAAGCTACTCAAACGGGCTTGAGAAGTTTTGGGTTGGATTTAAGACAATGGAGAACATTTCAACCGCTCATTTTAATGATTGAGCGGAGTATAGGGTTTTTTTTTTTTCTTCTAAATTTTAAATTCACACATCTAACAGGTGTCAGATATGTGATCCAATCCTGTTTGTTTTAAAGTTACAAAACTAATTTTCGCACTTTCCAATGAAAAACACATTCCAATGTAAATATTTGGTTAAGATTAATTTAGGCATAAATTTCAATCTCAGTTTAAAATCGATTCTGGCAAAATTTAAACCAAATGAACACTAAATGGATATACTGAAAAAACAGAAGTGTCTGCATAGTGTCAAAAATAAAAGGCAATCCAAAATTGATCAGGTCTTTATATTTGTCACCTTCCAGAAATCAGATCTACTAATTAATAAGGTAACATTTTTCTTCAATAAAAACTGGAAATCAAAGCTCACATTCCAGTAAATGCCTTCTTTGCACCACTAGAAGATCCAGCTGGGATCACTTTCAACACATTGAACCTCACCGTCTTTGAAAGTGGCCTACAGAAGTGGTACAAATCAGAATCAGACAGATATCTATAGCTATAAAATAAACAACAAAATCTTCAGGTTAATACACAAAAAAGGCTTCTCCTATATAATCTCACCTGCATTGACCAATAATAACGTGATCTCCCTCCTTCACACGGAAGCAAGGTGATATATGAGCAGGAATATTTGAGTGCCTCTTCTCATATCTAAACAGAATAAGTAAAAATGGAATTATAATTATGTTTCTCCATACATACAAATACACAAAAAAAAAGGACATAAAAGCATGGCAAGAGAATACCTCTGATACTTCTTAATAAAATGAAGATAATTCCTCCTAACAATAATAGTCCTGTTCATCTTAGCACTGTGACACGTTCCAGCTAAGATACGGCCCCGGATGGAAACAGTGCCAGTGAAGGGGCACTTCTTGTCAACATAGGTTCCTGTATTTAAAAAAATAATAAATCAAAGGACCTGTTTAGAAGCAGAAATGACAATATACACATACAGAGAGAAATGACATGACATGAGTAATGCCAAGAGTTTTAACAATCAGCCTCTCATCAAAATTTGGATTTTCAAGTTCATAGACACATGCATATTATTCTGTTTACTAGATTACAACTATTTCCCAACAATGATTGCATTCCACAACACAAGAATATCTACATTTTTTCAGACAGAAAACCTGAGTACAAGCATATACACTTTTATACAGATCAATCCGGTAAATAAAAATGTTCACATCAAACACATCTCTGACTTGGACTTGAAATGCTTGTTTAAGGACCACTGCAATAAAACAAGCACCCCAACTTATCAGACAATAGCCAACAACTAAAAGTAACCCTTATTTTCAACAACATGATATTATAGGGAATTATACATCAGAAGGACTTTGGAATAAATTATTAAAAAGAATTTCATGGTGAATAATATCTTTGAGAATTTAATTTTAAACTGAAACCAATGGCGTCGTGAGATTCACTAGCTGACCTCACCTAGTAGGATAAGGCTATTATTATTATTTTTTTATTTATTCAGGCTATTGTTATTATTGTTATACATCTTACATAGCAGCCTTCTGGAGACTACCCTGTACACTAACACACTTCCCCACAAGGACCATCATTAGATCAGCATGAAAACACAAACAATCACAATAATTTTGCAAATTAAAAAACAACGAACTTATAACAACAACTAAAAACTAAGGGTAAGTTTGGGAGTTAAGTTTTTAACTGTGAAACATACCCTCAGAGAGAGGGGGCTGCATACAGGAAGCTGAGTTTATAACTTAATTTACAAACACCCTACATCCGCAAAAACTTCACATCTATAATAGTAAGAAACACATGTCCACAACAATAACCTGATAGATTCACATTGCACAGAATAAACATTTTTTAAGAGAAAAAGGTGAAAGAGAGAGAGAGAGAGAGAGAGAGAGATACCTTCAATGGCTTCCCTGGGAGTCTTAAATCCAAGCCCAATGGATTTCCAAAAGCGGTTTCCACCTTTTCCAGGTCTCTTCCCCTTCCCAGATTTCTTCGAGCTGCGAAAGTGGGCAAAACAACAAACTATTCAGCATCAACATCACAATTAAAAAAAAAAAAAAGTCAAGCATTTTCTCGCGTATTTAGTGTACCTGAGAAATACTTTTGGTTGCTTCAAAAAAGCCTTCTCGGTCTGCAATACACAATTAACAAATCAACAGAAGATCCAAACGATGCCTAAGGACTATTGATAAAGCGAAATGGAGAAAAGGAAAACAAATATGGATCAGCGAGTACTTGTTCAGCCATGGTGAAGAGAGTTGTCGGCGAGAGTTGCAGAGGAGAGTGTTTGGACTTTGGATAGCCGCACTCAAAACCCTAATCACTTCTCTTACTCGGAATTGGTGGAAGACGCTGCTTTTGTTGAGATTTCAGCTTCTGGGCTTTTAAAAGTGGGCTCAGAATTAGCTTGGCCCAAAACCTAATAATTAGTCTTCTAGGAAAAAGGAATGTTCGCAATACTACAATTTTGACAGTCAGTTTATAAAAAAATATAAATAAAAATACACTGGACGGATTTTCGGTAAGAGGTCCTAAAAACTGGTACTTCTTCGTGTCCAAAAATCTACCTGTTTTGCTTGAGATTATTTTGAAAAGATAATTATTTGTCTTTCAAATACTTTTTTTTAGAAGTTGATAAAAATAAGAGTATAATGTTCATGTACTGTCAGTGTAAAAAGTTTTACATTGTCAATTAATTGAAAATTACTATTGATATGACTTTTAAAGTATTTATTATAAAAGTCAACAAACTTACAATAAATGGTAGTTTGTGATTGGATGACAGTGTAAAACTACTTTACACTATAAGTGCATAGTCTGTTTTCTCTAAAAATAATTATTATTTTTTAAAATAAGTTAAATCAATCATGCATTTAGTTTTTATCAAAAGAATTAAAATTCAATTAAAGTTGACTAATCAGATTCTCCAACAGAAATTAGTCATTAATAAATTTAATAAATACTTCACACATATATCATGATAAAAAAAAAATGTCAAACCGATAAATTGAGCTAGAACTAAGCATTTTGCATGTCTATTTAAACTTATGTTTATAGGTCCGATTTATTTAAGCTATAAGTTAAATGAGTTAAGGTTTGCTAATTAGGGATAATGATTGAATCCAAATTCAATATGTATTCCTTTTTTTTTGTTGAGGAATTTCAATATGTATTCATAAAAATATTTATAATGAATAAATTTTTTTATACACCAAATGAATCTAAGTCCGATTATAAGAAATCATTCACAAAATTTTATAGTTATAAATAATATAATATCCAACTTTACTCATACCTACATAATATATTTATTATATTTTATAATTAGAATTTGAAAGATTTTAAATAATTTTTTAATTAAATTTAATAATTTTATTTGTATCATTTTTATAATAAAAAATAGTCTATACATCGACAGTATAAAGAGTTCTACACTATTATCTATTTAGAAATCATCATATATGATAAATTTATTAACTTTTGCAAAAATTATTGCGATTTCCAATGCATAGCATTTCATAACATATTTTGTATATTAATTCCTGTAGGTTTGTATGCATTTTGTGTTAATTAGGACTGATCGCACTTTTGTTTGCTTTAATTTATGTCACTTAGGACTTTTGAGGGTTGGTGTATACTTTTGTTCTCAATGAGGCTTATTACTTGTGAAAATTGTCTTGGAACTTGAAGATTGATAACTTGAAGTAGTTTTGAATCAAGAGAGGGGCAATGGAGAGCTTTTCGAACCTTGGAGAGGGCATGAAAGAAGACGACTAGCTTGGAGATGTGAAGGAAAATAAAGAAATTTGGAAGAAACAACAACTAGATGGCGCCACACCTTGGGTGTGGGTGTCCCTACGGCTATGGTGGACATCAGGAAGCACACAATGGCTACCAAAATTGCCCACGGTAGGGTGTGGGTAGCGCCACGGTTACGGATGTTCCAACACTGCAATTTCACTATTCAATTATTTTCTATTTGTTTATGCTTGGACCTTATTATAACCCTGGATATAAATAGGACCTTTAGGGTTAGGAAAAAGGATTTGAACCTTGGGCATTGACGGCTTAGAGCAAGAGCTTTGGATTGTCTTCTTCACCTTTTTTTTGTTTCGTTTAATGCTTCTTGTAAAACATAGGAAAACACAAGAAGAGGGTTGAATTGTGTTTTAAGAATTTTTCGCAAATCTACTTTACAAATATCTTATTGTCTTATCAAGCAAAGGATAGTTTTGAAGATTAATAAGAAACATTGTTTTATCTTTTTTGAAAAAACTAAGTAAAAGCTTTTTCAAAACAAAATTGGTTTGAAGAAAGACAAACTTAAATCACTATATAGTTATAAACGAGTTAAAGAGAGATCAAGGACATAACGGTTTTTAGACTAGTTCGTCTCCAACCCGAGACTACACATAGTCCTTGGCTATGTGATGTTTTTCACTAACTTAAACAAATTACAAGTATTGTTTACACCAAGCCTCTTTAGGCTCCAACAACGAGTATCCTTTGATTTGCTTCTCCAAGCAATACAAAAGTATTCTTTATATCAAAACCTCTTTAGGCTTTTATCTTTTCACTTATAATAAGGTTAGGATAAGGCTCATTGACTACTTCGTATAATACAAACTAATGTACAACTTTAAGTACAAGTTTTTATCTCAAAGTTTTACAAAGAAAAGAAAGAAAGTGTTAAAAGCTTAAGCAAAAAAAATGTCTTTGCCAAAAGTTCTCTTCAAGTCTTCATCACTTTGGTATTTATAGGTATTTATCAAGATAGTTCTTTGTCCCATATTGTCTTTTGTCTTCTTTAGAGAAAGAAAGTGAATGTTGGAGCATTAACGGTTGCATTAAATGCTTTTCACCAACTTGTCACATTGATAAGATAAAGTTGCTTGCTTATCTTGTTTTTCTCGTACCAATCGTTGTGTCACAAAGAGCATATATATTTTATTTTATTTTTACAAAAAGTACTCTATTGTACTTTGTTGGTGGTAGTTAGGCACACCTTTTTCATGAAATAAGCGAGCTTTATGAGTTGACTTTTCAAAAAGCTTTCTTGATATGCTTTTGTGCTCATAAGACGTTGAGTTTATGCTTTTAGTTCATGCAAGTGACTCAGATATATGTACGCCATTGTAACTTAAATGGAATGTTGCATTTGGCTTTCATAATAAGATGATCTCCCTTCGTCTTAGCTTAAAAAACACGCTTATTCTTATTTTAAAAACCTTAATACATTGTTTGCTTAACCAAAAAACAATTTAGGGTCCTAATCGTCCTTTGTCCTAACACTTCTCTTTTTTTGTTGCTTGCTTTGTGTAACTTTGTGTGAGTAGTCACTTTTATTCTAGGATTGGGGCTTAGCCCTAGACAACTATTTATGTTAATTGAATTATCTTCATGTTCTTTTGGTATTTCCTCTTGATTTCTTCTTTATTGAATTTCCCTATGCAAAGCACTTTTCCTGTGTTTTTCGTAATCTTAGACTCTTAGGGAAGAATTGAAAGGTGAACCTACGTGTTGAAACCATAAGGAACAAACTTGGGTTATAAATCATGAAAGTAGATGGAGATAAAACAAATTGGCAAGGAGCATAATGAGTTTAATTGAACTTAGCTACCACGAAAGTAGTCAATTAGATACATCTTCATATCCTAAAAGGGGACAAAGGTTACCTTGGGTTAATTCATCTTCAAAGATAACCAATAAGAGCATTAAGACAAAGTGATCAGGGGTCAATAGAAAGTCTTAGTGTGAACCCTAAATCCTGAAAGCCTTCTTATCATTAAATTTACCTAATTAAAATATTTACTTATCTTTAATTTTATCTTTATCTTAACTAATTCAATCTCTTAAATCTATACAAATCTTCTAAATCTTTTCTTTGTTTAATCTTAGCCAAATTGTGATAATTGCTGAATTAAACATGCAATTCCTGAGTAAGAACAATATTTTATTACTTGACAATACCGTACACTTATGAAATCGCATCAATTTTTAATTTGTTGACAGTGTAAAATCCCTTTACACTATCTATACATAAAAATTAAACTTTTTTATAATTAATATAAACTATTACATCATCAATAAATTTATGTAGAATGTGAATGTTATCAATATAACTGATGAATTATATTTATATATTATATTGATTGTATGTGACAAATTTAGTGAAAATTGAACAACAATGAGAAGGTAATCAAATAATTCATATTTTATTATATTTTAAAGGTATATATTACGTTAATTTTGATGTATATTAATGAATTATCAAATAATTTCATATTAATATAAGACTTTGTAGATATAATCCATGTGAAAAAAAAACTTTAAATCCAACTTTAGATTGTGAGATAACATTATGTAATTAATAGTTGTTGAATAGTATAATAGTTTGTATAAGTTATACTGGTGTAATATGTATACATGTATGCATGCACATACGCATGCACAAAATTACTTAAATAACACTTCAATATTGTGAAAAAAAATAAAAAAGTAAATATAAATTATTAAAACTTATTTAAATGATGGGATTGTCTAACTTACCATAAGTAAAAATGGCGTTAAACAACCCCATCAAAGATGGTTGATAGAATTTTCTATGTTGTACCAACCATCTTTAAATACATAGAGAATTCCACTAATCATCTTTGATGGGATTATTTAACCTCATTTTTACTTAGAGTAAGTTAGATAACCCCTTAAATAATTAAGAATAAAAAATAAATACACAATTTTTAAATAGTCATATAACCACTATTTTTAATCTTTAGACAGTAAAGATTTACATTATCTTCTAAAATTACTAGTACTTTGACCCTGCACTCATTAGTCTTTACACATATACTAAAATAACTTAAAATAATAATAATAATAATAATAATAGAGTTTAATGACTATGCACTGTCTATATATATAAACTTATCTTTTAAAACTACTAGTACTTTGACCCTACACTCATCGGTCTTTACACGTATACTAAAATAAATAATAATAATAATAATAATAATAATAAAGTTTAATGACTATGCACTATCAGTGTAAAAAGTTTTGCACTAACAATCAATCACAAATCATCGTTGTTATGACTTTTAAGGTTATAATTATAAAAGTCAACAAATCATACATGGTGATTTTTACACTGTCAGTGCCTAACCTATTTTCTCATAATAATAATAATAATAATAATAAGGATAATGACAATGATGATGATGATAATAAAAACAATATATACTAAATTTATTCATATGGTTTATGGTAGAGCTAGGTATAAGGGCCAGCCCGCCTATTTAGGCCCGGCTTGCAAAAGCCCGCAAAATAAAAGGGTTGAGCCAGGCCTGCTCGCAAGATAAACAGTCCTAAATTTTGAGGCCCGCGTCTGCCCTGCTTAGCCCGCGGGCTAACGGGCCAATCCACGGCCCGTGAAATAAATTACAAAAATAATTTTATAAAAATGCAAAAAAAACAATAAAAATAAAAATAAATGACAAATACACCAAAAAATAAAAATAAATCAATTTCAAAGTCTAATATGCTAAAAAACCATCTAAACCAAAGATCTTACATGTTAAATAAACCATCCAACACAAAATATGAAATATAAAGTCTTAGATTCAAAGTATCAAGCATAAAATAAACTATCCATAAAAGCCCGCAGATAGGCCCGTAAGCCCACAGATAAATCCGCTGAAACCGCGATTTAAACGGTCCGGGCTAAAAAACCCGCACTCTTAAATGGACCATATTTTTTAGGACCGCAGCCTGCACAGGCTACGGGCTACACGGGTGGCCCGCGGGCCTTGATCCATATGCCCAGCTCTAGTTTATGGCTATTATATTGAAAAGGTGAGTGAGTGACTTCTTTTATATACCTCCCATTAGAGAGATTGAAGAAATTAAACATATATTAATCATCAAAACAACAATTTAGATAAAAAAAAAAATCAATTGCAAAGATCAGAGAAAGAAATAGCCAAGAAAAAATTGTTTCAACTATTGACATGTGTCCAACTAGGATATTGTTTTAATGAGTTTAATTTAATATGTTGTTTGAATAAAAATGTTTATATTGTCAACAAATTTTAAATCACCCTAAATATGACTTTTAAAGTAAACATTACAAAAGTCAACAATTTTCAATTACATAACAATTTATGATTGGATAACAATGTAAAATATCTATAGTGTTATTATAAAAATTTCCCAACCAAAAAGCCTCAAACATTCTAGAAGTCTTAAAATGCGACATCAATCGATGCTTCCAATTTACAACTTTGCTATATGGCATATATGGGGCAAAGGAGAATGATACATAGAAGGGAAATTTTTGTTTCAACATTTGACAGGTGTCTTATTTAGGATATTGTTTTAAAATATATAATCTATGTGTCGATAGTAGGGATGGAAATAAGTTAGGCCAAACAATGCTTTGCTTAAGTAGGCCTAGCCTATTTAATAAATCTAAGACCTAAGTCTAGCCTGTTAGCTGTCATAGGTTTTTTTTTTTTTAAGCTTGGTCTAATCTTTTTTAAAGTCTAACTTGGCCTATTATCCTACTTAAAAGCCTATTTAACATTAAAGATTTTAGATAGGTATAACGTATCTCTAGATAAATTAACCAACTAATAGGCCAATGGAGAAAAATTCTATGTAAAACAAAATAAAAATTATGAAAATTAAAACTACAACTACTTAAGACATGGGATAGAGATGGAAATAGGTAGGTTAGACTTGATAAGAGTTGAATCTAACTTGTTTATATAATATAAGCTTATTTTTAAGGTCTAATATGACCTTTGTGATAACTTATTTAAAAGTTTATTTTGCAATAAAGTCTTTAAATGGGGCATAAATTTATCATTCTATAAGATTATAAGCTTGATTCTTTATGATGGTAAAATGCTTAATACTTAAAAAGCTAAATAAACATATGGTTTTAATACATTATAAAAATTCAATATAATAATACTAACAAAATATTATTATTTATATTTATTTAAATAGGTCAACCTATTAAGCCTATCAGGCTTTTTGAATGGCCTAAAGCTTGATCTTTTTAATCAAATAAGCTTTTATAAAAGCTTTGACTTAGTTTATTCAGTAAAAAAGTCTAGCCTAACCTAACTTGATGTAGGTTAGGTCGTAGGCCCCTATCAGGTAGGATGTCAACGGGCAGGGCGGGCACGGGTAGTAGCTACCCGTCCTACTGGATAAAACCCGTACATGTGCCCCCCCATTACCCGTGCGGGTACCCATTAAGTGGATACCCGCGGATATTAAAAATATCCGCGGGTATCTGTGAACATTCGCGAATACTTCCTAAAAATTAAAAAAAATTAAAAAATAAAAATTTATTTTGTATGTTGTGGACAATCATAAAGTGCTGCAAATATCACTTTGAATTTATAAATTAAAGAGATATTATTTAAAATAATCACTTTGAACATAAATTTTAATTATTCTAACAATTTTTTCTAACAAAAATAGTTTAAATACCCACAAGTTTATGTCCTTTTCTCTTGTAATATAATTGTATAAGATTTCTCCCGTAATGAATAATCGTTTTGAAAATTTTGGATAAATTTATGTAATTTTATCTATATTAATATATAAGGGTATCTAATTAAATATATAATTGCGGGTAATGGATATCCACGGGTACGAGTACCATGATACAGGTACAGGTACCATGGTACTTATACCCGCCACGTTAATACACGGATAATGGCATACCCATTTAGAGTATTCGCGAGTACCCATTTATAGTATCCATTTTCTACTCATGGCAAATTTTATCTACAGATATTTGCGGATGCAGGTTTTTTTGCCATACCTACTATCAGGCGGCCTAACCTATTTTTACCCCTAGTCAACAATGTAAAATGATTTTATAATGTTATCCAATCACAAATTAGTATATAGATGATAAGTTGGTTGATTTTTATAATCATCATCTTAAAAAGTCATACATACCATATTTTTTATTGGTTAAAAATTTTACAATTTTTAATATTCATACAATAATAATGCATAAAAATTAAATTCATATAGCAATAGATCTTTTAAAAAATTATAAATTAATAAAATAAATTATTATATTTTTAAAATAAACTAAAATAATTAAGCACTAAATTATATATAAATTTATTAAAATTACAAATATGTTAATAATATAATAATAATTGATTTAAAAAACTTCCAACTTTCGAACTAAAAAGCATAATAAAAAAATAATTAAATATGTTCATATATAATATGGCCTCAATCTCGAATAAAATAAACTGGATTGGCCGTGTGTTTCTTATCTTTGTTGGGGTTAAAAAATAGGGAAATGGGAAATATAATAATTGAGTAAACTTCCATTTTAATTCCAAAATTTGTGAAGCATTAACATTATAGTCCTTAAAATTAGAAAAATGTCAAATGAATTCCTAAAATTGAAATCCATTAGTCTTGTTAGTTCTTATCATTAGCTCTGTTAGGGACTACAATAATAGTAAATTATAAAATTTAGAGACTATAATAATAATAAATTATACATTTCAAAAATTAAAATGGCAATAATTTCAATTTTAGAAATTTAGTTGATGTTTTTCTAATTTCAGGAACTGCTATAATAGTGGCTCACAAATTCAGGGATTAAAATTAGAATTTATTTTATAATAATTTGCACATGAAGTGAAGGGTTGACCAGTTGGAGTAAGATTTACAAACAGGCACCGTAGTCGCGAGACAAACACGAGATAAGAGAAAAGACAGAAGGATAAATTGGTAGGAAATTTTTGTTTCTATACTTGATACGTTTCAATTTAGTGCATTGCTTTAATATATAATATATAATAATAAAAATAATGGATAATAGATTACCGAAGTAGTGATAGTCGTAGGTAAAACAGTTTTGACATGGTAAATTATATTGAGAAATAAGCAAAACTGAGTTTGGAGGATGAATCCTGAATTCCAAAACATGTTCGAGGCAGCATTGCCAAAGAAAAAAATTAATTAATAAACCATTAATTTTATCTCAAGTATTATCTTCTCTTTTAAATAGTCTATAAAGTAATAAAACTATATAAATAATTCCTCAAGTATTAAATATTCCTAAATTAATACATTTAATGAAGTTCAAGTATCATTTTGAAGGACTTTCAGTATTTGAAAAACAACTTTAGCATAATTTTTAATACTAGAATTACTGATATCATTTTTATTTTATTTTTTTCACTTTAAGAACCATGTAGGAAAGAAGATAATACTTGAAGGATGAAATTGACAGTTGATTAAAAAAAAAATCTTACTTTTGGCCAACGGATGTTGCAACGTAAAAACAGAGAGACCAATAGTAATAGAAGAAATGATAGCTACTATAATAACGGTAATGGCAACGGGGTTAATGTACCTGCATCTCAATTATTGCTTTTCTGAAATCAAAATTCATCCTGATTAAAAATTGAGAAATGTTTGATTTAGTTCTGTTTCAACTTCACGGACGCCAACTGAAGTTTATAAGATGGCTAATCTCAATTCTAATGTTGAATTCTATTACCAATTCCAAGCATAAACCAAACTTATTGAAACTCAATTCCAATGCCAATAATGTACAAGATGTCACATTCAGAGAGCAGTCAGTCTTCTTAAGGTTTGTCTACAGCAGGAGAAAATGAAATCACGCTTGATATAGAAAACTAGGTAAGCACATAATACCTAATTGACATCATGAGATCCACCCCGAATTCTGCTTCCTATGATTACAAACTTCCACGACCGCAAACTGAACATTATCCTCTATATCACTCCATCTGCATCAAGCAGCCATGGCATTATTCAAAATTGTAGTTGTAGATGAAATTGTAACGAAAAACAATTCAAAGCGTGCATCAATAATTTAACCTGTATTAACGAGATTAATGCTATCGCAATCTGAGATGTTATTCTAAAATTAAACTCAAGTCCAAATTTGATGGTAGATAAGATTCACTGTAGTTTATACTTTATGGTATCACACTTCAATACTTACAAAGATTCACTAGGACAAGAAGATTTGCAATCACATCTTTCTGCAAAGATAATCACAGTCCATTCTACTGTTCAGATAAAGCATCTTGAATGGGTTTTGTTCTAGATTATCCTATCAGGTTGAGCCCAAGCCAATCGAGAACTTTTGCCTCACCTAGTAAGAGTACTGGGGATATAATCCGACAGGACCCCACATGGACAGTGAATGACGGCAGAGACATGATCATGGGAGCAGAGACTACCTAGGGCAACCCTAGAAAGAGAGAATCGGATATCCGGTGTGCACTCACTCTCCCATACACAAACTCCCATGCTGAAGCTCTCACTCACTTGAGGGTCGGGATGCCTTTGTAAGTATTCACCCCCTCTACCCATTAGAGTTTGGGAGCAAAGGGAATAGAACTCACCTAGGTGTGACAAAGGAAGATTAGCAAATCAAAAAATCCTATGAGCTTAATCCTCGTGGTTAAGAAAATCTCTTGTACAAATCCACCTTGTATAAGTTTAAATATATTCATTTCATACAGGCAATATACATACATTGAAAGTTCTAATAATTACACAATTTTTTAAGCGTAATTATATATTAATATATCAGAAAGGAAAGTATTAGAGAGAAAGTTAGGGTGATATTTACTGAGGAAAAGGTAGTAAAATCACACCTAAGATGATTTAGACAAGCGCAAAGAAGACCAATAGAAATCTTGGTTAATAAAGCTCATCAAAAGAATGATAGCCCAATAATTAGAAGCAGGGGTAGACCAGGAAAGACTCTGTAAGTGAAACCATTAAAAAGGATCTAGAATTAAATGGCCTCTTTAAAGAATTAGTTATGACCAGAACGCAATGGTATCATTTGATTCATGTACCTGACCCCATGAATAAGCTTTTGTGGTTGTTATTGTTGTAATCATTATTATTATTTATTGTTAACAGTTATGATGCTATGCAGATGCAATCCAACCTAGAACCAGGTTGCTAACCCAATTGGGGTTAAAAATAAAGCATGCTCGACATAAGTAGAAGAGAAACCTTTTGACGTTTTGGATTTGGGGGGCTTGGATCAGAATCACTCTGTCTGCGTGATGTCCCAACATCAGTTTCAACCTGCACACACGTCCACTGGTCAGCTTCTGTTTTATAAGAGAGGTAATTACAATACCTAATTTTCACAACTAGATATTCTCTGGTTGAACAAGGCAAAAAGGAAAAAGAATAAGAAAATTCTCCTGCATAATCTCCACTTATTTTTTTCTACATTACAACTATTCAGCAACCTTGGGGTCAGGGAAAGGGAGACCCAGTGGGATTCGAACGAAGATACAAAAATTGGAATCTTTCAACTGTTGGATATTCCCCAAGCATGCGTCAAAGTCCAGAAGCACTAACAAAGGGTGAGAAAGGCTTCGGCAGTTGAAGTTGACATAAGAGCAAATGTAATCACGCAATAGAGTAAGGAAAGAAAGCAATGAAGCATGCAGACCTGGGTTGAAGAATCTTGAGCCATATGATCTTCCGAAGGATTTCCCTCAGACCCTACTTGTTGAGATATGACTGGCATGATCTCACGGAGTAAATTAGACAAAAATATTCCTTCATCACTTACATTAGGTTGTGCTTCAGGGACTTGGGCAGCACCCCTTGATGTTGCAGGATGATCAGAGGTAGAACCTGCAGTTGTTCCTTGTATACTTGAATCTTCCACATGAATTTCTCCACCAGGAAAGAGTGTCCTTAAAAACTGAAGTACACTGTTTGGTATTTGTCTCTCAGATTCTTGGTTATTTTGGGGTCCACTAGCAGCCAGAATATTGATATTTACAACACGAGAATTTGATGGGTCTTGTCTTGTGCTTGGAGTTGACAAGGATCCTACAACAGAGTCCAACGACAAACTAAATAAAATCAAATTAAGTCCTGAAGATATCCTACAATATATATCACATAATTTAAAAGTCATCAAAATAAGTAACCATGAGCTATATGAGCAGTGTTATTGACTGCTCACAAACTGATGAATTTATATGAGTAACCTATCGAGTGATTACAAAGTGATGGGCTATATAAGCAACCTATAAGTGCTCACAGGGAAAGAAAGGAACAAGCTGGACTGAAGAATAAAAATCTGTGCATTTATAAAAGTATTTTTCTAAATGATATACTCTAGAAGGTTTGTAAAAGTAAACAAAATAAGTTACAATATATCTTCCTCGCCCAAATGAATCAAACATATTGACTTCAATAAAATGCTTCAGAAGCATGATCAATCAATCATACAGAAAATTTAGACAGTTGATTTACTGAAAAACATCACTAAGGATCATCTATCTTAGGGAAATAAATGGAACATTGCCATCAAGAGTTTGGGAAAGAATAATTTAGCACTTGCAATTGAAACTTAGATGTTACCTTTGAAATGCCTTCTATCTAACGTGATCCTTGATATCATAATGCTAATGAGTATATTAAATTCTTTAAACTTTATAGAAAATAGACAGAAGTTCAGTTTTTCTTATTACTATTTTACCTATATTGTTTCTTTCCAACTTACTTTGTTAACAATAAATAAAGTAAAATTCTATGAGAAACAATTATCAATGTATAACCATTGCACTGAAACAAATCGTATAGACTACTCAAAAATTTCCAATACAGGAGCCAAAAAATAGGAAGAATACAACACTAGATTGCATAGCACTATATCTTCAATCAAAATCAATAAGCACCCATTATTTTTTGCAAATTATCAAAAGATACTTTTGAATCACATACTATGTGTTGAAAATCAGAATCATATATTCTGTATTTATTATATAGCGGTTTATAGGCAACTCATATTTAGTTTATAGGAAACTCATATCTGATTTAAAGGAACAAAATCTCCTTTAATTATATGCATTTATTGTAATAAGCCTATATAAACATAGCTCTGTGGTGTAATTAAAACACATGAATTCACTCAATATATTTTCTCATTTTCTCCTTTTCAACACTATGCATATCAGAAAGGACAAAAAATTAAATATCAAACTAGAAACTTCTAGTAAGAGGAAACAATCATTGGTTTCAGATATTGAAAGGCATTTCGTTAAATTACCATTCCTTGCAGAATCTTCTGTGTTTTGCCTTTGCAACATGGATTCAGTAGCTGATGGTACCACAGCATGATGCTGACTTGATTGTTGAGATCCCTGTTCACTATTTGCATGCCCGGAAGATACATGTTGAAATCTCCAAGAATTGGATAGTAAAGTCCTATAGAATTCCCAGATGATTCTGAAGGCGGACGCCCTAAGGGGCCTGGTACTGCTGCAACCATGGTTCTAATTGGCACTAACCTTACACCTGGCTCCCCAGCAATAGATGCATCTGGATGCCTAGAGGTACCCTGATTAACAGAACTTTCCCCTGGATTTCTTTGTACTGAAGCAGATTGTGTATCATTGCGTTCTTCTTGATTGGTATTGGATGAGGTTGTTGAGGTACCTAATAACAGAAATGAAGTTAGATATAAGTTAAGACCATTATGCAAAACAACAGGACCTAGAAAACTAAAAAATAAATATAATGTACCTCGCCGTATCTGTATATCTATACGCCTTGGGAAAAAGCTTGAGCCAAGTCCACTACCTAAACTTGAGTTGGACTGTGCAGCTCCCACAGGGACAGCACCAAAGCTTGCTCCAGGTTGAAAAGGAAGGGGCTGGAACCATGCAGCACAATAAGCAACAGCACTACAGCAGTATAGTTGTCGTGATAAGAAAGATAAAAGACAATAACAACCTGAACCATGATATGGTTAGGACCATTTGGGGATATAAAAACTGCAGGCCCACCATTAACTACAGCTTCAGACTGCACAGGAAGGAAGTTAGTAGCACAAACATAACAATTAACTAACAAGATGTCAATGGTGGGAAACCAAGCCTACCGGTGTTTGACCCAAACGCAGTGTCATGGTTGTGCGACCAAGCTCAAGTAAAAATGCACCAAGGTTATAAAACAAAACTCCAGTTCTCAAAGCCCTAGACTGAATGCTTGATCGCAACAAGGGATCAGCTACATCTGCTTGATTCTCCAGCTGCCTTGATAGTTGCTGTGAAAGTATATAATGAACATGGCAAATTTATATGTTTAGCATAAGAAAGCAAATAAGTATGTAGCTCAAAATATCTACTTGCAAAAGGAATGCAGAAAATAGAAAGAATAAACACTTCCTTCAAAGTTTGAATCGTTACATAGTCATTTCAAATACAGAAGAAAAATCTACGGAGATGTTTTAGAACGCACAAGTAGGCACTCGCCAGCTTGTTCATTAATCATTTGTCTGGTAGAAAGTAAAACTTCTGCCAAGGATGTGGGTGATGAAAGCCCTTCTGAAGTTGAACCCGAACGTAAAGAAACGGATCCTATTTCTTCATTCCTTCGAGCCTCTGCTTGGGCATTATCCCCCCCTTCTCTGACTGCCAGTAAAATGTGTTCCATGTTATTCTCAAAGAATAAGCATGTAGCAGGAGCCAGTGAAGGATAACAATAAAATTCAACATGGCATGCATGCTTACCAATTGCATCAAATTCATGGCTTATATGACTTAAGTATTGGGTCAAAGTTGTCAAAGAATCAGGAATGACCTACAAAACCATATATAAAAAAATAAATTGTTTGATTTCCACTCAGCAAGAGAGGGAGAGACTCAAATGACAAATCTAAAATAATATGTACATCTGAATGAAGAAAGGAACTTAGCACATACAGGAGGCTGCAAAGACCCTAGAGATATTGGTGCTGGAGGTCCAAAGGTATTACGCGATCTATCAGACAAAATCCGCAAACCAGCTTGTTCGGTTTGAGGATGAGATGAATATAATATTCCACTAGAACCCGATGTTCTTTCAGAGCCTTGGGAATCATGCTCCTTCATCCAATCCAATATGCCCAGATGCCATGTTTAAGAGTTTCAGATGAATAGACACATAAAGAGACATGCATATACCAGCTTTCTTTTGTGGTCACACAACATAAATTCGTTATAGCACCACAATACCCAAAAGAAAAAGAACTAATATATAGAAAGCCAAATTTACCCTGACATCAATCCCTTCACTGCCACTTGCAAAATTTGGAAGTCCAATGGATCCTAGAACAGCAGAAACAATCTGCACAGGAATAAGATACAAATTAAAGTTACATCTGCAAAATAACCCCTCGGTGCCCCCTTCTCTTCTGATTTTAAATATACCCTATTGATTTCAGGAGCAACTCCATCACCCTGAACAGGCACATTGAAAGTTTCAATAAAAACACCAGGGGCTACTTGACTACTGTGACCATGGCTTGTGCTTGAATTTGGTTCAGTCACTGCAAAATGGAAGTAAGTATGGAGGTCAGCAAATACCTTATCTCTTTGTATTAAGGGAAAACTTCCATTTGGGTGAGCATGGAGGCAGGAGGTAAACCACAAGGCAAGATCAACTAGAAGTTTTGTGGAACTAAACTAATTATCTAATCTAATTCTTCAGGTGCACCTGATTAGTGGCACTAAGAATGTGTGCTTTGATCATCATACCTGCTTCTCCAGGCATAACATTTAAACTTGCAAACCTACTTTGTCAGCAAGTTGAATATAATTCACATTTTCCCCCCAGGCATGCTTTTATAAGTATAAAATGGAAACACGCTAAAGAGCTTCAAACTAAGAATATCTTCTTTGGAAGAAAGATACCAACCAACCAAAAATAACATAGGTCATTTCTTATTGCACCAATTTTCTACATAAAAAGAAAATATCATAACATTTGCTACAAAAAGAAATAAGAAACCAACATTATAAATCCTACTAAACATGAACACATAGCTTTCACATTAATTACAATAGCGAATGATAATGTACATAATCACATATCAAACCTGAATGATTGGGCACACTTCCTGGTGGTGGTAGATCAGGTTGCCTCACAACCAGATGCAAGGTGTGACCATCTTCAACATCTACTTGTGTTAGGAAAGAAACCCGTGTTGAACATAGGATATGAAAAAATAGGGATATGGTTACAAGAATCAAGTACAATTGTTAAAAGAATAGCAGGAACAAAACTTCTTTGCCATAACAAATCATGGCTTTTGAGTTTAATCAAATTTTAAGCTTAAGCATTAATAGAAGGCCTAGCATTTGCAAACTTAAATCATGAACAAGAATGCTTCATTGTTTTGCTCATAAAATTAACTACTGAGATTAATATTAATATATTTGGCAAACCAAAAACAAACTATAACATTGGCATATAAACCCAAAAGTCACCACTCAATTGAAATTTTACTGTTATGGCTAGTGTGTCCCCTCTATCAATATGTTTTTTATCTGCTGGAGCCTTTTGCCTCAAAATCTAAACTCATGATAAAATGTTTGATGACAAAACAGATTATTACACTATTACAGTAAGGATCATAAATATATAGGACCCTGCCAGAAAAGTAAAAGGAACACAAAGTATAAAGGAAACACCAAACTACTTCAGATTGTCTTGTATTATGGCAACTATTCCAAAACCCAAATCCTTTCTTTATAACTATTAACTACTTAATGGGCAAGATGACATCTCTGTTAACCTATTGACAAGAAAATGCCACATTGGCTTCCTTTGTGAGTCCTTGAACACATAGTAGAAAGACAGAGACAGGATACGATAGGCAGAGAGGAGCTGATCATCCTTTAGAACTTTTCCTTGGCAAATTAAGCGTTGTCGTTCACATAACACTCCAGTTACAGAAGCAATCTGTTCTTTCAGAGCAGGGACTGGCATCTGCAGAACAAGGGAAATTGTTGTAGGAAAGGACAATTAGTTAGATCTTTAAGCAAGTTGTTAGGTAATTCAAAGAGGTCAGCCTTTGGATCAAGATACCTTAAACACTGTTGCAGTTAAACATCAAACATGTTAGGATGCATTGGGATATGCAGGAAAAAAAATAAAGTGCTTTTAATGACATAATTTTTATTAGGAACTTTTTTAGAAGCTACTCTTTCTAGCTTCGGAGAAAAGCACTAAAGTAACTATTTTTTAGTGTTTTGCTTTTTCTGACAAACCTATTTAATTATTATAATTTTTTTCAAATTTTTTTAACGAAAGAATTTTTTCTTTTGAAAAAACAAACAGACCCTTAATCTTTTTGACCAGTTAGCATGTTTCTACAGGAAGGTGGAGCAAGAAGCAAGCTTATACATACAGAAACAAAAATAGTCTTCTCAAGAAATTCAAAAAACAAGTGAAGGAAGATTATAAGCAGTCAAAGAATTACCTGTTTATCCACTCTGAGGGTGTAAGTTTGAGAATCTAATGTTTTAATCTTTATCTCAATGGTGGTTTCTGAACTTCCAGCGGTGTTATTGTTTGGGATCTTTTCAATACCATTACTTCCCATTCTCCACGTACCACGTAATACCCTACAACAACAACAACAACAAAGCCTTATCCCACATGTAATACCCTATAAAATGAAAAGGAAAAAAAAAAAAAAACCAGAAACTATTAAGAGGTCTGTCAATATTTCTTTTTCTTCCATGATATAAGATTATTGAGCAAATAATGTGAAACCAATAAAACAATACAAAAAGAAAGAAATGTACACTGCCATATTTGGAAAATAAAAAACACAATTAATACAACAGTTTGCTTGCTAATGTCTCTCATTAGTCATTAGTATTATAAATTATAAAACCCTCCTCACATGTGCAGATCAGCCAAAGCAAAATGGATTTTGTGAATTAAACATAAAATTTTACAAGTTGACATGATTCCATGATCTTCAAACTCATGAAAAAAGTGGATATGAATAAAAGACAATTCCAACTATCCATCACATAGACTTAAGTGCTCACTGCCTGGGTAGAACTCCTATCCTAAGAACTTAGGATATAGAGAACCAGCCCAAAAAGTAACCTGATAAGAGGCGAAAGCCTCTATCATAAATGGGAGTTGTGTTGCACACCCAGCCAATATGGGACTCATACTCCTCCATCAACCCTGTCAGGTTGGAAACAGAAGCCCATCCAGAGGAGGGATTAGACAAACCAGGCTATTATACATTGATGCAAAAGATAAGATTCAGGTTTGATTCGGGAAGAGATCATAGACATTTTGAAATGAATGGAAAGAGAGTCTACTTTTATTAAGTGATTTATTAGATAATCAAAAATAGAGAATCTTGAGAACTATTAGAAATTCAGAAGAACTACAGGAAGGGGCAATTGAACAGCAGGAAAAAGCCCAGTCTCACTTAAGGAAAGTCAAGACAGAAGCCTTCCTAAAAGCATAGTTATTGATCCTGAATAGCAACCCATAACGGCCAACCCCAAAAACGCTATAACGGGATAGCAGATCGGGGGATGATGGCTATTATGAAAAATTGTTTATAAGTTAATATTATATAATGTATACCATATACATATAAATTCTCAAAAATGATAAAAAATACTCAAAATTCACGACATTCATAATTCACAATAAAAATTTACAGGTGTCTCTTGAACAAAACATATAAGTAAATACCAACAAAAGACATGGACTATGAGGCCCATTATTATTATTGTATGCACTTATTATTATTATTATTACTACTACTATTTAGTTTATCATAATATATTGTCATGCTTTAAAAAAAAAGAGAGAGAAGTCAAACTGGACTAATGAGGCCCAGCAAACTAAAACAAAAAAGGAGAAAAATAAATAAAAAACGTTTGGGCCCATTGACTCAATTCCCCCAACCCTAACCCTTTTGTTTACTGTAACCCTAAGACCCCAGCACCTAAGCACGGCCTCCCCCTTAGAAGATTCAATTGCAAATGGAGCGGAGAAAAACACAGACAGCTTTGCGGAGAGAGAGAGGGCAGATATCGCAGAAGGAGAAGGGGGCCGAAGGGGCTGCAGCAACGAAACAACATTGGTTTCAGCGGCAAAATCGGGTTTCATCACATCTTCTGTGTAGTACCTGCTCTAGCTGTGATCTTGTCCGCGAAATGCACCACAACGACCCGGCATGACGCGGTGGCCATTGAAGGAGCAGCAGGGTGCTGTGACAGCGCGATAACACCGCTACTGCACATGACTGACTACTATGCCTAAAAGCGATGCTGATAGGAGGGGAAAGAGCCTATACTATTCTATATATACAGCCCAGCCCAGCCCAGCCCATAAGGGATTCATGATGCAGCTCCTGCATCAACTTATCAACATAGCAGATGATAGACGTAAATTCCCAATGAATCCCAGTAAGCGGAACTTAAACCACACCTTGAAACTCAAGCTTAACAAGAGTTAAGTAGGATTACTTTACCTTCACTCTAGATCATGGGCAGTGTCACACAAATACAAATTAAAATAATCACCTTATTTAGAGATGAGCTTCATTAACTATGCCAATGTACATACATCAACAAAGAAAAGTATATGGTAAGTTAAAACGAAGAAATCTGAATTTCTCAAACAAAACCAAATTTCATGAAAATATGCAACTGTATTTGATAATTGAGGGAATGCTAAACTATGTATAACCCCACCAATTTTGGCCTACCTATCTCTTTGTATCCAGTTCCATCAATTTGAAATTCCTATTTTCATCCCTGTATGCACACACACACACACACACACACACACACACACACACATGCATGCATAACTCACTTTCTCTTTCTCTTGTATCAGTATCATTAGCAGTATGTAATAAAGATCATTTTTTGTAGTTATGGTGTATATTAAGACAGTAAATATGTTTGAACAGCCAGCTTCAAAAATATGTTAGCTTGTATGAAAAATGGAAGGACTGCAGCAGAGCAACTATAAAAGCAGCCCATTTGTGATCAAGATTGATTATGTCACAATGACAGAAAAGCTCCTGACCCAGAAGAATGTATGTTTTATATGCAGAATATGTTGATGATCTCAGCAAAAAATAGATGACATTGCTGAATAAGATCTGTATTAGAAGCTTTTCATTACACAGTAGCAAGTAGCTTAAATCAGATCACTTTATAGGATTAGGCACTTTCAACAAGATAATTTTGGCATATGTACACCTTTACCATTGCCTATATTAATAGGATTAAGAAAAGCATGGCATGCATCTACCTAGATGCTTTAAAGTAATTAGTGATAACCGATAAAACAAGCAGAACCTCAGCACCGAAACCAGCCGCAAAAAGAAACCACGATCCGATAAAATCACACAAATAGTCATGCAGTTATGACAAAATTTATTGCACTTTAAAATTTTAAAAATATCATACCCACTTACATCACAATACCATCCTAGGTCAGACAGTTCATCCTGTTTCTTAATAGCAAATTATAAGCCACAATTTCTCACACGCCAAAGGAAAGGCATTAGGCACGTTGCCACGTTCTTATCTCACTAAATAAATAAAAAATGTATATCCAAAGACAGAGAACGGCATTGTATCTTCATAGATCAAAATGTATATCCAAAAATTTGAAGAAGGAAGAAAGCACCAACCCAATATTAGTTTGCACCTTCCCTTGAGATAGGGCAAAACCGAAACTACTTTATAGCTATTGGTTACTTCTAGAATATCCCAAAACTTCGCACACGACGAAATCAAAATCACTTAAAAAGAAACGGAGACACTGTATGACCAAAACGCAGAAATCACCCAAACTTGTATATGATTTTAAGAACAAATACAAGCCTGTCAGGAGCGAAACGAATTCGTGAACCTAATTTCACTCTCGTGGACAGATGTAACGTTGTTTGAGGACACGTTACGGGTATAATTGAAAACCTAGTTGCGAACAACAGCGATGGACAATAAACGGTTGCAACCCTAGCCTAGGTTGGTTATTCAGGGAATCAAACGGAAAAAAACAAAAAACAAAAAACAAAAAAGCAGTTACTGTTATCGAAACGTGAAATCGGAGAAGACAACAAAAGGTGAGAGATAATTGAAGAGCGGAAAAAGAAGAGGGAATGAAGAATCTACCTGAGAAGATAGGAGAAGCGGTTGGGAAGTGAGTGGTGGAGTTGGGGGAATTAGGGATTGAAGGGAGGGAGTGGGTGTTGCAGCCTTGGCGCTTTCACCGCTCTCAGTCTCGCTCGCGCCCAAGCACGGATTTTCACATGAATCAAGGCAGAGTGCATGCGATTGTATCTTACAACCTGCAGCACTGGATTATTACCGCCCTTTTGGCTTCGACTTGTCCTATGGTGAATGAGTCGGTCGCCACCTTTTTTATTTTTCTTTAAGAAATTATGTTTTGTTTTCCATGAATTTGAAATTTGCACCTCAAACCGTTGTTTTATGATTTCGTCTTGTCAATTTTTGACGGTCAAGAAATTAATATATAATTTTTTATTAAAGTTTGTGGTAAAGATACATCAATTAACGTTAAATGTTAGGTTAATTCATAAAAAAATACTTTTAATTTTGGATCTTGTCAATTGATGTGGTAAGAAAATTAGTTAAGAAATCAATAATGTAATTTTTTATTGAAAATCATGATATGGTGTATTAATAATTTTAATCATTTTTTCACTTTTATTTCCTTAATCAGTGTCCTTATAAATGTGCTTAATCCATTTCTGAAATATGGGAGAGATATTAACTAATTACTTACTCATTTTAAACAATAAAGGGCATTGTGAATGTGATTGATTCTTTTCTTAAATGTCCGGAGAGATACATTTATATTGTTTAATTGATTGATTGTTATTTGTCATGTATTGAATGTTTTAGGAGGTCTTCTTTGTATGTTTAAATGGTAGATTGAGGTGTTTAAGTATCAAAGGTCATGGTTGGATCGTGCCTAGTTCAGAACAGTTATCTCACAAGTCAATAACTTATATTGATGTAAGTTGTTAAGTTGTTGATATTTATGTGTTGTCAACGTCTGATGTGATTAAATTAGAATCTAAAACTTGTTGCATTAAATTGTCAACATATGTCCTAGACTAACATATGTTGGATTACCCCTTGCAATAGGTTACCATTGACGGTGGGGTCTAACTTTGAGTAATTAGACTTTTTATGGATTGGATTATAGCTTTGTAACTTGTACGTTACACTTGCTCTCAATTGCTTGAATGTCGATGCTTTGTGCATGAACTCAAAGTAGTTAGTGAATGCCTTTACTATTTCTCACGAGCATCAAGTGCCCTTGGTCACCTCATTTTAGTGTCTTGTATACTTTAAATTCAAGTGTTAAGATCAAATGTCACTTGCTCTTCTGATATGGTTTGCTTTTGTGAGGTGGACAACTAGTATCTTTGCAGGTGTATGACTAAAATGATATAAAAAAGGTGGTCATTTGCTCCTACAAATTTGGGTAGCAAGTGACCTTGCAAATTTTGTGAAGCCACCAGCTTGAAAAAGTGGTTGTCTAGTGTTCCCACTAGTATGAAAAAGGAAATGGTCTTGTAAACCCATCTACCTAAAAAATAGGTGGTTCTATAATTTTGAGTAGTAGGTGCCACTAAAATCTTACAACACACTGACCTAATAAGGTGATGGCTTTTCTTTGAGGCTCAAAACAACAAATGTTTTGGAGATATAATGTTACATCAACTTGTAAAGGTGGTGGCTCTTCTAATTATGGACAACGAGGTTAGGTGGATGTGGCGATTTAGTCAAAGTGGCTTCCTTTTACCCGCAAACCAAGCGTCGAACCTTCAAGTTTTGGTGGATGTGAAGTTGGCTTGACCTGTGTTGATTTGTTGGATAAACAAACCTGAGGTACTACAACATTTAAGCTTCTTTGAGATGAAAGATGCCAATAAAATCTATTTTTGCAATTTTGAATCATAGAATATAAAAAACAAGGCAATGCAAACTTATATAATTACTAAGAATTAAATCTTACATAAAAAAAAAGCTAATTAATGGAATGAACAGAATGACTAGCTAAAATGTTTTTCCACTTACGTGTGGTCCATGTCGAGATAATAAGGACTATGAACATTTTGAAGGCATTAACCATCAAGGTTTTGCACTTCCAACATAACTTATTTTGGAAGATTTTGTCAATACGTAACTTATTCTTTATCAAAATATTAATCTTTTATTATGTTATATTCTAATATAATATGATATCTGAATATATTGATCTCGTTTCCTTAATTCAAAGATTTAATCTTGACAAATCAAACAAGAATGAATTATAAATCTTATGAGATTTGCTCCTTGTCAAGATGTTGGTAATTGTGACTGGGAATCTATGGCATGAGGTGGTGATATATTTGAAATATTGTGTATGAATATATTCATGAGACATCATTGTAATAAGAAGTTGAGTTACGCTTCACCATAATGGTGGAGAGAGTGCGTAAGTGGACATTTTTAACTTTGGGGATAAATGGGTTTCGAGTGAATAAGTGACCAAATGAATTGCTCCTGTGCTACCCACTGTAACCTTCATTATCCTTATTAGTCATTACACAACTCATGATTTGGCTGTTGAGGTACTTAGGCACCATTATTATTATGCACACTTATGATTATTAATATTGATATATTATTTTTAAATGATTGATGATATCAAGTTTTACTCCTCAATCACTCTTCCAAAAGAAAAATATTGATTTCTCTATAGAGTAGAGTATTATTTGGGACCCATGCATTTCTTATTTATTTAGAAATTATATGTTGTAAGGTTGCATTTTAGCCATGCATCACCATGTGTATGTGTGTATGGTTATATTTTTGTTTTTATTTTTTAATTGATATTTGTCCTTACTTTTTCTCTTTTATGTGTTTTTGTGAATTTTATTGCATGATACAAGATGCGATAGCCTTTTTTGTCAATCTGAAAAGGATTCAGAACATGTCTTAGGGATAAATAAAGAAAAACTATATAGTCAATCCTCGGGTAGTGAACATGCAATGAGGCTTTTACAAAAATAGTTGGAATCACTTTCTTGGAACTTAGTGTTATGGATGTGCATTTAATGGATTGAAGTTTAGAAAAAAAAAATACAATCGTCAAAGACAAATTATATATATTAAAGTTATGGATCTCTCTTTACCTAAGAGTTGTGGATAAGTACTATGTAAACCTTTAATTATAGTATAAGCGTACTTTGTTGAGTTAGTGATATTCTCTCTTTTTGTTCTTTAGTTTGATTTAGAATAGTTTAAAATAAATAAGTGAAAAACTAAGAAATTTAGATATAGAAAAATGGTTGTTACAAGTAAAGCCAAGTTATGGGCTACATTTTGCAAATGGTTTGCTAAGCTTGCGGTTTGTGCAGTTTGTAAGCATAGCAAATGTTAACACATTTAAACGCATACTTTTTTGGCCTAATCCATTTAACTTGCGAGTTAAATAGGTTTGGTTCATGGATTAGCAAATCAACCTATTAACCTGTATAAAAATTTTAAAATGTTTTTATTTTTTAAATTTATTTTAAAGTGAAAAAACATTTTAATGTAAAAATAATAACACTTCAATGATAAAATTTAACGAATAGAAAAAAGTGATATTTTGCATTCCCATGTCCTTTGTTACTAAGAAACACAAAAGCAAATAGAAACAAGGTGATTCTTTTCATGATGGTGCTTTTATTGTCTTAAAAAAGGGGTTATGAATAGCATAAAAGACTTGATAGAGCATGTTTTCTCCCATAAGAATCTTAAACATGTTGTGTATGTAGGGCTTCAAATTAATCCCTTTGGGCCCTGCACGTGAGAGTAAAATGACATCAGTGCAAGAGAAACTTTAAACTTGTGAACCAGCCAAGAATTTATTAATTCCTTTCGCTCAAACAAGTTGGATTTGTGAACCTAAACAATTGGCAAATTAGACAATGATATCAATGATATAGCCAACCAAAGAGAATGGAGTACCATTTAGTATAAGTGAAATTATTTCGTAAACCTGACGTACTAAAATTAATTGCTAGTGTCAAATTATTTGATACAACAATTATTAATAATTAACTAAAACAATAATTAATGAATAGTTAATAAAATTAATAAAAAAATCATAGTTTTTTTTAAGTGTTTTTTAGTTAATTTGATGCTATTATATATATATATATATATACATATATATATATATACATACATATACATATATATACATACATATACATATATGTATGTATATATGTATATGTATGTATATATATATATATTTATATATGTATGTGTGTGTGTGTGTGTGTATGTATGTACATACACACACACACACACACATACATATATAAATATATATATATACATACATATACATGTATATATACATGTATATGTACATATACATGTATATATATATACATGTATATATATTATCTTTGGTTCATGGGTTAGCTTGCTTTAATTGTCAACTACGTGGCATAGACACATACCAAGAATATAGAGTTTGGTTATGTTTGACTCAACTTTTTCTTGGCTTAAAAGTTACTTTAGAGTTAAAGCTCAAAATAAGAGCTTTAAAAATAAAATAGAAGTTGTTTTGTAATTATTTTTTTTTAGTTTTAAAGCACATTTTAAGCTAAAAATAGCTTGGTAAAAAAATTTAAAATTATTTAAAACTAATTATCTCACTCAATAGAATAATATAATGATAAAAATAAAAAATATTCTATAGAATTAATTTTTAGTTAAAATTATGTAAAATTAATTTAATCAACATAATTTTTTTAATAATAACAAAACTACAAAAAGTATTAAACTATATACATTTAAAATTATGAATTTTAAAAATGCCAAAAAAATATTTTAATTAACAAAAAAATAATTTTAAAGACGATTTATAAATATTTTATTATATATAATATTAATTACATAAATTTACATATTAATTACAAGATGTAAATATTTAAAAGCTTGTATATTATTGTTCAATAATATTTTTAGAATATAAAAAATAATTTATTTAAATAGAATTCTATAATTTAAATATAGATTAAATAGTATTTAATAAATAATTCAAAAATATTTAATAAATATATGATTGTAATTAAAATTAACTACAAATTAAAAAATAAAAAATATGAAATATAAATTAAATTTAACAAATAAACATTATAATTATTTTTAAATAACCAAATTTTATGTAACTATATTATTTACTTGTTTCAGTAACGTTCTTTTATTTCATGTAATAAATACATTTAAAATATTTAATTTTAAAAATGTCAATAATTATTTTACTTAATAAAATTAATTTTAAATATGATTTACAAATATCTTATTATATATAATATTAATTAAATAAACTTAAATATTAATTACAAAAGAGAAAATATTTAAAAACTTCTATATTGTTATTCAATAGTATTTTTAAAAGATAAAAAAAATTATTTTAAAAAAATTTAATGATATAAATATATATTTAAAAGTATTTAAATAGTAGAGAGACGTACAAATTAATTCAACATTTATTATATTTTATTATATAGGGTGTAAAAGAATAATATATTATAAAATGATATATGCAAACAAGTAATTTATAATGTTTAAACTTTTTTAACAATATGTTGTTATTTAAAGTTTAGATGGTTAATTTTATTTAAATTAAGTTATTTTATTTGATTTTAATACAGCACTACTGTGCTTATTTTATTTTTAAAAGACTGTAATGTATTGTGGTAAAAAATTATTAATTATATATTTTTATTTTCATTAATATCAATCATAATAAATTGAACCACTAGAGTTGGCCTAGTGGTAGAAGGATTTGAGTAGTATGCATGAGTTCATTATTGTACAAAAAAAATATAATTAATTGTATATTATTATTATTATTATGAGAAAAGAATATATAAATATAAAGGATTATTGAACTAAATTGTATTCTTTTACAACATTTACTTCAGCTTTTTTAATTACTTTTAAAAAATATATAAGTTATTATAATTTATTTATATGCAAATGTTAATATTAACTAAATAAGATGAAAATCTTATTTTTAATTTAAATTATAATTAATATATAAAAACATACAAAATAAATAAATCAAATAAAAAATATTTGGCTGTGCAGTAATGTCTTATTTAAAAGAAAAAACATGAAAGACTTGTATTTGAAAGACAAAAACCCCTTTGTTTACATCTTCACTTGACAGACACACACACACACACATGCACACATACACAAACAAGAACAAAGAAAGAGTCTTCACTCACTCAAAATTCAAATGCAATTAAAAAAAGGCTAGTCAGAGTAAAAAAAATTCTAGAACGTCTTTTTCCTTCTCCAAGTACTAGTCAGAGTAATATCTATAGATAAAGAATTCATGCCTCTTTAATTTTTGGAACATTTATTTTTAAAAGGCTCGCCAGCCGATTATATATAACAATGACTATACCTCGAGAAGGAGAGGGTTTCCAAGGTGGAAAACATCACCTTTAGAAAGATGCACCAAAAAGCGTAAAAAGGCTTGGGCCTACTTGAATTTGTTTGTTCTTCGTTTTTAGGGCATTCTTGTTTCCTTTTTAAACTTTTCTTATAATATTTCTATTTGTGGGCTTATTCATGATTTGTCATGTTGCCACAACACAAGCCTATGTTGACACTATTGGAATTAAACTGCCAGAATATTATAAATCACTATTCGAAAATTAAATTCTAGCACATTACATATTATCAAATATACATTTGGAAAACTAGTTCTTGAAAGGGTATTTTTGAAAAAAAAAATGCTGAAGAGAGTGAAAAGAAGAAAAGAAAGGTGCAAGTAGAATTACCCACATGATTGTGATGCTTAATGACCTTATCTCACAAGTAGCCCCACTGGATAATAGCCATAAATTTAACTTGTTCAAGGCTTGCACAACCCGACTAGTATGATCATGGCCTGCATATTTAGCTCAAGCCCCCGATAATTTGCTACACAAATAAACTATAAATAAAATTTGTGTTTATACTCATGTTAGCCTTCAATTCGGCCTATGCACAAGCCTGATAATACAAAATTTAGAAAATTTTTAATAACATTACATTTAATATTGTATTATATAAAATGACAACATTACATATTTAGTGATGCATTATATAACACACTAAATAAAATAACAAAATATTCTTTTTTTAAATATGTCGTTTATTTAATTCTAAGCATAATATAATTGAATCAATAACAACAACTAACTATTTTTTTAATATTTTAAATGTAAATGAAAATAAATTATTCTAATTGGATATTTTATGAATAAATCAAATTGCAATGTTTTTTTATTACATAAAAGAAAATTTGTAATTAACTAAATTAGATATAGTGGTGGGTCTTAAAATGTCACTATTAGATTCATATATGACAAACGATAAAGAGAAGGACTGAGCTCAATGCAAGACTTTAAAATTTGTAAGACATCTCCAGGGTTCTTGTTTAGTTAGGGGTGACTCTTGTCATTGATCCTATTGATCTAGTACCTATAATGAATATGGTGATGACCACCATTGACATGATTGTCTTTACAATATTTCCCAAGAGGTTATTGCTCATGTATCAGTGATTGCCACTATTGACATGGTTTAGTGGAGATTTAGAGGGCATGAAAATTTCTTTGAAAGCTCGCCAGGAGGAAAAGGGATTGCAGGGTTGGAAAAAACAAACAGACTATTGAGATAATCTTATACACACACACACACATAGAGTTAATTTTAACTCGTACTCTAGTTAGTAAGGTATGGTTGATAAGATTGTCATTTTATTATAAGTACTGATATTTGTTCACTCCAAAATGGTGTGGATGGGGGGTGGAAATAAGAAAAAATAGAAAAAGAAAAGAAAAGATAGAGACAAAGACGGAGATAGGAAGTGATAGATATAATGAATGATATAATAAGAGAGAGAGAGAGAGAGATAGTAAGAAAATGAGGTGGAAGTGAGATGGAAGAGAAAGTGGGTGAATGATGAGTATTTTCCTTTTATTATATGAGAAGAGAATCCAACATTGAACTCATAAATGCTAGCCATGGGAGGACAACTATGCCAACTAACATAGGTTGATATAAGTGGTCAAAGATTCAAAATTAATTTTCATCTTATTTATAGTTATATGTTCGTTTTCTTCAGAAGTCACTAAAAATCTTTCACAGTGGATAATTCTTCTTAGGAAATTTTCTTACATGCAAATGTCAATTGAGTAATTGCGATATAATAAAATTACTTATTTATGATTTAGACTCATATAGTAATTCTCTAAATCAACTTTTACTGACAACTCTTATATATCATTGGCTCGTGCTCGATAATATTTCTTAAACATTAATGAAAGGATAAGGACAACTATGCAAGTCAATAGGCTGCAAGAGTTTTTAATAGTTTTTTTTATCAATGAAGAAGAGTAACAGGATATAGCCAACTTCTAAAAACAACACCATAAAGGTTATCTTTTATTGTGGAATATCTTTGAGCCATATCCAATTCCCAATGACCTAGTCGTTGTCAGAAACCACTTTTGTGCTAATGTGTAGGAGAATTTTCTAGTTTGTTTAATATCACATAGATGCTCCCTAGGGAACAATGTATTATATAAAGAGACATGATATACATACAATAATTCTTACAACAATTTATTCATCATTTTTTATGTCTATTTCTTAGGGGTGGCAAAGTGGGCCAACCCGCCCCGTCCCGCCATTAACTCGCCAAAAGTGAGGTGGGGCAGGTTGACCCGCCGACAAGAAGTGGGTTGAAAAGTTGAACCCTCCCCGCCTAGTGGCGGGTTGGCCCGCCAAAGAATAATAAGTGGGTCGGTGGGTTGTACAAAGAGCGAGTTGGCGGGTCGATCCGCTAAAAATAGGTTGGCGGGTTGAAAAATGCGGGTTGGTGGGTTGACCCACCCCATTTTTTTTTATAAAAAAACTCAATTAAATTTAATTTTTTTTGTTATCATCTAATTGAATTGGATTAAATAATTTTTATTTTAATACACGTTATATCACTTTGAATCTTTGATTATTTGACTTATAATTTTATTATTATTTTATTATACATTAAATATATGAAAGAGAAATTATATTTTTTCATTCAAAAGTTATAAAAATAATTTACTTGAAAATAAACAACACATCTTATTCAAAAGTATGAGGGATTGTATTTTTTAGTATAGCATTGAATTGTATTTAATTACAAGTAGAACTAACCCCAAACGCATGTGTTATTGTTATCATTATATTTTTTAGGATAACATTGCGAATGTGGAGTAGTGTGTGTAGAGCATCTTTTACTTCTTTTTTCTTAATTAATGTCTTTGGTACAATAACTAAGGAAGGAGAAAATTAAAAAAAAAAGTGGCGAGTCGTGGGTTGACCCGCCTAACCCGCAGGTTGGCCCGCCGGGTTGGCGGGTTTTACTGGCTTACTCGCCTCGCCAAAAATGGTGGGTCAGGCGGGTCGACCCGGCGGGTTGAACCCGTTTTTCCACCCCTACTATTTCTCTCCATCATATTATTTATTACATTTCAAACTTCTTTTTCTTGTCTCTCTCTTGGTTGTACAATTTGTTGTACAAGTATCATTTCTTTTATATAAATGGTCATTTTTTCTTCTTAAAGGATGGGGGATAGAATTTTGGGATGACAGATTTGAACCCATGTCCTTTTACAACATGAACATGTAAAGGATGAATTTTACTTCTACTCATATTTTTTTATAATTAAGAGAGATGAAAAAGAGAAAGAAATATGATATAAGATTAATAATGTGACAGAGAGAAAAAGAAAAAGAAGTTATAAAAAATTATTGTAAAAATAAAAACAATTTTCTATAAACAGTCTTGAAATTTTGGTGTCAACCATTCTTAGAGAGTTTATCTTCTCAACAGGCAAAAGTTGCCACCAGACCTTTTTTTTTTTGGTCAAGAACAATTACCATAAACCTAAATGCATCTAATTTTTTTTGTGGTCTAGCGCAATCTATGCAACCAAAATGGGCAACAAGTATACATGAAATGATTCATCATCTAACACGTGAGTCCACATGTAAGATTGACCCTTCATACCATTGCAATCAGTGTGCGAAACACAATGGACCCAATTGGTTGCATACGACGAGACAGTAGGGTCATAATGCAATTAATTATCCATACTTACTTCATTGTCTACAATGAAGGTAGCCCTTAAAATGGAAATGGACCAGAGCCTAGTCAGCCCCTAAATTGCATTCCTTTATGTATAATAATTAAGACAAAATTTAGTTACAATATTTTTAATGTTTTTAGTGTTTTTTTACAAATAAATTAAAGTTTCACCTTACTAAACAACACTAATATTTAATATGAACTTTTATTTCATGAATTATTGAGGTGAAAATTTAAATTTAATTAAAAACTACATAAAAATTAAGATATTATGCTTAAATTTTGTTTTAAAAAACTATTTATACATTTTCATCTTAAACTCTAAATTTTTAGAATAATTTTTACATGACATGACATGATTTTATAATTTCTATAATCATGTAAAGTTTAGTTTTTGTTGTCCTTGGCTTGAAAGGGATCTAACTTCTCTAAAATGAGCAATTCACTTTAGAGAGTAAAATAAGTAATATTAGTCGTTGATGAAAAAATCATCTGTTAATATTATGTGTATATGTATAACAAACAATAGATATATTGAAATATTAATTGTTATGTGTATATGTATACAAACAATAGATATGTTGAAATATTAATTGTTAATTTTCTACTCATCAATGACTAAGATTGCTTACTTTACTTTTTCTCACTTTAGAGGACGCAAATCATGTTAAAAGATGGTTAGTTCAAGACAACTTTCTTCTAAATTTTTCAAGTTTTATGCTATGTTTAGTTTGAGGAGAAAAGTGAAAGGAAAAAAAGAAGTAGAAAATGAGATGATTTTTAAGTTGTTTGGTAAGAGAGCAAATGAAAGAAAAAAAAGGTAATTTTTTTTTTTTGTGTTTAGTTGTATAGAAAGTTAAAAAAAAAACTCGTATGGGCAATGACATATATACTTCTAAATGAAGAAATAAGACGTAATTTTTTTTTTTGATAAAAATATATTTAGAAAATACTTTTTTATGCATAAGGATTTTCGTTATATTTTTCTCTTACAATATAAAAGAATGATTTTTTTATTATTATGCCATTTCTAACAAAACAAAAAACAAATAAAATTAGAAAATCAAAACAAAAATGAAAATAAATGGACACAATACACTCATTTTTCATTGAGCACATTCACAACACTCATATTGTTCTCTTATTCAAGAAGCACAAAAATAAAATAAAATACACCATTCTTCATTTTTTCCTAGTTCACAATTAGGGTTGATGTTCTGGAGGTTACTCAGATATACACCTCTAAGTCGGCTTACATGTCACCTACCTCGGCTAGCACGGTCGTGGGTACCTTGGATAGCAATTCCTCGCTATCTCGGACTGACTCCACTTCTATCCTAGCACAACATGGGAAGCACCTAATGGCAAGGAAAGCGTGTAATAAGGCACCCAAACACACGGTGTCACATGGCACCTAGCTCAAACATAATTTTCCTCCAAAACACACTATATAAAGGACTCCACACTTATCAGGTACACACGCTCTCTCTCATTATCACTCACACTTGTATCCTTACTAACTTAAGTATCGGAGTCCTTGCAGGTGCCACCATTGGCGATGCCAACAACCACCGTGGGAGCTCACCAGAGACCTACTCTTGTGTTCACCATTGGCACCGTCTGTGGGAATCGCTTTCTGATTCTCTTCGTTCTCTTCGTTACTTGAAGATCTCATCGTGATGGTTAGCACAAGAAACCGTAAGTCCGTTGTGGCACCTTCACCATCGAAGCTCCCACCACCTTCACCTAAGGACGGTGAAGCTGCTTTTGCCACTCTTGAAGCTAACGATGTTCCGACACCGTTAGTTACCATGGTAGACCTTACTGCGCCACTACAGCAACAGAGAGAGGCATTAAAGGAGTAGGAGAAGATTATTGTGGAGCTACGAGCAGAGAGAGAGAGTAAGAAAATCATAGAGAATACTTATGATCAAACTGAGAGATTCGCTGCATTTGCTCTGAGACCAGATCGTGTTGCGCCGGAGATACATGACGCGTATATGGTGACGAAGATGGATGAGGATGACGAGATGATTCCATTCAACCTCCCTTTCTCCTTGAGTGCAGGTCCCGAAGCAGCTATAATAGCTACCTTCGCTAGAGTTATATGATGGATCTGTTGATCCGAATGACCACCTCTCAGTGTTTGAGTCTGCGATGTCCTACAAGGGAGCTTCAGCTTCATTGACATGTAGAGCATTCCCACTTTCGTTGAAGGGAGTGGCGTTGAAGTGATTTCAATCTCTGGAACCAAGGTCCACTGATTCATAGACAACACTGAGAAAAAAGTTCAAGACCGCCTTTGTAACCAGCAAGGCCAAGCCTAAGACTGAGGTCGATTTAAGGAGGATCCGCCAAGGCACGGATGAACCATTGAGGGATTACATCAGTAAGTTTAATCAGGAGGTAAGGGTAGCTAAAAATCTACAACCTGGAATGGTTCTAATATTGGCTAAGGACGGGGTAAGGACGAGCTCACTTTTCTTCATGTCGATTGCTAAAACACCTTCGACTTCAATGGAGGAGTTTTCGAAGAAGGCGGAGAAATACATTAACTACGAAAATGTGTTGGAGGCCGAAAAGGTGAAGACGGCTGAGATCACACCACAGAAGAATAATCCACAATCAAAGACTAACAAACCACAGCATCATGAAGACCGGGGTTTGTACAAAAGAGGCCCGAGGTTTGAAGACTATACGCCATTAAATGTCTCTAGAGCAAGAATATTGAATGAAGTATAATGTGAAATTTGATGAAGAAAGGATAAAACCCCCGAAGCTAGTAAGAAATAGAGAAGCAGGAGATCAATTCAAATACTGCCAATATCACAGGGCGTTGGGACGTGACACTAATGAGTGTTACCAGTTGAAAGATGCAATTGAATTGTTGATCAGAGAGGAAGACTTAACCACTTTGTTAAGAGGAATGGGGTTGGAGTGATAGAGGACAACATCCCTCACCACCAAAGAGGGAGAGAACAAGGAGCCCGAGAAGGGGGCGCTCTCCATCCTGGAGAGATAGATCACCACGTTGACACAGTTCTACGAGGAACCATTCCCTACCTCGACCATTACGAGATGATGCCGAAGTACATGCCATCCACTGCCAATCTCCACGACGATCATCATCTTGGCGACTCACACGATATCCGCCCATTCTTCCGCTCGGAGTCATGAGATTATAAACTTTATTACAGGTGAATTTTCGGGAGGAGGCTCGTTGAATGATGCGAGAAAGAGGTATGCCAGAGAAGTATTGGTAACCTCTTTTGGGGTTCATGCTGTTGATAGCCATACAAAGAAGAGGGCACCGCCTTTAGTCTTTGATGACTCTGACTACGCCAATGTTGTGCCAAACCATGATGATCCCCTAGTGGTGAATGCTCTTATGGCAAACAAGGAGCTCCACAGGCTGCTGGTGGACATCGGTAGTTTCATTGACGTTATGTTCTACGAATTCTTCAAGAAGCTAATAATTCTAGAGTCTGAGTTAATGGCCTTTAATGAAGATCTGATAGGATTCTCTGGACACCACATTTCATCGGTGGGTTACATAAAATTACGTGTAACATTTGAGAAATTGCCCTGTACAAAAACCGTAACTATGTGGTTTATAGTAGTGGACGCTAAGTCCTCCTACAATGCTATTTTGGGTAAACCAACGTTAAATGTGTTGGGAGCCATTATCTTGGTCTCACACCTAGCTATGAGGTTTGTCGGGGATAATATGGAAGTAGTCACCCTTCAAGGAGACTAGAGAAAAGCAAGGGAATGTTATAAGGAGTCCTTGAAAGTTGGTTGCAATCTCGATATGAATTACAAACCCAATCATAGAGAAGGCGAAGTGCTTATGACAGAGTTGGACTATCGAGATAAGATAAAGTGAGATACCTGAATACCCCGTTCAAAGCTCGAAGGGGAGTGCATCCTGGTCCATATTGGGAAAGAGAAGGATCAAGTCGTTAGAATTGGTGCTGACCTGGATGAGAGGATGAAGAAGGATTTCTCGATTCTTATGAAGAACAATGCTGGCTTATTCGCTTAGAAGCCGGAAGACATGCCTGGGATAAACCCCAATCTCTTTTGCCACCGGTTAGAAGTTGACCCCTCGGTGAAACTAGTATGCCAAAGAAGGAGGAAGATGACCCCTGAACGCCTACAAGAGATTGATAGGCAGGTGGAGGAATTGTTGAAAGCAGGATTCATCCAAGAGGTGAAGTATACCACCTAGTTAGCTAATGTGGTGCTTGTGAAGAAGCAAAATGGGAAGTGAAGAATGTGTGTTGATTATACTGACCTCAACAAGCACTGCCCGAAGAATTCGTACCCTTTCCTCGACATTGATAAGCTGGTAGATGGTTCTTTCGGATTCCGTTATTTGTCTTTCATGGATGCTTATTCCGGATACAACCAAATTCCTCTATACTTGGGTGATCAGGAAAAAATAGCTTTTATGACTAAAATGGCCAATTATTGTTATAAAGGTGATGTCCTTTAGGTTAAAGAACGTTGGGGCCACGTATCAGAGGATGATGAATAAGGTGTTTGAGGCACAGATAGGGTGGAACCTGGAAGTATACGTTGATGATATGATTGTAAAGAGTGCCACACCTTTAGCACATCTTCAAGATTTAGAAGAAACCTTCACCTAACTAGCAAAGTATAACATGAGGTCAAACCCCAACAAATACGTGTTTGGCATCTCGGCGGGGAAGTTTTTGGGGTATATGCTATCTGAGAGGTGGATTGAGTTAAACCCGGAGAAGTGTTGGGCTATACTAGAGATAAAGAGCCCTCAGAATGTAAAGGAGGTTCAGAAACTAAAAGGGCGTTTAGCTGCGTTGACGAGATTTATAGCCAGATCGACATAGAATGCTTTTCCTTTTTTCTAGCTTTTAAGGAATGACAAACTTTTTGAATGGACGGAAGACTGTGAAGCTGTGTTCACGAGGCTAAAAGAGACTTTATCTTCTCCCCCTTTAGTCACTAAACCTAAGTTGGGTGAAGTCTTGTACTTATATTTAGCTGTGGCCGATGAAGCTGTGAGTGTCGCACTAGTACAAGAGACGCTAGAAGGACAAAAGCCGGTCTACTTTATAAGCAGGGCTCTCCAAGGAGCTGAGCCAAGATATCCTAAGATGGAGAAGGTTGTATTTGCTCTGGTGATGATGGCAAAAAGATTAAGACCATACTTCCAGTCGCATCAGATCATAGTAAGAATGAATCAGCCAATCCGGCACATTTTGCATAGGCCCGAGTTAGCAGGGAGGATGATGACTTGAGCCATAGAGTTGTCAGACTATGGGATTTAGTATGAACCAAGGCAGGCACTAAAAGCCCAAGCACTAGCTGACTTCATTGCAGAATTGACTCTGGCGAAATCCTCATTTGGAAATTTGACCTGGACTCTTTTTGTAGATGGGTCATCCAACGAAAAAAGAAGCGGAGCCAACATAATGTTGGAATCGATGGATGGCATTGTGTTGGAACAGTCATTAACATTTACGTTTCCCACTTTCAACAATCAAGCAAAATATGAGACGTGCATAGCCGAACTTATTATGGCAGTTGATATTGGTGTCACGTCATTACGGGTATGCAGTGATTCTCAGTTGATGATTTCGTAGATTAACGGGGCATATCAAGCTAAAGAGCCGATATTGCAAAAGTATCTGGCAAAAGTCAAGACTCTCCTCGCAAAGTTTAATAATATAGACTTTGTCTACATCCCCTAAGAGAAGAATGTTAAGGCGGATATTTTATCTAAGTTGGCTAGCATAAAGTCTTCTAGTAATAATAGGACGTGTTAAACAAAAGGGCTGGATCCAAAAGAGGGCGTGAATTAGATCTTTCAAAATTTTCAAGAATCCCCAATTTCTTTTCAATAATGAATAACTAGATTTTTCAAAAACTTTGAATCTTATTGATTTGGTTATACAAATGAAAGAGGATTGGATCAATTTATCTTGAACTTTTCTATGCAAAGAGCCTTCTGATTTTAAATACAAGTGATCAAGATTTAATATGCTAGCAAGAGGATAGAGGAAAGAAAAGAATAAACAAGATTTATACTGGTTCGATCACTACCACTATGATCTACATCCAATTTCCAATCAAACCAATTGGTGTTATCACTAAGTAATTTAAATATTTACAAACACTATGCACAAACACAAGAATTACAATCAAACAAACCACACAATCAAGTTTCTTGAACCTTATCAAGAAAAACTTGAATTCTTTCTTGTGAAACCTTACCACAAGGAAGATAAGAAAGACACCCTTTTAAGAACAAAAATCAAATTAAAAGAAGCTTAGATATCACCTTGGGTTGTGATAGATGGAAAACAATGCAAAACCAATCAAACTTTACCTAAGAAAAGACTTTTCTTTATCCTCAAGGTTGATCCATAATGAGCTCTTTGACTTTGATCTAAAACTTGTTGTTATGAAAAAGAGTAATAAGAATTCTCTCTAGAGAATATCTCACTCAAATTTAGAAAAGTGAAGTTATGTTCAAAGACTGACCAAGGTTCACTTTATATAGAGAGCTTACTAGAATAACTAGTTATTTACACTTGTAATCAGTTATTTTGTTATTTGAATTCTAGAAAATGAAGTTTGAATGAGTTTAACTAGTTATTTTAATTTATAACTAGTTAAAACAAAGGCCATGCATTTTTGGTCTTGCTGGAATAACTAGTTACATAACTTTGTAACTAGTTATTTTCGCATAGGACAAAAATAGTGTTATATTATATAATTAGTTACAAAATTATGTAATTAGTTACAACGAAAATAACTGATTACATAATGTTGTAACTAGTTAAAACAGAATACATGTAACTGATTACATATTAATTTAACTAGTTAAAACAGTGCATATATTCACTGTTTATGCAAATTTAAACGGATTTAATCGATTCAAAGCCAACTTAACCAATTAAATGGTTCTTAAACATAAGATTGAATTATTCTAAAGTTTTAATACTGTGGCTTTTACTTCCTATCAATTTAAAACTTAGTTTTATCTAATTATTTCTCTTTAAACTCAATTTTAGACTTATAAAAATATGTTTTCATTTTGTTAAACCTTTAAGTCTTAAACTTTGAGCTCATTGCCATCAAACCATCAAGGATAAAGATAAATCATGCAAGACATACAACCACACACACATACATAAACACACATTACAACTTTGCATTCATCAAGAGGCTAAATCTTCAAAACTATATTAAATCTCCTTAAGGGAAAGAGTAATTCTCCTCTTGCTTCTTCAGGGCGGTCATTCAACAGACAATTCACAAGCCTAATCTCGTAATGGCGATTGAGTCGGAGCAGAGTTGGATGTCCCGTATTATTAACTATCTAAATGAAGGCATCATTTCGAAAGACAAGAAGGAAGTAAGGAGGCTAGAGCGGTTTGCAGCTCATTTTTGTGTCATCAATGATAAACTACATCGGCGTGGTTTCTCCCAACAATTGCTTAGATGTTTAAGAAAACCAGAGTCTAAATATGTGATAGTGGAAATACACGGGGGATGCTGTGGCTAACACTTGGGGGGCTGAGCACTAGCTTACTCAGAGCAGGCTATTACTAGCCGACACTAAAAAATGACGCTATGGAATTCACCAAAAAGGGTGTGATAAATCTACATTTTATGTAGATTTATAGAGCAAGTTCATATGATTTTTGCATTAGCTCATAGAAAATTTGTGAGAAAATAGACCATTAATGAAAGATTTGATGTGTGTTTTTAAGCTTTTTATTTAAAATTACATGAATTGCCTTAATTTTGTTGGATTTTATGAAGGAAGTTAGTTAAGCAGAGAAAGGAAATATAGTCCACAGGCACATAGAAGTATTATACTTATGAAAATGGACTTTAAGGAAGTAAGAACCAAGGTGAGGACTAGAAAAGAAGCCTAAAAGCACAAGAACGGACCAAAAAGGAGACTTGAAACACAAAACAGAGTGCATAAGGCCACAACTGCCCGGTAAGCTCTGTAGGTCACCCGACATGTTGTGCATCCCATTCGACGTCAAAACGCAGCAGATTCTTTCTGAAAAACCACCCAGTGGGTTTCCAACCTCGTTGGGTAGGTCCAAGGTCCAACTTTTAATTTTATTTTAATCTTTAATGGGCTTAGATTATGCAGAATGGACCAAGTTAAGCCTTCTGTTCCAGAATTCTAAAATTGTATTACAAATAGTAAGGAGCAAAGCACAAGGGGGATCTCTGTCTTATTTTTATTCTTTCCTCAATTTTTCCTTTTTTGGTCTTTGGCTTCTGGAGAAGGATTCTTGAAGGGTAATAGGATACTTAGAGTCAAAAACTGGAGAAAAACTTTTTCTTGTAAAAGATTTCTTCTTCTTTTTCCTTTGATGTATTTCTTTAAAATTATGATATCTCTTCTTGCCATGAGTAGCTAAATTTCTTGTTAGGGTTGTGGTGTACTTAGTGTTTGGAACCCCTAAATATTTAATTTTAATTGAATTCTTATTTCTATTTAGTCAATTAGATTGCTCTACTATTTTTATTTTCTTACTTGAAATTGATCGTCCTTTGTATGCTTCGAATTGATTAATTGAACGGCGGCCGTACCGCAATTAATTGGTAGACTTATAGGGTAATCAAATTAGGTTTTGTTGTATAATCAAACTTCATTCCTAATTTCTAATGGGATTAAATAATTAATTAATCTTCCCTTTATTCCTCATGCCTTCCTAGGGTTTTAATATCTCATATGATCAAGTGGGAAATTAACTTAGAAAGGACTATTGCAATTTATGACCAACAATTGACAATAAAATTCGTAAAGAAATATTGGTAATTGACGAATAGTAAAAGGTGCAATTAGAATTAGATGTGAAGGAACTTAAGAGCACGAAGAAAACTACAACTCTAAGCCTATTTTTCTTTACTTGCCATTGTTTATTTTACAATTCTTGTTTCACGTTTATCATTATTGAATTAACCCACTACCTATTTAATTTCATCTAAACAATATAGAATCTTTAGAAATTGGTAATCGCCATTTAGTCCTTTGGGTTCGATATTTGGACTCACGTCCTTTTGTTACTACTGCGATGAGGGTACGCTTGTCCTTGAGCTTATTTTTAGCGCATCAGGGTGATAGGTGCCAAAAATGCTCCGACATTCATCTCCTCCCCCTGGAAGATCTGAGTACAATCACTTCCCCGTGGCCTTTCATATGGTAGGGTATTGACATACTCAGCCCCTTTCCAAAGGTACCTAGTCAAGTAAAATATTTGGTAGTAGCGATTTACTACTTTATCAAATGGATCGAAGCAGAGGCACTGGCCATTATAACGGCAAGGAACATTGAGAACTTTGTATTTCGGCAGATTATTTGTAGATTTGAAATACCGGATGTTTTAGTGTTAGACAACGACACGCAGTTCACAGACAGAAGCTTCTAGGAATTCTTGGCTGGATTGAAGATTAAGCAGCACTTTACATTGATCGAACATCCCCAAACGAACGAGCAAGCAGAGGCAGCAAATCAAGTCATCCTTAGAAGACTCAGACGACATTTAGATGAAGCGAAGGGATGTTAGGTTGAGCAACTACCACATGTCCTATTGGCATACCTCACAACCCCCCATTCTTCCACTAGAGAGTCTTCTTTTCGCCTTACTTATGGCGTAGAGGCAATGATCTAGGTAGAAATTAGAGAGTCGATGTGGAGAGTGGCTAACCTAAGACTTGAGGATAATGACGGACTGCTACGTACAAAGTTAGATGTAGCAAAAGAAAGGAGGGAGGTTGTCGCTATAAGAGAAGCTGTTTTGAAAAGACAGGTCGTGGCGAGATATAACAAGAAAATCATGCATCGTGCTTGCGAAACCAAAGATCTGGTTTTAAGGCGTGCTGACATAGGGGGGAGAACCGCCAGACAAGGGAAGCTCACTAAGAAATGGGAAGGCCTATACCGGGTTACCTTAAAGACCGGTATAGGTGCATATACACTAGAAACGCTTCCCGAGATCGCCATCCCACAGACATCGAATGCAAACAACCTCAGACGGTACTACAGTTGAGGCGTGATTGGTAACTCTAATTTTGATTTCATAGTTTAAACCCGTAGTATAGATGGACGGAGTCGCATACTATAATTTGTGGCTCTTGTAATATTTTTTGCTCCACGTGATTAATAAAATGAAAGTTTTTCTGGCCTAGAAAACTAAACACAAGATCAAACAAATATACAGGAGAAAAAAGGAAATGAAGGAGATAAAGAAAGCGAACTACCCCGTGTACTTGGATTCGCTCTAGCCGAGGTAGGAAGATCGCCCTAGCCAAGATAAAGAAAGCGAACTACCTCTTATACAGGGATTTGCTCTAGCCAGGGTAGGAAGATTGCTCTTGCCAAGATAAAGAAAGCAAACTACCCTGTGTATGTGGATTCGCTCCAGCCGAGGTAGGAAGATCGCTCTTGTCAAGATAAAGAAAGTGAACTACCCTGTGTACGTAGATTCGCTCCAGCAGGGGTAGGAAGATCGCTTTTGTCAAGATAAAGAAAGTGAACTGCCTCGTGTATGTGGATTCGCTCTAGCTGAGGTAGGAAAATCGCTCTTGTCGAAATAAAGAAACTGAACTACCCTATCTACATGGATTCACTCTAGCCGGGATAGGAAGATCGCTCAAGTTGAGATAAGAAAAACCGCCTCATGTACGTGAATTTGCTCTAATCGAGGTGGATTCAAAAAAGACGAAAATCGGGAAGTGCAAAAAGGCAAAGTCAAGCAAACGTAAAGAATAAAATATTTACGAAAAGAGTGAAAAACTAAAGTGCGTACACTTATCGTACCCAACGCATAAGACATTAAAAGAAAATATTGAAATTTACAACTTATATTCAAACTATTCAAATTGTATACAAGTCTTGCAGAAACGTAAACAAAAATTATAGGGAAAACCAGCATCCTGGCCCTTCAACTTCTGATGTTGGCAGCTCCTTCATCGACATTTACATGGTGAGAAACACTTGCATCTCTAGGGGTAGGATCATCACCTAGTACCACAACCTTACTTGAGGGAGGGATGGTCAGCGTCACCTGTGGGGTCGATATGAAACTGTCTACAAGTTGCCCTTTGACATCTTGCTTATCAGCATGAGATCCAGAATAGATCCCAGTCCCCTGATGCTCTAAACTAGCTTCAGCCTCTTCCCCAGCATCATCGTCAATGTCGGAATTAGCAGTAGGAATAGCAGGAACCACTGACATCATCTCACCATTCACATTCTCATACCAAACACTGTTGATAACTTCATAGTTCGGCCAGGCACATGCTAGGTCCATGTTTCGCTAGAGGAGGTAGCGCACTTGTTCCATTGTGTTTTCGAAGGAGAGCTGGACGAACTCTATCCAGTAGTGGCGCATCAATTAAGATTCCTCTTAGGAAGTTTCCACGTCGGTCTCTAACTTTCACATCTTAGCTTCCAAGTTTTTAACTTTGTTTTCTAAAGCTTAGAGTTGAAAAGATAGATCCAAGTCCAGCTCAACATATTTAACATTTGTAGCAGACAACTTCACCTTGAGATCAGCTTCAGCCTTTGCCAACCGCAGTTTCTCGACCTTCTCTTCCACTAGCTGCTCCTTTAAGGCTTGCACATCCTCCTCCAGCTTGACAATGTGATGGCCAGACTCCTCTTTGGCTATGCGCGCCCCTTCTTTAGCTTGTTTCAGTCGGGATATGACCACGTCTTTCTTGGCCAGGACGTCTATAGGGTTTTGGTTGCCGTAAGCCTCCTTCATCAGCACATATTGAGTATAGCCATGAAACATGTGGCTGAAGAGAGAGGCTAATCCCTCAAGCTCGTCTTGCATGGCACCTAGTTCGCCTCTTATGGTGCTTAGCTCGCCCATGATTTTATTCTCGAAGACAATTGCATTTTTGGCCAAAATTTGTCTGTCAGCCATTTTCGCTGCCAAAGGAAAAGGCTGGTCATCCCAACACCTTTTCAACGGCGACTCCTCCCCTTGTGCATCACCAGCCACAACCTTTTTCCCAACAGCTCAAGAATCACGGTGCACACCGGTAGAAATGACCTTGACAACCCTGGCCTCCATGCCAACCTTAGGGGAAACCACCTTGGTGAAAGCTGGCTCAGCATGAATAGGCGCATCCCAGACACCAGCATCCTAGATGATTACTCCCTTTGACACCGGATGAGCCAGGGGAAGAGGTGCCTTTACTTTCTCAACAATGACAGCCTTCTGCTTCCCCTTAGGCCTCCTTAGCTCCTTTGGCTTCGTCACCTTTTCTTGTTGAAGAGCTGGGGCAAAATCAACCATATGGGATTTCACCATTCTTTCTGCAATAAAACATATGAACTCGGTCAAACAACGCACAAAATATTAAGACAACCAAAAAATAAACCTACAAAACTTTCACACAAACACACCAAAATTTTGATGATATTCAGACAGAGTGGTGCCAATTAACCACTAGCATGGAATACGGTCTTGCAATTTTTTTATCATGACAGAAAAATGATCCCACGCTCGCGTCTCTTTCAAGGTCAGGTGTAATGACCTTCTGTCACTACAATATTTCATACAATCCCATACATTCATAAAATATTCAATATTAAGTAATTAGCATGCTATATAAATATACGTATAAGATATTATAATATGCAATATACAGGCCCAAAAATAATACAAAACCACGGGAGAAACAAAAAAAAAAAAAAACTCCCTACAGCTAGTCAACTATACAATACATAACAAAAAGAAAAAAAAACCAAAAGGATCTATTCAAAAGATCCACCCACAAGGACCTTCAACTGTTAACTGGAAACCTCCACCCTCAGCTGTGGAAAGTCGGATCTGCTAAAGCCTCTCCCTCTGCTCCCACGTCGAAATGACGTGATCATTATAGTTATAGCAACACATATAACCATAGTAGCAACAACGGCAACCATGGCAGCACAAAACAAAACAGCAAGGCAAAGGTAAGCTTACGTAATAAATAAACATATATAATAGACAAGGTTTATTTCATAAAACCCTCCACGTACAGCAAACATGAATTCAAAATCACAAAAGAATGAGTTTCCACAAAATCGCTACATACATACCATACTTTCAACATCAACATGTCAATGCATGAATGACACGACTCTCGAGAGATTTACTACAGTTTGGGTGATCAGCCAGGTCTTATCCCTTACCATGGCCTTCCAAGCACCATTCAGGGATTGCCAAAACTCTAATCAATGGATAAGCTTATGGTTGTCAGGATAAGTGAATATAGGTGGTGGTATACTGCGACACAAGGCTTGCACTGCCTTGGCCCCCTATAGGATTTATCCATCCATTTATCCCCTAGGCCCATCTTTCAGACCCCACTTCTTATCTAGGCATTAGGCTGGAGGCCCAGTTGAGCCACAGCTCCGTTTACCCCCAACTTCCATGCCTGCCCTCATATGGCATGAGGCCCATACAACCTCAGCCAATAATATATGTATGCCAATGTAGGAGTCACCACAATAACTCAAACACAATCATTCATCAATATCCGTACATATCAACATAACACCATGTGGCCTACTTAGCACCACCTGTGGTCCAACAGTCACTACCAACTCCATGCAGGCCCAAATCTAGCCCCATGCATAGTCAACAAATAACTAGAGGAAGTTTTATTTAAGCAACCGTCTACTCAATTACCATTTTCCAATAGTTTATCAAACAAATCCACAAAAATAATAAAGAAAACCAAGAGCCAAGTTTAGATTGGTAACAACAACCTTACAACTCAACAACATTACAAGCCATCAATAACATCACTCACAAGCATTAATTTATAACAACATAAATATGCTCAAAATCAAGCATACCATATGAATTCATCTTTCTTTCAAATCTAAACATTTTATTTTCCAATGTTTCAAAGGATTACACCTAAACATGAAATCCAAGGCAATCAACTACTTTGCACATTCTTTCTTGGATCTAAGTCTCACTTAACTACAAAAAAAATAAATTTTTGTTCACAGCATTACTGCTGCCTGGCGACAGGTTACCAGAGGCCTATTTTTGGTCTCTGGCTAAATGTCGCTCGGTGGGGTGAAAATGTCACCTGGTGGGAAAGGGCCGCCTAGCGGGAAGGGTTGTCGCCCAGTGCCACTTGCGATGCGAACAGGGTATATTGGCTTCGATTCTTCAATCCCTTGAGTTCTAATTGCTATACAATCATTCCAAATCAATTCTAAACACTTTTAATGCATTTCTAATCGATTATATAACAAATTTAGGCACAAAACATCCTCAAATCTCAAAATCCCTTTCAAAACCCATCTTATATCAAAACTTTCATACTCAAGGTTTTCACCAAAATCAATCCATTCCAAGGCAAGAAATCAACATATTAATGACCATAAACATGAAATCAAACAATAGTAAGCTTCCATTACCTCTAAAGCTTCCAAATTTGAAAGTTGGGAAGATGAGGATGTGAGAGAAAGAGACTCTTGAGCTAATCTTCCAAGAAATCTACCCTCCGCAACTTAAGAACACGAAATTGGGGTTAAGAAACCTTTGACACCCCTTACTAACTCAAGAAATCTAGAGAGAAATAGAAAGAGATGAAGAGAAGAGAGAAGGGATGAGAGAGAAAGTGAAGAGAGAGAAAGGAAATGAGAAAATGAGGAAAATCTACCTCCTTTTCCTTTATATACTCGACCTCCCTAGAGCTCTCACATGGACTTTAGGCTATCTGAGGATCATGACTCATCAAACCACTCCCCATAACCTATAATAGGTCTAGCTTAACTGTTTTCTCTTAAAAGCCCAAAATCACTCTCACAACATATCTAGATTAGCTCAAGCACATATCTCAAATTCCTTAAAATTAAACTTGAATTTCAAACGGACAACACCAAAATCATCACATACAACAAACCATACAGAGCAACAATTCATTTATTTCTTTTAATCACCTAGATTACATATCTAAGTTCCACTTTTAGTTATTAACACACTTAATCATGCATTAGGAAAACAAGGTGTTACATCAGGTCACTATCTCGGGCCAAAAATCTTCCCAAGTCTAAGCAATAATGGTCGTATGACCAATATAAGGGAAACCAGGGTTCAATGACATTCTCCCCTGCGTCACAAACAATAAAGAGAACTTCCTAGCTTTCTGCGCATGATCGGAGAAAGAAAAATTTATCTTTATAATCCTTGTAGGACTCTTGGAATGGCCTTAGTAGCGCCCGACCCCGGACGCTACGTAGTGACACGGATGAGAATTTATTGTCATACAACTGCCAGATAGGAGAAAAATAGTATAAGAACAATCTTCAAGTGCAAACCACCCCCTCCCGATTGCACAGGTTCTCGAATGCCACAATGAACACCCAAGAGTTGGGATAAAGTTGCGAGGGGGCAACATTAAGGAAGTTAAGAATAGACACCTAGAAATTTGTGAATAGTAGCTTAACTCCAAGGTGCTAAAAAAAAGTTAAGTACATAGGCAGAAAACCGGGGTACATAAACCTAGCCGTCGCAGCCTCTTCCTCGTTTAGTGGTGTTCCCATGTTGTCTTTTCGGCCTTGAGAGCAGATCTGGTCATCATCCCTAAGAGCCACTACGTCGAAAGAGATATTAATTGTATCTAGCTCAGTTCTAAGCGACTCGCTAGAAAGTCTAATGCTGCCTGATTGAAGCATGACTGAGTCCCAGCCACCTTCTTATTTACCCAATCAACGTTCAGATTCGTCGCATCATGGTAGTCCTTTGGAGTAGTCTCCACGTTTCTAACAGTTTTTCCCATCTCCCTGTCAAAAATACTAAAAGAAGGGTTAGAATTGGTGGTTGGGACTTTAATTGTGATCCAACCTCGACGCTAATTCTCGCCAGCTTAGGAACCTTAGAAGTATTCCCTGGCCCAGACGGAATCTTCATCAAGTCCGGATACTACACCTAGGCTTTAGCATACTCCAATACCTCGTCTGGGCCGTACGGCATCCCTATGGCTTTTAGGTGGCTCTAACATTTTTCTAGAACCTCAGGGCAGATAAAAATTTCAGGTGGCGAGGGTTCCTTTGGGTCAGCTGTTAAAGGATGCTTGTCGGTTCTCCTTGTGGTCCTTTGTCTACCTTCCCTACCACAAAGTGCTACCCCCCCTCGGGTAGTCACAGGAACAGCCGAAGTGCCAGTGTGGCCAACGACATCTTCACGACCTTTCGAAGACCTCTGTTGACCAACACGATGAGGTGGAGGCAACGCCGAAGACTAAAAAAACCAGTTAGTGGCAAAACCCGTCGCGTGACTACCACAACAGTCGCGAGCGAAAGACGAAGGGTTGCGTCTACGTGGATCCATCTTCAACGAAACAAAGACACAATAAAGTACAAGAAAGACCATAATGCAAAGGAACCAGTTAAAACGAAAACAAGAATGAGAGCATTACCTTAGTATGAGAAATGACCAACGTTGGAAAGTAAACGAGGTGAGCAGCCTTGTAGCTCTCGTTGGAAAAGGAAATTACAGAAGACAAAAAGGAGCTCTCACGAAGAAGAAAGGACACAGTAACAAAATGAGAACAAGCGTAGTGAAACAATCAGATCCAAGCCTTATATCATATGGGTCCATATCAGAATCAGGTCCAAATCCATCAATTTGAAAACAAGTGTTACAATTCAAGTAACAGCCAAAATCTCTTGGAATTCGAAGTGTTGCGGACTTTAAGATATCGAATCATTATGCATTTAATGCTCCTCGGTTACTCCAAAGATACAGCGCAGCTGTTTGAAAAATGAAATGACACTCGAACCTTTCGACTCCAAAGTCGACAAGCCCTTTTCTGTTGGAAAGTCTTATCGACTTAGGGACAACATCATCTCGAACCCTTGTTTTTAAGCTCTTAAGTCGATGATGCCTGTCACAAGTATCACCGGCTTAGGGAAAACTATTATGGGGTTGACTTAGGCTCTTAAGCTGACAATGCTTTTTCTAAGCATCACCGGCTTGGGGGCAACTATTTTGGAGGTTACTCGGATATATAGCTCTAAGTCGGCTTACATGTCACCTACCCTAGATGACATGACCGCGAGTACCCCGTATAGCAATTCCTCGCTATCTCGGACCAACTCCATTTCTATCTCGGCACAACATGGGAAGCACCTAACGACAAGGAAAGCGTGTAATAAGGCACCCAAACGCACGCTGCCACGTGGCACCTAACTCTAATAGAATTTTCCTCCAAAACACATTATATAAAGGACTCCACACTCATTAAGTACACACGCTCTCTCTCATTCTCACTCGCACTTGTATCCTTATTGACTTAAGCATTGGAGTCCTTGTAGGTGCCACCACCAGAGACACCAACAACCATTGTAGGAGCTTACTGGAGACCTACTCTTGTGTTCACCACACAACAGATGACAATAAGTAGGGTACTATAGTATTCATCCCTATATATGTGTTTGAAAAAAAAAATACTGGTACTTGGCCTTATACCCACGCAAATAGCAACTTTAAATACCATCTCCGTACTCATTAAGTGCCTATATCCATACTTGCACTAGTTACTAGCACTTAAGTGTAAAATCAATAAATTAATAAAAAATATTAATTAAAAAATTGCTACAACTAAGTTGAAAAATTATTTCTAAATCATCTAATTATAACCATACAAGTAACATTAAGAACATAATCATTCTTAAATGTAATTTTTAATTCTTAAAGTAGATTATGAAACGAAAGACATAAGGGACTTAAGGTTAAGATTATATTTCAATAATATATGTAATTATATATTTATAAGATATTTTAATTAAATAATTATATATATAAATGCAAGTATAAAGAAGGGTGAGTACTATAGTACCCATATCTACACTCATCTCCATTAAATTTTGCAAGTAAATTCTTGACCTCATTCCCATTGAGCAGATATTTACCCTACCCATTGTGGGTATCCATAAGGTCTGGGTAGAGTTGGCATACCTATTAACAATACACTCAATTTTTTCATTGAGCACATTGCCTCAACCCTAAACAATCATCCTTTCTTTTCATCACTAAAATCAGTGGCAGTAGCCATTTTTCGTCCTCCATGAAAATCAACTTAAAGCCTCTTATTGACATCAAGAACACCAAGCCAATAACGAACCACCACCAATAACCATGATCAACCACCAAACATTCATTGAACCACACTTAGCCCATAGCAAACCAGTTCCACTAAATTATCCACATTAAAGGTATGCAATTGAGACTCTAAACCAACATAAGCACCATGATTCATGTATACATCGAATTAACATCAAGCTTCAATTATCAAACTTGGCTAAATGCACATCATTAATCAACTACCATAACCAACCATGCTTCACCAAAATAGACCATGCATCCAGCAAGCTACACTTATGCATTAACTAACACCATGGCTTGAGTCATGTCTCCACCCAAACCACATCATCACACAACCACCATCCAAGCCATGCCAACACCTCATGAGCCACACATAGAGAATCAACTTCACCTAATAAACCATAGACGGTTGAGCCACATGGTGCCACCCATAAGCTAAATACCCACCACATCGAACAAGTCTCAAATGGTAGGTGAGAGAGAAGAAGATAGTAACCTAAGAAGAGAACACAAATGAAGGTGTTTTAGGAAAGTTAGAATGAGGCAACTGCTTTAAAGGAGATAGGGCATCACAACATATGGGAATAATTTGGTCTTCTACTTAAAAAAACACTTCCATTTCTTTGTTTTTTGTCCAATCTTGGGTGAAACCAATTTTAATGTGAGACCCACATTACTTTTCACTCCTCCCTCTAAAAGTTGGGCCCAACTCCAAACAATGAAACAAATGATTTTTTTTAACCCTTTTCCTTCCTCTCTCATTTCTTTCTTTCATTTTTTATTAAAACAAACGAACCACTAATTTAAAGAACTAGGCCTAGGTCACCTAGGAGTCTGAAAAACTAGATAATTCTAAATTCTCTTATAATATCTTAAAATTCTTTTAATTTTTAAATAAAATATTGACTATTTTTTATGTTTTTAAAATATTAAATATATTTATTTTGTGATAGTAGAAAGCTTATTAAGATATAATTACTCTGAAAAAATTGGTAAGTTACCAACGATTTCTTCCCACATGTTTGTACAATTAATGTAGAGGTTCAACTTTTCCTCTAGCTCTAGGAAAGGTGAAGGATGATTTCAGATGACATTTTTGCACAATTTTCATTGCAAACATGCTTCCACTGGTTAATTAAATGAGATAACTGACTGAATGTGGATATGACGTTTGAAGAAGATTTTTAAGCAACACATGAACACATGTGCCTTTCTCAGCTACAAAAGAGCAAAACTAGTGATGGTACGTTTACAATCATTGGTCCCTGGTTTTTTTTTTTTTTTTTTTTCCATATCTTGAGAAAGACACACCATGGATATTAAACAACACTTATGTCACTTTCCTTTTCCTCTATCTTATTATCGTAAAAATTACGAGCCAGTAAAAATTCAAGACGCGAACCTAATAATTAATATGTACTCATGATTAATCGTCAAATTAATTAAAAGATATGTTTTTAAAATATATATATTATAATCAATAAAGGTGATAGAATATATAATGTACAAATCATTCCTAAGCCAAAAATACTGCAGCATTTCTGCAATGCTGTCCAACTTCAGTTCTCTGTCTATATTTTATTGATCCTAATATTCGGAACTTTGTCAGTTTTTTTAGTTGATCATCCCTAGACTCAGTTGTGTATGGGAGGCTTTCTCTTTGCTGGAGAATAGTCCATCTCAGCTATCTCTACAAGGTCACGGTAGTGCTCCTCAGGGACATCTTTGTGCTTCGAATTCGAAGTACTCAATGTATTCACATTTCTAGTATTGCCATTTACCGAGGGGTGAGCCTTGTTCTCTTCGTTCTTCACATTCTGTCCACGGAACATATACACAATATATATCATAAAGAGGAAAAAAAATAAAAAGAAGTTCCAAGCTTTACGTTTAAGTTGAGAGCTACAACAGCGTATATATAATTTAATTTTTCTATCTCTCAACCAACCTCTGACAGGGATTGGGTTGTAGAAACGGAAGTGGTAACGAGTTTCCTATTCTTTATCTTTCCTGCAGCTACATAAAACAATCAAGATGCTTAATACTACGATTTATATATATAAAAGAGAGTTGGTACTAATTAAATTTGTTTGATGATGCTTGGTATAATTAAACATATTTTGTTATGTTTTAAACTTTTAATTGAACCAAAACAAAGTGAACGAGGATGAAGCCTTGCATTTTTATGCATAACCACAAAGTTTGAAGCCATCAGGAGTTTATGGGACAACTTGCACTAAGTAATACTCGGTCTACTTGGTAAGATTGTGAATTAATCATGCTTGTATTATAAGGAGAAACAAAGGAAAAAAAAAAGACCTAATGGGCTTAAAAACTAATGGTGTCTAGGCCTATGCCGTCTAGGTCCATAGTAATCTTCATGAATGTTTGGTAGCTGGTTGTTTGATTTTCTGGATACTTTAGAGGCTCTTTTCTTCTGGCTACCTGTGCATTCGTTGCCTTTGCAGAGAACAGCTTCCTCAGCAGCAGTGTTATTTCTTTTCAACAAAGTATTTTCCTCATCCTGTAGTCAGAAGTGAACTTTTACATTAACATCCATACAAATATGAAAGCATGAATATGAAGGATGAAGACATGGAGTTTATTAAACAAATGAATAAATAAAACTACAAAGTAAGGATCACCTACATGTTGTTTCTGTTGCTGAACTGCTAAAGACACTTTCCCCAAACGAATCCCTGCACCAAATAAGGAAAGATTAGAAATCCAATAAGAAGGCCTAATTGATTGAACTGCTTTTGAAAGTATTACTTTAATTACCTTGAGCTTTTGCAAGGAGGAGTGACAAAATCAGAAGAGAGACTACAAAAGATGGCTTCATTCTGAAGAAAAATCTTGGGAAGAAATGAGCAGTTTGAATCCTTAAACAAAGAGGGTAGAATTTTCTTCAGGTTTTTCTTCCTGTGAAGAAGAGCTTAACTGAGTAATAAATTGGAAATTGTGAGTGGTTGATGGGATGAAGGATAGATAGATGGCTGCTTATTATATATTTAGTGGCGTATAGGGGTCCACATCGAAGTTCACCTTAAACTAATAGTTTTTTACTTCCCTTTTTTTGGGTTGTCTTCTGGCACCCCTCGAAGTGCCACCCTATATCAAAGGAAATTGCTAATCATTTGAAACTCCAATCATTTAAGTGAAGGTTTAGGTGTTAAAAAGGTTTTGAAGTTAAATGATAGGAAACATTAAGCAACAAAGGTATTATTAATTGTAGGCACTAGAATATAAATATTCACCACATTAAATAATAAAAAGTACAGACTTAAGTAAGATGAAAAATGGGAAGTCCAAAAACAGGGATAGATAAATGAAATGGAAAACTTAAAAAAAGTGATGATATATAGACTTCTCTGTATATTAAATACTCTATCAACATTTATTATTTCTCTCTTTTTATCACATCGTATCATTTACTTGTCTCTCTTTCCCTCAAGTGTTAAATAGCATATGGTGTCCACCAATCTTTTTCCAATCTTAAAAAGTTACATTTACTTTGGGGAATGCTACAATAAAAAAAAATTGTGAACTGTGTATATAAGTTTGCCTGCTTGTACTATTCTTTTTCTCTTCTCTACATGAATGTACACTTCAATGTTTGCAAATTTCCATGATGCCAGACTTTTGTTCTGTCTTGTTCACTTTTGTGCAACAAGAGTACAAGACCATGTTTTCCTATGTTCTTTTCGTCGCCTTATGGATAGTGTCTTTTCTAGAAGACAACCTGAAGGATTTGCTCATTTCCAAGCTTGATAGCATAGCCTGTCTCTCATCACCAAAAGTTTTTTACTTGCTCTAGCTGGCTAGGTAGGTAGTAGAGGAGTCCAATTTTAGTTAAGACAGCTTATTATATATCCTTGCTATATATATCAACACTCCTATCACACCATATATAAATAGTTAAATTATCTTATTTTCGCGATCATTAATCTTATGAGAAAAAGTGCATTTTGTTAATTAAGTTTCAATATGGATCCATCAGTGCTATTGGAAGAAGAAATTAGTGGCAACTTGTTAAATCTTTATTTTTGTTGAATGAAATACTTACCACACTATAGATCAAAATTTATAGTTAGTTGATCAGTAGTTTGTACTTTTACGAGAGTCAAACTTTCACTCCAACTCTAATTAATTTACCTTGTTTCTCATCATGCCACTTGTTAGACCGAGTATTTATTATTAGACCAAAACATATAAATGCCAAGCTACATTCATTTCATGCTTCGGTTAAATTATTCAGACCTTATCGGTATTGGTTCACATCTGATCCAACAATTCTTATCAATCAAAAATTGAAGTGTGTTTCAAATTTAATTAGCTGATAAAAACTAAAGACGATGTAGAGTTTGATCCTACCATCTTGAGAAATGTCCAATTGCAAACTTAAATATGATAGGAAGAGTTCTCTTGATTCCTGTAGTCCACATTCACCCTGACAGAGTATTGATGTTGGGTTAGTTTCATTTGACATAACCGTAATTGCAACTGGTGCATTGTGCTTCCGCAATTGCAACCCACTAGGCCATGCAAGAGCATCAATTACGCAACAAGAAAGTGGCATTATTGTGAGAGTGAAGGTGAAAGGCAAGGTTTGAAAGTCACCGTTGGTGGGGTGATAATATTGATGCATCATGGAAATGCCTACGTAGGACTTTGTCACGTAGTTGCCTTAGGAAAGGACCAGTCCACGTGGACGTCGACATCTCGGGGTGAAGTGGCACGCCAATCACCACGTGGGCACCGCAACTTCACGCGTGGTGTTGCACCTCTGGGCTGCAAGAAACACATTGGTGGCGACGTTTGTCAGAAATTGTCATGTGGGACTATGGAGTCACCTTCGTTTTATTCAATTCACTCTGCTTCCCGTTCCTATTCAAATATCCAAGTAACAGTAATTCTCTTTTATTATTCAATTGTCAGTAATCTTGTTTCAAAATAATTTTACGCACACTATAGTGACTTTGCCTATGCCATTTTTTATATGGAAAGAATGATCTTATTCTTACCTAGCAACACGATGTGAAGTGAGTCACTGCTTATTATCTGTGTTCTGCACGTAATTGATGATATATTCAATTTGTCAGAGATGTACGACTGTTAACCTATGATTTGTCTCACACATGATTCTTTTACATGATATTCATAATGTTTATACACATTAATATGTGCTTATATATAAGTCTTGAGTTCAGAATTATTTGTAACAGTTATTTGATGTCAACTACAAAGAAAAAAAAAGAAGTCTTTTAAGTTTTAACACCTGTGCAGATACAATATGACCATTAATTCGACTGACCATTGCCGAACATTACACTGAAGTTGGACCAAAAAGGTAAACTTGGATCAGAAAAACGCATAACAATGAAGTCAAAGAATAAAGTAGAAATATACGGATTTTTTTTTTTTTAAAGAAGCATTTAAGATGTACTGTGGATTTTAATTTAAGGATTTTTTTTTTATCATCCGGCTTTTTCTTATTGATATGAATGACATGTATAGTTTATGGGAGATAATCTTATTTGAAACGAATAAGTTCAATATAAACAACAAAACTTGGTGATTTTTAATCATCTGTCTGTATATACATGATAATTAAAAAGTTAAAATATTTTTTATCATTCTTTTGAAGAAGTGACTTGGATGGCCTTGAATGTTTACACTAAAAAATAGAATTTGGACTTGGGGTCTAACTCAATTCCTCAAAATTAGCTTGTTAGGTGAGGGCTGTTCAAGATTTATAAAAGATTACATTAATCACATCTTTAGTTGATGTGGGATCTGAACCCTCTAAGAATTGACTTCCTGACAACTGCACTCTATCACACTTTATTCAACCTTTTTGGTCATCCCCTCCATAGGTAGCCTTTTTCAAGACACTAGTAACCAATTATGATAAGATGAAATTAAGGCGGATTAGGGGTAACCCCAATTTAGGCGACTTTCCAACACACCCGTCATGCGTTGGGCTATAGGTCTGGAGCACGACAATGCAAGTAACCCAATAATGGATTTAAGATAGGCTTTGATACTATCTTAAAATTTAGGTTTAGGACTCAACTCAACTCTACAATTAGACTGTCAAAGATGGTTGTCACCTGCAAGCACTCTAATGCCTAAGTAACAATTCCAGCAAAGTTTCAACATTAGAGTTAGAGAATGTACTTGAATGAGGTGTTTGCATTGGGTATTTATAGAAGAAAGATGAATGGAGTGAGTAGAGGGGTGATGGGACCCTCTGTCAATCCATCAACAATCTCCATGTTGCTTTCTAAGTACGGAAAGGTTGCTCATGCATGTGTTAGGAAATAGTTCCATAACTTGCAGCGTGGAATCTATTCCTGATAAAAGGAGAGTCCACCATTCGACATAGAGGTGAGCAAGATCCAACCCGTCCCACTAACCTAGCCTGTCCTGAGGGTGATTTTGACGGGTTCAAATTTTAAAATTAGACCTGGTGCATTTTAAGGATGGGTTCAAGTTATGCTTCAAATCATCTCAACTCGATTTGATGTCCTATATTCTCTTAAAAGTATAATTTTTTTGAACAATTATGTATTAATAATAAAACTTTTTAATTAAATAGATAATATTGTGTATAACATGATATTATATTTATAATGATATTATTTATTTTAAAATATATATTGTAAAATATACCCTAATTTAAGTTTTATATTGTTTTTATTTTACGATTTAAATAAACATAATGATAAGATTAATATAATACCATAAAAAGCCGGTTGACTCGGTCCCATTCCATATATTTTGGGTCTTGATTTGGTCGGGTTTGGGTTCACATAAATGTCCTGATCAAAATTTTGGGCCGGGTAAAGACAAAGATAAATTTGTTTCAACCCGTCTCTTACTTACCCCTAATTCGACACATAGCAGAGAGAGTTTGACTTGTGTCTTGCAAGGTGAATCTTAGTTTGTTGAGGTGTTAGGGTAGGAGAATTCTAATGTGTCTTTCTTATGAGTTGAGCTGAATCATTAGACCTATATTGAGCTTGGTACTAATAAGAACAATAATATTAATTATTATCTTTCTAATGGTGTTTTTATTTTTACAACTAATTGTTAAATATTTTATACAGTTATTATCTCAAATAATAACATGGTTTATATTAGGAAATCAACAATATTCTTAATATAAACAATGATATTAACAACGTTTTTTGATTTGTTATCTTTTAAAATGGTCAGAAAAAATGGAGGGAACATAATTTTTTTATTCAAAAAGAGTATTTATGAGATTGAAAACATAGAATAATTTAATGTTTATTTTTTAAATAATTTAAAGTACTTAATTAATATGATGTATTTAATGCTTTCATACTTGTATTTATAGGCATACTAATTCTAAACAAAAATTTTTGTATTGTCTATCAATGAACTTGTGATAAGATAATAAATATAGGTAAATGCTAACTATTGTCCTAAAGAGAGTGATTAAAGAATAAAAAAAATATTTTAATATAAAATGTTATTAATATACTTCTACCATAATTTTTAATATGTTTCTAATGTAATTTTGAATAAAATATTTTTTATTATCTTAAAAATATAAAAGCCATTTCATGCTTGTACCTTTTTTTAGCATAATTTAAAACATTTCACAAAGTATATTTAATACTTTTTTAAGTCAGTATATTTAATTCTTTATGTTATGTATTCAACAATTCATGAACATAGAATAAACTTTTCTTAAAAAAAAGTAATTAAAGGATTAAAAAAATATTTTTTGTGTGTGAAAACAATATAATATTTAATGTGTATCCGTAAAACACTCATTAGTAGTAAAATATATTCTAGATTCTTCAAAAGCAATTGGTCAAGGCATGTTTCATTTATATCAGAAATCAATTTGTCACGTTATGCATGTATTTATGATTAAAATTAATTAATTACATTTTAATTACATACAACGATTAAAAATTAATTTTATTAAAATTAATTCTATCTAAGTTTAAAACAAACAGGTTATTGTGGAATTCCAGAATAATAATATATGTCGCCATAACCACGGATGAGTGTGTTTGCCTCTGTATCGCACCAAAATGGACGTCACTCTAATTCTAAATAGTGGATACTCTCATTCTGGTACTGTTGTTTTGGAGAAGGTGAACAGTGAGCACACACTTCACCAAATCTTGATTGAATAATCTCTCTCTCTCTCTCAATATTGACAATTGAAGATGAGAAAGAAACTACCGTTTGTGGAACGCACAGCAGCTACTAGTAAGTCTATTACGACGGCTTACGGATAAGTTATAGATACTTTTATATATTATGCATTTTATTAACACTTATTATTTTTTTTACAACATTATATTACCTATCATACTAATATTTATTTTCTCTTCTTTCTCTTTTTCTCTCTAGGTGATTGGATTGTAAATTTATTATTTTCCTATTTTTAATGCATGGGAGGGACGTTACTAAGCCTTTAATCGATTTCTTTTTTATTTTGTAACTTTTCTTGTAGTCCCCAAGACTCGAGAGTAAATTGAATTTCATATGAGGGCGTTGGCAAGTTTGAATTGCTTTTAGAAAACAAAATCCGACATTGGGACGTCACTTTTGAGACTAGGAATTTGGACTGCCTAACAGTTGAAAGGTGTGCGCACCTTTCTTTGTCTCTCTTTTCTGTTTGATAAATACCAAAACTTGTACGTGATTTCTGATTACGTGCCTGTTCATAATCAAACAATCCAGCTTTAGTGATGTTATTCCTTTGTTTATACTCGGATTTCCGACGACAATACCTAACAAAGTCCTCCAATCCTATCATACTTTTCGTTATTAATTTATACAGGAATTCCATTTTATATATTATACATGTTGTAGTTGTACAGTTGGTGTTTATGTTATTTAAGGGGTCAAATGCTAGTTCAGTTTTATTTGATTGAGTATGTAAGAGTATCTAAAGATCGATATTTATATTATAGTTTTCCAGATATCCTGGATGTTGATTAACTTATTCCTTCTACGTCCCTTGGATAAACTAGAAGAATATGGCTTTGAACTATGTTTCTTTTTTTTTCTTGAACATATATGAATTGACCCTTAACTATAATAATAAATAAATTAAATATATCAATTTAAAATTCAAAACACCAAATTAGTCTCACAAACATCAATAGCAAGGGACCTTTTCTCTGAATAATTTCAATCATACGTTTATGTTTGTTTTTATAAGTTTAAGAGTTTAATTTCCATGGACTGTAAGTATGAAAATTCTTACATGCAATATCAACCAATAAAAAATTATCATTAGTATGTTTTTTAAGATAATTATTATAAAAGTCAATAAATTTGTCATATTATCAGTTTGTGATTGAATGATAATATAAAAATTATTTACATTGTTCGTGCATACATTATTTGCTCTAACTTTAATTTAATGTTATGGAGATTAAGGGTTTCTAATGAAAGTTTACTATCTATGTAATTATTAGAGAAGAAGAAAAGATGAAATTTCTTCTAAGCACTAACATAAGAATTAATTGTATGGGATACTAGCATACTACTCCTAATGAAAGGCAGCATATTCACTCACTAGTCGCTAGCGAAAGCCTGCCTAGAAATTGGAAGGGAGGTTGGCCTGGTTGGTAATTAATAATTTAGTTGAGATATAAATGCCAATATTGATGAATGCAAGATGTGTTAATTTCACACCTAGAAGTGTATATCTTGACATCTAGCAACTTGTGTGATATATTTAAATTTAATTACATCTACAAAGTAGGCGTGGGAATAATTTGAGGTCAGCAATTCCGTTACCATTTCTTCAAAGGAGAGAGACAGAGAAATCTTGTCTTAAATTCTTCATGTGGGGAGGCCGCAGAGCCGATTAATTAGTCGTCATTTCTTCCACGTACACACATGAACAATTCATTCCACGTTACCATTTTATCGACTTAGCCATCACAATTATCTTATATATATATATATATATATATATATATATATATATATGGTGGGGTAGAGTCCCATATATTGTTTCAAATTTGAACAAATATGGAAGCTAATTAAGTTTAAAATGAAATTATGAATTATGAATAGGATATAAGGGAAAGGTGATCAACGTGCGGCAACTAGATATAAGGGGGGAAAACAAAAGATGAGGCAACAGGAGCCTACCCTTACCCTACAGTCCTACATCGTCATACGTTGCAATGCTAGTCAACCAACATTAGGGTCACCGATCACAAGTACACAGGAAAACAAGGATACAAAAGCCATGCAGAGGGGATGGCTTATTGAACTTTTTGTGAGTTTGTCCCTTCATGGTTGTTGCAATTCTCTTACACACGTCATTAGAACTGAGAAACATACACTATATGTTGGTCTCCATATCCTTCTAGATCTATTACTGTTAAATTTCGGCCTCCCACAGTCCCATACGGCCATACCTATATGTTGTTGTGACCCGGCCCTCATGCATATAGAGTCACATGATTTGTTCACATCGCATTAGCACATGGGCGTAAACACTGTCTCGTCTCAACCCGGCCCCCATCTGACACAAGACCCACTCTCCCAAGACAGTTCCGCGGCAGAGAACAAAGAAAATGAAGAAATAATGGTTGTGGTTGAAATTTAACGTGTCATGTACAAATGAAGTCTAGGATGCGTGGACATTAAGTATCAAAATTAGTCAAATTATATTTTTTAATAATTTTTTTATAGAATGTAAATTTAACCAATTTAACCGTTGAATTTAATATTCTTAGTAATTAGATTAAGTATACAAAATTTCATACAATTTTAAAATTATTTAATAGTTCATCACATCACTTTGTTTTAACATACAATATGATATTACAATATATGTAAATATTTAATATTAGATAACATATAAAAAAAAGTCTAAATGGTGTGAAATTTGATATACATAATCATAAAGATAATACCACATAATTTAACAGTTGAATTAGTTAAATCTTACATTTTACAACAAATTATTTAAGGTGTAATTTGACCAGTACAAATTAGTGACATTTACTTTATATCTAATTTTGTGCCACACTACTACCAAAAAAAAATGTTAAGGGTTAGAAATGAAATGTCTCAATTTATATAGTTCTTGACTAATAGAAATTAAATTAATAGTATAAAATATAAATAATATTATGGATTTATATTAATAATATAATATTGTTATATTAATATTTGATGTATTAATGTTTCATATTTTTAATTTAGTATTGAAATATCTGTATCAATATATTTTTTGTTAGCTAAAAATTATAATAACAAAAGGTTAATCTAACTAATATTAAGGCGTTAGTATACCACATTTTTTTTAATAGTTGCTAGGGAATAATTTAAGCACTTCAATATCATTATCAATAAAAATAATTTTTTTACGAATTCTCCTGTGGACAATTCATTCATATGGTTTATGGTGGGCCACAAACTTTTGACCGAATACACCTAGTTAACCAGTTGCTTTTATTTGAATACCTAACAAAAAATTAAAAAAAAAGCCATTAGAGGAAAGGGAAGAGAAGCAAGGGTGTTGGTGCCAACATCTCAACAACTCACCCATCATCTTTAACCTCTGATCGGCATCGTTCTTTGCCATTGACGTGATCATTACCGTTGACAAAGCCCAAAAGTCGTCTTCTTCGTAATCAATCTTCGTTGGAGATCGTGAAAGTGTCGAAGTCGCAGATCTCTATTCATGGCGTTGAGGATGACTTTGATGTGTTCTTTCTTTCTTCTTTTTGTGCGCCGCATATCTTGCGAAGCCATTGTGCGATGTTTGTTATGGTTTCAAATTTGTAATGGGTGTGGCTTTGTTTTGGAGGACCATAATATGAGGATTGTTTGCCCTTGTAGCAGTCGAAGCATCGTCACGTAGTGGAGAGAAAGCACGAAAATGAGATTGTTGAGAGAAAGAAGAAGAAGAAGAAGAAGGAAAGAAAAAAAATGGAGGAGCACTATCGTCGAAAATCACCTTCGATGGTAGTGTGTGCTGGAGTACGGTAGCAAGTTGTTTTGAGGGCTACCTTTTTTTTTTTTTTTTTCTCCTCCTTAATTTTTAAAAACTAGTAGCACAAGTTACCTGCAATGCATCATTACCCTTCAATTTTTAATCAATAAATCCAACAGTCCTGGTCCACTTAAACCATTTGAAGAGCTTGTCCACCTTAGCCATTGTCTAATTTTTTAGCTCCTAAGCAAGCAAAGCAACTAATTAAAAACACAAAACACTGCATCGCTGTCGCATAAGCGATGAGATGACAACTAATAACTATCATATGCCTTCTTTAGACTACCATTGCCTAAGTAGTGATTCTCATTGCTTAGACGGTGACACGAAAAAAGTACACCTCAATTACTCAACAAATAACCAAGACAAGTCTCATTGCTCGGGCATCAGCAAAAAATATTGTATAGTCTGAGATAATGTGATTCTAATCAATTTTTACATGATTATTTTTTATAAATTTTAATAAATAATTATGTGTCACATGAAAATTAACCAAGATCACATTTGACTGTGTAATAATTTCTCCGGACCTCAGACAATTGGAGAATTAGAATTTCAATTTTATTTACTTTACTAACTATACCAAGCGATATATATATTCTTGGATTTAGTCTATTTGTCCAGCCGACAAAGTTGACATGTGGGATCACCGACGAGTATGATGTACGTGATTAGACCTAATTCTAATACTTCAAAAAGCTTTTTGCTCATGTGAATGACATGACGACATTGCTTTAGGTTTAGTTCTTTTCGCAATTCCCTTTCTGTACATAGCACGTACGTGATATATTTGACAATCGCATGGCATGAGGAGGTGGTACAAATGCCTTTTTTTGAATGATTTTTCCTGTCGTCAACAGCCTGAAAATAGTGTGATTTGAATTTCATTATTTTGCAGTAAGTTCGTCGAGAAAAATTGGCTCTGACTTGAAGAAGGAAGACAAAGAAAGAAAAAAAGGGCAGAGAGAACTGAGTTTCTAAGAGAGAGAGAGAAAAGAGATTGACATAACTGAATACACACATGAAGAAGGAAGGCAAAGAAAAAAAAGGGAGGAGGGGATAATTGAGTTTCTAAAAGAGAGAGAAGAGATTGACATAATTGAAAATAATAATGTTATTAATCTTATATTTTTATTATAATGTTTATATTATTCTTTACATAATAAAACAATAGAGCATATAATTTCCTCTTCATGAAAAAAAAAAGAAAAAGATGATTAGTGTTTTCTTGTTGTTTTTGACAGAAAGAACACAGAATTTCCTGCGCATTTTGTAATATTTATCTTTTGAAGAGAGTCACTTTAATTTTGAAGATAGTCTATCCAACATTAATTAGTATCCAACATTAGACACACACTTTTGTTTTTGATAGAAAGCGTAAAATTTTCCGTGCATTTTGTAAGATTTATCTTTTGAAGAGATTGAGCCACTTTCTATCCAGCATTAGACACACACATATAAAGAGGATATCTTGTATCCATGCAAAGTTATGAAAATAATTCATGCTCCCACAAGAACATCTCTCTCCTACAATTCCTTGTCTAGATCCAATCATTGCCTCTCGATCCACCTTCCATCTTAGCAATAAGTGCATTCTTATCATGTAGAGTTGAAAAATTCTAGGAAAAACTTGTTTTAGAGTTGCACCCCCTAGCTATATGTCATGCCAAAACTTATTACTCATCCTAGCTATTTCTTACTTTCCTTGTCAAATTGTTAGAGAACCAATTAAAGAATTAATTACTTGAATTGCATTCTTCCTTATTCAAATCTTGTCACCATATTGACATAGATTTTGGGAGGAACGCAATTCAAGTAAGGAATGCAATTCCTTGAACCAAGGAATTAATTGCTTGAACCAACCAAGGCATCTTATTTATCAATCCATATCTATGTCTTGAGATACTACATCTAACTACCTTCTTTTTTCTTTTTCTTTTGGTTAACCATATAATTTAGTCCCTATATGTGTTGCAGATTCTCAATTTAGTCCCTATACAAAAAAACTTATTAAATTGGTCCCTACACGTATCACGAATTGTCAATTTAGTCCTTGCTATTTACAAATTCTTAATTTGGTCTTTGTACGTGCAGCGCATTAGGGACCAAATTAAGAATGCGCTGCACGTACAAGGACCAAATTAAGAATGCACTGTAGGTATAAAGACCAAATTAAGAATGCATTACATGTATAAGGACTAAATTAAGAATGTGTAAATGACATCATGACGACAGGGACTAAATTAATAATCCACGACATGTATAGGGATCGATTAAAAAAGTTTCAATGTATAAAGACTAAATTGAGAATTTGCAATAGGTGTGGGCACTAAATTATGCATTTAACCTTTTCTTTTTTATCAACAAGGCAGTGCCATTTCTACTTGGCCAAGAGATTGGGGTTGAACACATTTCTAAATTTTTCACTCCTAATCCACCACATTCTTTAGATTGGCAAACTTTTTCTCACCAAACCTAGGCTATTTTATTAGAATAATTTGCTCTACTCCATACAAAAGGGCATTGAATACCCGTAAGCATCTTAACCACCAACGTAAAAAAGGGATAGAAAGTATAATGGCAAACTAGACAAGATTGAATTAGTAAAATGATTCTACCTTCGAATGAAAGGTATTTACCCTTCCATGAAACGAGTAGCTTTTTGAATGAGTCCATCACTGGCTGCCTTGTTTTCATATTCCTAGGATTTGCTCCTATAGGTAGCCCAATAAATTTAAAAGGTATACAAGCAATGTTATAAAGAAAATCGGAGTCAACCAGCATAAAATGGTCATCCATGTTAATCCCTAAAATATTACTCTCATAAAAATTGACCTTTAAACCCGACACCAATTCAAAGCATCTGACTGCAACTTTTAATGCCCAAACATTCTGAAAATTAAACTCCCTTACTAAGAGTGTATCATCCACATATTGTAACAACGAGACCTCACATTTATTGTCCACCTTGAAGCCTATAAACAACCTTATCTTTATTGCCCTCCTTATTAATCCTGATAACCCATCAACCACTAAAAAGAAAGAAAGAGGGCAAGAAGGTCTCCTTGCCTGAGTCCCCTACCCATTGCGATTTCTTCGAAAGGACAACCATTAATAAGGATGGAAATCGACTTTACTTGAATGCAAGCATTTATCCATTATCTCCTAATCTTTTCAAAAACCAGTCCTATACATCATGTAATCCAAGAAATTCTAGCAACCAAAATCATAAGCTTTTTTAAAACCTACCTTCAAAATTAAACAATCTCTTTTACCATTTTTTGCTAGACAAACTAATTCATTAACTACCACACAACTATTGAGGATTTGTCTCAGGCAAAAAAGCAATTTGACAATTAGATATCACTTTTTGAAGCACCATTTTTAACCTAGATCCCAATACTTAGGAGATTATTTTTGTATATGCTATGAAAGAGGTTGACACTCCTTTAGGTAGTTTAGCATTAGCAAAAACCTATGCTATTAGATCACATACCCCCGATTTGATCATTTGCCAGCGGTGTTTAAAGAAATTAAAGTCATCCAGTCTAGTCTTGGGTTTTTGTTACCATCATTGTTTCATATCACTTCCTTTATTTCTTCCCGTGAAACCTCTGTTGTGAGAAAGTCATTATCTTCTTATGACAACTGATTAAACTGCATTTCATGATTCCCATCCAATGTAGTTCAGGTAGACATCAGTTTTAAAAATTGCTTCTCGAAATGGTATTTTACCTTTGATCTAACCTCATCAAGCCCTTCAATCCACGACTCTCTTGCAAAAAGGTCAACTAGTTGATTCTTTCTCCTATAAGCGCTGACACTCAAAGTTTGCATCCCTTTCCTTAATTTAGCCATTCGGGCATTAGTACAAAATGTTGGAAATCTCACATCGACTAGTAATATGGCCAAACAAATATATATAAGTGAGGGACAACCCTCACTTTATAAGCCAGTTTTGTAAGGTTGAGTTAGGCCTAAACTCATATTCTAAGATGGTATCAAAGTTTATCCTAACAATTGTTGTTGGGCCTATCAGGCCGTTATCGAACCACCCACAGATGTCCAGCCCTGCAAATTTCACGCTCGAGATGTCCAGTCCTCGGCATCGACTAGTGATATAGCCAAACAAGTGTATATAAGTGGGGGACAACTCTTACCTTACAAGCCGGTTTTGTAAAGTTGAGTTAGGCCCAAACCCATATTCTAAGACAAAAAACACTTTTCACAACACACATTCTACATTGGTTTCCTAGAAACCAATGTAGTATGTGACATATTCGTAATATTGAATTAGACATTCTAGATCAATTGATGAAAAACTTATCTAGAAAATATTTTCTACATCGGTTGTATGAGTAACCATTTAGAAATCTCTTTCTATATTAGTTCTTTAGCAATAGATCTAGAATGTAGACACCTTTTCAATTTATTTTTTTAAAATTCCAACCCATACTTTCTAGATTGATTTTATTTTAACCTATTTCTACATTAGTTCCCATTACAACTGATCTAGAATTGAGGCATTTTTCAATATTTTTAAAATTCTATACCATACTTTCTACATTGGTTGTATAAGAAACTGATCAAGAAAACTTTCCAGATCAATTCGCAGTCCACAAATAGTAGCTAGTTTTCTCCTGCAAATATAGGAGATCGAGTTAAAGAACTACTGCAAGATGCCATTTTATGTTTGAAGGTCTTTTGTGTGGGTTTTCTTGCTGGTTTTCTTTCACACACTAACTCTGCCTTTCAGTTTTCTCTCCCTCACTGACTCTAGTTTTCTATCCCTCATAGACCCTTAAAAGATCAAGAAAACTCTTGATACCATGTTATAAAAATGAACATAAAACAAGGTGTAGGACTAAACAAAAATAGTTGTAAGACCGAACAGAGCAACCACATAGATGAAAGGAGAAAGGAGCAAAAAAACTGATTTGTTGTGTTCCACCAATGCACGCTATAAGTGTTACAACAAGTTGCTTAAATACAAAAACTATTAAAGACCCTGATTGGAGGGAGCAATAATCAAGACAAACATATAATATTATAATATAAATGCCGGAAAAAACTCAATTTCAAACACTCTAAAATAAAACGAGTATTTTGTTGCCTCTTTTTGACGTTCATAAAACATGTTATGTCTATAAAGGCAATCCTTGATTTACTCTCTCATTATTTTGGTCGAATGAACTTTTTGGCTGAACAACGTTGTGGCAGAAGCAAGTAGACCGTGGGGAGCAATCTCATTTAATTGTGCATTTTTGTGCATGGAATGGACTTATCCCACATTATATCCCTGGAAAGTGGAAACATATCTGGGCGTTCATTTGAGTAACCTGTCTCATTATTCATTGATTACATTATCCTAGTTACGTTATATGTTAAGAGAGAGAGAGAGAGAGTATTGAACATCTAGCTTTTTACTCAATTAACAGAGTTAACCTTCCCAACTATGAAGTTTCAATTTTCCTGGGTACCATATTTGTTGGAATTCTGCCATTTCATACGAGAAAGAACAATACAAATTTTGCATGAATACATGTGCATTTTTTTTATATTGATTATTTGAAGTTAGAAAAGAAAAAAAAATAAAAAAAGTAAAATCAAGTATCTGAAAGAAATCACGGGAATGCATGGGTTGGTATATGCTTTCGTTCAATTTTTTCTGTACCAAGCAGGATTACTCTATTTGTTTAACTTCAATTTATGAACTTTGGTGCAATAATAAGCGTAATAATCCTTTTCATTGTAGACCTCCGTTGCAGAAACTTTGAACTTTTTTTCTAGGAGTGTGTCAGTAAAACCTATTTCACTTTACTTCAAAAAGAAGCTTATTGATCACGGCTTCGTAGGAGATTTTGTAAGTCTCTGAAACAAAGGCTTCATAGTATTAGAATGACTTCAATTCGTTGCATCCACAGTGGAAATATGTAGCACCTAAATGGTCAAGTATCTGTACATTTCCTTTTCTTTGTTTACACTTCCAAATTTATATTCGTACGTGAATTGATTAATTGTACCGTAGAATCAAGAATCCCGAAAAAAGTACATTGCGAAGAGTATTCTATATTTGATGTGAAGATTGAATATGAAACTCTTGAGAAGCATTAGCAATATGCAAACCCTTAGCCTGATGTTCCTCTTGTGAAGTTACAAAAACTATATTATTAGCTCCAGTTTTTTATTTTTTTAATCTCGATCACTCTCTCATGCTATACCGATCTCACTGCTCCAGTGCTCCTCTGCAAGTCTAGTTACTCTTAAAATGCGGATACACTTCACCATATATTGGATCAACAGAAACAAGAAAAATAATATTCTTACTCTTAGGGTACTTCGCAGAGTACTAGGTGTCTTTTTATGATAGATCAAGCGGATGCTTCTCAACTAAGTCATATAGTTCATCTCCAATTCCAAATCCAAGCATTCTGGCCATATCATTTACCTTTATTTTAGGCTTCGGAATGTTATGATGCTTCAACCAGGAATACACAATAAAAACTTTCTTCATAACAAACAGTTCCAACTGCTTCCGGATTGAAAACAACTCCCATTTTCATATTCATCTGCAACATAACATATAAATACCGAGTTAGCATCAAACATTCTCTCCCTCTTTAGGTACTGGAATGTATTCAAGTTTTTTATAATTTACCAAAAAGAATTAATAACACTCAATGACATGTCATGTGAAAATTAGTAGGGACCATGGACATGTGTTGGTCCTAGATCACCTAATAATTTCTCCTCTTTTATATACTCACAAGCATGCAATTTTTAACATCACCTGATGTGGAACCAACATTGCAGCATACCGAGCCAGTTCGCCAGCTCTCCAATCCAACAAAACTGGCAACCATGGATAAGTAGCATCAAGTCTCACAAACCATAGCCTAATACCAGGATACTCCGATAATTCTCGAGGATCACGGGGATCTTCTTTAGTATAGTTGATGGTAAAGCCAATTGTGCGCTCAAGAAACTCTTTTGGTTTTACTGCAACATTAACACCACCAGGCAGCATCCAAGTTAACTATGAAGGTTAATATCCCAAAAGCGACTGAACAATTTTCAAGGTTCATATTAACTTGCCCACCTGATGAAGGGGATTTCATGCCTGTTGCAGCTTGAAAAGGGGACAAGTCGAGACGATTAATGACATCGTTGTCAATAACAACATCAAACCGGCCTTCAGTTGGGGGCAGAGGAGGTGCAACTTTAGGTTCATCTGTCAACCAAAGTCTGTTCAAGTATAGTATAATAGATTCCATTAAATGCATAGAGCACTACAAGATAGTAATAGCACAATTTCTGCTAGTTACTAGGATTAAGGAGTAAGATTCACGGAGTTGGTTCCTCCTAAGTGAGTGAGAAATTAGGTAGAGTAAGAAATTAGATACAAGATTGTATCAATTCTTGATTTGAAATGGATTTATGAGGCACGTTAATTCAAATCCATAGTGTATCTTGAATTTAATTTATATACACTGTCAATGTAAAACATTTTTACATAAACATCTAAGAGCATCTCTAATAGAAGTTGCTTATGGGGTTCTTAAATTTAAGAACTAATTCTTATGCAGTTTCATCATTGAAGCAATTAACGCGACAATTCTTATATAAGAACAATTGCTTATATAATATAAGCAATGGTTCTTAACAGTTCTTAATAATTGTGAGACAATTGTAGGAGTTATTTTAAACTCTTAAAGATTGCACCATTGGAGAGAAAACACTTGAAGTTTTAAATCCTATGTGACATTGTATGGCCCACCAAAAGTGATTTAAGCAATTCTACCATAATTGTACCATTGGAAATGCTCTAATAAGATTTAACTATTTTACTACGTCGTCTTTACATCTTATATCTTTCCTTATTCGCTTTACATACTTTTTCATGATGGTAAGATTTAGAAGACATATAGAGCAGGACAATTAACACTACATATCCTTAATTCAATCCTAAGCTTAACTGACAATTTCATGATTCCCATAAATGGTCTATATATGTCAGCATTATCATATAATTGGACTACGTGACTAACTAATGAGTGTGACCATCTCCTACATATAGGTTATTGACATTGTTTATGGATTTTACTTATTGAAATGAATCAGAAAATCATAATAAAATGGAAAAGAAAACAAGGGAATGATAGCATAGGTGTTACCATCATCGTCAAATAAAGAGAGGTCGAAGTCCCCTTGGGGGTTGAAGGCAACCGAGACTGCGATATATCCTCGCTGATAGACAGGACGAGAAATTGGAGAGGGATGGGAAATTGGTTTGCAGGAAACCCATGACTTGGTTGGTTTTGGCAAAGGAGAAAGAGGAAGCAATGGTTTGCATTTGATGTGGGTAGTAGCCATTAGTTTGCACTTTCAGGTGTGAGCTGTAGTGAGTAGGAGTGAGTGAGCGTTTGCAGTTGCAGTCAGAGCAGAAGCGGTTAATACAGTTTCTATCCACAAAATACTCGGGCCTTACGTTTTCCCAATAATTCTATCCGCTTCTATAAAAAGGTTTTTTGGCCTTTCAAGAAGAACAAGAGAACTTTTTAACTATTCACAAGTATATAATTAATTGATGACAATATATATATATATATATATATATATATATATATATATACACACACACACACAATTAAAGTAGAATGAAAAAAATAGATTATAAAGTTAAAATTATAAAAAAAAAATACGTAACTAATTCAAAAAACTTAAGTTAAAATAAAATAAGGGATGAAAATGATATGTATAATGTTATTTTTTAAAAAAATAAATTGTAATTAAATATGTAAGGATCATTAAATTACCTTATTCATTTATAAAAACCATTAACTGACGTAAAATACGATTAGTACAATGTTTTGGTAGTTTTATGCTTGCGTTAAATATGTTTTTAGTACTCTATCAAAGTATCAATGCTTGACCACCAAACACGTGGATCAACTAGGTGTGAAATTGTTCTAGCTTAATCAGTGATCTCGAATTCGAGTCTTGAATATGTAACTGCGTTAAATATTCGGAAGGAGAGTTTTGCTACCCATAGTAGTTCTACTTGACTCAAGAAGGATTATCTTTCATGTAGGATACCTGTGGTTTCTACTAAACAAAAAAATTATCAATGCTTGAAGTTTTTAGGACATAAGTTTTTTCCAATATTTTTTAATATTTTTATTTATGCTTAAATATATTTTTAGTCCCTATAAAATGAGCGAGTTTTGATTTTAGTCCCTGCAAAATTTTTCTTTGTTTTTTATCTCTCTAAAATTTGAAATAACTATTTTTTTGTCCCTATAAAATGAGCCAATTTTAGTTTTGGTCCCTATAAAATATTTTTCTTTAATTTCCATCCCTCTAAATTCTAAAATAACTATGTTTGGTCCCTAAACTTTATTTTAAGGTAGATAAATAACATTTATTTGCGAGATCTAGAAAATTTTTAGAGGTATCACATGTTGGCATGATACTATAGACATTAGTGAGTGTCACCTGAGATTGTCACTTGACCTTCCGTTAAACACAAAACCAGTTAACGAGAGTGTCACATATTAGAAGGGACTAAAAACAATGATTTTAAGTTTTTTGAGGATGAAAACTAAAGAAATTTTTTTATAAGGACTAAAATCAAAACTAACTCATTTTACAAGGACTAAAAATATTTAAGCCTTTTATTTATTATGATTTGGGACTTTTGAGCAAGACTATAACAAGTAAAGAATTTGTAGAATTGGCATGTTTTATGACAAAATTGAAATAAGTTAATTCTATTTATTCATTGATATATAACATGTTATAATTTTGAATCTTTAATAAGATTTGATTTCAGTTTATTATTGAAAATTTTATTATTTTGGTATTTTTAGTATGATTTTAATTTTCATACACTATATATAAATTTTTTATATTGTCAATTAATCAGGAATTATCTCATATATGATTTTTAAAGTAATTATTATAAAAGTTAACAAATTTAGCGTACATGATAATCTCTAATTAGATGATCGTGTAATTTTTTTCAACATCTTGAGATATTTTTAATTAATTAATTCGAGAATAAATTGTATTTTTTTATTTTATACTCTCAAATTTTGGACCTCTACTTTTTGTGTATATTCTTTATTTTACTAGTAATATTTTAGTAAATTATATCTTCATTATATGTTTTGGTTAAGGAATTAATTTGTTTGGTTCATATATTAGGTAGTGCTTATATTGGAAGCTAAATTCATATTTTATTATATTTTTTATTAAATTTTATACGTAATATGACCTTGTGTAATATGATATTTTATTATATTTTGTCAAGTATTACTAATACTCTCTTTGATCCTTTTCATAAGACCCAATTAACTAATTTACAAAGATTAAAAAAATTAGTTACTTTAGTTAGTAGCATTAAATTTGTCCCAAATTTACATTTTTTAATATTACCCTTAATATTAATGAGACATATTTTTATTCTTTTTCAAATATTTAATTCTTTTACTCTCTCTCATCAATAATATATTTATTATCTTGATTTTTATTGACTATGAATGTAAAAAGGCAAAGTAAGATTTTGAAAATTGGGCAAAACGTAAGTGCAATTCCTTAGGTACTTTTAGTGCTATTCTTTAATCAAAATTGGAGTTTTTCCTTGGTAATTTGCATGCATTAAAGATCAATATAGATTACCGAGGTGAAACTTTAATTTTGACTGGAGAACAACACTAAAAGCACCTGAGGAATTGCACCTAAGTATTTTTCTTTAAATTCTCTTCATACAAGGCAAAGTTAGACTTCCAAAAAGTCTAAAACATTAATATATTCTACCTACTATTTATTGAACATAGAGAAAAAGACTCATAATTAAGGATATTTTTATAAGACATTCTAGATTGGTTCTTATACAAAAGACCCAGTCGAACTTTTAATTTGGTTCTCATAAAAAAGTCCTGGAGGGAGTATTATTTTAGATAAGTATATGAACTTATCTATCCTACGCACATGGTTGTGTAAAATATAGTATAATTTAAAAATCCTTTTAAGAAATTAAAGTGATTGAAGCATCCATGATTTGATTAAATTGATATGTTTCATAATCACTTAATTGTATGATATTTTATATGGTTTCAATAAAAACCTGATCCACTCTTTGCACACAAAGCTATATGTACACTTAAAGACTATTTGTGTTTGTGCCTCTATTCACCTATATGTACAATGTTTAATGTAAGTTGGAGATTTCCTGCCCAACTTCATTAGTGCTGCTTAGGGATGGCAATGGGTAGGGTTTGGGTAGGGTACTATAGTACTCGTCCTCATATTCACGTTTGAAAAAAATACCCGTATTTGCCTTATACTTGCGCGAGTAACAACTTTAATCCCTATCCCCATACTTGCTAGGTACCTATATACCTATACCCACACTTGCAACCAGCACTTTACTTATGTGTAAAGTCAATAAATTAATAAAAAGATAGTAATTAGAAAAATTACTATAACTAAATTAAAAATTCACTCTTAAATCATTCAAATATAATCTTAAATTATTTAAACTTATCTTTAAATCATCCAAATATAACATTAAAAATATTCAAACATAAAATTAAATGAATCCAAACCTAACCTTACATCATTTAAAAATAAGTCGTAACAAAACAACATTAGAAACATAGTCATCTAAGAGCACAGCAAGCAATAGGAATGAGATGAGTTGATGACGCGGAGAACAGAGGCAAGCGGCACGCATTAAACGTGAAGAACAGAGGTGTAGCGCAATAGATGCAAAGAATGGGAAAAAAGGAAAATTTATTTTTTAGGATTCAATAACTTCAGTTGTTATATTTTATTAATTAAATTAATAAACTAGTATAGAATAAAATTATAATTATATATATATGTAGTATTACAATTAAATATTATATATATTATAATACCCATATCCGCACCCATTCCCGCTAAATTTTGTCGGTAATTATCCGCCCCGGACCCATCCCCTTTAATCGGGTAAGTCCCTTTCCCGTTACGGATATTTTTTGCGGGTATCCGTAGGGTTTGGGTACAATGGCGATCCTAGTGCTGCTGCTGTTTTTTGGTCTTGCATCTTATTGAGTAAAAGAAAACATTCTGGAGACTTCATATGGCCTAATATCTTTTACTAAGTTTTTCATAATAGCAAAGTAGTTTTTTTATTGGACTATCTGAAACAATAACTGTTTGTTAGTCAGAATGTTTACTGTTTCAATGTCACAACTAAAATATGACCACGACCGAAGATTTGTTCAGATGCCCTCCGCTGTTTGGTTGAGATACGAAGATAGCCAAACTTTGGCTTCATATAATCTTCTAGCGAGATTGTAACAATATTTTAACTTTTTGGAAGACTATTTTCTTCTTTCATAAGTAATAATGCATCTAAAGATGACAAGGCTCCCTAACTGAAGGCAACATCGCTTTGTTAGGAAAAAGACTAAATTTGTAAGGAACTTGAAAGAAGATAAAATATCATGAAATAATGTCAAAAAATAAAATAAAATAAAAAATAATCCTAGATATTGTGAAGTGAGCTGGCTAAGACCATTGTTGATTTCACTTTAACTGTAATACTGCTTCAAGAGAGCTAAATTTCTGCTTCCAGAGATATATGAAGAGATTGTAAAGTGGAAACTGTTAGAACTTGTGTTTGCAATATTATCCTGAATGAGTGTCCGAGTGTAATGATTTATGATTGGGTTAATTTATGTACATGTGTATTCACATACATGATATATGAATATATATATATATATATATATATATATGTAGATGTATGTGTGCGCGTGCGCTTTTACTCTGTATACAAACTTACCAGTAACATGTTATAAACACAGATAAATATATTTTGTAGATTGCTTGTATATGATGTTATTGGTACTAGATCATGTGACTATTGTGAAACATCCTTTTGTCTTGGGACACCATTTCTTTGTTTTGTGGTTTTCACATTTGTTAGTGTCTCTGGCTTTTACCTTAGCCATTTGAGTTGCATGTTCTTCCACGTGTCTGTGTTACACTACTTGATTTTCTTGTTCTTCCACATATCTGTGTCACGTCTAACAATGACACTCCCAATATAAACTTCTTGAAGGTTGCTGAAATCACTCATATACTAAGAAGTGGTGGAATCTTCCTAGGAATCACCTCTCTGAGTCACACTTGTTCAGCTCCCTGGGTTTGTACGCCCTTTCAGAGAGGTAAACACAGATAAGTCTTTAATAAGGACAGTATGAACATCACACGTCTTAGTGTTTACTTTTTGATCATCGTTCGAGTTCAGTGTTCGTGATTTTAGGCTAGGACAACTACATGTTATTTATTTTTATTGGTTTCTCTTAAATTCCACCCAAGGTAATTTTAAGGTCTTTTCAGTTGCAGTTGACTGCATGGACCTATAGCAATTTGACAGAGGAAGAGATTGAAGACCTTTGCATAATAAAGGACTGCTGAATGGGTCACATGTAAAGGTTGTGCGTGCAAAGTGCATCATATATGGATGTCTAACTATACATCAGAATTCTGACAATTCTTATAGGAAATGATCCACATTGTGTAAATGCCAAATTAGATATTTGGATAGTGTGGGTCATGTTAAGGGTATGTTGATAGCTCAGTCGAAATATGAGAATCCTTTATGAGCCCTTAGTAGTTTCGTGAAATCGGAAAGGTGATCACGTAACTCAACCGACATAATTTTAACTTTGTTTCTTTTAGTGGTGCTGTCCCACATGACATGCTTTGATCAAGTAACCAATCTCATGTTACTACATTGACCTTTATAAAAGCAAGGAGCAATGCTATTGACACAATTATTGCAATCACACCATTTTACATCTGACCTGATTTTTCTTTTTTTTAGTTTTAAGTGGTCCTACCCAAATATTTTTCTATTAAAACTTGAATGAAGTCATGTGCATATGTAGGCGTACTCAAGCAGACTCCACCAAAACAAAAATGTGCAGAATGCAGATCAATAGTGTTTATAGAGTTTTATGTAATGAGTCATAACATTATGTCCTTGTTCTTTTCATCAGTTGCAAGTTACAACAGGACAATGTAAGATTAGTGGTAGTGCTAATGATGAAGATCATGAGATTTATGACAATAAATTAAACTATTCCCTCGTACAATTGACTTACGTGTATGTTAAATGGTGAAAGGGTGAGCTTATATGAGACTTTGTTTTTTTTTTCACTAAATAAAAGTTTAGGTAAGTTGGGTTTCAGGGGTTTACCAAGGTCAGAGCAGGTCTCATGTCTCAAGAAACATTTACAGAGATATTTACAGATTATTTACCAACAAAATCCTCATATCACCAGCGAGATTTAAACTCACGTCCTTATGAGATATGAAGCCTATCCTTACCAACTTGACTAACCTTGGTTGGCTTATTATGTGAGACTAAGCTCAATATGATACATCCTCCGGTCATTGAAAACGGCTCTGCACGTGACATAGCCTTTAAAAATAAGGGGTGACAAATAAAATAGCACATGTGGAAGTGAGTATGGGAATAAACTAGGAGGGCAAAGTGAGGCTGAGGTAGAATTGCACTGGCCTCTGCAGATAGATCCCCTCGTGCGGCTCACCCGCTGACCCACACTTTGTCATTCTAATCTAACCTCATCATCTCTGGGCACTTCTGGATCTTTTGACCTTTGACTGCCACACCATATACACAAACTATAAAACTTGTATTGTATGATGAAAAGGATCCTGTACACTGTTAAAATTTTAGTCCTTGGATCCTTTGCACGTGAGGTCCTTTGCTGATATGATACCATTCTGCTTTTCATGGCACGTGGGGGTGACAACTCTTTTCTTCCATCAATTTTTATGTTGGCAGCTGCCCTTTTGTTCTGTTAACGTATTTGTCTATATTTTGCTTTGTAATTTGGTAAGATATTAATCATGTATAGATACAGCAGCATCATTGCCTTGGTTGGTGCTGATTTCTTGAAGCTATTATGGAGTAAAAGTTCACTCCCATTATGGATTTCTAGTTACGAGGATTATGTTCATTATGATGCATTAAATGTATCATGAATTTTATTATACATACATAGCTATGCGTTGCCAAAGTGCCTTAGAATAATGGCTAAAAGCTACCTTAGGAGCTATACATATAGAGCTGAACTTTCAAGATAAGTTAAATCAGGAATCAACTTGTTTTACTAGTCTTCTTGGTGAAATTGTTTTTCCAAAAGTGACACCACGTACTGTCGGATATCACGCCAAAGCTAAGGATCACGTGAACGGGAATTAGGAAAACCATATAACAAGTGTAAAGGGTAAAAGGGGAAAGAAGAAAGACTAATCTCCTATTCGTTCAAACCCCAAGAATAACTCTTGGTTAGAGCCTAAAGGCACAATAAGCAAGGCCCTCAAAATTAGCACTAAATTAAGCCCTTAAAATAATTTGTCGTTAATTTTGCTGGTTAGTGCTTAATGAGTTGTGCCTGTCTGTCAAACGTTTGTTAGAAATTCTCATAATTATTATAGTAAACAGGGATTGGTTTAGTGGAGTGGTTGATTAGGTTAATGTTGCCCATATTTGATTCCCCAAAAAACATGGGATTTCATCGTACATGTCTTGTTTCAGATTTTAGCTGGCTCGGTGTACTGTAGGCGATGCTGCCATCTCTGTAATGCCATATGCACAGCACATAGCACTAGGAACATTTTTTGCACTGGGTGGCTGAATAATTTGGTTTGGAAAGTATATATCTTCATTGTCATTGTTTTAGTTAGTCAGAAAATGGAGGACGGGAAAGTTTGCACAACAACTATATTCATATTCTTTAGGTTTTGTTTTTGTCTTATTAAAATAGAAAACTACCCCTGATTTATATAGTTCCTACACTTAATTAGCACTTGGGAGAGAGCAGCAAAGTAAAACTGCCTAGCTGGGACAAAATGCAAACTCCTACTACCCCACTTTCCACTATTCCATAGAATTCAATGGTGCAAAAAATGAAACAATCAAATTAGTCCCATAGATTAACGAAACCTTTCAATTGTTGCCAATTTTACTAGTTTTCTCCAATTTATGGTTAGAATTGAACTTACCGTACTCAATACTTTAGTCTCCTTGAAACTGTCAGATTGTTTGTGCGTGTGTATTAATATTCCTTTTGAAGAAATTGAAGCACTTAATGGCGTGCGCTAATTGTTATGGCAGAGATTTAAAACTTTGGAGGAAAAAGAAATAGGTTAAATTAATCAGTAGGTCTTTGAACTATTTGAAAATTTTTAATTAAGTCTCCAAACTTAAAAATTTTGTAATTAGGTCTTTGATTATATAAAGTTTTTGTAATTGAGACCTAAGGTCGTTAAAACACGTACAAATTATTATTTTTTGATGATTTCAAGCCGTTATAAACTAATATCAAAAACTCAATTACAAAAAATTTACAAGATCAGGAATCCAATTACAATTTTTTTTTAGTTTGAAGACCTAATTAAAAATTCTTAAATAGTTTGGAGACCAACCGATTAATTTAACCAAAGAAATAAAATGAGACAAAAATTTCTACTAAGTTTTATTCGTTATTGTTTAAACTAGGCGAAATGATATTGAATTTACTTTTATGCCATACGGGCGTGACCACAATTTATAAAATATAACTAACCTGACGCCCATGCAATGCTACAGAAGTTTTTTTTTTTTTGCCACTTAATATTGTATAAATGATTATCAATATAAATTAAAAAGCTATTTAGTAATTACATGGCCATTGTATTTTTCTTTTAATCTTGATCATTCAAATAAAATTTAATAATCTATATTTATAGTTCTTATTTCTTATAATAAAAAGGTTCTTATTTGATATGCGCTCTCTCTCTCTATATAAAGCAAGATTATTTCAATTGACAGTATGTAACTAGTTCCTTTAAGATGTAAAGATTACTGGAGTAAGTTTTTCTTCTTCTAACAAAGTTTTTTTTTTTTTTTTTTTATCATACACGTAATTAATCGAGAATTAAACTCTAGTCCACTTACTTAAAGGACCTCAAGATAATAAAACATACTTTAATATCACTTAAATAACATCAAATTATTTATAATTAGAATTGAATTGAATTTTTAATTAAAAATGTGAAAATTAAATTAATTATTGTAAAAGTCAAACCATACACTTGTAATTGAATGACAGTGTAAAACAGCTTTACTTTCAGTGTATAGCCTTTTTTCGCATTATTCAATTGTAATACACAATGTTTTAGAACTCGGACTAGTCATTGACTCAGTTAGGGCATTGGGTCACTGGATCAATAGTCGAACTTGGAGGGTCACTAATTAAACCGCATGATTTGGTCTCTATTAAAAAAATTAAAAATATTCATGATATGTAAATTTCATACCTATAAAATTTATTAAATTAAATTTTAATGATGATGTGTAAACCAAAAATAAATTAACAATCAACAATTATATTTAAGATGAAGGTGAAAGGACTGTAGGTTACACATTAAAGTCAAACAAACAAGAATAAGTGAATGAAGGTTATGCATTCATGTTAACACAAGAGACATTTATGTCATATGCATACCTGCATTCATGATTTTGGTGACCATTATCATTAGTAAATAAATATTTTTAAATATGTAAATTATATTATAAGTCAGGGTTTTTATTTTTTTTCAATAGTTATAGTTAAATAGACGTTGTTTCACGCTTTAAAAAAAAAATTTGAATCGGTTCGGATCAATTGACCGGTTCAATCTTCGGTTCACTGGTTCACTTATCGGTCACCGATTCGATCGGCCGGTTCACCGATTCGACTAGTTAACCCATCAAGTCAAACCGGGTTGATGACACATCCGATCTGATCACCGGCTCGGACCAATTCCACCACCGGTTCTCGGTCCAACCAGTCCGACTGGCCAATCTGAGCCGATTTTTAAAACACTGGTAATACATAATATGAATCTAGTGAGCGGGAAACTATCTATAAATAAAACGTCACATTAAACATAGTTTATTTTACATAATAGCATATATGTATACACAGTGTAAATTGGCCACAACTTTTATTTTTATTTTTTGGTTTGCACCAGATAAATGTAAGGTTAATCTTTATTATAAATTTCCACCTCTCAAACAAGTATGCTCTTGATTTCTGGTACTATGTTTCATGCTATGTCTTGCTAAATAGGTAGATGATTGATGTCTCTATGCTCTCATTGCTTAGCTTTGAAGTCATACAGGAATCGGCATTATTAATTATGCAAAATGAGGAGAACAGAGATGTGCAGAAGTCCAACACAGCATAAAGGAAATTAAATAAAGCTTAAAAATAGTGTTTGGGGAAAAGGTGACTCCAAGTTCTGTTGTGCTTTCTCAACTAATCTGTCTGACCCTTTCCTTTCCCTTTTTATTCTGTTTTAAACTTCTGCTGAGCAAGTGGCCGACTTCTTAAAATAATAATAAAAAAATATGGCAGAACTAATTCCATTAACATTATTAATAAAATTAATTTTATTTATTTTTGTGGAGATATATTATATGTCAATTAAACTTCCCGATCTTAATCAAGGATATGCTAGGGATTCATTTTGTCAAACATTTGAAAACTTATTTGTCACTTATTTTCAGCATATACATGTGCATGTAAGACTCACATACTAAGTATGAGAATTTTAAATTTCTCATATATCTTTTGATCTTTTCAAATACTTAAGAAATTAAAATTTCCCTTTAACAAACGGTTGCACGAAAGTGGCCAACAATCTTAAAATTAAATTAGTCTGTAGGAATTGAATTAGCAATGACAGCACTCTAAGACCACACACGCATACATTTGCACAAAAATAATGAAATATAACACTCCATTTCAAAGTCCAAAATCAAGTGGCTATTAGTAACTGTTTGTTTCCAAGATATATTGAATCAGAGAGAGGTGGCGATTTATATAATACGGAAAAAAAAAAAAAAAGAATTGCAGCTGGTTCAAGGAGAGAGTAGTTTTTGTTTAGCAATAGAGCTCTTAAGCCAAGGAGATGAGCAGAGAATAGTTTAGAGGGGCCTAAGAAGAGAATGGGAGACACGGAAACAGCGCCCACGTTCCCCTCATATCTTAACTTGTTTCTTTATGGCTTTCGGTTTCTCTCTCTTTTATTTCTCTGTCTCTCATATGATAAGCCTTCCCCTATAGACAAATTGTTGTCTACCTATTCAAGGAATAAATATATGCCCTCTTTCCTCTTGTGAACCTCCATAAGTACTCTTATCTCCTTGCTCTACTCTCTCTCTCTCTCTCTCTCTGTGCTCCTCTTCCTAGTTATCACTATACCTTGATCACAGCTCAAGGAGAATTTTAAGAGGCTCTGTTGCAAGTGTTTCCATGATCATGGTTAATTTGAATTCCCCTGATTTTCCTTTCTTTCTGTTTAAATTCTTATTGATGCATGACCCTTTTGGTTCTAGTGATGATTTATTAGCTTTGTTTTGGTGATGGTTAATTAATATAGGGATACCAAAAGCCTGCATGGTTGGAAGCTCTTTACACACAAAGGTTCTTCGTAGGGTGCTCTTACCATGAGAACGCGAAAAAGAATGAGAAGAATGTCTGCTGCTTGGATTGTTGCACCAGTATTTGTCCTCACTGCTTGCCATCTCATCGCTTCCACAGGCTTCTTCAGGTTCGCCGCTACGTTTATCATGATGTTGTTAGGTTGGAAGATCTTCAGAAACTCATAGACTGCTCCAACGTTCAGGTAAATATTTATATACACACACACACAGTTAAATAAAGTAGTAGTAGTAGTACACTTAAAAGTATGATGGGGGTGCTGATTAATAATTACCTACAAGAAAAAATTGGATGGCAATTCAACTTTTCTACCACAAAATAAGTAATTCAGTTGGATATGGTTTGCTGATTCAAAAAGGTTTGAATTCTATTATTAGGCCTATACCATCAATAGTGCCAAGGTGGTGTTCATCAAGAAGAGACCTCAAAACCGGCAATTCAAAGGGTCAGGAAACTACTGCACCTCCTGTGATAGAAGTCTCCAAGAGCCTTTTATCCACTGCTCTCTTGGATGCAAGGTACATAAATATATTTATACTAAACAAACAAAATATATTTATACTAAGCCGGTTATTGTATAGAAAGAATTGTGGATTAAAACCGATAGTTCTTCGGTGGAATATAGCAACCAAAACTCTTTTTCTTATATATATAATTATTTATGCGCACATTGATTACAATATACAAGTGAATTGAAATTGAACTTCAATAAATTAATGGAGTATGTCCCTATATAATTTGATTAATCTTGAATCATATACATAGGCACAATAAATAAGTCCTATAAGATAGAGTTTATCTTTTGTATCAGATATGGGTGCTTGATTGTTTTAGTAATACAAAATTCGTTTGATTTTCATTAATGGTTCATGTGTGTACATATGTAGGTTGATTTTGTGCTGAAACACTATAAGGACCTCTCTCCCTTCTTGAGGACATGCAACTCCCTACAACTAAGCCCTGACTTCCTGATCCCACAAGACATGGGGGATGAGGAGATGACTCGTTCAACCGTTGTGGATTGTGATGAGCCAATGAGCTCATCTTCGGGGTCATCAGGGTCAGAGAATAACATGAGCATGGCTTGCACAGAGATTGTTAGGAAGAGGAGAAGTGGATGGAGCACTGTGTGTGCAAAATTTATGGCCAATAGCAATAAGGTTTCGGATGAAGACATGGCCACCAGCATGAGTAGAAGAAAAGGCATCCCTCATAGAGCCCCTCTGTGTTAGCTACACTAATGAACAAGCACCCCCTTCAAAGGGAAAAAGGAAAATAATGGATTACCACTTACCAGTTTAGTACTAGTACTTCAATTTTGAATTTTTTATTTACTATATTTTGACTGAGATGAAATGTTCAAAGTTCTCTCTCTCTCTCTCTCGAAATTGAAGTTTTTGTTTAATTAATCACTTGGTCGGGTGTTTTGTCTTAATGGCATCACGTGATTCCCAATTCCAAGTTATGGTCTGTACATTTATATAAGATATTATGATGATAATAATTGGGTTAAATCACAGTCAAGAATCGTGCTTTTTGACTAGACAAAATGAATCTCGAAAAGTAACAAAATTTGTAAAGGTATTCACTTGGATCCATACCATGTGAATTTTTAAACCGGCGATCATTTTACAGTTAAAATATCAAATAATTGTGGATCATGAAGTTCTAAATAATTTGAAAAATTAATATATGCTATTTTCATTGAAAAATGCTAATACGACTAATAAGTTTCACATAATTTTTTACTAATTCTAAACACATTGACAAAAATTTGTATTGAAATGTTGAGATTAAAATGAACTTGAAGAAGTAACTTTTGGTCTTTTTATAAGATCCCATTTATATACTGTTTATTATCTCTGGTCTTCTATAAGATCCCATTAATTAGTTCATAAGAATTAAGAAATTTAACTAACTAGTATTTTAGTATGTGTATTATGTATAACAAATATTTATTTTTATATAACTAAAACTTATAATAAAAAATATTTTTAAATAAATAAATTATATTATAATTAAAATTTACATTAAATAAGTATCTTTGAATATATAAATTATATTTAAGATTTACAATAAATAATTTAAATTGTGATATAAGGTAATTTTTAACTATTCACAATTTTTTTAAAACATTTATTGAAAATTCAATTTAGAAATAGAGGAAAAAAAGGATAGATTAAAAAGGGATAGGCAATTAACAAGATCAAGTATACATATAAAAGAAATGTAGTTTAAAATGGTTAAAAGAGAAATTTTTGGCTAGTTGTAGTGATAATGTATGAAATGCACTTCCTAATTAGAGAAGAGAGAAAATATTGAGAATATCTAATTGGAATAGTGAAGAGACTTAGAACTTCATTATCCAAGTAATGTATTTTAATTTATAATATAGGAACAAATTTAATTAATAATATTAAATTTACCAATAATTTATATTTTTTTTCTAAAATTATTATTAAAACTATTGAGATTTTATTTTATTTTAATATCTTTTTATCTAATTAATTACTCTTTCCATTTCTAATTTTTAGTTGTTTAAGGTTTTTGCACATAGATTAAAAAATATTTAATTTATATAAATTTAGACTAAAATACCTCTAATTATTGTTTTACAAATTTTTATGAATAATATTTTTATACAACCTTTTGATGAGATAGTGCTTCTTTTCAATACAAATTTCACTAAGAATAGTATTAATGTTTCACTATAAGTATCTTGTAAAAATTAAAGTTATTAATACTCTACTAAAGATAGTTTTAATTACTTTACTAAATGCAAGGGTATAATTAGAAAAAAAATGTACAATTATATATTGAAATTCTACAATAATCAAAATTTTGAAACAAAATTAAAAATAAAATACTAAAATAACAAAAAATTAGGAATAGAGAAAGTAATATATAACAATTAATGTAGTAGACAATTTAAAAGAAATTTGGTAAAAAGGATAAATTCAAACTTCCTGAAATATTCTTATGAAAAGGATGAGAAGTAATAAAATAATCCTTTATTTCATTTTAGGGTGTATTTGATAGAGAGAAAGGAAATAGAGAGAAAAGAAGTAGGTAGGTGAGAAAAGAAAAGAAAAGCAATAGATAAGAAATAGAGTAGAAATAAGGGTGTTTGATTTAACAGTACGTTTGGTATGGTGGAAATAAAAAGGGAGAGGAACAAAGAGAGTGAAAGTGAGAAGATGTTGGTTGTTTGGTATGGTGGAAGTATTAGAAAATATTTTAAAAAATAGGTGGGACCCACAAAAAAATTTCACGCAAAAGAACAAAGAAATGCGTAGAAATCATGAGTCAAGTGCAACATAATTGATTTAGTTATACAACTAAATTGATTATATTACACGTTTATAACACCCATCCCCTGTTATTCATGTACATCTGCATCACAACCAAATTGATTTAGTCTTTCACTAAATCAATTTGGTCCATTACCCTGCCCCTTTATATAATAACAATAAATAAAAAAATATATTAATAATAAAAAAACAATAATAATAAAATAAATAATAATAATAATCTCAAAATTCACTCTATTTTTCTTTTATTTCTTTTCAACCAAACAAATTTAACTTCTATTCTATTTATTACCTATTTTTCTTCTCTTCTTTTCCCACCTCCCCTTCCTTTTCCTCTATTTCTTTCTTCTCTATCAAACACATCCTAAGAGAAATAAGAAAGAGAAAAATAAAAACAAAAATAAAACAACAAAATCGATTTACATTTTAAGAGAAATCGATTTTGCCAACAAAGTAAAGTGGATCTGAGGCATGAAATGCATGCAAATCGATTAAGAGAAACAACAAAATTGATTTTGCCAATATTTCTCCGCAAATCAGCTCATTGTAGCGTGGAAATGTTATCGTGTGGGACCCACTCATTTTTTCAAAAATTTCCTCTTATTTATACTATACCAAACAATTATCAATTTACTACTTTTCCTTTTTTTCTTCCTCTCTCCCTTCCTCTCCTCTATTTCCTACTTCCTAAACAAAGCATTAGAAAAAAGTAACCACGTCATTTACTATTTATAGGCAAGAAACAAGTCAACATTGATTCTTTAAAGATGTTAAGTAATAATTATGTCCATACGATAATTTTCTCAAGTTTGTGAATTAGGCTAGCTTCCTAAGGATTTTCGCTTTATGTTTAGCAAGAATCAACAATTTCCATTCCTAAAGAAGAGCACAAAAATTCTGCCGAATGCGGCAAGTCAGTGGCACTGTAGCTATTTTGAATGTGCCACACGCAGCACAGCCTATTTGTATTTAAGCTTAAATATATTTTTAGTTTATCAAATTTAAGTTAAGTATGCTTTTGTCTCTCAAATTTAAAATTAAATTTTTTAGTCTTTTTAATTTGAAAAAAGTCTGTTTTAGTTTCTCAATACCACCTACAGTATCATTAATAGAGAGAGATTATTGAGTTAACTGTCTAGTACTAACTGAGTTTGATATAGAGTTTTTACTAACAGAGATACTAATAAATAAGTTTTGTGTGACAGATTTATTAATTATATTTAAACAAAGAAACTAAAACATGTTTTTTTTAAATAAATAAACTAAAAAGATTAATTTTAAATTTAAAGGACAAAAAATAAATTTATTTCAAATTAAAAAACTAAAAACATATTTAAGTTGTGTTATCACTTCAGTCATACGGGCACGCATGGTGATATTATTATAGCCGTTTTCATGTGTCAATATATATATGGTCACAGTTCAATTGTCAAAACAACGAAAATATCACTGCCAACAAAAATCACTCTTTGTTCTAGAACTCCGAGTGAATATTACGGACAGCCTTTAATTTGACTCTGAGCTGTGAGTTGAGTGATTTCAAGCTAAAAGAGTGTGCGATTTGTGTGTAGATTCTCTACAATTACAGAAGTGTGGGATTGCATAAAATCTTTATTATCAAAAATAATTTTATATATTAAATAACAAAATAAAATCTAACTCAAAAAAATTTAATCCTTAGATTATGTAAATGTAGGAAACTCTGACTAGTGTGTTCACTGGAGTCATATTTTTGCGCTATTCAGTTGCAATTAGAATAAAAAAAAATTAAAGAAATGTATGATAATGGAGTATCTCCACATCATATCAAGATACATCGCATATCGATGTGTTATTGATATAAAGATATTGGCGCAAGTCTTCTCCAAAAATGCAGTCTCTTCAATCCCGAATCGGTCTGGACGTTTTGTGATCTCATCCTTTTCAAGCATAATGCTGCTCACGCTACATCAGTTTTTTTTTTTAGGGAGGTGCTTATGTGTCAAGTGAAGAATGTAAAATCACTTTCTTCCATGTTAAATTTTATATGACATTTGATGTAAAAATTATACTTATCTCTCTTTTTATATTTATAAATTTTGATAAAATTTATCACTGTAATATTTATAAAAAAAATAGAAAAAAAATATGTAACACCAAAGTTGAGGCTATGGTTCATTATATATTTATTCAAAACCAACATGGTGTAACATGATTAGCAGATAACCTTGTTTCTTAAGCATGTGGTCAGGGTTTGATTTTCGAGTCAGTGTGTATGAAAAAACATCTGATTGGAGAGCTCAACTCCTTAAATAAATTTCAATACCTCAAGGAATTAGTTCTTGGCTTTTGCCTAAATGATACCCTAAGTTCACCCAAAAATATATATTTATTCAGAATTAAATATTAGTGTCATTTAATTTAAGGACTAAATTCGATATAGAACCAACAATAATGAAATAAATATCCATTATAAATAGGCAATTGAAATCAATATATCTAATAATTAAATGTGCAAAACTTCCTATTTCATAAATAAAAATAAGGTTAAACTATTGAGTAGGTACCTGAACTTTTAGACAATTTTTAATTAGGTCTTGTACTAATTTTTTTTAATTGAGTCTTTAATCTCTTAATTTTTTTTTAATTTGGTCCCTAGGATTAACTTTTGTCTAATTGTCGTTTGTCAAGTTAACCACAAGTACCAAATTAAAAAAAATTAAGAGATTAAGGACTCAATTAAAAAAAATTAGTACAAAACCTAATTAAAAATTACCTAAAAGATCAAGGACCTATTCAATAGTTTAACCTTTAATTTACTAACAATATGTTAGTCTAGTAAGGTCTTGGATTTAAGCCTTTTGGATGAAAAAAATGTAGTTGAGATAAGAGACTTTATTAAAAATGATTAGCCAAGTTCTTCGACAAAAATTAGTCATTGACAGAACCAGTAAATACTTTGCACCTATAATATGATAACAAAAAAAATATTTAATTTTTCATCAATAATTAAGTTTGTTTCTTTTTGTTTATACAGTAGGAGATTTTTATGCTTTATAAAGTGGAAACTTAATTTAGAATAACCAAATCGTCCATTCATATAATAAAAATAAATATAACACATAAAAATAAATAATACATATGTGCATTACTAAGATATAACCTTTGTATAATTAAACATTATTTATATAATTTGGTAAACTTAATTAATTAACAAAAAATATCACATGATACAAAAAAGTTATATAATCATTTAATATAAAATAATATTATATTTATTATTAATTTATTTAATTTATTGTATAAATTATGTTTACAATAATGTTCCACCCTATTTCAATTTAAAGCCCCCAAAGCACATAGTTAGCAGTTCATTGGTTGCTTTGACACAAGGTCAAGTCAATGCTTAGGTCCTTGTAAATTTTTCCATATATATAATAATAACACGTAAAAATATAGAAAATATATATGCATTACTAGGATGTAGCCTTTGTATACCAACATGTAATTGGTTTGAATAATACTAGGCTTGAATTTCTTAAGCAAAGTCTTAGGTTTAAGTCTTGTAGATCAAAAAAACTTGGGAGGGGAGATCCCACTAAAGGTAACTAGCCATTGTCTCCAGCAAAGATTAGTCATTGGCAAAACTGGTGAATACTTCACACCTATAACATGGTTATAAAAAAAAAAGATATAGCCTTTGTATAAACACTATTTATATAATTTGATAAACTTAATTAATTAATAAAAAATATCACATGATACAAAAAAATATATATATTATTTAATATAAAATAATATTATATTTATTATTAATTTATTTAATTTATTGTATAAATTATGTCTACATGAGTATTCTATCTTGTTTCATTCAAAGGCCCAACAAATCACATAGTTCATCGGTAACTTGACGTCGTGCTCAAGTCAATGCTCAAATCTATAGAATTTTAGTCACATAATAATAATGTGACAACATTTAAATATTGAGAGGTGTTTTCTTTGCCTTTCTATAATTTTCTCTTTTTCCTAAAATAAAATAAAAGTATATCACAATAAAAGAATAAAAATAAGGCTAGATCAAGATAAAAGAATAAAAATATGATTAAACTATTCAGTAGGTCTTTGAACTTTTAGGTAATTTTTAATTAGGTCCCTGCACTATTTTTTTAATTGAATCCTTAATTGGGAAATATTTCGTCTAAGTTAACGAATCTTCGTATCAATTTAACCTCAAGAACCAAATAAAAAAATCAAGAGATTAAAAACTCAACTAAAAAAATATTAGTACGAGGACCTAATTAAAAATTACTTAAAAGTTCAGAATCTACTCAATAGTTTAACCTAGAAATAATTATTATGTAAGATTTATTTTATCTTTTTATTCATCATTATTTTTTATTGTAAATCTATAAGTTTAAATAGCCATAATTTTTTTAAAAAATTAATATTAAGCACTTCTTTTCTTTTCAATGAAAACATTTTTTTAAGAATAAATATTATATGTACTAATAGTACAAATGTTTTTGTAGAGAAAATAGGCTATGCACTGACAATGTGAAGTAGTTTTACACTACTATCTAATCACAAACCACCATTTATTATAAGTTTGTTGACTTTTATAATAAATACTTTAAAAGTCATACCAATGATGATTTCTGGTTGGTTAACAGTGTAAAACCTTTTACACTGACAATGTATGACCATTAAACTCTTTTTTATATTGTCATTTAATATATCAAATCTTCATATATGGTAAATTTGTTAACTTTTATAATAAATATCTTAAAAGTCATATGTTCATACTAAGGATAATTTTTAATTGATTGACAATGTAAAAACTTTTGCACTAACAATATATGTCTATTATACTCATTTTTAAAGAAAAACTAATAATTGCAAAATATAATTTAAAATATTTTTCAATATTAATATCTTTTATTGAAGTTTTGTATATATATAAGTTATATACAAATGTGAATATGTTTATAAACACACATTTTTATAAATTAAAAAGATATAAAACATGTGAATATAAAACTTTTTGCATGTATATACATACATACATACATAGAGAAAACAAGTCATGCATTGACAGTGTAAAGTAGTTTTACACTGTTATCCAATCACAAACCACCATTTATTATAAGTTTGTTGAGTTTATAATAAAAACTTTAAAAGTCATATCAATTGTGATTTCTGATTGGTTGATAGTGTAAAACTTTTTACACTGACAGTACATAACCATTAAACTTATATATATATATATATATATATATATATATATATATATATATATCCATAATTATTTATATAAACTTTTACAAACATTGATATAGATTTCTACTAACAAATTAATATTTTTTGTAAAATAAAAAATAATCAAAAAATATATTACAAAAATATAATAATATAAAAATTATAAAATATAAATTTAACACTTGTACAAAACACGAGTTATTACACTAGTTATTTTAATTATACATTTTAAAATAATTTGATTATCTTAACTTAAAACAAAATTTATGATATTTAATTTTATTTACATATTTCTATATTGTGTTAAAACTTGGCTATTGTGAGAAATGAGAAGTCACATTTGGACCATATAACCATAACAGATAGTCAAGATTATAAGTTAATTAGGGGTTACATAATCACTTAAAAAAGTGTGTATTTTTCTTTAATTTTTACTATTTAAATATGATATAATGATTTAGAGTCATAATTCTCATTTCTCACAATAACAAAATATTCTCACAGGAGTCAGTCCACATACACATAGAGGTAACACAAAAAGTAACTTTCTACACGTGTCAACCAACTACACAACACACTTACCCACAATTTTGCCATTAACAAAAAAATTCAAATTTAAAACTCAAAAAAAGGTGACTTTAAGTTCAACGAATGTGATTTATTGTAAGATGGATATTGATTCTGGACCATTAGATGAAAATGGCAAAAACATACTCAAACCCATTTTTTTCTTCTTCATTCACTCAATTCTCTTATCTCTTTTGTTCCGAACCTTTTAGAAAAACTCTAAGACCCCCCTTCCAGTCATTGGCTCTGTTGTCGTTTTCAACCTATATAGGTCACAGTTTGGAAAAGTAAACTGATTAAATTGCTTCTCACCTTCTACTTTATCTTTTCCCTAAAAAAATTCAAGAAAAATCCCACTTTGGCCGAACCCTAATTGGTGGGTTGTCACCGCTACTGACCACGATGATATAAATGGTTTTCTTCTTTCCTTTTTCCTCTATCTTTTTATTATCTGATTTTGTTAAAATCTTTTATTTGATTGGTTAATTTTTTATTGTGAGTTTTTTTTTTATCTTATGCTAGCGATGTTTTTCTAAATTGCACTTTACAAGTTTGTGAAAGCAAGGAAGTTTGATATAGAAAGGACAACGCATACATGGCTGATATGCTGCAATGGAGGAACTAAGTCTGGTGCTTGACACTGTCGTGGAGGTAAATGTAAATATAGGTTACAAGATTAGCCTTTATGGTACTGGTTTTGTTTGTTGTTGCATCCTCCATGCTTAATGTATATTGTTTTTTCTATAAGCTTCTTCTTAGTGATTGCAAGACTAGGAAATAAAGTAATGTTAATAACCATGTCTATTGATTACATTTATACCATTTTTTCATTTGGACAAATAAAATTTATTAAGTTTAGAGAACAAGATGCCATTATAACAAAATGAAGATGGTTGATAGAAGGAAAGAAAATGATGGGCCATAAGTTTCTGATATAGAAATAACCTTACATGTCACTAATAGAAGGAAAGAAAGCCAAGGTGGGCTTGCTAAGGATATTATTTGTTTATTCTCTCTCTCTCTCTCTCTCTCTCTCTCTCTCTCTTTAATAAAAGGATTGTCTAGGAGTAATGTTTTCAATTTTTTTTCTTCTAAAAAAAATTATTACAGACAATTTCCATTCTTAGTTTGCAATTAATCTTACTTATCTAAGATAATTTTGTTAATAAAGATGGAAGAATCCAAGAGGGGGGTGAATTGGATCGTTAAAATTTTAAGGCTCAACATAGGTTTTTCAAATTCTTTTAAAACGATTCAAGAATCTTATTGACCAAATTGATCTTAACAATGGAATGAGATGTAAAGTGTTACCCAAATGCTAATCTAATGAAATATATATATGACTAATGCATGAATCAATGTTCAGTGAGCAACAATACCATCATATAACAGTAAAATGAAGGAGAAAAGTGTTAAAGCAAAAGAAACACAAAGATTTATACTATTCGATCATTACATTATGATCTACATCTAGTTTCCCAATCAAATCGATTGAGATCCTACTAGTAATTCAATTGTTTTACAAACACACAAACAAGAAAACAAAAGGAATTACAAAACAAACTCTATCCACAAGGTTCTTGAACCCCTCAAGAAACTTTGAGAAACACTTGTAACAACCACTATAAGAAACCTTGAGAAACACCTTCTCAAGAACATAAAATACTACACAACCACAAGGGTTAAGGTTTGGTATCACCTAGAATTGTGATTAGCACACAAATTGAAGCACACTTATCCAAGTGATGATGACTGCTATTGATGTTGATGTAGATTTCTCAATGAGCTCAAATTTGATTTGAAAACTTGAAAGTTTTACGCCGTGAAATCACCCAAGAAAATATTCTCTGACTCACTCTCTCTCTCTCTTTAGAAGACTTGATGCAACAATGGATCGGAGTCACACTTTGAGAGGTTTTAAGGTTAGTTATTTATAGAGAAGACTAGGAGTGACAAAACAATCCATTTATCCATCATCCATCCAATCCATCCATTACATAAAAATAATAATGGATTGGATCCAATCCATCCATTTAATTTTATGGATGATTAGTGATCCATCTACTATTTTTTCAAAATCCATTGGATTATATTAAATAAAAAAATAAAATCTATTGGAAAAAAAATAAAAAAACATGTCTAATTAGTTTTTTTTTCAAAATAATTTGTTTTTAGTCTTATAATCAGATTTCCATTAAAAAAATAGAGTAGCCATTAAAAAAATAAAAAAATTATAATCAAGTTTAAAAAATAATTTCTTAAACCTAAACATCTATGATATAGCTAGTTGATGATTCAAATCTGCATCCTAGCTATTATGTGGATTGCTAAGAAATTACATTTAAATTTTGTCGATTCTTCTTAGCTACACAAAATTAGAGTTATTGAAATATCTTTTTATTTCAAACTATGGTAAAAAAAAAAATCAAGTTTCTACGTTTTGAAGATTCCTTGGTAGTTGTTTTCCATTTTTCCTCGAACATAATTTCTGTAGTAACTTGAAAGAATATTATTTTAACAAGACAGAATTGGAGAGAGAGAGGGAGGAAAGGAAGAGTGGAGAGAGGAGAGAGAGAGAGAGAGGCTAGAGAAAGAAAAGAGAGAGAAAGGAGAAAGGGGGGAGAGAATATTTTAAAAATAAAATTATTTAATTTTTAAAATATATTATTTTTGTGCATGGATTGGATATCCATCCATCAAAATATTGTTAATGGATGGATTGGATTAGATTTTATTACATGGATTGTCGCAACCGGAGTCGCGACGTGATAGCGAAAAAGAGTTTTAAAAATAGGGAGTCGCCACCAATATTTATTAAGGGCAAACACTGGAAAAACCTAAAAAAAAAAGGTCTACAAATTAAATTTTGGGTTCGAAAGTCAATTACGTGTAGGAAGGTGTTAGCACCCTACAGTGTCTGTCCTAAAGATAGTTACCTCTAATTGATTAAGCAAATTTCAATGACTTTTAAAATATTTAATTCATCCTAGAAATAATTGCAAAAAATAATTTTACTTATTATATATAAAAAAATTATTTTGTCTTAAATTTTAATATTTTGAAATCGACAAGAGTGGGCCCCTGCTCCTACGTATCTCCCGATGCAATAGAGAATCAGACTCATGTAGTTTTTTAGTAAAAAATATTTGTGTGTTGTCATTTTTAATTTTGTTTATTAAATTTTAGGATTTCTAAACCGTCGCGGCTTATATGTCCTAAAAATAGAATCAACAGAGGTGTACACCCAAGTCAATCCATTGAAGCAAATTAATTTTAGTTTAACATTTTTAATTTTAGAGAGGAGTTTAAAGACATCAAGTTGTCATAACTTGTGCCTTAAAACCTTAGGATTAAAAAGATGTCACATCCAATTAATCCTTTCTCTAAAAAATTAATTAAATATAAAATATTTCTAATTCGAAAAAGACATACAAAGAATAAAATTTAACAAAATAACAATGACAAAAAAAAAGGAAATAAAACATATATATATATATATATATATATATATATATATATATATATATATATATATATATATATATATATATATATATATATATATATATATATATATATATATATATTATATATATATAAGATAGAAAAATTTACCTCTAGAGGACAAATTGTGGTGAGCACAAAACAATCCACCACAAGCTTCTAGTAGAAGCTCCAAGAGAGAAAAAAGATTAAAAAAACAATTAAACTTTTATAAGTTTCATGCTTTGCATTAAGCATATGATTAATGGATTTTTTGGCCTCCCTCATTGCTTGGTAAGCACCACTTTATATAGAGGAAGGAGAAGATGCATGAGTGTGGATTGTCCAATGTGGGACTTTTAAGTGAATGGAAGGTGGGAGGGAAGGAATGTGGGACTTGAGTTTTGTTATGATTAAATGCCCCACTTTGGGGTTGATTTTCATCAAGATAAAAGCTTATTTTGGTTTTGAGGTAGAAAGATGAGTTGTAGATTTTTCTACAAGCTTTCCAACGGTGTAAAGAACACCTCAAACGGACAAGTATAACTCAAGATACGACATTGTCTTTTCATGGTATTCATCATTAAAAAAAGCTTTTTCCTTCAAAAGTTTTCTTTTTTCTTTTTTTCTTGTCTTTTATATTTTATTTTTATTTACCTAGAAAAAATTGGGTGTTCACAATTGTCCCTCTTTACTTAGGTTTTACTAGATAATATGAATAACTAAACATTTTCATATTATTGTAGTAAAAAATAAGTAAAGATATGAACCCCAATTTTGTTCAGGGACTTGAACAAAAAGGCAGTGAATATGAAAATCCAAAAATACAAAAAAGTGGACATGAGAATTGAAATCATCAAAGCAGTGGGCACAGGGGCCCGAAAACGTAAAAGCAGTATGTACAAGGACCAAAACGTAAAGTAGTGGGGTGAGGACCCGATACGTAAAGACGGTGGCACGGGGACCCGAAAACGTAAATGTAGTGGGCGTAGGGGCCCGAAACGTAAAAGCGATGGACATGGGAACCCGAAAACGTAAAAGCTGTAGGCATAGAGACCCGAAAATGTAAAAGCAGTGGGCGCGGGGACCCGAAATGTAAAAGCGGTGGGCATGGGAACCTGAAAACGTAAAAGCGGTGGGCACAGGGACCTGAAAATGTAAAAGCGGTGGGTGTGGAGACCCCAACGTAAAAGTAGTGGGCGCGAGGACTCGAAAATATAAAAACGATAGGCACAAGGACCTGGAAATGTAAAAGTAGTGGGCGTGGGACCCGAAACGTAAAATGATAGGTGCGGGGACTGAAAATGTAAAAACAGTGAGCGCGAGGACCCAAAACGTAAAAGCGGTGGGCGTAGGGACCAAAATTATAAAAGCAGTTGGCGTAGGGGCTTAAAAAAGTAAAAGCAGTGGGCGTGGGAACCCATAACAGTAATGGGTATAGAGACCCGAACCTAAAAGCGGTGGGTGTAAGGACCCAAAAACGCAAAAGCAATGGGCGCAGGGGCCTAAAAAGTAAAAGCGGTGGGCGCAAGGACCGAAAATTATAAAAGCAGTGGGCATGGGGACCCAGAAAGTAAAGCGGTGGGCGTGAGAACCCGAAAAGTAAAAGCGTTGGCAGTGGGGACCCGAAAAGTAAAAGCAATGGGCTGTGGATCTAGAAAGGTAAAAGTAGTGGGCGTAGGGACCCGAAACTTAAAAGCGATGGAGTGGAGACCTGAAAACGTAAAAATAGTGGGCGTGGAACTCGAAAACGTAAAAGCAGTGATTGATGTTCCTCTAGTATTTGTTAGGCAGATGTCAGGAAGGTACTTAACTTAACTGCAAGCGTCGGCAGGTACCGGACTTTGATGTTAAAGATGCAAGATGCGGATGTCAGCAAGTACTGGACTTTGATGCAAGCGTTGATGCCAGATAACTACTGGGCTTAAATGCTTGATGTTAATGATGCAAATGCCAGGCAGGTACTGGACTTAGATGCAGGTGTCGGGCAGGTATCGAGCTTTGATGTTAATGATACAGAAGGTGCCAAGCAGGTACCGAACTTTGGTGTTAATGATGCAGATACCAGGCAAGTACTGGACTTAAATGCTTGATGTCAATGATGCAGATGCCAGGTAGGTACTGGACTTAGATGCAGGTCACCTGGGCTTTGATGTTAATGATGTAGAAGGCACCGAGCAGGTACCAGACTTTGGTGTTAATGATTCAGATGCCAGGCAGGTATTGGACTTAGATGCAGGTGCTGATGCAAGCAGGTACTAAACTTAGATGCAAGTGCTGATGCCAAGCATGTACTGGACTTAGATGCTTGATGTTAATGATGCAGATGCTAGACAGATACTAGACTTAGATGCAGGTGTCGAGCAGGTATCAGGCTTTGATGTTAATGCTGTAGAAGGTGCCGAGCAGGTACCGGACTTTAGTGTTAATGATGCAGATACCAGGAAGGTACTGGACTTAGATGCAAGTGCTGATGCCAGGCAAGTAGTAGACTCAGATGCAGGTGCTGATGCCAGGCAAGTACTGGACTTAGATGCTTAATGTTAATGATGCAGATGCCAGGCAGATACTAGACTTAGATGTAGGTGTCAGGCAGGTACCGAGCTTTGATGTTAATGATGCAGAAGGTGTTGGGCAGGTACCGGACTTTGGTGTTAATGATGCAGATGCCAGGCAAGTACTGGACTTAGATGCAGGTGCTATAAATACCGGGCAGGTACCGAATTTGGATGTAGGTAATGTAAATGTACAAGCAAAGATAAACATGCTAGAGATTGTTATGTGATGCCTAATATGTAAGACTAAAGCCTATGAGAGTAGAAAAATAGGGCTTGGGATGCTTATTAATGCAATTGACAATTTGCATGGAGGGTAATTGTTATGATGAATGTTGATGGATGATATGGTGCATAGACATTACGACAAATAATGCAAAATCTTGATATGATGCATATATGTTGTATGATAAGACATGTTATAATGATGCAAGATGCTTAGACAACGATGCAAAATTGTGATGTGATACAGAAATGATAATGTAATCAAAAGTCGTTTGCAAAAGCTTCATTATTTTCTTTCTTTTTCCCTTCTTTTTTTTCTTAGAGAAAGATGCTCTAAATTGATTGTTTTTCCTTTGAGAGCTTTGATGTTTGAAAACAAATTCCTGTAGACTCTTTTTTTTTTTTAATTTCCTCACATTATTTAGGTTTTCTTACTTTGACTAAAGAAGCAAAGGTTGAATGTGTAGCTCTTATTTTTTGGCTAGACTTAACTTGAAGCTCATTGAGTTCCTTTAGAGTAACATGTTAATTGGGGGACCATCTTCTTGTTATCTTTTTTGAAGCATTATTTACTCAATATGCATGACTATGCCAAAGAGATTTTGGAATTTGTTTATCTCTGAGTTTCAAAAAGAAAACATGAGACACTTGATAAGGGTTGGAAAATAGATCAAATGATTGCCCTCATTTAAGAAACTTTGAGTTTGGCCCTAGCATATGGAAGATGTTGCCACAATTTGTGATGAAATAAAGAGTAGGAATGGAATGGGGAATTGAGCAATTGCCCTAATTTAGCCTTAAGTGGATGGAATCAGTAAATGAAGTAAGGATAGATTAACATGCGAAGTACTTGCCCCAATTTAAGCTTGAAGGGTGGGGTCAAAGGATGAGACAAAGATGGAAAGGATTGTCCTAGTTTAAACTCAAGGAAATGAGATCAAAGGATGAATTGAGAGTAAAGCCTTATTTAGAATAACAGGGTGGAATCATATGACAAAAGAAAGATGAAAGAGATTGTTTCAATTTCATCTTGAGGAAAAAATGGGTAACACGTGGATTGCCTCGATTAGACTTGAGGGGTGGAAAAAAGACAAGGGATAAAATACTTCTGAATTGCACTAGTGCAAATTCTTTGAATGATCCCTTTAAGAATTGATATGCATGGAATTTTTGCTTTAGTATTTGTCTTTTCTTACAAAAATCTTGGATGGACAAGCTATATGAGCATTATTTTTTCTTTCTTTTCTTCTTTCTTTCTTTTTTGAGCCAGCATGCTAACAATAATGAATGAGTCAAATTATTTTGTCTTAGGATTAAAATTTAAAAAAATAAGAGCATTCAATCTTTGATTAATATGGACTTTATTGAGCTTATAACGTGGCCAATGTTTAAGAAGGCTATGAAAAGGTGTGAAGGCTCAAATAAGTGTTTGAAGGTTTGTTTGAAATAAGGATTTTTGATGCAATGTTACATCCAATACCTTATGGTATGTTTGGCTAGAAGGAAAGAAAAGAGGGAGGAAAGAAAACACAGATAATGAAGTGTTTTCTTTTGTTTGGTTGGAAGAAAGTGGAAGGAAAAGTTGACTTTTAGAAACAAAAATTTAAACTTTTCCTTCCTTCCACATTCCCTTCAATTCAAATTTCAAACTTTTCTCTCCTCCCATGTTTTCCAACCACCCAACTAAACAGGCCCTTATTCTCCCATTATTTTTGTATTTTGCTTTTCCTCAGTCTCCTTTTTTCTTTTTTATCTTTATGTCTCAAACATCACTTTTTAGTTCTTTTTTGCTTCTTTCTTTCTTTCTTTTTTTGTTTCCTTTTTTCATTACTTTGATGACATCATGACTTAACTAGATTCAATATGAACATTACGTTGTCCCCTAATGTAAGGGTGATCCTTGTTTGGAGTAAATTGATAGTTTTTTTTTTTTACGATTCAAATTGGGTAATAATGAACAATTTGTATTTTTAAGGATGAAGAAAAATGGCCATACATCATCTCAAATTATAACTGCTTATTTTCAGAAATTTAATATAGGACAAAATTTGATGAATTTAACACATGCTGTTGTTTTTGCTTTTTGTTTGTGTCCTAACTTTTGCTTAGACCGCCCTTACGGGTTTTCAGTCTAACGGACATTTTTTTGTCTTTTTGTTTTTTTTTTTCTCAAAAGACTTATCTCAAACAAACTTGGGAATTGGCTAGATATAATGACCAAGAGATGATGACTTTGCCCCAATGTAAAATTCTCAAATTGTCATTTCTTACAAAAGTTCTTGATTAGGAATCATTCAAAAGGTTATAGGAACATTTTTTTGTTGATTTTAATGGAAAAACAAGTGTAGAAGCCAAAAGGAAACAAAGGCAAGGTATAGAAATGAGGATATTGAACAACTTAACCAGGTGAAGTTAACACGTCATGCAAGTTGACTAGTGAATATGTGCCTCAAACAAAATTAACGACAAATAATGGTAATCACCCAAATTGACAAGTTAGACCACCTAAACATTAAGGACTTTTTATTACGGAAAAGTTTCAATGGATTATGATAAATTCTTTCTTATTTTTCCTTACTCTTTCTTCTTCTTTTTCTTTTCTCTTTCTCTCTCTTTCTCTTTGACTTGAGTACCTAACTTACTATGAATATCAAAATTGCATGAATTTGTGATTTGTCATCTTTAAAGAAAAACAATCAATTCAGAGGCTTTCTCTTTTCCCTTGTCTTTATTTGTATTTGATTTTAATGAATGAGGGATTTTTTTTTTTATGTTTAAATGCTTAAATGGAATGCAGTCCTAATGCATTAGATGAAATGAAGTAAAACAAAATGTTATTCTTGGATTTTGTTCAATGCATGAAAGACTATGATAGGAACTCTTAAAACAAAATGTTATTTCTTTTTGCGAGGATGCAAGACAGACATTTTAAATATCAATATGAATTATGAGATGAAAAAAATGTAATTAAATGTTATGCATGAACATATTTAAATATTTTTAGTGATGAATGCTAATGAATTTGACTTGGATAAGATGAAAATGGATGCATGAAATATGATGTAGTAATGATGAAAAGCATTATTTTTGTATTTTTGTTTTATTTTTTAAAACAACAATGAATATAAATAATATCTAGAAGATGAAATGCAATACAAATGTCTATACATCAACAATGTAGTGTAAATTTTTAGACACATGCAAGAAAGATTATTTTTTTTAAGACGCACGTAGGAAAGAAGGCGTGTTTATCAATGGTAATGCAAAATGCGTGTTTATCATTTTTTATTTGAATAGAAATTTAAGATTAAATTATTCTCATTTTTCTAGAAAAAGATGATTTTTTTTAAGAAAATGAATGCTCCCTTTATGACCTGTAGAGGTTCTCTTAACAACTAATAGCTCTACGAGTCATTCTAATATGTAGTCCTCCCCAATAGGTAGTTATATGGTTCTAAAAGGGGTTCTTAGAGCCAAGGACCCTCTCTCAGAATATTGATCACAACAATAGGTAAACTATTAGAAGTAATAATACTCTTGAAAGGATCAAACTCTAGGTAAGGCCTTCATGATAACCAAACAGGATGTACATCCAGAAGGCTATCACTACTCAACCTCTTACCTATCCTAAGCTTGCACTCAGGTCCAGGTATAGGACTCCATTCATAAATGTGTGTGAGATGTGTAAGTGAAGTATGTGAAGGGAGCAATTTCTAGGCTACTCAACTTGCAAAACATATAATATAATAAAAGGTTTTCTATCTATAGGTTCAAAAGCATGTAAAACATATTTACAAATAGTAAGACATGTAATGAATTAAACTATATACAATAATAAGACAAAGAAAAGAAAAGCTAATATAAATAAATTAAAAGTCACAAATTTGCTTAATCAATTATGATAGGCTTGACTCTCAAAATGTCTCTAATGGAGTCGCCATCTGTCGCAACCGGGGTCGCGGCGGGACGACAGAAAAGAGTTATTAAAAATAGGGAGTCACCACCAATATTTATTAAGGGCAAACATTGGAAAAACCTAAAAAGAAAATGGTTTACAAAATCAGATTTTGGGTTCAGAAGTTAATTACGTGTAGGGAAGGTGTTAGCACCCTACAACGTCCGTCATAAAGACAGTTACCTCTAATTGATTAAGCAAATTTTCAATGACTTTTAAAATATTTAACTCATCCTAGAAATAATTGCAAAAAAGAATTTTACTTATTATATAAAAAAAATTATTTTGTCTTAAATTTTATTATTTTTGAAATCGACAGGAGTGGGCCCCTGCTCCTATGTATCTCCCGGTGCAATAGAGAATCAAACTCACATAGTTCTTTTGTAAAAAAATTTGTGTTGTCATTTTTAATTTTGTTTATTAAATTTTAGGATTTCTAAACCGTCGCGGCTTATATGTCCTAAAAATAGAATCAACAGAGGTGTACACCCAAGTCAATCCATTGAAGCAAATTAATTTTAGTTTAACATTTTTAATTTTAGAGAGGAGTTTAAAGACATCAAGTTGTCATAACTTGTGCCTTAAAACCTTAGGATTAAAAAGATGTCACATCCAATTAATCCTTTCTCTAAAAATTAATTAAATATAAAATATTTCTAATTCGAAAAAGACATACAAAGAATAAAATTTAACAAAATAATAATGACAAAAAAAAGGAAATAAAACATACATACATACATACATACATACATACATACATACATATATATATATATATATATATATATATATATATAAAGATAAGATAGAAAAATTTACCTTTAGAGGACAAATTATGATGAGTACAAAACAATCCACCACAAGCTTCTAGTAAAAGTTCCAAGAGAGAAAAAAGATAAAAATAAATAAATTAAAGTTTCATAAGCTCCATGTTTTGCATTAAGCCTATGATTAATTGATTTTTTGGCCTCCCCATTGCTTGGTAAGCACCACTTTATATAGGGGAATGAAAAGATGCATGAGTGTGAATTGTCCAATGTGAGACTTTTAAGTGAAGGGAAGGTGGGAGGGAAAGAATGTGGGACTTGAGTTTTGTTATGATTAAATGCCCCATTTTGGGGTTGATTTTCATCAAAATAGAAGTTGATTTTGGTTTTGGAGGTAGAGAGATGGGTTGTAGATTTTTCTACAAGCTTTCCAACGGTGCAAAGAACACCTCAAACGGACAAGTATAACTCAAGATATGACATTGTCTTTTCATGGTATTCATCATTAAAAAAAAGCTTTTTTCCTTCAAAAGTTTCCTTTTTTCTTTTTTTCTTGTCTTTTATATTTTATTTTTATTTACCCAAACAAAATTGAGTGTTCACATGGATCATGGATGGATTAGATTTTTTAAATAATTTTTAATGGATCAAAATGGATTAATGGATTGTTTTATCCAATCCATTATAATCCGACTTAGAATTTGTCCAATCCATATGTTTGCCACTCCTAGAGAAAACTGAAATAATCAATTATTTCATTCATTTAATCGATTATTTTGATCATTCAAACGTCTGGGTTTGGAACACAAACAATTTAATCAATTATTATAAACTTTTAATCGATTGTTTTTTCATTTAATCGGTTAAAATGGAAATACAATTTTTCATGATTTCGAAACAAGATAAAATAATCGATTATCTTTAAGAACAACTGATTATTTTGCTCCACATATTATTTTTCAGAAATAAAGAACAATTTGATCAATTATGATTCTATTTAATCAACTATAATAGATTCAATCTTGGTTCATTTTTAATTTTTCTCAAAAGCTCTTTTCACCTTTTGATTTGTTTATGTTTTTCTTGAGCTCAAGGATCAATTCAAGATCATAGAAATCAAACCAAACAGTTCAAGACACAACACACAAACAACCAAATTACAAATTGCACTCATCAAGTGAGACATAAATAGTCAAAACCACCATTGGGAAAAGCAACATCTTCACTTGTAGTTTCCATTTGCTTTCACAAATTTCACTTTAGATTAAATAAAATAAAAAAGTTGCTTACTGAAGTATTATTGGGAGGATTGCAAGAAAATAAATGTTTTGCTTATTTTAAAGCACTTTATGTTATTACTATGTGTTTAGTTATTAATATCTATTTGACTGTTTTCTAATTAGTAATTACTATAAAAAGTTGCTGGATTAAGTTTTTGTTTTTTTGGTACATGAAAGGGGCTAAAAGCCAAAACTAAAAATCACAAAAGAAAACAATAGCTGAAACGTCAGCAAGCAATTGGATCTTAACTAACCCTGAAATTTCTTCAAAAGCATAAACCCTGCTCTTCACAAGCCAACCCCTTCTAGCAAGCATATAGACTACTTGATTTTCCTCACAATACACATGTTTACAAAATCCACCCTACTTGGATTAGAAATTGATGCAATTAAGTAACATATGCAAAGTTACTTTTAAGGGAAGGTATGGAGAAAAAGCCTCCATTACTTTAGCCATCTCAAATTATATTACTAATCTATGAAGTATGCTTCTTTATAACACTAACACATTGATATAAGCTCAAACTGTGTTTCCAAACCTTCTTTTTTATGCTTACAAAATGCTTCAAGTTTTTTATTTTGATTTAAATTTTGAGATTCATGAATATGTAGCCACTAAATTTGGAAAATTATGGAAACTTGAATATTTGACTTGTGAAAAGAAAGCAATGTGGTTGAGAGAAATATGACTTGCATCAATATTTGACTTCTTTCAAGCTAAGCACGATGAGTATTCAAACATACATTGGAAAATGAAAGAGGCATGCTACTTTTACTTTAAATGTATTATTCTAAATCAGTTCTAGCCACCTAAATTAGGATTAATACTTGAATTCTCAACATCTCATAATAGTATATCCTTGAATAAGCTTGACTTATACATGCTATGTTTATTTACTCACTCAAATAAGCTTAGTCTAAAGTCTATTATGCTGATTTGAATCATGGTTGTTGTCCTGGATTAACTTTATACTAAAATAAGGCATATTTGTTTGCTATTTATATTTTTTAATTAAATCACATTCAAAGAGACACTTTATAACATCCCCAAAAATAGGTCAGTAGTAATAAAAATGGGGAAAAATGAAATGAATGCCTTTTGTGTTTATCTTATGACTTTTCTACATAACACATGGTTTTACTCTGTAATAAGTAGAACTAGACACTAGCCTATAAGGCCCAAGAAGGGCCTACAGGCCATTAGAGTCATAAACCACCACCCACCCCTCACTCTCACACACTCTCCACATCTTCCCTTAAGAGAAGAAGAAAAGGGAAAAGAAAAGAAGGAGGGAAAAGGGAAGAAGGAGAAGGACCCTCCACACACACTCAAGGATCATTGTAAGTGCTTCCTCTTTAACCTTTTCCTTTCTTCTATTTCCATGCTTACTTTGTCATTCATGTTAGAAGGTGGGGACGTTGGGACCCACTCCTTAGGTTTAGGGATTTGAGTAGATTTGCATGATAATGAGATTGTGACGCTATTATTTGATGATTCTTAGCCTAAGTAAGTGAGGGAAAGTGATTATCACCGATTTGAGATGGTTAGGTGGCCATAAAAGGGCCTGGGCAAGTAGATCTCAACAAACTATGATTCTAGAAATGTAGTTCCTGCTAAGCGAGCTTATGCTTATTAAACGAGGATCATTCGAGTTTTAGGTCTGGAACTAGGGCAGCTTGCTCTAAGCAAGGTAGTGTCCTCGTTTTGTGAATGACGATACAGAGAGCACAGAGGTTTTATGCTAAGCAAAGGATCCCTTTCACTAAGCGATATTTTTTACAGAAAAGGTGCATTTTTATCATTAAGTTAACCCATTAGTTAGCTAAGCGAGAAGTTTATCCAAAGAATAAGTCTAAAGGACTTGTAAAGCCTTGCTAAGGGATGCTAACCATCCACTCAGTGAGGAGACTCTTATATATCAATTCAAATTTTTTTGCATGATATTGCTAAGTGATAGAGTCATCTTGTTAAGCGACACCTTGCCTTACTAAGCCAGGGACCCCTAGAATATCATATCTTAAATTATTGCATTTACTTTCTTGTTCAATGTTTCTATGTTATGATTGATTACCTATAAAATAGTCATAATTATAAATGAGGATATTATGAAGAAAGAAAAGCATGCAATAAGACTGAGGTTTCCTTTTTGGAGAATAGGTGGGTTTTCATCATTTCCCACTCCCCAAAGGATTGTGGCTTTAACCCTCAGGACAGGAGGGCCATATAAGTAAAAGATCACAATATAAGGATGAGGGGGATGCTCCTTGAAAGTTTGAGCTCAATATTTTGCCATAGGACGAAAAAAAGAAAAAGAATAATATTAAGCATGTGAAGTTCATCAATTATATCTATATAAATGTTCAAGTGAAGCTTTATGTTATGTATGCATATTTTGTTATAACATTACATGTTTGTGGCACTCACTGAGACATCATCTCATTAGTTTAGTTTCCATGTTCCAAATTGAACAAGTACCTGAGGGAGACATTATGTGACCTTGAAGATATAGTTGTTTTGAGAATACTATATCTCTAGGCTTGTTTAGATATTTTGAAAAACAATTCATATGTATAAGTATTCTTTTGTAAAGGGACCTATATGCAAAGGGAATTTCCCTTATGTATTGTATATGATAACATTACTTGGGAACATTATGAAACTTTAATTACTAGATTCTTAAGTAGTGATAATCATATACAATGTTTATCCACTCTTTGTTATTAAAAATGTACAGATTACGGTAATGCTCCTTAGGATGTTACACACTCAATAGTGATGTGGTGGAGACCATGGTTGCATTTTACGCTTATAGCATAATTGTTATGCCTAGGAGTTCGTGACATTGAATTTACAGGTGAAGAAAATTACTGTACAAATTCTAACATTGAGACTACCCGAGAAGGAAGTCTTTCCTTTCTAATAGCAAAGTTCAATATGGAATACTAGGACTTGGATTTCAATAGATTTTAATTGCAAAAATTGTACTAGTATGGTGTGTTTAAACCTGTCTTTTGTTGTTTCATTTGTATCTGATTTTCATGTTAGTGTAAAGTATTGTGAATCTTTTTTGTACCTTTAATTGACATGTCCATCATAAAATTGTAGGTACATAGCAGAGCAAAAAGTCATTGGTGAGAAGGTGTTCACTTTTTGGCTTAATGGGGATAATGCGAAAAAGGTGGTGAAATAGTTTTCGGTGGTGTTGACCTAAAGCACTTTAAAGGAAACCACACTTATGTTCCAATTACTTAACAAGGCTACTGGCAGGTTAGCCAAAACACATTTAGTTTGACTAGAAATTCCTTTCAAATATGTAATTATTCACACTAGAAAATTCTTTAACATGAAATTTTCCTTTTGCAAATTGAAATGGAAGATTTTATTGGTTTATTCTTCTACAATAAAAAAAAGGTTCTATTTTGGGGATTCACTAGTCATTGAGTCATTAAGATGATTTATAATATGGTATAAGGAGTGAATCTCGAATGAACTTTTCACTCATATAAGTATGTTTTAAAAACATAGTTCGTCGAGTGTCAACAAAGTGTATCTTTACATCTATGTTTGTGAAATAAGAATTTTTTTTCTTCTTTATTGCATATGCTTTGATTCCAAAGTGCATTTGATTCTTTAGGTGTTTGTGAGGGTGGCTTGCTACTATTGTGGATTCAGAAGCATCTTTGCTTACTAGTCCAATTGTATGTGCTTCCATATTTTTGAAGATTTTTTGCTTATATATTGTTTATTTATAAATTTTGTTGATTGTTAATTTCAGCTTGTTGTGGTTGAAATCAACCATGCTATTGCAGCTAAAGGAGTTCTCAATGTAGAATGTAAGAAAGTCATTTCTCAATATAGAGATTTGATAAAATATCTCTTGGTATTACGAGTAAGTTTTGAATTGAACATGCTTTTTGGCTTGTGATCTTTTTCCCATTTGCATTTCCACTCTCTGAACCTAAATGAGGTTGATTTTTATTTTGTAGGTAAAACCTGATGATATATGTTCACAAGTTGGTTTATATACGCCAAAAAGGATCAATCTAAGAGGTTAGAAATGTCTTTATTTAATGTTGCTCCATGATATCATATGAGCAATTTGATTATTTTATATGTGCATTTATCTCTCTTAATCTTCCAATTTTAATGTATGACATCCTAGCTTAATTATTTATTTTCTTTATTTCATTTTCCTATCCAAGTTAATTGTGATAGATAAGTTATTATCTTTTTAATATATAATTATATTTGACAAGGCATGTTTGCTGGAAGAGCATATTAGGGAGGTTCAAATTTAGTTTAATCCTAACAATTGTGATTATTCTTCCCTACTAACATGTATATAGCTGGAGAGGGTAACTGCATAAATGGGTTTAGATTTTAGATTTTTCATTGTATATGTATTTTACTAGTGGTTTGAGTTAGTTATGTTTTGATGATAGGTTTTAGGAGCATTTTAGTAAGGTATGTAATGCTTTATGGCTTCGTTTTTTGTGGACAAATTAACATTTTGTTCATAATTAAGTTTGTATTTTATTGACTAAATTATGTTAAATATTAATTAATTATAACACTTTATCAGTTTATGTTTTTGTTTTCCATTTGATATATCTATCAATTTTCAATGTTGACTACCTTTTAGCTAAAGAATAAGCTATTTGTAATTATATATATATATATATATTGAATTCAAGGAACTTGAACTTGCATTTTATATATGATTGTTGACTAGAATTGGCTAGCTAAATAGCCCAACATTATAATAGTCAGCCAAATTTCAATATTGATAAAACTTTATCTCTGTATATAATCTATTATATATTATAAAAGAAGGTTTTGTCATGTAGGCAGATGTTACATGGTAACACTATATTTATTCTTTTCCCGCCAAAATATTATTGAAATTTTCATTTTATTTTTTAATAAATAAAACACACATAGTAATCAATGAATTAAGGAAATTAAGATCAATATGTTTTTTATGATTTGAACATGCAAACTAATAATACAAATATATATTCTTATTCAAATTAATTCATAGTATTAATATATATTCTAATACATAATTAAGGAAATTATGATAAAGTATGATTTTTATGATTTGAACATTCAAACTCATAATACAAATATATATTTTGATTCAAATTCATTGATAGTACTAATATATATTTTAATACATAATTATAGTAATTAAGAAAATTATAATCAGTATAATTTTTATGATTTGAACATTCAAACTAATAATACAAGTATATATTCTCACTCAAACTAAATGATAGTACTAATATATATTCTACTTCAATTTTATATCATATTCAAATTAAGAAATCTTACTAGAATTATATTGATTTCATAACATAAATACATAATTGATAATTTAAACAATTTAAATAATATATACAGGAGTAATTGCTTATATTATTTCTCGTAAAATTTTGAAGATTATCTTAATGTATTGAGGAAAAAATTAGGAGTGATTTTCTCCCTTTCTTTTTTCTACAATTGGAATGGCATGGGTTATTTTAATCTTTTTAGTGAAGTGGTGAAGTGGACAAAGACTTTGACAAGCTTACTTTTGAGTAATTCGTACTATTCAGTTCATTGTGTTATGTAACATTGTTATTACTTAAATTTTTTTGTTTAATGATTTCAACCATAGGTTTTTACCTTTTGATAGTTTTGCTTTTGTGCAAAGTTTTAGATTTTTCATTCTTTTGTTATGTGGTGTGAAACTGTGAATGAAATACAATTGAAATAATCTTCTTTGTTTTGTGACATGTCTCAAAGGATTATGAAAATTAGTCATGATTAGAAGAAATTTTGTACTACTACTGCATTCAAGAAGGCAAAAATTTATTATTTAAATTTCAAAGTGACAATGTAATTATTTTTAATCTATATAGAGTTTGGTGATTAGTGTTTTTTTGTTTGTTTGTTTGTATGAACGCGAGAATATATGAGTATGGATTCAAATATTCTTAATGTATATAACATTAATCGTTTACATAAAAAAAATAAAAAAAGTAACTTTATGATCAAAATTAAAATTAAATTTTATTAAATACATATGTATTATTTATGAGATACGTAGTCATGTGTATTTATTCATTTTAACTATTAATTCACGTAATTAATTTTAACTCACTTTACTACTAGTTGTTGTCTTAAGAAAGTTTCTTAGTACATTTTTTATTACATTTTTTATTGTGGTGGTTAAAAATAAATGTTCATTTACCCACAAATTGGTATTTAAGATATTTTCCCATTTTAATCTTAGTGTTGATTTTTTATTTATCTTAATTAAAAAAATCAATTGATTAAAAAATGATTAAAAAGTAATTGATATCTAATATCGCTAACAATATTTTTTTAATAACCATTTGAAATATTTTGGTCTATATAAAGTGCTTGAATTTTCTTATTATGAATAATTGATCAACATAAATTGATTGAATTATTTAAATTTCAAACTATATAAAGTAATTTCAATCAATATGGATTAATTTTAATCTAACCATATATAAGTTTCAAAGCAAAAATATTATTCTAAGCAACAAAATAATATAACCTATTTTATTTTAATAAATAGAAAATAATTTTTAATTTGAATAAATCACTTTAAATTATAATTTATTTAATTGTGTTTTATTAGAAATATAATATATAAATTAATCAATTTAGAAATAGTTTTAGAGATGATGTAACTACGTTACTTGATTTGAATACAATAAAATTTAGAATAGGTTGACTACCATTGATTTTAGTATTTACTATTGATATATGGATTAATTTGACCATACATATGTCACACAAAAAATCTATTATTATAAGCAATCGATCAGTACAAAGTATTTGAATTTTAACAAATACAAAATAATTTTTAATTAATATAATTAATTTAATTATAATTATAATTAATTCAATCATTGTTTTAGAAAGTTAATATATTTATTGATTGAGTTAGAAATAATATTGGAGATGATCTACGTTGCTTGATTTGAATACAATAAAATTTAGAATAAATTAATGGTTATTCATTGTAGTTATTGTCATTAATATATTGATTAATTTTCTATTTCTAAATCTATTATTGTTATTCTCACTTATTTATTTGTGATGAATCCCTTTAGATAGTATTGTTTCCACTTATTTGTCACTAATAAGGAACGTTCATTTAAAAAAAATAAAAATCTAACTGACAATAGAAGATTTTATCATATTTCTTTATTTTAATTTTAATAATCATTATGCATTCTATAGTACTTTTATTTATATTATTTTTATTAAAAATATTTGTTATACGTATTATCTATTTTTCTACGATGAATCTTCACATCAATCAAAATCACATTTTATGAATATTGAGGTAAAGCAATCAGTATGATGAATAAAGAACAAGAAATTATTTTAGCAATGAATTTTCATTGATAAGTTCTAACATATTAATTAATTAATTGTAATTCTCCCACATTGTTTGTATAATTGCATGTTTAAATTTATAATTTAAAATGTAATACAAGATTGTTAGATTCATTGTAATTTTGACATATTGAGATAATCATATATTAAAAAGTCAATTGATAAAACTTAGTGAATTGATTGATTGTAATTCTATCCATTTTAGTGATTGAATTTACATTGATTGGTTTAAATAATCAAGCATGTATATTTTCTTATATTATATAAAATTTCAACCTTTTGTATATCATTTTATAGAAATTTTATTTGAATTAAGAATGATATTTAACATTGCTAATAATTTTTTTTCATAACCATTTGAACTATTTCAATCTATATAAAGTGTTTGAATTATTTTTACTATAAAATCATCAATATAAATTGTTGGAATTATTTAAATTTCAATAAATATATATAAATTGTAATCTAACTATATCTATTATCTATGAATCAAAAAACTATATCTATTATATTATATAAAGTAAAGTTCTGTCATGCGTCAACTCTAATTGAGTTTATTTTTCACGTGTCAACTTCTACTTAATTAATTTTTTATAAATAAAATATCATAAAATTTATTTATTTATAAAAGATAATTGATCACGTGACATTTTAGCTATGTGACAAAACCTCTTTTAATATTAAATATAATTGATTGATATATAATTTGATACCTCCCCATGTAATTAAATGGATGTCATTAAATCAGTTCAGATTTTACCATTTTCGAAACAAGTAGTATTTCATAATTAAACTAATTCACATTTTAACTTTTAAAATAACTAACATTAAGTCAATTCTTAAAATTTGTGATTCCAAAACAATTAATTAACGTCATATTTCCTATGGATAATCAACTTAAATTATACTAATTATTTAAGAACCATTAACAAAAAGGAAAAATATTTAAAGTTATCTAATACTGCATAAAATAACTAACCAATAAAATTATTATATTATTTTTTCCATGTATGGAATTTTTCTTTTAGTATTTCAGTTTGAAAAGAAATTTTGAAAACAGTCAAAGAAAGAATAAACAAATTCTATTCTATAAATAAATAAATAAAGGTAACGGTATTTTGACATCGCGGTGAAGACCATGGCAACCGGTGCCTTTAAATAATCTGAACTCCATACGTAGCCCAGAATCTCATCTCAGCAGCTAGCGTTCTTGTTCTCATTAGAAGCCAAACGCCATATCCATAACATTAAACTCTTAAGTCTTAACCATCATGCTATGCTTCACATCAAAGTCAAACTCCTCTTTCTTTCTTCCCCTCTTCTGCCTCTCTCTCTTTCTCTTGTCCGCTTCTGGAACATTCTCTCGTTTCGACACTCTACCTGCACCAGGTTCTTTCCTTCTTTCTTGGCTCTCTTCTTCTGCTATTCTTTTCATTAATTCTCTCATATTAATGGAAGATTCTTTTTCTTTTAGATGGCGTTGAAGTTGTTGGTGAGAAACAGCACGAGGAGGTGGTGCCATGGAAGACGAGGAGATCAATGGCAGAAGTTGCACATGTGAAGAATACGGCTCTCGTGCTTGCTAAGGAAAGAACTCACCGGAAAGATTTGTTTAACGGTTTTGAACTTTACACCGGTGGTTGGAATATCAGCAATGTCTATTATCTCACGGTTAGTATCTCGTTTGCAGTTGCATTCCTCCATTAATTTCCTCGTTCTACTTAAGTTTTGTCATAATTATATTTCACCACCCTCACTCATATTTGCATGACGCGCTTTTGCCACGTGTTTGCATGCTTCTCTAATCAGTGACGCGGTAAAACACATGGTGATTCCATATGTATCCTTTTTTTCAATGACTGTCGTATACGCTGCTTGACCATTCTAAGAACGTTAATGCTTCTTCCGATGATTGTATGCATAAACATATACGAACCTGAAGCTATAAAATGTTTATATCTCAGTTGCTGATGCTAGTATTTTCTGGAAATAATCTTCATTGCTTGAAATATTATTAAAAAAAACTCAAGTCTTACATCGACTAGTGATATGATTAAAATAAAATATATTAAGTAAGAAACAATTTTCACTTCTTGAACTAGATTTTAGAATTGAGTTAGGCTCATACTCAAATTGTAAGAAATATTGATATATAATTTAATTTGCTAACATGAAATTGTTCTTGCCACGATGCAGTCAGTTCTTTCTACTGCAGTTCCTTTTTTAGCTGTGGCTGTAGTCTGGTTCGTGATTTTTGGATTTTTTTTACTTATCTTCTGTGCATGTTGCTGCTTCTGTAACGGAGAGCCAAGCGGCTATTCTAAATCAATCCATCATTTGTCCTTCATCTTCCTTATCCTCTGCACCATTGCGGCAATGTATCTCTCTCTGTTTCTCTGTATCTACCTATCTATTTTTAGAACAAATATACACGTCTTGAGTCCCTAATTACGCATATGTAATTGATTATATTAGAGGTGGATGCGTTGTCCTGTACACTGGTCAGGGGAGGTTTCATGGAAGCACCTCGAACACACTTGATTACGTTGTGAATCAGGCTCAATTCATAGCTGAAAACCTCACAAACGTGTCAAGTTATTTTGATTCAGCTAAGCAGCTTGTGAGTGGGATTCCTCTGCCACTAGATCTTGGAACGGACATTGATGATGTCAAAAGGAAAATCATCACTGCTGCTGATTCTCTCTCCAAGAAGACTAAAGATAATTCAAAAATGATACACCGACTCATAGATGGAGTGTAAGTACATGAATTTAAAATTTTCATTTGATTTTTGAAATATTTTTTTGCTTATTAAAACAATCCTTGTTGTGATCATGTGCAGGAGACTGGCTCTTATTATTGTTGCTGCTGTTATGCTCTTTGTTGCATTTCTCGGATTCTGTATGTTTGATTTTGGTTTTGTCTTTTTCGTTTTCTTACTCTATGCTAAATGTTTACCAAATTATGATCTCTTTTTTCCTGCGTTATTTTAAAAAAAATTGCAGTAATTTCTTTACTTGGGTGGCAGTGTCCTGTATACTCGTAAGTTGATTTCATTTCTTTTTCTTCTGGATGTTTAAATTATTGATGGGTTTGTCTCCCTTTAAAGTTTCTGTCAATAAACGATGTTTTTCTCGTGGCTGCAGCTTGGTAGTTATTGGATGGATTCTTGTTGCTGGCACCCTGATACTTTGTGGTGCATTTCTTTTTGTTCATAAGTAAGATCTTGTTTGCTTGAAGTCAATTCTTCATCTTCATAAAATCAATATAAAGCTTGTGATAGATAGAAGATTGGATGAAATTGATGAAGTCATTAACTCATTTTGAATACTGCATGCTTCAAAATATTTGCTTAGAGAGAGGGAATAGGTACAAGTCAGGGGGTTTAGGCTTTTCGTTATATGCTTGATGAATGAAATCACCACTTCCTAGCTTCAACTAGATTTGGATGTTTAGGAAGCACGAAAATTTCAAAATTGTATTCATGTCCCGTACGTGTTTGTGCCGTACGGGTTTATACTGAGAGTACATAACCATTAAACTCATATTTAAATAGAAAAAATTGTCACAATAATTAGATAAACTAGAAACTAGGAAGTACCTTATATATTATATATGAGTATTTTTCAATTTAGGCAGTTTAAATTTAAGAGGAAATAAAAGAAGAAATTCTAAAAAAAATGAAAAGAATTAATTTTAGAGTATAAATAGTTAAAATTTGAGGGAAGAAGGAGAAATTTACTATAAAATGAAAATATTAAAAGTAATTAAAATTAAAAATTAAGAATTTAAAGTCTTATCATAAAAAAAAGTTCTATTATAAAAAGATTGTTTAATGTAAAATGAATTGGCGAGAGTACTTCTAGGAATATATAATTGACGAATTCTGTATACTGACTGTGTAATTAGTTGTTCTGTTGTTTGGATGGCTGCTTCCATTCCATTAACTAATGTTGCACTTGCATATGTATATGATAGAAAACTTACTTTATTGCTTATTTTTGCACTAGTGTGACTGCCGATACATGTGTTGCCATGGACGAGTGGGTTCTGAACCCCACTGCCCATACTGCCTTGGATGACATTCTTCCATGCGTGGAAAAGGCAACTGTCGTGGAAACCTTTTTACGAAGCAAGACCGTGACATATACGGTTGTTGAATTATTTGACCAAATCATTTCCAATGTCACAAATGGAAATACCGCAGCTTACAATCAATCAGGTCCCCTCGTGCCTCTTCTCTGCAATCCATTTAACAGCGACTTCACACCTCGCCAGTGTGCGCAGGGGAAGTTACATTCAAAAACGCCACCGAGGTTAGTTAAGATCACGAATCATTCCAAAACATTCACATCATGTTGATGACATAGTGTGTGTGACAATTTAGATTTTTGTGTGAATCTCAGGTGTGGAAGAATTATACTTGCCAGGTTTCCTTGTCTGGACAATGTACGAGTCAAGGTCGTTTGACACCCGCCATATACACCAAACTGGCAGCTGCAGTGAATGTGACCTATGGTTTATTTCATTATGGCCCATTTTTCGTTGACTTAGTAGATTGCAGTTTTGCCCGAAAAACATTCGCAAACATTAGCAGCAATTATTGTCCTAGTCTACGGAGATATACTGAATGGGTTTATTTGGGGTCAGTTGTGGTATCTGCAGCCGTAATGCTCTCTTTGATATTGTGGATCGTCTATGTCAGAGAGCGGCGGCGGCGTCTTCACACCGACTCTCCTTAGCCAGACAACGCGATCCTAGTGGTTGCTAAATTTTAGAAAAAAGATTTTAATTCTTGTGACACAATCATGCATTGTCATATATTCTTAACATATAATTTAATTATGATAAGGACTTAAAATATTTAAAGCTCGAAGAAAGTCTGAATCAATGTCTACTATCTTAACGCAATTGCTAAAGAGAAATACTTCCTCCCATCTTTTTTACTTGTGGATTTTTTAAACAATTTTTGTTTTTATTTATTTGTTATTTTCAAAGTTCAAGATAATATTAATTATTTCTTTTTAATTATATCCTTACTTCTTATTTAATTTTTAATTAATTTACACATTTACAATTTGTATGTATTTATTGTGGAGTAAAAATAAAAAAGAGTACAATAGGAAACTTTAAAAAAAATATAGAAAACAAAAAAAATTATTGCATTTCTTAATTTGTATATAAAAATATTAAATGACAGTTAAAAACGAACTGAGATAGTAATATTTAAGAAAAAAATTACCTTATACCAGATAATTAGGAATCTTCTATAATTGAGAAATTTCTATATTCTATAGTGGCACAATAATTTTTATAGTCAAGTAAGATGAAAAGAAAGACTTTTCATTGGGCATCCAGTCAGCCCAATTATACCTTACGGCTATTCACATCGAAAGTCATGTGACAAATATATGTTATTTAATCAAATGTTATCATAAAATTAATAATATTTATAATTAATATTTTCAATAATCTAAATAAATTATTTTAATATCATTGAGATAACTTTAATTAATTATTAAAATTATTAAATTATTATAATTAGAATATGTCCAAAGTATATATTGTTGGGTTACTAGAGTGACAAAATAATATTACGCAACTAAAATAAGAGATGAAAAAAAAAGAATTGACATACAATATTTTAACATGGAAAACCCTCAACTAATAAGGAAAAAATCATAGATAAGACCAGAGACATAATTTTATTAAGTAAAAGAAAAATTACAACCTCTCTCTAAATATAAGGAGAGAATAATTACATACTCTCTCCTATAATGAGAGAATACACTTAGAGAACACTTGTATGATTTTCACTCTCAGATAGGATGCTGAAACTCATAGAAGAGGTTGCTATTTATAGGAGTAAAACTCCCAATGCTTGCAACTCCTACCTTCAAAAGTGGAGAAAAACCTATTCCACCATCAATGCACCGTAAACAATTTTTGACTTTCAAGCCACAGGCTTTATGGTACTAAGGGTTCACAATGTCCCACTTAAAGCCACTTTTGTGAGCTTTCAAAGATATCTCCATCTTACTAATTCCTTGTTGCTTACGTTTCTAATAGGCCATAAGAGGATAGACACCATATAAATTTGTTAGTGTTGATCGGCTTTGTCATAACATCTGCTAGGTTGTATTTGGTATGAATCTTCTGCATATCCACACTTCCTTCCTTTACTACTTCTCGAACAAAGTGGTATTGAACACCTATGTGCTTTGTCGTAGAATGAAAGGCTGGGTTCCTTGCAATGTGCAAGGCACTCTAACTATCACAATAAACAAAAATCTTCTGCTACTTGTGCCCAAGTTCTTCCATTAACCTTTGAATCCAAATAGCTTCCTTGCATGCTTAAGTAGCTGCCATATATTCAGCTTTCATAGTAGATCGAGCTACAACTTGTAATTTGGATAACCATCTTACCACTCCTCCTACAAGTGTAAACACATAGCCAGTAGTAGATTTTCTTTTATCAAGATCAACTGCAAAATCTGAATTGACATAGCCCCTAACAATGAATTTCGATCCTTCAAATCATAATGCAACACCTGAGGTTCCTTTGATGTATCTACGGATCCTCTTAATAGCATTTCAATTCTTTCTACCAAGATATGCCATAAATCTACTAACCATCACTACTTGTGCAATGTCTAGTATTGTACATATCATGGCATACATAAGGCTTCCCACTACTGATACATATTGTACTTAAGACATTTTCATCCTCTCCGCTTCATTGCTAGGACTCATACTTGAGAATAATTTATAATTGACAGGAAGTAGGGTAAAAATTGGCTTACAGTCTTGCAAATTGAAGCGTCGCAAGACCTTTTGTAAGTAATTCTTTTGAGAAAGCCAAATCTTCCTATCTTTTTTCTTTCGGTGAATTTGCATCCCTAAACTCTTGTTTGCCAATCCTAAGTCCTTCATATCAAACTCCCTAGCCAACTGTGTCTTTAATTCTTGGATTTGATCTTTGTTGGGTCCTACCACCAGCATGTCATCCATATACAATAGTAAAATGATGAAATCATTATCATCAAACCTATTGTAGTATGTACAATGGTCTAGACTCAATCTGTTGTAATCAAGGCTAATAATAAAGGAATCAAATCTTTTGTGCCAACATCATGGCGCCTGCTTTAGACCGTACAGAGATTTGGTCAACCTACAAACCAAGTTTTCTTTTCCTTATTCTTTAAAGCCTTTTGGTTGAAGCATATATATTTCCTCTTCAAGTTCTCCATGAAGAAAAGAAATATTTACATCTAGTTGCTCAAGATGTAAGTCAAATGCAACACACATAGCCAGAACTACTCTGATTGTAGTTAATCTGACAATTGGTAAGAATATCTCATTAAAGTCAACACCTTCTTTTTGACCATATCCTTTGACCACCAATCTTGCACGATATCGCTCTACTTGATCATTACCATCTTGTTTGATCTTGTATACCCATTTTTTTCCAATGGCTTTCCGACCTTCTGGAAGTTCAACAAGTTCCTATGTTTTGTTTCTATGCAAAGCTTCCATTTGTTCATGCATTGCTGCCATCCACTGAAAAGCATTTAAACAACTTAAAGCCTCTTGAAATGTAGATGGTTCTCCTTCTTCAATTAGAAAACAGTACGCATCATGGCTTGACATAGTTTGAGTGCCAAGATGGTTTCTTGATCTGATGTGTTATTCACTAAACATATCCATCATTCACCTTATTTAGTTCTTGTTCTCCATGCTCTGGCTCTTCTTTAAGAGAATCATATTCTTTAGACTTTCCCTCTATCTGCACGAAGTAGTCTTTGGGGAAGTGCTGTCGTTTTTTTGCTCACTTTGCAATTCATTTTCTGCAAAGATTACATCCCTACTAACAACAACCTTGTAGGCAGTGGGATTCTACAAACGATATCCCTTAACATTGTCAGCATAACCCAAGAATATACACTTCCTTGATTTTAGATCCAGCTTTGTTCTTTCTTAGGAGTTGTATCATGTACACAGGAAATCCAAACACATGTAAAGAATAATCAGTTGGTTGCCTTTTCACATCTCTAGTGGTGTCTTTAAGCTAATTGTTGTTAATGGTGATCGATTTATCACGTAACAGGCAATTTTAACTACTTCTACCCATAATGATTTGGCCACTCTCGTTAGTCTTAGCATAACTTTTATTCTAACTAGGAGAATTCTATTCATCCGCTTTGCCACACCATTTTGCTAAGGTGTATCTAGAACTGTGAATTGTCTTGAAATACTTTCTTGTTTAAAAAATGTCAGAAACTCCATCTACATATTCTCTTCCATTATCTGTTCTCAAGCATTTAATTCTTTTGTCAGTTTCAAGCTCCATTTGTACTTTGAATTCCTTGAATACTGGAAACACATCTAACCCCTTCTTGATTGAGTACACCCATAATCTCCTGGAGTAATCATCAAGGAATGACACAAAATGCTTTGTTCCTCCTATAGACATTTCTGGTAATTCCCAAACATAAGAATGAATCAAGTTGAGTATGTGTTTACTTCTAGTAGTTACTCTAGCAAACTTCAATCTATGCTGCTTGCTTATCACACAGTGCTCACCAAAAGGTATATTCACTATTTTGAGCCTAGACAGGAGATTACGTTCTGCAAGGACTTTTAGGCTTCGCTCTGACATATGACCAAGTTTACAATGTCACATCATCGTTGCTTCTTCTTAGCTTGCTGCTGCAACTAATGCATTTGCTTCTTGCAATGTATCTCCCAAAGGCATATATAGATTGGTTGTGATCTTCTCTGCTTTCACCACTACAAAATTTCCTTTTATTACCTTTAAGATCTCACCTTCAATATGGATCTTGCATCCGAGGTCATTCAATTGTCTAAGGGATAATAAGTTCTTCTTTAGGCCCTTCACCTGTCGTTCCCTTGAATTATGCGAATAGTACCATCATACATTTTTAATTTGACAGTACCGACTCTAGCAATTTCTAAGGCATGATCATTTCCCATGAACATAGATCCTTTCGAGATAGGCTCATAAGTGCAAAACCAATCTCAATGTGGAATCATGTTCCAAGTTGCACCTGAATCCACTATCCAAACATCATGTAGTTGTTTCTTGCCTTTAGAATTGATTGCTACTTCATTGTACAGGACTTTTCCATCATTTGAGGTACTTACAACGCAACCTTGAGAGGTTGATGCTTCAAAGTTCTTTCCTCCATTCTTCTTGCTATGCCAACAATCTTTTTTCAAGTGCCCTCTCATGCCACAAGTGTAGCATTTAGGATTCTTTGTTCTTCAAGATTTTGATCCACCATCATTTTGACTTACACTAGAGTCACGTTCTATTGATCTACCTCTCATCATCGTTAAAACCTCTACCTGCTTTGAATTTTCCAAACTATCTTCCTTATTCTTTCACCTGGATTCTCCTTCAAAATTAGCTCTGGCAACATCATCAAAGGATAGATAGTTGACAACATTATTATTTGTTATGTTAATGATGAATTGATCATACGAATCTGGTAAACTCTAAAGTAGAAGCTCTGCACGTTCATTTTCTGTTATGTTGAAATCTGATGCTGTAAGCTGAGCAAATAAAGTATTGAGATTGTTGATGTGATTCATCACCGATGTGGACTCACTCATTCGAAGAGTGTAGGGTTTCCTCTTTAAAAATATTTTGGTGTAAAGTGACTTGACCTCGTACAATTTGATGAGAGCATCCCAAATCTCCTTTGTAGTCTTTTTCTCCGCAACACTGGACAAAACTAAATCTGCCATTACTAAGTGCAAATTGGCAACAACATTGTCATCCTTCTCTTTCCACTTTTCATCAGTGATATCTATAGGTCTGCCTTCAATTGCATCTAAAATTACCCTTATCTTCAATTTCCACAGGGAGAAATTACTTTCTTTGAACTTCTTTATCTCATATTTTGCTACCATGGTTTTACACCAAATAATTTTTTCAGCTGAACCGGCTTGCACAATTTCCACCATGAATAGTATTGTATATTGGAATGGTGGTTGTAGTTTGTGAATCAGTACACCAGGTAAGTTTCCAAAAAAGAAAGGTGGGTTATAAATAGACACACTTAAATACCAAGTCTTTCCTAGTCAGAACTTTCCTAAACATGCACTTCCACACTACCACACTATATTACCAGTAGCAAGAAAAAATTATTTTCTGGTGTGGAAGATCAAACTAAGCTGCAACCATAGAACATACTAAGAATTTTCTTATGAATCTGGCACCGTACCAGTGTGTCACGGCAGAATAGTATCAGTAACCTATTGGCTCTAATACCACTATTGCGTTACCAAAATGACAAAATACTGCTAAAATAAGAGATGAGAAAAATAGGAATTAACACACAATATTTTAACGTGAAAAACCCTCAACTAATAAAGGAAGAACCACGAGCAAGACTAGAGAAATAATTTTACTAAGTGGAAGAAAAATTACAACCTCTCTCTAAATATAAGGAGAGAATAATTACATACACTCTCTTTTGTAATAGGAGAATACACTTAAAGAACACTCATATGATTTTCATTCTCGAATGGGATGCTAAAACTCGTAGAAGAGGTTGTTATTTATAAGAGCAAAATTCCCAATGCTTGCAACTTCCACCTACACAAGTGAAGAAAAACTTACTCCACCATGAATGCATCGTAAACAATTTTTGACTTTCAAGCCACAAAAGTGGCTTCATAGTACTACAAGCTGACATATATTAACAGTTTAAGAAATATTAGTCTTAGTACTCCAGTCAATGGTTTTTAAAGAACAAAAACACATAAAGGGAAATACGATTAAATAAGACAAATATACAATCCTAAATAAATGGTCTAAACATATTAAGAATGTTATAAGATATGTGATAACAAAAATGATATCATTAAACAACAACAACAACAACAACAATAATAATAATTGTAACACCCATTCTTATCAATCATAGTTCGTATTAATTTAGTTATTTAATTATTACGAGTAAAAATTTTCCAATTCTTGCAATAGAAATTTTCTAAAATTAAACAGAATTTGAAAATAGTAATAAAAGATGAAAGAAAAGACTATATATACATATATGTTGTAAAACTGTACATCATGGTTTGATAATATATGACATACATAAAATATAGAAAAACTAAAAATACATTAAAAGATAGACACTACTAACCCATTATATACATCAAAAAGATCTTATACAGAGTAGTGTTCATCTACTCTATCTTTCATACAAAAAGAAAATACTATAAACTAAGTCTATAGATCCTCGTACATAGGGTGTCCTCTGACTCATCCTCAGCATCACTGGGCTTTTCATTCTTCTTCAATAATCACGATCAGACATACATGGATGAAAAATAATGGAGTGAGATGATTTGTTCTAAAATTACTTTCACATATATGGTAGGAATTATACCGTAAAATACAGATAAAACAAAGTTGATAATAGAGAAAAACCTAGAGTTTATCTTAAGTTATACTAGACTACCCTTGACTTAGTATGAATCCATATTTTTCATTAGTGAGTATTAGTTCTCAATAGAACCTAGAAAGTGACTGGGAGTACATATACCTCATCAACATTATCACATGGTGTAGTCCTCATCATTATTAAGGAAAATAACAGTTAGGATATCCATTTATAAAGGTATACTCTCAAACCAATCCTGGAATGATGAGAAGTTGTCGGAGTTATCGAGCTTGGTCAGACGAATATCCTGGCTCGAGGACGCTGCCCTTGTGTTGGAACTTTCACCACTCGATGCCAACCTCCAAGACCTTCGCAAGTGGGTTCTTGCCTTTCATTCCTCAGCGCACCAAATTGTAGCTTCCCTAGCAAGATGTCATGCCACAGCATGTTACTCGCTTTACATTACTCACTTATTTATCACTTCCTAACTTCTCAAACAAAGGTTTCAATAGTCTCATTTAATTTGAGCACCAGTACAATCAACATTTCTGCCTTATATTATAGAATTTGCACAATACCAAAATTTTAACAGAATAACAATTTGGTAATCACATAAAATTTTAGTATAATAATAACTTAGTAATTACTAAAATTTTAGCAGAATAATGACGTAGTAATTATAATTCAATTACTAAAATTTTGGCAGAATGACAACTAAATAAATACATTTTAATTTTCTAAATTTGAGCAGAGTAATAGCTAAGCAAATATAATTTAATAATTTAAATTTAAACAGAATAACAACTTAGAAATTATGATTTAATAATTTAAATTTGAGCAAAGTAATAACTTAGCAATTATAATTTAATAATCTAAATTTGAACAGAGTAATAATTTAGTAAAAAATAAAGTTTAATATCAAACAATATAACAATAATAATAAACTTAAGCCTAAACGGGTTTAAGGAAAAACCCTTCCTACCAATATGCAAAGTGATAATAATTTAGAACCAACCTCACTCCCTACATTACCTCAAAGATGGTTGATAAAGTTGATGGAATTATTGGTGTAAAGCTCCTAGAAAGAAAACTTTACTAGTTGTTGGAAAACTACTAAAATCTTTAGCATAAAAACAAAATAATTTTTTTTTCTAGAGAGAGAAGCTCTCCAATTTTTTCAGCCAGCTTGATAGAGGAAGAGATGCTGAAAAATGGTCCAAAACTATGGTTATTTATGGAGGAGAAGAAGGGGTTAGGCGTCCACTTGAAGATGTTATGCAATATGTCATAAATTAGGTTTTTTATTTATTTTTAATTAAATTTTAGTGATACATAAAACACATAATTGGTGAATCACCTCTTTTAGGGTTGGGGACGTGCTCCATGAGCTTTTCTTAAACTCTTCAATGTAAATTTTATCTGTAATTAAGTTAACCGGTACCGATAAAATCACCTAAACTTAAAAAATTAGCTTTTAATATTAAAATAATTCATTTTAATTCAAAACTGATCATATACATTATTGTTCATTAAAAATAAATTTTTAATAATCAATTTTAATTTTTATTAATTTATTTCCAATTATATGTATTTATTTTATATTTTTAAGTGAGAAAATTCATAAAAAAAACCATTTTAATTCAATAAATATCAAATTTTTTGTGAAAATTATAAAATTAAATATTTCACCTATAAATAAATTTAAATTACCATTTTCACCATTTTTGAATGTCAAACCAATACTGGCTAGGCTTATAAACACTTAGGGGTATTTTAGTTATTTTACATAGAAACTCCAAAAAATTCCCAAAAAAATTTTAAAAATATATTTTAATATATATGATATGATTCCAAGTTCAAATTGACATTTTAGTGTCAATTAAATCGTTTTCTCATCTTAACCCTTAATGTTGAAAATAAAAGCAAAATCATCATTTTCTAATTTCTCCGACTCTAGCTCGAAAAAATTGTTAAAAATAACAATTAGATAGCTCTCAACATTCTGGGTTTAAACATAAAAAATAAGATTTTGAGATTCTTTCATGATTTTTCAGAATTAAATTGTCAAATATTTGAAAAACAGTTGAAAATTGAAATAGGGGTATTTTCGTCATTTTAGAAAACTATCTCAATAAATTACCAAAAAATTTAAAATTATTATTAATTATTCTAAGTATATTAATGACTTAAAAATAATTTTTAAACACTTCTAACTATTGTTGTTTATTAATTATGTTATCTGACAAAATGGTTATTTTACCAATTTCTAAACTCTATTCCCAAAAAAAATCTAAACTAAGTATTACTCACTAATACGAATGAAATCGTAAGGATCAAATTATTGAGATTTCCATCTGGTTCTCCAGAAATAAATACTGAATAATTAAGAAAATAGTTTAATAGGCAAAAAGTAGGGATGTTACAATAACGATAGAGAAAAAGTTATATATATTGACAGCGTAATTTTTTTTACATTGTTATCCAATTAGAAACTATCATATATGGTAAGTTTATTAACTTTGATAATAATTACACTAAAAGTCACACCAATACTAATTTTCAATTTGTTGACAATGTAAAATCTTTTACACTAATAATACATATCTAATAATAATAATAATAATAATAATAATAATAATAAGCACATATATAATTTTAAACTCTCGTTAACCTAAGACATAAAAAAAAATCATATATAAACTATATATGATTCCAAAAAGTTCCAGTAGTTAAGCTTTGGGTTAGTATATTCACCAATATGCATTTAGCAATGTACTCTATTCAAATATTAACTCTAAAATTCCCTCTCGATCAATTAAATATTTTATATAAAAGAGTTTTGTATGAGAATAATTCTTATTGTTTCGAAAGAAATGTACAATAATAGTATTGTCCTAATATATGACAAGTGAGCTAAGCAGAATTCACGTGGTTAAGACTTAATTAAGCACTTATAATAGCTCATTAACAAAAGTGATTATAATTTTTTTTGTACAATGGCGACAATAAGATTAGAACATAGGACTTTGTGTATACTACCCAACTCCTTCATTAAGTCGACCCTAATGGGTTACAATCACGATTGAGTTAAACAAACATGTGTCATAAATATTTGACATTTAATTAATCCAAATTTTACTAAATAAGTGACTATAACTTATAATCTTTGGTCCAAACAAAAGATTACAAGCATTTTAACAATGCAAAAAATCATATTCAATAAGAGTATGATTTTTTGTACAATGTGGAATACAAGTCAATCACCGTATGCAAAGTGGAATATATATCAAGAAAAGCATAATAAAACTTTCACGTCAAAATAAACAAAGTTTAATTCCCAACAAAATGGTTCAGCCTTAGAATCCAAGTAGGATGTCTACTTAGATTCAACAAAATTTATATATCTACTATAGAATGAAGTTAAACATCAAAGTCTTGAAGAAAATACCATATGATTACAAAAGTATGCACAAGATATGACAACCAAATATCAATAAGTCTCAATACACATCAATAATATACATCCTCCCATTAATTCAATAAACTAATATCAACATTAACATTTTTATTACAAAAGTCACTAAATTAACATACTCTAAACTGTACAATAGTGAGATTTCAAGTCTCAACACAATGACAAAGTACTTATCATGAGTCCAAAACTCACTATTTTTTTCAAAATTAGAATTACAAATTAAATAAAAAATATATTTGTACATAGTTATGAAAGACAAATTACTACATAAATAAGAGTATTGAAACTTAATATATATATAAAGATTTAAATATATTTTTAGTACTTATAAAATGGATAAGTTTTGATTTTGGTCCTTGTAAAAATTTTTCTGTGGTTTTTAACCCTTAAACATATAAAAATATTTTATTTGATCCCTATTATCATATGACACTTATTAATTGCTCAAAAGTTTAACGAAAGGTCAAGTAATTATCCCAAATGACACCTCATTAGTGTCTGTGGTACTAGGTCAGCATGTGACATCTTTAAAATGTTTTCTAGATTCTTAAAATGAATATTATTTATTTATCCTAAACTGAATGTTAGAGACCAAAAATAGTAATTTCAAATTTCTGAGAGATGAAAATCAAAGAACAATGTTTTACATGGGCTAACACTAAATTTACTCATTTTATAAGAACCAAAAACAATGATTTAAAATTTTACACGGATGAAAAACTAAGAAATTATTTTACGGGAACCAATATCAAAACTCACTCATTTTATAGGAACTAAAAACATATTTAAGCCTACATATAAATCTATCAAGCATAGTATTTTATAAAAAAAAAAATTATGGATAACCACATATTGTGCATGCAAAGCTAAGGAGAATTTAAGTATTTACTTGACACTTTATAATACAAAATCTTAATATATCAATGGAAATGTAAATCCTAACTAAGATTTTACAAATAAAGCAATGCCAAAAATAATTTGATAGTATGGGTGAGATCAAAATCTCTAATATTTATAATATATTATGAAATTATTCACAATTTTCAACAACTTGCTTAAAATCAAGTGTTACAATAAATAATAGTTAAATTTTGTTACCGTCATTATACACAAAAAAATAATAATAAATAATAGTCAAATACACTTCAGTATAAAATTGAATTATAAGCAATAGAAATACATGAAACATATACTTAATCACTAATAGGACATAACAATAAATTATCTCTAACCCCACAACAAAGTTGTGACACTAAAGGGCAACATTATCAAAATTTTATCAATATGTGATTCACAAGAAAATTCATCATTATAATTTAATCTCAAATTATTAATATCTATTCCTTATAATACAAAAGTATATCAAGTTATTGATAAAATATTTTATATTTGGGACATTGTCTAATATAAGGTAATATTAATTAATAAAAAGATAAGTGAGGTGACATACAAAACTAAAAATAATGAATGAAATACCACACAAGCAATTGATCAATTTAACTAAATTACAAGCGTTTCAATCACATTGATTTCTAAAACAAGAATAAATTATATAATATTTTACACGATTAAATCCACAACAATAAGTTCATAGTTATGTAAAATAATGTCAATAATGTTTGATGAAATATGATAAAAGGTCATATAACATAATATATATGTGTTTAACTTAAAATATAAGCATTAAGTGATACACGGACCAACTCTTCTGTTATGTCCTGCAACTGTTGCATCACAATTTACATCCCAATCATCTATTACTCTTTTGCAAAGCTGTTTCTCCTATACATCCTTCTTATTCCATCATTAACCAAAATCAAGCAATGGTCTACTTTGAAAGGTCACAACATTTGGACTTACACCATTAAAAAGGCCAATCAAGTAGCTGATATGATGGCCAAGCATAATCTCACAGCAAACTCCACTCACAGAGTTGATGACTTTGCTCCTCATTTTATTTCATGAATCTTTTAGCTAACAAGGCCACTGTGGCCTTTCCTAGATGTTTCTAGTTCTTCGTATCATGTATCACAAAAAAACTTATTTATCAAAAACAGTCATCACAGATCATACCATTTATATCCCAATGCTTGCTACGAAAATATTAAGTCACATACCATTATTAAGATTTTGTTTAGATAAACTTTTCCATAAGTATTTATAGGAGAAAAAAATAAAAAAGTAAAATAAATTGAACTTTTTTCATAAGTTAAAATCAATTATGTACCTCAGTTTTTGAAGAAATTAAATCAGAAAATTTTTATAAAAATTAAATACATAAGTTGATTTTAGCTTTTCTTTGCCATTCTAAATTTTATTTTATTTTGGTCAAAATTGCCATTTTGCTCTTTATCTGTATACGACCCTTTTTGGTCAGGTCATGGTCCTGTTTGTTGATAAGCACCACTCCTTTCTGTTAATAAGGGTGATATGAATATGATGTGACACAGAACTTATAACAAATGAGAAAATTGAATTTACTTAATTAAAGATTATTTTAATAATAATAATAATAATATAAATTAAAACATAATAATACACGCATTCGATGCTTTAATTATGTTTTAAAAAAATCTAAAATTAATTTAATTACTAGAGACTGTTCTAATGGTAACTTATAAATATTTTATTACTTAACATTGGTTGAAAATTTTAAATTTTGATTAAAGAAATTAAATAAGTAAAAATTTCTTTCACTTAAATAACTAACTAAAAAAATATTAATTTGATATTTAAGTTTAACTTAATTGAGACATGTTTCACTTCATCATAATATGGATTGGTATAGGTTTAAATTGATATTTATTCAATTTGAAATTTTGGTATGGCCGTTTATTTTGACCGAACTCAACCCAGTACTTGAGATAATGTATGAGACAAAACCAATTCAACTTCATTCGTTAACATAATATATAAATTTTAAGACAGTGTATAGTTAAGATGGAAGTGGCAGAAGCTAATATATCGAGATAGATTTGTATGTCACAAAAAAAAAAAATCAAAATAATTATATACGAGAAGATATTAGTGTAAATAACACCTACCAAGAAAAAAATCCCAAAAAGACATAAGTTAATTTGAACATGTGTAAGAAGATTATTGGAAGCACCAATGGAAAGTGTAGATCGCATGATTTGTAACCCTATAGAAAAGAATAGATGGAGACTAAGAAATTGATTTTTAACTAAGTCTAATGACGTTGTATGATTTATATACTTAATGAGATTGTTATTGTTTAGTATTGTTAATTAAATTAATTATAGATTTAAAGAAATATGAAACTAACTAAGACTAAAGTATATTTTACATTTTATATTTCAAGACAAATAATACAAATATAAATATATTGTCATATTATGCAAAATATTATCAATTAAGTTAAGAAATCTTATTATTAATATGTAATTGTTAAAAGAATATATGAGATACTGAGTTGAGTTAGGACAATTCAAAGTATAACTTGTTCCAAAGCGCGTTGAGTTTAATTTTGAAAATCTAAACCCTTTAAAATTATATTCCAGAGAAATCAGTTGGTTAAACATTCCTACTTGTTAGTACAGCGTGACATGGACTAAGCTTAAAAGCAAAGCTCCTAATGCAACATATTGCGACACATGTTTGTTAAAGAACTAATTAATTACAGAATGATGCTCAGAACAAATATGAATCCTCCCCACTGCTAGCCAGCTAACTACGGGACCACAGGCTGTGGTTTGACGTAATGGATACAGATATGTTTTAGATAAATTGTTATCCAGATAAGTTGTAATCTTGTAACTACCTATGGCTGTTCCTTTCCTATAGTGTGTTTGGTTTATCATTTAAAAACTCACGTTTCCACTTTAAATTCACGTCAACATTGAAAAAAGACGCAGAAACTAATGTAATTAGCTTCCACGTCCACTGCTTTGGATCCGCATCCAAACATGTGGCTAGTCTTTAGGCTTTTCTTGTATCATTTAAACTCTCCTCGGTATCTTATTTAAATGTATGTAAGCTGATGCCAATCGATGAATGATACAAACCTTTTTATTATTGCCAGTGATTCACTTTTATTATTGCCGTGTCTGAGATAGCGTACTGTTTAATGCGACACGCGATCTCAATAGTTACCGGCTTCCTATATCCCATTCTTCATACTGAACGGTGTTTGATGCTTCATTACCTGAAAAGTGCCTACAAAATTATTAAAACAGGGTAAAAAAGACTCTTTAAAACGGGAATCATTTGGACCTAATCTTCTCGCACAAGAAAGAAAGGCAAGTAGTCCAATTAATTTGACCGATAAGTCCTCTACATTGACTCAGGATACTTAATGATTCGACCATCCACCATCGTCCGTCGCATACGAAGTCTTGATGTAATTAAATTCAATGAATGACTTGTTCAAGGAAGCAAAAGAAAATGACGTACAAAGAAAAGATCACGCTTTAATAGAAAGACTAATTTGTCCTTCTAAAAAGAGTTCTCCCCAAAGACAAATTGGGAAATGAGCCGAATGCCCAAGAATCTCCTATAAAATTGCTCAAACACAACATCCACTCAAACACAAGGCCATCAATCTGTTTACCTATTATTATAACAACATCGACTCTATTGAGCAACCTTGAACTGTAACCTCCCATTGGCTTTCTTTGCCCTCAAAAACATTCTAAAAGAGAATCAGAGGCTTCATACGTTTTTTTCTTTTATGGCCTCAAGAAGTGCCTCGACAACAAAGTCCCAACATTCCCACACGAGCCAACCACCACGCACGTGCTTGTGCTCACCCACCACACATCGTGGCTCGTTCCGGTGCAGCATGCACAAGAAGCCACCCCGAGGGGTGGCTCGACCCTTGCCTCGAAGTCCTTCCCCTAATCCCCATCATCACTGGAACTCGTCTATGGCTGCCAAAGCCAATTCATTGAAGGCAATTCTCTTGCAAATGCTTAAGCCCTCTAGCCATGATCTTCATAGGAGGAAGAGTTTCCAACCAAAGCCTACTCGGTTTTGTTTGATGAACGGTAACACAGGTGCCGTTGCGGTTTCTTGATCACAAATTGGCTCTATGACCCCTTTTCGGTTCGCTGTGTAATTTATGTGTATATACGATGGAATTGAATCTTCTGTGTGACATATTTGTACATACGGTTTTGCTCGGGTGTGATATGGTAGAATGATAAGAAATCAGATTTTTGATTGCCAGTTTGCAATGGAAGGAACATTGAAGTAGATTTTGTATAAAGCTGCACATAATAATATCTTTAATTCTGATGATATTCTTTTTTCTTATTTTCTTTTATCATTGCTGGCTTTGAAAAAAAAACGCAATTTCTTGAGGACAATTTTTTGGTTGCAGTTGTCATTATAATCTTTTGTGAAAAGAGATGGATGAATTGTACAACATTGTGCCTAGACAGCCTAGTAGCTATATTAATTCTCAGAAAAGTTATGTGATGATCACGCTTGCAAGCACGATCTTACTTTTACGCACAATCTTACTCTTGGCTTATATCAAAGAAAAATGATTTTTTCTCATCATCTGCAGTGTATATTCTTTGAGAGAAATGAGAATGATAAGAAGAGAGAAAAATAATAAATAAATAAAATGAGTGATATGAGAAAAAAGAAAAATAAAAAAGTACAAGGTGAATCTAAAAAGTAAAAAGTAAAAAAACCAAATTTGTATATTATCATAATAGATTAATTAGATATTTATTGTCAAAGAGACTTGTTTTTGTTCCGTTAAGTAATTAAGAAAATGTTTTTTTTTTTTTCGAAAAGCTAAGAAAATGTAATATTTAATAAGAAAAATATAAAAGAAAAGGTTACATACCCCTGGTCGCTGCTGAAATGATATTAATAGAAGAGCAAAAAAATTCGTAAACAATTGATTTCCATTAACTTATTTACATCCCACAAAATTTCCTTCCTCTGTATATAAGTTTATTGTATCGTCTGTGTCTGTGAAGGTTACTCGAGTTTCCTGTTAAAAAATGTTCAATTGTTAAGGGCGCGCACAATTGGAGAGTTTTGGGCAGGGTGGATCAATATCAAGCTTGAAAAGTGTAAAGATTTGAACTAACTGAACTGATTTCCTCTATATTTATGTACATTTTTACTTATCTTTATTTACTCGACTGAGACTTTATAATTTTCCAACATTTCCTATGATTTCCTCACGATACTGTGGATAGCGTAATTTGATTTGTCAATTTGATTCTTTAATTTTCTTCATAAGTTGAGAAATTATTGCAAAATTTCCTTTAATTTGAATTTTCACTTTCTGTAACCAGTTGTGATTAAGCTGAAAGGCTTTCCATTTTGTCTTTTCAACAAAAATCTTTCCAATTCTTTTAGCAAATTGTTTCAAACTTTCAATTATTGCTACTGAGATTGGAAATTTCACGCTACCACGAAACCTGCAGAGTCAACAAACGAATAACCGTAGTTAAGAAAACAAAAACTAAGCACAACAGAACAGTGATTACAGTTGGCAGGCAGATATATCTGTATCTACAATATAAAAGTCGGTTCATATTGGTAATGTCATGGTGGATAAGATCATAATTAGTATTAAATTGGACTGATCAGCTAACATTATTGGTGAAATTTGCAACCTAATTTACTTTCCTCAAGACAGAATAGATGTCACTTCTAATTACAGTGACATAGCGATGTTATATCAAATTATCTATCGCGCTTATTCCTTTTCGTGAACCTATAACATATATAAAGAAAACGTAGAAACATTAGCATCAAATAGAATTAGAATATTAGATGCAGGCCAATATTGAATATAAAAATCAGATAAGATCAAGGATACAAGGATACAAACATACAATTATTACATATGCCAGCTAGCACTGAGTACTACTATTTTATATAAAATCTCTGGTGTTTTACTCATTGGTTATTGGTTTTTAGTTTTGGGGCCAAAAAACTAAGAATTTGCATTAAGTGTTAAAAGAAAATAGGAAATTTTTTGTTAGTATTGTGTCGAAGGTACTTATAATTCTGAATTTCCAACCTCAAGTTCCTGCTTCATTACCCTTTATTAAAGCTACCACTTTATCCTTTTGTATATGCTAAAAATGTTTCACTCAGGCTAACACCATTATAGTTTTGAATTCTCTCTCATTCACCCCAATTCAACAATATTGGTACGTGTGACTCTTCCTACAATCATAATGTTGTGCAGCATTCAATAAAAAAAAAAAAAGTAGAAGAAGAAATGTTGTGAAGCATGGTAGCCACTACTTAAGGGTATTCTTTGATTTCCGCTTCCGATTCAGGTTTTACAAAGTATTGATAGTAAACATAATTAAACGTCAAGTCAAACACACCATTAATTTCTCGAGTGTGACAAAGTATGTCCTCCTTGTGAAATGGAAAACATATATTTTAACCTTGTCTTTTCAATTTGAGAAGACAGAGACTTTCATATATTTCACAAAGAAGTTCCACAGAGAATTAAAATAGTAAAATTGAAGAAACCAAATATTGGAAATAAGTCTACATTGATTGATTAAAAATAAATTAAAGAATATATAAATAAGAAAATCATAAATTCAAAGTGTCAAAATACTTTTAAACATAAAGTCATTTAAGCTAAAAAAATCACACTCTTCAACACACATAAATTGTAACATATGTATAATCTATAATCTATACAAAGTAGAATGTTTTTAAATAGAAAAGTTTCGTGTCAATTTTGGAAGCAATTTCACATAGAATTTTATCCCACTTGGTAACACCAAAACATTTTCCTCTACTTTTTGCTTATGTGGCAGCTTCACACTCATTTGCACACAAATTGATTTATGGACAATTATGATACACAATTATTTGCATACAAATAATTTATGAACAATTATGACATGCAAAATTAGGAAATTAATTTTTATTGTATATTCTAATTGAGCACAATTTCACAATCCTCCCTATACACAATCACAGGAATTATTAGTATCCTAATGTTTCTATTTTGAAATTCAAACAGAGTTAGAGAATAAAAGGTGGTCAAGAAAATAAGAAATGAGAAAGGAACCATATTCTAAAGAAACCCAAACTCTCCTCTAATTTCTCCAATGATAGGATTTTTTTTGTTACATGTTTTGAACAGTCAACCCATTGTGTTGATTCATTCTGTTGTCTTGTCTTCCATATGTCTTTGTTAAGGTAAGAAAATATATTGTCAAATTGATATGCATATATGTTAGGTAATTTTTTTCTTTTTCTTTTCAATTTTTGCATTTTCTCCATATGACCAATATATATTTTAATTAAAGTAATGATAATTATTTTAAATAAAGGTAATTAGATTATTTGAAATTATATAATTGAATTAATTATTAAATTTTAAATTTTAAATTAAATTTGTGAAAGCTAAGAAAATGATATTGAAGTCTTAACTTTTATATGATAATCTCTTTATTATTTTAATTTTTTTGTTAAAATTTGAAAACATCTAAAGAATTTTTGTATTTATTAAATCCTATATGTCACTTATTATCATCACAGTAATTCTTTTTCATCCAAAAATATTTTCTTTTAATTAATTTTTATCATTTTAACTCATAACAACAAATTGATAAATTTTAAGTAATAAATAATATTTTGTTTAAATAAAAGTAAATTCTTTTATATTAATTTATAGACAAAACATCACACTCATATTATAAATCTAATATAAATAAAGTAAAAATCAATTAATAAATCAAAAATAACAAATAAGTTATTTTATAATAATTGTCACTCATAGTGATCCTATTGGATTTGAGATGATTATCTCTAGTAAAAAATTATTTATGATCTCTGCCCAAAAAATAACAAAAAAGTTGTGAAAATATAATTTTTTAAATTAGTTTTATTAATATAAATCAAATTTAAATTTATTTTAATGTATATAGGACAAAAATTTATATCAAATTAAATCTAATTTATTTCAACATATTACTATATAGTGTATTATGATGTATATCATTTTTCTTCAAAGTGTAAAATATAAATAATATTTTTATATTATTAAAAATAATTATTTACATGGTATTAATTACATTAAATTATAGACAATGTATACTTATAATTTTGTACTCAATATATTCAAATTTATGTTGAAAATCAAAATGATTCATATAAAAAAATATCACGATCAAATTAATTATAATGCTTATTCAAAAAAATAATTTGATATAAAATTATAAAACAATTAATCATAGGTAATTTATCCATTATATTGTAATTAATTGTGTATTTTTTTTGGTACATTAATTAATTGTATATTTAATCAAATTAAATAAAATAATCTACTATAATAATAATGATAAATAATTTATTATGCATTTTAAAAATTTAATTTTCAATTCTTATATTATATTATATTATATATATATATATATATATATATATATATGATGGGGATCAAGTTACTCCAAGAGTAACTCTTGGTAGAGTTACACCACTCAATAACTTTTAATATGTATTAAATTTTAATAATCCAACCGTTGAATTAAAAGATTATATGTCAATGATCATGTATACCAAATTTTAGGTAAATCGGATATTTTTACCTAGTTAATCTTATTATCAACATTTACTTGTAATTTAGAAAAGTATATTATGCGTTAATTTGAATCTATTTAACGAAATATCAAATAATTTTCAAATTTTATAAAAATTTGTAGATTTGATCTACTCAATATAATCTTTTAATTCAACAGTTGGATCGTTGAAATTTAATACATATCAAGAGTTATTAAGTAGAGTAACTCTACCAAGAGTTACTCTTGGAGTAACTTGATCTCCACTCATATATATATATATATATATATATATATATATATATATATATATATATATATATCATTGTTGTTACCATACTCATTTTTTTCCTCTAAAAGTAATTCTCATTTTATTATCTTTTCAATGATTAATAAAAGAATGTTTTAATAGAACAATAATTTTGTATATCATGAATATTATGTTTGGAACAAAATATTACATAATTCTATAAAATCTTTTAATTATTTTAAAATTTTAAAATAATATCCATAATTAATAATTACTATACATTTGAAAAAAAATAATAAAAGACATGGTCAACCCAAGGGTAAGGCTACTAAAGCTCAAGCATTAAGTCCACCAACAAAAAATTATTTGCTATTAGTTTTTATAAAGCAAAAGGCCCACATATATTGGCAAAAAGCCCAACATATAACTCTCTCATTTAAAGTAAAAAAAGTCTCTCTTAAAATTTGCTTTAAGTCTCACCCACCATTTGACCAACACTAATAAAACATATACTTAAACATCAATAATTCATTCAAGTATTTATAAACTTAATTGCTCTTTCATTAGATTCAAGTTATCTTTCTCTCATATTTTTGTTATCCAATAGAAACTAAGATTTAAATGATAAATCAATTATTACAAAATATAATTACATATACTTTTTAATTTGTATAAGTATTAAGATAAGATTAATATATATGAACTCATACATATTTACATAAAAAATTTACACAAAATGTAATTAAGATCTAAAGCAATATAAGCAGTACCTCTTACTTGATATCGTACAATAAAAACAGAAATGATTGCTTCAAAATATTTCAAAAATAAATGTTAGGATTATCACACGTTATATATTTATTTGATATTAAGTATTAATGTCCTTTAATTGTAGGACAAAAAATAATAAAACAAATCTCTATTGTCGTAGAAAAATATTCTAATTGGGCGACTAAAATTAATATATATAATAACTAACTGTGTAAAACTTTTACACTTACACTAAATGCCTATTTAACTCATTTTTAAAGAAAAAACTAATAAGTAAAAAATTTAATTTAAAATATTTTTTAATATTAATATCTCTTATTAAAATTCTATATATGAGATGTACGTAAATATAAAATTATTTGAATTTATATTAATATTAAATTATAAATTTAATACCCGTACATGGCATGGGTTATTAGACTAGTTAATATATTAAAGTTCATGTTCCAAAGAAAACTTGAAGTAAAAAAAAAAAATAGCAAAAAGAGTTAAGAAAAAGATCGAAAAAAAAACTCAAAATGAAAACAAATATGAGATTTCTGAATCTAAAAGAAAGTAGCACAAACCTAAATAGTGCCTTGAACTTCAAGATAATCCCTCTGGTCGTTTTATAAGAAATAAATGAGCATATTTTTTTTATCCTAATCTATCTATTATATATTATAAAAGAAGACTTTATAATATGAAAAGATGTCATGTGACAACACCATATTCATTATTTTCTCGCTTAAATTCAAGCTTTTTTTTGTTTTTTGGATTCATGTAAATATGTTATTATATTTAATTATAATAATTAAGACATTTATAATTAAGGCATTCATAATAAGTATATATTCTATTTAAATTCAGCAATTAAATAATTAAATTTTAAATTGATTTTGATTTTATATAATGAGAAAATCAAATTTTCAAATTTTATTGAGTGTTATTTATAATCACAGTAATTATGATAATCTATTAAATCTATTATGTATTATCTATTATATATTATAAAAGAAGGTTTTGCCACGTAAACAGATGCCACGTGGCATCACCATATTCATTCTTTTTTTGTCCCTAAATTTCATCAATTCTTTTGCATTTTTAATTCATAACAATATATTATTTTATTAAACTGTAGTAACAAAGACGTTTATAATAAGTATATATTTTGATATTTTGATTAAAATAATCAATTAAGTCATTAAATTTTAAATAGATCTTGATTTTATAATTATGGTAATTTTTTTATTATCACATTTTAATTGATAACACTAATATATATTCTATTTCAAATTTCAAAGTTACAATAGATTCAAATTAAAAAATATCGTAAGATTTATGTTGATTTCATGAGATAAATACATTGATGGTAATTTAGAACAATGTTTTTAAAATTGAACCGGTTATTGAACCGATGAAGACACTGGTTCACTGTTCAATGGTCAAACCAGTGGTCAAACCGGTATCAATAAAATAATAATAATAATTAAATAATACATAAAATAATATTAAAAAAGATAATATCATAACTTTATAATACTAAAAATTAAAAATAAAACATAATTTTATAGGTTCTTTATATTTACAATACTTATAAAAGTGCAAATCAAATATGTCATGATACTTAATTATAAGTTATAACTATATACATAAACATTTATTAATAAAAACAAGTTTATATTTAAAATAAAAAAGAAAATAATAAATACTTTGGTTGGTTTTTATTTTTTAAAGAAAAAAAATCAAAATAATATTGTATTAAGCATTTTTCTTTGACCCGCTGTGAACTGGGTCTTGGTTGGTTTTGACTAGTTTTATTGGTTTTTGACCAATTTTTTGGTTCTTTGACTGGTTTTTTTTAGAGCGATTCTATGGTTTATTTGAACCAATTAGGTGACCAATTCACTAGTTTTTCGGTTTGACCGGCCGGTCCAGTCCTGTTTTCAAAATATAGATTTAAACTATATATATATAAAGATGATAATCTCGCAATATTATCATTGATAATTTAATGTATAGAAATCAATTTTTTTATTAGTTTGTTATTTTTTAAGCTAATATTCTTTATTTTTTATTCTCCTTTAATTTATTTTTAAAATTTTATAATACTTGACATTTGACATTTACATGTTGATATTAGTTTGTTATTTTTTAAGCTAATATTCTTTCTTCTTTTTTAGAGGTGTCTCCTTTGATGCTTCGATTCTAGTTGATAATAGTACTAGCATAAGCGTGGTTTTCCAAGACTATGAAGGGTACATTCTGGTCGCTATTTCACAATATTTCCAAATTGTTTTTGAGCCAAAAGTATTAGAGGTTTTATATTTTAGGTGGGCCATGCAAATTTTAGAAAATTCATATGCATATGGGGTTGAATATGAGAAAGATTGTTATGAGCTATATGGAGCAATAAACAATCAATTAGAAGAAGTTATTTTCAAGGAGTCTTGGAAGGTTGTAAACAACTTGGGTCAAAGCTTTAAGAAACTACTCTTAGTTTTGTAAAGTAGCACAGACTTTAGTATTCTTAGCCTTTGATGTTCATGAAATGTATTGTATAGAAAAAGTTTCATACAAGTAAATCAATTAGCAATAAATGATGTAATTAGTTTTAATGTGGAATAATATTATCCAACTTTTCTTCGTACAAACAGAAAGATATATGTTTTATTATTGTTTTTGTTTTTTATGTTTTATCCTTTCACCTCTGTTCCATCTTATTTCTCTAAGGCAAGCTTCTATTTTTTTTTTCCTTAGACAATATTTTCAAAATGTTTCTAATATTTAGCATTTTAAATTTGTTTGTTGACATTATTTTGTACTTTTTACCTTTTAAGATGAAGCAAAAGAGTTAAAAGAGGAAGTTTTATAAAGAAATCTATTATATATTATAAAAGAAGGTTTTGTCACGTAAATAAATGTCACATCACATAACCATATTCATTATTTTTCTTCCTAAATTTTATCAAATTTTTTATTTTTTAATTCATAAAAACATTTTATTTTATTTAATTATAATAACAAAGACATTTATAACAAGTATATATTTTGATTAAATTAATCAAGTAAATCATTAAATTTTAAATAGATCTTGATTTTATAGTTATGGTAATTTTTTATTATCACATTTTAATTGATAACACTAATATATATTCTATTTCAAATTTCAAAGTTATAATAGACTCAAATTAAAAAATCTCATAAGATTTAAGTTGATTTCATGACATAAATAGACTGTTGGTAATTTAAACTATATATAAGAATGATAATCTTTCAAAATTATCATTGATAATTTAATGTAGGGAAATCAAATTATTTTAAAATACATAATTAAAGTAATTATTACATTATTATGTATAATTATATCTTATATATAATTATAGTAGTCAAAATATATATATTAATTTCAAAATGGTCATGATTTCAATTAGTGATATTCATCATTTGAACACACCTACGCGCGTGCGCACACACACACACACACGAATGGCAAGCCTTGCAATAGTTTCTTCCTTTACGACACCATGTCTTTCAATGTTCACATTAAAGACATCAATGTTCAAAATGATTGAAAGGTATGAAATTTATGAATTCTAATTATTATATTTTTTATGTTCCTTCATTTTACTTTGTTCATCTTTTTGTTGTATATCTCTTTCACTATTATTCAATTCATTTTTTTTTATTTTATAGTTTCATCTTTTTATCTTTTTTTTTATCTTTTTTCTCCAAGCTAATCTTCTAACCTTTTTTATTCTCCTTGAATTTATTTCTAAAATTTTATAATACTTTTGACATGTGACATTTACATGCTGATATTAGTTTGTATTCTTTTAAGCTAATGTTCTTTATTCTTTTTTAGAGGTATCTCCTTTGATGCTTCGGTTCTAGTTGATAATGGTACTAACATAGGCGTGGTTTTCCAAGACTACGAAAGGCACACTCTAATTGCTACTTCACGACATTTCCAAACTATTTTTAAGCCAAAAGTATTAGAGGGTTTTTATCTTTTAGGTGAGCTATGCAAATTTTAGAAAATTTATGAGCATATGGGACAAAATATGAGAAAGACTATTATGAGCTATACCATCAATTGAGCACTAAAAATCAATTGGAAGAAGTTATTTTCAAGGAGTCTTGGAAGGTCGTAAACAACTTGACTCAAAGTTTTAAGAAACTGCTCTTAGTTTGCTAAAGTAGCACAAACTTCAGTATTCCTAGCTTTTGATGTTCATGAAATGTATTGTATAGAAGAAGTTCCATACAAGCAAATCAATTAGTGATAAATGACATAATTGGTTTTTAGGTAGAATAATATTATCTAACTTTTCTTCCTAAAAAAAAAAGATACATTTTTTATTATTGTTTTTGTTTTCTATTTTTTATCTTTTCACCTTTTTTTCCATCTTATTTCTCTAAGGCAAGCTTCTGCGCAATTAAAAAAGAAAATTGAGATGTGACAATGTGATTTTGTACTCAATGTATTTAAATTGACACTTCAAATTAAATTAATTTATTTGTAAAGTCACATTCAAAATATCAATGTTATACAAATAAAGTAATAAATAAATTTAAAAACAAATTAATCATAATAAAATTATCTAATTTTTTATATACATATTTATTACTTTCAATCAAATATAAATCTATCAATGTGAATCATGTCACATTTTAATATAAAATTAGAAACTTTTTATGTAAAATAATCTTATTTTTTTATTAATTTTTCTTTATTTAAATTTAGCATTCTATAATAATCTTTGTTGGTTGTGTCTAATAATTATACATTGAGTATGTGTCTACCCAATTTTGCTTTCCATGCATATAATTAAAAATTGAATTGTAACTAAGATGCTTAAAAAAAGGACTTAATTGTATTTTATACATAAAAATGAAAATGTTACATGAAAACAAGAATTCAATTAAACCAACTAGAAATTACAAGAGAAAAATTTACAGGTCTTTTAGATATTAGCCAGAATAAAATAAGATGAACAATATTATTATATAGGCGTTATCTTTTTTTAATTCATCATTAATTTTTTATTGTAATCTATAAATTTAGATATCCACAAATCTTTTTTTTTATAATTAATGTTAGTCATTTTTTGCTTTTATGATGGAAACATATTTTTTAAAGATATAACTAATAATTATAAAACATAATATAAAATATTTCTATTAATAGTATTTCTTATTAAAATTATGTATATATCTATCTAATCTAATTTATATACAAATACAAATACATTTATAAAAATACTATTTAAAAAAAACATTTATATAAATTAAAATGATATAAAACATATGAATATAAAATTATTTGTATATATATCAATATAACTATGTTAATATATTTTTTAAATATTTATATACATATCTATTAATATATACTTATATTCAATTTGAAAATGATTGATGAATACATAAAAAATATAATAATATAAAAAATTTAAATTGTAAACCCAAACCCTGTGCAGGGCATAGGTTATTACCCTAGTTATAGAAAATATAAAGTCATTTTTAATTGTATTAATTGGTAATTTTATTTTATATCCTTAATTTATTGCAAAGTTTTTTAACAAAATACTCATTGATTTCTAACAATATAATATACACTTATTGGTAGAAAAAATTATTCATTGAATTACAAGTAGTGTTATTTTCTATAACTACGACTTGAATCATTCAATTCTACGAATATTTTTATATTAAATTTATAATATTATTAATTAGACTTAACTATTTTTATTGATCTAAATAAATTATTTATTTATTTTTTATAAAAAATGATAAATTAGTTATTTATTTTTTATAAAAAAGAACAAAAATAATAGTTTTGAAGACAAGTTTCAACATTAACAGGTTAAGGTAGAGCAAGTTGACGCTTGACCTTGGAAAAATATGCATTCCTTGACCGCTAGCCGCAGCATAACTCTACCAATAATGGGAACCAGAAGTTCCAAAATTCTTGCATGTGCCACCCTTGTTGAAAAGGAGATGAATGTATTATGCCCATTTCACATCTCGCATAACCTTTCAAGGTTCATTTTCAATATTTGAATATTATTGCTATCAATCGGGTACCACACAAGTAGAGATGTTAGTGTTCGATTACTTTTTATGACTTACAGAATCAAGGTAAGAAAAAATAATTATTAAAGTGAAATTATCGCCGAAATAATCATGATACATTTTAAACTAAATAAAAAAAAAACACATACTTATTTACTTATTTTAAAGGTAAATTTATTTATTTTTAAAATCTCAAAATAAGAGTCATATTCATTGCGTTGAAATCATTAATAGCTACTGATGGTAGATCATGAGTAATGCTTCAAATCTTCTTGTACAACTCTTACGGTCTGTTTGGACTTTCGATGGGTGGAAGTAAAATAAGTAAGGAAAAAAATTAAAATTTTAATTGAAGAAAAAATAAAAAGAAAAAAAATTACTTTTAGAAATCAACGTTTCTCTCATTATTTTTCTTCTTCAAACAAATAAAAAAAAATACATCATTATTCATATTCATATTATCGTAAAAGATTTTACTTTGTCAATCAATTAAAAATCAGTTTTTGTGAAACTTTTAGGATGATTATTATCAAAGTCAACAAACTTATTATATATGACAATTTATAATTGAATGACAATGTAAAAAAATTTTACATTATCAGTATATATCTTTTTTCTCTTTTTTTTTTCAACCAAACATACTATTAAATCTTTACCTACTGCCTTGTTGAATACTTACTAAAGACATTCCTACGCGTTAGTCATTGTTTTCTTGAAGAATTCTTACGGAAGATAGTGTGACACACATTCTTTCATGCTTCCTCCAGACAAATAAGGTATTGCTTCCCGTACTGTATTGGGCCTGAAAACTGAAGAGACATGTTCGTCTGCCTCATTCCACGCGTCTAATGTCCACAATTTTTGTCAAGATAAATAATGATAACTAAATATTATCGATTGTGTATTAAAATCAATTTCACATAATACACGAATGGTGAAATTCAAATACGATTGGTATACGAACATATCGTGTCACTTTATCTGCAATTTCCTCGTCTAGCAACGGCTTCACCATTGATTAGACAGAAATTAAAGAGGCGCAATGCGAAAGAATGCAAGGGTAAGGGAAGTAGGGTTCTTGAGATTGGTTTGAAAAGAAAGGGCAAAGATGCGAAAATAATATATTTAAAAAAGAAAATTAATTTTGAGTTAATGTAAAGGCTATTCTCAATAACTTCAAAATGAACATGGGTTTCCCTATTTGACTCACATCTAAAAATCCCCTCCAAATTTCTCTAGAACAGTGAAATTGTGTTGGCCATAGTTAAGATTCACGTTTAATGGTTCCACATTTGGAACCAAACACATACTTAAGCTGCCACTCTAACTCTTTCCAATCGTCAAATTGAAAAAGAGTGGTTTTTACTTTTAAGAACAACATATTGGAGATACTTTGATATTATGAATAATGTAAAATAAATATTAAATCGGTAATATTATTTGTATATAAATTCAGTTTTAGAAATGTAACGCAATATGTAATTTTTTAAAAAAGCTAATCTCACAGAAATCCTCGTAATTTAAAGGCTTTCTTTTATAACATCATTTGTAACTTAATTAGAAGTTTGCAAAATTATGTTATAACTAATGTTGACTAATTTTAAATGTATTTAAAAAATTAAGAAAAAGAGGTGTCCTGAGATGTTTTGTTTTTCGTCACTCAGCACCAAGGATTTACAAATTTTTTTAACAATAGTTACATGAATTTTCCGTTAAATGATATGCGTTTCGAATTTGCACATGTAATTTGACAGGCACCATATTAAGGAAGTTGGGTCTAGTAAAAGGCACTAATCTCTCACAAAATATTTAACGGCTGTTCAAATCACTACTAAGAGAGATATTAACATTTAATATATCTCTTGAATAAGATTACATCCAAAAGAAGATATATGTGAGAAACAAAAAATATAGGTTTAATATATCAATAGATCCTTGAACTTTTTGAAAATTTTTAATTAGATCTTTAAACTAAAAAAAATTGTAATTGAGTCTTTGATCTTTTACAATTTTTGTAATTGGGTCTCGGAAGTTAGTAAAACTATTACAAATTATTGTATTTTTTAGTTGTTTCAACCCACTAACAAACCAACTCTAAAGACCCAATTACAAAAATTGTAAAAAATCAAAGATCCAATTCTAATTTTTTTTAGTTTAGGGACCTAATTAAACATTTACAAAAAATTCAAGAACGTATTGATACATTAAACAAAAACATATATACACTACATATAATTTATAAAATATTTTCTTTATTTTTCTTCATTCGAACATGTTATGCGAGGAAAAAGATGGCGGTAAAGGTCTTGTAGAAAAGTACTCTCTCTATTTCTTATTGTAAATTATTATTAGTTAATTTTTAAAAATTAAGAAAATTTGTTAAAATTAGTTAATAGTTTTGAATTCATAAAAAATTTATCAATTTTTTTAAATTACCATTTACTTAAAAATTTACTAATTGTATAAATATTTCTCTTTGCCTTAATTATTTTTCTAGTATTCCATTAATTTTAGTATATTAATAACTATTGATATAGTCTATTATTATTGAAAAAATGAAAAAAGTTATGAAAAGTGTAAAACAATTAAATCAATGATCTTGATATCAAACCATAAACGTGCAATTGTGTTAAATATTCGAAAAGAGAAGATTTACTATCATAATGGTCTTATCTGGTTCGAACAAGATTGTTTATCATGCAGATGCAGATGCTTATGGTTTCGCACTAAAAAATATTAAGCTAAAGGAATACATACATATATACACATATACATACATATATGCATATATATTTTTGAACGAAGGAGAGAGAAAGTTGTGCTGTGGCAATAACCATTGCCTTAAAAGCAAATTTCGACAGACCTTTAATACAACCCGATATTCGGTTTGGTTCCTGAGATTTACACAGCAGTGTGTTTGAACCCTGTGCACTCGAGACCAAAACACATTAAAGCCTTACGAATTTATTGATTAAAATTTATTGAAAAATGAAAAGTACAAAATCATAAGGTTTATCAAATAAAGAGTGAGACCCACATAATATTGTGTTTTCTAACAAATTTTAGCTAATAATAGACTACGTGTTAAAAATAATGTGTTAAAGAGTATGTTACTAGCATTTCTCAATTTTTTTAGTGATATACTTTTATCCTCTAACTGTTTATAATTATTAAAAACACAAATTAATAAATTAATTATAATAATAACTAAATAATTTAAATAATAATAAAATTACTCAATTTGTTAAAAAATAATTTAATTCTTAAAATTTATTTTTATGATTCATGCTATCTATTAATTTTATATATTATTTAAATTCACCTTATATATTAAATGAGAATGACTATCTTGAACGAGAGCGTTTTTAATTGTTATTCTTTAACGAGGATATTTTTAGTTGTCATTATTCAATGAGAGCATTTTTAGACATTTTCTAACCTTTTATCTCTTTTAATCTATCATTTTCAGTATCTTTAGTTCTAAATTGAATTTTAATATTTAAAAAATTACCAATAATTAAAAATTAACATTGTATTACAATAATTATTTATTATAAATTTAAAATATAATCTATATGTTTAAAAATATTTATTTAATACAAATTTTAATTATAATATAATTTATATATTTAAAGTATTTATTTATTAAAATTTTAAGTTATATAAAATAAATATTTATTATATGCATATGCTTCTCTTTTAAATCCATCCTGAAACTTACTCCATCCTTAACGAGAAAATCAAATCCGTGCCAGACTCGCTTCATTGCTATCCCTCTCCGTTTTTATATCTACAAAGCAAATTATAAGAATGATACGCAAGGTGGGTTGAAGCCAGCTCACCGCAACTCAAGACCTTCAAGTTAGTAAAATTGGAAGAAGATTCGAAATTTGGAATTGCTCAAAAGTCTTTGCCTTCCATCATTTCAACAGTTGATAATTGGCTCAGAGTGCCCTATTATTCACGCTGCAAATGTCCTCCTCACACAAACAAGTGACATGGTCGCCACATAATATTATTTTATATCGCATTTCTCTTTTTTTTTTTTTTTCCTTCTCAATAAATTGTATGAATTTCTTGTATAATTATAATTTCTCTATTAGACATTTCTTCTGCACACAAAATGAAGGGCACTTATTTTCTTCTTGTTTTAAAGGAAAGGGACCTGATGTTTTAATGATTTGTGTTGACCATGATGAATGTTTATAGTTGAAATTTTCTGCATTGAACTTTCAATTTTCTAGCCCATCAATCGTTATTGCTTCCACTTGTTCGTTATTAATCACGTTAAATGAAGTACACACCCCCAAAAAAAATACAGTAGGCTTCAATTCCTGTAATAACTTAAATACGCTTTTAACAAATCGCAATTCTTTTCTTGGATTTGTTAATTGACGAACCGGAGCCTGGGTAATCTATCATGGGATTTAAATTTACTAACGTATACTACTATGTTTTATATTCGAAGTGGGTAGATAGACATTTACATTCTGCATGCTACAATGCTATCTAAACAACCAAATGATCAATAATGCGTATGCGATGTTCCTTGATGAGCTAGTGGGAGGAATTGTATAAAATTCGTCTGTATGTCGACCATAGCAAGAAAGGTCGAGGCATACATATAATTTTGTAGGGAATCAAAGTATATGCTTATATACGGTGGATCGGTAGCATGATTTTTATTTGGTTCGAATGTGCCAGTAATAATTGGGCGTCTAGTTTGATATGGAAAATGGACAGTCTTGGTGTTCAACAGATACAAAGAACCTAGGAATTAATAATGACTAATCACCATTCATCGCCTAAAGGCAAGCAATATGCCTAATATGGATTTCTGCCCAACTTTAAGAAACAAGATATCCAGGGCATAGCTCTTCGATCTACTTAATTATGCAAATTTAAGAAGGAATTTACTTTTAATTTTTTAGATTTATAAATATAACTATTTTTTATCTAGGCTTAATTGCGTTTTTTCTTCCAAACTTTTGTAATATGACAAATTTTGTCCTCAAATAATTTTTTAATTGAATTTTGATCACAAAATTTTGCCCTTTTGTCATTTGTCCGTTAGATGATTAATGGCCTACTAACATGGCCTTTATGATATGGCATAACTTAATGACATGACATTTTTTTATGACTTAATTGCATTATTTTTTATGGCTTAATTGCATTTTTTGCCCCCAAACTTTTGCAATCTAACAAATTTTGCTCCTAAATAATTTTTTTTTGACGAATTTTGCCCCCAAAATTTTAAAACATTGCGAATTTTGTCCTTCCGTCAATTGTTCGTTAAATAGGTAACAACCCTCTAACGTGATATAACTTAATGACATGGCATTATTTTTTTATGATAACTTTTACCATTGTTCTGTGCCACTATCTCAATAAATTACCCACAACTTATTAAAAGTTTCATTAATTGAGGCAATTTTTTTTTACATACAGACATATTACAATGATAAATTAGCCAGCCAATTTTAGAATCACTATCAAAAGGACAATGATAATCACCCAAGATGTAATTGCAACAAACTTCTAACACTTTTCCATCTTTTTCGCCTCCTTCACCTTCCTCAACAAATTCCTCAAATTTTTCTTCTCGCATCTATTAACCACAAGATCAAACCATTCAAAGAAGTTACATCCTTTTTTCCTCAGCCCCTATATAAACAAAGACATGTTTAGCTTCTCATTTGACCATCATTTAATATCAACTTAGTAAATGTTACCTGATACAACCCACATCCATAAAAACAATGCTTGAGATTTTCTTTTGCCTAAGAAGTCAACAATGGAGTTTCAATGTCACAACAACACTATTGTTTTCTTTTTCGCAATCTGGAATACGATGCAAACAAAGTTTCAGACATTTCACTCTTGCCCCCTTGGTTCTCGCAACTAAAGAAATGCTCCTACAAATGTGCAAACCAATTATTCTGCCAAGCTTCAACTTTCTTTCATTTGTTAGTTTCAAAGAACAAGACAAATCTTGTTGAAGAAGGTAAAGGAGGTGAAAAGGATGGAGAAATGTTGGAAGGCTGCTGCAATTACATCTTGGGAAATTATCATAATTCTTTTGATTGTGATTTTGAAAATCATTGGCTTATTTACCAATGTAATGTGTCTATATGTAGAATAAAATTGCCTCAATTAGTGAAATTTTTAATGGGTTATGGGTAATTTTTGAGATAGTGGCAGTAGACAATGGTAAAAGTTACCATACAAAAACAATGTCACATCATTAAGTTATGCTATGTCATAAAGGTCACATCAATGAGCTATTAGTCATTTAATGAACAATTGACAACAGGACAAAATTCGCAATATTTTGAAACTTTGAGAGCAAAATCTAGCAAATAAATTATTTAGGGGCAAACTTTGCCAGATTGTAAAAGTTTGGATGCAAAAAGTGCAATTAAGCCATAAAAAAATGCCATGTCATTAAGTTATATCACGTCATAAAGGCCACATCAGTGAGTCGTTAGTTATTTAATAAACAATTAACAAAAGGCAAAATTTGCAATGTTTTGAAACATTGGGGGCAAAATTCACCAAAAAAAATATTTTGAGGCAAAATTTATCAAATTGTGAAAGTTTAGGGGTAAAAAGTGTAATTAAGCCTTTTATCTAATAGATTAATATCATTTTATTAATGAAAAAAACAGAATGATACACTCTTCTTACATTAAGAATGTGTTTTTATATTTATCAACTAGCTTATTAACTAGTGTCATCAAACATTTTCCAATCTTAAGAATAAGTTGATGTCTTGTTCCATTTGAAGGAACAAAATAAGAGAACAATAGCCTAACAAAGGGTTAAGCCATAAAATAGAATTCGTCATTGATTTGAGATATCGATGAGATAAATACCCACTTCACGTCAATGTTAGGCATAATGGGTATAGGGACCTCAAAAAAATTATATTTTCTTCCAAGCAACTAGCTTATAAACTTTCAGCTCTTTAGCTCCTAACTTTTAGTTTATAAGCTTTCAACTAACTTATGAGCTAATTTTATCAAACACATCCTAGTAAGAAGAAGTTTTTAAAATATAACATTAATGATGAAAGATATTTTAATTGTTATCACTACAAATTTACTAATAATTAAAATATAATATTTTAATGATTAAAGATATAATAATTTAATATTGTCAGTAAAATTGTGTTAAAAATAATTAGATACCTGACATATTAAAATTATTAATAATTTATTAATATTATTAATTTTAAATCATTAATGATGAAATATATTTTAATTAAAAAACATTATTATTAAATTTAACACATTAAAATTTACTTTCAATATAATAATGAAATATAATTTTAGTAACTAAAGATATTTTAATTATGAACTCTAAATATTAATTTTGAATAAACTATATTAATTTTTGAGTAAACCATCAAATTGGTCCTTGAAGTATCACTCTCTCTCCTAAATAGTCATTAAACTAATAAAACTATATAAGTAGTCCCTAAAGTATTAGAAATCATGCTACATAATCCCTCAAGTATTAAAAAATTCTTCAAATTAGTCCCTTACCAAGGACTAAATTGATGGATATTCAAAACTGTAGGAACTACTTATGTAATTTCATTAATTCAAAGACTATTTAAGAGAGAAAATAATACTTTAGGGACTAAATTGATAGTTTATTCTTAATTATTAAATAATTAGATTTTAGATTTTTATTTATTTTCACTATGTATTTTTGAATTTTTTTAAAATTATTTAAATGTAATTATTTTATTAATATGAGCTAAAATAAAGAATATTTTATCAAAAATTGTAAAAAGAAAGCAAATCTTACATAAGAAACTTCATAAATCTTAAATGGTTAAGAAAATTTTTATAAAGTTAAAATTAATAAATTTATTAAACATTAAAAATTAAAATATTTAATAAATAGTATAAATTCACATATTCTTAATAATGTTTTTTAAATTAATTTTTAAATTTAATAATTTAAATATATCTCGTCATTAATATTAAACTTTTCAATCTATTTTCTTTTTTAATGTAATAGTTTATTGCTTTCTCTTTTCATAATGGTTAGAGAATAGATTTAAATCCAAAGACTTACTCCTATACTAGATACATTTCCTCACTTTAAAATTGTACAAAAATGTTTTCTTTAACTAACAAGACAAGTGGTGTATATATTCAATGAATGAGTTTTGAATTTATACATTTAGGTTTATTTGGGTAAATAGCTTAATTAAATGTTTATTAAATAAGTGTTTATCATATAAACATTTATATATAAGCTGATTCCATAATTGAAGAGATAATGAAATTAAATTATTTTCATACAAGTTAAAAGTTATTTTAATAAAGTCTAAGGAGTTGGTCGAATGGAACAAGATAGGGTCTCGCATATGACAGGGTCTTGTATATGACAGGTTACAGGTTCGAGTTTCCATTCGTCTCCTTAGAACGAGATAAATGTAAGTATCTCTATAAGCGCTTTTTGAGCCCGAAAGCTTTTCCTGCATTAGACAAGGGTACCATCCACTTCCCCTAAAATTTTAATTTCCAAAAAAATATATTTTTAATAAGTTATTTTGAAGAGTTTTTTGAGGATAAATCAATATTATAAATTACTTTCATAAGTTCTTCTAAATATCTATACAAATACTTATATCACAAGACAAATTCAAATAAACTATAAATTAGTCTTTTCAAATGCACCTTATATTTTCCTTGTATAATTTTTCAGACTCAACTATTCTATTATCGTCTTATTTATATATATAAAAAAAGGGGCTGATAACAATTTTCTTTTATGTCATTATTACTAGTTTGCTTTTATTTTTTAATTTTAACTCAAGGGGAGATTCATAATATACTTTATAAGGGAAGGGAAGTAGGAGATAAAAGAATGAAAAACGTTATTATAAGCTATCGAGCTTGCACACTCAAAAAATAAAACCGATAAACCGATAAAAAAAAATTGAAAACCGAATAAACTGAAATCTAAATAAATCGAAAATTGCAAAAACTGAATTTTTTTTATTAGACTGGATCAGATTTTGGATTTGATTTTGAAAACCTATTCAATCCAATTCAAACTGAATTTATATATTTGTGCATATTTTTATTTATAAATTTATGATATCACTCATATTTATTATGTAATTTATACTTATTTATGAAAAATATATTTAATGAAATATAGTTTTTTAGTAACTACTTAAATAAAGATATATAAATATAATTATCAAGTCGTGTAAATTTATTTTTAATAGTCTACATTAAAGAGTTATGCTACTATTAGGTATACAATGACTTATAGATGAAATATTTGATATTTTTAATTATTTTTTATTATATTTATTATATATCTTATTATTTATTTAATACTTTTTCCAAAGATAAATAAAATAAACTAAAACTGAAAACCGATCTAATCCAAACCATTTTAGATTGGATTGGATCAAATTAGATTTAAATCTTAAATCAAACCGATTAGATTATAAATTAAGAAAACCAAAGTTATTGAATTGAATAATTTTTTTCTTCAAACTCGATCTAATCCAATCCATGAACACTCCTATTTCTGTGCATGCACAGTTTCTTTTTATAATGTAACTGCAAGTTTTAAAAAGCTTTCAACTATTCAAGTAAATTATGATTATTTTTCACTCAAGCAAATTTTCATGATGATGCCCGCGAACTTGTAACTTGATTCGCGCATACTTAAGGTTTTGTTTGAATAAATTTTCCATATGTATTTATAAGGAAAGGTAATAAGAAAAAATAAATTAATATTTTTTTATAAATTAAAATCAACTTATACACTTAATTTTTTTAAAATATTTTTCATTTAGTATCTCCAAAATTTTACGTACATAAATTGATTTTAGCTTATGTGAAAAACTTAATTCATTTTATTTTCTTATTTTTTTCTTATAAATACTTATAAAAAAATTTATCTAAACAAGAGTGTGCTTTTAGTGTTAGAAAATCTAATTTTCAACCGGACACATTTATTTTTAATTTCGTATTTATGTTGCACTCCCAATATAACAATAATAATAAAAAAAAACATTTTATCTCCGAAAAGTTGGGTTGTTTGTGAAGTGGAGCCCAAAATACTTTTATTTTTCCTTTAAAAATTCTTTTTGAGGTGTTTGATTTGAAATATCTTATTCTTGCTAAGGTGATGTTAGGTATCTATATTCCTTTTTTCTCATTTTATTTATTGTTTAAAATAACATACACATTTTAAGAAAACAATTAATTATACTAATTTCTATGATAAAATAATTTTATTTAACTAAACTACCTTTATTCTATAAATAATTAATTACATTGTATAATAACAATTATATATCTATTAGTATATTTATTTCTTGAGGGTATTATTGGAAAAAATTATTATTATTTTTTTATATTTCAAAATGATAAATAATTTGAGATGGAGAAAGATTCCAAAAATAATAAATAAAACGAGACAAATATTTATTAGGAAGAAGGAAGTGGCAGAAGTAGAATTCAGTATATGGGTTTCAACCCGTAAGCAGTTCGGTTAACCTGTGAAGTGTGAACAAAGTGAGTTAGGACCAATTAAAATGTTGATCCATTTAAATGTAGACTTATTCGGCCTGATTCGTTTAACATGCAAGTTGTGGGTTATACAAGTTGGGGTCTGCGAGTTAACGAGTTAGCCTACAAATCACTTGCCTTTTTTAAATATTAATTATTATTTTATACTTTTATTGTTTAATTAAGTTTTTGAATAATTACTATTTAGCGTCTGATTAGTATATATTGAGCTTTTTGTTAGTATTTGAATGTTTATAATTTCTTGATGTAAAAAGTTAAAAATTAGTGGGTCAATGCGATCCAATCTATTGAAATACAGACCAACATAGAGTGAGCTAAATGTACCAAATTGACCCATATACCAACCTCTAGAAGTATACATAAGTGTAAATAATTAATTACACAATATCATTATAATTATATATTTATTAATATGTTAATTTTTTGAAATTATTATTTTAAAAAATAATTGATATTTTTATATTTTAAATTAATATATAATTTGAGATAAAAAAAATTCTAAAAATACGGAAATTTATTAGTAATGAACAGAGAGTCAAGGAAGAAAGGAAGTAGCAAAAGTACGCATCAAGATTCCAGATCATTATGCAATCCGATAGACATTCACTCCGAAACACGCGCATTCTGTTAGATATTTTTGGTCGACCTCCTCTTCTATGTATCTTCTTTGTCTAATTGTCTTATCAGTTTTCATTGAAAAACATCAATCCCACCCATAAAAAATTACCAACGAGTAATAATCGTATAGTCCAGCCAGACTGAGAAATTGATTCCTACATCGCTAAAATTAGAAAGATAGTAGACACTTGACACTTATCAACATAAGGCTAAGGGTAACGTTCTATTTTCTTAATATTTTATAAAGTAAGTATTAAATGAAAAAATAATGTATTTAATATTTTATAATTATAAAACACATTTAATTATTTTTTATTTAATAAAAAATATTTATAGAATAATGTTATAGGAAAAATTATAATTATTCTTAAATTAAAGAAATTTTTAATAGAAAATATTAAATTCCATTCTTAAGACTATTTTTTTTTTGTCTAAACTTAAGATTAATTTTAAACATTTAAAAATAATAAGTTTTATCAAGGTTTTTAAAATCAAACCAGTAATTGAATTTGTGAAAACAATAGTTAAAGATTCAACGGTCTAATCATGGTTGAATCAGTAATAATTAAATAACATCATTTTAATTTTTAATATGATATATTAAAAAATATTAAACAAGGGATAACATAATATTCATAACTTCATATTATTAAAAATTAAAGTTCACTTATAAATGCCATGGCTCATAAGTCATAACAATTAATATTCAAAATTAAACATGAAACTATAACATTTAAGTTCAATAACACACAATAATATTTTTAGCAACTATAATTACAAAATAAATAAATATAAATAATATGATTATCTATGATCATAATATTGTGTTAGAATTATATCAATTATCATATTGTGAGTTTTTTAATTAAAAAAATTCCAAAAATAACTAGTTCAATCTGATTCTTGATTGGTTTTGGCCGATTTGCCTGATTTTGAATTGGTTCCATCGGTCTTATACTAGTTTTTTGCAAGACTAGTTTTTAGGGTTAAATGAATTAATTTGGTGGGTGGTTCTCAATTTAACCAGTCCAACTTATTGATTCAATTTTGACAGCATAAATTTTTATTAAAAAAATGTTTATTATTAAAAAATATAAAAGTATAATAAATATTTATTTTTAATAAAAATTAATACTTTTATATTTTTAAAATTACAGTTTAATTTCTATATATTGTTAGCGTAATGATTTTTATACTATTAACTAATTAGAAATTGTATTAAATATAATTTTTAAAATAATTATTGCAAAATAAAGGTTAACCAAACTTTTTAAATAACCGTTTAAAAAAAAAACTAAATTCTTCAAATTTAACCCTTTTGTTGAACTTTAACACTATAATCAACCAAATGCTCGGTCACGTTTGACCTGCTACCAACAATGATTTGCGAAAGCTTGGTGGGGTCAATTTGAAGTGGATTCCACCAATGTGTAATGATAAAAGATTAGAACAAGAAGTATTTATTTGCTGTGACACACACTGATACGTGCCGTAGATCAATAATACTGTACGTGTTCAGATAAGCGTTGACCTTACACTTCTGGTAGATAGCTTGTTTAAGATAATCATTTCTCTTTTCTTTCTGATCCTTTCCAATTGACAATGGTTCTTCTGACTAGAACACTAGCTAACCATACAAATTAAACTGTTTACGAGTGAAGGTGCTTCATAAGTACCAAAAGATTTCCATTTATTTATAGGTTAATAGCACATATTGATATTAAAAATATTTACACGGTGGCTTGTTTCTCCAGTTTTTTTTTTTTTTCAATAATGACGACATTGAAATTTTTTTTGGTACAGAACGACGACATTGAAGTTAGATATTATTGGATTTGCAAATTAAAATACGGAACATAATTAAAATGAATAGCATGTAATTTACACGATGCCGTGACCTGGAGACATGCCCAATCTAATCTAAATATAAGATAATTAAAGCCTTTAGTTGAATTTCTAAAAAATATGGATAAAAAAGTTCTTAAAATGTTTTTAATTACTAATATTTTATTTTAAAATTAAATTTATTAATTAATATATAAATAATATTAAGAGTAACTTTTCTCTTAAAAAGAGTACATTGTCTTATTGTGATTCATCTCTCTCTTAAATAATGAATTTATTTATCTCGTTAATTAAATTTTATTATTAGGCTTAAATATGCTTTAAGTTCCTGCAAATGTGATTCTCTCTGATTTTAGTCCTTACAAAATTTTTGTTATTATGACATTTTTTTAGTGTTCTTTTTAGTCTTTACCATTAACTATGATTAATTTAGTGCTGACATGGCTAACATAATATAAAATATTAATTAAGATAATTAAGATAATGAAGAATATTTTAAATTAAGATAGTTAGATTACTTTTAGGTGTGTAATCCAATTAAGTAATATATTTTAGTATTTATTGTTTTATATAAATAAGATAATTACATATAGTTTAATTTTATAATTTCTTTTTCATTTTTAATATATTATGAACAGTAATTTTATTGTTTTTAATATTGTTCTTACTTTTTAATTTACTAATTCATTTTTAACATTGCAATTTAAAAAAAAATTATAATTTACTTAGACACTTATAATTTTTTTTTAGTATCTTACTTTGATGTTATTTTTACATTTCAATTCATTAATTTTCACTTATTGTAGTATAATTTATTCTTTTTAATATATCAGAAGCAGTAATTTTGTCTCTAAAAATAAAAGTAATATATTAAAAATAAATTATAAGCATATAAGTAAATTATAATTTTTAAATAAAAAATACAATGTTAAAAGTAAATTAGTGAATTGAAAAATAAAAATAATATTAAAAACAATAAAAATCACTATTTATAATACATTAAAAATTAAAAGTAAATTATCTGTAATTATCTTATTTATATAAAATAATAAATACATTATTTAATTAAATTACACACCTAAAAATATTCTAATTATCTTAATTTAAAACATTCTTTATTACCTTAATTATCTTAATTAATATTTTTTATTTTGTTAGCCATATCAATATTAAATTAACTAGAGTTAATGTTAAGGACTAAAAAAGAACACTAAAAAAATGTCAAGGATTTAAACCTAATAAAAACTTTTGCAAGGACTAAACCTAGACAAAGTCATATTTGCAGGAACTTAAAACATATTTGAGCTTTATTATTATATTATCTTAATTAAAATACAAATTTCTATTATTTAATATTATAAAAGTTGAAATAGATTAAAGTCACCTAAATACTTATTGTCGTGAAGGTTAATTAATAATTACCTATTATGCATATTGATCAAGCTAAACCTTATTGGTATTGGATTTGCTTCATCAAGTTGATAATGGTGTTGTTAGTCTAAGTACAAGGGAAGGTGGAGAGTTATCTATAAAAGCACTCCAACATACAAATAATTGTATTTAATTAAACTAACAAAATAGCATTATATAGGAAATGTTTGTCTTCTCAGTACTTTTGCATATGATCTATTTATAAGACGTAGATGTGGGTGAGTCCCCTACTTATGTATTTGAGCATGACCTTGAGAGGTGTTTCAACTTTCAAGCAACATCTCTCTACCTTGTAAGGGATTCGAACATTCAAGACCGCTTTGGGTTTACAGTGTTAGATTGGGTCAACTTGAGCAAACTTAGAATACATATATTACATATGAAATATTTTCAGCAATTTTTATTGTTTCAACATGAATTTACACTATTCCGCAAAAAAAAAAAAACATGAATTTATGCTTTTCAAAACTACAATTAATAAGATATTATTTAAATCAATAATATCCTAAAAAATTAAATAAGTTGACTTTATTATTAATTAAAATGAAAAATATTAAATAAAATTGATTACAATGATGTAACAAGTAATTTTGTATCTTAAAAGATTTTAAAAATAAACTTCAAATGAAATTATAATATTTTTAATAAATTATTTTAATTAATTTTAAAAAGTTTTATTTTAAAATTCGTTTTAAACCTAGCTAGGTTCAATGAAGACATTTACAATGTTCATGAATGGACTTACAGACTTCAAATATATTACGGAACAGCCTTTATACTACTCCATGTTTCTAATAAAAAATTATAACAAATAGCACATTCTTTTAAATTGATAATGGAACACATATAGATAACTTCTATTACCCCCAGAAATCTTCCATGTAACACACGCTTTTAAGCTTGGAGACCACAATTTTATTAGGTTTTGCTCGAGGAATCTGTCATACTCAAAACTAAAGAAAAACCTATCTAATTATATATTTTGTTTGGCTTATAACAGCATATTGCGACTGCTGAATGCCTAGCCATCCAAATAAATACGTGGCCTAGTACGTCCAATAGTCAGTCCTCACACTCACAACACAGTCACACTGCCGTGGGCACTACGTGTTGTTCTTTGTTTCGTAGTCTTTTTATTTTATTTTTGTTAATTGAGAATCTTCCAAAATGAACAAATTGAGGGCACAACATATGATTCGAAGGAAACTTTCGGTGTCATATGATATAATGCAGCTGGCTAGGCTTGATATGAATCCTTTCTTCCCCTAACCAACTCCAACATGCCTTTCAGTAATTTGCAAAGTGATAAACAGATTTCTTAAATAAGAGTCCCCATGACCCATGTGTCTACTTCATCAAACCCCCTTTTTTAGTGGAGGAGGTTTTGCCTTTGCCTAAGGCGGGTCCTAGTTTGGTTTCTATGCTAAGAATAGTTCAAACATCAGGCTATTCCGATTAGTTTAATTAATATTGAAAATAGACAATTTTTCACTAAAGAACATCAACATAGTGAAACTGTCAAAATTTAAAAAAAAAAATCAAGATAGTGAAATAGATTTATAGGAAATGAAGTATCTACGTAACATCTTTATTAAAGTGTTTTCTTCTCCTTGATGAGTTTTTACTCCGTTACGCGTAATGTTATATTATTTAATAGATTAATTAATAGATAAAAATATAATTTTGAATATTATAAAAAAGGAAATATAAATATGTTGAAGAAAAGATAATTCAATCTCATAGTTTTAATAAATAACAAACAAAGTAATATGAAAAATATATAAGTGTGTTAAATGCTAATAATTCGAGAGTTTTCTCTAAATGTATAGGAAAGATATAATGACATTCATTCGATAATAACATGTTATACATCTTATGAAGAATTGTCGTAAGACCATGTGCAATTTTAGTCATAAGGTCTTATCGTCTTAAAACCATTCAATTTTATGAAGGAAAAAGGTTTTATTTTAGGAGTATTGTCGTCAAATAAGAGGAAAAAAAATCAGCAAATAACAAGCTTAGAAAGAGTAGCAATCTTAAATACTATGCCTCCACTAAGGGTTTGTTTGGTATAGTGGAAATAGAGGGGAGGAAAGGGGAAGAGGAAGAAAGAGAAGGGAAGTAGGAAAATTGGATGTGTTTGGTAGAGTGAAAAGAGAAGAAATTTTTGAAAAAAATGGTGGGACCCACAGCTAAACTCTTCCACCCAAATATGAAGAGATTTGTAGAGAAATCGTACGCATGCCTTGGCTTTTCCAAAAACAACCCTCCTTTTGTCATTATAAATCGATTTTGTGCCTTTATAAAATCGATTTTGTGGTAACCAAATAAAACATAACATTCTCTCTGAGCCAAAATCAGTTTTGTGTAGAGCCAAAATCGATTTGATGTATATGTGGATGATAAGCAAATCGGTTTAGTTGAAGCATAAAATCGATTTATCACAAGAAAAAAGAGAAAACATTATTCAAATTTGTAAGGGTATAATGGTATTTAACTAATAATCCAACTTCCTTTCTTTTCTTTTTTTCAAACCAAACAACCCCACAATTTTATTTCTACTCTATTTTTCTTCTATTCTCTTCAACTAAACATCCTCTATTATCACCTTATTTCTCTTCTTTTCTTTTCTCACATCTTCCCTTCCTCTCCCTCTATTTTCTTCCTCTCTACCAAACACACCCTAAAAAGAAGAGTAGCCAAGTAGCCTCTTAAATACTAAACCTCACACTAAAAGAGAAAAGATACCATGGACTTTCAAGAATATCAACATGTCACTCACGTGAATAAAAAGATCTATTTACTTTAGATTTTCGTCAAGTCTAAAGGAATAAAAAACACTTTTATAATATGAAATCACTGTCACAAATGTCTATATCATTTATTGTGTATTTAATGTGTCAATGGTCAAATATCTATTAAAATGCCTTTAAATAGAATAACCTCCCCATCATCCCTCAAGAAGAAGTGCATAAACTGTTAAAATTTACATATAGCATGATTAAATAGTCCTCTCATTATAAATAATAAATATATAGGATCATAGTTACAAGTTAGGCAGAGGAGCTGTGACAACAGTGACAGGGTAGGAGCAGCGAAAAAAGGAAAAGAGAAAAAGAGAAGGTATAAAAGGAAAGAAGGGAAGAGTGAGAAAGAGAAGGAAAAGATAAGAAAAAAGAAGGAGGGAGATGGCGACCAAAAATTGCCTTGGGGGTGGCCCAATTTCTAGCAACTAGTGCATTTTTTCTTTTAATCTATTTCTTTGCTTTTCTTTTCTTTTCCTCTCTCTCTCTCTCTCTTATTGATTGGTAGTGCTCACAATGTGCATTGGTGTCATAATGGAGATAGGGTTTAGAGAAAGAAGGAGAACAACACCAGTAATGGGGGTGTTTTTTATTATTTTTTTCTATCCATGCCTATTTGCGTTGGCTTAAGCAATGACCAAGCTGTTGCTATTAAATGCCGACATCTTTTGGCTGAGACAAACTAGTTTGCGACAAGTTCATTAGTAATGCCCACAAAGCCACATGGTCGTTGCTTAGTTGACGATGAAAACGTAGAAAACAATGACTTTTGGCCGTCATTTTTTTGTGCTTTTGTTCTTGTGAATTAAAGGAGTTTTCAAAACGCATTGTTGATTAAATATCTTGAAAACTACTTTTATAAGCTCAATAATTAATTATATGAAGGTAATATGAAAGTATTTTGATTCAATCTCATTTCAAATCTTTGGAGAACTAAAGAAGCAATTATTTTGATACAATAATTGATTATTGTCATCGTAAATTGAGATAATCAATTATTTTTAACCATAATTGATTATAATAGCCGAAGAATTACTTTGTGAAACTTAGTAATCAATTATTAGTACGAATAATTGATTATGACGACTTATAATGGGCTAAATACACGGTTTTCTATTTGCCTACTTACCTTATTTAAAATTGGCTTACATATACACAATTTTTCATTAGAAAAGCACAGGAGAAATCAATTGAAAATTTCTAAAATCTCTCTTGAGCCTTGATTCAATTGTGAGATTATAGAACATTAATTTGTGATTGTCTCACTTCTAAGAGTGTTTCCTTGCTTTGGTTTTTTATTTTACGTGAAAAGGGTGAGGTATCCCTTTAGAAATTCTAAGGTGAGGCATCCTTGATTGTAAAGTCTAAACTATTGTAATACTTTGATATAGTGGAAGAAAATCTCAATCTTGACTTGAGAATTGGACGTAGGTTACAAGTAGTTGGTAAATAAATCAAGCTAAGTCCTAGTGCATTCTTCCCTAACTTTACTCTAATTTGTGCACTGTATCTTATAGCTAATTTTTGCATATCTTGCATATTTGCCATTTTTTATTAAAATTAAGGATTAGGGATTTAGCAGTCGTCATTAATTGAATTGTTTCTAGTTGCTTGTTCCTTTTCAATTCAATAATTGTATCCTCCATGTGCTTGACAAAAGACTTTTTGCAAAAAATAAAAAATAAAATTCAATTCACCCCCTCTCTTGAGTTTATTGGTCATTTGGGTAACAAATTCAAGATTCCCTACATGGCATTTGAAGTTAAAATTTTCCCTTGTGAACAATATATTAGAACTTGATTAAATTAAAAATTGTAATAATGAAAAATTATTATAGCATTTCATATGAGAGCAAATGTGAGGCAATCACCTAGCAATTATTATCACTTTTCTTCAACTTAAAACATATATCTTTGACATATTTCTCCCAAAATTTACAAACCATTAATCCATTATAGTATTGTTGTATAAGAATGTTCATGTTTGATTGAATAACCTATGTGATATAACAAACCATTGTCATAGAATACATAAAAAAAAGTGAGAAAAAGATGCATAACATGATACAAGTCACAAGTCATTGAAAGAAATCTACTCCTTATATATAAATTAGAGTACACAACTTAGAAAGTGAGTCTTTTACTTTTTTTAGTCTCTCAATTAGTTCACTATCTATATTATCTCTTTTCTTTAGTTCCTTTGAGTATGACTTTATTTCATAATCATTAAGAGAAAAAAAAAAGTTTTCTCTCACTCCTTATTGTCACGTGACTTTTTTTTATCTTAATTTAATTTAAAATTATAATAATTTTTTTATTAATAAATTAGAAAGTTATTTATTTAAATTATGTTAAAATAATAAAAATTAACATTATAAAAATTTAAATTTCATCTTATCTAATACTATTTACATAACTTTTTTATTTTATTTTCAATTATAATAAACAAATAATAAATAAATTAAACAAATATCTTTATCCTTTAATACTTTTATTTAAATTTTAAATTAAATCACTTTTATATTTAATTTTTTTCAATTTTTAAAATATTACTAAATTATGAACATTATCTATATATTGTGCATTAAAATACTAGTTAAAAAAAAATTAGAGACAGCCACATTGCACACAACACAACGCGAAAGAAGTTAATTAAAATAATAAAACAAAGTAAATAAAATATCAAACATAAATTATACACACGTGTAAACAATAAAGAAATTAAATCCACTATAGGAAACCTGCTTTCTTTGCGTCCTTAAGCAAAATTATTTTTAAAATAATTAAAAATATTCTATAACTATAACAAAAGAAATACTCTTTTTGTCTCTACATTTTATTAAATCATTTTACTTTTTAATTTCTCTCTAAACCACCCACTATTTTTTCAGACTCTCATATCAAATTAATTATATTGAATTATTAAAAGATAAAAATTGTTAAAAAAATATATTTTTTAAAAATTAATATATATATATAAGAGAGAGAGAGAGAGAGAGAGAGAGAGATTTGTAGATTGTTTGGATGAAACGAAAAAATAACGAGATGAAAATTACAAATAATAATGTATTTTTTATTTATTAAAGAAAAAAGAGAAGAAGCACTAACTTTTAAAAACAAAAAATTATTTTTTATTTTTCTAATTCAAAAATCAATTTTTTTTCTCATTTCTTTTCCCTCAAATAAATAATCAGTGTTTTTAAAATATGTATTAACAATATCTTAAAATAAAAGTAAAATAAATGAAAATAATAATTTACAATTGATATTTTTTCGTTTACAAGTGTTTGTTAAAAAATTAAGAGTAAATAACTATTTTAGCCCCCAACGCTGGAAGACACTGTCACATTAATTCATAAATTGAAGGAAATTAAAAAAAGTCTTTAAAAGTGTCAGTTGACAATCACATTAGTTCAAAATTTAAAAAATATGTGACTAAAGTGATAATATTTTGTATATTTAGAGACTAAAATAATTGTAAGAAGTTAAATTTAGGTACTTATTTGACATTCTATGGATTTTTTTTCTAATTTCATTCAATTTAAGGACTAATATGACATGTTTCATTTTAAAGTAATTGATTACTAAAAAATTAAACATGTAAAGATGTTTAAAAATCATAATATTTGATATATTTCTTTTATAAAAAATATTTAATATGTTTTATTTTAAGATTTAAATGTACTTTTGGTTCCTATAAAATATTACTTTTTTATTTTTAGTCCCTGTAAAATTATTTTTTTTAAAATGGTCCTTGTAAATTTTTATTTTTTTTTCCTTTTATTTGTTATAATCCCTTTAATATATCTATTTTTTTTTGTTTTAATCCCTATAATATTTTGTTTATTTTGAATTAGTCTCTTTGAAAAAAATTAACAAAGACTAAAAGCAAATTGTTTACATATTATGAGGATAAAAATGAAAAAAAAATAATTACAAAGACTAAATAAAATAATAGGGACCAAAATCAAAAAAAAGAATTTTACAAAAATTATTTTAAAGTAATATTTTTATAAAGATCAAAATCAAAAAAATAATATATTACAAGAACCAAAAATATATTTAAGTTTTATTTTAATATTTTACCAAATTATGCCGTTGATAAAATGTGACTTTTTTCCGTTTAATTTAAAAGGAAAATTGAAGAAGTGAGAAGGATAGTTTGGTGACGTAAAAGTGGCACTGGATTAAGTGATGGTACGTGGCAGAAAGAGAGTGATTGAGGACGGGAAGTCTGCAAAAAAGTGTCAGTGGAATTAAAACGGTTCTGTATTATACTTTGTCGTCTTTTATTATTATGGGCAGCCCACAGCTTTGTGAAACTGAAAGCCGTTGGATCGCAATTCAGAGGGCTCAACTTCCTCCGCCATTCAGGTTAACTAACCCAACCCCATCTCAGCTTTAAGTTAAGTGCCCCTGTACACTCAATTTTCACTTTTGCTTTTGCATCCCTGTGACCCTGTCCTATCTAGTATCTATTAAATACCCAGATTTACAATCTTTCTTTTTCTTTTGGTCCTTTCCTTTTTATTTAAATTTAAAATTATTTGTTATTTTCTATTTATAACCAACGCAATTTTATTAAGATTCTGCGGCTTTAATTAATTTACTGATTAAGATTTCTGCATAAATTTTCCAACTACAGCTGTTTACACCTTTTATAATAAGTATAGGAGTGGTTTTTCAAAGCAAATTTACTTGTTTTAATTGCCCTCACCTTTTTCAGCAGTAATCTAAATTAATGATTGTGAGTAGAAAAAACATGTACAATACTAGGGGTTAATAACAAAGAGACACGCAAAAAAAGAATAAAAAAATTCAAAGGGCCGCCAATACAATTCCACGAAGTAAATACCCCAACCAGAAAATATCGCGAATCTTAGCCTGCAACACACTCACCCATAGCCAGCGTTTCAAATTTCTATATATACATAGCTCGAGTAAAGCCAGGTTTGCCAAAACCGAGAGCCGAACCCGGCCTTTAGGGAGAAAAAGAAAAAGAAAAAAAAATATATCCCTTGTCTTTCTGTTTCCCTCTGTCGCTCGCATCGAGAAGAGAAAAATGGCGGTAGCTTCTAGAAAATCAAGAAGCGCAGTAATTGGATCCCTCTCCTCCACCCCTAGATTCTGCAACTCTCACTCTCCATCGTCTTCTTCCTCGGCTTTCGCGTCTTCCACCTCGAGCTTCTCCTCTCGCTCCACCACCTTCTTTCACCGCTCCTCCTCTCCGACACGTGTCAACCTGTGCGGTTCCTCCGCTCCCTCCGTGCGGTTCTCCCTGGACCGTTCGGTCTCTCCGAGCCGGTCCATCGCGGTGGCGCCGCGGCCCGGCACGGCGAGACAGAGCAACCCGCACCAGCAGAAGCGGACGTGCACGTGCTCGCCCACGACGCACCCTGGCTCCTTCCGCTGCGGCCTCCACAAGAAGACGAGCCACGCGGCGGCGCGGTACTCGCCGAACCGCCTCAACGCGCGCAGATCGGCGATGACGAACTCGCTCGTGAGAATTCGCGGCGTGGAGGGAGATCTCGTGAAACGAGCTCTCGCCGCGCTGATTCGCCCTTCCTCGCACCAGCAGAGAAGGCGAGGCGACTTTCACCCGAGGCCTAGCAGGCTCTCCGTTATGTCCAAGGCAGAGGACCTTTGAATTGAAAACGCGCTTCGGCTAACTTTACCGTTTCCGACCACCGCGGACGGCGGCGACAGCGGCTGCTCCGGATCCCGCCGAACTGGCTTGAGATCTAACGGATGCGTTGGCGATTTCGGAATCCAAACGAAAATTGATTATGTGCTTCATCTGTGTGTGTGTGCGCGTGTCTGTGTATATAATATAGAACTAATATTAATCAGTTGCAGCCATTGATGGCCATTCTTGGAGCTTCTGGACCTAATTTTATGGAAAACGATTTTGGTTAAAATTTTAAAATAAACAACTAATCCTCACTTAAGTTCAAAGCTAAATCCAGTCAAAATTTTGGTTCATCACAAATCTTCGTCTTCGTCGTTCAATTTTTTCTCAGTTCACTGTCGCTTTTCGTTTTACTTTTTTTGGCTTTTTTTTTAGTTTTTTCTTCGTTGTGACGTAACGTTTGTCATAAACTTTTCCGTGGTATCCGTTCGTCTTGTATGCCTTGTATTTCGTGTGTGTTTTTTCGTAATTTTTTACGTTTCTTCGTATTTTTAACTGTTATATTGTTCTGTATTTGTTCGCTTGGTGAGTTACGTATTCCATACGTATTGCTTTTTTTTAAGTTATGATTTATTTGTGATGTTTTTAATGTTTGGTGGTCTGATATTTTAAATAATTGTTTTTAGTGTTTGTTTTGCAGGGAATATAATTTTGGTGGCGAGTGGGGAGAACAGGACATGATAAGTTTTCCAGGGACTATAATTCTGCAGGGAATATAATTCCAACACGGGACATGATATGGCAAAACGGGATTGGGTCCAAGAAACAGGATAAAGTTTTATTGAGACGAGAGTGTAAAGCACAATGTTTATCATCAATGAAATCAAATAATGATTCACCATAATTGTTGATGGACTCACTAGTTATGACGATGGTGACCCCGAAGCTGTATTCCCATTCCATGCCAGAGACTGGATGAAATCATGAATGGCGGTGGTGTGAATATATTTGTGGAATATGACGTCCGGCATGAGAATTGGGATAGAAAATGACTTGACCCTCAAAAACATTATCGGGTGAATGTTTCGTATGGTAAAGTAAAGTATTACTTTCAATACTAGAAAAAACAAACAAAATTATCTTTTATGTCTTAAAAAAGAATAAAGATTTTTATATTTTTAATTAATTAAAAATATAGATATTAATTTTAAAATAATTGTTACAAAAATTAATAATTTTACTATATATAATAATCTATGACTAAACTAAATGATAGTATAAAAAATTATATTATCAATACATTTTAATTAAATTCTATTAAATGGAGTTTCAAATATGATTTATGTATGTATAAGTGACGTTGATTAATTTTGCCTAAAACTCACTATCCACGTGAAAATTTTTAAAAACCTTCCACCCCCTACCCCCTACCCCCTTCAAAGGCACTGCTAGCCTGCTAGTTAACAAATAAGGTAAATAGCATATTTATAAGAAAATTTTCAAATATATAAATATAAATTTAGTTCTTGAATAATTGAATAGTGTTCATTATGTCTAAATACTCCAAAATTATGGGTGTAATTAGGTCTTGGGTCGGGTTTGATCTATTTTAAAATTCAAATCGATAAAATAAAGATTAGTTTGAGTTGGGTAATCAAGTCGAATGATTAAATATTATTATATTTTGAAATTTTGAAAAAAACAAAAAAATCATCCAAATAAGTACAATACAAAAAATTAAATAAAAAGATGACACTCTATAACTAAAATTAAAAAAAAATAAGAATCTCACTTATAAAAAATAGATTAATAGATAAGTTATATTATAAATTATAATAACTAGGGAAAATAAAGGCACTTTGTGTCTCTCTTTATTTTTAAAAATAAAAAAATAAAAGAGAAAGAATGTGTAATGAGTAGTTTATAGAAGAGTTAAAAAGTAAAATAGTAGATAATTTAGAGAATAATTAAAGGATGTAGGATTCCAATAAAAATGAAGACCAAAAGAAAATATCTTCTTTATTATAATTATAGATTATTAATTAATAATATTATACGTATATTGGATTTGATTGGTTTTGGAACTCATGAACTGGATACCGGACTTAACCATTATTAGGTTAGAAAAAATGAATCTAAACCGAATGAATGACCCAATCTAAACTACTGAATTATAATTGGGTGCGTCAGTTGGATTCACAAGTCAATCCATACTTACTTGCACTCCTACCGAAAATAGTACTTACGTGAAGAGGGTACCAGCTTGAAAAACAAAATTAAATAAGTATCTTAGGACCATTTCAAAAAGAGGATAGCATACATACACTAATTAAGAGTGCTATACACATAGCGATAAACTCTCACATTAACATACACTAATTCGGGGAAGGGGGGACTATCACACTCCAATAATTTTTTCTTAATTTTTTGAAAGCATATCCTCTACTAGTTTGAAAAATTAAAGAAAAAGAGAAAAGAAATAGAGGACAAATACTAGCTAAGATTCTCCAAAGTAGGAATTTCCTTATTTTAGAAGGATGTAAGACCAAATAAAAAAAAAGGATGTAAGATTTTCATATACACACCTCCAATCTACTATCTCCGTCTTTAAATGTAAGATTCTTTTTATAATTTTGTTTGTCCTTTTTTATAAGACTCTTTTTAAATTATTTTTATATTAATTATTTTTGACCAAAATAACTCTTAATTACTTTATAATTTTTTTAGTTAATAACCAATAAATGTTATAAATTAAATAAGATAAACTCATTATCTCTGACTGAAAAAGAGACTAGCACGTATTAATTAATTAGGTAAAGAAAGTGAGATGATGAGTACCAATGATCTTAAGAGCAATTTTGAAAAAAAATAAAAATACAAACTGTTAACAAATTTTATGTTTCTAACTACATTAATATTAAATTTTATATTTATTAAAGGCAATGTGTAATTAAATGAAATAAGACTATCACATGTTATATATTAAAGGCTTAAATATGTCTTTAGTCCTTATAAAATGAATGAGTTTTGATTTAGTCTTTATAAAAATATTTCTTTAATTTTCATCCTAAAAAAACTAAAGGACCTATTTAGTGAGTAGGATAGGATAAGATAACTATCTTATCCTGTTGTAATCCATTATTTACTTGGGCCAGTAGAATATGATAATGCTATCCTATTCCTTATCCTATCCTGTTACCCTAGTGTATTTCTTATCCTAAAGGGGGAGCCGGATTACAAAGCAATAGGATATGATAAGTTTCTTTATATATATATATATATATGTAATATAGTAATATACAGTAATATGTATTAATTATATATAATAATAATAAGTTGACATGTAAATTAATAATTAAAAATTTAATAATTACTATTCAAATATTTTTTAAATAATAATTATTTGAATAATAATTATAATTTTAAAAATATTATATTTTAAGAAAAGTAACTATATAAATAAAAAGTAATATTGTATAGTTTAGTTAAAATTGTAATTTTTTTGTAAAAAAATAAAAAATTAATTAAAAGTTACTTTCAGAAAATTATATGTAATTTTATGAAACCGTAATTTGTCATTTGAACATAATTTATATTTTATCCTATCGTTATTTAGTTTGTTATCTAGTGTGCACCAATATTATATAAGATTATAGCTTATCCTGTTTTTATCCTATCCTATCCTATTCTTATCCTGCTCTCATATCATAACCTATCTTATCTTATCTTGACCACTAAACAAGCCCTAAAATCATTGTTTTTGGTCATACTATCATGTGACACTTATTAACTATTTATGTATTTAACGGAAGGTCAATGACCATCTCAGGTGGCACCCATTAGTGTTTATAGTACCATGTCAGCATGTGATACATCTAAAAATTTTTCTAGATCCTTAAAATAAATGTTATTTATCTATTTTAAAATCAATGTTAGGGACAAAAATAGTTGTTTCAAATTTTAGAGAATGAAAATCAAAGCAAAATGTTTCATAGGGACCAAAACCAAAATTCACTCATTTTAGAGGGAAAAAAAGTGATTTCAAATTTTAAAGGGATAAAAATAAAGAAAAAAATTTACAGGGACCAAAATGAAAACTCACTTATTTTATAGAGATTAAAAACATATTTAAGCCTATTTATTAATTATAAATTATTTATTAGATGTATCTTTTTGATATTAATAAAATCTATTAGGAAAATTAATTACAAATTTAATACACAAAAATATATACTAAACTATATACTAAAAAGTTCATTATTTTTATTAATTTTTAAAATAAATTTAATTTATAAATACATTGAAAATAACAAAATAAATACATATATATTGACAATATATACAATAATTTATTTATTGATTTCTAAGTTTAATTATTTTTTAAAATAAACTATAATGAGTTATTTTGGAATTTAATTACATATTAAAAATATTATTAATAGAATAGTTTTAAATCTTGACATTTTAAAGTAACAAAAATTTATTATAAAGAAATTATTTAAAGTTATTGAAAAAATAATTTCATAAAAACGTTTTAAAATAACAAAATCTATTAATAGAATACCTTTATTTTATGCATTTGGTTATAGTAAATTGAATTTTATTTGAACTATGAATAACGAAACATAATTCATACTGTAAAATTGTTAGTCTTACTATGAATTTTTATTATTCATATATAATTTGATAGTGTATTATGATATATATTGCTTTTCTTCAATTTGTAATATATAAATATTTTTATATGATATTAATTATATTAAATTGTAAAAATATATACTGATATAATTTTATACTTAATATATTCAAATTTATACCAAAAATCAAATTGATTCATATATAAAATATCACAATCAAATTAAAAAGGTTATACAAAATGTAATTAATTATAAAATTAAAAGACGAATGATAAATCGTAAGTAAATCACTCATTATATATATTATAAACAATTGTACATTTAACCAAACTAAATAAATAATCTAATATATATAACAATGATATCGATAACAACAATATTCTATTATCTATTATAAATAATTAAATATTTTGTTTTTCAATTATCAAATTATATATGTATTACTATTACCATCATATTCATTGTTTGCCCTAAAATACTTTGTATTTTATTATCTGTTCAAAAGTTAATAAAAGAATACTTTAATAAAATAATAGTTTATATATCATTAAAGATTATGGTTAGAAAAAGATATTATATAATGTTATCAAATCTTTTAATTAATTTAAAATTTTGAAATTATATATTCATAATAAATAATTACTATGAATATAAAATGATTGTTTCATACTATAAATAGTACTTCATAGTGTAAAATAAATACAAATGATTGCTTCTAAATGTTTCAAAATCAAAGTCATGACTATGGTTTATTATATATTTGTTCAGAATAAAGTATGAGTGTCATTTAATTTGAAAAGATAGCGTTAATTTAGGACCAAAATAACGAAAAAAATATTTATTATCATGGTAAAATGTTCTTGTTAAGCAATTGAGAATTTGAGACCAATATATATGATAATTTTTTTTTGTAGGTCAATATATATGATAATTAAAGTTACAAAACTTCTTACTTTTTAAATAGAAAGAATTATTATGTAAGCATCTTTTTATCTTTTTTATTATTAATTTTTTTATTGTCATAAATTTATTTCCCTTTTTAATTGATGTTAGTAACTTCTTTCCTTTATGATAGAAGTATAATTTTTAAAAGGAAAACTAATGAATATAAAATGAAATTTATAATATTTTTCAATATTAATATCTTTTATGAGATTTGTGTACATATATGACTTATATACAAATGCAAATATATTTATAAATAAAATATTTTTAAAACACACATTTGTATAAAATAAAATGATATAAGACATGTGTGAATATAAATTTATTTAAATATATATATATATATATATATATATATATATATATATATATCAATATCTATAACTTTTTTTATGTATATTTGGAAATATTTATATACATATCAATTTATATTTTTACAAAACCAAAAAATATTTGAGAAATATATTTAAAAATTATAATAATATAAAAATTACAAATTATAAACTTAACACTCACGAGTTATTACACTAGTAAATTGTATAAGTGGATGATGGAAAAATGCTCGAACAAATCATTTATAGCATATATCCAAATTTTCATTAACAATGTGGGATAAAAAAAAAAAAATAAGAGAAAAAACTATTAATACCATCTCATTTATAGATGACATTGTTTATGAAATCAATAATTATATCATGACATAATTGAAATATTGACAAATAGTACAAAAAATTAAAATGACATCAATAAATCAACTAATAACATTATTTATATTTTGTTATGTGTACATTATATGTTGCATTGTCTATAATAACATTATCATAAGAGTTAATATTTTTTTTATTATTGACTAAATGAGAAATATATGCATTACGCTAAAATATAGTTTATAATGTAATATTTAATTCGCACGTTTCTCTAGTGACTTGCGCATAAGAGTCTCCTAACTAATGAAGCTTGGGTTTGTCATGGTCTTACAAATGATCCCACTTGCCCACTGTGTAGAAAGGCTACTAAGGACTTGCTCCATGCTCTCAGGGATTGTGAGGCAGCAAAAGCAACGTGGGAGCAGGTTTCAGTTGGGCATGTTGACCCCTAGTTTCATTCTTTGAATGTGGTCGACTGGCTGCTTCATAATCTTTCTAGACGAGTTACTGGATGTAAGGAGTGGGATGCTTCCTCTGTAGTTACTCTAGATTCGATTTGGCACATGAGGAATAAGTTCATCTTCCAACAGGTTATTCCTAAGCCTAAGTAGACAGCTTTTGAGGTCAGAGCTCATACTTTTGAAGTTATCAATGCCTTCTCTAGTCATTTGCCTATGCATATTACATCCACACCCAGACTATTGCTCCTTATATTAGATGGAGTTACCCTTTTGAGAGGTCCTTCAAACTAAATTGTAATGGGGCTGTCTTTGAAGGACGACAAGCTTCATGTGGCAGAATCCTTAGAGATCATCTTGGCGCCTTTGTTTTTGCTTTCTCTTGTAGGCTAGGAGCATGTGCAGTTGTCCAAGCTGAGCTTTGGGCAATTTATCATGGGCTAAAACTTATTCGTGATAGAGGAATGAATGGAGATATTCTAATTGAGTTTGATTCGATTGTAGCTGTTCAGATGCTCAATACTGGATGCAGTAGGGGTCATTCTTGTTATTCTTTGGCGAATAAGATTGTCAGCATGGCAAACTAGGTCCGTGTTACTAGCTGTTCCCGTGTGTTCAGGGAAGCAAATCAAGTTGTTGATTCTCTTGCGAAGCATGGGCTAAGGCTGTCCCAGGGAATTCATGTATTTAACCAACCTCCTCCCTGGATTCAATTATCTATACTTGCTGATGTTTCTGCTGTGTCGTTCTTCTGTGGTTTCTAGTTTGGGCTTTTAGTCCCCTTGCTCTACCCAAAAACAAAATCTCAACATAACCTTTGGTACATTTTATTTTTAATCATAACTTCACTAAAATAATAACAATTCACATTATTAATTTTAATGAAAAATATACAAATTATAGTAAAAATATTGTCGATAGTAAATTGTTTATAAAAAACTATAAATTCATAAAAGTTTAATACAAATTATTTAGCAGATTTTTTTTATATTTTAAACTATTTTTTCCATAATATAAAATTGTGCAACACATAGGTATTACATTTGATATAAACAGTATGATATACTAGTTGCTATGATTAGTGTCTAAACTTTTATAATTTAATAGTAATAATTATAAGATTCCATACGACTGTGTATATAATAGACAAAGAGTTGAAATTTAGTGCAGAGTTGAAATATCATTTACAATTATAAATACGAAAGTATCAACAGATATATGTATAATGGTAAACTTTTTTGACTTTAATAAAACAAGTTGAAGTAATTTTAAATTAAAAGATACTATATAAGTTATTGATGATACAAAAAATGGCACGATGTTAGTGGTACTTAATATATTAAAATCCCTCACAAATAAATAAATAAAAATCATCAGTCTTGGTCTACGTTGGGAATATTGTAGAACAAGCACTGAAATTCGAAGTTTGACAGGGGTGGGGGAAAATGGCCCTTGAGATACGCAAGAGTCCTTAAGTCAACCGGTTAATAAACTGAAAAGGCAAATATTATCTTTAATTTTTTAAATTATATATTACGTGTAGGTTTTAAATTATTAAGTGTGAGTAACATAAATTCTTTACATTTTTTTCTTTCTGAATTGGATATATTAACAAAGGCACTTAGAAGCCTCTAAAAAAAGAAATACAAGCAGAATCTGTCTTTAAAACATTCATAATAAAATCCGAAACTGCATAAAAAATCCAAGATTGAGAGTGAATATTGAGTTCAAATCTAAGTAAGGCATGCAACTTGATTCGTTTTGCAGTACACGAGTCCAGACAATTTTCCCCTATTTTGATGAATGCTGTGAAGGGACCTCACGAAATTGTAACAGGGATGATAATTACAGCATCCTTTAACCAGTAATTAATTTTATACAAATTATTTACCGTGTGTTTAATAGAGAGAAAGAAAATAGAGGGAGAGCAAGGAAAGAAGTGAGAAAAGAAGAAAAGATAAAAAGGCAAGAAATAGAGTAAAAGTTAAAATTGTTTGGTTGAAGAAAAATATAATAGAAGTTAACTTTTTAGGGTTATTATTATTTTTATTATTAATATTTTATTATTAATAATAATATTTATTATTATTATTATTTGCTCTATGTTGGCAAAACAAGGGGAAGGGAGCTACCAAATCAATTTAGTATAATAACTAATTCAATTTGGTAGGGGTAGCTGCTATTTTTGTGCAAATCTTTGCCTTCTTGTAGGAATTTTTTTTGGGTAGATCCCACATATATATTTTTTTTAATTTTTCACACTTCCAACCTACCAAACAATCAACATCCTTCCACTTTCACTTTCTTTCTTCCTCTCTCCCTCTATTCCCACCATACCAAATGAATCGTTAGTGACACATTGGTGTGCCAATCAGCAACACCCATGTCAACCCTTTCATCCAACTATGTGTGTAATATTTATGCTTTGTTTGGTGTAGTTGAAATAAAGGGGAGGAGGGGGAAGAGAAAGGAAAAGAGGGGAAGTAAAAAAATTAGATGTGTTTGGTGGAGTGAAAGAGAGTGGAAATTTTTGGGGAAAAAAAAAAGGTGAGTCCCACGCTTTCCATGCCAAAATAAAAAGATTTGTGAGGAAGTGGGAAGTGGACTTCAATTTTCTAAAAATATTCGCGGCAAAATCGATTTTGTAGACAAGTAAACCAATTTGCATATGTGAAGCAATAACACAAAATCAATTTAGTAAATATGTAAACCGAATTGTTTGCTTGTGGATTTTGAAAATCGATTTGCATTACGTAAAGTATTAACATGAAATCAATTTGCATGTGTGGAGTATTAATTGGAAATTCGAAAATCAATTTTTGCTTACAACTAATCCGATTTGCACCTATGAAGTATTAATACAAAAATCGATTTTGATCAACAACTAAACTGATTTGCACCTATGAAGTATTTAGGTTGTAAGTAAGGGTATAATGGTATTTATTTTCTTTTAAACAAAACAACTCCACAAATTTATTTTCATTCTATTTCTCTTCAACCAAACAATTTTAGCTTTCTCTCTATTTCTTATCTATTTCCACTCTCTTCTTTTCTCATCCATCCACCTTTACTCCTTCTATTTCCATCATCTCTATCAAACACAGTGTTGATGCTTGTTGCTCCAATCGCTTTCAACTAGAACTAGAAAGTAGGTTGTGATTTGCATAGCGAAAAAATTATCAATTAGAGTGCTCAACAGAAAAGAAAATACAATGCCACGAAAAAATAATATGTAAAGTAGGTGGGAAAAATTTTCATTTGGGATTGATATTTGTTTTAATAAGGGGAGATCTTAGAAAAAAAAAATTAGGTTTCATTTGGCAACATTGAAATAGGAAGGAAAGGATGACAATGGGTAGATAGGAAATATTTTGGGTTGTTTGGTAGAGTAAAAATTGAGAGGTGAGAAGTTTAAAATAGGTGAGTCCCACAAGTATGGATTTCATCGCAAATATGACAAAAAACATCAAAGACATTAGACGTTACTATTAATAGTCGATTATTAGTATGAATAAAAAAAAGAGAGTCAACTATTATATATAATAGTCGTCGACTATTATATATACACAATTAATCAAATGTTGATTTTTGCAATAGCGATAATAGTCGATTATTGTATACACACAATTGGTTTAACTTTATTATAATTTCTTTATTCTCTTTCTATTCAAACCAAACAATCTTATAATATTATTTTTATCCTATTTCACTCCTATTTCTCTACAACCAAACAACTCATATTTCTACTTTCTATTATTTTCCTCTTTATTTTTCTCCAACCTATTTCCATCCATTCTATTTCTATTCCTCTTTGCCAAACAGAAGGTTAGGTATCCTTCCATAAAGAATTAGAGACTAATCTTTCGAAGTAGAAAATTTATTTAATGAATTGACTTCTCCTAATAAATATTCTTCCTTATATTTGACCACATGTGTAATGACCATAGTTATCTACTAATCATATCACACTATGTTGATATCTCTTAATTATTTTTTTTGGTGACATAGAAAAAAAAGAAAAAGAAAAAAAGGAGACAACAAACGAACTAGTGCCAAATAAAAATTATTTAATTATAAATTACTATGTATTATAAGATTATCTAAAGTATTATGTATGATAAGATTCTTAATTTTTGTAATAATTATTTTAAAAGTAGTTTAAATTGATTTTTAGTTATTTGATAATATAAAAATTTCTACTAACTATGTATTGAATCATATTTAATATTTGATCAAACTATATTATAATTGAGAGTTCTCTTTTTAAATTTTTATCTTATTTTTCTCTTAAAACTATCACATCATATTATTATCATCATCATCATAATATATTCACACATTATTATATTATTTACATATATTACATTATCATAATATAATTATATACATTATAATCTAATAAAATTATATATTATAATATAATATTAAATAACACTATAATCTTTAAGTTTAGGAAATAAAAATTAAATTAATAAAAAATATTTTATAATTATTTATATAAATATTTTATTATTGTCTATATATTTATTCAACTTATTTTTTTAACTCATTTTTCTTACTATTTTGTGTAATTTTTTTCTGTTTATTTTTTGTCAATTTAAATTATTTTTCATGTTCATTTTCATCTTTTTTGTGTGTATTTGTGTATTTTTTTTACCAGTTTGAATTATTTTTTCACCCATTTTTTCCACCAATTTGCATCATTTTGTTGACCCACTTCTTGTTCATTTTTGCGTATTTCTTTACACATTTGAATCACTTTTCTCTTCCATTTTTTCACTCATATGTTTTTTCTCTCATTTAAATGTCCCCCCCCCCCCCCCTTTTTGTTTATTCAAATAATTTTCTAAACATTTTGAATAATTTCTTTTGTTACTTGTTTGAATAATTTTTTCTCATTAATTATTTTTCACAGTTTCATAATGTTTTTCTACTTATTTCTTTCTCTTATTTACATTTTTTTTCTCATTCCTTTTGTACATGTGATCATTTATATACAATTTATATTTTGATTATGATTTTTTACGTACATGAAATATATATTGTTGAATTGAGATTATATGTGTATTTATTTAATTCTATGTGTGAAATTTTTTAAGTATATTATTAATTTATATTTTATATTAAGGATTGTTTGTAAAATAAAATAATTTATTAAATTGTGCATAATACGGAAAATTGAACTAGTATATTTGTAGATTAGGGATTTAAACAGGTATGCATATGTACGAGTGATTTTTTTATATTTTTCAGTACTTATTCTCTTACGGTTATTTTTTTATATAGTAATTTTTTATTCTTATTTTAGAAAATTTTGATTTAGAAGAAAATGACCATACATGCCAAACATCTTACCTTAAAAGGGAAGAAATACATATTAAAGGAGTATTGAAAAATTTTGTATGTATACTGATAAATGTAAAATAAACTTTTATGTGTTTGGTGCGTGTATACACATCTTACTTTAATTTTTATCTGTTTCAAAATCTGGATAGGGTTTTTTGTATGGTTTTGAGCTTGATTTAACTAAGACCCAATATTTTGTATGATAGAATTATGTCAACTCTTAAGTGGTCAATATAGTGGAGAGAGATAAAGTTTTGCTCTTGTATATACGTCCTAAGATAGAGGTTTTACTTGTCTTCTTGAGACGAGATAAATATGAGTCATATGTAAACTTGTTTTATAATAAATACTTTAAAAATCATATACTTAAGATGATTTTTAATTATCTAACAATTAAAAAAATTATATTGACAGTGTATTAAAATTAAAAATTTCAATTAACAATATAGTTTAAAAAATATTTTTATAAAAATCATGAGATACTGAGCCATGTTGAAATGACTTGAGTCTTAAAGCATAATCCAAACTTGTCTCCAAAATATATCAAGTCAATAATTTTTTTATAATAAAAATTTAAGCATAAAAAAAATAGAGTCCAAATCAAATATAAAGAAAGTCTCTAAATTCAAAAAATACTTACAGAGAAATTACATTCATCTCACTTTTAAAAACAAGTTTGAATCTGTAATTTATCAAATTTGAGATTCTATTTTGATAAGAACTTATCAAAATTAAGTTGAGACAAACTGAGTTGGTAAGGTAAAGCGACTCTTGATTCTTGAAGTTGAAGCCAATATATACAAGATAACCCGTAATTGAATTCTTAGCCCATTACTCACCATAGTTTTACGAAATCGTGTTCAAAATTACTACATATTCGCAAGAAAAGAACAAGGAGGGCCCCCATTATTGATTCACGGCACTGCACAGGGCCTGCGAGCGCGTACTATAATTCCACCATTAAAATTTGCAATTACAAGGAGCCCATTGTGAGCAAACAAAAGTGGATAAGCAGATAAGGTTGAAGCTCTCGAATGCGACGTGTCTTTATGGACAACGCTGTTGTTTCCATATGTTTCCCACTTCTGCTATTTATTTGTCGTTTAAGTTGAACATTGGTTGTATACATGTACAGTATACGTGTCGTCAATTATGCGAAGACAACATTTTACCAACACTTCAATATTACGTGGAATTAAGAGAAATCAAAGATGAGAATTATCCAGATATATTTGTTAACAGAAACGATACCTGATGACTAATTCCGATTATAGAGAAGACTCTAGCAAAATGACTAGATAATTTTTAAATTTGCATACTATCCCAACCTTACGAAGGAGTGATTAATTTCTCGCGAATGTTATAGACGAAAGCCTTTATTAATATATGGATAGGATTAAGGTCACATGTTTGAAAATTCTGAATCTCCTTCTAGTTCAATTAAGTAAAATAAGTAAGCTGTAAAATATAACATTTTTTTATTAAATTGTTCTACCAGTTCTTATAATTTAGAGTTTTTAAGAGGTTTCGGTATTAAAAAAAAAATTAATTGAACTAATTAATAGTCATTAAAGCTCCGTTAATTTTATCAAATTATAAGAAGCTATTTCAAAGCATAGATAAACTATAAGTTTGTAAATAGGTCCTTATGATTTAACAAATGCTAATGACCTTTAGCGAGTAAGGATCTAATCAATTTTTTTTAATGTAAATGCTTTGTTAAAAATTTAAACTTCTAAGAATTTATAAAAAAGGTAATATATATTCATTTACTTCTTTTATTTGTCCTTTTTGTAAGTTGTGCCATTAAATCACATGGCTCTACTTCTTGTTTTTTATTTAATTAACATTGGACTTGTTGGGCGAACCTGCTAGTATACTATATAGCGCGTAGATCAAACTTAATAAGTGATTTTGAATTCAATTTTAAATATGTAGTTACATTTATACTTTAAGAGAAAGCTTTGTCATCTATAATGGTTTTACTCAACTTGAGGAGAATTGCCTTACTAAAAACTACCTGTGATTTAAAAAAAAAAAAAAAAAGCCTTCTAAATTTTAACAACTCCGGTTTTTTTTATCGGGTCAAAAACCAGGAACACTAATTACTAGAGTAGTCATTCATCAGAATTATTAGGATTTAGGAAGTGCTGCAGTGTCCGTGGTAACCTTTACCTTTGTCAGGAAGGCATCTACATAACGTGAAGGCCATTTCACCTCGAGCATTAGAGCAAGATGCCCTTGTAAAATAATGGTAGGTACATGCTTCACACCTTGATCTGCTGCATGCCTGCTTGCTGATCAATTGCTTTGACACACAAACTATTTGTCGTACTATGCTTTGAGTGGAAGGCTTAAACTCGAATTCCATTCCACCAATGTGTCATGAAATTTCAGTATAGATGTTAGTCTTTGTTAGATTTGAAAATTGAACCCATAAACATAAACGGATAATTTTTTGTTTGGTCAGGGAAAGTTTACAAAACAATGGTGGAGTGGGTCCCCCTCTTAGGCGGGTCCTTAAATATGTTTTGGGATTTCATGGTTCATTACGTGACAAGAGCATGTGCAGCTACCAGTAAGTCCGTGGGGTGCTTCATGTTTGGATATGAAGACGGTGTTTCTGTACTCTTATTAGGCCCGTAGTTGCACATAACAAGAGATATGGATAAGAGGGTTTATTTTTTTTCATCAAAATAGTAAGAGACGGTATATATGTTAATAGTATGAGTTGGCGGGTACTGAAAGGAAGCCATCATTTTGTCCGTTTGCGGAGAGTCCAAAGTTTTGCTGTTGTGGTTTTATCAGATGTGTCCTTTGACTTAGAAGCCACACTTCTATGTAAGATGCATCAACTAAGCATGGTATTGATTAGGGACTATATAATTGGTTATTGTTAATAGTGTTTATGGTTTGGTTTCAACTAATGTTTAGGTACAAAGTCATTCAATTCATCCTTTTTTAAATTTTAAATTAGATCGGTTATTTGATTTTTGTTATAAATATTAATTGTGTGGCCGTACATATTAATTATACATTATGTCTATTTAATTTCTCCTTAATACTACTAAGTTATTTGTAACTGTTTAGTTACAATTTGTATCTATAATAGGCTACTTCAATTTTGAAAATATGATAAGAATTTCCTCATTCTCTTTGTTCCTTTGTTTTCTCTCTTTTCTATATTCTCCATTTTTAAGTTTTTTTATAACATGTTATCAGCACGATTATTAGTGTTTGCGAAGCCTTAAAAATATCTCTCAAAGTCTGGTCTGATTTTCTTCATACAAGCATTAAAGTATATACATTTGCTCTTATAATGCCTATATTTTGTTTCTGAATATTTGGAACCTTAAACATTGATGTGGATCATCTATTTTTTGGTACATAATTGTTTGCTTTGAATGAGACATTGAATTAAAATACATTTAGCAATATGCTCTGTAGTAGCAATATATATATAAAGAGTTTTGATGAAAATTCATGATGCCAAAGATATTGGTATTTCTCTATTCCCATACATAAATGTAGTGCTTCATTCCCAGAAGTGAATGTAGCAACATATAATAATTATAGTTATGGACAAACTTGTGATCATAGCAATAGTCGTAATAATTGTCATGGACATGGTCATGAAAGAAATTTCAAAGAATTTTTTTTCCTTCATATTAATACATGTCATTATATTAAATATTTCTTTTATTATATTGTTATTGTTTATATGTTTAAGTTTACATTGAATATGGTTAATATGTTAAATTGTCATAATATAACAATTTAGTGTTATAATACATTTAATTTATTTTGTAATAGTAATTCATTGTTATTTTATATGTTAAATATAAGTTAATTAAATGTTTACATTGTTAATAATACGTTTGATTGCTAATGCATATAAAGCATATTAATTATGGAAAGTGGGTTTTATAAATATTGATTAGATATAATGCATGATAATAAATTAATTATTGTGTCCAATTATTATAATAATAATTGTTATAATTAAAGAATCACAATATATTGCTATGTTAATATATTATAATTGTTTATGTTAATTTATTATTAGATCACGTTTTATGTTATTGTGATATATTACAATTAATATGATTGAGTTATATGCATTATATTAGTAATATTAATAGTTACATTATAACAAATAGTTTTATAGTTGCATTATAATTGTCATTGAACAATTAAAACAAAAATAGTGGTCCTCTTTGTTATGAATATTAAAGTTACACTTTATGTTATATTAAATATTGTTTTCAATTATACATTCAGATTAATTGATTAATTAAATTAATATGAATTTATATAAATTTATTAATGTTATAATTGTTTCATGAAACTCTCTATTGTTACAATTGATTGTGTATTGGGTATTTTATTTCTCTATTGTTAAAAAGATAACGTAAAGTTTTAATCATTATAAATGAAGGAAAATGACATGTATTATTATGAGTAATCAATATTATTAAAAAATTATTTTTACTGCTTTGATAATATTCATGGTCATTATGAGTAAGTAGAGTTGACAATGTAATTGTTTACATTGCATATTTAATTGCTTTAGTAATTTACAATTTATTGAATTGTCTAATCATTGTGATAGTATATAAAGGTTTAATGTTTACATCTTTATTAATTTTATTAATTTAGATGTTATATGATTTTATTATATAAATATATCGAATTTTTTAAAATTCGAATTTGAAACCCTTGATGTTATAGAAAGAATTACTTGAGTGTTAGATGTTGCAATTCATCTAGATACAATGGGTTTTGAAGACACTATCAATGAAGAAAAATTCTACGAATATTTTTCTTACTAGAAGTGGAAAAATAATACAAAAAGGTAAAAGGGAAAAATAGGGGCAAATAAAGTTACACAAAAATGAAAATGCTATCATTGTAGTGGTAAAGACTATTGGTCATGTACTTGTCGTACACCAAATCATCTTATTGAATTTTACCAAGATTATTATACTTTCAAAATATAGTTTTATACTTCTAAATAATAATTTCTTTTATTGATTATTTAGACCCCTTTTATTTATTTATTTATTTATTTTGTTAATGAAGAATGAATGTTAAGACTAGCATCAATAATGAAAACATATGTCTCACTGATAGTGCAACAACTCACACAATTATCAAGAATAATAAATTTTTCTCTTATTTAATAATGTGAGAAGTCAATGTTAGTATTATATCCAATACTACAAATATAATTGAAGGCTCTGGAAGAGCTAATATATTGTTACCTAGAGGAACGAAGTTACACATTGATAATGCATTATATTCTTCCAAGTCTCATAGAAACTTATTAAGTTTCAAGGATATTCGTTTAAATGGATACCATATTGAGATGAATAATGAAGAAAATATGGAGTATCTTTATATCACGAGACTTAACTTGAATAAGAAATGTGTATTAGAAAAATTACTTGCTTTTTCATATGGTTTGTACTATACATATATTAGTACAATTGAAACACATATTGTTGTAAACCAGAAGTTTACAAATCAAAATAAATTTATTGTTCGACATGACCGGTTGGGCCATCCCGGGTCTATTATGATGCGAAAAATAATTGAAAATTCATGTAGACACCCATTGAAGAGCTAGAAGATTCTTCAATCTAATAATTTACCATGTATTGCTTACTCCCAAGGAAAGTTGATAATTCGACCATCACCAGCAAAAATTGGAATGAATCTCTCATGTTTTTAGAACGGATACAAGGTGATATTTGTGGACCAATACACCCACCATGTGGATCATTTAGATATTTTATGATTTTAATTGATGCATCAACTAGATGGTCACATGTTTGTTTGTTGTCAACTCGCTACTAGGCGTTTGCAAGATTGTTAGCTCAACTAATCCGACTAAGAGCTCATTTTCCCGATTATCCAATTAAGAAAATTCGTCTTGATAATGCTGGTGAATTTACATCTCATGCTTTTAACGAGTATTGGATGTCTATTAGAATTGATATTGAACATCTTGTAGCACATGTTCATGCACAAAATGGACTTGCAAAATCATTTATTAAACGTCTAAAATTGATTGCAAGACCATTACTCATGAGATCAAAAACTTTCAATATCTACTTGGGGACATGCAATCTTACTTGCCGCAATATTGATTCACATCAAGCCAATAAGTTACCACAAATACTCCCTATTGCAATTGGTTTTTGGTTAGCAATCTAATATTTCCCATTTAAGAATTTTTGGATGTGTTGTATATGTTCCAATTTCCCCACCACAATGAACTAAGATGGGACCTCAAAGAAGGTTAAGAATATATGTTGGGTATTGTGAATACCCAATTTTGTCTGGGTAAATAAAAATAAAATATAAAAGACAAGAAAAAAAGAAATAAGAGAACTTTTGAAGGAAAAAAGTTTTTTTTTATATAAATACCATGAAAAGACAATATCGTATCTTGAGTTATACTTGCCCGTTTGAGGTGTTCTTTGCACCGTTGAAAAGCTTGTAGAAAGATCTACAATTCATAACCTCAAGAACTAAAACCAACTTCTATCTTGATGAAAATCAACCCCAAAGCGGGCCATTTAATTATAAAAAAAACTCAAGTCCCACATTCTTTCTCTTTTACCTTCCTTTCACTTAGAAGTCCCTTCACTCAAGCCTATTACTTTTTATTTTTATCTTTTTTTTTCTCTTGAAGCTTCTACTAGAAGCTTGTGGTGGATTGTTTTGTGCTCACCACAAATTGTCCTCTAGAGATAAATTTTTCTATCTTATCTTTATATATATATATATATATATATATATATATATATATGTTTTATTATCTTTTTTTATCATTGTTATTGTTGTTAAATTTTATTCTATGCACGTCCTTTTCAAATTAGAAATTTTTATTTTTAATTATTTTAGAGAAAGGATTAATTGGATGTGACATCTTTTTAATCCTAAGGTTTTGAGGCACAAGTTGTGACAACTTGATGTCTTTAAAGTTCTCTCTAAAATTAAAAATGTTAAATCAACATTGCTACAAAAATAAAAAACGTTATTGTTATTATTACTTTTTCTCTATGTTTTTATTGTTATTTTAATTAGGAATATTCTATTTTTTAAAAATATCTTAAATAGAGAAAAGGATTAATTGGATGTGACATATTCTTAATCCCAAGATGTTAAGGCACAAGTTGCAACAGCTTGGTGTCTTAAGACTCCTCTATAAAATAAACCAAAATAAAAAAAAATGTTAAGCCAAAATTAACTTGCTTCAAGGGATTGACTTGGGTGTACACCTCTGTTGATTCTATTTTTAGGACGTATAAGCTGTGACGGTTCAGAAATCTTGAAATTTAATAAACAATATTAAAAAATGACAACACACAAATATTTTCTACAAAAGAACTACGTGAGTCTGATTCTCCATTGCACCAAGAGATATGTAGGAGCAGGGGCCCACTCTTGTCGATCTCAAAAATGATAAAATTTAAGATAAAATAAAAATATTTTTTATAATAAATAAAATTCTTTTTTGCAATTATTTCTAGGGTGAGATAAATATTTTAAAAGTTATTAATAATTTGCGTAATCAATTAGAGGTAATCGTCTTTATAACGGAGGTTGTAGGGTGCTAATACCTTCCCTATACGTAATTGACTCCCGAACTCAAAATCTGATTTCGTAGACCATTTTCTTTTAGGTTTTTCCAATGTTTTTCCTTAATAAATATTGGTGGTGACTCCCTGTTTTTAAAACTATTTTTCGTCGTCCCGCCGCAACCCCGGTTGCAACAGGTATGAATCTCCATCTATTATAAAATAACTTGAACCATCAATAGGAGATTTATTTATGGCTTGATTTGCTGATTGTCATTTTGATGAATCAGTTTTCCCAACATTAGGGGGAGAGAATAAGCAGTTGGAAAAAGATATTAGTTGGAATGAATTATCATTATCTCATCTTGATCCTCGTACAAAACAATGTGAACTGAAAGTTCAAAAATAATTCATTTACAAAGCTTAGCCAACTAATTACCAGATGTATTCATTGACCCAAAAAGGGTGACTAAGTCATATGTACTAGTTGCTAATGCTCCAATAAGAATTGATGTCCTAGTTGGACAATCTAATATTGCACACGAATCTCAAACACGCATAAAAAGTGGTAGACCCGTTGGTTCCAAAGATAAAAATCCTTGAATAAGAAAAAGAGCTAAAAGGAAGGATAGGCCAAATTGAGGATATGGAAAGTCCAAAACAATCATTTGACATAATTAATATTTAGTTTCAGAAAAAACTCAGGTACCTGAAATTATTAAAAATGAAGAGATCTCTATAAATTATGTCATGAATGGAATACAATGGAATCGAAATAAAGTCAACGTTGACAATATGTTTACATATAATTTATCGCTAGATGTAATATACCGAGGATCAAGAACCAAAGTCCATTAAGGATTGTCGACAAAGAAATGATTGGCCAAAATAGAAAGATGCAATTGAGGCAGAATTAGACTCGCTTGTTAAGCAAAAGGTTTTTGGACCTGTAGTTCGTACACATTAAGGTGTAAAACTAGTTGGATACAAATGGGTTTTTGTGCAAAAACAAAATGAAAATAGTGAAATAGTAAGATACAAAACACGACTTGTTGCTCAAGGATTTTCACAGAGACTTGGTATTGATTTTGAAGAGACATATTTACCTATAGTAGATACAAGTACTTTTCGATATTTAATTAGTCTGGTTGCACTTGAAGGGCTTGATTTATGTCTAATGGATGTTGTTACAGCCTATTTGAATGGCTCTCTTGATAATGACATTTACATGAAACTCCCTGAAGGATTTAATTTGCCCACTAGTCTAGGTTCTCGAGAAGATTACTCGATCAAATTGAATAAGTCTCTCTATGGACTAAAACAATCTAGACGCATGTGGTATAATCGTCTTAGTGAGTATTTGATAAAAAAAAAAGGATATAAAAATGATCCCATATATTTTTATGAAAAAATATGGAATGGATTCGCTATAATTACTGTTTATGTAGATGACATAAATATTATTGGAATTCCTGAAGAGCTTCCAAAACCTATAGATTGTTTAAAGAAAGAGTTTGGGATGAAGGATTTAAGAAAGACAAAGTTCTGTTTGGGATTACAAATTGAATATTTAAATAATGGGATTTTTGTGCATCAAGAGGCTTATATAGCGAAGGTGCTTAAAAGGTTATATATGGACAAATCACATCCGTTGTGCATTCCAATGGTTGTAAGGTCTTTAGATGTGAACAAAGATCCTTTTAGCCCTTAAGAAAAAGATGAAGAACTACTTGGTCCTTGAAGTATCATATCTTAGTGCTATAGGAGCACTATTGTATCTTGCTAATTATACACGTCCTGATATAGCATTTGCTGTCAATTTATTAGCAAGATATAGTTCTTCATCTACACAAAGACGTTGGAATGGAGTTAAGCACATACTTCATTATCTTAGAGGTACAATGGATATGGACTTATTTTATTCAAATGTTTCCTAGTTAGATCTAATTGGTTATGTAGATACTGGTTATTTGTTTGATCCTCACAATGGTAGATCACAAAGCAGGCTATTTATTTACATGCGGTGGTACATCTATTTCATGGCGATCTATGAAACAAACCATAACAGCCATATTATCTAATCATGTAGAAATTTTAGCATTACACGAGGCAAGTCGTGAATGTGTCTAGCTGAGATATGTGATTCAACATGTGCGAGAAACCTATGGTTTACTTTTAAAAAAATGACAACAATCATATGTGAAGATAATGTTGCATGTATTATTCAGTTGAAAGAATGATACATTAAAGGGGATAGAACAAAGCATATTTTACCTAAATTCTTTTTCACTCATGATCTTCAAAAGAGTGGTAATATAACTATTCAACAAGTTTGTTCATGTGAGAATCTAGCAGGTCTATTTACAAAGTCACTACCAAGAAAAGCTTTTGAACAACTGGTACACAAGATTGGACTTCGTTGTCTTAAAGATGATTGTCTGCATGAGGGGGTGAAATAAATACGTTTTGCACTCTTTTTTCCTTTGTCATGGTTTTATCCCATTTGGTTTTCCTAACAAGGTTTTAAATGAGGCAAATGATAACGTATTGAAGAATGCTAGGTTTTTATCCAACATGATTTTTCCTAGTAAGATTTGAATGAGACACATTCTCGAATAATGGACATCCAAGGGGGAGTGTTATAAATATTAATTGTGTGGCTGCCCATATTCATTATACATTATGTTTATTTAATTTCTCCTTAATACTAAGTTATTCGTAACCGTTCAGTTACAATTTGTACTTATAAAAAGGTTACTCCAATTCTGAAAATATGATAAGAATTCCCTTATTTTCTTTGTTCCTTTGTTTTCTCTCTTCTCTATATTCTCCATTTCTGAGTGTTTTTATAACAATTTTTATATATTTGGTTTTTTACAGAGACAATGTGCATTAAATAAGACATGAAATATATAATAAATCAAAGAAAATAAAATTGATCTAAATTATTGAATATCTCATCATATATTATAATATGGTATAAATTATAAATCATTTATTAAAACAATCTTAAGTTTTATAAATATAGAAAATCTTGTTCGTATGCAAATTTAACATTAATACATACAGCAAAATGTTAGTTTTCTTGTACATAATTTAAACAGCAAGACTATAAAAAAAATTAGAATAAATTAGTATAATAATTTCATAAAAATTTAATTATATAAATTAATAAATTTATAAAAAAGTTAAAATAATGAAACGTAATTTAGATGAAAAAATTATGAGAAAAATAAATTGATGTAGTAAGTTCATAATATCTACTAAACAAATACAAGTGGTATGATGATATTATAAATAAAATTGCATGTGCATATAAATATGATTTACAACTAAAATTTCATTCAATCCACTAATTTCTTTTGGTTCTTTTTTTTTTTAATTTTTAATTTTTAAGTTTTACAGTTTAATTTTTATGATTTGTTTTAAGTTAGATCGATCTATCGACACCTCCATTTAACGTTTCACAATTATGTTTGTTCAATTCCTAAAACTTTTCTTGCAACAATTTTTATATTAGTATAATACAATATAGTTGTCTTTTCTATTCCAACTACAAGCTTTTGGGTAAAGTTAAGGTACTCACTAGTTGAAAGCTAAGGACTAATCTTTTGAGGTATTAAAATTTATTTAAGGGATTGACCTCAACAAATATTTTTTTATATACACAGACCTGAATATCAAACCCCTGATCACATACTTAAAGAACAAAATTATCTATCGATGATAACCATAGCTTTGAAAACCAGACTAGACTTGGCCGGTTCAATCTATCTAACTGGAAACCAGTTTGGTGACCGGTCTATTAACTCTAAAAAATTAGACCATTTCAAAACCGACGAAACCAATTTAAAACCGCTAGAAAACTAGTTTGAGTTGGTGCTTTTCAATTTTTTTAATTTTTAAATTTAATCTAAAATATTTTTCAGATAAATAATAACCCATATTTAGCAAGTATTATAAATAAAAAATAAGTATTATAAATAGGTATAAAATGATATTTTATTTTAGTTTTTAGTGTTATAAAATTATGATATTAAATTTATTTAATATTAGTTTATATATTATTTAATTATTATTATGTTATTAATACAAGTTCAAATAGAGTTCAACCTACCATTAAACCATTAAATCTTAAACTAGTGTCTTGATACCAGTCTAGTTTTTAAAACATTCATAGTAACACACAATGTTGATATTCCAATTACAAACTTTAAAACCAGAGAAATCTTGAAATTAATTAATATACTATCTTAATTGAGAGGCGGTGATGCCACTGCACGACTGATTAAACGATATTTTAAATTTTTGTTTACTTTGATGTACGAAAATTTCAGTACAACGTTTTCTGTATTTTCTTATATAATAATATTATTTTTACAATAAATTTTGTAACTGTTGAAGGTGATTTTTTTATTACCATTTCGATTTGTTGGATAGTTTAGAATTCGAATCACATCTTTAAATGGTTAATGGACTATTCTAATTGATAGATGTACAATGTCAAGAGCAATTTCGTCAATTGTTGAATATTTATGATAAAATAAATTAACAAATAGAGTATATTATTGCAATAAAATAAAAGAGAAGTAGCAATTATCAAGTGTGTGAATCAACTAACATAGAGTTGTTTCATTTTAACTTGTGGTCTTGAGTTAGAGTTCTGGATATATAACTACTTTAATTAAATACTCGGAAGAAAAATCTTGTCACTTATAATAGTTTTATCCAACTCAAGCAGGATTGCTTCTAGAAGAAAATATCAGTGGCCTCTACAAAGAAAAAAAAATACAAAGAAAAGTAGCAGAAGTGAAGAATGAATGAGTACAAAAATTAAATAAGGAAGAAAAGGGAACGAGAATAAAGAGAAAAAGAATACAAAATGCATGTGAATAACTTTATTTTCTTGACTGATGTTTATATATTTTTTCTTTAAGCTCCTCAATATCTTAAAGGATAAATGTGTAGGCTTTTTCGAGAAAGTATGAGTACAAAGTTCTTAACCCTTTTTCTTAGATCAACCCTTTATTTATAGACAAAAGTAACCAGCATTTAGTTGTCTAAATTACTAGGAACCTACACGTTCTCTTTAGTTACAACAAAAGGTGAAAACTTACAAAAACTATAAACAACAGCTATTAACTTCTCCTTTATCAATGATTTTCACATAAATTGACGGTTGTTTTAGTCTGGCACGATTTTGAACGCGTGACTTAACTGCCAATGGCTTGAACTGTTAGACTTTTTTTGATTTGCGTTTGTAGCTCAAACAATGTGACTTTTATTATGATTTGAATGAGACTCAAATTTTAATATTTTAGCCATTTTTTTGGGTCCATTATAAGAAAAAATTCCTGTGCCACATCATACGACCATTTAACATTAAGACAGAAAATTATAAAAGACTAAGAAACTAAAAAAGAATACAACAACCTAGCTTGACATTCTTTCATATGAATTGTGTGGTCTTCTTTACCTTAGGCTCTTTTTGAGTTAGCTTAAAGTTGTTTTTGTAATGTCATCACCACCTTTTCCATCCTTGTTCTTTGAATTTGCTACAAAGGCCTTGATCGTAATCCTAAGGCTTTCTATTCATGATTGGATGGACTAATTTTATCCCTAAATGTCCGACCATTAGTGCATGGGACATTAGCAAAGTATGAAAGGTCTTTGCTAGCTTTGATTTACTTTGACATCTTTTCTAGGTTTCATTTTTTCAATTTTGTGCCTAGTTGTTCTTGGCCTGCACTTAATTGAACATGCACACTTGTGATCAACTAGGCGTTCGGCCTTGGAATTAACTGAAACCACAAAGTTCGATAAGGGTTGCTATGTTGAGCGTTTTCCATTTCATATCATTCAATAGTAACATCAAGAGGACCTAAGGTCATTTTTTAATGTATCATAATTAGCTTCTTGAGACATGTCATACATCTTTGTCTAATCAGCATTTGGCATGCCTTCTTCAAGGCTCACAGCTTACATCACCACAGACATCTTAATGTATGCCTCAACCTTGTTCAATCAGCCTTCAGCATATCTTTTTTAAATTCTCCTAGAATTTTCCTGACAATAAATTTTACAACAATGAGAAGAAAAAAAAGAGAAAAGAGAGGGAGGTATGAAATGAGTAATATGCTTGAGAGAGAAATAGGAAAAAAAAATAGTGTTATATAAATTATTGTATGAATAACACAATTCTTTCTTTTACTATATACAATGGAGGATTTATTTAATGCTATATTTATTCTTTGTTCATATATATATATATATATATATCTTTTACTTCGTATAAAATCAATTTGGCTTGCTATGAGACGTGTATATTCGGATTCCCATCAAAAGAGTCTTGGTATATGTGTCATTTTGTTCGTAAGAGCAAGCAAATTGTTCATAGCATTTATTTATAAATATTCTCTTTTTATCTGCGAGTAATATATATTCTTAAAATTATGAAACCGTCACTTACATGCAGGATATGTTTAGCGAATCACTTTAACAACAAAAATGTATGTTGAATCACGTTTCTTTGCATTTTTTTTTTTAGGTTATCCTTGAATTTTTTGGAAAATTTTAGTTAAGTCCCTAAATTAAAAAAATTGTAATTAGGTTCTTAACTTTTTACAATTTTTGTAATTGAGTCCTTGGAGTTAGTTTATGACGGCTTGAAATCGCTAGAAAGTTTACATTTTGTGACAATTTTATTAACTTTAGGGACCCAATTACAAAAATTATAAAATATTAAAGACTCTATTACAAATTCTTTTGGTTTAGAAATTTAATTAAAAATTATCAAAAAGTTCAAGGACCTACAAATGTATAAAACATTTTTTTTTAAAAAAATGATGAATAATTATTATATCATAATAACTATATAACATTGTTTTGAAAAAGTAAACAACTTAAAAAAATTTGTTTTTAATTTTTTCTCAAAATGTAAGAATTATATTTTTTAAAATAAAATAAAATGACTATATCATATAACTATTTTCTTAAAAAAAAAAAAAAAAGGCCGTAAGCTTTTTCCGATTCCGAATCGAACAAGCTCCAATGCCAAACAAATAGACTTGATTGGGCTTAAGACTTTAAGTAAACATTTTCCGAACCAAACAAGTTGTTTCTGTTTTCAAAAGCGTGCCACTACTTGGGCCAGGGCAGAAGATGTGGGAGATATATCATATGAAACTTTTGGGTCCAAAAACGGTCACTAGCCCAAGATGTTTTTCATCTAAGATAAACTTGATTTGGAGCCGGGCTTTGAAGCACAAACTAGCGTTATTCAAAAGCTAACTCCAAGACAAAAACAAAACTAACTTTTGACTAACCTGAAAAACAAACCCCATCTTTTACTTATTTAAAACCTGGGGGTGTTCAATACCGACACTGAAAATCAAGGTTATATAATCAATGTCAGTCAAGAGACGATTCATAAAACAAAAGGTACAAATTGCTGGTTCAATTGATGACACGTAATGGATGTATTAATGGCTCCTATTCTCCCACCATGCAACCAAAAGTGCTCCAAGACTTGGTCCAGAAGGTGATTTCCGGTGTAGGTATCAACCATACCGAATTTGTGAATTTGGACAACCGTTTGCTGAAAAAGACTGAAATCTAATGAGAATATGTATGCTCCTGCGCGAATCTCGACAATCACTTGTTCTGATTTTACATATTGATTATTTTGAACTAATAGAAAACTTTTTGGTGGAATAGTCACATTATGTATAATATCACCACTTTCAATAGTTACATATAAGTCTATATAACATAGAAAAGTAGGATGTCCTGTGATGTGTATGTGTAGGATGAACCAAATCCTCATTGAATTTAATTTTTCCATTATAAGGTGCTTGCACATGCTCTACAGTACCCCCTGCAAATACTCCGCCAGTATGAAAAGTTCTTAATGTTAGTTGAGTGCCCTGGTTCTCCAATGGATTGTCTCCCAATAATACCTACAACTTCTCTTAATTCCACCAAGTGGCCATGAGTAGGACTTTGGCCATAACACAATTGGCAGATCCAAGATGTATTCCTACAAGTAAAGGGGGTTCGTATATATTGGTTGTCTTTGAAAGGTTTTAAATCTATTGATAAGTCCAATTCCAATATCTTGATTTCGGACAACAATGTATCGTGAACCTCTGTATATACCGTCTGCTAATACATGACCAGTTAATGTTTGTATCAAAATTCTTTTTGGCATCATTCCATTATGGGTATTCACCGAAATTCCTCGAATGGTACCACAATTTATTCAACGTACAACAATGTGTTGAACTACTTCAACAAGTCTGCGTGTAAAATATCCAGCATCCGATGTTCACACAACAATATCTATAAACCCCTTAATGGGCTCCATAGCAAGAAATTATATATTCTGTTAAAGATAACCCTTCGCGTAAATTGCTTTGAATAGGTAAATCAATCATTTGTCCTTGTGGATCCAACATTAATCCTCTCATACCTACTAATTGATGTACTAGAGATGCATTTCCTCTAGCTCCCGAAAAAGACATTATATGGACTGGATTAAAGGGGTCGGTCATCCTAAAACTAGGATTCATTTATTGTCTCAAATACTCACTTGTAGCATACCATATCTCAATGGATTGGCGTAATTTTTATACCACATGTACATTTCCATAATAATGATGTTTTTCCAAAATCAAACTTTGTTGTTCAGCATCTTGGACTAACCATCCTTTAGAAGGTATTGTTAAAAAGTCATCAATTCCTAATGAAATGGATGTAGCTGTAGCTTGATGGAATCCCAGAGTCTTTACTTGATCCAGGATATGTGATGTATATGCCATTTCGAAGTGATATATTAATCTTCTAATAAGTCGTTTAATGGCAGTTCCACCTATTTATTGTGAAAGACTAAATTAGCCTATTTTGTCATAAGTACCTCCATATTCCACTCAGTGGGATTCGGTTCAACAATGGGTAGACAATGATCGGAAAACTTCCTTTTCTTTATCTTGATTTGCGTAGAAATTGAAAAACTATGGTGCTAGTTAAACCATGAAGACCTGAATTTACACTGGTATCATAAATTTGCTTATCTTAGACATGTTTCTGAACCTTTTCTTTTAAATTCAAAGTGTATGCTCCAACGCGAATATTGGCAATCACTTGTTTTGATTTACATATTGATTATTTTGAACTAATAGAAAACTTTTTGGTGGAATAATCACATTATGCATAATATCACCACTTTCAATAGTTACATATAAGTCTATATAACATAGAATAACATAGAAAAGCAGAATGCCTATGACATGTACGTGTAGGATGAACCAAATCCTCATTGAATTTAATTTTTCCATTAAAAGGTGCTCGCACATGTTCTGCAGTACCCCCTGTGAATACTCCGCCAGTATGAAAAGTTCTTAATGTTAGTTGTATCTGTATGATAAATTAATACAAGTTTCTGTCCAACAAATAAAGAGGTTGGAAGATAAGAGAGTAAAGTGTGTGGTAAAATGATTAATGTAATAGAAAAAGATAAAGGATGAGTAATATAAATCAAGAGGGATTCTAAGGTAGACAACCATCAAAGATGGTTCACGGTGCACCACAACTTTTAGCCTTTAGATTAATTTAATCCTTACATTACTATGGTGCACCCTTCACACCGTATTTCTTCTCCCTCCTTAGATCTGCATAGCCACTCCTCATTTCCTTGCCATTGTGAGTTCGAAATTCATGCTGATTCGCTGGAAGTTCTTGTCACCATTGTTGTCCTCATCGAAGAAAAACAAAAACTAGCACAACGACTCAAACAAGTTGTAGAGAAAAATCGATGGGCTATAGAGGCGAAAGATGGTGAGTTTAATATCGGCGCTCCAAAAACCCACTTCCACGAAAACACGACTAACCACCGGGTCGTTGAAGATTGACAAAATCAAATGCTGAAGCTTGTCCTTAATTAAGGAAGCAGAGAATGGTTGTTGTGGCTACTGTTGTTGTAAGTGCATTTGGTGGTGGTAGAAGTGGAAGTTATTGGGGTGGTGGCATTGGTTGGCCTAGGAGCATTTAATGGCAACCATGAGAAAGTTCAAGGCGGGAGGGTCAGTGGTTAGCGAAGAGGTGATTGTGTGACGAAGATGTGCGGTTGAACGACACTGAGAGACACTAGTCAAGTGCTTTGAACTAAAGGTGTGGTGAGTACGTGTAGTTTCGGGCGTGGGAGCACGCATGGTAGAGGATGGATGATGACAGTTGTAACACTCTAAGGGGTATTACCGTAACTAAGCCTAGGTTTCTAAGAATAAAAAAAAACTTACAAACATAGAAACAACATGCAGGTGCTACTCATACATATAATTAGATTTCATATACAAATAATACAATAAAATACCATATATGCCTAATACAACTCATCTATCACCCGCAGGTGTTGTACAAAATGTAAAGAGGAATACAAAAATATAATGTAAACTAGGCTACGTCTTCTTACACGTAACTCCATGCTCCATGTGCACATGTCTTCACCTCTATCCTGAAAAAGGGAAAACTTAAAGGAGTGAGACATAATGTCTCAGTGAGTGCTCTAAGGACTCCATAGCTAGGTTAGACTCCTCAGCTCGGACAATCTTCATCACTTATCTCTCATGGTTTTAGCCTCACTAGGTCTCTCATAATTCTCCATACCTATGGTCGGGTCTACACCTTTCAATTGTAACTCCTGTAACTCCTCTCTAATTCTGACAACTGTTATACAAGCTTACTATCTCATTCTTAACCTAAGAACTCATCCTCATTACTCATACTTTCTTACCCAAAACCCTCTCTAGTATTTAAGCCTTCAAGTTTAGATTTTACTCTTCTTCCTTTTGATATTCAAAGTTGTCCTCTAAGGGTCAAGTCTAAGGTTACAGATATTCTAAAATACTCTTGATACTCCCTTAACACTTATCTTAATACTCTCAATTTGTTCCCTCTTACTTGTCTCATACCTTTTTATTACGCCGTGTGAGAATTTGGCCTTTCTCTATCTCATTCACAACTACTTTATCCAACTAGAACATTCATAACACTCTTCTAGGGTCTAGTCTCTCACATATACTTAGGATAGCAAAGACAATCCTAATTACAAACATACGTTTATTTCACATCCTTTGCCTAGTAACTAGACATACACCTTATTTTGTTTTACTAAACCGGAATAACACACATGTATAGTATGATCACATATTCATAACCTTAACACTTCATCACAAGACACAATTACATTTTCACATGTGTACACATTACATCAATTGCCATGAACAAGGTCACATAGACTTCACACAGTTACAACGTAGCACGTTTCAACATATCATACTATAACAGGATGCATATGCATGCTATGTTCCTAAATCACTACCCATGCATATGTGGTACCAACTTAAACTTGTTGGAAAGTAGACTAGGAGTAAATGCACGGCCATAAAAGCGCCATTGATACCGATGTCTTCAGTTTTCGCACCCTCAACTAGTATAATATCCCCCGGTGACTAGTTAGGATTACCCAGTTTTGCCAATACGCTCCGGCTCCATGGGATCAGCATGAACCATTGGAGTTTCCCAACCAGATACCACCCTCAAGGCTAAGGTTAGACAACCCATCACAGCCTCTACCAGCTAGATTTCTACATACTTTCCTTCATCACATAACTCAAATGTTATAATGCATGGTCACATACAATGCTTATAGCTTTTCATAGGCTTTTATCATGAAGCATTGACACAAATTCATATCACACTCAGTTTTCTCAAGATAAACAACAATCACAAAATATAAACTTAACAAGGCATAGAAAAGAAGCAACAGTGAGTAAAAGACTACAAAAAGGAGTTCACAGGCGCAAAAACAGAATAGCCAAGGTCGTACACGCCGGCGAGTCATAAGGGCCGCCCAGCGGGTCACGGCTGGACACCCCCCGCTTGGAGGTTTGCGTATCCTACTCGGTAGGTGAGCACGCTCGACGGGCAGTATAGTGGCCTTGCGCTAGCACGGAGTTCAGTTTTTGAAAAAAAGCCGCCTAGCAGGTTTCCAACCCTGTCGGACGGGTCCGAGGTCCATATTCTAATTTGTTTTTCCTATTGTCTTTGGCTTCTAAACGCTCCAAAACAAATAATTAAATTCTTAGTCACTTTTTCTACCTTGATAACTGGTCAATCTAATCTATAAACTCTTTACTCACTCACAATCCTCTCAAAACCAATCAAAACCCTAACTTAGGCATAAAGAGGGGGGGAAAAGGTAAATAGATAAATAAGGCACAACATAAAGGGCAAGGAAGAACAAGGGAGATTTCGGTCAAATTGGCAGCCAAGTTCTTTTTGGGCCTCAAATTTAAGAGCCTGGTCTTGCTTGTCGGGCTAGACCATTTTTGATAGTATACTATTTGAATATACTATACCTATGTATGCATCTTTAATAAAAATATATTAAATAAATTAATATTCATAATTTGAACAACTACATTGATAAATTACTCGTAATTATCGTATCACGGGTTTAGGCTATGTTTGGATAAAAATTGGAAAATACTTTTGCAAATTTGAATGAATATTTTCAAACTCCAATGCAAAAAATGAAAAAAAGGAAGAAATTGTTGTTTTGAAAAGACTTATTAGTTAGTTGAATGCTCGTGATATGGTAGGTTTATCAACTTTGAGCAGAAATCACACCCTCTTGTCTGTTTTATAAGAATGTTTTTAGAAGTTTATGTTAAATCCTTTTATAAGATTTTTTTTTAAAAAAAAATTGTTTGATAAGTTATTTTTTTAAAAAATATCTTTACTTGTTTAATTGTTTTGTTAATAAATAATAAATGTAATGAAATGATTTCTTAGATTCTCTCTTGTGAAGATAGAAAAAGATCATTAGCCATTACTTAAATAAAAATGTATTATTAATTAAGTAGAAAAGAATTAGGAGATTAAGATTTGAGTAATTTTAAGGATAATTCTAAAACATTATACAAATTATTGACAAATGGCTCAAGAATGTTTTCAATCCTTGTAAATATAATTAAATTTAGTTCTTGTTCTCTAATTTTTTTATAAGATTTGATCCTTATAAATTTTATATTTTTTTAAGTAGTCCGTATCATTACTCAATAATATTATATCTAGTATTTAAATATGTCTTATAAATAATTATGTCAAGATGACATATAAATAACATTTTTAAGTGTGTGTTTGGTTTGCAGTTGAGAACTTGCAAATCCATGTTCAACGAAAAAGACAAAAAAACTTGTTTTTCATTTGGTGCTTGGAAAGTGTGAATTCCTGTTTGCATTGATGCAAACAAGTTTTCAAACACACTCTAAATATATGTTATATCATCAATAAGTGGGAATAAGAATTGTTTTGAAAAAATTTAAAATTTATAAAAATTGAAATTATTTAAAAGATCTTACAAAGTAAAACTAAATTTAACTATATTTAAAAAGATCTTCGACAACTTTAATATCACCAATTAAATTAATTAAATTCTTTTAATTTTGTAAAGTACTTAAACATGTGCAAAAGTGGTATCAAGGAGTCCTATAAAGAAGAGCAGCTTGGATAATTAAATTACGAGATATAAATTATAAATATATGTATTCTATCTTTATCTTATTTTTCTTAATTCTTCATCTCCTTTTCTAAGTGCTGGGAGCATGTTTTGGACGTGAAAACTCATGTCAATATCAAAGCTACTCCTTGTAGTTTCTACATCTTTTAAGAATTGACGTGAAAATATGTGTTATACGTGCGTTACTGATTAGATTCCAAACATGCTATAAATAAATAAATAAAACTTGATTTCATTCTTCGTGTACAACTTTCCAAACGCTACTGTCAAATTACGTGCATTGGAAATATCAAATCGGTGATTGAAGAACTTGACCGATTCCACTGAAATGTATGGAAAATGTTACAAAATGGAATGTATGCTTGTATGATTTTATTTTCTCTTATTTGTTTGGTCTTTTAACAGCACCCACGGTCAAATTATCCAAATTAATGACCTAAGTATTTTCTCTTCAAAAGTGATTAGTGAAAATATTATATGTCAATTGACACTCAGTGAGATAAGGAAATAGTAACAAAAATTGTAAATATAATAAATAATATAATGTGATAGAAAAAAATAATAAATATTAATAACATATTTGTAAATATAAAAGGTGTCCGTATATATTTTTCTTCTTCTAGGCGAGGTGGACAGTCAGTGGACATACCAGAAACATACATCGTATCGTGTGGTTTTAGGACTTTATTATGATTCGTTCTTCGGCGGCAGGTCCCTTTTCAATTTTCATTCGTTTTCAACGTATTTCTTGTCACGCAGCCGACCATCAATTAATTAACATAGAAACAATTACTGTAGCAGTTAGGACATAGTACTTTTTTTTATCAAAGTTAACGGTAATTACATTTAATTCAGAAATTATACTACTATCTCACTACTTTGTACATTATTATTATTTTATTAGGTTTTTATATATTTGTGGTTTTTGTAATATATTGTTTTTTGTTTTTGGTTTTGGTTTTTATAAAATTATTTTTTTAAAATGCTTCTTGTAATTTTTTATTTTCGTTTTTTTTATTTTGATTTAGTTCTTATAAAATACTTATTTTTTTTCATTTTTATTCTTATAATATGTAAATAATTTTCTTTTAGTCTTTACCATTTTATTTTCCAAGGGACTAACTCAAAATGAACAAAATATTATAAGAACTAAAATAAAAAATAGATATATTACAAGGACTAAAACAAAATAATAAGGATAAAAATATAAAAAAATTAAGGACTATTTAAAAAATAATTTTACAAGGGCCAAAACAAAAAAAATGATATATTATAAGGACAAAAACATGTATAAATCTATTTTATTATTATGAAAATATTATAGTATGATATATGATATGTATATAAAAATATGTATAATTTTTCAAAACAATGAATATAAATGCATAAAAATATTATATAAAATAAAAGGCATAATTTTTTAATCGAATAAAATTTAAGTATAGTTTTTTTGTGTGAAATAAATTAAGTATAGCTAAAACTTAAGACAAATTAGTGTAATTATCTCAATTATTTATCGTAAATATAAATTAACATTTCTAATATTAAAATTTGAAAATTTTAATTTATTAAATAATTTAATTTCCATGCACTAAGCGTATAAAGATATTTACATTATTAATCAATCAGAAATTATGTTAAGTATAGCTTTTAAAATAATAATTATTAAATTCAATAAACTTATAATTTGTAATTGAATAAAGATATTTTAATTTAAATATAACAATATTTTACATCAATTAAATGATATTTTTCTTTTGTATACATTAACCTTAAAAATCAATAAATACGAAACAAAGGTGGTCAAAAATATTCCATGCATTGCATGAATAATTTTCAATTTGAATAATAATTTTAAAATTAAATAAAAATACAAAAATAATAAGAGAAATATATATAATCATTTCAAATAAAAAAATAAGTAGCTGAGATTTTAATAAAACAAATTAAAAAATTAAAAAATAATTTGAAGATATAGATGGTTAATATTAAAGATTAAAGAAGAATTTTAGTAAATTAAGAAAAAATTTAAATAAAAAGTTAAGATTTGAGAGAGAAAAAATTATGTAAAAGAAATTTTAAAACAAATTAATAACTTGCAAAATTTAAAACATAATAATAAATATTAAATAATGGAAAAATTATGTGTCATAAGAAAAAACTTGCAACATTGAAAACTCATATATATAATATAAAAATTAATACAGTATACATAAATATTTTTATTAAATTTATACTACCAAAATTAAAAAAATGCATCAATGAGTTTAGAAAGCAATATATATATATATATATAGTTAGAGTTGAATCATTCGTTACTACCAAAAATAAGAATAAAGTTTTTTTAGTATAAGCCACAATATCTTTTACAAGAGACAGTTATGCTTAAATTAGGTAAGATTACTATAAGTAACAAAACTCTTATTTCAAGCATTTTATGCAATTACATACTAAAGACTTGAATTTGATATTATTAATTAAGTTGAAATAGTTATGTACCAATTAATCCATAATTCACTAGTTAAAAAAGATTAAAATTTGTGTATTTTTAACAAAAGCTTGTTTTCTTATACATGTAAACTTGTAATGAACTTAAAGAACTAAAGCAGAAGCTAACACCTTTTCATGCTATTTATTAGTTCAAAAAGTAAAATTAAAACCAATTTATTTTAAGGAAAAAGTTGCATCCTTCAACTAATGATTAATCTTAAAAATTGAAGTTGAGATTGTTAGAGTTTTCTCATAAATGAATTTTAATTATCTTTTGCTTTGTTTATTTTTTATTATTGTTTTCTTTAAACTTAATATATAGTCAACCCCCTTTCTTTATTATTTATTTTAATTTTATAAAATAAGAAAAGTTTAACTGTCATTATGGATTCATTCCTATTTACTATTTTGTTCAAATTATTTTCTAAAATAAGAAGAAATAAAATTTGCTGATTTCACACCCATCAACTCAACGTCTACAAATTACAGAAGCCAATTCTATGCAGGTTTGATATCTTCTTTCTTTCTGTTGCTCTAATTAAATCATTACTAATTTGGATGTTGAAGTATCTTCATGCAGAAATATGCCTCTCAACCACCTTAAGAACGATTGATCCACACCACCACGAAGAACCACCGATCTTATACAAATACGAAGCATCCTAAAATCACCATACAGATCAAATGGGATGGGCCAGCACCCAAAACACCAAGAAACGAAACTAAACATAGGAAACACCGAGACACTACGGACACAAATCAACAAATAGCTTGTGAAATAGTTGAGGATGAGGAAGGTGCATCTCACGAACACCATGAGGAAGCTCAAGACTTGTGTTCGCAAGCCAAGTAGTACACGCGCTCTCTTCACAAAATTTACGCAAAATTAAATTTCTCCAACTGACAAAAAGTTTAAAACAACTAATGAATCCTAAAACAGACGTGTTTCAATGAATATTATAAATGATTACTTTAATTTTACAAAATGAATTTCATTAAAAAAGAGTTTAAAGTAGAATATTTTTTATTTTAAAAAATTTACCTCAAAAAAGAGAAATTCATCACAAATCCTTAGCTCAACACAAAATATAATTTTATGGATAACAGGTTATTTCAATCTCTGAAAATATATAATGCTGTCACATTAGTTTTTAAAATAAAATAAATTTAATTTTTTTATTAAAAATGCAATTCGTCAATTATATTAGTGCAATCATTACATGTAAAATGTGATTAAAGTGATAATATTGATGATAAGTGTTTAAGTTTAATAACTTAAATAAATCAATTAAAAATTTCAAAAACTTATTTAAAATTTTCTTTTTTTTGGGGGAAGGTGACTGTGCTTTAAAGTCCAAGTGATGATTTACCTACAATTTTATTTAGTCAAACATAATTTTAAGAAAAAAAAAGTGATTTAATTTGAAAGTGGTTCGCCCGCAAAGACGCCACATATTCATTTCTGTCTCAGGACTCTGAACACTTTTGCTGTGCTTCTCCTTTTTCTGAACTGAAGCCAAGGCATTTTGTGTTGTGTTTCGTGTGTGTGGTGTGAGTTTTTGTTATTGTGCAGCACAAGTGAGGTAAATGTTACGAGTGAAGGGAGGGAAAAGGCCACCTTGGGTGGGACTTGGAGCTGCCGTGTGGGTTCAGATTGCTTCAGGAAATGGCTACACTTTCCCTCTCTATTCCCATTCCTTGAAATCCGTTTTGGGTTTCAACCAGAGCCAAATTACCCTGCTTGGTGTTGCCAATGATATTGGTGAGAATGTCGGCATTCTTCCCGGTCTTGCCTGCAACAAGTTCCCTCCTTGGCTCATTCTTTTCATCGGTGCTCTCTTATCTTTCCTTGGTTTCGGTGTTCTCTGGCTTGCTATCACTAAAACACTTGACTCCATTCCTTTCTTCTTGGTATCTCTATTTAACTTTAATAACATGATTTTCTGTCTTCTTTCTTAGAGTTATTTCTGTTCTGTTAGTTGTTGGGTATTTGATTTCTTATAGACAACCTTGATCTGAGGTTTTGTGGAGACAAATGATAGGAGTTGTAATCATGGACTCATAGTATCAAACTTGTCTGAAATGGAAAACCCTTTTTTTATTCCTTTATCCTTAATACTCTTTTCATTGATTTATTTGATTCACTTAATAATTGCTACAAATAGTAATTTGTTTGTTATTCTGTTTTTCATCCTTTACCATGAGATCATGGCAGCTGTGTCACCTCTTTCTATCTATGGTATTGCAGCTATGGTTTGCACTCGCTGTTGCTACCAACAGTTGTGCATGGTTATCTACTGCTATTCTTGTCACCAACATGAGAAATTTCCCTGTCAGTAGAGGCACAGTTGCAGGGATACTGAAAGGTTATTCGGGTCTCAGTGCTGCAGTTTTTACTGAAATTTACAGCATAGTTTTTCACAATTCTTCATCCAAGTTCCTGTTGTTTCTTGCCATTGGTATTCCTGCTTTTTGCTTCAGTACCATGTTTCTTGTTAGGCCTTGTACTCCAGCTTCTGGTGAAGATTCTGCTGAAAAGGGGCATTTTCTTTTTATCCAAGGTGCTAGCGTGGCCTTGGGTTTATACATACTTGCAAGAACAATACTAGACAACTTTGTCCTCATGAGTGATACAGTGTCATATGTTTTGTTGGCTGTGATGATTCTCCTTCTCTTGGCTCCACTTGCTATCCCTATAAAGATGACACTTTGTCCCAGACAAGCCTCTTCAGCAGAAACGTCTGATCAACATGTTGGATCTTCGGATTTTCTGATTCAAGATGGTAAAGTGGACAACGTAGAGCCCTTGCTATCAGTCTTCATCAGCTAGCGGCCTTGGAAGTTTTAATGATGTGGATGGTTCAGCAGAGGTGGCTATGCTTCTTGCTGAGGGGGAGGGAGCAGTGAGGAAGAAGAGAAGACCCAAAAGAGGGGAAGATTTTAAATTTACTGAGGCTCTAGTCAAGGCTGATTTCTGGCTACTGTTTTTTGTTTACTTTGTTGGTGTGGGAACTGGGGTTACTGTTCTTAATAATTTGGCCCAAATAGGCATTGCACGAGGTGAGCAAGATACCACTATCTTGCTGTCACTTTTCAGCTTTTTCAATTTTGTGGGTCGGCTTGGTGGAGGAGTTGTTTCAGAACATTTTGTCAGGTAATTAATTATGCTCGGTGAAGTTAAGATTTTACTTTCACACTCATATCAGTTAAAATCTTAAGTGATCAATGTAATCATTTGGAATAACTCGATGCCATTGCCACTTTTGATTTCCACTTTGTTATTTGCACACTACAATGGTCACTCCTACGCATTCTAATTTGTGAAAATATAGGTAGAGCAATGTATGTGTTTATTTTTAGAGTTTAATAGACATGTTGTCACAAATCATTATTAGTATGTCTTTTAAGGTAGTTATTATAACAATCAATAAACTTACAGTACATAATAGTTTGTGATTGAATGATAGTGTAATGCATGTATTATTTATTCTTAATTTTATCATCTAAAAATGAAGAAATGTATAAATTGTTTTGACAATTTGCAGGACAAAAACGATTCCAAGGACAGTTTGGATGACATGCACGCAGATAATTATGATATTCTTGTACCTTCTGTTTGCCTATGCCATCAATGGAACCCTTTATCCTGCAATCGCAGTTCTTGGTATCTGCTATGGCGTGCAATTTTCCATAGTGATTCCCACTGTTTCGGAGCTTTTTGGTTTGAAACACTTCGGTTTATTGAGTAACTTCATGGCTTTGGGGAATCCACTTGGTGCATTACTTTTCTCAGCTCTTCTAGCAGGACATATATATGACAATGAGGCAGCAAAGCAGCATGTTGTAGGCCTCACTGCTTCAAGTGTTTCATGCATGGGTCCAAATTGTTTTAAGCTCACCTTTTTGACTCTGGCTGGTGTGTGTGTTGCGGGTACCATCTCCAGCATCATCTTGACTATAAGAATTAAGCCAGTTTATCAAATGCTTTATTCCGGGGGTTCTTTTAAGCTACCTCAAACTTCCGTCCACTAAAAAGTAGTGAAGTTGAATAACAAATAAAGCAGATCACTCCTTAGTTTCTTTCCTAGACAAACCTGTTTGGCTGCTGTTTCCTGGTCTGCCATTATATGCTTCATGGCTGATCAACAATCTATTAGGCAAGAAATGTTGGCTTCACACGTGTGACCTGTTGGTTTAGTTAGTATAATTAAGTTCAGAATTTTGGTGTTTTACCTGTAGAATGCTTGTTTTAGTATGCATGCTAAGTTGGGCTATGGTGCTGACCACTGAGAAGTGATGGTAAGGGACCTGATACGTGATCTGTATACACATAGTTGTAGGGGAATTAATCTATCAGATGCTTGGAACGATCACATATTTCAATATATGTGATGATAATTATTAAATTATACAATTAATGAGCTCATATGTGTGTCTTAGCTATTATTAAATGTGAGATTTTAGTTTTAATTTGCCGACGCCTGAAAGTGATCTTTCGATTATGTTAACACTATGGACTTTAGTCATTTCTTTGAATGCTGTGTATATGCTAGTGCTACCCCCCTCCCCCCTCTGAAATAAAACAATTCAATCACTGTACGGAGAAACATTAAGTAGCCTCAATTTTTATATTTGTTTTTTTTTTTTTTTTTGACATTCTTATATTTGTGTTCATCACAATGAAAAAAAAATATTATTTTTCCCATTCATATATCACCAAATAGACAAATACAGCGTCATAACATAAACATACTTAATTGTTGTTCATCGACATCTGGGATTGTTACTTTATAGTGTGATATTATGGCCTCGTAATGCAGTTGTGCTAGATTAATTGTCAGCCATTGAGAGAGCATGCTACGCCAAGAGAACAGTTATTAAAAAATAATGTGTAAACAAGTGGTTGGAGAACCAGGGGAAATGAATACATGAAAGCGTTGCAGCAAAACATGACATTTTGATATGATAATTGCTAGATGTTACGTTCCTATTATAATATAATCTATAAAAGAAAAACAAAAAGTGTAATCGTCCCTCACCATCGAACGCACCCCAAAAAAGCAAACACAAGAACAAAATCAAGTTGGTTTCAGATCTTGGAACAGTGTAGGCCAGAGTGTGTGATCGTCATCATAATCAAAATCAGCATTCGCCTTGTTCAATGGACTATAACCCAATGGACTTTCATTTTCGGCCCTGGTTGCATCCAAAGGCCTTGGTAGTCTTGGGCTTTTATTCTCAACCATCACTCTTACATCCACTCTTGGACTCTTTGTTGTGACTACATATCTTCCATCCAAAGGCCTAGACATTAAAGGGCTCCTATTTGTGTTCATCATTCTCTCATGCATCCTTCCATCAAGTGGCCCAGATAACTTCAAGGCCTTGTTGTTGACCATTTTCTCATGAATTCTACTACCATCTAAAGGTCCTGAAAGTGCTATGGTCCTGCTTCTGTACATAGGGAGCACAGGTAGAGGCTTCTCTTCCTTAAGATCCTCACTCCCTTGTTGCTTCCTCACAAGTGACCCTTTCCATTTCGCTTGATACCAGTTAGTCTCTGGTGGTGGCACCGACACAGGCATGGAGGGAATATCCTTCATACGATCATCTTCACGAAAAACCAACTTGTTCATGCACTTTCTTAGGCACTTCTTGATGACCCCAGAGAGCTTCTTGGGACGTGCTGCTCCTTCTTCCTTCTTGACCAGCTTGAGAATCTCTAGCCTGTGCTTGGCAATTGAGACGCCCATGCTCTGAAGGAACTCGTGGTTGAAGTAGCAAGCATCTTCCAATTGAAGCTCATTGCGGGCAAAGGTGAGGCCATAGTCGTAGATTAAGGAAGGTTCAAGAGTGGTTCTGGATAGCCAGGAGAACCAGTCCATGGATGATGATGGGGTTGTGCCAAAATGGTAGGATATGCTAAGGTTTGAGGTGGGCATTGTGATTTATAAGGTATATAGAGATAGACAGATAGATAGATAAGGAGGTGTGGACATTGAGATATGAGAGTCAGTGCATAAATGATAAATGTGGTCGGTATATGGCTATTTATTTTGGTTTTTGAGACCATTGGCACTGCCTTCCTTTTTTTTTTTTTTGATTTGATGATGAAATTTGGATGGTAGTTGAGATTGAAAGTGACAACAGCCAATAATTTGTTGTGTGGAATTTTTTGGCATATTATCGTAAAGACAGTTCAGCAAGTTCACGGGTATTAGATAGTAGGGGTTATGAGAATATTACAAAAGGCATGTATCCCCAAAGTTAGAACCTATTGCAGACATATTATGTAGGTAACAACCACTTGGCACTAGGAAGTAAACATGAATTGGGACAAAAAAAATCAAATATGGGTGTGTCTTTGTGGTGCTTAACCACGTTAGATTACGACAGTGCACGACTTAAAGAGTGAGTAATAACCGTCAGGGGCCCATGAAATGGGAAGTGGTTAAGGCAAATCAATTTGGTAACCTACTACCTATTTTGACGATCATAATCCAAGAAAAAGTCCAAATGACCCACACCTTCAATGTTCGAGCCTACTAATTAGCACACACCTGCCCCTTTAATTAGATAACAGTAATGTATACAAGAAAACAAAAGGGGAAGAGAAGCCATATAAATTGACTTGGAATAACTGTTTTGTTAAGCAGCCCATGGCGGTCTACGCTATGGTGCAATGAAGTAATTTGTTCAATGAAGTCACAATTGGTGCGGCAATTGTCCTTCCAATACATAGTTGATGAGGGAAGGCGGGATAGTAAAACTACTGTAGCGAATCAATGGCATCAAGTCATTTCAGAAGCCGAAGAACACGGCAAGTTACCTGTTGAGTATGCAGATTACATCCTCTGGTATGGTTCAAATCAATATTGGGCTGCACATGCCGTGGTCGTTAACAATAGATATCACATCACGTTAGGGTGACATAATAAATGAGAAGAGTTTTGCTCTAAATTCTAAAATTAGAAGAGTTTTACTTTTGCTCTTAATAAAATCTATTGTAATTCTACGGAGTGTAATAAATAAAAATTTCATAATGACAAATTTTAAGTCATCTAATTACATATTAAAAATTATATCTGAAATAATTTCTAATTGGCTAAATAGATGATTCTAAAAATCTTTCATGTTTAATAAAATATGGCCCATGACGTAAAAAATTATCAAAAAAGCCATGGCATGCTATTTAATCATCCGTCATCACAGTTGCCTTAGTACTTAGTACCCTTGGATCCACCTAAACATCATCTACTTTGATTTCCTTCAAAGCTCTAGCCATGGTTGGTCTATGATTTTGATTTGTAAATTTTATGCCTTAGCTGGAGTTGACAAAGAACTACGTATCAGCGTGGCCGAATCCAATTGATATCACGTGAGATATTAATGGTGAATTGACTGTTTAGGCCACTGGACCAAAATTGCGAAAGGGGAAAGGAAGGGGCGCAGTACTAGTAGTTCCTTTAATGTAGACATATACTATATACCGTACACATTTACTAGCTTAATAGTTAATATATGTGCATTAATTCAAAAAGAATTCATTTTTAATATAATTTAATACTTTTATAGAGTATTAATATCTTTTGTCAGTATTTCTTTTAGTACCTTCAATTTAGGAGAAAAAGTAAATACCACTAACATCGAATTAATTCTTACTGAAACTTAAATTTGTTTCAAGATTAATACTATATATTTTTTTAATTCATTCTCTTGTAAAATTTTCAATTATTAGAATTCAAATAAAAAAGTCCAAAGTAATTTCATATTTTAAAAATTGTTCAAATAAGTTGTCAATAAAAGAAAATAAATTGATTTAATATGTATACAAAACAATCAAAACTTAAAGAATTATTTTTTCCATAAGAACTAAAACAATTAATCTTTTAATTGAATATGTGATCTCATTACTATCATTTTCAACAAAATGTTTTTTTTGGATCATATTATTTTTATGAAATTTAATCTCTACGTTCATTTTAATGCCAATTTTCCCTTTTTGAATTCAAAGAAATAAAAAGTAATTTTTACTTTAACTTTTTAAATGAATAATAAAACTTCTCAAATAATCTACAACAATATCTATGTATATACATATTTTTAAATTGCATAATCTTATTACCAAATTAACTACAAATAATATAATAAAATTTATCACCTAATAATTTAAATTTAATTTTTTTTAAATGTATAAAAAATTAGAAGTTTGAATGTGGCCTAGGACGATTGCATTGGTGGTCTTGTGGTAGCCATGATGAAGAATGAAAAATGAAAAATGAAAAAGATTATAGAAGAGTTTTGTCTCCCCTCATAGAGGTGTTAAAGTGAGCTCCAACTAGTGAGCTAACCTAGGTCACGGGTTAAACGGGTTGGGAAAATATTAGTTCATTTTTTGCGGGTTGATTTAGCTTGACTCACTTAACTCACGGGTTGGGATGAGACAACCTAGATGAATTAGACTAACTCGTATTAACCTATTTTTATTTTTTTGAAATTTATTTTTTCCTTTTCTTTTGGTTTTAAATTTCCTTTATATTTTCATTTTCATTTTATTTTTTGAGTTTGTTGTTATGAATTAGTATTTTTTTAGGTTTGTCATATTTATGTTTTCTATTTTTTAATTTTTATTTTTTAAAAATTAGGTGAGCTAGTTCGTGAGTCAACCTACTAACTGTGGTGAGTTAAGTCTGGTTGTGTATTTTTTAGTTCAATAAAAAAGTGAGTCAAATTGAATTAGCTCACTTTTTAAGCAATTTGTGATAAGCTAACCCGAATAAGTCAAGTTGACTCACTTTGACACGTAATAACCCTCTTGCTTAGTTTGGATTTGTCGAAATTTAATACAACTTACACATGGCAAGAGTCACAAAACACACACAAAAAAGAAGTAATTAAAGAATATATTATAATTACTAGCATTCTTCTTGTTAATAATGTAATTTTTTTTTAAACTTAAGTAAATGGCTTATCCATATGCTGTAAATATAGCAAGATAAATTATTACAAAAAAAATACCTTATTATTATAAATTATATTTTATCCTCTCATAATTTTTCTTCTTTTTTTTTCAAAATATCTCCTCTTCTTATTTTTTGCTTAAGTCTTCTATTTCTTCTATCACTTAATCCTTTTATATATTATAGCATCGATTTTTTTTCTTAATTTTAATGGTGATCTGATACTTATTAATAGAAGTTTTAACATTATTATAGCATATAAGGGGATTAAGTGATGCAAAAGGAAAGTGTAAGAAAGTTAAATGACAAAAAAATAAAAGCTTAATGATATACTTTGAGAAATTATAAGATTGTAAGAAATTAAAGTGAAAGTTTTTGTTCTAAATTATATATAGTGTGAATGAGGATCTTGGTGACGTTGAATGACCCTATCCAGAGAGTGGGGCTCCATCTCCATGCATCATTGAGAAATCAGAACCACTAACTAACTTACAACTTGGAATCCGAGTCAAAGGACCACATATTTCCCGCTTGACCCGTACACACCACATCTTATGGGTCAATGCCTTGTGGAATCAATAATCACTGTTGTTCCCTTTCCAACGTTTTCTCTTTACATCCTCAAATTTCTCTTTCAACCATTTTCAGTGAGATAACATCATATTTCTACGTGTACATACCTCTGTGCCTGTCTACTGTCTATAAATGTTGTTGTCCCAGTTTTACATTAATCTCAACTCAACCTTAGACTCCTTAGTATGTTTTCTTGGGGCAGAAGATTCCAACTGTCTGTACGGCATAACATAAGGCCGTTGTGCAGCCAATCACAAGGCTCCACCTCATCATCATCATCATCATCTTCTTCTTCTTTCAGCTCCTTTGGTGGGTCCGGACATGGTGACAAGAGGGTCAGAGACTTGGAGTCCTTTCTCAGATCAATCACTTCTGGGGTTGTGGTTGTTAGCTCCACCTTAGGCTTTTGGTATTGGTCATCTTTGTCTTCTCCTGATGGTGCCAATTCTCTTCAGTCTTTTTCTGATAATGCCAATGAGGATCAGCTCCAACAAAACTATGAAAACAAATCCAAGTTCCTCTTTAACGGTAACCCTCCTTTTCTACCACGATTTACGTTGCATGTAGCATGCTTTACTACATTGGTTTTGAGATTTAGTGCTTATTTTTTTTTTAAAATTTCAATTTGCAATGCCTAATGTTTTCTTCTTAATTTAGCCTTTAATACATAGTCATAGGTATCATGGAATGAATAATACTTACTAGATTGTTAGGATTGGATAGAATAGAAGTTGAATTTATTAAAATGATAATGTAAAAGTTTTTTTTTGGCACAATCATTCAATTATGGATTGACGTACAGTTGAAAATTATTGTCTTATGTAATAATTACTTAGTAAGTCATATATGTAGTGATTTCTAATTAGGTTGACGCTTGACAATGTAAAAATGTTTGTACTGACTGTGTATCAAAATTAAACTTATAGAACTTTGCATTCCGGAAATATTAATGATATAGACACAGGGCTCTTGTAGTTTAGTTGTCAATTTATTTGCTTTGCCGCAAATATTTAGATTTGTTGTGCTTCTCATTTGATGCAGATGGCTATAGAAGAAGAGTATTCTTCAATTATGAAAAACGAATCCGCTTCCAGAGCCCCCCTGAAAAAGTAATCAATCTTGTCATTATGTGTTTGTATAATCAGCCATGTTGTTGTTTCTTTAGCTTAAAAACCAGGGAATTGTTACTGTGAAATATTTCATTATCTGGCACCATGTTTAAGTGCAGGTTTTCGAGTACTTTGCATCTATTCGAACACCTAGTGGTGAGGTTTTCATGACACCGGCTGATTTGATGCGTGCCGTTGTTCCTGTCTTTCCTCCTTCTGAATCAAACCGTGTTAGAGAGGGCTTTCTAAGAGGGGAGCAGGTTCCTGGCGAGTTGCAATGTGAAGCTTCAGAATTTTTTATGCTCTTTGACACTAACAGTGATGGACTCATTTCCTTTGCAGAGTGAGTATTTGTTGTCCCTTTTATTTGCTTGAACTTTTCTGTCATGACAACTTTCCTCTCCATCTCTTTTAAAGAAAAATGTGAACCACATGGTTTCTGACTTCAAGTGCTATGTAATTTGGATAACGAAAACTCTTCTTTCTCGACACCAGGTACATCTTTTTTGTTACTCTCCTCAGCATACCAGAGTCCAGCTTTTCAGTTGCTTTCAAAATGTTTGATATTGACAATAACGGGTAGGAATCTTCTGCTTTCCTTCCGGAAAATGTCATAAGCTATATTTACTAATTACATGAAGCTTTGGCCTTCAATTTCTTTGATGGAATTTTAAACGAGCTTGTGTTTTGTGTACCATCATTTATCCTTTTGGCAATATACATGCTAGTGAAGTTGTCCATAATTTAGAATGGATGTTTTTATAGTGAACAAATGATTTTCTCCACTATTATTTAGTTGAAGAAATCAAATATAAACGTCTATCTTTTGGCTACCTCACTACAAATGTTTTCAATTGCTCACACTACCAAAGCTCGATCATATTAATTGTTTAGGTAAATTTAATATGACATGCTCCCTATAAAACTTAGCACTTAACAAGTTGAGTGTCTTAGACATTTGAGACATCAATTGAAATAGGCATGAAGACAGACAAATGTAGACAAGATTCAGTTACAACTTACAATATCAACCAGATTGCAGAAATGGATTAGGATTACTATCCAGATATGTCTGTATAAGAATTTGGATTTTTGTTTAAGGTTTTTGGACATCTGAATTTTCTTAAAAAGAGTGTGTCAACAGGGAAATAGACATGGAAGAATTCAAGAAAGTGATGGCCCTGATGCGATCACAAAACAGACAAGGGGCAAACCACAGAGATGGAAGACGCCTTGGCTTTAAAGCTTCTATAGAAAATGGGGGTCTCTTGGAGTATTTTTTTGGCAAAGATGGAAACACTTGCTTACAACATGAAAGATTTGTTCAATTCTTAAGACAGCTGCATGATGAGGTATGTGAGTCGACCATATACTGTCTTTGAAATGTTTTAATGGTGTCTTAACTCATAAGACTCGATCATCACATGAAGTTCTAGGTTCAAACCCATTGCCATCATTATACACAATAAACAAAAGACTCAGTCGTCTTGGTAGCAATTAGAATTCTCTCTGCTGAAAATTCTACTCAACTTCACCAACATATGATTGCAAAAATCTTCTATGATTAACATTACGTTTCTCTCATAATTTAATTTACAGATTTTGAGGTTAGAGTTTTCCCATTATGACTACAATAAAAAAGGAACCATTTCAGCCAAAGATTTCGCCCTGTCCTTGGTTGCATCTGCAGACATCAATCACATAAACAAACTGTTGGATAGGGTCGAAGAATTAAACAGTGACCAGCACCTAAGAGACATAAGAATTACATTCCAAGAGTTTCAAGCTTTTGCAGAATTGCGCAAGAAGTTGCAATCCTTCTCTCTGGCCTTATTCAGTTATGGAAAAGTTAACGGGGTGTTGACAAAATCTGATTTTCAGAGAGCAGCATCCCAAGTACTAATATCTCCCTATGCCAAACTAAATGTACACCATTTTGAATCCACGAATAACTTCTTACGTATTATGTTCTATTCATGCAGGTATGTGGTGTCTGTATTACTGATAAAGTGGTTGACATAATTTTTCATTTGTTTGATGCTAACCGTGATGGAAACTTAAGTGCAAGCGAGTTTGTGAGAGTTGTACAAAGAAAGGAAACCAATTCTTCCCGTTTTGGCTTCGGGGGTTTAATATCTTGCTGGTTGAACTGTGTAAATAACTGTTCATCAGCTAAGCTTCAATTTTGATGAAGTAAGTATCCATCTTCGCCCCTCATAAACTAAAGGTGGGTGAGATATGGATCTTGTTACTGTAATGATTTCAACCATATGCAGCATCATTTAGGGAAACAGGTAGAAGATTCATTCCCGTAGCAATGGAGATTTGCTATGACACTGTCACACCATGACATGGCTGCTGTCTACTCAGAAATGTATAGTGTTCCATTTTGTTGTCTAATATCTTCTTTTGGGAGGCCAAGTCTACACGTGTTGATATTTGTACATACTCACACTCCGGCTACCTTAAATATTAATTTTTGCTTTTCATAGCTTTTGTTGTTATTTGGCCATTTTACCCAGTGTTAATGCTTGTAATATGAGTCAATACTACAGTGACTAGATTCATTATGAGAAGTTTAATTATATCAGGCTCTTTCTACACTTTTCTTTTTTCTCCCTGGGCGAATATCAGAGTGTAAATTCATTGGACTTTTCATTAAAAAGTTGCGGAAAGAAACTTGAACGCAAAGAAGGGTTTAATTATTTAAGGATGAATACTATTAAGATCAGTGGACAAACTTACTAACCACTTCATTGATCCATCACTAAGGCTTCATTTGTTACCGAAGAAATAGAAGAGAAGAGGAAGAAACAGAGTGGAGGTGTGAGAAAGTAGATTGTTTGACAGAGTGAAAGTGTAAAAAAAAATTTTAAAAAATATGTGGAACTCACTTAAAAAAAATTCCACCTATAATAGCGATAATTTGAACAAAAATAACACGCTACGTAATTCAAATCGATTTTCATAACTCACAGTCTCTTGTTTTTAAACCAAAATTGGTTTACTTCTTTCCTTATTTTATACAAAATTGATTTCCTGATGCTAGTGTTTCATTATATAATAATAATAATAAATAAATAAATAATATCAATAATAAAAATAATATTAATAATAAAAATAAATATTATTATTAACAATAAAAATAACATCAACATAAAAATAATTAAAATAATTAAAATAATCTTAATTTCTATTTTATTTTTTACTTATTTTTCTTCAACTAAACTATTTTAACTTTCACTCTATTTTTTATCTATTTATTTTCTCTTCTCTTCATTTTTTTCCTTTTTGTTTTCTCTATTTCTTTTCTCCCTACCAAATACACCCTAGAATGCACTTCGTCACAAGTTTTTCATAATTAATTCCAAGGGTGGCTGGAGGTCTCTTCAAAAGTTGGTGCTTTACCATTATCATTTCACTAGAAAAAGAGGGAGGGAGGACCTTGCTGTTATGACCGGAACAACAGCTTACATGAACTTGGAATTGCGACAACTAAGCAAATCCCCGCCATATTCTCCAGTATGAAACAAAGCATTTGGATCTTTCTTAATTACAAAATAAGGGGCAGAATCCCTCCTCAACATTCTGGATTAAGCACCCCGGAAGTATTTAATGTGGCACACAAGTGACTCAACAACTTATCAGATTCAATGCCTGACAAGTAAGGCCAACTTATGGGAGTAGTTACGAGTACAACCCTTTTCTTTGTGGACCTCCACTGCAGAGAAGTGACACTATTTTTTGGGTAACCACCTCTATTATTTTACCAAACGGAACGGATAATGAGGGAGTACTGATTTCATGAACTTGGACGTTTTCCATGTGAGCTTTGCTGTGTCTTACATCGACCTTGTTGGTAATTGCAGCAGTTCTATACGTAAATTCGTCATTAGCAGCGAGCTTGGTTTTACTAAATAGACTTAATCTTTATCACCTGCTGTTACTTCATGAACGACAATCCTGGCGAGTTGTTAAGAACTGGAAATATGTAGCTGTCAAGTTTAAAATAAAAAATGTACTTCACTAAATAGATTATATGTTGTGTCCTAACCTAGGTTCCACCAAACCAACAAAACGATTTATGATCTTCTAATTAAATTTCACCATATGGAGGAACATTTTGTGCCGATTCTTAAAAATAACTCATAAGCAACAGTAATAGAGGAATACAACTGACAATAATTGAAACTATATGTTGATTGCAGATTTGTTTCAACTCAAGCACTTTAACCATGTGAACCGTTCAATCCTTTTACCTAACTCTGATACACCACGAAAGCTCCCCATGGTAAGTAGTAGCTCCTAGGATATGACAAAATGCTACTACTACACAAGAAGGCAATGAATCCAACATAATGGAGCTGAAGGCCACACACGGTTTCCGAATTGCAAGTAGCACTAGCGAGCAATCCCCAAACAACAAGTTAAAAAGAACCGCACCCGATTGCATCCATCCCCATCATCATTCATCTTCTCAAGCTCGTCCTACTCAAATGCAAAGCAAGCGCATCCCTTAACCTCGCCGCACTCTCGTCCCCCACTCCATCAAAAGCAGGAAGACCCCCTTCCTCCTCCACCCCTTCATCCGCTATCCCCTCGTTGCACCTCGCAAGAAAATTATGCAACAAACAACCCGCAACAACCACAAACGGCAAATACTCGACACACTCCCGCTTCCACTTCCTCGAAACCGCGAGAAGCCGCCACCTGGCACGAAGCCTCCCAAACGCATCCCCAACCCACCCCATCGCATTCCCATGCGCACAATTGAACGCCCTCTCCGCCGAGCCAAAACTATCCTCCTCATTCACCCTGTTATACGGCGTCAAAAGCCAAGGCAAAAGGGGAAAACACGAATCTCCCAGAATATACTGAGGAATCAAACAACCCTCTCCGAGATTATAACCCGGCCCGTTTAACAATTCCTTGGATTCCTCAACCCCTCGATAGAGCTTACTCCGACGCAGAATTGTTTCGGGCTTCATCGTACCGGGCCACCCAGCTGACACGTCCAAGAACCTTCCTTCGGAGTCCACCAACGCTTGAACCATTAAACACGCGTTTTCACCCAACAACTCGTCGTCGACTTTGAACCTACCAAACCCTAAAACCCCGAAACAATTGGGAAGCGAACTCCGGCCGAAGCCCACCACGACCCTCTCGGAGTCGGTGCGGAGCTCGAACAAGTGCCCTAAGTTGTCGGCGACCGCCTTGCAGGCCGCGAAGAAGGCGCGGCAGGCCTCCGCCGGGGAGATCCCGAAGCGGCGAGCCACGGCGGCGTAGGCGGCGCCGTGGGCGAGGCGGAAGACGGCGGCGGCGAGGACGCAGTCCGGGGCGATGTGGGGGAAGGAAGGGGAGAGGGAGGGGGAGAGAAGGGCGAGGAGGTGGGAGAAGGAGGGCTTCGACATGCGGAAGGCGTCGAGCCATCGGGAGTCGGAGACGGAGCGGAAGCGGCGGAACCAGCAGTGGGGTTGCGGCGGAGAGAGGGGGAGTTGGGGTTGGGGGCGGGGAGAGAGGATTTCGGTGAGGGAGTGGGAGGTGGATGAGATTAGGGATTCGAGAAGGAGGGACTGGGAAGGGAGGAGAGTGAGGTCGTTGTGGGAGAGGAAGGACTGTGCTGTGCGTGTCACTCGGGAAATTAAGGCGGCGAGGTTTTGGTGGTTGCGCTTTGCATTGGGGGATTTCTTGGGCTTCCGCTTTTTCGCCATGCCGGTGGAGGTGTCGTGTCGCTGATTTCTTCACTGCCAAGATTTTGATATCTGAGTAGAGTGAACCAGTGATTATCAATGTTTTTAAAACGGACAGCTCATTAAATCGGTTAAGATTCTGATTTAAAGTTTAATAATTTAATTATGGTTGAACTGTAGTTAAATTAATAGTAATAAAACAACAATAATATATAAAATAAGAGTTTAATGTTTATGTATTAACGGTGTAAATTAGTTTTACATTGTCATTTAATCACAAACTATTATTTATTATAAGTTTGTTGACTTTTATAATAAATACTTTAAAAGTCATATTAATGCTGATTTTTAATTTGATGACAGTATAAAACTTTTTACACTGACAGTACATAACCATTAAATTCGTAAAATAATATTAAAAAAACATAATATCATAATTTTATAGTACTAAAGACTAAAAATAAAATAAAATTTTATAGGTTTTTAACTTGTACAATACTTAGAAAAATTCAAATTAAATATGTCATAATACTTAAGTCTAAGTTCTAATAATATAAACCAACATTTATTAATAAAAACAAGTTTATATTTAGAATAAAAAAGAAAATGACAAATATTTTTGGTTGATTTTCATTTTTTTTAAGAAAAAAATATCAAAATAATGTTTTATTAGACATTTTTTATTAAATTGTCCGTGAACCAAGTTTTTTTTACCGATTTTGACTAGTTTTACCTGATTTTTGACTAGTTCATCGATTCGTAAATTGGTTCTTTAATTGAATCGATTTTTTGGTTTAATTGAACTAGACACAAACCAATTTACCTAATTTTTCGGTTGAACCGACCAATCCGTCGGTCCAGTCCGATTTTTAAAACATAGGTGATGACTAACAACAAATGAACCAAATGGAACCACTTTTGTCGTATACTTCACCGTAAAATAAACTTTTTAATAGGTTTAAATAACAATTTAATTAAAGAATAAACCATTAATTTGATCCTTGAAGTGTCATTCTCTTTTCTAAATAATCTTTAAACTAATGAAATAATATAAGTAGTTCCTAAAATATTAGAAATCATGCTACATAATCCCTTAAGTATTGAAATTTTTTTCAAATTAATCTCTCACTAAGAACTAAATTAATGGATATTCAATACTTTAGGAACTACTTATATAATTTCAGTAGTTTAAGGATTATTTAGAAAAGAAAGTGATACTTTAGGGACTCAATTGACAGTTTATTCTTTTAATGTATTCATATATTATTTTTTTAGAGAAAAATCTATTCGTATTATAAAAGTGCTAACTTTTATTTGTAGATTTTTATATACAATTTATAATAACTACATGTAATAATTGTCTATTATATAGATTTATTTAAGGTGATTGTTTCGTTATCTTTTATTTTAAGAGAGTATTAGTACCATTTCATGTTAAAACAATAAAAAACAACTATTTGTACACTAACATCACATCATAAATGAGTTAGAAATTAATTTTAATGATATTTTAAATTTTATAATTGCAAAAAATTTCATCAATTGAGATTTATTTTAATTTTTTAAAAACTCAATATTAAACATGAAAAATATGCGAGTGTAAATAAAATAAACAACAAAAGTAATTTTACGAGTCATTTAACAATTAAAAAAATAATAAAATCCTAAACAATAAACCACATTATCAATACGAGAGTTTAAATATGAGAGTTTCTCCCTATATGGAATATGCATCTCTATTAATTGTGACCATATGGCATAATTTTTTTTCTTCTTGCAAGGACAATTCCTGCATTGAAAATACTTTCAGACTGAACAATGATAGAAGCTGTTTAAGGTTTTGAAAGAGATTCAATGGACCCCAGACATTTAGGGTTACAGAGTTAAACAACTTTCACAACAAGGCTCTTGATACCATGTTGAAAACCTGTCATTCATTTATTTTAGATTTTTTTTCTTTTATGAATATTCATTTATTTTAGATTATTACAATAATGTATATATCCAACTGGGAGGATATACAACAATAGAGAAGATAAATCTTTGAAAAACAACCTAATGTCTATAATTGAGTTAATCCCTATAAATACTCCTAAACATAAGCTAATCAATCCATTTTTGGTTTTACAATACTGTGAATTAATCAATGAAATAAATCTCAACACATAAAAGCATGAGATTAAAATGTAGTACAAAGAGATAGGGGTAGTGAGTGTTAGATGATTACATGTTTATAAAAATTGTTAGATTATAACTATCAAGTTTGGCAAAGATTTTGAGTCATGGGTTTCAACGTGGTACTACACGAATGCCATTATCAAAGGTGCAAGTTCACTTATCCGCATTAAATTTCATTGCATATTTTTTGGTTTATGTTGAATGCGAGGCCAAATTCTCAAGTAAACTACTGTATAATAATGATTTTCAATATAAGAACTAGGTGTTGGAGGTTTGAATGTGAAAGACCTATGATTCGGAGCAAACGAAGGAGTAAAACTCCAACTTTAGCCTTTTTAACTATACCATAATTACAAGGTCTACAAAGGTTTGCCTTAAGTGTTTTAAGTCCAAACCTACTCTACCAAGTTTAAAATCCACAAAGAACTTTTAGTGCAAGATTTGAGGAAAAATCAATATTTCCTCTAGACTCAATTATAAGCAAAAAAAAAAAAGAAAAAGGTTTATAGACTTAAATATAAACAAATTTTAACTACTTTTACCCTATTTAATGATATCATTCCAAAAATATCCTTCAATTAATTGAGATTCTATTTCCAATGATTCTTTTTTATTTTTCATATCAAGTTTCAATGAAGGGCACTTTAGGAAAAAAAAAAGCTTATTTTTTAAATGTGATTAGTAAAATTAAATAATATTAACTAACTTTCTTAATTAGCATAAAAGTTAGTTAATTTTGCTTATATTTGAGTTTGGAAGGAGTATGATTTGCACTATTTGGGCAACTCACACCTAAGTAAAGGCTTAGAGTGATTGAAAGGGGAATTGCAAAAGTCCTATTTTGAATGTAGTTCTTTAACCAAATCTCAACCTCATAATAAATTGGATTAATTTAGTTTTGAGGTGTCGATGATCATTATGTTCTTACATTAAGAGCTTTATGATTATTGGGGTGTATTTTGAGAACAAATTGCATAGTTAAAACATGGACTTTGATTCTTTGCTATCACTTGTACTGTGTAATAGAAAAAAAAAAAAAGGTGCAGTTGAAAGATTCAATTGCACGATAAAGTCTTTGAGGATTAAACATTGAAAGGAGCATTTGGACGTTTGGGAAGAAATATGAAAACTACAAAGAGCGTGGACTTGATGAAGTAATTATTGTCTTTGAAGTTTTATAACTAAGGCATGCTTCTTAATAATCCTATTTTAGTTAATTTCTTCTTTTTCTGATTTTACAAATAATGAATAATATGATTACTCTGCTTGTCACAAATTCATCTCATGTTAAAATAGCTCATGAACTCCACTTGAATAACAACAACAACAATTCATTAGGTGAACAAAATTAGTACACGAAGTGTACATTCACACATTCCACCACCTCAGAAAGTAACCTGTGAACAAAATCTCAATCAAAATATGTCAACTTATGAGTTCTTCAACCCAGCATAAAACCATCAAAGGAGGAGCTTCCCAAATACAAAGCAAAGACATTAAAATGTTCATGAATCATGGCCTTAAAGTTCAAAATATGATCTTATTCTAACACAATCATACATAAACAAAACTCTAACTCTAGATTCATGCCTAAGAAACCCTAATGGCTATAGGTAATTGAAATGAATGGTTTGTCTCTAAATGATTACACTAATGTGAAACATCAAATATTACAAAATAGGAAACAAAAATTAAACGAAGAAACAAAAAAAGCAAACGTGAACAACTAAAGGGATGGAGTGAATAAGAATAATATTAACTTGATGTGAATGCAAATGCTGAGTTCAAAACTGGTAAGCGACAATGGCAACAACAAGAGTATCAATGAAGGAGTTAACTGAATGAGTTAGAAGAAGACAAGCTTTCAACTGTTCCAACAACAGGTGAGAGGAAGGGTGTGTGATGAAGCAAATGAAGGAAAGTGTCGTGGAGATGAGTTTTAAATAAAGCAGCCAAATAAAACTTTTCCATATTTTTTTCATGTGTACAATGGTCATACCGCGGTTAGAACCTTTGACCTCATGCATACTATCCTAACTTCTCACCACTATGCAAACCCTAATGGGTTAGATAACACTTTTCCATATAAAGTGTAATCTGAATAAGAAATCAAATAACACTTTATTAAAAAGACGTGCTATTTATTAAGAAATCAAATAACACTTTTTAAGAAAACATTTTTTTTCTATTTATATAATTTTTTAAAAGAAAACAATAATTCAAGCATAACGTTTTTATAGTGCTTAAACATGAATTGCACTTTCTTAAAGAAATTCTATTCTTCAAAAACTTCGTATTTTTTTTTCCCAACAAAGCTTTCATCCAGCGCACTATTTGAATATATTTTTGGCGTAATAAAAATGTTCACAAACTAACAATATAATTTAAAAATTACAAAGTTGCATTTGCAAAATCAATAACTAAAGGAAAGGATTGAAATTTATTATAGGTTACTAAAAAACTTAGTAGAAAATAGATGGGAGTCTATGCGTAAATTGTTTAACCAATCCTAACATAAAAACAAAAATAATAGAATCATTAGTGAATAATAGTGGAGTAAAAAATAAATAAGAAGTTTTAAAAAGTAGTGGGAATAATTTAATTAAAATGAACTGACAGTGTAAAAGATTTTTACATTATCGTTCAATCATATATTGTCATATATGATAAGATTATTGACTTTACTAATACTTTAAAATTTATATTTAGGATGATATCTAATTGATTGATAGTGTAAAAAATTTTATACTAATAATATGTGAAAATTAAATTCAAAGAAAAAAAATCAGAAGAGTATGAATTGTGGCAAACATATCTTATGTATAGAGAGACAATGTATCTATCAACTAAAGAGCATGCGTTTATGCGATAATAATGGTGATTTCAAAATTTGAAATTAAGTTCCATAATAATTATTAAATGACATTGTTTCAAATTATTTATTATATTAAATTTTAAAATGAAAAATGCACACATTAATCGTGTAAACAATTTCATATACGTGCATTAATTTATTAAAATTATAATTCAAATTAAATTTTGTGAATAAAATTAATTAAAAACTATTTTAATTCAAATCACATATTTGGAAAGTCCAATTAATGTAATGTAATTCAAATTATACATGATTTTTATAAAAAGTTCATTATTTATTCCATTATTTTGAGCTTGAAAAAAAATTACTCTATTTGGAAAATCATTAGAAAAGTATAAATGGAACTAATGCTTGATAAGGTAACATGTGTAAAAGCTTTCCAAAAATTACAATTTATATATATAAGGAATTGTTAATGTACATTGATTAGTTTTTTAGAAGAAATATTTTAGTAAATTACATCTTCTAAAGAATAAATAAGTATATGTTAGTAATTGTGGAACTAATATACACTCATCTACTTTTTATAATTAAGGAGCATACTAGCAAGCTACACTTTTAGGTATATTTTAAGAAAATTAAAATCATAACATGTTAACATATTGTGTGTGTGTGTGTGTATACACAAATATCTTATAATTGAAAATACAAAAATTGAAAGCACTAGGTTTAAATATATGAAAAGAGAGGGGACAAAATACAATTATATCAAAGCCAAGGGGTGTATCTCACCCAAAAAAAAGTTAAGCGATGCATTTGCACACCCTCGAGTATATATAAGTTTGCTGCTTGACATTGTATATAGGGTAGATAGATAAATTCATGGCAAAGTTGAAGATTGGAGGGGTATGGAATGGGATGTTGGAGGTGGAGCTTAAGACATGGATGATACCCATGTTAAGGGAAGAGGTTGCTAAGCGATCAAATTGCAACCCTAACTTTATCAATTTGATATCTATTGGCAAAATTCTCAAGGATGGTGATGATCAACACAACTTGATCCAATTAGGTATCAAGAACAACGCCAAGATTCTTGCCACTCGTATATGTGTTGAACAAAGCAAAGCCATCAAAAAGGAGATCATCGGTGAGGAGGAACGCTCTCGCAGGCTTGCTAGGGTCAAGTACGTCTTCTTAATTTCTTGTACCCTCTTAACTTTCCTTACTAGGAGTTTTTTGGTCTAGTTTCACTTGATGAACTCGACCACTCGAACTAAATCAATTTAGTTGGTTCGATTTTTTCTTTGATCAGGTTTGACATGAACCAAGATCTAATCAAATTTGACAATATTTGATCTTTATTGATTTAGTTTTGACAAGATTTGATCTTTATTGGTTCAGGTATCAAATTTATGTTTTACAACCCAATCACCCAAACACCTAACTGGATTATCCATTTTATTATTATTTTTTTATTTTTATTATTGGTTTTCTTTTATTATCCCTTTTTCATTTTTTTAAAATAAAAATTATATGAATTTTTAGTTTTTTAAAATATTTTTTAAATTTTTTATAATATTGGACCTAATAGACCAGAATTGAATCAACTCATTCTTGATCAGATTAGTTTGGTTGGTTTACAAAAAAAAAATGATCAAAATTGAACCAAACTGAACAGAATAATTTTGATTGGCTCAATTTTCATTTTCCCTTTAAATCCAACAAAATTGACTCTTGAATACTCCTATAATCCTTTTTCTTTTTTTTCCCCCATTTCTGAGAGTGATATTAAATCTTGACTAATTTAGTTTGAGTAAATTCATTAAATAAGATAGAACTAATCTTATTTTATTCATTTACAAAATTAAAATTTCAAATCTTAATTAAAAAGTGATAAATTCCTTGCAAATATCTCATAACCTATTTTTCTTATTTGTAAAACTAAAATCTAAGGTTAAGTGTGACCTATATATTTTTTTTAAAATTTAAAAGTTACTTTAAAATTAACGTTCAAAATAAGAATTTTAATAATAAAGTAGAATACCATTTGAAAATTTTATTTTTTTAAGCTTAAAAGAGATGATTTAAGAGAGAGCAATGAAAGAGATACGAGAGAGTGAGGGAAAGAATGAGAGCAAGGAGTAGAGTGAAAGCAAGAGAGAAAGAGGGGAGGGGGAAAAGAGAGAGAAGAGAAACCAACTATTTCCAAAAGCTTCTTCATTAAGCTATTTTTTTAAAAATATTTTCTTTTTTAAAATAAAAATAAAGCTTGTGGGGTGATCATGGCTGCATTGTCTTGACCCGACTCAAGCAAAAAAATTGAATTGTAATGGATTCATGGATTTGATCGAGTTGAATTTGTATTGATCCAATTAAGTTGGGTCAACTATTGGGTTTGACAATTTCATGCTTGGCTCAACTTGACCCAATTAAATAAAAAATTTGAAAAAAAACTTAATGTAGTAGTCAATATTAAAAAAATAAAAAAGTGGATGTGCTTAATTGTGTTTTTGTTTTTTAGTTTTAAAACTTATTTTATAAAATAATTTTTAAAACCTAATTTTTAGAAAGTAAAAGTGAAAAAAAAAAAGATGAGACAGTACAAAAAAAAAATAATAATAACAAACTGAAAGTAAAAAACGAAAAAAACTTTAAGATGTTCTAGTTTTTTTGTTTTTAAAACTAAAAAAGAGATATTGTTTTTTTATAACAATTTTCAAAAAATTGCTTTTATCAAACAAGTTTTCTTTTTCTTTTTATAAATAATATGTAATTTTAAAAAATAGTAAACAACATGTCCTTTTTGGGATTGACAATCAATTTTCTTTCACTTTTTTAATTTTTTATTTTATCCCTATTTTTTTGTCTTAATTTTTTTTTTTTAATAATCAACCCACAGACCTTACTTAACCTGACCCAATATCTTAAAATTTGACTTAACTTATAACTACCACTAATTAAATTGCTTAATTTTTTAAGAGCTTTAAAGAAAATATGTTTGACTTACTTTTTTAAGGAGAAAAAAATTCAAAACTAATTTAACCAAACATTACCTAAAACCTTACCCAAAAGAAATTAAAACTACTAATTCATAATCCTTGATCAAAGGGGGATTTGAACCTCCATACTTGCATTGGTTTTTTTTTTTTGTATGTACAATAGTCGTATTAAAATCAGAATCTATAGTCTCATTCATACTATTCCAATCCTCAACCACTAGGCTGACCCTAGTAGGTTATCTGTACTTGCATTGGTTGAATCTACAATGTCAAGTGAAATTGATTTTGAATTATTTCAATTGATAATATTTATTTTATCTATATTAAGTAATGATTATACAAGAAAATTTATAAATAAAATAAATTTTATTGTTTTAAATGTGTTCTAAATATAAAAATCATTTTTTGAATAATTTTTACTCCACACATGACAATAGATTTCTAAATTAGTCCAATTTCATTCGAACCAAGTGAATTTATTCTAGACATAATGTTCCTTCCTCCTTAATCATGAATTTCACAATATATAATTTTTATCATAACTCAATTTCATTTTATTTTAAAAACTTTTTGAATTTTGGCCTGACCAATTTTGAGAACGCACTTTTTTTTTTTTTTTTTTATGTTAATCCACAATATCTAATTATTGATAAATTATGGGGGAGCTGATGTTGGCTAGCCGCTAGCATCTCTGTATATTTAATCTCAAACGATGTGCTCAAACAGTGATAAATCTTTTACCGTCTCTACCATGTTGATGGCCAAGTAGTTTTGATGAGCAAAAAGATTAAAAGAACATTTGATTTTTTTCCCCTTCATTTTGCTCCAAAGCTTAGTTGCATCATGCAAACAGGGCAGCTGCCACTGCACTGGCCGAAAGGCATGTGGATGGTTTATTACCTGTTGAAGACTTCAACATCGAAGTTGAAGATCAAAGCGGAAAGAAAGTAAAGTTAGGTTCTGAGACTGATCAGAGGTATTTATCCTAGTCATGCTTCTATATGGAAGCAGTTATGAGCTTGTTTTATATATTTTTTTATATAATTTTTTTATCATGTATAATAAGATTGTTAACTTTTATAATAATTATTTTTAAAATTTTATTTAAGGTAATTTTTAATTAATTGATAGTATAAATATTTTTACATTAAGAGTCTATCAGAATTAAACTATATTTTCACTATTCTTGAGGTGTGTGTCATTCGGCATTGGCAGGGCCATAATGATGGGACTGATGCTCGATGCAAATGGAAAGCGTCTTATTCGACAAGGAAAATACAAAGATGCACTAGAAGTTCTCACCATGGGAGAGGTCAGTTCCTGATGAATGAATGAGATATCTTTGTTGCAAATGTGTTTTTCAAAGTCCTGAAGGGGAATAATGCTGTCAATTTACCTCATCACTTTGTTGCTCATAATAATAACTAATATTGATAAACAGGCGCTTGAACATCAACTATTGTCTAATTTAAGTTAAATGGCTTTATTAGGCTATAGGAGAAGGATTTCCTAAGATGCCAGAATAGTTTATTTCTCATCCTTAACATTATTTATATATACCTGTTTAATTCTAGATGATGGATTTTTTTTAAATTCATTTACTCTATGCGTTGCTGTGGCTGAGATTTCATGTCATGAATCCACACTCATGACCTCCTCTCTGTCTTATCATGTTTAGAATTTTCTTTTTCCAGAAAATGATTATTTTAATTTTTAGCCATGAAGTTAGTTGTTACATGATGTAGTCGTTTCCTTATTATTACTCTAATTATTATTTGACATGAAAAATTCACAAAGTCAAGAGCTAATTTCTTTTGCAGGAAACATTCTCTCTTTGTGATCCTAAGGCCCTTGAGGTGAGTCACTGATATAAACCATATCTATATTTGGCCATTTACAGAACTTATTATGGGAAAAACTAGGCTGTCTAAAATCATGGGAGCAAACTCGTGTAAACCTATTCATCAAAAAAGGGAAAAAAAAAAAACTCGTGTAAACCTCTTTACTTCAGAAGGATACATTGTTAAGCCTTGTTTAGATAAACTTTTTCATAAAAGAAGGAAATAAGAAGAAAAAATGAAATAATCTTTTTCCATAAACTAAAATTAGTTTATGCATAAATTAAAATCAACTTTTTGAATAAGTTAAATGAGAGAAGACCTTAGATTTTAACTCATGCATAAGTTAATTTAAGCTTATAGGAGAAACTTATTTCATTTTACCTCTTGTAAGTGTTTATGGAAAAATTTATCTAAACAGGCCATAATGTATAATTTGCTAAAAACAGTGACACAAAACTCTAATAAGATGTAGGGCTCTAGGAATAGACCATTGGTAAGGGGCTGAGAGCTTTGAATAACCTTGTATAAGGTCAGAGATTCAAAGCTTGCCGCTACCATTGTTGGAAAATAAATCCTCTAGTAAGGTGTTTCTTAGACTTGGATTAATTGTTGACTTGTGTCAATTGTGTACCTTTGCTCTTCCAAGATTATAAAAATGATTCCTAACATATTTTCTTTGTGTAAATTTGAACCAATTTTTGGCTTTCTGTCCATTCAGCTTATTGACAACATTCCAATATTGCAAATAAACATGGTGTGGTGCTACTTTATGATCCGAGATATCAGTTTGTTATCAGAGGCAGGGAAGCGTCTTGAAATGGCTAGGGAAGGACTTGAACGTGCTTCTGGGAAGAATTATCTACGCCTCAGACTTTTACAGGGAGGTCGCTATCCAGAACTTGCAATGTGAGTTCTTACTTCTTTCTGTGTACTCTCCTGCTTCTTGTTCCTTAGAAAATCTCAACAAGATTCTTAGGCTTTAATTCAAAGTAGATTGATTTTTACTTTAGTGACTATTTCTTTAGTTCATAAGTATATTACTATTAGGATTTTTATTTTATTTTTTTGTTATGAATAATATTTGGACTTTGCATACAGGCATTTGAGACTGGAGCTGCTTGAAGGAGTGGTGGCTTATTATAGTGGTCGATTGGAAAGAGGAAGAGCAGCACTGATTTCTGCACAAGCAAAATTTGAACAGGTTAATTGAACTGAGAAAGCATATTGTGGTTCAATATGAGTAAAAAGAAGTCTAAGTATCATATTTATTTAAAATATGTAAGTTCTATGATAAAAAAATAAATAAATTAGTGAAGCCCAAGCTGCTATAGATTTAAGAAGCCAACATCAAATTTTGAAGATTTAAGTATAACATATATTGTGTTTTTTCTTTTGGTCTCCTTGGAGATAACTTACTTCTTTCTCTAATGCAGCTGCAAGTTTCAGATGAATCCTTATCACTTGTCATGAGCATGGGCTTCATAGAACGTGATGCAAAAAGGGCCTTGAGAATGAGCAATCAAGATTTGGAGGCTGCCATTAATTTTCTATTTGAGGACAAGGCAAAGAAAGAGCAAAAACAGAAGGAAGATATTCAGAGGAGAAATGAGATATGGTGGGTGACGCTTGATCTTTATTTACTGACTTCTATTCTCTTTTGTGTTCATGAGGAATTCTAAGTAGCTTCCTCCCCCAGGGAGCAAAAGCTGTATGGGATGACACCCCTGAAAAAAGCTGTAGATCTGCAGAGATTGAAGGAACTGGTCTCTGTTGGGTGAGTATTATTTTGGTCTTGTTGCTACTACTTTGTGATTTAAAATAAAATCTTTGGCTTGTAGGATAAGAACTTGTTAGTACATGCCATTGTCTATTATTTTATTTATTTATTTTGTGACATCTGTTGTTGCACACACATTTCTAAGATTGACACAATGCTTGCATTTCTTCTTGTAAATTGGTGCTAAATGCCAATGATCTGTTACTATAAAGTTGCTCCGCATAGCATACTAGTCAAATTTTATGCCGTTGATTCTATCAGGTTTGGGAGGGAAGTTGCAGCTGAAGCTCTTAGAAGAAATGAAAATGATATTCAGAAATCATTGGATGATTTGACAAATCCAGAAACTAATTCTGTTTTACAGGTTATAACTTACTATTATATGTCTTACTGAAAGTTTGATATAATTTTAACAATATCTATTATTACTGATCCACACCAACATGAAGGTTCATATCGAGTCAAGGAAAAGGAAGAGACAGGAACAGGCAATAGATTCTTCAATTGAAATTCTTGGACAGACGGGTTTTGAAAGATCAAGAGGTATTAAAGTTATTTAGAGAATTAGAGTTGTATAGAGGGGTGTGTGTGTGTGCTGAAGTAATTTTGACATTAATTCTTGTTTGCAGTGGTTGCTGCTTTTGAGGCTGGAGACAACATATTTCAAGCAATGCAAAGACTGATGGCAGAACGTAAGGCAGACCCCAACATGCAACCTGAAGCAAATTCAACTGCGGCTCCCAGTGGCAGTGCAAGTTCATCCTCTCCTTTACCATACAATGCTAGTGTTGGTGATGTTGAAGGTCCATCTAATCTTAGTACAGCACAAAAGAGAGATGTGGAGATGGAAAATGAGCTTTCTGCTGATATGGCTGAATCAGATGCCTTGGCTGACTATGACATCGAAGTTAACATAGAAGGGGAAGCTATTACTGAGTATCTGTCTTTGGTGGAGTCAGCAGCAGGCAGCAGCGGGAAAGAGAAGGAAGAAAATGATTCTATTGAATAATTATCTATTTATACATGTGAGTAACAACATGGTTTATGATATGGTCCATATGAGTGATGAATGATTGTGAACAAGTCTTATACTGGAAATTTAGGCTTGCTTGCAAATAGTATGAGACTGTTCAACCTTGACACGTTTATTTAAATAAGTCTAACTGAAAATTTGAGTTTAACTTATTAAAAAAATAAAACTTAAGTTTGACTTATTTAGTTCATTTATAATTTTTATTTTGCTTTTATAAAATTTATAACTTAAGTTGAATTACTTTTTCAACTTTATCAGTTTAGTATTTAATAAAATTTGTAATACTCAATGATAATCTACAAATAGAAATTGTGTTCAACATGTAATACGTGAAATTAAAAAATTCTAAACTATACAAAGGTGTTTTTATACAAATAGTGAGATCAATGTAATTTTAATATATATATATATATATTATCAATTTAGTATTTAATAGATATTTTAATATTGAATGATAATCTACAAATAGAAATATGTACTCAATATGTGGTTTGTGAAATTAAAAAATTCTAGACTATACAAAAGTATTTAATTTTCATATAAATAGTGGGATCTATATATATTAAGCCTAATCTCAAGTTTGAATTTGCTTATTTAATTAAATACATGAGTTTAATCAAGCTTTTAACAAGTTAAATTCAAATGCAAAAGAAATACATTTATCATCAAACAATTAACAATACAAAAAAAATATCATATTCTAATTCAATCATTATGTTTATTATTTTGTATTGTCTTTCAGTATATATCAAATACTCCTTTCAAGAATGTTAATCTTATATTTGTTTGAGTGTAAATAGAGAAAAAAGAAAATTTAGAAGAGTAAAATAAGAAATAAGATAAAAATATTAAATTTTCCTGCTTATTTAAGAGGAAAAGTAGAGAGTGGATTTTTTTGGTAGGTTCCACATGGGAAAAGATTTTCCCCCTAACTTGTTGTGAAATGGAAAGGAAATGTTGGTCGTTTAATTTTTTTGTTTTAATTTTCTTAAAAATTAAATAATTTTTATAACATCAAAATAATAAATAATTTATATCAAGAAAAATAATATAGAAAAGTTTAATTTTTTGAGTTGAATTTAATTTTTTAATTAGTATAAACTCTTTTTATACAATTTATTTATTTATTTCTATTTACTATTTCACTTGTCTAAATAAGTGGAGATAATTTTTTCTACTTCTTTTCTTCTTATGCTTATCCATCTAAGTAACCTATTATTTTCTAATTCATTTATCCTTTTCTTTTTCTTTTGTATTTCTTATCTATTTCACTTTTAATTTAAATAGATAATAAAGTAATGCAACTTGAGTGTATACGCATAGGAAAAGTAATCGAAGTTACGCTTGGTGGGTAATTTTAGCTAATTAGCTGAAGCATAGAAGATGTATGATAAAAAATATATATAGAAGATTAATTTGAGAAATAAGATTGAGAATTTTAATAAATTAGAGAATTTTAATTTCTTTGGAATTGGTCTTTCCAGCTACTTAATCCTCTCTTTATATAAATTAGAATAGTTATCTTGAACGAGAACGCTTTTAACTGCTCTTCTTTAATGAGAGTGTTTTTAGCTGTCATTCTTGAATGAGAGCGTTTTTAGGAATTTTTTTAACCTCTTATCTCTTTCAATCTATCATTTTCAATATCTTTATTTTTAAAATTGAATTTTAATATTTTTTAAAAAAATTATCAATAATTAAAAATTAACATTGTATTATAATAATTGTTTATTATAAATTTAAAATATAATTTATATGTTCAAAAATATTTATTTATTATGAATTTTAATTATAATATAATTTATATATTCTAAAATATTTATTTATTATAAATTTAAGTTATATAAAATAAATATTTTATTCTGTGCAATGCACTAGTAAAAATGCTAGTTCTTAAAAAGAACACATGAAATTTGGAGTCATTTTTCCACATGAAAATTAAACTTGATGCATGTTATTTTATTCCCATCTTTCTCTGCCCACTCATTGAGCCAATTTTTGAGGGGTTTGTTTGTTAAGTTTTCAGGGAAATTAAGAAAAGAAAGAGGGGGAAAGATTGCACTCATGCCTTGTATGGATGAAAAGAAAAATGATGCAAGGATAGTTTTTTTCAAGAGATATATTTTTTTAACACAAATATGTTTTAATTTTTAGTTTTAATTTATATAAAAAATTTATTCAATTTTAGTCCTTATATTTAACAAAATAATATTTTATTTTTTTATTGTAAATATTTTTACATCATTTTGTTAAATGTAGGAATTAAAACAAAAAATTATAATATTTTTAAGAATTAAAATAATATTTAATCTAAAAAAAACTATCCTCTCCCTTGAAGGTTGTAAGAAAGAGAAGAAATTTTGAGAGCCCAAATATTTATATGTATTTTTAATTTTTATTCATTTGTATGCTTTTAATATTTACATAAGTTGTATTACTTTTTTACTTTATCTCTGTAGGATGGAAAAAAATAAAATAAAATAAAATAAAAACAACCCATCCTCCGCTCTTGTAAGGCTATATCTAGGGATGGCAAAGGGGCAGGGTGAATGCAAGTAATAGCCCTTCACTATCCGTTTGGCTAGATAAATATTCACCCTGTATCCACCCTATTACTCGTGCAGGTACCCATTATGTGAATACTCATAAATTTGTTCAATATTCGCGAATATTTGTGAGTATCTGCAAATATTTAAGAAAAAAGCTTTAAAATATTTTAAAAATACTTTAATCATATTTTTTGTTATTTTGACATTTTTATTTTTTTTAAAGTTTGAAGTCTAAAAAATTAAAATTATTTAAATATTCTACATAGTTATACTAATCAAAATATTTCAATTTAGAAACTAAATTTAAATGCTAAAATACTTCAATCCCATTAGTCCAAACAAAAATCAAGAAACTAAAATAATTCAATCCCATAACTCCAAAAAAAAGTTAAGAAGATTACAATACTTCTATTTCATAAGTAGGAGAAATTAGGTTAAGTTGGTGGTTTAGTAATTTCACAGGGATAGGTACCTGTGGGTATAGATACCATGATATCCGCCTCCATCCCGTTAACAAATGGGTAGAAAAAAAATACCTATATTCATTATCTGCATGTACCATTGAAGCTACCTGTTTTCAACCCATGGCAGATTTTATTTGTAGATATCCATAGGTGCAGATTTTTTTACTATTCCTAGTTATCCATTATCCAACACCTCTTCTCACAGTGAGAATTACATCCACTTGTTATTATAAAATTAATAAACCTTAACTATATAATCATATGTAAATAGTTAAAATTAAAGGTAAATATAACTAAGTTTGAGTATCTATGTATTATATGGTTAAAAATTGTTATTATGTGAAATCAGATCGTTTTAACCCAATTTGTCCTTAACTTGCCAAAATGGGTTAGGTTGGATTGTATCCGATTTGAGATTAGATAAAAATCCCAATCCAACTAAATTTTAGTGGATTGGGGTCAAATTAAGTTAAGTCACCAATTTTTTTTTTTAAAAAAAGTAATGAAAAGATAAATGATTCGTAAGTTAACTCACAAAATAAATAAAAAATATAAGTCATCTAAACATAAACATAATTTCACACTCTATTATTATAGTAAATTGTCTTGACATAAATGTTCTCTAGAAGGTATTATTATGAGTTAAATAAATATAGTGTGAAACGATAAAAAAATATATGAAATTCATTATAGTTCACAAAACATTATCTCTAACAAAATAATATTTAACTAAACAATTCATCAAAACATAAAATAAAATAAATAAAAAAACAGCGGGCGAACCAAACCCAACCTATTATTGACCCGTCAAAGTTATTTGAATTGAAAGATTGAATCATATCATTCAATTCAACCCGTTTGGGTAAGATAAATGCGTGATTCCACCCATTTTGACATCCTTAATTCTCATGATAAAAAATAATTTTTATTTAATACGTCTCACACACACCTGTCACGCAGGCACACACGGTCATCTAGATTTAAACTTTGTGTTGGGTTTTATTCTTTTATTGCTTATCATTTTTTTTTACAGAAACTTAGAAATAAAAAATATATTTTATTTAATTATAAAAATTAATAAATTATTAAAAAAGACAAGAGTTTAATTTAAATTTTATTTTACCCACAATGATAAAGGACTATGCTAAATTATTCGCATCTTTAATTAGACAACCATAATTTGAACTCTAAAAAGAAACAATCCTAGGAAAAAACACCACATTCAACTTTGACATAGACCTAATTGCAAGTTCTCATAAACAAAAAATAAAAAACCACAACGATTAGATTGAGGCATAATAATCCTAATTGATATTGATTTTGCCAAGAATGCAATTCATTTTGCTTGTAAAAATGCCTGCAACGTTCAGAGATCATAAGGAAGTGGACTGAACGTATCAGAATAATACTACTTTTGAGACGAAGGCTAAGGTGGGAGAGCTTGCCATGTCTCCCACCGTAGGAAAGAGAATTTTACCCGTTAGATATGATAGTTTTAAAATCAACGATTTAGATTGTTCTTTCTTTCTTCTTTTTCTTTTTTTCTATTTTTTCCTCTTTTCTCGATTTGCCCTTGTTCCTTTCTCTCTCCACCCAATTCTCCAACAATGTACCCTCTTTCCCTAACAACCCCTCGACATCTTCATCCTCCTTCAGCACCTATTGCATTGTAGTAATGGAATAGCTTACTGACTCATTACCCATTACTTTCCAGCAACTGGATGCAATACTGCAGCTACAAGGGTAGCACTTGCTTGCCTTTTGAAAGACCCTGTTAGTGTTGTTTGCGATTGTACCCTCCACCTTCTAATCTAGCTTGGATTCTTCTCTTCCTCTGGAATAAGTTCACAAAGGTGTTTTTATTCAACAAATGAGACAAATTGTTAAGAGTTTCAAAGTTGACAAAAAAAAAAACATCCTTTTGTTGTTTGCGATTGGGGCTATGGAGTCAACACCAACACCAACAACCATCACCTTCTCCACTTTTTTTGGTTTCCCGATCTAGATGTAGCGTGCGGCAGACTCGTAGTCCTTGGTGTCAAGAGTACTGTGATGCCTTCAAGGGAGTCGACGCGGTAGACGATGGTTTCAATGCAGAGGAGCACGGCATGGACATGCGATTGAGCGAGGTCAACCACGCAGACCTTGCGTTGAAGAGCGAGGGGTAGAAAGTCTAAAAAAGGGAAGTAAAACTTAGTGGACAATAGACACTAACACTTACACAAAGACGTAAAGAAGGAGCTTGCGAGTAAGGTTTTAAATTGCAATCACACTTATGATTTTGCCCTGATTTTCAATATTGTGAAAAATTACAAATAAATGCGATTAATGCAGCTATATTTGCAATCATAACTAAAAAGACCCTAAAAATCTTGACATTGCCACTTGTGGTTATGAACCATTTTTTAAAACTTTGCTTGGAGTGCTTGCATATCGTTGGTCGTTGAATTGTAAGTGCATAACTGCAAGTGGCTCTTACAAATGTCACCTGTATTATTTGAATTTCGAAATCAGTATGATGACGGCAGGAAGGAAATTAATTAAGTAAAAACCCCTAGATCAAGTTAGATCACACATGATTCCATTAGTATATTGTTAAGCATGATACTTGCATGAACACGGTAATACACTAATTACATATTTATTTACCAAATCATTTATCATATGAAACGCTTCTCCATGTTGAGCCCATCTACATAATTAACTGTCTTTACTAAAATGTGCCTGATGCAATTTTGAACGTGGATCCCTCAATGTCGAAGTGTCAGAACGATTTTGGCTAAAGATAGCTACTCTGAATAATACACTCCCAAGATATCCTGGACCACCTACACATGGGGAAAAAAGTAGGGTTATTATTATACTAGAATGTATGGTGTTACAGTACAAGTCCTAAATAATAATCTAGGAATCCACAATGTTATAATATACATGAAAAATATTAGGCTTAATTATGATTTTAGTCCCTTAATTTGAGAAATATATTTTTTTAGTTCTTCAAATTAAAAATTAAATTTTTTAGTTTCTCAAATTTTGATAAATATTGTTTTAGTCCTTTAGGACCACCTATATTATCATTTATCGGACAGATTGAATCAACTGTGCAGCATTAGTTGAGTTCGGTGTGATGTTTTTATTGATAAAAACATTATCAGGTGAGTTTTGTATGGCAGACTCACTAACTGCTTTTGGAAAAAATGACCAAAATAGAAATTTTTAAAATTTGAGAAACTAAAAAAATACATTTCTTAAATTTAGAGAACTAAAAACATAATTAAGCAAAAATATTATCTCGAGTATATTTACCTTTTTTTCATTTCATACATATATATTTTATTATTTACTTCAAATCATGAAAGAAAAAAAAAGAAAAGCAACAGTATATTTAAATCAATAACTGACTTCTACCACGAGAAGGGTAACAAAGAGAATCTGACAATCTGTTAGGGTAAATGAGACGTCCCAAATTATCTTGGATTAAGGGAAATTTGATTCCTTTTCTAAATAAATCACTTGTTCTAATTAAGGTGGTGTTCAAGAACATTTTTCGTTCAAAGCTTGTTATATCGGAAGAGTCTTTCATCACTGTCTTCAACGTTATTCCTTGTCGTCTCCTGCTTCGAAAAATAGCTTTTACTGTCCTAATTTTAACAAATTATTTTAAGTTTAATTGCACCTTTTCTCTTTAAAATTTTACAATCTCATAAATTTTGCTTTTAAATTTATTTTCTTTGAATTTTGTCTCTTAATTTACAATATATTACAAATTTTGCCTCTAAGTAAAAAAATCACCACAATTAAGATAATTTTGTGACAGTTTTTTCTTTAAACCACTATAATTTTAATGTAGAGACAAAATTTGTAATATTTTATAAATTGAGAGACAAAATTTGTGAAAAAAATTATTTGAGAACAAAATTGGGAAATTGTAAAACTTTGGAGACAGATAGTGTAATTAAATCTTTATTTTATAAATTTAATCAAAATAAATTGGTATAAAAGTTTCTATATTGGCATTTAATGACATAAGTTTTTTTACAATAAATATCTTAAAAGTCATCTAATAATGATTTGTTATTAGTTAAAAGTTAAAAAAGTTTTATAACGATAATATATTGATAATTAAAGTCTTACTTTATTGGAATATTGATTATTTTGTTTTAGTTTAATCTAATAATGTGTCAAATAGAAAGATTTAATTTTTATTTTGGTGAGATTCCTTGTTTGCGATTCTTGTTTATAAATAAAAAATCTATAATCATTAAATTCAATCTTTACTTATTACCTGTCTCCACCTTTATATAAGCAATTTTAGAGCCCAACCATCCGTATCCTTAAGGGAAAAGTGACAAGATTCTTTTCTGATTACTTGTTTTTCTGATTCCCTCTTTTTCAACTGTTGGAACTAGGAAGGTGTACAGCTGCCAGAACCCAGGATGAGAACTTAAGTTATTACTTTAGGGGCAAGCAAGCATTGCCGTACATACACTACTCAAGCGGACACCTCACAAATGCGGTGCGCGGTGGAACAACACCAACGTGGTTTTCTACTTTTTCTATCTTTCCGTTTCAGTGGCAAACGTGAGGTGTGGTTGGGTCCATCCAAAGCTTATCCACCAACCAATTACCAATCTCTTTCTCTTTCTTTTTGCCACCGCTAAATATTTATGAAATTTAATAAAAAGAGACGAAGGAATTTGAGAAAACGTTAGTTTCTGATAATGTCAACCAAGAAATGTAGAATTTGCTTATAAAAAAATAGAGTGCGAAAATATTTGTTACTTTTTATTAGAATGATGTGTTATGTTTGTTAAATATTAATTTTTATATGGGTGGGTAATTCTATCATTTTATTCAATTATTCTTATATTTTTGTCATAATTTTAACCCTTTTTTTTTTCCTGGTTGTATTCGTTTGCTTGTTTTTCCACCTTGTTCTCTTCTGCTACAATGTTTTGTCTTTGTTTTTATTTATTTTATCCTGTCTATGTCACAATGGTTATTTCGTCGTGAGCATATTTTGTTATTCTTTTTATACTAATTTTCGTTATTAGGGCCTTAAAATTGATTTTAAAATAACAAGTACACAATTTTGTTTATAGTTGAAATAGGACGGCAACTGTTTATTAATCTTTTCAATTTAATGATGGTTAATGCTTTAATAATTCAACTATCTAGTAGTCTTCTACTAACTACATATCTAAATGTGACAAATTGAGTTTTACCAGATGATGTAATGATCATTTTTTTGCCTGAAAATCATACCAAAATTAGATGAGAACTACGTGAAATCATTATTGTTAATTAAATTGAAAGAGGAAAAGAACAATCGTACACTTTATGTGAAAGGTTAACTTCTTATGTTGTTGTCGCTTCCCATGATAAAAGGTGGTCAAATCAATTAATTGTTAATTCATTAGTAACATATGGGATGGGACCCACCAGATAATAATAAAAAGAAATAAAGAAAAGAAAAAATATTCGCCATGGGATTTCAGAATCTCAATTCAGTTAAGAAGCTCACGTTATGCAAATTTTCTCCAATTTTTTGTGGCGTTAACGTGAAGGATGTGAAAAACCATTCTTGTACATTACAAAAGGACAGCAGCGACAACAACACGACTTGGTTTTCTTCCATTTCAAACTTCCTTGCCGTTTCGTCGTGGTTGGGTTTTCCTTGCAAAGCTTGAAGCTTTTTCCCATAATTTGTCGCCCAGATAAGTTTATCTCTGTTGCCAAATTCTGGGGTTTTGTTTTCACCTTCGAATCCCAGATGGGTTGTCCATGTTTGATGCCCCTCTCTGAAATAGGATTTGTATTAGCATAAACAAATCCCAATTGAGAGAGAAGGACAAGTTTGTGTTGAATGTGTTACTCGAGCCATTATGTTAAGAGGACAAGCCAGTCAATCTTCAGCGGCACCACTTTCAGGTTTTGAACTTGATTTTCAATTAAAGAGTTTGTCCTTGAACTTTCACGTGTGCTTCATATAGGCTATGTTCTATTTGTAAAGCTGTTTAGCTTGGTTATGATAAAATGCTTGTTTGTTGTATCTTATGTATCATTTCCTTGGCTTTTGGATTCTGCCATGTTAATTATATCTGAAGTTCTTTCCTATTAAATTGTCTTTCTTTTTATTTTTTTATTTTGGAAGGCCTTGTAATTGGTTATCTTATGTTCCTGGCTTGACTGGATTGAACTTTGAGTAGTGGGTGGTGTAAGAGAAGTGGTTGTTTGGATTAGTTTCTTTACTGTTGTATTGTTGGGTTGAAAATGGGGAAGAAAAAGAAGCAAGGAGAAATTAGGGAGGATAGTAAAGTGGGAGATAGCAGCCCCGGAGCATATGACAATGATACTATGGTGTTTATATCCATGTCTCAAGAATTGAAGAATGAGGGGAACAAGCTGTTCCAAAAGAGGGATGTTGAAGGGGCTATACTAAAATATGAGAAAGCCCTCAAGTTGCTTCCGAAAAACCATATTGATGTGTCCTATCTGCGGAGCAACATGGCTGCGTGTTACATGCAGATGGGACTCGGTGAATTCCCAAGGGCTATTCATGAATGTGATTTGGCTCTTGAGGTAACACCGAAATATAGTAAAGCTCTGTTGAAGAGGGCAAGGTGCTATGAGGCTTTAAATAGGCTGGATTTAGCTTTGAGAGATGTCAGCACTGTTGTGAAGATGGAGCCAACTAATGTCATGGCATTGGAGATCTCAGAAAAGGTGAAAAATGCACTTGAGGAGAAAGGATTGAGAGTAAACGATGCAATAATTGAGTTGCCCCCAGATTATGTTGAACCTCCTAATGCTTTGCCTCCAGAAAAGGTATTGAAAGAGAAGACACGCAAGAAGAAGGCCAATAAAGAGGAAGAGAAGGCTCCTGATGACAAAACTCCAGAAAAGCAAACTGAGGGTGGTATTGTAGTGGTGGAGAAGAAGATCAACAAGTCCAAGAAGAAGAAGGCTGATATTAAGGAAGTTATAGAGGAAAGAAGTAATGGTAGAAGGGAAGGTGTTCCTAAGAAAACAGCTAAACTTATTTTTGGTGATGATATAAGATGTACTGAACTGCCTATTAATTGTAGCCTCTTCCAGTTAAGTGAAGTTATTCATGACCGATTCCCTAGCCTAGGAGCTATTCTTGTCAAATACAGGGACCAAGAAGGTGATTTGGTCACAATCACTTCTGATGATGAATTAAGATGGGCAGAAACAGGATCTCATGGTTCTATCCGGCTGTACATAGTAGAAGCTACTCCTGAGCAGGATCCACTTTTTGAGAAACTTAAAGTAAAGGAGGGGCATATGGTTGGCATTAACGGTGCACCTGAGAATGGTTGTGTGGGAAAAGCAAAGGAAATTGTTAGCTCTTCTTGCATTGAGGATTGGATAATTCGGTTTGCCAAACTGTTCAAGAACCATGTTGGGTTTGAATCTGACGGATGTTTGGATTTTCATGAACTTGGGATGAAGCTCTATTCTGAGGCTTTGGAGGAGACGGTTACAAGCGAAGAAGCACATGGTCTGTTTGACATGGCAGGAGATAAGTTCCAAGAGATGACTGCTCTTGCATTGTTCAACTGGGGAAATGTGCATATGTCCAGGGCAAGGAAGAAAGTATATTTCACAGAAGATTCTTCTAAAGAGCATCTATGTGAACAAATCAAAAGTTCATATGCATGGGCACTGGAAGAATACGCAAAAGCAGGAGAAAAATATGAAGCTGCCATTAAAATTAAGTCAGATTTTCATGAAGGCTTCCTGGCTCTAGGGCTGCAGCAGTTTGAGCAAGCTAAACTTTCTTGGTATCATGCACTCAGTAGGAATGTAGATTTACTGACATGGCCTTCCACTGAGGTTCTTCAGATTTACAACAACGCTGAGGAAAATATGGAGAAAGGAATGCAGATGTGGGAAGAATCAGAAAAGCAGAACTTGAGTAAAACATCTAATTCAAATGATGTTAGTTTACATCTACAGAACATGGGGTTGGATGGGCTTTTTAAAAATATATCCTCAGATGAACTTGCAGAACAGGAGGCACACATGAGGTCTCAAATAAATCTCCTATGGGGTACCATGCTATATGAACGCTCAATTGTTGAATTCAAATTAGGGCTACCGATATGGCATGAATCTCTAGAAGTTGCAGTCGAGAAGTTTGAACTTGCTGGACCTTCTCCAACAGACATAGCTGTAATTTTGAAGAACCACTGTTCAAATAATACTGCAGTAGATGGTGTGTTTTCAAGATAATTAGAAACTTTAGCTATGTAGATATAATGATATATATTCATATATGTTAACTTTTTCACTGACAGGTCTTGCCTTCAAAATTGATGAAATAGTACAGGCATGGAATGAGATGTACAAAGCTAAAAAGTGGCAGAGTGGAGTTCCATCATTTCGTTTGGAACCCTTATTTAGAAGGCGAGTTTCAAAAATTTATCATGCCTTTGAGCTTGCATGAGTTGACTATTTTTCTTCAAGTACTTGAAGAGTGACAGAGCCAACAGTCACTTGGGCTGCTTCTGTGCCTGAAATGCTATTGTCATCAGAAGGTAACTGAGAATCTGCACCCATACTAATAATGTTCATTTTATTGATGTTCTTTAAGTAGCGAATCATTTGGTTGTCTATAACGTTTAATAATCTGCTTGATTAGTTTACTGATACATATCTATCTGTATAGAAAGAGTCTATGACTGCATCTTGCAAAAGTGTCTTACAGATTTGAGCATTTGTAAGTAGCTGTAGAAAATATTGGCATCTGCCTAAAATGTTTTGGTGTTAATGGTTTCACTTTTTACTTGCTTAAACTTTAGTAGATCTGCAAATTCATTTTGCAATGCACAAGCAACTAAGTATATCCATTGCTTGGTAGCAGTAGAATATGGTTGAAAAAGAGTCTGAGGTTTTAGATGATATTTCTAATAAATATGGTCTTCATGCAAAAATACAAGTCTTAATTATTCTAGAAAGTAATCTATGAAATATTTTAAGATGTTATTTGATAAATGAGTTGAGATTGTTTCATCTTACCCTGCATATTTTGGCAAAACTGATTTTTATAGAATAAAGCAGGCTTCAATAGAACTACTTTTGCTTCCATTCGAGCTAATAAATATGTTTATAGTCCAAAATCAACTCTTCTCTGTGGATATTTAAAATTACATGTTTCCATACTTCCATTCAGTAAAACATTTTCTATTTTCATCTCTTGTTTTCAATTTCTGTTTTCGTTTCGAGTGGGAGGACAAGAGACTGGCGTGAAAGCCAATTAGAAATGAAATCCAAAATACTTATCATGAACTAACTACATATTGCAATTCACACCCCACCTTCCATCCAACAAAAGTCATTGATAAGCTTTTCATTCATTCAACACTATGTATGTCCTTAACCCAATTGAACCAATCCTCTGCTATTACCAAAGGCCAAATTGGCCACCTCGTTAACTGATAGTCTATAAGCGTTCAATAGCAACAATAATTGTTCAAATACTACAGATTCCAGTTAATTCATCACCAGTAGCAACTTTTTCAATAAAAAATCCATCATCTTTCTGGAACAATTGAGAACACCATTGAAAAAAGGAGAAACTTGTATCAAAAGAAACACGTAACATATATCAGATCTCTCTCATAACCATCACCTTCATGCTTCTTTCTCAACATAGCAGGGCCATGACACATCTTTGTTTACATCGGAATTTGTAGCTACCATCACTACAACGGAAAACTCCATGACTAGTCACCATTCTATTTTAGACTTTTCTTATCTTATAATGAATGATATCTGCACTATTTTGATGTTTTTATCGTGAATAATACTGCCAGTTTGTACTGTTGTCATTGTTTATGGCTCTATTTTTCTTTGTAAAGGGACCAATTATTAAATGCTAGACACATTTAAGTTATCTGATCTGTTCCTAAAATTGCGTCATGTTTGTTGAAATGATGTTCGCTACTCCACTGCACCTTAAATGCTCAGAGCAAGCTTTAGTTATTTACATGACTGCCATTGCTTAATTATATTATTTACCCTCCTTGAGTCCTTTCTATGCTTCCCTTGTTCATAATATGATTATAGTCATCTTTGGTAACAACCTTGGTTTGTCTATTCTACAGGTTATTCTTACTACTTTTAAGAATTTGGGCTCCACATTATACTTAAAGAAATTATTCTTTTAATGGCGTCTACATTTCCAAGAACACAAGGGTCTACAAGTTTCTTTACACATTAGGTAGATGGCGTTGCAGGAATTACCTTTTACTTAGTTTCTGCCTTTGCACATTTTGCCTTCCCTTTAATTATTAGATTTCTAGTGGTTGGTAGGATGTTGAATTTGTACCAAAAGCAGCGGGAGATATATGTTCTTTTTTCTTCGGTTATTTAACGGTCTGTAACCACCCTTTGTTCTTTTTTGTTTCTGAACGAGTTTTCCTCGTACTGGAGCATTGAACTTACCAGTTGCAACGCATTCTACTTCACAGATACAGATATGTTTTAAAATACTTCAAGAGTGTAGATTTTAATTCTGATTGGTTCATGGTATTGATGAAGGTGTTTATTTAAACTAATTTCGAATCATAATAATATATATTGAACATAGAAAATCATTTATGTTTTTTGCATTTGAGATAAGCCGTTACATTTGTTGACCCTACATTTTATTTGCACTTCAGAATATATTTATTTAGTAACATGGTAGACATTATAATTACCTTTACAAACTTCCATTCGTAAGAGAGTAGTAAGTTGCACATCCCATAGTGTTAAGCCGTGCATCAATGTGTAGGTGTAACACTGGTTTAATTTGCAACAGGCTGCTACGTGTTATGTAAAGATATCAAGTCCAATAGAAACGCCTTGTGAGAAGATTTCGAGTCCATCCCTCTTAGAACACCTTGAGGTTTTACCCAAAATGAATCCAGTGGTCCCATCTGAGTTTACACTATGAGCCAAATTTATCCGCTTGGTGCATAGTTGTGCAACTAGGTGACATGCAACTTGCTTCACTCCTTAGTATGTGTGCTAAAAGACTGGCATCGAGTAATTGATTTTGACAAGGTAAGTGAACTTATAACAATGGTAATGTTATTATTTACGCTCACTTCTAACATCTCTATAGTAGCGGCCGAAACATGGTACGACGATAAAACAACAAATGAATCATAAAATACAGAATGCGTCCCACAAGCACCAGATATAAACACTACCCAGTAACCACTGCGGCAACCCAATCATAGCTAGTGTCTGGGATCAAAGCATTAGAAGATGGAACTGAAGAACAGACACGTTCTAAAACTTAATTGTCTCACCTAAGAAAAAAAAAATCCCCATAATAGGGTTGCACACAGGACCCGCTGTCTCTAACTGTTTCACTATATTGTAAATATGATTTCTTGAGGAACATGGTCCTTGTTCATGAGCAAAATACTTACTACCATCACTCTGGTCCAAACATCTTCATTACACATACATCAGAATGTTCTTACATTATACACAGACTATATAGATAGCTCCACCAGGCATCTACACCCAGGGGATAAAGGGTAAAAGAAAGATTTATGTACAATTTTCTTAGACGGGGAAATACAAACATGCAAAATAAAGCATAATTACATTCTTGCATGCCAATTTTATGTACATTTTTTAACTATCCAAACAGTAGCCATAAATAAGTACAGAGAATTGTTCACCAGACAATTCTCTCATTCTATGGTCTATTCTGGCCGAAAACTTATCAAATTTGGAAGATCAGTTGACTGAAGCTTCTTAATCTGAGAAGCAGTAACCTTGCAAGACTCCAAGGTAAGCGTGCGTAAATTCTTTAAAGGCTTCAAATACCGTAGTCCTTCATTGGTTATACGAGAATTTGAAACATTAAGTGACCTCAGTGCCGTCATTCCTGTATTCAGATAAAAAGATATATAAAGATGTGTTAACCAAAGCAGAACAAACTTTTATTTGATCCAATTACAGGGCAAGTAGAGGAATTAAAAACTAATACAAACAAATAATATTCTCCATCTAATTTTTCTTTTCTTTCATATTTAATTCTGATTATCCAGGTACTAAGTTGCCAATGATCAATGGGTTACGTGTGTTCCAGTAGCGCATACAAAAATTGAGCAAAATGTCTCTTCGGTGTGCCAATTGCACGTTCATTACATGTGGTACTTACCGCTTAATTAACAACCAAATTAAATGTGCAGAAGGTAATAGATCATTGACTAGCCATTCTAGTTAGAGTCTTGTGTCTGTATTACATATTTATATCTGCCAAACAACTATTTTTTAAAAGAAGTTTCAAGGGGTATATAAAATAATGAAGGCAAGCAGAAAATACCAGATATCAATTCCAAAGTTTTATCTGTCAAGCTGCAATTCTGGGACAGGTTTAGCTGTGTTAGGGAGACAATTTCTCTTATATTTTTTACGCCAGCATCAGTTAATCCTCCGCCACATATTTCAAGGGATTGCAAGTTCTTGAATGCTGCAAGATGGGTGAAAAAAAAGAGGAACTAAAATTAAGCCAGAAAGATAACCTTAGGCACAAGGTTATGTAAACCCATATTTTTCCATTATTTCAATCAGTGCTCATTTCTTACAATATACTAAACAAATTAAAAATAATAAAAAAAAGTAAACTGGTTTAAGTAGTACTACCTCCATTTATTGTTGTTTTTGTATGGGGCCATTACATTGTTTGCTCTCAAGAATAGGCATAACGAAAGAAACATGAATTTATTGCTGATTTCAGTATGTTAAATGACGACATTATGATAGCTTAAAAAAGAGAATTTAAAAAAAAATGATACAAACCAAAACTTTGCATTCAATTTACATCAATTCTAGAGGGGAACATGTAAAATAAGATTGCAATCATAGTCTACAGGCAGAGAAAAGATTCAAAATTAAATTTGTAAGTATAAGGTAAATTGCTATATAACAGAAACCACTTGTAGAAGGTAGCTTGGTTTGGCACTTCTTGTTTAGCAAAAACTTGTTTGTCCAGTTCAGCAGTTTTAGATTTTCCATATAACGTAAATATATAATAAAGAACAGAAGCACAACATACTATATAACTTCATTTATTCTCTTGACTGATTATAACATTTTCATGAAAAAATCAAAGTGTGTCCCCAATACCTATATGATAAACACCAACTATCCTAAAAAGTATACCATGGGAAAATGCCGAGAACCCACAATATTACTGATGCATTCCCTTGTCAAATGTAGACTACTCACTACACAGTTATATCTTACAAGTTAACAAAGTCAACTAGCAATCAAGTAGGTTAAAGAAATATAATGTTAGCAATTGCATACACCGAAAAAAGGAAATCAACTGCAGTCTAAAATTGATGAGTAATGATTTTTGGACACCCTACTTTTCTAAACACCTAATTAATACCCATCATTCATCTCAATCTCTCTCTTCCTATTACATCATATCACCCGTTACACATATTTTTCCCTCTTTTATCTCTCTCTCTAGGTGTCAAATAGGTTTTTGGGTGTCCAAAAATCATTTTTGAATTGATATATACATACATCGTAAATATGTAGTCCCATTGTCTGAAATGTGTGCACCAAAGAGATCCAATGTTATCAATCCACTCAGACCTGTTAAAGACGAGCCAATCAGACGGCTAGAATTGAAGCTACTGACACAAGCAAAATTAATAACAGCTCGCACAGAAGTTAATTACATATCAATATGGACAATCAAACGGTTAAAAAAAAAAGATATATATATATATCTTATAGCTGGCACCTAATACAACAGGAACATGATCCTGGACAGCTCAGGATAAACACAATATATGATGGGTTTGGGACAGTTTTGGATTGAATTCATTGTACACAGGGTAGTGTCAAAATTAAAACCTTTATTTCAATCAACAATCTAAATCAAAGATCTAGGTATGTTGTGGGCCGGCACCCTGCCTTGGCAAGGTCTAGGTATCAGACTCAGATTAAACTGAAGAGCTTGCTGCTAGGTTTAAGTAGAAGAATTGCACCTTGGCAAGACCTAATATTGATGATTGCTCATGACTAGGCACTACCCCCTATACATATACAAAACCGTTCATACAACAAAAGCATTGATTTAAAAAAGATCCCGGATGAACCCACATAAAAGAAAAAAAAGCTTAATTGTACTTTTAGTTCTTCTACTATAGCTAATGCGTGGTTTTGGTCCTCCAATAATTTTTTGAGTGAATTTAATCTCTCAATTTTTTTAATTATTTCAATTAAGTCCCCCCGTCACTTTCCTTTTACTTAAAACTATAAAATTCTCATTTTCCACTCAATCTTCACAAATTGAATTAAATAAATCATTTTCAACATTCTTTTGCTCAAAACTCACCAACTAAAATATCAAATTTCACCAAAAATAAAAGAATTCCAAAATTTTCTCTTCTTCAAACCTAAACATCCCATTACCAAATCCTTTAAAGTTTATCAAATTTCCAATAAATTTCTGACTTCAAAAGTTTTAAAATTATTCCATATCCTGAATCCACCATTTATCCCCAACTATTTGTATAGAAAATAATGTTTTGAGGGTTTTAGGTTTTAAAATTAGAGGGTCTTGATTTGTTTGCAAAAAACTTGGGAGACTAAAATCACAAGTTTCAAACTAGAGGACCAAAAGTGTAGTTAAGCCCAAAGAAAAAATGATTGATACATGAATGTACACATGCTTACTAGTAAGATTTGCAAGTCCAGCATCGGTAATCTGTCGGGCATCCAGATTAAGTGATTTAAGATGCGTCAATCCTGACAGCCTTCTCAAGCCATTATCAGTTACTGTGGTGAATGACAGATTTAAATCTTCCAGTTTATTTAAACCTGGATAAAAGCAAGAACCACATAATCAACACATGCATTTTATGTATTCTCTGTAAAGATCTCTAACAACACACAATCAGATAGATAGATTGATACTTATATGTGTGTGCGTTTGTAGATGTAACTACAACGCAGATATTCATTTTTGGACAGTGTTTAGTTTAAGGAAAAAAGTCATGAAACCATATAAGACGTTTTGAATCAAATTAAAATGCCACAAGCAGCAACCTCATCTTAGCACTGCAGGACCAGATTGGTAACATAGAGATAATTATTAAAAAAAAAAAATCACTTATGTTTGGGTAACTCAAAGAGCTTTCTGAAATTTATCTTCCATCATATTACTCAAGTCTATGATCACATTCCAAGACTAAGCCTCAGATTTAAGGCAATAATGGTAGATTATAGCATACAATGTCAATTTTCTTACTAGAAGTTGACAACATGTGCAAACTGAATAAGGTGATGAATAATATTATATTTATATGACATATAGAATACCTCATAGGTTTAGCATTTGTACTTCAATATTTTCCAGCAGTGAAGCATAACCAACAAATATAGTAACATATCAATGATCTAATTTGAACTCTAGCCAGTCAATAAATTCACAATAATTATTGAGATTATATTTTTATTTGATAACCATATACAGGATTGTGTCCATCAACCTGATATATAGCGCAGTCCGGTGTTCCCAATTTCAGTGTCAGACAACACTAGACTTTTCAAGAGTGTGAGACCTGAAAGAACAAATAACTATAAATTTCATACCATAGGTGATACTTCAAATCAAAATATTTGATTCCTAAAATCTCATAGATTTTCAGCAGAATCAGAATCTTCTCCCCTTCAGAAAACATTATGATAGAACAAATTAAGTAAATTAAAGGAAAAATTACAAGCAAAACTGAATTAAAACCACCAGACCAAGCATCATGTATATCTACATTCTAAACACAAGGTCAAGGCCAAATGCTGGCTAAATTCCCATGATAATTTTGTAAAACCAATTCAAATATTCCAGTTGGTTTATGCCAGGTTCTATAGGGCTCTGTTCTATCTCAACTTTTATTGTCTCACAATAGGAGGATTTGAATCATCAAAGTATGCTGTTCAGCTGAAAATGGCATCAAGGTATAAAGCCTCAATGCCTCATGTCATATATCCCCAAGCACAGATCAAGAAAACATTGAAAAAATATAACAAGTCTATATAAACTTTGAACAATGTAATGGCCATTTAAATCTACTAAAAGGAAAAGGTAAAATCTAGTGCAAACCTGTCAAATTAGCAAGCCCATCATCACCTATCCTGCAAGAATCCAGATTCAAATACTCCAAATTTGTTAAACCTGTCAAAAAAAAAAAAAGATTAATAATATAAAGGATAATTGGAAAACGTAGAACACTGAACAAGTTGCATGCACGATGATAGTCGATGTCCCACCTTGTGGAGTATGAAACTAGTTGTTAATTGTTATCACAAAAGTGCTTAAGAATGTTAAGGGTCAGTAAGCTTTAGAGACCAAACAGGTAATGTTTTTGTGAAATTTGAAGACTTTATAATATAATATGCACCTAGTAATTTCTATGTGCTTTTCAATTTTTGTTTCATTTTCGTGTGTCCTTTCGTATGACCTTTGGGAGGGTGATTACAATATGAGAGTAGGATAAGATACCATCCAAAGCAGATGTTGCATGGATATAAACAATAATAACTCATGTACCAAATAATAATAGCGACCATAATTTTCTATGAAAAGTATGTACAGTGAAAAGAGATATTTGAGGCTAACACCTACAAAATCTTTTATTTTTTTGTACATCATTTATTTACGATACATTTACTTCAAAAATTGCATCAATTTATTTAACATTATCAGTGTTTGATGGACTCTTAAAGAAAATTTATAATGTAGAAAAGGTTTTCTATCTCTCCTTTTGTTTGTAACAGATAGGAAAGAAGCATAAGATCACTTAGAATGTTAATGTAAAATTATTGAAAGTAAAAGGAATTAAAAAAACAATGGGCAAAGTCCATCTCAAACACGTCTTCAACATCTGAAAAGAGGAAAAGAAATTGAAGAAACAAATCCATAAAAATAGTCACTCTTGAGTCCTTTTTGTCTTCTTAATTTAGGGAAGCAGCCTGTGGATAAAATAGTCACTCCTATAAGATATCGACTTTTTAACTACCTTTCAGATGAACTAAACATGCGTCTGTGATCCTATTAAAAGCCAGGCTTAACCTCTTCAAGCTTTTAAGACCTGCAGGATCAGGAGTACACGCTGTAAAACCAAGAATCCAATGCTTTGCCATCCTCAGAGCAACAAGTAAGAACATGACACGGGAAGTCCACAAATTAGTCATTATATATCAAAGTTACCAGAAATTTTCTCAAATCCATCATCAGAGAGACCACATCTGTTGAGATTTAAGCATGCCAAGGAAGCTAAGGCTGTACCAAAAAAATATATGTATATTAAAGAACTAACTAGGAAAATTTTAGGCATTGAATAATTAGCACATGAGTTTCCAAGTTCAAATATTGTCTTTGCAACTTCAGCACCATTTGATTGCATGCTGGACTAGTCAAATGCTTAATTTTCCAAATAAAGATGACAGAAAGCTCATACATTACAGAACAACTTCCAGAACAAAAAACAATTGTCTAAAATTATGAAAAAATAAAACGAAATGGCACTTCAAAGAATAAAATGAGAATTTATTTTTACCATGAATAGATTCTAAACATGCAGCAGTAATATTGCATCCTTCAACATTTAATGTGGTGAGCTTCTCCAAACCTATAAACCAGAAAGCCAGAAATGAATACCCAGGTAATGTATACTGCAGAAAACAGAATAACATAATAATACATATAGCAAACTACATTATGAATTTATTCAATATACTAAAACTCTATTTTGATGATAGTAATAGAATGATATTTTCATTTGAGAGTAGACATTGAGAACTAGAGATGTGCTCATGTGCACAAAATAGCCGCAGCAGTTATAGTCATGTAAAGACACTAGTAATGGATGACAAAGACAAAACACTGGAAAAATACCTCTTAAATAGGTAATCCCAATATCAGTAATACTACTGTTGGAAATTTGTAACTCCTTCAAATTTATAAGCTCTGAAACATACCCCAACAGTCAGCTCAAAAAGATCATGGCCTAACTTCCTGAATCTAAAAGTAAGAAAGAACTGATGAATGATGATAAGTTATCTCATGCAGCAATCGATTTAAGTTGCAAAACCACATGTTCCAGTATAAACTCAACTAAGGAAAATAGGATCAACCTTAATACCATTTTATTGCCAATTCTGTTTTATTTTTTTTGAGGGGATGGGGGGATAGGATATGTGTGAGAGAGAATACTCACATGAATAATTGTTTTTACATGTAAGGTACAAAATACTCAACTCAACATAAACATGGGCCATTCATGCCTTTATGTACAGCATCAGAAACTTCTCTTTTGAACAAGCATGCATATGGTAATGAATGCCTGCTGTTCTGTTATCATGTATTATCTAGAATGGTAATGAATGCTTCTTCTGTTATCATGTAATGAATGTTTGTTCTGTGATCATCTCATGTATTATCTAGCATATTTAATAATGTTTGCCAATAATCAATAACAAATGAGTTATTTGGAAAATGATATTGTTTGTAAATCACTACCATTATCAATATGAAATTTAGTTTTCCATAACAATTAACAATTAAAACTTACGAATTAATTGGCACAAAGATCAATTGTCCCAAATTAAACTTTATGATCAAATCCATTGATAAATCTTGATGTGTAAAACACATGCAATCATGGTTAACATGTAATTAATAATAAATAAATAAATAAATAAAGTGAAAATCAATTGCATGTGAATCAACAATACTTAAAATAAGACAGCTTATTTAAATGAAAGCCCAACATTCAATCATCTACACAGGCTAATAAGTAATAAGACAACTCCTTCAGTGCTAAGGGAATACAGAATATTGTGCCAAATTTTTAGGCTATGGAAGTAGGGATGACACTTGCAGAGGTTTGAGTAAGGCATTGTAGCACCCATCCTCGTACCTGTGTTCTAAGAAAATATAGATCCTCAGATCCATTCTCACACAGGTAGCAACTTTAGTGTCCATCCCCATACCCTATGGGTACCTAGATACCCTCACCTAGACATTACTCACACTTTAGTTAAATCAAAGTGTTGATTCATATCCCAATTATAAAGTTGTTAGACATCTCCTCCGCCAGTGAACTTGAAAAACAACTTAGCAATAGCAGTGTAGTTGTAGATAGTTTCAGTTGAGTTGAAAAGACAAAAATGTTAGACAGCAACAGTGAGAAGTTAGGCTTTTCAGTTGAGTTGAGACGACCAAGTCATTAGATTTGTGAGTTGTAGGGCTACAGATATAATATAAGTTTTTATTTTAAATTTAATATATTAAATAATGTGCAGGAATGGGGTAGGATGGGCAGTAAAGTACACATAACTATACCCATCCCCACATATATTTTTATGGGTAAATGCCCATAACTTAAATCCATTTAGTAACTAATTCCCCTCCTCATCATGCGTATTTTTTGCAAGTAGCCACTAGGTTTGGGTCCAATTGTCATCCCTAAATGGAAGTTATGCATTGACTTATGAAGGATGGTATTTTTCAGTAGAGAGTTTCCCAAGCATCCCTACTGACCAAAGACAAAACAAAGAAAATTTTCTAGATTTTTTTATTTTTTATTTTTTGTATAAGAGAATTTCCCCCAATCCAAGGCAGGAAAGGTCTCTACACTCAAAGAGCACTCATAAAGGATTTACATTTACCTCAATCCAAAGAGACAAGTGGAAGCTTAAACCAGCAACTTGTCAAATGCAAATCCTTGTCTTGCTCCATTCAACCAACCCCTTGGTGTTAAAGTTTCTAGAAGTCTAAACCAAAGATTTCACAAGAAATAGTACACCCAAAAGAGACATCAACGAATATTAGAGTATATTTTGGTAAATACAGAATACAAAATATTGTGGCATGTGTAGTTTAAGTGGTTGTCTACTGTATTTGGTTGAAGCAAAATACCCATATCTACATGTGCATTTCTTTATCACTGGACATATAAAAGATAGATTTTTTTTTATGGCTTTCTCTTTGGTGTTCCACTCATGATAGCTTTAGGTGGAGGGGGGTTTACTATTGGACTTGAAGAGAGACTGGACAGCCCTGAGAAAGGAAAGCACCCAACAAAAATATAAAAGTAAGTCAAACTTGGAGAACAATGCTCCCCCGGCCCTGTTTTTGGTTTAGCCATCCCTATTTGCCAACTGGGAATAAGAACCAATGCAAGTAAGACACTGGATATCATATATGTCAAACAAAAGCTGAGTTCAGATAATTAATTCATGAATGAGACACAATGCAGAGACACAATGCAGAGACACAATAACAGTGCCTTTTTACTACATAAATAAACCTGAAATGCAATAACTACAATAAAAATCATAACATCTTACGATCAATACCTGAGATAGACTTCATGTCTGAATCTGCAACACATTTGCAGCATCCAATATTAAGAGACTCGAGCTTTTTCAAACCTGTGTTTAAACAAAAATCAAAGGAAATTAAATCTATAACCTAGTAATTCCATAAATAAGTTTCTAAAAAAGGGCACTCTAAGCAGGATAGCATCTGACAATATCTAAATAATAAGTCCCTTAAAGGAGCCAATGAAAATTGCCTCAACAGGTAGGATCAAACAGCCTTGACTCAAAGGTCCACGGATCAATTCCTGTTGGCAGTCCTCCATTGGTAAGTCATTTTCATCCTTCATTGGCATGTCCTAACATTAGGCTGAGGCAACCTTCCCTCCCCTAAACACAGTTTGTAACCCCCCCACCCCAAAAAAAAGAAAGATTCATTGAATGAAGTAGAACTTATCATCACCATTAAGTACAGGCAACAGCACCAACCAAGCGCCCTCAACCCCCATTAATCATTATCGATGAAGAATCATCTACCATTAACTTTAAAGTCCATATCAAGCCACCCTATATAGAATAATGATCATATTCATCTTCTAGCCTGATGGAAGTCCATGTCAGGCCACCAATCAGCCATCCGTATCTCATACCTAACTATATATTAACAAACAATTTTGTTTCAGATCACCACATGTGAGATTGGTTTATAACAATATCAATTACATTAGGAACAAGTTAACTTCCTGCATATAAATGAGAAAGAAATGCAGGGTAGAAACCTTTAAGATGAACAAATCCACCATGAATCTCTGAACACCTCTCAAGGTCCAACTTCTCCAAATTAAATAAGTTGGAGAAAGCACGCATTCCATCAGGTTTGACAGTGCTGCTCTTCCTGATACTCAAGGAAGTCAAGTTTGAAAGACCTACATAAACAAATTGATATTAATTGTTTATGTTAATCAAACAGGACACTTGAACCTTTAGCAAGTTAAACCTAATCCATTTGATATCAGAACAAATAACGTTATTATTCTATTGATTGCACAAAATTCCAATTTTACATAATGTTCAATTTGGGTTTCATTTCAAAATTGAATTTCGTTATTTATATTCATTTTACAACAACTATATGGAAAAATAACATTAATTGATCCCTAAGAATAATTCTGCACTGCATGCCACACACTGCCACAGCCACAAGCAATGACACAAAAAAGAAAGGACAGTGAGAAAATTTACATACTAAAATCAGCCTTCGAAAAAATTTCACTAGTACTAGTCATTTAACTTCAATATCTTGAAGACACACCCTAGCTATGTCAAATAACTTAATATTCAGCAATGCAATCGGATATACTTTTGTATGCAAGCACAAGGGGGGAGTTTAAATGATGCTGACAAGTATAACCGGTATAACTAAGAATTACTTTTGAATAGGTCATAAAAAGATCAATCAGAATCATTTCATAATTAAGGTGAATTCTATTCTAACATGAATGAATATCCCCAATTTAAAATCTTTGTAACAACACCATAGAATTGGTTGTTTAAGAAAAAGGGAAAGATTAAAACAACAATACAAGATTCATAGTTTTTAATTTTTATACAGATACAATGCAAGATTGGTATTAAATACATTAACCTCAGCACAAAGCCCCACCAAGCTCATTTGAATCATGTGTATGATCTTCCTATGTTCGTGAAATAACAAATGCATTCTGGTCAGAAAAATCTAATCATAAGAATAGTAACTCTACCACTAATGTGTTTGAGCCCATATTCTGAAAATTGGTCACAGTAATTGAGACTCAATGCTTGAAGATTTGAACAATCCTTTAGGAGTCGCAGTCCATTATCTGTCACTTGAGAACCAGAAATATCAACTGAAAGTAAAGACAACCCTTGCGAAGAGATGACATTCATCCAACCATCATGCACTCCAACATATTCACCCAGGTCAATATCCTGCCATGCAGAACACATATCAGATAAGTAGGGTCATCTTTGTAACAGAAATTTGTAAGCACCAAATACTTAAAGCTAAGCAACACTTCCAATTCCACCAAGACTCTTGTCCAGTACCTGAACAGCACAATCTCTGAAAGCTTCTAGAGATCCTTCGGTCAGGCAATGAGAATCAACCAATTCATTGAAGATTTGCTGGCTTATGTCTCTTGGAAGAATTGAAAAGGAATTGTATTTATGAAAATCCTGTTATAACTCAAAACATGTGGATCAAGTACCATGTGAAAACAAAGTAACCAAAGCAAACAATTAAGCAGGCAAAAACATGCACCTCGCGTATCTTATTTATGCATAAATCCATGAGGGAGGGGCAGGTTCCCCCTCCGGGACAATGATTTGCCTTAGAACGCAAACTTCTGGCCCTCAACCATTTTGTGCTGCCACTTCTACAACACCTTCCCGAGACACCTCTGTGTAAATCATCCTCAACCACTTGTTGATCTCTCTTCCTAGAACAAATACCCCCCATCACTTAATCGTCGATACACTTTGATCAAATACGCATGGAATGTGCCAAAGAGAGTCAAGCTCCCATTTCAACGATTTTGTGCTGTTAAACTGAACTGCATGAAGAAATAAATCAAATAAACAACTCTGTCATGTCAACCTAACTATAGTTCAAGTTTAGGGAAAAAGATCATCGCGGAATTAATCATGTTGATCAAGCAAACTAGACCACAATTATCATCAAACAAATGGAATACCAATACCACAAAACACAAATACGAACAAACAAAAACACATTGATTAATTTTTGTGACAGTAGAAATTTTTTGAAGACTTAATTTATATGCTACTACAGTGGCCACCAGATTCAGTTACAAGAGAAGAGAGAAACACGGAAAGATAGAACTACTTTCCTCATCTAAGCGCTTAAGGGTTAAAACGATCAAGATGATTCCTTCGTTGAGATTTTTTTTATTATTATTTTATTATTTTAAGTGTACACAGAGACTGCTTCCACGAGAAACTAAGTCATTTTAAGCTCTATTTATTAATCAAGCATTACCCGGGGATAAAAAAAAGTAGGAAATAAAAAGTATGGATAAAGCGAAAAAAGAAAAAAGAAAACGTATTGTTGTTCTGTTCAGCTTTGATCACAGACCTTTTCTGGGACGTGAAACAGAAAGATAGAAAGAAAATTGAATCGAAGTAACAGAAATGGATAAAAGTTGGCGAATGGCGATATGATGAAGGCGTGCGAAGATGTCAAGTTTGTAGAAAGAGAGAGGAATTGAAGTAGGGAGGAAAAAGAAAGGGGGTTGGTTGGGTGTGTGAGAAGCGTGAGGAAGTGAAGAAGGAAGAAGGGAGGTGATGGAAGACACGTGGCAGTAGGAGCGGAGTGAGAGTTGAGATAAGAATAGAGGAGAAGAGTGGGGTCATGCTCATGCATGCGGGTCCCACGTCCGCCCCTTCCGCTCTGTGACTCTTCTGTTGGATCATTCCCGAACGTTTTCCCCTCTCCTCTTCCTTCCCTTACGATTACAATTCCTATTTTCACCTAATTTTAATTTTTAACAATAATTCAACTCTTATAATTTAAGAAAAAAATAGTTTAATTTTGGTTAAATTGATTCAAAGGTCCCTATAGGTTTATAAAGCTTTTAATTAAGTCCCTACAGTCAAAAACACTTAAAAAAAGTTTTTATAATTTAAAAAATTTATAATTAACTCCTTACGTGCTAGTGTTGAAAGTAAGAATCAAATCTTTAACCTTGGAATTCACCAACAACACTAAAATCACTAAACTAATGACTTTATTTGATATATAAATAAAAATTATATTATATATAACTTAAACAGGAGACTAGAATTTCACATATATTTATCACTACTAAATTAAATAAAATTAACATCATATAAACTAATAACATTAAAATATAAATTAATAAATATAAATTAGTATATATTTATTAGATATTAATAATGATAAATTTAAATTAATAATATATACTTGTCAATATAAATAAAATTTGAATCACACTCGTAGAGTTCACTAATATATATAAATTAGTATATATTAATAAACTTCTAAAAAAAATTAAATATATTAGATATGATACAAATATATTAGAAAAAGGTTAAATGGAAATATATGATATAAATATATATATATATATATATATATATATATATATATATATATAAATATAATTATTTCATCAATAATAATATTTTATTTCAGTCACTAAACATGCAGAGAAAAAATAAAAGAATTATAACAACACTATTTATAAAAGAAAATTATTTAAAATAGAATGATTAAGTTATAATTAAGATATATTGTATTAAAAAATATAAGTATTATCTATTTTGTTTTATAATATTATATTAGTTATTTACTAGTAGTAAATATACGTGTAATTTTGGTCCTTAATATATATTATTAATTTATATTTATTAATATTATTTTAATATTATTAGTATTTGTTTAATATTATTACTATATATTAATATATTTAGTATATATTTATTAATATTAACTTAATATTATTAATGTCTTATAAATATATGCTATTTTATATTTATTATATTATTAGTATTAATTTTAATATTATTAGTTTATATAATGTTAATATTATTTAATTTAGTAGTAATAAATATATGTGCAATTCTAGTTTCCTGTTTAAGTTATATATAATATAATTTTTATTTATATATCAAATAAAGTCATTAGCTTAGTGGTTTTAGTATTGTTGGTGAGCTTTAAGGTTGGGAATTCAATTCTCACCTTGAACACTTTTATTAATTCCTTTTACATTTTTGCATGCCACACACAGACTTGATTGTAAATTAGAGAAAAGTTAAGAGACTAAAAATGAAATTAAGTTAAATATAAATTAATGGAGTCATAACACCATTAGTATGTAGGGACTTAATTATAAACTTTTTAAACTATAAGAACTTTTTTAAAGTATTTTTAACTATAAATACTTAATTAAAAACTTTATAAAACTATAGGACCTGCAGATTAATTTAACTTTTAATTTTCATGTATTCAATATAAAGTTAGTTAGTTAATCAAAAAATATTACAAATATTAACAATTTTATCATATAAGTAATAGTATAAAAAAGTTTTACATTGCTAGTATATTTACATTAAATGAGTTTGATTATCATGTAATATCGGTGTAAAAATGTCAACTAATAAGAAATCTCTAATTAAATGAGAAATCATCCACTGAATAATCTTTAAAATAATTATTATAAAATTTAATCATTTTAACATATATAACATCTCTAATTGAATAATAATATAAAAAAAATTATACTCAGAGTCTTGGGTATACAACTGTGTCAAATACTTGGAAGAAAAGTTTTGCCACCCATAGTGATCTTACCCTGCTTGAGAAGGATTGTCTCTAGTAAAGGATATCTGTCATCTATACCAAAAAAAAAAATCATACTCTCAATACATTATAATTAAATTCTATGTATAATATAATAAAATAAAATAAATAACGTGAAGAAAAGAGTCAGAAAAAATAAATTATAAAAAATATTATCAGAATGTATTATAATTTATAAACATAGCATTATTTTTTCAACTTTTCTTTCTTGCTTGCTAATATTTGGTAACAAACCATAGGAATTTTTCTTTCTATCAAAACCATCAATTTATTCTCATGAATCTAGTGTTATTACATTTAGTTTTTTTTAAGTAATTAAATATAATATAAAATTTTATACAGTTTTAAAATATTTAATACTAAATCTATTATTTATTTTAACATGTTATGTTTTAGATATTTAGATGTTTGTTTGTTTTTTTTTAAACTTGGGTATCCTCTAGCCAAAAGTTAGAGACTAATCATTTGAGATACTAAAATTCATTTAAGAAATTAATCTCTCTGATAGATGTTGTTCCATTTACATAAAATTTGACATTCATAAATTTTATAATAATAACACATTACTGTATTTAACAATCGAATAGATTAAAAAAATAAAAATATATCTAAAAAAATCATTTTATAAAAATTAACCCATTCTCTTTTTATATTGCCTGACTTGATACTCATGAAGCCTATTAGTATTAGAGTGGTAACGTATAATTAATTGATATAATAAAATATTATCGTCCCCACATATATTTGATTTTAATTTTGTAAAGAATAAATAATACTCTCTCTAATGCTATTTATAAGAACCAAATTAAAAATGTTGTTTGGTTCTTTTTATAAGAACCAATCCATAATGTCTCTTGCATTAAATTTTTTCTTTATGAAAATGCCCTTAATTAAAGTCATTTATCTAAGTTCAATAATAAGTAGTCAGTGGATATATTAAATTTAAACTCATTAAAAGACAAAAAGTTTAATGTTAGAGGTAATTTTGAAAAAAATATAAATTTAAGAGAAATTGAATGTTATCAATTAAATTAACCAATTTTCTTAATCCTTGTAATATAGTTAATTGGATCTTATAAATAGGACTAGATGGAGTACAGGGAACAAGAGTATAAAAGTTTTTCATATTGTCATCTTATCACATACTGTTATATAAGGTATGTTTGTTTATTTTTATAATAATTACCTCAAAAATCATATCAATAATAATTTTTAATTAGTTGATAATATAAAAATTTATATACTGATGATGCATGTCAGAGTGACTTAATACTTAACATTATTGCACTTTTCTCATGTTCCAATTGTGTTGTTTGGATGCAGTGATGTGACATGTAAAAATGGGAAAGAAAATAATAAAATATTGGAGGTGAAATATAAACACTCACCTTTTTACTCCAACAACAATACTATAACCACAAGGCTAATGAGTTTGTTTTTGGTATATAAATAAAAATTATATTATATAACTTAAAATGAGAGTTCAAAATTGCACATATATTTATTATCACTAAATAAATAATATAATATTATAAAATTAAACAAATAATCACTTATACTTTTTAATAATATATATCTTAATTATAACTTAATCACTCTGTTTTAAATAACTTTTTTCTTTTATAAAATTGTGTTGTTTTAATTTTTTTTCTTTGCATATTTTAGTAACTAAAAGAAGATATTATTATTAATGTATTTTTTTCTATACTTCACTAAGAAAGTTTATATTTATATCATATATTTTCAATTAACCTTCTTCTAATATATTTATGTTATATCTAGTATATTTATATTTTTGTAGAAGTGTATTAATACTAATAATTTATATATATTAATTTATTCATTATATTTACTACATTAATATTAATTTTAATATTATTAGTATATATTTATTATTATTTTATATTATTATTATATCCAATAAATATATACTAATTTATATTTATCAGTTCATTTTTTATATTAAATTATTATATTAAAATTTATTATTATTTATATATATTATTAATTTATTATAATTAGTATATATTAGTCATTTATTTTAGTAGTCTATATTTATTAATATTAATTTTAATACTATTAGTATTAATATATATTAATTATAACGTATTTATTACTTTATATTTGTTTATTTTAGTATATATTTATTAATATTAATTTTAATATTAGTAGCATATATAATATTAATATTTTTATTTAATAGTAGTAAATATATGTACAATTTTAGTTCTCCCGTTTAAGTTATTATAGTATAATTTTTATTCATATACCAAACAAACATATTAGCTTAGCAGTTAGAGTGTTATTGTTGGAGTAAAAAGGTAGGGTTCATTTCTCACCTCCAAGTACTTTGTCGATTTCTCCCACGTTTTGCATATAACGTTAGTTGAGGAAGGTACTTGATTGTAAATGAGTACAAAATTAAAAGACCCAATTGGTACAACCTAGAGACTAAAAGTGCAATTGAACCTACTAATTACTATCAATTTATACTTTATGTCTATGTTATTGGCTAACTATTATAACTTTCTAATAATGTTATCTATTAATAATTATTTTATTGATTATGTTTTTAATTATTTATTTTAAATTCATTTGAATTGTTTAACATTCTAATTGTTTTATCTTTCTCTTGTCTTTTCTTTCTCAATATTCTATTTGTTGAGAGAAGTTAATCTCTCAAATGAATAACAGTATTTTCTTTGAAAAATTAGTCTTTGACTTTTGACTAAGAGATATTTGGGGTGAAAAAAAATATTATTCTCTTTTAGAGTTTAGTTTCCATTTCTTTAAAAGTATTAAATTATATAAAAGAAATTATTTTCTAAATATATGTATTACTTATAAAATGTTATATTTTCCAAATTAAATATTAAAACTATTTAATTATAAAGTTATAATCACTAATTTTGTAATTTAGAAAATAGAATGAAGATTGATGAGTTATTTTAAATCAAATCTTGAATATAAAATTTGGCTAAGCTCTTAGAATTTCTAAACATATCCTACACTTAACTCAGCGTTAATGTTTTCCAAATATGATTTGACATTTTGAGATTTATATTTATGTTCTCCAAAAGTAATTTTTTCAAAAATAATTGTGTTTAGTTATAATTTATTATAGTCCATTTTACTTCTTGAAACATACTTGAATTTAATCAAAAATAAAAAATATAACATTTGTATTGAATTGATAATTTCATATTAAATTCTATTATAAATTTATTCTTTAAATACAAATTTTAAACATAAATTAATTTATTTAAATTAAATTTTAATCTTATTTTTATAAAATTAAATTTAATGGTCGCATCAAATGCAAGAATGTCTCCTTCAAATATTTATTATGGAAAAAAATTAAAAAAACTGCATAGCTTCTTCCTACCAACGATGACGAAACCAAATTTGGGATTTGGATTCAGATCCGAATTCAATGAATGATGAATGATATATCAATTCCGCTTTCTCTGACTCTGAAAATAGCTCACTGCGTAATCTACACTGCAAAGTGTAATGGCTTGAGAAGTAAAACTTTCAAACTCTTCATTATGTTTTTCTTTCCCTTCTTGTTTGGTGCATGCGTAACATGTTCATTTCTTTTATTTATATAAATGATAGATTTATCGTTCTTCGTTGACAACTTGACATTAATCATTTCGCTTTTGTATTCTTTTGAGCAAATCAATAACAGTTTTTAAGTTTAAAATATCACAATATTACTTGGTGAAAACTGACCAGATTTTTTAATCAAGTAAAAACTTGGCAACATCATTCTTTGTCAATATTATTAAATTAGTATCGAGATCATTACAACTTGTCATTTTCTCCACGAGTTGTATAATTTGAATCTGTCTCTGTTTTTTTCTCCCGTTTCTCTTTATTATAATTGGAAAATTACCATATGGATAACTATAAGAAAAAATAAACAGTTAATGCCAACTTAGTTAAATTGTATGCAAGTTTATTAAAAGAAAAAAAAATGACTGACATTGTATACATTCTAATCCGGTGATTCTAAATGAAAGCTTAGTATCATAAAACGTTTAAGTATATATTAATTATTAAAATAAACTTTTCAGCTTTTTAAAAGGAATGAAAACAACAAGAAGAAGCCATGCATAAACTACAGATCACTTTAACTTTTCCTAATAACTCTGGCCTGCGGGCATCGGCAAATGTTTGCTGATTTCAAGCAGAAGGAAAAGTCACCTTCGTACTTCATTATGCTTGAAATCATAGTCAACTAAAGTTCATTTATTTTATTGTAGAAATAATTATTAATCTGTGATTGAGTAGGTTTACACACTTAACTCAAGTAATCTAACTTGTTGGATCAGTTTAGGCACTGCAAGTATTTTATAACTTATACATTCACGACAAATTTCATTGAGACTTCACCTCAAAAATTTAATAATCTAATCAATCAATCGAACTTAGTCGTTAAGAATGCGTGTAATGCACGTTAGGATATTATTAAACATTTTCTTTCACGTAAACATGTGAAAATGGCCCATTAAAAGTTAAATTAAGCGTCCCCTCAAAAGAAAATCAAAGAAATAGTGAATAACCCCACTTATATTTGGAATAGTAAAATTCTAGTACCAGTGGAGCCTACTGGTGGAAATATGTCCAAGAGTATCTTGAATTCTATAACCCATTTTAATTTCATAATTGTACAGTGTGGACTCATTTTTTGGTGAGAAGTAACAGATTTATCTCAATTAAAATATCTTCTCACTGATGGAAACAATAAACAATGACCGTTCACCTCTCATTGTCTTTTCCTTCCGCTTGTGGCCTCTCACAGCTTCAATTAAAATATCCTTTATCGTGATTTTAATCCTCTTTATATATAAATTAGAATAGTTATTTTAAATGAGAGTATTTTTAGCTGTCATTCTTCAACAAGAGCAGTTTTAGAATTTTTTTAATCTCTCATATATTTCAATCTATCATTTTTAATATTTTTAGTTCTAAATTAAATTTAAATATTTTTTTAAAAAATTATCAATAATTAAAAATAACATTACATCACAATATAAATTACTTGTTATAAATTTAAAATATAATCTATATGTTCAAAAATATTTGTTTATGATGAATTTTGACAATTATATAATCTAAATATTTAGAAGTATTTATTTATTGTAAATTTAAGTTATATAAAATTAATATTTATTTTTTGCAATGTACAGATTAAAGTACTAGTTTTTATAAAATAGTAGAAGTAGCTTTCAAATCAGAACAAATTGTAAATTGCCAAATAAATTTTAAATTTTTTTTTAAATTGTTATTTTTTATTTAACTTTAAACGTAATTTTTAAGTTCAAAATAACAAATAAATCTGGAAAATTTGGAACAACATTAAAATGTGTAAAAATAAGCTGACAAAAAAAGGGAAAAACTCCATTATCTTCTAACTTAATGTCTTTTTTTTTTTCTTCGAGTTTTTTAATTTTTAAAACTTTTTGTAAACTAATGTTTAACCCGACTTTTTATTAAGGAGAAGTTTTTAAAAAGTGAAGTCAAATATTACCTTATATAAATAAAACTATTACTTTTTATAAATTCTTAATAAATCATAATTTTTTTATAATTATTTTTAAGAAAAAACACCAAAAAAATCTTTATAAATCATTTCAATTAATGTAATTAGTTAACATACAGTCGCTTAGGAGTAAAAATAATTTAAACAACTGTATTTAATGTCTGTGGTCAAGAACTTAAACATAAGTTATGTTAGATTTAAATCAGATTAAATTTATTTATTAAATAAGTAAAGCCAATATTCTCCTTTTAAATCAATTCAGTTAAAAAGGTCAACTTTTAAGACAATTAAAAACCTTTTTTGAGCTTTATAGATTAAACCAATTAAGTAAATACAAATAATATAATAATATTGTTATTGTATAATAATAACAATAATAATAATAATAATAATAATAATAATAATAATAATAATATAATAATAATAATAATAATAATTAGAATTTTGTAATATTTTTCTTTTATATCAGTTATATACACGTTAATTTATTTAAAGACTTAAATCTATTGATTTGCATGTAAATTTAAATTTATTAACTTATTTGAAAATAATTTTTATTATTTAAAAGATCTAACGGTAAAATAAGTTTTGATTTTTTTTTAATTTAAAAAATATAATCAAATCTTTAAAAGGTGTATGTATCAAATAAATAAGTCATTCTTAACTTATAAATTTAGAAAATAAATCAATTCGGTAGTTATCAAATTTAACTTTGCCCGACACATCACGCCTAATACTAATAGAACCTTTGACTACAATCCTCTGATCTTAAGTACACATTAATAAAATTAGTGTTTTAGTATGTAGATTTTATAAGAAAAATGTTTTTTTATATAATTAAAATTTATAATAAATAAATATTTTTAATGTATAAATTATACTAATTAAAAGTCATAATAAATAAAGACATTTCAATATATAAATTATATTTATATAATTTTGATTAGAAGGATTGCTTATTGAAACAAATATCATTTCGATAAAATATTTATCTTGTAATTAATTGTGTTATTTTTTCTTTAGCTTAGTGTAAATTATACACGAGTTTCTCGGGGAAGTTTTGCGTAAAATATGTATACGATTTCATGAATTTTAAATTTTAATAAAATTTGATTAAATTTTTATCCAATAATTTTTTAATCTTGCATTTATCTCAAGTTTGATTAAATTTTTCTTCTAATTTCAAACAGATTTCAGAGTCACTTATTCTTTTACCTACAAAGAGGACAGAAATATGAAGTCCAAAAGGGAAACAACGATAATAAGACTGGACAATGTTTGTTAGAGAGATTTGAGTAAAATATTGATATTAATTTCACAGCAAAAAATAAAAAAATAATGTAAAATGTTTATATTATCCACATCTTAGATATCCGTCATCGTAAGGAATAAATTGATAACAACGACCACCAAAAGCAGATAACAATGTATATTAATATTGCAACAAAATAGCCGGCAATAGTATATAGAAAGAGGCACAACGCAAAATAATGTTGTATGTCAATATTTTTATGGTTAAATTACTTGTGAGTTCTTATAATTTTGTCAATTTTTAACTAAACTTTTATATTTTAGAAATTTTTAATACAATCTCTATATTGTAAAAAAATTTAAAATAAGTCATTACTTACTAATAATTATTATGATTTTATTTGTTTCTATCAAATTATAAGAGCTTATTTAAAAATTTGAAAGAACTTTAATATTTTTTTAACAAATAACATAATTGAACATGCTTCTATAATTTACTTTTATATTATAAATTAGAATATACAATTTGTGAGACATATATAGCAAAGACATATCAAATGAAATAACTTTAACCTTTAATATTGATTATTTATGTATATTTGTATGGTTAAGATTAGTTTTTCTCATCTAAAAATGACTTAGATATTTTCCATACATGAGGAGATATCTAGTAAGGTCATTTTTAAATACACACACACACTCCATAAGTAATTTGTAATAAAGTTACTCTCTTCAATAAGTTTTTGTATATATTAAATTTTATCGATTCATCCGTTAAATATTTTAAAATTAACTCATCAATCATGTACACTAGATATTAAATAAATTAAACATTTATATTTATGTAATCTTATTACTACATTATACATCAAATATTATTTAATAAAATATCAAATAATTTTAAAATTTTAAAATAATTATACACTTGATATGCCCAATAAAAACTTTTAATTTATCAGTTGAATTAATAAAATTTAATACGACATAACTTAATCTCTCGTCTCTATATATGTATATATATTTGTTTCACCCGTAAGCGAAGAGCACACTAGCAACCACTAGAGGAAAGGGGAAAAAAAAAAAAAACTCAAGCATATACATTCGAATTTCATATATAGATTTCAAGGCTTACCAGCTTTTAAATGCGACTTAAATTAGTTACAAAAGTAGAAAGAAAAACCAAGAGGATGACTAAATGTAACAGCACAAAATTGCACATGGGTATGGTAGAAAAGGGCCACAATAAATTGAATTAACGTAAACCAACCCAGATGGGTGCCTATGATACATTACAGGTTAGGTTCAACCAGGCATGTAAATATCATGATGAGGGTGTAACAGATCTGATGTTCCGTCCAAGGCCAAGACCTAAGCCCAAGGGAACCTTGTCATTTCTGGTTTTGCCATGGTTATTATGGCTACAATGCGAAGAATGAACATGACCATTAACATGACCATGATGTGTTTTGGAGGTGGTACTGCTGGAATTCACATTAATAACATAATGGCCATTTCCATTGCCCCTTGCATATTCGGTGTGGGTATGCGAGTCTCCATTTGCTATGTTCGAGCTTCTTGCAATGTGCATCATTCCTATACCCTCTGAGTGACCTAATTCTTCAACGCACTCCACATCTTCATTGTAACCATTGATCAAGAAATCAGAACAGTTCTTCTTGATACCATGATCATATGGGTTTCTGAATCTACCACCTGGACCTCTGAGGTAACTATACCGCATTGCATTTGCCATTTCATTTGTTGTAATATTGCGTGATATCTGGGCACAAAAGAAAAAGTAGGGGGAAAAAAGACACGTGCTTCAGATCAGGAGAAAATTTCTTGTGCACCTCCTCCCAAAAAAAATAAAGAACAACTTAATGAGACCTTCTCTAAGACATACCTGACTAGCCTGCACAACCGTCAAAGCAAACACACCGAAGAAGAGGAAAAAATCGGCTATTAGAAATGATATTGCACCAATGTGATTCCTACCAACATACTGAACCCATGCCCCAAATGAATGAGGAGCAAGAGGATCAGTTAACACTCCTGCATGCAGAAATTTAGTTTGTCAGCAGTTTAAATTGCAGAAAAATGAACAATGTAACTCTTTATGTCTCAGCAGACGCATACTTGTAAGACAAACTCCCCCGGTAACCAACATTGCTGAAACTTCGAGAACAAGAAAAACAAAGAAATCCCATTTGTTCTTCTGCAATCATAAAGTGTAACAGAATCAGGTCAAATCACAGATCAGTTCAATCAGTCAGAAAAAGAATAATTGCTTAATCAAAATTAATGATAATGAAAAAAACAAGGCAGCGAGTAGGATTAGTAACCATCATCATAACTCTAGCAACAAAGTGAGACAAGATTAATAGTCTAACCTATCCTACAAATATGATTTACTGAATATAAAAGGCATATTTTAATTTTTATCAACAAGCTCCAATAATTCATCTTAGACAAGTAGACACATTTTATTTGTAGCTATAACACATTTAAACCAAACAGTCACCAGCAGACTGATCAATCAAAATTGTTTGCAACTATAAAAATCCCCATGACAAATGTATCACCAAATAAGGAGTCTTTGGCATAAAGAGGTGCTTTTATTAATACGTGCAGTGCCACATGCTTGAGGTTCATGAGGTGGCATGCTCCATACATAGGGTAGAGGCTAGAGGATAACAAAATGTCCTAGATTATACATATTGCCCCTCTTTTTTCAGTTAAAGTAAATGATAAATTGAAAAGCTTAAAATATTCAATTAACAGTAAAATGCAAAATATGTAAAACAAAAATTCATCCAGAAGTACCTTGCCAATGCAATTGGATACCCAAGGACAATGATGATCAAATTGTTCCACACAACAATCACAGGTCGAACAGTGTTTTGCTCGAAGAGGCCTGACAATCTAAAGAAAAGGCAACATGAAATTGTGTATGAAATAATTCAAAGCAAAGAAAGATGGGCATGTGTAATCTGTGTATGCAAGACATTGATCGGCTTCACAACAAGAAGTCAGACAATAAAAAGAATAAAAAAGCAAAGAAAACCTTGCATGTTGCACAAAGCTGGGACCAATTTCCAGCTAGCAATGCAGGATTATTTATCTCAATTTTCAAGAGAGGCTCCTGCAATAACCATTCAATCTTTTGAAGTCAATGCCATATATTATGCATAGGGAAATAACAGTTTTATAATCCCGGGAGGGGGGAGGGTTGACAAAAACTGAAGTAGAGATTAGGTGGCAGAATAAAACTCACATCATCTTTCATTTCCTGAGTGTCATGCATATTCATTCTGATATAACCAGGATCCTTGCTGTCAAGAGAGGGGGGAGAGAGAGACTAAGAAACAAAATAAAATATAATAAAACAAATGAAAAGTGTTTCCATAGAATATGGCAGGTATCTAGAACAACTTGAAACTAGATATTCGCAGGATCAGCCACTGACAATGAAATATGATAGACAGTGCATGTCTTTGTGGGTTGTATATTTATCACTTATTGACCACCATACATTACAAACCAAACCTCCTTGGAGTGAGTGAATGCCATTTATTTGTTATCTTGAGAACTTGAACACAAAGGATAAGAAAGGAACTGTTGAAAAGTTCTGTTAGACACCAAACAATAATTTTATGAAATATTTCCACCAAGAAGTAGGCATCAGTGTATTGTAAATGGACAGATTCCAGTCATGCTTGTGAGACCCATCATAACCATATCATCTAGCTATCCTAAGAGTAGCAGGGAAAGAGATTGTTAGATTAGACTTGTATGTACCAATAAATAACACATAATAGTCTTTAGTAATCTAGCAACAACCACCACCGAGCCTTTTCACAGTAGCCAGGGTCTACTACATGATTCAATCGATGCCATAGTGGTTTTGCCAACGTTTTTTCTTGATATCCCTCTGCCTCTAGCATCAGGCTACACTTCATCTAATATATTTTCCTTAATAGGGCTTCTACAAGTCTTTTCCATATGAATCAAAACCACCTGAGGCAAGTTTTTATTCATTCCCAATCCTATCTTATTTAGTATGTCCACTCATCCAATGCAACATTATGATCTCTATACTACATTGAATTTATTCTGTTCTTGTCTTGTGACCACCCAATATTCAATTGCATACAACATTGCAGGTCTTAAGTTTATAGTTTTGTGATGAAATTTTCCTTTAAACTTGAGTTGCACCTTAATGTCACAGGTAATACCCGAAACACTCATCCATTTCATCCATCCCACTCAAATCCTATGGTTTACACTTTACATCTCCCTTTATTTCTCCTCTACACAACTCGTATGGAAAAGAGGATTAGTACCACCAGAACAATTGAAATATTGAATAATACATTGCATTATTAAACTTATATATGGCTACAGAATAAGAGTTGCACAGTTCAAACCACCAAAAATCCACATCCACCAATTTTAAAATCATATCATATCATTTGCAACTCCCATAGAGATTTTACATAACAGATCTACAAAACCTAGAAAAGTCTCTTGAACCCATAAAAGATTAATCAAGGTCATATCAATTTATCAGAAAACAAGATCTAGTCCTTGTACATATAATGGCTAGAGGCCTAGACGGTATTCTTGAGAAGCTGTAAAGTTTAAAGTCCATGTCACTTACCTGCTACACCTGTAAAACATCACCAAACCAACAGTTGCAAGTAAAACCCCAAACCATGCAAGAAGGCCAGCTGCAGCTGTCAGCTTTGGCATTTTTGTTGCTAAAGAAAAAAAGTAACAGAAAAAATACAAATGATAGTAAGATAACCATCAAAAAAAGGGATAAATATGCATGCAAGTGCTCACATGCACACATAATTGATTCCATAGGTGGAAGCCAAGATAGATACCCAAGATGACCGAATGAATATAGGTAACCAAGAGAACAAAAATCATGCACCAAAGGACAGGAGCAAGTCCTAATTTGGAAATCTTTCCAAGGCGGCTGTTCCCGTCACAGCGTTTGTCAAGCAGCCTTCGGGCATTTCCCTACACAATATCCATAATTGGTCAATGTATGAACGTAGTATAGTGAAAATGTTCAGTAAATCTGCAATCACTAATTATAACTAAGTAGCAATATTTGTAAAGTGTATGTTCAGAAGCAGCAAACTTGTATAAATAAGCCATAATAGAAATGTAGATGTACCACCACTCAAAGATACCAAGTAACTATTTTTCACAAACTCTCAGACAACTAGACCTACCAGCACTCAAAGATACCAAGTAACTACTTTTTTACAAACTCAGACAACTATACCCACAGAAAATAATTAAGAGTCTCTTTACAGTGGAACGTGATCTTATGCTATAACAACTATGAAGCACACGCAGGACGAGAAGATATTCTCTTGTTCAGTTCAGCATTTGCACTTTCAGTAATTGCCCTTTTTTTAATTCCAGAATAGTAGGATTGTATATTCTGTAAATTTTAAAGGTTATGAGTTAAAACACCATACAACTTTTAGTAGCAACAGCTTTCATAGATTGCTTTTGAAAGATCCAAAGGAGCTTTCAAGAGATCAAATAAAAATATTTTTTTAAAATTTTGTCAGGACATAATCAACATTCATCACTCACTCATCTAAACAATACCTTTTCAAATGAAGGAGGTTGATGCTGTTATATGTGAATATTTAATAGAAGGATTTCAAATACATTATTATCAGTGATCCAAATGGCAGTAAGTATTATGGAAGAAGCATATCCACATTGCTAAAAGACTAAAACCAGAATAAGAACGGATGCCGAGTGGAATTAGCACATCAATCCTCAGAGAACATTTCATCATAAAGGAAAAACACATAAAAACTCCACTCAAGCACCTATCTTATAAATTCAATGAACACGGATGCTTTTCAGGAAAGTAAGCCAGAGCCAGTTCAATTCTCAAAATCACTGGGGGAGGGAACATTTTGAAAAGATGGAAGGCAAGCTGTCATCCCAATGGCATTACTGATCAAATCAAACTAAGTTGATTATAAAACACCTACAAGGAAAAAAGCAACTTGTCTGTGATTCTTATCAGAAGCAAGCTGTGCTGGTGTAAGTCCTGTATTATCAGCCACCATCAGATCTTCCTTCTTGCCAGCCTGTACTAACACAGTACAGGCCTCCAAGTTGCCCCTAATAGCAGCCCAATGAAGAGGAGTGCAACCTGAATAAATTAATGAAAATAAAAACTAGAATACTGCTTTGAAAATCAAAGATTAATTCATTATTATATCAGTACATGAATAATTTGAGGAGAATAAAAGAGTGCGGGATAGAGCATTAGAACATACCCTCTTTATCTTGACGTCCCCTGTGTGCATCAAGAAATAACAGAAGGCGTATACAATCGGCAAAACCTTTGTAAGCAGCCCTAAAATTCAAGTGAGAAGGGAAGAATCAATTAAAGCACTTAAAAAAGTGAAGAATTATATAAATGTTTCACTTAAGCAGAACCATTCAAAATTTTAGTTTGAAGGGAAAATAGGCATGTGATAAATAGCACAAAGGAACTAATTTATTAACACTGTACATTAAAAAAATCACCAATTACAGAAAAAAAAAAAAAGGAAAATATAAGTGTAATTTTGTACAATATTATCCTGAGAAACAATATACTATTGAGAGAATTCCAAGAATAAATATAATGAACATGGCTACAAATGTAACAGAAATGAAGTAGTCCATGTGCCACTTGGCCTACTAATTCAAAATCATCCTTCATGGTCAGTAATATTACATAGACAATGTACCAAGAGAAATTACATGATGTTCATAACAAACATTTTTGTATTAGAACAATTAATTAAGGCCCATTAGACCTAAAAAGTGTTTCCAAGTTTTCAATTTCAACTTTGGCTAATTGGGACCAGCTTCCTAGATAGTGTTTTCAGTAAAACCCTACCAGAGTACCGAACACATTTTTAGGTTCATGTTCTGTTTTCGAAGAACAAACCAACGACGCTTGCAGTTTGCTTGAGGAAAAGAAGACATCATAAACCAGTAAAAAAATGCCAAATGACACATTGAATAAAGAATCTGTCAGTGTATCAGCTCACAAAATGGGTGCTTGACATGCAACGCAGAGGTGCAACAAATAGAAAAGGGAAAACATCCATTTCAATAGAAAGAAAGGTTGAGCTGCAAATTATTGATTACCAATGCAAGGGGCTTCTTCCATCGTTATCAGGAACATCAGGGTCAGCATTCCATTTTGAAACAACGTGGTAAAGGAAAGCTGTCTGACCATATTGAGCAGCAACATGTGTTGTCTTTGTCCAAGTTAATCATAATTAGTAAAATCAACATTTACAGCTGTAAACTCATGCTTCAAGTAAAAGGAGAATCCAGAACTACCACTTTGGCAGATGTAACCAGATACGGACAATGAGGTATAAGAGCTATATAACATACTTCAAATGCCTTACCCCAGCAATCTCTTGAATAAAGAGAAAAGGAACCAGATCAATCTTACCTGATATCCATTCATATCGGCAGCACTCACTCGAGCACCCTCCTGTAGTAAAAGCTCCGCAGCCTGGATAGCACCCCGAACCGCACTCCAATGTAACGCCGTTTGGCCAGTATGATCCGTCGCATTTACATCTCCCCCATGCTGCCAACCACCAACCAACCAGTCAATTTTGTACATCACATCAATAGAAAGAAAGCCTAATTTCACACTGGTTACCAAACCAAAATTCAACACATACATCCAAGTCCAACACAAACAAACACCACATTCAATTCAATTTCCATTTCCACAACACAAACATGACCAACAAGCCGAACCAAGCTAAGCCAAGCTACCCGTACAAATTCAAACCACAAGCATCGTCATCACCATCAAATTCCCTTCACTTCTACATCTACATCCCTCCTTAAACAACAACCAGTAACAAACTGTTGCAATTTTCTTTTCTCGGAGTAAACAAGCATTAATTCAGCAAGTGCCAAAACAAGGGATGCATTCAAGAAGCGAGGAACAAAGAAAGGGTAAGGGAACAGGACAAACTCGAGAAAGCAAAGTAAGCAAACGCAATTCAACAAACCGATCAAAGAACCTCAATGATGTACTGAGCAGCGGCAGTGCGATTGTTGAGTGCGGCCCACTGAAGCGCGTAGTAGCCCAACCCATCGGGCTCCGACACGGGGCAACCCTCTTGCTCCACCAATCTCTGCAGCTTCTCCAAATCCCCGTACGCCGCCGCCGTGTACACGTCGTTCCTGAGGCTCTCCTCCGCCACGCCATCGGCGGACGGCGGCGATTGCTGATCCCGCGACTGGACCTCCTCGACGACCTCGATCTCGGATGACATGGATCGAGAAATTTTGAAATCCGATTGCTTGGGGCGTTGACTTCGAAGGATGGGTTTGCTTGCGATTGGAAATAGAATATAATTGGGGAATGGAGGAAAGACGATTGGTTAATTTCTAGGGTTTTTCTGCGAAGGTTTGAGAGAGAGAGAGAGGGTTCGGGTCATGGCCGTCCCTGTTGACCCTCTCAGGACGATACGAAGGAATCAAAGACAGAGACACAATAACAATTGAGAAATGGGTCCGTTGGTGGATTGATGGATATGAATATGATCATACCAGGCCGTGCCACTTGGGCTGACTAGATTCTTTTCATATTCCCCCTTAACTTTATTCCTTCATCCATTTCCTTCAAAATTTCCGCACTAATTTTCTTGTCATGTTATTTTTGTCTGTAGCCAAACATATTGGATATATACAAAAATCACAACCCACTACGGTTGGTGTAGTGGTGGAGTTAGAGTAATATGTTTAAAATTGTAAATTCTAATCTTGGTGCGATTATTATATACATAAAAATGATTATAAAAAAAGAAAAGATATATTGTTATGTGTGAAAATTTTAATTTATTTTTTTATATATGCAAAAGGCTTAAATATGTTTTTAATCCCTTAAATTTGAGGTAAATCCGTTTTTAGTCTTTCAAATTTAAAAGTGATATTTTTAGTCTTTGTAATTTGAAAAAAAAAAAAAAACATGTTTTAGTCCTTTTGTCCAAATACAGTTAGTGAATCTGTCACATAAAACCAACCTAGTAATGTCTCTGTCAGTGAAAACATCATACCGAACTCAACAGATGTTGCACAGCTGACTCAATCTTCCTATCAATGATCTTGTAGGTGGCCCTGAAGGACTAAAAACAATTTTTTTTTAAATTAAAGGAACTAAAAAAATTACTTTTAAATTTTGGGGACCAAAAACATATTTACCCCAAATTTGAGAGACCAAAAGCATAATTAAACTTCAAAATTTTATGTTATTAATTTTACCTCACATTTTCATCTATTCACATATTAACAACTTTTATTCTACCTCACAGACACTCGGGGTTATTTCAACTTAATTAGTCCAACAGAGTTGGTAGATAGTTGGGTTCCTTAAGCATGCTGACAAAGGTACGATTCTCTGCCCATGCGTATGGAAAGGACTTTGTTGGGAGAGGCAAAACTCATTTCAGTGATCTCTACGCCTCGAAAAGAATTAATCTTTGACTATCAGTTGGGGGATATCCTTGGTGCAAACAAAAAAAAAGTAGCTTCAAGTTTGAGTTTTGATAAAGGTGGAAATAGACCAAGTTGCTTCGACAAGGGCTTATGGCCTGGCCTACATTAAGCCCAAGCTAGGTTAGGCTTTTTTAAAAAAAAAAAAATCAGGCCAAGACTTTTATTAAAACCTATTTAATTAAAAAGGTTTGGCTCTAGACTCAAAAAATCTTTTAGGCTTAATAGGCCAACCTATTTAAATAAATTTGTTGTTAGTAGTATTATTATTATATTAAATTTGTTATAATATTTTGAAATCATATATTTATTTATCTTTTTAAATGTTAAGCATGTTAACCTACATAAAAAATCAAGCTTATAAGTTTATTAAAAGATAAACTTATGTATTGTTGAGAGGTTTTATTGCAAGTGTATATTTTTAAATAAGTTATCTTGAATGTCAAATTAGACCTTAAAAATATTTTTTTATCATATAAACAAGTTAAAGTTGATTTTTATAAAGCCTAACATACCAATTTTCACCTATATTTTGGTAAATAGGCCCTTAAACAGACTTATAGGCTAAGCCAAGTTTTTATCTAAGACAAGTCAAGCCTTTAAAAAAGGCCTATAACAGGTAAATAAGTCAAGCTTAGGTCTAGCAAAGCCTAACCTTACCTAATTTATTTCCACTCCTAAGTCCTGAGTATGCAGTTAATAAAATATTTAGAGTGAAATTTTTGTCGCTCATAGATTTTACTCGACTCAAACAAAATTCTCTCCTATAGATAATGTTTGTGATCTATACCAAAAAAAAAAAAAACAACTAATTAAACTTATGAGTTTAATATCAAGGAAAAAAATTACTGTTAACAAATAAGAAATTATCTTTGATAATTATTATAAAAATCAATAAATTCACTATACATGACAAGTTGTAATTGAATGACAGTATTACAAATTTATATTGTAGATACATATATTATTTTTTCAAATTATATTTACATGATTGTTTTATTACAAATAATAAAATTATTGAATAAAAAACCATTTATGATTAATCTATAGTGTACATACTCTCTTCTAGTAAGTGTCACCTTAAATATGTGAGCAAATTGGATTTTTTATACAGCAAATCTAAAAGGATAAAATTTAGGTACATTTCTATAGATATTTTTGCTGTTGTTTTTAATTAAAATTAAAATTTTATCTCGATAATCTAATTTTTAATATAATTTTTTATTATGCATCTTATCGAAATGAAATTTTAATTAGAGACCAGTTTAACTTCAATTTTTTAAAAAAAAAAAATTGAAGTTTTAATCTCTCGGGATCCAATATGAAGTTACGCACAGAGAAACTTTGTCCCATTGTTAAGCTTAATCACAACTACATTTTTATCTAAATTTCCAATTTATAGTAGATCAATCAAGAGTTTTATTTTGTTGATTTTGCTACATTGGGTTATCCGACGAGATGTCTTCTTTATGATTCCATCTTGTAATTTTTAAAGCCTATCAATTTGTAAACAACATTTATAAAAATAGGTCCTTATCCACCATCCACCATATATAAGAAATGAGAATAGTTATTTTGAATTAGAGCATTTTTAGCTGTTATTCTTCAATGAAAGCGTTTTTAGCCGTCATTCTTCAATGAGAGCATTTTTAGAGATTTTTTAACCTCTTATCTCTTTCGATCTATCATTTTCAATATTTTTAGTTCTAAATTAAATTTCAATATTTTTTAAAAGAAATTATTAATAATTAAAATTAATATTGTATAACTATAATTGTTTATTATAAATTTAAAATATAATTTATATGTTCAAAACCATTTATTTATTAAAAATTTTAATTATAATATAATTTATATATTTAGAAGTATTTATTTATTATAAATTTTAAGTTATATAAAATAAATATTTATTTTATGTACTACACAAGTTAAAATATTAGTATTTATTATGTGTATACAAGCATTGTAAGTACATGTAAGGAATGGGGTAAAATAGGTTCGATTTTGCCTTCCACGCCTTGATTGAAAATGGAGGTGATATGGGGATTTAAGTTGAAGAGGTGCAAATAAAAAAAGGATAATTTATCGGCAGGTCCTGAACTTTTTGAGTTTTTTTAAATAGGTCTTTAAACTATAAAAATTTGCAATTAAGTTTTTATTATTTTTCAATTTTTGTAATCAGATCCCTAGGGTTTACAAATCATTAACTTTGACAAAATATTTTTTATTTCCTCCTAACCCCAGGGACCTAATTACAAAAATTGAAAAAGATTAATGACTCGATTACAAATTTTATAATTTAGGGACCTATTTAAAAAAAATCCAAAAACTCAGGTACTTGCTAATGTATTATCCCTAAATAAAACGTTGTAATAAGAGACATGTCCTGTAATTTGTACACCCTATAAATTTGTTTTCAGGGTTCTTCTTTGTCTTAAAATTAAAAAGAATCCCTAAACCACTCTATACAATAATGCATATATATACCAAATTATATAGAAAATACTAACTGACATTCAAGGATGGAGTTGTGTTTTTCGTAGAGTTGTTAAAATAGGTAGCTCTGCCGGAGCCGAGTCGACATGCCAAAGTTTGAAAAATAGGTTAGGTTGGGCTGATTTTCATATAAATCATAGATTTTTTGGCCTATCTGGCCTAATACACCTGGCCAAATTAACCCATTTTATTTTTTTTACATAAATTTATATATTTTTATAAGAAAAAAATTAAAAAAAAAATACTAGGTCAAATAGGCTCGATAACTTTCAAGCCAACATTTTTATACCTTGACCGTACTCGTTTAACCCATCGAGTCAGGTCAAATTAACCTTATTCTTTTCAAGCCTCAAAATAAAGAGCCTAGCCTAGCCAGGCCAACTAGCCATTGGAACAATTTTGATAACTTTAGTTTTTGGAAGGGGTTATAATTTTTTTATTTTTATATATATGATTATTTTAGAAAATATTATTCCCTATATTTCAAAATAAAAAAGTTTTAAAACACAAATTTTTTATATTAAATAATTTTTTAGTTTTTTTTAACTAAGTCCCTAATCTTTTCCAATTTTTGTAATTAGGTCTTTGGGTGTAATTTAACAGTTTGTAAACAGACCATTAACCCCAAGGACCTGATTATGAAAGTTGGAAAAAATTATGACTCAATTACAAATTTTTATAGTTTAAGTACCTATTTAAAAAAAACTCAAAATATTCAAGGACATGTAAATATATTATTCCTTAAAAAATTTTATCAGCTTCATCCCCAATGAAGATTAAAAAAAATAATGAGAAATCGCCTTATTCTATTTCTTTTTTTCTTTAAATCAAATGCCTTATATAAATAAATAAATAAATCACATATTAAATACATTATAATTTAAATAATATTAAAAATAAACATCAATAACTTAAAAAATTAAAAAATAATTATAGCAAAATGTGATTTTAATTTTATTATTTAACTATTGTCATAATTTAAATTATTTAATTATTGTAATAATTATTTTCAATAATTGTGAAAGTTAAGAAAATGAAAAACAAATTAATTCTACTTTTTTTAACTCTTTCTATCTGTATCTATCTCTTATATATATATATATATATATATATATATATATAGGGTCAGGATCCGTTGACACTAAGTGTCAAAATTAGTCAAATTACACATTTAATAACTTTTTGTAACCAATCCAACAATTGAATTGTGTGATATTATCTTTATGATCATATATATCAAATTTCACTAAACTTTTCAAGATATATTATCTAACATTGAGTATTTACATATATTTTAATATCATATTATACGTTAAAATAAAGTGATGCAATGAACTACTAAATAATTTTAGAATTGTATAAAATTTTGTATATTTAATCTAATTAATAAAAACATCAAATTCAACGGTTGGATTGGTTAAATTTGCATTTTACAAAAAATTATTGAAGGTGTAATTTGACTAACTTTGACACTTTGTGTCAATAGATCCTGACCTCTATATATATATATATATATATATATATATATAAAGTATTTTTATAATATTATAACAACGAGACTGAGTCGAGGATAAAGACGGTAATTAGTTAATTACATTTCTAAAATTATTCGTGGCTTTGCAAATAAAAAAAAAATCAAATTCAAACTCAACCAAAAGAAATTTTTCCATTAAAGTCACACTAACATCAAATGATATTTACAAATTCATATTTAATTTTCATGCCTGGGTATAACCTTAATTATTTAAAGAAATTTATCTTTAATTTAGTCCTTTCAATAGTATAAAATGTTATCAACTTTGTCTTTTAGACTTGGAAAAAGATAATAAACATTATTTTAGAGAATAAATTGATGATATTTTGTAATATTAAAAATTACATAAATATAGAAGTCCTTTTAAAATAAAAACCAATGATAATTTATATCGTTAAATAATTACGTTAATAAAAAAAAATCCATCAACAAAACTAATAAGACATGTATCTTCGAAAGAAGAATGAGAGCATAAACACATACAGCGTGTTTGGTAGCATAGAAATACATAATAAATTGAATAGAGAGAGTGGAAATAGAGAAGACAATAAAAAAAAATATATTTGGTATAAGTGAAATAGAGAGCAGAGATGTTTAAAATTGGTAGGTCTCATTGGATTTTATTTTCTTGCTGAAATGAGGAGAAATGTGCTGAAAATTGGCACACATACTTTACTTTCCTAATCTAACCTTCCTCTCATGTCCTCAAGCTTGGTAACTTCTGCACACACAATCAGTTGTCCCTCATCCTCAATCAATTGTTTATATTTTTTTTTACTGGAGCTACAAACAATCAAAAGTCACTCTTCTCGACACTTAAAAGAACCCTCACACCTTTTGAGCTCATAATCAATTATGGACAAATGATAATCGATTATGCTACAGATGATAATTGATTTAATCGATTAAATGAGATGATAATCAATTTTAATTTTATAACCAATTAAATATTGTGTGTGCTGCGGTTCTGATTTTACAAACAATTTTTTTTCAATTAGTTTTACAAGCAAGTTTATAAAAATTTTATAATCGATTATGTGCTTACACAATCAATTTTAAAAGCAAGTTTATAAACAATTTATAATCGATTGTGTGCTTACACCATAAACATCTTTAGTTTTAAAAGCAAGTTACCCCATTATTAAAATAAAATAAAAAAAGCAATGATTTGTGTTAGACCTTGTATATTAAGAGTAAAATAGTATTTTTATTTATAATTTAATTTCTTATTTGTTTTTCTAATTTCGATTTTTGGGTTTGAATTTTTGCTTTAAACTAAACTGAATCGTGAGGACCACTATGCACAATGAATACCATGAAATTTATGATGCCTCCTCACCCCTTCATGCAACTAAAACACTGTATTGTCTCTTGCAGTAGACTAGTAGTCAGTTTGTAGCTAGATATCCAGGTCTACAGACTAGCCATGCATCTAAGCAAATTGCCTAAAGTTAACATAACACCTACCCATCTAAAACTGGTGCATCGACAAACATGTATACTACCGTGTTTTCACAATGAAAACTGTTGGAGGAAAAGAGTTTTATGTATACAAAAGCCATCAGCAACATGGACAAGTTACAACATCCAAGCATGTTTACGGCCTTGACTTTTCGAGTTTTCCTCTATCTCTTAAGAGGTAGGCAGTGGTTTTAAGCTAGGTAGAATGATCAAGAGTAGTATCATGATCGCATCCTGGCAATGCCAACTCCTTTATCTGCTATTCTCATCACCTGCCAATAGACAACAGACAAATAAAACATAACTACTCAATCCATAAGGCAGTTTGTATTGAAAAGAATAAATAGACATAACAATGTAAATTGGCCAGAAGCTAGTGTTAATAGTGCAAAGCAGAATAATAGTTATATAACCTATTCAACTGTTCCAGCAACATCCTTAGTTGTTTTGCAGTCATGGTCTGAATATTTATAGGATGCTCGCTTCTAATAGCCATTTTACCAACCAAACCATCATTGTCTTTATTTTCCTCCTAATAGTTTTGTGTTTTTGCCTAGGAACCACATTCAAATTAATACCCATGCGATGGATTTGGACAAATGAAACTTGTTGTGTGGTGAACACAAGAATGCGTTTCCAGTGAGCTCCCACGGTGGTGGCACCTGCAAGGACTCCGATGCTTAAGTCAGTATGGGTCTGAGTATGAATGAGTATGAGAAAGAGAGTCTATACCTAGTAGGTGTAGAGTCCTTTATATAATGCACTTTTGGAGGAAAATTTAGTTAGAGCTATGTGCCACATGGCAGCGTTCGTTTGGGCACCTAACTACACGCGTTCCTTGCCGTTAAGTGTTTTCCATGTTGTGCCGGGATAGAGGTAGATCAGATCTGGGATAGCAAAGGGTTATGAGTCGGGGTACACAGTTCTGTGTTAGCCAGGATAGAGGACGTGGGAACCGACGTAGATTGTGGGTTCGAGTGACCTCTAGAACAGTTGTCCCCAAGCTGGTGATGCTTTAAGAAGCATCATCAGCTTAAGAGTCTAAGTCGGCCTCGTAACAGTTGCCCCCAAGTCGATGATGCTTAGAACAGGCATCATAAGCTTAAAAGCTTGAAAGAGGGTTCGGGATGGTGTTGCCCCCAAGTCGGTAAGGCTTTGCACTAGGAAAAGGTTGCTGACTTTGGAGTCGAAAGGTTCGAGTCTTTTCATTTTTCAGACAGTTGCGTCGTATCTTTTGCGTGGCCGAGGCGCATTAAATGTGTAATGATTCAATATCTTAAACTCTTAGCAGTTCGAATTCCAAGAGATTTGGCAGTTGTCTTTTGAAAATATGGACTTGGGCCTGGCCCTGATACATGCCCATAATATAAGATACTTTTCTGCTAACTGCTTTAGTATACTTGCCCCCACTCTATTGTCAAGATTTTCTCCTTTCTCTAAAAGTTCTTCTGCTTTTTGCCTCTTTTTCCTCCGGCGAATCACTGCAAAACCTCCTTCCTATCTCAGTGTTTCCTTCGACACCGATCACTTCATATATTAAGGTAATATACTCGTTTTTGCCTTCGCTTTAAGTGGTTCCCTTATATTATGATTTTTTTAATATTGTATTGTGTTTTGTTTCGTCGAAGATGGACCGCGTAGGCGCGATGCTTTGTCTTCTGCTTGTGGCGGTCGTGATAGCCGCTTGAGGGATTTTGCCCCTAACTGGCTATTTTAGTCACCGGCATTGCCTCCGTCTCATTGTACTAGCGGTCGTGGTCGTGGAAGTGATGCTGGCCGCGCCGGCTCTTCAATTGGGCCTACATTTACACGTGAGGGAGTAGCTGTCCGAGATAGGTTGGGAAGACGAGGGTTCGTAAGAAAGACCGATAAACGTCCTGTGACAGCCTACCCAAAACAACCATCACCGCTAGAGATAATAATCTGTCCAGAAATCTTAGAGAAATGCCAGAGTCATTTGAAGGCAGTAGGGATGCCCTGCGGCCCGGATAAGGTTTTGGAGTACACCAAAGCCTGGGTGCAATACCCTGACTTGATGAAGATCCCTTCTGGGCCAAGCAGTATTTCCCGAGTTAAAAGGTTGGCGCAAAGCAGTGCCGGGGTTGTGTCGCGATTTGAACCCCAACCGGCTTCTTTTAATCCTTCTTCTGGTGTTTTTGACAGGGAGATGGGGAAAACCGTTCGTAATGTGGAGACTACTCCCAAAGCCTATCATGATGCGGCGGGTCTGGGTATAGATTGGGTAGTTAAAGAGGTGGCCGGGACTTGGTCGTGCCTCAACCAGGCGGCATTGGATGCTTTGGCGGGTCGCCTTGAGCTAAGCCGAGGCGCTACCGAGATGCCTTTCGACGTAGTGGCCCTTGGGGACGATGGCCGCATATGCTCTCAAGCTCGGAAAGACAACATGGGCGCTTCATTGGCTAAAGTTGAAGCTGTGGTGACTGGGTACTTATACCTTGATTTCCTATCGATGTATTTGACATTCTTCAAGCATCTGGGAATTAGGTTACCTCTTACGGACTTTCAAGTGTCCGTTTTAAATTTTCTCAATGTTACTCCCTCACAACTACATCCAAATAGCTAGGCTTTTCTCGTGGCCTTCAAAGGACTATGCAGCCGGGAGGGGTTGTCTGTAATGGTAACCTATTTTTGTATTATTTTGCCCCCATTTGTCAAACATACGACAGTAAATTTTCTTCTGTCTCGTTCCGAAGCGTCCGAGGTCGGGATTTGCTAAAACCGTTTTAGGACTCTTATAAAGACTATAAGGATAAATTTTTCTTCCTATGCCCTCGTCCAGAAAGCTGGGATGCCTTTTTTATAGTTCGTGATGTAAGGGAAAATGTCATTGAACCTCGATTCCCTTTATACTAGTCGTATGACCATTATTGCCTGGATTCGGCGAAGTTCTTAGTTCGGAATGATGACTTGACCCCAGAGGAGGCTCGGGCGCGAGACCATTTTTTCGCCATGATAAAAAACCTGCAAGATCGAATACCTTGTCAATGGTTAATTGGCACCACTCCTGTTGAGTACCACCAAAATTTTGGTGTGTTTACATGCGCTTTTTACATGTTTATTTCTGATTGTCTTGATATTTTGTGTGTAATCTAACCCAGTTCATGTTCTCTTACAGACACGATGGTGAAGTCAAAGATGGCTAACTTCGCCTTGGCCCTCCAACAAGATAAGGGAGCCAAAACAAAAGAGCCGAGGAGGGCCAAGGGGAAGGTGACAGCGGTCGTGAAGACACATGTGCTTCCTCCCCCAGTTTTGGCAGAGGCTAGAGGATAGTTATCTGGGAAGTGGGGGGCCGGGATGCACCATGACCTGTGAAGCCGGCTACAGCCGAGGTAACAGCTTCAATGGCCGATGTATCTAACGGGGTTGTTTTTGTTGGCGTTGATCCTGTCGTCGTCTCTTCGGCCGTCATTTTTGGAAGAGGGTAGCGACTGGCGAGGTGCAAGAGAAGGCCCCACCCTCCAAGAGGCGTCGGGATGATCAGCCTTCTCCGTCAGCAGTGAAGTTGATAGACGAACAAATCTTGGCAGGGGAGGCAGCCGTGTTTGAAGACAAAATCGGCCGTGAGGTGCGCAACATGCGGGGTGAATTGGGCACCCTGCAAGACAGTCTTAAGGGGTTTAGCACTCTTTTCAGCCATATGTTTCACGGTTATACTCAATATGTGTTGATGAGGGAGGCTTTGGGTAGAAAAAACCCTTTGGACGTCCTAGTGGAAAAAGATGTGGTTATATCCTAGCTGAAGGAAGCTGAGGAGGGCGCACGCATAGCCAAGGAGGAATCGGGCAAAAGAATTGTCGAGCTAGAGGAGGAACTGCGATCTTTGAAGAGGCAGCAGGTAGAGGAGAAAGATAAGAAGTTGCGGCTGGCCAAGGTCGAAGCGAATCTTCAGGTGAAGCTATCTGTAGCCAATGTTAGGTATGTTAAGCTAGATTTAGACTTATCCTTTCAGCTCCAAGCTTCGGGAAGCAAAGTCAATAATTTGCAAGCTATGGTGTGAGAGTTGGAATTCGGCATGGCAGCTTCTCAAGAAGAGACCCAATTAATATGCCAACGCTGGATCGAGTCCGTCCAACTCTCCTTCAAGAACACTATGGAGTAAGTGCGCTTCCTTCTTCAGAGGAATATGGACCTTGCGTGCACCCGATCGGACTGCGAGGTGATTGACAACGTTTGGCATGCAAATGTAAATGGTGAAATGACGCCGGCAGATCCAATCGTCCCGACAACTAATTCCAATGCTGAAGATGACGCTGAGAAGATGAAGTCGGTGGAGAGAATCAGGGTGCCAGGGTTAATCTCCAGCAAAAAACAAATAACCAAGATGCCCCAAGGGAACTTGCAAATAGTTTCATATCGACCCTACAAGTGACGCCGATTATCCTACCTTCTGCCGAGGTGGTGATCCTAGGCAATGATCTTGAGCCTAAGAACGCCGGGGTTTCTGAAAAGGCTGCTGACATTGGAAATTGAAGGGCCAAGATGCCGGTTTACTTTGTATTTTTTGTTTAAGTTTTCTTCAGACCATGTGCATATGTTAGTACGTTGAATATAAATGATGAGTTTCAATGTTTTGCTTCAATGTCTCCTATGTTGAATATAACTTAGCATATATGTTTTTCCTTACGTATACATAGATTGCTTTTCATGTCTTCGCCGAGCACTCTTGCGTTTATTCATTGCTTTTCACGCTCTCATTGGACGCTTATGTTTAATTTGTTTATTCTCGCACTTTCGTTGACTACTTGTAACTGTCAGCTTACGTTCTTCACGCTTTTGTTAAACGCTTATGTTAGTTTACGCTTTTCTGCCTTTATTTTGCTTTTATACCTGAAACAAATTTCAACATATGTATTCGTTATATATGCCTCTTTATCTTGGCCGTAACGATCTTCCTACACCGGCTAGAACAAATCCACATACACGTGGTAGTTCGCATGGCCTTGTCTTCACTTTTAGCGATCTTCCTATCCCGACTGGAGCGAATCCATATACACGAGGTAGTTCGCATGGCCTCGTCTTCAATTTTAGCGATCTTCCTACTCCGGCTGGAACAAATCCACGTACACGGGGTAGTTCGCATGGCTTTGTCTTCACTTTAGCAATCTTCCTACCCTAGCTGGAGCGAATCCACATACATGGGGTAGTTCGCATGGCCTCGTCTTCAATTTTAGCAATCTTCCTACCCCAACTGGAACGAATCCACGTGCACGGGGTAGTTCGCATGGCCTCATCTTCAATTTTAGCGATCTTCTTACCCCGACTGGAACAAATCCACGTACACGGGGTAGTTCACATGGCTTTGTCTTCAATTTTAGCGATCTTCCTACCCCGGCTGGAGCGAATCCACGTACACGGGGTAGTTCGCATGGGCTTTGTTCTTTGTGTCAGTTCACCTCTGTACTCAGCTTTGTATGGCAGGCAAACTCTCATTTTATTAATCTCGTGGGACAAAAAATATTACAAAAGTCACAAGTTATAGTATGAGACTCTGTCTACCTATACTACAAACTTAAAATAGTTAGGGAATAAAATTAGCATTACCCATCAAGCCTTAGCTGTAGTACCATCTGAGGTTGCCTATATTCCACGTCTGCGAGATAATTATTTCAGGAAGTGTCTCTAAGGTGTAAGCACTTATTCCCGTCTTTTAGGTAACCCGGTATGGGCCTTCCCATTTCTCAGCGAGCTTTCCTTGCCTTGCATTTCTTCCCCCTATGTCGGCGCGTCTTAAAACCAAATCACTGGGCTCGAAAGAGCAATGCACCACCTTCTTGTTGTATCTCACTGCGACTTGTCTTTTCAAAGCAGCTTCTCTTATGGCAGCCACTTCCTTTCTTTCTTTTGCTATATCTAACTCTGAACGCAGCAGTCCGTCATTATCTTCTAGCCTCAAGTTAGCCACTCTCCATATCGGTTCTTCGATCTCTACTAGGATCACTGCCTCCACATTGTAAGTAAGGCGAAAAGGAGACTCTCTTATGGAAGAGTGGGGGGTTGTGCGGTATGCCCATAAGACGTGTGGTAGTTGCTTAACCCAACACCCATTTGCTTCATCTAAACGTCGTTTGAGCCCTCTGAGGATAATTCTATTTGCTGCCTCGGCTTGCCCATTTGTTTGAAGGTGTTCAACTAATGTGAAATGCTGCTTGATCTTCAATCCAACCAAGAACTCCTAGAAAGTCTTGTTTGTAAATTGCGTGCCATTATCGGACACAAGGACATCGGGTATCCCGAACCTGCAAATAATCTATTGGAATACGAAGTTCTCAACATTCCTTGCCGTGATAGTGGCTAGTGCTTTTGCCTCGATCCATTTGGTGAAATAGTCGATCGCTACCACCAAGTATTTAACCTACCCGGGTGCTTTGGGGAAGGGGTCGAGTATATTAATACCCCACCATATGAAAGGCCATAGGGAAGTAATCGTGCTCAAATCTTCCGGGGGAGCTAGATGGATGTTGGAGCATTTTTGGCATCTATCACACTTCTTAACGAATTCCATAGCGTCGTTTTCAAACGTCAGCCAGTAATAGCTAGCTCTGAGTATCTTCTTGGTCAAAGCTCTGCCTCCCAAGTGTTGGCCGCAACATCCCTCGTGTATCTCGACCATCACGCATTCAGACTCTGGCTTTCTCAAGCATCTAAGCAATGGTTGTGAGAAGCCACGTCAGTATAATTTATCATTCATTATGCAAAAATGAGCTGCAAACTGCTCTAGCCTCCTTGCTTATTTTTTCTCTTCTGAGGTGACGCCTTCATTCAAATAGCTAATAATAGGGGACATCCAACTCTGCTCCGCTTCGATGGCCAACACGAGATTGGGCTCGTGCACTGTCTGTTGGATGACCATCCTATTATTGCCAGAGGATTTAGTGCTAGCCAACTTAGACAAAATATCCAACCTGACATTCTTCTCCCAGGGAATGTAGATGAAGTCTATGTTATTAAACTTCGCCATAAGAATTTTAACCTTTGCCAGATACTTCTGCAATATCGGCTCTTTGGCTTGATAGACCTCGTTAATCTGCGAGATCATCAGCTGGGAGTCGCTACATACGCGCAACGACCTAACTCCAATGTCGGCTGCCATAATGAGCCTGACTATACATGCCTCGTATTTTGCCTGGTTGTTGGAGGTGAGAAAAGTAAAAGTCAACGAATGTTCCAACACAACGCTGTCCACAGACTCCAAAAGTATGTCGACTCCACTTCCTTTTTCATTGGATGACCCATCTACAAAAAGAGTCCACGTCAAAACTCCGGAAGATGGGTTTGCCGGGGTCAATTATGCTATAAAGTCGGCTAGCGCTTAGGCTTTCAATGCCTGCCTCGATTCGTATTGAATCCCATATTCTAATAGTTCTATGGCCCAAGTTGTCATCCTTTCTAGCTAACTTGGGCCTGTGTAGGATGTGCCGGATTGGTTGATCTATCCTCACAATAATCTAGTGCGATTGAAAGTATGGCCGCAACCTTCTGGCTACTATTACCAGGGCGAACACAACTTTATCCATAAAAAAACAGTAAAACAATATATTTGAAGCTAAGAAAGCATGCATACCTAAAAGAAGATTTCTTGGGGATGTGGATTGAAGTTTAGCAATATCCTGGCCCTTGTGCTCGTAGATTTCATTCTCTTCAAATCGAAAACTCTCACAAAATCCACGCTTTTTGCAAACCCCTAACTGGAATCCCAAGTCTTAATGGTAGAAAACAAAGCCGGCACAGCTCCCTAAACCATTTTTGAAGCACAACAGTGCCTTCATATTCATATTCACATCATGTACATTGCAAAAAAGACCAATTAAGTAGATTTGAATTAAAAGAAAATTTTCTAAGCAACAGCTTAAATCACTAAGATTTTTCACTGCTAGCCATAAAACCATTAGTTCTGTCTAAACTAGCTTGACCTAATGATAGAATCCTAACTAGAACATAGCAATTTGACCCCAAAAATACTACACCATCCTTGAAACTCCACAAGTACCACACAAGGACTTAAAATAGTTCAAGACCTGCCTATAAACCTTGCATTTATTATAGTCGCCATAGATAACCTATAAAGCAAAAGACAGTACACCAAGTAAGAGCTAATATTCTCAACTAACTATTTTGAACAATTATGCAGAGCACTAGAAATAACCTCTACATTCAAGTTATTCAGAACATAATAATGTCTGTTGAAGTTAAATTCTACTTAGAATGTGAAAGCAGTTCCATCCTTTAATTTCCATATACAAGAGACAAAATGAATTACACTCTTCAATTTGAATTTGAAATATCTATATTTGCATGTATACATGGTTCAACTTTAGCTTAATTACAAATTGATACATCTTTTTGCTAGTTCAGTACCTACATAAAAAAAGTATTGGAGCCAAATAAGTATCAACATAGAAAAAAAAATACTTAATGAGTTCACTTCGGTACCTGTTGGCTTCTAAGTAACCATCTGGCTACCTTTAAGCTTCTGTCACACCCATTCCCATGATCCCTTCAGGAACAATGCTTCCTATGCCCATCATTATCACCACAATCTGTGTTTATCTCTTCATAGTAGTCTTATATGCGGAGAGACTAAGTTTTTTTTTTTTAACTTGTAAGGTTAAGTTTTTCTCAAATCAACATAGAATACTTTTACTTAATACATCATTTTTTTAACTTGTGAGATATTTGGTCAGACAATATAAAAAGTGTTTGTTCTTCTTAGTTCTTAGTATAATAGAGTTCATTTCATTGTGAGGATATTTGTTTTGTCTGTTTTTTGTTCTTCAGATCAAGATAAGATTATTTGTCCTCAAAAGTTCTCCCGCCTCTGCTCTTTCTCATTGTCTATACTGCTATACAGACTCATGGCAGGACATGGATAGCCTGATCCAAACACCTATGAAAATTTCCCATAAGTTATAGATAATACTAGTGACAATAAGTAGTGAAAGCATGTTCAAAGAAGAACAATCCTTGAGAGTTGTATCTCATTGATGACTAAACTAATAAAAAAAAGTGTAAACAAACTGGTCGTGCAATAATACAGCAAAATTACCTGCTACTATTGATGAAATATCTCCCAAAGGGAAGGAATTAGAGGATGCCAATTCAACCTGCCATTTAGTCAACAAAATATTTGATCATACAACACCTAAGAACCATATGCAACATATTTTTCTCTTACAATAACTAAAGATAAAAAAGATAGAGTTTTATACCGCTACACTATTTTAGTTGATAGAATAAGAAATATATGATATTATTGAACTAAAAACAAAATGGAAATGACTCAAAAATCAATATAAATTTCACACTAAAAATTGAATTGGTTTAAATATTATTTTAGTCTCTTAAATTTGAGTCAGGTTTGTTTTTGGTCCCTTGAATTTAAAAGTGATTTTTTCAATCTCCTAATTTAGAAATAGTCCACTTTCGGTCCTTATGTTTGGTCCTTATCATAAGGACCAAAAGTAGACTATTTTTAAATTAAGAGACTAAAAAAAATATTTTTAAATTTAAGGGACTAAAAGCAAACTTAACTCATGTTTAGGGGACTAAAAAATAATCAAGTAAATTGAATTCATTTTACATTCCCTAAATAGATTACAGATTCACTTGGATTGGGAAGAAATGAAAATCATTAAATCAAAAGATGAAAAATGACAATGGATAAATAATGAAAAAATACACAATGTATAAATAAAATGTGGCTTAAATATGTTTTTAGTCCTTTAAATTTGGGGTAAATCCGTTTTTAGTCTCCCAAATTTAAAAGTGATCTTTTTAGTCTCTGTAATTTGAAAAAATATGTTTTAATCCTTTTGCCCAAAAGCTGTTAGCGAATCTGCTACGCAAAACCCACCCAGTAATGTCTCTGTTAGTAAAAACATCACATTGAGCTCAACTGATGTTGCAGACTTCTACCTTATCAATGATACTGTAGGCGGTCCTGAAGGACTATAAACAACTCTTCTTTTTTTTTTAAATTAGAGGAACTAAAAAGATCACTTTTAAATTTGGGGGACTAAAAACGGATTTACCTCAAATTTGAGGGACCAAAAACATATTTAAGCTATAAAATGTTGATATTATCCACATCTTAGATATATTAATATTGCAACAAAATGGCCAGCAATAGTATGTATAGGGCAAAATGTGTTTTAAGTCTTTTAAGATTTAGTCATAATTGGGTTTAGTTCTTACACTTTAAAAATGGTGGTTTTGATTTTTATATATATTTTTAAAATGCAGTAAATTTCGTATTTGGTAAGGTCAAAATGAAGTATAAGACCATGAACGAAATGCATCACATCACATAAATATGAGCACCAAAACCATCAATTATTAAAATGTATGGACTAAAACTAATTTTGATCAAATTTAGGGACCTAATACACATTTTAACCTTTTATAGAAGGTAAGTAAAGAAATCCAAAGATTATATAATCTTTTGTGGAAGTAAAGAAATTGATATTGCAACTTTTTGAAAAAAAAAGGATAAGGAAAAAGAAATGTATATTATAGTGACTTGACCACGAAATGCATCGATCAATTGATATATTGTTATAGCTTTGATCATCAAATGCATGGATTAATTGATACATATTGGTAAAACACATTTTACCTTTTTATAGAAGGTAAGTAAAGAAATCCAAAGATTGTATAATCTTTTGTAAAAGTAAAGAAATCGATATTGCAACTTTTCGAAAAAAAGGAAAAAGAAAAAGAATTTTATATTGTAGTGACTTGACCGTTGAACGTGTGGATTAATTGATATATTGTTCAGCTTTGACCACTAAATGCGTGGATTAATTGATACATATTATTTCAACTTTGACCACTGAACACGTGGACCAATTGATACATATTGGTAAAACACATTTTACCCCTTTTATGGGAGGTAGTAAGTCAAGAAATTCAAAGATTGTATAATCTTTGGTGGAAGTAAAGAAATTGATATTGCAACTTTTCGAAAAAAAGGAATGGGAAAAAGAAATTTATATTGTATTGACTTGACCACCAAATGCGTAGAACAATTGATTTATATTGTTTCAGCTTTGACCACCAAACGCATGGATCAACTGATACATATTGTTTCAGCTTTGACCACCGAACGCGTGGATCAATTGATACATATTGTAAAACACATTTTACCCTCTTATAAGAAGTACGTCAAGAAATCCAAATATTGTATAATCTTTCATGGAAGTAAAGAAATTGGTATTGCAACTTTTCAAAAAAAGGAATAAGAAAAAGAAATTTATATTGTATTGACTTGACCACCAAATGCATAGAACAATTAATTTATATTGTTTTAGCTTTAACCACCAAACGTGAGGTCAATTGATACATACTGTTTTAGCTTTGATCACCGAACGCGTGAATCAATTGATACATATTGGTAAAACACATTTTACCCTCTTATAGGAGGTAAGTCAAGAAATCCAAAGATTGTATAATCTTTTGTGGAAGTAAAGAAATTGATATTGCAACTTTCTAAAAAAGGAATAAGAAAAAGAAATTTATATTATATTGATTTGACCACCAAACACGTAGATCAATTGATATGTATTGTTTTAGCTTTGACCACCGAACGCGTCAATCATATTATTTCAGCTTTGACTACCGAACGTGTGAATCAATTGATTCATATTGTTTCAACTTTGACTAAAACGCGTAAATCAATTGATACATATTATTTCATCTTAGCGGTCTCAAGTTCGAACCTTATATATACAGCTATGTGAAATACTTTGAAAGAGAATTTCTTTCGCCTATATTAATCCTATCCTGGTATTCCTTTCTGCATAGGTTTGCCTAAAAAAAAAAAAGGGTTGCGGTGACAACAGCAATTTTGGTCACAAAAACCCTAACCGGACCAACCCAAGGGTTTATCCTAACCGGACCGAACTCCTTTCTTCCCCACTTCTACTTTCTCTCACTGTCAGAGTAAGATACTCCAACGTAACCTCTTCTGTTCACTGTCTCTCATTCATATTGCTCTACTCTTCTCTCCTTAGGTTTTCATTTCCCTTTTATTTTCAATTTTTAGTTTAGGACTATGGAGGAGCTATCTTCTTCTCTTAGCTCGGTGAAGAGGAGCATGTGCATAGCCTCTGCTGTGCAAGCCAGGGCGGTGGACGCTATTCATGCTGCTGCCAAATATCTCCTTTGCCTCCTCATTCTGGTATTGCTCTCAAACCCGCTCCTTTCAATTTTGAGTCTTATAATACCTAAATCGTGTTATGTAATTCTCGTTAATGGCGTAACCAATTGGTATTTCGAGACTTACAATAATCTCACGCTTTTTCATGCTTTTTTTTTTGGGTTCGTCATAACCTCTTGTATTTTTCTATAGGTCTGGCTTTTAACTTCTCTTTCGTTTGTTTACTTATTGTTTTGAGAAGAATTTAGGGATTTTTTTTTTTTCTGAAAACTTACCGTTATGTCTTTTGGTCAAAGTCAATGGGCAGATCAAACTGGAAATTTTTCCTTCGGGTAGGGAGAAAGCGTGTAAAGCACTGTCTCTGTGTGTGGATGGGGGGTTGATTTGGTTGCAGCAAAACCCTATTCATAATTGTTCTTCCTTGATGTTGCTAGATTGCGGGGTGTGATTGATTACAGAGGTTGCCCTGTTTGTTTGTGTTCCAAACCAAAATTGTTTCTTAGTCAAGTGCCAAAGAATGAGAATTTGTTTGTTGTTTCGTGTGAGCTATGGCTGTTTTTGCTAATCAAGAGTGTTTGAAACATCATCTTTGTTTTTTATTTGTTCAGATCAAATCAAAAGCAATCAGATTATTATAATCTTTTTTTTTTTTTGACGTTTCAGTTAATTTCTTGTGCACTGATACTCTTCTGCTTGGTTGGCTTTAAGTGCTGTGCCTTTGTTCGTGTTTTTGAATGTGAAATCTGTTTTTCCCATGCTTAATGATGCGTTAGAAGCTGAGGTTTCATAAAAACATCACATTGACCAGATATTTTCTTCAAGAAATTAACCAATGATTCTAGCAACAACACATTTTGGCAAAGCTTAGTAGTAGGAGTGAAGGGCAGTTTGCTAATGTGAGGTCTCATGCAAGTTGTGCCTGCATTAGTTACATTTTTTTGTTTTGAAGTTTCTTCTCCTTAACTTGTGCAGAATTTAATATGTTCTGCATTCTATGCTTGGAAATGGACATGAATATTCTATTTTTTTTCCCGTCTGTCTTTGTCTTTTTATCCGGGTCTTGTATGACCTGGATTTGTTGTCCGGTTGGAAACTGTGTTTTGGAGCTTAGTTTGCATCATTGCCGCTTGCTTGGGATGCTATTGATAAAGCTTCATATTGCAATAATAAGTCTGGACTATATAATTAGGTCGCATGATATGATTTTTGTGTATGTCATGAGCTTAGTTTGTTTTGGACCTTTTGGTTCATTTTTATGAGACTAATGTAAAATGCCATTAGTATAGTTCATATTGAAGTGGGTACAAATGATTGTGTCTTTATGTTTGTTTGTAACCCAGACTGGATCTCTGCTGACTGACATCAATCATTCAGTGTCCCCAAAATTGACCCCAATTGATGGAAGGTGAGAATAAATTTATGCACCTCTTTGGAAGATATAGTTGTGCTTTACGTTTGGAAAGTTTTGTAGTTCTGATGTATGTCAATTCTTCTTTGTCAGATTTCCTTTTGATGATCTCTGCAAGGGAAAACATGCTTACCTTAAAAACAAGGATGCTAGTGATTCAGATGAAGACGAGGATGAAGAAGATGATGATGACGCAAATGATCAGGATGATGAGGAAGGAGATGAAGACTTCTCAGGTGAAGGTGAGGAAGAGGCTGACCCTGACGATGATCCTGAGGCCAATGGTGAAGGAGGAAGTGATGGTGACGATGATGATGACGATGATGGTGATGAAGATGATGATGATGATGATGGAGAAGATGAGGATGAGGAAGAGGATGAAGATGAAGAAGACGAAGAGGAGGTTCCACAGCCACCTGCCAAGAAGAGGAAGTGAAATTGTAGTAGTTGGTACAGTGTTTTCTTTTTCTACCATGTAATGCCCTAGTCAATCTTAGTTCTTGGAACAAGAATTTCTTTCAAGTGGACCCATCTCCACATATAAAAGTTCAATTTATGTGTTGTCCTTGTTATTTCAGTTGACTTTCGCCAACATTATTCAGTGGTATGTTGTGATAGTTAAACCATCGTTATTATTATTGAACCGCAATTGTAGAAAAAGAAAAACGAACCGAATAGTGTCAATGGGGGCAACGTCATTTTATTAATCGATATAAGTACGGTAAGCTTTAATGTAATTTAGTCGCTTTCTTGGCCTTCATTTGTAAACTTCCGATGGCTTGGTTGAGAAAGTTTTGCACATAGGTGTTGGGGATAGCTGGATTAAAATAAAAAGTTTCATCTAAAACACAGTTCAATTTTTACTCTTTCCTTATTTCAATAATGACAGTCTTTAGTTAAATATTGCTCTATTTGCAGGTAACTCATCATTTTTTGGGAATCCTTCCGTATTATAATCATCAAGACAATCTTGAATATTCATTTATTCTATATTATTATAATAAAAACTGGATAAGTTTGTCCCATGTTTCCTCGCTAGTGTTCCTTGTTACTCTTTTTCTTTTGTTTTTTAAACCTTCCATTTCCATTTTCATTTTCTCACTCCCTACCATTTTCTTTCTTCCATTTTGCCTTTACTATAAATCCAAAACTTCCCTGATAAGTTGGTAACCTTGGCTTGTCCTGGACCCAAATCATCTCACTCCTTACCATTTTCTTTCTTCCGCCTATGCTCTAAATCCAAGCCTTCCATGATAAGTTGGCCCCCTTGGCTTGTCCTGGACCCAAGTCCTCCATCTCGATACCGACAACGTTATTTGTGGCTTCAGTAATGTTTCTCAAGATGTGGGTCATGTGATTCAAGTTAGATTAGAGATGCATCGCTTTCATCAAAACATTTTCCCTTTGATACCAAGTCATCACTATTTCTCTCTGGCATCCTTGTCTCTTTTTTTTTGGCTCCTCCATCACAAACGAAAATGGGAATTCAACCTTCTTTGAAGGGTTTTCTCAGCTCAAGGGAAGTTCATGAGCATGCGCCCAACAATCATTGATGCTGATTTGCTCTAATTGTTTTTGACCATAGACCCTATCTTTTAATTTGCGTTTGGCATTCGTTTCATCGCTCAAAATCTCTCTTCTTCCAACTTATCTTGCACCTTTTTCCTTTACTTCACTCTTAGGTTCATTAGAAATTTGTATTTATATTATTTTTTAGCAAATTTTTTCCTATCATAGAAATTTTAAATATGCATCTATAATAGCCACAACAGCAGAATACTTCTGAACGGGTATACTGCTTTTTTTTTGTTTTTGAGGGTACTGTTGTTATTGTTATTGTTTTGAAATGAAATTGATCAAAGATATTATCTATGCATGCATTTTTTGCTCACTAGGATGCTTTCTCAGTTTATAATGATGATGAAATTGTTATTCTATTTGGGTTTGAAATTGTTATTTTTTATTTTTCTGCATTCTTTCTTTTCATTTCAGCTTACTCGATACATCTCTGGTTTCTATCCAGTAGCTATTTTCTTAAAAGATTATGCATTGATTAACATCTTACACCAGTAAATCCAAAGGATATGTCATAGTGCTTCAGACAACAAAGTTGTTAGAATCATTATTAAAAATTCTAGCCTCTAGGATAAATTATCAGTAACAAACAATGTCGGTAACGTCACATGATGCTTCAGTGGCATGTTCAACGATAGGGTTTAAATGGAAACTGTAGTAGGACAGATAAACCAAGATTCATAAAAAAATAATGTTATCTAATTAAAATTATGTTGCATAAGAAGATTGAAAAATGGGTGAGGCAAGAACTTCTTCATAGAAATTAATGGAGAGGGTAATGAAGAAGAAAAGATTAGGGAGTGTATCATCATTAGAGAGGATAATATACCTCATTTTGGTACGGAAATGTTTAGGGAAGGGTATGATTAAACTTATTAAGTTATAAAAAATAACAAGGTTTAAGAAAATGCTGCCTGAGTGGAACAGGGATATTTTGATACTTTATTCACACAAATAAAAGAGGCATACGAAACTACTGAAAGATCAAACTCATAACTCGTCTATGAAATTGTGAAAATAGCTACTATTGATGAGAAGATGGCAGAAATTTGTCTACAATGGCTTGGTTATGTGAGGAAATGATGGATAGAGGCTCCAATGAGGAAAATGTATCAAATAAAAAATAGTTTGATTGCAGCTGGTAAAGGAATACTTACGAAAATATTCAGGAAAACCATTAAAAAAATCCTTGCTCAAAATATTTTATTCAATTTTATTTTTGTCGGGTTGGATCCCAAATTCCCAATGCAGTCATTTTATTCATAAGAAATGCTAACAAATTAGCGTGTCCTTGAAAAACCTTTCAGACGAATATAAACCCAAACCATCCTCTCCTTTCTTCTTGTGTTTGTGCATTGAAATGTGAAAAACTTCCGTCTAAAAGAGTGTAGAGATTCCCAAACACACCCTTACTCTTTTTAATACATTCTTCATTATTGAATTAACTTTATGTAAATCCTACTATGGTACTGTTAGGATAAATTTAACCATAAGTACTTATAAAAATAAAATAAAATAAATTTCTCCCATAAACTAATTTGTAAAAACTCTCTCATATTAACTTTTTCAAAAGTTAATTTTAACTTATGTATCAAGTTTATTTATTTATTTATTTATTTTTTCTTCTCTTGTAGGTGTTGATATTTATTAAAAAGCTTATCCAAATAGAACTTAAATTATACAAGTTCTATTCGTATTTATTGAACCTAGTTCATTATTTACTGAGCCTCACATAAATTTGACCCAACAGTGAAAAGTGGAGAGTGTGTTGTTAGCATTAGCTTGCTTGTTATTCATCTGATTTCCCTAAAATAAGTCATACAGACACATGGAAAGAGCACAATAGCTCTTCTCCTTACCGAATATATATTTTTCTTCTTTTAAACTATCAGGATCAAGATCTTTTTACTCAGTTGCGGCAGTTCGTTGTGGCAGCAAGACTATATCCTATGATTGAGCATTGTTCCATAAGACAAATAATAACAACAGGACCATAAATCTTCTCAAATTGCGTTTGTCTTTAAACCTAAGCAAAATAATTGTATTAAGCTTTATTTGACCATTCTAAATATATAAGAGTTTAATGGTCATGTATTATCAGTATAAAAAGTTTTACACTGTTAATCGATCAAAAATCATCATTGATATAATTTTTAAAGTATTTATTATAAAAGTCAATTCATTTACAATAAATGGTATTTTGTGATTAAATAACGGTGTAAAACTACCTTGCATTGGTGCATGGCCTGTTTTCTCAATATGTAATACTAACCTAGTTTATTTTCCCTCTACTTCACTTCCCTCCCCCAGTGAACCAAACAAGATGTCCCTCTCTTCCATTAAACTTCCTCCCCTCTTCTCCTTGGAAGCAAACAGTGCACAAAGAGAGTCTTTAACTGAACAACAAAATGAGACTATGTGTCTTGTAATATAAATTGCTCCAACGATGCCTACCAAAGTGATTAGTTACCTAAGAGCTGAACATCATATTAGAACCTTTGAAAGACCAGTCAATTGAAAATAACTAACAGAAACAACAAATCAAAAGAAGTAGGCACATCAGATTATTAGTAACAGCAATAACTAGCTGCAGGATACAAGTTTGTGTATCTTTATTCTTAGACTCTTAACCACAAGAGCATACATAATTCAAAATGACAGAAACTTCGCTCCTAAGGCAGTTTCCCAGATCGAAAGATTGCAAACTTGGAGGCGGTGGAGTAAGAATAATCGATTCCATTCTCCTTCAAGAGCTCTTCGAGGACCCGTTTAGCTCCTTCGGGATCAGCACTCTCACACTCTATCTCATAGAGGGTTCCGAAGTCAAACTTGGTCTCATCCACCTCCAATTTTAAACCCTTCCAATCATACACGCTCCTCACGTTCCCAAACCCTCCCAACCCCACAAACCCCGCCACCCCAAACTCCTCCCTCACCCTCCCCAAAACCCTAGACTCCGCCGTCCCCAACTTCCGGGGCTCCGCCGCGCAGCCGCGCCCGACCCCCGGGTCCAGATCCTCCTCGTCCTCCTCCACGCGGCTCACGCCGTCCACCAGCACCGCCCTCGCCTTCAGCGAGACGACGCACCGCTCGTCGTCGCCGTAGAAGCGGAGGCGGAGCGCGGCGCGGCGCGCGGAGAGCTCGGACGCGGCGCCGTCGAAGAAGAGGTTCCGCTGGTGGTGGGTGACGACGTGGAAGGGGGAGAGCAGGGCGGCGACGCGGCGGTGTGCGTCGGCGTCGGCGAGGCGCAGCTTCACTTCGACCTCCATTGGGGAAGAGAGGAGGGAGAGTGCGCGGAAGGTTCTAGGAGGAGAGGCCGATGCGATGCGCCTTGGAAGAGGGATCTTCGCCGCGATCCAGCCGGCGGAGGAGAGTGGCGGTGCCAGCGGTGGCGGTGGTGACGGAGGCGTTGCGGCGGCGGGCTTCCTCGAGTTCGTCTTTGTCTTCGATCTTGACTTCGATTTTGGTTGGCTTCCTTCTCAGCATTTTGTAACACCAAAGAGTAAAGGTGCTCGTTCCCCTCGTCATTTCACGCCGATTTAAGTTAGCCCTACGATCGCTCATTCACACTCGGGTCGGGTCCAGATATTACCACTTGTTTTCGTGTAAAAATTTTAGGAAGTAAAATCGTTGTTTTCTTAAAACATAATTTTGCAATTAATACGTATTACAAAAAGAGAAAATAGGTATAACAATAAATGTATTTTTCAGATTTTTTTTTTCTTTTTGTGAATAAAGGCAACAATTTAAATACATTGATAGTATGTCCAATAAACAATTGTCATGTATGATAATATCTTGTGTCTTACATGTGTGTTAATTTATAATATATAATTTTTTATTTTTATTAAGATTTTTAAGTATTTATATATTTTTTAAATTGTCTAATACATATTTTTAAATCTCTGTTAAATATATTTATTTTAATGTATTTGGTCTTTCTTCCTCTATCGATTGTTTTTTGTTTACTTTTATACCTAGTTTTTTTGTCAATTATCTTTTTAGGAGACATTTCTTGTAGGCATCCTAAGTAAATTTGAATTTGCGGGTATCCGTTCGACCCCGACTTGACTTTGACTAGATTTGGGTGCAAGTGCGGATTTTTTCTGACTTATAAAATTGGGTTTGGGTTTGAGTTCAAGGATGTAACTCCTTGCCTTGTTACATTTTTTTTATAATTTTTTTGTTACACACACACACACACATATATATATATATATATTCAAATTAAGATTTTATTTTTATATTTTTTATAATTATTAAAAATATAAATTAATTATTTTAATAGTTAAATAATTTAAATTATAACAATAGTTAAACAACAAATTTATAGTTATACATTTAACTAAAAATATAATTTAATTCTTAAATTTTTTATTTTAAATTCTTTGTTACTTATTAAATTTTATATATTATTTAAATTAAAATATAATTAATAATTTAATATATAATTTATTTAAAAATATATAAATAAATTAAAATTATAAAAAATAATGTGACGGTTTCCTCCCAAGTTTACCTAAATTCAATAAAACCCAACAGGAATGGAGATAGGTTTAAAAAATATAAAGTCACCTCTTTTAAACCCAAATCCGAAGCTGCCCCACCATTAGCCTGCTCCATTGCCATTCCTAGTTTCTTGTACTGTTTTTCCTTGTGGTTATTAATCTAGCTTGGTTGCGAGGCTGACATCCCCTTTCATTCAGATATTTAGTTTAATAAATTAAAATCGTAAGATTGAATGATAGATATTTAAATCGTGGTATTAAGACCATATATTTATTTCAATAGATATTAAAATCAAATATTTTTTTAATATATTTTTTTTCAGTTTGCGATGTTTCCCGTGTAAGTATTTGTGATCAATAGTAAACTTTTAGGAGAATTGTAACTAATTAAATATGTTCAATTATACAAAGTACAAACTAGTTTTTTAAAACATATAAAATTGAAGAACCAAGCAAAATGTCATTCCATGATTACAACAACCTTTTGTTTATTAATTCTTTCAATTTATTATCAAATAATTCACTATATAAAGAAATAAAATTGTAATTAATAAAAAATGTTTAATTATATATATATATATAATCTGAAATAAATGGAAACGAAAAATACAATATAATTTATATTCTTCATTTATTTATGATATGATAAAAAAATTGAGTTTTTATAAATTTTAGTGGGTAATAGATAGATATGCAAAACTAATTTTTTCTTTTTTTTATCTTTTTTTTTTATCGTTTGTAGTGATTGATCAAAGTTACAATATTTTGTACTTTTCTTCAACATCACCTCGTTGTTTTTAAACATTATAATAATTTTATATAATATATTATAACAAATACTTTTCTATTTACTACCAAACGTGTGGATTAACTAACGAGAAGTTATTATAGTTTAACAATCGGTCTCGAGTTTGAGTACTGGTTATGCAACTATGTTAAATGTTCAGAGAAAGAACTTTGCTGCCCATAATAGTTCTACCAGGCTCAAGTTGAATTGTCTCTCATGAAATATACATGTGATTTCTACAAAAAAGTATTTTCTATTTTTTTTTCAAAAATATATAACATCGTGCAAAACATTATATCTATATAAAATATATTTGAATTTAAAAAGTAGACGAAAACTCAAAATTTTAAATTTGAATTAAATCCAATAACGTAAAAATTCTACCTAACTAAAAAAATCTACATGTTTAAAAAAAAATAGGAAACGTTTTTATTAAATACTAATTGTGCTATTCCCTGGTGACTTTAGGAAGTTATTAGATGACATTTGTCCATCAATGTTTATTTGCCAACAACCATAGCATAGGCAATCTATTTATCTCTATTAGACAATGAGATTCCAAATTTTAAAAAGTCTACCTCACTATCAATATACGAGATTCCATTCTGATTTAAAGAACAGCCACAAATTAAACTCAATGTATTTAGCAATTTTAAATAAGTAAATTTCTGAATATATTGAACAATAGTTCAAAAATTAGTGTTCCAGCTAAATCTATATTATCACTTAACAACTCAGAACAATCTGTTTGAAGCAGACCCTGTAGATAAATACAAAAAAAAGTTTACAATCTCGTAAAATTATTAATAAGCCAATAATAACAATATTTAACAATACAAAACCAATATATTATAATTTGTGTTTCTGGATGTAATCCATTATTAGCATGTCATGTGAACACAATCATGATACGTAAATATTTGTTTACTCCACATGTTTGAAATGTTATATTTTGACCTGAACCTTAAAAAAAAAATATTCCACTTCAAAACATCTATTTATGTATGATATAACTCATCGACATCACTAGCCAAAAAAAAAAAAGGTTTAAGTAGCAAAGTACAATGACAAAATCTTTTTTATATATATAATATAAATGAATCTAACACATGTACAAATGTACCCTTGTAAGGTATTTCTTAAAGGTATCAGATGCTAGATTATTTTAATCCAAGTTATAGAACAACTTTAAATTAAATAATGCCTAATGTGATGGTTGTTACACTTAAAAATGTGTTAAAGTCATTGGAGGCTGCTCTAGAGTTGTTAAAATTAAATCTTCCTTTTCTCACTTCATTAAGGATAGTTTGGTCTTTAAAGGAAAAGGTCAATTTGAATGGTGCTATGAAGAAGTTATAAAAGAATTTGGTTTTCACTTTTAAAAACATCAAAAAAAGATAACTTCTCCTCATTATCTCAAAATTTCTTCAAGTAAAGTTTTTCACAGTGGTAAGCAAAGGGCCTAAAATTATCAAATTGTTTAAATCATCATAGACACCATCAAAGAGAGTAAGAGAAGAGTTTCAAGGAAGTAGAAAAGAAAAGCCAAATTGCTTGCATTGTGGATATGGTTGAGTTCTTGAAACCCTCTGAAAGTTTAATGAGAATTATGATGTCTAATATCTCTCGTACTTTATGAGGCATTTGGTACAAGAAAAGATTTTAATTTTTTAGGAATCTAAAAGTAAGAATGTTTGTTTTCCATGTTTCACGAAATTGTTCCTATGGGGACATGTGGGAATTTAACTTTCTCGAGTTGGAAGAAAAGTTCTACTATGGTAAAAATATCATATATTACCTTTATTATATCATTTAATGTAATGAATAATTAAAATTTTTGGGAAAGTTCTATTAAGCGTACAAATATTTAACTCCTAATTAACAAATATAAATATTTCTAAATAATGTTTATGACAAACCAAACAGATTTTAGTCATTCATAAGAATAACAATTCCCAGAATTATGATTTTGATTCTTGGACATGAAAAAATTTCTCTTCTACTAAATGCACACTTACTGAAATTTTCTTTACCGTTGAACCTTATGAAAACTACCATTAACAGTTTTATGACTTACAATCGGTATTTATATAATTATATAATGATTAGTGATATTTTTTTATTTAAATTTATATAGTTTACATAACATACTAACATACTTTTATCGAAATAATTTATATAATGTATTTTACAATATATGTCTAGAAAAGGTTAAATTAACCTATTAGTTCTTGAATTATTTTAAAAAAATTTAAACAAATTCCTGAATTTTAAAAGTTTATAGTTAAGTTTTGTAAATTTTCAAATCATTTTTTAATTTGGCTATTGTTTAGGGTTGGGTTCTTTTACGGTATGTTAGGTAGGAAAAAAAAAAGGTGAGAAATGGGATAGTTAGAAATATGAAAGGGAGTAATAGAGTGAATGAAAATAGGTAAAAACAATACAATAAATTTAGGTGTGTTTGGCTTGAGAGAAATATAAAAGAAATAAGGAAGGGAGAAATAAATAAAAAATAAAAAATCCAAACAATCAATTTTTAGTCACGAGAATTGATTGTTGCCCATGACAATGGATTATACAATTAGAAAATTGATTGTTTTTTCAATATGTACACTATGACAATCGATTGTGATTAAAAATAATCGATTATCATACGTTGTCAAGTCATTACTGTTTAGACAATCAATTATCATGGTTGAAAATTGATTATTTTTTTTGTTACGCACACTATGAACAAACGATTATGAACAAGAGTAATTGATTATTTTATGAGAGAAATGTAGTTATTATTCATTTTTGTGCAATTGAGCGAAGAAATAAAAAAATGTAAGATCCACACCTTTTTATTTCTTTTCCCCTCTATTTCACTCTACCGAGCACACCCCATTTCTTATCTCCTCTATATTTCCACTTTTTCTTCCCTATTTTCCCTCTATTTATGTTATATCAAACAAAGCGTTAAAGTTCATTTAAGTATAAAAACTTATTCAAAATTTCTCACATAGGTTTTTATAATTTAAGTATAAAGACCCTGAATTAGTGAACTTGCTTCTTAAATTGTTTGAAACTTTTAAAATATATCCTTATACTTTGATGAAACTATAATCGAATTCAAAAGAAAATTTAATGAGAATTTAATTAAAGTTTATGTGGTACATAAGGAAGAAAGAGAAAAACAAACAAGCTATACATGTAATGTTTTGAAAACTGGGCCAAATTAGCTAGTTAGATTGAAAAATCGGTGAACCGGTCACCTACTTAGTTCAAATAAACCACAAAATTGGCCTGAAGAAAAAAAAGGTCAAAGAATCAAAAAATTGGTCAAAAACCAGTAAAACTAGTCAAAATCAAAACTAGCAAAAAAATGGTTTAAAGCGGGTTAATGAAAAAAATGCTTAATACAACACTATTTTTTATTTTAAATGTATTTTTCAGATTTTTTTTCTTTTGTGCATAAAGGCAACAATTTAAATATATTGATAGCATGTCCAATAAACAATTGTCATGTATGATAAAGCTAGTATTACATGTGTGTTAATTTATAATATATAATTTTTTTTATTAAGATCTTTTAAGTATTATATATTTTTTAAATTGTCTAATACATATTTTTAAATCTCTTTTAAATATATTTATTTTAATGTATTTGGTCTTTCTTCCTCTATCGATTGTTTTTTGTTTACTTTGTGCCTAGATTTTAGTCAATTATTTTTTCGAGAGACATTTCTTGTAGGCATCCTAAGTAAATCTAAAGTTGTGGGTATTTGTTCGACCCCAACCTGACTTTAACCAGAAAAACCCACTTTGACTGGATTCAGGTGCAGGTGCGGATTTTTTCCGACTTGTAGAATTGGGTTCGGGTTTGAGTTCAAGGATGTAACTCCTACCTCGTTGCATCTTTTTATAATTTTTTTGTTATATATATATATTTGAATTAAGATTTTATTTTTATATTTTTTTATAATTATTGAAAATATAAATTAATTATTTTAATAGTTAAATAATTTAAATTATAACAATAATTAAACAACTAACTTATAGTTATGCATTTAACTAAAAATATAATTTAATTTTTAAATTTTTATTTTTAAATTCTTTGTTACTTATTAAATTTTATATATTATTTAAATTAAAATATAATTAATAATTTAATATATAATTTATTTAAAAATATATAAATAAATTAAAATTATAAAAAATAATGTGACAGTTTCCTCGCAAGTTTACCTAAACTCAATAAAACTCAATAGGAATGGAGATAGGTTTAAAAAATATAAAGCCACTTCTTTTAAACCCAAATTCAAAGCTGTCCCACCATTAGCCTGCTCCGTTCCCATTCCTAGTTTCTTGTACTGTTTTTCCTTGTGGTCATTAATCTAGCATGGTTGCGGGGCTGACATCCCCTTTCATTCAGATATTTAGTTTAATAAATTAAAATCTTGAGATTAAATGATAGATATTTAAATCGTGGTATTAAGATCATATATTTATTTCAATAGATATTAAAATCAAGTATTTTTTTAATATATTTTTCTCAGTTTTTGATGTTTCCCCGTATAAGTATTTGTGATCAATAGTAAACTTTTAGGAGAATTGTAACTAATTAAATATGTTCAACTATACAAACTAGTTTTTTTAAAACATATAAAATTAAAGAACCAAGCAAAATGTCATTCCATGATTACAACAACCTTTTGTTTACTAATTCTTTCAATTTATTATCAAAAATTCACTATATGAAGAAATAAAATTGTAATTAATAAAAAATGTTTAATTATAATATATATATATATATATATCTGAAATAAATGGAAAGGAAAAATACGATATAATTTATATTCTTCATTTATTTATGATATGATATAAAAAATTGAGTTTTTATAAATTTTGGTGGGTAATAGATAGATATGCAAAACTAAATTTTCTTTTCTTTTTATCTTTTTTTTTTATCGTTTGTAGTGATTGATCAAAGTTGCAATATTTTGTACTTTTCTTCAACATCACTTCGTTGTTTTTAAACATTATAATAAATTTATATAATATATTATAACAAAAACTTTTCTATCTACCACCAAATGCGTGGATCAACTGACATGAAGTTATTCTAGCTTAATAATTGGTCTCGAGTTTGAATACTGGTTATGCAACTATGTTAAAAGCTCAGAGAGAGAACTTTGCTGTCCATAATAGTTCTACCAAGCTCGAGTTGGATTACCTCTCATGAAAGATACATGTGATTTCTACAAAAAAAATATATTTTTTCTATTTTTTTCAAAAATATATAACATTGTGCAAAAAATTATATCTATACAAAATAAATTTGAATTTAAAAAGTAGATGAAAACTCAAACTTTTAAATTTGAATTAAATCTAATAAAGTAAAAAATCTACCTAACTACAAAAAAAATCTACCTTTGTGTTTGGATAAGGAATTTCAATAGGGTAACTCATTTTTTTAAGGAATTTAAAATGCTTTGTGGTAAAATATGTTGTTTGGATAAAGGATTGGGTAAGAAATAGAAATTCTAGAAATTTGTGAAAGCATTTTGATTATCCAAAATTGTAGAATTTCAAATTTTACTTAAAAAGTAAGAATTTGAAAATTTTCATGCTTACTTTCTCTCTCTTCTCTCACCTTTATGTCCTTGTTCTCTCTCTTCTCTCATCTCTATGTCTTTTTATCCATCCTCTCCCTCTTCTCTCTCTCTTCTCTCTTTCTTTATGGCCTCTCTCTCTTTTCTTTCTCCTCTCCATCTCTTCACTATCTTTCTCCTCTCCTCTCTCTCCCATCTCTCTTCTTTGTCCTCTCTTTTTCCTCTATCAATATTGACCTAAAATGTATTAATATTTTGTATTTTTAAATTATTAAATATTATTTAATATTAAAATTATTTTTAAATTATTAGATATTTAAAAATTGGCTAATATTTATTGTTGATAAAGTTTAATATTAAAACTTTAATTCTTTAAATATATATTTAAAAATTATATTTTGCACATGGTGGAAATTAAAAGGCATAAATATGTTTTAAGTCTTTGTAAATATGGCTCTGTATGATTTTAGTCCTTGCAAAAAAATTTGTTAGTTTTAGATCCTGACATTTTTTATTGTTCTTTTTTAGCCTTTATCATTAACTCTAATTAATTTAGTGCTAACTTGACTAACAAAATAAATAATATTAATTAAAATAATTAAGGTAATGAAAAATATCTTAAATTAAGATAATTAAATTATTTTTAGGCATGCAACTCAATTAAGCAATGTATTTATTATTTTATATAAATAAGGTAATTGCATATAATTTACTTTTATAAGTTATTTTTAGTTTTTAATATATTATGAACAATAATTTTTATTATTTTTAATATTGTTCCTACTTTTCAATTCACTAATTTACTTTTAACATTGTACTTTTTATAAAAAAATTATAATTTACTTAGAGGCTAATAATTTATTTTAATATATTAGTTTATCTTTAGAGACAAAATCAGTACTTGTGATATATTAAAAAATAAATTATAATACAATCAGTCAAAATTAATGAATTGAAATATAAAAATAACATCAAAGTAATATATTAAAAGTAAATTATAAGTATCTAGGTAAATTATAATTTTTTAAAAAATTACAATGTTAAAAATAAATTAGTGAATTGAAAAGTAAAAATAATATTAAAAGCAATAAAAAGCATTGTCCATGATATATTAAAAATTAAAAATAAATTGTAAAATTAAATCATCTGTAATTATCCTATTTATATAAAATGATAAATATATTACTTAATTGAATTACATTCTAAAAATAATCTAATTATCTTAATTTAAAATATTCTTTGTTACCTTAATTATCTTAATTAATATTTTTTATTTTGTTACCCATGTCAGTACTAAATTAACTATAGTTAATGATAAGGACTAAAAAAAAACAATAAGAAAATGTTAGGATTTAAAACTAACAAAAAATTTTGAAATGACTAAAATCAGACAAAGGCATATTTGTAGGGACTTAAAACATATTTAAGCAAATTAAAATGTCATATCCATACAAAGAATTTGAAATTTAAGAAATTTGAATTGATTTATCCCAACAAAACATTTAATAAATGAAAGAAATTGAAATTAAAGCAATTCAAATTTTAAGTGTTTCAAATTCTTTGAAATTTTAAAATTCCTCATCCAAACACATTCTACGTGTATAAAAAAAATTAGGAAACATTTTTATTAAATAAATACTAATTGTGCTATTCCTTGATGATTTTAGGAAGCTTATTAGACGACATTTGTCCATCAATGCTCATTTGCCAACAACCATAGCATAGGCAAACAATTTATCTCTATTAGACAATGAGATTCCAAATTTTAAAGAGTCTACCTCACTATCAATATACAAGATTCCATCGTGATTTAAAGAACAACCACAAAATTAAACTCAATGTATTTAGCAATTTTAAATAAGTAAATTTCCGAATATGTTGAACAATAGTTCAAAAATTAGTGTCCCAACCAAATCAATATTATCACTTAATTTTTTTGTCTATTGAATTATTTTCTTAATTATTCTGTATTAATTTCTGGAAAACTAGATGGGAATCTTAAAAACTTGATCCCTATGGTTATGTTCGTATCAGGGAGTAGTACTTAATTTATATTTTTAATAAATTTTGAGGAATGGAGCCTTAAATTGGTAAAATGACTGTTTTGTCCCTAAAAAGTTAGATAACTGAACTAATAGATAAAAATAGTTAGAAGTGTTTAAAAAATATTTTTAAGTAATCAATAAACTTAGAATAATTAATAATAATTTTGTAAATTTTTCAATAATTTATTCAGATAGTTTTTCTAAAATGACAAAAATACTTCAGGTTGACTACGAGAACCAACTACAGACTTTTTGACCTCAAAATATTTTAAAAATTTTATACTAAGTATAATTTAATTATAAAAAATTTTATTTTGAAAGAAAAATAGTAAAAAGTGTAACATTTTTATTTCAATTTTTTAAGTATTTTTTTAATGTTTAATGATTTATTTATGAAAATTTGGAAAGAAATCTCAAAATTTGGTTATCCATGGTTGAATTGAGAACAATCTAATTATAATTTTTAATAATTTTTCTAAACCGGAGCTTAAAGAAATTAAAAAATGACGATTTTGTTCTTATTTTTCAATATTAAGGGCTAACATGAAAAGAATATTCAATTGACATTAAAATATCAATTTGAGCTTGGAATCATGTCATATATATTAAAATATAATTTTAATTTTTTTTGAAATTTTGGTGCAGAATGATCAAGATGCCCCTAGATGTCTAATAAGCCTAACTAGTATTGGTTTGACATCCAAAAATGGTGAAAATGATAATCTTAGTTCATTTCTAGGTAAAATATTTAATTTTAGAATTTTATAAAAATTTGAGAATTTATTGAATTATAACGGATTTAATATGAATTTTCTATCTTAAAAATAATATATATATATATATATAAACTCAAAATAAATTAATAAAAATTAAAATTAATTATTAGAAATTTATTTTTAATGAAAAATAATGTATATGTCTAGTTTTACATTAAAATGCATTATTTTGTTATTAAAAGCAATTTTATTTTCAAGTTTAGGCAATTTTATCGGTGTTAGTTAATTTAGCTATGATTAAATTAACACCGGTAAAGTTGGGACAGCTCATGTGACACATGTCTAGCCTATTCCTAGATGATCACCACCTATATTGAAAATGTGTCCTAAAATCAAATTAAAAATGAAAATTATAACATAATGTCTTATGTAAGCAAGTGGACACCTAACCCCTTTCATTCTCTATAAATAGGCACCCAAATTTTCAAATTTTCACTTATCCTTTCCTTCTCTTGGTTGACTGAAAATTATGCAAGAGCTTCTCTCTCCATAATTCTTTTTACTTTATATTTATACTAAAATTTTACTAGTTTTTCATCAATTAGTAAAATCCTTTTCCTAGGAGCTTTGTACCTACTTTCATCCTCTTCATCGACCATCTTTAAGGTAATGGGGGAGTGTGGTTGGTTTTAAATTATAGTCCCTTTATATTTTGGTAGGAAAGGTTTTTCCCTAAATCTTTCAATGCATAAAGTTTAGTATGCTTTATTATATTGTTATAATGTTTGATACTAAACTTTTATTAAGTTGTTACTTTGCTCAATTTTTGATTATTAAATTATAATTGTTAAGTTGTTATTCTGCTTAAATTTAGAAAAATAAATTAAAATTGTTAAGTTGTTACTTTACTCAAATTTAGAAAATTAATTTATAATTGTTAAGATGTTACTCTGTTCAAATTTAAAAAATTAAAATACAATTACAAAGTTATTATTTTGCTAAAATTTTGGTAATTACATTAAATTGCTAAATTGTTATTCTGCTAAAATTTGATTATTAAAACATGATTACTAAGTAGTTATGGTGCTAAAATTTTGATGATTACTAATATGTGATTTTTGGATTATTTAAATTGCTATTATGAAATTTTTGTAATAAAAGATAGAAATGTTGATTGTATTGGTGCTTAAATTAAATGAGAATAGGGAAACCTTTGTTTGAGAAATTAAAAATTGATAAGTTTGTGAGTAGTGTAAAGCAAGTGACATGTAGTGGCATGACACCCTATTAAGAAAGCTACAATTTGGTACACTGCAGGATGAAGGCAGAGACCATTGTTAAGGTTTAAAAGGTATGGTATCGAGTGATGAGCGTCATAATGGCCAAGGTAACGCTTTTGAGTCAGGACAATCACTTAGTCAACTTGGTAACCCTAACACTTGCTCAGCATCACCATGATTGGTGAGAGTATACCTCTATAAATGGACGTCCTGACTATTATGTTGTTCCTCAATGATGATGAGGATTGTACCATGTGATGATGTTGAAAGAGATATATGTACATCTAGTCACTTCTCGATTTCGTTGAGAACTATTACTCACTAATAGGAAGTATGGATCCATACTAAGTCAAGGGTAGTCTGGTACAACTTAGAATAAATCCTAGGTTTCCCTCTATTGTCAATTGTGTTTTATCTGTATGTTATAGTAGAATTCCTACCATGCATGTAAAAGTGATTTTAGAACAAATCACCTCACTTCATTTATTTTTTTTATGCATATTTGATTGTGATTAATGAAGATGGCCATGTCAGTATTGTTTAACTTACATATAAAGTATCTAGACGAAAGGACTTGGGAGTACTACGAGGATATATATATATATATATACTCATTTATCTCAATTTTATATCTTTTACCTTTTTATCTCTCATCACCGGGGTTTCAATGTTGCCTATGACCTATGAGATCCCTATTTCCTTATCGATGACTCCGCCGCTAAACTTTTACTATGCACCTTCTGCTCTTCCACCACCTGAGAATGTGTAGGCTTAGTCTGATGGCATGTTCTTTTTATATGTGGAATAGGCTAGACTAACACTGCTCTGAGTAAGATCTTTTTTATGTATATACTGGGATTAGGTAGTGTCTATTTTTGGATGTACATTTTGATCACCTTGTATTCCAATTGTTTCTTTTTTGTATTTTAATGACTGATATGTAATGTGAAATCATAATGTTTAGTACTACGATACATATGTATTTATAAATTGACTTTATCTTTTTATCTCTTATTACCATTTACAAATTCTGTTAAATTTACCAATTTTCTATTATCAAAATTGAAAAAAATTTACTCGCATTATCATTAATTTAAAATCAACGACTAATTAATTAAGTAAATAAGTATGGGTTATGTACAATGCAAATAGGTGTCATAGGGGATGGGAAGAATATCTGGAGAGGGACGGGTCTAAGAAATCAAATCAAATCCTTAAGAAACATCCTTTTAGCTAAAAAGTCAACACAAAAGTTCCATTCCCTTAGAGTATGATAGAGATGCACATCCCAATCATGCTTAAGGAGGTTTTGAATATGAGATATGATCACCGCATACTTGTCAAGACGATAAGGTTGATTGATTAACAATATGGCATGCAAGGAATCTGAATAAGCTAAAACTTTATGATACCCCAATTTCCAAGTTGATTAAAGGCCTTTGAAGACACCTATAAGTTTTGCATAAGTGAACTCCTATTGCCCAATGAATCTTGTGAAACCACAGATCCACTACCCCAGACTATTACGAATAATGCCACCAAACCCTGCACAATTATGGTCCAAAGCACTCCCATCAACATTTAGGGGTGATGATTTATAAGTTAAAAAATCCATTATGGTGCCACAAAATCATTAATTAAAGATTATTTAAAACTTAAAAAATCCATTTACAAATTTTTATGTATAGAAAACTATTTAAATTTTCCAAATAATTTAGGGACTAATAGATAACCTAACTTTTGAAAATTATAAAATTTAATCCTAAAATCATATGATTTAACTATAATTAATATTTAAATTTACATATTTTATGTAAAATCAGTGATTCTATCTTTCAAATTTAATTTTTATTTTAAAACTATTTTTTAACTTTTTTTACTTTATCTTAGTCTTTTATATTTTTATTTTTATTTAATTCTTTTATATCAATTGTGGAAATTTTTTATTGTAAAAAAATTATAATATTTTTGTAAATTAAAGCAATTTTCACCACTATTATAATCAATAACTTGACAAAAAAAATCCATAAAAATAAGCAAAGAGCCAAAATATAATATAATAAGATAATAAAATAAAATAAACGCGCTTAATTACGCTTTTGGTTCCCGTATAATATTCAATTCACAATTTTGTAAAATCTGCAATTTTTGTCAAACAGTTGAATGTTCATCCATTGACTGTTAAAATTGTATCATTGACCGTGACTTTATATTAAATAGATGACGTGACAATTAATATTTATTAATATTTAAGCTAAGTTACACTTTTAGTCCCCTATAATATCAAATTCGCAATTTTGGTCATTCAATTTTTTAATTATGCAATTTTAGTCCCCAACAAAATTTATGATTTATAAAATGGTAAAATAAATTGAAGAAGGATTTGAACCCATCACCTTCACCTTCTCTTTCACCACCTAAACCACTAAGCCGTTTAGTTTATTTGAATCATGATATAAACACGATATTATATATAATAAAAATAAATATAATTTTTTAAAATAAATAATAAACTTATGTAACAAAAATAAATATAAAATTTTTTAACAAATAAATTATACAATTTATTATTTAATATATTTTTTCATACAATGAATATAAACATACAATCAATTTTGTCTTTCATTAAATAAGTATTTTTAAAAAAAATTATATTTATTGTAGTAGAAAAAGATGAGAAGAAAATGGGGTAAAAAAAGGAGATAAAAGACAAAAGTGATTGTAATTTTATATTTATTGCATGAAAATATATATTAAATAATAAATTATATAATTTATTTATTAAAAAAGTATATATTTATTTTTGTTATATATATATATATTATTTATTATTTTTAAACTGTATTTAACATTAAATAAATATTTTAAAAATTTTATATTTATTTTTGTTGTATAAAACATAATGTTTATATTATGACTCACATAAACTAAATGACTTAATGGTTTAGGTAGTGAAAGAAAAGGGAAAGGCCATGTTTCAAATCTCTCTTTAATTATTTTTACTATTTTCTAAATCATAAATTTTGTTTGGGGACTAAAATAGTGTAACTAAAAAATTGGGACCAAAATCACGGATTGGATATTATCGTGGGAGGGACCAAAAGTACAATTTAGTTTAAATATTAATTACCACATCATCTACTTAATGCTAGGTCATGGTTAATGTTACAATTTTAATACCAATGGATGAATATTTAACGGTTGGACCAAAATTGCAAAATTTATAAAATTGAGAGATTAAAATAGCAAAATTAAAAATTGGAGGACAAAAATTACGGATTGAATATTATAGAGAGATCAAAACTGCAATTTAGCTTAAAATAAATTAAACACACATTCATACACACAAACAAACAAAAACAAGTACAAGTCAGTTCAAATTAAATGTGAAATTGATCCATACACATACACAAAAACAAAAACAAGCACTGGTAAGTTTGAATTAGATGTGAAATTGATCAAACACATACAAAAACAAGTACAAGTAAGTTCCAATTAAATGTGAAATTGATCAATACACACACAAAAACAAGTAAAAGCTTGAATTAAATGTGAAATTGATCAAACACATACAAAAACAAGTACAAGTAAGTTCCAATTAAATGTGAAATTGATCAATACACACACAAAAACAAGTAAAAGCTTGAATTAAATGTGAAATTGATCAATTTCAGTCTGATTTCTATAAAACTTAATGGGTTAAACATCTTTTTAGTTCCTCTAAATATGACAAAGTTTGCTTTTAGTCCCTCCTTGTTAAAATGTCGACTTTTGGTCCTTTATTTCTGAAAACGTGTCACAATAAACCTTTACCACTAATTCTGTTAGGTGGAGTTAATAATGATGCAATTTGTGGCGGTTTAAGACCACCACAAAATGTGGATTATGAATTTACACTTTTTTGACTGTCAAAAAATACCCTTCACCTGCTTATTAAAACCCATCCCACTCTCCTCAGCTATCATACCCTCGCCCCCTTCTTCACCACCTGCGCCTCTCTTTCCCCCTCTCCTCTGCTCTCTCCCTCAAACTTGCCTTCTCCCATCACCTATTCCTCGCTTCTGCTTTCCTCTTCCTTTAAGCCAAATTTTGCATGCCCCCAACACGCGCAAAGTGTTCGAAGCAATTCCTTACCCAAACAATTCAACAAAACCTCCCAAGTCTCATGTCAATGTTAGCTCACTACACCATTCCGTTAATAAAGCTAACTTACCTTACCTATTATCTCTCTCTCTTTCCCCTTCGTTGCTTGGCAATTAAATCTTCCTCTTTTCTTCTAAGTGTACCCATATCTTGATATGTCAAGTCTTTCCATAATTTCAATGAAAATTTGGTTTGCACTTAGATACTTACCCTTTTTGTCTATATGCTTGTAAGGTGTTTGATTAAATGCCTAAGTCAACATTGTTTGTTTTTGAACTTTACAAAATATAAATATTGCCACTTTACAAATTGGGCGTGCCATGTAAAGTTGGTTATTTCTCAACACTAGAAATTATGGTTCAATAGAAAAAGTCAAATGATAATATTAACTTTCCAATTGACCAAATTACTAGCATTCTTTTGCTTTTATCATAATGTTTTCTATCGTGGCAAGATTAACTAGGAAGTAGGAAGTTTATATATAGTGAGTTGTGCTTATTTGATTTAGTTGCTTTGTCTCGTGTAAGATGATTTCTGATGTTTTATGGGAAGCAATTTACCTGTTAGGTGCTTGTTAAAACAAAGGACGAATTTATAATTCTCAAATATTTTGATAATAACAAACAATTAAAAAGAGTTTTTCAAGCAATCGTCTGATCACTCGTAATCTGCATATTCACTATCGTCTAATAACTTGAGCTTGTAACGTCTTTATCTTTCTTTTAAAAAGATTTAGTAACTAATGGCTTTCAGACGAATGTTCAAATGATCTGCACACTGGTTTGTTATAAAAGCGTAAACTATCTCGAAACAAATGACGTCTATGTACCTACTCTCGAGGAAGCTTACTTTACGCATAAAAGAAGGAATGTGCGGGTAGATGTCAAAATGGAAAAGCAGATGTGACCACTACTATAAGATTGAGTACGAGAATGGTAAAGATAAGCAAAATGCTTTATCTTATCAAAGTGACAAGTTGGTGAAAGGCATTAAATGTTACATTTAATGCTTCAACGACCCTTTTCAACAAGACGAAGGTTGTCTTATGCAAGCACTCATAACAGATATTTTTCTGGAGAAGCCTATAAATAGAATAAGAGACCCCAGTCTCAAGAGCTAGTTAGTTGGATGGCTGATTAAAATCTCCATCTATCGAAAAAGCTCTAATCTTGTAATACTCTAATTGTAAAAAGTTTTATTTGTATTTTATTGTATATTCATCTGTTAGGACGTTAAACTCAGTGAGATAACTCACATTCAACCTTTTTTTTTCAAGAAATCGGTAAAAGCCTAAAGAGGCTTTTGTATCTTGGATAAGTTAATGGAACTTGGTTGTTGCCAAGAACTAGATGTAGTCTCTGGGGTGAGACGAACCAGTATAATTCTTGTGTGCTTTTCTGTTTCTCTTTTAGCATTCATCTTTCTTTCAAATCATTTTAAAAAATCTTTTGATTAACCCTTCAGATGATACGTCTTTGAAAAGGTTTTTGCGAAAAATTTACTATAACACAATTCAACCCCCTTATTGTGTTATTTTGTGTTCTATAGTGCTTTCATTGTACCAGGCCTTGGGACAAAAACTTCCAGTCCTTCGTTTCATCGTTCAATTTATTTCTATGGATACAACTACTTTAGGAAATTGTATTTGAAAAAAACTGGAAACAAGACCATTGGAACAACAACAAATTTGATTGCTACCATAGTTGTTGGGGTCTGTACAATAGCAATAACATAGGCAGGTCATAATTATAATTGTGTTTTGAGAAAAATTATTGTTAGTTACTTGGAAGTTATGTGATCTTTTGTAATTTGCTAACTGAGGGAAAATGAATTTGTTTGCTATGGAGGAAAATAATGGCAGATGCAAGAAATGAGTGTTGTTGGCTGTTCAGATTGTGTTTCTGAATCTGAAGAAAGAATGCTAAAAATGAAAATTTAGATAAATGGGATTTATTTTGCTAGCTGGTGCAGCAATCCAGTGGATTGCTTAAGGCTCAACACTTTAATTCCATGAGCATTATTTTTCATGCAGTGCTACATCTTTGGTATAGACATTTTCTTATCACACAGTGCTGCATTACTAGTATAGACATATTTTTTTAGGCCACACTATTACATTGCGTGCGGAGTAGTCTTGTTCTTTGACATAAAAGAAAACTATTACAGGGCACCTTTTTTAGGCCACTTGCATAAATACTTTTTGTGGCAGCTTGATCTTCATGTTTACTTCAATGTAATTTTATACTTTTTGATAGCTTTTTACCTTTAATTCTTGGGTACGTAGTTCAAAGTAGGTGTTTCAAGGGCTTTTTCTTTCTTTCCCTTATATTTGTACGTCTAGTTTCCTAGTTTTGCAACACCTCTATAGCTATACACCTGTGATATCTAATAAATTTGTTTTGCCCATAAAAAATATAGTTCGACAGAGGTTGGTTTCAGAGGGATGAAAGTATTGACTTGTGGTTGTTGATTTTGTGTGGAGGAGGTGTGGTGGTCTTAGATATGTGGTATGATGCCTTGTCTCGTAGCGAAGCGACTGTGTAAAGTTTCAACAGAGTGGGAGAGAAGAAGAGTGTGAAGGACAAAGAGAGGAGAAGAAGGTGAGTGAGGGTAGAAAGGGGACATGAAGTGGTGCCCCCTTTGTGGCAACCCACAGCGTCGTGATGAGGAGTGAGGAGGGCAATATAGTTAGCAAACAACAAAGGAAGAAGAGAAAATGGGTAATAATTGTGGTTGTCAAAAACCGCTAGTAAATGTTAACTTTAACCAAAGTGGAAATCCAAATTTTGGGAGTTTCAAACAATCACAAATTACATTTTACACCAACACAAATCACAACACCATTAATTACGCCTAACGGAGTTAAAGACAAAGATTTATTGTGACACATTTTAAAAAATGGAGTACCAAAAATCGACATTTTGTAAAAGAGGGACTAAAAGTGAACTTTTCTATATTTAGAGGGACCAAACAAATGTTTAACCCAAACATAATTGGTTTTGGTACAGTCTTGAATTGATAAATTTAAAACATGTTAATCTTAACTTGATGTGAATTTTTTTTTTCTCAACATTCCCCAACATTTTTTTTTTGTTTTTAGGAAAATCATAGTTTATATTTAATTTAGATATTCATTAATTTAAGAATTTACTTGTTTGTAATTTTGTATAATATCCAATATCGCATATTATGTTTTTAATATCAAAATAACATAATATCCTTAAAAATATACAATAACCTTAAAAGGATATCAGAATTTAGGAAATTACAAATTGTTATAGCCGGCCAAAACTTGGCTTAGTAACTTTCGTTGGATTATTAAAATGTGTTTAACAGACTGTTTATAAATTTATTTTAGATGCTACTTATTTTATAAAGTTGATAATAATTAAACTTAAGATTAAATTGAAATTACTAAAATTAAAAAAGTTTCAAAAACAAATTTATCATAAAATTTAACATTAAATTCTTAAGTCTTAACGTAATGTAAAAATAATTATTTTTCATCTTTCATTTAAAATACTTTTAGGAGTAGAATTTGAATAAATTCATTAATTTTAAATTAGAAAAAATTTATATACAATTTCTTAGATTTTTTTAAACACTGTTCTCTAATCAAAATTAAAATTTTATTTCAATAATCTATGTTATTATTTTAAGTTTAATTTGTCATAACAAAATACGTTTTTATTTGTATGTATCTGAGTGAATCACGTTTGATGGGTTTGTTTAAATTATCAAATGTTTCCCCAACGATGACGTGGAAATTAATAATTTGCCGTGGCGACATCAATTTGAATCCCAAAACCCTAACGGGACCAACCCCATTTCCCGCACACACTTCTTGTCTCCTTTCTCTCTCTCTCTCTTTTGGGTTTCATTGGTCAGTGCTGAAGCGAATTTGCGGTGTAGCAGAGGCAATGGAGGTTCAGAGTCTCTGCTTTGAGGAGAACGCGACGTTGGTCGGCTCTTTTCTGGAGGCACTGCTGCTTGACACTCTCCTCGCCACTGCCAAATCTCTTGCTTGCTTTCTCATCATGGTATTGCTTTCAAAAAATAATCCCCTTTCTGTTTCATTAACAGACATTCACATTTACCTCAATTACTGGGTTTGCATATTTTTCTATGTTCCGTTTATTGTTTCGTTCATTAGTTTCAGTTTAAGTGTTTAACTAAAATGTTCCTTACCATTGTAATTTGTATGGTTTCTTCGCTGAAGTTGCCTCACGCGAGAATAACAACTTTGTATATTTCTTACGGGGATCTTTTTGCTTTATTAATTTTTTTTTTAGGTAAAATTTAGAACTTTGTGTTCGTTAGAAAGAGTCAGTATATTGGAACAGTGGAACACAACTCTTAATATACTGATTCTTCTTCCTTATTGTTGCTGGATGGGTGCACGAGAATAACAGTATTTTTCATGAATGAGGCTTTCATTTTGTATTCTTGCATAAGTTGGTATTGGAGAATGGCTAGAACACATTTTGATTCGAGTGTTGAATAGCAAGCACTGAATGGAGCTAGATCTTTTTGTTTTGGCATGTCACCTAACTGCTTCAGCTTCTCATACACCACTCATGCTGCCGCTGCCGCTGCCGCTTCTGTTTTGTTAGCTTTTAGTGATGTTTAGGGTAGAATTATGTACTGCTAGACTAGCCTGCTACTCAACATTTTTTGGGTATTTCATAATGTATCTTAGTATATGCTCTTTTTTTTTTTTTTGGTAAATCACTAATGATACCTTTAACACCAATTATTTATTGAGGAAGATGTCAAGACGGATTCAAACGAGACATTTTTGGCTAAGTTTAGGAGATTTTTAATTTTCTTGAACTGGGTATTGCTTTGATTGTGTCTGCACCACATGCTTGATGATTTTGCAGTTTCAGCTTGTCAAACAGTGAAACTTTTGCTTCTTTATTTCTATAGCTATAGTAGGTTATTCTTTGTAATTCATTGTGGCCAATTGTCCTTGCGTCCCTCTATTTCTTAAAGTAGAGAGCTCTTTGCGATAAATTTTATTATAATTGTTACCCGTTACAAACTCTGTTTCTGCATCATTTCACCTCTGCTTGAAGCTGTGCACAGATTATCAAACTGCATTGTCGAGATCATAGTATAATTGCACCTCTGCTTTGTGTATGTCATAAGCGCTTTGTTACTGGTCTATTCTTCATTATACAAACAGTCACATTTGCATGGAAGTAAACATTCCAATTTCTTGTTTGTGTTTTCCACAGACCGGATCTCTTCTTACAGATGTCAATAATTTAGTGTCACCAATGGATGGAAGGTAACGATGAATATACATAACATACCTTACTTAATGGTGTTGTGGTTGTTTTGATCTGGAATATTCAATTATCCTGATTTGTTTCAATTCTTGGTTAGGTTTCCATTAGACCAACTGTGCAAGGGGAAACATACTTCTGAAGAAAACAAGGATAGTAGTGAAACAGAGGATGATGATGATGAAGATGAGAATGATGGAGATGATGATGATGATGATGGAGATGACGAGGATTTCTCTGGTGATGAAGGCGAGGAAGAAGCTGATTCTGATGATGATCCCGCGGCCAATGGTGGAGGTGGAAGTGATGATGACAACGAGGATGACGATGAAGATGATGATGACGACGATAATGATGATGAAGACGGTGATGAAGATGATGATGAGGATGAAGACGAAGACGAGGAGTCTCCCCAACCACCTTCTAAGAAGAGGAAATGAGAATTATACTAGTACGCAAATTGTCATATTCCTGCCTTTGTAATGCTTTCTAGTCAAATTTAGTTCTTAGGACAGATATTTACCTGCTTGGACCTGTCACCCCATGTTTTTGTTGTCTAATATCATAATTTATAAACGTTATAATTAATATATTCTCATTGTTACAATGTTATTAACAACGGATGGCCATGTGGTCTATGACAGCTATAATAAAACTGAGTAACAGAGGATAAAGAGAACAAGGAGAGGTTGTCGGAAAAGAGAACATAAAACAGAAAAAGTTTATATATATATATATATATATATATTATAAATGTTTGTTCACAGAAAATTTTAGGTTGACGGGTTGTCATAGATGGAAGTTGTCGAAATGGGAGCTCACCGGCTGAAGGGGTTGTCTGTTGAAGAGTATGATGGAGTTTGGTTGCTCGACAATTAGATGAAGAGCCAAAAAATTTATGATTCCAAACGGGTCATGGGTCAGTTCATGGTACCCATTTCCTATTTCTTTTTCGTTGGGCTTACCAGTCTGCCATTCAATCATTCATTATATTCACGTTGCTAGCACCATGGTCACCATGTTAATGGCAGCTGTCATAGCTCGCCATGCCATACTCAATATACCGGCATGTCCACTATTTGGTAACGCTTATTAGCATTGCTTGTCATAATTATATCATCGTTATTGCCATTGTTGATTCAAATTTGAAGGTAATCAGAGTAACCTTTCTCGTTAGAATTTTTTGCCTTTCAAAGACGAATTGAGAAACAAAGAAACGGTACTAAGCTGCATTTTGCGTCGCACAAGAAAGGCTGGATGACGAGGTTCAAACTCTTTTCCTGTGCTTGATTATTTAGGAATATGTAAACAACGACGGACTCTAGCGTGGGACGGTGAAAAATGTCTCCCACGGTGGGAAGATGAATTTGGACTGTTGGATTTTATTTTTTTTAATTTTACAGCTAAGATTTTTTCCTTTTCTTTTTTTCTTTCTTTCCCCATTTACCCTCTTTCTTTTTTTTCTCTCCTCGTCTACTCTCTCACCTTCTTCTTCCATCTCCTTCTTCTCTTCTCGTTAAGGATCACAATGGCAACGATGGTGCCGTGGCGACTCGATGGACTCAAAGTGTAGCAGTTTCCGATGAAGACCCTCCTCAACCGGACGAGTTGAAAACCTCGGAAGCAAAGACAAAGACGATGCGTGGGCAATGCTTTTTTTGTGCCCCTTCAAAGTTGAGGCCCTTGAAGTTCGACACTATCATAGTTTCCTCCATGGCGCTTTTTGCATCCTCTACTTGACTACTCTCAGGCCACTGAATTCCTTTCTTTCCTTTGCGGCCTCGCCATCGTGGCTGTTCCCTCCATCGTCACTTCATAGTTTAATAGGCTAATAGTTGATATCTTGGCAAAAGGGTCGCTTCAAATACCCAAAGTCCACGATTTTATCTAATCTCCAAATCTTCGGGGTTTGCTATATTCATTAATCATAAATCTAACCTTAACCACACCACTCCACTCTACTTTTTATCCATTTTATTAGACCAGTTTTTATATCTAAACCAGTTCTGTTACTTTATTCAAATGAGGGATCCGTTTTCCTTTCAATCGGTTTTAGAAATAAATAATTGAAAGACCATTTTTTCTCGTTTCCCATCTTGTTTCAGTGTCACTCAATCCTCCATCACACTCGCAATTTCCTGAAAAGCAGATGGATTAATGCCCTGAAAAGTAATAGTCTAATCGTCCAAACCTTACTAATTGCATCGCATTGGGTGGAACTTCCGAATTCTAATGGCTTTGAATGTTTAAAGGGTTGGTGCGGCGAGGGCGTGGAGGTTGACGAAGTAGGAAACATTCATTAGTTATCCATGCGTCCATGGTGGAAGCTCTCGAGGGTTGGTGTGTGGTGTTTGTTGAGGGCAAACAGCTTACACCAGCTATCCCTACGTCCATACACCCCATCACCCAAATGTCAATTCTCGCGTTCTAAAAATTCACGATCATGAGCACCCTCCTAACAGCGCCACTTCGATCTTAAACCTCTTCCCTCCACTTCTGGAAGGGGCACTTGAATCAGATTGTCATTGATGCGGGCAACGAAGAAGGTGGTGTCAGGCCACTTCCATTGAAGAGTCGAAACGATGTCAACAACATGTTTGTCTTGTCCTTCCAAAAATGCCGAACACCTTGCATTTGATTGTCGTTGATGGCTGGTTCTTGATTTCTCAATTTGAACATCTGTGGTTTTTGATTGTTGACCCAATTTGGTGGTTGTTTGCATTTGGTGGTTGTTACCATTGGCAGCGTTCGCTTGGTGCATTCACGTTCGCTGGTTACTACCCCCATCAACATCCATGAAGGAGTGGAGATGGGAGCTGTAGCGGGGATGGAAGAAAAGGGTAAATCGGGAAAAGGGAGAAAAAAAAGAGAAAAGGAAAAAAAAAGAAAAAAAATCTCAACCATCTAACTAAAAAGTAATATATCTAACGACAAAAAAACATGTTTCCCACGGTGAAAGACATGATACACTCTCCCATCCTAGAATTTGCCAGTAAAGAATATGTTTTACAAAGTAAAATAAAAGATTATAAATATCAAATAAAAATTATCAGTTGAAACTAAATTATAATTAATTATGATTCATCCTTCTGTCAACGATAGTTTAAACTTTTTTTTAATTAGAATTAAAAATCTTAATATATTAAAGTCCAACATGGATGTCTTTGAATTTATTCCCCGCTTAAGACAATTAAATTTTTTTTCTGCAAAAGAAATAAATATTTCTTTGTTCATGCTCTCCATTAGGGATGTAAATAGGTACGGGTTAGCACATGAACCCAATCGCCCCAGCCTGTTGGGTTTTCTTTAGTTTGGTTTGGATTAAGGGTTCGATTCAATTTTAAATTGTCCAACCCTGTTCGTATTCAGTCCAAGTTTCAAGTTAATAGTTTTCAAAACTAATGAAACCTAACCTGAATCGAAGATATATACCACTGATTAATAAAGTAATAATATAATCTATTATGTGTCATGCACCAACACACTGATTTCTAACTTGATTTCATTTTCAAACTGCCTTATGTTCACTACCCCCTGATCGTTTCGTCGCCTTCACCCACCGGTCACTGTTGTTCGCTTCACTGGCCATCGTTGTTCACACCACACAACCTCCATCTTCGTTCACCACCAAATTCATTCTCACTGTTGGCTTGCCTGTTAGACCCGAAATCCCTGTCTAGCAATCTAACGACGCATGCCTCCACTTCCATTCTCACTCCAGCTTTCTTAATTTTCTTTGTATTTTCATAGCTCCCATGAGAAGCTAAGCTAAACTCTTTTTCTAGTCTAAGGTTAAAGTTTAGTTTTTCATGGTTGTGAGGTCTTAACATTCTCTATCTCTTTTCTTATTTTGGGTATTTATGTTTCTATTGTTTTTCACACCAACAATGTTTTGTGAGTTGTGCAAAAGGACCTTTTGCACAATTTATGAAATCGTGTAAAACTAATTAAGGATATAGATTCGTAATTGTCCATTAGTTCCAATAATTAGGAGTAAACAACAAACGCCATTGTGTGTAGATGCATAATATAACTTAAATAAATCGAGTGCACGCATTTATTTGTTAGAATTAGGTCCTTCTAAAATCTAATGTTATTGGTAGGTTAAATTCCTAAGAGCTTGTTTAGGGATTTTTTATTTATAGGAGAAGTAGTCAAAGAGTTGATATTGATTACAATAAACATAAGGAGAGATTAGTTTTTAAAATTAATCGGTAACTATAACTAATTTATCTAAAAATAAAAAGCACACCTTATAACCCACTTAATAAGGAAGCTTAAAAGCTCTCCACCCCCAAGTAAGAGTTGGGCCAAGGTTGAAGGAGGGTCATGCCACTATAGCTATGTAACAATTGAGATGAAAGGTGAAAAAGACCAGTTGAACGGCGCACATGGCCAAGAAGCATGGCCTCAAAGTGCAGGCCGTTATGTCCTTCTACCAACGTCAGTGACTTGCACGTGAGTCTGCCATTTCGTCTTTCTTTTGTTTTTTCATTTGCATTATTTTTTAATTACCGTTTGAATGTTTAATAATTGTTTATTTTTATAGTTATCTAAGAATGAGAGGACCAAGATTTAAAGGTATAATTCAAATGATTGTTAATTTAAATAGATCATTAAGATTAAAAGAATATGACAGGAATTAAATTTTAAAAGTAAAGAAATTTCGGAAAAGTTTTGATTTACACAATAATTTTTTTTTCTTACAAATTCTCTTATAAAATTTATTAATATTTTTTTTAAAATATATCAAACTAAAATAAATATATTTAATGTCTTAAAAACTTAAAAACATTTAATACTTTTATATGTTATCTAAAAGATTAATAAAAAAATTATAAGAAGAATTAAAATTATTCTTTTTTATATAATTCTTGTGTTGATCGATTTTATTTGGAGAGTATTTTTAGATGTTTATATATAAAAAGGATAAAAAAAAGCTAGATACAAATATACATACATACATACATACATACATACATACATACATACATACATACATATATATATATATATATATATATATATATTTATATATACACACACACAATGTAATTACTTAAAGTTTAAATAATGAAATTGGTCGGACAAGCAATTTGGATAAAGTTCACGCGTTAAAATGTTTTTGTGTCAGTTCTTTTTAAAAAAAAAAGGTAGGATTTTAGTTCGTGTAAAGATAATTTTATTTTTATATAATTAAAATTCATAATAAATAACTATATTTGAATATATAAATTATATTATAATTAAAATTTATAATAAATAATAAAAAAATTGTACATTTATTTTTTAATAACTTTAATACGAGCTAACTTATTTAATGGTTATCAGAACAATAAATAAATAAAACTTCCACATGATTATTATTTGAAATTTTAATGCAAGGTCATCCAATTTCAAAAATTAAATTATGCATCTCTTACCTATGTTCTATCACACATACACACAGCCTTATTGCACTCGAATCAAATTAAATAATACATCTCTGGCCTATGTTCTATCATGCACACAGATGCAACCCATTTACACTTGGACCAATGTAACACGTGTGTGTGTATATTAAATAACAACACATATTAACAAATTTTAACCTAAGCCTGACCTACACATATTCTAACCTAGTTCACATCTTGGTTCAACCATAGATCCTAGCAAGCATCAATTGCTTACATCCAACCTTTTAACAAAGGTACCAAAGGCTTGGTTACCTCAAGCATGGATAACATTATACACCCTACGTCTTGTAGTCACCTATTGCAAAATGAGCTTCCCAGCTACTATTGACCACTGGCACGGTACCCTTTAATGACTGGTGCATGATTCATGTTGAGACTCTCACCTAACACATTGTTGTCAAACCCTTTGATGGTAGGTATGATCTTGCATATTTTTTGAAATTGGATTTTATCAAGTTCTTGATTTTTTTTGTTATTCTATACTATTTAATTATTTATTTATCAAAATAATAAAATGTGTTAAGTAGTTCATAGAATAAACTAAGCAACCTTGACCCACTTTATGGGCCAAGTTGGTTAATTAAAAAAATGGGTCAATTTTTTAAAATTCAAAACCTATGGGTTGGCCTTAGCCCATAGGATCCTGTGGAGTTTTTACTCTATGGGCCTTTTGATCCTATAGGTTTTTTAGGCCTTGGCCTGTTTGGACTAAGGCTAATGAGATGAGATGGGTAGTTTTGACAGATTTAGATAAAAACTAATAAAAAAAGGAAATTAGGGTTTAAAATGATTAAAGTATTTTTAAAACAATAATCAATTTTTTAAATTGAAATAATTATACTTTTAAAATTTAAAAATATTTAATTAATTACTAATTAGGGAATAAATTATAATAAATAATTTTTTTACCAAATAGAAAATAGATGACATGACCTGAACTTAGATAACTATTGGTCTAATAACTAAGTAATTACATGCTTGAACACCATTTTACTTCAATCATTTTGTTAACAACAAAAATGAATCTTTTTTAGTGACATTGGGCAGTATGTTATAGATAAAAAGAAAAAGTGATTTTGATGTAAAATAATTTAATGATTATTTTATAAAGATTCTTAAAAAAGTAAAAGCTAGTTCATGTTTGTTTACAATCTTAAAAATCATTTTTTTTTATAGAAAAAGCATGTGATTTTATAAGAAACTATTTAAAATAGTTGTTGATTAAGTGCTTGGTTTGAGTGACACTAGGCTTAGTTCCCTTAAGTATGAGGTCAAGGGTTCAAATTTTGACTAGTGCATATGGAGAAAATCTTGTTGAGAGGGAGCAGCCCACCTATAAGCTATGAGTGCCAACAAATTCCCCAAAGAAGATTAAAAATCTTGGTGACTGATTGAGATATTTTTTTACAATCATATGTACTACAAAAAAATAGCTTCTAATTTTAATCAAAATTTAGATTCTTTTCAATTCTAATATTTTGAAAAACAAAAACAAACTAAAAAACTAAAAGAAATGATTTTTTTACAAAAAAAATGGGCTCATTATCATTGAATAAGATATTAGCCCTTTATTAAATTTTATTAATATAATATATTTGTTAAAACAAAAGACTGAATTTATAACCCTCAAATATTTTGATAATAAAAAACTAGTTAAATTATATATGTCCTTATATAATCGTTTGATCATTCGTTTGTAAGCAATTGTCTGATGTTTTTAAAATGAATATCGTCTTATCTTTTGATTAGATAAATTTCGTAACTAACAAATCTTATAGACGATGACAACGTTCTAAAATGATTTGCACATCAATCGAGCGTAAAATACCTCGAAATGTATAAAGCCTACATACCTACTCTCGAAGAAAGTCAGCGAAAAAGAAGCAATATGTGTGCGAATGTCAGAACGGGAAAACAGACATGACAATTGCTACAAGATTGAGTACAAGAATAGAAAAGATTAGCAGATTGCTTTATCTTATCAAATGACAAGTTGGTAAAAGTATAATGCTGCATTAATGCTCCAACGACTCTCTTCATCAGACGAAGATCGTCTTCTACAAAGCACTCAACGAATACTTTTGGAGAAGCTATAAATAGAAGAAAAGACCTCCTTCTAGTAGTTGTTGTTATCATAGTGGCTACTGTTTCTGAAAAATCATAACTCTTTAAGAAAAGAAAAAGCTCTTGTATATTTTCATATTGTAAAATTCTCTTTGTACTTCATTGTATATTCATCTATTAAGACGTTAAACCCAGCTGAGATAACTCACGTAAACCTTTTTCTTAACGAGATTGGTGGAAGCCTGAAGAGCTTTGATTTAAAAAATACTTGGATTTTTGCTTGGAGAGGCCAGTAAAAGACTACTTGGATTGAGCCTGAAAAGGCTTGTGGAAAGAATACTTGTAACTTGAAAAAGTTAGTGGAATTGGTTGTTGCCAAGAATTGGACATAGTCTTTGGGGGAGACGAACCAGTATAATTCCTATGTGTTTTCAGTTTGTCTTTCAGCTTTCGTCTGTCTTATAAAGCGTTTTTGAAAAATATTTTTAAGCTTATTTTAGACGATACGTTTTTAACAAAAGTTTTGCGAAAATTTGCTATAACACAATTCAACCCCCCTTCTTGTGTTATCTTTGTGTTTTACAATATTTCTATTATAAAATGGAAGTTTACAAGAATTAACATATAAAACTTTCCACTTGAGAATTAACATCTATTATTTTTCTTTATCTCTCTTTCTCTAACATCATATCACTTGTCCCTTACTTTTATCTCTCATTTCTCTTTCTCCTTGTAATGTATGTTGGTTTTAGTAGAAATGGAATGGACAAAAATATGAACAAGAAAAATAAGATAAAAATATTAGATTTTTGTCGTTTATTTGAGAGGAAAAATAAGAAGAAAGAAATTTATTTTTGTGGGACTGGCCAAAAAACATTTCTCTCGTAAATTGGAATGAAATGGGATGAAAATAATATCTTTTTTTGTTTATTTTTTAAAAATTATAATATATATTTTTTAAAAAATCATAAATAATTTTATGTTAAGAAAAAATATTATATTAAAATTATATTTTTTAATTATTATAAAAATATTTTTTTTATATAATTTATTTATTTCGTTTCATTCTCTTTTCTATTCATTCAACAAGGACAAAAAAATTATCCTACTTTCTTTCTTTGTATTTCTATTTGTTCAAATAGCATATTTTTCTTTATTTTATTTTTCCTCTATTTCCGTTATTCCTATTTTTTTTTTTCTCTTTTATTCACTCCATGTCTAGACATAACAAGTGTCATCTATCATTCGTCTGTCCACCGACCATATTCCAAAAACCAAATGTTCCCAAACCCCGACATTTTTGAAGTTACCGAGAGATTCTCATATTATAAATAAGATGGTGGTGGTTGTTACCTACCCTTACCATCCCATCCCATTCCTTTCAAAAAGGTGTTGGAGGGGAGGGGCGTGGAAAGTGGTTGACGAAGAATGGAGAAGTCAGGGAAGAGAGTGTTGCTGACCTCAAGCGGCGACGACGTTTCGCGAGGCATTGCGTTCCATTTAGCCAAGCAAGGGTGCAGGTGAACTCTCCCGCATCGAATCGCTTTTCTTATTCCTTGGTCGATGAATTTGTAATTTGTCGAAGGACGATTGATTCAGGTTGGTTTTGATCGGAGATGAGAGGCGCCTGCGGAGCATGGCGCACGAAATCATGGATTCCCTCTCCCTCGGAGACAGAGGTGCTGTGGAGGTCGTTGGATTGGACATGGAAAACGAAAGCGAATCGGCTTTCGATCACTCTGTGGACAAGGCGTGCCAGATTTTGGGGAAATTGGATGCTTTTGTCAACTGTTACACTTATGAAGGTAAACTAATAATAGTATTATGACATGATTGATGTGTTGTTTGTTGTCTAAGGTGGGGCTAAGCTGAATTGAATTGGGCTTCTTAACAGGAAAAATGCAAGAGCTTGTTGAGTTAGGTGAGAGTGAGTTCAAAAAAATAGTGAAGATTAATTTTATGGCCGCATGGTTCTTGTTAAAAGCTGTTGGCCGAAGGATGCGGGATTTCAACGCCGGGGGCTCCATCGTCTTTCTAACTTCCATAATTGGTGCTGAAAGAGGGCTTTATCCAGGAGCTGCTGCATATGCCTCTGCCTTAGCAGGGGTGCAGCAGTTAGTTAGGGTAAGACTAATTACAAACTTTGTCATTGTTATTTTGAAAAATGTTAGTAACACACTCTTTAACATATTCTTTTGAATACACTTTCTATGTTTGGTTGAAATTTATTGGAAATTACACAATTTTGTGAGTTTCATGTTAGGACTTAAGCATAAGAAGAGAGTCTAACCCGAAAGACTAGTCCATTAGGTGGAAAAACCTCATGGCTTAAGTACCACATTGAGCTTCTTATTCTACTAAATGTGGGACTCCTAACACTGCCATGCCCTTTAAGAGCTGATGGCCACAACGACTTCACTTTATCGACATTGACCCTGATGGTAGCCCTTTTCACTTTGACGGCTTCACTCACTTATCAGTATTTAGTACATTGCACCTTAATCTAGCCTATAGGTAACCCTTTCCGTAGCCCAACTCTCAATGAAAGCAACAATTGTTAGAACTTAAGCACAAGAGGAGAGTCTAACCTAAAAGACTAGTTCATTAAATGGGAGAGCTTCATGGCTTAAGTATCACATTGAGTTTCTTATTCTACTCAATGTACGACTTAGGGGCGTAGGCGGGTCTGACCCAACCCGCAAACTCGACCAACGTGACCCAACTCAATTATATATTTGTGGGTTGGGTTGGGTCATCAAGTTGAGTTGGGTTTATTTCAGCAAACCCAATTAAAATCGGATTGAGTCACGGGTTGAGATATTTCAAACCCGATGAACCCGGGCTCTTATTTAATTAATAAAAAATATAAAATATTATATCACTTGACACATTTTTAACACATTTCACTTAAGTTATTTAAATTTTAATTTAATTTGGACATACATTGGATGAGTTGAACTAATCAACTAATTATGTATTTTATTTTTCCTATTTTTTTCTGAATTTTTTCAAATTTCTAGATTTTTTATGCAACCTGATTACCCAACTCGATTTATAGTCGGGCTAGGCCACTATAGGAAAAAAACTCAAACCCGACCCCGACCCAACTCGATTAAATTTAATTGGGTTGGGTCTTAAATGAGGGTGAACCTGACTCAACCCGGACCATTTACACCCCTAGTAGGACTCTTAACATTTCACTTATTATTTAATGAGGTTCACTCATAATTTTGTGATTTTCAATAAATTTTAATCAATAGTAGGGAGTGTGTTAAAAGGTGTGTGCTAGAGAATGTGTTGCTTACACTTCTTTTTTTAATTTTTTGCTTGTACAAATTACATAATTGTGATATTGTCTACTTTTTTATTTTAAAATTCGGCTTATCAAATTTCATGTGTTTTACATTTAGATCCTATTGAATAAATTTCTCTATAAATACTTATACGAGGAAAAAAATGAGAAGGTAAAATAAATCCAACTTCTCTCATAAGTTAAAATTAACTTTATATACCTTAACATTTAAAGAAGTTAAGGTATATAAATTGATTTTAAAAAATTGAGGTGCCTAAGTTGATTTTAATTTATGGAAGAAGTTAGATTTGGTTTACCTCCTCATTTTCTTCTCTTATAAATACTTGTCAAAAAGTTTATCCAAACAGGACTTGGTGTGTAAAGAAAAAGGAAGTAAGATTTTGATGACTTAGTGACAAGATGTGTCCTAGTGTGATGAAGTTTCTTGGATCATATTACAAAATTTTGTTGACATTTTATTGAGAGAACTTGTGTTTTGTATGCAACTGAAACTGATTACACCCCAATCACTCCTTTGTACGATTACATCCTGTCTCGTGGTGATGATTGATTCAGTTCCATCATTGCCTGTATTGCTTATACTTGATTTGGATTACATCTTGGCATGCTAGTTGTCCAATGTCAATGCAAGTTAGAATGAGAAGTGGCTATACTTTTAGGAGCAGTGCCTGCATGGATTGCTAATGAGATGAGAGGAAATCATGTGCCTTTGCTGCTTGTTCAGAAATAAGAATTTTTAGAAGGATGATTCAAGTGCAATCCCTTAACAGCATAGAAAAAAGAGGGGGGGACTATCCCACCCTGCTAAAGGGGTAAAACTGCATTAACCACTCTTAAAACTTCTGATCCCCTTTCAGTCTCCTCTACCTTAAAAGTTATTCCCATTGTTCTTGTAATTCTCTTACCTTCAATTGTTCTATCAATCTATCTTACATATCAAATATGTTAATTATTCATATAATCTGTTTCTATATTGGGGACTGCTTTTATTCTAAACTTACGTAGAAAAATCATGCATATAAAGGACCTGATTTGGTTATTGTGTTGGAAGATAAGGTTGTGATCAATTTAAAACTGAAAGCATGTGATTAGAAAGAACCGGAAGAGTGAGCAAAATGGTGGCAAGAGTCAGATTTGATTTGGCAGAGGTGATATGCACAAAGGATGTGGTGCTTGTTTTATTGAATTATTTCGAATAGTTTTCAAAAGCAAAAGCAAACAATATTATTTGATCAGTTGACATGATTTAAGTCAAATTGGAATGTTTTTGGCTAGTTAACAAATTTATGTGGCTACTATATATGTGCTATAAGACATGATATAATTCAGCATACATGATAACATTATGTTGAATGACAAAAGTGAACACTTACTACCATTTATCTGTAGCTGCAATGACTTTCCTTGTTGCACTTTGGCTAGAGTTTAGCCCATTCTAAAGCCCATACTAGTATGCTAGAAGTTCCCGACAATGGACTATCACACAATCCAAGAGTTGCATTTCAAATTTGGAAATATTAGAAAGTCTGGTTGGTACTCTTTGATATTATCTTGTATTCAACTTTATTTTGTATCAAATACTAACTGTTTTTCTTCAGGTTTCGGCTTTGGAGATAGGGAAGTACCAGATCAGAGTTAATGGTATCGCCCGAGGCCTGCACCTGCATGATGAATTCCCATTATCCGTGGGCAGGGAAAGGGCAGAGAAATTGGTGAAGGAGGCAGCACCACTTGAGAGATGGTTTGATGTTAAGAATGATCTGGCTTCTACAGTCATCTATTTAATCAGTGATGGATCACGCTACATGACTGGGACAACCATATTTGTTGATGGGGCACAGTCTATAACCAGGCCTCGGATGCGCTCCTTTATGTGATTTTTCCTCACATGATTGCTGGCACTGAAAGGATTTTTGCAAGGAATGATCTACCATACACATTTTGGTTCATCATTGTCGTAGGAAATGACGACATTTCTAAAATTGAAAATCATATTTGGTGGGCTTGCTTGCAGTGTTTGGTATTGTAATAAATATAATTTATATGGTGAGCGTTAAGTTGCAGGTTTGTTAACCAAGTCTGTGGAAAAGATATAACTGTATGCAATGGATGAATTTAGTCTTATAACCCATAGTATGTCAAAAAGTCTAGTCATGAAAAAATATAAAATTCATTAATATATATATGGGATACGCCTCTATTTTCTCAAGAGGGGAAAATAAATTCTTATTATAAGAATATATATAAAAAGAAAGAGTGATGCACTCAATCTATTAATAATTCAAAATTCTAACTAAGTAGTTTCTCTAATAATAATAGCAGTACAAAAAATTATTTTCTATCCAAAATAAATTTATTTAAGTTTATGCATTTTTTTCTCAAAATTGGATAAATCAAATATTCTTTCAAATTTTGTTATTAATCACGAGGGTAAATAATAAAATAATAATAATAAAAAGTGTAAATTTCATTGCTTGCAGTAAGAAAATAAAAAAAAAGGACAGGATGTTACACCTGTCACTTTACTTTTTTGAAAATTTTCTTATATCAAATATCAGCTTAGGGAATGTTAGGTAAGGGAAAAGTTTTTTTATACCTAGAAAATGTGATTCCTAAAATCACAAATCCTGAGTATATGATTTTTGAGAATGGTTAAAATTCAATTGGTTAATTATAAACATTTTAAGAAATGTTTACACATTTTTTGAGAATAAAAAAATTCTTATATTTAGTTTTAATAGAATTTTTTTATATATATGTTTTTTTAGAATACCTTTTATTGAAATAACTTCATTAGATACACTAATTTAGGGGCCGTTTGGAGTGGTTTTTAGTTGTGAGTTTTGAAAATTTCAAAAACTACAACCAATTTTTAGTTTTTAAAAATTAGTTTTAGTTTTTTTTTTTTTTCTAATTTTTGGTTTCAAAATAAACTCACTTTGAAATTTCTTATTTTATTAAAATTAGTTTAAGAATATGTTTGTGTGATGACGACAGTGGTAGTGGTGATAGTAATAATGATGGTGGTAGCGGTGGTAATGCTGACGGTGACGGTTGTGGCGGTGTCAACGGTAGTGGTTGTGGCTGTACCAGTGGTGATTATGGCGATGCCAGTGGTGATGGTGGTGGCAGAGTCGGTGGTGGTGGTGATATTGCCTATGGTGGTGGCAGCGGTGCTGGTGGTCACAATTATGGTTGTGGTGGTAGTGGTGGCGGTGACGATGGTAGTAGTGATGAAGCTTATGGTGGTGGAGGCGATGTTGGTGGTCATGGTAGTTGTGGCAGCGGTGATGAGTGATAATTCTGGCAGCTGTGATGATGGTGGCGATGTTAGTGGTCGTGGTAGTTGTGACAGAGGTGATGGTGGTGGCGGTGTCGGTGTCGATGGTTGTGGTGGTGGTGATAACGATGGTGGTAGTGGTGACGGCGGCTGCGGAGATGGTGGTAGCAGTAGTGGTGGCAGTGACAGTGGTGGTGACAATGGTGATGGTTGTGGCGGTGGCGGCGGCGAGAAAGATTATTATCAAAATATAATGGTGTGTATTTTTTTAAAAAAACCAAATTCACAAATCCTTTTTTCTTGGTTTTGAAAATGAATGTAAAAGTGTTTCGAAATTGAGTTAAAAACCATTTCAGCTCCATTTTAGCCAAACGCGTTTTGTTTTGAAATTTGCATTTGAAAACTAAAAACCAAAAACTCGCAACAACCCTAAACGGGGCCTTAAAATTTTATTATTTAAAAACATATTTTAAAAATTTTAAAATTATAAAATATTTTGGCGTGATTATTAATATTTTTACTTAGTTTTTAATATCACAAATTTTTTTATTATCTCCACTTTAGGTTTTTTTAATAGTTCTATTAAAATATTTCTTGAATGTTGCAACAATAATAGTTTTACACAATTTGTTGGTTTTTTTGAAGATTTTCAAAGAATTAAAAATAAAATATTTAAAAATTATAATATTCAATATATTGAAAAAATAAAATTATTTATCGGTTTAAACATATTTTTAGTCCCTATAAAATAAGCGAGTTTTAATTTTAATCCTTATAAAATTTTTCTTTGGTTTTCATCCTCAAAAAACTATTATGTGACACTTGTTAACTGCTTATGTGTTTAACAAAAGGTCAAATGATCATCCTAAGTGGCACCCATTAGTGTTTGTAGTACCATGTTAGCATGTAATGCCTCTAAAATTTTTCTAAATCCTTAAAATAGATGTTATTTATCTACCTTAAAATGAATATTAAGGACCAAAAATAGTTATTTCAAATTTTAGAGGGATGAAAATCAAAGCAAAATGTTTTATGGGGACCAAAATCAAAATTCTCTCATTTTATAGGGACAAAAAAATAGTAACTTCAAATTTTTGAGGGATAGAAAACGAAGAATTTTTTTACAGAGATCAAAATCAAGATTTACTTATTTTATAGGCATTAAAAACATATTTAAGTCATATATATTTTATAATTTTGTTTTGTAAAATTATAATAAATATACTAAGAATATTTATTAGTACTTTTTATCCTTAAAAAACGTATTGTTAATTTTTTTTTCAACTTAAAAAAGTTAAATTCTCACCTCTCCTTATAAGAATTGTTTGTAGAAAACATGGGCCAAAAACATTATCAAAAATTAATATTTTATGAAAAAAATATATTTTTTTAAAATTGCATACAAAAGATAAGAAATTAATATTCTTTACAGTCCCGGTAATAGGGAGATTTGTGTTAATATTTTTCAATGGAAAAAATTACAATCAACAATATAACATTCTTGGGCATTTTTGCTTCACTGTTGAACTAACGCAGCACCTCTCATCAATTTTTATTTTTATTTTGCTTCACTATCGGCCTTGGATGTCTAGATGTGCCAAGCTCATCATCCTACAGAGGGTCTCGTCCCAGACGAAAGGAGCTAAACTTCGTGCATGGCATAGTGAATCTGAAACAATAATAAAAATTTAACAATTAAATAAAATGTAATTAAATATTAAAAATTTATTAATTTAGGGACCTAATTACAAAAATTTATAAGATCAAGCACATAATTACAAATTTTTTAAATTTATGGACCTAATTAACAAATTAAAATATATCTATTAAAAGGGGTTTATTAACCTATATCAATTAAAATAATAATTTTTTTTATTTGCTTATTATTAATTAATAATCATAAATTTTTCTCTATAACCAAAATAAATTAATAATTATAAATAATATCATAATAATAAAAGGGGATATTAAAAATTACATGATATATAACAGAATCATGATTCTGTTGTTAACCAGCCCGTATGCACAACAAAATCGTAATTCCGTTGTGTATCCAAACCTCATACATAACATAATTGTAATTTTGTTAAATCTAGAAGTTAAAAAAAAAAGAAACAACTCACAGGAATGTGAAGGAAGGGGGTGAACTTCCAACGATAGTGTGGTTTGTGAAAGGGAAGGTGAAGTTCCAGCAAGACTGTGACGGCATGAGCCTTTGGTGAGGGTGCCAACGAGAGAGTGAAAGAGAGGTGAAAAAGAGAGTGGCGGGGGTAGGGGGTGGGGGGAGGGGAATGGGGTGAGAATAATTTAAAAGAGTGAAGGGAGGGGAAAAGGCAGGGGTATTTAAGACATTTCATGGTTTTTTTTTTTTTAAAAAGGGTGAAAAGAGTGAAAAAGTGGGTGAGAATAGCAGAGACCTTGTATCTGGAGTAAAAAAAAAGGCTTGTCACTAGCAATTTCCCTCCAATCTAGTCATTAGTTTGTATTTATTAGTTGGGGATTCTATTTTCATCTCTTTTTTTTTCTTTGCACTTTGTGTTTTTTTATTTGTTTATAATTTTTTCTATAAATTAGTTTTCGGAACGTATTTTTAAAAAGTTGTGACCTAGTATTGTTATCTATATTATGAAAATTAATTTTCATAATGTATCGGAGCATAACGATATTATGAAAATTAGTTTTTGCAATGTAGTTATGTGTTAATACATTATGGAAACTAATTTTTGTAATGTAGTTATGTTCTAACATATTATGAAAACTAATTTTCATAATGTACTTAATTTAGTTAATTAGTCAATTTTCACATTTAATTTTTATTTTTTTAAATAACTTAATAACTTTATAAGTTGAATAACTTGATAAATAAAATATCCATGTCTTAATGTACTTAATTTTGTTAATATTTATTTATTTTAAACAATTTAATAACTTTATAGATTGAATAACTTGATAAATAAAACACAACACAAAAATATTAGTCAAATAAAAATAAGTCAACAAAGTCAAATATAATACATAAGTCATACAAAATAATACAATTGAAATCAAATACAATGAAGAAACAAAATAATCATGTACGGGTTTTTCCTCCTCCTTTGATATGTATAACCCATGTCAGTGATCACTTGCACGGTGTTCAATGTGTCTCGCATGGTGTTCCAAGTGTTAGTCCCCTCAATGACCATCCTCAAATCAAGCATGATTAAAGTAGCTAGAAAATCCTCTCAAACTCTACTTGCAAAAAATAATTTAACATAATTAAGCACCATAAAAAGTGTGATTATCATTAAATACATAGTAAATGAAAATACATAGATACTTACTGGATAAGCATGAGAGTCACTTAAACTAGACTTTGTCTGGCTTCTCAAAAGGTCTCCCTCATGTTAAGGTATGAGACATAGACGGAAAATGTGATGAAACTAATGAATGTATCCATCCATGCACTGTGTTGGATTAGCCGCCTGCGATCCTCTAATGGCATTACTAAGAATGTGATTGTGGTAGTGAACTATGATCACATTCTCAGTGGCAAGCACGTGACTAGTAGTCACACGTAGTAAATGAGGAATGCCTTGTACTAGTTCAAACAATCATAGCACCCTCTTCAATAGTAGGTAACAGTGATGGGCTAGATCTGATGAAGCTTGAGAAGAATGAGATCTCCTGAAAAGGCTGCTCCTCTCTGTGGACTGCATATGGCATCCAAATAACCTTTTCCGTTTGAGGGTTAAACTCAACCTAACCTAACCCAATGGATTAAACTCATTTTGTCATCCCTACTTGAAAGTGGAGGTGTGCATGGGATGAATTAAGACAAGTCCATCTTTGTCTCTAGTTTACCTGAAATTTTGATAGGATCATTTATTTGAATCCAAGCTCGACATGATCAAAATCCAATAATACACGAGACGAGACCCGGTTAAATTGATTTATCAACGTAATATATCAATCTTAACATTATGTATATTTAAGTTCTAAAATAAAAGGAAGTATAAAACTTAAATTAATGTATATTTTATAATTTATATTTCAAAATAAATATCATTATAAATATAATATCATGTTATTAAAAATATTATCTATTAAATAATTTTTTATTATTATTAATACACATTAAAAAAATTTATGCTTTTTAAAAAAATTTGGGCACAAGATCGGGTTAGGATGACCCAAAACATAACCCAAATTTATTCTCAAAATATATCAAATCTAATTTCTAAAATTTAAACCCGTCAAAATCAATATTGGGCTGAGCCAAATTAGTGAAGGCTTTTGCTATTTACACTCTTCCTATTTACTAAATACACTCTTCTTTTCTATTTTTTAATATAAAATTACTTAAGTAACTGTATTTTTCCTTCTTTTTTAAATACCATTCCTCACTTTCGTTTTACCACACTCCCCCTTTGGTTTCATCGTACTTTGCCACTTGCAGTTTCATCGCACTCCCTTGCGTCCTCTGGTTTCATTGTAATCTTTCACTTGTGGTTCATTGCACTCGTTCCATTTTGTTTTCACCATACTCCCCCATCTTTAGTTTCACTGCAATCGTCCCTCTTATTTCTCTTCTCGGTGTTTTCTAGAAAGTACTTTTTGAAATACAATATAATCACTATTCTTATAATAATTATATTGTGCTCTAGAAAGTAATTTCCGAAATTGAAAAAAAAAAAAAGAGATTGCACCTTACCTCATCACACATATTAACAATTTGGTTGAAGTATTTTACATGTACGATGACATTGAATATAAGAATGCAATGGGATGAGATTAAGGTGAAATTTTAATATCTTTGATAGAGGAAAAAAAAAAGAGGCGGGAAGGGGGGGGGGAGGCGGGAATACATGAGAGAGGTTAAAGAACTATGGAGATGGTTATAGAGAATAAGGTTTATACTTTTTTTTACATAAAAGGATATTATTAGTGTAAAGGGTATTTATAATAATAATAAATTAAAAAAGGGAGTGTATTTAGCGAATGGAGAGTGTAAATAGCAAAAACCATTAGTGAAACGAGATGGGTAATTCACATGCATGCTTGGAAGCTCGAATTTTGTCTTGTTCAATTTTTTTTAATTAAGATGCTAAGTGCCCATTTGTTGGTCAGGAAAAGATAGGATAAAAGAGTAGGATAAACTATAATCTTATCTAATATTTGATGCACATCAGATAACAAACTAGATAATGATACGATAAAATATAAATTATATTCAAATGACAAAATTATTTTTCTTGTTAAAATTACATATAATTTTCTAAAAGTAACTTTAATTTAATTTTTAATTTCAAAAAAAATATAATTTTAACTAAAGTATACAATATTATTTTTATTTATGTAGTTACTTTTCTTAAAATTATAAAAGAAATTATATAAGATTTTAAAAATTATAATTATTATTCAAATAATTTTCTTTAAAAAAATATTTGAATAGTAATTATTTAATTTTTAATATTTTAATTAATAATATACTTTAAATTTATATGTCAAAATTATTATTATTATTATATATATAATATAAATATATATAATAAATATAATATGTAGTAATATATTACTTAGCATGTAATATTATAACAAATAAAGGGAGTGAGGGAAAGAGAGGGCTTATTCTATTCTATTGCTTCCTAGCCAACTTCTCTCTTAGGATCCCTCAGGACAGGATAATATTATTATATTTTATTGGCACAACAAACAATAGAATACAAAAGGATCCTCTCATATCTTGGTCACCAAACAGGCCCTAAAAGTATTGTATTTTCTAAAGTATACCCGATGCTAGTAATGTTGTCTAAGAAAAAAGGAAAAGAAAAGAAAATGTTAGCAATCCTATTTTTGTGTTCTTTTTATTATTTGGTAAAGTTTATATCAAATTTACTAAATTTTGTGAATTTTACTCTTTATTTAATAAAAATAAAAAATATTTAAACATTAAAAAAATATAAAATTATGTGTTGGAAATTTTTTTTTGTCTTAGAAACCTATGTCATCTGTCAAGGCAAATATATCATTCCTGATTTTTCCGCCCTCCTCTCCAGCTTCGTCATTTCCTGTAGGTATTGTATAAGAGTAATGCTTCCAAACGAAGTTAACTTAAAACTCAAAACTACCGCAGTTGCATAAATTGCCAACTCAACGAGAAAGTCGGTAAAAATGGCTGTCCTCTAGAACCTGTTTGTTAACCATGAGGGCTGCCGAACAAAAAAAAGAATAAAAGAAAAATGAGGGCCGTGACAAGCATTCTGGCCGAAAAAGAAAATTCTTTCTAAGTCTAGTTTTTTTTTTTAATCTTTTTGTAAAAAAATGAGACCTTTATTTATTTATTTTTCTAAAGATCAAAATATTAGTATGTTGGTTATTGTGTAGGAGCATATAAAAATCTAATTAAGCTGGCCAACTCGTGCATGTGCTGGGTTCTCTCAAAGTTTCCCCTTTTGGGTCAAAGGTTTGAAAAGCTAATCCTAGAGAAAGGGAAACAATGGGTCTCTAAAACGGGATGCATTAATATACGTTTCATATGCTATGCTATATTGCTGATATTGTTAATTATGATTTAATGTGGTGTAGTGGGTGACAGCTGAAGAAGGAAAAGTAATTACATTTTTTCAATTGTAACTTTCAAGGTTAGTTTGCACCGAACTAATACTTCACCAAACAATGATACTTTCTCATTCTAATCTAAGGAAAAAAAGAAAGAAAAAGCATTGTTGTAGTTGATTGCGTAGGCCCTGCTCCCATTCATCCTAATCCATAGTGTCAAGTTGCGGATACGGTGGATATACTTTTGAACTCAAACAATATGGCAACATCAAAGATGGACCCAATTAACCAATTATATCCATCAACCCTAGTTATATAGATGATTTTTCGGGGGTGCATATGAGAAGGTATAGTAGTAGCTCAACAAATTTATGCTTTAGACCTCAAGCTAATGATAATGGAGTAGATGACTGCATTTTCAGTCTGGCATGTATGAGAGAGACACTTGCCACTTGATTAAACTAGAACACTTTTAGGCTTATAATTTCCACCAAATTAGTACTACTTGATTATATCTATGCACTGATCCTGCAAAACAACAAATGTTAGGTTGGCAGTGGGCACGGCACCAATTTGAGAACTTCGTGTTTCGTGGGGCGTTAGCCTTGTCGATATTTTGAAGCGTTACGTTTATGCATTATCGATTGGTCTTTATTTGATGCCAACGAACTATGGAACTCATCACAGAACGAGAACCGGTAGGAAGCTGTTCTTAATTTGTATGTTAAGGAGGCATTTGTTGTTGGACACATCACATGTGAGGAATGTAAATTGGCCTTTGTTTTTAATTCTTTTTTACAATTATAATACTAAGGTGGTTACAATCACATAATTTCATTCATTAATATATAATTTGTTTTTCCGTGAGTAGCACCGACATCGTGTTAATCATTTGCAATATTTTAAAGTTTCCTTTGAAAATTAGCATGCAAACACCAAGGACATGTCATGTGCTGCACATCACAAATTTAAAAAAAGTTATTTAGTTTTAAGGTTTTTCAGTTCTCAGCCTTACTTGTGAATTGAATAATAACTGCTGGGCTACAAGCGTTTAGTTTAGTTTAAGCATTGAAAAATAAAACTCATACGAAAATTAAAGTGGAATAAAGAGATACATAATGGTATCAGAAGAAAAGAAAGTGATAAAACAAAATGATTAATTAAGCTTTAATCAAGAACTTCCTTAAAATTGTTTACACAAAAACGTTATCCGGTCCAAACCAATCTAAGACAACACAACTTGTGGCTTTGAAAGCAATGTCTCAATAATGTGAAAAGATGCCAATGCTTACACTATCAATAATAATACCGCCCCATGCCCACTTAAGCCTTCCTCGCTTAGTTCATCCCAAGTCCGAGTCATTACCAGCTATTGACATTAGACTTCTAACCCCAGGTCCCCAGCCCCCATTAAGCCATCAAACGATAACATAAAATTATATATATATATATAATTTTCTCAATCACGTCAACATAAGTAAATAAATAAAAATGAAACTATTATATAAAGATAGTTCAAGCGTAACCATCAATATCATATTCATATATTTACATTATGTGCAATTATTTATAGGTTAGAAAGTCGGGCTATAGTATGACAAAGAATAGAAGACCAAAATGATTAAAATAAATAAAATGCAATACACCAGTAGCTGACTGCAAAGTGCAAAGGACTGAGAAGCCATTTTTGATCTTTTGTTTCATGCAAGTGGTCATGGTGTTGTTTTCGCTCGGGTTGAAAACAGAAAAACTTTCTTTGTCCACTATTTCACCGTCTTTGTACTTTCTTTCGGGGAAGGATCCTGACCCCACTAGCAACAAACATCGCGTTATTCTAAGGTTCCATTACTAATGTTTCAAATTAGAAAAGCTTATTTGAAAAAGAAATAGAGATTTAATTTAAATAAAATATACAGGAGTATTTACTTTTCTACAAATAGCTATCATTATATCTTTTTTTTTGTGGTTGTTAATTATTAACATGGAAGGAGTGATTATTTTTTCCATTGATATTCACATCGTTTATATATAAATAAAATCTAAGTAAAAAAAGAAATAATTAATTTTATAATTATGGTAATTAAAAAAGTCAAAATTATTGTCTTAATTATAATAATTAGGAAAACTTAAATCATTTCCTTAATTACAATAATTAAAAAAGTCTAAATCCTTGTATTAATTATAGTCAAAAATAAAGATATAATTAAATTCAATTATATTACATTTGATTCTTTATATAAAAAATAAATAATTAATTTACCAAAATCAATGAAAATAATTAAATTAATTTTAATTAATAATATCATAAATTTAAATTTTATTTCAAAAAATAACTATAAAATTAAATTATTTAAGTGATGATTATATTTAATGACACTACTCATAATTCAAGAAATAATTTTTTTCAACAATAAGTGTAACTTATATTGTTAATAGGCCAATGAATAGTTGAATACATCCACTTACATTAAAAATGAGTGAATATCTCATCAATAAACTTTACAATAAATTTAAAGTATAAAAAGAAGTTAACAATTTAAAAATAAGTCTATTTCTTATATAACAAAAAAAAAAAAAAACACCCATATACAACTAGAATTTTGCTCATTATTAACAAGGATAAGTATCAATAGAGGTTGAGTCTAGTAAAAGAGACTAGTTTCCACAATGTGACGAATCAAAGTTTGAATCTTCAAGGTGTGTTTACTTTTCAATTTTTCCAATGCTAATTTGGAAAATACTATACTGTACTCTAATTAATGCATTCATAAGCAAAAATAGCATCCCAGCTATTAATTGGCTTAAAAGGAAAAAGATTCTTTTGAAACCGATTCCTGAGAGAGGATGAGGAGGCATTCTCAAGTTTATAAGTGCCATTGCCTGCTGCAATGGACACATGAAATGAAGTGTCTTTCTAACAGCATTTGCAACAGGCAGACATAACGTAACTTTCCTGCGAAGGAAGTTTTATGTCCATTATATTATCAGAACTCTTTTGTCTCTGTGGCCTGCAAGTAAACCGTGCTGCTGTAACAAAATCTCAGCTCTATGGCATCCTAGCCCATTTTGAGAAAAACCACAAAGATCTTGAATTTGACCGATTCAGGAAATGGGTTGTCAGATAAGGCTTCTGGGTCTGTGTCTATGGATGTACTTGGCAAACTTAAGCTTCATTGGAGTGGGTGCTGTGAATGGAAGAGGAGGTGCTGCTGTGAAAGGGATTGTTTTAGTTCATGGGAAATATGCTATTGGAAGGATTGATAATGATTTTGTCTGTGCAACTCTGGATTGGTGGCCTCCTCAGAAATGCGACTATGGAAAATGCAGTTGGGGTCATGCTTCTCTGCTCAATCTGGTTTTGTTCCTTTCTTTTTGTCCTATGGTTTCTGAATCTGTCAAAAAATTTTTATTTTTTTTTCCAGAATAATAAGATTTTTTTTTTTAATTTATAAATAATATTCTCATCATGATGACGTTTTTTTCTTCTTTGGAATGATGCTTGAATCTATCTAGATTCTAGAATGCATGTCTAGGGGGTCTTAGCTCAGCTGCAAAATAATTCCTGCAAAAACAGTGTTTTTTTTTTCAAATTATAATTTTCTGACCACGTAATGATGAGATTATAGTGTATACCCCCCGTACCACCAATAAAGGTTCTAGTCATGTCACAAACTTTCAGAGTCTGATACGGTTGTTAAAGGTCAGAGAGAATTTACATCTTATAATTTTCATCTCATGCAGGACCTCAACAACAAAATTTTGTTAAATGCAGTGAAAGGTAAGAGAGAATTCACATCTGGGTTATTTTCACAGCAATTTACCTCATTTTTCATTACTTTTAGTGGATGATTCACGGTTGTTTTTGAGAGTTTATTAAGCTGTCATTGCATTTGAATGTTTTGCAGCCTTTTCACCCTTAAAAATTAGATTAGGTGGCACTTTGCAAGACAAGGTCATATATGGAACTGAAGATAATCGGCAGCGCTGTGCTCCTTTTGTTTGGAATGATAAAGAAATGTTTGGTTTCACTCAAGGGTGCTTACCCATGTATAGGTGGGATGAGCTAAACAGCTTTTTCCAAAAAGCAGGGTAAAATCGGTTTTCCCTTGAGTTGTTACCCATGTGTGTGTTTCTGCGTGTGTTTTAGGACTAAACGGATTCATCTTGTTGATATGGCAACTGTGTTATTAACAAGTTTAACATCAATGATAGGTATATTTCAGGGCTAAGGTCATCTTTGGATTAAATGCTCTTGCTGGAAAATCAATAAAGTCTGGTTTTGCTGTTGGACCTTGGAACTGTACCAATGCTGAATCTTTAATACGATACACCGTAAGAAAGAAGTACACCATTCATGGTTGGGAACTAGGTAAGTGTATGCTGCCCTCATTGCAAATAGCATAGTAAATGCTACTGGTACAGTAAGACTAGAATTGAAATTGGGGATACCTTAAGGGTCATTATCTTTATCACCAGGCATGAGTTCACTTGACAATGACAACCATTCATCCACAAATTTAATTTTTGATATAATATTCGTAGTTATCAAAAAAATTTTACTAAAAGAAAAATGGCAACTTTCCTTCTTTAGAATTAATTGTGCTGTTGTATAAGCCATAATGAATAAATCCGTCTTGTTTGAGGACTAATGTGTGTGGACTAACTACAAGGAGCTTTTTGTATGGGCAGGCAATGAATTGTGTGGAAATGGAATTGGAGCAAGTGTTACTGCTGATCAATATGCTTCTGATGTAGCTGCTTTAAGAAACATAGTTCAAAATGCATATAGAGGGATTGAGCCAAAGCCACTAGTCATTGCACCTGGAGGCTTCTTTGACTCAGATTGGTTCAAGGAATTTATTAGCAAATCCGGTAAAACTGCTGATGTGGTCACCCACCACATTTATAACCTTGGGCCAGGTATCTACCACAGAACTGGATATAAATTTATCATGTTTTCCTATTCTCCATGTATTTGATTATAACTGAAAGCTACTTACAGGAGTTGATGACCACCTAACTGAAAAAATTCTTGATCCTTCCTATCTGGATGGAGAGGCTAACACATTCAGTTCCCTCAAAAGTATACTTCAAAGTTCAGCAACCTCAGTAAAATCATGGGTTGGTGAGGCGGGAGGGGCTTACAATAGTGGCCATCATCTTGTGTCTGATGCATTTGTCTACAGCTTCTGGTTAGTGCAACTCCCCTCGCTTTGTCAATATCAGCAGGGATTCCTTACAAGTGTGTTCTCTAATGTGATCATATTAAGCACAGGTATTTGGACCAGCTTGGCATGTCAGCTGTTTATAACACCAAAACGTATTGCAGACAGAGTTTGATAGGAGGAAACTATGGTTTACTCAATACTATCACTTTCATGCCAAATCCAGACTATTATAGGTACTGAAAATTGAATTTCCTAGTTGAACAATGAGCAGCATAAATAATTAAATATGGACTGATTTCGTTCAGCATTACTGTGTCATTATTCATGAGCCGATATATTAGCTTTTGTGTTCCCATGTGTGTGATGTTTGCTTCATTAATTGCTTGCCACCTTGTTAAGGAACCTATTTCTAATAGAACAAGGGGTTTAATTAAGGGGGTCCCATTTGAAGTTAGATTCATAATGATACTATTTTACAACATTTCTTAGTTATGTGCTTTTTTCCTTACAGTGCACTTCTATGGCACCGACTCATGGGAGGACGTGTCCTGTCAACTACCTTCTATGGGACAAAGAAGATAAGAACTTATGCACACTGTGCAAAGGGATCCGTAAGTGAAATTCTGTGTCTGTACATGCTAGATGTATTATTTGTGAAATCTGATTTGATACTCTCTTACAGAAAGGAATCACAATACTATTGCTCAACCTGGACAACAGCACCACTGTTCAAGTCAAAGTGGCCTTAAAATTTAATAAGCTACCTTACCGTAGAGTGGGTGAACCAGCCAGAAGAGAGTACCACTTAACAGCACCGGACAGGAATTTACATAGCCAAGTCATGTTGCTAAATGGAAAAATTTTAACTGTAAACTCAGCTGGTGAAATTCCTCCTTTGGAGCCTGTATATGTAGACTCATCAAAGCCAATAATTGTTGGTCCTCTATCTATTGTATTTGCTCATATACCAAATGTTCTTCTTTCGGCCTGCACCTAGCTCAATGGCACTAGGTGAAACCGAAAATTGGTTTCACTTGGTGGTTGATAAAATAAGAGAAATAATACATGAAAATTCTGTTTTAAATTTATTGGTGATAGTTGCTCTTTTTTCTTCCCCCTCTCCGATGGGGTCTGTAGGATTTTGAATTATTTGTTTTCCAATGCTTACCATTCAGTTCTTATGGCAATTTTTAAATTTTATAAACTGGAAGTGACATTCAATTTCTTGCCACAGGTGGAAGAGACAATTTTCTCCTTCACATTTAATGCTTGAATCTTGATTGCTTAATAGCTGTTTGCCAGCAATAATTTATTCAAGAGGATTTTTTTTTTCTTTAATCAGAACGAGAGTTTCAAAGATATTGCATGGTCCTCTATTAACAATGGTTTTACTAATCATTGTGTAATGTTATTTATTTAATGTTAGAAAGACACATTTTCGCTGTAATTTTTAATTAAAACCTCTTATTTATTAATTTTCGAACTACTAGTATTATTTAAAGGGAAATAAACAATAAAACCGTACTAACAAATGAGAGCCAGAGAGATCTCGTCAGGGGCACGTGCATGTTATCCATGGCAGTTGACCTCAAAACTAAAGCTACAGAAAAATGGCCTAAAATGAAATACACGCTATATCTTACAAATCATACTCCTACCTTATAAAGAAAGTATTAAATAAAAAAATAAATACATTTAATGTCTTGAAAATATTAAACGCATTCAATACTTACTATACAAAAAAAGTAAGAGTATTAGTAATATGACATAGGGGGATTTAGAATTATATATATATATATATACACACACACACACACTATTGCATGGAGAGTTTGGTGAGAAATTTGAATGGCTTAAAATGTTAAGAGTATTCAAACAATTTTATGATTGAAACTTGCAACAGAAGGACCAAAGCACCAAAAGTTGGTAGGAAAACTGATTCTTGACTTTGAAGGATTTAAACACGTCAATACATTTTTTGGTGACCAACCACCATACCATCATCTATTAAATTTAAAAGTATCCAACTGCCATAATAAGCTACAGTTAAAAAGAAAAGAAAAGAATATATACAGTAATGTACCTATACTATCATTTCTTTGTACTTAAATAATCTGATTTGTATATCAAGCGTATACACACCCCTGTCAAAAATCTGCTTCGCATGAAGGTTTCTTAAGTTTCTAGGCTGTGTTCAGAATAATAAATGATTGGAACATGAATCAGTTTTGCTCAGAAAAACTCTGAGGCTTACTGCTGGCGAACACCAACCATACGATGGTACCAGTCACATAGAAGAAGATTGATGGCGCAAATAGTGATATCTACATGGTATAGAGATGAAATATAAATCAAATTCACAGAATGATATACATCAAACAATCAGAAAACAGCTAACATTAACAGCTACTTACAGTCCATGAATGAGTTGAATCAAGAAGATAACCAGTGAGGGCTACACCCACAATTCCAGGAATAGCCCCGACAGTATTAGTTATACCCTGAGAGAAAACAGAATAAAAAAGAAAGTCAGATACAATTAAAATCAAATATATATTTTACTTACAAAAATTATGGGCATGGCTCCCACCTCTGACAGCAAAAAGAAGTATGATTTAATCTAGGAGGGAGTAGCATTTACAAGCTAGGCCTAGACAACAACTTAGGCGAAGAGGAATTTTTTTGGTTGGGAAAATCGGATGGTCTTCAAACTTAGGATTAGAGCAGAAGTCCATCCACAGTTAATAATTACAAACTAAAACTCATAATACATAAGGCCTCAACATGAACTGGATAGCTGAAAGATTGAAATTCTTTATTTAGAAAAATTAAATTAATATAGTTTTAAAGATGCAGAGAATAATTGTGTCCCTTTTTTCTTGAATTTGGTGGGAAAATGATGCTACCTTCTTCAATATTTTTTAGGCTGGATATCAAGGACTCAAAAATAATGACAGATATGCAGAAACTACAAAATGAAATTACTGCAGACAAGGATTTGAAATGACACTAGCCAGCCAAGGATTTTGTTCTTTAGGATATTTTGCCAAAACTCCTCACAACCTTCAACTGTATGATATAAGAATAAAAGTGTAAGCACACATACTAGAAGTATACTTGCATATTCTGGTGACATGTCTTGATGGGTACAATAGAGTCCTGGAGAAGCATATAAATACAGACAGTCAAGGCTAAGAAAAATATATGAATCAGACAAGGTATATTTGCAGGATTAACTAGTACCTGATAAGGCAAAGCTTGAGAGGGCTAAACCACCTGTGAGAATCCCCACAACCTCCCATGGCGGTAACCCTAGATCCAGCGATGAAAGAGTCATGCAGATTGCAGGGGACAAAAATGCAATTGATTGGCAGATCTTTCGAACCTATATATATTTTTTAAAGAAATTCAGGCAGCCAAGAAATTAAGAATAAAAATCAAGATAGGTGTGTTCAAATAATTTGTCAATTGTCATTGACATGTCTACATTGGGTCTACAGCCACAAAATTGCGTCCACATCCAGCAAGGTGTAGTCAGTAGTCTTCTCTTTACCCTAACATGTATTGTGTCCACAGCCAATTTGGATGCAAAATTTAGCATTAGAGATGGACTCATGGCTACAGAACATGAAATTCCATTTCTTTACAAAATATGATGTCAACTTTATCATAAGGAAATACATTTGATATCATACCATAAGTAGTAATTATTCATGTAACAAACAACAAAAACAAATGACGTTTCAGTGCCTCTCATACCACAGTGATTTCAACTCCTCTTGAAATCAAGTTGTCAGCTGATTGTGCTGCAAGACTAGTAACAAAGATTGAAGCCAGTGGCGGAAGAATAGATACCTGAAATGATTAAGAATCCCCAATGGTTAGTATATCTATATGTATCTGAGTAGGTCTGTTTCCTCTCAAAAGAACACCTTTAAGCAATATTTTTCTAAAAAAAAAAGAAGACTAAACTGATAGGTTCAATTCAACTAGCCTGGAGTTTAGCCCAGTCACCTCTAAAATTTAACATTATCAAGAAGTCGCAAAGCCATTGAAAACTAGGTTAAATTGGTTAAAAAAAAGTCCATATTGAATTGGAAAAAGTTGTATTCATTGAGTGCAAGCCCCTTGGCACAACAGTAAGATTGTTGCCTTGTGACTTGGAGATTACGGGTTAAAATCTTAGAAACAGTCTCTCCACTTGTTGCGGTAAGGTTCCCACAACCCCCAAGATGGAACTATAAATTCATTAAGTTTAAATAGTTTAATATTATTCAACAATAATTTGCTATTTTATTACTATTATTTTTTAGGCCAAATTTTGGGCTAGCTAGATGGTGTGAGGCCATTGAAGGTTTGTGTTAAGAAAAAAAAGACAGATTGAATAATTTGTTAATAGGCAATTATGTTTATGTTAATTCTGTATTAGGTAGTTATGTTTTATGGTGTGCAGTTATAGTGCTATATATGTGGTATGACAGCCCTGCAAGAAGCAGTCAATGTGTCAGTTTGTTGTTTGTGCTGTTTTGAAGGAAGAAATTCCTAATTAGGGGTAAACCCTGTGTAGTTGATTTACCGTTCTTCAAATCTGGTCTATATACCAGATTATTCTAGCAAATTATAACTTTTTTTGTGTGTTCAATTCTTGACCTCAAGTTTTGCAATTATTTTTATTTATTTGACAATTATTATAATTGGTTTTATTATCTCTGGTCTGACCAGGAGGTCAAGAGGTTGGACAGTGAACTGGAGGCGTCAACGGTTTGCTGTCTGGTCCAGTTTCTCAGAACACATCAGGGTTCGTCCACAACATTTTTCATTGGAAATTTGTTATACTAAGTGTTGAATTTAGAGGGAGAGAAAGAGATAGGATGGAATTGCACGAGTGAAATTGCTTTCTTATGCTTGAGTAAATCCTTTATGCAGAGCATCTACAAATATAGACCAAGTGAGTGCTACTTCCTAGATACTAATTAAATGCATTTAACATGTGATATACACATGAACCACGTGGATATTCTAACACTAAACAACTCCTTAATAATTTTGTCAAATGATGATATGCCAGTTTTGAGGTCCACTGCAGCATTAAGAAACTTGTGGTAAAATTGTAATACAAAGCATGTCATGTTGCTAATCTATTGAACAAATGAAAAATATGCCAGTATAAGCATAATTTCAAGGCCTGTCTATCTAACAAGGAAATTACTAGTGAGCAATGATGAGTTTATGCTACAACAAAAATCCACTATGTCCCTCCTCCTGTTACTGAAATAAGATAGCTACCAAAGAACTGGACCACTATTAAGTACAAATTCTAATTACAGTATATTTTGTAAATTCTATGTCAGAATATATTTATTCCAGCTTCATTAGATGGTAGGCATCAAATATCTAAGAATAGAGCTTTTCCAATGAACTGCTCACATATCAAAATGTAAGACCAGTAAAAAAACCTGATTTGTTGAAAAGTAATGTCATATCATAGTAATGCAGGGCTATTTCTTTAATAAAATCATTTGAATACATGTCCAACCAATTGCGTGAAGGCTAAGATAAGCCGATTAACAATTTATACATGAATTCCATTTTGATCTTCTATGAATGAAATGAGTTTTAAACCATATACTACCACTTATTTACAATAACCACTGAAATGGATGGCTCGCTGCACATCCATTTTGATCTACTATCAAAACAATGAGCTTTGAGGTTTATCTGTCTAAAACAGCTTATTGCACATCCTATCTGTCAATATCATACATAAAGAATGAAAACAGCTACTTTTCCCTCTTCAAGACAAGAATAGACTAGGTTAGCTAAAACTAGAAAGAAAAATAACTGGGTCTTACCCATGCAGCTTCGGTGAGATTTAGATTCAGCTCCTCACTACATAGCATATAGATGGACGAATTAGATTCTCCGTTGGGCGAAAACTGTAAGAAATACTAGAACTAAATTTCTGTACAATTTTAAAACACAAACTTTTAAGAACTGACAATCATGTAAACCACAAAATTGTCTAATTCCTCACAAGAATTTTTCATACATAACTAAGCTTAATAGTAATAGATGGCCAAATGGCTGTCAGTGATCATCATTATGCATCAATATGGAATCTACAAAGTAATGCTGAGCAGTTTCAAAGTAAACTTAGTTTTTCCAAGGCATTATAGAGCTTTTCCACGATTCAGGTGGTTGCAACTACAAGTTTGAATTTGATGCATAAATACGTTGAAACCATTAGCAAAGCATCATAAAATTCTTAACACAATTTCTTTCACCTGAGAAAATTCTAAAGATGAAATGAAATTGGTCCATTCTAGGCAATGAAAGAGAAAAGATAAAGAACTTTATACCTTCAAAATTTCCATAACACAACCGGGGAACCTCAAGTGATAGAACTATAGAATTTATTATCCTTTATGCACATGATCCAATTGTTAAACCTAATGCATAAATTATTTATAATTACTTTCTTTCCAAAATAAATCAATATTAAACATGGAGGATATTTAAAAAAAAAGAAAAAAAAGAGCAGTCAAGGTGTATGATCAGAACATAAATATTGTTTGGCATCACCTAAAAGCAACAGGGTTCAACAGTAAAGTCATAAATTTTATATTGAAATTTCCTCACAATGTAAAATTCTAAAATGTAATAAAAATAAGTTTGGTTCCACCTTATGCGTATATAACTTGTGTAAATAAAAAGGTGAATCCAGCTTCTTTATTGCATATTTATGATACGATAATTTAATTAAATTTCTGTACCAAAAATATGTCATGGATAAGTAAATGTTAAAATGAAAGAATCAAATTATTAGTGCAAAATGTCTCAACTGACTCCCTGATAGCTTGTTGGTGAAAGATAGCAAAAAGTAGAAAAAGGTAAAGCATTAAATGCTCAAAGGGTACCTAAAAAATGTGGGAAGCCATGATAGACAGTTATAGTGACCCCAACTACCACAGAAATGAGTATATATCATAGCCCACACGGCACGATTTTGGAAAAAGGCCTTCCATGGTACATCCTGTATTTTAAGAACAAGACACAAAAACAAAGTTCAATTGCAGATATTGTTAGTATTCACTCAATCTAACCCAGAGTAAGTCTTACACACACACAGAGGCAAAAGGGGTTCGGCTATTTCTGAAGTTACAAAATGAGATACTTTTAAAAGGAGAAAGTAAAATTAGGTACTATTAGGGAGGGTAACATCATGCCAAATGGAATGATATCTAACATTTGAACTCTTTAGAATACTTGGAAATTGGAATTGCTTGAGAAATTCCTCTCAGGCCCCGTGAATTTATATTTAAATCTGATTACAATGCAAATCCTTAACAAAAGACAACTTCTAAATCGTAGGGAGAAGAGATAAGGATATTATCATCTATAATAACTAATACTAGCAAATAGTTGTCAATAAAAAAATATTAGAATATAATATTTAGAGTCATTAAGCAGAACAGCCAAGTCATTCCTAGGGCCATTCAAATTCTGACACAAAAGAATGAGCTCCAAAACTGTCATAAATTTTTTATCCATACCTTCAAAGAGCCATTCAATTCTTTCAGAGAAGTTTTCCATGATTGTGTGACTTGTGTCATAGTATCTTTGGCTGCTGTCAGACAATCGATGTCAAAAATGAAAAAAATACCAATTAAACTATAAGGCTCAAAATAAGTAAACAAAAGAATGAAAGCCTTGAACTGAACATCAAAGGCAACTTATATACGAAAATGCAAGCTACCTTCAACGTGTAAAATATGAAGAACAGAATAGTAAAAGATATTATCTTCATTTATAATTTATCAATTCTTAAACAAAAGTACAGATTATGAGGACTAGTCTACTTATATGCTGAAAATCTTTATTGACATGTCAGAGTGCCAAATTAACATTATTTGAGTAAACACCTTTGTTCATGAGATTGTAAGCATCAGAGACTTTAGTCCCTGAATTTTCTAAACTCTCATTTAGTTTTTTACTTTGCAAAAGTAATTCACTTTAGTCCTTAATGTCAATGAATAATGAGGTAGAAAGGTCTAAAGTGAATGACTTTCTACAAAGTCATGGACAACATGAGGATTTAGAAAAGTTAGAGACTAAAGGGACCAATTCTTACAAGTTCAGAGTTAATTGGAGGTAACTAAACATTAATTATTTAAACATACACAAGGAATAATCTAAGTAATTATGTAGGTGACTCACATCCAATGCGACAGGCAACACTGGAGTATTAATGATTATTATGGCAAGTACCCAACCACAAGAGGTGTAAGTGGCGGATAGAATGATTGAATTTGACTCCTCTAAAGTCAGCTCTCACTATAGAAGGAAACTTAAGAAATCTCAATATTGATGAGAAAATCAATGGTAAATATATTATGCATATGCATAACAAATCATGAATTTGTTAAAATCTACTCTCTTGATTTTCTCATTAATGTTTGAGATGCCTCACTTTTCTCTCTAGAGCTAACTGTTTATTTTAGAGGAGTCAAATTCAGAATGAATAGTATTGACAAAAGCAACACCAAACAAGGCTACAAGCTGATTCATCAACTATCATTTTGCAGTAGTGTTGATGGAGATGAAAGCTAAAGTGACAACTCTACCAAGACCAAGCCAGATTAAGCAGGCAGGTAGTACCATAGTAAGAATGGGCTCCATAGTATTTTTCAAAAGAAAAGAAAAATGTTTCCAACAGATTGGATGATAAAGTAATTTACTTAACAAATATCAATTCCAGCAACTCATGAAGCCTAATAGATTGTAAAACTTTTCGACTAGAAAGGTATCATTTATCATCATTCATTTAATAACAAAATATTTTTTACCTAAAATTAAGAAAGCACAAAAAATTAAAATAGATCAAGATCTCACATGAAAGAGATTCTGCGCTTAACTGTGTTTCACCTCCTCAAGAAATTGAAACCCCAAAAACCTTCAAAATTCATGGCAATAACACGAGTCATAATTTTAATCAAACAACCATATTTGCAGCTCATGATGCCTAGAAGAGGAAGTTCACTAATTTAAACTAATACACAAGTGGAAAACTGTGATAGATTAATCATTTCTACTTACCAAGCAATCCCGAAAAGACCAAATATATAGAATACTGATTCCCAACCGAGATTCTGGATAAGGGGAGGAGCCAAAAGAAGCCTGACAGATATTACAGCGTTAAAATTGAAGGTAGACAATGAAAAAAAAATTACAATCCTGTGTGACACTCATTCTTATTTACATCTTACTACATGCTAGAAAATACGTACCCCATAACACTTCCAACACTCAAACCACCAAAAACAAATGCTACTGCCCGTGAGCGCTCTTCCAATGGTATTGACCTGCACATGGAAATGAACCTTACCAATCAAAAGGGTGAAAAACTGAAAAATATTATAATTGGCTGAAGAAATGTATAGTATTTGTCAAAATCACTAATTAGATACACACACATACACAAACCTAATTTTAACTTAATAAATAGTAGAGCTTAGGCAGGAATCAACTATTTTACCCAGAAGTTTGACTTAACCAAAACATGAATTTTCTCCACTCACAGTCACAGTTAACATAAAGACTTATTTTTCATATTTAAAATCCTTATCATGTGAAAGCAGTGTGCTCAACTAGGAACTAACCCTAAACTCCTAAAGCTAGATGTTTTATCAATTTTGGGAGGGAGCTAGGTTGGGTGAGCAAGATGATCAAAACATTTTTGTCCAGCTCCAAACAGTTCTTCTTAGTGTTCTGCATCTTTATTTTGCTTTGGATTCTTATCTTCCAACCAAAAATTCAGAGTTCCACCAAAATTTCTTTATGGGGAGAAACTAAAGACGTTAAATAATTACAGTTAAAAGGAAAATAATCTAAAAGTTAACATGCTGACTAAAAAGGTAAGCAGAAGTAAAAAATCAAATCATAAAAGAAACAAATAAACAGAAAATCAATTTGAACCCAACATATACGGATGTTTACGTGCCTGGCAATGAGATCAGTAGCAGCAGATGGTGAAACACCTTCACCTATCCCAACCTAGATATGCAATGGAAGGGAAGAGCTTAATAGTGTTGAAAAAGAATAATGAATGCAAACCAGGGTGTACGCTAAATAGCAATAAATGTACGAAATTAAACACTAAGCAGACACTAACTGTAGTAGATAGAAAATCCTACAGAAAGCTAAATACAACCAAAAACATGACATTTTGTGAGGCCAAACAAGGAATCATGCATATAAGTAGACATTGAATCTGCAAAGTAAGAGGAGAGGGGGGGGCGCAAAGGAAATTACTGACCAAAATCCTTGAGAATAGTAAGCTAGGCATATATCCAGCAAGAAAAGGAACAAGAGCTGTAGCCACTGACCATATGAATACTCCAACCTCAAGAACATTTCTGAAACAGAAAGATAACAATGTAACATCATAAGCCTGGGAACTAAACTGAAATATTTGTGCCAACTCTGAATGAGGTAATTGTCTAATTACCATCTCTTTAGGACTTGAACATAGTTGACTCTCATTTGATAAAAGAAAGTTATAGATGGATACATCTGTCAATAATAGATAAAAGAATGTATAGGCAATGGTTTGATTAATAATATAGTGGTAAAAGCCTTCTTTTAGATCTCAGTTTAATCTTGAATCTCTCCTTGGAATGTAATTATAGTTTCATCAGGTAGATAAATGTGAGGAAATGTGCATTACACAAAGGTTGTTGTTTGAGAATAGCTTAAAGGACAAAGAAGACAGATTTTGAAAAAGAAAAGGTATTCAACTATAAATGCTTAAAGTTATTGGGAAGAATATCATTACAAGAATGCTTGGAATGCAGAAATGACAATTCCAATTCTACCTCCATTTCAAGGGAATGAGCATTCCTACATTTAATGCAGAATGAGACATATCCATCCCAAGCCTTGATTACAAAGAGATTGCATGACGAGATATCTGTGCTAAGAATTTCAAAGATTTGGTTCTCTTCAAAGTTGGTTGAATCATTGATTCATTGTTTTATATCAATTCAAAGTTATAATGGATAATACTCAAATAAATCATTTACCAACATTTCTTTCTTAAAAGAATAAACAGAAATTGATGCTAGTCCTAATTTAATAATTTCCTACTTCTGCTCATCAAAACTTGAGATCAAAGTTTCTAAAACCTTGGTGCAGGATTGAAAAGAGTATGTATTTGGTTCAACTTATTTTGAAGAAATAATCGCTTATTTTTGCCAATTTTCTGAGAGAACTTTTTGAAAAAAAAAAATTATGTCCCCAAAATAATCTGTTAGTGGACACCCACTATATAGTTATTGTTTTGAAAGGCATTCAATCTTTGATATTTTAGTTTGAACTGTAGGAGCAAATACCAAACTTCACTACATTCCTGGACAGAAAATTTGTAACAAGTTTCCTTACTAAGTTACACCCTCCCCAAGATTCTTATACTTCTCCTCTCTAAAAACTCTATCCTCAAAATATATCAGTGTCCTTGATCCATAAATCCTGAAGTCTTTATTCCCAGACACCCTAATTTCATTCAGGAACAAAATTCAATAATCTTCCTGACTTTGGAACATAACATGTACGCATCATGTTCCTAATGAGTAGGAAAGGAGTATGGAGGGGATATTTGTCAGAAAGGTACAACAGTGTGGAGAAAAAAATATTTTACACAATGAATATGTGCCGAAATTTCCACTGCTTTGTTCCTTCCAGAATATAAATGCAGACAGGATACATTTTTCTGAGTTGAAAATAATAAATTAAATAGAGAAACAAAGGATGGAAAATTAGACGTAAACCAAAAATGAATGCAGAATTATTATACCAATGAAGCACCGACTTCGACACGGACATAGGACATGTCACAAACATGGACATTGGAACATGGCTAATGTCCAAAATATAAGACAGTGGGACACTGCACACACACACACACATATATATATATACACAACACTGGGACATTGGGATCATTTCACAATGAAATCTTTACAAAAAAAAAAATCTCAAGATAAGAAGATAAATCATATCTCTTAAAAGTTGAAACAACTAGTTAAGTCCTATGATAATGAACCTCACAAAAAAGTGTTAAGAGTCTTGCAATATTTAAAATTTATAATATAATACAAGTTGACTTTTTTTAATTTTGTTTATGATAAGAGTGCCTCAGAAGTGTCTAGTCAAGAGTAGGTGTTGGTTCAATCTCTTGGCCCATGTCCAAGCCGTGCAGAGAGGTGTCTGAGCCGAAAATAAAATAAAATTAATTGCAAAACGGTGGAGGGGTGTCTAACACATGTCTAACAAGTGTAGTGTTCGACACCATTTTGCAGAGGTGTCCGTGCTTTATATTAATCAATTCTACATTGAACAAATTACAGCGGCCATCTTGATTTATTCTTTATTCTCTAAAATTCCAAACTAATTTTCCAAATGTTTTCATTTTCTTTTGGCAAAGAAAAGTAGAAAACCAATAATACCTTAATAAGTCATTTAAAGCCCTGAAGTTCACTCCCCATCAGCCCATAGTTATATACTTTTACAGTTTTCTTTCTGAATTTAATTTTGATACAATATGAGTGTAAAGACTTTTACACTGTCAAGCAATTAAAAATCACCTTAAACATGACTTTTAAAATAATTATTACAAAACTCAACAAATTTTTAGTTATATAACAGTCATGATTGGATGATAGTGTAAATCTCAATGTATTTGAATTAAATTCTATCTTTATAGAGTACTGATTATCGTACACTTGGAAATTGTACACCCAGTATCCACCTAGCACATGTGATTAATTACGTATGTAAATATGGTTAATTTTGTTTTACAAGTGGTTAACTACTGTTAGACATTTCAATAACCTCATAACACTATCAACCACTTATGAGTCAAAATTAACTACCATTAGACATTTCAATAACCTCATGATACTATTAACCACATATTGAAAATTGATACAACCACATTTATTTACATTTAACCACTTGTGAGACAAAGTTAACCATATTTCCATATGTAGTTAACTACGTGTGATGATCAATAATCTCATAACACTATTAACCATTTATGAGGCAAAATTAACCATATTTACACATGCAGTTAATCACATGTGATGGTGATTAACCTCATGACATTATTAACCACTTGTGAAGCAAAAATTAACCGTCATTACACATTTCAATAACATCATGACACTATTAACCATATATCGATAATGGTATACAATTACGTTTATTTACTTTTAACCACTCGCGAGACAAAAATAACCATATTTATACATATAATTAATCACATATCCAGGTGGACATTGGGTGTAAAATTTGCGGTTTCCTTCTTTATATACCACACTAGGTAATGTTTATAAATAAGCCCTGTCCCTCCGTAAAAGTCAAGACACAAAAGAAATAGAGAAATCTTCTGGATAGAAAATAGCATAGAAAAAACTTGTGTTGCAACTGGTAACTAACCCGCCACCAAATATTCTGGCTAGCCAACCCCCGGGCAATTGACTCAATGCATAGCCCCAGAAGAAGGAGGACTGAACCAATCCTGCCGTTGATGAGTTCCACCCAAATTGATGAGACATTGGAATTATGGCAATACTCAAGTTCACCTGCACCCCATTAGATAAAATCAAATCTCATGCATAGTTAATGATGAAACACATTAATCACACTCTTTCAAAAATGCTTTCTTTTCATCAAAGCCGTTACTGTGGACGCGCCACCAGCAACCAATTTCAGCACCCTTGATCACTAGAAAAAAAAATAAAATCAATAGAAGTAATTTTTGCTTGTGGAGTTGAAACAAAGAAAAGCGAGAAGCAAGTAAGAACCTTATCCATGTTACAAATAACGAAGGCGAGTGAAGTGGTGCCGATGAGCTTGTACCTTTGGGGAAGATTCTTCCAAGGTGGCCAGTTCCCCGACAAGTTCTCATGTTGCTTCTCCACCTCTTCCACTTGAAGGTCCATCAGAGCCTTAGCCTTGGCCTTGGCCTTGGACACTCTCTGCGTTTCTTTGACATTTTGTTCGGCGCCACTAGAAACTATTCTGAGCCTGAGGGTGAGGTTGGAAGGTGAGAGGTGGAAGTGGAAACGTTGAAACGAGGTCGTTCTGATAAAAGGGGGGCGTGAAAAGAAGCAGGAATTGTCTGGTCTCAGCGTGAGCCTGGCCATGCTGGGTAAAATATTCAAGTTGCAATTGCAGTTGCAGAAAGAAAAAGGAAAAAAGGAACAGAGGAAGAATATTTGGCTGTGTTAGGGAGTGCCATAACATTACATTGAGGCGTATGGGTAAATATTATTTGATGCTGTACGAGGTGGCCACGGAAGTAGTCGTGCTTGTGGCTCACATCAAATTGGAGATTTGGAATGCACAAGGCACAACATAATTCATTTTTTTGATCCAAAAGCGCCGTATATGTTCTCTTTTTGGTCAAGATATGTCAACGTGTTGGGCAGGGTGGGCCGGACCACATGTATTCAAGCCACCACGAATTCGGGCCGACACCGAGTTGGTCTAACCCGTTTGATTTATTATTTATTTATTTATTTATTTTTTATTCAAACCCGTTTGTTTTATGACATTTGTTAAACGTAACTCCCTTATTATGAAATATATCTCTTTTTCTTCTTTTTAATAACTTTACTTAAATGTTAAATTTTTTTTTCTTTTTCTTCTTCCTCTCTCACGTTCGAATACTTCTCCTTTTCATTTTTCTTTTATTTCTCCTTAGTGTCACCCCTTTTCCCTTTCTTATTATCTGGTAAATGGTAATGCTTTTCTTCTGTAAAAATAATTTTTATTACCTTTAATCAACATAATTTACATACACAAAAATATTTTCCACCTCAAATTTTTTATGTTTTTCCAGCAGCATATATCTCTTATCTTGCTCAAAATTTTTTCTGAGCTGTTTTGTCGCATATACCACCAAGGCCTGATGTAATAAAGATAAAAAAAAAAAAAAGAGAGAGAGAGAGAAATATGTTTAGTAATTGAGGGGTATGTTTAGCAATTATCCTATTTGAATTTGTTCGTCGAATTCAGATTTTTGGACCCAAAACAGAAACTCAGACTTATGCAAAATGTTTTAATTCAGGCGTGTGGATATACTTGACAAAATGGATTTCGCATAAGGTTATTTCATTTGGCACATGTTTGATAACAGTTTTTTTTTTATAATTTTGTTTAAGAAACTAACAAAAATAAATGATTATTTCTATGAAATAAGTTACATATTAACTTATTATTTTTTATAAGTTGTGTTATATATATATTAAATCACCAATTTGCATAACTCAGTTGCATTATTTATCCCTATTGCAGTCATTTTGTATATAAAAAAAATTATTTAAGATTAATAGACGTACATAAATTATCAAAATTGCCTTTCTTTGTTTTCATCCCAAGAACCTGGAGACTTGTAGTCATTTAAATATCGAGGAATGTTAGTAATACACACTCTAACACACTCTATTATTAGTTAAAAATTATTAAAAATTATAAAATCAAGAGAAAACTCATTAAATAAGAAGTAAAACCTAAAAAAAAATATAATTTCAATAAATTTCAACTAATAATAAAGAGTGTGTTTAAAATAGCGTGTCAAAAAATGTATTGCTAGTCATCTTCTTAAATATGCCACCAACATCTTTTAGAATTTAAAATACTTTTTCTACCTCTAGATATTAAAAGACAAATCAATTGTTTAGATATGTGTTCATATTAAACAAATACTAAAGTTTTTACTATGGTTAGATAATTTACTTCTAGGTTGATTTTTAACAAGATAAAAGCCAATTTTGATTTACAAGATAGAAATATGAATTGTAAATTTTTATTCAAGCTTTCCAATAGCAACAAAAAACAACTCAAATTGATAAGTATAGCTCAATATATGATATTACTTTTTCATAAAATCCAACGTAAAAATAGAGTCATTTAAGTTCTTTTCTTTTCAAAATTTCTCTCCTTTCTTTTTCTTTTTCTTTCATTTTTTATTTACTTGAACAAAAAGAAGTGTTCACAAATCTCATTTTTATTTTATCTTATATTTATATTTTTTATTTCTATTTTATTATTTTATTTGTTATTCTTTTTATATTTTTATAGTTTATTTTTATTTACCGAGTGTTTAAACTAACTTTTAGAACCTAATTAATTTAAATTTGTGTTGCAAAGCAGCATGATTTTGATCTTTGATTGTATAATTGGTTAATTTTTAAAAGAATAATAGCGCGTGACAGTTACTATATGTTAATTTGTAAAGGTGAACGCACAAAAAAAAAACACACACACACACACAAGGGTGAGACTTGAGAGTGAATGAAAGAATATATATTTTTTTTTAACATGATCACGAAGGGACTCATTTTGTAACACATTGATTTGCCTTTTAATTTCTCCTTACTTTTTTTAAAAAAAAATCAAAATTCGTTGAGTTATGCCATTTTATTTTTTTTGCATTATGTCGTTATGAACCATTTTTCTTTTTTCTTTTTTTATGGAATAAACTCTTAGTTTTAAGATTGTAAAAACTGAACATTTTAAATTTGAAGATTTTATAAATTCTTTATTAGTTTTTATTTTAGGCCTTTTTTATTAGTTGATAACTTTGCAAAAAGTCGTCTATTTTAATTTTTAACTTTATTTTTCGCTGTTGATTGTATTTAAAAAGGCTAAGTGAATATTGTTTTATAAAACACTAAGTTTGGCCCAGTGAGAGGTTGGGTAGTTTGTACAAGCCCTAGGTTTAAAATATTTGTTGTTATGTACACTAAAAAAATATTATTTACAAAATTAGAACTATATATATATATATTATATATATATATATATATATATATATATAAGGAGAGGAATCAAATAACATCAGGTAATTTATATCAACTATTATACTATTTAATAACTTTAAATTGGATATTTTATCTCAAAAACCCACCGTTTGATTAAAAGTTCCTTAACATAGATCATATGTACAAAATTTTATATTAATCCAAAATTATTAATACCTTATCATATAGATCAAAATGACGTAATATATAATTTTCAAATATAATAAAACATGAGTCATTTGATTACCTTCTATTGTTATTCAATTTTGACAAAATTTGACATTAATAATCTTAGTAATATGAAATTATAATTCAAAAGTGGATTGATCAAAATCACATTCCATATCTAGTTATTGAATAATGTAATAGTTGTGTAAGTTACTCGGTATCATATATATATATATAAGTAATAGTTGGTGTAAGTTACATCGGTGTCATATATATATATAATGTAATAATTGGGTAAGTTACATCGGTGTATATATATATATATATATATATATATATATATATATATATATATATCATTTACAGGAAATAATCTTGTTTGAATCAGGTATTTAACGTAATTACATGCTTAGGACTCGAATTCAAAACTATTGATTAAACTAAAACATTCTTGTGTGAGTTGATCCGCACATTATAAATGATTTTTAAAATTTCTTAGATTAAAAGTATGTAACTCGTATAATTTTAAAGACAAATTTAAAAGTTAATTCCTTCTTTTATGAGCCATAATAATCGGACAAACTTAGGCGTGGGTGGGCACTCTTCAAGGGAAAAAGTAATGAAAGCTCCTAGCACTTTATACAATGTGACATTGTTTACACATAACACGATGTAAACAACAAATATTATATTCCGAAGGACTTACATTTTTCACAATTATTAATCATTTTTTAAAATCAGACTGAAAAAAGTATTTACAGTTCATTAATTTTGAATGTAATTAAACAATAATTAAATATGCATTTTAATGTTATATAATATTTAAAACAATGTTAGCATAAAATTATTAAAAGATTAGTCATTTTTTTCATGAACAAGGAGGCTTAAGATTCAAGAAAATCTAATTGACAGTATTAAATCATAACAATTATTTGATATGTTGCATCTCATTCTGCCCAAATAAGAAAAGAAAAATAATAAAAACGAGAATAAGTGGTGAAAGATTCACCAAAAAAAGAGAGTGATGAAATAGAATGAATTTAATGTCATTGTATTTCATTTATTTATTATTCTTTTTTAATCTAAACAATAAAATATAATCTCATTTTATTTCATTTTTCTCTAATTTATTTTTTTTCAATTATAACATAACCTAAAATGTCCATAAAATTCAAATTGTGTAACCTCGCATGACAAGTTTAGTTAGTAAAAGCAAACCAACACTAAGGTTGAGTTTTTTCCATGTGCGCTTGGGACAACTAAAATTATTAGATTTAAGCTGTTTTTTTAGAAAAAAAAATATTTGAAAAATAATGAGTGTGTTTAGGACACTAGTTGAAATTTGTAAAAAGTTTTTTTTTTGAAAAATAAGCTATTTTTATGCATCTAAAAATTTGTAGCACATGATTATTTTTCAACAACCTTTTCCTCCCAAAAAATGTTTTCCCTAAATTACCCTCAAGCTTTTCAACAGTTTTTTTTTCAACAACTTCATACCCTTTTTCATAATTTATTAGTAAAAATGACAATGGATAGGGTCTAGGTAGGGTACTACTATAGTACCCGTCTCTATACCCACACTTCAAAAAAAATTCCTGTATCCGGACTTATACCCGCATAAGTAGTAACTTTAATACCCGTGCCCTTTTCTATTGGGTACCTAAATGCACATACCCTTACTCGTAACTCATTACTTGTATTTTAATTAACTATAAAAAATCAATAAATAAAAAATATTGATTAAAAATGCTATAGCGGTATATATTATGAAAATAAAACTTTAGATGAACAAAGTAATATAAAAGGATTGTACTTGGGAATTATTTTGCACCAGTAAAAGAGAATTAGAAAGAGTAGTAGCTATGAGAAGTTGCAATGTATGGACTCTTTTATGAGAAAGATGGAGTTAGGAATTCAGTAGAATGGAGGCGACAGCAACACAATGAATAAGGGAAATTGGAAAAAGAAACAAATAAGGAATATGCAATATACCTCTTACTATTATTATTATTATTATTATTATAATATGTGCGGGTATAGGTAGGGTTGGGTACTAAGGTGCTCATACCCGCACCCGTACCCATTAAATTTGCAAGTTTTAAACACTCTATCTTTTCTTTATGTATATTTATATTTCAGAAGGTTTTGATATAGTCTTTTTTCTCCCGCATCTTCTCTTTTTCCTTTTCTCTATGAGTTCTTGGGTTATGCTTACTAAAACTTGCTAGTTCTGTTGCCCTAACCATTTTTGGAATAGTTGGGATGAGCCTGTTACATCCTGGGGACTTGCGCATCACGCAGATAGGTCCTTGAAATTATTGTTCTAGTTGTGCCTCCTCATAGCTCCACGCATATTTGTTCTGTTAGGATGATACTTAGGCTCGTATTTGGGAATTGCCTACGCTAGCTTCTTCTTCTGGGATTGATCCCATGTGCATGTACTTTGCTGGTTGTGAAATTAACTAATTGCAATGGTCCTGCGACTCAACCTGACTTGGATTGCTATTGCTTTTGCCAATAAGATGCATCCTTTGAAAGTTTGAGAAATATTTGCTTATTTTAAGAAGTGCTGCTGATTTCTGTTTCCTCTAAGTCAATGATAAAATCAACTGAATTACTAGTAGATGTTCTTTGCAAGGTGGGAACTTGCCAAAAGCAATGCATTGTGGGTGGGTCCAACACCAACGAATTCGGCACCAATAGGATGCTCTGATACTACACCACATGGTAAGTTACACACATACCACACAGCTTATATTTCTTCTTCATTAATCTGTTTATATGTGAAAATCATTTTAACCTTAAAAAGGTAGGGGAAGAGTTGCAATGGTGGGGTGAACCCCATAGGTGATAATTAAAATGTGCAATCTCTGCCACAACAATTGATGCCATAATTAACAATTTGTGAATCTTGGAATTAAATGGATGAGATAAATTGATTTACTTGAAAATGGGAAAATTTGAAAGCATTATTAGTGGTATCTATAGACTAATCCTTCAAGTTAAAAGTTTTGGCATTAATGGTTTTGTATATATACGTGTTAAGTTAAAAGTATTTGAGAAGAATTAATAATTTTTATGACACTAAGACACTAGTCCCCATGAATGAGATATTGGGAACTGTGTGGATTGTTAGCTATTTTCTTGGTTATAGTGTCACATGTGATGTTCTCTATATTATAAAATTATGGTATTCAACATAGTGGATTTTCCACTGTATTAGAAAATATATGATATTAATTGGATCTTTGGTCTAAATGAGACAAAATTCAATAGTAGTTATGTCACTACACTTAGTCATGGTGTGATTACCTAGAGATCAGTCAAACAAAATATTATTGAGTCAAAGTTTATTACTCTAGAGATGGCTGATTATGAGGCTTAGCGGTGGAAAAACCTCTTGGCAAATATTCCTTTAGAAAATAAATTGAGAAATAATGTGGGAAAGCAATTGCTTAAAAGATTGAAATTTGTTGTTTTTGTGAAGTCAAAAATGGATTCGGCCGATCCTCTAACTTAAACTCGTAGGGAAGATATTATTATTTGAAACATCGAGGGAAATGGGACTTAAGCCACTTGAAAACAAACAAGTGACTGGTAACCCAACCTTTGTGATTAGAGATCCCGTGAAGAAGGTTCAATAGAAGAACAAATCACTTGTTAGTTCTGCTAGCACTAAAATCAATTTAATTGATTTCAATTTTAGTCCCTTCCTATGGTGTGAGAAAGTGCTAGACACTACATTAATGAGAAGTTAAGCTTTATAGTAAAGCTTTATGTGGTTGAGAAAGCTTTACAGCTTATAAAACTTTTAAATAATTTTCATATCTCTTATGGATAGTATATGATTTGCAACATACACTTGATGAAATCACCTTATATGAGTGTCAAGTGGGGCCGCTTGTATGGGATCATGGCGAGATCTCTAGAGCACTCATGAATATCGAGCGTGCGCATGGCCTAGTAGCGCAAAATAGCAACAACAGCAAGAATTGCAGGGGGTGTAATGTGGTTGGTAGATCGCTAACACACATTAAGTGTTTTTGGTTCAATAGCTTCCTACACCAACTACGCTTGTGTGTTAAGTTTTACCAATCTAGGTCTGGTTCAATAGCTTGCTACACCAGGTCCAATGCATTACATCCTATATGAAAACCCTGGGATTCTTATTTTTTCACAATTTCTTTAACCTTTTAATATGTGGCGGATTGTTATATATTTTGAATGAATATTTCAAAAGGTTAAAATTGTTATTTAATTAAATTAGAAAATTATTTTAAATTAATATAATGACTTATCAAAATAAATATTTTACTCTATATTGGTCTTGTTGACTTAGTCTTTTAGACTAAGTCTAACCTTATCTTTCGACTTGGTCTTAGGTAATTTTAAAAACTTTATCTTTTCTTTATGTATATCTATATTTCAGAAGGTTTTGATATAGTCTTTTTTCTCCCACATCTTCTCTTCTTCCTTTTTTCTATGAGTTCTTGGGTTATGCTTACTAAAGCTTGCTAGTTCATTTGTCCTAACCATTTTTGGGAATGGTTGGATGAGCTTGTTACATCCTGGGAGACTTGCGCATCACGCGAATAAATCCTTGAGGACAGTGTGAGATCACACGTCTCAAGCTACTTTATTTGTGATCAATTGAGTTTGTGGGTTCGAGATAGATCATGGTTCATGATTAATCGCGATTATGCACAACTAGAACAACCCCATTTGGGGCCATATTAAATGTCAATATCATACACAACAGTAAATACATACCCCTAAAAAAACATGCTTTATTATCAATGTCAACTTCAAAATTGATTCCCAACAGATGTGCATTTCCCTCTATTTTTCTCCCACCTTGTTTTTAACAATATTCATAAAAACTCTGTTTAACTTAGAAAAACTCCCGTAATGGACATACTGATGTTCTTGTGGGGCCATTAGATTAAACAGTTCATTTTCTTTTTTAAATACAGTACACAAATCATGTGGTACGATTTTTGTTAGGGTTGAGCAAAGGACGGGTTGGGACGAGTTTACATTTGTCCCTGCTCGGTCCGAAATTTTGAACGAGCCATTTTTTCAAAGCTGAGCCCGACCCAATCAAGACCCGAAAGACATGGGACAAGACCGGGTCAACCCGACGTTCTAACATAATATATCAATCTTAACATTATGTATAGTTAAATTGTAAAATAAAATAAGTATAAACTTAAATTAAGGTGCATTTTATAATATCTATTTTAAAATAAATAATATCATTATAAATATGATATTATGTTATACAAAATATTATCTATTAAATTAAAAAGTTTTATTATTAATACACAATTGTTCAAAAAACTTATACGTTTTAAGAAAATATAAACACCAAACTGGGTTGGGACGACCCGAAACATAACCCGAACCCGTTCTTAATATACATTGGTCTAATTTCAAAATCTGAACCCGTCAAAATCAACTTCAGGACCGAGCCGGATTCATGGGTTGGGTTCGGTCATGCTCACCCCTAATTTCTGACATAAACAAATTAATAAAAGCCAGTCGGCAAGATAAAAGAGGAATAAAAAATTCAACTTAGCATCGCTAACTTAAATCAAACAAAAACTTTTCATTTGTTCATCAGCAATTCACGGAGAGAAAGACATGGCTGGCAATCTACTCGTTTCGGAGGAGAAATCAGTGCCCAAGAGCGTCCAAGAAATGTCCATGGAAGGTGATGAACCACCATCACGATATATAGTTAATGGAAATAGCTTTGGATCTAAAGATTCCTCTGCACTGATTCCAATACCCATCATTGATGTAAGTCTCCTCTCGTCAGAAGGTGAGCTAGAGAAGCTCAGATCTGCTCTGAGTTCGGTTGGATGCTTCCAGGTGTGGATTTAAAAAAGCTTACAACAACTTCTTTAGTGCATACCTGCTGTGTTTGCTTGAAACAGCATGGTTGACTGCTACTTACATATGTCTCAAAGCACCATAGGTCGTGTGTTGTATAAATGGACTTTCTAGTGTTCTTAGAAGAGTTATTAAGCTGAAAAAAGTGATAAGTTTTATGTGATGCACTTCTAAACTTAAGATAAAAGGGCCACTTCCACTTGATCTCAGATCAATTTTACATTTTATTGTCCTGATAGTGGATAGGTAAATAAATATCAATCTTTGCTGCTATTGATTGACTCTTCTTTGAACCAAAGATCCCTTTATGTAGATGAGTATATAAATCCATCTGTGACATGCTGCTGATTCTTAATTATGTGATTCCAGAATCTGATAAGTAGGTAGTTTAGAAGGTGATCTGACTATGTAAGGCCATTTCCTATGTCAGAACACAAAGAAGTGCTAGGGATATTAATGCTTTCATCTTGCTTGGGTTTATAAATCTTACTGACTATATTTGACATGCTCTTACCAACAGGCAATTGGTCATGGAATGTCAGGTTCATATCTTGACAAAACACGTGAAGTTGCAAAACAATTCTTTGCACTTCCAGAAGAGGAAAAGCAGAAGTATGCCCGAGCTGTTAATGAATCTGAAGGGTATGGGAATGACAGAGTAGTTTCAGACAAGCAGGTCCTTGACTGGTCCTATCGCCTAACACTTCGAGTTTTTCCAGAAACAAAACGAAGGCTTTCTCTTTGGCCAAAAATTCCAAGTGATTTTAGGTACTGCCCTTTCCTCATGGTGAAAATTTAAAGGTGTATGAAGTATTAACTCTTTGGCGCCGGTTCCCTTGTGCCTTTCACAGTCCATAAACATAGAAAAAGAAAAAGTAAATTACACTACACTTGAGGTTTCTTGAGATTAGACAAATTACTTGTTTTTTTAATCTTTACAACAGCTCCTCTTATAGGACTTTACGGTGTAATGTTTTTCAAACAATTAAAAGAGCTAATGTAATGTATAGAATATTAATGTAATGTTTTTCAAATAATTAAGAAAAGTTAGGGTAGGAATAAAAAATAAAAGGTATCAAGAGAAATTTACAAAACTTTAGGAGAAGTTAGTGTAATGTACTCAAAAGAAAACCATTGGACAGGCTCTTTTACTAGCATAATCATCTTTTTTAGATTTTGAAATCATTGTAGCATGACTACTATTGACAATACTTATTCAGTCCAATTTCCAATATCATGAGTCGTATGTAAAACAAATCTGCATGTTTCTATCATGTTTACCCATCCGCATGTGCTTCAGTCAATCATGGCATGTCCTAAAAAATTGTAATCCATATTAAATTATGCTAAATTTCTCTGTTAATAGGAAGATTCTTTGAGGATATATATTTTCTTTTTCTACAATAAACTGAGAAATTTTTGTAACGTACTAGTATAGAATTATCATTGAGCTTAATTTTCTTAATATTACGCAGTGAGACATTAGAGGAGTTTTCTACGAAAGTGAAATCGATGATGGATTATCTCTTGAGATGCATGGCAAGGTCACTGAATTTGGAAGAGGGTAGCTTCGTGGACCAGTTTGGGGAACAACCATTGATGCTAACGAGGTTCAACTTCTATCCACGTTGTTCTAGACCTAATTTGGTTCTTGGCGTCAAACCTCATACAGATAGATCAGGAATCACAGTTTTATTGCAAGACAAAGAAGTGGAAGGTCTTCAAGTTCTGATAGATGACAAATGGGTGAATGTCCCCACAATACCTGATGCTCTTGTTGTCAATCTTGGCGATCAAATGCAGGTAAACTGGGATCTAGCTCAAGAAATTAGTCTACTTGTTGATGCTTAATCAAAATTCATCAAGCATAAAAATAATTGATCAAATGCAGGTAAACTGGGATATATCTCAAGAAATTAGTCTACTTGTTGATACTTAATCAAAATTCATCAAGCGTAAAAATACTATTTTGTTGTACTTTCTTGTTGGCATATCATTAACTAGTTTTTGAGGCGGAATTAGTGTTTAGTTAGAAAATGCTTAATGAAGTTGGGCATTGTTGCAGATCATGAGTAATGGAATATTCAAGAGCATAATGCACAAGGTTGTGACAAACACAGAAAAGTTGAGGATGTCTGTGGCACTGTTTAATGAGCCAGAGTCGGAGAATGAGATTGGACCTGTAGAAGGTCTAATAGATGAGTCACGGCCCAGGTTATATAGAAACGTTAAAAATTATGGTGATATCAACTACAAGTGTTATCAAGAGGGAAAGATTGCGCTTGAGACGGTCAAAATTACAAATAATTCTGATCAGAAGTAAGAATGTTTCATATTAATCTCCAATGACGAGATATCTGAGTCTAGACTAACTGGTTAGAAAACATTAACATTTTTGTTATTTAAGTCAAACTATGAAAGATAAATATGTATGATTCCGTTGCTGTGAAACCGTAACTAGTCATATATTTCAATCTCGTGTAAAATGGTGCATTACCTAGTTTTTGAGTTATTCTACTTAATTAGTTAAATCCGTTTTATATCAATCCTTAAAAATGGTTAATAGAACAGGCAATATCTTACGTTTGATAGTTTAAGAAGGTTAAGCTAGTTAACCTTATAGGTTAACATAGTTAACCCACCAAAAAAATAAATGAAGGTTAACCTAGTGATTAAGGTGTGCTCCGTAACTTCTCCAGTCCGAACTTTGAATTACCACCTAGAAATTAGTTCAAAATACGCCATGCTAATAATAGAAGTTACGTCTCTAAAATCACCATTAAAATGCTCTAAGCCGATTAAATACATTTTCATGATCAATGGCATCATGTAGCAAGGCAATTTTCCCACGAACTTTATATCCATATGGATCATGATTTACCGATTTAGGAATTACATCACATGCTCAGTATCTTCACTCATGTCAAAGATAAAAGATCACAAGATGGAAACTTGTACAAGTTGGAAACTTACTCAAAGAAATTTAAAATCAATATCTAATTCACGCCTCTAGCAGTCAGATCTGAAATTCTTCGTATACTCTGGATGAATACCTTCTTACCAATCATCAGCTCAACGATGCCATCTTCCTGATAAAATAAGCTACCAATGAGGGGCAGAGCTAGAAGATTTTGTTTGAAGGGGTCAAACATAAAAATTAAAATTAAATTGTAATTTTAAAATTAATATATTAAATTTAATTAAAAATTAAAAGATTTATAATAATTGATCACATATCATGAAAACTATAATTATACTATTGGTCAGGATCCGTTCACACCATGTGTCAAAGTTAATCAAATTACACCATCAATAATTTTTTGTAAAATGCAAATTTAACCAATACAATCGTTGAATTTGATGTTCTTATTAATCAGATTAAATATACAAAATTTTATACAATTTCAAAATTATTTAATAGTTCATCACATTACTTTGTTTTAACGTACAATATGATATTAAAATATATGTAAATATTCAATGTTAGATAACATATCTAACAAAGTCCAAATGATGTGAAATTTGATATACATGTTCATGAAGACAATATCATATAATTCAACGGTTGAATTAGTTAAATTTGTATTCTACAAAAAGTTATTGAAGATGTAATTTGACTAACTTTGACACCTAATGTCAACAGATCATAATCCTTATGGGTCAGGATCTGTTGACACCAGGTGCCAAAATTAGTCAAATTACACCTTCAATAATTTTTTGTAGAATACAAATTATCCAATCCAATCGTTTAATTTAATGTTCTTATTAATTAGATTAAGTATACAAAATTTCATACAATTTTAAAATTATTTAATAGTTTATCACATTACTTTGTTTTAATGTACAATATGATATTAAAATATATGTAAATATTCAATGTTAAATAACATATCTAACAAAGTCCAAATGATGTGAAATTTGATATACATTTTTAAAATTCAAGTTCTAAGATAAAAAATCTTTATTATATCTTAATATCATGTTTAAAGTTTTAAAAGCATAATTAATCCTCAAATTTTGAAATACTAAGAATAATACACCTATTGTTTCAAAAAAAGTGAAAAGAAAAGAAAAATACCACAATGCAATAATATTCCTTTAATTTTTTTATTAAGAATCATTTTTTAAAATGAAGAGGCCTTACAAAATTATGGGAAATAATAGTTGTATATTTTTTAGGAGGTGTATCTATCTTGAGTAATAAGAGAGATAGGAAGAGAAGAGAAATAAAATTTGGGATGTGATTAGAAATTAAGAATGAGATAGGGAAAAAATTAGAGAAGTTATAAAAATAAAAGTGTATAAAATATAATATATATTTTTCTTTTAAAGTAGTCTTATATATGGATAATTTTGTGTATATAATTTTTTTTTAGGGTCCAAGGCCACCCCATAGGTACGAGAGGCCCCGCCCCTAACCATATGTTTTCCATTAGGGCTACCCAAGCATAAGGTGGCCTAAGCCTTTGCTTTAGGCCTCTTCTAGAAAATCATTATTTAGTATTAATATTTATATAAAGTTTATTATTAGTTGGTTTAATGTAGTGGTAAGTGTACCTTTTCTACCAACATTTCATTTGTTTGAATAGAATTGAGTTTGTATCTCTTAAGCAATATCTCGAGTTCAAGCTTTCATGAAGACAATATCATATAATTCAACGGTTGAATTAGTTAAATTTGTATTCTACAAAAGTTATTGAAGATGTAATTTGACTAACTTTGACACCTAATGTCAACAGATCATAATCCTTATGGGTCAGGATCTGTTGACACCAGGTGCCAAAATTAGTCAAATTACACCTTCAATAATTTTTTGTAGAATACAAATTATCCAATCCAATCGTTTAATTTAATGTTCTTATTAATTAGATTAAGTATACAAAATTTCATACAATTTTAAAATTATTTAATAGTTTATCACATTACTTTGTTTTAATGTACAATATGATATTAAAATATATGTAAATATTCAATGTTAAATAACATATCTAACAAAGTCCAAATGATGTGAAATTTGATATACATTTTTAAAATTCAAGTTCTAAGATAAAAAATCTTTATTATATCTTAATATCATGTTTAAAGTTTTAAAAGCATAATTAATCCTCAAATTTTGAAATACTAAGAATAATACACCTATTGTTTCAAAAAAAGTGAAAAGAAAAGAAAAATACCACAATGCAATAATATTCCTTTAATTTTTTTATTAAGAATCATTTTTTTAAAAATGAAGAGGCCTTACAAAATTATGGGAAATAATAGTTGTATATTTTTTAGGAGGTGTATCTATCTTGAGTAATAAGAGAGATAGGAAGAGAAGAGAAATAAAATTTGGGATGTGATTAGAAATTAAGAATGAGATAGGGAAAAAATTAGAGAAGTTATAAAAATAAAAGTGTATAAAATATAATATATATTTTTCTTTTAAAGTAGTCTTATATATGGATAATTTTGTGTATATAATTTTTTTTTAGGGTCCAAGGCCACCCCATAGGTACGAGAGGCCCCGCCCCTAACCATATGTTTTCCATTAGGGCTACCCAAGCATAAGGTGGCCTAAGCCTTTGCTTTAGGCCTCTTCTAGAAAAGCATTATTTAGTATTAATATTTATATAAAGTTTATTATTAGTTGGTTTAATGTAGTGGTAAGTGTACCTTTTCTACCAACATTTCATTTGTTTGAATAGAATTGAGTTTGTATCTCTTAAGCAATATCTCGAGTTCAAGCTTTCATGAAGACAATATCATATAATTCAACGGTTGAATTAGTTAAATTTGTATTCTACAAAAAGTTATTGAAGATGTAATTTGACTAACTTTGACACCTAATGTCAACAGATCATAATCCTTATGGGTCAGGATCTGTTGACACCAGGTGCCAAAATTAGTCAAATTACACCTTCAATAATTTTTTGTAGAATACAAATTATCCAATCCAATCGTTTAATTTAATGTTCTTATTAATTAGATTAAGTATACAAAATTTCATACAATTTTAAAATTATTTAATAGTTTATCACATTACTTTGTTTTAATGTACAATATGATATTAAAATATATGTAAATATTCAATGTTAAATAACATATCTAACAAAGTCCAAATGATGTGAAATTTGATATACATTTTTAAAATTCAAGTTCTAAGATAAAAAATCTTTATTATATCTTAATATCATGTTTAAAGTTTTAAAAGCATAATTAATCCTCAAATTTTGAAATACTAAGAATAATACACCTATTGTTTCAAAAAAAGTGAAAAGAAAAGAAAAATACCACAATGCAATAATATTCCTTTAATTTTTTTATTAAGAATCATTTTTTTAAAAATGAAGAGGCCTTACAAAATTATGGGAAATAATAGTTGTATATTTTTTAGGAGGTGTATCTATCTTGAGTAATAAGAGAGATAGGAAGAGAAGAGAAATAAAATTTGGGATGTGATTAGAAATTAAGAATGAGATAGGGAAAAAATTAGAGAAGTTATAAAAATAAAAGTGTATAAAATATAATATATATTTTTCTTTTAAAGTAGTCTTATATATGGATAATTTTGTGTATATAATTTTTTTTAGGGTCCAAGGCCACCCCATAGGTACGAGAGGCCCCGCCCCTAACCATATGTTTTCCATTAGGGCTACCCAAGCATAAGGTGGCCTAAGCCTTTGCTTTAGGCCTCTTCTAGAAAATCATTATTTAGTATTAATATTTATATAAAGTTTATTATTAGTTGGTTTAATGTAGTGGTAAGTGTACCTTTTCTACCAACATTTCATTTGTTTGAATAGAATTGAGTTTGTATCTCTTAAGCAATATCTCGAGTTCAAGCTTTATGGATGAGAAAAAAACATGATTGGAAGAGGAGATCACACTAAAGGTAGCCAGCCAGGTTCTCTGGCAAAGATTAGTTATCAACAAAACCGATGGATACTTTGTATCTATAACATGCTTTAAAAAAAAGTGTACCTTTTCTTTGGTGAATGGAGTTCAAATAATACTCAAGGAAAAACCCTTTTTTTTTGGAAGGCCCCTAATTTTTTATTACTCTCTCTCTTTCACTTAAAAATTAATTGGTCATTAATTTCAATTAAATAAGTTGTCTCTTAATAAAAAAATTGACTTTATTATCAACTGAAATGATACTAAAAAATATTTCTATTTAGATTCATTTCTTATTATCAACATGTTAATAACGCAAACTTAAATAATAAAGAACTAAATGCTAATGATGCTAATCTTAATACACATGGAATATTATTTATTAGTTATTAATATGATATATGATAATTATAATAATTAGAAATTAACTTTTGATGTTCCCCTGGGTTGCACGGGTACTAAAACTAGTATATTAAACAAAGTCGATTACAATAATGTAATGAATAATTTTGCATCCAGAAAAGCTTAAAAATAAATTTTCAATAAAAATATAATTATTTTAATAAAATATTATTATTATTATTTTAATAAAAAATATTGTTATTAATTTTAAAAAGGCCTCACTTTAAAGTTCATTTTTGGCTTAAAAATTTGTTGATCAGCCTTGTTCTCCATTTGCCCCAGCTGACAGAGACACCCAACAAACATTGACCCGCCACTGATGCGATGATAGAGGACCCACAATTCTGCTAGGCAATCTTACAGTTTCATAGTACAAAACAACATATATTTAAACCCACTTCCTTCAACAACATGAAATTCTCTCTTTTTTATTTTAGGAAAAAATTACAAGAGCAATAGAAAGTTAATCACTTTCAAACCACAAATAATGTTCTCTCTGGACACGCGTAGCAATAAACTGTATTAACCAAGGTTATGAAAAAGTCACCAAAATGCAAAGAATTATTTTTGGCAAGGTATCTGGAATCAAATGAACAATGATCCAAGGCAACCTTAACCAGTAACAATTAAGGTTAGGGTGGGAGACTAGACATGTCTCTCACCATGTAAAACAATTTTTTGGTTTAACCAGGTGCTATTTGGGTGTTTTTGTTACCTGTAGATAGTTAAGCATGACCATCCTTAGTTTTTGAATCTTCGTTTCATAAAATTCATGGTCCGGCGAAGCATAACCGTGCTTAGGCTGTGCATAGGCTCAGAATCACCGTCAACAAGCAAAGCACGCCCATGCTTCGATAAGAATGACTATGCTTTCCTCCCTGAATAGCATACATCAACTTAATGGTCAAAAACAAGTAGGAAAAAGATCGAATTAGGCTTGATGATCTTCATAAGAATTGTATCTCTGGATGTTAACTAACTAATGGCATTGGAATCACTCAAAAATAATGTCTAGAACTCAAGATATGATCAAATAAGTGAGAAAAGGTCAAGTTATCAAGATTAGGTAACAATTTTGTGTTCTCCCTAATTTTAGGCATAGTAAACGATCAAAACAGATTTTGAAGTCAACAAAGAAGTTGTAAATAATTTTCTTAGCTTTCAAATGAGATAAAGATCAACTTAATTAGATTAGTATAACTCTAGATATCGTGTTTACACTCTACAAATGTCATAGACGCGTAATAACAAATGAAGGAAATAATACCAAAAACTTAAGAAACAATATACAAACCTTAGATACCAATGGATAGCTGATATAATAGGATAATGACATAGGATTAGGATGGATTGGTGTATTACTTAGTTGACTATATGTAAAAATGTTTTGTGAATAAATTATGTGTGAGTTATATCTATGATTGGTTTAACATGTGATAATATAAAATGAGATGTATGATACGACTTGATATCATTGTGACGAGTGACCTAGCTTGTGAGAGGCGAGAATGAGTTCAGGTGATATCTTGTGTGTGAGGGACCTAGCCTGTGAGAGGTGAGGATGATACTCACTTGTTTATAAATAAAGGGTATAGAGGGACACTTGTGTACATTGTATGTGTGAGACATACATCATAACATTTAAGATTATTATGCTGGTAGAAAGTATGTATGAATTTGAATGGTAAAGGCCTTGAGGGGTTGTTTAACTCAATCTTGGGGGTGATTATACCTAGTGTGAAAATCCCAATGACTTATGTTGATCCCATGGTCGAAAGCTAGGTAACCCTGACTAGTTACCAGAGAATATAATTCTAGTTGAAAGCGTGAAAGCCAAAGGCATCAGTACGCTGATGGCGCTTCTTATGGTCATATATGCACTCCTAGACTACTTTCTTGAGTTAGAATTGGTACCACATGTGCATGAAGTAGAGATTAAGGAACATGGCATGCATACGCATCCTGTTATAGTGTGATATGTTGAATTGTGCTATGTTGTAATTATGTGAAGTTTGTGTGTCTTTGTTCATGATTGATTGTTATACTGTATGTATGTCAAAATTGTAATTGTGTCTCGTGATATGAATAGATGAAGTGTTAAGTTTAAGGGTATGTGTTCATGTTACACATGTGTGTTATTCATGTTTAATAGGGAATGAGATGTGTGCCTAACTACTAGGCGAAAGATGTAAAGTTTGTTTGTACCTTAACTAAGAATAAATATTTTTAATTAGGAATTCTTTTGCTATCTTAAAGATAGATGAGAGGTTATACTTTAGAATTAGGTTATGAGTGTTCTAATAATCGAGAATAAGAAAGAAGAAGGGTAAGTTCCCATTCAAAGTATTAGGAAAGTGTGATTTTAGCAAGAAAAATATAATTGTGTACGTTAAGATAAATGTTAAAAGTATCCTAAAGTGTTACTAGCCTTAGGTTTGACCATAGTGGACAACTCTAAGTATCAAAGGGAAAAAGGGTAGATTCTAAACAAGGATGTTTAGTCAACTAGAGGAAATTGTAGATAAAAGCCGTTAATAAGGATGAAAGCCTAAGATAATCATGAGAATAAATTAATGTAATAATTACGAGAATGAGTGGGGAGTTAATAGGAGGTATTGACAACTGAAAGTTGTAGATTTGATCATAGGTATGGAGATTTATTAGAGAGCTAGTGAGAGTAAAGCCATAAGAGATAAGTGATAAAGGTTTTTCAAGGTAGAAGCGTTTAACCTAGCCGTAGAATCCTTAGAGCATTCACTAAGACTTTTATCTTGTTCTTTTAAGTTTTCCCTTTTTTTTTTCAGGAACCAGATAAAGACGTATGCTGATGGAGCTTGAGGTTAGGTGCAAGAAGGACATAGCTAGCTTTAGTTTATATCTTTGCATTTTCCCTTACGTTTGTACTATGCCTTTGGGCAATAGCTAAATTGTATTAAGCATGTATGATATTTTATGTATTACTCTTGTATAAAAATTTGTTTATGTTTATGGGTAGCTTCCGCATGATGTTTTTATGTTTTAAAGTTTTCACACTCGTAGAAATCTAGACGTAGTTATGGTAATACCCTCTAGGGTGTTACAGAAGCTACCTCCTCTATAGTGTGTTTGGTACCAAAAAATGCAACTTTGTTAAAGCGATAGGAGAGTTCCTCTGCTATGGCATCTACATCTTCAATCTAGGAAGAAATCGTTAGTTTCATGTTCCAAATCGACAGCCCCATACCAAATTTATTGTGAACAATAGAAACCTTAATCCCTATTCTTCTCCTTTGATGCAATTTACATTTCTTTTCTCTGCAATTATGCCTAACCTTAACCTTTACTTTAATATGGCCATCGGTGGCCAACCCGTTGGGCACATCTTGTTTGAGTTCTTCACCAACGTGACTCCCTGCACTGCCGAGAATTTTCACACCCTTCGCAGCGAGGAAAGAGTTGACCGTAGTTACAAAGCCCTCCACTACAAGGGCTCTTCCTTCCACTGTGTGATCCTAAATTTCATGTGCCAAGGCGGCAACTTCACCACCAAAAACGACATCAGCAACGAGTCAATCTACAGCACCAAGTTCGTTGACAAGAACTCCATCGTGAACAGAAGCTATGCGAGAATGTGCTGTTGGTTGAGATGCTCGCTCATTGCTTTAGGCCTTTAATATGATTGGGCCTCTAATATGTTTGGGCCATTACCTTCTTTTTGTCATATCAGTATATTTTTTAAAAAAAAAGTTATCTTCTGCATTTTTTTTCTTTTTTTCTTTTTTGCTGTTGTTTGTAATTCAAGGTGACTATGGTGATACCAATTGTCACCTTGTGAGGAGGTGTTAAGAGTACTTAGTTTGTTATATCTAATAAGCTCTATAAATTGAGCATTTACATAATCTCTTTGTATCTTTTTCAAATCAATCAATTACACAATGAGTTACTTTTGTGATACTCCTCTTCTCTTCTTTGAACTCTACAATGTGTGGCCACATCAAATGGCATTAGTTGCATCTCCTCTCATTTAATACTTTGAAAGTCTAACTTTGTCTTGTATGAAGAGAATTTTGAAAACTTTATTTTGTCTCTTCACATTCATAGCCAATAAATATTTTATTGATAAGAGAAATTAAAAGAATTAAATATTTTAAAAAATAAAAATATGTCTCATTAATGTTAAGAGTAATTTTGGAAAGAATGTGTAAATTTAAGACAAATTTAATGCTACTAACTAAATTAACTAATTTCCTTAATCTTAGTGAATTAGCTAATTAGATCTTATAAAAAGACCTGGTCGTAGTAACATTTTTGTTATTTAAGTCAAACTATGAAAGATAAATATGTATAGTTTAGTTGTTGTGTAATCAAACCCCAAGAGGTTGATAAAGTGGAGCAAGACAGGATTTCGCATCTGACAGGTTGCAGGTTCGAGCCCTCACTCATCTGGTTAGGGTGAGCTCAAAAACTTTTCTTGTCTTGGACTGAGACACCATCCCCTCCTCCTAAATTTTCTTTAACAAAAGTTGTTGTGAAACCATAACTAATCATATATTTCAATCTCGTGTAAAATGGTGCATTACCTAGCTTTTAAGTTATTCTAAACTAGTTAAATCCGTTTTATATCAATTCTTAAAAATGGTAACAGAACGCAATATCTTACGTTTGATAGCTTAAGAAAGTTAACCTAGGGATTAAGGTGTGCTCTGTAACTTGACTTCTCAAGTCCGAACTTTAAATTACCACCTAGAAATTACTTCAAAAATAAAAATGCATCATGCTCTAATAATATAAGAGACACGTCTTTAAAATCGCCATTAAAATGCACTATGCCAATTAAAGATTAAATACATTTTTTCAACCAAAATAAAAATAAATTTTCATGATCAATGACATCATGTAGCAAGGCAATTTTCCCACGATCTTTATATCCATATGGGTCAGGAATTGCTTCACATGCTCAGTATCCTCACTCATGTCAAAGATGGATTGATCACAAGTTGGAATCACAAGACGGAAACATGAACAAGTTGGAATCTTACTTATAAAGATATTCAAAATCAATATCTAATTCACGCCTCTTCATATACTCTAATATAGCTGGATCAATACCTTCTTACCAATCGGCTCAACGATGCCATCTTCCTGATAAAATAATCTACCATAAATTCTCCATTTGCCCCAGCTGACAGTGACACCTAACATTGACCTGCCTGTTGCGGCAATCACTTGGTAGAGGACCCACAGTTCTGCTAGGCAATCTTACAGAGTACAAACAAAATATATTTAAACCACCTCCCTTCAACAACATGAAATTCTCTAATTTTTCATTTTAGGAAAAAATTACAAGGGCAATAGGAAGTTAATCATGTTCAAACCACAAATAACGTTCTCTGTGGACACACATAGCAATAAACTGTATTAATAAAGGTTATGAAAAAGTCACAAAATGCAAAGAATTATCTTTCACAAGGTATCTGGAATCAAATGAACAATGATCTAAGGCAACCTTAACTAGTAACAATTAGTTACAAGTAGAAATAGTGCAACTGAAATTTGTTACAAAATCACCAAGCTACCTCATTGTAATGCATATTACAAGTGTGGATTAGTTTCTGCCAGAATACAAACCAGAAACAAGAAAACTTTTAGTTCACCTTGATAAAAAAAAAAGGGATAAAAACCTTTGAAAAAAAAAAAAGACAACTACACAAGTGAGGAATTATTCCATATAGAAAAACAGTGAACACAAGTGGAGATGAACACACACGCACAAGGACACAAAAGAACAAGAAACAGGAGTTAGATATCATATTCATATTCTGCACCCTTTGGGTTTTCAAATAGAGTAGTTTTGCCAAATGCCAGATAGATACTGCCTAAAGAATAAAAGCACGCTTGGTGGTCAAATGTTGCACTCATTGAATATCTCTCTCAGATTCAGAAACTTTCAAGTCTACATTCATCGCCATTAACAATGGGAGAAAAAATATGAACATGTGAGCTCCCTTAAGTGTCAATCCAGCAAGCTAGAAATATAAAGAAAGCAAAAATTATTGTAAAGTGAAAAATCTGAGAGTTAAAGATGATATCTAAAATTTCGAAATCATTTTTGTTTTCATCTCAATCAAGCAGTCCAGCATAACTTTTACAAAACTGGATATGAAACAAATTTATTTAAACCTACTAACAAAATAAGCAGGGCCTGCAATAATTACCGAAAAGAGGCAAATGTGGGAAATCAATTTCATTTAGTGTCAACAATAGTAGAAAAAGGTGATACTACAGTATCTTCAGATATCTCGGGCAACATAAACCTCTCTGGCAAATCATGGAACTTTTCTTCATGTTTCAATACTTGCTTTTGGTAGACACCGCGCACACGATTTAAAAGCTGCATCTGCAATGACGCAAAAGCACGATCGAATCTTTCTAGCTGTCCATGGCAAGAACAAACCATAGTAGAGATCAAAACTATCCCGAACAGTATCATCCACCAAACTCAACAAAGACTCATAGCGCATTGTGTCAATTTCCGTTGGCTTCAACTTCAGCTTTTCTAAAATTCTTCCAGTAGTGTGCCTGATAAACTGTGATCCAGCTGCATGCTATTTGCTGATCATGTTCAGCACAAGGCATTTCAACCAGTTGACAGCCTTCACTTTTAAAAATGTCGATAATCTGATCACGCCGTGATGTTCTTAATTCATCTCTTTCTACTCTAACTTCATCAAAAACAAAATTATGATCATTCCACCCATTTTTTGCACTGTCTGGCCCAAACACGGGATGGGTGCAGCGAACATCAAAATTAGGTGGCAAATGTTGAAGAAACCAGTTTCTAGGAAGTTCTTTGACAGAAAGTACATCAACAAACAAAGTACTTCTCTTCAATCTCTGCCAGGGAAACGGATTTATGAACTTCCTCCGTGGAAAAGATTTAAGTGCAAAGCAAAATCACTTCCGGATGCTGCCCACAAAGATCATCAGCGTCACTGAAATAAGAAACCCCCAACTCCTGAGCCACGCGGGAGTAGTCTGATCTTGAGTATGCAAACACTTGATGACCATGACGCACAATAGTTTTTGCGAGGAACTGACCAAAGTTGCCAAAACCAATTATTGCAATCTTCAGCTTTGAGTTATCATCAGATTGGCTTGAAGTGTCTTTGTTGAGTTTAGTAACATCACCGGATCTGAAGATTAGCATTAAATGTAACTATAAATTAGACTCCATGGGGAACTCCTTAACAGAAAGCCATCACCGACCCAATTTTAAGCGAAGCCTAACGTAAAATTTGAAAGAGAGTTTTTTATTTTAAATAAGAGAACCACATCTTGAACCTTTTTATTGATATATGTAACCTTTTTATCAATATATGTAATTTTTTATTTTACAAAAAATAATGGTAAATAATTTTTTATTGGTCGGCCACTTTACTACCTTTACCGGCCATGCAGAAAGCACGTCGACGAACAATGTGCTACGCCTCAATCGCTGAAGAGGCAGAGTGAGAGCACGCTCTTGGCGGAGATTATGGAGGAACAGAGGTCGTGGAATGGGCCAAGACGGTGTGGCCCTCTCGGACGGCCAGGAACTGCCCGAACTTGCGGAAGCCCACGATGGCGATCTTCAGCTTCTGGGTGTCGTGGAACTGTTGGGCCACTGTGGATTCGTAGCCGAAGGGTTGGGCCGCGTCGATAGCGCGAATGCGGAGGGGCCTACGGGGAAGAGGCGCCGTTTGAAGGAGAATGAAACATCATTTAAAAAAAACTAATATGATATTTAATGAAGAAAATTTTGATTGTATCTTTATTTTTGGCCAGAGCCTAGGAGACCACGATACCATGTTGAGATGGAAGTAATTAATGTTTTTCACACTGATATTCATAGATTTATGTACATCATTCATATACAGATAGGGTTCGAGTAAAAAAGAAAATAATAAATCTTAATTAATTTTATAATTAGGATAACTAAGAAAAATTAAATCATTGTGTTAATTATGATAATTAGAAAATCCTAGAACGTTATCTTAATTACAGTAGTTAAAAAAGTCTGACTCATTGTTCTAATTATAGCAACTAGGAAAACCTAAATCAATATGTTAAGTACAGTAATTAAAAAAACTAATTATTACAGCAAATCATGAAAACAAATCTCTACCGATATATTTAGAGTCCTAACTTACAATCAGACATTTTTATTAAGTAACTAGAACGTGCTCTTTTCATTTTTCTATTTGGCAAGTTAAACATTGAACATTCAAAATCTCCATGTATCAACTTGAAAGAGTAATGAGGAATTTTTTTTATTGTATCTTTATTCCTGTGATCACCGACCAAAATACATTGCAATTTTCACTCATATTTAGTGTGTGCAGGCTAAGCTTTCTGCTCCCCTGTATTTTGTGTGTTATCCAACAAAAACATGTTCAAAATAATTCTTTAAAATACATAAAAACGTAAATTTAAGCTTTAAATAGTTATTAATTAATTTATATTATATGTCTAAGTTTAACTTTAAAGTGAATAATTTTTTTATTAACATCGATAATATAATCACTTTCAAGTACTTTTAAGTTTTATAAAGACAAAATTACCGTATAATATGTTTACTAAAATTTTTAAAAAATTAACATAAACAATTAAAATTATAAATAATTAAAATTTAATATTTTCATCAATACAAAAAACATCATATATAAATTATTAAGTAACATTAAAATATCAAATTCACTTCGGTGTCAAATAATTCCTCCCTAAAAGCATGTGTAAATTTTAAAGTTTTATTTGAATTTTTAGACTTTGAAATTTAAATGCAAAACTCAATACAATTCAATTTTTATTTTACATTTTCAAAATTATTTATTTATCCACGTTTCAGTTTTAATTGAATTAATTCAATTCCCACCTACAGTCGGCCTAATAATGGAGATTAGGATAACTTGCCTGAAGTTAAGTGAGAAGATTAAGATAGCTTACATGAGATCGTCGCTATTGTATACCGGAAAAATATTTCAATTGCCAAAACTCTTAAAAACAGACAATATAGCAAAATTAATTGGTAAAGAAATATTAAGAAAATTGGCCATCTAAAAGGAACATAAGAAAATGACCACGCGGAAGGGATTGTAAATATCATCGTTATCATCATCAACCTCCACTTTACAAGGAAAATTTTCGCTGCACTCAGCCTAATTAAGTGTATTAAAACTACAGATGAGAGACAAAATATACTTTGTTTTAAGGGAGGGAAAGATTTTAAAAACAATGGAATCGACATGACAGATGAGATAAAGACTAACAAAGAAAAGGCATGGAAAAAGGACGGTTTTTCCTTGTTGTGCCATTGTAGGACTAGGACATTGATGAACGACGCTCTTTTCTCTATTATATCTTTAGATCTTGAAGAGTAAACCACCATGAGTAGCAAAGAAGGGAGCAAACACGAGAGACTCAACAGCCATCAGCTTGATAAGGATGTTAAGGGACGGTCCAGATGTGTCCTTGAGAGGGTCTCCAATGGTGTCACCAATAACAGCTGCCTTGTGACAATCTGACCCTTTTGGACCAAGGCTTCTTGCATGCTCAGAAGCACCAGCCTATTACATTACACCAAATAAATACCATCAAATCCACATTACAGATTCATTACACATAACTAGCAAGTTCCCATGCATTTTAAATTTTAAGCAAAATTTATAAATAAAAATAATTTTGAAAAAAAGATAATAGCTCCTAACACTTGTTGAAGTGTGGGGACTCAAAATCATAATACAGGGTGGATCAATTAATAATACAGCTCAAACTATACAATAAAATATTTACCTCTATGTACTTCTTGGCATTATCCCAAGCACCACCGGTGTTGGATGCGGAGATAGCAATCTGTAATCATGGCATTGAAATATGTCTTAGAAGCAAAGAATAAAAGGGAGAATGACACAAACGAACAAGTTGTTGAGAGTAAACTACTAAATAAACAAGGGTGTGTGAAACATTACCTGTACACCAGACACCAAAGATCCAGCAAGGACACCAGAAAGTGTTTCAACACCAAAAGGATTCCAACGACAAGGGGTGTGAGCATGACAAGAGCACCAGGTGGTATCATTTCTTTAATTGAAGCATCAGTGGAGATCTTAACACATGTCGCATAGTCAGGCTTACCAGTTCCCTCCATCAATCCTGGAATGGTGTTGAATTGCCTGCGTACTTCCTCAACCATCTTCAGAGCAGCACTGCCCACACTCTTCATAGTCATGGCAGAAAACCAGTAAGGAAGCATTGCACCCACAATCAAACCAATGAAAACCTTTGGAGTCAACACATCAACAGTGGTAATAGCAGCTCGGCTCACAAAGGCACCAAAGAGGGCCAGAGATACAAGGGCAGCAGAACCAATTGCAAAGCCCTAAAATAGAATAACACAATATCAGGCACCTAGCAGGAAAAGCAATGTTTCCATGGACTTGAAGAATTAGGTTTGAAGAGAGTTATAAAAGCAAAATCCACACCTTCCCAATAGCGGCAGTTGTGTTTCCTGCAGCATCAAGGGCATCAGTTCTCTCTCGAATTCTGTGACTCATACCAGCCATCTCAGCAATACCTCCAGCATTGTCACTGATTGGACCATATGCATCAATCGCCAATCCAGTGGCTATGGTACTCAGCATCCCAAGGGCAGCAACAGCAATACCATACATGGCAGCAAAGCTGAAACTAACAAAAATACTAACTGCAATAGCAAAAATTGGAATAATAACAGATTTGTATCCCAAGGCAAGGCCAAATATAACATTAGTTGCAGCACCAGTCCTGCAGGAGTCTGCAACATCTTGCACAGGACTGCAAAACCAGACAGAAAAAAGTCAAGCTAAATATCTAATGATATAGAAGCACAAGGGTAAAAAAGTAAAACATGACCCAAAATCACTTACCTATATGCATTGCTAGTATAATACTCGGTTACAAATCCGATAATAAGCCCTGCCCATAGACCAACAGCAACACACAAGAATAGCTGCCTGCAAGATGAAACCTATCCCATGAGTTCTCGGATGTAAAAATCTACCATGTATTATTCTATAAATAGACAAGAACCCATCCTTTAATAAATGATTCGCTAAAAAAGTGATTCCTAACAGAAGTTGTGAAGCTTACCAATTCTTGACGTCTTTCTGCACTCCAAAATTGAAGATAGTGAAGGAAGTTGGGAGTGCAATCCAACTAACAATTGCAATCCCAATGGTCATTAGCACAGTGGAAATAACAAGCTGTTTTTTCAACGCGGGCTCAATCTCCTTTACGGCCTTGATCTCAAAAAAGTCGGTTGCAAACAAGGTAGTGAGCAAACAAACAAGGATACCCACAGAACTGATGATGAGAGGGTATAACATAGCAGTGAACTCATGATTCACCCCAAAGGAAGAGATGGAAGCAACAACAAGAGCAGCACAGGATGACTCAGCATATGAACCAAAAAGATCAGATCCCATACCAGCTATGTCCCCAACATTATCACCAACATTATCAGCAATCACCTGAGTACACAATGATTTATTCAGACAAATACAAATTGATTAACTAAAGAATGTTTAAAAACCAAATAAGGGAACTAGTTTCAGGGTTCTTATTCTTACAGCTGGATTTCTTGGGTCATCTTCAGGAATGTTTCTTTCAACCTTGCCAACAAGATCGGCACCAACATCAGCAGCCTTAGTATAGATACCTCCACCAACTCTTCCGAACAAAGCCATAGAAGACCCACCGAGACCATAACCAGTGATGGCCTCAAAAAGGCCACCCCAGTCATCACCATAGTAAATCTTGAACAGGTTGATGGCAATGTAAAGAACCAAAAGACCATTTGCAGCAAGGAGAAAACCCATAACTGCACCAGATCTAAATGCCGTAATGAAAGCCTTCCCGACGCCCTTCCTTGCCTCCAGGGTGGTTCTTGCATTGGCATAAGTAGCAATTTTCATGCCAAGGAATCCAGAAATAAGCGATGTAACACCACCAAGCAGGAAAGATATGGTGCTGAAAACAGCAGTAGCAAGAGCTGGCTTACACCTTTTAGTTTGATCATAGGTGCAAGGCTGGTAGCTCGTGCTGAATCCTTCCACAGAGCCAAGGAAGAGGAATATCAAAACGGCAAAAGCCACCATGAAGATTCCCACATACTTGTATTCAGTAAAAAGGAAAGAGGTTGCTCCTGTTCATGTTCAAACACCAAAAAATAAGTGAAGCATTCTTTAACACCCACCAACAAGCACTAATTTAAAGAAAGGACCAGCAGTAGTTATAGGCAAAATATTGCAAATATATTGGGAATGACAGGAAATATGGAAAATGCACTCATCTACAAATAGGGACCATGAGGTCTACAAATTACTATGAGTATCTTTTTTACCTGTTATTAATTCAAAAGCTTCAAATGGAAACATTAGGAAATCTCTGGGAAGACAAGGGTCATAGAACCCCAAGTCTACCACACATAGGATCGCAGTATCAGACAGCACACAAACTTTTTCAATAAGGCCACCAACAGATAAATAAACAGCACATATACCACTCAAAACGAAAGATCAAATACGTATGGAATGTTAAAAAGCACACAACTTCACGTCACAAACTTAATATCAAACAATATAATATTAGGTCTCCTTAAGGATTTTCCGTCCTCATGAGCAAAGAATTTTTGTTAGGCAAAAAAAAATAAAAAAATAAGAAAAACAAGGGAAAACAAAACGGCACCTAACTAATTTCGATTGCAAATTACTAATTTACCACAGGACTTGGACGTGTGGGTCCAAATTCCACAGCAAACTTCGATTTATTAATAATTCAAAAAATAACACGAGGTCCAAATCATGTTCTAGGCCACCAAGCCAGTTCAAAAACGTTTCAGATTTCATGAAATGATCCCAGAATAAAAAAAAAAAACCAGCTCAAAAAATCACAGTGGAAGCTCTAAAAGTCGGAGCATAGAGTTCACAAACAACTCAGCTTTTAACCCTATAAGGAACAACTCAAAAAAAAAAATCAAATCAAATCAAGAGTTTTAGCAATCAAAATCCAAACAAGCCATGCAGAACCACAACAAGATCTACCACAAAATTGAAAACCACGCCGACACAACAATTTCCATTTTTAAAATATTTTTCGAAAAAAGGGAGGGAAAGACAAAAGACGGGGCCCGAGGGTAGATCTCAGAAGCCCAAAAAACGAGAGAGGGACCTTCTGAAATGGCGTTTTGGATTTCGGCGCATTTGACGACGACGTTGTGGTCGTTGATGCCCTCCTCCTCTTCGATTAGGTAATCGTTGTAGCCATTTTTGCCGGCGGCGTTGGGAGAGGAATCTCTGGCGGCGGAGAGCTTGACCTTGGAGACGAGGAACCACTGGAAGAGGGCGAACCCGATTCCGATGATGGCGCACACGGGAATCAAAATCTCGGTTCCGAGATCTGGGAGAATCACTGCTCCCATGGCTGGCTCTGTGTGTGTGTGTGTGTGAATGAAGCGAATGAGAAAGGGAATGAATGGGTTGGGGTGGGGGGAGGGTGGAGAGGCTTTTAAATGTGACAGAGAGAGAAGATAGGGGTGGGAATGATGACTGGAGAGACAGAACAAGAAGAAGGTGTGTGGCTCAGAATATGAAAATTTTACCAATATCTGTAATTTGTCTATTCCTAAATACCAGATCTGATTTTTAGGTGACTCACCTCTTCTCATTTCCCACTTTTCACTGTCCATTTCCTCTTTTATTAAATAGCTTGAGGTGTTAAGCTTAACCACCGTTCATGCATTTTATTTATTTTCATAAATATAGATAAAATATGTAAATAATTTAAAATTTTCTTGCAACGTTCTTTTATTATTTCTTTTATTCAAAAAGTATTAAATAAATCTTATATTAAGTAATGGGAAAATTTGTAAAAGGATATAGTATAATTCAAAATATATTTATAGCATGGTTATAAATTGCGGTTGCAGTCGCAAGTGCGGTTATTGCGGTTGTGGCCATTGCGGCTACTGCAATGCGGACTGCGGCCGTTGCGGCGTAAAATTAAAATATGTTTGCACCAAACATAGAAAAAGTCCAATAATTATTGGTATATCTTTTATTTATAAGATTGTATAGATTTTCATTCATTTTTAAAATTTTGTATCATTTTAATGAATAATTTAGAATAAATTTATAATAAAAATTGAGGTATATAAATCTAAACAAATCTAAAAAGCAATAGGAACACAAAAATAATTAGTCTGACATAAATTTAGAAAAAATTGTCTCATTAACACAAAAGTAAAAAATTTAAATGTACATAAACTAAATAAATCTCAAATAGATATAATAAAAAGGAAATGGACTGTCAGAGGAACACAATCATCTTCAAGTTTGATTGTCATTACTTGTCTAAAAAGCAATGCCACCTTTCAAGGATACATTATCACTACAAAGGAAAACATGATAAAACCCATAATTAATATCATAAAATTATATGAGCGTTAAGGTTTTTCTTCACAAATAAAGAACTATATATAATTTAAAAATTTTAAAATAGTTAAGTAAAATCAATCAAACAAAGATAATAGAAGTATAACTCACATGATAATTGTTACCACATGGTAAAGTGGCGAGGAAGATCATAACCTCCACTTTCACTTTGGCCATCATCTTGTGTAGTTCCTTGTCCAAAGAAATAATCAAAAAATCCACCACTTTGCTGTTGATAGTAAAGATCATGATGATTCATTGATGATTGGTGGTATGGAGGAGCTTGGTCACTTGCATATTGATTGTATGGATTAAAATAAGGATATTGATAAGCTGGTGGTGGATAGTACCCATGACTACTTTGAGAATATTCATCAATGCTAAAGTTACTAAAACTTTGTTCAATATGAAAAGAAGAAGAAAAAAAAAATCTTCAAATGGTACATTTTGTTTCTTTCTTCCTCTCCTAAATTGTGAACTACTTCTTCTATCACCTGGAAATGAGTGATCAAAAGGACCCATATCTGGTCTAGAAGTAGTGAAATCAATGACCAAATTTGTGTCATGTCTATTATATGGAATCTCCTGGTATGGATCATTTTGTCTATGTTCATCCTCACCATCCTCACCATCATTTTCTTCAACTTCTATATCACCACCATTATCACCACTATTATTACTTGGTGGACTTAAATCATTACCATCATTACCACTATTGCCAACTTCCACATCTTCATCATCAGTGTCAATTCGAGGCAACCATTCTGAATTTTGGACTCCATCTAAAAGTGGATTTTCTCTTTCTTCAATCCATGGAGATAAAGGATCATTCTCCTGAAATATGTAGTCAAGATTAATTGGATTGAAACTTGCTTCAATTTCTTCTTAACTTTTTCTCATTTCATGCCTCATTTTCAACTTCATATTATAATGTGTGAAGACAAGTTTTTGTAACTTTTTATACTTGAGCCTATTCCTTGTCTTTGTATGGATGTAGCTGAATGTGCTCCAGTTTCTCTCACAATTTGTGGCTGAAGTTGTTTGACTTAGAACTGTAATAGCTAAACGTTAAAGTTCAGGAGTGCATGAACCAAATACCAACCACCATTCAGCTTTTTAAATGAACAAGCAAATAAATAAATTATTAGTTATACAAAAAATAAGGTAAATTTATTTATAAAAAAAGAAAGAAATAATATTTACCTGGATTTATTTTAGACCAGGCTTTTTGAGCTTGAGGTGAACTAAATGCGTCACCCATATCTTTAAACAATATCAACTAGAACATTATATAATATGTCAATCCATAGATATATAATAATAATAAAAATTATAAGATCAAAATATAGTTATCCATTACTAACCTGCCTCAAGATTTTAATTTGAACATCCATATCCATCTCCAATTTCATAATGACCTTATTGGTTCCTTCAAATGTCTCTTGGTATACATCGGTTCCATGTTCAACTCCATATTGAAATTGTGGATTAAGAAAATAACCTAAAAAGATAGTTAATCAATATTTATGTATAAATTTATGAATAATAGATTTTATAACAAAAGTAAAGGTAAGGTGACATACCAGCAGAATGAAGATCAAAATGCATGAATCTCCAACACTTGTCTATTATTTCCTTGTATTGAGAATAATAACGGGAGCTTTTTGAATTGATTGTTTTGCTCAATCAATTGCTTCATATATAAAACCCATTGTTGGCTTCTCATCACCATCAACTAGCCTCAAGACTTTTACTAAAGGCTCAAATACCTTTAGTATATCATTAGCCTTACTCCAAAAATCATTGCCAACAACAATTTGTCTCGCTTCAAATGCTAGCCCATTTTTATCTCTCCCAAATTTAGATCGTCTAAATTCTTCAGAGTTGAACATATTTTTTAAAGCTTGCTTTTGTTGCACAAGTGCTTGAAGTTGCAAGAATTGTGTGGCAAACCGAGTAACTCCTGGTCTGACAATTTCTCTACCTCCAGTGTATTTTTTCATAAGATTTGCAACCCATATGTGATTGTAAATAAAAGTTGTCACTACTTTTGCATCACTTAATAACTTTTGCACATTTTTCTTTTTTCCTATATCCTCCAAACAATGTGTTGCACATGCAGTCCAATACAGATGTTGCCTCTTTTCCATCAAATTTTGACCAGCTGCTTTAAGTGCTTTTTCATTATCTGTAACAACTTGAACTACGTATTCTTCTCCCACTTCTTCCACAACCTTGTCCAATAACTGGAAATAATAATCAGTATTTCTAGTAGCAACACTAGAAGCATCAACATATTTCAAGAAAATTGTCCCCTTACTGCAATATACCAGAAAATTCATAATATGTGTATGATTTATACTGTCTGTCCAACCATCACACATTATTGTTACTCCTTTTTCCTTCCAAGTAGTTTTCAACTTATTTATCCATTCTTGCATGGCTTTATATTCAGCCTCTAAATACACATCAGAAATTTCACAAGGTGTGGGGCACTTAACTGACGGACCTACTTCAGCAGCTGTAATGATCAAATTATGTAACCAAGGAGAATTCGTTAAATTCATAGGTAAGCGCTCATAAATTATAAACTTGCTTACTGCTTCTCTGAGCTTCTTCTTCAATGTTTTCATAAAACCTCCACTAATTTTTGGTTGTTTCATGCTTTTACTCCTGATAAGATCCACATTTGTAGATCTCAAAGCAAAAGTAGCGTCTTCTGTCCTTGTAGCTTTTGCAGCTTGACTAACATTTGGACGAGAGCTTCCACCTGATTCATAAATATTATTAGATCCCCCTGTTTGTTGTCTGAATCGTTGCCTATCTTCCCATTCATTTTGTGATCTGATACTTTCTTGTGTAGCTGCCATTATTTGCTAATCAATATCCCCATCATCATCTCCTCTTAATCATGCTTCAAATTCTTCTTTTCTTTTTCTAGAGTCTTTTTTTTTTTTGTCTTTTTTATCTCTAAGGAGTTTCATCATATTCTCTCTAACAAATGATTTGACTCTAGGACAACCTGCTACTTGACCTTTATCATGTGCTATGTGTTGCTTCAATCTAGTAATGCCGCCCCTTATTATTTTGTGGCAAAGTTTACATTGGATGTTGTTTCTATTTCCTGCTATAGGTACTCCAAAATGCCATCCAATATCATCACTTGGAGCACCTTCTAGTCTTCCCACAGGAAATTCTTCCTCACTTGATGCCATTGAGTGTACACCTATTTAAAAATTTATGAAATATTAACCAATAATTAAATTAAATTTCAAACTTAAGAGCAATTTTTAATAGATTAACATAAAACAAAACTAAATATAAATAAACTAATTATTAATATACGTATAATTACATAGTCAGAAGCTAATTATTTATGTAGATGTATAAATACAAATTATGATATTATCAAAATAAATACCAACAAGACATTACAATTTTTTTTTAAGTATTTACATTTAGATTTATATTAATCTACTTTGCCAATTTACTATTTTTCTTCCTAAGTATTAATAATTATTCACAATTAATTCCTTCTAATTTACCAGTTTTCTTTAAAAATATTTATAATTAATCTCTCTAAAAAAATTAATCCCTCCACAACACATTACTCACTTCCCTCCCTCCCCAAAATTCCCCTAAACCTCAAAAAAAAATTAACCCCCCCCCCACACCCCGCGCCCCCCCCCCCACGCCGACACTTCTTCCCACACCCCTCTGGCAGCCGCTCTCCCCCCTGGTTCTTCTTCTTTTCTTCGTTCTTCCCCAACAACACCCCCCAAAAACGAAACCATCACCCCCCGCCCAACGCTTTCTCTCCCTCCCCTCTTCCTCCTCTTCTTCCCCAAAACCCCCCTGGGCCCATTCCACAAAAAACCCCCTTTTCCCCCAGCATGAGACCGCCCCTCCCCCAACCATATTTCAGCATTCTGTCCAGTAAATAAAAGCAAAACAGGGGAGATGGGAGACTTACAAGATCATAAGGGACCTTCAAATTGTATGATCTGCAATGAAGAGAGTGTTACAGTGTTGCTTGGTGCCAATTTCAAGCAGTGGAGAAGCTACAAACTTGAGTTGGGTCACGGGAGACAAGTTAGAAAGAAATAAGGTGAGATTCGTGAGTAACTTTGTATGATTGTAATTGTATGATTTGTATCTGAATGTGAATATATCTGTGACTCTTGCTGTTTGCTGGTAAAAAAAAACATCATTCTCTGCAATTTTCCTATTTTGAGTCACGGGAGACAACTCCTGAAGATTCTCTCCTTTTTTCTGCCAAAAACAAAAAACGAAACAGTGTTGCGGTTCCATTGCGGACGTAACGATATTGCGTTGCGGAAAAATGTGTGATTTAAAATCACACCACAATTGCGGTTGCGGATAGCACCGCAACCACAATATTGCGGCCGCAATTCGTGATGCGATCTACAATTTGAAACCCTGATTTATAGATAAAAATTGATTAATAATTGTTTTGATGATCTATAAATATGTTATTATGTTAAACAAATTATATTCACATCTTGGATGAAATTGTACCTAATACTATTTTATCTTTTTTGACATTACTTTAATCTCCATTCATATATATAATTACATGAGAAATTAGAAAATGTTTGTCTTAATGAGAAATGTGTACAATTTTATGTTATTATGTAAATTAAAATAGATTTGTATAAGGTCAAGAAATAAAAGAACATCGAAGGAAATTTTGTTAAACATCAAAATGTGTGAGTGTAATTTGTCCTATAATGTTTGATGATGATAAAAAAATAAATATTAATTAAAATAAAATAAAAAGTAAAAATTTCCTACAACTGATTAAATAATTAAAAAATAAAAGATAATTTCACAAAATATTGAAAATGTACAAAAATTGTTCTAAGGTTATAGGCAATTTTAAGTTTTTGCGAATACAACTACATTACAAATTAAGAAGAAAACATTACTGATCTGATCACAGCGGTTATCGACAAATTAGTTTAATACTCAATGTAATGTTCGGTATTGGTAATTTTGGATTGAAAAATTCACAAGATTAAAAAAAATGATCTTAAAGCATGGATTTTCTATTATGTGCACAAGGGGTACATGGTAAAAGAGCATTAAATACACCCTGTTAATTTAAATTACTTTTAAAAAACAAACATTAAAATTCAGCAAAAAAAAAAACAAACAAACAACCATTAAATAACTTTTGTACTTGCAATGTAATACTCCTTTTATTTCAAAATTGTTATTGTTTAAGTTTAATATGCACAAATTAAAATTTCTTTAATTAAAGTAAAAATCTATTATACTTTAACTAAAATGCGGTCATTAAAGAGAGAAGGAGAAGTATTTTTAAAAAAAGAGAAAATGATAAGCGAGAAAAAAGGTGATAAAAGACGCATATAATTATTAAGTGGGGAAATGTTTAAAAACAAAATCTAATCCTTGAATTTTATTTTATTTTTGATGAATTTCTAAACCAACATAAGCTTTAAAACAAATAACAGATCTAAAACAACAATAGTTTTAAACCTGAAGAAGTAAATACTTTCCTTTGTAATAAAAAAATCTTACCTTTAACTCTTCTTGTATGAACATAAATAGATCATAAGCAAATAGAATCATGATAAAAAAAATGTGATTTTTTAGGGATAAAAAGTAATTTCATATATATTGGTATTTAGTTAAATTGTTTAATGAATTAAATAAAAATGTTGATATAAGGTGTCAAATTATGAATAGACAACTGGTAATCAAACATTTTTTATTATTTGTCACACTTCCTTCATTGAATAGAAAAAACATTGAGGATTGATATAAGTTCACAAAATAAGTGTCATGGGATGAGAAACACTCCTTTTTTTTCTGGGAAAAAAAAGTGATAAAACTAGAAGGCACCCGAATACTATTGGATAGGACACCAATGACATATTAAGGTTGTCAGCAAAAGCCCACTTAAAACATTATTGCACGAGCCTGAACCACAAATAGTTTTACCCAATTGCAGTTACTCAACAAGCTTATAAACGCTTGGAGATCTCTCTAAGAAGGGTTTCCTACCAAGCGGAAAAGGTAGTGTCTAGATATTCGAATCCACACCCATAAAAAAGATAAAAGTTTATACCAAATCCTAAATCACTTTTGCCAAATAGCATTAACAAAAGCACTCTTGTTACGTGACAAAGGAAATGCTAATAGAAATTATATAAGGATCGAATTTAAAATCTAATATTAAAAATGGTTCAATCTAAAAAAAAAATCGAATTTATACACGTATATACGATTTTATTTACGAATTTTCCATACCGTTCATATTTGCAAAAATAGATATTTATAAAAATGTTATATCGATTTTATTTTCCCCATGATCTTATTATTTACATTGTCTTATTTTTTCCTGTATATTTTAATTCATAATTAATTACAAATAGAGGAAATGAAATATAAGATATTATTGGTAAAAGTCACAAAACAAACTACAACAAAAGTAAGTAAGTTATTTGTAATTAGAAATATTAATCATGATATTAAGTAAAACATCTCTTAGTTTTTTTTTATTTTTGTCACAGCAAGGGTTATTCAAGAAGATAGATCCATAACTATTGGAGTATTATTATACTAAAACATAGATCCATAAAGTAAGAGAATTGAAAAAAAAAAAATGTTTTTTAGTCACTAAACTGGATCCCTTACCGCAAGTCACAAGAATTCTCCTTCATCAATAAAGCCAATTTTATCTTCTTGATCAATTCAACAAAGCCAACTAATCAATAAAGATGAAGAGAGCAGCATCCTCGTGTGGCACGGTTTACAACTTACCAAAAATGTCAATTTGGCAACCCGACTCATTTGAGTTAACCCATTATAGATCAACACATTTTTAAGTTGAGTCAGACCGAGTTGATTTAATGACAGATTGGATATTTATTAGTTCAATCTAGTTAGCATATAAGTCATTCACTTTTTTAAAATATAAAAAATTAAAAATGATCAAAACAAATTAACTTTTATATAATAAGTTAATAAAATATTTTTTTAATCACTATAAACTAAAAGAAACAAATATAAGTTGTCATTTGTACTAAAAAATAACAAAATATAATGTGCAACAATAGAAATAAAAGAAAGTGCATCAATTGTAACAATAAATAAGTATTAAAAATTAAAAATAAAACCCAATATACATAAAATATTAACCTTAGAATGGATATTAACAACACATGTAATATTAAAATTATTATTTATGATTTTACCAATTATGAAAAAGTAAATAATAAAAACAAATTGAGTCAATAGATTAGCTCAGCCCATCACAAGTCGGTCATGTTTGGACCAATAAAAATTCGAGTTTGACCGGACCAAACCAAAATAAGTTAAAGCTTGAACTTTTACAACCCAACTCAACTTATGTGTTAGGTTAACTGGACTAACCTATTGGATTTGACCCATTTTCACACCCTTCTTCTTGTCTAACTTTTTTGTTTGGATTAGTGGATATAGAGAGAAGTGAAACAAAAAAAGAAGCATTGGATGAATATATCATTTTTTTTTACTATTTAATTGAGATAGAAATTAGGGAAGAAGGAATTTGAGAGACCAAGTCAAATTTTCAACCACATAATACACGAAGAAGGCTTTTTCATTACCACCACGCGAGGGGGTGCAATGGAGGCTAGGGACAATTCAGTCAAACGTTGTTAAATTTCAAGTTAGATCTAGAGGATCATCCAAAACCATTGACGGTCCAACAATAAATAAACATTGATTTAATAATAAATATTAGGCTTAATTATGTTTTTAGTCCCCCAAATTTTGAGAAATGTATTTTTTTAGTTCTTCATATTAAAAATTAATCTTTTAGTCTTCAAATTTTGAAAAATATTGTTTTAGTGCTTTAGAACCACCTACAGTATCATTTATAGGACAAATTAAATCAGCGGTATAATATCAGTTGAGTTTAGTGTGATGTTTTCACTGATAAAAACACTACTGGGTAGGTTCTGTGTGACAGATTCACTAACTGTGTTTAGACAAAATAACCAAAACAAAAAAATTTAAAATTTGAGGGACTAAAAAGATTAATTTTTAATTTATGGGACTAAAAAAATACATTTCTCAAATTTGAGGGACTAAAAACATAATTAAGCCTAAATATTATATGTGAGTCTTGATTTATGATAGTCAACATGCTAAACATGTTGCATCCTGCAAATTTTGGAAATTATAGTTTGGTTCATCCCATTTGCAATCGAAAATTGAAGCATCCTTACTTGGAGCAACTAGCCTCACCCTTGCCATTCCGATTGAATCTTCCTCATAGTTTTTTTCTGGCTCAGTTGGTAATTTGGTCCATTGTGTAGCACCTCACCTTCCCTTTGTCTACCTCACAATCTTACTTTAGTGTTTGTTCTATCATCACTCGTCGCCTCACCTCATGATTTCGTCTACTGCATCCTTGAGCACTACTAACAAGCAAGAAAAGCAATTGGTTTCAATTCACACCATTCGGGAGCTAGTTGAAGCATCCCTAAGTTTTACATCTTCCTCCCATTTCGAGAGCATCATTCACGATACATCTTTGGGGAACCACTTTATATACCACTGTTAGACACTTTACATGCCAACAAAGAAAGGTATGGGAGTCACAAAGAGTAGGTGGACATCCCATATGATCCTTCCCAATTAATCTTTACCATCTAATATTGTAAATACCTAAAAGCCCCATTTCTTATATATGTACATAATGTTCTCTATTAATATTACTTTGCTGAAATACCTCGTTTAAATGTTAGTGTTTATAGGTAATTACATCACTGTACCATCACCATAGGTAACCATCATTGTTGATTTATGAGAAACTTTCCTTCCAACTAGCATGTGCTCAAATAATTTCACCTAATCACAGTTCTTACAAACAATTTCATTGAGTAAACTTTAGTTTTATGTGCCATATATCAAACATAGTCTATAAACAATATATAATCATCTAATAAAATAAGTAAACCATTAGAATAAAAATATTGAAAAACTTTGTGTATCAAATAGGGAAAAGGGAAATATTGAATGTAACTTTTTTTTGTGTGTTTATATTGACGAACACCTAAAGTCATTAGAAATATACTAATAGCAAAGGGATTGACTAGTTTGTTGGGATCATAAGTTTAAACTATTATTATTATTATTATTATTATTATTATTATTATTATTATTATTATTACATAAAAATATTGACAAGCACCTTAATTTTCTAACAATCTATTGTTTCACTGTTAAATAAAAAAGAATCGTACATGCAAACTACGCATAACAAATACTAAAATACGAGCACCGACACGAAATGCGTGAACCACTAAGAACCGAGCGCCATGGAAGGATTAGTTAAGATAGAAGAACGGCCCAACCCCAACTTATAAATACGTGAAGAAAGTGCAGAGAAAACCCTAATAATTGGACTTTTATGCTTTCGTCATTTAAATCTGCAAAAATTTGATAATTATTTTAATCATAAGTACATAATGATTTAGCCTTTAAGAAAGTACAGTACATCAATTCAATTGTTACTATTTTGCAGTATTTTAACCTATGAATTGTAATGATAAATATTTTCTACATAAATAAAATTTATCTTAAATAAATATTTTTAATATATAAATTATATTATAATTAAAATTTATAATAAATAAATATTTTTGGATATATTAATTATATTTTAGATATAATAAATAATTTAAAATATAATATAAAGTTATTTAATTATTGAGAATTTCTTTAAAAAATTATTGATATCTAATTTAGAAATAAAGATAAGGATAGATTGAAATGGATAAGTAATTAAGAAAATTAAGAATACATATAAAGACAAAAAAAGATTAAATATGTTTTAAGTCCTTACAAATATGACTATGTTTGATTTTAGTCCTTACAAATTTTTTTGTTAGTTTTAAATCCCTGACATTTTCTTAGTGTTTTTTTTAGTCCTTACGATTAACTCTAGTTAATTTAGTGTTGATATAACTAACAAAATAAGTAATATTAATTAAGATAATTAAAGTAATGAATAATATTTTAAAATAAGATAATTAAGTTATTTTTAGATTATTTTTAGGTGTGTAATTCAATTAACTAATATATTTATTATTTTATATAAATAAGGTAATTACATATAATTTACTTTTATAATTTTTAATATATTATAAACAGTGATTTTTACTGCTTTTAATGTTGATCTTACTTTTCAATTCATTAATTTATTTTTAACATTGTGCTTTTTAAAAATGTATATAATTTACTTAGATATTTATAATTTATTTTTAAGATATTACTTTTATCTTTAAAGATAAAATCACTGCTTGTAATATATTAAAAAAATAAATTGTATTGAAATCAATCAAAATTAATGAATTAAAATGTAAAAATAACATCAAAGTAATATATTAAAAGTAAATTATAAACATCTAAGTAAATTGTACTTTTTTAAAAAATTATAATGTTAATTTTAGTGAAATGAAAATTAAGAACAATATTAAAAGCAATAAAAAATACTATTCATAATATATTAAAAATTAAAAATAAATTATAAAATTAAATTATATGTAATTACCTTATTTATATATAATAATAAATACATTATTACACACCTAAAAAGAATGTAATTATTTCAATTTAAAATATTCTTAATTATCTTAATTAATATTTTTTATTTTGTTAACCATGTCAACACTAATTAACCATAGTTAAAGATAAGGACAAAAAAAGATTACTAAAAAAATGTCAAGGATCTAAAAATAACAAAAAAAATTGTAATGACTAAAATCGGATAGAGTAATATTTACAAGAACTTAAAACATACTTAAGCTTAAAAAAAAAAAGTTTGTGATAGTAGAGAGAGAGAGAGAGAGTTTGGCTAATTGTGTGGTAGTGTGAAATACGCATCTAAATGAGAGAAAGAAAAAAATCTTGAAAATATCTAAGTAAAAGGGTGAGGGGAGTGAACGTTTTACTTTCCAATATGTGTATTCAAATTTACAATATAAGAGTAGATTATTAAATTTTATACCAGTTATTATATGTAGATATTATTCTATCCATAGCATATTAATTGATTAAAAGTTACAAGTTATAATATTAATTAAGTTAATGTCATTTACATTGATATACATTTTTAATAAATAAAAATGTTATAATTTATTTAAGAGTTTAATTTTCACACATTGTCAATGTAAAAACTTATACAATGTCAACTAATCAAAAATTATGGCACGTATGACTTTTAGGTTAATTATTATAAAAGTTAACAAACTTATTATACATGACATTTTGTGATTGGATGACAATGTAAAAATCTTTACATAATGAGTGCATAGATTATTTTCTTTTATTTAAAAACAAATTACTTATTTAACTTTACAAATATTTATTTGACATTAATTTTTCATAAAATTTGCAATATCAAAAGGTTTTATAAAAATAAAATAAAAAACTTATAAATTGTACTTGTGTATAATGTGTGGGTATATTTTTTTCCTACTTATATGAATTATTTAAAGTTTATCAATTATAATAATTATTAGGTTGATATCATTTAGTAACAATGTTAATTAAATTGACATTATTAAAACTATTATATATTTTGATAAATAAAACGTTCTAATTACTTAAAAATAGATCACACTGCTTATATAGTCTCTTATATAATTTTTGGACATCATTTTTATCTTTTAAAAAATTTGTGATTTAATCAAGTTTTTTAAAACGTAAAATGATCATTTTTATGCCTTAAAATTATTTGAGAGATTTAAATAATTTTACAAAAAATTAAAAGACTAAATTATAATCAAGTTCTAACCTATTATGTTTATTAAAAAATATTGTATAGTACATATATATATGTGTGTGTGTGTGTGTGTGGTCGGTGAGAAGGAGAAGAAAAAATATTGATTCTTAGATTTGATTAAAAATGGTATATTAAAACACAACTGATATATGAGTTTTTTAAAAAGTCGCATGATTTTTTTAAGTGATTATATGACTTTAGAAATTTTTTAATTTTGATAATCTATGTATAATTGTATGAGTTAAATTTCCTTCTCTACCTTTCATATAAAAATAACTTTTACTAGAGAAGATGTATCAACTGAGAATTATTCTTATTATGATAAATTAAAACTATAAATTTGAATTATATAACTATATATGAATGGTTAAAATTAAAAGTTAATTAATAGTTACATGCCTACTTAAAAAGTCATACATATATTTTTTTTAATATTTATCATTCAAATATTATCTAACAGTCTATATTTATAGTTTTCATGTCTCATAATAAGAATAACTATCATGTGATATGTTTCACCTTATTAGATATGTCATTCATATAAGGACTGAGAACTCTTGTTATTTTGAGAAATAAGAACTATAAATCTAGATTATAAGATCACATTTGAATGGTTAAGATTAAAAATTAAATGTACATAATTTTTTAAAAATGATCACGTTATCACTCATGTTTAATCTTAATAATTAATATATAATTATATGACCTAGATTTATAGTTATCATTTTTCACGATAACACACACACACGTGTATATGAAACGTTTCAAATGAGACATTTTTATAATGGAAAAATGAAAACTTTCAATGATAGTCATTGGATCATAATTAAAACAAATTTGCAACTGAAATTAAAATCCAATTAATCCCTTCTTATAAGATCACCATGCGTTGGTGGTGGTGGTGGCTACGGGGCAATGACGATAGCGATGGTAGCAGTAGTGGCAAGCCTGACAACGATGGTGGAGGCGCACGGCGGTGACAATAACAATGGTGGTAATGGCGACAGTGGTGGAGGCAGCAATAATAGTGGTCTTATATGATGTTTTTAATTGAGTTTTAATCTCAGTTGTTCATTATTTTTAATTGTAATCTAATAGCTATTATTAATAGTTCTCGTTTCTCATTTGAAACACCATATATATATGTATATATATACATATATATATGTATATATATATATATCAACTTACTTACTCCATTTAATAATTTTTTAAAATATTGAATTTTAATAATCTAACAGTTGATTTGAGAGTTCACATCTAATAGATCAAGTATATAAAGTTTCATATAATTTAAAAATTATTTGATATTTTATCAATCAACTTTATTTCAACATATAATATAGTTTTCAAAATATAAATAAATGTTGATTATGATATTGCATATTTATGAATATAAATTATCTAAATTTTTTCGTGTATGATTATTAAGATTATATGACTGATTCATCAGTGGGATTTACAAATTTTGTATTTTTTTTAAAAGTTATTAATGAGGATAAGTGAGAGAGAGAGAAGAAGAAAATAATTAAAAAACAAACCTGGGTGGGAGACTATAGTAGATATTTAGCAGTTGGATTGTGATATAGATAATTTTCAAATTTAAATCTTCGACTAAATCCATACTAAGGGTGTGTTTGGTAGAGAAGAAATAAATAGAGAAAAAGGAAGGAAAGAGAAGAGAAATAAGTAAAAATAGAGTGAAAGATAAGATTGTTTGATTGAAAAGAAATAGAATAAAAGTAGATGAAAAGTTAATTTTTTAAAATTATTTTTATTTTAACTATTATATTATTATTATTATTATTCATTTTTATTATTAATATTATTTTTATTTATTTATTTATTATTATTACTAATATTACTGTTATTCATTTTTTATTAATATTATTTTTATTATTAATAATAATATTTTTATTAATATTAATATTAATATTATATTATATTATATTATTTTATTATTATTATTATTATTATTATATAAAACCGGGGGGGGGGGGGGGGCGGGGGGGGGAAGGGGAGGGAGGGGTATTAAGAACAGGGTTGGAGGGAAGCAAAAATCGGTTTGCCATATTGCAAAATTGATTTTCTTCTTTGCAAATAACAGGTAACAAAATCTATTTTGTTACACAACAAAATCAATTTTGTTACACTTGAGTGACATTTTGGACAATTCTTCACTATTTTGCAAAGAATTTTTTAACGGTAAGTCCTACGTGTTTTTCAAATATTTCGTCGCAATTCTTTGCTAACAAACGAATGGAAAATAGTAATTTCATTGCAAATCTCTTCTCTTCTTCTATAATTCGTGGCTACCAAACGAATGCTAAGTGTGATTAATTTGACAGTCCAATGATTGTCACTTGGGCAAAAAAAAATATTTGAATTAATCTTATTAGCTAAATTGTATTTTTGGTTCCTCTATTTTTTCTAATTTGCAATTTTAGTTCTCTTACTTTTTTTAGAGACATGTAGTCCTTCTATTTTTAAAAATCCGCAATTTTTGTTTTGCTGTCAAATCTCTTGCGTTAACCGTTACTAATTTAATATTGACTCTGATGTATTAGTACTTAAATGACATGTTAAAGTCAAAGTTAATATTAGAGTCAACCTTGACACCTCAATGATCAAAGCAAGAGATTTGACAACGAAACTAAAATTACGAATTTTTAAAAGAAAAAATAGGATATGCACTGACAGTGTAAAACAGTTTTACACCGTTATTTAATCACAATCTACCATTTATGGTAAGTTTGTTAAATTTTATAATAATTATCTTAAAAGTCATACCAATGTTGGTTTCTGATTAGTTGACAGTATAAAACTGCTTTACACTGACAATGCATAGCCATTAAACTCTTTTTAAAAATAGGAGGATTAAATGTCTTTAAAAAAAAATAAGAAGACAAAAATTGTAAATTTTTAAAAATAAAAGAACTGAATGTTTCTAAAAAATAAAAAAAGAACCAAAATTGTGAATTAGAAAAAATAGAGAGGCAAAAAATGTAAGTTAGTCAATCTTATTCGAGTACGGTTACATTAGTTTAATACAAAAAAAAGAACGAACCAACTTACCTGAACATAAATATAGAATCAAACTTTAACATTAGTTTGAAATGATCTTATTCCTACATATTCTTTGATAAAAAAAAATGTTTCTCAAAAGGCTCCGAAAATTTTTTTGAACGGTTGAAATATACAATTTTAACATTATTACAAAAAAAAAAAAAACAATTCTAGGCCTGTCATTGATTGAGAAATCAAAATATATTTTGAGAGCGAGAGATATTTAAGTAGGGTCCGTGATAACCCATAGTGATAGTGGACAAACAAGCCATTAGAATTAGTTAACGATGAGAAATTTAGATAATTTGTATGACAATATAAAGTTAAATCTTTTTACAACCATTATTGATAGTGAGCGGATCTGGATATTCCGGGGTTCACGCAATATCTGCGACTCTGCCTGAGATGTACTTATCAATTCCGATAGTATTACCTAATTTTTGGGTAAACATCGCAGAAGTTTTGTTGAGGTATAATTATAACCTTTTTCACTATACAATAAACTATTTTTTATAACTAAAATTGTATACATTTTTTTTTAGAGTTTAATGGTCATGTACTATCACCAATTAGAAATCACCGTTGATATAACTTTTAAAGTATTTATTATAAAAGTCAACAAACTAACAATAAATGATAATTTGTGATTAGATGACAGTGTAAAACTAATTTATACTATCAGTGTATAACCTGTTTTCTCTTTTATATATATATATATAATCTCGGTATGATATTGAACGCGTAAAACATAATATGATGGGCAGTGTAGTATAATGCATAGTAATACCAACCAGATTTAAAATTGGATTACCACCTTCCGACGGTTGGCAACTTGATTCCCATCCACGTCAATATAGGTGTAGTGATGAAATATTATTCATTTTTTTTTTTGGTACTATAATGTATTCAAAGTGGATTATTACTAGTAGTCAGTAGGGCTGTTTCGCTTGCCTTTTTTTTTTTAACATACAATTATGCAAATACCACAATCAATATTTGACCAACTCCAATCGAATAAGGGTCATTATAAACCAAAAAAAAGAAGAAGTATTTTTCAATTTTTAAATGTAATTACAATTTTAAGAATTCAAACTCCCCTAACGAAGCAAAATCAACTCATTTTTAATGTATTTACGCGCTGGGCACTATTACAATTGTCTTTTTATACTTTGCTGTATAAATATATATAGAAGATTATACATCGCGTTGCTTGGACTAAAATTAAAAAAAAAAACTAGTTTAATAACCCATACGGGGTGTTAAGTTTACAATTTATAAATGTTTTATCTTAATATATATATATAAGTCTAAACACTTACTTTGAATCTAAAATTTTAATACATACTAATCTTATGATTTATAATATCTTAATATACATATTAGCTTTATCTTTAATGAATCAATTATGTTAATTTTGATATATTGTTATATTATATTTTAATGAGTGAGGATCAACTTACTGCAAGAATAACTCTTGATAGAGTTATTTCACTAAATAACTATTAATATATATTAAATTTTAATGATTCAACTGTTAAATATTTTGATATTATATTAACGATCATGCACACCAAAATTTATGTAAATTATACATATGTAGCTAGTTAATCTTATAGTCGACATTTACTTATAATTTAGAAAAATATATTATATGTTAATTTGAATTTATTTAATAAAGTATCAAATAGTTTTCAAACTTTATGAAATTTTGTAGACTTGATATTGTCAATAAAATATTTTAATTTAACGAATGAATCATAGAAATTGAATATATATCAAGAGTTATTGAGTGAAGTAACACTACCAAGAGTTACTCTTGGAGTAACTTGATGCTCGCTCATTAAAATATTTTATATTGTCAAGATATAATTACAATATTATATTGGGTTAGGATCCGTTGACACCAAGTGTCAAAATGAGTCAAATTACACATTTAATAACTTTTTGTAAAATGCAAATTTAATCAATTCATCCGTTGAATTATGTGATATTATCTTCATAATCATGTATATCAAATTTCACATAATTTGGACTTTTCTAGATATGTTATCTACCATTGAATATTTAGATATACTTTAATATCTTATTGTACTTTGAAATAAAGTGATGCGATGAACTACTAAATAATTTAGGAATTGTTGAAATTTTGTATACTTTATTTATTGTACTAAATGGCTTAGTCATAATTTAGTGTGCTAAATGATTTAGTCATAATTTATTGTACTATTAATGTTATTTTAAAATATATTTTTTTTGTATTATTGAAGGTGCTTTAGATTTAAATTAGATTAAAATTGATAAAATTTTAATTTAACAATTTCAATTATTTGCTTATGAATTATTTGTCAGTATTAATTTATTATTTAGTTTGTGTGATTTTTATAATTTAATTGTGATATTTTTTAGTATAAATTATTTTAATTAGAATTTAATTTGATTTAAGTCAAAATATTATTAGATTTCTGTTTATAAATTTAATTCATTCGAATGATTTAGTCATAATTTATTTTACTATTAATGTTATTTTAAAATGTTGGTGTTATTCAAGGTAATTTGAATTTAATTTTGAATTTCAATTAGATTGAAATTGATAAAATGTTAATTTAAAATTTTGGATGATTTGCTTACGAATTATTTGTTATTTTTAATTTATTATTTTTTATATATTCTTTATAATTTAATTATGATATTTTGGATATATAATAAATAGAATAAAATAAAAATAAAATATCAAAAGATAAAATATGTGAAAAAACAAAAGAAATATTATTGGTAAAGTAAAAAAGATATATATTTCTTATTTTTTCATATTGTATTCTTAAAGGCTCAATCTTATTACCCATTGCATTGTCTTTCTTGTCTCAGATATCAATAGTAGGTTCACCTTTATCCTACACAACATAGACATTCATGTTAAAGAATATTTAACAATTGATAAATAATATTTTTCACTATATAATTGAACTCATAATTCAAAAAACTGAATAAAGAATATATAAAGTAAATTAAAATAATCAAAATGTCCAAATATGATAATACATATTACATAAAAAATCAAATGCATAATAAATCAACCAAAAGCAAATAAAAAGTAAAAAATGTTAAAACTCTCCACAAAGTAAAAGACAATAGAAAAAAAAGACACAATGTTACATATGAACGAATGAATTGGTATGACACTATTTTTGAAAAATAAAACCATAATTTTAAAATTAGTAAATAATATTGATTTATCCAAAAATTCCCTTCATATTTGTCTTTAACATTTCACTTTCATCAAACATTGAAAAAGGTGACCAAAAAAATAAAATAATAAGATATGTACAATGTAGTTAAAAGAAGAAATAAAAAAATAGAAATATCCAATAATAAAATGAACAATGAAATGAAAAAACAATAAAGAAAGAAAAGAGAAACATGAACATACCTCGTAGAGTCAACCGTAGAGTAAAAAAAATATAGGAAAATAGTGTGTGAAAGGGATGGTTAGAGGAAAAGAAGAAAAAGAAAAAGAATATATAATGATCGTAACTATCCTAATTAATATAAAATAATCTAGTTACTTTATTTTAAAATAACATGAATTACCTTAATTAATATATATTACTCATAATTATATTAATTAATTTAAATCATAATATATATTGATCGAAACCACGTACATGACAAAAACTTATTTTATTATAATATAATTGTATCAAAATATATATTTGTATAATAATTATAATTGTTTTAAAAATAAAGTATAATAAATTAATTACATTATTATATAAAATCAAAATATGTATAAGTTTTAGTGATTTAATTGATTGATTTAATCCATCAACGGACTCTCTCTAATCGCTTTTCCACTTAATTTTTATTCTAGGATAACAAGCTAGTTAAGAATACTTTTTTTTTTTTAATCCAATCACTATATGAAAACAAGGGCTTCCATTCGTAAAGTTTGTCAAAAATGTTGATTGATTCGAAGATGGGGACGAATTATAGTAATTTGTTTCAATCCAAGACATAAACAAAGACAAGGATAATATTTTCACAAATTTTACAAATGGAGGCTTTCTAAATGGCAAAAGCAATACCTAAAAAGAATTTGCATAAAAGCAGACATATTAGTTCGCGTAAGCATACTTGTAAAATACCAAAAAGGGTTATTCATGTTCAAGCTAGTTTCAACAATACTATTGTGACTGTTACATATGTATGAGGTTGGTGATTTATTGGTCCTTTGTCGGTACTTGTGGATTCAAGGGTACACGAAGAGGAATACCTTTTGCAACTCAAATCGTAGTAGGAAATGCTATTTGAACAGTAGCGGATCAAGATATGCAATGAGTATATTGTATATAGGTCATTATATCAACGATGGTGTCCTTACCCATGGTAAACGAAAATAATTGTTGCCCCTTACTTTCTATATAATCAACATGCTACTTTTCTATTTATTATTTTATTATGATTTTGTATTTTGTATTTCTATCTATTTTATTATATATGTCTATTATATATTATATATGTATATATATTGTTTAGGTTAGCAAGTATTAATATGAAATATATAATAATTAATAATTGCAACTTCAAATACTTATAATAATAATAATAATAATTACTACAAAAGGGATATACATTAGATAGAATAGATTAATTAATCTATTTTATTCACAAAAGTACCCTTAACATCTCTTTATCTGTAAAGAATTGTCGATGTGAAAACATAGAGACAAAAGGCTGAACTTTGAATAGGAAAAAGAGTGGATCCATAGGGTCCCAAATGAATTGGCTTATTTGGAAAAAGCCTTATTATTTGGAAGATCTATCTCATGTATGGTATAGCATGGTTCCACACTGCAAGAACTTTGAATCATTCTCTCGAAACTCATTCTCTTCATCATAAATCATCTGCTTACCCAACGTATATTCATTGTAATCACTTTAATTAGAATAACTAAATAATTAAATATAATAATGTTTTTTATGAATTAAAAAGAAAAAAATCGATGAAAGTTAGGCAAGAAAAATAAATATGGTGATGCTATGTGGCATTTGCCTACATGGCAAAATCTTCTTTTATAATATATATATATATATATATATATAATAGATTATCATAATTACCGTGATTATAAATAACATTTAATAAATTTTGAAATTTTGATTTCCTTGTTATATAAAATCAAAATTAATTTAAGATTTAATTATTTAATTGATGAATTTAAGTAGAATATATACTTGCCTTAATTATAAATGTCTTAATTACTATAATTGAATATAATAATGTATTTATATGAATAAAAAAAATCTATGAAAATTAGGCAAAAAAAGAATGAATATGGTGTTCTCATGTGGCATCTTTTCATATTATAAAACTGTCTTTTATGATATGTAATAGATTTTAAAATACTTAATTTTGTAAGAAATAATTTAATGGCTTGATTGCATTTTTTGCCCCCCAAATTTTATAATTTTGTGAATTTTGCCACCCCAATTTTTTCTCTCGAATTTTGTCTTCCAATTTACAAAATATTACGAATTTTGCCCTAACATAAAAACTGTCACAATTAAGACATTTTGTGATTGTTTTTCCTTAAAATGTCATAATTAAGATAATTTTGTGACAGTTATTCTACTTGGGGGGAAATTTGCAATATTTTGTAAATTGAGGAGTAAAATTTGCAAAAAAAATTTTGAAGTGGCAAAATTCGTAAAATTGTAAAATTTTGGGGTTAAAAAGTGTATTTAAACCTAATTTAATTTAAAATAATATTAAATGAATAGATTATGTTTGAGAAAATTATCAAAATAAATTTGATATAAGAAATATTTTAAATAACATCATTAAATTTGTATTTTAAATATATAATTACCGATATTATATGGAGTTGTATCATAGGTTATATTCAAAACAAATTGATGTTAAAAATCTAATTGAAAACACACACAAAATTAATTTTACTCGATGTTAAAATAATAAAATATTACTTTCACGGTTGAAAAGTTTAAATTAAATTTTGTTTCAAACTTAGTCTTGCTTATTTTCAAAATAATTTTCTCAAATAATTGGAATTTTGGTCGGTTAACGTTAAATTAGATACATTATAAATTATTGTAAAAAAAAATACAATATAAAATTAAGGATTTAATTTGTCTAAAGTAAACAAATGTATAAGGTAAAAAAAGAGAGTATATTTATCGTTAATTTGAGTTAATGTATTTTATAATTATAACTAAATTTTATTTAATGATAGATATATTATATTATTTTATTATATTTACACATTTGCTTATTTTGAAAATTATTAAATATCTGGAAATGTTTTTTTTTTTTTTTCATTTTGGTAAGGATAAGAATAAGGAGGGTTGTTAAGTGCATGTTTTGGTAATGATTATGATTATTATTTTTAATTTCATTCAAAAAAATTATTAAAATCTTTTTAAGAACAGAATAAATTTATCTAGCACATTATACATAAATAAAATGTTCAAAAATATTCTTGAAATACTAATTAAAGCAATAAAAATATAAAATATTTAATATAAATATCATTTATCATATGTAAAAGATACTACAAAAATTTTCATTTTCTAATAATTTCTTACCTGGCTTATGCTTGTTGGCATAGACTTTATCAAACAAAAAATAGATTGTTAATACAAGTATTATAAGTCTATACTAACAATAAGATGCATTATATTAATAAACAATTATGTTAATGCAAGGAATTGAAATATACTAGCACAATATCATTGATAGTATAACACAATTTACTATTGGTGTAGATCAATAATATTTATACCAACAAATTAGTTCGAGTTTTGTGGATGAAAAAAACGTGGTTAAAAAAAGAAAACTCGTTAAAGGTGACCAGCCAGGTTTCTCATTAAAGATTAATTATCGACAAAATTGTTAAAAACTTCGCACCAATAACGTAGTGACTTAAAAAAATACTAACAATTTAATATTTGTTAAAAAAAGTCTATATTAATAACCAAATGACAAATTGTTAGTAAATAATTTTTTATAATGATATATTTTAAATTATTTTTTAAGTAAATAAATTTATAAATATTTAATAATATATATTAATATTCATCCATTAGTACTTTGAAGTCATTCATTAACAAGATCTTATAAATAATTAATCACATCCAGTAAAGTTGTTATCGATTTACTCTTCAAGTATTATGCTCGCATAATTAATGGATACTTAAATTAATATAATCACCATTCATCAATGTAGAGATAATCATTCGTTAATTAATAAAAACGTGCACCTATGCAAAATATTATTTATAATCCTTTTGTTTTATGCAATCACAGTGAAAATTTTCAACTATATCTTAATTAAACTACACAATCATCATAATTTTTTTTTTTTACAAGCCACAAGTATCTTTTACAAAAAGCAGTCTTACTTGAGTCATGATTATTAATTAAGCTGAAACAATTTACGCCAGTTTATCCACGAGCCAAGTAATATCATCATAAGCTTTTTGAAGATGCTTTGACTTATTAAGTTTTATAAATTTGGCATAAATTATAAATTGTCAAATAAAAATAAGAAAATTTATATAACACCCAATTTCAAGGTTATTCTAACATTTATTTAGGCCTAAAGTGAATTATACGATGAGAAATATTTTAAATTAATAAAAATAATATAATAAAAATATTACAATTTTATTTAAAATTTATCTTTCAAAATTTTTAAGATATAATTTTTTTTATTAAACAATAATAAGTAATTTTGTTTAACAGTTTTTTTTTTTTTTTGCAAACCTTTTATCCAATAAAAAAAAAGGACGAAAAAGCAAATATAATTGAAGACAATATGAAAGAAATAAAATTAACGATAATCATTAGAGGGATTAAAGAGTAAATGATACTTTTTTTATGGAAAGATTAAAGTGAGAATAGATAGTAGGCAGGAACTATTTTAAGTGAAGTATTTAATTTTTCTTAGTAGACTAATATTATTTATCAAATAAGTATTAATATATTGATTTTTTCTTTAAATTTGTCAATAAATAAAAATATTTTTTACGAGTCTAAAGTGAAAGCTTTAGCTGTCTTTCCCTAAAGTTGGTCTTGCAAGTTAAAAAGGCAGTTTAAAAATACTTTTAAATTACTTAATTTTGTATTTTACTATTAATGTTTAAAACATTAAATATACTTTTTGATTAATACATATTTGATAACATATGAATCAGTTCGAGATGTTCGATGTATTCTTTGCCTAAGTTCTAAGATAATTTTATAGTAGTTTTCTTCTCTAATACGATGAGGGTTGATAACAAAGTGACATACCTACAAAAACACTTCAATACTATGAGGATTTTAATATAGTGACAATAATAGTTATAAATGCATATTTATTATTGTTGACAATGATATATTGATAAGAATGCACTTGAGATGGATTGAGGTGAGCATGAGGGTGCAAAGCCTCTCTTTGGGAGATACTTATCTATTTGAAAGCATTAGGCTATGCGTTTACTTCCAATTAATGGACGTGCTATTCCATGTTTCCAGGTGTACTTATTTGGTCTTACAACTAGATCACCGGTAATGAATGTTGACTTAATTATATTTCATAGCCTTTAGGTAGAGCTGTCAAATGGGTTGGGCCAGGTTGGCCTGAATTTTTAATAGGCTATATTTTTTGTGGCTCGGCTTAGCCCATCGAGCCAGACCAAAATGGCCTGTGACTATTTTTTCTTAGTTTTTTGTATATTTTACAAAGAAAAAAAAACAAAAAAAAATATAGTACCGAGCCAAATAGGCCCAGTTTCATTCGAGCTAGTTTTTTTGTGGCCTAGCTTGGCCCGACGGGCCAATCGGGTTGGGCCATTTTGGCTCGGTTTTTATTAGGCCAAACATTTAACAACTCAGTCTGACCTGTCCTGTCGGACCACTGGGCCGGACCAATTTTGCCAGCTCTACCTTTAGGTCAGCAATGTATTTTAGACCAACGTGAATCACCTCCATAGATTGGATTTGTGTTATTCAACCGAAACAATAAATAAAACATCAATGTGTTTTTACACACACACACACACATATATATATATTCTACATAAGGTAACAACATCTTTTACTTTTTCTTTTTCACGTACAAACACATCTTGCTTTTAAAGAGGATATGTATGAATATAAAACAAGTTCTTTACTTTATTTGAAGTTTATTTTTGTTAGCCTTTAAGTTTTGATGATGAGCTGGCAGCCTGGTATCTATCCTATCGAGCGTATTTCGAACGCATCCGGTGCCCGAATCAACTTTTCGCCTCCCACCACCTTTTTCTTATGTTCTTACTTCGGAAAGCAAATTAATTCAAACTTCGATTGATTATCTCCCCCCCTTTTCTTTACTAATAGCAAAAGTATAAAACTCAGATTGATGATAATTCGCTGTCATTCAGTTCGAATGAACCAAATCATGCATTTATGATATGGCCTACCATTCATATTCTCACTCAAACAGTAGCTAACAGCTGATATTGACCCTTAAATAGATTCGCATACAATGGTCCTTTCTTTTATTTAAAAATAAATAAAATGAAAGGTTAGGTCAAATCATTTTTTTTTTTCGCTGTACCAAAAAAAAATCATTTATTTTTCTCCACCAACTTAGCAGTGTGATATATAAAGAAAGCGTTCTAAATTTAAATTTTCAACAGATGTTCACTTCAAGCTCATTTAAGCTCCACTCTATTAATTTCCCTTTTCCTTTATTCAATTAATTAATTCAAAATCAATTTCACTACTCTTCGGCAATTAAGTTTCTTGATGCATTATCTTTTGTGTTCATAACTTGAATTTGTATGTAAATGTAAGTACATACCTGTTTATTTAATAGTTTTTAATGGTTGAACCTATTACCATTCTTCAGTAAACTCTTACTTTTGTGTTTCAAAGATAAAAATGTCATTATTTTTACTTTTAAAACAAATTTTGCCTTCCATTTAATTCCTTAATAATATAAAACACACTAACTTTAGTCCTTAAGAAATTTTTAAGCATTAATTTGATCTTTTAATAATATAAAATATCGTTAAGATAGTCTCAAAATATATAGTGAAAAATATAATTAAATTAATTTATAAACTAAACTTCGTTACAAGCATCTCTCTCTTTGGTTTCATACAAAATAATGAATTTAATGACACTTTATATGATTAATGAACTAATTAATAACAAAAATAATTAAAGTTTATGTAAGGACCTTATATATTTGAATAAAGAAAATAAGATTTTTGATGTAGAACAAGAAAAAACAACTAAGAACTCTCAACCTCAAGGTTTGGACATTTAGGAATCGATATATAGTTCCGAAAGCATAATCCTTATAATTCAAATTTAATAATATTTTCTATTAATACTAGAAAACTCAATGACATATATCACCCAAAAGTAATTGTAATAGAAAAATAATTAAAATTTTAGCCAAATTAAAATATCAAAAACTAATTTTTAAGTATAAAATATTAATTAAATCTAAAATTATAATAAATGATTTGCTATAAACTCTCTAAAAATAGAAAAATTGCTAACATGAAATCAAGTTTTTAAACAACATAATCATTATAAAATTCTCAAATTATTATGAATAATTTTTTTTTTTCTAAATCACAATTACATCCATTATGTATGAAGTTTATTAAATTTTTTAAAGCCCAACGTTTTTGTAGACGAAAAGAACTATCATTATTTTTTAATATATATTTTATGTTGTTGTGTTGCATATGAAAATATTCAAACCCATCAACTGGTTTGATTAATCGTTAAAATAGTTAACCAAATAACGAGAAATTCATTGCTCCTCGAATAATTAAGGTCTTAAATTTGAGTTTTTTAAATGAAAAAATTTAAAGATCTGGAAGAATTTTATCTCTTTAGATACATCTATATCAACTCGACCTATTGGTGGAACGGTATAAGATAGTGATCATGAAGCCATCATCCAAATTCACCACTCATAAACATTTCACTAGTATCATATGCAGATATTCACTATTCACCAAAAAAAAAATGCAGACATTCACTGGTTTTAATTTGTTCACAAATCACAAGCATGCTAAGACAGCTTAACCATACGTAAATAATGTTTATAAAACTTCAATTAAATTCTTGTTGCTTCCCCGTTAGTTTGTACTTTGTAGTGTGATATACTCCAAATTATGCGTAACTAATATTATTCAATGAAATAAAAAAAAAAAATGCTTCAAGTTTCAGCAATATTAACAACTTAATATATACCTACCTGGCAAAACAAACGGTTGAGTAAGCGAAGCTAAGAGTGCGCTGTCATGGGTGGTGGATGGTCCGAATGGGACCGAGCATAGGTTGCTATCGAAGCCCACATATGTCATATGTGTGATAGGTCAAGTTGGCAGCATTTGTAATTGGAAAAGGTGGATCCAAAATCATCATTTGTGGAAAAGGATTATTGTCGCCATTTTAAGGCTTGATTGGAGGAGGTTTCCATGGGATCGGATCAGGAATTGTTTAGAACAGCATGCTATGTACTATTGTGCGAATCTACTTCCTTGGACTCGGGTCGGAGTATTATTCGGTTATCATTTATCAATTATTAATTAATCAACAGTTTGCCAACCATGTAACTTAAAAGAAAAGGATGTTGTTGCGATAGATACATCACTGTTCATCAGCAATGTTATTTTCACAATTTTCTTGCAATATTTTATATAATAAAGAAAAAGAAAAAATATATAGCAAAATAAATAATATGATAAAAAGAGATAAAAAAAGTAAAATATATTATAAAGAGATAATATATTTGCAGGTCCTTGAACTTTTTGGTCCTTAAACTATAAAAATTTGTAATTAAGTCACTAATCTTTTATGATTTTTGTAATCAAGTCCATGGGGTTAATGGTTTGTTTACAAGCTGTTAAATTATACCCAAATACCTAGTTACAAAAATTGAAAAATATTAGGGATCTGGTTAAAAAAAATCAAAAATTATTTAATATGAAAATTTTGTGTGTTAAAACTTTTTTATTTTGAAATGTAGGGAATAATATATTTTTAAAATAATTATATATAAAAAATAAAAAAGAAAAGTTAGAACCCTTTATAAAACTAGAGTTGTCAAAATTGGCTTGACCCAATGGCTTGATGGGCTTAGCCAAGCTAGGCTAGGCTCTTTATTTTGAAGCCTGAAAAGAACTGTGCCAATTTGGCCTGGCTAGATGGGTCAAACGGTCGGGTCGGGCTATAAAAATGTTGGCCCAAAAGTTACCGAGCCTATTTGATTTGATATTTTTTTTAAAAAAAATTCTTATTAAAAAATATAAATTTGTGTAGAAAAAAAAAACAAAATAGGTTAATTTGACATGGCTTATTAGGCTAGATAGGCCAAAAATTTTGTGGCCTATATGAAAATTAGTCTGGCTTGGCCTGCTTTTCAAATTTTAGCTTGTTGGGTTAGTTTGGGGCGAGCAACCCATTTTGAAAACTCTACTAAAAACATAGTTTCATCCTTGAATGTCAATTAATCTTTTCTATATAATTTGTTATATATATGCGTTATTGTATAGGGTGACTCAATTGTTCTTTTAAATTATAGGACAAAGAGAAACTTTGAAAGTAGATTTATAAGGTGCACAAATTACAGGATATATCTCTCATTACTAAGTTTTATTTAGGAATAATATATCAGCATGTTCTCGAACTTTTTGAGTTTTTTAAATAGGTCTCTAAGCTATAACATTTGCAATTGAGTCCCTAATGCTTTTCAATTTTTGTAATTAGGTTATTGGAGTAAGGAGGGAATAAAAAATATTTTGTTAAAGTTAATAGCTTTGTAAACTCCAAGGATATGATTACAAAAATTGAAAAAAATTAAAGACTCCATTATAAAATTTTATAATTTAGGAACTTATTTAAAAAAATTCAAAAAGTTTATGAACCTGCGAATATATTATCTCTATTATAAAAAGTATCGTAAAAATAACGTTACCCATTGTTTTTATGTACATATACTAAATAATCATTTCCATGCATTAGGTTTGCGAGGTCCCGCACGATTGAAGCGTTACATAGATCTCACCGACATTTGTTATTCATTTGTACGCCGTAAACTACTGTTTTGACTTTAGAGTCCCACATCCGTGTATCATTTGTATTATGATGCTGAGTCTATCCAACGTGGTATGTCAATCAAACTGTGTACGTGTGAGTAATTAATTTAAGAAAAGTGCTAAGCAAGAATTTTTTTAATATATTTTTTGTGTATTTTATTATTGTTTAAAAATTATTAAAAATTAAAAAATCATGAGTGAAATTCATTAAATAAAAAGTAAAATATACAAATTTTTTTATGATTTTTAATAAATTACAACTAATAGGTGAGAGTATTTAAAAGTGTATTGAAGAATGTGTTGTTAGTATTTCTCTTAATTTAATTAAGAATTTGTTTAATTATTTTATATTAATAAAATTTATTAAAATAAACTAAAAATTTGTTTTAATAAACTTTGTTGTAAACTTTATAAATATAAGAAGGTATTCAAATATGAAACTTATAGCTTTCTTATTTTAATAAATTTATTAACACAATTTATTAAAATAAGTTTTTAAATTTATCATAATTTGATTTTCAAATTTATAATGTAAATTTTCATGTAATAAATTAAAAAACATTTAATTATTTATTTTCTTAAGAGAACCTTAATTTATTTATATTTTTTAAAAAAACTTATAAGAAAGTTGTAGGTTATTTTTATAAATTTAAGAAAGCTGATGTCTGTATTATTTAATATAATAAATTAACATTATGTTTAGGTTATATTGAAATATATTAGTTAAGTAATTTTTTAATTGTAATTATGTTTATTATTATTCTTATATCTGATATGATGATGAGCCGTTTTAGAGGAATTTGGGGTCGGTTAATAGTGCTTGAAGTTAAATATCGTAGTGGGAATACCTACAAAACATTTTGACACCCAAATAAAAAAAATTGTAATTAATAAAATAAATAAGGAACGAGAAATAACATAGAAAAACAAAAGTAACTATATTTGAAGATTATGGTGTTTGTACTTAAAGATCTACAATTACCTTTTAGCATCCCTTTGCTCATCATGGTCAACGATGAATGAAATCCCATTTCTTGTTGGCCTACCCAGTGTTCGGCTTAGCGGTCAAGCTGAGACTGCAAAAGGTCATGTAGACCCAAGATGTGAGGGACAGAGACAATGTTTAACATGTGGATAGAATAGAACAATATAGATTGTTCTATTCTATTTTGTTTTTCTTACTTTCACCCATTCAATATGTAGAATCAAAATATAATACTTCTTTAAAGTTTATTTCTTTTATTAAAAAACATATCAAACACAAGAGTTGATATATAATTAAATCCTTAAAAATAGCAATTTATATTATTTTATTCTTTAAAAAATTGTATCTACATAAATTAATTTTCAAGGAATAAAATTGTTTATAAATTGACAATTTGTAAACGTAGATTTGTTAATGACTGATGTAGAGATACACACTTTTAAGAATTTAAGCAACACAAATTACTATTTTCAAAATCAAATTATATATTAACTCTTAAATATAAAACAAAACTCACATGTGATATCTTGGACTCCTTCTAAAATGTTTACCACACACTACATTGGATACAGAGAATATTCTTTTATGCAACACTTATTTAAATAACTAATATCTTACTTATTCGGTTCCGTAGAGTGCAGGCACTTAAATTCTTGATGTTGGGACATCCCCAGTTCAAGAAATATCGATGTTGAGTAAATTGTCATTTTATATAGTAATTGACTTGTGGTTTTTTTGAGTTTATCTTTTTTCTTAAGAACAAAAGTTATTGTAACGTAATCTTCATTCATGAGATTGGAAGACTAGTTCTTAAAATTGCTAGTGTTTTTAATTTTTGATGATATAAGTGTGTTTAGTCACACATCTGCAACATAATTTTTCGCATTTGAATCCCTGTTGTACTTTCCATGTCTCTTATAAAATAGACGTGATTTATTGGCTTGATGACGTGTTTCCAAACTGTAAGACATTGGACCAAATGCTAATTTTTTTCATATTAAAATTGTAAGTTTTACCCTTTAACTTTATAAAACTTTCACTTTATATATGTTTGTTTGAAAAATGTCATAATTGAACTGCAAATGTTTTATTTTAATTTTCGACTTTACAAAACGTTATTCATTTAAAAGTATAAAACTACTATTGACTAAAATTCTCCCCTTCGCTTATTGTTGATGATTTCATTTTTAAGAATGATAACGGAGTGAGTCAAGGCGAATTTGACTATCTTCATTTCTATCCTTGTTAAGTAGGACAGGTTCTAGTTCAGAGGAAAGTTTAAAAAAAGGGAATATGAAAAATTAAAACTTAACTACATTATTGTTGGAGTTGGAAAAACTCGCGAGAACCTGCCCACTTGTTTTTAAAAATTTAATTTACTTATGTATAATTTTAAATAAATTATATACTAAATGTTAATTACATTTTAATTCAAATAATATACAAAATTAATAAACATCATGAATCATAAAAATAAGAAATTTAAGAACTAATTTATTTTTTAATAAATTGTATAATTTTAATTTTATTTTTTAATTATTTATTGATTATAATAACATAGATAAAAAAAATTGAAGTAAAAGGGCCAATGATGTAATTTAGGCGTAAATATAAGTTGTGTACGACTAATTATTTTAAAATTCTAAGTTACAAGAACATGTATCTGAATACATTTATTATATCAGTTAAATGTTTTAGGCTTAAAGCATAAATAAAACATCTACTTTTTTTTTTTTCACGTTTAAGTTAATCTTAATTTACAAGAAGATGTGTGAAAAGGATTAAATTATGACTAAAATGTTTAAATATTCTGTTAAGAATTAACTGTATATTTAAAAATTTTAAGTTACTAAATAAAAACATATGAATCACTTTAGTATGTCTCTAATGAGAATAAATCTCACGCATTTAATTTCATATAGTTGTTAGATATCATATACTACATGTTAGCGGATTTAGTTTAACGGACAAGAATTAAAGCAATTTTATTTGTACGGTTTATGTTTAACATTACTTTCCTAAAACCTTATTAAAAAAATCATAATTTTTTAGTGTATAAGGAGGTTTGATATCTAAACTTCATAGTTAAATTGACACTAGTGGGCAAAAAAGAAAGTCATATTATATTACTATAATTGTGATATGTTTGTCATTTTCCAAAAACAACATTTCCATTTATTTAAAAAGGACAGATCAGGATTGATCTAGAAAGGGTATCTACGGGATTGTCATTTGCACGATAAAGTTAATCAGATTAATTCCACCACAAAATAATAATAGTTTAGAATTTGCCATACCACTTTATCATTTACACGACAAAGTTAATCAGATTAGTTCCACCACATAATAATAATAGTTTAGAATTTGTTATACCACTCTATCAAATTGATATTTGATGGCTTCGTTAATGATATGTTAATCTGTTAATATATTCAATATAAAAAAAAATGTTAATATATTAAAGTATTTTTATTAGAAACAATAGATATTCCACGCGTTATAATCCTCGGGAACTTACTTACGAAAGATGTGAATTCGAATTGACAGCACCAACGTATGGTCAAATCAAATTAAAATATCTCCCAAGTGCCTAGTGCGAAAACAATTTAAAATATACTGTGTGTATTAATAAACAAAGAAATATCTTTCACGCAAGTTTGTGATATCTTAATATATTCTTATAAATAAAAACCGTGGCGTGGGAATACAAGAAGCACATCGTATTGTTGTAACACATTTCATATAAGATTATTATTATTTTTTTATTTTTCTCAAAGAAAAAGTAAAAGATGTAAGTGAATCATATCTTTTAGTTGGAGTTTAGGAAATTTTTTATTTTTTAGGATGAACATATAATAAATAGATGTTGGCACTTTGCGTGTAGGTACAGAACGAAGTTTTGGGATGAGATATGGTTTTCAGATAACCAACCACACGGTTTGCGTTAGAAAACTGCTTCTTTTAAAGTTTGTATAGATATAAGAAATTTAAAAATTTATTACGCAGATTAATAGTAATTTTTTATTTTTTCTTTTCAGATTGCGAAAGGGTTATTGCTATTTGCTTATCAGTATGTTGCAAATTGAGTGGCCAATCACGATTTTAAAGACTGTGTGGACGTCGTTCGTTCGCCCTTGTAAAGTTGTGAGGTGATCGAACGGAGTGGACAGGAAGGGCTTTGAGTTTTTATGGGCATTTAACCCTTATGGCCTTATCCACTCAGAATGATTCAATTGACGTCAGTTAGTAGTTTGTTTGTATCGTATAAAAATGTCTGACTAGGCTCAATGTAATTCAGGTCAAGTTTGAGAGAATTCTATCTCAATTCGATTAAGAATGGTTAGGTTGGATTATGTTTGGAGTAATTTTAGGTGTGAAATCGACCCGATCCAATTTAAGTATATTTGTACGTGTTCAGATAATCTAAAGTCTCAATAATTAGCTCTAGGTCTTCTAGTCGAAAAACAACGTCAATGAAAATGTATAAGTGCACTATTACGCGGTAGTGATTCTAATTTTCTATGAATTTCCCATTTATCACTTAATGACAGAACTTTACTTATTTCTTTTTTTGAGGATCGGCGAATCAAATGATATTTTTGTTCCAATTTTTGTTTCTTCTTCTCCCTCTGAATCATACTTTTCCTTGCCATAACAGTTTATTTCCTATTAGTCTCAATGATATAAGTCAGGTCCGAGATGTATAAATAGCTTCCCTTCTCCATAGAAGGAAATGATTTGGATTAGGTAATTGAGTTTATTATTAAAATAACAAAAAAAGATTTTAATTGCTATGCACTGTCAATATAAAAAAATTTACACTATCAACTAATCGAAAATCAGCTTTAGTGTAAATTTTAGGATGATTATTGTCAAAGTCAACAAACTTACCATACATAGTGGGTTGTGATTGGATGACAATGCAAAATTGTTTAAATATTGATAACTCTTAGATAGAGTATTAGAGTGAAAACATCCATTAGATAATAAATTATTGGTTTTAAGCCATCTCTAGCAATGAATCAACAATTCAAAATGTTTTTCTTGCGTATTCTTGATAAACCAGTATTTATATATAGACGTAGGAAGATCTGTCTGGAAAATAAGAAGTACTCTTAACATCTCTCAATTTGTAAAAAATTGTTAATGTGAAAACACAGAGACAAAAAACTGATTTTTGAATAAGAAAAAGAGTAGATCTACAGGGTCCCAAATGAATTTGCTTACTCGAAAAAAGCCTTGTTCTTTGAAAGATCTATCTCGTGTCTGGTACTACATGGTTCCACCCTACAAGAATTTTGAATCATTCTCTTGGAACTCATTCTCTTCATCATAAATGATTTGCTTGCCCCGAAATAACTTGGTCCAATATGAAAATTCCAATTTTACACTGTCAGTGCATAGTTTATTTTCTCTAAAAAAACAAAAAAAAAAAAAGAGGGAAAACACAAAAAATTGGGGGGAAAACTGAAATCATAAAAAATTGAAAATAAATTGACATATTGTTTCAACGGTCAGGAATATTTCATGAAACACGTTCATTAAACCACATTAAATATTTTTTTATATTAACTAATACATTAAGTGTTTTAATCTTTTTAATATAATTGAGTTGTGTTGTATCTGAAATTGTTAAACCCGATATTCGAGTTGACTTATCCAAATTTATACAAATCCAATTCAATAAAACTTGTAAATTGAATCTAACTCGATTATTTTTTCTTAGGCCGAGTATATGCACCATCACTCCTATGTCTAACTAATCAATAAGTGATTAGTTAAAATAGTATCATTTTTTCTCATGTTTTGGATTTGAATTTTAAATATAAAAAAATTATTGAAAAAGTTAACTCCATTATATTATAATTTTTTTTATTCGAATAAAATTATCTCACACAAAGGATATATATTATGTAGACAAAATTAAATAACAATGTCTAACTAATCAAAGATGATTCAAGAATGACACTCACGTTATTGTGGTCAAAGTTTGACAAATAAAAATAAAGAAAGACTTCTTCATGTACGCTGGTTTTACACAACTTTCTTTTTATATATGGTTCTCGTGTGAGAAATGGCAACAATCTTTAATTAAAACATTGCGTAGTCGTAGTACTAATTTTAAACGTGTCAAAGTTCATTTATGAAAAGAATTTCACTTTTTTCACGTCTCCTTGTTTTAAGATAAACCCGGCGAATTATGTAGTTTGATTACATTAACTGGCTCTAGAAGTTTACCGTCCAAAAAATTCTATTATGTTCATGTCCTGTATGCTTTGTATAAAATCCACACGGCTAAGACCGTAAGCTCTTGAATGCTTATTTGCTGTACAGCGTGTCATTCACAGGCGCCTGATGCAGCGAAATTTCCTTCAAAATTCAAACCGTGCTCATGGTCGTGGATAATTGGATATTCTCTTTTGCACGTTTTGGATCTTTCCTTTTGACCCAACACCTTTTTCATAGCATAGTTTGGAATGGATCAAAACTCCGATGCTGTAAGGCTATTGAGTTCATAGGGGTCACCTATTGCCTCTTTTGTTGGCCATCTTTTTTTTTAGGTTACATGTTGGCCTTGTGTCTGTTACTTCTTTGATTAAATTACCATATGTTGTTCATTTTTTGTTTTTAAATTTTCATTTAATAATTTTAATTTTGATTATTATTATTATTATTAACCTGGTATGCTATATTTTGTTCCCTTTTCTTATGTATCAGGATGTGAAAAAATTGATACTCCTCCACAACTTTTAATTCTCTTTTTTTGCTTATGGTATTCTTTGGCTCTTAAACGCTGAATAGCCCAGAAGCTTTGTGAAATTTGATATTGTTAGATACTGAAAGAGGGTTGTATTTTTTAATGAGGGTCTGCAATCCAATGAAGCATTTCAGCAAGAGTCGGGCCTGACCATGAAGACTTGATGTGGGCCATCTCATTTATGAGGAGTGAAAACTTTTTTTGGTTTGTTAAGTAGGAGCAGACAAAAATAGATGGGAAGGAGAACAGTAGGGTATTGAATAGCCAATGACGAGCCTGTTTCTATTGATCTATTTTTTTTTTCAATTCTTACGATCAAATTTTGTTGAGCTATGTAAGCATTTTATGGCATCAAGGTTGGGCTTAAAGTCTATAACTAGAAGCTTGGACTTGAATGAGTACATCCCTGGAACTTTTCCGTTCCGACAGCCCATTTTAATTTGCTTTAGTAATTTTCATTTGTCAAAATCCATCAACCCAACATGCATGAAATTCATTGTCCAACTACATGCTGCATTTATACGGCTATATGTAAAAGGGAGGAAAGGGCTAATTATTAGAGAAAATTACATTCATATATATATATATATAATTTTTATTGAAAAATTATATTTATTACGCTTATTTAATATATTATTCTTATATGTTAATGTTTTTTTTTTTCAAAAGAAATGCACATATCTTCTTATTTTTATATTCAGACAAGCAAATAACAAGGGAAACAAGGTGTAGTTTTTAATAAAGAAATGTAAATATAAACAACATTAAGTCTAAATTTAAGGAAGATCAATGTAATTATCCGGATATCATAAAATGTTTCATTGATACACATGTGTACACTATGTTTGAATTGGGTGATCTAGAAATAAGAAAAATGGAAAGGATTGTGTGAATTTCATTTGTTTGGTTGAAAGAGAAATAGAAAAGAGAAGTTGACAAATTCCATGGGCCACCATTTGGGAAATCCTTCTCCATTTGTCATGATTTGGAGATTATTTTGTGCATCTCTCTTTTTATTTTTCTTTTTAAATTTTTAAAAAATTAAATAATTTTTTTTAAAAAATAAATAATTTAGTGTTGAGAAAAAATAATGAATTAAAAAATTACATTTTTTAATTAGTATAAAAATATTTTTTTATATAATTTATCTTTATTTTTTCCACTTTTTTTTTCTATTTATCCAAATAAGCGAAGAGAAATTATTCTACTTCTTTTTGTTCAATTTTTATTCATCTAAATAACATATTTGTTTTATTCTATTTTTTTCTATTTATATTCTCCCTATTTCTTTCTTTTTTATTTTTTCCCTCTTTATTTCACTTCTAATCTAAACAAAGCAATTGGTAAGATAAGTTTGATATGTTATATTGACTTGTTTAATTATTTAGACACATTAAGTTACATATATTAAGTTGTCTTATTATGAAGATTGAGAACACCTAATTATACTTAATGTTGAATTAGGGGAGTTGCAGGAGTATCTAACTTTTTTAGAAGCATTGGTGTTTAAAATGAGTCACCAAACATTGATTATATTTAATAAATTTTTAAAAAATCATGCATTATAAATTTTGTTGTCTCGTTACCAAAATAAGGGTATATTTTATTTCATGCTTTCTTAATGAATAAATTTTTATCTGACCCTCAAAAAAAAGTTATCTGAAAAGGATGAAAGTTTTTATACAAATAATGTTAAACGTTGGTTGTTCTTTAATCTAAAAAAAATCAAATTTCACTCACAATTGAGTGCATGTTTGAATTAAAGTTTGCAAACATAAGTTTGAATTAAAAATATATTGTAAACTTAGATTTGATAAAAAAAAAATGAGTTTACTATATTGTGATTTATGTCTAGATATTTTTTGTTCAAAAATACGTTGAAAAAGTAAAATATGTTTAGATAATATTAATTAAAAGTATTTTTATTTGATGTTACACTTCTATAAATATTAAATACTACTAACAAAAAAATAAGTTTTCAAAAGTAACTCTTATGTTGTGTCCAACTCAAACTTAATTTAGTGACAAACTGGATTTTCAAAATTACTTTAAAAAATATTCAAACATAATAACAAACTGAGTTTAGAAAGATAAAAGTAATTTTGATCCACTCAAATGATAATTCAAACATAAATTTGCTTCTTACTTTTGACCCTCCTTGTACGTGAAGGACATCTTTCATAAAGCCTTTGTCATAGGCCAAAATAATGACGGTCTTGGGCCTCCGTTAGTACCAAAAAAATAATAATGATAAAGGACAAAACAAGGGCGCGGGCCAACATATTGTCCAACGGAAGCCTCCACGTGATCAATGCGTAAAAATTAATTACGACGGGGCCCTTTTCCTTCTTAGGTCCTAAAGCAGCTTGTGGGAATTAAATAGAAATAATGTTGGAGAATTTATTCTTGGATTCTCTTGCAATTTGAGTAATTATACGATAGTCCAAGTTGAGCTATGGAAGTATGGATTAAATTAGCCTTTAACAGGGGATTTTAAAAAAAATTGACCCGGTACCTGTGCAATACACGGTATAAATATTTCTTATTTTTGTAATATTTTAAAATTTTGGCTTAATTACACTTTTTGTCTCCAAAATTTCACAATTTCCCAAATTTTGCCCCCTCAATTTTTTTTTCAAGATTTTGCCCTCAATTTACAAAATATCGCAAATTTTACCTTCATATGAAAAAATCGCCACAAAATTATTTTAATTGTGACAGTTTAAAAAAAAAACTGCAACAAAATGTCTTAATTGTTGCGGTTTTTTTTATATTAAGCAAAATTTACAATGTATTATAAATTAAGGGACAAGATTCGCAAAATTGTAAAATGTTAGGAACAAAAAGTGCAACTAAACCTAAGTTATTTTGTTATTTTTATTATTATGATAATAATATAATCAACATTATTATAATAATGCTTTACACGTGGCATCTTGTGGTTTTTCCTCCATTTTTCTTACCTCATTTCAACCAATACATTTATTATTTGTTTCTATTTATTTTTAAGATCATATGTAGGTCATAGCCTTATAGGCAATTTTTGTTGCAATAGGTCCACGTCAGGTTTGAATATTTCTACTTCAAATATCAGACCCTCAACCAAAAAAGGCTTACATATAATTAAATGAACAATTTGGCTTTCTTTAATCACTTTTACCCCCTTTACTATAATTAATGTATGAAAAATGAGAGAATTTTTAAAAAAATGGAGTATTATTTTTTCTATAAAAACTTCACCACCCCTGCATATGGTGTAAGTTGGAGTTTTCGTTTCAACAATTTTATTATACAAAGTGTCACTGCTATATATTCATTTAACTTATTTTCTTACAGCCATATTCATAGATATTTTGCAGCTCCTGAGTAACCCTTTTTTGAAGACTAACTTTCACAAGGTATAAGAAAGCTCTCCAATTCTTTTAAAGTCTTCCAAGATTTTTCGTTCCAGACTTTTGGCAGTATTTAAACTAAGGCAAGGGTATACTTGGGATTTGATAATTCAAGAACCATGGAAAAACTTTGATAAAAAAGATAAGGGAAATGTATAGATATTAAACTCTATTTATATATAAAGAGGAAATAGGAAATGTGTTACAAAATTACATGATTTTAAGCACCGGCCATTAATATTTTTACTTGATTTTATTTAATTCAACCTTTTTTATTTGTTTATTTATTACTTTTTTTACAAATTTTATGATATTTAATTTGTAGACGTAATTTTAAATATTTTGAATTAATTTTAAAAACTAAAAATAATTTTAAAAAGAGAATTTACTTACTAAAAAGTTTGATTTACTTAAATCTAAAGTATTATTATTTAGATTTAAAACTAAGATAATTTTATATTATATCATCATTTTCTTTAAAATATATAATTTTACTGTAATTTAAAATATTTTACTTTAAAAATTTATTTTATTTTATATTGTGTTAATTTTAATATACTTACGACATATAATATCAAATAATATCATTAGAAATTCTTAATGAAAAATTGATTAAAATATTTAGATAAAAAAATCACTCCTTTAAGTATTTATTGCAATTAATATACTTTTTTTGATTAGCTAATATTGCACAATTATGTTATGAAGAAAAAATGCCTACATTAGAGAACTTAATAGTTAATACATTTTCTTCTTACAAGTAGAAGATAATACTAAACACCTATAATAATTTATCTTACATAAGTACTAAATATAAATTATCTTTTAGAGATTAAAATAATAATTTATTTTAAGTCACATTTTATTTCAATAGTTTGCATCTAATTTAATTAATTGTTATATTTTAAATTATTCAAGATATTACTTATAAACTTTAAATATTATAAAATTAATAGAATTTATTTTTATTTACAATATAGTTGCCAAATAAATGAATTAATTTATCAGTTCACATTTCAAAATTATAAAATCATTTAAATTTAATACAATTTAAATCTTTTTCAGATTTTTAAACGTAATTTTTCATGCAAATTTATAATTATTTTAAATAAAATAATAAATATCTGTAAATCTATTACCAAATATATGTCACGTGCATAGCATGGGGCAAAGGCTAGTGTGTGTATACACGCACATACAAAGGGTGCACTTTTTTGTTTTTCTTTTGGTTTTTCTCGTCATCTATAAAAAAAAAAAATACACTTTTTGTGTTGTAGCTTGATGTGACATGTGTTATAGTACAAAGTGGACCAAATTTAATATATCTATGGATTATTGTGGAATCAGATTCGAAGATGTCCATCCAACTTAAAGAGAATGGGTGCAATCAGAGACACCAATGCTACCAATTGGTTAAAGATATTAACTAAATCGTTCATTATTTCATCCCACAAAACTCTTTTCCTTTGTTTTATCACCTTAGAGCCACATATACGTACCTCACAAACTTTAAACCCCTCCATAATTGGTGGGTCTTTTACAACCATCAACTCCATTTAGATCCTCTTCTTTTTACTATTTTTACAAGATTAATTATTGTGAAAAAATAAAAACAGTTTTTCTGAGCACACCCAAGCTCAAACGGATTATCATCCTTATCTGTGTTCTCCTTCTTTGGGTACGTTTTTTTCATTCCCCCTTTTTCTTTCTTGTTTTGTTTTAAAGTGTTGTTAGCGTAATACCGTAATGTAATGTATTGAGGAGTTGAAGTGGGCAAATCAAAATTCTTTTCTTTTCTTTTCTTTTCTTTTTTGTTGGAGTTACTTGAAAAAGGTTCCCCTAATGAACACCTGAGAAATATGATGCATCCGCCAACCTATTTTTTAAATGGGATTTTCATTCTTACTGTCACTTAATTATTTTGTTATCTTTTAACGCGACGAAATCTGTTTCACCCTACTTCTAAGGGGTTTTAGCAGGAAAGGGGTCTAATCTCACAAGGTTTGACATTTAGTTAGCAAAATTTTGATGCCTTGCAATTTTGATTCTATTGGACAAAATGTGCTAAAAACGCACGATTAACTAGTTTAAATTTTAGTTTTTCATTTTTTATTTTTCCCTAAAGATGCTTTTGCCAACTAGTCTACATCTTTGGAAATTTAATTTAAAAGATGTTATATCTTTCTAAAATATGAAGAAATATTAATTAATAAGTAAAGGGATTAATAAAAAAAATAGAGGATGAGAGGATGTAGAATTATTCTTGATTTAAACAGAGAGTTTTTCTTTAAATTAAATATATTTTCTAAATCAAAGATAAAACATAAATGAGTTTACATTATTATTTTTTTCATTTTTTGAACAAATGTTCATATATTTGACTTTTACCTTATACATTGTCTTAAGCAATTATTCCTCTGAGGCTCTTTGAACAACAATATGTTTTTGACATTAGCATAATAAATCTTTTAATAGTTTAGTTTCTTTAACCCTTGATCATATTATATACTCTTTTGTTATGCTTCCTATGGATGGACTATGATTAAGAAATAACTGATGGCGTGTAGGGTGCGAGCGAGTCAAATTAGGTATTATAAAAGTGAAATTACAATTTTGTATTCAAAGTAGGATATGATATGCCATGATTTTACATGCTATGGCATTGGGCAAGGTTGGGAGTTGGTTAGTTTGTTTTTAATTTCTTACGATAACTTGACTTTTTTTACATTTGTAAACTTAATAATGACATTTTGATTCTATTTGGAATATAAAAGAAGTAAGGAAATGACTCCTTTGTATTTTTTTTCTTTTTGGATTTGTTTTTTAGTTTGTGCTCCTTGATGTGTGTAATAAATCAACCATGTTACTAACGATTGTTGTTGTCACTTCTTTTAAATCAATATTATAGAAGTAGTTTGATGCATTTTCCAACATGGAGCTATTGTCAAATGAGGTAAGTTTTTCTCATTCCTTCAATAATATAAAAAATTCCTCCATTATAAAATATTATTACACTTTCATCATTCTTATTCATTTTCCTTGTATTAACGGTTCATAAGATCATATATGAATAAACTTGTGTAGTTATAAAATGAGCACTTTTACTTGTCTTTGGAAATAATATGAAATAAATTCATAAACATTAATTTTTTTTTTTGTATCTCATTTTACAAAATTGTTAATAGAGAAATGTAAGCAACATAGTTTTTTAAACGCACTCTTTATTATTAACTAAAATTTATTAGAAATCATGAAATTTTGTGGATCCAACCTTTTGTTTAATGAGTCTCACTCATAATTTTATAGTTTTTAATAAATTTTAACAAATAGTAGAGAATCTGTTAGACGAAGTGTATAAGAGAGTGTGTTGTTAGTACTCCTCTTGATAAGAGAGACTTCAATCAGTTCTCTTATTTATTTACTTTTTTTTTCAAAAGCTTTCACATTCAGATGACCGTGGTGCACTCCATTTGCCACCTGCATTGGATATAACAGATAGATCTCTGAAGCTACTAAATACCCATGCAAATATGGCAAATCATCATCAGAGTCTTGGTCGTTCAATATTTTTAAAACGATCACGTCACTATTATGGCCACCAATATTCTCGACGTAACTTTACCAATCATGCGAATGCGTCATCTTCGAGTGGCAAGGGTATTTCTTCATATGATGATAGATTTTTTTCAAGTTGGCTTCCCAACCCAACTTACTATCTAGACAACATGCAAGTGTCGCTTATTTTTGTGATGCACAAGTTAATTTTGAAAATTTTAAAATAGTGTTAAAGTTAGTTTACATTCTTCAAGTTTTGGTGGAGAATTTCACTAGAAAAAATTCATTACGTGGTGTTTGTGTCTCATATTAGGATACTTTGTGTGTCTCTTAGTAGCATTGGATTTTAGGGAATGTTTTATATTATATTTTTAAAACGTATTTCTTCACTAATTGTGTGTTTGTACTTTTTTAAAATTGATTATTCAAGATTTACTTATGAACTTTGAATTTATTTATTTTTTCCAGAATATAAAGAGAAAGTGTTTTCTAAGCCAGAGAGAATTCGGTCAAGCACCTTAGGGATGGATGCAATATCGCCAAATAAAACAAAGATGATTTGTGGGATTTGTGAGAAGCTACTAAGTCAAAAAATTAATTTTATGGGGAGTTCAACATCTTGTTGTGAGCTTTCAGTTGTGGCGGTTCTAGTTTGTGGCCATGTTTATCATGCAAGTTGTTTGGAGCAAAAAACTAGGATTTGAAGAACTGCGCGATCCACCATGCCCGGTGTGTGCAAGTTTACTCTTGCAAGACCGTGACAATTAATGACAATAATAGTTCCAAGAAGATCATATAATGTGAATATGTGATAACTTGATGTCGATCATAATTTTGTGGAACATAACAAATGAAAGATAGCTTGCAAGTGAATTATGGTAGCTAGGATATAGATGTTGTAAATTGACACAGTCTCTGCATCATCCATAGCTTTGGCTATTCGAGTGACAGTGTAAAAATTCTAATCATTATAAATATTTCTTAAATTCAAAGATATAATAAATGAAACACTTCTTTGACTTTCATTCTTCATGTTAACTAATTATTTTTTTAGGTTATATTAGAGTTTCCCACTAGTAATACTTAAGAAAAAGGCTTTGCCAATATGATGGTGGTACTTGTAAAATTAGAACACAAGTTTTGAAATAAACAAGATACACATAAGAAAGGGGTTGAATTGTATACATGAATTTTTTAAAACCTTTTTGAAAACTAGATTTATGCATGGTATAAAAAAAAACTCTTTTTGGTAAATGGAAAAGTAAAAGCTTATGCAGAGAAGGGTTAAGAAGATCACATAGTAAGATGTACATTTGTTCACTTTTTAATCAAGAACTTCATCGAGCCCCTTCACGTGAAGGAATGTTTACTAAAAGCTTCAACCTTTTACGTGTATTATTAATTATCTCTTCAAGCTTATACCAACGTAATCATAACACAAGATTACACACACATAAGAATCTTTTTTACTAAGTCTCTTCAAGTTTTTACAAAAAAAAATAAAAAAAATTACAAATTTCAATTGATGTCTCAAATACACAAATTATTTCACAAACACTATTTTTTAATGAAAAAATGAAAATTTCTAAATTTTAGTTATTCTAAACATGCTTTAAATGTATCGCGTCACCTTCCCTAACAAAGTTAGCTTGCTTGCTTCATAAAGCAATTATAGACCGGAAAGCCGACACGGTCACATCGCCAACAAAAGCTGAAAGAGTTAACATTGGAAAAGCAATTACCCAACTCAAGCGGCGAATCCATGTTGCTCCTGCCACCGTGTGCTAATTAATTACATAAGCAACAACGATTATTTTATACGCCCTTTCCATACATACTTTTAAGTGAAAAAAAAAAAAAAAACAATTGATGCGATAAAAAAATTAAAATTATTATGTAATTACTCATATAAAATAGAAATGTACTTTAAATGAAAAAATATTATAGTAATTAATTAAAAAAAAGTAACTATACAAATATTAATAATTTTATAATTTATTATATTTATATGTTATAATAATTTTAATTTTTTTTAATTTATATCATAGCTCATTTATTAAAATCTCATGAACTTATTTGCATTACAGTCCCTTTAATCATGTGATATTATCTTTTTCTCTTTGAGGCCACAAGCCATTTTTTTATTTTAACAAAACTCAGATACAATACCTTAAGTATTAGTGGTGTTTTTCTTCAATCAAGATTAGAGATTTACTTTGATAATTTAAAATTTTTTTAATACATGTTTTTATTACAAAAATTACCGAAAATAAATTTCAATTTTAATTAGAGAACAGCACTATCAGTATTAGCTGTGTCTAAGTTTGTCCTTTTTCCCCCCTCTTTATGTTGATTGTTGTGATCGTTCTAGTTTGCTTCGGATAATATTTGTTTAGATATCCTTAATGTGTACCTTGTTTTTGTGCGTAAGTCCACTAATGGTCAAATCACTCTCAAAGTTAAGTCAAGGGAACCCACTCGGTGACAAACCTGGAATACGTTTCCACTTCAGCTCAAATGAGTGCATTTTGGGGATTTAACAAATAACAACTTTAACATTTGCACCAGAACCTCAGCATAATCCATGGGATATTCTACATCTCTATTAATCATTGTTACTATAATTTTTTTTTAACAACAAATTAACTATTGTTATACTCAATATTTTTTTGGGTGAAGAATGCCCTTATTCATTTATGAAAAAGAATGTGCTTATTAGTTTTGTTTTTTGATAAATACGCTGATTAGTTATTTTTATAAAAAAAGGTGGACAACATATTGATTGATAGTTTTAAATATTTTTTATTTACGAGTAAAATATTACACTAATCTTACTAATAACTTGAATTTATTATTTATTAGTGAGATTAATATGAGATTTTACTAAATAAGCTATTAAAAACGTTTAAAATTTTAAAAATAAATTATTAATTTTCTGATGTTATAATTGGACCTTGGTTTTGCTTGCACTCATCAATTTGAACCGTCAATTCGCATTTTACAATTTAAACCAAGTGATTCAATTACTCCCTGTCAAACCAGACCCCTGCAACAATAATAAATGGGTTTTTTTTTTTAAGTAACGCAAAATACTGGCAAATATTGTTAAAATGTTAGCATTCAACTCGCTAGGATCGGTTTAATAGTGAGAATTGAAGTAGTATGTATGAGGTCATATATTCTAATCTCAATGTAACCGTTGCACACCAAAAAAAAGTATCAGCATTCAATAAATAATTCCCTGCATTGCCTAGACTAAATGAACTAGTTTATAGAATATAGACAAATTCTACCCTCCTATAAATTTTGATTTTCGAATCGATTTATATCTCATGGGTTGAAAAAGAATACTATCTATTTGAATAAATAACTTAAGTGTTTATTGAATAAATATTTAATATATAAATATTTATGTATATATCATTTTTGTAACAAAGAAGAAATATAATTAAACTATTTTGTATAAATTATAAACTTTTTTCACAAAATATTTTAGAATAGTTATTAAAAAAACCGAAAATAGTTTATAAATATACTATAAGTTATTTTTATAAACTTTCCTACATATTTATATAATTATTTATATCATAAGATTAATTCAAATAAATTATAAATAAATTCTTCTAAATACACCCTAAATATAAGAGAGCTACTCGTGTCTAATTCCATATACTCTCTTTTTTATAAGCATAGATAAAGATTCAATTATATTTAGGATATGGTTAACTTCTGAAATCCCTAATTTTATATTGAAGTGAAATTCACAATTCAGTTTCCGTATAAGCAAATGGGCACAAGCTCCTTGCTTATAAGCGATGGCGAGGCATTAAGATAGGGAGGGCAAACTAGTCCAAGGAAGTGTTGTCAACAACCATTCAACCAACCAGAAATCCATTATTTTCTGCAAAAGCAAAAAGACAACCAAGAAGAATTATTGCACGAAAAATTATAATTATTATATATCAATTTTCTCTTTCATTAATTTTTTACCTTATTCTTTTTTCTTTTTTATTATATAATTTATTCTATCTAGTTCCCATTTTACATAAAGTAAACACCCAATTAATACTTTTTATTTTTTTATTACATTATATCACTTATTACATTTATATTTTTTTCTCTTTTATCTCTCTAAGAATTATGGGACGTGTATGAAACATTTTTCTGTCGTATATGTCATTCATTTTTTTTTTAAGTGAGATAATATATAAATATTTCTATATATCTATTTTTTTTCCTCTTTACCTGTATTAGTATTGACTATTGAATATAGGTTAGTGTAGTCCAAACTTCTCCCTTTTTCTCTCTCTTCCTTACACCCTCAATCCCAAGCGTGGTGTAATATTAACTCGTTTATTGAACAACTTAACTCTCCTGCTGCAAACAAGATTCGAATCTTCCAATCAGAACATTCCATCACAAGAGGCAGATCCAACGGCCATTATGCACCGACGCCATATGTCCCCCAAAAATTCCATGGCATAATTCCCACGCCCTCCACTGTTATAACAAACCAACGTTACAAGCCTCTCTCCAACCCTCGTATCTCGCTAAATCTGCACCAATCATTCCCTTTCTCTTCTCTCTTCCTCAACAACAGCCACTACCACTCTCCCTCTCCCTCTCCCTCCGTCGCCGGTGAAACCCCGTTTCAGTGGCGGGAACGAGGTTTGACCGTTAGGTGAGCTGTGACCCCTTTATTATGGAGGTTTCGGTGGCGTCGCCGAGAAAGTCCCTAGCGGAGAAGGTGTTCGGAGGATACCATCTTGGGAGTAACGGCCAGAAGAGGCGTGGAAATGACCCTCACAACGCTCGCGACGATGGAGGCATGGAGCTCATGCAGATTGGCGCCGAAAGGACGAAAAACGTGTTGATTCTCATGAGTGATACCGGTGGCGGTCACAGAGCTTCCGCTGAAGCCATCCGTGACGCCTTTCAAATTGAATTCGGTGACCAATACAGGGTAATCTTATCGTTCGTTCCCTTTGCTTTTTCTTAATTCACCTTGTTGCCTCGGGATGTGTCGTTGCTTTTGTTCCGTTTTTCCAACTACAACTTATGTTACATAAGTTTCTTCTTATTTTATTTTTTTTAATTTAACTCTGTTTATTTGTTTCTCATTTTCTAAATTTGTTTCGTACAAGAGTTTTCTGGTCTGGTCTGAGATATTTTCGTGTGGTTTGTGTGTTTTTTTCGTGTCTTGCTTTATGGTCACGCAGAGTTTGTCGCCAAGTTTCATTTTTTATTTCTTGGAGTTATTTGTGCAGTTCCTTCATGTTTCGGTGCTGATCGGGGAACCTTTTCAATTTTCAGATATTTGTTAAAGATGTTTGGAAGGAATACACGGGGTGGCCGTTGAATGATATGGAGGGGCAATATAAATTCATGGTTAAGCATGTACAGTTATGGAATGTTGCGTTTCATAGTACTTCTCCTAGATGGATTCACTCTGTGTATTTGGCTGCCATTGCTGCCTACTATGCTAGGTACATTTCTTTTCTAACACTTTAATTATGATTAACTTTGATCAGTAGTTTTTGCCAACAAATTTTGATGTAACTTTATGATGACAAGGGAAGATGACTTTATGGACAACTTGGCATTTAATCATTATTCGTTTGTCAATTATTGCAATAATGGTCGTTCCCCTTTGCCCCCCAAGATACCAATAACTATTTATTTCTCTAGCTGTAAAGAATTTTTTATGTTTTACGAAATTAAGTTATGTTTTTCTAATTAGTATTGCACTCTCTCATTTGTCAGGGAGGTGGAGGCAGGGCTGATGGTGTACAAGCCAGATATCATCATCAGTGTCCATCCCTTGATGCAGCATATTCCATTGTGGGTTTTAAAGTGGCAAGGTTTGCAGAAGAAAGTGATTTTTGTGACAGTGATCACGGACCTTAGCACGTGCCATCCTACTTGGTAATTTCACTGCAGCCTTTTTTAATTTCCTTGCTCTGAAGTGAAGTCCATTAATCATTGTTTACATGCTCTATGTCTAACTTTTAAGCTGTGTCCAGGTTTCATCCCTGGGTGAATAGATGTTACTGCCCTTCACAGGAGGTGGCGAAGAAAGCCTCACAAGATGGCCTTCAGGAATCTCAAATCCGCGTTTATGGCTTGCCTATCAGGCCTTCTTTTGCCAGGGCAGTTCTTGTGAAGGTGTGCTGAATATTAAAGTTATAGGTGTAGTTTTGCTTTCATTGTTGGAACTGACTTTGTGTTTTACTATAGGATCAATTAAGAGAAGAACTCGGGTTGGATCCCGACTTGCCAGCAGTTTTGCTGACGGGGGGTGGTGAAGGAATGGGTCCTGTCAAGAAAACTGCAAAGGCTCTAGGAGAATCACTTTTCGATAAAGAAGCTGAGAAACCAATTGGGCAGTTAATCATCATATGTGGTCGTAATAAGAACTTAGCATCTACCCTGGAATCTCTTGAATGGAAGATTCCAGTAAAGGTAAGTTGCTTCACTTTCCTTAAACCTGTGATATCTGAGCAAGTAAATAGTGCTGCAGATGAGCATAATGGAATGCCACCCACTAAAACTTTGTTTCTTGGTTTATGTAGATTAGAGGATTTGAAACCCAAATGGCCAAATGGATGGGAGCCTGTGACTGCATCATAACAAAAGTAAGTTATAGCAATTTGCTCTTTATGCCCTCCTTCATATGTTAGCATAGGCTCATTTGTTCTATGAAATTTTCAGGCTGGACCGGGTACAATTGCAGAAGCATTGATAAGAGGGCTTCCCATAATCCTCAATGACTATATACCCGGACAGGTGAGTGATTAAATTGTTCTCCTGATTACCATTCAGGTTTTTTTTTTTTTGTCCTCGTGTTGATTCTCAGCTGGAAATTGGAATGATGGTACAGGAAAAGGGTAATGTGCCGTATGTAGTAAACAATGGAGCTGGTGTCTTCACCCGTAGTCCTAAGGAAACAGCAAGAATTGTGGCCGAATGGTTCACCACAAAATCAGATGAGCTGAAAAAAATGTCAGAGAATGCACTTAAATTAGCACAACCAGAGGCCGTGTTTGACATCGTAAGGGACATTAATGAGCTTGCTCAGCAACGAGAGCCAGCAAATTTTCCATACCTGTTGACGTCATCATTTACTAGCCTAATCTAATTGACTATTTGTGCTTCTTTCACGTCAGCTTTCTTCCATTAGAATTGACATGTACAGTTAGCTTTTCTGATTATATCATTCTTTATCCTAGTGGCTTGGTTTAACTATTATAAGCTACAAAATTGTGGTAAATAAGCTCAGGTTTTATAAGAATTAAAGATGCTTGTGGGAAGATGGCTTCTCTGTAACTGCAATGGTTTAATATTCTACTGTGCGTTTCAGTCTAATGATTTTTTTTTTTCAAGTTTTTCTCTGGAGTTGTATTTAGTACTAAATTTTGGCTTTGTAGCGGGCTTCTTTACTAGGCAATATAAATTGTCTACATAACCAAAAATAAAAAATAAAAATTGTCTACAGTTATCCTTTGGGAAGCACGTCATATAAATTCTTACCCTGTAAAATTGTGTAGCTTGCTGTTATAACATAGCTTGAAAACGGGAGTCAAAGTAAAACATAGAGTAATGATATGTGGATACTCTTTTATTTCAAACACTCTATTAATATTTATTATTTTTTTCTGTTTATCTTTTCTTATCACATTATATATATATATATATATATAGGAGAGATATCAAATGACACTGGTGTAATTTATACCAACTATTACACTATTTAATAATTTTTAATTGAATAATTTTATCTCAAAATCTACCGTTGGATTGAAAGTTCCATTAATATAGATCATATGTACAAAATTTTATATTAATCCAAAATTATTTGATACATTATTCATATAGATAAAAATGGATGTAATATATAATTTTCAAAATATAGTAAAATATGAGTCATTTGATTACCTTTTTATTCTTATTCAATTTTGACAAAATTTGACACAAACAATCTTGGTAATATGAAATTATAATTTAATGGTTGGATCAATAAAAATCACATTTTATATCAAGTTATTAAATAGTATAATAGTTGGTGTAAATTACATCGGTATCATTTGATCCCTCCCCATATATATATATATATATATATATATATATATATATATATATATATATATATATATATATATATATATATATATATATATATATATATATATATATATATTATCACATCACATCACTTATCAAACTTATACTTTTTTCTCTTTTATCTTTTCTCTCCCTAGATGTTAAGTAGCACATGAGTATCTACTCATCATTTTCCTAAAACGTAAGTCGATGATGCACATAATCTTAGCTAAAGTTTAAGAGCATTGAAACTTGAAAGCATGAAAAAAAAGAAAAAAACATTCCATAAGCAAAGACATAATAGTATTTAGCTCGGATTTTTATATTTGTCGTGTTCTTGATAAAAACGAAAATAGTAAGATGAAAAGAACAAGCAAAAGTAGATATCGTATGTAAGCAAGATATATGCATCGATATCGATTTTCAATTTTTAGAAGGATAGCTCATGTAGCTTAGGGATGCTGAAAATAACCGGTTATACAAAAATTAACTATAACTATATTTAACCGGTTTTATAATAATTGGTTAATTAAATTTGGTTATAAAATTTAACTTTAACCACTTTATTTTTTAAGTTAAAATCAATTAAAACTCTTTATCATTTCTCATTTCTCTTTGACCAGAGTATCTTTAGTTTGGCCTCGGCCAGAGCATTTTTTACTCGACCTCGATCAGAGCATATTCACCTCAGCCTCGGCCAAGAGCATCTACACCTTGGCCAGGGCACTTCACCTCAGCCTCGGACAAAGCATCTTCACCTTAGCCTCAGCTAGAGTATCTTTTACTCGACCTCAGCTAGAGTATGTTCACCTCTGTCTTGGCCAAAGCATCTACACCTCGCCCTCCACTAGGGCATCTTCCACTTGGTCTCGACTAGGGCATCTTTGGCTCGACCTTGACCAGGACATCTTTAACTCGCCCATGACAAGAGCATCTTCGGCTCAACCTCGGTTAGTGCATTTTTGACTTAGCCTCAGTTATGGCATCTTTGGTTCGACTTCAATCAAGGAATCTTTGGTTCGGTCTCGGTCAGGACATCTTCAACTCAGTCATGGCCAGAGCATCTTCGGCTCAGCCTCGGTCAAAGCATCTTTGGCTCGACCTTGGGTTATTTATTTTTTTTCAAAACTAGTTTTAAGCTATAACCAATTATATAACTAGTTTTGGCTAAAACTGGTTTTATAACCAATTTTGGAAATATAGCCAATTATATAACTGGCTTTTTAAAAATCAAAACCAGTTTTACAAAACCAAACCAAAATTGGTTTTGAAAAATAAGTTATGGTTATGGTTATAAAATCCAATTACCATGTGGTTATTATATGGTTATGGTTAGGTTATTCAAATAACCTAACCACGAATACCCCTAATTTTTGCTTGAGTTCAAACAAAGGTGGAGAGTTCACACATAAAAATCAACTGTTATAGGTGGAGAGTCCATATTTTGCAAGTGGATCCTAGTATCCCTCCATGCTTCGCTGTTTTGGACCCACACTGCCTGGTTGAGCACTTACCTTATGCTTAGAATCAAGTGAACATTGTGTTAAAATAAAGGACGAATTTGTAGCCTGTAAATATTTTGATAATAACAAATAGTTAAAAGTGTGTGAACTCACTTTATCGTCTGATCTCACGCTTAAATTATCATCTGATCTCTAGTTCGCAGTATATCGTCTGTTGATGTTTTTAAAATTGAATGTCGTCTTATCTTTATATGTATAAACTATGTAACTAACAAAGCTTATAGATGATGTCTATGATCTAAAAAGATCCGCATATCAATCAGAGTGCAAAGCTACCTCAATATGTATAAAGCCTATACACCTACTCTCGAGAAAAGTTAGCGAAAAAGAAGGAATATGTGTGCGATTGATAGAACGGGAAAGCGAACATGATAACTGCTAAAAGATTGAGTACAAGAATAGAAAAGATAAGCAAGCTGCTTTATCTTATCATATGACAAGTTGGTAAAAAGCATTAAATGCAACAATTAATGCTCCAACGACTCTCTTCATCAGATGAAGGCCGTCTCCTACAAAATACTCAACGGATACTTTTAGAGAAGCCTATAAATAGAAGAAGAGACCTCCTTCAAGCTGTTGTTAAAAAATTTACAAGTGTTGTTGATATATTTGCTGTTGAATCAAAATACTCATAACTGCTTTGATAAAACAAAAAGCCTTTGCAAAAATAGTTTTGAATATCTGTAGTTGAACTTTATTGTTTATTCATCTGATAAGACGTTAAACTCAATGACGTAAACTCACACAAATCTCTTTGTTTACGAGATTGGTTGAAGCCTGAAAAGGCTTTGTTTCAAAGAATACTTCGGTATTTGCTTAGAAAGGCAAGTGAAAGACTACTTGTGTTTGAGCCTGAAGAAGCTTGTGGAAAGAATACTTATAATGTGTAAAGTTAGTGGAACTTGGTTGTTGCCAAGAACTGGACGTAGTCTCTGGGGTGAGACGAACTTGTATAAAATCTCTGTGCCATTTTATTTGTTCTTTCTTATTTCGTCTGCCTTCTTTAAAATGTTTTGAAAATCTTTCTGATCCAGTTTTATTTATTAAGCTCCTTCGAAAAAGGTCCAAAGGATTGAGAAAATTGGCCTTAACACAATTCAATCCCCCTTCTTGTGTTTAGCTTGTGCCTTACACATTGCAATGCCGACATCATCGCTTGCTTCACTTATTTGCATACGAGAGATTGGATAAAATAGCTCTAATGCCTATTGATATTTAGGAGAATTATACCACCAAAGTTAGTCATTGTAGTGGCACTCCATACTAAATTCCTATACTTCTAATGTATAACTCAAGTTCTATGACTTCCAACTGGATTCTAATAAATAACTACTGCCAACTATAAAAGGCAAATGATTGGACCATGATAAGAGTATTAGACTATTGCAAGTAATAATAAAAGAGTGAGTAATTAAGTATCGTTCTTAAGAATTGAAAGTCAATTCTTAATTTTTAAAAATATTGACCAATAGGAACTACATGAAGTGAATCAAAGAGTCACAATATGATCCTTGACAATTTCTAGCAGGCCTAGCCTAACATGCACAATTGAGATTTTTTTGATGTTCTCGCTCAAGATTCCTTCTTGGTTATCAGAAGATCCTTAGAGGTAAGGAAATGGAATACAATCATAGGAACATGCTTCGAAGAAATAAGTGATTATACACAAATGTTCAGAAGCAAGATATTAAATATTGGTATTCAAAGTTGCTTTCCTTGAATCTGGTGTTCCAAGAATGGTTTCCTAAGCTTCTAATGACTATGTTGATCCTTTCTCTTAGTCTTTTTTCTTATAGATCCAAGTTTCATCTATTGCTCTAACGCCTGAAATAAAAATAAAATAAAATAAAATTGGAATTCAAAATTCTCAAATTGTAAATAAAATTAAGTCATAGACTCAATATATTTGACCAACCTATGTTATTTTTCTAAAAATTTATAATATTTTGAGGCACAAACAATATTAAAAGAAGAGAAATATAATTATATGTTATAAAAATAGTTAAGAAAAATAGATAATTCGTACCCGAACAAGGTTGACAAGTGGTTAGATATCACACTCTTACAGGACCGGTAGTTGTTGACACAATCAAAATACTAACAATGTCTTTTTTTCTTTTAGAAAATGAAGGCAAGCAAAGAGAAAGAACTACGACAGCGTCTGGCCCTAAGAAAACCGCTAACATATGATAGAATCCTTTTCCATTAAGTTTACGTGTTAAATGAGGGGTAGACTTGGGGTGTGATTTCGGTGAATTGTTAAAAAAGGCATTGAGTATTTATTGTCAGCACTTGGCGATTGACTATTATCTTCTCAAAATACATGATGCGACCACGAGAAGAAGCCCATGCATTTGACATTGTTGAGGCGCTATACATAAGACAATCAGACAAAACAGCATCTTTGTTTCCAGCACTTGTTAGGTTTGCATCCCACTGTTTCAACCTTCATTGAGGATGACAAGATGGGAAATCATAGTGAAAGGGGAGGACATGGTTTTTTTTCCGGCAAATTGTTGATTAAAATCTATAGCCAAAAATTAAGTTCAATGAGAAACAGAGATGTAACCATGTGTACTTGTATATGTAATAAATCCGGGTAAACGAATATTGCTGGATTTGGTTGGACTACAGAACCAACGTTTCCTTCTACCAACAAGAAAACTAGGGATATTTTAAATTTGCTAATAGAATTTAGAATTAAATGCGTGGAAAATGATCACTCCAGGCTTATGTCAAAGAAAGTTCATCTTGAGTACTTCCAAGGGAGAAATGTATTGCCCATGTCTTTCTCCTCATTAACCCCAAGCGGCAAATGATAATATAATATACTATATTTTGATAACGACGGAAGTGTATTAATAATACTAGGTTAAAGGAACAAAAATACCAAAAGTAATCTCTCATACCAACATGTATATATTACTCTAAGTGACAAGAAATTTGGTTCGTTTTAAGTAAAGTCTTGAATTTGAATATTATGATCCAAAAAAATAAGCGTTGAAAGAGCTTTGCTCTCTTAAATGGGTTCACTTGTAACTTAATTTGATTATAGTCAAAGATTTAAATAAAAAGAAAACAATGAAACATTAGATTGTAAAAAGAAATTGAAAAGAGTTAGTTTATCAACCCCACACATTAATATTAAGACAAGAAATGTATATAGGAAAATGTTAAATGGTACGAAACTCTTTTACACGAAAGTTATACGAACAATACTCTTTTTTTTTTTTAAGAATACGTATTATTCTTTGAAAATATTTGTTTTCTCTCTCGTATATTTTGATCCCACCGTGTTTTTCGTAAAAGCACGCAACTGATCGGCTCAAAACCTTTCGTAAGATTTCATCTCATGTGCATAATATTATTATTTGTCCGTTACATCAACAAATATAAAATTTCGTAAATAACAAAAGCATAATCGTTGAATTTTGAGTAAATTACACGGACATTTCTGAGTTTTTTTTTTATAGCACATAATTCTTCTGTTTTTTTAACGTTTACAACAACCCCCTTATAGGAGTGTATGATGTAATGTTTTTCAAACAATTGAGAGAATTAGTGTAAAAATAAATAAATAAAAAAGGATATCATGTGCAATCTAAAAAAATCCTAAGAGGTGTCAGTATAATTTATTCTTGAATTTTCTACCTCATGTTAATTATTATTCATTATGTATATTTTATTTTACAAAATTATAATTAAGAAAATGCAAAGTAATACAAAAGAACTATCGACCTTTATTTATTATAATCACAAAAATATGTTACATTTTCACTATTTTTTTAATATATACCTATTTATCAAAATGACAAAAAAACCAACATAAAAATAAATGTGAAAAATGATACAAATAAATTTAATACACAATTTTTTTTTGCATGTATGTACAATAGTGACAATGAGATTCGAACTTAAAACCTTATGTTAAGTACCCAAACACCACCACTAGAATAAATTTAATACACAAGATCCACTGAAAAGCTACTTTTCGTATATATTCAAACATTGCTTTTTCTAGTTTTTTGGGAACCATTGAGGATTAAAAATGTAAAACTATTAACCGGTGAAAAATTCACGTAAGAAAATTGTTAAATGGTATATATGATGAGTTAGTTCTTTGACCAAAATTTATGAAAACTTGCACCGTGATTTTCACAATCCTTATTCCTTTCTGCTCCCTAGCTCTCTTTTTTAATTTAAAATTTAACCAATGTCCTATTAACATGCCTGTAGCATTTAGTACATAAATCCTTTTCTACGATCAAGCAGTTATCTTCACATAGGCAACTACCTCAATTGACCATTTTTTAGACCTCAGTTGACTTATATTTTTTTTTGCAAAACTAAGGCACAATTTCGCAGATGCTTATGATATTGTTCAACAATCAGAATTAGAGTTTGACTTTAATAGTTTATGTTGATATTTAATGTAAATATTTATTATGTAAGTTACCAAAATGAAACTTAAATTCTAATAGCACTTAAAGAATTGTATCTAAGTTTTATTCTTTTCTTTTTTTGTGCAATAATAGTGTCAGAAGTATTTTTCGATAGAGTGGGTAACCCACCTTTTATTCTACAATGCAAAAGAGGAATTTTGACTTTGAACATGATTTTATTGGTCAAATAAATACATAAAAATGATTATTCGATCAAATTATAAAATAAAGTGGCAGAAACCCAAAAATAAAGAATTTGATAAAGATTTGGAAAAAATTTCTAATAAGTAGTTTTGTAAAACCGTGTTTAAGTAACAAAAAAATCCACCTGCATGTAAAATTGTTCACTGACAGCAATCTTAGCATTGAGGTTAATTCATCACACAACTCATAAAAACCAACAAAGAAAATGTTCTTGTAGATGAAAACAACCCTACTGGGCAATGCTGAAAAGAATGTTTCGTTTGGGCTGAATGAGTTTGGGCTTTGCGGAAGGCTGGCCCACATTAAATTGCCAAACTTCTCTTCACTGGTCTGTTAAGTGTTGATTATGTTATAAACTGTTATTAACTTATTATTGTTCTCAGATCCCATTCCCACAAATTAGTTGGTCCACAAGTTTGATTTCACACTCACCTTTGCTTCACCTAACAAATTTGGTATATTAATTCATCAATTTACTTTAAGTTTCGCAATTTTGGTATACATTTATCAATTTCTTCTCCTCATTCCAAACAATTACACATTTATATGCTTGGATTGATTTTTCCCTTCATTTCCAGAAACATTTGGGGTTGCAATTGAATTCTTCTGAAGAAGCCTCGTTCTTATCGTCACCACAATAGACATGGTACGGGGATTCAATTCAATTGAATTCATGCTTATTCAAAATTCATAAATTGGGGGCGGGGGAGGGGGGTTTCAATTTTTTTATTCCCAATTGAAAATGGTTATTGTTGTTGAAGTTGTTGTTGTTATGTATGGGAAGGTTTATCACTCTAGTTTTGTGAATGAAGATGGAGTGAGCAGAGCTTGTGGGTGCCCTCTTCTTCCTCTCAAGAGCCACATTAAAGGACCTGCCCCTGTTTCAGATCAAGGTTTCTATTGCTTTTTGTTCCGTTCTATTGTGGTTTTTGCGTTTTCTGAATGTGGGATATTGTGTGACTGTGATTGTGATATGTGGTGCAGACAAAACTGATATCGTGGATGAAGCCATCACCTTCTTTCGAGCCAATGTGTTTTTCAGAAACTTTGACATCAAGAGCCCTGCCGATAAGCTTCTCATATACTTGACCTTCTACATTAACGTTGCTCTCAAGAGGCTTGAAGGTTGCAGAACCTTAGCTGAAGGAACCAAGGCAATCATCAACTTGGGTCTCGAAAAGGTTCCTGTCCCTGGAGAGTCTGGCTTTCCATTTCCTGGCCTTTTCCCCCTTCCTCAATCACATAAGGAAGCAGGTGAGATGAATCGTGTGATCACTATTCCTTCACCTTGATATTCGTATGAGTAGATGCATAGGCTTAGTTTAATCATGTAATATATATTGTCAACATGTTAATAGGTAGTTTTATTTAATTGTCTATTTGTCTAGGAAGTTATTTAATTGGTGCCCACCTTCCAAGAACTCTGATATATTATATTTGAATCGGTTTTACTATCCATTGCCCATATGTAATAGTTAAGGAATCAAAAAGTGGAAAGCTTTTATTGAGAAGTATGACGTTGGTTTAATGTTAACAACAGATCTCCACCGTGATTTGCAAAAAAATAAAAAATAAAAAATAAAAATTGTTGATTGATTCCTTGACCATTGCCCTTAGGACAACAGTTAGTAAAACCGTATTTGAATAATTCCTTAGCCACTATATTCCAATGAATTCCTTACGGAGGATTTGATACCATCTTCACATTTGCTGGCTTAGTTCACTTTAAGCTCACATGACCAAATGAATGTGTCTATGCCTCAATGTGTGGTGTGTTTGAAAGACAACAAATTGTATCACTGCTTAATCTCTTTGAATTTTGAGTACACACCCAACAAGGAATGTCTAGTCTTTGGCAAAAAGATGAACCATTCCTAGTATCTTCCTTCCTTGAATTAAGGATGCAGGCGTAACTTTAGGCATGAAGCTAGATAGGTCTATCATAAGATAACTCGAGAATACAAACATGGAATGGAGTGATACCAAATGCTAATGCATTGGTCATCAAAGACCTGAAGAGATAACTCAAGTATGGAAAGAGAGGTTCATTTAAACAACTATTACTTGGTGACTTTATGTGGCTGTTGTTAACCAAATTTTGCAGTGTTGCTTAGGTGCATTGGTGCTTGGATTTCAACTGAAAGAGATAGAAATAAGAGAAATATTTTATAAAATAGAGTATAATATGTACTTCCTTGATGAGTAAAAATTCCTTAGAATGAAAACTTCAATTCTATTACTTTCTGCATCCGTGAAGAATTTTCAGCATGTATTTATACCAGTACGTGTAGGTTTTTTGTTTCCACCTATATAATTGAGCCTTTTTACGCATCGTTTGTTTGAGGTAATTTTGGAGAGAGAGAAGTATGTAAGAAAGAAGTGTAAGAGAAAATAAAGTTTTTGGTTGTTTAGAAACAGAGAGAAGTGGGAGAAGAGAGAAAATAATGGTGAGTCCCACCCCAAAAATAAAAATCACCTAGGTGACAAGATTTGAGAGAAAGGTGGCAAAAAAAAATTATGAAATCTTTTACAATATTAAAATGACTTATGTACCATTTAATTTTGAACTGTATAAATATGTTATTAAGGATAAATATGTCTTTATAATACACACTCACTTTTCTTTTTCTTTTATTTTTTTTAATCCAAACACCTTAAAAATCTATCCATTCTCTCTTCTTTACTTCTTTCGTCTCTACCTCTCTCTTTACCCAAACAAAGTGTTAAGGAGGCATGTGGCTTTTTACATATTTTTTCATTGATCTATCATTGACCGAACAGTGTGTTGAAGCTTTTGGGTTTTCAATGAATATGATTGTAATCCATGTTTCTTGGTGCAATTGCCATTCCTTTACATAATAGATTATTAGAATTTAGGACATTGAATACATATTGAGATTGCGCACTGCGCATACTAGCTTACATTGAACTTTATATATTGTTGTCGTGTTTACTCTGTCTGATGCAGTTGCAATTTAGTCAACCTTTTTTATAGACCATATATATATATATATATATATATATTCTTATATTTCAAGCTTTGTGATTTCAACAATGCAGAATTATTCAGAAATTATTTGAAGCAGATAAGGGAAGAAACAAGTGGGAGGTTATTGAGCGTTGCATACAGACCTAATGGCACTCCAAATAAATGGTGGTTGGCATTTGCAAAGAGGAAATTTATGAATATAATCATCCCTTGAACTGTTGTGGCGAACATGCAATTCTTAAACCATAGATTGTGTTGTGAAAAATACACTTAAACATTGTTGATCTGCCAATAAAAATAAAATATAGTGATTATTGAGAGGCATGTTGTTGGCTGTCTGTTTTGAATCTTTGATTTTGATTTTGAATATACTCAACTACTGCTTGCTATTCTTTTGCTGGTCAGGGGTCACGTCTACTTTGCCTATCATAATGAAGTCAGTAATCATAATCGGGCTATGACCCCAACCTTCCTTGTGCTAATGGTGCTGAGTATGTTTAGCTGTTGTATTGTCAATTAAGTATTGCAAACTGCGTCAGTCACACGTCAGCTTCACATTATCATCATTATGATTGTGCATTATTATAGCTGCAAGTTTTATTTCAGGAATTTTTACTTTTATTTAGGGAAAGTTTTGTTGCCTATCGTAATCTTATTCAGCTCGAGTATGATTATATTTTGTGGAAGATACATGTCGTCTATAAAAAAAAATGTTATATACTTACATTTTATTTCTGTTTCTTTTTCTTTTTCAATAGATAATACTAGGTTATTATTTATGATGACAAAATAAGTCAACCCAATTTAGTCCAACCCACCCTCAACTCACAAAAAAAGGGGTTGGGTTGAACCTACTTTGAGTGGGTTGAAAATCTCAACCTAACTCTAGGTGGGTTACCGGTTGGGTTGAGTTAAGTTGACCTACCATAATTAGAAAAAAAAAAAAGAAGGAAAAATTGGTTATAAAAAGGTGATTCATGGATTGACTTACCAAATAAATTTAAAAATGAATTTATTTGAAAAAAGCTGTCTTTTTAAATTATTTTTATATATAAATAATAAGGATAAAAATTAGGTTTTTTTTTCATATTCTTGTCATCAAGTTTTAAATTAAATAATGTATTTTTTAAAAAAATTTGGAACATATTCTTAATAAAGGCTGTTTAATATTGAAAAAAAAATATTTAGTGTCAAATTTTAATTTAATGATTAGATGACAAGAATTTGATTTAAGTTTTATTCAAAAAAATCAATGTAAATGAAAATCTGAAATTATTCTATTTATATCAAATATCAATTAAAAATAGTTTAAGTTTTGTTTGGTTTCGAAAATCAAATTTCTTTTGGAATGGGGCTTTTCAGAGGATAATTATTTTTCAGTCAATGATTAAGACGAGAATAATGTTATATCTTCTTACAAATCTTTATGCTACTTTATAAAAAAAATATTAAATGAAAAAGTAAATATATTTAATAATTAGAAATATAAAATGCATTTAACACTTACAATAAAAAAGAAATAAGATTAGTCAGTATAAAAAGTTAAATACTGTCAATTAAATAAAAATTATGATAAGTATAACTTTTAAGATAATTATTATAAAAACTAATAAACTTACTATTCATGACATTTCTAATCGAATAAGATTGTAAAAATTTTACACTATAGATATAGATACATCGACTATAGACTATTTATACTCCGAGAATTATTCTTTTAACGTGTGAACTGATTATGATCGCAGTTTACAAAATGGTCCGCGTCATGATTCTAGCGTAAATTAAGGGCCGAAACATAAAAGAAAGGGCCAAAGCCCAAAGAGGCACAAGATCCAAAGCCATGACTTGAATAGAAAGCCATAGCTTAAATTAAAGGAAACTGTTATAGCCACTTCCAGCAAAAAACAAAAGAAGCAATCTGGCGTGGAAGTAACGAAATTGAGAGTGGCAGTAGAAATGGCAATAATTTGGTTCACAAAAACCCTAAACGGTGGAGAATGTGGGGTTTACTATAATCAGTAATCAGATTTGGACCAAACCCATTGACTTGTCTTCTCTCAGGCTCAGCTTCATTCATACTGTTCTCGCAATGGAGGTTCAGGTTCAATTCACACCGTTTTCAACATACCCTCTCTTCTTCAGGCTCTGGCCGCCGACACTGTTCTCGCCGCTGCGCAATCTATCGCTTTGGTATGTCTCTCTCAAAACCCTCTCTTTTCATTGTTCCCTTTTCTTCCCACATCATATTCCCCTTCAATTCCGCGTCTTTACTATGTGTTTTAGAAACTGAGTAAGCGTTTGTAGAAATAGGGTTTATTTGTTTCACTGATTTGCTTGCTTGAAGCGGCGTGCTTAGTAAGGTCACAGCAAGGATTTTTTTTTATTTTTTATTTTTTTCATTTTTGCCTATAAGAGTTTTTGGCATTAACTATAAGGATTGTCTAGAATTGTGTTTCTTGTAATGTAGCTGTATTGAATGTAAGTAAATTGTTTTCCATTTCTGTTCTAGCTCCTGTTTTCAATTTAATGCTGTTTGCCCTTCATTCATGTACTGTTTGTGTGCTGCTGGCTTTTGTGTTGCATCATGTGTTTTGGTGCTTACTGTGTCTGAGCTGTTTGTTATGAGTAAATATGTATATGCTTTGTTTTTGTTTGTACAAAATACCAACTATTGCCTTAACAAGAAGTATAGAAGGGTTCCGGCAAAAGATTTGGGAGTTGGGACAAATGCTGGGACAGTTTGCTGCAGTGGGATGGGATCTTACATGGCTGGTGTCTGCCTTGTCTGTGTCCTCGGATATTGTCTGCAACTTTCCATTCTATGGCTAGTGAAGGCCAATGGGGCATTCTTTTTTGTGATTCTTTTTTCTCGGTGTTTTAGATGAAATTAATATTACATTAAGAAATTAAGTGTAGTGAACGAGAAGAGTGGGAATTCTTCTAATGCTACAAAACAAACAACACAGTAAAGAAAGAAAACAAAATACATTAGTTCAAAAGAATAACTGTCCACTTATTCCCTCTTTTTTTTTGGGGGGGGGTTGTTGTGAGAAGATCAATTGTTTTGGTTTTCTCCTCATTAGTCATTTTGTCTGCCCAACAGTTCAATTTGTCTTTCTTAGGATTTGAGACGAGAGATAAGCTGTTGACAAGCTACAAGCTGTATTTGAAGGATATAATTTTACACTGTTGTTTCTTTATTGAATATGTCCAAATCTTAAAACTGGCAGAACAAGTGTCCGCACATGTATGCCATGGGTTTAGTTGGTTTAATATCTATTTGATGATGAGTTTAAACTATAGAATATCCTTGGCATTTGTCATGTATTGCATGGAATTCAGTAAATATTTTTAATTTACTTCTGTTTGTTTTCCTCCCAGATTGGATGTCTGGTGACTAATGTCGCTAATTCAGTGTCACCAAATTTGACCTCAATGGATGGAAGGTAAGAATAAAACTCAAGAATGATAGATGTAACCTTACTTTCTCACTGTACACGCCTCCTAACTTTAGAGAAGCCAAATCCACCTCATTTAAGGGTAATACAGTTACTAATAATTAATGTTATGATTCTGTTAAATCCTGGTCAGATTTCCTTTAGAAGACCTTTTGGGAGGAAACATGCTTATCTTGAAAACAAGCATGGTAGTGAAACAGAGGAAGATGAGGATGGAGATGATGATGATGAAGATGGACATGATGAGGATGATGATGGAGAGGACGAAGAATACTCAGGTGATGAAGGTGACGAAGAAGGGGATCCTGAAGATGATCCTGAGCCTGAGGCTAATGGTGCAGGAGGAAGTGATGATGGGGACGAGGATGATGACGACGATGATGATGGGGAAGATGATGACGATGGGGAAGATGAAGAGGAGGATGAGGAGGAAGATGACGAGGAGACTCCACAGCCACCATCTAAGAAGAGAAAGTGAGAATTAATATTCGTAGGAAATTGTTTTCAGGGAATGCATTTGAGTCGAGCTTTAGTGATTAGGACAGATAAATTAGCAACCTTCTTGAGTAGACCTATCTTGCTTTATTTATATGTCAACGATGATAATTATTATATTAATATTTCTCATTGTTTCGACGACTTTACCTTCTTCCTGCCAGTTATTATCGTGGGTCACTTTCAAAAAAAATGAGTTATTTGAAAGTCTTAATTGCAATTCTATCCTGGATCATTTGTTTGTGCTTTTCCATTCGACACGATCTTATGCCATTGCAGACCTGTAAATACAGCAAAAACGCTTCACTCGCATAATTTTTTTAACAAAACGTACTTCAGAATATGTATTTATAATAAATTTGAAAATGTACAAGATGCTCGATCGATATCAGTTGCTTTTTTCTGATGTAAATTAAAAAAAAAAAAAAAACTCGAGTTATTTGCATGTATGGTTCATACAGGATAGGATCCAAGCTAATTTAGCCGAAGTGATGACGGAGCTGCTTTTCATTTTTTTTTTTTTTTAAATTAGGCCATTTGCTTTAGTCACGTAATTCTTCATATTTATCATTTGATACTTCACTGATAGTACTAGTAGGATTAGTCTGATCATGATTCTGCCCATCTATCTCGTGTTTCTGAGTCTACATGCATAAGATATTTATATTTTGTAACTACTTACCTGCAACTGGCGAGCTTAATTGGGTTAGAATGAGAAAGGCAGGTGGCTTTGTTCACTGTGTTCGTTGCTACACTACTTCAATATGTGGGTTTTATTTGTCATTTGGTGGATGTTATATTTAAACTAGTAAAATTCACATAAATGTCAACTAATAAAGGAGAATTGTTGGGGAATGTTAAAAAGTGTATTTCTAGTCATAATAAGTATAAATGTTATATCTTACATTTAATAATTGATTGAGATGTTAATAAACATACACTTTTTTTTTTATTAATTGTTATCTACTCCATTCTATAAATTTCGTTTTCTGCCAAGGTTCTCACTATTCTTCTCAACTTAGTTACTTTTATAAGGTGTTTTTATGGATTTCTCCCCTTTCTTCCTTTGTTTCACTTTGTTTGCACACCATCCTTACCGTGATTGATACTCAAACACAACAGTAGTACAGAAAAAGGCTGATTTGAACTACTTTTCTTTTCCATATGATCCATCTCCCCTAATGACAATAAAGGGAAAGAAATCGTAACGTTTCAATCTGAGTTCAAGTCCAAAAGGAGGAGGGGTTAAACAGTGTTAAAATGTTGTAGATTTTGAAATTAGGGGCTTTTTTCATTGCAATGTTCATAACTATTCTCTCCTTCTCCCTCCTGTTTAACTTTATCATGTCTACAGTTATACCTTTCTATCCCTCCACAATCCACATGCCCCCTTGCAATGTATGAGTGGAGTACCTTGAACAGTTTTCCTATGTAATAAAGCACTAGCAATAAAGGGTAAATATGGTGGTAGATGCACTCTCAAGAAGATACAATTTCGTTACTACCCTTGAAACTAAATTTCCTGGCTTTGAACATATTAAGGAGTTGTATGTGTACAATGAGGATTTCTCTAATATATGTTACATGTGTGAAAATAACACAAAATGGGCTCTTTAGGCTTCATAATTATTTATTCAAAGATATAAGGCTTTGTATGCCTAGGAGTTCCATAGATGACTTGCTTGTCAAAGAAACTGGTTGCCTAGGAGTTCCATGGATTTTGTCTTAGGGCTGCCACGTACCAAGAAAGGGAAGGATTCCATATTTGTGGTAGTTGATAGATTTTCAAAGATGACACATTTCATTCCTTGCCACAATGTTGATGATACAAATCATGTGGGGTGATTAACCAAAGTGAGACAATATTACAAACAAATTACCAAAATAAGATTATTTTGAAACATATTACTGAAATAAGATTGCTTTTGTCATGTCCTATGAAAGTCACTATGTCACGTGGCAATTTCACTATCATGAGACATTTTTATTTTTTTAAAAAAAGTGGCCAACAACCCACATAGCAATTTCCACTTGCCACATGGGCCATTGGTCTATATATATATATATATAAGTTTGCCATGTGGAACTCACTAGTCCACGTAATGGCTTTCCTTAAAATAAAAATTATTAAAAAATATTAATTATATAAAATGTATTAAAACATTGCACACGCTTGCTCAGTAGATTCAATTTCATACTGATATTAAAACATTGCACATGCTTCAACTTCCCCATAAAAGTTGGCATATGCATCGATTGGATAAATGATTTGAAAAATCAGCACATTGTACTCGTTTTACAAATACCGCATGCCTTTCCTCAGTGACATGTGAACTGTTAAAGTATAGTTGGAGTATTAAAACAATACTTTCAGTGTTCTATGCTAATAAATTCTTAAAATAATTTGGTGTGTGAACGGTGAAAACTACATGAAATTGATTGATTGGTATCATAAAATATTAAATTTATTATCTACAGATTGAAAGAGATAAAGTTGACCACTTATGACCTATGTGACATGAGCTATTATATTTTGCATTCTATTTTTTTATAATTGTATTTTGTATTATATTTTGTCTCTACTATTATTTTATGGTAAAAACAATAGCATATTAATTATTAGTTTAACTATTATGATATTATTAACTAATATTTTTATTTTAACTATTTTTTTGATATTTAATCTTTTATTATTATAATGTTTGACATTTAACTATTATAATATTTTATTTTTAACATTTAGTATTCCTTTCCCTTAACCTAATTACTGAGGGAAAGGAAAGAAGTGTGTTTAATTGCTAAGGGAAGGAAGGAAGCCTAATTATAAAAGCCTTTGAAATAATTCATTCTTATTGAAATAATACAAATCTAGTAGTTTTGTTTTTGGTTCACAGACTTTGAGAATGAACTATTTTGAAATTGCTTGCTAAACTTTTGGTTGATTGCCTATGGTAACAATTACTGACGCACATCGTCTGTTGGTGCCTTTATTATTGGCACGTTGGCACGTTGTTTGTCGGTTCCTATTGTTCTCATCAAATGATTCACATTTCATAAGAAAAAAAAAATCACCCATGCCTCATCATATCTCTACCAATCAATAGAACTAGCAACGATGTTTTTTTTTAAAACGAAGTTACCACGTGGTTGACATTTAAAAAAAAAAAAAGTCATATGGCACTAGAAATTGCCATGTGGCTTAACAACTTTCATATGACATGGCAAAGACAACTTCATTTCAATAATATGTTTTAAAACAGCCTCATTTAGGTAGTTTGTTTGTAATTTTGTCACACTTTGGTCAATCAACCAAATCATGTGATTTAATTGTTCTTCAAATCAGAGGTGAGACTTCATGGAATGCCAAGGAGTATTTGTTTCGTACCATGACACTAAGTTCCTTGGTAATTTTTTGAGAACTTCGTGGAATAAGCTTAAAGCAAAGCTTATACGTAACTTGTCGCCCACAAACAAATGGACAAATTGAGATATTAAATAAGACTTTTTCCATTCTCCATAGATTCATCATTAAGAGGAATATTAAATCATGGGGAAAATGTTTACCTTATGTTGAATGACCTAAGTCATTTTGATGTGCATGATGAAGCACCAAATTTGTGATGAATTCACCCAAAGAATGAAAGGATGATAAAGACCAAAGAAATTCATTAAGTGAAAAAGGAAGAGTTAAGAAATGGGATTCTTTAATTGGGCTCGAAGGACTTATGACTAGGGTAAGAGCCAAGAGGGCTAAGGAGGAATCGCAACAAGAAGTGACCAACATATTCATTCTCAAGCAAAATATAGAAGAAGAAGAACCCAAGTGAGTCCAATTAATCTAAATTGAGGAGGACTCCAATTAGGACTTTGCTTAGGTATGTTTAGGCTTGTAATTATTTTTCCCTTATTTGTATTTTAGGTTGCATAAGCGTGGATTGTTCAAGCCATTCTAAGATTTTTATTGATGTAGTGCTTAGGCTATTTTGGGTTGCATGGGGCGTAGGATGTTTAAGTCATTCCAAGATTTCTATTTATGTATTAATGTGGCTTGATTTTAGGACACTATAGTTTTCCTTTTGAAATTGGTTAAAATAATCAATAAGTCCCTGAATTATTTAAGAAATTTTAATTAGGTCCCTAAACTAAAAAAGAATTATAATTGGGTCCATGATCTTGTAATTTTTTTGTAATTGGGTTCTTAATGTTAGTTTATGGCAGCTTGAAACCGTCAAAAAATGACAATTTGTGACAGTTTTATTGACCTTAGAGATTCAATTACAAAAATTTTACAAAATCAAGGACCTAATTACAATTTTTTTTTAGTTTTAGGACCTAATTAAAAATTTTAAATAGTTCAGGGACCTACTGATTAATTTAACCTTTTGAATTCTACAAATACCTTTGTAAGCACCCATTTAAAATCAATGAAAGATTGAATGATTCAATTTATTTAGAGCTTATGCCTCTTTAAGATTCTTAAGGTGAACCATAGCTTGGATCTTATCAAAGGTTCATCACACCTTCATGAAAATTCTATATAAGGCTTATCACTCTCTTTTCCTCCATAGGATTAGGAGTGTAATGCCATTATCATCATTTCTTCTAATTCCATCTTTTGTTTTATTTATTTTTCAATTGATTTGTGTCTAATTCAAAAGAATCAACTCAAGGAAGATCTGAAAATCAATTGATCCAGTATGTGGATCATATCATCTATATAACTCTCCATCTTCTTTTGAAGTACCTATCATATGTATTCCACTACTTCAAATTTTTCTTAGTGGTCGTAATTGGAAAACCAAAACCTTATAACCTACTTACTGGTCATGACATGAAACTCCAACATTACACGTATAAACCTACTATAAAAGTCCCTTTACATAACCAATATTTTCGCACACAAATACCATGAAAAATAAAAACATTGTGATTTGTTTGGTTTATGGAAGAAAGATGAAGGAAAGAAAGTGAGAATTAGAGAAATAAAGTAGAAAAAGAGATGATTATGTAGTGGTTTGGTAGAAAAGATAAGGGGAGGAAAGAATAAGAGCAAGGAAAGTACTATATTTATACAATGACACAAATATTCCTAAATAAATATAAGAGATAATAAGTTTACATGTATATGTTGTAATCATTAAGGATATAATGGTAATTTTAAACTTTTACTTTCTTGTAGTGTAGTTTTCTTTCCAATTTGGAAAGAATGAATTTTAGTGTAGGGTCCATCAATTTTGTCTTTCCTTTCTTGTTTTCTTTTATTCCAAATAAGAGAAAAAAAAATTACATGTATATATTGTTTATCTCATTTCCCTTCAACTCCTTTTCATTCCTACCAATAGAATGTTAATGTAGTTCTCAATTAGCTCATCAACATACACAACATTTCATCAATGCAAAGCAATTACCAACCATATCATAGTGAAACAACCAAGTAACCCTACAACGACCAATGTAGTTTATTTCAACACACGTTAACACTATCAGTATTTGGCCTAAAGAAGACTTAAGCAATCTAGATAGTTAATGTGTCTCCATCCCCAACCATAGGTCACCACCTCATTCATACCGTTGCCACCCCAAAACTGCGACGAAAGCAACGTGTACCTCATCCTTTCATCTGCCATGTGCCTTCTACATGAACAACTCCTGCAAACCCTAACAAAAAGGACCAAATAACAAAAATCTAATCGCTTTGCACTACAGTTAATCAGTCTAAAATTTCAATTATCTAATTAAATGACATTACACCTAACAATTTACATTACACCACGTTATGTTTGGAATTAGTACCATGTCTTTAGCTTTTGTACCTTAAACGTCATGCTCCTTAATGAGACAAATTAAAGGGAACAATTTTTGGAGTGATTTTCTAGGAAAAGATTTTCTTCAAAAGGAGGATATTAGAATTAAAAAACACTAATTCTACAAAAAGTAACTCTTTAGTGTTGTATATTTTTCCTTTATAAAATTTTGTAGCAACTTTTGCTTATATAGTGATTAAACCTTCAAACTAGTTGTTAATAGACATTAGAAGGTTAGTCAAAGAGAGGTTTGAACATTGCATGATGTTTCACTTTTCCTGAAGAAGGTTTTTTTTGTTGGTGCAGAAGGTAGTTTGACCACTTTTGCTTCAAGAAATCTCCTTCTGATAATTCAAATCATTTACTTTTGAAGATCTTTGCAGCTTGAATACAGCTCAAGGATGTTAGCCAGAGGAGTCTTGAGATTTTCTTCATATGGAATATTGACAGTAGATGATTATAAAATGATTTATCAGCATTTCTACTTCTTCATATACTATTCTCGTGTAAAAACTTCAATTTTTGTTTATGAAGAGTTGTCATGCATTCTAAACAATTTTCCTTATTTGTCTTTGCTTTATTTGTATCAACACTAGTAAGTGATGCAATCTATGATGTTATGGTATAGTTTTTAACACATCTATCTATCTATATCTATATGTAAAGGAGACTTGAAGTTTGTATAGCCGTAGGATGAAGTCTTGAACTTTAGATAACCGTTGATTGGACTTCATTAGAATTAATGTACCTAATTATATTTAACGACGAATTAAATTTATCGCATTAATGATATTTATTATACAGTTTTATAATTATAATTAATTTAATAATATATAATTTCAAATCAAATTCATCCGTAGTCGTTGATTGTATCTAATCAGATTTAACTGACCTATTTATATTTTGATGAAGAATTAAGTTGCTTGCATTAATGATATTTACTATATAATTTTAATAATTGTAATTAATTTAATTATATATATATTTTTAAATCAGATTCATGCATCGTCGCTAATCAGACCTAATCAGATTTAATGAACCTAATTATATTTAATAAAAAATTAAATAGCTCGCATCAATGATATTTACTATATAATTTTCATAATTGTAATTAAGTTAATTATATAAATTTTCAAATCAAATTCATGCATAGCCATTGATCGAACCTAATCATATTTAACAAACCTATTTATATTTAATGAAAAAATAAATTACACACATTAATGATATTTACTATATAATTTTAATAATTATAATTAAGTTATTAAGTTAATAATATATATTTTCAAATTAAATTCATGCATAACCATTGATCAACCTAATCAGATTTTAATATATATAGATAATACGAAACAATAAACTATATATTATTCATATTTGTACATTAAACATATTAAATTAATTTTCATTAAAATTTGATTAAAAACTGAAACAGGCCTTCCATTATCCAAAAGTGGAACAAACTTTTCATTTTTTTTGGTGAAAAAAATTCATATAAATATTAAAAATCCTATGATCTTTCTTTTCTTTTTTTATGATGAGGTGTGTCCATTCATTTTTAAAGCACCTTCTTTTTTTAATAGTGATAATAATAATAGGACTAAATTTCATAAGGATATTACAATTACTTTTAGTACAATGCTTATATTAACTTACTATATACTAATTTATTTATCCATAATATCTATTTAAGTTATTTTAGTCTTTAAAACTTTGTATTAAATTAAAATTATAAAAAAATTATTTTTAGTGGGTGGGTTTTAAAAATTAAAGTTAAAAAATAAATTGAAAGGTTATCATTTTTTCTCTGATGAATAATTTTTTTTTTGTAAAGACCAATTTATTGGTTTTAGGTCTAATTATTTCTCTGATTCAATTTTGTAAAATTAAATAAATATTTGAATCATCATCGTGTCTTTATTCTCTCTTATATATTCTTTGACTGAGGTTTAGGGTTAACTAGCATGTGTATTCCTCCATTCTTTGTCTTTTCATTTGCTTGTCTTTCTTTTCTTGGCTTGCACTTTCTTTCCTTCATACATTAGTTTGATAGAAAAAGAATTTTGCTTAATATGTCTTAGTTAACTTACAACGTTGACACTTTTGTGGAGATTAATCTGTCTTGGCAATATGTCTTTTGTTTTTATGGCAATGCATCCAATGATTTTGGCAATGCATGAGAAGTGGAGATTAACCCTTTGTTTGGATTAGTAGAAATTGAGAAGAGAGAAGTGGGTGAGAAAAAGTAGTTTTATGTTGTTTGTTTAAAGAGAAAAGTAGATAAGAGAGAACTTATTTGTGTGGGGTCTACTAAAAAAAAATCTCTTCTTTGTTGAAGAGAAAAGAGAAAATGGGAAATAAAAAATTGTGAGACCCACTTAAAATTACAATTATAACCTTATTACTTCTTTCTATCTCACAATATCTATATATATTAAGGGTAAATATGTTTTTACAAGAAAAATTCATTCTCTTTCTTTCCACTTTTCTATCAAACCAAACAAGTGGAGAGAAAACTCAACTTTTCTTTCTATTATACTTTTCTCATACTTCTTCCAATCCAAACACCTTAAAAATCTACCCATTCTCTACTAGTTCTCTCTTCTCTCCTACTTCTTTCTTTACCCAAACAAAGCATAAGAATCAGCATTAGATATATCATCTCACTTTGTGTCTTTTACTATTTCTTTTGTTCTTTTTATAGGTATCACATTTTGTACATTTTTTTCTCATTTTACTATTATGTTATTTTATGTTCTGATTATTATTGTTCAAGTATTTCATATGTGTTCTTATATTTTTCTTTTTACTGCTATATTATAAATAATGTATATATTTTTAGTCTTTCCTATTTTGAGCAACAAAAAATCAATAATTTGACTATTACTTTATATTTTTAACTTATAATATTTCTTTTTTATTTAATAGGACATAAAGGAAGTATTTTATTGTTATGATTTTCCTTCTTTATTAACTTTCTTTTTTGTTCTATTTTTATATGATAACACAATTTAATAAATTTTATATAGTTAAATTATCCCATTAATTATTTTTATTTTTCTACTTAATTCAATTGCCTAATTAAATGTTTATACATTATTATATATTTCAATGTTTATTAATTGTTTGAAATAAATTATGATGTAAAGAAATTATTTATTTTTATAAAATAAATTAATTGTAGACTAATCTCTCTATAAGGTTTACTTTTAATGAAGAATTAAACTGATTACATTAATGATAATTATAACACAATTTTGATAATTAAAACTTAATAATAATAATAATTACAATAATAAAAATAAAAATAAACTCTTCTCAAATTCGTGAAGATCAATTTTAACATTATAATTTTTTATTCTTATAAATTTAAACCTTAATAATAATAATAATAACAACAACAACAACAACAACAATAATAATAATAGGTATAGTAATAGTAATAGTAGGTTCACTTAATTGTATTTCATAATTTTTCCCTCACAGATATATCAAATTTTGAAAAATGACAATTAAATTGATGCAAAAGCCTCACATGTATTTTTTAGGTAAATTATATTAAATAGTACGTAATTTACAATATTGATTAAATTTAATATATAATTAATATACAAATAAGACAATAACAATAATAATTAAATATAATGATAGAATTATTTCATAATGGTTAATTATAAGATATTATGATTTTTTATTCTCATAAATCCAGATCTTAAACAGTAATAAATACCCACTATAAATCACAAATATAAAACAATTGTAGAGAATGCAATAATAGTGTAGTTATTATTTTTAATAACATTGTCCTTTTGAATTCACTTAGAATAAAAAAAAGAGTAAGATTTGAAAATAATATGTAATAATATTAAAAAAATTAGTAACACACATAAATAATAATTCTTATAGATAAATAATCCTTATAATAGATAAATTATAAGATATAAATAGGTCAATTAAATCTAAGTAGGTCCAATCAATGGCTATGGATGAATTTGAGTATATTAATATTAATATAACAAGTAGCAAGTAATAAAATGAAAATTAAATAACAAACAACAACAACAACAACAACAATAATTATAGATAAATCTCATTGCACTGATCAAGAGTGTTCAATTTATGTCCCATTTAGGTTAAACAACTCAAAACTTTAACAATGTCACATAATTAAAACTATTCTAAATCATTAAAATATCATTTTAAAATAATTAACAACTATATATATTTAATAAAATCATACTATTTTAACAAATTTAAAATAAATTTTATTTTTTTACAATAAATATATTTAAAATTATTAATTATAAATACACAAAAATCAAGTATGTGTTAACATAATGTCCACAATAACAAAAAATAAACGTCCAAATTTAAATACTTATATATTCATATTTATTATGTCTACATTCATTTTTAATTTGTACATTTTACATAGGTATTACAGTACTATTATTGGTTGAAGAAAAAACAAATTATAATAAATTTCAATAGACTTAATATTTTTCAACATAACATCTACTCAATTAAAAATATAATTAATCATCTTTCTTAAGTTCATTGTAATTATATTTAATTTACTATTACTATTCTAAAAATTAATAATTTTATTTATGTACATACATTTTAAAAATAATAATAAATACAAATGTAAAAATATCTAATTTAAACAAATCCGTGTAACACATAAGGTTATGAGTATTCTTCACTAATTGCAGCATCTTGTCTATTTTTGGAGCGTAGTAGTGATTTCTTTTACAACTTTTGGCATTGTATGGTATTGATCTTTTGGACACTTGTATGAGTGTTTATATGCTTCTAGAGAATATTTTATGTATTTGTTTATAAGTTGAAAGTTCACATTTGTACTTCTAGACTCTTGCATACAATAGGACTGATGCTTCATGATAAAATTATACATAGTAATGTTGAACATATATACATATATATATATATATAAGGCTAAAATAGGCTCGATACTATTTGGATGTATTTTTTATTAGTCCAGGTTGGCCTAGAGGTGTCATACGAGCTAGCCCGACCTCGCCTAATGGGCCAAGCGTGAAAAGCAGCTTGGCCTGAATTTGTAATAGGCTGCATTTTTCTGGCCTGGTCTAGCTTGGCGGGCTTATTGGGTCGGGCCAAAATGGCCCATGACTCTTTTTTTCTTACATTTTTATATGTTTTACCAAAAAAAAAAAGCACAGGCCAAATAGGCTCAATACCATGCGGGCCAATTTTTTTGGGCCTGGTTTGGCTTGACCTATTTTGGCCCCTTTTTTAGGTTGAAGTTTTTATAGCTTAGCCTGTCGAGTTGTCGGGCTAAGCCAATTTTACCAGCTCTAGCTTGGCCCATCTGGCTCGTCAAGTTGGGCCAAATTAGTTTGATTCTTTTTGCAGCTCTAGTTATAGGTGCGAAGTATCCACCAGTTTTGTTGATGCCTGATCTCTGTTGGAAAACCTAGCTGGCCACTGTTAGTACGATCTCTCCTCCCAATCACCTTTTTTTTCCACTCATAAGACTTGAACCTGAGGCCTTACTTAAGAGATTTAAGCCCAGTACCACTTGAACTAATGGCATATTGGTAATCTATTAATATTTAAAGTTAATGCAAACAAATTAAGGATGATTTGATAAATATAAAATATAGATATATTTAGTTTAAATTACTCTTATTTAATATAAGATGTAAATATAATTTATATTTTGTGAATGTGCTTTTTAAATAGGTTATCTATAATCTATAACTTCCCCTTTCTCTCTCTTTCTCTATACAAATTAGAGTAACTATCCTGAAAAAGAGTGTTTTTAGGGGTTATTTTTCAACTAGAGCATTTTTAGGGATTTGTCTCAACATCTTATCCTTTTCAATTTATATTTTTTTATTTTTAGTTCTAAATTAAATTTTAATATTTTTTAAAAGAAAATATCAATAGTTAAAAATCACTTTGTATCACAATATAAATTATTTATCATAAATGTAAAATATAATTTATATATTCAAAAATATTAATTTATTATGAATTTTAATTATAATATAATTTATATATTTAAAAGTATTTATTTATTGTAAATTATAATTATATTTTATATAAAATAAACATTTATCCTGTACATTACACAGGATAAAATACTAGTAACTATATTAAAGGTTATACTTTTTTTTTATCTCTACTTTTTATTAAACAACTATATCCTTTAACTACTTTTTAAATTATTCACTATTTTACTCTTTAACTACTTTCTAAATTATCCATTACATCTTCTCACTCTTTTATTTTATTTTTGTTTTTAAAAATGAATCTCCCCCTAGTAGATATAATATTATTTCTTGTAAAGATTAAATCTTTTACTTTTGTATACGCTACTTTTAAATATACATAGAAAAATTAATTAATAAAACTTAAAATTTGTAAATCATTAATAATTTTAAAATAAGAAAGAAAAAAAATTAAACATCAGTAATTTTAAAACCAAAATAGTAATATATTTTTGTGAAATATAATACACATATAATAATTTTTACAACAATTTGTACAATATATTTTTTTTAATCTTTTTATTATATTATTTATTACATTTCAAATTTCTCTCTCTTTCTCTCTTTCTCTCTCTGGTAGTTATAAAATTAATTTTTCTATTTTTATTTGTTTACAAAAATAGAAAGCAAATAGTATAAAACAATCACAAAACAGTAAGTAGAGCAATAAGAGCGAGGGAAGCGAGACAGAAAGGAGTGAGCAGAAACTGAACACTACCACACGGAGTGGAGTCCCAGCCCCAAGGACCCAAAGGAAACGAATCCTCACCAATCTGAATGCTGTCGCACTCTCATTCCTCCAATCTCAGCCGTTGATTCTCCGATCCATGAACCTTATGCTCTCGAAACCTAGGGTTACCGCATTATCACCGCCATGTCCTCCAAGATCAACGGTCAGATTTCTCCCCAGCCTTGTCCCCACTTGGCCGAGTTCCGCCACAACTCCACCAAGCCATTCCTCGCCCTCCACAACTGCCTCCGGATCAAGCCTCCAGGCGGCCGCGCCGCCCTCCGCCGCGATCCCGACGAGGTCCCTCGCTGCGGCGCCTGCGGCCTCTCCGCCCCCTCCCGCCTTTACGCCTGCGTCACCTGCGCCGCCGTCTCCTGCCTACTCCTCCGCCGCCGGCGGCCCCTCCCACGCCGCCGCTCACGCCACCTCAATGCCGCCCGGCCACCAGATCGCTGTCGACGTCGACCGCGCCGAGCTCTTCTGCTGCGCCTGCCGCGACCAGGTCTACGATCGCGACTTCGACGCTGCCGTGGTGATCGCGCAGACCGCGGCGTCCACCCTCGGAGGATCGCCGGTGATCCCGTCGCAGCAGCCGGAGAATCTCCGAAAGAAGCGCCGAGTGGATTACCGGCCGTGGGCGCCGGATCTGCGCGAGCGCGCTCTGATCGAAAGCTGCTCCGGCCCGATCGACGGCGGCGTCGCCGATCCTTCGCTGGATTTGCCGCGCGGATTGCGTGGATTGAACAATCTCGGAAACACGTGCTTCATGAACTCTGTTTTGCAAGCGCTGCTACACACGCCGCCGTTGCGGAATTACTTCTTGAGCGATAGGCATAATCGGTTTTTCTGTCAGAAAAGGAGTAACGGCGACGGTGATGACGGTGGTGGTGCTGGGAAGAGAAATGGCGGCAACAGTGGGAGCAAGAATGGGCGAATATGCTTAGCTTGCGATATGGATGCTATGTTTTCTGCGGTGTTTTCCGGAGATCGTGCACCTTATAGTCCCGCCAAGTTTTTATACAGGTGCGTGTGGTGATGGTGTGTAAGTTGTAATTGAATAAATGTAGTTATGGTTTTTTTTTTTAAATCCTGATTTAGGGTTTAAGTTTCGTTAAGTTTACTTTGTTATAGAAAGTTTATCTGTTTGATTAGTTATTGCTGTTATGTTTCAGTTGGTGGCAGCACGCAGCAAACCTAGCCACTTATGAACAACAGGATGCGCATGAGTTTTTCATTTCCATGCTTGATGGAATCCATGAGAAGGTGGAGAAGGGTCGGCGTAAGCCACATAGTGAAGGTAATGTGTTCTGAGAGTGACACGGATTTTCTTCTCTTCGCCTTCTTTGAGTGCTTGTTACTGTTATAATATTTTTTGGTTGGGAAAGGGGGATTTGGTTTGAATTTTGTGGCATGAAGGGGATTTATTGTATAAAGTTACTTATTCTGTTATCTTCTGTCAGCATTTTTGGACACACTGAAGCGGTACTTGGTAGCTTAGCGGTCACCGTGGAAATTAATCCTAATTTTAACGCACCACTTAACCAAACATGAAAATATTCAATTTAAATGGAATATCAAAATTAATTAAAACTTGCGAGGAATGTTGAAATTTCTGAACTTGTGCTACTAGAATTTCAATTTAAATGGAATATCAAAATTAATTAAAACAGGCGAGGAATGGTGAAATTTCTGAAGTTGTGCTACTCTGCTACTAAAATCTTTAAGCTAGCTTCTTTTGGTTTATACATCAAATTAAAATCAAGTGTGCCAGTCCTGCCTTGCATAACATTGGTTTGTAGCTTTTGTCTAACTTATGTGGAAGCTGTGGTTTCTTTGTTTTTTTCACCCAAATTCTCAACGTATGTTTATTTCTGTGTATTTTAGTCATGGTTCATAGGGTTAGGGAACCATCTTTTAAAAAATAATATAGGGATCATTGCAATGCAAGCCTTTTTTCCTCTTATTGCCATCAAGAGGACTTCTTTAATTACCAAAATCTATGTTGGCCTACCTTGGTCCCGTTTTATAGCCGAAAGCTCACTGTATGGTTTAGCTGTTATGAGAGAATTTGAAACCTATGGTATTGAGAGAAGTAGCATTGGGTTGTTAAGAACACAAAACCTTTAGATGGTGTAAGAAGTTAATCTGTTACCTTTTTCAACAAGTGACAAGTTGATGAATTAGCTTAGATTAATCATAGTTGCAACCAAACTGATTATAGAAGATGATCAATAGAGTGCCATTGTCGTGCTATCTTCAGTCTCTTTGACTCTTTTTTTTTTATTTCAAAATGACTCAAAATACTATTTAAGATAACAGAGTTATCATAATATTTAACTGCAGGGTGAGGGTTTAGGTTTCTTGCTTGTTGCCCTAGGAGTTGACAATTGCTCAAACAATTAGGGCTAATTTTCAACCACAACCTGCTGTCATGATGATGTTAGCTTCTACATTCCAGTGAGTCCCAGTAAGTCAATTTCTGCTTGGCCTATTCGTTTCATCATACAGGAGATTCTAGACCAAATGATGCTAATGTTAACTCCACCTTTTGCCTTGTTTAGGCTCTAGTTAACCAAAGTTTGTCCTATCCTGGAGAGAAGGTTGCATTAGTTTTCCAGCCACCGTGAATGTGTCAGAACTCCAAGTTCTTTGAAAGCTGGGCTAAGGTTTTAGTCTTTCTACTGTGGTGTGTGTTGTGTCCTACACAAAATCACCCATTTTCTCTCCTGTCTTTTGTACTGGTGTTCCTTGGTTTCAAGCAAGTTCTGTTTCCTTATCCTCTTAATTAGAGGTTGTCAAATTTAGTAGGTCGGCTGTTCAAGAATCAATTCTGTATTTAAGATTATGTGTTTTGGACTGGACTCCTACACTCGGGAGGATCTAGGGATAATTCCATAAGATTGTTCTGGTTTTAACTGTGAGGTGCAAAGTTCTCCCATACATAATATTTAGATGCTATAAGATGTTAATTTTTGGACCTATAGACAAATTATTGGCATGCTTAGCTTGTAACGATATCAACACAAATTCTGATGGCAGTGAAATAGTTCCAACATGTTGAGATTGTCAAGCTAGACAGTTGATCCGATATGGTGTTTCAACTCTTCTACCTTTTTTTTTGTGGTTTTTTTTTTTGTGTGTACAAAATTTCTCAGTAATTTAAATTGCAAAGAAAATGAGTTGCTTCCATTTGTGCATTTCTAGATTTATTTATTTAATTATTTTACATCAGGACAATTGATGTACAATTAGGAATCCTTTTGGCACTTTCTTTCTGCACTTGAACACCTCAGTTCTAACATCAGGGCCCACCATGTTTTATAATTTTAATGATTCTACAAGGAATTTATTTGCTACCTTCTGTGTGCTTCAGAATTTAAACAAAATTGCTGAAATGTAAAAGATCTTCAATGTAAGGTCTGCCCTTAAACTGACATCATTTTATTAAGGTAACATCATCTCTGACCACATGTTCACTGATGATGCAGGTAATGGTGACTGCTGTATTGCTCATAAAGTATTCTCCGGTATCTTGAGATCAGATGTTACTTGTATGGCCTGTGGTTTCACATCAACTACTTACGACCCATGCATAGACATCTCACTGGACTTGGAACCAAATCAAGGGGGCTCTACCAAGATGGCTACTGCAACATCCAATCATTCTTGCAATGGTGAGGCTGATTGCATGCATTCGAGCCAAAACTGTGGAACATCTACCCTGATGGGATGCTTGAAGAGATTTACAAGAGCAGAGAGATTGGGGTCAGACCAAAAATTTTTCTGTCGGCAGTGTCAGGTGAGGCAAGAAACTCTCAAACAGATGTCCATAAGGAAGCTTCCCCTTGTTTCTTGCTTCCATATAAAAAGATTTGAGCATTCTTCAACAAGAAAGATGTCAAGGAAAGTGGATCGCTACCTGCAGTTTCCATTTTCACTGGACATGTCACCTTATCTCTCATCAACAATTTTAAGGAGTCGGTTTGGGAACAGAATCTTTCCTTTTGATGGGGATGAGCCTGATGCTTCAGATGAGTTGTGTTCAGAGTTTGAATTGTTTGCGGTTGTCACTCACACTGGTAAGCTAGATGCTGGCCATTATGTTACTTATCTGCGATTAAACAATCAATGGTACAAGTGTGATGATGCTTGGGTTACTCAAGTTGATGAGAACATTGTGAGGGCCGCACAGTGTTACATGATGTTCTATGTACAGAAGATGCTTTACTATAAAGCAACTGATAAACAGATGGCCTCATGATTGGCACAAGAGATGGTCCAAATCATTGGTATGCCATGGTCAATATCAATTTTCATTCCAATGATATGCCATGGCTTTTACATTCATACATGAGAAAACAAAAACAAAGGAGAATATAATGTATTCGCGTCACAACTAGCGAATCTATCATTCAGAGGAGATGAATTTATACTTTCAAGTTGGAGCTAGAAACGCGCCAGAATTTTAGGCACTCCAACTTTTTGGAAACTTGAGGGCATAGATTTCTTAAAAAGTTGTTTATGCCCACAAAAAAACAATGATTCCCTTTTTCTTCTCGTGCTTTGAATATCAGTGCATGGAGCGGCTTTGCAGACGTTGCCTCATGAATCATTAGGGGAAATTAAATACAAGAGATATTAAAACTGGACCCATAATAATTTATTTAGACATGGATATTGAAGGTAATAAAATCGCCTTGATACATATGTAAGAAGCAAGAACTACAATTACAAAATCTTCAAATGCCAGTTGGCTGCTGAAATCGTGCTGGGATTATGTAATTATTCAATGGCATATAAATCCAGGCATCTTGCTTGTTGCTACCTGCAAAATTCCAATTCAAAACACACGGCATCAGCTAAAATAAAGAGAACCATATCGTGGCAAATGGCAATAGCAAATTATCACCGATTAATTCCCAATAAACAGGCAACATATAACAGGTAAGCTTTTCAATCTGTTCCAAGCCCATCAGTACCTAAAATGTGTTAAATATCAACATTTAGGCTTGCAAATGGGGAGGGGCGGTCCGCTTCCTGTCTCCGACACCCCAAAATATCTCTGACCCCGTATCTGATTTTCGCCGGATGTAAAACAGTAGTGCCCATCCTCACCACTGTCCTCGCAGACCATGTCATCAATATCTGTCCCTTTCTAGAACTGAGCCATCGTCACCATCACCCATCAAAAGATTCAATACCAAAATTAAATAGTCAGATGCAATGTAACTACCACAATACTACTACACCCCCTGCAATCGAAATCAACAATCCGAAATTAGAAAAAAAAAAAAAAAGAAACAGAAAAAGAAAAGAAAGAACAGATCGTAAACAGAAAAGGGAGATGTCGTAGACTACATAAATTTTCTCTGCGCCTAACTCTCGTTGTTGCATCGCTACCCCCTTGCTTCTCTCTCTCGATCTCTAACCGACAGTCATAGGTGGCCATGATGTAGTAGCCTTGAATGTTGGGACTATGGCACACAAGAGATGACAAAGTGTACTTAGACCTTATGGATACTTACAAAATATTCGTAAATGGATAGGATAAATATTCGTTTATTGGAGATGGGTCTAGAAATGGATATTTATCTGTAAATTTTAATGGGAATAGATATGGATATGGGTAGTATAGTACCCGTTCCGTTTCATACATACACTTATTATATATATAATAATTTAATTAAAATATCTTTTATATATATATATATGTGTGTGTGTGTGTGTGTATATATATATATACACTTTATTAATTATTAATTTAATTACTAAAGCATAGTATTGATTATTGAAGACATGAATTAATTATGTGCTAATAATTTAATTATTTGTGCTTAATAAATTGTTTGAAATTATTGTATTATTTGCTATATTTTTGGTATATGCAAATTTTAACTTTGGGTATGTTTGTGTGCAACTTTAGGTGTCTATATACTAGTTGTCCATAATCAATAACTATTTATTATAAGAAATATAATTATAAGATAATTAGAATCAATGTCCTATTTTTTGGCTAGTCTTGGAGAGTACCAATATATGATGTCCAAGTTTCTAATAATTATGTTAAATAATTAACACATTACATTTAAGAATAATTATGTTAGATGATTATGTTTCTAATTTTGTTAAATTATAACTTATGTTTGAATGATTTAAGATTATATTTGGATAATTTTAATGTTACGTTTGGATGATTTATTGTTATGTTTGAATGCTTTTAATGTTATATTTGGATGATTTAAGGTTATGTTTAAATGATATAAGAGTGAATTTTCAATTTAGTTGTAGCATTTTTTTAATCAACATAATTTTATTGATTTATTGATTTTTCACACAAGGAAAGTGCGGATATGGATATATAGGTACCCAACGGGTATGGGAATGGAGATTAAAGTTGCTATTTGCATAGGTATGGGAGCGGGTACGGGCGTTTTGTTAAAACGCGAGCATGAGCATGGATAGTATAGTACCCTACTCATACCCTACCCATTTCATTCCTACACACAACCCCTTTTCGTGTAAATGGACTGTGGAGCAGACTTGAAAGTTGAATCACTTGATTTAAGAATGTTTGATTTTGTAAATTCATTATTAGGGGGGCAAGTTCGAGGCAGGACGGGTATCCACACTCTCGACCTCAATCCTAAATTTAACAGTCGAAAAAAATCAAACTCGAACTCGACATGGGGATGGACTGAGCTAAATTGACAATTATATATATGATTTTTAAAGTAATTATTATAATTTTTTTTAAAATAATTACTTTAAAAATCATTAAATCTATTATACATGACAATTTGTGATTACATAACTGTGTGAAAATTTTTATATTCATTTTGATTAAATTCTAATATTGGTTGTTTGCATAGAACTTAAACTTTTGGTTAATATTAATAACAACTCTAAAATTTAAACTACTAAGTTAAATAAAATTCACTTGAAATCACATTTCACCCTCAGCAACCAAAATGCTAATTCATCAAAATGAAATTATCTACACTTATACATTAAATTTGAGACTTTATTCTTCATTTTCATGAAATCACATGATACGCTTCCTTATCATGAAATTATATGTCTTTTTTTATGTTGTGATGAATTTCCAAATTAAATCAAATCAAATCAAGATTAATTTATTTCTTAATTAGTTATTAGTTATTCAAATAAAGAAAATATTTACTTTTCATATTTTCATTACTTAATACTTAAATTTCTTTAATCAATATTAAATATTTAAGATTTAAAAAATTAAAAGTTTTGAATATCTATATATTTATATCTATTATTATTACAATAATTATTAATTAATTAAATTACTTTTTATAATACCTTTTAATTTAATTTTTTACATTTTTATAAATATACCCATACATTGAACAGGACATTTACTAGTACTAGTTAATTGTTACAAATAGACATGTGTTATATGTGATCAGAATGAAATAAATGTTGCCAATAGCAATTGACAAGTGATCAAAGAATTCCCTGTCGTCAACGCATTGGTTGTCCCGAATCACAATTTCTATTGTAATGGTGGGGTGGTTTGTAGGTGGAGCGCACCGGGGACTCTTCAACTTCAAGTACTGCCACTTTTGTTTCGATCTTTTGCTTAAAAAGAAATAAATAAATAAACTAATTAAATAAATAAATTAGAGGGTGAGGTGGGTGTCATCTCACTCTGTCTTATCTCGTAATCTCCATTTTTCATTTCTCTTCTTATTCTTCCTCGCCCTCTCGTACTCCTACACCTCTCATCTACATTCATTTCCGATCCTTTCTTTTTTATACTCTTTTCAATTTCCGTTCCTTCCTCTGAAATTAGGGTTTCCTCACGCCCCTTCCTTCTTTGATTCTCGAGCAGCTTCCCTCCTTCTTTTTTTTTCCTCTTTTTCCGAGAATCTGGTTTCCTTAATGATTTGACCTTGTCGGTTGGGCTCGTAAAATGCTTCTTGGGATTTGAGTATATCCCAAAGCTTGTTCCGTTGCCCTTCGCTTTTCGTATTATGGTTCCTTGTGTTTGATGCCCAAATTTCAAAGTGAGCGCCTCCAATTATCTGATATTTTAGACCAAACTGCTATTGGCGTTTAATTGCATTTTTTTTTTATTATTTTCTTTTTCTCCGTTGAATTTGAATGATTGCTACAATTCGTTTGGTGATCTCTGTTTCAAAGGTTACACGTCTTTCTTCCTCTGTCACATATCTCGGTTTGCTCGTGTGTGCCGCGTATCAGAATCAAGTGCTTTCTGATCATGTTCCTTAGTTGCACCGACACTGGTTGACTGAAATTTTAAAAGTAAATCGTTTGAAAAAGGGTTTAAGTTTTCAAAATTGACTGATAATTGGCGTTGTGTGTATGCATGTTGATTGAATCGAGGATCCGGAGTGAAGAAGTCTTATGCTTTGTTGATTGCATGTGATGAATATTTTGACTGCTGTTTATGATCTGTTTTGAGGTGTTGTTTTCACTTTAAGAAGAACCAAAATATCTCTTTGGCTTGCCGTTTTAGATTGTCATTTTATAGTTACTTGGAGTTATGGACTTCTCTTTTCATATATTGCAGTAGGATGAAAGGTGTTAGAGATTGGATTTTCTCACAAATACTATCCAAATCACTGGTCTCGCCTACACCATTATCAGGCAGCAATAGTTTCTATGCTGAAGGGCAGCAGAATGAAGATTTTAATGAGCAAGGTACAGCCCTGTTTTTATTGTTTGACTTTGAGTGGAATCACTAAAATTGCAATTAGATAACTTCTCACGAGAGAAGGTCTCGGCAGAATTCTCCTCCTTCCCAAAATGGTTGTTGTTGATATAAGATGATACTAGTATGTAGGGGATCTCGTTTTGCTCTGTTATTCCGTGCACGTTAAGCTCAGTAGATAAATAGTTATTTAGTAAAAAGTAATAGCTTCAAATTATATAATGCTGTATGTACCTTTTGAGACTAGTAGTAGGTCTCACAATTCTTAAGATCCAGTGGGGAACATTGTGCCATGATTCACCACCAGGCATATAGAGGAACTGTGGAAGCTATGTTTGGAATTGATAATGGAGTGAGCCTTTACAGAATGATAATTTAGAGACGAAAATATATACTGCTATGCCAGAAGGCTACGGGTGGGATTCAAATCCAAGATTGAGCTAGGTGAATGACCCCTCTATCATTGAACAATTTTCTTTCACGATGTAACAAAAAAAAATTGTTTATCTTAGCTTAATAATAAAATTAAATTCTCTATTCAAGAACTTGAAATTGCATATTAAGGCAGCTGGGACTGATGGTGTTAGGATGGGCCTAGGGAGGCCGAAAAATTTCCTTAAACCTAAATGGCTAAAGGATTATATTGGATGGACTTAAGATAGGATTTTATCTCTCAATGTTATTATTTTTTATTTTATTTTAAATTTCCTAAACCCAAATGATGACACTTGTAGGGTTGACATTCATTGGGATAGTTATTTAATCTAGGGTTCTCTACTGTGTATGGGCATGAATGAAGAATATGAATGTTTATTTTGATCTCCTTTATAGTTCTCTTTAATGGTAGTTTCTTAATTTACGGTAGGTGTAGTTTTAGCTTTCTATCAGATGGTCTCCCTGTGAGGCTGATATCTGCCCTCTATTTCTGCAGGAATTGTGTTAAACTCAATAGTTTGGACACACTAACTGGAAGGTTTTGTTGAAAGAATTCTGGAATTAAACCAGAATCTATAGTACAGAACCAACACAGTTCTCTTCCCTAACAACCAATCTCCTCCTTCAAACCAACTTCAACAATTTAACATGCAGTCACGCACAATACCTCAGAAATCTGTCACACATCCTATTTAAGAAATACACACATAACTGTCATACAACACAGCAAATAACTGTCATACAATTACTAAACACACAATAACTGTCCTATCAAATTGCTTCTGTGATGAATTTACTGGATTTTTGCTGTTTGTTAGTTCTTTGATGTTGGGAAAAATAGAAGGTTTGTTCTAAATGTCTAGTCCAGGGAACTAGTAAATTTAAAGATTATGTTTTCCTACAGTTATAGGGATGCAAGATACCCCCCACTAAGTAAACATTGTGTTCTGATGTTGGTCTTTGCGTTTTATTTCTTACACTTCTGTGATTGAGGATGATTGAAGTGAGCGATGCTAAATTCCATGCACAATATCATTTCTAAACCAATGTTTGTGCCAGATCTGATTTTTGTGAATGTAATGTCTATTGTCAGTACAATTTAGATAGAACTAATGCAGATGTTTTTTGTTAGGTTCAGATCATTCAGCTAGTTCAGTAGCGTCACCCATTCCTTCTGACTCATCAAACTCTTCTTATGGTAATCAGAGTAATCAGCATAGTTCCTCCTTGCAGCTAGTTTCAGATACAGAAATGCGTCAGTATCAACATAACACCAATGGAAGACAGAAGGATACTTTGGCTAAGGTTGAGGATCTCCAAGTTAAATTCTTCCGATTGCTCCAACGCCTTGGCCAGTCACAAGAAAATCTTTTGGTCGCTAAGGTTCTTTATAGGATGCACCTGGCAACTTTGATTCGTGCCAAGGAATCAGATCTGAAAAGAGTTAATCATAGTAGCAGTAGAGCCAGAGCACTAGCAAGCCAACAGGAGGCTACCGGTATGCCTCAATTGGATTTCTCCTGCAGAATACTTGTCCTTGGTAAAACAGGAGTTGGTAAAAGTGCTACCATAAATTCTATATTTGGTCAAGCAAAAACCATTACTGGTGCATTTCAACCTGCTACTAATTGCATTCAAGAAGTTGTGGGAAATGTCAATGGGCTTAACATATCGTTTATTGATACCCCAGGTTTCCTGCCTTCCTCCACCAACAGTATGAAGAGAAATAAGAGGATCATGCTTTCTATAAAGAGATTCATTAGAAAGTCCCCTCCAGATATTGTTTTATACTTTGAACGGCTTGATTTTATCAATGCTGGTTATGTTGACTTCCCACTTTTGAAACTTGTAACTGAAGTATTTGGCTCAGCGATTTGGTTCAACACCATCATAGTCATGACTCATTCTTCCTCTACTATTCCGGAAGGACCTGATGGGTATACTATTAATTATGAGTCATATATTTCACATTGTACTAGCATAATACAGCAGCATATACATCAGGCAGTGTTTGATTCTAGGCTTGAAAACCCTGTACTTTTGGTTGAGAACCATTCTCAATGCCCGAAAAATATTATGGGTGAGAAAATTCTTCCAAATGGGCAAGTTTGGAGATCTCAACTCTTGTTATTTTGCATTTGTACCAAAGTTCTGGGCGATGTAAATTCTCTTCTCAAGTTTCAGAACAGTGTAGAACTGGGACCAGCAAACAGTGCCCGAATTCCTTCTCTGCCCCATCTCCTTTCGTCCCTTTTACGCCATCGTCCTGTATCCAATCTAAGTGGAATTGATGATGAAATTGAGGAAATATTACTTTCTGACAAGGAAGAAGAAGATGAATATGATCAACTTCCATCCATACGAATCTTGACAAAATCTCAGTTTGAAAAGTTGCCTAAGCCGCTGAAAAAAGATTATCTGGATGAAATGGATTACAGGGAGACTCTTTACTTAAAGAAACAGTTGAAAGAAGATTATTGTAGGCGCAGAGAGAAGCTACTCTTAACAGAGCAGAAGTTTTTAAATAGTGATAACCCTGATGATCAACAGGCACCTCCTGAACCTGTTTTGTTACCTGATATGGCCGTTCCTCCAAATTTTGACTCAGATTGCTATAGCCATAGATATCGTTGCCTTGTTTCTAATGACCAATGGCTAGTGAGACCTGTTCTTGATCCCCAAGGATGGGATCATGATGTGGGCTTTGATGGTATAAACTTGGAGACAGGTACAGAAATAAAGAAAAATGTATATGCCTCAGTTGTGGGACAGATGAATAAGAACAAGCAGGATTTCAGTATTCAATCTGAGTGTGCTGCAGCTTATGTTGAACCGTGGGGCCCTACTTATTCTATGGGTGTTGATGTTCAATCCACTGGTAAAGATTTGGTGTGTACTGTTCATAGCAACACAAAGTTCAAAAACATAAAGCACAATATTGCTGACTGTGGCGTTTCTTTAACATCTTTTGCTAAGAAGTACTACGTGGGTGCAAAACTTGAGGATACTGTGTTTGTTGGGAAGAGATTGAAATTTGTCTTGAATGCTGGTCGCATGGAGGGTGCAGGACAAATGGCATATGGTGGGAGTTTTGAAGCTAATTTACGAGGGGAAGATTATCCTATGAGAAATGACAATGTAAGCTTGACGATGACAGTCCTCTCTTTCAATAAAGAAATGGTGTTGAGTGGAAGTTTACAATCAGAGTTCAGGTTAACTAGAAGCTTGAGAGCATCTGTAAGTGCTAATCTAAATAGTCGTAAAATGGGGCAAATATGTATAAAGACAAGTAGCTCTGAGCATTCACAAATTGCCTCGATTGCAATTTTCTCGATTTTGAAATTCCTATCACGTAGAAAGGAAACTAAGAACGTGGTGAAGGAAGTAATGAACTGAGGTCTGCTCTGGTTGTTTACTGGTACTGATATTTTTTTGGTTCAAGGAAGACGTGAAAGCAGGGAAGCATTCTACAAGCCAAACGTAGATATGGACTTTTTTTCTCTGCAAAAGTAAGACAGAAAGTTAGAATTGTTTTTTTCTTTTTTTTCTTTTTCTTGAAGAGGTTAGCTGGAATTTTCTTTTCCGTGATACTTCAGATGCCTGTTTTTGGAAGTCTCTTCAAAGGCTGGCTGGCATCTTGAACTTATTTCTATCTGTAGATTATTGATTAATAATCAGTATCAGGGAGTTTCGAGGACTGTTGATATTCATTTCTAGGAAAATGAAGTCATAACTGTACAGTTTTTTTTTTTTTTTTTTTAATTTCTGTGATTTGTTCAAGTATTGATAAGTTCGAATATGATTGCGGACCGTCGTTCAACAGGAATATTTGCACTGTGGAAAATGTTAATGAAGCTCTGGGTATGTCAATGATAGTGCAAATAGCTGCAGATCACCTCGTTTTAATTTGAGGTTTGCGTTGATGTTTCAACTCTGGCTTTGCATTTATTGTGCGGTGCCTATCATCAAACAGGAATTTCAATGGTTTTTTGTACGGGTATTACATCCAAACCAATTAAAAAAAAAAAAAACTGAAAACTGGTCTAAAAAATTGAAAATTGAAACAAACCGAAATTTTTAGATTTCATTGGATGATTTTGGTGGCCAACTGATTGGTTTGGTTCAGTTTTTGGTTGGTGGCTCTAAAACTGAACCTAAGTGATAATATTAAATGTGTGTTAAATAAGTGTTGAATTATTATTATATATGTGTCATGTTTAGAGAAAAGTATCATTTCTTTTTCTTAAAATTTGCAGTACAAAAACTACGTACACTTTTAAATCTGTATATATAGGTAAATGTAAATATAAATATTTAAACACTTACTAACATCTATATAAAGTTTGCAATACCAAAATCACGTGCATTTACTAGCTAGTTGTTTAGTTGAACACTTGATGTATTTGGTAGTTGATGCATTTGATGAATTAATATATTTACTAGTTTCCTTATTTTTCTCTTTACATATCTTATTTTTTTCATGTATGGATTTAGAAAATAGAAATATAGGTGATTTTATAACTGTAACAGGTAAATGTATCCATCAAATAAGAAATTAAAGAATCGGTATAGATAGTCGGTAAAAAACCTGAATCAACCGATTCAATCCAAACTGCATTTTTTGGATTGGATCGAATCGGATTTTTTTGTGTAAGCTATCCAAACTGAACCGAACCGTATGTTCTTTTCATGTTTGGATCGGATGACTTTTTGGATCAAAACCGATTCGCAAACACTCCTAGTTTTTTTGGTTCAGGTGTCTCGACTGTGGGCAGCATGTCGGTAGGTGAAGAAGAATAAGTTGTATTTTTTTGTCCAAACTTTTTCCCCCCTTTTAAGCAAGGAACATCTTGGGCATTTTATAGTGTGTGTGCTAATCGCTGTTTAAGAGGACATCGTACCATTAGTTTCTCTATCTCTTCCCCCCTCCCTTTCTCTCCAAAACATGTATACAGCTTTTGGACTATTACAAATAATCACAAAAAATTTAAAAAGATCTATAAGTAGGAGGGCAGATTGTGAAGGGAAGAAAAAACTCAATTTTAATCATTCTTTGGTTTGGTGCAAGCTGACAGAGGAAGGGAGGGGATTTATGTCATTTTAATCATTGTGTGGAAGAGAAAGGGGATTGGTTACTTTTTTAAACAAAGAAAAAAATATTCTTAATTATATCACATTTTATTTCTTATTTAGGATATTTATGTCATTTTACATATATATTTTTTCTTTCAATTTCAATACAATTAAGCAAGTGGATTTTTTATTTTTTTTTATCTTTCTTTTGTTTCATTTTCTCTTCTATTAAATAACTTAAAATATTATCTTATTGTCTACTCATTTTCTTTTCTTTTTTTTTTTAACTTTTTTTCACTTTCTTTCCTAAATTAAGCATATCTTTTTTTTTTTGAGAATGTTGCAAGAAGTTTTTTTAATTCCTTTTTAATAGGTTAATTAATCATAAGACCTGATTCTTGTGTCACTTTCATAATTTACATTAAATGTAAAAGATAGAACATTCAAATATTTACTTTTAAGTATGAAATATATGAATTTAATTTGAATGTATTATTAGTATAAAAAGCTTTATATTGTTAACTAATTAAAAATTATTATAGATATTATTTTAAAAAAAATTATTATAAAAATTAAAAAATTATCATATATTACAATTCATAATCAAATAATAATATAAAAAGCCTTTGAATTGCATTATAATTAAATTTAACATCACGACATGAATATAGATACACTTTATTCTACGAAGTATGAGATACGTGACGAATATATTTAGTAGGTATGCTTGGGTTCGAGGTATGTTTTAATATATTAGTTGATATATTATAATATAATTTTTTAACAGGTTGAAAATTTTAAATTATATAAGAACTAATATAAAATGATATAAAAATATGTTATATTAGATTTTTATCATTTAATTTTTTGTTAAAATATTTTAATTGATGTATCGATTATTTTTTCCGGTTTCGATGACTCAGTTCAATTTTAGAGGTAATGTCATTATTTTTTAAATGAAATAATTTATTATTTTAATCATTTTATAATCTACTCCTATATATAAATTAGAATACATGACAAGAATTTTTCTCATTCTCTCAATTAGATATTTTTACAATTCTTTTTCTTCTATCTTTTAGATGTGTATTTCTCACACTATTCTTGCAATTAGCTAAAAAATTCCTTTCTCAATCATGTTAAACTACTGTGTTTTTATCTTTATCTTTATACTTTGTCTTTTTAATTGTTTATGTCTTTCAATTTACTCTATTTTATTTTTATCTTTTAATTGAATTTCAATAGTATTTTCTTAAAGAACTTGTGAATAGTTAAAAATAAATTTATATAACAATATAAATTGTTCTTTGTAAATCTTAAATATTTACTCTTATATTATAAATTTAAATACATAATTTGAAGAAGGAAACTCTCACCCTCCTTTCTCTCTCAATTAACAATTCTTAATATTTTTTTCTCTTTTCTTCTTTAAATATGTATTTAACAAAGCAAACTACACACACAACTAGCAAAAGAAAAAAAAAAAATCTTTTTTTCTTTAAATATATATTTCACAAACTATCCGCACTCTAAAATTGTCCTCCGTCCAGATGCAGCTAAATTGGAGATTGGAGGATTTGTAATCAATCGGTTGGCTTCTTGTGCTCTTGTCTAGATTATGATTTTGTTCTGCTCTTGTCTTGTTTATGGGCCAACTTCCTGAATTTCCATTCATTAATCACTATAAAGCATCACTATGTCCATCAACTCATGTTGGACCCCAGATACAGAATGGGCAGTTAAGGACAGGCAGCGTTTTACCATTTAATTCGATTAGAAATACATAATTACATACTAAACTATAATTGTATCAAGGTCCCATCATATGAAAGCTAATCACTAATAGCATTTCTTCAGTTTCCCCTTTCTTCCAGTTGGCTCTGAAATTTGTATTTTTCTCTATTTGCAACTGATTTAAGGAAAGATAAAACCACATACTAGCCACCAAATTATGACATCGTGGATGTGTGTTCTCTTTTGGTTTGGTAACTTGGTTATGTCAAATTATCATCAACCTCTTACCTCCGTCTATCAAGTCGTAGCATAAATAATTAAGAGTTTATCTGAAAATTCTTTTTGGTGTATGTGTTTTACCTCCTCATTTAGATTAAACGGAGTAGACAGGTTGAATAAGAAGGTTAAGGATGAAGAGACATTTGGGACAAGCAACTTTGATCGATGATGAGTTTGTCTTTACCCGTTTTTGGTTTTACACCACGCAATTCGTATATGAAAGTGTGGACCGTGCTCTATATATGATCATGACAGATTCGGATAAAATCAACTGCACACTATATTTTCATAACAAAAATATATATTAAATCACAGTACAAAGAAAATGAGAGGCGCTGGATCAGAACTTTATTTCCTTGTGGAGTTAAGTTTTGAACAGTATCAACCTGTTTAGCTAGAAGGCAAATGAAGAAAAGCACGAGAATAAGAGTGTGTTTGATATTTATTTTTGGCTTAATCAGTAATTTGGTCTCTTAATTTATTTATTTTATTCAATTAGATTCTCTTATTATTAAAAATTTAATTAAGTCCCATAATTTTTAAAAATACTCTAATGTTATCTTTGTTACCTAAAATGATGTCGTTTTTCGTCTAATTTTATACTAAATGACGTGAAAAACATAATAAAAAACAACGTCATTTTGAACGAAAAGAGTAACATTGGAACATTTTTAAAAATTATAGAACCTAATTAAACTTTTTTGAAAATTATGAGACCTAATTGAATCTTTTAATAATAGAAAAAGGCAATTAAATAAAATAAATAAATTAAGAGACCAAAGTAATAATTTAACCTTTATTTTCAAAAAAAAAATTTAATTTAAAAAAAATAAAGAAATTTGATATTCACGCTCAACTCATGTGTTAGTACATCCTGGTTATCCATACTTTTGAGTCAGGACCATAAAATAAAAGAAAATGAGAAAACATCTTTTAGTTATTTCTGGTTTTTAATTTTTAAAACATTTGTTTTAAAAATAATTTTTAAAATTTAATAGATTTTGAATGATGATGGTTGAAGAAATTAAATTTTCTTTCTACTTATTTTTATTTCTTTCTCAATATTAGAAGAATTTTAAAAAAGAAAAAATTATTTATAATTTTTTCTAAAATCTTATTTTACCTAATATTCTTTCCATTAATATTTATTTATAATGTATAATAGCATATTATGTATATTTTTCCTCTCTTTCCTCTACAAAACAAATAAAAAATTCTTTTTTCTTAAGTCTTAAACCTATTCAAATGAGGAGATATTCTCTCTCTCTCTTCACTCTCCTTCTTTTTCTTTTCCTCCATTAAAATTCTTCTTCTTGCTTTCTCTGTTTTAGGTCAAACGCTTACGCTGTGTTTAGTAGGGAGGAGAGAAATAGAGGGAGAGGAAGTAGGTAAAAGAGAAGAGAAGATAAGAGAAGTAGATAAGAAATAGAGTGTAAATAAAGGTTGTTTGGTTGGAGAGAAGTAGAGAAGAAATAGAGTAAAAGTTTGCTTTTTTGACTTTTGGGAATTTGGAATGTAAGAATAAAATTACACTTATACCCTTTTTTTTTTTTTACCGCGATATTTGTCGAAAAAGTCTAATAACAAAAACATATATTCAATTATACTACTCACATAAACGAATATATGACCATAACAGTACTATATATTCGAATATGTAATTACCATATTCGAATATATAGCACTACGTATATTCGAATAAAGCTTACTGACATTCGAATATATATATATATATATATATATATATATATATATATATATATATATATATAAATTAGTAAATATTTATATATTAGTAATTGTTTATATATTTATTTAATTTTAAAAATCAAATTTTGAATTTTAATATGTAAAACACATTCGAATATGTATACACATATTCGAATATTGTGTTCACATATTCGAATATGTGAACACAATATTTGAATATGTTTTATATATTCGAATATGTAAAACACATATTCGAATATGTGTTTAATTGTACACAGTATTTGCAAAAGAGGGAGGGTATTATCGAAAACATGCAACCAACGCTGCATTTCTTTGCACTTCCGTGCATATTTGTGATGATATACTTTTAGCGTGGGACCCACCTAAAATTTAAAAACTTCCACGCTATTTCGCTTGCACTAAACGAACGGAAATTGACCAATTCTGCACACTTCCGCGCTTTTCTCTTCCCTTCTTCGCCACTTCGTCGCTACCAAACACAGTGTTAAGGATTGGTGTCCTACCATGAAAACAGATAGCAATTCCCTAGAGGTTTCCATAATGACAATTTCTTCACGCAACACTAAAGCTTTGACCAGTTTCCGTTGAAACTTTAAACAATTAAACAAACAGGTCACAGAAGTAGAAGAACTTTATTGATGTAATTATCATTAGTTACTCAAAGCAACTTTGGTGGTAATAAAATAAGAACTCATTTTAGGTTTCTTAAGTGGGTCCCACAGTGCCCCATTATTTTTAAGCAATCAATACATTTTTTTTCCAATGCATATAATTTTAAGTAACTCTTAAGTGACTCACACTTTTATATTTTTTTATTTGTACTTCATTTTGTGTCAAATTAAAATATTAATCCAACTATTTTAATTAATACGCATAATTAAAGTTTAAAAAATAAAAATAAAAATTAATTAATTGTTACTATAATAAATAAAAAGAATGACAATTTCATAAAATTATATAATTAAAAACAACGAGAAATGCATAACATTATATTAAACAAATGAGAAATACATAACATTTGATAAAAAATAATTTTCATTATTTTTATGTCTGAAACGTTCCCAAATATGCTCTACCAAGTCTGCTTGAAATTGGCGATGGGTTTGTTTATCACGAAGATGTGTTATTCTTTGCAAATATGTTGCAGTAAAATTGGGGTGAGGACCATTAGATATTTCAACTGTTGAGATGTCATTATTTACATAATTGTATTCAAAATTACCACTATATATGTGTCGTTCGTCTTCAATAATCATGTTATGTAAGATGATGTATGCATATATTATATTCTTCATTGTATTCATGTACCATGCACGTACTGGACTAGATATAATTGCAAATCAAGATTGAAGCACTCCAAACGCCCATTCTACGTCCTTTCTTGTTACTTCTTATCGTTGTGTAAATAATTTTCTCTTTTTTCCTTGCGGCATTAGGATGGTCTTCACAAATGTAGTCCACTTGGGATAAATACCATTTGCTAGATAGTATCCAATGTTATATAGGGTGTTGTTCACTGTGTATTGCACCGCAGGAGCTTGTCCCGACAAAATGTCATTAAACACATTAGATGCGTTTAACACATTAATGTCATTATTTGAACCCGCAATGCCAAAAAATGCATGACAAATTCACAAGTCTTATGATGCAACTGCTTCAAGCATGATCATCGGTTTGCCATGGTCACCTCGAGAAAACTAACCTTTCCACGCGACTGGACAATTTTTCCACTCCCAATGCATACAATCAACGGAACCTAGCATACTTGGAAGGCCAAGTGCCTCTCCCATTTGTAGTAGTCGTTCAACGTCTTCGTTGTTAGGCCTCCTCAAGTACTCATTCTCGAATATTGCGCAACACCCAATACAAATCTCTCTAAGCACTCCAGTGCAGTGCTTTTACCAATTCGAACATAGTCATCCATATTGTCAGCAGGTGATCCATATGCCAATATACGAATAGCAGTAGTGCACTTTTGTAACGGTGAAAGGCCCATTCTACTGATTGCATCAACCCTCATCTAAAAGTATTCATCATGATTACCAAGAGCTTCAATAACCCGAAGGAAGACATGCCTTCCCATTTGAAACCTTCGTTGGAACTGAGCCTCTGTGTATATAGGATTTTTAGAGAAATAGTTATTGAACAATTGCTGATGTCCTTCTTCACGACTCCGATATATCACCGTTCTTCTTCGTCTGCACCTAATTGTGTTGTCGACTTGTTGTTAGCTCTTATGTATTAACCTCATGACTTCTTCTTTGGTGTTGTCCTCAAGTTGTTCATCTATGATTTGCATCCATAGTGTATCAAAGTCAGTGTTTGGATCCATTCTATGGATGATTCAAGCATAACAGAATGAGAGAAAAAGATTGCAAAATTTGATGAGAAGACGAGGGAATGAAAGAACATTGCACAATTATATAGAATGATCTATAATGGCTAGTTTTGCATAACGACTAGTTTTTCATAACAGCTACTTTCATAACGTATACTTTTTCATAACGGCTACTTTCATAGTGACTACTTTTTTCAAAATGACTACAACATAACAACGAATTTAAATAAAAGTACAACATTAATTTAGTTCCCTAACTTGTGCCTAATAAAATTACAATACAACTCATGATTTGAGCGTTGACTCTCAAACATCCTAGATGTGTCTTTCATAAGGATATCATACAACATACGGATGATCTTTGTCTCCTTTACCTCAATTATTTTTGTTATGATAGTGTTTTTCTCCTTTATGGCATTTTCCACGCCAGTTAGATCAACTTTTTTAGAGGATATCTCAACTCCTTTACCTTTGCTCTTCCTCTTTGCTGCCTTTTGTCTCATTGGGCGGGCCGTTGTTGATACTGGGTCATATTTTGAATAATCGATTGGTGCTTCTGTGTTAGAAGACGATGAATACCCTCCGGTAGCAGACACTACTAAAAATCAATGAATTAGTGGCCAATTTTTGTGATAAAAATTGTTTTTCCCTTGCTAATTATGGCGTTGCAAAATTTTAGTGACAAATTTTACATATAAATCATTCCGTCACTAATTTTAATTTTTCTGGTAGTGAGATGTCTTTGTTCTTTTTGAAGAGTTTTTTTTAATTATTCTTCCTTCCATTTTGGTTCATCCTTCAACAAACACCAAGCGTGCTTAAAATTAGATTTTTCACGTACATCTTGAGAAAAAATCTTATATGCATCAGCCATGATGTCTTTCTCTAAGCTCTGTTTTTTTTTTTCTGATTAATAGCTTCCTTGTAGCAATCGACAAACTTCTGAACCGCAGTATTTATTCAAAACCATCGTGATTTTAGTTGACCTGATTCCTTTTCTTAAACTATCTACGATAGTTGTTATAATTGTTGCTGATTCTCAACCAAAAACCAGTTCCTGTTTAATCAACTCCCACAATTGCATCCTTTGAAATGTTCAGCCATGATTGAATAAGAAGTGTGTCTTCTTCCACTGAGAACCTGACACAACTTTTTTTTTCTAAGTACCATGTCCTCTTCCTTTATCAAGTGTTATATTTTCCAAACCAACTGGAGATTCGGACAACGACCTGAATGGTGATTCGGGTTCATTGTTAGGAGACTCTGCACTGCCAGTGGTACCCAATGGAGGCCTATACCACATGATGGGGTTGGTTGGTGGTGGTGGATACATAAAATGTTGAGGATTTTGAGAATTGTCACCAATAAGGGGTCGTGGATACATAAAATAATGAGGATTTTGAGAATTGTCACTAGTAGGATGAGGTTGGTTTTGCAAAAAATATATGTAACATTAATAATTAAACTGATTGAGATCTATTTGATAGAAAATAAAAAATATTGGGAATTGATAGCAACAAAATAATAGACTAAGTATGAAAAAAATTTGTGCAAAATGGTATGAATTGAGCCACTATTTATAGTTGAACACCTATAAAATGTAATAATTTGTCCCTCAAATTTCAAACGGTAAAATTTTATCTCACAAACTTTCATGTACAGAGCAAAAATTTATGTATCTCCTCTGAAGTTTTACAATCCAACGGTAATTTGTTTTAAATTGTTCAGCCAACAGTAACAACTTTGCTTTAAAAAATGATAATAATTTTTCATAATTTTGCAATCCTTCATCGAGAAGATTCTTCTAATCCAACTGTAAAATAAATTTCCAATCCAACGAATAAATTTGTTTTTTGAAAATAATAATAATAAGAGCAACAAAAACATTTTTTTGGCTATTCTTACTCGAGAAGCTTCTATATCTCCTCATTCCCAAATAATTTTCTCTCACTGTCTCCTCCTCCTCCAAAACCTTCTCCTCCTCTGAAATGTTCACATCACCTATTTTTGAGCTCTTTCCCTCTTAACCACATCCCACTTTCTTTCAACTTCTCTGCAAACCGTTCTCAAACCCTTTCCTTTTAAACCAAATCCCGCCTCCAACTACATTGTCAATGTCCATTGTGAAACTTTCCTTCTTAATAACCATTCCCACGCATCCACCACCTCCGTCGAGCCCCCACCGTTGTGTCAACGCGTCTTTAGCCACATTGTGCATCAACCGCCACGCAACCACCACTTCCGTCGAGCCCCCATCGCTACTTTTCAACCTTCACGACTTCGATCTATCATCGCGCATCCACTGTTGCTATTGTCAACAACCTCCCCGCTCCTTTGATCTATCATTGTTGTGTCAACAAATGCTGTATAGAGTTGTTCTTTTCTTTCTCAGATCGCGATTTCATACTGTATGCTTGGTACTAAATCATATTTTTTTTAAATAGCGATTTGGGGATGCATGTTCTTCTGAAATTTTGTTGTTGATTCTTGGTGTTATTTTGTTCTTGTTCTTGGTTCTAAATTTTTTTTACTTGTTTTTCCGTTCTTCTTCTTAGTGCTAAGCTTCATACCGTTTTTTTCCCTCATTTTCTCAAACGGTTGTTAATGGAAAAAATAATTTTTAATTATAAGATACAGTTGCTTAATTAAGAAATGCATCTTAGATTTAAGCAACTCAGGCCACCGTGTAGATCGTCTCCAAAGGTGCAAAAATTTAAGAAACAGGTTCCTAAGTTTAAGCAACTCCTAAGAAACTTACGTTAAAGTTGCTCTTATATATATATATATATATATATATATATATATATATATATATATATATATATATATATGGATTTGCTAATATACATCCACTTGATTTTTAGTTAGAGTATATTAACAAGTTATAACTGGGGGTTACCTTAAAATATACCAATGGTGTAGCTTGCTAACATACTCCAACTAAAAAATAAATGGGTGTACATTAGCAAATGCTTGTGGGGTTTGCTAGTTGGAGTATGTTAGCAAGTAATAACTAAGAATTATCTTAAAATACACCATGGTGTAGCTTGCTATGTACTCTAACTAAAAAACAAGTAGGTGTATGTTAGAAAACCCCATATATATATATATATATATATATATAAGGGTTTGCTAACGTACATACATTCGTTTTTTAGTTGGAGTTTGTTAGCAAACTACACCATAGGTTATTTTAAAATATATTGTAATTATAGCTTGTTAACATACTTTAACTAAAAAACAAGTACGTGTACATTAGCATTGTTGACGTACGCACACTTAATTTTTAGTTGGAGTACATTAGCAAGCTACACCGTGTGTGTATTTTGAGATACATGGTATTTATAACTTGCTAACGTACTCCAACTAAAAAACAAGTATATATACGTTAGCAAATCTCATATATATATATATATACATACACACATGGGGTTTGCTAACGTACACCCACTTATTTTTTAGTTAAAGTATGTTAGTAAGCTACACCATTGGTGTATTTTAAGATATATTGTAGTTATAGTTTGTTAACATACTCCAACTAAAAAATAAGTCAATGTGCATTAGCAAACCCCACAAACATTTGCTAATGTACACATCCTTATTTTTTAATTGGAGTATGTTAGCAAGTTACACCATGGTGTATTTTAAGATACATTATAGTTATAACTTGCTAACGTACTCTATTGTTGGTTGAAATTTACTAGAAACTATAAAATCACAAGAGAGAATCATTAAATAATATGTAGGACTTACAAATTTTTGTAATTTCCAAGAAATTTCAACCAATAAGAAAGTATGTGTTCAACAGAGTGTGTCAAAGAATGTATTATTAGCATTTCTCTCTTTTTTTTAACTTTATATGAATTATCTCACATATTTAATTCTCATTTTCATTTTAACTACAAATTTTAAATCAAATTCTTTTTAATTTTGAAATAATGAAAAAGCTAAAAATATATAATATATTATATTATAAATGTAACGAATTTAATTCTACTACTTTTTATGAAATATTTTATTTGAAAAAATTAATATGTATGAAAAATATAATAATAGAAAATTTTGATTAATTGAAATATATTAAAAAATATTTAAAATACATAATAACATTTTTAAATCATTTCATGTTTTTCTCTAATCATATTATATAATATCTCATGATCTCAATATTATCTCTTCCTTATCTAGGATGTATCCTTTAAGAAGATCTACATCTAGTTGAACTTCAACTTTTCCTTCTCTAACTTGTTTTCTTTCCCTTTAACATGCATAAATTATATCATAATCATCATTTTTGTGTTGATTGCTTCTTACAATATGCTAATGTCAACATTCTTAGAGAAGATGTTTCATCTATTTTTGATTTTACCCATTTTTTCATCATTTTTTTTTTACCAATTAAGCATACCAAAGTGTGTTGGGTCATGTTCACAATTTATTTGTACCTTTGTGTTAGAGGATGACATGTATGTCCCCAAAGTAATTTTTTTAATCTTTCAAAATAACTTTCAATTTTTTTTTGTCTATTTAGATTTATCTTTCAACAATTATTATGTATAATACAACATAAATTGTTCATATTAATCTTGAGAATAATATTATATGCACACATCATGATCTCTCTATCAAAGTTATCATCTTTCTTTCTTTGAACAATTTGTTTATAATACTTGGAGAACTTTTGAACCATATTATTCAACCTATGCCATTGAGAATTTAGTTGAACCATTTCCCACTCTTTCAAATAGTCATAATGTTCATTATAATTGTCTTTAATTGTTAACAAAAAACTACTAGCCTTTTAGTTAACCCTCAGAATTGCATCCTTGAAAACATTAAGCTATACTTGAATAAAAAGTGTATCCTTGTTCACAGTGAATGGTATAATATTTTTCAAGTTGACTTGAGTGAAAAATGGTGGATGTTTTGGTTACTTTGTGAATTTGGAGAAAATGGAAGATTTTGATAATGTTAGATCTCATCTTAAAACCAATTAACATTAAGTAAAATTGTCCAACAAATATATAAACTACACTCTAGTAATTGAGGTAGGCAATGTGGGACTCTTCAATACCCTCTCCATAGATGGGCTATAGGATTTGATATCATGTTGGACTTCATCTATAAACCAGTTGACATTAAGTGAAGTTGCCTAACAAGTATATAAATCATACCCCCAGTAATTGAGGTAGGTGATGTGAGACTTTCTAATAGAGAATTTGAGTTGGTGGGAGGTTCATAATTTCGCAATTAACTTAAGTAAAAAATTAATGTTAAATTAATTAAGATCCATTGGTAAAAAAATGGTAGGATTTGGGAGTTAAGAATTTGATAATATATAAAAGAGAAAATTAAGATTGTAACAACAACAAAATGAATATAATGAAGGAGTATATATAAACAAAGAGTTTAATTTTCGTGCATTGTGAATGTAAAGATACTTATACTATCAATCAATTAAAAATCACTCTAGATATGATTTTTAAAATATTTATTATAAAAGCTAACTATCTTACCATCCATGACAATTTATGATTATATGACAATGTAAATTAAATTCTATAAACAAATATTAACATTAACATACTAGCTATAAAATCTTCCAATCATATAAAGATTGTAATTGCTATAAAATTTTCCAATGGCTTAATCCTAATACCAGGAAAGTTTAGCAAGTTTTATCGAATTTTATCATTTTGTTGAATATTTTTCCATTGCACTCCCCTCTTTTAGATTTTTCTTTTGTGACATTTTTCTTCTTTGCTTACTTGCATGCCTTTCTTCCTCCCTTTTTTTTTTCCTTCTACCTCTTTCTTTTCTTTCATCTTAGGCAAACTCTCATCTCCCTTCACCTTTGTTTTTTCTTCCTTTGCCTTTGTTTGACTCTTCTTTTTTGCTTCTTCTCCTTGGTAACTCACAAATCTAACACACATGATGGTACTTTTCTCCTTTGCCTCTTCTTGCATATGATGGTGACATATTAGTGATTCTAGCTTCTACTGATTGACAAACTTATGGATTTAATGGTAGCTTACAAATATGATAAGGACAGGGGTAGAGCAATGGTTTGCAGTTAGCATAAAGGTTGGCTCACAGTGATTTGCACTCAATGGTGATAGATTGGTGGTCCCTGCTTCCATTAATCAATGAACCTCCTAGATTTGATAGTGGCTTACAACTTTGACAAGCACGGGGGCATAAAGATGGTCATAGTTAGCATAAGGGTAGCTCAAAATGGTTCGAGGTTCATAGAGATAAATTAATGGCCTTGTCCTTCTCCACTTGCTTCTATCAAAATAATTTTTTTTCTAATTTCTAATTTATTTGTGACATTTTCATCATTTGTCAAATTTTGATTAACAAGAAAACATCTCAATTTATTTTGATTACTTGCACTCTCAATTTGATTTCATTTGGTTTTTGTGCTTCAATATGCATTTTGTTTCAATTTTTTTCCAATAGTCTACTTGCATCAAATAACTTGTATTTCATTTTGGTGCACTTTGTGTGTTATGCAATAGCTTGCAAAAGTAACTGAGGTCATTGATGCGGTAAGGCAACTAGGATAATTACCTTAGCCTTGACTTCATCCACCTATTGATCATTATATAGAGGCCCAATGTAATAAGTAAAAAAATGTAAGTAGTTGCTATTTGCACTTTCATTTCTACTTGTACATCACTTTTCCTTTTTTTTGATTTTTTCTCCAAACTACCCTCATCTCTTTCTCCTTTCCATATAACCTTATCTAACCCTTCTTGCCTATTAGCTGAGCCCCAAACCCCTACCTCAACTTGTCATAATTGTTCCTTAACAGAATAATGCTCCTTATCATCTGCTTTATTCAAAAATGCCTCCTTTGTTCTTTCTCTCCCTTAATTAAAGTTGTCCTCAACCTCACTATACCCCACCAACACCATCATCCCGAAGTTGTCGCTCACAAATTTTAAAAATAAATAACCCTTCACAACAACGACATTATATTCCTTTCAACACCAAGCAGCTCTTCACTTTTTAGTTTATGTTTTCTTCTTACAAGTAGGGGTGGAAATGGGGCAGGCCAGGCTAGGCCTTGCCTAAGCCTGGCCTAGCCTACTTTATAACTCTACGGCCTAAGCCTAGACCTGTTACCTATTATTGGCCTTTTTTCTAGGGTTGGCCTGACCTTTATATAAGCTTGTCTTGGTCCATTAGCCTATATAACAGGCTATTTCAAGGTCAAAAAATAAATCAAACACCTCTAAAATGAGCATAAAAGCACATTAGTTCAGTGGCATCATTCAAAGCATGGTGCTATATATATATATATATATATATATATATATATATATATATGGCTGTTATATCTTAATGAGTTTTAAAAATCTATATGATCAAGAATCCCATATTCAAAGACGATTGTCATGTGATGTAGTGAGAATTTTGTTTCTAGATAACTGAAAAAATATGTAGTGTTAACAACACGCTTATTATGCTCAAAGTCATAAAAGGATGATCCAACTTCTATTCAACACATATCCCAAATACAGGCCTATAAAATAGAAACCATTAGTCCATTACACATTTTGTTGGTTAGCATATCCAGCATGTAATGTATTATTATATATTATATTAATATTAATATTTTTATTAAAATTAAAATTAATATTATTGATAAACAAGCTGACTCATCAGGCTTAATAGGCTTTTTTAAAAGCCTATAGCCTGACTTATTTAACTAAAAAGGCTTTTTAAAAAGCTTGAACCTAGCCTTTTTGCTAAACAAACCAGGCTAGGCTGTAGGCCTCCAATATGCTGCCCGGCCTACTTCCACCCCTACTTACAAGAAGGTGGATGCCTCATTGTGGAGAAGGAAAATGCTCTCGAAGGACCACACCATGTGTCTCATAGGGAACCCAGTGGATGATTGTTGGCAGTGTGTAGGGAACTATTAAAAGTTGGTGGATTGTGACATTAGGTTCAATTATGATGCCATGGGCAATAAAGGCAGCTACATCTACGTCATGACAAACTCACTGGATTAGGACCCAACAAACTTTGTCCACGACACCCTCCGACATTCTATCATCCAAGATGAGTCGTTCTAGATAGTGTTTGCTGTCAACATGACCATAACCCTAAAGCATGAGCTCATCTTTAATGAGAGGTGTCTTTTTTCTTGAAGAAGAACAGGTAGAGAGAGTTATATTAGAGGGAGAAAGAGATTAAGGTAGTTTGAAAGGTAATTCAAAAAAAAGGAAGGGGTGTACAACTTTTGAGAAATAGCAATTGCCTAAAATGTATATAGAAGCCCAACAACTAGGAGAAAGATGTAATAATATGGTCATTAGTAAATTAGTAATGTGATGGCCCAACAAGTTATTCAATATATTTGGTCCAATGGTAATAAGTAATTCAATGCATATGCTTCTATTCAATTATCAAAATGTTATGAAGACCCTAAATTAAAAAGTGAAGTCATATGTTTAACAACTTATGAGATTGAGAATTTTAAATTTTTATTACAAATGAATATTTGGTATGATATTTTGTTTGTTATGAATTTTGTTAGTAAAATCCTATAGTATAAAGATATGCATGTATTGCAGATGCTATTATAGGTCATTTAAGAGATCTTATTTCTTATTTGAAAGTTTTAGGGAAATTAATTTTGCATTGGCTTTGGACTCCACACAAACACACACATAAAAAAAAAAGTTATTAAAATGGACATAAGAACCTAAATTTCATGAAAAGCGTGTAATCCTTAGAAGAAAAAAAAATATTTTGATGAAAGTGTTAATATCATATCACACATTTAGTTGAAGACTCTTTCCTTATTGAATATTTCCTATACATATTAGATCAATTTATTTCTCTATTGAGACTTGATTTGAACAACTTTTACAATATGAAAACCATTTTTGGTTTTGTATTCAAATCCAACAAATTTAAAACTTTAAATGAGGATGGATTGCAAAAAGAAAAATGTATTAGTCTTGAAATTTTTTTAATTTAGGGAACATTGTGATATTGATGGTCTTGGTTTATTTTTAGAATTGAAAGTATTGACAAACATATAAATAAAAAAAATTAATTCTTCAATAAAAATATTAAATTATATCAAAATAATATATTCTTTTCTGAATGTATGTATTACTTATGAATATTATTAACCATACGTGTAATAGTTACTATTGGTGAAAAAAGTATTTCAAAATGAAGATTACTTAAATCTATCTTAGATCAACAATATCACAAAATAAATTGAATGAGTTAGTCATGTTATCTATTTAGAGTAAAATGCTAGAATTGCTAAATTATAAAACTTTGATAAATGATTTGCAACACAAAAGGATATAAGAATAATATGAAGATTGATAATTTGTATTATATTAAGTTTCTCTTGATAGTTTTGTCTAAGGCTCCAAAATTTTTAGTCACAATCCTAAAAGTATATCTTGCAGTTGAACACACTCTAATTATGCAATTGATGTTGGAATGGTTGCTTAATGGATAAAGGGAATTAAGATAGTCCTAAAAAGTGCTCCAGGTGAACAAACTTCTTTAAAAAATGCTCTTGAAAATTTAGGTGTAACAAATATCAATAATTGTGGCAAAATGATAAAAGGAAAACATTAACACAAGAAAATAAGCGGGAAGAACCTCATATGGTTCCAATGTGAGATGAATGGCAAAGTGATTTTTTCAAATATGAGAAATGTTAGTAATATACTATGTACTATACTATCTTGAACACACTTTTTATTATTGATAAAATTTATTGTAAATCACAAATTTTTATGGGTTTCACTTCTTATTTAATGTGTTTCACTCAAGAATTTATAGTTTTCAATCAATTTTAACTAATAATAGAGAATGTGTTAAAAGAAATGTGTTGTTAGCATTCCTCTCAAAATATATAATTTTATTGTTCAGCATTGAGTTAAATGGTCATGTGAGCCATTTAAATATGCTACATTGGTCTTTTATGCCTATAACATAGTTTTATTAGGATATTATAACATAATAGCTTTCAAATAACAACTTTTTTATACAATGGGAAAAGTAAAACAAAAACTACAAAAATAGGTGAGGACAATTCATGCCCAAAGCATCATTCTCAAAGAGGGAGCCAAGCAGAAGAAGAATGCAGTCCAAATTAGTTCGGCAGAACGAGCCCATGTGCCCTAAATTCACCAAAACGTCTGCACTTAAATATGGACTAGAGTAGCATGCCAGTCCTAAGGAGGCTTGTTCTATTTGCACCTCTGAAAATACTCTCTTTCTTTCTCACCTTCAACCTCTTTTCCTCTTTTTCCCCTCTCTACAACCCCTTTGCACTGCACCCCTCCAATAAGCCATTGCCCTTTCCTTTCTCCCTTTGTCTCTCCCTACCATCACTGACCCCTTGTCTTCGTCGTCACCCCCCTCATTGAGTTGGTAAAGGTTGAGTGAAGGTCGGTTTAAATTTTAACATTCTAGAAATTAATTTGTAAAAGGTATTTTTAGGAATGTGTAAATGTCCTAAAATATCTTTCCAAAATACATTCTGGAAATGAATTTCTAAAACATCTATAAATTCCTCAAAAATATCTTTCAGAAATTAATTTTTGATAAAGATATTTTTGTAAAAAAAAATTACAAAAATGTAAAAGAGAAGTGTGAAGGAAAAAAAAAAGAGAGAGAGAGGTATAAAAAAAATTCCCTTGCAAAGATTTAGGAGTTTAAGAATTTCATCAAGAGGAGACAAAAGGAGTTATGGGTGAACCCCATATGCACTACATTCACAACTGCTTCACATAGCGATGTTACTTGACTATAGAAGGATTGAAGCTATATTTTTTGCCTAGATAGGCATTGCTTGTTTAATAAATGCAATAGCAAGTAAGGGTGTTCGTAGATTGGATTGAATTGGTTTTGAAGAGAAAAACCATTTGATCTAATCATTTCAGTTTTTTTAATTCACCATTTAATCGATTTGGTTTAAAATTTAAATTCGATCCGATTCAATCCAATCTAAAGTGGTTTGGATTGGATCAGTTTTTTATTTTAGTTTTAATTTTATTTTTCTTTAGATAAAGTATTAAATAAATAGTAAGATATATAATAAACATAATAAAAAATATCAAATATTTCATCTATAAGTCATTATATACCTAATAGTAATATATCTCTTTAAATATAGACTATTAAAAATAAATTTACGTAACTTGATAATTATATTTATATATCTTTATTCAAATAGAACTAAAAAATTATCTTTAATTTAATATATTTTTCATAAATAAGTATAAGTTACATAATAAATATAAGTTATATCATAAATTTATAAATAAAAATATACACATATTTATAAGTTCGGTTTAAATTAAATTGGATTAGTTTTTAAAATCAAATTCAAAATTCAATCCAATTCAATAAAAAAATTCAGTTTGTTCAATTTTTAGCTTTTGAATCAATTTTTATTGAATAAAATCAGTTTATGAACACACTGTGATAACAAGTATAGAAGAAAGTGTTCATCGAGCATAAGATGATTCAAAATCCTGATTATTTATTCAGATTATTTAGCACAAGCAACCTGATTTATTCTGATGATCTATTTCCATCCCCAGTTCCGTACCACAAGACTGGCATATGCCATAAACGATTCCCTTCACAATTCTGATTCCCCAGCCACTCTCAGCTCAGCAGACTTGTCCTCAGCATATTCCGTATCCAAATAATTTCCCTCACAATTTTTATTCACGTTTTTACAAAATATTGATTCCCTCTATACATCTTCCTATACGCAAATATTAAAAAAGAACAAGATAAAACTTCCACTTTAAGTATAATTAGTGTTGTTCATCAACCAGAAGTAAAATCAATAATCTGCAAATTATGCATATTATCGAGATAAAATTTCAGAAAATATCAACAACACTTAAAATACTGTATATAAGTTTTATCTAAAAAAAAAAACTCTAATGTAGTCTATAACAATAATGCATTGCTAAGCCTTCAATTTCATGTTTGGTTAGTTTAAAATATAGTATAACTAATTAAAAAATATATATTTTTGGAATAAATATTTAAAATGTAATATCTAAAATAATTTCTGACTAATTATCAAAACTAAACTCATAATTAATTTGAAGTGAAAATCAAATGAAAGAAGTGGTGGATCGTTCAACAATTTCTTCACACACATTATTACACTGGTGAGTGAACAAAGAATCAATAATTACACAATTGATGAATTGAACTACCCCTGAAATCCAATCTGTGCAAAATAGAAACACAAACAAACTCAAGGCGAAGAACCCCACAAAACCTCGGCAACAACGGTGGCAGCTTCGGCGTCAGAAAGCGACGCCTCTCTAACCCTCAGCAAAATCTCCGGCTTAAACGCCCTCTTCTCCCTCTGCCGCAAGCCCTCCCCCACCTCCAACTGCACCGCGAACCTCGCGACGCAGCTCGCAAAAGCGTGCCCTTCCGAATCCTCCGATCTCTGCAACTCCATCAGCTTCTCCACCAAACCCTCCTTCAGCATCGCCTCCACCGCTTCCTTGCGCCCGAAGTACCCGATCTCGAGCACGCACTCGAAAGCCAGCACGCGCAGTCTCGGATCCTCCGAATTCAAAAGCTTTATGATGTTCTGAATTTCGCCGTTGGACTCGATCTCGTCCACGAGAGGGGACCTAATGGACCTGATCAGGGAACACAGTACCTCCACGGAGGTAACAGAGCCCATCGAAACCAGAGCCTGCACGGTGGGCCCCATTAAAACCTGGCCCACGAACACGTCCTTATTGAACCGGATCAGCGCCGCCACGACCAGGCCGGTTTTCTCGCGAACCCGGTTCGGACACTTGGCGTCCAAGAGGACCGTCTCGAGGGCGGAGAAGAGCTTCAGTTTCAGGACGAGGTCCTGCAACTCGCGGTTGAAGCCCTGGGAGACTCGGTCCTGGAACTGAGTCAACAGCGCCACCAACTCGTCCTCGTTGGGACTAGGGTTCCGTAGCGAAGCCGAGAGGGCGTGGACCGTCTCGCGGTCGATCCAGGCTTGGATTTCGGACTCGATCGACGCGGCGACGCGGGAGAGCGAGTGCGTGGAGAGGGGGCGCGTGAGGAACGATCGGAGCCCCGTGGAGTGGTTGAGGGAGTGGACGAGGGTTTTGAGGCGGTCCAGGTGGTTCGAAAGCGCCGACAGGTTGGGGTCCGAGGAGAGAATAATGGTATGGAGTTCGACAAGTGCCTTTATGGCTGGGGAATCTGAGGTGTGGTGTCGTTGGATGTCGTGGGCGGCTTCTTTCAGAGCTTCCAGGACTTGTACGATTTGTGGGGTTTTCTCGGTCTCTTGTTTTGATGCCTCTTCCATCGATCTCTGTTTGGAATCTGTCACGAGCCAAGCCAAAACTATTCCTTCCACGGACTCCTCTTATAGGTCACATTATTATAATGTATAGTAATTTAAAGTGTTTGAAAACGTGAGCTTAGTTTTAGTACGTAACCATCTTTATATTAATTAGCATCAAATGTATTACTAAATAAGTTTAATGGTCATAGTATAAAAAATTTTATATTATTATTAAATCATTAATATGACTTTTAAAATATTTATTATAAAAATTAACAAACTTACAATAAATAATAATTTATAATTAAATAACAATGTAAATTATCGGTACATGACAATTAAACTCATGCTAAATTATTGTCTTTGGTGCAGTGAAATCTTGTTCTGTTTTGTTTTTGGACACGTCTGTAATGATGCAAGTTTTCGTGAGGCATTGCGTGGCATTTCGCGGAGTCTTCGCTTCCTAGCTGTCGACTACTCTAACTAATCAAGGTCCCCGCGCCCTCGTGGAAATCTCTCTCCCCACGCTCTTACTTTTTTATTTCTCAGTTATTTAGCTCATATGGGTTCCTTTTTTATTTTGAGGGAGCTGATATGGGTTCTTAAAGTTCAATAATTTGACAATATTATTCAACTAAATATGTTCTTATAGAATTTTAACAGAAATTTTTTATATAAGTAATTACAAAATAGATTGTTAACTATTAAAAATATAAATTTTTTAAATTAAAATGGAAGCTCTTGTGTAGGTAGAAAGATCAAACGAGATTTGCTAAAAATAAGTGGAGAATTTAAACTGAATTATATCATTAAGTGAAAATTAGTGTTTTTAAATCTTATATAAAAATAAAGAATCGACTCAAAATGAGTTAAGAATCTAAATTGAATTCTTGTATTAAAGATATTATTAAGATTTTTTTAATTTATTAGTTGTTGTTGTGTTATATATATAGGTTAAATATATTTTTGGTCTTCCAAAAATATGACAGAATTGGTTTTAGTTCCTAGAAAATTTGTTCTTTGAATAAAGTTCCTCAAATATTAAAAATTCTGGATACTAAAACCAATTCTATCATATTTTTTGAGGATTTAAAACATATTTAATCCTATATATATATATATATATATATATATATATATATATATATGTATAAACCAAAAGAATTCGAAAAGTTCAAGTAAATATTGACACTAATTTATTTTATTTTATGTTTTTTATTCTTGAGATTTTTTTCTTTTGTGATTTGTACTTTATTTTAACTTAGTCGAAAAATTCAATTGTTAGCAACTTATTCTTACTCTTTAACATTTGGCAGCTTATGTGATAAATTTAATTTAGGATACGTTTGGTTTAGAGAATAAAATGAAAAGGAAGAAAAAGGAAGAAAAAAAAAAAGTGAGAGGTGTTTAGTAAAAAAGAAAATGTTCGAGGGAGTTTTGGTATCTCGAATGGGGTGAACGCTTTAGGTGGCTCCGGCGAGTGGCAGCACTTGGTTGTCACCTGCAAATACACTCCAATACCTAAGTTAGGGTCTGTAAGAGGTGAATAATAAGGCTTAAATTTCTACCTGAAGGCATATAATGCCTTATATAGCAACAAAGTAGTAAGTTAGTTACCATGGGCCATGGGCCTCGGGCCACGTGGCTAGGCCCAAAGGGGGTTCAGAACAGAAAATAAAAAGAAAAGAATTTTTTTTTGTTTGGTTGTATAAAAAGTAAAAAAGAAAAAAATATTTACATAAAATAACATAAATATTCTCAATAAAAGAGAGAAACATGAGAAAATTAGACAATTTTGTCTTTAAATACAAAAAGTTACATTCCTTCTTTTTCTTATCCATATTTGGACAGAATATTTTTTTATTGTTTTTTTTTTAATGTAGACCCCAATAAATGGCATTCGTCTTCCTTTTTATGAGGAAAATTTATACTCCCTATGCTAAAAAAAGTCCACCCACCATTCACCCAGCACAATTAATCACTTTTAAGGCACAATTAACCACCACTATATATTTATAATAATCTCAAGACATTATTAATTACTTGTGTGGCATATTTAACCATTAGTTCTATAAGTACAAATCGATAATTGTATACAATCACATTTATTTACTCTTAATCTCTTGTGAGATAAAGTTAACCACCATTAGACATTTCAATAACCTCATAATACTATTAATCACTTGTGAGACATATTTAACCATTACTATCATAAGTACAAATTGAAAATCATATACACATTCATTTATCCTTAACCATTTGTAAGGCAAAATTAACAATCACTAGACATTTCAATACCCTTATAATACTATTAACCTCTAGTGAGATATAATTAACCATTGGTGTCACAAATACAAATCAATAATTGTATATAATCACATTCATTTATTCTTAATCACTTGTGAGGAAAAATTAACCATATTTACACATATTGTTGATTATAATGTCCCGTGACATTACATTGAACTAACTAACTATAATTTTGAAACCAATTCATTATAGAAAAACATTATTTAATTAATCAATAAACATACAAGTAAATTTTTTGCTTTTTGGTATGAGATAAAATTTGTACAAGAATAATTAATAACAAAAGAAATGCAACACGATAAATATTGAATAATACCACCACATAACCAAAGATATCAATTGTATTGCACCCAAGGGTGCTACAAGCTATAATCCAAATCAAATGAAGTCATTAATCCTCCAGTAGATACCAAAATAGGTAGTAACATAATACACCAAGAGGGGAGGATCTAATCAAAATACATCAAAATATAAACTTCTAAACTAACCCACAAGACACTTAGAGTGCGTTTGGTAGAAGGAAAAAAATTTCATGTCGAAAAATCATGATTATTGGAAATCATGAATTTCAGGAATCATGATTCATAGGAATGAATAAAATTTGTTTGATCGGTTATAAATATTTTTGGGAATCAAAGTTTTCACATTTAGTTTTAATATAACTTTCTCAAAAACTTTAATTATTTATCATATTAAATGGGTTAATAAGGGTAACATGATATTTTTACTGCATTAAAATTTTTTCCTTAACTCAAAAAAGTTAGATTCTCACCTTTTTCATGGAAACAATTTTGTGGGAAACATAAGTAAAGAACATTCCCATGAAACATTATTTCTTGGGAATGTTAATATTTAAATAGTAAACCAAACATGAGAAACAAACATTCTCAACTACATATTCCTGGAAAACTAAAAGCTTTCCTTGTATTAAATGTCACCTTAGGTTTAGAGGCTTCAAAAAGATCCTCTTATGAGCTTGAGATGTTGATTATAGATTGACAGCATAGACCTATAGTAGATGAAGTCACAGACCTTCCCTCAGAGTGTAGTGTCACGTGATTAATTGACAGACTCAACTTTATTGTCCGGTGCATAAAAAGAAAAAAAAATACAGGGAAACCAATATGGAAGTAAGTGAATATTACATCAATTGTGTAGTAGACACTTTGACCATTAAAGTCAAATTGACACATGTCACGCTCTTCTTTGATATCCTCTGCAAACTCAACATGTAGGGTTCCTATGAGTTGTCTTCCGCACGCCATTTGTTCCTACAAACATGAACGTCATAATCATTGTCAAACACAAAGGGTAAACATAATGACACAAGTACTCCAAGAATACGTGTAGGCACACACAAACACACGTATAATCAAATTCAAACAAGTATAGGCAAACAGTAGCAACACAGGTCACACAATTATATATATCAATAAATAAGTAATCACATAACATCCAATGCACATGAACAAATACTCGTGCATGAGGCTAACTTTATTCCATTTAGATTACTTTTCATCTGAGTGACCAGTCAGTGATGTCTCCTAACATGGTAGAATCATCTTAACAAGACCTTCTACTCCACAAGCACAACATATGCCAAAACCATTCGACAAACGCACCAAGATTTGATCAACAAAAAAGTAATTGTGACTTCGTTAGGATATACGTATAGGGGTACTCAATACCACGACACGAAGATGCATACACCCGATCCTCTAAGGAATAATGTGTCCATATATCCTCTAAGTTACTAATAACCTCTACTAGTCTTCTCACACATGTCAAAGACAAAGTGTGTTCTCATTCCCACAAGAAGGACATATGCATATGTATGCATGACAACAACAATGTACATAGCATAGTATAATTAAAATCCTCATCTCCTTAGACCTTTCCTTGGATATTAACTCAAAGAGCATAATACTTAAGCCTTATGGCTTTAAGTATAAAAAACAAACCACTATAGGTTCCAATATCACCATCACAACCACATGGCACTCAAAAAGACCTTAATTATTTTTAAAACTTATTAATTAAGGTTTGTAAGAATGTTATTACAATTCTTATCACTTTATGTAGATATTTTATGTTACGCAATTTATTTAGTGTTACCATAATGTACTGGTGGTAACAATGATAGCGAGGGAATGGTGGTGACAGCAACGGTGGGGAGGGTAGTGGTGAAAAGGAGGGAGTTATGGATGGAGGGAGAGAGACTATCCTATTCTGTTGCTTTCTAACCCAACTCCACCCTCAAGATAAGAAATACATTGCACCAACAGAATAGGATAAGCAAATTATATCCTATTGAAGCACCAAGCAACTGATTATAACAATATACGATAGTATCTTATCCTATCTTATCATATCCCGGTTACCAAACAGGCCCTTATATTCTTCAAAAAAGAACAACAATACTTATTCAAGAATGAAGAGAATAACATTTATATTCCACATAAAGGAATAAATAAATCTAGCACATCCCAAATATTTTTATAGCAAGTTTTTCTCTAAACTAAAAAGTGTTTTTTTTTTACTTGTTTTTAAATATTAAGAAGCTAGGTGGGTATGAGGATCTAAGCCTAACAATTTGTTTAACCCGCGGACTAAGTGGGGTAAGACCAATTAAAATGTTGGTCCATTTAAATGCAAGTTTATTTGGCCCAATCTATTTAACTCGTGAGTTAAACAGATTTGTCCACAAGTTAATGAGTTAGTTTGTGAACCAATTATTTTTTAAAATATTATTTATTATTTTATACTTTTATACTTTTATTTACTTAATACTATTTGATGTGTGGTTAGGATCATTAAGTATTGAAATAATTATTACTTGGTATTTAGTATATATTGACCCCTTTCTTAATATATTCATATTTATAATTTTTTGATATAAAAAGTTAGAGATATTTAGTTTTTTATGTTTTATTTGATGTTGGAGTGATGTAGATAAAATTTTCTTTTAAATTTTACTATTTTACTGGTTCATATATATTTTCTTATATTTTTCATTAATCTTATGTTTGATGTTTTTTAGTTATCATTTTTTTTTAATTTTTAAGCTTCTCAATAATTTTTTTACATTTTTTTATTTTTGGGCTCGTGAACCAATTCATTAACTTGCAAGCTAAGAGAGTTGGGCGCAAAAATGTAGGTACATTTAATAAGCGAGTCAACTCTATTTGATCTATTTAAATGCAGACCAAAACGGATCAGGCTGACCTATATACCCACCTATAAATTAAATATGAATATATTTTTACTTATTTCTTTTAGGCTATTGAAATTTGCCCTCGTTTAATCACTTTCATAAAAATTGAAAAAAAGAGTTTTTTAAAGTGAACAAATAAAATTATCTTTAACTTTATCAAAATGCATTATAATACTAACTTTTATAACATATATATTCAAAATTTAAATAATATGATAAAATTAAATAAAATTATAAAATAAAATTATAAAATCATAATATATAAATATTAATAGAATAATAAAAATTATATAAAATTATTTTTGAAAATTATAATGATTTATTAAATGCAAAAAGGAACAATTAAATTTAAAAATATGATAATATTACTTAATTATTTTAAAGTTATGAAAATACTACCAAGTAAAAATGACAATGAAATATTTAAAGAATAAAAAATATTATTCTTAACAACATTAAAATAATATACCATCATAAAATTACATCTTCTGCTAAAGTATAATAACTACTATTATTATTTATATATAATATTTTGTGGCTTTTTCTAATTACACTCACCCATTTACTAAATATACTCTCTTTTATTTTTTATTTATTTTTTGTTATTATAAATACCCTTTATATTAAAAATAAATACCTTTTAATTTAAAAAATATACAATTCCTATTTTCTATATCCCATATCCATTGTTTTCTAAATCATTCTCATCTATTTTCTCTCATTTTCCTTTTTTTCTCTATCAAAGATGTTAGAATTTTACCTAAATCTCGTTCTATTGCACTCCCATATTCAATTCCATTTTACATGTAAACTACTTCAATCAATTTATCGATACTATGTGTGACAAAGTAAGCTGCAATCTTTTTTTTTTTTCAATTCCAAAAATTACTTCTCATAACACAATATATAATCACTATTTTGAAAAGTACTTTTTGAAAATAGTGATTATATTACATTCCAAGAAGTACTTTTTAAAAAACACTGAGAGAAACAGGAGGGAGGAGTGTGGTGAAATCACAAGTGGGAGAGTATAGTGAAACTAAAAGGGAGTAAAACCACATGTGGAAGAGTACAATGAAACTAGAGAGGAAAGTATGGTGAAAGCACATGTGGGAGAGGATGGTGAAATTAGAAGGGGAGTGCAGTAAAACTAGAGGGGGAGTATAATGAAACCAAAGGGAGAAGTATGATGAAACTAGAGAGGTGAGTGCAATAAAATAGAATGAGCAAGGAGTGATATTTGAAAAAGAAATAAGATTATTTAAATAATTTTACAAAAATAAATAAATAAATGTATTTAATAAATGGGAAAAGTGTAAATAACAAAAACCTATTTTGTTTATATGTGGAATCAGTCCAAAATGGATTAGCCACAAACTAACGACCCGTGGTCCATTCCATGGTCCACACTATGAGATCATAATAATGCACCTAGACATTGGCCATGGTGCATGTATGTAGCGTTTGTATACTACTTCCGTTCCTTTTTAAGTGTCGTTTAAGGCTTTTTTACACAAACCAATAAATGCAATAAATTTTCTTATTTTCCATAAAATAATTTTGAAGTTTCTTATTGTACCCCTTCTCATTTTTACTTCACAATAAATGCATACTAGTTGTAAATGTGTAAATTAATTAAAAATTAGGTGAGAAGTAAGGGTATAATTGATAAAGAAGTAATTAATGTTATCTTGAACTTTGAAAATGATAAATAGATAAAAACAAACATTTTCTAAAAAATCGATAATTAAAAAGAAGGGAGTAAGATATTAGATTGTTCATACAAATTTAAACATTATAACATTAGTTTTAAATATTTTTCACAAAACATATCTCACAAAATAATAATGAAATATTTTTAAATGATTAAAAATTACATATGCAATATAGTGTATTTAATTTTCTTTAGTTCATGTTCACATTCACACGTTAGAAAAACAGTTTTTTTTTTTCTTGAGTCTTTTTTCTAACAAAAAATGGCAAATGTGTATTTGTTTTCAAAATATTTAATAGGTACAAATTATAAAAAATTTAATAAATAAATTATGAATATATTTTCACTTAGTTTATATACAATTTTATTTTACAGCATTTTTTAATCCATAGAAATTTACCTTCATTTCACCTTTTTTTTATTAAAAATTAAAAATCGTTTAAAGTGAACAAATAAAATAAAAATATTTTAATTTAATTAAAAGACATTATAATCTTTGCCTATTTAAAAACTTGACAATGACGCTTAAGTATTTATCCTTTTATAGTTATAGAGATGTATCTAGTAAAACATGAAAGGTGAGAGAAGTTAATATTGCTCGTACAATCATACATAAATGGTTTTTATGCATAAGCTAAAATAAACTTTTTTCATAAACTAAAATTAACTTATACATTAGTTAAACTTAACTTTTTGGAGAAACTTTTCTTATTTGATTCACACTCCAGGTATTTGACTCTGCTTCGTACTCAAAATTCAAATTTGAAACCACTGGTTAAGTTAAAACAATCCTACCTTAATTGATTCATGCACTCGGCGGTAGCCCTACAAGTCCCAAGGTATGATTAGTATCCACTTTAAATGTATGATCAAAATTTACTTTTCTTATGTTCTCATATCTTTCACTTAATATATGCCTTATGATTATATATTTAAAAACGAAGTTTACTTTAAAAAATATATTGGTCCATAAAATACAGAAGGGCATTTAAAAAAATAATTAATATAATTTGATAAATAATTTGAAATAAATCAAAACTTTGGAAGTGATAGACATATAATATTTTTTGGTGTACAATGGTGACACTGAAGTTAGAACCTCTAACCTCATGCATACTACTCCAACTTTCCTATCACTAGGCCGACCCTAGTGGGTTTGATAGATATATAATTTGAGATTGAGGAAGTAAATTTTTATTAATTTTATTTTAAAAAATGTTCCACTAAAGCAATAATAATTAGAATTATTGACATTGTTATATAAGTAATAAATGTATTTGGAAGAGTATGTGTTGGGGTCATCGCAAATTTGATCGAATGGAATTATCAAAAAACGGTGTACAAAGATAAGTTTGGTCATCAAACTACTATGTTTTTCGACAAGATTCAATTTTATCGAAATACTTTGTTCGAGAAGATTGTAATTAGTACGCAAGTAAAAGAATAGTATTCGAAAGAGTCCAATTCGAGAAGCTTAAAAGAATTCAAGGAAAAGTGCTAGTTATTCGAAGAAAGGTTCAAATCACATTCGAGGAGGCACTCAAATTGCGTTCGACAAAGGATCTTATGCAGATAAAAATGGTGCGAAGGGAATCATAGTAAAGTTAGAAGCAGTTACTCATACAAAACAGTTCTGTACAAGTGTCAGCGCATTGTTTAGAAGTTATCTATGTATTGTAGATGTGTTCTGCGTAAGAGTTTTACTGTTAGATAGGATGTCTATAAATAAATGACCATGTAGCCATTTTTTCTTTGGTTCTGATATTTACACACACTTTGTGTACCATACACGCTGCACCTATGGCTACAGATCCTAAGGAGAACATATATGTTCTAACCCATCTTTTACTTTAATGCATTACATTCGTTGTTACAGTTATTGTTGTCTATAACTCTTTCTTCTTTCAATAACTCATTCACAATTTAATTCTAATGTTTATACTCTTTTCTAATTACCTTGTGAATATCTAGAATCATCCATTTATATGTATTACAAGTGAATTTGATACTAATATTTAATTCATATTAAGAACATGGCAAATTCGAGTCTTATGTGGAATTATTACTTGATATCCTAAATAAATCAAAATGATGAAACACTAATCGAATTATTCTCAAGTTGAAAGTTTTAAACTACTAGTTCTAATAAAAGAATTTACACTAAAATTTTAGATTCTGAGTGCGATTTAAAAAATCTTTATTTGTTGGTTAGAATTTTTGTGAGAAGTTATCTATTAAGAATCGAAGTAATTTTGATTTCTCAACAAATTTCCACCAACAACAGTATGTATAAAGAAAATAAAAGAGAAGAGAAAATGAAAAAACAGAAATGGAGATAGAACTTTTTTTTTTAGAAAAGAGAAAATGATAGATAATTTGAAATTTAGAAAGTAAGATTTTATTATTAATTTTTAGTTTTAAAAAACTTTGTTCCACTAAAGTATGGTTATTATAAAATTATTCACGTTGTCTGTAAGCGATGTATGCATGTGGAAGAGAATTATCGAAAGGAATAGACAAAAAAAATGAAGAGAGAAATGGAGATGAGACATTCATTATATATATATACAATAATTTATATAACATTATTTTTTGTGTTTATCACTCTTCATCACATCATTTATTTATTATATTTCAAATTTATTCTCTTTTCTCTCTATTAGTTGTAAAATTTATTGCAAATTTGTTGTACAAGTATCATTTATCAAAAAGAAAAGAAGTTAAAATTCGATGTGATACCTTATTTTAGAAAATAAATATGTTGAATCCTTTTTGAAAAAGTTACTTTTAAATAAGAGACTCTTTTTTATCCTATGAGTGTGTTTAGTAAAATTAATTTATAAGTTAGCTGAAAACTTATAAGTTAATTAAAAGTTAAGTTATAAGCTATGGGTTGAAAAATTGAAAACTTATACACTAACTAATTGAATTAAAAATATTTTGTCAGATTAATTAATAATATAGTTGATAAATGTAAAATTACATATTTAGTTATTTGGTTAATTAAATAAACTTATATTGTCTAAAATCAATTATTAAATATTTGATCAACTTTTTAATAATATTATTTTAAAACAAAAGGAGTTCTAAGATGAAAAAAATAGTAAAAAGCATTTTAAGTAAATTTATGAGGATAAAAATGGTAAGGTAAAAAATTAGTAGCTTGTAAGTTAAAATGCTAGGTTGACAATCGTTCTATTAGCTTATAAGTTGGTTTGATCCAAATAAGCTTGTTTGATACATGAATTTATTTAATAGCTTTTAGCTTATTTTCAAACACTACTTCAACTAGTGATTTAACTTTTAAGCTATTAGTTTTTTTTTTCTATTTTCATATTTATCCTCACCAATTTACTTAAAATTCATTTTCACCTTTTTTTTTCTTTGTTATTGTGGAATTTGGAATACTACTTTTCTGGATTATTTTGTTTAATGTCAAGATATTTATTTTAATTAATTATTGCAACGATTAAATTTAATTAAAATATTTGGTTACTGATCAAAAGTTGATAAAAATTCAAAATTATAAAGAAAAATAAATTTTCCTTTTGTTTTAAAACAATATTATTCAAGAATTAAAACAACTTATTTTAAACTATATAAGTTTATGTAGATAGTTTTAAATTTTTTGGTGAAATAGAAGTAAACACATAAAAAAAAGGCAATTACGACCGTCGTTTCAAAAGTAATAGATCGTTATATAGAAAGAGGATTAAACAAAATTATCAAATCTTCACCAATTCCTTATTATAAATAAATTCAAATATTGAAAATTATATATATATATATATATATATATATATATATATATATATGTATGTATGTATGTATGTGTGTGTGTGTGTGTGTGTATGTGTGTGTGTGTGTGTGCATATAACACCAAATAATTAAATATGTTATTTTATATCATTTTACATTTATCAGCTAATATTACCAAACACTTCCAATTCAATTAGTTAATTTATAAACTTTTAGCTTTTCAACTCATAGCTTACGAGTGTGTTTGGCAAATCACTCTATTAGCTTATAAACTCATTTGACTAGCTTATATGTTTGTTTGATCAAAATAAGTTTGTTTGATACACAAGTTTATTTTAGTAGCTTCTAACTTATTTTCACAACCTACTTTAACTAGCTTATAGCTTATAAGCTATTATCTTATTTATTTATTTTATCCTCACTAATTTACTTGAAATCTTTTTTTACCATTTTTTTTTCAATTTAGAAACCATTTTGTCTTCCTTGTCACTCTCAGTGAAGTTACATTCTATCTTTCACTTCTTTTGCTCTCAAACCCTTTAAATTGTAATTTTTTTTGGTGGAAAAGGAGAAACATATTGCAAAAAAAAAAAAAAAAAAAACAACTATTGAGAGGAGAGACTCCACTAAAGGTGGTCAGCTAAGTTCTTCAGTGAAGATTAGTTCTCAGTAAAGTCGATAGATACTTTACACTTATAATATAGTAGCAAAAAAAATTTTGTCAAATCTTCCCTATTCCTTTATAATATAAAACTTAAAAATTATTGTCCTAATTTCTAAGATAATATGTTATTGGAAATAAATTCAAATTTTAAAAGTGATATACATACATACATACATATATATATATATATATAATCAACTAACTAAAATATATTTTATGTCATTTTACATTTATTAGCCAACTTATTAGATGATCTCACTAAACACTTTTAATTCAATTAACTAGCTTATAAGTTTTAAACTTTTCAGCTCTTAACTTATAGTTTGTAAGTTTCAACTAGCTTATAAACTAGTTTTACCAAACACGCCATATAACTTATGAGTTTTTAGTTAGCTTTTGAGCTAACTTTGCCAAACAAATGAAATAGCATTTGAAATTAAGGTATAAGTTACTAAAATAAGTCCATGTACCAAATAATCTTATTTCAGTTAAACCAACTTATAAGTTATTAGAGTGACATGTCAAACATACCTATAATAGAGTTTGTCATGTTGATCATGATTCATATAACAAATACATAAAAATATTAAATTTAGAAATTATATTTATATAAAAAATTGAAGAAAAAAAATCATGAAATAAAATAATTGATATAATTAAAAGAAATAAAGATAAAAAAAAAACAATAGCATAAAAATACTATATGATTATCATATCTTGTAAATTGGTTTGAAATCATGGGCCTGTTTGGAAAAACAGCTTAATTAAGTTTTTTTTTCCAATAAGTTGTTATTATATAAGATAAGAACTTATGTTATAAGTGCTTAAAATTCAATAAGCTATTGTGTTTGGATATATACATTGATAAGCATTTACACAATGTTAAAGTGTTTGGATGCATTGCTACATAAGCACTTATAAAATGTTGTTTCATTTTTTAAATTAAAAAAATCAAATCACGACTAAAAATAAATTAAAAATTTTAAAAGTAACTAAATAATTAATATACTAATATTATGTATATCACAAGGATTTTAAAAATAAAAATCAATAGTCATCATTTACCTATTTTTAGTTTTAAAAAAACAACTTAAATATGTTTTTAGTTCTTATAAAATGGTTGAGTTTTGATTTTGGTCCTAAAATTTTTCTTTGGTTGTCATCCCTATAAATATAAAATTATTATTTTTGGTCCCTATTATCATATGATACTTATTAATTGCTTAAATGTTTAACGAAAGGTCTAATAATTATTCTAGGTGACACTCACTAGTGTTTGTGGTACTATGTCAACACGTGACACCTCTAAATATTTTCTAGATTCTTAAAATGGATGATATTTATCTATCTTAAAATGAATGTTAGGTACAAAAAATAATGATTTAGATTCTTTAGGGATGAAAATCAAAGAAAAATATTTTATAGGGACTAAAATAAAAATTTACTCATTTTATAAGGATAATGATTTAAATTTTTAGAGGGATGAAAAACTAAATTTCTTTTACGGAGACCAAAATCAAAACTTGTTCATTTTATAGGAACTAAAAACATATGTAAGCCTAAAAAAACAAAAACTTAAGTATCATAAATTTAAAAAAATTATGTGACACACACACACACGCACAAAAAAATAATAATCAACATACACCTATTAATAAATTTAAAAATTAAAATATATAATAATCTAAACATGATTAATATAAATTAAGGTGTTAAAATTAAAATCTTATATATCATAAAATATGATATAAACTTAAAAAATTCACCATGCACATGTATAAATAAATATAAGTACATAAAAATAGTAAATCAATATAAAAATTCAACTATTACGTACCATTGTAGAAGGAAACATAAAAAATCCACTAGTTACATATAAAAGAAATTATTAGCAACAAATGAAAATAAAAATTTATTTAATTAAACTATGTTTTTTGGGTTAAAAAGAAGGAAACATATAAAAATGATAATAATAAAAATTTAGTAGCAATGAATAATTATGCTTTGTTTTGTGTAGAATTTAATATTTACATTAATTTGGGTGAAGAAACAAAAAATATTAAAATGTTTAATCTGGAGAAATAAACCAAAAAAAAAACGCAATATATACATGTTTGGTCTTGACAAGATTCGAAAGTAGGTCTTTTTATAATTTTTGCATAAGTTATTTCTATAAGCTAATTTGGAGAGTTTATAAAAATAAGTTAAAAACATCTTATGGATTAGTTATAGGATATTTTTATAAGCACTCCCAAACACTCTCATAAGTACTTATAATATAAGATAAATCCAAATAGGCTGTTTATAAGTTTTTCCAAATGGGTCCCATATTCTTATATATAAGAACTTTTTAACAAATTCACAAGAATTAAGAAAATTAGTTAATTTAGTTAGTAGCATTAAATTCATTAATAATTTATATTACTTTTACAAAATTACTTTCAAAATTACTAGGACTCGTTATCTCACTTTTTGTACCTAATTAATCAATGTGTGGAGAAAGAATAGTGGTTATACAATTTATATTATTAATTTGTGGCTAGTCATTTTTAGCAATCCTCACAAGAGAAAGAAAGAATTTATCTTATTAATTTACAACATTTATTATTTATTGACTAAAAAAATTGTAAAATAATTAAGAATATTTTGGTTAAAAAAATAATATAATAGATAATTTGAAAGAAATCTTATAAAAAGAACAAACAAATTTCTCAACGAATTCTTGTATAAAGGGACGAAAATAATAATCTTTTTTTATCACAAGGGAAATTAAAAGCCAAAATGAGCTTGGCATAACAACATAATAATAATAATACGTGTTAAATATATTTAGTCCATGTAAATAAGGTAATGTTCACTTTTAGTTCTTCAAAAATAAATTGACTTTTTTTAATCTCTCATTTATGAAAATATGTCATATATAATATTTATTTTCATGAATGAAAAATAAAAAAGGGACAATTTTTGTGAGGGACAATAATCACATATTACACATTTCTATAAATAAGAGACTAAAAAAATATTTTTTTAGAAATTAAGAATGAATATTATGATATTTGCATAACTAAAAACATATTTAACTTTAAGAGAAATACTAACAACACACATTTTATGCACTTTTTTAACACATTTTCAACTATTAATTAAAATTTAATAAAAATCACATAATTTTATAAAGTTCACTTTATATTTAATGAACTCTAGTCATAATTTTATAATTTTCAATAAATTTTAACTAATAAAAAAAAAGTGTTAAAAAAAATACACTATACAGTGTTGCTGTCGCTGCTTTTATATTTAATTATAATATCTAGTACATTGATTTGGGATCATATTACTCCCGTTGCATCCTTTGTGTGGATCAAATCATCCACAGCCCATAGATATGGCGACAGAACAAGTGGAAGACTTCAAACCAATGGGATAGAGGCACATCAGCACGAGAATCATTGGCTCTAAGAGCATCTCCAATGATACAACCCATTTTGAGTTCTTATAATGACTTTTTGTGGGTTCTGTAATGTCATGTATGATTAAGAATTTTTATCAATTTTTGTCTTTAATGGTGGAACTCAATTTGAGTTCTTAACTAACATTTTGTAGGAACCACAATGGGCCTCATATTTTTATATAGTTATATAAAATAATTATTATTGAAAATTAAAATAATTATTTATATAAATTTTAATTAAACCAAAAATATCCAAAAAATTATTAAATTAAATTAAATATGTAAAAGTAAAAAAATCAAAAATATTATAAATTTAATTTATTTATTTAATTAATGACGAAATACAAAATATTAGATAAATGTTGTCTAGGCTAATTTGGGTAGAAAATTGTGGAACTTGTGTTTCAAGTTCTTCATTAGTTGATTCTACACCACTAGTACCCATTGAAGGCCTATGAAACACGGGAAAAAATGGGAGATTTTGAGAATATGGTGGATTCAATGTTGGGTTATTTGGTGGTAGTGAAAAGATTGGAAAAAATGGAGGATTTTGAAAATTTTCACTGCTAGGAAGACTTTGAGAATTTGGTGGATTCAATGTTGGGTTATTTGGTGGTGGTGGAAACATAGGAAAAAATGAAGGATTTTGAGAATTTTTGCTATTAAGAGAAAATTGATAATTTGACATGAAGTTGTAGTAGGGGTGAAAATTATATTGATTAGGATCCATTTGGCAAAAAAAAAAAAGAAATTAGAATTGAGATTGAGAAATTGAAAATGAGCTTAAAGAGTGAGATTGAGGAATGTTGTGCAAAGTATGACCACTAACACTATTATTTATAGCATTTTACATGGACAATTTTTACTACATTTTAATCTAAAAAAATTGTAAAAAAAATATATCAATCTGACAAAGTTCACTTGTAGCAAACGGTAAAAAAAAAAAAGGGGTTAAAACGTTCAAATATGTAGCAAATGATCAAAAACTGACCACAAGTGCTAGCAAACGATAAATAAAAAAAAGATCCCCTACGCCCCCACTTTTTCGAGACCCTCCAGCCGCAACCCCTCCTCTTTCAAAAATGATCCGCCCCTTCCTCTTTCAACATCCTTGATTTCCCCTTCCCTTTCTCCCCTTAACCCACGCCCTTCCCCCTTCCTGGTCCCCCACCCCGAGCGGCGACGTCTTCAACCGAACGGCGGCCTAACGGAAGCGATCAGCGGCCTGACGGAAGCGATCAGCGGCCTGACGGAGCGAACGGCGGTGTCCTGTCCGAAGCGAATGCGGTCGTCCACACCTTCCCCCTCGAAGCGAACGGTCACGGTTTCGGCGCCGATCCACATCGCAGTCGTCTGATCTGGCCTTGAATGGCGGCCACGGCGGTTCAGATCCGCTTGCGTACACTTTTGGGTTTTTAATTTTTTTTTTCATTTATTTGTTGTAATCTGTTGTCATGCATTGTTGTTTACTGATGTTTAATTTTTGGAACATTTGATTCTGGATTATCACATGTTGAATATGGATTTTGTGGGTTTTGCTTTGAGTTTGTTTTTCTTCCCTCTTGAATCAGTTACCGTTTTCAATGTTCAACAATAAACTATTTTTTTTTTTATTGTTAAGAACCTGCTTTTCATGGTTCTTGTGTAAGAACCGTTCTTACACGGTGTCCTCCACATCACTGTGCTCCATTGCAGACATTCCGTAAGAACCGTTCTTAAGTTTAAGAACGTTCATGAAGAACGAGCGTTGGAGATGCTCTAAATGCACCAACCTCTTTGGCTCTTCCCTTCCTTTTATAATAATCAACAGTTGGCATTTCTTTTGTTCTACTCTTGGGTTGGATTTCCTTCCGCCTTTTTAGGGGTAATTTATTTTAAAACTCATCGAGTAGGTATTTTTCCAAAAAAAATTTCAAATTGAGGTGAGTTATATTTGGGGAATACAACTTATGAATTGGAAGTTGTATTTTTAATAGGAGATTTTTTTTTTTTTACTTTTTATTTATGACTTTTAAAAGAAGTCGTGTTGCCCATACTTCAATTTTTATTTATTATTTTTTTAAAATATAATGTGAAGTCATATTTGATATACATGATATTTCTTTTTATATATATTTTTTGGGTAAAGTTGTGTTTTTCAAATAAGACTTTATCTTTTATTTTTTTTTCTCTCTTGAAGTCGTATTTAGCATGCAAGACTTTTTTATTTATTTTAAATATCATGTTGAAGTCGTGTTTGATATACATGATATTCTTTTTAATTTTTTATATTATTTTTTTGGGTGAAGTCGTGTTTTTAGTATGGACTTTTTTTTTTTTTTTTTTATTGAAGTCATGTTTGACATGCAAGACTTTATTCTTTTTAATAGCATAGTGAAGTTGTGTTTCTTGTACAAGACTATACTTTTTTTTCTTTTTTTTTTTGCAAGTTGTGTATCTTGATGGAGATGTTTAGGGTTTTTATTTTTAAGAAGAGATGTTTTTAATAGAAGTTTATTTAAATATTTATAAAAAATTGTGAATTAATTTATGTAATTTAATGGAGAATTAAAAAATTAATTAATGTAATGATAAGATTATTGAAATTAATTAAGAAAAATATCATTTACTATATAATATTAATTGGTAAAATGTAAACAGCATAATATTATATATTTATATTAAAGTGATGTTACGAAACTTGAACAACACAAATAGTTATGAAAAGGTGTAGGAAAATTACAGACAAGCTTAGACATTAAGTTATCTAAATGGACAATTACTACGATTAAGTCTTTCAGTTCACACAAACTACATTTCTTAGGCCTATTTTGAACTAGTTCATCCATCTCATTATGTGTACGACTAGTGCTACGTCTTCTTGATATGTCTTGTCGCATGGCAGGATCGAGGATAAAATTTGGACCTGAATATGGAGGCCAATATTCTTCGCTTCTAAGGGATGAAACTCATACTAATAAGCTTTGTAAATGTTTTTCAACTTGTATACAAGATCAACAAATACATCGCAATCTAAATTGCAATAAGTACATGATGCAATTACATGAGAACAAGGAAGACGAAGTGCTTGAAATCCACCATAGTTGCACCACCACTCTTTCAATTTTACAGTGCAGGTTATTCCTCATCGGCCAACTTGGAGATTTGCTATTTCTTGAACCTATTTCCTGAGTGTACTTTCGAACATGATGCATTAGAAGATATTCCACCACTTTTTCAATTTTACATCCTTCCAGCAACAAATGGCCAAACATGTTGCTCCTATAACAAGAGGATGACAAACAAATCAAGAACAACAAGCTCGACATGGTCCTAGGACAAGAGGAGGGTAGACAAATCAAGGGCAACAAAAACGAAGACTGCAACATGAGAGAAGAAGACTTTCATGCGGAACATCATCCCACATCTAATTATTTTTTTAACTTTCTCATAACTTAGACGTGTTTTATATTTCTCATTTAAACTCTATTGTAAATATTTAAGTATTTTACATAGCATTTTTTTTAAATTACAAACAAAAACTCAATTCGTAATGCTACAAAAAATTAAAATTCATCAACTTTTTACCATTTTGAAATGAATTAAAATCAAAATCATACTTAAATTTTTATAGTAAAATATTTTACAAAATTAAACTAATATACATTTCACAACCACGAAGTAAAAAATAAAAAAAAATAAAAATTGAAGTCTTACTTTGTAAACACGACTTCAAGGTGAACATAAAAAAAATTAAAATTAAAATTGAAGTCTTGCATGCCAAATATGACTTCAATAGAAAAAAAAATATATAAAAGGGAAAGTCTTTATCAAGAAACACGACTTCACCCAAAAAAAAGAAGAAGGAATATCGTGTATATCAAACCCGACTTCGTATCAGATTTAAAAAAAATTAAAAATGGAAGTCTTATACAAGAAACACAACTTCAACATGATATATTTTTTTTTTAAAAAGAAAGTCTTGCATGCCAAACACGATTTCAAGAGAAGAAAAAAAATAAAAACAGAAGTCTTGTTTAGAGAACACAACTTCACCCAAAAAATAAAAAAAATTATAAAAAGGAATATCGTGTATATCAAACATGACTTCACATCAAATTTAAAATAAAAAATAATAAAAATTGAATTCTTGTGCGAGGAACACAACTCCTTTTAGAAGTCGTAAATAAAAAGTAAAAAGGAAAGTTTCGTATTGGAAATACAACTTCCAATTCATTATTGATTTAAGTTTATTTTAAAAAATGTTCCACTAAAGCAACAATTGTTGGATTTCAGATAATATTGTAAGTAATATATGCATTTGAAAAAAAAAATAATAACAAAAAGAGAACAGAAAAAAAAAGGGAATGAATAAATGAACAGAGAAGGGACATTTTTCCCCCTTGAAAAGCATAAGCTAAAATTCTATGAGGTTCTTTTATAAAAAAGAAATATTTAAGAAAAAAAATTTAATGCTAAGAAAGCAATGGTACACTAGCAAGTGCATAAAATATTAAGTAAAGTGCTCAAGTATTTTTTAAGAAAGAGTTAAAGACTAATTTCTAAATATTCATTTAAGAGATTAACTTTTTCCAAAAAAATTCTTCCATACAAACGGATCTAGAAATCAAATCTCTATCCTGATCACAAACTTAAGAAACATAATTATTTGTTTAAGAAATTATATTATACACAATGTTGGTATAAAAGAGTATATAAAAAAAAAAGATGAAATATAAAGTTAAACATGAAATAAAATAACTAATATGAGTTTAATTGCTATACATTGTTATTATAAAAAGTTTTACATTGTTAACAATCAGAAATCACCGTTGGTATGACATTTAAGGTAGTTATTATAAAAGTCAACAAACTTATTATATATGATAATTTGTAATTGGATGAGAGTGTAAAATGACTTTACATTGTTAATGCATAACCTATTTTCTCAACTAATATAATTGAAAGAGATAAAAACAAAAAACAATATTATAAAAATATTACATGAATATCAAATTTGGTAAACTGATTAACCCACTAAGGTCAGCTTAGTGGTGGAGAGTTGAGATAGTATGCATGAGATCAAAAATTTTAATCTCAGTGTGACTATTATAAAAAAAAATAAAAATCTGGTAAATTGATTTGGAACCATACACTCTTTTTTATCACGAGGGAAATTAAAAGCCAAGTTGAGAGAGGGATAGCACCAAAAATCATGATATTTATTTGGAAGCTATGTCCATATTCCTCATCGAAATGCCCGATGCATTCTCCTTCCCTTCCCTTTATAAATCAATCAATCGGCTTCTTTTTACCTCACTTGGGTTGGCTTCCCTTCGCCATCTTCTCTGCGAAGTGCAAATGCTTCATTCCAAGGTACGCTTACCCTCGCTCTCATTCATTACCATGCCGTAACGGAAGAACAGACAGCTAACCAATAACCCCCAGCATGCTTCATTTTAAAATTGATCAATGTTTGTTCGTTTATTACACTTGTGCTTTGATGATGGAATAAGTTCTGTCATAAATGGGTCAATGGCAATGCTGTTGCCTAGTTCAATTTTTTTTGTTTTTTAAAAGTTAACATTATCATTTGGTAACATCATTAAAGAATAATAATAATAATAAAAAACTTAAGCCTCTGTTTGAAATATTGAAGAAGAAAGGAGAGGAGAAGAAATTTTTGAATTTTTAAAAATATAGGTGGTTTGGTTCAATAGAAATAGGTGAGAATTTTTTTAAAATTTTGTGAGCTCTTTTGCTTATTTCTACTATATTTTTTACCTACTTTCATTCATCTCTTTATTTTTCTCTTATTTTTTTATCTATTTCTCTCCTAGCAAACAACCTAAAATTAAATTTTTTTTTTCTATTTTTCACCACTTAACTTATTTCTTACCTATTTCTTTTATATCTATTTATCTCCTCTCTACCAAACAAACCCTAAGTATTAGTCTAATAAGCATGTATATGAACTAAATAAAACTTTAGGTTTCGTTTGGGTATTTTTAGTTTTAAATGTTTAAATTTAAAGATCAAAACTAATTTTGAATTTTTAGTTTATAGTTTCAGTTTTAAAAATTTGTTATTGATCTTATAATTTTTTTGTAAAAAATTCACTAAAGATGGAAAATTGTTCACATGAGCCTATGATGGAAAGATATAAAGTGAGAGCATAATACAGAAGAAAAAAAAATTTCATTTGCATTTGAAATGATACTTGATTGGTGGAGAGACTGGGACAGAGAGTTAAGGATAGGGAGAGTGTTGGGACAATCCTCTTGAACTTAGAAGGAGTCAAAGTTGGAGAAGTGGCCAAGGAAGACAATAAAAGTGTTAGGTTTAGTGCAAGTGGAGGAAGAGTCGATGAAGGTGTTGCCGGCATAGGAGTCACAAGAGGGGGAGTTGCATGTAGGGGTGAAAATGGAGGGGGAGAAACAAGGGTTGGAGTTACCAGGGAAAGAGATGCAAGTGGTGGAGATGCGAGGGGAGGGGATGTAGGTGGTGGAAGTTGGGGGAAAGGAACTCATTGGTGGGGTGTTGCCCATGATGGAGACTATATGGGTGGAGGCGAAGATTATAAGTGGTAAAATGGGCTACCCAACTTGATGTGGGTAGGCTTGATGGGTCGAGCAAAATAAGTCCATATTCAATTTAGGTTTCTAAAAGGCTTTTGTTATTTACACTCCTCTTGTTTTTTAAGTACACTTCTTTTTTCTTTTTTTAATTTTTATTATCATAAATATCTTTTATACCCAAAATACTCTTTTATATAAAAAAAAATATAAACCCTATTCTTTATACTTCATCTTTATTGTTGTCTAAATTCTCATCTATTTACTTCCCTTTTCCTCTTGTCTATCAAAGGTATTAGAATTTTACCTTAATTTTGTTTTATTACACTCCTATATTGAATTTCATCATACAAGGAAAATACTTTAATCTTGATATCATGCTCAACCTATATTCAATTTTATCATACAAGTAAAATATGTCAATCACAAAACGCTGTAGAACTGTGCGCAACCAGGTATGTGTAGATTTTTTTTCAATTCCAAAACGAACACTGTGGAAGTCAATATAATAATCATTCCGAAAAGTACTTTTCGAAATGCTATTGTTTTTTAACATTCTGGAAAGTGCTTTCTAGAATATATTAACAAATATAAATAGTATTTCAGAAAGTACTTTTCAGAATGTAAGAAACGAAATAGTATTTTGAAATTTATTTTTTTCCTTCATTTTTAAAATTTTTAAAATTTTTTTAGTTTATGTTAGTAAGATGTTTGAAGTGGTGAATATGCCAACTGATGTGGCATAGGATGATGGGGAGTGGGCATGGTGTGAGACAAGGGGAGGGTGCATGCGAGAAAAGAAAGGAGGGTTGTTTTGAAAAAGAGGAAAAAATAAGGTTAATTAAGTAATATCAAATAAAAAGGGCAAGGGGGAGTATAGTTAGAAAACTCTTGAAAGTTTGATTTTTATGGGCTTTTTGTGATTTTTTTTTTTTTGTGCCAAGCATAAATCGGGTGAATTCAGATTTAATTTGGGCTCAATTTAAATCCTAAGCCCTACTTTTCATCTGGTGAATTGGGGCTAAGTCTCAGGCTGATCTATTTAAATGGGTGGAGGAGAAAACTAAATAGAAGGCCAAAAAAAAAAAAACAAACTAGGCAGGAGGTGAGAAAAGTATGGGAAAAAGTCAACTTCTAAAAACTTAAAACTAGAATTAGAATTACTTCTTTTTTGTTTCCAAAAAATAGTTTTAAAATTTATTTAAAAACTATTTTAACTCCTTTTTATACAAATAGATTTTGTTTTTAAATGTAAGTTTGAAAATAAAATACTGAAAACTTACAATTACCGCAGACGAGACTTGAAAATATTTTAGACTAAAATTTAAGAAACATAGTAACTAATTATAAAGGCGTATAAAGACTAAAACCAAAGTTTTTTTTTTCTCTTTTTCATACATGGCCGATTTCTAAATGTGTAAACAAATGATTAGTTTAATCTTGTTAAAATTAGGTTAAATTAATCAGGTTCTTAAACTATTTCAAAATTTTTAATTAGATCTTAAACTAAAAAAAATTATAATTAAATCCTTATTCTTATAAAACTTTTGTAATTGAGTCCATGATATTAATTTAAGACGACTTGAAACCATTAGAAAATGATAATTTGTGATGGTTTTAAAGACTTTAAAGATTTAATTATGAAAATTTTACAAAATCAAGAACTTAATTACAATTTTTTTCCATTAGAAACTTAATTAAAAATTTTCAAATAATTCAGGACTTACTAATTAATTTAATCTTAAAATTATAAATCTGGGAATTCAAGTCATTACACTGATTTCACCATACCATACATCACTCGGGTGTTTTTGATAGTACAGAATGAATGATGGATCATTATGATGAGTGAGTGGAGAGAGTGTGTACTTCATCTTCTCGGAGCTACAGAGGTTCAAAATTCAAACGGGAATAAGGAATTGGCTTACGCAACTTCTCCTATAGTCCTATTTTAGGATTGGATTGGCATTTTAATGCAAAATGTTAGCTTATTTTTAATTTATTGCCCATTGAACTTGACCTGATTTTCAGTGGATTCAAGTAGTTGCTAACTCATGGCGAGAGCAAAGGTAAACACTATACAGAGAGTGAGAACCCTTTTAAATAGTAAAAATATGTAACCAAAAAGTAAAAAATAAACAAATCAGCGTGAGAGAACATTGGGATAGAACAATAGAGATTTACCTTGAAATAAGTCATTTCGATGCGAATTACTTCAAGATATATGGCATACTGTATAGTATGAATGACATTTATTGGAATTCTTGTATGCAGATAGTTAGGACTCTGTAGGCTGATAAAGGCAACACTCACGTCTCTGAATACAAGGATGCAGGCCATGTTGCTTAATTTTGTTCTTGCTTCCTTTCTCTTCTTGAGTTCTATCAGAGATGGGAGTACAGGAATCACTAGCTCTTCATTCGGTCAGCGTTCCCAGCAGTTGACATGCCCGTCAATCATGAAGTATTTGCAGTTCCAAAGGGCTATAATGCACCTCAACAAGTAAGTCTTTCAAAAATAACAAGGCTGATTTTATTATCTATTCGCTGATATTATTTAATGAAACTATGATGAGGATCCTACTCCTCGGCAACCAAATTGGACATGTGAAGCAGTTTCAAATTCTAAAGCTATTCCTTTTGTTCAATGAAACTCTGCTTCATTGATTAATTCCACTGTAGGTGCACATCACGCAAGGTGACTATGATGCAAAAGCAGTAATCATCTCATGGGTGACCCCAGATGAACCAGGGCCCAGCCATGTACAATATGGCACATCGAAGAATAACTTTAAAACTAGTGCAGAAGGCAGAGTTACAAACTATACTTTCTATAACTACAAGTCTGGCTATATTCATCATTGTCTTGTTGAAGGCCTTGAGGTAATTGTTGATCAAATTAGGAGAGTAGAATTATCATCACTAGCATTATATTTGCAATGTCAAAAGTAAAATCAATTGAGAAGTGAAGTCTAACGCAGAACATACAATATTTTTCATTTTTCAAATAATCATACATGCTTGTATAATTCTCATCTTGCCGTCTGTAGAAAGTGTTCATTTAGTTTATTCAATGATTAATTTCCCCATTTTCAGTATAATACTAAATACTACTATAGAATTGGAAGTGGTGATTCTGCTCGAGAATTTTGGTTCGAAACACCTCCCCAAATTGGGCCAGATACTCCCTACAAATTTGGGATCATTGGTAAGTTTTCTGTTGTCCCATCCATGTTCTACTAGAAAATAGTTTTTTGTATCCTTAATTGTAGACTCTTTCTATTTTTCACACAAAGTGTCTATCAGGATTTTTATCTCCTATAATTTATTTATTTTTTAATTTTGTGGGTCTTGTAAATGAATAATTGCATGTACATTGCAGGTGATTTGGGCCAAACGTTTAATTCTCTTGCCACCCTTGACCATTATATGCAGAGTGGAGGACAGGCTGTCTTATATGTTGGAGATCTTTCTTATTCTGATGAGCACGATTACAGTGATGTTGGTTTACGGTGGGATACATGGGGGCGTTTTGCTGAAAGGAGTTGTGCATATCAGCCATGGATGTGGAGTGTCGGAAATCACGAAGTAGAGTTTATGCAGAAGTGGTAGATAACTAACCTGAGTCTGGCATGCGTCTTAGTTATTCTTGAAGTCATTTATAGGAAGAAATGAAGTCATTATTTTCTGGACCAATAAAATAGTAAATCACTGTCGTGGTTTTAGCTCTCCCTTTTCTCTTTTTTGAATTGGAAAGTCTAGGAGACACAGTATTTTAGCCTTGCAAAGCATAAATGTTTTATTTTTACATAATTAAAATTTATAAGAAATAAATATTTTTAATATATAAATTATATTATAATTAAAATTCATAATAAATAAATATATTTGAATATATACATTATATTTTGAATTTACAATGTATAATTTAAATTGTGATATAAAATTATTTTTAACTATTAATCATTTCTTTAAAAAAAAAACTATTGACACTTAATTTAGAGATAGAGATTAAAAAAAAAATAAGTAGTTAAGAAAATCAAGTATATAAATAAAGATAAAAGAAAAGTAGTTTGATATGGTTAACACTATGTTTGGTATGAAAGAGAGAGAGGGAGAGGTAAAGAAATCTTTAAATTTTGTGCAAATTTTATTTGTTTGGTATGTATGAAATAGAAATAAAATTTTATACTATAAAGATGGGTCCCACTGGGACCCACCGCTTATTTTTATTATATTTTTCACCTACTTTTATTCACTTCTTTATTTTTTTTTTATTTTTCATTTATTTCTCTTCTATTAAACAATATAAAATTTCAAATCATTTTTTATCTATTTCTCTCCTCTTAATTTATTTCTGACCTATTTTTTTTATTTCTTTCTTTCTTTTTACCAAACAAAAGCTAAGAAATAATTTTTTTGGCTATCTCAGAGGATAATGTGTAAAATATACATCTAAAGGAAAAAAAATATTAAAAATGTCTAATTAATTAGAGAATGAAACTTATTCTTGTTGTATATTCTAATTTAAGTAGTTTATTCTAATATAAGAGTAAATGTGCACTTTTTATTCTTCCTAACTACTACGTCTGCACTGGTTATTCTTGTATTATGCATGCTCATATATAGAATACGACTTATCTGATTATCAGCTCCATCAAACTATTTGGTTTGGACTAAATATCTTCTTTTATATGTCATCTTTCTATTTCTGTAGTTTTGAAGCAAACTCCATAGGACTCCTTTTTTAGAAATTTGTTTATAATGTGTAGCATTGTAGCTCTAAGATATCCCAAATTTCAAGTGGCAAAAAACTGCTTGTTTTGTACAGAAAGTCATTCCTATTGTGTTGGTGAATCGTTAGACCGATAACTTATGTTGAAGTAAATATTCATGAGATTTGTAAAACTAAGTAGACCTTTGTGAAGTTTCATTCAGTTTATGTCAGTCTTCTCCTGTTGCTTATGTTGACAAATTGCATTTAAAGTTAACTTGGCCCAATGTTCTTATACAATATGCTTGGTCAGGGAGAAGTTATTCCTTTCAGAAACTACCTTAACCGATATACAACTCCCTATAAGGCCTCCAACAGTAGCAGCCCCCTCTGGTATGCAGTCAGGCGTGCGTCTGCTCACATAATTGTGCTATCCAGCTATTCACCATTTGGTAACTAACCTCCTCTTTATCTACTTACTAATATTCCTTGCATGTTGATTGACAGTACTATTCTATTACCTAATTTTAGGTTCACAGTGTTTCATAGCCGTAAAAACTTCGTGCTCATCGATGTTAAAATCTTTACTTAGGAACTATATATTCTATATTTCTATTATTCTTATGTTTCTAGGTCTTAAGAATGTTAGATATTGTTACTTAGAGCTGTTTCTATTTGGTCTTTTGAAAATTTGATATGCTTTCTTTTATGGTATTTTTTCGTAATAGTGATCTTTGTTAACAGTGAAGTACACGCCTCAATACATATGGCTTAAAGAAGAGCTGGCGCGGGTTGATAGAAAGAAGACACCTTGGCTCTTTGTGATCATGCACAAGCCGCTCTACAACAGTAATGAAGCTCACTATATGGAGGGTGAAGCCATGCGAGCAGTTTTTGAGAGCTGGTTCGTCCAATACGAAGTTGACGTCATCTTTGCCGGCCATGTCCATGCTTATGAAAGATCAGTATGTTTTTCATCACTTTCTGCTCATTAATTTGTCTTGGTCCTCTTAATTACAAAACAACAGACAGTTGCATGTTATCTTGGTATCAATAACTTAGGCAATATGATTCTTCAGTCATTTGATGTTACAGTGGATTAAGTGCATGTTTGTTTCAGCATTACAGATTCACGTTCCTGTTTAATTTCACGTCAAAAACAGATAAATGATGCAGAAACAAGCCGTAGTTGCTTCTATGGATCTGCGTCCGTTACCAAACACGCTATAATATTGTTATATGTTGAATTTTTCTGTCCTGTTTTCAGTATCGATACTCCAATATAGACTACAACATCACAGGCGGTAGAAGGTATCCCGTACCTGACAAATCAGCACCTATTTACATAACAATCGGAGATGGAGGAAATCTAGAAGGCCTTGCCTCAAGGTAAATTAAACAAATCATTTTGTCATGTATAGGCAGTTAAAAAGCATTATCTAATTATTCTTGGGTTTCTATTTAATCCTTTATGAATATGATTCAATCCTCGTAGGAGGTTAATATCCGTAGTTATCTTTTATCAAAGATGTCATGTCATAGATGTTTTAATTCTATCCTTGGTGTTGGTGGTGCAATTATTTGGATCCACAACCAGAATATTCTGCGTTTCGAGAAGCAAGCTACGGACACGCCACACTGGAGATAAAAAATAGGACCCATGCTATCTACCGCTGGTATCGCCATGATGACGGCAAGAAAGTACCAGCTAACTCTCTCGTATTGGTAGGTTCACTCCACCTTTTTCTTTGGTATAGCTATCAAGTGGCAGGGAAAAATATGTCATTATCTCGCTGTTATGATGAATTATAAGACTGAAAGTTGTCATTGCATTTGCACAAATGTGAGACAAATTAAATTATAGACATTCTCCGCCACACTGCATGCATTTTACTCAAGATAACAAAGGTAGAAGTTTAAAATCGTTACATTTCGTTATCAATTTGAGGGTTGGTTTGTGTGATATTTTCTTCTTTGTACATGTTGGGAAGGGTACAAAGAAACCCCCATAAGTGAAACTAAGCTTATCTGCTGCAAACACAGAAAAAATCTCTCGTGGACACCAATACAAGACTTAAACCCTTGAACTTTAACCCTATGTTTGTTTTGGTGAAAATAAAGTGAAAGAAAATAAGAAGGAAAATAAAACAGAAATATTACATTTTTACTGTTTGTTTGAGAAAAAAATAAGAAAAAAAGAAGTTATTTTTGCAAGACCTACAAAAAAATATTTCCTCTCACTTTAGGAATGAAATAGGATAGAAATGATCTTCTTCACTTTTTTTTATTTAATTTTAAAAAAATAAATTATGAATTAATTTTTTTTTAAATAATAAATAATTTTATGTTAAGAAAAAAATATTATATTAAAAAATTACATTTTTTTAGTTATTATAAAAATATTTTTTTATATAATTCATTTATTTCTTCTCATTCTCTTTTCATTCATTCAAATAAATGAAGAGAAATTCTCCCCCTTTCTTTCTTCCTATTTCTATCTATCCAAACAATATATATTTTTTATTTTATTTTTCTTTTATTTCATTTTTTTCTATTTCATTCCTTTCTATTTCACTCCTCATCCAAACAAAACATAAGATAGAGCTTGTTTAGCTCCACACATATCTTTTAGTCACTTTGAAAAGAGAGAGATAAAACGGGCAGGGGAATGGAACCGGGTTTTTACAAAATTAGTGTAGTTTTTAAAAAAGGGAAAATAGGCTATATATCGATAATATGAATAATTTTATACTATTATTTAATTATAAATTATTATATATAATAAATTTGTTAATTTTTATAATAATTATCTTAAAAGTCATATTAATAGTAATTTTTGATTGATTAACAATATAAAAGTTTTTACAGAAATAAGGTTTTACACTTACATTACATATTCATTTAACTCTTAAAAAAATTATCAACATGGGTAAGTTGTTCTACATGATTCTGACTCTTTTTTTATGCAGGTCCTTCATAGCGATTAGTAACCTCTAGAAACTTCTGTCGCGTTTCAGAACTGCTAGAAATTATATTATAAACCGCCTGAAAAGGAAGTGATACACTATGAATACAACTTCCTGCTTCCTCATATATATATATATATATATGTTTTAAACTACACTAGTAAAAAAAAATTGGAACCTAGTTGCCGGTCACTCTGACATTTTATGGTCCGTTTGGAATGAAGAAAAAAAAAGAAAATTTTAAAATTTGAATTAAAGGAAAAATGAGAAAAAAGATAAATTTAAATTTTTGTCTCTAATAGTCAACTTTTTTCTTTCTTTTTCTTTTCTTTTTTCTCCAACCAAACACAAAAAAATACATCATTATTTATATTTTATTTATTCCTATTTTTCTTCCTTCTATCCAAACACAGCAAAGCGATATATAAATCAATGATGTAATTTCTTATTATGATGTTTTTAGATATATATATATATATATATATATATATATATATATATATATATATATGAGATTTGTTAATGTATACATACTTATTTTTTAGTTGAAGTACATTAGCAAGTTATAATGTATCTTAAAATACATCATGATATAACTTGTTAACATATTCTAATCAAAAAATAAATTTGTGTACGTTAGCAAATGTTTGTAAGATTTGTAATGTACACACACTTTTTTTTAGTTTGAGTATATTAACAAATTATAACTATAATATATCTTAAAATACACCTACAGTATAACTTGCTAAATATATTTTAACTAAAAAATAGATGTGTGTACTTTAGCAAATCCATATATATATATATATATATATATATATCCAGAGGATAATTAATACACTGTTGAGTTCTGGTGGTGCAGGAAGCTATACGAGAAGGAAACAGAATGAGAGCTATTGATGAAGTTGCCAACACTTAGTAGGAACTTGAAGCACTCGCAAATTTGGTGTTTTATATATATATATATATATATATATATATCCAGAGGATAATTAATACACTGTTGAGTTCTGGTGGTGCAGGAAGCTATACGAGACGGAAACAGAATGAGAGTTATTGATGAAGTTGCCAACACTTAGTAGGAACTTGAAGCACTCGCAAATTTGGTGTTTTGAAAAGAATAATAATGTGCCCCCTGATTAATATATGTAGTTCGATCGTCTCCGAGTGTGCGATATAAGGGTCGTTAGAAATGGTTCTATGTAGTACTTGGCTTGTATGCTTGTATTCTACAATGCTAATAAATATTAAATAAACATGCTTTTAGCAGGCGAGGAAAATTTTGAGACCAAGATATTATCTGTACATATCTACTTATAATTTTTGAAGCGTGAGTTATGCTGCCATTTGAGTGATTTAGATGGTATTGTTATATCATGCCAATATTTATGTATCATCTTCCTTTTTTAATTTAGTTATTTTAAAAATAAGTGAAAATAAGACATGTACTAATAGTGTAAAGCTTTTTTACACTGTTATCCAATCATAAACCATAATATATAGTAAGTTTGTTGACTTTAATAATAAATAACTACTTCAAAAGTCTAACTAAAGATGATTTCTAATTAGTTAATAACATAAAAAATTTTATACTAATAGTGCATATCCATTAAACTCTAGAAATAATATGTCTTTCCACCTTGAAGAGTTGTTATGTCTAGCTTTGCTTTTTTTTTTTAACTTAAAAGCTATTGTAAAGTAAAAGCTTAAAATAAGAGTTTAAAAATGAAGTAGAAGTCATTTGATAATTTTATTTTTTTAAAATTTTAAAGCTCTTTTTAAGTTAAAAGTTGTTTGGTAAAAAAATTCAAATTTATTGTCTCACTCAATGGAAAAATATACTAATAAAAATAAAAAATATCATGTAAAATTAATTTAATCAACATAAATTTATGTTAATAATAACAAAAATACACAAAATATTAAAATATATAATTAAAAATTTTTAATTTAAGAATTGAAAAAAAATCCTAATTAATAAAAATTATTTCTAAAGATGATTTATAAATATTTTATTATGTATAATATTAATTAAATAAGTTTAAGTATTAATTACAAAATATTAATATTTAAAAAATTCCATATTATTGGGTAATAATATTTTTAGAAGATTAAAAAATTATTTAAACAAAATTTAATAATGAGAATATATATTAAATAGAATTTAATAAATAATCCAAAAAGTATTTAATAAAAATATTGTTGTAACTAAGAATTCAAAAGCTTAACTACAAATTAAAAATTTTTAAAAATCTGAAATCTAAACTAAATTTAAAGAATAAAATTTATGAATATTTCAAAAATTAAAAATTTTAATTAATTATATTATTGACTCATTTCAGTAACATTCTTTTATTTCATGTAATGAATATATTTAAAATTTTTAATTTAAAAAATGTCAAAATTTATTTTAATTAATAAAAATTTATTTTAAAGATGATTTATAAATATTTTATTAGAGAAATGCAAACAATGCTCTCTCAAAACACTCTCTTTTTAACACTCTTTTACTATTGGTTGGAATTTATTGGAAATCAAAAATTTTGGTAGATCTCACATTTTATTTCATGAGTCTTTCTCCTGATTTAAAAGTGTGACCCACCAAAATTTATGATTTTCAATAAATTTCAACCAATAATAGAGAAAGTGATAGAAAAAGAGTGTTTGATAGAGTAGTTGGCACTTCTCATTTTATTATATACAATATTAATTAAATAAAAGTATTTAAGTATTAATTACAAATGATAAAATATTAAGATAAAATAATTTATTTAAATTTTTTTGATAATTTCAATATATATTAAAAAATAATTAGTAAATAATCCAAAAATTATTTAATAAATATATCATTGTAACTAATAATTCAAAAACTTAACTACAATTTAAATTTTTAAAAAAAAATTGAAATCTAAGTTAAATTTAAAGAAGAAAAATTACAAATATTTTAAAATATCAAAATTTTATTTAACTATAGTATTTACTCATTTTAATAACTTTTTTCATGTAATAAAAATTAAAATAATTAATATTTTTAATTTTCTAAAATAAGTAATTTAAAACAAATTAATAGCTCAAAATAAATAAATATAATTTAAAATAAAATAAAATATGTGATAATTATTTAATGGAAGAGTCGGTGAAGCACTTAAATTGGAAAATCAATAAAAGATTAAAAAAAGATTATATTTTAGATCGAGTTGGGATTCGAAAAGAGGACTATATGAATAAACTTCGTGTAAATTGTAAGCAAAATTTTCCTACTAACTTAGTTAAAAGCTTTTTTTTTTCAAATTTTGTTCTATAAAAATATATTACTTATTTTTTTAACAGCTTTTTATAAAAATTGTTTAGCTCAACTTCTCCTTTTAAAGAGAAAATAAGCTATTAAAAAACTGGATCAAATACATTCGTAGTTACGTTGTCTTATTTTATATTCATTGAATACTTTTAATTCTACTTTAACTATAACTTAAATTTTAAATTGTCGATGTTTTTTCAAATATTCAGTTGTTGTTTTACCTTATTCATATTTTTTAGCAATTATTTTTCTTTTTTACTATTAGATTTTAATAGGTGTGAGATTTAATATTTGTAATTTGCTAGAAGATTAGTTTCAAAGTCAATAAATTAATGGAATCAAATAATTCAGTTTATAAAAAAATTGCATATTAAATTTACATAATCTATCTAATAACTTATTAGAACAATAATATAGTTAGTACTAAGAAAATTATATTAAATGTTTTTTTAGATTGATATATTTGACATAATTAGTTTCTAAGTATTCAATGTGTGAATCCCTTAAGCCAAAAAGAGCTTTTTTGGCTCCTTTCTATTCTTAAATTGATGAGTCTCTCATTTTGCTGAAGCCAACCATTTTATATGCTTCACGCACCCACCGTCAAGATACAAATTTTTGTTTTTTTCGCCTTGAAGCATCCTTCCAATCACAAATTTAATTTACTTTTGATACCTATATTTTTTTTCGGTCCTTGACTGTTAATTTTGGGCACCAATACTTTATGTTCGGTTACTACAAAAACTTTGTTTTGAGAAACGCTTTAGATATGATCATTTAGTAATCCCCAACTTCTTAATTTCTAAAAATATTTTCATAAAAAATAAAAAAAAAGGTTTAGTGACAGTTATTTCAAATATATTTCTTGTTTGATTATTGCAAAGACTTTGTTTTGGAGAATATGTGAGATATGACGACTTGATAATCTCTAGCTTTTCTGATTTCTAAAAATATTTTCAAAAAATAAAAATAAATTGCTAATGATAACCATTTTGAATTCATTTTCTGTTTGACTATTGTGAGAACCTTATTTTTGAGAAATGCCTTGAGACATGACAACTTAGCAATTTTTTCCAGTAACAAGATATAAAAAGCAAAACAATAGAAAAGGCAAACAAGAGAAACTCTAACTACTAGAAAAGCACATTCCCACTTCTTCGACGAGCAAAAAAGAAGCCAAACCCACCCGCAGCTCATGAAAAACAACTAAAGGTTCCACTCCATCAGTACCCAATTTGGCAAGAAAGTCCGTACACATGTTTTCCTCCTGAATGGTATGCTAGATTTTTAGTAATCTACACCTTGAAAAAGGAAACAAAATTGAATGATTTTTTCTTCGTATTTTCACAAAATACCTTATTCACATTTTCATAAAAATATATTTAAAATTTGCCAAGATACAATATTTTTTTAAAAATTACTTAACCATGAATTTCTCATTATACTAGAAGATATGTAGGAATGATAATCAAACTGCAGAAGTAAAGTTAATTTTTCATAATTTATTTTCATCTTAAATAAATATTATTCTTTCATTTAAATTTGATTCTTTTAGGTAAAATAAAATATTTTTAAAATTATCCTAACTTTTCTCATTTAATTAGTGATAGCCATCTTAGGACAAATGAAGTAAGGTGCTAATACCTTCTTATGTGTAATTGACTCTCAAATTTAAAATTTGATTTCAAAGACTATTTCTTTTTAACGATTTTTCTAATATTTTTTCAAAAAAAAAAAATTGGTGGCAACTTCATATTTTTTATTTATAAATTTTTTAAGGTTCGTTATCCTCTCACGATCTCGGTTGTGACATTACAAAATAAAAAAATATGGTAAAATATTTTAACAATAAAAATACTATTCAAAATAGTATTAAAAAATAGCAAAATACAATACGATTGTGATGTGTTATTATAATAGTAAAACATTAGAAGCAATGGTAAAAGTAATATTAAAAAATATTAGAATTTAACTAAAATACATTGATAATATAAATATTTTTTTATACTATCATTCATTCATAAAATGTCATGTAAGGTAAAATAATTGACTTTTATAATAATTATTTTAAAGTCAAACCTAAATACCTAAAATGATATTTAATTGATTGATAGTATAAAATTACACTATCAAAACTAAACTCAAAATATTATATCATCATTAAATAACATATTCTTCTTGAGCATAATAATAACTGGGTTTAATTATATTTTTAGTTTTTCTACTCTTTTAATTTTGTAAATTTCTCCAAATTTTTTTTGCACAATTGATCCCTCATTATTTTAATTTTACTATGTTAGTCTATCTATTAACTTAATATTTAATATTTAAATAAATACTGACATGACACTTTTTTTTGGTGTAAAGTGAAATAAACAAACAAATGCTACAGCTAATATAAGGCTGATAAATCACGTCCAACATGACACTTTAATACAGTGTCACGTCAACATTTATGTTAAATATTTAATGTTAAGTTAATGGATAAATAAAAAATATACAAATAAAATAGTGAATGATCAAATTTGAAAATAAAAATAAAGAGACAAGATTTGCAAAATTAAAAAAAATAAAAATATCAAAAATGCAATTAAACCTAATAACTATTATCATTATTTCTATATAATATTTTATTGTTTGAATGTGGAAATGGGCCAAAATGGATGAGTCACACTAGTGGCCAATTGTCCACTCCATGGTCCATACTATGAGATCATAACAATGCACCTACGCATTGGTTGTGGTACATGTAGAGCTAGGCATATGAGCTAAGGCCCACGAGCCACCCATTAACCCACAGTCTGCATGGGCTACAGTCATAACATATGTGGCCCATTTAAGATTGTAGGCTTTTTAGCCTAATCTATTTTGCTCGCAGTTTAAACAAATTTACTTGTAGATTCGTGGGCTAGCTAGCAACTTTTAATATTAGATTTAAAAAATAAAATAAAACAAATATTAATTCCTAAGTGACTTAGTCTTGTCTTAGGATTTCTCTTACGCTTTTCTCTTAAGCATTGCGCAACTAAAATATAATACTTTAAATTTTGGTTTGGATAGTTTATTTAACTTATAAGACTTTAAAATTGTGTTTCGATTGTTTCACATTTGGTTTATTCAGCATGTAAGACTTTGAATGTACTAGTAATATTTATTGTATTGGTGTATTTGTTATTTATTTTTATTGTTTTTTTTTGTATTTTTTAAAATTATGTTCATGTTTTAATTCACGAGCCGCGGATTGGCCTATTAGCCCATGAGTTATGCGGTACGGATGCAGGCCTTAAAAATCAGGATCATTTATCTCGCAGTCCGAGCTGGACTAGACTGTTTATTTTGCAAGATTTTGTAAGCCGGGCCTAAACAGACGAGTTAGCCCATATACCTAGCTCTAATTATATGTAGCAGATGTATAAGACATTAAAATGTTTATATAAATTTAAACATTATCATATCATCCTTTTAATCTTTTTCATAAAACATATCTCACAAAATGAATCATTATTTTTTAAATAATTAAAAGTATATAATATAGTGTATTTAATGTTCTTGAATACACATTCACAAGCACACATTAGAAAAACACTTTTTTTAAGTGAGTTTTTTTTCCTAACTAAAAAAAAGCAAATGTGTATTTATTTTCAAAATATATAATAATCTTAAACTATAATATATTTTTGAGTAAATAAATTATGAATACATTTTCACTTATATACAAATTTAATTTAGAGATTTTTTTAATCTATAAAAAATTTACTTTCATTTCACCTTTTTTATTAAAAATTAAAAATTAAAAATCGTTTAGAGTGAACAAATAAAAAAGTATTTTTAGTTTAATTAAAAATACATCATAATCTCAACCTATTCAATAATTTAACAATGACAAATATATTTGCTTTTAATTACAGGAGTGTTATTTAATGAGAGCGTCAAAGGTAGGAAGAATTAGTCTTAATCGTATAATTATATATAAATAATTAAGATTATTTTAGTTAAATTTAATCTTAATTATCCACTTTAAATGCATGGTTAAAATTTATTATTTTTATGCTCCCATATCTCATACATATACTATAATTTTATATTTCAAAGGAATTTTACTTAAAAAAGATTTTTATTGTGATCCTGTCTGTACAAAAATAGTCCAAATGTGGATTGGTGACAGACGAACTCACGGTTTGTGTTACACCTTAGGGGTGAATAAGGGAGGAGTTAGGATGAGTTTATCTCTCTTTTTATTCAACCTGAAATTTTAATTAAATCATTTATGTGAATCCGAACTCAATTCGATCAAGACTCAAAATATATGGAATGGGACCGATCAACCCGACTTTTTAACGTAATATATCAATCTTATCATTACGTATATTTAAATTGTAAAATAAAAAAAGTATTAAGATATATTTTAAAATAAATAATATCATTATCAATATAATATCATGTTATACACAATATTATCTATTAAATTAAATTTAATTATTATTAATATATAATTATTCAAAAAACCTATACTTTTTAAGAGAATATAGGATATCAAACCAAGTTAGAATGACCTATAGCATATCCTAAACCCATTCTTAAAATGCATTGAGTCTAATTTTGAAACCCAAACTCCTCTCAAAATCATCCTTGAAATGGCTCTGGTTTGTATAACGGATGGGGTCTTGCTCACCCCTAATACACCTCATGGTCCATACTATGAAATCAAAACAATGCACCTATATCTTGGTCACAAAAGTCTATCTAATGTTTGTCTTGCTATAAAATAAACTAGAGGGAGTTTTCTTAAATTAGTAAAGATAATTTATTAAAATTATTATAATTTTCTTTAAAATTTAATATTTTAAATATTAGAGATGCAATATCATAAAAAATATATATATTAGAGATGCAAAATTATTTATTAAATTGTTGTAACTAATTTTATTTATCGTTTACATTTTCAATCAACAATAAAGTCAGCCAATTTTTTTTTGTTCAAAAGTTGTTAATTTTATGCATTTCTTTTTTAGTAGATAAAAGTTTAGATTAAGGGGAGGCATGTCTCATTGCAAGGTCAGGGAAGACTGCTATTCTCAATGAGGATATATAGTGAAATTTACATATTACCTATCAATAGAGAAAATATGAAAATTGAACCTAAGTCACAATTAGTATAAGTGAAAGACTCAACTAAATGTGTTAACCACTATTGGCTTTTATGTATTTCTTAATTTCAAATTAGTTGTCTTTTGAGGTAATGTTTTGTAGTATGTCTTAAGAAAATAATTGAATAGTTTTTTTTATTAAAATAACCTTATTAAAAGAATTAATTATATTAATAAATTGTTTAAGTAATCATATAAGATATCAATAAATAAGGTTATTTTAAAAAATAAAGAATATTTTATTGATACTCTTTTTTACCATGAGGGAAATTAAAAGACAAATTGAAATTGAAATAATAACAAAAATAATAAAATAATATCCCTCGTGGAAATGATCCTTCGCGGGGAGAAATCATTGACATTGACAAGGCGACAAAGCTAGGGGGAGATTGTGGACCAAATGCATTGATGCACCAACCTCTCCCTGTCCCTTTATAATCAATCAATCGACTTCTCTTTCTTTCTTCACTCTGGTTGGTTTCCCCTCTGCAAATGCTTCATTCCAAGGTAAACCTCTTTCTCTCTCTCTCTCACACACCGATTCATCAATATGCCGTAAGTAACGGAACAACTACAAAATACAACATGCTTCATTTTAATTAATCAATACTCGTTCGTTTATTACACTTGTTGTGCTCTGATGATGGGATCTTGATTCAAGCTCTGTCATAAATAGGCCAAGGCCAATGTTGTCGCCTAGTTCAGATTTTTGTTAAAATTATAAATCTCGGATTTCGAGCCACTGTGCTGACTTCCCCATACCGTACACGACACATCACTCGGCTGTTTTTGATAGTAAAGGATGCATGACGGATCATTATGAGTGGGAGGAGAGAATGTGAAGTTAATCTTCACGGACCTACAGATGTTCAAAATTCAAACGGGAATTAGGAATTGGATTGGAATTTTAATGCAAAATGTTAGTTTATGTTTAAATTGATTGCCAGTTGAGATTTGATATTATTCAGTGGATTCACAAGTAGTTGCTAACTCGTGGAGAGAGCAAGAGTGAGATGTGAGAACCCTTGTATTTTAATAGTAAAAAATGTAACCATAAATGAAATAAATAAATAAATCAGCATGAGAGAACATTGGGATAGGACAATAGAGATTTACCTTGAAATAAGTCGTTTCTACGCGGATTACTTCAACATATATTAAAATATAGCATACTGTACAGTATGAATGGCATTCATTGGGATTCTTGAGTGCAGGTTAGGACTCTGTAGGCTGATTAAGGCAACGCTGATGCCGCTGGAAAGAAGGATGCAGGCCATGATGCTTAATATTGTTCTTGCTTCCTTTGTCTTCTTGAGTTGTATCAGAGACGGGAGTGCAAGGATCACTAGCTCTTTCATTCGGTCAGAGTGGCCAGCAGTTGACATCCCCCTTGATCATGAAGCATTTGCAGTTCCAAAGGGTTATAATGCACCTCAACAAGTAAGTCTTACAAGAATAACTAGGCCGATTTTACTATCTATTCGCTAATAGTGTTTAATGAAACTCTGATGAGGATCCTACTCCTCGGCAACCAAATTGGACATGTGAAGCAGTTTCAAATTCTAAAGCTATTCCTTTTATTCAGTGAAAGTCTGCTGCATTGATTAATTCCACTGTAGGTGCACATCACGCAAGGTGATTATGATGGAAAAGCAGTAATCATCTCATGGGTGACCCCAGATGAACCAGGGCCTAGCAATGTACAATACGGCACATCAGAGAGTAAATTTCATACTAGTGTAGAAGGCACAGTTACAAACTATACTTTCTATAAATACAAGTCTGGCTACATTCATCATTGTCTTATTGGAGGGCTTGAGGTAATTGTTGATCAAATTAGGAGAGTAGAATTATCATCATGGGCATTATATTTGCAATATTAAAAATAAAATCAATTGAGAAGTGAAGTCTAATGCAGGATATACAATATGTTTTCATTTTTCAAATAATCACACATGCTTGTATAATTCTCATCTTGCTCTGTGTAGAATGTGTTCATTTGGTTTAATGATTTCCCCATTTCAGTATAACACTAAATACTACTATAGAATCGGAAGTGGTGATTCTTCTCGAGAATTTTGGTTCGAAACACCTCCCAAAGTTGATCCAGATGCCTCCTACAAATTTGGGATCATTGGTAAGTTGAATGTTTTCCCACGTTTGTTCTACTAGAAATTAGAAAATAGATTTTTGTATCCTTAATTGTAGACTCTTTCTATTTTTACTTTACAAAGTGTCTATCAGGATTTCCTTCCGCTTTGATCCCCCATAATTTTTAACTTTGTGGCTCTCACAAATGAATCATTGCATAAAAATTGCAGGTGATTTGGGCCAAACGTTTAATTCTCTTTCCACCATTGAGCATTATATACAAAGTGGAGCACAGACTGTCTTGTTTGTTGGAGATCTTTCTTATGCTGATAGGTATAAGTACAATGATGTTGGTTTACGGTGGGATACATGGGGCCGATTTGTTGAAAGGAGTACAGCATATCATCCATGGATATGGTCTGTCGGAAATCACGAAGTAGATTATATGCCTTACATGGTAATGTAATAACCTGAGTGTGGCATGTGTCTTAGTTTTTCTTGTTTGTACTAAATCATCTATAGGATGAAATGAATTCATTATTTTTGGACCAATAAAATAATAAATGACCATCATGGTTTCAGCTTTCCCTTTTCTCCTTTGGAATTGGAAATTATAAGAGGCATGTGCACTTTTTATTCTTCTTAACTACTATGTCTGGACTGGTTTATTCCTTTTCTTGGATTATGCATGCTCATCTGCCAAATATGACTTAGCTGACTTTCAGCTCCATCAAACTATTTGGTTTGAACTAGATATCTTCTTTTATATGCCATCTTATTATTTCTATAGTTTTGGAGCAATTTCCATGCAATTCCTTCAGAATTTTGTTTATAATGTGTAGCTTAAGGTATCCCAAATTTCAAGTGGCAAATAAGTACTTGTTTTGTACAGAAAAAAGTCATTTCCTATTTTGTTGGTGAGCCCGATAACATATGCTGAAGAAAATATTCATGAGATTTGTTGTTAAAATAAGTGGACCTTTGAGAAATTTCATTCAGTTTAAGATTTTGATCTTCTCCTGTTGCTTATGTTGAAAACTTCATACTCTTTGCATTTAAAGTTATAAACTTGGTTCCAATGTTCTTGAATAAATATGCTTGGTCAGGGAGAAGTTGTTCCTTTCAAAAACTATCTTCACCGATATAGTACTCCTTATTTGGCCTCCAACAGCAGCAGCCCCCTCTGGTATGCAATCAGGCGTGCCTCTGCTCATATAATTGTGCTATCCAGCTATTCGCCATTTGGTAACTAATCTCTTCTTTATCTACTTATTAATATTCCTTGCATGTTGATTGACAGTACTATTCTATTACGTAATTTTAGGTTCATATATAGTGTTTTATCGCACTAAAAACTTAGTGCGCATTGATGTAAAATTCTTTACTTGGGAACTATATTCTATATTTCTATTATTCTTAGTATCTTTGTTTCTCTTGTTAGATGAAACTATACAAGATGTACAGCAATACATAGCAAATGCTATTTCTCCTTCACGACAAGTATCCTAATATATTGAATATTGATTACCGGTGCTATTTGGTACAGTTGATTCTTTTGGGAAAAGTGTTATGAATGACTTTTTAACAGGCGAAGAGGATAGATATACGAGTGGAGAGAGAGAAAGTTGTTTTATGAGAAAATAATGTCGTGTCACGAGAGACATTTTACTTTTTGTGTGTTTCACAAAAACCGCTTCTCTACGTTTCAGTATTTTCCAGTGATTGCTAATAAAGAAACAGAAATGAAGAAAAGGTTTCCTAAATACAAGCAACATTGTCCTGTCAGAACAGGGTACCAATAGAAGCAGTAAACAATTATTTTTCCAAATAGGGAAAAAAAAAAAAGACATTGACTTCTATGCATTAGGGCTCAAGTGCAAGTTTGTAGTTAAAAATGGTGGAGACCAGCATTCTGATGTTTCTAGGACTTGAGAATTCTAGATATTGTTACTGATAGCTGTTTCTATTTCGGTTGAATAGTCACTGCCATTTATGTGTGCTTGTCAACTGCCACATTTTGTTGGAAGTGTATTTGGTCATCTTTTAAAAAATTTATATGCTTTCTTGTATGGCATTTTTTATTAATAGTGATCTTTCATAACAGTGAAGTACACACCTCAACACGTATGGCTTAAAGAAGAGCTGAAGCGAGTTGATAGGGAGAAGACACCTTGGCTCATTGTGCTCATGCATGTGCCGCTCTACAACAGTAATGGAGCTCACTATATGGAGGGTGAAAGCATGCGATCAGTTTTTGAGAGCTGGTTCATCGAATACAAAGTTGATTTGATCTTTGCTGGCCATGTCCATGCTTATGAAAGATCAGTATGTTTTTCCCTTTCTGCTCTTTTGTTATGCTCCTCGCACAACACAAACAGTTGTATGTTATCTCGGGATCACCGCTTACCAACTAAGGCAATATGGTTCTTCAGTCATCTCATGTCACAGTGGATTCTTATGTGTTGAATTTTTCTGTCCTGCTTTCAGTATCGAGTCTCCAACATAGACTACAACATAACAGGCGGTAACAGGTATCCCGTACCTAACAAATCAGCACCTGTTTACATAACAGTCGGAGATGGTGGAAATCAAGAAGGTCTTGCTGCAAGGTAAATTAAACAAATCAGTTTGTTATGGATAGGCAGTTAAAAAGGATTAACTAATATTGTATTTTTTACTATTATTATCTTGGGTTTCTATTTAATCCTATATGAATATGATTCGATCCTTGTAAGAGGTTAATATCCATAGTTATCGTTTGTCAAAGATGTCTTGTCATGTAGGTTTTAATTCTATCCTTGGCTGTGCAGGTTTTTGGATCCCCAGCCAGAATATTCTGCATTTCGAGAGGCAAGCTATGGACACTCCACACTGGAGATAAAAAATAGGACCCATGCTATCTACCACTGGAATCGCAATGATGATGGCAAGAAAGTACCAACTGACTCTTTCGTATTGCATAACCAGTATTGGTAGGTTCACTCCACCTTTTTCTTTGGCATAGCTATCAAGTGGCAGGAAAAAATGTCAATATCTTGCTATTGTGATGAATTATAAGCGAGACACAGAATATAGACATTCTCCCCCACATGCATCTTAGTTTAAAATCGTTACGGCCTACATTTCGATAGTAATTTTGAGGGTTGGTTTGTGTGACATTTTTTTCTTCGTACATAAGTGAACCTTTGCTTATCTGGTGCACAACACAATTAAAAAAAAAAAAAAAATCTCTCGTGGAGACTAATAGAATACTTGAACCCCAGAAATCCAAAACTTGGAGCTTGTTTAGCACGAGGCAAATAACTCTGCCAATAGATTACAGTAACCTGCACGCAGTATATTTTGGTTGACAAGAATCACAAGATATGTACTACATACAGCTTAGCATGTACTACTAAATAGTATATACCTTGTGCAAAATATGCATTCTCATCTACTAGTCATACTGGCTTTCTAAAGTATAGATTGTTTAGAGAAAATGCATTTTTTTTAAAGCTCAGTCAAGAATTAGACCAAAAAAATTGTTCTCTAAAATAAACTAAATTAAACATAATGATTTTTAATCCTTTTCTAGTCACTTTTGAAAGAGAGAGATAAAACGGTCAGAGGCATGGAACCCGGATAAGAGTAGCCTGTCGCTCCATTTTTTTAAGAGAGAAATAAATCAATGATGCAATTTCTTGTTACAATGCTTTTGATACACACACACATATTCAAAGAATAATTGCAACACGGTTGAGTTCTGGTAATGCATGCAGGGGAAGCAATCGGAGAAGAAGAAAACTGAAGCATTTTCTATTGAGAGTTATTGATGAAGTTGCCAACATGTAATTGGAACTTGAAGCACTCGCATATTTGGCGTTTTGAAAAGGATAAAAATGTGCCCTCTGATCAATATATGTGGTTCAATAGTCTCCGAGTGAGTGAAATGGAGGACGTTGGAAATGGTTCTATGTATTTGGCCTGTATGCTTGTATTACAACGCTAATAAGTATGAAATGATCTCGCTTTTAGCAGGAGAAAAAATCGAGAACAAGATATTATCTATTGATAATTTTTGAAGCGCAAATTATTATGCTTTCATTTCAGTGATTTATTTGGTATTGTTATATCATGTAAACATTTTTTTTTTACAAAAAAGTTTAGATTAGGGAAGCCATATCATGTTAACATTTTTGCTTATGTCTCATGCTCATTTATCTTAAAAATAATGTCTTTCTAATCCCAAGAGACATAGTTACATTGTCATACTTTTACATTCATTATACAATCTTAATTCTATTTTTCACTCAAACTTTAATTCTCTATATCTCTTCAATTTCTCACTCAAACTTTAATTCTCAATGTCTCTTCAATTATTTGGTTGTTCTATTACTCTATTCTTATTTTAGTAATTACTCAACTGTTTTACTAATAGTATTTTATTACAAGTGGGATTTAATTTTTGTAATTTGTTAGAAGGTTAGTTCGAAAATCAATAAATTCATGGAACTAAATAATTGAATTTATAAAATAGTTGCATATTAAATTCACATGATCTAATAGCTTATAGTAACTTATTAAGGTCGGCCTAGTGGTGAGAGCGTTGAGTATTATACATAAGATTATAGGTTTTAATTTTAGTATGACTATTGTACCAAAAAAAAAAGGAGGGGAATAGCCTATGATAAGTTGACAATGATAACATTAATATAGTTAGTACTAGGAAAATTATATTAAATGATTTCTTATTGATATATTTGATGTAATGAGTTTATATCTATTTATTATATGAATCACTTTGCAATATCCTATTTTGTATCTTTTTCTCCCCTAAATGTGATACATTTTTTTTTTTTACTTAAATATGTTTTTAGTCCCTGAAAAATGAGCAAGTTTTGATCTTAGTCTCTATAATTATTTTTTTTTTATCTTTCTAAAATTTAAAATCACTATTTTTTTGTCCCTATAAAATGATCGAATTTTGATTTTGGTCCCTGTAAAACATTTTTCCTTGATTTTTGTTCCTCTAAAATTTGAAATAATTATTTTTGGCCCCTAGCTTTCATTTTAAGATAGATAAATGACATTTATTTTAGGGATCTAGAAAAAATATTAGATGTATCACATGTTGTCATTGTACTACAAACACTAGTAAGTGTCACTTAGGATGATCACTTAACCTTCTATTAAATACATAAGCAATTAACAAGTATTACATAATAATATGGACCAAAAATAATAATTTTAGTTTTTTTGAGGATAAAAACTAAAGAAGAATTTTTATAAGGACTAAAATCTAAGCTCACTCATTTTTCAGGGACTAAAAACATATTTAAGCCAAAAAATTGTGTCAAATGATACGTAAGCATAATAATTAACTAAAAAATTAATGAAGTTCTTAATTAGGCAAAAGAGCATAATATTGTTTTGTAAGAACGTAAGAATAACATGTTAGTAATATTAAGTATGATTTTTCTATGTTTTTAATCTCATTTGCTTACTGTTTTGTATTTCAAGAAAACATTAATACATGATTTTCTACATGTTTAAAACTTATATAAATCTTACAAGTTTACGACACATGCATTAGTAAGTTGACGAAGAGAATTCTAATAATAAATCCCTTTGTTGTAGTAAAATTTTGAAATTATTAAATTCTCAAACGGAAAAAAATTTAGAATAACATTAAAGTAACATAAAACAATATATAATAAAATAAATTATCATTTCATATGTAAAATAAAAGGCATTACTTTATAATGTTTTAATAAAAATTTAGTTATAACTTAATCATATGAATTATTAATAAGATGGAACAAAACTAATTTTTTAAAATTAATTTTTAAGAATTAAATAATAAAAAAATAAAATCACATTTTATTGATTTAGTTATTAATAATACACATAATTAAGTTTTGATTGAATTTTTTATTACAATAATTTTGAAATAATCCTTCTTATTGATAATTTTGTTATTAATAATGTTTTTATTATTTATTTTCTTCTATCATTTCAATGTTATCTTACAATTTTTATAACTTAAATATTAATAATTCCAGAATGCTCAATTGTAGAGGTATTTAATTGTAGGTTAAACACATAATTTAGTCTCTATAAGTGTCACAGATTCTTAATTTGATTCCTATATGTAAAAAGCTATTAAATTGATCCCTATATATACAAACGTTACTGGTGTAGTCCTTTCCTTCATGACGCCATAATACCATTTACGTATTCTTAATTGGTTCCTATACATGTAACATATTCTTAATTTGGTCTCTATACGTGTAATACATTCTTAATTTAGTCCCTATAAGAATTAAGAATATGCTACATGTATAAGACCAAATTAAAAATGCGCTACATGTATAAGGACTAAATTAAGAATGTGTAAATGACATCATGACGATATGGACTAAACCAATAACATTTTGCATGTATAAGGACGATTTAATAAGTTTTTACCTATAGAACTAAATTATGTGTTTAACCTTAATTGTATTGAATATAAAATAGAAGGGAGTTTGTATAATGTTTAAAATTAGAAAATTTTTGTGTAATTTAAAAATTTGTAATAAGGATATTTTTGTCAATTTAATTTAAAAATAAAAGTTTTAGATTTAAATGTATCATATTTATAAAATAAGAGATTTTGTATAAATTTTATGAACAAAATGATTTTTTTTTATAAGAAATACAAAATAGAAGAAAATTTGAAGTATTTTACTCTTAAAAATTATATATATATATATATTCTATAATTTCATGATACACAGGACATCATACTAGTTTATATCTAATTTATCATTACGTAAAAGGATGATCATATTCAGTTTTAGTCTCTTAAAAAATTTTCAAGCACTATTGGTCTCATTAATTTTCCATCCACACTTTTCATCCTTGCCATTAAGTGGGTTTTGTCAAGTGATGATATGAAAACTACGTTACTTGATCGTGAACTACTATGACATGGCATCCAAGTGACAAAATGTTGTGTGTCATTTTAAAAATGATTTTCATTTCTAAAAAATTTTCAAAATTTTAGTTTTAGTTCTCATAAATTCAAATTTTGACTTTACTCCTTTTTTTTATCTAGCGTCGTGTTTTTTTTAAACCTTCAATCTCTTCTTCATCTACTTTCACCTTTACCACACCAATATCACATAGTAGTTAGGCATGACAATTAAATCTAAATCTTATGGTATTTGCTCGACCACGACCCGATTTTGATGAAGAAAACTCGCTTTGACTGGAGATGGATTTGGGTTTTTCCCAACTTACAAAAGTGGGGTGGGGAAGGTTTAGGGATGTGACTCCTCGCCATGCCCTAAACCTACACACACATCTTATTTTCATGGTTCATTTTTTATAATTATTAAAAATATAAATTAATTTTCAATAGTTAAATAATAATAATAATTCTTTCTATATATAAACTAGAATAGCTATCTTGCATAGTAGTATTTTTAGAAGTTATTCTTAAACAAGAAGGTTTTAAGAATTTTTCTTAATCTTTTATCTCTTTTAATTTATCCTTTTCATTTTTATTTCTAAATTGAATTTCAATATTTTTTTAAAAGAAATTATTAATAGTTAAAAATAAGCTTCTATCATAATATAAAACATTTATCATAAATTTAAAATATAATTTATATGTTAAAAATATTTATTTATTATGAATTTTAATTATAATATAATTTATATATTCAAAAGTATTTATTTATTATAAATTTTAGTTATATAAAATAAATATTTATCTTGTGCATTGTACATGTTAAAATACTAGCTAAATAATAAAGTTAAACACACACACACATATTCGTGTTAGAATTTTATTTTCATACTTTCATTTTTATAATTATTAAAATATAAATTAATTATTTTAATAGTTAAATAATTTAACTAATAATAATAATAATTAAATAATAAATTTAAAATTATATATTTAACTAAAAATATAATTTAATTCTTAAGTTTTTTATTTTTAAAATTTTTGTTATTCATTAATTTTTATATATTATTTGAATTAATATGTAGATAATAACTTAATATATGATTTATTTAAAAATACAAGTGGTCTTACTCCCAACCAATCATAATACCCGAAGGAAAGATTACCATCTTCCTAGACTTTTCAACATTAAGACCTGATGCTTGACAGAAACCCTTCAGGCAAGGGTAACCAATCTAACTTGGGAGCTCTAGTCTTGCAAAAGAGTAAAACATCATCAACAAAAAATTGATGTGATATACCTAGGCTTCCCTTTGAAATACGGACAGGCAACTAAGTTTTTTCCTTAACTTTTTGAGTAATTAATTAAGAAAGCAAATTTCTCCATGTAGATGACAGAAAATTAGATAAGGAGATAAAGGATCTCCTTCTCTAAAGTCCTTGGAAAGTTGAAAATTATCTAGTTTCGAGTCAATCCATAAAATAGCCAAATTTGTGCATCTAAGACACTACATGATGAGATTGACATTAATTTCTAGAATGATATCAAAAAAATAATAATTAATTTCTAGAAAGCCAAACTCTCTTTGTAAGAGTATTTTGTTAAAAATTTCTGTTGATTCTATCATAAACTTTCTCTCCAAATAAACATTAAAAGTTACAACGCCTTTCTTAATTCTAGTTAAACTCAACCTCATCCTCATTGGAATTTGTCAGGTTTAGAAAAAGTAAGAACCCATTTCATATATATTTTTTTTAAATCAATATGTTCACATTTCAGACTGAGTTAGAAATAAAAGATCTTTGGGAGAATGGAAGGTGGAATCTTAGAATGGTGGCTACAAATATTTCTAGAGAAATTTGAGACATGATCCACAGTATCCAAGTTCCAATTTATATTTGAAAAGGATAGTTGGGTGTGGAAAGGATCCGCCACTGGGATATATACTTTTTTTGCAGGATATTCTTGGTTGGTCGAAAGAAATCATGAGCTGCATGGGGAAGAATCTTGGCATTGGCTTTGGAAATTTCCAGAAGAAGAAAAGGTATTTCTTATTGATAGTCATGCATGATTCTTTACCAATTAATGTTTTACGTCACAACAGAGGCTTGGCTGAAAACTCCATGTGTAAATGGTGCTCGGGGCATGATGAAGACACGTTTAATTGTTTATTGTGCTCAGGCTATGAAAGTTTGGTTGAGAGTTGGGTTTAAGTTTGATCCATCCTTCTTCCATAACAATATCAACAATTGGCTGAAAAAGCTAGCAATAGATAGGGAAACAATCATCCGCCTTCAAGGCAACAGTATGGTGGGGTATGGAAATGGTGAAATAATGTAGTGTTCAAAGACAAGTGGACCATTAGGTATGTCACAAGGAAGGCCATATTATGAAGAATTGCAACTTTTATTATTATTTATTATTAGTATTTATACAATGTTTATTATTAGCTGGTTTAGTGTAGTCATAACTAAGATGTATTATTTTTTTCGGTAAATGGACTTCAAATCTTGCTAGAGAAAAAACACTTTTTGTTTTAGACCTAAAAATATGTTGAGTTGACCCTGTGAGCTCTTAGCATATAGCTTGGTTTGTGTCTCCCAAGGGTACATTCAAGCTCAATGTTGACGGCACACGGTCAGAGTGGAGAAAATTTCAAGGGTTTGTCATAAATGGCATAAATCTTTGATCATTAAATAATGGAGAAGAGACTCAGCATGAGGTTTCTTAAAGCAAGCCTTATTAATTTGTGGAAATTGATGGGGAAATGGAGTTTATTGACATTGTAAATGACTACTACATAGTCTGGTTTTAGAGAAGGAAGATATAACCAAGGTTATTTTTGGAAACCCTTGAATGATACTAGATCATTATCTCATAATTCAGAGATGGAAACTCAAATTTCAAGCGTTTAGAGATGACTTCAAAACGGCTGAAGTGTGGGTCAATTCTGACCGTTTGCTATCAGGTTTTGTCAACTATTGGTGAATGGGGTTCATGTTACACTTAGACCTGCGATCAAGAGGCGTTGTAAGAGTAATTGATAAGTGGACGAAGCTCAATGTTAGTGTTACACTTACATTTGCATTAGGATTCTCAAGGGTAACACCAAGGTAACACAAACATCAAGTTCTGCCTTTTGGGTGACAACAAAATGTGGTGTTGTAGTTGTTGTTGTGGTGGTTATTATTGTTGTTATTATTATTATTTTGTAAGGTGCATAACCAAATAGGTTTAAATATTTTACTACAAATATAGTAATTTTTGTTTTTAATCCTCGTAAGTTAAAAAAATGTGTATGATCATACATTTGGTTCCTACTGCAATAATACAGTCCTGCTATATTTTCTAGGGACTAAATAGTAGGAGACTAAACAAAAAAATGTTATATTTGCGGGAGCTAAAAATAAAAATCATTATATTTTATGAAGACATAAAATTAAAACTGCTATATTTACATATAAAACATAATACTATTAGCAGTAAGTTCATGATAGAGACCAAAACATGTAACAAGGAACATTATAATATATATTTGGGAACCTTCAACTTATTTAAACCTTACAAAATAACTTATTTTAAATTCTTTCATTTTACAGGATTCGATCACTTTAAAGTATATATCATTTTATTAACAAATTTATGAAAATCTACTAAGAACAAAATATCTACCAATGATATAACATTACTCCAATATTCCATTTTTGATATAATAGTCATCAAGCATGTAATTGACTTCTTGCTATATTTAATACAAATTTATTTAAATATTTATTATAAAATTAACATTTAATAGATGCAAGATAATTTGTTCGGAGTACGGCAACTAATAAATGCATCAAAACTACAGCTTTTTTTTTTTTGGTGAGTTCATCAAAACTACAGCTAAAAGACAAGTATCCAACCATGTGCTGTTTTACATCCCAACATCAATGAGGCATTTAATACTAATCAATCAAGGGGAAAATGATGAAAAAGGATAATCTGATATAGAAATTTGTATATCTATTCCATGTTTGACAAGACATATGTACATTTGCTAACTGTAACTGCTATTAAGATACACAATGCGTGTGTCGGAAACTATGGTGCAGATATCCACGACCACAACTACATCCTCTATAAATTTGTAGTTTGAGGAAGGTGGATGGAAAAACTTAAGAATCACGGAAAATAGGTTGCGGCATCCACTTGAGATGCAAATTCAAATAGCCAGATTTGGCACCATCTAGCTCAAAACGTTCTTTGTATTCCCCCTCCAGTATTACCCTAGTAAGCGTCAATATGCATCTGCCCATATAATCCTGCATGCGTGACGGAAAGAACTATCAGAAGGAACCAAAAATTATCAACTTAGTAAGTCGTAGATAGTTTATTTGCACGTTTGCAGTATGAATAGAGTAAATCACTTTAACCTCTATATCTGTGTTCGTTACACAAAACACCCTTTATTTTTAAAACTTCCACAAAATCCCCCCCCACCCCCCTTTTTTCCCAAAAAAATATCTTAACCATCTATAACTCTGCTTCATCCTCTAAAGCACACTACGTCACATTAGAGGAATCAAATCCTTTTGTTAACTCCTATGAAGTGAAGAGATTTGTAAAGCAAGAAAATGAAGCCTTTCTATCGTTGATTTGAAGTAAATACATCCACCCTAAGCCTAATTTTTTTGGTCATTAGTCAATAGTTAACCGTTACTTTATGATGAATAGACAAAAACACCCTTAATACAAGTTTTGACTCATCATGCAATATCCTATTTTGCCCTTTCCCCGTGATATTTGTCGTAACTCACAAACTGTGGTTAGTAAACCGGCTTGGTAATTCGGAAGTTACAGGAAAGACAGATTGATTTGGAAGAGAGGATAGGCCGATTGAGTTTCACCTTCGTGCTTTGAAATTATATGGAGGGGTTGCTTGATGGATAGAATAAGAGTAGGAAAGAATGAGTATTATAATAAGCTCGTACGGTATCGTGCACACTAGATAACATAGTAGATAGTTATATAAATTATATGCAAATAACAAAATAATCCTTGCAAAAGGTGGGGGTAGTTATGGGGATGGCAATGAAGACGGCGATGGTGTGTTGGCAATGACAACAATGACAATGATAGTAGTAATGGCAATAACAATGGCAATGTGGTGATGATTGTGGTAATGACAACGGTAGTAATAACAATTGTGGCAGTCACAACATTGATTGTGATGACAATGGTGGTGGCAAAAGTGTCATGATGGTTGGGGGGATGGAAGTAATCGTAATTGTGGTGGAAGCAATGGTGGCAACAATGGTGGTTGTAGTAGTGGTGGTGACAGTAACCACAGCATGCACAAACGGTGACAGTAGTGGTGATAGCGGTGGTAACAATGGTAGTAGTGGCAGCATTGTGACAATGGTGACAATGGCAATGATGGTAGCAGCAGCAACAATAGTGTGGTGGTGTTGGTAGTAGTAGAACAACGAAGTTGCACAATGTAAGATGAGGATGAAAGGAAAAACAATTCTCTATCCTATCTTATTTGTTATACTTTGTGATAGTTAATGTTACGATTTAAAGGGTCAATAAGAGGAAAAGGTAAGATTAGCAGAAGTGAAAATGTTAAGATGAATGTGTGACCATACAAGAAATGATAAGAAACAAAATGATTGTATACAAGGAGATATTGATATAGCACCAATTGAGGAAAAGATGATAGAAAATCGGTCAAGGTAAATTCAAAATGTACAAAGAAGGCCACTAGAAGCACCAGTGAAGAGAGTACATTACATCATTTATAGTCCTGTGAAAAGTGAGAGAGGGAGACCAAGAAGGGCATTGTGAGAAGTTAATAAAAAAGTTCTAATGGTAAATAATATCTAGGTCTTTAATTAAGTCGAGTGACATTGTGTGACACATGTAGCCAACTTCACCTAGAGGGATAAGGTTTTTGTTATTATTGTATCCTATCTTATTTGTTCCTAATTTAGCTCCCCTCTCAGAATAAATTTAGAACTAAATTACTAGGATATTGGATAAACAAACAAGATAAACTTATCCTATTCTATCGCTCACCAAACAATACATTAACATAGAACATGATAGCTTCTTTATCCAGACTACCGAACAAGTCCCAAATGTATTATAATTAAATTAAATCCCTCCTTTAACTAGGTATGTATAGGGTCTTTTGGTTTGTTTTGGAGGCAAAAAAAAATCCAAATTAATCAAAATTAATTGGTTCTGTTCAGTTGGGATTTAAAAGAATTTTCTAACAAACCCAAACCAAACCAACATGATGAAAAATGGGTTGATTTGGGACAAGTCATAAGGTTGATTCAATAGTTGTCACATATTAATAAGATGGATCAAAACTAATTTGTTAGGATCAAATTATCAATAATTAAATGATAAAAAGAAGTAAAAAGTTTATTAAGAAAATATATAGTTTAAATTTAACATTTAATTCTAGAAAAATCAATAAAAATTAGTTTTTATCCGTTATATTAGTGTGAGACAATTTTATTATTTTGAAATTTTCATTGAAACAATTTTAAGTGCTTCCCTTTATTCAAAGATATGAAACTACAACTTGTCCTGTTGATAATTCTTGTTTACTTTAATGGTATTTTAAAATTTTTATAGTTTAAGTACTCCAAATAATTTCAAATTTTTACTGTTATAGAATAATATTAACTATAATGCATTTATAATTAAAATAAAAAGTGAAGATTTATGTAAGATTTAAAAGTATACAATTTCAAGGGTACTTTCATCGATTTTATACAAAAATAATGATAACACGTTGATTAATAACTTCGTGAAGTGTGTCATTAAAAGTTAAATTTAAGTGTATCTTCGTCTATAACAATATATAAAGCGGATATTCCCTGATTTGGTCTCCCCTTTTTTTGGTCCATTATATCCTTAATAATACTACACATATAACAATTAATCTTCTTTATGAAAGCACTTTTTTGAAATCTTTTAGTCCTCACTTCTTCCCCACGTAAGTAAGTTTCTACTCCATTACTTTAACCCTCCCACTTAATTTGTATAGTTAACTCTTAACACAATCCGTCTATTTCGCTTCCCGTTTTTCTCTGTCTCAAACCCTCTTCTCCTACATAGTAACCTCCCATTCCATTCTCATTTCTTATTACTATTGTTAATTTTCTTCTCCCACATCGGTAACTCGAACAGCCGTATAGGCAAGTTTGTTCGGTGTATTTATCATGTTAAACAGGATTGTTCATTGGTAAACTCTCAAACCGGCTTTTAGGAAAACTTCTCTTTTTATTCGGTTTATTTATAAAGTTAAATTAAAATTAGTTTTATAATGTGCATTCACTTTCCACCGTTTTAAGCATTTTATTTGGGTTGTTTGATTTGCTATTTTGGCAATTTGAGTAATGGATAGGTTTGGCTACTCTTTTTTTTCTTTTCTCCCTCATTTCTATTTTTTTGTATTGTTCCACATTGTATGATTGTGTATTCTATTTTTAAAGTGGCATATGTTGAATTTTGTACAGATGATTTACGATTTACGTCTTGTCTGCATACAACAAGAAAGAAAAGAACCATGGAATTATGGTGAGTGGATTTTCATCACAATTATATATCTAACATATATTCATACCCTTTTATCTATAATCTATACCAATAATTGGACTAGCCATTTACTCGTTATAGCCGACTCACTTCCCTCAACAATGTGTCAGGTTGAACTCATCTATGTCTCTCCCTTTTTCTTTGTTAAATATTAGCACTAACTATTCTGTTTGACTTGCAGAACCTGAAGCATAAGAGCGGGGGTAAAGACAAAACGAAGGAAGGAATGAAGAAGAGGAAAATTTATTATTGTTGTTTCATTGTTTTTCTGAAAGTATCGATTTCAATTTTATTTTATTTTTACTTATAATTACTAGAGCTGTAATTTTTTGGGGGGTATTTGTTGTAGATTTTGAATGCTAATTTGTGATTCTTCGTTAAATAGGCAAGTAACTAATCTTTTTTAATCTCTAATTTGTATTAAATCTTTTTCTGGCCAAGTAATTTTAAAAAAAAAACTACCCATTTTTTTGCATTTTTAAAACTGCCCATTTTTTAAAAAACCAATCTTTTAAAACTACCCATTTCTAAAACCATTTATGAATTTTAATTTAATTATAAACCAATCTTTTAAAACCATGATTAAAATTGCCCATTTTTTGAATTTTAAAAATCTTTCAATTTGTTAATTACGTTTCCTCTATTCTTTCCTATCTAATCATGTATCTCATTACCCTCAAATTATTTTTTATTTAATCAATTCTTACTATTTGTAATCCAATAACTCTAATTTCCAATTTCTAATATTAAATAATTTATAAAAACGTTGTCAATCTAATTGTTATTCTTAATTGTATTTTATAGAGATGTTTCTAAATAATGGTAACACATTTCTCTTGCAGTTAGTGGAATCAATCACCATTCATCATTTGATCCAAATTTGTTTCAGCACCACCCGTGAGTACATATTTTCTATTATTCTTTTATTGATACATTTGTGAATTGAAGTCTTTTGATTTCCAAAGATAATGACACATAAGCTTTGTGTAAGTTTGACGTAACTAAGTTGTTGATAGTGTAGAGTCTTTTCATATTAGTTAACTGATAATTTCTAGTTTCTAATATCAAATATTTTTTAATCTTAATTCGTGTTAAATCTTTTTATGGCTCAATAACCAATTTTTTTTAAAATTTCCATTATTTTTAAAATTTTTAAAATATGCCAATTAATAATAAATCAATTTTTAAAGCCATTGTTAAAACTGTAACTGCCCTTTTTTGAGTTTTAAAAATCTGCCAATTGTTAAAATTGCCAATCTCTAATTCGTATTGACAATAAACCAATTTTTTTAAAATCTTAGTTAAAATTGCAATTGCCCCTTTTCTAAATTTGAAATTATACCAATTTGTTACAATACAATAATTTGTTGATTCTCGTTGCTTTTCAGGTACTATACAAGAAGCTTGACAACATTATTATCAATTGGCTTTTATAGGGTGATTGTTTTTACACTATACTAGAAACAATTTTTAGTGAAATTTTCCAGTTGTTAATGTTGGAGAATTGTAATATATAGACGTTTTATTTTCCTAATTTTTTTGTCTATTTGGTAAGTTTTTAGAAATGTATAATTACAAGCCTTACTCACATATATGCTTATTTTTGAAGCATTTTTCTTTTTTAAAAATTGTACACCAATGGAAAAATTACACAATGTAAAGTTGGATTTTTGTAGTTGTATTTTTGTATACCTATTTACTTTTGATTTGGTATCTCTTACCCAAGCGTACATTACCCAAGTGTATACATTATCTGTTGTCAAATTATAAAATCCTTTAAGTAGTTCTCCCTAAGAAACTTTTAAGTAAAATAGTTATAACCTTTAAGAAAAACTTGAAATTTTTAGTGCATGTCTTTAATATATTAATGAATAAGTTTAACTTTGGAACACTTTTATTTTTTTAAGATATTATATTAGAAATTAAAAAAAAATTATATGAAAAATAAAAAAAGCTTTAACTTCAAGATAATTTATAATATTAATCAATCATGTATGGTAGAATAATTAAAAAATTCAAACTTATTACCAAACAAATTAAAAAATGTATGAAAAATTAAAATAAAGCTAGGATGAAAAAATATGAAGTGGTACACATTAAATAACAAATATATATGCCTTACCCAAAAATAAATAGTAGATTACCATAAATAGTAGAGGCACGAAAATTAAAAAACAAATGCATTGAATAAACATGTATTGAAAAAAAATAAAATTAATAAACTAAAAATAACATATACATCAATATCATATTAGATTGACCGTTAAAAAAATCAAATTTAACATCTTACTCAAAAATAAAATATGCAGACAGACAAGTGTGATAGTATGACTTGATTTCTTACACATGTTTTCTGCCTTTTGTGGATTGCACAAAAAATAATTTATTAAATAACCATAAATAGTAGAGTCACAAAAGTTAAAAAAAAAAAAAACTTATAGATAAACATGTATTGAGAAAAAAAAATTATTAAACTAAAATTAATATATACGTTAATATATAATAAGAGAAACGGTTATAATATATCAAATTACGATAAAGGAATATGCTAAGTAAAAAGTTTGATATATTGTAATAATCTCACTTATTACTGCTTATTATAACTAATGATTTGAAAATAAAAATTAATATGAGGTGATGTATTAAGTTTGTGCCTCTTTTATGTTACAAGTACAAAAATAAGTATATATACACATGTTGTCAGAATAAAAAAATATTAAACTAATTAACTTATCAAAGTTCGAACAATAGAAATGTAGACACACAGGCACGGTACTTATATTTTTTTTATCTTTTTCTTCATCTATTGTTTTATCTTATCAACTTTATGGTTCCTTTTCTTCATGTTAATCAATGTTGTTTATTAATATATTACTAAATCTTAACAATTTAATTTGTTTTTTAATTTGAAATCCCTTAATTTACTCTCACTTTTTTTTAATGTTAAATTTGAAATCAATTTTTTCGGTCACATAAAAAAGTGTATGTTTTATTCTTATTTTTCTTTTTATTCTTATTTATCTTATTATTTTTGAATTAGTGGTAAATTAAAATTCAAAAGATCTTCTATGCGATTCTTTTTATGTGTTTTTCTTCTTCATCTATTTTGTTATCTTTTTCTTCTTCATCATCTATTGTTATATTTCTTATCTTTTCTTTTTTTTTTATCTTATCAACTTTCAAGTCCCTCTTCTTCATATTAATCAATGTTGTTTTTTAATATATCACTAAATCATAACAATCAGATTTGTTTTGCAATTTGAAATCCCTTAAATTTATTCTCACTTTTCTTTTAATTTTTAATTTGAAATTAACATTTTTTGGTCACATAAAAATTCTGATGTCTTTACTTATTTTTCTTATTATTTTCGAATTAGTGATAAATTAAAATTTAAAAGGCCTTTTTTGCAGTTATTTTACTTTTTTTTATTTTTCATCTATTTTGCTATCTTTTTCTTCTTCATCTTGTTATATTTCTTATCTTTTTCTTCATCTATTTTTTTATCTTCTCAACTTTCTGGTTGCTCTTATTCATATTAATCAACGTTGGTTTTTAATATATTACTAAATCTAAATCATAACAAGTAGATTTGTTTTTTAATTTGAAATCCCTTTATTTAGTCACACTTTTTTTTTTTAATTTTCAATTTGAAATTAACTTTTTTCAGTCACATGGAAAATTTTGATGTCTTTCTTATTTTTCTTTTCATTGTTATTTTTCTTATTATTTTTGAATTAATGGTAAATTAAAATTTAAAAGGTATTTCTTGTAATTCTTTTTGTGTTTTTTCTTCTTCATCTATTTTGTTATCTTTATCTTCTTCATCATTTGTTGTTATATTTTTTTATCTTTTTGTTCATTTTTTTTTTATCTTATCAACTTTTTGGTTCATATTCTTCATATTAATCAATGTTGTTTTTTAAATATATTACTAAATCATAACAATCAAATTTGTTTTTCAATTTAAAATCCCTCAATACTTTTTTTTTTAATTTTCAATTTGAAATCAACTTTTTCCGGTCATAAAAAAATCTGATGTCTTTTTCTCATTTTTCTTTTCATTCTTATCTTATTAATTTTGAATTAGTAGTAAATTAAAATTTAAAAGGTCTTTCATAAAGTTTTAATTTTAATTTTTTAATTAGTCATTGGTTGTTGATTTGTATAACATTAATTTTCAAGGAACCTATGCCAATGAAGCAAGATGAAGTATTAGGCATAGTACAATTCCGTGTAATGCAAAAAAAAAATATCATATTAACATAAACAGTAGAGAAATAAGTAAATAAATACATATAGATAAACATGTATTAAATAAAATATTAAGTCATCTTATTTTATCGTAGAAAAAGAGATGGAAGGTTTATCTAAAAAGCAAGGTCTCTTTGACACCAAGGTTCCGCCGGAACCCCCAAATAGTGATGTCATTTCCAAGAAGTCCTTCAAGGAGAAGGTGATAGGCTGCTTTGTCGCTCCAAGACAACCCCGAAATTTGTTACTTTAAGGTGCTATGTCGCTAGAGTTCGAGGGAGGCAATCGTTTACTACTGAAGTCTACAATTGCACTGTTGGCGTTTGAACATTTATGCCAACCTTGGTGCAAATGCTTGGTGGTGAAGTTGTTGGGAAAGAACCTTAGGTTTTTGACAATGCGCAACAAACTTTGTGCTATCTAGAGTTTGGAGGGTGGGTTTGATTTGGTGGATGTGTCTCATGGATATTTTATGGTAAATTTTGATAGGGAGGAAGATAGAGAAAAGGTTGTCAATGGAGGCCCATGGATAATATTTGATCACTACCTTATTGTTCGCCCCTAGACTCTGGAGTTTGTAGCATCTAATGATAGAATGGATAGTATATTGGTGTAGGTACAGTTTCCTGGTTTAGGCATGGTTTTTTATAAGGAGAGCGTGTTGTTGACGATAGCTTCAACTTCAGCCAAGCCAATTAAAGTTGACACCAAAACTCTCCAAATGTCACGAGGGCACTCTACTTGAGTTTGTGTTGAGATCGATTTAAGTGTCCTGGTGGTTGGAAAATTTAATCTTAATGGTATATGGTATAATGTTGAGTACGAAGGTCTCCATATGTTGTGTGCTTCGTGTGGATGCTATGGACATGTGCCAAAAATTGCCCAACAACTATCAAGGAGACTATGGAAGATCAAGGAGGGGGCCCTTCGAAAGGGGTGAACAAAGGAGTGCATGAGGCGGCGGAGCTAGGTCAAGACACAGCCATTTCTCCTTAAGCAGGGGCAATTAATGCAATTAATTCTATACCAACTCATGGAGAATGGCTTGTTGTAAAACAGAAAGCTAGGAAATCTAATCATTTAAGGAAATTTCCGTTGTCTAAGAAGGCGCCTAATAAGGGGGATTTGAATGCTGGACAAAATGCATTTAATGCATTAATTTCGGAACCTTTGAAGGGAAATAATGCTGGTGAGAGTGCTAATATTGTGGGGGATATACTTGAGAATAATGGGATATATCCTTCACAAGGCCCAATTAACGAACGGTCTATGATGGGGAAAAAATTATTAAAAAAAGGTATGTGCCGAGGCTAAGACAAATATTCAAGCAGGACCCAGCAAGAGTGTTGCGTCACCAAAGAGGGAGGTTGTTGCTTCTATCCATTCGGGTTTGGATACAGGGCAGTCCATGTTGCATTTGGTGCACCACATAAACGCAAACCCACCTGTATTGACTAATATGCCTATTAAGCACATTCATGGATGCATGTATCGTTTTAAAGGGAGTTTGGCGTCGAATGGCGAGTTAGATGTGGAGGAAGGAGTGCGTGATAAACATGAGCCTATCCTTGAGGATTCGAGGTCGTCCACAGGTCAGGGGATGATTTTGCAAGAGGAAGATAATCCCACTTCTTTACGAGAGGTGGAGATGATAGCTTGAGGTCCTTTGTTCTTTTTATCACTATGTCCATGAATAGTGTTAACGAGTTGAACATCATAAGCTGGAATATCAAGGGCGCAGTTAATGCAAAAGGTAGATTGCGGATTAAGGAGTTGATCAAATCCTTTCAACCTACAATTTTTGTGGTCATGGAGACTCACTATTTATTTTCCTCGATGACTTCTTTCTAGGGTTCTCCTAACTTTGAGCACTGCTATAAGGTGGAGGCTAGTAGTCATTCCGAAGGGATTTGGGTACTGATGGACAAAAATTGAAGTTTTCAAACTCAGGAGGTTTCTGTTTCTTCTCAATCTATCACGTTCCAGGTAGTTATTGACGAGAAGGGAGTGAGTTTGCTCTAATGTTTATGCGAGCCTGTGCACTTCTCATAGAATGGAGTAGTGGGATCATCTACGGCTCCTTCATTCGCAAGTTATTGTCCCATGGTTGTTGGTAAGAGACTTTAATGAGATAGTGCATGCTTTTGAATGTAGGGGTGGGAAGTTCTCCTACTCTAAAGCTTCTCAGTTCGGTCCTATGTTTTGAAAATTGGACCGAACCAGCCGGTCGGACTGGAAAACCGGTGAACCGGTCACTTGACCGATTCAAATAAACCACAGAACCGGTCTGAAGAAAAACCGGTCAAAAATAAGCCAAAAACCGATTCATAGCGAGTCAATGAAAAATGCTTAATATAACATTATTTTGATTTTTTTTTCTTAAAAAAATGAAAACCAACCTAAAATATTTATCATTTTATTTTTTATTTTAAATATAAACTTGTTTTTATTAATAAATGTTGAGGTGTATAGTTAGAACTTATACTTAAGTATCATGACATATTTGATTTGTAATTTTGTCGGTATTATAAATGTAAAGAACCTATAAAATTATGTTTTATTTTTAATTTTTAGTATTATAAGATTATGATATTATGTTTTTTTAATATTACTTTATGTATTATTTAATTATTATTATTTTATTAATACCGATTCGACCACGGTTCAACCACTGAACCTTAAACCAGTGTCTTGACCGATTCAATGACCGATCCAGTTTTAAAACCATTGGTTCAGTCAAATGATCGAGGATTGTCATCTTCTTGACATGGGTGCAGTTGGACCTTGCTTTATGTGGTTCAGAAGACAGATGGGTTCTTGTATGGCGAAGCGCCTAGATCGAGCTCTATATGACTAGAGTTAGACGATCATGTTTCATGAGGCTTTTGCAAATAATCTTTGCTAGGTCTATTCCGATCATTGCTTGATTCTTATCTGTTGTGGGGGCAAGAGGGTTTGTAACGAGGAAAGCCTTTTCATTTTCAGGCAGCCTAGGCTACTCATAAGGACTTTGAACAGGTGGTGAGGACTGCTCAGGAGAATAATACTCCTACTGTTGTTAATGGGCTGAATGCGATTCAGGAAGAGTCAATTTTGTTTAACAAGAATGTTTTTGGCAATATTTTAGGCATAAGCGCTAGGTGCAATCAAGGTTGAGAGGGGTTCAGATTGAGTTGGAGAAAGGGAGTTGGAGAAAGGCGGAGCTTCAAAAGGAGTTAAATGATATCTTGCTCAAGGAGGAATTTCTCTGGTTTCAAAAATCCAAGGAAAAGTGAGTTAGATTTGGGGATAGAAATACTAGATTTTTCCATACTCAGACTAGTGTTTGAAGAAGGCAGAACAAAATTGTGGATTGTTTTTTTCGGATGGATCATGGAGTACTGACACATCTCTCTTGTAGCAAGAGGCGTCCAGATATTTTCAGGAGATTTTTTCTATTGATACCATGGGTGTTTTTCCAGATTTGTAGGGGGGTTCACCACCATATCTGGGTGAGGAGGCATGTGATGCTCACTTGGCTCCTGTTACTAAGGAAGAAGTCCGTAGGGCAGTTATGAGTATGAAATCATTTAAAGCACTTGGCCCAAATGGGTTCCAACCGTTCTTCTTCAAACAGTTCTGGCCCATAGTTGGAAAGGAGCTTTGAAAGATGCATTCAGGAATGGCTTTGTAGATCTTGTATTGCTTGAAACTCTGGTGGTCCTCATTCCAAAAGTGGAAAGTCTTGTGCATCTTAAGGAGTTTAGGCCCATTAGTTTATGTAATGTAAGCCTATAAGGTAATTACCAAGGTTTTGGTAGCCCACTTTAGACCTCTTTTGAATGATCTCATTAGCCCGTTCCAAGGTAGCTTTATACCTGGAAGGGGAACCATGGATAATAGCATTCTTGCCCAGGAAGCCTTACATTTTATTAGACAATCCAAAGCAAATGAAGGGATTTTAGCTTTGAAGATTGATCTTGAAAAAGCTTATGATCGGGTGGATTGGCATTTTCTCAAACAAACCCTTCAAGAGTTTGGATTTCCAGATATTATTACGAGCTTAATCATGTGGGGAGTGACTCGTTCCTCTTTGTATATTTTGTGGAATGGTTCCAAGCTTTATCCTTTTCCTCCTTCTAGGGGGCTTAGGCAGGGGGATCCTTTTTCCCCTTATTTGTTTGTTTTATGTATTGAACAACTTGCTCTTAAGATAAATGAGCTGAATGTTGTTGGTATTTGGGAGCCTGTTCATATATCTCAAGGTGGTCCTCCTTTATCTCATTTGTCTTTTGCAGATGATGTTCTTCTTTTCTATAAGGCCAATGACGAGCAGGTGCAAGTTGTTTCCTCCACTTTGGAGGAGTTTTGTAAAGCCTCTAGTTTGAAGGTTAATCTGGATAAGTCTAGGTTCATTGGTTCTTGTGGTGTTTTGTCTACACATAGGGCCAAACTTGAGGAGATATTGGGTATCAAAAGTGTGAGTGAGATTGGCAAATACTTAGGGATGAAGTTGATGACGAGACGTGTTAAACGATCGGATTTTCACCACATTAAGGAAAGGGTCATAGGGAGACTTGCTTCATGGAAGGGCAAACTTCTCAACAAGGCAGGAAAGCTCTGTCTAGTTAAATTGGTGTTAGCTTCCTTACCTATTTACACCATGCAGACGCTTTGGCTTCCACAAGGAGTGTGCAATAGTTTGGACAAGGCTTTAAGGTCCTTCATTTGGTTGAAGAATGGCAATGCTAGGTTTTGGTCTCTAGTTGGTTGGGATACTATGGTTAGACCTAAGGACAAGGGTGGGCTCGATATTCGGGGCTCAAGACACATAAATATTTCCCTCTTAGGGAAGCTTGTATGGCACCTAATCCACTCTCCTCATAAGCCTTGGGTCCAGGTGATGCGTCATAGATGTATGTGGTCCTCATCGATGCTTTCAGTAAGAAGGGGCGCCAACAGTTCTTACGTTTGGCAGGGTATTTTAAAGGCTTTGGAGTTCCTCCATGACGGTTTTGTTCCCAAGCTCGATGGTGGGAACTATTCGTTGTGGTTTGAGGATTAGCTTGGGACAAGTCCTCTTGCAATGAGGTTCAGTACGTTCATGTCTCTGATTCATAACTAGTTATTGTAGATTGTTGGCAGGGTACTGACTGGAACCTGGGAATTCTTTATACCTCTATCCCCACGAATATCCTAGCTAAGATTCGAGAGGTAGAAATTCCCACGGATGATAGCAGTGAGGATACATTTGTTTGGAAAGGAGACCCTTTAGGAGTTTACACTACTGCCACGGGATATAAGTGGTTACAACGTACTCAGTTGTTGAGTGGGCATTCCGTTTGGAAACAAGTTTGGAGGCTGGGTATTCCAAAGAAGATTAAGTTTTTCTTTTATGGCAAGGATTGCATTTGGCAATTCCTACTAATACCAAAAGGTTTCGATGTCATCTTGCAGAGCGACCTTCCTGCTCTCCATGCTCATGCTTAGATCAGGACATTCTTCATGCTTTGCGAGATTGTGCACACTCACAAGAGATATGATTGCGAATTGGTGGAATATCGCAACTTGTATTTTCAGGGTCTGACTCATTCTCCTGGTTACATTCTCTAATAAGGCATAAGGAGGTGGTTAGGTTGGTCACTATCGTCTGGTGGATATGGAGATTGCGCAATAATATGGTATTTGAGTCTAAGTATTGGACTCCGGAGTATGCTTGTCACATGATTCATGCCTTTTGCTGAGAATGCTTGGTTTCTTCAGAAGACAGATACAGGGAGCATCATATCTGGCTAGTGCCTACCTTTAAGTTCGTACCTCAAGATTAATGTGGATGGAAGCTGGGTGGAGGTCATGCAATCTATGGGGATAGGTGGAGTGATACAAGATGTGGTTGGTCAGTGGCTGTGTGGATTTGCAGGGTTAGTGGGAAATGGTGACTCTCTCGGTGCTGAGTTGTTGGCCATAGCAAGGGGGTTGGTGATCTATTGGGAGTCAGGATACAGAGAGTTGGTTTGTGAGTCTGATTGTGCAGCTGCAGTGGCTGCAATTAACGAGCAGGCGCAGGAAAGAGTTAACTGGCATAAGCATGGGGATGTCATGAGGGATATTCAACAACTGATCAAGAGAAATTGGCAAGTGTCCATTGTTTTAGTCACTTGGGAAGCAAATTGCGTTGCTGATATATTGGGCTAAATGGGGAGCTATAAATAATAACGTGCAGTATAAATGGAGTACGCCTCCAAGTTTTGTCCTGGACGCTATTGGACGTGATTTGCTATCAGTATCTTAGTTTCTTTGTTTGTTTTTATTTTCATACATGTACCCAAAAAAAAAATATTACACTATAATATACACACTTTCAGGCACAGGTGTGCATGTGTTTTCGCTAATATTGATAAAATATAAGGGGTTTTGTGTAGATTTAAAAAATAGAGAAGATTTTGTGAAACCCTCTCCAATTAAAAAAATAAAAATGGAGTGTGCAATATATACATCTCATCATTCAATGTATGTATGAAACACGCAAAATAAAGAAGTTGGGGTAATTTAAACTTAATTATATTGTTGCTTTAATACTGTTTAGTATAATATCTCTCAAATGTGTAAATTTATAATTTCTTTTAAAATAAAATTCATACATAATAATTTGGACATATCATGCATATATACATGGTGAAGAAGAGTAAATTTGGACATATGGTGAACTAGAAATTTATTTCCCAAAAAAGATAGATATAAACCCCAATTATAGAAATCAGAATCAGAATCACTTACAAAGAAGAAAAAGAAAGAAGGAAATAAAATACTCTATATTACAGAATTTCTAGGGTTTGTACCTCCCTACCTAAAAGACCCCCGAACTCACTCATTGACTTAACGTCCTCTCACCTCACTCAATGACTTGATGTTCTCTCCCTTATCTTTTCCTCCCTTTTATGTTTGCTCCTAACCGTTTCCCTTTCCTTCCAACCCTTTTTGCCACATGAGCATTGTTGCTACAACCCAAATCCTTCTTTTGCCCCTTATGCATATTCCCCACATCATCCAACATAGAAGTACCCAACAGTTTCATTAATTCAAATGATAGTTGACGGCCCATAAATTGACACATCCATAGATTTCTAACCTCCGTTCAGTTGTTGATTAATATATAATTGGTACTCCACATAATTTGTATTAAACTTCAATGCCAGTTGACTTAAAGTCATCATGACATTTAAAAAAAAAAGGCAATCTTAGTAACTAATTCAACATAAAACAAAAAATTTTACCTTTCCAAACGTGTCGTGGTCCCAAACTTCAACAATTAGCATATCATGTAATCCATCCTCCACAACAAAGTCAAATGTTTGATTCCAAACTGGATTCAAGCTGTCATTCACAACCTGAGAAATTAGCAAACTTTTAGGGCCATGTAAGTTCGTAATATGTTGATAATTAGTTAAGCCACAAAATTGGGAATACCCTAGTTTTGTTTTTGGTTTCTGCTTTCTTCAAGGTAAGAACAACAAAAGGATCAGATTTCCCCATGAAATCTGTTGCAGGCAAGTCTTCAGCAGATATTACAGTAACAGAAAGGACCCCTCTAATAATAACCTCCTTTTTCTTTTGGGTAACTGCATTTGCATTTCCATTAGACTCTATCCCATTCGTTGCATTTTTAAGAACCTTTTCCAAAGATGTCATCGAGTAGTTGGGAGCAAATGGGTTTGTAAAGCTATTCTCCATGCCAAATGGATAGTACAAGAGCTCCAAATGTACCTAAGCAGAAAGAACAATAATTATAGCAGGTCTGATTTCACTTAATTATTAGGGAAAAATTGCCCTTGTTCAAAAGTCTCCCAGCAAAATTTTGATTATAAATTATTTTGAACTCAAATGAAGCCAATACAAACACACTTAACAAAGAAGCAAATATATTTATTGTCATACATACAATTAAAAATATGTTCACAGTTGATTATAAACTAGGAAATGATTATAAATTCACATTGACTGGTATTTTTGAACTATGATGAAGCACCTACACTTCAAGAGAGCAGTTGGGTTTGTCACACATAGGGTTCAAATCAATACAACAGGATGACAATTTTGAAGTTTGAACAGTACTTTCAGGAATTAAATTTTAATATTATAGTATGACAACAAATATATTTTGATTGACGGACAGTCCGACACTAGGAACCACAAGTTCTTTTGAACGCACTTTGCACGTATCGTAGGCATATTTTCATACATGTGTATGCATTTTCATGCTTAGGCTCTTAAATATGTAGTTATATAATAATTTTAGCATATGATCTACATAGAATTGAGCCTTATATATTGGACTATGCTGTGTCCATGTTATAAGTTATAACCTTCCTCCATCGCCCATGTGATGTCTATGCCTCATAGCTCCTTGATTTAATAGTAAACATCCTCTATAATTAAAACTTTTAACTAGATCAGATTTCTAAAAGATGTTAAACTCATGTACCAATCTTAGTTACTAATTTTTTACAGAAAAAGGTTGTTTCCTGACTCATGGCTCATGAGCTGGTTTTGATTTCCAGTTTTTCACATAATGGCCATAGTCAACATACGTGCTTACAATTCACAAGTGTGCATGAAAGAGGAAGAGGTTTTCACAGAATGAATTTCTAATGCATACTCCCATTTGCACATGAAGCAACCCATTTGCATACTCCCATTTTCACATAATGCATACTCCATATACATCAATCTGTATATGGAGCAACCAAGCCAATGCTTCTTCTTGTATTCTATGGGAAGATGCTTAGACCATGTGATAATTCATGAAGGATAGGTTAACGATGACTCGAATATACTTTATCCATAAAGAAAGGAAGGCAGAATAGAAAGAAGCTGTGACTAAAGGCCCTTAGGATGCAACCTAATCTTGCTTTTTCTACCACTTAGCTACCTTGTACATCATAAAAGTAGAGTGAATCAATATTTGCTAACAATTAGCTGATACTAATGTTTCTAAACCAATTTGAAACTGTAATTTCAAAAAGCAGTTGAAATAGGAGATATATGACAAAAAAGTGTATCAAGTTCAGCTTTATCCAGCTCAAGGTATGCTGCTAAAAGGATTGCATTCTGCTAACCTAATTTCAGAAAACACAGAATAGCTAAGCATTATAGTGTTAGTGGGGGTTCAAAAGGTGAACTCCAAAGTCACAAAAAATTTCTCACCTAAACCACGAATCTTCTAGCCATCAATAGTTTTAAGTTTTAATATAGCAAGTCATACATGTATTTCTCACCTGCCCTCTGTTCTTGTTATCCCTTTGGATCTCCAAATCCTTGACCAACTTCAACCAAACATCCTTTACTTTACCAGGTTGAAGTTCACTAAGCCGTAGCTGAGCACATCCAATCAATTCAGATGACTGTAAACCCTCAGAATCATAAACTTTAACAATTAAGTGCTGAGTGGACACATCTTCAACAATAAATTCAAAGTGTTCATTCCAAATTGGATTCAAATCATTGTTCTGGAGGGAGAAAAGTAGAAAACAAAATTAGTTATTTCTTCCATAATTGAAATCCAATAAATTCTCTAGAGAGAGAGAGGAAAAAGAAACTAACTTACAATTGTCTTGCTTTTCTTCATTCTGTTGCGTAAAGGCCGTATGTATACTACAGCATATGGATCTGATTTTCCAATGATATCCTTGTTTGTTAATTCCTTTGCTTGCACAAGCTTTACTTCTAATATCCCCACAGGCTTCAACTCCAAATCACTGAACAAGAAAATACAGTGAGGTTCATAGTGAAAACCTGTGATTTAACCAGCTGAGACCATAGTGAAAGTAGTCCCGTGATCAACAAATCATTAGAATATTGAGAAAATATCACATAATTTGTTATTATATCCTAAGAATAGAGTATCTTAGATGGTCTCTTAGTAGTGTTTCCAAGTTTCGTTGAATGTCATGATTACCCCAATTTAGTTAGGATTAGGAGTCTAGTATTAATATAAATACGAGTCATGCTTTGTATTGTGTGTCGCATCCTTCATAGTTCATACCAATATCAACATAATTTTATTATAATGAGTATTTTTTTCCTCCCTCTATACCTAAACCCTCTAATTTCAACATAAGAACCAGAAAAATAAAAAATATCCTGTGATTGATACAGCCACATTAATTAGTACTGCCAAATTGACTGGTGGACCAGACATAAAGCAACGTAGAGATACATATTTCCAAAGGCTACCTTGGTCTAGCATCTACACATGTCCCTCAGTATTATGCATCACTATTTCATAGATGATAATTAGTTAGAAACATAACTTGTATCATGAAATCTCGTTTATAGCTCATTGGCAGTCATTACTTATATAATTATTAGATTACATCTTCTAATGATTCCAAATCCTCTAAAATAAGTAAATAGTTAAGGGTTTTAATTAGAGTATGCAAGCAGCTAGCTTTATTGTGTTGGATCTCCGCTAGTTAAACATATTTTGTGGCGTGCAATTGTAGCTAGTTTTGTTACTGTTGGAGATTCTACATCAACTAGTGATATGACCAAACAAGTGTATATAAGTGGGGGACAATCCTCACCTTACAAGCTGGTTTTATAAGGTTGAGTTAGGCTCAAACCCACATTCTAAGATAGTATCAAAGCCTATCCTAGCGATTGTTGTTGGACCTATCAGGCCACCCGCTATCGAGCCATTATCAAACCACCTGCAGATGTCTAGTCTTACAAACTTTACACTCGAGACAGCTGTAACTAACTCAGTTGTGTAGGGTTCTGTTATTGAGACTCTATAAGTGCTCTCATCATTCAGAGACACTAACCTTATGCTTGTTTAAGTGTAAATAGAAAGGTAGGAAATGATGAGTGCGATAAGACAGAAATACCAAATTTCTACTATTTGTTTGAGAGAAGAAATAAGAATGAAAACTTTTAGTGGACCCCACATATAAAAAAAATCCTGCCTAAAGTGGGGGGAAATGTTTGTTACATTTGATTTTATTTTTTTTCTGTTTTACTTTTTTAAAAATTAAATATTTTTTGTGACAAAAAATAATAAATAATTTTATGTTAAGAAAAAAATATGGTAAAAAGTTTAAAATTTTTTGAGTTAAATTTAATTTTTTAATTAGTATAAAATGCTTTTTTGTATAGTTTATTTATTTATTTCTACCCACTCTTCCAGTCATCTAAACAAGCAAAGAAAATTTTCTTCACTTCTTTCTTTTTCAATTATATCCATTCAAACAACACATCTTTTTTACCCTATTTCTCTTTTACTTCTATCCTTCCTAATTTTTTCTCTCTTATTTCTTTCCTCTTTATTTAACATCTAATCCAAACAAACCATTAGTGTATGTTTGGTAATAAATTTTTTTTTGAGAAATAATCACTTATTTTTTAAAAGTGCTCATAGGAAGCTGGCAAAACTAAGTGATAATTTTTCCAAAATAAGCTAAACCAATCACACAATAATTTTGACTTTTAGATCAGAAAACTTCTAGTGCCAGATTCAACTCTCTCTCTCTCTCTCTCACACACACACAGATCCAGCTTAATTTCTAATAAAACATAGTGTACTCAAATGCAGTAGAAATTTCAGAGTCAACAACACCCCCCCCCCCCCCCCCAAAAACCAAGAAATTTAAGCCTGGCAATAACAAAAAGGGAACGACAATGATAAAATTGAACTGTGTTCGTGTGATCCTTCTCTATTTATTTGATTTACCTGTAATCTCCAGGCAAAATGGGTACCACTTTTCTTACAGGCCATGTAATGGAATCTTCAACAGCATCCCGAATTGCCCCCTGTAACAATTTACTAGACCTAATTATTATAGAACATTTGAATTTCAGACACTTAACTAATTCATCTAATTAGAGAGAAAAGGACAAAAAAAGAAGCAGAAAAAGATATAGGAACATGTTAGGATCCAATTGCAAGGTATGGACTTGAGTCCCACATCGAAAGCATGGGATTCTAGTGTGGGGTTTGTAAGGCCTTGGGCTCTCCAACTACAATAACTAGCTTTTTGTGATGTGGTTCTCCCAAGGTTCTTATCAATTGGTATCAAAGCTTTCCACCATGCCTCTCAACTTCAAACAAGCGGTGCAGGTGGTGGCGTCAGCATTGTAGTGTTCACCCAGGACTAGTTAGCGGGCACTGAGGCTATAAGGCCTTGAGCTCTCCAACTACAACGGCTAGCTTTTGTGGTTTAGTTCTCTCAAGGTTCATATATCATAAAGAAAGAATAATAAGCTAATTATTCTGTTTATGAAAGATTAAATTGTGTATAATATAAATATAAATGAAACACGGTGCAGTACCGAATATAGATACACTAGCAGACACCAAAAGTAACAGAGGTATATGCAAACACATAGAAATGAACACAATAATGACTTTATTTATATTTTCTATATCAAACCAATTACATGAAACATTCCTCAGATTGACAATTCACTGGTTATATAGACACTTAAAAGTTCGTTTCAAAAGATTTCACAAGGGTATAATTAGAATGACAAAAATACATAAGTATAAACTTAAAAATGAATTCACGAGTTGCAAATATATGCACAAGTTCAGTGCACTAGATTTTTTACTTAATACTAGAAATTGAACAGATAATGTGCACTAAAAATGAAGAAATGAAAAAAGTGGAAAGATAGGAAAAGTGATGGAGAGGAAGTGGGATGTAATTATAAAACCTATTTGTTTTTAATTTCAAATTTACATTCATAATTCTACATCTTTCATAATTGTATTTAACAATAAGTTAATACATAAAGAACTTTTGGAAATTTTTTTGACAGAAAGTGAGGATGAAAACCTACCTTTTGTTTTCTTTGCTAATACTTACTAGTAAAGATATTTGGTCAGTAAAGGTAAACCTCAGTTACAAAAATTCACTTGAGAACAATTGGCTTTTCTCTAACCAAAGTAAAATGAATACAAAGTTATGGGCATTTTTTTCAAAGAATGGTGAGAAGTGAAAAACAATCCTCTATCAAATTTCAATAAATGGCAAATCAGAAAAATAAAATGACAAGAAATTAAAAAATCTACTGGAGCTGATATAATTCAATCTTTAACCAACATTTGTGTGCTGTGTATAAGATTCATGGCTTTTATAATGATAAAAGGGTGACCAAAACATCATATCTACTTGGAAGACAACAATAATTTAAAGTTACGAGTTTGTATTCATGGCTTTTATAATTCATTCTTTAACCAACATTTGTGTGCTATGTATGAGATTCAAGGCTTTTATAATGATAAAAGGGTGACTGTAACATAATATCTACTTGGAAGACAACAATAATTTAAAGTTACAAGTTTCCGCATCAATACTAGAAATGCTTTCAAATAACATAATGTGCTCCATGACAATTAACATGACATATTCATCATCAGAGTCAGAGAGATGTTAACCTACAGCAAAGAATCACGAAAAGCTGCAAATGGGTATCATTAAACAACAATGGGATTAGTCCAAACCTCAATTGCATCATATAATCCAGGGATTGTTGATATGTCGCCACCAATGACTTTTAGAGTAAAGTCCAACTTTTTCTGAAAGTTAAAATTTTCTGAAATGATTAAATATATTACATGTGGGTGCATAAGGTTTAATGTCTTTGTAGAAATATGGCTTGGCAAGTGTTTCAGGCATGCATAAAGAAATGTGTGAGAGAAGGGCATTGCATGTGGCTGTATTGAAGAGAGAGATGTCATGAGAAGAGGGGCTGTTTTCATAACTAGCAACTGCAACCACCAAGTCACAAAGGTGGCAACCTTGCTGTTGCACAAAGGCTCACCCACTATGCAAGAAAAATTAAATACAAATCTAAAATCAATCGGATTCTATCCATGGGACTAATGCAATTATTTTAACAAATTATTTGGCTAGATCTTGCAAAACATATAACCTAAGTTTAGCTTAATTAAAAAATGAACCTGTAGAAGGTGTTTGGCCCCATTGTATTACAATTACAAAAAAATGAACAAATTCATTGAAATCTTGTCCAAATGTAGGTGCACTGAAACAAGTAAGAAATGAATGGATTTAAGAAAAGATATCATACCTTCTGCCTTAATGAATAGCTAACAGCTCCAAAACCAGGAAATTCATCAACTAGTGGCTTAAAGATCAACCTGAAAACACCCGTAAATCCAATATTTTTTACCTGAAAAGAGAGTATGAGAACACAAAATCAATATACTCTTTCAAGGAATAACACTTGCAAACTTAATATACATTAATTGCGCACAAATGACTGATGTCTAATAATCAGAAAGCTTTTACTCATAAGCATTCCACAATTTTTTGTGCATGTTAATAATCATGACAAAGGCAGAAGGAGGAGATTCTTTCCTTCACCTAGTTAAATGGTGTTCTATTCTCATATCAACGGGGTACCATTAATGAAATATAAAAGAATGAACAAGTCTAATATAGCATTCAGTTTCAGAGCTAAATGGATTAGATCTCCAAATAAATTGGAAGAATTTGGGCCTTACAATAGTTTGATTGTGTGAAAAGAAAAGGCATGGTTTGGCATGGAGCCTTCAAAGATAAGGACGGGGAATATTAATACAATAACCTGAACAACTGGACCATTTGAAAGCATCTAACCAGCTACTAGTAATAACTAGTAACCAGACATACAGTGGTAGTAAAAAGTTGAAAGTACCTGCACTGGTAGTGCAACACCAAGCAGAGTTTTAATATCAAGAATAATACTTGGATTCCCATCCCACTGCATTTCCAACTCCATTGTAACACCATCCCCTCCATCCTCAATTATTGACACTCCTAAAGAAGAAGATCAACAAATTAGAAGCTCCAAAGAAATGTATGACATTGATTAGCAAAATCCTTAAAAAGTGAAATTAGCATGATAACATGATGGCATAAAATAGGGAACAAAATATATAAACTTAAGCAAATATGAGAAACATCCTCCCTCACACACTAGAAACCACTTGTGTAGATATTTTGCAAAAGTTCACTTAGATAAGCAAGATTAGAAGCAAGGGATCAACAAATAACCACATTCATGAACTTGTTAGGATTCAATTCAATTATACAAGTTTAATGGCATGCCTCCCGCGACAGTTGAAGAATAGGAACAGGTAAAAATGAAACACAACGGAGAAGTTGTGATTTTCCCTCCTCGGTGCTTGACGTAGGATGGAGATTAGAAAATCATTTTAGCGCCCCAGAAGCAGAGGCCAAAACTCGTTAGGTTGGTGCAAAACCTGAAATCTAGTTGTCCTCCATTTTCAAATTATGTTAGAGACATTACAGAAGTATTAAAAAACCATTTATGTGCCTAACTGTTAAACTTTTAGCATAGTTGGTTTCATGACAATTTACCCACACTTTTGTTTTACTTAGCAAATATATAATACTTTTCATTCCCATTTTCCATCTTGTTGGTTTCCACTCCACTCAGCACTACAAGCCAGTTCCCTAGCTGTCCAAGTCCAGCAACACAAACAAGTCTCGGACTGTTGACAAATCACAAATACTTCTAAATAGGCACTATCTAAGTTTTTATTCAACAAAGGGAAAGAAAACTACCACATAACAACAGTCACCAATTGCGCCAAAGGAAAAGTGGACTGACAAAAATCCAAAGAAACGAACCGACCTGTAAACTGTGGCGCCACAGTACCAAGAGTAAACTTGGAGAACTTGAGAGCAGCCAAAACCACGGGTCTATACTCTTCGAGAATCGGTTCCACCGATGCCTTTATGAGCTCAGAAGCAGCCTAACAAAACCGATGCAGGAAAAAAAAAATTGAACAACCGCGGCGAAAGCCACAACTAAAGCACACAACACGAGCTACCTCATTGACATAGGGCCAGATCTTGGTGAGATGCGAGTTAAGCCAAGTTAACTGAAAACAATAACACGAGAACGTGAGTCGGCGAAACGAAATAAGAGGATTGAAGAAGGTGTGTCGAGAGAAGAAGGCTCAACTTCTGGCTGGAAGAGAAAACGACCCAGGAAGGGTAGAACTGAGGCGGCAAGATCTTTCTGGAATCTTCGACGGTCATTCTGGCGAAGGCGGCGACGGTGGTGGCCAGCTGGGATCGTTGGGCGGCCCGCGCATTCTCGCTGCGGACGAAGCCCACTATGATGCCCAGGCCCACGATTATTCCGATCACCACTCCGAAAACGAAGCCCATCGATATGCAGAGAGTGTGAAAAGCGTGAGACTCGTTCGGTTTCAGAGTTTGACAAGAATCCAAAGCATTGAACCTGTGAGTGATGGTGATAATAAAAAATAATGATAGTTACTGCATTACGTTACTGTGGTGATTAGGTTGGTTTGGTTGTCAGGGGCGATATAAACGGTGTAGGAGTCCGCATAGTACCTATGGCTATTTCAATTGTCCGGAAGTCACACAAGTTCTCGCATTCTTGGTAAATGAATGTCGGATTGACCTTTTTTTTATTTATTTATTTACTCTCCTGTTCCTGCCGTCACACCAATCAAATGTCGCCTTATCGCAATTTTGCCTCTTCGGATAAGGTAGTTTTAAATTGATTTGATTAACAAAAATAAATAAATAATACGTTTTATATGATATGGGTGGGTATGTGTTGGGTTTATTCGAGTTCAGAGATACTTGATCCAAATTTATTAATATTAATTGATTTGGGTTGGTTTAAATTTTTAATTTTTTTTATATGTCGAATCAATATAATCATATTTAAGTTGGTTCGAGTTGAGTCATCAAGTCTATTAATAAAAAAATAAAGGAAAGAATAGAAAATCATAATGAAATAGAAAATCATAAAAAAATAAAAAAAGTTGATGAATAGTTTACAAAGTTAGAATTATAAAAATACACAATATAAAAATTATAGAATTACACAACACAAAAAATTTTGAAAATTAAAATGGTATAGGTTCGAGTTGGTTTGAGTCAGGTCAACCTCTATATGTTTAAGTATGATACCCAAATTGATTTCATTGGGTTTACAATTTTAATATCCAAACCAAACTCATAGCCTAAATCAATTTAAAATTTCTCTTTCAATTTGGTTCAGTTGATTGGGTCGATCTAGACCCATGTAGACCCCTGATATGATTTGGTTGAAAAAAGGGAGATATTTTCTTGTTGTGTGTTTTAAAATTTTAAAAAAAATTATAATTATGTAAAATTATATTCATATTTATTGTTTGTATGAATCAATTAAAGTTGACACTACTGTTGCACGTTGATTGAGTAGGGATTCTTTCAAAACCATTGTTGGTGAATGGTGATCACCCATGGCGAACAAAGAACAACAGTGATCACCTACAAACACTTTGATGCTTAAGTAAAAGTGAGTGTTAAGAGCATCTTCAATTGGGTTCTTAAGGGGGTTCTTGAGTGTAAAAACATGTTCTTACCCAGTTCACTATTAAAAAAGCTTGACCTAACTGTCAAATGTAAGAATTGGTTCTTATGGTTAAAAATGGGACAAAAAATAACAAACCCAAATTAATAACAAAACTAGCCAAAAAACCCATAAACAATCTAGAACAAATAACCCAAAAATGCCAAAAAGTAACCTATAAAAGGGAAAAAGGGGAAGATCACAAATTAGTCACCGATGGTCATTGTAACGTCTGGCGGCTTTCAGGATGAGTGACTATCCCCACAAACCAACACAAGACTTTTCAACGTGCTTTGTCCTCACTTACACACTTCCTTAGAAACTTTCTAGGAGGTCACTCATCCCATAATTGCTTCAAGTCAAGCACGCTTAACTGTGGAGTTCTTAAGTGATAGGTTACCAAAAAGTAAATGCATCTTGTTGGTATAGGTAACACTTATTAATTCCTTTAAGCTATCATCAACCGTACAGTTCCATACCTGCACAACCTTTAGATCCTTCTCATTCAGGTGTGTATTCGAGTCATTCATGTTTCCCTCCCACTAGAAGCCTGCCAAGAGCCACTCATGTCCGTGCCTTATCTCTTTTGCACCGGCAATCACTTCCCGCCTTCGTCAGCACTCGAGATGTTACATGCCCACCAGCTTCTGCTTGGTTCGTCCTCGAACCACACTGTACTAGGAAAGAGGCCCTGCTTTGATACCACTTTGTAACGCCTAGCCGCTTTCAGGATAAGTGACTGTGCCCACAAACCAACACAAGACTTTTCAGCGTGCTTTGTTCTCACTCACACACTTCCTGAGAAACTTCCCAAGAGGTTACCCATCCTATAATTGCTTCAAGTCAAACACGCTTAACTGTGGAGTTCTTAAGTGATAGGCTACCAAAAAGTATATGCATCTTGTTGGTATAGGTATCACTTATTAATTCCTTTAAGCTATCCTCAACCGTACAGTCCCATACCTGCACAGTCTCTAGATCCCTCTCATTCGGGTGTGTATTCGATTCATTCATGTTTCCTTCCTGCTGGAAGCCTGTTAAGGGCCACTCCTTGTCCGTTGCCTTATCTTTTTTGCACCGGCAATCACTCCCCGCCCTCGTCAGCGCCCAAGATGTTATAGTCGTTGTCACCGCACCTAACAAATTTGGGGCCACACATTGTCATCGTCACTTAGTGGAGGAGATATAATGCCACACATTGTCGATCACACCAATGGTTATTGCTAAATGGAGGAGATTATGCGTCGAGAAACAAATAGAGAAAGGCACAATAAAGATGAATGGGGAGGATTTAGGAGGAAGAAATGGGCAAAAGAGGGTTTTGAGAAGTGTAAGGGCAAATGAAAAACAATGTTGGGGAGAATGAAAAATAGTGACAAAAAGGGTTATGTGTGAAAGATTATGGAGATTAAAGGAGAAATAAAAAAATAGTATGTCGTGAAAAATTAAAGGTTTAGGGGGATTGAAAAATGAAAGCGGTAAAAAAGGTTTCTATATTTAAAAAAAAATTGTGATAAAAAAAATTGTTATGATAAAAATGATTAAAATAATATATTTTATTTTGTGCATGTTTACTATTTAACATGACATGAGATGTATCTCACTCCTTTTTTCTGTATGTGTTTCCTTGTATATCATTTGGATGCATATGACACTCAGCAAGATGCTCATAAGTGACCATGGAGTAGAAACGTTGGTCTCTTTATGTTGATGTTTTCCTTAGTTGTTGGTTTAATTATGTCTTACTTTGGGATTCATACGTAGTGTGGCATCGAGGTCGGGATTATTACTCTATTTATTTTGGTTTGGTTTTATGCTCTAACAACCTATGATTTACATTACATTTTGTGTAGAAGACTTGTATGGTCGTTCGTGAACCAAAACTATTTTCTTTTGAATTATGAGTTTTTAAGGCATGAACCTGTTGTGAAATGTGGAGTTCTTTACCTTCGCTTACAAAAAAAAAATGAATCCCATATTTTATTTCATAAAATGAAATATTACCTTTTTTCTGCACAAGTTTATATTGATAAATGTTTTTGGGATATAGGATGTCATACATGCCATCTAGCACACTTTTTTTTTACCATACTCTCTAACATTGATTAAAACTTATTGAAAATCACAATTTTCTATAAGTTTCACTTCTTATTTAATAAGTCTCGCTTATGATTTTGTAATTTTCAATAAATTTTAACCAATAGTGTAGAGTGTGTTAGAAAGAGTGTGCTAAGGAGAATATTATCAATTCTCCTTTACTAGTACTACAATACAAGAAATTAGTAGCTAACACCAAAAAAGAGCAATCCATATTGATACTAAAAATAGTGCTTTAAACAAAAATAATGTTTAACCCAAACACAAGTTCAAATTCTCACAGAATAGCCTTAAAGGCCCAAAAGTTTTCCATTAGAGCTTTCCTAACCAACAAAGTATCATTTAAATACTATGTTAACGAAATATTTATCCCCTAATTAATCGCAAAAAATAGAGAATATCCCATGTGAAAAGGGCATTTCCCATTATACCATACAAACTTTCAACAACAGTTAAAAAGAAAAAAAGGAAACAAGGGATTCCCTACTGTCTTACCTTAAACCTTTAAACATAGGTATGTCCTCCGTTGGGCACCCATTAAAAAGAATTGAGAGTGTCTCGTGGAAAACACATGCTCAAATCCAAGTTCTCCACTTCTCATAAAAACTCAATTTACGTAACATATAATTTAAAAAGCCCAATTCACAAAGTCACAAGCCTTTCAAAGTCAACCTCAAATACAAAGCAATGCCTTATATTTCTTTGAACCAAGTCCACTAACTCATTAACCAAAAGCAAACCATCCAAAATTTGCTAGTTAGGCAAAAAAGTTGTTTGACAAGAGGAAATAACAAAGCCTATGATGTTTTTTAAGCAAATGATAAGAAGATTTTAAATAATTTTACACCCACTACCAATCAGAGAAATATACCTAAACTCATAGATCATTTGTGGATTATTATTTTTGGCACCTAGGTGATAAACGAAGATAAAAGCCCCTTTAGAAACTTAGCATGACAGTGAAATTCGTGAACCAATTCACATACCTTATCCTTAAGGAGGTTTAACATTTGTTATAAAATGTGAGATTAAAACCATCAGGTCCCGTACTCCCCCCATAGCTCCACACTACATCCTCAATCTTTTCAAGAAAAAAGGAGATGTAAGAAACTCGAGATAATTGCTTGAACTGTACTTCATCAAGTGTAAGGAGATCCATGAATAGTTCAACATATACTTTTTGAAAATGAATCATTAATAACACCTATAGTGTCACCTATTCAATTCAATTGTCGCCTAATTTAATAGCTAATATTTTATTTTGTCTACACCTATACTTGAGGCATGTGTGAAAGAATGTAGTGTTTGGATTGCTTTCTTTCAACCACCTTACTTGAGCCTTAAGTGAGGGGAGACTTTCCTTAATTCTAAGCCAGTGCCACATTTTCATTATAACGTCCTCTTTTGCTCTAATTCTAAAAGATACAACATTAATTCTTGAAGTTGCCACATAATCCAACAAATTAAGCTTACACCATATAGCTTAGAAGTAACATTGCCAAAGCTTTCCTTATTCCACATTTTCAATTTTTCTTTTTGTAGCTTTAACTTCTCCTTAGAAGCAAACATCTTCCACCAATCTACCTTAAGGACCCTTCATTTACTAAAGACAAAACGAATAAAAGTCTTTTTTTTTTATAACCAATAATTGTTCAATTGAAAAGGCTTTGGTCCCTAATTACGCATACCACGATGCAGCACCAAAGGACAATGATTAGAGATATCCCTATTATCCACCCATTGAGTTAATACCTTGCATAGAGTTATTAAATCCTCTTATAACAAGAATCACACGACTCATAACAGAATCATAAAGCCTAAACCAAGTGAATATTTCTCCAAACATAATAACATCTATCAACTCCATACCATCAATGAACCCATGAAATTCTTCAAACTCTCTATGGTCCACCTTTAAGGTAGACCCTTTTCCTTTCACTTTTTGCCTTTACAACATTAAAGTCCCCTGTCAGTGATCCTTCAAATTCATGCTTAAACATACGTAGCTCTTTGCCACATCTTCCTTACTAAGCAAAATATATAAGGAGTATCCATTTATCACAACACGTTAGTGGCTAGATATTTCTCATTTTGCACAGGGACACAAATATCCCTGTCTAGTAAACATGTACTTCAAATGCAAACACCTAAGCCTCCATATAAACAAGTAAACTGTCAGGCAAATCATTAGAAGGTTTAAAAATTCACTAAAATTCCTTACCTCCCCACACACTCTCCACTATAAAGCATATTCCACAATGAGATATGATACACATACAATAATTTGTACAACACTTTTTGTATCTATCTATTTCTGTCATTATGAGATATAATAAATGATGTGTAGAAAAAGATAGACACAAAAAAGTTTTATTGTATAAACTGTTGTATGAGTTGTACAAATAACATCTCTATTCCACATTTTGGTTTCATACAACAAACAAATATATCAATTTGCTTTAGATTTTAATGATTCGTGCAAGTGAAATTTCAATTGCTGATAATCGTAATCCTTTAAAACCTAAGATCAATAATTGGGACATGGAAATAGCTACGAACTATATGGCTTATGAGTTATATGAAATCATTCAGGATCATGATAGTTGCTACATGTTTATTTTAGGTAACATTGTGTTTGGGAAATGGAAAAAGAGGGGAAAGGGTGTAGTGACTAAACAAAAACAAAAACAAAAAATCACATGATATTCATGCTCAAAAAACTATCATGCAAAACAACATTAAAGCATGCATTATATATAGGACTAAAATCATGAAAAAAGACTTTAATGTCTTCATTTTTTTTATTTGTGTTTGACCTACCTATAAACATCGTTGTTCAATTTTATTTTATTTTATAAGAAAGGTAAAAAGATAAGCAATCTTATTATTATTTTTTCATTTTTATTCTATCCAGTAAACATGAAAATTTAGTTTTTTTTCTATATATATATTTTTTCATTTTCAGTCAATTCAAACAATGTTTCAAATCTACTTATTTTCTCTTTAATTTTTATTTTTAATTTTTTATTCATTCTTTTTCCTTTCCTTTCATTTTTTTTTTGAACAAAGTGGACTTAATTTTTTTTCCATAATCCTAATTTACTCAATAACTCACTTATCAATATTTTCTTAAGCTCATACGTATGTAAAAGAATTTTATTTAAATAGAGTAAATTACACTTATCTCTCCCAAGAGATGCAAGTATTACAATGTTCTCCCTTCTTATATTTAAATATACAGTTTAGTCTATTTAACTTTACACTCACCGTTAAAGTAAATTACACTCTTCTCTCATAAGAGATACGAGTATTACACTGTCTTTCCTTTTTATGTCGAAATATATAATTTAATTCATTTAACTTAACATTGTTGCTTCAAAAAAAAAAACTTAACACTGTTATAGAATATTCTTTAAAAGGTTTTAAAATATATTTTTAATTAAAATTATACTAAAATATTTTTAATTTACCAAGTTACCCTTTACTCATTCAATGTCCTAACATTACTTTTTGTCTACACATAAACATTGCTTCTCTACATTGGGAGTTGCGGGCAAAGTAAATGCTTTAGAAGTGACAAAACGTCTAACCAAATTTGTTATAAGTAGTATATAAAAAGACTGGAAATAATGTTTAGTGGAGAAAGAATTCATGACCAAAAATGTATTATAAAAATAAAATAATTTAGTAACATATTTTGTAAAAAAAAATGCACAAATATATTAACAAATGGTTTTATGCTAAAAAAAAAATTAATAGATATTATTATATTTTTATAGAAAAATAAAAATGGTGAAAAATTGTGGTATATTTTCATTTATTAAAAGATAAAACTGTATATCTTAAAATAAGAAAAGAGAAAAGTGAAATATTTACATTTCTTAAGATAGGATAGTGTAAAAGATATTTTAGTCATGCAATTATTTTTAACAAAAGATTTAAAAATAAAGTGTAATATGTTTACATCTCTTAAAGGAGAAAAGTGTATATTTAATAGAGAGGAGTACTAGCAACACACTTTCTAATACATTTTTTTAACACAGACTATACTATTAGTTAAAATTTATTAAAAACTATAAAATTAAGAGATAGACTCATTAAATACGAAGTGAGGCATACAAAAATTTGTGATTTTCAACCAATTTCAGCCAATAGTAGAAAATGTTTTAAAGTATTTGTTACTAGCATTTTTCCTTAACAGAAGAGGGGAGGGCGATGTAATACTTTCATTTCTTAGGAATTAGTAGTGTAAAAGATATTTTGGTAATATTTTATTAAAAGGAAACTAACAAAACTTTAGACAGGGGGTGATGTAATACTTACATCTCTTAGGGAATAGTAGTATAAAAGATATTTTGGTAATATTTTTTTAAAGGAAACTAACAAACTTTAATGAAAAATTTAAAAATAAAGTGTCATATATTGGAATCTGTCAGTGGAGAGGAATTGAGGAGTGTATATTTTAACATAAGAGGGGAAGGTGGTATAATACTCTCATCTTTCAAGAAAAGAAAGTGTAATTTATTCATTTAACTATATTAACAATGTAAAATATTTTTATCCTACTATCCAATTATAATTTATTATGTATGATCAAGGGAGAGGAATTGAGGAGTGTATATTTTAACATAAGAGGAGAAGGTGGTATAATACTCTCATCTTTCAAAAAAAGAGAATGTAATTTACTCATTTAATTATATTAACAATGTAAAATATTTTTATATTATTACTCACTTATAATTTATTATGTATGATAATATTATTAATTTTTATAATAACTATTTTAATAGTTATATCTAAAATAATTTTTAACTGATTTACAATATATTTTTTTTTATATTAACCATGAAAATTAAACTCGTACAAAAATAAAAAGGGAAACAAATATAAGCAATCACCGTACTATCATTATTTTCTTTATTTTTTTATTTTTACATCATATTTTTATATATTATATTTTATTATATCTCTCATCTTATTTTATATTTTAAAAAAATCTTATAAAAATATTTAAAAATAGACGGATGAAAATGTCAGAAAAGGCCAAAGTGAATGCCATGATGCAATTATCCTACTTATGGTTACGGTACTGTGCTCTATTATTTATGACATGAATACTCGTAGTACTTGATTAACGATCATTTAATTCCGCATGTAAAAGTCATGGCCATGGCCTGTTATTTGGTTGCAGTGGTTATCGCGGGGGTTAGCGACAAGATTGTCGTCCTGCAGGGTTGAGTGTGGGGATCGAATTAAAGTGAACAATTAATACAAAATACAAAAATAATAAATAAAGTAGAAAAATGATTCATACATTTAGAAGTCATCATGGATATAGTTAAATTAAATTTGAGATAAAATAAAATTTAAATCAATTAAATTTAATTAAACTTGATTGGCTTAAATATGTTTTTATTCTTTGTAAAATAAATGAGTTTGGATTTTAGTTCTTATAATCTTTTTTCCACTTTCATTCTCAAAAAACTAAAATCATTATTTTTGGTTTCTACTATTATGTGACGTTCATTAACTACTTATATGTTTAGTGGAAGGTCAAATAATCATTTTAGGTGGCACCTACTAGTGTCTATAGTATCATGTCAACATTAACTCTAAATTTATTTTTAATTTTTTTTAGATTCTTAAAATAAATTTTATTTATCTACCTTAAAATGAACGTTAAGGGCCAAAAATATATATTTCAAATTTTAGGAGAATGAAAATCAAAGCAAAATGTTTTACAGGGACCAAAACCAAAATTCTCTCATTTTATAAAGACAAAAAATAATGACGTCTAATTTTAAAGGAATATAAAACAAAGAAAAAATTTATAGGAACCAAAATAAAACTCGCTTATTTTATAAAAACTAAAAATATATTTAAACCTTATACAAAATCAATAAATTTAAAATTATGAGAAAAACGTGATTGAACACATATAAATTTTAATCATATTAATTCAAAGACAAAATGAATTTTTGCGTGTTAAATTCTAAAATAAGTAAAAAACATTTTTTTTGTAGAGACCATAAATATCTTTTACAGGAGGCAATTTTGCTTGAGCAAAATAGGACAATTATCCCTCTGAGTATTTAATGCAATTGTGTACTTAAGACTCGAACTCGAGACCACTAATTAAATTAAAAAACTTCACACTAGTTAATCTACGTGTTCAATTATAAGAAAAAACAATTTAACATGACAATACTAGAATAACTATTATTTTATTATTTCTCTAGTACGAAGAGTTATTGAAAAAAAAATGTATACAATAAATATTAAAGATAAGAATGCAACACAAAGCATATAACAGAGAAAACAACAAAAATACAAAATTTGACATTATTCGACACCTCTTGCTTACATCTACAAAAATGTCTTGATAAATATTTACTTCTTAAATAAAATTTCAAGTTTTCTTGAACAAACTTTAAAAATTCACTCCAAATACTGAATCACCTTACAAATTTGAGTCTCTCACTCAAAAGGTATAAGAAATGTTAACACTTTCACTAAGGATGGCAAAGCGGGTTCAACTCACTGGGTCGACCCGCCATTTTTGGCGAGGCGAGTAAGCTAGTAAAACACGTCAACCCGCCTCAACCCACCTCGCCAACCCGCGGGTTAGGCAGGTCAACCCGCAACCCGTCACTTTTTTTTTTCTCCTTCCTTAGTTATTGTACCAAATACATTAATTAAAAAAAAAGTAAAAGATGCTCTACACACACTTACTCCACATTCGCAATGTTATCCTAAAAAATATAATGACAACAATAGCACATGCGTTTGAGGTTAGTTCTACTTGTAATTAAATACAATTCAATGCTATATTAAAAAATATAATCCCTCATACTTTTGAATGAGATGTGTTATTTATTTTCAAGTAAATTATTTTTATAACTTTTGAATGAAAAAATATAATTTCTCTTTCATATATTTAATGTATAATAAAATTATAAGTCAAACAATCAAAGATTCAAAGTGATATAACGTGTATTAAAATAAAAATTATTTAATCCAATTCAATTAGATGATAACAAAAAAAACATAAATTTAATTGAGTTTTTTTTATAAACAAAAAGTGGGGTGGGTCAACACGTCAACCCGCCCTTTATACAACCCACTGACCCACTCATTATTCTTTGGCGGACCAACCGGCCAACCCACTACTAGGTGGGGAGGGTTCAACTTTTCAACCTACTTCTTGCCGGTGGGTCAACTTGCCTCACCTCACTTTTGGCAGGTTGATGGTGGGTTGGAACAGGGTGGGTTGACCCGCTTTACCACCCCTAACTTTCACTTATGATAGACCTTCTCACATATTTTCTACTTGGTACATGACATCCTTCTTTAAGTTGAGTGATTCTTTTCATTTTCACATCAAGAATCTCCATTTATAGAGGTGAATAACTCCTAAAGGCATCTTGGACCCAATTAATTGCTTTTTATTACAATTCCAAGGTCATCTCCTTTAAAAATTATCATCATACACATGCTAATAGTCACCACATTCCCCCTCATCTTTTTATTATGCATAGAAACCCCATATTTGAATAATTCCAATATTAATTTTATTTAAAAATTTATGATTAACATTCTCAACAACCTATTTCTTAATTAAAATCTCCATACTTCATTGCTAGCTCTCAAGTTTTGCCATCATGCTTCCACTACACAAACTTTGTGTGCTTTTTGTCTTAGTTTTGACTAGAGTTACAATAAATAACAAACTCTCTCACACGAAAGAGACACTCTCACATCTTAGTCTCCCTTCTCTTTTGCTTGAAACATGATCATTTCTTCAAGTTGAGTATTTTTTCTCATCTCAAGGACTTTTATTTATAATAGTAGTGAATGACTTCTAAAAACTTTTTAGATAAACATCAAATAATTATTTCCTATATTTTGAAAAGTCAACAATTTTACAAATTCGATACATATAAATAGTCACTATCTTTTCCTCGTCAATTTATTATAGATAAAAATCCTATACTTAGGTAACTCTAATATTATCTTTATTTAAAATTTTATAATTAACATTTCCAATAATAACATCATAATATGATAAATATGATACACGATAAAATTATCTCACTTCTTATTTCCATTTAAATTTTTCATCCTCTTTTCAGTGAAATGCTTGTTCTGTGCGTTGTCATTCCTCGTGTGTATGGTTGTTTGTATCAATATTTTAAAAATTGGATTGATAATTGAACCAATAAAAGCATTATATAATATTTTAGGTAACAAAATAATATAAAATTATGAAAAATTAAGATATAAAAATTATAAATTAATAAAATGACTAAATTATATGTTTTATAAGACAAAAAATTAATAATAACTAGCAAAATAATTTATACTTACTTGTGAGCTTTAAATATGTATTTTTTATTTATCTTAAGAGTGTTTTAAATTAAATTAAAAATAAAAAAGATTAAAAGAATAAAAAATAGAATATTTTGAAAATTACCTTTTTTTTTTTATTTTGATCCAATTGATTATTTATCAATTTTGAGATGAATTGGTCTTTTAAGGTATGTTTGGAATGATGGAATATGGAATAATTGATAATGAAGACATGGAAAAGAGCACTTTTTTCTTTCCTTCCATAATTTGGCACATTTTAAAAAGTGAGAGGATGGAAAAAATTGATTGTGAGATTCATAGCTAATTGTAATCTTTCCAATTTGGAGAGAAAAGAAGATAGAAAGAGGGACTTACAAGTAAAAGACTAAATTATCCCTTTTTTTACAAAAAAGACTACATTATTCTTACTTTTATACATTTCTTTATTTTATTAAGAATGTTTTTGTTATTTTATATATGTATTTAACTTTTTTTTATCTTTTTTACCACACAACTTATAAAAACATCTAACTTTTTACTCTTTTTCTTTTTCATTTTTTTTCTTTTCCTTTCTTTTCTCAACTAAACATTCCATTAAAATCAACAAACCATTCATCATCAGATCGATTCTCCGTCATCGTCAAACCAGTGAATCGACTGGTCCAGTATGTTTTCAAAACAATGATCTGTGTATTGAAACTCGTTGTACTAACCGTAGTCAAATTTCTTTCGTGTGATCGTTCTTCGACTCCAGCATTGTAATGGAAATTGGAAAACACGGTTTGTGCATGCGGCTTGAAGCCTCTTCATTTGTGGGTTCGTGTTCTGTCGGGTCATTTGTCAAGTTGTCATTTGTTTTATTCTTACGTTATTTTGACTGCGGGACCGTTAATCTTAACAGCATCAATCACTTCTCAAGCAACATAATTAGTAGATAGCTGAAACCTTAATCATACTATCGAGGTTCCATTATTGGTTATATTTAGAAAGAAAAACTTTGTTAAAAGAGATAGCCTCACTTTTCTAATCTCCAAAAAAGGGCTTTTTAACCATAGTAGTAAAAAAAAAACTATTTAATAAAATAATAATAAAAATTTTATTGATCTAGGTTGTTTTAGAAAAAAGACGGAAACATATATACATGAGGCGCATACTTAGTTGGCGACATGCGTATGTTAACAGGAGGCACCAAGTGAGTTGGCGCCTTGCGTTTAATATATATATTTTTTAAATAACAAAAGTTGGCACCTTGTGTTTAAATAATTTTTTTCCTTACTAATAGGAGGCGCCATTTGAACTGGCGCCTCGCGTTGAATATATATTTTTTAATATAACAGGAGGCGTCAACTCTCTCATTTAAATAATTTTTTTTTACCATAACAAGAGGCGCCAACTCGTGTTCAATAATTTTTTTTTAGTATAACAGGAGGCGCCAATTTGCGTTTCAATAAATATATTTTTTTCTAGCCAACATAGTTTAATTTTTTTACACTTGCACGATCCTATTCAATGTCTAGAGTTGAATGATGACGTTTAAATTTTGTAACAGATAATCACATAAAATTTATAATAGTAAATTACACTATCAAAATAAAAAAAAATAGTTAATAAAACTAAACAAAATAATAGTAAAAAATTATTTTACAGTGGTGCAGTGGATTGTGCATTAGTATGTGACAAAACGTAAAAAATTTTAAAAAAATTAAATTGTGTTGGCCAGAAAAAAATATATTTATTTAAACACAAGTTGCCGCCTCCTGTTATATAAAAAAAAAATTATTTAACACGAGGTGCCAACTCAGTTGGCAGTTGGCACCTCCTGTTATAGTAAGGAAAAAAAACTATTTAAACGCAAGGCGCTAAGTGAGTTGGTGCCTCTTGTTAACATATGCATAACATCAACTAAGTATGCATCTCGTATATATATATATGTTTTCGCCCCCTTTTCCAAGACAGCGTAGATTGGTAAATAGTTTATTATTATTATTATTTTAATAAATAGTTTTTTTTACTACTTTGGTTAAAAAGCCCCAAAAAAGAACTTCTTAATTAAAACTGCGATGTTAATATGTGTAATAGAGAGGAAAAGCAAAATGAAATTATATGAAATAGAATAGAATTTAACAAAATGAAGTAAAATATTTTTTTCATTATTTAAATATTTTAAAGATGAATAGATAAAGAAATTTATTCCATATCATTCGGTATAAATTGGAAAAGAAAAAAGGTAAAATAATAAATAGAATATTAGTTAAATATTTTATCTTATTTTAAATAATTTAAATAATGAAACTTTTAGAATTCGTTTGGTGATGAGGATTTGATAGGATAAGATGGAATACGAAAGCATAATAAAAATAAGATATGATAAGAACAAGATAAGTTTTAATCATATTCAATGTTCAATACCCATATACCAAATAATGATAAGATATGATATAAATTGTATTCAAATGACAAAATTACTCTTTCGTTAAAATTATATATAATTTTTTATAAAGTAACTTTTAATTTAATTTTTACAAATTATCAAAAATATAAAAAATTATATAATTTTAACTAAATTATACAAAATTATTTTTTATTTACATAGTTATTCTTCTTAAAACAATAAAGAATTATATAAATTTTTTAAAATTATAATTATTGTTCAAAATTTTTCTTAAAAAACATTTGAATAATAATTATTTATTTGTTGAGATTAAAAGACCCATTTAAAACCATCGTTGCCACCATCGATGACGACAGTGACAATGGTGGCAATAATGGTGGTGACAACGTCCACAGTGCTCGTGGTGACGGCGACAATGACAGTAATGGTGGCGACGACAATTACAAGGGTGGTGACAACAATAGTGATAGTGAAAACAATAGTGAGTGTGGTGGTGGAGAGAGAGGATAAGGGGAGGAAAAGAGAGACTATCTTATCTCATTGTTTCTAACGCAACTTTTCATCGGAATAAGAAATACACAACATCAATAAGATAGAGTAGACAATAAGACAAGGATATTATATCCTACTGATTCACTAAATAATTGATTACAGCAATATAAGATAATTATTCTATCCTATTCGACCACCAAACGAGCTCTCAATAATTACATTTTATTTATCTTTATTTCATTCATTTTTATTAGAGTTGGTAAAATAAGCTCGGCCCAAACAGTTTGCAAAAAGGACTAGGCTGGGCCTTTAAAAAGGTGGCCTAAAAAAGTTGGCCCTTTTTGGCTCAATCCATTTAGCCTTGTGGGCCAACTGGGCCAGATTGGACTACCTTGTGTATTTTTTTTTTTAACGTGATTGTAGCATGCCACTGATAAACTCACATGTAGACATTGTAGCATCTAACAATGTGATTTTACACTACAATAATCTTTAATTTCTTTATTCAATTCTGTCATCGTATATTTTAATATAAGGATTTCAATATATATGGTGGTTGGAGCTTGCTAATTAGTCTACGATTTCAATATATAAAACTTGCCTAGAGTAAAGTTATTTAATGGCCAGCAACACTATCATTGTTAAGTTAATTTTAGCTATTGCGATACAAGTAATTTATTTATTTATATTGCAATTTTTTTTCAATTTCCACATTAATCGGTGCCCAAAAAATTAAGTCTCGCATAGGGCTAGGTTGGATTACAAAAAACACAACTAGCATAGAGACTAGGTCAGGCTAGGCTGGCTCGATGGAGAGTGTCAGCTTGGGTGGGCCGGGCTAGCTTGACCTATTTGACAACTCTATTTTTTATTAATCTAAACATAACTTTAATTATCTCTTCACTTCCAACACTTTGTAGTTTATACCATTAGATAGAGCTCTCAAAATTGGCCTGACGAGCTGGGTTCCTAAATTTGTGGCCTAAAAAAAATCGGGCTAATTTGATCCAACTTGGTGGGCCCAGCAAACTAATCAGATTTAACGGACCTAATTAATTTAAATTAACATTTAATAATATTAAAAAAGATAAAATAGTATATGTATTGACTTTGTAAAATGTTTTTATATTGTTATTCAATCATAAATTGACGTGTATGGTAAGTTTATTGATTTTACTAATAACTATTTTAAAGTCATACCTACCATAATTTTTGATTGATTGTCAATGTATATAAATTAAACTCGTTAAAAATAGTAATATATCGATGACAAAAAAGTTCATAAAAGGTTAATGCCTAAAACAGTGTGCGAAACTGTATTTAAATTTAAGAAAAAAAATGTAATTTCTAATGTTATCAATGTAGCAATTTGTAAATATATAAATTAATAGATTTTTCTTTCTATAATATTAATTATTGTATGCATTTATTAAGTATACTATATAATTAATTTTATGCTTTCCTTTTTAATAAAAACAATATTTTTATTATAAGAATAAAAATATTATATTATTATATGTATTTTTTTTATTTTATCTCTTAAAATAACGTGATTCATAATAATATTATATGATAGTTAAATGAATTTCTCTAGCTTTTGTGTAGATGTGGTTTGTATGACTATCAGTTTTTCATTTAAATTTTAAATTAATTTTATATATTATTTTATATGTATTTTTCATGTTACTTGTTATTTTTACAATAAACAAGGTTAAAAATTATTAATTATAAAAACACAAAAATCAAATTCATGTTAATATAATATTCACAATAAAAAAATGCACACTCAATTTTTACATACATTATATGTGTGTGTATGTATATTATATTTATATTTTTTTAATTATAAATTTCATATGAGTATTGCATTACTATTATTATGATGAAAAAGAATAATTCATAATAAATTTCAAATATCACCAATTTTTGAAGACAACATTCTCAATTTTAATGTAATTATATATGATATATTAAATATTTTAAAAAACATTAATTTTATTTAGATACCCACATTTTGAAAAAATAACTACAAATATTAAAAATTATATTATAAATAAACCTGCACGAGTCTAAAGTTTAGTTTCTAATCAAACTAAACAATAAAATTTAATACTTCCGTTTAGAAGGATCAAACTAAATAATTACAAGCAAAGTCGGTGCTCCAATCTTTACCAACTTATGTTATGTAGTCCGCCTTATTGCCAAAGTCGGTTTGTGATGATACTGACAAGGCTTGCAGGTCTTTCAGTCTTAGAGAGGAATATAGATGTGGTAATGAAATTTTGCCAACCCTGGATAAGTCTAGGCCTGGGAGCAATTTCTGGAGAGGTCTTTGTGCAGCTTGGGACCAATTTCAAAAGAATATAGTTTGGAGGGTGAGGAATGGCAACTCAATTAATTTTTGGAAGGAAAGGTGGGTTCCTAAATTTGCTCCATTGGTGGAAGTGGCTACGTCAAATATTTCCATTTGGGAGATGGGCAAAAGAGTTGCGGAATATTGTAATGAGAACGGGGATTGGAGTATGGATTCGTTTAGCAACCTTATTCCGGAAACATGTGCAAATAGAATTAGCAATATGCTGCCTCCAAATCATGATGCTGGTCCAGACGTTGTTGCTTGGAGTAGAACGAGTGATGGCTTGTTCACAGTAAAGTCAGCGTATAATTCCCTTCATTCTTATGATTCTTGGCCTATGTGTGCTTTGTCTATTTTGATCTCTAAGTGGAAAGGGTTGGGACGTATTAGCAAGGTTGGTTCAAAAATAAAGTTATTAAAAGTTTACATATGTTGACAAAAGGGCCACATATGTTGACAAAAGGCCCAACAAGTAAAAAAATCTTTTTTAAAATTTGTTTTAAACCTCACTTAATGTTAGCCCACCCTGCGTATTGGAGGATTTTTGTGGAAGTTGAATCATGAATGTTTGTTAACAAATGCAAGAAGGGTTCATTTGGGTATAGCTCATTCTGATTTATGTGTGCATTGCAATTCTCAGGCGGAGACATTATTTCATGTATTTCGGCACTGCAGCCAAATTCGACCGGTCTGGGAGTTATTTAATCAAGGTCGTGTTAATCTTAATTTTTATGACCAAAGGGATTGGAAAGTGTGGTTGAAGGGTAATTTATCCAATAATAATTCTATGCGGAGCATGACGTGGAATATTTGGAGTTCTCTTATATAACATTTGGTGGAAGAGGAATGACATGGTTTTTAATTATTTGCTTTGGTCTATCGAGGAATTGGTGATTTGCACATCAAAAACGCTGCAGTCAATTGGTGCGGCTCGGGAGTGTGCATCCAAATTCAACAAGCATGGGCTCGTGCAAATTGGGGACAGTAATATTAGGTGGGTCCCTCCAGACATTGGCGAATTGCTTGAATTGTGATGGGTCAGTGTAGAAGCTGGCAGTAGAGCTTCATGTGGTGGTTTCTTAGGAATGAAGATGGAACTTTTGTTTGTAGTTTTGCGTGAAGCTTAGTGAATGATCACTTCTAGCTGCTGAATTATGGGGAATCTTTCACGGTTTCAGCTCACTTGGGGGTAAGGATTCCGCAGGATTAAAGTATATTCTGACTCTAAAATGCTATTAATTGTTAGTTGAAGGGTGTTGTCCCATGCATCTTTACTATGGTTTGATCAAGGCGATCCATGATATTAATAAATATGAAAGGCATATTGTTTAGGTTCATGTGTTTCGTGGGCCAATCAAGTTGCAGACCTTATGATTAAGCATAATTTGGAGCTATTTGCTGAGAATTAGTTTTGATTTTGCTCTAAATTTTATTTGTAATGCCTTGATGGCTGATGTTGCTTGTATTCACTTTTCTAAAGGTTTTTAAGGGTGTTGATGTTTGTTTAATCACCAAAACAAAAATAATTAAAAGAGAAAAAAATTTCAATGAAAAAAAGAGAATGGGACAAAAAGAGAAGTTTCTTTATTTGCTCTAGTTTAAAAGAAAAAAAAGAAAAGGAAAATGTCACTTTATTTAATTCCTAAGAAAAGAGAAAAATATGAATATATATTATTATATACCTATAAATAATAATAGAAGAGCAGCCAATAGATAAAATAAAATTTCAAAACAATTTAATATGTACAGTCTAAAATATAAATCATTTTCTTCTTTTTAAATCTTTCCCAGTATTAAGAAGAGATAAAAATAGGAGGAAAGAAATTTGAACTCCCTCATTTTCTCTTCACACATCTCCAAAATTTTGAATTAAATAAGCTAAAATTAAAAAAAACTTCTTTACTCTACTTTACTTAGACCAAACATTGGGCAGAGGTGGACGTAACTTTTGTAATTAGGCAAATAGACGATAATTATTAATATACATTGCGTTAATTTATTTTATTTGTCAGTTTCTTGAAATTTTTCAAATCAATCATTTCTCCTGTAAGGCAATTCCACACAAGCTTTAGTTCCACAAGCAATTCAGACCAGGCATTAAAATTGAATTGGTTCAAATTCTAATAATGTAAACTTTATTCGAATTCCTTTCACAGTATTGTACACAAGTTTTCTTTTCATTCTTACATACATCCAATCCAACAAGAGGAAGGAACTAGACTTATAGGTGTTCATGTGCGTCTCGTTCTGGCACAATTTAAAGTTATTTTTAATGGGTTCAGTGTAAAAAATTAGATTAGACAAGATGTATCGATAGTACTTCAGGTTATTTCATTTAGTTGTATTCATTTTAGAGTTTTATATTTTTTTAAAATGTATATTTTTTTAAAATAGTCATATTTAATAAAGTTCCCACCAACACTGAGAAGCTCCTCCACGTCACTGGATAATAATACGGATCCTCATCGGTTGAAAAATAACCACACGGAGAGCAGTTCAATCTTTTTCCACACATATTTTTTACTTCGTTTTTATTTTTCTATTAATATTTTGTTTAACGCCTTGTTTAATAAAAGGCAGGGAAGGAACAGCGAATAATTGAAGATAAGATGAAAATGATATCCCATACGATATCTCTCACACATTTTTATTTTTTCGCAAGACTGAGCGGCTTTGAACATATATATAAATATATTTATTATTTTAAAAAATAAATTATTATTAATTTTTTATTTATATTTGTATATATTTTTTATTTTTCTTAAACTAAACACTCTTATTTTTATTTTATTTTTTATCTATTTTTTTTCACCTACTTACTTTCACCCTCTATTTCTTTTGTTTTGGCATAATTCTACATTTTGCCATCCAATTTTGATGATTTTACGAATTTTATCACTTAATTATTTTTATTATATATTTTGTCACTCAACTTTTAATTTGCTTATTTTGCCACCCAATTATTTTACTTGTATATTTTGTTATTCAACTTTTAAAATTTGTCAATTTTGCTTTCTTTTAGTTGACTGTTGACTAACAATCGACAATTAGGGTGGCAAAATATATAAATTTTAAAAATTAAGTGACAAAATATGTAAATAAAATAATTAGATGACAAAATAAACAAATTTTAAAAATTAAGTAACAAAATATATAATAAAAATAATTAAGTAACAAAATTCACAAAATCATAAAAAATAAGTGATAAAATGTTCAATTGTTGAGATTGATGCCCTTCATAAATGAACAGCAGATGTTGATCGCACCTCAGACTTCAGTCTATGCCTTTTGTCATTCATTTGGTGTGTTGAAGGAAATTTCCTTTTTTGACCTTTACTGGCGAAGGAGAAATTTCCTTATTTGACTTTTATTGCGGAAGGAAACTGTAATTAAGCATTTCCCTAATCACCTCTGTCTCTGTCTCTCTCTCTCGCTTCTACCTTGTTCCCTCACACTGACTGTTCGGTCGCACTCGTATCCGCCATTTTCTTTTCACAATTTCACGTGTTCCGGTCAAACTCTCATGCTTCAAACTTCACCATCCAACTCTCTCACACCCTCACTCCCCACTACGTTCCTGCCATGTCCGCAAACCACTTGATCAATGGAGACTCCGAAACTCTCCTTCGCCGACCTTTGTTGTCTTCCCAAAGATCCATCCTCAACTCCACGTCCCAGGTCGCTATTGTCGGTGCCAATGTCTGCCCAATTGAGAGCCTCGACTACGAGTCAGTTTTTTCCCTTTTTTTTTAACCTGGGTCTTTTTCTATGGTCCAAAGTTGAAATCTTTTTCATGACCCGGTTCTCGGGTTGCGCTCTTTTCGTGTGCAGGGTTTACGAGAACGAGTTCTTCAAGCAGGATTGGAGGAGCAAAGGGAAGGCGCAGATATTTCAGTTCATTTTTATGAAGTGGCTCTTGTGCTTTCTCATTGGCATGATCGTTTGCCTCGTCGGGTTTTGCAACAATCTCGCGGTGGAGAATCTCGCTGGCATCAAGTTTGTGGTCACGTCTAACATGATGCTGGAGAGGAGGTACGTACGTACCAAAGTTTTAAGTTTGACTCTTTTTTTATTTGTCTCTGATTTATTGGTTTTATAATGAATGGATCGAATGGAGTTTAGGAACTTGTAATTTCTCGCAGGTTTCTGTTGGCCTTTTTAATATTTTTTGTTTCAAATTTGGTTCTCACGCTTTTTGCGTCCACAATCACGGCTTTGATAGCACCTACTGCCACCGGTTCTGGTATACCCGAGGTGAAGGCTTACCTGAATGGTGTGGATGCACCTGGAATATTCACTATACGAACTCTCATTGTTAAGGTATACAATACATTAATACAATGCTCGTTTAGTGTTGGGGTTTGGTCGGTTTGCCTTCATACTGTCACTATTTTCATTAAGATGGAAATATTTCATATGATGTTGATGTATTCTAACGTTTGATGTGACATATGACCCATGCTTGCAGAGAACTTTTGTAATTTTTAAGCTACATAAGCAATTATACTACAGAGGAATGCTAGCAACACATTTTTTGATACACCGTGTATTATTGGTTGAAATTAATATAGGACCCAATAAGTCATGTGGATCTCACTCTCTTTTTAATAAGTTTCACTCATAATTTTGTAGATTCTAATAATTTCCAACCAATAATAAAGAATGTAGTGAGAAGCATGTTGCTAGCATTTTTCTTTAAATGTGATATTAAAATTTTTAGGTACCAGGTGGAGTATGCAAATGAGATGAACACTGGTTGGTAATGAAAGTTGGATTTGAGACTACCTATATTTGGTGAATTTATACTAGTCTGTCAAGTGTCAATTACAATGTTGAAGCCATTTGTAAGTTTAACCCAAAAGAATCCACTTCCCATTCATATCATTATTCATTGACATTGTTATTGGCACATCCCAAAAGTGGGGTAAATCTTACAACATTTTACGGTAGTTGTTAACTTGTCATTCTGTGTTGATAATTTGTTTTGTTTGGATAACTATTTTTTTTTTTTTCTCTGCATAAAGTTAGGGTAGTAACACATTTCAAAGGTTATTGACATAAACTATTAAGTTGCTAACAACCACAAAGTGATGTAAAATTTATGCAACTTTTGTGGTGTGCAAATGATGTTTCCAACTACTTTTTAGCCATATTATTTGTCATTACTTACATGGGCACTTCTTTCTTTATGTCTTATTTTTTCTGCTTTCCTCTGATAAGTTCTTGTCTTTTTTCCTGCAGTACACAATGTCATCCTTCTGGACATGTTCAGAAGTCAGGGGAAAAATATTAATGGCTACTTCTACTAATATTTCCTGTTAGCTATGATAACATCATCTCTTGGGTGTATATTGCTTGTCTGATGTGTGAAGATATTCTATTTACAAAAATATTTTTGTGACTTCTAAATATTATCTAATCTAAATCGAAAAACCATGCACATGAGGCAGACAATCCTTAATTCCTTATATCAATGTAGTCTCACCTACTATGGTGCTTTTCAGTTTTCTATCTTTTATTTTCCTTCCTTAATTCATGGAGCACATGGCTTGATAGAATTTCTGTACGGAATATTAAACTGTTATGTTCCTCCAATAACATATTGTTCAGCCTCATAATATAGCATTGGCAATATAACTAGTACTCTGAATTCCTTTATTAGATTCAGACAAGAATTGTTTTCCCTGAAGAAGAAATTTACATTCACGTTGGTTCTATCTACAGATTATTGGAAGCATTACAGCAGTGTCATCATCGCTTCTTATTGGGAAAGCAGGGCCTATGGTGCATACAGGAGCATGTGTGGCAGCATTGTTAGGTCAGGGTGGGTCGAAGAGATATGGGTTAACATGGAAATGGTTACGATTTTTTAAGAATGACCGAGATCGGAGGGATCTAATAATATGTGGATCAGCAGCTGGAATTGCTGCCGCCTTCCGTGCCCCTGTTGGTGGTGTGTTGTTTGCTCTTGAAGGGATGGCATCTTGGTTGGTTTGCCTATCTTCTAAAATTACAATTTTCTCTTGTAAACTCTGTAAATTTTTCATGATTCTTTGCTTGTGAATTGGAATCATATTTTTGTGATATGAATGGCTTTTGTCAATGATGTTCTGAAGGTGTTTAATTCCTCCCCTTTATTTTTTAATAAATAAAAAATATGATCATGCCTTTACTTTCATTATTTCTTGTTTGTATTCAACTGCTTATTTGTGGCTGAACTTCACCCATTATATTTTTATTCTGAACCTCTCTTTGATAGCAGTAATTTCTCAATAGCCATTGATTCTTATTCTACTATGAATGGCAAACATGTTAAACCAAACATCTCTGAAACTATGGTAGCTCCTTTTTCTTATCAAGATAAGCATCACTTTCAGAAATCAGCCAAGAAATGAACATCACTATTTTCTTATTCCCATATACTTTTTTGGGTGGGGGTGGTTCATTAGGCGTATATTGAACTGATGAGGCCTTCAACCACTTATCTGGCCTCTGTTTCCCTCACTGCAGGGCTTTCATTCTACAGGTCTCTTGTTCTCTCTTCTTTCCTGTAAACCAATAATATGTAATTAGCAATAGACTTGTTTCTGTGTTAATGTACAAGGGTTGGTTGAGATCCTTCAGCCTTCGGATGACAATTGCACTGGCATAATCTTTTGTTTCTCTTCCCAGTTTCCCCATTGTTGTCTTATAAACAGCTTCTGTTATTATTTGTTAGAATCGGTTTTCCTTTAATTACAGTGGATGAATTGTTATTGTTTTATCTTATCAATCTGAAAATCCACAAGTCAATTTGTTCCCCTTCAATGTCTCAAAAATACATTAATAAAAATTTAACTTCTGTCCTACAGGTGGGGAAGTGCCCTTCTGTGGAGAGTTTTCTTCACAGCAGCAATAGTTGCAATTTTGCTTCGTGCCATGATTGATTTATGTTTAAGTGGTAAATGTGGGTTATTTGGTAAAGGGGGACTGATAATGTTTGATGCTTATTCAGCAAGTGTTTCATATCATTTGGTGGATGTTCCTCCTGTGTTTATTCTTGGTGTTATAGGGGGGATACTTGGCAGCTTGTTTAATCTGATGTTGAGCAAAGTTCTTCGCATATACAATTTTATCAACGAGTAAGCTTTTCTTTTAGTTAAGTGGATGCGACAAAATTAAGCTTTTTCTAACATTGTATGATACGTTCTACCAAGCTCATTCTTCTCATCATTCACTCTTGCAGGAAAGGCTCCGTTTTTAAAATTTTGCTTGCCTGTGTAATCTCCATTTTTACATCCTGTCTTCTTTTTGGATTGCCATGGTTGGCATCTTGCCGACCTTGTCCACCTCATCCAACTGAGCCTTGCCCTACAATAGGTCGGTCTGGTATCTACAAGAAATTCCAGTGCCCTCCTCATCACTACAATGATCTTGCCAGCCTCATTTTCAACACAAATGATGATGCTATCAAAAATCTATTTAGCAAGAACACCGACGATGAGTTTGAGTTTATATCAGTGTTCATCTTTTTCATCATTTGCTTTTTTTTAAGTATCTTTAGCTATGGAATTGTTGCTCCAGCTGGTCTTTTTGTGCCAGTTATTGTGACTGGTGCGTGTTATGGGCGCATTGTTGGAATGCTGCTTGGCAAGAAGTCCAGTCTTAACCATGGTCTTTATGCTGTACTTGGTGCTGCTTCCTTTCTTGGTGGATCCATGAGGACAGCAGTTTCTCTGTGTGTAATTATTCTGGAACTGACCAATAACCTGTTATTGTTACCCCTAATCATGATGGTTCTGTTCATATCTAAGACTGTAGCAGATGCTTTCAGTGCAAATATATATGACATTATAATGAAAGCCAAGGGTTTGCCTTATTTAGGAACTCGTGCTGAACCATATACAAGGCAGCTAACTGTAGGCGATATAGTTACAGGCCCACTTCAGACATTTAATGGCATTGAGAAGGTTCGTAACATAGTGTTTATTCTCAAAACTACTGGACATAACGGATTTCCTGTTATTGATGAGCCTCCAATTTCGGAAGCTCCAGTTTTATTTGGCATAATCCTTCGTGACCATCTTCTCACGTTGTTGGAGAAGAAAGCTTTTTTGTCCTCACCTATGGCAACAAGTAATGAAGTCTTCAACAAGTTTTCAGCTGATGATTTTGCAAAGAAGGGTTCAAGCAAAGTTCCGCTGAAGATAGAGGATATACGGTTATCGGACGAAGAGATGGACATGTTCATAGATCTACATCCATATACTAATGCTTCTCCTTATACTGTTGTGGAGACAATGTCACTGGGAAAGGCCCTTACACTTTTTCGAGAGCTTGGTTTAAGGCATCTGCTAGTGGTACCCAAGATCACCAGTGTAAGTAATTTTCTCATGCCTTGTTGCAATTTTGATTGAGAAAGTTGACTGCTCTATTGTTGGTTAAATAGGGTGCTACATTAGTTGGAGTATGTGCATGTACCGTTTCCTTGATATCTTTTTCTCGTAAAAATATCCTTAATTTACTGTCAGCCCAGTTCTGTTTGTATTCATTGTTATTATGTGATGAATTAAAGTCTTATATGTCTTGATAGGTGAGGAAATTTTGGTGAGAAAGATTTTTGTTTTTAAATATCTGTAGCAACCTAGCATATGGATTGATGGATCTAATTGGTCACTTATTTATGCCTTGTGTAATTTTCCTTGCATGCTACTCTTAGTTGATGTCACCAATTCATTATTATTGTTCTCTGATGTTCCCTCATCTATGTTTTGTGCATGCTAACTGCAGAGATCACCTGTGGTGGGTATACTAACACGGCACGATTTCATGCCAGAACATATATCGAGTTTGCATCCTTTTCTGGCAAGAAACAAGGAGAAAAGGTTAAGATTTTAGCACCTTCGTCTTGGGAAAAAAATTTGGGCATCTGAGCAACGCTTACATATTCTTGCAATAATTTTTTAGGGCATCTGACCAAGGCGACCACGCTTATTAGTTATTCTTGTGTTGCAGAAGGATTTCTTATTCATGAGACCAGAGCACCAATGATAGGTTTTTTTTTTATTTTTTATTTTTATTTTTTCCGACTTCATGGAATCCAGAGCTCTGGGTCATATTACTTTAACCAAAGTATGATTCAACGAGCCCTTTTTCAATTATTGCTCTTTGTTGCATTTTGTACATAAAATAAGATATATAAATACCTGCCACTGGATATAAACGTAAAATTTTGTTTATTGACAACATGAGGCTGCATAAAAGGATGGCCTCTCATCAAAGGGATTTCGTTTTACTTTAACTGCATTATACTTTCTGTCAGAATAATTGATCAGTGGTTGGCTGAGGGTGCTTCTTCTCGGTTATAGAAATAGAGTACAGTTTCCGTATATTCAGTTTTTCATGGATATGTTTATTGTTTAGGAGTAAAATTTTAGAAGGGAAAGGGAAAAAAAGAAGACAATTTTATTTTTAAATTATAAGTTATATAATGTTTATAAAAACTACGGGAAAGAGAGGTGCTTCTCTTTATTTTATTTAAATAAAATAAAAGAGAGGTGTTGTAGGTAGTTTAGATGGTAATTAAAGGATAAAGTATTGAATAATTTAAAGAGTAGTTAAAGGATATAATAGTTTAATTAAAGTGAAAATCAAAAGAGTATTTTTTTTATTATAGTTATAGATAAAGGATTGTGACATGATGTTAATTTATCATTTTATTTTAAAATATTGGTAGAGAATATCTATTTGAAATGACATTTTTATTTCCTAAATCTCCGATCCTAAATAAGAAAGTAATAACTGTCTAGTGGGATTGGTTTCTCACGGGCTTCTGAACCTGTAAACATCTTGACTGAATTCAGAGAACATTATACTACAATCGTGTGTTTCCTAATATTGTTGAATGTCAAATTAAAATTTGAATTAGAAATCTGAGATCTGAATATTGACGAACTAGGCACATTGTTAGTTTGACCATTCACATGTGGTTGGAAAGAAATGAAGAAAAATGATGATATCGTTGTTGCAAATTACAACTGAGCCATTTAGATTTTTGTAGCCATTTTTCACTAGTGAATGACCAATCGCTCTATAACATGAAAACTAACACAACCATATAGATAATCAGAAGCTATTAGCTATTGCTCCATCCTAAAAGAACAAATTCATATTATACAAAATCCACCGTCAACTCTACACAGACGAATACTCCAGTGGCAAGACAAGGAAGTTCCCCAGCGTACATTTTTTTTTTTTTGTCGATGTTTGTTACTTTTGTTCAGGTCTTGTGTTTTGAGCCAGTTGCAATTGGTTGCCACTTGCTAAGTAATGTTCAAACTTAAAAATAATGACTAATGAGGCAGTCGAATAAATAAAGTCACCTAGAAAAAGACCCAAATGACATGACTTCATTTCACAATGGCTGAGGCACCTTTAAGTAGGATAGATAAAGAAAGAAAAATCTTAAAATAAAAGAAAAAAAGAAAAAGAGTAACTTCACAATATCATCATTAAATACCACCACTTATTCTCTCCTTGCACTCTTGAGGTAATCTGCCCTTATTGCCCACAATTGCTCCCCCACCGATTTCATGTCAGGTCTATCCGCTCGAATGGGGGCTGCACATTGAAATGCCAAATCAAACATCTTCATGAGAACATCTGCGTTTACAGCTTCTTCCATCATAGGATCTACCAGTTCCACCACACTTCCTTCATTATACTTCCTGAAGGCCTGCATAAAGATCAAAACACATTGACATAGGTCGAGACGTCAAGTGCTTCAAAATGAAAAGAGACAGCAAAGCTTTTGATCTAGTATTGACAAAGCTTGAAAAAACAAAAAAGCATTTTACAAATTTCAGTTGTTGTCCCAAAAACACAGCTTATTTTGTAAACAACTTTTTTTCCTCAAAAAACAGCTGAAATCCCCAAAATTAATCTGTCCCAAACATGCTCTAAGAGTAAATGATATATGTACCTGACAATGTAAAGAATTTTTATATTGTCATCAAATCACATATTGTCGTGTATGGTAAGTTATACTTACCATTATTTCTATGGACTCAAATCACCTGTCCCATGATTGCATCCCAAATTCTGTCCCACCAATTAAATTTTGACATGTTATCTAAAATTACCCGTGATTTTGTCCCATTCCCACATTACCCTTTAGGGGACCTTAAGGCTGTGAGAGCACGTCAATTACAATTGCACGCTGTACAGAACTGATCCCCTCTGGCGGTGGAGTCCCTATCCTCCTCCACAGAGAGGCCCTTCTGGGGACTATTGTGACTTGTCAAAACGGACACACAAGTGTGAATCACCCCATCCCTCTTCCACACACATGATCGTAACTGGGAATGGGAATGACAGGTTGCTCTGTTTTGCTGTTAAAACAATGGGAGTGGTGGGTTGGCTCCAAGACGATAAGGCTGGTGATCATAATCAGGAATGCGATGAAAAATTGCAGCATGTAATTGTAATTGACGTGCTCTCATAGCGTTAATGTCCGCTAAAGGGTAATGTGGGAATGGGACAAAATCACATGTGTAATTTTAGATGACATGTCAAAATTTAATTGGTGGGATAGAATTTGGGATACAATCATGGGACAGGTGGATTTGAGTCCGGTTTCTAATTGGTTCACAAAGTAAATTTTTTTATACTTACAGTGTATAGAAATTAAACTCTTGAATTAAAATTACTAAGAGCAACTACAAAATCATTTTTGGCTAAGCAAAAAATAAAAGGTTGGGACAACATGATTTCTAGTTCACTAGACAATCTTGCATTCATAATGCTTTGCAGTACTATATTTAATCTTGCCCATGCTACTAAAGCCTATAGACATGTCCAAAAAGTAAAGGTGCCAGTAGAGATCTTCAAGGGGAGACCACAATCAGTTTCATGCTGACATAGTAGCATACTCAGTTTCATGATTACAGTGGAAGTTTCTTAAAGAGGCCCCTAACTTATAGGATAGTGTTTGGATGCACGCCTTAAATGCTATATCATCTTTTCTAAGCATGCTAAAGATTAAATAAACAATTGTAAAAAATGAAAAAACAAAAAATTCATCTTAAAACAAATTATGAGCTTACCCATCTGAGTGTAACCCGCTCTTCAACAGTTTTCTTCAACTCAACAGGACGGCGGCCAGTCACAATTTCTAAAAGCAAAATTCCAAACGAGTAAACGTCACTCTTGGGAGTGAGTTGGTATGTTTTCATATACTCAGGATCCAAATAACCAACTGTTCCCTTCACTTTGGTAGAAATGTGTGTCTGATCAGTGTTTACTGGACCAAGCCTTGCAAATCCAAAATCAGCAACTTTAGCTCGCATGCTTTCTGTCAGAAGAATGTTGGATGATTTCACATCTCGATGGATAATTTGCTTTTCTGTTCCAAGAGATGACAAAGGATAAGCATCAAGATTCAATTGGCAGATCTATAAATATTATCAGAATTAGATTATAAGGAAATAATGCTGCATGGATATACTAATACTAAAATAAGTTAAAAAATGAAACCCTATAATGGGCACATTGTCAAGGCAATAAAATATTTATCTATCCTTACCAAGTACCAAAAATAGTATATTTATCAATTAGCAATATATGGACATTTTCGGCCTGCATAGAAGGTTGACTCCATAGAAATAAGCTGATAAGGTACCAATGATCACTACTTGAGCATAATGTCCTGTCAATAGACTGTTTCAATAAACAAACAGCATAGAACCCTATTCAAGGCAGTTTTCTTAAAACTCTAGACTTCAAATCATCTATATATATTCTGATTATGCAAGATGTAGTGAAGAGAAATCACACAGTCAGTTTGTGTGCAAAAGAAAGTGTAGAAGATGAACAGAATATGCATAATAGAGTAAACACTACCTGCATACAGATGCAGATAGGTCAAGCCATGAGCAACATCAATTGCAATTTCAAGGCGCTGATTGAAGTCTAGGATTTTTCCACGCTGACCTGCCAATAATATTGACTTGACATTCAACATTTGATTCAATATTCAAAGACAGATATTGGCAGATAACAGTGCATAGTCTTACCATCCAAATGTTCTCTAAGGGTACCATTTGGCACATACTCTGTAATAAGAAGACGTTCGTTTCCTTTATCAATATAACCTAGTAGCTTCACCAGGTTTCGATGATCAATTTTGGCCAAAAGTTCAATTTCACTGCTGAATTCTGTTCTCAAACTATCAAAATGTTCCTATACGATTTAGCCACATCAGGATAGAGAAAATAAGTACTTCTACCATTTTTAGTGATACAGGACAGTCAAAGCATTTCATAATACAATATTGATACATAATTTTCCTACGAAAACAGAATCCAGAACTTGAGCATTCTAAGGTTAGCTGCAGACTTTTAAACCACATATTACGAGTTACTTATTACCTTTTTTGCACGTTTTACAGCCACAACCAGGCCATCTTCCAACTTGGCCTTGTAGACAGTCCCAAAACCTCCTTCCCCTATTTGTAATGTTTCTGAGAAGTTATGGGTAGCTCTTGTAACCTGGTTCAGATTGAGATGCAATGATTGAAGTCTACTGAGTTTTGGAGACATTGAGAATCGTGACGGACTAGGTGGCACCCGAAGTGGACTGGCTGGAATCTTATCAGTAACGGAGGCTTCGAAGGAGGAAACTGAATCCACTACAAGATCAAAAATGTTCTTTACTTATTCAAGCATAACTGGAAGCATAATCTTGAAAAATAAAAAAAGAAAAAGAGAGCATATAATAACAATGGAAACTGAAGATTTTTAGGCAATATAGGAACAGATTATTTATCAAACTGCATGTCAGAAAACCCTTCTCCTAATTTATAAAATGAATGCACATCTCTAGCATGGAAGTTATCCAGACAAAGTCCCAAAAAAGGTGGTAAAAGTTTACATAAACATCAACTCACTTGAATTTGGGTCCTTGGTCAGAACAGCATGAGAAGTTGCTTTCCGTCTCTTGCGAAAGAAACAAGGACAAAGAACAACACAACATGCCAATAAAGCTCCACCTGCATAAAAACCAACTACGCGGCTTGACGTAGACTTTGAATCCCCTTGTGATGTGGATTCACTGCTCAAAACCTTCTGCAAAAGTTTCCTCCCTGCCTTTAAAGGTAAATTCACTGCAAACAATAAAAGCCATACAAAGGTTAAAAGAAACGCTATTCTGAAACACAGTTATAGTACAAGTGGAAATCTACATAAATGTGCATAACTATCTTTGGCAAACCATACTCAAATTAACATCCTACGGGACCATACCAGAAGAGACATCATCCATCACACATTTGACACTTCCAAAGTAGTCCTTTACATCACAGCCCTCCGCAATATACAATTGGAGAGCCTCACAGAAAGCAACCTTGTTCACCACATTGCCGTTTATGTAGAACAGTTCCTGACCATGACTAGAATATGAATGTGCCACCCAATCAGTGCCACATTCTTTTGACTGTAAGACAACCTCGCCAAAAATTGTTGACAATTGCAGCAACAGCACCAAGAATAACGCAGTGATAGCCATTCTCAACTAAACAGTGCAGTCCAATAGGAAAGCATTTCCTTGTAACAACCTGTTGCACAAAACTACCAAACAAAACCAGCACAATCCTGCTCAAGCATCATATTCTAGCCTAAAACACAAATCTTCACAACTCCAAAAGTATTGACAAAAATACCCCAGCGATCAATCAAAGGTGTTAGCCCAATTCAGTAATATTGGGCCACCATGAATTGAATTGACTTTCTGCACAAAAAGGCAAGTTCAATTTCTGACAGCGAGAACAAAAGATCAACGTAAAAGAGGAGTTGCCTTGGATGAAGGTGTTACAGTTGTGCCGTGTTCCCTTAATTTCTCCAAAACCTCGAACACAAATAGGACAAAAACTCTCAAGGAGCCAGCTGGATAGGAATCCAAGACAAGACCATGGAACTCGAGAATTGTTTGCCGAAATTCAGATTACCCAATTCACCCAAACAGAAGAAAAGACGAAAGAACAAAACTTCCCACTGAGAACCAAGGAAAGGTGGGGAAGTTTGGAATCTGGGGCGTGCAAAAGAAGAAGTTAGGAGGAGCTGAAAGAACCGAGAAACACAAGAGGCGGCTATGGAAACATGAAAATAATAGTAACAATAATAATTAATAAAAGCAAACCCAGTTTTACACTTCACAATTGTCCCATGTAGTTAGCAGACTGGCAGATAAGAATCAACATTATTCATTAATATGAAGCATAGTTTGCATATAAAGAGAGAGAAAGACAAGATAGAAAAGAAGCACTGGTGGACTCTGACGCAAAGCCAATGGCCGTCTCTACGTAATATAATCGTATATAAGTATTTTTTTGTTTATTTATTATCTATTATTCTATTGATGTATTGTGTGTTGTATTTAACACTGGAATAATTGGCTTGTATTGATAAATCATTAATTTAGTTTTTAAAGTATTATTTTTAAATAGTTTTTAAATTAATAAAGTTACATAAGTAATTTTTAAAGTATTAAATATTTATTAATTTAGTTTTTGATAAGAGATTAATTTAAATAATTTTTTAATATTTGAGAGACTATGTAACATGAATTATTTATATAATTTTATTATTTAAGAAAAAGTAATACGTCAACGATTTATTCGGCTTGTATTATTGTAATTGTTATATATATTTTTTAGCTTCGTGGGATAAAATGTGAAGATGCCGTGTTGACCGTCGAGGCCTGGAAGTTGGGTGTGGAAAACTACTGGAATTGCTAGGAAAGTATCTAAAGGGCATTTTTGTCATTCTGAAAATTTATCATTGATGTATGTGATCTAGGGTTTGAACTTTTAACTTTTTTAGTCTGAAAAGGGTTTTCACGTGTGATTGAAAATGGGTAATTCAGTTGAGTAACCTCAAAGTGAAGCTGATGTTTTTGTTCTCAAGTTATTAAATTGTAATCATCACACAAGTTGAATAAGGGGAAAGAAATTTATGTTAGATCAAGTTTGGATTGAAATTTGTAAGCCTGTGCTACAAACTCAAAGGATGATTTTCTAAAGAGATATGTTACATGAATAATAATTTATATAATAATTTGAACAACAACACTTTTTGTGTTTATCTTTCTCTATTATTATAAAATGTAATAAATAATATACAGAAAAGAAATAAATTCAAAAAATTATTATTGTATAAAATGTTATATGAGTTGTTATACAAATAGCATTTTTCTTTTCTAAACATAAAATATATATAGCTGAATCGGACATGATGGTTGAACTCCAATTGGAATTATATAAATGAAGAGCATCATTTGCTTCGACAATGCAACAAGTTGAGCTGTTGAGGTTTGACGAAAATAAAAAACAGGAGTCAACCAAGAGAGAAAAGGTGTTCAATGTTTGTACTGGGCTTAATTTAAGTGCCAGCTACGAGCAGGCCCATGCTATTTACAAATTTTTGCTTTTCACACACCGTATTATTTTCTGATTTTTTTGATATGTTTGAAATATTCTTCCTTCTTCTCATCTTTACACCCCTATTTTTTTGCAGATCTTACGAAAAATAGTTTTTATAATGTAGTTTTATTCTAGTATAGTACAAAAACTAGTTTTCATAATGTATTTGAAAAAAACTACATTACAAGAATTAGTCTCCGTGAAAGAGTATTTTTATCAAAAATAAATTAAAAAATAGGTCAGTGATGCGAAGAGCAGAAAAGGAGAGTGTAAATACTAAATAGCATGTGCCTTGCAAAATATCGGGCTGACAATCCATACCTGAGATGTGCAACAGATCAAATTAATTTGTCCATATGTTTAAACATCAATCGATTCAGTCCATACCTGAGTCATGTTCTGATGTTTAACAAATTAAATTAGTTTTTTGACTGAAATAAAACAGATCATTGACGAAAAAAATCAAATTACTTGAATTTTAATGTTTGCTTGAATTTAATTATTTGGTTTTTTAATTGTTACAATTATACTTTTTGTCCAATTTTTATATAAAAACTTTAAATCCCCATTTTCTAAAAATCTCTACAAATTGAACAGATCTAAATTCTTTTCTCTCAAAATTTACTAATTAAATTTATACTTACGTAAAATAAAAAAAAAATCACATTATTTACATTTTTGAAATCCTAATCTCACCTATTACAAAAATGTTTACCTAATTTCTTAATCTTAAGCCATTCAAATAATTTTTTAGAGGCCTTAAAACTTAAATAAAGATAATTGACATAAATACTTAATTTTAATAATTTAAAATTAAATAATTAAATTTAAAAAATAATAGGAAACCGAAATTATATATTAATCGTTGTAAAATGATTAAAAGTATAATCAAATCTTTAGTTTTATTATTATATAATATAATTATATTTTATAAAAGACTTTCATAAATAGGCATCCTTAAGATACAAGTCATGAAATATATATTATCGTTTATTAAATCATCTTAATTACTTAAATATGTCAAATTCAAGTTTTTAAGATGTTCAATATTTATTTTAATTTCTTAACTTATGTCTTATAAAAATAAATTCTTAATGCTTGAAAAATAAATCCTCAAGAAAAAATCTTGTAAATTTTGAAAATAATATTTTATTTTAAATTTTATTAAATAATATTTTAAATTAATCTAACGACATATATAGTTTTTTTTTTCCTTGAAAGAGCGACATATAAAGCTATACAATGCATTTGTTATATTTTTTCTTAGACTAAAAGTAGGGCTATCAGGTGTATAAAGACTTCCCACATTCTTCAACGCTATTAATTCTCAGCAATTTCTCTTATTCAACGCTATCAAACCTCAATCATTTCTCTCATATTCAATCAATTCACGGTAGTATGCATAGATTTTTATAAGGCACCAATGTTTTTTTTTTTGCTTAAATATGTTTTTAGTACATATAAATGAGTAAATTTTGATTTTGGTCTTTGTAAATTTTTTTCTTTGTTTTGCATTTTTTTAAATTTTGAAATCACTGTTTTTAGTCTTTATAAAATGAGCAAATTTTGGTTTAAGTCCCTATAGGACATTTTTTTTTTATTTTCATCACTAAAAAAAAAATCGCTATATTTTGCCCCTAACATTTATTTTAATGTATGTAAATAGCATTTATTTTAAGGATTTAGAAAAAAATTTAGAGGTATCACATGTAGGGCTATTCAAAAAATAAATAAACTGAACTGAACTAATGAACTGGATTGAACTAAACTAATTAAACCCGAACTATTTGCACAAAACCCGAACTGAACTGTATTTTAAGTTCAATTTTATAAAAACTAAATTATTTTAATTAGTAGTTCAGTTTAAAAAAAAACTGAGATAAAATAAAACTAACTTAGACACTTGGTCACTCACACACGAGTCAAAACACGATGCAAAGTGATTTTAGTGGTTTAATTTGTTAGTTATAGTTATTTAAATTGTATGGAGACATGTATTACAATGGCTGGATTAGATTCATAATTACATGTAGTTGTTTAAATGTAAGCTTTACTCAAACTTCATAATTCCAATGGTTGAGTTAGAACCGTTAATTTGAAAATATATATAAAGATTGATAGGAGCATTAGTTTAAAACTATTTAGCTAATATGAATTGGTGTGTTTTCTTCGTTTTTAGCTAGTAATTAGTTGTTTCTAGCAAACAAAAATTCAGAATTGAGACTACACAGAATTGGGGTATGCTGAAAAGTTCACTAAATAGTTCAATAATAGTTTAGTTGTGTGAGTTAAACGATTCAATACACTGAATTTAAAAAAAATATAGTTTGAAAATTAATAACAGTCCAGTTCAATTTTTTAACACAAACAATTCATTGAACTTATAACTAGTTCAATTTAGTTCACTATTAACACTAAACAGTTTGGTTCAGTTCTTTAGAACTATTTTTAAGTTCAATTCAGCTCAATCAAGTTTTCTCTCCTGAACTGAATTGTGAACAGCCCTAATCACATGCTGACATGATATCACAAACACTAGAGCTAACAAAATTGGCTAGACCCGGCGAGCCAAGCCATAAAAAATTTGGCCTTAAAAAAACTAGGCAAAAATGGTCCAGCCGGATGGGCCTGCTGGGCCGGGCTTGAGAAAAATTGGCCAGATGCTATATATTTTTTTCTTTGTAAAATATATAAAAAAAATAAGAAAAAAGTCATGGGCCATTTTGGCCTAGCCTGATAGGCCCACTGGACGAGGCAGGCCAAAAAAACACAACTCGTTACACCTTTTGGCCGACCCTTCCTAGCTTGCTTTTTACGCTTAGCCCGTTGGGCCAAGCCAGGCTAGGCCGGGCTAGCCCATTTAACACCTCTACCAGACACTAGTAGATGTCACCTGAGATTGTTGCTTGACCTTTTGTTAAACATATAAGCAATTAACAAGTGTGACATAATAGTAAGTACCAAAAACAATATTTCAAATATTTGAGGGATGAACACCAAAAAAAAAAAATTATAAGGACTAAAATCAAAACACACTTATTTTATAGGAACTAAAAACATATTTAAGTCTTTTTTTCATATATAAAATCAATATTTTTTCAACTTATAATATTGACTCCTGAATTTCTCTTTATTTATTATTTCAAATAAGGGTGTATTTAGATTAGTCGTAAAAAATTAGTTATTTCAATATTTAATCATGTCTGTTATTAATTATTGTTATAATTGATTATATAAAATAAATTTTATATTTAAATATATTAGATAAAAAGTATTTTAAGACAAATATTTTGTTCAAAATATATTAAAAAAATTACTTTTTATGTAATAAAACTGAAAAGGTATGAAATTATTTGTATTAGTTGATTTTGTATTTGAAATAATTAATTGTCAAAGATAAAAATGAGAAAATAAAATTTAGCTAGAAAATAAGCTAATAGCTTTTGATCATAAGCATTAAAAATTTGCTTAACTTTAAAAAGTTTTTTCTTTTATTTAAAAAATATATTTAAGTTTCGGCATCTTATTTAAATTTACGAAAAGAACTTACTACTCTTACAATTTGGTTTAAGTTTATTCTAATTAGTTTCTTCGTAAAGTTTATTCAAATAAGATATTTTTATTTTATTTTAATCAATTTAATGATAAAATTCATAATACAATTAATTTCCATTAATTAATAACCTCTCTAAAATAATATATTTTTTCCTGTCCTAACTTGGGCTATATTACAAATTTTTAATTTCAATAAAATTAATGAGATGATAATTTTTATAAATCAATAGTTTCATCAATATCATAAATTAATCTTTGAATTTACAAACAATTTAATAAAACATGAATCGATTGTTATTTGTTTTTCCTTGAAATTTAAAACTAGGCGGATTTTATTTCTAATTTTTCTCATTGCATTCAAAAGCCCTGATATAATGTTCTCAAAATCTACAACAAAAAACTGTGAAGATGTATTGTCACTAAGAGTCAGTGTTATAAAACTCGGATTGGTCATCGACTCGATCAGGGCACTGGGCCACTGGGTCAACGGTCGAATCGGAGGGTCACTAATTGAACCGCATAACTCGGTCTCTATTAAAAAATATGACAGTATTCATGACATGTAAATTTCATACCTATAAAATTTATTAAATTAAATTTTAATGGTGATGTGTAACCCATAAATAAATAAACAATCAACAATTATATTTAAGATGGGATAAAAGGACTAGAGGTTATGCATTAAGGGCAAACAAACAAGAATAAATGAATGAAGGTTATACATTCATGTTAATACAAGAGAAATTTATGTCATACGCTTACCTGCATTTATGATTTTGGTGATTATTATCATCAGTAAATAAATATTTTTAAATATGTAAATTATATTATAAGTCAAAATTTTTATTTTTTTTCAATATTTATAGTTAAAACGACGTCATTTAACACTTTAAAAAAAATAATTTTTTGAATTGGTCTAAATCAACTGACCGATTCGACTGGCCAGTTCACCGGTTCGACCGGTTGAGCCACCAAGTCAAACCGGGTTGATGGCGTATCCGATCCGATCACTGGCTTGGACCGATTGTATGTCCGGTTTCCAGTCGGAACGGTCTGACCGGCCGGTCCGAGCCGGTTTTTATAACACTGCTAAGAGTGCTTTATTTTGCATGATTAGCTCTTAAGATACTAAATAACTCTCAAGAGGGTTTTCAATGAGATTAGCCATGATTGCTTCTAAGTTTTGATCATTCATCATTTTCACCCTCGGTAATTCATTAAGTATTTGACATTCATTTTATTATAGTATTTAAGATCATGAATCATTTTTTCAAGTTCATGAATGTTTTCTTTAGAAATTATTTCTTTTAACTTCCTTAGATGTGATTTTATAAGTGTCTTTGGTGTTATTTTTAATAAAAATTGGAGTTTTACCTTCAAAACTTATGCTAATATTAATGTAAACATTAATTGTTCAGATTATCAAGGTAAAACTTCATTTCTAATTAGATAATAGCACTCAAAACACCTAAAGAAATGTATCTAAGTTTTGTCCTACCTCTAATCAAATTTTACAATATCAAAAATAGTCTATTATTACCTCTTATTGAATTAGGGGCGGAACTAGACTATTTAAGTTGGAGTACCCAAATGCATAAAATACTATTAAAAAGATATTTCTTTTATTTTTTATTATTTTAAAATTTTATATGTTGGATAATAATCATTTTATAAATTCAGAATTTTGATAATCATTTAATACATACAATCACATGTAGAGCAAATTTATATGTAGTATTGGTTAAAAAAAATTGTAAATTAAACTTCAAAATTTGTAAACACTTACACACAAATTTCACATATTTTAATAGGTTTGCTTAATTTAGAAGAGTATTTCCTATTAGAATGATATCAATACAACTTGAAAAATATCTACAAGTCACACTATAATACATGTATATGTAAAAAACTTATTACCTCGTAAACTAAGAATTTTTCATATGAAATAAAGAAAAATTTGATAAAACTTTTTCGCTTATATATAAAATATTTTATATAAATAAGAAAATAAATTTATGGGTAACCCTATATTGATTGTTATTATCCAAGTTGAGATTGTAACATTAATAACATCTAAAACGTTAATATTTTTCTATGAAACGAATTGTCTCAACTTATAGCCTTTAAATATCTTATGATAAATTTGTAGGCTTAAATATGCTTTAAGTCCATATAAATATAAGTTTGTCTAATTTTAGTCCTTTTAAATTTTTTTGTTACTTTTAGATCTCTAATATTTTCTTTGTATTCTTTTTAGTCCTTATCATTAACTATGATCAATTTAGTGCTGATATAACTAACAAAATAAAGAATATTAATTAAGATAATTAAGGTAATAAAAATATTTTAAAATAAGATAATTAGATTATTTTTATGTGTGTAATTAAGTAATGTATTTATTATTATATATAAATAACGTAATTACATGTAATTTAATTTTATAATTTATTTTTAATTTTTAATATATTGTCGACAATGATTTTTATTACTTTTAATATTATTATTACTTTTTAATTCACTAATTTATTTTTAACATTGTAATTTTTTTAAATATTGTAATTTACTTAGACACTTATAATTTACTTTAATATAATTTATTATTTTAATATATTAGAAACAATGATTTTGTCTCCAAAGACAAAACTAATATACTAAAAATAAATTATAAGTGTCTAAGTAAATTATAATTTTTTTTTAAAAATGCGATGTTAAAAGTAAATTAGTGAATTGAAATGTGAGAACAATATTAAAAATTACTGTTTATAATATATTAAAAATTAAAAATAAATGCTTATAAAAAATTAAAAATAAATTATAAAGGTAAATTATATGTAATTACTTTATTTATATAAAATAATAAATACATTACTTAATTGAATTATGAACCTAAAATAATCCAATTATTTTAATTTAAAATATTCTTCATTACCTTAATTATCTTAATTAATATCTTTTATTTTATAGCCATGTTAACTAGAGTTAATGATAACGATTAAAAAAAATACTAAGAAATTATCAAGGATCTAAAACTAATTAAAAAATTTGCAAGGACTAAAACCAAACAGTATCATATTTACAAAAACTTAAAACATATTTAAGTCTTAATTTATATTTGTTAAATAAAAATACTCTCTAAATTGTTAAATTATTAATTTATCAATTAACTAACGCCTCTTCAAATTAATAAAATTTGATAAGAGTTTCGTGAATAAGTTTCTTTTTTTCAAACTATTTATCCAAACATGTTCTATAAATTGAATTTCTAACAATTGCCAAGCATATATAAATAATGATATAACAACATTTTTCGTGAAAAAAAAAATGTTTCTTAAAAGTGTTGCCAAATATACTTTTAAGAAAGATATTCATGTTATTATATATATATATATATATATATATATGAGAAAAATATTTTTTTTACTTTTCTTTCATTTTATTTTCTTTCCTACTTAATAATTTAAAAATTATCTTATTTTTCACTTCTTTTCTTTTTTTTCATTTTTTTTACTTTCTTTCCTAAATCATGAGCTTAGCTAATTCTGGTGTCAGGAATAGATTTGCTGCTCATTGGGCTTAACTTAGCTAATAGTACTAATGGCAGGTTTCCTATGCAGCTTAGTATTAGGTCTCTTGTTTTTTTTTGTTTTTTGTTTTTAATATTGAGGAGGGCCAAAAACAAACAGACTAACTAAACATATTCACCAAACAGGGTTCATGGGTCCCCATGGTGTCACGCAACAGTAACAAAGAAATAGTTGATGGAACATTTGGCAAAAACTTTGTCCCCAAAAGACAAGAATGGGCAAGATTAGCCAACCTATTTGCCATAAAACTTGCTTCCCTGTATATATGTTGCATAGTTAATTGCCAAGGGCGATTTCTCCAAAAAGAGATTTTGTCCACCATACTCCTATAAGGATGATTAAGCCCACAACCTTTATTGGCAAGTTGGACAGCAATGAGAAAGTCACATTCAATATAGATCTTGTGAAAGTTGTTCTGCCAAGCAATCTCTATAGCAAAGAGGATCCCCCACAATTCAGCCATGAACGTAGAACTAGCTCTAAGATTTCTCTGAAACCCCATTAACCAGTTTCCATCATGATCTCTGAATATCCCTCCACAGGCCGCCATATGACTTCTATGAACAAACCCATCTACATTACACTTGACCCACCCTGCAGGAGGAGGACACCATCTAACTGATATAGTAACTTGATGAAGGCTTATAGCCTTCATGATTAAATTCTTTTCTTTGTTATTAATGTACTCTGTGGAGTTTAACAACGAGGCGGAAATGATGTTGTAGTGTGAGATCAATCTCCCTTAAAAGACACGTTCATTTCTATGTTTCCATAGATGAGCAATAGCCGTTCCAAACAACGCTCCCCAAGGAACATTTTCAATAATGCAAGCATTTTGGGTCATATTTGCAGCAATCCACAATTGGAGGTCCTGATTAAAAAAAAAGGATGGCAATTGTGGGTTTAAAGTTTTCCATAATAAAGTAGCTTGAAAACAATCTCTTAAAGCATGTAGGACAGTCTCATCCTGCTGGCCACAATTTAGGCAAATGGGATCATCCAAAATTCCCCTGTGAGTTAAGAGACTTTTTATGAGGATGCCTTGATGAAGTATCTTCCAAATAAACACCTTATACCTCCAATGAAGTTGGCCCTTCCAAAAGGATCTCCAAGGATATGAACGGCAAAGTGGAGGGGGATTATAGTGTGTACCATTCTGGGAGTGCATTGTCAGAAGATGATAAGCTGCCTTAGTGGAAAAACAACCATCTGGAGTTAGGTCCCACACCAAATAATCTGGACCAACGTCTTCATTAGGAGGATTCAAACCCATAATCTCAACAACAGTCCAATATGGTAAGTAAAATAAAAGCAGTTCGAGATTCCATTGACCATCCGGCCCTACAAAAGCAGCAACAACACAATCACATAAATTAGGAGGAATATCTTTCGTAGCATAAGTTAATAATTTTATTTTGGATGGAAGCCAAACATCAGTCCAAAACTTCGTTCTTCTCCCATCTCTAATAACCCACCTAGCACCTTTTGAGATCCACTCCCAACAAGATTGTATAGATCTCCAAGTATCAGAGCACACTCTTTTTTTCTCCACATTTGGAATTAAATTTGTCCCACAACCATATTTGCTCTTCAGGACTTTGACCCAAAGGGAATTGGGATTTTGAATAAGCCCCCAAGCAAGCTTAAGAATAAGGGCCTTGTTGAAACAATGGAGGTCCTTGAAGCCTAAACCACCATTAAGCTTCGGTTTGCAAAAGTACTTCCAGGCTATTGTATGATATTTTTTATCGCCATCCTTATCTCCCCAAATGAACTACCTAGTCATTTGCTCCAATTTCTCACATATTGATTTTGGCAAGAGCACCGTTTGCATGGTATAGGTTGGCAAGGCTGTTAGAACAGATTGGGCTAAAGTAGTTCAACCTACAAAAGAAAGAGCATCCCTTCTCCAATTACTAAGTCTCATATTGGCCTTTCAAAAAATGCTAATTTCCTATAAAAATATCAAATCCAACTGTAGTGCACAGTTAGCTACCCATTGCATAATCGTTTTATTCATCTAAAACTCAAAACGAGTAAATAAAATAAATAATTTTAGTTATTAATAAAAAATTAAATAATTAATATTATGTGAATATATATAATAAACATAAATATATTAGGATATTAATTATTAATTTTCTCATCAACAATTGAGATTACTTATTTTATATTTCTTTAATTTAAAGAAACCAAATCTTTTTTTTTTAATTGTGGGCATGTTAACCTTCGCTTTTGAAAGTCTTTCTTCTTCACTCCCTTCATGATTTCTCCTCAGTATTTCCACTCACCATCTTTCTACAAGTGTTTTGTATTGGTAACGTTATGGTTTGTTAATGGTTTTTCTTTGCCTTGATGTTTTGCGTTTTTTCATCAATATTTATTAATAGTTTCAGTTTGACGCTATTGTGGATTTCAGTTTTGTAAGGGTTTATATAGCTGGGTAGGGATGGCAATGGGTAGGATACTATAGTACCCGTCTCCATACCTGCATTTGAAAAAAATATCCGTACCCGACCTTATACCCGTGTGGGTAGCAACTTTAATTCTCGTCCCTATACTCACTGGGTACTTATATACCCACACTTTACTTAAGTATTGGTAAAAAATTATGACTCCTTAAAGGAAATTTATATTCAAAATTAATTTAATATAATTTGTCAATTCTCATTATATTTTTTTATCAACTACAAAATTATTGATCAAAGTTTTATGATTAAGTATTTCTAACATTTCGCTATCAAAATATAAAAAGACAAATGCCTTCAATCAATCCTTTAACGTAGTTAATATAAAATAAAATATAAAGAATTTTAATTTTAAAAAAACTACGTTCACCAATAGCAATAATTATAAATATTGTCAATATTATTTTAGATGCAATGCATGCATTTAAAAAATAATTTGATCTTTTGATATAATTTAATATTTTTTGTGGGGTATGGATTATTTTTGGAATTTAATTTATATATAATGCCAGTGTAAAACTTTTTTACACATATGTCTAATAAAATTTGATTATTTTATCACACTATTTTATTCATTAATATGATGCAGTGATGTGGTGAATTTCTATTGAATTTGTGCATAAAAATGTTTTACACTAACGATAAATATAAATTAAAATTTTATTTTTGTTTGTGCTTCACTATTTCTTGCAATATATGTGTGTGTGTGTGTATGTATGTATGTATGTATGTATATATATATACATATATATATATATATATATATATATATGGGTTAGAATTCATTGACACCGGGTGTTAAAGTTAGTTAAATTACACCTTCAATAACTTTTTTTAGAATGCAAATTTAACTGATCAAACCGCTGAATTATATGATATTATCTTCATGATCATGTATATCAATTTTCACATCATTTGGACTTTTCTAGATATGTTATCTAACATTGAATATTTACATATATTTTAATATCATATTTGTTAAGACAAAGGACGAATTTATAACCCTTAAATATTTTGATAATAACAAACAGTTAAAATTATATGTGTCCTCACATAATCGCCTGATCATTCATTCGCATGCAATCGTCTGACGTTTTTCAAATTAAATATCGTCTTATCTTTATTTGTATAAACTTCGTAACTAACAAAGCTTACAGACGATGTAGAGCAGTCTAAAATGATCTGCACAAAGCTACCTCGAAACATATTATGTCTATATACCTACTCTCGAGAAAAGTCAGCAAAAAAAAGGAATATGTGTGCGAATGTCAGAATGGGAAAGCGGACATGACAACTGCTACAGATTGAGTACAAGAATAGAAAAGATAAACAAACTGCTTTATCTTATCATATGACAAGTTGGTAAAAAGTATTAAATGCTGCATTTAATGATCCAACGACTCTCTTCATCAGACGAAGGTTGTCATCTGCAAAACACTCAACGGATACTTTCGAAGAAGCCTATAAATAGAAAAAGAGACCTCCTTCGAGCAGTTGTTGTGATCATAATTGTTGCTAATATAATTACTACTGATTCTGAAAACCCATAACTGCTTTAAGAAAAAAAGAAGCTCTTCTAAACTCTTTGTAAAATTCCTTTTGTACTTTATTATATATTCGTCTGTTAAGACGTTAAATCCAGTGAGGTAAACTCACACGTAAACCTTTTTTTTTAACGAGATTGGTGGAAGCCTGAAGAGGCTTTAATTCAAAGAATACTTGGGTGTTTGCTTGGAGAGGCAAGTGAAAGACTATTTGGGTTGAGCCTGAAAAGGCTTGTGGAAATAATACTTGTAACTTGTGAAAGTTAGTGGAATTTGGTTGTTGCCAAGAACTGAACATAGTCTCTAGGTGAGACGAACCAGTATAATTTCTGTGTGTTTTTCGGTTTTGTTGTTTAATTTTAGTCTATTTTTTTTAAAACGTTTTTGAAAATCCTTTTAATCTTATTTCAGACAATACATCGTTAACAAAATAATTGCGAAAATTTGATATAACACAATTCAACCCCCCTTCTTGTGTTTTCTTTGTGCTCTACAATATTGTACGTTAAAATACAGTGATGTGATAAACTATTAAATAATTTTATAATTATATGAAATTTTGTATATTTAATCTAATTAATAAGAACATCAAATTTAACGGTTGGATTGGTTAAACTTGTATTTTACAAAAAGTTATTGAATATGTAATTTGATTAACTTTGACACCAAGTGTCAACGAATCCTGATCCTCTCTCTCTCTCTCTCTCTTCTCTCTTTCTCTCTCTCTCTCTCTCTATATATATATATATATATTGAGAGAGAGAGAGAAAGAAAGGTGCGGGTACAAGGTGGGGTAGGTACTATAGTACCCATACCCGCACCTATCCCTATTAAATTTTGCGAGTAAATACTTGCCCCCATCCTCATCCCATTGAGCAAGTATTTACCTTACCCATTGCAGATATTTTTTGCAAGTACCCATGGGGTATAGGTAGAATTGTCATCCCTATAACTGGGTGTCACCATCTGGCCACCATGAGGGAGACAAAGGCTAACACCTTGGAGATTTGACCAACAAACTATAGGTCAATATCTTTTGTTTAGAGTGTTATCTAATTTGATGTGTCTCTACTCTATTTATATATGGGTGTCAATGTTTTACATCAAAACCTTCATATTTAAAATGCATATCATGCATTCATCTCATCGTGTTCCTTAGCCAATTGCGACTCTCTTGTGTAGTTGTTGCTTAAAATGAATTGTGTCATCAAAGAGTTCTTTTTTTGTATTGTCTTCCATATTTTCAACTACTTACGCTTAAAAGGATTATATTTTTAAAGACTTATCTTACACATTTGAAAAGAGATAATTCTTAACTTCCTATCTCATAAAGTATTTAAAGCAAAAAATTATGTATGGTACTTCAACATTAATCTACACATTCCAAAGCTAGAAAACTATTCCTTTATGCTATTTGGCTATCAACTATTAACTAATAGAGTAACACAATTATGATTTTACAATTTGTGCTTCTCCTTCAACATTCTTATGTCGTTGGTTTTCATTCTAGTGGACCCACCATCCATTTTTTAAAGCTTTTGTGAAAATCTTCAATGTTGAATATATCAAGGAGAAGATTTGGAAAACATGTTTCTAATTGCATTTGATTCTAAGTCAATGCCATATCTAAAAGCTAAGGCTTAATAAATGTGTTCTTTGTGCTGTGCTTATATCTATTTGATGTGCATTTGCTTTGTTTATAGCTTACATGCTTTTTTAGCAAATTGACGTATATTTTTTGTGTTTGTAACATGTGTCCAAACACATTCTAATTAAGTCCATCCTCTACATGTAGATTCAAGGATAGATCCACATTCACTTTGGTAGGGGTAGTTGCCCCACAAACATTTTGACTTTTCTTCATAGTATATAAACCATATGTATAATAACACCTCCACCATTTTATCCTAATCTTTAATTGCTCCCATGAGTCTTAATTATTACATTGAACATGGGTCCTTTTTGACCCCACATCTCAATCTTTTATAATTTATTTAACCACTAAATAAAGAAATTGATTCAAAAGAAATGCCTCATTAACTTGACGCGAAAATACTCTTTAAACCAAAAGACTTTTGTGACTGTAACCCCCACCTTTAATCAATGTTGATGGATATGATTCATGGCTTGTGGCACCATAGTTTGTGGTTGGTTTAAGGCCAATGCAAGTTAGGGGACTAGAGGTGCAGTCCTATGTTGTTGATGTTGGTTTAGCATGTGTTTGTGCAGTGTGGCTGATGGCACTAGCTTGAAAGGTGGTGTTGGACGTTGTAGATAAAATGACGATGGTTGCTTTAGTGTTTGATTAGACATTTCTTAAAAGTGTTATCTAAGTAAAAAAAAATGCTATATGATTCATTCAGATAGCTCAATGTGGTCATCCCTAGAAGCACTAAATTGAACACTAATAACCTTAAATTCTCTTTCTTTCAATCCAAAAGAAAACTCATTAACTATTATCAAAAACCCCATAATGAACAAGCTTAATAGGTTTCTTATACAAGCTAATAACCTTGGATTAGGATGCCAATTGCTTTATGCAGTGCCATAGAAATCTATCTCTCTATACAACATTTAAACCCTCTGCTTTGGTGTCATTCATAATCCCACTATCTTAACACACCCAAGGTGCTTTAAAGCATTCAAGGTTCTATTAAGAATATCATTGATATTCTCATGGACAGAATGCACTTAGATAATGTTTTCTTTAACAAGCACTATATGAATGTGCATTCAGATAGCACTTTGTCAAGTGCTATCCCATTTAGATAAAACTTAATTAAATAATATTTAAAACGTTATCTGAGTATAAATAACAAAAAAAAAAGCTACTACATTTTGAAATGATGTACGTTTATGGTATTTTAATTTTGTCATTTTTATGTTTAAAATTAAGTTAATTATTTACTTAATTTTTATATTCAAGTGAAACAATTAATAATATGAGAAAATATGTTATGCACTGACAGTGTAAAGTAGTTTTACATTGTCATCAAATCACAAATCACCGTGTATGGTAAGTTTGTTGACTTTTACAATAATTACTGTAGAACACAAAATAAACACAAGAATGAGGGGTTGAATTGTGTTAAAGCCAATTTTGTGATTCTTTTACTAAGTAACGTAAATATTGAAATAAGATCAGAAAGATTTTCAAAACGTTTTAAAAGACAGACGGAAGCTAAAAGATCAAAACAGAAAGGCACACAGATTTTATACTGGTTCGTCTCATCCCAGAGACTACGTCCAGTTCTTGGCAATAACCAAGTTCCATTAACTTTTCAAGTTACAAGTATTCTTTCCACAAGCCTCTTTAGGCTCAACCCAAGTAGTCTTTCACTTGCCTCTCCAAGCAAACACCCAAGTATTCTTTAAAATAAAGCCTCTTCAGGCTTCAACCAATCTCGTAAAGAAGAAGGTTTGTGTGAGTTTACCTCACTAGGTTTAACGTCTTATCAGACAAATATAAATATTGAAGTACACAACAGATTTTCAAACTAAGTTTACAAAGACTTTTTCTTTTCTCAAAGTAGCTATGAGTTTTTAGATTCAACAGCAATTATATCAACAACACTTCTAATTTCGAATAACGCTAGAAGGAGGTCTCTTCTTCTATTTATAGGCTTCTCCGAAAGTATCCGTTGAGTGTTTTGCAGAGGACAACCTTCGTCTGATGAAGAGAGTCGTTGGATCATTAAATGCAGCATTTAATGATTTTTACTAACTTTGTCATATGATAAGATAAAGCAGTCTGCTTATCTTTTCTATTCTTGTACTCAATCTTTTAGCAGTTGTCATGTCCACTTTCCTGTTCTGACATTCGCACACATATTCCTTCTTTTTCGTTGACTTTCCTCGAGAGTAGGTATATAGACATAATACGTTTCGAGGTAGCTTACGCTCTGATTGTGCAGATCATTTTAGACTACTCTACATCGTCTGTAAGCTTTGTTAGTTACGAAGTTTATACAAATAAATATAAGACGATATTCAATTTGAAAAACGTCAGACGATACAATCGTACTAGAGATAAGACGATATTCAATTTGCAAAACGTCAAACAATAATGTGAGCGAGAGATATAATTTTCACTGTTTGTTATTATCAAAATATTTAAAGGCTACAAATTTGTCCTTTGTCTTAACAATTACCTTAAAAGTCATACCGACGGTGATTTTAATTGGTTAACAGTGTAAAACTTTTTACACTGATAGTGTATTACCATTAATCTCCAATAATATTTACATGTCATTATCTTATTTGTAAAAGAGAAAATAAGTTATGTACTGACAGTGCAAAGCAATTTTACACTGTCATCCAATTACAACCTACCATGTATGGTAAGTTTGTTAACTTTTATAATAATTACCTTAAAAGTCATATCAATGGTGATTTTTGATTGGTTGACAATATAAAACTTTTTACATTAACGATGCATAGCCATTAAAATTTTTGCAAAATATCTTAATTTGGATGAATCTATTTTAATTTTCATTAAACTCAAACTTAATTAAACGCACATATCATGAATTTTTTGAATTAAAGGAGTTTGAATCTATAAAATTTGTGTGCTTAAAATTTAGACCCAAATAAGAGACAACTCATCTTAATCCTATGAATACCCTAAATATTTTTATTAACAAAACTCTTTTTAACAGTTACAATAAAAACATGCATATATTTTGATTTCTTTTACAATGCCACGTGAATCCATTTTAAAGTTCAGTTATGTCTCATGTCATTTGCCTAACAAATATCGGCAGGATGTTCGAGCAAATTTGATACATCAACTGACCACATCACATGTTTTCTTGGCCACAAAAGGCTTTCATATGCAGCAGTAGGACAACCCTACACGTGTTATAAGGAGGTCGAGTTTATGAGCCAGGACAAGCCGACGACTGATTGATCACCTCTCAAAAATTAATATCTGTATAATTTATATAATCGCATCCCATCTTTCCTTGGATTGAAAGTGAAAGAAAATTGAATAGAAATGCCTGCTTTTTCATCAGGAGTATGAGACATGAGTAACCAAAAAAATAATTAATATTATATGCATATATATAATAAATTATGCATATATTAGAATATTAGCTCTGAGGTACTTTTCATCAACACCTAAATTCTAAAATTACTTTATATTAATTTATTTTAGAAGAATCAAATCATTTTTGGCATTATTATAAAATATGAGTGAAATAAAATAAATAAAATTATTTCATTGCTTTCATATTTTATAATAAAATTAGATTTCATTTATTATTTTTAAATTAAAAATATTAGATAAAATGGAATAAAATACATTTTGTAAAATTATATATATCACTTTATTTTATTTCAAATAATTTAATTAATAAAATTTAATATTTTTTGGTTTATTCCACTCTATTTTTTTCATCCATCAAATCATAGTCTACAAAGATTTGCCTTTGTCTGTACCTGCGACACTGACCAGTGGCCAGTGGAAACTTACAGATTCGAATTCCATTTTCCGTACCTACTTTATTCCTCTGGGCACTGAAATCAGAGGTGATATTAGATTTTAGTAAAAAATAATAATAAAAAGATGCTAATATATATATATATATATATATATATATATCTTTTGGAGAAAAGACGGATCAAAGGCCCAAAGAATGCATTAAAGTGATTAAACAGGAACGAAACGGAGAGCAAAATCTACCCACACATCTGCTAATAGCAAAGTACTAAGTTGAGCAGGTGGATGCTCATAAAACTAAAAATATAATGATAATTGTATTTAACAGAACTAAAAATAAAACTGTGAGGATAATAATATTTAAGTATTATTTTTTTCTTTTGTTTAAATAAATATTTTATTTTGTATCTATCTTTCATTATGAAAATAATGATATTTTTTCATTTTAAACAAATATTTTATTTTTTTTATAATCTTTATTTAAAGATAACAATATTTTTTTAATTTTTTTTTAAAATAATGATACCCTTACCTCTATTTAGAGATAATGATACTTTTTTCTTTTAGATAAGATATTTGAGTATGTTTATTTTTATTTAATAGTTTTTTCTTTTTATAATTCATTATTATTATTTTAAAAATTATAAGGGATTGAATTTGCAATAAAACGAGCCCTCGGGTCAAGTTTTTGAATACTATACTGTATGAAAGAGTGATAGTTTTAGCTTTGAGATGCGTGCGCCAAGTAAAATCCAAACACACTATTGTATAAATCTTAGGAAAACAAATTGGATTCCAGATTGCATTAGAAATTTGCAACAATTTTCTTTCAAATTGTTTGAACGTAAAAGAAGAGCGTTGACATGACAGTAATTACCGTCTTGAAAGCAAATTTCAACATACTACATACCACCTTTCCATTCTCGTCATACCAAATACTATGTTAAACACTTGACCATGAGGTTTAAGATTGCTTAAGGGTGAAAAAAAGAAAAAAAGCAAAAAAAAACTTATGCTTGATGTTAACAACATTCATCACTCAACAAGAGATAATATAATAAACGTACCTTTTAGTAAAAATTACATTTACATGATCTGAAATGTAACAAAAATATACACTCAATATATATTTTTGGTCTCTCAAATTTAAGCAAGTTTGTTTTTGGTTCTTTAAATTTAAAAGTAATTTTTTTAGTCCTCTTAATTTATAAATTGCCTACTTTTAGTCTTTATCAAAAACTAAAAAGATCACAAAATAGAGATAAAAAATGGACAATTTTCAAATTAGAAGGACTAAAAAATACTTGTAAATTTAAGAGACCAAAAGTAAACTTGGTCTAAATTTGAGGAACTAAAAAAATTTAAGCCTATATTTTTTTACTTATATAGATCTTTATTAAGTAGTGTTTCACTCTTCTTCTTTTTTATTCCTTCAAAGGGGAAATTTAGTCAAATGGAAAAAAAATCTTGAAAAATTAAAGAGCTTAAATTTTATACAAGAAAAAAAGGGGGGGAAAGTAATCTTTAAAAAGGAGTTTAATTATCATGTAGTATAACTTTTAAGATAATTATTTTAATGTAAATGTATTTATCATATGTGATAATATGTAATTGGATAACAATATAAAAGTGCATTCTAATTAATTTATTAAAAAAAACTAACTAAAGTAACTTAAAAAAAAAAAGTTGTATACCTCTCCTACCTTTTCATCATTACTTAATCAATGAGCGACAATGAAATGAATATTTTAGTTTAAAGGGAGCTTTTAGTTAAAGGTTGTGTTTGGTAGAGAAGAAAAAAATAGAGAGAGAGAAAGTAGGTAGGTGAAAAAAGAGGAAAAAATAGGTAAAAAATAGAGTAGAAATAGTTGTGTTTGGTTTAAGAGAAATAAAGAAGAAATAAAAGAGGAATAGGAAAGATAAAAATAAAATAAAACTTAAAAAACAACATAACCAATTAAATTTTGCAGCATAATCAATTATGTTGCACATAATCTGTTATGTTGCAAAACATAAAAGATTATGTTGTTTTTTTTCTTTTTTTAGTAAATTACACCCTGTTACTGAGAGATGCAAATAGTACACTATCCTCCATTCTTATGTTAAAATATACATTCTCTTCTCTTGATAGATTCAAGTATATGATACTTTACTCTATTTTTAAAATTTTGTTAAAGTTCTGTTAGTTTCCGTTAAAAAAATGTTATGACAAAAATATCCTTTATAATGTCATCTCCTTATAGATGCAAGTATTGCACTAGTCCTCCTTTTTGTTTTAAAATATACAACTTCCTCCTTTAATAATGCAAATATATTATACTTTACTCTATAATTTATATATATATATATATGCATTTAAAAAAAACTTAGTTATTGTTTAAATAACTAGTTCATAAAATTTATTTTAAAATAAATATAAATTGATATATTTAATTGTACATATTTTAAATAACTTGATAAAAAAATACATATATGTTTATATATTCAAATGTATATAACTATATATATATATATATAAAATGTGTCTCATAATTTCTATTCTTAATCTAATAAAAATTATTATCTACTAAATTATTTTAAACTATTTTAAATTTTAATATATATTTAAAGAAATTTCTATGATAACTTAGTAAATTAAAAATATTTTAGTATATATTTTAATTAAAAATATATTTTAAAATTCTTTAAAGAATATTTTTTAACAATATTAAGTTAAATAGACTCAATTATATATTTTAACATAAGATGGGAGATGCACTATAGTACCCACATCTTTTGGAGGAGAAAAGTGTAATTTAATTTATATTTTAGCAAAAGAGAGGAAGATAGTATAATATTCATATCTTTCAGAAGTGGGTAATGTAATTTACCTTAACAGTCTTAAGTTAAATAGACTAAACTGTATATTTTAACATAAGAGGGGAGGACAGTATAATATTCGCATCTCTCAAAAAAGGAAAGTATAATTTACTCTCTTTTTTTAAATTTAATTGACTATGTTTTACAACATAATTGATTATGTTGTGGTCCACTTCCATGCAAATCCTCTCTATCCTATGTGGAAATTTTTAACAATGGGCCCCACCTCTCTTTTTGAATATTTATTTGGAATTCCATACCACCAAACAATCAACATTTTGCTACTTCCACCTTCTTTCTTTCTCTCCCCCCTTTCTTCCTCTTTATTTCTATGATATCAAATAAGGTGTAATGGAAGTTGTCAAACAATTTTTACATTAAATAACTTTTATTTTTAAATTTAAATTTAAAATAATTTTTAAACCCAAAAACTGGACCAAACATAATTTATACAACATATTTGTTATGAATTTAATTAGAAATTTAGAATATACTGACATTGTAAATATTTTTTATATTGTCATCTAATAATGGATTGTTATGAATAGTAAGATTATTGACTTTTATAATAATTATTTTAAAAATTATAATTAGAGTGATTAATTTCTAATTAGTTGATGATATAAAAATATTTACACTGATAACATATCAAAATTATACTCATCTATTATTCCAATTAAAACAAACATCTCCTAATTTATTGTGTTATTGTTATATTATATATAGAGAGAGAACTAGATCGGTGTAATATAAAAAAGGAAAAAAACTATTAAATATATATACTTTCATTAAATCTTAAGAAATGGGACTAAAATTTATCCTACATTTTCAAAACTATACCAAAACAAAAAATAGGATGATATTTATAAAAACATTCATACATCGCAGATAAACTTATGATTGTGTTTGGACAGAGTTAGATGTAGAGAAAATAACTAAGAGAGATGACAAAAGTAAATAAATTTTGAAGTAAAAATCAATTTAACCCCTTAAATTAGTACTGTCGGTTTAATTTGTTTTTTAATATTATAAAAATATCAATTTAATTTTTAAAACTGTCACTTAGTTAATTTAGTATTTGATATAAATAAAAGGCTTAAATATGATTTCAATTCTTGTAAAATGAGCGAGTTTTGATTTTAGTTCTTGTAAAAAAAAATTTTGATTTTAATTCCTCAAAAGTATAAAATCATTATTTAAGTCCCTACTATTATGTAACACTTGTTAATTGCTTATATGTTTAACGAAAGGTCAAATGACTATATCAAGTGGCACCTGCTCTTATATGTGGTACCATGTCAACATGTGACACCTTTAAAATTTTGTCTACATTCCTAAAATCAATGTTATTTATCTACCTTAAAATGAACATAAGAGACCAAAAATAGTTATTTCAAATTTTGGAGAAATGAAAATCCAAGAAAAATGTTTTATAAAGACCAAAATCACAATCTATTCATTTTATAGGAACAAAAAATAATTATTTCAAATTTTAGAAGGATGAAATACAAAGAAAAGAATTTAAAGAAACCAAAATCAAAACTCATTCATTTTATAAAGACTTAAAGCATATTTAAGTTTAAATAAAAAGACAATTATACGTACAATCCTTAATAATTAACTTTAATAACTAAGTGTATATATGTTTGGGTCTGGTTGGGATGATTGAAAACTTATAAATTAGCTGAAACTTTAGTTAATTGAATGTTTTCATTGAATCATTGAATTTAATATATATATATATATATATAGGGGCAGGATCTGTTGATGCTAGGTGTAAGAATTAGTCAAATTACACCTTCAATAACTTTTTGTATAATACAAATTTAACCAATCCAACCGTTGAATTTGATGATATTATCTTTATGATTATGTATATCAAATTTCACATCATTTAGACTTTTCTAATAAGTTATCTAATGTTGAATATTTACATATATTTTAATATCATATTGTACGTTAAAATAAAATGATTTAATGAACTATTAAATAATTTTAGAGTTGTATGAAATTTTGTATACTTAGTCTAATTAATAAAAACATCAAATTCAACGGTTGGATTGGTTAAATTTGCATTATACAAAAAGTTATTGAAGGTGAAAGTTGACTAACTCTTATACCTGGTGTCAACAGATCCTGCCCCATATATATATATATATATATATAAGGAGTATTAAGTAAAGTAACTTTACTAATATTTAATCCTTGCCTATGTGTGTGTGTGTGTATGTACATTACTTTTTATATTTGATTTCAAATTCCTTCGCATCTTAAAAATTAGGATAATTATTAATTTTATATTAAAAAATTGGTAAAGATTTGATATTTTATATTATAAAGGATGATTGCAGTTGTTTTATTTTTTATTTTTTTATGATATGTTTTCTTCTTTTTTACAAAAAAATAATAATTTTAATTCAATAAATTTATATTGGTTAAAAACATTTTTTTAATATTTGAATAAAAATTTTAATAATATGATTTAAAAACAAAAATAATAATAATTTTTCTTTATAAATTTAAATTTTTATCAATTTTTGACAAGTCAATCGTAGGTGTTGTCAAGGATGTATGCTATCGCTTTGTGGGTGAGAGCGGAAGATGTGAAAGAAAGAATTTGACATCATTGAGAGTGATAAAGTAGATAAAAGAGCTTCTAAATTGAAAAAAAAAAAAAGGTAAAAATAGATTTCAAGTAAATTAGTGAAGAAAAAATAAACTAGTAGCTTATGAGCTATTCTATTTGTTCCAAAACTATTGATGTTTAAGATTAGTGCACACAGATTAAGAAGCACTTGATAAATGTAAGATATTAATGTATTGAGTAAATTACACTAATGCCTTTTGAGGTTTTGTCAAAATTATCCCGATATCCCTCCTTTTTTTTATTCCTACATTAATCTCCCTTAATTATTTGAAAAACATTACACTGGCACCCCATATATATTACATTAACCTCACTTGATTATTTGAAAAATATTACACGATGATTTTGTGCAATTTCAAAAAATCTTAGGGGTATCAGTATAATTTACTCTAATACATTTAGTCTAAAATACCCTTATTTAATATAAAATTTAAATGTGGTTTGTTGTTCGTTGAAGTGCTTTTTAATTAGGTTGTAAGTTCAAATTTAGTTATTTTAAATAGGGGTATATGTGGAAAAAGTTAATGAGACTTGAAAATGGCAAAACATCAATTGTTTTTGAATAAAAAGAAAAGTCTAAAATAACAATAGTTTTAAAACGTAGGGAGTATAAGTTAGTTGAAGTAGATTATAAAAATAAGTTTGAAGTTATTAAAATAATTTCATGTATCAAACAAGTTTATTTTGGTCAAACCAACTTATAAATTAATCAAAATAGCTTATAAACAACTAAAATAACTTACCAAACACACTCAACATACATGAATAGAAGGGAGGAAACAAGTTTCCATCTTTTAACATTGATGCAAGCCAATTAATTTGATATTTGATAGTAGTGTATGTCGGGCACCAAGTTCAACAAAATACATGAATAAAATTATTTTTTATTATTAAAGACTAAATTTATTAAATATGTCATTTTATAAACCAAATCAATGACTATCAATATTGGAGATTATATTTACTTTTTCTAAATATCATGAATCAAATTCATGGGTGATGCAAATTTCAAGGATGAAATCAATGTTTCACTCATAAACTTTGACATAAATTATATTAGTAAGTTATAAGATTATAGATTTTTTTTATAAAAATTTTGAGTGAGTGTAATTTAAAAAGGAAAATTAAAAAGGCATTCTTGACATTTTATAGATTTGTGATAAAATAATAGATAAAGACCTTTTTAATATAGAAGTATTTTAAAATGTAAACATATATTTCAACAAAAATAGACACGTAATTTTATTAAAAATGATATGTTTTATTACATTAAGCAAATAACACAGTTTTAACAAGTTTCAAAATGATGTATCACATTCTTCATTTAATCTACTCTTATGTTATTTTCTATCAATGTTTTCCAACATATTATTCTCAATAGATAAAATTGTCAAACCAATAAATCTTTTTTCTTGTAACATTATTTAATTTTACTAATCCCATCTAAAAAATAAGTTTTTTTCTTAAACTGCCTTTCATTGAAACTTGATATTAAGTAAAAAAAAAAAAAAGCGTTGAAAATACAATCTCAATTAAACAAAAGAGTATTTTGGAAATGAGTTCATTAAATAGGGTAAAAATTAGTTAAGATTTACTTATATTTGAAACCAACACACATGCAACTTTTTTTGCTTATATTCAAGATCGGAGGGAGTAATCTGTAGTTTTAAGACCACTAGGGTTGATCTAAGGGTAGGAGGTTGAATAGTTCACATGAGGTCTAAGGTTCAAACATCATTATTGTCATTATACACTAAAAAAATAGTTTGTAGCTTTGACAAATTCAAAAATTTCAATGTTTGACATTAATTCATTAGACGTAGGGGTGTTCAAATCCAATCCATTCCAAAAAATAACCGCAAACCAATCCAAAAAAATAAAAACCGATAAAAATTGAATTTCTTTGGACTACTTTTTTACACAACTTATCAGATCGATTTTTGGTTAATGTTTGTAAAACCAAACTAATATAAAACAAACTAATATTTTTAATACATATAAATTCTTATACTGTGTTTCACATTTAACTTCCATGTGTTTTATGCTTTTATTATGCTTTATATGTTATTGTGCTTTTTAGTGTTTCCGTTTTTTTTACGCTCTTCATATTTTCTCTAGAGGGGTATCATAAATGCAGCAATAAATTATAAACTTACATAGTTTTTGAGTGTTGCATATGTTGGACAATAAGAATTTATTTGCCAAAACTCTCAAACATGATGACTTTCAAAAAACATATAGATAGCTGATTCTATGTCTGTGACCGTATTATATAATTGAATATTTGGAGCTAAAAGCATCCAATAATAGAGGATTAAAATGTTGGTAAGTATGTGCTGGTAACAGCTGAATTATTCAATTCAATTCAGACCGCATTTTATCAAATTGAATCAAATCGGATCCTTTAAGAAAGTAATTCAAATTGAACCAAATTGTGTACTGTTTTAATATTTTGATCGAATGGCTTTTTGGCTCAAAACCAATCCAAACTAATTCATGAATACTCTTAATTAGACAAAGTCATTTACAACACTTTCAATTAAGAAAAAAAAATCATTTAAATCAACATTTGTTAATTCGTCATAAAAAAGAAGTAAAATTAGCACAATATTAAAGTTAGCCTTGGGCCATCCCCCAACTTAGGCTTAAGGTAGGCCGTACGGTACCCTCCACCCTTGTGTTTGGAAACCATTTTTAAAAAATATATAAAAAAATTCTTACAAAAAGGATTAAAACTATTATTATTTTTAATAAAATTAAATTAGAAACTTTATTTAAAAAAAAAAAGGGGAAAGGTAAACAAAGTTAAAAAAGAAGATATAATTGTCATATTTTGAAATTTTAGAAAAGAAAACAACAATGTATTATTACATAATATTTTAACCTACTAGAGTCGACCTAGTGGTGAGAGATTGAGGTAGTATGCATAAAGTCATAGGTTCTAATTTTAGTGCCACCATTGTATACACAAAAAGATTATACAATATTTTAAGTTTTGTCTTATACACAATTATGATCATTTTAAAATTTTTGAAATATTTTAGTTATGTGAAAAAAGCATATTTCTATTTTATTTTTTTTAATTTGAATGTCTTCTAAACATACCTAGAAAGAATCTGCTAACCTAACATACATAGAAGAAAGAATATTTACTAATATACTATCAAATGTTAAGCATATTGGTTGGATAAGTTGATCAATTATGATTGTTTAATATAGTTGTATTCTAATAATTGAGATCATATTCTAAAACCCGGAAGTGTACGTCCAAAAACGATTTCTGCCGTTCAATGCAGGGGTGGTTAAGTATTTTCAAGACAGCCAGACAAAAAGAAAGAGTATTTTCAATGCAGGATATCATTTTAGACTTAGCGCGGAAAACGACCCGTACCCACAATATTACTATTATTATTATTTTTAAGAAGTATTTCTAAGATATTAAGTAAAGAGTATTTAATATTTTATTTAAAAATTTTAAGTAGTTTTTTTACTGCATATTAAAAATATCTTTTTTTAATAGTCAAAGATTAATTTCTTTTGAAATAAGAATAAATCATTAAAGTAGCTATAGTTTTTTTATTTTTCACACAACAAATTTTTAATTGATTAAAATCAATAAACTATTCAGCATATTGAATTTCATACTTTTTTTTCAATATTCAATTTTTTAATTATTTAATCAGTAACTTTAAATATTCATCAGCAGAATTTTTATTATTAATGATTAACAGTTTAACATTGCAAAAAGTATTTGCACTTAAAAGTATTCATTGAGTCTTCCGTTCTCCCAGTTTTTTGTTTTGTATTTTTAATTCTTCAATAAGTAAATTTAAATATTTATTTTTATTATTAGCATTACAGAAAGCAATCGCACTAGAAGTATGCCATGTGTCTGCTACTCTTCCAATTTTTTTTTTGTTTATATTTATATATAATAATCACCGAAACATTGATTCCTTGGACAAGCGAGGGATTAACAGGAACGAAAACGACAATCCGAAAGAAAAAAAATCATTAAAGTCGACTCAGAAATGAGAAGTTTAGACAGTTTGCACTAGGTTTTAGGGTTAAATGTTATTGTCATCAATATATATATATATATATAAATCTGAACGAAAAAAATGTTTGAATTAAACTTTATTATTTTTAACTTGTAATTCATATATACAAAATTGTGTAGACCTTATATGAAATGTACTCGTTTTAATATTTTAGGTCTAAATCACACAAGTTATTTTTTCGGTGGAAATTTTGTTCTTATATAAAATTTGAATTCAAAACCCTATTTAAGGACACTAACTACTCTTTAATGGACTCATTTTAATATAAAAATATTAATTTATGTATTTGTAATTTATGAAAAGATGAATTTTAACTATATAATTTAAATCGATGGTTAATACTAAAACTAATTAAAAAATTTAATTATTTATTTAGTCCTTATACTTGCATCATTTTTACGTTTTGGTTCTTATACCTATAAACTACAAGTTTTAATTCCTGTATGAGCACTTATAGTTACATTTTGGTCTCTGTCATCAATTACCATTTAACGTCATTAATAGTGTGATGATGTGGCCTTGACATGATGTGACATTGATGTATCCATGCTTTACGTTTTAGTCTCTATATTTGTACTATTTTTATATTTTGGTCCATATACCTAAAAACTCTACATTTTAGTTTCTATACAAGTATTTTTTTATGCTTTAGTCCCTATCAACATCTTTCCCTTCTCTTCTTCCTCCTCCTTCTTCCTTTCTCCCCTCTTTATTTCTTTCTACTTTTTTTTTCTTATCAACCTCTCTTTTTATTTTGCGAGTTCTACTTTTTTTAAAATCATTTTGCATCAACTAATTCTCATTGATTCTAAATTAAAGAGTCTTGAGATTACAAAGTTGAGATGCGCTTCTTAGACAAGACGAGGTAGCCTACGAGTAGTGATTTGTATGGACACCCTTTTGCAATGGTGATAACTTGCTGCATCATTTTAATCTTGTTGCATCACATGGGTATTCATGTCATCGCTATATGAGAAAATTTTTTTAATGTTTTAATCCTGATTGTCAATTGTCTTGTAACTCTGTTAGCTTTAAGTTCTTCAACACTAGCACAAAATTGAAACTGGTAGTGTAAAACTACTAGAAATTTGAAAACAAAGATGCTTCTGCCACGCACCACCATCGAAGGTAATTTTTGGTAGCGAAGCCCTCCCCTTGTTCATTCTTTCTTCTCTTTTGTTTTTCTTTTTCCTTCTTTATATTCCCCTCTCTTGTCCCTTCTTTATCTTCCCCTCTCCCCTTCTTTCATTCTCCATATAAACCAACCAACCTACAACCTAAGCATTTCATTCATTATTTGATGTCGATGAGCATGCATCTTTCTCCTATTAATTTGTTTGAGAACTAACTTCAAGACTTTACAATCACGTGATATAGAAAACAAATTAAATGGCAACTTCCATGTTTGAAAATAATTCATTCCACAACAACACAATGATTAAAGAATTCTAAACCAAACTAGCGTCCAAATTCATTTTTCTTCTTAACCAAACCTATATGATTAAGTGAGACATTAAATTATAACTTATCACCATATCAACTTCCAACCACACATAAAAATAACATACCTCAAAGCATTTGATGTACAAGATTAAAATGATGTAGCAAGTCACTGGGAGTTCCCATACAAATCACTACTCGCAGGTTACCTCGTCTTGTTCAAAAGGTGTGTCTAAACTCTACACCCTTAAGACTCTCTGATTTAAGGAGGATTTAAAAGAAGCAAAACTTGCAAAATAAAATGAGGAGAGAGTTGTTGAAAAGAAAATGAAAAAAAGGAAACAGAGAGGAAAGAAGGGAAGAAGAAAGAGGAAGAAAAGAGGGGAGAGATGTTAACAAGGACTAAAACATAAAAAATTACTCGTGTAGGGATTAAAATGAAGATTTTTTAGGCATAAGGACCAAAACATAAAAATAGTGCATGTACAAGGACTAATATGCCAAGTGCAGACATGTCAATGCCATGTCAACACACTGTTAATGGTGTTAGATGGTATTTAATAGCATGGAGCAAAACACAATTAAAAGCTCTCATGTAAGGGTGTTCATGGGTACGGGTAACTCGTTGACTCGAACCAACCCAATTAGTTCGGTTCAGGTTTTTTAAGCGTTTGGTTCATACCCAACCCAACCCGTTTAAACCTGTTCAAGTATGGGTTGGGTAACGGGTTTTTATTTACGGACTTGTGACTCGTTACCCATTGACATAGGATTTTATTTAATTTATTATTCTTTATATATTATATAATTTATATACTAATAATTTTTAATTTAAAATATAACAAAAAACACACCCCACAAGGCCACAATAGGCCCAGCTCACACCAGTGAAGACGTGAAGTGCATAAGTGAACCCAAATTCTAGAAACTTACCCCAGCAATTCCTTTTTCCATTTCGGCATTTCCCTTTCCCAAATTTCCCTTCGCGATTTCTTTAAATTTCCCTTCCTAAATCTCACTTGTATCTTTTTTAGCCATGTTATATTATATTTCCTGCATAGGTTTTAAATTTACTGCAAAAAAGATTATATAATGTGTTTAAATTTGTTAAAAAATTCAACAAAATTTTAAATATATGAACCCGCTTACTCGACCCAAACCAACCCATTAATGACCAGGTTAGTTTGGTTCGGGTTTGACAAAAAAAAAAACATAAACTTGACCCGACTCGACCTGTATTATTTTGATCGGGTTGGGTAATGGGTTTAGCCAAATTCGACCTGACCTGACCCGTGTACACTCCTATAGGAACTAAAATGTGTAGTTTCTAGGTATAGGAACTAAAACATAAAAAAAAAGTGCAAGTATAAGGACTAAATGAATAGTTAAACCTAATTAAAACAATATTGACCATCCATGTTAAAAATGAATACATGGGGAGTTGAGTTTGTTAAATTTGTGTGATATATCCCAACCAACCTAACTTAATCACAATTAGGTTAGATGATGTCGAGTCACCAAGTTGAATAATTAAAGAAATACAAAATAAAATAATAGAATCAGTTTTAAAAAATAGAAAATACTAAAAAATATAAAAATTGAAAGAAAATAGATATTTAGTCTCAAATGTTATATATATATATATATATATATATATATATTGTAATTAACTGAAACTATTTTAACTAAATACAATCTTTTTTAAAATCTGCATTTGTCTCTTATTTGGGTATAAATTTTAGATTAAAAGATTAGTCCCTGTATTTATTTTACATCTCTTTAAATTTTGAAATGATCGGTTTTTGTCTTTGTAAAATGTGTGAATTTTGGTTTTGGTTTATGTATTTTTTTTTCCTATTTTCATCCATCCAAAATTTAAAATCACTATTTTGATCTCTAACATTCATTTTAAGATAGACAAATATAATTCATTTTAGGGATCTGAAATTTTTTGTAGAGGTTTCATGTGTTGACATGGTATCGTAGATAATAGTGAGTGTCACTTGGGATGGTCATTTGTTTTTCTATCAAATACACAAGAAGTTAACAAATGTTACATAACAATAGAGATAAAAAATAATGACTTCATATTTTTGAGGGATGAAAACTAAAGAATTTTTTTATAGAAATCAAAATAAAAACTCACTCATTTTATAGAGATTAAAACTTAGAGTTTAATGACTATGTACTATTAGTGTAGACAGTTTTACACTGTCAATTAATTAGAAATTACTGTTGATATGATTTTTAAAATAATTATTATAAAAATTAATAAACTTACCATATATAGAGATTTATGATTGAATAATAGTATAAAACTATTTTACACCTTCAATGTATTACCTATTTTCTCTAATTATATCGTAAAGATTAACTCTTTCCACGAGTTTCGCATCTCTCGTCTCATTAAATATGCTCTATATATAATCTCAATTCATATTAACAAGAACCTTTTATTGTAATTAATTAATTGAAGGGCATTGATTACTTATTTACTTTAGTCTTTTAAGCGAAATAAAATGAAATGAAAAAAAAGAGTAGAATGATATTTGGGTTAATTACATTAATGCTACTTAAGTTTTATCATTTTGTGAATTTTGCAACCATATATTTTTTTCTCACATTTTACTACTTTATTTTTGAAATCTTGCAAATTTTGTCTAATTTTGAGAATTTTTATTTAATAAATAGTTGATGATTGAGCAAAATTTGTAAGATTTCAAAAATAGGATGGCAAAATGTGAGAGGATAAAAGCACAATGATAAAATTTGAGTGGCGCAAAGTACAATTAAGCCACAGTATTTTGTTTTAGTTATTGTTGATCTTTTACTTTGTTGGGTCAGTATTAACTTTTACTTTGGACGAAGGTGAGGTGAAATTAGACTCAACTCGAAAAAGAAATTAATTTTAAAAACTAAGCTAAAAATATTTTAAAGTGTTAATTAAGATTTCCCTCCCTCAACAATTGCAGAATTTAGTTTGTAGTCTTTATAAAATCTTTTGTCCATTTTTAGTCTCTTGTTTATTTTTATTCATCAATATTAGTTCTTGAGAGGACTAAAAATAGGCAACAAAAAGGCAAAAATTAATTCTTTTTAGAGACCAATATTGATTAAAAATAAACGAAAGACTAAAAATAGACAAAAAATTTTATAGGGACTACAAACTAAATTTTGAAATAGTTGAGGGACGAAAAACTTAATTAATCTTATTTAAAATTAAACTAAAAACTAATGTTATTTATTTTATTAAAACATTTTTATTTTAAAAATTATATTTAAAAATTTAAATTAAAAACTTACAACTATCCAAATAAACGGTTCATTTTGTTGCTTGGAATTTGATTCAATTCTTAATTTAAATTATATGGCATATATAGTTATTTAATTTTTTAAATTTTCTATGAAAGATACTTTGCCTTATAATAATAATAAATTTATATATAAATTTAATAAATTTTTAATCATTACGTACATACATATGAGGATGATTTTTTTTTTACGTTATTTTATGTGTATCAGGTAGTTAATAAATTAATTTTACTCAACATTTCTAATTCAATTAATTAACATATCTATTTTTAATTTTCAACTTTAAGTAACATTTCAACTTTTGTATAACATTTTAATTATTAGCTAGATATGTCAAACAAGTCTTAAAGGGTGTGACTAGCCATTCCAGTTAATTTATAATTTATTTGATCAAAATAAAAGTGTTTAATAAATGAATTTATCTCATTAATTTTGTAGTATTTTCTCACACTTTACTTAAAATAATATTTGAGCTTATAATTTGTTATTATTTTTCTATTTTTACCCTTAGTTAATTGACAAAATTTCCCATCAATTCCCTTCTTTAATATTATACTATTTATTTTAATGAGTTTTGTCTTGTAATATTACATTATTTATTTTAATTATTGTAATATTTACACTATTTATTTTTTAATAAAATATTTATTAAAAAATCCAGTGAATATTTCATACATATAACATAATTACAAACAAAATACAAACTTTTTTAACTAATAAAGAAACTAGAAATTAACTGAAAATACTTGTCAAACATAACATTTTGATTTTTATACTATCAATCAATTAATAATTATCTTAAATATTTTTTTTTATAACTATGTTATATGTGTGAAGTATCTACCAGTTTTGTTAATAGCTAATTTTTACCAAGAAATCTAGCTGGTCACCTTTATGAAGTCTTCTTTTCTAACTACGTTAAATATATTATTTTTGAATTAATTATTAAAAAATTAACATTTATAATTAAATGAAAGTATTAAATTGTAATGGTAATATTAAAAAGAAAGATATAAAAATTTTCAATTTAATAAGAGGTTTCCTAACCACAACAAATGAAGGCCATCATCTTCCAAGAGAGAAAGTAACAAACTGTTTCAGTTGACAGGTGCCGAGGATTGCTCCCTTGCCCCATCCCATCCATTGGATGATGCCATGACTTGTTAGGACCGAAACCAAACCGAAAAGAAAAGCAAAAAGCAGATTTAACCGCTTAAAGGCCAAGACGCTCCCGCAAACACAGTTCTCGTCTCTCTCACTCAATTTCCAGAGTCCTCTCTGGGAATATTCTTTTTTTTTTTTCAATTGTTGGTCACCTCACCTCTTCTCATTCGTGAATACTCTCTTTAAAAGCCCAACAAGCAGCGGCAGGAGGAGGTAGAGGATAAATGGCAGGAAACGATTGGCTGAACAGCTACCTCGAGGCGATACTGGACGTTGGGCCTGGCCTCGACGATGCCAAGTCCTCTCTGCTCCTCAGAGAAAGAGGCAGGTTCAGCCCTACTCGCTACTTCGTCGAAGAGGTTATTGGCTTCGATGAGACCGATCTCTATCGCTCTTGGGTTCGGGTACTCTCTCTCTCTCTCTCTTTCACTCTCTCTCTCTCTAATTCCGCTCATTTAATCGATTACACTGATTTTGCGAGTTTGATATTCCAGGCTTCCTCCACCAGGAGTCCTCAGGAGAGGAACACCAGGTTGGAGAACATGTGCTGGCGGATTTGGAATCTTGCTCGTCAGAAGAAGCAGGTTCAATTCTGATTTCTGATTTCTGAATTCTTTTTTTGTTTTGTCGATTTTGTTTTTCTTTGCTGATGGTGCTGTGATGGATTTGAGTAGCTGGAGAGTGAGGCGGCGCAGAGAGTGAACAAGCGTCGGCTGGAGCGCGAGCGAGGGCGCAGGGAAGCCACCGCGGATATGTCGGAGGACTTGTCGGAAGGCGAGAAGGGAGATCCGGTGAGTGACGTGTCGGCTCACGGCGGCGACGCCAGCAGAGCCAGGTTGCCGCGAATCAGTTCCGCCGATGCCATGGAGATTTGGGCCAACAGTCAGAAAGGGAAGAAGCTCTACATTGTGCTCATAAGGTATCCTTCACCAGCTTCACTTTTTGAATGCATAATTGAACCAAGCTCTGTTGATGATTAGATTAATGTTGTAGTTAGTCTGCTTGTTTCTTGATTTTGTTGCGCAGAGTGTACTTTGTATAATCTCTGTAATATCCTTTAGTATGCTTGATTTTGTTACTCTTGATTTTAACTACCGAGTATACGTGCAGCATTCATGGTCTGATACGAGGTGAGAATATGGAGCTAGGACGTGATTCTGATACCGGTGGTCAGGTAATACTTACAGTGTGTTTGGCTGTACGTTGGACATGATTGGCACAAAGCAAATTATACTAGCTTCTGTGTCATTTTTATGAGCTGGACGTGGAAATTGAGTAATACGTGCGTTGTGGAACCGTAACCAGACACGCACTTTCACTTTATCTTGTTTCGTATTAAGATTCTCTTTGTTTTTTTCCTCTGCCAATATGTGGGACGTTAAAATCTTTCCATCTGTCTGTGTGTTTCTGCTGAATAGGTTAAGTATGTTGTGGAACTTGCGAGAGCGTTGGGATCAATGCCGGGAGTTTATCGGGTTGATTTGCTAACTAGACAAGTGTCGGCGCCGGATGTGGATTGGAGTTACGGGGAACCGACAGAAATGTTGACTCCGAGAGATGCGGATGATTTTGGAGATGACATGGGAGAGAGCAGTGGTTCTTATATCATTCGTATTCCCTTTGGTCCACGAGAAAAATATATTCCGAAAGAACTTCTCTGGCCTTACATTCCTGAATTTGTTGATGGAGCACTTAACCACATTATACAGATGTCCAAATCTCTCGGGGAACAGATTGGCAGTGGGCATGCTGTCTGGCCGGTTGCCATCCACGGACATTATGCAGATGCAGGTGACTCCGCTGCTCTTCTGTCTGGTGCATTAAATGTTCCGATGATTTTTACTGGTCACTCACTTGGCCGAGATAAGTTGGAACAACTTTTAAAGCAAGGTCGACTATCCAGGGATGAAATAAACGCAACTTATAAGATTATGCGTAGGATAGAAGCCGAGGAATTAGCCCTTGATGGTTCTGAAATAGTCATAACAAGCACTAGACAGGAAATAGAAGAACAATGGCGCTTGTATGATGGTTTTGATCCAGTATTGGAGCGTAAAATACGGGCAAGGATCAGGCGTAATGTGAGCTGCTACGGGAGATTCATGCCTCGCATGGCGGTAAGTACTGGATCAAAATTAAACTTTCTAGCTACATCTTAATGACCTTTTTTGTGGACCATGATTTTGAGTTATAGATTTCAGGTGGCTAGAGTTAAAATTTCAAGTTTATATACCTTTGCATTGAGATATATTAAGTTCATTTTTCTATCTTGGTGACTGATTTGAGCCTTTTTGTTTAACCTGACTCTTAAAGCAAAATGTCTTGCTGCTTGATTATTTTGTATTAGATAGGGTCATATATGAGCATATTCTGTGTTTTTCTTGTCATTTGATTTCATATTTTAACTTGGGATGAGACATGAAGTTTTGTTTTCCATCTTTGTACTCGTATGGCTTATTAGTCTGTCTAGGAAAGAAATACCTTTGTTTTGTTGGTATGACAACAAACTTGGACATGGAGTATCTTGCTTTCTTGTGAATGCATCGTTTTAGAAAGACTATAGGCATAACTTTTAGTTTGCATAATACCTCTTAATAACAGCAGTTATTGTGGAGTCCTGTTCCAGATGCAATATTTTATTTTTAGTAATATTTCATTGCAGTGGTATGTCATGTAAAATTAGATGCTATAATCTCATTGCATCTTGCAGATAATTCCCCCTGGTATGGAGTTCCATCATATTGTTCCACATGATGGTGATATAGAAGGTGAACCAGAAGGAAATTTGGACCATCCTGCCCCCCAAGATCCACCTATTTGGTCTGAGGTTATAAAAATGCCTTCTGCATTTCTTTTAATTTTTCCTGAATAATTATCCAGTTCAATGCTTCTGTTTTATAATTGATTAGGTTAGATGTGTATTGACTAGCAAGTTCTGCCCGTAATTCAATACAAAAATGGAATTTAATGTCACTTTAAACTTTGTGATTGCTAGATAATGCGCTTCTTTACCAACCCTCGCAAGCCTATGATACTTGCCCTTGCTAGACCGGATCCTAAAAAGAACATCACAACTTTGGTAAAAGCATTTGGAGAATGTCGTCCTCTTCAAGAGCTTGCCAACCTTGTATGAAACTATGAACTATGAATGATCAGTCTGCACTTTTTGAGTATCATTTGTTCCTGATTTTCAGGTCATCTGAATTGTTTTGCTCAACTGATCAATTTTTCCTTCCTTTGGCTTTTCAGACATTAATTATGGGTAACCGAGATGGAATTGATGAGATGTCAAGCACAAATGCTTCTGTTCTTCTCTCGGTACTTAAGCTGATTGACAAGTATGATCTGTATGGGCAAGTGGCATATCCTAAACATCACAAACAATCTGATGTTCCTGACATATATCGTCTAGCAGCAAAGACAAAGGTAACTTTGTCTATTTGATTGGAATACATAATGATCTGTCAATTTAAACTTAAAATGGATTAGAAGAAGATCGATATAACTGTATACTTCTCTTAAGCCTAGTTGTTGAATTGTGATTTTTTTGATAATTATTTGTTAAGTATTGGAAATGTGAATCATAACATATCATACGATTAGAAACACATTAATGAAGAGCTTCAATATACATGGTTCAACACCTAAAACATTAAGAAAATATTCAAAGGTCTCAAATAATACTTAAATTTCACTTATTGCTAAGCAAAAAGTAAACTCCAATAATACTATAATGCCATCATAAGCCAAAACTAGTGAACTTGTAAATCATAATTCTTTATGTGTTTCTACTAAATGGTAGTTCATACAAAGTGCATTACACCACATTGTTTGTGAGGGATGTACACGGGTTAGTTTGAGTCAAGTTGGCTAAGCTCGTTGCCCAAACCAATCAAAATACTTTGGTTTGGTTTGGGTTTGGTTTTTGCAACCGAACCAACCTGATCGATGATGGGTTGGGTCTATTGGGTTCAAAACCACTATTGTTGTTAGAATTTAGAAAAAAATAAATGCAAAAATATATATAAAAAATAATAAAAAAGAAAATATCACATCAATGGGTTGGGTCATTGGATTCACAGGTTTAAAAATAAAAAAAAATCCGTTACTCGAACCAAAAGGTCATCAGATTTTGGTCGGGTCAGGTTCGACCTGAACACTGAAATTTGAACCAATGTGTTTAAGTCTGGTCAGTCCAGGTTCACAGGTTACCTAAACCAATGAGCACTCCTATTGTCTGTGGACATTGGATGATAACTACATTTAACTTGTACTCTATGATCAGGAACAGCAAAACATTCTTAGATAACATCTTTCCTTTTCTTCTTAGCGTTAGGAGCCACCTAAAGTGACTGCGTAAAGCCTATGTTTGAGAAGAATGAAAATAGAGTAATAATATAGCTATATAAAGTGTGTATGTGAGCGAGTGAATGTGCAAAGCCTCTGTTTCAAAGGAATGAAAACAAAGCAATGGAACAATCAACTAGGGTGCGTACTACTTCATAGAATAAGTGCATGACAGTGAGGCCCATGTTTCAGAAGAGTGAAAATGAAGCAATGGAATAATCAAACACGGTGCTTTGAGCAATGTTCCCAGTTCATTTTCATTCAAGACTGTAAGCATATTTGACTTCTCAATTTCTCTGGAGATTTGGTGAAAGAAAAGCAAAGAAAAAAAAATCTATGCATCATTTGACTGTATGATTCATATCAATGATATGAAATTGCACCAATTCATGTATATTGCTTGATTCAAGACCTTCTGGGATGCATAACATGATACAAATGGCTGGCTTGCCAAATCCTATCGGGTCATGCAATTTGAATTGCGAATTGAGTCTAACAAGGGTAGCTGCCTACATGGACACCCCATCCTTTCTTCCCTCATTAGTGCATAAGAACAGTCAGTGTCTTGTGTGAATGCATCCTCTACCAGTCATGTGAGAATGCATACTCTTATATATATCTCTCGTGAAATAATAGTTTTGGTGTGAATACACTTGCGTGAGCCAATCTATATATTTTCATCATATCTTGTTTAATTCTCTTTCCTATGAAAACTATGTTGTCATTTTACATTTCATTCAGATCCAATATCTATGCAGGGTGTTTTCATTAATCCAGCTTTCATTGAGCCATTTGGTCTTACCTTAATTGAGGTGATCTTCTCAATCTTGAATTGTTTACTATTGGTTAATTTCTTTTTGGAGACGTAAACATTAACTTGTGTATTTGTTGAACAGGCAGCTGCTCATGGTTTGCCAATTGTTGCTACTAAAAATGGAGGTCCTGTTGATATTCATAGGGTATGCTTACTGATTAGTGGTTATGTCTTTATTTGAAAAGGTTCCCATGGAAACTTCAATGCCTGATTGGTTATTAATACAGGTACTTGACAATGGTCTGCTCGTAGATCCTCATGATCAGCAGTCTATTGCAGATGCTCTTTTGAAGCTTGTTAGCAACAAGCAACTTTGGGCAAAATGTAGACAGAATGGGTTGAAGAATATTCATTTATTTTCATGGCCTGAACACTGTAAGACTTACCTGTCTAAAATAGCTGCTTGCAAACCAAGGCATCCACAATGGCAGCGAAGTGAGGATGGAGGTGAAAGTTCAGAATCAGAATCACCAGGTGATTCCTTGAGAGATATACAGGACTTATCTCTAAACCTGAAGTTTTCATTGGATGGAGAGAAGAGTGGGGGTAGTGGAAACGACAATTCTTTGGATTCTGATGGAAATGCTGCTGATAGAAGGGCAAAACTAGAGAATGCTGTTTTGTCATGGTCAAAGGGCATCTCTAAGGACATACGCAAGGTGGGGCTACAGAAAATCAGATCAAATCCTAATGCTGGTAAATTTCCTCCATTAAGGAGAAGAAAACATCTATTTGTCATTGCTGTGGATTGTGATACCACCTCAGGTCTTCTTGAAACTATTAAAGCCATCTTTGAGTCTGCTGGAAAGGATAGGGCTGAGGGCTCCGTAGGGTTCATATTGTCAACATCATTAACAATATCTGAGATACAGTCACTTCTAATCTCAGGTGGCTTGAGTCTCATTGATTTTGATGCTTATATTTGCAACAGTGGCAGTGATCTCTACTATCCATCCCTCAATCCTGAAGATCGCCCATTTGTGGTTGACTTGTATTACCACTCACACATTGAATACCGTTGGGGTGGAGAAGGGTTGAGGAAGACCTTAGTACGTTGGGCTGATTCAATCACTGAAAGAAGGGTGAGAGTAATGAACAAATTGTTAGTCCTGCTGAACAGCTTTCTACTGACTACTGTTATGCTTTCAAAGTGCGAAAACCAGGAACGGTAATTTTTCATTCTAGTTGTTTGTGATTTTGTATTTTGTATTTAAAACCATTTGTAACTATGAAGATTCTGCGTGGAATTTTTTTGGTGCAGGTTTGTTTCTTTTTCCAGATTCACTTGAGTTTTATTTTTTTTATCTTATTTTATTTTTGCAGGCTCCCCCTATGAAGGAGCTTCGTAAGTTCTTAAGGATCCAAGCTCTGCGTTGCCATCCTATATATTGTCAAAATGGGACAAGACTGAATGTAATTCCAGTGCTGGCATCTCGTTCCCAAGCCCTCAGGTATTGTTGAATCATCATTCCAAAAATTCCATCATGCCAAACGTTAGTATTGTTGTATACTTGTATACATTGGCATCTCCTTTTCTCTCTTCTTTGGGATGGAGAGTTATTGCATTTCTTTCTGACGTTATGAAATTATGCAATGTCTGTGCAAATGTGCTAGAACAGAAGCAAGTTATCAGCCATGCTTTTGTACATCTACAGGAACTACTTTTCTCCTACGTGATTTCCTCTATTGGGCTGTTGTGACTCTTGACAATGTTATTGCTCGTGTTTATTGTGACATCTGATGGCTTAATGTGCTTTTCCTTCAGATACCTATATGTTCGATGGGGTTTTGAGCTGTCAAAGATGGTGGTGTTCGTTGGAGAATGTGGTGACACAGATTACGAAGGACTTCTTGGTGGCCTACACAAAAGTGTCATACTGAAGGGAGTGGGAAGCAGTGCAATCAATCAACTCCATAATAACAGAAGCTACCCTCTTTCAGATGTCATACCATTGGACAGCCCCAACATCGTCGAGGCAGCTGAGGGGAGTAGCGGTGCCTATATCCAGGCTTTGATTGAAAAAGTGGGATATCTTACGGGATGAAAAATTGAAAATCATTTTAGTTATATGCCTCTTCGTGTCTGCTGTGAAACCTACTTCTGAGCGAGCTGATAATCTGCATTTATCCACAATGTTCATTAAGCTTTTTTCCTCCTCTCTCCTCTGTAACTTCTATATGATCATTCTCTTCGTCACAATCTTCCCCATGAAACATATTTCCTCTTTTTCGACATATCTCCTTGTTGGTTCTGTATCTACATATTACCTTTTTAATAAAGGCCAAGTATCCCGTGACTCGTGGTCACAATCTCGCCGGAAGACAAATATCCTCATTCCTCTTGTACTCAACATACTCTTTTCCTTTTCCCCGTTCAGTTTTTCCGTAGTAGTACACAAATCTTTAAAAAAATATTACAAAGTCAAAAATGAAGAAGATTCAAGAACCAAGAATATAGGAGATTCAATTCAGGTCAGTAAAGATCATTGTGCTAGAGCTTTGTGAATCATAAAGAAACCAGATGGTTTCCACTCGAAATGGTATCATGCCTTGAATATCGAGTACATCCATGTTTTGTCTTGTGGCACACTTGGTTCCTAATATAAGTGGCTCATAATACTTCATTTGATGTGAGAAATCTTATTTGGTATAGTTTTATCTGTTAGCCCCGTTCATTTGCAATTCAATTGTATTTTCTTTACTCAGTTTTTTAAGTTTTTTGATGTTTGGTGAAGTTAGAATAAACGCCTAATTTGGTTTGTGAAAAAGATCACTCCACTTGATTTAATCTTTGAAAAAAAGTAATTAAATAATCTTTCAAATTATAAATATGAAATATTTCAGTAGTTTGTTTTTAATACATATTTAATTTTTAAAAAAGTAAAATTGTATTATTTAATCTTGGACAAAATCATTAATAATTTAAATTGGCATTTGAAAATGTTAATTTGAATATATGAAGAGAAGTGTTAGCAATATATTCTCTCTAACACATTTTTTTTTATTGGTTAAAATTTATTGAAAACCTACAAAATCATAAGATAGGTTTATTAAATAGGATGTTAGACCCACAATTTTTTGTTATTTTAATAAATTTCAACCAATAGAAGAGAATGTATTTAAAAGAGTACGTTAGAAAGTGTGTCTCTAGCATTTTTCAATATATGAAAGACTAATACATGGGTATCCATAAAATATCTCACATTTGTTATTTTAAAAGTATTATTTTGTAACTTTTAGTAAGAATTAATTGAATCAAGTAATTTTTTCATACTCAAGTTTGTGTATAGAAATTTTGAGACCCTGGGAAAGTTTTTTTATATTACTTGCAAATTCTTATTTTGGCTATGTATGGCAAAAGTAATTAAAAAGCTAGTTGATAAATTTAAAATAACAGATATAAACATGTTTATATGATAATTTTATATATATTTTTTTATTTTATGGATAAAATATATTTTGAGACAATTATAATTTTAGTTTTTTAATTAATTTCAAACTCTTGTAATTTTTTAGTTGTAAATCAATTATTGTAATTATATTTTTTTTGGTTTCAATTTTTTTTATACTATGAATTTTACTATTAATCTTGTATTATATCTTAAAATATTCTCAACCAAGGTTAAAATAACATAAATTAACACACATTTAAGTAGATGTTATACTTTTATTATGTTGATTGATGTGATAATTAAAATATCTTAAAGCATAATGTTAAAATAATATAATAAATAATGTAAATATGTATAAAAAAAATAATGTAAACAATATAATGTTTAAAATAAACGGTGTAAGAAGAAGAGAAACAAAAAATAAAATAAAATTCTAACTTATGTAAAAAAAGGTAATAAGGAAATTAATAAAAACTTTAAGGATAAAAAAGAAATAAAATATAAAAAGCTAGATGCTAGTAACTAGTGTTTTAAAAAATGCTACTTGAAGTAACGTTTCAAAAAATGCTATAAGTTACTAAAAAAAGCTTCTTTACCAAATATTGTTAATAAGGTCAAATAAGCTTTTTAGCTAATAAAAAAGCTAAAAACTAGCTGAAAGTGTTTGTTAAATATAACCTTTATTTTTCCTTATAGACTACAAAATTATTGATTAACGTTTTATAATCAAGTATTTCTTTTATTTGCATTTCTTACAATATCTTTAATTTAAAAAAAAATAAAAACTTCAATATTATAATGCTCATCGAAACTTAAAATTATTTTAAGATTAATATGATATTTTTCAATCATCCTCATTCAATGTTTTCAATTTTTAAGATTGAAATAAAAAATTAAACTTGATTTTATATTCTAAAGATCGCTCAAATTAACTTTCAATAGAAGAAATAAATTGATTTAACATGTAAACAATATAATTGATACAAAAAAATCTTTAGTTAAATGTGTGGTTTCATTACTACCATTTCACTGAAATATTTTTTTTATAGATCATACGTTTATTCATAAAATTTAAGCTATATATTAATTTCAATAACTTTTTTTTGTTTGGGGGGGGGGGGGGGGGGGGGGGCGGGGGGGGGAGGAGGGAAGATAGAGTTAAATAGATGCAAAATTATTTTTCTTAAATTTTTTAAATAGATAATAAAATTATACTTACACAATTTATAACAAGACTTTTTTTTAAAGTTTTATAACAATACTTATACATATATCTTTAGATTATGTAGTCTTACTAATAAAATAATAGTAAATAATATATCATATCATCATAAAATTTATCATTTGATAATTTATATTAATAATTTTTTGTTTCAAAAATGTGAATTTTTTTCAAGCCTTAAAATTTTTTAGGGCCTAAGACAACATTCTCATTGTTGGTATGACAACAAGGTAGGTATGGGTAGTAGTCTCGCACATTCGTTTGTACTTACCCGGATACTCATTAAGCAACTATACATGAATTTTATATATATTTATGGGTATCTACAAGTATCTATAGATATTTGTTAAAATACAAAATTTTAAACAAAAAATAAAAAATAAATAGAACTTAAAATAAATATTTTTGAAACATATATTTATATTAAAAAATAATTTTATAACATATATTTATACTAAAATAAATAATTTTGAAATATATATTTATACTAAAAATAAATTAAAATAATTTACTTTATATATAATTAAAATTATTTAAATAATTTAAAAATACAGGTACCTACAAATACGAGTATCTTACTATCAGCTTCTTGCTTTGTTAATAAACGGATATTCATTTAACTATTTATTTTATATTCTTATCAGGTTTTACCCGCAAGTATTTGTAGATACGGATTTTTTTTTCTTTTCCCATTCCCACTTATTGGCCGCATGCTTGACATGACCCTGTTTATTCCAAATTAAATATTTACTCAAAAAGTAATGTAAAAGATTAAAATCATAGCAAGTTAGTTTGCTGTATCTGTTCATATAGCGACTTTTAGGATTAGGAGTGGCTGTAAAGTGGTGCAATTCTATTTCATGACATGGGCAGCCACAGATGACTGTTCAATTGCCGGGCCTGATTTCTATTTCTACTTCTAGCTATTAATAAAAGGGAACTCTCAAGTTGTCATCCATACCCATATTTTAGAGAATATAAAATAACCACTAATTATTCCATGTTATTTTGAGTTGTTTCGTTTAATAGTTCAGAATTGTTATGTTCGTAATTAAACAGGTGGATCGTCTCGTTTCTTAAATAAGCTTTTGGCTAGAAAGGGCTGTCCCATTCAACAGCTCCAAATATTGTTGAAGAGGAGGGTTGCAATTTATTTATTTATTTTGATAAAAGGGTTGCAATTTATTTAACATCTTCACAATTAGTCCTTTGGATAAAACGCGGGGCAAATGCAATTTATGGTCGCGTGTGCAGTTTGTAAAGTCTAAAGGGTCTTAGAGTCAGAGTCAGCCACCAGTCGCCTAATTGTACCGTTAACCCGCTCATCACTCAATTAATGTGACAACAGCTGAGCCTCCACCAACTAACGTCAATCTACTTCTTATAATAAATAAATTTTACCTAAACTTCACCATAATTTACCGGGATTCCTTATCCATAGTATATAGTACAACTTTCTAAACTACCATATATAAATGTTTAGTTCCTCAAGCAACTGAATTGGTAGAATTTGGGGGCATTAAAAAAAGACGAACAAGTTTAAAATTTTATGGTTAAATTACTTTTTGCCTTTTTTTTTTAATTATTCAATTAGATCATTCTATTTTTAAACTGTTCAATTTAGTTCTCTAATTTTTAAAAATATTTGATGCTTGCCTTCTGTCTATTTGACAGTAACAGTGTTAGTGTAGTTGGACATATGTTCATTTTCACATTTTGATACATCACGTATCACGTGTCATGTCAGCCTCTCTTAAAGTCGCCGTTAGTATCAATTTGAACGGAAAAATAATATTGAATATTTTTTAAAATTAATAAACTAAATTGAACATTTAAAAATAGAGCGATTAAATTGAATACTTTAAATAAAAAGAGAAATCAAATGAGTGATTTAACCAAATTTTATTAATGCATTCAATTTCTCTTTTTCATCTGTCCGTGAAGTCCCTTGCCCGTGGGCATTTCCCACGGCCACCTCTAAATTGAGAAGTTTCTGCTTCGTCCCATTATTTATAGCTGAAGTATGGTTGAGCTACGAATCTAACAAAACCGACAAATTTCTTTTCAGTATACACATAACTTTATTTCCCAGTGGCGGAATTATAATTCATAACTGTCCTTATCGGAAACTCGCAGATCCATGTGTTTGGATAATGAAAGTCTTCTCCATGAACGGTACGACTATGAAGCTTGCTTGCGTTATAATTCAATACTTAGCATTTCGTAATAAAGGGATTAGGATCTGTATTTGATTTAACTTATTTTCAAGAAACGATTATTTATTTTTATTATTTAAAAAAAAACAAACAAATAAATATCTTTTAAAAAACGATCTTAACCTAACATGCGTTAAAACATTTTGTTGTACATATCGATAAAAAGGTGATGTTGATAATCTTATGTCCAGGGCATTAATACAGTTGACATTAATAATGACTTGGAGACCGTAATTAGTAGGTGGAGCAACCATCTTTCTTCTTCTGCCCCTCCTTATACTTGGGAAAGAATATACGGGTTTATTCTTCTACATGAAAAAAGAATTTTGAAGGGAGAATTAAGCTAAACTGTTAATTTTTAAAGGAATTAATAAATAATCCACGAGTTAATTAATTTATTACTCGATTGTATTGCTTAATGAGCTATTCATTTACTATTGACTTCTTTTTTAAATAAAAAAAATACTTTTTTGAATTTTATTATAAAACATTTTTTTTTTCTAATTTATTTAGGCACAAACACCAAATAAACTTGCAAAATTAGTAGCTTAAATATGCATATTATGAGTATACTATTGCAAAATTAGTTTTGAGGAGTGAAACTTTTACTTTCTCAATTAAGTATTTTTAATATATATTTTTTCTTTTTAATGTGTATTTCACATGCTACTTTTGCAATTACACAAAAGAATTTTCCTTTAACTATCTCAAACTAACTTCTTTTTATCTTTACATGTATAATTGATATTTTTAGTTGCCTATCCATTTCTAACTTTTTTTTCTAGCTGAAATGTTTATTTGACCATGTTAATATTGTTTAATAAATAATTTTTTTAAATAGCTTATAACATTTTTGAAACACAAACTTATAACTTCATATATTTTATTCTCATTTTATCTTTAAAATATTTATTAAATTTATCTTTTACCATTTGTACATAAAATAGAGTTTTCTTATTCCTTTTAGCTATTATTTTTTGAATATTTTTTGTATTACACTATTTATTTTAACCATTATACTATTTATATTATTTATTTTATTATTTTAGCATTGTACTTCAAGATATTGATAATCAATTAGTATGACAATACTAATATACAATAGTATTTAAAAGTATGCAATGATTTTACTATACTAATCAACATTATGAAAGTACAATGTCTATCTTATTTTTATTTTATTTTAATTTTAGTTGAGAATCTTTAAGATATAATAGATTAATAGTAGAACATACAATATGAAAAAATATTTAATAATTAAAACTAAGAAATGTAATTAAAATAATTGATCTTTAAATGACAAGTTATAAGGGTTCAAATTTAATTAAAAATAAAATTATAATTCTCAAAAATATTTTTTATTTATAAAATAAAATTAAAATTTATATAAAAATATTATATAAATATGTCCCTTTACATTTATCGGCTACTTCAATAGATAAATATAATTTTACTAAATACTTATAATTCAGTTAGTTAGCTTAACAACTTTTTTTTCAAACACAGCCTTAATAAATTTTGTTAAAACAAATTAATTAAACAGTTAGTGTTTAATTTAACAGATAATGTTTATTTTTGAAAAATACTTATTGTATATTTATATTAAACACATTAGCTCACGTATAAAAATATACGTTGCAAATAAGTTATAAATTACATAAAATAAAATATAAGACAATGCGTGTGAAAATTGCCTATTTTACACTGTCAGTGTAAAATGGTGATTTGTGATTGGATAACAGTGTAAAAATTTTTTACACTGTCAGTGCATGACCTGTTTTCTCATAAATGAATGCATGTTGTTTTTCCAAGATTTGTGAGTAAATATATTATGTAAGAAAAAATATATGTATCATTTAATTTGAATTAAAATATCTTATAATTTTAATTTTAAATTAATGATAGATCTATTTTATTTTATTTTATTTTTACTTTCATGTTTATTTATTTTAATATTTTATTTAGTTTGATAAAGAAAATAGAAAGAGGGAAAAAATGGGTAAATTGCGTGATTTTGGTCTCTCAAGTTTCAATTGCGTGAATTGAGTCCCTCAAGTATCATAATTGTGCGATTTTGGTCCTCCAAGTTTTAAATGCACAAATTGAGTCCAACAGGTATCGCAATTTTGCGATTTTGATCTATCTACCAGTCTTCTAGTAAATATTTAATGAAATTTTCTAACGTGACATTAACAGCTAACATGGTAGATGATGTGGTGTTAATGGTTGACATGGCAGATGACGTGGTGCTAATGTAGTGATTGACGTAGATGCTGACGTGTTGGTGATGTGGCATGTGAAAATAGGATAAAAATGGTCAAAATGTAGGAGATAAGAATCAAATCCTCCACCCTACACTCTAACAAAATGTTGAAGTAAGTGTTATGTTAGCAAAATCCGTTAAATATTTAACAGAAGATTGGCAAAAGGACCAAAATTGCATAATTGAGATACTTAAGAGACCTAATTTGCGTAATTAAAATTTGGGAAACCAAAATTGCACAATTGCAATACTTGAGAGATCCAATTCACGTAATTGAAACCTAAGAAATCAAAATCGCACAATTGCGATATACTTGTTTATAACACGTAATTTGTCTTTTTTATAGTTTTGCATGCTCTTTTTTTTTCTTGGTTAGATGGAAGGAAAACAAAATATTTGGGCTTTGTGTGCCCTGCCCTCTCTCTCCTATTAGGTGATTATTTTTTTTCATTCTCTTTTTTTTTCAACTTTTTTAATATTCCTAAAATTAGTTTCTAAAATTATTTTTGATATTTCAGAAATTAATTTCTAATTTAAAAAAAAATACAGGATATATGAAGAGGAAAAAAAAGGTGCAAAAAGAAGCTCCTCTCCTATTATTCAATACTATCCACTATCCAGCAAGAGAATAAATGTGAAAAAAACTATGTTTCTTATCTCACTTTTTTATATGTGACTATTAGTATAACAAATCTGTTATTTTTTACAATTATTTTTTTAGAATGAAATTCTTAGAAATAAATTTTTTTAGAAAACTGATAAAACATATTTAATTATTGTTTAAATTTACTCAAAATAATATCTTTGTAGTCAATTATGATAGAAATGTTTAACAACTTTACAGTGTAGTATTACAAGATTATTTTTTTTATCTATGAAGATGAAAAATATTTTTATATTAAAGGCCACCTAAATCCCTTCATCAGAAAGAAAGAAAAGCACGAGAACAGCATGGCCATTAGTCCATTACTAATTCAAACTCAGATTCGAAGGTTGATTGGTGATTCTTTAGAAAGCAGAACATGATCATCACTTTTAGCTGTTGTGTACAAAACTAGACTACGCTATGCTATGATTCACAATTCTATAGTTTTCATATCTGGTATGAACCTAGAGGGTAAAAGAGATAATTTCTTTTTAGTAGTCCTCTCTTACGCTTTGTTTGGTAAGATAGAAATAAGAGGGAGGAAGGGAGGAGAGGAAAGAAGAGGGAAGAAATAGTAAAATACTGTTGTTTGGTACAGTGGAAATGCAAAGAAAAATTTGAAAAAATAGGTGGGTCCTACAGGTTAATAACCACACAAAAAATAAAATGATTTGCAGGAAAGTGGGCAATGGAATTAATTTTTTCAAAACTAACCCCCACATGCTTTCCATATGTTGCTTTCATCATCTCAGATCTGTATTCTTTTGTCCACAAAATCGATTTTGTTTTTGAACTTAATCGATTTGCATGCATGTGTCTCTGTGGAATGAGTTATTGTGTTACCAACAAACGAAAATTGATTTTGTATGAAGGTGTGAATCGATTATGCTTGCAACATGAGAAAATCTGAAAACATGTATTCACGTTATAATGGATAAAATGATATCTTACTAATAATTTAATTTTTTTTTCAAACCAAACAACCTCACAATTTTATTTATACTCTATTTTTCTTATATTTCTTGTCAATGAAACAATCTTAACTTTCTCTCTATTACTTATCTATTTTTGTTCTTTTCTTTTCTCATTTATCCACTTTCACTTTCTCTATTTCTATCCCCTCTATCAAACAAAGTGTTATGCTCCTTTCTTCCTTCATGGCTTTTGTAGGATCCATGCCAATACAAGGGGAATTAAGAAATACAACAAACAACAGTGGTTGCCACAGCTTAGCATGATAGCATCTATGCCCCACGTTGCTAAAAAATTATTAATTATGATCTCGGAATTATTCGACATTGCCCACTCAAAAATAATAAACTTTTTACTATAATATGCTTTTACTAGAATGATTTTTTTATGTTTGATATTATAAAATTTTGCATTGACAATATATTAATTTTTTATAATACAATAGTAAGTAAATTTCATATTTTATAACTTTTTTTTACAAGATTGACAAGTACACATTAATTAACAATATATAAAAGTAAAGAATATTTAGGACTTGTTTATTTCTTGTTTTTGAAAACTATCTTTTGTTTCTAAAAACATAAAATAAACATGTTTAATAAGAATAATTTTTGAAAAATGTTTAAAAAATAATATTTTAATTTTTAAAGTAAAAAACTAAAACATGTCTACAGTAATTTATTATCACTCCTTATTATCTATTGTCACTCCTTTTCAATTATTTTTATCTTTGTCTTCTTAAAATACCCTTGATTAAAAGATGTGTTATAGTTATATTTTATCGACATTCCTATATCTTAAAGAGTTTAATGGTTATGCACTATCAATGTAAAAAATTTTACACTATCAATCAATCATAAATTATTGTTTGTATGACTTTTAAGGTTGTTATTATAAAAGTCAACAAACTTACCATATATAGTGGTTTGTGATTGGATGATAATGTAAAACTGTTTTACATAGTGCATAGCTTATTTTCTCTATCTTATATATCAAATTAATAAATATAACAATTAATATTAAATATAGAAATTAATATACTATGTATATATAAGTTATAATATATAATTTAAAGAGGGAAACTTTCACTTTATTTATTCTCTCAATTAGTTTACTATTTATATTCTCTGTCTCTCTTTTCCTTTGAATGTGACTTTCACTCACAATTACTTAAAGTATAAAAGTTTTCTTTCATACTCATTATCTCCATAGGTTTTTATTTTAATTTAATTAATATAAAATTATTAATAAATTAGAAAGTTTCCTACCAATACAAAAATTTAAATTTATCTTGTTATCCATGACAATTTTTATTTGTTTAAAATATATTAAAATAATCAAAAGAAGTTTTTTTTTTTTTGGTATAATGGTCATACTGAAGTTATAACCTATGACCTCATGCATACTATCCTAATCCCTCACCATTGGGCCAACCCTAGTGGGTTAATCAAAAGAAGTTTCCTAACATTCTAAAAGTTTTCACACACACACACACACACACAAATCTAAAAGTTTAAATTTCTTCTTATCTAATACTGTTTACATGACTTTTTTGTTTTATTTAAAATTATAATAAGCAAATAATTAATAAATTTAAAAGTCTCCTTACCATTTGAATATTTTTATTTAAATTTTAAAGTACATCATCTTTTATATTTGATCTTTTTTTAGTTTTCTTGAAAGTATTAATAAAAATGAAAGTTACCCATATATTGTATCGATTAAAATATTAGTTATAATTGATTTTACACATTTCTTTTTTACTTTTTAGACTGAAATAGGGTTTCCTTATTTTATTTTTTATATATAATTAAGATTTATTTCAAATTATTATTATTGAATGTATTAAGTTTAACTCAAAATATAAGGAAAGACATTTTGAAAATGATTGACACTAGTCATAGGAATAGAATCATCTCGTCTCTAACAATTGAAGTGCAGGCTTTTGATGTACCTTTGGATTTGGGCAAAGAAGTGGTTACTTAGAAGAACTCAAACTCTTAAGTCAACATGAGAGGGAGTCAAGGTGAGCTTATAAGAGAGAATGTACCTTATGCTCTTCTACTTGTCCTTTTATTCTCGACCCCTTATCTCATGGGTGATGTCGTCCTCGTGTGTGCATGGGTGATGTGCCTACACTTGTCACCCATGATAATTCTTAAATGTTAATTTTGAGATTTTTTTTATTTGTGTTTGGTGCTTTACACCTGCACCATCTTTGGTGCTGCTTGAATTGTTTTATCCCCTCACTCATTTTGGGCCATTGGATCATTAGTTTTATCAACATGTTTGTTCAAGGGATTTGGGCCTCAAATGCTAACCTAGAACAAAAATAAAAGATGAAATTAAAAACTATGCCTTTTAAATTAAGTAATCTAAATATGCATTGAATATCAACTTAAGAAAATAAAATTATGTTGTGAAGTAAGAATTGAATTGATTCATGAGTGTTAGATAAATTTAAGGATATTTAAAATCAAACCAAACCATTAAATTGATTAAAGAAAATAAAAAATTGAACAAATCGAAAATCAATAAAACTGAAAGCTAAAAAAAAACACATATTTTTATCACGACTTGGTTTGATTTTCGATTCCTATTGTGAAAACCAAACCAAACCGAACATAACTGCATGTTATACTTATATTGAATTTTCCTTTATACCCATGTTTAAAATCTTATTATCTTAACTTAAGTCACAACTAAATTTTGATAATAATAGTATAGTTTTATATGTGTTGGACATTGTTAGTTATGTTAAATTATAAATTTATGATATTGATAGTGTATGACTAATTATTTATGAATGGTTTGTAATTTACTTCTTTTTATAAGAGGTTTGTAATGCAATTATTGTCATATGTGATTTTTTTTTGCTCTATTGCTTATAGTTATATAAATTTCATTTTCAAGGGTTGATAATGATTCAATTAGCTATTAGATTTTACGTTGTAATAATTTATTCTATTAGTTGTCAAATTAAAAATAATTTTGAAAGTCGTTTCATAATAAATAAAAAAATTAACAAATTGCCAAACCGATCTAAATTAAACCACAAAAAATCAGTCTGGTTTGATTTAGACGTGATATTACATTCAAACCAAATCAAATCAAATTGTATATTATTTTTATATTTTATTTGGATAAATTTTTGTTTAAAAACCAAGCCAAACCACACGTGAACAACCTTAGATAAATTTATAAGTTAATTCTTTTAGCTTTTAAATAAAATTTGTACAAGAAGTAAGTAATTACCAAACTTAAATTAAAATTTATAATATATATCTAGATAATTCGTATGGTAATAAAGGCCTAATCATATATTATCCAACCACAGTCTAATACCCTTTATGGCTCAAGAACCTTCTTGACCATGCACCAAAGTTCGTAATTGGATCATAGCTACAATTTATTAATAACATAGAGCTCTATAAGTAAGTTTAGGTATGGATATTCTAATTCCTCATACTTCATCATCTCTCTTGTATATATTGACTTAAACATCGAAATTCTCACAAATGATCACATCAGAACTTAGCTTACAAACATTCATTGAAGATTATTGATTCTACCTCAAATATTCCTTTCTTTAAGCTGGTATGGAACACTATAAAAATACAATTGTTAATGGAAAGTTTCGGTCACATTACGTAAAGATGTTACTAAGAGAAAATTTATATTTTGGTGAAATGTTAGTAATAAAAAAGGATTTCACCCAAAATATGTTCATATATATATATATATATATATATATATAGGTCATATTCTCAAAAAATATTAAAGTATAAGTACGAAAATACAGAAATAAAATTGAACTAGAGAGTGTTTAAAATTATTTTTACATACAAAAATAATTAATATTCAATAATTTTAAATACTTATATTTTCTATTAATAGAAATATAGTATGATACATATAATTTTATTTTAGTCCTAGCTAGTAATGTTTTCATATGTCAAAACGTGACTAAAAATTTTCTATCAATATTTTTATTTTTATAAAATATTTAGACGAAAAACTAGAAAGAATATATTAACATTTCTTAATTAGTTTATTAATAGAATAATAATAAATTCTATTATTTTCCATATACGAATAATATGGACATATATATTATAAACCTTACTTAAAAGTTTAATGATTGCTTGTTTTCTTCTTCTTCTTTTTCTTTTTTTGTAAGAGTTTCATTTAAAAGTTAAAAGAATTGCTTAGAAATAAATTGATATAAACATTCAAGAACCGAATAATTTTTAATTGATAAAATAATTTTGTTTTCTTAACTTTATGTTTATTGCATATTTAGATTAACTTAAAAGTAATACTTTTTCATCTTTTTATTTAAAAATTATCATTCCTTTTTATTTTAAACTAAACTTAACGCATTTAGTATTAAATAATAAATTAAAACGAATCATGATTATATGTAAAATAAATAACTAAAACCTATTCTAATCTCAAAAATAAAAATAGAAATACATAAAATTATTTACAACTGATCATTTTATGTTTAATATTAATTAGTAAACCTATTACTTAGAGATTTCAGATATAAGACTGGCAAAATACTATAAATATAACACAATTATTCAATTAAGGATAGTTTAAATGGGTAAAAATTAAAAATAACAATAAATAATAAGAAATTACAACAAAACTCTTGTAAGGAAAAGGTTGTCACTCACTCTCTCTCTTAAATTTCCATTAACAACCATATTTTTTTCATAATATAATTTTTAGAATAAATTACATTGATGCTTCCTGAGTTTTTTTAAATTGCACAATATTTTCTTGCTTTTTTAATGTTTACAACAACCTTCCTTATAGGAGTAGACAATTTAATTTTTTTAAATAATTAAAAGGAGATTAGTGTAATGTATAAGGAATATTAGTGTAATGTTTTTTAAATAATTAAAAGAGTTAGTGTAAAAATAAAAAAGGGAAGGTATTGTGTATAATCAAGGGATGTTAGTGTAATTTATTCTAATTTTTATATACATCTCATCTTCTTTTTTTTAATTTCTTTTTTAAAAACCAACATTAGTACTCTTTCCTTAAATTTTATTTATGATTTATTCTCATAATTAAATTAAAAGAAACGATAGCTGTAGTCCACACGATAAAAGTTGGTAGATTTATAAGTGACCTAAGTTTCAAATTTTAGATGTTGACTTGAGACTTGACAAATGAAATTGATAAAATCTAATAATAACAACATATATATAAACACAGCAAGCCTAGCCTAGCCAAACCGGTTATTCCAGCTATAAGAATTCATTAAGTGGGCGCTTTAAAAAATCCCACATAATAGTGCCAAACCTTACGGAGAGGGTCCTTAATTAAATGCTGCAGTTGGTGCAGTTGTGCAGCCTCCATTACTGCATCAACAATTAGCCACGCAACCAAAATAAGAGAAAGTCAGAGAGGGGGAGAGATAAATGCTCTCTATCTAGCATTTAGATTCTGATAATTACATTAAATTTCATTTCATTACATCGCAGCCCTCTCTCTGCAGAAGCCATACCTGTTGCCAGAGGGCAATGACCTATATTGAGACAAAATGCGTCGTGAAGCGCAAAGGCAAAGAAACTGCTGATGAAACCTTGTGTTTCTCACAGTCCAAGGATAACAACACCGGCATGTCACAGTGCGACCGCCACAGGGGCAAACGCTACCCTCTCTTGTCGTTTTGGGAGCTGCCTGAATACATGAAGGACAATGAATACATTCTACGTTATTACAGGGCCAGTTGGCCCTTCAAACCAGCTCTCTTCAGCCTCTTTCGTTGGCATAACGAAACGTTAAATGTTTGGACGTAAGCTAACTCATCCAGCCTTCCCTTCTTTTTAATTTCATCAAGCTCCGTCATTTGGTTTTTATTGGATATGGCTAACGTTGTTTATTTGTTCTCTCTCTCTTTTTCTTTTTGTGGGCTTCAGGCATTTAATTGGGTTTTTTCTGTTTCTCGGGTTGACCCTGGCGAATTTGATGAAGCCTCGTGTGGTGGATCTCTTGGAACTCTTTACCAGGTTTTTCTACAACCTTTTTTTTGTTGTTGTTGTTCTCCTTCAGTTGTGTGTGTGTATGAGCGTGTGATGACAAAATCAGTTGCATACTTACTGTCAGAGACTCATAGAGACTAACCAATCTCGTTTCTCATGTAACAGAAAACACATGTCAGTATGTTGCCAGCACCTGGTGCTGTGTAGAAATTTAGAATAAACAAACAAAAACTGGAATCTACTTGCTTTATCTAATGAAACGCATAATGATTTATAATTTAAAAGAAACTCTGAGAATCACTATAAATATTGGAACAGAGCTTGTATCACTTGTTTCACACTCAAAGCAGCACGCTGATGGAAATGACTTCTTTAACACACGTTTGATTGACAAATAAATAATTAAAGATCAGAATTTGTTAACATTAAGACTTTATTAGGAAAGCAAGTTTTATTATAGCTTAATTGTACTTTATTTCACTCAAATTTTATCACTTTGCGAATTTTGTTACTGTGTTTTTTTTTTTTTTTTGTATTTTGCCACTTTATTTTTGAAATCTTGTGAATTTTGTCTAATTTTTAAAATTTTTATTTAATAAATAGTTGATGATTAGACAAAATTTGTAAGATTTCAAAAATAAAGTGGCAAAATGTGTGAGAAAAAAAACACAGTAACAAAATTTACAAAATAATAAAATCGTTTTTTATACTTAAAAAATCAGTCCTGTGATGTTAAACAATTTGCTTAAATTTAAGCCCTGAAAACCGTGCAGTTGACGTACCCAAAGATTTTATGCAATTTGCGGTAGACAGGTAATTTAACTAGAACAAGGGTACTCAGATTTTCCTTGTCCAACATCTAATCTATGAGTTAGAATCAGCTTCTACCTTTTTTTGTCGTTTTATATAAACCATTGCCGTTAGGAATTTATATTAGGTGAACTGCCTAGCTAATAGTGTGGTGGATTTTACCAGAAGTCAACTAAATTTGCATATCATCTTTTGCAGGTCTTTTTCTTCAAGTGCGGAAAAAAATGTTTCTCATAGCATCAAAGATTTATTTCTGGTAAGTGAACTCATGAATGATCACATTAAAACCAGATAAACACACCCTGCCACTACATTTATATAATTACCCAACAATAGTATAAATTTTTAAGACTGAAATTATAAGAACTTGCAGGGAACAACGTTACTCTTTGATTTAAATCACCAAATGCCTTTGACAATTGAACTTCAATCCACAGCACTGGTTATAGCAAGGTGGCCATTCTTTGTTTTCCTAGGTGGCTCTATGTTCTGCCTCCTCTCTAGCAGCATGTGCCACCTCTTTTGTTGTCACTCCCGCAACTTGAACCTGTTCCTGTGGCGAATAGACTATGTAGGAATAGTTGTCATGATCATCACCTCATTTTTCCCTCAAATTTACTATGTTTTCCTATGTGAACCTCACTGGCAAATCATCTACCTTGCCGGGATCACAGCCATGGGACTATTCACCATAGCGACGATGCTCTCCCCAACACTTTCTACTAGCAAATACCGTGCATTTAGGGCCATGTTGTTCTGTTCAATGGGGCTTTTCGGCATTGTGCCTGCAATCCATGCATGCTTTGTGAATTGGACCAATCCTAGGCGCAATATTACCTTAGTATATGAAAGTACCATGGCCTTGTCTTACTTGACAGGGACCTTATTCTATGTGACTCGGATACCCGAAAGGTGGAAGCCAGGGTGGTTCGACTTGGCAGGACATAGCCATCAAATATTTCATGCTCTGGTGGTGGTTGGGGCATTGGCACATTATGCAGCCACTCTTCAAATGCTAGAGTGGCGTGACTCTTATGGGTGTGACACGGTTCCTTGATCCATTATCTTTCACAACATATATATATGCAGAGCATAAGATGGATTGGATTTCATTGGGGTCTTCTCTGAGAAATATTAATTTTAGTGGCGCAAGCTTTTCTGTAGTGATAAGGGGCATTGTCTCGTTGCTGGATTTCAAGCGTGAGATCATTTACCAGTCTGAAAGAGGCTATGATTTTAGAAGTCATTCATCACAATATAATTATTTAATTCTTGTCTTCTTTCTCTAGTGCCATGATTTTTTCCCCTTACTACCGTTTTGAATTTGTTATTCAGTATATGATTGTACCTAGAATTTATTTGGCGGGTTTCCCTCTTTTCTCCGTTGTTTAATGGTTTTACATATGGCTGTTAAGATGAATATTACATTTTTCTTTGACATTACTATGTGAAACATGTCGACGACAGTAGAATTGTCAAGGTGGTTGGCTTAACAGGTTCAAAAAGCGAGTGAATCTAACTCTGGTTATTTTTTGGTGAGCTAAAAAATATCTTCTTTTAATCTATTATGGGTTGATGGGTTAAGTGGATTGCTTCCCGAGTTTGCTCGCTTAGCTTGAAAAATATAAAAAAATATAAAAAATACAAAAATAAAATAAAAATATATATATATAAAATAGAAAAACAAAAATACAAGTCCAACAATATACTAATTTATAACAACAAATTCAAAAAAATAGAAAAATGAAATGAAAAAAAATCAAGAAAATTTAAAACCAAAAAAGGGAAAAATAAATTTAAAAATTTAAAATAATAAAAACGAGTTAACATGAGTTGGCTCGGCTCACCCGGGTTAGCTCATCTCAACCTGAATTAAATGAGTTTGCAAAAAAATGAATTAATATTTTTTCAACCCGTTTAACTTATATGAGCCGGCTTGACTCATGAATTGAGAATCACTTTGAAACCTCAATTGCTTAATTGACCATGTGTTGATTTAACTGAAGGATGTGAATATTTTTAAGTGAGATTTTGGATTCAAGACTTATGAATGAGAAAGGTTAGTTTAACTAATTTAAATTCAAAATGACTTTCGAATGTTTGGAGTCTCATTAAAAAAAAAAGTGTTATGAAATTTACAATTAAAAATCAATATAGGAAGCACAAAAAGATATATGATTTAAGAATTAGTTGCCCGAGTGATAAATTTAAAAAATTCTCATATTTAACAAGCCCGTCCAAGAGGATCATACCATGCGCGTGGGGAAATAAACCTACATATTTACCCTTGGCCTAAACATATATGTGCCGGAATTAAACTATTAACAATGAGTTTTAGACACTCCATTTTTTTAAACACTCCATCAACACTTCTCATTTTTCTTTATCTATCTGTTTTTATCATATCATATTACCTATTATACTTATATTTTTCTCTTTTTTATATCTCTCACATTAGGTGTTAAATAGCATTTGTGGTGTTCAAATATATTTTTCCTTAAACTATATATCTCACAAGTTGTTCGCAAGCATACCTTTTAATGTTTTTGATTTGGGCCCTGAGGGTTTGATAGTACAGCCCTAGCGTATAAACCAATATATAACTTTCGTAAGGTTTCATTTGAAAAATAAATTAAAATTATCGTTTACTTATAATTCCAATTTAAATTGAGAATCTGAATTAGTTTGATAATTTTAGACAATGTTATGATATGGACATGGGACCCAATTCGTATAATTAGAGCTGGCAAAATTAGCTTGGCCAACGGGCTAGGCCAGACTGGGTCATAAAAAATTTGGACTAAAAAAATCAAGTCAAAATGGCTCGGTCCGATGGGTCCTTCGGGCTCGAGAAATTGGCCCGGTGCTATATATATTTTTTTATTTTTTTGTAAAATATATAAAAAATTAAGAAAAAAAAAATCATGGGCCATTTGGCCCGCCTGATGGGTTTGCTAGGCTAGAAAAACCACAGTTTGTTACACCTTCAGGCTGGCTTGACTCGACCCGCTTTTCATGTTTGGCTCGTTAGGCCAGATTGACCCGTTTGACACCTCTATGTATAATAAACTATCTCGACTCAAAGGGTCACCTTAACCTGTAATTGAAAGTGTTGATCAAAGTCAAATATTAAGTGTAGGATCCCTAGCAATTGTGAACAATGGATGATATCTTGACTTGAAGTAAAATTATTTTGTTGCTACATCAAGATAGAATAATATTGTTCCTAAGAGGTTTTGGGCTCCGTGTCACGAAATTTAACTCATCTCAAATTCTTATAAATACAATCAATGTCATTATAATAAGTAAATATTTATTATATACTGTCATTATGGTAAAATTATTATTGACTTGAGCATTAAAAGGTCTTTTGGGTAACTACTCTTACGGTGTCTTGACTTTTTCAAAATATTTCATTTGTGTTTAGAGAGCTCAACTTCAATTTACGTAGTTATCATAGTATTGTAGATATTCCTTATTTTATTAATATTCTTAATATCTAAACGACTATTATTTTGATTATTCTAGTATGAAAAATAATTATTGAAAAAAGGCCATATCAACCTAAAATAGTCAATAAAACGACATCCAATAGTAATTTTTTAATAATAGGAGATTTTTTTTACGTGTAATGTCGACAATGAAGTTTAAATTTAATGTTTTATGCAAACTACTTAAACTTTTCACTATTAGGTCGACTCTAGTGGGTTAAATAATATGATGTTGAATATGTATGTGACTTTATTTATTTTTTTAAATGCCGATGAAAATTTAAATTGAAGAAACAAATTTTGGCCAAAAATATTAGGGGTATTGAAGTATTATATTTTCATCTATCAATAGCACTTATAAAGTTAAATTCCTTTCTAAGCCTATGTGTATTATAGGATCACTTGGTGAAGTATTTTGATGAGTGCTTCCTCTTTTTAGCCTCTAGCCAATGGAATGATAAAAGAAGGGTATGTCTAGAAAAATTCATTCAACTTAATTTAGTTTTTTTTTTAAATCATTAAATAATCCTTTAACCTTATAAATGTAAAATATTTTAATTTTAATTCTTTTATCCATTAAATAAAAAGATTAAAAATGTTTCATATTTATAATTTTAAAATATATTTCTTTAATGATAGAATTGTTTTCAATTTTTTTTTTCAGAAACTAGTTTAAATGTTCGCCCTAAACAGAATGGCTATCTGACTTTTTCATTGTAAACAGTTTTAATTATTTCCAGGTCATAGAGCTAGTTCTTCTCCTGTTTAGAAGGTTGGACTTTCTTCAACCGCACAGCTTGCATTTCAATCCACATGCTCCCATACCAATGAGTGCTGATCCTATAGAGATTTGAACTCCTGTATTTATCACGCTTTTTAACATTTCTAAGCATTGACGTCTTAACTAGTTGCGCCGATGCTCTCCTTTTTCCCAGAAGAAAAAAATTAAAAATAAAAAAGAGTTGTTTAATTTACCCCAAATAAAATGAGAGAAGGAGTTAAACAACGACATCAAAAATAATTGGTACATTTTTCTATAAGACAAAACTCAAATACAATACTTTAAGTATTTTTGGTACTGTTATCTAATCAGAATAAAAGTTTTATCTCGGTAATTCGCATAACAAAAATAAACATTAAAGAATTATGCAGATTATTGAGGTGAAACTCCAATTTTAATTGAAGAACAGCACTAACAACACCCGATACTATATTTAAGTGTTGTCCCTTTCTATATTGTACCAACTATTTTTAAGTACATAGAAAATTGTATCAATCATCTTTGATGGAGTTATTTAACTTCATTTTTACTTGGATAAGCCCAAATAAACAACAAACAATTCCCAAACTTTTTACTACCTTATAATAATTGTTTATTTTTCAAAACATCTCATAAAAAAATTAAATAAAAATAAATATTTATTTAAAATATGCTGATCGAACACACAAATCAATGCACTCCATTTAATTAATTTATAACAACCCTTTTTCTCTCTATACATCTAATAACTTTTCCTTTGGTTTTCATCTAGTTATCTATTATATAATATACTTTTCTCTAACACTTGTTCTGTGATATTTTTTTTTTTAAATTTTAAATTTCTAATCATATTTTTTTTCCTTCCTTTCACATTTATGTCATTTTACTATATTCTAATTTTTATAAATTTTTAACCGTCCCAATTTTTCAAATATTCGTTTTCTAAAAATATCAATCAATGTGTGTTTATTTTTAATAAATTTAAAAAACATATTTTATTATTAATCTCAATTAAAGAAAAAATTACACATTGGTAGTTATAAAAGTAAATTATATACCCTTTGAATACTCCTTTTTTTTTTTTAAGCTAATTTAAGACTACATGTATCCTCCACGACAATCCTGTTTGAGTCAAGTAAGACTACTATGGGTGACAAAGCTCTCCCTTCGAATACTTAATGTAGCTGCATCATTGATTAAAATGAGATAAGCCTGTACTAGTTGATTCATGCGCTCAATTCTTCCTTTTTTTATAAATTTTGATATCTTTTGATCATAATTGTATCAATTCTAATAATAAGAATATTTAATAATGTTTATATTAAAATTTATTATCAAATATTCTTGTTATTGGAATTTATACAATTATGATTAAAAGATATTAAATTTGATAATCTATTATATATATTAAATGAAAACAACTATCTTGAACGAGGACGTTTTTAGTTGTTATTATTCAACGAGAGCATTTTTAGCTGTCATTCTTTAATGAGAGCGTTTTTAGGAATTTTTTAACCTCTTATCTCGTTTTGTCTATCATTTTCAATATCTTTAGTTCTAAATTAAATTTCAATATTTTTTTAAAGAAATTATCAATAATTAAAAAATAACATTGTATTACAATAATTGTTTATTATAAATTTAAAATATAATTTATATGTTTAAAAACATTTATTTATTACAAATTTTAATTATAATATAATTTGTGTATTCAGAAGTATTTATTTATTATAAATTTAAGTTATATAAAATAAATATTTAGTCTATGCAATGCACAGGTTAAAATGCTAGTGTCTATATTAAATTTTAAAAATTTTATTAAGAGTTTTGTCACCTATAGTAGTCCTACCCAACACGAATAAGATTACATCCAGTAAAAGATACATGTGATCTCTACAAAAAAATATTAAATTTATTAACAATCAACAATACATTGGTTTGAGTGCTGTTGGATTTGAATCCCTTAAGTAAGATTTTGAGTTTGAGTCTTGTAGATAAAAAAATGGTTAAGAGGAGAGATCTCACAAAAGGTAGCCAGTCAAATTTTTCAACAAAAATTAATAATCGGTAAAGTCGGTAGATACTTCACACTTATAACATGATAACAAAAGAAAAATTATTAATAGACTTTTAAAAATGGAAAACAAGAGTTTAAAAAAATGTCTACATTAATTAAAGAATGTAACTTTTCTAAAATGATGGAATATATTTTAGAAGATAAAGTATAACTAGTTTTTTAACCTGTGCAATGTACAAAATAAATATTTGTTCTATATAACACTAGGAAAAAGCCTCTCTTCAATTTTTTTTTAAAAAGAAAAGAGAGAGAGAATGTGTAGTGGGTAGTTTAAAGAGTATTTACTAATTTAAAGAATAATTAAATGATAAAGTAATTGATAATTTAGAAAGTAATTAAAGGGCATAGTAGTCCATAAAAAGTGGAGACCAAAAGAGGATATCCTCTTTATTATAGATAAGTTATAGATATAGATAAATTTATAAGAAATAAATACTTTTGAATATATAATATAAATTATATTATAATTAAAATTTGTAATAAATAAATATTTTTGAACAGATAAATTATATTTTAAATTTATAATATATAATTTATATTGTGATACAATGTCATTCTAATTATTGATAATTTCTTTTAAAAAATATTAAAATTCAATTTAGAACTTAAGATTTTAAAAATAATAAATTAAAAGATATGAGAGGTTTAAACAAATCCTAAAAACAATTTCGTTGAAAAATAATAGCTAAAAGCGCCCTAGTTAAAAATAACAACTAAAAACACTTTCGTTGAAAAATAACAGCTAAAAATGTTTTCGTTAAAAAATGACAGCTAAAAACACTTTCGTACAAGATAACTATTTTAATTTATATATATAGAGGATTATAATTATTAATTAAAAAATAATTATTAAAAATTAACAATTTCATAATTTATCATATATGCATATATTTTATCATAATTTTAATTATTATTTTTCTAATCAACGGTTATAATTACACTATCCATTAAAGTGTATCTCCTTATTTGAAAAGAGTTAAATCTTTTTAAAGAAATAAGTCATCATCAAATTTTGTGAATAAAAAGCACGTATGGCAACACATTTGTTAGTCTTTGACCGGATACTTTCCACTGTAAAGTTGGGAGAATAACTTTTGAATCAAGCCATAGTTATTAGATAAAAATCTATCTGAAATAACAACTTCAAAAGCTGAGGTTTTAACTAACCACTAAAATCGGCTAAGTAGTAGAAATTTAGGTAGTGGTAAATTCAAACTTATTGTTTCATTGGGAAAAAAAAAAAAAAACTAAAGTTTTCTGTTTCTCCATTAACCGTCGGTCTCTCCTTTGAGTTCACTTTCTTTAGCGCGAGTGAAAATTGATGTATTACTTGGAATTTACATGCTTCAGCTCAAAATTTTCTCATCTCAGGCAAGTAAAATGCCATTTCCTCACTGAAATAAATGTTATGGCGATCGACGTGCAAGGTTCTGAATACCACGCCCCAATTTTAAAGTTTACGCCACATTCCTTCAACTACAAACTAAACACCTGATATACTAAAACTTTGTGAAAAGGCCCTAGAATAACTTGGGTCTGCATCTTCTTGGCATGTTCACATGACTTGAGATTACTCATTGAATATAAATTATGTAACTATGGCGGCATTTGATGAAGGCAAATGTTCATTCAATCTATGAACTACCATGGTGCCCTTTAGATGCTCCACAGCCTCTATGTTACTCCCATTGTTCTTCCCCATTCTTCTCTTCATTTTCTTCACTCACCTCAAGGGAAATCATCTTTCCTTTGAATTTCCTAATTTCTCCCTTTCCAGCATAAAAGGCATCACAACGCACGTACAGCCCCATGGTCAGTTTCTGGCTTTATATAGAAGCTTTGAGCATAGCATTAAGGTGTGCAAAAATTAAGCACAAAGTTTTGGAGTCAAACTTTCCTAAAGCTTAGATATAATACATTACACTATCAGTATCCATTTTGCTAATGAAAAAAAAAAATCTCTTTCTAAATTTGTTGCATGCAGAAAAGGACTAGCTTGGATTCAGTTGAAGAAGGTTTGGCGCAAGCTCGAGCCTCAATCCGGGAAGCAATTCTGTCTAGGAACCACAGCAATTCAGGGAAGCAAGAAAACTTTGTCCCAAAAGGGTCCATTTATAGAAACCCTTATGCTTTTCACCAGTTAAGTTCTGAAGATTCTGAAATATCTTCATCTTCTTTACTTATAATAACACACTTAATCAAAGTTGTACACACATGCACACAAAAAATAATTACATTGTTATTTCTAACAAGTGGTGTTTTTGAATAAAATGAATACCAGGAGCCACATGGAGATGGTGAAGAGATTCAAGGTGTGGGTGTACGAGGAAGGAGAGCAACCATTAGTGCATGATGGACCAGTAAATGATATATACGCCATTGAAGGGCAATTCATTGATGAAATGGACAATAACAAGAGGAGCCCCTTCAAGGCTAGGAACCCTGATGAGGCACACGCCTTTTTCCTTCCCCTTAGCGTGGTTAATGTGATTCATTATGTTTATAAGCCCATCAAGTCCCAAAATGAATACAGCCGTGACCGCCTGCAACGGTTGGTGGAGGATTATATTGGCGTGGTGGCAGATAAGCATCCTTATTGGAACAGAAGCAATGGTGCAGACCATTTTCTCCTATCCTGTCACGATTGGGTACCCTTCTTAAAAATCTTCCCGTCATTTCATTTGCTTGTAACTTCAACATGCTGTGGTTAATAATTTTTAGTCCTACAAGTGCTAATAACACACTCTCTAACACACAACTTCTAATACACTTATTAGTATTAGTTAAAATTTATTAAAATCACAAAATCATAAGTGACACTTATTAAATAAGAAGTGATATTTATAAAATTTTATGATTTTCAATAAATTTCAACCAAGAATAAAAAATGTATTCAAAAGAATATGCTAAAGAATGTGTTACTATCATTTCTTTTTTTGTATATATGCATGCACGTAAAGTATACATGAAATTTTAATTTAAGTTTAATTTAGCAGTCAGGTAAGTTTAAAAATACTACGATATGATATTTGTTCGATTAAAATATGCAGAGACGCCCTGCATTTCATTACTTTGATCCTTAGTGTTTTTCTATGAATTCAAGTATTGAACAAATTCTACATTTACTTGATGACCCTGGTGTCAGAAAAGACCTATCTTATTGTTGTAATTGAATTGAAACCTATAGAACAAATGCCTTATTTGGGGCTTAGTATTTCATGTGTATTATTACTTTGGAGTTTTTTAATGTCTCTTCATAGTCTTTTCTAGGTCCTTTGACAGACAGAAAGTATTTTATAATCATAACAATCGGGGCTTTTAATGAATGCAACCCGAGTTAATACAAATTGCTTTTACTTTACGTGATGGTTCAGGCACCAGAAATTTCAGTTGCCAATCCAGAGCTCTTCAAGAACTTCATCAGAGTTTTGTGCAATGCCAACACTTCAGAGGGATTCCAGCCCAAGAGGGACGTGTCTCTCCCTGAAGTGTACTTGCCAGTTGGAAAGCTAGGCCCACCAAATCTGGGCCAACACCCAATGAACCGCACCATATTAGCATTTTTTTCTGGTGGGGCCCATGGTGACATTAGGAAGCTGCTGCTGAAGCACTGGAAGGACAAAGATAGCCAAGTTCAAGTTCATGAGTACCTTCCAAAGGGTCAAAACTATACTGAATTAATGGGACTAAGCAAGTTCTGCTTGTGCCCCAGTGGGTATGAAGTGGCTAGTCCTAGAGTTGTGGAAGCGATTGATGCTGGGTGTGTTCCTGTGATCATTTCTGAGAACTATTCTTTGCCATTCAGTGATGTGCTGAATTGGAGTCAATTCTCCATAGGAATTCCAGTGGAGAACATACCAGAGATCAAGACTATATTACAAAATGTTACAGAAAGGAAGTACATGAAATTGCATACGAATGTGAGGAAAGTTCGAAGGCATTTTGAGATGAATAGGCCGGCTAAGCCATTTGATTTGATGCACATGATACTGCACTCAATTTGGCTCAGAAGGCTGAACATCAGGCTCATGGCTTCACAATAAAGGGCTGCTTCTGCATGTAAAGGTCCTCCTTGCTTTTTCACTCTTAGGCCCGTTTGGATATAACTCATAAGAGGTTATAGAAACTACTTTTGGTGGCTCTGAGCTAAAACGACATCCGGTCTTTCAAGAATTTCCATGTAACTATGCTCTGTAAACATTATAGATTCAATTGGAATTAACAGTTTAGATAGACAAAGCAATGATGATTAGGTTGATAAGTGTAGGTTAAATCATGGGCCCAAATGTCCAATCCGAAAGGATTGAAGAATAAAATTCCACTGTCCTGCTTCATCTGGTTGGTATGAATTTAATAATTTAATCTTCTTATAACATCCATTCTCATCTGGTTGGTATGAATTTAATAATGTTTTTATTGGTTGCTATAAAGTATCTATCGAATTTATTGAAGAATATTTTTGCGTTGAATAATTTGGCTCATCATCTTTAATGAAATCGTTCCTTCCAATCATTTTTTTTTTTCACAAGGCTCGAAACATGAGACTTTTAAGATATCTGATCTGAGCCCCTTCCATTTAAAGTAACAAATGTTGGTTTTACTTGTTAAATATAAGAAATGTTAAATATTTTTTAAGACATTAAATGTATTTATTATTTATTTAATATTTTTTATAAAACATTAAAAAGACTTGTAACAGGATACAAATTTCCTCTATGAATTAAATACTCTTCTGAGTTTAGCTAATGCTTCCTATATTATTAATTAATGTCTTTGCCAAAATTTAATACTATTTTTGTTTATAAGTGTCATTTAAGATTTTTATACACAAACTAATAAATATAATAAATTTTCTTGTTTTCCATAAAATAATTTTAAAATTTCTTATTATATCTTTTCTTAATTCTACTCAACAATAAATGCATATTAGTTGTAAATATATAAATTAATTAAAAATTAGGTAAAAAGTAAGGAATATAATTGACAAAAAAAAGTAATTAATATTATCTTAAAGTTTGAAAATGACAAATAAATAATTTTTTTTTTAAAAAAAACTAACTAGTAAAATAGAATAGAAGGAGTAAATTCTTAATTCTAAAAGGAAACGGTAGTCTTTGTTTAGTAGAGAAGAGAAAAATAGATAGAAAAAAAATAGGTATGAAATAAGTTAAGAAATGAAAAATAATTTGAAATTTTAAGTTATTTAACAGGAAAAAAAATAAATGAAAAATAAGAAAGAAAGAAATAAGTGAATGATGATAAGTGAAAAAAAAAGAAAAAGAGTGAAACTCACAAAAAATTAAAAAATTTCTCTCCTATTTTAGATGTACCCAACCGAGGAAGTTTTTACTTTCCTCTCTTCGCCTCTGGTCTGTAACAAACAAACGCTAAGAGTTTGACTCTACACGTCTTCATGTGAGCGTTTATGTAGGTTGTAACGCTCGGCCGCTTTCAAGATAAGTGACTGTCCCCACAAACCAACACAAGACTTTTCAGCGTGCTTTGTCTTCACTCACACGCTTCTTGGAAACTTCCCAAGAGGTCACCCATCCCTAAATCACTCCAAGTCAAGCACGCTTAACTGTGGAGTTCTTAAGTGATAGGCTACCGAAAAATAGATGCATCTTGTTGGTATAGGTAGCACTTATTAATTCATTTAAGCTATCCTCAACTGTGCAGTCCCATACCCGCACAGCCTCTAGATCCCTCTCGTTCGGGTGTGTATTCGATTCATTCATGTACCTCTCCCGCTAGAAGCCTGCCAGGAACCGCTCATTGTCTGTGCCTCATCTTTTTTGCATCGGCAATCACTCCCCGCCCTCGTTAGCGCCCGGGATGTTACATGCCCACCAGCTTCCGCTTGGTTCGTCCTCGAACCACACCGTACTAGGAGAGAGGCCCTGCTCTAATACCACTTTGTAACGCCCGACTGCTTTCAGGATGAGTAACTGTCCTCGCAAACCAACACAAGACTTTTCAGCGTGCTTTGTCCTCACTCACACGCTTCCTGGGAAACTTCCCAAGAGGTCACCCATCCCTAAATCGCTCCAAGTCAAGCATGCTTCACTGTGGAGTTCTTAAGTGATAGGCTACCGAAAAGTAGATGCATCTTGTTGGTATAGGTAGCACTTATTAATTCATTTAATCTATCTTCAACTGTACAGTCCCATACCCGCACAACCTTTAGATCCTTCTCGTTTGGGTGTTTATTCGATTCATTCATGTACCCCTCTCGCTGGAAGCCTGCCAGGAGCCGCTCATTGTCCGTGCCTCATCTTTTTTGCACCGGCGATCACTCCCCGCCCTCGTCAGCGCCCGAGATGTTACATAGGTGGGCCATAGCTGATGGCAGCATTCATAGGTTTATTGGTTACATTGTTTTCTAGTTATGTTACTTTTGTTTTTTTGATAAAAAGTTATGTTACTTATTGTATATAAAGTTAAATCACTTACGCTCTGTTTGGTATCGAGCGAAGAAAAGAAGAGAAAAGGTGAGAAAAGAAAAAAAGAGAAATAGATGAGAAATAGAATAGAAATTAAAGTTGTTTGGTATAGTAGAAATATGAAAGAAATAGAGTAGAAATAAGGGATGAAGGTTGTTTGGTTTGATAGAAAAGAAAAGAAGTGAAATAACATTTTTACTTTTATACCCCTACACATTAACGTAGTTTTTTTTTTTTTACTAGAATCGATTTTATGGTGTTCTAAATCGATTAACCGTCACAGATAAATATAGAAACTGTAACAAAAATCGATTTCATTGTAAGTAGAATCGATTAAATTGCTTGGCAGAGAGCACAAGATCCTGAAAATTAACATGGAATTGATTCTCCCAATATGTAAATCGATTTTGACAATTGTGTGCACATTGGATGACACATGAAAATTGATTTTCCTAAGCCCAAAATCGGTTTGGAGATGTGTACTGGAACATGTGGGTTGCATTAACAAAGCCAAAATCGATTTACATGCAATTGTAAATCGATTTTGGCTTCCAACTGTCCAAAACGAAAGTTGTCAAAAATTGTGATATTTAAATCTATATATTTGTAAATAATAAATGTCTTTATATTATATAAATGAAAAATACCAAGTAAATATATCTTGTGATAGTCATATAGAAATTAACACAATAATTATATCAACTACTGATTCTAAATTTTAAGTGTAGTAGTTCACAACCAATTCTTCAACATATTAGTATTTACTTCACCAACAAAAACAAAAATAGAGTAGATAGTTATACAAATATGAGGTAGCAAAATACATATGACAGACAAAATAAACAAAGAACATAAGTTTTTTCCTACTGAGATGGACCATGGTAGTGGTGACGCTCAAGTGCTTCGAACCGTGCCTCAAAATTATCAAATCTATGATCTACTCTTTCAAATCCCTCACAAACTATGATGGCTAAATTGTCCAAGCTGCCTTGTAAACTTTCAATGCCAATAAATATTCGATGTAGCATATCATTATCACAAGCAACTTGACTTAATTGAGAAGCCATTGCATCTGGTTCATGCCCATCTTCAGAGTCACCTTCATCCTGTTGTTCCCCATATGGCTGGTTAACTCCCATTTCAGCATGTTGCCACATTCCATTAACTTGTATCACCTTCAATTTTTTCAGGGTACGTTCACTGAATCTATTAGTCCAACTCAGTTGAATCTCAGCCTCCAATCCAAGCCATACATTATGATGTTGCAATATTTTTGTTATTAGTATACCATATGGAAGAGGCATTCCGTTGTCCTTGCACTTCATCATGTGTTGACAGATGTAGTGTGGCCAATTGATTTGAATGTGTTGCTTCATGGCCCAAAGTATGAAAATATCTTCATGCTGAATGGATGCATAATTGCTTCCACGTGGGATTAAAATATGCGTGTACACATAATGCAGTAATCTATCCTCAACTACTAAACTACCTGCATTTTTGAATAGATGTGGCTCCAATCCAGGTCTAATCATCATAGCCAATGCCTGCGAATGATCGTAATCAACCCAGTCTTTTATGTTTGACACTTGAAACTTATGACCTTCATATTTCAATGTAGCCAACCCTAACCAATCACGTGGCCTGACTTGGATCTTAATTTTCATTACCTCCGAATAGAGGTCACCATTATCCAAAAGTTTTAAGTTAGCATAAAATACTTTAGTCAAGTCAGGGTGAACTGTACCAGTTATGGACACAGTGTTCAACGCCTTGTATTGAAAGTAGCTCTACAAATTGAAGCCCACTATTCTTGAAGAATTCAAAATCCATGATCTTTGCTTGTATAACATCCCTTGCTTGAAATTGATCAAGATATGTAACTCCCTAATCTTTTTTGCTGAAGTAACGACTATAATCCAACATCTGTGGTAAAGGGTCATTGACCTGGGATGTTCCTTCTTCGCCTTTTTTTTTCTTATTCTTATCTTTTCCATCTCTGGTTCTCTTCTCCTTAGACAAACCTATTTTTTTCATTATGCTTCACTTAAAAAAAAAAACACAGCTATAAAACAAAATGCTATTAGTTACATACAATCAATAATGGCCTTATTTCGAAATACAGCATAGGGTCAAATTTTCCATGAAAATGGGTAGGACAAAACAAAGTAACATACATTGAAAAAGCATAAATGTTCATTATCATAATATAAGCATAGCATACGTATAACCAATAAACCAAGTTGTTGGACAACATGTTTGATTGTTCAAATAGATATGAGAAATAATATACAAATGTACCGACTTCAAGAAATTGTCATGTGATGAACACTTCAAAATATACAATCATAATAATAGATCGGTGCATTACAAAAAATGTCTCCTTCAACTAAATGACTCTAGTTTCCTTAGTTCACTGAAAACCAGCATTAGTCATCATTTTGATCAATGTTGGAAGTCTCATGTAGGGAGGTACACCAAAAAGTTTACGCTTCTATCGTTCATTGTTGCATAAGAAATCATAACACTGCATTCGGTGATCATGTCCGATGTTCATTTGATCCAACAAATGCCACACGTCTTCTTTTGAATAAACACGTGTTGTGGTTATCCTTAGGACATTCACTTGCTCATGTATAATCTCATTTCGCTTCTCAATTGCCAATACCTGTCGCTCAACAATAGCAACTTGTCTTTTAGCTACCTGTGATAATTTCTCGGTCAATGCATTGCCACTTATAATTGCCTCAGCCACTCGATCAAGACCTGTTGTTAGCTTCTCCATTTGAGCATCAATTACATCCACCATCGGTGCTTTTCGCTTTGTGCCCCTTGATGTAGAAGTACCAGCAGACGGGTTCGAACATGCGTCATTCAAACTAAACATGTCAGTATTTGGAGTGGAAACATTTACATCTTCATTATTTCCAACATTACCATCTGTGCCCATCGTATCACCATACGTGTCATTGAGATCAATGGTCTCGTTGTCCTTATCCATAGACTGATGGATTTGTCTTGGAGTTAATCCAAACTTCCCTGTTGCACGATCTGAACCATATAGCTCCTCAAGTAGATCAAAATGGCGAACCTGAGAAGTTCTCCATTTCGCAGCTGTCGGTTTAACTTACCAATTACAGCATGTGACATTACTTTTAAGACTCTGTTACGGAGAAATAATTTAATATAAACTCATTGGAACTGATTTTACCTTTATAAGGTCTTCCCAAACCTCACTCTCTGCCTCAAACTTCCTTGTGAATGGACTCCACACAAATCCGCTTAGTCCACTGAACAGGTCATGGACTTATCGCCACCTATCCTTCAAAGTTTTTTGCCTGTTTTTTACATGACTTTTAGTCATATCTGGAAGCCCAGATGCTCGCAATGAATTGACAATATTTGTGTAATCTTGCAATGTCCAGCTACCGTCAACCCTATTTCCTTTTTGAATTTCTTCAATCATTACATTAACCAGTACGTTGTCCATATCATCAATCCATCTTAGCATTTCTCTAGGTGATTGAGCACTGTCACCAACTTGTAATTTTCCCTTGTTCATATTTTTCTTGATAGTTTCCTACAAATAAATTGTAAATATTCCATCCACTAACCATATAACCAAAAATGCTAGGAAAAGTAGAAAAAAAAAACGGTTCAGGAACACAGATAGAAGAAGATTAGCATTGAAATTATAACAATTTATAACATTTACAAAACATATTGTAATAAAGTAATGTCTCAAATAAGTTACCTCACTTAAAATTGGAAGAAAATTAAAACACTCAATTAACGGTGATAATCATTCCACATTGCATTTGCAGTATTATCCTGCAAATCTACCCCAGCTCTATAATCTTCCTCACATTGTTGTGTTTTCATTCCATCCACTTCACGATCAACCAATTCATGATCAACTTCAGCTAGCAATGACTCATCGTTATCAACCCCAACTAGAAAATTATGCAGTATACAACATGCAACTACAATATTTCTCATTGTACGAAAATTGTAATGAGGCTCAATGCCACTAGCAATGATCGGAAATCTTTTCTTTAAAACACCAAATGTCCGCTTAATTACATTTCGAAGGGATGAATGCCTATGGTTGAATAATTCCTTTGGATTCTGTGGTTCGCGAACAGAATACTCCTTCAAGTGGTAACGAACACCACGATAGGGTGTAAGGATTTGACCTTTAAGCATAAAACCAACATCCCCAAGATAATATTTTCCTACATATGTCCATACAATTTTATTGCTAAGCTAATAGCATATTTATAAATCATTTAAATATATAGAGGAAATGTTTACTAACCTTTGGGTATTATTAAAAGATCTTCCTTAGTTAAGGCATCTTTTAAGATCCTAGAGTCAGATGCTATCCCTTCCCAACCAGCTAAAACATATGTGAATTTCATGTCAAAATCGCAAGCAACAAACACATTCTCCATTGGATAATCCTTTTTGCCATGATACCGATGGGCCTCTACCCTTGACACTTTAACTCAAACATGGGTACAGTCTATAGCTCCAAGACAATCCTTTGTACAAAATTCAAATCACAATATTAACTAAGATTTTCTTTGACCTAATCAACCATTGTAATAAAAACCCTATACCTATTGTAAGACAATACCTTGAAATACAGATGAAATCGATTATTGTTAAGAATGTACGGTGAGACATCCACACCAAACGGTTGAAGTAGAAGTTCTCCTTCTAATGCAATTATAGAATGCAGCATAGCATGAAAGTGGCGACTAACAGTCTCTCCAGAACGATGAAAGAAGAAACAAACTGTTCTATTCTTCACATTATGACCTACTATATGTAAAAACTTTGCCACTTGTTCCTCAACCGTAGAGCGTCTGTTATCCTTAACTATATCGATTCCTCTAAGTTTTTGACATAAAAGAATAAATGCTTTAGGGCCCATCCGTATAATATCCCGACACCTTCGTGTATGAATTAAATAATTCATTAACTCTCGGCGCCTTTCTTCTCTTCGAAGAACATCATCACTAATTGACCTACCAATTCTGTTGGATAGTAAATGCATCAAATGCAAAGCATATCCTACTGAGCATAATAAAATCATTGCAGCAACTTGCATCCTTATTTGCAATTCTTGTTGAGCATTACTCATTATCGACATTTGAACCGCCATTCCATTACTAAACATTTCCTCCTCATCCAAGTCATCATTGTCAACATTAGCCATCTGTTCAATACATATGTCTTTTCGAGAAAGTGAAAAAGTGTGATCTGCCTCCATCTGACCATTTGAAATGGTACATAAGTTGAAAAATAAAAAATATATTGTATCAACTAAATTATTTGTTATACTAAAATATATTGATGAAATTAATTATAATCATAAATTTCTAAACCATATTCAATAATTTAATTTTTATAAAAAATAAATAATTACAAAATAGTGATTCCTTACCATTAACATCATTTATTATAGTGAATTTTAAATAAAAAATTACTCAATCTTTTCATTGTATGAGCATTCTATTAATTGAAATTTTTTATTTCAAATAAAAGGAAAAATCCATTTCTAGGAAAACTATGTTACATTTTTGAAATAATCAAAATCAATTTTAAGATACTAAAATCAATTTTCTGGAGCAAAGAACACAGATCATGGGTGGAAAATTGATTTTGTTCTTGCAAAATCGATTTTCCCACTTGTATGGAGTGAGGAGAGTCAATTCTCCCACATGCAAAGCCCGAAAATCGATTCTCACCAATGTAGAATCGATTTTCGCCAAGTGGTCAACGCGCAAGGACAAAATCGATTTCCTGATGGTGTAAATCGATTCACGCTTTGTAACCAAGGGAGAAGAAAATCGATTTCCTCCCTATATAAATCGATTTTATATTTCATGAGTGGGAAGAAGAAGAAAATTGATTTCCTAAAAGTGTAAATCGATTCTAAGTCATGAAAATGGGTTCAATTCAACGCAACTGGTACACGGTAATGGGTATGGAAATCAATTTTAGTATAAGAAAATCGATTTTCTTGAACAAAAAAAAATTGCAGATCTGCCATGAAAGGGGCGAGGTCCATGTAAATTTCAACTAATTACATACAAATCATGCAATATAAGAAATAGATCCGACGCGTATTAAGTAAATATGTAAAAAATTTGAAGTCTATTAGTATAAAAAATGCACCTTAAACTGCAATTAGAAGAATGCCCTGTATAGTAGCAACGACGAGGGGCGCAGTGTCAAGGAGAAGAATGAGTACAACACGAAGACAAGCTTTTTTCCGGTTAAAATACGAGCGTCTGTACGATTTCTCTTTCTTTCTCTTCAATTTTGCGAAGAAATAATCAGTCGTGGGTCCCACCTCATTTTTTAAAAATTTCTCTGCATTTCAACGATATCAAACATGTCGAAATTCACCACTTCGTTTCCTTTCTTTTCTTTTCTGCGAGAATCAGCGGTATCTCAACGATATCAAACAAAGCGTTAGAGCATCTCTAGGAGAAGTTATTTAAAAATGACTAATTGTTACAAAGTGAGTTTCGGGTTAAAGTTCTTAACGAGAGAGAGAGGGAAAGAAAATGGCATTAAATAGATAGAATGCTGAATGACTTATTCAAACAATTATTTGTATAAAAAACTAAAACCCTCACACACTTTATATATATTTAAAGTGAAAGTAGACATGCTAAAGTAAAGATACTCTTAGAAAAGTCCATATCAATTTCTGTTCTTCCAAAAAAAAAAAAAAGTAGTTGATTGCTTTGGGATAAGAATAGATTGTTTGTTTGGATGGGTGTAGAGTCATCAATTATTAACAATTAAACTTATTTTATACATGGTGGTGAAGTTGAGGCATCTTGGGGGGCAGATTTCCAAGTTCTGAAAGTCTTCATGAAAGTTTTCAAATCCCCACTATCTTCTTTGGTCTTTCTAGCGTTCTTCCTGAATTTTTTCCTCCTTTTTTTCACTCCGTCACATGATTATAATGTGATTCATATCCACTCAGATTTTCCTTTCACACTTTCTAGTATCAAACGCAATCATATAAGTATGATTTCCCCACAAGGGAAACTTACTCATGAACTTCCTTCGACCCCTGCAAATGACAGCTACAACAATACGAATCATATATGGATTAAGGTATTCAACCTTCATAATCTTTCGAAAAGCTGTTCTCATCATTCTTGGATTAATTCCTTTTTTTCTTTAATTTCCGTTTGGCCGTGGTATGAAGAATATGACTAGTTTGGAGAGGATTGAAGGTGGTTTAGCACGGGCACGAGCATTTATCCAGGAAGCAATTCGGTCCAAGAACTACACAACCAACATCAAAGAGAGTTTTGTCCCGAAAGGGTCCATTTACTGGAATCCCCACGCTTTTCACCAGTTAAGCTTGAATCATTCTGAATCTCTGATTTTTTTATTTCATTTTTTGGCTTGATTTCACATGTTGCTTTTTTGTTCACAAGTAACTGTTCTACTGCGTTTGTAGCGTAGTTATGCCATTCTATTGACTTGTACATGTCTATCAATTCTGACTAAACCTCCAATTATGAGTAAAAATCGCATGAATTACTAATGTTCTAATTACTAATGACTAGTATTCAAGTTCATTTCCCTGAAACATCTGAACACTTCTCGGGAGATTTCATCCGCAAACTCAGTTTATGGCTGACCCATATTGCACATTATCATTTCGCTATTACATTTTTTTTTTTAGTTACTAGTTATATGTTTAGAACCAACTTTGCGATTGGTCTTTTAAAAGCATACTCCTGTAGGGGGTAGATTGGAGCGTGGACAAGAAGGTCTTTGTGACATAATTAATAATTCAAATCATTTTCAATTAGGCCTTGCTCTAGCCTCTTTAGGGGTTATTACTTTCTTGGGAGCTCAACACATATACTCTTCACATACTTATGTGTTTATAGTGTAAGACTTTACTACTCAAGCTGCATTATATACTCATCATCCATACATAGCAGAAAAAGGATTAAATATGGTACTATTTTCAGTTTTAGCTGAAATAAATAAGTAAATAAATGAACTAGGTCCATTGAGCGTAAGTAATCTTATCTACAACATGAAATCAACAGGAGCCATGTGGAGATGATGAAGAGATTCAAGGTTTGGGTTTACAAGGAAGGAGAGCAGCCATTGGTGCATGATGGACCTGTAAATAACAAATACGCCATTGAAGGCCAATTCATCGATGAAATGGACATGGGTAACAAGAGCCCCTTCAAGGCTAGCCATCCTGAACAGGCCCATCTCTTCTTATTTCCCTTCAGCGTATCTAAGGTCATTCGCTATGTTTACAAGCCTAGAAGGTCCAAATCCGACTATGATCCTGACCGCTTACAACGCTTGGTGGAGGATTATATCAACATTGTTGCAAATAAATATCCTTATTGGAACAGAAGCAAAGGTGCTGACCATTTTCTTGTTTCATGCCACGATTGGGTAGGTCCACATAGCCTGCTCTTTGTGTTTTGCTATGCCACAAAACTTGGACACAATTTTACATGTTTTGAGTATTGTTCTCGACTTAAAATTGAAGTTTCATTAATTCATTTTAGTATCTTATGTTGACCTTTCATCCAAACATTTATTATAAGGTTTATTGGAGTAAAACTCCAATTCTAATTAAGGAATAACAATAAAAATACATAACAAAATTGTACCTAGTTTATCCTTCATTACACTTCTTTTGATTTTTGTAAATTCAAATAAAAAGGACAGGGGCTTTACTTGATGATTCAGGGTCCAAGAGTTTCATATGCCAATCCTGAACTCTTCAAGTACTTCATCAGGGTACTATGCAATGCCAACACTTCAGAAGGATTCCAGCCCAACAAAGACGTGTCCATTCCAGAAGTGTATTTGCCTGTTGGAAAGCTTGGCCCACCTAATACGGCCCAACACCCTAATAACCGCCCAATATTAGCCTTTTTTGCTGGTGGAGCCCATGGTAACATAAGGAAAAAACTTCTAAAGCGATGGAAGGACAAGGATAAAGAAGTACAAGTTCACGAGTACCTTCCAAAGGGTCAAGACTATACAAAGTTGACGGGCCTAAGCAAGTTCTGCCTGTGCCCCAGTGGGCATGAAGTGGCAAGTCCTAGGGTGGTGGAAGCAATCTATGCGGAGTGTGTCCCTGTAATAATTTGTGACAATTACTCTTTGCCTTTCAGTGATGTGCTCAATTGGAGCCAATTCTCCATGGAAATTGCAGTTGACAGAATACCAGAAATTAAAACTATTTTACAAAATGTTTCAAAAGATAAGTATAGGGAGTTGTATTACAATGTGAGGAGGGTTCGAAGGCATTTTGTGATAAACAGGCCAGCAAAGCCATTTGATTTGATACATATGATACTTCACTCACTTTGGCTCAGAAGGCTGAATTTCCAGCTAACAGCTTCGCAATAAGAGGATTGTTGCGCATAAACTCCTTTTTCATTTTGCATTTTAAGATGCTAATATTACGCTAGAGTTTATTGACCTCCGGATGAAAATAAATATTGTGTAAATACATTTTTTAACCTTGTACTCTGCACTTATTTCTACTTTATTTAATATACTTTTTTTTGTTTGTAAATTAATTCGTATAACTACAAACACAAGCGAATAAGTTGGTGACATTCATCTCAATTATAATAGCGTCAGTTTTCTACTAATGTGGCTAACAAAGTGCTGGTGTGGGTAATTTTTTTACAATGTCATCTTAATGTGACACCGAAGGTGACATAACTACAATGTCATCTTACATGTGACATGGAAGGTGACATAGCCTACAATTTCATCTTGCATGTGACAGTCGGTGTCGTAGCCTACAATGTCATCTTACACGTGACACCGAAGGTGGTAAATTATGTTATGCCAACAACTTACCATCTATCCAATCTAAAAAAAATGAAAACTGGGTTGTGGTCTACGTTTGAAGAAAGCTAGGAATCAGCTGCATCATAAAATATTTTTATTGGAAAGAAAAGGATCATTCAGATATTGTGAGGAGACCAGATGTGCGAAGATATGGAGATATGTATAATGTATGGTATGAGTGGTGACAGTCTCCCACATTTTAAGTAATAATTAAGTTAGAACATAACTTAAGCTGCAATTTACATTGAACATTCTGATGGAGTATTATTGAATTTTGTTAGTAGCTGGTCAGCGTCGTCATCAACATTACTCCAGTCGGTGTCACCTGAAAAACCACTACCATAGTAACCAGAATCTCAAGTCTCTAAACAATGGTCATGATGGGTCGTTATAGGTTTTATGCATTAAGCATATAGGTTTTATTAAAAAAAGAAAAATTCACTATATCAGTAAAAAACTATTTATTATATTAAAAATAATTAATTTTCTAATTCCTCAACCTATACACATGTGATATGTTGCATATAAAAGAATAATCCTTTTACATATTAGTTAAGTCTTAAACTATGGAGTCCTAATTTTTGGACATCCAATAAGTGCTAACACACTATTGATACTTTCAATTTTTCTTTAGGTTTAATATATCAGTATGTCCTTGAACTTTTTAGAAATTTTTAAGTAGATCCCTAAATTGAAAAAATTTATAATTGAATTCTTGATCTTCTATAATTTCTATAATTGTGTCCCTAAAGTTAGTTTATGGCGACTTGAAACCGAAAAAAAAAAATACAATTTGTGGCGGTTTTATTAACTCTAAAGACCCAATTATAAAAATTATAAAAGATCAAGGATTTAATTACAATTTTTTTTAATTTGAGGACCTAATTAAAATTTTGTAAAAAGTTCAGGAACCTACGAATGTATTAAATTTTTTCTTTATTTCTCTTTTCATCACCTCACATCATCAATTATATTAATTATTTATCTTTTTTCTCTTTCTCTTTCTCTTTCTCTTTCTCTCTAGGTCTACACCTAAGAGGTATCCAAGAATATTTTCCTAAATTATGTAACATAAAAAAAGTGTTAAATATTGAAGACATGTGGGCTTAGATGTTGCCACTGGTCCTATTGGCACATGTTACACAATCAACGATTCAACCAAAAAGCTAGTGGTGTAGCCACGAGGGCTGCTATTCCCACCTTTTTTTGTTTGCTCTTTTCACCCCTTACTTTTTCAAAAAAATATGAAAATACCATTTTAGCCTTACCTATAGTTTATCTAACCCTTTTTCCCACCCCGGTCCTCCATTTCTTCCTCGTGTAGCCCCCTTGTAACCATGTAAAATACCATAACTTTGTTGGTGACCACTGCCTTCTCCAGTTGGCCACCACCTGTTCATTTGCTTCTTTTATTGATCAGATTTAAGCTCTGTAAGCTCAGCCGCCACCATTCTCTCTCGTAATCGTCTCTAGTGGCTTCCTGGTAAGCTCGTGTTTCTCTCTTCTTCTTTTTTCCTGCATTTTATAGATTCAACAAAAACAAGTTTTTGTTTTGTAACAAGAAATTTACAACCTTTGCCTATTGGTTGTTAACTGATCGCAGTATTTTCGTTATGGAGCGAAGTTGGAATACATTTTTTTTTTCTGATGAAGTTAACATGCCAAGTGTTTGGGGGAATGTGATTAAATCAAGCGATAATGCTTTTGAGCATCTGATACAAGCAAGTGATAATGCTTTGAAAAATCATATAGAAGCAAATGAGAAGTATGTCATAGAGAGGTTGGATATGAACCCACAAGATATGTTTCTCGATTACAAGGAGTTTTTCACTGCTATAGAAGTATATTGAATCATTAACTATTAAGTGTTGAAATTTGTTTGATATTTATTATGTTGTTGAACTAATAAAGGATTACTGGATTCAGGTTCTTACAGAACGCGATGATTTGTTGAAGTGGGTTCAACGAATTAGGAAAAGATGTGAATTTGTTATTGTTATAGAACGGTCAGAGATAGGACCAAGGAAGACATTTGTCTTATCGTCTTGTGAAAAGGGAGGAAAGTATAAACAGTACAAAGACGTGTTAACCCACAAGTTCACCGGAACCAAGAAATGTGATTGTCCCCTTAGACTGAAAGGGAAGTATGTGAAAAATATCGATGGAGGCTTTTTGTACTTTGTGGATTTCATAACCACGATGTGACTGAAACATTGTTAGGTTATGCATATGCGAGTCAGTTAAGTAGTGAAGAAAAATCTCTACTAGATGAAATGACCAAAAACACAGTGAAGCCTAGTTAGATTTTGCTGGCAATCAAAAGTCAAAACGAGATGAATGTCAACATTATCAAAATCATATATAATGCACGTTAAAAATATCATCGACATCGAAGGGGTTTAGGAACTGAAATGTAACATTTAATGAAGTTGATAGAACGTGATGAAAATGTCTACTGGTATAGAAGCGTAGATATTCAAGATGTTGTCAAAGATATATTATGGTCACATTCAGATTCCATCAAGATTTTAAATGCATTTCCCATTGTATTGATTATTGATTTCATCGACAAGACAAACAAATATCGGCTTCCATTATTGGAGATTGTTGGTATTGCTTTTACTAAGATGATCTGTTCTGTGGCATTTGCTTATTTGAAAAATGAGCAAACAAATAACTTTACATGAACATTAACTAAGGTAAAAGGATTGTTTGTAAAAGATAATGTCTTGCCTCAAGTTATTGTCACTAACAAGGACCTTGTTTTGATAGATGCATTGCAAGGTGTTTTTTCAAGTTCAACCAACCTGTTATGCCAATTTTAGATGCTAAAAATGTCAGAGCAAAATGCAAGATGTATAAGTCCCGTGGAGGAATGAAATAAGGTGTTGAATGCTTGGAATGGGTTAACGCTATCTCTTGATGAATATGTGTATAATCAATGCCTAATAAGCTTTGAGGAGATGTGTTTAAGCTTTCCTTTCTTCATTGACTATGTGAAAAATACATGATTGATACCTCATAAGGAGAAGTTTGTCACAGCATAGATAGATCAGGTGATGCGTCTGTGAACTACAACTAATAAATATTTGTATTAACTTGTTTATTTATTGACTTGACATATGTCATATGTTATTTATAATAATGCACTTTTGTTGACAAATGCAAATGTTTCCTAATAGGGTTGAGGGCACATATGCAAGATTGAAGATGTTACTCCAAGATAGCATGGGAAACTTGTGTAGTTCTTGGGATGCAATGAATAATATGCTCATATTGTAGCACACTGAAATACTGGTGTCATTTCAGAAAAACTCAAATGTATTGAAACATAGGTTTAATAATAGATTCTACCAAAAGCTACAAGGCTTTGTATCAATAGAAGCACAAAACCTGATGTTTGATGAGTATAAACATGTTGACATTGTTGGTGATGATATTTGTGCTTGTCACTGCACACTTAGAACTACTCATGGACTATCTTGTGCGTGCAAACTTACTAGATATAACAATATGTTCGATTTCATTTCATTGCAGTCTATTCATGTGCATTGGAGGAGGTTATCACTTTTTGCAGATGAAATGGCTCACTATTGGGGGGAATTATCGCTTACGCATGAGGTCGATGCATTTTTAAAGCAGTTTTCATAATTTGACGTGTTTGGAAAATCACATTGAAGACTAAAGTCTGTGAACTAGCATTTCCATATACCATTTCAATGTGTCCTCCTATAAATAAGGTAAAAATGAAGGGATTACCAAAGTTTGAGAAATCCACTAAACGTCTTCCTTTGTTGTGAGAGCGAGTTGATGCAATGCACACGGTTATAGATAGTTCATTACCTCCTAGCGTGCCTCGTAAAGTTTCCTGTGACACTAAACGCAAAAAAAAAGTGTCCTATTTATAGATGAATTTTCAAATGAGTTGAATAAATATGTTGTCCATACTGTTGATGTGAGATCAGACAGAAATTGTGGTTACTGGGCAATTACTGCTTTGTTAGGTAAGGGTGAGGAGTCTTGGCCTCTAATTTGTGATGATTTGATTCGAGAACTTCAGCGTTGGCACGTTGAATATGCAGTACTCTTTGGCGCGGAACAACGAGTGATTGAACTTAAGACCTCTTTGTATGTTGACCAACACACACTAGCAAGTCATGATAAGTGGATGTCCATTCCCGACATAGGTTAAGTTATTGCTAGTCAGTATAATGTTGTGTTGGTCCACTTATCCAGGGTACAAAGCTGGACATTTTTTCTGCTTAAGAGTTGAACCTCACCTATTGGACATCACCAACTTATTACTGTTAGATTTGTTCACGATTGTCACTTTGTACAAGTATACATTTTCCAATTATTCTATTATTTAGCATTGTAAGTATGTTAATTTGTTCACTAACTTTATTTAATTATATCCTCTTATAGGTTTATTTAAAGGATGAAGCTCCCTTACCTTCTATTGCACCACAATGGAATAGATATTGCAATGACGACACTCGTTCATCACAAAATCTATACTTGGACCGCATACAACATTTGAATTCCTTATTTCTATTTAGAGAAGATGAATATGTAGTAGATATTACTAGAGACTTATCGTAATCATGTGATCATTTACTTTTTCATAGCACATAGACTAATTATTGTTAGACTAATTTATTTTATGATGATCAATGTAATGGTATTGATTTCTATTTCAATAGGTTGATATTGGTTTTGGTTTCATTTTTCTGTCTGTGATGCATTGTGGTTTCTGTCTTTGGTTTGTAATTTGTCAAGATACACAACGAAAATGCATTTCTGTCATTTAAACCCGTTCTTGTCATGTATTGAAATTCCGTTGAGTATTGTACACAATAGAAATGCGTTTTCATTATATTAGATGGGGTGCACCCTCCATCCACAATAGAAACGCATTTCCGTTGTATACTATACCAAACAGAAACACGTTTCCGTTAGAGGGTATATTAAAAAAAAAAATAACAAACACAAGTTGGAGTGGAAAGTGCCAAAAGTGGGGTGGGAGTAACAAGCCTTGCAGCCACCCTTCAGCCACCTAGCTCAGTGTGTGCTACATCGTAAAGTCAGCATGGGCTATAGCTGGTTGGTTCTGGTATAAAGAGGTTAAAGCCTCGTTTTGGGTCTTTAAAAAAATGTTTTTATTTATTAATAATATTTTTGAAAAATTAAAAATTTAGTAATTATTTGATAAATAATAGTATTAACATATTAAAAATAATTAAATATTTTAAAACAAAAACCTTATCTTATTTTTTAATATTTTCTCTCTTTTCATAAAATACTCATTTATCTGTTCATTTTTTTTTATTGATTAACATCATTTTTTTTCGTATTGTTTATATTTGTATTTCTTTAATTGGATAAAAATTTTGAACTTTCTTGTTTAGAACTGGAAAAAAAAACTTGTTAAACAAATTGATTATGATAATTTGATAAATAATTTTACATCTTGAAAAAATTTAAATAAAATAATAATTTTAGTAAATTATTTTTATTAATTAAAAAATTATCTTAAAGTTCGTTTTAAATGCAAATAAATAAATGTTAGGTCAATATTGAATTGTAGTAACGGCTCAAGAACCAAAAATTATCTTCTACAACATCCCATGTGGCTGGTTTAGTAAGGTAGGGGTGAGTCTTAATTTAAAAAAGTCTTATCTCGAAGTTTATTTTAGGTTTACACAAACATTTGTACAGTCCTGAATTGTAGTGATAGTCCCAAGAACCAAAAATAGGTCATCTCATATCGATCCTTTTCTCTTTTGCTACATCTCATGCTGCTGGTTCAGCCACTACTTAGCAAATTAATCCAGTTCTGTGGGGGTGGCTCTTCATTATAGGGACCACTTTTGTTATTTTCTCAAATTGTCATTCCTCACTTGCATAGCAATTAGTAAGCAACATACATATAATTAATATGAGCCATCCATTAATTAAACAATTATTATATCTGACGGCAAATGAAGATGGTCCTAATCCACTGGTTCGCCTTATACGCCGCACCAATTTATTCCCTTTATTTACTGAGACTTCATGGCAGATAATTGGTAGTAGCTGGCCACTATTTTCACCAAGGGTTCAAATCATTAATTATATACCATTTTTGATAATATTATTTTTTATGTATTTTTTTTATTATATGAATCATTTTATCTTATAATTTTTTTTCTCTCTTTCTCTTTCTCCTTCTTTATTATATAGTTTTTTTATATAAAAATTTTACCCTAAGAGTGTGTTTGGGACAGCTGCAAAAATTAAATTATTTCATAATAAATTATATGTATAATCGATTATTGTTATAATCAATAATTGATTATAATTAGAATCAGTTTTTGTTTGGGTAAATTTGCTGAAAAGCAATTTTAAGATGTCGCCATCGGAGTCACGGCGTGACGGCAAAAAAATATGTTTAAAACAATGGAGTCGCAACCAATATTTATTTAGGAAAACATTGAAAAAACTTTTAAAAAGAAAATAATCTTCAAAACCAAATTTTGCATTCGGGAGTCAATTACGTATAAGGAAGGTGTTAGCACCCTACAACGTTCATCGTAAGGACGATTACCCCTAATTAAATGTGCATGATTAATATAACTTTAAAATTATTTATTTTACCCCTAAGAAATTAAAACATTTTTTGGTGTTTTATTTGCTTATTTATTTATCAAGGAAACTTTGTTATTTTTTTTATCTTGAAATGATTAAATTTTTATTATTTTTGAGATCGACAGGAGAGGTATCCTGCTCCTACGTATCTCCAGGTGCAATGGAGAATCAGACTCACGTAGTTCTTTGGGTAGAAAAAGTTAGTGTGTTGATATTTTTTATTCTTGATTTTTTGTTTTTAAAAGGCTTTCGCGATAATCAAACAGGAAGTGCATCTAAAATAATTATCGGTATACCTTTTAAGGCCTTTGTAATACCCAACCAGGAAGTGCATCCAAAATGGTTATTACTAAACCTTTATTATAAGATAAAATTTTATTTAAATGTTTGTTTTAATTTTTAAGATTTTATTTTAAAAGACTCTCACAATAACCAAATAAGAAATGCATCCAAAATGGTTATCATTGCATCTTTTAAGGCTTTGGTAACACCCAAACAGGAAGTGCATCCAAAATGGTTATTACCAAATCTTTATTATTAAAAAAAGCGATAAGTTATGTTAATTAATAAATAAATTGAGAGATTTAATAAAATAGCAACATAAGAAACTATTTAATTTTGCCTAAATAAATAAGATACCGGTTGTAGTTATAGGGATAAATTAAATGGGTTAGTAAATAAATAGTAAAATAAAATAGCTAGGTCCAAATAAGTATTTTATTTTAACAAAATGTTCTCATCATATATTTTTTCATTTAATAAACTAATAAAAAAAGCAATGAAGAACACGCACATTTTGCGAAACCATCTATTTTTATTCTTATTTGTTTATCTACATTTTATTATCTAAAGAAAACTACATGTTTTGAGTTTAAAAAGGCTAATCCTATCATATTGAATCAGACATTTTTTTTTGTTTAATTATTTTTCCTTCCTTTTTTTTTTAGTTTACGCAAACATAGAAGATAATTGCAAAAATAAATTTAAAAAGGATCACCTAAGACTAACAGGGGCCTCATGTTCAACATAGGGATTCGACATTCCAATTTTATATTCTACGAACATAACCATAACAAAACGAAAAGTGAACGTAATACAAGGAAAAAAAAAGGGTTTGTGTAGGACTTAGCGAACTAAAAGAAAAAGAACACATACTCGAATTGGAGCACATTATGTCCAGACGTAGGTTGGGCCAAAGTCCACTTGGAACATTTAACATTACCCAATAAAAAAGGAACTAACTTAATTATCTAAACAAAAGAACAGATTGAACACAAAAAAGAGTGGGGTCAAATTGTAGGCTAGAAACAGAGAGATGGGGACTTCACGCGATCGCAAGTCGGAGGTATGGGGAAGGTCAATACCCAACAGCAGTGTGGTGGTTGGAGAGACGCAGAGGTTTGTTGATGACGCGGGTTTGCGCTACGCAGAGGTTTCACAGTTGGGTTCAATGTGTTGGTGATGAGGGTTTCGCGTGGCAGTGATGTGATTTTTGCGTGATGGCGTGGCGACTTGGGTTTGGCTCATGCGGGTTTGGCTTAGGAAGGCAATGTTGCAGCTTCAGTATTGTGGGGGTTTGATTTAGGTGTTGTCAGGGAGGCTCATAGTTTCTATGTTGGCAATGGTTGTTCGCAAGTTCATGGTTTGGGTTCACAGAGTTGTGGTGCTTGCTTTTCATAGGTTGTGGTACTCGCGATTTTGGTATTTTTGTGTTACAGGGGCTTGATTTGGTGGCTTAAATGTTTGGATTGTGATTGTCCAGGAACTGGTTAATGACATCCTTTAATTCCATTTTCTTTCTTTCTTTTCATTATCAACATGCATACTCAAAGTTGCTTATTTGTTACTCACTTGATTTTGATTCAAACTGACCCTTGTTTATCTTTTTTTTTTTGCATTTTTATTTCATCAGGACACGTAAGAGATGAGGTGTGAAATAGAAGGCAACTAACAAGAATGATAATCACAGTAAATGAATTCAAAACAATGTTATAGACCAAAGGGGTTACTTGTGTAAGAGGAAGCCTTCAAATTCTAATTCCAAACTCAGAAGGGTGAGAGGATGAAGAGATGAAAATTGGGGAATTTGTGTTGGGTGGGTTATCTCACTCACAGTGTGAGCATCACGGTGTGTGTGATTCTAGAGTGTGTGTAACCAGAGTCCCCTCCCTCCCCCCCCCCTCACTGTATAGTCGTCTGTATTTATATTCACAACTTTTTCTCGTTTTTCTTCAAATTTCCTTTTTTTTTATGCATTTTGTTTTGTTATGGTGGTGCAAGTCTGCAAAAGAAAGTTGTCTCCCACCGTGCAATGGTTATAGGAGGTGGTTAGGTGAGGACTCAGAAGTTGTGCTTACAAAGCTGAGGTGCCTTCACCAAAATGGGAAATGACAAGAAACAAGGAGAAAGGATGTTTGTAGTATTCTGAAAACGGATGACCGTGGCCCTCCCCCCTTTTTTTTCTTTGATCTGTTTGTCACTTTTATTTATTTTATTAATATTTTTTTTTAAGAGCAAACAGAAAGTGAATTTTTGGGCTTGTGGTAGCCCAATCTCACATTGATTTTGGGCTTTCAAAAAAGAACTTAGACAAAAAGAAATTTGGATTTAAAAGAATTTAAGAAAAGAAGCAAATAATTTGAAATAGCCAGGAAAAAAAGAAATTTAAATAAAATGAAATAGAAATAAAAGGGTGGACGAAATTAGGTATTCACATAAGATATTTAATTTTGTTTGGAAACAACAACAAAAATCAGTTTTTACATAGTAAATTACAAAAAAGTACATATGAAGGTGAAAGAGAAAAAAAATTGTTAGAAAATTTTGACATAATTTGAGAATAAAGTTCTTTAGAGGAAAAAAAAGCTATTGAAAAATAATTATAAACTTCAAAATTCCAAATACTCAAAAACAGTTTATCTTTTACAAAAAAAGCTTTTTAGCAAATTTTAACAGTTGTTCCAAACATACTAATTACTTTTCAAACTGCTTTTTTTTCAAAAGAAATGGCTGAAATGAGAGATTATGAACTGTCCCAAACATGCTTTAAGTCACTAATGCAATTTCTCTTACCGATTCTTATTTCTTTCCAAATTCCAATAATGCCCTCTTATTCTATGAAAGCGTACCTTTTTTAACGAGACTACGGGTATGTTTTATGTTTTATAGAAGGTGACAAAATTCTTTCTTCCTCCGAGTAACCTAGGATTAGTTAAGCCAAAACAATTCGGTACCATTTACTCTACTCGTTCGATGGTTATGAAAAAGTACTTTGATAATAGCCATATCATGTTGAATTTGTGGTCATAAACTGCTTCTATTAAAACGGAACTAAAATTTCTTATTTTCGTGTGCTCAAAAGTAAAAATAATTTTAAGTGTGTTTGGTTCATAGTCTTGAAAATCAAAATAGACAGACACGTTCGACTGGTCTGATTAGAAACCGGTCTGGTGACCAGTCTGCTAATTCTAAAAAACCAAACTATTTCAAAAATTGTGAGAATCGGTCAAATCAGTCTAAAACAGGTGAAAATTGATTAAAAAAAAAAAAACTAAAACAGAAAACCAGTTTGAATCGATAGTTTTCAAAAAAATTATTTTTAAAATTTTTTAATTTAATCTAAAATATTTTTAAGATAAATAAAAAGATATATTTAATAAAGATTATAAATAAATATAACATAATGTTTTATTTTAATTTTTGTATATTTATTTAATATTATTATATATATTATTTACTTATTATTATTATTTTATTAATACCGGCTTGATCATAGTTGAACCATTAAACATTAAATAAGTGTCTTGACCGATTCAATAATTAGTCCGGTCTTAAAAACATTTGGTATAAAATTCATTCATCCTTCAACATGAACTATCTTGAGCTACACTTATTAGGATCGGCCTAATAATAGAGGAATTTGAATAGCTTACATGAAAATTTTTATTTTAACTTTATTATTGTCATTGTAAAAAAATATATATATTATCGAACTACTCATTAATTTTCGCGTCCTAAGTTTAAATACAGTTCCAAAGATGGTGTAAATTTTTACAGAGAGAAGGACTTGGGAAAGTTTACTTACCTTCCGTCTCAACAAGTATCACGTGTTTCGGCCTTGGAGCATGTCTCGGCTATATAACTACACCGTTGAAAGTATAAAGCTAACGCTGTCAAGTTCAGAGGCCATGGAATGGTTCAGATGCCCCATTTCTGCATTTTTATTCCCCGTGCTTTTATTTGTTATTTCCTTCATCTTTTTCTCTCCCATGAAGGAACGAAACCATCTTACCCACCTTGCTCCTCCTTTCTTCCTTTCCACTATCAAAGACAACAACACAAATATAACCTCCCCATCACCCCCACCGCTGCACGCACTTGAGCATTTCCCCGACTTTATCCTTGCAAACGACAGTCACAATAGCACCGTTCAAAGTAGGGCCATTAAGGTTACGGTACGCATCCTTAAATTGTCTGAAATACTGAGAATGTTATCATTAATGTTCTTTTTTTCTAACTTACTTCTGTTGTCTTCCCTTTTCGGTTTTGCTTATGGAAGAAATTGACTAGTTTGGAGAAAATAGAAGAAGATTTAGTGCAAGCACGGGCCTCAATTCAGGAATCTATCCGATCAAGGAACTATACTTCTCCAAACACAGAACCTTTTGTCCCCAAAGGATCCATTTACCGGAATCCGCATGCTTTTCACCAGTTAGTTAATTAAGCTTCAAAATTTCTGAGGCACCTTCAATTCATCTTTTTAGTTTATTAGTACTAGTTCATAACTAAACGTTTCCGTAGAAGCAATTAATGTCACCACGTGCTGCATTTTATTTTAAGAGTTAGAGTAAATTATACTAATACTTTTTGAGATTTTTTGAAATTATACAAAATCTTATATTTTTTTAACCATTACAATAATCTCCCTTATAGGAGTATACAGTATAACGTTTTTCAAACAATTAAGGGGTGTTAGTATAATATATAAAGGGTGTCAATGTAATGTTTTTTAAACAATTAAAGAAGTTAATATAAGGGTAAAAAAGGAAGGGTATCGTGTGTAATTTGATGAAATTTCAAACAATTAAAAAGTGTTAATGTAATATATAAGGGGTGTCAATGTGATGTTTTTTAAACAATTAAGAGAGTTAATATAAGGGTAAAAAAAAGAAGGGTATCGTGTGTAATTTAACAAAATTTCAAAGAGTATTAGTGTAATTTACTCTAAGAGTTACTCCCTACAATATTATTGGAAACAAAATTTAGATACAATACTTTAAATATTATTAGTATTGTTATCTAATCAAAACTAGAATTTTACTTCAGTAATCTGTATAATAAAAATATGTATAAAAGAGTTATGCACATTACCAAAATGAAACTTTACTTTTAATTGGAGAACAACACCAATAATATCAAAGTTGCTGCATTTAAGTTTTCTCGTATCGTTCATATCTCATTTTTTTTACAACATTTTTTATAATATTTTATTCTTTATCACATTAATTATGCAAACATGTTGGACAAATAGTATAATTATCTCTACTTAAAACGTATTGGAGTTTGTGACAAGAAGAAAACGTACGCAATGGGGTTTTTTTTTTATAGTTTCTTTTTTTCTAAAATGTTGGAAACAGGAGCCACATAGAGATGGTGAAGAGATTCAAGGTGTGGGTTTACGAGGAAGGGGAGCAACCATTAGTGCATGATGGGCCAGTAAACGACATATATGCCATTGAAGGTCAATTTATGGACGAAATGGACAATAATGATAAGTGGAGTCAATTCAGGGCTAGACATCCTGACGAGGCACACGTTTTCTTCCTTCCCTTCAGTATTGCTAATGTGGTTCACTATGTTTACAAGCCTATCCTAAAGCAATCTGACTACGGACCTGTCCGCTTGAAGCGTTTGGTGGAAGACTATATTGGTGTTATTGAAGATAAGTATCCCTATTGGAATAGAAGCAAAGGTGCAGACCATTTTTTGCTTTCATGTCATGATTGGGTAAGTCCATATATATTTCCCATAGTTAGATCTCTTGACTCCTTCGGGTTATTTTAGGCAAAGGGAAAGAAATATGAACAAAATTAAACTTAGATAAATGTTATCAACATATTCTCTTATACACCGTTAATATTGAACATATTTTTTATTATAGGCCGAAATTTATTAAAAAACATAAATTTTTGTAGGCCTCATTTTTTTTATTTAATGATCCTCACTCACAATTTTGTAGTTTATAATATATTTTAATAAATAATAGAGAGTGTATTGAAAAAAGTATATTAAAAAATATGTTGTTCGTACTCCTTACAAAATTTATTTACAGTTACTCAAATATTTTGATATTTTTTTAATCAAAATTGTAGTTTTTGTTTAACTAATCTACACTAACCTTCAATGTAAATTTTTATTATACAGTGAAACTTTAATTTGAATTGAAAAACAATACTAGAAGTACCTATGAGTAATGTTATTTATATAATAATTTTTTATAATATACTTTATAGATTTTTTTTATTTCTTTTTATAATATCATTATCTTAGTCAACATTCTTGTCTTTTACTTCTTCTCTCTCTCTTAAAATATAAGATTTATTGCACAGATCTTATGCAAGAGTAGTATCATTATTCATTTTTTTCCCGTGATTAATAATAACTTGATTACAATTATTAGTAGTGAATTTATTTCATAAAATAACTAAGGGTTTGCTTCACGATTTTGCTCCAAAAAAAAAATCTATTAGTATAAACATTGAAATAAGAGTTGGCTCAACATTTATATAGGCCTAAAATAAATTTTAAGATGGAACTCTATTTAAAATAATTTATTAAAATTATTATAATTTTATTTGAAATTTATCTTTTTAAGTTTTTTTGGAATGCAAAATTAATAATTGAATTATCATAATCAATTTTATTCGACACTATTCAATATTTTTTTTTGTTAAAGTTAATTCATTTAATTTATCTTGATAATCTAATATAAGATTTTATTTTATTTTTTAGTTTTGAACATCTTTTTTATGCTAAAGTAATAAATACTACATGAAATTGTTAATATTATTATATAATTCATTTATAAAAGAATCAAGTCTTTTAATATAATTGAGCATTCCAATTGATATATCATTTTCTAGGTACTTATATCATTTCATTTAAAACATTTAATTTTAAAAATAAACCAAAATTTCCCATTATTGTTGAACTTTCCACTTAAAATCAGATACAATAATGTTGTTGTACCATTGGAACAGATATATAAAATGTTAAAAGGTAAAGGAGATTAGGGAAAAGCTATTTTTTGTATTATCTTAATTAGAATTTGAAAATGTTTATTATGGCAATAAAAATAATAATAAGCTTTTAGAGTTTACAATTTAAAGTGTTTAATAATATATATATATATATATATATATATATATAAATTAAAATTAATAATATTAAAAGATCAATTAAAAGTATAAATAAAATAGTTATGGATTAATAGATAAAATGATAAAATAAGAGGCATGTTTTTCAAGTCTCCATTTTAAATAATATATATTAACTAATTAATAATTTTTATTTTATTTTATTGTGAAAATATTAATAATAGAGAAAAATTTTGGAGCCTTATTTATTTAGGGGCCTAAATCGGGAATATGATGTATCATACTTATAATGTATAGATGGTATATATCAATTTTTTAAATCAACAAAATTGTCATCTCTTAGCTAGCTAGTATAAGACATTATATTATTAAAATGTAATTAGAATGTCTATACTAATATTTTAATTTTTATTATATAAAATTATTTTAATAAAGACAAGCCCAATGATTAATATTTTTTTGTTAATGACAACTTTTTTGTAATGTTTGCTACTTTTTTTTTTTTTCTCCACATTTCTCCCACTTTTGTGTTAGTAAAGGGAATTTTTCAGTACGGTTGTGATTAGCAATTTTGTGTTAGTAAATCAAAACCACTAGTAACACATGCTTCACTTGATGAAATAGGCTCCAAAAGTTTCGTATGGCAATCCTGAACTCTTCCAAAGTTTTATTAGAGCACTTTGCAATGCTAACACCTCTGAAGGATTCCATCCAAACAGAGATGTGTCCATCCCTGAAGTATACTTGCCTGTTGGAAAGCTAGGCCCACCTAGCCTAGGCCAACACCCAAACAGTCGCACTATATTGGCATTTTTTGCTGGTGGAATCCATGGTGAAATTCGAAAAATACTTCTAAAACGTTGGAAGAACAAAGATGATGAAGTTCGAGTTCATGAATATCTTCCAAAGGGTCAAAACTACACAAAATTAATGGGACAAAGCAAGTTTTGCTTGTGCCCTAGTGGGCACGAAGTTGCAAGTCCTAGAGTGGTGGAAGCAATTCATGCAGGGTGTGTCCCTGTGATAATTTGTGACAATTATTCTCTACCATTTAGTGATGTGTTGAATTGGAGTCAATTCTCAGTGGAGATTTCAGTGGAGAAAATACCAGAAATCAAAGATATATTACAAAGTATTTCAAAGAAAAAGTATTTGAGATTGCACATGAATGTGTTAAGAGCTAGGAGGCATTTTATGATTAATCGGCCAACGAAGCCATTCGATATGATGCATATGATACTTCACTCCATCTGGCTCAGAAGGTTAAACATTAAGTTGATTGCTTCAGAATGACAAGCAATTTTCCAAAATTTTTTTCTACTTAACATTAAGTTGATTGCTTCAAAATGACAAGCCGTTTAGCTGTTTACCTTGACTTCTTTGTTATTAGTAATTGCTGGCTCAACAAAATTGAGATCAATTAATTACATGTTTTTGGTTCTCTTAGTTAATTATCTTATATTGTATGCAACAAAGGTTCCAATGCATTCCATATTAAAAATAGTTTCAAACACGTACGCTTCTCTTCGTTTTTGGGGTTTCTCACTTCAAGTCTTAACAGAGCAACAAGTGTTTCTAATTCTTCACTAAAGGATCTATGTATTTTTTCACGTTACGGTAGAAATTTTAATACTTTTACTTTTAACTAGTTAATTGTCTGGGACGCGTTCATTTTTACACATGTATTAAAATGACTTGTAATATAATATGTTGATTTTTTTCCTTTGATATTAGGTAAACATGTTGACACGCAATTTATACGCAGAAACTCAAATGAAAAATATATTTGTAAAGTATAATAAATATATAATAGTGTACGTAAGTTATCGATCAAAGTAATTTGGATTGATGATTTAAGTCTTCTATTTGGAATCTAAAGCTAGGTTGAAGGCAAATGTAATTGAGGTGAACTCAATTGACAGATAATGATAGAAGAATTTGGGAATTACTATATAGTCAAAAAATAATATTATCAAGACAACATATGTATCTCTTCATGCATAATCAAAAATCAAAGTTCCAGCCACACACTTTCCCTTGTCATAACTACTACAAACTCCAGTACAAACATGTAATCAAGTGTTTAGGTCACATCTACATAAATATTGTATTAAAAGAATTTTCTTACTTCAAAGAGGTCAACCTTGCATCAAGGTACTAATACTTATGTGACAAAAGAAATGTCTCACACATGCTTAACAACTCACATCTTGCTCTTTATCACATTACAAGCAAAAGACTTGACAATTAGTGAACTAGAATGGAGTAAGAGTGTCGGCAACATGATACATGGTATAGCATTATAAGAAAAATATGATAAGAATCATATAATTGTTAAGATCTTATTTTGCTTTTTAAACAATAATTTGATTCTTTTCTACATGAATTAAAAAAATAACTAATATAAAACATCTAGCTAAAGAAAGTGAATGTGATAAATAAACTTCTTAACAGGCCTATATTATGTTTAGAAAAAAAAAACAATTGATTTTAAATAGGTCTATACCATTAGTCCTACCCATACAATCAATTGCCTAGTCATGTAATTACATGTACACTACTAAGATGCCATATTCACAAAATTGTTTGCATGGTTTAAAGTAGCTTAATATCAAATGTTCATTATGTACTTGTACGTTAGTTGGTAGTCAAGTAGTATATAATGAAAACCCAATTTAGAGACACTTACATATTATAGCTTTGAAAGACCTCTTTGAAGAATACATCAATAGTGGTGGTTAAGGAACTTCCTTCTACCTTATCACAGGTTTAGGCAAGTATAACCCAACACTTGCTAATGATTGACCTTGAGACTTGTTGATAGTTATAACACATGAAACAATTATATATATGGAATTATCTTCTTATAAACTTAAAAGGCAATGGTGATTGGAATGGAGACATAGACATATAAGGGATGTAAATCATATTTCCAATATTCATCCTAAACATAATCATTGCTTCAACATCACTTGCTAGCCTCGTGACAATTAGGTATGGCAAAAAATCCATACTTGCAAATATCCATAGGTAAAACCCTTTAACGGTAAAAAATGGAGAGCTTAATGGGTACCCTTAGGTAGAATAAATATTTTTTTCTCTACCTATTTATTAATGGAACGGGGGTTAATAACAAGATATTTATGCTCGTGGGTACCCACAATTTAAATTTAATTAAATATCTTTAACTATATATAAAGTAAATTACTTTAATTTATTTAAAAAAAATATTTAAATGCTCTCCTCCACATCACAAATGAGAGGTTGTGGGTGAATGGCCTTCAGCTGCAAAATTTCAAGATGCTCAAACAATTTTTCTAATTGGTTACTAAGTTTCCTTTAAGTTAGAAGAATACTCTAAGAATCCTCCATGGATCAATTAAGAGCTCTTTAAAGGTTCTACCCTACATGCACAGACTCAAGAAAAAATAGTGATTTTATTTTTTGCAAAATTAAAACAAGGGAAAAAATAAAATAAAAACAAATAACAATCGAAAGAATAATTATTAATTATGTTGCTATTAGAAACATAATTCCCGACAACGACGCCAAAAACTTGTTAAGATAGCGGCAAATGTACCTGTCATACAAGTAATAAAGAGTAAGAAGAGTATCATATCCACAAGGATTATGGTTTAATAACAACGCAATTGATTAATTACTCTTTTGATTTAGAAATTAAGAGAGAATTGAGAGATTTTAGGTTTTTGATTTAATTAAAAGAAAGAATAACATAATTAAAAGTGTTTAAAATATCAATCAATAAAAATGATTAGGTGTCAGAATCACCTTAATTCTCCCCCTGATGTAATCTTTTTACCTTCTATACCCTTCTTATTATGTAATTAACATCCAAATTCTCTAATTTAATTTATCCATAATCCCTTGGGTGGTAAACCCTTTATTCCTAATTATGAACCTTGATCTTTTTGGCAAGCAAAATTAGTTTAGGAAATTCACACATATGCATGCAATTTAATCCCTGTCCCTAGACTCCATAATTGTATGGTTATTGAATTGGAACAGTCTAAACCCTAATTTTTCAATTATAAGATTTAGGTTACTAATAATGAGGGTTAATTACAGAAAAGAATTAAGCATGAATTTAATAACTTAATTCACATAAAAAGAAATAAGATTCAAAAGGAAAATCAATTACAAAAAGTTCAAACCAATGTTCATCCTAACTAACCTTAGGAAAATTAAAAACTTATAAAAAGGAAAAAAACAAATATATGAGAGAGAGATGAGGATAAAACCATAATTTTCAAGGATGGTTGTCACTTCCTTTAATCTTCAATGGCGAAGAATCATTCCTAAGAGCCCTCTTTGCTTCTAGTCATTAGAGAGTCCAAAGAATAGCCCCAGTGATGTAATTTCTCCAAATAAATAGTAAGTTTGGGCTATTCACGACCATAAAAAGACCATAGGCCCACAAAGATAGCACTAGAGCTAGGCAAGGATCAAAATAGTGCCTAAAGCCAAATTTTTTCAAAAATCTAGTACACCTTGACATTAAGCCCTAATGGCATTGTGTGGTAGGGAAAAACCACAAGTATACAATTATAGTCAAGTAATAAAATATCATTCTTTCACAGGAATTGCATGTTTGATTTTGCAATTATCATAATTCGATCAAAATTAAACAAAGAGAAAAGATTTAGAATATTTTGAGATTTTGATATTGATTTTTGAGATTAAGATTCAATTGAAGATACAACAAATATTTTAAATTGATAGGATTAAAGAAGAGAAAGCTTTTAGGATTAGGGGTTTACACCATGACTTCCTATTGACTAATCTCCTATGTTAATGTTCTTATTGGTTCTCTTTGAAGGTGAATTAACCTAAGGTGGCCTCCATTCCTTTTCAAGATACAAAGATGTATCTAATTGAATTTACCCCTACTTTTGTGGTAGCTATGTTCAATTAAACCCATTAAGCTCTTTATTAATTCATTAAGTCCTTAAAGGATTAAACTTATTTTCGTGATTTAAAACCTAAGTTCCTTCTCTAGGGTTCCACTGATTAGGTTCACCTTTTTGTTCTTCCTTAAGCGCCTAAGGTTATGAAAAATGGTGGTTAATCACTTCCCATAGATAAAATCAATATAGAGGAGAATTAAGAGAAGAAACCAAAAAAACATAAAGATAATTCAATTAAACATTAATAGTTGTTAAGGGCTAGGCCCTAATCCTAGAAAAAGGAGTTCTACTCATACATAGTCATGGTAGAATTCAAAAGAAAACAAGAAAGGAAAAACGTCAAACTTAGAGTGAGAATCGAGAGAGAGAGAAAGCTATCTTCAATCCTCCAAGCTGTCAGGAAGTTCAAAGATACCACCAATCCTAAGTTCAGAGGGATATTTAAAACAATGGACTAAAAAGGTTCAGGCCAAAAATACAATTAAAAATGAAAAACAATCAAAAACTACATTAGTAACACGTTCATGACCATGAACGAAGCTGTCCAAAAATAAGGAATGCCAAATCAGTAGCGTTTATGGCCGTGAACAACACTAGGTCCTTCAACGTCTTCAAAACGTGCTCCTTCAGCTCTTTTTTTCGGCTATTATGTCTCTAATGTTCTCGGCTTAATGTCCTCACATCTAAAAGTGAATTTTTGAAACATAAACACACCTAAATGCATAAAAAGTTTCAAGAAAATGCAAAACAATGAAAACACAAAGATAACATGCTATAAACAATGGGAAAAATGCAAATTTATCTAACTGAAATGTCGTGCAAAGATGATGTTAAATGTAATGCATTAGTGTGCAGGGCTTGTTCATTCTAAGCACTCTACAAGAATAATTAGCTTTCAATGTTTTCACAAATTTGTAGACAATTTTGTCCTTGAAATTTTGGCACTAATCTCATGTTGTTTCAATATCTACAACTCAAAATATTCTCAAAACAATGCACCTATGTCAAACCCAATAAAATTGTATGATCCACATTGAATTTGATAAAACTCTTTACATGAAAAGTGAATATCTATGTTAAGCTTTTCATAGAGACCAAGATCACTTCAATCACATTCCTAAAATCCAAGTTATAACCCAAACAAAGAGGAAATGTCAAAGTTTGAGTGTGAAAAATGAAACTTCTCACTATTGCTCATTTTTCCTACATTAAAAACGCAAGAAAATTAGTACATTCATACACTTTTTCTATTTAAACCATTCAAAACATGAATTACAAGATAATATATACATATGGGTTATTTTCTCACACTATTAACCAAGTCAATGCATTAAAATATGTAAAAAAAAAAAAGTTCTATAAATCTACATATGTTGTAGATTTATCACATATCTAGTGAGAAGACCATTTTTATGTGAGAGTGAGGAGTAAATCTAGACCATACAATCATACATAAATGGTCAAAATTTAATGCCATGTGATTTTTTAAAAAACTCACTTGACTTATATGAATTTTAATCTTGATTATTTATGATAAGATTTAATGGTCAATATTTATTTATCTCACTCTCTTGTAGAAAATGTTCTCCCACTAGATATGCTAAAAAGTAGAGAAAGAGAATTAAAACTTTTGATGTTCTCATCAAATTAGGATACCACTTTTTGAATACCCAATTTTATCCAGGTAACTCACATAATAAAAATAAAATTATTAATAATAATAACAAAAAAGTTTGTCATATAAGCTCTTTAGGGCTTATTAGGCCAAGATTGCCTGAGGCCCAAAAAAGAAAAGAAGGTCCAAAAGAAAAGGTTTTTGGTTTTTATACTTGTTGGGTTAAAAAACTTTAGGCCCATAGCTAACTAGTGTATGAAGAAATATGTTTTTTCTTTGGGCCAAAAAGCATATATCAAGCCCATTAAGAGAGAAAGACAAACTATTTAGTATATGAAGGAGAACTTGCAAGCGGCTGAAACTTGCAAAGAAAGTTTCGTTTGAAAATTAGAATGCCTATAAATAAGGCATTTAAGAATTTTGGGGAAAGGCTCTCACTCGATTCTAAAAATCTGAGGATAGAGAATTCTAAAGAAGAGGACGAGAAAACGAAGAGGAGAGCGACGTGGTCTGCTACAAAACTGAGGAAAAGAAATTAGAGGTGAAGATTGTGGAGGTATTCACTATATTCTGTTTTGTTGCTTAGCATCAACCTTCAATAAATTGCTGAGTCCATAATTGTATATTCATGCTCCTGTGATGTGCTGTGCTCACCGTGATGTTTCTTCGATTATGCTTTTGGATTGCTTTTGATGACGTATGAATGAGAGTAGTGTTCTTCCGGTTAGCGGAACTTTCCTCTTGTTAGAAATGTAATCTGAACTTTGTTTTCTTTCTTTTACAACGATATTGAGATGAAGGCATTTTGCCTTGCTTAAATAAACTTTATATCCTTCAATTCTCATTACTGGCATAAAATACTTCGCATCAGCATTGCACAACCACATTTCATTCTAGTCACGGAGATGGCACTCTATAAACTTTAATTCAATACGGTCGCATACATCACACGCACTCACCAACATCACAGATTTACGAGCAATTCCGTAGCGATTCCATACACACCAGTTTTCACATATTCACGAAACAAAGAAAATATAAAGATAATAAAGATTAATTGAAATTTGGTTGCTGAGGATGGTCTTGACAACCAAGCGGAATACGAGAGCCTCTATTCGCCCCTGTTCTTCGCGTAGGTAATGTTCCTTGAAGTATTTTAGTTGTAACACGAAGCGATGTAGGCATTGTCTTCAAATATTCTTCGCCTCTTCGTGCTTGTGAAGCATCAGCGGCACATCATTCCGCATCTCTCGTCGCTGTTTTGGTGCTCGGAATCACCGTTGCAGAATCCTTGGACCACCGCACCGCCGCAGGAAAGTGGCGTTTCTACCATGGCGAGCCCGTGACTCGAAGTCACCGCATCGTCAATCGGAGAGACGACGTCACGCCGTCGTGATAAGAGTCGCCGCCACGGACCACCGCGCCGTCACCGGAGAGTGAGATGTGCCATCACGGATTCGCAGTTCAAAACCGCCAAAGCCGTCGGTCCTTGTGACAACGACACTCCGCCGCTACGGGGTTCGCCGTCGACCGCCCCATCTTCGCGTCTCCGCTAGCTCGTCTCACTGGAGTTTCTGTTTCCCCATTTCCCTTTCCAGCAGCGTGACCAAGGGTTTGCGACTCTTGAGAATGGGCTATCCGCCCAACAAGCCCTATGACCCCTTGAATGAACGAAATGGGCTCATGGCTGTTTGGTGAGATGACGGTCTTGGCCCATCCATTTAGGTTCTAGTTTAGCTTTCGTTTTTTTTTTTAAATATGGTGATAATAAAATTTTAAAATAAGCGTTGCTTGTAATATTTTGTAGTAGAATTAATCGTTAGTGTATTTTCAAACCAGTTTTCTTTATTCTCTTCAAAAATAAATAAATAAATATAACAATAATAATAATAATAATAATAATAATAATTTTAGGTGATTAACATAGAATCCGTAGATTATGTTTTTATAATACTTTTGGTTTCTTTTTATAATAATAATTATAACTAGCTTTCTTTAGTACATAAATGGATAAATAAATAAATGAAGTAAATACTCATAAATTTTGATAATGACCATCTTGGATGCACTTCCTATTTAGGCATTATTAAAATTAAAATATTAATGATAGTCACTTTAGATGTACTTCCTATTTGACTATTATAGAAATCTTAAAGGGTGAAACGATAACCATGTTGGATGTACTTCTTTGTTGGTTATTATAAAACCCTTTTAACTAAAATTCTAAAAAAAATTATTAAAACAAATTTTGTTTAATAAAGGTTTAGTAATATCCACTTTGGATGCATCTCCTATTTGGGTATTGCAAGAACCTTAAAAGGTGTATTGATAACCATTTTTTATGCACTTCTTATTTGGTTATTGAGTAAGCCTTTCAAAATAATAAATAATAAAAAATCAACCAATAAAACAGTTTTCTACCCAAAAGAATTGCGTGAGTCTGAGATCATCATTGCACTAGAGGATAAGTAGGAGCAGGGGCTTACTCCTATCGATATCAAAAACAGAAAAATATATAATCCTTTTTATGAAAATAAAAAAATATTAAAATAATAGAGATAATAAAAAAAAAAAAAGTAGCTAAGCAAGAGATAAAATTTTTCACACATTAGGATAAAAAGGTAGCCATCTTTTGATGGACGTTATAGGGTGCTAACACCTTCCCTACGCGTAACCAACTCTCAAACCTTACTCTTAGTTCAAAACCATTTTCTTTTGGGTTTTTCTATGAGTTTACCCTTAATAAACTATGGTTGCGACTCTTCTGATTTTAATTCTTTTCCAACATCCAGTCGTGACCCTGGTTGCAACACACTTCATAAGCCCAAGCTATTTTGTTACTTATTTGATAGCTTCTTTGTTTTGTTTGGCAATATTTCAAGTGGCTATTTGTTTTATCTTATTATTAAGAGTTCTTATTTTACTATATATTATATTTGGTTAACTTTCTTGAATCATACACATAGTTGAATGCTTTTCTTTTATTTTTTATAGGAACAACCAAAAAAAAGAAATAAATAAATTATATAGGACAATCTATATTCATGCATGCATTATCTAGAGACTAGTGTTTGGGTCTCAAATTAAATTGGAGTCACTTTGTCTATAAAATTGATTTCTCTTGTAACATTGAAGTTTTTTATAATAATTTAGAGATTGTCTTTCTATGACATTTATAATCACTTTTTAGCATTGTTTTAAAAATTGGACTAAACTTGTCAGTTTGACTAGTTCAACCAAGAATTAGTTTGGTGACTAGTGTGTTAATTCTAAAATATTATAGCATTTCAGAACAAATAAAAACTAGTAAAGTATCGATCAAGTTGGTCCAAAATCGAAGAAAGTTGGTAAAACAAGAAGTCAGTGCAAAAAATTGGTTTGAGTCAATATCTTTCAAAAGAAATATTTTTTATTGGTTTTAATTTAATTTAAAACCTTTTAATATAAATAGAAACACATATATAAGGATTTTACATAAATATAAATTATTTGTTCAACTATTAATTTTTATCTTATAAAACATATAATTTAGTCATTTATATTAATTTACAATTTTTTAGATATTGATTTCTCATAAATTTATATTATTTTATTACTTAAAATATTATATAATATTAGAAAAGATATAAATTTAATTACTAACAGTTTGGCAATGGTTTAATTGTGATTGAACCAATAAACTATAAACCAATGCTTTTCACTGATGTAATTATTGGTCCAATTTTTAAAAGATTGCTTTCTAGCATCTTAAAATGTTACTTATTATTATTATTAGTTAGTTTCAAAATAACAATTAAAATTTGGATCATTACAATTAAAATTTGGATGTAATAAAGACTTTAGGTCATTACAATTAAAAAATAGCAATTGTTATTTACACTCCCTCTCCTCTCTCTCTCTCTCTCTCTCTCTCTCTCTCTCTCTTTATTTTTGATTACTAAATATACCCTTTATATAATGAAGGTACAAGCCATATTCTTTACACTTAATCTCCATTGTTCTTTAAACCCTTCCTACCTATTTTCTTTATTCAAGTATAAGAATTTTACCTTAATTTCATTCCATTGCAATCTTATATTGAATTTGATTGTTCATCTAAAATATTTTTATCAAATTCTCTGTATCATGCACACTGAGGTAAGGTTTGATTTCATTATTTTCAACATTATGGAAAATACTTTCCAAAATGTTTCCAGAAAGTACTTTTCGAAATAGATATTATGTCGCTTTCTGAAAAGGTTTTTTAGGAAGCCTTTTTATTTCATTTTTTTGGCATTATGTATTTGTCTCGCTGGAGCTCAAAGGTGTTCAAATCCAAACCGATCCAAAAAAATAACTAAAAACCGATACAAACTGATTTTTTTTATTCTTTTGGACCTCTTTTTACAAAATTGATCGGTTCGATTTGGTTTTTGGTTTGTGTCTCTGCAACTGATCCAAATTGAACCGAACCGAAAATATATATATTGTTAATATAAATCCATAATGTGTATATTAAATGTTTAATTTTTATTAGATAAAGACATAGAGGATGATCCAACCCTAAATTGTTAATTAGTATATGACATTTTTTTAGTGTAAATTTTAAACATGAAGATTTATTTTTAAATTAATGAAATAAAAAAACCTAATTATTGTTTCATTAGTTTGTTATAAGAAACATAATGCTTAAATACTCATTTCTCATTGGACTTTAGGTAATAAGACCTTTTTAAAAGAAAAATTGATTAGGGTGTGAAGGTTACCGATGATAAGAAATTAACAATAGCCCTTGTAAATAAAATTGTAAATAAAATTATAGTGCTTGATAAAAATTAATTAGGACATGAAATTGATCTTAATCTTTATTGTCTCCCACTTGTAATTAAAAACTGAATCATCCGATCCAATCTAAACTATATTTTTCGGATTGGATCGGATCATTTTTTTTTTAAAACAACCCAAATCGACCAAACTGCATAGTATTTTAAGTTTTGGATTGGATGACATTTTAGCTTAAAACCGATCCAAACCGATCCATGAACAACCCTATCGGAGGGTAGCCAAAGAAGGTACAATCAAGAAGTTAAATCGTTAGAGAAGTGAATTAAGGCGAGCACTAAATGAAGTGAAATCACCGAAATTGTCGAAAATCAATGGAGAATGAAGGTATGCTCACCGGAACATAAGAAAGGATATATTGATAGGCTTGTCGATGGAGTGCTGCATGAGTATTGAAATTAGAAGGGAGGGGTGTGGAATGTAAGGAAACATGCAAATGTTATCTTTCAAAAGGAGAAAAAAAAAAAGAGAAAGAGTGTGTATATAACAATTGGGAAAGTATAAATAGCAAAAGCCTCAAATAATTAAATAGTCCAATTTAAGAATTATGATCCATGTAGCTTTGACAAATTTAAAATTGTGTAAAAGTAGAAAAAAATGGTCCAAAAATTTGATGAGGTCAAAAAAATGATATTGGCCCATATCATTTCAACCCAAACCATTTCAACCCACCCACTTAACTCGTGACCCTCCCAATCCATGAGCCACCCAACCCAATGAACAATGTGGTCGAAAATATTTGTACTTATACCACCTAATAATCTAATAGCATAAGAAATTGACTAAACCAATCATTCAATCATTTGACACAAATACTCAAGGTAAAATATAATTATAATCTAATAGTTGAATCGATAAAAATCACATTATAGATAAATTATTGAAAATGTTATTATATGTATAATTTATAATGATGTAATTTGATTCATCTTCATTTGAGATTAGAGTAAATAAAAATTAATAACAGAATTATTAACATTTACATCATTTTATATCATTTTTCATGATTTGGGTATAAAAAAAATTAACACAATAGATAATATTATACATAATTAATTTTATTTTCCATTATTCTCCTTTTATACACGTATCTCGAATATATATATATATATATATATATATAATAAAAAAATGACTTGTCTCGTTTTAATGTAACAAAATCATTTTTTATTTTATATCGATGCTGATTGTAGATTATAGTCTCTCTTGCCTTTCTCCAATGGTCTGAAATGCAAGAAAATTAAGAAGAGAAAACATAAATAATTATTATTTTCTTTTATTTGACAGAAAAAACAAAAAGTATGACTTTTAAAACAAAACGATTAAATTTCTTCTTTGTTTTCATTTTTTAAATTTAAATTTAAATTATGTTTTTATTTTATTTTCTATCAAAGAAACAAAGGTTAATCCTGAGCTCTACGATGAATATCGTGTGTGTTTGTTTTACACCAATCCTGCTTTCCGAGACACGTTTAACATGTCATTGCTAAAACGTAAACAAAGCCATCATTGCTGAAAGAAGCGAAAGGTTAATCCTCTACGTTGGAGAAGTACCGTTTCATGAAAAAAGGTCACAAAATCATTATTGAACCGTTCTCCTAGGATTGGATTCCCCGCGGTAGAAAATTAAACTGCGCTGAATGCAGTTAAGAATTTACGCATCGTTTGTTTCGGTGAATTTTGAAGAAAGAAGTATGTGAGAAAAAGATATAATAGAGAATAAAATGTGTAGTTGTTTGAAAAAAAAGAAAATTGAGAGAAGCAAGAAAATAATAGTGGGACTTACAGACAAAAAAAAAATCTCTTCTTGAGTAACCAGATTTTGAAAGATAGGTGAAAAAAATTGTACAACGTATTATAAAATTAAAATGCCTTATTTACCATTTAATTTTGAACTATATAAATAGGATATTAAGAATAAATATGTCTTTATAATACATACTTACTTTTCTTTCTCTCCTACTTCTTTTAATCAAAATACCTTAAAAACCTACTCACTCTTTCTTCTCTCTTCTTTACTTCTTTCTTTACCCAAACCTATGATCTGAAAACCAAACCGAATTAACTAGTCAGACCAAAAAACCAAAAAACCGATCATCTGACCAGTTCAAATAAACCACAGAACCAGCTTAAAGAAAAATCGGTCAAAGAACTAGAAAACCAATCAAAAACCGGTAAAATCAATCAAAAATGACCAAAAACTAGTTCACAGCAGGTCAATGAAAAATATTTAATACAACATTATTTTGATTTTTTCTTAAAAACATAAAAACCAACCTAAAGTAGTTATTTTTTTTATTTCAAATATAAACTTATTTTTATTAATAAATATTGATGTGTATAGTTAAAACTTATACTTAAGTATCATGACATTTGATTTGTACTTTTGTAAATATTGAAAATGTAAAGAACTTATAAAATTATATTTTATTTTTAATTTTTAATATTATAAAGTTATGATATTATGTTTTTTTAATATTATTTTATGTGTTTTTTAATTATTATTATTTTATTAATATTAATTCAACCACAATTCAAGCACAATTAAACCATTAAACTTTTAACTATTACATTGACCGATTTAATCACGGGTCCAGTTTTAAAACATTGACCCAGATCGAATGACATAATTTTTTAAGATGCTTTCATGGTTAATTTATTTCCAAAAATAATATAAATGCCTGGGATTAAAACTGCAATATCCGACAGTTATTTTCGAAATTTAAGAGCATCGTGGTCCCCTTTATGAAGAAGACAAGGACAATAACTCTAGCTGTGACGGTGGCCATAATGGCGATGGCGACGACGTGTCAACCATGCTGAAGAGGACAATGAGGAAAATGTGTTGATAAAATGAGTAAAGAATAATATTATTGCAAAAATTATAAATAATAAATATCAGTTAATTTAATCTTTTATATTATAAATTAACCTCCTATTTATATAATTATCAATTAATTTAGCTTATAAAATTAATATTATTAATTAATTTAATTTTTGATATTATCGAATTAGTCAATTTAATTTTTAAATGATATATTATACATTAAAATAAAATAATAACACTATTTAAATAATTTCTATAAATATTAAAATTTATCAATCTAACATTATATCAAAAGTTTTTATGAAATGTATCAAATTTACATAATTTTATACAATTTAAAAATTAATTAATATTTTACCATGTTACTTGATTTTAACATATGATATATATATATATATATATATATATATATGGGTGTTTCAAATGAGAACACCTCTTATAATGAGAAATGAGAATTAATAATAATGACCCTTAGATCATAATTAAGAAAAAATGAACCACTGAGATTAAATCCCACTTGGAACAAATCACGTGCCTCTCTTTGTTCCCCTTTCCGTTCACGATCACCCCAAATGGGAGTCCATGACTGAAGCGTAAGTGCATAACTAAAAGAATATTTCAAGCAGAAATTAAAAATCCACTAAAATCCACGCATAATGGAATTCTAAGAATTTTAGACACAAGGCCATTAAATAGGAGGGTTTGTTTGATGAAATACAGATGAAGGCAAGACACGTTGCAAGGCGTCCTCTTGATGGGAATAATAAAAGATGATAATTATGAGACCGATTTGCCATTACTGAAACAGCCATGTCTTTTTTCCCCCTTTCTTTGATAAAACAATGGTTTACATTATAGTCATCGTGACAATAGTAAAAAATGATGAAATTATGCCTGACGAAATTGATCTTTTTGTGCTAAAGTTCTATTTTCAGTGAATTCTCTCAATTGGCTACGAAGAAGACATTTGTCAGTTTATTCAATAGAAATTGTGGGGAAGAAATTTTCACAAATTGACTTGAAGATAACAATAATTAATTATTGCACTTCTATTGCTGTGACGTGAACCGAAAGGAGGAGCACAACCACAGGTGCTACAACGTGAATGAAAGTGGAGCGCCAATAGAGTGACCGAAGAGTTGGTATTCGTAAAGAAGAAAAGAAGTGAACGTGAACGGAAAGGGGAAAAGAGGGAGGCACGTGATTTGTTCCAAGTGGGATTTAATCTCAGTGGTTCATTTTTTTCTTAATTATGATCTAAGGGTTATTATTATTAGTTCTTATTTTTCATTATAAGAGGTGTTTTCATTATAAGGGTTATATATATATATCATAGGTGTTATACAAAGAATTATAACCCATTAGACTTGACAACGGGTTTGAATAGTTTGTATAAAATCTTAAGACTTTGTTTAATTGAAGAAAAAATAAAAATAAAAATTGGAGAAGAAAGTTGATTTTTAAAAATAAAGATTTAAAATTTTCTTTTTTTATTTTTTTCATTTTTTTTTCAGTTTAAATTTTAATTTTTTTTCTATTCTCTCACTTTCTTTTTTTTCAACCAAACGTAAGATAAATTTCGTTGATTAAAAAAAATACAAAATGTATGACGATCAATTTTTCCTCCACCATCAAAATTGGCTTCCTCAGTGGTAATATCTGATATTTGCCGATAAAAGGATTAGCCGTCCTCCCTCTTAATTTTTTCATAAATTTTATTAATGAGCATCTTAAAAATATTGATTAAAAAATTGAAAAATTGAAAATTTTAACTAAAAACTACAATAAAAATATATTAATAATATTAAATATTATGCCTTTATAAAAAAGCAGTTTTTTGAATTTTTAATCATTACCTTAGCGTACTAATTATTATTTTTTTATTTACACATTTTCCTCCACTTACGTATCTTCCTCGCTTTCCTCTCCAGCGTTGTCATCAAAACATTAAGTACTGTCAGTATCATCATAAGCGCCAATTGCAAAGTCACTATCGTTGTCTTCATCGGGGGACCAGTGAACCGGTGGAGAAGAGGATGCGCAACATAATTTGATAAAATAATGTTATCATATTTTAAAAAAAATAAAAATATTGAATATTTATCGTACGAAATAAACGGATAGATTAATAAAAGAATATTATCGGAATATTTAAAATTATTCTTGGATAATAGAAAATGCATTACCCTTTGTTTGATGAAGGAAAAATAAGGAGGAAAGAAAAGAAATAGTGGGAAAAAAAAAAGGTAAATGTATTTGGTTAAGAAAAAACGAGAGAGAATAAAAATAACAAATTGTAAGACTCACTAGTCATTTTTATTTTATTTTTCATATATTTCCATTTTATCTATTTACAAAACCAATCTGCCTCAGGTCTTGCTCAGTTCAATTTTTATAATTCTCTAATTTATTGTTCACTCATCCGCTGAAATATAGGCATGTGTCTTTGAAATAATTTAGTTACAAAATGTTTCACACTATTTAAAGTTTAACTCACAAGTTATTTTAATTAGTTTATATAATTTTATTTGATTAATTTGTAAAGTTTTTGAATAAAAGTAAAAATATTTTGTAAATAAGTTTTTGTTTTCGATCAACCATCTATTTATTCAATGAGAAAAGACGACACCAATGGCTATTATATCATTCTGTATGAGTGAAAAAAGTTGGTGAGGAACCTAATCAATCCAATAGTTTTCATGAAACTGGAAATCTAGATTAGTTAAGGCCTGTTTACTCTCGTTTTTACCTTTTGTTTTTATTTTTAATTTACAAAACTGTTATTTTGTTTTCAACTAGTGTAATAATCTGAATCCTGCACAGGTGTTGAGTTTACAATTAATAAATTTTTAATATATATTTTAATTATTTTATATATATATATATATATATATATATATATTAGTAAATATGCATATAAATATTTTAAAAATATGTTAACATAATTATCAACATTGATATGTATTAACATAATTTTATATTCACATATATCTTATTTTATTTTAACTTGTATAAATGTTTGTTTTTAAAAAATATCATCTTTATAATATATTTGCATTTGTATATATATATATACATATTTTTAATAAGAAATATTAATAATGAAAATATTTTATATTATATTTTATAATTATTAGTTTTTTTTTAGAAAATACGTTTTCTTCATAAAAGAAAAAATGACTAACATTAATTGAAAGAAAAAAAATATATATTTATGTGTATTTGAATTTATAGGTTACAAAAATAAATTAATGATAAATACAAAGAAAAGGTAATGTTTATATAATAATATTGTTGATCTTATTTTATTTTGGCTTATAACTAAGAGATCAATAATTTTTTGAGGAATACTAGCGTCACTCTCTTATCTTCTTTCTAACACTCTCTTTATTATTAACTAAAATTTATTAGAAATTACAAATTTTGGTAGGTTCCACCTCTCATTTAATGAATTTCTCTCATAATTTAGAAATAGGACCTACCAAAATTTGTGATTTTCAATCAATTTTAGCCAATAACAAAGAAAATGTTAGAGAGACTGGGGCTAGCATTCCTCTAATTTATTTCCCTTGTAATTTCGAGTAGGTTTGGTGTTTCATGTAACATTTTCATTTTTTTTGTAATAAATCTCATGATATTTCTTAATTTGAATTTGAATTTGGAATAAATTTGAATCAAGATATATAATTGTATTATTAATTAGAATGTTCAAATCATAATTGATTATCGTAATTTAAATAATTAAATTTTTAATAATTAAATAATCACCTTAATTCTCCTAAAATAAATCTCAAGAGATTCTTAATTTAAATATAAATTTGCTATAAATTTGAATCAAGATATATATTAGTGTTATTAATTAATTAATTAAAAATGGAAAAAATTGTATTTCAAGAAGAAAAATAAATTTGGTATGCATTTGCCTAAAATAAATCTTACGAGATTTTTAATTTAAATTTCAATTTGTTATAAATTTGAATTAAGATGTATATTAGTGCTATCAATTAATTTGAATCAGAATATATAACTGTATTATTAATTAGAATGTTTAAATTATAATTGATTACCATAATTAAATATTTAATGATTAAATAATCACCTTAATTACTATAATTATATATTTTTATAAATTAAAAAATAAAATAAAATAATTCAGCAACATATTCGGTGAGAAAATAATCAATGTGGTGTTGCCATGTGACATCTATTCTATTATATATATATTTAAAAATAATCTGTAAAAGGAAAGCTCCAAATGTCAACTTTTAGAGTAATTCTATATGGTATCTCATCCCATTTTGTAACACCTAGAGCGCTTCTCTCTTTTTTTTGCTTATGTGTCAATTTCATATTCATTTGCATATAAATTAATTTATGGATAATTATAATATAATTTATAAACAATTAAGACACAAAATACAAGAGAATCAGAATAAATATTATATACGATAAAAATGGTAACTGCACAACATTGCTATAAATATAAATCAATTTTTTTAATAAAATAATTCAAAATGAACTTGATATGTGAGTAACTTAAAATATATATAAAATTTTAAAAAAATTATTAAATCAAAATAGAAATAAAAGGAAACACTAACTATTTTAATTAAAATTGGCTTATAACTTCTTATATTTTCTAATTGAAAATTTAATAAAAAAAAACTTTTTAATAATATATTTTTATAAGATTTAATCATTTTTTTTATAATTAATTGAGTGTAAAAAATAAAAAAAAATTACTGTTTTAATTAAACTGGTTTGTAATTTCTTATATTTTTAATTACAAAAATTAATCAAAAACTTTTATACATACACACACACACACATATATTCTTTAAATCAAATTATAATCCTTAAAGTAAATATTAAATCTTTTAACGTTGACATTTATTAATTATATTTTATATTTTAAGACTTTTGGGGTTAAATCATTACAATTTGATTTTTTTTTCAATTTTTATATTAAAATTTTACACCCTCTGTTTGGGTAAATTAACAAAATAGAATAACAAAATCATGGAATTTCATTCTATTTGACAACTCTAAAGCGTTTCTCTTCCTTTTTTGTTTACATGTCAATCTTATGTTCATTTGCATACAAATTAATTTATAGATAATTATGACACAATTTATACACAATTAAGACACAAAATATTAGAGAATCAGAATAAATAGTATATACGATAAAAATGGTAACTACACAACTTTGCTATAAATATGAATCAATTTTTTTAAGGAAAAAATTCAAAAAAAAACTTGATATTTGACTAATTTAAAATATGTATAAAATTAAAAAAATATTAAATCAAATTAAAATAGAATAAAAGGAAACATACTAAATCTGTTGAATTTTCTAATTAATTTATATTTTTGGATCAATTTTCATTTTCAAATAATTATTAAATTATTATTTCCATTAAACTCAACACGTTATTTAAATTACCTCACTCAAATTGAAAATAGAAATAAAAATTTAATTATCCCCACGGTTCTTTCCCAATAATTATTGAATTGCAAAATTAATGCAAAGGTTAAAAATTATTAAATCAAATAAAAATAAAAGGAAATGCTAAACCTCCAAAAATATAGGAAACACTGAATTAAATGCAATGTAAAAAAAAACACTAAATCAAATGCAATATACCAATATATATATATATATATATATATATATATATATATATATAAGTGAAAAAAATTATTAAATCAAATCAAAATGGAAGTAAATGGAAACACTAAATAAGAAGCAAACATACAAATCATTAAAATACAATGGAAAATGCTAAATAAAAGGAAATGTTAATTGAAAAAGGATATGTTAAATCAAATGCATTATACCAACATTTATCTGAAATGGACAGTTTTAAAATTTAAATATGAATAGTGTTAAAATCAAGATGAGCTTAAAATGTGAGCACAATTTTAAAATTTAAACGTGAGCAATTTTAAAATCAGGACGAGTTTTAAAATTTGATAAAGAAATGGACAGTTTTAAAATCAAAATGACTTTTAATTTTTTCTCCAAAACTATAATTAATATTCTCCAAATATTATATATTAGTGTAGTCTCCAAATTCTATTATTTTTTTTACTAAATCATATTAATTGTTTTCAATAAAATAATTGAATCTATTCGTGTAGTCCCCATCTGCCACATGTCAACCATTTAACATTATGTGCCACATGTCAACTTATTAATGAATTTTATTCTAGAAATCTTACGTGTCCTTTTCGCCAAATTCTGTGTATTTCCATTATAAAAATTAAATGATGATTAATTTCAAATTTTAAATGGACAATTAATATAGATTTTATGCACGAAAATAATTTAATATGGACAAAATTCTCATATTATTATGAATTAGTAATTTAATTAAGGTTGTTTAAAATAATGCTTAATTTAAAATGGATATTTTCATTAAAAATTTAAATCAGGAAATTTTTGCTCATTCCATATTATTTTTGTAGTTAATTCAATTTAAAATAAAAAAATCCATTAAAAATTTAAATGATACTTAATTTCAAATTTCAAATAGACAATTAACATATATTTTATTTACAAAAATTATTCAATATGGACAATTTTGGGAAGAATTAATTTTAAAAGGGAAATAATCATAATGGAATTAAATATGAAATTAGGAATGGAATGTTTCTTTAATTATTTTTAAAATAATCAAAATGTCATTTAAAATGCTAATTAATTTAGTATGAAATTTTCGTTCAATAAGAAATGTCCATTTAAATTATTATCACACTATTTATTAAATTATTACACATATTGTCAATTCTAAGATAATTTAAGAGTATTTTGATAGATTCAAATTTAAAATGGACAGTTAATTTATAATTGACCATTAATTTTGACTAAAATATTGTATATCCATTTAAATTATTTCAATATTAAATTTTGATTATATATTAATAAGTTAATCCATGACTACGATTTAAATGATGTTGACGGCAAACAACCTTGAACATCATTAATATATATTCTGATTCAAAGTTATAGCATATCCAAATTAAGGTAATTAGCAATTTCATGATTTGAATACTTAATCATTCCTTTTTAAAATATTCAATTTAAAGTAATTAGAGCTAATATATATTTTGATTCAGATTAATTAATAATATTAACATATATATTTTGATTCAAAGTTTCAGCATATTCAAAGTAAGGTAATATATTTAATTATTATTATAAATAATTTATTAAGTGAACATGTAACTTTGTAAGAACTCCTTCTATTTTAATGTGTCTTTCAATTATGTCTCCATTGTAAGCATCATTGTTCAAGATTATTCATTTGTGTAATCTTCAAACTTTAGAGCTTTTATTTTTTTAATTTTATTTGCTTCATTTTTTATTGTATATTTATTTTATTGCTATTGAATTTTTTTAATTTTTGATGTACAATGACGGCAACAAAGTTAGAACATAAGATCTTGTACATACTATCTTAACCCGCACCGCTAGGCCAACCCCAGTAGGTTTTATTTTTAATTTGTTTAATAGTTTCATCTTTTTTTTATCTTCCTTATTTAATTAAGTTAATCTTCTATCTACTTTATTTTCTTTAAATATTTTTTTAAAAATATAATATTTAGTATTTGAATTAGTTTGCATGCCAAGTTACTAACATTATTTTATAGTTTTTATAATTTCAATTATTAAGATGGATCGAAGTAAAGGACTTAAAAAAGGGGGTTTCACAAAGTTTACAAAAAAATATTACAGTGAAGCAAAAATAACCTTACTCTCTCCCTCTCTCTTTATACACACACACACACACATAAATATACACCATTTTGTACAAATCAATTTTATCACTAATATTTCTATTTTTCACACATCATATGTCAAAGAAATATGTATTGCTAAATGTATTAAGAATTTTTACATGACAATTTCTTTATTATTTCAATTTTTTATTAAAATTTTAAAACATCTAATGAAACTTTCTATTTATTAGATCCTATGTGTCAGTTATTATCATCACAATAATTCTTTTTCATCCAAAAATATTTTGTTTTTTTATTATTTTTATCATTTTAATTCATAACAACAAATTAATAAATGTTAAGTAATAAATAATATTTTGGTTTAAGTAAAATTAAATTTTGTTATAGTCATTTATAGTCAAAACATCATACTCAAATTATAAATCTAATATAAATAAAGTAAGAAAATCAATTAATAAATTAAAAATAACAAATAATTTATTTTATAATAATTGTCCTGCATAATGATCCTATCTAGTTCGAGTAGTATTGACTCCAACGAAAGATATTTTTGATCTCTACCCAAAAAATAATAAATAAGTTGTAAAAAAAAATAATTTTTCAAATTAATTTTACTAATTTAAATCAAATATATATTTATTTTTAACTTATATAGGACAAAAATTACATCAAATTAAAACTAATTTATTTCAACATATAACTATATAGTGTACTATGATACATATCATTTTTCTTCAAAGTGTAAAATATAAATAGCACATATATATTATTAAAAAATAACAGTTTTACATGGTATTAATTACACAAAATTGTAGTCGATATATTTTTATAATTTTATACTCAATATATTCAATTTTATGTTAAAAATCAATATGATTCATATAAAAAATATTACAATCAAATTAATCATAATGCTTATATAAAAAAGTATTTTTTATAAATTAATAAACAGATAAATCACAAGTAAATCTTTCATTATACTATAATTAATTGTGTATTTAATCAAATTAAATAAAATAATCCATATAATAATATGATATTGATAATTATATATATATATCTAATATATCTTATAGTATATGTGTATATATATGTATATGTATATGTGTATATGTATGTGTGTATATATATATATATATGTATATATATATATATATATGTATATGTGTATATATATAAATATGTATATATATATGTGTGTATACATATATATATATATATATATATATATATATATATTATATTGTATATGTATGTGTATATATATATATAATATATGTATATGTGTATATGTATGTGTATATTATATATGTGTGTGTATATTAATATATACACATATACATACACATAATACATATATATAATTATATACACATACATATATATATATATACACATACAATACACATATACATATACATATAATATATATATACACATACATATACACATATACATATACATACATATATATATATATAGGTATATGTGTATATATATATATATACACACATATACATATACACATATACATATACACATACACATATACATATACATATATACATATACATATATGTGTATATGTATATGTATATATATGTATATCATCACCATTACCATACTCATTTCCTTCTCTAAAAGTAATTTTTATTTTATTATCTTTTTAATAATTAATAAAATAATGCTTTAATAAAACAATAATTTGTATATCATGAATATTTTGTTTGGGAACAAGATATTACATAATGCTATCAAATCTTTTAATTAGTTTAAATTTTAAAATGATATCTATAATAAATAATTACTATACATATGAAATAAAAAAAAATAAAACATATACTTAAACATCAATATAATTTATTCAAGCATTTATAAATTTAATTAGTCTTTCATTTGATTGATGCTTTATCTTTCTCTCTTATTTTATTATCCAATAGAAATTGAGATTTAAATGATAAATCAATTATTACAAAATATAATTACATATAATTCTTAATTCATATAAGTACTAAAATAAGATTAATATATATATATATATATATATATATATGAATGTATATAAGTCTACTCTATATTCATACAATTTATAAAAAAAAAATTAGACAAAATGTAATCAAGATGTAAAGCAGTATAAGTAACATCTCATACTTGATATCATACAATAAAGAAAAGAATAGTTATTTAAAAAATTTCAAAAATCAATATTAGGACTATTGCACATTATATATTTCTTTGAAATTAAGTGCTAGTGTCTTTTAATTTAAAGAAATAGTTTTGATGTAGGACAAAAAATAACAAAACAAATATCCATCGTTGTAAAAAATTCTAATTGGGCGATTGAAATTAACACATATAATAATTAACCATGTAAAACTTTTACATTGACATTGAATACCTATTAAACTCATTTTTAAAGAAAAAAAAAACTAATTACAAAATTTAATTTAAATTATTTGTTTAACATTAATATCTCTTATTAAAATTCTATATAAATTGAAGTTATATACAAATGAGAATACATTGATAAAGGAAATATTTTTTAAAACATACATTTTTATAAATTAAAATTATGTGAGATGCATGTGAGTATAAGTTATTTGAATTTATATTAATATCCATATATATATATATATATATATATATATATATATATATATATTGATAAAATTAAAAATAATTAAGAAATATATTAAAAAATTATACTAAAATAAAAATCACAAATTATAAATACCTGTGCATGGCACAGGTTATTATACTAGTCTACCTACATGATAATACCTTTTATATAATATATAATAGATAATAAATATCTTGATCGTTATTATTCATTATATTAATATTAGTATTTAATGAAATATAATAATTTATAATCATGATAATCATTATAATCCATAAATACTATAAATTATTATAAAATAATAAAATAATGATAATAAATATAAAACATGACCATAAGTTTTATTATTATTGTTGCTATTGTTGTTGTTGTTATTAGTATTATTATTATTAGTACTCGTTACATTAGTATTCAAGGTAACATTACAATTTATTATCACTAACATGAAAATACCTTCTTTTTTTTATGGTTATAGTCTATTTCATTTTTAACTATTTAATGATTATTAACAATATTTGCATAAAATTAAAAGTTAACGAAGAGAAATATGAAAATTGACTTTGTAGGGCAAGAATGGAGGGTTTGGAGAACAAATGGAAAAACTTTTCTTGTTTCTTAATCAATGGCTTGACATTGAAAAATGACTATTTCATTGTGAGGGTGAACTTAGTTCTGTTTTTACTTAAACAATTCTATTTGAAAAAAAGAAAATAGATTTATGGATATTTAGACTTATAGATTATAATAAGAAAATTAATGATGAATAAAGATATAATAATGCTTAAATAATAATTTCACTACTTTTATTTTGTTTTGGCTAATAATACTTGTTTGACCCCTAAATTTTTCTATAGTAAAACAGCCTGTCTTGTGAAGTTTAAACAAATAAGCTTCAATTTTTTTATAATATTACGATTTTTAAAATTTATTTTTTATAATTTTTCAACTCTACCAATTTTTTTGTTAGTAGGTGCAAATTTTAACACATATTTAAATACTTATATAAATTAATGTCTTTATTTTTTTGTTGATATTTATAGTAATAATTTATTATGGATAACATTTCAAAAAATTTAGACTAATTCAAAGTTTTAATTGTATTATGTAATATTCTGTCATGAGTATAATCTTCAATGATATATAAATTATTAATGTTATATATATGATAATATATTATCAAATTATAAATTTAAATTAATTAGTTGTAATTGAATGTTAATTTTTATATATTTTTATAATTTAACTTAATTTAAATTTAAGTTTTATTACAAGCAAGAAAAATTGAAAAATGTTAGGCATTTTTTTCAATTTTTTTAATTTTTAATTTATGAAATCAATGTTAGGTATTCTAGATGTTAGGCATGTTAGATATATAAAATTAGAAAGAATTTCAAATGGTTTAAATCTCATATAAACCTATTGAAATCAATGCAATAATAATAGAAAATTTTAGAGTTTGAAAATTTTTTGGTTGATTTTGTTTGTGCACTATTTTTTATTTAATACTAATCACATTACTTATATTATTCAATTCTATTTTGTTAGTATATAAAAGCAAAAAGAATCTCAACCAATATTTTAATATATAAAAGTAGAAATTTTGGTATATAAAAGCAAAAAAGAATCTTAAATGATTTGTATCTCATATAAGCCCATGAAACTAATGCAATAATAATTAAAAAGATAAGAATTTAGAATGTTGTTGGCATGATTTCATTTATGTACTATTTCATAACTAATAGTAATTACACTAATTACGTTAATTGATTTTGATTTGGTGGCATATAAAAGCTGGAAAAATTTCAAACAAATTTTAGTATATAAAAGCATAAATTTGGTACATAAATGTCAAACGAAACTCAAATGGTGTTTTTCTATATAAAAACAAAAAGAATCACAAACGATTCTAATCTCATATAAACTATTGAAATGAATGCAATAATTATAGGACAAATAATTGCATTATAGTAATGAAAAATTTATATTTATATTACTATAATAAATATTATTTTAAAATTACTTCTTCATATATATTACAGATTTAATTCAATATTATACTCTATCAATTTATAATTTTTTTACTTTTCATAAAATTTTTAAATTATATTTTTTATTATTACTATTATTTATTCAAAATATTATTTTAATATTTTTTCATAAATTTTTCCACATTTCTACCATGATTATTTTTTACGTAGATCGTAATTATAAAGAGAAAAAAATGATACTTTTATTATCATATATAATATTTTGATTCATAGACAATTTTTTTAATTATTTAATTATTTTTAATTTATATTTTAACATGAATGATATTAATACGAAAAAAATGTTCACTTACAAATAAATTAATTCGATGATATGTTAAATTATGAAAATTATATTTTTCTATTTTTTAATAACAAATTATTTATTATTTTTTATATTTTTAAATTATATGTAATATGATTGTATAGGATCACCGTATTGATATTAAGACTGGGTAAAGAATTCTTATTAATCAAGGAAGGAAGAAAAGAAAAGAAAAGGAAGGAAATGTTTTATGACACTATTTGAATTTAAATTATCATATATTGAATGTGAATAAATAAATAAATTGGTATAACAAAAGTAAGTGCATTGTGCAGGATTGGGTTTACATAATCTAAAATTACTAATTCTTAATCATAACCATTGCAATCAAAAGACAAAAACACAACTTAGGTTACGTTTCCTATAAACATTCATAAGCATCAACATAACAGTAAAATTTTCTAAAAAAACAATTGAATATATACATAATATTCTACATAAAAAATATGAAATCTAAGTCTTGCTTCGATCCTTATTTGAAAGACAAAGTTGAACAACTCTTCCTCTTCTTATCCATAAGAGCAACAGACGTAAAACGTACATGAGACAATGTCATAAAAGGTATAATAAGCAAGAGTTACAAAAACAAATACAGTACATAAGCAAGATTGTGATAATCAAATCCGTTTGATGCCAATTGAAGATGAAATACGTAAATTTTAATATTGTTTAAGAATACAATAAAAAAAGTGCGAGATCATCACAAAAGTTGAAAAAAAAAGAAAAATTAATAAAAAATGAAGAACAATAAAATTGATTAATTGCTTACCTTTTTCATCGCCAGCAAAAATATGTATCAAATGCAAAGTATGAAGAATTTCATTAAACACATAAATTTTAAAATGGCTTAAGAATGCAATAAAAAAGTGAGAGATTACCACAAAACTTGAAAACAAAAAAATGATAAAAAAAATTGAGAATAATAAAATAGACTCATTACTTACCTTTTCTCGCCAGAGTCAGCAAAACATGTCCTATACAAAGAAGAAAGAATTTTATAGATCAATTGGAATGAAAGAATAATAAAAGAAGTATTTTAAAACTCGGACTGATGATCGACTCGATCAAGGTATTAGGTCATTGGTTCAACCAGTGGGTCATTGGTTGAACCGCATGAATTGGTATTTTATTAAATATATAGTTTTACAATCTAGATATAGTATAAAAATTATTTTTATCAACTATAATTCAATAAGATACGTTGGTGTAGTGGTTACATTTATTTTAAGCACCCAATGGACATGGGTTATGTACTTGTTTGGAGCAAAATTATTTCGCTTCCATCCTAATGAGTCACTGATTCTTCCTCGGTTTGGAACCAAGTTAGTGCCATCGTCCTGAGTCAAAAGCATTTCTAATTTGATAAAGTGACTAGACCGACTGTGGGTCCGGTTTCCAGTCAGACCGCTCGGTTCGATTCAGGTTTTAAAACACTAAATAAAAACATCAATTTATAACATCAACAGAATAGATTAGGAGTTTATCCTTTTCAATATCATGCCCTAAGCATATCATAGGAAGAAACTGAAGAATATAGACATATGAAAGATCTTCAATTTTGATTTTTTGATGTAGTTGTTCAATCCATGCGTAATTTTTATTAAAAAAAAAAAACAATTGTTACCTATCCCAATCGGTTAATAAGTAGCAAATCACAACTGTTCAATTTAAAATGCAAAATCCAACGGACCGTATCGGCTTTCCCATGGTGGGAGATATCTAAAACTTTCCCACCCCAGAATTCATCTATACTTGACATAAGGGACCTCCGGTATGGACTAAGATTAAAGGCACGTGCTAGAATTTGGTCTGTGTGGGTATTTTTATCATTGAAGACCCATGTGTTCCCGCTTCTCCATATTGACCAAGTAAGCTCAAAGAGACTTGCCATGATCTATGTATCACCCAACATAAATACTTGACTTATCTAGTCCATAAAGGTTGTAGCTTGCATTATGGTAGTTCTGACTTCCATATTAGAGGCAAACCATATTCTCCTAACACCATTACATTTCTAAAGTGCATGTTCAATAGATTCCTCTTCCAAATCATTAATAGGACACTGGGAGAATGCCTTTGCAAGTGCACCATATCATATTTGTATACTTTGGAGGACCATCCATTCTCTAGATATTGCTATTGGATCTACGCTTGATGATGCTTGTATGTCAAGCTTTTGTGTTAATTAGTGGAGGTTTTTTTTTTACATTTATTGGAGGTTTTTAACCTCTGCAAAATTAGATTGTGTTGATTTGGAGGTTTAGTGGATGCTTTTTTTACGTTTAGCAGAACTTTTTTTTTTAACGTTTAACTTGTCTTGACCGAGTATTCCCCATTGATGGTGTGCTTCCATATGATATAGTCAAGTTTTGGCGTGCTACTAAAAAGAATGGATATTATTTGGTCAAGCACATTCGCACAGAATAACTAATTATATATTTTTTTTCCAAATCCCACTAGTTTGAGTTTTGATCGATTAAATCTCCCACCATTAGATTGGTGTCTATTGGGAATCTTATGTGTTTCATTTCATAACATATTTCACATAGAGTTCTTAGTTGTTTTGCACACATTTTCCACTTATTTAAGCTTAGTCTTGTATGCAATTCCCCAGTTTTTCATTTTAGGACCTTGTTACACTTTTTTGTGTGTTTTTGATTTTAGGCAACTTGTTGTGTAGGTTGTTTTGGCCTTGGGAATTAAAGGTTTAAGAGCTTTGGGAAAGATTTGAAGACCCTTAGAAGCATGAAAATCCACATGAAGAAGTGTGGAAGTCATCCAAGCATTGACATAAAGAAGAACTTGAAGAAAATATGAAGAAAATGATGGCCACAAGGGTGTGGCACCTCCCCACAACCTTGTAAGCGCATCATGCACCATCCTTCTATTGTGTGAGTGCCCCATTAAGGTGTGGGAAACCCTACAGCCATATGGGTGCACCCCTAGTGACTCAATCCGCTTATGTGAAAGCGCCGCAAACTTGTATGAAATCCCACTATGTAACATCCTGGGCACTGACGAGGGTAAGGAGTAATCGCCAGTGTAAAAGAGATGAGGCACGAACAAGAAGCGACTCTTGGCAGGCTTCCAGTGGGAGGGATACATGAATGAATCAAATACACACCAGAGTGAGAGGGATCCAGAGGCTGTGCAGGTATGGGACTGTACAGTTGAGGATAGCTTAAAGGAATTAATAAGTGCTACCTATACAAACAAGATGCATCTATTTTTCGGTAGCCTATCACTTAAGAACTCCGCAATTAAGCGTGCTTAACTTGGAGTAATTCTGGGATGGGTGATCTCCTGAGAAGTTTCCTAAGAAGCGTGTGAGTGAGGACAAAGCACGTTGAAAAGTCTTCTATTGGTTTGTGGGGACAATCTTCGATCCTAAAAGCAATCAGACATTACACATAACCCTGTGACGTGGCACTAAACAACATGACATAGGTGCAATGTTTTGAGGATATCTAGAGTTGTAGAAATCAAACAACGTGAGACTGGTGCCTAAATTTCAAGGATGAATTTATCTACAACTTTCACAAAGGCACCAAGTCAAGAATCCCATGTCTTGACCATATAAAGGGCCATAGATGTAATGCGCAACGCAGACCCCTGTTTTTATGTGAATTAATTCTTTTATTTTGGACCTTAAGTATAAATAGACTTTTTTAGGGATTGTTTAAGTACCAAACCTAGTAGGGGCGATGGATCTAGGCTTGGGATTGAGGATGATTCCTTCTTTTCTTCTTCTACCCTAGGTTTGGATGTTCTTATCTCTTCTATTGGGTTTGCCATATCTATGACTATGTAGACCTTTTGTTTCTAGGAGTGGCATAGCCCTTAATGTTTTAATGGATATGTGATTTATTATTTCTTTGTGTGAAGATTGATTATTTTATTTGATTTTTTTCTTATCATGCTTCATTACGTGAGCTGATTGGTCATCTATTTGCATAACCTTAAGTGTTTAGGGAAGAACTAAAATGTGAACCTAAATATTGGAACCATAAGAAAAGAACTTAGGCTTTAAATCATGAAAGTAGATTTAATCCTTCAAGGATCAAATGAATTAACAAAGAGTGTAAAGGGTCTAACATAGCTACCACAAAAGTAAAAGTTAATTCAGTTAAGCACACCTCTATGTCTTGAAAGGAAACAAATGTTACCTTAGATTAATTTACCTTCAAATTTGAATCAATCTAAGCATAAAGATAATAGCAATAAATTCATTGATAGTCATAGTGTAAAACCTAATCCTAAAAACTGTTCTTGCTTTTGATTTCTCTCATTCTCGATTTTATTGTGTTCTTTTTATTCGCTCTTTAATCTCTATGTTGATTCTCATTATTCTTCTCTTCAATCAAACACTCTTTCTTGTTTATCTTATTAAATTACGATAAATTGACAATCATAAAACACAATTTTTGTGGATACGATATTTTTTTTTACTTCACCAACACCAAACACTTGCATTTTCCCTATATCACAACTACATCTTGTTGTCTTTTATATTACATTATTTATCATATCTATTTTATCTTTGTTTAATTTTTTAGTTCCCTTTTCTTTTCACTTCGTACAGTTAAAAAAAAAATCATCTTTCTTAACAACATTTCACCATAATTTTTATTTGGAGAAGTTAGTTTTAAATAGATCTCCTACCTAAGAATATATTTATAGTTTCTGGCTAAAAAAGACCCTGGATTTACCCATAGTTTTTGTTGAGCCACTCTATTTTTCATTATTCAATATTTGTCTATAATTTTTGTCGAGCTCTTTTTTTTAATAATTTAGACCTAATTAAACACAAAATAATTTAATTATATCAAAAAAATAAAATATTTAATGTATAATAAATATTAATTTAATTTATTAATATAAAAATGTTATTTTAATAAAAAAATAAAGAATATTATCCCATTTACTTGACTTGAACCGAATTATTTATGATTACATGTAAAGTGCAAATATAACACAAGAATGGGGGTTGAATTGTGTTATAACCAATTTTCGCAATACTCAAACTAAGCAATGTAATGATTGAAATAAGATCAGAAAGTTTTTCAAAAACGTTTCACAAGGCAGACAAAAGCTAAAAGACCAAAACTGAAAGGCACACAGATTTTATACTGGTTCGTCTCACCCCAGAGACTACGTCTAGTTCTTGACAACAATCAAGTTCCACTAACTTTACAAGTTACAAATATTCTTTCCACAGGCCTCTTTAAGCTCAACCCAAGTAGTCTTTCACTTGCCTCTCCAAGCAAACACCCAAGTATTCTTTGAAACAAAGTCTCTTCATGCTTCAACCAATCTCGTAAAGAAAAAGATTTATGTGAGTTTACCTCATTGGGTTTAACGTCTTATTCAGACGAATATAAAATGAAGTTCAAAACAAATTTTCAAACTATTTTTACAAAGACTTTTTCTTTTCTCAAAGCAGTTATGAGCGTTTAGATTCAGCAACAAATATATCAACAATACTTGTAAGTTCGACAACAGCTTGAAAGAGGTCTTTTCTTCTATTTATAGGCTTCTACAAAAGTATTCGTTGAGTTATTTTGTAGGAGCTAACCTTCGTCTAATGAAGAGAGTCGTTGGAGCATTAAATGCAACATTTAGTACTTTTTACCAACTTTGTCATATGATAAGATAAAACAGTCTGGTTATCTTTTCTATTCTTGTACTCAATCTTTTAGTAGTTATCATGTCCACTTTCTTGTTCTGACATTCACACACATATTCCTTCTTTTTTGCTGACTTTCCTCAAGAGTAGGTATAAAGGCTTTATACATTTTGAGGTAGCTTACGTTTTGATTGATATGCGGATCATTTTAGGACGTAGTCATCGTCTATAAGCTTTGTTAGTTACGAAGTTTATACATATAAAGATAAGACGATATTCAATTGAAAAACATTAGACGACATAATGCGTAGTAGAGATCAGACGATATTTAATTTGCAAAACGTCAGACGATAATGTGAGCGTAAGATATAATTTTCATTATTTGTTATTATCAAAATATTTAAGGGCTACAAATTCGTCCTTTGTCTTATCATTACATTTGATTAGTTCAGGTTATTATTATTTTTTTCCATTCCATTCATCTCAATTTCAGTAAATTTAATCTATTTATGTTTTATTTTTTATATTAATTCGACATTTTATTAAAAATGAAAAGGTAAAATAGAAGTTAAACTATAAAGGAATTGAACCTAAAAAAGAAAGAAGGAAAATGAATGATAGCAATGAATTTGGAGAAGTTAAAGATAAGTCGAATCAAGATGTACACGGTTTAAAACCATGTTTATAAGGAATATAAAAAAGTTGAAAAGAGGAATGTTAGCAACATACTCTCTAACACACTTTTTGAATGTATTCTCTCTTATTGGTTGAAATTTATTGAAAATCACAAAATCATGAAAGAATCATTAAATAAGATGTGAGACCCACAAAATGATGTGATTTTCAATAAATTCCAACCAATAAAAAAGAGTGTGTTCAAAAGAGCGTATAAGAGAGTGTGTTGCTAAAATTTCTCGAGTTGATAATACCTTCAACAAGCATGCTCTTTCTTTAGACGTTGGTGATTGTTATTTTGAACTTTTTCTCCTATTTGTCAGTGTATAGCTCTTAATTGACGTACCTATCTATGTACAACTCTTAACTAATAATGTACTTGGGATGTTTGTTGACCCATGTTATTTTTACACTCTTTTTCTCTATTCCTAAGGCCATGTCTAGACATGATGAGATCTCAGGCAAAAATTATATTTAAAAAATAATTTAACATAACTCTTAAATTCTCATTTTATACTTTTTATTAAGCGCAAAAGTATTGATGTCAAAGTTTTATTATCAAATGTTTCTAACATTTCACTTTCAAAATGACAAATTTAATCAATTTACCCTTTAACATAATTAAAATAAAATAAGATTAGAATATTTTTAATTTTAAAAAACCATCATCAACAATAACAATAGTTATAAGTATTGTCAATAATTTTTAGAAGCATTGCACGTTGATGTGTAACATTTATACCATGATTTGCATTTCAATCCATGTAGATTTGCATGTATTTTAGCTTGTTAAAAATAGTTTTAGCATTAATTTTCTTAGGTTAGTTACTTATAACTCTTGAGGTGTGCTTTTGTGTTTTATTTGTGGATTTTAGAAAAGTTTAGCTTGAATTGATTTGGCTTTGGAATATAAACGTCTAGACTTGGAGTGATATGAAGTCAAGGGAGAGCAATGGGGAGTTTGTTGAAGCTTTATTCAAGCAAGGAAAGGATCACAAGCATCTACACTTGAAGAAAAATGAAGAAAAGTGTGAATCTCGCAACTAGAAAGTGCCACAGGATGGGTGTGGGAATTGCCACAGGTGTGGTAGATTATAGGAGAGAACCAGAAAGTACCATGGGTTGCCCGTGGTAAACGCCTCAACCATGGTAAATTTCAAGAAGACACTACAAAAGCTATTAGAAGGCACCACAGGCAGATAGTGGTAAACACCATGGGCGTCATGTGTGACTGACGCAAATTTTCATTAATTTTCTTTTTCTAATTGCTTTGGGCTTGGACCCTTTAACATAAATAAACTTCTTAGGCTTAAGAATGAGGTTTTGAACCTTGTGTTCTTGATGGCTTAGAGCGAAAGCTTGGGATTACTATCTTTGCCTCTTTTTCTTTTCCGGTTTGAATGCTTTTCTTTTCTATTTGCTTTTTTTCTATGGCTATGTCTAAGTAGTTATCTCTATTCTAGGATTGGGCATAGCCCTATGAACGTTTAATGAAGTAATTTCTTTAATCCTTATGTAATTCTTGTTTTGTTCTTGATTTCTTCTCTATTGATTTTCTTTATGCAAAACGAATTGGCCTATGTTTTACATAACCTTAGGGACTTAGGAAAGTATCAAAAGGTGGACTTAAATACTGAAACTATAAGGAAGAAACCTAAGTCTAAACCACAAAAGTCGGTGAACCCCTTGGGGATTAATTGAACTGACAAAGAACTAATGGGTCTAATTAAACACAACTACCATGAAAGTAGGGGCTAATTTGATTAGACACCCCTCTATAACCCGAAAGGGAACAGAGGATACCTTATGTTAATTCACCCTTAAGAAGAACAAGTAGAAGTATAGAGTAAGAGAATTAATTTATTAAACGTCATAGCGTGAACGCTAATCCTGAAAGCTTTTTATTCTTGAATTAACACCAATTTTATTTACTTGGGTAATTGAATTCCAGTTGCTTTGTCTTCAAAATCTAAATGCCCAAATCCATTTCTTTTGTTTAATTTTTAATTAATTAGTGACAACCACTAAACATGCAGTTCTTATGGATACAATCTTATTTATTACTTGACAATACCATGCACTTGCAGTTTCCCCTTATCACACGTATTTTAAAAAAATATATAATCTTTTAATATAAATTAATACTTTTAGACTTTAGTTGAGTATATGATTTTTTTTTTTTGCACATTTTGCAAGATCTTTATTTTAAAAATAAACCAATATCTTTAATAGTATAATACTCACTAGAACTTAAAATCTTTTCGAGAATAATATAATTAATTTTGTTTCCTAATTCATCCTTATCCAAAATTTTCAATTTTTAAGATTCAAATAAAAAAATAAGCATATATTTATATTCTAAAAGTTGTTCAAATTAACTTTCAGTAGAAATAAACTATTTTAATATGTATGCAAAATAATCAATACAAAGAGAATCTTCAGTTAAATATGTGATCTCTTATCACTAATATTTTTACTAAAATATTATTTTTATATACCATTCATTTATTCATTAAATTCAAGTTCTATGTTAATTATAATTTTTTTTTGGGTGAGATAGGGAAGGTAAAGTCTAATATAAATGCAAAATTATTTTTCCTAATTTTTAAAATAATAATTATAATAAAATTTATCGCTTGATATAAAATAAAAAAAATTAAGCCTATTTGTCCTAGCGGCTTCCACGGTGTTGTCTATTCCTACACCATAATTTTTTTAATTTTTTTGACAAAAATATCCTTGATGAAAAAATGTTTTTGTTGTGTACTTTACTCAACAGAAACTTGTTTCCATTATGTATGTGGAACAGATACATAACAAAAACTTGTTTACATTATGTTAATTTATTTTGTAAAAATTTACTACTACAGAAAACACTTTTTAAATCGGTTGTAGCTACAACTGATTAAAAAAGTAAACTTTTTATGTCAAAAAAGTGGAACATCTCATAAGTGGATCCAAATTAATTTTTCACAGCTCGAAGCATACGATGGGAAGAGTAATTTTCACCCTAAGCATTAAAACAAGAAAATAGCACATAAAAGATGTAGTGATTTCAAAACGCCAACTATAAGCACCATGAACAACATATGCACAGTGTTTATGTGTTGCATACAAAACTTCTAGAACTAAACAAAGCTTGTAATTTGTAGCAAGTCATTCACTCTTGGAATATACAAAGGACAATGTTGGTAGTTGTATACTGCAATGCTGTGTTCCTACAATTCATAGTTTAGGTTCTTACCATTTCTTCATCCCAAATCTGTAGAGTGTATAAATAGTTCATAGAAGAATTCATTTGTAGCTAATAACTATGTCCATACACTTGTGTCAAAGGCAGAATCACATTATTATGTAAAAAAAAAAAATCACAATAGATACTATCCAATGCAAACCATAATGAACCAAATCAAAAACCACTAACCCACGAATGTGCTTCGAGCTGCTCACAGAGTACACGAAGTTAGCCTCGCCTTCCACGACTACGCGAGCTCCAACAACAACAATGACAACCTTCTTACGCGAGTTATGCGTTTGGAGAGAGTTTGAGAGCTACAAACAAGACAAGGGATATGGACGAGGAAGGACGATCTTCGACTTATGAGCTTCAAACAACCAAATGAAGGACAAGCATGCACGAGGAGCTTCAAATGGGGTACAAAACAGTGGAGGTGCTTTGAAAATAAGGTAGAAAACGATGGAGGTACTTCAAAAATGACCAAGGGATATGGGTGAGGAAGGACGATTTCAAGTAAAAAATGTTTGGAGAGACAAAAATGAATGCGCACATGTGCACAAAACATATAAGAAGCCATTTTTTAAATTGGTTCAGCTGGGAACTAATTTAAAAAGTTGACTTTTTAAATCGATTCCCAGCTAAATCGATTTAAAAGGTCCACTTTTTAAATTGGTTCCCAGCTGAACCGATTTAAAAAGTGGCTTGTATTGTCTTTTTTAAATTCAAAATATTGTTTTTAAACTAGTTGAACTTGAACATAGTTAAAAAAGTTTAATCAAATTTCAAAAATGCTACCGCGTTCTTATTCTAAACCGGCTCATTTTGAACTGAGTTAAATTCATTCTTTACAAAGTGTTTTTTGCAATAGTGAATTTAACTCAATAGGTAATATTTCTTTTAATATAACATAAACTTGTTTCCATTGTGTATTATAAATTGGCACTCACTTTGTCAATGAACTACACAATGGAAACAAGAAATGTACAAAGAAAACTTGTTTCTATTGTTTTGTTCATTCGAATACAAGTTACCTTTTTAAAAAGTTATCTTTTAATATCGGATTAATTATGATACAAATTATCTTTTTAATTAAAATTAAATTAATTACAATACAATTTATTCTTTTTAATAGTAATTGAATCAATTATAATACAAATTACCTTTTTTGATCGAAAAAAAATTAATTATATTACAATTTACCCATTTTAATAGTAATCGAATTAATTATGATACAAATTATCTTTTTTAATTGAAATTAATTTAATTACGATAAAATTTACCTTTTTAATAGTAATTAAATTAATTATGATGTTATCCTTTTCATTAGTAATTGAATTAATTATGATATAATTTTGAAAAAGGTCATTTGTATCATAATTAATTCAATTACTATTAAAAAAGATAATTTGTATCATAATTAATTTGAATACTATTAAAAAAGGTAACATGTATTGTAATTAATTCAATTTCAATTGAAAAAAGATAATTTGATTACTATTAAAAAAGATAAATTGTATTGTTCATTGACATAGGGGGTGTTAATCTACAATACTAATATACAACAAAAATAAGTTTTTGTTATGTTAAATTTTTACAAGAAAATTAACACAATAGATGTTCTACGTACATAACGAAAATAAGTTTACGTTAGGTAGAGTACACAATAGAAACTTATTTCTATCAAAAGTATTTAGTATAAAAAAAAAAACTAAAAAAAGTTGGGGTATGAAATTAGAGAAAAGGGGTGTGAGTTTTTGATCGTTGATTGTTCTTTTTGGTTTGGCTGGTTTCAGCTTCTCTTATTTAAAAAAAAAAAAATGTACACGAGCCTTGATGGGTGTACAAAAATGCAATGAGACAAGAAATAGTTGTTTAGATAAATGGAAACGAATTTCCTGCAGTTTGAAAATAATTGCACCACCTGTAGTTGTTAATCTTACTGTTTATTCAAGTTTTTCTTTACTTTATATATTAAAATTAAAAGAATGGTTGAGATCTTATGCAGATTTTTTCAATACGATCAAGATAAAAGCATTGAAATTTTGTCAATGTCATTCGTGAGTGCAGATAATTAAGAGGTGGAGTGGTGGACCAGCGGACGTGTAGTTTAAACATAATTGTCTTAATTGCATTTATTATTTAGGATGGAGTTATATAATTAAATTTTTATTTGGGATCAATTATTGTATTATTGTGCTATTGTATACGAAAAAATTATATAAATTTTTGTTTATATATTTAATATTTTTAGTCGTTTATTTTATTTTTTTCTTGAATTTCAATAGATTTCATTTAAACGAAATAGTATAAAAATGGTTTATTATAAATCTAATATATAATTATATATTCAACTAGATTTATTTATTGTAAATTTTGATCATAATATAATTTATATATTTAAAAATATTTATTTGTTATAAATTTTAATTATATAAAAATATTAATATCTAAAAGTGCAACAAATATTAGAAGAAAATAGAATAACTTGCTATAACAAATGAAAGGATTTCATTCTTCTAAAGTGATGAGGTACACTTTATAAAATAAAGTACATTCATAATCATTGATTAAAAAAATTAAAATTTAAAAATATGATAAAATCAAATATATATATATAAAACAAATTTTAAAATTAATTGTAATTTTAATAGTTTACTTTTTTAATTAATAATTATTGTTACACTTTATCCTATAAAATACATATCGTCCACTTTAGAGGAATAAAATCTCGTGAAATTACAAATGGAAAAAAATTAGGTGATTTGTAATTAAAGTTAAAATTATATTGAATAAATTACACTAATATCTCTTACAATTTCATCAAATTTCAACTGATACTTTTTTTTTTTTACTCTTACACTAACTTCCTTAATTGCTTGATAAATATTAGACTAAAACTTTTTATACATTACATAATTTCCTTAATTGTTTGAAAAATATCACATCATATACTCTTATAAGAGAGGTTATTGTAAATGTTAAAAAATTAAAGAGTTTATGTGTAATTTCAAAAAAACTCAAAAGGTGTCAATAATTTACTCAATTATATTTTACTCACGTCAATCTTTAATATATTACTTATTCAGATAAAAATTTGATTTTAATTAAAATAATAGAAAATTTCTTGGTATTAAGTTTTATAAAATTATAAATATAATATTTTTTAGAATTTAATTGAAATATAATAATAATTTAAAAAAATTATATAATCATGCAATCTGAAATTATTGTATATGTTCAGATTATTGATTTTTATAATGATTATAATTATTTTCAAAAATATATTTAAAATAATTTTTAATTTGGTAATCATATAAAATTTTAAATTTATAATGTATTAAAAATAAATTATTTTTATAACAAAAAATGTGTGTAAAATAAAATAATTATATATAACAAAAAAATAACAAAATAATTATAAAAACATATAAAAATGTCACTCTAAGGGTCCATTTGGTGGAAGAAAAGAAATAAATAAGAAATATGATAGATAAAAATAGAAAAAGTGAATAGAAATTGAGTGAAAATAAAGATATTTGATTTAAGATAAATAGATAAGAAATAAAAAAAATAAGTGAATAGAAATGACGATAGATAAAGTAAAAACAACCGGTGAGTCTCACAACTCTTTTTTTTTTTCTTCTTTCTCATTTCTTTTCAATTGAACACATTCACCTTTTTATTTTCTCACTATTTCTTTTTTCTTCTTCTTATTTTTCCTCCACCAAACAAGGGATAATGTATTTTCTATTATCTAATTGAATAATTTTAAATATTCTGATAATATTCTCTTATTAATCTATCCGTTTATTTTGTACGATTAATATTCAATATTTTTATTTTTTTTAATATATGATAACATTATTTTATCAAATTATGTAGTGCACCTTCTTCTCTCCTGGTTCCCTGGTTCCCTGGTTCCCCGATGGAGACAACGATAGTGACTTTGCAATTGGCACTTATGATGACACTGACAGTACAAAGCTGAAGAGGATAGCGACCAACTGACCAAGTGAAAAGAGATTATCTGCAATTACAATAGTAACTATATTAAATTTTAATCATCAAAAATAAATTATGTATATTAAATAATAAAAAATATATATCTAAAAATATTTTCAACCCTTTGATGATAAATACAGGGTTTTACAGTTGCTTTTCAACTAGAGAGAATCTTGGTCTTTCATGAAATTACCTATTATATACTCATTGCCCTTTTTAGATTTACATGCATCTATGAAAATTTTTAAATCTTTTATGAAACTAAAAATTATGACCTGTAAAATAATATAATGATAATATTTATAAAGTATTTTTATTTTTTATTTCTCTTTCTTTTGTATTATATTATCTACCGTGTCTTTCTTTCATTATACATATTTTATTTTCTTCTAACTTTCTTTTGTTTTCTCTTCGTACACTTAAAAGTAAATAGTATATTTATCATTTTATTAACAATATTTCACCATAATTTCCCTCTAGCAACTCTACTATTTAATTATTTAGTACTATTTCACTATAATTCCTGTCGAGCTCTCTCTCTCTCTTTTTAATATAGACCTAACTACCTAACTAATTAAACATAAAGTAAATTAATTATCTAAAAAATTTAAATATTTAATGTAAATAAATATTAATTTAACTCATTAGCATAAAACAATGCTATTTTAATAAAAGAAATCATAAAAATAAATAATGCTATTCTAATTGCTTAACTTGAACCGATTTATTTATAATTAAGTTAGATGGATTCGGGTTATAATTTTTTTCGATTCTATCCAACTAAATTTCAGTAAACAGTAAACTTAGTCTATCTAATCATATTTTATTTTTTATATTAATTCGGCGTTTTATCAAAAAAATTAAAGAATTAAATATATTTTTAGTTATTGTAAAGGTAAGGAATTTGGTTTTGTTTCTTATAAATTTTTTTCTTTAATTTTTATCCTTGAAAAATTTTAAATTCTTGTTTTAGTCCTTACTATTATGTTACATTTACTAATTTTTTGTGTTTAATAAAAGTCCAACAGACTATTTTAAGTGACACTCATTAATGTTTGTAGTATTTTGTCACAACATGACACCTCTAATTTTTTCAAGCTTTAAAATGAATATTATTTTTTATATATATACAATGACAGTAATAAAGTTTAAACTTTTTACAAATTATCTAAACTCTCACTATTAAGCCAATTCTAATGGGTTGTTATTTATCTATCTTGGAATAAATGTTGAGGACCAAAACCAGTTATTAAATCAAAACTAAAATTTGCTTATTTTATACAAACCAAAAACAAAGATTTTGAGTCATTATTTTACATAAAGAAAAAAATTATAAAAATTAAAATTAAAAGTCACTCATTCCAAAAATAAAAATATAAAATAGAAGCTAAATTATAAAGGAATTGAAAGTAGAAAGAAAGAAGCAAGATAACATTGAATTTGGCCATGTGAGGAAGTTAAGACGAGTGGAATGAAGATGTACACAGTACACGACGTGCTTTTGATGGTAAAGTACAGAAATGAAACGAGACAGAGGTAAGCTGGTCAGGGAACACTGTTACACTTTAATGTCATTATGCAGACCAGCAGGAGTTTGGCTTGCTGCACTTGTTTTTTCAGAGGATCGATGGCTGTTTATTACACTGTATTTGATAGGGAGAAGAGAAATAGAGAGAGAAAAAACAGATAAAAATAAATAAATAAATATGAAATAAAGAAATTTCCAAAGTTAACAGAATCAATCTCAGCCATTTTGTTCAACAATTATTATTATATCTGTCGCAAATGACCCTGACAAAGCTGCCTCAATTATTTGTTTTTGCTGAGACTTGACAGATACGTAGTAGGTTTTACACGACGGGAGAAATAATAATTTGATTGGTTTAATTTTTTTTAGTTTTTATAGTTGTGAGAACTTTATTTTTTTGTTTTTATAGTAAAAAACAATCTCTTTTAATTTTTATACATGTAATTTTGATATAGGTTTAGTCTTTATTGTTTTAAATCATCACAAATTGAATAAAAAAATATTAATTTGTAACGGTTTTTCATTGCTAATTTTTGTTTTGTTATAGTTTTCTTTCACCGAGTTAAGACATATTTAACGACAAGGACTAAACTAATGTTGAAAGTATATGTATAAAAACTAAAAAAGATTATTTTCAACTATAAAGACTAAAAGAAAAAGTTCGCACAATTATAGAAACCAAAAAAGTAATTAAACCTAATTTGATTTTTTGAAGTACTATCTGAGAGAGTTTATAGAAAAATAAACCATTATTTTCGAGTCATCTGGAAATTGCTGTCCCTTTGTGTATTTCTTGTGATCTATATGGGTGTTAGGTTACGCTTGCTTTTAATGCTTGGATGCAAGTCACTTTGAAGCTTCATGAAGTAGCTTCTGTGTAAAATGCAAAATTTGTGGATACAAAGCAGAACCAAACACACACTGTGCCCTGATTTCTCGTACCGGTGCATTTGATTCAGATCGTTTACACAAGTGGACAGACCTTTATAGCATCACTGCATCAGCACGTTTGTAGTCAGCGAAGTTCCCAGGAAACATACGCCACCTTTCACCATGAGGTCCGTGACTCAAACAACCACAAAATAGCACAAATTCATTCTTATCGTTAGCCGATAAGAAAAAGAAAAGGTCAGAGACGAAAGCAAGGGGCTGACAAAACAAAATATATTGCCGTGAAAAAAAAATCATCAATGGTGTATTTGGTTTAAAAAAGGAGTAGAGATTAATAGGGGTGTTTATGGAATTGTCTCAGATTTAGAATAAAATTAAATTCGAACTAATTATATTTTATTGAATTAGTTTGGTTTAGATTTTAAATTTATTTTTAGCAAAATAAAATTGAACTAATATTGGGTTTGAGAGGGGTCACTCCTTGTGCCTTTCTCAAGCTTTCATTCAATGCATCTCTTGGTTTATAAAAAAAATAAAAAAATTGAACCAATCTAATTAAGATTGGGTTAGTTTGGCTTAGATTATCAGATTATGATAAAATAAATAAATTATTATATTTTTTCAACTTTTATGTTTAATTATTGTTTATTTTATATAAATTTTTAATTTTATATTAATGCAAAGTGAAAAGATTTTTTGTTCTTTAATGATTAAATATTTTTTTTCTACAATTATCATTTAATATATCTCATTAATTTCTTTAATTAGAATATGATAAAAAAATTACATAATAAAGACTAAATTACCACACTTGATAACACTAGATAAGATGGTAAGAATATTAAAATGAGTGAAGAAGAAAAAACAAGACAAAAATGGAAGGAAAACTTGAGTTCCAAAGTCTAAAATATATTAATTTATAAAGTTCAAAAATAATTGATCAGGTCATCAAGTTGGTTTGAGTTGAAAAAAGATAAATTTGATAACCAAATTGATTATAATAAGTATGGTTCAAATTTTTAACGAGAATAACCAATTAATTGAACCAATAGGGGTGGCAAAGCAGTCAACTCGGCCCAACCCACCATCAACTTGCCTAAAGCAAGGCGGGGCTGGTTGACTTATCGATGGAAGGTAGGTTGGAAAATACAGCTCGCTCCGTTTAAATGTGAGTTGACAAGTTGACCAACCAAAAGGTAAAGGACAGTGTTGGTGGGTTATGTAATGGCAGGTTGATAAGTTGAACCGCTAAAAAATTCAAAATAAAAGAAAGAAAATAGAAAAAATATTTAAAAATCTTAATTTATTTTTTTTAACACATCACCCATTTTATTTTATATATACATATATATATATATATATATATATATAATCTATTTTTAATTATATTAAAATATAATTTTATTTATATACACTTTAAATATTGATGAGTTAGGTAGGTTAACCAAGCGAGCCAACCTGCCCTGCCATTAACTTGCCGAGTTGGCAAGTTAGGGCGGGTTGAACCACCTAACTCATCCTGCCATTTTTGGCGAATTGACTCGACGAGTTCAACTCGCTTTGCCACCCCTATGAACCAACTTGAACCAATTTTATTAATTTGCTTTGGATTGTCATATTCATTGAGTCAATTTAATCCAATGAAAAGCTCCATAAAAAAAATGATTTTTAGAAATAAAAATTTAAAATTTAAAATTTTAACTTTTTATTTTTCTTTCAATTTAAGTTTTAATTTTTTTCCTCTATTTACCTTTTCTTCCCTCCAACCAAACGGAGGGTCAAAGTCTCCTATTTTTTTTTTGTAGAAGTAAACAAAACCACTACATATTAGGAAAAAATTTAATACGAATTTAACATGAATTAACATGTTGATATTATTAGTATCTTAATGTGTATGGCATGAGATAAATGTTTGTTTTTATATAATTAAAATTTATAATAAATAAATATTTTTGACAGTAAATAATGTAAATTGACAATTTAATTGACTTTTACATTGTAATCTAATAAAAAATTGTCATGTATGATAAGTTTGTTAACTTTTATAATATTTATCTTAAAAGTCATATCAATAATGATTTTAGATTTTATATTAACAATGCATAGAATTAGAAATTAAACTCACTTTTTAATATATAAATTATATTACATTTAGTGTACAATTGTGACATTGAAGTTATAATCTATAATCTTATGTAACTCCTACTAAGCCAACCCTAAAGAGTTATAAATTATGAAGAAGCAAGAAGACTACTATTGCCCTTAAGGAAATTTAATATAGTTTTGATGATTTAGCCTCTTGATGAGTGCAAAGTTGTAATGTGTGTTTATGCATGTGATGTGTGGTTGTGTGTCTTGCATGATTTATCTCTATCCTTAATGGTTTAATGGTGATGAGCTCAAAGTTTAAGACTTAAAGGTTTAACAAAGTGGTAATAAGTTTTTGTAAGTCTAAAATTGAGTTTAAAAAGGAATAATTGGATAAAACTAAGTTTTAAATTGATAGAAAGTTAGAGCTACATATTAAAGCCTTAGAACAATTCAATCTTATGTTTAAGAACTATTTAATTGGTTAAATTAGCTTTGTAATCGATTAAATCCGTTTGAATTCGCATAAACAGTGAAAATTTACACTGTTTTAACTAGTTACAATGATATATAATGAGTTACATGTTTTCTGTTTTTACTAGTTACAACATTATGTAATCAATTATTTCTGTTGTAACTAGTTACATAATTATGCAACCAGTTACATAATATAAAGTTGTTTTTGTCCTATGTGAAAATAACTAGTTACAAAGCTATGTAACTAGTTATTCTAGTAAAGACAAATTCGTATAGGTGTTGTTTTAACTAGTTACACACAAAAATAACTAGTTAAACCCATTCAAAGTTCATTTTCCATATTTAAAACAACAAAATAACTAATTACAAGACTACATAACTAGTTATTCCAGTAAACTCTCTATATAAAGTGAACCTTGTTGAGTCTTTCAACATCACTTCAACACAACTTCACTTTTCTAAATTTGAGTGAGAGCTTTTCTAGAGAGAATTCATATTACTCTTCTTCTTCATTACAAGTTTTGGATCAAAAATCAAAGAGCTCGTGATGCATCAACCTCAAGGATAAAGAAAAGTCTTTTCTTGGATAAAGTTTGATTAGTTTTTCATTATCTTCCATCTATCACAAACCAAGGTGATATCTAACCTTCTTTAAATTTGATTTTCATTTTTGAGAGGATGTCTCTCATGTCTTCCTTGTGGTAGGGTTCCACAAGAAAGATTTCAAGTTTTTCTTAATAGGGTTCAAGAAACTTGATTGTGTGGTTTGTTTGATTGTGATTCTTTTGTTTGTGCATAGTGTTTGTAAACATTTGAATTACTTAGTGATAACACCAATTGGTTTGATTGGAAACTGGATGTAGATCACAGTGGTGGTGATCGAATCAATATAATTCTTGTTTGCACTATTCTTTCCTCTATCATCTTGCTAGCGTATTGAATTTTGATCACTTGCATTTAAAATCATGCGGCTCTTTGCATAGAAAAGTTCAGGATAAATTGATCTAATTGTATTTCATTCGTATAACTAAATCAATAAGATTCAAAGTTTTTGAAAATCTAGTTATTCATTATTAAAAAGAAATTGTGAATTCTTGAAATTTTTGAAAGATCAAATTCACCCCCCCTCTTAGATCCAACACTTTTATTAACAAATTATATTATAGTTAATAATAACTAAATATCTTTGAATATATAAATAATGTTTTAGATTTACAATAAACAATTCAAAGTGTGATATAAAGTAAATTTTTTAATTCTTAACAATTTTTTAAAAAATTATTAAATTTAATTTAAAAACAAAGATAAAAGAGAACAAATTGAAAGAAATAAATGATTAAGAAGATCAAATATTCAAATAAAAATAAGAGAAAGGAAGTTTGATATGATTGAGTGAGAACTTTTTTGGGTTAATAAGAGATGTAATGTATGAAATGCACATCTAAATAAGAAAAAAATAGTTAAAATGTTTAATTGAGAGAGTGGGAGTCTTGCTCTCTAAAATATATATTTTGATTTATAAGAGTATTTAGTCTTTTAAATACACCAAAAAAATTTATTCTCCTTTCTCTCTTAAAATGGTTGGAAGTAAAAACAATTAACCTCACATTCTTTTTTATTTATCTTTCTTTTTCACGTCCATACCAAACATTGAAAAGATAAAAATAAGGGTTAAATATATTTTTAGTCCTCCAAAAATATGATAGAATTGATTATAGTCCCCAGAAAATTTTTTCTTTGAATAAAATCTCTTAAATATTAAAAATACTCTAATTAGATCCCTGTTGTGGCAACTAGGATCATTATCGGACAATGAAAATAAAATAAAATAAGAGGAGTCGCCACCAAAGTTTATTAGGAAAAACATTGGAAAAACCCAAAAGAAATTATCTCAAACCAAGAAATGAGTTCGGGAGTCAATTACGTGAAGGAAAGGTATTAGCACCCTACGACGTGTTACCGCTGATTAAATATGCAAAACTAGATAGCTTCAAAAATATTTATTTTTTTCCTAAAAATTTATTTTATTTACTATAGAATTTTAGAAAATATTTATTTTGAAAAGAATTAATTTTTTATTTTTTGATATTGACAGGGGTGAGCCCCTGCTCCAACGTATCCTCAGGTGCAATAAAGAATCAGACTCACGTAGTTCTTTAGGTAGAAAAATGTTTGTTGGTTGATTTTTTATTTTTATTATTATATTTTTTAAAAGGCCTTCTTGATAACCAAATAGGAAGTGTATCCAAAATGGTCATCGATACACCTTTTAAGGTTTTGCAATATCCATATTGGAAGCGCATCCAAAATGGACATTAACAAACCTTTATTAAAGAAAAAAAGTTTTGTTTTAATTTTTAAAATTTTTTTATTCAAAAGGCTTTTATGATAACCAACTAGGAAGTGCATCCAAAGTGATTATCATTTCACCTTTTTAAGATTTTCATAATAGTCAAATAGGAAGTGCATCCAAAATGACTATCATTAAATCTCATTCATTAATTAAACTTGAATATACATTTTTTTAAATTTTATTCAATATTTGAAAAAAATGATAACTAAATAAGAAGTGCATTTACAATGGTTACCATTAATTATTTTAAAGCTTTAATAATGTCCAAATAGGAAGTGCATCCAAGATGGGCATTATCAAGTTTGATTATTATTATTATTATTATTATTATTATTTTGAGAATGACTTTTAAATTTTTATTTGGAAATTAAATTCTCAATCATTTTTTATTGGCTATAAAAAAACAAATACATGGCTCTTATTTAAAAAAAAAAAACAAGTGTAAGAGTCTATTAAGAGAAGAATCAACGCAATAGTAATAATAATAAAATAGGAAACCAAGCAAGAGAGATCAAAAAGAAAAAGAAAAAAAAATACATGATGAAAGGAAAAGAGAGACTAAGAATTATACCTCGAAAAGCTTTTAATTAGCCAGAGGAATTAATCGGCAAAATGTGATTTTCAGAGAGAATTTTCTTGAGTGAGAGTTTGTGAAAAATGTGTGTAATTGAAAAATGTGTCTTAGTGCCCTATTTATAAGCATTTTGGTCTTTCAAGCTTGCACTGCAAGCTATTATAGCTTGCTTTAGAAGTCTTTTCTAAAATTTCAATTGTTTATGTTTTTTCCCCTCTTTTTTCTTTTATGAAATTGGGCCAAGGGCTCCTAGCCCAAACCCTTTTATTTAGAAATTCTTCTTTTATTGGGCCATAATTGCTAGTCCAAACCGTATTCTTATTAATTTCTATTTTTCTTTCTCTCATTTTCATTGATTGGCTTAAAATAGAATGGCCCAACATTCTTTTTATTATATTTTCCTTCTATATTTATTTTTGTCATTTTTCTAATTACTCGGATAAAATTGAGTGTTCACACATGTGCTAAATTCTGTTTAACTTTTTGGTTAAATGATGGTCATATAAGCTTTCAATTAAAGTATTTTATTACCTGAAATGCCCGGTGATAATTTTTAATAAAAAATCATGTAATTACTTTTGCTTCAGGGTTAAAAATATATGTGGTTTAGGGTTAAATATGTAATAATTTTATTTAAAAAGTATGTTACTAATCTAACCTGGACATAACAGTTGACATGGACGACTACATCAACAAATTAATGGTGACTGTGATACTGATGTGACCATCATTTAACAGAAAAGTTAAACAAAGTCTAACACAGGGATCTAATTAGGGCATTTTTAATATTTGAGGGACTTTATTCAAGAAATTTTTTTTCTAGAGACTAAAACTAATTATGTCATGTTTTGGAGGACCTAAAAATATTTAAGCCTAAAAATAAATAACTTTATCCTTTTTTCCCTTATTCATCCGCACCTCTTCCCTAGTAATAAACAAAATGCATGTTTAGATTTTAGTTAAAAGAGTTTGAAAATACTTTTACACTAAAAGAATTAATTTTTTACCTTTTTCTTTTGTTTACCATAGTATTGGTACGAAGTCTCCACCGTCGGAAGCACTAACTAATCTCTGCTAGGGACCGTGAGCGCATACAAGGTGGGTATTCCTCTCTTAACATAGTCTATTTTATACCCAAAACTAAGATTCGAACCCTGGACAACTTGATTAAGGGATACAAGCTGTTATCACTTGTGTCAACCTGCAGTGTTGGTTACCTTCTTTATTTATACATTAAAAGTCACAAATTTACATTACAATTCACAAAAATATTTGTACAACTTTAATTCAAACACAATCAAAGCCTTAAGATGAGTTTGGAGCAACAGAAAGCAGAGAGATACACGACAGGGGGATGGAAAAATCTAACAACCATCACCCTCATACTGTATTATAGTTTTATTAAAAAAAGATAAAACGAAAGATTAAGAAATATATTGTAGGACCACAACTGTAGCAATCATTTAATTTGAGACTAAAGAGAAAGAGAAGTGTCTTTTTGTATAATAAAAAGATCAAAATATCTTTTTTTAAAATATTTCTTTGTGCAAACTACTCCAATACTCTTTACATAATATTATATAATTTTATTTATATATATTTTTATTTTATGTTCTACACAATTAAATAAGAAAAAAGAAAATTTTAACTATTTTCCTTTTTATTTTTTTATTAAAATTATTAGAGATTTGCAGAAGGAAAACAGGAACGTTTAACTGTTCCCAAACATCCACTTGGTTGGAGCTGGTTGTTTTATTTGGCGGGGTATGTCGAATGTTCCCAAAGAGACAACAAAAATTCTCCTCTCATTGTTATTTCATTGGATTAATTAACTAAGGAAAAATGAGAAAGGTACATTCCAATTTTTGGAATGTATGGTAGAAAAAAGAGAGATAAAAATAAAAATTAAAAAGTAAAAGAAGAAAAAAATGTGGTAGATATAATAAGTAAAGTAATAAATAAATGAAATAAAGAGAGAATGAAAGAGAAAATTAATATATATTAATCGCTTAAATATGTTTTTAGTTTGCTTTTCATTCCCCTAAAATTTGAAATCACTGTTTTTGGTCCTTATAAAATGAGCAAATTTTAGTTTTGGCCCCAATAATTTTTTTTTTCATTCCTTCAACATATGAAATCACTATTTTTGATCCTTAACCTTCATTTTAAGATAAATAAAAGACATTTATTTTAGGGGTCTAAAAAAAATTTAGAAGTACCAAGTATCACAGATACTAGTGAGTGCCACCTGGATGGTCACTTGACCTTTCATTAAACACATATATAGTTAATGAGTGTCTCATAATAATAGGGACAAAAAACAATAATTTCAACTTTTTAAAGGATGAAAACCAAAAAAAATAAAATTTATGAAGACTAAAATCAAAACTTGCTCATTTGACAGGGATTAAAAACATATTTAATCATAATAATAACCTTTAAAAAAGTAAGTCTATATATGTTGGAAATTTTATATTGACTAATAATGTGACCAAAAATAGAATATATAAATGGGGTTAATCTTCATTCCATGAACTAGTTTTTAAGAAAGTTAAATCTAAATTCTAATATGATATATTAGAGTCTATTATAAAAGTTGTTAGGTTTATGAAATTACTCGTTATTAGGTTGGTATTAGATTACTCATAGATGTTCAATTTTACATACTTCATGCTCGAGATGTCCAGTTTCAACATGAGGTGGTGTATTGAAATTTTCACATTGGCTAGTAATATTATGAAAACAATATTATAAAGATATAAATGAGAGATAATCCTCACCCTATAAATTAACTTTTATGATTAAGTTAAACTCATTTTTTTTGTATATCATGATAGCAACAAGATTTGAACCTAAAATCTTGTGCAATACTAAACTGACCCAAATTAGTAGTTAAACCCAAATTCTAAAACATGTACATAATCAACTTTCATTTCAGTCATTTAAAAATGATGAGCAACGACGCACTATAATAGGACAAATAAACTTTCTCAGCTTGGAAAATTTTGCAAGGAGCAAAAAATTTAAATATTCGATAGAATAAATATAAATATATATTTTTTCATTTCAATTTTTTCCTTTTCAATTATAGTACTTATTACATTTATTATTTTTTCTTTTTATCTCTGTCGATCGTTCCGCCCTATCCCTATTGCCTATACATTCAAAACGGGATGCCTTTACCATTAGGGTGTGTTTGAAATACCTTTTAGAGTCTTGTAAACAGAAATTTCCACTTTCCAATGCAATAAACAAAAAAAGAAAGGGACTAATGAATATATGTTCAACAGAACTCAACTGAGTTCCAAACACACACTAACCTGTCGGGATGTGTATGTTATTGTGTTAAGCGTGCATGAGAACCTCGTTATTTAATTTATTTACTTTTTTTAGAAATTCACCGACGGTATGCCATCCAAATTTCTTTCACGTGCTCAAAAAAAAAAAAAAACTCATTAATTCTGACCATTTAATTTATTACATAACGATGAGATGACTTTGGTGAAGTTCCTTACGCTCCGTCTCACTCTCAAGTATTTCTTTTTCCGGGCACGTATCAATTATCAATTATTTATGTACACACCCATTGAAAATATAAGGCTAAGGCTGTCAAGTTGAAAGGAAATGGAATGGTTGAGATGCCCCGTTCCTGCATTTTTATTCCCCGTGTTTTGCTTTGTGATCTTCTTCATCTTCTTTCCCTTGAAGGAACAAAACTATGTTACCCACTTCCCTCGTCCTGTCTTCGTCCTTTCCACTATCAAAGAAAACCACACAAATATAACCTCTCCCTCACCCTCACCACCACCGCTGCTCCCACTTGAGCTTATTTCCAACTTCGCTCGCGTAAATGAAAGCTACAATAACACTGCTTTAAGTGGCGCTATTAAGGTACGCAACCTTATTAAAATGTAGTGAGAATAATGTTTTCTTTTCTTTAATTTTATTTCAAGTCTAGATGATGTTCTTTTATCTTACTGTACTTTGGTTGTCTACCCTTTTATTTTCTGTTTTGCTTTATGAAAGGAATTCCCTAGTTTGGAGAAAATAGAAGAAGGTTTAGCACGAGCACGGGCCTTAATTCAGGAATCTATCCGATCAAGGAGCTATATTTCAGCCAAGAGAGAAAATTTTGTCCCCAAAGGATCCATTTACTGGAATCCACACGCTTTTCATCAGTTAAGCTTGAAAATTCTTGAAACCCACCCTCTTCTAAACTAGTTATTATCAGGGTAGTGCGTAGAAATTTTGTGGTTTTATATCCAAGTCTTCCTTTAGGCTTTAACCCAACAATTATTGTTCTATTTTTCTTTTACTTATTAAATTATACAATTATTGATGAAATTATTTTACATGTCAATTCCTTCAACCACTATCTTTTAATATAGTTGACTTGATATCAAATTTAAGAAATTTTAATTTAAAAATTTAATTTTATCTGTGACAATAATTTTCATTATGTTACATAAGTATCGCGTACATTTAAAAAGACTTAATACTTATACATACATATATATATATATATATATATATTAATTTCGTTAGTTAACACATATTTCAACACTTTTGATTCTTGAAAAAGAAAAATCACTAATATCAAATTGATGCTTATTAAAACTTTGAAGTTTTTTTTAAGATTAATATAATATCTTTTCAATTCATTATTATTTAAAAATTTTAATAGTCGGGATTCAGATAAAAATTAAATATAATTTCCTATTATAAAAATGTTTAAGTTAGCTCTGGATAAAAAATAATTTTTATGTATATAAAATAAGCTAAAGTAAAAAATAATTAATTTTCAATTTATGTATGATTTCATTATTAATATTTGCATTAAAATGTTTTTTTACTAATTATTTTTTTTTTTTACTAAATTTAGACTTTGTTCGAGTTCATATTTTTGCTAGAGTTTAAAATAAATATAAAATTATTTTTTATAATTTCTTCAATGAATCCTTTTAAATGTTTTGCAATAATATTTATATACTTATTTTTTAATTGTGTAGTTTTACCAATAAATTAACAATAAATAATATAATAAAAGTTATAATCTAATAATTAAAATTGACAATAAAAATTCTTAAGAATATTTTTTTTTCAAAGAACTTAGAATCTTTGATGATTAGAGCCTTAGAGGTAATAATCAACTGTCCCATTTAGCTTGAGAAAGCCACTGGGGGGCCCTGCCCTGGTAAGTAACTGTGCATGCGCATTACTTTTCGGATCAGGAATCCTGCTGCAGCCGGTCATATGACTGTAGGTTCTGCATTCAAACTTAAATGGGTCAAACTTTTTTCAGTTTATATTTTTTTAATATTTTAATGTATAACAAAAAAATAACTGTACAGATTCTACTTAAATTCTGTCTTTAACTGTAGTGAATCCGAATCCTTACTTTTCTTTTTCTGGAAGAAAAATTGTAGCATGACCCTCTTTCGAACATATTTGTTATTATTAGTTGAATTTTACTAGAAATTATATATTTTTGTAGATTTCATTTTTTATTTAGTGAGTTTAATTCATAATTTTATAGTTTTTAATAAATATTAATCAATAATATAAAGAGTGTAATCAGAAGGTGTTATATTGAAGATATCAATATGGATCTACCCTTGCTTTTACTCAAAATAATGTATTGAAGTTTGTGGCAAGAAGAAATCGTACGTAGTTGGTTCCCTGACAAATCATTTTTCTATAACACCGCAATTAAACAGGAGTCACGAGCAGATGTTGAAGAGATTCAAGGTGTGGGTGTACGAGGAAGGAGAGCAACCATTAGTGCATGATGGGCCAGTAAATGATATATACGCCATTGAAGGGCAATTTATGGATGAAATAGACAATGATGATAAGTGGAGCCAGTTCAGGGCTAGACATCCTGAGGAGGCACACGTTTTTCTCATTCCATTCAGTATAGCTAACGTTGTTCACTATGTTTACAAGCCTATCCGAAAGCATTCGGACTACGAACCTATTCGCCTGCAGCGCTTGGTGGAAGATTATATTAGTGTTATTGCAGATAAATATCCTTATTGGAATAGAAGCGAAGGGGCAGACCATTTTTTACTCTCATGTCATGATTGGGTAAGATCTTATATCTTATTCTTATATGTATAGTTCGGGTAGCTAGTTTTCTTTCTTCCTCTTTCCTTATGAGTTATTAATTTGAGACACGGGGAAATTAAAGTTATATTTCGTTATTTGATTACTAATTACTTATTACAGTGATTAGTGGTAAATTTATGAATTAAAAAAACAAACAAATTGCTTTGCTTGATGATTATGCAACAAAAATTTTATATTTGTTGTAAAACATGTCATAAAATTTATTAGGATAAATATTATGAGTATAATGCATCATATTTATGATGTATAAATGGCATGTATTGATTTCTTATAGTAATTAACACAATTATCTGCTAGCATAGAGACTCATAATTATTAGTATAAACTCAATATTGATATCAACATTTCAATTTCAACTAAATGAAGACTAATAGAAACAAGTGTAGTTTTTTTTTCCTGTAGTGATTCTAGCCCTTGGTAGGCTACTTCTTTTACTTTTTTATTTTCCATATTTCTTTCATGCACTCTGGTGTTAACTGAGGAGATTTTCATTTTTTTTTGTGCTGTGATTAGCAATTTTGTTTTAACAAATCAAACTTGTTAGTAACACAAGCTTTATTTGATGATTCAGGCCCCGAAAGTTTCATATGGCAACCCTAAACTCTTCAAGAGCTTCATCAGGGCACTTTGTAATGCTAACACCTCAGAAGGATTCCAACCTCACAAAGATGTGTCCATCCCTGAAGTGTATTTGCCCAAAGGAAAGTTAGGCCCACCCAATCTAGGGCAACGCCCAAACGACCGCACCATATTAGCTTTTTTTGCTGGTAGACTCCATGGTGAAATTAGAAAAATATTGCTAAATCATTGGAAGGGCAAAGATAATGACGTCCAAGTTTATGAATATCTTCCAAAAGGAAAAAACTACACCAAAATAATGGGACAAAGCAAGTTCTGCTTGTGCCCTAGTGGGTATGAAGTTGCAAGTCCAAGAGTGGTGGAAGCAATTAATGCAGGGTGTGTGCCTGTGATAATATGTAATAATTACTCACTACCTTTTAGTGATGTGTTGAATTGGAGTCAATTTTCAATGGAGATTCCGGTGGAGAAAATACCAGAAATCAAGACTATATTACAAAGAGTTTCAAGGAATAGGTATTTGAGATTGCACATGAATGTGTTGAGAGTTCGAAGGCATTTTATGATTAATCGACCAGCAAAACCATTCGATTTGATGCATATGATGCTTCACTCTATTTGGCTCAGGAGGCTAAACCTTAGACTTATTGGTTCAAAATAACAAGCTCCTAGCAATTGTGTTTTATATTAAACACTGAGGGTTGATTTTTATTTTTTTATTTTTATAGAAATCACAAATATCTTTCATAGAAAGTAATTTGTTAGAGTTAGATAAGCCAATTATTGACAGCAAATCCAATAGTTATGTGTGTGTATATGTTTTATCTGATTTAAAATAATTATTATTTTAAAAGTTTTAATTTATGTGTCATTTAAGAAAAAACATTAGTTTCTCCTCATCTTGTTTTTTATATTTCTTTTAAGTAAAAGGTAAAGGAGAAATGATATAAAAAATAATTTAATAAATAAGATTAACTTTTAAAATCTAAATTTTTTTAATACAGTTAATCTTTGTATTAAATTTTAAACAATGATTACTTTAAAATATATAAAATTATTATATTTAGTGTAACATATCTTATTTTTCCTATTTAAAATAATGGTTTTGTTAATATCAGATTTTAGGATTAATTTTAATCAATTAAAACTAGAAAATTATTGTATCCCAAATTTTGAGTAACTTTTTTTTTTTTTGAGTAAGACAAGTAACTATTTGATTGTAGTAATTTAAGGGAATTTTCTATAATTAAAAACATAAATAAATGCAAGATAAAATCAAACAACTTAATTATAAGTTGATAAACCATGTTCATCAAAAACATAAGGTTAATAAACACAAACCTCAATTGATAACATAGGAATCACCTTAAAATTTAACACAGAAATTACTCTTGTTAAAACTTAATAAGAATTGTAGTTTTAGGGTGGATGGGAGAGTTAAAAAGAAGAGAGAGAGAGAGAGAGAGAGAGAGAGAAAATGATAGATGAAATATGAAAGAAAAAGAGAGACAAGAAGAAAATTTTGATGGAGAGGAAAGTAAATATATGTTAATAATAACCCAAAAGGAGTGTAAGCCATTGGTGGTGAAAAATGCTTCTTCGATGCTTAAAGTTTTGTTCTTTGTGATTTTTGGCCCTTGAATCATGAGTATGCCTCTGTATAATGTGTTTTGTGGTGGTATATCGGCTGTTTAAATGTGCTCAAAATGATACATGTTGTTATATGTTAAATATGATGATGTTCTATGTTGTTTAGGATGAAAGCTTCAAGCTTTTGAGTTGCCATAAGAATTAAGAACATGAAACTGAAATCTTGTCACGGTGATGGAATTTTTGTTCCCTTGGACAAAGAATATAAGTGCATAAGACTTTGTTTTAAGTGGTTAAAATGGATTAAAAACCCTACACACAAGTGATTAGAGAAATTAGTAAGTGATTTGGCCTAAAAGAACCTTTAAAATTTTAATTTTTAGTAAAAAAGCGACAAATAAATCATTTGAACTCTTAATAAAGTGAGATTAATTAGTTAAAAGTGATTAAAAGTCATTTTTTTATTCTTGATTAACAGTCATTTTTAATAAATTATTAGGCTTTGGAAAAATTTGAAATAAAAAGAAGTAAATCTAGACTAGTTATGGAGAATTGAATGAAAAATATATTAATGGGCACAAATGGAATTTTGTGATTAATAAATAATTTAAAATGCGATTTAAAATATTAAAATTTAGCTAATAGAATTTATTTAAGCCCTAATTTGAAAAGGATTAATTTTTAGAGTTTAAAACAATGTAACTACTAGTAAACAAGTAAAATAATAAACTGCTGTAAAAAAGGTAAAATAATAAACTTAGGGGCAAAATAGTAAATTTATCATTAAAATATTTAGAAAATTCAAAGGAGTATATATTCTGATATAATAATATATTTATGAATTTTTGTGAAAGAATTAAGTTACAAAGTCATGTAATTCTCTTGGAATAAATTTTTGGAGTTAAGAAAATAGTATTGAATAAATAGATTGTTTTAGTAAGTTAGAAAATTTAAAATACCTAAGGTCCGTTTGGACTTCTGTAAAATATTAATCATTAAAAAAGTTAATTATTTGATTAATGTTTAGTGAAGAATTTACAAGTAGAATCTCTACTTAAATATATCATATAAAACTTTATAATACACATATTATGTATAAGTTTAAGAAATTGTGAATAATAAAATACTTAAAAAAATTAATTCACGCATGTATTAACACATCATAGGACTTTAATTATGAAGCTATTGATGATTGGACTTAAGTGGAGGTCCACACCTGTGATAGTGCCTTTGTGACTCTTGGTGCTTTGTGTGTTGGTTTTGAGGTCATAAAGCCTAGGTAATGGTGGACCAAACAAATTACATGAATTATAGTCTTTCATTAGCTCCAAAGTACCAATAGAGTTTGACATTCTTCCTTCTCAATTCTCACATACCAAAAGATATGGAAAACAAATCAAAGGGGGAAAAAGAGGAAGTAATGGAACAGTAACAGAAGAGCACAAGACTTTGTGAGACTTGTAAGCAATATGCATATCATGATAGTCATAATTGCCCGACAAAATTCTCTTCTTCTTAATTTTTGGTAAGTGACTTTAATTTTCCTATGTCCAGTATTTTTGTTAAACTTTTGCATGCTTCTTTCATTTTTTTTTTCTTCCATTTTAACACTAAGAAGTCCACTTTTTAAGATTTTTGGTTAACGATTTCTTGCAGGGCCCACCACTTGCTAAAAATATGATATGAGAATTTTATGCATGCATGAGAATTATCAAAAGCTTGAAGGCCTTGCAATTGATCGTTAAAGGTAATTGTGTTTAACATTTGCTACTGAAGTTTGATTACAAGTATATAAATTACCTCTAGCCTTTACAAATTATCTGTCATAACCAGGTCACAATCAGATGGCCGAAAAGAAATGAAATTAGAAGAGCCGCCACCATAGTTTATTAAGAAAAAACATATAGAAAAACCCTATAAAAGAAATGTGATCTGTGAAACCAAAATGGGTTCGGGAGTCGATTACGTGTAGGGAAGGTGTTAGCACCCTACGACGTCTGTCATAAAGACGGTTATCCCTAATTAAATGTGCAAAATGAATAACTCCTAAAATATTTATTTTACCCCTAAAAAGAAAATGTCTTTTTTTTTATTTAAGAATTTTATTTTTAGAATAAAACATTTTATTTTTGGAAAGAAATCATTTTTATTATTTTTGAAATCGACAGGAATAGGCCCCTGCTCCTACGTATCCTCAGGTGCAATGAGAAATCAGACTCACGTAGTTCTTTTGGTAGAAAATCATTTTGTTAGTTTTTTTTTTTTATTATTATGTGTATTTTATTTTTTATTTTACTTTTAGTATGGTAAAAGCATACTCAATAACCAAATTAGAAGTGTATCTAAAGTGGTTATCAATATACCATTTTAAGATTTCATAATAGTCAAAAAGGAAATGCATCCAAAGTGACTATTTAAAATCCTTTTAAAAAGAAAAAGTTTAATATTGTAAAACCCTCAATATTGTAAAAAGATTTAACAATTTTATTCCATTTTTATTGTAAAGGTATACTCAATAACCAAATTGGAAGTGCATCTAAAGTGGTTATTCATATATCTTTAAGGTTTTTTTAATAGTCAAATTGGAAGTACATCCGAAGTGACTATTATTAAAACCCTTTTGTAACAAACTATATTATTTCATTTAATATTATTATTATTATTATTTTAAAAGAAAAGATAACCAAATAAGAAGTGCATCTTAAATTATTATCATTAAAAACCTAATAATGTCCAAATAGGAAGTGAATCCTAAGTGGCTATTATTAAGTTTAATTATTTTATTTATTAAAGGAAGCTAAGCATAATTATAAAAAAAATTTATAAACGTAAACTTGATTCAACATTAATCTTTTAAATTGACTACTATTACTATTACTATTACTATTACTATTACTATTATTATTATTATTATATCATTATTATTAATATTATTATGTTATTATATTGTTAATATGACGGAAGATGTAGAGGGTAAACTTAAGCTAGCAGAGAAACGCACTACTAAAGGCCTCGAAAATGAACGAGCCAATTGACGCGGGCGGAAAAAAAATCAAAATAAAATAAAAAAAGAAATAAACAGGCTTGGGCCCATCTTCATCGAAAAGGGGGGAATACCCCTTGGATCTCTTCATTCTCCAACTTCAATGCACATATCTTACCCAGGGAGGGGAAGGGCGTCGCGCGACCTGCTCGTGGCACAACATCCCAAGGGCGATGGGAGTTTGTTACGGCGGATACTAGCGTGTGTGTGGCAAGGCAAAGGGGAGGACAGTGCTTGCCGTCGATGACTCGCACCACGTAGGCACATGTAGGTGCAGAGACAGTTCGCGAAAGCGTCGATTCAAATCAAAATAACGAAGGTGACAGTGGCTATGTAGAGATCGCACACGTGAAGGTGGCGAAGCACAGAGAGAAGCAATTTTAGTAACGAAACAACAACCTTGAATGACGGTGCTGGAAACGGTACAGTATTGCAGTAAGTGTATGAGAATGAGCGATTCAAAGAGGTTGAGAAACAGGAAGGAAATGAAGCCTTATTATATTACTGTGAAGAATATTATGATGCTTGTTAGAGACATTTTTGGAGGGAACATATAATTTGTATGTTGGTTAATGAAGATTATAGAACGTGAAAGATCTTGATGCTCATGCTCATTTCGTATTCAAACAAAGAATGCTTAATCATTTGAAAACGTGGTAATCACAAATTAGAGAAAACAAATAGAACAAGCCAATAGAATCTCGTGATTTCAGCATCCAGAAATGTCACATTTACACAGCAAGCATTGAAGGTGGAATTCTATATAATCATTGCTAGGAACAGAGTGAAGAGAAGCATAGTTACCTCTATAGTTCTGTTTTTTACCGAACTCTAAAACGTTCTTTTCGCTTTCGTTTCTTTGTTTTCTCTACTCTCTTCTTCTGTCTCCTTTTTCTGTTCCCCTTCGATTTCTTTGAAAAAATGAAAAGTCCCGCTTTTACTGTTCATCCGTTTGGCTTATTTATAGAAAGTGAGATCCTTGGCTTGCAAGCTTCATTCACGATTTTTGCTTTCTCTAATTATGTACATTTTGTTTTCACTAGGAATGGGCCTTGGGCCCAATGCCCTCTCTTCTCTTTTTTTTTTTAATTTTAGAATTTTTTAATTTCCTTTTCCTCTATTAAATGATTATGGGCCTAATGCACTTCTAGCCCAATAAGCTAAGACAAAAGACGTTATTTAACTAAAAATTTATTATTATTACTATTATTTGTTTATTTATTTATTTATTTTTATTATTTTATAATTTATTATTATTATTATTATTTATTGCATGGACTGTCCGGATAAAATTGGGTATTCACATTATCAAAAGCTTGAAGGCCATCACTGAAGTTGCTCCCAACTAACAAGGAAAAATGTCTTGTTGGCGGGACAATGGGGGTAATAAGAAATTTGAGAGTTTCAGAGGTAGGTGAAAAAATTGAGAGCAAGTGAATTTTTAATTGGATTCTCTAATCTTTACCTTTTGTTTTAACTTGACAATTAAGAATCTTTATTTTTATTCTCATATAAAAATGTCATTCTCGAGGTATAAATCCCCTAAAACGATTTACTTTACAGCAAATATCCACCTCCACAAATCAATTAAGTCCCTAAAACGACTTACTTCTAGGAATAGCAATAGGTAGGGTTTGCGTAGAGTACTATGGTACCCGTCCTCATACCCACGTTTTAAAAAAATACCCATACCCACTCCCATACCTGCGCGGGTAACAACTTTAATCACCATTCCCATACCTGTTGGGTGTAACGCCTGGCTACTTTCAGGATCGAAGACTGTCCCCACAAATCTACACGAGACTTTTCAGCGTGTTTTGTCCTCACTCACACACTTCCTAGGAAACTTTCCAAGAGGTCACCCATCCCAGAATTACTCCAAGTTAAGCACGCTTAACTGTGGAGTTCTTAAGTGATAGGCTATCGAAAAGTAGATGTATCTTGTTGGTATATGTAGCACTTATTAATTCTTTTAAGCTATCCTCAACTGTACAATCTCATACCTGCACAACCTCTGGATCCCTCTTGTTCTAGTGTGTATTCGATTCATTCATGTATTCCTCCCACTGGAAACCTGCCAAGAGTCGCTCCTTGTCCGTGCCTTATCTTTTTTGCATCGGCGATCACTCCCTACCCTCATCAACACTCGAGATGTTACATTGGGCACTTATATACACATACTCGCACCGCACTTTACTTGTGTGAAAAATCAATAAATCAATAAAAATATGTTAATTAAAAAAATGCTACAACTAAATTGAAAATTCACTCTTATATCATTCAAACATAACCTTAAATCATTCAAATATAACATCAAAAACATTCAAACATAATATTAAATCATCCAAACATAACATTAAAATTATCCAAACATAACCTTAAATCATTCAAACATAAGTTATAACTTAACAACATTAGAAACATAATCATCTAATATAATCATTCTTAAATGTAATGTTTTAATTATTTAACATAATTATTAGAAACTTGGACATCATATATTGGTACTCTCCAAGACTGGCCAAAAAAATAGGACATTGACTCTAATTATCTTATAATTATATTGCCTATAATAAATAGTTACATATTATGGACAATTAGTATATGGACACCCAAAGTTACACATAAGCACACCAAAAGTTGAAACTTGTATATACCACAAATATAGCAAATAATATAATGGTTTTAAACAATTTATTAAGCACAAATAATTAAATTATTAGCATATAATTAATTCATGTTTTCACTAGTCAATACTATCCTTTAGTAATTAAATTAATAATTAATAAAGTGTGTGTGTGTGTGTGTTTATATATATATAAAAGATATTTTAATTAAATTATTATATATATAATAAGTGAGGGTATGGAGCGGGGTGGGTACTATAATATCTATACTCGCAATGACGAACCTACGTTGGAGACCGTGGGGATAGTTGCCCCCACTAACATTTAAAGTCATATATATATATATATATATATATATATATATATAATATTTTGAAAAGTAAAATTAAATTTTGATAAAAATGAAACTTGCAAACACTTAACGGACCTTTACGTTGAAAACTTAACTTTTTAAAGCCTTTTATATAATATATATGTCTCATATATAATATAATATAGATGCCCCCATATATCTTATGATGAATAGGAAATTAATTGTGATTATATTGATTTTAATTGTAGCAATGGAAAGATATTTTAAAAGAAAATCATCTTTAGAGCAATCATCTTTTCCTCAAGCACTTGATGAAAGTAGAAGTAAAATATTGAATCCATCAATGGAAAAAAAAATTTTGATTTGTAAAAATTTCCTTAATAAACTTGATTTAAGGATGAAAATTTAAAAAATAAAAGTATACAATTATGATGTATATATATATTTTCAAAATTGATATATAATATTTTTAATGTTACAAGTTTATGTATAAGTAATGCCCCCACAACCTAAAATTTATGGATCCGTTACTGCATACCCGCACCTATCCTTATTAAAATTTGCGGGTAAATACTCGCCTCCAGACCCATCCCCAATAAGTTAATATTTACTCTATCCATTTACAAATATTTTGCAAGTGCCTATAGGGTCCGAATACACATTGCCATCCCTACTCACTGCATTGCAAATATCCACCTTCACAGATCAAGTTAGGATAAGTTATATACATATATTAAATTTGCAAAGTGGTATCTGTCTCGATCTTTTTTGGACAATCAACTTTTCATTCACGGTCAAAATTGGTTTAATCAGTGGTAATATCTTATATTTGTCAATAAAATGATTAGTCGTCCCTCCCTAGAGTTAATATTTTCATCTAACTTATTAACAAGTATTTAAAAAACATTGATTAAAAAACTAAGAAATAAAAATATTTTACTAAAAATAAAAATTAAATGTGTAATATTAAATAATATATTTTTATAAAAAATATTTTTTTATTTTAATTTTTTAATTAATACTTCAGAAGTCGTTCATACTTTTTTATGAAAAAAAAATACTAATAGTGTAATTTTTTTTACATTATCACCTAATTATAAATTACTATAGATGATAAGTTTATTAATTTTAATAATAATTATTTTAAAAATCATATCAAAATTAATTTTTAATTAATTGATAATATAAATTTTTTTAAAATGATTATATATATCTATTAAACTCTTTTTTATTTACACGTTTTACTTATTGTCCTCTTCAGCCTCGTCATCAAAACATTATGTACCGTCAGTGTCATCATCATCGCCAATTGCAAAGTCGCTATCCTTCTTCATAAGGCAAGGCGTGCATATTTACACGGGGGATGCAGTCCCTCAAATCGTAAATATTAAAAATGAGAGAAATCATGAGTCGACCGGCCGAAGTGGTGCACCACATAATTTAACAATGGACATAATTTGATAATGGAAAATGCGTTAGCGTGACGTTATATTCATACAACATTTTTTTATTTTTTATCAAATTATTTATTTTATTGTATTTGTATTTCATATGTTTTATAAAAATCATATAAATATATTTTTTTATACAAATATATAAATAATTTTCAAAACTTAAATATCATGAGTTTTTAATTAAACTCAATAAATAATACATTAAAAATTAATGTGATCAAAACAAAATTCTAATTTTAATTACAAATCACCTAAATATTGCCTCCGGTAATTTCACCTTTTACAAGATGTTATTCTATTTTCTTCTATTATTTGTTATAATACAAGATGGAATTACTCTCCGGCGCTAACTCTTGCTGTTTCCCACCACAACCACGTCGTTCCCTCTCTCTTTAACTACATCCCATGCTCCCTGCCAAGTTCTGCAATACCACTCACATGAGAGGTTGGCTGTTCATTACAGGGACCATTTTGTAATTTCCCAAATTGGCGTCCTGCACAGCAAGTAAGAAAATGAATCTGTGCCATTAGTTCCTGATGCCCCCACTTGGGTTACGACGCAAGCTTTGTGTGCAGCTAATATGCAGCCAAATCTCAACTATTAGTAATTGATTAGTAAATAGTAATTTAAAGAAGAGAGAGAATATAATGAATGATTTAAATTTTGGCTGCAGAGAACATAATGTTACAGTTGATTACAAGTTGGCCTAACTCAACTCCGCCATCTGTTAAAGAATCTGTGCTATTTGTTAAAGAACAATGTTATTGGTAAAAATTGTACAATAAATTTTAGAATAATGAAAATGAAAAAAAGGAAAGAGAAAGAAGAATGGATGTGATTAAACTTGATTTGATTTAGGCTCGCAAATAGCTCAGTTCAGCTCGTTAGCTCGATTCGATTCAAAATTTTGATTGTTACATATTTTAATTTATATATTTATTTTATAGAAAAAATAAAACTAATATGAAATTAATTAAAAAATAATTATATGAGTTTAATGTATATATATATATATATATATATATATATATATATCGTGCTGGATCATGAACCAAACGAGTCGAATTGCACATAGCTCAAGTTCAACTCATTTATTTAACGAGCTCAATTTTCAACTCAAGTTCAACTTATTTTGTTCATGAACCAAGTTCAACGAATCAATTATCGAATCATGTCTCGAACTAATTTCGTGTTGGTTTGGTTCATTGTCAACCCTATATGTGATGGATGAAGAGATGACAAGACAAAGAAAAAAAACATTATTTAAATTACTGTATGAATAGCACAATTTTATATAAAAGTTTTTAATGAAATGTGCTTGATTTATTTTTTAATGATAGTGCTTGATTTAATTTATTTCGAACAAATATAATAATTTGTTTTTATGAATTATCCAAAAGAGCTTATTAAAAAAAGTGATGTCACATTTTCTTACAATTTTCATATTTTTTATGAATAAAATATTAAATAAAAAAAAGCTATTATATTTATACATTTACCTTTTTTTAATCTCCTTTCTATTTCATTTTATTTCTTCTTTTTCTTTTGTTTATCACATCTTTATTTTTTTCTATTTATTTTCTTTTTTATCTCTCTTTTCTGTATCTATCCCAAAATTGGAGTCAACATTGACCATTTTTCATAAAAAAATAAATATATTTAATATTTTAAAATTCTAAAAGATATTTAATATTTTCTTTATTTGAAAATATTAATAAAAGATTTTATGAGAAAATTTAAAGGCTTAAATATAACTTTCATCCTTACAATTTAACGCTTTTTCATTTTTCGTCCTTGTAATTTTTTTTTTAGAATCATTCCTGTAAATTCTAAACTTTTCATTTTAGTTCTTACTATTAAGTTTCATTACAAAAACATTAAATTGCTAACATCATGCTGATAGCAACATACGCCACGTCAACAGATGACGTTATGAAATGACATGTCAGCATAGTGACACTTCAACAAAAAGTGCAATGTCAATAATAATGTCACATCAACAATAGTGTCACGTTATTATTATTGTAGAGGGACTAAAAATAAAAAATTAATTACAAGGACTTAAAATAAAAAAAAAGAATTTACAATGACAAAAAATAAAAATAAAATTACATGGACTAAAAGAAAAAAAAGATATATTTGTAGGCACGAAAAAAATTAAGTTTTAAATATAATGTATAAATTTAATTTAAAATTAATATAAAATAAAAATCTTAAATAATAAAAATTATTTTTTTAATAATCACACATGTTCTCAACCTTTTATTCACTTTTTTTTTCCTCATTCAACACTATCAGGTTATTTACACATTGAATAAACACTTAAGGCTCACAACCAGGGCTGGTCTTGACATTTTACAGGCCCTAGGCGAAACAATAAATAAGGGTCTCTTATGTATAAGTATTCAAAAATGTAAACATATATTACAATAAAAAATAGACACATAATTTAATTAAAAATGATATTTTTATCACATTAAACTAATAGCATAATTTTAACAAATCTTAAAAAGATGTATAATGTTTTTCATTCAATTTACTTCCACACTATCGTCCATCATCAACAAAATATTATCATCTTAAATTAAATTTTACATGAATTTTTGCTCTTTATTAATATACTAACTTTTAATTTTATCCAGTGCTTTAGCCTATGTATTGTACAAGTTAAAGATTTATTTTTATATAATTATAATTATAATTCATAATAAATAAATATTTTAAATATTTTAAATTATATTATTATTAAAGTTTATAATAAATAAATATTTTTAAATATATAAATAATATTTTATATTTATGATAAATAATTTAAATTGTGATATGATGTTATTTTTAAATTAAAACAAATAGGTGATGAAGAAAATCAAAAAGATAAATGGAGGAGAGTTTGAGATGATATAGAAAGATATTTTTTGATTAATTGTAGAGAATGTGTGTGAAATACACCTTTCAAGGAAAGGAGAGAAGAGGTTAAAAATTTCTAATTGAGAGGGGGAGGGCTGTATTATCCAAGTTAGGATTTTTGAATTAATGTGTAGGAGTAGATTCCTTTATAATTTGAGTTTGTGTTTGAGTTTTTCATAAAACAAAAACAAAAACAAAAACTTTAAGTCTATTATATACCAACTACATGTTTGTCACAATGAGTTAGAAATTCATTTAACATGAACTAATGTATGTAATACATCATAAAAAAAATAACAATTAAGATAATAGTACTTTATAATCACATATCACATTTTTATTTATATATAAAAAAGAGACATGATAAGTGATAGTAATTTCAATTTATTTATAAAAATAACATAAAATAATATAATTTTTTTTTATCACACAACTATATAATTTTTTTCTAATTTTTTGGGCCCCTCCCAGCCATGGGCCCTGGGCCATTGCACCTCTAAACAAGGCCCAGGGCCGGCACTGCTCACAACTGTTTTTGCATAACATTATCTTTTTCTTCACTTTACACCCACAATTGTTATTCCCTTCCCACCTTTCATATTTTGTTGATCGATGACCTAAGTGATGAGTTCTAATAAAGGTCTTAAAGTCTTGGTTAGTATATGTAGGGTATTTGAGCCAACAAAACTTGTAGTTTTTTTTAGTAGATAATCTCTCTGGCATTAAGGACGCACAACCTGAGTGGATATTAGTCCAAAAGCAACAAGACAAGAAGTGAAAAAAGAAGAAGAAAAATACATGTTTTCGCAGAAAATGAGGCATCAATCAGATATTATTGTTCCTCTTTACTCAACTATAATGATACTCGTGTTATCTCTACTTCCCTTTGTCAATGCTATCTCAACCAAGAGGCCTGCAACCTCGGCAACACGATTCTAATGATTCCCAACTCCATTGCACACTCTCTTAATCTACCTATTGAGACATTAAAAACTATAGTTAAGTGATGTTAATTTTAAGTGTATAAAGACTAGGCCTTTTTACTCAAAAAAGACTTCTTAAAAAACTTAAATCAAGCCTTTTTAATAAATAGGTCATGGTAGGACAAGCCTTACGTAGGCCAGGCTATAGGCTTCCAAAGAAATGGGAGAGGGTATAAAAAAAGTGAGTGTATGAGAGAGTGTGTGTTATAGAGGTATACACATGCTATAGGCCATGTCAAAAAAGTGAGTGTTTGAGAGAGTGTGTGTGAGAGAGGAGGAATAGTGTATATGGTGAGTAAGAGAGTCTAGAGTGTTTATGTAATATGTGAGTGACCTTATAATGTTGAACAAGGAAAAAAATAAAGAAAATTTGAGAGAATGTGTGATTATTAAAAATAATTTTTATTTTATATTAATTTTAAATTAAATTTATAAGTTATATTTAAGGCTTATTTTTTTTCATGCCTACAAATATGTTTTTTTTTTCTTTTAGTCAATGTAATTTTTTTATATTTTATTTTTATAATTTTTTTTTTCATTTTAAATTCTTGCAAATGTTTTTTTTTTCTTTTTAGTCACTTTACAATAATGATAACGTAACACTATTGTTGATATGATATTGTTATTGATGTGGCACCTTTTGTTGAAATGACACTAATGATGTATCCTGTGCTGACTTGTGACTTGATGATGTCATTTTTGCAACATGGCACATGCTTATTTTAGTGTGATCTCAACAATGTAAAATTTTTGTAACGAAACTTGATGGTTGAAACTAAATTGAAAATTTTAAAACTTATGATATTGAAAAATATATATATATATAAAGACAAAAAAAGAGAGTTAAATTATTTAAGCCAAATTTAAAATTAATTTTGAGGAATCCTAAAACTGCTGTCCCCTACTTCTAGTTGGCCATGCTCTGATTCTGCGTCCCCAGGAATATGATTCAGATTCGTTGGCACAAACGATCAAACCTGTGAACATTGCATCAGCATGTTTGGACTCAACGAAGTTTCTACGGACCTACCCTCACTTTTTTCACGGGTTTGGTTGATTGTTGATAGAGAAACAGAAAATGAGTAAAATAAAATAAAAATATCAAATTTTTATTATTTATTTTAGAAAAAAATAAAAGATTTTTTTTATAAATTTCACGTATTATTTTTTCTCTTAAAATATGAGAAATGTTTGTTGTAGTTGTTTTATTTTTTATTTTAAAAAATTAAACAAATTTTTATAACATAAACAATAATAAATAATATAAAGTTTAAATTTTTTAGTTAAATTTAATTTTTAATCAGAATAAAAACTTTTTTATATAATTCATTTACTTTTTTGTACGTATTTTTTATTCATCTAAATAGGTGAAGAGAAATTTCTCTATTTTTTATTTTTTATCCATTTAAATAACATACTTTTATTTTATTTCTTTTTACTTTTATTTTTCTTCTAATTCAAATATACCATTTATGAATAAAAAATATATATATATATACCATTCATCATCCCAAACAACTGCTAAATAACGCAATTTCATTATTATTATTACAGCCGATAAAAGAAAGTTTAGATATGAAAGTGAAGGGTTGACAAAACATATAGGGGGCATATAAAAATGAAATTGTTATAGGGAAGCTCAAAGACCCTTTTTTCTAAAAAAGAAACTGTAAAAGTAAACTGTTCTCAAACATCGGTTAGAGGTCACACATTTTCGGCAAGTGCATGTGGATAGACCAAGGAAGGCTGTTTTATCCATCCAGGCATTCAATGCACCGAATGCGGTGCCCTCGCCCCTCTTATTGTAACAAATCATTCATGCCAAGAAACATTATGTAAAAAAGAAAAAAAAAGAAACAATATGTAAAAGCGTTAAGCGTACTTTGGTGATAGCCCTATCATGTTGAACTAGCTATAAACTGCTCCGTTTCCCATCAAAACAGTATTCTGTCGGGTGTCCCCGAAGAGACAAAACTAAAATTGTCCTCTTATTGCATTGTTGCTGTGCATGTACCGTGAAAAGTAAATAAAAAAAAAGATAAAAGTTTGAACTGTAAATTAAATAAAAAAAGAAAAGAAAAAAATATTTTTTCCTTTTTTATATTTTCTAAAGGAAAAACAATGCATTATAATTTATATTTTTTTCCTTTCATCCGAACATTCTTAAGTATTTGTTTGGTGGAGAAGAGAGAAATAGATAAAAAAGAAATATGTGAGAAATAAGTTAGAAGGTGAGAAATAAATAAGAAATAATTTGAAATTTTAAGTTATTTAGTAAGAGAGAAATAAATGAGAAATAAAAAAAAGATAAAAAGATAAATAAAAATAGATAAAAAATAGAATAGAAATAAACAATAAGACCCAATGAGACCCACTAAAAAATTTAAAAATTTCACCTCTATTTCTTCTAAACCAAATAAGTGAAACTTGTACTAAATTTTATAATTTCTTCACCTTTCCCTCTCTCTCCTTCAAACCAAACACAATGTAAATAATCAACTTTGATTTAAGTTGTTGAAAAATGTTGAACAGAACATGATAGAACAAATAAACTTTCTCTGCTTGGAAAAACTTGCAAAAAGCAAAAGTATTCAAAATTGGGATATGTTAGGCATGCACAAAAACCTCTTTATTTAGTTTATTTACTTTTTCAGAAAGAGTTTTGATACCCCATTCTGGTGCCTGGGGGTGTATAAAAGTGAATTGAAAGGAAGAAAAAATGACATAATAGAAAGAAAAAAAAGAAATATAAAAAGAAAAAATAAAAAGAAGAGAAAAAAAAGAAAGTGCCTATAATAATTCTTTTACAAACTCATGCACCGACGGCGTCCGATCCAAGTTTATTTCACCTGCTCAAAACCAAAAATAAAAATGCATTTCTGATCATTTTAATTTATTACATAATAACGACAAGATGACTTTGGACAAGTTCCTTACGCTCTGTCTCATTCTCATCAAGCCTCACTCTTACCGGGCCTTTATCAATTATTTATCTATACATTGAAATACAAGGCAAAGCCTGTCAAGTTTAGAGGCAATGGAATGGTTCAGACGCCCCGCTTCTGCATTTTTATTCTCCTTATTTTTCTTTGTTGCTTTCTTCATCTTCTTTCCCTCGAAGGAACAAAACTATGTTACCCACTTGCCTCCTCCTTTCTTCGTCCTTTCCACTGTCAAAGAAAACCACACAAATATAACCTTCCCCTCACCCCCACCCCTTCTCCCACTTGAGCTTGTTTCCAACTTTACTCCTACGAATGAAAGCTACAATGACGACAATTAAAATGTAGAGAGATGTTTTTTTTTTTTTTCTTTAATTGCAAGTGTACGTATATGATATTCTTTTATCTAACTTACTTTGCGGTTTTGCTTTATGGAAGGAATTCCCTATTTTGGAGAAAATAGAAGAAGGTTTAGCACGAGCACGGGCCTCAATTCAGGAATCTACCCGATTCAGGAACTATACTTCGCCAAGGAGAGAAATTTTTGTCCCCACAGGATCTATTTACTGGAATTCACTTGCTTTTCATAAGTAAGCTTAAAATTTCTTAAACCCATCGTCTTTCTAAACTAGTTATGTGCAAAAGTTAATTTTGGAGTTCTAGACAAATTTTATATTCAAATTCTTGTTTAATTTATCGATCTTCATTTTATATTCTTTTAATTTTTTGTACTGTAAAATTGTTGATCAAAATTTTATAATTAAATAATTTTCATGCTTCATTTTATGTTAATTCATAACCATCATCTTAATTATATATAACATAGTTGACCTGATCATATAAAATTTAAGAAAATTTTAATTTTAATTCTTTTTTAACATTCACCATAATTTTCGTAATATTATATAATTATTGCATGCATTTAATGATAATTGATAGTGGTTCCCTGACAAATTAATTATTTTCTAAAACACCGTAATTAAACAGGAGACACGAAGAAATCATGTTGAAGAGATTCAAGGTGTGGGTGTACGAGGAGGGAGAGCAACCATTAGTGCATGATGGGCCAGTAAATGATATATACGCCATTGAAGGGCAATTTATGGATGAAATAGACAATGATGATAAGTGGAGCCAGTTCAGGGCTAGACATCCTGACGAGGCACACGTTTTGTCATTCCATTCAGTATAGCTAACGTTGTTCACTATGTTAACAAGCCTATCCGAAAGCATTCGGACTACGAACCAATTCGCCTGCAGCGCTTGGTGGAAGATTATGTTAGTGTTATTGCAGAGAAGTATCCTTATTGGAATAGAAGCGAGGGGGCAGACCATATTTTACTCTAATGTCATGATTGGGTAAGATCTTATATCGATATTGTATAGTTCCCGTAGCTAGTTTTCTTACTGCCTCTTTCCTTATGAGTTATTAATGTGAGGCTCAGGGAAAGATATATTTCGTATTTTTAATACTAATTACTTGATTACAATAGTTAGTAGTAAATTTATGAATTGAAAAACAAACAAACAAACAAATGCTTAATTGCTTAATGATTCTGCAACAAAAAAATTTATATCCAGTGTAAAACATGTCATATACTAATAAAAAAATATTAATTATTAAGTTCGTACTTATAGTCTATATGTCTTAATTAACAAAAAAGTAAATTATTAGTATAAATATTATAAGGAGAGAAATAGTAACAACACATTCTTTTGAATATATTTTTTTATTATTGACCATGAATTTATTAGAAATTATAACTTTTTGTGAATCTTACTTCTTATTTAATGAGTCTTTTTCTTGATTTTATAGTTTTGATAAATTTTAACCAAATAAATTGCATATTAGAAAGTATGTGTTAGAGTGTATTGCTAACACTCCTCATTATAAGTATAATGCATCATATTTATGATGGCCACATCAAATGGTATATATTGACTTCTTACAATAATAATATTAACAAAATTATCTTCTTACATAAAGACTCACAATTATATAACTCACAATATTATATCAATATTTCAATTTCAGCTAAATAAAGACTATAACAATAGAAAGAAGTCTAACTTTTTTTTTTTTTCTGGTAGTGATTCTAGCCCTTAGTTTGAATAAACTTCTTTAAAAAAAAATAAGAAAAAAAAAAATAAAATTTCTAAAAGTTAAATACAACTTATGCATAAGTTAAAATCAGCTTTAAGTGAAGCTAATAAGATAGAGTTGTTACAAATTAGCTCATGCATAAGTTAATTTTAGCTTTTAGAGAAGTTTATTTCATTTTTTTTTCTATTTTTTCTCTCCTAAAAATACTTATGGAAAAGTTTATCCAAATAGCTCAGTAAGTTACTTCTTTTACTTTTTTTATTTTCATGTTTCTGGTAAAACTTGCCGTTAAGGAGATTTCATTATTGCTGTCATTAGTAATTTTGTTTTAACAAATCATAATTGTTAGTAACACAAGCTTTATACTCAGGGTCCAAAAATTTCACATGGCAACCCTGAACTCTTCAAGAGCTTCATCAGGGCACTTTGCAATGCTAACACCTCAGAAGGATTTAGACCTATCAAAGATGTGTCCATACCTGAGGTGTATTTGCCCAAAAGAAAGCTAGGCCCACCCAATCTAGGGCAACATCCAAATGATCGCACCATATTAGCTTTTTTTGCTGGTAGACTCCATGGTGAAATTCGAAATATATTGCTAAATCATTGGATGGGCAAAGATATAATGACGTCCAAGTTTATGATTATCTTCCAAAGGGCAAAAACTACACCAAAATAATGGGACAAAGCAAGTTTTGCTTGTGCCCCAGTGGGTATGTAGTTGCAAGTCCTAGAGTGGTGGAAGCAATTCATGCAAGGTGTGTGCCAATGATAATTTGTAATAATTACTCTCTACCCTTTATTGATGTGCTCAAATGGAGTAAATTTTCGTTGGAGATTTCGGTGGAGAAAATACCAGAAATCAAGACTATATTACAAAGTGTTCCAAGAAATAGGTATTTGAAATTGCACATGAATGTGTTGAGAGTTCGAAGACATTTTATGATTAATCGACCAGCAAAGCCATTCGATTTGATGCATATGATACTTCACTCAATCTGACTGAGAAGGATAAAACCTTAGACTAATTGGTTAAAAATAACCGGTTATTCTTCTTTTTCTCTTAATGATTTTTTTTTTTACGATTGTCTACTTAATGTTAATTATAAATTTGTTGGTGTTTATCTGATTTTAAATATTGGTATTTTAAAAAAAAACATTAATTTTTCTCCTCATCTTGTTTTCGATATTTCTTTTAAGTGAAAGGTGCAGAAATCATGAAATAAAAAATAATTTAATCAAATTAGATTAAATTTTCAAAATCTATTTTTTTAATATTTTTAATCTTTGTATTGAATTTTACATAACGATTATTTTAGAATAGATCAAATTATTATATTTGGCGTAATATATCTTATTTTGATTCCTATTTAAAATCATGGTCTTTTTAATATCAGATTTTAAAATCGATTTTAAACAAATACAAGTGGAAAATTGTAACATCCCAATTTTAAACAACTACTGTTGTGTGAAGAGGTTCGTAGGATGTGGTTTGCATCTCCTATAAATGCCCGAATTAATGTGCCAAAGGATTCAACTTTTGGTAATTGGTTATTAACATGCTTGGATACAGGGAATGATAAACTTACGTCCGTTTGGAGTGGTTGTGAGTTTTTAGTTTTTGGTTTTCAAATTCAATTTTTAAAACAAAACGCGTTTGGCTAAAATACAGTTGAAATGATTTTTAACTCAATTTTAAAACTCTCTTATATTCATTTTCAAAACCAAGAAAAAGGATTTGTGAATTTAGTTTTTAGTTTTTTAAAAAATACACATAACTATATTTGACAATAGCCTTTCTTGCTACCGCCACCACCACCACAACCATTGTCATCGTCACCACCACTGCCACCACCACCACTACTTGCTATCGTCACCACCACCGCTGCCGCTACCATCACCACCACAACCATCGGCACCGTCACCACCATTATTGTCGCCACCACTACCACGACTATGACCACCAATATCGTCCTTCACCACCACAAGCTTCATCACACTACATCACCACTACCATCATCACCGCCACAACCATGACCACCAACATCGCCGCCACCACCACAGGCATTGTCACCACCCCCACCGACTCCGCCACCATCACCCCACCAGTATTGCCACAACTGTTGTGGTTAGCACGGCCACAATTGTCACTATTGGCACCGCCATAATCATCACCGTTAACACCCTCTCACCGCTATCATTACCACCGCCACGACTATCATTGTTGTCGTCACCACTACTACTGTCGTCATCACACAAACATATCCTTAAACTAATTTTAACAGAATAAAAAATTTCAAAGTGAGTTTATTTTAAAACCAAAAATTAGAAAAAAAAATAAAAACTAATTTTTAAAAACTAAAAACTGATTGTAGTTTTTGAAATTTTCAAAACTCACAACAAAAAATCACCCCAAACGGACCCTTATGGAGTGGATTTTTGTGTTGGTGTGGTCCATATGGAACGGTAGGAATCAACTCCTGAGGTTGGCCAAGTCCATTCAATGGGTAATAGTACCTGGACAGCTCCTTGCCCAGGCCAGATTAAAGCTAATTTTGATACAGCAGCAGGAAAAGACAAGTAACTATTTGATTGTAGTAATTTGAGGGGATTTTCTATCATTAATTAACAACATACATAAATAAATGCAAAGATAAAATCAAAAGAACTTGACAAACCCAACCTTAATTGTCAACATACGAATCACCTAAACTTTTAACTACGTAAATGGAACTTTCGTTAAGACTTCATGTAATAAATTAAAATGGAAGGACTAATGTGCAATAAGGAAAAAATAAAATAAAATTCCCTTTCCTGTAGCACCCACACAACATTACACACAGACCGCGTGCGATATACCACGATAAGAATGTAGCCAAAAAAAAAATAAAAAATACCACGATAAGAAAATAAATTTTTATTATGATTACTTTTAAGGCTTTTTAAATTGGAATAGTCATTCAACATTTTTTTTTGGGTTATTATGTGATTAGTGCGAAATATCTGTCACCTTTGTCAATGATTAATCTCTATCGGAAAACTTAGTTAACAACCTTTAATCCTTTATTTTCAATTATGTTTTTTTCATCCATAAGACTTAGACCTAAGACTTTATAAGGATCCAAACCTAATTATACTCAGACCAACGTAATGTTGGTAGTCATTGAACATTTGAACCAATAAAGGTAATATTGTTTTCAGATATAATAGATGAATTGTAGTTAAATTGATATTAATTAATATTATTTTAATTTTTAATATAATTTTGCAATGTTGGGGAAATTAGTGTGGGACTTGCAACACCAGCCTGAAAAGTTGTAGGTGGATGTGATCACTCAAAAATATTTTCCAACTAGTGGATTTTTGGAGAATATTAATAAGGATAAAACTTAGATACAATATCATAGGTATTGTTGGTATTATTTTTCAATCATAGTTGAAATTTTACCTTAGTAATTTGAGCAATAAAGAATTTCATTAAATGTTAACATCTATTACCAAGATAAAACTCCAATTCTTAGAATATGTTTGGCCCAACTTTTTTTAGTTTATTTTTTTTCTTAAAAAGAGAAGTTGGGCCAAACACATTTCATAAAAAAACTCTTAAAAAAATAAGCTACTTATTTTTATAGAACAAAATTTGAAAAAAAAAAGCTTATAATTAAATTGGTAAGAGGAGCATTTTTTCCAACTTATAAGGAGTTTATTCATGCAATCTTTTCTTTGAATCTTAACATGACCAAAAATACCATCTTTTTAATTTTTCATTGTTTTTTCAATTTGAGTACTTTACCGGCTTTCCCGTTAAATAATAATTTATTTTAATTATGTTTATTTATTGTAAGGTTTTAATTTAATTTTAAAGTATTTAGTTTAAAAAATTAAAAAATTATTTATTTTTTAACTTTTTAAATATTCTTTACATAAAATAAAAGAACATTAATAACATGAGTAAATAATATAATTAAATATTTTTTTATATTTTAAAATATGTATAATTTTTATTCTTTAAATTTAATTTAGATGCCATATTTTTAAAAAGTTTTTAATTAATAGTTAAGTTTTTGAATTCTTAATTACAACAATATATTTATTAAATAATTTTTGGATTATTTATTAAAGAAATTTAATATGTACTGACATTATTGAATTTTGTTTAAATAAATTATATTTTATCTTCTAAAAATATTATTAAACAATAATATAAATATTTTTAAATATTATTTATTTTTTAACTTTTTAAATATTCTATACATAAAATAAAAGAATATTAATAAGATGAGTAAATAACCTTATTAGAAAACAACACCAATGATGCTTATGATATTGCATTTATGTTTTGTCCTAATAATAAAGGTGCGTTTTATGTTTGGTGGTTGCTTAGGAACTCGGGCAACATTGGTGTTGGAGGCCTCATCTGCAAACCTAAAGGTCAATGGATAGGTTTTTTTTTATTTTTGGGCTCATTTGGTACTTCTACCAACACTTATGCAGAGCTTATAACTCTCTACAATGGTTTGGGATTGGCCTGGACTATCAGTTGTCGAAGTGTTTTGTGTTTCTCGAATTCGCAGAATGTTATTAATCTAGTTTCAGGTGAGCTTCCAGTTACGCACAAGTTTGCCAGGATTATTCAATTTACCAGAGACACGCTCTCCCTTGACTGGGATGTTCGTATCTAGCATATCCTATGAGAGGGTAATATGTGTGCTGATAGCTTGGCTAAAATTGGCTCTCATGCTGCTGGCTAAGGCCTTGTGGTTCTAAACTCCCCGCCTTTTGCTTTATCCTTTCTTCTTGCTGCAAATGCTTCAGAAGTTGCATTCTTGAGAGACTGATCTTTTCTTGTTTCTCTCTTTTATTCTTGTTTTGGTCTTTTTGCATTTTGTTTGTTGTCCAATTACCAAAAAAACAAAAAACAACATATATTTATAATTTAAAAATTAAACGTCATTTATAAATATTGTTACTCATAACTCATAATCATTACTCATGATATCATAATATTTTTTTATAATAATTAATTTTTAACTAAATGTGTGATATCATCAGTATTATTTTCATCAAAATATTTTTTTATAGATCATATTATTTTCATGAAAATAATCTCTTTATTCATTTCAATATAAATTTATTTTTTGTTTCAGTTCAATGTAGATGTAAAATAATTTTTTTAAAACTTTTCAAAGGAGTAATAAAAGTTCTTAAATAATTACAACAATATCTATGTATATGCATATTTCTAAATTACATAATCTTGGTAAAAAAATTAATTACACATAATATAATAAAATTTATCACTAAATAATTTAAATTAAAATTAATTTTAAAAATATAAAAATAGCTATAATATTGTCACCTACATATTGAGTCAAACCCATGAACACTACCAAGGTCATATCTAGAAATTTTAAGGCCTTAAACAAATTTTATACTTCAGTCTTATTCTAATATAACTAATCAATTTTCATTATATTCTACTTTTTTGTGTGTGAGTACAATGGTAGAACTGATGTTAGAACCTATGACCTCATACATACTACCCAAACTCTGCTACCACTCGGCTGACCCTAATGGTTCATTTGTTATATTCTTCTAATTAACTTTTTGAAATGCAAAACTGTTAATTATAATTCCATAATCAAGTAATTTTAAACATCTTGTTCTATACCATCGAGCGCATGGATCAACTAGCGTGTGGTTATTCTAATTTAATCAATGGTTTTGAGTTCAAGTCTTAGGCAACAGGTTTTGTTAAATACTCAGAGAGAGAGTTTTGTCGCTCATAGTGGTCTTATCCCGCTCAAGCAAGATTACCCTCCCGTGGAGAATACCTGCGATCTCTACCAAAAAAACATCTCACTCTATGGTAATTCATTCAATCACTATCTTGCTATATAGTTGATCTCAAATTGAATATAAAAAATAATTTTTAATAATTTCTTTTGGTAAAGACAATAGTTACAATTATTATTAATTATATTCTATAAACATTACATGCATGTAAAAGAAATTAACTTTTTAATATAATTTAATACTTCTAATAAGGTATTAATTTCTAATAAAGTATTATTAATTTCTACTGTTAGGATTTCTTTCAATACCTTCAATTTAGGACAAAAAGTCGAGACCACCAATATCAAATTAATTCTCAGTAAAACTTGAATTTGTTTCAAGATTAATATAACGTTTTTTTCAATTCATTCTATTTTAAAATGTTCAACTAATAGAATTCAAATAAAAAAGTCAAAAGTGATTTAATATTTTAAAATTTGTTCAAATATCCTATGAATAAAATAAAATAGATTGATTTAGTATGTATACAGTGTAATCAAAACCAAAAAAATATTTTTTTTATAAGAACTAAAAGAATTAGTATTCAACTAAGTGTGTGATATCATTCTATCATTTTCATCAAGTTATGTTTTTTATAGATTATACTCTTTTTATAAAATTTAATCCTATATTCATGTCAATATCAATTTTTTTTTGTTTGAGTTCAAAGTAAAACATAAAATAATTTTCTTATAACTTTTCAAATGCAATAATAATTTCTTAAAATTAATTACAAAACTATTTAGTATATACATATTTCTAAATTGTGTAATTTTGAATACAAAGTAAATTAAAAAATAATATAATAAAATTTATCAACCAATAATTAAATTGAAATTAATTTTTACAAATTAAAAAAAAATAAAAACTTGAATAAAATCTAAAGCAAACTGCCTTGCCGTAACACCCGTAAGCCTACTTAACAACGACAATGTCTTAACTAATAAAAATGATATATATATATATATATATATAAATATTTCTAAATTGTTAATTTTGATAACAAATTAATTAAAAATAATATAATAAAATTTATCAACCAATATTTAAATGAAAAATTAATTTTTACAAATTCAAAAAAAAATAAAAACTTGAATAAAATCCTAAAGCAACTGCCTGCCGTAACACCGTAAAGCCTACTCTAACAATGACATGTCTTTAACTAATAAAATGATATATATATATTATATATATATATATATATATATATATATTCAAGGTTAGTTTTGGCAGTGCCATATTTACAACCGTTCGCAAGCAAGTTTAGTCCCAAAGAGGAATGCCAGCATCACTCCCTTTTTAACATTTCTACTATTTATTAAAATTTATTGAAAATCACAAATTTAAGTGAATCTTGCCTTTATTTAATGAGTTTCTCTCTTGATTTGTAGTGAGACCCATCAAAATTTGTTATTTTCAATAAATTTCAACCAATAATAAAGAAAATGTTAGAAGAAGAGTGTTATGTTAGAGAGAGTGACGTTAGCATTCTTCCAATCCCAAATCTATCCTAGAGTATTTATTGTAAATTTTGGATTAAATTTGCTTGCGATCAAACGGGTGTGAGAGAGGACCTTAATCATGACAAAGTCTCAAATTGAAGATTAATTTCATAATTGGCTCTAAGTACTGAAACTTTTGAGAATACCTCAAGTGTCATCAAAAGTCAAGACCCTAATTATGTTAATTGCCAAAAAAAGAAATAATTTATACTAGAGTAAGATTTCTTTATTTATTTATTTTTAATCCTCCAAAAACGGAAGTTAATTATGAATAATGAATCAAGTTGACAACCTTTTTTTTTTTTTCCACCAGTGCCTCACATTTCAACGGAAACAGTCGAAATCCAACATCAACATTCTATGCATTATGTATCGTAAAATTCTATCAAATCAAATATTATAATTGTGTAATGGAGAAGTGATTCTTATCCTTAATTAAGTGCATCCTCCATCCCATTCAGAAAACGTTTCATTAAGCCTTGACCCCAACTATTCCGAACCAACCATGAGAAGTAAGTCTGTCGTCTCTAAAGTACCCTAGTTGGTCAACTTTTTTCTACAACATCCTCCTCATGCTATGTCTCCCTTCCCATCCCTTTCTTCGTACCAATTAACACAGCTTAGTAGCTGATAGGGGACATTTAGAGAGAAAAAGAGAATGAGATAGAAACAAGTGAACCATCGATCGATCACCAAATCGAGAAACTGACACAACAACCATGGCAGCAACGAATTCATGGCTTGTATTCGCCGTAACGCTTGTTCTTCCTTATCCTCCTCGCCTTCTTCAGCCCGAAACGACATAGCTCTTCTTCTTTTACCTGCCGTCAACCTTTTACCACCACCAGCAGATCTCATAACTCTTGACGCCGCAAAGGAACAACAACACAGTACTCTACCATTCACGCCTTCTTTGTCATCCACTGATGTTAATGCTACCATTGTCAAAGTAAAACCCCATCACGAAGTCGCTAACCACGTCAAAGTGTGTCTTTCTTTTTTTTCATTAAATTAAAATCTATATATTCTATAATAAAACACGATATCAATATATGTATTTTTTTTTTTTAATTGAGGTGCCTTTTTTGTTATTACTGAATTAATTGTGTTTGACTGCGTTAAGATGTGTGATTTGTGTTTCTGTATATATGTAACAGCAGAAGAGGAATAGGAACAGCAGCTTAGTGAGAATTGAAAATGACTTGGCTGAAGCGAGAGCAGCTATTCGCAGAGCGATACGAAGGAGGAACTTCACATCACCCAAGGAAGAGATCTTTGTCCCCAGAGGATGCGTTTACAGAAACGCTTATGCCTTTCATCAGTTAAGTAACTTTCAATCAATTTTATTTTTTTTTTGTCAGAACGTTTAATTAATTTAGATAGCCTTTTCCATTTACATAGGTTTTGCTTATTTTTTACTTATTTTCTATTCTCATGTATGCCTTACACACACACACACGATTACCTGCCAGAGATTAAGGGAATGAGTCCTATATTCAACATGTTCAAATTAAGGACTTTTGGAAGAATTAATCAATATACCCTAATCGGTCTAACATATTTTTTTGGTACATAATCGGTTTAACTTATAACAATGAATCACTTAATTATTTTCTATTACTTATTATTTTTTGCGTTAAAGTATGGAGAAAGTAGGAATTAGATGGAATGGAAGGTTATATATGCACGAGACACAAGTTTTATAATATCTTTTTTTATTAACGACATATCTATACTTAAAAATTTACACAAGCTATCGATAAGATTGTGTTTTTTTTGGTGTACGAAGTTACCGAAAAGTTAATTATTGATTGCCAATGTTTTTCATATGGTTCGTAGATAAAAAATAAGGATATATTTGGATAAATTTTTCTACAAGCACTTATAGGAGAAGAAAATAAGAAAAAAATTAAAAAAACTTCTTCATAAGTTAAAATTAGTTTCTCTATAAGTTAAAAATTAGCTTTTAAAAAAACTAATATAAGAGAGTTTTTACAAATTAGCTTATGCATAAGCTAATTTTAGTTTTTGCATAAACTTATTTTATTTTTTCTTTTTATTTTCTTCTCCTAATAGTGTTTATAGAAAAGTTTATTCAAACAACCCCTAAATGTTTTGATAACATTAAACGATAGTGCATAAAATAAACATTAGTAACTAGTAATCAACTTACCGATAGTACACCAAAAAAATTAACTTACCGATAACAAAATGTAACTGAAATGTAAGTTTTTAGGTATAAACATTACATTAATGTAAATTTAGTGATAGTATTGACGAAAATTAGGTGATATATATCACATTATTGTAAACGGTAATGTAATATCTACCTCTAAAAACATTTGTACCTTTGTTACACCAGATTATCAATAAATTAATTATTAGTTAACAAATAACAATAGTTATCATATTTCTTCAATTAAAAAAAAAAACAATAGCTATCATATGGTTATATGAACAATATTTTAAAAAATAAATTATGAAAATTATAAGAAAATGTAAGTAACTAATAATAAATTTATCGGTCATCAGATGTAGCTTGGTGTATATTTTTTGGAGTGGAAATTACGCTGCTGTAAATTTAAACTCATTTTTAGTTAATTTTCTTTTTAGAGAAAAAAGTCTCAAAAAATTGTTAAAAAACTAACTATAAAATGAGCTAATTCAAACACATACAAAAATTAAGATCCAAAATATATATTTGATTTGATTATGATTGTTATTGGCAATAGCTATTAGCAATTGAAATTTTTATCATTTTCGTTTTGTCTTTTTTATGAACTCGTTTTGTCTTTTATATTTTCTAACTAAATATAAGGCAACTTGATAAAAAATAATAATAATTAAGACAGGAGTTATTAACAATTAAGAGACAGAGATTTTTTTCCCACTAAATTACGAGACTTTGATTGGAAAAATAAGAAAGTAATCAAACTGTCTACAATTTTTCTCCCTCTTTCTTTTTTAGGTTATTTACACTGGCGGAATCATTTTATTGAGTAATAATCTTTTTATTTTCCCAAAATGGGGGGGCGGGAGTAATCTTTTTATTTATAAAAATAATTATAATCTTTTTGGGTAAATGACGGGGGCTATTGAGTAACAATATGCAATTGGAAAACCATGCACTAGGGAATGCTTTAATATGTTTCTTTTCGGAATTGGCCTTTCTGAAGGAATAGTTTTGTATATAAAGAAAAAAATAAATAATTTTTAGTCAAAATAAGAAAATTAACTATTAATAATATATAATAAATTATAAATTTATTAAAATTCAGTTATTTTTTATTATTAAAAAATAGATTTTTTTTTCTATAAAATAAACTAGGAACTAAATTCTTTTTTGTGATATACGAGTTTATTTTATTTCCAATAAATTTGACTTTTTCAAAATATATAAAACGTTCACATTTTGATAAAATTTATATCTTTTTTATATATAAAAAAATCTAACCCTAATTAGTGGATTTAAACAACATTGTAGTTTGTTATAAACGTTCACACATTTTATCATAATTTTAATGATTTTTTTTTTCAATTAATACATATAACTCTTCACCTTTTCTTAGAATAAATTTCTGAGTTAAATTTATTTTGAACAATATTTTTAGAGTTTGATTTTTATGCTCTATCAATATAAAAATCTTTACATTGTCAATAAATTTACTGTACATGATAATTTGTGATTTAGTAACAATGTAAAATTCCTTTATATTGTCATTACATAGACTAATTACTCTTATTTTTATTATCTATTTTTTTAATAATATAACCACTTAATAAGGAACTAATAAACAATTATTATTATCTGTTGTAATTGTATAGAAAATAAGATTCAAAACTAAATTATAGAATATGGCCAAAAAATAGCATGGAATAATGAGCGAGAAACGGAGAATATATATTTCCGTATGAGTTGATTCCCTCAGTCGTGCAGATTTTCTTGATCAATTGATGTCAACTCTTCCCTTCTGTGGGAAAAATTATTAGGTGGTCCTGGACCACCATGGTTTTTGTTAATCTACATATGACATGTAATCAAGTGTTATTAATTCTTTCTTGTGAATTGTAAAAGTTGAATATGTGTTATACACACATTAGCTAGGACCATAGACACTTGATAGTTCTGAACTATCTAATAATTTTTCCTTCTTTAAGCTTTTCGTGCACGGTGGTTTAGGTTTAGCTTCTCTCCTTCACAAAACATCAAAATGCTGTCCTTCAATTTCGCTACCTAATTCTCACTTAATAAAGTCTTCTTCATAAATCATCATAACTTTTAGTCCTAAAACTTTGTTATCTGATAAACACTTGAATATGCAAGTCGCTAGTCTTCACTGCCCACTTTTTCCCACGTCTCTTCTCCTTTGAAATTGAATACAAAAGGCAGTACAAGTCCCTTGGAATTTTTATTTTCCCTAAAGACGGGCCATAATTTATTTCCATTGTTGTTCCTTATTTTGGTCATAGTCATAACCTTGATAGAACATTCTTAAATATTGTGCAGAAGTCATATAGAGATGTTGAAGAGATTCAAAGTGTGGACTTACAAAGAAGGTGAACCACCCTTGGCACATGAAGGGCCCATGAGCTCAATTTATGGCATCGAGGGACACTTAATTGCTGAAATCGATAATAGAGTAAGCCCATTTTCGGCCCGCCATCCAGATGAGGCCCATGTCTTAATGCTACCCATAAGTGTGGCCCAAATAGTGCGGTACCTATACAAACCTCTCACCACTTACTCTCGGGATCAATTGATGCGGATCACCATTGATTATACCAACATCATAGCCCGCAGGTACCCATACTGGAACAGAAGCAAAGGAGCAGACCATTTCCTAGCCTCTTGTCATGATTGGGTAACAATTGACACCATATACTTTAAAAAAAAAATTCTGGTTTTTGATAAATTTCTCTATAGAAGAAATTAAAAAGATAAAATTAATTTAACTTCTCTCATAAGCTAAAATTAACTTATCGTTTAACTTTTATAGAAATTCTCTTATCTAACCTCTAAAAGCTAAAGTGAATAAGTTGATTTTATTTTACGGAATAAGTTTAATACATTTTGCCTTCATATTTCTTCTGTTTTTACTGAGAAATTTATCCAAACAGGACTTGAATTAACATAAATTATCAGTTTAGAAGACCAAATTGTAAATTTAGTCTATTAAATTTTAGTAATGCTGATGCAAACTATGGGTTTATATATGTTTCATTTGTTGCAGGCACCAGATATCTCAAGACAAAAATCTGGCAAAGAGCTTTTCAAGAACTTAATAAGAGTGTTATGTAATGCCAACACATCTGAAGGATTTAAGCCTGAAAAAGATGTGTCAATGCCTGAATTGAACTTGCAAGGTTATAAGTTAAGCTCACCAATTCCTAGCCAGGATGCTAATCATCGTTCTATACTTGCTTTCTTTGCTGGAGGGGTTCATGGTAGGATTAGGGAGATACTACTAAGACACTGGAAGGACAAAGATGAAGAAGTTCAAGTGCATGAGTATCTTCCCAATGGCCTTGACTATCACGGCCTCATGGGACGAAGCAAGTTTTGCTTATGCCCAAGTGGCTATGAAGTGGCAAGTCCTCGAATTGTGGAGTCTATCAATACAGGATGTGTCCCTGTAATTGTTTCAGATTACTATCAACTTCCCTTCAGTGATGTTCTTGATTGGAGTAAATTTTCATTGCATATTCCATCTAAGAGGATAGCTGAAATAAAGACCATACTGAAAAATGTTCCACATGCCAAATACTTGAAATTGCAGAAGAGAGTGATGAAAGTTCAAAGACATTTTGTGTTGAATCGACCAAGCAAGCCGTTTGATGCGCTTCATATGATTCTTCATTCGATATGGCTTAGAAGGCTCAATATCAGGCTACCCTATTGATATTTGATAATTTGATCATTCACCAATATGTGTAGAAGTTAATGAAATGTGCATTGTACAAAGTACAGACTACAAAGTAGTAAGGGTTTTCACGAGTTGTATAGGTTCGGGTTCAGGATAAAATCAAATTCAAACCAATTATATTTGATTGGATTGTTTAGTTTGAATTTAAAAAAAAATCAACAAATTCGAACTAAACCAAATCGATTAAAATCAGGTTAGTTTGGTTCGGTTCATCGGGTTATGATAAAACATAAATTATTATATTTTTCAAGCTTTTATTTTCACTTATTGTCTATTTTATATAAATATTTAATTTTATATTAAGGGAAGGTAAAAATATTCCTTATTTTTTTATTTTTTAATAACTAATTATTTATTTTATATAAAATATTTAATTTTTATATAGTTATCACTTTGATATATCATTAATTTCTTTAACTAAAATATAATAAAATATTTATATAATAAACATGGCCAAACTAAAACATTTGAAAACATTAGATAAGATCATAAGAAAATTAAAATACAAAAATTGAAGCAAAATTGAAGCTCTAAGTTTAAAATATATTGATCTAAAAGTTAAAATATAATTGGTTGGATTGGTTTGGGTTAAAAAGGATAAATTTGATAACCAAGCCAATTATGATTGGTTTGGATTTGAAGTAAAAAGAACCAATAATCGAACCACTTTAATTGATTTAGTTCGGATTGTCGGGTTAATTGATTAAATTCAATTCGATGAACACCCTTACAAAGTATATTGACCTTGGAGTAAGTTTAACACAAACAAGAGATTAAACATTCACTCTTAATTTCATCAATTTTGAAATTCCTCCCAATTGAGGAAACTATTTTATCAATTACTTCTTCCCTTGATGAATCTATAATTTTATTTTTTGAATAGTATGAAGACGAATTTCGTAAGGGAATGTGATTGGTGTTTTAGTTTTCTCTCCTTCCCATTAAGCCAAACTCTTATCCTAATTGATCAATATTATCCTTTTATTACTTGAAATCCCTTTTCCTGCAAATTATAATTTTCATGCACACACACATGCACTCACACACACATACATATATATTTGGTGTACAATAGCAATAATAAGAATAGAATGTAAGACCTTGTATATGCTACTTAAATTTCCCCATTACTAAGCCTACTTTAATAGGCACATCATTCACTCCTTAAGGGTTACAAAAAAAAGGATAACTACACAATTTTTTTAACAAACATGTAGTTTAATTTGGTTACTTTAAAATATGTTTATAAAAATAATAATTAAAATCAGGATTTCTTCACATATATGAAAAATTATAATAATTGATCATAACTTACTTAAAACAATAATAAAGGATAAGAATTAGAAAATAAATTATTATTGTATATATTTTATCAATTTTAATATATTGTATTAACATACATTAGAATTTTTTTTCTTTTTAAAAATGTTTTATAAACTATTTATTTTAAAAAATATTAAGTATATATTTATCAATTTCTGTATATTAATTATATTAATATACATTAAATACCAAATTAATATTTCTTCTCAAAATTAATTTACGTATGTATATATATATATATATATATATATATATCAACTTCTATATATTATACTAATATACATTTTAAATTTTATTTTTAAAAATGTTTTATAAACTAATTTTTATAAAATTTTAATTAAATAACAGAAAGTGTCATACTATATGTGAAAAGTCTATTTAATTATACATTTGTATAAATAAAATATTAAATGTTATACTAATATTTATTTTTAAATTTAATTTACTTATTTACACACACACACACACACACACACACACACACACACACACACACACACACATATATATATATATATATATTTATTTATTTATTTATTTATAAATATTACCTTAATAGGATTAAATATACTATGTATGTAAAGGAATAAGAATGTCTCTTGGTGATGTCAAAAAAGTGTTAGGGTTGACCCAAGTATAAGGTAGTCCTAGCCCTTGCTTTAAGTCATAGAATAAAAAGTTATCTAGTATTAATATTTATATAACATTTACAATTAGTTGATCTAGTGTAATGGTAACTAAGTTGTGTTTTTTCCTTCGTGAATAGGTTCAAACCATGTCAGAGAAAAATCACTTTTATTTTTTGTAAAGCTTCTAATTTTTTTGTTACTCTCATTCACTTACAAATTAATTGGCTTAAATCCACTTTTGGTCTTATAGTTTTACAATTATGCAATTTTGGTCTCCCACATTTTTTTTAATTAAGCAATGTTGGTCCATTGTTAGTCTATCATCAATTTTTTAATAAAAAATGCTAATATGAAACATTAGTGATGACGTGGCATTGACATGCTGATGCTGCACTAACATGGCACTTGTGACTAAAATTGCACAATCGTAATATTTTAGGGACCAAAATTGCACAATCATGATACTTTAGGGACCAAAATTAAACAATTAATTTTGTCTCAGTTTTTTATATTTTTGTTTATTTTTATTTTATTTTCTTTATCTTTTTTATTCAATTTTTTAAAAATGATCATATTAAAAATTTTAAAAATTAACATAATGCTCATAAATAAATAAATAATAATAAAATGCAAAAATAAAACAAAAATGAAAATGAAAACGAAAAAAAAACCTTGACAAAACTAAAAAAAATATAAAAAAAAAAGAAAAGAGATAAAACATATTCTCGTAATGTGTGACACTCAATTTTGTCTGGATAAATAAAGATATTGAAAAATGTCAAAACAAAGAAAATATAAAAAATGATCCTTTGTAAACCTCTATAACTTCACCTTAAGCTTAGTATCACTTGCTACTAAACTATCAAACCAACATCACATAAATTCATCCTCAACCATGCAGAAGCCTAAAACTGCAAACCATGCCTCATCAAATCTTGTCATTGTCATCACTTAAATTGACACATAAGAGCCCATCTTTATCATGCAAACAACCAAGAAAAAGATGCAACCATCCAAATATAGCATATTCAATAAAAGAAACTAATGTACTTGGAAACGAAAAAACATAAGCAATCTGACACCACCGTCTAAGCAAATAAGGAACGACCTATAGTAGGAACCTTGCTCTGAATTGATGCTACCTCATAAGTAGCACCATGGTGAATAGGTATGGAGTGATTATGGTAGCATGGTTCTGCTCAAGTGATGTGCTTATTGCATGAACATGCTACAATGACATAATTTGATGAGGCTTGATTTATGGTTCTAGACTTTCGCATAATTGAGGATAACTTCTATGATGTTGGCTTGATGGTTCAGTAGCGTGTGATAATGACTTGGAGGTGAAGTCACGAAGGCTCACAAAGAATCATTTTTTATATTCACTTTGTTTTGACATTTTTTAATATTTAGAAAAAATTGGGTGTCACACATCACAATGTATCTCTTTCCTTTCCTTTTATCTTTTTTTTAGTTCTGCCAAAGTTTTTTTTTTCCTTTTTGTTTCCTTTTGTTTCTTTTCTTTTACATTTTTATTATTTATTTATTTATGAATATTATTTTAATTTTAAAAATTTTAATATGATAATTTAAAAAATAAAAATTGAAAAATAAGACAAAATTTAGTGTGCAAATTTGGTCCCAAAGTATCATGATTGTATAATTTTGGTCCCTAAAATATCAAGATTGTGCAATTTTGGTCCTTAGTGCCACGTTAGTACACTTGTCACATCAGTATATATGTCAGACTGCCATGTCAGCATGTCAATGCCATGTCAGCATGTCAATGCCTTGTTAATTTCTATTAAAAAATTGACAACAGACTAACGATGGATCAACATTGCTCAATTGAAAAAATGTAGGGGACTAAATGTGCAATAATTTTTTTTGGGAGACCAAATTTGCATAATTGTAAAACTATAGGGACCAAAAGTAGATTTAAGCCAAATTAATTAGTCATTAATTTCAATTAAATAAGTTGTCTCTTAATATATCAATTCTCACCAAATTTAGCTCATAAAACTTTCAACAAATATAATTATTTTAATAAATTGTTGTTATTAGTTTTTTTGTCAAAAAAAAAATTGTTATTAGTTTTAAAAATATCTCTCCGCAAAATTTACTTTAGGCCTAAAAATATGTTGAGTCCATTCTACTTGGTGTTTGTAGGCAAATATCCACTTAAGACTATATTAATAATAATAAAAAAATACACTTAATGGTTACATTGATAATTATTTTGAAATGACATATGACATGACATAAATAAATATATATTATATCATCATTAAATAATGATAACGATTATTTAAAAAAAAAACTTAAAATTTGTAAGAACTAAAATTAATATTTTTTTTTCAAAAGAATCTAATCTTACTTTTATTTAATCAAATTCATCATGTGAGAAATGAAAAAAAAATGTTTGAACATTGTTAAGAAAAAAATCTCGCTAAAAGAACTTACTTCACTGTAATGTGAATATTTTGATTTTGAATAAAATTATCTTTCGTAGAAAATATTGGTGATTTAAACAAAAAGCAAAGTACAAAAATAGGAAAGAGAAGAAAATGTTATATTCACACTTAATGTGTTTGATTCTTTATTTATATGCATTTTGATGGATGCATGTGAAGAGAGAAACACATTTGTCAATATTTTTTAACAAATATCCCTTTTCATCAAATTCCTCTATTTGCTCTGTCTTAAACTTAGAGGTAAAACCAGATAGTAGGCCATAGATCTTCCACCCTTTTTTTCAGCACTATAGCCACGTATTTATGAATTTGAAAAAGGTCAACTCATGATGGTTAAATGACACACAGTAAAATGTTTCAACATAACAACTATCACTTCAAAACTTCTTCTGCACATTTACTGTTTTGTACTCAGCAATCACTCTTTTAAGGTTCTCAACCCGACCTTGAAGATTGTATAATACTCCACTCTCTTTCTAACACAACCATCATATAATGTCTCCTTTTTTACTTGGATTTGATTGCTTCAACCAACTTGATTAAGGCCAGCTTATGATGAGCTAAATGGCAATATTGTCATTTCTATTACATGGGCATTGCATCATTAAGTCTTCATGACAATATTGGTGTGAAATAAATAAGACAAATAGAATATTAGCTTCTATTTTGGTTAAATAGAATGCCTCTTATTCTATTTGTCCCATTTGTTTCACACCAATATTTCTAATCCTAACATTCTTCTAACCAAAACCTAAACTCCAAATATAATTTCTTTGTCAGTGTAACAATTCTTAATTATTACCATAAGAAAGCAAAAAGTGAATTTGTTCTACACCAAGCTTCACAACTCTGTATTCTTTGTTAATCACTCCGCTTGTTGGAACTAACATTTTATCTTCTTATGTGAACATGGAGATATTCAACAATTCACATCAATCCTTTGACATCAATTTGGATGGCATCCACCCATGTTGGGCAGACCATTTATTTGAGTTGACCAACTTGTAAATTTATACTTTTTTTAACATTTTTGAATTTAATTAGGATGTTAATTGAAACTTTATATGATATTTGTAATGATTATAGGATATATGTGATGATTATAGGATTTTTTGTGTTATGGGATTCTTATATTAGATATTATGTTATTCATGATTATGGGATGTTAATATGAGATTTTTATGATGATTATAGAATGTTTTTGCATGATGTTATAAGATTGAGGTTTTTACGATGATTATTGGATAATATGATATTTATGGTTGCTTGTGGTCAGCCTGTGATGTGAAAATATCTGCCTAATTGTCTATCTAAAATAACGAAAGGTAAACACACAAAACAAATAGAACATAAAAAAAAAAAATTCTACATTGGTTATGTACACAACTAATGTAGAAAGTCATTTTCTATATCGATTATACAAAGAATTGATGTAGAAAATAGGATTCCTACATCGTTATGTGTCATAACTAATGTATAAAACCTAGCCTTTTACATCAACTTTTTTCTCAATCAAAGTAAAAAGTCCATTTTAACAGATGTAAAAAGTCTCCTATGCATTAGTGATAAAGATAAAGTATAATACAAAATTCAAACACTATCAACATCTTAATCTTAAAAATAAATTAATAATATATTTAAATCTAAGTGATAAGAATAAGATTCTTATCTTTATCTAAATAACATCCTAAATATTTGAAACATAAATAACAAATTCTTAAAAAGACTAAATTATTCATTTTCAAACTGTAGATATTTAGGCATATCTTCAAGTTTGAAATATGCCTTTTTTTTTTTTTATGCTTGTTTTCCTTTTATTTTACTTATAATTTTTTATCATTATCTTTCTTGGGTAGGACCACCTTTACATTCGACTTCAGCTTCTCCCTCATTGCATTTATCTTTTTTTGGATAGTTTCAGCTTCTTTGTATCTTGTGGACTCCATGGTAACAACATTCCACCTTTGATAGATGTTAGAAGGTGGTTCTTCATCTACTTCTTTATTTTTCTCCTAAACATCAAGCTTTTTCAAAAACATGCATCTTTGTGCTCTCTTTTTGATTGTAGTCCTTATTTTTTGTCTTTTTTATTTGTAGGTTGCAATTTGCTCCTCTCTTATCAAATTCAAGACAATCTTTTGTCTTTCATTTGAACTTTGATCATTTCTATGTTGTTTGTATCTTTAATCACACAATTTTTATGTTCAAACAATACCTTATAGCCTTTATGGTGATTATTTTTGATTAATTTCAAGAACATATAAAACATCGAAGTTAGACCTAAGTGACTTTTAATTGTAACAACTCCTTTGTTTTCTACTGTAATGTATACTCCATTTCTAATTTTGACTTTAGAAATAACAGTTTTGTTGAGCTCTTTGAAGATCTCTCTATTGTACGTCATATGGTTTGTACAATTACCACTATTAATAAGCCAAGTTTTTGTGATTTTGTTAGTTGTAGAGCATGCCATTGTAAATAGTTATTCCTTTTCTAGTTGATCTTCAATAATGTTGACCTTTCATTGTTCTTGGTGAAACTCGCATATTTTTTCCATGTGTCCTAATTAATTGACCACGCTTGTAACATCTTGTGTCAGGCCTCCACCAACATCTCTTTTGTGGATGATTAGGTTTTTTTTTTTTTTTTTTTTTTTTTTTTTTTTTTGTAATATGGACAAGATGAAAAAGATTGAATATTATTATTTTGGTCACCTTTTCCAAAATCTTCGAGCACCTCCTTTTTTTTTGTTTTTACCACCATTGTTATTTTGTGATTTGGCTAAAAAAAACCCTCCATAGTTCTTTCTTGTCTCAAGCCTTCTTTATTTCAGTGCTTGCAATGCATGTAACACTTTTACCAAAGTGATCTTACACAAATCCTTTGTGTTACCTAAGGTGGTTATAGAAGCTTCATGTCTTTCACGTATTGTTACAATAACTTTTTCCACAATTCTGGAATTAGTAAATTAAATGCCTAGTAGTTGTACCTTATTAGCAATGCTAAGCAATTTGTTTGAGTATTCTTTGATTGTCTCAAATTCTTGCATCCATTGTAACTCAAATACCCTCATTAAATTCAATATTTCATGTTTCATATCCTTTCATCTTCTATATATTTTTCATTCAAGTAATCCCAAATCACTTTTGTTGTTTTGAGAGTCATGATTTTGGTAAAAATGATTTGTGAGACACTAATAAACAAACACATCTTTGCATTTGCGTTCTTAATTTTTCTTTCTTTGTGAATTTTTATTGGGTCATGGTGGGATTGTCTGGTAGTGAAAGAACATTATAACCCTCTTCCATTACTTTCAAGATATCTCAAGTCTTTAGGTATAACTCTATTCTCACTGCCCAAAGATCATAGCTTTCTCCATCAAGATAGGTAGAGCAATTTATGAAAAGCTTAGTTCAACTTCTATTTTCACATGTCTATAAGAAACTAAACTCTTGACACCAATTGTTGAGATTTTTGTAGAAAAAGTATTGTTCAAAAGAAAATAAGATATATTATACAGAGGTGCTTGATAACCTTTTATTCCTAGGCTCTATATGTAAAGCTAAAGTTTAACATAAACTCTAATACTAACAACATCTTAATCTTAAAAACAAAATAATAATATCTTTAAATCTAAATGATAAGAATAAGATCTTTATTTTTATTTAAATAATATTTTTAAAGATTTTAAACAAAAATAACAAATTCTTAAAAATCTAAGGATCCATTTGGGTTGTTGTGATTTTTTCGTTTTTAGCTTTCAAATGTAAATTTCAAAACGAAATGTGTTTGCAAAATTAGAGTTAAAATGGTTTTTAACCAAATTTCAAAATACTTTTACATGAATTTTCAAAAAAAAAAAAAGGATTTGTGATTATAGTTTTTAGTTTTAAAAACCATTTATTATACCTTTCCACCATCATTTTGTTAGAGCAATCACTGCCTTTTCGACGGTAAGATCGAGTCCATTACTGTCCTCCTCCTCCACTCCCTTACATACCTCCCATGTGTTGCCTAGTGTTGCCTCTACTCCTACATCAATTATATCGACTATGTTGTGTACTCCGCCCTTGCCACCAACCATGTGTCGACGCCTTACGCTACGAGGAGATTGTTGACATTGTCATGGCCTTCTTCCTTGACCTTCGCCACATGCACCTCATCTCCCACTATGCCCTTTGCTTCCAATTGCCTCGACTCTGTCTAGCACCACTGTCGCTAGATGCGTTGTTGGTGCGACCTCATTCTCTGCATTGTCAAAATATTTACTTTGACTAGATCTTTGGCCATTTGCAACTTGGCCTTTAAAATGAGTGGCCAAGAAGAACTTATTCTTCTTACTCTTCTTTGATCATATTTTTTAATTCATTGAAGAACCTTTTATCCGTTGGAATTTTAAATGGTAATTGGGGTTTTTATACTTTGATTTCATGATTAACATGTCAATTGTTTGTGAGACTTGTGATTAGATGTGATTATCGTAGCATTTGTCCCATGATTTTGAAAATATTTTTAGAATAGAAACTAGTGTTTAACAACTTCAGGAAAAACGGAAGGACTTCACCATGGATGAGTAGACAACAATGGTGGATTAAAGGAGTTGAAGAAGAGTGGAGTGGGTTGTGCAGTGTGTTGTATTTGTTTGTTGTCAATAGTTTTTTGAGAGAAAAGTAGAAGATTCACAACAAATTTTTTAAATTGAAAACAAAAAACTGGAAATAAAAATTAAAAAATCAAAGATGGTTTTAGTTTTTAAAAATTTTAAAACTTAAAATTTAAAACTTCCCAAATGGGGCCTAAATTATTTATTTTTAAACTACAAATATTTAAGCATATTTTCAATACATCATATTTGGTGACACTAAGTGTATGTTTGGTATGCAAGAAACCCCAGGAAAAGAATGGAAAGAGAGTGAAACTATCTTTCCTTCGTTTGATTCTTTAGCAAATGAGGAATAAAGATTAAAAATGGGTGACACTTTTGTACATTAAAAAACCCAAATTTATTGATCTTCAAAATGGAAGGAAAAGGAAAGAGAACATTTTTTATACATTAAAAACCCAAAGAACCATCATTTTTTGTATATTTCTTTTTTTTTGTTAGAGATATTTATGGTATTTTATAGGCTTAATTCAATTTTGGTCCCTTATTTTTTTTTAAAAAAATTTCGTTTTGGTCCTTTATCTTTTAAAATCATCGATTTGGTTTTTATCTTTTAAATTTGGGTCAAAGTTGTTCTTTTGTCATGTTAGAACTAATGTAGTTAGTATTTTATGTTTAAAATAACTAATTTTAACTTTGTGGCATTTTTAACCACCATTATTCGCAAACCCTTAAGAACCCTAAACTTTTACGAATTCAAGTACTCATAATTGGAGCAGCTTTTTCAAAAATTGATTAATGATTTTTCTGTGTCTCTTAGAGGCAATCAAAAGCGCTCAAATTTTGCAATAAATCGCTTCTTGTATCGATTAAATTTTACAGGTATTGATTGCTAGTTTATGTGTTTTAAAATTTTAATGAAATAAAATTATTATAATGGTAGTTAAAAACTGTCATTATGTTAAAATTAATTATTTTAAAAACAGTGAAACCCAGGTTCTTCTTCTTCGTCTTCAGCTAGCCTAAACAAAAAAGAACGACAGCCAAAAAAACAAAATTCTTTCAGAAACACAACATAAAATCACAATCCTATTGCTATGTAAGCTTATAGATGCAATGGAGGTATTGCTTCCCATCAACCTTAATTATCCATCTCCTTACGCAACTCAAATATCCAACTCAAATTTTGTCGTCTTAAACAACAACAACAACAAAATCCCACTTCCTTTATTTTTTTTTCTAATAAAAATTTGAGAGTAATTGGCAAAGGTTCAATTTTTACCCTTATTTCTTCTTAGAAGCGATCTTTGAAGCTTACCCATTTTGGAATTCAGAAAATCCAATGCTGACCACTATCTAAGTGTTCCTTAAATGAAGCTTCGGAGATCTTCACTATGTGTCCTTCTAAGGTTTATGCTCCTTTCCCTTTCGTCGCTATCAATGGTGAAATTCGTTGTGGAGAAGAACAACTTGACAGTGACATCACCAGACAACATCAAGGGCTTACACAGTAGCACGATTGGCAACTTCGGGATACCCTAATATGGAGCCAGCATGGTTGGGAATGTGGTGTACCCTACGAACAACAAAAAGGGTTGTAAGGAGTTCGATGAGTATATGATTTCCTTCAAATCCAATGAAAAGAAGAAAAGGAAAGAAAATGGGGAAGACAAAGAGGGGGAAGAGAGGAAGAGGAAAGAAAAAGTAAAAGAGGAATTGTTTTGTGTCAGTTTTTAATCGTTATATTTTTTTTTTGTAAATTATTATAGTATGCCATAGTAGACTTTTCCATATAAAAATTAACATTGTTGACAAAAAGGACTGAAACGGAGTATTTTAAGAAAATAAAGGACCAAATTGACGATTTTAAAAGATAAAAGATCAAAATGATTTTTTTTAAAAGATAAAAGATCAAAAATGTATTTAAGCCTATTTTATATACATACTTAATTATTTTTCTTACCAAACAACCTATAAAATTATCTAACTTTCCATTATTTTTCTTTTTTACTTTCTTTACTAAACTAAACATACCTTAAAAATATATTTTATTTATGATTTTTATGGAGATTTTATTCATGATTTTTCTCAAATCAAAATTTGAAAATAAAAATAAAAAGTAAAAACAGAATAGGAAGGAGAAGAAAATGCAAAGATATTGATTGATTGGATCCATTTTCCATACCATACCCTAAACCCTCCATTAAGCACTCCCTCCCCCGTCATGTAGCTTTTCGAACCTCAACCAAACTTGTTCAGAGAGAGAGAGAGAGTTGTTTTAGTTTACACAAAACCACAACCTAACTTGCTAGTCCCTTCACAATCATCACATAGCAACAGCATTAGCAAGCCAAGGTTGAAGAAGGCATGGCCGAGGATCGCACCTATGAAGCAGCCACCCTCCCTCCACGCGCTTCCATTCCCTCCGGCGATAACTCCGTTTGGGCCGATGTGTCCCCTCTCCTCCAAGCCGCGTGCCAAGGTCTCCTCCTTTCTCTTCTCTTCACTTCATCTCATTCTTTTTCTTAGTAAATTAAATTTACCCACATGCACTGCTTCCTTTTTTCTTTTTCTTTTTTTAACTCCTAAAACTTGATCGCCTCATACGTAAGCACTTTCTTTAAATTAAATAGATAAATAAAAATACTAGTGTCAAAGTTGCTCGTGCGTTCTTTTATCTTGCTTGACAAAATTGTGTTTTATAAACTAAGATATTAAATAATATCAATGGGGGTATTGCTATGGTGTGTTTTGCTTAACAAAATTGAGGTGGTTTTTGAAGTAACTTCCCTTGTTTGGATTGACAGATCTTCAAGAGGGAGAGCTTATTCACGGAGATAACTTCAATCTCTTTGCCGCCATGTCCGCATTGGAGGTGTTCTTTTGTCTTGCTTACTGCACTTTCAGCGAGATGTTGTGGTCATCTTTTTATCTGATTTAAAGCTGCATTTGACAGAAACAGAATTATATAGTTTTCTTATAGATAATTAGTTTTGAAATAGGATAATAAGGTTACCTTATTGCCGCGTGAGAAATGTCCACAGGTGTATGTAGAGGAAGTATTTTCTGTTTTGCATCTGTTTTGTGTATACCCTTAACTTGTTCTAGTTGCTTTTTATTGAATGTTTTTCAGATAATGGACCCGAAGATGGATTCTGGTATTGCTTGTACATTCTACTCTCTCGATGAAGCCATTGAGAATGGTGTCGCTCCAGTTCCTATTAGTGCTGATAAAACTACTGATGTTCAATGCGTGATTGACATCATGGACCATCTACTAGCTTGTGAGGTATTTATACCATGTTGCCACTGCTGTCCATATGTTTTGTTACCTTGTATGGTAGAGGCATAGCTTTGTTTTTGTAGAATTATTTCCAAGGGGGCTAAAAAATCTCTCTCTTTCTCCAAGACATACGGAAACGTCAACATATGCATGTTCATTATTGTGAGGCTGACAAATGTACAATCTTGATATGATGCTCCTTAGTCATTATTTATTTATACACAGTAATTTATTCTCTATTTTAATGCTCTGAGTACATCCAAATCTACTCTCTTTCTTAAACTTGCTTTTTCAACCATAAGCAGTATTGTAAAACATTTATCCAATAAGCATAAATTTAGTCAAATAGAAAATTAGAATTTGTGTAAACACAATTTTTAGCAATACCATAGTAACAGCTGGAACATTTTTTTTGTGTTCAATAGCTTTGTCTGTTCTACACAAGTCTTCATTATGTATTTTCCTTCTCTTTATCTTAGTTGTCGTTTGACATTGCAGGCAACATGGCACAAAGGTCATTCATTGGCGCAAACTGTCTATTCTTGCCTCTATCTCCTACGACCAGAAAGGACATCATCTCATGCCCTGTTGCACTCTTACTGTAAAGTCATACGTGCAACCTGCAAAGCTATTCTTTCAGTTGTCTCAGAGGCTCGAACACATGAAGTAAAGTATTCCAACAGCTCTTTTTTATTCTCTATTATATACGAACATTTTTTTGGCGTCATTATCTATCTGAAATTTTAAATTCTTCTGTTTGGTCAAATAAATAATGGTTTTTCTTCTTTTGGAAGAGTGTGATCATTTATTGTCCTGTTGCTATTCATTAAATTACTTTAAGAAGAAAAGTATGGAATAGAATGTTTGGACATACGATTCTTTATGTTCATTATTTATTTATTTTTATGGATCTCACTTTACGGATTAAACTTTGTGATAATTATTTGTGTCACATGAAGATTACTGATTTATGCTGGCATGCAGCCTTCCTCTAAATGGGTGCATATACATGTGGTCATAGTTGTTTGATTTCCTAACACATGCTCTACATATATGTACTTTTTATAAGCTGTGCAGATCTTGCAGAGCATTTTTCTTTTTTCTATTAATAAATGGTCATATTTATTCGTGTCAGGAAGAGGATCTATTTACCATGGCATATGGCCTTCCTTTGAGTGGAGATGGAGATGAAAAGTGTTTATCAATGCTAAACACTGTCGAAGAAACAATATCTCGCCAATTGCGTGCTTGTAAGGCTTCATCGTCAAAAAGAAGAGTATCAGAAGGTAATTGCTTGTTGAAGCTTAAAAGTTACATTTTGTTTTGTTGGTGAGGTCTCATCATAATATTGTCATAAGGTTCAAATAGTTTTGCAGAAGGGAATGAGGGTGCCACTTGGTAATGATGTTCTAGGGGAAAATATTAAACCTCAAAATTAATAACCCTTGAAGAGTGGTAATATTCTTATGTTTAAAAATGTTCTAAGTACCCGTTGTGTCTGGCGTTATTCCATCCTTGAATAATTTTGTATCCTTGATCAGCTTTTTGTACCATCCAGTATATTTGAGATATGTGCATTGTTTTAAATGTTTGATCATCTTTTTATGTTTCTCTTATAAGTTTGTTTTGCTGTGTGTACACTGGTGAAGTCAGAGAACAAAGACTAAAGAGAAATAGAAATAAGAAGTTCGGAGTTCAATGCCATAGGCAATTATGATTGCCATTCATTGCTCATAATGCCCAAATGCTATTAATAGTCTCTAAACTCAAAATCATCCTGCCTTTTCCCCAATCACAAAAAGGGGTGCAACATATGCCTCTTAATTTAGTTGTGAGCTATTTGGTTGCAGATATTGAGCCGCTTCAAAATAATCCTGATCTGGAAGAAGGCTACTGCAAAGCGCTGTTGTGTCGATTACGTTTTCGTAAGGTTTTATCCTATGTTTATTCTCTTCTAAGTTATGCAAATAATGCAGAATTACACTCATGCATAATTTATGCGTTAGACATAAGTTGAGTATATTTGTAAATAAACATACTATTTGCAATATATTTAATCAATCCACACATGTCAAAGATAAGATGATAAACATTGTAAAATTATCATGCACCCTTTGAACTTTCCTTGATTAGCATAGTTTTTAGTTCGATAAAGGAAGTCGAGGGTGTCCTACTCCCCTTATCTGCCATGTTACACATCTGGCTTTAAAACTTGGGTACCCATATCTGGAACCTTCTGTGTCCCTTACATCATGATCATCATTATTCTGGTCACAATGGCTTCATGAAGGTTCAAAAGTATGACCTCCAAACTGCCCAAGCCCCTTGCAACTACCCTAATCCTAGTGGCCTTCCCCAATGGTACTTTTATTAGTTGTTTATTTAGTGTATTTGTGCTTTCATCTTGTGACAATTCAGCTTTCATTGCAATTTCAATTCTTTCTTGTCAGCCAAGCATGCCTTATTTGACTGAAATTTCACAACATATGATTTTCTTTCAGCATTTTTACCATCTTTTGATGTCTATGAAACGACCCCAAGGAAGAGGTTTGGAGTTAGCAAGAAAACACATAGTTTCATGCATTTCAGAGATTGATTACATTCGAAAGTCTTCAGAATTTCTTAGAGCTAATGCTCATGGAATATCTGAACAAAACATAGACAATACAACTGCATCCAGTTGTCAACCAATTGGCTTTGATGCTAGTTTAAACTGTAGATTATCAGCCCCAACACCACCACGGGCAATCAAGATTCTTTCTTGGGAAAAGGTAAGTGTTTATAGGGTTACTTTTAATGCATGAAACTTAATTCCATTGTTATAATGTCTCCGGTTTATCTCTTCCAGGCCCTCGATTATTTCATCAAACTCCTTCAAGATCTAGACATTATATGTTCTTACTCATTGGACCCATCGTTGGAAGCTGCTTTACTCTTTGTGGTTAAATTCCAGAAATCTCTACCTGATTTGGTTGCTAGATCCCATCTTCAGGTGGATCTTCAAATATTCCTTGATTCTCCTTGATTTGATGAGTGTTTTCTTGTCTTGTTCTGGCTACTTTAGTAGCTATTTAATTAATTAAATTTATATTTTCAATTAGATTTTTTTCTTTTTTCAACTGCTGTCTCTTACGAGACAGCCAGGAAGAGAAATATATATTACCTTTTATGAGCATTACCTTATTTAATATATTGAAAATTTAAATTTCTTTCTACCTTATGTGAAGGAATCAGCCTTTTGAAAAGGCTGCCTACTATAGACCATGTGGGTCTGACCCTTCCCAGAACCTTGCCCATTGCGGGAGCTTTATGGCACCAGGTTGCCCTTTTTTTAATATTTGATAGTGTTAATTGATAAACATGTATTACTTGTAACCTGATGATTTGACAATGTTAATGTTATAATTTATATTATCACTGTTTTTACCTTGTTGAACAGAATATTAGGGAGTTACATCACTATAAAGCTTACGTCTATTAGTCAAAATATTAAAGGATGATAGAGACTTGGGTATTATGGGATGCCTAAGTCCCACATCGAGTAGTATGGGATGTTCGATGGAGTATTTAAGTGCTTGGTTTTCCCCCTTTAACAGCTAGCTTTTAAGGGAGGGTTCCCCAAGTGCTTAGGTGCTTATCAAAGGAACTATTATCCGTGGCTAAGCACAGCACCAGATTTATTGTAACACTTGCACTTTTGGAAGAACTTGTTATGGGGATGCTAGAGACACAAAGGAACACTTATTATGTCTTCATGTTTCTTATTGGAATGTTGATACATGTCTTTGTGCTATTGGTCCATTGTATCACTGTATCCTTTCCTGTAAAGGCATGCTAGATATTCACAGTAGTAGAATTTTACTTACTACTATTGTTTTATGCTCTGTTCTCCAACATCAACCATTAAAACTTGTTATCAGCTTTTGCTGGTCCAGGACGGGAAACTATATGGTCGGGATCCTATGTTTTCTATGATCACTAGGGCTGCTGGATTACCTGAAGTCACAGAGAATCATGACATTCAGAAAAATGAATTTATGGTGCAACTAGGACAGGTAATGCAATTATAGCCATTTGGCATGGCATACCATTAATAATCTACATAACTCCTTTCACTCTTTTGTATGTGTTCCTGAGCTTGTATGGACATGCATGCTTTTGATGATGATCATCATCTTTTTAACTGAAGTTATCAAAGCTCAATTACTACCTTTTGTTTAATTTTGTTTAGTTTCTATAATCAACCTGGATTTTGACTCAAGGACAGTATCGTTCGAATATGAATTCTTTTCCCATAAGAAACAGTTGCACAACTCGTGATTTGTTTAATTAGACACTCTGTATAATCTGTACAAATATTGTGCATGCAGTTGGTGATAAATTTACTCAAAATACTTTGTACAAATGCTGCATGGCAAAGGCGTAAGCTAGGGAAAATGTTACAAGACTGGCGTGTCACCTATGTACAGGTGTGTGTCCTTTGCTTGTTGTCCAGAGTATAATACGAATTTCCCCTCCCCCTTTATCTTTCCTATGCTGTAAAATCTGCTTGAAAATGTTTATTATTAAGAGTTGCATTTTCTTCTTTTAGTGAATCATATATAGTCTCAGTGAAATACACAGAAATGGATGGGGTTGAGGAAGGAAAATACAACAAGTCCCACTCAAAATTTTGCTACATTCAGTTACATATAACATGCCTTATTTTCTTTAAGAATTTGAATTAAATTTTAGGAAGGTTTTCACGAATGCTTCTTAATTCTTATCGTTCTTTGATACAGGTGGCTGAAATTATAATTTGAGATTTTTTTAACTGGCATTATCTTATTCTGAGAGAAACATTTTTTGGCGGGGGGGTGGGGGGGGGTTGTCTGGAATTACATCATTTAGTATTCTTTTGAATCTTTCGAGTTACTAGTGTTTGTTTTTCCTATTTGACAGCAAAAAACACCCCCATCCTCCTCTAAAAAACACAACAAAAAAAAGTAGAAAATGCAAAGGAATACACTAGAAATTTGGTATAGGGGAAGAGATCAAATGGTCAAGATATCCCAGCATTTGGTGTAGGATTCAGCTTCTATGTTTAATACAAATACATATATTTTATGACTTCCCGGAAGTTCATTTAAAGCTAATCTGTTAATTTAATCTTGCATTCCTCTACAGCTGGAGATGGCTTTTAAAAATGAGTTTGAAGAAGCCTCAAAAACTTCAAACAATAAGGTTTGTTGCTTGTGAGTTTACCATTTGTCTTCAAAAAGTTATCACATGCCTTTGAGAAATAATGTTAAACACACATGGAAGTGAATTTTCTCATGTTGCAGCACACGTGCTTTTAATGGACATAAATTGGTTGATTGTCTATTAGCTGTTATCACTAAACTACAATTCATCAGCTAATTTATAATTTTGCTCTGTTTTAGCAGAAAATATGTTTCAAAATATACCAACACATTCTCGCATGGGTAGAAGAGCAAACTTATTGGATAGCTTTTCGATTTCTCAATTTGGGATTTGAATTGGAACTCTACTCTGTCCATGATTATTGCATGGTATACTGGTATATTTATGTTGTGTTGATCAAGCTCGCAGAGAAGAAACATCTCCGGATGGCAATGAGCAGTGACTTTGGTATGTGACAGTAATTCATCAAGAGTTTTTATTAAGAAAAGTGATTCATGATCATATGTGAGAGGGAATACCCTGGTTTATGTTTGTGAACAGTTTAATGACTCTCACAGTAGTATGATTAAGAATTCTTGTAATACTGCATTTGGTTATTAGAAGAAAAAATAAGCTTATGCTGACTCTGACTTCAATATGTACCTATATCCTGTTGACCAGCTAAGAAAAAGACAAAGAAAAAAAGGGATTCTTTTAAGGATGGCGAAATGGATTATCAGATCCCAGCAGCTGTCTTGTTTCTTCAAAGCCAAATATATCTAGCTGAGGGGCTAAGCATGGTAATACCGCATATATTTTCCCAATGATATTGTCTTTCATTATTTCATCTAGGAATAGAGATTTGAGACATTAGTGGCTTGAAATTTTCCACCCAGATCTGTAGGTTCTAGAATTTTGTAGTCTGTACATAAAATCTGAGAACCCTATTTTACCAAATTGACGTGGCCATATTGACTACCTGTACATGATAATTTACTTTAACCGTGTATTTTTCCTTTGTTATTTGATCCAATTTAGTGGACTTACATTCTGCAGCAATCCAATTATTTTTCTAGATGTTTGCTGCTTTGAGGAATGAGCGCAGAATTGTTCCACTGCAAAGCCCTTTCAATACAGAACATGAGGTAAGGTTTTCTGTTTCACCATATACAATTTTCAAACGTATTAAAAATGTTAAAAAACGACGTGTCTTTGGTAAAACTAAAATTTAGTGTTGAGTTTTTTGTGTCTACAAATTAAGTGCCAAACTTTTAATGTTTGAATTTTTTTTTTCCAGTGTATTAATATTTAATATAATAAAATAAGATTACACTAATGGCTACTATTTCAATTAGTTTACTGCTTTCAGAAATTTTTCACTAATTTCAATTTTGGCACGTAATCAAACCCACTTAATTTCAATGACAAATCTTTTTCATTACCAGTGTTGGATTGAGTTTTCAGATGTGCCCTAATCCTTTTTTTTTTTTTTTCTTTTGGAACCAACAAAGACTTATTGCTCATACGTCAGATACTAAATTATGGTTTCATAGTCCCCACTCCCCACCATTTCATTGCTGTGGCTAATATATCTTATGCTATGGATAATTAATTATTAAATATTGTATTTGTTATATACAAGTATAGATTTGCCAGAGGTTAATGAGAAACTTTCAATAAATTATCTAAACTGCATTTAGAGGCTTTTCTATGGTATCCAGGTACATTTTGTGAATCAATCATCTAAGAGATCCAGAGATATTTAGTAAACTGTACCATTGGTGATACTTAAGAATAATATGCATACGTAGCTCAAGACAAATTTGTGTGTGGCTAACCCCCAAAAAGTCCATTACAATGGGCAACTGTGGAAATGCATACACTATGAATCAAGTTTTTCATTTGCAACTTAATTCACGTGTAAACTTTTCTCCAGATATTTATTCAGCAATTCGAGCTTTTACAGAAAGCTTGCGTTCCTGATCACATCTCATATGTGACATTCAAGGAGTCAACTATCCATGCTAACTTCTCTGTGAGTATTCTTTTAGAAACTATTAGTGTTGTTGCTTTTAGAGACAGGTGTTTTTACTTGTTTGTTTCCCCTTCAGACCCTAGCTACGTGTGATTACTTCAAGGAAGCTCAGAGGATTGCAAAAGAGGTGAAAAGTAGTTTTGCCAATGACCCTGACACAATGGCTGAGCTGCGCAGAGTAGAGCAAGTAGCAGAGCGCAACAGCATTGCCTTGAATGTTTGCCGGGCAGGAGCCCTTGACCCAAAGTTGAAGATTTCTTTTACATTCTGTCATCATCCTTTCTATGCTACTGCTATTGTGAAGAGATCCTGATAGTAGATTCAACCAATTTTGAGACATGTTACAGGGTGTTAGGAGCAAATGAGTTGTGGCATTAGCAGTTGTAACACTATTATTTTTTCAAACAATTTTTGTGGTTCATATATTAGATTGAAATTGTAATTTTTTAATGATAAAGAAATAAAAAAAATATTTATGGTAATTTCATGGCTGCACCCGAAAAGCAGAAAAGAGAACTTTTTTTTTTAAGTGTCTTGACACTTGGGGCAACTTGTTCAAAGCTGAAATGGAAATGCTTCCTACTTGCTTTACTCAATCAACGTATTATATTTAGATTTTTTTTTATTATTATTATCTGAGCCTCGGTATTCGGAATTCTCTAAGTGTATGTTTTTCATTCAAAAGACTTCAATCCAAGATGTTGCTTAAGAAAAATTAAACTCTACATGGAGTAATTGGTGTTGGTATTATGTTTAAAATGTGTTAAAATAAGTATTGAAAAATGTCTGTATGTAGCATTTAAGTTATCTTTTTAAGTTTGTGAGTTATATTTTTTAAAAACTTATTTAATTATTTAGATTTTTGTTTAAAAAGGCACAAGCAATTTACAATCTGGTACTCCAGTTATGGTAGCTGCAATCTGAAGATAATAGGCTCTGCCGTGGGTCTGTAGTAGCATAGTCAGAAGATAGATTCTTCTCTAGTTTATAACCTTTGAAAAGACACTAGCTTCCCTAAAAACATGGGAAATCCTAACCTCCCAATCCCTATTAATCCAACCCCGGATAGTATCAACCATAGCTCGAAAAGGGTGAAGGTCCTTGACACCTCTTGTGACAAACTGGACAACAATTTTTGAATCACATTCACTCCATATACGCCTCAACCCCTCGTTCCAAGCAACCTCCAAAGTAGACAAAATCCTCACAACTCGAACATGATAACATTGGATGATCTTAAGTTCGTCAAGAAACCGAGCAGCCACTCTCCATGTGCATTCCTAAACACCTGCGCATGCAGCCTTAAGGCCACCTTCCTTCACAGACGCATCTGTATTTACTTTAGCCCAGTGCAACATAGGAGGATTCCAGCTAATAAACCGTTGCTGGTACAAATTCCTATTAGAAATTGACCAAATAGTCTCCAAATTCGAGTGTACACATTGATGGGCTCTTTGTTAAATAGCCTTGCAACAATGCCATATAACATTGACCCCCACTGCAAAAAATACTCGCCAACTAATATTCTCTTGCACATAATGATAATCAATAAGGTTAGTAACTAACAGCTTGTGCAAGCCATTAGTCCAAAAACTAGGACTCAGATTAGGATGGAGGTGCTACCAGACGTTCCTTGCATTAACACAATCCCGCAACAGGTGCAAAGATGTTTCATCATCACACTGGCAAATGGGACAAGTAGCAGTACTTGCCAACCCTCAAGACTCCCGAAAAGCATTAGTTATAACTCCAACATGAATAACCTTACCCCTCGTGGAAAAAGCCCCATCCGAGGTATAGTTCCAGATAAAACAATCATTTCCTAATGATTCCTTAAGCACCCCCTGACCCACAATCTTAGAGACAATTCCAACAGGTAGAAGGGATTGAAACTTCTCTAAATCCCACAACTCTTCATTCAACGCAAAATCCCTCACACAAAGTCCAAATCAAGGGTAGGAGGAGGCATAAGTGAGTGATCTTCAAGAGCAATACCTGATGGAAGCCTCCTATCCTTCCAAAATCGGGTTGTCCGCCCATTACCAACAATCCATCTTCCTTCTAACAACGTAGCCTGCCAGGTTGACGAAATGCCCTTCCAAATATTCGAACCTTGGCTTACACTCCTCACTATAGAGATAGTAAAACTCCCACAACCATACTTACTTTTGAGCACTCGAACCCAAAGGGCATTCGAGTTACCCAACAAAGCTTCATAACAAGAGCCTTATTAAAAGTATGTAGATCACGAAACCCTAAACCACCAACATCTTTAGGGCAACAAAACTTATTCCAGGCAATGGAATGACACCTTCGATGATCCTGAACATCCCTCTAAACAATGCTTCTATTCATGCTCTCCAACTTTTGACAAATCTGCTTAGGTAGAAGGACAATTTGCCTTGTATACGTAGGTAGAGCCGTAACAACAGCTTTGGCTAAAGTACATCTCCTTGCAAAGGACAGATGGGAAGCCCTCCAAGCACTCAAACGCCGTTGGGTTTTTTTCCAGCAAATAAGAATAGCACTCCTTTTTTTTTCCCTGCCATGCAAAAATGGCACTCCAAGGTACTTACCAACAATGGCAACACTTATACTATAGTTACTATACTAAAACACATCCCCACTTACGGGGGCGGATCAAACTTAGATGAGGATGTGTAAATACACTCTCTTAATTTGATAAAATTATAAATAAATATGTTAACTTTTTATATTTTACCTCCTTTATTTTAATATATTTGAACCCACTACTAAGGATGGATCTATAATTAAATAAGAATGTGTAAATGCATTCCCTTAATTTGATAAAATTACAAATAAATATGTTAATTTTTTATATTTTGCCTCCCTTATTTTTATATATTTGAAATCATTATTTTCAATTTTTTACTTCTTTCATGTATTTATTATTTTTTATTGACAATGAGTTAATTATTCAACGATTTCAAAATATGAAATCACGTAGAGGACAATTCTAAGTAGGGGTGTTCGCGGATTGGATTGGATCGGTTTTGAAGAGAAAAACCATTTGATCTAATCATTTCGGTTTTGTTATTTCATCATCTAATCGGTTTGGTTTAAAATTTAAATCCAATCCAATCCAATCCAATTTAAAGCGGTTTGGATTGGATCGATTTTTGATTTTAATCTTACTATTATTTAAAAAAAAATGTTAAATAAATAATATGATATATAATAAATGTGTTAAAAAATAATTTAAAATATCAAATATTTTATTAATGAGTCATTATATAACTAATACTAGTATAACTCTTCGAATATATATTATTAAAAATAAATTTACACAACTTAATAATTATGTTTATGTATCTTTACTCAAATAGTTACTAAAAAACTATCTTTAAATAAATATATTTTTATAAACAAGTATAATTTATGTGATAATTTTACAAATATATAAGAAATAAAAATATAAACATGAGTGATATTAGAAAATTACAAGTGAAAATATATATGCATGTATAAGTTCGGTTTGGATTGGATTGGATTGGTTTTCAAAATCAAATCTGAAATCCGATCCAATCCAATAAAAAATTTTGGTTTTTTCAATTTTCAATTTTTCGGTTTTCGGTTTATTCGGTTTTCAGTTTTTTAGATCGGTTTTTTTGATTTTCATTGAATTGGATCGGTTTATGAACACCCCTAATTCTAAGGTATGTAATTTATCTGATTAGATATATTAAAATTTTATGATTTTAACATGTATGTTTTTATGTTTATATGTATGATAATTATTATTATTATTTTTTATTTTTTAAATAGATTGTCCTCACTAACCCAAGGTCTTGGATCTGCTACTGCCCACTTAGGTGTCTGAGTGTTCTTGGTTTTTGCAGGTGGCCACCGTTGTTCCATCAACTACAATCAACCACAATTGTTGACCTTAGAACATTCCAACATTTAATCATCAGCTCCGACGTGCACCTGACCTTAGAACAAGACACATTTTCGATATGAACAATCTCTTAACTATTACTTAACATGTGTCAAGCATTTTTCATTAAATGTTCAATTAAGAAAATATTTTAATCAATTAGAAATTAGAATATTTGAACAAACGCCTTTTTATATGTCTCAAATACTTAGGTGTTTGTTTATATAAATATGTTTTCTTTCTTTCTACTTTTTACTTAACCAAATAATAGAAAAGAAAAGTTTTAACTTATTTTTTTCTTTTACTAAATAACTTATAAAATCATCGCACCCCAAAAAATAGATGAATTGACTATCAGACAATCGATCATCTTTCCCTATAGACAATCGACCATCTACTTTACTATGTTTAAATTAAGTATATGAGTATATGACGGTTAAAAGGAGGAGCTCCGTCTAAATTGCATCGCATCCAACAGTAAAGAAAATACAAAAGCAAAAATAAAATAATATACACAATCCTAAGAAAACAAATAAAAGATAAAAAACATTTAATACAACAATTTTTTTTTAAAAATATTTTATATTCAATAATATTTATTTATAAATCTTAACAAATATCTACAACACTCTTAGCATTTACCTTAAAAAATCAGGAAAATTCTGGAGTAGAAGACGATGCATAACATGAAATTTTCTGAAAAAAGACGAAACTTTTCGCCTTCGACATCCTCCAAATGACATGGGTGAATCCGAAGGTTGCAGAAACTTTATTCTACCAAAAGGAATACAGTGATATTTCCGTATAACAAGATTTTCGAGTAAACATGACATATTATATGTTTTTTTTTGTGTGTGTGTGTGGTGTCTAGCTTCAATGTGATATAAAATATAAAATTAAATTTACAAAATATAAACAAGGTTTGAATTGCCATGGACCAGGTTTAGATCGTTGGTTAATTTCACTGTCGGTGTTCGCGAGGCTGGGGGTCGACGCATGAACAACCGAATTCCTCTTTGAATCCAACCCATGTTATTTGCACATCCCACCGACTCCACTAACCTATAACACTAAACACAGTATTTGCTGTTAATTCAGATTTTAAGAAGAAAAGGTTAACTTATAGGAAAGTTTTTTCAGATTATATCACTATGCCTAAGTGATTACGGTATTTAATTTTAAAAATTTTCAGTGTGAATTAATTCTTATTTATTTTTTCTAGTATAGATAAAACCTATTCAAGTAACATTTTATTGACATATTCTAACGTAAATTATTATTCTCTAAGCAGCTAGAAAAATTGCACCAGTTTTTTCATGTTACGAATTTAATTTTTATATATTAGTATAAAAAATTTTACACTATCAATTAAAAATTATCCTATATATATATTTTTTAAAAATATTATAAAAATCTTAACAATAATCTTTGCTTGGATAACAATATAAAAATATTTTATATTATCAATGACTTGTAATTAAATTCTTATATTATTGTGAATAGGACGCCCTGGATTGCTATCATGGCTTTCAGCCGCAGAAGCAGATCACCAAAAAGAACTGAAGAAGCACAAATATTATATTTATTAAATTAAATTATAACAAATACTTCTCTAAAGTAATACCTTCCGTGGCCTTTGGAAATAATTGGCTTGACTGTTGAATAAATTCTAAATTTTATTAGAAAAATTTTAAAACCTTATCTTATTTTGACATCAGAACATATCATAATAAAAATTGAACCTATATACAATAATAGTGAGGAAAATTTGATTGTATCTTAATTATACCTTTATTTTTGAGATCGCTAACCATATTTTGTTTCTATAATTTGCTGTAATATTAACTTTATTAGTTACTGTAATTAAAATATAATCAAAATTTTTCTCATTAAACAATGTCATTTTACACACATTATTTTTAACAAACAAATGCAAAAACAAAAATGCTTACAGATGTTAGGAAAGGTTCTAAAATTAACCACGTACGTGCACATTGAATGCTTTCAAATTGTCAGGTCTGTTTGTATTAAATTTCATTAAAAATTTTCATGTAGTTTAGCCATATTGTAATAGTAGAATAATATTATTTGTTGCGAATTTTTCTAGCACATACTAATGAACATTGATCAGGATACTTGTTAACAAATAACAATTTAAAATTTAAAAATTAAATAAGAATTATTTTTTTAAGTTTTTAATATAGTAAAAATTATTCTTTTATTAAACATCTTTATTTTTTTCAATTCCTTGATAAGTTTCCTTATAACATTTGTTAGCGCTCTTAAGCTAATAAAGACTGCTGTATGGTTTACAATATTATTCTTAAAAAAAAAAAGCAATATTAAAAAATGCTGAATACCACCAAATGTTCTCGACAAAGCCTCACAAATCAAACGTAGCATGTATTTTTGAATCCTATATGTTAATATGAAAAAATGTCATATTACGAGAAAAAAAGAAGGCATAAAAGCAAATTTAATAGATCATACGTATACAATGGTGAGTTTTATGACAGTTTTTTGTGTATCTTTCTCTTATAATGTAGCATTTATGTTCTTTTATGGTAGCATTTATGTTAATTAGTAAGTAGCATTATTATCTGTTCTCATAACGAATGTTCCAAGAACACTTGTTGAAAAGAAATGATAAATATCTAATAAAATGTATAAAATTCTGTATATTAAAAACTTAAAAAAATTATTATTCATTTTATTTTTTTAAATCTTGAACAAGTGTCTTAAGGATACTTATTAATATTATATTAACTATATATATATATATATTAAAATAATTATCACTTTAATTTTACTTTGATTTAACTTATTTATCACTTTAAAAATTAAAAAGTATTGATTAATTTTAACATTATTCCTATTTTTCAGTATCTCAAATAATAAAAATAAAAGAACATTATAAAATAAAAAATAAGATAACCAAATATATTTGTAATTTTAAAATATTTTTTTATAAATTATGACAATTATTTCAAAACGAATAAATGGAGACTTGTGGGATGTTAAATTATATTTCTTAGACAGACCAGTGCGGCAGTGTCCTTGAATTGTTTTTTTTTCCCTCCCATTTTAAAATAGAAAAGGGAATCTTAAATATGCCATGTGATGTGCATGAACGATGTGTAGATGCGTGTTATTGTCGATGAACAGAACATCGTGGTTGGATGTTCAGAAATCAGAAGTATGTTAAGTTGAAAGGAATATCCCAACAAATATATGCAAACACAAACTAGTGGGGCAATATTGATTCTTCTATAATTGGCAAGTTGGATACAAAAGATATCCTACAAATTAAAATAAATATTTATATATGCTCATATTTATATTTTTATCTAATTTTGAAATAGTAAATTTAATTTCACTTAAAAAATAAGTTGTACCTAACTGTCTATATTTTTCCATAACATATATTTTTGTTAATAATGAAGAATTTATATTTTTAAATAAGATTAGTAGTTCATTTTTTTTGAAATATGGCACAAATGATTAAAATAATATTTTTTATAAAAGTTTATTGAGAGTGAGCATATTAAGTGAGATGATTAGATGAGTATTTTATGATGTGCAATAGTGAGAGGAACAGACTATAATTATTGAATATTCAGTATATATCAAATTATAAATCAAGGTTATGCTATTTTTTAATTGAATATGTAATTTTTTTATTAAATTTATAATTTCAGTCGTTTATGTAAAATTAGATCATTAATATTAACAATTATTATCCATATAAAGATAGTAATCTCATTTGATACAGTCAAACTTCACAGTAATGCTAGAAAATTGGAAATTGTTAAGTAAAAGTAGAAAGGATGGTTTCTCTGAGGTTAAAAGTTATTTCCAAAGCCACTTTCGTTAAAAGCAAAAGCTATGGCTACAGTTTTATTTTTCATTTTTTTAAACATGGTTTCATAGTCTCGTTTTGATAGCGAAAACAAAAAGTTTCTATTTTAAAAAAGTGTGTCTATATAACTTTTTCTTTTTTAAGTGTGGCTTCAGCTTTTATTTTTGTCCAAAATCATTTGCTCAAGAATATCCGTGAACACTTCAAAAAAAGAAGAAGAAGAATATCCATGAATCAATTTACACATATACAGTACTTTTCATATATAATTATGTAAATCATTTAATGATATTTTGATCTTATTATAACTATTCTTAAATTAATTTAAAATGTACACATATTTCGTGTAATTTATATAACTATTTTTTTGTTTAATTAGATATTTTTTTGGTAGGGTGTTTAATTAGTATTTGTTTACAATTAAAAAGGTAATGACAGCTCAATATATATTTAGTTGTACGTCTTACTTTTATACAGTCAAAATTAATACTTTGATGTTCTAATTTTAATCTTTTTTTATTTTTTTAAATATTTTTATTGTAACTATTATTTTTTGTTTCATTTTGGTTATTTATATTTTTATTTGATTTCAATTAGGTTCTTTTTAACAATTTTGTCTGTTTTTTGCCTTAAGAAATTGTGACATTTTTGTCAATGATGATAATTTTTGACTACCACTAAGATTAATAAGTTAACAAAAAAATCAAATTAAAACTAATAAGAGAAATAAAAAGATCAAAATAAAATAAAAAGGTTAAAGAATCAATCTAAAATGATTAAAATAAAAAGTTAAAAAAACCAAAGTATTATATATTTTCTTTTTTATAATATTCTCATTTTCTTTTGCATGAGTAAAATAATAATTTATATTAAATTAAAACTAAATAACTTAATTATTGTAACTAAAAGCATGTCATTGGTTATCAAATAGCAAATGCATAATGCTATATTTTCTAAAATATTTTTAATTACCATTCTATTATTTAATAAAATTTTAAAATTTAATGTATTTAAAGTTTTAAATGATAGAATGTTTTTTTAATTTTTTTATTGGCTAAATTTAGTACAAAAATCCGTTTAAAAGATATAAAATTATTCATATTAAAATATTATTTAAAAAATTGTTAGGATTGTGTATCATTACATATTTCTTAAATAATATTTTAGTTTATATTTATCTTTATATTATTAAAATTCATAATAAGTAAATAATTTTAAATTTATAAATTATATTATAATTAAAATTTATAATAAGTATTTCTAAACATATAAATTATATTTAGATTTACAGAGAATAATTCAAATTATGATATAAGAGTTATTTTTAACCATCGACAATTTCTTTAAAAAATATAAAAATTCAATTTAAAGATATGGATAAAATATGGTAGATTGATAGCGATAAACCGATTAAGAAGATCAAATTTATAAAAAAGAATATAAAAGATTAAAAGGATCAATAGTAGTTTGATATGGTTGAGATAGAATATTTTTGGCTAATTGCAAGAGTAGTATGTAAAATGCATGTCTAAAGGACAAAAGAGAAAGAATATTCTGAATTGAGAAAGTGATCTCATTGTTTAATTTATGTATTCTAATTTATAATATTTATAAGAATAAATCTAATATTCTTGCATTGAAAGTACTAAAGAGTGAGAAAATATTTGAATTTTCCTGAGTATCGTAGGCAATCAACCGTGTTCGAGTTTAAAATTTACAATGTATTTTGTTGATTGAAAATAAGAGAGAAGGAGAAGACATTTTTTTTTCATTGTTTGGGTGACTAAAAATATAAAAAGAAGAGGAGTAATTGAGTGGCACCCATAACTTAAAAAAACTCTCCATGAGTGAAATGAGGGACTTGAATTTTCTTCGACAAAACTTTCTTGAACCTCAATCTGTCTCTAATTTTTTTTTCTCCATTCTCCTTTTCCTTTTCCTTTTGATTTTCTTGGTTGCACTGTAGGAGAGGATCTAATTAGTGAAATGAGGAAAAAGGTTGTGATTTTATTTTTGTTTTAAGTATTTAAAAATTAAATAATTTTTAACATATACGCTTATAATTTACTTTTAATATTCTAATTAGTAAATTGAAAAATAAAAATAATATTAAAAACAATAAAAATTAACGTTCATAATATATTAAAAATTAAAAATAAATTATAAAAGTAATTTATATATAAGTAACTTATTTAAATAAAATAATAAATACATTACTTAATTAAATTATGCACTTAAAAATAATCTAATTATCTTAATTTAAATTATTTTTCATTACTTTAATTATCTTAATTAATATTCTTTATTTTGTTAGTTATGTCAACATTAAATTAATTATAGTTAATGGTAAGGACAAAAAAAGAACACTTAAAAAATGTCAGGAATCTAAAATTGACAAATTTTTTTGTAAGAACTAAAATCTGATAGAGTCATATTTGCAGGGCCTTAAAACATATTTAAGTCAAATATAAATTATGTTCAAATGACAAAATTGTTGTTTCATAAAATTATATATAATTTTTTAAACGTAATTTTTAATTTAATTTTTACAAAAAAAATATAATTTTAATTGAAGTATACAATATTAGTTTTTATTTATGTAGTTACTTTTTTAAAATTATAAAAAAATTATGTAAGTTTTTTAAAATTATAATTATTATTCAAATAAATTTCTTAAAAAAAAATTTGAATAATAATTATTTAATTTTTAATATTTTAATTAATAATGTAATTTAAATTTACATGTCAAAATTATTTTATATATATATATTACTATATATTATATGGAATATATATAAAGAGAAGGGGAGGAAAAGAGAGAATTTATTCTATCTGTTGCTTTCTAATTCAGTTTTCTCTTTAAAATAAGAAATACATTGAAGTAATATAATAAGGAATAGAATAAGATAATTATCCTATTTTATCCTATCATATCTTAACCACTAAACAGACTCTTAACGTTTTTCTTTAAAAAAAAAGAAAAACACGTTAGTGTTGGTTTAAAGTAGATGTTAATCATGAAAAGCCCAGTGTTAAAATGACTTTATCATCGGCCATGCAATGACCTTGAAATAGTTATTAAGTCATCACTAACTAGTTTGCGTTGACCGATAGAAGTCATCGCATAATGGTATTGGCTTAGTCGATGCTTGTCGTGCTAATTTTTAATTACATTGTCTTCTTCTTTCACCTTTGCTCTGATTCTGACAGGAAAGAAGAGAAAGAAAACTCTTGAGCCACCGCGCCGCAACACCATTAACAGTACTCACTTAGGGCCAACCGCAGAAAAGGAGAGAACAAAACACCACTGTTTTCCGTTTCCCTCTGCACGCAACATGCCATTATGAATCACCACGACTACAACTGCGCCATCACTACGCAACACCCCTGCAACCAAATACAATTAGTAAAAGAAAACAAAGAGAGAGGCAACAAAAAATAAAAGATCCGTTGTTGCCAGCTACGCGTGCCACCATGCTCTACCGCCAGAAGCAATTTCTAGCGGCCGCTGCTTCTTCTTGTCTTTATTTCTTTGTTTTTTCTTCTTCATTTGCAACAAAACAAAAAAAATCAAAAAACAAGTTCTATAAGGGGAAATGTTTTCTGAACAATTGTTTGGGGAAAAGTGTTATTCCTTTTTGTAGTATATGTTTAAAATGTGTGCATATATAAAAAAAAAAGTAAGAAAGAAATAAAAATCATTGTATATAATATTACATAAAATGTTAAACTTTTCATGTTTAGCTAGCTGGCACTATATATATCGTGAGGTTTTCTTGTTTCTAAGCAACTCCCCTGTCGTCTCTATTTCTAATCTAATTAAGAAGACAAAGGCATTTGTCACCATAGAGTAGTCCTAAAGCTACTTGCTGATTCGGGAAATTATACCTACTGAAAACTGCCCACACTATTGCTCTTTCAGTACTATCCCACTGATAGGATTAATAGCAGGTAATCAAAGTTCGCATAAAATGCCAAACACTTTTTACTTTCATTTGACAGGAGACTAAAATCATACATTGATGAGTTAAAAATGTAATTAAGTTTAATTTATAAATTAATTTTGTGTGAAATTGATTATAAAATAATGATTTGAATTAATTTGTTAACAACAATGTACTTAATTACACTTCAAATATGCTGAAAATGACTTAGTTAATAAAATTAAAATAGTCATTTTAAAACTAAAATCATATTAGTGTAAAAATTCAACCAATTTGGAGTAATTAAATTTCTTTTTTATGCAAAATCAAAATAAAAATAGATTTTGAAATAAAATTGGACTCACCAAGATATTCCGTACTTCCACAGGACTGACTTTAAGCTCTTGCGCTTCTCCAGGCTAGAGCTTGGGCTGGGGGACTAATGGAACCCACTGCTTTAATTAAGTTAAGCTCTTGCACTTTTCCAAGCCTAGTGCTTTGAGGGGCTTATTATGCACTCTGATTATGGACCCACCCGGTGATTTTGTAGCCGAGGGACCTTTAGTTCGAGTAATTTATACAAAACGCAATGCAGTTTCTTAGTTGGGGGGAGATAAACATTAATAGAACCTGCCACCATTAAACCCCTGGTCCGTATATGCCCCAAATGGAGTGCCAAAGGTCCTAACGATACCTCTACCCTGTTCGTTCTAATTTCGGACATACTCTCTTGTCAGTAGGATTTTGTTTTTAGCTGAAATATCTTGACTATACATCACATTTTCTTTTCCTCCTCTTCTATTAAGCCCGGAAAGTAATTACTAGACCTGTTACTTTTCAAGGTAATTTATACCTTAAAGCCATTACCTCTTCATATACTAGGCTATGTTTGTCTTCCCGTTGAAACCTTGGTAACGTGAATTCTAATGCACTTCAACGCAAAAGTAACAAAGGAGACCCTTAACCTCAAGAAATTGGTCGAGTGAAGCAATAAGATTTCATATCTGATAGGTCATAAGTTTGAGCCCCCACTTGTCTCCTTAGTACGAGGTAAATGTAAATACTTCTTTATAAGTGTTTTTTGAGCCTTAGAGACTTTTACTGTCTTAGACTGTGACATCATTCTCTCTTCCTAAATTTTTGTGGAGTGAAAAAAAAGAAAACAAAGGAGATCCTTTTGCAGAAGTATGTTGGACACAACTCAATGTTAGCACAAACAAGCACCTAGTCTCTGAAACATGAGTCAAAAGCAAGGTTTGCATGCAGCCCTTTACCATCATTGGTTCCAAGCGATGAGGAAGAATGCAAGTTGCTATTGCCAGAATTTGTACATTACAAAGTCCCTATCAACACTATGCTTGCACGGTTAGCATCTCATCAACCATATTGTTAGTCCGTGCCATAAAAAATGAGTTTAAATGTCCCCATAATTGGAGGTTGGCTGTGACATGAGGTTTGATTGTCCCCGGGGGTGGTTGGTTAGGGGATTTTGTCAATCAACCTGGAATTTTGTACTTCGATAGGATTTTCAGTTCCTTTTCAATTAAGAGAAGGATTTGTTTTAGAAACATATAGGAACCCCATTGCCTGATCAGATTCAACCTTATTAGATATAGATCTGATTAATCCATTCCTCGAAGGATGGGATGGCTTTAATTTATAAAGGGCCTCGCCAAATGAAGTTACGGGTTACTCCAAATGTCCATACATCAGGTCAACAGACTCAATTTTTTTTTTTAATTCATGCTCTTTGTTGCATGCATGCAGGCATACTTCTAGCTACTGATGCTATGCTGTTGACATACTTCGGCAACAACCTTTACCAATATGCTGAACATGTTGACGGCGGCATTATCTAATCATAGTTGTTGCTAGTACTTGCTAACGTCTTTTAACCAACGTTATTGATTTTATCTGATTACAATTGTCACCAGCATCCTCCAATCATTGTCTTTGCTAGCTAGCATATATTCTTTGATCAACTGTTTTCATTAGTACCCTCCAATAGATAATGTCTTTGCTGGCATCCTGTGGTCATTGTCGTTGTCGGTATTCATTGATTGCCATCATCGCTAGAAAGCTTCGGCCATGTTAAGGCCAATTAGGGACGGATGAACCAGATTTACATAATAGAGGAGCCAACCATAAAGATTAAAATTTATTTAATAAATATATATTCATTAAATTTTATATAAAATATTTTAAAATATTAATTATATTAGTAATTTATTAAAACATTAGTAGAAAATTTACATATAAGATAAATTAAACCTTTTTTTTAAAAAAAAACTCAAGATTATAAATGTTAATAATATTTTCATGTGTTAACAAGAACTTTTATGAAATTATTTTTTTAACCACCATAATTAGGGAAAAATTATTAGGTGGTCCAGGATCACCATAGTTCCAATTAATCTTCAGATTGTATGTAATCAAGTGTTATTAATTTATTTTCCTAAATTGTAAATTTTGAATGTGTTATACAAACATTAGTTGGGATCATGGACTAGTGATAGTTGTAGACTACTTAATAATTTATCGTAATTAAGGCTTTTAGTTCTTCAGTGGGACTTTGAGATATCCTCACAAGCTTTGATCTTTTGGGTTGACTATAGGATTAAACCTCTATTTGAGGTTTAGTCACACTTAAAGCTCATCGTCCCTTCCTAAAAATGTGTTTTGCTAAAATCGAACTTTGGTCTCTACAAGCTCAACATGTGTTGTTAACTGAGCCACACCTGTTGGGTCACTTTTATGAATTCATAATAAAAATTGGTATCTACATTAGCCACAAACTTTTAGGAAAATGTCCTATTAATTATGTTCTAAAAATCTACCAAATCATATTAGATTATGTTACATATGAGATTATCATATCTTTTACGACAATATTAGTCAACAACCATTAAAGAAGGATTTGTTTTCAAATTGTTGGAATGTAGGAAAAGATGAATGTTGTGTCTTGCCAATGGTCATTGTCCTGAAAGCAAATTCCAATGGATTTTTAATACAGCCTATTTGGTTTGCTTCCCTAAAATTTACACAATATATCTAAACCCGTAAAATATAAGAAGAATAGTCTTTAATCAATGTGACCTCGTGGTGTGTCTCCAAACTCAACTTGTCAATCTCTAATATATAATGTTCTTAAGCTTGGTCCATTGGCAAAAGTTAATAAATAGTTTTTAACTCTCAAATCAATATAAGTAGAAGGCTAATAAAGTCATTTGATTGTAAATGCAATAATTTTATAGCATTTCAAATAACAATAATGAATTATAAATAAATGATACTCAAATATTTTGTCTAAAAAAAGAAAAAATGAAATTGTTTTCACAATAAAACTATAAAAAAGAAAATAGAATATTTGTCTAAAAAGATAAAAGAATGATGTTATCTTCATAATGAAGACTATAAAAGGGAAATAAAATATTTTGTCAAAAAATAAGAAAGAAATAAATAACACTTAAATATATTTTTTTTCGGTAAAGACCGCAGGCATCTTCTACGAGAGACAATTCTACTTTAGCTAGGTGAGACTACTATGGCATGGACGACAAAGCTCTCCCTTTGTGTATAAGAGCACTATAAACAACAAAGCTCTCTCTCTAAGTATTTAACATAACTGTATACTCAATACTCAAATTTGGGCTCACTGGTTAAGCTAAAATAATCTCTTGCCAATTGATCCTCGCACTCAATAGTTGATTAATAGAATCTTTATTATTAATAATTAACAGTTTATCATTAGCAGAATATTATTATATCTACTACCATACTCCCAAATAAAAATAATTACTTTAATATTAAAAGAGAAAATAGATATGTACTGATAGTATAAAATAATTTTATATTGTTATCCAATCATATATCACCATGTATAGTAAGTTTGTTTAATTTAATAATAACTATCTTAAAAGTCATATCAAACATGAATTTTAATTAGTCGACAATATAAAAACTTTTGCACTAACAATACATACCCATTAAACTCATATTAAAATACCATACATACTATAAACTTTAAAATTAAAAAAATAAAAATGGGGGAGCCAACGCCGCCCAATTGCTAATGTAAGTCTGTCCAACATTTCTATGGTCCATTATGTACTAGAGACCCATTTCTATAAACTGTGACCAGTGACCACCCAAAAAAACGTAATCCATCAAAGCAAAATGTAAGTTCTATTGTAAATTATATTGTAGTGATTTTAAGTTGTATTGTTTACTAATTTAAATTTAATTATTATAGATATTATGCAAATAATAAATCTGTAATTCGATTTAATCTGTAATTTTATACTTCAATTTTTTCCAAAATTGAAATTGAAATTATTAGTGAGTTCCAATCCTAAAAAAATAGAATTACAATTAAAGCACTACATTATAATTATTAGCTTAAAACTTATAAGTGGCTAGTTGAAAGATGAAAACTTATTAATCAGTTTATTAAATTAAAAGTGTTTGCTGAAATTAATTGTTAAAATATTGATAAATATAAAATTCATAAAAAGATATATTTATATAATTTTTTATGTAAATTTTATTTTTATTTTATAGAGTAAAATATATTTTTAGGTGATTATAGATTTAATATTTTAATTTAAAATTCTAATTATTTTTTTTAAAATTAAATATTTTATAATTTAAAATAGTTAAAGAGAATAGCATAAAAATAAAAAGAAAAGAGGATTAAATATCAAAATAGTAAAAATAAAAACAAAAACAAGCTACAAACTTATAAACTCTATATTAATTTAAATAAATTATAATTTATAAATTAGTAAATATTTACTAACCATCTTTATCCAGTCAAATAATTTTATATTGAAGCTGAAAATTAAGTGGCTTCAAACAGATATCAAGTTTTGTTATAAAATCCAATAATTCATAAAATTGCTGTGATCTTTGATCCGAACTAGAGAACCATCTCTATAGTTTGAAACCTCGTTGACAGGCAACCAACCATCCTCCCAAATTTTAACGATGTTTTCCTACGAATCCAACATAATGTTTGGATGTTTCCGGATGTTAGGCTAGGATTATGATCATTTTTTTTTTCCCATTTTTAATCAGGTACTTGCAAATATTTATAGAAAAGGAATTATTTTAAAGATTAATTAAAAATAAAAAACAATTCAACAATCCATATTTACTAATCTAGTTATTAAATTAAATACTCAATACATTCTATTAATATAATATAATATACTAATTCTTTGAGAAATTTCGAAAGTAAAAAGAAAACTGTGAAACCGTGGGGCGGTTGTTGAAATGGGTGAGGTGGCAGAAGAGACCAAGAATGGAGAAGGTAGAGACAAAAGCAGGGGATCAAATCCCAATTTAACCACGGGGCAGTACAACTTGTTACAATACCGTATATCTGACACCAAGATTAAGCCAGAAAATGCTAATTTTTAATTTTTTCTTGGGGCTTGTTTTTCTCTGTTCCAACATCAACAACAATAATATAATAAAATTAAAAATAACGTCAGAGACGCCGACGACCAACCAAACCAAGCCTATATTGTCTGTCGACTTTTCTTCCTCTCTCTGGTCTCAGGCACACAGCGCTAGTCCCTCTTTCTCTCTCTCATCGATTCAGCTTCTTCAGCTTCAGGTAAATCCTGTTCTAACCGTAGATCGTGCTTTTGCTTTTGTGCCTGTGAAGCCTGTCCTCTACTTGCGGTTCTTCTTCATCAATTTGATTCGATTCGCTTGCTGGAAAATTCTGTGAGCCCACCTTTTCTCAACAATGCCTTACTTTTATTTTTTTTTAATTTTTTAAATAATTGTAAGGCCGTGTTTGGTCGGTATGTCTCAGTTCTTCTTCATTTTCCTGGTTTAATTAAGAAGCTTGTTCGGTTATTGTTGTCAGTTTTGGATGTTATTCAGAACTTGGGGGGTTATTTTGTTGTCGGTGAGGGTTGTTTCCTTAGTTGGATCTGACTACAGTGATGTAACAACTGCGTTATCGAGTTAAATTTAAGAGATATTCATTACTTGCACTTGATTAATTGTTGTTCTTTCTTAAAACAAAAACATAAAATATATTTAAAAAAAGAAGTGTGTTTGGTGTCAGATTGGTTGGTTTTTCAGTGAAAGGAGTGGGGTTTAGGAATGAACAAGATCTTATTGTTTTGAGTTTTGGCTGAATTTTGTAGTTGAGCGAGGGAGAGGATGTCGGGAGGCACGCAGAATAGTCTGAGAAAAGCACTTGGGGCCCTTAAGGACACCACAACAGTCTCATTGGCTAAGGTCAACAGTGATTACAAGGTAGAATAATTTGGACATAGACTCTGTTGGATGGGATCACTGGATCAGGTGTTTTGTGTTTGTTCTCAATGGGTTTATTGTGCTCCAGGAATTGGACATTGCTATAGTTAGAGCCACAAATCATGTTGAACGACCAGCGAAGGAAAAACATATAAGAGGTTTGTTTTCTCCCTCTCTTTTTGATTGCTTGTACTTTTACAGAAATAATTAATGGGGTGTGTCTACTACATATTTTATGTTTCTGCTATTCGTTACGTGCTTGTAGATTGTAGGAGGAAGAATTGTTGGATAAGTTAAGGTTTTGATTCCAAGTGTTTCTATGCTCTCTTTTGCAGCTATATTTTCAGCTATCTCAGCTACAAGACCTAGGGCTGATGTTGCCTATTGCATCCACGCCCTTGCCAGGCGATTATCAAAGACCCATAACTGGGCGGTATGTGCTTCATGTTTTAGATCTTGTGCAAAATATGACTGATTATCTTTGTGATCTTATGTGCTTCATGTTTTAGATCTTGTACAAAATATGACTGATTATCTTTGTGATCTTAGTTCATCTTATCTTTTAATATGGACATGAAATTTTTTCAGTGTATTCACTCAAGGATCGGGAATGTGTGATGAAGCTTTTATGAGTTTATTATCTGCTTGCGGCTTGCCTATATTCTTTGTTGCCAATGTTAATGAAACATTACATTCATAAGTCATATTCATGAATTATTATGTGTCCCTCACTTCTGGAGATTGTGGGATGATCTTCACATGTGAACTCATGGGCCAAGTAAAAGTGGGACAAAGAAGAATATCTGGATAGCAATGTTAACAAAAGTCTGCCAAGAATGTTTTTAATGACTATCAGTATTATTGCAAAAACGAGATCATTTCATCTTATTCTGAAGCAACAGTATTTGTGTGCACTATATTTGCATGGCAACTTCTGCAGTTCTCATGTAAAATTGTAAATCACCACTGAGCATGTGTGTGTTCTTATTTTGCTTCTATTTGGTTGATTGACAAGTGTTTTACCTTTAGGTTGCATTGAAAACTCTATTTGTTATTCACCGTGCTCTAAGGGAAGTGGATCCTACATTTCATGAAGAACTCATTAATTATGGGAGAAGTAGAAGTCACATGCTCAACATGGCTCATTTTAAAGATGATTCCAGTCCAAATGGTGCCTATGTCTTTCTCTCCATCATTGATTTTATTATCATTTTCATTGTTATGTTTATTGACTTTGTAGTTGTCATTCATTGTTTTATTGCTCAGCATGGGATTATTCTGCATGGGTCCGCACTTATGCATTATTTTTGGAGGAAAGGCTGGAATGTTTTCGTGTGTTGAAGTATGACATTGAGGCAGACCGTCCTGTAAGTAATTTTTTTTATCATTTTTATTAACTTAATGTTTAGGAATTCTGAGTTTTTCACTTCATCATGAGTGGTTGAATTATCTGCATATTATTTATTGACTGTTATTTTTCAATAATAATATGATACAAGAAGGCCCTCACTTGTCATTGCTATCTCATTACATACATAAATCTGATTTAGGAAACTTCACCATTTGTGAATTTTGTCGCAGAGGACCAAAGATTTGGATACTGCAGAACTGTTAGAGCAGTTGCCAGCCTTACAACAACTTCTCTTTCGAGTTATTGGTTGCCAGGTAAGCTTTTGATCCAAATAGTTCAAGTTAGATGGAAGTTTTACCCAAACACTTCACAGGTGGTGGGTTTGATTTAATGAACAATTTTTACAACTCCGGCAGCATAATAATTGTTCAATTTGTTTTAACTTTTATGTGGTGCAGCCACAAGGGGCAGCTGTAAATAACTTTGTCATTCAGTTAGCACTCTCAATGGTAGGTCAATTATTTAACCATACTATATTCTATTATTCTTTAGTTGTTTTTGCTCCACCACCCTTCTGAACATACTTTGTATTGCATATAGGTTGCTTCAGAAAGCATCAAAATTTATCAAGCTATTAGTGATGGCACAGTCAATATGGTTGATAAGGTATGTATTGTTATCTTCATGGATTTGAAACTTGATGTTCAACTTTCTATTCAATTATGAAACTATTGTGACAGTTTTTTGAGATGCAACGCAATGATGCTCTGAAAGCTCTTGATATATACAGGAGGGTTGGGCAGCAGGTACTCTTATGGTGTAATTTTCTTTTTCTTTTCTTAACTTTATCTATCCAGTTATGTTAAAGATTCTTTATACAAATGCAGGCCGAGAGACTGTCAGAGTTTTATGAAATTTGCCGTAATCTTGATATTGGACATGGACAGAAGTTTATTAAAGTTGAGCAGGTTGGTTGGATCTTATATCATGCTTGTTTATGCCAGTGACATTTTAGCCTGATTTCTCTATAGTTCTTTTGGGAAACATATACTAAGTTTATTAGTTGATGATATGAAGCCCCCTTCGTCATTTCTGCAAGCCATGGAAGAATATGTCAAAGATGCTCCCCAGGGACCAATAGTTCGTAAGGATCAGGTATGGATAAACATTGAAGAACTCTGTTTTATGTTATGGAGGTCCCTGTGGCTTTATGTTTGGGATGCAATCATAAAGAGCAAGTGTATTATTTAATTCAATTCTAGTTGACACAGAAGGCACAAATGGAACCAGGGAAGACCCTGTTGGCTATCTACTAGTTAAGAACAATGAAATATTTGCTACTGAAGATTCTTTTAAAGTGTTTCAACTATTGTTGCAATCTGGCAAGTAGTATATACTGAAAAATCGAAGTTAATACATTATACTTGTTTCCATCAAGTTCTTTGAAGAGTTCTATTATTTGACCCATCAAGACATTTTGGAATCTCTTCCATTACCTTAAGAAACATTCCATGATGATTTTACACGCCATATTTTTGGTACAATGCTTTTGTCTTTTCAGCAATAGTTTTCATATATTTGTAGAAACAATAATATTAGTATTTTAGCTGCACTCTGTCCTTTTGTTTCAGGAAGTTATGTGTTGTTGTAATCCTTTAACTTCAGAATGTTTCTTTTATCTCAATGAAATGCAATATTTATATGCTGTAAAAATATATTCTACCAACCAGTGCTTCCATATTAATTAAAAGCAGGCTGTTGAGAATAAAGAAGTTTTGGCTATTGAATACAAAAAGACAACAGAAGTGCAAGAGGAACATCCACCCTCACCCTCACCCCCTCCACCTCCACCTCCACCTTCTGAACCTGTGAAAGTGGAAGCACCACCAGTGCAACCGCCACCTGATCTATTGGTAATTACTTTTTTTCTTGTGTGCACTAGCCCTGTTTTTGGTATAATTCAGATTGCTGACTGGTTCTACTGGTAATACTTTGTCTTTAACAACGTTGCTTTAGCTGCACTAACAAATTTCTCTTCTTTTGGCTTACTAATTAGAGTTTGGAGGATCCTGTTCCAGCTGCTGCAGAGTTGGAAGAGAAGAATGCATTGGCTTTAGCCATAGTTCCCGTTGGTAATATGTTGTTCCTTTTCCTCCACTTTGTTTAATACATTAAATAAAAGCACTTGTGAACCTTTAAAATAATTGACAGTAATTATTGCTTCATAGAATTGGATTGAACTGGTTTTCTTTTCAAGAAGAGTGATGTTTCACATTATTAGGACTAAACCTTTTAATATTAGTGGCTAATCATGTGAATTATACTCCCACATTGTTTTCCTTTTTCTGCACTTTGTTGGCACTTGGCAGTTAAGACTAGAATGCTCCATTTGAAATTTACTATTTAGAATAGAAGCATATTTCTTGGCATCAATTTAAATGATGTCTTGTTAATGGTGGTTTTCAGCTGTTGAACAACAACCTTCTCCTGTTCCAAATCAGGCAAATGGAACTACAGGATGGGAACTGGCACTTGTTACTGCTCCTAGTTCAAATGAGAGTGCTACAGCAGCTAGTAAACTGGTATACTTTCTTCTAGTATAAATTGACCATTCAGTTAGTTCATATGATTAGTGAATACAAATCTGTCTCTCAACACGTAATGCATCTCTGCATAAACACAGACAAAAACTCTTTGCGTGCACGCATGTTTTTGTTATTCTGATAATGAGTGGCGACCTGCTTGGTAATCAGGCTGGAGGTTTGGACAAGCTTACACTAGACAGCCTATACGATGATGCACTCAGGAGAAACAACCAAAATGTCAGCTATAATCCATGGGAGCCAGCACCGGGGGGAAACATGATGCAACCAACAATGCACGATCCGTTTTTTGCCTCTAATACAGTTGCTGCTCCACCTTCTGTTCAGATGGCTGCTATGTCCAACCAGCAGCAAGCTTTCATGTTTCAACAGCAGCAGCAAATGATGATGATGCCCCCTCAACAACAATCTGTAAATCCTTTTGGTAATCCTTATGGAGCCACTGTCCGCCCCTATGGCTCAGGTGTGCCTGTTCAATCATACAATCCATATACAGGTCTCATCTAGCCATTTCCTGTGGAAAACAAATCCTTAATAAGCTTAAGGAAAAAAGAAACATGGATACTCTCAGCTTTCGGTTCTGAGATTGGAAACATGAAGAATAGACTTGTATCATACGTTGTGTGTGTGCCATAGTTAGCTAGAGTGAAATTCTTTTTGAATAATTAGCCGAGGGAGGGTTTTGATTATATGATTTTTTATGTACAAGGTAAATTGATAATGAGCTTTGATTCAAACCACTTAGTTTCTTTTGTCCCTGATTTATTACTTCAACGCTTTTGCGGAAAATTTGTTCTGGATATATTGGACTATGTTGTTCTCAGTTGCCATTTCCTGTATATGGTGGGAAGCATATTCATTATGTGATTGTTATACAATTTGTTCAATGAAAAATACGTCAAGTCTAATAAACGAGTCATTTTGGTTTGAGGAACAATTTTTTTCTCTTCATTGCCATGTGCAATGTTATATTCTGTAAGACGTTTATATAAATATTTAATTTATACTAATTTTTCTTGAAGGGTGAACTATACACCCGTAGAAGTGAACTGACATTCTTTTTTCCTTATTTGTTTGAAACTAGTTAAGGTATAACTTGTGTTTCCGTCGTAAATTTAAAATTTCAGGTTTCTGTGTGCTCCATTTTTTTTCCCCCCACTGATAATGTTCCAAGTTTTGTGGAAATCGTAGTTGAAATAATGTTTGGACAAGAATTTAAAAAGAAAAAACACTAACAAATAGTCTCACATGGTTTAACACAATTACACTCGTAGTCTTTTCCGGTGTGGTAGTATGTTAACATACACTAGTCCTCAAGACTTGGCAGCTCCATTGTTTTCTTGACAAGGTCTCGGTCTAATCATTGGACGTAGCTGTTATACCATATTTATCATTTTAAAGTGAGATGGTGATGACTCGCTTACCTATCATTGATTTGAAATACGTTAAGTTTATATGACATCTTAATTTAAATTAAATGGATAAGCCTTTACTTTTTAATTTTACAAATTATCTCAAGGAGATTTTACCACATACTTCATTACGGCATGTTATATCTAGCTGATTAGCACTTGGGTCCATAGTTCAAACTTCACACTGCCTGCAAAACCAATGGTGAATTTGTATAAAAAGAAATAAAGAATTAAAAGAAACCTTTTTCTCTTGTATCAAAAAAAAAAAAAAAAAAGCTGTGCAAATTATTTTTCATTAACTAAATGTTAAATCTGTTTAACTAATTGATTCTTTAATTATTAATACTTAATCAGGATTTTTACAAATTATTTGATTAAATATAAATAAACTGTTAGTTAAATAATTTAATTTTTAATCACTGAATAGTGATGTTAAATGTGTATATAAATCCGTGTCTATTAATCATTGATCTTTAAAAACCGATTGGTTTCATTACATGACTATTCCCCCGTGACACAATTTCTTAGGAAAATTCAACATATCTGATTACACACAATTTTTTAGGTACGTTAGATGGATAAAATTGATTTTGATGAAATTAATTTTAAATTTTAACGTAATTAAAAGATATGTATCTAAATTAATTTTAACCACAAATCTTATATTAAAACCACGGTAAAAGGAATTAATTTTAATTGTTTGTCAAACTATATTGTAATTGTTTTACAAACGAAACCCTAGATATTTTACAAAAGGTATTCATGTGGTGTAAACACTAATAACAAGTGGAATTTAGGTTTTACTCATTTAAGCGAGAGAATTAAAATGTATCACTTTTATAATCTGTTTATTTTAAAATATATAAAATATAAAATAAGTTTATATTTTAGTTTCCTACCATTTTAATAACGTTGTGAAAACCATATATATTTAGTTAAGTAAAAGCTAAAGCTTGCTAAGGATAGCAACAGAATTCGGACTCAATAAATCCTCATAGAAAGTACTCATAATGGATAAGATAAGAATAATATATCCGCATGTCCCTGAATTTTTTGAATTTTTTTAGATAGGTCTTTAAACTATAAAAATTTGTAATTGAGTCTTTAATCTTTTCCAATTTTTGTAATTAGGTCCCTAGGGTTAATGGTCCGTTTGCAATCAGTTAAATTATACCTAGGGACCTAATTACAAAAATTAGAAAATATTAGGGACTTAGTTAAAAAAGTCAAAAATTATTTAATATGACAATTTTGTGTGTTAAAAATTTTTATTTTGAAATATAGGGAATAATATTTTTTAAAATAATTACATATAGAAAAATAAAAGGAGAAAGTTATAAGCCCTTCTAAAAACTAGAATTGTCAAAATTGGCTATGGTGGCGAGGATGGGTTGGACTCTTTATTTTGAGGCCCCAAAAAAACAAGGCCAATTTACGCTAGCTCGATAGGCCAAAAGGGTCAGACCATGCTATGAAAGTGTTAGCTCGAAAGTTACAGAGCCTATTTGACTTGGTATTTTTAATTTTTCTTATAATAACAAATTTATGGTAAAAAAATAAAATGGGTTAATTTGGCTTGGCCTATCAGGCTAGATAAGCCAAAAAATCCATGGCCTATATGAAAATTAGTCTAGCTTGACTTTCTTTTCAACCTTTGACTTGTCCACTCAGTCCGGGCTAAGTGACCCATTTTGACAACTCTACTAAAAATACAGCTCTGTCCTTGAACGTCAGTTAATCTTTCCTATATAATTTGCTATGTATATGAATTATTGTATAGTGACTCAATGATTCTTTTAAATTTTAGAACAAAGAGGAACCCTAAAAGCATATTTATAGGGTGCACAAATTACAAAATATGTCTTATTAATACGTTTTATTTAGGGATAATACATTCGCAGGTCCTTGAACTTTTTGGGTTTTTTAAAATAGGTCTCTAAACTATAAAATTTGTAATTGAGTCCTTAATCTTTTTTAATTTTTATAATTACGTCCTTAGGGCCAGGAGGGAATAAAGAATATTTTGTCAAAGTTAATGATTTGTAAATATCAGGGACCTGATTATAAAAATTGAAAAAGATTAAAAACTCAACTACAATGTTTATAGTTTAGGGACCTATTTTAAAAAACTCAAAAAGTTCAAGGACTTGCTAATGTATTATCTTGATAAGATATTTATTCATCAAATAAGTATGCGTCTTTAAAATTGCACATATTTACCTCAATCAATGTTTTTTTTTTATTTTTGATAATTAATATTAATATTATAATTGTATTTATATTTTATTAATTTGTCACATAAATACATAATCAAAAATTATATTTAGGTTAACTAAAATATAAATAATGAGTTCGAATTTAGGTATATAAACTAGTATTTTAGCCTGTGCATTGCACAAAATAAATGTTTATTTTATATAACTAAAATTTATAATAAATAAATACTTATAAATATATAAATTATATTTTAATTAAAATTTGTATAAATAAATATTTTAGAACATATAAATTATATTTTAGATTTATGATAAATACTTTATATTGTGATACAATATTATTTTTAATTATTGATAATTTTTTAAAAGCATTGAAATTCAAGTAAAACTAAATATATTGAAAATAATAGATTGAAAGAGATAATAATTTTTTTAAAAAAATCCTAACAACCCTCTTGTTGAAAAATGACAACTAAAAACTCTTTCATTTAAGATAATTATTCTAATTTTTATATATGGGGGATATTATATGCATGTTAGGAGTGTATGTGAATTTTGAAGATAAAATATATATGTTCGAATTTGGTTTCTGATATTTAGTTACAGCTTGTTAAACCATTCAATTGATATTAAAATTAGAAGCATAACAAGATATCAGATGCATATTAGGAGTATATTTGAATTTTAAAGATAAAATATATATATTTAAAATTGGTTTTTGATATTCAGTTGTAGTTTATTAAACCATTCAATTGATATTAAAAACATAAGAAGATATAACAGAAACATGTTAGGAGAATGAAATTCACTTCTTTCTGAAAGAAGAGTATTTAGATGAAAGTGAATGTGAGAGAAAGTAAGAAGTATGAGAAAACAAATAATTTTACATGTTATATGGAGAGGAATATTCGGTTTGTTACCCATATGAATATGAGTTCGGTTATAGATATTATTTTAAAATAGGAGTGTGAAAATGGACATTCTAATATCATACCTAACCCTATGACCCTATGTCCCTATAGTGTGCATATATAATAGTTTTCTTTTTCGGGGCTACGTCGTATAATATTACTGGAGATTTGATTTGATTGTATCACCGAACCTCTCCATGTCTCTCTTAAAGAAAAGGTAGATGATTAATCTTGGTGATTGATTTTCGTAGTCTGAGTGCAATAAGCTGATTCGAATTAGGATCACCTCATTCACCTGCCCTTTATTTATCGTCGTGGATTAATTGCAGGTGACTATAATTAAATGTTTTTGAAAGTATGATAATTTTTTTTTATTTTTTTTAAGTTTTATGACCTACTTTAAATGACATCAATTTTGAAAAGAAGGTAATATCGATAAATAATTACAATCCGTACCATTTATAACTTGTTGATAAAATTGGCAAAAATAAAAACAACTTATCCCGAAGTGTTTTAGGTGTATGTTTGACCCAACTTTTTTTTAGCTTATTTTTTTCTTAAAAGAGAAATTAAGTCAAACACATTTTATGAAAACTCTTAAAAAAATAAGCTACTTATTTTCATAGAACAAAATTTGAAAAAAAGTAACTTATAATTAAGTTAGTAAGAAGAACTTTTTTTAGCTTATAAGGAGTTTATTTGGACAGTCCTCTCTTCCATTCCTAACACGACCAAAAAAGTCATTTTTTTTATTTTCCATTGTTTTTTAATTTGAATGTTTCACCAGCTTCCTGTTAAATAATACTCACATATATTAGTTTATTTTAAATTATGTTTATTTATTTTAAGGTTTTAATTTATTTTCAAATTATTTATTTTAAAAAATTAAAAAATATTATTTTTCTTTTAACTTTTTAAATATTATTTACATATAATAAAAATATTATTAATGACATGAGTAAATAATATAGCTAATTAATTTTTTATATTTTAAATTACTTATAATTTTTATTCTTTAAATTTAATTTAGATACCATATTTTTTTAAAAAATTTTAATTTATAGTAAAGCTTTTGAATTCTTAATTACAACAATATATTTATTAAATATTTTTTGAATTATTTATTAAATAATTTTTAATATATATTTACATTATAGACTTTTGTTTAAATAAATTATTTTTTATCTTCTAAAAATATTATTAAACAATAATATAATTTTTTAAAAATATTTTAACTTTTATAATTAATACTTAAGTTTATTTAATTAATATTATATATAATAAAATATTGTAAATTATCTTTAAAATTAATTTTTGTTAATTAAATTAATTTTTTACATTTTTGATATAAAAATTTCTAAATGTATTTATTACATGAAATAATAAATGTTACTAAAATAAGTAAATAATATAGTTAAATAAAATTTTTATAATAAAAATATTTATATTTTTTATTCTTAAATTTAATTTATATTTATTTTTTAATTTTTAATTTGTTGTTAAGTTTTTTCATTTTTAATTACAACAATATATTTATTATATAGTTTTTGGATTATTTGTTAAACTATTTAATATATATTGACATTATTAAATTCTGTTTAAATAAATAATTTTTCATCTTCTAAAAATATTATTGAACAATAATACAAATTTTTTAAAATATTTATCTTTTGTAATTAGTATTATATATAATAAAATATTTATAAATCATATTTAAAATTAACTTTTATCAATTAAAATATTTTTAACAGTTTTAAAATTAAATTTTTTTAATTTATACATTTTAATACTTTTATGTATTTTTGTTATCATTAAAATATGTTTATGTTGACTAAATCAATTTTATGTTATTGTAACTAAAAATTAACTTTACATAATATTTTTCTATTCTAACAATATATATTATTGTATTGAGTGAGGCAATTAGTTTTAAGTAAATTTAAAATTTAAAATTTTTTTACCAAACAACTTTTAGCTTAAAAGGAGCTTTAAAATTAAAAAAAATAAAATTACTAAACAACTTCTATTTTATTTTTAAAGCTCTTATTTTTAGCTTTAACTTTAAAGTAGTTTTTAAGCTGAAAAAAAGCTAGGCCAAACATAACCTAGATTAAAAACAAAAAGTTACTGTAAGGATAGCAAGCAAATGAGTTTTTTTAAATATAATGTTTTAATATTTTATTTATCAAAGATTTTGATATTATTTTATCGAAGATTTTCGGTATTTAAAAATTGAGTCCAAGTATTTTAAATCGAGCAGTCCATTTACAATTTAAATATGAGTAATCAAAAATAATTTTATTTTAGATAATTAAATATCACTATTTGTGCGAATTTGGTCATTTGAATCTCTTTTAGTTTGGAAACAAATTGTATTGCTCAAAATCGAGTTTTTTTTTTTTTTTAATGTATAAGCTATTCGTCCGAGCACGAGCATATGTATTTCTCTCTGTATTCTACTATTTTAATTTGGTATTTATCTATTCTTTTCTTTTTTTATTATATTAGTTTTTTTCTCCATGAATATGCCAAACAAAATTAGTTTTATCCATGTTACTAAAAAAATATATATGTAGAAACAAGCAACATAATAAGGGGTCCCATTTATTATTCTGAAATGTTGATGCAATGCAATAAAGAGAGAATTATTGATGGATTGTCTTTTCAAGTTTGCTGTACTTTTTTGTGTGTGAATATACAAGCTAAAATTGTTATGTAACCAATAATTTATAAAAAAAATTATACTAACTCCACTCCTTTTTAAGTGTTGTTTAAGGGTTTTTTACACAAACTAAGAAATGTAATAAATTTTCTTGTTTTTTGTAAAATAATTTTAAAGTTTCTTATTGTAGGCTTTTTCATTTTTACTCCACAATAAATATATACTAGTTGTAAATGTGTAAATTAATTAAAAATTAAGTGAGAAATAAAGGTATAATTGACAAAAAAGTAATTAATATTATTTTGAACTTTGAAAACGATAGATAAATAGAAACAAAATTTTCTAAAAAACCGACAATTAAAAAAGAACGGAAAGAGTAATTAATTATATTAAATATTGTTTTGGACCGTACTCAAACCTGCTAAGGATTCAATGAGTATACACGATTCATCCCAGTAGAGGCTCAACACATCATGCATCTTAAAAGAATTGAGGTGTAACTTGATCAAGAAATCAACAACTCTGTCTTGGGATTTGATATACATTGGAGTGTCATTCTCGTTGCATTTTCAAAAACTATCCATTGTACCACCGTATGGACACCTTGCATGCTTGCAAAAGTAAGTACGGGTTTCACTAGTAATAGGTTGAGAACCCAATTGACCCAACTTTACCTAATTCATACCACATGACGCCTCTAAATAGCAGAATGCTCCATCTAGTTAGTACGCTTTATTTGATACTAATATTACTTTGCTATTAGAGTCATTGACTTGAACGTTGAAGTATCTTTAAATGTGGTTGCCACCACTATGCCATCCTCCGTGAACTACTGTCATTACCAACTTTAAATGACCTCAACATCTTGTAATCAACCTTAACAATTTACTATGAGTTCTCCATCCCATCTCAATTTATACAAACAAATATGATAGTTGTAAATTTAGGAGTTTAACCGAATACGTTGACTATGTGAAAATTCATTCTCAAGAGAAATTCTTAATAATAAGAAATTTGCTTGAAGAATAGTGTGTTTGGTTTCGCGTTGAAACTTTACACCACACATAAAAAACGTAAAAATTTTGAAACAACAAAAAATTGCTTCATTGTTTCTGTGAAAAACTAAATCGATTTGGCTAAATGCACCCCCAAACCAAACATACTTGAAAACTGTATATCATTAGCATAATATGATTCAGTCAATACCCTTTTTCCTCTTATTTTTTAATAAATCAAATGAAATATTATTTTTTCGTACGAATTTCGTATGGTAGCCTTCTTACCATATAGCATGTCTTTTTTGAATAGGAAATTGATCAATAGTAGGAAATCTTGCTGTACGAAAATCAGTGGATGTTATATACAGATATTATATTTGAAAAATGATTTTTATTTTCTCTCTTTTAAATGGTCATGCATACTCTTATTAATTAATTTTGAATTCGTGTATTTCGTGCAAATTCTTTTCATGCAACATAACATTGCTCTTTCGAATAATTGTCAATCATAACATGATAAACAGAAAAATATCTTTAATTATTTTTCTGTAAACTAATTATTATCTTGATGCTTTCGCCATTTCAAGTTTTTTTATTTGATTTTTTATTTGTAATTTTTTATGGTAGAGAGTGATTATCTGAAGGAAAAATTAAAAAGATAAATTCTATTTATACATAAACAAGAATAATTATCTTAAACGATAACGTTTTTAAATGTCATTCTTCAATGAGAAGGTTTATAGAGGTTTTTCTTTGATAAAAGCATTTTTAGAGATTTGAGTAAATTAAACTAACACCTCCTAAAGTTTCATCAAATTTCTGTCGATACTCTTTATTTTTCTACCCCTATTCCAACTCTCCTTAATAGTTTAAAAAATATTACATTGACACCTTTTAATTGTTTGAAAAACATTACACTGTGTACACTTATAAGAGATATTGTTGTAAACATTAAAAAAAATAGAGGATTATGTGTAATATCAAAAAACTTTAGGGAGCGTTACTGTAATTTATTCTAGAGATTTTCTTAACTTATTATTTCTTTCAATCTATTATTTTCATATTTATATTTTAAATTGAATTTCAATATTTTAAAAAAAATTATCAATAATTAAGAAAAATTTGTATCACAATATAAATTATTTATAATAAATTTAAAATATAATTTATATATTTAAAATATTTATTTATTATAAATTTTAATTATATTATAATTTATATTTTCAAAAATATTTTTTATTATAAATTTTAGTTATATAAAATAAATATGTATCCTGTACATTACAATTACAGATGTTAAAATACTAGTAATACATCAAATTAATATTGAATATAAACAAACGTTAAACTAATTTTTCATATTTTTTAGTACTAACCTGTATGGCCATGTAACCCGTATTAAAATAGATTCAAAACAATTAATATAAAAGGTCATTCCTATTAAAATATTTCTTGCTTTTCACTAGTCGAAATTATAATCTTTTATGACAACAGCATTTTTCTTCTTCTTTTTTTACATAAAAAATGAACATTTAGTGCTTCGAAATAATTAGAAATTAGTAAAAGATAATAATTACATTGGTTTAAAGTGCACTGGAAAAATACATTATGTATTTTTCAAGTAAAGTCTTTTTAAATCGTTTTTGATGTAAGTGATTGTGATTGCAACAAAAATTCAATGGTGGTGTATAGCCTATAAATAAATAAAAAAATCAATGGTATTACTATTTGGCATGAAGTTGAAGGAAGAATTTAAAGTTAAGCATTAAGGGGGCGTTTGGTCCAAAGAAAATTTTTAGTTTTTCAGGAATTTGAAAGTAAGAATGTTTGTTTTTCATGTTTGGTTTATTATTTAAAAAAATAATATTTTTAGGAAACATTATTTCTTAGAAATCTTTTTTACCTATATTTTGCACGAAATTGTTTCCATGGGGAGGGAATCTAACTTTTCTGAATTGAGAGAAAAGTTTTATTGCGGTAAAAATATCATGTTATCTTTATTAGCTCATTTAATGTCATAAATAATTAAAATTTATGGAAAAGTTCTATTAAAACTAAACATAATTTTCTTTTTAACTCCCATGTAACAAATATAAATATTTTCAAGAATATTATGACCAACTAAACAAATTTTATTCATTCCTAAGAATCATGATTCCTAGGATTCATGATTTATAGGAATTATGATTTCTGGACATGAAAAAATTTATCTTCTATCAAATGCATCTTAAGGTCAAACAAACAAAAGTAAGTACAGTTGTGCAGTCAACATGAGAGATAATTACGTTGTATGCATACGTGCATTTGGATTTACCGTTTTGGTGATTATTATCATATATAATTTAAATTGTAATATTAAATTATTTTTAAATTAAAATAGATAGATGGATAAAAAAAAATCAAATATACAGTAAAAATAAAAAGAATATAATTTAAGAGAATTGATAGAGATATTATTTTTCCTAATTACAAGAAATAATATGTGAAATGTAACTCTCAAAAATAAAAAAGAGTGTTAAAAAATGAGAATACTTAATTCACACAGTGAAGAAAGAAAGGCCCTTACTCTCCAAATCAAAGAATCTAATTTATATAACAGAAGTAAATTTCATGTGCTCAACTGATTTACGGATTCAGAATCTCAATTTATAATTTCTTTACAACATCAACTTATCATATTATCACTTTACTCAAATAATAACCCCAAAACATTTTTAATCACATTACCGAAAAAGTTTATCACATTAATTACGTAACAACTCCAATTATTATAATTACAAATTCTCTCTCTATATAAGTTAGAATAATTATCTTGAACGAGAGTGTTTTTAACAACTATTCTTTAACGATAGTGTTTTTAGCTATCATTCTTTAACAAAAACGTTTTTAACGATTTTTAATCTCTTATCTATTTCAATCTATTATTATCAATATCTTTACTTCTAAATTGAATTTCAATATTTTTTTTTAAATTATCAATAATTAAAAATTAACATTATATTACAATAATTATTTATTATAAATTTAAAGTATAATCTATATGTTAAAAAATATTTATGTATTACAAATTTTAATTATAATATAATTTATATATTCAAAAGTATTTATTTATTATAAATTTAACTTATAAAAAATAAAAATTATTTTGTACAATGTACAAGTTAAAATACTAATTATAAATATAATTTTGATTCGCTATTTTCGTCATCCATTATCGCATTACTAGAAACAGCTAAACTTCAGAGTCAAATTCTCTCTCGCTCGCAGGCTTGCTCGTGTTTATATCAGCGATTTTAATTTAATTTAGCGTGGGCCGAAAATCTTTCCCTATTGAATTTAATTAAATATAAATTTTCACCTAAAGAAGAAAAAGAAACACAGAAAGCTAAGCTAACGCTGAATCCTATATCTCTCTTCTGATAGCCAGTAGCCATATTCTCTTCAAATCGAGTTCAACTCAACTACTTCCTTTGAATCCCCAAAGCTGCTCCTCACAATTAGCACTTAGCAGCAGAAAAAACAGCACAAATACTTTATTCCAAAAAAAAAAAAAAGAATAATAGAAATTAAAAAGAAAAATGTCGTGGCTCTTCAAGTCCAACCACCCTGACCCCGAATCTTCTCGCCTCCACCGCACCGTTATCCACTCTTCTCCACCGCCGCTACCCGCTGCCGATAGCCACGGCGTCAAGGAAGACATATCGCATATTTTCCGCGGCGTCGCCAACTTCCTCGCTCCGCCGCCGCCGTCGCCGTCGTCCTCTTCTTCCTCCGCCGGCGATTCCTCCTCCTCCTCGCAAACTCTGACCGGAATCCGGAACGATCTCGTGGAGATCGGTGGAAGCTTCAAGAACTCCCTCTCACGCATTTCCTCGAACAAAGCCGTCACCGGAATCTCCAAGTTCGCCTCTCAGTTGCTGCAGTTGGAGCCTGATCAACAACGAAACGACGATGATGCGGTGCCTGGAACGACGGAAGATGTTGTGCGTTTCGTGAAGGAAATTTCTGCGCGGCCTGAGTGCTGGACCGAATTCCCCTTGCCACTCTATAACGGTACTTCGAGTTCGCTTCGATAATAATATGTGTTATTTGTTAATTGTTTTGATTATGATTCTCTGTTTTCTCGATTGAATATTATCTGCACAATCTGATTATGATAGAGTATGTAATTGCTTTAGTTTTTGCGGTAGTACCTCTCTGGCTAATTGGCTAGATCATGCTTCTAGAGCATGAAGTAATAGCTAGCTGTGTTTGGATATCAAACCCGTTGTTGGAAAAACTCAGCCAATAGCGTTTGGCTCAATTGTTAGGATCAAGCAGTGTCAACAAAAAGGTCTTGGGTTCAATTGCTACTGGTAGATGTAGTAGTCCTTTGTTGGTGGGTCATTTGTAAGAACCTCTATTGAGTATTTTGTTAAGGCTTATGGCATGCCTTGACTGTAGAATGGGACAAACTCCCCTCTTCCTAAACTTTTTCATACCCAAAAATACGTCTCTACTATGAGTTGGTCTTGGATGCAGCACTTTGTGGTCCATTTTGTTTTCCTTTTGTTAAATTTGGTGGAGGAAAGGAAAGCCCCTTAGATAAGTCTAGAATGGATTAAATTTCCAGGGTTGTTGAACTTCTATGCTTTGCATAGTAATGATGGTGCATGGGATGTTAGTTCAACGACTATCTAAGAATACATGGGATGTTAGTTCAAATCATTTTTTTTTTTCTGTGTCTCAAATTATATGTATCTTTGAGTGTTTTAATTTGTCTCGAAATATTTGTCACTTTAGAAAATCAAGAGACTAGTATTAATTATTTGTTTTCCAATAATACCACGTTTATTTTTATCTCAGTTAAATACTTAAATGAATTTACAACTACATTCAAACTCTTTTAATGAGCATAATTATGTCAAGGAAAGTAATTTATTATAGTAATCTGCATAATTCATAATTTTTAAGAAGTGTGCATTACCTTAAAAAGACAAATAATATGAGACAGAAGAAGTGTTAAAGAGGTGACTGTAATTGATCTTTTTTTTTTTTTGGCATTTTCTTCATTATACTTGGCAATGGATCTATTTGTTATTTAGCTGATAAGCTCACAAGTCACAAGGTTAATGTGCAAGGTTCTAACAATTTTTAGAAAGAATGGAAGCTTCATCTCATTCATTCTGTTATATATCATGGAAAATTTTAACTTTTGCTTGTTTACATATTTTGTGTGCTATCACCAAATTTACCATAAAGCTGTTGCTGACTTGCTGCTATACAACAAAATGCAGTTTATTTAGCAAATATTAGAGGTCTGACATCTGAGTTGCATGTCATTTTGACTTCCAATAGTGTAATTCTTGGGAATTAACCTCTTAGAATTATGTTGGGGGTAAGTTCTATAAACAACTGCTGCAGTGCTCCTTCAGCATTTCTGATTTTAAAGAAATTAATCCTGTACTAAAGCTAGTTCACACTCCCAGTAAATATAAAGTCCAAAGTGCTTGTGTCCTGCTGAGCATATCTCAACTCTCAAGTAAATGTTCTTTGAATATAAGTCGTTTTGAATCTTTATTTTTTAGATAGCAATATAAAATGAGTCCAAGAAACCAAAACAACACCCATTTTCCTTTATTTTTATTCTATCTGAATATATATTGAGGTTGGCGGACCTTAATACTGAAATTTGACTTGTTGCAGCAGATTTTAGCATGTCCAATTCTCAGAGAGAACATGCGTTGGCTATAGAACAGCTGGTACCTGAATTTGTTGCACTTAGACTGACTCTTTGTAGTTACATGAATGTGGAAAAGTTTTGGATGATCTATTTTTTGTTAATACTTCCAAGACTAAATCAGCATGATTTTGAGCGCCTATCAACCCCCAAGGCAAGTCATGTTTACCCAATATTGTCTTATTTCAATTTATTCACTTGAATAGCATGCCAAGTATGTGTTAAATTCCTTTGATGTTAAAGCAGTTGATTAGCTTATTGAAGTCCCCTTTAGACATTGTATGTGAACTTATTCATGCATGCTAGTCAGATCAGTCAATATACTCTATGAAACGTGTTATCTGTAGTGTTCGTTTTAGATATTTGTGACTTACAGAACCATAAATCATTTCATTTTGAACGTCTATAGTATTCATTGGTGGTAAAAATTTGTTCTAGCCAAGAGAATACAAAGCACTAATACTTTCTATATGCTTAATAGAAGTGATCCTCTTGTTCCCCATTCCCACTTTTTAATGCAGCTTGTATTGTATATGATACACGAGTGAATAGCAGCCTGGTTTCTGCAGCGAGTCTCAGCATGGTCTGGTTATCTTTTTGATAAAATATCATAGATCATGGCCAGAAGGTCTTCCATAGTTTTAGACTTTAGTGTTTGTCTTTGTTTCTTTTATGGCATTCTCTTCAGATGTTTTGGTTCTATTAAAGATTCAGATTGTTTGGTCTACTGCTCCCAGCATTTATGTGATTGAAAATAAATTTATAGATACTTATCTCTTGTACTCTGTGTGTACATATTTTGGTGGCAACAGTCTTTAAATGTCTGCTACATCATGCATGGTCTTCCTTTTTCTTTTTGGTTAGATTGTTGAAGCAAGAGATGTGCTTCTTCAGCAACTTGGTGAGAAGAAAAATTTGCAAGCTGGAGAACGTGAAAACCCAAGGACTGTGGATACATATCAAGAGGGTAGGGAGGACTGTGGAAGAGATAGTATCTCATCTGAGCAAAACCAGATTTTGACTGAGGTTACAAATGCAGTAGAGGGTTTGGAAGTTGATGACCTGATTAGCAGTGAAAAATGGTTGGAAGATACAGATATTGATGCTACTTCAATGACTTCCTGTACAAAACTTCAACACGAAGAGGACGTCTCATTCAGTGACCTAGAAGACGATAGGAGTTACAGCTCTGATAAATTATCTGGCTATAGGGACGCACAGGACATCAGGGGTTCATCACCTGAAGGTGCCAGTGACTGGGTGCAGCTGCATGAAAGTTCTAAGAGAGATGGCAGGAAGAAGGCTGTCCGTTTAAAAGGTAAGGATTCAGAAGACGAGTCAAATGATTGGCTCACTGTTGATGATTTTAATTAGATTGGCTTTTCTTGATTCACCAAGTTGTAAAGGTTCAATATTTTTTTCTCTTCTCGATGGTTCTGTATTTATGGAGTACAAAATTATATATATTAAAGTGTTTCCTTTCATATTCACACGTACATATTTCTTGTTTGTACAAGGCTACTGTTGAGCATTGGGTAAACGTCATTCATTTGTTGAAAGTGTACAATGCAAACAAAATCAAGGATTTCAATAATAATTGTAAATTGTAAGTTTCTGTTACTTAATCAGTAAGACAGCGTTCACGTCAACCTGTTAACATAATTTATGGTATGTTTAAAATTAAACACTTTTTGTATTAAACTTCGATGAGTGTTAGAGTTTTTTTTTTTTTTTTTTTTTTTTTTTTTAAATATAGTCTCGTTATTAGAAGTTTAGGCATCACTATTTTTTTTTTTAAATATATCAAATTCTTTAACGTATGATTGAAAAATACAGTAAAATATTTATGGTGAAAGTACATTAAAGTTGAATTTTACCACGAAAAGGATGATTTAAGTTTGAGTTTAGTGATTGGGGAGTTATTGCAATAGAGAAATGTTAGAAATATAATTTTTGATTTTTTTAATATTCATTTTTATTATTAGGTAAAATTGCATGCTGGCTTTGCAGATAGAATAAATTTAGGTTATTTAGTGAAACTTACTAAGAAAAATTTATTCAATAAAAAAATGTTAAATAATATGTAAAATATGTTTTTTTGTATTCTTCTTGTGCAACATTAACCCAAGGGATTTATAGGAATTAATAGTTTCACACTTGTAACAATCAAGACGAAGATTACTCAAGACCCAATTATTGTTATAGTTTAGGTCATGATACTTGTACTGTTTATCAATTATTGTAATATTGTACATTAATTATTTGTAACAGTTCAAGTCATATTATCTGTAATGTAGCATTTTATTTTCTATTTAAGGAGACCTTCATCATGTTAAGAAGCATCCTTCATATAGAAGAATATATAGAGTTTTAGAGTGTGTTTGATAAGTCATTTTAGTAGCTTATAAGTTACTTTGATTAACTTATAAGCTAGTTTAATCAAAATAGAGAGAGGAGCTATGTGATATTCCTTTGTAAGTTTTTCTTTACTTAAGTAAAATTTCTTTTTATCCATTCATCTTCCCTCTTTCTTCATTGGTCCGCCTCTCCAGTTTCCTTATTACTTTTTACATTTCTCTTCTCCTTGAATGTTGTAAAATACACATATTTACACACATCGGAAACACATACATTGGGATTTGGTTAGAATGTGGCACAAAACCTGAATGCTTGTGAAAATCAAGGCTTGACACTAACTAAATAATAAATGAGATTCATTACATGGGATGACATCCATATTACTAATAGGATCTAAATAAATTTTAGGTTTGATTTTACTTTTAATCTTTTTACTATCGTTGAAATGTGAATATGATCTTTCTCATTTTTTTTTTCACAAATTTGATTAACCACTATTTTAATAGTGCAATTTTGATTCACTGTTAACTTGACATTTAATATTTAATGAATAAATCAAAATTACCCAGTTATAATAATGAGGAATTAAATACGCAAAAAAAAATTATGAGACCAAATTTGAATTTTGATGATAATAAAAGGATTAAAAAAGACATTAAGCCTAAATTTTATCTAGGCTTAAATAGTTTTTTCGTTCCTATAAAATAAGGGGGTTTGCTTTTAGTCCTTTGTTTTTTTTTTTTTTTTTTTCGTCCATATAATATTTTTTTTCCATTTTGGTCCCTGCCGTCAGGTTTGATCGTCAAATCTAACGGAGGGACCAAAAGAGAACACGTAGAAATTATAGGGACCAAAAGTTAAGAGGACCAAAACGAAAACAATCTTATATTATAAGGACTAAATAGTTATTTAAACAAAATTTGAAAAAATCAAACCTTCAAACTCTGCAAATGCACAAATGAAGAGCAAAAAAATTAAACCTACAACAGATGCATTAGTGACTAGCCAAAAAAATTATAAATTACATTGGTACCCTTTAATTATTTGAAAAACATTACACTGATATTTCTTATACATTACACTAACACCCTTTATACATTATATTGACATCTTGGATTACCTAAGATACACATTACATCATGTACTCCTATAAGGGACATTGTTGTAAACGTTAAAAAAGGAAAGGTGATCATGTGCAACGTCAAGAAACTTTAGGAGGTATAGTATACTATTGTAATTTGTTCATATATAATAATAACATCATGCATCCTTCTTTCTCTTTCTTTGTTATTACACGTTCATCTACTACTATTCATTTTGATACTTCTGTCTTATTTTATGTTTCACTTTTGTTGCTCCCCATTTGCTATATTTGTTTTATAATTTGAATGTGATTGCATCATTGCATAACTTCTACGAAGTTATATGTTTAAAGTTTAATTTTAATAATTTTTTTTGTTGGTCACTGATGCATTCATTGTATGTTTAATTTTTTTACTCCCTATCAATGCATTTGCAGTGTTTGAAGGTTTAATTTTTATAAATTTGGTTTAAATAACTATTTAGTTCCTATGATATAAAATTGTTTTCATTTTGGTCCTCATAGTTTTTGTTGTTTTTGTTTTAGTCCTCTTATTTTTTGTCCCTATAATTTCTATGTTTTTTCTTTTGGTCCCCCCAAAATTAAACAAAAAAATATTATAGGGACAAAAATGAAAAAAATAAATAAAGGACTAAAAGCAAAAACTCCGTATTTTATAGGGACGAAAAAAGTTGTTTAACCTTTTATCTAATATTAAGGAGTATATATATATATATATATATATATATATATATATATATATAGAGGAGACATATCTAGTGAGAGGGTCATCTGTATATAAGAGTGAGAGAAGTAAATCTAGGCCGTACAATCATACATGAATGGTCATGATTTAAAGTTATGTGACCACTTAAAAAGTCATGTGACTTTTTAAAAGACTCATATAACTTTGTAGGTTTTAATCTTGACCATTCATAATAAGATCTAATGATTAATATTCATTCCTCTCACTCTCATATAAAAAAGGCCTTCTCATTTGATACGTCTCCTATATATTTATAATTTTGGAGAGGGTATCGTTAACAATTCTCAAACAATTAAACTTTCAACGTTAACATTATACCCAAGTTTTAACAATTTGGGCTTGTGCTACAAGCTCTTTAAATTAAATAAAAAAGGCCTTACTATTCTCACCCCACTTTTTGCTTTTTTCACCCCAACTTGTGTTTGGTTCACCCCCCGCCCCCCCGCCCCCCCAAATACTCTTTGATAGAATCGCATTTTCATTATGTTAGTGAAGGGGGGGGTGCGCCCTTAAAACATAACAGAAAACGCTTTTCTGTTATGTATTGATTTGCAATACACAATGGAAACACATTTTCGTTACATGTTAAAGGCGCACCCCCCACCAACACAATGAAAACACGTTTTCATTGTGTATTGCGATTCAATACATAACGAAACACACGTTTTTGTTATATATTGAATTATAATACACAACAAAAACGCATTTTTATTATGTATGTTGACAGGTTGCAGATTACATATCAGATACATATCATGTTTGATATGAAAATGGGACCAACCAGACAGAAAATAAGACCAAAACCAGTGTCAATTGATATGAAATATAAACCAATACCATTACATTAATCATCATAAAATAAGTTTGTATAACAAGGTAAATGATCTATGACACATTAATTTGAATACAATAAGCTTCTACTAATATCTACTACATATTCATCTCCTCTAGATACAAATAAGGAATTAAAATGTTGTATGCAGTGTAAGTATGAATTTTGTCATGAATGAGCGTCATGATTGTAGTATCTATGCCGTTGTGGTGCAATAGGAGGTAGGGAAGCTATATCCTTTAAATAAACCTAGAAAAAAAACAATTCTATAAAGTTGGTAAATACATTAACACACTTACAATGCATTTGTGAGTTTATATCCAACCTCTGTATGACATACTTCTCATTGACTTCTTTAGGATCTTCCAAAGCATTGTCACTTGCTTGTATGGAATGCTCAAAATCATCCTCGCTTGCTTCAATTGTATTCCCCCATATACTTGACATGTTAACTTCATTAGAAAAAAATGTATTCCAACTTTGTTCCATCACGTAAATCCTGTAGTCAGTCAACAACCAATAAACATATTATTTAAATAAAGGAAAAATTAAAAATTACATAACGAAATTGCAATTCTGTTATGTATCTTGGCTAGATACATAATGGAATCAATGTCATTCCGTTGTATATCAATATACAATGAAATCGCGATTCCGTTAAATCTTGAAGTAAAAAAAAAAGAAGAAAAAACTTACCTACAATGACGGAGATTGTAGTGGCGAAGCGTGGGGACTCTGGCAAACTGTGGCGGCGACAAGGTGATAGGTGGGGACTCTAGGGACAGAGAGAGTGAAATACAGGTTGGCAGAAGGAGGAACTAGACTTTAATGTGAGGTGTGATGGTGAAGAAGGGTTTGCCAGGAGAAGAAATGAGAGATGCTTGAGAAGGGTGGTGGGAAGAAAGGTTGGGGAAGGGTAAAAGATAGGTAAGGTTAAAAGAGTAATTTTCTTTTTTTAAAAAAAGCAGGAGGTGAAAATAGCAAAAAAAAAGAAAAAAGGTAAGAGTAGGTCTTCCCCCCCAAAAAAAGAGATTGGACAAATATAAGGAATAACAAATGAATAAGTCCAGCTTATCTTTGCATAATTAGTTTGGAAAACACATCACTCAAATTATTTTTTTCTTCAAAAATATATCTCATGTCTGGGTTGATGCGTAAAAAGAAGTTCTTTGATTATTTTGTCACACGATCATTATGATTATTTGATTATTTATTAGATCATTACGATGCATAAATAGTAACATTCTCTCTTATACTTATTTTTTTACGGAATTATTATTTTTCAATTGAGAGAACAAGGATACATACATAAAGGGGACAGCGACCTGATTCCATCATAGGTATGCCTTTATATAATACATTGCCTCATGAAATCAGTCCTACAATAACAAATAATGAAATCCTAGAAATAGTTAGCTGTATTTGAATACGTAAAATGGCATGGAATGGAATTGAGTAGGGTAAAACAGAATGAATAAAATTATTATTCCATTATGTTTTTGGGATAGGATGAAGGAATAAAAAAGACCGGTTCAATCTCATACCTTAAACTAGAGAAGAAAAAAAAAAGTAAATATCACATGAAATGGAACACTTTCGATTTGATTCGATTATACTTCATTTTATTTTAAACAGTTCAAACAATAGAACTTAACATTGTTCCATTTATTCCTTTAAATTCAAACATAAGAGATGCAATAAACAGAATATAAAGAAGCTGAAGTGTACATTTGGTGCAGTGGTGCGGTGAAAGAAAATTGTGTCCATTTCCAAGTTGAATGTAAAATTACTTGTGATCTTAGTGTTTTCACGTTTTTTACACAGTTTTGAGAGGTACACCGCGGAACCAAATACGCTATATATCTCGCTAACAAGAAAATACACTGCTAGTACAATTATCCATGAGGAGACCTCAAGCATCGAGTATATATGATTCCGTCGTTAATCAAAGAACAAAGAAAGGAATTGACATTTTCGAGTGACAAATACAATAACAACATTGAGAAAAAAGTACAAAAATAGTAGGATAGTTAAAACTCTTAAAAAATGCTAAGAGTGATTGTTTTGTTGCTATGAGTTGAGAGGGAAAATGAATATAAAAAAAGTGAAAATTGGCTAGTTTGAAGACTAGGTGAAATGTCATGATCGATGCCTAGATAGCATATTGGCTGGATTCTGGATGTAGCTGTTGTATTATCATGAGTTGACAAAACTCCATAAAAACAAAGTGCATGAAGCAGAAGAAAATGCTTATAAAGAGGACACATAATTTGGAGAAGGGAAGTAAATTGCGCGTTTCGCACGGATTAAGTTGTAGTTAAGTAATACATGTGTCATACGATGATGAGTTCCGTGGTAACCTGCATCAGCCAACAGTTGCCATTTTCCTTCCGTGGTAACCCTCTTTATTTCTAATCCTTAATGCTGACATTCAATTTTTTATTTGAACAATTGAGCCCGTCAATGATTTATTCTCCTCAATTAATCAAAGGTGAAAAATGTGTTTAATTTTGAGCAAAATATTTAGCTAGTGTTGGAGGCGATTACATGTGCAATGAGCCTCGATGGTCTCGAGGTAGAGATGGCCTAACATAAAACATTACATGTTACTTTATACAAGGATATAAATGTCTTTATATTAAAATATTTTTTTTCTTTTCATATTTTATCCATCAAATAAGTGAAAAGAATAATTTAACTTTTTTTTTTCTTTACTTTTTTCCCTCTCAATCTAAACAACCTAAATATCTAGTCTTTTTCTATTTGTTTTTTCTTCTCTCATACCTTCTATTTTTTAACCTACTTTTCCCTTTTTATGCGTCAAACAAAGTGCAAGCATTTGCTTCAACTTAGAAGGTTCAGAGGCCTAAACCTCTGAACAACTTTGGTTATGTTTGGATAAAGTTGGGAAAGTACTTTTAAGAATTTTAATGCACAATTCCGAATTCCAATATACAAAATGAAGAAAGAAGAATTTGTTTCTTTGAAAGTAAAAATACTTTTTATTTCTCTCAACTGAAATCCAAACACGCATTTTTTATTATCGAGAATCACGTTTCAGAAAAGACTACTCAAGATTTTTTTAATGGCCAGTGGCTGTAGTATTTTTTGTGAATCAATCATTTATTTTCAATCCTTATCATTTTTTATCCAACCATAATTAGTTAATATATGTAACAACCAAACTAAAATATAGTGCTGGTTTCTATATGCATAAACATGGTGTATTATCTTGTATCCGGTGGATCGATCTTAGTAACAAGTAGCAAGAACAGGTTACGTCATTAATGCTTGATTTAGAAATGGAACTGACGTTATGAAGGAAAATGGAATTGGCACATTTCAAATTTCAAATATTAAATAGCAAATGAATGTAAGAGAAATACGAAAAAGAAATTACACAACGCTTAATTACTTTCTAAAACACGCACAAGCCTAAATTGGTAACATGTGATAAACGGTTGCATGCCAATAAATTATATTCCTTTTTTGGTTGACCCAATAAATTATGTTGTTAAGAACTTAATAAGCAGCAGTACAATAGTCTCAAAAAATAGTGCAAAAATAATTGACTATTAGCCTTCAGAGCTTATCTCCAGCACGAAGCCAACAAGGGACCATGGCAAATAAAGGCGAGTATAATGTAAACGAAAATGACGAAAATTATAATAAGTGCAACCCTGCATGAGGAAGAGAGGAGATCATAAGAAATTGATATCATTTTAAACCATTTTTTTAAGAAGAGGCAAAAACAATTGTTCTATTCCCAAATTCAGGCCACAATATAGATAGGCATAGCATTGGCAGAGGTACAACCCAAAAAAAAAAAATTGGAAAAAGTAGTCAAAGGTATGATCAAGCTTGATTGTACAACTCCATAGTGGTAAGAATAAATAGAAGATTTCAAAGCCCAAGATTTCTATAAATTGGGTAGAAACTGGCTTCATTAGCAAAACAGAAAGTGAGATGCCCCTGTAATGTGGTGGTTGCTTAAACTTGACTAACATATTTCATGACATCTAGAAATAGTATATAATTCATGACATCTAGGACAATCAAGAAAACATAGAAAAGTCCAACACTAATATATTTCATTTCGTTCTCAAAATGCAAAAACTTAAGCATGAAATCAATTATGCAAATCTGGATTGTAATATACTTACGTTAGCCTAACATTACTCCACCACAGGTTATTTTTATAACGGCGGGACTGCCTTTTGAAACGAATAGAATTGCTATTCATTGTTGAAGTTTTCTCCACCAGCAGCTCCAACCGGCCACCTCTCTCCAACACTTTCTCGATGTTGTCAATCATGACAGTTCTCACCTATCATTATCAAATGACAAATATTAAAGTATTTAGTCTTCAGATGCTAATATTAAACAAATAATTATAAATCATGTTAAAACGGAACACAATATCCATTGTATATTACATTAAGAGTTCGGTTCTTCTACGGTAAAATCGTACTGTATTTGGTACAATAAACCATTTATTGAATCGTAGAATCATGCATCTTATCACACTAAATCTGACCTTTGAAATTTACTTTACCACATCAAATACAACACAGTTTAGTTGGAACTATGAGACACATCAAAATGAGCCACTTAAAACTATGCAATTCCAAATTTGAGTTTGTCATATCAAAATCAAAAGAATCACAAGGGAAATTAAAATTATTCAACCAAAAAGTTTCTGTAGGATCAATCTACAGAATGAAAAATTATACAAGTACTCATGAAGAGAACCATTATAGACCAGGATCAAAGAGTGTAGAGAAATCTAAATGTGTATATTTTGAACTTGCCTGAGTCATTTCGCCTTTGAGACGGTTCAATCTGTCAGCATTTGGGTCATTGGAGTAATACTCCATCTGTTGGTTAAGATCCTTGAGAACTCAGTCATTCATGGCATAGGCAGGAGATGAAAGAATAGCACGGCCATATGTCTTCACAAATTTTTTATGAATATCTTCAAGAAATGCAAAAGGGACCATTCCTGCAGTGATTCATGTAGGAGATTCATTACTGCTCATTTAGGCAATTGCACACTTTAGTGTTCAACAAATCAAGCAGGAATATTTTTGTTGTGAATACTTTGACTCAATATTGTAATAATTTATTCTGACTTCCCAAAAACATATCACAGAAGTGATTGTCAGAGAGTCATTAATCATTATCTTACATTACATTCTTTTTCACTTTCACCAACTTGATACCATATTTCAGTAAGTTTAAATGTGATCTAATTGTCATTGTAAAGCATTTCACACTATCAGTAAACAAAGAAGTGTCATATCATATATAGTAACTAAGGATTTTCAATTGCAACAAAAGCTTTCAACAGTTTTAAAAATAAGTGGCATCATACGTACAGTGTATTGAAAGTCTAAACCCAAATTATATTCTTTTACAATTCACTCCAGATAAATTACATGTTTTATGATGTAGGGGAGTTAGTACTCCCATTTATAGCATAGGGCCTGGAGGCTCTCCAGCATCACAAATTACAGGAAACCAATACATCCAAGGTAGCATAAAAATAATGAATGTCATTAAACTGACCAATCAAATCTCTGAGATGCATGGTGTAAAAACCTGTCCTTAAACATATCAGTAGTTAGTCAAAGCACCAACCACATCAGCCTTAGATTATCATATTTAAGGCCATTAGTATATCCTCTTCTAAGTTTTATAAATTAAGAAATCTGAACAATAAAATCAAGGGAAACAAACAGCAAAAAAGATTCTTGTGAACATGGGGTAACTGGGTAAGGGAAGGGAGCAGTTAGCAAAATTGGACCCATACGTGAGAATCTTGGTGCCAACAGTTTTCCTCCTTTTTTTCACTTTTGCATATGGCATTCTTGATTGGACATTTTTAAGCCTCATACACAGTGTCATAAGTCATAACAGAACTGTAATTTTGGGATGATATAAATGATTTTAAGATCAAAGAGAAAAGTTTACTCAACAAACAAAATTACCTAAGATTGTCTAACAACTTTACTCATAATTTCCTTTCCTTTCCCACTAACAGGAAATTTCATTACATAATCAAATTCTGAATACCACTTGATTGGTTCAAGTGGAATTCCCCTTAAACAAGGTATCAAGTTTCAACCTAGAGCTAGCCCCACCATGTTACAGATATTCCTAGCCATGTGGCCTAGACTGCAAAAGAAAAAATTCTGAATCAACTAACCACCTATGACCTATGTCAATCAAAACATGCGATTGCAATACATGCCAAGGGCCAGGAGGAAGTCATTCGAGGCACTTTGACAGCGTGATCTATAGTTCAAAAGAAGAATGAAATCATTTGCATTGAAGTTAAAAAGAACAAACACCAAATTCATTGAAAAAAAACAAAACACAAAACAAATGAATCAATTCATTAGCACCAGCCCAAAAGGCCAAAACAAAAAGGTAAAGCAGTTGCATCAACATTGTTCCATTATTGTATTATTAGATTCACCAAGCCAAACACAAGCAGCCTAGAAAACAATACTTTTTTGTGGAAAAGCAGAAACTAATGAATGAGAGGAAGCTTACTTCCAAATGCATCATCAGCCATACAAAGAACAGTGAGGCCATCTGTCCTCTTGACATGAAAAACATAGCGATCATGGGAAAAGGAAACATTGCTATCATTGTTGTTATTAGTCCCTTCATTGATCTTGCTGAGTATCTGTTTGGCTATGACACTAGCATTACTCTGGGTGGCGCTGAACTCAGCCAGAACCATCTGCCCCCTTGCCACCATTCCATACAATATCCCCATTGATGTTATTTTTGGTGGAGTGAAAGGTGAAAAGCTTTGTCAAGGTTAAATCTGCCAAAGGCCGTTTGTTGTTTTGGATGGTTGGAAAAGTGTAACGAAATTGGTTTTGGAGGAGGTGCAATTACCCCAACACCAAGACAAGGATGAAGAGAAAACAAAGTGTCCATTTGATTTGATTTGGTGTCCAAAAATGGGGTAAACGACAGTCTGGAAATTTAAAAGGAAACTCTGCCTCTACCCTTTTTCATGCCTACCATGGCATTTTCGGTGGCACCAAAATTGCCGGAAAACTTGGACATAGATCCTACGTCAAAGGAAATGATAATTGTAACTTGTAACAACAATATCATCACTATATTTAAAAAAAAAAAAAAAGTTAGACATGAAAATTATTTTTATAGAAAACAAACATATATTCATTCAATCCAGCTAGAGAAAAACTTTTTTACATGATTAGACTCAACATATAATAATAATTTTTGTTTCTCTTTACTTGTAAATTAAATAAGCTGTTTCTCTTATTCATTAAAGTCCTTCTTTTTTTCCTTTCTCCTCCATTAAAATCCCTTTTCTCTTTTCCTCTTCTTTGCACTAAATAGTCCATAACAAAAAGGAAGTCAGGAAGTGTGTTACTGAATTTTTGATCTAGCTGGTACGTTGAATCCAATTCTTTGAGCTATAATAAAAGGGAACATAAATAGCCTTTCTTGATGAACTAAGGAACCTGAACATCATGATGCATTAGACAGACTAAGGAAAGAGGGGACACGTGCACGTTAGTTTTTAGGCTAAACTAGTGAGCTGTATGATAATGGCGGTAGGGTACCCTTTTGAGTACAACGCCTGACTCCAGAAAGGCACCCCCATGGCCCACGCCAACCCTATAACCATGATATATATAATATTCATTGGATAGGAGATAAGATAATCTAGTTTTGTGGTAATCATCGATACACTTTTATTTGAAAAATCACTTTTGAGCAAGGGATCACATCACGTCTGCCTTTGGTTTGCACTTGTTTATGGTAAATACAGGTGAAAATCCGTGAACGTTAGTAAAATGCCTTTATATTATGCTGCCATAAATTTCACATAAAACAAACATGTGTTAATCAGTACGAAAAATATATATAAGAATCCACACAAAACTTAAGTGGCGTGAATTTATTGGAGACGGTTTTCATTCCTTTCCCTACCTGAATGGTTATGCAATAATTTGATTGGCCATTTTCAAATTTGTGTGAATTCTGGTAGTTTTCGTTCTAATTTTCTCCCAGTTTCACGTATTAACTTAGATTTGAGAAGAAAAATTACTTAAGACAATGTTATCAAATTCATTATTATATCATTCAATAAATTTGATTTTAAATTCAAATCTCATCTGATTTAAACTAAAGTATTTGAATTGGGGCAGATTTTTTTATTTTTAATTTTTTAGTAAACAAGAAACAAACCCTAAAATATACAATAAATAATTAAAAAATCAATTTAAAATAATTTGTGTCAAATAACTATAAACTAAAGCTTATAATTTGTGTCAAATAATCTATATAGTTTTAATGTTAATATTTGTGTTTACAAGGGAGTTTTTTTCAGTGAAATGTGGAATGGCAATAGTTATTTGAAATTGTTTAAGGTTGGGCCTCAGAGGCCCAACTCAAGTAAGCTTAACCCAATTTGTAGGCCTTAGACACACCTCAAACCAAAAGCCGATCTTGGATCTGAGGTCTTTGAAATTGTCTCCCCACACCTCAGACTAGGCTCCCTAGCTAGGTAACATAAGAATTCAAGAACATTTCATCCTATCTCAAAAGGTGTGTCACCTCATGGAGAACATAATAAAGCCCAGATTGTCATATCTCACTTATAGCAAAAGACTTAAGACACTACTCAACCATCAATCCTACTCAGGATGCCATAGTCATATCTCACTTAACCTACGTTTATAGCATTATTCAACCTAGATAAATATATCCATCTTGGACCAAGTCCTCACCTAACTTGCGTTTATAAATGACTACCTTACACAAACTCTAAGGTATGTACTCTAAATTGTTAATTACATTATTACTACCTAAAGCTCTTGTTAACTTGAGCATTAGAATTTATGCATAAACAACCACCTCAACTGTTAGGGCCTCTCCACCATCCAACAAACTCCCCTTATCTTGCAACCACCCGATGACTCACCTAGGGTGTTGTGCAAGTTGAGAAGGACTCCCGTCCTTTCCCTAACATTAGGCCAATTGAACACTCTACACTTGTGACACATGATGCAATAAAAATCACAATAATTATTTATATTAATGATTAATTACAAAGCTAAAACCACTTAATTACACTAAAACATGAATGTCATGTCTTACTTATATATATTTTTCTAGATACATGTGGATTTTTGGCAATTTTGATAGTTATCAAAAATGAGATTCATGGATTTTTGTTGCCATTCTTGTTTCTCTAATGGTTCCCCTTCGCCCTCTCCCCCACTAGGAGAAGGGAAAGAGATTGAGATATGAGAATGTGAGATGGGTGAAAAAAGTACAGGAGATAGTTTTCTCAATCACCTGTTGACTCATTTAGATTTCTTGAATGACACAAGTGCATTTTTATTTAATTTATTTTGCAAAATTAATTGATTATTTTTAATAATTCTTCAAGATTTCTTAAAAATAATTAAGTGATTATTTTCTAAAGTTTAATTATTTTTCAAAATAAGTACTAACCTGCTCACTAACCTACCTTACTCACTTCGCTTAACCATGTTAAAAACAGGGTAAGGCAAATTAAACAGTTGATTTTTTTGAGTTTTTTTTAATTAAAAATGAATAAACCATCAATTTAGTCCCTAAATTATCACCCTCTCGCCTAAATAGTCCTTGAACTAAAGTAGTCCTTAAAGTATTAAATATCCATCAATTTAGTCCCTAATGAGGCACTAATTTGAAGAATTTTCAATACTTGAGGAACTATGTACCATGATTTCTAATACTTTAAGGACTACTTATATAATTTCATTAGTTTAAGAACTATTTAAGAGAGAGTGATACTTCAAGGACCAAATTGATGGTTTATTCAATTAAAAATTAAGAAAGTGTTAAGGGTCAAAGTATTAAACTTTATAAAGTTGTGAAGTTTTAATTTGATTATTATCCATTAGATATTATCATGTTTAAGTAAAATTTTAATTTGACCTCCAAACAAAAAGTAAAATTTTAATTTCTTTTTTAATTTATTTTATTTTCTCTCCCTTTTTTAAATTAATGTTTTTATTTATTTTTTTAATTTTTAAGTGAATCAACCCGAATCACCTTAAAACAGGATAAATTATTGTTTCTAGCCTTTTTCCTAAAATGGAGCAGATTTACTTGATCCATTTTTTAAACAGTCAACGGCAGCTTGGGACGAGTAAACTCATTTTATCATCCCTAATATAACGGACCTCGATACAGTATAACATAATGGAGATGGAGCGCATTTCAATTTGCTGCAATTGCTATGCTACTTTCAATTCTCAAAGGGAAGAGAGTTGCAATGTGTTACGGAAACTTGCCGTGAATTCCAGAACTGGATCATACCAGATTAGCCCAGAAATTCAATGAAGAAAATCACGAAGAAAGTAGATTCAAGAGAATAATCTCTATAGGTGTAAATGAGTTGTAAACTGCTTAAAGTTGACTTATTTTTTTGGTAATGTAAAATTTAGAAAGAGGGGATGATGTCTCAATCGAAAGCTAGAAAAGTTTTCAGATACAAAAAATACTTTTATCTCACCACAAAAAAATAAGTGGGCTCAAATTTGTCATCTATTGCGAGACACTGTTTTGTTTCATTATCCACCAACCCCTTAGAGTTTAAAGTTGACTTATTAAGATTGTTTATTTTACAAAACAATTAATTTAGACATAGTTTATAAGATTAATTATATAAATAAGTTAACATCAAGTTTTATAAGTTTGACACTAAAATTTTATATCTTAATAATAATAAAGTATTGTAAATAATAATTTGCAAATTTTCATTACTCAGGTATATTTATAATTTTATGTAAAGAATTCGTGTTTAAATTTCTTTATTCTTTCTTACTTTTATTTTTACTTCATCTTTTACCATAAAATATTGACTAAATATCAAATTAACAAAATTTAAAATACTTCAATATACATATACATACATATATAACAAAAGAAAAAACAATTTACTTACAAGATAAACAAAAGAAGTCAAATTTAAATCTTAAATTTTTAAGCAAAATTATTTTTAATTCTTAAATTAAGTATATACTTACGTGCTTCATTTATTCAATTTATTTAATTTATATCCGTAATCATCCGATATTCAATTAATGAACTTAATTAAGATATTCAATAAACTTAATTTATATACTTAATTAAATGCTTATTGAAATAAATTTTATCATAAATTTGCCTATAAAACTTATTGAAATAATCTAAAAAACTTATTCTTTAAGCCAAAAAGTTTCACTAGTGATCTTCTTCTTTTTTTTGGGTGGGCATCACTAATGAATAATGATCTTATGAAAATAAGCCAAAAATATATTACATGAGTCGTAAGTTACTTTTATAAATATAAATAAGAAATTTAGCTAATGTTGATTGAGGGAAAAAGTTATTAGTATGCTTATAGCTCAACATCTTAAAAAAGAAAGGTAAAAAATATCTATTTTATCTTATACTTCTCTGGTAAAATTTTATATATGGAATAGTTTGACAAAGAGATTAGTTTCGGGCTACTAATTAAGAATATCTTTAATGTAAAAATAAATAAATAAGGCTTGATAATCCTTTTACATAGGGGATAGTTAATATACTTAATAATAGTCTACAAAACATGCAAATTTGGTGTTAGTTTTTTTTTTTTTTAAATAATTGCTTCATTTTAAAAGTATTTCTAAAATTTCGTTAATTTTTTTGAATATTGAAATAAGTTAATTAAGAACATGCACTAATTAAGAAATATCATTTATAATTTATACCTACTTTATTATGCTGCAAAAAAATTATCATTTATTATAACAATTTAACATTGAATTAATTTCCATTTGTATAACATCTCTCTAATGAAAATTAAACAGTTAGTATTAAACATTGTAAGTTCATACACACTATATTAGTATCAATATATTAAATGTTGATATAGTATAACATACTGTTAGTGTAGATAATCAAAGTCTATAATAAAAAGTTTATTTTTTATTAAACTAAATTTATATTAATTAAATTTTATGTTAGTAAATGAAAAAAAATTGTAGTACTATAACGGCTTTTTTGCCAGTGTTATTATCATTATAAGTCATAATATACAAAAATAAGTTCAAAATGCATTCGAATTAATTTATTTGAACAATAAAAATTATTTAAAAAAATATTTTCTTTCTTTTAAGTTAACTGACTTTTATACATACACACACATATATATAGAGAGAGAGAGAGGGAGAGAAGCTGATCGATTTATACAGTGTGAAATATTCTTATACTGTCAATAATTTTATATAAAAATTAATTTTCACAAATCTAATTACTGAATTGTAATTGTACATTACTTAGATTTTTTGTCTTAAATTTTAGGAAAATCAAATAATAATAATAGTAATATGACAATCAAATAATTCTTTTTTCATATATTTCAATTGCATTAATTCTAATGTACATGAATACAGTATTAAATAATTTTGATTTAATATAACATTTTTTAGATATAATTTATATAATAGAAACCTTAATCCAAGAAAGGATTTGAGTGCATTTGAAGATTCATTTTATCTAACTTATAGCTTATTTGACTAAATTATAATTTTTTTGACCAAAATAAAAATACTTAATAATGAACTTAATTTATTAACTTAACCCACTAGGCTCAACCTAGTAGTTGGGGTTAGAGTAGTATGTATGAAGTTATAGGTTATAACTTCAATGCGGCCTTTGTACATCAAATTTTTTTACTAACTTGTAATATTTCTTAAATGTTATTTGAAATAGTGCTTGAACTTATAACTTATTATTATTTTTTATTCTTAATATTTTAATAAAATTTGTCATTTACTTGCTCCTTTAGTATTATACTATTTATTTTAATATTTTTTTTCTTTTAATATTTTACTATTTATTTTAATGATTTCACTTTTATACTAGTTATTTTTAATGTAAATAAAAGATTTGATCTTTAAAAATACAAGTTCAAAATCAATTAAGAAACTTAAAACTATAATTATTTAAAAATATATTTTTGTCTAAAAAATAAAAAAATTATATGAGTTTGATTTTTATATATTGTCAACTTAAAATTTTTATGCTATTAATCAATTATTAGAAACTACTTTACCCAATGGGTATAACTCAATTGACAACACACATTGAGTTTATGGAAGAAAATTTGAGTTCGATTTTTATAGAATACATCCTAGGAAAGGGACGAGATGCTTTAAATGTAACTAAATCCCGGACCGAGAATTAGTCTCATAGTCAAGGACTGAAGTGTGTGAAAAAACCTCGGGGTCATGGGGAGCCAAAGGCCCCTAATTAGAGTGGTTACCAAAAAATGTTTACACTACCAATGTATTTTAACTGAATTTAATAATATATTTATTTTTATGTTATTTTACATTATCAATTATAATTTTACTGAACATTTTAATTTAATAAGTTAACTTAATAATTTTCAGTTAAAAATTAATTTTTAAGTTTTCAGCAAACTTATCAATTATTTTTGTCACAAGATAACCTTTGGAATAAATTAAAATTAGTAAAAAGTTGTCAAATATAAAACCAAATTAATTATTAAAATGCACGCAAGGGCTTGATAATTATATTCTTCATCAAGGTATGAGAGTATGATTGGGAAAGGAAAATAATGAAAATTAAATGACAACGATTAGCAGGGTCATGAGTCAAATTTTCGTTGGCTTAAAATGAAACAGGGATAAGATAACAAAATGTTCAAGAAGAAAAGGCATAAATTAATCTTTTGCGAATCCAGTCTCCCAAAAGGTTTAACAAAAAAAAATCATATGCAAATACGAAACAGTTATAAAAGAGGAAAGAATTGTATTGATGACTTAGCCATGACAAGGATCAGATCATATCATATACCATGGTTGTCTCAAAGAGGATGAGATACCTTGCCTTACTGGGACCGTGTAACTCACATATATGCCAAATATATACACCCATATCTCATTTACAAAGTTTTGTACGTGATCTGCCCTGGTCCTGTAATGTATTGCCACATGATAGGTTGCAGATCAATAATTTCCATCACAAAATCTATTATATTCCATAGCCACTTGCACCCCAAGTGTCTACATACATTGTTATAAGCAAACTTTTACCCAAAAAAAACTCCTCAATTTTGGCTGTACTTAATCCAATTGCATGCATGGTCATATGCATGGTCATAGGTAAACCACTAAATCACGACTGAATCAATTTCACACTCTGTACATATCAGTACGTTCACTCGGAAACCATTAGCTCCAGGGAATAAATCACAGCCATTAGTTTTGTTGGAAAACTGAGCATCTATTTCAACGTTTCTGACTGTATGGAGAGTCTTTGACATCACAGACGACAAATGCCAATTAATAGGCTCGATGTCTTTTGTCCGTCATCGGGATTCTGTGGTCAGAAAACAAGTGTAGATTGTAGAGGGTAGGAGAACTTTCGACATCTAACTCATTTTCGGTTAAAATTCACCCTGCATCTGCGTCACTTTCCAATCCTTTTAAGAGAATAACATAATAGTTATTAGGAAGTTACCTTCCAATTTAACACAAAATCTTTCTTAATGAAAAGCTTATTATGAAAACTTTAAATATAGGTATTTAATCTAATAGTGGAATCATTAGTTGCAAAGAGCAGAACTGGGTGAGAGAGAAGCGAGGTGTACTGAAGTCTGCATGAATAAGTTTACCTCGATTGACTTCACTTTGAAGTTTATGAAATAAATTGAAAAACACCAAAAAAAAAAAAACAAGTTATCAATCACTAAACAAACGCTTACTTTAAGTCCTTATAGTTATATTGGTAATACATCCTTTGTTTATTAATTAATATGAGCATGTTTGGATAACCATTTGGCCACCTCTAACTTACTTTTATCCCAATGAACTCAGTTTACCGTTATGTTTAATTGGTTGTCTTTCAAAATATTTTGTTCACCTAAGTTTGCTAGTAAACCGAGATTTAACTCAAAAGAGCATCAAAGTTGCTGTTAAAAGTTCATTTTTCTGTTAGCACTTCTGATTTGTATTTCTGTAAGGGCAACATCAAGTAATTTTGATTATTATTATTCAAACAAATTTTATTTTATTAACGTATTTTTAAACAAAAAATATTTAAATATAAATCACATTATAATAAATTAATTCATTTTTTGTCAAACTTATATTTAGGAACTTGAATCCAAATATGCTCTACATTGTTTCTTTGCAAGTTCTTGTAAACACTTTTAAACCTTGGGGGCAGGAGGGTGTTACGGTATTCATTTATATACCATGGTTTTCATGATATAAGTCTCGAGTTGTATATAGTATATACTGAACTTTCTGCAGCACATGCATGGTCACTACAGCGTAGAGCAGAAATACGGTGATAAGAGAGAGGAAAATAGAGATAAGTGAGAGATATCACATCAGAACAAAGAAAGCTGATTCACGGATCTACAAACTTACAAAAACTAAAAGCCTATAGAACGAGTGTATCCAATCACGGACAGGCAAAGACCAATATTACACATCCCCATCACACATGCATCGATCAGGGACATACTGTTATCTCTTTCTCTACCTGAATAATCATTTTCTTTCTCAATCCATCCCACTCTTCTCTTTTAACCACCCTTCTCACATGGCTGCCAAGCTGTACTGCTTCCCATTCCCGTTCCCACTTTTCCCTCAGTACATCCATCTGCAACTGCAATCCTATTTTATTCTCAAAGCACTGTGCGCGGTACTTGTGACATAGTCATATGGGCCACTTCTCATATTCTAGCATGGTTTATTTTTCTCGTTTTCTCCTGTTGAATCACCTCTCTTTAATTATACTTATTTTCCTGTATTTTCATTAAAAAAACAATATTTTAAAATTATTTTTCTATCAAATAATAATATTATTCTAAACATTAGTTTATTTTGATGAAATATTACTTTGTAATTAGAGAAGTAACACCAAGTATGTGGATCCATGGGTGCGGAATTATTCCAACATAAAAAGTGATATCAAGTTCATGCAACTATGTTAGACACTCAAAAGAAATTTTTTGCCGTTCATAATGATCGTACCCGACTCAAGCAACTTTTCGTGAAAGATACCGATAGTCTTTATAAAAAAAAAAGTAATAAAAGAGAGAGAGGAAAAAGGAAAAAAAATTGAAATTATGTGATTATTATTATTATTATTATTGTTGTTGTTGTTGTTGTTGTTGTTGTTGTTGTTGTTGTTATTATTATTATTATTATTGCTTAAATATATTTTTAATCTTTATAATATATATATATATATATATATATATATTGGTTTTCTTAAATTTTTATCTATTTTTATTTCTGTTAATTTTTTTTTATTTTTTGTTTCTAACATGACATATAACTCATTCACTTCAATATTTCAATTTTTATAAAATTGTAAACTTTTTTATATAGGCTTGGAAGATTTTTATTTTTATTTTAAAGAATATTAAATTTATTTTTCAATCTTGATTAGTCATATCATTACTTAATAAGAAATCTTAATTTAGCTAGTGACTAAAATGAATAAAAGATTAATAGAGATACAAATAGATAATTTTTTAAGTGGAACAAAACAAAAAATATATATATTAGATAGATTAAAATATTATTATTATTATTATGTTAAGTGATGATTGGTTTAAGCAATCCATTATTTTCCTAAATAAAGTTTTAAGTTTTATATATTTGTAAATATCTCTTATCGAATAAAGGATAAAAGATGTAAGAGTAAAGTAAGTAAATTCAATCATTAATGAAAAGATTAATAATTAATATTTTAATATATTCATGATTTATTATGCATATATACACATATTGATTATTGATTTTCTAATCAACTACTAAGATTATACTTTATTTTATAAAGTAAATTGCTCGTTTTGGAAAAATCACATACTTGAATAAAATTGTCTCTCCCAAAAAAATTCACATTCTTGTCGGCAGCAGGCATTTTTTAAAAGAAAAACTTCTTAAGTGGGAAGGCAAAAGTTGTCCCATGCATGTTGTCAAACTTGATTAATTAATAGATTTTTTTTTCTCCTTTACTAGTAACTTAAACCACAATTAAACCTGATTAGTTAATTTCAATTTTGTTATATTCCGGTATAAAAATATTTTGTACCAAATAGCAATGTTATTCTAAAACATATTTTAGATTTTTATTTTTTTTCATGCACATGCCTGTCTAATGCACGAATGTTTCATTTTAAAACAATATTCACTATTTAAAGTTTTAAAATTGTATGTGTATATATAATTACACATATTATGATTCAAACATTTCAGGAATATATCAACAAAGGTTCAGTTTAGTAAAAAGAGTTATTTTTTTACAACGTAGTGAATTAAAGTTTTATTTTTATTGGAAGAGATACTCACATATAGTATTTGATAGTATTTTGAACAATATTGCCTCCAAAAAAGAACACTTGAGAAGAAAAAAAAAACTATCTCAGAAATATATTGATATTGATAGATAAGAAATAATAAATTAGATTAGAAATAATCAACAAGTAAATTATAAGAAATTTAAGAATAATAAATATAGAGTGTTTTACGGATGATTAAATATGCCACAAAGATCTACTTACTAATTCATATAATAATCTCAAATTGAATATGACCCATGATGTATCATATGCTTAAATTTTGCTAAGAAAAAAAATTATAAAATAAATTTTGTGTTTCTTTTTATATGAGAAAGTAAGTTCACTAAGCATCTTACTTTCAGAATGATAACTTAAAAATATATAATTAATAAAGGTTGATTTGTTGACATATATTGATAGTCGTGCAATGCTATTTCTTCCTCAACATTATCAATTTTAGGAGTGGTTTGATTTGATGAAATATTTTCTTTTTAATTTTTATTGTCATGAATAATTATAAAAATGTAACTTTAATTTTATATTTTTATTATTTTTAGAGATTTTATACAAGAATTAATGAAATTAAAAATTATTATTTTTCATTATTTTGTATATAAACATTTGAAAATAATAAATAAAATAAAGATAAAGTAATTTTTTTATAATTGATTTTTAAAATGAGAAATAAAAATAAAAAATATTTTTCAAACTAAATAGACCCTAAAATTCCCCAGTTAACCTCTTATCTTTACGATGACATATAAGTTGCAGAGAAGGGATCGAGGTTCCCAGCATAATCAAGATCATAACTTCCATCCCCCTATGATGGATTTATGACAGTTTTGAAACAAAATCGCAAGTACTATAAAAAAATGTTAATATAGAACTGTTATGTGGTTACTATATATTATTAATTTATTATTATAGACATTTTGTGAATTTATGTTAATGATTGGTATGATGTACCGTACATTAATTTCTTATAACAATATAATAATATATAAAAACAGTTAATAATATTAATATAGAAAATTGGAATATATTATCAACATAATTAAACTCATAATATTTATTAACTTATCAGTTTTTGTTGAAAAAAAATGAGTTTAATGATTATGCACTGTCAGTGTAAAAAGTTTTATACTGTCAACTAATCAGAAATCACCATTGATATGACTTTTAAAGTATTTATTATAAAAGTCAATAAACTTACAATAAATGGTGATTTGTGATGGGATGACAGTGTAAAACTATTTTATACTGTCAGTGCGTGGCTTGTTTTCTCAAAAAAAATTATATATCTATGAAGATAAATCTAACAATTATCTTTTTTGTTACCATACAAAGGGGGTTCTAGCAAAAGGAATTAGTCTCCACGATATAATAAATAAAGTTTGAATTCTCATTAAAAAAGCAGTTTATATTTAATGTCTTACATTAGATTATTCCTAATGGAATATACTTGTGAAAAAAAAAAAAATCCTTTATGTTACTATATACATTTCCTTTTGTAGTGAAAGGGTTGCATGTCCAGGCTTATGGTACATGGTAAGACTTGGCAAGTTGATTTAGCTATAAAGGAATTGGGGAGAAAGTTACAGCACAGGTTATGTGCTTCCTATACCCTCTTTTTCTCTTCGTGCTTCAATTGTTCATCAGTTAAAAGTGAATAAGTCTACAACCTTTTGATTCGTCATTCACATACCTATTTCCGGCTATTTGTCTAGTTCTCTTTCTCCATCTATCTATCTATAAGCAATCCAAAAAGTTGTAATTTATTTTGTTAAAGGTAGAAAACAACGATCGATCAGCATGCATACGCAAACTAATGACCCTAGCCACATACCTTTTACAGCATTCCACTTGGTCAAAATGATTCCAAAATTGACGGATCGGAAATTTGGGGAAACTAAATTAATTGGTACTATAGGATTGGTAAAAATAAACAAACTTTAAATATGCATCACAAACTTCGACCCTGTGTTTCTACAGATTGTGTCTCCAGGAATCAAAAGTTTTTCCTAAGCTCAGGGTTCATAAGTGATGGCTCATTGGTGACTTTAGCATCTATACATTCATCCATCACAAGATGCTTTTCCAAGATAAAAAAACTATATCAAGCTTTGGGACAAATTTGCTTGATACAATAAGTGACGTTAGAGAAGCTTGGAAGATGATATACCAAACACACACACTCACATACAAATACAATGAAGGCAATGCATATGCGGCTTGCTAAATTGCCATTAAGGTTTCACTTTCAATTCAAGACCACTCTATACTCTCTTTCTAAAACTCCTAAAGGTTTAAGAACCTTTCGGTACTTGTGACATTGTCTTGCCTTAAGTGTAGCTGTTTCGCACTTTTTCTTAAGCCTTCTAGCCTCTTGTCAACGAAAACAAACAGGTTTTAAAAAGTTTATTTTGTTTATGTTTATGGAATTCTCTTGCCCCACAGTATAGTTTTCTAGAAAGAACAATATAACTTGTTTCTTGAACAAAATGACGTTGTACAAAGCAGGATCGAAAAGTACCAAAAATCATTTTTTTTTTCTAATAATTTTTACAATGGATGGAAAACTTCATTCTTCTTGTGCCACCAATAATTTACAGAATTATCATTCTTTCAGAAGTTCACAGATTAATTGTTTCTTTTTATCAAATAATTTTTAGGCTCAGTTATACTTTTTGTTCCCGTAATACAGTAAAATGTACAAAGATGTATTAACATAAATGTAGAGTGCTAACATGAACATACTAATGTAGAACTGAAGCGCTAATAGGGGTCGTAGACGTGGATCCCAAATTTTAATTGTTTTAACTTTGTTCCTTATAATAACTTGACATCTAACATTTAGGAAATGCATAAAAATATTAATTCCCAAGGTTAAACCTATGATCACACATGTGTGAACAAGCAATAAAATCATTAAACCACCTAAATATTTGGTATAAGTATAACAAAATTCTATTATATGTAGAATTATTATGGAAACTAGAGTGCAAAACTTCAACAAGCCTTTTGTTGTTGCTTTATAATACTAGTAATTTTCAATTAATAATAAATTATTTTTATGCTAACTTATAAATATCTTTATATAGTACAAAAAGGTTTTTAATCTTGACTATTTTCAACTTTCTAAATCAGTTCTAGGAGAATGTAGAATCAGTCAACATCTAGATTGGTTATAGCAAGAACCAATGTAGAAAGTTTACTTTCTAAATTGGCTCTAGACACAACTGATGTATAAAGTTTTTATTTTTTTGGTATGAAGGAAGGCTAAGCCTAGAACTATAAAGGAATCCTATGGGGTAAAGACACCCCCATAACATCTCCATAACTACCCCCAGGTGGTCCATGCAAAATATGTATTCCCACCTGCCATCTATGAGCAACTAAAGCTAGAAAATCAGCAAGAACATTAGCTTCCCAAAAAACATGAAAAACCCTGACTCCCAATCCTTGTTCAGCCAATTCCAGATGGTATTAACCATGGCTCTATAAGGATGACAATTCGTAACACCCTTAATGATAAAGTGAACTGTGGTTTTTGAATCACATTCAAGCCATAAGTGTCTTATCCCCGCACCCCAAGCAACCTCCAAAGCGGATACAACTCCCCACAATTTTACCATGAGAACATTGGATGAACCCAAATTTCTCAAGCACCCAAGCATCCATTCTCCATTGGAATTTTGGAAAGCTTCCACACAAGCAACATGTATTCCACTCTCCACCACTGATGCATTCGTATTCACCTTAACCCAGTCATTGGTCCTAAAAAAGTGATGCATATTGGGACATAACTATTGCCACATAGCCCTCGCATTCACACAATTACAGAGCAAGTGCAACAATGTCTCATTCGCAATTTGGCAAATAAAACAAGTTGCATTGCTTGACAATCCTCTAGACTCCCTGAAGGCATTAGTCATAACACCATCATGAGCAACCCTTCAAAGAAAGCAACTATCACAAAGGTGAATATCCAAGGTCCACAAGGCACGCCATAACACACTACCCCTCCCACCAAAATTCACTTTCAACAAAAAGTAAGCACTTCGTGTAGAGAATTCACCATCCAAAGTATACACCCAAAAAAAATGGTTAGAACCTAGAATGTCACTAGGCACCACGTTCCCCAATATTTCAGAGATAATACTAGCAGGCAAAAAGGATTGGAATATTTGAATTTGCCAGTGACCTTCATTCGAAATAAAATCCCTCACACAAAGATCCAACTATAAAGGCAGGATGACTTGAACAGTATAATCTTTAAGAATAACACCTGAGGGAAGCCACCTATCTTGCCAAAACCAAATAGTCCTTCCATCACTAACAACCCACCTTCTACCCGACATCAAAGACTCCCAAGTAGATGAGATGTCCTTCCCAAACTTCAGAACCTTGGTTTACACACCTCACTATGGGAAGAAGATGATTCCTACATCCATACTTACTCTTGAAAACTCTAACCTATAATGTTTTCGATTTAGTGATAAGCCCTCACCCAAGCTTCTTAATTAGGGCCATGTTGAAAATGTGCAAATCATGGAAACCCAAGCCACCAACATCCTTGGGAAGGCAAAATTTATTCCAGGCAATTGTGTGGCATCTCCTATGATCTTGGGCATCACCCCAAATAAAACTTCTATTCATGCTCTCCAACTTCTAGCAAATTTGTTTAGGAAGAAGGACAGTGATGCGTTGCATTTTATACTATAATTGACATATTAATCCATGAAGATTCACATGCATTTTTAGCTTATTAGGAGTATTTTTAGTACTAATTTCCTTTATTTCCTTCAATCAATCACTTAGAATGCTTAAGGTGTGTTTTTGTGTTGTTGGTGGATTTTTAGGAAAGATTTGGTATGTATCAAGTTGGCTTTGGAACTTAAAGATTTAAACTAGAAGTGATTTGAAGTCAAGGAAAGCAATGAAGATATTATTGAAGAAAAATGAAGAAAAGAGTAAACTCCACAACCAGAGAACACCACAGGCTGACCATGGCAATTGCCACAGGTGTGGCAGAATTCAGTAAATGGCCACAGGAGCAACCAGAGAGTGCCATAGCCTGCCCGTGGTAAATGCCACACCCGTGGCGAATTCTAGGAAAATTTCACAAGGGCTACCAAAGAGCGCCACGGCCTGCCTGTGCAAACGCCACGCCTGTGGCGTGCTGCTGACGTGAATTATTCTTATTTTTCTGTTTCTTTTTAGTTTGGGCTTGGACCCGTTTTGTACTTAGGGACTTATATAGACTTCTTAGGCTTAGGAAAAAGCATTCGAACATTGGTTCTTGATGGCTTAGAGCGAGAGCTTTGGATTGGAATCTTCTCCTCTTTCTCTATCTGGTTTGAATGTTTTCCTTTTCTTCTTGTTTGTTTTTTCGTGACTATGTGTAAGTAGTCATCTTTATTTTAGGATTGAGCGTAGCCCTATGAATGCTTAATAAATTGATTTCTTTTATCTTTGTGTAATTCTTGTTTCTCTCTTGATTTCTTTTTAATCGATTTTCTTTATTGTAAAACGAATTGACCACGTTCTACATAACCTTAGGGATTTGGGGAAGAACTGAAAGGTGAACGTAAAAACTGGAACTATAGGGAAGAAACCTAGGTCTAAACCACGAGAGTAGGTGAAACCTTTGGGGATTAATTGGATTAACAAAGAACTCATTGGGTCTAATTAAACACAACCACCATAAAAGTATAGGGTTAATTTGATTAGACACCCCTTCGTATCTTGAAAGAGAACGGAGGATACCTTAAGTTAATTGTAAAGCACAAATATAACACAAGAAGGGGGGTTGAATTGTGTTATAGCCAATTTTTGCAATACTCAAACTAAGCAATGTAATGATTGAAATAAGATCAGAAAGATTTTCAAAAACGTTTCACAAGGCAGGCGAAAGCTAAAAGACCAAAATTAAAAGGCACACAGATTTTATACTGGTTCGTCTCACCCTAGAGATTATGTCCAGTTCTTAGCAACAACCAAGTTCCACTAACTTTACAAGTTACAAGTATTCTTTCCACAAGCCTCTTCAAGCTCAGCCTAAGTAGTCTTTCACTTGCCTCTCCAAGCAAACACTCAAGTATTCTTTGAAACAAAGCCTCTTCAGTCTTCAACCAAACTCGTAAAGACAAAGATTTACGTGAGTTTACCTCACTGGGTTTAACGTCTTATTCAGATGAATATAAATTGAAGTTCAAAACTAATTTTCAAACTGTTTTTACAAAGACTTGTTCTTTTCTCAAAGTAGTTATGAATGTTTAGATTCAGCAGCAAATATATCAACAACACTTGTAAGTTCGACCAACCCTTGAAAGAGGTCTCTTCTTCTATTTATAGGCTTATACAAAAGTATTCGTTGAGTTGTTTTGTAGATGATCTTCATCTGATGAAGAGAGTCATTGAAGCATTAAATGCTTTTACCAACTTTGTCATATGATAAGATAAAGCAGTTTGCTTATCTTTTCTATTCTTGTACTCAATCTTTTAGCAGTTGTCATATCCGCTTTCCCGTTCTGACATTCGTACACATATTCCTTCTTTTTCGCTGACTTTCCTTGAGAGTAGGTATATAGGCTTTATACATTTTGAGGTAGCATACGCTCTGAATGATATGCGGATCATTTTAGAACGTTGTCATCGTCTATAGGCTTTGTTAGTTACGAAGTTTAAACATATAAAGATAAGACGATATTAAATTGAAAAACTGTTAGACGATATAATGCGAACTAGAGATCAGACGATAACTGTGAGTGAGAGATCAAACGATACTTTTAACTGTTTGTTATTATCAAAATATTTAAGGGCTACAAATTCGTCCTTTGTCTTAACATTAATTCACCCTCAAGAAGAATAAGTAAGAGCACAGGATAAGAGAATTAATTTAGTAATTGTCATAAGGTGAACCTCGATCCTAGAAGTTTTCTTTACTGAATTATTATCAATCTTATTTGCTCGCTTAATTGAATTCCCCAATTTCTAATTCTTTTACTTAAAACCTAAATTCTCAAATTGAACTCTCTTTGTTTAATTTTTATTAAATTGCGATAATTACAAAGCCAAACACATAGTCCCTATAAATTCAATATTTATTACTTGACGACAACCATACACTTGCAGTTTGCCACATCAGACAGTTTGCATGGTATAAGTTGGTAATGCCACAACCATCGCTTTTGTTAAGGTACACCTCCTTGCAAAAGAAAGATGCGTAGCCCTCCCATTACTTAGTTGTCGTTGAGTTTTATTAAGCAAATAGGAATAACATTCCTTCTTCTTCCTACCATGCAACAAAGGTACCCCAAGATACTTGCCAAGATCAAAAGTAAGGCTGAAGCCAAAAATGTGACTTATCTCCTAACCAAAGGATGAGGCACATTTTTGGACACAAAAAGACAAGTGTTGACCACCAAAACCTTTTATCCAAAAAAAGAGCAAAAAGCATTTAGATATTTGTTCATTATATCCATCTAAGCCATACTAGCCTCTCCAAATAAGAGCAAATCATTAGCAAAGAAAAGATGAGATATGGGTGGCCCAGATCTAGAAATAGTAATTGGCTTCCGTGTCAGGCAAACAACCTCTCCCTCAATTAGATGTGTCAGTCTCTCTATGCATAACATGAACAAATATGGAGACAGAATGTCCCCTTGTCTGATACCTCTGGTAGAGGAGAACCCATCCATGGGCACCCCATTAAAAAGGGCTTGCATATTAACAGAAAAGAAACAGGAGAAAAATCAAGTTACAAAAGTGGTCAAAAAAACCTATCTTCTTCAAAGTATCAATCAAAAAGTCCCATCTTAGTCTATCATAGGCCTTCTCTAAGTCCACCTTTACCACCATAAAACCACTTCTAGCCTTCTTTGTATGCATGGAATAAAATATCTCTTGGGCTATAACAATATTATCTGTCCATGCCTACCAGGAACAAAACTACACTGATTGGGCCCAATGAACATAGGCATCAACCTCTTCAACTTGGTTGCTATAATATTTGTAATGATTTTATAAATCACATTACAAAAACTAATAGGTCGAAAGTTATTCATACTAGTCAGGGCATCACATTTAAGAATAAGCACCACAACGTCCCATTCACCTTTTTAACGCAATTAGGTTCATAGAAACAAGCACAAACCATATCACAAACAGAAGGTCCCACCGTACTCCAATTCATCTAGAAAAAAAAAATCAGATGTAACCGATTAGGCCCAAGAGCCTTGAAAGAATCCATACTAAAGCTTATTGTCCTAATTTCATCATCTGAGAAAGGACCCTCCACATCATGAATACTACTAGGTGCCAAAACTAGAAATTAGGAATGAAAGGGCCAGGTAGCAGAACCACCCTCCTCCTAATACAAATGCTGAAAGTGCATCTGAGCCATATTTCTACGCACCTCCTGGTCAATAATCACATTGCCCGTAGGTTCCACCAAAGTTTTTTATTTTGTTCCTTTTTTTCTGGTAATTGTTGGGCACAGTAAAATTTGGTATTATGATCACCAAAGTTAAACTACTCACATCTGGACTTCTGGAACCAAAATATCTCTTCTTGAGAAAGGATAGAGTCATATTCCTACCATAACTCCTCAAGCTTTTTTTGCAAATACTTATTCTCCCCATGTCTAACTGGTATTTATTCCTCCATCCTTGCTAGAATCCTTCTTTTCCTGTGAAAAATATTCCCAAAGTAATTCCTATTCCAAGTATCAGCATTCTACTGGAACTTGGCAACTGCATTTGACCACCTACTAGCATTTCTCCAAGAATCTTGCACCACACCCTGAAAAGAACTATTAGCTAGCTAGTTAGCCATAAAACAAAAAGGTTTAGCATATCCTAGCATACTGTGGGTCCTACTTAAATTTCAAAAGGATAATTTTGTGATCTAATTTTAGAGATGGAAGATGGAACAAAGTGGCATCTAGAAACTAAACCCTCCACTCCATAGTACTCACCCCACAATCTAGGCACTCTTTAACACCTCTACCTTTCCATGTAAAAAAGGGGCCTCTATACCCCAAGTCATATAAGCCATAATCTCTTAGGTAATAATTGAAATGATCCATAGAGGAACGATTAGAAGCACGACCACCAGATTTATCCATTTGGTCCAGATAAGCATTAAAATCTCCTACACTACCCAAGGTCTGTAATTTGAGCTAGCAAACCGTCGAAGCTCAAGCCTAAGCCCCTCCCTCAGAGAGGGATTAGGACTTCCATAAACAATAGTAATGTAAAAAGTAGCAAACCATCCACTAGAGAACAAGCTAAATGGATACGTTGTTAGTAAGAATTACTAATATCCACATCCAACACCAAAGAATTCCAAACCACCTATATCCGTCCAAAAAAAAAGGCCCTGAGCATCCACCTTATACCAACAATCCATCCCTAGATTCTTAATCACCATATTCGCCTTTTGACCACTAATTATAGTTTCCAAAAGATCAAAGAGGCCAATATTATATTTGGCCACAAAGTCACGAATAAGTCTAGGAACCGTTTTGCCAACAGTTCCCCAAATATTCCAAATAGCAAATTCATTAAAAATAATGCTTTAAACGGAAATAAATGAACCACACAAGGGTCATTCATTAAGCATGTTCACGTCAACAATTTTATGAACCACTTAGTCCTCTTTGGCCTTAACCAAACCCTGTTCCCCATCTATACTCAAGTTACACGCAAATTGCTCCCTCATTTGGTAATGAGTAGACGAGGCTAAAGGCTTATATCCGATGCCAACTATAGTAGACGAACTGTGTAATGAAGCATAAATACTGCCTACATTCCTCACAATTAGCAAAAACAGCCCCACCTTATCCTTCATAACTTTCATCAAAGCTAATACATATTCATCATTATGACTTGTTAAAACATTATTCATGACATTGGGGGTTGACTTGCCACATTAGCATCAACTTTTGTACTAGGGCCCACACTTTCGTTTTGACAACTTGACTAGCCTTGGGCTTGCCTTTAATTGGATTCAAAACAAATCCTTTAGTTTTTTTTTTTTAACATATTGCTTGTTCTTCCCCACACATGGGTCCTTAACTTTGGTAGCCACCTACTGTTGGCCCACCTTATTAATATCATTTGAATTATGCTCCAAATTCTCATGTGTGTTATCCACTACCTTCTCCTCCTACTCTAATTGCAACGTAACATATCTGGAGTCATGGGATTCTCCCCTTCTTCTTTCTGTTTTTATTTACATCCACCTTACCCTTATTTCTCCTTATTGTTTTCTTAGCAATCATCCAGGGACCAAAATCTGGTTAAGAAATATTTTTCTCCTTGGTTACTATATTCTCTATTGCTTTTGGCTCCTCCTCATTATGGGCATTAATTAGGTTACTGATGGGTATGGCATCACTGTTCCCTTCAATCATATTTCTAGCGACTCCATCACCAACCACAACCACCTCCTAAGCCACTCCTTCACCATACTGGGCAGCTTTGGGGCCATACTTACCACATTTCAAGCAAATGAGGTGCAGTCCTTCATATTTGACACAATAAACATGGCCTCTTGCTTCAATCTTCGAGACTAATGTTTTTGCAAATCCACCTCTACACATATCCTAGCAAACTTTCCTCAAGAATGAATAGTAGTAAGTTTGTCAATCTTCATAATAATACCAAGCAAAGCACTTGCCTTCCTCAGAAACACTTCATGATACAACTACATTGGCAAATGAGGGAACCAAACTTAAACAACAATCTTCTTAGTTTTCTTTGCACTCTCAATAAACGCCAATCTCCACTACTACACAACAAGATAATGATTAGCAATCATCTAAGGACCTTCGAACAAAACGTATTGTAATCATCCAACGATGAAAACTGCACCAAGAAATATCCATTAGGCATATCAACAATCCTAATCTTGCCATTATGAGCCTAGTTTTTTTTAAGTTTGTACTCTAACATTTTAAAACCAATTTGCTTCCCAAGCACATGAACAGCAAAGGACCCCTATAAGGATTACACCACTCCTCAAATTCCTTAGCTAGTATCTGAACAATTGGGCAAGGCATGAACTCCTGACCAATAGCATCATCCTTATACCACCTGTTCTCCAACAACTCCTCATCCTCCTCTTCTGCAAAAGCAAAGTCCTGGAACACCGAATTGAAAAACTCAAACACCATTTTTCTTTTAATATCTCATCTAAAATACCTTCCTAACTATCCTCTGTACTACCATTCTCCAAAACCTTCTATTTGACCTTCCTAGCACAATGTTTCTGCATATCATCCTCCTAGCTAGTGTTATTCTCAAAAACCCTAGCAGAGCTTCCAACCTCTATCGTTAATATTAATGTATAAAGTTAACTTTCTACATTAGTTCCTCTATAACCAAACTAGAAGGTGACTTCCGAGATTAGCTATGGTCACAACTAATGTAGAAAGACTATTTTTTAAAGGAAAAAATGTATTGAAATAAATATTTTCTCTAATACATAATAGATACCCTCCAACCCAATTTCAAAGGCAACTCATATGCAATTTACTAGATCACGTAACTAAACTTTGATAAACCCATTCATATAATTAAAACCACTTGTTGTACATTTACATATATTGTCATTTACATACATATACGTTGTCATAGTTAGTTTCATAGAATCAAGTCACATAAAATTACTTTCACAGCCTAAGTAATCAACATCTCAAATTTTGGAACATTGCAAGAGTTATAATGCACAAATAGAATGAAGTTACACACACATACACATATATAATTACAAATATTGATACAAATCACATACCATGATACTTCGTCAAATCTTCCCATTCACACTCTTCTTTACAGTTATTTTACTTATTCTTAAGGATGTTTGGCTTACTTTGTCCTAAAATGGACACAAAACTCTTAAACTATTGATAGTTTGACCCTTGTAGTTTTCCAAATTGATCAAAATCAATTGGAAACCTCTTTTTACCATTACCACAACTAAGGACCAAGTCCTTTAATCATATGTCACGCTTACCTTTCTTGTGAGTAGATTGGCTGCGTAGCCCAAGATTTGTCGATTAAGAAGTCTCTATATGTATTGTCAATACACACACACACACAGAGAGCAAAAATTCATGGAAAAAATTCTCTAACAGCTATCATTTTAGATAAAGGTACCTACACACATATCACTTCACTTTAAATTCACTTGTAACCAAAATATTTTTGTAAAATCAATGATAATCCAAAAAATAATTTTGAAAATGGTTATCCTTGCAAATGCTCTATCAAGAGAAACCACAAAAACTCATGTTTCTTGGGGAAAATATATCATAAATGACCACAAACCTAAGTGTTCACAATTTCAAAACTCAATTTAGATGTTCAAAAGCACTAAGACTTGAGAATAAGTTAAAAGTTGAAGAAAAACTTAACCAAGTAACTGAACACAATGCTGAGAGCAGTAAGTAATATAACACAGCGACAAAAGATCAATATAAAAGAGGGAACAAAGTAATAAAGAATAAACTAACATGGGAACAAATTAAATTAACAACACAATGCGAAAGAGAGAACAAACTAACAAAGAGAACAAACTAACAACAACAAATTATAAATGGGATGAGAACATACTTGTCCAAGAACAACAATGAGAATAGTAAAGTAAACAACGATGAAAGCAATAACAATCGCAAGAATGGAAGGCATGAGAATGAGAATAATAAAGGCAAGAGAAAAAGAATGTTGTATTATTTGAGGATCAAAGGGTTCTAAAGGTACAAAACTAAGCATAATAAGACTTTATGATCGGTTGTACGAGGACCCAATCTAAAATAAACGAGAGAACACACAAGAAGGAAAGTTGAATTGTGTGTTGTGTATTTTGAAAACTTTTCACAAAAAATGTTTTTGTAAGTACTATATAAAGATCATCCAGCAAAAACAACATGAAACATAAGGATAGAGAGAGAGAAGATAGCACACGCAAGGTTTATATTAGTTCACTCTTAACCAAGAGTTATATCGAGTCCCTTCAACCTAAAGGTGTTTTACTAAGCAAACTGCTTGTACAAACAAGTATTCTCTAAGCCTTTTCAAGCTCTACAATAAAATAATCTTAACACAAGATTATTTTAACTCAAGTATTCTTTAACATTAAGGTTTTCACAAAGATTGTTCTTCGAAAAGATAACTCACAACAGTGAGCATTTATAAGTTAAAGTGCGAATACAAATATCTTTGTGATTACAAAGAATATGAATGTTTTTGGCACAAAGAGATCGTCCAACGAGTGATAGAGCTTTTTTGTAACTTTGTTGGTTTTTCAAAGTCGTCAACTTCACTTCTTTACTCTTAAGTCTTCTTATAAAAGCTTGGAAAAATATCCGTTGTGAGAAAGAGCTTCTTCCTATTCTGAATGTATTTAATGCACGAGATAATATATCACGTAAAGTTAAGGGGAAAGATTCTAACGTCACCAGTACTAGTGGCAGTTTATACCAAAAAGAAGATTCTCTTTCATGACACGCATAAGGTGCTTCCGACCTTTATTTTTTTGTTGAACTACTTTGGTACTTTTTTTGATAAGTTGACTTTTTCTACTTTAGCTTGTACCAAATATCAGAGTATATGTTTGATTCAAACTTTCTTTACATCATTTGAAAAGACAAAGCATACATATATTCGTTGAAAACACTTAGTCATTTTTCAAAAAAGCATGTTAAGGTTTCCTTCTTCGTAGGATAACTTCATCTAGATATATAAACAATAGAGCATATAAGGTCCTTTGTAAAGCGTATTTATGGTAAAAACAAATATTGGACACCTTTTTACAAAAGGGATATGGACGCTTCAAATTAGTGGACGCTTATCTATAAAAATATTAGACGATTTGTTTAGCAGATAATGGATGCTCAAAGATATAAAGCAAATAACGACTTAAGATAAAGTAGAGTGAAATATCAATATGTTTTATGTACACTGAAGGGTCCCAAAACACTTATGTCCTACAAAAACAAGGATTGTTAGACTATCATAAATTTTAATAGTTTTTGTTATCATCAAAACATTTTAGGGATCAGATGATTTATACGTCTTTAGTTCCAACACAATCTAGATTGTCCATCCATATTTTAGATCAGTTGCTAAAGAATTGATTTAGAGAACACTTTCTACATCAATTCCTTATAAAATCAATGTACAAAGTGTTTTTCGGATCGATTCTTTAGCAACCAATCAAGAATATCCATCCCAATATCACAAAAATATCACACCTCACATACTATATCGTTTCTTAAAAACCAACACAAATTATCAATATAAAAAGTCTTTTTTGAACCAGTGATAGTTATTATTGTTTTAAAAAATTATTTATTATTTAAATAATTAAAAAATAAAATATATTTCAATTGAATAATTAATTATGAAAAAAAAATTGATCTAAACTATAATAATACCAACATTATCACTTATCCCATGCATTAAAATTATCTTAATAATTTGGTTCTTTAACTTTTTTATTTTATTTTAATAAAAATTCTAGAATAACTTGTCATTTGATATATGTATGTTATTATTTGGCACAAAAATATTAGTATTTTAAAAATAATATTTTTGGTAAGAGGTCACTTGTATCTTTTATTGGAAATGACAATCATGTTCGAGTTGGGTAAGACTACTATGGATTATAAAGCTCTCCTTCCGAGTGTTTAATGTAGTAGCATATCTAAAACTCAAACTCGGGATTACTTGTTAAGCTGGAACTTCGTGTCAGTTGATCCACATGCACGATGATATTTTAAAATCAATATACAAAATTTTAAATTGTATTAAAAAATAATTTTTTTAAACTAACTTTATATTTTAAAATAATTTGAATTTAATTTGTATATTAAATTTAAATTTAATTTAATTATTTATTGGGTTAGTCTTGAGTATATCAAACTAATATAAAATATATGGGATGAGTTCGTTACTAGACTTGATTTTTCTTCAACCTAACTTCAATTGTTTTAGAAATTAATTTGTTTTTTTAAAGCCCGATCAAGCTTGAACTAACATGATCATTATAAATATTTATTAAACTAATATTATTTTTTAAAAATATATATATTATAAAACAATGTCATTTTAGTAGAACTTGTTTAAAAAGTACTCCTATATAAAATAGTAATCAATTAGATTATTTGACTCAAAATAATCCAACCATAATTCAACTTGACCTAACTTATGATTAAATTTAATTGATTGTTTCTATTTTTGTGCAAAGCCGCCAATCTAATCTAAATAATGTGTTTTATCAAAAGACTATTTAGTCCATAAATATGTGAATTTTATAAAGATGAGGTTTTTCATCATAGAATGTAACTTAAAGTTGTCGTTTTAATTTTGAATTTCATATTGTAACCATTAATCGGTTAAATGACAAAACGAAATTAACTAGCTATACATTTTTAATTTTTCTATAAAAATATTATTCTTCATAAAAATGAAAAAAAGTAGTATGTCAAAAAAATAAAAATAAAACCCATTAAGTTTGAAGTTACAGATAATTCAAAAGTTTTATAGTCCTATTCGGATGAAATTTTCAATAAGCACTTATATGAATAAAAAATAAAAGGTAAAATGAATAATTTTTTATTTTTTTTTTACATAAGTTCAAATTAGCTTATATATAAGTTTAAATCAGCTTTTGCAAAAAATAAATAAATAAGCTTCTATAAATTAATTTATGTATAAACTAATTTTAATCTATAGAAAAAGTTTAATTCATTTTATCTTCTTATTTTCCTCTCCTATAAGTATTTATTTAGAATTTTATCTAAATAAAACCTATATTACATATCCTTCTTCTTTAACAGTATATATTATATCCCTGTCATTAAAAAATGTTATATACTAATACCCTGGTTTTCGGTTAGTTTTTACTAGTATAATATTTATTTAATAATAATTAAACTATTAGTATAAATATTTAGAATTTATACTAATAGTCATACAATACATCATATTAAAAGATAATTTCACTTTTATGAAAAATTATATATATTAGGTTAAATTACTAATTTGGTTTCTTAATTTATCTATTTTATTCAATTGAGTCTCTCTATTATTAAAAAAGTTCAATTAGGCCCCATAATTTAAAAAAAAAATAATAATTAGGTCTCATAATTTTTAAAAATGATCCAATATTACCCTTTTCATCCATAACGACACTGTTTTTTGTCCAATTTTACACTAAACGACATGAAAAATGTAATGCAAAACAACGTCACTTTAGACAAAAAGAGTAACATTGGAACATTTTTAAAAATTATGAGACCTAATTGAACTTTTTTGAAATCTATGGGATCTAATTGAATCTTTTAATAATAGATGGACCCAATTAAATAAAATAAATAAATTAAAGGACTAAGTTAATAATTTAGCCTATATATTATCAATACATTAAATATTAATGTATTATTTATATCGATTTACAATGCATTTATTAATAGTTTAATTAATTTTAGAGAGCAATTATATCAATAAAGATACTCTTACTGCTTAATATCTTTGAGTTTAATGATCATACATTATCAGTGTAAAAAATTTTACACTATCAATCAATCAGAAATCACCGTTGATATGACTTTTAAAGTATTTATTATAAAATTTAACAAACTTACAATAAATAGTGATTTGTGATTGGATAGTAATATAAAATTACTTTACACTGTCAGTGCATAACCTGTTTTCTCAATATCTTTTGATTGATAATATTAACTTTTTTATTATATATTAAATATATTTTTTTGCCCCCCAAAAAATTAAAGTAACGAAGAATGAAATTATGCAATAGTGGTATCCAAAAAGTTAATGTGGACCATTCATGCGATATTATATATCGCAGAAGTAAATTCTCTAAAATCACTGTTCATTAACTCAAATAGGAGAGCTTTGATTTATAAAGTCGGTGTACACGTTGTAGAGTGTAGATTAATTCAATAAAAAAAAGTGACAGGTTAAAATTGTAAGTTTTTGTATGCACTTCATAATTAATTAATCAAAGGAAAAAAAAATACACGAAAAGTAGGATAAATTTAGTTATTTTTTTAAAAATTTGAAGAGTATATATATATATATATAGTGGATCAAATGAGAATGTGTGAGAAGTGAAAGGAGCAAATTTTAACCTTATAATTCATTATATATAGTTGTATAATTAAGATTAATTCACACACACACTTGTTAGACACATTTAATCAAAAATTCATTTTTATATGAGAGGAAAATAAACAAATATTAATTCTTAAATCTTATTATGATTTATCAATATTAAAACATAAATTACATGAATTTTTTTAAAAAAAATTAATTATATGACTTTAAAAAAACGTAATTTTGATGATCCATATATTATTAAATGACTCACGTTTAATTGTCTAACTCTGATATAAAAATAGTTTTCTCGCAGATAAAAAGATTAAAAAAAAGTAAAAAAATAAAATTAGTTATCCACCATACGAATTATTTGACTTAAAGGCGAAGGAAGTGTTGAGAGTAATTAATCGGAATTCTGCTGGATCCCCCGCGAAGGCAAGATGAAGGTACTGTTTTGGTTGGTTAACACGGGGTTTCCTTTTCCCTCAAAAACACACCTGATTCAACACGCACAGAAACTTAACCGGGGTTTGTGCAGCAGCAGCAAGTGCTAGCTTAGCCTAGGTAGTGAATATATATAAGATGGCACCCCCGGGTGAGCACATAGAGCTTCTGGGATATGATATGGTCTAAAATTTTGGTGCACATAGGAATTCATATTCATATTCATATGTATGTGTACCCTTGTAAGGTGCGTGTGCCAGCTTGCAAAACTTGGCAGCTGCCTTTTGAGTGTAGCTAGCCCCATCTTCACGTGATCTGCTCCAAGCACCTTTTGTTTGCTTCTTCTCGTTTCTATTCCTATATATCACCCTCCCCTTTCCTCTACAACCTCCACTATATTACTACTACTGCTCCTCCTAGTACAGTACTAGTACCTCCACTTCCCTTCTCTTTCTCTCTCTTTGCTATAGAGAGAATTGAACCAAAAGCATGGAGTCCTCAAAGATCTATGCTTACCTCTTCCTTTGCATGCTCTTCATCTCCTCTGCCACTCCCATTCTCGGTTGTGGCAATTGTGGGAAACCCCCAAGAAGCACAGGCCTGGTAAAAGACCAAGGACACCCGTTGTTAGGCCACCAGTGACCGTGCCTCCCATCACTGTCCCTCCCATTGTGAAGCCACCGGTGACTGTCCCTCCCATCACTGTCCCTCCCATCACTGTTCCTCCAATTGTGAAGCCCCCAGGGATTCTCCCTCCAGTCACAGTTCCTCCAGTGCTTAACCCACCAAGCACGCCAGGGAAGGGAAGTCCATGCCAACCACCCAAGTCTCCTGCACAGGCTACATGCCCCATTGACACACTCAAATTGGGTGCTTGTGTGGATCTACTTGGTGGGTTGGTTCACATTGGTGTGGGAGACCCCGTTGCCAACCAGTGCTGCCCGGTGCTTCAAGGGCTTGTTGAGCTTGAAGCTGCGGTGTGCCTTTGCACCACTCTTAAGCTCAAGCTCCTCAACCTCAACATTTATGTCCCACTCGCTCTTCAGCTCCTTGTGGCTTGTGGCAAGTCTCCTCCTCCTGGTTACACCTGCTCACTGTAAACCGGTTAAGTGCCCTCCCAAACTCAACCAATTTATGTTTTGGCTTACATATTTTAAAAAAAATTCTCTACCATTTTTTTTTTTTTTGAGTAGTGATATGTAAACTATTATTTTTCAAACATTTCATCAACACTTATAATTTTTCTATCTTTTTTTTTCTTTTAATTAGATCATATCACTTATTATATTTATATTTTTCACTCTTTTTTCTTTTTCTCTTTAGGTTTCAATTAGCACCTAGATACCCATAAACTTTATTCTTCTCTTTTTGTTAAATAGCAATATGAGATACACAACATGGATAGCAAATTTCCTTCTTTCTGTAAACACTACCTAGTTTTCTCCTAATGAACTTTCAATCTTGACTTAGAAATTGAAGTGTTAAGTATTCAATCATTTAACTTCTCTTAATCTTTGACCATGCAAGCTTATTTCTTTTAGGGAAGTAGCTAATACCATGCATGGATATCTACTTTGTCTTCTATTATTTTTCTTGAAATCTCTATTTTGGAAAGCTAATTGTGACCCCATGCATATTATTAAGCTTGTGAATGAGAAACTAAAGGTTTTTATATTGAATAAATGATCATGATTGGATATCCTTTGTTAAAGGATTAGAGATTACTTGACTACGTCATAAAGCAGGAAAAGTTGCTCAAAAACTAACTTTCCCATCCATTCAAATAGAAATTGTTAAAATATTAAAACATTTCAAACGGAATAGCAAAATTTACGCATAAGAGTTATAATATTATGTTTGTAATTTCTGTTTTTAATTCAATAAAAAAATATACATTTCAATATTTTTCTCCAATTTTTCCAATAAAAATAATATATAAAGTTCTTTCTATGAGTAAATATCATTTTTGCAATATGTCTCTTCCTTTTTCTCGAAGCTGCTGCCATGTATGATTATGAATGTTGTCCAGCACACCAAGTACGTAGATCACATGGAATTATGGAAACGTGATTTAATTTGTATTTCGTATTAGTAAAGAAATATCGTCCTGTTTTCTACCCGTGAACCTGAAACCTTTGTCTCATTGTATGTCACGGCCTATGCTTTGCAGGTGAAAGGATTGAGGAGGAATATATGGTCAAAATCGACATGAGAGGATGTCGAGCCACTCTATCTCTCTTCTCTCTCTTTTGATTAGAATTCCTGTTGTTTGATTTGCTATTATTTGTAAAACCATTTGTTTTTAATTGAGATTGTTGCATGTATGTTTTAATCCTAGGCAAGTAGCAGCAAAGATGCTTCTCTGTGACATTTTCAATTATTTATATGAATGAATTGCGCTTTGTTGAATGTATCACTATATCAGTTTCTTGTTTCTATTGTTGCACAACATTCATTTGCTTCAATTGGGGATCTGCTGCTCAATCTCGAATCTCTATAAAGAAAAAAAAAATCTTAACCATATTTGTGGGCATTGAAACAGATCATTTGCAGTTTTTGAGAAACTAAAAAATATTTATCGTAGCCCATAGCGGTGTTTCCTTTTATATTCGATTATTCGCTTTAAAAAAGAATGTGTTGCATTATCATTTTTTTAAAATTATAAATTGAATGATAAAAAGTACAGATTAAGTAATAAAAATTTATGATTTTTACGGCATGTAATTTTTCCTAATCATTTTTTAATATTTGGTACAAACTTATAATTTAAATTTTAAAAATACAGTATTTATTTTAATCCCAATAATTTGACACTTTATATTTATTACACTTATTTTATACTTAATATTTTTCTCCCTCCAACTAAAAATAAATGGAGAATAGGCAGTGATATACGAGCTGTACATTTGATAAGTGACACCACGCATGTATTGTTAAATTTATGGACGAACTTGTCTTAAAAATAGCAGAAGTTACTTGGTATTATTTCCATCTTTCCACATTTTGTACGGTTTTCACAGCACAATCAAACATATTTTAACTCAGTTTAATTTGAAATTAATTTGGACGGATTTAGGTTTTGAAAATTAAATCCGATGAATTTTGATAATGAGCTAAGATTATGTTTTAAGTTATCTCAAATTAATCTAGCTGGTATCATATATTCTTTCAAAAAAAATTTTTTTAATAATTATGTATTAATAATAAATTTTTTAACTTAATAAATAATACTTTATATAACATAATATAATATTTTTATTGTTTATTTTAAAATATATTATAAAATATAATTTAACGTAGTTTAATATTTCTTTAATTCTACGATTTAACTATCAATAATGTTAATATTGATATATTATGTCAATAAATTGAGTTGATTTGCTCTTGTTTTATATACTATTGAGTCTTAATCGGGTTGAGTTTAGACTTAAACAATTGATTCTATCAAAATTTTGTGTCAAACAAGAATATGAGTAAACTCATCCCAACCGGTCTCATAGATATACCTAATTAAATTATTAATTTTAACTGGTATTTGTATCCGATTATATTATATATTGAATAAATTTTAATTTTAATTAAATATTTTTAACTATAATCAAACTTAAATATATAATTAATTCTTAATAATTTAAATTTTGAACATGAACATTAATCTAATAAATATTATTGATCATTGAATAAAATCTTAATAAATGTAATGTAATATTATATAAATTTTTCAAAACTAATATTTATAATAATACTTTTATTTAATAAACATTTTTATATTCGTCAATAAATAATTTAAAAATAAAAATGCAAAGTATTTAAAACAGAATATCTCATTAAAGAAATTTCAGTATCAATCAGTATAAACTAACTTATAATATAATAGAGTACAATTAAAAAAACTCATTTTTCATAACCATATTATAGATGCGAAGTATTTACCAACTTTACTAATGATTAATCTTCACTAAAAATCTGACTAACCACCTTTAATAGGGTCTCCCCTCTCAACCACATTTATTCCATCTACAAAATTCGAACTGAGACTTTGTTTAAGAGATTCAAGTCTAGTATGACCTAAATCAACAACATATTGGTATTTAAAAAAACTCATTTAATATTTAATAATAATATGATTTAATTTTTTTAATTTATTTGTAATAATGACTAAATACTTTTTTTACTTTATACATACACACATACGTTCATACACACACACACATACATATCATTATATTTATTTTGACACATTAAGCGAATTTTTTAGGGCATAAAATTTTTATTTAACGATTATTCTTTGTTTCTTTATATAATTTTTAAAGTTTTAAATTAAATTATTCAAGAAAAGAGCGTACTTTTTTCCTCTAATATTTTAAAATTTATCCTTTAAATATTTTTACTAAAACTTATTTATCCAAGTTATTATATTAGTGCAACATTTTTCTTGAATGCTAACTTTGTACATTAACTCTATTAGTGTTATATGTTAAATAACAAAATATAATTATGAAGTGTAAAAGGCAAGTATAAATTTTTTGAACAATTGCAAAGGATTTCAATCCATGCATCGAAAAAGAACTTCTCTTGATCTTATATTCACGGAAAAAATGAAATTTATTAATAGACCAAAAAAAGTTATGTTAAAATTATTTTTGGTATAAATTTCATTTAATAAAAAATAAATTATTAAATATTATTAGTTCACATGAACAGTATAATTTATTATACTAATATGTGATGTACCAATAAAATATGACAATTTTCTATATCAATGAACTTATTTGTTAGATATATCATATTGTTAATATAATTTTATAATATTTATATTAGTAATATACTTTGTGTTTAGCAAAAATTATATTCATATAGAATAATTCAATACTAAATAATTATTATATAATTTTTTTAATAATTATAATGTAAATATTAATAAAATAGAATATTTATCCTATTCTACTGCAATTAGTTATTTGGTACACTAATAGGATATGATTTGTTTTTCCTACTGTCTATTCTATTCCATTGATGTAGTATATTTCTTATCATAAGGAAAGAGCTGAATTAGAAAACAACTGAATAAGATAATCTCTCCCTCCCTCCCTACCAAGGGCAAAGCTACTTGTAGTTTAAGGGGGGCCATTAGATTTCTTTATTTTATATGCCATTTTTTATATACCTAAAATAAAATTATGAAATTTTTTTGTTAAAATACTCAATCTTACAATTTAATTTGATAAATCTCCTATTATATATATAGATTATGTATTTTATAGCAAAAAATTATAATACAATAATAATATAAAAAAATATACATTAAGAGGAAAACTTAATCAGGTACTATATATAATTCATAACTTTTGATTTAATAGAGTAATTTTGTGGCTCAACTCTCTTGGCTTATGAGGTGATAATTTTTTACATATACATGTATTGTAGTATAGTTTGCAAACATTTTCTAGTTATGTTGAAGTAAGTCTAATCAAAATTACTTTTTCAAATTAAGCAAACATGTTTCAATTTGTGAAACTTGAATGTAGGCATCTATAAAATTATAAAGTTTGATTTACTTTTTTTAATCAACACTCTACATATAAAATGTGACTCTACGTATTAAATGATTATAAGACTTCTAAATTTATAAAGTAATCATTGTCTAAGATATAAAATTTTACAACAATAAAAAATAAAAAAAATCTCTTGTTTAATGATATTTTATATATTTGGCCACCTCAATTAAAATAGTTTAGCTTTGCCCTTGCTCCCTACCTCCCTCCATCCCCCTTATTGTTGTCGCTGCCACAACTACCACTACTTCCACCACCATTGCCTCTGCCACCATCGCCGCTACCACCCTATCACTATCATTGTCCACCATCATTGTCTTTGTTATTGCCACCACCTTTACTGTCACCACCATTGTCGCCACCACCATCGTCGTCATTGTCATCATCATTGTCGCCATCGTCGTAACAACCACCACTGTCGTTGCCGTTACCATTATCGCCATCACTGCCACCGCCACCATTATCATCACCACTACCATCACTACCATTGCCACCCCTACCCTTGTTGTCAACACTACCACTGTCGTCATTCGCCACCACCGTTGTCACCATCGCTGTCCTCACAACCACCACCACCACCATCATTGTCACCACTATCACCATTGTTGTTGTTACAACTACCACCATCTATCATTTTTTATGTTATCAAGTGTGCAGAAAAAAAAATTTAATAGGATTAAAACTAATTATGTTCTTATCCTATTATCATCATGTTATTATCTTACTCTTGTATCTTATTTTATCCTATTATATCTTGACCACCAAACGAGTCTTTAAAATTTTGGCACAAGAATTAAAAAATATAATTAATATTTTAAATTTTATAAAAATTATTATGTAATTTATTGTTGTATCTCTTATCTTTTATATCAATTAGATTCTCTTTTATTTATTTTTTATTTTCTCACTTTATAATAAATGATTAATAATATAATAAAAAAATATTTAATATTTTATTAATATTATAAAATGACGAACAAAATAGGAAAAAAATTACGAAAACGTTAAAGAAAATTAGACCGATAAAATAATAGAACTGAGTAAGCGTATATTTAATTAGTACTGAGGAATCGGGAAAGGGTACGGTGATATCGTGTGAATTTCACGACTTCGTAGATTTTTTCCAAAATCCGTGAGCGGATTAATTTGGGACACAGAATGACGTATGATTCCACCTGATGGAGAGAGAAAGGGAACAGGAACCCTGGTTTTGGTTTTCAATGGGCTGTGAAAGATTCCACCTTTCATTCGAGGGATAATTTTACTTTTATATTATAAGAAATAAACAAAAGCAGTGTGCGACAACAAAGTTGACGACAATAGCATTGTCCAATTTAGGCATATCATGTCACTGTGACTATCAGAATTCACAAAATCTGGTATATCATTGTCACATATTGTCCTAAACGACACTTTAATCAATATCCTAATTAACTGTATATTCGCTGTAAGCCCCACACTTTTCACTACACACACTCGCTGTATCTCTCACGAGTCCTAATAATCACATGACACTTCATGGAAAAATCTATGCAACTTTTTTATGCAACATTATTCGGGGATATTCTTGTCTACAGTTTATAGATTCAGGTTTTATTAAACTAGTAGAGTTGAATTTGAAACTTAATTTTAGAAAACAATTTTTATTTAAAAAACATTATTTTCAAAATGAATTTAGAATAACTTTCTTCAATGATAATGTAAATATTATATATATATATATATATATGGATTTGTTAACATGAGACTATCTAAATTTTAATTTATTCCTATTAACAACATACAACAAAATATTTATAAAAAAAAAATCATTGTAAAGAAACAAGAAAATATAAGAAAAGAGAGTTGAATTGTATTTTCAAAAAAAAAATTGCAAACATTTTTTAAATATGTTGAAATAAGTAGATAGAATGCTTTGCATATCTGTACAACACTATAAGAGGAAATAACTATATCTTCCTATAGATGATGAACAGTTATTATAAACCTTTAAGTTCAAAAATTAAAACATTTTCTCCCAAGTTTAACTCTCTCTTAAGATATCATTAGTGCAATAAAAGAGATGAGGGGAAAAAAAAAAGAGAAAAATACGAGTTTTTATCTTGATTCTTCTCATAACCTAAGACTAGAGATGAAAATAGGCCAAGCTACTCAACAAGAGCATATAACCTACCCTACATTAGACCCAAGCCAAAGTAGACTTTTTTAGAAAATATATCGGACCAAGGTTTTATTAAAGCATATTTAGTTAAAAAAAAGTCAGGTTTTAGGTCATTCAAAAAGTCTTTTAGACTTAACAAGCTGACCTATTTAAATAAACATAAATAAATATTTGTTATTAGTATTATTATTATATTAAATTTGTTATAATGCATTAAAATCATACATTTATTTATCTTTTTAAATGTTAAGCATGTTGTCCTACGAAAAGAATCAAGCTTACAAGTTTATTCAAAGATAAATTTATGTCCTATTTAAATGTTTTATTGCAAAATATGTTTTTAAATAGGTTATCATAATTGTCAAATTAGACCTTAAAAATATGTTTATATCATATAAACAAGTTAGACTCTATTCTTATAAAGCCTAGCATACATATTTTTACCTCTATCTTGGTGTTAAATTATCACAAAGTGGGCCTTTAAATAGGCTTGTAGGTCAGGTTAAACATTTAAAAAAGGCCAATGTTAGGTAAACAACTTAGGCTCAGGCCATGTATTTTTAACCAAGATCAGACTCAAACCCAATAAAATCTAGCCTGGACTAGTTTATTCCACCCTTACTTGAGACTATGTTTAGTCCTTGGCAACAACTAAAATTTTCACTTACAACACATAATTATAGGAACCATGTTCTAAACTATATACAAGTAGGTATGAGATAATAGGTTCTAACCTTAGTGTGAACATTGTACACCACAAAAAAAAACTATATACAAGTATTCTTTCAACCTTACCTCTTCAGGCAATTTCCTAAGTATTCTTTTACTTACCTTTTCGAGCACTAAAATCAAGTACTTTTTAGACGAGTCTCTTCAATCTCAATTGAACTTTATAAGTTTGAGAAAACAAAGGTAACCCTATATATAGTCGGCTAAGCTCGGGTACAATCAATGATAAAGCATTTACTGAATGGGAGTTTCCTCCTACTCGGTATTTACAACGTTTATAAATAATGTTTTTCTAATTATTGAAAATAAAACAAACTCAATAAATTCATGTTTGTCAATCTCTGTGGCTTGGTAATGTCTAAGGTTTTTGTAGATGACTTTGAAACTAATTATCAGAGCTTCTCCCCTTTATCGAAAATTAACGTTGAGGTGCATTAAATGTTGTATTGAGTGTTTTTACTGTTTTGATAAGGATATTTAGATAAAATGTGCTTTAATCATCTCTTTTTTGTAGTTTGTCTACAAAGTAGGTAGAAGACTCCACACTTGTGCATATATCATCTAACTTCTTTTGCACAACAATCATGTCTATTTTCACTTTTGTATTAGTTGCGTTCTTCAAGATATAAGAATTGGTAAACTCCAATTTTTGTTTCTTCTAGATAAGACAATAGACCTTCAAACTTATTAGATACACCAAATCATTTATCTATCTGGACGCCTGGAAATTTTGATTGTTAAATGTTCTTTTTTTTTTACAATAATAAACGTTAAGATATTTAATTCTATTCACTACAAATTTATTTAAAAATTGGAAACATGATATATTACTATACAAGCTCATTTTTCCTTCACATAATTACAATATTAAATGATGAGAAGGAATTTAATTATTTTAAAAGTAGGTATTGAATACTTATTTCATCTATTTTTTATACATAGAAAAAGGACCTGGAAATTTAACAGTTAAATTATGTAATATTATCTTAATTATCATGTCAAAATTTAAATAAATTAAACATTTTTACATATAAAACAACATAGTCAGTATTTGCTTCTATTTTAAAAAATATATCACACATTAAAAGTAAAAACCTATGAAGTATCAAATAATTTTAAAATTAAATAAAATTTATAAATTTAATTTACTTAATTAAAACTTTGACTCCAATATAGGTTTTATTTAGATAAACTTCTCAATAAATATTTATAAGAGAACAAATAAAAGGAAAAATGAATAAAACTTCTTCTATAAATTAAATAATTAATATCAACTTATTTGTCTCAACTTTTGAACAAATTAGATGAGAAAACTTCTATAAGAGTTAAAATACATAAGTTGATTTTAACTTATAAAAGTCTATTTTATTTTATTATTTTATTTTCTTCTCCTAAAAGTACTTATTGAGAAGATTATTCAAACAAGACTATAGTTTTTTTGATTTTTTTTTTTTTTGTGAAGAAACAAGACCATAGTTAGATTAATAAAATTCAATCAATATACATAAAAAAATTATTAAATAAAATAAGTTTAATAATACTTACTCCTAAAATAAATGAATTTCCGCCAATTAACCAAACTGGTCCTTAATAGGTATTAATATAGAACAAGTTAATACATTATCAATATTTATTAATACTCTATTATTGACAATGATTAATTATTGTTCATTAATAATGCCCAAATATGTATATTACTATTAACATGTTGGTCTAAATTATAGAAAGGATTTTCCTTTATCACACGTAATAACTATGCCGCCTTCAAAAGCAGCATCTTAGCCCCACTGTAACTACAATTTTCTCGTTGCACAAACTTTTCTGCCGCGTAATTGAACGGGATTCTCGCACTTTAGGACAAATCTAATCCCATAACTTCAGAGACAGGATTTATATTTTATTTTTTATTTTTTTTCTCTATAGGTATTCTTTTTTTTTTAAGGACAGTTCTATTTGAGACACAGTGGAACATTAATGGTAAGAGAAAAGTTAGTAACACACTCTCTCATATACTCTTTTGAACATATCTTTTTTTATTTGTTGAAATTTATTAGAAATTACAAAAAATTGTGAGTTCTACGTTTTATTTAATGACTTTTTCTCATAATTTTATAGTTTTCAATAAATTTTAACTAATAATAAAATGTGTATTTAGGAGGAGTGTGTTATAGAATATGCTCCTAACACTTCTTGTAATGGTAAATACTTTTCTCAGCAAAAATTTGAATCTTGATTCACCAAATTATGGAGACTAACCCTTTTCGTTAGACTTAACTCCGTTAATATTTATTTTTTAGTTATAAATAATGTGTAAACAATAATTTTTATATATATAAAAACTTAGTTTAAGAGAAGACTCTTCTCCAAATGAAGTTAGACGAAATACCAACATAACAATTTACGACTAGATTGCATATCTTCCATCAGCAAATTATGTTAAAAATCAAACTTAAGTCACACTCTACACCTATATTATGAATTTGAATCATCATTCTAGAGTGAAAATCTTTTAAGAGTTATTTTCATTCTTATTAATTCACATAACTTATCTTAATTCTATATATTGAGCATTTAATTTTATTATTTTATTTCTTTTAAATATATTTCTTATTTTAATTTCCAATTTAATTTAATTTAAATCTTAATATATTATATCGAATTGAAGATATTTTCTTGTTTAGATAAACTAAATTTTAAGATTACATAATAGTACCTAATTAGAATACACCGAGTGAGATTGACTTTCTTCAGCTTCTCAATTAGACATTTTTAATATTCTCTCTTTCATATGTAAATTTCACATACTACCCACACAATTTACCAAAAAAATTGTTTTTCAACTATCTCAAATCACGTTCCTTCTATCTTTATCTACATACTTATTTTCTTGACCATTATCTCTTTCAACCTACTCTTTTTATTTCTATTTCTTAATTGAATTTCAATAATTTATTTTAAAATAATTTGTCAACAATTAAAAGTAATTTTGTATCACAATTTAAATTGTTTATCATAAATTTAAAATATAATTTATATTCAAAAATATTATTTATTATACATTTTAGTTAGAGTCCAATAGGTTTGTACTGTCAATATAAAAAGATTTATATTGTTAACTAATTGAAAATCATTATTAGTATAACTTTTAAAGTGATTATTATAAATCAACAAATTTACCATATATGTCGATTTGTGATTATATTATGGTGTAAAAATCTTTATATTATCAATACATATATTATTTATTCTTTTAGTTATATAAAAATAAACATTTGTTTTGTGTAATGCACAAATAAAATACTAGTCTTACAAAAACAAAAAAACAAAAGTCCCACTAGTCGTTTTGTTAATATTCAAATGATAATTTTGTATAAAATAACAAACGTCTACTTTTATATTATAAATCTCAATTTTTATTTTGAATAAGAGTGGTTTTAAGAGTTATTTTTATTTTCAATAAGTCACACATTTTCTATTACATTAAAATTTTTATTTTATTTTTATGTATAATTTTTATTTCTTGCAAATATTATTTCTAAATTTTAATTTTGATTTTAATTTAAAATAAATTTTAAATCTTGATACATCATATTAAATTGAAGATATATTTCTTTGTTAAATAAACTGCAGTTTAAAAATTATTGTAATTTTAATTGATTATAATTTAAATTTAATTTTTTAATTTTAAATTTTGATATAATATATGAATAAAGACTATATGTTTTGATTTTAATAATTTATTTTTTTATTTTCTTCTCAATTTTAAAATTTATCTCTTTAATTAATTTATTTTTAGTTAATAAATCTACTTTTCTCTTTATTTATTTTTATTTATAAATTTTGTTTATATTTAAAATATTCGTGTAATACACAGATAACTTGCTTTCCTAACAAACAATACAATATATATTTATTCTTTAACTGTGTATAAAAATTTATTATTATTATTATTATTATTGTTATTCAACATAAAATTCTAAAAAAGTCAAATAAATATGTCAAACTAACTAAAAATAAATAAAATGTGCAATTTTATTCGTTTTGAACCTAAAAATGAACTAAACTAACTTTATACAATTCACAGTTTTTAAAACAATACCGAGCGGTCTTATGAAATCAAACTAGAATGTTTCTAATTTAAACGGTTTGATAATTCATTTTGATAATGGTTTCAAAAGATAGCACACGCTTACTAGTTTACTACTGATTACCACATAACTGATTATTTTAGAAAGAAATCCCAATGTTTGTTTAACAAGTTAGACAAGCATGTGTGACAAGCCTTAATTTAAAATATGTAACTAATTTTAATTTAGACACCTTCTAATTTTGAATAAGGCGGAATAATATTTTCTTATTTTTTTCCTCATCCTCTGTTTATATTGAAATAACTGTAAAACAAACACATTAAATAACAGGAGACATTCTTTTGAAGTAAAAAAGAATGCCATTGAGCTTAATTACCCTAAAGTAGTACATCCAAAAGAAAAACATTGAATATAATGCTTAAGCAATGTTCTATATGAGTTAAGTCAGTTACTTAGGTATTAATCCAGACTCGTCTTAACTAAATAAGCATTTGTTGGAATATCTTTTTGTTTGATATATATATAGGTCAAATCCGACCCAAGATACTCAAGTCAGGATTGGTTGATTGTTGACATACATGATTGGATAAAACACCCTAACTATGACTCCTAAGCAACAAAAAGTTAAAAGACAAAAGTGATTCTTCTGCCAATTAAAAAGCTTTATTGGTGCTCTTAAGTAATCGTTCTTTCTTATTATCTTACGAGAAAGCATGCCTGAAAGGCAGAAACCGCGGAAAAGGAGGAGAAAAAAATGGAAAAAAAAAAATGTTGTCTATTATTAAAAGGCTTTTATAGCAGCTTGACTGCAAAGGTGATGAGTGCAACCCTTGTCTTCCACCATTATGGAAAGAGAACTCCTACATAAAAGTAGTTTTGTATCAATTAATTTTATATAAAATATATTTTACAGAAAATCAAGCTCGTTAATAATTAAATTTAACAATAAAAAAATAAATCGTATTTATTTATATAATCTAAAAATAAAAGGTATACTGTATAAATTATCAATTAAAGTCACACGTTATACACAATTATTCAATGATATAAGACTAATCATCGTTTATTACATTAACGTAAAAAATATAAAAATATTGAATGACTTTAATGAATTGAGTTATTAATTCATTAAAGAGATACATGAAATTCAATTTCGTTAAGAAGACTGCTAGCAGCATACTCTCTAATACACACTTTACTATTTTTAAGTCAAAACTTCTTTAATTAATAATGTTCTGTTGATTTAAATGGTAAGAAACTTAATTATTTTTAAGTAAATTTTGAATTAATAGAGTTTCGGAATAAATAAATAAATAAAAGGTTCTAGAGAGTTTTGTTCTTTTTACTTTAATCCACTCATGGTTTTCGAATGCTATGAATCTAAAACAAAAATTACTTTAATTTGTTAATATATGTCATAAATAATATATTTAAATATGTTTTTAGTCCCTATAAAATGAGCAAATTTTGATTTTAGTCCTTGTAAAAAAATTTCTTTGTTTTTCATTCTCAAAATTTTGAAATCATTGTTTTTAGTCCCTATTATTATATGTCACTCGTTAACTGCTTATGTGTTTAACAAAATGTCAAGTGACCATCATAGGTGATACCTACTAGTATGTGTAGTACCATTTAAGCATGTGACACATCTAAAATTTTTTCTAGATCTCTAAAGTAATGTTATTTATCTACTTTAAAATACATGTTAAGGACAAAAAATAGTAATTTCAGACTTTGGAGGGATGAAAATAAAAGAAAAATGTTTTACAAAGACCAAAACCAAAATCCGCTCATCTTATAAGGACCAAAAATGATGATTTCAAATTTCAGAGGGATGAAAAACAAAGAAATTTTTTCAGGGACTAAAATCAAAACTCACTTATTTTATAGGGACTAAAAACATGTTTAAGCCTAAATAATAATATTTTTTATGAATTTAATTTTCTTAATATGTGTAGTTAAAAAAATAAAAAATGATAAAGTTGGTAAGAAAATTAAGCACATAGCTATAATATATTATGCATAGACATGACAATAAAATCTGAACTTTCGAGTACCCATCCAACCTCAACACAATTTTGATAGGAAAAACTCATTTCAATTGAAGTCAAATTCATGTTTTTTCCTCAAGGATGTGAACCCTTGCCCGCCCTCAAACTCGCTTCGTGTGTGTGTATGGTTAGTAGGTTTCTTCAACCCCGATCGATGTGATGAATATAAGGTTAGGTTTTAATTTTTCTTCATCACTTCTTCTAAACCACTGAACCTACCCTGTTCTTAGTGGAAGTGTGGATAGAGATAGTCAAACTTGCCCTGACTCACCATATTGTCATCCTTAATTATGCAAGTATCATTAATTCAACAGTTTTCAACTTTGCATTAAACTCAAAAAGGCATTTGCGAAAGAGTTTTTTGGCATAGAATAGCAGCAATAAGATTTGAACTTAAGCTTCATCCAAAGTACTTAAACTCCATCACTAGATTGACCTTAGTAAATTATCCGCAATGGAATTTGATCACATAATAAAATAAGGAAAAAACTTAAATATCCATCCACGGAGCATTTCTGCCTTATTTTAGAATTTATTCTCATACTTTATAGGTATTTAAATATCAATATCACGATTCATTATTTATATTTTAAAAAAATAATATTATTTCATATATTTTTTTAGCCTATGACCACATATATCCTTTACACGTGATGCAATTATGTTCAGGCTATAAACATTCACAACTAGCAGGATTAACTCTCTCAACAAAGATTTTTCCCATACATAAAGTTCAACTTGAGATTTATTTAAGAAAATCAGTTATATATCATACGATATTAATCACTCATTAATAATGTTATTTCGTATCTTAATTATAAAATATAGCGAGCAAAATCTATATAAATAAATTTAAATTAAAGACTAAATATGTTTTAAGTTCCTCCAAATATAGTTTTGTCTACTTTTAGCCCTTATAAATTTTTTTGTTAGTTTTAGATCCCTGACATTTTTTAATGTTCTTTTTTAGTCCTTATCATTAACTATGGTTAATTTAGTGCTGACATAACTAATAAAATAAAGAATATTAATTAAGATAACAAAAGTAACAAAGAATATTTTAAATTAAGATAATTAGATTATATTTAGGTGTGTAATTCAATTAAGTAATATATTTATTATTTTATATAAAAAAGGTAATTACATATAATTTATTTTTAATTTTTGATATATTATGAACAATAATTTTTATTATTTTTAATATTGCTCTTACTCTTTGATTCACTAATTTACTTTAACATTGTATTTTTTTTAAATTATAATTTACTTAGACGCTTATAATTTATTTTTAATATATTACTTTTATCTTTGGAGACAAAATCACTACCTGTGATATATTAAAAAATAAATTATATTATAATTAGTCAAAATTAATGAATTAAAATATAAAAATAACATCAAAGTAATATATTAAAAGTAAATTATAAGAGTCTAAGTAAATTAGATTTTTTTAAAATTACAATGTTAAAAATAAATTAGTGAACAGAAAAGTAAGAATAATATTAAAACAATAAAAATCATTGTTGATAATATATTAAAATTTTAAAATAAATTATAAAATTAAATTACATATAATTATCTTATTTATAGAAAATAATAAATGCATTACTTAATTTAATTACGCACCTAAAAATAATTTAATTATCTTAATTTTAAATATTCTTCATTACCATAATTATTTTAATTAATATTCTTTATTTTGTTAGTTATGTCAACGCTAAATTAAATATAGTTAATAGTAAGGACTAAAAAAAAAACACTAAGAAAATGTTCGAGATTTAAAACTAACAAAAATTGTGCAATGACTAAAACCAGACAAAGTCATATTTGCAGGAACTTAAAACATATTTAAGCCTTAAATAAATTTAAAGTCGATATAATAAACTTATGAAATAATTAACTTAGACATTTGTAAGTTTGGTGTTTACTCTCTTCAAAATATATTAAAAAAGCATAACATGGGTTGATTATATTTAGTGTTTCTTAAGTGATTTGAGTATCAATTGTTATATATAATTATTTGTGTAATACTATTTAAAATAACACAATTTGTTTTACATAGTAATTTGTATAACATTAATTTTTTAATTTTTAACTTATTACATTAAATAAAATATGGGCATATATAAAACAGGTTGGGTAGTAAGGTATTTGTTTTCGTATGCATTCTTAAGAAATTTTATAAGTAAATACCCGTAATTGAACTCAAACTAATTTAGTGGGTAATTTCCCTCCTAATAGTGTACATTTTTCACGAGTACCCATTGAGACCAAATTGAATTGTCATTCCTAATCAAAATTAAATTTTCGTCTTAATAATTGTGCACCAAAGATCAACACTAGGATTAGTATAAGTTATCAAAATGAAATTTTAATTTTGATTGAAAAACAATACTAAAAACATATGATACAACAACCTAAGTTTTGTGCACAAAATAATTCAATGCTGCTTAAATTAAGATTATTTTGCATAGAACATATTTAGTTCAAGTTAAAACTCAACTACAAATCAAATCATACTTATCCTAGGATTTTATTTTTTTTTAATTTGTTGGACGAGATGTTCTTATATATAGATAAATGACTTAACTGTACTTTGTTCCACTTAAATTTTATCATTTTGCAAATTTTGTCATAGCATTTTTTCTCTCTCGCATTTTGCCCCTCTATTTTTGTAATTTTGCTAATTTTGTCCAACCATTAACTGTCCGTTGAATAAATAGAATGATGATGCACCAGTGATGAGGTGACATTAAAAATCCACATTAACTTAATTTTTTTTAATATTCTTTATTTTTAAAAAAAAAGAATAAAATTGTTTAAATACACCCTTTTTTTTAATATGCTACATTCAACACACCCTTTTTGAAACAATTCTTTTTTTAAAACAATAAAGTAAAATAATAATTAGAAAAATGTTGATGAAAATTTTTAATTTCAACTCATCACTGACACGTTATTACTCCATTTGTCATTTAACAAATAATTAACAGTTAGGTAATGTGAACACCCAATTTTATTCAGATTTAATAAAAAAGAAAAATAAAAATTTTAAGAGATAAAAATGAAAAGAGAATAAAAAAAGGAGAAACAAATAAAAACTAAAAATTAAAAAAAGTAAAAGAATAAGTAATTGAAAGAAAATGCAAAATAAATAGATTTCATTTATTGGGCTCAAATCAAGGCCCATGTTTTAAAACAAGAGAAAAAGAGAAAGAAGAGATCCTTCTAGAAAAAAAGTTGGTGGAACAAACTTTTAAATTAAAAATATGATTTTGGAGGGAGAGCAGGCCTATAAAAAAGAGTGAGAGGGCTAGGAAGAGGGAGACACACGTCTGCATATTGAAAAGAAAAAAAAAAGTTGAGGGAAGAAGAGGAGGAAAACGCAGTTATTGAGAAGGTCACAGAGGTATCCCAATCTCTGTTATGCTCTGTTCTCGAGTGCAACTGTAGACCCCTCTGCTTCCTTATTGTTCGTTCCAATGCTTGCTTTATTGGTATAGTTCAATCCTTTCACTTAATATAGTGATGTCTCTATTTTCCTTTAATTCTATAACTGTGTGTTCTCGGATAATTGAATCACATTCTGATTAAGATGTGAAATATTGCGACTCCACCTTGTTCATATCCATAGCAGTAACCAGCACTCTCTCTATTCTTTTTGTCTGATTAATACACTAATTCCAGATTTCTTTCAAAAGCACAAGTATCATACATTCACAAATGAAGGCATTGTTTTCAATTTACTCTCAGGATTACGAACATTACACAATTCACACACTAGTGCACTGATTTCAATTTTATTTCAAAATCACAAATACAGACATATTCTAAAGCATCGCTTCGTTTTCTTTCCAAAATCACCGCAACATACAGAAACACGCGCATGATTCACTTATTCATACACCTGGGAAAATTTCATAATAAAATAAAATAGCAATAAAAAAAAATAAAATCTCTCAGACCACAGGATCACAACCTCAGGTCCTCAACATCAAGGTAATGCCAAAACAAAGCAGAATAATGAAAAAATCATCCGCATCTGCCACGAACCACCATAAGGCGAATAATCGCCAGCGCCTAAACTCACGCAGCCCTCTGCGACGCCACAAATGCAATCGCGCAATCTATGCGGCGCAAACCGCTATCAGCCACCGCAGTAGCGTCGCGCCACCACAGCGCGATTCGTCACACCGCCTCTAGGTGGGGCTTTTAGGTCAGGGTTGGGAAGTGGGAAATTCAGAAAGGGTCTATCCTCTCCTCAGAACACTGAAATTGAGTATTAGGCTTGGCCCGTTACTGAACTTGTGCCCCTTAGTGGGCAAGCGAAAACTGTTGTGAGCCCGTAATGAAATAATAACAACAATACAAATAAAATGGGCTGAAGCTAACGGGCATTCATTAACATTATTCCCAACAATTATTTTTAAATGATATAAATAAATGTTTTAAGTTTAACTAATTTAAAGAGATTTAGTGATAGTGATTTTGGATGTACTTCTTATTTGATTATTATGAAAATCTTAAAAGGTGAAACAATAACAATTTTGGATACACTTCTTAGTTGGTTATTGTAAAAGCCTTTTAAATAAAAATTTTAAAAAATTAAAATAAACTTTTTTTTAATAAAGGTTCAGTAATAATTATTTTGGATACACTTCTTCTTTGGGTATTGCAAAAACCTTAAAAGGTGTATTGATAATCATTTTGAATGTACTTCTTATTTAGTTATTGAGAAAGCCTTTTAGATATAAAATTAAAAAAATCAACCAACAATATTTTTTTATCCAAAGAATTACATGAGTCTGATTCTTCATTGCATTTGAGGATATGTAGGAGCAGGGATCTACTCCTGTTGATCTCAAAAAAAAATAAAAAAAATAATTCTTTTCAAAATAAATATTTTCTAAAATTCTTTTGATATATAAAATAACATAATTTATAAATAAATAAAATAACTCTTCTTTAGGGGTAAAATAAATATTTTTGAAACAATCTTAATTTTACACATTTAGTTAGGGGTAACCGTCTTTATGACGAACATTGTAGAGTGCTAGCACCTTCTCTATGCATAACCGACTATCAAACTCATACTTGGTTTCAAAGACTAGTTCTCCTTTTTCAAGGGTTTTTCTAAGGTTTTTTCTTAATAAACTTTGGTAACGGTTCCTTTATTTTTATCTTTATTTTTCGTCATCCTGTCGTAACCCCAGTTGCGACAGACAAAGTTTGCTAGATTACCAAAAAGGTGACAAAATGCAAGACAAAAAAAAACATTGAGCAAAATCTGCAAAATGATGAAACTTAGGTGGCACAAAATGTAATTAAGTCTAGATAAATAAAGAGACTTATTTTTTAAGAAAAATTAGCAAGTTATAATTTTAATTTTTTAAAAATATACTTAAAGGTGTAATTTATTAACACATTGTTCTAAAAAATTAGTTGTATATTAGCAACCATAGGTGCTAATATATACCAACTTATTTTTCAAAAGACATATGAACAAATTATAACTTAGATTTTTTAAAATTTCACTTCAAGTAAAACTTACTATATTTAAAAAAAAAAAAAAAAAAGTTGAGTGTACATCTTTCAAACTTTTTCTACATTTTACCCATTAATAACGAGTAAATATCCCGTTAAGATTTAACCAAAAAACTCAAAACAAAAATTAAAACATAATAAATTCCAAATATTATTACCTTAAAAATACGTGGCTTAAAATATTGAAGGACCGAAGCAGATGTCGGTAGTTTTTTCCCATCCCTACCTTAGGTATTCAACAAATTGTTTACGGTTCTTATAAGAAATAGATATCTATAGATATTTATGAATATTTATTAATTTAAAATGAAAGTGAAATTTTGAAAGAAAACAATAAAAACCAACTTTAACGTTGAATACCAAAATTTTGTCAATAATTTAAAATAATTATAGAATTTTAATAATATTACAAATAACATATCAAGCTCAATTGATTTTAATAATCATTTCACATAAATAATGCACGTTTTTATTTTAATTTCTTCATTATGATTTATGGACTTATTCTCTTAAAGAAACTGTTTTAAAAGAATAATAAAACTAGGTTTTTCTATCACATCTCAATCTTTTTTAAAAAAATTGTTTTAAAATAATCAAAATTAAGCTTTTACATCTTATCTCAACTTTCTTAAAAAAAAAAATCGTAAACAATCTTCTTGACCATCCAATCTTGCTCTAGGCTCCATTTTCTATCACCCTTCTGCCCTATCACGAGAACCCTCCGCAGATCTAGACGCTGAGATTAAATTGCAAAAACTAAAGTGTTTATAAAATATAGAAAAATAATACTTGTACAATGAATTTTACAACTAAAAAAAAGAGAAAAGAGAAAAGTTTGTAATATAATAAATAATGTGATAAAAAAAGATAATCACAGAAAATGTTATATAAATTGTTGTACGTATATCTCATTCCTAAAATATAAAGCAATTGAATTGGTTCCATTTAAACAAGACTAATTGAACCTAAATTACTACGTCAGTGAAGGGGCTACCCTTATCCACTCAGAATTCGCAAACTTCATTGTATTAACACTTTGTACCAATAATCGTTGCTATGTTAAAATACGAGCGTCATCTGCCCGTGCATAACATATTCATAGCAAAACAGCAACTGGGAAAAAGCACAATACACATCATATAAGCACAATAATACCCACAAGGAGTGAGAATGAGAAAGAGCGAACTACGTCCGATTCAAAATGGAATTCCAAAATAACTATCAACTTTTCAGTTTTCTCAATATACGCACAGGGACATGACCTCTATTCTTGAATATAACCCAAATTAGCCTCTAAAAAGTAAAAACACAATCCGAATCAGATCTACAGCTCAAATTTCAAAGGTGGGCACCAGCACTAACCAAAACACAGCCACCACCTGTAAGTGAACCCCTAAATTTGAGAATTATAAGGAAAATGAATCATTAAAAATTATTCTCTGAATTGAACTTATATATGTTACAAATGCTATGGAAGGATTAAGCTACCTGCTAACTAACGCTGAGATGTGGGCCAGTATGACAAAACCCAAGCATACAACACTCAAGAAGATTTATTCAATGTTATTCCACTAGGAAGGAACCTAATACGGCTACAACGTTTTAGTTTGGCCAGAGCTTCCTGTGGCTTACCGAGCAAGAGATCCACATAAACTGCAGTAAGAGTGGCTTCTGGACTGTTAGGTAATATAGACAATGCCTGCGTAACCAGTATATTGGATTTCTCAAATTCACCCTGCATTGCGGACATTACAGCAAAATTTGCATAAATTGTTGCCCGTGCCTCCTCTGGCTTGAGGAAAACAATACTCTGAGTGCCCTCAAGAGAAGAATTCTTGGCAGCCGTGGATCCTACATTCACCTCTTCAAATTCAGTCCTCTCTGGTTGCCATTTCTCAGAGTCCTCTAGGCTGAAAGGCAAGTCAACATTGTTTCCCCCAGACAAATAAAATGACAAGTGCTCAGCCGCTTCCTTTGGTCTGTTCAGTAAGCAGAGAGCCTCTGCTGCATAAACATGGCCTAGAAAGACGTAAATTCTGGAACATTCTGGAAGTTCTAAGAGAGATTTTGCAACCGATAGTGCCTTAACAGGATTGTCCAATTCCAGCTCCACATATGCTAAATTAGCAAGAACAGCTTGCTTAACCAATTGATTTTCTCTTTTACAGACACTTTCATAATAGGAGAGGGAGTTTGGAACAATTTCCTGACTATTTCCTCCCTTTTGTTCTTTAGTGTCCCCATTTGCATTGACCTGACCTAAACCTGCTGCTACTGAAAATGCCTTTGAATCAATGCCATGTAAGTTTTTAAGATTTGAATTCTTTGAGGGCGACACTTCACTTGCATCATTTTCCTCCACGGAAGAGTTAGAGGGCAAACCAGACTTCAAACAATTTGCATTGTTGGAGTCCAGCAAGTGTAGAGCATTCAAGAGGCACTGCCGGGCAAGGGACATTGATAACTTTAGTCGCCCATCTTCACTTGGACAACAATCATCCCCTTCAGACGAGTCCACACGTCCATTTCCTGGAATCTGATCTTCCACCACAAGCTGCCTCCATTTTCCTATCCCAACAACACAAACTCCTACCCCCAACTTCTCTGATGGAACCCGACTTGATTTGATTAGGCCCTTTTCTAAAGCCATCAAACAGCATTCTGAGAGTCGGAGCCACAAGAGAGGTTGTTTGTAAAAGACAAGGCTGGCCTTCTGGAAACATCGAGCAGCAAGTATTGGCTTCCCACAAGCTAAGTACTGCACACCACAATTATAAATTATAAGGAGAGAATTATCCTGTGAGAAAGTGGCTAGCTTTAACGATTGATCCTTCCGCAGATATGAACAATTGGTTAATGCCTTTGAGAAGAATAATGAAGACGTCTGATATTTCCCAAGCTGATAATAAATGCACCCAAGATTGTTGTTGAAAATGCTTGAAAATGCTGTGTCTGTCCGACTATTTGATGCCATCAATAGCTTTATAGCTTTGCGGTGGTTACCACGAGCATATTCAAGCTGAGATTTCAAAAGAAGAGCCATTGATGAATCTCTTCCACGTGCGATGTTCATAGCCAGCTTGACTTCTCGTTTTGCTAGCTTCAAGTTCCTAGTAAGAAGCAGAAACCTAACCTTGTAAAGTTGCAATTTAAGCTTTAAATCAATGGTAGAAAACCTGTCCACCAAGGCCCTTGAAAGATCATTTGAAGATGGACCCATTGGCCTTACTAAATTTTGTCCACCCATATCCAAAATCATGGCTTCATAATCAAGTGTATCTTCAGACAAAGCTCTGGATAGATGATTTTCAGACGCATTTGCACTTGACCCTAAATCAGAACTGGATGCATCAGCAGCTGATGCACTAATGACAACAGGTGCAGACTTTGTAATTAGATTTGCAGCTTGTTGCTGTGCTGTGTTCCCATTATCACCTTGACTCACACTACTAACACCAAATGCTTTTTCCAGATAAGTCAACACATCCTAAACAAACAGATTCCATCTCAGAACAGTGCACTTGTACAAATAGAGAAACAAAAAACTGCTTACAGTGAAAATTTTAAGCTACTCACTCAACAAATTATTCAAGATAAACAGATACTACAACTAGGTACGTAAAAATTTATGCCAAGAAAGTTTAACATTGTATTTTATCAGAGAAAACAATCAATAGCAAGTAAACTATACACCTTAAATGAGATAATGGGATAGAGTTTTCAAAATGAAATTGGATCATCTCAGTTTAGCTCCCAACACAACCTCCTTTTTGAGATAAATAGTAAAATATAACACCTACAGGGGATCCACATTTCCTGTATATGAACCCATGTCATGTCCCCCCTCCCCCTAAGTGTTAGGGGTTCTATGTTAGGAACCGAAATGAAAAGATCAAAATCCTAATAAATAATGTTACGGCTAATTTATAATCTGTAAATTCATTTTCTACCTCTGATGACAGACCGTTACACATTTAAGTACACGATTTATGCACAACAAAGAAAACTTCCAAATAGCTACAACAGATCAACTGGACAAATCACCACTGAAAACATTAAGCTGGCATGCCCAACATTGGCTTGAGAAGAAAGATATTACTTATCATGATAGAAATGAGAGGCTCATGGTTGAACTGGTCAAGGTAAGCATAAATTATGTAATGACATTAATATTTACATATTCATTGAGCACATAACTAGCCACAAACTAATAAGAAAGTTAAAAAACAAAAATAACGCATTCAAGAGATATGAATATCATGGTAGAGAGCAATGCATTAAGCAACAAAACTTGCAATTGTTAAAAAGTAAACCCACTAATCATATTATCAAATAGAACTTACAGCTGATTTTGATGCATCATGGCAAGCAAGGCTAGCATCAAGCAGCAGAAGGCAAATATGTAGAGCTGTAGTCTGCTTTAGAAAAGAGAACACAAAATAAAGGAGTAAAACAAAGCCATCAACACATCAGTGTAATTTTTAAAAACAAAATAACATCAAATAATAAATAACATACCTCATCTATGGGTTCAATATTTTGAAAGAGAGGTTCCAAAACTGACAATGTCTTTGCATAGTCATGAAGATGGAACCAAATGATGGCCTAAAGAGAATGAAATAACAAAAACACATCAGCAAAGATAATTAAATCACAAATACAATCAAAGCAACAAGTGAGAAATAAATGAAATTAATATAAGGAGCAAAATGAACGTACAATATTTAGCATTGCCACAGAAGAGTCAAATTCATCTGTATACATGGTGCCGGTGCTATTTGCACCTGAAAACTGATGTGCCGAAGCATTACTTCCTTTGGACCCCAAAACAACTTTGTTTCCAACATTGTTAACTGACTCTCCTTGTTCTCCAGAAGCCAGAGCAAGCTCGTCATTTTTTCTCTGAACCAACTCCAGCAACAAAAGGGATAAGTACAAAACTACAAATAGAGATAAGGGCTTCAAGCTGCAATTTAAATGGTCCAAAACAGAATAAATCAATTTTGAAAGTTAAAACCTTGTGTTTCAATGTGATCCCCATTTGAACACTTCATTAAGGGGCAAAACATAAGAGAAATGAGTACTTAAAGCCAACATACTGAAAGCTTAAACAAGACTTCCTAATTTCTGCACTGAATTTTATTTGTTACGTTAGAGTATTCAATGAGGAAAACCTATTCAACTCTTCTTCACCACTGTGTTCCTAACTTGAAATATTATCATTGAGGTGGTGATGTGTATATTCCTCTTTTAAGAATATCATAAATAAAGAGACCCAGAAAAAGGAATTTGGGAAACAAAACTGTCATCAACTATAGTATACCAGGTCCAACAGGGAGTTAAATCTTATCTGCATCCTTATTTCAATGAAGGAAACCAAACTCGTAGATAAAAATCATCAGAAATTATCAGAATAAAATATGGTCTTCTACAATCTTAAACACTCATTCCACTGGCCCAAGCCACATGCCAACATAGCATTTCATTGACCCCAAAATACTTACATGAATCAGTATATAGGCTCAGAAAGTAAATTTAAAAGAGCCCAAATTATGACATAGGTCTAACTTCATTTTAATATTGTCATCATATTGTCAATTGGCATCAGTGCCATGCAATTTCAGATTTTCAATCCATAAAGGTAAAAGAAAGTGAAAAGGATTTCCTTCAAATACCATCCATGAAAAATAAAAGCTATTGCCCCATCACAAAACTGTCACTTTGCTGAAATCCAAAACAAGATGAAATTTAAAATAGCATACCTTGATGCCATTTATTACTTCAAGCAACTTTTTGGGATCTGAACAACCATCTCGGAAGAATTCCGCAATTGCAATATTATGAAGGACCTGAAATATCAGGATTTAAAACCTTAAACACTAAGATGTAGAAAAAAGGATTCTCTTAGACAACAAAAAATAAACAACATAAAGATAATGCAACATTTGGTGGGTTATATTAACTCATGAACCCACCAAAGCCATTGTTCTCCCTTGCTGATAACAGGCCTTAATATGGATGACAAGAGAATTTTATCGCTCCACAAACATAATTGCTGTCTCAAATGCAATCCACAAAATCACAAACTGAATGTTTAGAATTTTTAATTGCATATTTGTACAAGATACTTGATATGTAGAAAGCACAAACATCACATCCGTGCTCTATAAAACACACACACAAAATGATGATAAAAGTCCATTTATTTCTTCAACATAAATCACTTTTGCAGCTACTCTTACACAAAGGTCACTTCAATTATTTGAATTTATTCATAATATAGCATGCCTCATCAATTATGAGAATACATAAGGAGTGTAGACTCAGGACCAAAACGTTTCTAATTCCATGAAAGGCAAAAAAAAAAAAGATAAATAAACCACTAGGGAAAATATACTTGCACGAAAAAATGTGAGGTACGTGGCATGGACAATGTAGACCATTCCGTAAAATGTTACAGCACAACAAGGTATCATCCAACGACTTGCACGGAAATATGCGAGTGTAAGTTCGTGCAAGTATATACATTAACTTAGTGTTTCACATGCGACCAGTAACTACCCCACAAATCAGGCTAGCATCAAGAACCAAAACTAGTGATGCTCGTGTGACCAGTAACTATCCAGCAAATCAGGTTAGCATCAAGAACCAAAACTAGCGATGCTCGTGTGACCAGTAACTATCCAGCAAATCAGGTTAGCATCAAGAGCCAAAATTAGCATTGCACGTGCGACCAGTAACTATCCGGCAAATCAGGTTAGCATCAAGAACCAAAATTAACAAATCGACAAACGAATCGAATCCAACATAGAAAGATTTCCATTTCCTTATCCAGAAAACAAGCTAAAAATCCCTTTTGTCATTCAAACTTTCCATGTTGGATCCGCAGCAGTAGTTTCTTTTACAAGTCCAACAAGTTTCTCCACACGTCCAATATTCAAACTAGTTACTTACACCACATCACGAAAATGCATTCTCATAGGCATCCACTGAAAGAAGTTCATAACGCAACTTAAAAAGCCCATTCACTTTCTACCCAAGGAAATTCATACAAACAAACCAGTTGAAGTATTGAACAACTGATGCACATTCCCATCAACAGCTACAGTCGCTATACTGCATCTGCAACTGCTTACTAGCTACAGTTCCCACTAATGTACCAAAATTGAAATTCAGCTCTTATAATAAAAAACCGAACAAACAGATCAATCACCTGAAGCATGGCAATTAGTATAAAAACCAGCACAGAGCAAAGCAGCAAGAAAAAGATAGAAAAAAAAAAAAAAAACGAAAGAACGACCGTCAATCAAGAACTACAAGCACGAAGCAACAGACACAAAAGCGAAACGACGTCGGTTAGATCAGTATCGATGGAAAACGGTGAAGAGGAATTGACTACCTTGGGATCGTCTTGTTTCTTCTGCAAGAGCTGGTTCAAGACCTCGACGCACTCGGCGAACTTGCCTGACTGGAAATGCAACGCGGCGTCTTTGGCGAGCGCGACGGCGACGGTGAAAACGCCGTCCTCGGCATCGGTGCCGGAGGCAGCGTCGCGGTTGGCGGTGGACGACGGGGACGACGACGGTAAATCTCGGGATTCCATGGTGAGATCGAGTAATCGGATTGCAAATCGTCTGGTGAGAGGGTTTTGGGGAAAAGAGAGGAAAAGCCCTAAAGTTGAGTGAGGAGATGCGAAGTGAGATGAATCTGAATTACATTTAAAATCGAAGTGAAGAGAGTGCTATAGTTAACAAATTTGAAGGGGAAAACCCTAGGATTTACTTGCTTGGATTGTATCTGATTTTTGCTGAGAGAGAGAGGGGAAAGAGTGTGAGAAATGAAATGGAAACCTATTCGCCGAATCGGGAGAGGAGAGGTTCAGATAGAAAGAGAGTGAGAGGTTTTTTTTTTTTTTTTTTCAAGTAACTGATAAAAAAAATCGGTCATATAAAAAATGAGCGCATCATTGTATCAGTTTTTTAAATAAAAATCAGGGAAAATCCCTTCTATAAAAAAAAATTAAAAAAATAAGGGAAAAATGAGCTTTTACTCTTTGTAAGTTTGACTAAACGTGGTTAAAGTTTAGTATTTTTATGTTGTTGAATTTAGTCGTCAAATTTTAAAAAAAATGTAAATTTAGTTTTTTTTTTTTTAAATTATCATGTTGTTTAAATTAAGAGGGATTAAATTTATATGTTTTTAAAGTTTGAAAACTAAATTCATCAATGTAAAAATACAAGGACAAAAAATATATTTTTCCTAAAAATAATATATATACTATGTAGTGACTATTATTCAATTAGAACACATATGAATAATAAGTTTGTTGATTTTATAATAATTAGGGGAAAAAATAAGTACTAATAGTCTCTCTTCATTTTAAAAAAATGAAAATTAAATAAGAGAGAGAATGTAATGGGTAGTTTAAAATATACTTAAAGGATAAAATAATGGATAATTTAAAAAATAATTAAAAGATATAGTAGTTTAATAAAAAGTAAAGACTAAAAGAGGAAATATTCTTTATTATAGTTATAGGTGACTAGGGAAAAGAGAGAGTGTGCAATAGGTAGTTTATAGAGTAATTAAAAGGTAAAGTAGTGAATAATTTAAAGAATAATTAAATAGTATAGTAGTCCAATAAAAAATAGAAACCAAAAGATGGTATCCCCTTTATTATAATTATTATTATTATTATTATAGTTATAGATAAATAATAATCATCTTAAAAATTATACTAATGATAATTTGATTGAGAATTTTAAAACTTTTATCTTAATAATACATATCTATTAGAGTTTAACTATAATGTACTGTTGATGTAAAAAATTTTATACTGTCAACAAATTAAAAAACTATTAACTTTTAAGGTAATCTTCTAATATAAGAGTGTTTTTAGCAGTTATTCTTCAACAAGAGCACTTTTAGCTAATTTTTTTCAAGGTTTAATTACTAATTTGATCCCTTAATTTATTTATTTTATTCAATTGAGTCCCTCTTTTATTAAAAGATTCAATTAGGTCAAATTATTTTCAAAAACACTACAATGTTGCCCTTTCTGTCCAAAATGGCATCATTTTTCGCTATGTTTTTCATGCCATTTAGTATAAAATTAGACAAAAATGACGTCGTTTTTGATGAAAAGAGTAATATTAGAGTGTTTTTAAAATTAATGGGACATAATTGAATCATTTAATAAAAGAGGGACCTAATTAAATAAAATTAATTAATTAATTAAAGGACCAAGTTAGTAATTAAATCTTTTCTTCAACGAAAGTATTTTTATAGATTCTTTCAATCTATTCTTTTTATTTTTATTTCTAAATTGAATTTCAATATTTTCTTAAAATAAATTATCAATAGATAAAAATAATCTTATATCACTATATAATTTGTTTATCATAAATCAAAAATATAATTTATATGTTTAAAAATATTTATTTATTATGAATTTTAATTATAATATAATTTATATATTAAAAAATATTTTTTTATTATGAATTTTAGTTATATAAAATAAACATTGATCATGTACATTGCACAAACTAAGATACTAGTTATTATAAATGTCAATAAATGTATCATACATAATAGTTTATCATTGGATGATAGTATAAAAATCTTTTACATTATTAATGTATACATTATTTACTCTACCTATTAAATTTTTTTTCAAAAAATTATTATTTTTTAAATCTTAAATGATATAATAAATAAAATAATGATAAAAATTAGAGATTAAGTGATCATGTTATGATTTTGTCCATGAATATCTTAAGAATATTAATTAAGAAATATTTGATATAATTTATTTAATATTTAATTTAATTTATTATAATTAACTAATTATATATTAAATAAAATTTGTATTCTTAACATAACAAACGTTTTTATTGATAAATGTTTTAATTTTAAGTCAACACCTTTAAAAAAAGAATAAATTATATATACACTAACAAAGCATATCACTAAACTCTTAAAACAATTGTTAACATTTTTCATTATTTAATACCAAATAACTAATTTAGTCCCAAAATCCTTTGGATGTTTAATTGATGTACATAATTAAACATGGAATTACATACTAAGATTTTGATGATAATGCTTAAAAGCTTTTAGAATTAAAATTGTAATTCTAAGAGGTAATATGGGATTATAATAAACTAAAATTAAATTTTTCTTATTCTTAACATATATTATTCAAATCACAATTTCTAACCTCGTCCATGTAATATGCATCCATTCTTCTTAATTTTAACACTCATGCCGATATCACAGTCATCTCAATCATTAATGTCGCTATTATTACTTTTGTTACTACTATAATTATTGTCATTACCATTGCAATCACCATTCTCACCACAACCGTACCATTATTATTATTATTATTATTATCACTACTCGATATCACCACCATTGTCGCTATTAACACTTGTAAATGAATTTTTTATTCGAACATAACATAACCCAACTCGTAACTAGCCCCAATTTAAAATGTCAAGATAGAATTGAAATTCAACTTAAGAATTATGATATGAGCTCAATGCTTAAGCATTGTCAGTATAAAATTTTTTACACATTCAACCAATCAAAAATCATCCTTGGTATGATTTTTAAGATAGTTAGGGTGTGTTGGCACAACAGCAAAAACTAAATTATTTCAATAATCGAATATATGTATAATTAATTATTGTTATGATCAATTATAATCAAAATCAATTTTTGTTTGGATAAGTTTGCTGAAAAGTGATTTAAAATAATTAATTTTGTTTGGATACAACAAAAAAATCAACTTTTATATAGTAAATTATGAAAAGGGGTAGAAGTTGTTGGGTAAAAGGCTAAAAAAAGTTGTTAAAAATTTTGGGGGTAATTTGGGCATTACATTTTTAAAGAAAAAAAGCTATTGAGAAATAATCATAGGCTACAAAAGTGTAGAAGAAATATTTCAGCTTAATGTCCCAAACAAACAACTTATTTCACAAACAGTTTTTTATGTCAAAAAACAGCTTAATTTTCCAAATTTTAGTTGTCTTAAACATGCTCTTATTGCAAAAGTCAACAAACTTATCATACATAGTAATTTGTGATTAAATAACAATGTAAAATTGTTTCACTATCAATGCACAGCCTAATTTCATTATGTTTTAATTCTTCATGCAACCTATACACAAAGATTGTAATTCTAAATTCACTCAAATTTTGACAATATTAAAATAAAAATTATGATTCTAAACTATAATTTTAATACCATGTGTTAAATGGACTATAAAATCACGTTTCAACAAATGGAATTTTAATTTTAATTTTGCTAGAATTAAAAATAATTTAAAATTGCATATTTAATCTTTAATTTATTCAATATTAAGGATGAGTCTAGAATTCTAAATTAAAATTTAATTCTATTATCTAATGAAACTAGTGATAGTAGTACTGGTGACAATAACACAGGGGTAAGATAATAAAGGTGGTGGTCTTATTGATAATGACGATAATGCTAATGATAATGACAATAGTAATAAAGGTGGTGGAACAAGGGTAGTGGAAGGGATAATGGTGATGACGCTAGAGGTATAGGTGGTACGATGACAACAATAATAGACATCAAATGATATTGCATGCCTCCTCTTATTAATAATGCACCCCCTTCTCCCTCTTTTTTTTTTTAATAATTTTTCCTAAATACTCATCCAAATTTATGCTCCTTTTTCAAATAAATTATCTATCTCTTTGGGAAACCTTTTTTTTTTCGAAAGCATTCTTTTCCACTCACCTCCATCTTCCTTTGCCACCCTCTCTTTCTTTGTCACATTCTCTTCTTTTGCCACCCTTTCTCTCCAGCCCCTTTGTGTTAATTTCTTTTTCTTGTGTTTTTAGTTTTGTTCTTAGGCTTCCCTCATCGAAATTTCACTTCTTTTTATTTCCTTTTGGCGTTTCTTCTCCAACTTCTTAGGGTATAAACATCTGCTCATTCTCGCAAAGTATTACTTTGATGGAAAATGCTTAGAGTATCGAATTTGATGAAAAACATCGTATTCAATGTAGGAAATGAAATTATGGTAAAATTCTATTATTTTTGATAAAGAAAAAAAGAGGGGGAAGAAAATAGATGTAAAGGATTTAAGAAATAATGAAGATAAGAGTGCAAAAACAGGGTTTAAAGAAAAATGAAGATGAAAGGTGCAAAAAATAAGATGTAATGAATAATAAAAATTTGGTGCAAAAATAAGATTTATATTGCTTTTATATAAGTAATAAAAAATATAAAAAAGAAAGAATGTACACTTATTAATTAAGAGAGGTATAAATATCAAAAAGCCAAATGGGCCAAACCCAATTACACCATCGTTAATTCCTATATTAATAACTAAAATTATTTAATACACATTTTTCAGCGGGGCCTTACCCGGGCTTTGGCGCGAAAGATTGGTTCTGGCGTCTTTCCCCGGACTAGGTAGTAGTGTGAGGGGTTTCTTCGTTCAGAAAGCTTAGCAAGAAAACAATGTCAGAAGAGATCCAACAAATCCATACTCTGATTTCTTCGGATGACAAGTTCAACAAGTCCTCGGGCTATTCAGCCCTCTTCCAATTTCAGCAACATTCTTGCCTCAACCCCTCTTCGCTTCAATCCCTCGCTCACTCCTCCCAATCCATAATCTCCTCCATCGTCTCCGACATCTCCCACGTCCACGACGAAGAAATGTGAGCATCAACTACCACTTTTTCACCATTCAATCGTTTTAACCTTCTTTTTTGAATTAGAATGTTAATTAATTTATTTAACTGCCTGTTAGAGCCGCACAAGCCTTGAAGTGTTTGGGCTTCATGCTTTATCACCCTTCCGTCGTTTCCGTCCTTCATGGTATCTGGTTTCGCTGTTATGTTTCAACCTATCAATTTGATTTTGTGCGAAGCTGATTTTCTCTTGGTTTTGCAGTGGAGGATGCTAATTTGGTGTTGGGCACATTGACCAAACTTATTACGACTACAAAATTAAAGGCTAGTATGATATTCTTTTTACTCTTGTTAAGTGTTTTCACTTGTTCTACAGAGATTTTCGTTTTCTTCGTGGCACGTGTTATGTTTACAGTAACTTTCTTAACTATTGCCGCAGTCTGCTTGTAATTTAGGGGTATGGTGCTTGTCTGTCCAACAGTTAGGTGCATCGTTTCTTGTAACTCACTTCCATTCTTTGTTACGGGCAATTGTTCATGCGCTAGACAATCCTATGGGTTCTTTGTCCACAACATTTGAAGCTACCCAGGTACAGTTTCCTTTTCTTAGCGTTTAGGTGCTATACGAGGTCAAATAAAATTGGACAAAACTAATATGCAGTTTCTTAGTTGCTTTTGGTGTTATTTTTCAATCAGAATTAAAGTTTAACCTCGATAATAATAAAAATTTACATCAAAGATTAGCATAGTTGCACAGGTTGACAAGGTGAAATTTCAATTCTGTTTAGATAATAGCTCTAAAAGTACCTAAAGAACTACATTTAAGTTTTGTCAAATAAAATTAGGATAAGCAAAAATGAACTCCATACTTCTAGTCATCTTTTAAATGGTTTAGAGATTAGCCAATTGCCCCTTGTAGTTTGATTTTAATAGAATGTACTTGTTTGATGAGTTGACGGGCTCTTTTTCTTTTTTTTTTTCTTAGAAAATATTAGAGGATCAAAATCATCGTTTTTATTACTCATTATTGCTAAATATGTCTTGTCAGTTGTCACTATAGCCTTGAAAGCAAAACTGTGCCCATGTACTTTCTATTAACAAATGTCAAGTTATACTAGCATCTTGTTCATTTTTTTTAACCACTGACTAACTAGAGATGTTCTTTTATGCATGCCTGGCTGGTTGTATTGGTCAGGATCTCGTTGCATATTTATTCTTGAAATTCATCTCTAGGTGCACAGTTTTCTTTTGATACTCATCTTTTAACCTTTGGATGATAGGCTGTAATGAAGCTATCTGGTCAATTAAGTGAGCAAATGAAAGGCTCATCCCATATATGGGCTCCTCCAATATACAGACGACTTCTCAGCACAGATAAGAGGGAGAGGGATTCCTCAGAAAGGTGCCTGTTGAAGATCAGATCCACAGTCATTCCTCCTTCTCTGGATATCTCTAAGGTACCAAAACCTTATGTGATATTCAATATTAAGAGATGGCTCTGTACTCTGGTGCCATGGCATGATTATATTATGGCTATTTAAGCTGTCAAGACTATTGTTGTTTATGTGCTTATGCAAATGATACAAACTACAATATTTTGTTAAGGCAAGCTTGTAAATTTGTGGGTACTTGTAATCCCTGTTGCCTACATTTTTATCTAAATTATTTTTTTGTGGTATTGCAAAATGGAAAACAAAACAAATATATATCATGTCCATGAAATGTCATAATTGGTCTGTAAGGTTCACATAGTGGTTTGATGTTTAAACTTTTGTGCTCTTTGGTCTCCTCATCGACTTACCTTTTTTTCAATAGGTTATCGTCAAAGATATGAAGATAAAATTGCTCAATGGGATGAAGCATTTGCTAGACAATGGTATGAAGACTCAAGCTATTTGTGCATGGGGATGGTTTGTCCGAATGCTTGGATCCCATGCTTTAAAGAATAGGCATTTAGTTAATGATATGCTGAAAATTCCTGAACGTACATTTACAGATCTTGACCCTCAAGTTCAAATTGCTACACAGGTACTATATATGAGTTAATGTTTTATCTCATCCCTGATTCACAAGGATGAGCTATGTTTGGGTTATAAAGCTGTTCAATATTTAAAATGACATGGCACAAAGTGGTTTAAAGAAATTTGATTGACATTCAGAGACTAACGCATAGAAAAGTAACTAGTTGTTAACATCATTTACTGATTACTACTTATGTGACTTTTCCATGTGCCCTATATGCAGGTTGCTTGGGAAGGTCTTATTGATGCTCTTGTTCACTGTCCAAAATTAGTTTCTGAGAAAAATGCATTAGCAGAGGAGAATTCTCTGGAGAAACAGCATTCATTAGGAAGGAAAAGTTGTGATGATCATGCGAATGCGAATGGATTTTCCAAAAGCATAAGGCTAATAATGACTCCACTGATCGGCATCATGTCCAGTAAATGTGATATCTCAGTTCATTCATCCTGCTTGAACACATGGTGTTATTTGCTACATAAGCTTGATAGCTCTATCAATGAACCATCAATGATAAAAATGGTTTTAGAGCCCATACTTAAAGCAATATTTCAGAATGGACCCGATAGCAAGAGCGTCTGCTTATGGAACCTGGGCCTTGATCTGCTCAGTGATAGTATTTCACAGAAGTGTAGGGATGTCCTCTACCAGTCAACTGGCTCAGTAAGTCACAGGATCTCTGAAAATGGACATTCTCTATCTGGAAAATGCTCTTGGAAGCAACACCTTATTAGATGGATGCCATGGAATATCAATCAATTGGACTTTTATCTGAATATGATTTTTCATCTCACCCATCAAGCATCTAGGCCAACTGTCACTTGTGATCATAGAAGTCATGTTTATGATATTTCCTTGAAATTATTTATATATATTCTGAAAGGAGTCAAACTGGATGTGGAAAGTCCATCTACCGATTATGATGGTATTATGCAGTGCTTGAACTCATTACTAACATTCATCAAGAAAGTATGTGAAGATTTATGCTCAGATGTTGGTGAAAATTATGATGTTTATTGTACTTCCATTCAGTTTATAGATGCTATCACAAAGGAGTTAGGTCCTTCTATCTTGGGATCTCCTCTGTACAAGTTTTCTTTAGATCTAAAGTACATTGATGACCTGCAATCAGTTGATCATTGCAAACATCTAAAATTTCTGAGTGTCGGTTGTATTTCTTATATGGATAAGGTTTCTCCATTGGTTTATTTGATAGCACTGTACTTCCATATGGTGGTTCAGTCAACAATGAAATCCCGTCAAACAGAACATGTTTCACAGGGGATGTGTGAATATTTTAAATTTATATTTTGTTTGAGTGATCCCCTGGAAAATCTCCTCACTAGTATTGGCTTCTTGTACAGACACGTGCAACCAATTTATTTAAGCATATGGATAGCATTAGCTCAAGGTCTGAACTACAGTGTATCTGATGTAAACTGCAAGTCACTACAAGAAGCCTTGTCCGACAGCACTGTTTATTCTTCCATATGCCATCTTTTAATTTACCCCATCGTGGCACATTCTGAAGTTCCAAGAATGACCTTGTCAAATGCTAGTGCCTCTTTGGATAATTATCCTGAATCACCAGAAAGAAAGCTGAGGTTTGAACTGGTTATTCAAACATGGGAATCACTTTATGGATCTCTTAGTGCTTTGGGCTTTGGATGTTCATCAGCCACCAATTTCTCTGGGGATCTGTGCATGTTGTTAAGCAGCTGCCTTGATGAAAATGGTGGCATGGTTGAGAGCGACACTGATTTTGAGTTAACATGCAATGATGTGGATCTTGACGTCCTTCATTTGACTGGCAATTTCTTGATAGGCATTCTAGGGCAGATTCAGGCTTTGGAATTAGTTTCTGAATTGGACGGAAGTAAATTTGACCGTGATAGCAAAATATTGTGCTGTATAAAGAACTGCTTAAAATTTGTTGCCAAGTAAGTTTGAATATGTTTTGTAAGGATATGATGTGCCTTTCTAGTTGTTTAATACGTGATTGCTGTCTTTCTTTCTCTGACTGTCGGTATCTGTTTCATATCCTTGGTTGATATAAAAGTTGAATGGTAGAAAAAGTGCATCTTCAACATGGATCTACTTTTTCATTAGCCTGATAACAATGAAATTGCTCTCATCCTGTGTTGAGTTGGGGATGTAAAAAAGCAATGTCACTGGCATTTCAGCATACTTTTCTTTTGTACTAATTTTATAAATAGGTGCCTATTCTCTTTCTAGGGTGAAGTTATTAGAATGTTGAGATTATGATCACAACTTATTCAAGTAATTGTCTGCCTGATATGTGTTTTGCTGCTTTACTTGGTCAGTACGAAACTACGAATATTGTTTTGATTGTAACCATGACCTTTGGGTATTACCTAACCTACTCTAATAGCTGTTATGTGTATGTCAAGCATTTACAAAACCAAGGGATTCATATATCTAAGTTGCTGCTGATCATTTTCATGTGGCATTTCAGGTATATGAATTTGTTGAGGATAAAGATGGTGAGAGACCCACTGCCTGGTTTTGTTGGAACCTCAAGGTCAGTCAATATAAGCTGTCTCCTGCAATGTATGCTTGGTTGTTCAATAAGTAACTCTGCTTTACTCTCAAGTCTCACAGTCTCACTTTATCATAAATGACAGGCTATATTCTGCATTGGCAAGCTTTATTAGTTGCCTTCACTGGAAGCAGGATATTCTTCATTTTCTGGAGGTTTGTTCCTCCTATTCCTACTTCTCAGTTCATTAAAGTAGCTTCTATGATTCATGTATATTTATATGCTGTAACTTGGAAAGGTGAGGGATTACTTCCCTACTACTCCTAAATCCTAATTACTCCGTGATGGAGGGCTCAATTATGATTGGCTAAAGAATAAAAGAGTCTTCTTATAAGTTCTTTTGGCCTTTTCATTTGAGAGAGAGAACTGTACAAAAGTGGATGCATTAAAAAAAATTAGTGGCTGATGACTTTTATTATGCTTTCTTAAACCAATTTGACAATCAATGGGTTGTTGATTAGCAGAACCATGAGGTAGATCTTATTTCTTTGGGTTAAATTTCCTTTACCCTTTGTCTTTCATTGCTTTTATTTATTGTTTGGGGGGAAGTGGATTTAATTTGCAGAGAACCTCCATTACTTGAAAATTTTCGTTCTGTTAAACTAGCCTGTAATCTTCCGTATACTTGACTGCAGATTGTTTCCTGCCCGCTGCTTCAATGGCTATCACATATGGGAATGCAGGATGAAAGAACAAACGACCAGCTCCAACTTATGTGGACTGAAATTCTTAGCTGCTTAAGAAGAAGTCAACCTCCAATAAACTTCGGTTCCGCTTTACTCAAACTTCATGAACCTCTATTTGAAAAAACTCTTGACCACCCATACCCATCCATTTCAGAACCAACCATCAACTTTTGGAATTGTACATTTGGTCAGCAAATTATTTTGGATTTCCCCTCGAGTCTGCTTTGTGTCTTGGACAAGCTATCAAGAAACGGAAGATTAAAACTCCAGAAGAGAAGCCTACCATGTCATCAAAAATGTCATTCTCATGAAGAAGTCAATGATGCTCTACAGGGATATAGGGTCTCTGCAAAACCCAACGGGACCTCTAAGAGGGTGGAGCTAGTGCTGGATACACTAAAAGAGGCGCCTCCTTTGAGTTTTAAAAAGAGGAGGTTAGAACTGACTGAGCATCAAAAGGAAGTCAGGCGAGCACAGCAAGGAAGGGAAAGGGCTACTGGAGGACATGGCCCAGGAATTAGAACTTACACTAATGCTGATTTTTCGCAAGCGCGTGATAATTCGCAAGAAAGCCAGGAGGAGATAAGAGATCCTGAAACTATATTGCAGATGTTGATAAAAACTATCTGACTGTCTTTGAATGCTATGCTTATAGATAAACTTGTGAATGCCTGAATTATTATTGGGAGAATTCTGTTTTAACTAGTCTTGATTAACACAATTTTTAATGACAAAAAGTTAACTAATGTCAGATTATAGTTAATCTAGTAGGTAATAAATTACATGTGTGGGAGTAGTCTATTCAGCACATAGAGGAATCAATTTTCTAAAATGTACATATTTATAGTGAAAAGTTTGCTTTAAAGATTGATGAAGGAAAAAATTATTTAAATTAATGCTAAAATTAATCCAAGATACCTTTTACATGAATGGAAAAAATGTATCGAATTAGTGTTTTTTTTTTTTGGGGACAATAAGGAAGCTAAAAAAACCGACGACATATCGAATTAGTATTGATTAATGTAATACTACTAAGTACTAACAACTAATTTGATTCCTAAAAAAAAAAAAAAAACTAATGTGATTACTTAATGCCAGTTGACATGTCTCCTTAGTGGCTGTCCAGCGATAAGTTGCCATCATTGTCAAAGGTCGTCTTAAACGAATATATTGGAGGAGCACTGTAAAAATTACCCATCCATAATTGATGCTCTCTCTGTGGACACTAGACTCATCCACAATTCCACGCCCATCGTTTCAAAGGTAATCAAGTCTTCAACGAACATTTTGGAGCACAATACAAAAAACATAAAAAAATTCACCAATACATTTTCCATCCATAGTCTGGACTCTGCTCTTGATTCATCCACATTCGCACTTTCTTCCTCTTTCTCTTCATGCCATGCTTCTACACTTTTCAATACACGATAATTTATCAATAATATCAATAACAGTGTTTGGTATAGTGAAAATAGAGGGGAGGAGGAGGGAAGAAGGAGGAGAGAAGTGAAATAGGAAAATTGGGGCTGTTTGATATAGTGGAAAGGCGTGAAATTTTTTTACAAAAAGGGTGGCTCCACATATTAAAACTTCCACGCCAATTTGTGATGATTTGCGGAGAAATAGCAATTGTGTGTAAGAATCAAATCGATTTTGCTGGCCCCGAATTGATTTTGCTGTGCATAAGAACACAAAATCCATTCATAGATTGATTTTGTGAATTACAAAATCGATTGAGGCTCCCCTTCTCTTTTCGATTTATGCGTCCCCTATAATAATAATAATAATAATAATAAATGAAAATAATATTAATAATAATAATAAATAATAATAATTTCAAAAAGTTAACTTCCATTCTATTTTTCTTTAACCAAATAACCTTAACTTTCATTTTATTTTTCACCTATTTCTCTTCTCTTCTTTTCTCACTTCTTCCCTTCCTCTCCCTCTATTTCCTTTCTCTCTACTAAACACACCCTAAAGGAGGAATTAAATTTAAGCTATATATATTTATATTTTCAAGAAAGCTACATTTAATTTTAATTAAATTAATTTAAGGAAGTTTAATGAATTTAATCCCCTCTCTTCCTTTCCCTTGTAAAATTTATTATGAGCCTCTCCCAAAAAAAAAAAACAAAACTACAAAATAAGCGGGGCATTTTGATATAAAAAAAAAATTAAACGAAAATTGTCTTTTAATACCAACAATTACGTTAGATTTATATTTTGTTTTTGTAAAATAGAAATAGCATATTAAAATATATATTTAACTTGTTTTATTATTTCAAAACTAATATAAAAATTCATTAAATATGTAAAAAATAGTATAATAAAATTGACACATAATTACTATTATCCAAACTCCAAAGTCACTGTTGGTCCCCAAGAAATTAGGGCCAAAATGTCCTTATTCATATCTTGATCCAAAATAATGAAGCACGTGATTTGTTGAAATATTTTATTTTAGATTTTCTACCCACGTGATACGCTTCTATTGTAAGAACTCCAAAAGGAGAAAACATAATAACATAACTACCATTTGATCAATTATCACGATATATAATATTTATAGAGTTTGATTATTACCTTCTGTTTTTATGGTATTAAGGGCATCTACTTACATGAGTTGCTATATTTAATGTTTTATAATATTTTATACTTTTCTATCATGTCATATTATTTTTATTACTTTAAGCAACTCAAATATATTTTTTTTCTCCAACCCAACAACTCTATAAAGTTGCTTAAATGAATCCCACAATTTAGTATGTGTTTGTGAATTTGTTTCATTCTTCGTTTTCCATTTTTTGAGACAGTTTTCCACTTTGTTTTATTGGGTTCACATTAAATGGAAACCAACGTGAATACAAACACACCCTTAATTTTAAAAACATTAAGTGGGACTCAAAAGTTAAAGATAAACGGTTGTTTGGTAGAGAAAACCATTACTCAAATTCTCTATAATAGTGTATAAATTGCTACATGAGTTGCTAATTTTAAATAAAATGAGAGAGCAACTCCCATTAAAGTTGTCCTGATATGCCGAACCTTGTTGGCTTTGTTGCTAGAGATGAGTAATATATGTGTGTGTTGATACATGCATTTTATATTCCATTTTTTGGGATCAAAATTATAAACTTATAAAGTATTTTTTTATTCATACCATCACATTTATATGAAAATCTTAATGAATTATGTCTGTTTTTGGTGGATTCTTCCTGAATTATGTTGCAAAGTTATTAAAAAATATTAAAGATTTCAACAATAACAAATAACTATATTGCATGTGGACGGGGTGCAGAATTTGAAATTAATTTATTTGAAATGGTAGTGGATCAATGAATGAAAACCGTGAGTACCTTGCACCTAGTTATTTTTCGCATTGCATCTGACATCAATTGGATTATTGAAGCAGAAATATCCACGGATTGCATGAACCTACTTTCATCAACAAGCCTTAAAATCTTACCCTCTCTGGGGAATCACCCGACATGCGTGAATCGTTTATTCCAATGATTGAGCTAAATATTCATAACAAAATTGAAAATCCATTTTAAATAATAAATCACCATAAAAATAATCAAATACGTGTGCTACGGTCCTATTAAAGACGATCAAATGGTTCAATCAATATCGAACTTGTACCCGTGTTCAGTATCCAACCACTGCCCAATTGGCCAAGTGGATGGACCATTTTCGTCTTCCCAAGATATTTCCTACTTATATTCTGCAAAATCACGTCAGCTCCAGCTCACTTCGCTAAATCCTGATAATACCTTTCAGAGAGCCATCCCATGTCAGCAGCATTCGTGGCATACCCAAACAATAGGCAACAGGCCCAATAAGAGTTCGTCAGTCGTCACGTCACCACTCACCCCCAATTATTACTTCCAAAATTCCGATGAGCCACGGAATTATAAGGGAATTTATGTAAGATTAAGTGTACAAATTATTAAATTTAACCTAATATCTTGACTACCACGACAAGACAAGTCTCAAAATTCAAAGGCTAATCCTAATAATTCGTATACTTAACCCACAAATTGACATCCCGGGCCAAGTAAGCAACAGAGATAGACCTCAAAACAAGAACACTCATTCTTGTTTTTATTTTGTAATTTTATTTTTACCCAACGGAAATTGCACAGGTGTCCAACAACGAGTAGTAGCTTAGAGAAGCACCGTGACACGTCGTGTCGTAACACGTTTTCGACATTTTCTTTCATTTTTTCTTTCTCAATATAAAACGGAATTGTGAGGGCGTGGATCCAACGTGGCGACCCCATCCAACGTCAACAAAGAGCCAGTTGGACCCAGCCACAGATATTTTATTATTTAAGACAGTTAACAGCATGGTAAACAGACGATGATGCTTATTGGTTTGACGAGAGTGATAAGGAGGAACAGGTTAACAATGGTTTCAAACCCATGCCTCACTCCATCTCTTCCTATAAATACCAAACCCCAATTTCTATCAGGCATTCATCTAAGATTACCCAATAAGAAGCAACTCTCAATTTCTGGTACATATCCATCATCATCTTAATCTTATCTGTTCATATTTTTACTTATCTTTTCGATCCTTTATCTTGCTGACGGCAATTGGTTTCCTTCTACATGTTTTCGAATTCGCAGACATCTTTCGTATCAAGTATTTCCGGTTGTATCATTTAAGGCAAAATCCCTAAATTTCTCATTTCATTTCATTTCATTTCGTATTCATTGGATGGATGAAAAATTAGTGTGATATAATTGCAGAGAAGAGTAGAGGAAACTGAAGAGATGACGATAAAACCTGGCGTTCGTGTTTCGGAGGGGAAGTTGGTGGTGAAGGAGCGGACGATTCTGACAGGAATGCCGGAGAGCGTGGTGGAGACATCGACGGTAGAAGGAATGTTTCTGGGAGCGGATTTGGGGAAGGAAGACAGCAGACACGTGATTTCGCTGGGAACCTTAAGGGATGTCCGATTCATGGCATGCTTCCGGTTCAAGCTGTGGTGGATGGCTCAGAAGATGGGAGATCAAGGGAGGGACATTCCCTTGGAAACACAATTCCTGTTAGTCGAAACCAAAGACGGGTCCCACCTCGAGTCAGGAAACGACGACAACCAGAATCAGATCGCGTACACCGTTTTTCTTCCTCTCGTTGAAGGCCCTTTCAGGGCGTGTCTCCAAGGCAACTCCAACGACCACCTCCAGCTCTGCCTCGAGAGCGGCGACGCCGACACCAAGGCGTCATCGTTTACCCATGCTCTCTTCATTAGTGCCGGCACCGACCCCTTCGCCGCCGTCCACCACGCCTTCCGCGCCGTCAGGAACCACCTCAACACCTTCCGCCTCCGCCACGAGAAGAAACTCCCCGGCATCGTGGACTGCTTCGGCTGGTGCACCTGGGACGCCTTCTACAAAGAAGTCACTCAGGAAGGAGTCGAGTCCGGGATCCAATCTCTCGCCGCCGGCGGCACGCCGCCGAAATTCGTCATCATCGACGACGGCTGGCAGTCCGTCGGCAGCGACGAATACAAGGAAAACTCGGACTCATTGCAGAGGCTGACGGGGATAAAGGAGAACGCGAAATTCCAGAACAAGGGGGAACCGGAATTGGGGATAAAGAACATCGTGGACACAGCGAAGCAGAAGCACGCGGTGAAGCACGTGTACGTTTGGCACGCCATCACGGGTTACTGGGGCGGGGTTCGTCCCGGGGCGAGGGAGATGGAGGAGTACGGTTCCGTGGTGAAGTACCCGAACGTGTCGAGCGGAGTGACGGAGAACGAGCCCACGTGGAAAACCGACGCACTCGCGGTTCAGGGTTTGGGCCTTGTCGACCCCAAGAAGGTGTTCACGTTTTACGACCAGTTGCACGGTTATCTGGCATCCGCGGGTGTAGACGGCGTTAAGGTGGACGTGCAGTGCATTTTGGAGACTCTCGGTGCGGGCCTCGGTGGCAGGGTGGAACTCACCAGGCAGTACCATCAGGCTCTCGACGTTTCCATTTCTAGAAACTTCCCCGACAACGGGTGCGTCGCCTCCATGAGTCACAATACGGACGCGCTCTACTGCTCCAAACAGACGGCCGTGGTGAGGGCTTCCGATGATTTCTATCCGCGTGATCCTGTGTCGCACACTATCCACATTGCGTCCGTGGCGTACAACAGCGTTTTTCTCGGGGAGATTATGTTGCCGGATTGGGATATGTTTCACTCGCTTCATCCCGCCGCGGAGTACCACGCTTCCGCCAGGGCCATTAGTGGTGGGCCCCTGTATGTGAGTGATGCACCGGGGAAGCACGATTTTGATCTGCTCAAGAAGATGGTGTTGCCTGATGGGTCGGTGCTTCGGGCCCGTCTACCCGGGAGGCCCACTAAGGACTGCTTGTTCACGGACCCTGCCCGTGACGGAGTCAGTCTGCTCAAGATATGGAATATGAACAAGTATGGTGGAGTGCTGGGAGTTTATAATTGTCAAGGTGCTGCGTGGAGTGCTACCGAGAGGAAGAATGCCTTCCACCGCACGGATTCCGCCGCCATCACCGGCTATGTCAGGGGTTGCGATGTCCACCTCATTGCAGAGGTTGCCGCTGATGACGCAGATTGGAATGGTGATTGCGCGCTCTACTCCCACCACTCTGGCCAGCTCATTGTTCTTCCGCACAATGCGGCTCTGCCTGTGTCCCTTAAGGTGCTGGAACACGAGGTGTTTGCTGTTGCGCCTGTTAAGGTTTTGTGTCCCGGGTACAGCTTTGCTCCTCTTGGACTTGTGAACATGTTCAATGCCGGCGGCAGCGTTGAGGGGCTGGTCTACGAGGTGGTGAATAGCCAGGGGTTGGTTCGTTTGGAGATGAAGGGGTGTGGCAAGTTTGGGGCTTATTCGTCGGCCAGACCAACCAGATGTTTGCTGGGAAACAATGAAGTGGATTTCGATTACGACGCTGATTCCGGCTTGCTAACCTTCAACGTCAATCATTTGCCACAAGAGGGGCACAGGGTTCACCTGGTTGACTTGGTTTATCATCTATCTTGTTAGTTGATTATTTGTTAGGTTATAGCTTTGATACGGACTGAATCAATAGAGGAAGGGGACAATTGGTATGGTTATGGTATGGTCTGAGCGGTGGTACCTAGGAAGCGACACCCCCCCCGGTTCGTTCAAGAGGCTTGGTTATTAGATATGTTAGCAGTTCTTTAGTTTTCGTTTTTCCTTTTCCTTAATGTACCAAAAAGAAACAAAATTGGCTGACCCTTATATTCTAGCTACTACTACTAGTGCACAATGCAGAGTATTCGTTTGCGCAATGATGAATGGCTGCCTCATACATTTCGAGTTTCAACTCAAATGATAATACTACTGATAATATTGAGTTGCAATGCACTGTGCTTTACATGCACCAAAAGCGAATCCATCCAAGTGCGTGTACCTTTCTGTTTTTCAAAGTTGCGGCGGGCCGGATTCCTTTGCTTTGCATTTGTAGAGTATTTTTAAATTCAACTATGATACATTGACATTTTAACAGTATAAACACTCATTGAATACTTCTCATTTCTCTCTTTCCGTTAGATTATATCACCTGTCATATTATCGCTCCTTCCCTTCTCTTCTGTGTCTTAACCTTTTTAGAGTAGCATTGGATGTCCACAAAACATTATTCTTTTAAATTTTAGATGAATGATTTAAAATGTAGCGAAATTTGCTTGCCACCATTTTATCACCAACGTGTCTAGTTACCTGTTTTAAGCGTGGTTTAACATGCACACATGGCCTGTAACTTTCAGGTTTTTTTTCACCAATTGAACGTGATATGGAAACGTCTGTCCTAGACACGCTTTAACACAGGAGTTTCCTCCCTCGTAAAAGGTCATTATGCCGAAACCAATGACGGCGCTCACACGAGTGTACTCGAAGGATCATATTTTGCACAGCTCCTCTTTGTCTACAGGCAATGCTCGGATATTTAATAATAAATAAAGTAAAATAAATATCACCACTGTTTGGATATTTTATAATAGTTTATAATATAATGAAGTAATTTTGTGTAATTATTTGAAAAGTGAGCAGACGAAAAGGAAATTTGTGATCATACTTCCAAATTAACATAGAAGAAAATAGAAATGTTGAATAAAATGAAATATAATACATTCTATCAATTTTTGTTTCATTCTCTTGTTTAAAACTGCGATAACTGGAAAAAAGAAAAAAACATAGCTTCTTTGAAATACCCTACTATCTAAACAGGGCTATTACTTATGAATTCCTATTCATAAGTAACCACCAAGACCCAGATGTTCGTCTTCAATCTTGGTTAGAATCTTCATCATGTGGATGCTGCTCTAGAAGTAATTGCTCCAGCTCCTGCCCATATCTTTCGTCATCCCCCAATCCTGTTTGTTTATAAAATGTTTGTTTCTGGTCATGCCAGTCATTAGCTATCTTCTCCACAGCATCTCCTATCAGTTCCTTACCTTGTTGCGTGTTCTTTAGGTTTTCAACGTCTAAAATATTGCTCGCCTCTTTAAGGAAAAAGAAGACAAATAAAATTAGATAATTGACAAAATTAATGTATGTGCTGGCAAATTGCAACAGCCAGACCGTAACATCCAAAACAGTCCCCCCCAAGGTCAAGAATTCCAAGTCATGTGGACAACATACAGTCACAGCTAGTTACGTAAAGCAGCTTCCCAGGGATAAGACCCAAAAATAGAAAAAAAGAAAAAACTCAGGATAAGTATATCTTCAGGGTTGCCTGCATTGGCCTTTTAGGATGACAGAAAAAAAGAAAAAAGCTTGCCTTCACAACTAGCAACCACTTCAAAAATAGAAAAATGTTTTAACTCCCAGGCACCTTGTGATGTAGAATAGGAAAGGAATAAATACCTTGAATAGCCACATTCTTGGCCGCAGCATATCCAGATGACTTTTTCTTCAGCAAATTGAGGTCAACTTCCAAGCCCTGGCATGTAGAAAGGAGATAGGAAGGTAAATGCAACAAAATCACGAACAATTGAAAAGACAATCTACAGTAGGAGATTGCATGAAATACATCTCGCTACAGATTCATTAGTTTCTGAAAATACATATCAAAATCTACCCAGATCTAGATGTAAGCAAGGATTGAGTAGCATTTTGCACAAGTCTTAATTTCGATCATAATTACATCAGCTTTCTGTCCAATTGAATCACATTGTGTAGGAATAAAGGTGTGGAAGAAATAGGGATGTTATTATCAGATATATGTATATTTTCAAAGAAGTTGCATGGATCTTATGGCCATTCCTTCAAATTTCAAGTAGATAAAATCAAGTACCAAAACCCACCAAGTTATTAGGCACAAATAAAATTGGGTAACAGGCAAGAATTATTTTTCTTTTAACTTTAACATACTTTCATTCTAATGCTGGAAGCCTCAGCTCAAGTTGGAGCCATTAGTTGGTTCAGAAGGCTTGTTATAATTTACACAATAGCATTTCAAGTTGTATAATACCATATGAGCCCTTCTAAATGCCTCCATGCCATATGCATATGACACAATAGATGAAGAAGATTAATAACATAATATAAGTTTCACATAAACTTATCACCAAGAAATCTGACAGCAAATCAGTGTAATTAAAAAATAAATAAATCATTTTGTAAGTCACAAAGCATTGAGATGCTTACAAGGTCCATGTGGACATAGTTGTCAACTGAAGTGCTATCAAATAACCTGTCATCCACATTCAACAGATAAAAACAATAAGCTGTTGATATAATTACATTATCATGATAACATGACAAGGAACGAAGGATCTTGGATATAAGTGTAATGTGGTGGTTTACTTTTCATATGCAACTTGAATACGGGCATTCTGTAATTGTTGGAGTTGGTTTACTGTCTCTGTGACACAACCTTCCATCAAGTCAACAGAGCCAAAAAGGAACATGTTTCTTTCAAGCATTCTACTTACTAAAGCAGGTACCACTTTAATATCATTTGCTTTTGCATCAGCAACAAGGATTCTAAGTTTCTTTAACTCTCCTGTACAAACATAAATTTAGGTTTTTCATGTCAACCGTCATTAGATTTGGACAAATAAGAAGCAAAATGAATCATCAAAATAACGCATAACAAAATAAAAATAAAGAAGGAATGTTTCAGTAATAACCACTCTACTGACACTATGAAGCATGGTCCAATAGTGACACTGCACAACATGTTAAGAAAAGGTTTTCTTCTGTCACACATTATAGTAATTAGTAACTGTCTTCTAAAAAGCCAGTATCCATATCATATGCATGTCTGATGTCGAACACTAATAATAAATGTGAAGACGTTGGACCAATATATAATTTCATTTCACCGGACACCCACATCAAGAAGAATCAGCACATGTCAAACAAGTCTTTGCCTAACAGAAGTTGACATGGAAAAAAATTGTGTCTGTCAATAAAGCATAACACTGTTGAGGCATGAATGCTCTAAATTGGAATGGTTGGGTTCTGTATGATGTAGGATGTTTCCATTTGGAGGAAATGCAAGAGAAAAAACAAGTGTATGCCATTCTACCATCCTAACTATAAAAAGTAGATTAAACACATGAAAGCAGACTTACGTTCACTGTATGAAAGCACACGCACAAACAGAAAGATACAGGTATACAGGTATAGGACTAAAAGGCTAAATTGAGTCAACACAACCAAAATTAAAGCAATTATGAACAAATCAAATAATCTCACTCCCTCCATACACACCCCAAACTGTTTGTAAAATGTAAGCACGACAATACAAAAGTTATCAAATAACTGTATAATTAAACATAGTTGTTTTTTCAAGTGGAAAATTATCATACCAAGTGATACATAGACCTTAAAAGAAGGATTAAATGGTTGCGTCTCGTAAAGACAGTAGAGGCAATAAAGGCCACCTACTCTGTGTGATAAAGAAGCAGTACCAACCATGTAACCTGCACAGGAACATAAAGGAGTTTCTATACTGAAATAAAAATATAAAGGCTAATAAAGTAAAACTTTTATGCTTATAATGGCATATCACATAATCATCAGATACTGGTAAATTTTCACAAATATATTATGAATTTTATTTCTTGTTGGATCGCTGCTTTTTTACTTTTGGAAATAGTTTTCAGCATAAAATAGACCATTCAACATGCAAATCACACAAAAAATTCTAGACTCAATTGAGTAGCCTCCCCTTACCATTTATACATGTAAAAATAGGCAAGTAATGATGACAACTGCATATACCAGCTATACATTACCTATACAATGAGCATACAGTGATTGCATAAAGAAGGCCAGGTTGGTAGAAGGAGCAGCTTCGTAAATGTAAGAGAACTTCCTAGAAAGCCATACTCTTTTCATATCAGCCAAAGTTGTTGACTCATCCTGTAACTCACCAGAATTGAACAGCAAATGTTGATTGTCAATATCCAAACGATGGGAAACAAGCTTCTTGAATTTACAAAAACAAAAAAAACAGAATGAGGAAAATCACTGGTCATAGATGTTACTAATACCTGAATGAATTCACCAATAAGTTCATCAATGTCCTGCTTGAAATAATCAATATCAAGACTCATGGTTAAGAACCCTAATTTGCACCTGAGAACTCTGTACCAGCAAGTTGTCAAAAAAGACCGAAATTCGCTCTGCATCATTAAAAATAAACAAGAAAATGAACATTAATCTAAGCAGGGATAATTCAAGATTCCTCAAACAAACTAATGAAAACAGCGGAGAAAATAAAACACAAGTTTTTTTTTGGCTACACCAACACCATGAACTCGTTGAATAAATAAGACCCACACAATTTTATATTCTTTGTTTCTGGATGTGATTCACAGTACCGAAATCATGGAACGATAATGAGTATCACAGGGCAAGGAGATAGAGGGTTGTAATATTTCAGAGAGGAATAGCAAAACTCAAACAGAAGAATAATAGGTGTCATTTAATCAAATAAATTACGGGCAACACATAGACGTACCTTTTTACAATCCTTGCTTATTACATGGGAGATGATGAGCAGGTTTGATTTCATCCAAACCAACCCGATATTTTAAATCATGGCCTGCTGACTAAAACTAACTGATTCGATATAGCGGCGTCAGTTTGCTACTGAGTGAGTCTATGTGATCAGGTCAGATCTTATAGTTAGCGGGCGCTACCACTGTGCCTTCTTCCATTGCTTATTCGACCGGAAAAAAATAAACAGAAGAGAGAAATCAAAAAAAAAAAGAAAAAGAAGAGGGATTCGGATCCTCTAAAGTGAGCAATTAACTTTTGAGGATAAATTAATCCAAATCATTAATGAGAAAATAATAGTTGACATTACGTAACATGCATAACAAATCAAACATATATTAGAATATCAATTGTTAATTTTTTCATCATCAACTGAAATTATTTACTTTACCTGTCAAATCAAGCCGCCCAGCCTAACCCAAATTTCTTTTGGAATGCTAATTTTGAGACTCAGCCCTATGTTAGGCCAGCCTTAATTAAAAATAAAAAAAATTAAAACATGACTCAATATCCGAAAAATGGAAAACAAATTTATATTTTTAAATTAAAGTATTATATTGCTTGTGAATTTGATATTTTTATTTTCTAAAATGGATAACAAAAAATAAAAGTGCTAAACAATCTAAGTTAGTTAGTATGTAATTGTTAGGGTCATTATGAAATTTGTTGAATATAAGTGTCGAAAAGACATACACAAAGGTAAGTTATCAAACTATACACTTTATTCGATAAGACTCAGATTTTGTCGAAATACCCTATTTGACATAATTAGAAATAGTGCACAAGAAAGTTACTCATAAAGCATTTTAATCGAGGATCTTTAAAGAATTCGAGTAAAAATCCCTCATTCGAGAAAGAAGTCGAATCATGTTCGAGAAAGCATACGAGTAACGTTCAACAAAAGATCTTGGACAAATCAGAGAGGTGCATAAAGGAGAATATAGTGACGTTGGAAGCAGTTACTACTCAAAGATAGTTATATATAGGTGTCAGCATATCATTTAGAAGTTATTTACATGTTGTATACGTGTCTTGTTGTAGTAATTTTACCGTTAGATAGAATGTCTATAAATAAACGACCGCGTAGTCATTTTTCTTTAGTTTTGACCATTTACACAAATCCTGTACATCACACACGCTGCACACATGGCTACCGACCTTAAGGAAAATGTGTATGTTCTAACCGATCTTTTATTTCAATGCATTCCAATTATTTGCAATTTCTGTCTATAACTCTTTCTCTTTTTGATGACTACTTCTTCTTTCAATAACTCCTTCACAATTTAGTTTTTATGTTTATGTTCTTATTCAATTGTTTTATAACATCTCAAAATCATATGTTTACATGTATTACAAACGATTTTGATATTAATTCAATTTGTACTGCGAACATGATAAATTCGAGTATTATATGACATTACTGGCAAATTACGAAACACTAACCAAATTATTCTCAAGTTGAAAGTTTTAACTACTAGTTCTAATAAAAGAATCCACATTAACACTTTAGATTCTAAGTCTTATTTAAAAATCTTTATTTGTTGATTAGAATCTTTGTGGAAAGTTATCCATTGACAATCGAAACAACTTTGATTTCTCAAAACAAATTTCTACCACCAACAGTAATACAATTAATGATGTGACTTCGCATATTTGGTATTTAGAATTTCTTCCCATTCCAATTACAAAGTGCTGCACTAAATTTATGCATAAATTTCCCATTCCCATTCCCATTACAAAGTGATGCACGGTCTTGTTGAGTGGTGATTACACACAAGTGCTGCACACTAGCGATCTTTAATTTAAAAAAATACCTTATAACACGTCACCTTATAAAAGACGAGCTCAAATCTCTATCAAATATGTGTACCTCCAAGTGCAGCACACTGGCGACCTTTAAAAACAATACCTTATATTCATATATGTGTACTTCAAATCTCTATCAAATATGTGCACCTCAATCTTAATATTACAAAGTGCTGCACGGTCCTATTGAGTGGTGATTATGCGCAAACTGCACACTGGCGACCTTTAAAAACAATGCCTTATATGAATATATGTATGAGTATCACATATATGTACCTATCAAATATACGTACCTCAATACTAATATTATGAGTATCACATTCTCATTCTCAATCAAATTTGGAAATTATATGCATGCTATTGTTTCTTTCTTCTTGAGTTTAAGTTCTAAATTTTGTTAACGTTACATTCAATTAAATATTTTTTATTGGAAAATGATTCATCGCCCGAATCTGTTGCACGAATTGAACACAAACTAAAACCATAATACAAACTAAAATCAAAATCAAAATCAAATTCAAATCTGGGTTCTTCAAGAGAAATGTCCAGGAATATTGAAATGCATGCTTCATACTATACTAGCTACTGTGAAGATCGAAGGGTTCTGTTCGTAAAATGATGCTTGATGATTTGAAAGGCAGAGGTTTGAATGTTCAAATGCTCAACATCAATTCAAGAATCATGGCATGACATCATTTAACAAATCCACCGCTCCTCCGCCGTCTCCCCTTACCCGCCCAGTTGAAGACCCAGCCCAAAGATACCCATTCATTCAAGAGAAACCAAAAAAGTGTCAAAAAAGAAAAGAAGTCACTTACCTAAGCAGGGGAGCAGCGGCGAGATATCGACTCGAAGAGCGTTTATGTCATGTCTAGTCTAGATTTTTCTTGCGAGAGAAAGAGCCTTATGTTCCGTTTTGTGTCACATAATATAATGCCTTTAAAATAAGAAACTATTACTAATAAATAAAGGATATTAATACAAAAAAATATAATTATATTTTGCAATATAAAAAATTATATGCAAAATATAACTATACTATATTCGAAAATTAATTTAAATCGAAAAATTTTATAGTTTATTATTAATTTTAAGAAGTTGGGCCAACTTGAAAAATGATTCTAATTTGAATAAATTTCTCAAAAAATATTTATAAAAAAAATAGAAAAGTAAGATTAATTGAATTTTTCTTATAAATTAAAGCCAAATTATACATTTCAACTTTTGAAGAAGTTAAATAAAAAAAAAGTTTAAAAAAAATGTAAAGTACATAAGTTAATTTTAACTTATAAGAAAATTTTAATTTATTTTATCTTCTTATTTTTTATAATGTTTATTGATAAATTTATCAAAATTAGACCTAATTAAAAAAATTATTAAGTCCAAATTACTATTTTGCTTTATTTTTTCTTTTGGGTCTGTAACTATGTGGTGTCTTTGAATTAATTATAAAAAATATTCATTTTCTGCACAAATATTTAAAAAAAAAGTCAGATGCAAAAATGTTACTTCTTTTAATTATTAATGCAAAACAAAAATTATATTGAATAGAAACTATTTGGAATTTTTGCAAACCGATTCGGTTTAGAAACCGGTTTTGAACCACGAACCAATCTAGAAACCGGTTTTTCTCCTAAAACTTGTTTCAAACAAATATTTTTACAGATTTTTTAATCATAAAATATCGTTGCCTTAACAAAATTTTACAGATTCTTACAAAATTTTCCAGAAATTGTGAATTCACTGTACTTCAAAACATGGATGCGAAAGCCCATGAATTATGTATTCAAAAATAGTCAGACTCAGATATATAGAGATGCTGCTTGAGCATAATCACCAATTAGTTGACTACATGAATATTTAGGATTTTGATTTAATTTTACAGCACTTGATTGTATATAGAGCCTCCAAATATGAAGGATATATATTGAACGGAACTTGCTGCAGAACATGCAGAAGAGAGATCAATTGCAAGAAAATAAGAAACAATAGGGGGAATTCTTGCAGGACAAGGAGATACTAGCTCCATTTGAAGCAATGAACTTGGAGAAATTGGAGCAATATCCTTCAAATTCTCCACAGGTTTCCTCAGGACGGGGAAGACATATTTTAAGAAGCCAGAGACACTACAGTATAGTCTTTTCAGATCTATAGTGGCATCGAAGTTCGAAGGCACAAATACTAGAAATGTCTCATTACACAAACAACATGAGCACAATAGAGAAGAATAAAGTAAACCTCTATGTAATTGCAGAGCCTTCCCGTCAAGGAAGAACAAACCGAGAACAAGCACTTTCTGATGGGGATAAAGTTTGGATAAGTGGCTTCCATTTATAATCATTAGGTTCCATTTATGAATATGCCTAAGCTGGTCAGCAAATGTCATCGTGGTCCTTGTTATATCAGGACTTGCTACAGGGTCATCAATAATATGATGTATTGATGATGTTAATGATCAAAATTTGCAGATATTAAATTAAGATGTACAATTAGCTAATAACTACAGGGCCGGGATCATAAAATCTTTGTAGGTAACAAAAATCTGATATTCAAGTTCTGTTGATAGCTTTGGGCAATTAAAATTTTAGTTATCACAAACAATTACACGTAGCACAAGTGCTGCGTAGTACATACACGAAGGTAAAAGCTATAATTACACAACAATCCTAGTCATCCTTGCTACGGACAAGTTGCAGATTTTATACAAAGTAACATATCTTGCACAAAGCCTCAAAATTGGTTAACATGAGACTCATCTAGTTAAGTTCACTATGTCTAACATAAACCAAACAGAGTTACTATAATTGGTTTCTTGCCCTATAAGAAATTGGTGTCCAATCCTAAGATTGGTTCAGAGATATCAGAAGTGACTAAAATTCCTTGCCAAAGTTATGAGTTTGTGAGTAAACTTCTTTGTGGTGTGTGACTCCATTTTGATAGGTTTGTTAGTGATCTCAAGGTTAGCATTTCCTCAGGCCTCTTTTCATGTTTCTGCATGCAGGATACTCCTGTCCTACTGAAATATACTTTTATCATTAATCATTAATTTATATAAATTTTTGCCCCACTAGGATTCTGCAGTCTGGAGATTTGGAAAAGGCAGAACTTGGTCTGGTGCACAGTTACAGCAGGCCAAAGGTGAAATTCAATGTTAATCGAGTTGACAATATGGTTATTCAAGCTGTCTTCCTTCTTGATACACTTGATAAAGATGTCCATTCATTCTCCATGAGAGTCAGGTAGTATGCTTCAATAATTGAATACTCAATTAATTCTAGAATTTCTGTATTCGAAATAATTTGATTCCTTTGAGAGAATTTATAAACTTGAAGAACTCATTTCTCTATTGGCTCATCAGTAATGTGCAAGAGAGTGATATTCATGGCATTTTCCCGAGCTGGTGAAAATTGTAAACGATAGTAATTATCTGTATGCCAAAGCTGGAAATAAAGAGCAATCAAGCAGACCAGGCATAAACGGAGTGAGTGAGGTTTGAGATTAAAGAATTTATACTTGCAAACCATACAGCAAAATGTCAAATGCAACTTCAAATTATGCTCATGGTCATGGACAACATATTACTGCACTGAAGGTGTGTACAATGGCTTACGAAGCCTCTCATTATTCGAAACACAGTACTAACGGGGAGTCTAAAGCGATTAGAACAACTAACCTGGAAGTGAACCGTAAACATCATTGATCATATCAATAGCACGGAAATCAAATCAGAGGCATAAAGCATGGTTAAAAACAAGTGACCAAACATGCCGGTAATGGTGCGGTGGAAGGTATTCTTGCTCTCGGTGGAAAATGGACTTGGTGCAGTCAAAAATTGCACGCATTCACGCAGTTAAGGCTTTACAATTGTTGGATGGAGATCGGACCACTCAAATCTTAATACATGTTTTAAATATAATTTATCCAAATACAATGAGACCAGTCTGATATTTATCCGACGATTACAAATAGTAGACTGCGTGAATGCATGATTTTCAGGGAATCTGGATTCCTTGGAGCCTTTCGGACTTATAGTTATACCTAACTGTACGGAACATGAATAAGGACGGTCCAGTGGATTGATGGAGGTTTGTGTGATCGTGGAATCAGACCCATTGTGCACCAATTGTACGAAACATGAACAAGTACGATCCCATGGATGGTATGCAACACGACGTAGATAACTAATCAACTCCACAGACGCAATGTGGATGGATGGGGCGCGCGAATCGAAAGCCCTAACTACGGCTGTTTGTTTAAAGCAGTAGAGCGCGACCATATTATGGCTCATGCAGGCAATGCACCCGTCGTCAAGGAAGTTTCTAGAAATGGAAGCGTTTAGGGCCGAGACTTGCTTTTCTCACTCTACTTTTCGCTATTTTCTCCCCAACTTGTGTTAGGTTTTTTTTGTTTTGGAAAATACCCTTTAAAGGAATTGCGTTTCAGTTATATTAATGGGGTGTGTGTCCTTAATACATAACGGAAACATATTTCTATTATGCATTGAATCACAATACATAATGAAAAATACATTTCCATTATGTCTTAAGCACCCCCCATTAACACAACGAAAACGCATTTTTGTTGTGTATTGAGCAGAAACATATTTTCGTTATGTATTTTGACAGATTGTATATCAGACACATATTGTAGATTATATATCAGAGATAACCAGACAAAAAATAGGACAAAAACTAGTATCAACCCATTGAAATATAAATCAATACCATTACATTCATGATCATAAAATAAGTTTGTTTAACAAAGTAAATGATCTATTACATATTATGACAATGAGTCTCTAGTAATATATATCTACTACATGTTCATTTTCTCTAGATGCAAATAAGGAATTAGTGTCGTCATTGCAGTATGTATGCCATTGTAGTGCGATAGGAGGCAGGGGAGCTACATCTTTTAAATAAACCTAGAAAAAAGACACAATTCTATAAAGTTAGTAAATACATTAACACACTTACAATGCTAAACAACAGAATAATTGAAAAATATATACCTACACAAAGTGACAACCATAAACAAATCCAATAACAGTAACCCGATAATGTCCAACAAGTGACGATTAACTCCTAAGTAGAAAAAATGTTTAGCTTAGCAGCCTGGATAAGTGGACCAACACAACATTATACCTACTAGCAATAACATAACCCATGTTGGGAATGGATATCCATTTATCATGACTTGCTATTGTATACTGGTCAACATACAAAGACATCTTAAGTTCAATCATTCCTTATTCTGTGCCAAAGATCTCGGCATATTCAACATACCACCGTTGAAGTTCCCGAATCAAATCATCACAAATTAAAGACCAAGACTCCTCACCCTTACCTAGCAAAGCTGCAATTGCTCGAGCTATAATTTTCGTCTAATCTCACGTAAACAATATAGACAATATATTCATGCAACTCATTTGAAAATGTCACACCTTTTTTCGTTTAGTGTCATGAAAAACATTGTGAGGCATGCTAGGAGATGATGAACTATCTATAATCGTATGCATTGCATCAACTCGCTCCTACATCAAAGGACAACATTTAGTAGATTTCTCAAACTTTGGTCCTCCCTTCGTTTTTACCTTCTTTATAAGAGGACACATTAAAGTGATATCCAAAAAATGCTAGTTCACGAACTTCAGTCTTCAATGTGATTGTTCTGAACACGTCAAGTTCTGAAAACCACTTTAATAATGTATCAACCTTATATGTAAGCGATAAGTCCCCCCTGCAGTGAGTCATTTCATTTGTAGAAAGTGATAACCTCCTCCAATGCATATGAATGGACCACAACAAAATGAAACCGAACATATTGTGATATTTAGCAAGTTCTCACGTATAAGTTAGTCCATGAGTAGCTCTAAATGTGTAGCCACAAGCACAACTATTAGCACCAACAGTATCAACACGTTTGTACTCATCAAACATCAGGTTTTATGCTTCTATTGATACAAAGCCTTGTAGCATCTGGTAGAATCTGTTATTAAACCTATGTTCCACTTCATTAATGCTTTTCTGAAATGACACCTTTATTTCAGTGTGTTGCAATATTAGCATATTATTCATTGCATCCTAAGAACTACACAAGTCTCCTATGTTATCTCAAACTAACCTCTTCAATCTTGCACGTGCGCCCTCAACCCTATTAGGAAACATATGTATTTGTTAACAAAAGTGTATTATTATAAATAACATTGACATATGTGAAGCCAAATCCCTATTAGTGACAATAATTTAGAGCAAGACATCATTTTTTACAAATAATCCTTTTCCCTTAGTTAATGCCTATGTAAAGCTATCTGTCTGCTTAGATTTCAAATAAGCAAACGCCACAGAAAAGGTCATCTCAATACAAGTTATACCAACAATCTCTAGTAATGAAAGCCAATATTTGTTCATCTTGTAGGTGGAATCAATAATCAACACAATGGAAAATGCATTTAAAAGCTTGATAGAATGTGAATGTGATCACAATATATATCTAACAACATCTTCAGTATCAACCCTTCAGTACTAGTAGACATATTCATCACGTTCCACCAACTTCATTAGATGTTGCATTTTTGTTCTTGAACCCCTTTGATGTTGATGATATTTTTGACGTGCCTTATATATGATTTTGACAATGCTAACATTCGTCTCATCTTGGCTTTTGATTGTCAACAAAATCTGACTAGGATTCACCATGTTTTTAGTCATTTCATTTAGTAGAGTTTTTCTTCACTACTCAACCGATCAGCATATGTATGGCCCAACAATGTCTGAGTTACATCGTGGTTATGAAATCCATAAATAACAAAAAGTTTCCATCCAATGCCTTTCACAAACTTCCTTTTTAGTTTAAAGGGACAATCACATTTTTTGGTTCCAGTGGACTTAGGAGTTAACACGTCTTTGTATTGTTTATACTTTCCTCCCCTCTCACAAGACAATAAGACAAATGTCTTCCTTGATCTTGTCTTCGATCGTTCTATGACAATAACAAATTCACACATTCTCCCAATTCATTGAACCCACTTCAACAAATCATCACGTTTTACAAAAACCTATATTCAATAATCCTTTATTAGTTCAACAACATAAAAAATATCAAACAATATTTCAACCCTGAACAGTTAATTAATTAATATACCCTTGTAATAGTGAAAAGTTCATCATAATCTGGAAACATTTTTTGTAAATTCATATCCAACCTCTCTATGACATACTTCCAATTGACTTCTATAGGATCTTTCAAAGCATTGTCACTTGCTTGTATGGAATGCTCAAAAGCATCATCGCTTGCTTCAATCATATTCTCCCATATATATATATATATATATATATATATATATATATATATATATATATATATATATATTCTAACTTCGCTCCATTAGGTAAATCTTGCGGTTAGTAAACAATCAATAAACATATAATTCAAATCAATTAAACAAATAAAGGAAAAAAATTACAAATTACAAATTATACAACGGAATCACAATTCCGTTATGCATCCAGCAAAGATACATAATGAAAACGCGATTCCGTTGTGTATCTTGCTTAGATACATAACAAAAACACAATTTCGTTGTGTATCAATACATAGCAGAATCGCGATTCCATTAAATCTTAAAGTAAAAAGGGGGAAGCTTACCTACGACAACAGATACTGTAGTGGTGAATCGTGGGAACTCTGGCAAAGTGTGACAGTGACAAGGCCATGGGTGGGAACTCCATGGATAGCGAGAGTGCAATGCAGGTGGGGAGAAGGAGGAAATGGACCAATGTACGAGGTGTCACAATGGTAGAGTGAACTTAGTCACGGGAATATACAAGGGGAAGAAAAGAGAAATGCTTCGAAGGGTGGTGGGAAGAAGGGTTAGGAAAGGGTAAAACATAGGTCAGGTCAAAAGAGTAATTTCATTATTTTTTTAAAAAAGCAAGAGGTAAAAAGAGCAACAACAAAAAAAAGGTAAGAATAGCAACTCCTTCCAAGGCCCGATGGTACTGCCTCGTGAGTTCCACCCTGCAACCCAAGCCCAGGCCCGCACCAAGAGTCTCTAAAATGCTTTGCACGTCCACCTTAACGCCATCTACACCCGTAGATGCCAGGATATCAATATATATATATATATATATATATATATATATAGGGTCAGGATCCGTTGACACCAGGCGTCAAAGTTAGTCAAATTACACCTTCAATAACTTTTTGTATAATGCAAATTTAACCAATCCAACCATTGAATTATGTGATATTATCTTCATGATCATGTATATCAAATTTCACATAATTTGGACTTTTCTAGATATATCATCTAACATTGAATATTTACATATATTTTAATTTTTTGTTATACATTAAAATAAAGTGATGCAATGAACTACTAAATAATTTTGAAATTGTGTGAAATTTTGTATTTAATCTAATGAATAAAAACATCAAATTCAACGGTTAGATCGATTAAATTTGCATTCTACAAAAGTTATTAAAGGTGTAATTTGACTAACTTTGACACCTGATGTCAATGGATCTTGACCCATATATATATATATATATAGGAGAGTGATCAAATGACACCAATATAATTTACACCAACTATTACACCGTTTAATAACTTTTAATTGAATGATTTTATCTCAAAACCCATCGTTGGATTCAAAGCTCTTTTCATGTAGATCATATCTACAAAGTATTGTATTAATTCAAAATTATGTGGTACATAATTCATATACATCAATATTGACGTAATATATACTTTTAAAATATACAAAAAAATGAATTATTTGATTACCTTCTTATTGTTGTTTAATTTTCACAAAATTTGACACAAACAATCAAAGTACTATATAATTACAATTCAATGGTTGGATTGATAAAAATTACGTTCTATATAAAATTGTTGATGGTGTAATAGTTGATATAAGTTACATTGGTGTCATTTGATCCCTCCCCATATATATATATTGCAATATAAAAAACATTATATTCAAAATATAATTATACTACATTCAAAATTTTATCATTACTTTTAAAATATTCAATATACTAAGTGACACTAGTTTTTTTTTTGGTTTGTTTGTTTACCTAAGTGACAATAGTTTAAATTGGGCCAACTTGAAAAACAATTCTAATTTGACTAAATTTCTCAATAAATATTTATAAAAAATATATATAATTGACTGAATTTTTCTAAAAATTACACATTTTAACTTTGAAAAAGTTAAATAAAAGAATTTATAAAAAATATTAAGTGTAAAAGTGAATTTTAATTTATGAGAAAATTTTAATTAATTTTTATCTTTTTATTTTTTTAATAAATACTTAATGATAAATTTATCTAAATTAGACCTAATTCAAAAAATCATTAATTCAAATTGTTATTTAGCTTTATTTTTACTTTTGGATCTGTAACTGTTGTGTGTTTTAATTAATTATAAAAAATATTTATTTTCAGCATAAATATTTAAAAATAAAAAACAGAAGCAAAGATGTTACTCCTTTATTGTTAATGCAAAACAAAAAATTATAAATATAAAAACATTATCCTGATCCAAACGTTCCCTAGTGACACCTAGGTTCCTGAGTCCTAACCAGTAAAGCAATAACTAGAGAAGAACTACAGGTAACGTATTCTCTTTTTTTATTTTTTTTGAATACCCAGGTCACGTATTCTCTAATCTCTAATACTATCCCATTATATCAGCTGATTGTCATATTTTTATGCCATTTTTTAACCGTTCAAAAGTGGCTTGGACGAACACCGACACGTGTTACAGTGGGAGATGCATCAAAAAACACCTACAATTATATCCAATACGGTAGGAATAAAATTCTAGGTTCCTAACTATAGCGACACGCATCAAAATTAAGCGGATTCCTGATGGAGTAAAACCAGCCCAGCCCAATCCAAATGCAGCTCCTGAGTCCTGGTGATTGAATATTGAGCAGTTAAATTATTATATCGACAAATCACCTTAAGGAGGGGTTCTATTCTAGCATCTTATCCGGAAAAGTACACTAAAATTTAGGCATTCACGTCCAATCTACACATTATATGTCACGAACATAGCCTAACAGAGAACTAAGAACTACAAGTAAAATACAAGTACCTACCATCATAAAGAGTACAACTACCTAAAAGAGAACGTGCAGGTTCATCAAATATCGCAATGCATGATGTGGTCTTTCTTTCACATCCCCTCCCCCTCGTAAGGTCCTCCCGTGGGCTTTTCTCACCCTCTCCTAAGCCAAAATTACACAAATAAAATCTAGAACTCCATTTTCACGAGCGCATTGGAAGCTTCGGCTGCTCCATACTGCATCCAGTCTTTGGCACATACAAGGGCCTCCACTGTCTCTGGTCGCAAGGAACTTCGATACTGATCCATCTCTTTGACTTTTGTATCAAAGACAGACTCTGGAGGAACACTCGAAACCGGAACAGACAATATATCCCGGGCCATCTTGGAAAGAGTAGGGTACTTGAGTTTGTTTAGCTTCCACCAACCCAGTACATCAAAGTCCGGAACACGTGGCAACAGTGATTCTTCCAGATACTGGTCCAATTCAGACTTCGTCTGTTGGCTAGTAGTTTCCATGATGTAGACATCAAAATCTGTTAGTCCATTATCTGACAACAGAGTTCCTCCTGGAGATCCCTCCGTCTTTGCCTGGCTTCCAGCACTTCCTTCTTCTGCATAAGCCGGGGTTAGTGGCAGGGGAAGGGTCACATACTCGTGAAACAGCTCATGAATTCCATCATCAACAATCTTGACATATACATGGGCATCCTCGCCATAGATTTTTGTGAAACTAAACTCAATAAGCTTCATCTTGAAACGAGGATCCATAACTACTGCAATTGCCAAAACCAGACTACAATCTTTCCAGTACTTATCAATCTTTTGTTGCATGGGTTTAGTAAGGTTGCTGATGAAAGGATCCTCACTCACAACAGCGCGAGACAGATCCAACTGCAATTTCCAAACTTCATGGAAGAAGGTAATAGCAGTGGGATGAGTTGTTGTGGTAAGAATGTTTGCTGCATCAAAAAGGGGCTTCAAGTATGTGCAGAGGGTCTCAACCAGCTTCCAATCTTGCATAGATGGGGCTCCCTTGTAGTCAGGATCGGAAGTGTCCAAACAAGAAAACACTTCCTTTAGTTCAGAAGCTGCCACCAGCATCTGATATGTTGTATTCCATTGGGTTTGGTCATCAATAAAAAGGTTCCTTTCACTGGGGACTTGAAGTTGCTGCTTGAGCTCCAGGAATTTTTCCTCATGTGATTCTGAAGTCTTCACATATTTTACACTATCCCGGATTTTTTTTACTATGAGATGCACTGACATCAACAAATCATTTGCAACATTGCTTAAAGTTCGGGCAATGCAATTTCCAACTAGCAACTGACCATTGAGGATAAGTGGATTCTTCACAGAGAGTAACGGTCTGAGATTCCCAAGGGCAGCTTCACTCAGTGTCTGATTACAAGTGATAGAAAACAGCCTGCCCTCCAAATTCCAATCAGAAATGCAGACAGCTACAGCATGACTGAGAGCAGAGTCAGAATTAGGGTATGGTTCCATCACAACATTGAAAATTCTCCTCTGCAACTTCCAATCACTATCGACAAAATGTCCAGTTATAAACACATACCCTACAGATTGGCTTGAGGTCCAAACATCCAGCGTCAGACACACACGTCCAGGTAATCCCTCAAAATACTTCATAAGGCATTGCTTTTCCATCAGGTAAGTTGCAACACAGTCTCCTTGAACTGTGTTAAATGTCACCATATTGAACTGGGGCTGCAGGTTCTGGACAAATGCAACAAATCCTGGATGCTCAACCATGTGAAGGGGGTAATCATGCATAATGATCATCCTAGCAATCTCATGGCGGCAACGATCTTGATCAAAAATGATGTAAGGGGTATTAGGGGATCTATAACGTCGCTTTGGTGCACTGCTAGCATTGCCAGCATCACTTCCCCTTGAACGTGGAGTATATGGGCTGAGCTGATTCTGATCTTGGTTGCGCAGAAGAGCTGGGCATGTCCCCTTGGCAATGTGGCGTTTAAGGTGGCTAGTACCAGCAACTTTTGAACCAGTACTGTAGGCAAAACTTTGCTTGCATTGCTTGCAGCATGCTCTTCTACATCCAGCACTGACTGTTTCTATGGTGAAGTGTTCCCAGACTATAGACTTCTTTTTCCTCCTCTTGCTTGGCTGAGTTTCTGGAGTAGGTTCCTCGCTGTTCAATGGAGTTTCAGCATTTACTATCTCATAGCTGGGTACGTTGCTAACATTGACTATCTCATAGTGTGGTTGAGAATTGACTAACTGATTGTTGTGCAGTGTTTCACTACTTTGCAGCCCATAGTGAGGCAACAATTGAGAATTGGCTAGCTGTTCATGGGACAGTGTCTCAGAGTGAGTTAGTTGATGGTTGCACACCAACTCAGAATGGTCCATATGATTGTTGGGTAGTGAATCATACTGGGCCAGATGATTATGAGGTATCGGTTTGATGTCTGTGAGACTGTCTGGCAGTGGTTCAGAACTAGGCAGTGGATCAGAATTGGGCAGTGATTCCGGTTGAGGCAGATGATCTTCAGGAATCATGTGGAGATTAGAAAACTGGTGATTCTGAGAAAGAGATTCTGGATGAGAGAGCTGATTGTTAGGATCTGTTGCAGAATTTACCAACTCATTTTCAGGCAGAGCTTCAGACATGACCACATCATTGCTGGTCTGTACTATATGTATGACAGTCTCATTGCTGGGCTGTGTCTCAGGCATGACTACCTCACTGTTGGGCCGTGCATCTGACATGACTGCATCATTGCTGGGCTGAGTTTCAGACGTAATCACCTCACCCCTTTGCTGTGTTTCAGATAAAACTGCCTCATTGCTTTGCTGTGTTTCAGATAAAACTGCCTCATTGCTTTGCAGTGTTTCAGATAAAACCACCTCATTGCTTTGCTGTGTTTCAGGTAAAACCACCTCATTGCTGTGCTGTGTTTCAGATACAACCACATCATTACTAGTCTGATGTTCAGAATTTACCACGCCATTATTTGGAAGTGTCTCAGAATTCACCGGCTGGTTGCTTGGTGGTGCCTCAGATACAGGCTTCTGGTCAAGAGTAGCTTTCAGAACTAACAAGCTTATCATCAGCTGGAGCTTCAGAGCTTGCTGACGGATTCTTGAGTGGTTCCTTAGAATCAACATGCTCATTGTTGTGTGGGCCCTCTACATTGCTTGATTGGTTGTTGGGTACTGACTCAGGATTCTCCGACTCACTGTTAGGAGGTTTTTTGGCGTTGTCCAATTCACGGTTGGGCAATGTCCCTTCATTTGCATCGCCACTAGAAGCCTGGGTTTCAGATGCAGGAAGTACCTTGTTAGGCTCTGCTTTGGAATTGGAGAGATCCTTGTCAGGCTGAGACTCGGAATTTTCCACATTACGGTCAGACTGATTTTCAGAATTTGCCATATCATTGCTAGGTTGAAAATCAGTACTGACTGGTGCATTTTTCACATCAGGGGTTGCAACCACTTTATCTTCTTCAACAGTAACCATCTTATCTTGATATGTATCTTCCTGCTTTACCTAGAAATAAAAATTGCTAATTAATGGTGAGTTCCAACCAGGAAATGCATTCCAGACAGATACATTAATACAATACTACAGATATGAAGAAAACATGAGATCACTAGCCTACCAGATATCAACAGTCCCATACATGAATTCGTGACATCTTGGACAGCCAAATTCATTGATTGTGAATCATGAAGGAAGCAAATTAGCAAAGAAATTAAAAAAAAAATAAAATTCCAAAGCAATAAAAAAACTGCCTTAAATCTATTAGTTGAAATAAAGCATGCATTTACATAGCACAGTCATGAAAGTAAGAAGCAAAGGCCAAAATGAGAACCTGTTTAACATAAATTTGTGTGCATAACCTTGAATTAAGAATACAAGACATAGTATAAACAACTAAATTTCAAAGTCTATGTTTGCAGACAAGACAGCAAGTGAAGTTTGAAAACTAGTGCTAATAATAACAGAATGGATAAACCAGCAAATCAGTGTTGTACTTGGCATCCTTAGTTCCATACTTCGCTGACATGGTTTAAGGGTTTAAAGATGACCCCTCATCTTACTTTTTAAGAAGAAAAGGCCCAAACAGGCAGTGTCCACGGCCATCCTGCATACAAGTCTATCTAACTGACTACATCTCGATGTAACATATTCAATAAGCCTTTAGGCCTTGTATACAGTGAAATCAACCACTGTCTATGAACCCAAAGAATACATGGGCCCACATTTTTGTCAAATCGGCCCAGTTCAATGATATACAATACAAGAAACACTTGACAACAATATGAAGTGAACAGAACTCATCAGTGGAAGATATTCATAGTAGATTCTCGATCAACCATTACTCACAGAGCCCACACAAACCATGGACATGGTCAAACTCAAAAGTCAAAACTGGAACATCAGATCTTCAATTGATTACCACTGCAAAAACTGTCAATAACAATATATAATACCAAAAAACAAAAACGCAGTCCAAATCAAGTATTTTATCACAGAAACAACCAAGTCCAATGACATGAAACTGAAGAACAACCGCATCACGTTACGATTCCGATAAATCAAAGCTTACAATACTAGATTGGAAACCTAATCAGAAGAAAAAATGACTGATTAACGGGAAAGCCAAGATTAAAAGGCGTCAGCCGGAAAAATTTTCGAAAAATCGAGGAATCGAAAAGTTAGGGTTTGGGACCTACCAGGTATATATAGGTGAACAGGATCTGACGGTGAAAACGCGGATCCGAAGCGGAAACCGAGCCTCAGGGCTCACCGGAGCGAGATCTAGGGCTTTGCAGAGGAGAGAGAGAAAGAACGAGGGCTCACCGGAGAGAGATCGAGATTGGGCCTGGGAACGAACCCGAGAAGCTAATTGGACCTTCGAGGTGTTCAAGGGTTTCTTTCTAGTATAGGGAACGTGGTTCGTACAGGATCGGGAGATAAGGTTTTGCCGAAAAGATTTAAAATAGGGCAACTCTTTTTGGATTTCGAATTTGGACTCTTGACTTGAGGTCCATTATTATTATTTATCGAAATCAATTTTATTGGCTTTTTCTTTCTTTCTTTCTTTCTCCATTTTTTTTTTTGGTTTGAAGAATCTTTCTTACTTTCTCATCTCACCCCTTTTGTCATAAAATTTCCAAATGGGAACGGACCACAAAAGCCTTGGCAAAGCTCATAGTCGTAGCCCACCCCCTAAAGAAGAACAAGAGAAAAGTGGTTTTTATTTTTACTTGGTCATTGGGGTTGGGAAGGACCGTACGTGTAGGGCGTGCGTGCGAGTGAATAGCCCACCGAATGAAGTGGACTATTAATCAGGTGAGGGCCCCCCTTGGTTTGGTTCCTTTCTTGGAGAATTTTTAGCCCAATCATGTATCTACATCTTTGGAATTCAATCTGATCCAACTACCTACTCCCACCTATTGAATCTGACTAGGATTGCGTTCTTATTCTTCACCCTTCACCTACTTGACCTCTTTTTTTTCCTAAATTTGGAATTATAATTTTTTGGATTAAAATCGAGTGATTAATTTGAATGGTATATGTATGATTTTTCTTAAGTAAATTTTAAGTTTGAATTTTGTAAATGAAAAATATCCACTCTGAGAATCGATCTCATTATTATATAAATATTTTTTACCCAAGTGTGAGTACCTCATGTAAAAGATATTTATAGTCCTAATTTAAGACCCGGGGGGTAGGGAAGGAAAGTCTATTAATAGTTAGTGATGAAAAAAATTAAGAAGTGGGAAAACTTTATTTGGGTTTAGAAGTTAGGCTGCCAACAACAAAGAGATAGTTGAAGGGGATGGTGGCCAAGATTTTAGCGTGCCAGTTTATGGCATTGTCATTGGTTTCAGCCTTTTCGAGGATAAAGAAAAGGATGGGCCTTGCAATTTACTTAGCAGAGCCAGTGGCATCATACTAAAATGTGGATGTGATCAACACAGCAAAAATAAATCTATTCAGGATCCGAAAAAAAAAAAATCACTCTCATATTATAAATTATAAGATATAATTTGGGGACTATAATTCTTACTTTCTCAATTAGACATTATTAATAGTCTTTTTTTCTTCTTCTTTATATATGTATTTCACACATTACTCTAACAACTACAAAAAAAATAAAAAATTCCCTCAATAATCTTAAATTATATTTCTTTTATTTTTATCTTTATATTTAATTTTTTTTAACCATCTATCTCTATCAATATACTATCTTTTATCTCTATCTATATATTAAATTTTAATAATTTTTGTAAAAAAATTGTCAATGGTTAAAAATAACTTTATATCATAATTTTAATGATTCATTATAAATTCAAAATATAATTTATACATTAAAAATTATTTATTTATTTTGAATTTTAATTATAATATAATTTATATATTAAAATATTTATTTGTTATAAGTTTTAATTATGTAAATAAATACTTATTCTAGACAATGCATATGGTAAAATACTCGTAAATAAATAAAAAGCCTAATTGCACTTTTGGTCCTTCAAGTATCACAATAATGCGATTTTAGTTCTCCAAGTTTGAATTACACAATTTGGGTTCACAATGTGCGATTTTGGTCCCTTCGTAGCCGTAGTTTCTAACGTGTCGATGGCATGATGTGATAATGTAGCATGCAAAAATAAAAGAAGAAATTATCAAAGTGGCCTTGGTGGGATTCAACACCCCCCCCCCCCCCCCCCTAAAAGCCGTTAACCATCAAACTAATGAGTTTCTTTAGCATATGAATGAAAAATATAATATATGAAACTTAAATGAAGATCAAATTTACATATATATATTTACTACTACTAAACAAATAAATTTATATTTATTATATATATTATGAGTTTAATAGTCATGCACTGTTAATGTAAAAAAAAAATTACACAGTTAACCAATAAGAAATCACCATTGATATGACTTTTAAAATATTTATTATAAAAGTCAACAAACTTATAATAAATGGTGGTTTGTGATTGGATGACAGTGTAAAACTACTTTACACTGTCAGTGCATAGCCTGTTTTCGAATATATTATTAGTATTAATAATTTTAATAGTAAATAATACTAACAATATTATTATATATTATTAGTATATTAATAAATAAATTAATAATTTAATAAGTATCAATTATTTAAAATATGATATAAATATATGAATATTTGATATAAATTATTAGATTAATTGAAAATATATGATATAAATATAAATTTTAGTGGTTAAAATATGTAAATTAGATGCTCAACATCAACATGAATTTCAATCGTCTCAATATTAATACTATTATTTATTAAGAATATTATTAATGTTAATATACATTTCTATGTAAATATATTAATAAAATAATAATACTAATAATATTAATATACTATTAATGGTGAAGAAATATATACTAATATTATTGAACGTGAAGAAATATATTATTGTGATACTTCAATTAATATATTATTGATGGTGAAGAAATATATTAAAGGATTATTATAAGTTTTAGAAACATAATAGAGTAGATGACTCCAAAAGGATAAATTTCCAAAAATTGAAAGCATGAAATTATTACTTAGGCAGAATGAGACTATGCTAAATAATGATTGTCACCCAAAATGGTGATGGTGGAAGATTTTCCTTCCCTCAAGCTTATTTGGCAGCTCCTCTTTTTCTCCATACAAGGTTGTTGTGCTGAAAATTTTTAGGAGAAAATGAAGCTTGACGTGTTGAAGCTTTTGAAAAAAGCGAAGGTCAAAAACTAAAACTAATAATTTAAAAAATAATTGGAATTTAAATTGTTTAATTTCAAAAAATACACATTTTTTTTTATTACCATAACATTGGTACAAAGTATCTACTGACTTTTGCCAAGAATTAATTATTGTCAAAAAATCTAGCTAACCACCTTTTAATACTAATATTTAAAACAACGCTCTTTTTTTTTCGTTAGAATTTACCTTCTTACCAATCGATTTCTTTGCATAACTCCAACTAGTGCATAGGGTCTCTAATCTCTAATGGAGAAAAGGAGTTTCTACAATCTTTGTTACAGGGGTGATATTTTCCTGAAAATTGTAGAATATATTGACATTGATATTAATAGGCAAGAAATCAAGATTTTGATTAGAAGTAATAAGAGATTATATAGGAAAATTATGAGTAATAAAAATAGAGTATCTTGTTGAATCAATCAACTATTTATTTTTTTTTGTGGCATGTATCTTTCTTATTTGTGATGTGTCTTATGAGTTTTTTATATTAAATCAAATGATTTTTTAATTAATTACCTAATTGAATAAATTTTTTAGTATCTTTAATCATTTTAAGCAATATTTAAATTTTTTTAACCGATATTAAGATGTTTACACATTTACCTAATCAAATCATTTTAAGTATAGTAAGATATTTACAACTCATCATTTAAATAGTACTTTGTTAATTAATTTAATTTAGAATATTTTTTAAAATAAAAATTAAACAATTATGTTTTTGTATATCAATATACACTTTTATTACCAATAAAATAATTATTAATTAAAAATTAAAAATATTTTTGATTATATATATATATTTGTATGTATATATATATAAAACCGCAAAGTGTGAGACATACTTCTAGTTTCTATAATTTATTTTACGCACATAATATTTTCTAGGCACTAGAGAAATAATTGATATTAATAAGTAAGAAATTTAGAATTAAATTAGAAGTAATATGAAATAATATTATAAAAAATTTAGAAATCATAAAAATAAAATATCTTACTAATTACTGACTCTCAAATCGTTGTGAAAAAAATAGAACATCCATTCAAAGAAGCAAAAAAATAAAAAATCATTAGGTAAAGATAACAATAACATGAAAAACCTTAAATAATGTAACAAAAGAATCAGAATATCGACCACAAAAATACATAAAAATTCAAATTTCAAAAGATATTGAAGAAAGAGCAATACTTCATAAAGAATTAAGTAACAGAAAAAACAATGAGTTTAATGACTATGTATCGTCAGTGTAAAATTTTTTACACTATCAACCAATCAGAAATCATCGTTGATATGACTTTTAAGGTAATTAATATAAAAGTCAACAAACTTAACATACATGATAGGTTGTGATTGGATAACAGTGTAAAATTGCTTTACACTGTCAGTGTATAACCTATTTTCTCAAAAACAATAATCGATAAAAAAATATTAAAAAATCACATCAACAATTAAGTTATTTGAATACAATATTTCATACCATGACAACAATTAACTAGAATAGAAGATTAAACTAAAATATATATTCCTCCTTTATAACTCCTACAAAACCAATTTATAAACTTATAAATTTTTCACAAAAGAATTAAAAGCAATTATATTTGAAAATGATATAAATAAAATTAAATAAATTAAAATAAATTGAGAAAACTAATATTAGCTAAAAAAAAGTACTAAACTAAAATAAAATGAAATCCCAAAATAAAACTATTTTAAATAAATAAATTATTATTCAAAACCAGCATATTCTGATATTCACTGAAGAGAGAGTTGAAATTTGGGCTATATTCAATAAGTTCTGCACATGGGCTAGTAATTTGGATCGGGATTTGCATTATATTGCCAGTCTGGGCTTCGTTGCTTTCCGGCCCCTTGATTTCAAATCAGTGTTGAAGATGAAAGCCCTATATGATGTACTGCCAAGAGCAGCGGGCCAACGTGTTAAAATTTGAAAACTTAAATTTATTAATAAAGATGACTCACAAAAAGAACTAAGCTGCCTAATAAATTTCTAACTCAAAATTAAATCAGTCTGACCCAATTTAACTTGAAAACTTATTGGCCTTAAGCATAAAAATGATATCCAAATTTATGAAATATATATATACACACACACATGATGTATGACATGAAAACTCTTTTTTGTGTGTGTGAGAAATGAGGACAATAAATTTAGGCTATATAATTGTATATCGATGATCAAGATTAAAAGGTAGTTAGGAGTGACATGATCTATTAAAAAAGTCATGTTTATTCTCTTTTAATATTGACCATTCAAATAAGATCAAATGATCTATATTTATAATTCTTATTTCTCATAACAAGAAGTGTTCTCATTTAATATGCTCCCTCTGTGTGTGTGTGTGTGTGTGTGTAGAGAGAGAGAGAGAGAGATCAAGTTACTCAAAAAGTTAATCTTAGTAAAGTTATTTTTTTAATAACACTTTGTATATATTGAATTTTATTAACTCAGTTGTTAAATTAAACATTTTTACTGAGTAGATCAAATATATAATTTCCAATTTATTTAAAATTTGATATGTGTGTGTGTGAGTGAGTGAATGATTAGAAGTTAGACTCGAGCCTTACAAAGTCTGACATGACTTAACTCATTTTCACTCCTAAAATTAAATTAGGTTAGGTTAGACAAAAATTAACTTTGAATGTTAGAATTCAGTCTACATCATATAACTATTTAGGTGAATACATTGAACTCACCCCATTTTAAATAACTTAATTACTCTTAAAGCAAACGATGGTGAGTAAAGGTAACTTTCAAAGTCATCTACTAGTTGAAATTAGATTTATACTAATTATTTTTTTAGTAACCATCGTAATTAGGACTTTTGTCTCTCCGATGAAACCCTAAGATCCCTACAAACTTTAATCCTTTGAATCGGTTATATTTGTTAGTTAATTTTGCTCAATAGAATAACTAGCTTTTATACATTAAATTTTAGTTCTCACCCTTAAGAGAGAGGAATTGTCCTAATTTACTCTAGTAGTCATTTAGTTTTTTTTTTCTTTTACAACTCTTTTATTTGTTACATTGCATTTTATTTTACACTATTCAAGACTCTCAAGTATTGTTGCTTAAATTAAATTAATCCTAATCTAAATTTAAATTTTGAAATATCATATTAAATCAATGGACATAAAAATTATGTATCTAGAATCATGTAATTTATTTCTTATGATTTTAAAAGTTCATTTCTTTAATTCATTCATATTCAATAAAACATATTTTCATTATTGATAATGAAAGCATTTCTAATTATAATTTTTCATTCTTTAAAAACAAATAAATAATGTTGATATTTTATCTTTATATATACATACATGCATACATACACACACACACACACACACACACACACACACATATGTGTGTGTGTGTGTGTGTGGGTCAGGCCAAACATAAGGCGAATGAAGTTCTTGCTTTAGGCTCCCAAATAAAAAAAATAGTATTAATATTTATATAACTTTTATTATTAGCTGGTTTAATATAGTGGTAATTAAGGTGTATTTTTTTCATTGGTAAATGAGGTTCAAATTTTGTTGGAGGAAAAATCAAATCAGCCTTGACATATATATAACTATATCAATTAACTAATGCATGTTGCCTTTTATTACCATTAATAGGAGTGTTTGTGAAATAAATTAGAATAAACCATCAATTTAGTTTCTAAAGAATTACCCTCTCTCCTAAATAGTCCTTATTTACTGAAATTACATAAGTAGTACTTAAAGTATTGAATATCCATCAATTTAGTCTTTGGTGAGGGACTAATTTGAAGAATTTTTCAATACTTGAGGGACTATGTAGCATGATTTCTAATATTTTAGGGATTACTTATATAATTTCATTAGTTTAAGGATTATTTAAGAGAGGGGTGATGCTTTAAGGACCACATTGATGGTTTACTCAATAAATTAAATTAATTTGAGAAAAAAAGTATTTTTGTGTAATGACTATAACAAGATTTGAACCTAAGCTCTTGTGTAAGCTATCCAAACCTCCTCACCACTAGACTAATCTTAATGGATTATAAAAAAGGCGATTTAATAACATGTTTTATAAAGTTTAATTTTAAGGAAATAATTGTTTTTTTAACTCTCTTAGCAACTTGATAAAAATAAGCAATCATTCATCCAAATATAAATTAAGGGGATGTATTGGATTTTAAAGGATCTTAAAAGACTTTTTGTGATAAAAAAAAGTCTTGTGGTATTCAATCAAGACTTTTTAATAATATAAACAAGTCTTGTAGTATCCAATTAGGATATCAAGATTTTTTTAAAAGGTAGATGATATTCAATTGAGATTTTTTTTTTACCTACAAAAAGTCTTCGAGTATTCAAAATCATACAAATTTCGATGGATTATTTTGTAAGGTAATTTTTTTGTGATTTTTTAGTGAGATGTATAAATACCATATTCATTTAACAATCTCACGTAAACCATTGAGACTTTCCTACTCTTTCATTCTTTTTTTTTTTTTATCGTTGCTAGACTTTTCTTTCTCCCATCACACATAATTCCTTCTCTTTTCGTTGAAGTTGTTATAGATGTTGATATTGTATTTGGTCATCTCTTTCTTTTAATCTTACACGCCTTCTCTATAATTAGGTAAAAGACCTTTTTATTTGTCTTTGTCAATTTGTTTGGACAAATTCATTATGTACATCACCAGAAAAATAATGTAAAAAACATATTAAAAAATCCTGTGCATCACCAATGCCAATCACACCCTCGCACACTGATCCTAACATAAATTATAGGACTTCGTTTTAGGTTTGAATAAAATAGTGTGTTCTGCAACATTGGTTATGTGGACTTCATGTTCTCTAATATTTTAAGGAATTTTTCCCTTCATAAAATTATTAGGAAGTTCAAACTTTTGTTTTCTTTCTCATGATGAAGTGTTTTATTTATTTGTTCTTGGACACTCCCTATTATTTAAATAACAATGAGACGTGCTTATGGATCAGCAACTCTTCAATACTAAGCAAGCACTATAAACTATGACTTATATGTGATTGAGGTATTAAAATGAGTCTTAAACTATAATGAATTAGTTAGGCGATAAGTAATAATTTGTTCTATGTATTAGAAAACAAATATTTTTATCTTGACAAAATTAGTAGGACATGAAGTTATCAATTGACCATTAAAAGATTAGAAAAATTATATTCATTTTATTTTTTTATCCAAATTTTATCATTTTTTTGTTATTTTTTCATTGACTCTTATAACTTTGAATGTCTTCTAAAATCCATGAGGTCCTTATAAATCTTATAAGTACATAAAGTCCTTTCAAATCTTATAAATTCTTATGATATAGATCCATAATTAAAATCCAAACTACAAAATCTTAATTATAAAAGTCTTTTAAAAAAATCTTATAAGTCATTGCATTCATACATAGTCTTTTAAAATTCATAAGACTTTTTTATGCCAAAATAATCTTTTGAAATTCCAATCCAATACACCCCCTAAATCAAATACACACTAATGTTTAAAAAAGTTCAATTGAATTAGTTTTTTAATTTCTAGACATATAAATTTATGAAATTACAAAGAATATAATTTCCCAAAATAAATCAAATACAAAATTAAACGGTTTTGTCAAAAAAAAATTTATACAAGTTTAAACAATGAGTAAATAGTATATATACAGACAATGCAAAGAGTTTTTACACTGTAATCTAATCACAAACTGACATATATGATAAGTTTGTTAATTATTATAATAACTATCTTAAAAGTTATGCCAATGGTAATTTATAATTGATTAATAATTTAAAATTTTTTATACTAACAATTCATAAAAATGAACCTCTAAACAATTTCATCAAAATATATTAAAGTACCAATTTAAATTATAGCTATAGGTTCTGTTTGAATAAATTTCTACATAAGAGAAAAAAAAAGAAAAAAAAAACTTCTTTCATAAGCTAAAATTAACTTATCTATAAATTAAAATAAGCTTTTGAAGAAGCTAAATGATATAGCTTTAAAAATTAACATATTCATAAGCTAATTTTAACTTATAGAATAAGTTCATTTCATTTTACTTTCTTATTTTCTTTTCCGATAAATATTTATAAAAAATTTATCTAAACATAATCATAATGTAAAATAATTATGAATTTCATAATTTACTTTAATTTATTTAATAAATTTGAGTTTTTATTATCTTTAACAGATTATAATGTATACCGTACATATTTTTCGATCTTTTATGTCAAATTAAGACAAACAGTAATTTGTAAGGATGTATTGTACGAAAATTGCTTACGAAGAGAACGTGGCATCATTTCCATCAAAAGGCTTCAATTTACTTGTTCTTTGACAACAAATTATTTCCAATAAAAAGAAATTGCAACAAATTTCCTGTGAATTTTAAAATTCACAGATTTTTTTTTAATCTACAATAGATATTACTTCTGAATTAAAATTCACATGAAAATCCGTGCGTATTAAAGAAAATTCTAAGGATAAGTAATTTTATAATTTTTAGCATGTTTTGTCTTGCGTTGGTTTAATTCAAGTGCCCATTTTATTTAATCTATGAAGACACATTTTTTTTCTTCTATTTACACGCATTAGAAAAGCATGATATATTATAGTTTTTTTTTTTTTGTATAATAAGGATAATAAAGTTTAAATATAAGTTTTTATGTAAACTATTCAAAATTTTCATCACTACGCATACGGTAGTGGATTTGATTCCTATAATAACATATATGGAATTCTTGATTTACTACCTTTTTGGATTCAAAAATTAATTTTGCAGTAGTACATTGAATTGATAGAATCTAAAAAAGTTAGTTTTTTCTTTGAATAGAATTTATTTTGGTTACCTTTTTTGGATTCCCAAATGAATTTTGTAGAGGGTACATAGATTTGATTTTGAAGAAGTAAAAATTTTCAACTTTTTAGGCAAAATTAATTGAAGATATGAGATTCACGTGTTATATTTTATTTAGATTCTAAAAATAATTTTACTTTATCAATTAAATAAAAATAATTTTTTAACTTTCTTTTAAAATATCATATCCAAATACAAATCATTTTTTAAAATTATTACCAAAAGTAATTATTCTAAAATCAATTATACCAAAATATAAAACAACCAACCTAATTTTTTCAAGTATGACAATTAAATTTGAACTTGTGGGTATATTTATGACCCCAACCTGACTTTGACAATAAAACTCACTCTAATTGAAGTCGGGTTTGGGTTTGGGTTTTTCCTGACTTGTGAAAGTGGGGTTAGGTTCAAAATGTAACCTTGCCTCCAAATTTGCCTCGTTGCACACACACACACACACATATATATATGGTTGAAATCGGAGTGTCTGCTAATTAAGAGTCAGAGACTAATCTCTTGAGGTATTGAGTTTCATTTAATGGGCTAACATATTCCAATAAATGTTTTTCTATATACACGAACATAAGGATCAAACCCCTGACTATATGTTTTAGGTAAGGGGCATGCTTATCTACCATTTATGCTTCATCATGTTGGTTATATATATATAAGTTGGAATTTTATTTTCGTACTTTCATTTTTTATAATTATGAAAAATATAAATTGATTATTTTAATAGCTAACTAAGTTAAATTATAGTAATAATCAAATAAAAAAGTTAAAATTATACACTTAACTAAAAATATAATTTAATTCTTATTTTTTTTAATTTTTATGTACTATAGGATTTTATTTTATACTTTCATTTTTTATAATTATTAAACATATACATTAATTATTTTAATAGTTAATTAATTTATATTATAATAATAATTAAATAACAAAGATAAAATTATACATTTTTTTGGAGAATTCGTAGTATTTTCCAACAAAGAGCTAAAGACTAATCACTCAAAGTATTGAAATTCATGTAAAAAACAAAGTTAAAATTATCCATTTAATTAAAAATATAATTTAATTTTTAATTTTTTTTAAGTTCTTTATTATTTTTTATTTTTTTATATATTGTATATAAATAAATTAAAATTAAAAAAAATTGAGACAGATTCCCATAAATTTTCTAACCCAATAAAATCAAATAGAGATGAAATTGATTTAAAATTTTTTAATTCCGGTTTCTCTTAAACTAAACCTCGAACCCGCTCCACGAGAAAACCAAACCCACAACTCTTATGGCCTATTTGGTAAGCTGGAAGAAAAATATGAGAGGAGATAAAAATTTGAAATTTGAATTGAAAGAAAAATGAAAAGAAAGAAAAATTAAATTTTTTGTTTCTAAAAATCAATTTTCCTTTCACTTTCTCTTTAACTAAACAAAAAAAAAAATTGCTATCCGTATTTTTTTTCTCTTTTTTTTTTTTTCCAACCAAACATATCATAAAATTTTGTTCCGAGAGACTTGGCTTTCTGCACTTCATTGAACCATCGACCGTAAGAAATATGCATATATCGTGTACTTTATACTTGAGTGTGCCAGCGCTTCCCACACGAGACACGCATGCATATGCAGCTATTTATTTTAAAAATTTAAAAAAAAATTTACAGGGTAATGATTGGAAAATTGTTTCCAACTTTCATTCTACGGTCAATGCATAACACAAGTTTGAGCAAAGGACCTAACGTGGTACTTTTGTTGATCTACTAATGAAAATTCAGCAACACGTGTTGGACTCAAAACATATATGTTTATCTTGATTCTGACAGTTAAGTACATGTTTAGATTTTAGTTAAAAAAACTCAAAAGTACTTTTATTTTTAAAATAATAATTTCTTCATTATTTATTTTGTGTATAGGAATTCAAAATTATGTATTAAAATTCACAAAAATACTTTTTTCAAGTGTTCTCTAAACGTAGCCTAAGCCGTCAAGTGAACATTTTTTAGCTTTGAAATATGATTTTACGTCACATTTTTTGATATTTGATTTGCATATAATTGTATAAGTGATTTTACTTACTAATTAACTAGAATGCATTTGCACGGGATTTAGATCCTCTCAAGTGACATATTCACTAGAGGAGATCTTAACCATTAAAATTATTTAATTTATTTCATTAAAAATACTATAAACTAATGCTTAAAAATAATAGATGGATGAGATGCATTCAATGAACAGTCTCATGTTAAATTTTAATGGAGAGAATCACAATCTCATTTGCACATGTAGTTCTGCATAATTATGATTGTATATAACGTAATGTAGTTATGTAAAGTTGTACTTTTTCCTTAATTAACAAAAAGTTGTATTTTTCTATTTTAATTAAGGAAACGATTATCAATATTTTTAGTTATGATTTATGCCTTTTGTATTGCTGTTAAAGAAAATATTGGATTTAAATAGTATTACATGAGACGAATATAAATGTTATTTGTATGTTAGACTTCCACAGTGTTTGGATAATGAGAAGAACTGAAGGGAAATAATTTCTTTTTATTTGATAATTTAAGATAAAAAAAACAATTTGATAAAATTTGTTCTCCTCCACTAATTCTGTCAAGTAAGAAATTTTTATATAACTCTTAAAATCATAAGGAAAAATGGGGAGATAAACTTAAGGATTAAAATTAAGCATACTATACCTGTACGACTGAACACCCTCCCAGCCATATATTTTATGTTTTAATTTGTTTGTGATTTCTACCTAACAAGATGCATTCTCTTTTTTTTTTAACAAGTAGTTTTTTTTTGTGGGGGGGGGGGGGTGTGGTTGAGGTGTGAAAGAGGGGGCGATGAATAAAAGAGTTAAAACAAGAAGACATTCTAATATTATCAGACAAGACACTAATGACATAGTGGGGCAGCTAACAAATATTCACCCAAAGAAAATTATTGTACAGATCTCAATCACAAGCAATTTTACTAACAAGGAGACCTTTTATTCCATTTTTATTTTCCTTAACGGCTTATCCTCACTTATTTAGCCATGTTCCATCGATTAAAACAAGTTTAAATACAATGTTAATAAATTCATATAATAAATTTAGCTTCTTAGACTCCACACAAATTCAAATTTGAGAATTTCTTAAGGAGCATTCTAGGCACATTATTTGGGAAGCACGCATCTTAATATATCTTATTTAATATTTTAAAAATAATTTGATATATTTTAGTTTCACTTCTTTAACTTAATGATATTAGTTATATATGTATCGTTTATCATTCGCAAAAACAACACATAAATAAATCATTCTTTCATTTAAAATGAGAGGAAAAGAAAAGGATTTTTAATAGAAAGGAAAAATTATTTGATTTACGAAAAAGTGAAAAAATAAATTAATTTACTTTAATGATCTTATCCCGTAATAGATAAATAAAATTATTAGAGCTTGGTTAATATAGGATAAGATATGAAAGCATGATAAAAACATGATAAGATAAGAGTAGGATAAACTATAATCTTATCTAATGTTTGGTGCACATCATATAACAAACCAGATAATGATAGGATAAAATATAAATTATGTTCAAATGACAAAATTACTGTTTCATAAAATTACATGATTTATTTTTTACAAAAAAATTACAATTTTAACTAAACTTTGCAATATTATTTTTATTTATGTAGTTACTTTTCTTAAAATTATAAAAAAATTATATAAGATTTTTAAAATTATAATTATTATTCAAATAATTTTATTTAAAAAATATTTGAATAGTAGTTATTTAATTTTTAATATTTTAATTAATAATATACTTCAAATTTGAATAGTATTTATTATTCAAATAGTAATTATATATATATATATATATATATATATATATATATATATATAAAGCTTATATATCTTATCCTGTTACTTCCTAACCCAGCTTTTCCCTCAGTAGAAAAATATACTGGAGCAACAAGATAGGATAACATTATTATATCCTACTGGTGTAGAAAACAACGAATTACAATATGATATGTTAGTTATTCTATCCTATCTTAACCACCAAACAGGCCCTTAAAGTATTTAAAGTATGGATAATTTAATTATTATTATTCACAAACTTCAAGTATTTTTTTTAATCTCTAAATATTAAAAGAAGACAAAATAATAAAAAAAACTTTCTGAATCAAATTGGTTATTCTTATAAATTTTTCTCTGCTCATCTTCCTTAATGTGCTTCTAACTATTTTGTCTGATTGTCTTCAGGAGTAGCTCCAATTATGAGCATCCATTGGTTGAGGGAGGCCAGAGACCAGAGTGCTGTACTTGAATTATTTCAAACTTGTCTGCCCGTACAATTACATGAAATGTCACCGGATGTATATTTGATTTGAATTTTACAGGCTTGACCCTTTTTGTGTGTAAATAACAATGTTTTTATCAAATTATTATTATTCATTTTTTTATGGCTACAAATATTCTTTATTTGAGGTAATTTTATTTTAGTCGAATAGAATTATTATAAACGATATTTTTTTTTCAAGTATTTAACATAATTATATATTTAAAACTCAAACACAAGACTATTAATTAAACTAAAATAATCTCATATCAATTGATACATTCCTACAAATATTATTCATATGATTAGAATTACACTTTGAAGAGTCATAAACTAGAGAAACTGTAAAATTAATTTAATTATACGATTTTTGAATAAAAATGGATTCTGTAATCGATAATTGAATAACTATACGAAGAAAGAAGGTTGATTGGATAATTGGGAAATGGGAAAGACAAGTCGTGGGTTAAATCAAATTGACAAACTTTCTTTCATCGTGTCGGGCATGTGTGTTTGGTAGATGGTGTCAGTGATACACTGACAAAAGAGTACATGCATTTCCATGCAATTGTCGCCAAACCTGTACACGTGCATTACACGCCTCCTGAGTCCTGACGCTTCTTCTGCGCTGACAAAACAAAACCCAGAATGGTGTTTCCAAATTCCAACCTAGAACAACTAATTGTGTTTTGTCTTCGTATTCCCGTTCACATTAGCATGTGTTTCACTTGTGGTATCCTGAATATGTCAGTAGTTATAGTTAATTAATTAATAATTATACTACACTTGCTTTAATCCCTTTCGAGTTTCGAATCACCACGACCATGTAAATTTGACACGTGTCGGTAATTTGTTGCTTACCTCGTACGCAGTACTAGTATTTGCTAACGTTTTGTTTGGTATCAGATAAGAGTCAAAAAAAGAAAAAAAGAGTGGTGATTGTATTATTTTCTTCTTGTTTGATATCGAAAAAAGGTGAATGAATTTTTGAAAAATACTGTAAAACTCACCGTTAAAAATTTTTTCGCAAAACAGTAAGGAAAGGTGACGAATTTATTGTACACTATAGCACTCTCTTCACAAAAATAACCTGTGTAAATCGATTTACACAGGCTTTAATTGATTTGCAATTTTTTTTTCTTTGTATCTGTTTCAAAATAATATAAAAAAAGTAACAAAATTGATTTGTATTTAGGCAAATCGATTCTCCTGTACTTCGCTGCCACTCAATCGGTTTAATGACTCCCCCACCCCCCAACGCCTGTTTATATAATAATAATAATAATAAAAAAACAAATATTAATAATAATAATAAATAAATAAATAAAAATAATAAATAAAAATAAAAATAATAATAATAATAAATAAATAAATAATATTAATAACAATAAAAATAATATTAATAATCTTAAAAAGTTAACTTTTCCTCTATTTCTCTTCTGTTTCTCTTTAACCAAACAATCTTAACTTCTACTCTATTTCTCACTTATTTTTCACTATTTCTCTTCTCTCTATTTATTTCCTCTCCACCAAACACACCCTAACGCTGTGTTTGGTAGGGAGGAGAGAAATAGAGGGAGAGGAAGTAGGTAGAAGAGAAGAGAAATAGATAAGAAATAAAGTAGAAATAAAAGTTGTTTGGTTGGAGAGAAGTAGAGAAGAAATATGATAGAAGTTTGCTTTTTGACTTTTGGGGATTTAGAATGAAAGAATAAAATTATAGATATAACCTTACGATTTTAAAATGACGGTATTTATTTATTTATTAAAATTAAAAATATCACATATTTGAATATGTGATATACATATTCGAATATTTGTACCTCTGTTATCCCATTTCTTTGAAAAAGAATGTGAGGGTAATATCGAAAACTTTCATCCAACACTGCATTTCTTCGCATTTCCTTGCATATTTGAGCGGATCGAATTTCGCGTGGGACCCACAAAAATTTGAAAACTTCTTACCTATTTTTTCGCGACCAAACGAACAAAAATGCGAATCTTCTCTTCTCTTCCCCACTCTTTACTTCCTTTCTTCGCTACTTCTTTGATAACAAACACAGTGTACCAAGTGCAAAAACAATTAAACTGGCAAGTTGACAATTTACTGCTTGTTTGTTTTTTTATGTTGTTTAAAATCATTGTATGTAAATTAAGAAAATAATAAATTTTTATTTTTTTAATTTTAATATGTCTTTTTATTAATTGTATTTATTATTTTGATATTTTATACATTACTATTTTTTATAAGGATATAATAGAGAAAATAATACTTAATGTTATCTTAAAATTTTAAAATAATAAATAAATAGAACAATTTTTTTTTGAAAGTGACAAATAAAAGGTTAAATTAGTAATTTAGTTCATTAATTTATTTATTTTATTCAATTGTGTCCTTCTATTATTAAAATGTTCAATTAGGTCTCATAATTTTACAAAAAAAATCAATTAGGTCCCATAATTTTTAAAAACACTCCAATGTTACCATTTTTGTCTAAAACGATGTCGTTTTTTACTATGTTTTCCACACCATTTAGTGTAAAATTAGATGAAAAACGATGTCGTTTTAGATAAAAAAAAAAAAGTAACATTGGAGTGTTTTTAAAAATTATGGGATTTAATTGAACTTTTTTGAAAATTATGAAACCTAATTAAACCTTTTAATAATAGAGGGAGCCAAATAAATAAATAAATAATTAAGGGATAAATTAGTAATTTAGCCTAAATAAAAAGAATCAGAAAGAGTAAAACTGGTGCAATGCAAGTATTACTAGTAAAGTAGTATTATATCCTCTATTAAATCTTTTTAGAGATCTTCTTAATATTTTATGAAAAAAATATTAAATAAAATAAGTATATTTATTGTTTTGTAAAATTAAAAAAAATTCAATACTTTCCTTAGTAAGTGGAGGATTTAGTAGGAAGATTTAAAATTATTCTTATTAATTTTATATGTCTTTTCCTCCCCAAAATATCGTATATTTAAAATATTTCATTAAAGAGTATCTTAAAAGTATTAATTAAAAATATTTAATACATGCTTCTGTTAGAATTGTTACGTAATATTTCCTCCATTTTATATTAATTGACGTTTAAGGTTTTCTCACGTAAATTAAGAAAAAAAAAGTCTTAATTACTAGAACAATTTTACAAAAATATCATCACTATCTCAATTTTGATTGTTACAAAATGGGAAGGAAGCAAGAAAACAAAACAGAAAAGGTAGGAAAACTAGGCACGTAAGTGTTGCACTCCTAGTGCATCAGACAACAGCAGGTAGCACAAACCAGTTGGAGCCTCGTCCAATATTTCCAAAGTCGTTCCATATCGTGCACCCATTCTAGTAAGGTAGTCGGCACAAGAGTTCCCGTCCTTGAGTGTATGTAGAATCTTACAATCCTAGTTTCAATGAAGGAACTCCTTGATCAATGCAGGTTCATTTCCGTAATGGTGTTAAGGGGGCACCTCCTGTGATGCCCATTCACATTAAACATAACCTGTACTTATTTAATAATGCTAGTAAAATTTTTCTCCGCTTTTAATACTAGAAAATTTGTAAATTTAACAGAATTTGAAAGTAATAGTAAAAAAAAACAAAAGCTGTATGTATTCATCATAGAACTCTACATCATGATTTCATAATCAGAAAAATTACTAAAATATAGGGAAATCAAAATATACATCAAAATAGTTACTACTTATTCCTAATACATGAAAAAGATCCTAGTCAGAACAGTGTCCAGTCTATCTTATCCCATAAAATAACAAACTATCAGACTAGCCCTTTAGGTCCTCATCAATAGTCGAGTCTTCATTAATCGCGATCAATCATGCATAAAAGAAAAAGTAATGGAGTGAGGTGATTTGTTCTAATATCACTTTTACATGTATGGTAAGAATTATACCACACAATACAGATAAAATACAGTTGACAATAAAAGGGGAACCTAAAGTTTATTTTATGTTATACAATTCTTGACTCGATATGAATCGATTCATACTTTCTATTGGTGGGTAATAGTTCTGAACAGAACATGGGAAGTGACTGAGAGTACATATACCTCTCTCAACACCATCACATGGTACAATCCTCATCATCATTGAGGAACAAAATAATAATTTAGGATATTCATTTATACAGGTATACTTTCACCAATCCTGGTGATGTTGAGCAGTTGTTAGGGCTATCAAGTTGGTTAAGTGATTGTCTCGGCTCAAGAGTGTTACCTTGGCCATTAGGATGCTCACCATTCAATACCATACCCTCTAGACCTAACCATGGGTCCCTGCCTTTCATCCCGTAGTGTATCAAACCGTAGCTTCCCTAGTAGGGTGTCATGTTACTGCATGTCACTTGCTTTATATTACTTACTAATTTATCACTTTCTAACTTCTCAAACAGAGGTTTTTATGGTCTCAATTAATTTGAGTACTAGTACAATCAACATTTCTTAGAGCTGTCAAAGTGAGCCAACCCGGCTCACCCGGGTTGACTCACGATGGGTTAAGGAGAAAGTGAGCTAGCCCAACTTGGCTCATTTTTTTTGTCTAGCCAAGAAATTGTCAACCCAACTCAACCCACCACGGGTTGGCTCCCTTAATTTAAAAAAACATTTTTTTAAAACAAATAAATTTTTTATGGAATAATTTGTGTAAATTAGATTATTTTTATATTTTCTTTTTTGTTCCACACGCTGTAATTCTGTGAATAATCCAAAATTGGGACTATATATAATAACCAAAACCAATTCTACATACAGCCATGGCTTCAATATCAATATTATAACTTGAAACCTATGGCTTCAAGCTTCATCATGATGCTATCATAAATTAAAATGATACTAACCGCATTACTACAAAATAATTGCTTAGAAAGAAAATGATTCACATTCAACGTTGCCTCCCCTAACAAATCAACATTAATGATGCTATTATAAATAGTAAAGATAATTATGTATATATAAAAACATCCCAAAAAGGATAAAAGAAATGCTAATGTGGCAAAGCTACAATTCCAAACCAAAATACACATACCCTATTGCCACCCACCGAACAATCAAATTGATATGTACAAATCCTTCAAAAAAGTAAAACTAAACCATGTGCTATATCAACATGCCACACCTAACATATACTAAACAAAGATAGTCCTTACTCCTTAGCAACTTAGTAGTACACCACCAATATAAGTATATGACAAGTGTACCTCACACTAGACATCCTCAAAAAATAGATCAATGAAACAACCCAAATCCATGCCTCCAAAAGTTCAAATCGAAACCAATGCACAATGCTGTACCAAATTGGCAAATTGCCCACAACATCCTCATCCTGATTGCTCCTTGCGTCTATGTGCCACCCAGTTGCTAACATTTAACAGCAACAACCTTGCAGAAAAAAAAATTACAATAAAGAAAAAATTTACAACAGCAGCCCATTAAAACAAAAAAATTACAGCAGCCCATTCCTTTGTAAATTAAAAGTTAAAACAAATACACATTAACTTCATTTTCTTAAAGCATGGAAATAAATAAAAGAAGACTTAAACCAAAAGAAATAACAAATAGGGAAATAAGTATGTCATTGATCACTTGGTCTAAGCTCACTAAAGTCCTTGCAGCTGCAAGATAGTAACCAAAAAATCAAAAGCTAATACTTTGGCTTAAATTAAATGAGATATGAAAGATGAAAGAAATAGTCATCACTTGGTCTAAAGCTCATTGTCCTTGTTCATTAACAACATTTGAGTCTTGAACAGTTAAATCTATAACCACTTCCTCTCTTTCAACATCTTCCTTATCTTCATCTATAATTAAAAAAAAGCATGTTAACATTGGATATTAACTATTAATTAGTATAGTAACAAAATGCTAATAAGTTGTAAAAATTACCAAATTTAACAAAACCATTCAACCAATTTCTAGTTAAAATGAGGGCTTGAACATTGTCAGGAAGAAGTGAAATACGGAATTTGTTTAACATATGAGAACCAATGCTAAAAGCGGATTCATTGGCTACTGTAGTGATTGGAATACTCAACACATCACAAGCCATCTTAGAAAGGTTTGGATAACGGTCTCGGCAATCCCTCTAATACATCAACACGTCTAACTTGTCAAAAAACTTTGGATCAAGATTTCCTTCATCCAAATAAATATCCAATTCAGACCTTCCAGTGTCACTAACATGTTGGCTCAAATAATCAACATATTCCTAAGACATTATAAGAGAAATAAAATAATTAATTGTTGGTATTAAATAATAATCAAAATAACAAAAGAAAAATAAGTGGACTTCAAATAATATTTAACTTACATCAAATACATCCATCACTTGCTCATCCTCTGTATAAGAAACTTGTTACATTGGTAGAGGTGTAATTTGAGAATTTGAAGCAGTTGATTCATGTGACCTTACTTTCACATACTTTTCAAACAATTTGTATATCTTCACCTTTAATTGACTAATTTTCTCTTCACAAGTAGATGGATCAATCTTTGAATAGCAAAACTGAATTACATCAAATTTCATCCTTGGATCAAGAACAACCCCAATTGCAAGAATTTCACTATACTCATGCCAATACTTGCTAAACTTGGTCATCATGTTTTGTGCCATATTTTTAATGACCGGATCATTACTTTTAGCATTTTCAATCAACAAACATTCAATTTTCCAAACTTGCATAAAGTATCTATTTGAAGTTGGATAAGTAGTGCCTGAAATTAAATTAGTTATAAGAAAAAATGGTCTCAAGAACTTACACATCTTCTCAACCCTTTTCCATTCATCACTTGAGGGCCAATGATTGTAGTTTCTATCTCGAATAGCCAAACTTCCAAAGGCACGTCGATATCTAAGTGCACTTTCAAGCATGGCATAGGTGGAATTCCATCTAGTGGGCACATCCATTCTCAAACCAAACTTAGTATTAATGCCCCTCACTTGAAGGACACATTCTTTAAAGGCTATCATTCTTGCCTCGGATGCTCTCACATACTTGATACTCTCTCTAATCTTATGCAAAGCACCACTAGCCACCTTTAAACCCTCTTGAACTATAAGATTCCATATATAGGCACTACACCTCACATGAAAATAATCACCGTCACACAACAAACTATTTTGCAATTTCAGCTGCTCACTCAAAATATTTTGCAACACTTCATTGGCACTAGCATTATCTAAAGTGATAGAAAAGATCTTTCGATCTATTCCCCAATCAAGCAAGCAATCAAAAACTTTTTTTGCCAAATCATAACTAGTGTGTAGAGGCTCCATTTTACAAAAGGCAAAAATCTTGCTATTCAACTTCCAACTATTATCAACATAATGAGCAGTCAAACAAATATACCCTTCTTGAGTGATAGAAGTCCAACAATTAGATGTCAAACAAATTTGACTTTGGCATTTATGTAATGCAAGTTTTAATTTCTCTTTTTGTTCAAGATGAAATTTCCAAATATCAACCACAACTGTTTTCCTACTCAAATGTTTTACATCTGGATTTAGCAATGAATGCAGTTCTCTAATCCACTTATTTCAACAAAATTAAATGGTAGCCCATGCTCAATAATAGCCATTGAAATCACCTCACGCACACGTTTATGGTCAATTTCCCTAGACCTCAACTTCTGGCATGATCAAGTATCATCCCCCCCACATCTTGGTATTTAGGTATTAGTTTACACCTTTTAACATGACGCAATAATGTTGAGGTCCCTATTTTCGTACCACTAATAACATACTCTTGTCCACAAACTTTGCACTTAGCCTTTTCTTTACCATCTTTGACACCAATTTTTCTAAAATGATTCCAGACCTCAGACGTAGTTGTCTTAGGCCTCTTGCTTTCTCTACGAACATCACCAGCTTCATCCTCTATCTCTAACTCAATCTCATTAGGCTTTGATGGCGTTGGCACAGTTTCGTTGGTGTTATGTAACCCCCCCTCAATATGGTTTACATTTGCACTTTGATGTATAGTTTCAGATTCCATTCTGCATGTATAATGAACAAAAAAATAAAAACTTATTTCCAATGAATACAGATGTAAAAGCTTATTACTCATCATAAAAACAAACAAACAAAACACATGAATGATGAAAACCATATTTCAGTATTTCACTATTTCTATACCACATCAAACAAAACACGCCAACACGGTTACTCAACAAACAGAACACGGTTACTAAGCCAAAACCCCCTTTTCATGATTCTAGTTTAACATTCTCACATCAAAAGCCAATCAAACATTAACAATCAATATCTAAAAACAAAAACATAAAAGAGAGGGAAAAAACAAACTAACAGTGTTCAAAGAACACAGGTTACAGGCTTATAGAACCGGACAGCAAGTCAGTAACAACTAACGGGAACCGAACTGACTGATGGCGTGAAGAACTGGCATGATAGCGGAACCAAAACGGAGGAACCAGAAAGAACACATGATGGCGGAACCAGAGCGTGTGCGGCATAAGGCGTGGCGGCATTGGCTGTCGTCAATGGTGGACGATCGAGGACGAGGTGTGAAGTGAGAAGAGAAGAGCCAAACTACCAAAAAGGGGGCTGTGATGTGAAGTGCGAACCCTAAGAGGTGTGGTGGCTATGGTTGTCTGTTAAGAGGGAGGAAGAAAGAGCTGAAGAGGAACACGGTAACGGACAGAAGACTAAAGTGAAATGAAGACACTTTACTAACTAAGTGAACTCAAACAACGACCCTTTCCCTTTGGGCTTTGGCCCACTAGCAGTAAGCACTAAGCACTCCAGCATTGGCAGTCCATTAGATGATTTTTTTTTTATTCCAATAACTCGTCAGCCAGCCCAGCTCACCACAGGTTCAACTCAGGTGAGCCGTGAGCTAAGTGAGCTTGGCCAGATTTCCTTTATAATTGTTGTGAGCTGGTTTTTTTAACCCAACCCGGCCCTAACCCGTGGTGGGTCAGGGTGGCTCACCAGGTCAAGACTCACTTTGACAGCTTTAACATTTTTGCTTATATTGCAAAAATTGCACAATATCAAAACAGAATAACGACATAGTAATTATAGTTTAATTACTAAAATTTTGGCAAAATAACAAGTTAAATAAATACATTTTAATTTTCTAAATTTGAACAGAGTGATAGCTTAGCAAGTGCATTTTAATTTTCTAAAATTGAGTAGAGTAACAGCTTAACAAGTGTATTTTAATTTTCTAAAATTGAGCAGCGTAACAATTTAGTAATTATAATTTAGTAATTTAAATTTGAGCAGAGTAATAACTTAGCAATTATAATTTAATAATCTAAATTTGGGTAGAGTAACAACTTAGCAAAAATTAAAGTTTAACATTAAACAATATAACAATAGTCATAATAATAAAACTTAAGCCAATCAGGTTTAGGGGTAAACCCTTCTTACCAACATGCAAAGTGACAATAATTTAGAATCAACCTCACTCCCCCCATTGCCTCTAAGGTGGTTGATGAAGAGGATGCAATTGTTGATGCAAAGCTCCTAGGAAGAGAACTTTACTAGTTGTTGGAAAACTAGTAAAATTTTAGCATAAAAGCAAAGTAAAAGAAAATTTTTCTAGAGAGAGAAGCTCTCTAAGAATTTGGTGGCTTGAGAGAAGGAGAGGTGCTGAAAACTGGTCCAAAACCATGGCTATTTATAGAGGAGGAGAAGGGGTTAGGTGTCCACAAAATTACATAAGCCATTATGTAAGCAATATGTCATAAATCTATTTTTTATTTATTTTTAATCTAATTTAGGGACACATACCCCATTTAGGGTGGTGAATCACCCCTCCTAGGCTTGGGGACGTGCTCTATGATATGTTCTCAAGCTCCTCAGTGTAAATTTTATTTGTAAATGAATTAACTGGTACTGATAAAAACGCTTAAACTTGAAAAATTGGTTTTTAATATCAAAATAATGCATTTTAATGAAAAACTGGACAAATACATTATTTTCATCAAAAATAAATTTCTAATAATAAAATTTAATTTTTATTAATTTAATTGGAATTATATGTATTTATCTTGTATTTTTAAACTAGAAAATTCATAAAAAATCCATTTTAATTCAATAAATACCAATTTTTATTTGAAATTATAAAATTAAATATTTCACCTATAAATAAACTTAAATTACCATTTTTTTCATTTTTGGATGTCAAACAAATACTGGCTAGCTTATCAGACGCCTAGCGATATTTTGGTCATTTTCATAGGAATTCCAGAAAATTCCCAGAATTTTTCCAAAATTATATTTTAATATATATGACATGATTCCAAGCTCAAATTTAAAATTTAATGCCAATTGAATTTTTGTTCTCATGTCAGCTTTTAATGTTGAAAAATAGGACAAAATCATTATTTTCTAATTTTTTGAGCTCTGGCTGTGAAAAATTATTAAAACTTACTGTTAAATAGCTGTTGAAATTTTGAGCGTAATGGTGTGAATCAAAATTTTGAAATTCTTTCCTGATTTTTTAGAATTACATTGTCAAATATTAAAAAAACGGTTAAAAAAATTAAAATAGGATTATTATATTTTTCACTATTTTTCTTTCAAAATAAATTTTTTATAACAAAAAATACTTAGTATAAAATTTTCAAAATATTTTGAAGTCAAAATGTCTCTGGGATGCTCTTGCAGTCAATCAGGGATATTTTGGTCTTTTCACAAAAACTATATTAATAAATTCTCAAAAAATTTCTAAAATTATTATTAATTATTCTAAGTATATTGATAACTTAACAATAATTTGTAAACACTTCTAACTAATTTTTTTTCTTTTGTTATCTGATTTTTTTGGGGTAAAACGGTCATTTTACCCATTTTGAGCTCAATTCCCCAAAAATTTATTAAAAATCTAAACTAAGTCCTACATAACTGTAGTAATTAAATTTTTGAGATTTCTATCTAATTCTCCAAAAAGAAATACAGAATAATTAAGAAAATAATTTGATATACAAAAATAGGGGTGTTACACCTCCTCTATTACAAGTTGAACCATGTGAAGTGAATTAGAATAGCATATGACTTTTAGGTAGCTACTTCCCAGCACAGGTAAAGCCCTTGCAGCAAAGCGCATATCTCTGCGTACAAAATTGTTGCAACATCAATGCTCCTAAAATACCTTTTTATGAACTTTCTAGTTGCATCTCGCATAACTCAACCAACCCTTGCTTGTCCCAGATTACTTAGAGCACTACCATCCACATTTAAGGCGATGTAGTTCTCTGCAAGGTGTTGCCACCCAACCATCCGAGGAAACCCCGAGTAATATTACTTGACTCCTCCATGTGAAAAGCTTTATTAATGATGTGCATCCTTGACAGGACATGGCACCCAAGGACCTCACATCCTCGCATTGGTTCTCAAAAATATCCTTATTCTAGCTGCACCAAATTACCCATAGGTACATTGGGATATAAATCCCATTTTGCTTCACGTCGGTAAAAGCCTAATCCTTCCAATGGTGATCCCCATTGTTGCCTCCCGTATGAGTTTGGGTCGTGTCTCAGTCCTAGTGTGGCTGATTATCCTCTCAGACCAGCTACTGATCATCGCCTTGGTAAGTTATTGCCTCACCAACTAGCTAATCAGACGTGAGCCCCTCCTCGGGCGAATTCTTCCTTTTGTTCCTCTTGCCATAAGAAAAACTGGATATTGGCTGGAAGGCACAACTTCCAAATCCAATTCCAACCCTGCTTGTCAATTTGTTGTGCCTCTTCCAACCATTGGTACCCACTTTTGGCTATATTCACACCTGCAACACAACCTTTTCACATCCACACATCTTGTATTTGTTCCACAAAAATGGGTATAAGTGCATTTATTCAGTACTCTAAGACAATATTATTTACTTAGGGGCAAAACTAGAATAAAAGTTTTAATGCTTCATTGAAAATTGAAAATATCAATCAATATGAAAATTTTTTGAATGTTAAATGTAACACCCATTCATATTAAATACAATTCATATTAATTTAGTTATTAAGTTTAAGAAAATGAAAATGAGTGTAAATTTTTTCCACTTTTATAAAAAAAATTCCAAACTTAACAAAATTTAGAAATGGTAGTAAAAGATGAAAGATAAGACTGTATATACATAAATATCATAAAACTATACATCATGGTTTGATAATACAGAAAACTAAAAAAAATACATCAAAAGATAGACATTATCTAACCCAATATGTACATAAAAAAAGGATCCTATACAGGGAAGTGTTCATCTACCCTATCCCTCATACAAAAAGAAAAATACTATAGGTCTTTAGGTCCTCCCCCATTGAGATGTCCTCTAACTTATACTCAACATCACGAGGCGTTAATGTCATCTTCAATAATCACGATCAATCATACACAAAAGAAAATAATGGAGTGAGGTGTTTTATTCTAAAATCACTTTTATATGTATGGTAAGAAATCTACCATAAAATAAAGATAAAACACAACTGACAACAAAAGGGATCCTAAGGTTCATTCTAAGTTGTATCAGACTACCCTTGACTAGGTATGGATCCATACTTCCTATTAGTGGATAATAGTTCTCAACAGAACCAGGAAGTGACTAAGAGTACATATACCTCTCTCAACATCATCATGTGGTACCATCCTCATTATCATTGAGGAAAATAACAGTTAGGATATCCATTTATAGAGGTATACTCTCAAACCAATCCTGGAATGTTGAGCAGTTGTCGGGGTTATCGAGCTTGGTCAGGCGAATATCCCAGCTCGAGGGCGCTACCCTGGCCATTGGGACCTTCACCACTCGATGCCTACCCCTAAGACCTCCGCAAGTGGGGCTCTGTCTTTTATTCCTCAGCATACCAAACTATAGCTTCTCTAGCAGGGTGCCATGCCACTGCATGTCACTTGCTTTATATTACTCACTAAACTATCAATTCCTAACTTCTCAAGCAAAGGTTTCCCTAGTCTCAATTAATTTGAGCACCAGTACAATCAACATTTCTGTCTTATTTTGTAGAAATTACACAATACCAAAATTTTAACAAAATAACAATTTGGTAATCATATAAAATTTTAGCAGAATGACGACATAGTAATTATAATTTAATTACTAAAATTTTGGCAGAATATCAACTAAATAAATACATTTTAATTTTCTAAATTTGAGCAAAGTAACAGCTTAGCAAATACATTTTAATTTTCTAAAATTGAACAGAGTAACAGCTTAGCAAGTATAATTTAATAATTTAAATTTAAGCAGAGAAACAATTTAGTAATTATGATTTAATAATCAAAATTTGGGTAGAATAGCCACTTTGCAAAAATTAAAGTTTAACATTAAACATAATATAATGATAATAATAATTAAAATTATGCCTAAACGGGTTTAGGGAAAACTCTTCCTACCAATATGCAAAATGACAATAATTTAGAACCAACCTCACTCCCCCTACCTTTAAGATAGTTGATGAAGATGATGAAATTGTTGATGCAAAGCTCTTAGGAAGAGAACTTTACTAGTTGTTGGAAAACTAGTAAAATTTTAGCATAAAAACAAAGTAAAATAAAAAAAATTCTAAAGAGAGAAACTCTCTAAGAATTTGGCTAGCTTGAGAGAGAGGAAGATGTGTGAAAAATCTGAAAGTTTGTGGCCTATTTATAGAAGAAGGAGGGGGGTTAGGTGTCTCCCTAATGACATCATCAGCTTATGTAATAAATTAGGTTTTCCATTTATTTTTAATTCAATTATAGGACACATATTCAAACTTAGGGACACATACACCTATTAGAGTGGTGAATCAGCCCTCCTTTAGGCTTGGGACGTGTTCAATGTGCTGTCCTAGCCTTATTAGTGTAAATTTTATCTGTAGGTGCATTAACTAGTACCAATAAAACGCCTAAACTTGAAAATTTAACTTTTAATATCAAAATAATGCATTTTAATTCAAAACTCGACAAATACATTATTTTTCATCAAAAATAAATTTCTAATAATAAATTTTAATTTTTAATAATTTATTTCAAATTATATGTATTTATTTTGTATTTTTAAGCTAGAAAATTCATAAAAAATCCATTTTAATTCAATAAATGCAAAAATTTTTATGAAAATTTTAAAATAAAATATTTTACCCATAAATAAACTAAATTTACCACTTTCACCCCTTTTGAATGTCAAATCAATACTGGCTGGCTTATTAGACACCTAGGGACATTTTGGTCATTTTACACAAAAATTCTAGAAAATTGCCAGAAAATTTTTAAAATTATATTTTAATATATATGACATAATTTCAAGCTCAAATTGAAATTTTTATGTCAATTGAATCTTTTTCTCCTGTTAGTCCTTAATGTTGAGAAATAGGGACAAAATTGTTATTTTTTAATTTTTCCGGGCTCTGGCTCGAAAATTATTAAAAATCACTATTAAATAGTCTTGAAATTCTGAGCAAAATGGTGGGAGTCAAAATTTTGAAATTCCTTCTCAATTTTTCAGAATTGCATTGTCAAATATTAAAAAAAATAGTTGAAGAATTGAAATATGATTGTTATATTTTTCACTGCTTTTCTTTCAAAACAAATTTTTTATGATGAGAGATACTTAATATAAAATTTTCAAAATTTTTTGAGGTCAAAAAGTCTCTGGTTGGTTCCCATAGTCAACCAGGGGTATTTTTGTCATTTTACTAAAATTATCTCAATAAATTCTAGAAAATTTATAAAATTATTATTAGTTATTCTAAATATATTGATGACTTAAAAGCAATTTTTTAAACATAAAGAATAATTTAATATACAAAAGTAGGAGTGTTACATTAAAAGGTCAATCAATTTGAAATGGAGATAGCATTTTCTAATTTATAAATTGATTGATTTTAAAATTTATTACTTTAATCATATTTCATTATTTTTTTTTTAAAAAATCTCTATATGTTTCTTATCCTTTTTATATTTTAATATTTTAAATTTATTTGTTTAAAATTTTCAAATAAATAACCATAAAAATAGAATAACTTTTAATAAAGTAGGAAATCTTGATTTTATTATATGTATATAGATCATAAACAAAAATTAAAAATATACATTAATATAATACCCATTTATTACTATTTTTACTTAGTTATATACTATTTATCTATACAAATTCTAATCAAAAGAATTTTAATTTAATTTAATTTTTGTATATCTCTTTAAAAATACTAAAATTTTATTAGAGGGATAATATTAACATAAGATGAATCCAAGCACTTACAAACTTCAACAAAAATAATATTTGAATTTTAAGTTAATGTATTTTTTTTTATTTTACTAGTAAATCATTTGAATAGTAGTTAAATTGGAGTTGAATAGATAATAATTAAATATATATTTAATATTATAAAGGTTTTTATTTAATTTATATAAATAACAACCTTTATGAAATATAAGAAAATTAAGTTAAATAAAATTTAACTAACATAAACGGATCATATAGCATGTTTTTTAAGATAAAATATCTATAATAAATAGTTAAATAACAATTTATATGTACATCTCAAGTATGAATTTTCATTCATTTTAAAAAAATGTTTTAGAATTAAAAAAAATCATTTAAAAAAAAAAAGACTCAAATCGATTCATTAAAAATTGATGAATTAGTGACCAAATTTAGTGACAAAAATTGATTTTCCCTCACCAATTTTGGATCGCTAAATTTTATTGACAGATTTTTAAAAATTACATATAGATTATTTCATTACTTATTTTAATTATTCTAATAGTAGTTAGAATTTGTTCTTACTCAACTTTGGTCAACTTAATGTAATTTTTTGTTCCACCATTTACTTGGCTTCATTGATTTGAATAATTCTTGCTTCAAACATTTGAATAAGCTTGTACTTTGTTTTTTTTTGTTTTTATCATGACATTGGTGTGAAGTATCCACCGGTTTTGCCTATGACTAATCTTTGTCAGAGAACCTGACTGACCACTTTTAGTAGGGTCTCCCCTCCTAATCACATTACATTTACCTAATTTAAAAATTATGCTTATAAATACTTAGCACTTTAAATAGGAGATATTTCTTAGTATGAGATAAATTTTTATGGCTTAAATATGTTTTTAGTACCTTAAATTTGGGATAAGTTTGCTTTTAGTATCTTAAATTTAAAATTAATCTTTTTAGTCCCTATAATTTGAAAAAAAAATCTATTTTAGTTCCTCAGGACCACCTATAGCATCATTGATAGAAGTAGATTGAGTCAGCTAAGCAGCATCAGTTGAGTTTGGTGTTATGTTTTCACTAAAAAGACAATAGTAGATGTGTTTTGTGTAGCAGATTCAATAGTAGGTAGGTTTTATGTGGTAGATTTACTAATGACGTTTGGACAAAGGGACTAAAACATGTTTTTTTTTAAAATTATAGGGACTAGAAAGATTAATTTTAAATTTGGAGAACCAAAAATAGACTTACCCCCAAATTTGAGAAACTAAAAACATATTTAAGCCAATTTTTATTTATTTTTGATAGAAGATGAATTATTTTATTAAATGAAATAATAAAAATCGTAATGGAACAAAGTTTGAATTTTAGAAGCTAATTAAATTAATAATTGTATTGGAACATATTTGAAATTGTCTAACGATCAAAGTTTTAAAATGATTGTTAGTATAATATACTTTTAAAATATAAATAAATTAAATGAATTCCACTCTATTTAATGTATACATTTGCTATCTATGTAGTAAAAAAAAATATAAAAAAATGTCATAATCACTATGTTTGCAGTATATATTGACAGTCCGTGGAAAATTGTTAGTCCTTTAATTCTTGATCAAACAATCAATCTAATTGCAAGAAAGGTAAACATGGCGTTACAATTAAAGGACTTGATTCTCAGACATGGGAATCGTTAGGACAAAATTTTTATTGAATTTGATCAATTTAGAAAATCCTAAGGTTAAATCACCAAAAGTTTTCAAGAGTTTTGTCGCTCTTTTGTGACAAAGTAAACTGAGCATCTTCAAGAATGAGTGAGATGACATAGAAAAGTGTATAAAGGAGGATATTTGATAGATATCCTTGTATGTCATTACTATATATCATCTATATTTGTAATTATTAATTTATCAATTTCATTGTATTTGTGTATTGTAGCTCACCTACAACATTTCAAGTTCAAAAATGCCTAGCAGGTAACTCATCTAGTATGCAAGTGAGCACTAGAAGACCTACAAGACCAATCTCATTAATACGTACATATTTGGTGACTTGGAGGGTGTTGACCCTGTGAGGAATATCCTTTTCTTGATAATGATACTTGAAAGACTTTTCTCCACAACCGAAATTATGTATATATAAATCTTAATTACCATGATTAACAAAATTATGTATTTTAACATATAAATAGTATATTTTAGAAATACTTAATAATTATATTTCGTAAAAAATTGATAATATAACAATTACATATAATTATCTTAATTATATATATATATATTATATATATATATATATATATTTAATAATTACATTAATTATATCAATAAAAATTCTAGCAAATTTAATAATACGTTAAATAAAAAACAAATATATATATATATATATATATATATATATATATATATATATATATATATATATATATATATATATATATGTTTCATGTGACTCTCTTTTCAGTATACATGTCATGAATTTCCAGATTAAATCAATTAATTGACATTATTTTTTTCTTAATTTATTATTCAAATAAAGGAGATTTCTATTTTATATTCAAATGTTTAAGTTTTTTCAATCGATATTAAATATAATTAAACATTTATAAATTAACTAATTTAATTCTAATTATAATTTTGGGTAATTACCTTAATTGTATGTATTTATTAATTACATTAATTACTTCAACTGTATATTATAAATAATATTTCTACTTTAAATTAAAATAATCTTATTATCTTTTTTTTAAAAAAATATATGTCATAATTATGTTCATTTATTCAAATTAGAATATATATTGATTGTAATTACATTAATTATTATAATTATTCAAAGGGGCAAGGGCACTAATTTTGTGGATTTGAAGCAAAATTCAAATTATTTCCATTTAAAAATGCTACTTACAACGAAAAGTCAACATATAATTTTGTTTCATTTTTGTTTAAATAAATGAACATTGCATATTTAGATCAAATTAATCGTCCATTTTATACTTTGGTTCATTAAAATGTTATTAAATTGTTTCAAATTGACACGTGTAATAAATAAACAAATAGTTCAATAATAAATGGATAATTTAATTTGAAAATAATTTAAATAAAAATTTCATATTTAGGTCATGATAAATGGTACTTTTAAATTAATTGTCTTTTTAAATTTTAAAATTATATCAATCAATTTAAATCATCTAACTACCATTGTTTAAAATAATTTTATTACCTAAATTAAAATATATACCGATCATAATTACCTTAATTATTTAATATCATAATATATATCACTTGTAATTACCATAATTAATAGAATTATTTATTTTAACATATAATAATAGTATTTTTTTAGCAATATTTAATAATTATATTCATAAAAAATAAATTATATATAACAATTACATGTAATTATCTTAATTATAGATATTTAGTAATTATATTAATTACTTTAATTATATCAATAAAAATTTCCAGCAGATTTAATAATACACTAAATAAGAAACCAATTTATATAGAATACATGTCATGTGTCTCTCATTTTATTATACCTATCATGAATTTTCACACTAAATCAAATCAAAATTATTATTTTTCTTAATGGATTATTCAAATAAGGAAGATTTTTACTTTTGTATTCAAATGTTTAAGCTTCTTCAATCAATATTAAATATAATTAAATATTAATAGATTAGCTGATTTCTAATTACAGACAATTACCTTAATTATATATATCCGCTAATTACATTAATTACCTTAATTATACATTTTAACATAATATATTTATCTTAATTTAAAATAATCTTATTTTCCTTACATATATATATATATATATATATATATATATGTAGGTCGAAATTATCTTAATTATTATAATTATTTAAAAGGAAAGGGACATTAATTTTGGTGAATTTGAAGGAATAATTAATTTATTTCTATTTAAAATTTTATTTATAAAAAAAAGTCAACAAAACCTTTTGTTCTATTTCCATTTAACTAAATGAATTGAATATTTAGGTAAAATAAATAGTTGATTTTAAATTAACCATCCATTTAAAATTTTTTTTCCATTAAAATGCTATTAAATTATTTTAAATAAAGAAATAAACTAGTGTGCTAATAAATGAATAATTTAATACGAATATATTTTAAATGGATATTCCAATTGTGTAAATTATATATTACAATTACACGTAATTATTTTAATTTTAACCTATATATTTAATAATTACATTAGCACTAAATCAAATGATCACCAATTGATGACGCAAAATCTAATTTATTTTAAAACTGCCCATTTTAAAACTACCAATTTTGTTCTAATATTTTAAAACTCATTTTGATTTTAAAACTGTCCATTTTAAAATTGAGTTTAATGGTTATACATTGCCAGTGTAAAAAGTTTGACACTATCAATCAATCGGAATTCACTATTGGTATGACTTTTAAGGCTATTATGGTAAAAGTCAACAAATTTATCATACATAATAGTTTGTGATTGAATGACAATGTAAAACTACTTTACACTGTCAGTGTATGACCTTTTTTCTCTTTAAAATTACCCATTTCTTTATCAAATTTTAAAACTCATCTTATTTTAATCACATTTAAATTTTACAACTGTGCTCACAAAAAATAATGTTGATTTATATTGATTTTAAGAAATGGGTAGTTACCATTTTTATCATATATAATTATTATTATTCTTTAAAATATTGCTTTATATTAATGTTGATTTATGTAATATTTATTGCTATAATGTTGATTTATATTGATTTTAAAAAATGAGCAGTTATGATTTATATTAATTTTCATCTTGATTTTGTAATATTTCCTTAAAAAAATTGATTTATATTTATAATAATGTTGTGCAGTTACCATTTTTATCGTATAAATATTTCTTCTAATTCTCTAATATTTTGTATCTTAATTGTCTATAAATTAATTTTTATACAAATAAACATGGGGTTGACAAGTAAGCAAAAAAATAAAAGAAACGCTCTAGTGTTGCCAAATGGGATGAGATTCCATATAAAGTTGCTCCAGAGGTTGGCACATGAAGTTTTCCCTTTTTAGATTATTTTCGATTGTATAGATAATAGATAATAGATAATAGATAGATATGTAATTTATGTATTATGTATAACTATGTAGATATAATATAACATATATATAATATAATAATATTTTTTTATATATATGTATATAATTAGCCTGAACTATTAAGTTTAATAGACTTTTTTTAAGGGCTAAAGCCTGGCCTTTTTACCTAAATGAGCTTTTTAAAAAACTTAGGCCTAACTTTTGTAAACGAGTCAGGTTAGGCTAAGCCTTAAGTAGGTTAGGCTATAAGCTCTTGACAAGCAGCCTAACCTATTTCCACCCTTACCTCCAATGTGGAACATGGAAGTATTGCTATTGAAAGTACTACTCATTCTCCTGAAATCCACAATTGAAGGACCAATTTAGGCCATGTTTGGATAACCGTTGGAAAAATGCATTTGTGAATTCAAATGCACAAAACTGAATTCTAATGTACAAAATGAAGAAGGAAAAATTAATTGTTGCTTTGGAAGTAAAAGTACTTTTGAACTCTCCCAACTAAAATCCAAACATGCACTTATTCCTCTTGAACTGCAAGTACGTGATCGATTCTTTCTCCTTTAAGGCAGACTAAACACAAACCAATACATATTTGTGTAAGTTTCACATCATGCATATATGATTTATTAATTTTAAAATACTTCTTTCATTCATACAAGTAATCGTTAATTGTGTGTGATGTCTTTAGAGTATTCATCCTCTTAAAAGAAATTAGAGCTCCAATTACATTTCCATCAGTAAAATAACACGAGCATACTAGTATGTTTGGTTTAACGTCACGTGAATACAGATCCACGTCAAGATCGACTCTTCACATTGTAGCTTCTGCATAAACAAAGAAATTTGACGTAAAAAACCTGAGGAATGCACGTATCAAACGCACAAGCAAACATCCACTAAGAGGCCAAGAAATAATGATTGAGGTAATCCAGCTACGTTCAAATACGTGCTCAAAAGGAATTAGAGTTTCAAATTGCTTTCCAATTAATATGATAAAAACTGCACCAAAATGTAAATGACTAACTAAATTCACCGCAAAATTAACAGGAAATGAAAATGATTCGTAACCGTAAGAATTAAAATGTAAAGAGTTGTGTGAAATGAAAATGAAATAATTATCATTTTTCTTCAATTGATTATGAAGGAAAAACGAGAAAGAAAGAATAAGGAAAAAAAACGTAAAATATATATCTAAAAAAAAAACCTTTTAGAAAACAAAGTGAAGATTTGAATCAAAGATCTCATATATTATTCTTACATTTTAACAATTTGAAATTAATTATCTAGGTAGTTGTAAATACTCCAATATTAGTGTAGCTTCACGCAAAAGTGTGCCACACTTTGTCCATTGCCACATGACACATTTTAAATTTTATAAAAGAGTAAAAATTTAATTTGAGAATATAAATAAATTAGATTTGAAACAACAAAAAAATATTTTACTATAAACATTTAAAATTAATCAATTTAAAAGGTTAAATTTTCAAAAAATGTAAAAAATTTATAAATAATTAATAATTTGGTAGTGTTTAAATTAAAATAAAAATTATAAATAATAGTAATATTACACGTCATCATAAGAAGAATAAAAAATGATTATATGTTTTCGTATTTAACAGTGAAAATTGAAATTTATAATATAACAATAAGAGTGAATATATTATTATTATTAAAATTTTATTTATTAACTTAATTAGAAAATATATTTTTAATTTTTTAAATACATCCTTTACTTTTTATTTTCGTAAAATTCTTTACTATGAACAATAATTCAGGAAAAACGAGGTACTAAGTAGCGTGAAGTAATAATAAGAGAAAAGAAATAAGTGGCACAATAATGACAGTTATTAGTGTTATATCAAATCAAAACTATATGGATGGCATAATAATGACATTTATTAATGCTATATCAAATCAAATCGTATCATATGTGATCAATTGGGCAAAAGGAGTGAATGCCAGCTAATTACGTGTACTTAAGCAAACAAGCGGAACCCACCACGCTAACCACTCTCATTTTGAAATCTGTAATCTAATCGCAATTGTTCAGAATCACAACCTCACCTTCCCTCACTGCCACTGCCAACCACAATGGGCTGGAACCACAATGCACTTGTTCTCCTTGTATAGTGTCCGTTTTAGCTTAGTAGTGTGTAGATTCTTCTTCTCCATATATAATTAGAATAATCATATTAAACAAGAGTATTTTTAGGTATTATTATTTGATGAGAGTGTTTTTAGAAATTTTTATTCAATGATAATATTTTTAGAAAGTTTTATTTAATGAGAGTATTTTTAGAAATTTTTCTTAATTTTTTAACTGTTTTAATATATCACTAGTATTTTAGTTTGTGCATTGCACAGAATAAATATTTATTTTATATAACAAGAATTTATAATAAATAAATACTTCTAAATATATAAATTATATTATAATTAAAATTTGTAATAAATAAATATTTTAGAACATATAAATTATATTTTAGATTTATGATAAATACTTTATATTGTGATACAATATTATTTTTAATTATTGATAATTTTTTTAAAAAATATTGAAATTCAAGTTAAAACTAAATATATTGAAAATAATAGATTAAAAGGGATAAAAGGTTAAGAAAAATTCCTAAAAATGCTTTTGTTGAAAAATGACAGTTAAAAATGCTCTTAATATGCATATTAGGAGCGTATTTGAATTTGAAGTTAATATATATATATATATATATATATATATATATATATATATGGTCAGGATCTGTTGACACCAGTGTCAAAGTTAGTCAAATTACACCTTGAATAACTTTTTGTAGAATGCAAATTTAACCAATCTAACCGTTGAATTGTGTGATATTATCTTCATGATCATATAGATCAAATTTCATATAATTTGGACTTTTTTAGATATGTCATCTAACATTGAGTATTTACATATATTTTAATTTTTTATTATACGTTAAAATAAAGTGATGCGATGAACTACTAAATAATTTTGGAATTATGTGAAATTTTGTACACTTAATCTAATTAATAAGAACATCAAATTCAACAGTTTGATCGATTAAATTTACATTATACAAAAAGTTATTAAATGTGTAATTTGGCTAACTTTGACACCTGGTTTCAACGGATCCTGACCCATATATATGTATATATATATAGGGAGCGACTCTTGTGAAAACACTTGTTTATATGAGAACAAATAATAACAACCCTTAGATCAAGATTAGAAATAATAGATGGTTGAGATTAAAACCTTATTAAAAACACCTCTTATGAAATCATCAATGTTGTTGCTACTGCCGTCACTACCCCTACCACCATCACCCCTCTCTCACTACCACTACCATTGTCGCCACCACCATCACCAGTGGTAGTGGTGACGACGATGTTGGTGGTGGTGACAGCGGGGGAGGTGGTAGGGTACAGCGGCGGTGATGGTAGTGGGGGTGTGACGACGGTGGTGGTGGCGACGACAATGGTAGTGGTGGTGAGGGAGGGGCGATGGTGGTAAGGATAGTGATAGCGGTAGCAACGACATTGATGATCTCATAGGAAGTGTTTTTAATAGGGTTTTAATCTTAACCGTATATTATTTTTAATATTGATCTAAGGGTTGTTATTAGTTGTTCTAATGTCTTCATATAAGCAAGTGTTCTTACGGCAGTTGCTCCCATTAACACCAGGTGTCAAAGTTAGTCAAATTATACCTTCAATAATTTTTTGTAGAATATAAATTTAATCGATCTAATCGTTAAATTTGATGTTCTTAATAATTAGATTAAGTATACAAAATTTCATATAATTCTAAAATTATTTAATAGGTCATCACATCACTTCATTTTAACGTATATGTGTGTGTGTGTGTGTGTGTGTGTGTGTGTGTGTGTGTATGTATAGGGTCAGGATCCATTGACACCAAGTGTCAAAATTAGCCAAATTACACCTTTAATAGCTTTTTTGTAGAATGCAAATTTAACTAATCCAACTGTTGAAATGTTCTTATTAATTAGATCAAGCATACAAAATTTTATACAATTCCAAAATTATTTAATAGTTCTACAAATCACTTTATTTTAACATACAATATGATATTAAAATATATGTAAATATTCAATGTTAGATAACATATCTAAAAAAGTCCAAATGGTATGAAATTTGATATACATGATCATGAGGATAATATCACACAATTCAACGGTTAGATAAGTTAAATTTGCATTCTACAAAAAGTTATTGAAGGTGTAATTTGACTAACTTTGACACTTGGTGTCAACGAATCCTGACCCATACACACACACACACACACACACACATACATACAAGGGAGGGATCAAATGACACCGATGTAACTTACACCAACTATTACACAATTCAATAACTTTCAATAATTTTATCTTAAAACCTATCGTTGGATTGAAAGTTTCTTTAATATAGATCATATGTACAAAATTTTATATTAATCCAAAATTATTTGATACCTTATTCATATAGATCAAAATGGACGTAATATATACTTTTCAAAATATAGTAAAACATGAGTCATTTGATTACCTTCTTATTATTATTCAATTTTAACAAAATTTGACACAAACAATCTTGATAATATGAAATTATAATTCAACGGTTGGATTGATAAAAATCACATTCTATATCAAGTTATTGAATAATGTAATAGTTTGTGTAAGTTACATCGGTATCATTTGATCCCTCCCCATATACATATATATATATATATGTACATATATATATATATATATGTATATGTATATGTATGTATATATATATACATACATATACATATACATATATATATATATATATATATATATATATATATATACACACACACATATATACATATATTCAAAATTGATTTATGATATTCTGTTACTGGTTGTTAAATCGTTTAGTTTATATTAAAAGCATAAGAGGATATATCAAATGTATATTAGGAGCGTATTTGAATTTTAAAGATAAAATATGTATATGTATATATATATATATATATGTATGAAATTAATTTTTGATATTCAGTTACAGCTTGTTATACCATTTAGTTGATATTAAAAGCATAAGAGGATATACCAGATGCATGTTAGGAGAGTGAAGTCCACCTCTTCGTAAAAAAAGAGTATTCAAATGAAAGTAAATATAAGGGAAAGCGAAGAGAGTAGAGGTCTGAGGAAGCAGATAGTTTTGTAGGTTTATATATATAGGGAGAGGGAGCATCTCTTGTGAGAACAATTAATAACAATTCTTAAATTAAGATTAAAAATAATAGACCGCTTAGATTAAAATCCTATTAAAAACATCTTTTATGAGACCACCAATGTCGTTGCCATTGCCATCGCCATCACCACCCCTACCACCATCACCCCCACCCCCCACCATTGCCATCGCCGCCACCACAATCGCCTTTATTGCCACCACTACTGTCATCACCATCACCATTGCCATCACCACCCCCATCACCATCATTGTCACCGCACTCTCACCATTGCTAGAACCACTGCCTCCACCGTTGTCGCTATGAGCATACATTTAATTTATGTATTACATAGAATAAATATTTATTTTATATAATTTAAATTTATAATAAACAAATAATTTTGAATATATAAATTATATTATAATTAGAATTTATAATAAATAAATATTTTTGAACATATAGATTATATTTTAAATTTATAATAAACAATTATTGTAATACGATATTAATTTTTAATTATTGATAATTTTTTTAAAATATTAAAATTTAATTGAGAACTAAAGATATTAAAAATGATAAATCGAAAGAGCTAAGAGGTTAAATTTTTTTTAAAAACACTTCCATTGAAGAATGACAGTTAAAAACGCTTTTGTTGAAGAATAACAGCTAAAAATGTTCTCATTTAATATATAGGGTGGAATAAATTACTATATCATATTTATATATATTATTATTATATATATATATAATATTTATTATATATATAAAATACCAATATATATAATAAACATAAATATCTAGTAATAAATTTATTGTGTATAATATTTATATATATGTATATATATATATATAGTATATATATATATATATGTATATATATATATATATGTATATATAATATATAATAACAACAATATCTATAATAATATAATATAGTTATTATATATATTAATTATATATATAATATTAATTTTATATATATAATACCAATATATATTAAATATAATATATAGTAATATATATTAATTTATCTAATAATATTAATATAAAAATATATATTAAATAAAATTTATATTCATCATATTATCTTATATATATATATATATATATATATATATTTATATATAATAATAATAATAATAATTTTGACATGTAAATTTAAAATATATTATTAATTTAAATATTAAAAATTAATAAATTATTATTTAAATATTTTTTAAGAAAAATATTTGAAAAATAAATATAATTTCAAAAATCTTATATTATTTTTTATAATTTTAAGAAAAGTAACTACATCAATAAAAATAACATTGTATACTTTAGTTAAAATTATTATTTTGTAAAATTTAAAAGCTACTTTTAAAAAATTATATGTAATTTTAACAAAACAATAATTTTGTTATTTGAACATATAATTTATATTTTATTCTATCATTATTTGATTTATAATCTGTTGTACACCAAACATTAGATAAAATTGTAGCTTATCCTGTTCTTATCCTATCTTGTTTCTATTCTACTCTCATATCTTATCACATCATATTCTATCACATCTTATTCTATCTTGACCACCAAACGGGCCCTAAATATATAAACATATTTTGGATTTCGAATGAATAATTTAATATTGTAATATAAGGTTGTTTTTAACTATTATCAATTCTTTGTAAAAAAAATATTGAAATTTAATTTAGAGATAAAGATAAAAGATAGTATATTGAAAGTGATAGACAGATAAGAAGATCAAATATATAGATAAAATAAAAGGATAGTTTGAGATGATTAAAAAATAAAATCTTTTTGCTAGTTGTGAAGGTAGTATGTGAAATGCACGCATTTAAAGAAAAAGAAGAGAGAAATTGTTGAGAATGTTTAATTGAGAGTGAGAAGAATAAGTTTTACATTCTAAGTTACTAGTATTTTAGCTTGTCCAAAATACGAGATAAAATATTATTTTATATAACTAAAATTTATAATGAATAAATACTTTTAAATTTATGAATTATATTATAATTAAAGTTTATAATAAATAAATATTTTTGAATATATAAATTATATTTTAGAATTACAATAAATAATTTATACTATGATACAAGATTATTTTAAACTATTGATAATTTCTTTTATAAAAATATAATTTATTCTTTTGTGGTTGTTGCATTAATTGTGCTAGGATGTGAATGCAGTAGGATAACTTGGGGCGAGTTGCTAAGAAGTAGATAAGTCTTTCCACTAAATGCATGTAGTGCTCAAGATCAGGTAAATAAGGTCCATTTGCCAAAGCTAGGTTATGGTTTTGTTCAATTGGAAAGGATACAAGCATTGCTCCGAGTAGACCAACCTTAGAGAAAATATCCAATGCATACTTACGTTGACATAAGGGTCCATTTGATTTGTTTAAAAACATGGTATTGGACAATACAAAAATAATTGTACCATGTTTGATTTAAAAAAAAGGTCATGGGACAGCACAAATCAAGTGATGATGGATAGGACAAAAGCTAATTTTTTTGTTACTCAACAAAGCATAGGACAACTTTTTGGTCTTAAGTACAAAATACTCAAAAGACAAAAACACTCATTTTTATTTCTTATTTAATAACTATATTTACTCTCTCTTATCTCTCCCTTTACTACCACTGTTGTCGTCTTTGCCATCGCCACCACCATTGTCATTATCGTTGCCATGACCGTCACCACTCCCACCATTATTATCATTGTCACTGTCGCAGCTGCCACCATTGTTGTTATTGCCACCATTACCTTTACTGTCGCTGTCACCACCTAGAGATGTTAAAATGGGTTCGACTCAGTAGGTCAACTTGTATAACCTGATTAAACGGGTTGGGATGGTTTATGCATTTCAACCCTCCAACCCACACAAGTCGCTAACCGATTGGTAAAATGATGGGTTTGATTAGGTTGACCCATTGGGTTGCCTTTTTTCCCCCCCTTTTAATTATGTTTTTTCTTGATGGATTTATTTGTGTGATCATATTGTGGATTTATTTTATTATTGTTGAATGTTGATGGACTTGTTAAGTATGTGCCTCATTGAAGATTTGAGTCATTGGATTAGAAGTCAAAATTTTATAGCTTGATTTCAGTTTGTATTATAGCTTATGGAATATCGAAATTTTATAGCTCATGGACTAAACTAAAGTTCACTCTTTAAAGTAGATGAGTGATGGGGATTATAATTTTTCTTTGTTTAAATATGTGAATTCCAAAGAAGGCAATTTTCTGTGGTGATTAGAATTTAAGACAAATAAAAATTGTAGCTTAAAGTTTATGACCATCTCTTAAGTATTAAGTAGGTTTCTTGATTTATTAGCTTTATAACATTTTTTTTCTTTTTTTTAATTATATTTGATCATAAAATTTGGAAAATTTAAGACAAATAGAATTATTAAATGTTTTATAATTTTTTAATGGGTTGACAAGCCAACCTAACTCAACCAGCTAACCCACCATGAGTTGGGTTGGGTTAGGATTTTAACCCAATGCAAAAACAAGTCCAACTCACCCCAAATAGTTTTTCGACAAGCTGATAGCTGGTTGGGTTAACTCGTTTGACATCCCTACCACTACCGTTGTTGTCATCGTATTAAGATAATTAATATAAATTGTATAAGATAATTAATCTTACGAAGGGTATTATAGTAAATTTTACATTATGTTGCTTATGTTGTCCATTGTCCACCAAACAATGCTTATGTTGTCCATTGTTGATGCGTTGCATTTTATACTATTATTTACATCTTAATCCATGTAGGTTTGCATGCATTCTAGCTTATTAGGAGTAGTTTTAGTACTTATTCCTTTAATTTCCTTCATTTAATCACTTAGAATGCTTGAGGTGTGTTTTTGTGTTTGCTTGTGGATTTTAGGGAAAGTTTAGCATGAATTGATTTGGCTTTGGAGCTTAAAAATTTAGACTTGAAGTAACTTGAAGCCAAGGAAGAGCAATGGAAGAACTGTTGAAGAAAAATAAAGAAAAATTGTAAATCCCACAACTAAAGAGCGCCACGGCCTGTTCGTGGCAAACACCAAGCCCGTGGCGAGCTACTGACGTTAATAAATATTTATTTTTTTGTTTCTTTTTAGTTTGGGCTTGGACTTTGAGACTTATATAGACTTCTTAGGCATAGGAAAAATAATCCAAACCTCGGTTCTTGATTGCTTAGAGCGAGGGCTTTGGATTGGAATCTTCTCCTCTTTCTCTATCCGGTTTGAATGTTTTCTTTTCCCTCTTGTTTGTTTTCCATGACTATGTGTGAGTAGTCATCTTTGTTCTAGGATTGGACATAGCCGTGTGAATGGTTAATGAATTGATTTCTTTTATCCTTGTGTAATTCTTATTTTTTCTTGATTTCTTCTCTATCGATTCTCTTTATTGCAAAATGAATTGGCCATGTTTTACATAACCTTAGGAATTTGGGGAAGAACCGAGAGGTGAACTTAAATACCAAAACTATAGGGAAGAAACCTAGGTCTAAACCATGAAAGTAGGTGAAACCTTTGGTGGTTAATTGAATTAACAGAGAACTCACTGGGTCTAATTGAACACAACCACCACGAAAGTAGGGGGCTAATTTGATTAGACACCCTTTCGTATCTTGAAAGAGAACGGAAGGTACCTTAGGTTAATTCACCTTCAAGAAGGACAAGTAAGAACACGGGACAAGAGAATTAATTTAGTAAGCATCATAGGGTGAACCTCGATGCTAGAAGTTTTCTTTATTGAATATTTATCAATCTTATTTTCTTGCATAATTGAATTCCCAATTCTTAATTCCTTTGCCTTAAACCTATATTCTCAAAATAAGCTCTCTTTGTTTAATTTATATTGAATTACGATAATCACTAAACCTAATGCACAGTCCCCATGGAGAGAACAATATTTTTATTACTTAATGATATCATACACTTACGGTACCGCATCACTTGTCCACCAAACAATGTACAAGATTAAAAAGTTGTCTTATAACTTAAGTGTTTAACCTGTGTTGTTCTCCTTGTACTATACCTTAGTGTATATCAAATGCACCCTAAGAAAATTCCTTTTGGACATTATGCCACTTCGATGCCCCCATGTCTTTCATATGAAAGCATTCATTCAAATATTTCTTGACAAAATGGATAGTCGTGTGATCATTACATGACACAATGATATCATTAACATACACAAGAACATTCATTTGGACCTCGCCTTAGCAAAGAATGAAAAAGGAGTAATATGAGCACGATTATTTAAATCTATAAGTCTTTAAGGTTATCACCAACTTTGCGAACCAACATTTGGGTGGTAGTTTTAAGCCATATGTGACTTTTTCAATTGACCATCCTTGATTTACCTGAGTTGAAGCCAAGAGGTGTACACATGTAAACTTCTTCCTCAAAGCCACCATGTGAAAATGCATTACGCAATCCATTTGAAGAAGCTCCTAAATTCTAATGACTGCCATTGCAAGGAATGTGCGTATTGTGACTATTTTTGAGACTGGAGCAAAAGTTTCATTATAGTCAATTCCTTCAACTCATTTGTTTCCAAGGATTATCAAACTTTATAGCATTCCACTCTCCCGTCAACTTTATACTTGATCTTATACATCTACTTAATTCCAATGGTTTGTTTGCCTGATGGCAAGGGCTTTACAGTTCACAAGTTCACATCTCATTATCTTTCAATGTTTGTATCTCATTCTCCATTAGATCCCTCCATCTTTCATCTTTCATGGCCTCGATCAAAGAGCTTGGTTCAGTTCTTGCAGTGCTTGCTGCCAAGAAAGCATAATGTTGTGAGAAAAAAATTATGATGGTTTGCATAATGTGCTATAAGGACTACCTGAGGGATGTGTTTGGCCAAGTGAGTTTCAGAAGAGGCTCATGGAGGATCACAATCGTTGGGTAATATGGATGACATGAACTCTTAATCTTATAGACAGTTGTCATTGCCTATGACCATGTCCTAATTGTTGCTAATCACCCCCTTATTGTCAACTCCTATTGGATATCACAAGACGATATGTTGATGCGATTTTACTTAGGATTGTCTTAAAAACAGGTAAAGAAAGTAAAAGGAACTTGACCCTAACCACAACCTGTCGATAAAATCAAAATCATTAAAAAAAGTGTGACTCTAATTGCAACTTGCTAGTAGAAATAACATTATAAAGTTCTTAACCTGAGAATAAAGGGTAAGCTTTGAAATGGAGAAATACTCAAATTTCATTAATCTTCAAATTTTGCCTTGGTTACTTATAAAAGGTTTATATTTACAGGCTAAGCCAAGCAACCCTTAAAGTACAAGAAGTAAACTCTCACGAACACTCAACTAGGCATTAATTTCCTACTAGCAATGACTTTTCATTAAACATCCCACTGAGCATTTATTTTCCACTAGAAACAACTTCTCACTAACCATCATAATGGTTTAGGAAGCTTAAAAAAACATAAAATTTGACCTAGAAAATACCAAAAGTCTTATTAAATTACTCCAAAAAACAAGTGTGAAATTACATACAAAATAAGAAAATGGGTCTTAATTATTCAACCCAAAACTAATTAACTCTGCTAATTAAACTCCAGTCCACGAGTGCTTCTTGATCATGTGAGTTTGGGCTTATCATATTGTTTTTCAAGTTAGGCTTAAATCATCACCCACTTGTAGAAAAGTGACCCATTTTTGTGCAGACTCTAATCCTCTTTGATTTAAACTTTCCTTAATTTCCTTGATATCCATAATTAGGCCTTGCAAAACTTTTTTTATCATCTTAGTCTTGGACCTAGTCATAGGACCACCAATATCATGCAAATGATCTTTAGATTGCCTGGTTGGATCTTTATCATATGTCAACATTTCTACTCAATCCCACATCATCTTTTTCTTGAACTAACTTCTCTTGTGCATCTTTCCTTAACTCTTTACTATTTTGTTTAGTCAAATCTAGAGGCCTGCTCACATGTGTCATTGTTATCTTCAATGTCTATGTCATTAAAGGCAACAACTTTTTTCATACCTATTTCATTGGCTTCTCTTCAATGTAAGGGAATTTATATTCCAAAAAGGTAACATCCCTTAAGACAAAGAGTGTCCTAGCCTCCAAATCATACAAGGTCCATCCTTTCTTCTTGAAAGAGTAACTAACAAAAACACATCGTCTACTTCGACTGGCAAATTTTTCATTTCCATGTCCATGGTTGTAGGCATATGCCAAGCAATAAAAAAAATCAAACATTTGTGTAAGAAGTGGTTGACCAAATAGTACTTTATAGAGTAAATGACATAGATACCCTTTGAGATTTTTTGAGATTGCATATAACCACTCTTTTTTTTAACGTTTACAATAACTTCCCTTATAGGATTATACAGTGTAATGTTTTTCAAACAATTAAGGGGGTTAATGTGATGTATAAGGGATGTCAATGTAATGTTTATCAAACAATTAAGGAAGTCAATGTAGGAGTAAAAAAAGAAGGGGTATTAGGTGAAATTTGATGAAACTATAGGGGTATTAATGTAATTTATTCAACTTTACATGGTGTTTTTCCTCCTAACAAAATAGATAAAGTTTGATTGATCAAGTTTCATGTGGACAATGTATTCTATGTAAAACTCAATGGGAAAACTTGTTTTAAAACATAATGCCCAAGCAATATTGAGTATGTGATGATGTTTCCAATCCATTTTACTATTTTGTTGAAAAGTTCCATCACACGAGGTTTGGTTAATTATCCCATTCTCAACAAAGTAATCATCCACTCAGTCATATAATCATTATAGATTATTTTCACAAGCTTATCAAATTTTCTTTGAATCATAACAAAAAAGTTACGAAGAGTTCATGCCATTTTCGCTTTGTCACTTAGTAAATAAATCCATACTTGAGAGAAATGATCCACAATTGTCGAAAAATAACATGCACCACAAAAATGCTTTATTCTTGTAAGAAATAAACTATTCAGACACTGCTTTGCTTAGAAGCACACATCACATTCATTGTCCTTTTAGTACTCACAAAACGTAATATCCTAAAATCCTTTTGAGAAGGATGTCCTAACTATTGATGCCAAAGAGTCATTGTCTATTTCTCAATGGTTTTCATTGCCTTTGCCATTGATATCCCATGGAAGTAATAAAGCCCCTCATGTTGCTCACCCACACCAATTAGTATCCTCAAACGTGGTCCTATATGACAAAAAAAATATTAGTAAAAATGGAGCATGTAGTTTGATTCCTCAATGAGTTGTGATATTGAAAATAAAATTGTAATTTAAATCTGGCACATATAATACATTAGACAGCTTCATATGACCATTAAGTGCTACGATTCTTTCCTAATCTACATTGTCTTTTTGCCATTTAGCAACCCAACAAAGCATGACATGATGACTTTAATGTCACCTAAAAATTCCAAAATTCCTGTCATATGATGAGAAGCTCCAGTTTAAATTATCTATTTTATTGTCTTATGCTTCTACTTAGCCTTCCTTAACTTTCTTCCTTCTGTGAATTTAAGAGATTTAGTAATGTATTCCATTGCTCACTATTGAGTTTATTAAAGCTTGGTTTATTTTCATCAGTTTATTCTCCTTTCGAATGTGCTACCTTGCTTTGTGACTTTGGTTGCATTGGCTCTTAGCTATTATTACGCCTCCTTCCACTTGTCGTAGATTTGACCATTGCTCGCCACATTTGTGTGCCCTATTCCACACTTATCGCTTCCCTTCGATCCTCCTACCATTTGGGGTATCTTGTCAATTGGAAGCATGGATTAGCATTATGGCTTACCTCAAAGCAATTGGAGCAGACCACACTTTTGTCCCTATTCTCGTTTCGTCCATTGCCTTCTTGAACTGAAAAGTCATAAGTCTAGACTGCTCTTCTTTTTCTTGGGTTGTGGTTTGAACCCATTCCTCTTTGATCGCCATTACATAAGCTCAATTTAAGGTTGACAATGAATCAGTGCTCAAAATATTTGTGTGCACTGTTCCACCATTGAGTCATTGAATCCTATAAAAAAATGGTGAACCTATTATTTTTCTTGCTACTTATTGAACTTTGCATCGAATCCTAAATCGTATTCAATTTGTCATAGTAACTCACAATCGTCATGCCTTTTTTTTTTTTGTAGTTATCCAACTCAGATTTAAGTTATTGAACTTATGGTCCATTACCCATTAAGAATTGTTCTTTTATGTTGTCCCAAAGGTCCTTAGCAACCTCCTTGTATGTTATTATTGAGCACAAAGTCAGCTCGATCGTGTTTAAGTTCCATGACATGAGCATGGAGTTCATAAAACCACTAATCTTCTTATTCCACCAAGTCGTTTAATGGTTGCATCACTGATTTGTCAATGAAGACAAACTTCTTCTTGGCACTCAACATTGTTCTTATTGTTTTAGCCTATTCTTCATAAATATCACCTCTAAGCAAAACTTGGGTGATAATATTCCTCAAATTATCATTGGTCAAAAGGTTGTAAGGTGAGAGAGTGTACGATCTTTCTTTTTCGATTAATCATTGACCTCTTCTTTCACATTTTTGCCCTTATTATTAGCCCCAATCTCTTGCTCTGATACCATGTGAGGAAGGCTTAAATCAATCTTATCTCATTCATTGAAAAATGAACAAACATATATAATAATACAATCCCACAATCATGCAACGTTCCTCTCTATCATTGTCCTATAATCATGTAGTTATTCTTGTTTATGGTTATACCAAATCACAATCTCAATTCTACCTAATAGATTACAAGATAACAAAAGGATAATATAATAGATAATTTCTTGACTTACCATTAAGTTGATTCCTAATTTATAGTTGATCTTAACATTGTGTATGTTCATTTATAACACGAGAGAAGATTTTACATGTTTAAGCCCTAAAGTTACTATTTTGAGAGATTTTATTCAACAAACACATTTGATTCAAGTTAATCCAATTGTTTTAATTTTAAAAATTACACTATCAAAGCCTCCAAAAAGAAAAAAACCTAGGTTAACTTGTTTCAATTGGATAGCTTTTGTATTAGGATTAGCTGTGTATGATACATTTTGGATCAAATTTTTGATAGCCTAGTATGGATATTAGCTGTTTTATCCCCTAAGCCTTTGTTTGTTTGCAAGAAAACAAGAAGGAATGAAATGGAAAGGATACAAGTAAGGTGAAAATGCATTTTTTTTCCACCATTTGTTTAAGGCTGAAATGAAGAAGACAATAGGAAAAAAGCATGTGGCCCTATGTGAAATAACTTCATTCCATCACATGTGTGAAATTTGATCACACGGGCTTGCATATTTCATGTTCCTTTTCTATACCTTGGTAGCAAGAGTGTGTGATGGTGAGGAGTAGCAACAGCTTGTTGGGAAAGGTGACTTTCGCAATTGTGGGTCACCAACACATTGGTGCGACTTTTGCAATTTTTTTTCTCGTGCCCATGTTGTGTTAAATAGTATTCTAATTTTTTATTTGCAATTTGATTTATTTGTGCATTCCCATGTTGTGTTTAGTAAATATGCAATCTAATTTTGGATTTGTAATCTATTCTCTGACTACCTTGTACATTTCCTTGTTGTGTCTAGTAGATTTAATTTTATTTATGAGTAATATAATGATTTATTTGTATAATCTAATTTTTATGAGGTTAAAGGCAAATGTGTCTTTTTGATAATTGACTTATTTCTTTTCCTTTCTTTTTCAACATATCCAAACAAGTGAGATGAAATTATTTTCTTTTTTCTTTTTAAATTTCATCAATCCAAACAACACATATTTCCACTTAAAATCCACTTTAATTTCTATCATTCCTATTTAATTTCTTTCTTCCTATTTTCAACTCATATCCAAACATAATGTAAAGGTGATAAATATAATGTTGGAAAGAATCCACCCTATATTGACTACAAGAAGCTCACTCTCTTTACTTTCTTTATTATTTAATTTAATTTAAATACGATTCTCTCCTTTCACGGTTAAATACACATTTCTACATTGCATTTCACGTTCTCAATTTCTTATCTTTAACACCTTCTGTAATGTTGAAACCCTAACTAAGATCTTAAACTCCAGCAACTTCCTTTATCTTCTCTGAATAAACTAAGATTTTATCATTATTTTTTCTCCTACTACAAAGATTTTATCATTATCATTTATGTCAGGCTCGTGTCCAAATCTTTAAATTATAAGGTCATATTTTAATATTTCATTCTCACAAGTTTTTCACATTTTTGTCGTGATTGCAAAATATGTAGGTGCTTGAGTCCCATTCCATTGATGCCTTTATTGCAATATAGTTGAAACTCATATTTTTTTTCCCTTTCAAAACTCCTCAAAAAAATTAGAAGTTGGAAAAAGAATATGAAAATAATTCACAATTAGCTGATGCTATAGAAATATGGAAAGAAAAAAAGGAAAACACATAAATAAATACATTAATTTCTTTTAAAAATAATAAGATACTCATATTTAACACATAAACTTTGAATATTTATGTTTTAGGAATGGAAATTAGGGATGAAAAAGTATACCCGAACCCTATGAGTACCTGCAAAAATATCTTCAAATGAGTAGGGTAAATACTTGCCTAGTGGGGATGGGTCCGGGGGCGAGTATTTACCCTTAAATTTTAATGGGAATGGGTGCGAGTATGGGTACTATAGTACCCATCTTGCCTTATGCCAGCAGCTATTATATATATAATAATTTAATTAAAATGTCTTTTATATATATATATATATATATAATTATTAATTTAATTACTAAAAGATAGTATTGGTTATTGAAGACTTGAATGGTTGAACCCTAACTTTGTTTCTCTATTTGTGAGCTCTGATTCTTTGAGGTAAAATAACCTATCTATTTGTGATCTTATGAATTTCGAATATTCTTTTAGATTTCTTTTCTATTTTGAGTAAATATTTGCCTAATTTGGATTTGCATACAATGCATTATAGACGTACGATCATTACGCTTCATCGGGTTATTTTATTCCACTTCTTGAAAAGAAAATAACTTAAATAAAAATACTTAATAGCATGTTGATACATTTATACATAACTTCTACCCCAACCACACACAATGGAGCTATAGATGGTCAAATAATATCCAATCTATGAAATCATTTGATCTATAGACAGCATCATTGCGGTTAACTAAAAGCTAATTAGTGTCAATGTATTATTTTTGGTAGGTCTTGGAGAGTACCAATACATCATGACCAAGTTTCTAATGATTATGTCAAATGATTAGAACATTGCATTTAAGAATTATTATATTAGATGGTTATGTTTCTAATGTTGTTTGGTTATAACTTATGTTTGAATGATTTAAGGTTTTACTTGGATTGTTTTAATGTTATGTTCGGATGATTTAAGGTTAAGTTTGGATGCTTTTAATGATATGTTTAAATGATTTAAGGTTATGTTTGGATGATATAAGAATGGATTTTCAATTTAGTTGTTAGCAAATTTTTAGTTAATATTTTTTTAATTTATTAACTTTACACATAAGTAAAGTGCGGGTAGCGGGTGTGGATATAAGTATATAGGTACCCAATAGGTACGGAAATGGAGATTAAAGTTGTTACCTGCGTGGATATTGGGACAAGTATGAGTATTTTTTTAAAAGCCAGTATGGAGATGGGTACTATAGTACCCTACCCAAACACTACCCATTGTCATCCTTAGTGAAAATATAATGTCTGTGCACCCTAGACGTGCTTAGGGTTATTGTGCTTTAGCTTGCGATATTTCTTGAGAAGATGCATAATAGCAAAATGAGCATAACAAAGAAATAGAGATTACAAAGTTTGCTGTCTCATTCAATAGTTTCCTTTAATCAAATGTTTTCTTAATTAACAGGTTGGAAGTCAACCAAAAGAGGAAAAATAATAAAAAAATCAATCTTCATGATTTTATAAAATTTGATTTCATTTTATATGTATTACAAATTTTTGTTGTTGTTTATTTCAAGATATCATAAGTTAGTATTTTTGTTTTCATGTGTATTAGGTTAAGATTAGTGACTTGGGTTTGATAGTAATTGTGGGGAAGAGCCACTCTGCACATTTAATTCTTAGGACACTAGAATTTATGGTGCTTGATTTAAATGGTGTGGACTACATTGAAATGGTTGACATATAATCATTTGGAATATTAGAGATGGTGACATTAGAGATTCCATGTAGTGAGTGTGACAATGTTGCCAAGACATACAAGAAGGTGTCATCAAGTGTGAGACCTCAAGCACTAAACAGGATTAAAGATGTTGATGTAAAGACCTTCATTGAGGGGTGCCTTACGGCTAGACTTTTTGCAGCTGAACCGCTCGATCCTTTCTTTAATATACTTGATTATGACAAAAATGATGAATCTAGTGCTTCATGACTAAAATTGTCTTTTATTTACAAGATAATATATTGATGCATTATTTTCTTTTTTTTTTAAATGGCTTATCCGTTTTGAGTTGATAAGTTAATTTGGGGCAAGCTTAATGATTATGTCATTACATTGATTTTACTTTGTTAGGCTACGTAATAAGGTTGAACATGGGTGAAGATAGGGGAAGCACTTGATTTGAGATGTTGATTCTTCTCTTTATAGGGTTGTGAAATTGGACAAGTATTGAAAAGTGGGCTGAAATGGAGATACTGTCATCTTGTACATTCAAAATTCTATCAAAATTTTAATATTTCTCAATAAAAGTTACAAGTCAAGTGTCCAACTTCATTAAATTTTTTTGAAGACAACTAAGAAAATGAGTGATAAATAATTTTAGCTTTATGCTTTTCTGCATGCTACATACAAGATTTGTCAACTCTGCCATTGTAGTTCAAGATTGGTTGATTTGTATTGTTTTTGAAATTCTTTCGGTGAAGAAATGTTTGCATTATGAAATAATCATTTGCTTCATAATATATGTCACTTTTGATATTTCATTTTGATATTATATGCTCAATTATGATATGAAAAATCGGCAACACTTGTTTTAATAATAATTAATTATAAGGTTTAATTATTTTTTTGGTCCCTATAGTTGCACGAATTTTACTTTTTGGTCCTTATAGTTGAAAATAATCCCTTTTAGTCCCTATACATGCACTTTTGGTACTAGTTTGGTTCCTATCGTTTTAAACCGTCATAAATTGAATAAAAAACGCCAAAAATGTTAATTTGTGACGGGTTTTTTTTTACCATTTCATTTTGTGACAGTTTTCTTTTATGGAGTTAAGACACACATGACAGTAAAGACCAAACTAAAGTGCATATATAGGAATTAAAATGGATTATTTTCAACTATAGGGACCAAAAGGTAAAGTTCGCACAACTGTAGGGACCAAAAAAGTAATTAAACCTAATTATAATTATAGAATTTATGTATTGAATTTGACTTGTACAATACATAAATCAAAATATTAGTTAATAAGAATTAAAAAACTAGAACATTTTTATTTTGAGTCAATGACAAATGATTTATGGAGCTAGTTCTTTTAATTTTTTATATGATCTTTAATTTCTAAAAACCGTATTGAGTCTTGAATAATTTGAATTGAATGGGATGAACTTATTTAGGGAGATAAAACTCTCTCAATATCTATTTTTTTCATCTTAAAAAAAATAGGAGCCTATTCATTTGTCAGGTAGACCCAAATTATGTAAATTAAAAAATTTATTCCCTAAAGTGATGGCTTATATGGTAAAAAAAAAAAAAATTAAAAAAAATAGATTTTTTGAAAAAACCAATTTTTCGGCCGGCCCAGCAAACTCAAGATTAAAAAATTTTCGGGTGTGGTATTTTTAAATCTCAACCCATACAAAAACACTCATTTGATAACTCTACAATTTGCCAGCCAAATCAGACTTCGTGATTATGTAATCGGATAAATGGTAAACATTCATTTTAATCTTCCAAAAATATTTTTTTTTTTATGTACAATGGTTACACTGATATTCAAACTTATGATCTCATATATACTACTTCAATCTTCTACTACTAGGTCGACCCTAGTGGCTTATCTTCCAAAAATACATGTGACATTAATTTGTCCTCTAATAAAACTTGACATAAATATATCATTATGAGAAGAGTAAATGTCAATTTTAGTCATTTAAAGTTACATCAATTATGACATTAGTGTAGCCGCTAGATTACAAAAAACAATATCAATTTCGTAATCTGAAGAAAGTTAATGCGGATGCTAGTTTAACAATTATAAATATAACAAATTTAATTCCTAAAAAAATTCCACCAATGATATTCTTAGTGTCTATATAAAAATGTCGATTTTTATAATTAAACAATCAATTTAATTTTTCAGGACCAAAATGTACTGTCATCCATGTACTAGAGCAACTAAACAAGAGGTTGTTTTTATATAGTTTTTATAGAACTGGATAATTATTTTTTTTATACTTTGCAAAATATATACCTAAATTTTTTAAAACTTAACTTGGCGAATATAAAGTTGTTAAAAGAAAAACAAGTGAAAAATAGCAATTGTATCAATGGAGTTACGTTTAGTAAAAAAATAAAAAAAGAATTTGTTAATTTTTACAATAATTATTCTAAAAGCCAAGCTTGTGCAATGCATAGGATAAATGCTTAGTTTACATAACTAAAATTTATAATAAATAAATACTTTTGAATATACAAATTACATTATAATTAAAATTCGTAATAAATAAATATTTTTAAACATATAAATTATATTTTAAATTCATGATAAATAATTTATATTATGATACAAGGTTATTTTTAACTATTAATAATTTTTCTATAAAAATATTAAAATTTAATTTAGAAATAAAGATAAAAATAATAGATTAAAAAAGATAAGAAGTTAATTAAGAAAGATCTCAAGAAACATTCTTGATGAAGAAACATTCTTAAAAACGTTCTTGTTGAAAAATACCTCGTACAAACACTCCTATTCAATATAATTATTCTAATTTTTATATATAAAGAGTTTTAATTGGTTAGAGGTATAATTTTTTTTTTTACATATAATGCAGAAAAATTAAACTAAAAATTTAATTAAATGATAAATTATGGTTTGAATCTATTTTGAGATGAGCGTCTTTGTTTTGTATTCAATGGTGTCGATTGATTCCTCTCTATATATAAACATATAAAACTATCTGCTTTATTATCCTAACATGCTTCTAGCATATCCTCTTATACTTTTAATATCAGTTGAATGGTTTAACAAGTTATAACTAAATATCAAAAATCAATATATATATATATATATATTATCTTCAAAATTTAAATATGTTCCTAACATACATATGATATCCCTCTCTCTATTTTAATTAGAATAATTATTTTGAACAAAAGTGATTTTAACTGCCATTCTTTAACAATGGCATTTTAAAGAATTTTTCTTAACATCTTGTCTCTTTCGTTCTATTATTTTCAATATCTTTAGCTTTAACTTGAATTTTAATATTTTTTAAAAATTATCAATAATTAAAAATAATATTGTATCACAATATAAAACATTCATCATAAATCTAAAATATAATTTATATGTTCTAAAATATTTATTTACTACAAATTTTAACTATAATATAATTTATATATTTAGAAGTATTTATTTATTATAAATTTTAATTATATAAAATAAATATTTATTCTAGGTTTAATTAACTTTTTGGTCCCTATAGTTGCACGAACTTTATCTTTTGGTCTCTATAGTTGAAAATAATCTCTTTTAGTCTTTATGCATACACTTTCGATTTCGATTTAGTCCCTATCGTTTAAAACTGTCACAAATTGAATAAAAAAAGTCAAAAAATGTCAATTTGTGAATATTTTTCACCGCCAATTTTCGTTTTGTGACGGTTTTCTTTTACTAAGTTAAGATACACTTAATGGCAAGGACTAAACCAGTATCGAAAATACAAGTATAGAGACTAAAATAGATTATTTTTAACTATAGAAACTAAAAGATAAAGTTCGTGCAACTATAAATACCAAAAAAATAATTAAACCTTTATTCTATGTAATACATAGACTAAAATACTAGTTTTTATAAAAATTCGTAGAGAATCAAAATAAATAAATAATTAAAAAGAGAGAGAGAGAATAGAGTGGGTATCCACGTAGGAATTGTTGTAACAGAGAGGGGGTGGGCAACAAAGCGACCTCCGGCCCGGGAAAAGTGGAGAGTAGTACGATATCACAAAAACAACCAAAGGGATGAAATGAAACGTTGATTTTGGTCCCAACATGCGCTGAACTGAACGCACTCCTTGTCTTTTAATTCCCCCTTTCGGTTCGGTAGTTGTTTCGAGTTGAGACTCGGTCATGGAGGTGAGGTGCAGAAACACACACACGCAGGGCAGTGGGGTTATATCCCATGTGCCGCCATGTGATCCCGAAATTTCTGTTCCTCGTTTCGGGGCTTATTTTCTCTCCTTTTCCAATTGTTTATAACTGTCTGTTCCCTCCCACACCCGCATCCACTTTACATGTTTTCCACGCGCCGCATCAAATACCAAATATAAAATATTAAAAAGACCTTTTTAAAATTTGAACGATTTCAACAACCAGTTATAAACAAGAAATTATGCTTTGCTTTCTTTCTTGTTCTCTTCCATTAATACGGTGAACTAGGGAGGTTGAATCTAGATCGCTCACGATGTCGATTCTTCCATGAAAACTCTCGCTGGTACCGGCGTTGCCAGCACAATTTGGGGGACGCTTTTTGTCAGCAACACGACCTTCAATGGCGTCAACCTCTCACGACTCCGTAATAAGAAAGGACACACAGCACAGCTTTGTTATTTCCTCACCTCACACAAACTCACTATCATATCATATAATAAGTGAAATGTGTAAATAGCTTTGCTGTGTACTAGTGTGTTTGCTTGGTTGATGCCTTGGGTAACCGTACAATGCGACTCTGCTCATAGTTCTCCGACTAGATTGCTGTTGTTGCTTCATGGTGGACGTTGTCACTGGCCAGGGAGGAAGCTAGGATTAGATGAATGGGGGTTAATTTTAAAAATTAAATTTATTTAGCAAATATATAAGTATTAAATTTTATATAAAATTGTTGAAATGCAAATGTGAATATGAAGTATTACATTGGGTACATTGGATGGAAATAGACAAGCTAAGTAACATAAAAATGAAGAGGACCCGCAAAATCTAATGCCTTAATATTGCAAGTTAGATGTGGTGTCAAGTTGAGAAGTTTACTTGTCTGGTTAGCTTATGGCCCATTGATGAAGTTTTTTTTTTCTAGTGTTTCACCTCTTGTATTTCCTAACAAGTGGTATCAAAACAAACGGTACGACCAAGTGACCGGTTTAAACAAGTAGTCGAATTGATGGTGGATTTATGTATAGGGATCCCTTTTATGATGAAAGACAAATCCCTTCAATCACAATGAGGATCAAAGATAGAACACACAAACAACACCACACAATAAAAATAACATAACAACACAACTTTAACATGGTTTGACACCTTTAATCTACATCCATGGATCCATCTCAATTCATTATCATTATCTCAACAAAAAAAAAAAAAAGATTATAAGTTTTCTAGATAAACTTGAAAAATCATCCCTTCACATGACCACTCTTTCTAGGCCGAGGTGATTTTTCTCATTTCAATAACCTCTATTTATAGACCTAGCATTCTAATATTAAAGGAGAAAATAAATCCCTAAAATAAAAATATCTTTAAATTTAAATAATATCCTTGAGATTTGAAAATTTTGAATTGTTCTCCCAACAAAAATATATTATAATTATGTGTTTTACAAAATAATTCAAAAATATACAATAAAAAATATATTTACATAAAAGATAAATTAAACATTCTTTATTAAAAGACCTAAAATTACAAATGCCAATTGTTAGTTTCACATATCACTAATAACTTTTATTAATTTACAATACAAATTGGCATATATGTTAATCATAAATTTTTACAAAAAGATCCTATTAATTATGTTATAAAAAATTATTAAACCAAAATAAATTCATGTTACTCACTATATTATCTTTTAAAATCATAATAATTAACAACCATTGAAAAAGAATATGCTTTTAGATTGTTAGAAAGTAAGAGAAAAATAATGTTGTGTTATGGCAATGGTCATTATCGTGAAAGCAAATTCCAATAGATATCTGGTGCAACCTGATATTTGGTTTATTTTTCCAAGGTTTACACAATAATGTGTTTAGGCTTGTGTACTCAAAGCTAAGCACATTAGAGCCTAAAAAATAATGACAAGAACAACAAAGATGAGAGAAAAAAAAAGAGAATATATAAAGAATAGTGATAGAATGAGAGAATATTTATTGATGTGTCTCAAAGTTTAAGTTGTCAATCTCATATATAATGTTCCATAAGTTTTTCCTATTTCCAAAGATTAATCATAATTAGTCTTTAATTCCTAAATAATTATAATAAAATCAATAAAAAAGAAAAACTAATAAAATCATTTGATTACAAATGCAATCATTTATAACCTTTAAAATGGCACCAACAAATTATAAAAGAAAAAGACTTTTAAACAAGAAAATAAATGATCTTAAATATTTTGTCTGAATAGAGAAAGAAATCCAATAATCTTCATAATGAAGACTATAAAAAAGGAAATAAAATATTTGTTTAAAAAGAAGAATAAATGTCATTATCTTCACAATAAATATTATAAAAAGATAATAAAATATTTTATAAAAGATAAATAAAACTTAAATATTTCTACAGCTAAACTCCCAAATAGTGGTGAAAATAGGCAAGGTTAGGCTAGCTTTGCTAGGCCTGAGCCTAACATTGGTTAAAAATCTATGGATTGAGCTTGGCTTGTTTACTGGTCATAGGCTTTTCTTAAAGGCTTGGTCTGACCTACATAAAAGCTTGGGTCGACCTATAAGCCTGTTTAAGGGTCTACTTTGTGATAATTTAACAATATAATAGAGGTATAATAATTTATTTAAAAACATATTTTGCAATAAGACCTTTAAATAAGATATAATTTATCTTTCAATAAACTTATAAGCTTGACTCTTTATGTAGTTCAACATGCTTATCATTTAAAAAGATAAATAAATGTATAATTTTTAATACATTATAACAAATTTAATTCAATAATAATATTATTAACAATAAAGATTTATTTATATTTATTTAAATAGGTCACCTGGTTAGGCCTAAAAGGCTTTTTAAATAGCCTAAGCCTACCCTTTTTATTTAAATAGACTTTAATAAAAGTCTTAGCCTAGTCTGGCCTGAGTCTAATGTAGACTAGCCTATAAACTCCTATCGAGCGGCCTAACCTATTTCTATACCTACTCCTAAATACAAGCAATTATCCTAATTATCTTAATATTAAAATATAATGCACATTACAAAAAAGTTAGGGGGGCCAAGGCCTCCCAATGGCCAAAGTATATTTGTCCCTGTCGTTGGTAACTGCAGCTCGAAATGACGAAAAGTGTAATTGGGATAGGGTTTAGAGGGTGTGTCACATGATAAGAAAGGACTTGCAGCTTTTTTATTTTTATTTTTATTTTATTTTATTTTATTAGCTGTAAGTTTTTTATTGGTTGTGTAAGAATGAGGTGTTTAGTTTGTGTCCACCCAAGGATTTTTCACTCTAAACTTAGTCAACTTAATTTTAGTGCAAAAATGGTTCAATTTCATGAGCTGAGTTTATTTTGCCGGCCTTAATTATATGTGTTGTAAGAAAAATGGTTTTATACAATGTGCATGAATTACATTTTTTTTTAGGTAGGATTGCACATCTTGAATGTGTTAAAATGGAGATATTCTTTTTTCCCACTTTTAAAATTCAAATGCACACACCTCAATTTTCAAATGATAAGCAATTTGTATCCCAAAAATGATTAGTTAAAATAAAGAATGCTTGATCTAGCAAATAACAAGAAAAGATTCAAGAGAGTCAATTTAGAAGGTATTCCAGCTCAAGGTTAAGTTCAAAACCACTAAGTATGAGATTTGATTTTGCTAAAGTGAGTAAGGGAAAAATAAGTAATTTTAGTTGTTGATGAGAAAATCAAAGATTGATATTCTAACACATTCATAATTTATTACATATATGTATATAATATTAATCATTATTTTTTTTTCATTAATGATTAAGATTATTTATTTTACTTTCTAAAGTGAGTTACTCATTGTAGGAGTTAGATCCCTGAATACAAAGTATAAAGTTAAGCTTTGTCTGTCTACACTTGTGTTTTGTCTTTTTTAATTTGTCTTTTCTTTTTATAAGAGGGTCCTTATTAACTTTGGGGATGTAAGTTGGTTGAAGAGTTAGTAACATCTTGATTACCTTAAATCTTCTAGTTTTTGATGGCTATTGTAGTAGTAAATTGTACTCAACGCCATTAAATTGTAGTCAATGATAGTTTATTCTCTGACCGGTCCATGTAAGCTCAACTTGGGTCCATTTTGCACTCAACCCAAGTTAAATGTACGATCAGCCCAAATCTGGGAGGATTATCCCCCTATCCTTAAGTCTGAAAAGGTGAAACAACTGATTTTGTTCAAGGATTTACAACAGTTTTCTCATAATTGCTCGATTAAGGCCTCCTTTTCTAGGGTGTCATATGTCAAGGCCTCGACTAATGAAAAGCTTGGTAAAAAAATAGCCAAGCTTTGACAAAGTAAAAATGGATGTTGCTCATAAGTTATCCTAACATATTGTGGTGGAAATGACAAGATACAATGTCAAAAGAGTCTTAATAGATCACGGGAGTTCCACTTATGCCTTATTTTGAAATACATTTGTCGGCCTTATTATCACATCTGACTTGCTTTAGCTATTTAACAATTCACTAGTTGATTTTGTAGGAGATTAAGTCAAAGTTTGTGAATTTGTAAATCTTTAGATGACATTTGGCAACGAGAAGTCAGCCAAGGCCATTCAAGTTAACCACATGGTGGTCAAAGCGTCGACCGCTTATAATATCATAATCAATAGAACAAGCTTAAACACCCTAGGTGCCATGGTCTTTACCCCCATTTGACAATGAAGTATCCCTTAGAGGATGACTCAGTTGATGTAGTTAAGGTCAACTAGCGATAGATATGCCTAGTATCGACCCATACTTCTTATGCTACAAGCTGGCCATAAACATGCAAGCAAAACTTGTGATCCAAAAGAAGAGAAGGTTTGGAGAGGAAACAAGGAAGGCAATCATAGAGGAAACTGAAAATTTAAAAGCATCTAGATTCTTAAGAGAAGTAAAATACCCACCTCGACCAACAAACATGGTAATGGTGAAGAAGTCAAATGAAAGGTGGAGAATGTGTACTGACTTCACAAACTTGAATAAATTCGACCCAAAAGATTTAAACCCATTATCGTATAGTGATTGATTGGTAGATGGTGTATTAGGGTACGAATTGCTGAGCTTTTGGACACCTATCTTGGATACAACAAAATCCAGATGCACCGTATAGATGAAGAAAAAATGACTTTCATGATGAAAGAGGATGATGACTATTAAAAAGTCATACCATTCAAATTGAAGAATGTTGGGGTGACTTACCATAGGCTAATTAATGGACGAAATCTTGGTCAAACAACTCAAGCACTTATTGAGAATGAAGGGATTGAACCCTTGAATTAACGACCTAGGTCAACCCCTTCTCTAAAATGCCCAATAAAGATAGGACACAAGTCTTTGAATTAGTCATAATCTAGCTTCAGGGCTTACCTGTTGAGGGTATATTGTGACTAGAACAAATAGTAAATTGTACTAAAGGCCATTGAATTGCAGTCAATGTAGCTTATTTTTTGATTAGTCAACGTAAACACAACTTGAATTGATTTTATACTTGGTTCAAGTTAGATGTATGACCGACCCAAATGTAAGAGGATTTAGTAATGATTTTGGAACCAAAGGATTAGGGTTGTCTAATTGTTTGTAAAATAATATTACATATAAATCTCTGTAAACACTTTTTCTTTAATGCATCGTTAAATTAACCTCCTAATTTTTATTGAGAAATTATAAATAATATGAAACCAAATTTGACTAATTCTTCCATCAGCGATGCACTGTGTTTTCCGTCAAATGTCAAATTTTATCTTAAGATTATTCAATAAAATAATGCCACATGTCATTCGTGCTTTTTCGTGCAACAGAATTCATAGTAATTAGCAAAGCTGATTTTTATTAGGCCACAAAATTACTTTTCATATATTTAATATCAAATTTAATGACTATTTATATTGTTTTGTTTTTTGGTATAAAGTCACATGTATTCTTTATGAGAGATAATTATGTTCAAATTGGGTATGAACATTATAAACGACAAAGTTCTCCCTCTAAATGTTTAACTTAATTACATATATAGGACCTAAACTCAAGACCAACAGTTAAATTAAAACAATCTTGTACTAGTTGTTCTATGCACTCAATGGTCATCTACATTGTTTTGTTTTGTACATTTACTAAAAAAATTTACACCAAGCATATTTTTCATTTCAATAAAAAAAACATATATCAAAATAAATATATCAGAAAAATAAACATAAAAAAATGCTTGCACAAATTAGACTTTGGTTGGATTAGTGGAGCACGAGGGCTCACTCCTCTCCAAAATCTCCACACTACTATTTTGGACTCGAAAATATGTTAATATTCAAAGTTTCATTTGTCACCTTGTTGGTGGAAGATTTAAAATATTTTAAGTGTTCGAATTTGACTTTAAATAAATATTGACGAAGTTACGGAGAACAAGTTGAAAGGAATGATTTTTATTAACAAAAGACATAACTAAATCGAAGAGTTTAGGTGTTGAAGGTAAAAATCATTAAAACTAGTACGAGTTACACTAATTATTACATTTTTAATGAGGATAATAAATTAAGCTGTAGGTCCCTATAGTTTTATAGACATTTTAATTAAGTTTCCATAGTTAAAAATACTTTAAAAAAGTCTGTATAGTTTAAAAAGTTTGTGATTAAATTCCTACATGCTAATGGTGTTATCACTTTGTTAATTTATATTTAATTGAATTGCGCTTTTAGTCCCTCATCTTTTCTCTTATTTACAATCAAGTCCGTAGGTGATATGCAAAAATGAGAAAGAAATTAATAAAGGTGTTTAAGTTGAAAATTAAACCCCCAACTTTGAAGTTCACCAAATAACACTAAAACTACTAAGCTAATGATTTTATTTAATATATAAATAAAAATTATATTATATATAACTTAAACGGGAGACTAAAATTGCTCACATATTTACTAGTACTAAATCAAATAATATTAACATTATATAAATTAATAATATAAATTAATAATATTAATAAATATAATAAATATAAATTAGTATATATTTATAGGATATTAATACTATTAAATTAATATTAATAAATATATAGTAATAATATTAAAATTAATAAATACTAAAAATATTAAAATTAATATTAATAAATAAAATTTAATAATATATACTAAAGACCAAAATTACATATATATTTACTACTAGTAAATAAACAATATAATATTATAAAACAAAATAGACAATAATTTATACTTTTTAATATTATATATCTCAATTATAATTTAATCAATCTATTTTAAATAATTTTTTTTTATAAAATTGTGTTGTTTTAATTTTTAATTTTTTCTCTGCATATTTTAGTAATAGAAATAAGATATTATTATCGATGAAATAATTTTTTATATATATTTTACTAAAAAAAGTATATTTATATCATATATTTTCAATTATCCTTCTTTTGATATATTTATATCATATCTAATATATTCAAATCTTTCTAGAAGTTTATTAATATATACTAATTTATATATATTAGTGAACTTTGAGAATGAGGATTCAAATTCCATTCATGCTGACAAATATATATTATTAATTTATATTTATTAATATTAATTTTAATATTATTAGTTTATACGATGTTAATATTATTTAATTTAGTAATGGTAAATATATGTGCAATTTTGTTTAAGTTATATATAATATGCATTTCATTTTTATATCAAATAAAGTCATTAGTCTTATGGTTTTAGTGTTATGGACTTCAAAGGTGGGGGTTTGATTCCCACTTTTAACACTTTTATTAATTCTTTTTCCTTTTTTGCATTACACTTATACTCGGATTTGATTATAAATAAGAGAAAAGTTAGGAGATTAAAAATGCAATTAAGTTAAATATAAATTAATGGAGTTATAACACTGTTAGTGTGTAAGGATTTAATTACAAACTTTTTAAATTATAAAGACTTTTTAAAAGTATTTTAAACTGTAGGGACTTAATTAAAAACTCTATAAAACTATAGGGACCTTTGGATTAATTTAACCTTTTTAATAATTTTGTATAAAATGTAATTTTTATCAATACTATTATTAAATTATAATTATATGTATAACAACAAAAAACTTGTTGAAGGGCCTAGCCTTTCACGCTGCTTTAAGAGAACTTCTTTCATCAGCCCTAACGAGTCACCTCACTGGTAGCATTCCTGACACTTGAATTTTTTTTTAAAGGGGTCACTCGAGCTTTCACCGATCCAAAACCCTTGATTGACCTTGCCTTGACATGAAAAGCTTCAAACTTGGAGGTTCTGTTGTTTGCCTTTTTCTAACATACCTTAATCAACCACCCTGTCAGTTAAGCTAGGGTAAGTTCAACCAATTGCCCCAGGTTCTTGCTCTTTCTTATAGCTTATGTTGCTTTTGAGAACAAATTCGAAAACACAATATTATCTTCCTAAAACTATAGGAGCAGCTCTACCTATGAACGTTCTTCCCCACGTGGTAATTGAACCCACTAGCCTTGTTGCTGCAAGCTCACTGGAGTAGTTTCCTTCCTTTAGCCTTCTTGCCAGGCCAGTTTCTCGGCAAAGACTCAAAGTAGATCAGGGAAGGACAATTCTTTTCTCTAAAGAATGTGGGTTGACATAAGCAATTAAGGATTTGACATGAACTCCCACCTTTCTTATGAGTGTGGGTTCAAATCTTCCTTACGCCATTTTCCCTGTTTGGTGGGCAACTCTCCCTAGGGAGATTCCTTGGCGCCTAGTGGTTAGTTGGATAGCTACAATTAGGTGAAATTGCTCTTGGTTCAGGCCTGTGTAATAATCCTCCCGGCAGTATTGTGGGTGCCACCACCCTGTTCTACCATTTTTCTTGTGACAAAAAAAAAAATTATAGTTATATATATTACTTGAATTATCTGTATCAAGTCTTATAATATTTAAATAACAATAAAAAATAATTAAATGGTTTATATTTTCATACATTTTAAAAATTTATATTAATTACATATATATATATATATATGTATATGTATGTATGTATGTATGTGTATGTATGTATGTATGTATGTGTATGTATGTATGTATATTAACTCAATGGTGAATTTTGAGACAAGATTATAACTCGTGTAAATAAACTAATCCTCTCTATATTAAATTTTGTAGTGCATGGAAGCTTTTTCGTCTTCTTTTACATAGTATTTGGTTGGAGGGAGGGGAGGTTTTCTTAAACCTTTCTTGCTTATTTCAATTTTTAAGACGGAATAGGAGGGGAGCGAAATCCATCCTTACCCAATTTTGGCTTTCTTTCAATATTAGGGGGATTTGGAAGGAAGTGAAGGATAGAGTTATTTTAATTTTAAAATCTCTCCTCTCTCCTTGTGAGTCAAATTAGGATGGACTTATTTCTCATCCCTTTCCTCCCTTCCTTCCCAATTATCTAACCAAACAAAATATGTAAATAAAATTCTCTCCTTGTCTTCTACTCCCCTCTCCTCTATTGAACCAAACAAAGCCTTAATGGTAAAGCATTTCCCTTTCCTTTTCATCTTAGTTGCAAATCATATTTTGTGTGAATTTATCTAAGAAAACTTTGAAAATTATTGTAAAAATTAATTATTAATTTTCTTTTCTTTTGTTGGTTGCCTTGTTATATAATACTACTTTTGTCTTTATATATAAGACTCTTTTTGAGGAATTTGCTCATCCCTTTTTATAAGACTCTCTTCAAATTATCTCTTGCATTAATTTTTTTTTTACCTAAATTCCTTAATTCCTTTATAATTTTTGTAGTCAATAAACAATAAATACTATAAATTAATAAAATAATCTATTCTTTCTCTTGTGAGGATTAGAAAAAGATGATTAACGCATATTAATTAATTAGATGGAAGCAGTGTTTAAAAATCGGCGTAGACCGGCCAGTCGGACCTGGAATCAGTGGTGCAACCGGTTTGAGCCAGTGATTGGATCGGACATGCCATCGACCCGGTTTGACTCGGTGGGTTGACTGGTTGAATCGGCCGGTTGAACCGGTGAACCGTTAGGTTGAAGCAATCAGTTGATCCAAATTGGTTCAATTTTTTTTTTTAAAAAAATGTGAAATGACGTTGTTTTAACTATAACTATTGAAAAAAAACTCTGACTTATAATATAATTTATATATTTAAAAATATTTATTTACTAATGAAAATAATCACCAAAATCGTGAATGCAGGTGTGTGTATAACATAAATGTCTCTTGTGTTAACATGAATGCATAACCTTCATTCACTTGTTCTTGTTTGTTTGACCTTAATGCGTAACCTCTAGTTTTTCACCCTCATCTTAAATATAATTGTTGATTGTTTATTTTTTTTTGGGTTACACATCACCATTAAAATTTAATTTAATAAATTATATAGGTATGAAATTTACATGTCATGAATATTTTCAAATTTTTTAATAAAGACCGGGTCATACAGTTCAATTAGTAACCCTCCGGTTTGACCATTGACCCAGTGCCCTGACCGAATCAATGACCGGTCCTAGTTTTAAAACATTTGATAGAAGAGTAATTTTAGAAAAATAATTACATTAACTAATTTTCTCAATTTACGTGAATTAATTAGAAGAGTTATATATAAGAATGGAGGTAATATGTTCGTTTTGAAGTTACAAAAAAAAAGGGGGAAGGGGGCGGCTGCATTAGTGATTCATGCTACAATAAAATCTCAGCCTTCTGTTTTCCATATATATGGGGCGTATGTCACGGCAATCAAAATCATAGACAATAAATTCACTGATGTTTGATTACCTTTTAATCATTGACTAATACACTCACGAGAGGAATAAGCAAAATTAACTTTTATAATGACCTTTTGACTTTTTGGTTATGTTTAGAAATTAAAAGTTAGATTTTCACGCAAAAAATTTCATTTCCAATATATTTTTTTAATCTAATAGTTTATAAAATGAAAAATAAAATAAAATTGAAATGAACTTAATATTTTAATATTTTATTTATTTTTATAAATATTTAATTATATATTTAATTTAATAATAAAATATTCACTCTCCCTTCTCCTTCAAAATCACATATTAATTCCCAAACAAATTCATAAGATATGAGATGAAATTATTTACTTTGAGTAAATGTATCAACGAAATTTATAATGTCTCCAATAAATATGAGTTTAACTTTAATATATTATTTGTGTAAAATTTTTAATATTATCAACCGATTAAATAAATTTTAAAATTTAAACAATTATTATAAAAATCAATAATTTTTAATGATACAACAAATCATGATTGGTTGATGAAGTAAAAAATCTGGAAGAGTGTTAGTAACATATTTTTTAACACACTCTTTTTAACATATTCTTAACTATTGATCGAAACTTATTGAAAATTAAAAAATCACAAGTGAATCTCATTAAATGAGAAGTGAGTGTGAGACCATAATTATGATTTTCAATAAATTTTAGCAATAATGAAGAATATATTCAAAAGAGTGTGTTAGAGAGTGTTTGTTGCCAGCATTTTTTTTTATTAATTAAAATTTAGGAGGAGGGGATGATGCCTCGGTCCAAGGTAAAAAAAGCCTATTTGTTGCTAGCATTTCTCAAAAATCTTTACACTATCAGTATATATATAAAATAATATTCATGTGTTATTGTATCATCATTATATTAATTATTTGACACATTCAAAATTTAAGCAATTTATATATAAACAATGAAATTAGAGTTTAATGAATATGCATTATCAGTATAAAAGTTTTTATATTGTCAATCAATCATAGATCATTCCTGGTATGACTTTTAAAGTAGTAATTATAAGGATTTGTCTTTTCTAAAGTAAGGAGATGAACTTTAGAAAATAAAATACATTCACAATAATTAATTAGAAAATCAATAGTTGAGAATTATGAAAAATCAAATACATATATAATAAAAAATTAAAATTTATTACAATTTCAACCATTAATTTCTAATTAATGATTATTTTAGCACTTTATCATCTAAAGTGCACTCCCACCTTTCAAAGGAGTCAAATCCTTATTATAAAAGTTAGCAAGCTTATTAGATATAACAATTAATAGGAGTGAAAATAGGTTAGGCCAGACATTGGTAGGCTAGAGCCTGACCTTTGTTAAAAATATAAAGCTTGAGCTTAACTTATTTATCTATCGTGACCTTTTTTAAAGGTTTAGCCTGACTTGCATAAAAGTCTTGTTTGGTCTATAAACTTGTTTAAAAGCCCATTTAGTTATAAATAGGTCTATTGACTTCAAAAGGTTTGTTGGCCTAAGAAGGTCTATTAGTATAAATTATACATTTTTTTATATTATTATGTGTAATGTAGTATTACATATAATTATGTATATACAATATAACATAATATATAATATGAATATATTATATTGTATATATGTATATAAATAGGCCGACTATTAGGCTTAATAGGATTTTTTTTAAGGCTTAAAGTTGACCTTTTTACTTAAACAAACTTTTAAAAAAGCTTAAGTTTAACCTTTTTAAAAAACAAGTCGGGCTAGGTTAGACCTTATGTAGGTTAGGTCATAAGTCCTTGATAGACTATCTGGCCTTTTTCTACCTGTGGCAATTAATAATTAGATGATAGTATATGTATATATATATATATATATATATATATATATATTACTTTATCAATGTATATATTATTATTTTCATTTCACAATATGCTTAACTATTAAAAAAAGGCCAAAACTTAGATATAGTACCTTAGGTGCTATTAGTACTATTTTTCAATCAGAGGTGGAGTTTCGTCTTAGTAATCTCCATAATAAACATATGCATTAAAGAATTGTGCAGATTACAGAGGTGAAACTTCACTTTTGATTGAAAAACAGTACCAATAACACTTAAGGTACTATATCTAAGTTTAATCCTTAAAAAAATTGGAACTAGAAGAATAATGTATCACTCAATTAAATTCTTTTAAGGTTTAAGTATGTTTTTAGTTCCTATAAAATGAGTAAATTTTGATTTTAGTCCTTTTAAAATTTTTTCTTTGATTTTCATCCCTCAAAAATATGAATAATTGTTTTTGGTCCCTATTGTCATATAACAGTTGTTAACTGCTTATGTATTTAATAGAAAGTCAAGTGATCATCTTATGTGACACTTACTAATGTCTACAGTAACCATGTGATATCTCTAAAATATTTTTTTTTAGATTTCTAAAATAAATATTATTTATCGACTTTAAAATGAATGTTAGGGACTAAAATAGTGACTTTAGATTTTGAAAGAATGAAAATCAAAGAAAAATATTTTACAGAAACCAAAATCAAAATCACTCATTTTAAAAGGATAAAAAATAGTTATTTCAAATTTTAGAGGAATGAAAAACAGAAAATTTTTTATAGGGACCAAAATCAAAACTTGCTCATTTTATAAGGACTAAAAACATATTTAAGTCATTCTTTTATTTTGTTGACGCTATTAATATTAAATAGTAGGAGATATGTTGATCTAATATTTATGAAAATAATGATGAATCCCCAAAGTGGATTTTACAATTCAGCATTTTAATTATATAGTAATATCTTGAACATGAATAAATTTAATTTTAGACCTGAATTTAAATATGTTGAGAATAGAATAACGTGATTATATATATTATTCCTTTTAATATATAGAAAGGTATATATCATAGTAGGTCATTAAACAATAAGTATGAGTAAATTAGTTACAATTTAATTTTAATTTTATTTTCAAAATATTTACATTGTTTAGGTTTTTAATTTGAATTTGATTAAAAGTAAGAAATATTGTTTCTAAAAATGTGGATAATTTACTCAAGATTTATTTGTATTTGTAATGTATTAATTGATTACGTTTTAGTTTTAGAATTTAGTTAAAATACACTCACAGTACAAAATATTTTTTATACTAATTTCCAATTATCAACCACTATATATGCTAAACATTGGGAAAGGTAAAAAAATTCAGAGAATGAAAAAAAAGAGAAAAGTTATCTTAGGAAAAGAAGATAAAGAAAAAAAAAACTTAAAAACAAGAAAAAAGTAAACAATAATGCAGAAGATAGATTTAAAAGAAAAGATACAGAAAAACAAAAAGGTTTTAAAAAAAATCTAATATAAAAAGGATAAACAAAGAAAATAATTAAAAAATAAACCGTAAACCAAACAAACTAATTTGATAGAACAATATACAACAGAGAATTTATATATAATATGAATTCCTTATATATATTTAAATTAGAAAATCATTTGAAATAATCATAATATTTATTTTATTAAAATTATTAAGTAGATATTAATTGATTGATTTAAATATTTACTTTGACTAATTTATAATAATTTTATATTTATAATTGTTGAAAAAATAATCAAAAAATATGTTTTAAAGCATAAAATATAATAATTGTGTGCTATATTCTATGTGGGCAAAACAATCTTTTACAAAATATAATAGATAATAGATTTTTTTTAATTAAATTTATTATTAAGATCATGTTTATATTAGATTTTTTGTTCAAGATTATACTTTGATTGATGGAACTGGACTTAGATTCTCTAAACAAGTCAAACTCGAGCTTTGTAGATGGGAAAATGGTTGTTGGGACGGGAGACTCCACTAAAGCAGGGCCGGTCCTGACATTTTATGGGCCCTAGACGAAATAATAAATAAGGGTCTCTTATGTATAAGTATTCAAAAATGTAAACATATATTACATAAAAAAATAGACACATAATTTAATTAAAACTGATATTTTTATCACATTAAACAAATAACATAATTTTAACAAATCTTAAAAAGATCTATAATATTTTTCATTTAATTTACTTCTACATTATCGTCTATCATCGACAAAATATTATCATTTTAAATTAAATTTTACATGAATTTTTGCTCTTTATTAATATACTAACTTTTAATTTTATCTAGTACTTTAGTCTATGTATTGTACAAGTTAAAGATTTGTTTTTATATAATTATAATTATAATTCATAATAAATAAATATTTTCAAAATTTTAAATTATATTATTATTAAATTTTATAATAAATAAATATTTTTAAATATATAAATTATATTTTATATTTATGATAAATAATTTAAATTGTGATATAATGTTATTTTTAAATTAAAACGAATAGTTGATGAAAAAAAATCAAAAAGATAAATGGAGGGTAGTTTGACATGATTGAGAAAGATATTTTTTGATTAATTGTAGAGAATGTGTCTGAAATGCACCTTTCAAGGAAAGGAGAGAAGGGGTTGAAATTTTCTAATTGAAAGAGTGAGGGCTATATTATCCAAGTTAGGATTTTTGAATTAATGTGTAGGAGTAAATTCCTTTATAATTTGAGTTTTTGTTTGTGTTTTTTATATAAAAAAACAAAAACTTTAAGTATACGCATTATTATATATCAACTACATGTTTGTCACAATGAGCTAGAAATTCATTTAACATGAACTGATGAATGTAATACATCATAAAAAAAAATTAACAATTAAGATAATAGTACTTTATAATGACATATCACATTTTTATTTAGATATAAAAAAAGAGATATGATAAGTGATAGCAATTTTAATTTATTTATAAAAATAACATAAAATAATATAATTTTTTTTATCACACAACTATATAATTTTATTTTTATTTTTTGGGCCTCTCCCAGCCATGGTCCCAGGGCCATTGCACCTCTGGACAAGGCCCAAGGCTGGCACTGCACTAAAGGTGACTAACTTGGTTCTCCGGTAAGAATTAATCATCAACAAAATCAATGGATACTTTATACCTATAACATGATAACAAAAAAAAACTTTTATAAAATATATATAATAGATAATGGATTATTTCTTAATGAAAATTTACATTACGACTATGTTTATATTAGATTTTTTGTTCAAGATTATAATTTGATTGATGGAAAATAAGCTATTAGTATTTTATATTGTTCAAACTTGTTTAATAATTTAGATTATAATTTTTTTTACAGTTTTAACAAAAGAAATATTTCTTATTATAATAAGCAAAATTTAAGAACTTATAATTAAAAGTTAACTTTTATTTTTACATTTTAGGTCCAACAATTGATTATTTTGAATATAAAAGCAATTATTGAAAATTGGTTTATATTTTTTTTGTAATTTTATTTTTAGAAGGTGATTGTTTTATATAACTCAAACAATATAATAGTTTGTCTTAAATTTTATTTTCATTTAACCTATCTAGATATAAAACTTAATTCATGTAATTGATTGGGTTTAATTATTAATTTGGTTTCTATTCTTATCCGTTGTTTTGACCCCTTTTTTCCAAATTACTCGTTTGATTTGATACGTTCATTTGTCCGTTAATTACTAATTAATTTTCTTTAATGAACTATTTATTTGGCCGGCTGTTGTAAAATCAGTGAAAGGAACTTGGCGAGGAGCGCGTGGAGTTCGGAAAAACTGGACAGATCTAAAGGTGGGCCCACGGTGTGCCCCCCACAAATGTAACAAGCACCGTTAGATCCGGAAAGGTGCATCATAGCCGCACAAATATTAAATGACATTTTACACCAATAAAAAGAAAACTTTTACATAGGTTTGTTGATTATAATTATTTTTTAGGGGTCTAATCTCTAATGGGATCAAACTAGTCAGCTTTTTAATTAGGGTTCGAGAAAGGCGGGGTTCAGTAATATGTAGTCTCTTTGGCCAGATATTCTTCTAGGGATTGATGGAAAAATTAAATTAAATTAAAATAAAAAAGTTTATAAAAACGCCTAAATTCTCCTATAAATACCACACCTTCTCCTCCCCTACACCTACAGCTTCTCTCTCTTAGCTTAGCCTCTCTTATTCTGGACCTCTCTCTCTTGCTCTTCTTGATTAGGGTTCTGATAAGTTATGAACCTTTCATGCCTTTTTTTTTATTTTTCAAAAAAGAAAAAACTTATATATGGGCTTGTGGGGTATCTTAAGTCTTCAATATCATGGCCCTCTTTGTATTCTTCCACAGCTTTCTTGAACTGCATCCAAAGAGTTCCTTTGCATGCATGCCATGGCACTCTTGCTCCCACACCTTGCTTTGCGGTTCAATAAAGCTGTGGGAAGATACAGATAGGGTCAAAAACGAACTAGCTTATCTCAAACATGAGATTCTACTCTAAAGCATGCTATATCCAATTATTATATATTATATACATAGGATAATGTTTTGATGTTTTTTTTTTCCCTTTTCTTTTGTGATTTAACTTAATTTAAATCATTTTCAGATTTAAAGCATTGACTTTTTAGATATATCTTTATTATGTGATCAGAATTTTCAGATGAAGTAATATGAGAGAATAAACTTGTACCAATTGGGTAGATTTGTGACGATGACGATGGTGATTCCCCAACCAACCGTCTTCTTCTTCTGGAATTAAACTGATCAGGTATTGATTCGATCGATCCAAAATCAAGGGAATTTCAGCTCCCGATTTTGATAGATGCGGAATCACTATGCACATTTTATTTTCAGATCTTATCATAATTAATTTGTTTAAAGTCCGTCGTATTTGTTTGCCTTAAATTTTATTACCCCTATTAACTTCCTCTTAATTAATTTTGTCCAGCAACTCCAGGCTTAAACGAGGAACATCTATTTGGAGATGGTGGTGGTTAATTTGCACATGAACATTATTGATTTGTGATAATGCATCGTATAGGCGTAGCCGTTTGATTTGAATTTTTTTTTTGTTTTTGTGCTCTAGGTAGCTAGTCTTGTCTGTGCTGAATATAATAATTATAATTTTAATAATTTCAGCGTTAGCTGCTTCTGTTCTTTTCGTCTCTGTGCTCACCTTATTAGCCTTTTTCTTTTGTTTTGAAATGGTCTATGTGTAGCCTCCAATGCAGGCATAAATTACAACTTACAGTGGATCAATGGTCATCATTGAGATTTCTATATAGAACATGTATCACTCAATTCATTAAACCTTTGATCTGTACTTGTACTGTTTTAGTCGGCAAAGTTACAGATAGTTCAGTAATTTAATATATATTCCAGCCTACAGATTCGGCATAACCACAAGTTAGTATCTATTAATTAATCACAATTGATTTTCTGTATTGTTACTTATATTTTATTAGCAAGCTAAGAACTATTATACGGTTCTTATCTTGACTAACAAAAATAAAAGAGAGTATATCTAGATTCATATCCTAGCTTGCTAGATCAAGATATTCTTTTTAAAAAAAATCTGCAAGTCACAACAAATATTTTTTGTTTTGGGTGCACGGGACTAACTAGAAGGAACATTTTTCAGTTACAGATTGTTAGACAATGGACCACAGAGAGGTGACCATACTGCCTTTATCTCTCGTATGGAACTTCCAACAACTTATGAATGCTTTAAAGCCATTGGTTGGTGACCCTAGCAAAAGGTTAGGTGAAGCTTTTATGGAAAAGATTAACCATAAGGATCCTCTCAAAAATTAACCTCCAGGACTGTATTATGGTGATTCTTGCCATAGAACAAACAAAGCTACCTAAAAGCAATGCAGAAGCAGCTTGTGAAGGAAACTAGGGTTTTCTTTTTCCCAATTAAGTTAGTGACAACCATGCTGCAGGAAATGGGAATTTTAGACCACCTGCGAGTACTGTTTTTTTTCCTTTATCTTGCTTCCTAGTGCTGAGAATCAGTTCAAACGAGACTCACTTTTGTGCCTCCCGAAAGATTTTGAAATTAGAAACGGTAAAAGCATTTTCAAGTTATAGAGACAGGAATTGATCTTGCATGGCCTTGAAAAAGAAGTGGCCGATCCCGATATTAATATCAATAGCCCACAAGGTTATTTTTCCTTCATTTTGTGTCTGACTATTAAACCCGACAAAATGGTGAGCTTCAGCGCCATCAACTTTACAAGGACTTTTAGTTGGTGCATTCACGAGCACTATGAGTCCATCCAATAAACAAGTCCACCTATTTTTTATTTTTTTCCTTTTTCAAAAGACAATGTAAAAGTCATATGAGCATGCCACTTTATTTGCAAGATCAATATCCTAATCCTACTGTAACCCACTAATCTAACATACATATTCTTACTTGTTCCTTATTCTATGGCTTTGTTTGTTTGCTTGTTTGTTTTTTTATGTGGAAGATAAATAACTTTAAACTGATTGAACATGATGTTCTGCTTTTGCTTGTTTGGATATATACTGTTCTTAAAAAATGCCTTTTCACTCATGGTTATCCCTGCTATTATTTCCTTTAATTTAATAAATTGTGATGGACCTGATGCGCTGTAGTCAAATGATGTGGATTGGGGGAGTTGTTTGTCTGATTTAATTATATATACTTCACTGGTTTTTACTTTGGAGAAAGATTAATCTGAAAAAGTTAGATTTCATTGTGCTCCGTGATGTGCAAGAGTGGAAGATCGGTGAAAAGTGTTAAACGACAGAGAGGCAATATATTAATAGACAATCCTCTTGATCTTGCTGTCTTACCAGTGCCACTTTTGTCTTGTGGCTAACAACTATCACATTTTAAAATTATTAAAAATTTATAGCCCTTGATGAGCTTTTAGCTTATCACGTTGTATTGATCGATCTAGCTATCTAGAATAAGTGTTCAATATTAATTGGATTATAACTCTGAAAGACCGCCCCTAAACAATGCTATGATGGATCCATTCTTCTGGTTAATATTTCTTTTTCAGGGATATGAAAACCGGATGCAAGCTTGTCTATATGTTTCCAGCATTTATTGAGTGTATATATACTTTTCTGCTTTTGTATGCAGTCACAGTTAATTAATCTTGCTTCCACACTCATTAAATTTTAAGTCCTTTAATTTTAATTTTGGTAATATTTTCAATCCTTTTCTATCCCTTGACAAACGAAAAGAAAGAAAGAAAGAATCTAAGAAATTAATTGCGTAGCTTCTTGGAATGTCAGGTTAAATGCACATACTGCCTGAGGCATACATAATACACAAGTTGAAACTTATACTTGAATATAATCATCATGATTTTTCTGTCCATGTGTACGATTTTTAATTTCCCATCATGGGTCAACATAGTTTCCTTTTTTTGTTATTTTGGCACTTTCACATCAGAAAGGGGGAACGTGTTATTATTTTCATTGGGCGTCCTCTATTTGTATGGGTGGCTCATCACCGAGTCACTTACGTCAATAGCATACCCTACCATTGATGGTGGGCATGTATTGTTATTGTTGTCATTTCATTACTCATTTATTCAGGTCACTGTAAATAAGACTCATTTTTCCAATCATCTTTCACGGGGCGTGTAATGTGAATACAGAAATACAGAGCCAATTCGAACGGATCCTGCCGACATTATGCATAATATGACAATCCTACATACTTGATCGGAACCGGTTTTATGCCCTTCTAATGAATATGAGGCTCACAATTGATCACCATCATGAATAACAGAAAAATATCTAATACACTTTGTTGGTTGTATATAGTGCTACTTATCAATGGATTATAGCTTGACAAATGGGTGTCAATTTCCACAAGCAATTGCTCCAATTAGTAGAACGGACATTGTTTAAGATCACAGTTTACCCTTGCTTGGTGCTACCTACTTTTACACTTGAAATTCAACCATGTAAACGTCTTACCTCCCTCTCCCATTAATAGCACCTTGATGTTGATTGGAGTACAAAATAAGCACAAAAATATTTTTGGTTGACCTATAGAGAGAAAATTGTATTGGTACAAAAATTTTGTTTAAAAAGTTATGCAAGTGAGAGAGGAGAAGAGAAAGGAGTATGGAATAATATGGTTGGTAGGAGTGTTCAAAAAAATCAAATGAACTGAACTGTTTGAGAAATGAACTATAAAAACTAGACCATTTTTATAAAAAATTGAACTCAACCATTTTTTTATAAAAAAATCAAACTGCATTGTTTGAAAACCAAATCAAACTGTTTGAAAACCAAACTATCTAGGAACAGAACTGAATTGAACCATAAAAATTGAACCAGTTTTATAAAGGGGTAAAACTTCTTAGTGCAAAAAAATAGTTTAGTTTGATTCAACGCATTTCAATTCGATTCAAAGAGTTCAGTTCAATTCAAAGTATAGTTCAGTTCGAAATTGAGAAAACAGTTTGCCAAACAATTCAGTTTGGGTCACTTGAATTGTTTTCTAATACAATTCGATTCAGCAAATTGTTTTTCCAGGTCAATTCAATTTTCACACAGTTTAGTTCATGAATTTTGAACATCCCTAATGGTTGATGTGATGAAGAATGATAAAAAAAAGTAATATTAATTATAAAAGATATTGTATAAGTTTATTGTAAAATAATAATAATGATAAATGTCCACCCTATTTTGGGGTGGACTGAGGTGGGAAAAAGAGAAAAATAGAAAGAAAGAAAAAAAAGGAAAATAGAAAAAATAATATATGTGATAAGTGACGTGATAAAAATAAAAGAAGAGAAATAGAAAGAAAATAAGATGGAAAAGAAAATGAGTTTATATGTTGAGTATGAATAAGTGATCTCGTCTATAACCTACCATTTTTCCTAAAATTCTATTTCAAAATATGTACGGATCCTCAAGCGGTGCTTTGCCTTTTCCCATGCTCAATCCATGTCTAAATGGATCTTCTTTTTTCAATTTATTTTATTTTTTAAAAAGTATGATACCAATGCTTATGCTTTGCTACCCAAGATTTTCTTTTGATTCTATACGTTACTCTAGGTAAGATGAAAGCATCTTTGAAGAAAAATAAAAGGAATTATTTTATAACGTGTTTATATAACTAATTTTTCACTCTATTTTTTTTTCTATCACGTCTTTTATTTTACACTTTTCTCTCTTCTCTTTTATCTCTCTCAATTGCAGAAATAATTATGAAAAAAAACATAAATTAATAAGAATAGAATTTCTAAAATAGATGGTAGATATTATTTAGATGGACCATTAATTATAAACAATTATGTCTGTGTTAAAGTTGCCTTATTCGTTAGTTTAGTGAGATAGATCTTTCTTCTTCTTTTTTCTTTTACTGTGAGTGATAATTAACTTCTGAATTGAAAGTGATTTAGGTAATTTTTTTTCAAAACTCCTAACATTATAAGTGAAATGCATCTTAAGACTCCAAGTCCCAATATACTTTTATGCTTTGTTTGGATTAAAAGTGAAATGGAAAGAAAAGAAATAAGAGAAAAAGAAATAAAAGAAAAAAATAAAAGAAAAATAGAGTAGAAAAATATATTGTTTGGATGAATAGAAGTTAAAAAGGAAAGAAGTAAAAAAAACTATTTTCGCTTGTTTGAATGAGTAGAAAAAAGAGTCAAAATAAATAAATAAATTGTGTGAAAAATATTTTAATGCTAATTAAAATAAATTTAATCCAGAAAAATCAAACTTTTTACTCTATTATTTTTTTCTTAACAAAAAATTATTTATTATTTTTCAAATATTGTATGTTATAAAAAATTATTTAATTTTTTCAGAAACTAAAAAGGAAAAAATAAATAAGAGATATCTTTCTTCTCCCTCCTCCCCTCCCCCCAAAATGCCAATTTGGGAGGCAGGGGGAGTTTTTTCTTGAGTCCCATAGAAAATTTCCTTTCTAAAAATTTGGTATTTCTATCTTATTTTCTTACTTTTCATTTCCTTTTTTTTTTTTTCTATTTTTCCTAAAACAAAAACAAATAGCTTTCATAAGTGGGATGAACTTATAAATGTACAAATTCTTCCAAAATTTGAATCATCTCATATATATTATTGCAATATAAAAGAGGTTGCGAACCTAATTGTCTCGTATTGTTAAATTATATAAAAGGTTCTGGCTTAAACACTTAATAAAGATACAGATAATTTGTTTCTATCTTCCCAACATATTGGTCATGTGACAAGAGCGAACCCAATATCCGAAATCTTCAGTGTGATGTTCTTTCTTTGGGTGTATGGAATACACACACACACATCCTGTTTTTTAGTTAGTTAGAGTACGTTAACAAAGTAAATCGTAGGTGTATTTTAAAATATATTGTAGTTATAACTTGTTATCGTATTCTAACTAAAAAATAATACATACACTTATTTTTTAATAGGAATACATTAACAAGCTACACCATAGTATATTTTAAGATACATTATAATAATAACTTACTAACGTATTTCAATTAAAAAATAAGTGTATATATGATAGCAATATATATATGCAAACTTTTAGTGACCCAAGACCATGAGTAATGTATACTCCTTTATTGTTAAAAAAAGAAAAGAAAAAGGAATCTGTGCTCTTTTTGAATTGTTTATGCCTTGCAGAATGTCTTTCTAATTTCACATAAACGACAAATCAATGTGTAAACAGAAAATATTAAAGAAAAAGAAAAGCAAAACCAATTTATTGGGCTTTTAATTACAATAATTTTTTGTTAGGTGCATGAATCCGAACATTCCCATATATACCTTTGTTGAGGTGGGAGGTGGTGGGGAAGCCTTGCCATCAAAGCAAGAGGCCCATTGGCAATAGTGCAATTAAAATTTTCTTAAGTGGAATTTAGGTTAACATATTAAGAGCGGACAGAAACAACGATAGCAAGTCACACTGCATGGCAACTGACACGTTCCTGTTAGCTTCAGACATAAGAAATAAACTGCCACATTTATTTTTCTTCCTTCTAAAAAAATATAAAATAAAAAAGGGCTCTATATATTCAACAATGGTGTCAAAAGCACGAATAATTCCGTACTAGGAAATTTAACTCAGGATTCAGTTCATGTCATTGAAGGCTTCACTGTGTATCCATGATCAGTTGTGGCTCTGTCTCTCTGGTAACTCACACGATGTCGTGTCACAATTCACAAATCTGTTTCATGGTATACTCAATGGGTTTCGTGTGCCCGTGTTCAAAATTTTCACTATTTCCCTGAACGCTGTAAAATAAATAAAATTGGGCAAATATATATAGATAAATATTTTGGTGCATTAATTGTTACCGAATGTATTTAGTACCATCACACTAGCTCTTCATCATCAACATACTAATCATATCCATTTTATACGAAGATGCACAGAAATGCCATGCCTCCGTGTCTCCCTGATTTAATCTTATTTTTGGTGGTCCTACTTCTCTGCACAACTTGTGGCTAAGCTAAACGTTGCAAGTGTATGTAAACACATGCGTTATATTTGGTAAAGGCTCTCTCTTTTTATGTTGTTTCCCTTACACAATAGCAATACTATAATTAATCCCCATTCCCTCTCTCTAGGCTAACAATTTACATAGCTAGATTCTGCCATACCCAGAAGCTTATTCGGGTGAAAATTCAATTGATTTTCAGATTGGTATGCTAAATTGGGTGTATTTAGCTCTTTACAACAATGCAGTCTGTAACATAGACAGTGGTCTAGACAAGTACGTGACCACGTGAGCGTGTAAAACTGTAATACGAGAGCAACTATGATAAATTAAATTAACCAAGATTTCAGCACCAAGTTGGGTTTCTAGCGAGAAAAAGACAGGCAGCCAGAGGAGGGTGAAAGAGAAAACGAGATAGAGAGAGAGAGAGAGAGAGAGAGAGAGAGAGAGAGAAGGGGGGATTGAAAATCAATACGCCAAATGATGTCAGGAAAGAGGAGTGGTTAAAAAAATGATGTCACGTAGTGACAAAGGTTAACCTTTTTCACAGAAATGTAGGAGAAGATGTGGATTCACTAAACTAAAAGGGCAACAGGAAGAACTATCATCATTAATGATAAAAAGGAAAGGTGGGGAATCTTCTCTGCAAGCATTACCTTTTTATTTTCACCATTTGATTGAATGAATCGGATTTTTAGGGTAAATTAGTTAATGGGAAAGTTCACCTAATTCTACAGACAACTAGGAAACATTAAATTTTTCTTCGTTTTATCTAAAAAATAAAATTCAATTTTCTACTGCCCCTCACCTTGCATGGCTCAAACGCGTAGCATCCGATTTAATATTTATTTGTGTGTGTGTGTGTTTTTCGTTTTCAACCCTATCATCGGAGGGAAATTAAAAAATCCACGTTGTCATTGCCCATATCCAAGACTCAAAAAGCAAAAGAACCTACCCATTTTCTCACAGAAAACAGGACTGGTAAATTCGGATAAATTGAGTATTTTCCAATTCTTTCCTCAAAGGAAACAGAGAGAAAACAATTTGACCGGATCAAATTGCAGAATTATGCAGCAACAAGGGTATAAATTAAGGTAAAGTGAATCTTACATACAACAAGGCTACAAAATCTCTGGATTAAGATATTATAATTATATACATCACACCGAAAATTCTTCCAGAGAAAGAGATCATATATATTTTATACACAAATACACATCATACCCCCGGTATAATATAAGATGAAAGACGGTTGTGAGAGTTACCGTGAATGAGAAGACAAGGATGAGAGAACTGAAGAGGAAGTTGGGTTCACCTTGTACTCTGAATCTTACTAGTGGTGCTACCAAATTAAAACCAAAAGCCTGACTTGCCATATTCTCCCACAGCTTTCTTGAGCTTCTAGGGCTTTTAATCCTGGACCTGGAGAGATATAAGATGCATTAGAAGTTCAAGAAAGCTGTGGAAAAGCATGACCAGGACTTGAGAGGAAAATTGAGGTCAGATCTCACTTCCCATCTAGCCAAAGTTGTGTTGAAGCAGCAAAGTTATAATGAGAAAAAGGGGTTGAAGGTGGGGTGGAGAAATAGGGAAGGAGGATTTAGCATAAGAAAGTAAAGGAGGGTGTGGGGGTGTGAGAACTGAGGAATAACCATGCCCATACAAAGTTCTCGTGGACCACTCTACCATTTATAATACCAATCTACCAGCTTTATAGAGAGAGGGGAGAGTGTTGGAGGGGTGAGTGAGAGTAGGGTTCACTTCACTTACAAAGGTGCGATTTACCCACAAAATGGCTTACTTTCCCGGTGAGTGCGCAGTGGGTCACATACAAAACACGTCAGATGGGTAAAGAACAATAATCTTTCCAAAAAAGACAAATCAAGAAAAGAAATGTAATTGACAGGCAAATGAGATTTTAAGCAACAAAAGAAACAAAGAAAAAGAAAAATAGAGGGAGTAATTTGAAAAACCTTCCCATGCCCCTCACATGCCACCATGTGAGCAGGATCTCTTTTTTATTTTGTGTAGATTTAAAGTATGGGTTGTTTATGGTCCCCAATCTTTGAATACGTATTAATTTGTTTTTCTTTGATTTATAAATAAATAGATAAATAAATAAACAGCCACACGCTTACAATTCTAGGTGATAATCAATCATTTTGCTGTAATGCAGATGTTTTATAATGGACAGAATAATTTGTGTAGAGCTATTATGACGATGCACAATATGGTGGCATATGAGGCTGCCCAATGAAGGGACTATTATTGTGCGTATATTTTTAACTCTTAACTACGGAAAAAGGGATAAAAAGAAGTAGTGCTAAAGATTGTTTCCATATAGAGGGCCTTCCTATTTTTACACTACTATGAGTATATATCCTGGAGCTATTCCAGCTATGCGCTACACATCTACATCTAGCTACTTACACAAATCAAGATGTACTACACTACCAAGTGGTTGAGTTTTAAATGCCAAATGTTGGCTCAAATTTAAAAATGCGCTTACTTTTATCTGCACTTTTGCTACTTGAGATGTGTCAAAAAATTAATATGTCTAAAGTGTGTCCGCTATTAATTCAGCTACTTAATAACGTTCATATTTTTAGCATTTTTTTTTTATGTTATAACATTTTTTTTATAAGAACCAAAACCATTGTCATATTTCACGTTTCTCTTGTAATGCCAAAGCTGCCTCTAGGTGAATATTAATATAGGCTTAAAGTAAGATTTCGGTTTTTATAATTTCCATTCATTTAGTTTACTTTCCAATATTTTTTTTTAGACATGGATCTCCATAGTTTCTATTGTTAAGATATTTTTAATCCTCCGGGTCCAATATCATAACAAGTAAAGAATATAAGGACCAATATTCTTTTGTTAAAAGAACTATACGGATTACAACCTAAATAATTGAAAATATAAAAACCAATACTTTAATGGTGAGGACAAAATTATAAATGTAGGAACTCATACTCTAAACAAAAAAATTAATTCCAAGGACTAAAATTCAAATGAAAGAAAACAATAAGCACTAAAGGCTTTTCAAACATTTAATTTACTTTGTACGTAATTGACTAGATAAATAGTTATACACAAAGTGAAAATAAGCAAAAGCTTAATGGTAACATAAGCGGAAGAAGGCAATGGGTGTGTATCAATAATTTCTGAAAGCGATTTTTGTAATATTTTAGAGTTTTTTAATTACTGTTTTCATTCTGGAAATTTTCAAAAATAAATTTAAAAAAATGAGTGATCTTAAAATTCTTTTATGCATTTTTTAACTAATATAATCTTTTAAGTGCTTTTAAGGTTCTAGTATAAAAATTAAAAAATACGATTAATTTTCATTTTTATTAAAATTATTATCTGATTTTCTATTATAATCCTTCATTTATTTTATTGATTAATTTTTTATCATTTATTATTGTTTATTTCTATTTCTCTATGTAAGGCTTTAATTGACAAAGTAATAATTAATATTGTTTATGCATAATTAATCAAGAGAGTTAAAAAAACATATTAAATAAAAAAATAAATTATGAACAAAATATTCAAAATTATATAAGAAATTAAATTTAAGTTTTAAAATAGTTAAATTAAGAATAACATAGATTATTATTTAAGAAAGACTAAATTTAATAACTAATCCACTTTGGATAAATTATATTATAATTTAATATATAGGGTTGTAAAAGTTAAAGTTTGACAGAGAAAAAATAAATTTTAAAGTAAAACTATTATATTCAGAAGGAATAAAATTTATAAGTTATGATTTAGGTACTATTTTGAAACTATAATTACCTAAGATTTAAAAAAATGTCTTTTTATACACAACGTTAAAAGTAATAAATAATTTAAAAGTACTGCAAAACATAAATAAAAAAAAATTGAGAACCAAGTATCTCGCGTAAAATAAAAATGTAAAATAAAAAATCATCTTATTTCGATTTTATTTTGTAAGAGTGAACATAAAGATAAAACCGAGTCAAGAAAAATTTAGATGTTTAAACTTAAGAAAACTGATTTTATAAGAACTATTTCAATTTTTATATTTTATTATTTTTTACCTAAAAAAAATAGTTTCTATTTTTCCAAAGCTAATTAAATTCTTATAACATTTTTTAATTATATTTTTAAACTAAAATTATCTTTTAGGATGCAAAAAATAAAAATACCATTTTTTAAAATGATTCAAAACTATAGAGTTCTTATTGATATGCTTGAAGGTAGAAAAAAAGCAATGTTCTAAAAATTGGACAAGTACTTAAATCGGTGGAAATATTGATTCACGGTTTATTGATTCAATTGTGATTGAATTGGTAATAACTAAATTTATATTTTTTAATATTATATAATATTTGAAATAATAAAATAATATAAAATTATAAGACAATTAATCAAGATACAAAAAAAATGTAAATTAATATATATGATTAAATTATATGTTTCATAAGATAAAAAATAATAATAATTAGTAAAATAATTTATACCTATGTATAATTCTTAAATATGTTTTTTTTTATCTTAAAGATATTTTAATTAATATAGAAAAGATCAAAGAAATAAAAAATGAAAAACTTTGAAGAATATTGGTTCAAATTAGTTTTCTGCACCGTTTTTTACTACTTTTCATTGATTTTGGATCAGTTCAATTGGTTCTCATTGATTTTGAGATGAACCAGTTTTTTAAAGTTAATGATAGGTCATCAAATTGGTTTTTGGTCGGACCGGTTGAATCATCAGTCTAGTCCGATTTCTAAAACAATAGAAAAAAGTATGGAGTAAAGAAGTAATATAAAAAGAAATATTAGAGAAGAGAAAATAAATCAAAGGGTCTGTTTGATTCCCTTATTACTTTATTGTTTTTAAAACTGTTTTTAAAACAATGCTATACTATTCAACAATCAATTTTCCCAGCCAAAATTTATTAAGTTTTGAATTTTTGTTCTCTAAAAGTGTTTTCAAAACCAAAAAAATATAAACAAGTGAGAGATGTTTTCTCATTCTCTTCTTCTGTTTTCTTCAAGTGCTCCACTTAATTGTTTGGGAGGACAAACTTTTAAAAGACAGAAATGTGTTCAAGAAACAAACACATAAAAATGTATGTAGGAGACAAACAAATTTCCAAACGTAGAAATTTGCTTTTGAAACAAACAAGGCCTAAAATTTCAGGTTGTTTTGATTAATGAAAAAATAAAATAGGTAAAAGAAAAAAGTTAATTTTTCTCTCTGCTTATTTGATTAGGTAAGAAAGTAAAAAAAAAGAGTTATTTTGATATAAATATTTTTCCATTCCTATTAGCCTGTTTGTTTTCACTTGACAACTACGTTTATAGTTTTCCAGACAAATTTTATCAAGGCTAAAAAATTTTGCTTGATTTAAAACGGAATTCTGTCACCTTGCCAAGTCAAAAAGTCTATATAAAATAATACATAATTTGTTTTGTTATGTAAAATAGTATATTGTGTGGAGGATAGTGCGAGTATTTAAAAGACATTGAGAAATCTCTCTCGTTTCTCTCTTTCTTACTTCCATTAACCTAAACTTATCATAAATATCTTTCAAAAATTTAATCCCAACGCCTAAAAAAATTGAAAATATGTGAAGCAAAAATATAATTGTTAAATTATTGGGCCTAATATGCATTTGTTTTAAGATTAAACACTTACATAAGTGTGATAAACTACAAAAAGGGTGGGTGATATCATTGAATTTTGAATCTCGTGACTAAACATATAATCCTTAAGAACTATGTCTTTTCTCGTGGACCTCTACAACCCTCCTATCTAGGATTAGGGATGTTAATTCGACCTGGCTCACTATCAGTTGGGCCGAATGCAAAACGGCCTATAGTGAGTTAAGTAGAAATTACATTGGTTAATTGTTAGTTTAATCGAACTATCCCTTTATAGGTTGCAGGTATTGGGATTAATATGATAGTTTATATTATTTGTTTATATAATTAAAGCTTAAAATTATTTATTTAATCAAATTATGTTAAAATTAAACTAATTTAATTTAAACTATTTAAAATTATTTTATTTAAATTGTACAAATACTTGTTATAAAATAATATTTGGGTAAATTTTAAAAGTTTTAATCATTGTATTAAATAATTATAATACTTTTAACCTTGTGGGATAATTTGGACCTACTGTGGACTACTCTGCATTGGCTTTGCCAATTCGAACCAAAATTATTTCCTTAATTTTATTAATCTAACTTATACATTTTATTAAATTGTTTAAAGTTAATCTGTCAAGCTCTACGTATTTTTTACACCTCTATGCAGAACCATAAAATGTACTGTGACGGTGATGAATGACATACGATCCGACGACATACAGCCACGCCCACACACACGAAGTTTGTAGGTGCATTATTATGGCATCGTAACATAAAATATCACAAGCGGATAACATTAGATATTATCATCACATCATGATCATGTGCGTGCTTCTATCCTAATGTGGTGGGTTGCGGCATTGTGGGTCACTATCCCGCTCAAGTGGGTCCTCCATATTCACTTCTTCAGCAACTCCACGTATACAAATGTGTATTTCAAGAGCGTAATTCTATATCTTAATTGAAAAAAAAATTAAATAATCTACCTTCAAGAATAGCGAAAAGCGTAAATAATAATAAAAACTAAAAAAAGAAGAAAACATGAGAGGTGTTGTTGTAAGGTCCACCTCATGAGCAGCAGACACCAGTTATATCAGTTTGATATTCAGTTTGTTTTTCTTTTGTAGCGTACGGAGCAAGTGGGTTGGTTTGTTTCGGTTCGCATGGAAGTGAAAGTTTTTACCGTGTAATGCGTGCGTGTGAGAGAGCGTGTGTTTGTAGTTATGTATTGGATGCTGCTGAAGAATGATTCCACTAAAACTACAAAAAATTTAATGTTACTTATATCTGTCTATACAGTATTTAGAATACTATCGTTCTAAGTTGGTTCGACAAAAATAGAACTCAAATCTCTTTTAATAAAGTTTTAAGTTTGAATGCTGTGGATGAAAAAAATAAATCATAGTTAAGAGAAAAAATTCCATTAAAAATAATCAACCAGATTTTCTAACAGAAATTAGTCGTCGACCATGCTGATTATTGCTATTTATTTGTTTTTTATTTCATTAATGGTCTCCATTACTTTTTGAGGGATTTGTATGTATTATGTATAAAAAATTTCTGTATGAGTAACATATCTGTATACTTATTGCTACAATTAAAAATTACTAAAATCCAATTGAGATTTATAAAAATTTAAAAACAATTATTTAATACATATGATACTAAGCGGAAATGATAAAAATTATACACAAAATTTGATACCTAATACTTTTCATTTTTAAATTGTAAATATATTATTTACTACTTAGGTACGTTTTATATTCTTCTGCCTCGCCATTGCTCTCTTCTGCACTCACTGCCGGCCACATGTCACACTGTTTGTTGCTGGCAGGTAGCAGCTAGCTGGTAATTTCATCTGTGCTCACCAATCATAGGGATAGGATATCCAATAACTTTAATCCAAATTTATTGATTATTCCTTAATTCATTCTTTATTATTATTTTTATTATACAAGTCCAAATTATATATATTTCTAAAAAAAGAATTGGATTAATTTAAAATTCACCATATAAATATGATTAGTGTTTGTACCTGTATAGGGTAAATTATAATTTTTGAATTAAATATTTTTATTAGACATATAATTATTTTTTAGTAATTTAAATTATATACACAAATATCAATATAATAATTGATAATTAAATAAGCTTCAATGAATTTTACTATAGCATTTCACACATTTTTTATCTAATAAATAAATATTTATTACATACTTGAATTAATTCATAACTTCAAAAATTTATGAACAAATATTTCCAATCAATATTTGGCTAAATAAAATTTAACAAATAAATCAATACCATCTTAGGTAATATATTGTAAAGTGTAATAAAAAGAGATATGTTTAAAAATTAAGATCAGTACAGCTTAATTTTATATAATTTGCTTGTAATAATATTTTGATACGTTAAGTGAATTTCATGGGATTTAAAAGGTTTTTGTAATTATTACTCTTTTCATTAAATTTGACTCACTTTATTTGGGTACATTTAATAAAATTTTAAATTTACCTATTAAATTTTAATACATTCAAACTCGCGACAACTAATTTAATAAAATCATTCTTGTGTTTTAATAATATTTCCCTAAAATTTTTAAATAAAATTATTTCGAAAAAAAACATACTTTTGTTTCTGCATTTCTTGCTTTTTGGAAATTCATCCTTTAATTAAATTTTGCTGCAAATTAATTATCTATGTTGTTTAATTAATACAATATATTTATGAATGCTAAATCTGTACGTTTTCTTAAATGCTAAGTCTAATACTGTTGTCATCAAAAGTGATAAAATATCATTAGTGTAATGTAGAAGTTGAGTAACATTAAATCATTAGTAATTTAATGGAAGTAGTATTTATTAAAACATGTTTTTCTTATAACTTAAATATTATTTGAAGTGTAAATTAAGAAAATTAAAAAGAAATATGATAATTTAAAAACTTGGAAGAAATATAAAAGTATATTTTTAACCCGTTATTTACATTCAATTAAAGTTAATAATTCATTAATTATTAAATACTCTTTACTCAAAGAAAAATTTAACTAATTTTTTTGGTTCAAGGCTACAAGTATTGTCCATAGGAAGCAATTTTACTCAAGTTGGGTAAAACTACTATAGATAGCAAAGTCCTCCATTCGAGTATTTAACACAATTACATAACCAAAACTTGAATTTAGTAACCACTAGTTAAATTGAAACAATTTCGTATTAATTGATTTACTCACTCAATATTTATTTTATAACTAATTTGATATGGTAAAAACATTTTGAAACATGTTTGAAGATCACTTTACCTGTATAAGTGAGAGTGTGAGAGTTAAAAAAGTTAATATTGATTATACAATTATATATTAATGCTCAATAATGATTTTACTTGAATAGAAATTTTACAATCTATATAGGATTGAATTCTTAAAATTATTCTTCTTTTCTTATACACACTAATAATAGCTTTTAAAGTTGGACATAAATATCTATAACTATTAGTATAACTATTTTTTTATACTTAAACTTTATTATTTTTAAGTATCATATTAAAAAATTATGCTTTAAATATATTTTCGGTTGTTACAATTTATTTATCTTTTGATTTTGGTTGTTGTAATTTTTTTTAAAACGTCTCTAAAATATCATTTTTTTTGTCACGATTGGTTCTTGTTGGTAGAAGTTGTTGATGTGATTAATGGGTGTTGATGCCAGCAAGTACCATGTTAGCTAAAGATATTGTTGTCAAGTGTCACGTCAGTAAAAATGTTATGCCATCTATGTCACATCATCAAAAAGTGTTATGTTAGAAATGTCACATCATCAAAAGAGTTATGTCAACCAAGACTTTAAAAAATTATAAGGACTAAAAATAAAAAATTTATAATTTATAAAGACTAAATAAAAAATAATAATTTACAAGAACTAAAAATAAAAAAATATAATTTGTAGTGACTAAAATAAAAAAAATGACATATATGCAAGGATGAAAAATATATTTAAGTTTTAAATCAAATATTAATATAAAATAAAAGCTTAAATATGAAATAGACCTATTTAAAAACTTTAATATGAAATAAGCATTTAGGGGTGGAAACAAGCTAGACTTTAGTAAGCATGACCTAGTTCATAATTACAAAATTTAAGCTTAGCCTTTTTATTTGTTACAAGCTAACTTTTAAGACCTGGTTTGCCCTTATTAAAAGGCTGGCCTCGCCTGAAAGCCTACTTACGTGTCCTAACCTTATTTGAAGGTGTTATGATAGTGGTGCCATGATTTTTTGTTTCTACCAATTTCCACCATAGAATTGACCCACTATGCCACCCTTGAACAACCATCACCTATAACTACCACCCAAAATTGACTTTAATGAGGTTTTCCCCTATTGTAAAACGTTAGTTCAATTAGAGTGCTTCTTTCTTTGATGTCTCTCCTTGACTTGAAGTTAGAGCAACTAGATGTGAAGATAACCTTTCTCTGTGGTGATTTAAAAGAAAGGATTTATATGCAATAACCGTAAGGGTTTTGACTAACAAAAGAAAACCATGTGTGTCTACCAAAAAAGTCATTATATGGCTTGAAGTAATCATTATGACAATGGTATAAATGATTTGGTTCATTTATGATTAATATTGGGTATATTCGAAGTGAGTATGATAATTGTGTTTATCATAAAAATTGTCTAATGACTCACAGTTACTTGTTTCTTTATGTTGATGATATGTTAATTGCATGCAAGCATCCAACTCAAATCAACAAAGTGAAGACACGATTAAGTGGTGAATTTGAAATGAATTTGGATCTAGCAACAAGAATTCTTGATATGGAGATCATATAAGATAAAATAAAAATAAAAATTGAAGGTTGTGTTTATTTCCAAGGAACTACATTAAGAAGGTTCTAGAGAGATTTGGATTACAAAATGCAAACTCAATTATACACCTTTTGCAACTTGTTTTAAGTTATATGCAAAAATGTCACTAGAATTGTAAAGGGAGGAGGAGTTCATGTCTCAAATACCTTACTCTAACATAGTTGGAAGTTTGATGTATGCCATGATTTGTATTAGACCAAATATTGCACAAGCAAGGAGTGTTAGTCATTATATGATTAATCAAGAAAGGCTCATTGCCAAGCTATGAAGTGGATTCTTATATAATTAAGGGGTTCAACTGATGTAAGATTAGTGATTGACAAAAAAGCAAATGAAGTTATAAGTCATTTTACAGATTTGATGATTCAGATTATGTTGGTGATCTTGATTGTAAGATGTTCTTAACTGGTTATATTTTCATGCTTGGATATAATGTTATCAGTTGGTGTGCAACTTTACAATCCATGGTTTCCTTATCAACCACAGAGGTATAATATATGGTAGCTATAGAAGCAATGAAAGAAGTTTTGTGGCATAAATGTCTAGTTAATGATCTTGGTGTAAGTCAAAAGGATATTGTTGTGTTTTGCGATAGTCAAAGTGCAATTTACTTAACTAAAAATTAAATGCACCATAGAAGGACAAAGCACATTGATGTTAGAATGCATTTCATTCACTATGTCGCAACACAAAGAAATGTGTTAGTTAGTATATAAGATTATCACTTCTCACATTGTTTAGATTTAGTTGTCGTTGCAAGTACTTGTCGAAACTAGAAGCAAGTGGGGCAACAATATAGAAGAAATATGTTAAATGGCTTATTGAATTCAAGCCATGATGGAATTTGATATTTGTGGCTTGAATTATTTCTACAATTTTGGTAAATAGATTAATGGTTTCCCAAATACATACCATTAGAAATGAATGATTTATTAAAAGTCTTTACTTAGCTTGCATTCTAATATAAGTAGGTGCAAAGAAATTGTAGAATTAAATGTAGAAAACATACAAGAATTCAATCTTTTGATAGTATAATTGTGAGAGATATGAATTCTTAGAGAATTCTTCTTTTTAATTTTATTCTTTTCTCATATTAAATATCATTCTTTGTGCCACCTATATTTTGTATAGTTAAATTTTTTTCAACAAAGACTTTTTTCATTGTTGTTCTAAATATATTTTATTTGCTAGGTTAACTACTTTTCTTTAAGGCATTTGAGAAAAAAATATTTCTATGTTATTTTTTGTTTACATGAATAATTAAAAAAAATCACTTAATTTTCATTTTTTTTTGTTTTTATGAATTTTCCATACAAAATAATGAAAACAAGATTTAATTATTGTTTTCACTAATAAAAAAAATGAAATGATAATAATATGACATTTTTATAATTTTGTACAAAAAATAAAAATAAAAATATTTTTCATAAATCAAATAATGTATTAACTTTTGTTTCTCTTTAACACCCAAAGCACACAATGAGAATACAAAATATTTTATAAATTTAATATTTAAATACAATTTTGATAAATTTTTCATGTACTCGGAGTGCAATGCAGTAATAAAATTAAAATTATGTGGTGCATATAATTTTCCTTTTAAAGTTTTCAAATTTAAGATATAAAAATTAATCTATATGTTATATTTATAGAATTTGATTAGAATATATTAATTGTGTAAAAAACAAAACAAAATTATATTGTCATTCAATCATGAATTGTCATGTAATTGAAAAATATTGACTTTTTTTATAATTATTTCAAAAATTATATTTAGAGTAATTTCTCATAGTTGATAATGTAAATTTTTTTATATTATCAATGTATTAAAATTAAACTCATATTTATGTTAATAAATAGTATAATAAACATTTTAGAAACTTTATCAAAGAATCACACTATTATAATCAAACCTTTACTATTGCATTTTTCTAAAAGAAAATATAACAAAATCTTTATGATTCCTCTTAGATTTACATTTTTTATATAGTACCACACTCTATATTTTGATATTTTTCATACATGAAATACAATAATTAAGGATGAGAAGGAAAGGAATATAATGTCATTTATTTGTCTTTTGTTTATATTGATTTGATTTTATTATAATTAATTTAAGAATTAAAAACTATTTAATTATTAACTTTTGTTAACAGACTAAGCTTACAAACACTATATATATAAGGATTGACAGTTGATACATTCATAAGAATTCTCTTTTAGTATGACTATTATTCATATGTTTTCTTCATTTTTTCATGTTTTTGGGCATTGCATTTGTTTGTGAGCCTCTAATGTCTTTATGGCCTTGAGTGCACAAGTCCAAAGACACACTGCCATGTAAACCTTGGGGGAAGCTAAACAAGTATTGAGATGTATTAGTAGGCTACTAGAATTTGTTTTCAGGACAGTAATTGTTGTCCTGACACAACATTACTCTTCTCTCATTTTCCAACAATCTTAAGATAAATTCTTCTTTAATAATTGTTGGATATCGTTGTCAAACAAGATAATTTGGTAAATAATATAATGCACTCTAATTTTGTAGATTTTAAGAACATGTTTAATAGGACTTTTTTCTAATTTATGGTTAATGGAGGTACCAATTTTTTTATTATAAGTTTATATGGGAACTAGGTACTATGAAGATTTTAAGGGGCAATTGAAATTAATGATGGACATCTATAATATTGAACCTTTTGAAAAAATGAGTATTTACTTTTGTTTTTTTATAAGCAAGTATTTAATTTTGTTAGATAATCATTTGTGCAAATTTTTTTTTTTTGTATAGGCCACATATATTCTTAACGGGAGACATATTTGAGTCAAGTAGGACCATTATTAGTAGCAAAGTTTTTACTTCGAGTATTTAATGCAACTACTTAGGACTCAAACTCGAGATTATTAGTTAAGTTGGAGCAAGCTTGTATCAATTAATCCACATGTTCGATGGATTCATTTGTGCAAATATGTTCTCTATTATATGATCTTTTATATTATATCAATATGTTCTCTAGAAATTTTATTCTTGAGTTGAATATAAAAGGAAATGGCATGTATAATGTGCTTATTTTTCTTTAATCAATGCTTTTTCAATATGTTAAAATAATGTTCGTTATACAAATTTTGTTTGGAAAAGTATTTCTTTCTTGTGGTTGAGTTATTGAGAAATAGAGAATGTAGTTTGAATTCCTTAAAAGATTGTATAATATTTTATATATGTGGACACCTCAGGATTGTTGAAAGGGATTAAAAGAGTTGATCAAAATTTAAAAGTTGTTTAATGATTGATTGCCTTTCGCGTTTTAGTTAAAGGTGACAAATAGGCATCCAAGAATTTGTCACATGCATATTGATGTTTAAGGTTAATACATACATTTTAAGAAATATTTAATACTATCCATAAACTAGTATATTTAGATTAAAAAATCCTCATTTAATATTTATTATAGGAATAGTTGTAAAGACATGATTATTAGATAGGGGTATATAAGGAAAAAATATAATGAGACTTAAAATTTATAAAACACCAATAATTTTAGAACAAAAAAAAAAAAAGCTAAAACATCAGTAGTTTTGGACTGGAAAAAGTATAATATTGTGACTTACATCTAATTTTATGAATTTTTATGTTATGATACTGTCTCTATTGTGTCTGCGCTATTATTAGTTGGAGGATATTTCCATAGATTCTATTAATGCAGGACCAAATATTTGAACTTCTCTTATTGTGTATTTTATTATTTATTAATCTGTTTTTGCCATTTAATGATCGAATGATTTTTTCACCTTTCTTTTAGTATTGGAATTTTTAGTGGGCACGGTGCGAGAGTAAAAGAGATTTTTATTGATTTTTTATAAAATTTTTATCAGAGTAAGACTTTCATTTTGATAGAAATTTTTTATTTTTAATACCTTAAGTAGTTAGTGAAACCTCTAAGAGTAAGCGAAATGTTAGATTTTTTTTTGTTACCATCTTATAAGTGCGACATATTTATCGATTTTGTTGATAACTAATATTTGTTAGGAATTTCCTCTTCCAACCGTATTTTTTCCATCCACAAGGCATGAACCCAAGATCTTGCTTATAGAATCTGAGTCCAATTACACTTAGATCACCGTAATATTGATAAAAATGTTAGAATATTAAATATTAATTATTTATTCTCATGGATTACATTTGTTTAAATATAAAATACAATTTTTTTAGGAAGTAGGTGACTAGGTGTTGTTCAATAAAGGTAATAGAATGTGAAGAGAGATTTTACAAAATATCAAAACATTTTGTTCTTTAAATAGAAGGAAACTAATGAAATCAAATATTGGGAGAAGTATAAACAATATTTGAAAATCTAAATCTAAATTGTTTCCAATTATGAATCAAGATAGAATCTTGAATTGAGCTTAATTTGGTTTCCATATATTCTTTTCAAAGGAATTAATTTGATTGATTTTTTCTTATCAAAATAAATTTGGCAAAGGATGAATTAATAAGAAGAGAAATGTTAACAATACAATTTCTACCACACTCCTTATTATTAGTTAAAATTTATTGAAAATCACAAATTTTGGTAGTCTTACCTCTTATTTAATAAGTCTCTCTTAATTTTGTAGTTTTTAATAAATCTCAACCAATTAAAAAGAGTGTTTTACTAACATTCCTCTTAATAAGAACAAAGCTATATATGCAAAAAATTAGGAATTATAGGGGCATTTGGTAGGGGAATCTTTTCATACTTAGGAATCATGATTCATGGAAATCATAAATCATGGGTGTGATGATTCCCGATAATGAGTAAAACCTATTTAGTTTGATATAAACATTATAGGAAATGTTTACACATGTTTTCTAGGAATTAAATATTCTTATGTTTGGTTTCAATAGAAATTTCCTAGATATACAGGTGTTTTCTCTTTTAGTGAAATAACTTTATTAGATGCACTACTTAAAAGCTATATTATTTAAATTTTTTCATATTTTTATTTATCATAAGAGAATATTTATTATTCAAAACAAATTTTACTATTTTTCAAAAAAGAAAAATTATGAAAATATTTTTTTTAACTTGACAAGGGTATTCCTTTGCTCTTACGTATTATCAAGTGCAATCAAGAAATCAAAGTTAGGTAGTTTTCACAATGACCAAATGAAAAGTAAATCCAAAATGGTTCTTACTAACAACTTATTTTTTATAATTTGAAAAAGTCAGGGATTATCAAGTCGGTCATGAGTCAAACATTCTTCAATTCAAGAGATATTTGTGGTAACCAAAGTCAATTCAAAAAGATTATTACTAACAAATTATTTTTTAAAAATATTCAAATTTAATAAGATAATAATCAAATTATTTTATAAGAGCTAAATTCAAGAATAATTAAATTTAAGTAAATTTTATTTTCATTTCTTATGTAAATTATTTAGCTTTTTCTTAAGTAAATTATTTAAATTTTATTATTACTAGTTTTTTTTCTAAATGATTTATATAGATATTATGCAAAAAAAAAAAAAAAAAGAGGCTTATACAGATAATAACATTTATAAATAATTTATTATAACATTTTTTCATACATAAAATAACACATATTTTGAAAATTAATTTAATCAAATTATAGAATTGGATAAGTCTTGTTATAATTTTTTTATAAATTTAAAAATTATAAAATATGTTAATGTGATTATTAATATTTTTTACTTAATTTTGAACTTCACATAATTTTCCATTATCTCTATTTTATATTTTTTACCATTTCTACTAAAATATTTCATAATGTTGCGACAATAATATTCTTAAATAATTTGTTAATTATTTTTTTGAAATTTTTAAATAAATAAAATGTAAAAAATTATTTTAAAATATAATATTTAATATATTTAAAAAATTAAAAATATATATTTTATAAAAAAAATATTTTGAAAATTATAATAATTACTGGGAATATTTATTATTACTTTTTATTCTTAGATTTAATTATTTATTGTATTTAATAAATAATAATAATAATAAATAAATAAAATTATAAAAAGTATTGGCACTTCAGTTTAGAATCTTTGCTTGCTCAGAAATTGTTTTTCACTTGCTTGTAATTAGTAGCAGACTAAGATAATGACATTCGATTTTCGTTTATTTCTTTCTTCATTTTAGATGAAATATTTTATTTTCTTTTTATAGTTTTCATTGTAAAAAGAAAGATACTATTTCCTCATTAATATTTTATATAAAAAATATTTTATATCCTTTTTATAGTCTTTCTTGTAAAAATTAAAACAATCTTTAACTAGAGAAGCAAAATAAGTAAGGTTAACTTAATTTTTTCAATAGTATCACACTATATATATTATTTTCCCCTTATTAACAACAAAAACACTGAACGCTATATCATTTTTTAGAATTAAATAAACAAGGAATGAGATAGAGCTATATATTATACATATATGTTTTTACTTTTAAAGGGGAAATTAATTGAAAGTTTTAGTGAAGGTCCTCAATCGAGACATGAGGAGTTCTAACCAACGCTGTAAGTCTAGAGCAAAACCGGTAATCTTAGTGGGAGGCCTCGAACCCATTGGCTGATAGATGACAACTGAAAATATGCTAATGTACATGTCTTTATTAATTGCAATGAGGTTATACATATCCTGAGCAAATAACATCTCGTATTGTGTCAAGTATATTATTTTTGTGGTACATGCTCTTCATTGACTTAAATATATGTTTAATTTTAGTTATTTCTTGCAATACCCTCGATAAATGTGAAGATCTTTCAATCGTATACGCATAGAATTTCCCACATGGTTCAAGGAATATGTAAGTGCATATATGTAATGTACAAAATTAATATTATTATTAATAAACACACTCCCTAAGCATATGTGTTTCTTCTTTATAGGTTCTTGATGAGAGGAATGAGGTGACCAACATAGACATAAAGTCCTTAGCTAGGGGTCCCAATTCAAAGTAGCATCATTGCACATGTACTTGGTTAATAGGTACAAGTTTCATGTTATGGATTGATGGCAAAAGAACTATAAATTGCAAGATGCATGTAAAAGGTTTTACTAGGAGGAGAAGATAATTTTTATGACATCATCCAATGTATCTTTGAATTGGAATATTGTGGATTAAGTGATAAGATAATTGTATTTTATTGTCAATAGGAGTGTAAATGAACTGAGCTATTTGTGAACTATTTGAACTCAATTCGTTAAATACTTGTTCAAACTCGTTTGTTTAATTAAACAAACAAACTCAAGCTTGAGATTTCGCTCGATTATTTAAATGAACTAAGTCCAAGCTTTATGATTTCGACAATAATGGCTCATGAATAGTTTGTTTATTTAAATTGATGATTGAAGACTTTACTATCCTTTGCTATTTATATATTCATTATGAAAATATGTAAAACTTTGTTGATAGCATTAAAATTAATTTTAAAGTTTCTTTTTTTTGTAGTAGTCAAGAAGCTATGAATTTTTTATTTATTGAATTATGAAAATGTAATAATCTAGAATGTTTGAGTTTCACATACTAAATGTTAAGCACATATTTCTATTTATAGATTATTATATAGTATTTAATTTTTTAATAAATATTAAATTGATAAAGTTAAAAAATTTAAGAAAAAATTTCGTAAAACAAAAATAATTAATTTATAAATGACCTAAATAAGTCAAACTCAAGACTTATATTTTTTGAACAAGTCAAGCTCAAACTTTCAATTAGACTTGTTTAAATAAATGAGTCAAGCTTAATCAACTAATTTTTTTTATAAGTCAAGCCTAAACTTTAAGTGTTCAACTTGATTTAACTCGTTTACATCTCTAATTGTGAATGGTTTGATCTAGCAAGGAGTAGAGGCACAAGGGTTCATTTGTTGTATAATATCATCGATATTAAGATGAGTACAAGATATGATTGATATTGTTCTTACAAACCTTCCAAGGGATGCCACCTGACTGCTCTAGGGAAGATCCATAAGTAGAGACCAGGTTGGGGGTACCTGCAAGGACTCTAATATTTAAGTCAGTTCGGGCCTAAGAGAAAGAGAGTAAAGAGATGAATATACCTAAGGTATCCCTTGGTGTGTGTTTATATAGGGAGAGGATGTGTCTTATTAAGGTATGATTTAGACTGCCTTTATGAGTATTGGCCTAATTGGGATACTAATTAAAGGGATCACGCCATTAGTCATTATGGTATGGATTCCCTCTAATGATGAGTGGCGTGATTTGAGGGATTATGTATCTAGCAATTATGATCGTTTAAGGGCTTATCTGTAGTAGTCTCGAAAGCCACAAGTGCTTAGGCATAAAGTGGCCTGAGAGTGCAAGTAGAGCGACCGAGGTCCAGCACATAACAGATATGATCCATTAGCCTTGCACAAAACATAAGACAAGTATATAAAACCAAAGGATCATATCGAAGTCAATAACATGAAAGAAGAATTACCTTATCAAGTCAAAGAGATTTCATTTAGTTCTATCAATTACGGAAGTTTAACTAATAAGTGGCACTTGATGATACAATAAATACGTGTGAACAAATAATTAATCCTAGTAACGATCCAATGACAAATTATGTCCAATCAAAAGGTGAATAAGATATTTAAATAGACTATAATGATGGGGAGAGCGAGCAAGAGAACGTTGACAAGGATAACAATAAAATTTATACTCGAAAACATCTCAAACTAAAAATTAAACAAAACTGTGCCTAAGAAGGTATGGACTCACCTTACCATGTCCTTGGAAAGAAAAACATTGTAGATCCACTTTATCCAACAAAATAATAAAACATCTATAACCAATGAATAGATCTGAATTGAAGAAATCACAGAAACATGAAAAATCAATTCAGTAAAACACTAAACGAGCGCAGAATTGTGAGCTGTAAATGAGTATAATTCAGTCTCGTACTAATTTGTTCACTATACATATTCTTGCTGACTGAAATTCAATTTCCCCTTTGAACTGTATGATATATAACACCGATCCTTATTTTTCTTATTTTAACTAATATACATTAACAAATTTCATTTTTCGTATATCAGGATTAATTATGAAGATATTGCTCACGACTCACGAGCCTCTATATCATTTCTTCTTATTCCGGCTTTAGGCGTGCAAACTTAGGATGATTACAAAATTTACAAAATTTACCATCCAAGGCAAAAATTTCAAAAATAGAATGGGAAGAGGAAAGAGCACAAACACACTCGCAGAGGTAAAAGAAAAGGATTGTAACAAGACGCGTCCATTAGAATAATCCAAGCCACTAGTTGACAATTTCTCAAAGTCACATCTTTCATTTCTTGATTCCCACAAGTATGAATCCTTCCAGTTTTCCACTCTCTTTCGTGGTTATTTTGCATTTATTAATTACGAGAGTTCCGTATTAGGTGTCAGTTTCTTAATCCAATACCCTACCACAGAGGCACACCCCTAATGATTTACCCTCCACAAAAACAAATTAGATATAAAATATAGAGACAGACACACACACACACACACACTTGATCTCTAATTATAACCGAAACACGGTTTTCTAAATGGCATGTTTATTTATACCAAAACTTTAGGTAGATAGAATGAAGATAATATGTCTCACGTGGTGGAGGATACAATTTGACACCGTCAAATGGGGCAGAAGCCAAGAGTTTCTATCATGCTACTACCACAGCACTCAGCACCGCAGTTCTTCAAAGGTGTTTTAATTAATTTTTTTTTCTTAATGCTGTTTAGGTTTCAAGACCAGTATTAACATCCGACAATCGTTGAGTAATTAGAAATGATAAGAGGCTATAATCAAAACCAAGTAATTAAAGCGAAATATGTGTTTGGAGCAGTGACTAAATTAATCAAAACTAACATTGCTGATATCAGTGATTTGTTGGGAGTCATTGTCAAGCTAGCCCACCTGAAGATTGGGCCTTGTGTGTTACTCAATTGAAACGAGTGTACCCCTTTTCCATTATGATCATAATCATAGGCGTAACTAACCATCATGAAAAGCACTCAAAAACTGAATGATTCCACACTTAATGCTTCGTACATACTTTTACTTTTTTATTGTGGATTAAATTAAACTCAAATTATGTATATTTTGAGTGTTGTTCTTGTTCCGTAGTAGGTGCATGTTTCACAATATGTACTTATTTATGGAAAGCCACAAAATTTCCGGGTAGGGCCGTACCCTACCTTAATAAATTGTAAACGACTAGCAATTTTATGGCAGCAACTGTAAGTGTGTTTGGATGAGCATTTACAAGCTTAATTTTGGTCTTTTGCAAAGTTAATTTTAATATTTGAAGTTAAATAATTTAGAAAATTTTATTTCAAAATGAAAGTTTCAAGTAAAAGTATAAAATTTTCAAGTACGCATATTGAGGAGCAAAATCAATTCTACGTTAACTATAATTTTTTTACCCGTTAGTAACTCTCAAGCTGCCCACCCCCCATCCAAACAAGCAATAACATTCTTCAAAGCAAAATAACATTAGTCTTCCATAAATTATTGTCTATTAATTAAATATTAAAATTGCGTATGCGGATATATGTTTATGAACCGCAAGGATCAAGTATATATCTACTGGGTTAGATTTTTACCAATGATAATTAGTAGGTGGTTTATAAATTATACTGTGGTAAATTTTTGTTAAGACTTGTAGTTTATATCCAAACCTGGAAATGTGCAACCTCCCTACCCCCAAACTTTTCATTGAAAAAAAAAATTAAAAAATCCATGCAAAACACTCAAACACACATTCGATCGTTTGCCCTCATCATGAATTTGGAGAAGGATGTTCAACCCCGTGGGGGCCTGCCATGGGCTCAATTATGGATGTCAATGACATCAGATCAGAGAGGGAAAAAAGAAAGAAAAGGCTGGTTATGGATTGAGAAAAAAAAATTCAACTTTGGGACAGTAAAGATGCAATAGAAGTAGTTTGATCTTAGTGGGGACATGGTTGGACTCAGCAGTCAGCTGGAGCTTGTCCTATTGTTCATCTGCATGGAACCAAATTCTGCACTTGAAGCTTATCACAGACTAAAAGTAGGGAGAGTTCTTAGGCTTTTAGGTTTGCCACTGAGACTAAGACTGGGGACAAGCTAGGTAGGGTTGAATTTGAATTCCATTGAATGACCTAATTTGCAGTGCCAGTCTCCCACGGGTCTCACACTCTCACTCAACCACTCGCTTTTCTGCATAATAATGGACATCTTTTTTCTAAATTAAGTTCACGTTTGAGGGAAATACATACATACAGCTAATGGAAAACGTCATCTAAAAGCCACATAAAATAATGGATACATGGATCTTACAATATTTTCAGCATATGATGATGATTTATACCATCGTTTCTCTCTCCTATTTTTGCTTTGTTTATATATATGTAGTTTGTAATTATATAATGATGGTGATGATGATGATGTCATTATAATATGAAAAATGATGACTCCGGTTGCTTGCACATGTATAAAGCAGAGACAGCCTTGAGCTATGTAAGGTCTATTCAACTACTCATCATATTTGGTACTTCTGTAAATGTTATCAGCTGAAGACAATTAGAGAGGCCCAAGCTACAGCAATGCCATAATCTGCATGGAAATTTAATGTTTGAAATTGCTTGGCATATTGGATTATAAATACAGATGCTTAGTATTTGAAGTTGATGTTATAGTTCAGGGCTCAGGGGCCAGAGAAATCATTCAGCAGGGGTACCATATGGATGCAATGTCCCTATTGTTATACTATTCATCTAATTCTCTTTCGTCACTAATTTGTACCATCTCCCTTTCTATAGCATGCCAAGGGGTCCATACTCCATACACCGCAACACATCTAATTGGTTCATCTTAGATCTGCAGAGATGCCACATATATACAGATGCGGCAAGGTCAGATATATGTGGCAAAGTCAGATATATGATAATATTCTCAGAACTCGGAATCTATTATGATCAGAAATGGAAGTAGAACTGATATATTTTGGAAGGCAATTTTTTCTTTTCAACGTAGCTAAAGCTAAAATTGTTTTTAAAAAAATTATACAGTGAAACTTAAAAAAATCTGTCTAATTTTGAGAGAATCCTGTCCATGAGCAAACACAAAGTTCCTGCGTTTTGATGCAATAGCTAGGTTCAGAAACTCTGATGCACTAGCTAGGTGCCTAGGTCCATAGTTATCTCAAGAAGACGCAAAATTAAAGGAGCCAATTTTATGTATATAATTCTCATTTCAATAAAATCTTATTAACCATATATGTAGTACGACACGACGTAATCAAATTTTATTAGACAACTATTAAATAAAAAAATGTTTGACAAAAATTAGGTAGGTTTATTTTGTATACATAGCTTTTGTCTAAAATTCCGTACACTAAATTCATACGAAGTAGCATTCCTTTATTTTAAGTAATAACTTGAATTGATAGTATATCGCAGTGATTAGTGCATGGCATGATGGATGTGAATATTATAATTTAACTTTTTTAAAGTGAAATATGCATTTAAAAAAATTAAAATTATAATCATTTTTTTACGTACATAAAATTATACTCATTATTAAATAATTATTAAATAATAAAATTTTTATAAAATTTTATTATTTTAATGATTATTTAATAACGTTATTAAAATTTATTCTCATGATTTTTATTATAATCTTTCCTTTTTCTTTTTTACAAGACCACATGTATTCTTCAAATATTCTCTATAAGAGTTAGGGATGACAATTGATAGGGTCTAGGTAGGGTACTATGATACCTGTCTCCATACCTGTATTTTAAAAAAAAATACACCTACCTACCCTCATACCCGCACAGGTAGTAATTTTAATTCCCATTGTCATACCCGCTGGGTACTTATATATCCAAACCCGCACCCGCTATTTGCGCTTAAGTGTGAAGTCAATAAATCAATAAAAAAATTTAATTAAAATTTTTTTACAAATGAATTGAAAATTCACTTTTAATTCATCCGACCATATCTTTATATCATTCAAATATAACCTTAAATCATACAAACATAAGTCATAATCATACAACATTAGAAACATAACTTTAAATCATCCAAACATAATCTTAAATTAACCTAATATAAATCTAGCAATAAACTTCTAAAACTTAACCTTAAATCATCCACACTTCTAATAAATTTTATGACTACTAATGTAAGATAAATAAATCCTACGGCTATTGGTGTAAGTTGTATTGCGTATGTGAATAAGAAATGTATAAATTCTAGTATTACAAACTTTCAAAAAGAAGTGCTAATGTATTTAAGAGATTGGGGCCATCTAAACCAACACGTAAATGATAGTGAAACCATTATATGACTCAGTATGCAACAATGAACATTAATGAGTTGCGTATCTAATTCGTGGTTTTGTAAAAAAAATAATACTAGTGTCTAGTCACAAGCTTGCAATTGCAGAGGGATAAAACAAAAAACAAAAAGGTACTAATCATTTCGCCTATTAATAATTACTAAATATATATGAGAAATTTTTAATTAAATAATTATATATATATATATATAGATAATTAAATAATATATATAATTAATTCTATTTTTAACTATATATATATATATATGGGGTGGGGTGGGTACTATAGTACTCACACCCGCACTCATCCCCATTGAATTTTGCAGGTAAATACTTGCCTTCGGACCCATCCTTATTAACCGGGTATTTATCCTACTGTTGCGGATATTTCTTGCGGGTACTCATAGGGTCTGGGTCCAATTGTCATCCCTAATAAGAGGCAATCTTACGAGTTGGTAAGACTATTATGGGTGGCAAAACTTTTCCTACAAGTATTTAACGCGATTACATGGGACTTGAACTCAAAACAGAAACAACTTCATACTACTTAATTCATGTGCTCGATCGTATAATTTCATCTTTTCTTTTCACTTTAGAAGTTAAATCTTGTTATTCTAAGTATAATCTATCTAGTTCTAGATTTTAATGGAAGCCAGATTTCCTCTCGTTGTAGCATTGGTTCATGTTGTTAGTCTATTGTTAGAGATTTCATATTGACTAGTGATATGACTAAAATAGTGTATATAAGTAGGGAAAATTCTCACTTCATGAGTTAGCTTTTGGAGTTGAGTCAGATCGAAACTCAAAATTCTAAAATGGTATTAGAGTCTATCATAGTAGTTGTTGTTGGGCGTATCAAGCCACCCGTTATCAAGTTGTTATCGAACCACTTGTAGATGTCCAGTCCTTAACATGAGAGAAGTGTGTCAAAGATTTCACTTTAACTAGTCATAAGGCAAAAATAGTGTTTACAAGTGGGAGAAACCCTCATCCCAAGAGTTAGATTTTGGAGTTGACTTAGGTTATTCAAACCTAGAGGCAGCAAATCAAACCACCACAGCTTAGCCTGGGCTTGTCAAGACAAGGTGTGAAAACAAATTTCTTACGGGTTGCGAATTTGTGGCCCAGTTTTATACTAGGCCACTGGGCCAAATTGGCCTTAATTAAAAATAAACAAAGAAATGAAATTAAGTATATTTAAAATATAAATTCTTTAGAAATATATATAAATTTACAAAAAAGAATAAAATTAAAATAATAAATAATATCAGGCCAAATAGGCTAGATTGTTTTCTGGCTAACATTTTATGAGCTCAGCTTTACCCATATTGGGCCAAATTCAATTTGTCACCTCTATTCAAACTTAAATTCTCTAAAATAGTATCAAATTTTATCCTAATGGTTGTTGTTGAGTCTATTGGACCACCTTTAATCTAATCATTATCAAATCACTTGTAGATGTCTAGTCTTGCAAACATTATGCTCAAGATATTCAATCCTTGATGTGAGGTTAGAGACCTTGCATTGACTAGTGACATGACTAAAATAATATGTATAAGTGTAGTGCAACCTTCACTTTATTAACTAACTTTTGAGATTGAGACATTGAGTTGGGTCCAAATCTAAATTATAATACTTACTCTTACCTAAAATATATTAATTATGATGATAAAATATGTAAAATTGAACCCCAATCAACAAAAATACGAAATATGTTATGTCTCAATTTTTATTATAATAATCAAATAATATAACCTCGAAGGACTGATAATTTTATTTTTCGGTGTGACACGGGGGCTAGAAACCTAAAAGAAAGAAGGTGAAAACTACAACTTCACAGGTATATCAGCACCACAAAAACATTAGCAAGAATCAAAGGCGACAAGAAGTGGAGCATCTACTAGCACATGCGAATCTCTCTTCAATTGCAGAGTATGATTGGCTAACCAAATCAGCACAGACATTCCCCTATTGAAATATATGATGCACTCCCCAACATCCAATCTTCATCCAACCATAATTTCACCGGTTTCAATAGCAACACATAAGGGCTCAAAATCTTCATTCGTAAAGTCAAATGCATGTTCGGACTCATCATTAAAAATATGGGATTTGAATGATTTACTATTCAAATTACATATTTGAAACTATTGGGAACTTCGAGGGAGCGCTTTTTAACAAGGCATCATTTTTTCTACTACAAACTTTAAGACATTAGGTATATGAGTCACATCTTTTATATATTTTTTATTGAGTCATTTCTTTTAGTACTGTTTGGGCTGTAATAATTACAAGGTCAATGACATAGTTGCCTTAGCCCCAAATTATCTAAGGCATCAAAATTTTCATATATTTTATTATTATTATTACTAACATGTTGGTACGAGTGGTATTGGGCTTAGATTCATTAAGCAAGATTTCGAGTTTGAACCTTGTGGATGAAAAAAAAGTGGTTGAAAGGGAAAACCCACTAAAGGGGGCCTGCCAGGTTGTCCGACGAAAATTAGTCATCGACAAAGTCAATGAATATTTCACACTTATAATATGGTTACCTAAAAAAAAGGATAAATTTTATTATGATATGATATATTATTTGCTACTAGCTATTTTCATTAGTAAGTGTACATAGTCTTAAGATATGTGTATAAATATTGTTGTAAATTATTTAAGTGTAATCTTATTATTGATTTTTAAAAGTTAAGAAAAAAAGTTTGGCATACTTTGGACTCCACCTCCATCTCAAGAAAAGGTTATTAAATTTAGTATAAAGTTTAAATTTCATGATGTATGATCAATAAAAATGATATTTTGGTGGAAATGTTAGTGATAAGATCACACATTTAACTAAAAATGAAATTATGTTTGACTTTTTAATTTGAATCTTAAAAATTGAAAACTTTGGATGATGATTAATTGAAACAGTACTAGTATGATATTAATCTTAAAAAGATGTTAAGTTCTAGTGAATATTATTGATTTGTTTTTAAAAATGAAAATATTGCAAAAAGTACAATATTCCATTAAATGTATTCAATTATATCAAAATATTATATTCATTTTTAAATATATGCATTGCTTCTAAAATATTATTAACAATACTTACTATTATTTATTGTTGCTAAAAATGGTTTCTTAAAATTAAAATTACTCAAATCTTACTTGATAATAACTATGTTAAAGGATAAATTGAATGAATTTATCATTTTATTATTTTTATATATTGAGAGAAAAATGTTAGAAATACTGTATTATAAGATTTTGATCAATAATTTTGTAGTTGATAAGAAAAAATAAAATGAAAATTGATAAATTATATTAAATTAAACTTTGAATGTAAATTTTGCCTAAGGTCTCGTAATTTCTAGGCACGACCTAGAGTATTGTCATTCACCAACAATAACAAGATGAATTATTTGACCAACCTTACCATCAATAAGACTTTTGATATAAAGATCTTGCTCCCCCCTCAAGCCTAATCAGACTCTAATTCCACTTAATTGCTGGGGAGTTCAAAAGAGTACCAAGAAGGGTTAACAAACTAATGACAAGAACTACTAAGAGAATCAAACCCTACCTTTCCACCCAAAACCTTAAGACATTGGGTATATGAGTCACATTTCTTATATATCCTTTATTAAGCTCTCTCCTAGATAATGTAAGACTAACCACTCACACTTTAGTTTCCAACAATCTCCTTCCCGAAGTCTGAGTCTCCACATTGTCATGTTCTTTTAGTACCATATGCTTCTACTCCTCCAAGCTTAACTAGACTTTGATACCATTTGTCAGGGAGTTTGGGAGAACATTCGGAAGGGTCAAGGAGCTAATAACTAGGACTACCAAGAGAACCATACACCACATCTCCACCCAAAGCCTTAAGGCATTGGGTATATATGTTACATATCTTATATATATCTTTCATCGATCCTTTCCTTTAATACTAGCATTCACCAATGATAATGGGACAAACTATCTGACCAACCCTATCATCAGAAGGACTTTTGATACAAAGATCTTTGCTCCAATTCCTCCATCTAGTTGTCTAACCAGACTCTGATACCACTTGGTGGAAAGTCTAAAGGAGCACCCAGAAGGGTTAACAAACTAATGATCAGGATTACCAAGAGAATCAGACACCACATCTCCACCCATAATATTAAGAATGAATTAAATTAATTTATATTATTAATGTATTTTATTATTATGTTAAATGACTTAATTAATAAGGAAAAAAATTAATTTAGACAATTAAAACTAAAAACAAATAAAAACCACTCAAATCCAATAAACTTTATATAAATTTCTATTTGTGCACAATTAAAATAAAAAATGAATTTTAAAAACGAATTAACTCGTATTTTTTATCTTTCGTTTCAAACAAAAAATCCTAATTTACAAGTCAAGCCAATCTCTAAAATATGCGTACCATATTCCAAACTCAAAGTCCACACACATTTTCTAAAATATATGTATAAATCACAAATACTAAAAATTAAATATTTGTATAGTAATATTATAACAATAAAAATGATAATAAATAGTAATATAATATTATAATAATAAAATTTATAAATAGTACAAAAACACACCGTAAAAAAAATAAAAAAACAAAACATTACGAGAGTTCATTGCTTTCAAAACTAATAGATTCATTATAATTGTAGAGGATTAAGCAAATTTTGTCAAATTTGTACCACACACAATTTAGGTTTACATCTAACTGACTTCTACAAGCTAGCTCATAAGATGAGGGTTTTTCTCACATATATACATTATTTTGACTATATCACTAGTTAGCGTAAGATCTCCAATGCACTGAATATTTGCGAGGAATCTAATAACAATTTAATATAAGAAGTGGTCCAATAAATCCAACAACAATTACTAGAATAAGTTTTGATATTGTTTCAGAATTTGAGTTTATACTTAATTCAACCTTAAAAGCTAGCTTGTAAAGTGAGAATTGTCTCTTACTTATATATACTATTTTGGCCATATCACTAGTAAATGTGAGATTTCCAACAATACCCTAAGTAAATTGTTAATTGTGATTAATCGTTAATAGTATTTAACATATTTTTAATTATTTATAATAAAACTAAAAATTAATATAAATAATAAACAACACACGCTTTTTGAATTAATTAGTATCAGCAACTCCCGTTCAAAAATATATAGACTGTTGAAATGAGACTGGACAAACTTTTTCTCGATATATATATTTTGTGGCAATAGATAAGTGAGATAATTGACCTGTAGTTGTTGTACTCAGTGTTATAAAAACTGGCTCGAACCGGCCAGTCGGACCGGAAATTGGACATACAACCGGTCCGAGCCAGTGATTGGATGGGATATGCCATCAACCCGGTTTGACTCGGTGGGTCAACCGGTGGAACCGGTGAACCCACCAGTCGAACCGATCAAATCGGTCTGCTGATCTGGACCAGTTCAAAAAATTTATTTTTTTTAAAGTGTTAAACGACGTCGTTTTAACTATAAATATTAAAAAAAATAAAAATTTTGACTTATAATATAATTTACATATTTAAAAATATTTATTTACTAATGATAATAATCACCAAAATCATAAATGCAGGTATGCGTATGACATAAATGTCTCTTGTATTAACATAAATGCATAACCTTCATTCACTTGTTCTTGTTTGTTTGCCGTTAATGCGTAACCTCTAGTCCTTTTACCTCCATCTTAAATATAATTGTTTATTGTTTATTTATTTATGGGTTACACATCACCATTAAAATTTAATTTAATAAATTTTATAGGTATGAAATTTACATGTCATGAATACTTTCAAATTTTTTAATAGAGACCGAGTCATGCGGTTTAATTAGTGACCCTCCGGTTCGACCATTGACCCAGTACCCTAACCGAATCGATGACCGGTCCGAGTTTTATAACACTGGTTGTACTTAGCGGTCCAAATTGAAGAGAGATGGTCTCATGTGCTCTCTCTCTCATATAAGTGCGCAGTGCAGAGAGAAAGAAAGAGATGGAAACTATTGTGAAAGGGACATAGCAAATGGGTGAGAATGTGAGATAACTTAAAAACGATAAAGGGAAGAGGAAAAAAGCGAAAGAGCTGGGGCTAATAGGGCCAAAAGTGCCAAGGAGTGAGCGCATGAAGTTTGTAGTAAAGGACTGTACAAAATAAGATGTGATTTTGGAAGGGAAGGCTGTGAATGAATCTGCGAGAAGCGGATCCACTCCCAAGCGTGTGGCAGCAGAGACCGTGCAGTGGTGAGTGCAGAGCCACAGAGAGACACTGAAGGAAAGGAGGACAAAAGCTAGCACTGGGAACCACAGAGGAAGAGGGCTAGGGATAGAGAGGGAATGATATAAATAAATTCAAATTTAATTTTATACATATATGCAAATAAATGACATTTGTTATTTCCATTGTGATTGATAATTGAATTGGAAGTTTGGTCCCACGCGAGCTACCCTCCAAATCAACACATGGTCATGGCCATGGCATTCTTTACAATAATATGAATATCACACTCACTGTCAATTTTTTATGCTTGACAAGTCAGGTGCACGAGCACCCGCGGCATCTAATGATATGTAGTGGTACGGAACCCTACCATCGTATCAATCAATTATAAATAAATAAATATAATTCCCGAAAAATATAAAAATATTAGTTTTTAGCCTTTGAAATGTCATCTGTATTTTATCTTTAGAAATGTATTAGATGTAACCATTATCGTTCACCCAAAAAAAAAAAAAATCTTTTCTTAATCTCTTATTTATGTAAATAAGAATCACATATAACATATTTTAATAAACAATAAACCAAAATTAGATAATATGTTTAGAGATTAAAAACATTGTTTTATTTATAGGGACTAAAAATATATTTTAGGTTAAATTAATCAGTAGGTTTCTAAACTATTTGAAAATTTTTAATTAGGTCTTCAAATTAAAAAAATTTGTAATTGGATATTGATCTTATAAAAAATTTGTAATTAAGTTCCTAATGTCTTTAAATCATCACAAATTATTATATTCTGGTAGTTTCAATTTGTCATAAACTAACACCAAAGACCCAATTACAAACATTTTACAAGATCAAGGACCCAATTACAAATTTTTTAGTTTAAGAACCTAATAAAAAATTTTAAATAGTTAAGGGACCTATTGATTAATTTAACCTATACTTTAACTCTCTTTCATACACACAAGAAATTAAGCCTTTTTTATATGGGAGAGAGAAGAATAAATATTCATCATTAGGTCTTATCATAAGATTAAAACATACAAGTCATTTGACTTTTTAAAATGATCATGTGATTTTTGAAAAAATAGTTAAAATGATATTTTTATATGCCCAACTGTTAAATTTTGTGATATTATCCTAATAATTATGTATATAAAATTTTACATGATTTAAACATTCATAATATATGCACTCAAACAATAATTATTTATATTTTAAATTTTATATTATACATTACAAAAATAAGATGATGAAATATTTATTAATTTTTAATTATGTAAAATTTTATAAATTTATTTTATAAAACTTGAAATTAATCGTTGAATAGATAAAATTTATGCGTAATAAAAATTATTGAAAGCGTCATGTTTCTATAAATTTAACTCCTAATACCATTTAATATGTACGTGTTTAACTCTCCAGTATTTCATCTTCTCACCATTGTCAAATGTCAAATACAAAACACTACTTGGAGTAGTATGCACAACTTTTTTCTCCTATGTGTTTGTTTGTGAGACATGCTACAAAAAATATTAACATTAGTGACAAAACAATTGACATCTAATTTTTAAAAATTCATCACTAAAATTTTAGTGACACCAGTATTAGTGAAGAAAATTGTTTTTTGTAACGAAAACTTTGTCATTGATGCATATTTTATAATAGAATGAAATAAAATTTTTATTTAATGATTTTGTAAGTAAACGGAGCTGAATAAGTTGTGATTTTATCATCTTTATTCTATCCTCATTCAAACATTTAAAAGAAATAAAAAAAATACTATTGTTATAACAAATTAATTTTAAAATGAACTAATCATATAGTCAATAAATAATGTATTTGGGATGGTCAACGAGACATATAAATTTTTTATCTCCCATCCCAAATCCTATAATTAACCAAATGAAAATCAATTCTGTTATGAATGGGCATTGATTCGATGTTATTTAGTTAACTCCAGAAAAATTAATTAAAAAATTCCATTATTTGGTCTAACCTGAACCAAACCAATAAAATCTAATTTCAATTAGTTCGGGTATTAGATCACCACTATTATGAATTTGATGACTTGAGAACCAATGTGATAATTTTTTACTACAAATTAAATTAGTTTTATCATGCCTTATATTTGATAACCATTTTCTACTAATTATTGTTTGTTAGAACATTATGATTTATTCTAGAAGTGATGAAATGACTCAATTCGGTTTAGCTCTCCCACGCCCTTGGTTCGCAAAAAATGGGCCGTGAGTTGGCCAATTTTAGTTATACGAGTTAAAGATTTTAGCCCCATCCCAAAAAGAATTAAAAAAAACAGGAAAATTTTTAATGAAATTAGTTTTAGGTTTCTATTAACTATGGTCGCTTTAATTCACCGACCAAATATTTTTTTAATTACATTATTTCATCTAATCAATCTACCTCTTTTAATGACTTTGTCCTCAATACTAACAACAAAAAACAATCAAAGAAACACATTTATCTTCATTAATCATCTCTTAACCTAAAATCGTAGGTCCTACACAAAACACAGCTTTCATACTAAAAATAGAAACTTGAAGTCTTACACTTTTTTTTTTATTGTAGTTTGTTGTTTTAAAAAAAAAAAAAATGGGTCGCGCTAGCTGACCTGCCTCACTACAAACCCATTTTTTTGTATGGAATAAAGCAGAACAAGCCAAACAAACTAGTAGGTTAAATACCGCCATCTCATCCCACCTAAAAGGGAGAGTTAAATAGATTGATTCAACAGGTCAAGCTTATTTTGTCACCCCTAATTTATTCCACAAACAAATGAAATATCTTACTTCATTTATTTGATGAAGACTTTATATATATATATATATATAATGACTTTTTTATTACAAATTTATGCATTTTTATAACAGGTGTATGTATTCTTTTATATTTCTTGAAAAAGTATAAAAATTATACATGCATAAATCCAAAGACCAAAACCTAACAACTTGTTTGTGATTGGGTTGGTTTGGTTCTAGTTTGTAAAAAAAAAATTTGCAAATCCTAACAAATCAATTATGATTGTTTTGAAAAAAAAAATTCACCCAAACTCTTGAACCAAACCGACCTGTGCTCACTCTTAAATTTTATTGAATCAACAACATGAATTCATACGTAATTTTGAATGTTTCATTGAAATAATCTATATTTTTATTATGAAATAATCTATGTTTCATTGAATCTACATAATTTTGAGTTTTTTTTTCTTTTGTGCTTTACATTTTATTTGAAAGAAACCATTAATGAACTTATGATATATGTGCAAATTAAAAGATGAAATGTTATTTGAAACTCAGATAAATGGTGAGTGCAGAGCTTTGACAAAAAATACTTGATGAATTGTTTTGATATAAAAATAAATTTCAATTAGTAATTTGTGAGAAGTTAGCTACCTTCTGAGTAACAAGTTGAGTGCAAAACAAGTAAATAAATGTATTACAAATGATACAATGTACAAATGACAAGTATATTAAATTAAAAGGAATAAAATTATAATTGAATAAAAATAAAAATGTAACCACAATTTGAGAGGAAACAAAAAATAAAAGTTTTGGATAAAATATAATAAAATTTATTCCATCAATTATATTTCATTCGATCCATTACAATTAAATAATTCAGACAATAAAATATCTTAAAATTCTATAATATTCCACTTTATCGATCCATTACAATTTACATCATTCAAACAATAAAATATCATAAAAGTCTATTATATTCCATTTCATAGAGCATGTGACTAAAAAATATTGCAACAGCAAAACATTGAGCATGAGAGAAAATGAATACCTAAGATGAGAAGATACTGAAAGAAGCGAATGGAAGATGAGGTTTTTCACTTCTGAGGGCTGAAGTTATAAACTGAGGCTGAGGGAAAATATGAGCATCCGAAGTGAAGGTATCATTACGTCTAAGACATGTGCACGACCAGTACTGCCGCTACATCTAAGACGTCCACGATTTTAAAATTTTTTCATTCGTCAAATGTTTTTAATTTATTTTAATTTAAACTTTACAATTTATGATACTATATTTTAATTCATTAGAATGCCTTAATTTTTAACAAGTGAAGGTAATTTTTCAACACAAATATATAGAATGACAGGAAGAGGAACTTAGTACAAACAACACGAATAACAGCCTTTAGTCTCTCTATTCTTTTTCTTTCAAAAACATTGAAAAATATATAAATCAATATTGGTTTATTTTAGTTAGAAAAAGAAATATAGTAACTAATAAATAGTTAATTACCTTAGATTTAGTTACATATCTAATTGATAGTTATAATTAGTAGCAAAACTAAAATGTTCTTGTATTTTTTATTTATTTATTTTTAGGTTAAAAGTTCTTGTAATATCCATTACAATTTAAATAATTCAAACAATAAAATATGTTAAAATTCTATTATATTCCACTTCAAAACGTTTCATTAATCCAACGTACTCTTAAAGCTCTTTATATATATATATATATATATATATAGGGATCCACTTACTCCAAGAGTAAGTTTAAAAAAGTTACTCTTCATTCTCACCATTTATTTTCTTTTAATATAATAGTCAAAGATAAGTTATTCATTACAACCATTAGATTAAAAGAAAATGAAAGATAAGAATGAAGAGTAATTCTTTTAAAATTACTTTTGGAGTAATTTGATCCCTCCTCTATGTATATATATATATATATATATATATATATATATATATATATATATATATATATAATACCGGTGTGTTCTCAAAGTTAACTGTTTGCCGAAGATGTCCACACTTCGTAGTAGTAGTACACGGGCATAAGATTTTACCGCAGACATTTCGTTCACACTCTTCGCTTACATCTTAAACTAGTTTTTTTAGCGCGTGCGCGCATACTGCATAGACTTATTTAATAAACAATGTAAATCATATTACTATTACAAAAATATAATTAAAATATACATTCAGTTAAATAATTGTATAATTATTTATTAAGATAATCATACTTATGAATTAATACATCAATAATGTCAGTACATTTGAACGTTCAAGTATTGAATATATTGACTGATTTGTTATTTAAATACATTTGCTCAACATCAAAATTATTTGAGAATTATATTAGTATATTAACTTAATTAATAAAATCATCATAAATAATAACATTAAAATTAGAGGAAAATCTTGATATAAAAATTAAACATGATAGTGACTTGCAACATAAACATGTTACTTGAAATTTTCTTTTATATAAACAAAATAGTAATTTGATTAGATAGTAGATGGCTTGTGTTCTCTACTTGCATAACAAATTTTAAAATTAATATTATTAAATATTACTGTTTAAAAATACAACGATTAATAAATTTTTGTGCTAAACATAGAGCTTCTAAACTTACATACAAGCTTCTAAACATGGAAGCTCTATGTTTTTTTATCAAACCAAAAAAAAACAACATCTAAAGACTTACATACATTATTAATTTATACCATCGTTATGTCACACTAAACACTACTAAAGATGCTTAAAGACATCAATTGTTTGTACCAAATTAAGCATCTCATGCAAGTTTTTCTTATTGAGTTGAGAATAAAAAATTATGGGTTCAACAATGTTATTGCTGTCATAGTCACACCACAAAGGATTTGTACGTGCAGCAACGCATTGGAGAGCAAAATTAAAGGGAAAATATTCAAATGAACCAACCAAATTAAGCACGCGCGCACAGGCACAACCACACCGGAAGAGGGTTAATATCACGTGGCCTGAGTGGGGTCCAACAGGTTCATCACGTGGCAGACCTAATCTAAAACTGAGTAGACCATAGTGGGGCTGAAGGAGCGCGTGGTGAATGGTGATGGGAGTGGGACCATGCTAAGGAGCGTGCAAGCAGGAGCATGTGATCATTTCCCAAAGGTAAAGACGAATAAAGGTGTACGTTAGAACGGGACGGGGTTGATAGAGAGAGATGGAGAGGTGGGATTGTCTGTATCCGTATCAAGTCGCCCTCATGGGGTCACTGCCTCAGTTTAACAGCCTGTTCGACTTGCTCTCCACATGCATCAACGTAATTTTTTTTCCCCTTCTTTTAAAATTAAAAGAAAAGAAAAAAACTTATGTAAGTCTCTTTACTTTTTATTTCATTAAGTTTAGATAAATAGAAAACGATGGCCATGAATAGTTTCCAGGCATGATTTAGTTTCCTTGTTATCTATTTATGCATATATTATGTGTATTTACTGACTGGTGGAAGGGAGTAGAATATTTACTGAAATAGTTAAAATCTTTAAATAGAGAGTAAGTTATTGGAAACACGTTTTATAGTCAACAAATCACGTTGTTGATGTAAAAAATGTAAAAGCTAGAACTAGTAGTATTTATTTTGATGTGAAAAACCACATCCTTGGTTCATTTCTAAACAGACAAAATCTTAAAGGTATCTTTTGAGATAAGTCACAGGTGGTCCACAACATGTTTAGAAGAGGTGACTGCTTATGGCCCATTTTTAGGAAGTACAAGATATATAATACGTAAAATCTTACTTAGTATATATATATATATATTAAAATAAAAATTTTATATAATTAATTTTTTATAACTTTCAAAATATTAATAATAGACTAATATAAGATAATATGACAAGTGTATTTGGGTATATTAGAATATTGATGCAGGCTAGCATGGACCAGTGCTTCATATGGTTTATGGTGGACAAATAAGTCATGACCATTGGATTTATTAATTTAATATTAAATGGTATTGATGAATGATCGGTTACCTTTTAATCATTTTTATCTATTAAAATTATTTTTACATTAACTCTTTTTTATCCCTTTAAACATTTACGAATAACTTTTCTTCCCAAATCCCTGTCCTTCCTAAATCATTACCTTCGATCCTTATTCTAAAAACAACAGTAGTAATCAAGACTTGCAAAGACAATAATGGATTGTGTGGGCAATGCTATAGAAAAGGGAAGCGAAATGGTAGATTTGAGAGAGCTAAAACCCACAACGCAACTCCAAAACCCATTCTCACCACTCCATCGCCTTCTTTGTGGAACCGACCACAAGAATAAGCCTAGGACAGGGCAGACATCCACAATCAGTCCTAATGACCAGGGATCATTGAATACCTTCCACGACTGGAGCTCGTCAAGGCGATGAGGTCGTTGTTCAACATTGTTATCATCGACTTGAACCGGTACGACTGCTCCGCTGGGTCAGAGACATTCAACGCTAGCCGACGTCGCCGGTGTAAAAGTATAAGAGGAGGATGTCGTTACAAGCTTGCGCGTTGATGAACAACATAGTTGAGAGGAAGATGACTAACTCTTCGTTCTTTATTCTATAGATTTAGTAAAAAAAAATTAAATTTTTCTATTTTATAAAATAGCTGATGATGTAAAAAAAACCCTGATGTAGCCGGTTACAAACATTGGTCCACCAGAAACCACATTAGTTGATGGTCCATTGAAGAAGCTGTTTAGAATATTTGTTTAAATTAATACACTTTAACATTTGTTATGTTCCTATTTTATTTAGATCTTTCCTTTTCCCATTTGGATGTTTACAACTAAACCTTTGAGTCTGTGAAGGAGTTTTTTAGAACCCATTGTTTTTAATATATTATAAATCAAACAATTGGCTCACTTAATAGAAGATTTGAGCAATATAGCACATATAAGGAGACTTTTGGATTTTTCTTTAGCATTGAAAGGCTTAGGTCATTCTCTAAAAAGGACTTGAAATTATATTGCAAATATTTTGAATCTTATCTAAAACATGATAATTTTTATGATTTTGATGGTGAAATTATATTTGAAGAATTAAAAGTCATTGGAGAGGTTTTAATAATTGAATCAACATCAAGTTTTATGATATTGAGTTCTTTAAAGACATTTAATTGTTTTCTGTAAAACACAAAAATAACACAAAAAGGAGGGTTGAATTGTGTTATACCAAATTTTTGCAAAAACCTTTTAAGAACGTTTTGTCTAAAGGGTTAAACAAAAGATTTTTAAAAGATATTTAAATAAAGACGAAAGAAAAACACAAGCCAAAGAAACACACAGAGTTTATAATGGTTCATCTCCCCTAGAGGCTACGTCCAGTTCTTGGCAAACTACAAAGTCCCACTAACTTAAACAAGTTATAAGTATTCTTTTAACCAAGTCTCTTCAAGCTCCACCCAAGTAGTCTTTAACTTGCCTCCCTAAGCAAAAACCCAAGTATTCTTTGAATCAAAGCATTTTTAGGCTTCTACCAATTTCTTAAAAAAATGGTTAATTGTGCTTAAGCTAGCATCTTATCAGATGAATATACAATAGAGTGCAAGAAGCGTTTACAAAAGAAATGTATGTAGAGATTACAAATTGAGAGAATTTTTCAACAATTTCACACACTATCAAAATCTATCAGTCATTGAAACTGAGGTCTCTTCTTCTATTTATACGATTCTCCAAAAAAGTGTTTGTTGTGAGTGTTGTAGGAGACATCCTTCGTCTAGCGTTTGTAAAGGCAAAAAAAATTCGTTGGAGCATTAAATGCAACATTTATTGCCTTTCACCAACTAGTCACTCAAATAAGATAAAGCAATCTGCTTATCTAGCCTTTCTCATACTCAATCTTGCAACAGTGGACATATTTTCTTTCCATACTAACAACCGCACACAGAATTCTTCTTTTATGCGTAAGTGGTCTTTTCTAGAGGGTAGGCAATACAAAACGAGTCACTAGACATTTGATTTAAAAAGACTTTTTTAGACTATTTGTTATTATCAAAATAAATAAAGGTCATAAATTCGTCATTTGTCTTAACAATCTCCTCTTTTTTGATTATGACAAACATCTCTAAGTTTTACAAAACATCTTTATATATTAAAAACGGTTTTATGACATAAGTTTTATCAAAAATTATTTTTTCACGCAAAAGCTTATTAAAAGCTTCAGTTAAGCAGACGCAGTATCAAAAAGTATAAGCATAGCTGAGTAAATACTAAATTGTAAAGATAATTATAGTCTGAATGATCATAAGGGAAAAAAAAAGCATTCATTGTAATGAAAAAGAAATACTCCCCCTATGATTGATCTTTGTTCTGTTCTCCTTCTTATAATCTTCTTTCGTTGTTCTCCCCCTCTTTATTCTTCTTCTATTCTCCCCCTTTTGGTATCATCAATTAGAGGATTTAGAATCTGAGAGCGTGGTTGATGAGCTTAGCTTACCTTTGAAGCGTTTCGCCAATTTTGTAAGTAGTGCTCATGCACGCTTTTCCGTCTTGCTTTCCTTGATAAATGCAGCTTCAAGACATTGAATAGTCTGGTTCAGTTATTTGATTTCTTGTCTAATGTCTAAAGATTCTGGGGTAGGAGCAAAGCTTGTGGCTTCATCTTCAGTGGGTTCTTCTACAAACACAAGTTAAACACATAGGGGACCGGAGGACCACAGAACCAAAAATGGCCTATGGGAAGAAAGATTTTAGAGGTGTTCCCATCTGTGGAGAAGAATACGTAGGTTTTGGGGTAATTTGTTGTAAGTTGGTTATGGGGGTTGGATGTAGAAGATGATGGTGATGGAGAGACCTACACCCAGTGACTAGTTGGGAGGATAGCATCTTGGTGGCTTAGGATGTTCTTCTCTTCAGTAGTCAAACCCGAAAAGTGCTTGAGAGCATCAACGTGTTCTTACAGTCTCTTTCGGTCTGAGCTCTAGAAAGATTATTTTCCTTTTAAAGCAGCCAGCTATGCGGGAGAGAGTGCTCTCTTTCTTATCATCAAGTGTCTCTGAGAGTTGCGTCTGAATTTGGGCTCCTTGCCTTTACCCATAGATAAATTTTGACAATAAAAATTCTTTTGGCAGTAGATGCGAAAGGTTGTCCATGGCTTCAGCAAAAGTGACATTCATCTTGCCATGAGTCTAAGCAAACCTAGCTCAAGGTCAGGACACCTCTCACAAATTGCATGCTGCAGGGAAATCTGCATCTTTTCCCTAAGAAAATTGTACATGACTGTGCCCAATTCCCAATCGTCATCACCAAGTCACCATTCTTCAAAATCTGGATTGTCTTATGGGCAGATGGCGAGAGGATAAGTCTTGATCTTCCCATGGCAGAACAAATAGATAATCTTGGGCTTGTAGTTGTAGGTTCTGCACATGATTAGATACTTAAAGTAATTACATTTGAGCATAAATGGGGAGGTGTGACAATGGATTCCTCTATGTCTCCATACTTCATATCTAGAGGGGAATCTAGTTCTGGTTGAGGAAGCGTAGACGAAAATAGATGCGTTTGACAGGGTGCGGTACCCATCCTTCCAAACGTACGGTTGGATGTGAGGCTCATAGGAGAGAGCAGGGGTAGCTTCTTCTTCTACATCAGGCATCTTTTCAGCATACCCATAGCGCACTAGCAGTGGTCATTCTTCTTGAACAATGGTGGTCCACATCCTTGGGTTGTTTACTTCGCCCAGCTCATAGTTGATGAGAGCTTGAAGAATCTTTAGGTCGAAGGGCTCTGGAGGGTAATAATCCTTGGTCTTGCCGACACTTCGAGTTTCATGATGTTCAAATGAAGTAGAGTCTCGACGAAGGCATTCAGACAGAGGAGTCTCTAATCTGTAGAGTTCAGGTGAAGCTTCGTTTATCATCGATTCAACCAATCCCCCGAACAATGAGTCTTTAGCTTCCGACGGACAGAAAGTAACAACTCTGGCTAATTGATCATTTCTTGGTATGGCCGTGAGATCTGTTGCAAGATGCCGAAAAACTTGTCATATAGATACAGATTTAAGCACTTGCCATAGGAGGGATCTTGGCAATCTCCCTCTGGAGGTAGCGATGATGTCTTCTTGAGTAAACAGCTCTTCCTCATCAGGCTCCTCAAGGGTTGTTTGTAGCGAATGCTCAATGATTGATTGAAGCACCGCCTCCTTAATTTGCTCCTCCTCTTGAGCAGTGATTTCCATTTCTTCTTCCTTCTTCTTGTTTTCAGCTTTCTTTGATTTGGCTTTGACTCTTCTTAATTGCCTTGCCTCTTGTGCTCTTATTTTGGGTTCTTTGATTTTCTTGGACTTTGGGGACTTTTTGGATGGCTTTGCATGGACAGATACTTCAGTGGTAACAGGAGGTAGTGATGGTTGTCCTGATGATGGTTCAGGGATGACTGTGTGTGTGGTTGTAAGCAGATGTTTGATGGGGAGGTCATTGTTTGAGTCGGGCTATTGGGTTGGTTTCGACCTCAGACGAATGGTGAAGGGCTTTTATTTTTTGAGTGGGGAAAAGGGTCGATCATGTATTGGTTGTTGTAGGTCTTGCTCGGATGGTCTTTTGATGGGAAGTTTCGGTTTGTGAGGTTCGGTTTGTTTGGGTAGAGGTTGTGTTGGTGGGGGTTTTGTCTGTGGTGAAGGAGGTTGAACAGAAGCCAGGCCAACTAAAGGATCAGTAGACGATCCTACCTTGAAAGCAGATTTGACTACTTCATCAGCAGGTTCTTCCTTAATCACTACCAGCTCAGGGTGCATGGCAACATATCCAGGGAAAAGATGGGCTATCCTCATCTTCCTTATAACGGATACGTCAATCTCTGAACCTTGTTGCTTTTTCTCCCAACCAGATTCATTTACGGTACCAATTTAATAATTTCAGTGAATAACATGATGTAAGGAAATAGGTACCTTTGTTTGCTTTTGGAGCTCTCCTTGGATTTGGTGAGGCATAACCTCCAGTTGTCCAGAATGAGAGTAGGAAGATTCACCTTCTGTCCAGTGAGCATCTTGCACAGGCAGAATCTATCTCTAGAAGATACACTATCCTTCGAGCCCTTGCGAGGCAGGATAATGTGCAAAAGGATGTTGTGAATAAGTCTGTAGTCCCTCGACATGTTTGATGAATACAGAAATTTCTTCAACATGTCTTTGTTGTCCAATTGGGGTCTTGGACGCCCATACAGAGTTAGGTCAACGGTTTCTGGGGTGATGGCCCTTTCCCAGTCTTCAGTGAACACGTCGCCTTCTTCCTTATAGCCAGATGCTGCTGCAATCGAATCAATGGAAACGATAATCGTTTGGTTGTCCACTGTTCCAGTGATAGTCCCATCAACTTTAGATGTAGATGCCCAGAGGTAGGCATAAGGGGTGTGGTACCAGTGGGTTCGCTTCTGAACAAAAGACTCTTATCCAGCATTTTTAATGAAAAGACGCATGGGAAATCCTTCCTTTTCTAGTTTTTTCAAGTCTACCCATTTGCCAGGCACGAAGTTACTTTCGGGAAATCTTTCCATGGGGGCAAGCTGTCCTGGTGCAGCCATGAGTGCAAGTCTTTGAGAGGTTATAGGGTTTGAGAGAGAGAGATCGATAATACAAAAGGGTTTCTGAAAGTCTGAAGAGAATAGGCAATTATTTTCAAATATTTGAAGGGTTTGATAGTACAGAAGAAACGTGCATTTAATGAGATGGTGTGGCAAGGAAAAGTGGTGCAAGTTTCTTATGGGGGTTATCTGTAACACTTGGCCACTTTTCGAATCAATGACTGTCCCTATAAACCAACACAAGGCTTTTTCGAGTGCTTTGTCCCCACTCACACTCTTCCTAAGAAACTTTCCAAGAGGTCACCCATCCTAGAATTGCTCCAAGTCAAGCACGCTTAATTGTGAAGTTCTTAAGTGATAAACTACCGAAAAATATATGCATGTTGTTAGTATACGTAGTATTTATTAATTCATTTAAGCTATCTTCAACTGTACAATCTCATACCTGCACAGCCTTTGGATCCCTCTCATTCCGATGTGTATTCGATTCATTCATGTGTCCCTCCTACTGGAAGCTTGCCAGAAGCCGCTCCTTGTCAGTATCTCATCTCTTTTGCACCGGGGATCACTCCCCACTCTCGTCAGCGCCCGAGATGTTACATTATTAAAGAGAATTAATATTAAAACAACAGATGATAAAGTCAAATAATAATCACCTTCTCACATATAGAAGCACCTATGTTAGTAAGACGAAGATAAGACGATAGATCATAAGACGATATATGCAAGACATTCTAATCATGCAAGACCTTCATGTGCAATTTTTCTAATATAAAATTAAAGTGTACATCTAGTAAAGCCTTTGTGAAGATATCTGCCCATTGATGGTCAACTTTACCTATACCAATGATTTTGCCTTTTCCATTTCCTCCAAACGAAACAGTTCCTTTATGTGGTTAGAGGTCTAGGAACATAGACCTTTCTCTCATCATGTGACACGAGCATCCACTGTCCAAGAACCAAAATGAATCCCTCCTTTTTCGTATTAATGATATCTGCAACAGGAATAATTTGAGATTTTGGTATCTAAATACTCTTGGGTCCTTGTATGTTAGTCTGTCTCAATGGTCTTATTTGACCTTTGTTTTCTTTTGTGATGACACCTTTGAGATGTGTGTCCAATTTTTTCACAAAAGTTGCAAAAGGTTAAACAAGATTTAGAAGATGATGGTTTAGAATCTTTGTCTTTTTCAAAACCTAAGCCAGATTTGTCAGATGGAAGCCTTCTATATTTTAAGATTAATTAAAGTTTTGAGGACTCTTCCACAAATTTAGCTAGATCTTGTTTTGGACAAATAACCTCTTTTTTTAGTATGTTGACTTTAGATAAAAGTATTATCTTTTCAGGATCTGTGGCTTGATTCTTATGCATGCTCTTAGATCTTTCTTGAGTATTTTATTTTCTAAAATAGCTTCTTGATATTTTTCTTTGTATTTCTTATACTCAAAAGCGATCATGTGAGAGTTTGCAAGAAGAGTGTCATAGGACATTTCTTCATTAGACTCGGATTCATAACTGTTAGACGAATATGAATTTTTTTTAGAAACAAATTTTACCTTAGGTATTGTTTCTTCAATATTCGCCATAAGACAGATGTTAGCCTTCTCTTCATCTGAATTGTTACTACTGCTATCCAGATCTTCTCAGGTTACTAGAAGACTTTTCTTTTTGTTCCTTTTATTTGAGGTCCTTCCCCTTTTTAATTTAGGGCACTTATCCTTTATATGTTGAGGTTTTTGGTACTCAAAACATATAATTTCATTGTTTTCTTCCTGAAATGGCTTCCTACATCTATTGTCTTTTGTTCTAGAGGATTGCTTGAATCTTCCTTTCTTTTTTAGTATCTTCTTGAACTTTTTGGTCATGAGAGAAATCTCATCGTCTGTGGAGCAAGTCGAGCTTTCGTCTGAGCTCTTTGATTTATCAGACTGAACCTTCAAAGCTTTGGTCTTAGTTCTTGTTTCTGTTCTTTCGTCTACTCTTCCACTAGTTTATCCACTCTTTAAAGCCATAGAGTCATTGTTTTTGATTTTATCTCTTTTAAAGAGACGAACTTCATGGACTCTTAGAGCTCCCAGCAACTCATTAAGAGACAAAGTCTTCATGTCCTTGGCTTCAACTATGGTTGTAGCCTTGGGTTCCCAAACTTTTGGAAAACTGTCCAAAATTTTGAGATTGTTTTGAGCTTTGGAAAACTCAACACCAAGACTCTAGAGTCCATTGGGAATTGTTTGAAATCTGCCAAACATCTCATCAATGGTTTCTATCTCCTTCATGGTGAACATCTCATAGTGTCTTTGAAGAGTTGTTGCTCTTCTCAGACGAACATCTTGAGTGCCTTCATGAGTTATGCATATAGCATCCCACATCTCCTTTACTGTTCTGCAGCTACAAAATTTGTTATATTCAATTTTAGATAAGGCACAGGGTATAATATACCTAGCCTTTGCATTTTGTTGTAGCATGTTGAAGTCGTTCTAATTGTATTCATTTTTTGGCTTTGTCACAATGAGATCTCCGTGAGTTATGATTCTCTAGATGCTATAATGAGTGGACTTGATATACATTTCTATTCTATCTCTCCAGTATGCATAGTCTTCTCCATTGAAGGCTAAAGGCCTTGTCAAGGAGGGCCCTTCAAGAATGAACTGTCCTTCAAGGTTTGCTATGAGGATTTTTTCCTCTATCACTTGTTAAGGCGCTCAACCCTTAGAGGCTGAGTTCAATATCAAACTATAAAACACAAAAATAACACAAGAAGGGGGGTTGAATTGTGTTATACCAAATTTTCGCAAAAACCTTTTAAGAACGTTTCGTCTAAAGGGTTAAACAAAAGATTTTTAAAAGATGTCTAAATAAAGACAAAAGAAAAATGCAAGTCAGAGAAACACATAGAGTTTATACTGGTTAGTCTCCCCTAAAGACTACGTCTAGTTCTTGGCACACTACCAAGTCTTACTAACTTAAACAAGTTACAAGTATTCTTTTAACTAAGCCTCTTCAAGCTTAGCCCAAGTAATCTTTAACTTGCCTTCCCAAGCAAAAACCCAAATATTCTTTGAATCAAAGCCTCATTAGGCTTCTACCAATTTCTTAAAGAAATGGTTGATTGTGCTTAAGCAGCATCTTATCAGACGAATATACAATAGAGCGCAAGAAGCATTTACAAAAGAAATGTATTTAGAGATTACAAATTGAGAGAATTTTTCAACAGTTTCACGCACTATCAAAATTTATCAACCATTGAAACTGAGGTTTCTTCTTCTATTTATAGGATTCTCCAAAAAGTGTCCGTTGTGAATGTTACAAGAGACATCCTTCGTCTGGCGTTTGTAGAGGTAGAAAAAAGTCGTTAGAGCATTAAATGCAGCATTTAATGCCTTTCACCAACTAGCCACTCTGATAAGATAAAGCAATATACTTATCTAGCCTTTCTCGTACTCAATCTTGTAGCAATGGGTATATTTGCTTTCTGTACTGACAACCGCACATAGAATTCTTCTTTTATGTGTAAAGTGGTCTTTTCTCGAGAATAGGTACGTAGGCTTCTATTCTTTCGATGTTGTTTACGCTTTAACAAACTTGTAGAGCATAGAACGTTTAAAACATCATCTGAATAAAGTTTGTTATTGATTCTATAAAGATATAGAAAGACGATGAATAACATGCGGTCAGACGATAGCGATAAAGGCAATACAAAACAAGTCACCAGACGTTTGATTTCAAAAAACTTTTTGAGACTGTTTGTTATTATCAAAATAAATGAGGGTCATAAATTCGTCCTTTGTCTTAACATTTTCCTAATGCATGCATAACTTATAAAACAATAATAACTACACTGGATATTATTACATCTATTAAGAAAAGTTTTTCTAAATTGAAATTGTTAAAATCTTATTTATGATCTACTATATCACAAGGTATATTACATAGTCTTATTTTGAATTCTATTGAAAACAATTTCTCAAATAACCTTGGTCATGAACAAATTATTTATGATTTTGCAGCAAAAAATGCAAGAAGGACAATATTCAAATGATTATGAGAGCATCATTTTCTCAGTTCGCATATAGGGCACCCAAAATCTCAAGGCCAACCTTGAGATAAGCCCAAGTGTAGTTACCTGCAAGGATTTCAATACTCAAGTCAGTGATTGAAAAAAGTGATGAGAGTAAAAATGAGAATGAATGTGTACTTTGTATCTTTTGTACTATTATTATATTGTTATTCCTTTTTTACTAGGGTGGTGTCAACTACATGATTTTGCATGAGAGATATGCCTATGCAGCTAGCACACCCCCTTGATTTTTGGATGTTCATTAGGAGATATTTTTGACTATTATTCAATGCAACTCTCCTGTATTGATCCTCATGTAACGCTGAGAAAATTCTGGATTTATATATGAATTGGACTATTTATACTATTTATATGACTCAACATGTTTACTTTATTTAATTTGGGCTAAAATATAAGTTCAAGATAGGCTCAAGATGTTTGTTCAGAACAATTACAAACTTTATCTTACATACCAAAAGGACTGATTAAATAGTTTAATTAGTTAAAAAAAAAAAAAAAACTCGTAAATTTGCTTCTCAAACCAAAGGCAAATTTCTCAAAAAGTTCATTCATTCTTGATTCTGTAAAAAATAAAATAAAATAATCATATTCATATATAAAGCTAAATTTCACACTTGATAACCCTTTTGAGTATTTTGGGTACGTAAAATATTTGTCTATATTGCCGTTCGTGAGGCAAGGTTTTCATGCATATATAGACAAAGAAAATGATAATGATATTAAACAGATTGTGTGACTTCATTAATCATTATAATTTTTTTTCAAATAATAAAATGTCTAAATAAAATTAGGACAAACCATATTACATAATTACAAAACAAACTCATTAACATTTAAAAAAGGAAACTACTTAATTTTACGAAAGGAACTGTGCACAAAAAATACGAAAAGTTATTAAGTTAAATTAACGGTCATCCATGATTTCTATCAAATATATCTTTCATTTCTTATTTAATTTTTAATCAATAAAAAAGAAGTAATATGTTTCTTTTTTTCTTTCGTGTAGAATGGTTTCGTACCATATAGCATTACTGTTAAAAAATTAGTGCTACACTTTTTTGGGGTAAAAATGAAAGGTTTATGTTTTTGTTTTAGATTTGATTTCGGTATATTATAGTTATAGAAAAAAGTTACATTATTATTTAATTATGTATTGTCATATTATTTAATAAATTTAATCTAATCTAACGGACTAGAGATAATGGATTAAAATTAGAGCATTATCATCAATATATAAATTAGAGATAATGGATTAAAATTAAATTATTTTATTTTTGTATAGACATACATCTTTTACTTTAGTTCCTTTTTAATATTGGACCAAAAAAAAAAAAAAAGAATCAACGAAGAGATCTTGCATCGCATTTGCAAACTCCTTTTTTTTGTTGTTGTTGTTGGGATTGCATTGGTGTAATCACTGTTGTGGGCACCACTTGAAAAGTTAGATTCAAGCCACAGCTCCTACAGAAATGGAGCATACGCAGAACAGTAATAAAGCCCCAAACACTGGTGTTCCTGGGCTCCTACCTCTAGTACCTCCTGGAGGGACTTCCTCCCATACTTTCCTGGGATAACGAATATATCGGAATGGTGGACCAACCTCATCCGTTTTCTTTCTTCTTTCATTTTCAGTTCTTTCTGGCTTCAATCTATTGTTTCCAAAAATAAAAAGAGTTTAATAGATATGCATTATCAGTATAAAAGATTTTACACTGTCTCAACTAATTAAAAAATAGTTTTGGTGTGACTTTTAGAATGGTTATTATTAAAGTCTGCAAACTTTTGTGATTGGATGATATTATAGGTATATATACTTTTTTCTCAAATAAAAATCCCTAATTTTCGTTTTGTGAAATTATAACTAATTTTCTGGTGGGATGCCTTTTATTTTGGTTTTAATAATTCGATACGTCCAAAAGTTGATAGTGATACTTATAAACTAAAACTTTAGCTCTTTCCAATTTCTTTTCATCCCAATCACATGTGGTAAATTTAGTAGCATTGGTGCCAAGTTTTACGCACCAAGAGAGTTACAAAGCAAAGCATAAGCTAACTACCAACACTGGTTTGCACAAGTGGTAGCAGTTTGTATCTCTTAACCAAGTTGTCCAGGATTCGAATCCTGGCTTTGGGTATGGAAAAGACTATGTTGGGAGGGGAATACCCACCTTGTGTGCGCTCACGGTCCCCGGCGAAAATTAGTTATTACTTTCGGTAGTGGATACTTCATACCAATACTATGGTAACAAAAAAAAAAAGGTAACTAGAATTGAAATGAGGATTGTGGCAGAACTCAGGTGCATGATGGATGATAATTTATCTGTGAAGGTTAGACATCACAATGGGTGATCACTCATTGTCCCATACAAACTACAGTTTGGGCTTTCTAAAAGATCATTTTAATAACATCTTCAAAGTTCAAACCAGTAAAACATTTAATTCCTGGCCCGGGTTGATGTTAGATAGATTTATTTTAAAATAAATTTTATAATTTTTTTCATACACATTTAAAATTGTTAAATTAATGTATAAAATAATAAATAAAATCTATTATTTCAAAATAACACGGAAAAAGAAGTATAACATACAATTTAAAAACGTAGAACTATTTTAATTATATTTCTTTCTTTATTATTTTGATTCTTATTTTCTGTATCAATACTGGGGTGTTTTTAATCATAAAAAGGGATAAGTTATGGATTTGGTTTTGTCTACTATTATTGTGAAAGAAATTTAAACTATTGATCATCATGTTGTGTCAATTAAAGTTTTTGAATATTACAATAATAATCTATTAGTAATATTTTAATCATTTGTCAAAAACTAATAGAATAATAATGCAAAAAAATTTAAATTAATGGTGAATCAAGGTTAAAATTTTCAATTCCTGACGCTCACAATTGAAATTTTCTGTTAAATATTAACACTATTTGAACGAATTTATTGAAAAATTATTTGAACGAATTTAATAAATTATAAATAAAAATAATAATAAACAATTATCAATAATAAAATTTTAAAAATTAATGTACAAATATTATGATCGGTTGCATACAAATGCATCAGGAATCATCGAGACCTGAATATTTTCTTTTTGGTCCGTCCTAGACGGAAATATTGGAAGCAAGGAAAAGAAAATTGGGTTTAACAAAAAGATGAGCCCAATGTAAAATTAACCCAGAGTTAAGTGCCGGAAGTGTCTTGGACCCAAAAAACAGTGCAGGTCATACCCAACAAAGAAAAGATGCCTGTGATATTCACCCCCCCTGCCTTTTTTTTCTGTTTTTTATTTTTACAAAAATATCCTTGACGGAAACTAATTTCTGTTTTATTAAATTTTTTTATTTGTGTGTAATGTTTTCTTATTAAATAATTTAATAACCTTAATGAGTTAACTTGTTAAATAAAATATTAATTAATTTAGTTAATTTTGGCGCTTAATAGTTGAATAACTTGATAAATAAAAAATGGGGCAAAAATATGAAACAAATCAAAAAAAGTCAACACACTTGTACAAAACAAGTCGACATAAGATAAAATAATAAAAAATAGTGAAGCTGAAATATTACAAAATAAATGAACATAAGATACCAAATAATACAACGAAGTCAATATAATAACGTCAAAACATAATTAGCAGGCTTCCTCCTTCGTTGATATGTACATCCGATTGTAATGCCTAACTATGCGAGTGTCAATATGCAATGTATGGATGTATAAGCGTCAGTGCCCCAATAACCATCCTCAGATCAAGCATGGCCTAAGCCTCTTAAGCAATCCTCTCAAATAAAGCCTACAAAAAAGGAAAATAAATAAGTACTTGGAGCTTTAAGTGTCATTCAATACATAGGAGAGAGAGAGATACTTATAAGACAATCATGAGACTAGCTCGAATTGGACTCTAGCTAGCTGCTTCTACGGAGCTGGACAGGTACTTTCAAAGGGCCTATCAAAGGATGCTTTCTATTGGATGCCTAATGTATAGATGAGAATGCAATGGAACCACTCCAAGTAGCCATCAATGCACGCCCACAAATAAGCATCAAGCACAAGCAATCTTCTAGTCTCAATGTCAAGGATGTGATCGAGATAGTGAATAAACCTTGCATCATACACCTAGGCGAAAGGTACATGCTCTGTAATATGGTGCAGTGAGCCAGGAATCCCCTGTACATGCCTAAACTGTCGTAACACCCTTTCAAGTAGATGGGCATGCATCAAGGGGCTTGATTTGAGGAATCCTGAGAAGTATGAGATGTCTTTGAAGGCCCACACCTCTTTGTGCAATTGATAGGGCATCAAATCACTTCCTTTGCCTGACCTCATCATGAATACATCACCAAAGCCACTCAACCAAATCTATCTAATGGCACATAGGGACTATTCAATATATACAATGTCCAAAGTGCAAGAGCTAATGACTGAAAAATGCTCATATAAATCAAAAATATATGTTTCCCAATTGAAAAAAACATATCAAGTGGACTAATATCTTGAACTCTTCAATTGGAGAGGTTTTTAAAAAAATAGGTTATAACTTGTTTGGATTAATTGAATGGAAATATGACCTAGAAAAAATTGTGATAATTTATAATGCAGAGACTCAAAACAAGATTAGGATACATTAATATAACTTGGAGCACACAAGTAGAATGAGAATAGTATATTTTTATAGGCATACTTATTGGATGTTTGCTTTGGCATTGCATTGATGTTGATCCGTGTCTTTTAAAAGTTTTTTATTGTAGTTTTTGCATTATTTGGGTGATTTTATGCAATTTCGGTCAATCATGATCCTTAAACGTGATTCCAAACATGCTATTAATTTCTTCAAAGGACAAGAAATAAAATACACGGAAAAGATACAAGATACTTGTAGTTTCTATTTAAAATACGGTAATGGACCACTGGTCATTAAATATTTGATGACTATTGAACATGATAGATTTAGGATGTGATTAATAACTAAACTGGAAAGAGGTTACATTGCAATTTTCTTAATGGCACTACTGAATTTCATCTGCTCAAGGTTTATTGGATATATACATTAAGGGTGTGTTTGATACATACTAAAGTACAACACAGGGAGAACAACACAGGATAAATACTTAAGTTATAGGACAACTTTTTATCTTTTACATTGCTGGGTAGATAATGGATAGCACAAGCAACTTTTTAATATTAATTATCTGAACACGACAATGGTGGTGGCGACGAGAGTGGCAACTGCTGACGGCGGTGGGGGTGTGGGGGACGGTGGTGGTGGCGATAGCGATGACAACAATGGCGGAGGCGGTGATGGTGGTGGCAATGGTGACAATGGTGGTAGAGGCAACGACCGTGGTGGTGGTGGTGGCGGTGATGACAATGCTGGTGGCAATGACATTGGTGATGGCAACGACAATGGTGGTGGTGGTGAGGGTAGCCACAACTGTGGCAGTGGCAACAACACTAATGATAGTGGTGGCGATGGCAGTGGTGGCAATGGCAACGACGATGGTAGAGTATTTTTGTTTTTTGAGTATTTTGTACTTGGGACAAAATGTTGTCCCATGGTTTGTTAAGTAACAAAATTTTAGACTTTTGTCCAGTCTCGTTCCCCTTATTTTGTGTTTCCTCTAACCATTATTTTAAACAAACACAGGACAAATGCTATTGTGCTATCTAGTCCCATAAAATTTAGCAAAACAAATGGACCCTAACTATATTACAAATTTAATATTAAATATATTTAATTGGTATATACCTACTGAACTAGTATGTAGCATTTGGACAGAGCTTAGAAAGTCAATATCATCACTACTTTTTAACTAACCACAAAACTCATTCCTAAACTTCTAGACAAACACTACTTGTGCTGTCAAAATATCTATCCTAATCTCACATTCTTGTGCTTCTCCTTGAGAATTTTTTATTGAAACTCCAAGTTTATTCCCAAGAGATTAGAATGTATGGTTGGCTAGAGGCTTGATCGTTATCTCAACAAGCTTGCTTTCTAAGATGCGATGAACTAGACTAATTTTACTAGCTTTTCCTATTTACCAAATTGCATGAAGCTTAATTCTATAATATTAGATTCTTAGTCATTACATACTAAACAATATTTTTAACAATCATAATGGCTGATTTACTATCACCCTACGATACAGTAGCTTATATTTTGATTTTGTCCAAGGTCAACCAAGATTGTTCTTAGCCAAGTAGCTTAGTTTTCTATTATTGTTGTGGTTGTTGAAATATATTCTACTTTTGCAAAGTATTGAGCCACTATTTTATTTTTTTTTGGCTTATATAAAGTTGTTTTTTTTTTCTGATTTATATAGCAGTTATAGAAGCTCCAGTTAATTTTTAACCTAAATATTGTGGATTACTTAATGCCAGCAGTCTTATCTAAATCATTGCAACAGAGCTTGAAGAAACCTTAACCCCATCTTACTACAAGAAAAGAAAGGGAGAGTTAACTCATGTGTTTCAACATTAATTACATAAGTAAATGCAAGATAAATACCAAGATATTTGCATGCCACAATGAAAATTAACACACAAGACTTACGAGATTAAAGACAAACACACACCAAGAGTTTGATAATATAAACCAAAAAGTAAATTTTATCAATTAATCTAACTATTAGATTTATAATTCTCATAAATTTATTAACTCTAAAAATCTTCATATAATTTAAATATTAATTGATATTCTATTGCACCACTTTATTTTAATATCTCATATGTTATTTAAAACACGAATAAATAAATATATACTATTAGATAATATATGTACAAATGTCTAAATTATCTAAAATTTGATATTATCAAGATATTACGTGATTTAATAGTTAAACTAATAAAAATTACTTTTTGTAAAATGTTATTGAAATGTGTAATTTTATATATAAGTTAACATTTGGTGCCAATTAATTCTATCTCATTTTTTTGTATATAAAAAATTAAACTATACTTAATTTATTTTAAGAAAAATTTGAGGGGAGATCAGACCCAACCTTTGCCTCCTTTTAGATAGTTTAGCAACTCAGCCAATTGCTAGAAAGAGATGAAAGAATACATAACGATCAAACCTATTAATTAGGTGTGTGCTCTGGTTTGAACTTACCCCATAAATGTAAAAATTAATTAAGTTGGTTTGATTTCATTTATACAAGAGAATTGTTACATTGAGAAATGTTAGCGACACGTTCTTTAACACACTTTTTTAGACATATCATCTATTATTATAGTTAAAATTTATTAGAAACTATAGAATCATAAGTGAAGCTCATTAAATAAAAAGTGAGATCACCAAATTTTGTGTTTTTTAATAAATTTCAATCAATAATAGAGAGTGTGCCTAAAAGAGTGTGTATTGCTAGTACTCCTTTTGTTACATATTCCTTCTAGTCTTAAATATAAGCAAAAAAAATAAAAAACTTACACTAATTAAGAAAGTTAGTTAGCATCATTTAATTTTACAAATTCCAATTAAAAAACAAACTTTTTTCCTAAGCTACCCTCCATTAAAACTTGATATTAAATATAAAAACAGGTCATTGAAAAAGGAATTTCAATTAAATGAAAGGTATTTTAAAAATAAGTTCATTAAATAGAGTGAAATTAGTTGAAATTTGCTTATATTTAATACCAACATACATGACTTTTTATTTTTGCTTATATTCAAGACTAAAAGGAATATTACTCTCTTCATTTCAAAACTTCAATTGTTTAACATTTTTGCAAACAAATTAAGAAATATTTAATTTACACAAATTTAGACTAAATTATTCTCATTTATTGTTTTACAAATTTTTATATTATTTTCAATTACTTCTTTTATACTTGTATGAAACAATTTTCTATATTATTTCCATTAAGAAATAGCATTAATGTTAAGTTGATATTATTGGTTAAAAAATATTTTACAAAAAAAATAGGATATTTAATAATGTATTATTTCACATTTCCCCAGTAGGTGGAGGAGTAAGATTTGGATTTCATAAGTTCATGCAATTGGATAGTTAAAATTTTAAATGTGTATTTTAAATCTATATTAAATTAGGATATTTTTAATCTAATTTTAAGTTCATGCAGTTGGATAGTTAAAATTAGGATATTTTAAATCTAATTTACCAGATAAAATATAAATTAGTCAATTTTTGAATGTGTTTGGTGAGGCACTCTAGTAGTTTATAAGTTGCTTTGACTAGTTTATAAGTTAATTTAATCAAAATAAGCTTGTTTGATATACTAGCTTATTTTAGTAGTTTTTAGTTTATTTTCATAAGCTACTTCAATTAGCTTATGAAAATAAGTTAGCTTATAAGCTACTATTTTTTTTATCTCCATTAATTTATTTGAAATCCCTTTTGACCTTTTATTTATAATTTAGAAAGCTTTTCTTTTTCTTTTTATCCTCGCTAATTTATTTGAAATCCCTTTTTATCTCCCCCCCCCCCCCCCCCCCCCCCCCCCCCTTTTTCAATTTAGAAACCTTTTGCCTATTTTGTCTCTCCACAAGCACACAACACCTACAACTAACTCATCAATTGCGGTTGCACTACCCCTTAACACACTCTTTTACTTGCATCACATAGTTTAATGTTAGAAATCCTTCTAATCATATCAATTTTGGGATCATGTGCTAAACTATTTTGTACTTTTTTGAAATTATATGACCTAATTTGATATCCCTTTATTATTGATACTAATGATATGATACACTTTTATTATCGATTCAATTATAAAGAAAAAATAATTTTTGTTTTTGTTTTAAAATAATATTATTAAAAAATTATTTAAATATTAAAAATTGATGTGAAACAATGTAAGTTTATTTAATTAAATTATATTTTTTTGTAAAAAAGAAGAAAACACATCACAGAAAACAAAAAATAAAATAACTACAACCGTCCATTGCTTTCAAAACTAATAAATCGCTACACTTGAGGAGGATTAAGCAAAATCATTAAATCTTTACCATTCTTTTATAATACAAAGTTAAAAAGTTATTGTCCTGCTTTTTAAGATAGTAAGTCATTAGAAATAAATTCTTATATATATATAATAACTAAATATGTCATTTTACATTTAATAGCTTGGTTTTTAACTAATCTTACCAAACACTCTCGATTTAATCAACTAGCTTATCAATTTTCAGCTATTCAACTCTTAACTTATAGCTTATAATCAAGCTTCAACTAGCTTATAAACTAATTTTACCAAACATATCCTTTATCCAAATATTTTAATTAATTGAGCGTGTGTTTGGATTTATGTTGATTCATTTAAAATTATGTTAATTCACTAAAAAATTAAAATTATGTTAAAATACCAGTTAACATAATTTTAAATAAATATTTACATGTTTAGTCTCATGTTGAAAAAGTAATTTTGAATTTAAAATTAATTTTATGTTAAAGTAATTTTAAGTAACTTTTACATTATATAAAAAAATTTATATTAAATTTTACTACTCGTTGAATTTTAGAATAGAAACATCTACACATAAATTATTTTATTTCAAAATTAATTTTAACTTAATTTTATTAAATAATTTTCATACAAAATTAGCATCAAATCTGAGTGGCGGAATTCGGATTCAAGGTACTGAGGGGAGTGTGGGTGGTGAATCCGTATTGCACTGGTATCAGTGGAAGTGTAGAAGTGCAACGTGTTGCATATGATAGAAAAATAATACTTGTACAATAAATTATATAACAAATTTTATAATCAAAAGAGAGAAAGATAGAAAATTTTGAAATATAATAAATAAATAATATAATAGAGAAAAATAAATAAAAATAATGTTATATAAAATTTTTGTAAGAATATATATATATATATATATATATCACATCTCACATTAATATGATAGATTCCCACCCAATTTCAAGAATCTTGCGAGTTGTCAATTTCTGCAACCAGTTAACTCACGGTTTAGGATTTGCATCTTTTGAAATATATAATTTTTATTAAATATAATTAATGAGTTATATAATTAATTTCGTAGGATTTTTATTGATAAAAAAATTTCCTCTTTAATATAATTATATTATGTTACTTAATAATATGAAAGAATTTAAATTTGTATTATTATAATTTTATTCCAATAAAAGAATGAACGGAACTCTATTATTTCAATATTTCTTAAGCCACTCCAATTTTGAGAATAATAATTAGGATTTTAAAAAAATATAAAGAATGGTTCCTTTTGTATTTCATTTCACCTTTCTATGTTTAAAAGAATGAAATTTAGATCAAATTTTTATATTTTAATTTTAATTTTATTATTTAAATATCAAATAATTGATACTGTATATGATACCATATGTAATTATTTTTATTTATTATTTTTTTATCTTTGTTATATACATAATATTAAAAATACTTCCCAAAATTAAAGAAAACAACTTTTGTTTGTCTTATTATTGTTATATAGGAAATATTTTCTTTTATGTTATCAAGTTATTTAATTAAATAACAATATGTAAACACATATTTTTTAAAATTCCATATGATATTCTTATTTAAGATTATTTGATGTTAAAAATTTACTTGTCACTATTCAATTAGAAAAAACATGATAGTGTAGGTATAAGATATTTGATATAATTTTTTAAAAAAAATCCTAAAACATACTTGTTTCTCTTCCTTTAATTCTTTTCCATTTTCTTGCTACTAGTCGTCCAAACACACCTTAACCACTATGTTTCCATAATTCACTCAACTGTCTGTCCTTAGGTATGGAACAGAAGGCTTCAAAATCCAAAGAATTCCCATAAAAGTTCTCTACATCAGTACATCACCTGTCACGTGGGACAAGTATATCTTCACCTTTGGGTAAGGTAGGGAATCAAATTCCTTCAGTAATTGTCTATTTAAAAACTCAATCTGAACACACACGTGTATATATATATACATACACGCATCTCTCTCTCTCTCTCTCTCTCTCTATATATATATATATATGTGTGTGTTAAAATTAATATCTTAAAAATAGAAGAAAAAAATATGTTTCTTAAAAACAAATCTTAAGACCTATTGATTGGATTGGGATACCAATAATTCAGAAATATTAACATTCAAAAAGTAAATGTAAGCTCTGGGAAATTCGCGTTGTATAAAGAGGTCTGTGTTGTGGGACCACGATTGAAGTATGTGGGGAAGCAGAAATAGCAATAAATCGATTCTCATATTCTATCACATGATTGGGTGGGAGAAAGTAGACATCATTCTTTACACGAGAGCACTTGTGGCAACTGATTCTGCACATATATTATTACACTAACTCCTGAATGGATAGCTTAAGGAAAAAGCAACGAAGACCATAACTTTAGCTTGTGATTTGGAAAATTTTGTGATGTTATGACGTTGCTATATATTCGTGTCCTTAAAATGTTCTTAATTACCTTCGTACATTTCATTAAAGAGTTTAATTGTTATAAAGTTTTATACTGTCAACCAATTAAAAATTATCATTAATATGATTTTTAAAGCATTTATTATACAAGTCAATAAACTTATAATAAATGGTGTAAAACTATTTTATATTGTACTGTTTTCTCATAATTACATGTTATATGTGTCTTTAATATGTTCTCAATTACTGTTATACATATAATTAAATGTTGACGCGGTTTGTGGGATCAAAAAGAGCACCCCCACCAAACCCCGCGTAACTTCTTTTACACTTTGGAAATTGGAACCTCTGTTTTTCTAATCTTTATATTGTTCGGGTCACTTTTAATTCTAACTTTTATGAAATTGTCACTTCAATCCTTAATTTTGGTGTATGAAATTGTCAATAAATAATATTTTTTTAAAAGTAAGTAATCAAACGATAATATTTTATAAAATCAATACTAAGTTAATTGTTACTTATAATCAAGAGAAATTATATTTGTACAATTTTAGTGTATAAAAATTTATATAATAAAAAAAGTGATAAAAAGAAGAGAAAACGTGAAAAAATAAATAATGCATTGACAACGTAAAAGATTTTTATTATCATCCAATTATAAACTATCACATATAGCAAATTTGTTAACTTTTTTAATAATTGACTTAAAATTCGTAACAATAGTATTTTTAATTGATCGACAATATAAAAATTTTTACACTCGGAATGTATAGAAATTAAATTCAATGTAAAATAAGAATGTTTATGGGATGAAAAATATAAAAAGAAAAAAATTGTATTATAAAAATTCCTATAAAAATTTATTATTAAATAATATACACGAGCTGTTTTCTTTGTTTTTATTTTCTAAAGCAAACAAAAACCTCAAAAGCAGACAAAGTTTCCTACTCTCTTGGCTCCTAGGTTCTAAATCAGTTACTTGCTTCTCTTCCAGGTTCTCTTCTTCCTTATCTGTACCCTCTCGGTTGTAATTTGCAACATCTAATCCAACAAAAAAATGGATCTAGCTACACTGTTGCTAGCCGTGCTCTTCATTGCAGGCCTCATAAACATTTTCTTTTACGTACCCACCAACAAAATTACCGCGTGGCTTCAAATTTTCTTCCCCAACAATGCTTGCAAAGCGAAAACCAACCTCGCTGCTGCTCCCTCTTCACCACGGACCAAGGCGGAGAGGGACGTGTGCAAGAAGGACGAGCTCAGAAAGGTGTTTTCCACTTTCGACAAAAACGGTGACGGGTTCATAACAAAGCAGGAGCTGAGGGAGTCCCTGAGGAACATCAGAATCTTCATGACGGACGGAGAGGTCGATGATATTGTTGTCAAGTACGATTCCAACGGAGACGGGCTGATCGATTTTGAGGAGTTTTGCTTGTTGACAAGTGAGTGTATGGGAGGAAACGAAGGAGGGGATGAGAAAGAGGGTGCTATTGGAAGGGAAGGGGAAGAGGAGGAGGTTAATAATTTAAAGGAGGCTTTTGATGTGTTTGACAAAGATAATGACGGGCTTATTTCGGTGGAGGAGCTGGCTTTGGTGCTTACTTCGTTGGGATTAAGGGAAGGGAGGAAGATTGAGGAGTGCAAAGAGATGATTAAGAAGGTTGACATGGATGGAGATGGTATGGTCAATTTTAACGAGTTCAAGAGAATGATGATGAGCGGAGGAAAGCTTGTCTTCGCCGCATAGTCCATTACAGGTTCCCTTTTTCTCAATTCAGATCCGCCATCATTAACTCTACAAAACACCCAAAATTAAACATTTACCGTTATATATAATGATGGCCACATCATCATTGCATAGACGTTTCACATCACCACCACTTTGTAGGGATACATGAAATTAAATACTGTTTTTATTTAGCAAGTGTGGATTCTTAATTAATTTTTCGTGTTTCTGTAACTTATGCTATGGCTATGATCCACTATTTTTTTATTTTTTTATTTATTTTTTTACTTTGGCAAGGAATTTATTTTCTTTAATTTGTGTTTGTGTGGATATACCGGTACCAACAACTATAACCATTCAGCCTATAGTTGCGCTTTGCTGTGCAAGGAAGTCTTGAATTTCCAACTTTGTTCACTTTTCTCCAAGAAATCGGGAAAAATTATGTATAACAATAGGATGTATATTGTTTCTGCCGTCTCACATGCTAGATATAGGACGAGACTTACGATGTTAATTATGAAGGTTAATTTCCACGACCGAGACTACTTTAAGCAAAAGTTAATGTCATAGGATTCTGAAATTAATCCAATCAAGAGAAATCTGGCTTCTTTCAACTCTTCAAGATCCTTAACAATGCATGTGGACGACGTCTTTGGTTGTCCTAATTTCTAGTGATCTCCCCCCACCCCCACCTTTTTTTTACCAGAAAAAATGTTTGTTTCAATTCAAACAGTCCCACAGCTATCCTCTTGAGAATATCTCATCATAGACAAAGATAATAACATTTACCACGAAAATAATTTTGAATAAAATTGATTTTGTAAAACTGAATTTAATTAAAAGTTTAGTTGCTATATCAGTGTAAAAACTTTTATAACATCAACCAATTGAAAATCAGCTTTAGTATGACTTTTAGGGTGGTTATTATCAAAATCAACAAACTTACCATACAAGATGAGTTGTAATTGGATAACAATATAAAATTGTGCATAGCCTATTTTTCTTTAATTAAAATTAATTTTGCAAAATTAGTTTTAATTTTAATGGCTATACACTGTCAATGTAAAATCTTTTACACTGTCAACCAATTAGAAAACACAGTTGGTATGACTTTTAAGGTAATTATTGTAAAAGTCAATAAACTTACCATACATGATAATTTGTAATTAGATAATAGTGTAAAACTGTTTCATACAGTCAACACATAGTTTATTTTCTCATTAGTTTTAGTTAAAATTGATTTTAAAGTGAAATGATTTATATTTGAATGTTTTGTTTTAAAAGTAAGTTGATACTAAAATTCAATATAATTTTTTTTATCTAACTCAAAAGCTACCTAAAAATGTTTCAATTCTAAATCAATTTTGGATTTAGAATCAAATCCTCAACGTAAGACTAAATATGTACATTTACCTAAAATTAGGTTAAATGATATTCAATGTGATATTAGATGATGGAACATGAATGCCAAGAAGCATTTAATTATACTTTGTCTTTGTCTTTTAAAATATTATTTCATTTTTTTTTATTTTCACCATACACGTAAAAGAAATTGAAAACAAAAAATAAAAAAAATTGAACAGGACATAAATACTAGCTAGCTACGAAAAATTAGTTTTTTTAAAATTTAATTACTCTGAGAGGAGAAATTCACTTTACATAATGTTTGGTTGGAGGGAATGGAGGAGAGGGGAGAAATTTTTGTAAACTTGTGTCGTTTTATTCAATTGTTAGGAGGGAAAGGGAATGGAGGGGAAAAAAATCCCTCCTAATCCAATTTTTGCTGCCCTCCAATATTGGGGGATTTAGAGAGAAGAGGAGGAGATTTAAAACATTTCAAGTGTAACGACTAAAATATCCCTACTTATGTTTTAAAATTCAAGATTATAAGGGTACAAAAGTAAATTAATTTTTAAAATTTCTCCTCTCCCCTAATGAACCAAGCAAGAAAAGGGTTATCTATCTTCCTCTTTATTAAAATCCCTCTCTTCTCCTTTTCAACCAAACAAAATTTCTAATCAAAATTCCTCTCTGTCCTTCTTTCCCCTCTATTAAAACTCCTCCCTTCCCCTCCTTTGAATCAAACAGTCCCTTAAAATAATAGCGTATACAATAAAAAAATTATATTCACTAATTAAAAATATGGTGAAATTTAAACAATTATATAACTTATTATACATACACATACATTTAATTCTAGTCTCAACTAATTTTATTCTCTAAAATGAATCTCTTGTTTTGGGAAGTCAAATCCTTCAACGTTAGTCCTTAAACTTCAATAAAAAAATGCCAATTGATACAAAAATGTTTTCGCAAAATACATACCAACAGGCTGATTAGTTGTTGTTTTTTTTTTTCTTATATTTTGTCAAATGCAACTGTTTACACGCTACAGACTTAAAAAATGGACATATTTTGTTTCGTGCAATTGTGCAAAGGAGGCTTCCCTACTGTTACCATATTAACAATAGTTCCTTTTCTTCCCCTCTAGTACACTCTGTTTATTTAATCAAGTGACTAATGGACTATTGTTTAACTTCACTTAAGGAAAATGTGGCATTAAAATTATTCTTAATTTTTTAATAATTAGAAGGATACTTTTTGTTTGATTAAAAACTATGATTATGTACCAACATTATGTAGGTTCGAAAGAAACTTAAGTTCGAATCTCTTAGAAAAGTCTCGGGTTTGAGCCATGTAAATAAAAAAATGTAATTGGAAGGAAAGACTCTACTAAAACCTATGATCATGTAACTAATTAATAATATGATAAGCAAATTAAAAATATTGAAGCTAGTTGAACCTTTTAAATTCCAAACAGTATAGTTCAATATGTAATGATGGTTTGAGATTACTAACACAATTGAGTGTGTGTTTGGACTATTGTCCAAGATGTATGTTATCCTACAAATTCACATAAAAAATAAGTACCTAATACAAAAATAAGCTTTAAGTGCTTCAGGTTTATGCAGATCTAGATGAACATGACGTCAAAGCAAACACAAACTCAGCTATATTTGTAGCCAATTTGATGATGATGTCTAGTTTGCGTCTTTGGTATATCTATGCTCTTCAATTGAGGGAACGAGGTAAATGCTTACTACTTCGCTAAAGAAGTGGGAGCAAAAGAGGGAATCTTCGATATTGAAAAAATGAAAATTATTTTGAGTTGATTTCATCTTTTGATGAGTTTTGGGTCTTTTTAGTTTTCTTAAATCAATGTCTCTTTCTTTTTTTACAAAACACATGTATTTTTCACAAGAGGTAACCCTACTCAAGCCAAATAAGACTACTATGGACTGACAAAATTTTTCTTCCAAGTATTTAATGCAACGAAAACCCAAGACTCAAACTTAAGACTAATATTAAACTAAAACAACCACTGTCAGTTGATTCACGTACTCAATGGTAATTGTGTCTCTTTTTAAAATTAAATAAATTTGGTTGTTTTATTATTTTTCTTTTGATTACATATTTGAAAGCTAATGATGAATTTCATATATGAAATAATTTAAAAGTTTAGAAATCATAAATTAAGTATAAATTTTCTCTCTATATATAAATTAGAATAGTTATATTGAACGAGAATATTTTTAACTATTATTCTTCAACAAGGGTATTTTTAGTTGTCATTCTTCAACAATGGTGTTTTTAGGAATTTTTTTTAATCTCTTATCTTTTTTAATCTATTGTTTTCAATATCTTTATTTCTAAATTGAATTTCAATATTTTTTTAAAAGAAATTATCAATGATTAAAAATTAATATTGTATTACAATAATTGTTTATTATAAATTTAAAATATAATCTATATGTTTAAAATATGTATTTCTCACGAATTTTAATTATAAAATAATTTATATGTTGAGAAGTACTTATTTATTAGAAATTTAAGTTATATAAATTAATTTTTAATTATGTGTAATGCAAAGGTTAAAATACTAGTTTGATAAAATTTAAAGAATTTTATTGGATATGAGATCAATAGGGTTTAAAGGAAAAAAAAGGTGGGTTTTTTTCAAGTCTAAGTAAAATATATGAATTGGTTAGTGATTTTTGAAGAAAAATAATATTTAAAACAATTCAATTTGTGGAAAGTTTAAGTAGAAAATAAGAATTCAATGATTTTAGAGAAGAAAATTTAATGATATGACCAAATTTGTTTAATTTTAAAAATAAAGAAACTTAATTAAAGAAAAAAAATGGAGAAGCAAAATTGCTCTTGACCCATGCTAAAGGAACTAAAAGTATAATTAAGCTAATTTTTTTATATTGAAATAGGGTAATATTTAGCCTTTTTTTAATTTAAAAGTTAATCAATTAAAAAGTTAAAGTTAAAAATGAGAAGTTTAAATTGAAAGTCATTTGATAATTTTATAATTTTTGAAGTTAAATTTGTTTTTTTTTTTTTTGTGAACTCAAGGTAGGTCCTAGCCGAGAGTCAAGAATTAATCTTTTGATATACTGAAATTTATTTAAGGGACTGACATCTCTCAATAGATGTTTTTATACACATGAACATGCATATCGAACCATTGACCACATGCTTAAAAGACAAGATTATCTGTCAACCATACCACATGCTTAAGTTAAAATATCTAAAGTTATGTATTATCAAATCTTAGAATTTGAAATAAATAAGAAAAAAGACTGAAATTATCTTTCTTAAAAGCTCATTTTTCTTAACTTTCCTTTATTACAAATATGTTACTTTGTTTACTTAATTGCACTTTTGGTCCTCCTAGTTTACCTCTTGTGTGGATGAAGTCCCTTCTATTTAATTTCAATTGCACCAATTGAATCCCTTAATTGTTTTCACTTTTACAATCAAGTGTTTTTGTCTATGTGACATCTATTTACTAATGATTTTTGCCTACGTGGCCAAATGGAGATGAGTGGACAGTGAGCTGGTTCTGATGATGTGTCAAATGTTTATTACTTACCTCTTCCATTCAACCAAGATCTTTCACTACAAGGACATGAGCCACCATCGTTCATAAAGCTAAGGCACAACACCTCGTCGCTCACACTCACTGTCGACTTTGCTCTAAAAATCCTCTAAAATTGCATTATGATTCTACAACACAAGCTCAATGGTTGGCATCAATTCCCTTAATCTCGTGCCAAGCATATTCTCACTATTGATGCACACTTCAAACAGCACCATCGAAGGAACTTGTGTTGATAAAAAGGCTTGGTCACTACTTTGAAGATGGAACCTCCAAAATTGTGTAAGGATTCATTGTACTAATCTTAGTGCAACCAACACCTTAATTGTTTATTGATAACAAATTCATATTCTCCTTTTAAAAATAAGAAAAGTTTAAAATAAGTTAGTTTAAACATTACCTAAAACATGCTTAAATTTGATTTAACTTAATAAATGTTTCTTAAGGGGGCATTTGGTATACGAAATCTTTTTTCATCCCTCAGAATCATATTTCCTAGGAATTATATTTCACTAGGAATCATATTTTCTGATAATGTCATAAATATGTTTGGTAATAGGAATGTACACGGGTCGGTTTGGGTTGGGTTTAGTTAAACTCATTACCCAAACTGATTAAAATAATACAAGTTGGGTTTATGCAATTTTTTTGTCAAACGCAAACCGAACCAACCTAGTCAGTAACGAGTTGGTTTAGGTCGATTAATCAAGTTTGTATATTTAAAATTTTGCTTAATTTTTTAAAAATTATATTTTTTCCTTACAAATTTTAACACATTATAAAGATATTGTATTTAGTGTTACGGTCATTTTTTTTCTTTTAATAAATTTGCATACAATTTAACATTTTAGTGTTACATTTGTTATTCACTAATTATTTGTATATAAAAATATTTAAAAATAATAAATTTAATAAAATAGCACGTCAACGGGTTGGGTTCATGGGTCCAAAAATCAAAACTTGTTACACAACCTGTACTTGAACGGGCTTGAACAAGTTGGATCAGGAGTAACCCAAAAGCTCAAAAAAACCAAACCAAAGTAATTGGATCCACAACCTGTACCATACCACACCTATACCCGTTGATACCCCTATTTGGTATGTGTGTCTAAAATATTCTTAGAAAATGAAAGACATAATTATAAAAGAAAATTTTCCCCTTCATGGGAATCTTAGATTTTCACTCCTCCACTGGGAAAGTTTAATGGGAAACTTAATTAAAAATGATTCCTGAGAATAATTTTTAAAATTCTCATACCAAAAGTAGGAATTTAACATGAGTTTAATGACTATGCACTGTCAGTGTAAAAAAATTTATATTGTCAACCAATCAGAAATTATCGTTAATATGACTTTTAAGGTATTTATTGTATAAGTCAACAAACACTCCTAAAATAATCCTCCTACCAAACACTCCTAAAAGATAAAATATAATTATAATTGTTGACTACTATTTAACGGTTAAAAATTAAATAATATTATAATTTGTTATACATGTCAAAATAATTATAACGATCTCAACTTTTTTTTTTTAATCAGTGATAATGTACTTTATTTTTTGAAGTATACTATTCACGTATGTAATGTGGGTGGGGTTGCTTGTTTGTTTTTCCAGCTCTTCAAAGCGCGTCTGGGAAAAGCAAAAGTGTGTAATGTGTTAATGAAGAGTCACGCTTGCATGTTACATGGTCCACTATGAATAATATTTTCTTTCATTCTTTTGTTTTGTTTTTACAAAACAAGATTCTACAAAACAAGACAAAAGTTTGCTAATTTAATTGACCGTCTAATAGGCTTTGCTGCTTATTAAACAAGATTCCAGCAGACTTCTACACTAAATAGCACGCAACTCCTTGACCCATGGACTAGAACAGGCATAGTGGATCCCTTGGCAAAGGTTTACAGGTAAACCTTAAAATCAATTAAGGTGTGAGACAGGTTTATTTGTATCTTTATTTAAGACGAAATCTACAGTGGACAAACTAAGCAAATGGTGTATGGTGGGCAAGTTTGTGGAAACCGTTGGATTTATTATTTACTTATTGACTGAACCAGATTGCAAGTGGAGAATTCGGAAGTCAGTTATTTAATATTAGAATTTTTTTAATCAGCGTTAATGTTTTTACAAAATTGTCCTTAGTTTGTTTACTTAATTGTCCCTAATCGCTTTTACACATTTGTCCCTGAGTAGAAAAAAAGTGACAGCGAAATTTCAAACCGAAGTAAATGGAGTTGTGGAGTGAATGTCATGTCCAAACCAGCGGAGTTAGGAAAATTCTCGATTTGGGTTGTGCAACTGAAGGTCAAGGGGGAGGGGGGGAGACACTGCGTTAGTCTTAGAGTTAGAGTTATGACATTGTTGGAAATTCCCCTTTTCATTTATCAAATGAGGTTATTTCAAATGCGAAGATTTGGATTCACATTTTTGAAATCAAAATCATGAGGCCCAGACATAGTGCTAGAGTTAGGTTTTGAAATAGTTGGAAATTCCCTCTTTGATTTGTGGACGCAGGTAGTTATGCATCTTCGTCTTTGTTAGGTTAATTTTTTGGTTCCATAAGGTCTTCTACCATTAGGGAAGATGAGAGAGATGGAGTGGTGCGGCACAACAAAAAATGAAAGAGATGGCACTATTGAAGTGTTGCTGCAGTATGCAATCAATGACAATGAAAAATGAGAGAGATGGAGTGGTGGAGCACAATGATATGGGTGTAGTTTTATTTTTCCATAATCTAATTTTAGATTTTCAATGTGTGTTCTAGAGAATGTAAAAAAATTTCAATCACTAATTTTCCAAGAATTAATTTTGTGTGTTTCTCAAATATGCTCTTAATGATAGTTCTAATTTCATGGTTACCACTAACTTTGTCTAGATGTTTCAATACATAACCCACTAGGACCAACCTAATGATCAAGGATTGAGTAGTTTGAACAAGGTCATATGTTCTAACTTTGTTGCCCACACAAAAAAAAAATGTTTCAATACATTCCCACGAGTAATTATAACAACCTTTTCATTTAATTTTTTACCTTTCTCACACTGAGTTTGGCTCTTCTATAGTAAAGTCACGCAATATCTAATGCGATTAATCATTTATTAATCTATATAAATAAATAATCATACATCTTATAACACTAAACATAACCTTACTTTGATACCACACTAAATACAACATAGTTAATTAAATTTGGTCTCGTAAAATGCATGATTATTTATTTATATGAACTGATAAATAATTCACCTTACAAAATACTACACGATTTTACTACAGAAGAATCCACTCTCTCAATCTAACCACACAATCTTTATTCATTAATTAGTCCAAACCCACCTTCTTACATGAGGGCAATTCATTATGGAATGGTTGCAAAAATGACAGATTCACTCTCGCATCAGGTGGCAACTCTTTCGTCTCAGCACAAACATGATGACTACGCATTGAGTTGCTAGGAGCTTGACAAAAAACGACGGTTGGTCGCAGAAAACACCAGCAATAGACAGTTAGACACAATCTTAGATCATCCGGGGGCTTACATGAGGCATGCCATATATAAAATTTCTAACACATAAAAAATATTGATCATACGGGCATCTACATCAAACAAGCTTATAATCTATGGGTAGGACCGAATTCTTTGCCGCATCCGCGCATCATTAAATAGTATAAATCTTCACTATCCACCGTTAATTAAAAAGGTGGAGCATAAATTCACTGCCTCGTTTTAAACTAGAGAAACAGTCAGCTAACACTTGTTACCTAGAAAACATCTGGATGAAAACGGCCAGGGATGGAACTGCTTTGTTCAGCCTGCTTTAGGTGCATTGTCAATGCATAATTGTTCACCTCTAAAGCTCTCACCTGTTCCTGGTACTGCGACACTAATTGCTTCAACTCTTCATTTCTGTCTTCATATTCTTTCTGGCGCTCACGCTGAATACAGATAGCACGCTTCAGAATCACGTTTTCTTGAATAAGGGCCTCCGCTTGTTCCTTCAGAACCATATTTTCCTGAAGTAAACCAAACTATGTGTACATCATATCACACCCTATGACAATTAATTGGTATAGTACGTCTTTATTGAAACTTTAAAAGGAATCGAAAGTACACTTTTGCATGGTATCTAGGTTGACAATGCAATGCTTCTGATTTGTTAGACAGTGTAAAAACTCCTTATCCACATTGAAATTAAGCTCTAATTAATAAATAACCTGGTGGAAGTTTCGCTCTGTTTCAACACCTGCTCTCGCGCAAATGGACTTCTCCAAGGCCTCTAGCATTCTTGAAGCTCGAGCTTTGGCATCATCCATGTTCGAAGCATTCATCATTTCTTTAACAAAAAGCTCCACCCACTCGGCACCGTTTGTCGGATAATTTTGTCCAGCTACTGGATCCTCAGAAGCTGCCACTTCTGCATCACATTTCGCTTCACCTACAACAAAATAGCCACTTCCTCCCATCAACACCCCAAAATTTCAGTGGTACGTATATAAATTCATACAAATTACACACTTCTTATCCACATTTCTAACAGAGAGTGGCAGCACTAGCAAGGTTTTATCGAAGATCCCATGTCGACTAGTAATATAACCAAAATAGTGTATATAAGTGCTGATGAGCTGACTTTGGTGTTGAATTCGGCACAAACCCGAATTTTAAGAGGTTTGAAGGTAACAAACCTTGGCATTGAGGGGCATCAGATGCGATGGGAGGTGGTGCTCCTAAGCGGAGCTGGTTTAAGCTTCTGATGGCGGAGTCGATGTCGTTGCCGCAATCTTCGAGGGCTTTCTCGAGGAGGTGGTTGTCCATGTCAGGGAAGAAGGCGGCGAGGTGGTGGAGGAGGGAGGAGGAGGGAGAGAGGCGAACGGGAGAAGAAGAAGAGGAACAACGGATCCTCTTGGGAGGAAGGTCTTGGAACAGCGCTGATCTCTTCCCGCACACTATGATGGCAGACATGTTTTGATCCTCTGCTCACTCTGCGTCCGATCCGCCGCCACCCACGCAACAACCGCTCATGCAATCCACCGCTCAATTACCTGCGATCTCCGATTAACAACGCGATGATGATGATAGCGTGGGGGCAAGTAAAGGGAATAAGGGATCCGAAGCAATGAGCTCCGTTGCACAGCTGGCACCCTCTTAGTTGATCTTGCCCTGCCCAGAGTTTCATTTACACGCGTTAGTTTTCTACTGTTTGTGCAGTGGCTAGTGAAGTAAAAAATATTAAAGTAAATTATATTTACACTTCATCAGATTTGCTGGGATTGCATAAAATTTTCTTATTTTTTTAATATTTATAACAATTTTTTTTACAAAAATATACAATATAATATTTTTTCAAATAATCAAGAAGAATTAATATAATATATAAATAATGTCAGTATAATATTTTTTAAATAATTAAGAAGACTAGTATAAAAATATATATATATATCAAATGAAATTTTCTAAAACTTCAGTGTAATTTACTTAAAGTATTAAATACATCTTATCTTTTTATTAAACATGATTTATTAATTACTTTGATTTTTTTTTTGACATAATTACATCTATTTTTCAGGAGAGTCAAACTTGTTCAATTTAAACTAAATGGTACTATAATGGACAATAAAACGTTTCATCTAAATATATACTAGCATTTAGCAGTTGCACATAGATACTTTGAATATTGGAAAGGATATTACTATTCAGTGCCCTAAGAACACTAATTAAAGAATTAATAAATAAATTTTTTTATTAGAAGTGTTGTATTAAAAATTATAGAAAAATGTACTATTATACTTTTCAATAAAAACGTTTTATTTTTATTTCTTAAAATGCCGGACATTAGTTAGCATTTTTCTATTGGAAAATATTAAATATTTTTATATTTTTATATTTTTAATATAATAAATATTATTTTTATACTTTTTCTGTTATGCTTTTATAGACAAGTATTTTCTTAGTTTAGTGTCACTTCATTTTTTTTTTTTTTTTTTTTTTTATATTGAGTGTCGCTTCATTTTTTTAATACTAAAATTGCAATCTGAATCACATTTTCGATTTCTTCATACTTTGTCCAAAAATATAACTTTCGTAGTTCTTAGTTTAACCATTTTTATTGTTATTATTTTAAGGATCGTGACTAATTTTGAAGTGGACGCCTGAGGTGGGGTTATGGTCTTATGGAAGATAGCACTCTATTGGCCGAACAGAGAATGCGAAAAATTTTATAAAAAAAATAGAGATAGAGCTTTTACAAAAATATTTTATTAAAAAAGGTATTTATGAAGATCAAATTGCGATATTTTTTATTATATGCCTCAATTTCTTAACAGTTAAATTGTTAATATAAAATATTTCGAACATGTTTGAGTCAGTTTGACTTAATTTATTTAAAAAAAATATTTAAAAATAATTATTTTTTGAATATTATTCATTCTCAAAATTAGGGGTGTGCAAAATATCTAGTTTAGTAAAACCAATCCATATCCACACCGTTCCAATTCATTATAAATCTATTTTAATGAATCGGTTATTATCCAAAACCAATTATAATGGATCGGTTATATATCCATATCCATTTTTGAAACCAATTGTTATATCCATATCCATTTTTGCACAAATTAAAAACCACTATATTATCTCAAAACATAATTCTCCCTCTATTTATCTTAAAAGAATGATTTTAAGACTCTCCCTTACTTTATCTCAAAACATAATTCTTCCTTGCCACGCAAACCGGTTATTTTTATATGTTTTTTTCCTTTCTATGCAAAACTCTTTGTAATTTGTATATTGCTAATTAAACAAATAGTGAATGAGTAATTAGGACTTTTCTAGTTTCTATATTTTTATTAATATTTATTTATTTATGTGCTAATAATAATCAATTGCATCTTCACCTACTACAAAAATTGCTATTAGCTATGCCTATACAACAAAACAATGTCAACATGTCTTTTTATTCCGTATTTCTTAATAAAACACGTCTTTTTATTCTAAAAAGTTTTAAAATTAATAATATAATATTCAAAATTAATTATGACTATTAGAGAAAGTTGTAAAGAAATAAAATATATCTTAAAAATATCTTTTAAAATATATTCATAATTTAAAAAGAAAAAAGATAAGTACAATTTTCAAAAGAATTTAATTAGAATACATTGACAATGCAAAAAAATTTATAATGTAGTTTAATCATAGGTTGTCATGTATAGCAAGATTATTAACTTTTACAATACTTATTTTAAAATTCAAATTTAAAGTGGTTTCAAATTTATTATTATTGTAAAAAAATTTACATTAGTAAGTATTAAACTAATTTATAACATTCTCTTTGTTTTATTATTGAGGTGCACAATTTACTTTTATATGTTATAGAAAAGGTGAACCAATATTGTTAAAGAATAATGCAATATATCAAGAGATACACAATTTACTTTTGTATTATAAAAAAAAACGTGTTAATATTATTAAAAAATAATACTAAAATAGCAGTAAAAAGGTATTGTTTTTCAACTAATCTATTTTAAAGAGAATTTAAAGAAAATGTATTTTTTTTTAAATAATATAACATAATAATTTAGTAAATTTAGTTATTAAATTTTACATTGTATTAATAAATTAAAAAAATTTTAAAATTGTCAAACTATAACCAAACCAAACCATAATTTGTGTTTAAAAAATTTAAAGAATTGTGTAAAAAATTAGTTTATGGTTACGACTTAAAACTAATTTTAAAACTAGTTTGTTGCTCAAAATTGGTTTTAAAACCAAACCAATTTTGAACCATAAATTAGTTTTAAAACCAATTTCAAAATTGGTTTATGGTTTAAAATTGGTTTTGAATTATGAATCGGTTTCAAAATGATTTATGATCAAAAATTGGTTTTAAAATCAACCTTATTTTAAAACTGGTTTTGAACCATAAACCGGATTTAAAACCGGTTTCAAAAAATCCAAACCAGTTTTATGGATATGCATTTTAAATCCACTCCATTTAATTGGATATGAATTGGATATGGATTGGATTTTTAAAAATCCAATCCATGCCCACCCCTACTCAAAATTGTGGATATGTCTCAAATTCTTTTTGGAGATCAATAAAATTAGGATTAAATTGATTTTATTTTATTAGTTAATGCATTTAATAAAAGTAAAATGATCAATTTATGTTGCTGAATTTAAAATCAAGTCTATTCCCACCAAATCTTATCAATTTTGAAAGGATTTGTAATACAAAGAAAATAAAATCCATTAGATTTTATAAATTTTTCCCTTTTTTACATTCCCAAGTATAAAATTAGTTTTTAAGTGAAATTTAAAATTTTAACATTATAAATACATTTTATATTTGAATATTCATGCCACACATGGACATAAATAATTAGAAGGAGGAAGTTTTGAAAAAACAAAAATGTGTAATATTTTTCACACTTAAGGTTTGTTTAGTGGTTCAATACATTGAAGTCATATGATTTTATTATTTATAATTTTTACAGGGTTCTATCATGATGCATTAATTTTTAAATTTATATAACTTAAGTAATTATTCTATCCTATCCAATTATATAACTTTAAGTAGTTTACCAAATAATTCACCCTTTTCATCTTTTTTAACAAATGACCTTCACACATCACTTTTGTTTTTTTAATTGTTAAGTAAATCTTATACAAGAAACCATCTCGATCTTATCTGTATCTATCCCCTTAGCAAGTTCCAATGATCCAGCTCTATTAAGCGATTGATACTTATTTATTAAAGTTGAACAACTTACATTAAAAATAGGGATAGTACATCCGCATATTCCTAAATTTTTTGGGTTTTTTTTAAATAGGTCCCTAAATTGTAAAAGGTTGTAATTAAATTTCTAATCTTTTTCAATTTTGTAATTAGGTCCCTAGGATTAATGGTCCATTTACCAACTGTTAAATTACGCCTAGGGATCTACATACAAAAATTGGAAAACATTATGGAGCTAGTAGAAAAAAAGTCAAAAATTATTTAATATGAAAATTTTGTGCATTAAAACTTTTTTATTTTGAAATGTAGGGAATAATATTTTCTAAAATAATTACATATAGAAAAAAAAAGTTATAACCCCTTCTAAAAATTAGAGTTGTCAAAATTGGCCTGACCCAGTGGCTTGGTAGGTTAGGCTAGGGTGGGCTTGGGTATTTATTTTGAGGCTTGAAAAGAATAGGGTCAATTTGGCCTAGCTTGGTGGGCCAAACGAGCCAAGCCAAGTTATGAAAATGTTAGTTCAAAAGTTACTGAGCCTATTTGAATCAATATTTTTTATTTTTATTATAAAAATATATATTTATGCAAAAAAAAAAAAAGGGGTTAATTTGGCCCCGCCTATCAAGCCAGATAGGCAAAAAATCCATAGCTTATATGAAAATCAGCCTGCCCTGCCCTGCTTTTCATATTGGGTTGGTCTGAGTCAAGCAACTTATTTTGACAATTCTACTAAAATATAGCTCCGTCCTTGAATACTAGTTAATCTGTCCTATATAATTTTCTATACATATGCATTATTGTATAGGGTGACTCAATGGTTCTTTTAAATTTTAAGATAAAGAGGAACCTTGGAAGCAGATTTATAGAATACGTAAATTAAAAGGCATGTCTCTCATTACTAAATTTTATTTAGGAATAATACATCTGTAGGTCTTTGAACTTTTTAGGTTTTTTTTTAAATAGGTTCTTAAACTATAAAATTTGTAGTCGAGTCCTTAATCTTTTCTAATTTTGTAATTAGGTCCCTGGGATCAGGAGAAAATAAAGAATATTTTGTCAAGATTAACAGTTTGTAAATTCTAGCGATCTGATTACAAAAATTGAAAAAAATTAGAGACTCTATTATAATTTTTTATAGTTTAGGGACCTTTTAAAAAAACTCAAAAAATTCAGGGACATGCGGATTATTATTCCTTAAAAATATATAAGATATCATCTGAAATGATAAAAGTACTAAAGAAAGAAAATGTTTACGAAGCAATTTCACTAATTTGGAGTGGGAAGAAAACAAAAGCAAATAATAATAATAATATAAAACTCACGTTACAATATTTTCTCCCATGAAAAATAGGGAAATGAAGAGAATGAAATTAGTAAAATGTCAAAAATTATGAGTTTAATTTTTATACATTAAAAGATTTTACGCTATTAACTAATCAGAAATAATTGTTGGTATGATTTTTAAGATAGCTATTATAAAAGTAAACAAACTTACCATACACAACAATTTGTGATTAGATGACAATGTAAAACCCTTCATTGTCAGTGTATATATTATTTACTTATACTATATACAAGAAGAGATTAAAATACACCAGTGTGGCTAATATAAACTATTACAATATTCAATAATTACCCACTAGGGTCAACCTAATGGTAAGGGGTTAGGTTAGTATGCATGAGATCATAGGTTCTAACCTCAGTGTAACTATTGTACACAAAAAAACACTATTCAATAATTTTTAAATGGATACACTTGTCTCAAAACCTACAATTGGATTAAAGTTCTTTCCACATAAATCATATATATAAAATTTTATATTAATTAAAATTTATTTGATACCTCATTCATGTATATCAAAATTAATATAATATATACTTTTAAAATATATACAAATATAAATAATCTGATTATCTTTTTATTGTTGTTCAATTTTGACATAAACAATCAATTAATGTATAATTATAATTTAATGGTTAGATCACTAAAACTTACATTCTATTTAAAATTATTTACAATGTACTAATTGATATAAGTTATATAGGTATAATTTGATTATATATATATATATATATATATATATATATATATATAATTCTACTTTATTATTGGATTATAGGGACTTAAATATCATCTAATATTATTATATTTTGTTTTTTTTTCTCTTAATATAAACAGTAAACTAAAAGGTAGAAAATGAGCAAGCCAACAAACAGAAAATGGAACCGAAACCACAATTTGTCCGGCCCAGGAAAGACCTATGAACCCAGTTAAATTTGAGGTCGGAAATCAGTGCTCTCATATACTCGAAAAATGATCCAAAGAAAACCAAATTAATATTCTATTATGAATGTCACTGTATTCTTTTTTTCAAAAAAAAATAAAAATAGGATTGTGCCGTCCGGAGTTAAAAAAGGGGTACACCATGGGAGAGTTGTAAACTTGTAATCCAACAATCAATATTTATCAAAATTATATTTACTTTGTCAAAAAAATTATATTTACTTTTATTGTTACAAGGAAATTTTTTTTTTTTTCCAAATTAAGATATTCTAATAGTGTAAAGTAATTTTACACTGTCATCTAATCACAAACCATCGTGTATGGTAAGTTTGTTGACTTTTATGATAATTACCTTAAAAGTCATACTAATGGTAATTTCTAATTGGTTAATAGTATAAATTTTTTTACACTAACGGTACATAACCATTAAACTCTTAAGATATCTTTTACATTTATTTTTTAACAAAAGAAAATCATGACTACATGACCTATTTATTTTTTTTAATCTTTAATTAAAAGTGTCAAAATAAGTCCTGTATCAGTTTAAATAATTTAATAAAATATGTGAGTTAGACTAATAAACTTAAAGTAAAAGAAAAAATTGACCCAACCTGTTTAATACAAACTAGTTTACAGTAAGCTGAGTTGGATCATAGGTAAAAAAATATTATAATTATTTACTATAATTTTTTTATACAAATTAATATCACAAATCATTTAAAATTAATATTCTTAAATTTCATATCAACAAAAAACTAATTCAGATCCATATAATTTATATAGAGAATGTCTAGAAATTTTGTTATGAGAACTCTAATCTTCTTATCATATAAATTTTCATTTTGCCGGTTATAGTAATTGACATACCTTGGCTTAAATATGTTTTAAGTTTTTGCAAATATGACTCTATCTAGTTTTAGCTCTTATGAAATTTTTTATTATTTTTAGATTCTTGACATTTTCTTAGTACACTGTTTTAGTTCTTATTATTAACTTTAGTTAATTTAGTATTGATATGACTAACAAAATAAATAATATTAATTAAGAAAATTAAGGTAATAAAGAATATTTTAAATTAAGATAATTCGATTATTTTTAGGTGTATAATTCAATTAAGTAATGTATTTATTATTTTATATAAATAAGATAATTACATATAATCTAATTTTATAATTTAATTTTTTATTTTTAATAGATTATGAATATTGATTTTATTACTTTTAATATTGTTCTTTCTTTTCTATACACTATAACATTGTACTTTTTTTAAAAAAAATTATAATTATTTAGACACTTATAATTTACTTTTAATCTATTACTTTTGTCTTTAGAAACAAAATCAATGCTTGTGATATATTAAAAAATAAATTATATTACAATCAATCAAAATTAATGAATTAAAATGTAAAAATAACATCAAAAGTAATATATTAAAAATAAATTATAAGTGTCTAAGTAAATTATATATATATTTTTAAAATGTACAATGTTAAAAATAAATTAATGAATTGAAAAGTATGATCAATATTAAAATAAAATAAAAATTACAGTTCATAATATATTAAAAATTAAAAATAAATTATAAGAGTAAATTATATATAATGACGTTATATATATAAAATAATTAATACATTACTTAATTGAATTATACACGTAAAAATAATTTAATTATATTAATTTAAAATATTTTTTATTACCTTAATTATCTTAATTAATATTCTTTATTTTGTTAGTCATGTTAACACTAAATTAACTTTAGTTAATGGTAAGGACTAAAAGAGAACATTAAAAAAATGTCAAGATCTAAAAATAACAAAAAATTTGTAAGGACTAAAACTATATAAAGACATATTTGCAGGGATTTTAAAACATATTTAAACTCCTTTTAATTGTATCTAATACCTCTTACATTCTAAAGACTATTATTTATCATATTTATTATTTCTTATCTCTTTCTTAAATACTTCAATTTTATCTTTTTATTTCTTTTCATCACATTATTACATTTATTGTTTTTTGCTTCCCATTTTTCCTTCCATCTCAAAGTATATACATTTCAAAAAATGCTAAAAAATCATTTTTTGTAAAATTTATTTATAATCATATATTGCTTAAACATTCAATTATTGACAATAACATTTATTTACTTGTATAATAATAGTAAATTCATATTTATATGATTAAAAAGACAATTTAATAATTTAATAAGATATTTACCTTATGTTAAAATAAATATTGGTCACACAAAAAATACTAATATTTTTTTTATTAAATATATAAACTAGATATATTAATTTTTTTAATCTTTTTAACAATAATTTTAAAAAATATCGAGTTAAATAATAAAATAATAAAAATAGTATTCATTAGTGATGATTGTTTAGAAAAATATGAAAATATTTCTTAAATAATTGATATAATTTTTATCAATATACAATATTTATAAGTTTTAATATCTTTAATATTATTTTTACCACTTTTTATAAAAATGTATTTGAAGACTGTTTGTTTAATTTAATTTTTAAATATTTAATTATTAACATATTTTAATTATTTATGTAAAATTTTTCAAATTATTTTTTTTATGTGGAAATTTAAAAAAAATTAATTAAATCATACATTTATTAATATTTAGATTTATTTAACTATCATTTTTTAAAATCAATTATTTATAAGATATTCCTTAGAAGTATAAATAAGTTAAATAGATTTTAAAATAAAATCATACTTACATTATTCAAACTTAAAATCATGTGTGAATATTACAATATAGAAATTAATCATGTGAGATTATAAGAAAAATAATTTTGAATATATACATATATATATATATATATATATATATATATATTATATTTTTAAATATCACAAATAATTAAATATGTGAAAAAATAAAAATATTTGTTTGATATTAGGATAAAATCTAATCAATATAATTTAATACTTTTTTTTTATCTTGTGCATTTTGGTGTATCAGTTTCTCTTAAATACTTTTAACTACTTAAAAATGAATATTAAATAATTTTGTATTTTAAAGTCTAATAAATATTGTCTTTTTTAATAAAAAATATTTTTTTCCTTAACCTAATCACCTAGTGTATAAGATGAAAAAATAAAATCACTTAAATGTTGTTTACAGCATGAGTTTAAAGATCATGTCATAAATTTTCATGTCAAAATATAATATGAAATATTCATTCTAAAATAATTAATGATTATAATTTTTTTATTAACTGTCTTATAATTATTAATACTTTATATTTTTCCTTAATAATTGATATCTATTTATAAATAAACTACTCTTTTTTATTACAAGTATGCTTTTATTCTATGTTTTATTAGATTTTTTTTATAATATCTTCTTTACTAAATGTTAAAATATATAATTCAACATGTTGTGTATTTTTAGTTTAACTTTTACGGGTGATACACTAATAATTCGTGTAAGACTAAACAGTCTAAACAATATCGAATGGAGGTGCTTGTGTGGTGCGAACTTAAGCAGAGTCTTATTGAGAGATGTTCATTGGAGCAAGTGTTTAGCAAGCACTCATGAAGAGCAGGTGTTTATATAAGCACTAGAGCTTAAAAATTTTGCGGGTTCTATGTGAATGTATTTTTATGAAACGAGGAGGAAATGTATTTGTGACATTCATTTAGTAAATTTTTTAAAATTGATAGATTAGAGAGAAGAGTTATTTAAAGAGTTTAATGATCATGTACTGACAGTGTAAAGTAGTTTTACACTGTCAACCAATCAGAAATCACCATTAATATGACTTTTAAAGTATTTATTATAAAAGTCAACAAACTTACAATAAATTGTGGTTTGTGATTGGATGACAGTATAAAACTACTTTACACTGTCAGTGCATGACTTTTTTCTCTTATTTAAATTGTAAAAAATAAAATGAATAATGTGTAATATAAGATCACTTAAAATTTGTATAAAGTAAAAATAGAATGTTAAATTAATTAATAAGTTCCTCAACAATTTAAGAATTTTTAATTAGGTCCCTATATGAAAAAATTGTAATTAGGCTTTTAATCTTATAAAATTTCTGTAATTAGACCCCTGTTAGTGGTTTTAAAACTGTCATAAATTGTTATTTTTTTACAGTTTCAAGTTGTTACAAACTAACTTCAGAGACCTAATTATAAAAATTTTACAAAATCAAAGATTCAATTACAATTTTTTTAATTTAAAAATTTACTTAAACATTTCTAAATAATTTAGGAACTTCCTGACGTATTTAACCAAAATAGAAATGATAGATGAAAGATGCTCTGATACTAATTTATTAGGCCATGCCATACCCACATACAATTCAAGTAATTGAATTGAATTGCGAGTTTGCCACCGGTACCTTTTGATGTGCCGACGTTAGCGGGAACCTACGAAGTACAAACATTAACCAATTACATCTTTAAGCTATTTATTAGCTAATAGCTAGTAACTTTGAAGAAAAAGAACATGAGTTTTGGTCCATTAAATTGCTCTACTATGGGAATCTTCACCTTTACTCCAGATCTCATTTCCCAATATAAACGGTTTACATTCGAGTTCTACTTTACCTTAAGACACGCGATAAAAAATATCGCAAGAATAAAAAGCTCGGTTAAAACTATTGGTCGATCTTATTTACTACATCTGAGAAAATGCTTTACTATTTTTTCCTTCGAGATAATTATAGCTTCATGCTTGTCTTTTTCTTAAGTATTTACACATAGTAAAATGCTAGCTGCGGATGTGGCAAATTTTAGTTTAAAAATAATTAAAAAAAATGCTGCTCATCAGATTCCACCGAGTGGAATTGATATTGCAACTAAACTTGAATTAGCAGGTTAAGAGTTGGTGCTGGTCCTAACTTTCTATCTGGCTTAGGAACAATGGTGAGAAAAGTTGAGAAACATGAAGCATCTGGACACAAATGACATATTCTTTTAAGATATCTTATCCATGTGCCTTTACTACGCACCTATTGCGTGCTGAGCCCTGACACTATTGGTAGAATGCATGATGTTGATGCTTGACTGGACGGAAGTCACGGAACCATGTTACCTCAAGTGGTTCACCGTCTTTGCAATAGTTTCATAAGCAGACAATAAATTAGTCATTTTATTATACTTTATGTATTTGATTGTGAATCCAATGAGGTATGAAGCTAGTTAATAGTATGTTTGTTGGGATTTTTGGGGCCTAGATAATATCCCAATAGGTGTGGAGTTAGCACTCAATCCAACTCGAAAGGTGAGGCACATTTATTGTGCGCTACATTATATCTGAAAAAAAATCTAGATCTAGTTCTGAGCAATTTTTTTTTTTTGTTCCTTTCATGCCAATTATTTGGCTTGCTAACTTTATCCCTCCAACAGGAATTCTTGTTTGCCCATATGATGACCTTGAGTGCCTTACACTGGTCACTATTCCAAAACCTTCCTCCTTCCCTCATCCTGTGTGTGTCTCTTCTATGTGTTTGTGAGTATATGGTGGGGGCCAATGATTAGGACCCACAAACTTAGTGGGGGCAATTGGCATCACTCCTTTCCAACAAGGTTTGTCAAGTTGCAAGCACAGTGTAGAAAAAAAGAATAGGATCTCAAATTGCTTTTCATCGCCCCAAGCATCATAGAATACAATTTTGTTTATAGTTGGTTGATGAAATGACCTCTCACCAAGCAACCTCTCCCTCCCCCTTCCCCACTCACTCTTTCCCTTCTCCCTTAAATATACCCCTTCAAGAGAAACCCACCTATTAAAGACCCATTGCTCATCCATGTAGGAATCTATCCCACCCCAATGCCTAGAGAGAGAAAGAGTGATGGGATTGCACTCAAATATGCTCTTGACCGTCTTTCTGTTAGCTTTGACCAAACAATAATATGACTCTAAATTGTTTAATAAGTGTAACTTAATTGACGCCTAATTATAAGCTTTTGGTGATGGCGTACATATTGCAAACTCTTTTTGCGGATCTCGTGCCAAGATGCTGCTTAAAACTAACATTAATCTTTCCGCAGATGAAGAGGAAAGTGAAAGCAATGTATGGAAGTCCCCTATGTTCGTTCAATAACCAATTAGGAGTTGTACGTTGTATTGCAAGCCCCAATAATATGCCTATCCTTGTCTTTTATGGGAAAATTTTCAATTGAGCTTTGAATCGAAGAACTTTTGCCCCCATGTGAATAATAATAATAATAATAAATTATACAGACACTCTTTAAGTTTTTTTCAGATTGTATATAATATCTTTCCTTCTTTTATTTCTACATTAATTCCCTTAATTGTTTGAAAAATATCACATCTTATATTCATATAAAGAATGTTGTTATAAACGTTAAAAAAGTACGAAAATTATGTAAATCTAAAAAAACTCAAGGAATATCAATATAATTATTCTAATAATAATAATAATCTGTAAGTATCCTTCTAGAAACTGCAACTAGTGCAATATAATTGTGAAATACACCCTAAATCCATTGTTTCAGTTTTTCTACTTACCACCAATCAACAAGAATCATGAATGATGAAACAAAACAACATAAAGCTTTACGCTCTGGTCAATCACCCCAAAACATTGTTCCGAAATGCGTTAATTTCATTTATTATTTTATTCAATCTTGAAAACGTCAGATCTAGATAATGGCTTTTATTTTGGTGTGAGACCACTTGTATACTTATAGGAGGTAATTTTACTTGAGTATAATTATTATGGATAGTAAAACTTTTTTTTTACCTAATATTTGAACTTGAAATTATTAATTAAGCTTGAATAATTCCATGTCTAGTTGATCCACGCGCTTGTTGATTAAATAATAACTTTGTAAAAATTATTTTCTTTACCTTTTAACTGGTATAGAAAGGTTTGTTTTTTTTTTTTCCAATAGTGACAATAATGTTTGAATTTAAGGGATGTTTGATAGAAGAAAATTTTTTCATACCTAAAAATCATGATTCTTGATAAACATTCTTAATAAAAAAACATTCTTAACAAATCTATTTGGTTCATGAATCCCAGAAATCATGATTTTCATAAATGACTATAATCTTTTTAGTTTGTCATAAACATTCTTAATAATGCATATACATGTTTCTTGAAAATTAAAGAAATTATTTATTATATTTAATAAAAAATTATTTCAAAGCTTTATATAATTGTGTTAAATGAATTAATAAAGGTAATATGACATTTCTACTAAAAAAAGAAAAAAGTGGCATTTTTATGACATTAAAATTTTTCTCCTAATTCGGAAAAAGTTAGATTCCTACATCTTTTATGAAAACAATTTTGTAAAAAACATATTCTTGTGAATGTTTTTTCAAACAATAAACTAAACATGAGAAACAAATATTCACGTGACATTTCTACCAAAAAAAACATGGTATTTTTACAATATTAAAACTTTTTTTCCAACTCGAGAAAGTTAGATTCTCACCTCTTTCATGAGAACAATTTTGTGAAAATATAAGTAAAAAATATTTGTGAAAAATAATTTTCTTGATAATATTAAATTTTTAAATAATAAAATAAATATAGGAAATATACATTCCCAACTTCAGATTCCTGAAAAACTAAAAAGTTTTCTTATACCAAACATTCGCTTAGGATGTTATGCAAATTATTCAAATTTTCCACCACTAGTCTAATTATAGTGGATTATATGTGGGAGATGTTACCTCTATGCTTGTTATATATTTTTTGAAGAGTAATGTTATTTTCACATTATTTTTTATCATAATTTTTATAATAAGAAGAGAGATAGAAAAAAAATGTGAGATAAGATAAATAATATGAAAGAAAGAGGTGAAAGAATAAATATTATAAGAATAACATTCTTTTGTGAATTATTGCTTTTATGGTGCTGTCAAAGATTTTTTTGATAACATCAAACACTTATCAAACCCATGAGAGTAATAAATAAATAAATAAATAAATATATATATATATATATATATATATATATATATATATATATATATATATATATATATATATAGGGTGGGGATCAAGTTACTCTAGGAGTTACTTTTGGTAGAGTTAATCCACTCAATAACTTTTGATATGTGTTAAAATTCAATAATCCAACCGTTGAATATCTTGATATTATATCAATGATCATGCACATCAAATTTTAGGTGAATCAGACATTTGTAGCTAGTTAATCTTATAGTTGACATTTACTTATAATTTAGAAAAGTGTATTATCCGTCAATTTGAATTTATTTAATGAAATATTAAATAGTTTTCAAACTTTATAAAATTTTGTAGACTTAATCTACTCATTATAATCTTTTAATTCAACGGTTGGATAGTTAAAATTTAATATATATCAAGAGTTATTAAGTGGAATAACTCTACCAAGAGTTACTCTTAGAGTAACTTGATCTCCACCCATATATATATATATAGAGAGAGAGAGAGAGAGAGTTATATTGTGTAAAAGGCACGATTATGTTAAAAAATATACAAAAACCTGAATAAAATACACAATATGAATCGAATTATCGTAACCATATTGCATGCTTTTGTTTCTCTGATAAAATATTTATTTTTGGAGTTTAAAAGAAACGGCAGAGCATTTGACTGTATAAATAAAATTATAAATTAGTCATTCTTCATATACATAAAAAGGTTACTTAATATGGTAATAATGTTATGTTATGAGAAAAATATATAAATAAAATTAATAAATATTCTTAAAATTACAAACACCAATTATTTTTGTCTTTAATTTTATAAAACGTTATTTATTTTAGTCTTAATAGACTCTATATAAAAAACCCCAAAAAAACATAATTTTAAAACAATAATTTAAAATTAAAACAAAGATATATACTAGGGATGATTATCTATATATATATATATATATATATATATATATATATATATATATATATATATTAAATTTTAACGATTTAACAATTAAATTAAAAAAATTTATTGAGTAGATCATGTCTATAAATTTTTATAAAATTTGAAAGCTATTTGATACTTCATTAAATAAATTCAAATTAACGTATAATATACTTTTCTAAATTATAAGTAAATGTTGAATATAAGATTAATAGCTAGAAATGTTTGATTTACCTAAAATTTGGTGTGTATGATCATTGATATAATATCAAAATATTCAATTTTTGGATCATTGAAATTAAATATATATCAAGAGTTATTAAGTGAAGTAACTTTACTAAGAGTTACTCTTGAAGTAACTTGATCCCCACTTTTATATGTGTGTGCGTGTGTCTTTACTTGGTAAAAGTCCCAATATTTATTAAAATATCCATAATTTTTTTAATAAAATTGCAACATGGACCAAAAATAGGAAAATCCTCCCTATATATTAAATAAAAATAGCTATTTTGAATTAGAGTGTTTTTAGCTGTTGTTCTTCAACGAGAATAATTTTAGCTGTCATTTTTCAATGAGAACGTTTTTAGGAATTTTTTAACCTTTTATCTCTTTCAATTTATCATTTTCAATATCTTTAGTTCTAAATTGAATTTCAATATTTTTTTAAAAGAAATTATCAATAATTAAAAATTAACATTGTATATTGTATTACAATAATTATTTATTATAAATTTAAAATATAATCTATATGTTCAAAAATATTTATTTATTACAAATTTTAATTATAATATAATTTATATATTCAAAAGCATTTATTTATTATAAATTTAAATTATATAAAATAAACATATATTCTGTGCGATGCATATATTAAAATACTAATTACAACATAATCATGGAAGCATAAGAGCAAGAAAATTTGTTGCCCACATTGACAGGTAACATTATATTCTTTGTGGACAAATTCAAATTTAACATATCTAGAGATAATATTATAAAAATTTAATATTTAAGCAAGTAGATAAATAGAAAATACCTAAATTGTCAAAAAAAATGATGAAGTAAATTAGAAAAATGCAAAAGTGAGAACTCTAGATAGACGGTGAAAAAAAAGAGTCCAAATCATAATATTCAAGAAACATAAAATAAAATACATGCTTTTTCTTATGAATAAGAAAAAGTATGCATTCTATTTCAAAATGTGTGCTAGCGGTGGGTGTAAAGGATTGATGAATGAATGGCGGTGAAAGGCATGAAGGAGGCACTCCCAAAAATGCTAAAACTTTGTTAGACATGAGGTTTTATGCTGTGTTTTGGTAATTTCAAGCACAAAGGTAAAAACAGAGAAAGAGAGAGAGAGCGTGTGTCCCATTCCCATCCCCCACACAAAAGGTGGTGGGAAAAAAGTTCTTTTTGTACACACTGCGATGATGGCGATGATGATGCCTGCAATCTCCAACACAAACACAAACACAAGCACAAGCACAAACACCACCTCCTCCTCTTCTTCTCTCTCTCTCTCTCTCATCACTCTCTCTTCTTCTTTTTCCTTCGCAGCCATGGTTAACCTCTTCTCTCTCACGAGAAGGAGCCCATGAAAGTTGTGACCATGGAGACCGAGAAGAAGTGCGGTTGCTGGGCTGTCCTTAAACGCGGCGTTAGAGGTGCGTGCAAACCCTCAGCTTCCAGAGACTCTGCTAACACTATCCCTCGTACTAGTCTCGTTTATGATGCAGGTACATAACACAACACAACAAAACAACTGTTTCCATGGTGGAAAATTCACTGTGTTTTTTTTTTTTTTTTCCTTCTTGATTGTGAATCTCAATTCTCAACCACTAGTGTAGTGTCACCCTCTCAAAAATGCTCCATTTCAGTCTTCTCCCACCATATAGTCTTCTCTGTTTTTGTTTACTTTCTGTTTCTGAAGTTCCTTCTGAATCCGCAATAAGTTTGTGCGGTTTTGCAGCACTGTGATTCTGGGTTTACTTCAAATCATGGAGTTTTCTGGGAAGCCTTCTTATTTTTAGAAAACAAAAAGAACTTTTTGTGGCAGGCATTTTTATGGAGTTTAATTATGATGTGGGTAGTTAAAAAGATGGATCTTTTTCAGCTTTCTCGCTGTGCTTTCTCAGAACCCTTTTCTCCATCTTCCTGTTTCAGACACTATAAGCATAGCTAACTAACTGCATGATTCCTTTGAAGGAACGTGGGGTACAGAGAGGAAGCTAAACTAGTCCCTCTAGTAAAATTCTATTTTTCATTCCAACGAATTTTCTGAAATTTGAAGCTTCATAGATTTTGTAGCTGAAATCATGGATTTTTTTTTTTAACTGCTGTTGTGTTATGATGGTTTCAATGACTTACATTGTCAGATCCAAAACTAAAGCTAAATGCAATTATCATGTATTTTATTTATGAAGTGGTTAAAATTTCAAGAAGGAAACCTTCACATTCTTTGTATTGATGCAGCAACCGAGACAAGATACCTGAATGCTAGCAATAGAGAGCTATGTCCTCCGAATGAAGCTCGATTATCTTCTGATAATCCTGATCCCCCACCTCAGGAGAATAAGGCTCCTTGCCAGCTCCTTCAATTTACATTTCAGGAACTAAAGGCTGCAACTGGGAATTTCAGACCTGATAGCATTCTTGGGGAGGGTGGATTTGGTTATGTTTTCAAAGGATGGATTGAGGAAGATGGAACGGCGCCGGCAAAACCTGGGTCGGGGATTACTGTGGCTGTCAAAAGCTTGAAGCCAGATGGTCTTCAGGGCCATAGAGAATGGGTGGTTAGTAAAATATCTGCTTTGGGTTAGTAGATTGGCGTTGTAAAGAGTTGTTTAGGATATGCTGGAGATTAGATTGTAACATGGCATTTTGTTGATGCAGGCTGAAGTTGACTTTCTTGGACAGCTTCACCATCCTAACCTTGTGAAACTTATTGGTTACTGCATTGAAGATGATCAGCGGCTTCTTGTTTACGAGTTTATGACCCGAGGAAGTCTGGAAAATCATCTATTCAGAAGTGAGTTTCTGCATTGCCTTGACTTTCTACATAGGAATTATATGGGTTGTTATATCTTGAGATTATGTGGTAACAATTTCTAGCTTTCTATCGCAAATCATTTCCTGTTGCTTGAAGAATAAACCAAAACCAATGAATTGTTACAAAGTGATCTGGTTTGGTTAATTTGTGACTTTATGCGACAAACATTGTCAAATTCTTTCTTCACCAGCATATATTTTGCATTTCTTTTTCCCCTTATAGGACTTATTTATTGGAGCAATTAGTGATGGCTTGTATCACAACTGATTACTGTTTTTTTTATATAAAAATTAAAATTAGCTAGCAAAATGTGATGTCATTTATCATAAAGTGTTTCCTGAGTAGTAGCTAATGACTGTATAAAGTAAAAGTAAGAATTTATACACTCTATGGTTATTGGAAATACTCCATAGAATTACCGCTTAAAATATCAAGTATTGTAAGGATATGAACAAGAAATTTCTTGTATCCTATAAAATGTCAGTATGCTTTGAGAAATTTGCAGAATTTTTTTTCTTCTTTTCATGAGTTCATACTCTTTCCTTAATGTCTTCTATATCACCTAATAACTTTTCCTTTTCACTCTTTATTTGCCTTTTTCCTCTTATTGCTTTCATATTCTCAATGATGATGATAGATCTGGAACACCTTACCACCAGTTATTCTGTTCTGGTCCCTTTCCACTTAATCCTTGTATCTAACAATAAAAGTGCTGATTTTTCCTAAATTTGAAGGAACCGTACCTCTTCCATGGTCCAATAGGGTTAAGATTGCCCTTGGTGCAGCAAAAGGATTGGCCTTCCTCCATAATGGTCTAGAACCAGTCATTTATAGAGATTTTAAAACATCAAACATTTTGCTTGATACGGTATGTGGTTCCTGATATCAGATTCTGAGCAGCTTTTTTTTTAATTACTTATTAACGTGTGGTGTTTTATAGGAGTATAATGCGAAGCTTTCAGATTTTGGTCTAGCAAAAGCAGGGCCTCAAGGAGACAAAACACATGTTTCTACCAGAGTAGTTGGAACTTATGGTTATGCCGCTCCAGAATATGTCATGACAGGTAAGAATGTAGCAGTAAGTAGCTTCAAAAGACGAGAAAACTCTTTAGCGTCCAATACACCACAAGAGCTCCTGTATATCTTGTGCTTAAAGTTGTATTATGGATTATAATTTCTGCTACAAAGCAGACATTATGTAAAGGCAGCACATGCCAATCATTCCAGAAGGCATTTGAATCCTGTGCTAAGCTGCAATGGAATTATAATTGTTATGGAGACGACTGCGATGGTCCTCTGGATATCATGTCAAGATATTTGACTTGATGTATTTATTTTGTTTGTTTGTTCTCTCTTTACATATGCCTTTTTTACTTCAATACTCCCAACATTGGCAAACATACACTTGTCCTAGAATTCAGTGTGATTTCTGGGATAAGTAGCTTACTTACTAGCAGGAGTACTCAACTCTGATGATACCCTTTAACTAATTTCTAGTGTCATGTACAAGAAAGATCTTGCAAAGAGCATCTAAATGCTCAAACATGTTGAGACTTGTTAACATTTAAATGATTTCATCCCATTCTCATCTATCCAGGCACCATAATAAGGTGTAGAAGCCTTTCTGAGACATATGAGAACTAACCAACTGTATGATTTTCTGTTTTTTACCAGGACATTTGACAGCTAAAAGTGATGTTTATAGCTTTGGAGTTGTGTTACTTGAGATATTAACAGGAAGAAGATCAATGGACAAGAAGCGCCCGAGTGGGGAACAAAATCTTGTTTCATGGGCTAGGCCATATTTAGCCGACAAGCGAAAACTGTTCCAACTCGTGGATCCTCGCCTCGAACTAAATTATTCTCTAAAAGGAGTGCAGAAAATTTCGCAGTTAGCTAATAGTTGTCTCAGTAGGGACCCCAAATCCCGTCCTAACATGGATGAGGTTGTGAAGGCTTTGACTCCATTGCAGGATCTTAATGACTTTGCAATTTTGTCTTATCACTCTCGCTTGTCTCAACAAGGGAGACGAAAGAAGAAAGATGGAACTCCACATATCACGTACACTCAATCCAAGAGCATGAGGGCTTCTCCCTTGAATACTGGCAAGCAGCATCGATGATGGGAAGTGATCCTCTTCTTTATTGCTGGCTCAATCATTGATTGAAACCAAGGTTGAAATGCCTCCTTTGTTGTTGTTGTTGTTGTTGTTGTGTGGAGATGGACATTTCAAGCTTACATAATTTTTCGGTGTTTTAAGTATGTCAGGGCCAGAAGAATGAGGGAAGAGTGATGATACATTGATTTTATTTGAGCTCTTTTATTAGAGAGCTAACCATCAATATGGAAAGAAACTTGCCATTTGCTAATTCTGTAATTGAGAATTCCCCTATATGTATATGAAAGGCCTCACATCTCAAAATCTTTTGCAGCAACCTGAACCAATTGCGTTTGTCAGTGGAAATAACATTTTTCTACTTTAGTGGTCAGATTTTTATGCTTTCTTTAAATCTATTGAACCAAATCATACTTCTAGTGTACCCTAAATTTTGCTTGCTACTATGAGCATTCTATATCTTCAGTATCATTAATCGTAATATACGTATTCATTGTATTGACTTTAGGAAATTAAGGCAACTAAGCAAGATAATCTTGAGTTGTTCAATATCCTTTATTGTTTAGACACATCCTCGTTACAGGTCAGTCTATCAGACCCTAAATTAATATATCCTAAGCGGGTAATATTCGAAAAACAAATCCACCCTTATCGGCATATATACTTGATACTTGATACCAATATAGAGAGTATATATGTCTTTATGCGTAGCATAATTGTCTGTGGACTGTATTCTGTTAATATCTGTCTTCCTTGATAATTTGAATCGGAAAAAAAGAATGTGAATTTGCTTTAACTTATTCGTTTTTGTAAGAAAGGTAGCCACAAAGTTTCCTTTTTATATCGAAACAGCAATTATATATAGAATCTGCTTACCGTCAGTAATTGAAACTTATGCCACTTTTTTAGCATCAATCATGCTGTAATCTTCCGTAAGCTCACTCCATTCGTTCTTTTCAAGATGCCTAGCATGAGGGAATAGCATTCTGTTTTTTATTTTTTATTTATTTATTTTTAATAATCACATGATTAGGCTTTTTTCTTTTATTGATTTGACATTATAGATAATACAGGTGTCCCGACCAAATTGAGAATATTTTGATAGGGTCATGTTGCCCCAGTTTTGTCACATGCAAGTCATCCATTATGTGCTCAAATTAGAAAATTCTAGAAAAAATTTCGCGGCTTAATAGTAAGGAATTCACCTCGTTGATGATACGTGTATCTAATGCTAACCAGTAACCACACATTACTAAATTTCTCATAAAACTTGTTACCTTTGAAGAACAATTTAGCCATTCAAACTTTTGTGCTAAAAGTTTGATTTAATTTTAAGTTAATTAGGAGAGTGGAGATAGCAAGAATCAAACTTTTATTCTTGGCCAAAGAAGTTTTTGAAACACAATCCTCTTGCAACTTCAAGTTGTTTGGTGCAGACCTTTTTTAATGAATATAATTTCTACTCAACAAACATAGTGTCCACCACAAAGTGGATCATCGAGGTGTTTGTTTTTTGGTAAAAGAAATGGAGACATCTCTGTACTCCTCATCCCTGTACTTCATAGCAAGATTCTTTCGGTTACAACTTACAATATTTACCTCAGCAAGATTAGAAATCTGGGACAGGACGCATGCTTGGTGAAAAACAGGTAAACATCCTCGTTAACTGGGGACAAATGAATAGTACAATGGCAACCCAATCACTGTTCTGGGCCCTGCCAAAAGTCTGTGATATCTTTATTATTGTTGTTAAAGCTACACTTACAAATCCAATTCATTTCCTTCAAGAAAGAAACCCAGTAAATACCACCATATCGTGACAAGAAGCAGGAAAAGTAAAAGGCAGAAAACCAGCAATAATGCCTTCTCAGTGGTTACTTAGGTGGCGACGAAAACCTTTTTCTCTCCCCTTATTATACCAGCATGTGCAAATCCAAGATAGTGGCAAGAAGATTCAGTGGGCAATTATTTAACATGTGGGTACTCAAATAAGAAGTAGGCATGGTTTAAGACCAAAACACATTACCTAATTAATATCCCAGCATGCATATTATGATTCAATTGGACAAAATATCTACCTTATTATGTTTGACCTTATCTTGTCACTATTAGGATAAAGCAAATACCTCTGTACGGTCCATTTTTAACACCATGGTCCTTCTTGCCACAATCACAGGGAAACAAAAAAATTAGGCATCAAATACAGTTAGCTAAGGGGGTTTGGACCTGGAAGCAGTGTGAGAGACCTAACACAGCAATCAAACGCACGATGGAAAAAGTGTAACATAATGATACAGATTCCCCCCTTGCTTTTCTGAAACAATGAGCGTCTGGTTATATGGTTCAATGGGCAAAACTCCTTATCTATTATTATTACTGTTCTTTCTTTTTTCCCCCTTTGAGAAAAAAGTGTCAGAATAGTGCATCATTTCTTTGTTCTTGTAGGACAGTCCATATCTTCTAGTACGTACCACAGAAACGTAAAACGGTGCCAGTTTTTGAAAAAATAAAAAACTATTTATCTTGATGTTTAGTTCCTAGAAAGTTCATTGGAATCTTATCATTTTGAATTAATATTAGACCCATGTTGCCATGCAAGATTATGACTTTGTGCAATAACTTCCATAGTAAATAACAACCTGAATGTTTCGTGTCAGCTAGTTTTATTCTCATGAGTAAAACTATGCTATCATAACATATAATTAAATCATTTATGGGCTTCAATATGATCAGGTTAACTTTCAGGGTGATTAATCATTCATAGGGTTTGAATTGAATTGGGTTTTAATAACAGGAACCTTTATAACAATTATTATATTTTGAGCCAACTTTAGTTATTCTACTATATGATGATCATCTTTTATATAAATTCCAAAATCAGAATTTTACCGGCCATATTCTTTTTCTTGAAGGAGTATGCTATTCGTTGTTAATGAGAAGAACTCGTCAACTTGTATATATTCTCAACTTCGAGAACTTGTATTTCTTTATCAGCACAAATTTATGACTATGGCTTCGTTGGAATAATATAGAGCAGAATGGAATGAAAGTTCCTTTTCGTCCACTTTACAAATTATAGTTGTAAAACTTGAAGTTTAGTATCTTCCAAAAAAAATAAAAATAGTCTTAGTAAACTCGAATCTTAAACCCTTAAAAATTCACGTACTTCAAAAATATTAGTATTTGAAAAACATATTTTAAGAATCAAGCAATTAATTTACATTAATATCTATCATTTAATAAATAAAAAGAAAGTAGTAATGAAAAAACATAACTCAATACTCGACCCATTGTTATAGTATATCCTCTAACTTGTAGTTTTAAAGAATAGTATAAAAATAATAACGAAAATAGAAATTTTGCTTCATTAACACAAACATATCGCAGGGAATTTACCAATAAAATCAACTCAAATTGTGTATTTACTATTTTGAGACGAAAACCATGTGTAAGTTGAAAAATGAAAACTCATTTTTGTTTGTACGAGTTTGATTAAAAAAAAAGAAAAGAGTATGCATATGAGTAAACTTACGTATCCTAATATTATCTAAATTTATAAGAATTTAAGAGTTAGCTTTAATTCATGTTTGGTTCTCCATTCGGAATCCACGGTTGGTGTAAAATCACATAAAAAATAACGCAAAAACAACTAATAGTTGCAATGGAAATCCACATCCAGCTGTGCCAAACATGTTTCCAAACTCACTATTAGACTAACAACTTAGGACTTCATAGTTCTTTTGTGAAGGAAATTGCAAGTATTCTTTGTGGTGTAAATTATATTAACAATTTTGATTTTTTTAAAAAAATTAAGCAAAAATCAATGTTTATCCTACATATTTATTTAATTAAAATGGATTGATTTCGTTATCAATTACGAATTCTAAATCTTGATATTCTCCAATTTATAATTTATAAAAAATATAAAAAAAAAATCAAGTTGTTAGCACTCCAGTTGTTTAAAGACACAATTTGACAATCGATCGTACCATCAGTAATGCTGTACAAAATTAAAGTTATTAGTGAGACGCAACTTTGTTTACATATAATAGCGTATAAAATAACACTTCATTTTTTTTAAAATCAACAATTAATAGAAATAGTATTATTTCCTTCGTTTTATTTATTTATCTTTTAAAATTATAGTACATAGAGAATAAAAAATTAATTAATCTTCTCATTTTTTTTTAAATTTACTTGTAATTTTTTATTATATCTTTTATTTCTTTCATTTAGAACTTTAATATTTCAAATATTATTAATTCTCTCTCTTTTTATAAAATATAATTAAAAAATAGAAACCAATATCATCTTGAAATTTTAAAATGATAGATAAATGGAAAAAAATATTTAAAAATGATAGTTAAAAAAACGAAAAATTATTACTTATTTCTCATTATTTTTTTAAGGTAATACATATTTTTTAAGTAATTATCAATTACATAAATTAGTATGATAAAATGTTTTTTTATAAAATTATTTTTATTGAAAGAGTTAGAATGTAACTGAAAATCTATTTAAGTATTTAAGTAAATCACCTATAAATGAGAATATTAGTATAAAAAATAATATTTTTTAATTTTTAAAATGACAAATATTTTTTGGTATAGAAAAATTTATAAAGAGGAAATGGTGCCCCAGCAAAAAATACCTTGAGGTTTAGAGAACGTTTATAAAGAAACTTACATTTATCTCGTCTCCAAAAAATAGTGAGAACTTGAATTTACTGTAAAATACAAGACTCTGTCTTATTTCACTTGACCAACCTCTTAAAGTTAAAATGAGAAATATTTTAAGTCAAATAAAAATATACAAAGTAAAATGTAATATGAACTGGAGGAATTACATTTTAATAACTGACATTTCTCAGTTAAAGGGACAAATTAAAATTACAAAAGATGAAAAAAGAAAAATGAGTGATTTGTATCAGAACTTAAGGGACTTCAAAGTGCAAATGCCGCGCTTAATGTGTGTCCAACTGTCATGTCCATGTTGTAGCGAGTCCATGAATGATTACTAGTCTCCCCTAAAGCCAACATCCCTCCAGCCACACTTGAGGGGAGACTTCGCTATAATACCACTTATAAAATCAATCATTTATCATTAGCTCCAAAATTATATTATAGCCTCGCGTCTATAATGTGCTAAAGTAGGCTCGAGGAGCTTGATTTGCACTGCACACAGCCTGAATGTGCAACGAATCTAATAAAGAGTGATTAATTTTTGGTCTCCTAAAAAAACAACAGTTCTTTTCATTTTCAAATTAATTAGTTTGCCAAAATGAGCCCTATTAAAAGAGATACTGTGCTTAGTTCAACTTAAACAGTACCTCAATCATCAAACAGCTAGCAATGCTATGTTACGAAACTGTTTTTCACACATGCATTACAAAACTAGGTCATTGCAACAAATATTCAATTAAATTAAGAAATTAAACAACAAGAACTTTGACAAAATTTGAAGACAATTGGTTTTGTATCCCACTAATTCGTTTTCAGGAGCATTTTCCATCGTCTAATTACTATAAAAGGGTTTACTTTGGAATAAGCTGATCAAACGACAGGGTCTCGTCCTTCAAACTACTTACTTTAGCTGGAATATCCATATTCTTGTATGCCATGTTTCTCAATATCTAACTACATTTTCTTCACAAACACACAAGCCTCTTTGTTTGAGTACGTGAAAAAAAAAAATGAAATTGAAAACGTATGTAGATATCATTCATAAAGTTCACATGATAGATGAGAATGAAAAATAAAAATGCATATAGTATTTAATTATATTCCAATACATTATTACTCTTTTTATCTTTAATTAACCAAACATATATACCTTCAAATTAACAAACTAACATGGAAGAAATTCAGAGAAGAGTGTCTAAAACTCTAAATACTAAACCTTTGTAAAACAAACGAGAAACGCTAACAACATATTTTTTAATATACTTTTTTGAAAATTCTCTTTTATTGGTTGAATTTTATTGAAAATTATAAAATTTTATGAGTCTTATATTTTATTTAATGGTTTTCTCTTTCGATTTTGTGATTTTCAATAAATTTCAACTAATAAAAAAAAAATATGTTCAAAAGAGTGTATTATCAACACTTCTCAAACAAAAATAAGGAAGGAAAGAAAAACGGGGATCATGAATCTGGACATGGTATATATACTATACATATATGCATGGCTACATCCACTACAGAGATCACTTCTCCCATTTAACTTTTGTCTCATACTTCATGTCGGATCACCTTGATATCATAGATGCGAAGAGACCACGATGGAGAACACGCAAACACACACACATAGATGCAATAAATTTTGCTTTGGGATTTCATACTCAAAATCAAACCAGAAAAATCAGCACCAAGTGTCGAGAGAGAGCATATATATATATAAGTAAATGTACTTACCTGTGTGCCATGAGAAAGAAAGTGGTACATATACATGTATCGCAATTCCTATTGCACTTGAGCTTGAGATTCTCCGGATTTGCCGGTAGCACCAACTAGTTTCGATTCAAGATTGGCCCAAGAGGGAAATGTTTGTTATGACAAGATTTATCAACGCTGGAAATATTCTCGATCACAAGAGAATCTGATGAGTTGGGATGCGCTGGAAAGCAACATCAATAATAAAGTGATATTGGCGCGGCTCAATCTGAGATCGTATTTTACTGATTCTACATGTAAATCCGTCTTCGGATTGAACCTCACCAACATCGCTTTCTCTGCTTCCCATATCCCAAACATTACCATCGTCATCATCGTTCTCTCTCATACAAGATGAAAAAACATGCACAAACACAGAAGTTGATCCGAGCAAATAGCAATATTATTCCGCCGTGGAATATGGTTTGTTCAAGATCCATGTTAGAACTACATATTAGCAGGGGCTAATGAAAATTTCAAGTGGTTTTCATGGCTAGCTCTCTAATGGCTATCTACCAAAAAGGAAGAAAAAGGCGTTTCAACATTAAACAATATCCCTATGGTCCCATTATGCACCTAATCACAATTATTGAATGTCCTTGTTGCAAGTAAAGCATGAAAATGAAATGCGACCATGATGGTGGAGCTGGAGGAAGAAGGCAGTGATATAAGGTTGGTTGATGTTTAGGAACATCACTATACTAACCACAATTTAAATTCTTGATGGGAGTCACTATCAATGCATTCAGGTGAAACTATATATGCGCTAGCAGCATGCCTAAATGAAAACTAATAAAGTGGAAAGTACAAAAACCATACATAGATTTATATTCCTAGCAAACAGAAGTGGGTTCTCCACATACTAGATCACGGGTAGATGTAGATCAAAAACTGGTAAATATAATAGACAAAAGACAAAGGCATTTTTTTTTCTCTTTTCTTGCCTTTGGTAATTTGTCGTTATATCCTACATACAGATTGAACACTAATTTTGGTAGAAATCCACATTAACAATATCACTTCACGTTGACGCCGATCAGGTGGAGGGCTTCTTTCTTTTCTAAGGATGAGTGCTACTCATTAACTATGTTTAGAGGGCCTCAATTGCCTATATATATATATAACATATATTCATGCATGGCTTCCAAAATACAAAAGGAATGGTTTAGTAATGAATGACATATATGACTAACAAAATGAAATGTAAGAGGAATTCAAATACTCGAATTTTATGAACAGAGGGAGAGAAGGAAAGAAGATGTGAGGTTGAAGTGAGAATAGAAGTGTTGAGAAGCATAGAATGTATATACTGGTAGGTTTTGCCTCGGGATGAGAAGGTGAAGAAGGTGAGTGGAATGATGTCAAGGGGGAGCAACACTTACTTTAGGGTTTGTCATGCTTAGTTTGTACTCAATAAAATCAAGCTCTTCTGTCTTTGCGCATGCACCTGAAATATTCTTCACACACACACACAAATGAAACACATCCCAAACAACTCTTTTAATTGTGCCCTTTCTTTCTAGCATTAATTATTGTTTTTAACTAGGACCCTTTTTTGATCATGCTTGCATTTGATTATGCTTTTAGCAAGAGAGAATAAGATAGTTGGCTTATATGTACCCTGGCTGGAGGAACAAATCATGGTTTTCTAAAAATATCCACCCAAGACCACTACTATATTTAAATGGGTAATTATAAATTAAATTGAATTTCTTTTATATATCTTTTGATCAATGTGTGTGTGTCTAGTCTTACATTTCCTTTCCTTTCTCTTTTTTAAATATATAAATCTAATTATCCCATGTGTTTCTTGCATGATCTTCTTGAATCACATAGACTAAAATGCGTTGCATCTTGCATGGCACATCCCTTTGGACCTTTAATGACCAACCCGTCTCTGCCATACAATATCTAAAACATGGTACTTTTGGTAATGTACAGGGATTAATATAAGTAGTACATGTTAATAGGAATCTGAGCTAGAAAATAAAAGTTATGTGGTCAAATTGTGTGTTGGTGGGAAGAGAGAGAAAGAGATGAATATATAGATTGGGAACAGAGTGCAGAATGTCAGCGAAGGGATTTGTCTTGAAAGAAGTTTGGGAACGTATAGAGTTTGCCATCTTTCATACAAAGACACACAAAAACACACACACACAAGAAATAGGCAAAATAGCCAACAACCAAAAAAGCGCGCGGGGACACCGGCGCCAAAGGGGGCCTGCCTTGAGCCTGCACTAGGAGACACTCTCCTTGGGTTTTGCTTACAACTTTCTTTTTTTCCTCTCCATTCTTCGCCACTTTCTCTTATTCTTGCTTTTCCCTTTTCTCATTTCTAATTCTCATCCTTTCTTTCCATATATTCTTCTGTCCATTTGAAGGTTTTGGGAAGTGTAAAATACCCTTTTCTAAAAAAATTGGTAGTACACTCCCATTTTGTGTACGAGGTAGGATTGAGATAGAATTAATTAAAAAAAGAAGAGGATAAGAAAGAAAGTTAGAAATATAAAAGGAAATAGTATATATACTGATTTTTATACTGATATCTATTCACAAATTGTTACGCATGTTAAGTTTATTGATTTTTCCAAAATTTGTCTTAAAAATCTTACTAACAATGGTTTCTGATTAGTTAACAGGTGTAAAAATCTTTTGTATTGTCATTAAACTCAAAATATAATATATGGATGTCAAGTAAAAAAAGGAAACATAAAAAAAAGGTAAAAGAGAAGTGATGAAAATACTATACATCTTAAATGCACTTACCATATGAAGAGTTTTTATATTATTATCTAATCACGTTATGTTATCATATTATATATAATAAGTTTGTTGACCTTTATAAAAACTATTTAAAAATCATATCTAACTTAATTTTTAATTGGTTAATAGTTTAAACAGATCATGCATAAAAATTAAACTCTACATCAATTTATGAAAGGGTTTAAGAAAATACTATGACTTTTTTGTATCTCACTTTATATATATGTATGTGTATTTTGAGGAGTACACTTTTAATATCTGTTTTATAGTTTTTTAAGTTTTTTTTTTCCTTTCTCGTTAATAACCTTTATTACATCTATAATTGTTTTTCTTCCAATTTTTCCCTTCTCATGTGCTGTGTATACATTTCAAGATGTTAAATGATCATTATTCTTGAAAGAATCTCCTGTATCTCTCTCTCATGATTTGTGGCGATAAGTTCGCGTGCCACTGCCCAAACATATTCCCCCACGCCTTAAACCATTCCCATTTCTCATTTCTTCCCTCACCAGATCCTAGGACTTTCCATTCCAACTCCTCTTCCTTGGGTTAATTAAAGGCTGAGGGATGGTCAAAAGCTACCTAGCTCATGAACTCTTGGGGCTTTCATTTCTTATAAGTACACTTAAAATTCTAGCCTCGTGCATGTTTGAAGTGGCAAAAGTGCAGGGGAAACATAAATTCTCAATGGTCAGAGGTCAGAAAGAATATGCTGCTCTTTTAAGTCTTTCTATTTGATCAAAAGGGTCCCGAAGGTGGACATTGGACAAGGACACCCATTTTCTTATTATAACTGAGATTTCTAAAAGCTTGGCCGGGACGTGCTGGCCCTCCTCTAATGAGGAAAGCTAACATGCTTTCTCAAGTGTTACTGTTCAAGAGAATATTTCAATCACTATATGCTTTTGTAAAAATAAAAATTAAAAAGAAAAAAACTTTTTCTTGTTATGATGCTGTTCTCTTGAAACTTTGACTATTTCTGTTTATCAAGTTTTTCTTTTTTGTTGGGAGGGAAATTTTGGTTATCTAATATATCTCTGTATCCTTTTATCTTTCTTAATTCTTCTTTCTAATATGTTTATTAAATATTATTACATGACAAAGAATAATGTTATCATACATATCACTTCGCATCCTTTTAATTATGAGTATTTTTTTTCTCATTTTTCATATATTTATCCTTGATTTAGATACAATGGATTAGTAAGTATTATTCTTTATTGGAAAATCTCTTAAATTAAATTTATTTTTAAAATTGAACAAAGAAAATATATTCATCTTTAAATTTTATTGAATTAAGATCATTATACACTTTAAATTAAATAAATAGGTAGATATATTCCCACTCGCTCTCGCTCTCTCCCATTCTCTCCTCTCTCTTTATTCCCATGATCACTCTCTTTCTCCCTGTTTTATTTTCCCTCTATTGTCATTTTTGTTTTGGTTCCCCACAAGTATTTTTATTTTTTTTGGAAATAATCTTGTTCAAGATACAATCAGGCACTAATTGTGTGTACTTCTTTTAGCGAAAATTCAAATCTTGGTTCACCACACTGTGGGGGACTAGTTTCTTCTGTTAGACTCAACAGTTGGTTCTCTCCTATGCTCTTTGTTTACTCTTTCTTAGGTCATCTTTTATTAAAATATACAAAATAAAAACTATCAAATAATTTTTATTGAGTTTGATAGACATGTACTATTAATGTAAAAGTTTTTACACTATTAACTAATCAAAAATCATTCTTGGTATGAATTTGAAGATAATTATTATAAAAGTCTATAAACTTATTGCACATGATGGTTTGTGATTAGATATTAGTATAAACAGTGCATGTATCATATATTCATTTTTGTTTTCCTTTTAACTTTTTTATTTTAAATTTTAGAAATATAACCTTAAGGAACTTTTATCTAAGTGTAAAAAATTTAATCAAGACTAGGTAGTAGAGAGCAAGATGTTGGGGGTCAAAAATCTTGTCATTAAATGAGGGAAGAGAATCAAATGAAGAAATTGCATCGAGAAAAGGTAAAAGGAAATAAATAAGTTACCGGGGCGTTTGGAATGTGACGGGTAAATGTTTCAGTTATGCATGGCAATGAAATCAAGGTTAGTTGTCTGTTTGCGAAGACAGTAAAGACAAACGAACTCCAGTTGCTTCCCCTTCCTTGTCCCTCTCTCGGTTATCATGCATAATTTCTATGTGGACTCTCTGTTCACTTCACACATGAAGGGGGCAGCCTTAACACCCTCGAACATTAATTAGTTACTGATATATAACAGCTATCGCTCCTGCTCTCTTGACCATGGATATTGATTGCATGTGACTGCCAGAAGACTTCAATAATTCGGAAAAGGAATTAAAATTTTTGAAAGCACGTTTATTAATTTGTTGCAAAGAGCTAGTATCATTCATGTCAAAGTTCTCTACTATTTTTTTTTTTTTCTGGGTTAGGGACGTATACATAAAATAATTAAGTTCAAGGGTACGGGTATATATCTATCTAATATGGTTTACAAAGAAACGGAATTTTGAGGGTTATGAGCTTGAACACACATACACATTCTTTAAAATAAAGATTTAGGGGAAGCAGGGCTGATGAATTCTAGTGCCAGAAGCTGGACTGAACCATCTTTGATTTTAGAAGAAAATGGATATGTAGCAATGAAGTTATCAATTATCTTTCTCCAATCTGCCAAGATGGTTCTAGACCTCATCTAGAAGGCACTTTCGAGTTATGCTTTAGGATATAATATTTTAAAACATTTTTTAAAATTAAGAAAAAAATTATTATTTGATGTAAAAAAATATTTTAGTTTCAATTTTTTTTTTTTAGAATTTTATGACTTAATATACAAAATATCAAAATGTATACATTTTGTTTAAATTTTAAGTTAACTCGATTTTACTTGATGTTAGTGGGACCATGGCTATCTTCACAAAATTAATTTCACGACAAAATAATAAACCGAATTGTAAGCCATCGAATCCACTTAAACCCGATTCAGCGCAACTTATCAGATCCTTATACTCTATTAACTAATTTTAAGACGTTAATTTCCATTTGGGTTGGGTAAAAACAACTAAATTAAACATTTATTAAATAAGCGTTTATCATGTAAATACTTATCTATAAGTTATTTTTATAATTAAAGAAGAAATATCCTTAAATTTTTCTGAGTTGTAGTTCTTTCAAACACTTATATAAGTAAATATGTCATAAGGTACGTTTAAATAAGTAGTAAATAAATTCTTCTCAAGTGTGTACAAATTTATTTTGAATTTTTTTCTTTTTAAAAGGAAAACTGTATCAAACACAGATTTACAAAAACAACTTAAAAAAAGGAACTTTTTTTAATTAAAAAAGAATGTGTTAATGTAAGAGAACTTCTCTTTTTCTATCTCTAAATTCAAAAACATATTATTAAATAATTTTTAAATTAGAAGTAACTTTCAAATTAAAAATTATAAAATTATTCAATAGTTCTAAGTTTAATTTTGAAATTCTTATGGTATTGTAAGTACTTGATAGCCCAAATCCTACGCAACAATTCCATTATATGGAAAGTCGCCATGACCCAAAAAAGCAATTAATTTCTGTTTGTTTAAGGCCCATATGGCTTTAATGACCATAATTGCATGCGACCATAGTGACAAAGTTCCGTCAACTTTCACTAAAACTAAAACTAGCGGTTGTCGAATCCTCTCCAATTGCTGAAGCTAGTGCAATCAAAGGAGCAATCCTGATTGCTTGTAATCTATCGTGAACAAAAATCTTGTTTGAATCTAACAATATGTTATTAATTGATGCGGTTAGAAACAAGAACATAGATGGGAAATTCTGGGAATTAATCCTGCAAGACATTTGGGAAGTGGGGACAAAATTTAACCAGTTTGGATTTCTCTGGATTGGAAAGAAAGGGAACTAATTAAGTTGCCCATAATCGTGCTAAGGATGTTGGCCAGGGCCAGTCCCCTTATTCTGCTTATTCCCCTCTTTCAATGTTCCTATTAACGTGACAACAGCAATCAGAATTCAGAAGGGAAGCCTCTCATCTCTCTCATCCTCCTGCCACTTGTTTAATCCTCCCTGCATACTCCGGCGAAAGCTGTCACCACCATACATAATTGTGTGTTTGGACAATTTGCAAGCAACAAAATTGCACAATAAATTGTGTTTGGATAACTTTTGTGTTAGAGAAAATTTATTTTAATATAAGTGAAAAGTTTTTGTTTTTTTATTATAAGAATTGATTTTAAGTGTAAAATTTATAAAAGATATTTATATTTTAAATGTAATTTTAGTTAATCTTTTAATAAATAAAATTAGTTTTTAATTCAATTTTAAAATATTATCCTCAAACACAAATTAAAAACCTTTTAATCTCATTTCTTTTAACTATAGCGTTCAAAATCAATTTTACTAAACTTAATTTAAAACAAACATATATACTCTTGTTAGTACTATTATATTATCATAGTCCCCTTAGAGTTCGGATAGTTTTCTTCAAAGGCCCAAAGGCTATATTGGGTTTCTAATGTTTTGTGGGTTTCTTATTGTATATCAATAGTCCTAGATTATTTAATACATCAAGTTTATGATCGATGTACTAGTTTATTCTTTAATTGAAAATTTTCTTATTTAAAAAATTATAAAATGTTTTAACAACGGTAGATTTATCGTAAAAATTAAAAGACTTCGAGGAATACTTAGGATTTATATATACACTCGATAAATAAGCCTATTGTTCCATGAATTTACAAATAAAATATCCCAATATCCCAATTTATGACATATAACAGTTGTAAATATATCTATCTAATAAAGGTACACTACTATTACATTACTCTTTTGTTGACAATTTCACATTATGCGAGAGGAAGATATATTGTATCAATAATTCAAATATTTTAATTTTACAATAACAAGTAAAATTATCATTGAGATATAAAACTTTTTAGGAGATACTTTTATCATTTTTGAGCTACGTAGTCTTTCATGTATTGAGTATTTAACTTTATTTTTTTATTTATAATTTCTTATTCTTTTTAAATACTATTTCTTAATTTTAATTTGATTTAAATTTTAATACACCATATCAAATTGGAAATAATTTTATTTTTTAGATAGACTAAATATTAATATTATTGTGATTTTAATAAATCTTATTTTGAATTTAATTTTTAAATTTAAAATTTTAACACATATGAATAAAGAATATGCATATTTAAATAATTTATTTTCATAATTTTCTCCTCAATTTTAAAAGTCTTAATTATTTAATTTAGTGTTATTTAATAAAATAAAATATCCACTAATAATGAAAATATTTAGTGTTCCATTTAATTTATTTTTATTTGTAAATTTATTTAAATTTAAAAAATCTGTGTAATACATACAAAACTTGTTAGCATGTTTGAATTTAGAAGATAATACGTCAAGTCTTTATATTTCAATTTTAAAAATGCCAAATAAGAAGTGACATGTTTATTGATATTTTAAGCAAGCCGCGGTATAATCCCTAGCTTCGTCCTTGATCTTAGTTTATGCATGCATGTGCACCAGGCTATATAATTTTAACAACATTTATTTTATTTTATTTCAAAATTGATACTGCATGACTCAAAAGTACATGCATCCGGCTCAAAAATCCAATTCAAAACAGCCATTCAAAACAATTTGTCAGAATGTTACAAAACTACCATTCAACGTTGAGTGAGAAAAATTCAAACAAATAATAGACACGTGGCTTATCTAGATATATAGATGTAATATAATATAGATAATGGGAGGAACAAAATTAGTCTTATTTTAAATGTTGCAGGTTTGACCTCAAGTGATTCACCTTCCAAATTGCAAGTGTTAACTAAAGTCGACACTTAAGTAAAGAATTTCTAATATATGCTCATAAACAATAGATTATATATTGTCAAGAAGTAAAGTACCATGTTGCTCCATCAAAGTAGAGTATTATTACCTATGAGAGGCTTTGGGTGTGCCATGGAATCCAATTCATCTCCAACTCCTATAAATACAACCAATATCACTGCAGTAGGCAAGCATTTATTACATATAGTCACTCTGATGGAATGTCTACTAACTTGAGCATCGAAATGCTTTTTATAGGTACCTAACCATTCTCATGGAATCTCAATTTTGCTAGAAGACTCAATTATCAGAAGACCTCAAATCTTGATCCACTCAAAAGTCTATCCCAGTCAATGTTCACTAAAGTTTGATTTTAGACTATAGTCCACTTCAGACATGTCATCATCGTCCATCTCGAATCTTGACCCGCTTAGAAGCCTATCATGACTAATTATCATTAATCATGTTTAACTGACACACAAAAGGAAATTGTTCACTTACAAAAGCTAGTGTTGGCTTACACTATTTGTCAAGAATGTAGTCTAGTTCTCAATTGAACTATTAACTAAAAATTGAGATACAAGTAAGAAATAATTCACTTTATTAAGTATTGTGCTTATTATTAGGATTTTCATTTGTTTAGTAATTCATACAAGTAATTAGCAGACACAATCCTCCCTTACTATTAAAATAAAATTTGTCCTCGAATTTTGCTTACCTTTAACGGTTGCGATCACTTCTCCTTTATCTTAATACCAACATGATGGAATTCTGCATCCCTATCACGCACAACTTCCCATTGTGTTTCCTCAACACCAGAATAGGAATCGTTGCCATTAATGAACCCAATCAAAGGCATAAACTTCCCCAGCCACGTGGGTGTCCTAACCATAACTTGCGGTGAACGTTCAAACAACTAAATATTTATTTCTGAAGCCACTCACTTTAATGGTGATAGATAGAATTCAAACGAAGTCTTGCCTTTGGAAATTATTTAAAATCTTGCCAAAGCCTTGGTGTTAATTTTACATCTCCTTCGAAATAACGTAAGAAGGCACTCCATGCAATCCTTACCATTTTTCCAGTACAAATTCAAGTCAACTTTTCCGTTGTTTACCATCGTTAATAAGCAAGCAATGAACCAACTTCATTGTCACATCAAAGATCACCTTGATATTGTGTCCTTGCTGACATCCTCCACGGATCAACTACATAATCTAATACGATGCTATGTCATCATCCTAGCAAGCCAATGATGTTCTGCCTTTGTCTCCAGCACACTAATCAACAAGCAGCATACTCAACCATATTGTCCTTCATCCTTGATCGCTAAAGCTTCCATTCACGATCTTGATACATCTTGTAGTTTCAGGAGAGCCTATTTGACATCAATGCTTACGAGCCTTGTAACACCCATTTAATTTTAAATATAATTCATATTAATTTAGTTATTAAGTTTAAGTAAATAAAAATGTGTGTAAAACTTTTCCAATTTTAAAAGAAATTCCAAACTTAACAGAATTTGGAAATGGTAATAAAATATGAAAGATATATACATATATTTCATAAAACTATACATCATGGTTTGAGTAATACATAATAGTCAGAAACAAAAGTACATCGAAATACATATATTACCTAGTCCACTATATATATCAAAAGAGATCCTATATAGAGCAGTATTTATCTACCCTATCCCTTATACAAAAAGAAAATACTATAGGTCTTCAGGTCTTCTCCCGTTGAGATGTTCTCTATCTCGTACTCAGCATCACGGAGCGTTAATGTCGTCTTCAATAATCACGACCAATCATACACAAAAGAAAATAATGGAGTGAGGTGTTTTGTTCTAAAATCACTTTTACATGTGCGGTAGGAAATCTACCATAAAACAAAGATAAAACACAACTGACAACACAAGAGATCCTAAGATTCATTCTAAGTTGTATCCGACTACCCTTGACTAGGTATGGATCCATACTTCCCATTAGTGGGTAATAGTTCTCAACAAAACCTGGGAAGTAACTGGGAGTACATATACCTCTCTCAACACCATCACATGGTACAGTCCCCATCCTCATTGAGGAACAAAATAACAATTTAGGATATCCATTTATAGAAGTATACTCTCAAACCAATCTTGGAATGCTAAGCAGTTGTCGGGGTTATCGAGTTTGGTCAGGCGAATATCCCGGCTCAAGGGCGCTACCCTGGCCATTGGGACCTTCACCACTCGATGCCTACCCCCAAGACCTCCGCAAGTGGGTCCCTGCCTTTCATTCCTCAGTGTACCAAACTGTGGCTTCCCTAGCAGGGTGCCATGCCACTACATGTCACTTGCTTTACATTACTCATTGATTTATCACTTCCTAATTTCTCAAACAGAGGTTTCTCTGATCTCATTTAATTTGAGCACCAGTATAATCAACATTTCTGCCTTATTTTGCATAAATTACACTATACCAAAATTTTAACAAAATAACGATATAACAATTATAGTATAATTACTAAACTTTTGGCAGAATAACAACTAAATAAATGCATTTTGATTTTCTAAATTTGAGCAGAGTAACAACTTAGTAAATGTATTTTTATTTTCTAAAATTGAACAGAGTAACAGCTTAGCAAGTAAAATATAATAATTTAAATTTGAGCAGAGTAACAATTTAATAATCATGATTTAATAATTTAAATTTGGGGGTAGAGTAACAACTTAGTAAAAATTAAAGTTTAACTTTGAACAATAATAACAATACTAAAATTTAAGCCTAAACGGGTTTTAGGGGAAAACCCTTCCTACCAACATGCAAAGTGACAATAATTTAGAACCAACCCCACTCCCCCCATTACCTCTAAGATAGTTGATGAAGAGGATGGAATTGTTGGTGCAAAGCTTCTAGGAGGAGAAATTCTACTAGTTGAAAACTAGCAAAATTTTAACATAAAAACTAAATAAAAAAATATTTTAGAGAGAGAAAACTTTAGAAAGAGAAGCTCTCTAGCTTGGGAGAGGAAAGGATGAGTGAAAATTTGAAAACTTTGAGGCCTATTTATAGAAGAAGGAGGGGGGTTAGGTATCCAAATATTTACATCATCCATTATGTCACTATTATGTCATAAATCCAATTTTTATTTATTTTTAATCCAATTTAGGGACACATATCTCAAATAGGTGGTGAATCACCTATTTTAGGGTTGGGGACGTGCTCCACCAGCTGTCCCAAGCCTCCATGTGTCAAATTTTATCTGTAGGTGAATTAACCGGTACCGACAAAAATGCCTAAACTTGAAAAAATTAGCTTTTAATATCAAAATAATGTATTTTAATGAAAAACTGGATAAATACATTAATTTTCATCAAAAATAATTTCTAATAATAAATTTTAATTTTTATTAATTTATTTCAAATTATATGTTTTTATTTTGTATTTTTAAGCTAGAAAATTCATAGAAAATCCATTTTAATTCAATAAATACCAAAATTTTTATCAAAATTATGAAATTAAATATTTTACCCATAATTAAACTAAAATTACCATTTTCACCCTTTTTGAATGTCAAACCAATACTGGCTGGCTTATTAGACACGCAGGGGCATTTTGGTCATTTTACACAGAAATTACAGAAAATTTCCAAAAATTCCTAAAATTATATTTTAATATATATGACATAATTCCAAGCTCAAATTGAGATTTTAATGTCAATTGAATCTTTTTCTCATGTCAGTTCTGAATGTTGAGAAATAGGGACAAAATTGTCATTTTCTAATTTCTCCGGGCTCCGGCTCGGTAAAATTATTAAAAATCACGATTAAATATCTCTTGATATTTTGAGCAAAATGGTGGGAGTCAGAATTTCAAAATTTCTTTCCGATTTTTCAGAATTGTATTGTCAAATATATATAAAAAAATAGTGGAAGAATTGAAATAGGATTATTATATTTTTCACTACTTTTCTTAAATAAATTTTTTATAATGAGAGATACTTAATATAAAATTTTCAAAATATTTTGAGGTCAAAAAGTCTCTGATTGGTTCCAACAGTCAACCAGGAGTATTTTTGTCATTTTACAAAAATTATCTCAATAAATTCTAGAAAAATTTCTAAAATTATTATTAATTGTTGTAAATACATTGATGACTTAAAAACAATTTTTAAACATACAGAATAATTTAATATACAAAAGTAAGAGTGTTACAAGCCTCACTTAATACCAACTTCCCTTCCAAAGCACAATTCTTATCTTATAATCTCACTATTCCATCTACATATATCTTAGACTTGGTGATCTTATCATGAATTACTTGCCCTTTTTCCTTTCTCATAAACTTATAAACTTTTTGATTGTCCCAACTTGTTCTTGATAATCTTCTCGAGGCAATGGTCATGCTTTCTCTGAGTCAATCTGGAGTCACCTTTACTAAAACACTTGGTATTTTAAGTCCCTTCATCGTTCCCAATTTGCTCAACATCCATTGTGATGTTAGTGCTTCCAAGATAACACCATGTCATTATAACATCGTTATGAAACTCAATCCGTCTATGTGGTCTCATGTTTAATCCCCTTTTAGTTAAGTAAATGCTTCAGACTTTCACAGCCACAAAATTCACTAAACTTCAACTCGAACTAGTAATATTTCCATTTTCCTTCCATGTGAATACAATGATAACGTCTTCCCTTATTGTATCCTTAATAGTCCATAGGTATAGCCCTATAATCTTTTCATTTTATATCAACACATAACTCGTCCTTGCCACGAGCATCAAGCGCACACAAGTGAGAAGATCAATTAGCATTGCAATCTTTGGGGACTTTACTTGTATGCACCCATCTATGCAAAATATTGGTCCTTCATATAAATCAAATCAACAGTACTATCTTAGGACATCCTTCTACGAGTCTCTATTAGTACCTAACCAACTCTACCACTACAAATCTTAGTCGTTGCCACCAAACATCTTACTGAATCGTAACTTCTACTTCTGCATGTTACCAAAATCCTTTTTGTTAACACTCACATGCTCAAAAGACCTCATCCTTATTCAAACCTAAAACTTACTCTACAATAGCCCTATGTATAACTCCCTACTATAATTGAGCCACCCATTATTACCTGGGAAAGCTCCCACGGCCCAATCAATACTCATCCATCACACTCATCGCAACTCCTCATACCATCAACAAGTCGTTGGGGTGATTAGTCCCATTAACCAATTATCAATGTAATTGAAAGTCCCTAATACTGCATTGATTAACTCCGAGTCACTAGCTAAACCAATCGTCAAGTCACACAAGCAATAGTCAACTCCCAAACGAGGTCTACAAAAGGGTCTCGAGTGTGAGAATGCTTGGGTACATAATCACAGTGATGACCTTATCAAAGAACCTATAAGGCTCCATCACCACAATTATGTTATGCCATTTTAATCACTCTAAGCCTTGAAAGACTCATGTTCTACGAAGAGGTGACTAAAACCCTAATTTAGAAGATCCAATGCTTTGTTTGAACCTTCCAACAAGGTGTAGCTAAAGAAACACCAAGTCGCATCTCACGACAGTCAAGTCTAACCAACTTGAACTAGTCAGGTCCTACAACAAATAAGTTCACAACAACTACACTTACTGTTTCTTTTCAAAAACAGTAACACAAAGCAAACACAACAAAAACATAATGATCTCATACGCCAAACTCTAAAAGGCTCGATTAACTCTGATACTAACTATTGTAACACCTCTTAGGTGTCACAGTTTCTTAGCCTAATTTTTTGTTCTTAATATAAAAACCTTTTCATTAGAAACATAATTTAAGCTTTTGAAAGTTTCTTATTTGTTGTGTGAGATAACAAAAATTTCCAAACATAAAACACTAACAAAGAAGAATAAAGTTAAATGTATAATTTAGTCTCTATACAAGTTAAAGATTCTTAATTGAGTCCCTATACACAAAAACTTATTAAACATTCTTAATTTAGTTCCTCTCGTTATGACGCCATTTATGGATTTTTAATTTGGTCCCTATAAATGTAGCGTATTCTTAATTTGGCTTCTATCATGTAGCTCATTCTTAATTCTTATAAGGACCAAATTAAAAATGCACTACATCTATAGAGACTAAATTAGGAATCTGTAAATGACGTCATGATGGTAGAGACCAAATCGATAATGTTTGTATGTATAGGGACCGATTTAATAAGTTTTTATGTATAAGGACCAAATTAATTATCCACAACATGTACAGGGACTAAATTACATGTTTAACCTAAGAATAAACATGGATATTCATTTTCGTTTAGTTTAAAATATTTTCTTAAAAGGAACATACATTAAAGAGTACTATACACAAAGATAATAGTATTTCACCAAATTATAAACAACTAAAAATCATAACATACAATACAACAATGAACTACCCAAGAGTTGGTTCTCTCTAATCTAATTACATAATCCAAATGGTGTGACCACTAGGCTCAATGCTAGGGTATCACCTTAACAAGGAACTTGTATTTAGTTCATTGAGGGGATTGACTTTTGCCCCTAAAACTACAAGCTTGCATATCTTTACCCAAATAGCCTTTTTAGATGCTCATAATTAAAGTTTATTGTTATATGGTGAGTGAAGACATAGGGACCCTTAAGCCAAGACTCCATGATGAGGTGCCCGTAGTGTGTGATTTCTCGTGCGATAATGTCTATCCACCAATTGTCCCCATTCTTGAGATTGATATGAAACTCCAAGCGTGGCAATGACAACATGGCTATCTTCCAGTCCTAACCAAACAATGGAAACAACAAGACCAAGGCTGTAAATCTCGGGAAAACACGAGAAAGGATGGGTTGAATTATGTTTTCAATTTTATTTTTTTTTAGAATCCTTTTAAAAAATTATATTTAAAGATAGATTATTTAAATCATCTTATATATAAGTTACAAAATAGGTTAAGAGAAATGACTTAATGAAAAGATGTTTGAAGAGAGTTAAATCATGTTTAAAGAAGAAAAAAAAAAGGAAATAAGAATATTAGCACAACAGAAGCACACTAGTTCGTCTTAACTCATGACTACATCCAATCATTAGCTTCCTACCAAGGAATCCACTAACAGTCACACACTATAACAAGCATTTTTTTTTTATTTCAAGCTTACGTACAAGTATTCTTTTTATTTTGTCTCTCCAGGCAAACATCACAAGTATTCTTTTTGTTTTGTCTTTCCAAAAAACTATACAAGTATTCTTATTTTTCTTAACAAAGCCTCTTTAGGCTTCCAATAAAATCACATAGAAAATGCTTAAAGGTAAAACTCACATGGCTTTTGTCCTTTGGGACTAAAAGATACAATAATTCAAAGCTAAGTGTAAATTGGTTTTTCTTCATACAGCTTTTTGTTCAAAAACAACCACACTACAACTTCACACACTTCTCTTGTAAACTTTAGAGGTTTTTTATGCAAGACCATAAATTAATATTTGTTGAGATATATTTCTTGTTCTTTGATAAAATAAACAATGTAATTAATATAGCATTTAATGTCTTTTACCAACTAGTCACATATGAAGTAATAAAATATTTTTCTTATCTATCAATTTAGTCATTGCGTTATACAATATGTCAATTTTGTCCTTTCCTAACACGTGCATGTTGTTTTAACTAAAACGTTGTCTTGTCTTTTTAGTGTTTGTCCTTTTTCTCATTCATTGAAGTATGAGAATTGGGACACCTATTCTCTTACTTTATTTTCAAGATAGACTTTTATGAAGCTTGTTTTGTACGTTTATATATATATAACATGGTGCTTCCAAAGATCTTGCTTGAGTTCTAAAAGAAAGGTCTTTATTTTGCATAAGACAATGTGAATAGGACTATTTGTATAAGACGAACATACATGTCATAAGTCTTATGCTTTGTTTGTTAATCATTAAAACTTTGAGGGATTCAGTCTACTTATAAAGGCAAAAAAAAAAACGACAACAAATAATGTAAAAAGAATCTTCACTCATATCATGCAAGGCAACAAAATAATGGCACACACACACATGACATAAACAACATTTTATAAGAAATATGGAACAAGATCAAAAGTAGTTTCAAAGCATATATGAGAGAAGTTTGTTCAACAAATATAATTATACATCAACACCTTATCAACATCATATCCTTATGCAAGTAGGCATGCATATACGTACATGCAACATAACACAAAATTAACAAAGGATATATCCATATATCAAAATGTAACGATATATGCTCATGCATGAGACAACGACTCAACTCTACTCCATGGAATTAACTCGTTATGTGGAGCAATACAGTCAATAATGCCCCTTAACATAACAAATCTCATATATCAATATCATCAAATCTTATGGTGGCACATACCATAAAATTATTCATGGTGACACACTACAATTGATCATGAGTAACAGAGCACCACTTTTCAAGTAGTTTGTGTGAGGGTGGTTGAGTTACCATGTCATAAGGGTGCAACAAGATGATTACTCATGGGATTTTGTGCTTGGACATCTTCAAGGCCTCCTAGCAGCCTCTACTCATCTGTACTCACACTATTCTTAGGGTGCACCTCCTCTCATAATGTACCTAATAATGTAATGTGCACAAATGCATATAAGACGTTGAAATCTAACAGCCATACACAAAAAAAAAAATTAGTGCCTTAAGCTTCCACCATTATCATAATTCATAATTTAGACATTTCATCAATATCATAGTTCATATAATCAATCTTAATCATGCCAAGTCTTAGGGGCCTTGACCACTTTGGTCCAATTCATTCAATCATCATGTCTTATCTCATCTTCATTGGGTGTCTTAAAGGTGTGCGTGGGGCGGGCTTGTTCTTATCCTTACTTAACTTGAAGTTTGATAAGGTTATTTATTTGAACCTGAATCTAACCCGATCAAAACCTAATAATATATGGGACAAGATCAAGTCAACTTGATTTATTAACATAATATATCAATCTTAACATTATATATAGTTAAATTGCAAAATAAAAGAAGCATAAAACTTAAATGAATGTATGTTTTACAATATATATTTCAAAATAAATAATATAAATATAATATAATTTTATACAAAATATTATGTATTAAATCAAACAAATTTATTATTAATACACAGTTGTTTGAAAAAATTATACTTTTAGAAATAATATAGGGCACCGAACTAGGTTGGGACAACCCAAAGTATATCTTAAATTCATCCTCAAAATACATCAATTCTAATTTCAAAAACCTAACCCCATCAAAATTAACCTTGAGTTGGATTAGGTTAATAGGATTTGATGGGTCATGCATACACCTATAGCGTCTTATCAAGTCTTAAGGTCTTATAGAAGTCTTAGGTACATTATGAAAATCAAGAATAATCAACAAAATTAAAATAGTTCAATCTTCTTAAGGTGTGTTGATTAATCTTGGTTTTAATCTCAATTAGTGATCATTACTATCAATAATTGATGAGGTTGTCATGATTAGGTAACTTAAACTAGGGATTAAGGCTTAAATGGTGGAAGTCAACAATGTTGACTTTTGGTCAAGGGTTTGACTTTAACTATTTTAAGTCAACCTTGACACTAACTATGTGTTTGATAAGAAGAAAACAAATGAGCTGAACAAAATTAAGGAAGAGAGAAATAAGGTGGATAGAAGTAGATGAGAAATAAAGTGAATTTTAGGAGTGTTTGGTTTGAAAAAATAAAAAAGAAATAAGAAAGAGAAAAGTAGAAAAAATAATAAAAAATTACATGATAATTGATTTTTTTAAAATTAATTATTTTTGGTAATATACATTTTTGGTGGTTTAAACCTGCCAAAAACACATGATAATTGAATTTTCTTTTTTGAAAATTGATTATATTTGGTGATATACGTTTCTAGCAATTTTAAATCGCTAGAAAACATTGAAAAGCTCCAAAAAATGTCCTTAGTCAAGTAATTTCTAACGATTTCTAACTGCCACAAAACGAACCACCGTAAAATGTCAAACACAACGTTAATTGCTATTCATTTCAGCTTAATATTATGAAGAAATAAAAGGTGTGGGACCCACACCTTTTTATTTCTCTCATTCCTTATTTCCACTTTACTGAACACACTCCATTCCCTATCTTCCCTTATTTCCATTATCTCCTTCCTATTTCTCCTCCATTTTTCTTCTACCAAACACATCCTAAGTGTTTACTTAAGGATTAATTAATTAATTATATCATTAGCCATTTAATCATTTAATTTAAATATTTTTAGTTGCCTAATATTAGATAAGTACTAACTAGTTCTTAATTAGTCTTACCACTAATTAACTCTTAATCTCCAAATTAGGATTTTTCACATCTTAATTAGTCACTTAAAGGCATTAATCAATTGAATTGGGGTATACTTTATCATAAGGGAATAATAATGTCTTATGAAGCTTATTAACTTAATGCATTTTCTATTCCTTAATTTACTCTATATATGTCTTTTATGATCCATTATATACGACACTAGGTAGCTTATAAATTCCTTTGATCTTAATATTTTAAAGTCTTTATATTGTTTTAATTCATTTGTTTTCTTAAGGTGTTTTTAGTCTGGCATAAGTTATTTAATAGTGTATAATAAGGTCATCACTTTACAATGGATTGTGTTATAATCACTAAGTGTTTTAAGATTCATATGGCTTAATCAAGTGTCAAGTTCTTAATTTTAGCTTATTTCACATATTAATCTTAATAAGATGTTACCTATAAGGTGGCAAAGGCCATAACCTTGGCTCATTCGAAGACACCCAGTGAACATACGTCATAAACGTTGTAGCACGCAACATTTTAGAATCATAAAATTAAACACCCACATTCATCAAAGCTTTTGATGATCAAATAAAATTTTTATAATGCAAAATCATATAAAAGTCGAAATTCTAGATGCCTAATTTCTAGATATGAAACCATTTTCCAAGGAAAAAATCAATGAAAAATATTAAAATTCAAGAACCACCCAAAGGTCAAACTAAAAATTGTTTCTTGAGTACTATAAAACAATAACTATAGAAAATTATTTGACACATCCACTATTACAAAAAACAATTTTTAAAACAGAAACTTAAATCGATTTTTTGAGTCGATTTAAAAAAAAAACACAATGGCATTTTTGTAAATAAGTGAAAACTTTTTAAATTGGTTGTATGAGAACCGATTTTAAAAACTTTACTTTTTAAATTGGTTACAATTGAATCAATTTTCATGCAACCAATTTAAAAAGCCTTTTAAAATTTCAAATCCTTCTTTAAAATCTCAAATCACACAAAATTTAAAGGCACTACTCGACCTCTGTCAAAGCAAAGTAATAGTGTCGATCACTCCAAAGTATTAAAAAGTTCTAAAAAAGCCTTTTTTGTCGACAACAATGTCACCATCAATCACTCCATCGTCGCCAATGGAGATCTACAGCTTCACTAATTCGAATCCCGCTTAGTCTTAGTCTCCTTTCGAACCAGCCACTATAGAGAATGAAAATAAAAACGAAAATGGCTATGACAGCAGCGGCAACAGTGTTTTTGTCTCCAATGGTTCAGTGTTCTTATCGACGATTGAGATGGAGCTGAAGGAAGGTTACACGCTTTGGGAATGGCGCCGATGAGTGGTTGCGATTTCTTTTTTGTTTTGTGAATTTGTTAGATCTCGTTTGGATCTAATTAGATTTGTGATGATTTTGCTTTTAGTTCAAAAGTTTGCTCATGAAATTTAGCAGTTAGGATTATGAATCGAGAGTGAGAAAGCTAGTTGAGCTGTGGTGCTGTAATGCTTGATTGCAAATTGTGGTAGCCCTCTTTTAACTCGGTTATGGAATGATCGTGTTAAACATATTTTTTTATATTGGTTCAACATCCAATTTAAAAATTTCCATTTTTATATCGGTTGTATCTCAATCGATTCATCAACTGATTTAAAAAGTCATTTTTAACCGATTTAAAAAGTATTATTCGCACTAGTGATCAAATCACATTCAAAATATTCAAACTTGGTACCTAAAGTCAAGTGTCAAAAATGTAGTTTCTAGAACAAAGCCTATAAATTTAGAACAATATTTATACAAAGAGAAATAAATGAAAAATCAAATATAGTCATAAACTAAGAACAAAAAAATGAGCTTTAGTACTTAAGTGAGAATTAAACACATGTTTTTGACCATTCAAATCAACTTCATTTTGGGCAAATGACCACTCAAAAGAAAGCTTGAGATGTATATTTTCAAAAATGAGCTTAGTTTTGGCAAAAGATAAGTACATAAATACAGTTTCATAAAAAACTTGCAAAGGTCAAAAAACATTCACAAATTTTATGTCAAAATTGTAACAAACTTTAAAGGACCAAATCTTCATGGTTTTAAACGAAAACTGTGAGCAAAATAAAGAAAAAGATATACTTGTGCTCATATTTTCAAAATTCATTTTGTGTAGGCAGATATGAACAAAACAAGTGAAGGTGTCAGTGCGAGAAAACAAAGATTCATCAATATTCACAATACAAACATCTAAGTACATAATTAAGCAAGGAAAGCCCTAAAAAGGCACTTCTACACACACACCCATCATTTTACCACCATTAAAGTGAAGTGCTTCTCTTTTTACATTTTAAAGGCTTATCTTGGAGGAGATGTGTAGATCTATTAAAAAAGAGACACCTTTTTTGCTTCAAGGCTTCAAGAAAATACCATAAACACCAAAAATCAAAAGAGAAGGAGCAAGTTCTTATTAAAGATAAGAGAAACCAAAAATGAAGAGAGAAGAGAGGATGAACTAGAAAAAAAGAGGTTTCCTTTTACCTTAAAGATGATGATGAAGATTAGTTTGAACCAAGTGGAAAATGGTGTAGATCTTAGGTTTTTTAGGGCTTCTACACTTGGTTAATGCACAAGGGCTTCTACACTTGGTTAGTGTACAAAAATAAAACAAAGGTGAGGGGAAGGAGAATGGCTTGACTAGCTTAACAGCGGGTGAAGGTTGAAAGAGTTTGGAAGGGAATAAGGCAACTAGGGTTTTGCAAAAGTGAAAGGAGTGGTTTAGCATGAGTGTTTATACCTAGGTGAAGGTAACTAACTCTAGGTTGATGATGTAACACCCCTACTTTTGTATATTAAATTATTCTGTATGTTTAAAAATTGTTTTTAAGTCATCAATGTATTTAGAACAATTAATAATAATTTTAGAGATTTTTCTAGAATTTATTGAGATAATTTTTGTAAAATGACAAAAATACCCCTGGTTGACTGTTGAAACAAATCAGAGACTTTTTGACCTCAAAATATTTTGAAAATTTTATATTAAATATCTCTCATTATAAAAACTTTATTTTGAGAGAAAAGTAGTGAAAAATATAATAATCCTATTTTAATTCTTCCATTGTTTTTTATATATATTTGGCACTACAATTCTAAAAAATCGGAAAGGGATTTTGAAATTCTGACTCCCACCATTTTGCTCAAAATCTCAAGAGCTATTTAATCGTGATTTTTAATAATTTTTCCGAGCCAGAGCCTGGAGAAATTAGAAAATGACAATTTTATCCCTATTTCTCAACATTAAGAACTGACATGAGGAAAAGATTCAATTGACATTAAAATGTCAATTTGAGCTTGGAATTATGTCATATATATTAAAATATAATTTTGGGAATTTTTGGGAATTTTCTAGAATTTCTGTGTAAAATGACCAAAATGCCCTTGCGTGTCTAATAAGCCAGCCAGTACTGGTTTGACACTCAAAAAGGGTGAAAATAGTAATTTTAGTTTAATTATGGGTAAAATATTTAATTTTATAATTTTGATACAAATTTTGGTATTTATTGAATTAAAATGGATTTTTTATGAATTTTCTAGCTTAAAAATATAAAATAAAGACATATAATTTGAAATAAATTAATAAAAATTAAAATTTATTATTAGAAATTTATTTTTGATTAAAATTAATGTATTTATCCAGTTTTGCATTAAAATACATTATTTTGATATTAAAAGCTAATTTTTTCAAGTTTAGGCGTTTTTGTCGGTACCGGTTAATTCACTTACAGATAAAATTTGACACATGGAGACTTGGGACAGCTGGTGGAGCACGTCCCCAACCCTAAAATAGGTGATTCACCACCTATTTGAGATATGTGTCCCTAAATTGGATTAAAAATAAATAAAAATTGGATTTATGACATAATGGTGACATAATGGATGATGTAAATATTTGGACACCTAACCCCCCTCCTTCTTCTATAAATAGGCCTCAAAGTTTTCAGATTTTCACTCATCCTTTCCTCTCCCAAGCTAGAGAGCTTCTCTTTCTAAAGTTTTCTCTCTCTAAAATATTTTTTTATCTAGTTTTTATGTTAAAATTTTGCTAGTTTTCAACTAGTAGAATTTCTCCTCTTAGAAGCTTTGCACCAACAATTCCATCCTCTTCATCAACTATCTTAGAGGTAATGGGGGGAGTGGGGTTGGTTCTAAATTACTGTCACTTTGCATGTTGGTAGGAAGGGTTTTCCCCTAAACCCGTTTAGGCTTAAATTTTAGTATTGTTATTATTGTTTTAAGTTAAACTTTAATTTTTACTAAGTTGTTACTCTGCCCAAATTTAGATTATTAAATCATAATTACTAAATTGTTACTCTGCTCAAATTTTAATTATTAAATTATACTTGCTAAGCTGTTACTCTGTTCAATTTTAGAAAATTAAAATGCGCTTGCTAAGCTGTTACCCTGCTCAATTTTAGAAAATTAAAATGTATTTATTTAGTTGTTATTCTGCCAAAATTTTAGTAATTATACTAAAATTGCTATGTCGTTACTCTGTTAAAATTCTGGTATTGTGGAATTTCTGCAAAATAAGGCAGAAATATTGATTGTACTGGTGCTCAAGTTAAATGAGACCAGGGAAACCTCTGCTTGAGAAGTTAGGAATTGATAGTTTAGTGAGTAATGTAAAGCAAGTGACATGTAGTGACATGGCACCCTGCTAGGGAAGCCACAGTTTGGTACGCTGAGGAATGAAAGGCAGGGACCCACTTGCGGAGGTCTTGAGGGTAGGCATCGAGTGGTGAAGGTCCCAATGGCCAGGGTAGCCCCCTTAAGCCGGGATACTCGCCTGACCAAACTCGATAACCCCGACAACTGCTCAGCATTCCAAGATTGGTTTGAGAGTATACTTCTATAAATGGATATCCTAAATTGTTATTTTGTTCCTCAATGATGACGAGGACTGTACCATGTGATGGTGTTGAGAGAGGTATATGTACTCCCAGTCACTTCCCAGGTTCTGTTGAGAACTATTATCCACTAATGGGAAGTATGGATCCATACCTAGTCAAGGGTAGTCGGATACAACTTAGAATGAATCTTAGGATCTCTTGTGTTGTCAGTTGTGTTTTGTCTTTGTTTTATGGTAGATTTCCTACCGCACATGTAAAAGTGATTTTAGAACAAAACACCTCACTCCATTATTTTCTTTTGTGTATGATTGGTCGTGATTATTGAAGACGACATTAACGCTCAGTGATGCTGAGTACGAGATAGAGAATGTCTCAACGAAGGAGGACCTGAAGACCTATAGTATTTTCTTTTTGTATAAGGGATAGGGTAGATAAATACTGCTCTGTATAGAATCTCTTTTGATGTATATAGTGGGCTAGTTAGTATATGTATTTCGATGTACTTTTGTTTCTGACTGTTATGTATTACTCAAACCATGATGTACAGTTTTATGAAATATATGTATATATCTTTCATATTTTATTACCATTTCCAAATTCTGTTAAGTTTGGAATTTCTTTTAAAACTGGAAAAATTTTACACACATTTTTATTTACTTAAACTTAATAACTAAATTAATATGAATTATATTTAAAATTAAATGGGTGTTACAAATGACAATTATTAACCCAAGTGGGTTCTAGCTAAATAAGCAATCACATCTTGATGTGGGATGTAAAGAGCCATTAGATATCTACAACCTTCCCTACAATCAATGGTCAGGGTTGATCTTCTTAAAATAAATGGTGTGCATGGCATAAGGTGATGTAATATGTAAGGTGTTTAGCAACTTGTAAGGCTATTACCTTATTAGAATGTCATATAATGCGTGCTCACATAGAAAGGCTTATTAGGTGAGTTGAAATCAAAATGGGATATCTCAACTAGGTCTCAAGGTCACCTATAGGCATGCTATAAAAACCTTCAAAGGTATAAGATGCCTTGGTATAGTTGTCTCATCACTATAACTTGACGCGCATGTGATGCATCATATTTTATACCATGTTTGCATAACATTATAATTAGGATATGTTTTATATTTATGCTTTCTTTGGTTCTATTTCTAGTTATTTTAGCTGTTTTTCCTTTTTGTTGGACTAACCATAGTTTTAGTCATATTTTGGTTTCAAAAGCAGATTTTCCTTTGATTTAGAGCATGGAACACGTGTAAGGATTGGAAAGCTGTTATGTTGAGTCTCAATGATGGCGTCAAGTTTGGTTGGAGCTTGAATTGAAAAGAGTTGTAGCAAAGAACTAAGAAGATTTAATCTTTTCTTCACAGTCAACGAGGATCACGGGCAGCCCGTGAAACACACTGCTGCCCGTGAACCAATCTGTTGAGCACATCAGGACCAAACAGTGGAGTTCACGGGCAGCCCGTGAAATACCCCTTAGCCCGTGAACCAATTTGCCAGTACACCAGAGTCAAGATAACAAGGTTCATGGGCAGCCCGTGAACAACCCTTTTGCCCGTGACCTGTCACCTGCGAACTATTTTAAGTATTTTTGCATTTTTATTTTGTTTGGGCTTAGAGTCACATTAGCCCAAGGTTTTCAATTGACCTTTTAGGATTAGTTGAGGTATCTTGAACCTTGCATTCTAGACGGCTTAGAGCGAAAGCCTTGGAGAGGAATCTTCTTCTTTTTTCTTTTCTGGTTTGGAATGCTTTTCTTCTTCTCTTCTTGTTTATTTTCTATGGCTATGTGTGAGTAGTCATCTTTATTCTAGGATTGAGCGTAGCCCTATAAACGTTTAATGAGTTGATTTCTTTTATCTTTGTGTGATTCTTGTTCATCTCTTGATTTCTTCTTTATTGATTTTCTTTATTGCAAAACGAATTGGCCACGTTTTACATAACCTTAGGGATTTTGGGAAGTACCGAAAGGTGAACTTAAATGTCGGAACTATAGGGAAGAAACCTAGGTCTAAACCACGAAAGTAGGTGAAGCCTTTGAGGATTAATTGAATTAACAAAAAGCTCATTGGGTCTAATTAAACACAACCACCACGAAAGTAGAGGGCTAATTTGACTAGACACCTTTTCGTATCTTGAAAGATAACATAAGGCACCTTAGGTTAATTCACCCTCAAGAAGAACAAGTAGGAGCACGGGATAAAGGAATTAATTTAATAAGCGTCATAGGGTGAACCTCAATCCTAGAAGTTTTCCTTATTGAATTACTATCAATCTTGCTTTCTCGTTTAATTGAATTCTCTACAATTTTGATTCCTTTACTTTTACTTCTAAAGCCTAAATTCTTAATTCAATCCCCTTCGTCTAATTTATATTAAATTGTGATAATCACTAAACTTAACACGCAATCCCTGTGGAAAGAATGATATATTATTACTCGACGATACCGTATTTCATCACTATAACTTGACGCGCATGTAAGAACAATAGTCTTGTGGCTTTAAAGAGTCATGTCCTTAAGATTGAGCCTCTCTCAAGACCCATTCTGAAACAACTATTTTTCATATTATGGTACTATTTTTTTTTGTAAAATTAATTTTAGCTTACATATCTTTTTGGTCTATCAAATTTAGGTCAAGTTTGTTTTTTGTCCCTTAAATTTAAAAGTAGTGCTATGAAACTCGGCTCGGACCAGTCAATCCAACCAGTTAGACTGAAAACCGATCATCCTATCAGTCCAAGCCTGATATTGGATTGGTCATACATTTGAACCGGTGAAACTCGGTTTAACTCGGCCGGTTATTAACAAAACCAATGACTCGATTGGTTAGTGTGAACCGAGCGAGTTGTTCAATTTTTTTAACATAAATGAAATTATTTCTTTTTTTTTTCTTTTATGACTAAATGAATTTTTTCCTATTAAAAATAATAAGTAGATTGGAAAATTAACTAAACAAGCAATTTGCTATACATATACATAGTAGTTTTTAAGGATGCGTAGCATTTAATATATATATATTAAGTATTATATTGGTTTATGCAATTCAACCATTAACTCACTAGTTCGACCAATGACCCGTTGACCAGTATCCTGATTGAGTCAATGACCAGTCCAGTTCTAATAATACTGTTTAAAAGTGATTTTTTAGTCTCCTAATTTTAAAATAGCCCACTTTTGGTCCTTATTAGGCATTGAAAATATCACAATATAAAGACCAAAAGTGGACTATTTCAAAATTAGGGAAACTAAAAAATCACTTTTAAATCTAAGTAGGGGTATTCATAAATTGATCCAATCTAATAAAAACTAAAAAATAATTCAAAAAACCAAAAATTGAACAAACAAAAATCTCAAAAACTAAAAATTTTTATTGGATTGGATTAGATTTTGGATTTGATTTTGAAAATCGATCCAATTCAATTCAAACCAAACTTATACATATGTATATATTTTTATTTATAAATTGATGATATAATTCATATTTACATTTTTATATTTTATATATTTGTAAGATTATGACGTAACTTATACTTATTTATGAAAAATATATTTAATTAAAGACAATTTTTTAGTAACTATTTGAATAAAGGTATATAAATGCAATTATTAAATTGTGTAAATTTATTTTTAATAGTCTCTATTTGAAGAGTTATTCTACTATTAGCTATATAATGACTTATAAATGAGATAATTGATATTTTTAATTATTTTTTATTATGTTTATTGTATACCTTACTACTTATTTAATACTTTATCAAAACACAAACAAAAATAAAATGAAAACCGAAAACTGATCCAATTCAAACCACTTTAGATTTGATTGGATTGAATCGGATTTAGATCTTATACCAAACTGATTAGATAATCCACCCTATATATTAAATGAGAACAGCTATCTTGAACAAGAGCATTTTTTAACTGTTATTCTTCAACGAGAATGATTTTAACTGTCATTCTTTAATAAAAGCGTTTTTTGAGCTTTTTTTAACTTCTTATCTCTTTCAATTTATCATTTTCAATATCTTTAGTTTTAAATTGAATTTCAATATTTTTTTAAAAGAAATTATCAATAATTAAAATTAACATTGTATGTATTACAATAATTGTTTATTATAAATTTAAAATATAATCTATATATTCAAAAACATTTATTTAATAAAAATTTTAATTATAATATAATTTATATATTTAGAAGTATTTATTTATTATAAATTTAAGTTATATAAAATAAATATTTATTCTGTGTAATGTACAGGTTAAAATACTAATGAATTAAGAAAATCGAAGTAATTGGATCGGATAATTTTTCTTTTCAAAACTAATCTAATCCAATTACGAAATATCTTAAATTTGAGGGACTAAAAACAAATTTGATCCAAATTTAAAAGATCAAAAGATATTTAAGCCTTAACTTTAATATCGATTCGAATCCTTTATAGATATAATTATTTTTGTATTGACGAAAATACAATGTGTTTAGATTTAATAAACTTTGGTGAGAGAAATGTTACTTTTTGGAATTTTTAATAAAATTTCAATTGTAAAATATCTTCAACCAAGATTAAATTAATGCGAAAACACACTAAATGTTAGTCAAGATTCAATAAATTTTTACTAATATTTTAGTCTATGATATGCACAGAATAAATATTTATTTTATATAACTGAAATTTGTAATAAATAATTATTTCTAAATATATAGATTATATTATAATTATAATTAAAATTAAATAAATAAATATTTTAGAACATATAAATTATTTTTTAGAGTTATAATAAATACTTTATATTGTGATATAATATTATTTTTAATATATATAATATCCTTTATCCTTTATATATATAAATTAGAATAATTATCTTGCACAAAAGTATTTTTAGCTATCATTCTTCAACGAGAGTGTTTTTAGGGATTTTTTTAACCTCTCATATCTTTTAATTTATCATTTTTAATATTTTTAATTTTAAATTGAATTTCAATATTTTTTTAAAAGAAATTATCAATAATTAGAATGACATTGTAACATAATATATATATATATATATTATAAATTTAAAATATAATCTACATGTTCAAAAATGTTTATTTATTACAAATTTTAATTATAAAATAATTTATATTATATATTCAAAAATATTTATTTATTGTAAACTTATATTATATAAAATAAATATTTATTTTGTACAATGTACATGTTAAAATACTAGTTATATATATAAATTAGAATAATTATCTTGCACGTGAGTGCTTTTAGTTGTCATTTTTCAACGAAAGCGTTTTTAGGAATTTTTTTAACATCTCATATATTTTAATCTATCATTTTCAATATTTTTAGTTTTAAATTGAATTTCAATATTTTTTAAAAGAAATTATTAATAATTAGAACAACATTGTATCACAATATAAATTATATATTATAAATTTAAAATATAATCTATATGTTCAAAATATTTATTTATTACAAATTTCAGTTATATATTTAGAAATATTTATGTGTTGAAAATTTATATTATATGAAATAAATATTTTGTGCAATGTACAAGTTAAAATACTAGTTATAATCATAAAATTTAGACAATAGATTTGATTGCACAAGTTAAAACGCTAGTATATATCTAAAACGAGAATATTTTTAACTGTCATTTTTAACAAGAGCATTTTTAGAGATTTTTCGTAATCTCTTATCTTTTTTAATATATTATTTTCAATATTTTTCATTTTAACTTGAATTTTAATATACTTTTTTAAAAATACCGATAATTAAAAATAATATTATATCATAATATAAAGTATTTATTAAAACTCTAAAATATAATTTATATGTTCTAAAATAGAGAAATACGTAAATTAACTTCTTCTTCTTTTTACGTTTACATAAATTAACTTGAAACAATGTAAGAGAAGTTTCTTAGTGCATGTTTGGGTTAAAGTTTGTAAACACAAGTTTAAATTAAAAGTATGTTGTAAACTCAATTTTGATAAAAAAAAATAAAATTACTATAATATGATTTATGTTTGAATTTTTTTGTTTAAAAATATGTTGACAAATCGAAATTTATTTGGATAATATTAATCAAAAATGCTTTTGTACTTGCATATTACTACTAACGAAAAAATGAGTTTTCAAAAACAACCCTTATATTACTTCTAACTCAAACTCAATTTAGTAGGTAAACTAAATTTTTAAAATTATGTTAAAGGACAACCAAACATAATAAAAAATTAAGTTTAGTGATATAAATATACGTAGGAGACTGCCAAACCAAAAAACCAAACATATCCTTAGTATGTGGAGGGCAAATCAGAAGAAAAGAAACATCAAGAATTCAAGAATGCTGGGCCCCAAAGCAAAACCATATTATTAATGGCAAAAGATATTCGTCTATCACAGCCGATTATTTCAGATGTTTTAACCATCCAGCGGTGTACATTTCGAAACGAATTTCGTACCCGCGTGGAAAACAAACGAGTAACAAACAAAGAGCACAAACGTCACGTTCTCTCCTTCTGTTTATTTTCCCGCACCACGGGTTTTCCTTCGCTACGAAGACAACATCTCTCTCTTTCTGTTTTCAGTTTTCTGCGAAATCGCCGATGCTAGAATCAGAGCTTCACGATTTATCCGACGACGCCGATTACGCCGCGTCGCAGCAACAAGTAAGAGTGTCTCCCTTTTCACTTCATGATTTCCCGTGACCTTTTGGTTCCTTCGATCAAATTGCATTTCAATTAGGGTTTCCGCGATTCAATAGAATACTCCAATATTGCACTGCGTTTTATCCTTAAAATTAACTGACTCTGCGATTATTTTTTCTTGGATTGATTCGGATTAGGGATCTGCTAGCATGATGCTGCAGAGTGACAGTGCCAAACAGAGCTCCCCTCGGGACGGTGCTGAAATTGTATTTCTGAAGGACAATGTCGCAATTCATCCGACTCAGTTTGCCTCTGAAAGAATCAGTGGGAGACTGAGATTGATTAAGCAAAGCTCGTCCTTGTTTATGGTAATTATTGGTTTGTTTTTTCGTTGCTTTTTTGGTTGGCAGTGATTTTTTATTGTTTATGCAAATGCCTTCTTTTCGCTTGTAGACTTGGATACCTTACAAAGGGCACAGTTCAGATGCCAGGCTGTCTGATAAAGGTAGTTTACATTCTAGATGACTTTACTGCCTTGTGCAATATGTTCTATATGTTGAATTTTGTTCCGTTTCTTGTTTAGACAGAAACCTTTATACCATAAGGGAGGTGCCCTTCACTGAAATCAGGTCCATCCGGAGGCATACTCCTGCTCTTGGTTGGCAATATATCATTGTTGTTCTATCATCAGGTGAATTTCTGTTGATGAAAATAGTGGATTTTACAGTTTATTATTATTATTTTTTTTTAAATATTGTTTTTTTTAGTTCTCTATCCTTCTTTCTATCAACCAGGTAGTTTATTATTTGTGTATATTTTTATGTATATTATATTCAATCAAGAGGTACACGTGGTTTGATAGTGTAATAGAAAATTGATTAGAGGGTGTTAATTTTTTATTTTGGGCATAAATGTAGAGGAAATACTACCTTGGACGGGTTAAGTAGTTCTTTTGTACAATAGGTAACTTGAAAATAGAAATTTCTATTTGTGTTATGCACTTTGTGGGTAAAATAATTAATGTGCCAGTGTACAATTCATTTGGATTTTAATCTGCCATTTGGCAGAAACACTACATCAAATTCTCTGAGCAGATGCTGGATGAGTGGATAGCTTGTTCAATTATAGAACTCACACTTGGTTATTAAATTTTGAGAACTACAGTTCTCAAAATTGACGTGGAAAACCCATCAGGCAGTACTGATTTTTGTATGACTAACAAAATCCTGAAGGGAACCTAGCCTAAGCATACCAGCCTGGTTGAGTAAAAAGTAAACTGGGAACATTTGTTTTAGGCAGCATAAACTGAAGATGTTGGCTCTTTAGTCTGTGTATAGCACTGGAATATTTTATTGATGGAAAAAGGTTTCTTGAAGAAGATGATAGATTAATGCATCTCCATGTGATTTACTGTGATGCATGGATGCAGGAATAGAGTAACTTTTGAAAAGTTTAGGAAAAGGGTACTGCAAGATACCTTTAATATGATAGTTGAAAAATAAGATTTAATGTATTTAAAAAATTATTGTACTAAATAATTAAATATTTAAAAATGACAGATCTTTTCTTTTTAATCATAGTAATTAATAGTGCGCTACAACGGGCTAACAGAGCAAAGCAGCCCTAGGTTGCTATGGGATTCAAATAGTGGAGCAGTTTTCAATAGCGCCCATAGTGGCTGCGATAGCTGTCAAAATAGCGGCTGCAATAGCTGCCAAAATAGCGGTTGCAATGTTACCTCTGTTTTGACCTTTATTCCTTCACACATTATAGGACTATTTTTTATCCTTCTTTCTTCTTCTTTAGGGTCCATTTGATTTGTTAAAAAGTATGGTAATGGACAACTTAAAAATAATTGTTTCACATTTGATTTTAAAAAGGATCATGGGACAGCACAACTCAAGTGATGATGAACGGGACAAAAACTTAATTTTTTATTACTAAACAAACCATGAGACAACTTTTTGTCTCAACTATAAAATATCCAAAATACAAAAATATTCCACCATCGTCATCACCACTGTCACCGCTACTGTCACCATTACCATCGCCACCACCACTGTTGCCACTGGCGTTGTCACTGCCACTACTACTATTGTTGCTTCTATCATCACTGTCGTCGTGGTCGCCCCCACCACCGCCGACGCAACCACCACCACCACTACCATCATAACTGCCACTGCTGCTGCCATCACCACCGTTATTGCATTAAGATAATTAATATGAATTGTATTAAAATAATTAATATTAAAAAGAATATTGTAGTAAATTTCACACTATTTTGCTTGTGCTATCTATTGTCCACCAAACAATGTACAAGATATCTTATAACTTAAGCGTTTTTCCTGTACTGTTTTCCTTGTATTGTACCTCAGTGTTTATCAAACGCACCTTTAGACTTCCTTCCTAGTTCATGTTCTGCTAATTTTTTTATCTAATTTGTTATGTTCTTTTTCTATTAATTTCACCGTCATCTTTTGTTTTCCGACTTCATTACTATGTTTTTATTGCTCCTAGATTGATGGTGATTGTATGTGTAAATTGTGACTTATTATTTAACATGAATTTCTTTAATTTTTGGTTTTTTTTTTTGTTTTTTTTTTGAGTATTTATGTGTAGTATAAATTATTTAGTTTGTATTATAATATTTAAAATTACAATTATAATATTTAAAATAGTGGTCATCCTGTTTCCTGCTATAGAGTTTTCAGAGTTAGCCGCTACGCACTGCTATCCAAGATTAATAATTATGTTTTTAATAATACATTTCAGAAAATACAAGTATATTTTTTCGTTTTCATGCTTTTTCCAAGTTCAATGCATTTTTTTGGTATACATGAGGGGCAAAGCCCTGAGTTCAATGCATTATGAACATGTCTTTTTTAGCAGTTGGTGTATTTTGTTACATCTCAAAACCATTATGAGGTGTTTTTGCCTATTTTGTTGCATCAATAACTATTAACTAACTTTTATATCAATTATAACTTCTTGCTTTTGCCAAGTGTTTGAATACCAAACTATGGTTTCTACGCTTAATCTGTACAATCCAATTGTATTGATTAAAAATTTGTTGTCTTTTTATTTATCTGTTGAGTGCATACACAGCTGCTGTACTTAATTGTGGCTGTATGATTTCTCTTTGAAAGTCTATTATGGCTCACTCGTGATGTGATCTCTGTTAAATATATCTGCTTGTATTTTAAAATATTCTGGATAACAATGATTTTGTAAATATGATGTTTGTGTTTGTTTGGCGACACTTTTATATCTATGGCAGCTCTAGATATTTGACTCAGTCTATACCTTATATTCTGTGTTCTACAATTCAATCTTGCGTGAATAAAATTTTGCAGGACTTGCTTATCCTCCACTATACTTCTATAGTGGAGGAGTCAAAGAATTCCTCGCTACAATAAAGCAACATGTTCTTCTTGTGAGGTTGGCCTCAGGTTTCACGCCCTTACTTCTTATTATTTTTTAATTTTCTTTTTCATTTGGCTTATTAATAATGCAATAACCAATCTTTTGATGAGATACTATAAAATATTGAAAATCAGCTGGGAATTAAGAAAGCCTGTGGGGAAATTACGGGGCTTTGCTCAAGTCCTATTCAAAAGGAGTTATATGATTCCCATTGCTTACTTGTATTGTATCTATTAAAGACTAGGCTTGCTGAAGAGTTCAGGAGAAAGATATATAAATAGTATAGATGATGATAATATTTAATGGTAAAGGGCAAAAAGGGGCAAAAAAAAAAATGTAATTGGAATGACAAATATTCTTATAATCGTATCATGACTTCTGGCTCTGGATAACATTTTTCTTATTTGATTGTTTGGTGTGATCTTTCTCTTCGTTTATTATTAATCACATTGGAATGTCTTGACAATTCATTCATACAAAGTGTATATGATTTTTTTCAATATTCATGGTTTCAAGATATAGCAAAAATGAAGTTTTTATCAAGAAAAAAAATGGAAGTGATAGGTTGGTATTTCTCTGTATTAGCAGCAGTTCTTTGTCTGACAAGTTCCTTTACAAGGACAAACATTTTCATTTGATTGCACTTACTAAGATTGACATGTAATCTCTTTTAAGTTCTCGCTACCTTTTTTTCCCTTATGTTTCTTTATGAGATGCTTATCTTTGGTATCTCAGAGAAAATGAATCAAGGGTAGGTTTCTATCATCCTTCATGTCTGCAGAATAGTGTTGTTATTCATTTCATTGTTAATTTTTTCTTGTTTTTTCCAGTTTATCATATGCTAAGGCTCATGTGTTGATTATTTGATAAGTTCTCATTCCTCCTGGGCTCTAATTATTTTAAGAACTGATTAGTGGAACAACTCAAATGTTTTCATGTGGGAAGAGACAGACTGAGGAGCTGAGTTTTTTTTATTAGTTACTTTTCAGTTTGGTTTTGTAGCTAGTTATTGCCACTGCTTTTGTTGCTGTGGATTTTGTAAATGGTGTTTTTGTTTCACTGTGTATGAAATTGAGCTGAGTTTTTTTTTATTAGTTACTTTTCAATTTGGTTTTGTAGCTAGTTGTTGCCACCGCTTTTGTTGCTGTGGATTTATAAATGGTGTTTTTGTTTCACTGTGTATGAAATTGATGAATCTGCAATTGGGCATTGTTTGATCATCATCAAAACGATTTTTATATGACATCACTATGTATTATGTGCAAGACTTAACATTTCTTAGTTTTGAGTAAGTGATCACTGATCAGGTGTGTGACACATTTAAGACATCCTAATAAGCACAATGTTTTGAAATGATGGAGAATCATCATCATACCTATGTTTTATGCATGCAGACTGTATTTACAGATACACATTAGCCTTTTCCTCTTTGATGTGTATCAAGATCACTCTTTATTGCTGGCATGATTCCAATAAAATCCTTTACACTTCCAGATTCATGATCATGTTTATTGCATCAAGAAAAATATTATATTTGCAGCACATTTCTATCATTTCTTAGTCAATTTTTCTGTCATGTTTGTTTTTATTTGCATGTCAAATGTAGATCTATGTTAAATATCTCTTTTTCATTTTTTGCTGTGCTGCATTTCAGATCTGCAGAAGATGCCAACGTATTCCTTGTGAATGATTTTCAGAATACACTGCAGGTATGGGCAGTGTGATATTCAAGTGAATTTGTTTGGTTTTCCAACTGGATAATAGATTCATAATACACTTTGTGGTGGCAAATATTTCCAAAGAAGGAAAATTTACATCACTAGTGATACAAGATCATGAGTAACTTGTTCCTCTTGTTTTCATAGTCCACATGTTAATAACTTGTTCTTCTAACTAGAAAGATGAGAAGAATGAAAATGCTTACATCTAGAATTCCCTTAGGTCTCTGTAGTCTCTCTTGTTTTTTATTATTAGATATTATACCATTTTATTTGGCCTGCTAAATTTTCTACATGCTTGGATTGACTACCAGAGGACTTTGTCTTCCTTGGAGCTGCCCAGGGCTGTTCCCCTTGCATGTGGACCTTCAAATATGTCATTTGATGAATCTATTTTGAATGAGAACCAAGAAAGGGCTGATAATGGTGTCAATAATGGAAGTTTCAGTGTTACTCAGTTCCATGGAAGACCAAGACAAAAAGTTCACGATCCTGCCCGAGACCTCTCTATTCAAGTTTTAGAGAAGTTCTCTCTTGTCACAAAATTTGCCCGTGAAACAACTTCGCAACTTTTTGGAGAAAACCACAGTAATGGATTTAGTACCAGTGAGAGGAGGACCCATATCCAGACTAACCTTGATCATCCTAAGAAGTCTTCCAATGTTGTGGAAAACACTTCTGATGAAAGTCCTGTTGCCTTGGATTCTCAGGAGGTAACCTCTTCTTCTTTGGCCTTGTTATTGTAAATTTTAGCTTACTATCTGCAAGAAAACTCTGTGTTGTTAGGCGCAAAATTATTTTGATTAGACATGTTTGGTGCCTACTTTGTTGGTATCTTTTATACCCTGGACATAATTAACTTCCAATGAACAGTGGGATGGCAATGTGTAATCAGTGTGTATGTCTAAGGGTCCCCTGTTGTGTGTAGTTTGGTGGAATGATGGTATACATCTTTATTAATGTAGGAATTGTTTATTTATTTTATTTATTTATTTTCCTTTTATTTTTTGGAAACTAAGTGTTGTGGTTATGTCTGCTCAGGTATTTTTATCCTATAAATAATATGTTGGCTGTGTTTCATACTTTCATTTACTACTCTCTTTTACCATTATTCATATGTAATAATTTTGACAGTGTTGAGAAGATTATGTGCAGACAGCTTGAGCATGGTTAAAATATATAGTGTATGTAGTAAGGTCATTTTTTCTTCAGTGCAAAGGTAGTGCCTAAGATGATTTATATCATGCCTGGATCAAACCTATTGGATAATGCGTTTAAGAAGGGGATCATTTAAGTTGTTAAGGTGCATCTAGTACGATGAGTTGTGGCCTAAATGTTTTAAGTGTTCCAACCAATGAAGATATGTCAATAAAATACACTTTAAGAGATATTTAGGGTGTGTTTGGGTAAACAACTTAATTAAGTGCATATTGTATAAGTAGTTATCATGTAATTGCTTATGTATAATTTGTTTCTATAATCAAAGAGGAAATAGGATTAAAATGTTTTCATATAAGTTGTAAGTTATTTTCATAAGTTATCCCGGAGAGCTAATTGGAAAAAGCTGAAAACAGCTTATGGACATATCATAAGATCTCTCAAACACTTGTACAAGTGCTTATGCAATAAGATAAGCCCAAATAAGCTGTAAATAATTTCTTTCAAATGCACCCTTAATCTCTCAAATCTTGATGCAATTCCAGTTGCTTGTGTCAATCTTGAATAATTTGAAGTTATATTCCCAGACCATCTGATGCAGACTTTCATCATAAATAAATGTGTTTCATGTAAGGAGGTGCTGGTATCTTGTTTATGGGTTCTCATTTGTTTTAATTTTTCCATCACTGGTGAGTGTGATAGTGTGAAAAGGCTTGGTTGTTATTATGGTGGTGGTGAGTGTGATAGTGACTTTGTTACAGATCTTTGGTTTATTGTCATTGATGGAATCTTAGGTACTTTTATAGTCGTACACCAGTTGCTTGCAGAATTAGTCCTGCTGGGACATGCAGTATGAACTGATTAGGTTGTTGTTGTACAATCATTTTTTCTGAGTATTCTTCTATTTTATCTGCATATGCTGTAACACATGCAAAATCAGTATAGGATACTGATCTTTATTTTTATTACATTGGCTTGGATTGACAGTCTGGTTGGTTAAATTTCTTCAAACATAGGAACATCAAATCTGATGTGTGTTGGATGACCTCATGAAGCTTCTGGGTTACTTTTATAGTTTTATTGGCTACTAGCAAGAGAGTCAAACAAAACGCAAGGGTGTTTTAACTCGATGAGGCAATAGGCATCAATAAGTGCTTCATTGAAGAAAGAAATTAATGTTAGGAAAGGAGAAAACAATAAAATATTTTACTATTTTGCATTAAATTCCGTATAAATTAGACAATAAAAATTAGCATTCATGGTAAAAATAAAATAATAAAATGTCAATTAAACACAGTCCCAAAGACTAACAACTAGCTTTTTAAAATTTGGAGTATTTTACCATCTGTAGCGTCTCAGTCAGCAAGTTGGCAACATATGCACAACTTTCACCTTGGAATGTAAAATGTGTGCATAATATTATTTTAAGATGCTAGAGTTTGTTCAAGGTCATGCTGACTTATAAAATTGTCTGATATGTCAATTTGCTTGTCCGTGTGGTAAGTTGGTGGCATCCGTAAAGTGTAAATCTGTGTTGATATAGGTTGGTGGCATTTGTTATGGAGGTAATATCATATTTGGTGTCTATTGTTATGGATTGATTTAGGATACTGCTCATATTTGCAAAATTTTATAGGGTCTTATTTTTCCCTGTTCCCTTTTACACTGTATAATATTAATGATATCCTCTTTTGTTTCTCTTCTGGCAGTTTGATAATTTATCACTAGTATGGGGAAAACCACGGCAACCCCCTTTAGGTTCTGAGGAGGTATGAGCTATATATTTCATAAAAGATATTATTTCTTTTATAAGCTGCTAGCATCATATTATGTACATGAATTTCTCTTGGAAATGCTCTTTTGTCATGATGATCATCGATATTGTAAATGTGTGTGCAACTTTTGCTTATTGTTGCTTTTGCAAATGATGCAATCTTGAAGGATTTTTTCTTCTTGGCAATGACTGGACAAAAAGTTAGATTGTCTGATGGTTTTGGTTTAATTGTTTGCAAGCTTCAATTAGCTTTCTTCTTTTGACTTGCCCCCTCTTTGCCCCACACACAGGGGAGTAATGTTCTTTGATGTTTATTTTATCTTCAATGGTACATTTGGGTATATATAAACTAAACATTGATATAAACATTTTTTTCTTTTTTCATTATCTTAAATGACATATTTGAGGCAACTAAAAATAAGGGTAAACTGGTAAATTGCAAATAAAATTCTTGGACTTTGGGTTAGAATAAAAACATTAAATTCTATAAATTTATCATCTGTAGTAGTTGAGCCAGTCCACAAGGTACCCAACCTTCTGCTTTTGAAGGCAGTTACTTCTCACATGATCCATGGGACGATAAAACTAATATAATTTTATCTTTTCATTCTAATCCAAACTTCAAGGAAATTGTGTTACAAAATAAGCTTTCTGAATGAAAATTGAAAATGGCTGAAACATCAAGGGGTTATTTGTAGTTTACCCTAATAATTTAATTTTTACTGTGTTATAGTAAAAACAGCGGGCCAGAAGTGGGAAAACTTTGTGTTGTAGAAGGGAAAAGAAAGGAACTTGAAGGATTTAAACTGCATCATAAGGGAGATTCTTATCCCTGGAAATGTGGAGTTTGGAATGGAAAGAAAGCAACTTTGACACATTTTTATTCATGTGCATAGATGGTATGCTTGCATGTACTGGTGTCTTTGACAAGCATGGACGCCAAATTTCTACTAACATAATATGTTCTGTATGAAAATTCAATCAGTTTTATGTTCATGTCTTGATCAGGTTTATATTTTTCTTTTCATTAATTTTGAAAGTTAAGAGTTTCATTATGGATAGACTTCTGGTTGATTCCTTTCTGTGCATTTTTGGATGGATGATTTTGAAGGGAAAAGGGTAGGAGGGTCACATTTTCATTTTTGAATTGAGAGTTATATAATGTTTATAAAAATGAGCAAGGATTTGATGATTTTATGATAATCTATAATTTTTTCCTTTCATTCTAAATAATTGTTAACTTAGAGAATATTTACGTGAAATGAAACAATTACTGTTTATTCTCTTTCCCTCCAAAACCTCCATCCCGAACATACCCTTGAATTATTTTTTGCTATACTGTGGCAAAAGGAGCATTCTGGAGCTGAGGTGACAGCTTATGCATTAGTTTTGGTGTGGTGCCCTTGATGCAATCTTGAAATGAAATATTTTCAAGCTACAATCTTTCAACTGGTGTATGCTTCTTATAGCTATACTGATTGCAAGAATTGTTGAGGGGTACCATTCATGTTATTATCTAAAAGATTTATCCTGAAAGTTTTCAGATGCTTGCTAATTATTAATGGGGTTAAACATCTGCAGTGGATTACCTTCTTGGATTCTGAAGGGCGAGTTACAGATTCAGAAGCTTTGAGAAAGAGAGTATTTTATGGTGGACTTGACCACAAATTACGAAATGAGGTTTGTGTATTGCATATATGACGAGTTCTAGGTTAAGCATTTTGATTATAAATTAAAACATGCTCTTCATCTGATTAAGTTTATATATAAATGATAGGTTTGGGGTTTGCTTTTGGGATATTATCCATATGAATCAACATATGCTGAGAGAGAATTCCTGAAGTCAATTAAGAAGTCAGAATATGAGAACATAAAGAACCAGTGGCAGGTTTTCATTTGCTCCTACCATTATTTTTCATTGACGTACTTGTCTTTCTGCTTTCCTACTTTTCACTTGAAAATTGTTTTATAAATCATAAGTTGGGTGCAACTAATTGTATGGAGGTCTGTGTCCCTTGTAATACTTTTTATCCCAATTTCATGAATGATCTGCAATACCTTTAGTGTATAGTTTGCCAAATATTTAAATTAATGCCATGCTGGATTTTACATTCAGAAGCTGTTAAGTATATTGATGCAAGACTGTAAATGAATTAAATTTCGGTCAAAGATAGCAAAACCTTTTGTGACCACATTGCACTTGCATTAGGTGAATTTTTTTCTCACATGGAGCCAGGCTTGACTTATTGTTCCTTGGTTACTGCTACCCACATTGAACTGGGTTCTGCATAACCCTAAAGCAAATATGGAGCTGATCAAAATATTAAATGCACACCCTAAGCCTGCCAGTTACTGAAATATAAAGATCTGAAGTCTGAACCTGGATTTACTCTTCTATTTATTGTTGCGATGTTTGTTTTCTTTTTCAATCAATACCCTTGTAATTATGGATTCTAATAGTGGATATTGCCTTCTCTTTTGACATTGTTTTTCTGCTGTAACTCGATATGCTCTCAGCTAAGCCTTTTTCAAGATATAAATTTGTTATGTATTTTTGTCTGTAGAGTATATCCCCAGCACAGGCTAAAAGATTCACAAAATTCAGGGAAAGGAAAGGGCTTATTGAGAAAGATGTGGTAAGCTGGAACCTAGTGCAACAGATTCTAAATTAGAACGCCTATAAATGAACAGATAAATGATGCTTATGTAGTTTTAATTATCTTGTATTTTTGAAGGTGAGAACTGATAGATCGCTCGCTTTCTATGAAGGGGATGATAATCCAAATGTAAATGTTCTACGAGATATCCTATTGACATATTCATTCTACAACTTTGATCTTGGTTATTGCCAGGTAACTGTGCAGTAGATCTTGGACTTAATTTTAATTGTTAAAATCATATATCTTAAAACACCAAAATTTTGATCTTATCCTTTTCGAAGTTATGAGCCCTTCTGTTTGATTAAACATAGAATATTATGTATTCACTACAGCAGGGAGGAGTATCTTAATAGCTATTATCTTCTTGAACCAAGTATATTTTGAAACCATGAATCATTATGCCTCTTTATTGTTTTTATATGCTGTCTTCCTCCCTTCCACCTCTTGTTTGATTAAACAAAGAATATTTATGTATTCACTACAGCAGGGAGGAGTATCTTAATAGCTATTATCTTCTTAAACCAAGTATATTTTGAAACCACGAATCATAATGCCTCTTCATTTTCATATGCTGTCTTTCCCCTTCCTCCAATTCAAAAAACTGGTTATATTTGAAGATTATTATCTCATATGGTTAGGGAATCTTATATTCATGCTGTTTTACAGGGAATGAGTGATCTTCTATCTCCAATATTGTTTGTGATGGATGATGAATCAGAGGCATTTTGGTGTTTTGTTGCTTTAATGGAACGGCTTGGACCCAATTTTAATCGTGATCAAAATGGCATGCACTCTCAACTTTTTGCATTATCTAAGGTTTTTCTCTTCTCTCTCCCCTTTACAAGCCACTTACATAGACCTCATCATTAATTTATAATGATTATGTTGTCATGTTTTTATTGGTTAATTTTACACTATGCTCGACTTCAGTGGCCTTGTATCATTTTAACACTTGTGTACAATTTAGTGAGGAAAGGCTTTTCTGTTGTTGTATATGCACACAAGCTCATTATGAATTCATCTTACAAGGCATTTGCATATACAGAGGTTGTTGGATGAAAGGGCAGGATCCAAGAGAGGGGTGAATTGGATTTATAAAAATTTTCAAGAACCCCAAAGCCTTTTCAAGGATAAAAAACTAGGTTTTCGAAAAACCTTGAATCAATTTGATTTGATAATATGGATATTGTAGAATTAGAACAATTAACTTGTCTTTGCTATGCAAACATGAACAAGATTATCATAAATTGATATACAATTGATAAAGTGATCAAGATTCAATATATGTGAGGAAAAGTAGAGAAAAGAGAGGAACACACAAGATTTATATTGTTTGATCACCACCGTTGTGATTTACATTTAGTTTTCAATCAAACCGATTGGTATTATCACTATGTAATTCAATTTGTTTACAAGCACACTGCATAAACAAAAGAATCACATACAAACACAATCCAAAACCAAGTTTCTTGAAAACCTATCAAGAAAACTTGAACCAATTCTTGTGGAACTCTACAAGAGAAACTTGTGAAAACCCTTCTCAAGAATGAAAATTATACCAAAAGTAAGGGTTAGATATCAACTCAATTCATGATGAATGAAAACAATGAAGTACAAAACAAATCTATTCAAGTGATGACTTTTCTTTATCCACAAAGATGATCTATGTGTGAGCTCTTGATTTGATGAAAAACTTGTTGTAATGATGATGAAAAATGTGTTTTCTCTCTTGAAGAACTCTCACAAAAGCTTAGGGATTGGAAGCCATGTGTAAAGAGTTAATAAGGTTCATATTTTATAGAGAAAAAACTGAAAAAACTAGTTATCATGTTTTGTAATCAGTTATTTTGTTCTTCGTAAATCTGGAAAATGAACTTAGAGCAAAAGTAACTAGTTATGTAATCAGTTATTACAGCATAGCAATATTTCAGCATTTTAAAACATAATTGATTACATAATCATGTAACTAGTTATAATAGATTTAAATCAGCTTTCTAACATAACAATAACGAAATTAACCAATTACTAAACCAAATTAACAGATTAAATTGTTTCCAAACACAAGATTGAATCCTTAAAAAACTTTAACTTAGAACTATCATCTTTTATTAAATTAAAACCATATTTTAAACATTTATTTCATCTTGGATTCAATTTTAAGCTTATGAAATCATGTTATCACTTGTTAATCCATTAAGTCTTAAATTTAGAACTCATTACCATCAAATCGTCAAAGATAAAAATCAATCATGCATGACACACAACCACACACACATATAAACATACAATACAACTTTGCACTTATCAAGAGACTAAATCATGAAAACTCTAGCAATGCTTCTTGGGGGCAAGAACAATTCTTCTTCTTGCTTCTTCAGAGGTGTGCTTAAATAATTTAGATGTAGACTTGAGAGATTACAAATTGAGGGTATTGTTATGATTTTCCATAATTTTGGTAGTTATAAAGAGGTTGTGCTGCTGGCTCTGACCTACTTTGCTGATGTACGTAACTTTTATGAACATAAACAACAATGACAACAACAAAGCCTTTTCCCACCAAGATGGGACCAGCTACATGGATCAAAAAACAACTCTGCCTGTGTTGTAATTTTTTACATAGTCTATCCCCAGCCTAGATAAAAGAGGTGAGTTGTGTTGGGCAGTCAATAGCCAACATAAACTTTGTTAAGTCTTAATGAAATGGATCAGCAATGTATGTACATAAACATTTAATTTTTATCCATAAAGTTTTGCCCAAGCTTCTGATTCTGTAATATAGAGAGATTGATATAACTTCACTCATCTGTAGAATCATCAGGTGTATTCTAATATAAATGATTATTTGTTTGGCTCCAAATACTTGTGTCCATCTTTGTGTTTTCTTTTCAATTCTTTCCATTAACTACTGTGAAGATGAATATCTTCTCTCTTTATTGTGAAGACCAAATTCTATTCTATGCCTTTGAGATGCATAAATTAGACCTATTAGTAACTGTTAGGATCCAATTATAAGGTATGGGACTTGAGTCCCACATTGGAGGTATGAGATTCCAATATGGAGTTCATAAAACCTTAACTATAACGACTGACTTTTGTGGTGTGGTTTTCCCAAAGTTCTTATTAATCGATATGAGAGCTTTCCACCATGTCTTTCAGTTGCAAACAAGTGGTGCTGGTGGTGTGGCTGGTATTGCAATGTTCAGCCGGAACTAGTCAAAGAGCTTTTGCACAGCCAGCCCGCATGGGCGTCAGGGCTGCAGAGCATGGTGGGAAGTTAGGAATCCAATTCCAAGGTATGGGACTTGAGTGTCACATTGGAAGTATGGGATTCTAAAGTGAGATTTATAAGGCCCTGGGCTTTTCAACTACAGCGACTAGTTTTTGTGGTGTGATTCTCCTAAGGTTTTTATTGGTAACCTTTTAATATGTTGGTCCTTGTAAACCCAAAAAAACAACTTTGCTTCATGTCATGATTCATGAAACTAGAGGGCAAAGTAGGAGTTTTATGCAATCGGATTTTGCACTGAGCTTTCTGTAGCTGAAGCTTGAATTGACACTTTCATAGTGTCTTATGGTTTGTCTACCAGTCTCCATCTCACCTTATATGCTACATCTCTGGTTAACTAGTCTCTACGTCTTTATAGGAAATTTGGTACTGAGGTGTATGGCTTTTAGTGTCCTTTACCATTCCGAACTAATACATTTATTTGTTGCAGTTGGTGGAGCTGCTGGATAGTCCATTGCATAACTATTTTAAGCAACGTGACTGCTTGAATTATTTCTTTTGTTTCCGCTGGATTTTGATTCAATTTAAAAGGTTAGATTCTTTGACTTGCTATATTTGTCAAAATTCATTAATTTTTGGTACATACTGCATATGATGTTAATATTGCCGAGTTTATGTGCTTTCAAATTTATTGTAGTTATTTTCTCCTTACCTTTTGAAAATAGTTTGGCTATACCAGCAACACAGAAGGCAATTGACTGTAATTAATAGAATTTTTTTTGGATAGAATCCAAAGATCAAATATACCTCTGAAAACTACTTTCAATTGCAACTAGGGGGTACGTAATTAATCTCTGTTTGAGCTGCTTTCTTTTTGTGGTCAATGTTCTCTAGTTTGCTTACACTTTGAAATGATTGTGCTCTAAGATGTGTCAGAAGGATTCTATACTCTTGAGAGCATTTCTTTAAGGTTTATGAAGTCTGGTCTCTTTTCTCTTGATAGTAGTTTCCTCAACAGTTATAGAGAATGTTGGGGGAAATTATACTCTCCGTAGAATTGGTTCTGTTAGAGATTACTTGTTTGCTGATTTTACTTATTGTTTCTTCTCATGGAGATTACATGCAAATCCGCTTGATGTTAGTCTTATTAGTGTTTACGGTTTGCAAATCTTTAGCCTTGCCTTGAGTTATCTAAAACATTTATCTACAATACTTAAGTAGACAACTGAACAATATTGATTGACATTTCAGGGAGCTTGAGTACGAGAAAACAATGCGCTTGTGGGAAGTTTTATGGACACATTATCCGTCTGAGCATCTGCACCTGTATGTATGTGTGGCAATCTTGAAACGATATCGTAGTAAAATAATGGGAGAGGAAATGGACTTTGACACCCTTTTGAAGTTTATCAATGAGCTAAGTGGTCACATTGACCTTGATGCAACCCTCAGGGATGCAGAGGCTCTATGTATATGTGCTGGTGAGAACGGTGCTGCTCGTATACCCCCTGGAACCCCACCATCGTTGCCTGTTGATGACGGTTCTTTTTACACCCTACAAGATGAAATATTGTAAATAAATTCACTTTTATCATAAAGTTTTTGGTGATACTGGAATATATCAACCTCATTGTGTATTTCCTGATTCGGTTAAACTATGTTAGCATATTAAATGCATTTCTTTAATGATATTTGTTGTACTCCGTACCTTTGATTCAAAGCGCATCATTTTCTAATTTATTTATCGCTGCTGCAAGGGGAGCACACTTCTCTAGTAACTAATAACTAAGGGGTAAGCACACCCATTCTCGATCAAAGATGGGGTGCTATTTATTGTTTGGGACGAGTGCAATAAACCTAGATTATTTAACTCGTGTAGTAGAATATAAATTGATAGATTACATTGAACTCATTCAAAGAGTTGCTGTAATGGGGTTATAAGGATTGGTCTACCGATAAGTTTGAAATTCGTTTCATAAAGCGAATACAATGTTTAAATGCACGTGTACAAGAGGTTATATCGTTGCAACTTAATGATGCTGGAAAGCTCGAAGACAAATTTAGCAGCAGACAGCAGGATTAAAGTGGATCGATCCATCTCCACCAAGTTGTGGGGGTATAGGTCAATTTGTTAAAATTAAATCAAGTTTTTAAGTGATGCAAAATATGTATTTTAAAAATTGTTTATAAATTACTTTACTTTTTTTTTTTTTTAATGCAAAATTAACTATTATATTTGTGTAGTCAAGTACAGAAAATAAACTACTTTTAATTTATAAAATAGTTAAATTATTTAATTTTTCTTGAGATATATTTAAATGAAAATACTTTTTCATTAATTTTTATTTTGAAAATTTTCATTTTATTGAAGTTACAGTAATAAGAACAATAAACCATTCATATATTTCAAAAGACTATCTCTTTTATAAATTTTGATATTTTAATGTGTTGTAATTTATACATTTATAATTTATAATATCTTTTCAATTTTTATTTTATAAAGTAAGATTTTTTATCTTTCAATATGTGTGTGTATGTGTTTCGGACTGTGCTTGAGGCTTAAGGTTCCTAAATCCTAATATATATTTATGAACGATAGCTAGTACCTCAGTTCGAAGTAAAGTTACCATGTTGCCACACTAAGAGAATTATTACTTGAGAGGCCTGGCAAGAATCCAACTTATCTCACTCTTATAAATACAATCAATGTCATTGTTCCAAGTAAGCATTTATTACATATCTCACTCTGATGGAATCTTTATTGATTTGAGTATCAAAGTGTTTTTTGTAGGTAGCCATCTGTTTCTCATGACATCTTAGCCTTGTCGGAAAAGCTCATTGCCAATAGAAGAACTTGGACCTCGACTTACTCAGGAGATCATTTCTGTCAACGTTCACTAAGAAATAGTCTCAATTAGCAATTCACCTTGAACATTTAAACATGGTCCATCTCAAACGATATATATATATATGAGACGTGCTTGGTGATTGGAAAAAAGACACATTTAATTGTAAATTCAAATGTGGCAGATAAAATAAAGTCATATCTGCATGGCCCAATCAATAGTTCAAGTCACACACTCCCATAATCTATTTTTTTCTTCGAAGAGTTCCCTTCAACTATTTGTTTATGTAAAAAAAAAAAAATCAATTTTTTTAAGTTGAAAAGAAATATCCAAATACATGTCTTATTCTTTTAAATAATCCATTTTGTAGCAATGAAATAAATTCCTTCCCAAAATAAAAAATTATTGTGATTACAAATATCTATGATCTATATTCGCTATAAAGGACCAAAAATTCATTTGCTTACGTATCATTGAAAAGTGCATTAACATAAATACAACAGTAAAAAGAGGTAATACAAAAGTATGCAAATTATAAAAACGAGTTAAGGTAAATTGTCCCACAGTAGAACTTCTATGTAATAACTCTACCAAAGACAATCCTATTACTGGAATAGCTTCGGGAACTCTTGTTACAAGTTTTACTGCCATATTCACTCATGAAGAGAATAAAGACAGGAGGAAATTCACAATAACCATCATCCTTCTCCCCCCTCTCCATCTCTCGATACTATTAATCACTCTTCATGTAGCTATTCCATAATAACTTCCTTATGTAGTTACTTCTGTGCAAGTCACTTGTCTTATCCGTAACATTTCTTAGGAAAGCATTAAGATTGCAAGACATGTCATGAACATTACCTTTGCTACTACCTTTGCTACCTAATATAACATTACCTTCCTCTTTGAAAATGCCTTAGCCCTTTAAGTCGAAGTGAGGATAAAGCTCAACAAAATGAGACAGTCAATGGAGCCTAAGCAACCGAAATTTCAGGTTGAAACCCACCAGAATGTAGAGTGCGATGAATATTTAAAATATCCCGAGGCTAATAAAAAGGACCAGTATCGGACATAAAAAGAGGTAATGGAATATATTGCTTCTCTAGATCATCAATACACTTCTTTAAGAGAGAAACAATGAACATAGGATGAATTCGTGTTTCAAATGCCAAAGACAATACATTAACAACATAACTGATCTGAATCTTAGTGAAAACTTAAAAAGGTAAATATATATATATAGTAACACTGTTCATGAAACTATTCACATACTATGCAAATCACGCCTCAATTTTGCAGTAAGTCACGCATACACAGTAAAAAAAATAGGAGTGTGAATATGCATATCACGCGTACACAATAAATACTGCACGTTTGCATGCATACTGTTTCAATTATTAATTTTTCTAAGAAAGCTACACGTTGCATGCAGTCTAAGTTTCACAATTTTTCTGAGAAAGCTAAACGTTGCATGCAACTCAGTTGGTGCCTCTAAGAAAAAAAATTATTTAAATGCAAGGCGCCTCTTGTTATATAAAAAAAAAAATTACTAAACGCGAGAATTAGCACCTCCTGTTAAAATATGCATGTCGCCAACTGAGCATGCGCCTAGTATATATATGTTTTCGCCTTCTTTTCTAAAAGAACCTAAATTGGTAAAAAAAATTATTATTATTCTAGTAAAATAGTTTTTGTTTTTTTGTACTTTGGTTAAAAAGCCTGCTTGTGACACAAAAAATGCAAAAAAAATAAAATAAAATGAGATAGAGCATTTGTGGCTCGATTTTGTGCACTTGGTTTATATTCAATGGAATGTCGATATCCCATTAATTTAGGAAACTCCTGTTGCTAAGGTGTTTAAATGACTTTATCAGAGAGGTGTTTAAGACTTTTTTCGTTAATGCAAATAATAAAATGGTGCCGAAGAAGGTACTGTCTGAAGCTTGTAACTGTCTCGGTGATTGCAGACAGTTCTTGAACATAAGTTGATTGTGCAGTTAAACAAGGACAAAACTTCTTTGAAAAACAAGAAATTGGGTGCCCATTCTAACTCAAAACAACACCTATACCTTGACTAGAGGCATATGTTTCAATAACAAACAGTTGTGAAAAATCTGGTAAAGCAAGAAGTAGTGCCGAAGACAAAGCATGTTTAAGCTATTGAACTACTTCTTGTGCTTTTGGTGACCACAAAAATTTATCTTTTTGAAGAAGTTGGGTAAGTGGTACAGTAATCAAGGCATATTGACATATAAAACGTTTATAATGCCAATCAAACCAAGAAAGCCTAGTAATTGTGCAATAGTTAATGGAATAGGTCAATCCATTACTGCCTTGACCTTGCTAGCATTCGTCTCTACCCATTTAGCAAAAATAATATGCCTAAGATACTCGATGTGAGACTGACCAAAAATGCCTTTTAAAAGTTTAGCATATAATTGATGATGTAACAACCGGTCCAACACCACTGTTAGTTGTTCAAGATGGATGCTCCAAGAAGGACTATAAATAAGTATATCATCAAAGAAAATTTGTAAAAATCGTATGAGAAATGATTTAAATGTGTCAGTCATGAGAGCCTGAAATGTTGCAGGAGCATTAGTGAGACCAAAAAGGTATTACTAATCACTCGTGAGTCGTGATGACCATAGTGCATTGAAAATGTCGTATTTTTCAATCTTCTGCTTCAAGTAAGACTTGTTGATATCCATACCGCAGATCTAATTTGGAATACACAGTTGAGCCATGCAACTCGTATAGTAATTCATCAATAGTAGGAATAGGGAAAGAGTCCTTAACAGTAATTGAATTGGGTGCTTTATAATCAACACAAAAGCACCATCTACCGCCTTTCTTTTGAACCGGTAAGATTGGAGTATAAAAAGGATCGATGCTAGGTTGTACTAGTCCTTTTGTACAGGTGCATGTGGTACTTCTTACACACACTTGCACTTCAACACCTTTGTTCAACATATAAGAGACCATTTTCCAATTTTATCTTTCTTGCTAAAAGGATATCGTACGATAATACTGGGCTCCAAGATAATGGCATGATCACAAGTTCGAGACAATGTTAAACCATATGGCACCATGAAGACTAACTAGAACTTCTACAAGAATGCTATTAAGTCCTCTGGAAGATTTATTGGCAAGGCAACAAATTCAAGAAACTCAAGTTCCATTAAACTTTACGAAAGAGTAAATAACTCCTTAATTGCATTAGTAGCCTGAAACTTCTTAAATGATGAAACTGAGCAGTTGTAGGTAAATTAGTCTTCGATCCCTGTAACTAAATGAACTAACATTTAAGGTTAAACCCGAAAATTGATGTATTATAATCCATTACATGAGGCTTAAGAGTAGCTAACCATGATGTGCCAAGAGTGACATCGAACTAGCCACTTGCAATACATAAGCTGGAAAGACTAATAAATAACCTTGTATTACTAAATGCAAAGCTCGTACAATACCTTGGCTTTCTAAACAGTTACCATTTCCAACTAGCGCCCTAGAAGTCGGAGCTGGTTTAATAGGCAACTGCAAATGTTGCGCAACTCTGGGAGTGATAAAATTTTTTGAACTGCCACCATCAAGTAAAACCCGAACATCTGTTCCATTAGTAGGTCCAACAAAAGGGATTATAGTAACACTTGTTGATCCTTGATAAGCATGGAATAAGAGATGAGGAAATATAGATGAATCATCAATGCTAGTTGAGTTTGTTGTTTAACAGTATTGGTAAAAGGGTTTTGTCTTTATCTAAATCAGTTATTAAAAGCATGTATTGATTATTGTGACACTTATGAGCTGGTGACAAATTTTCATCACAATTGTAGAACAAACATTTCTCTCATTTAGTATGCATTTCAACCGATGAAATACACTTAATAGGTGGCATTGACCTTGAATTTGGTGTACGAAGAAGGGGACCAACAATACGGTAGTACACAAAGGGTTTTTAATAAAAGGACCTAAATTCAAAATAGTTGTTCTACAGGAGGTAGCTAACATCTTGGATATTGCATTTTCCTTCTCATCAAATAACCCAGCCAAATCTATGACCTTCAAAAGAGTGGAAGGGGATTGTGCAATGACATCATGTCAAATGTAGTGCTTAAGACGACTAGCAAAACAAAATTATGATTTTTTTTATATAGTAAGAAGCAATTGAATCAATCTAGGTCGATTTAAATAACTGATCCTGTAGATAATCAAACTGAGATGACCCAAATTGGTGTTCAATTGTTTTAGTCAATGTAGCCCACGTTGAAATTTTCCCAAACTTTTGTAGCATTTGAAACCAAGGTACCACTAGACTTTCCATATGTATCCTGTAATAACCAAACATTGAAGATCTAGGTTGTCTTAATAGGAAAAGAACTGGCTTGCATGAAAAATTCAACTAAAAGGCTATGTACCATCGAACTTAGGAAAATCTAACTTCATGTTTCTGGTTAATGAATCCACCGCTCATGTAATGACATCAAGAGAAATTACCAATCAGTCTACACAATTCATGGAGCTCTCTAATTTGTTCATTTGTCCTGCATTGTGTTGGTTAGATTAGTCTACCATATCAAAAAGGCAATTTTACTCGACTGATAGATCCTTGAGGCGAGTATTGTCTATCATGCCCACTTTCAACAATAGCACCAAATTGTTATGACTACTTGCAGTAAAATAGAAATTGAAGCAAGAAATATGGAAATGTCCTGGTGTAGCTTTTATGTACTATTAAGGGTGTGTTTGGATTACACCGTGTTGAATTCAATCCACCATTCAGATAGCTTCTCCGTTTTTGCATTGTAAAGTACAAAACCTCCATTCAATGTCATTTTAACGATTTTCCAAACACACATTAAGTCAGATACAAGACAAAGAAAGAATTATTGCAAAACAAGGAAAGGAACACTCAAAAAGAGAAGAATTACATGGGAGGACACTCACAATATCCATCATCCCCCTCTCTCTTACAATACTATTAATCAGTCTTCGTGTAACTTCCATGATAATAACTTCCTTTTGTAGTTACTTTTGTACAAGCCATTTGTCTTATTCGTAACATGTCTTACATCCTGAGCATTAGGATTGCAAGACATGTCATGAACTGAAGGTCGACTACCACTATCTTTGTGCAGCAATATGACATTAGGTTGAATCATATTAAATATACTCTTTCAAATGCTTTAAATTACTTAAAATATTACTATATATTTTTTATATTTATGATATAATAAATAATTTATTTTTTAATAAAGAATTGTTTTTATTTGTTATTTATACGAATTTATTGACATCAATTTTTATGATAGATTTTAAACTTCTAAAAGTAAAAAAACTCATTATATAAAAATGAAAATATAATAAATATTTTTAATGATAAATTTCTACTTTTAATTATTTAAAATTAATCTTAAACATTGATGTTAATAAAATCTTAACTTATACAGTTGATATAAAAGATGAAAAAAATGTAAATTGGTAAGCACAATAGTGCAAAATTTGTTTATTTTATAGAACTCCAAATTGTAATTAAGGCAAAACCTTCTAAGTGGCAAGTTTGTCCTAGTCCAAACTATGATTTTAGATTTTTAAGAAATTAAACCGGACATGTTATAATTTACAACAATCTCTGAAAAGAAAAGCTGCTTTTAATATCCTTATATTTTACGGTTACAATATCATGTTCCGTTTTTTCTTAGGTAGTTATAATGCTACCTTTTGGTGCTTTATTTCTTTTTTCTTTTCTTCATTCTTTTTAAAACTCGTAGAAACTTGGCAGGGTCTTTTTCTTTCTTTTTCCTTTTCTATCTTCGAGGTCTATGGTTTGTCCCATTAGTGGTCGGACACAAATACATTGCATGTTGCTGAAGCGTTGCCTCTATGAGGCGGTCCATGAACCTTCTGGGCTTGTACTACTTGCTGATACAATTGTCTTTGTCTCCCCAGCAAACAAGGCCCTTTGTCCGACCCCAACCAGAAAACTCACACTCATGCGACACAAACTATCATAAGTCATATGGGCCTTACGTGTTCTTTCCGTTTGTTTTGTGTTGTTATCCTTCCCTGCTCATTTATCCTCACCCTTATTTTGGGCAAATTTTACGGTAGATCATCAAATCGGTAGTTTACTGGTAGACTACTAATTTAAATTGTTTGATATATGAATAAAAAAAATTAACAGTTAAGATTTGTTTATCTAATTACAATGTCAACCGTTAATTTTTTTTATTTATATATCTAACAGTTTAAATTAGTGGTCTACCAATGGACCATTTGATGTGGTGGTTTACTGTAGAAACCGCCCTTATTTTGACCCAAACAATAAGGAAAACAAAAGAAGATACGTATCCTCATCCTCACGGATAAAGTTTTCAGGGCGTGATTGGTGGTCTTTTTACGTATTATTGCTGAGGAGATGCACTTACTCTCTCCATCTAAAAAAGTTTTTTTTTTTTTTAAATGATATCTTCATTAAATAAAATAAAAAATTAATAACAGGAAATAGTAATATGATTTTATTAATAATTTTTATAGATATATTAACTTATACTCACTGAAGTATGGATTAATGGATATACTATTAAAATATTTTAATATTTTATATTAATTTATTGTTATATATATATATATATAATTACAGGTTAAATTATAATTCGACAACAATTCGATTATTTAACTTGTAATTAAAAAATTCAATTATTTAACCCCGAACTAATACTTTTACTTATTTAAGTATCGGTCAATTTTAAAAACATTGACAACGACGATGAATGAAATTTGAATAGAGAAACCGAATCTTCTGTAATTTAAAAATTTATGGATACCAAATTTGCAAAAAGGACAAACCGTTCAATTCAATGGTATGATATAGAGGATTTAATTTACTGCAACAGAATCAACGATCTCACCCGTGTTAGAGGTCACGATCCAAGATACTAATGTTATCTAGACATTGATATGTCAATCACCGAATGAGTAAGGCCAGTTAATAGGTTTCCTCCCTAGACCCCACTCTGCCTTCATTTACCACGAAGTTACAGGCAGACAAGGATTACTATAAAGAGGAATACTAGTAATATATTCTCTGATGTATATTTTTAAAAATATTTTTTTATTGATTGAAATTTTTTAAAAATTACAAAAAATTATAAGTTTTACATTTTATTTAACAATCGTTTCTTATAATTTTTTAATTTTTTATAAATTTTAATCAATAATAAAATATGTGTTAAAAAAAATATGTTAGTGAGTTTGTTGTTAACATTCTTCTCCCTACAAATCGATGTTCATTTCACTCTTCACCCCATAACGTGCAATGGTTAGCCAAGAAGATGACGATGTGCAAGCTTCCATTTACGTCACTTCCTCACGTGGGTGCTGGGAACCAAATTTACATTTAATTCAGAGTTCCAAATCCAAGTGACTCTGACAAACAACACATTAATTAATGTCATGTTGGAAAAATTAGACTGTGTTCTTCTACGATGAAATAAAACAAAGAACTTAATTATGTTTTTAGTCTTTTAAATTTAAAAAATATATATTTTTAGTTTTCTAAATTAAAAATTAATTTTTTTAGTTTCGTAAATTTTAAAAAATATTGTTTTAGTCCTTTTGGACCACTTACAATATTATTTATAGGACAAATTGAGTCAGCTATGATAGATTGAGTTAGCTATACAACATCAATTGAGTTTAATGTGATATTTTCATTGACAAGAACATTACTGAATGGATTTTGTATAACACATTCACTAACTGCATTTAGGCAAAAAGACCAAAATAAGAATTTTTAAAATTTGAGAAACTAAAAAGATTAATTTTTAATTTAGGAGACTAAAAAAATATATTTCTCAAATTTAGGAGACTAAAAACATAATTAAGCTTAAAATAAAAATATTTCACGTCTTGAGTTTCACTATTTGTAATTCTCTAAGATTCAAGTTTAACAAAAACACAAAGTAAAATACACTTCATTCACTTATTTTGTGTTTGGTTGGAAGGAAAGAAATAAGTGAGAAATAGAGTAGATGAAAATAGAGAAGAGAGAAATAGATGAATAGAAATAGATAAGAAATAGAGTAAAAATAGATGTGTTTGGTTTAAGAGAAATAGGTGAGAAATAAGAAAGAGAGAAATAGAAAAATGAATAAAAAATTCAAGTCACAAGCCAAATAGTCAATTATTATGTGTTCATGATTTTGGATAGTTGACTATTGCACTTTGTGATCGTTTAAAACCGCCACAAAATATCAAAAAAGCCAAAAAAAAATGACACTTTTCTGGTAGTTTTTAACAACAACAAAAAACTGTTGCAAATTGTCGAATTTTGCCTCTCCCCTTCACATTTCTACGCATCTTAGCGTGAAAATAAAAAACTTTGGGCCTCACCTCGATATTTGATGCATTTATCTCCTCTCCTTCATACCAAACAATCACATATACTTATTTCTCACATCTCTTTTCTATTTCTCACCCATTTCACTCCTACCAAACAAAGGGTTAAAGAAATGCTTAAAATACTCAATCTTCTTCTTTTATTCTTAAAATTACACCTTTTTCCCTCTGAAAAATTAATCTGTTGTAATCAGTGGTGGTCCTAAATATGTTTGGGATGAGCAAGAGCACATGACTTTATTTTTAGGAGGCACTAGATAATATGTAAAATTTTATTTACTATATATAAATAATAAAATAAAAATTTATATAATTATTTTTTAACAACTTTCAAAAAATTAATAATAGATTCGTAAAAAATATTTTGGTAAGTGTATATTAGAATATCTATTTAAATTAATATATTTTAAAATTTGTTACACTCCTATTTTATCTAGACCCTTTTTTTCCAGTCCTTTCTTGCTTCTCTTTTCTATCTTTGACATTTGTCTTTGGTAATTGTTCTAATTTTCAAAAAAAAAAATGGATTGATAGATGATAATATGACAAGTGTATATGTGTATATTAAAATATCTATTTAAATTAATACACTTTAAAATATGTTACGCTTCTAATTTGTTTAGATCTTTTTCTTTTCCCCTCTTTCTCTCTTTGACTCAATGTCTTTCTTAATTATTTTAGAAACCATGGTCAAATATAGTTAGAGTATGTAGAAATTATAGCCGTCAAGTTCAAGCCTTCCAAGTTATACCATTTAAGTAGAAGTAAGATATATATGAGGAGGGATCAAATTACTCCAAGAGTAACTTTAAAAGAGTTACTCTCCATCCTCATCTTTCATTTTCTTTTAATCTAATGGTTGTAATGAATAACTTATCTTTGACCATTAGATTAAAAGAAAATAAAGGGTGAGAATGGGGAATAACTTTTTTAAACTTACTCTTGGAGTAAGTGGATCTCTCCTCTTTGTTAATATACACACTTATTTTTTTGTTGAAGTACGTTAGTAAATTATAATTATAATGTATCTTAAAATACATCTACTATGTAACTTGCTAACGTACTCTAACTAAAAAAAAAAATCTGTACGTTAGCAAATACTTGTAAGATCTGCTAATGTACATGCACTTGTTTTTTAATTAGAATAAGTTAGCAAGTTATAACTACAATATATCTTAAAATACACCTATGATGTGTGTGTGTGTGTATATATATATTATAGGATTTGCTAATGTACACACACTTGTTTTTTAATTAGAGTACGTTAACAAGTTATAACTACAATATATCTTAAAACACTCCCGGTGTAACTTGCTAGCGTATTTCAATTAAAAAATAAGTAAGTGGACGTTAACAAATGCTTGTGATGTAATATGTGAGTGAAAAAGACCAAAATTTATATCTCAATTGATGATGAATTCTTTGAAGACATTTTATTGTTTTCCTAATACACGCACAACTTATAGAATAATACTGAAAGAATTTTTTCTAAATTGAAAATGTTAAAATCCTATTTACGATCTATTATGTCCCAAGATAGATTAAATAGTCTTACTTTGATTTTAGTCAAAAAAAAATTTTAAGAATCTTAATTGTGAAGGAGTTTATTATGATTTTCCAAAAAAAGAAAAAAAAAACAACAACAATAACAACAACAAAGACAATATTCAAATAATTACAAGGATATCATTTTCTCAACTCACTCATGTTACCCACAATCGCAGGCCGACACTATCAACATTAATGATAGATTTTGAATTCTTATTATAAATTTTGAAACTTCAAAGGATAGATGAAGATTCCGAGTGAAGTTTCAAAGTCGATATACTGAAGTCCAAAATCAATAATATGTAATATTTATTATTAGTTATTAATAATTTTAGAAGTTGATGAAAAGAAAGAAAAATACTCCTAAAAGATTCCTTTATGGTTGTTCACCCATTTATAGATATATTTACATTGAAATAGATTAAAGTGTAGCACGTATTGATATAAAAGAAAAAGAGAAAATAACTTATAAGATATGAAAGGAGGACATTATAATTTATTTATTTTACGTGAAAATTTTTTGGAGGAGGGGATGATACCCCAGTCCAAGGTAAAAAAAACCTTATAGAGGTTACATTTACCTCACTCCAATGAGACGAGTGGGGGTGAGAACATTATAATTTAAATATCACTTAGAAGAGGAAAGAGTATTTGACTCAAATATATAAATAACTAACATTAATTAACTAATTATTTTCTTTTTTAACTAAATAGGAAGTGCATATGTGAAATGGACATTTGAAGAACTTTTATGGATCTTGTTTAAATTTATAAAACTGCTTATAAATTATTTATTAGTTTTTTATATTTAGTTTAATAAAATTTAATGAAAATTTGATCATGGTAATTTTTATTTATTTTAATGAGTTTTACAATTAAATTTGTGAATAACTATTTCTATTTGAATTCTTACTAAACAAATATTTAATTACATTATTTATTTAAACATATTTTTAGTGTTTCTAAATGATTCTCCAATTTTGAAATGATTAAATATATCTAATCTTACCTTTTCTTTTTCAGCCATAAAGAAGTCTCTTTACACACCATTTCATTAATGAGATGAAAATGGCAAATTAACGAGACCCAACTCCAACAAAGGGCCATGGGGCCTAAAAACACTTTCGAGCGCGACTTTTATGTTTTAAATTTTCAAACTTAAAATAAGAATTTAAAAGTTGTTCGATGGGGTTGGCAGTTTTTAATTTTAAAAATAAAATATGTTGAATTAAAATAGATTTAAATCATAAAAAAAAGTAATTTTAGTTTTAGGTTTCTAATTGTAAAAATAAAATATTCAACTTTCTCACTCTGCTTGAAAGACATATAACTATTACTCCCTCCATTTATTTTTGTTTGTCTATTTTAAAAAAAAAAATTGTTTCTATTTATCTGTCATTTTCAAAGTTTAAGATAGCATTAATTACTTCTTTGTTAATTATACCCTTATATCTCACCTAATTTTTAATTAATTTATACATTTACAACTAATATGCATTTATTGTGGAGTAAAAATAAGAAAGGATACAATGAGAAATTTCAAAACTATTTTATAGAAAACAAGAAAATTTATTACATTTTTTGGTTTGTGTATAAAAACCTTAAACAATATTTAAAAAAAAAAAAACAAAGGTAATATCATCATTATTATCACTATCATCACTCCCACCAATCAATTGTTATCATCGTCACAACCACTACCATCACTCAATAACTATTACTGCCATTTCAATACATTTATTAGAGTCATTGTTGTCGATACTACCATCATTGTTACTACCATGACTATGACCTCCACTAGCTACCATTATTGCCAAAATTACTACCATTACCATAACAATTATCACAATTGCAACCATCACTAAGTATTGTCACTTTTATATCACCATCGTTACCATTGTCACATTACTATTGTTACCATTATTGTATTGCCACCATTATTTCCATTATCTCAAACTCTGTCATTATCATCAATGTCACCTCTTTTTTTGTCATTCACCTTATTGGTCATTGTCAACATCACTAAATGAACTTTAATTAAGAAGTAAAAAAACAATTTTTTTGATTTAGATTTAGCATTAAAATTTAAAACTATACAAAATTGAAACTACAAATTATAAAATTAAAAGACATAAAATATGTTTTCGTCCCTGAAAATATTTCGAAATGTTGGTTTTGGTCCTTATAAAAATTTAATACATTTTTAGTCCTTGCATTTACTTAGAAGCATGTGTTTTTAGTCCCTAATGAAGGGTTAAAACCACATCATCTTTGGTAAATGTAGAGACTAAAAACATAATAAATTTCCATAGAGACTAAAATCAACATTTGAAAATATTTTGAGAGACTAAAAATATATTTTATCTAATTAAAAAATAATTTTATTTTTTAAAATTTCAAAACTTATGAATGGCAATCATATCAATGAGGACTTTAAGAGAAGAAAAAGAAACAATAGTTAAGAGTTTAGTGAAGTTTACTTTTTTGTGTGTACAATGGTGTGACAATCGGAATAAAACCTAAGATTTCATGCAAATTACCTAAACCTCTTATTACTAGGTTGACCCTTATAGATTTTTAGTGATGTTTACTTGATCTCTTAATAACATACTTTCCATCTCCTTTCCTATTCTCCAATTTGCTTACTCAAACAAACAAACAAAAACAACTTAAAACGGGACAAGTAAATTTTGCTTAAATACAATATTTATGATATAAATAATTAAAAAAAATTAGATAATATTAAAATAATTTTATTGTTATTTTTATACAGTAATTTTCAATTAATAGTTTTATTAATATTATTCTCTAATGTTGATGTTAAGTAATTAAAAATAAAATATTATTAAAAAGAAAGTATTTAATACAATTGAATATTTTTAAATAAAAGTTTTGCACTTTTAACTCATTACTTAAAATCAATCTTAAAGATTAATGTTAACAAAATCCTCTAATTGGTTTTATCTACACGCATTTTGTTTATGAAAGAATCATTCAACTGAGACTAGCTAAAACTAGAATTAAGAGCAGTAAATAAAATTTACGGTGCATTCGCTTTGTTTTATATATATATATATATAATAATAATAATAATAATAATAACAGAAGTTATCAAATTACACTTCAAATTGTGAAATTATTAAGTTAATTTTTGAATTGTCAACCATAAATTATATTAAATCATAAGGTTTTAAAATATAATAAAAATAATTTAAATACATTAGATAAATAATATATAATGCTGAATTTAATAATTTTAAACTATAAAATGATCATAATTATCACAAAATAAAATCATAAATCGTTACTACTTTTTTTTTTTTTTTTGTAAAGACCATAGGTATTCTCTATTAGAGATGAGTAGGATTACTTATGGGCAGCAGGGCTCTCCCTCCAAGTATTTAATACAATTACATACTCGTGACTCAAACTTGAGGCCATTGATTAAGTTAGAACAATCTCTTGCTAGTTGATCTACTCGTTCGGTGGTCATTACTACATATGAGAAGCCTTTGTTTAAGAAATTAAAGATATAGTAGTAGAACAGTCATATATGACGTATAGAATAGGCAGCTTCTACAGTGAAGAAGCATTAGAAGCATTAGTGGACCACCTTTTTAAACCCATTAGATATATGGATTAAAAAAACAACGGTTGAGATTGTTAATCAAATCAATAAATTTTAATCATTAATTTTTTTTATTAATATCTCTAATGGTTTAGAGAGATGGTCCACCAATAGAATTTGCCGTATAGAATAAGTCAAGGATGATGTAAAACTCGTGTTTCTCATAAGAATAAAAATAAAATATTTGAATAGGATGTATTTGTTAATGATTATTCAGTTCCTTTTATTTAAACATTTAAGTATATTAAAGATTTCAAAATTTTTAATAAGAAATTATCAACGTAAAAAATGAAAAACGATAAATCTTTAATCATGTGATTCATAGCGATAATATTCATGTATTATAAGATTTAAAATCATCTCATGACTATGGTTACGATAATATAATTTATTCTTAAGATTTTTCTTAAAAAATAATTAAAAAGAACAAAATTACAGAATGAGGTATATGCTCGCGCCACACAAAGAGTCTTTTTTATATTTTGTGGATGTTTATATATATAGTAAACTTTAAAATATACTAATTTCAAACAATTAAATACTTATATATTTTTCTTTTTTGGTGTAATTATAACAACAAAAATATAAAATAATTATTATAATAATAATATTTATTAGCTAAAGCATAGGTCAAAAATAATAAAAATAATATATAGAAAGAAAATAATTTCATAACTTTTCTAACAACTACACATAAAAATAGTTTATTCAATCATATTTAAGTATTTATTATGCCAAAGTAACTATTCACTTTTATATTATAATTTTAAGTTGTCACTTTCGAATAAAAATGTTTTTAAAAAATCTTTTTTATTAAATTGTGTAACTTTTTCGGCTTTAAATATTTATTGATTTAAATACTTAAATTTTGAATTTTGATATATTATATCAAATCAAAGATATTTCTTATAGACAAATTTAATTATAATATTATTATAATCTTAAAAAATAATTTTGAATTTATTATCTAAATTTTAAATTTTAACGTATTATATAATAAAAATAATGCATGTTGACTAAAATAACTTTTAGGCTAAATTGCATTTTTGGTCTTCATGTTTTTCACAATATGCAATTTTGGTCCTCTTGTTTTTTTTAGAAACATTTAATTTCTCTATTTTTAAAAATTTGCAATTTCAATCTCGTAGTCAAATCTCTTGCGTTGACCATTACTAATTTAACGTTAACTCTAATATATCAATACTTAAATAATGTGTTAGAGTTACAGTCAACATTAGAGTCAACGATGACACGTCAGAATCAATGTTAAACTACTAACAGTCAACACAAATGATTTGACGGGGAGACCAAAATTGCAAATTTTTAAAAATATGAGTACTAAATGTTTCTAAAAAAAATAAGAAGACCAAAATTGTAGATTTTTAAAAATAAGAGGATTAAATATCTCTAAAAAAATAGGGAGACCAAAATTGTAGATCAAAAAAATAGGGGGACCAAAATGTAATTTAGCCTAACTCTTATAATTTCATCCTCATTGTTAAATCGAAAAGTCTTAACTCTTTAATTTATTTCTATATATTAAAATAAAATATTTATTATTACTTATGTAAACATCAACTATTTGCTCTAATTTTTTTATTTATAAATTTTAGATACACTTAAAGATACACGAGTAATGCACAAGAAAATTTGCTAAAATAAACACAAAGTCTTAAAATTATAAGCGTTTTTTTGGGCTGAAGACTTTTTCTGCTTGAGACGTCATCTTCTTGTCCCTAAATTTTAATACAACAAAAAAAAGTCTTAAAATTAAATTACGTTATTTCAAAGTCACTCTTTTTTTTAAATCAATTTGTTTAAACTCAAATGGGTAAAGTTTAATCGAAACATAAACATGTCTTAGGATTTGTTTCGATAAATTTTTTTATAAACACTTATAGAAAAAAAATAAAAAAATAATAATACATTTTTGTAAAAAATTAATTTATAAAAATTCTTTCATATTAATTATTCTAAAAAATAATTTTAACTTATATATAAATTAATTTTAATTTTTAGATAAATTTATTTTTTTACTAAAAATGTTTATAAAGAAGTATATCCAACATTTCTTTTAGTTTTTGATTCATGATCACTGTCTGTTCTATGCCTACAGGCCAGTCATGTCCAGAGCTCACTTTGTACGTTCTGCATTGTACCTTCTGTCTTCAGAGGAAGCTCAGCCGATCCTCTCAGAAGTATCAATCAGTGCCGCCCAACAACCAAGCCAATCAATTAATTTTTCCGTGCTGTCAGCAGATTTGAAAATTAAACTGGGACCAAATTATAAATGAGTGCTCTAGTTTTGCCTAATGTGGCTGTTTCACGCTGAAAGCTTCTGCTACTTCTGTTTGGCCTGTTTAGTAACCACTAAACAGTAAATACAAATGCAAGGACTGCACGCGCCCACAAAGAAAAAAATGGCATCAATGCATGTCCAACCAGCACAACTTCACCCCATGAAGCTGACAATTACGACAAACAAACCCAAACCCTCTCACGTCACAAATCAATGGAGAGAATAGGAGACACACTTTAAACCACTCCCTGGCCTATGCATCCTAGGGGAGGCCACAACCTACTCTCATAGGCTATACAATATGTCAACCTATGAAACTTCTCACAGCAATTCCACACCACCCAACCGCCCAATCCAAAGGACAAACAAGTATATTCATACATTATGTTATGATCAAGACTTAGCTAGGAGGATGTAACTTTTGGGTTTGGATTTGATCATTTGAACTTTGACGGTTTCAATTAAAAGTGGTCCTCCTTCCGACTTCTTGTTGGGTTGGACCATTGGAACACATGGGTTTTCTGGTCTTAAATTACATGGAATTTTTGTTTGACAAGGAATTAAAGAGATGCCTTGTTTTTTTAGGTGAACACAGTATTTTTCAATCAAAAGTTGAGAACTAAGTGTGTGTTTGGTTAGCCGTTGGATTGAGATAAATGGACGTTCAATGTCAATGACACAATTTTTTTTTCTCCATTTGATACTTCAGAACGCATAAACATTTGTTTGCATCATTTCAAACAAATTCATAAACACATCCTAATTCATTAAGATATTGAGATTTATTTAAAAGATTTACCTCTTCTAACAATTTTTTTATATATATATGAACTCAAAAATTGGATATCTGATCATATACTTAAAAAAAAAATTATCTATCAATCATGTCACAACATGTTTGTAAGAGAGACCTTGTTTGATTCTAGCATCATTGGCGCAGAGTATAGGGAAACCATGGGGGTGCACCGGCCCAGAAGCCTCGTGTGTATGTTGGGGCATCACGTGGAACCCTTAACACATTTCTAGCAATCGCTGGCAGCAACTGCCAGTTTGATTTTGTGAGTATAGTGCAGGGGGCAATGCTTCTAAGTTTGAATTGTTGGGACTCTATCTTCGCGCGTGGCTCAAACACAGACCATAAAACAACAATATTCAATCTTTCCTATTTGTTGCATGATTAAGCATCTGAATATATTATAACCAAAACCAACGCCCATAGGGAAGGGAAACATTTTTGGTTAGTTTCTGTCTGTGTATAATGCTATCAATAATTTGTTAATTGCTTTTTATTCATTTATCCTTGCGAGATAGATACCGCATATTTTGAACTATAATTCTCTGTCTGTACCCTTTGTCGGTCTTTTATTGATTTCTGCATCCGTGTCTGATTCTGATGTGCAAAGAGAATGAGCTTGTAAAAACTTTTTTAATTTTTATAATTATTTTTTTATTTTTATTAAGTTAAACTATTGAGTAATTCCTGAAATTTTAAATAATTTTTAATTGGGTTATGTGACTAAAATTCTATGAACTCGAGCATTGACTAGAATAAAACAAAGTGGAATACCCGTATAAACATAATTTATAAAATAAATTAAATAAATTAATAATAATTTAAATTAAATAATTATATAAATTTTTATATCACATAATATTTTTTGTAAATTAATTAAGTTTTTAAAATTATATAAATAATATTTATACAAATGCTATATCTCAGTAATGCACATATGCTATATCTTAGTAATGCACATATATTAGTCTGTTAAATATTATTTATCATATATTAACTCTAATGCCACATTATAGTTAACATTAAGGCATTAACGGTCAATAGATGAATATTTAACGATCAAACCAAAATTGTAGATTTTTAAAATTTGGGAGACTAAAATAGCAAAAATAAAAATATAGGGACTAAAATTACAAATTTTTAAAAATTGGAAGATGAAAATTACGAAATTAAAAATGGGTAGACTAAAATCACGAATTGAAAATTATAGGGAGACCAAAAGTGTAATTCAATCTATTTTTTTTATCATATTATAGGTGCAAAGTATTTATTGGTTTTATCGATAACTAATTTCTGCTGGAGAATTTGGCTAACCACTTTTAATAAGGTATCTTCTTCCAACCACTTTTTTTTATCCTTAAGGCTCAAACTCAAGACCTTACTGGACTAATATAATGTTAGTAAATTAAAAGTTAAACTATTGAGTAAGTTCCTGAACTTTTAGGTAATATTTAATTAGGTCTCTATGCTATTTTTTTAATTGAGTCCTTAATCTTTTGTTTTTTTTAATTTGGTCCCTAAGGTTAGATGACAATCAGACAAAAGTTAATCCCAGGGACTCAATTAAATTTTTTTAAAAAATTAAGGACTCAATTTAAAAAAAAATAGTATAGGGGCCTAATTAAAAATTGTCTGAAAGTTTAGGAACCTACTCAATAATTTAACCTTTTTATTATGTCACTCATCTTACTTTATGTTTTTTTTAATTTTTAATTGTAAAAAGTTATCAGAATTTAATGCATAAAAGAGAATTATGTCATGTAATTGCACACTAACCCTATGTTTGTTTTGGTTGAATTAGGGTGGAGGAAAACAGAAAAGAGGGAGATAGAAAATCAAAATTAAATTTTTATTGTTTGATTGAGAAGAGAAATAGGAAGGACAAAAGTTATTTCCATGGGACTAAAAAAAATATTTCCCTTACTCTAGAAATGAAATGAGAGAAATTATCTCATTCATTTTTTTTTTTTTGGGTTTAATTTTTAAAAATTTTTCATAATATATTTTTTAAAAAAAATAATAAATAATTTAATTTTAAGAAATTATATTAAAAAATTATATTTTTTAATTATTATAAACATATTTTTGTATATAATTCATTTATTTTTTTTATTCTCTTTTATATTCAACCAAATAAGTAAAGAAAATTTCTTTCACTTTTTTTCTTCCTATTTTTATCTATCCAAATAACATATATTTTTTATTCTATTTCTCCAATATTTTTACCAATCTTATTTCATTTTTTTTCTTTTTTCATTCATCATCCAAACAAAAAATAAGATACGGTCCCCATATTAAATTAAGTATTAAATAAGTGGATCTTTCGAGCGAACCGCCTGCCGTACTTCGATTCCTACTAGCATCAAACCTCTCCTGGGAATCTATTTTGATAAGCACTATGAATGCCACGTTGATGAATGTAATACTCAGATTGTCTAAATCATTAGCAATGTCGATGTAATCTTAGTGCTAAAATCTTCTATAATAGTTTTTGGGCCAACTAATTAATGACGTACCTTAATCAAATTAAGGCTCCGTTGTTGTTGTTTTTTTCCTATTCTTATTTTTAATAAAATTTAGTTTCAAAATTAAGATTATATCAAGTTCTTAACATAATTTACAAACCAATCTAATACTTTCGGAATCGTGTCTTTGCGGGACAGTTTTTTATGTTAAAGTCTTTTAAGTTTTTATTATTACTTTTACTTATAATCTTGTAATCAACTTCCTTACAAAATTATATCAAAAAAATTAAAATTCCTTACGAAATGTCTCAGGTTGATTTTGTTCTTTTTTGTTTTTGAGGTACCGGATGAATTTAATTTAATAATATTTCAATATATATAAACTGATCATCACAACTAATACGAAAATATCTTCTACTTTAAGTCATTAATTAGTTAATGAGCAATTTTATTTTGACAACAATTTTTTTTAACATCAGAGAAAGATAAGAAAAGAAAGAAAAATATGACATAAAACAAGTTATATAAAAATATTCTTTTTAGAATGTAAATGTGTAAAATTTATGTTTTGTTTGGTTGAGAGAAAAGAAAGTAAAAAAGGAGAGAAAAATTTAAAATTTAAATTAAATGAAAAATGAAAAGATAAAAAAATATATATATATTTTTACGAGTCAATTTTCTTTTCTTTTTTTTTTTACTTTTTTTTTTTCCAATCAAACACTTTTTATTTTTTTAACTTCCCTTTTCACCTTTTTTCATATACAGGCTAAGTTCATTTATCGAAATTTCAAAGCGAGTAGAGGAATAGAAAATCCGGAAACGGGGTGGACCCACCCTGCTCCAAGTCTTTGATTTGACTGCAAGTTCTTTACGCCAACTGAGAAGTGTACCTTCAGATTTGCTTTCCATCTCTGTGACTTAGTTGGCCCCGTAGTGAAAGCACCTTCCTGAGATAACAACACTTGGACTTGTTCTACCCACGTTTACGGTACGTGTATGTAACGCTCCTCTTTCATATTCTTTTTTTGAGTTTCATTTTGAGTAAGTCTCGTTTATTTTAACTTTAAAAAAAAAAAATATATATATATATATATATAATTATAATTATAATTATAAACACGTATTTTAACATAAATTTATAGTTAAATTAAATTAATTTAATATATATTTTGATCATATTCAAAAATTTAAAATTAATTATATCAAAATTAATTTTACTCAACTTTAAAATAAATAGGTCATAATTTAATTATATAAAGTGCATGTTTGAATAAAAGTTACACTTTCTCTTCTATATCATTTCACCACGTTTTTTTTTTATCACATCACTTATTTTATTTGTAATTTTTTTCTTTATATTTTCGTTTTTGACCCAATATAATATACTCCAAAATGGGATGGATATTTAATATTTTTGTTTGAATAAACAAATATATTTCCTGTTTATTTGGAATTAGAAGTTTTTACCCTTTTAATGAAAAAACATATGTTTTAATATAATTTTTTATTAAAATTAATTTGAACACATCTTAATTATATTAAATGGTTTCAAAATAATTCTATTGAAATCAATTTTATCCAACTATAAAATAAAAGATCTCTTAAATTTTTTTTTTAGTATAGAAAACAGATTTATAATTAAAATTTATGTTTTAATACTTTCATTTAAAAATAAAATTTTGACATTTAAAAAAAAATTATTTCAATAAGATTGTTTTTTAAATTTCCTTTCAAATCCTGGACAGCTGGACTTCATCTGCGTCAAATGCCTTAAAAAATGACAAAAGCTATTTTAGGTTAGGGTTTGTTTTGGAGTATTTGAAGATGGAGGAGACAGATAGAAAGGAAAAAGAAAAAAGAAAGTGATAGATATTACAAGTGATGTGATGAAAAAAAAAAAAAAAAAAAAATTAGATAGAGATAAAAGAAAGATAAGTATACAAATATAATTTTTATTTAGGTTATCAATTCCCTTTAAATGGTACAAATGGACAATTAAAAACCTGTTTGTTTCCTACTTCTTATCGGAATTCGCAGACTAGCATTGCACGGAAGGATCTCCCGCCTCTTACTATAAATACAAACGGCATCGGGAAGTGATATTTGGCTATTTGCTTTCAAAACCGTGTGATTGCATGAATTATTTTTTGTTCTATTTTTAAAAACAGTAAAAATATTTTTTTATATACAATGGCCATAATAAGATTTGAATTTAAAACTTCACACAAATTATCTAAACTTCTACTACTAGGTCAGCCCTAATGGGTATAGTAGGAAACATCTAATCATTTTGTTGGGAAAACACATAAACAGTAACACCAAATAGAAATAATAGAATGACATAATTTATTTAACGTGATTTGGCACTTTTTATCTACGTTCACGAAAACATCTCATTTATTCTCTCAAATAAGATTACATATCATTACAAGTTTCTTGGACAAACTTGTAAAACTCTCCCTTCATGACCACCTTCTCTCTTAAGGTGGTGGATGGTTCTTCTCATATCAAGAATCTATATTTATACAATTGCATCCTAATATTAAAAGAGGAAACAAATCTTTAAAAAATCCTAAAGATTTGAAATTGAAAAATAGAATTATTTCCTAACAATTACTTCCTCAATTAAAAATTTCCAACTCCCACTTTTGCTCCCGTCATCATGGATGCTTGTCGCAATCATCTCTAATATTGCTTCTGCTTTGCAAACTTTGTATGTTCCTCGTCTCTGCTCTGCTAGTATTGGATGGTGACACTTCTTGTACTTGTACCGTTGTTAGTTATCAAGACATGTCACTTGACTTCCCAATTGCCAAGAGGACTTTTGACACAAAAATTTGCGCCACTATTAGTTATCAGGACACATTGCTTGACTTATCGTCACCAAAAAGACTTTCGATACAAGGATCCCACAGAGATCCACCATCGATACTCGACTCACATGTCACCAAATTGCACAACCATAAGCTCTAATACCACTGTTGGCGAAACACATAAACACCAAATAGAAATAGCGAAAAGACACAATTTATTTAACGTGGTTTGGTACCTCTTACATACATCTACGAAAACATCTCATTTATTCTCTCAAATATGATTACATCTCATTACAAATTTTTTGGACAAACTTGTAAAACCCTCCCTTCATGACCACCCTCTCTCTTAAGGTGGTGACCCCTTCTACAGGTCGGGTGGTTCTTCTCATTCCAAGAATTCCTATTTATACAACTTGCATTTTAATATCAAAAGAGGAAACAAATCCTTAAAATAAATATAATATTTTTAAATCTAAACAAAATTCTAAAGATTTGAAATTGGAAATTTGAATTATTTCCTAACACATTTTATTTATCGTCTTAATGGTTTATTGAAGAGATTAGTAAAGATTCAATTTAGAATATTGTTATATAGATTTAAAGTTATGATAATCTTATGGGTGGATTGGGTAGAAAGAAAAGAGAAATAGGGAAAAAAAAGTAAAAAAAATATACATAATAGTAAATATGATAAATAATTTGATGGAAAAGAAAAAAAATGAAAAAAATACGATAAAAATGAGATGAAAGAGAAAGTAAGTATATATTTATAATTTTTCATATATTTAAACTATAAGCAATGTTATCCATCCCTATTACGTAAGTAATTCCTAAAAAGAGATGTCTATTCCATGAGATTTTATATTATAGCTTTAGGAAGGTTCAAACCCATACTCAAAAGAATACGAAAAAAACCTACTAGGGTCGGTCGTGGAAGGTTGAGATAGTATGCATAAAATCATAGGTTCTAACATCAGTGTGATTATTGTACACAAAATAAAATTCACATAAATTTCATTAAATAGGAAGTAAAATTAAATTCATTAAATAATGAATGAAACCAATAAACTTAATAGGGTGCATTTTTTTTTCTATGTGTACAATGGTTGCATTGTAATTAGAAATAGGGCCTACATAATGGTTTTTAATAGGGTCTACATAAATCTTACTTAATAAAAAATAATGTGTTGTTAACATTGTTCAAATATAAAGTGTGTTTGTTTAACGTGGATCTTACTTTCTAATACATATTAAACGTCAATGTCACATTGTCACTCTCATGGGTCAATAACGTTTAATATGACACTTGAAATCAAACACACCATATAGAGATGTGAATATGTGATGGATTTTCTTGTGTTAAGACTAGGTTATATTTAAATTTTATGTCCATATCCTTACAAGCAGAGAGATATAAACAAATTTTAAACACAATATATTATGTACATGAGAAAATTCATTCCCTTATAAAGATATATTACTAGTTACCAGTATTTTTTTAGTTCAAATGATAGCCACGTAATTTGATTTCCTTAAGAACAGTATTGAGTTTGAGTGTTATAAATAAAGAATATAGATGTTAGGTGAGTTTGTGTCATACTCAATAGGCTTGTCAACATTTAATTTAAATTAGCTGAAATTAAAAATAACTTTCAAATACTAAGATTTTATTTTTTTTAAATTATACCCTAGCAATACTAAACAGGGAATATCTTCCTCTACACCGTCAAATTGCATGTTTGGATCAAATTTGTAAATTTTCATTTATAATTTTTTTTTTAATTGATATCCTCGCAAAAATAATTGTAAAATTAATTCTTTGAAAAAAGTTCCCTATAATCAATCACGGATTGGTAGTGAAATGTTCTACTTCTTCAGACTTAAATATAAGCAAAATTAATTAATTTTTACACTAATTAAAAAGTTAGTTAATATCATTTAATTCTACTAATCACATTCAAAAAATAAACTTTTTGCTTAAAGTCCCTTTCATTAGAACTTGATATGAAAAATAAAAAAGAATAATTAAAAATAGAATTTCAATTAATTGAAGAATATTGTTTAGATGATATCATTAAATAGGATAAAAATAGTTAAAATTTTCAGTCTACTAAACTTTTTTTTTTTGTTTTGTTGCCTATAATTGAGTCCACAAAAAGTATATATGATAAGTATTTCAATATCAGGCTTTAGAAAATAAGATCATCATTTATTACTTGTATGTATATTCTTTCAGATATTAAACGGAGTATATTACACATTAAGTGAATTGCATTTTATTTTAATTTTTTAGAACTAAAATCCTAGCAATGAAAGAAAGAAGGCATATTTAGGAACCGAGAATCACTCCGTAATCGTCGAAAATCCTAAATGCGACAATAGGATCTAAGCAGTGGATGAAGCCAAATTGGAAGGTGTAGAAGAGTAGCATAAGTAAGTGGATTTTATTCCGTGAAGAAGTGAGTGGAATTTGAATTGAATGCGCGTGAGCAGGAGTGGGTTGGTGGGGGTGGGGATTTGAGAAAACAAAGAAGAAGTAAACAAGGAGGCAATTGGGTCGGCAAAAAGGCAAACACTGATACGGACACGTTAGCCATTGTTCCCAACACCTTGTCCCATACCCGCCAGGCCCGGACGACTCCCCTACCCTATTCCCCTGTCTCTCTCTCTCCCTCCCTCACTCTCCCATTCCATCTTACGATACCCAGCACTTACTCTTGAGATCTCTCATCACTATATATACGTTTCCCCACTCTTTCTTTTCTTCTTCTTTATTGTTGGATACTATATACTATACAACATACCCACTTAACATTCATTGCATTTGCATGGATGGAGCTTCAACTGGGTCTCGCCCTCCCAACCAATCCCTCCAAACTCCTCGACCTCAATTCTCGTGCCCACGACCCCAACTTCCCTTTCAACCATAAATCCCATGCTTTCCACAAGAAACGTAGCTTTTCCCAACTCTTGGAGCATGCAGCAGAAAGTAGCCGCAGAGACGCTACGCTTCCTACTCTGTCTCTCCTCCCTTTAACGCCAAACCACGATGATGATGATCATGATCCACGCAGCCACTGCTCTAATATCACCGAGTACGAACCACTTTCACAAATAATTGCAAGTTCAAACTCTTTTCACTTTCTCTTCTTCATTTCGTGTTGGGTGGTTCAAAAACTCTTGTTATTGTTGTTTAATTAGGAATGAGGAGGAGGAAGGTGTAGAAGGTCCAGTGGGTTGGCCACCCGTAAACTACTGGAGGAAGAAACTTCGTGTTAACGAGGTTGCAGGGAATGATGATCACATGGTATGGGTTGATCATCATCATCATGGCCATGGTTCTGTTGGCGACGGAGGATCGAATACTCTGTACGTGAAGGTGAAAATGGAGGGTGTGGGAATCGCACGGAAGGTTGATCTCGGCATGCACCAATCGTTTCAGATGCTCAAGGAAACCTTGATGGACATGTTTGGAAAATGTACGTATAACTATATATATGCCAAAGTTGATCCATCCTACGCCCTGTTCCAAATTAAGGATTAATTGAGTGATGGGATTAACTCTTTATTTTTATTTTTTTCTCTTAATCTGCGATTGCGTTGAAACTGGAAACAGGTCATCAACAATCAAATAGCTATGAACTGGCTTATGAGGACAAAGAAGGTGACTGGCTTCTTGCAGAAGATGTACCATGGAGGCAAGTGCATCCTACCCAAGTGCCTATGACCAGGGACGGATTCAGGGAGGGACAAGCAGGGCCTTGAACCCCCACCCTCCCTTTCGTTCTTTGAAAATTATATATATTATTTTTTGAAATTAATTTTTTATGTTTTAATAATTATAATTAAAATATTATTTTTAATTATAAAAATGATAAAAAATAAGTTTAAAAAAAATAATATTTACAATTTAAATAACAACATGATATATTTAATTATTATAATTTAAGGTTTATTATTATTTTTTTTTGCCCTCTCTTTAATAGGATTCTGATTCTCAAACAAATCAAAACCCTTTCAATTGATTATTAATTCACCTCGTTCCACGTAACAATTAATGATAATAAAGTTATGTTTGGATAACATTTGAAAAAATACTTTTGTAAATTATAATGGATAATTTTGAATTTTAATGTACAAAATAAAAAAAGAAAAAATTGTTTTTTTGAGAATAAAAATATTTTTTGGTTCTGTCAATTGAATTCCAAGCATACACTAAGGATTTTGCTAACCATTATTGTAGGTTAGAATGTTTTGATTGAAAATCAATTGAAAATCTATTGATAACATTACAGTTTATATTTTTTTAATAAATTTTCTTGTTTTTTCAAGTAAAACCATTAGCAAAACAGTAATAATAGTTAACGATATCTTGGACAGAAAAACATTATATATATATATATATATATATATATATATATATATATATATATATATATATATATATATAGATTCCAAGTATAACTAACTAATATATTTGGGTTCTGTTCTGCAGAAGTTTCGTTCGGTGTGCACGAAGACTCAAATTACTGAAGAGCAGCGGATAAATGGCAACAAAATCTTCAATCTTCAGCCTGTCAACTTTGTCAGCTCAGCCTTAGAAAGCCAGATGACGGTTTTTTTTTTCTTTCCCTTTTTGGTTAACTGTATCTAATCCAGCTTTGCGTGGAAGCGTAACAACTTCCCAGTACGTAGTTTGTGTATGAAACATATTATTAATGTTTTGTTATAGTAGTTAATAACAATATGAATAGTATAAATACCTAGTAAAAGCTTATGACCAACAGGCATTTATATTTAGAGTTATGATTTGTCGACATTTTTTTTTTTAAACATCTTATTAATACTTATTATTTTTTTTTATCTTTCTCTTCATGAACCAACGAGTAGTTGGATTTGATGTTATTAGACTCAAGTCCCTTAAGCAAGGGTTTGGATCCTTATTGGTGTCCACTTACGAGTGTCAATAGATCTTCCAAAGGAGATTAAAAATTAAAGTAACTGATTCGAATACTCTGTTGTAATAATAATAAAAAAATCTTACATGTGTCCACTAATATTTTTGTTATATATATTTATACTTTGAGCTTCTTTTTATTCGTTTACTTCTGGAGAAAAATGTTATATTTTTATTTATTTATTCATTTAAAAGCTTAAAACAATAATACATATTATATTTTAAAGTACGGTGTTATTTTTACTAAATCTTTTAATATTTTTTTCCTATAAACTTATAAATGAGCTAATCCCTCCTATTACTAATTTGGTATTTGGATTCACGTTGGAGCATTTGTAATCACATCGAAATATTAGGCCCCGTTTGAGGTGATTGCAAGTTTTTGGTTTTTGGTTTTCAAATGCAATTTTCGAAACAAAACGTGTTTGGCTAAAATGAAGCTGAAATGGTTTTTAACTCAATTTCAAAACACCTTTACATTCATTTTCAAAACCAAGAAAAAAGGATTTGTGAATTTGGTTTTTAAAAATAAATACATATCATTATATTTGACAATAGCCTTTCTTGGCACCACCACTACCACAACCACCGCCATTGTCACCACCACTATCACCGCCACCATTATTGCTGTCGCCATCTCCGCAGTCACCGTCACCACCACCACCATTGCTACCACCACCACCACCATCATCGCTGCCACAACTACCAAGACTACTGGCATTGCCGCCACCATCACCACTGCCACAACTACCACTCATCATTGCTGCCACAACTACCACGACCACTAGCATCACCTTCATCACCACAAGCTTCATCACCACTACTATCGTCACTGTCACCACCACGATCACGATCACGACTACTAACGCTGCTGCCACCACCATAAGCAATGTCACCACCACCATTGACTTTGCCACCACCATCACCATTGGCACTGCCACAATCACCGCTAGTATTGCCACAACCACTGCCGTCGGCACCGCCATAACCGTCACTGTCAGCTTTACCACTACCACCACCATCATTGTTGTCGTCACCACTACCATTGTCGTCACTACACAAACATATTTTTAAACTAATTTTAACAGAATAAAAAATTTCAAACTGAGTTTATTTTGAAACCAAAAATTAGAAAAAAAAACTAACTAATTTTTAAAAACTAAAAACTGGTTGTAGTTTTTGAGAATTTCAAAACTCACAACCAAAAACCACTCCAAACGGGCCCTTAGCTAATGTGGTTTTAGGTAAATATTCATATGTTTGATCTCGTATTAAAAAAATTGATTTTGGGTCAATTTGTTATATAAAAAAAAATGATTCTGATATAAAATAATCTAGTGACTTTTTTTAGAGATTTAAAAAATAGAAGTTAGTTTATGTTTGTTTACAATCATAAAAATTAATCTTTTTTAAAAGAAGCAACTAATTTTATGAGAAGCTATTCAAAATAGTTAGTTTTAATAAGATTTTAGATTCTTTTCAGCTTTTGATTATTATAAAAAGCATAAAATAATCCAGTGAGTTTTTTTTTTAGATTTAAAAAACAGAAGTTAGTTTATGTTTGTTTACAATCATAAAAATTATTTTTTTAAAAGAAGTAACTAATTTTAAGAGAAGTTATTCAAAAGAGCTTTTAGTTTTAATAAGATTTTAGATTCTTTTCAGCTTTTGATTATTTTAAAAAGCTGAAACAAACACATAAACTAAAGATCAAGTGTATAATTTAGTCCCTATATGTGTTGCAAATTCTCAAATTGGTTTTTATATGTAAAAACTTATTAAATCGATCTTTATACATGTCACGAATTCTTAATTTGGTCCCTACCATTATGACGCCGTTTATATATTCTTAATTTAGTTTTTATACATGTAGCGCATTTTTAATTTAGTCCCTATAGGTGCAGTGCATTCTTAATTTAATCCCTATATATGCAGTGTATTCTTAATTTGATTCCTATAATATAGGAACCAAATTAAGTATGCTCTGCACGTATAGCGACCAAATTAAGAATGTGCTACACATATAAGAACCAAATTAAAAATTTGTAAACGAGAGAAACTAAATTGAGAATCCACAACATGTATAAAAATCAATTTAATAAGTTTTTTTGTATAGAGACTAAATTGAGAATCTGCGATATATGTAAGGACTAAATTATATGTTTAACCAAAACTAAAAAGGAAGTGATTATTTTTAAAAAGTAATAATTTTTTTTATGAAAAAAACCATAACTAATGGGTTCTTTAAGTCTAAAATTGATTTTGAGTTAAAAGAATATTGCGTGTTTGGTTATACATTAATTGCGGATGTGTGTCAAAATGGAAGCAACTAATAGTTGCTTCTATGTTTTTAAGGGAATAACTAATAATTGCTTTTGCCTTTTTATGGTAATTTGACTTGAAAACTTTGATAATTAACATAGATCCAAACACATACTTTAGATATTTTTGTGTTGGATCAAAAGTTTTATACTAAATTTTATTACTAATAATTTACTTTTATAATAAAAATATTCAAACACAAATCACATTACTTTAAAATTAATTTTTATAAAAACCCATTTTGTGAAATTAATTTTTCAAGTACTCACTCGAACACATACTTTGACGTAGGGTGTAGTAGCATGTCTAACCCATGTTTTTTATCATGCAAAAGAATAAATATACTATTAGATAGGAAGAGATGAATTCATTTACAAAAACATAATCACCATGCAATGCATTTTATAAGGCATTGTATGAGGCTATTGTACCATTGAGAAATCGGAAAAGATTTCTCTACATTTATGGACTCAAGATCAAGACCTAACTGTCATAAGGTTCATAGAACTCTTAACAATATCCAGCAATTTACCTTTAATTAAAAATAATATTGATTCTAGGAAGCCAGATCGACCATATAGTAATCGGCCTTATTACCATTCAAAGCTTCTCAATTTTTCTACCCACAACTAAACCATAATGATTACGATAATGATCTAAATTTAAAAAAGTTTGGTCCAGAACGAGTAATTAATCGCTAACCCAGCCAAGAATATATGTTAGACTACACTCGAGAAAGGAATCTACATGAGAAGAAATAGGGGAAATGGGGATTCATGTTCTCCATTACAGGGCGGGCAGCCCATCTGCTGAGTCCAGATGATTTTTCTTTTAGTAAGGTTCAACTTTGAAGGAAGGCGCACACACACATACAAGACTCATCCAATAAGAGTATAAGAGGTGAAAGAAATAAATATTAACCATAAAATAATATTTGAATAATTAAATTTGTTTTAATTAATTTTAATCAACCATTCATTTTAATTATATAGTTGAAATTCGCTTCTCTCACACATGTTTCTCACCTAATTATCTCTTCTATATAAATAAATAGATAGACACACACAACAAATCATAACTGAAGCAAATGTATACATGACAATTATTATTGCTACAACATATTACGTAATAGTTTGTGAGTAACTAGGGCATATTGTTTTATTATGGACTCATAAATATATTAATCTTTGCAAACAAGTACCAAAATTAAATAGAGAATAGCATTCATAGGTATATTAGTCCCTCATATATAGACGATAGCGATGAATAATGTAACTTCTGAACTTCAGCTATTAACCAATTTATTTTTCATGTTGGTAACAGATTAACACACCAATTAGAAAATAGAATACGAAAATACTGAACTTTAGCTATTAACCAATTTATTTTTTATGTTGGTAATCAACTGTTTTTATTACAAACTCGCGAATCAAACTCATTTCATTCACATCTTATGTGAACCAATCCATATAAATCTGAAATTAAATGAACTGAAATTTTGCTAACCTAGGCTCATGAGTTGTGAGACACATAGACGGATTCATAGACGCATATTGTCAGTGTACCAACAAACATTTGCTTATTGCTATTTATAGGTGTTAAGTGGCTAAATTTCCTTTGTACTTCGTTTGACTTATGAAAGAAATAAAAAGAAAGAGAGAGAGAGAGAGAGGGAGAAATAAAAGCCAATCATTTATATAATTGTAAAAGTGGAAAAAAAATTTAAATATAAAGACATTTTTTTATATTTTTTTATTCAAATGAGGGTAAATAGTCTTTAACTCTCACCCACTATTTCCATTACAAATTTTTGTTAGGGAGGGAATTTTTTTTCATGCAAGTCTCACAATTTTATCTCTTTGCGCCGATACTTTTTTTTCTCAACCAAACCAAAAAGATACTCTAATTCCATCCAATTTTTGTCTGTAGCATTTTTTTTTATCTCATTTTTATCGAGACAAACAAAGGCTTAGAAATGAATTTAGGATGAAGCAACTATGGACTTTGTTTCCTCCATACTCTTTTTCATTGTGCGTGAATATGTGTGTGAAGAGTACTTTTATCATGAGAGAGTGAGAAAAATGAATCATGATGATCATTAGATCAAATCATAAAAGATTAATATTAAAAAATAAAGTTATGTGAATTTTTTAAATGGTCTTGTACTCATTAAATAACATTTAATCCTAATCATTCATATATATATTTGTATGGTCCAAATTTACTCTCTTCATCTTCTCACACAAATACACACACACATTCTCTCTCATACAAATGCTTATCTCACTTTATACGAAATCTCTCTCTCTCTCTCTCTCTCTCACATATACAAACTAGGGGTGAGCATGACCCAACTCGTTCCACTAACTCAACTTGGTCTGAGGTTCATTTTGACGAGCTCAAGTTTTGAAATTCAATTTGATGCATTTTGAGGACAAGTTTGGGTTATGTTTTGAGTCGTCGTAAACCAATTCGGAGTCCTATATTCTCTTGAAAAATATAAGTTTTTTTTAACAATTGTATATTAATAATAAAACTTTTAATTTAATAGATAATATTTTGTATAACATGATATTATGTTTATAATGATATTATTTATTTTAAAATATATATTGTAAAATATATCTTAATTGAAGTTTTATACATCTTTTATTTTACAATTTAACTATACATAATGTTAAGATTGATATATTACATTAAAAAGTCTAACCGTCCCAGTTTTGTCCTATATATTTCTAGTCTTGATTGGATCAGGTTCTGGTTCAAATAAATGACCCAATCAAAATTTAGGACTGGGTAGGGACAAAGATAAACCCATCCAAATCACGTCCCTTGCCCACCCCAAATACAAACACTTATCTTACTATATACACCCTCTATGTCTATGTATGTATCTATATCTATATCTATCTATCTATCTATCTATTTATGTATCTATCTATTTCTGTGTGTGTGAGGGGATCAAATTACACCAATGTAACTTATACTAATTATTACACTATTGAATAAATTTTAATTGAACAATTTTTCCTCAAAAACTACTAGTGGATTGAAATTTTCTTTCACATAGATCATATTTATAAAAATTCATATTAATCCAAACTTATATATATCTCATTCATATACATCAACATTGACATAATATGTACTTTTAAAATATATGAGTATGAATTATTTGGTTATCTTTTTCTTATTGTTTAATTTTGACAATATTTAACATAAACAATCAAGATAATGTATAGTTATAATAAAACGTCTGGATTGATAAAAATCACATTCTATATTTAAGTATCTTTTTATTCTTGTTCAATTTTGACAACACTTAATGTTAACAATCAAGGTAAATAAATAGTTATAATACAACCATTGGATCAATAAAAATCATATTCTATATATGTGTGTATAATGGTAGGAGTATGTTTGAGATACAAATACCTTCCCCAAACCTAATCTCAATAATAGTTGAACTACAAAGTTAAAACTTATAAGTTTATAGGAAAAGTATGTTTAGTTGTTAAAATTCTTACTTTTTCATGTCGTTTAATGTTTATTTTTATGTATTTTTTTATTTAAAAATGTTTTATATATAATATATTTAAAGAAAAAATATGAAAAATTTGTATAAAAAGAGAAGGGAATATATTAGACAGCAAGTGGTTTCTCTATAGATTTTCAAACCTTAAGAGTTTGTTTGGTTGTCAGAATATGATAGGATAGGATATAAGAATAGGATAAGAATAAGATATGATAAAAACACGATAAGCTTTAATCCTGGTTCAATGCACAACAAGTAACATTATTGTGTTATGTTATCTTGTATTTGACACGAACCAAATAATGATAGTGGAGGTAGTAGTAGCAATGACGATGGTGGCAGTGGCAGCAACAATGGTGGTGGTTATAGTGGTGGCAACGAAGATGACAACGATAGCGACAATGATGGTGATAGTGGCAGCAACAATAGCGATAGTAGTAGCGACGACAATGATGGTGGTAGCGACAGTGATGGTGGAGGCGACATGGGGTGGTGGTGGTGAGAGGGAGAGAGAGACTATTATATCCTATTGCTTTTTAACTCGGCTTTCTCCTCAACATAAAAAATACACTACACCAACAAGATAGGATAGGTAGTAAGTTAAGAAAATTATATCCTATTGATATACCAATCAACTTATTACAATAGGATAAGATAAGTTATCTTATCATATTATATTTTGACCACTAAATGAGTCCTACCGAACGAAGTTAGGTATCAAATTTTCGAATGAAAATAAATGTGAGTTTAGAAGGTAAAGTGGATAAGGTGGACAAAACCCACCTTACCTCGTTCCCATTGATAACTATAGTCTATCGTCATATATTTCCATAGATTTTTCTATTTGGTATTCGTGGACTAGTTAAGTAGCTTTTATTTTCATAGATCTTTTTGTGATATTATAAAAGCTATCCAAAAGTTGCGTCATGTGTTGGTGTAACATAGAAATTTTTCTCACTCAATATCAATCCTATAATTTTGTTGGAAAACAGAATCTATTTTTTTTTAAGCATATTTTTGTTTTTCCCCATACAAATGCAGAAGGATAGGAAAATAGAATCAATTGAGCATGCATAAAAAAAAAGAAAAATAATAATAGTTTAAAGAAATTTTCGACTGTAGAGATTAATCTACAAGTAATAATTTTAAATTTAAGGGTAAGAATGAGAATGAATAAGTTGAAGGTTCAAATAACCTCAAGTAATTACAAAATTGACGAAGAAAACTCATATTAGGTCAAACTAGGTTAAGTACATTTTTTTTTGAGAAATTGTTAAAATGGGCCTAAAAATAGAGAATAATATATGTATGATAAATTCCTTTTTCATTCAGTGTTTAACCTGCACTAAATAAGTTACAAATAGAAATCACACACAAATGATAAAAATACTTTTATGAAAGATGATAATATTAGTGGTTACAATGACGCGCACAATAAAACAGGAAATGGCATTAATAAATGATAATGGGATGAATTGGTGATAGTAACCACACAGGATGAGTTACCGCCAGCCTTTTGAACACTTATGGAATAGTTTCACATCAGACACGGTTCCCGTCCGCCAACAGGTGTCACCAAGTGCAATATGAACGCTGCAATTCGTCAGAAGCAGGGCGGGAGCAGTCACAATCTAATGGTTGGAATAATTTTCACCTTATATATTTATTAAATTTCTAATTATAAAACATATAATTAAGGGTTGCAGATGAAATGCAACTGCAAAGAATCTAAATCCATTTGCTACAAGGCAGAGGCCACGGCGTTTAGACGGGCTGTCCAAGTCTCATTTCAGTTATGCTTTAACCGAGTTATCCGCATGAGATTTTTGTCCTTAGAAATAATTCATTTTAGTCCTTATACACACACTTTTAATATCAATTTAATCTCTACTGTTTTAAACTACCACAAATTAAATAAAAAATGTCAAAAAATATCAATTTGTGGTAGTTTTACACTGTCTATTTTTATTTTGTGAGGGTTTTATTTCAAAAGGTTAAGACATATTGGACGGCAAGGATCAAACCGATGTTAAAAGTGTATGTATAAGGACTAAAACAGATCAATTCTATCTATAGTTATCAAAAAGAAAAATCTACGCAACTATAGAGATAAAAAGGTACTTAAACAAAAAAAGCTATTTACAATAAAATGAGACAATAACGAAAACAGTAGTGATGATAATAGGATCAATAATGGTAGTCATTACAGAAGAGTTATGACAATAATAAAAGTGGTAACATCTATAAATATAATAAAACTATATTTTTTTGTCTCAAAATAAGTGTCATACAAAAAGAAAAAATAAATTCTAAAATAAGTGTTATTTTAGCTTTTCAATGTTAGTATTAATTATTTTTTTCATCTATACATCTCATAGTATAAGTAGAATGCTAGTGTTGTATTGCATCGTTTCCAACAAAAAAAATAAGATTAATTTTGTAAAATTGCTATTCTCTTTTATCTACTTATTAGCTTTTTTTGGTCTGTGTATAAAAACCTAGGATAACACTTATTTTGAGACAAAGAGAGTAATAAAAAAAATCCACGGGTCGACCTAGTGGTAAGAAGTTGGAGTAATACGCATGAGGTCATAAGTTCTAATCTCACTACGACTATTATACACCAAAAAAATGAAACTACCATAAAGAGAATATCTTCTTTTTATTTATTTGTCATTTTCAAAGTTTAAGATAACATTAATTACTTTTTTGTCAATAATATCCTTACTTCTCACTAAATTTTTAATTAATTTATAACTAGTATGCATTTATTTTAGAGTAAAAATAAGAAAAGGTACAATAGAAAACTTCAAAACTTTTTTATAGAAAACAAAAAAATTTATTACATTTCTTAATTCGTATATAAAAACTTTAAATGATACTTAAAAAAAATGGAAGTAGTAATTTTATTTTTTTATTAGACTATTATATTCTTTAATTATTTTTTAAATTATTCATTATTTTGTTCTTTAACTACTCTTTAAACTATTCAATGCACTATCTCTCTCTCCTATTTTATTTTTATTTTTTAAAAAATTAAGAGAGATGCAGAATGTCTCTCTTTCCCCTAATAATAATAAAAGTGATAATGATAGAAACAAAACTTGTATAAAATAGTTATGCAAGTGTAAAGATAAAAGGAAATAAAATTATTTATCTTACGAAATATGTTAGCAACATTCTTTTTTTAACATTTTTTTTACTATTGGTTGAAACTTATTGAAAGTGGGACTTATCAAAATCTGTAAGTTTCAGTAAATTTTAATCAGTAGAGAAAATATTAGAGAAAGTGTGGCCAACACTCCTCCTATCTTATTATATTTGTTTTTAACTAAATTGTTTTTTAAAGATGAAATTTTAATTTTTGAACAGAATATGATAAGTATTAAGATAAATTCATCTTATTATATTAACTAATCTTATCATGCAAAACTTACCAAATAGTGAATTAAAAAATGATAGTTATTTACTGTATTCTTATTTTTATTATGCTAATCACCAAAATTGGTAAGAAACCTGCTAAAATCGGCCGACGAGTGGTGAAATATTAGAGTAGTTTGTATAAGATTATAAATTCTAATTTTAGTGTTGGCATTCTAAAAAAAAGGGTAAGGTTTTTAAATATCTTAAGAGTACCGTGAAAGGTTTAATTATTTTTAAATAAGTTGTAAAATTTTAAATTTTATGCCGTACGGAAATCAATTCAAAGATTAAAGTTCCATGCACCTGATTAAAGAATAATCTGTGTGGACTATTAACGAGACAATTTGTCGGTTATTAGTTTGACAACTTTGCTACACACCTATAAACTATTTTTGATCGGGGAAATACTGGTATCAAAATTGCTGATATTCAAATGCTGTAAAATCCATGGAATAAGAACATGATTTCTTTTACAGCTTGAATTGCCGCATCATCCCATCAAATGCGACATAACGAATTATTTAAATATAATTTTATCACTTAAAAAACGGTTGGAAAATTCATCCTTTTGCTACTCCTTAGTTCCTCCCGAAACGCACGGAGAGAAGAGAGAGGGGAGGGGCAGGCCGCAGAGGGAGGCATCAAGTTCGGAAGTTCCAATTTTCAAAATCCAAATTCAAGTCGTTCCGTACTCTCCGCCACCGCCAACCATACTTTTTTTTAAATAATACTAAAAAGTAAAAATAAAAATAAAAAAAATAAAATAAAAAATAGTAAGGGGGCCACGTCAGGGTCACCGCTTCCAAACCTGGAACTGTTTAGTGGGAAGTGAAGTGAAGCTGTGTCTGTGTCGTAGTGGGTGTTGCTGTCGTGCAATAATAACTCGAGAAGATCAACGTGTTAATCTTGTTGATGTTAATGTTGTCGTTAAGGTTTGGTTAGCCCGTAATATTGACCTTAACTAGCTCCCTCCCTCTTTGTTTTGTTTTTTTTTTTCAGTCCAGAGTCCAACTTGAACAGAACACTATCCTACCTAGGACAGGAATAGGATATTACCACCGATATCAACACCAATTTTCTCTCTTATCCTCTCCCCTTCTATCGCACTTCCCGGGCTTTTAATGGATTTTTCTCGCGGACTTACACCAACTAATCCAATCTCTTTCGCACCTTCTGCAAGGTACTCTTACTATTCCCCTTTTTACGTGGATATATCATAATTGTTAGCTGGTTCGCATTTTTGCGATTTGCAGTGGTGTTTCATTGCGGTGTGGGGCAAAATGCCCTCTTCACAATTCCGAGAGGCGAATTTATTGTTTTATTATTTATTATTTTATTTCTCTTGTTTCTGAAATTTTAAGGTTGGGCAAGATAATGTGGTTTTCCTCTTAACAGAGGTTCTGAGAAGGGTGAATGATTCGTTTGTTACTTTTGTTTGGGGGTAGTGGATTTAAATGATTCCTTTTAGATTCTTTGTGTTCTGTTTTAGATACAGTTTGATTCCAAATTTCTGATTTCGATCCTTCATGATTTATGAGCCGGGTTTAGGAACGGATTATTAATTGCTATTTAAAACCATCCCTTTTAAAAGAATGTCAATTTAACTGCTGCAACTTTAATTGTTTCCTCGTATCATATTTTGATGAAGTTGAAGAAGTTTCAAGAAGCTAATTCTCAACTTAAAGATTTTGTAATTTTCCTCGGAATAGTTGTTTTTCACATCTGTTGGTCGGTGAGCCTTTTATGCAATCCTTCTCAAATTTTTCCATTAGTATTAAGTATTAACCATCATAATGAATTGATTTTACCATATCTTCCTCCTGTCAACTCTATAATTATAATTAATGTCATGTATTGTGGTGGCTTTATGAACGTACTCCGGTTTTGGAAGCTTTAGCTGTTCTGCAGTTCATATTCACCTCTTTGGAAGGAGGTCAGTGGATCACTTTATTACACATAAATGTACCTGAACTCCCTTCCAGAGGGTCATGGAAATGGTATTTGACTGTAACAATCTGGTAGAAACGAAAGTGGTTTGTACATCGAAATATATGAATCAAAATACTTTCTTGCAAAAGATGCTTTGTGCTGTGCGTACAAAACCCTGATGTCTCTAGAAGGAACTTGTATTGCAAAAATGTGAGTAACAATATGGACAGAGCTTTTGTACAAACTACAAACAAAATACCGCTGCTTCCACACTTCGCATTAAGATAAATTTTTTAACTTGTTGGTTATTCATATTTTTGTTTTTTCTGGTTAAATTCTTGTGTGTCTTAAGACAATCAGATTTTAGAGCAAACTTTATATTCTGCATAATGTTATACTAGAAGTTAGATTCATTATTTATTAGCATTGACGATATAAGTGGAAGACTCGGGAGTAATTAGTTGCATCATAAGTTTCAATTATGGCCGCGTAGTAATATGGTAACTCCCTTGCCAAACGTTCTGTTCACAAACTCTGTTTTCTAAAAGAGAGAAACTAGTCGTATACATGTTGAGATTTTGTTTTTTAATGACAAATGTCTACACTTTTCGTATTAAGAAAGTATACTGAAATATCCTTTGTTCATATTTTCTTACTGTCATTTGAAATAACTTCAATGTGAGACTACTTAACAACCATAAGTTTACTTAACTGCATGGAAATTTTGGTATCTCCTGTTAACAACTACAATATCTAGTTTCAAAAATCCCTTGTTTACATGGAATTCAATATGTCGCTTTGTCATATTTTTGCATGTACTAGGTCCATGCTAAGAAATTCACTTTCCTTAGTAAAGTTTTGCAAGTGTTTTTATCCTTTTTATGGGGACTTATATTGCATGTTCTCTTAACTTTAGTAGTCATTTCAATCATTTGTCTCGAGAAAGAATTCTTGTAGAATATGTTCACTTTTTATTATTGTTTCTAATCCTTTTGTTAAAACTGCTGCAGGTGAACATGATCTTTCTGAATCTGATCGTCAAACTGGGGAAATCAATTAGAGTATCAAAAGTTTCCCCTTCAAGGCATGGCTCCCCGGCCACGCCTCATTTCTAGGCGAAAACCTCGTGCATTCCTTTGTGTGTTACTTCTATTACTGGTGCCAATTTGTGTGATTGGAATTTTTATCCACGGCCAAAAGATTTCCTATTTCTTCCGACCCCTTTGGGACAACCCCCCTGCCCCCTTCACATTTATACCTCACTATTATGCAGAAAATGTCTCTATGGACCACCTTTGCCATCTTCATGGCTGGTCCCTTCGCCCCCAGCCTCGCCGCATTTTTGATGCTATTATCTTCAGCAATGAGTTAGACATGCTAGAGATTAGATGGCACGAGCTTTATCCCTATGTGTCGAAATTTGTGATCCTTGAGTCCAATACTACGTTTACAGGTATTCCAAAACGTCTCTTCTTCACCTTAAACCGGGCAAGATTTGCCTTTGCCAAACAAAAGATCGTCCATGACATCTATCCTGGCAGAGTTGCAGTCCCTGGATCACACGAGGACCCATTTGTGCTCGAGTCAAAACAACGTGGGGCTATGAATGCGTTGTTGATCCGCGCAGGCATTTCCAACGGCGATATCCTTCTCATGTCAGATACAGATGAGATTCCAAGTCCTCATACTTTGAAACTGCTTCAGTGGTGTGATGGGATTCCTCCCATAATGCATCTTGAACTGAGGCATTACATGTACTCGTTTGAGTTCCCCGTGGACTACAGCAGCTGGCGAGCCACCGCCCACGTCTATGGTCCCCGGACACAATACCGGCACTCCCGCCAGACGGGTGTAATCTTCTCAGATGCAGGATGGCACTGCAGCTTCTGCTTTCAGTATATTTCAGAGTTTGTGTTCAAGATGACTGCCTATAGCCATGCAGACCGCGTGAAACGGAAATCTTTTCTGAGTCATTCAAGAATTCAGAACATTATTTGCAAGGGAGATGATCTTTTTGATATGCTCCCTGAGAGTACTCTTTCCAGGAGTTGATTAAAAAGATGGGGTCAATACCCCGTTCAGCTTCTGCGGTTCATCTTCCTGCCTACTTGATAGTGAATGCCGATAAATTTAAGTTCCTTCTTCCTGGAGGTTGCTTAAGACCACCAGAATAAATGCCCCTTTTAGCAAAGCAACGCGTAACTTAGATTTGCCGCTTTAGTTTTCCACTTTTCCAGCATAGGCTTTAGCTTGAGATTTGTAGGATATATTACATAATATTAAGCCGCATAATTTTATCATTGTTCTTGAATATGATGCAGAAGGTATGAATTGCATAGAGAAACAGAAGGTAACACAGTAACAGTACATTTTTGTAGCTGTAAAAACTCATCCCGCTCTCATACTTTCTCCTGTAACGCGACGTCTTTGTTAAGTATAGGAGAGAGCGAAGAGAGAACTAGGAACGTGGATGTTTAAAATACAAAGAGCTTCAATTGACAGAAATGGTGATAAAAGAAAATTAATACTTCTTGTAATGTTTTTGATTGTGTATCCTGATGGAGCCATAACTAAATTTCTTCTTTCAATTAATACGAAGCGGTTTCTTTGCACGAATGGAATCATAAATAAGTTTCTTCTGTCAGTTATTGTTTCTTTAAGAGGGTCAAAAAAACATTTAAAAATATTTTTAAAAAAATAACAAAAAGAGTTGCGTTGCTCTTTTGCTTTTCTTTCCTTTTATCCTTTCTCTTCTTAATGTTCTTGATCGCAGCTTTTATTTTCATTTTCTGGAAATAGCTGTTGTTTATAATATTGTGATAATAACAAGATTAATTTTGCCGTAGAGACCAATTCAAGATTTTGATTGCACCCAAAAAATTCAAGGTTTTGATGAATAGTTGCCATAAAGTCATTGTAAGAATAATTATTATGAGGTAATTATCCAAAAATATTTCTTGGACTGAAGAACCAACCGTAGCAATGTTTTTGGCGATGATAATTACCTTTTTGGTTTCTGCAACGAGAATGAAATAGACTATCATGGAATATTCGTTCTTATTTCAATATTTGATGCATTTCAGATATAAAAGAATAAAAATTTGTACACCAAAAAAAATATAAAAGAATAAAAATAAAACTTGGTATTGTTTTATTCTTTTATATTTAATACATAAGTGAAAGTAATACAGTTTTTTGACCTTTTTCTATTTATGAAATCATCTCCTTAAACCAGAACAGTGAGTAGAATTAAGCTTTGGAATAGAATCACTATGTTTTTTATACAAAAGAATAATAGTTATGTACAGTGCCGGGTTCTGCTTGTCTTTATTCCACAAAAATGGTTACATATTTAGTTCATTTTATATACAAACAACAAAGAATAATGATTTCGTATTTATTATTTTTTTTGCTGATGATTTCGTATTTATTATAATTGATTAAATTAAAGTTTATATTAAACTAGTATTTTAACCTGTGTATTGCAAAAAATAAATATTTATTTTATATAATATAAATTTATAATAAATTAATACTTCTGAATATATAATATAAATTATTTAATAATTAAAATTTGTAATAAATAAATATTTTTGAACATATAAATTATATTTTAAAGCTATAATATATAATTTATATTGTGATACAATGTCAGTTTGATTATTGATAATTTCTTTTAAAAAATATTAAAATTTAATTTAGAATTAAAAATATTGAAAATAATTGATTAAAAGGTACGAAAGATTAAAAAAAATCATAAAAACACTTTTATTGAAAAATGACAGCTAAAAACGCTCTTGTTGAATAATAACATCTAAAAATACTCTCATACAAGATAGTTATTATAATTTATATAGAGAGAGGATTCATATACCAAACATAAAGATAAAATTAAGGACTACAGAATAAAGTAGATTACGTGCAAACCCAACACTGGAATAAAATTATCATTATATTCAAGTCATTCTACTTAGGTATCTACTCATATTTGGATTCTACAAAAACCGATTGCGTATATGTAATATATTTTAAAGGATTGAACTAGTAGCTAAGTATATTTATTCTTTAGTTTAAACTATTCAAATTCGAACTTTGTATCAATAACTAAAAACTAATTAAGAATTTAATTGCTATGCACTGTCAGTATAAGAACTTTTACAGCGCCAATCACTCAAAAATCAGTTTTAATATGACTTTTAGGGTGGTTATTATCAAAATGAATAAACTTACCATATACGATGGGTTGTGATTGAATGACAATGTAAAACTGCTTTACACTGCAATGCATAACCTATTTTCTCATTAATTAATTAATTCTTCAAAATATATCAAATTAATTTTAAACGTGAGTCCTTTGTTTGATAAAAAAAATTTTAAAAAAAGAAGAAAAAAGAGTTGCGTCCTCGGTATTGTCTATAAGAAGAAACTACAAGTGAAGGTTAAGGGCCTGTTTGGATACATATTAAAAGATCTTTTGAGAGATTATCTTTTGGAATAAACACTTTGCTATGTAAAAAGTGGTGTTTGGATATATATTTTTTTCAACTTTCGGAAAAGCAAAAGCTCCCAGTAGAGCTTATGGTAAAGCTAAAATTTTCAACTTCTCAAATAATTATCATTTTGAATAAACACTTAAGAATGTATTATTCACACACAATATTAGCTTATTTAAAAAGATCTTTTCATAATAGAGCTTCTAAATAAGTTTTTTTTTTCTATAAGTTCTTTTAGAAAAGTTCATCCAAACAGGCCCTAAATCTGAAATTGCCTTTACCGTATAGCCAAAATAAATCCGAGCTTATTTAAGTAGTACGCAAAATGGTAGCTTAACTCCCAACTATATTTTGCAAGAGTACGGTTTTCTTAGTTTGATATACGAAATATATAGAATGATGATTTCATTATGAACTTAATTAGGACACCATTGAAGTTGTACTTTAATGGGGAATTCTCCCTACGCACAGCGTATGATCTAATTACTAGCAATTCCCATGCCTTTTGGATTCTCACTTGCTAAAATGTATTTGGAAGTGGTCGAAACCTTTCCGTATCAGAAACTTCATGTGGCATCTCTATCATGGAAGAATTCTTACAAAACATGAATGTAAGACCGAAGATATGACAGTTGATGTCCTGTGCCCAAGATGCCACTAGTATCCTGAAAACATAATTCATACCCGTAGGCACAATGAAAATGCTATGGTCAAAATATAATTAGTCAAGAGTAGTGGAGTAGTTTTATTAGCCTTGACTTAAATGGTTAGCTCAACAAATTCATTCATGATGATATCACCTGTTTGGGTATGAGTTGGAACATGTTTTTTCCTCTTGCTCTTTGGTTGCTATGGAAAGATAGAAATAATCTTGTCTTTTCAAAGAATTCAACGTTATATATTATTGAGAAAGGATTTTTTTTTTTTTTTTAAAGTAGAAGAAGATAATAACACGTAGATAAGCACTTATAGGCTTAATCTATCCTCACCAATAACATCACTTCAAGTGCAACTTAGGTTTGATCTAATTTCTTTAGGATCTAATGAAAACTTTTTAATATATCTTGCATTTCCAAAATTCAAGCCGTGATAACATTGGTGTTTGTAGAATGATAATTTTGCTTTCACCTCTTGTGCATCAAAGACAAAGCTAAATGAATTTATAAATGAATGGAGAGAATGGAAAGTAAGAAAAGAATTTTTTGTGCATGGAAAATGTTCCTATTTATAGACATAGTATCTATTCATGAAGAGTCACATTTATTTAATCAATGACATTTTATGAAAAGTCACATCTTTTCACTTAGTATCTTACATGAAAGTTACTTTTATTTCTAAATTGTTGTTTTTGATTAACTGTCTTTTCAATTTAAATGAAACACTGCAACTCTTTAATATGAAACAATACAACTTTTTATAAAGAAATACATCTCTTCTTATTTTGAAAAATTCTCACATTTCCCATTATTTTCAAAACATTCATAAATTCTTATCACTCTGAAAATCTCATGTTTTTTTAATAAAGGGGCCTTCAAGCCATGAACCTTTACTTAGTAAGACATGGTGTCACTCATCTAAAATAGATAAGCTTTTGTTCTAATTAACTATCCCGTTTGAACAAGTATTCATGCTTTATGCATAAGATCTTGAACCATTGTATGTCATTTTAGTTGAGACATTTGTTGTAACCTTGTGTCTTGTCTCCTTTTTATGAGAGCTTTTATGCTTTGTTTGGTTGAGTAGAGAGGAGAAAAAAAAATTAAATTTTTAAAAATTTAGATGGTTTGGTTGAGTGGAAATAATTGGTGGGTCTCATTGGGTCCTATTACTTATTTTCACTCTATTTCTCACCTACTTTCATTTACCTCTGTATCTCTCATCTATTTCTCATTTATTTCTCTCCTACCAAACAACCTAAAATTTCAAATTATTTCTTATTTATTTCTCATCTCTTAACTTATTTTTTACCTTTTTTTTTTCCTATCTATTTCTTTTCTCTTTACCAAACAAAGGCTAAGGGTTAAGCCCAAAGACTCTAAAAAGTAGTCTCATTTCACTCTTATATAGGTAGACTTTACCAAGAGTACCACTATGATAGACACTTAAGCAAATATGTGCTTATAGATCTATTAAGAGCTAACACTTAACCTCCTTTTTAAATTCACAGTAACCAAGTACTTTACAATCCTTGGGATAAATATAATATTATATCAAATGCTTATGTTCACTATAATAGTATACTTTCATCGTTGAACTCAAGACTTATGTTACTCAAGTGTGAGTTGGGTTTCCACTATTGGTGATCATGGTTTTGTGGGCTTCAATTCCATCTCCTTTGATGTTTTCAACACAATATCATGTCAATCATTTAGTTAAAGGATATGCAAGATTTAATTCAAACTTTATATAATTAATGAATATTACCTCATTCATAATTAAATCCTTCACATAATTATGTCTTATTCCAATATGTCACGACTTATATTGTAAATCTTGTTATAAGATTTTGAAATTGTATACTTACTATCAAAATGAAAATAGTTATTATTGTTATAGACTTGACCATACCAAAATTTCAAGTAATACGTTTATATGTCAAATCATTCCCTTATTCGTGCAATTAATGTTACAAACTCAATTGATTTGGTGAAACTAACAATACATGTTTGTTTCTTTGATCCTTGAGAAATATCACCCACCAAAATTGTAGACCCACTCACTTGTAGAAACATGACCTTAATTTGTAAGTTATTCAACTAGCGTATGTTTAACCTTCTAAAACCAAAGGATTACTACTATAGATCAAACTATAGTTCATTGTTATTTTCAAATACTTCGGCACTTTATAAACAACATATGATAAATATATATAATAATATTTAGTGCAGTCATTTACAAAGTCACAAAATATCTTTTATTACCTAGAACACGTCAATCATGCAAGTCACAAATATCAAATAAAAAATGAATCAAATTTAGCACATTAAAATTCTTCCTACTCTAAGAAAAGTCTTGTTGTATTGGTTAACATACAAATAATCCAAGAATTGAAATGTCTAGTAAGCAAGAGTCATCATGTCATTTAATTTACCACAATTAACAAAACCAAAACAATTAAGTCAAAAATTACAAGAGTCAATAATATAAGCAAAAAAATATAAATTTTGTTGCAAAATATTACAACATTCAACCTAAATATATAGTCATCAATGTCATTAGTTTATAAACATCTCACCATTAGATAAAATAAACTTGTCTCTTTCGCAAGGTACCTTTCTCTTTCCTCTTCTTATAGAAGCAACATTTATTTTGTAATGACTTGACTTTTCACAAAAAAGAACAATTTTCTTTTCTTTTCCTTGTATTTGGGGTCATTTTTGTGTATGAGACTTGAGTTTATCCTTTCCGCTTTTCTTATAGGTTTTATAGGATTCTCGTTCCTCTATCATATGAACCCTCTCGTGATCATTAATTTCTTTAGGATCATCTTATTTATGATACTCTTCTAAGTGAAGATTATTTTCCAATTGCTTAAGAAAAATGTCATCTTTTCTAAGTTTGAGACTCTTTTTAAAGTCTTATCATGAAGGAGGAAGTTTGCTTATGATTGAGGAGACATGATAGTTTCATCCATATACATGTTATGTTGTTTGAAGTTATGTAAAATATGTTCAATTTCATGCATTTGTTCCATGATGGATTTTTCATCAACCATTTTATACTTGTTGAAACGACTAACAAGAAATTCCTTACTCATTGTGTCTTCTTGCATGCCTTTCCTTTAATTTCTCCCATTTTTCCTTTGCAAAAGTTAAGTCTTAATAAACATAAAAAAATGAATCATTAAGTCCATTAAAAATGTGTTTGACACATATATAATCATCATTCTCCCATTTTTGTCTTTCTTATTTTAGCAATTATTTCTCCTACTCTCTCTTGGGATTTGGGAGTGATGATGACACAAACCACCTTCAAAGTAGTAAGGAGAAATGTCTTCTTTTGTTAACTTAGTTACCTCCTTCAAACCTTTTCAACTTCACAAAGTTTGTTGTTAGATCCTTTAAAGAAGTCATTTGAAAGAAAAGTAATTAAGCCTAAAGATTGTTAGTATGAAAGAATCTTTTGAAGAGTAAAAGAAGATAAAGGAGTAGAAGGAAAATGTGCACGATGTTTTCAAGGCGTGGTTAAGCATTTTCCTTTAGCCTTAATTCTCCCCCACTAAAAATAAGACTTGGGTGCAACTTGAGTTTGACAAAAAATTTCCTTTGGGATACAATGAAGACCCTTGAGTATGTCTTACACTTCCAAAACTCAAGTCATGGCAACATTGGTGTTTACTTAATGATAATTTGCTTCCACCTCTTATGTACTAAAGACAAAGACAACGAATTTCTGAATGAATGGAAAGAATGAAGAGTGAGAAAAAAATTGTGCATTAAGAGTGCTCCTATTTATAGACACTTTGTGTCTATTCATAAAGAGTCACATATATTCAGTTGATGTCATTTCATGAAAGGTCACACATTTCCATGTGGTATTTATTCAATGAAAAGTCACAACTTTTCACTTGATGTTTTATATGAACAATCACTTTTATTTCTAAATTGTTGTTTATGAATAGACATGTATTTTCAATTTAAATGAAACAATACAACTTTTTGTAAAGAAATACAACTCTTTATATTTTGAAATTATCTCACACTCTTTCATTTCAAATCCTAAGCTACTCAAGATTGATATCCAAAAATGTATCTAATCTCATCTTTAGTGAGCATGGAACGATAAAAAGTGAAAAGTTTGTTCAATGACACTACCTTCCCAACGATTTTATGAATCTCAATATTGATGGGTGTGTTAAAGGAGATTATTATCTTGGAGTTTATGGACGCCTTATTCATAGTGATGAGAGACTTTTTATTAAAGGTTTTACTTGTGATATGCTATTAAAGAGAAGCTTTGGGGGTTTTTAATTGGCTCTTTGCTTGTAAAGTTGTCCAATCTCACAATGGAAATAGACTTTCAAATTACTATAAAGTTAGTTAGATTTGTGATCCTCATCACCTTTATTTCAACCTTGTTTGTAAGATTAGATATTTCCTTCAACAAGATTGGAATGTTACTTGTTATCCATGTCTATAGGGAAGCAAATAAATGTGTTGATTCACTAGCTAACTTCGATTTCGATCATCATAGTTCTTTCTTTATGTCTTGGATATAGGCCATGTGAATCTTTTTCTCATGATTAGAGAGGATCAAGGGGCATTGCTTTCCCTCATTTCTCTGTTGTTTCGTTAGGCTAAACCTATTTACTATATAAAAAAAAATGTGAATATAATCAATTTCAATCTAAACAAGTTTGAATGTAATTGATTTTTAAATATTTTGTTGTGATTTTTTAATATATAAATTCATTAAATATAAAAATATAATTTTATAAAAAAATAAGTACAAGATAAACTAATTTATCAAGATATATTAAACATAAATTCCTCAAAACACAATTTTAAACTATCTTTATAATTTTAAATTAATTGTTAATAATATATGCGTCATAATCCAATAGAGAAAATTAAGTTCAACTTGTGTATATAACAGAAAATTCCTAAATTAGTATGAATAACATGAAGTTTTTTTAGAAATTATCATTTGAAACATATAAAATTTTGGTTCGGAGCGTAATCAAATTTTTAAATTTAGATTTTGAAATTAATATAATTTCATTAATTTTGTTTTTTATTTATTTATATTTTTTAATTTTTTATTTGATTTATTTAATTTTTTAACATTTCAAACCTTCATATACATTGTGTAGGATATTAATAAGAGCTTAATTATCATACATTGTTAGTGTAAAAATTTTATATTGTAATTAATTAGAAATTATCCTTAAAATTATTTTTAAGATAATTCTTATCTAAGTCAACAAAATTATCCTACAATATGTGATTATATAACAATATACAAATTATTTACATTGCCAATATATTTTAATATTATTTTATATATTAATAAACTCAGCAAATGTTGATCCTTTGTTCTGTTCTTTCATTAACACCCTCGTGGCAAGAATAAAAAGAAAAGGGCAATCATTCTGCTGATGCTTTCATTGAATCACTGTTTGCTAAAAAGATAAAACTTGAATATAGTATTATAAGAGGTATTGTTAGTATTATTTTTAATTAAAATTAATATTTTATCTCTTATTTTCATTTTAATAATTTAAGTCAACAATGATTACTGTTTTTCTTAAATAAATTGTCAATTTTGATTAAAAAAATATTATAGTACTATATTTAAGATTGAACTGATGGGAATTTTGCTTAAAAGTCTTTCCGGTTTGATTTGGACTGATTTTAAAACAAAAATAAAACATTCGATTCTATCATAAAAAAATTATATAGTTTGAACTATTTTGAAAATAATATCAAATTTGAACCAATCCAATTCTATTTTTTGTAGTTAGGATTAGATCTATTATTTTGAATTTGAGCTTGTCTTTTTTATGGGAAGATTAATTTATTTTTAATTAACAAACAAATAAAATGTCATTAATTAAAATAAGAGTGAAGTCCCAAATTGACACGTGAATTCTTTTAGTAGTTAGTTTTTCATTTTAAGAACAAAATTTTTTAAATAAAATACCAACTACATAATAAATACAAAAGAACTTGTCCAAAGTGTTTAATCTCACCATAAACTATAATTTGGTCTAAATTACAAATTATAAATGAAAATAATATCACGTGTTCTAAAAATATAAATACATGTTCATAATAAATTGAATAATGCAACGACTTTCAAATTACGGTTTATTTGACTATAAAATAGAAAATTGATATAAATTTAAAAATTTAATGGATATGCACTTACAGTGTAAAAGATTTTATACTGTCAATCAATTAAAGATTAATTTTAATATGATTTTTAGGGTGGTTATCATCAAAGTTAATAAATTTATCATACATAATGATTTTTGATTAAAAACTTTACATTGTTAGTGTATATATTTTTTCTCTATTTTTTTTTTGTTATTCAAATGGGCCAAAGCCCAAGGGAAAAAGATTACAAAGCAGTTAACCAGGAAGTAGAGATTCCCGTAGCCTCAAAAATCAGAAGCTGCCTAATTTGAAAAGGAGGATTCTCATGAATCACTAACTCTGTCTCTAGATCATACCCCATGTTGGTTTAATATGTTTGCGGTTTGGTTTGGTTTAAACATGAGAATCAAAAACTAAACTGAACCAAATAAAAAAGATACAATTTTTCGGTTTAAAAATTTCTGGTTAACAACTTGTTCAATTTTTATCTTTTTAAAAATGGTTTAACAGTTTAAAACGATTTAAATCGGTTTTTAATAACTATTGAGTGTGTGCAATAATTGGCATGGAGTTATTCTAGTTTAACTAGTGGTCTTGAGTTTAAGTCTTGTATATACCACTGCATTAAACATTCAGAGAGAAAATTTTGTCGCCCACAATAATTTTACCTGACTCAAGTGAGATTGCCTTCCAAAAAGATACTGTAGTTCGTAAAAAAAATTAACAACCCTAAATGGGCCTAATTAGGAGGTGCGATGAGAAGCACCGTTATAGATAAATTTATAAATTGATTAATGAAAAGGGCTAAATTGCTTTTTATATACTTTTTGGTTAAACTACCAATTTTTATATGGTTTTAGTTGTAGAAAACACACATTTAATTATCAATGTCAAGTTCAAAATGTCGAATTTAAAATATTAACTTAGATTATAATAACTCAAAATCATATATTTTGCAATTCTACTTCTATATTATTAATCTAAATCCCCGCCTTTGAATGGGAGTGTTTTATGAGTTATTCTTAGATGAGAACGATTTTAGGAGTTATTTTCACTTTCATTGAGTCGCATGTCTTATTTTAATCATATATATTGAGCATTTAACTTTATTTTTTTTTTATTTCTTTCAAATATATTTCTTAGTTTTAATTTCAAATTTAATTTGATTTAATAACTTGTTCAAAATATTTCTTTCTCAACCTACCTCAAACCACTTTCCTTTTATCTTTATCTGTATGTTTGATTTTCTTAATCACTTATCTCTTTCAATTTATTTTTTCATCTTTATTTTTAAACTAAATTTCAATACTTTTTTAAAAGATATTTTCAATAATTAAAAATAATCTTGTATTACAATATAAAATGTTTATCATAAATCTAAAATATAAGTTATATATTTAAAAACATTTATTTATTATAATTTTAATTATGTAAAAATAAACATTTATCATGTATATTACACAGACTAAAATACTAATCACTTACTAATTCAAGTTCTACAAAGATTAAACTCAAATTATCTACTTTGTTGGTTTATTCCTATTTTCTTGCTAAATCTCTTGTTAACATAATTATATAAATACACAAAAAATAAGATATTAATAATATTAGAGAAATTTATGTATCAAAAAAAAATATTAGAGAAATTTAAAGAAAGGCACCCATTTTATTTTTATTCTTTTTTATTTGCCTACTCTTAGAAGAAAAGGTTTAATCTTATCTATCCTTTGTACTTATTACTTATATAAACAAGAGAATAATAATAATAATAATTTTGGGATTTTAAAAATAATTTTAATATAAATAAAGATACTAATATTTTTTAATGTGTGTATTATTTCTTAAATAAACAGATAAAAAACAGCAGTATTATTTACAAATCAGAAAGTAACGTTTTTCTTATAGAATTAAGCTAAAATGGTACTATTTCTGTTCCAAAAGTATTGATGTGTTAGTCTCTTTTTTTATTCCAAAATTATTGATAATTTATAAATTTTAAGTCTCGTTAATTATTTTTTCTATATATATATATTACTATTTAAAATAATAAAATTTGATTTTTGTGAGGATTACTATACCTGCAGTTTATTTAAAAAACAATTCAATAATAAATAACCCACAAATTACATCTTATATTAAATAAAGATATTTTTAAAAAAATACATTAATATTTTATACTTATTAAATATTTTAAATATCAATAATTTTAGAATTAGTCATTGAACATAAAAAGAACCCCAAACATTAATTGCACTTATAAAGTTATGTGAAATAGTTGACTAAAATGGAAACCGACATAAATAAAAAGGAAACTAATGAAAATAATTTACACTTATTAAGACCCATGCTATTGCTAACAATGTAGGAAACTGCGTCGTGTTGGAGTCCAGCACTTCTGCTAGGCCCCCTTTGCTCCTGTCTCTATTCTCTAAGTGCAACCTTGTCTTTTAAGGACAGGATGGACGGAGATTTTATGGGATAGTGATTTTTCATTTAGATCCTCTTAAACTTATTATTTATCAAGAAAATTGCACTTTTTTTTATTGGATAGGATGAACGGAGATTTCATTGGATAATTATTTATCATTTAGACCTTGTTTCTATTTTAAAAATAATATATAAATTAAGGAATATAATTAATAGTTTGTTTATATTAAAATTAATTTTAATTTTTTAATGTAACTTTTATTATTTTTTAGTTATGATTAGCACATAAAATATTTAATAATTAAGTAAAACAATAATATAATTAAAAATAATAATAGCTAATACTGTCTTAGATTTTTAAAAGAAACAAATAGTAACAAAATTCTCATTTAAAAATAGACAAATAAAAAGTAAAAGAAATAATATCAAGCTATCTGCATTTTTTTTCTTTTAAATAAGCTCAAAAAGTATCTTGTTTTGTTCTCGTAAAGTATAGATAAGTTAATTAGTCATTTAATATGTTGCTGTATTATAAATTAGAATTAGAATGCTCATAAAACTTTAAAAGTGAGAATTTCACTTTTTTTTTACTATCTTAATTATACATTTTTTACTTATTTATTTTTATATGTATATTTCACGAGTGAATCACCATTTTAATCTTTGGAATTGTAATGGTCTATCAAATTGGTTTCCAAAATTAATAAAATACTATAATGGTACCTAAAATTATACATTGTTAGTCATTTTAGTCTTTAAAATTGTAATAGACGGTCAAATTAGTCCTTGAAATAAATAAAATGGCAAAATGGTCCCTAAAATTCTAAATTAATCAATTTAGTTCTTAAGAGTGTAATGGTCGGTCAAATTGGTCCATAAAATTAAAAAGACATAATTACACTTTTTGTCCTATAACTTTTAAAATTTTGCAAATTTGTCCCAAAAGTTTTTTTTTGTGCATTTTGACCCTAAACTTGGGTAATTTTGCAAATTTTGTCCCAACATTCAAAAAATTGCACATATTCCCCCTAAAGCGCAATTAAGCCTTTAGAAAATAATAAAAGTTTTGAAAATTATATTTGAACCCTTAACCCTTTCTTTTTTCATTATTACCAAAGTCACTAAGTCATTTGGCTTGTTTAATATATATATATAAATGTATTATATATATTGTTTTTGCATTTGTTAATTATACTTTTGGTTCCTCAACTGTATGTTTAAATTCATTGTATAAAAAAAATTAAGATGATAAATTTATTTATTAAATATTTTTATTTTAATTATATAAATTTATAGATTATACAAATTTATGTATTAAATTATATAAAATTATTTATTAGCTAAATTATAAAATATTTTATAAATTTATTTATTAAATACTTTAATTTTTGAATAATTACCATACAAGTAAAGGGATGGAAGATGCATAAATAATTTATAAGTAATAAATAATTTCACATAACTAAATAAATAAATTTATATAATTTATAAATTTGAATAATTAAATTAAATTAAATATTTAGTAAATAAATTTATTCTCTGAACTTTTAATATTTTTTTATACAAATATAAACATACACTTAAGAAATTGAAAGTGTAATTAAAAAATATGATAATGATATATATAATATAATTTTATATTTAAACTAAACAAGTCAAATAATGTAGTGGCTTGCATCATGGGAGAAAGATGGTGTTAAGGGTTCAAATATTACCTCTAACATTTTTATCATTTTCTAAAGATTTAATTGCATTTTATGGGCAAAATGAGTGAAATGCAAAATTATGTAAGTTTAGGTCAAAATGCGCGAGAAAAAACAAGGAGTATAATTCATGAAAATTTGAAAGTTAGGGAACAACAAATGTAATTAAACCTTTTTAATTTTAGGGACCAATTTGAGCAACTATTACAATTTCAAGAATTATTTTGTCATTTTATTTATTTCAAGGACCAGTTTGATTGTTTATTACAATTTTAAGGACTAATTTGATTAATAATGTACAATTTCAAGGACCATTTTGTTGTTTTATTAATTTTAGGAATTAATTTGACTAACCATTACAATTTCAAGAACTAAATTGGTGATTTACTTTATATTTCACATACTACTTCTGCAACTAGTTAAAAATTTATTTTTCAAGCATCTAAAATTATTCTCCTTTTATTTTTATCTATATATTTCATCTTAACAGTTTATCTCTTTCAATTATTCTTTTTTATTTTTGTCTCTAAATTAAATTTTAATAATTTTTAAAAAATATCAATAATTAAAAATGAACTTATATCACAATTTAAATTATTTATCGTAAATTTAAAATATAATTTATATATTAAAATTTATTTATTTATCTAAATTTGAATTATAATATAATTTATATATTTAAAAATATTTATTTATTATGAATTTTAATTATATAAAAATAATATTTATTCTAAATAATATACAAGCTAAAATAATAGTTAAAATAAATATTATAAAACTTTCATAGTTTTGCATTTATTAATTAAGATAATTTAATATAGAGAAATAAGCATTATATATATATATATATATATATATATATATAGAGAGAGAGAGAGAGAGAGAGAGAGAGAGAGAGAGTTTAATGGTCATGCACTGTCAGTATAAAAAGTTTCATACTATCAACTAATCAAAAATCACCATTAATATGACTTTTAAAGTATTTATTATAAAAGTCAACAAACTTACAATAAATGATAGTTTGTGATTAGATCACAGTATAAAACTACTTTACACTGTCAGTGCATAACCTATTTTCTCATATGTATATATGTGTGTGTGTGTGTGTGTGTGTGTGTGTGTGTGTGTGGATACTAGTTAATGAATCTTGAGAATATTTGTAAATAGATAAACTAATTTACATATTAAATAAAGATAAAAAGAAGAATAAAATAAGAGACGTATAAAGTGAGAACTCTTCTTATGATAAGAAATTAGAAATGTAAATATAGATTATATAACCATACATAAACGGTTAAGATTAGAAGTTAGTGATCACATAATCTCCTAAAAAAGTTATGTACATTTTTTTTTTTTGAATTTTGACCATTCAAATGTGATATAATATTTTATATATATAATTATCATTTTTTACAATTAAAAAAGTTGTCATCTAATATGTTTGCCAACAAAATATATATAAGTATAAAATATGTTTGACGTAATTTATTTTAAAATTATCTTTCCTTTAAAAGAAAAAGTTGAGCCATATAAAATTTCAAGAAAACAAGTCTTTCAAAAAATGCTTTTAATGAGAAAAACATAAAAATAATTTTTAAAAAAACTAATTTTAGATACTTTTGACTTCTATGTTCTCCTTTTCATTCTTTATTTTGAATCCTAAAATCTAATAATATGCAGTTTAAATTATTTTAAATAAAAAACAACTTTTTATGTTTAAAATATTATAAAATTAGTAAACAATTTTAACTTTAAATTTAAAGCTATTATTTTCAAATTTAATTTTAAAATGTCTTTTAGGTATTAAAAATGTTAAGTCAAATTCTACAGTAATATCATAAGTTATTTTACTAATATTTCTTAATTAAAATTCGAATTTCACCTTAATTAGTAGTCAAGGTAAAATTTTAAATTTAATTGGAATATAATATTCTCTTTGTTTTTAACTGTTATGCCTTAAAGAAATTTTTTATTTTATTTATCTATCATTTTAAAAATTCAAAATAACATTAATTATTATTTTTTCAATTATATTATTTACTCGAAAGGGAGAAAACGTTAGTTTCTATTTTCTAATTAACAAAAGAGATGATTATACGGAGATTAAATAAAATAAATTAAAGACATTTTGAAAATTTAATAAAAATATGAACATATTAAATGTACTAATATTTTATTCTTTGCATTATACAAGATAAATATTTATTTGTCTATAATTATAATTATAATTGATAATAAATAAATATTTTTAAATTTATAAATTATATTATAACTAAAATTCATAATAAATAAATATTTTTAATATATGAATTATATTTTAAATTTATAATAAATAACTTAAATTGTGATATAAAGTTTTTTTTAAATTGAAATAGACAAAAGGTTATGAAAATCAAGTATACACATAAAGGTAGAAGGTGGGTAGTTTGAAATGATTGAAAAGAATAATTTTTAACTAGTTGCGAGAATAGCGTATAAGAGAAAGTGTTTAGAATCTTTAATTAAAAGAGAGAGTTTTACTTTGTAAGTCAAAGATTTTAATTTATAGTATAAGAGTAAATTTCTTTATTTATGGCTAAAAAAATAATTTCGTCCAAAAAATAAATATTTTATGCGAACATAATAAATTAACAGTTAAAATATTACATTGAAAAGTTTATTATAGTTAAAATATTACATTGAAAAGTTTTATCTTTAAATTTTTTAGGATATAAAATTATTTATTAAATTAGGATAGTTAATTTATTTAACTTTTTAATTGATAATACAATTAATTAATTTAATTTTTGTTAAGAAATTAATAATTTTAAATTATATTTTATTAATTTTAATTTTGAAAAACTTATTTTTGTTGAAGAAATGGTTGCTGAAATTGATAATATTATTGCGTAAGTATATAATTAAAAAAGTATCATGTACTTTCATGTAATTACGTATGTTTATTGGTGCACATTTTTTATTTATATGATTTCTATGGTAACTTTTAATTTTTAAAATATTGAAATATAAAAAGGAAAATAAATATTTACAATATTTAAGTGCGTAATTGGTAATTAATATTTATGTTAGTCAATATTTTGATAGATATGAATATATTCTAATATTTGTAATATTAAATAATTAATAATATATATTTTAACTAGGAATAATAAAATTAAAAAGACAATTAATAAAATAAATACGGTAATTAATAATTAGACAAAATGAATTATAATAAAATGAGGAATATATTTTTCCAAAAAAATACTTATAATATTAAGCATTAACTAATTAGATTAAGAGGAAAGAATATTAATAGTTAAAAGAGTAAATTACATTTACACTTTTTGAGATTTCATCAAATTTCTTCTAATATCTTTCCCTTTTTTATTTCTATGCTAGTCTCTCTCAATTGTTTAAAAAATATTACATTAATACTCTTACATAGTATACTTTTTCCCCCATATGTATTCTCCTTCGGAAGTAATCTTGTTTGAGGCACAATCAAACCTAAATGTAAGTACCTCTTCCAACAAAAATTCAAACCTTGATTCGTCATGTTGTGAAATACTAGTCTTTTCTGCTAAACCCAACTTCTATTATTTCCTATATATTATACTTATATCTTTTGTTACACAAAAAACATGTTACATTATATATTCTTATAAAGTATATTGTTATAAATGTTAAAAAATATATGAGATCATGTATAATTTCAAGAAACTTTAGAAAATATTAGCGTAATTTACTCTAATTAATAATATTTTGAAGTGAAACTAAAGTAAGGGTCTAGGTAACCTTACTTTAGGATCAGCCTTGCCATTAATTACACTCACATATAATGATGTAAAATTATTGGGAAAAATGAGGACGCATGCGAATGAAAGGCAAACTAATGAATTTAATTTATGAATAAAAAAACTAATGAATTTAATTTAAATATTAATATATAACGGAAACTATAAAGGTTGTGTTTGGATAAATTTGTTAATAAACACCTGTAAATATATATATATATATTAAGTTTTTTCATAAATTAAAATTAATTTATACATAAATTAAAAATCAACTTTTGAAAAAGTTAAATAAATTTTTTTATAAATTAAATGTTTATAAAAATCTTTATAACTCATACATGTCATTGGTCTGGGTGATACAGGGTTCGAATCCCTTAAACAATGTCTCAGATTTGAACCTTGTGGATGAAAATAATATGGTTGGGAGGAGAGACCCACTAAAGGTAACTAATCAGATTTTTCGGTAGAGATTAGTCATCGTCAAAGCCAATGAATACTTCACACCTATGTCATAGTTACCCAAAGTTAATTTTAATTTATGAGAAAATTTTAATTTATTGAGTAAATTACATTGACACTCTTTGAGATTTTGAGATTGTACATAACTTTTCTTTTTTTTTTAACATTAATAATTACCTTCCTTATAAAGGCACATGGTGTAATGTTTTTCAAAAACAATCAAGGAAATTAATGTAATGTATAAGAGATGTCAGTATAATGTTTATCAAATAATTAAAAGAGTTAGTGTAAGAGTTAAAAAAAAGGGATACTAAATGAAATTTAACGAAACTACAAGAATATCAGTATAATTTACTCTAATTTATTTTGTTATATTATTTTTTTATAAATATTTAATAATAATTTACCTAAAAGGGGACCTATGTACTCGAGGCAGACGCTCCTGCTTGGCCTCTTGCGCTAGTCGGCACTAAAGTACAATTTTTGCGTGTTGCTCTCTTCCAAAAAATAAAATAAAATCACAAAGCATTTTTCATTTGCGGGTACTATTGGCGAAAATTTTATTGGATAGTCGTTTTTTTTCCTTTTTCGCTTTTAATATATTATAATTAAAATTAAATTTTAAGCTTAACTATATTTTTCTCCTTGTAAGTTAGTATTTTTTTTATTTTTTTGTTCTTATAATTTTTTTTCTCAAAATCATTTCTATAAGTTTCTAACATTTTATTTTTAGTTTCTATCGTCAACTTTTGATACAAAAACGTTTAATGGTGTTGATGTAAGATGATGTTATCATGTGTCACATCAACAAACGATGATGTCATGGTAAATTATCACATGTCATGTCAGCATAGTGTCTCATCATTAGTCCCACGTTAACAAAATGTGTCACGTCATCGTTACAGTAAATGAACTAAAAAATAATTTATAGGAACTAAAAAAAGAAAAAAATTACAGAGGTGAAAAAATTACGTGAAATAAAAGAAAAAAAGTGAAATATTTGTAAGCACGAACAAATATTTAAGTCTTAAATATAATATATAAATTTAATTTAAAATCAATATAAATAAAAAACTTAAATAAGAAAAAAAATATTTTTTAATAATCACACATTCTCTCAACTTTTCTTCATTTTTTTTTCTTGTTCAACACCATAAGGCCAGTCACACATTGTATAAACAAAAAATGCATCTTATTTGACTAAAAAGTACTATCACTTAACTTTAGTTTTTGTTGGCCCAAACACTCTACATACTAAATTAGACTTTAACGGTTTGTTTGGATAACTTCTCTATAAACACTTATATGATAATAAAATAAAAAGGAAAAATAAAAAAAATTATCTACAAGTTAAAATTAGATTATACATAAGTTAATTTGTAGAAATTCTCTCATATTAGCTTATCTAGAAGCTAAATTTTAACTTATGCATAAGCTAATTTTAACTTATAAAGAAGTTTTTTTTCATTTTTTATTCTTATTTTTTTTTTCTATAAATGCTTATGAAGAAGTTTTTCTAAATAGGCTCTAAGACTTTTATTAAAATCCATCACTTAAGTCATTGATCAACAAAGCATGAAAAACAAATTAAAGATGCCTTTCTACCATTATCCCACAGTAAATTTCTAAAAGAATAAAAAACTTTGAATTTAGATACACAACAAAAATAAATAAAGTGCATAACCTTGAACATATTCATCATGTTTAGAAATCAACCAAATGAAATATCCATACCATAATGACAATAAGCTCCATACCGTAATGACAACAACCATGGTTGCAAGGTGATGTGTGCATTTCATAGCATGTTTTGCATGGTTTTCATTACTAGTTTGCATACATTTCTTAATGATTTCGGATTAGTTGTGTGTTTAATTACATGAAGTTTCCTTTTTGTATCTCGTTACTCCTTCTTTGTGTGTTTTTAGTTTTAGGAAAATCTTGTGTAGGTTGCCTGGGCATAAGAAGCAAGAGATTGAAGATTTGAAAGCTCTTTAAAGGATTTGAAGACCTTTGGGTGCTTAGAAGTCCACGTGGAAGGCACAAAGGTCATCCTAGAATGTTTGGGAAAGGAAAACTTGAAGAGAAAGTGAAAGAGACCTCGCCACACCGGTGTGGCATCCATTAGCAAGATGTGACGCACTCCTTGGAAGCCTCCCCACTCTTTGTGCTTGCGCCACAACGATGTGGCACTCACCTCTGGAGTTAAAAAATACACTGTCATGTTTCCCATAATGAGGTGGGACTCACCACACTATTGTGGGAGAAACTGCTTCACTTATTTTGTGAGTTTTTGGATTTATTTTAGATCGGGCTGAGACCCATATTCTTAGGAGTTCTATCTATTTTTGAACCTCGTTTTAGAAGGACGACTAAAAATTAAGGATTGCTCTCTTTTTCTTCAATTCCTTCTAGGTTTGCCTTATTCTCTTTATCTTTCTTTTGTTGTTTTCTCATGACTATATATATGAGTAAAATCCTATTTTTTCTAGGATTGGGCATAGCCTTGTGATTGTCTGGATGAGTTAATATCCTTTTGCCTTTGTGTGAAACTTGTTCTTCCATTGATTTCTTTTCAATTATTTTATTTTTGCGAAACAAATTGGCCAGTATTTTACATAACCTTAGGGATTTGGAAAAGTACTAAAAGGTGAACCCAAATACCAAAACCATACTGAAAGGTGAAACCCAAATACCAAATCCATAAGAAAGGAACTTAGGTCTAAACCATGAAATTAGGTTGAACTGTTTGAGAAACATTGAATTAACAAAAAACTTAATGGGTCCAATTGAACATAACCACCATGATAATAGGTGGTCAATTTGATTAGATACCCCTCCGTGTCTTGAAAGGGAACAGAGGATACCTTAAGTTAAATTTCCTTCATTAAGAACAAGTAGAAGCGCATAAGTAATGGAATTAAGTCGTTAAGTGTCATTATGCGAAACCCAATCCTAGAAATATTCTCCTATCGAATTACCCACAATTTTAATTACATGCTCAATTCAAATTTTAATTGCATTTTTTTCCAATTGCTCAACCCTAAATTTCCAAATTAATTCCCTTTGTTTAAATTTTAATTAAATGGTAATAATTGTTAAACCAAGCATACATTCTCTAAGGACAGAACAATAATTTATTACTTGACGATACCTTACACTTGTGGTACCACATCACAGGGTGTTCCATCATTGTACTTTGGTTCTGCACAATGGACTCATTGGTGCTAGCACCACGATTGGTGGTGATGATGGTTGGTGCATCAATGTGATGTAGGTGCGAAGAGAATAGCAGTTGTGGGTGTGACGTGAAGAAAGAGAAAATGTTATGCGAAGGAGGAAGATAAGAGCCTATATCAACTGTGACGCCTATTTACATTAAACATAACTCATACTTATTTATTTATTTAAAAATGCGAGTAATTTTTTGTTCTCTGTTTTTAATAATAGAAAATTTGTAAATTTAACAAAATTTGAAAACAGTAGTAAAAAAAATAAAATTTGTATGTATTCATTATAAAACTGTACATCATGATTCATAATCAGAAAAATTATTGAAATACAGGGAGATCAAAATATACATCAAAATAGTTACTACTTATTCCTAGTACATCAAAAAGATTATAGTCAGAGCAGTATCCATCTACCCCTGTCCTATAAAATAACAAACTATTAGACTAGCTCTATAAGTCCTCACCAACAGTCGGGTTTTTATTAACCGCGATCAATCATGCATAAAATGAAAAATAATGGAGTGAGTTGATTTGTTCTAATATTACTTTTACATATATGGTAGGAATTCTATCACATAATACAGATAAAACACAGTTGATAATAAAAGGGGAACCTAAAGTTTATTTTATGTTATACTATTCTTAACTCGGTATGGATCCATACTTTCCATTAATGGATAATAATTCTTAACAGAACCTAGGAAGTGATTGGAAGTACATATACCTCTCTCAACATCATCGTGGTACAGTCCTCATTATCATTGAGGAACAAATAACGATTTTGGATATCCATTTATAGATGTATACTCTCATCAATCCTAGTGATGTTGAGTAGTTGTCAGAGTTATCAAGTTGGTTAAGTGATTGTCCCAGCTCAAGAGCGCCACCTTGGCCATTAGAACGCTCACCACTTAATATCATACCCTCTAGATCTAACCATGGGTCCCTGTCATTTATCCTGCAATGTACCAAACTGTAAATTCCCTAGTAGGGTGTCATGCCTCTACATGTCACTTACTTTATATTACTCACTAATTTATCACTTCCTAACTTCTCAAATAGAGGTTTTACTGGTCTCATTTAATTTAAGCACCAGTACAATCAATATTTCTGCCTTATATTGCAGAAATTACACAATACCACAATCACATAAAATTTTAACATAATAACGACATAGTAATTATAATTTAATTACTAAAATTTCAGTAGAATAACAACTAAATAAATACATTTTAATTTTCTAAATTTGAGCAGAGTAATAGCACAACAAGTATAATTTAATAATTTAAATTTGAGCAAAGTAACATCTTAACAATTATAATGTAACAATTTAAATTTGAGCAGAATAACAACATAACAATTATAATTTAATAATTTAAATTTGAACAAAGTAACAATTTAATAAAAATTAAAGTTTAGCATCAAACATAATAATATAATAGTAATAGTAATTAAAATTATGCCTAAACGGGTTTAGGGGAAAACCCTTCCTACCAGCATGCAAAGTGACAATAATTTAGAACCAACTCCACTCTCCCCATTACCTCTAAGGTGGTTGATGAACAGGATGGAATTGTTAATGCAAAACTCCTAGGAAGAGAACTTTGTTAGTTGTTGAAAAACTAGTAAAATTTTAACATAAAAACAAAATAAAAGAAAATTTTTTCTAGAGAGAGAAGCTCTCTAAGAATTTGGTAGCTTAAGAGAGGGAGAGGTGCTGAAAAATGGTCCAAAACCATGGCTATTTATAGAGGAGGAGAAAGGGTTAGGTGTCCAGAAACTTGCATAAGCCATTATGTAAGCATTATATCATAAATCTATTTTTTATTTATTTTTAATATAATTTAGGGAGACATACACCATTTAGGGTGATGAATCACCCCTCCTAGGCTTGGGGACGTGCTATATGAGCTGCCCTCAAGCTCCTCAGTGTAAATTTTATTTGTAGGTGAATCAATCGATACCAATAAAAATGCCTAAACTTGAAAAATTAGCTTTTAATATCAAAATAATGAATTTTAATTCAAAATTGGACAAATACATTATTTTTTATCAAAAATAATTTTTAATAATAAATTTTAATTTTTATTAATTTATTTCGAATTATATGTATTTATTTTGTATTTTTAAGCTAGAAAATTCATAAAAAATCCATTTTGATTCAATGAATACCAAAATTTTTATGAAAATTATAAAATTAAATATTTCACCTATAAATAAACTGAAATTACCATTTTCACCATTTTTGGATGTCAAACCAATATTGGCTGGCTTATCGGACACATAGGGGCATTTTGGTCATTTTACACGGAAATTCCAGAAAATTCCCAAAATTATATTTTAATATATATGACATGAATCCAAGCTAAAATTGACATTTTAATGTCAATTGAATATTTTTCTCGTGTTAGTCCTTAATGTTGAAAAATAGGGACAAAATCATAATTTTCTAATTTTTCTAAGCTTTGACTCAGAAAAATTATTAAAAAACACTATTAAATAGCTTTTGAAATTTTGAGCATAATGGTGGGAATCAGAATTTTGAAATTTCTTCCTGATTTTTTAGAATTACATTGTCAAATATTAAAAAAACAGTTGAAAAAATTAAAATAAGATTATTATATTTTTCACTATTTTTCTTTCAAAATAAAATTTTTATAACGAAAGATACTTAGTATAAAATTTTCAAAATATTTGGAAGAGGTATTTTGGTCATTTCACAAAAACTGTCTTAATAAATTTATGAAAAATTTCTAAAATTATTATTAATTATTTTAAGTATGCTAATAACTTAAAAATAATTTGTAAACACTTCTAACTAATTTTTTTAATTCTACTATCTTACTTTTTAGGGGCAAAACGGTCATTTTATCCATTTTGAGCTCAATTTCCCAAAAATAAATACAGAATAATTAAGAAAATAATTTGATATGCAAAAATAGGGGTGTTACATCAACTCTATTGCAAATGATGATAAAAAAAAGAGTGAGGAAGTGTTAAAAAAGTGAGTGAGTGGTATATGTGGTGAGTGGGAAAGCCTGGAGTGTTTATGCAATGTGTGAGTGATCTTATAGTGTTGAACAAGAAAAAAAAAGTAAAGAAAGGTTAAGAGAATGCGTAATTATTAAAAAAAATTATTTAAGAAATTTTATTTTATATTAATTTTAAATTAAGATTATATGTTATATTTAAGGCTTAAATATTTGTGTGTCCCTACAAATATGTTACCTTTTTTTCTTTTAGTCCACGTATTTTTTTTATTTTTCGTTCCTGTATTTTTTTTATTTTTAGTCTCTTTACGGTAACGATGATATGGCACCTGATGTGACTAGGGATGGCCAAAAAACTTGCGCAGGTGGATATCTGCGGATAAAATTCGTCACGGGTAAAAAATGGGTACCTTAAATGGATACCCGTGGATATTTTAAATGGGTATATCTGCTACCCGTTTATAAATGGGGCGGGTACGGGTATCATGGTACCCGTACTTGCGGATACCCGCTACCTATAATTATATATTTAGTTAAATACTTTTATATATTAATATAGATAAAATTATATAAATTTATCCAAAATTTTTAAAATAATTGTTTATTATGAGAGAAATCTTATACAATTATATTACAAAAGAAAAAGAACATAAATTTGTGAGCATTTAAACTATTTTTTTTTAAGAAAAATTGTTAGAATAACTAAAAGTTATATTAAAAGTGATTATTTTAAACAATAACTCTTTAATTTATAGATTTAAATTTATAAATTTAAAGTAATATTTATAGTATTTTATGATTGTCCACAACATATAAAATAAATTTATTTTATTTTATTTTATTTATTTTTTGAAAGTATCCACGGATACTATCCGCTTAACGATACCCGCGCAGGTAACGGGGCGGGTACAGATACGGATTTTGTTTGGCGAGACGGGTAGCTACTACTTGTACCTGTCCCGCCCCATTGACATCCCTAGATGTGACTCTTGATAATGCCACCACGACGACATATTTTGTGGATGTGATACATGATGACGTCATCCTATGTCAACATTGTTAACATTTTTGTTACGGAGTTTAACAGCAAGAACTAAAAATGAAATGTTTAAAACTTATATGAATGATTCCAAAAAAAAATTACAAGGACAAAAAATGAAAAAATACTAACTGAAAAACACATTTAACATAATTGCATACTCAATACTCAAACTTGAGACTACTGATTATTTTTGAATAGAACTAGTTCATTCAAGCTATCAATAGTTTTAACTTAATTTACCTAAAAAAGTCTTTCTTTAGTCAACTTATCTTTCAATGATTATAACATTATAGTCTCGGGTTCATGATAACCTTTATACGTAATAATAAATCGTTAAATTTTATAATATAAATAGTTACAATATTAAATCTTTTAAAATGATTGATATATTGCTCCGAAAAAAAAAACCTATAACAATATCTTAATAAGTTATCATGAATCATGTGGTCTCGAATTCAAGTTAAAAGTTTTATCATTTATAGTGGTCTTCTTATTCGAGCATGATTACTTTCTGTAAAAGATACATGTAGTATATACTAAAAAAATCTCTTAATAAGGCAAAATTTTTAACTACAAATGATTAACTATACATGTATTTTAATTTTTAAGTTTATTTATTTATTTTTATTAATTAATCTTTTTATCAATACAAGATACATAAAACTACAATATTATTACAAAAAATTAAAAAAAAGAACAAAGAAACCTATCTAGCTCCTTCTTTTGTCTATTATTTTAAATTTTAATCTTAAATTGATTAGGTAATATTTTGATTTCTGACACTTTAAAAAATAAATTTTATTACCTCTTACAGATGATTTATGAATAATCGTATGTTTTTAACGACTTTTTATTTTGTATATTTCATCATCTATAACTATAATAAAGAGGATATCCTCTTTTGATTTCTACTTTTTAATAGACTACTATACTCTTTAATCAATTTCTAAATTATCCACTACTTTATCCTTTAATTATTCTTTAAACTACTCACTATACTCTCTCTTTTATTTAATTTTTATTTTCTAAAAAATTAAGATAGACGTGGAATATCTCTCTTTTCCCTAGTTTTTATAAAAGAAATAAGTATAACATTCGTTTACATGTTTTTTTTAATTAAAAAAACGATATTACAATTATTTTATTTCAATATTATGAGTTTGGTGGTATCCAATATTCGTTTGTCTAAAAAGTCTCGCAGAGATGGGTAGGTGTCCCTTCAACATATATTCAAAATTAAGCCAAGCGTTGACTTACGCACCTATTATAATAAAATCCGGGAGAATGCAATGCAATTGTTGGGAGCATGTCACATAGCTACTGGGATGCTCTTTACACGATGTTTATTATGCTATTAGAAGTTAGAACACAAGTCATTGTAAATTGTGTTATGTTCTTACCATTTTTAAAGTTATATGATTAGTTTTTTAACTTCTATCATCATCATCATTATTTATACTATATAATACTTTTAAATAAAATATTTTTAATATAACGTTTTTTAGAAAAAATTTCTTATATATGAAGTTCTTCTAGTTTGATTACTTTAACCTTAAAATATTGACTTAATGATCTGATCTATGAAATGCATTGACTTTTGATATTTTATCTAGGTTGCATGGCTATGATTTGAAAGATTATTAATTAGTTTCAATAATAATAGATATGTTTATCTTCATTAGTACAAAAAGACTTTTAACATTGATTATTTTTAACATTCTAGATTTATTTTGCATGTAGATATTGAATTGGTCGATATGACAAATTAGTATTTCTCCATTAATTCTAGAATCGATACAGATAGTTAGCTTAATTTCTTGATTAATTATAATTACAGTTGATTTTAAAAGTTAACTTTTTACATCAATTGTGTCTACAACTTATATAAAAACTCAATTTTTATATCAATTTTGGCCACAGTTAATGTATATATATATTTTTTAATAGCACTGCAACTACAATTCATCTTTGATATACAAATAATGATATAGACTCATATATAAAATCAGATACAAAACAACACAAAACTACATTTCATTATTATATATTGTTGGAAATATGAGCATTTAATGATTATTATCCTCTAATTAGCTTAGTTGTTGTGTTTAGCTAAGTTTAATGTATCTTAGGAAGTTGTAATATTTTAATTGTTATCTTAAAAATAGTAGTAGTTATTTATTATCTTTGTAATCATTATTATAATAGATAGATTAATATGCTGAGTGATAAACTCACTCAAGCATATTCAAAAAATAAAATCTTTATTTTTCTTTTCTCAAATGGTACTCGAGCTCCCAAAATCTAAAAAGGGCTTTGTTTTCACTATAGTTGTCAAAGTGAGCTACAATCTGACGAGCCAACCTGACCCACTGCCAGTTCAAGCCGAGTTGGGTTGAAAAAATTTAGCTCGCCATGATTATAAACAAAAACGAGCCCGGCTCACTTAACTCGTGGCTCACCCGGGTTGAATCCGTGGTGAGCCGGGTTGGGTCATGGGTTAGGGGTTAATAAGTTTTTTTTTAAAAAGTACTTTATATATATATATCATCCTTAATTAGTAATTATCCTTTACAATCATTAATGTCATAACATTAGTTTAAAATTTAAATGTTTAATTGTTATAATATTTTATCCAAAAAAATTAAAAATTATGTTTGAATTTTTTTTATTTTTTTTTATTTTAGGTTAGCCAAATCGTTTAGCCCACCAACCCATGATGGGTTGAGCTAGGTTGACTATTTTCTGACTTGCCCAAAAGTGAGCCGAGTTGGGCTGGCTCACTTTTGTTTCAACCCGTGGTGAGCCAACCAGGTAACAGCTCTAGTTTTCACACACACACACACAAAAAGTCTACTTAGAAGATTTGATTGAGCTCTTGAAGCTATTAGACATTCGAAAATACAATTGAAATATTTTGACGACCACAAACCTTTTGACGACTACAAGACTTTTTTGTCTGTCATCAAAAACTTTTTCAGTGCCTTTCCTAGTCAATGTTAAATCTTTCCTAGCAGCCCTGACTTATCTCACAATGTATTTTGCTTCATTTTCTGTCATTGTGCTATTTACTGTTTTGCATGAACAGTGCTAATTCAAACATCTTATTAACGCTTTTCTATTGGTCTTTGTTCACTATAGAAAGGGAGTTTGTGCATCATTCCAAAATAATCAATATGGTGAATTATAGAGCATTCAACTTACCCATAGGTTGAATGGAAAAGATTATTGAAGTGGTCACAACTTGTTTGCACAATACTAAAAGGAAAAGGAAAAATTAACCACTTGACTGGTCTTAGACCAAATGAGGGAGACCCAAATTTTACAACATGGGATGAGGAAGAATCAATGATCTTGGCTTGGATGTGGAATTTTATTAATACAAAGATTAGTGATACCTATGTGGTTCTCAGCATAGCAAAAGAATTTTGGGATGCAATAAAGTATACTTGTTTTAAGCCAAAAGATGATTTTCATATGTATGATGTGAAGGTGAAAACTTTAGTTGTAAAACGGGAAAGAAACCACGTGTTACTGAATATGCTAACCAATTAAAGTCCTTTTAGATAGAATTAGATAATTACAGAGTAATTAAGGCTAAGTGTGTTGAGGATGTCGCGATACTAAAGGAATTTATTAAACAAGATAGGGTCTATGATTTTCTTCTAGGATTAAATCTTGAGTTTGATTAAGTCAGGATCCAAATCCTTAAAAAACCAGAAGTTCCAAGCATTACTGGAGTGGTTGCCATTGTATGAAGTGAGGAAAGTAAATGAAGTTTGATGCTTGATTCTCCAGTTGTTGAAAGCTTTATTAGGGCAGTTGAAACACACAAAAAGATGGTCAGTCAATGAAAGCTTATTTATGGTGCACTTATCGTAATAGGTCATGACATATCTGGGAGAAGTGCTGTAAACTACATGGTAAACCTCCCAATCATGAATTAGGACAAAAAGAAGGAATATCTATAGGAGCATTTTGAAGAGGTGGACAGGCTTATGTGGTTGAAAAAATAAAGAAAAAACAAATTCTCCTAACTTGTCGAAACCTACTAGTGTGAGTTAGGAAGAGATAGAAAAAATGAGAGCATTTTTCCAATAGTCTAGAAAAATCACTAGGTAGTTGTACTTTGGCATATTTAGGTATGCTTTCTCTTTCATTCAGATTTAATGTCTCAAAAACACTTCTATCTATCTGGGTTCTCAACTCTGGAGCCTTAGACCATATGGCCCCTTCATCTAAATACTTATCCACCTATTCTCCATGTCCCAACAATAAGAAAATGACACTCTTGTAATTATAGCTGGCGTAGGGAAAAACCAAATAATCCCATTGACAACCCTAAAATATGTTCTTCATGTCCCAAAGTTGTCCACAAATCTTATCTCTTTGTAAAAACTTACAAATGACATATCTTACATCATTATTTTTCACAACAATTATTGTGTATTCTAGGACAAGGAATCAGGGAAGGCAATTGGACATGATAGAGAATGGAATGACCTTTATATTTTGTATTCCAAAACTTTGGTTTTATCTTGTATGTTAAGAAGTGCTCTAATCGCAGTATTACAAACGTTTTTCTCTACGCCACATCAATACTCTTCCATACATTTTTCTCCATTGTATGCTTTTGAATTTTCTACTTAAGTAAGTTACATATATTATTACACTATGAATAACTTTATATAAAATGTAATTTTTGATGATCTAACCATTGAATTATAATTATATACTTCCTTGATTGTTTATGTCAAATTTTGCCAAAATTAAACAAATAAGAAGATAATCAAATAATTTATATTTTCATATATTTTCAAAACATATATTACATTAATTTTAATATACATGTATAAAGTATTAAATAATTTTGGATTAATATGTTTCTTTTTGATTATCACATATTATTTACCATACTCTTATTTTAACTTTTTTGGTTAGTTATTTTCATATCATTTTTCCTCACACTTATTTTCACACCCTTCATGACAATTGATAAATATCATTTTTCATAGTATAGTGGCGTGAGACATGGAACTATTTGTGAAGGGTGAGATTGAAGAACCGGAAATTTTCTTAGGACATTTTTTTACTTAAAAAAAGCTAGATAACAAACAAATAAAAACATAAATAAATTCCTTATATATAGAAAGAACATATCAAATAAAAATTATTTTTATTATAAAAATAATAATATAGATTATTAGATCATATTTAAATAATAAAAATTATAAAAAAATATAATTTTAAGTAATCATGTGATTATTAATTATTTTTTAATATAAATCATTTATGTATAATTATATACCCCAAATTTATAACTCTTACAAATTTTTAATTATTAAAGTTGGACTCCTCCTCAAGAGAAATTTTATGAGTTTCACATTTTATTTAATGAATCTTTATCATGATTTTGTAGTTTTCAATAAATTTTAATCACCAAAAAAGGTAATATTAAAAGAAGAGAAAAAAGGTCATGGACTAACAATGTAAAGTAATTTTACACTGTCATCCAATCACAAACCACCATTTATTATAAGTTTGTTGACTTTTACAATAAATACTTTAAAAGTCATATCAATGGTGATTTTTTATTGATTGACAATGTAAAACTTTTTACACTGACAGTACATGACCATTAAACTCTTAAAAGAGATGTGTTAGAGAATATGTTACTATAGTCATCGAGTTTGTGAACCGGCCAGGTAAGCAATGCAGGTTAGTTGTCAAATAAAAAAATGCATTTCAACAAATGTGAATCGGTATGAATAGGTCATAAACCAGTGTCAATTTTGTTGCTGGATCAATTTTGAAAAAAAAACATAGTATAATTTTCTTACATGAGACCTAACTATTAATTACTTAAGTATCAACATCTTCTGCATTAAAATTCAAGGTGATATTTAGTGTAAAGAATGTTTTAACATTTTTTTAAAAATAATATCAAAACAAAGTTTTTATATAAAGAAAAGAAAAATATTTTTTAGAAATAAAAAATAAAAAATATTATTTTATAAATAAGTGAAAATAAAACTTTTCGATAATAATTAACTATAAAGTTATTATTTTTTCGTAATTATTAAGTGTAATCATATTATTCATAAGTGAAATATTTATCAAAAACATTTTTATGAATTTTTCAATAATCTTATTTTTAAAAATCTCATTTACAAGAAAGTGATTTGTTACCAATGAAAGATTTCTTATACCAATTATCATCTAAATTTCAGTAATAAAAATCCTATTTATATATTTAATCATTACATACTTAAATATATAATATAATTCAAAAGGTACAATTAATGTTTAGATAAACTTCTCAATAAATATTTATGAAGAAGACAATAAGAAGATAAAGCAAATTAAGTTTATCTTATAAATTAAAATTAGTTTATGCATATACTAATTTACAGAAGTTCTCTTATTTAACTTCTTCAAAAGCTTATTTTAATTCTTACAAAAAAAAAAAAAACACATAGCTTATGCATAAGCTAGTTTTAACTTATACAAAAACTTGATTCATTTTACATTCTTATTTTTTTCTCCCATAAATACTTATTGAAATGTTTATCCACACAGAATCATACTTGTTGAATCATTAATTGAACCAATGATCAAAGACTTTGACCAAATTATTTCCTCAGTGTCATTTTGTTTGATATTTAAGGTATTGGCACAATAATTAAGAGATGTAATTAATATTTTAAATTTCATAAAAATTATGGAAAATGCTAACAAGTGCCTTTAGGGTACCGGCTAAAGAATCAAAAGTACAATTTTTTTTTATTAAAAAGTGTGATAGTACATTCTACTGTGATTTTCAATACAATCTCACCTTAAAAACTTTCTACATATTGATTTCTTAACTAGTGTCCTAAAATTATTTAATATATTCCTAAGGACACTGGTTAGCAAGACCCAAAAATTATTATGTAATTTTTTAATATATCTCTTATTTTTCATATTAATTAGATTCTCTCTCATTTATACTTTTTTTATATTCTCACTCCAAAATAAATAGTTAAGGATGTTGTAATAAAAAAGAAAATATTTAATGTTTATTGTAAAATGACAATTAAAATAGAACAAATTTTTTTTGCTAAATAGTCAAACAAAATGTGTGTGTGTGTGTGTGTGAGAGAGAGAGAGAGAGAGTAATAACTAAATCGAATTTAATAACACTATATCTATCAACTAATACATGATATCAAAATAGATTATTGTCTATTTGTCTTATAAGTGATTTTATGTTTATTTATTATTTGCAGCATTAAATTAAAACTGTTCCCAAATTAAAATAAGGAGAAAATGTTCCAAAAATATTTAGATTAATCATTTTAGTTTAATAAATATTTATTTTTTCTTTTTGAGTAATATTAATGTGTAATGAGTATATATATTTTGATTAAATATCATAAAAAAAAAACCACCATTGTGGAAAACTTGACCTTGTGCAGTAATGAGTTTAGTACATTTGTTAAAACTCGAAAGAGCCAAACAGAAGTGGTTCGAGGGGATTTGTCAAATAAAGCAAACAAAACAAAAGAGGCTGAAAAAGAGCGTGAGGGGAGAGTGGGGTCCGGTGTTGCCACCACTGGTCCATGAAGCAACCACGAAAACTCATAGAAAGCGACATGAGTTGGTGAAGATGCATATCAATTACGTTGCAACCTTTCAAAGGATGGGGGTCCACCTTACAAAGGAAATGCTTTCTTTGATGCTAAAGTAGGAAAGTACATCACTTGCCGCTATATCTATATTTTTATTTTTGGGTGTTAATTAAGCCACGGTATTATTTCCTACTCCATTTGTTAAAAAAAAAGAGAAAAAGTCAAAATATAGTACCTAATTAGTATTCTGAGAATATAAGCTAATGAAAACGCATTTAGTCGTCACGTTTTAGTACAAACTAATAATTTTATAAAATGAAAGTAAAATAGGAACAAACTGAAAACGAATGAAGCTATTACAACACCACAAATTAAACCTGCATGGCGAAAGTGTATAAATTTTAAATTCAGATAAGATTTTAAAAATTAAAATATTTTAACTATAATAGGATAGCATAATTGATTAAGGTAGAATATAAAAATATAAATCTTAAATTACTTAAAATTGTAAAAGAAAAATACATAGTTATTTAAAGTTTTTAAAATTAAAAAGAAAAATCAATAATGACATACTTTATTTTTAGAGTTTATTGTACATTATTAGTATAAAGATTTTTACATTATCAATTCATATGATTTTTAAGACAATTATTTTAAAGTTAAGAGACAATATATTTTATGCCTTTAATAAAGTATTTTACAGGCAATACTATTAAATTATTTCCTTAAATCAAAAGACAATTAGGATTAGAAACCTAAAGTAAAGTTTGTTCGGAGTCGCACCAAAAAAAGTTTGTTCAGAGTTGTTATTCATTTTTACTATATCTTATTTGGATACCTTTAAAAAAAAATACTTGAAGAAGTAAATAAAAAGATAAAATGAATTAATTTTTTTTTTATAAACTAAAATCAATTTATATATTTTAGTTTTTGGATAAGTAAGATGAAAGAGCTTCTATAAAAATTAAATACATAAATTAATTTTAACTTATGAGATAAGTTCAATTCATTTTACTTTCTTGGTTTTTTTTTCTCTCCTGTAAGTGTTTATGAAAAATTTATCCAAACAACACCTATAACCAAGAATTTACTCCTATATTATAAATTAGAATACATGAACTACTAGAGAGTGACATTCTCATTCTTTTCACTCCCTCAAATAGACATTATTAATATTTTCTTTCTTTTCTATTTTGGACGTATATTTTATACATTATCTCACAACTAGTCAAAAAAATGCTCTCCTAACCATCTTACTTTACTTTCTTTTTGTCTTTATCTGTATATTTAATTTTCTTAATTATCCATTGTTTTCAATCTATCTTCTTTTATATATATCTTTAAATTGAATTTTCATTGTGTTTTTTTAAAATAAATTGTCAATAGTTAAAATTAACCTTATATCGTAATTTAAATTATTTATTGTAAATTCAAAATATAATCTATATATTCAAAGATATTTATTTATTATGAATTTTAATTATAATATAATTTATATATTAAAAATATTTATATTATAAATTTAATTATATAAAAACAAACATTTATCTTATTTAATCCACTTATTAAAATACCAGTTATATAGTATTTTAAAAGAAAATATATTAAGTAATTTTTTTAATATACAATAACAACAACAATGTTTTTTTTGGTGTTACAACGAGACTAAAAATCCAAACTAAAAACTACAAAAAAATTGAATAGCTGATGTATCAGCAAGCATCTGCAAATGAATCCATGTAGCAGCCTTATCAAACCACCACTAAGTAATTATGTCATAAAAAAAATGTGTTTTGATTTATTATATACAGCGAACATCTTGTAGATAAGCTTAAATTGACATCTAAATGTAAACTATACTCATACTTAATAAAAAAAAGTATAAAAATACCCAATGGTTTTTATTTTAAAAAGTTAGGTAAAAAAATAAAAACTGATATCACTTAGACATAATATTATAAATATTATTTTCTAATTAAAATTGACATTTTATCTTACTGATGTTAATTTAGTTATTAAAATAAAAATAGAAAATATTAAGATAAATATGGATTTGATTGGAGAATAATATTTATAATATTATGTCTAGGTTTTTTTTATTAAATGAGTGGCTATTTTCAATAACAAACAAAAGAAAACATTGAACGGTAGTGATAAATAAATAAAATACTTATAAATAACTAAATACGCAACAAAATTACCTGCTAGAATAGTGGGGGATTTAAGTAATTTATATGTAGATTCTATTTTCATTGCCCTTATTGTAATTAAAAGAACACGCAATAAATTGTTCTTTTGAATTGGATTTATTGATTTGATTCAAATTAATAAAAATTTATAGTAGTATTTGTCTTCTGAATATTGAAGGTCTTTCAATAAAGTACTGTTACTTAAAATTCTGACTTTTGACCACGCTGTCCAGGTGCCAAGAGGATACCATCAATCCGTATTTGTTCTCATAAAAACGACAAGTGGCACTTTATAATCCATATTATTAACATCAATCACGTGGGTCAAAATCAAAGTGATTAATGGTAGAGAAGAAGTGAGAAAAGAAAAGAAAAGAAAAATAAATAAAAAATAGAGTGAAAATTAAAGTTATTTGATTAAAGAAAAATAAAAAAATAAAGTGTAAGTTAATTTTTTAAAATTATTTTTTATTTTAATTATTATTATTATTATTTTATTTTTATTAATAATATTTTTATTTTTATTTTTATTATTATAATATAATAAAACAAGTAATCTTTCAACAAAAAAATAAATAAAACAAGTAAATCGATTTACTTGTTACAATGTGAAGAAGAGCAAACGGTGACACTACTTCTATGCAAATTGTTGTTTAAAAGTGGAGAAATTTTTGGCTGTGGGTGTCACATATTTTTTAAAAATTTATTCACACTTATACCCTACCAAATAACTTATATTCTTTCACTTTTACTCTCTCTTTTTTTCTCCTCCTCTATTTCCCCATATCAAATGAAGTGTAAATTAGGACAAATAATAGTAAGAGGAGGGCTAATAATACATTCTGTAACACATTTTTTTAAATTGGTTAAAATTTATTAAAAATTACAAAATTAGAAAAGAGAAACATTAAATGAGATATAAGACATACAAAATTTGTCATTTTCAATAAGTTTCAACCAATAAAATAGAGTGTGTTAAAGAATGTGTTTCTAATATTTCTCTTAATAGTAATATTATTAATAATAATAATTTTGGAAAAATAATTAAAAATATTTTGAAACTATTTGTGATAAATTACCCAAAATATTAAAACAATATGAACAGATATTTTTATACGGGGACCGATTCTCATTTAAATTTTTTTAAAAAAAGCATTGAAGCAATAAAAAAATTGACGTAGAATTAACCCCAAAAGAAAGTGGAGAGAAAGTCGCACTTATATTTATTAATTATGATGGGGAGCTTTACATGTGAATGGCACTCCTTCTTTCTACATAAATACAAAAGCGACCTGATTGGAACCGTTTAAAATGTCTTGCGTCACAGTGAATCGACGTGCGGTTGTTTCTTGACGAGACAATGACGAAAGATAAATTGAGACGGTCTTTTCCATAAGATATCGCGATACAAAAGGTGGCGATAAATTGAGTGTGACTTTTCTTTGTTTTGTTTACTTGTCTACTTTATCCAATTCAAATAGACGTCTGTCACACGCATGTATATATATATAAATATAAATATAAAATATTTGAAACCCATTGATGTGAACAAATGGTGTCGTGATTCCTACGTGCGCGAGTACTAGTGAATGCTTACTCGCCCTTTTGGGCAGGAAGTGCGTGCGTGTTGTTTTGGTAACTCCAAAGGTCTTTATTAGTGTTGTTCGGGGAAAAAAATATCCATATTGAATCTAAGTGTTTATACATGTTTCTAAGTTTCTTTGCTGGGGTCCATTTTTGACGTGGTGTTATATTCCATCCTTTGATTCTCCTCTAGCGTTGAAGCCATATATCCTTTTCCTATCATGCATGTCATTCTTTAGAGAATATTAGACTTTCTAATATAAGCCATGTTTAGATGAAAGGATACAAACTAAGAAAATAAAACAAATTTTATCTTAAAGTCTTGAGTGATATTGATTTATTATTGGAAATTTTTATTTAAGTTAATGATATGTTTTAAGAGTTTAGTTAATATTAACTAACTAAAAAATATTTTGAGTATATATTTTTAAAATAATTATTCAAAAATTATCAATCTATAACACTATCAATACATTCTAATTAAATTCATGTTTTGATATTTTCTCTTCTTAAATTTTCAGTAATTAAAAAATAAACCTTAAGTGATATACATAATACAATTTGATCTAATACATAATACAAGTAAACATTCATTAATTAATACTCGATAAATTAATAATCTTTTTAAAATAATATATTTTTCTGGTTCCAACTTGAACCACTTTACAAAATTAGTAATTTTGATAAATTAATAAAATAATAACTTTAGAAAGATCCTTATATAAATCTATAGCCTCATCAATATCACAAACTAATAATTCTCTAAAATTACAAACATAACTAAGATAATTTAGTAAAATATGAATTTATTATTATTTGTTTTTTCTTAAAATTTCAATCTAAATAACATTTGTCTCTAACTTTTCTCATAACATTCAAAAATTATGGTGATGTGTTACCGAATTGCAACAAAAGAAGTTATGGAAAGTTGTAGTGCTTTCTTTTGCATGATTAATTTTTAAAATAGTGAATCATTCGTAATTCCACTTTCAATTAGATTTGAAAGGGCTAATTTCTTAAGATATTGAGATCTGTTTAAAGAACCTGACTTTTTCTAACAAATATTCTTTCATGTACATGGACTTGAGGATTGAATTCTTGACCACAAGCTTAAGAGGCATAATTATCTGTCAACTATACCACGCCATTTTAGTGAAAGAATGTTGATTTTTGTATTTTTTGATGCGGAAGAAAATAAAAAGAAAAAAAATCCTTATTTGTTTGGGTAAAAAATAAGAAAAATATTTTTTTTAAAAGACAAATATACTCTTTTATGTAACAAAAAATTAATGAGAGTATCTTTGGAAATAAATATTCTTCTCTCACTTTGCTTTCTAATGTGGAAGAAATAAAATTAAGGTGAACATTATCAATTATTTTTTCTCTCTCTCTCTTTTTTCATTTTCTTCATCAAATAAGTACGTTTTTGTAATATTTTACATTCTTTCTGGCTTTAAAATCAGGGTTTTCATAAAAAAAAATGCACTTTAGTAAGGGTTCATTTGTTTTAAAATTAGGTAAAGTTAGTTTTAATAAAATGATTTAAATATCTATTTAGTCCCTCAAATTTATGTTAAGTTTACTTTTTAGTCTCCTAAACTAAAAAGTTATTTTTTTATCTCCTAATTCAAAAATAACCCACTTTTAATTCTTAAGGTTATTTTTTGTAATTATTTTAGTCTCCTAATAAGGACCAAAAGTAGACTATTTTTAAAATATGGGGATTAAAAAAATTACTTTTTAATTTAAGAAACCAAAAGCAAAATTGACCCAAATTTGAGAGACTAGGAAAAATATTTAAGCCTAATAAAATTAATTTTAATTGTCAAAAGCATTTGATATGTGCATAGAACTTTTCGAACTTTGAAACTTCTAATAGACATGCATTGTTAGTGTACAAATTTTTACACCGTCAATTAATTAGAATTCTTACTTGGTAGGAATTTTGAAGTATTTATTATAAAAGTCAATAAATTTATAATATATAACAATTTATGATTGAAAATGACAATATAAAAAACATTTACACTATTAACTCATATATTATTTATTTTTCTAATTAATTTCTTTCTTTTATAACCAAATGCACAATCTGATTATAACGTATATTACTATTCTTAACAATGAATTAGATAATATATTTGCACAAAAATGTATAACAATAAGGTATTATACAAGGATTTAGTTTAATTACTAATATTAAATGTTTTAGGATATGATGCAGGGGTAGACATGGGTTGGTTTGGATCAAGTTTTGTGGGATGCTTTGATCTAAGCTGGTCAATTGCAATCATTTTGAATTGGTTCAGTTTTTTTTACTTTTTTTTTGTTATCAATCTGAACCGAATTAATCTAACCATGTTTGGGTTAGGTCATCAGATTTATTATTAGAATAATAAAATTTGAAAAATAGAAAAAAATAGAAAATTATAAAATATTGAAAAGTTGTTATTTTTTTTATTGTCAAACTAATCACAGCTAATTATTAGCATCCAAATAAAATTCTTGTAAGAGTAAAAGAAAACGTTTGACAATAATTCGAGATTAATTTGGATAATTTTAAAAATTGTTTGATGAAATAATATAATAATAAAATGAATAAGAAAGAAATAGATTAAGCATGGTTAAGAAAAAGAAATGACAGTGATGATAAGTGTTAAGTGGTAATAAGGTAAAAAAATTGAAGGAAGAATAAGACATTGGGTTGTTTGAGTTTTGTGCATCCAAATTCGATATCTAAACCAATCTCATTGGATTTATCATTTTAAAATCTAAACCAAATTGATGATCCGAATCAATCTGAATTTTCTCTTTCGGATTGGTTCGAATTGATCAGAGTCATCAAATCAATATGAACTCGTATTCACCCCAAATATGATGTACTCTTTTTCTTTTATTCCTTTCTTTCTTTAGGAGAAATAATGAGTAGTGATTTATTTATTGATTTTGGTAGTATTTCCAATTATACGAAATTGGAGGTAATTTTATTTTTTGGTGGTAAAGGTTCCATGATGTATCTCAATGTGGAGTGTTCCTATGCCGTAACACTCAAACGTTAAGTCAATAGCAATTCTAGCTGAGTGTTAATAAGGGGAAAGATCTCATACTAGCATGAGTTTACTTTTGATATTTATTAGAATTAAACAATAATGAGGTATGACAGTGGTCCATCCCAATGACATTATTAGTTTAATTGTCATCTGTAATATTCTTATTGTTCCTAAAATGAGGGTATGATGGAGTTAGGAGGTAATTTAATTGGCAATGGGACAATCTTGTCAGGATCCTTCTCAAATTCGTCTCAGTTAGTCATAATGGTCTGAGTTTAAACACAAGATCCACGACTCTAATCTAAAATGTTTTCAATTTGGGCTTGATATATTGAAGGGAGGCACACTCCATTGTTGCCCCCAGGCTCTCGACCTTAGGGGCCCTCGACCTTGTGACATGGTGTTGACAATTGTAATGTAAATTTGGGGGCAATGTCCATCTTAGTCTAAATGTCCTTTGTCAAAAGTTTAATTTGATTATAACTCAACTACTTGCAGATGTTTGAACCTTAAAGAGACATGAGATTCTAATTTCTAGATTTTTCAACCTTTGACCTACTATATAAAATAAAAGAGCATTTCACCTTATTGCAGCCTAGAAGTTTTAAGAATCCCAGCCCACATATCACGTTGGTTCCAGGCGTTTATCTCAATTTAAAAACTTAGTCTAGTGAGGAAATTATCATCAACCCGACACCAATGAAATAGGTTTTGATCAACCTATAAATGACATTCACACTTAAGTTAGGGAAAATTATAAGAAAGTCTGTAAGGGAAAAAAAATACATGCCTAAAAATGGCAATTGTTGCCATTTTGCATGATCGTGCATTTGCTTTTCTTGTAGGATGAGACAATTCACATTATAAGAAGTGTATAATAGCCTGAAAATAATAGTCATAGAATCACATCCGTCGTAGAAATTGAGAGTGGCCTTTCAGTTGACCAGACCATTATATAGTTATTGGGCCCGTGTAGTGTTGATCTGAGGCCGTTAAAAAGTTGTCTCAAAATACTTTAAAACAACAACAACAACAATAATAATAATAATAATAATAATAATAATAATAATTATTATTATTACAAAGTGGACCTAAAATTCAAATGTTGTTTATACTATAATACTGTTGCCATAAACTTCGTGTGTTTACTAACATAGTGTGACATGGTTGATAAATAACTTTACCTTTTAAGTATGTGATCATGGATTTGATTTCCAAATTTGTATGTATAAAAAAAGTCTATTGACAGAGATCAACTACTTAAATAGATCTTAGTACTTCTAGGGATTAGTCCTTGACTTCCAACTGGAGGATATCTTAGGTTAAAAAAAATTGTGTTCAATTATTTTCTATAATTTACCAATATTTTTTTTTGGTTTGAATTTTTTTTTTTAAATTAGATTAATAACCCGTACACTGAAATCCGTTTGTATAAAAACACCTAAAAAAGAACTCGAATGGCACGAAATTGAATTTCAATCTTGTAACTCTAATTATATTTCCATTTTTTCTTTTCCCATTATTATTTTTTAATTCAAAACTAAAGATACTGATAATTTGCAGTTTGTTTTTTTCTAAAATCAACACAGCTAAACTAATACATGTTCATTTTAGCTTTATTTTTTTTATTGAAAATAGTTATTCCACTAAAATCTCTAGCAACGTTGTCACTATATATTTGTTTTAAATACAAAAATAAGTTATTGAAAAAACAGACTGCAGTGTGACAGTGTTCACATTGACTTCGTTTTTTTTTGTTTAATTACTTATTTGGTCTTAATAATTATAAAAAAATTTCATTTTAGTCTTTATACTTAAAAACATAATATTTTAGTCCCTATACATTCTATTTTTGATCCCTTTTAGTTCTCACCACAGGGAGCAAAAGGAGATATTTTTAAGTATAGAAACTAAAAGGAATAACTTTTGTAACTATAGGGGTTAAATGAGTGATTAAACCTTTTATTTTTTAACAAAAGTGGTAGAAGAGGGAGCATTAATGACATGACAAGACTGTTAGCAGAGACTCATCTAAAAGATTACTGCATGGTCTAAATTGCAAGTAGTTCTACCTAATTGCAACTACGTTTTACTTGCCCGTAAATATCAAGAGATCTCCCTAGAGAAGATTGTCTACCAAGTAGAAAAAGTGAAGTCAAGGAGGTTCCCCATGCCATAAAAAGGGTAGGAGTTCTAATCCAACCCGTAACCACTTGTTGACATTGACTTTAACCAATACATAAATCTGGTATAATATAAATACTTTTGATTTAGATTGACTTTTCAATTTTTCTTTGAAACTTTAATAAATAACTTTATCAAAATATATCAAGAATAATTCCAAATCAATTCAACGACGTACCACAAATACAATTTTAAAACAACTTAATAAGTGCAAATTCAAATTTTAAATTCAAGTCTAAATTAATTATTATAATATTGCTCTTATGTACGAATCTAATAGAGAGGAGTAAGTTTGATTTAAGGTATAACAGGAAAGTTTTTTAGATAAGTATGAGTAATAATACCAAAAATTTCTTCGATAGTGTACTTTTAAGGTGCATTTGGGAGAAAATAAATATTTTCATGTCCAGAAATCGTGAATCCAGGAAATTATGAATTCAACGAATGTTGTTTGCTTGGTTATAAATATTATTAGAAATATTTATATTTTTTATTTAGGAATTAAATATTTTTACGTTTAGTTTTAATAGAAATTTCTCAGAAACTTTAATTATTTATCACATTAAATGAGTTAATAAAGATAACATGATATTTTTACTATAGTAAAACTTTTTACCAACTCGAAAAAATTATATTCTCAACTCTCCTATAGGAACAATTTCGTGAAAAATATAGGTAAAAAATATTTTCGGAAAACAATGTTTTATGGAAATATTATTTTTTAAATAATAAACCAAACATGAAAAATAAACATTTTCAACTTCAGATTCTTGAGAAACCAAAAACTTTCCTTGTATATAATTTTTTTTATATTGTTGTCCAATCATAAATATTATTGACTTTTATAATAATTACTTTAAAAATCATGTTTAAAAATATTTTTAATTAATTAATAATATAAAAATCTTTATACTAGCCGTGCATTTAAATTGGATTCTTTAAAAATATATAAAAGTTTAGAATTGTTTAAATTGAATAAGTTTTGAATTTAGATTTATAAAATTGAATTTAATTGTTTTTAAATTTTAGCCTTGTATTTTGAGCGTCATTTTTATATCACTATTTTATGATTAATCTTTTACAAAAACAAAACAAAATTATAAAATTTAAACCAATCCAAACACAGTATAATTATTAATATAAGAATTAGATATGGCAATAAGATCTAAATCTAACACAAACCCATAAAAAATATCTGTAATAGTTAAGCTATTTATCTAGATTTGGGTATATTTACAAAAGATATAGGTATAGATATGATTACTACACTGTCCAACCCTATCTATACCTACATAATATATGTGTAATATTTTATAATTAGAATTTGAATGTTTTAAAATAATATTTTAAATCAAGTCAAAGAATGTTATTTAAAATGTTTTGTAGTTTAAGAAATTATATTATCTTTGAATATTTTCTTATTTTACTTTTAGATAGTGTTCTTTAATTTATAGCTTTTTCATCGTTAATATTAGTAGTATAATAAAATGAGTTTAATTGTTATATACTATCAGTGTAAATATTTTTACACCGTCAATCAATCGAAAATTAGCTTTAATGTGACTTTTAGGGTTGTTATTATCAAAGTTAACAAACTTACCATACATGGCGAGTTGTGATTAGATGACAGTGTAAAATTACTTTACACTGTCAGTGCATGGCGTATTTTCTCTAATAATATTTATATGTTATTAGTTTATCAAACAAATGTATAATGGAGACCATATTCAACTCAACAGTGGTGTTTATTAAAGGTGAAAATAGGCTAGGGCGAATAATGCTTTAATAGGCCTAACCTATTTAAAAAATTCAAGGTACAAGTGTGGCTTGTTACTTGTCATAAGCTCTTTTTTTTTGTCTGATCTGGCCTTTTTGAAAGCCTAACTTGGCTTGTTAACCTCTTTAAAAGCCTATTTCATATTAAAGCTTTTAGATATGTATGACATATTCCTAAATCAATTAAATGACTAATAGGCCAATCGAGAAAAACTTTTATGTAAAACAAAATATAAATTATGAAAATTAAAATCATTTCTACTCGAGGTGTGGGATAGAGGTGAAAATAGGGAGGTTAAACTTGATAAGAGTTGTCCAACTTGTTTATGTGATATAATTTTTTTTTAAGGTCTAATATGAAATTTATGATATCTTATTTAAAAGTTTATTTTGCAACAAGGTCTCTAAATATGATATAAATTTATCCTTCAATAAGATTATAGGTTTGATTCTTTATAAAGGTAAAATGCTTAATATTTAAAAGGGTAACTAAACATATGACTTTAATACATTATAAAATATTTAATATAATAATAATGTTAACAAAAGATTATTATTTATATTACTTAAATAAGTCGGCCTGCTAGGCTTAAAAGATTTTCTGAATGATCTAAAGTCTAACCTTTTTAAACAAATAGGCTTTTATAAAAGCCTTGGCCTAGTTTATTTAGTAAAATAACCTAGCCTGGCTTGACCTGATATAGGCTAGGCCGTAGGTTCCTATTAGGCAGCCTGGCCTATTTATATCCCTAGTGTTCATGACTCATTAACTAGGTCTGGCCTAAATTTACTTTTGACAAGTTTATGTTTAAGAAATTAAATTAGCTTAATTATATTTTGTGTCACTTAAATTTCATCATTGTACAATTTTTTCCACAACATTTTTCTCTCTCGTATTTTGCCACTTTATTTTTGTAATTTTGCAAATTTTGCTCAAATGTAAACTGTCTGTTGAATAACAAACAAAATGATGATGTGTCAGTGATGAGTTGACATTAAAAATCCATATCAATTTTTAATTTTTTTAATATCCTTTATTTTTTTTAAAAGAAAAAATTGTTTAAATACACCCTTTTTTTAATATCCTTCGTTCAACACACCTTTTTTTAAATAATTTTTTCTTTTTAAACAATAAAGGATATGAAAAAATAAAAAACAAGTTGACCTGAATGTTTAAGGCCAACTAATCACTGACACATTATTACTACGTTCGTCATTTAATGGATAGTTAATGGTTGGACAAAATTTGCAAGATTATAAAAATAGGGTAGCAAAATGTGAGGAAAAAAAAATATTGTAGCAAAATTTGCAAAATGATAAAACTTGGGTAGCATAAAGTACAATTAAGCCAATTAAATTCAATGCATTTGGAGGATAAGTTCATGTTATACTTCATATCATCCCAAATCAATCCAATGTCTCATATTCTTTTAAAAGGTATAGTTTTTTAAACAATTATGTTTCAATAATACAACCTCTTAATTTAATGGATAATGTTTTTTATAACATGATGTTATATTTATATTGATATCATTTATCTTGAGATATATGTTGTAAAATATACCTTAATTGTAGTTTTATACTTTTTTAATTTTACGTTTTACTATATAATATTAATATTCATACTAGTCCTGTACCCGTGGGTCGCACTGGGAATTGTTGTCCTATTAACCACATAATTAATTGCAGTACAATTCAAATACAAATTATAAGGGAAATGCTTACAAAAGAAATGTGAAGGAAATATGAAGTGATATTACCAAAAATAAGTAAATGAAGTCTATAATTTTTAGGTAGGGATATCGCAATGTAATTATTAAAACTTTTTAGATTCAAAAATACATATTCATTATGAATTTTTTAAGCTTAGAATGTTATTAATTGAAAATGAATTAAGTAAAAATATAATATGATTCATGGACAACTTATATCTGGTCTATTAATGAAATAATTTGAACATGATATTGTACTTTTCAATATATTTTATTTAGTTTAAATTTAAAATAACAATTTAATTACTAAAAGAAAACATGTTTTAAAATTTAAAAAAAATAGATTCATTATTTTTAAAGCGGCAGAGGAAATAGATTTCCAAAATTTACAAATTCCTACTATGATATGAATAAATTGTATGAAATATGATATAATTCATGTTACTATGAATAAAATAATATTTCATGTGAATATATATACATATTATAAATCATAGAATTAATAAAATAATACTCATATAAAATTTGATATTAATTAAAAAAACCTTAATTAACATAAAAAAGTATACTATAACATTTAAGGCCCATTTTATATTCTAAAAAAATTATAATACATTCAGCCTAATATTAATTTGAGATAAGTATCGTATAATTTATTTTTAAAAAATTAAATGATATTAAAGCTTTTACATATCTTTTATTACAATTATCATCAACACCTTTCACATATCGTCTAAGTAAATGGAAAATTAATGAAACTAACATCAGCAACCTTTCATGTATACAAAGATAACTTAATTAAAACACTTTTTACAAAACAATGTCCAAAGGCCTCATGATCTTTTAAAGGGACATAATACTTCAGCAATTACATTTACTGTTGAAAAATATAAAACTTAACGAAATAAAAACTTGACACTAAATAAAATGTATAAATATTACTCCTCGTCCTCTTTCTTGTTCTTTAGCAATTTTGGATTCTTTGGGCTTGAATTTTGAGTACTCCTTCATCATTAATCAATGAGACATCAATTGTGTCGATGGATCTTTTTCCTGATGACTTAATGGATAGAACTTGTTCAACTCCATCAAATAAAATATCCTATAAAAGGAACAACAGATATCTAGTTAAATATTTTAGTTTATCTGCTCATACATAACAACATACAAAACATTTAAATTTTTACCGCGGAATTTTCATCCCCATGTAAAGAGATATCAGCCTTTATGTACAAATAGCAGTCATATATATTTTTTTCGATCATCCAAAATATTTTAAAAAGGTTTCCTATTAATGCCATAAGAAAACGATGGAATGTGCCTTCATATTGTCAACAACTTGAGAAGATAGATGATACTTAACATCTGTCTAATATTCTTTATCATAATCCTACACAGTTAATGATAGGTTAATACTATAAGGACCATATAACATTGTTTTGTAAAAAAGAATTGAAGAGTGTTAAGTATGAACTTGACCTTAATTGAATGAAGCAACTCAATTGCTCTATCAAGTCATTGTCATCAGTCAAACGTTTTACAGTATAAGTCGCTCAATTCTGATCTATATTGGTTTGAGTAATCTCAATCTTAAATAAGAATAATTTGTCTAAAAATGCATCAAACTCAGGAGGATAATTTCCAGTCCAATAGGCCTACAAAGATTCATATCACCATTTGAACTAAATGAAAATGTAAATGTTATTTGTTTAAAATCATTTTTTTTAACAAAAATGGAACATTTTTACTACGTGTATAACCTGATTAGTTGTTCCTATTAAATCTGCTGCAGTCTTGCCCAAATATTAGGAAACCGCTCGATAAAACATGACAAAGATGTTGATCTTGTTCCATCAATGACCTTAACTTGCAGTTTATACCTATATAAAATAATTACTAAAATGTTAAAATAATAAATAAGATGAAGCACACATTATTATTTTTTAGAGATTAATGGTTATGCACTGTCAGTGTAAAAAGTTTTACACTGTCAACCAATTGGAATTCACCGTTGGTATGACTTTTAAAGTATTTATTATAAAAGTCAACAAACTTACAATAAATAGTGACTTGTGATTGAATGATAGGGTAAAACTACTTTACATTGTCAGTACATGACCTGTTTTCTCTATTTTTTATATGAATATGAGATTGAGTTAGTATAAGATAAATGAGTTAATAAAGCATTATACTATTTTGAAAGAAAATGGAAATGAGCAACAACAAAAAGTTTGATAAATTCTAAGAAACATAAATAAGGATTTATTAATCCCTTATTCTAACTAATATTATACGCGTTCAACGACTTTGATGGGTGGTAAAATTCATTTTCTTCATGAGCATTGAAGAGGTATTTACCTATCATATGCTATTTCATGCATTTTATATAGAAACTTAATTTGAATTGGTTTCCTTGATTGCTTTAATTTTTCAAGTTTTCTCTCTCTATTTCTCAAATTAAGCTTTAAAATACTAAATATGGATTGTGATTAATTACTATGATTTTTCAGTTTTATTGATTTTTGCATTATATAATAACATATTTTAATGGGTTGTTTAGTCTTAAAACAATAGAAACTTAATTTGAATTGATTTTCTAAAATACATTAATTTTCCAGGCTTTATTTATCTGTATTCCTCAAATTAAACTTCAAAATAGTAAATGTAAATTGTGATTAATAACTTTCATTATAATTTTGCTATTGTATTGATGATCATAAATTCTTTGTGAGACATCTCAAAAGTATTTTTGTTCCTGTCCATTTAAGGGAGGAGGTAAATCTGTCTTTTTATAATGAAAATTAAGTTTTTTATAATATATCAATAGGTTTTAATGTGTTTGTTTTCTTTCGATTAGTGTCTCATTATCAATTCATTCCTTTAAGTGTGCACCTTCTATTTTTTAAACACTAATTTTAGATACATTTAAAGCAACTTTTTATTTACCAATTAAGTTACAATTAATATAAGCTAATTAATTTTAAAATTATATTACAATTAATTTTAAAATTTAATTTCTTTCCTAGTTACAATTTAGTCATTTGTAATTATAAATCAATGTGACCATGATCATAAGATTAAATTATTCTTTTAAAAAGTATAGAGTAAATTACACTGACATCCCTTGAGATTTTTTTTATTGCACATAATCCCTTTACTTTTTTAATGTTTACAACAACCTTCTTTATAGGGATACCTGATGTAATGTTTTTCAAACAATTAAGAGGGTTAGTGTAGTGTATAAAGGATATCAGTACAATGTTTTTCAAACAATTAAAGGAGTTAGTGTAGGGATAAAAAAAAGAGGGGTATCGTGTACAATCTAAAAAAAAACTCAGGGAGTGTCTATGTAATTTACTCAAAAATATACTACATAGATGGTCAACGTATGTTGAGGAAACAAGGACTCTACAATTTGCACGAGAAAAGTTAAATGAGGAAACAATGATTCTTCAGTTTTCACATAATATCTATTCGATTTGTTGTAATGAACCCGAGATTAAATGAGGAAACAATAACTATTCAGTTTTCACACTATCTCTATTCAATTTGTTGTAATCAACCCAAAATTAACTCAACCATAGTATCAAAGAATGCTTATGTAATGTCTTGCCACTTTTAAGATTAACAATTATTCCCACAAACCAACACAAAACTTTTTAGCGTGCTTTGTCATCACTCACACGCTTTATAAGAAACTGCCCAAGAGGTCACCCATTCCATAATTGCTCCAAATCAAATATGCTTAATTGTAGAGTTTTTAAGTGATAAGCTATTGAAAAGTAGATGCATCTTGTTAGTATAAGTAATATTTATTAATTCATCAACTGTACAGTCTCATACCCGCATACCCTCTAGATCCCTTTTATTTTGGTGTGTTTTTGATCATTCATGTGCCCTTCCCACTAAAAGCGTTCCAATAATAGCTCCTTGTCCGTGCCGCATCTCTTTTGCACTAGCGATCACTCCTCGCCTTGGTCAGTGCCTAGGATGTTACACAACTACACATGTTCATTTGTGCAGATTTGAAGTCAGTCTTGGAAAGCATTGATAAAATGTTAGAGAATAAGGGAATGAAGGATAAGCTTGTTCTAAGCTTGGAAAAAAGAGCTTAATGTACAAAAACAAACATTTTTATCAGTTATAAAACATTTGAGGATGACATTTTTCCTTCAGCATGCCATTAACGTTCTTGATATTGATAAGTGGAGATACCAACATTATTATTGTGGTTGGACAACATGGAATGTGGGTTGCAAAATTTTACAAGAAACCTAGGCAGTGGTTAACTTTGGGGTTTAAAAGTCATATTAATGGTGATTTCTGATTGGATGATTGTATAAAACTTTTTATACTGACAGTGCATGGCCATTAAACTCTAATATTAATTGGGATGGTAGTTTCATTAAGAATGTTCAAGCATTGATGACTAAAAAAGTGGAGATTCTTCTTGTTAAAATATTGTTATCGAATAATCAACACTTTAGTATGGTGGTTTAATGGGAGGATAAATTCTAAAAATCCAACAGAACTCTCATTATCTTGGAGACCTGTTTAAAGAGATTGAGATATTCCTAAACATGATGAAGTTTGCAAATGCATATGGGATACCAGTTGCACGTGAGACCGAAAAAGGAGACCCAGGAGCATCAATCCAAAAAATGTGAGACACCCTTGGACCTTACCTTTCATTGATGTCATTGTATCCCATCAGGAACATTCAAAGATATGATAATTGAAGCTAATGATAGAAGGAGTCTTGATTTCAGGGTCAACAAAAATACATTGGTGGTCTTGTACTTGAAAAGTATTCATGTTATAACCCTTTTAAGATAATTTTTATTATTTAAATATTAAATAATTGGTATTTTACTTGATATTGTATATAAGAATTCAATTAGAATGTATTGACAATGTAAAATTTAAATTGTTACTCAATCATAAATTGTCATGTATGGTAAGATTATTGACTTTTATAATATTTACTTGAAAAATATATATCTAAAATATTTTTTAATTAGTTGACAATGTAAAAATCTCTACTTTTACTGATAGAGTATCAAAATTAAACTTTATATAATATTATACATTCATCTTGAAATGAAAAGATCCAACACTTTAAAATAATAATAATAATAAACCTACCATAAATATAATCAGATTGATAATAAGCAAATCAAAAGTAATGTGAAATGTTTTGAGTTGAAAACCAAATTTCCAATAAATTGACACATACATATACTTAACAACCTTACTTTATTACTGAGTAAATAGAAGTAAATAGATAGATTGATCATCAACCAAGTGACCAATTGATATGCGTGTGCATCCTAACGTATATATATTGTTGAGAAGCAAAAATATGATTTATGGCATAAATATTCAACACCTCTTTCCATTGAGGGAATGAGATCAATCTTATTCTCCAAGCATGTCTGTTAAACAAAAAATGCTTTTACGGAGACATTTGTTTAATTGTTTTTGTAAAAAACCCATCAAATTAAGATTTTTTTTTGTGGAAAAAAGTTTGGATTAGAGAAATGTACGTTTCTTTGCAAGGTTAGGAAAAACCACCAATTTTAATGATGGTTTATAGTGAAATTTACATATTGTCTACTAAAATCGAATCCAAGTCATAACTAGCATGAGTAGAAGACTTAACCAGATGTGTCAATCCCTGTTGGTATTGTAAATTAAGATTATATACTTAAAAATGATTGTTTCATTTATTTAAAAACAATTATTTAAGACTTTTAAGCATTTTAAAATAACTTAGAAAAAAATTCATTTTCTTTGAATAATAATTAAAATAATTAATAAGGATCTAGTATTAAGAGTATCATATGAACATTTATTGAAAGAATTAAAACTATTAAATGTAAAATAAAAATAATTAATATTTTTAAGTTAAGCATAATTATTTAATAAAAAATATTAAGCATTGGTTAAATTGTGTCTGGCTATTTTTTTTATGTATGTGTACAATGACAACAATAAGATTTGAACTTAAAAACCTTATACAAACTATCCAAACTCCTTACCATTAGATCGACCTTAAGAATTAGTAAAACATAAAAATTTTTGGACAAATGTAAATTAAGGATACTTGTATTTTTCAATTAATATAATTTTTTAATAAAATTTTTCTATTGTTTATTTCTTAAGAGTTATGAGTAGTGAAGTCCTAACAACTATTGAATAAATTTTAGGATAGCAATGTAGTATAATCCTCTTAATTAGGAAAAAATATTACTAAAGAATTCAAAAATATTTTAATATTTTCTCCTTTATGATATATTATAAAATTTATTACCATAATTAATTATGATTATATTAATTAATTTTTTTGAATGATTTAAGATTGGCTTAAATATGTTTCAAGTAGGGGTGTTTGCGGATCAATTTTAAGCTAAAAAGTTGTTCGATCCAAAACTTAAAACACTATGCAGTTTAGTTCGGTTTGAATTGGATCAGTTGATTCAATTTTTAATTCCAATCTCTTTTCTATCTTCATTCATTTGTTTTAATCACAGAAATAAAAACAATAATATGAACATTAATTATTAATGAGACGGGGAATAGTACAAGAAACATATATCAAGTTTTATGTTAAGAAACATAGCATCTTTATGTGTGTAAGATATGTTATTGTAATATATCAACATGAACATGAATCCATATAAACTCAAATCCCCACGATTATGGAGACATCATACCACACTCTTCAACCTATTGGCTCAGTCCCCCCACTTCCACAACTAAATTACTTGAGAAATCCTTTTTGGGCACGACATGCACTTTATAGTTAACCACATATTGGACTAGCAAAAAGTTAAACACAAGTTACTTTCTAACACCATTCATATTATATGCATGTAAAAGATCTACCATGGGTTGGATGCAAAAACTTTCCAAAAATCTATATATTAGAATGTGTAATTCATATTAAATATTAAAACTTTCCAAAAACTTTCTAACACCGTATATCAAAATGATATTTATTCTCTGCTGCCCCCTCCCTTGCCACCCCCCCCCAAAAAAAACCTTCACATAAGTTCCAAAGAAGTTCACATGGTGTATCCAAACACATATATGTATCTATAATGCACCCAAAATATGGCACTTTTTGTATCATATACTTTTCTTCCTTAAAGATGTGTGCTCATTTTCTTATAACTGTAAACATGTAGAAAAGAGATGGTTTGGGTAATGGTGAGAAACGTCAAAATGGATTAAATAGATTCCTAATTCTCCTTACCTCTGTTTCTATTCTTTCATTCTAATAAAAATTCTTACACTCACACAATGAAACGCACAACATTATTAACATCAATATACTCTCATATATCGGTTTGATTGTGGAGACACCAACCAAAAACTGAATTGAATTGATCAGTTACATTAAAAGACAATCCAATATAATATTTTTTTTTATTTTTGGCTTTTTGGATAAGTTTTTTTTTTATCGGTTTGGATTTGAACACCTCTAGTTTTAAGGCCCTGCGAATATGATTCTATTTGGTTTTAGTCTTTGCAAAATTTTTTGTTATTTTTAGATCTTGACATTTTCTAAATGTTCTTTTTTAGTCCTTACCATTAACTATAGTTAATTTAGTGTTGAGATGACTAACACAATAAAAAATATTAATTAAAATAATTAAAGTAATGAAGAATAATTTAAATTAAGATAATTAGATTATTTTTAGGTGCGTAATTCAATTAAGTAATGTATTTATTATTTTATATAAATAAGATAATTACATATAATTTACTTTTATAAATTATTTTTAATTTTTAATATATTATCAACAGTATTTTTTTTGCTTTTAATATTGTTCTTACTTTTTAATTTACTAATTTATTTTTAACATTGTACTTTAAAAAAAATTATAATTTATTTCAACACTTATAATTTACTTTTAGTATATTACTTTTGATATTATTTTTACATTTTAATTCATTAATTTTGACTGATTGTAATATAATTTATTCTTTAAATATATCACAAGCAATGATTTTGTCTCCGAAGACAAAAGTAATATATTAAAAGTAAATTATAAGTGTCTAATTAAATTATAATTTTTTTTAGCTTTATTGCCTATAGTGGTTTTACCTAACTCGAGCATAATTGCCTTTAGTGGAGGACACATGTGGTCCCTACAAAAAAAATATATAATTTAAAAAACACTACAATATTAGAAGTAAATTAGTGAATTAAAAAGTAAGGATAATATTAAAAGTAATAAAAATTACTGTTCACAGTATATTTAAAATTAGCAATAAATTATATGTAATTACCTTATTTACATAAAATAATAAGTGTATTACTTTATTGAATTATGCACTTAATAATAATCTAATTATCTTAATTTAAAATATTCTTTATTACTTTAATTATATTAATTAATATTTTTTATTTTGTTAATCATGTTAGCATTAAATTAATTAGAGTTAATGGTGAGGATTAAAAAAATACTAAAAAGATATCAGAGATTTAAAAATTAAAAAAATTGTAAGAATTAAAACCAATACAAAATTATTTGCAGAGACTTATTTAACGCCGGTGATAACATAGGTACCGGAAATCAATTTAATAGATGGCCACTGTTCGCTTAATTAGGAGTTATTAAAGCATGCCTTTAGACAAGTTAGTGCTGAAACAATAAAGATACGTTTCCATATAAAGGAATCATTCTGTAATGTTGCTCTTAAAGTGGCAGAAGACCATTTATCTGAATAAGCAAGTAATATAAAAGTTACCACAAACTTTTTTTTTTAGTGTTATCACAAACTTTATTGTCAATCATAAGTTATCTTCTTTTTTTTTTTTAATTTTTTTAAAGTTAATTGTAGAATAATGAGCTATCTAGTTTCGTCTGAATCCATTCAGGATATGGGACAATTGGTTTTAACGTGTTTCTTTTTTTTTTTGGTAGAACGTGTTTCTTTTTAAATCTTATGAAATGAATTTTAGTTGCTGATTATTGTATTATTATTATTTTTTTTGGTTAAAGGTTATTGTATTATTATTTCAACATAAAAAGCTTTATTACTATAGTTCATTATGCTTTAACATTCGCGTATTCTTTTTATGCCAATATTATTTTTAGATATTATTCCCTAAAAAATTATTATTTTTAGATATGCACAAAATATCACGTCATAATTTTCTCGCGCACGTATTTAAACACAATTTAATTTTAGATTGTATGTGAAATTCACATAATGGAATATGATAATAATTTTGCTTTCATTAAAAGCTGAATATATATTCATACATGTATATCCTCTATTCAAAGAGGAGAACTAAGTCTAGATATTATGATGATTCAAAATCAGAAGAATTTTACTCTTTTAGGTTTAAGGAAAAATAAAAATAAAAATTTATGAAAAAAGAAATATTTGTTATCAAACCAATTTGCTTGTCTAGAAAAAAAAAAAACAATTTTTTATGTATCAAATCACAAGTCTTTCACTAATTCATAAGAATAAATGTAAAATTTATCAAAAATACCCAAAAAAGTCATGTTAATAATAAATTTTTTGATAAATACATTAAAAGAACAAAAGATCAAAAGATAACAGAAAAAAAGAAAAAAATAATTATGATTTACTTGTTCTTGAAAATATTTTATCTGCTAGCATATATATATATATATATATATATATATATATATATATATATATAATACGAATAGATAAGATGTATATAATTTTAAATTAAAAGCATTTGAAGAATCAACTACTATATTATAAATTAAGTTTTTCTTTTTCATCTCATGTTTAAATTTTATATGACAACAATATATAAGTTTTATCCCCTATTTTCATAGACATTTAATAAAGGAGGCCGTGTAAAAAATAAGAAAAATATTAATATTGACCTTTAAGACAATACTAATTTAAAAAGATTGAATGAGCCTAATTTTCTTTGTATATAAATTAGAATAACTATATTGAACGAAAGAGATTTTAGAGACTATTCTTTAACGATAGTATTTTTAGAAGTTTTTCTGCAACAAGAGTATTTATAAAAAATTTCTTTATCTTTTATCTTTTTTAATTTATCCATTTTATCTATATTTCTAAATTTAATTTTAACATTTTTAAAAAAATTATCAATAGTTAAAAATAACACCATATCACAATATAAATAATTTATTATAAATCTAAAATATAACTAGTATTTTAACCTGTCTATTGCATAGAATAAATATTTATTTCATATAACTTAAATTTATAATAAATAAATAATTTTGAATATATAAATTATATTATAATTAAAATTTATAATAAATAAATATTTTTAAACATATAGATTATACTTTAAATTTATAATAAATAATTACTGTAATACAATATACAATGTTAATTTTTAATTATTGATAATTTCTTTTAAAAAAATATTTAAATTTAATTTATAACTAAATATATTGAAAATGATAGATTGAAAAAGACAAGAGGTTAAAAAATTTATAAAAATACTCTCATTGAATAATGACAGCTAAAAAAATGCTCTCGTTGAGGAATAACAGCTAAAAACACTCTCATTTAAGATAGCTATTTTCATTTAATATATAGGGAGGATTTATATGTTTAAAAATATTTATTTATTACAAATTTTAATTATAATATAATTTATATATTCAAAAGTATTTATTTATTATAAATTATAGTTACATAAAATAAATATTTATCCTATGTATTGTGTAGGCTAAAATACTAGTTTTAAATATTTAAAAAATGGTAAGATTTTGTTGAAAAAGAAAAGTATTTTTATATTTATTAATACAAAGTATAATAAATATTTTCTTTCTTAGTAATCGCTTATTACTTTTTAGATGCCTAAAATAAATTTTAAGGATCAATATTAACAAAATAAAAAAGAATAATAAAGAAAAAGAATAAATACAAAACTTGCACATAACTTATTATGTTAGATGACCTAATAAAAAAGGATAACTAATAATTTTAAATATTTAAAAAATGGTAAGATCTTGTTGAAAAAGAAAAGTATTATTACATTATATTTATAAATAAAAGAGTATAATAGATATTTTCGTTTTTAATAAACGCTTATTACTTTTTAGATGCTTAAAATCAACTTTAAGGGTAAATACTAACAAAAAAAAATAAAAAAAATACAAAACTTGCACATGACCTAATAAAGGAAAAGAATAACTATTAATTTTAAATATTTAAAAAATGGTAAGATCTTGATGGAAAAGAAAAGTATTATTATACTCATTAATATAAAAGTATAACAAATGTTTTTTTTTTAAAATACTTATTACTTTTAGATGCTTTAAATGAATTTTAAGGCTCAATATTAACAAAATAAAAAATTTAATAAAAATATAAATACAAAACTTGCACATGACCTATTATATTACATGATCTAAGAAAGGAAAAAATAACTAATAATTTAAAATATTTTAAAATCGGTAAGATCTTGTTAAAAAAAAAGTGCTGTTATATTCATTAATATAAAAGAATAATAAATCTTGCCTTTTTTTAATAAATGCCTATTACTTTTAGGAGTTTAATGGATATGTGCTGTCAGTATAAAATATTTTATGCTATCAACCAATTAAAAATTAATATTGCGTGACTTTTAAGGTGGTTATTATCAAATTTGTCATATATGATAATTTGTAATTGAATGACAGTGTAAAAATTTCACATTATCAGTGTATATATTTTTTCTCTCCACTTTTTGAAGCTCAAAAATCAATTTTAAGGGTCAATATTAACAAAATAAAAAATTTAATAAAAAAAGGACAAATACATTGCATATGACCTATTATGTTACATGACCTAATAAAGAAAAAGATAACTATTAATTTTAAATATTTAAGAAATGGTAAGTTGTTGTTAAAAAACAAAAGTTTTATTATATTCATTAATATAAAAGTATAATAAATATTTTCTTTTTTAATAAATGCTTATCACTTTTTAGATGCTTAAAATCAATTTTAAGGTTCAATATTAATAAAATAAAAAATTTAATAAAGAAAAGGTTAAATACATTGCACATGACCTATTATGTTACATGACCAAATAAAGAAAAAGATAACTATTAATTTTAAATATTTAAAAAATGGTAAGATCTTGTTGAAAAACAAAAGTATTATTATATTCATTAATATAAAAGTATAATAAATATTTTCTTTTATAATAAATGTTTATCACTTTTTAGATGCTTAAAATTAATTTTAAAGGTCAATACTAATAAAATAAAAATTTTAATAAATAAAAAGGATAAATACATTGCTCATGACCTATTATGTTATATGACCTAATAAAGAAAAAGGATAGCTATTGATTTTTTAATTAATAATAATATATATATTTTATCTTTTAAAGTACATCTTCTTATTTTAAAAGAATAAATTCTTTTAGAAATAATGATCATTTTACACACACACACACAAAAGTATTCAATTAATAAGACTTCACTGATTCAAAATCAACAAATATATAATGCAAAGAAGTACAAATATATTTACTGTTAAATTAAAGTTAATTAAAATTACAAAATATTTTAAGAGGTTAATAACTATACACTGTTAGTGTAAAAAAATTTATACTGATAACTAATTAAAATCATTGTTAGTATGATTTTTAAAATATTTATTATAAAAGTCAACAAATTTACTATATATTGTAGTTTGTAGTTAGATGACAATGTAAAACTATTTTACACTATTGGTGTATAGCTTATTTTCTCATATTTTAATTCAAATAAACAATAATTTTTTTTTTAATTTTATACATTTGTTTGCTTGTAAATTCAATCCGACAAGATAAGCATCCAATAATTATTTATTTATTTTACCATGCCTAGCCTTAATTTAATCATTTATTTTACTTCTTGTCAATTTGTCATTGACACCACTATTTATTTATTATTCCTTTTTCACTTGGACAGTTATAATTACGTGTTAGTGCTTTGCAAGTGGGTGAAGTTGGCTGTCACTGGAGGGGGCTGCCCTTTACAATTTACAAACACGCATATAGATGATAACATGGGATCCACCACGCATGGAATAATAGTAACTTTAGTTGTGCGATAACATCCTAATCTTGCTGAACAGGGGGAAAAAGGGTCAAATATTCCAATAATATAAGAAATATTTTTTGCCTTTTCAATCAATCAAAAACAAAAAAAAGTTGTATTTTCTTTCTTTACCTAATAAAACCATACAGACGTACCTAGACAAAAAAAACACAGCCAAATACATAATAAAAAAAACACAAAGACAAATACATGAAAAATTCATGGATGGCAAATACGGACATTACATAATATGTTTCTAGATTTAATTTTGTTAAAAATCTTAAATATTAACTAAATACAAAATCTAAAAATAAATGCCAGCTCATAGCAAAATTTAGAAAATAATTAGTGTTAGTGTGTTACCGAGCAGGTTGAAAACGCCGCGAGTACACCCGAAAATAAATCCAAATCTAGCCAAATTTATGACTCTTGATAAGCCAATAGCATATGCCACACCCGATAAGCCGGTGCACTTATCTAAAGGTCGTATAATTACAACTACTTATCCAACGACTTATAATACAAACCCATGATTCCATCTCATCTCGTTCTCGCTCACGCTATTTAAACTGTCTGGTACCACACCATTATTTCGTCGCACAGCACAAACTTCTCTCCTCTCTCTGTCTATCTATCCCCGTTTTCTCTTTCTCCTACCTCTTCTTCTTTAAATCCCTAGCCCCTTTTTTCGTGTATAAATACTCAACCAGAAGAGCTCTAACACAAGAAAAGCTAGAGAGAGAAAGTAGAGCGAGAAAAGACTGAAACCCTCCCTCGCCATTCTCGTTCTGCTCCGACCCTCTCGATCTGTGCTGGGGATTCTCTGGCAGGTGAGAGCTCCTTCGCCCTCTCATTTTGTCTTTTCTAGCACGATTTTTTCGCCAATTTAAAGTTCCTCGTGATTGTGATGTGTTCATGTGTGCGTATTTTGATGAATTTGTGGTTTTCGATATATCCGCGGTTGAATTCCATGTGTCGATGTTCAGGTATTGTTGATCTGTTCGGTTCTAGATCTTTCGTGCGGGTTTTGTTGAGGGCACCGCCATGTCTTCCCTCAGCAGAGAACTTGTTTTTCTCATACTTCAGTTTCTCGATGAAGAGAAATTCAAGGAGACCGTTCACAAGTACGATAGTTTCTGAAAATTTAAATCTATTTCAGGTTTTTAATTTGTTCCCCTTTTTTTATTATTTAATTTGTTAATTTTTATTTTGTATGTGAATTTGTGAACGTGAAGGTTGGAGCAAGAATCGGGATTTTTCTTCAACATGAGATATTTCGAGGATATGGTGACGAATGGGGAGTGGGATGAGGTGGAGAAGTACTTGTCTGGTTTTACGAAGGTGGATGATAATAGATACTCCATGAAGATCTTCTTTGAGATACGGAAGCAGAAGTACCTAGAAGCATTGGACAAGTGGGTTATCCGTTGTGTTTGGCTGTGTTATTCTTTTCCAATTTGCTTACTGCTTAGTCATTTGATTTTGTTACTTAAAAATTGAATGGGAAAAATATTGTGGCAGGCAAGATCGAGCGAAAGCCGTGGATATTTTAGTGAAGGACTTGAAAGTATTTGCTGCATTTAATGAAGAGCTTTTTAAGGAAATCACACAGTTGTTGACTTTGGATAACTTTAGGTATGGATACGGTGGTACCCTTGGATTTTATGTTTTGGTGTCTGGTTTATTAATATTTTTTGTCCTGGCCTATAATGTGGGTTTTTATATTTGCAGACATAACGAACAGTTATCCAAGTATGGAGATACAAAATCTGCACGAGGCATAATGCTAGCTGAACTGAAGAAATTAATAGAAGCTAACCCTCTGTTTCGCGACAAGCTTCAATTTCCTACCTTAAAGAACTCCAGATTGCGGACTCTAATTAATCAGAGGTTATTAAAAAGATCTTATCTTTTATGTGTCAATATAATCCATTCTGTGATAATTTTGATGTTACTCACATTTATTATTTGTTTGTTGACTTGCAGTTTAAATTGGCAGCATCAACTTTGTAAGAACCCAAGGCCAAACCCTGACATAAAGACCCTTTTTGTGGACCATAGTTGTGGGCAACCAAATGGTGCACGGGCCCCATCTCCCGTTACCAATCCCTTAATGGGTGCTGTCCCAAAGGCTGGAGGTTTCCCGCCACTTGGTGCTCATGGTGTAAGTAAAACAACAGGTTATGATTAATCTATGTTTTACTAGTAACGTTTTTTTATACTTATTATGACTCTGTTTGTACATTTTTTAGCCATTTCAGCCCACACCAGCTGCTCTTCCGACATCCCTTGCTGGATGGATGGCTAACCCATCCCCTGTTCCACACCCTTCGGCTTCTGCCGGACCCATAGGTTTGGCCGCAGCCAATAATGCAGGTAAGGTCATAAGTAACTGTTTTTGAGTGTTTCTAATAACACATGGCCTGAGAATTGACATTAGTTCTATGCTTGCAATATGTGGTTGCTATTGATTACGAGTATAATCACTCATGATGGAGACAACGCATGCAGTATGCAATAGCAGCTAATATTGCGCCTTTCAATGAAACTGGATTGCACACTTCATATTTAACCAAACTGATTTTTTTTTGCCCTTGTTGGCTTTCTACTTGTCATAATGGTAGCAGCTATTTTAAAGCGTCCCAGAACCCCTCCTACAAATAACCCAGCTATGGACTATCAAACTGCAGATTCAGATCATGTATTGAAGAGAACAAGACCTTTTGGAATATCAGATGAAGTACAGCACCTGCACTCTATTTGCTCTTTTGTCTTTTTTGTTTAATTTAACAAAGAAAGTTTGAAGTTGTTATTATTTATGCCTAAGAGTATTCCCTTTGTTTCATTGTTGTGCATGTGCACTTATCTGTATCTGTTTTAGTGCTTGATGCTTTCTAAGTGTTAACATTTTATGAATCAGGAGTATTTGGCATTTCAAATTGCCTGGTGGTGGTGTCTGAATTATTTGGCACTTTGACCTTGATGTACCATCATCATTGCATGCTCTTATTGTTGGAAAGCCGCTTAATTGCAGTCACCCCTAACCTGCCTTAGTTGTGGTCCTTGGGGCTGCCTTAATTGCAGCCTTGAGGGAATGTGTTTAATCTCACATCAATTATAGATTCTTATAAGGCTTGGGCAGTCTTCGCCTTACAAGCAGGTTTTGTGGGATTTAGTTTGATCCTAAACTTAAATTCTAAGATGGTATTAGGATATATTGTTGGGCCATCTGCATTACCATGCTCCAGGTTCATGGCCCTGGGCGCAAGAGGGTGTGGTTGAAAGTTGCCTTAATTGCGGTCACCCTTACCCTGCCTTAATTGCGACCTCTTTGTGGGCTGCTTAAGACTTATATTTAGGCTGATCAATAATTAGATACTGATTCTTCAATTATGGAATTGTGAAGGGAAAATTTAATTAGCGTTTGCCTGGAAATGTCCTTTGTTGTGTTTTCATATACTCCATTTTTACAACAAAATTGTATTGACTTTTTTTTTTTCCCCTTGTTTTCAAAATTGAAAATGTGTTTGAAAATGCTTTCTGGTGAACCATTTGTCATCAGTTTGTATGCAGACTGAGAGCACAACTGAATAACAAGTGGTTTTTCACTTGCTCTTTTTCAAAAATATTTTCATTACGAATTAATAAGTTGCATTTATGTAGAGAACAGAGTTTTCTTGGACATCTTGTTGGGGCAATGGTGATTCGTATAATTTATGTTGCTGTGTTATCTAATGCAACTTGTTTTTCTATTCTAAGTTCTCTGAGTTTTATCCACCTTATATCTTTGCAATGAAAAGTGTACCAGCCGATTAGAGCGATAGCTTATTGTGTATGACTGGTCCCTGTTAAAATGTTTCAACAGGTCAATAATCTTCCAGTAAATTTGCTTCCCGTTGTATACTCTAGCCAGAGCCATGGTCAGAGCTCCTATTCCTCTGATGACTTGCCCAAGAATGTTGTCATGACTCTCAACCAAGGTTCAATTGTCAAAAGTATGGATTTCCATCCACTTCAGCAAATTCTACTTCTTGGTAAGCCTCTTTTGGTGTGTATGTCAGTTATGTCTTAATAATTTCTTCTGTTTCTGTATGTTAAATGTTATATCCATTGATTTGATTTGATATTCATTTATTTATTTATTTTTGTTGATGGTTAGTTGGAACAAACATGGGCGATGTCATGGTGTGGGATATAGGCAGCCGTGAAAGGATTGCACATAGAAATTTTAAAGTCTGGGAACTTGGAGCAAGCTCTGTGGCTTTACAAGTATGGCTCTCCAAATAAAATTTGTCAATGCTGCATTTTATTGATTGTTTTTTAAGACTGCTTGTCATGTGGTGATTACTAATTCCCTGATTCTTGTATAGGCAACTCTAGCTAATGATTACACAGCATCGGTCAATCGTGTGGTGTGGAGTCCTGATGGAACACTTTGCAGTATGTTCTAATGAGTTTTTTCTTTTTGTGTGTGTTACTTTCTGATTCACTAATGAGTCTTGTGATGTTTCTGCTGTTTGCCTTGAACACAAATTTGCAAAGAGTTAAAGTTTGATTTATCCTTATTGATCTTTCAGGTGTTGCTTATTCTAAACATATTGTTCACATATATTCCTATCATGGTGGGGATGATCTTAGAAACCACCTAGAGGTTTGTTTGTCTCTCTAACATCCATTAGATTTTCTATAAGCTCATTATTTTTCTTTTAAATTTATGGCTATTCCTGTTTATGTCCTGTCTATACATTGAAAGCAAAAGGCCCACAACTTATCTGCTTGATATATAGCTGCTTACTCATTTTTTGTGGTTCAGATTGAAGCTCATGCTGGGAGTGTCAATGATCTTGCTTTTTCTTATCCAAACAAACAGCTTTGTGTTGTGACCTGTGGAGAGGATAGGGTCATCAAGGTTAGTTGTCACATATTTTGTAATAGATATCAATATCAATAAAAAACCATATTTTTAAGTGTTCAAGGTTTTGCAGGTATGGGATGCAGTTACTGGTGCAAAGCAGTATACTTTTGAGGGTCATGAAGCACCTGTATATTCTGTATGCCCTCATCACAAAGAAAATATTCAGGTAATGGTTTATATAAGTGTGTATGTGTGTGCATGTGGACTGAGCAAGGTAAAATAGGAGAAAGAAAGAAAGAAAAAAAATTGTGCAGGGAGCAGTCATTCAAACACACTAAAATGAGAGAAATTTTGATGTTACTTTTGAAGTAGCAATCTTGCTCAAATGCCTTCATGTGTAAAGGACGAAGTCTTGTAACCTATAATCAGTCAACCTAAGTATATTTTGTACATGTTTTTGTCTGTTAATATTTTAGTTTTTCAGAGGGCTTACATGTGGACTATTACTTATCTGAAATTATGTCCATTCAATTTATTGAGGATGATGTTTGTGTAGTTGTCTTGCCATCAGAGTGTAGATAAACATGGAAATGCAGAACAGTAAATGTGTTAGTTCTTCACATGTGTGCTTGCACATTTGTGTCTCTAAAATCTAATTTTGGGGGAGGAGGGATGCATTTAGAAATGGAATTCCCTATTTGAATAAAATGGTTATAATTCAATTTGAAGGAGTTCCTCTCGAAATTGATGTTTCTCTATTTTGTGCATACTTTGTTACAAGCAGATTGATGTTCTTTACCACACCCAAAATAATGAGTGTGAAATATGATTTCAATTTCTATTCAGGTTACATAATTCATAGGATACGTCAATTCTCAGTGAGCCATAGTGGTTAACTGGTTATGCTTGATCAATAATAGCATTACAATATGGACAAATATTTTTGATCTGGAAGCTTGTGTGTGCTTGTCATATTTTCGAATTGTTGGATGCCCTGGCCTTGATAACAAAATAATTTATTTTATTTTATTTTGGTTTGTTTTGATTCAAGTTTTTGAATGTGTTATTAAATTTCCAACTGTGTTCTGATATGGCTCTGCAGTTCATCTTCTCAAACGCAACTGATGGAAAAATAAAGGCATGGTTGTATGATAACATGGGTTCTAGGGTTAACTATGATGCACCTGGTCATTCGTCTACTACAATGGCATATAGTGCTGATGGAACAAGGTTCAGAGATAAACGTTTTGCCTCTTTTAATCTTCCCTTGCTCTGTTTGATGCATGACTAGTTTAATTATTTTCTAATTGTATGCATGGTTCGTAGATTGTTCTCGTGTGGCACGAATAAAGAAGGTGAATCATTTCTAGTGGAATGGAATGAAAGTGAAGGAGCTGTGAAGCGTACTTATCATGGTCTTGGGAAGAGATCTGTTGGTGTTGTTCAATTTGATACCACTAAAAATCGGTTCTTAGCTGCTGGTGATGAGTTTACGATCAAATTCTGGGACATGGATAATACAAACTTGTTGACAAGTGTTGATGCAGATGGTGGATTATTGGTAATTAATGGATTGACATTGTGATTTATTTATCTGATGATAACTTCATTACATAGTAATACATGTCTTTAAAATCTGCAGGCTTCTCCCTGTATTAGATTTAACAAGGAAGGAATACTGTTGGCTGTCTCCACAAATGATAATGGAGTTAAAATTCTAGCTAACACAGAAGGAATTAGGCTGCTTCGGACAGTGGAGAATCGTACATTTGATGCTTCTAGAGTTGCTTCTGCAGCTGTTGTGAAGGTAAAGCAATTAGTATTTAATTAATCTTCTGCAAGTATATCTTCTGAATCCTTCATGTTAATTCAGGCACCTACTATTGGAGCTTTTCCTTCTACCAATGTAACTGTTGGAACAAGCCTTGCTGATAGAGCTCCTCCAGTAGCAGCCATGGTTGGGATTGTGAGTTTTTCCACATATAAATCTGTTAATGAATGAGGATTCTATTTCTCTTTTTGTTTTAATTGTGCTATTCTCTTTTTTCTCTGTAGAATAACGATACTCGAGGTTTAGCTGATGTGAAACCCAGAATTGTTGATGAATCTGTGGATAAATCTAGGATATGGAAGCTGACAGAAATTAATGAACCATCACAATGCCGCTCCCTGAAACTTCCTGATAGTTTATCATCAATGAGGGTATTGTCAAATATTTAAATAGTATATATTCATAATCTATTTTTGGCATGTGAAGCTGATGCATAAACTTGTACTCTATTCTCATCAATGCATTCATGCTCTGCTTCCCTATTGAATCACAACATTTCAGCAAAATAAATATATTATTCAATAAATAGATGTTTTGTTGCTTGTACTGTATGTGTAGTGTATGGCACGCACACATTATTTTGCCTATATGGTATTTCTGTTTGCATGTTGTGTACAAAATTTTCTAGTGGGGTATCCCCCCCTCTTTTTCCTTTTTCTTTTACAATGCATGCATCTTATTACAAGTTTGCAACATACGTTCAACTGGTTATACATTTAACATTTTAAATGTTGTTTCAGGTTTCTCGGTTAATTTATACAAATCAGGGTGTTGCAATTTTGGCTTTGGCAGCAAATGCTGTTCACAAGCTTTGGAAATGGCAGAGAAATGAACGGAACACTTCTGGGAAGGTAATGAACATCTATTATACTTGGTTTTGTTTACATTTCAACATGTTAATGTTCATAAGATTGTTAAAACAAGTATTTCTTATACAGGCTACTGCAAGTATTCCACCACAACTATGGCAACCATCTAGTGGAATATTGATGACTAATGATATCAGTGATACTAACCCAGAGGATGCTGTGTCATGTTTTGCACTGTCAAAGAATGACTCATATGTTATGTCTGCTTCAGGGGGAAAAATTTCCCTATTCAATATGATGACATTTAAGGTACATGGCTTTCATTTTGCACGTTCTTATATTCTAATAATTTAGAAAATTATTACATAGGTCTTGTTGCTAATTCTTTATTTAGAAAAAATCTATGTACTGGTTGTTTGTTTCTGATCCTTTAATAGATGAGATAATAAACATAGTGTGCTTAAATAGATATTCTATGCATTTACTGGTAGTTAATATTACTATATTGAATTTGGACTGCAATGTTGTTGGGATCACTGATCGGTCCTAACTTCTCAGTGTAACAGTACTGGTGTTGTCAAAGGCTAGCACCTGTTCAATTTGGTGCACAGTATAGCCTGTTTTCAGATTTATCATTATACATGCTTATACCTCATTAAAAGTGTTTACAATTGAGGCTTTCATGAATCCCTAAGATTGGAATGACAAATAAAAGTGACTGAATTTAGTTATGAATTGCAATCAAGACTAAGGGAAATCAACAACTTGGCTTCTTCAGTTGGGTGAAGGTAGTTAGGAGCCTAACATGTCTACTTACTCCTTGTTTCTGTGTGTGTGGGTGTGTGTGGTGCTCACGTTTTTAGTAGTTCCTATCCCCTTTGACCTTTAAGTGGTATTGCCAACCTGGACGGACTATATTAAGAGAAAAAAAATGCGATTCTACATAAATTAGATATAGTCTACTATCTACCAAGTACAGCTAAGCATCCTTTTGGTGGTTTATTTTAGTATTTCCAGACCTCAGTTTCTTTTTTTGTATTTTGCTGCGATTGTATATCGTGGTTACATTAATTTCTGTGCAGACAATGACAACTTTCATGCCGCCTCCACCAGCTGCTACATTTCTTGCATTTCATCCTCAAGACAACAATATTATTGCTATTGGCATGGAGGACTCTTCCATACAAATCTATAATGTTCGAGTGGATGAGGTATTACTCTATGCATGATCTAGACTAGAGCTGTTGGTTAAGTTTCATAAATTACTGATTTTTTAAAATTGATATTAGCCTCTTCCCCTGCCCCTCCCACACAATGCCTAAAGATATCAGTTTAGTTTCATACATTGTTGGTGTTTTAACGTTTTTGGTGTTGACCTTTTTTCTTGTTTAATTTGTTTCCATCTAGGTCAAAACCAAGCTAAAAGGTCATCAGAAGAGAATTACTGGTCTTGCCTTTTCTCACGTTCTAAATGTGCTTGTATCATCTGGAGCTGACTCTCAGGTAAGGAATTTTAACTTTTAGCGCTCTTGCTATTAGTTGCCAAAAGCTGAAGTCACCTTTATGGAAGAAAGGGCTTTTTGTTGCTGTGACCGTCCAGAAATGTTTGATGCTAAATAAAATAGATTGTGTTTTCCTGTGCATGTATATGTGTGTGCTCTGTTTCACTGCAGTCTTTTGCAACTTTTTTCTTGTTTCACTGCTCTGTATCACTGAAGTTGTTTGCAACGTTTATCTTAAAATGAATGCTTTTGGAAGCATAATGTTGAAAATCATTTAAGTTAGTGAATACAAATCATGAATGCATTCGCTGATTTTCTTTATGTCAACACACAGTTGTGTGTTTGGAGCACAGATGGATGGGAAAAGCAAGCAAGTAAATTTCTACAAATGCCCAGTGGACGACCGCCAGCACTTCTTGCAGATACTCGGGTCCAATTTCATCTAGACCAGACACATTTACTGGCTGTTCATGAAACTCAAATAGCCTTATATGAGGCACCGAAGTTGGAATGTCTAAAGCAGGTGTGCTAGTTATATATAATATATACTAATTATATATATGCATAAATCTGAATCCATGCATTTGTTTGCTTTGGTCTGGTGGAGCGCATTGTATGTTTATGTAATTGCTAGCTCCATTTGGCTTCTTCATTTCAATGTGATCCCTACTCTCTAGCTCAAGCCTGCAAGCTTAATATTGTGGTGCTTCATTTTTTTGTATGATTAGTATGTGCCTCCTCGAGAAGCTAGTCCAATCACACATGCTACATACTCATGTGATAGTCAAGCAATATATGTAAGCTTTGAAGATGGAAGTATTTGCGTTCTTACTGCCTCGACACTCAGATTAAGATGTAGAATACATCAAACTGCTTATCTCCATCCCAACCCAAGGTGCGTTTTATTATCAGTTGTAATGAAAGATCTGTTATTGAAAATTTCTTTTCTCATACCTAATGGAATTCTGTTTGATAGCTTGAGAGTGTATCCTCTTGTGATTGCTGCACATCCCTCCGAACCCAATCAATTTGCATTAGGACTCACCGATGGTGGAGTACATGTACTTGAACCACTAGAGTCAGAAGGAAAATGGGGTACTCCACCTCCAACCGAGAACGGTGCTGGGCCTAGCACTGCTGCAGGTGTCACTGTTCCAGAGCAACCCCAAAGATGATGGCACATTATGTAGTACTTTCTCTAAGGACCTTTGTGTGTATTTGATTGCGTATGATCCCGCTCCCTGGTGCCTCAATTCGGTTTGCAAAGGGAAGCTGCGGAACGTAGGTGTTTGTAGGTTAGGACAAATCAATTGAACCAATCGCCTTGATAGTGGCTTCCTAACCAATTTATGCTCCGTGGGATTGGCAGAGTATGTTTACTCATATAGGATTATTGGCGTAAATTCGGCTGGCGCGTGGCAGAGTGGAGGGTCATTGTTATTATTATTATTTTTCGTGGTCCTACCTTTATTTGTGTAGTATTTTTTTAATATATATAGTGGACTAGTCGTTATAGGTTTTTTTTTTTTCCCAGCTAAAGTTAGCTATTCTGATATTCAGTTTATTTTTACCTTCTATGCAAGGATTCTTTTGTTTTTTTTTTTGGATAACATATGCAAGGATTCTTTTAGAGCATCTTTACGAGTTGGTTGAATATTTCGGCAACGATGCCTTCATCAATGGATTTGTTAGATATGCTTTTGGTTCATTTAGATTTCGCAATTACAATTATCAGAATTAACTCTGAATATTAATTATATTTGACTTTGTTGAAGATTTGGTTTTACGGTAATGTTAAAACATTTTATTAATGGATTTGTCAGATATGCTTTTGGTTTATTTAGATTTCGCAATAACCATTACCAGAATTAACTCTGAATATTAATTATAGTCGACTCTGTTGAAGATTTGGTTTTACCCTTCTAGGATTAGGGCCATGATGGGGTTTTGTAAAATAAAGTGGGCTTAAATATATTTTGGTTTTTATTATATACCTTTTTTTTTATTCTTATAAAATTATTTTTTACAATGGTTTCTATATAATTTCTCTTTTGTTTGCTCCTTGTTATTTTGTTTTGGTCTTTGTAATATAATTTTTTTGATTTTGTCCTAGTAATATGTAAACAATTTGTTTAGTTTTTATCATTTTTTTTAAAAGGAACTAACTTAAAATGAACAAAATATTATAAGGATTAAAATAAAAAAATAAATATATTACAAAAACAAAAACAAAACAATAAGAACTAAAATAAAAAATATAAATTTTACAAGGATTATTTAAAAAAAAAAATTTACAAGGAATAAAACTAAAAAAAAAAAAAAGATTTATTCTGAGAAAGTTGGTAATAAGCGTTGTTCTACTCTACTAGCTTTCTAGAATAGGATTTTTATTGTTTCAGGTTCCCCTCCCATTTTCAGAGAGTCAAAGATGTGATCCTAGTTTTCATTACCACACTTCAATTTTTTATAGGCACTAGCCACTGAGAAGCTCCCGTCAGTAGCATCTTTCCAAACTATTCTGTCTTCATTGCTGGAAGATTTACTGCTATAATATTTTTTAAGATACAAACTGGGAGCAAGTCTATAAGTCTCTCCATACTCTAGTCATAAATAAGAGCTTTAATCATATCCATTACAGATATGCTTGGATTGGAATTTGTTTGTGGTGGTGGCCCAGTTGGTCATCCTTGGAAGTTTTGGAAATTTGGTAATCCTGCTCCATACCTAAAGTTGGGGTGATCTTCCATCTTGGGTAATAGGTATTTGAATAGAGATCATAATTTGTCTGTGGCGGGTCAGGGAATCCACCAATCGTATTTCCTTGCTCCTTAGGTTCTTCTTCAAACATTAGGCAAGCATTAGTTGGGTGATTTGCAGCGGCACAAATCCTACGAATTCTAGTTGATTGAGCTTGTTTCATGGCAAGTTGTTGGATAAGAGATGTTAGATTAGAAATTTGTTGCTTAAGATTAAAGACATCTACCCCATTTACACTTGTAGATGGTGTGTTTTGAAATCAGCCAATCTGTTGTGAATTTGCTACCATGGTGGAGATTAGTTCCCTTACAGTCCAAGGGGTCTTATGCATTATAGGGCCTCCATTAACTGTATCCAACATCCTTCTCTCCATGGGTAACAAGCCTTCGTAAAAGTGTTGGATGAGGAATTGCTCAGAAATGTCATGTTGTGGGTAGCTTGCACATAATTTCTTGAATCTTTCCCAATATTCATGAACTATATCTTTTTGCTTGATAGAGCATATCTTCCTTGGAAGGAGATTCTTGGCAAGAATTACTTTTATGTCCATATTTACCACATCTAAAACAAATAGTGTAAGTCTTGGTATTCCAAGAAAATAGGATAGTCATAGATCTTTATATGGGAGGCTAGCTGCTTTTCTAAGTTTATCTCCATACAAATTCTCGCAAATTTTTCTCTTCAATGAATTGAAGTCAATTTGTCTGTCTTTAACATGGTACCAAGAGTAGACTCTATTCTTTAAAGGAAACTATCAATGCAGAGTTTTATAGGAGGGCATGAGATCCTAATCATATAGCAACTCTTTTGATCTTTTTAGCATTAAAGAAGAAAAAAGGACCTCAACGCTGGACAATTAGGTAATGATCAACCACCATCCATGGCCTTTAAAGAGTGCACAATTATAATCACTTTTACCTGTATAAATTGAACTAGATAGTAATAACCAGGAAGATCAATAATTTTAATGCTTCCCTCCTTTGTCCAACTTCAAGTTAGCTTGCTTTCAAGAATCCTAAAATTTACTCTTTTCCCTAGCACTTTGACCACGGGTGTTCTTCCATGGTTTTGATCAATAATCCCATTCTTAATCCGTTACAAAGTTCAAAAGGTTTCGCAACCACTTGAGCCATGAGTTCCTCTTTATCCACCTATCTCTCGGAGATCATTGTTGTTGGACTCTTCCATGATAACAAGAAGATTCTCTACCAAAGATCCCAGGCTAGCAGCTTTTCTATATATGAACACACATGCTCAATAGAGGCTGGATGAATACCTTCTATACTCAACGTGAATTGGTCATCTCTATATAGGTCTTGATTTTCTTTATGCTTCTTGATAACAAGTTTTCTTCTTGACTTAATTAGTTGATTTTAGGGAAGCGTTGGAGTCAAAGGCTACCCTAGGTGTGAACCGGTGCCTCTCAAATCTGTTTTTGGGCCTGGTATGTTTTGGGCCTTTTCTATTTTGTCTTGGGCTTTAAAAATATAAGGGTTAAGAGGATCTCTTTGGTTTTGGTTAGTTTTTTCTTTTTCTTCATTATTCTTTGATATCATAAAATAGAAAAAAAAAAAAAAGAAGAAGTGGGAACTAGAGGAGCTTAATGGTGAGAATAAAGTGAGAAGAAGAGAGAAAACCAAGAGAGAATCAAGAGGGTGAGATCAAGGGTTTGATGCATTAGAGGCAAAGGCTTGGGTATTACTGTGTATTCTTCTTGAAGGTGAAAGGGGCAAGAACCAAGGGGTTTCTTTTGTATCTTGATTTGGATTCTTGATTCATAGTGGAGCTGTTCTCTCCCGTGGATGTAGGTCACATTGACCAAACCACGTAAATCTTGTGTGTTGTTTTCTTCTCCTCTCTTTCTTGTTAATTTTGTCTGTTATGTTGTCTTTCTTTTTTGCATTTTTTCCTGCACTGTTGTTTTTATTTGCTGCAGCATTTCTACATAATTGTTGCAGCAATTTATTTGCATAATTGTTGCGTTTCTTGATCCTTTATGCATAATTGTGTTCAGTTTTATTGCGTTCTTTGTTGCGCATTTTGTTGTGCACGTTTGCTGTTTTTTGGTTTAGTTGTGTGTAGAATTTTGAAGCTTCCTAATTGGTTTGGACCAACAAGTGGCCTTGTCTATGGGAAATTAGGAAGGAATTCGTGTTTTGCACCATGGGTACCAAATACGACATTGAGAAATTCCTCGAAAATAATGATTTCTGGTTATGGAGGATCAAGATGGAGGCAATCTTGGTACAGCAAGGATGTGCAGAAGCATTGAAGGGAGAGGAAAAAATGTCTCCCACACTTTCTCAAAAGGAGAAGAATGATATGATTGACAAGGCAAGGAGTGCAATAATTTTGTGTCTTGGTGATAAGGCACTAAGGGAGGTTGCAAGAGAGAAGACCGTCGCTGCAATGTGGATTAAGTTGGAGTCTCTCTACATGACAAAGTCTTTGGCTAATAGACTGTGTTTGAAGCAACAACTCTACTCATTCAAGATGGTGGAGTCAAAATCTATAACGGAGCAATTAACGGATTTCAATAAGATACTTGGTGACTTGGAGAACATTGACGTGAAGCATGATGATGAGGACAAAGCTTTGCTCCTTCTCAACTTTGTACCAAAATCCTTTGAGCATTTCAAGGATGCTATTCTATATGGTAAGGATCAAACTATTACCTTGGATGAGGTTCAAACCTCAATTCGAACTAAGGAGCTTCAAAAGCAACAAGAGTTGAAAACTAAGGATAATGGTGAAAGCTTGAATATCTCAAGGGGGAGGACTGAGAAGAGAGGACCAAAGGGGAAAAAGTCTAGATCAAAATCAAAAAGTAACACAAAGTCAAAGTTCAAGTGTTTTCATTGTCATAGAATTGGTCATTTCAAGAAGGATTGCCTCGACAAAGGGGGCAAGGAGTCTAAAAGCTCTGTGGATTCATTGGATGTTGCGGTTGCTTCAGATGGTTATGAGAGTGTGGGGGTGTTGTGGGCATCAACCTCAGAAACACAAAGGAATTGGGTTATGGATTTCGGATGTACATATCACATGTGTCCTATGAAGGACTACTTTGAGACCTTAGAGCTCAAAGAAGGTGGAGTGGTGCTTTTAGGCAACAACAAATCATGCAAGGTGCAAGGTATGGGTACTATTCGGTTGAAAATGTTTGATAATCATGAAATTCTATTGCAAGAAGTAAGGTATGTTCCTGAACTTAAGAGAAACCTTTTGTCTATAAGCATGTTTGATATTTTAGGTTATTCTACTAGAATAGAACATGGTATGATTAAGATTTCTAATGGTGCCTTAATAGTTGCTAAGGGAACTAAGAGAAATGGTTTGTACATTCTTGATGGTTCTACTGTTATTGCTCATGCATCTATGGCTAGCCAAACTCTGCATGATAAAACCTAGTTATGACATTTAAGACTAGGACATGTTAGTGAAAGAGGTTTAGTGGAATTAGAAAAACAAAACTTGTTGAATGATGATAAATTGGATAAACTAGAATTCTGTGATCATTGCATACTAGGTAAATCACATAGAATTAAATTTGGAAATGGAATACATGTTTCTAGTAGACCCTTTGAGTATGTTCACTCGGATCTATAGGGTCCTTCAAGGGTGAAGACTGTTGGAAGGGGTTCCTATTTTCTCACCATAATTGATGATTTTTCTAGAAGAGTGTGGATTTTTGTTTTGAAAGATAAATCTGAAACGTTTCAAAAATTTAAGGAATGGCACACTCTTTTAGAAAATCAATTGGGAACTAAACTGAAAGTTCTAAAGACTGACAATGGCCTAGAGTTTGTTTCAAAGCAATTTAATGAGTTTTGCAGGAAACAAGGAATCAAAAGGCATAAGACTGTGGCACGAACTCCTCAACAGAATGGCCTAGCTGAAAGGATGAATAGGACTATTCTCAAGCAAGTAAGGTGTATGCTTCTGAGTGCAGGATTGCCTAAGTTTTTGGGGTGAAGTTGCTAATACTACAGTCTATTTGATTAACAGATGTCCATCTTCAGCTATAGACTTCAAGACACCTATGGAAGTGTGGAGCGATAAACTAGCAGATTACTCTAATTTGAGGGTTTTCGATGCTTTAACGTTTGCTCATGTCAAGAAAGACAAACTTGAGGCTCAAGCTGAAAGGTGTGTCTTCATTGGTTATCTAGATGGTGTGAAAGGTTACAAGTTATGGAAGTTAGATCCTGCAGAGTTAAGATGTTTCATAAGTGGGGATGTCACATTTGATGAGACCAGAATAGGGATGATATGCAAAAGCCTGGGAGAAAGCAACTCTGAAATGGTAAAGGAGAAAGCTCAATTTGAGGTGGAGTCTCCTACGTGTACTGCTAGAGATGATAGTCATCCACCAACAGATGTTGTTGATCAACAACCACCAACAGTAACAAACTATCAGTTGACCAATGATAGGACTAGGAGGAACATTGTACCTCCTAAGAGATTTGGGTGTGTTGATCTTATTTGCTATGCTCTTAATGTGGTTGAAGAGATTCAAGACTCAAAACCGAGGAGTTTCAGAGAGGTTATAGAGAGTAAGGAAAGTCAGAATTGGTTGCAAGCAATGAATGAAGAAATGGAGTCCTTGGATAAAAATTAGACTTGGAAGCTTGTGAGTCTACCTGAAAATTAGAGGGTCGTTGGATGCAAGTGGATCTTCAAGAAAAAGGAAGGTATTCCGAGTGTGAAGAAGGCAAGGTATAAGGCAAGGCTTGTGGCAAAGGGTTTTACCTAAGTGGAAGGGATTGACTACCATGAAATCTTTTCACCTGTGGTAAAACATTGTTCTATAAGGATTTTGATGTCGATTGTGAATCAGTATGATTTGGAGTTGGAACAATTGGATGTTAAGACAGTTTTTCTACATGGGGATCTCGAGAAGACTATCTTCATGCAACAACCGGAAGGGTTTGTGAAGGATAAGTCTAAGGTATGCCTTTTGAGAAAATCCTTTTATGGCTTGAAACAAAGTCCACATCAGTGGTACAAGAAATTTGATGAGTTTCACTGAAGATTGGGATTTCTGAGGAGTAGTTATGATAGCTGCGTTTACATTTTAAGAAGAGGAGAGGAGTGTGTGCTTTTCTTGCTTCTATATGTGGATGATATCCTTATAGCTAGCTCCAGCAAGGATGAGATTGGTAAGCTCAAAGAGAAGTTAAATGCAGAATTTAAGATGAAAGATCTTGGCATTGCAAAAAGGATACTTGGGATGGATATTGTTAAAAACCAAAAGAAGGAAGAATTGTTCTTGTCTCAATATGGTTACTTGAAGAAGGTGGTGGAATGGTTTAGGATGCATCAATCTAAGCCGGTTAGCACACCTTTGGGACATCACACGAAGCTCTCTATCACACAAGCTCCTAGCACCGAAGAGGAAAGGAGCAAGATGAATTCTATTCCCTATTCTAGTGGAGTAGGAAGCATCATGTATGGCATGGTTTGTAGTAGATTGGATTTGGTGCATGCCATTAGCATTGTTAGTTGGTTTATGGCGAATTTGGTCATTGGGAGGCTTTGAAGTGGGTGTTGAGGTATTTGAATGGTTCTTTAAAATTTGGTTTGACGTATAAGAAAACAACTCAAGGTGGAGATGTTATTGTGGGGTATGTTGATGCAAATTATGTGGGGAATGTGGATACTAGAAAACCTCTATCCGGATATGTGTTCACTTTGTTTGGGACTGCTATTTGCTGGAAAGCATGCCTACAACCTGTGGTAGCTCTATCTACAACTCAAGTCAAGTATGTTGCTCTTATGGAAGGTGTTAAGGAAGCTATTTGGCTAAAAGGGATGATTAGTGAATTGGGAATTACGCAAAGTTGTGTGACGGTGCATTGTGATAGCCAAAGTGCCATACAATTGGCAAATTATCAAGTGTACCATGAGAGGACCAAACACATTGATATCCGTCTTCATTTCATTAGAGATGTGGTAGAATCTAAAGAAATTCAGATTGAGAAGATTGCTTCAGAAGACAATTCGGCGGATATGTTCACTAAGTCTCTTCCTAGGTCAAAATTCAAGCATTGCTTGGACTTGATCAATATCTTTGAAGCGTAGTTCCATAGTGGGAGAGCAGCTTTCGGTGTTTGGCTTGTTCATCTTCTCTGATTTGGAGTCAAGGTGGAGAATTATGAACCAGTGCCTCTTAAATCTGTTTTTGGGCCTGATATGTTTTGGGCCTTTTCTATTTTGTCTTGGGCTTTAAAAATATAAGGGTTGAGAGGATCTCTTGGGTTTTGGTTAGTTTTTCTTTTTCTTCATTATTCTTTGATATCATAAAATAGAAAAAAAAAAAGAAAAAGTGGGAACTAGAGGAGCTTAATGGTGAGAATAAAGTGAGAAGAAGAGAGAAAACCAAGAGAGAATCAAGAGGGTGAGATCAATGGTTTGATGCATTAGAGGCAAAGGCTTGGGTATTGCTGTGTATTCTTCTTGAAGGTGAAAGGGGCAAGAACCAAGTGGTTTCTTTTGTATCTTGATTTGGATTCTTGATTCATAGTGGAGCTGCTCTCTCCTGTGGATGTAGGTCACATTGACCAAACCACGTAAATCTTGTGTGTTGTTTTCTTCTCCTCTCTTTCTTGTTAATTTTGTCTGTTATGTTGTCTTTCTTTTCTGCGTTTTTTTCTTGCACTATTGTTTTTATTTGTTGCTGCGTTTCTGCACAATTGCTATGTTTCTTGATCCTCTATGCATAATTGTGTGTTCAATTTTATTGCATTCTCTGTTGCGCATTTTGTTGTGCATGTTTGTTGTTTTTTGGTTTAGTTGTATACAGAATTTTGAGGCTTCCTAATTAGTTTGGACCAACACTAGGAGAGGTCATCTCGACGTTAGATTATTTAAATGGCTTGATTATTTAAATGAGTCAAGCCTAAGCTTCACAAACTTGACATTAAGGACTCGTGAACAACTCATTTATTTAAATTGATGATGAAAATTTTACTATCCTTTATTACTTATGTATATTCATTATAGAAATATGTAGAACTTTCTTGAGAACATTAAAATTAATTTTGAAGTTTATTTTCTATTTTAGTCAAGAAGTTATAAATTTTTTATTTACTCGATTATGAAAATTTAGTAATGTAAAACATTTGAATTCCCCATGCCACATGTTGAGCATATATTTCTAAAAATCTAGTATTAAAATGCTTATTAAATATTAATTTGATTAAATTAAAAATTTATTTAAGAAATTTTTTTATAAAAACAAAAATAATTAAGTTATAAATGAGCTGAACGAGTCAAGCTCAAGTTTTCAAGTTTGGGCAACCAATTGTTTCCAAAAGCAAGCTTAAATTTCAAGTACTCAATTCAGTTCGAATTGTTTATATTCCTATATGCATCTATGCCTAGATGAACTTTGGATGGTAACTTTTAGAAAGAGATAATCACTAAAAATTTTGTATTATTTTATGTAAGGTGAGACACTAAGATTTGTAGTTTAGATTTAGTGTGTTTAGGTGAGCGTTGCAAAATTAATTTTGAATAAAATTGATTTTGCAACATTAATTTTGGTTAAAATTGATTTTGAATTGAAGTGATTTATGTTTAGGTGTTTTTATTCTAAAAACAAGTTAGTAATAAAACTCTGTATGGAATCTTTGATACAACGCAAAAGTTATCTTAAGTTGCTTAAATTCAAAATAAATTTCAAACTTAAAATCAATTCCTTAACGTGAGACAAAACATGTAAACACTTCACTAATATCACGTTAACTAATATTTTAACGTTATTTTAGATTGCTCAATGTAAAACTAAACACGTACTTAACCATTAACTGAGATTTGTAGTTTAAATTTAATCGTCAACAGTTTAAATCCATTGATTCATGGATGACACAAAAGTAAACATGTAATATACATTAAGTATTTTTGGTACACGTACCGAAATGAAAATGTACGAAAACATTCATGATCTTGAAAGAATAAAATATTTGTTAAAAAAAGGGGTTTGATGCTCGGTTGGTTCATCTAATTTGACTAATTTTGATCGCTTTTGATAGATACCGTAAACTTTATTTTGCAGCTGAGCGTTGACAAGAAACATTCATTTGTTGTCACTTGTCAGTTTGACACATATTCAGTTAGAAATGAGTGGTAACAGAAGGAGAATAATTTCTTTGCCAAATATTTTTATTACTTTTCTATCCATTATCATTTTCAAAATTGCAAATCTCAAGCTACTGGCCACCAAATCTCTTGAGTAATATTATCACTGACCAATCCCTATCCAACAGAAAGCAAACAAGTTGCAAGAAAAATATTAGTAATACATTTTATATTTGGTTAAAATTTATTAAGACTTATGAAATAATATGTGGGATTCATTAAATATGGGGTGAAATTCATATCATTTCGTGAATTTTTAATAAATTTCAATCAACAGATAAGTTACTTGAAAAAATGTGTCGAGAAAGTATGATTCTGACATTGCAATGGAGCTGATTGCTGCTTGCTAATTTTTCCTATAGCAGCCAGGTCAGTTACCATCATAACCACGAACGGCATCACAGAGGAATGGCTTAGGACCTCAAAATTCGTTGAACTAACTGTTTACAAGCATCAACCATACAACCTCTAAAATATGCAGACAGCAATCCAAGGCACTGAGTTGGATCTGCCTCTATATATCATCAAGTGTTTGGCCCTTAACAAGTATCAGTGTAATCAGAAGCAGCGCTCTTCCCTCCTAAAAAACAGACTAATCCTTAAGTTTGAATATGTGTTCTGGTTGAGGTTGCAACTAATTCCGCCTTCGACCAGACTTTCTGTTTCTCTTGCTGTGGCCTGGAGAAGATTGCTCATAAGCCACCGGTAGGACTGTTCCCTCCTTGATTCCATTTGAATCTGACATTTTATCAATCGTTTTTTGCGCTTCTAGAAAAATCTTGATATCTCTAATCTGTTGTATCATCATTTAACCCATCACAGAACAAAAAATTTCGAAAACTTCTGTACAAAAAATCATTGAAGCTAGTTGCAATACCTGTTCCTCCAAATCAATTATCCTCTCATTCCTCAATTTAATTGATGTCGCTTCCCTAAATGATCACATATTAGACAGGTATCGAGAATGGAGTGTTAGTTTGAAGGGGTAATTTCAGAGTATCTACCATCATGTGGTAATTTCTTGTTTACTGCTAGTGAATCAAATTTAAACTAATATGAAAAATATAAAAGCATATATACCTCTCTTCAGCTTCTTTAACCTTCTTTCGCCAAATCTCTTGATTTTTTATGAGTTTCTGATTGACCTAAGGTCAGAAAGAATGGCTAAATAGCAGACAATTCAAGCAAATAATAAACCAAATGCAAGAGAGAAATTACCTCAGCAATGGCATTTCTTTCTTCTGTACACTTTTCCAGTTCATTTTGGATATCCTGCATTTCAGAAGCTGCAGCTTTCTCCACTGCTTCAGACATGGAACTTTCCATTTTACTTTTTGTCTCTACTAGTAAAGATTCATAATACTAAAACAAAAAAAAGTATTAACATAATCAGTTTTCACAAACACACATTGCATCAGAAGATCAACATATGCAGAGTATCATAGCAATTGTGCCAAAGCCTTTAATCATAAGAGAAAGCAACCAGACTCACTGTGCATAATCCCAACCACACGAATAGTAATTTCATCACCTCCAATGACATTTCAGGAACATGAAATTTTCAGGCAAAATTGACGACATAAATACTCTACAGTTCTGTACATCCAATTCAAAGACTCCTTTTACAGAATTATTCATATATCTCAAAGAAAGAATTTTAAGGACAACAGGGTTAACTCACTTGTCTTTGTGTCTCCAACTGAGATGTAAGGAGACGGTTGTATTCATCCACAATCTGTTCTCATGTTTAACAACTAATTAGTAACTATGCAGGGCAATGAAAAGTGAAAAATTTAGAGTAAGATGCTAACTGCAATGGGAACAAGATACATCAAGTACCACATAGTAAACAACAACCAAACAATTGGGATGGGGTCATAAATGATTTTGTAACTTCCATACAAGATTGTTTTTTAAAATTCCACCCGCATATTCTATTTGAATTAACTATGTCTATAAGACAGTATTTGTACCAAGTGCTATATGCGATGGGTTCAGTGTTAGTTATAGTGTACAAAATCATACCAGAGATGCCAAGGCTTGTTATTTCAGACTAATCTGTCTGAGCAAGTTTTAGCATAAAAAAAGAGTGGTGCTATATCCTCCTACTAATCCTTCCTCCCAATACTTTTATAAAGTAAGTATTAAATGCAAAAAAAAATAAAAAATGCATTTGATGCCTTGGAAATATAAAAAATATTCAATACTTTCTTCATCTAGTACATAAGAGGATTAGTAGAAAGAAAATGTAGGAGCATCTAGATATAGAAATATTCATAAATAAAAGACAAAAGACATTCAAGAGTTTCATATATGACTTATGAGAAACATACCGTTTCAACTTTGCTGTTGAAAAGGGCCCCATTAATTCCTAAATCTTCACGACATTCGCACATACCACAATCTCCTTCCAGTGACATACAGCGAAAATTCATCTCCTCCAACTTGCCATCAATTTTAGGCTGGTTCTGGTTCAGTCGATGGACATAACTGTCACCCACATAATCCCAAATTCGCTGTGTTTTAAAATCAAGAGAATAGCAATGCTGAGTATCTTTCCAATGCTGAATAGCATGTCCTTCTTTATATCTAGATAAAAAAGAAAAATCACAGTATTAAAGTCTTCCCTGACAAAACAAAAGCACATGATATATCAAGGACAATAAGTTGTGAATCGTTTAATATATTAATTAGGGGCTTTCATACACAAGTTATCGGTGAAAATAGAAGAAATGATAATAATATGTTACCTTCCACATCCAACAAATCCACAAATCATACAAACCCAGAGATCATCTAACGTTCCACAAATAAAACAGGTTGGCTTCTCATCCTGTTGCTGACAGAATCGACAAACCTACAATATAAACATCAAAGGCTCTTTACAATAGAATTCTCCATCTATAAGACAATCCTTCCAAGTGCACTCCAAATAAAAGCACCGCTTTCAAACTGCTTTTGGTGCAGGAAATTACAGCGTAATAAATACAACATAAAACAATATAACTGCAAACTAAGGACCTATTTGGTTTGAGAAATAGTTTTCTATTTTCACTTTTAATTTAAAACTTATTACTTTATTTTCACTTTGTTTCCTGTTTTCAAAGGTTTGCATAAGAAACTGTTAAAACAATTAAAAATTATTTTCATTGTTTCTTGTACAAATTGCAAACTTTTGAAAATAGAAAACAATTTGAAAACAAGGCAGCATTTTTAAGATTAAAAGTAAAAACAGGAAACAAAAATAGAAATTATTTTCTCAAAGTAAACAAGGCATAAGGATTTGGCTTTTCTAATGTGAGACTAAGAAGTGTACTTTAGAGAGAAAAGAGAGAAGTTATGATTGTTGTTTGAAAAATTATGGCTAAGATTGTGATAAAATATGTGCATATGTATAATAAATTATAAAGTTTAAAATCTACTCCTTTAGTTTCCCAATCAATAGTTATAACTCTTCACTTTATTCTCTAAAGTGCAACCCTCACTTTAGAAGAGACAAATCCATAACGTAAATATCAATGGTGTGCCCGTGTTACAATTCATATGAAATTACTCTATCTGTAATCATATATGCAGAGATGTAGCTGCCGGACACTTATTTCCTTCCTCATTGTTTAGAAAATCAAAATAAACAACAGATTCCGGCTTCTTAAAATTAATAATTATATTCCAGCTTATATATGCAGAGATGTTGCTGACACCCTAATCATATTCCAGCCTCTCAAAATTAATAATTGGGGGTGAAATAGAATGACTGGATTTTAATATCCAGAATGTGCATCAACAAGAGTCTACATTTCATCTTGATATATGAATTTGAGCAGGTGAGATCAAAACATTTTTATTATAACAAATTTCCATCACCTTTACACCATTCATTTTGGGACCTAGTGTGAAATCCTGATTTATCATGATGATAACTGATAAGATGTCTAAGCAAAATTACAATATACTTTTAACTTCCAAAGACAATCCATCAGAAGTATTAAGTTAAAGAACTCTATCCAATTAAATCCTTAAAACTTGATAAACAACAAGAGCTTGAGGCAACCTGTAGTTAACCTCAAGATCGTATCATAGTTAGCCTACAGAATCCAAAAACAAGCGTAGCAACATGAATGACCAAGTTTCTCATCAAGTCTCACAGTGCTTCAATAGAGTCACCTAAACCAACCAAAATCAGAAGTGTAATATAATGTGGAAACAAGATTTTAGAAATGAACCTAAATACCTCGTACCTGGCAAGACAAGTACGTCCACTTTGAGACACAAGGGCATTGAAATGAGTGGTCACAGAGTGTGGTGAGTATCCCACTCGTATCTGGGTCCAACCTCTCTACCATTCAAACAGTAAAACAAAAGACACATCATAATTCATAACCAACACCTTACAAGATCATCATTGCCAGGGACAATCAGAGAAAAAGAAGAGTCTCTAAACAAACACAAATGCAACTCACCAAGACAAACTGGACAAGTTGGAATTTCCGTACAACCAGGAGGAGGAGTCCCAGCTACTTCTGCATATTCTGAATACTCCACGGATTGCAAAAATAAAATATGGCATACCTCTGCCTAAAATTTGATTATCATTTAAAACATTAAGCGAGACAAAGCAAATTGAAAACCGAATTTCCTAAAGTATCACCCTAAATAGTCCTTGAACTAATGAAATTACATAAGTAGTCTCTAAAGTATTGAATATTCTTTAATTTAGTCCCTGGTAACTGGTGAGGGACTAATTTGAAGAATTTTGTAATACTTGAGGGACTACGTAGCATGATTTCTAATACTTCAGGAACTATTTATGTAATTTCATTAGTTTAATTTCATTAGTTTAAGGATTATTTAAGATAGAGGGTAATGCTTCAATGACCAAATTGATGGTTTATTCTTGAAAACCGAAAAGGTATGGAAGATATAAATTTACCTCGCCAGGAGAAAACCTCTTGCCGTTGAAATTGTTATAAAATCCATCGGCGGCGAACTGGTCAACAAACTTGATCAACACGCTATAGCGATCTTCGGTCCCGTCGTTCCTGTTCGGCACGTAAAAATGAAGGGTTAGGGTTGGGTGAAAGGGGAGTGAGAAAGTTTTGAGTGTGGAATTGAATGGAACCTGATGAAGAGAAGGTGGTGGAGACGGTCGAGGTGGGGGCCACAGAAGGGGATGAAGTCATGGAAGGAAAGGTAGTTGGGGACGGCGAGGATGAAGAGGAGAGAGGAGGGAGAGGTTTGGGTTGGGAGGGAGGAGTGGAGAGAGGTTCGGAACAAGTGGAGTGCGCCTCTGCGTTCGCTGAATTTAGGGTTGTTGGATTGGGATCGGAAGATGGTTTGGGGATCGAGAGGGTGCTCGGCGTCCACTGAGTGGACTCGGAGCAAGAACATGGCGCTGAAGAGCTAGCTCGCCGGAGTTGTCAAATTCAACGCTGGGTTGTGTCGGTTAATCGGTATTCGGTAATAAGGGCTCACAAGTCACAATGTGTCTGATAAAGATTGTTTTTGTGATGAAAACCACTCGCAAAGGTTGTTGTGGAATGAAATTAATATACTTGATAAAATTATTATAGGAAAGAAATCTTTTACGATATAAAAGTCTGAAAAAATATATGTTTTTCGTCCCTTTAAAACACGGTGAAAATTTGATTTTTCACCTTTTAAAATTTTGAGTACACTAACATTCCATGAGATTTTGTCAAATTTCACTTGATAACTTTCATTTTTTTATCTTTACACTAACCTCTTTAATTGTTTGAAAAACACATTACACTGTGTATCCTTTTAAGAGAGGTTGTTGTAAACGTTAAAAAAATATGAGATTTTGTACAATTTCAAAAAATTTTAGGGAGTGTTAGTGTAATTTACGCTAAATTTTTTTATTTGGTTTTCATTCTTTAAAATATAAAGTGTGTTATTTTTTTATCACATGTCTAGTTTCGTTAATTTAGTGCTAACATGATTTAATAGAGTTCTACGTCAATATTTTACATATGGACATTTTAGCTAATGTGCCATTCACGCGACTATCATGTGGCAAATATTTTTTTGTCCCTAAAATATTTTTAAAATTTGATTTCAATCCTTATAAAATTTAAAATTTGATTTTAGTATCTATAAAATTTAAAGTTTGAAATAAAAAGTTTAATTTTAGTTTTCATAAAATTCAAAAGTTTGATTTTAGGCTTTAGTTCAAAGTTTCATTTATTGACACTTTTACCTCACCAACAATATCACACAACATCATTCAAACCACTATTAGGGATTAAAGGCATCAAGCACACAATTTGACACCCTTCAATGCTAATAAAGTTCTAATTCAACATCTATAAAACTCCAGTGTTAAAGAAATAAAGTTCTATCTGACACCCTTCAATGTTAGTTACTAAAGGGTATTAGGGAGCATGCATTAGAGATTTTAATGCCCAATTTAAATTTATGTTATGTGTTTGTTGTTATATAAGGCCACATGGTTCCACTTCCACCTTCTTCGTTAATCCCCAATAAATAAAAGACTTAAATATATTTTTAGTCTCTTAAATTTGAGACAAGTTTGCTTTTGGTCCTCCAAATTTAAAATTAATCTTTTTAGTCTTGTAATTTAAAAAAAAAAAAACTGTTTTAGCTCCTCTGTTTAAACGTCTTCTGTCCAAACGTCATTAGAATGAATACTTTGAAAGGAAAACACACATGTGGTGAGGTGTTTGATATAAAAATGCAAAATCAATGTGAGTTGCCACGTAAGCAACTTGTAATTTGTTAACCATGTAAGTGAAGTCTATAACGACATTTGGAAAGAAGGACTAAAACAACTTTTTTTTTCAAATTACAGGATTAAAAAAATAAATTTTAAATTTGAAAAACCAAAAATAAATTTACCTCAAATTTGAAAGACTAAAAACATATTTAAGCTAAATAATAATAGTTTGAACCAAGGTTTTTAAAATTAGATCGACCATTGAATCTGTGAAGACAATGGTTCAAGATTTAATGGTCTAATTGTGATTTATTTATGATTAAACCTATATAATTAAATACTATTATTTTAATTTTTAATATAATATAATAAGCAATATTAAACAAAAATAACATAATATTTCTAACTTCATAATATTATTGGTAGGAATGAGCATAAGATGGGTTTATCTTCAATCCTACCTGACCCAAAACTTTGTTAAGGTCATTTATGTGAACTCAAACTCAACCCGATCAAGAGCCAGTAATATTATGGGATAGGCCGGACTAACCCAATTTATTAACATAATATATCAATATTAACATTATGTATAGTTAAATCATAGAATAAAATAAGTATAAAACTTAAGTGACAATATATATTTTAAAAAAATTATTATAAATATAATACCATGATATACAAAATATTAATAAAATTTTTTATTATTAATAAACAATTGTTCAAAAAAACTTACACTTTTTAAAAGAATATAAGATATCAAGTTGGGTTAGCACGACCCAAAGCTTAACCCAAACTCATCCTTAAAACAAATCAGACCTAATTTCTAAAATTTGAATCCGTCAAAATCAACCTCAGGTTGGGTCAAGTTAGTGGATGGGTTATGCACACAACTAATTATTAATTAAAATTTATTGAAAACTACAAATTCTTTATTATTGATTAAAATTTATTGTAAATGCACTCTTTATTATTGGTTAAAATTTAGTATATTGCTAGCTTTTCTCTATCAAGTAAGTCATAAAATTGAAGTTTAACAATACACAAGTAGTGATTCTTTATATATGACTGGTTCTGATAGTTTGTCAAACTGGTATGGTAACTAGTTCCCAATTGGACAGGCAATTATGATTTGACCAATACTATATGATTATGTTAGTAAGATGAATGTGAAATTGGATGAAGAAGATATTTGAGATTTAAAAATTGACTAAAATAAGATAACAAATTCATTAAGGACTAAAATCAAACTTTTGAATTTTATGGCAACTAAAACCAAACTTAAAATATTACAGGGATGAAAATCAAACTTTAAATTTTATAAGGACTAAAATCAGACTTTAAAAGTTTTATTGGGACAAAAAAAACACTTGCTATGTGTGAACACCCAATTTTATCCGGGTAATTATAACTTAAGATAAATTAATAAATAGGGTAATAATAATAATAATAATAATTGGGTTAAGCATATTTATCTTTTATTCTTGTTAGACTAGAAGTGTCCTAGTCTGTAATTTTTTTATTTATTTATTTATTTTATTTTTTTTTGTTAAATTAAAAGTTTTAAGCCCATGACCATACATATTCATTCATAATGATATTTTAAGAGTTCATCATGATCATGGAAAATAAATATAAAATAAAGAATAATAAATAATAGGAACAGAAGAGTTAGGAAAGAATATTAATAATAAAACGGTTACAAAACTCATATTAAAAATGGGGTCATAAATAGAGAAAAGAAAATAAAGGGTTAAAAAAAAAACGTTAAGATTTGTATTGGATGTTGGCTTATAAATAGAGAAGTAGAGATGATGGAAGGGAGGGGGAAAGAAGCTGTGATCTGAGGTAAAGAAAGCGTTGGTGAGTTGGGGGGAGAGAAGAAGAAAGGGAGAAAAACGAAGACAAACTCTAGGAAGAGAATCCTGAAGGAGGAAATAAAGGGAAGACGAAACGTGAGGAGAATCGGAGGGGACGACCTTGGAGCTCACGTTTAGATATCAAGAGTCAGGGGAAAAGAATATCGAAGAAGTAGAAGTGTGCTCTCGCTTCCACTATGTAACTACTGAGGACTCCTTCACGCCAGTATCAAAAAAATTAGTGATCTTCTCTTAGCGCTTGTGAGACTTGAAGGTATATCCCTTTACCCTCTTATATCCTCTCTCACTTCGATTCATCACGTAGTTTCTCATTCTTTTCTATCCTGTTCCTTCCTTCTCTGTTGAATTATGAAATAAATTGGATTTGGTTTCCTGTTTCCATTTCCAGTACATTTACAGATCTTTCTTGATTCTTATATTTACCTTCATGGTTTCTCTTGTTGAATATGAATATGTTCATTTAGTTGATTAAATAATGATTTATGCTCTGTGTTACTGTTATAGTATCTCACACATCAATCTTTTCATTCTTTTGTATTTTCATCCACATTAATGACATTCATTTTCCTCTTCTGCCATACACAGTAAACACGCACATCAGTATTCATTCTTCTTTGCATCCATAGGAATATTTTCTGTACACACGAATCATCAATCTTTGCATCTCACAAAATTCACACACGATGTCACCCATATGCACACTAATTAACTCGTACAAAATAAATACCAATCACATACTATACATATTCATTGTAAAAAATAAAAATAATAAAGAAATAATAAACTGGTGCTTATTTCTTCGTCTTCGTGACACGAATCCGCGTCCACTCCTTCATCTTCATTGTCACCGTCGCACTGCAACTCTTTGCTGGTATTCCCATAATTCCCTAACTCCCTTTTCGCCTCCATCGCAACGCCTCCCTGCGCTTCCGTGATGCCCTGGTGTCATTATTCTCTTGATACTCTTTTGCCTTTCACTTCCCCTGCTATTTAGATCTGCGTCGTCAGCTTCAAACACGCTCCTTCACCGTCTCGGCATTGTTGTGGCAATCGAAGCGTCGGCACAACTCTAGCAACATTTACGTTTACATTATACTTTGAAATCAGAAAGGAGCGACCGGAGAGTGTACAGCGCATTGGCGGAGGAGAAAGGATGTTTATTGATGCGTGTAGGGAAGGTGACTCGTGTGTCTCCCTTCCCGTTGTCCCTTTGTCAGATCATTTTCGCTTATCCCCCTTTAATTCCTTTAAGATTCGTTTTTTTATTTGGGCAAAGAACTAAAGATCCCAAAAAATAAAAAAAAAACAATAACAATAAAATGTTAACAGGGCTCCTGATTTACGAAAGGTAATAAAATAATAGGTTAGTTTTCTTTTAATTATTTTGCTCTATTCCTTAAAATTCGTAGATATAAGCTCTCTAGGAAATCTATTTAAGTAAATATAGTTGGCTTTTTTTTTTTTAAAACAAAAATCTTCGCCTCACTTTCTTTCTAAAAAATGGATAAACATAAATGATTTTCTTTAGCTTTTCTCAAACATTCTTTTAAACTAATAAAAAAAAAAACATAAGTTTTAATGTTGCCCCTATAATGCCTCACGTTAATATAAGTTTTTTTATTTTTTTATTTTTTTAAGTAAAAAAATAAAAATAAAAAAATAATAAAGAATATAGATTTAATGGCTTATCATGTTGGGTCTAGGACCTACGTGAATATCACAAAATCTTCTATAACTTTGTTTTGCAATGAGTATTTCGCATCTGTTAGACTGTCTATCATTGTGGATAATACTCTAAGATTTAATATCTTAACAATTCTTGTAATATTAAAAAAAAATAGTAATAAAAAATAATTATAAAATATATAAAACTTAGAAACATCAACCCATAACACATTTTTTAAAACAAAGAACTACGTGAGTCTGATTTCCTCATTGCACCGGAGGATACGTAGGAGCAAGAGCCCACTCTTGTCGATCTCAAAAACAATAAAAATAAAATAGTAGTAATAATAAGAAATTTTTTTAAAATAAAATAAATCTATAATTTAAATAAAAATATAAAAAATAATAAGATTAATAATTTTATAAGCAAGAGGAGAAGACAATTAATATTTTCACACATTAAGTTAAAAGGAAACCGTTTTTATAACGGACGTCATAGGGTGCTAACACCTTCCCTATGCGTAATCGACTCCCGAATCCAATCTATGGTTCGAGACCATTTTTTAGGGTTTTTCCATATGTTTTTCCTTAATAAACTATGGTGGCGACTCCTTCTATTTTTAATATCATTTTTCGCCATTTCGTCGTGACTTCGGTTGCGACAGCTGGCGACTCCACTGGGGATAGTCTTGAAGAGTCAAGCCTATTTTAATTTGATGTGTGAATATATATATATATATATATATATATATATATATATATATATATTTTTGGTTGTCTTCCTCTTGCTTGTATTATTATTATTATTATTATTCCGATCTTTGTTTTTGGTTGTTTATTGTTGATATATTGTTGCATGTTTGAACCTTAGGGTAGACGACCATGTATATTATATTTGTGCGTTATTTGTTATATAAGTTGGGTAGTTTTAAATCATGCTCTTATCACACACTGCACTTACACTTTTCACACACTTTAAAAATTGGGTCCTATGCCCGGACCTGAGTGTAGCTTAGGGAGTGGAGGTTTAATGACTGCCATGTTGGGTCTAGTACTTGCTTGGCTATCGTGAAGACCTCATCTAGAGTTTGCTTCTTCATGAATATCCCACATCTGTTAGGTCGCCTATCGTTGTGGTTTGATATTTTGGAGAAGACTTCAGCTCTAGAGGCCTGTGAGATTGTCTAGAGATACCCACCGAGGTTATCACATATTAGTAGACCCGTAGATTCATGCTCCTTCATTAAGGAAAAACCTATCTAGGACACAATGGGAGTGTATTTTCTTCTTAATGATAAGACATAATCATCATTAGAAATAAAATATGGTATGCTTTTTTTAAATTGAAGGAGAAAGTTATGATTAAACAAAAAAAAGGAAGAGAAAAATAAAAAAGATAGCCTTATTTGCAAGATTGATTATAAAAACTAACATGTCATTACATACATTTGCATTCCTCTTTATCTCATTTATTTATATTTTATTTAATTAGGCTGCTGGAAGTTTGTGGGTTTTTAAAGCTCGATATGGGATCAAATCAAGCATCTGTGTTTTTGAAAAAGTCCATATTTGTGAGGGTCAAAAAGCCGAATGTGGATAGTTTAAAGGCTTTGGGTCAGTTGATGAAGAAATCACAACGTAGGACGTTCTCCAATAGATATGGGAATATCCTTGACCTAGCAGAGATAGACGTGCCAGAAGAAGCTATTGTGGCTTTGGTCCAATATTATGACCCCCCTCTTAGGTGTTTCACCTTTCGAGACTTTCAGATGGCCCCTACATTGGAGGAGTTTGAGCAAATTTTGGGGTGTTCGTTAGATAAGAAAAAGGTGTATCTGTGTTCAGGGCATTATCCTGCTCTGGCGAAAGTTGCTGCTATTTTGAGAATTCAAGAGCAAGAATTGATAAGCAGAAGACAGAATAGGAATGGTACTGAGGGATTTCCGAAGTCATATCTAGAGGACAGGGCCCGTTCCTTAGCAGCAGCCGAAGACTGGGAGGTTTTTATGGATGTATTGGCCCTTATTCTGTATGGGATGATTCTTTTCCCTAATATTGATGGTTTCATAGATTTTACTGCAATTGATGCGTTCCTTGCCTTCAAAAATAGGGGTGAAAGTCCTGTGGTTGCTATATTGGCTGATGTTTATTACACACTTAATTTTAGTTATGAAAAGAGGGGCAAACGAATTTTGTGCTGCTTACCCGCCTTGTATGTCTGGATGGTGACTCACATTTTCAACCACGGATGTAAAACTGTTTGTCCCATTGAGGATTTCTACATGTGTCGCAACAAGGTTAATGTAGATTGGAGCTCTTACTTGGCAAGCTTGGATGAAAAGACTGTTAGATGGTATCCAAAATGGAGGGAAGTGGAGGAGATGATTTGGCAATGTGGAGATTTCCCTAATGTGCCCCTTATAGGAATGAGAGGATGTATTAATTATAATCCGATTTTAGCTCAGAGGCAGTTTGGTCATCCTATCCATGCACCGCCGTCAGAATTCGCACTAACCCCTTTGGTGCTTTATAGCATGGGCCCAGGAAGTGTTGAGATGTTGAAAAAAATTTGCCTGGCTTGGAAAAAGATCATCAAGAAAGGAAAGGAGATCAGGGAAAAAAGTCACGACACTCAAGGTAGCTATTGTCAGTGGTTGAGAGACCGAGTTCAGGAGGTTAAGTTACCATATCAGAATGTCAGTTCAATTACCGAGGAGGAAATGATGGAATCGCAAGCAGAAAGTGAAGAGATCAAAGAATTGAAAATGGCTTTGGGAAAAATGGAAGCTGAGAAAAATAGGCTACAGGAGGAGATGAAAGGGGTCCGCAAAGAATGCGAAAAGCTACAACAAGAAAATATTTTCAAGGCCCAATCTTTTGAAAAAATGGCAAAGAGGGCCAGACTGGAGGAAAAAAGTAAAGAAAGATATCAAAGTTCGCTGAAAGGTGCAAGCAACGAATTAAGACTGAGGGGGCAAGAGCGGAGTCGAGCTTTAGCTGAAAATAGACGTTTGAAGGGAATGTTGAGGACTATCAAAATGGCTCATGAGAATGAACAAGAACAGTTGGAAGAGGCAAGGCAGAGTTTGAAGAAGATTGTAAAAGAGTATGAAGAAAGAATTATAAAAGAGAGACAGGAGCTGGCGACTGTATATCAAGACGCTCTGAGGAAGGAACAAGGAAAAGTAAGAGAGAAAGAAAAGGAGCTGGAAGAGAAGCAAGCAGTCATCCAAGATTTGCATGATCAGGGAGTTCTATGGAGGCACCGATTTGCTACCACATTAAGAAGTGGTCAACACCTCCCTCGTCTGCTAGATATAGCTCAATGCGTGGCAGATCCATTTTCTACTCCTCCAGAGATCCGTGATCTTTTTGAATATTGTGAACACATGATAGAGATAATGAAGGAGATAATTAGGCGTCGTTGATATGTAACTCACAATGTCTTATATTTGCCTCTTTGAAAGGCATTCATGTAATAAATTGTGAGTTGAAATGAATAAAAAGCAATATGACTTTGTTTTGGTCCCATACTACTGTATATTATTCTTACCCACAAACTTCCAGTGTCCTGGTAAATAAAATAGACAAATAATAAAACAATAGGCAAAAGTAACAATGTTAAAATCAAAAAGGCAATCACTAAGTAAATAATAATAAATAAATAAATAAATAAAAAATCTTTTTCTGCACACTTATACCATTTTTTTTCTTTTATTTATTTATTTTTTCATTAGAGAAATAACCTTTCAAAACGAGGAAATCAACATTGCGGCACCCTTATAGGACCCGTGCTAAAGTAAAGATCATGGAAGATTTGGAACAAGCTCAAGAATCAATGAGGTCTGACCTAAATCAACTGAAAGAGCAAATGGCTCAGATAATGGAAGCGCTGAAGTCCTTAAAGAGTACTGAAGGAAATAATTCTGCAGAGAATACAGATGGAACCCTTCTTTATCCTCCTGGTTTCTACCCTATGCCAGGGCATTCACAACGGATTAATGTTCAAGGAAATATGGCAAATGCTGCAATATACCCTCCTCAGGAGTTTCAGTCTCAACATTTTCCACCATATGGTCTGCCTCCTAATTACACACCACCAGTCGCCACCAACCCACCAAATACTGACCTTGTTGCCCAGTCCCAAACAAATATCCGTGAACCACTTCAGGTTTCATTACCTTTTCCCACCTATACACCAGCCAACCGAACAACCCACATTATGGATGGAAACGCAGTTGAGATACCTGTCACTGCAGATTCCCAGAATATTGTTCGACCTCAGGCCTTGCAATTTGTTACGGAGGAAAACCCTCATGTTATGCACTCAACCCATACCGCTATGCCAAGGGCATCAGCTGAGAATCTCAAGGCTAAGGAAAAGTTTGATATCTTGGAAGAAAGGCTCAGAGCTATAGAAGGAGGAGGAAGTTATGGTTTTGGAGACGCTGTTGGGCTTTGTCTTGTCCCAGATGTCGTGATACCACCAAAATTTAAAGTCCCAGAGTTTGAAAAGTATCGAGGAATCACTTGCCCCAAAAGTCATCTGACAATGTACTGCCGAAAGATGGCTTCCCATGCCTATGATGACAAGTTGCTGATACACTTTTTCCAAGATAGCCTGGCTGGGGTAGCACTGAATTGGTATATGCATCTTGAGCCTGCTCATATACGCTCCTGGAAAGACTTAGCAGATGCCTTCCTTAGGCAATATAAATATAATATTGACATGGCTCCAGATAGGTTGCAACTTCAAAACATGGTAAAGAGGGATACAGAAACCTTCAAAGAGTATGCTCAAAGATGGAGAGAAGTGGCAGCACAAGTAGAACCGCCTTTGACTGATAGGGAGATGGTGGCAATGTTTATTGACACTCTGCAAGCCCCATTTTATGATCGTTTGATAAGCAGTGTTTCCTCAAATTTCTCCGATATGGTTATAATTGGGGAGAGAGTGGAAAGCGGCTTAAGAAGTGGGAAGATTGTACAAGGATCAGCTACAATTTCAAATGTGAAAAAGGCCCCAGTTAATTCGGCAAAGAAAAAAGAAGGAGATGCTCACGCAGTAGCCTCAACACTGGCTTGGCCTAACTACGTACCTATCCACCAGGGACAAACCTACCGCCCTCCTGTAACACAATACCCCTATGTCGCCAATGTTGTACCCCCACAGTACCCTCAACCCTATTATTCAGGGATACCCTCTCAAATACCACCCACTCACCAGACACAACCCGCCTCAACTACACCACAACCCAACCAAACATGGAAGCAAAACACCAGTCAGAATGCTAATCAGAAGAAGGAAAAGAAGTTCGTAACTTTCACTCCTCTTCCCTTAACCTATACAGAACTATTGCCATATCTCCTTAACAATGCCTTGGTCGCTATCACTCCTCTGAAGCCTATTGAACCACCTTATCCAAAAGGGTATGATCCGAATGCAAAGTGCGATTATCATGGCGGGGCCCCTGGACATTCTACTGATAAGTGTATAGCTCTTAAGTATAAGGTTCAAGGCCTTATTGATGCGGGTTGGTTGAGTTTCAAAGAAGATAACTCGAATGTTGGAGATAATCCCCTTCCAGGACATGGGAATTCCTCAGTGAATGTACTTAATGATGGTGATGGTTATCGATTGGTAAAAGAAGAAAGAGAAGTCAAGACCTCAAGGCAATTCATTTTTGAAGAATTATGTAAGCTTGGTATGATTCAAGGAAAAGATGAAGAAGTGGAGATGTGTGGCATGCATCCGGGGGAACAACATTCTATTGAGAGGTGTCAAGAGTTTAGACAGTTGCTTCAAAGATTGATGGACACAAACCAAGTACAAGTTGGTTATGGGGGAGAAACAAAAGAAGTGGCTATGATGCAGTCAAATGAAAAACAAGGGATGACAGCTCCAAAACCCCTGGTAATTCATTTCAGCAGAAATGCTTCTACACAGACATCTCAAGGCCCAAAGCCTATCATTGTTCAGACACCAATGCCTTTTCCGTATAAAAGTAACAAAGCTGTTCCTTGGAAATATGATGTAGAAGTGAGAGAGGGTAAGCAGAAAGATGAACAGTGAAACAACAGTAGCGTTGAAAATCCTGCAGTTACTAATATTTCAGGAATCGGGGGCATAACTCGAAGCGGTCGTTTGTATTCACCGCCAGAATTGAAAAAAGCACTAAGTAATAAAGAGAAAGAAGGAGAGGTTCTAAAAGAAAAAGAAAAAGAGCTGGAGAAAGAGGGAACAATAAAAGAAAAGAATCAGGAGAAGAAAGAAGTGACAGATGGAGAAGCACGGGAATTCCTTAGATTCATTCAACAAAGTGATTACAGGGTGATAGAACAACTGAATCGTATGCCAGCTAGGATATCTCTCCTAGGACTGCTGATGCATTCAGAAGCACACAGGAAGCTATTATTGAAAATTTTGAATGAAGCTCACGTGGCACATGATATATCCCTGGACCAGTTTGGGAGCATAGTCAATAATATCACCGCCAACAACCATTTAACTTTTACAGATGACGAAATTCCTAGTGAAGGACGAGGGCATAATAAAGCCCTCCACATTTCAGTCAAATGCATGGACCATATGATTGCCCGAGTGCTTATTGATAATGGTTCTTCATTGAATGTTATGCCAAAGACCACTTTAGAAAAGCTACCTTGTGAGGGGATCTATATGAAACCTAGTGCCATGATAGTGAGGGCCTTTGATGGCAGTCGAAGAGAAGTGATGGGAGAGGTTGAGTTACCATTTCAGATTGGTCCTTGTATATTCCAGATAACTTTCCAGGTTATGGACATTGTACCTGCATATAGTTGTTTGTTAGGACGACCGTGGATACATTCAGCAGGGGTTATTCCCTCTACCCTACACCAAAAGCTGAAGTTTGTGATGGATGACAAACTGGTGATCGTAATGGGGGAAGAAGATTTACTTGTGAGTGGACCATCATCCACACGATACATCGAAGCTGCTGAGGAGGCATTAGAGTCCTCTTTTCAAACTCTGGAGATTGTCGGCACGGCATATGTCGAATCTATTCCTTTGAAGCCCCAATTACCCAACACAGTTTTGATGATGGCTAAGGTCATGTTGAGTAAGATATCTAAGCAGGGAATTGGTCCAGGAAAGAATGGAGGAGGGTCTACAGTCTTATTGGAAGTTCCTGAGAAGAAAGGAAGGTATGGGTTGGGATATAAGCCAACTAAAGCAGATAAAAGGAAAACGTGGGAAGACAAAAAAGAAAGAAACCTGGCTCGATTGGAGGGGCGAGAGCCAAGGGTAGGAAGAGCTCCTATTTGTGATATCCGTGAAAGTTTTCAGAGTGCAGGATGGGTGAATTTTGATCAAGTGGTCGCAGTTGAAGATGATCCTACTGTTGAGTGTGCTAATTTCGTGTACCCATGCACTGTAGATCGGGAACTTAAAAATTGGGAAATCTCTGAGCTTCCTACCATCTTTAGTAATGATTCCATGTAATTTTCATATACAAATCCTATGGCTCTGCCCAAGGCCTTAAGATCTTTGTATGGGCTCACATGTTTCTTTCCAGTATTAATAAAAATTTCTTTTTTTACTAATTTTCTCCCTCATGACTTTTATTTTATATTAAATAATGCAGATCCAAAAGTGAATCTTATGAGAAAGATAGTGTTGAAACTGTGATGTACAATTTTGATTGCCCCATAAACCATGCAGACGAGGGTGATGAAGATAGTTGGGAATTGTCCCCAGAATTGTTGAGGCTGATGGAAAAGGAGACTAGAGAGATAAAACCATATCAGGAGTCCACTAAAGTGATAAATTTGGGGAATAAGGAAAATAAAAAAGAAGTAAAGATTGGTACTAGCATGAAAGTTAAAACACAGAAAGATCTGATTGATTTGTTGCACGAGTTTGTAGATGTCTTTGCTTGGTCTTACCACGAAATGCCGGGATTGGATATTAGTATTGTTCAGCATATGTTACCATTAAAGTCTGAATGTCCTCCTATCAAGCAAAAGTTAAGAAGAATGAAGCCTGAAATGTCCTTAAAAATCAAAGAAGAAGTAAAGAAGCAATTTGATGCTGGTTTCCTAGCAGTAGCAAAATACCCAGAATGGGTTGCAAACATTGTCCCAGTACCGAAGAAGGATGGAAAGATTCGTATGTGTGTCGATTATAGGGATTTGAATAGGGCCAGCCCCAAAGATAATTTCCCGCTTCCACATATTGATGTGCTAGTAGACAATACAGCCCAATTTGCCTTGTTTTCTTTTATGGATGGATTTTCTGGCTATAATCAGATTAAAATGGCACCTGAGGATATGGAAAAGACCACCTTCATTACTCTGTGGGGAACCTTTTGTTATAAGGTAATGCCATTTGGACTTAAAAATGCTGGGGCAACATATCAGAGGGCAATGGTGACCTTATTTCATGATATGATGCATAGGGAAATTGAGGTTTATGTAGATGATATGATTGCAAAATCAAGAAGTGAGGAGGAGCATTTGGTTAATCTACGAAAGTTGTTTGAGCGGTTGAGGAAGTATAAGCTTAGGTTGAACCCGGCTAAATGTACGTTCGGAGTGAAATCAGGAAAGCTGCTCGGCTTCATCGTTAATGAGAAGGGAATAGAGGTTGACCCAGATAAAGTGCAAGCAATTCTTGAAATGCCAGAACCTCGCACAGAGAAAGAAATTCGCGGATTTTTGGGAAGGTTAAACTACATTGCTAGATTCATCTCCCAATTAACTGCCACTTGTGAACCTTTGTTTAAGCTTTTAAGGAAAAATCAAGCTGTTGAGTGGAATGAAGATTGTCAAGCAGCCTTTGAGAAGATTAAGCAATACTTGCAAAATCCTCCAATCCTAGTTCCGCCAACTCCTGGAAGGCCTCTCATTTTGTATTTGACAGTGCTCGATGAGTCAATGGGATGTGTTTTAGGTCAGCATGATGAGTCAGGGAAAAAGGAGCATGCTATTTACTATCTAAGTAAGAAGTTCACTAGTTGTGAAGCGAAATACTCTTCACTTGAGAAAACTTGTTGTGCCCTAGCATGGGCCGCTCATCGTTTGAGGCAGTATATGTTGAGTCATACAACTTGGTTGGTGTCTAAAATGGATCCAATCAAGTATATTTTTGAAAAACCTGCTCTCACAGGAAGGATTGCTCGATGGCAGGTTTATTATCAGAATATGATATTATATATGTCACACAAAAAGCAATTAAGGGAAGCGTTTTGGCAGAATACTTAGCTCATCAGCCCATTGAGGACTATCAGCCGATGCAACCAGAGTTTCCGGATGAAGAAATACTAACTCTCTTTAATCAAGAAAGTGAAGTTAGAGAAAAATGGATTTTGTGGTTTGATGGTGCTTCCAATGCACTAGGACATGGGATAGGAGCTGTGCTGATCTCTCCACAGAACCAACATATTCCGTTGACAGCCAGGCTATGTTTTGATTGTACGAATAATATAGCAGAATATGAAGCATGTGTTATGGGGATTCAAGCGGCCCTCGAATCGAAAGCCAAAATTCTAGAGGTATATGGAGACTCTGCTTTGGTTATTCATCAGTTACGTGGTGAATGGGAGACTCGTGATCATAAATTAGTCCCTTATCAAACTTATATTAAAGGGTTAATTGAGCACTTTGAAGACATAACTTTCCATCACATCCCTCGTGAAGAGAATCAGTTGGCTGATGCTTTAGCCACCTTATCATCAATGTTTGAATTAGATCAGGAGGGAAGCATGCCCCTTATAAAAATACAAAGCCATGATCAGCCAGCATATTGTAATCTCATAGAAGAGTTAGATGGAAAGCCTTGGTATTTTGATATCAAGCACTATCTTAAAGATAAAGAATATCCACCAGGTGCTTCTGATAATGACAAAAGAACATTAAGAAGGCTTGCAATGAGTTTCTTCTTAAATGAGGATGTACTTTATAAGAGGAATCATGATATGGTGCTCCTTAGATGTGTTGATGCAAAAGAAGCAGAGCAGATACTTAAAGAAGTTCATGAAGGCTCTTTCGGAACTCATGCCAATGGGCATGCTATGGCTAGGAAGATATTAAGGGCTGGATACTACTGGTTGACTATGGAGAATGATTGTTACAGCTATGTGAGAAAGTGTCACAAAGGCCAAACCTACGCCGACCATATTCACGCTCCACCAGGACCTTTGAATGTCTTGACAGCACCATGGCCGTTCTCGATGTGGGGGATAGATGTCATTGGAGTTATTGAACCAAAAGCATCTAATGGACACCGCTTTATATTGGTTGCAATTGATTATTTTACTAAGTGGATTGAGGCCGCTTCTTATGCTAGTATAACTAGGAATGTGGTGGTAAAATTCATAAAGAGAGAGTTGATTTGTCGGTATGGATTGCCAAGTAGAATCATCACCGATAACGCCACTAATTTAAACAATAAAATGATGAAGGAGTTATGTGAAGATTTCAAGATTCAACACCATAACTCTGCCCCTTATCGTCCAAAGATGAATGGAGCAGTTGAGGCAGCTAACAAGAACATTAAAAAGATTATTCAGAAGATGGTGGTCACATATAGAGACTGGCATGAAATGCTTCCCTTCGCATTGCATGGATACCGCACTTCTGTGCGCACATCAACTGGGGCAACCCCGTTTTCATTAGTATATGGAATGGAGGCAGTACTCCCTGTTGAGGTGGAAATTCCCTCTCTGCGAGTGTTAATGGAAACTGAATTGGAAGAAGCAGAATGGGTTCAGGCTCGTCTTGATCAGTTAAATCTTATTGAAGGAAAAAGGTTGGCTGCTATATGTCATGGGCAGTTATATCAAAGAAGGATGAAAAAAGCTTACGAGAAAAAGGTTCGTCCTCGAGAATTTCAAGAAGGGGAGTTGGTATTGAAGAAAATCTTGCCAATCCAAAAAGATCATCGAGGAAAATGGACTCCAAATTATGAAGGGCCTTATGTAGTAAAAAAAAGCTTTTTCTGGCGGGGCTTTAATTCTTATCAAAATGGATGGAGAAGAGTTACCGCTGCCGGTTAATTCTGATTCAATCAAGAAATATTATGCCTGAAATTTGGGGGCAATTTATACTATTAGGAGTCGAATTCTTCACTTTCAATTTCCAGGATTCAGTAGGATCTGCTATTATTCTCTTTATCCTTTTATGAATTTACACTGGAATGTAAAATGTGTATTTGAATCATGACATGGAATCTTGCCAAGATGTTTGTTTCAATCCTCCAATGCACGTCCTTAAGGGTCCGCAAATAATGAATAATAGTAAAAGGATAAAATAAAATATTTGTAAATGAAATATTTAAAAAAAAAAATGATGAAAAGGAAATTAGCTTCCAAATTGATTATTTTCCCGAATAAGTGAAGCTGGTAAATTCATGGAATCTCAGCCATTTCTTGGGAAAGAAAATACGAAAGCAAAAAAAAAAAAAAAAAAAAAAAAAAAAAAAGAAGAAGAAAAAGAGTGATAATAAAGGTGAATTCAGATATTCTTGTGGTATAATCATTTAATTGAGAAAGACAAAGACATGAGACATATAGATCAAGATCATTTCTTTTAAGGCATTCTTCCATCAAAATCACCTTGCGTCCTTTTCTCTCATTTCCTACTTCCATAATAGATTTGAAAGGATTCCAAGTTCTCAACATAAAGGAAACGAACATTTTAAGAGTCTTCTTTACATATTGGGGTAAATTTTCACACTCTAAACAAATTTTGAGAGCTTAAAAAAAAAAAAAAAAAAAAAAGAAGCCAAATAAAGTCTGTTAGGCTGAAAACCCGTAAGGGGCAGTCTAAACAAAAGTTAGGACAAAGAAAAAATGAAAGATCAAATGCCTGATGTCTATTGAATTTTTGTTTTAAAAATTAAATTTTTGGAAATAAAGCAGTCAGGATTTGAAATGATGTATGGCCATGTTTCTTTATCCAATATATATATATATATATATAATATAATAATAATAATCATCCTTTGCCACCCTTTTTGAGCCTAAAAAATAAATTTTTTTTCAAATCATCCTAAACAAGGATCATCCCTACACTTGGGGGTCAATATAAAATGTGCATCAAGGCCACTAGTCTCAAGGTAATAAGGAAGAAACAAAGACAAAAAGGAAAAAGGAAATAATGAAAAATGAATGATAAAGAAGGAAAAAGCGTGACAAGTAATGTTGAAAAGTCATGACCAATAAAGCATGACACAAAAAAATATAAAAAGAAAAACAAAAGAATGGAAAGAATGAGGCCATTGATGCGAAAGTCTAAGGGAAGATCCTTGTTTCAATAACCTTCAAACACTTATTTGGGCCTTATTTATCCTTCATTTCATAACCCTTTTAACCCTGGCCACGTTACAAGCCTAATAAAGTCCATAACTGATTAAAGAATGGCTGCTCAGATTTCCTTGAATTTAATTTTAACACAAAAATAAAGTCATACTTTTGATCATCAGTGTTTGTTCAAAAAAAAAAAAAAAAAGAGAAGAAAAAAAGAAAAAAAAAGAAAATAGATAAAAAGAAAAAAAAAGAAAGAAGAAAGAAAATAAAAAGCTCTCAAGGTTATATATCCATAAATAGATTAATGCTAAAAGTCTCTTAAAATGGGGCAGTTTGTATGATTATTTTTTGCTTCATAATCCACATTGAGGCAATCCTCTTCGTCTTTTTATAGTCTATGCTTCCCTTTCATATAATAAAGCATGAATAACCACCACATGTGTCACCTATACTCGTTCAAGCAATAGTAGTAATCTTACTATTACATCACCAAAATTTAATTACGCAATTCATCTCCTCCCTTTTTGTTCTCCAGTCCACCATAATATGGGGAAAATCCTATGCTTCTTAGACTTGGACATTTGCCTATACGTTTCACCAGTTAACCAATTTTCTCAAACCTTTGGCCATCTTGTACCTTAAAGTGGAGGAATGCATCAAAAGAAATGACATAAATTCAAAGACATAAATTGATAAATTTCTCAATTAAAGGATTTAAACTGCAAATGATCCATTTTTTTCATTGTGAGGAAAGGTTGGAAAGCCAGATTAGCGGATAAAAATAAAACTAATGACATTAAGGGCAAAGAGAATTAAGTGATTAATCCAAACTCGAGACGAGATTTCATGAATCTACTTTTATGGCAAGGAAAGCAAACAATTTGGGGAAATATTTCCCTTTCCACAAAAGAAAAATAATAAAGTTTGTTTTTTAATTTCTCGGGTGCTCGTACCCACTGTTTTTACTTTTTTCAGGTGTTCGTACCTTCTATTTTCAAATCCCTTGGGTGCTCGTGCCCTCTGTTTTTCAATTTCTCGAGTGTTCGTGCCCACTGTTTTTAAACTCCTCGGGTGCTCGTACCCTCTTTTTTTCAATTTCTTAGGTGCTTGTGCCCTTTGTTCGTAAAATTCATGGGTGCTCGTACCCTTTCTTCTTAAAATTCCGCAGGTGCTTGTGCCCTCTGTTTTAAATTTCACAGGTGCTCGAGCCTTCTTTTTTTAAAATTCCACGGGTGCTCGTACCCTCTGTTCTTAAATTTCACAGGTGCTTGTGCCTTCTGCTCCTCGGGTGCTCGTGCCTTCTGTTTTTTAAATTCTGCGGGTGCTCGTGCCCTCTGTTTTTTCAATTTCGCAGGTGCTCATGCCCTTTGTTTTTAAATTTCTCAGGTGCTTGTGCCCTCTATTTTTGATTTCTCGAGGCTCATACCTTCAGTTTTTTTTCAATTTCTTTGGGTGGTTTACTCTCTTTCTTTTAAATCTCTAGAAAATTCATACCTTTTGTTGTTTTGAAACCCGAATAAAATTGGAGTTCATGTCTTTACTTATTTTCTACTACGATAATATGAAAATATTCAGTTTTTCATATTATCTAGTAGAAACTAAGTAAAGAAGGGCAGCTGTGAACACCCAATTTTATCCGGGTAATTATAACTTAAGATAAATTAATAAATAGGGTAATAATAATAATAATAATAATTGGGTTAAGCATATTTATCTTTTATTCTTGTTAGACTAGAAGTGTCCTAGTCTGTAATTTTTTTTATTTATTTATTTATTTTATTTTTTTTGTTAAATTAAAAGTTTTAAGCCCATGACCATACATATTCATTCATAATGATATTTTAAGAGTTCATCATGATCATGGAAAATAAATATAAAATAAAGAATAATAAATAATAGGAACAGAAGAGTTAGGAAAGAATATTAATAATAAAACGGTTACAAAACTCATATTAAAAATGGGGTCATAAATAGAGAAAAGAAAATAAAGGGTTAAAAAAAAAACGTTAAGATTTGTATTGGATGTTGGCTTATAAATAGAGAAGTAGAGATGATGGAAGGGAGGGGGAAAGAAGCTGTGATCTGAGGTAAAGAAAGCGTTGGTGAGTTGGGGGGAGAGAAGAAGAAAGGGAGAAAAACGAAGACAAACTCTAGGAAGAGAATCCTGAAGGAGGAAATAAAGGGAAGACGAAACGTGAGGAGAATCGGAGGGGACGACCTTGGAGCTCACGTTTAGATATCAAGAGTCAGGGGAAAAGAATATCGAAGAAGTAGAAGTGTGCTCTCGCTTCCACTATGTAACTACTGAGGACTCCTTCACGCCAGTATCAAAAAAATTAGTGATCTTCTCTTAGCGCTTGTGAGACTTGAAGGTATATCCCTTTACCCTCTTATATCCTCTCTCACTTCGATTCATCACGTAGTTTCTCATTCTTTTCTATCCTGTTCCTTCCTTCTCTGTTGAATTATGAAATAAATTGGATTTGGTTTCCTGTTTCCATTTCCAGTACATTTACAGATCTTTCTTGATTCTTATATTTACCTTCATGGTTTCTCTTGTTGAATATGAATATGTTCATTTAGTTGATTAAATAATGATTTATGCTCTGTGTTACTGTTATAGTATCTCACACATCAATCTTTTCATTCTTTTGTATTTTCATCCACATTAATGACATTCATTTTCCTCTTCTGCCATACACAGTAAACACGCACATCAGTATTCATTCTTCTTTGCATCCATAGGAATATTTTCTGTACACACGAATCATCAATCTTTGCATCTCACAAAATTCACACACGATGTCACCCATATGCACACTAATTAACTCGTACAAAATAAATACCAATCACATACTATACATATTCATTGTAAAAAATAAAAATAATAAAGAAATAATAAACTGGTGCTTATTTCTTCGTCTTCGTGACACGAATCCGCGTCCACTCCTTCATCTTCATTGTCACCGTCGCACTGCAACTCTTTGCTGGTATTCCCATAATTCCCTAACTCCCTTTTCGCCTCCATCGCAACGCCTCCCTGCGCTTCCGTGATGCCCTGGTGTCATTATTCTCTTGATACTCTTTTGCCTTTCACTTCCCCTGCTATTTAGATCTGCGTCGTCAGCTTCAAACACGCTCCTTCACCGTCTCGGCATTGTTGTGGCAATCGAAGCGTCGGCACAACTCCAGCAACATTTACGTTTACATTATACTTTGAAATCAGAAGAGGAGCGACCGGAGAGTGTACAGCGCATTGGCGGAGGAGAAAGGATGTTTATTGATGCGTGTAGGGAAGGTGACTCGTGTGTCTCCCTTCCCGTTGTCCCTTTGTCAGATCATTTTCGCTTATCCCCCTTTAATTCCTTTAAGATTCGTTTTTTTATTTGGGCAAAGAACTAAAGATCCCAAAAAATAAAAAAAAAAACAATAACAATAAAATGTTAACAGGGCTCCTGATTTACGAAAGGTAATAAAATAATAGGTTAGTTTTCTTTTAATTATTTTGCTCTATTCCTTAAAATTCGTAGATATAAGCTCTCTAGGAAATCTATTTAAGTAAATATAGTTGGCTTTTTTTTTTTTAAAACAAAAATCTTCGCCTCACTTTCTTTCTAAAAAATGGATAAACATAAATGATTTTCTTTAGCTTTTCTCAAACATTCTTTTAAACTAATAAAAAAAAAAACATAAGTTTTAATGTTGCCCCTATAATGCCTCACGTTAATATAAGTTTTTTTTATTTTTTTATTTTTTTAAGTAAAAAAATAAAAATAAAAAAATAATAAAGAATATAGATTTAATGGCTTATCATGTTGGGTCTAGGACCTACGTGAATATCACAAAATCTTCTATAACTTTGTTTTGCAATGAGTATTTCGCATCTGTTAGACTGTCTATCATTATGGATAATACTCTAAGATTTAATATCTTAACAATTCTTGTAATATTAAAAAAAAATAGTAATAAAAAATAATTATAAAATATATAAAACTTAGAAACATCAACCCATAACACATTTTTTAAAACAAAGAACTACGTGAGTCTGATTTCCTCATTGCACCGGAGGATACGTAGGAGCAAGAGCCCACTCTTGTCGATCTCAAAAACAATAAAAATAAAATAGTAGTAATAATAAGAAATTTTTTTAAAATAAAATAAATCTATAATTTAAATAAAAATATAAAAAATAATAAGATTAATAATTTTATAAGCAAGAGGAGAAGACAATTAATATTTTCACACATTAAGTTAAAAGGAAACCGTTTTTATAACGGACGTCATAGGGTGCTAACACCTTCCCTATGCGTAATCGACTCCCGAATCCAATCTATGGTTCGAGACCATTTTTTAGGGTTTTTCCATATGTTTTTCCTTAATAAACTATGGTGGCGACTCCTTCTATTTTTAATATCATTTTTCGCCATTTCGTCGTGACTTCGGTTGCGACACTATGTGACAGCTATGCACATGCCACGTGGTAGCCATGTATGTAACATCCCAAGATAGGCTAAGAACAACTATGTTGATATTAAATAAATTATATGACTTCTTATGTTTATTAATGAGTGCTCTGCATAACATAAGGTTTGGCCTTGTAATAAGTTGGGGTAGTGGGTCAGAGTTGAGTTAGTTGGAAGAAAAATTCAAGACGCCTTACAGAATCCCAAAACCCACTTAATACACAAAACCAACCCCACTCACCACAACATACACACACACACACACCACCTTTTCTAGAAAATAGAAGATAAAAAGAAAGGAGGGACCAAGGAGGAGGAGAAAATGGCAAAAGAGGAAGAGGAAGAGAGCCCACTCATTCACACTCTCAGAGGACCTTTTGGTGAGTGTTTCTTATCTTTTTCTTCCCCTTAAACCTCTTAATCTTGGATCATTGATGATGGATTGAAGATTTTGGGTTCTTGAACCTTACCTTTGGGAATTCGAGGATTTATTGCATTTGGTATGATTCATGGGTTGTTCTTGATGGTTATGCTGAGAATAAGTTGAGGGGAGTCATTTAGGGACCATTTATAATACTTTGTGTTAGTGGGTGGCCATTAATGGCCTGGGATGAACTGGTTTCGCAAAAATTGCGATATAGAGATTTTCCTCCCTCGCTCAGCGAGGCATGTCATCGCTGAGCAAACTGGATCCTTCTACAGGGTTTAAGGTTCTCGAACAAAGTCGCTAAGCAAAAGAAGGTCTCGCTGAGCAAAAGTCCAAGTCCAAAGAAAGAGCTTTCTCTTTGCCTAGTGAGACTAGGTCTAGCTAAGCGAGAAGACCTCTAGAGAAATAAACCTGGGAGTTTTATGTGAGGTCGCTAAGTGAGGGTGGACATTGCTAAGCGAAAATTGAAGTTTAGAGAGGGTGTATTTCCTTCGCTCGACGAAATAGGTTTTGGCTGAGCAAAAAAAGGACTCTAGAGAGTAGGTCTAGTTGTCCCTTGCGAATTGCAAAGGCTATCTTTGCTTAGAAAGGAGAGGGTCCAAAGAATTGCACTTTATTCGCTAAGCGTGGCCCTTGGACGCGCTTAGCGTCATGGTCTGACTTTCGCTAAGCAAGAGACCCTTAGAACAACATGTTATCTTCTTTTCTTTTCCATTTTTATAATCATTGAGTTTACTCAATAGATGTTTGCCTAATGACATAATGTACATAAATAGACCTATGAATGTATATGTATGGTAATGAAAGAAAGACATGTATAAGATCAATGTGCCTTCTTTGGGTGAATAAGCGAGATTTCATCACTTCTCATTCTCCACAGGTTAGTGGCTAAACCCTTTAGGCTAAAGGGGTATATAAATAAGAGATCACAACATAAGGAGAAGGGGATGCTGCTTAAAAGTTTGAGCTCAACACTTTGCCAGAAAAGAATAATGATGAAAGTTGAGCAAGTTAAAGTGAATGTTATGTTAAGATCATGGTTACTCTCATGTAAATGTTCATGCAAAGTTTCATCAACATGAAGCATTCTTGAAGTACATAGTTATATACATATTGTTGCATGCTTTAGCACTCATTAAGACATTGTCTTATTAGTTTAGTTTTATGTTTTAGATTAAACAGGTATAAAGGAAGACACACGATAACCTTGAAGATATTGATGTTTTGATGATTCTGTATCTTTAGGCTAGCTTTTGAAAAACATTGTATGTATTATTTTGTATAATGATACCTTAACCATGTGGATCCCCTTTGTTATGTATGTGATTATATTCTTTGGGAAGGATGTATGATCTCGAACAGTGAATTTCTTGAGTAATGACATCACATATATGTTATCGTTATTTGTACTCTAATGGTATAAATGTAAATCATGGGTAATACCCCTTAGGGTGCTACAATGTACATGCCACGTGGCAGCCATGTCAGCCAAAATATTCATGAGTACAATGTTGACATGGAACTTTTTAGCCATGCTAGCAGTAAGTTGACGAAGTTACATACGTGGATAAAAAATAACACATTTTGTATTTTGAGGGACCAAAATCAAAAGAAAATTTTTGGAAGAATGAAAACTGAATTCTAATTATTTTAAAGGGACGAAAAACATATTTTTTCCTACAACTTATTTATCATTATAAAATAATAAGTTTTAAGTGAAAATTTTGTATCAACTTTTATTATAAACTTATATTTTGAAATAAGAGAATTAAAATATAAATTATTTTACTCCAAATTCAATTTTAATTAAAAAAATCACTAAATCAAAATAATCAAAAAGCCAAGTTTGCAAATATTCAACAAATAGATAATTAATAATTTGATTAGGATGATTTTATATTAATTAAGATTAAAGTATTGAATATTTCGTTCATTGTTGGGGTTTTTTTTAAAATTTAGGTAAAATTAAAAAATAAGGTTAACAAAACATTTAAGAGAAATATTTAAAATAACAAGTGAGGTATGCAATTAATTAAAACATGAATTAAAAAAAATACGAAAAATTATAAAATAAACATACTTAATTTAAAATAATTAAAAAATAAGAATAATATGTATTATTTTTAAGAAATAGATATATAAATGATCAATGCATCAAGCATTTGCTACAATTAGTGTTATTTGCCCAATAACTGCTTAATTACTAAGCTGATTCTTTGTAAATAAATATTTAATTTTGATCAATGACTATACGTGGAACTCCTTTTAAATATAGAGCAACAGCAATGTTGCAATTATTTCTTTTTAAACAAAACATATATTTAAGTAAGGATTAAACCGTTTAAAATATGATAATATTACGTTATAAGATAGAAAAGGATAAAATAATTATAACTAGAGCGTGAATGATTGTATGGGAAATACTTTAGGAAGTTATGCAGGGATACCTTGTATTGCTAAATAGAGCACTTACTTTGCATATATTAGATATACTAGCATTCCAACCTATTTTAGTAGAGGGACGTGCTATTTGTTTGCATCCATTAGTTTGTAAGGGATTCAATGCCAATTTTGATGGGGATCAAATGGTTGTTCATGAACCTTTATCTTTAGAAGCTCAAGCAGAAGCTCGTTTACTTATGTTTTCTCATACATAAAGTCCAATAAGCATTCCAACTCAAGATATGCTTATTGGACTTTACGTATTAACATGTGAGAATTGTCAAGGTATTTATTCAAAAAGGTATAATTCATAGAATTGCAAAAATTCTAAAAATGAAAGAATTTGAAATAATAACTATAAGTATATGAGCATGGGTAAATTGTGGAGAGAGTAATTTTTGTAGGTGAATTATGGAGAAAGTAATTTTTGTAGCACAAAATTTAGATATAATTTCTTAGATACTTTTAGTGTTATTATCTAATCAAAATTGAAGTTTTACCTCGATAATCTATGGTGACCTTAATAACAACCTTTATTACGCAAAATTACCAAGGTGAAATTTAATTCTGATTAAAGAACAGTATCAAAAATACCTATGAAACTACATAAGTTTTGTCATTTTTTGCATGTATAAAAAAAGTATATTAACAATTTTGTTCATTTCTTATACAACTGAAAAATGATCTAAAGTAAGTTAAAAATTTTCACAATAAGGAACTTAATTTACTATATTATTATAAAATAATAAAATATTAATTAAATATTTACTTACTCATTAATAAAAAAAATAGAAGATAATTGAATGTGCTTATTTTCCAATACAGGTAGAAAGTTGAATTCCACATTGTATTCTTGAAATCAAGAACATAGACAAATTAAATTACATAACCAAAATAAGAAAGTTAAATTTAACTAAAAGAACTCAGATTATTCTATCAAAACCATTTTTATCGACTCCATTAATTTAACATCCTCCAAAAATATTGAAAATAAAATAAAGTGATTGAACAAAACAGTGTAAATTTAAGAACACGTATTTAAATGATTAGATGTCAGTACAATTTATATTAGATATCACATTTATTTGTATTAAATTTGATTTGATGTGATGCATGAATAAATTATGTGTGGGAAAGTTATTTTCTATTATTTTGAAAGATAATTTATATTTAAAATTCAAAATAAAAATAACATATTAATATTTTTGTGATAATAATTGCCTTTTTTTTATAAGGTATATGGACATAAAAGACAATTAATAATCACACTCGTCAATTACTATGAATTCTCATCAACCCCATAAATTAGTTACCTATTTTATTTTTTATTAATAAAAATATTAATAATAAAATAGTAATAATAATGATATCACCGTGCAATGCAGAAATTTTTTATCATTGTATTAAAACAAAGTCTTTTATAAATTAATTAGAGGAGAAAATAATAAATAAAAACAAGTAATGATTTGCTTAAAACTTATTAAGATTTTAAATATTAAATTTGTATGAAAAAATGGTAAATAGGTCTACAATTAATTGCCTCCCATGCCAAATTCTATTTTAGTTTTAAAATTAGTTTATGAGTTTAATGGTCATGCACTGTTAGTGTAAAAGCTTTTACACGATCAACCAATCAAAAATCATCGTTGGTATGACTTTTAAGGTAATTATTATAAAAGTCAACAAACTTACCATGCATAGTAGTTTGTGATTAGATGACAGTGAAAAGCTACTTTACACTGTCAATGCATAGCCTATTTTCTCTTAGTTTATTTACTAAAGAAAATATTGTAGATCATAAAGACATTGATTAACATATAGTTGTTTGTTGATAGTAGAAATGCTTAATAATAAAATTAACATGAAAATTTTGTTGATTATTTAAAAATCAAAATTTAAAATTAAAATTCATAGTTCGTAAGAATTTTATTTGAAAATTAAGAATGATGTGTGAAATGAGAAGACCTTATTAATATAAGAGTTAGATGATCAAGTGAACTTACTTTTAACCACTAAATCTTAACTTTGAGTAATAAAGATTAAAACATAAAGATAACTTCTTAACTTAACCATTTGGGTATGATTTTATAACTCATTTGATATGAATAAATACTAATATTAAATGTTAAAATTGTTAAATATAATATTTTCTTCTTTAATAGACAATTTATAGTTCATTCTATTAAATCTTCAAGATATTTTATACTAATTTAATAATAATAATAACATTATCTCTTGTATGTTTATTATCATTCATCTTCAATTAGCTTTTACTTTTTTAAGTACACCTAGTAGATGAAAATATCTAATTTATCTAAAAATTAATTAAAATACAACTAATTTCTAAGTCAATTGAAAAATAAAATAAAATTAGAAATGCAGATAAAAAAATATATATTTAATTATTATAACAATGAATTAAAAGCTATTAAGAACACAAACAAATTGGAGTCTAAATTTAATTTACTTGGAAAAGATAAAAACAAACACTTGGATTAATTTAAAATGTTTTCATGTAATTGAATTTAAATTAATTAGGTAAAAGAAAATTTAAATTTGCTTAGATAAAAAAAAGTTCAATAAATTTAGGTGAGAAGACACTATGAAGAAAAAATATATATCCATATTAAAATTAATACAATAATAAATTAGAGAAAAGTACAAAAATTATAATTTTTATAATAGATCATTTTTATGGACTGTATCCCCTATAATAGTCCCTGTAGAAGAATTTATAACAAACTTATATGCCTTATTTCTTCACTATAGATACATCCATAAAATCCATCTATGTTTGATTTTGTTCTCTTTTATGCTTCCACTTCCTTAAGCTATAGGTTGAGAAACTCTAACTTCATCTTATAGATTTGTGATATTTTGAGTTATAACATCTTCAACAATAGTTGAACCCTTCAAATAGGATTTATAAGCAATATTCATCTATACAAAATGAAATTATTTGTAAAAACAATTAAAAAATAACAATAATATCATCATTTTTTTAAAAATCATATTTATTAATTAATTTTTATAAATTGATGTAAGTAAAAAAAAAGTTTATACTAAAGACAAATTTATATTAAAACAAATTTCATTTTTATAGCCTGTGTAAAAAGCACCACAACGTCAAGGTTTTCTATTATTTGAATAATTCATTTTTTTTTATGAAGATGAATAATTCATTTCACACATGCATGAATTATGCTATGGTGTTATAAATGCTTTTACCATTTAAGAAATCCTATATTATTCCTATTTTCAATAAAACACTTATAACATTTTGTAAAAATTTAAAATTTTAAAAAAGCATGAATAAAATTTATTAAATAATTAAAATTAGTAATTTAAAATTACTAATTTAACCCCAATTATTCTTATTTTCAAAAAAGTATTTATAACATTTTTAAAAGTTTAATTTTTTAAGTACTTGTAACCATTTTGCATAATTAAAATTAATAAATGTAAATTTAATTATTTAACCCCCAACTATTGTTACAAATGCTTTCTTTAAATTTTTAAGTATTTGTAACAGTTTTACATAATTAAATTAATAAATTTGAATTAAATTATTTAACCCCAACTTGTTTTTTTTTTTTTTAAATTGTAATTTGATATCATTGAATTTTAATTAAAAATAGAATCCAATGAAAGACCTAACCTGCAATTGTAAGATTAGACAAAGTGTAAATATGATTACTTGGTGCTCTGCCACATATATCTACAAGATCCATCCTTTGATATTCTTGTTCCAATAGCACAAACAAACAAATTATAAAATAACAACAATACTCTTTTATTATAATCAACAAATATATGTAAATGTAGTCTATATATTCAACAATACACTCTCTTTCCCTTTTCTAGAGCCACAATCACCCTTTATGCCCACCAATTGCAACCAAAGACCAAAGAAAAAAAAAATAAAAATAAAAAGAGAAAAAAGAATAAGAAAAATAGAGAAAGAGTAAAAAGAGAAAACATTAAAAAAGGTTAAACATATAATTTAGTCCATACACATGTCGCGAATTCTTAATTTAGTCCCTATACTACAAAACTTATTAAATCGGTCCTTACACGTGTCGCTGATTCTCAATTTAGTCCATACCATTTACAAATTCTTAATTTAGTCCATATATGTGCAGCGCATTCTTAATTTGGTCCCTATAGTACAATGACCAAATTAAGAATGCACTGCATATACAGGGGTTAAATTAAGAATGCGCTGTACTTATAGGGACTAAATTAAGAATGCACTACATGTACATGGACTAAATTAAGAATGTATAAATGACATTATGACTGTAGAGACCAAATTAAAAATTCATGACATGTATAGGGATTGATTTAATAAGCTTTTATATATAAGGACCAAATTAAGAATTTGCAACACGTATAAGGACTAAATTATATGTTTAACCTAAAAAGAAAACACTATAACAACATGAAACCACCACCATGCCTCTCTTAGTATTGTTGTCCAAAACCACAATCATGTCTCTTCATCGTAACCTGTGACTTATTGCAGAAAATCCACCATCTTTGAACTCTTATTGTCGATCCCAACATCATCACACAAGCCTCAGCTAAGAAAAGTTTACACTAATGTTATACATAGAAAAAACCGAAAAAGAATGAAGAAGAAGAAGAAGAAAATGAAGGACTAAGAAAAAAAAATCACATACTAAGTTTATGTTTCAACCTTAAAAGAAATGAAGAAAATGAGTATAAGGACTTCCGTCTCATGTCAATTTATTATAAATCTCCTAATTTGGCTAACCTTATTCTTAGCCTTTTCGTTCCAAGTAAGAGTTCAAATGTTGTGCAAGATGACATAGGATTGGAAACACAAAGTTGTCAAATCCTAAGATAATGGGGTTTTAATAAAAAAGAAAAGAAAAGGAAGGATGATAGAAGGGATTTGAACTAATATGAAAAAGAATGAGAGAGAAAATATTGGAATATGAAATGGTGCTATGGTAAAAGAAAAAGACAGTGAATTGAAAATAATAGTGACTTTTAATGACCTAATGAAATGGCATAATTACCATTCAAATTTAATTCTCAAAACCCACCTACTTAAAATAACTTTTCTATAAATAAATTTAATTTGTAAAATTTCAAATGGCTAAAATAACCTATTAAATGCAAAAAATTTAAAATGACTTATATACCTTTAGTTTGGGTGGAAAAAATGTTCTAGCAACTTTTCTTATATATATACCAATGTTTTTAAAATTAGACTGGTTATTGAACTGATCAAGGCAGTGGTTCAAGGTTCAATGATTCTACCGTGGTCTAACCGGTATTAATAAAATAATAATAATTAAATAATACATAAAATAATATTAAAAAAACATAATATCATAACTTTATAATACTAAAAACTAAAAAGAAAATATAATTTTATAGGTTCTTAACATATAAAATACCTAGAAAAGTTCAAATTAAATATGTTATAATACTTAAGTCTAAGTTTTAATAATACACATCAATATTTATTAATAAAAACAAGTTTATATTTAGAATAAAAAAGACAATGACAAATATTTTAGGTTGATTTTCATTTTTTTAAGAAAAAACATCAAAATAATATTTTATTAGACATTTTTTATTGAACCGCTGTGAATCGATTTTTTATCGATTTTTGACCGGTTCACCGGTTTATATGCCAATTCTTTAACTGACCGGTATCTTGGTTTAATTGGACCGATTCACCGGTTTTTCGGTTGAATCAGCCGATCTAATCAGGTTTTTAAAACATAGATATATACTAGTACGTGTACTAGTGCAATGCACGGGTAAAATATGGGTAAGGTTGAAATAATTTGTATTAATTTAAAACATATAAATAGATAAAATTGAAAACATAATAAGTATATACTACTATCAAAAGGAAAATAAATAAATAGATAAATAAAAATAGAATATTAAAAAATAAAAAATGTATTATTAGATGTCACTAAATTTGGGAAAAGATATTAGAAGGAAATTACTAAAAAATACAGTAAAAAAATTAACAGCAAATATAATTCTGAATCTATCAAATGTCACCATATTCATAAGTATAAAAGATAAAAACTTATTACTAAAATGTTACCAATACTTTTTTAAAAGATAAAAACATATTACTAAATGTTACCAATATTTTATCAAATCTAATATTACTAATATTTAATCTAATCTAATATTTCTAATAACTTATCTAATCTAATATTCTGATAGAAATAAGTAATAAAATATTTTATTTAATATTTTAATGCACGTAAAAGAAAGATTACTTTAATAAAATATTAATTTGTTTAAGTAATTAATAAAAGAAAGATTACTTTAACTAATAAAATACATAAAATATAAAAATATATGTAAGAAAAAGATAAGAAAATATAAACTTCTGATCACCAATATTTATTTAATAAAATATTAATTTATTTAAGTAATTAATAAAAGAAAGATTACTTTAACTAATAAAAATTTTTAAATGTATAAAGATATGTAAGAAGAAGATAAGAAAAAGGTAATCTAATATTCTGATAAAAAAAGTAATAACATACTTTATTTAATATTCTGATGCACGTAAAAAAGAATTACTTTAATAAAATATTAATTTGTAACAGTAATTAATAAAAGAAAAACTACTTTAACTAATAAAATATATAAATATTTTTAATATCTTATCTAATCTAATATTTTGATAAAAAAAAGTAATAAAACATTTGATTTAATATTCTGATAAAAAATATAAAAAATAAAGTATATCTTTTACACAATATATAATGAGATTTTAATTATATTTTTTTATTATTTTTATGCACCATGTAAATATAATTTTGTAAATATCTTTATTTAGTGGTCAATTTTACATTGATATCTTTGAAAAATTTATACACCACATAAATATATCTGATTATACATTGAAATATTGTACTCCCCTATTTATTTTATAAATATCTAATTTTTTGGATCTTATCTAAATTTTTATAACGATAAGAATGTGAATTTTATATTAAAGGTAAGTATTACAAAAATCACAAAAAATTCCCGAACATACCTTTTAAATTTGTTTCCATTTAATATCAATTTATTTCTATTTAATTAAATTCTTAATTTAGTGTGATTTCAATATTTTAAATTTGAATTACTTACCTTTATTAATAAATGCTAATAATTTCTACTTATTTCAAAATTTAATTTTTGAAACTTTCCACCTAAAAATCACATTACAATATTACCCCTAATTTTGAGTGAGATTTTTCAATTTTGGTGGACTCTTTGAGAGGGAAGAATTCCTCAATTTCTTTCACTTTAAGTAATAGAAGAACAATAAATAAATGTTAATAAAAAAAATGTTTTCATTTTTAATTACTGTAAACCATAAAAATGTTAACGTTATTACTTTAAATAAAGTAATTAGTGATCTAAACACATTAGTAATGTTAACAATATTAGTAATCTAACATTCAGATAAAAAAAGTAATAAGATATTTTATTTAATATTTTGATAAAAAAAAAGGCAAAAATTTTATCTAACATATTCATTAGATAAAAGAAGTAACTAAAATTATGAATTACCGCTTTCTTTTAAAGATAAAAACATATTACTAAAATGCTACCAATATTTTATCTAATCTAATATTACTAATATTTTATATGATCTAATATTTGTAATATTTTATGTAATCTAATATTTTGTTAAAAAAAGTAAAAAAAAAAATTTATTTAATATTCTAATAAAAGATATCAAAAATAAAGTATATCTTTTAAATAATATATAATGATATTTTAATTATATTTTTTATTATTTTTATGCACCACGTAAATATAATTTTGTAATTATCTTTATTTACTGGTCAATTTTACATTGATATATTTTAAAAATTTATGCACCACGTAAATGTATCTAATTATACATTGATATATTGTCATCCCTTATTTATTTTGTAAATGTCTATTGTTTTTGGTTCTTATTTGGATTCTTATAACCATAAGAATATGAATTTTATATTAAAAATAACTATTATGAAAATCACAAAAAAATTTCCATCATATCTTTTATATATGTTTCCATTTAATGTCAATTTGTTTTCATTTAAAGTACATATCCATCATTAATTTAACATTATTTCTCTAAATAAAGTAATTATAAACAAATTGCTAATTTTAACGTAATTATAACCAAATTCTTTAATTATTTTAAATTTGTGTAGTGCTTTACTCTAAATAATAAAAATTATAACATAATTATAACCAAATCTTACTCTAAATAATAATAATAATAATAATAATAATATAATAATAATAATAATAATAATAAATTAGTATTTTAATCTATTATGTAAATAATTATAATTATTTAATAGGACCATACAATTATAGCATTATTGCTATATAGCATAATTTTCTCTCTCATTAATATTATTAATAATTAGTAAACATAAATAATAATAATTAAATATAATATAAATAATTATTTAATTGGACGATGTTTAATAGATTTTGAAATTAAAATTTTAATATTTATTTAATTTATATTATTTCAATATTTGTAACTGAAGAATAAATTAATAAAATATGGACATTTTATTCCAATTTATAAACATAATCCAAAAGGACAACAACTTAATCTCCATAGTGTTCCATGTGACAATCAAAATTTCATCCAAATAACATTACTTTATTAGGAATTTTTCTAATTAACTGAAACACCAATTGAAAGTAATTAAGAATCATTCAAATTACGCAACTTCGACAATTGATACTTCTGTAATCCTTTTGTGTTATAAATTGTTTCCAGCCATCACCAAGAGAATGTTTTACCCTTTTGCAGATAAATAAATAATAATAAGAAGAAGTAAAAATAAGAAAAATAAAAATAAATAAAACACAAACTTTGAATAAGAAGAAATAGAAGTAAGAGGAACAGAGAATTTTTTTTTTAGAAGAATACCCTATTGCAAATAAATAAATAATAAGAAGTAAGAATAATAAAATAAAATAAAATAAAATGCTTATGTATTTTAGGACGATTAAGGCAATGCAAGAGTAGAAAAGAGAAAAAGTAATCGATATAGAAAACACCCCTAGTATATATAGGATATGCGAGGGTATATGAATGACCTTTGTGCACAGTTTTCGTTTTTCAATGGTTAATGCATTTAATAGCATTTTGAAAGAGTAAATATAGTAATTATAAAATAAATTGTTAGAATTAACATTACTCTGGGCTGAAAAGGCTTTCTCTCTTTGACAACAACTTTATAAATATATATATATATATATATATATATATATATATATATATATATATATATATATATATACATAGACATATATGTATATAAAGATATATTAATCTTTTAGAAAATAATTTTCATTACTTATATTAAAAAGTATGCTAAATTTGGAAATATTCATCATATAATAGAATAATATATGAAATAATAATTAAAATAAATTTCACTCCTTTATTACACCATATATCAATTCTCACCATATCTAAAATTAATTCTCACTACACTAGGTTGATTTTTTTAAAATTAAAAAATATATTTGATTGAAATTTATTAATCAAATAAAGGAGTTTTAGACTTTTTATTCAATTGTGTAAGTTACCACAATCGATATTTAATATAATTAAATATTTTTAAATAACATGATTTATAATTTATAATTAAGGACAATTATCTTAATTACATATATTTATGAATTACATTAATGTCTTTAATTTTACATTTTGAAATAATATACTTACCTTTAATTATTATAATAATATATAATATAATATATACAATCTTTTTGTAAATTTTCATTACCTTATTTTAAAATAATTACCTTATTTTAATATATAATTATTAAAATGATAATCATTACCATAATAATAATTATTATACTATATAACAATAAATTATATATTATACTATCATAATATATATTTTAAATATAATATAAAAGTACTATTTAATATATATAATAATCAATTTTTATAATCAATTTCAGAGAGAATCAATATAATTAGTTTTTATTATATCAAAATTCAAATTGATTTTATAATTTAATGCTTACGAAACCTAACAAAAATATTAAGAAATCCCATTTAAAGCTCCTAAAACCCTAATGTCGTGAATTAATACATCTAAAATCCTACAAAACCTTTCTTATATATATATATATATATATATATATATATATATAAGATAAAGATATTATTTATATAAGGTTTATTTATTTAAGTTTTATATTTTGTATTTCATAACTTAATCTTATCATATCTCTTATTAATATTAGAGAATCTTGATCCATGCTTAAAAATTGAGTGTTTAATTCTATTAAACACTAACTTCTGGTGAAAATTTCGGTATTAAATATTAATGACCGCTGACTAGGTCTAACCTTTTTTTATCAAAAGAAAAGGCTTGGTGCGTGTCCGCATTTCTTGTAACCGAAGATATGTGATAAAATCATTGTGTTAATGTTAAATGTAAGTTTCGGTAAATTTAAATATTTAATTTTTTTATAAGTAATAATTTTATCGATTTAAACGTTAAATTAAAATATTGTATAAAATAAAATAAATTTATAATATGTTATATAATCTAAAAATTAATTAATATTGTATCATATTATATAAATGCAACTCAGATTTGAAAGTTGCGAAGTTGAATTAAAACTAATATATGAAAGAAATTGTATGAAGATATTTTTCAAATGGAAATGGGGTGGATCCCAGTGTCAAAAATTCATCTAAAGAAAAAATCTATTTTAAGTATCAAGTATCAACTATACTTTTCAGCCGTTATGAGTGGACAACAACGTCAGCACGTCCCGTTACGCCGACAGCGTCGTATCATCATTAATAAATTTAATTGGAATATGTAAAGTTTTTTTTTTTAAAATAAATGTAAACATTTTTATATTATTAATTAATAAGAAAGTATTTTAAATATAATTTTTAAATTTATTATAAAAATCAACAAATTTAATACATATAATATAAATTAAATAAATATATATTATTGATATAAAAAATTTTATACCGTAAATCTATAAATCAATCACAAAACTTTTCTTTTTTGCTTTTATGATTATTATTATAAAAAGATTTAATTACATTTTTGATTCTTATAGTTGCGTGAATTTTACCTTTTGGTTTTTGTAGTTAAAAACAATCTGTTTTAGTCTTTATACATACACTTTCGATATCGATTTGGTTTTTGCTGTTTTAAACCGCCACAAATTAAATAAAAAATGCCAAAAATGTCAATTTGTGGTATTTTTTACCGCCAATTTTTATTTCGTGACTTTTTTTTTCATGGTGTTAAGACACACTTGACAGTAGGAAGTAAATCGGTATCAAAACTGTATGTATAGGGACCAAAACATATTATTTTTAACTATAAGGGTCAAACGGTAAAGTTTACACAACTATAAGGACCAAAAAAGTAATTAAATCTTATAAAAATAAATAAATATAACATATATCTTCACTCTATCAATACATATATTATTTATTCATATAATATTTTGTAATTAAATAATAATAATTTTTACATTATTAATATATTTTAATTAAATTCTCGTTTATTTGAATTTTTTTACACTGTTATTTAATTACAAACTATCATATATAATAAACTTGTTAATTTTTATAATAACTATCTTAAAAGTGATGAATTTTGATTGATTGACAATATAAAAATTTTTACATTGATAATATATACCTATTAAACTCTTTTTATTTTGTCATTTGAGTAAAAATTATTATATAATTAAAAATGATTAACTTCGTATGAAAAATAAACTAAAATAAAAAAAACAATCTGGACAAGCAAAATCCTTTTTCCGTTCATTACGCGGTTTCGCAATCTCTGGTTTGTCTTCCTCTCCTTCTCTTTCCTTGTATTACTCACAACACAACTTTAAACACACGCAGGCAGCATTCATCACACCGCACATACAGAGACACAACACAACGCACCCCTGCATCCATCAATTCCACCGACCCAAGTCAACAGATCCTCCGTCCCCTTGGCACACTGTTCCACTCTCTTCACAATCCCCACTCCTCAAAGCAAATCAAATCGAATCAGCATGGCATCGAGCACGATCCGCAAGGCGATTGGCGTGGTGAAGGACCAAACCAGCATCAGCATAGCCAAAGTGGCCGGCAATTTGGCTCCCGACCTCGAAGTCTTGGTGGTCAAAGCCACGAGCCACGAAGAAGTCCCCGCTGACGACAAGTACACGAGAGAAATCCTGAGTCTGACGTCGCATTCCAGGGGCTACATCAACGCTTCTCTGATCACCATTTCCAAGAGGCTTGGCAAGACCCGCGATTGGATTGTGGCCGTTAAGGTTCTCATGCTTGTTCACCGGCTCTTGGTCGATGGCCACCCGGCGTTTGAGGAGGAGATTGTGCGCGCCACTCGCCGAGGGACGAGGATTCTCAACATGTCCGATTTCAGGGACGAGGCGCATTCTAGTTCCTGGGATCACGCGGGTTTCGTGAGGGTCTACGCATTGTATCTCGATGAGAAGGTTGAGTTTGTGGCGTATCGGAAAAAGCTGCTGAGGGGTGGTGTTGAATCTGGGGATGGGGAGGTGGTCGGGGATGAGTTTGGTTCCGAGAGAGAGGATCAAAGTAAGGTTACCCCTGTGAGGGAAATGAGAGCCGAGAGGGTTTTGGAGAGGTTGAAGCATTTGCTGCGGATGCTTGATCGTGTCTTGGGTTGTAGGCCGAGTGGTAATGCCAAGAACAATAGGTTGGTGCTGGTTGCTCTTTACCAGGTTGTGAGGGACAGCTTTAAGCTGTACGTAGAGGTATGTGATGTTCTTGGGGTGTTGTTGGATCGGTTCACGGAGATGGAGTATGCGCATTGTGTGAAGGCCTTTGATTCTTATGTCAGTGCCGCCAAGATGATGGATGAGTTGGTGGGCTTCTATGGTTGGTGTAAGGATATGGGAATTGCAAGGTCTTCTGAGTACCCTCAAGTGCAGACAATCACTGATAAGCTTCTGGGGACTCTTGAGGGTTTCTTGAAGGAGATGAGTAATAGGCTTAAGAGTCCCGAGAGGAAGTTAGAGGTGAAGGTAACTGTGCAAGAGCAAGAGGCAGAGCAGGATATGAATGAGGTGAAGGCTCTTCCAGCACCTGAGACTCAGAGTTTCACAGCTCCACCACCCCCTTCGGTTGCACAGCCTAAGGCAGCTCCTAATTCTCAAAAGGAGACAAGTGATTTGGTGGATCTAAGGGATGACGGGGTTTCAGCTGATGAACAAGGGAATAAGCTAGCTTTGGCATTGTTCTCTGGGCCCGCAACTGTGAGGGCAGAAGGTTCCTGGGAGGCATTTCCTTCAAATGGGGAATCTGAAGTGAAATCTGCATGGGAAACACCAGCTGCTGAAGTTGGTAAAGCAGATTGGGAACTGGCATTGGTGGAGTCTACTAGTAACTTGTCCAGGCAGAAGGCTGACTTGGCAGGGGGGTTTGATCCACTGTTACTGAATGGGATGTATGATCAAGGGGCTGTGAGGCAACATGTGAGCACAACTCAGCTGAGTGGTGGTAGTGCTAGTAGTGTGGCACTGCCTGGACCTGGGAAGAGTGGCACCCCAGTGCTGGCTTTGCCTGCTCCGGATGGGACTGTTCAAGCTGTAGGGCCGCAGGATCCATTTGCGGCGTCGCTCTTGGTGCCGCCACCTTCATACGTGCAAATAGCAGACATGGAGAGGAAGCAGCATTTGCTTGTGCAGGAACAACAGCTGTGGCAGCAATATGGGAGGGATGGGATGCAAGGGCAAGTGGGATTGGCCAGGCTTGCTGGTGCTCCTGGTTACTATGCTCCTCCTCCCCCGCAACCTATGATGCCTTATGGAATGCCACAATATGGAGGCTATTACCAAGCACCTTATCATTGAATTCAAGTGAGGGAGGGATTTGTTTTGTGCCAAACTTTGTTTTTTCACGGCCCTATGGCCTTGGAGCTCTCCGGAATATGGAAGTCTCTTTTTTTCTGTCTTTGCGTTTGGGTTATATAAATGTTCAAAAACAATTTCGAGAGTTTATACTTTCTAAGTTATAAACGATATGTAGTATATATGAAATATTTAAGTCCTTATCTTTTCTCGTTCTTCCCTCCCTGCCGTGTAATTTTGACACAAATTAGATTTTCTTCTAATCTCAAAAGTGGACTTTCGGATAGTAAGACGACTCAGACCGCTAGAGTTATCTTCTACGAGTATACATATATGCAACATGGTTACTAACTAAACACATTTTTAGCCAATGGCGCTGGCCTCACAAAGATGGCTACGCCTAAATCTTGTCAAACCCCACCACAACCGTGGACAGAGGCTACTAACCTGATAAACCCCGACAGTTCCAGCGAAAAATATGGGCCGACTCTGCTCCACCCTCCGCATAAATCCATCCAGCGCACTTGGGTGGGGTCGTGGGATTAATTATCTCAGAGTTGGTTTCTTTTAGCTCCGTTTATGTTATGGTCCTAAAGGAGCTGACTTTCAAAGAGAAGCTGTAGCTTTTTCCTCTACGGGTAAGCCCACCACCACCTTCAGATTGTGTGGTAATGACCAAGTTGCTTCTTCTTCATTGTCATTATTTTATTTTATTGCTTGTTTGGTAGAACTGAATTGCTGTTTGATTATGCTTTAGTTCACACCTGGATCTCAAGGCTTGAGGGCCTTGTTCTGCCTTGATTCATTATTACCAATGGAGCTAACTTCGATAACCGTTCTCTCTAATAGTTGGACTTGCAGAGGTAAGAATATGATCTTTTTAAGTCCTTTTGTAGTTATTTGTACGGATTAAAACAGTTTATAATTGAATTTTGTAAAATAAATTTTGAAAAAAAAGAGAATAATTACTTTAAATTATAATCAAAACCAACCATAACATTATTTGTTTGTTTTGTTTTGAAAAATAGAATAATTACTTTAAATTATAATTAGAACAGTTCTTTTGGATTGTTCAAATTGGTGAATCTATTTAATTAAAACTAAATTATTTTGTTTAATCAACTAAAACTCGCCTCTTGTAGCAAACATATACCTTATCCTTTAAAAAAATAAAAAAAATCCTTACCTATAAATTTATAATCTATTTTTTTCTTTCCCGTCGAGGCAACAGTACATTAGCAGCAAATTACCGTCAGTAAGATTAAAGAAATTAAACGAGAATCACGTAAACTCATCCAACACTGAACAAAAATCGAGTATTATAATTAACACATTTGATTTAACATAGTATTCTCACGTTGCATGTAAATATAGATGCAACCGTTTCAGTGTCCTATCAATCAAATAACATACAAATACAATTTAATAATTTGTTGCCTACAAAATTTTTTATAAGAGCTACAATGGGTCAATTACCCATCTAATTGCAACTTTAAGAAGTTTATGTAAACTATTTTAACTACAATCAATAGGAATGTGTTTCACAGGGAAGTGACTCTGGTATCTGCCTACCTCCAAGACTCCATGTCGCTCTCTGTCATCCCTTTCCCAATGTTTTCCATTATATACTTTTTACAACATAGGCAATAAAAGCATCCAATCCTTTGACAATAAAGAATGCACGTGCCAGTTGGTACTTTTTTTCATGGAAGGAGTTAATCAATCCTATAGTTCTTCCATGAATATAAATGAGAAAATTGAATCCATTTAATCAAGCCCTACAGTTAGTCAGAGAATGGTTGCGAATCCATGCATAGATGCACCAATTTTCTTTGATATTGCCCAAAATATTCATCAACTGCAATGACGTCTTCATTCTTTGGATCTAAAGCACGCAAGTTTAGTAGCTCATCCTTAACTGATGAACTTGATTCGTCATCAGAAATACCTAGGTTAGAAACTATTTCTGAATGGATTTCACGGCATGCAAGGATAAACATTGCAGCTGTGTCAGGTAGCTGAGCCTCACGAAGAGCAGCCAAAGCCTCTTGCAGTGCACCAGCGGCAACATACAAAATCAGGGCCCTGCATTGGTCATTTGAGATCAAATGGAGAGAATAGTCTTGGAAGAGATAAAATTTAAAGAAAGAAAAGCAGCGGTACCTCCAGATATTATGTTCAGTGTGCAGGACATGTCCAGCCCATCTTTGCAACACTCTGCCAGAATAACAAGATGTAGGGAAGATCTTCTAGTCATGATGGTATTCAATTCAAATGATATTTTCATACGAATGCAGAGACAGCAATCATACTGGAAAGTTAAGAATTATGTAAAATTCAAAATGTTCGGGAAAGATTTCCATTTGCCTACCATCAATAACCAAAAGGAAGAATTCAGATTCTTCACGAAATTAGACAACAGGATAGTTAGAGATGCATAATATCATAAATGTTAGTGCAAAATTTATCTATTATTATTATTTTTGTCATTCAGCCAGAGGATTGGAGGTTATGGTGTAAATGAATGTCGTGTTTATATATATATATATATATATAAGTTAATTAATGTGTACAAAAACATCTGTTATCAAGAAATAGTAAGAACCTTGCATAATCTGATCCCTTTAAGTGACTAGCAGCTAAGGTTGCAGCATCCGTCCAGCACCCAGCATCTTGCAGCTGCACAAGATATGACATTGCATTTCTCTTAGAAAATCAAGCACATTATATTGAAACCTGTCTCTTAATTTTTAAATTTGTAAAAGCTAAAGAAGTACTCAGAATTTTGATCTATTTTTCAGAAATCTTCCTGAATTGAACTTGCATTAAAAAAAATGTAAGTCAACAAGGCAGGCCACTTTACATTCAGCACGTTGAGATATATCAATCTGCAATGTAAGGAATCTCTTGTACCTTGTCAAAGTGATTCCTATAATTGTCCCTAGGAGTACCTCAGTCAAGCTCTGTATTCTAATAAGGAGGATTCATTCGTTAAAAATTGGTAGGGTAAAATGTATGATAGGAGATGCATTACTTGCAGTTATGTAGCTCAATTTCTGATGGAATATAATTTTCTATTGTGTGCCCATAAGCATATGGAATTAAAGTATTAAATATTCTTTATTAAATGCTTTAAACTACTTAAAAAGGCAAGTATTGAATGACTTTGGTATTTTTCATATAATTAAATAATAAATATTCTATTTTTTTTATTTCTTATCATGAGTCTATAGGCACACAATAGCAAACCCCGTAATTAATGTTGTAAAGGTTGGCTTCTGCAGATTCCAATCGTTAAGGTGATCAATCTACTTTGAAAAGCCACAGTTTAAGATATTTTAAACAATAGTAGTTGATTTTCAAGAGATTATCGATATTAGCAGAGAATGTAGTGCAAGGAAGTCTGTAACATTCAAATGTTAACAATTTAACCATTTTTTTTCTTTACTATTTGACACCGAATTCAGACTGATGTACTGAGTAGAACACACAGTACACAGGAAAGGAACTACCTTAAACAATAAGATGTTTCACTTCCATAACATTAAAAATTCTGCAGTTACTCTTTCCCATAAGTTTTTTTCTTTGTTTTAATGTTAGAAAAAATATTCTAAATCGTGAATCCAGTTATCACCTAAATGGAGAAAATAATTTCCTTGACATAATTTGAACTTGAAAATCGCCCAAGGTAAGAGACCATCAAGCAACCAGGCTCTTGTTTACAACTTTGTAAGATTGACAAACTGAAACCAGCTAAGAGACCTTATAAATTGTGCACCCGTTTGAATGTATTTCACATTGAAATACTGAATTTAAGAAAGTAGGGAGAGTACACCAATTTTTTTATTATAAACGGAGCCTGACCTGAGAACATGCTTCTTGATATCTTCCAACTGCACATAGAAGATGCATGCCAGAGAGTGACCTGTCAGCCCTCACCATGTTGGCTGCAACAACCTAAAAAACATATCTGATGTTATAAAATACTGAATACATGAACTATGTTCTTGTATACTAACCAAAATTTGTATTTTGATGCCTAAACACGTGCATGTCCCAGTTAAACTCACCTTCACTGCAAGTTCTTGAAGAGACCTTGAAACAGCAGAAGAGAGAGCAACTGCGCGAAGAGCATTGACATAGAAGTAAGAGCTCTCTGGAGGTGTAGAAAGCAATAAACTAACTGCAACTTCTAGGTTTCCAACTGACACAAGCCTGGTAGCACCAAAAATTGAGTATTATAATCAGAGAGAGTAATAATCCCATTGAAAGTAGTAAAGGAAAAGAAACGACAGTGGTTTCTGTCACAGTAGCACCTTTTCTGTTCGGAACAAAATATCATTTGTGGAGCGGGAGACCTCAATACAATGTCTTGCATATTATAATTTTAAATAATGCAACACTAAATAACTGAAGGATTTGGACAACTACGGAGTTTGACATGAAGATATTAAGCTAAATACCTTCTGACCTTAAGTCAAGCTAAGCCGTATGCTGATGCTCTCAACAAAATGATAAAAAGAAATGATAAATTTACTTACTCATGTATACGTTTCTGTATAGCTTCTTCACCTTCTAATTTTTCATGCCAAGAAATACGCTCACTAGCACTTTTCCACAACTCTTCTTGGTCAAAAGCCATCAACCTTAGTTGACCATGACTCTGCTAACCAGAAAGTTAAAGTCACTTAGAAGAATTTGACACTCAACGTTAACAGCAACTCTTTCAACAATTGGAATGTGGGACACGACAAGATATATCATGCGATAGAATCTCAAAGGAAACTATAATACATCTTACCAATGCATCTCTCCCTGTTTCTTCTGTTGTTTTTCCCTTTGATGATAACCTAGATAGTAGAGATGTGTCATCAACATCAGAGATAGTTGCCACTGTGTTTGGTGGAGGCTTTCTCAATAATTTGTTCATCAAATGTTTAAGTGCCTGAGGCAGCTGGAGCCAAAACAGAGCTTCTGAGGATTCACCAAATATTGTAGCTGCAAAAGCAAACCTTGCAGCATAACCTTTATCCACAATACTAGCATACAACTTCGCTCTCTCATCGTCAAGCATGCAACCTTACAAAATGGACATGGTATAGTGTTTTTAACACCAAAAGTATAAAATCTCGAAAGGAAGAATTTATATAATTGAAACTCTGCAGAAGATATAGACCTTCTTTTCTGTATGGTTCCAATACTTTTAAAAGCATCTCTGGCACCACTGAGTCACCAAGAGGTGGTATGTTGATCATGTATGTGCGAAGATCCCCTGTAGATGAAGGAGTTCCTGGAATTAAGTGAGGTCTCTTTTCTATGGTTGTACTACAAGTATTAAACCAAGAAGGTTTAACACCCAGTTGTAAAATCATGCGCAACGCCTGCAGCAACATTAGTACATATTCAACGAAGCACTAAACATAAATATATAACAAAGCTGATGACCAATATAATCATAATTTATACAAAGCTAGTAAAATTTGTACAAGTATTTCACGAAAGCGAAAAAGAAAAACCAAAATTGTATGAATTATACAGACCTAGGCTAAACATGAACTATGGTCAACTTAAATTAAAAGAATGAAGCCTAAAACTGACTTGTCAATCATAACAAAGGAAAGGGGAATATTCAATTTAATTTTAATTTTTTTCCAGTAAGAAAAATTGTTCGATATTAAATGAAAACAGATATCCTATTATAAGAAATTTAAAATAATTCACACTATGAAATCATTTCCGTTTCATTCTTTAAAATTTTCACATTGTTTCTTACATCCATTATTGCACATGAAATCTGTTGTTAACAATGTGTTTTCATCTATAACTAAAATGCAGACATTCACTGTGAGAGTTGATTATAGAGCTTTGGTATTAAACAAGAAGAAAATATAATTTAGCTAGTTCAGTAAAATCAGTAAATTTAATGCTGGCATACTACCAGGGCATGTGGTGAAGGAAGTAGTATGGGACAACATATAGGCATTGACCGGAATCTCTCCTTTGTATTTCTGATATGGGGTGCATAACCCAATCGTTTATCATTTCTGCATGAAAAGAAAGAAAAGCATGTCATTCACATAGTCCATTTTAGAAACCCCTGAAATTGGGACAACTATTATTAGCTGTGTCATCTAGATGATGACAAGCACTTGGTGATTCATTCACCTTGAAGAGAATAGTAAAACTCTAAAAGGTTAGAAACATAATGAACTAAATATCCATTGATGTTGACTGTGTTGAGCTGAAAAAATAATTCCACATAAACACAAATATTCAAACATTGCACAATGCACACACACACAGGATGTGTAGCAAGCTAAATGGATGGTTAAGATTAGATTTAACTAAAATGATATTATTTATCCATGTATAATTATATGATTAAGATTAACTCCTCTCACCTCTGATGCTCTTAATAGATATGTCCCCTATATAGATAGATATAGATATATAATTGTTCAAAAATGTCTAATCTCTTTCACTCACCTTTCAGCTGCAAAGGAACTTAAATGCAACAATTGAGTGACATCACATGTCACTTACCTAAACCTATTTTTGATCTAGACACTTGAACATCAAGACGAATGTTTTCATAATTGCTAAAAACCTTTCCCACAATCCGTTCTATTCCAAATAACACCATCAAAACCACCAAATCATATGTTGATACTAATACACAGAAGCTCATCTTTTCTGACTTCTGGGAGTGATTTGTGGCACTTACGCATTAATTTCAACAAGGCGAAAGCTACTATCTGCTCCAGCAATGCACAGTACCAGTGGATCATTCTTATCAGTTCGCAAGGGCAACCAATCAAGTTCCAATACAAGGGTTCCAGGAAATTGGGGTTGCAAAAGTGAATTGGCTAAGGGGTCTGGCGAGTCCTGCAAAAAACATGTTGAGATTTACGATCAAACAATTACAAGAGATGTTCTCAGCATTTCAAAAAGAGAATTTCTTTTCAACCTTTTCTTTTTCTGCCCCAAATAGCTAAAGTTCTATGAAAAATGAGAACTGGCAAACTTATTTGTTAATATAATAATATTCAGTTATGAATTAACCAAAGTTATGAAAATGCTTAGCATAAGCAGTACAAATAATTATGCAAAGTATGAAATGAAATAAAAATTAAATTGCACAAATGATCCAGGAAAAAACAGTGAATTCCTATCTTACCAAATCAAATACTGAAAAAGTATTATCATAAAACAGAACAGCAATACGCCCCCGGCTCTGGTCCCCTGGTACAAAAGGTGAGAATTTGATTCGCCGGATTCCTTCTCTGTGAGTGCTGAATGAGGAAGAATGTCCAGTTGTCACATCCCACCATCTTATGTTCCCTATTCTGTCTCCCATGACCTAAAAAGCTAATTTGGTCAAAATCATCATTCAATTTAGAGCAAATTTGGATTAGATAGATAAGAACCAATTCTGAAGTAATGATTCATACCACATGAGGCAAGCGGTAAGCCATTGCAGTGATCAATCCATCCGATGATACAAAAGAAGAAGAAGGCCATTTTGGTCTGTGAACAGCGCTAACTTAATCAGAGAAAGCAAGCATAAAGGAAGAACTGCATGAATAATGTATAGCATATTTATCAATCCCAGATAACAGTACATAGCAGCCAGCTCTTAAAATGCTATAGCAGGAAACGGGATGGCCACTATTTTAACTATTATAATACAAACTAAATAATTTATACTACACATACAAATACTCAAAGAAAAACCCAAAATTAAAGAAATCTATGATAAGTAATAAATCACAGTTTATACAGAGTCACAGTTTCAAATCCTATTAAGTTTTTAAAGCAAGAAAAGCATCAGGAAATGGAAGAGAAATCACAATTTTACCCAAAACTAATCAACATTGTTTCAGGGGTAAAGGTGGGTTTTGGAAACCTATATCACAGTAGCGCCATTATAGCATGCAAAAACCACTATTGCGGCCACAATGGCTGCTACTGAAATCACTCTGCTATTTGAATCCTAGCAGCCTAGGGCCCCTCCTACCCCGCTATAGCGCACTATTGACTACTATTGTATAGTATAGAAAAAGCACAACAAATTAATATATTAGATCAGAGATCAACCACAAATAACTGCAAAAAGAATGACAATACAAGGCAAGTCATACATGCATTGACAATGACTAAATAATGATCAATACAGATTCAATAGTCCATATATCATGAAAAACAACACAATTGCAATAATAAACCTTTTTCTATGTAGAAAAAAGTTAACACCTGAAATCTCGAATTCTTCGACCATGTACTTCAAAAACTCCAAGTGCCCCATTCACCAGAGCAAATGCAAAACTTTCAGACGTGTCATCATGAGATCCCTCTGTGCTTGAACCCTCTGCTAAAGGAAATCAACATCATTCATAAGCTATTTTAACCTTACACAAAAGGGAAGGAACCATTAATTCTAGATTAGCAGCTATGCTGATAATATCTAGGCACTTCAAGCAAACAACTAACTTGAATCTGAAGAGGAAGTTTTTGATAGTTTGGATGCTTCATCTGATGCCCCAGATGTTTGGTCTTTAGAAGGACGTGGAACTGTTGGAAGAGTCCATTCCAATACCGTAAATGGAAGAGCTAATGATCTAAGCTACACAGAGAGATCAAGCATTATAAATATCCACATAAAGAGCATGTAGGGTCAACCAAAACAATTAACAACTATACTACAGAAATCAGAATTAACCTTCCTAATTTAAGAAGGAAGAATGCTCTAAAAAACAGGACTTGGAAATTAAAAAAGAAAAGTGAAGTCCAGACATCAATCATGAATAGAGGAAATTAGCTTGTGATAACCAAGTCCTACTTGCAATCATAAAGGAAATATTTGAAGCTAAAACTAGATCTACAAGAAGGTATCACCACTCAACTACAACACAAATTTAGAGGACAATATTTATCCTTGTCCAATTTTAAGAATACACATAATGTGATCTGAGATAAAAATACCTCAAAATCATTTACTTTATAATTTGCAAGCTCCTATAATTCAGTTTTATTCTTTATCTGATTCTACATTTCTAGTTTCTACTATTTTGCTGGAACTTCCACTTTTTAGAATTTTGCCTGATAGGAAATTCATCAAATTATGGTCTATTATGGTCTTGCTGAAATCAGTCCATCTCTCTTCTATTATGGTTGGTCTCTTCTCTTGAAACCTTTGGTTTATTTTCTTGCAAATCAGACGTCCAGTTTCTCACTTCATCTCCCTATAAAAATTATTTCCTTTTAGATAAACCAATTTGGAAATCAATTACTCCATCAAAGGTCAAATTTTTTGCATCAACTGCTGTTGTAAACTGGACTAATATCAATGTTTTACTTCAAATTCAAAGACCTCTAAACACTTTGTCTCCTGATTATTGTGTTATATGCAGATCAAGTTCTGAAAATAATTCTCATTTTGGCATTGCTCAGTAGTTTCTCCCTTCTCCAGAATAATTTGTTTGGTTTTTTTTGGTGGCTATTGGGTTTGCCCCAAGGATCTTCAGAAGTTCCTTTGAGTTAATTTTAGAGGATTTGGCACTAATAGAGATGCTAAAGGGCGTTGGCACTATTCTCAATTTGCAGGTTTTTGGTGTAGCTGGTTGGAAAGAAATGCTAGAATTTTTATTGGCCAATTGTTGCCTATCAAGTTCATTTGAGTTGAGTACTTTACTTAGCTTCTTGGTGGTTGCTAATGGTCTTTCTAGGGGGTATCTTTTGTATACTTACAAGTTGTGTTTTTAGTTCCCCCCCCTTCTTTCTTGGTATAGTTTTTGATAATTTCTTATCCTCTTGGTTTTGTAACTCTCCCTTCCTTAATAAATTCTTTGTTTATATATTAAGAAGAAAAAAAAAACATCTGCTTTAGAAGGCCAGAAAGAAGGTGCCAGAGGACAGTCAAGGGAAACTTAGAAAAGGAAGGGGAAACTGAGGGAGACAAAAGCAGGGTAAAAGAGAGGAAAAAGGGGCAACAGGTAGACTTGGGAAAATATTATTTAAAAACTAAAAAACTTTAGTGGCAGGGGTTTCAAGTACATAAACCAACTTACCATGATGGGATTTTTAGTCATTGCCCAAACTTCCACAGGAGCATCACGAAACAAAATCAGAAGATACCTGAAATGTTGCAGATATCAAACTATATGACAACCATGATGTAATCACAAATCTATCTGTTAATGTAGGGTGAAAGTAAAGCAAACAGCTCCAGTAGGCCAGGATGGAGAGGAAACATAATTGAATAGATAATTCTGCTAATCTCCCCACCCTCTCGCCCTCAAAAAGAAGGGGGAGGGGGGGGGGCGCGGCGAGGGAACTTGTTTTTTTGCTATCAAATACAAGTTTTAGAATATTTGGAGGATAAATCTTCGCAGACCAGTTTCTAGCTATCAGAGTGGTGGATGTGAAAAACAAAAAAGGACATAAATGAAGCAATGCTTTTCTTTTAAATTTTTTAAACATTCAAACTGGTCACCAACACCAACAAAGATATCAGCATTTGTGCCAAGTGCCAACGAAAGATAGGTTTTTAGTCCCAACAGCCCCATCATCAGCAAGGATTACAAAATTCTACTTCTACAGGACACCATTTTGCATAATCAGCCAGGGACATGCAACATTTACTAAGATCTCAAAGGTAGGATACACAGCATATATACCTGAACTAAGTATGATTCCATATAAACTCTAGCATTCATAAAGTCACTAAATTCCATCTTGCTAGTACAAAATTGTTGATATGACAAAGACATTAGGGCTTACAAGTTTTGTATTAACACATCAGTAAAGAAAGAGAAATAGAAACATGTGAAAAGAAGATTCAGAAACTAACCAATGAAGTAAATGATAATAACAAAAGTTTAGCTTTGAGATTCACCTTCCAGACGAAGATGTTCTCAAAGCTCTTATTGGTGCACGTTCTGGCTTTTGCATAACTCGGAACATCTTGTTAAGGCCACTTCGAAGGCAGGTAACAACTAGCTTGTTAATATATCCTCCAGATTTTTCATTAGCCTGAGTCCAAAAGCATATGCATAACAATTGAACAATGACAAAAAAATGCTTTAAAAAAGCATGAAATTCTAAACAAGTAGGCATTAAGTAATAAGCTCGAATCATTACGCTTATCTTGCAAAGAGATAAGATGCAAATAATTACAAAAAAGAAAAAGGACTGCAACAGAAAGAAACAAACCATACCCAGAATTAACATAAAGAAAAATCTGTTTAGACAAAAGTACTGAATTATATACCTGAGTATAAGAAAATGAAACCAGTCTGGAATTTCCTAGCCATCGTAGTCCCCTAACAATACCATTATGTACTGATAAACTTGAAGCAACAGCATTGGCTGAAACATCAACAACATCTATTGTCCCACTCTGTGTTCCCAAAGCAACCAGGGGAACAGCTGCTGCTGGATAATTTCCTCCACCTTCACATAACATTATTTCATTAATCAAACACAGAAAACATGGTATGCATAACAACATCTATAGAAAGGTAACACTATATTTGAACAAATACACAAGTTGGTGGGAAGATAAACTAACGGGCCAGGGTAGCTGTTAGAGAAGGGGTTGGTACTGCCAGCATAGTCACTGTTGAAGAAAGAAGTTGAAGCTGTCCGACTAAGCTAATCTGCATTAGAAAATTAGAAAGAAAAAGTGAAGCCGTTTGCAGATATTAGTCAACTTCAAAAATTTGAAACTGACAGAGGAAATCCAAATGGGTGCTATCTAGCATTTAGATACTGTTTTTCAGCAAAGAAAAGTCAGGATTCAGATTATCACATAGATCATAAGTCAAATAATAAGAACTCAAACCCCAAGTTTGGAATATTTGATCCTACCATCTGCCTCTTGCAAAAAAGAATCCATTGGAATGTTCACTTCAGTGCAGGACAAATGATGACAGGGGCTTAATTACAATTTGACAAATATTATACTTTTGCATCTTTCTTTAGCTTCTTTATTTTCTTGGAAGGCAGAGTACATTGGGAAGAATGGCTATTCAAGACTTGTTCATACAGATAAATAAACAGGGCCAAAATAAACAGCAAAGCAGATTGCACCATAATCATTGCATGTATGACTGTATGAGGGCACATAAGTTCTATATATGCATACGCACAACAAATACGCAAGGATTAATATTTACACTATGTCCCACTTAAAATGCACAAGTTGATTACTCTTCAATTAGGTGGAAAATTGAAGGTACTGCACCATTGTTTACTGATTTCATTGTAAAATTGTAATTGCCTATATCATGTGTTTTCACGTGTTTGATTTGAACTCCGGTAATTCATATGTTTAATGTCCTTCTCCCATTGGTAGCCAAACTTAATACAGGACAGATGCGGCTAGGTAGGTAACATTAAAGCAGGTGGCCTAGAATACACCAGGTAGAAAGTCTGGAGTTAACCAAAAACCAAGGATATCCTTGGAATGGGATTCATAACTGAAAATATAAGTTGTTCGTCGTTTTACATTACACACAGCAAGCTCTCTCGTAGGCAAAATAAACTTGATTAACAACTTAAAATTTCTCCCACACTTGATTAACCCATGCAATAGGAGCTGTCAATTAGGAACAGGCAGGGCTGGCTTAGGCCAATTAAATTTAGTTGAACACTGACAATTAGCTAGCCCAGCACAACCCAGCCCTTCACAAACTGGCCCACTAGCCCAAATTTTTTAAAAAGAAATTACTTCACAACCACATCAATAATATAAAAATTAACATGTATATAACATCTATATAAAATATAACTTTCTTTCCTACCATATTCTTGCGATTATCATACTCTTTAATTAACATATTATGTATCAATATTTGATATATAATAAATTTATAATTTAATAGAGCTCATTACAAATGTCTTCTACCCTTAAGCTTTTTTATTTATAATTTTTTACATGCATATATAAAACAATATAAAAGATTCAGTCCAAATAAATAAGGGCACAAAAAATAATAAAAATATTAAAAAAATCAGGCCAGCAAGCTGAGCTGGGTTAAACATAAGATCAAGCTTAAATTTTAAAATTCAACCCACAGCATATATCAGGCTACTGAGCAGCCATCAGCCCATTGTGACACCTAATTGGACTATAATTATAACATGGTGTAAGTCACCTTAAAATTACCTAAATAACCCAAAAAAATCTCAAAAAGAAAATTGTGTTAAATTCAAGAATCAATAGTTAGAAATGGCTTGTATTTATTTAAATAGGAAAACATGATACAATCACCTGAGTCCTGATCCAACACAAAATTATTCAGTAGTTAGGTCATACATAATCTTTCAAAGTTGCGTTTGGCTGAACCCCCTTTTGACCAGAACCCAAAGTACATTTGATATATTAAGTATTAACATTTTGAAACTTCATTAGCATTATATCACACAAAAGAAAAAACGAGGAGGGAAAGAGAGAGGCGACATGGGCAACTTCAAAAATTGGTTTTAATTATTTGTTCAGCCTTACCCAATTGGTGGAATATATGAAACAGAAAAAAGAAAAAATTAGCCGAATGAAATATTAAGACCATGAACTACAAGCAGTAAATAAAATCAAGTTGTTAATAATCATACAGAAAGAATTAAATTCTACAATGGAACTCTGTCTATCCTTGCAAGGGCTTAGAATAATACCGAACATGCTGGCAAACCATTGCATGGCTTGAGTTCGAATACTAATAGGCCATTAAAGTTTGTATTCTCTGTATCTGTGTTCTCTGAGTTTTTCATTTTAAGTTTTGAACCACCAATGTAGGACAGTAGGTTATAAAACAAAGCAAGTCTGTAAGTACAGACTTACCTTCATTGAAATTTCTTCCTGGTCTAAGATTGAGCTCTGCAGGCGGCTTCTATTATCATTGAAACGCTCCTGTTGCCTGCCTACTTAAGGTCCCGTCCACCAGCAGAAGATACTAAGGTGCTAGAGTTGGCCCCAGGAAGTGATACTGTATGGTAATTATTGACCAAATCTAACTTCTTATCATCCTTTTGGGTGTCTGCATGCCCTTCAGCAGTCAAGAGCCAGTTCCAAATTTTTCCATCATCAGAAATGGAGATCAAATGTATCTTAGAAACAATATTAGACTCATAACAAAAATCAAAAGGATTATCAAAATCCTCGTGAAGGTAAGGAGAACTGGGTACATCAGAATAATTCTTGCCAATGTTCTGAAGTGTGGAATCTGATTGGCACAAAAGGACAGAGAGTATTGAAGGAGAAGGGACAGAGGTACCGACTGATGGCATTAACTCTTCCAATGAGTACATAATGTGTACCTGTTCCCCACTGTGATCACAAGCAGATAAGTACAACTCTTAGTTTCAGAACAAAAAAAAAAGAAAAAAAAAACGTGAGTAAATCAATAGGAGTCACAAGACCATCAACATCCAGAAATGAACAGGAGGGAAAGGGGTGAGAGACCAGAAGTGGATGCATAGATATTTTGGCATTGAATGCCCTATGCACACATGGCCCAAAAGTGAGCTTGAAAGGTCAATTTGATTAAGAGCCTATTTGTTTGCGGTTTTTTTTTTTTTAAGAAAATCACTTTTTAAATTAAAATATACGTTTGAAAAATTATGATAATTATGTAAGTTAAAAACAAAAACTGTTTTAGTGCTTAGCTTGGAAACTAAATATAATAGCTTCAGAGAAAAAAAAAGTTATAAACAAAAAGTATCATAAAAGAAAAAAAAAATTAAAACCCTAAAAGTGATTATAAATTTGTGGAGCACAAGCTTCTTCATATAAAACAGAACAAACCCAATATGGTTACTGAAACAGCTCAAAAAAGGTAAATACACATTTAAATCAGAGCTGATTATAAACAGTTGCGTGCATCAATGACTACTTCCCATCAGATAACTTGCAGAGAGCAAATTACAAGCAGAAAAACAATAGGTCTATATTTCTTATCCATTCCTTATGACAATAAAGGAAGCTATCATCACCATCTTATGATCATCCTTGATCATTTGACCACCTCACTTAAAAGTGATTCAGTTCTCATGGGCAGTGAGGGCGAGCATCAAATAAGGATAATCGCACCAAATGCCAGCATCTTCATACAGTCGTTTCAAACACACGGAATTAAAGCATTTTCGACACTTACAGCGATCAAAATTGACAGACAAATATTGCCATAACAAGCTCAACACATAATGAAAGCTTTTGCTATTTTATATCAAACGGATATCACCAGTATATACGTACGGACTGTCAAAGCATCTTTCAGTTACTCTCTTGCAAACTATACTACACACTGTATTCGTCAATGCATGTGTGCACATTTGCACATGTACTCATCTAAATTGAGAGTAAAGGTAAAACAAACAATTAAAGCCAATAAACGCTTACGGTTTCCTCCTCCACGTGCTGAGCTTGCCATCAAGATGCGCACAGTAGACACACTCGTTACTCGGATCAGGCAACACGTCGAGAAACTTGCCGCAACCACGCGGCAACGCGGCGGAAAAAATCACCGTCTCGTACTGCAAGTCAAACACAACGAACTCCCTCGGAAACGTGACGAACAAAATGTGCCTCCACTGCTGCGAGAAAGCGGTCCTCACGGCGTAGAGCGGAAACGCCGCCGCCGCAGGCGCCGGCGTCGACGATCCGCCGGCAGAGTCTCTCTCGAGCTTAGCCAACTCGCTGGAATCCGTCCGAATCTGAAACTCCTTGACGACGACGGCGTCCTCGGAATCGCCGAGGAGCACGACGGACAGAAGAAAGCCCCTGAGGCCGATGGCGCAGATGCGGCGCGAATCGAAGGGATCGCGGCGAATGCAGGAGAAGTGTTCGGGAGAAGCGTCGTATTTCCAAACGCAGCGTCCCGTGGAGGCGTTGTAGAGGGAGAGAGTGGAAGGCCCGTTGATAGCGGCGAGAAGGTACGAATCGGGCCGGGCCTGGGCCCAACAGAGGTCCTGGATGCCCTGTTTGGAGTCGGTGTCGAACCAGAGGAGCGCGGACCTGAGGCGGAAATCGAGGAGCGCAATGCGGCCCTGGCGGTCGCCGGCGGCGAGGAGGAGGTGCGAGGAGGAGGGTTCGGAGGAGAGGAGGTGGCGGCTGAGGGGGAGGGGGGACCAGCGGAGGGCGGTGACGAAGGGCGCGGCGGAGGAGGGCGGCGGAGGGATGGGGAAGGAGGAGAGTAGCTGCATGGAGCGGGTGTCGACGATGGAGATGGAGCTGCCGGATGGGAATGCCATGAGGCCGTGAGGACTCAGATCTGCGGATCCAAAGTTGTTGCGGCTGGGTGGGCCTGGGAGCATTGATTCCCATGACTCTTGCGGTTGGGACGTTACTGATGGTGCTCTCGGACTCGCCAGCATCCTCCGCAATTAATTCGCTTCGCTTCGCTCCGATTTCGATCCAGGGATGGGAAGAGGGACGAGGCACTCCAGTGTAAGCGCGGAAACGTGTTGTTGTTCCTTTTGATCGTTCGCTTTTGATTTCCGGGGCTTACTGTAAATGAAATGAAAATGTTGGGTCTCTATGTTGGCCATGTAAACATTAAAGACATTAAAGAAGTTTAAGCGCCTTTAATTTGCCTGTTTTTATTTCCTTTTTTAATGAATAAAAATTAAAAAATGAAGAGGAAAATATGCTTGTGTTGAAAATGTTTTCTTTAAAGCTATTTTTTACATGAGACTTAATTTTAAGAATTTAATTTATTATCTATTATATATTATAAAAGAAGACTTTGTCACATAGACTAATGTCACGTAAAAATACTATATTCAATTTTTTTTTACCAAAATGCCATCAAAATTTTTAATTTTATTTTTAATTCATAAAATATATAATTATAGTAACTAAGAAAATTATGATCAGTATGATTTTTATGATTTGAACATTTATTATATATTATAAAAGAAGGCTTTGTCACGTAGACTAAAGCTACATAACAACACCATATGCATTTTTTTTGGCCAAAATGTCATCATTTTTTTTAATTCATTAAAATATATAATTATAGTAACTAAGAAAATTATGATTAATATGATTTTTATGATTTGAACATTTAAACTAATAATGCAAATATATATTTTGATTGAATTATTTGATTGTACCAATGTGTATTCTAATACATAATTAAAGAAATTATGATTAGTGCGATTTTTATAATTTGAAAGGTAATGTACCATTATTATTAGACATTTATTGATTCATTCTAATTTTGATATATTGAGATAATCATATATTGAAAAAGCAATTGATAAAACTTAGTGAATTGATTGATTGTAATTCTATTCATTTTAGTGATTGAATTTGCATTGATTGATTTAAATAACCAGACAAGTATATTTTCCTAATATTATATCAAATTTCAACCTTTTATATATCATTTTATAGAAATGTTTTTCTAACATTATGCTTTTTAATAAGTAAAGAATAATATTTAATATCGCTAATAATTTTTTTAAAATAACCATTTTAACTGTTTCAGTCTATATAAAGTGTTTGGATTATTTTTATTATAAAATCATCAATATAAATTGTTGAGATTATTTAAATTTCAATAAATTTAAATTAAATATTTGACATCTGTATATTGATATTATTTTGTCATTTTTACATGTTTCAACAAAGGTTTAAAAAAGTAATTTCACATAAGAATATTAGTTACTATGCTATAAAAATAAGGTTTAATCTTCTTTTTTATTAATTTTAATTTTATATATTCATTAAAATGTGTTTCCATGTATTTTTAATGGATTGTTATTATAATTTAAATATAAATATTTTTCTCTCTTATTTTTTATATTTTTCACTTAATTAATATATTGAATTCGTACTTTATCTAAAAATTTATAATTTCTTTTACCTAATTAATTTGGTATGCCTTTGTTTGGACAATTTAAATATCTTCTTTTATACAATGGATCTAAATTTAATCTAAATTTTTATAGTTACAATTTAAATTTATATTTAAACTATTTTAAATATTATTTGTATTTTAATTATTTTTAAATAGAATATATAATTCAAATGTGTTAGAATTTTGTGCCATGTGTTGAAATATATAACTCACACTACTAATATTATGCCCTATAAATCATCTTATAAAATTAGTGTGTTAAAAAATATATTTTAAGATTAATTTTCAATATCTTTTGTATGTTATTTTTTTCATTCACTTTGATTTTTTCTTTGAATTATTTTGATTATTTTTTTATGTAAGGAAATTTTACATTTATTATTCAGCAATTGTTTGTCTAATAAAATTTGACACATTTTACTTTATTAATTTACATTTAATTAAGTACAAAAAAACATTAATTCCTTCATTTGTTTTTATCATTTAATGCTCACTACAATAAATCCAAACCAATTTTTTATGTCTATAATTTGAATATATATTCATATATAATTTTTTCAAATTTTGAAATAAAAATAACTTTTCTATAGAAAAAAATAGAATTTAATTATAAACATTGATATTTATACATAAATGGATTAATATGGAGACTACAAATAAAATAAAATGACATATGGGGGTCAATATTTTTCATTAAAGTACAATAATGTCTTTTTTGGTTACAAAATTAAATTGATGTTTAAAATAGTAGGGAAAATAACATTGCATAGACACACTTGTTATTTTTATTCACTTCTTTATCTCTCTCTTATTTCTCATCTATTTCTCTCTTACCAAACAACCTAAAATTTCAAATTATTTCTTATATATTTCTCACCTCTTAACTTATTTCTTACCTATTTCTTTCTTTTCTATTTCTTTCTTCTTTACCAAACAAAGGCTAATGTCTCTAAAAAAAGTAGAGACCAAAATTACAAGTTTTTAAAAATAGGAGGACTAAATGTCTTTAAAAAAAAATAAAGAGACTAAAATTGTTGATTGAGAAAAATAGAAGGACCAAAAATATAATTTAACCACGTATATATAAATGTAAATATATTTATAAAAATAATATTTTTAAAAATACATGTTTATATAAATTAAAATAATATAAGACATGTGTAAATATAAATATGCATATAATTAAAAAATACAATAAAATCATAATAATATAAAAAAATGTAAAATTAACACCTGTGTAGAACACAAGTTATTACACTAGTTAGAATGTACGTGAAAGTTATTTATAGAATGAATATTAAATTGAATAAATTGTTATATATGAAAAGATTATTGATTTTTAAAATAATTATAATTATATAAAAATAATATCTAATTGAGTGAAAATATAAAATTTTTATGCTAACTTCGTATCAAAATTAACTGCTAATTTTAAAATGAGTTTACTTTTTTTGTTTTCTCAATATAAAAATTTTACAAATTAAAAAAATACTTTAATGATAAATTTTAAAATAAATATGAATAATTTTATCATAACAATTTATAATGGAATAATAATGTAAAAAAATTATATTTTCAATATAATTTAATGAAATTCTTTTAAAATTACAGTCAAAGTTATTCAAATAATTCTAAATTTTTCAATAAAATTTCCCTACTGGTCTAATTACTATTAGATAAAGAAAATATTAAATATTTTAAAATTTTAAAATTTTTAAAACACTAAATAGATTTATTTTTTATTTAAATTTTTTTTATAAATATTAAATACATTCCACGGTCATTTGTTTTCTTCGTTAAGTTTTGCAATGAAAATGACTGACAATGCCGAGACACGTTCGTCCTGCGTAATTAACATGAATATTATCATTAAAAAAAACATGAATATTAATTCATTTTCGGATTAAATATGTTTTTAATCTTCCAAAAATTGATTTATTTTGGTTTTAATTCTCAGAATTTTTTTTTAAATAAAATTTCTCAAATATTAAAAATACCTTAATTAGATTATTGTGTTAAACTTTGCTTAACTTTTCTGTTAAATGATGGTCATATCAGTTTTTAAGTAAAGTATTTTATTACTTGAAGTGTTTAATGATAATTTTTAATAAAAAATTGTGTAATTATTTTGGCTTTAGAGTTAAAAAAATATGTAGTTTAAGATTAAACATATAATAATTTTATTCAAAAAATATGTTATTAATTTGACCTAGACATAACAGTTGATGTGAACCACCACATCAACAAATTAATAGAGACTATAATACTGATGTGGCTATCATTTAACAAAAAAATTAAACAAAATTTAATATAAACATTTAATTAAAATATTTTTAATATTTGAGATATTTTATTCTTTTTTTTTCTAAAAATTAAAACCAAAACGAATTAATTTTGAAAGACTAAAAACATTTTTCATTTTCCTTCTTTTTATCGTTGGTAATCCACGTGTGAGGTCCTAACACGCTTTCGTGTTTCTGCCGTCTCCCCTTGCGCATAGAACCTGCATCCTCTCCGATTAAAAAAAATTAGAAAGTGTCCAGTTTTTAATTCTCACTATTCAGTGTATAATTTTTATTTAAATTTATTAAATATTAAAATTAATCAAAGATTAAGATTGTATCTAATTTTTATATTACTGGAGAGGATCCATCCGCATAGATTTGTGCTTCTCTCCTGTATCCTACGGTGATGTCTTCTGCTTCTTTTGCTTTACCCATTTTTTCTTTCGTTTTTCTCTTTTTTGGTCTGCCTATTTTGTTTTGTTTTCCCCCTATTATGTAGCAGATCCTTATCTTATTCTTCTTCTTTGGGTTTCTCTTTGAACAATCCTTCTGCACAAGCTCAAATAACAGGTTTTCTTCTCTCTTTCTCTCTCTATTTTTTTCTCTCTCTTGTCTGGAACTGGTCTACAACTGGGCTTTGTTTTTCTTTCATTTTATGTTCATTCTTTATGTTCAAGTTCATTTTTAAAGATCAAATGTTTCAGATATTTTAGAACTCACATCATTGTACTATGAATGGTATTGATTACCTTATAATTGCATTCTTTGGTCCTCAAAGACTGATTCCAATGTCTTAAGTTAATGGTATGGTAAGCACCAACACAATTTCACTACTGTGAATGCTATTGATTACCATATTTACTTTTCTATTAATTTTGTACCCAAAAGGTAATGTTAAACACGTAGCACAATCACCAATTCAGTGAATTCTATTCTGCAACTACTGCAATTGTTCAATTGTGTCAATCTTCCCCATAAAACGTGGCCAGAAGGTTGACTGCTAAGTTGCTTCCAAAGCAAAAAGATTTAAGTCTAGGTTGTCTCTGATTGCATACCTCTGGACAATATTCCCTACAACAACATCTGTTAGAGTCCGTGTAAATGTGAGTTCTAATAGTATTTCACTATATCGTTGAAAATGTATATGTAAGTTACATTTATTATAATTAGGCTTTGAAGTGCTCATGTGTTCATGTGCTTATTCAATGAATCTTGGTTAACTAAAAAAGTCTAAAAGAATAAACTCGTTAAGAGTATGCTTCTTAATGTGAAGTTATTAGCATATATGATGAGAGGAAAAAGGGAGAAGGGAGAGAACATGGATTGGTTAAACCAGAACACCAAGACATTCACTGAAAACATTTATAATTGAGGGAACAGGAGACAATAACAAGGATCACATTCAAGACAGTAGTTTCGGAATATATAAATAACGAATTGACAAAGGTAATTGGCAACTTTGTTAGTTCATACGAGAGTGACATGGGTATTTTGAATCTAACAAAGTTAATGTCCATGAAGAAGCATCGGAAGATTTATGTTTGGTAAGTTTATTAGATTAAATGGTATCATTAGCATTGTAATATAATCTTTGTTCATATATATTCATAGGATTAAAATTATTTCTTTCTTTTTGGCAGAAAGGAAATTTCTACAAACAGTTTAAGAATGTCTATGATATTCGTAGTGAAATATTCAATTCTAGTTAAGCGAAGCTTCTACGCAAGAGCCACCAACTTCTCATGAGGAAAGAGAAATAAAGGAAAACTTCCTTTGAAAAGGTGTGCATGTTGATTCTGAAACAATTGATGTTAGTGAGGAAAAGACATTGTTGTTTCTCCTTTTCTAGATCCATTTGTTTTCTGAAAAGACACAGATTTTTCTCCCTTTCCAGATCCATCATGTTGGAGTGCAAGTATAAATATGAAGTCTCACATTAGGTAGGAGTGGGCAAGTTAAACAACATATAAGTCTGAAGGACTTACGAACCTAATGTCTTAAGGTTTTAGATTAGATATGGTGTCAAATTCGCTTGTGTGGTTTGCTCGTGGGCCACTTAGTTCTCTCCAGTGTTTTCTCCCTTTCGTATTCTCAACACGCCATATTACAGCGAGGAAGAAGAGCACCTGAAGCGAACAACAAGCACTAGTTAACAAACCCTATCTAGCTTAGCACTTTTGTTGGGATAGCTTTATTCATAACCAACCACACCAAAAATTTGACTTTCTTCAGGGCAAGCAATTTCCAAACCCCACACCAGGATTGATCTCGAGAGTAACTTTGGTTGCATTGCAGCATAACTAGAAGTGGCAAAGTAAGAACCCATAGTTGATCCTTTCCACACCCAGTTATCCCCTATCCGAGCTTGTTAGGACAGGTATAGAAGTAATCAAGGGGATGATATCAGGAGGGAGCAATGTAAACAACCTGTTCAACTTCCATTCCCCGTGTCCCACTGGTCTTTAATCCCTAACTGTGAGTCTGAAATATGAACAAACAGAAGCAATTTACTTGGAGGACCTTCTCCCATCCAGTTAGTGTACGTACCAAAAAGGCAGCTCCTCTGCCCCTAATTGCATGCCAAAACCTTCTTTTAGCTGCCTTCAGAATAGTGGAATTATCCGTCTTAGCTCTTGCAGAAGGGGGGGGATACATTATCAGTAAGGTATTTATGAGAGTATATCCCTGTCGTGAGATTTTCCACACCAATTGTCCTGAAAGCAAAATGTTCATTGACCTGGCATCCCAAACACCTAAACCGCCACATTACTTGGCTTTGGTGTTTGTTTTCTAATTTACAAGACTTAACCCACGAAAATTACCTTCCTTTGACCAAATAAACTGACATGTTCTGTCTATATATCATTACATTTAGTCATAGGGAGCTAGAAATTTTGCATCATATACATGGGATGCTGGAAACCATGGATTTGTATTCCCATATTTGTTATAACGTTTTTAGAACTATAAATCATTAAACACAAAATTGATAATTCGATATTCCACACAATGATATTTAGGATCTGTTTAGTTAAATTTTTTCATAAGTATTTATAGGAGAAAAAAAAAAAAAACTTCTCTACAAGCTAAAATTAGTTTATATATAAGTTAATTTGTAAAAATTATTTCATATTAACTTTTTCAAAAGCTGATTTTTAATTTATATATAAGCTAATTTTAGCTTATAGAAAAAAAAATTTCTTCTTATTTTCTTTTTTTAAAAGTGTTTATGAAAAAATTTATCCAAACAAATTCTTAATCTTTTCTTGCATATACTATTATTTGTTTCAGCCCACCTAACTTGCCCTTTATATGTTGTCAATAATTTTACATACTTGAGTTAATTAAAAAAAACACTAACCATGCAAGTTTGTAAAAAAAAAGTTTAATAATGTAGAATAACAAACATATTTAAAATATCACAAAAACAAAAACAAAAATACAGAAAATGTGTAAAAGATATACGATGCATTATATAGATAAAATTAAGCATGTCTGGACTCTTTTTATAATCTATAACATTATGTATAATGACTATCAGCTATTTTGGTGTCCACTTTCTCGTTTTCTATTTAAATCTTATTTGCTCTCTTTTTTATGGAGATCACACTGCTAGAGGCAATTTTACTCTAGTTGAGTAGGATCATTATTGACAGCAAAATTCTCTTATCGAGTATTTAACATAATTCTATGTCTAGGACTCAAACTTAAGACTATTGTTTAAGTTAGAAAAACTTTATGTCAGTTGATACACGTGCTTGGTGATTTATTTGCTCTCTAACCCACCCACTCCTTTAAATTAAATTTAACAATTTTCTAAAAAAAATAAATGTGGTTAGTTAGGCATGTATTGCATCTATTTTCCTAGTTAAAATAAGAATAATTTGTTTTTATTTTTCTTAAAGATGTTTAAATTATATTATCTTTTTGTCTTATTTTAAAATTTATTTTATCCTTCCTTGACCCTAAGATAAGAGAATAGTGTAATTTAAATGTTATCATAAAAGAAGAGTGTAATTTTTTTTTAATTAAAACCATATTTGCTATATTTTAAAGTCAACATCTTGTGTTATTAAGTTTAAAAAAAAAAAAACTAAATTTGAACACTACATATGATTCTTTATTTATATAATGATAAATTTACATTTTATGTAGATTTATCGAGTAAGTTCACATGATTTTTGTATTAGCTTATAGGAAATTTGTGAAAAAATATATCATTAATAAAGAATTTCATGTGATGTGCATTTCTAAGCTTTTTATTTAAAATTGCATGAATTGTCTTGATTTTGTTGGATTTTGTGAAGGGCTGTTAGATGAACAAAGAAAGAAAATGCAGTCCATAGGTATATAGAAATATTATACTTATCAAAGTGGACTTAACAAAAATTAGAACCAGAGTGAGGACTACAAAAGAAGCCTATAAGCAAATGGGCCAAAAAGGAGAATTGAACGCAAAAGGCCGCACCCGCCCGACTGGCTTTGTAGGCCACCCGGCGGGCCTTGCTTTGCAGGTACATTGCCTGGTGGGTTATGTAGCCTGTCCAGCGGGTCAGCATGCTCGACACCAAAACGCAACAGATTCTTTTTGAAAAACCGCCCAGCAGGTTTCCAACATCGCCAGCCAGGTTTGAGGTCCAACTTTTAATTTTATTTTTATTTTAAATAGGCCTAGATTGTGCGAAATGGATCGAGTTAAGCCTCCTGCTCCAAAATTCTAAAATTGTATTACAAATAGTATAGAGCAAAGCACAATGGAGATTATCTCTATCTTATCTTTATTGTCTTCCCAATTTTTCTTTATTGGTCTTTGGCTTTTGGAGAAGAATTCTTGAAGGACAATAGGATACTCAGAGTTAGAGACTGGGGAAAAACCTTTTCTTGTAAAAGATTTCTTCTTCTCTTTCCTTTGATGTATTTCTTTAAAATTACGATTTCTCTTCTTGCGATGAGTAGCTAAATTCCTTGTTGGGGTTGTGGTGTACTTAGTTTTTGGAACCCCTAAATGTTTAATTTTAATTGAATTCTTATTTCTATTCAGTCAATTAGATTGCTCTATTGTTTTTATTTTTTTATTTGGAATTTATCGTCCCTTGTATGCTTTGAATCGATTAATTGAACGACAGTCGTACCGCAATTAATCGGTAAACATGTAGGGTAATCAAATTAGATTTTGTCGTATGATCAACCTTCATTCTTAATTTTCAATTAGATTAAATAATTAATTAATCTCTCCTTTATTCTTTATGCCTTCCTAAGGTTTTAATATCTCATATGATCAATTGAAAAATTAACTTAGAAAGGACTATTGCAATATATAACCAACAATTGACAATAAAATGCATAAGAGAATATTGATAATTGACGAATAGTACAAGGTTCAGTTAGAATTAGATGTGACGGAACTTAAAAATACGAAGGAAACCACAATCTTAAGCTTATTTTCTTCTGAATTTTTCTCTACTTGCCACTACTTGTTTTGCAATTTCAGTTACACATTTATCATTAGTGAATCAATCTACTACCTATTTAATTTCACCTAAACAATATAGAATCTCTGAAAACTGGTAATCGTCACTTAGTCCTTTGGGTTTGATATTGGGACTCACGTCTTTTTGTTACTACTGCGATAAGTGTACGCTTGCCATTGAGCGTATTTTTAGCGCATCATATAACTTCTCATTTTCCTCAATTGTTACATCATTTTTCCCTATTTTCTCTAGAGGTGTTCATAGGTATAGGTATTTGTGAACCTAAGCCGACCCAAACACTTTGATTTGGAATTTTTGGATGTTTGGGTAGCTTCTAACTCAACCTGTTCATGTAACACACAAACATAAATATATGTATATCGACCACCAAGTCAATCCAATGAAAACAGTGGATGTGGCTATGACCTTGGCTTACATAGTAGAATTCATTATTCACGCGTAGTGAACAATGCAACGTTTATTATATTTTTATTTTTAAAAAATATAATTTAGTTTTTATAATTATTTCTTTTTTTATAAAAGTGTATTTAATATGTTACTAAATAAGAACGGGTACCCATGAACTCAACCCAAACCAACCTGTTGTTGATCAAGTTAGTTCGGTTTAGGTTTGATAAAAAAAATTGCACAAATTCAACCCAATTTATTTTGATCAGTTTGGGTATTAGATTTGGCCAAATCCAACCCAAACTGACTCATGAACACCCCTAATTTTCTCACAATTTCCTTACACCCATTAGTAATAAAAAGCTTGAGGTGAGTTTCTATTCTTTGGTTCTTGCTTCCATTGCTCAAACTAAATCATATAACCTCTTAAGCTTTAATATCTCCAAAAATGATATGTAAATGTATTTGGGGTTTTGAGTATGAAATTAGGGATTTTGTTATGAATGTTGAAAAACGGTAATAAGGAGGTTAAATTTTAAATTTTTTCATGGATTTCTTAAAATTCTATAGACCAAATGAAGAAACATAAATTTTTTGACATTTTTCTACTCACACTAAACTTAAAGTATGCCCTAATATTACATTTTTCTTAAGTCTTGTGCCCAATGCATTGAAAAATAGATGTGGCAAAAAGCATTTTAAATAAAGCACTTTATGCTAGAACCAAAAATAGAAACTTTGTTCTTTTTTTAGGTCTAAGATGATTCCACCCTATATTTTAATGATAAAAAATAAGATATAAAAATATATTTGTTGATAGTGATTGAGGAAAAGACAACTTGATGTGTTTTGAACTTTGTTCTTTTTTTTAGGGATTTGGCCAATGTCTTCTAAAGTTTGTAAGTCAAATTGTTTGTATTGACTGAGGAAAAGACAACTTGATGTGTTCAAACAAATAAGAAAATTATCAAGACTTCATTGAAGCAGATAAGCTACTTGATGTATCTAACAAGCCTGAAAGTCATTATCGTATCCAAAACAAACAAAAGTTAGAGTTAACCAACTTTTATATCTCAAAAAGCACAATTAGTAAAAAAAACAGAAGTGTACAAAACAGTGTTACAAAAAAGTTAAAAGGATATATGCACAAGTATGGGAACTTTTATCTATTGCACAAAGATAATATAGAAAGATAAGATAAAAAGTGCACTTATTTGAATATCGTCATTAGAACAAAAAAATAAATAAAAATGCAACATCTAATGCACTCAACATTCATTTTGAACAAGAGGAAGAAGCTCTTACAATGATTAGTTTCATAATCACTTATAAAAGCCTTAGGAGTCAATAAACTACAGATATTAAAAAGATTGACAAACTTGTATTTACTACACTTATTTATTTTCAATCATTTGAAGAATGTTCTCTATAAATTTTGTAAATATTTGGAGAGTATTTAGACTATCGTCTATGGTATTTGAATTGATGATAGCATAGGGTAACTTGTTTCCTTCAAACTTGCCTAGTATGGTTGAGCCTGAAAAATTTTGTTGAAATAATACTTGATTGAAGTGTTTGGAAAGGCAAGTAAAATACCACTTTGGTGATTGGTTGTGAGGTGAATCAAGATAAAAAAATTGTGTTTTTCTCTTTCCTTATCACTCTTATTGCATTAACATTTTAAGGGAGTTGAACTTGTGAAAAAATGTTTGAATTATTTAACTATAAGATTTTATAAACTGGTCATCATCTATAGGACAATACATTTGTTTCATATTATAGAAAATATTCAGATTAGTGAAACACTTTGCTTACCTATTTTTAGAGTGTCTAAAAACGATTTGCGATGAAAACACAATTCAACACATTTATTTATTTATTTATCTTGTGACTTTACTTTTATACTTGTCAGCATTAGTCATGGCAACAAGACGAGGCAGGGACGGATTTTTCCTTTCCCACCCCTGACTCCCCAACATACTCCTAATTTCACCCCTAATATTCGACAAAGATCAATTTTGATACCCCATCCTCGCCTTGTCCTATCCCGTCCCCAATACCTCTTAAAATAAAAACACTTTTGGCAAATTATATTAAAAATGTAATTTTAGATAAAATATTTTAATTCTAAAAATAAATTTTATCTAAAATATTTTAGATAAAATATTTTTACAAAAATCACTAATTTACTCGCACATAATATTCTAATTCTATAAAATATTATATTTTTCAGGGCAAGGACAGGGGCAGGGTGGGTATCAACATCCTTATCCCAATCCTCGATTTTGACACTTGGGGGAAACCTGTCAAAGCTGGGGCGGGTTCAAGACGGTACACACGGGGCTGGGTATATTTGCCATGCCTAGCCAGCATAAAGACCCTTAATTTGGTCATGCCTGCTAGACCACAAGCCACTAAGTAACAAGACCATGACTGACAAAGATATGCTCGAAAACCAGCTTCTTACCCAGTCCTTAAAACCACTTGAGTATCTCTAACAGGAGATATAGACCTTATGTATGGGAAACATTTAACTTGAGCCCCTCCCCCAACCATCCTTTGACGACACTAGAGTGACACCATTTGATTACCAAACATATCGCCTCCACAATACCTATATATATACATCCTCACACCTCTTTTTCAGGTACATTTTATTCCCCACCTTTAATCATTACCCTATTAAATACCGACTTGAGTTTTAGGGTCTTTGCAGAGGACAACACCCTTTTTTGAAGACCTTGACAACACAGTTGAAACCTTAACTCTAGTCTACTCTAGCCTAGCCAACAATCTTTAATAGTTAAAAGATAAACAATTAACTTTTACAATATAGGGCTTTCATTGGTATAAAGATAAAAATGTATTGGAAAGGTAGTGTAAGGAATAATTGTCATTGAAGCAAGAGAGTCACAAAAAAATATAAATGCAAAAATGTAGAGAGAAGTAGAAGGATGTTCTTGACGACCTTATTGGAAGAGAGAAAATTAGACAACCTTGAATAAAAGTTGATTGAAAAATAGTGTTAAGCTATTTATCGATGGGAAATTAACTTTGCTTATAACAACTATTAACAATTAACAAATTAAATGTATACTTATAAATTTAAATTAAAAATAAAATGCACACAGAATAAAAATATTGTTTTTATTAAATAACGGTAATAAAAAATTTTAAATTAAATGATATGATTAAGATTCTATTTTATGAAATAGAATTAAATTAAAAAGATAGAATTTTTTAAATTGAAAAAAAATTTGTAGAAACAACATTTCTTCATAATACGAAATTGTTTTTTACGAATGTATTACGAATCTATATGCTAATACATTATTGGACAAATATTAAATAAAAAAAATAAAAAAAGAACTTTATAGAAATCAAGGACAATTGGTTTTATACACAATATTTGTAACACACCGATTCGTATTAATAAGCATTTTTTATGAAAATAAATTATTTGAGTTAAGTTATATAATTTTTATATTTATTAATTTGAAATGGTATGTTAAGATTTGAATTTTAAAATTTAATATAAATATAAATTAATATTAATTACACTAAATTTAAATAATAGTATTTAACAAAAATAAAAATAAAATTCTTAACGAAAGAAAATTTATGACTTAATGAGAATAAAATAATTTTTATATATCGTCTTTTTCAAAATGGAAATTGAAATTTACAATATAAAGATAAATAAGGGCATTTTTGGTTTTTGGGGGTGATTGCGAGTTTTTGGTTTTTAATTTTCAAATGTAATTTTTAAAACAAAATGTAATTGGTTGAAATAGAGTTAAAATAGTTTTTAACTTAATTTCAAATACTCTTAGGAGACGTTTGATACAAGAGAAGTTTTTAGTTTTTCATGAATTTGAAGGTGAGAATGTTTGTTTTCTATGTTTGATTTATTATTTAAAAAATAACATTGTCAAGAAACATTGTTTCCCAGTAATCTTTTTTACTTATGTTTTCTACAAAATTGTTCTCGTGGGAGAGGTGTGAATTTAACTTTTTCGAGTTGGAAAAAAAGTTTTACTAAGATAAAAATATCACGTTACCTTTATTAACTCATTTAACGTGATAAATAATTAAAGTTTCTAGGAAAGTTCTACAAAAACTAAACGTAAAAATCTTTAATTCTTAATTAACAAATATAAATATTCCTAAGAATATTTATGATCAACTAAATAGATTTTAGTCATTCATTGGAATCATAATTTTCGGGATTCATGATTCCCAAAAATCATGATTCTTAGCCATGAAAAAATTTCTCTTCTACTAAACACATCCTTACATTCATTTTCAAAACAGAGAAATTTTTTTGCGAATTTGGTTCTTAGTTTTAATAAAAAACACCCTCGCTATATTTGACAATAGTTATTCCCACCATCGGCATCGCTATTGCTACTGACAGCACCACTGTCACCATTGGCATCGACATTGCCACCACCACGTACACCGCTACCACTACCACCACCACCACCATCACCAGCGCAACTGCCACTACTTTGCTATTGTCACCACTACTACTATTGTTGTCGTTACACAATACACTCTTAAACTAATTTTAACAAGATATGAAACTTTCAAAATGAGTTTATTTTGAATATAAAAATTAGAAGAAAAAAAATAAAACTAATTTTTTAAAAACTAAAACTAAAAAATTTTAAAATTTTTTGAAACTTGCAATTAAAAACCACCGCAAACGGCTAACGCTTATGTGTTACAAATTTCTAATCGTGTAATCATATACTGTATGCATGTGAGGTGGCTATCCACGTCTATCTGCATGAGGTGTCAGTGGAGGCAACTGGATTAACAATTATCTTGTCCGTTCTTTCAGTAACGTTGTGTGTGTTTCCCGTTTTGGGGATGGTACGGACCAAATGTGGGGTTTAGGATTTATGCTTTACCCCGTAGCATGTGCTCTGTCACTCCATTATTTTGTTACCCATATCACTCCAATAAATTCAAGTTACACCGGAAAGATACACTATCTAGGACAGCTTGCGAATATACTTTAAACAATGCTTTAAAGATTTATTACCATTTAGATTTGATTTCATATTTTGAATGCCATGATTTGTCAAGTGCAAAGTTGATTTGAAGCTGTAGTTGAAAACGAAATATTATACGCACTCATTTAATGTGTGTATCTTGCGGTTCAATCATTATGATGAGCGTGTCTTGTAGTATGTGTGGGTGCAAGAAAAATTGCTTGAGAAAAAACTGGGTACAATTCAAGGATGTGCTGGTTGGGATAGTAGTCATGACTCATGATGCGTTGGAAATGTATAAAATCGACTTGAGGTGGAACTTGATGTAGAGCACCATGCGGATGAATAATGATTCTAGAATGTAGAATGTTTACCCACTCATTGCTTATGGTAAATGCTGTAGAAGCAGTGCACAGTGTGGCACGTGAATGGCTACCACGCGGAGCATTGCTAGCCAATGAGATATAATTACTAACCCAAAACTACGTGTGTCCAAACGAGGCTGCAAGTTTTTTTGGAGCAAGACTGTATGTAACTAGCTAGTGGTAAAAAAATATAGGTGAGGGTAGTGTGTATATGTGTTCCATTGAATTTAGTTTATATACATATTTTTCCACCTTTGAAGGAGCTGAATGTGAAAGGAAAAGGTTATTGGATTGACAATCAAACCTTATTTCAAATAGAAAAGCAAACACGCTAGAGTTATGGACGTATGTTGCTGAAGTTAATTGCTTTGTGTGAATATCTTTTGGGGTTGGCGAGTGTGGCAGCTCTCGGTGGATGTATGGCAGTGATGATTACTTGTAAGTATATTTCGATGCTTAATTTTAGTGAATGTTTTAGTAGAGTATTAGTAAAGTGGAAGGTCTCGTACTTAAACAGTGATGGTCTTCGTTATTTATAGGTTTCAGATGACATGCATGATTAAGAAGTTTGGGTTAATTGAAGTCATCGGTCACCAATTTATCGTTTATAATTCTCTTATGTTTTGTTCGGATGATGAAAGATTTTTAAAAGAGAATGGGCAGATTTTTTTGTTGTTTTAATTGAGAGAAATAAGAAAGAAGTGAAAGAGAAAGAAAAATGAGTGTGTTATAAAAACATATTTGTCTCTAATAATATATTTATATAGTTCAAAATAAAAAAGTAAATACATTGTTTTATTTTTTTAATGGGTCCTATCAAACTTTTTTCATTTCTCCTACTTAAATCTCTTCACTTTGGGAGAAATTTATTTTTATTGTGGATCTTATTAAACTTTTTTCTCTTCTTTCTCTTTTCTCTCTTTCCAAATAACAAAAAAGTTGATTCTCTCTCACACTACTTTCTTTCTAAAATCACCCTAAACAAATAATGCACTGCTGCTTTAGTAGACATGTATGCTTCATTTGAATGTTGAAAGATTTTGAGAAAAAAGAAGTGGAGTAGAAAGAAGTAGAAAAGAAGAGAGAATGAGTAGAAAATGAATAAATGTTTAAGTTGTTTGGATTTAGAAAAGTTCAAAAGAAGTATAAAAGAAAGAAAAGTGAGTGTGTATTGTAAAGATATATTTATCCTTAATAACGTATTTACATAATCCAAAATTAAAGGGTAGATGAGTCATTTTAATTTTTTAATGGGTATCACAATTTTTTTCACACTTTTCTACTCATTCTCTCTTCATTTAAGGAGAGAGTTTTTTTGTTTTTTGTTTTGTGGGTCTCACATTCCTTTTCTTTCTTCCCTCACTTCTCTCATTTCCTAAGCAACCAAAAAGGTTTATTCTCTCTCACAGTTCCTTCTCACATACTTTTTTCTCTCTAAAATCATCTCAAACAAACAATGCAATAAGGTGCCTATACATAGTGATAGTAGGTAGGAATTCTTGAAATTATTGGTGTTCATAACCAGTTTTGTCCAATTAATTTGACCCGATTTGAAGTTAATTTTAACGAATTCAGAGTTTAGACATGAGACCTAAGATATTTTAAGGACAAGTTTAGTTTATACTTTGAGTCATCTTAAAAAAAAAATTGATTCATAGGAAAATAAAAAAAATACAGAAACAGAGAACTACCCTAACCCATTTCTTGAGAGGAGGGTGTTCAGAGTAGGAGAGGGATCGTTCCAAATACAAGGGGGTTGTATATTATTATTATTGAGTCATCTTAATTTGGTATATTATTATTAAGAATGGTATAATTTTTTTAAAACAATGATGTATTAGTAATAAAACTTTTTGACTTAATGGATAATATTTTATAAAATATAATATTATATTTATATTGATATTATTTATCTTGAAATATATATCATAATATATACCTCAATTGTAATTTTATACCTCTTAAATTCTATAATTTAATTATACATAATGTTAAGACTGATATATTATGTCAATAAATTGAGTTGACCCAATTTTATCCCATATGTTATTGAATTTTATTAGGTCAAATTTGGGTTCAAATAAATACCCAATTAAAACTGTGTCAAATAAAGATAAAGATAAATTCACTTCAACTTGTCGCACTACATGTGCATGAATGTTTCAACCTTAAGTCCACTGCATTGTTGGACTCACCACATCTGAATGTTTTGACTCTCATGAGCATTCACAACACTTGATGAGTTAAGAGAAGAAAGTGTTTATAAACTATCCTTAACTATGAGACTTTTTCATGGAATGTAACAATTGTCTTTCAGTTGAGACTAAGAAGTTTGGCAACTTAGGCTATCTACATTCAAGGTATTATTTGCTTTAACTCTTGTGGACTTTTATAATTTTGTTTTTTAAAAGACCCATTAGTAGTTTAAGGGATGAGGATGTTTATAAATTACTCTTAATCTCAATTCTTAAATTTTTTTTGATGAAATAGAACAATAAAAACGTTAAATTTTTATTGGAAAGAAGCGTGTGGACTGACTCGGCCTTAGTGGGCTTGAAGTCAGTCCAAAACAATATGCTAGCTCAAATTATAGAATTAAGGAACTGAAGTGAAGAAGAATAGAGGAAATATATATTGTGGCATTGTTTCAACGAAATTAGGGAAGACCTAATGAAAACGAAAGTGGTGATAGTGGGACATAAGAAAATAAAAAGCCTTAATAGTGGGACTCACAAGAAGAATGAAGGTAGTGATGCACACACAATTGACAAATAAAAGGGAATACTTGAAGAATAAGACGTGGACGAAATTATTTATTGATAGTTACGCAAATTTACAAAGATCAAGAAAAGTGTCTTAAGTTTCTCATTTAAAAAGTATTAAATCATATCACAATTTAGGTAAAATCTATTTGGATAAAATAGAATCTTGGTCCTTATTTGAATTTTTAATTTTAGTTTTGTCTCTTAAATTTAAAAAATTATTTTAGTTTCTTAAAGTATTTTTATTAGACCAAAATAGTTATTCCATCAATTTTTTGTACTAACAATGTTAATTTTAACTGATATGACATTTCTTACAGTGTGTCATGTGTTATCAAGTTGATTAAGTTAATGTAAAAAATTAATGAAAGGATTAATTTGGTCTAATAAAGATACTTTAAAAAACTAAAATGGAACCTTTTTAACTTAGAGACCAAATTGAAACAAAAAAATTCAGATAAAGAAACAATATTTTAACCAATCTAGTTTCTTCTGCAAACGGGTAAAATCAAACACCATAAATCAATAGAGTGAAACACAGTCCACCGAAGTTGAGTTTATTTTTAACTTTTCTTTAAAAAATGATAAAAACAAATATTTATTAATTTAAATAAATTAAACCAAGATTTAAATATGTTTTTAGTCTTTTAAATTTGGGGTAAGTTTGTTCTTGGTTCTCCAAATTTAAAATTAATCTTTTTAGTTCTTATAATTTGAAAAAAACTTGTTTTAGTCCATCAATACCACCTGAAACATCATTGATAGAGGTATATTGAGTCAATTGTGTAGCATCAACTGAGTTTGGTGTGATGTTTTCGCTAATAAGAACATTAGTAGGTGGGTTTTGTATGACAAATTTAATAATAGGTAAATTTTTTGTGACACATTCACTAATGACATTTAGATAGAGAGATTAAAACGTGATATATAATGACTTCAATATATTTCTAAATAATTTTGGAGTGATCGCTTTAATACCAATTATATATGTAACGTTATCACCTAATAAAACCATGGACCCATTATTTATTTTTCTTTTTTTCAAATCTATATCTATACTTGGTGTGTGCTGCAATTTGTAACTAGCATGGCTTTGATTGATTACTTTATTTTGGAGAGAATCTTCCCCCCGCCCCCCTTTTTTTTCTGATAAAAAAATCTAGTATCCTTTAATTGATAACATCGTTTCCCAACTTTATTTTTCACGGAAATAGAAATAAAAATTCCAGTCCATTCACGAAATAAAAAAGGGTGGTTAACCGAAGTTGGGTTGAGAATCTTCCCCTTACTCAGCATGTGTGACGGTGAGGGGTGTGGGAAGTTGCTTTCCTCGCCACATTTGTCTTTAGCCCTGGTACTATTTTGCTTATACCCCCGCCATAAATGCATCAAAATGAATTGAAAGGCAACAAAAGTTGGTACAATCCCTACTACCCAGACCATGACTGATATGACATGCATGATGCATCTGTTACATCTGCTCTCATCCTGGCCAAGTAAATCAACCAACACAAATTAACAAACCCAAACAAAATATCATAGTTCATTTGTGTAGATTTTAGTCGAGGTAAAGCTATGTGGATACTGATTAGCCAGAGACTATCGCATCCCTATCAGTTGGTACCTATCATAATTATTTATTTCTAATATAGTAGTGGTTGGCTGATATGGTTGAAGTATGCATTATTTTTGTGTATATACTCCAGAGTGCTAGTTTGAATATTGTGGTCCTAATCAGTAATCACTCCTGCACTAAAAACCAACATTTAATAACTCAAAACAATCACATAACAAGCAAAATCGTGACAAACAAATGCCTGAAAAATGTGTCATATACATTCATTCAGCAATGAAAGAATTTTCAATACTTAAGTTTAGGAAATCTGTCTTATGATTATGGGTATCGGCCTATTCCCCCCTATTTCTTTTAATTTATTTATTTTTGAGGTTTCCCGAATAATATAAATTGAAATATGTACTTTGAAGTTTAAGGAACATAAAGTACCAAGTAGAAACAGGGAAGTGTGAGGTGAGGGGATTACTCCACTGTTGAAACATTAGGCTTTTTCCAAGTACTGTACCCAAAGAAAAAAGATAGAACTTGGAAGTGGGATGCTCGAGGCTTACATAAAAACTGAAAAAGGAGTTTGGCTTTGTACAGCCGTTGTCAAGAGTGGACGTGACATGAGGGAGTGGGGAAGGCCCATACGGCGTCAGTGTTATGCCAAAGGCTGTTTTCAGCACATAAAGGGGTTATTTACAGCGCTGAGGGTGCAGAATGTACCCGTTTACCCATCAAACATTCAATGCAATATACCTAAATTATAAGTAAATAAATAAATAAATTCACTAGTAAATGCTCTCACTAGACACGGGTCAAGCTTGTGACTCATTTGTTCATCACCTCATCGTCACATATCGTAGTCATGGACACATTAATTTCTCGAAATCTGACCAACCAATAGCAATTCCACAGAACACCATGTGCACGGTGTTGGTGACACAAGAGTCTAGTACTGTAGCACAACCGAAACAACGATGTTTGTCCCGGGAATAAAAGCAAAACACCACTGTGAAAGAAAAATTAACCGTAGGGTAACAAGAAATGGAGAAAGGGGTTTAAAAGAAGGGAAAAGAATCTGAGTAACTTTATTAAGGAAGAATAAGGGGGGAAACCGACGTAACCGGATTCTCTTGGGTTACTTTATAACGAAGTTGATATTGGTTATGTTTTGTCATTTTCCTTGCAGTGTTCATGCTGGTTGAAGGTGAGTGTGTACGAATATGCTGGCATTGGCGATGGATGTGCAATTATGTAAAATAGATACGGGATAGATAATAATTCATGTAACAAGCAGGGCAATATTAAATTTGGGTGAGGGCAGGGCATTGGGAAGGGGAGAATTTTAATGGACTTTATTATACAGGTACTTTTTGATAGCAACCTAACTCTCCCACTCTCCTTTTCTCAAGAGGTGTGACCAGACCCCACCCCTACACAAAGGAAAAGATTGAACACTTACATCAAACAAACAAAAGGCCATGGTAATGGTAAACCCTCTAAATTATTGGGGAAGACAAAAGAATGAGAAAGAAAGGCACCCCTTCTTTCGCCACTACTACCCCAAACAAAACCGTCCTATTACAAATTGTGGAATGAGAATGCCAATAGCGAGACAAGTGAGTAATTGACCCATCAAACAAACAAACGTAACCCCATGTAATTGTAGAGCGAGTGAGCACTGCCGCTGTGTGTATAGTATGTAAACTCCCCCCAACAGACAGACACGCTACTCAATTATTTCTGTCCATTTCTTCTTCCCATATTGTTCTCGTGTGTTGTGTGTGTCAGTGTTTTAGTGTGTGTGAGTGAGAGAAAAAGAAAAAGAAAGAAAGAAATAGTGTGTTGGGCGGTTTGGTTTAGTTTAACACTTTCAACTTGAAGATGCCACGCCCAGGGCCAAGGCCTTACGAGTGCGTGAGGAGAGCTTGGCACAGTGAGCGCCACCAACCCGTGAGAGGTTCCATCATTCAGCAGATTTTCAGGTTTTGGGTTCTTCTCCTTTTCCCCTTTTTCTCGCCCCTTTTTTGCGCTTGTGCATTCCTCTGAGACTGTTGCACGCCATGTGTTTGATTAGGGTCGTCAACGACGCTCACAGGCCCGCGACGAAGAAGAACAAGGAATGGCAGGAGAAGGTCCCCGTGGTCGTTCTCAAGGCTGAAGAAATCATGTACTCCAAAGCCAATTCCGAGGTTTTTCCTAGTTTCGCAAATGCTCGTGGAATGTGGATTCTTAGATCTTTCACTGTGTTGAGTAAAACCCCTTTTGCTTAATTTCTTGTGATTTGGTTGCTTAGGCAGAGTACATGAATCCTGATACGCTCTGGGACCGCCTCAATGATGCCGTCAACACAATCATACGGAGAGACGAGACCACCGAGACAGGAGACCTCTTGCCCCCATGTGTTGAAGGTACTTCATTTTTCATCTTCTGTGGATCCTCCACTTTAAGCGTCTGTATCAAATAGAATCCTATTTTGATGTGTAATTGTATGTAGTGTAGAGTGAAGAGTAGTAGTTTTGAGATGCCACTGATGTGTTTTTGTTTTTCGTTTTCTGGGTCCATTCTTCATGTTGATCATCACAGCTGCACTAAACCTGGGTTGCAAACCTGTGAGAACTTCCAGAAGTGATCGGCACAATAACCCCAGGACTTACCTTTCTCCAAGAATTCAACCACATCCCTCTGTGCCTCCTAAACCTGTTGGTGGGAATCCCTTGAACTATGCCAAAGCCACAACTTCTGTTGTTTCACCAATTCCTGTATCAGATTCTAGCCATCATACCCACCAGAACAGTAGGGTCATGGGTTCCTCTAGCTACCCCTTCTCGCAAGGCCTCCCTTCTAGTCATCACCAGCCATTGACAATGGAAGCTAGACCCTCATTGAACATGGGTTCAGTTTTCCCTTTGTACTACGGTTTTGAAGCCAGAGAACCTCAACCAAGGACGACCCCTCGAGAAACCACGTGTTCTGATACAATCTTTGTTGGCAGACCAGTCATTCCAGTCCCGGAGCCTTCTGGAATTGGTCTATTGGAAAACTTTTCCTATGGTAGAATCCATCACATTGCAAACAGAATGGCAAAAGAAACTGCTGTAGGCACTACTCAAGAGGAGGCACCGGATAGGGAATGTGATTTATCTTTGAGGCTGGGTCAGTGTCTGCAACCGTGTTCAAGCAGCAAAAGTAGTTCAGCTTATGAAATAGATGATGTTGGTTTACGAGTTTCACCAGAGGGCAGCAAGTTTAGCCATCCATCTTCGCAGAGAAATAGAGAGTTATGTTTTTATCCTAGAGAGACAGGTTATGGTACCCTTGAGTCCTCTTCTAGGAAATGTAACGTAGAGGGTGAAGATCAGAACTCAGAGGCAACTCTTCGGAAGCGCAAAGCACCTTTAGGTAACAACGAGGAGGATGGGCAATTTTGCCGGAATCTAGGGGTCCCATCCAATCGTTTTACTGGTAGGCCAGGTTCGTAGACAGTCTTTCCTGTTGTATCATATATGCATTTGCAATTCTAGATGATCCAAAATGTTGTTTAATCCTCTTATGTAGACTCTTTCTCTTAATGTGTAGCTCTGCTTGTGAAAAATTTTAGAAGCTGGCGTTGAGTTACTAATTGCATTTCTGCCAATGTGAACTGTATATAATTCTTCGCCTGCTTTGTTTAATTTGTGCTTGGCTCTGAAAAAATCAGAAGATGAAAGAATTAAATGTAAACTTCTGAAATGGAGTGTTTAAAAGGAATCATACCTATATCTAGTTAAAGATTAAGAAGAGGTCTAATTTAGATGCTTGGAAAAAATGACTGGTTTATAATCTTTTTACCTGCTACCTTGCTAAGACTCTAATTTGCTGACTGAAATCTGTGTTTTCTGGGTCAAGATTAGCTTTCTTAAACCCAAATAGGCTTCTGGCATATAGCGATGTCTATTTATGCAAATTATGAAGCTACATGTCCCAAGGTGCGGTTTTTTATTAAGTTGTCAGAGACAAGCAACTATAGACAACTTTTGACATTAAAATTAATAAACGGTGGTTCTACAATTGTACAATGTACCCTCCAAGAACAACAGCATGGATGCGCCAGCTTCTCGAGCCATTGACAATACAGTTTTTAAACATCATAGAATCTAGCTCCCAAAATCTATATCTGAATCATAGTTTTAATATCGGGCAGGAAGCAAAGGACATGCTAATTTTTGTGAAATGGTGTCATCTATGATTTTCTTGTCAAGGCCTTCTCAATTGATGAGGGTTGGTTGCTAATGAGGAAAATGTTCACAATATATCTCATTTTTTGGTGAGGGTGGGTAAGGAAGATAAGAGAGGGAAAAAAAATTGATTGATTTTTATTAAAAATAAATAAATTGATTGATGTATTGGTGTAATAAATGATCTGATAAAAAATGGAAAGGAAAAAATAAAGTAAATATGACATGATAGAGAAACTGATTGTTTGGTTGAACAAGCGGGAAATGAAGGTATCAGGGCTTGACCAATCTCAAAAAGATTGGTCAACTTTGTAGAAAGATCGAATGAGCAATTCTTAGGTGGATATTGTTACCTACAATAAACAATCTGTGCATCAACATTAAATACGGGTTCTGCTGTTTGGATCAGAAATGCAATTATTTCTTAAGAGTGCCTTTACACCTGTCAACTATTGAACTGCTCGCCTAAAGATTTTCTCAAGATCCTGTGTACTTGTCTGATCCATGGACCACATTAGCAGTCTCTTTGCTTGGATATGGACAAGGAAGCAGTTTGCAGTCTATCCGTCCAAAGTGCATTAGGAGGGAGTTTCAATACATCATAAAGAATAATAATAAACTTTGAGATGTCTCCTGGGATGATTAGCAAAATTTCCTGCCATGCCCGGGGCCGATTTAAGATGGGCTCTTGGTCCTTACATTTGGCGAAATAGACGTCCAAGGGGGGGTTCTCTTTTTTGCTTATTAAGAACCATTCTTAATAAGAACTTTGTATGCTGCGAAATATTTTTGGGATTTGTTAAGCACAGGTGTTTAACATGATAGTGGGTCTTAATAAATTATTTTTAATAATAATGTTTATATGATTAAAAATAAAAATAAGATATATTTATGAGAGAAAAAAAATAAGAAATGTGTAATTTTGAGATTCATTTAAGATACGTAAAAAGTTACAAATAGCAATGATAGGTTGGAGAAATTAGGTGTTTAAATTGGAAAAGATAAAAATGATTGATATGTATAAGTGAGATCTACTTAATAATTCTAATGAGAGAATTTGGATTGGAGATGTCTTGAGGCGTTAATGGTCTACCACAAAACTGAAGAAAGATAACTGCTGTTAGGGGTTAATTGATCAACTTGGAGTCTTTTTATAAATATTTTATAAAAATGAGGTTTTTTAAAAATAAATTATTGTCATTTTAATTATTGACTAGTTAAACTTGTTAGTTTGATTAGCGAAATGCATGTTATGTTAGTATTTATTTAATTTTTTATACGCCACGCAAACTGGCTAGTCAAACTAGCAAAATATTAATTAGTTGGTCAAACTAGCGAGTTTATGTGGCATTTTACACTGATGTTTAGTTAGATTAAAAAATTACACGTTTTTCTTTAAAGTTGCAACTCTCACTAGCGAGTTTATGAGAGCCCGTCAAATGTCGCATCTGGATATATTGTGCAAGTCTTATTAGCTAATTTATGAGAGTGTGCCAAGTGTTGCAATTGGGTATATTGTTCAAGTTTTACTAGCTAATTAATGAGAGAGCGCTAAGTGTCGCATTTGGATTTATTGTGTTACTCTTACTAGTTAATTTATGAGAGCGCGCTACATGACACTTGACAAAAAAGTATTTATTTATTTTGACTTAACAATAGGTTAAAATAAAATTTGAATTAAATAAAACAATAAACATAAATTAAATTATAATTAGATAAAACAATAAATTATAATAAAATTAAAAGTTTAAAAATAGATTTAAATAAATTATAATAATGTTTATTAAGTTAAAAATAAAAATGCCTTTTTATTTATTTTTAACTTAAGAATAAATTTCTTTATCCGTATGATTTTTATTTTTAAATTATTTTTAAAATTTATTTAATATGTTAAATTAAAATCTTATTTAAATCTATTTTTAAAATTTTAATTTTATTATAATTTATTATTTTATTTAATTATAATTTAATATATGTTTATTATTTAATTCAAATTTTATTTTAACATATTGTTAAGTTGAAATAAATGAATATCTTTTGTCAGGTGCCATGTGACGCGCTCTTATAAATTAGCTAGTAAGATAGCACAATAAATTCGGATGTGACACTTAGCGCACTCTTATAAATTAGCTAATAAGACTTGTACAATATATCTGATTGCGACACTTGACGCGCTCTCATAAACTTGTTAGTAAGACTTGCACAATATACCCAAATGCGACACTTGACTCACTCTCATAAACTCACTAGTAAGAGTTGTAACTTAAAAAAAAATGTAATTTTTTAATCCAACTGAATATCTGCATGAAATGCCACATAAACTCACTAGTATAACCAGCTAATTAATATTCTGCTCGTTTGACTAGTGAATTTACGTGGCATATAAAAAATTAAAAAATACTGATGTGGCATGCATCTTGCTAGTCAGACTAGCGAGTTTGATTGGTCAATAGTCAAAATAACTTCATGCCAGTAATTTGTTTCAAAAAGACCTCATTTTGATGAAATGTTTATAAAAAGACTCCAAATTGGTCAATCAACTGTTGTTACGGGTCCTCCTTGACTTTTGTTCTGAAAAAATAATTTTTGGTTAGGCATAATATATTATAGGTGTTCAAATTATTATTTGACTTGTGGGGGTCATATTAAAAAGACAAAACTTAAGTATAATTTCTTAATTATTTTTGGTACTTTTTAAATTTGAATTAGAGTTTTATTTTGATAATTTGTATTAAATTTTAATGTAATTTTTTATTATACATATTATTGAGGAAAAATTTTAATTTTAATTAAGAACACTACTAAAAGTATTTAAAAAACTTTATCTAATTTTTTTCTATTAAAAATGCACCCACGATAACTTTTGTTGTACATGACAAATAAGAATTTAATAGATGTGGCAGGCGCCTTAGGAAAAAAAAAATATTTTTTAAAGTGGGGGACTTCTTTATCAATTTTTTTCGATAATCAATCAGTCTTCAGCCACCGGAGGGGCGTTTATGAATTCAGTGCTGCCGAACCCCCGTTAAAGAGTTATGACACATCTTTTATATAAAAAAAAAAACATATTATGACACATCATCAGATGGAAAATTAAATATCTTCATAGATGGCTATAGTTAATGAATCTTAAAAACGGTTGCTTCTTAAAGATTGCATGTACTTGTTTTTAAATATTAGTTACACAATTTATAATGATAAAATGTTTATCTTTTGCACAAACATTTATATTAAAAAAATTGGAATATAATTATGAATTTATCTAAGAAATTAAGTCAAATCCTATCTCATTATATAAATTAGAATAATTATTTTGTATAAAAATATTTTTAGCTTTCATTTTTTATTGAGAATATTTTAATTGTCATTCTTCAAGGAAAATGTTTTTAGAGATTTTTTTAACCTCTTATATCTTTTAATCTATCATTTTCAATATATTTAATTTTAAAATAAATTTTAATATTTTTTTAAAAAAATATCATTAATTAGAATAGCATTATATCACAATATAAGTTATATATTATAAATTGAAAATATAATTTATATGTTCAAAAATATTTATATATTATAGATTTTAATTATAATTTATAATATAATTTAGCAATTTGTTAACGTATACACACTTATTTTTTATTGGAGTACATTAGCAAGTTATAACTACAATGTATCGTAAAATACACCACAGTGTAGCTTGCTAACATATTTCAACTAAAAAATAAGTGTATACGTTAGTAAATGCTTGTGTGGTTTGCTAATGTACACACTTATTTTTTAGTTGGAGCATGTTAGCAAACTATAACTACAACGTATCTTAAAATACACTTATGATGTAGCTTGCTAACGTACTCTAACTAAAAAACAAGCGTGTATACATTAGCAAATCCTTATAATTTATATTATAATTTTAAAAGTATTTATTTATTATAAATTTATGTTATATAAAATAAAGATTTATTCTGTATAATATACAAATTAAAATACTAGTATTAATAAATATACATCACTCTTTATTTTATCTTATTTTCATTTAATTTTATTTATATTTCTTTCTTTTTTATTATATCATTTACTACATTTATCACTTTTTCTCTTTATTTTATTCTATTTTTTTTATCTCGCATCTTCCGGTTCAAATTTACCCAAAATGAGATTCACGTTGAATATTATCCTTAGATTTGTCAACGTCATGCAGTAGTAGTAAGTGTTCCCATTGATTTTACAAATTCGTATTACCTATCCTGAAGGTGGCATTGATTGCTATATGTTGCTTGGTTACCCTGTGTCAGTTTGGTTGGGGTGAAGTAGACCGGAAGAGATGTGAAGAGAAGAAAATTGCACCAACTTCTCTCGTTTGGTGAAGGAGAAGTGGCAAGAAAATTTTAAAATATTGGTAGGACCCACACCTTTTTTTATCCCCCCTTCTATGAGCAGAAATGAGCCAAGATATGTTAATACCTTTTGTTTTTTTGGCTGTTCGCTGCTGGATTAATGTGGCAACTAAATCGATTTGCATGTGCAAGTAAACCGATAATAATTTGTGGGGTTGAAGTAAATCAATTTGCATGTGAAAGTAAATCGATTTTGTAGTTAAAGCAATATTTTTATTTCAACTGAAAATATGTAAAAAATAAATCGATTTGCTTGAAATATTTTTGTAGTTAAATCGATTTGTATTTAGATTTGCATTTGAAAAGTAAATCGATTTTGCATGTGAAAGTAAATCAATTTGCAATATTTTGTAGTCAAACCGAAAGCATGTATTTAGCTTTTAAGGGTAAAATAGTATTTTACTTATAATTAATTTTTTTTTTTCAAACCAAACAATCTCATAAATTTATTTTTACTCTATTTTTTTTTATTTCTCTTCAATTAAACAATCTTAATTTTTATTTTATTTTTCACCTATTTATTTTTTCTCTTGTTTCCTCACCTTCTCCTCTTTTCTTCTTCTATTTCATTTCTTTTTACCAAACACATCTTAATAATGTTATCATCATTAGTCACCCTCAACGCACAGCATATAGACAATTTACATCAATCAAAATAATATTGACGGATCCTGTTGTCCGGGGATTGATGTAACCTGGCACCTTCACAAATAAATCAGATGAGCATGGACCTTCTGCTCAGTCTTCTCTGCATTGAATTCTTGAATGAAAAGGCATGTTGAGATTGAGAGTGGGAATGATGGGACAAATCTTTTTAAATTTTGCTTTAAATAGACCTAATTTGTTTCCTAAATTTAAGGCTTCATCTATCTACTGGATATCAAATTTTATTTAAGGTTTTGTTTGGTAGAAAGGAGAGAAATAGGGTAGATGGAAATATATAAAAAATAAGTTAAGAAGTGAGAAATAGATATGAAATGATTTAAAATTTTAAGTTGTTTGGTTAGAGAGAAATAGATAAGAAATAAGAAAAGATAAATATGTAAATGAAAATAGATAAAAAATAGAGTGTAAATAAGTAGTAAAACCCACCAATTTTTTAAACTTCTCCACTACATTTCTCCTATACCAAACAATGGAAATTTTCAAAATTTCAAAAATTTCTTTACTCTCCATGCTATTTCTTAACTACCAAACATAGTGTAAGGTTTGGCATGAATAAAGTCTAATCTGGCCTATACTATTTTGTAATGAGAACATTTTTCCTTGTAATAAGATTTTATTTTAGAAATAAAAACTTTTAAATAAGTTAAGAAACTTAGTTTTAAATAAATTAATAGACCTAAGATTTTATATAAACTAATAATTTTATACTTTTAAATAGACTAGGTATAAATATTAAATTATTATTATTATTATTTAAATAATTTAATTTGTTAAGGGTAAAAGTTTTTATAATAGTCTAAAATTTCACTTTATAAATTTCAACTTTTCGTGTTACACATAGTTTAATAAAATTTGTATTTTACTGATAATTCTTAACATAGAATAGATAATTTTCATAAAAATTATTTGTAAATGAAAATTAAATACATATATAATCTCACTTCAATGACTTACATTTTATGCGTATACAAAATCATTATTAAAACAAGAATTTCACGTGAAAGATTATAAACACAAAATGAGAGAAAAAAACAACAACTATGCAAATAGACAAGAAAAGTAAGTAAAAAGCTATGAAAATAAGCAAAAAAAAAATGAAAAAATATTCAATTGAGCAAAAAATATACAAATGACTAAAAAATTGGGTGTAAAAAAATTACGCAAATGGGCGAAAAAATTAGTAGAAAAATTATTTAGATGAGCAAGAAAAACGTGCAAATAGACAGAAAAAATGAAAAAGAAAAATCATTCAAATAAGTAGAAAAAAGTATGCGAATGAGCAAGAAAATGAGTAAAAAATTATGTAAATGGGTGAAAAAAATAGGTAAATAAAAGTAATTCAAATCAATGAAAAAATTACACAAATAGACAAAAAAGAAAACACAATAAAAATGGACAAAAAAAATATCATTTGAATCAATAGAAAAAATAGATGCAAAAAGTGCAAATCAGAAAAAAAAGAAATAGACAATAATCAAAAATTTTAATTTTTAATTTGATAAACTTTAGATAATATAATATTATTTACTATTATAATACAACATATACAATATATCATTGTACATATATGTTATTATAATAATGCATGAATGTATGTGTGCACTGTACTTGCGTGTGATATAATAATACTAATATAGTGTAATAGTAATGTATATAATATATGATGTGATAATTTTGAAAATAAAAGTAGGATAAAAAGAATTTTAATTATAATATAGATAAATTATTTCGAAGAAATATCTTAATCTAATTAATTTATTTAATAAATAAATTTTATCCTGGTCTAAATCTAATATATGTTACTAATGGACCACCGTTATTCTCAGTGAATCTATTATTTCTATTGAACACATGTTTTTCCTAATCCATCAAGATAAATAGCTTAATGAGATAAGAATCGATAGTGATAAAATTATTATTTTTGTTCAGAATAATAGGTAACTGAGTAATTTTTTATGTTTATTATGTTTTTAGGATGTTTGTTTTATATAAAAATCAATTCCTACCACTGAGCGTGTAGATCAACTGACGGAGAGTTGTTCTAACTTAACCAGTGGTCTAAGATTGAGTCCTGTGTATGCAGCTATGTTAAATACTCAGAAGAAGAGCTTTGCCGTCTATAGTAGTCCTATCTAGCTTGAGCAAAATTGCTTCCAGTGGAAGATACTATAGTCTCTACCAAAAAACAAAATCAATTTCTCTTGTCATCTATATGTTTTAATATAATATTAATGGGTGAAATTAATTAAAATACTCATTTTAATTATATTTAATTATTCAAAATAATTCTATTTAATTTTTAAATAATAGTTTATCATTAAGTGTTGTTAATACAATTATTTTATTGTTGACTTTTGGCTTGTCTGTGTTTGTTTCGTCGTTCCCTAACCATAAATTGTAAGTGGACAGTTTAACCTGATTACGCTGCAATTTTTCAATAAATAAAACACTGTCTGAGGCAAAATATGACATCAAACACTGTCTGAAGGTAATTATAATTAGAAAATAAGTTTATATTTTATGATTTTTTAGTAATAATGATGCTAGGAAAAGCAAAATTAAAACCAAATGAGAGTCCCTTTATACTCCTCAAAAGAGAGAGAGACCCTTTATAACAGTATTGGTAAAAGGTAAAATTATTATTTTATTATTAAGTTTCTGTTGAGGATAGCCGTTGATCAGTTTCTATTAATCAGTTAAAACATGAGTTAGTTAGGACAACCAGCTTGGTTGAATCAGTGAATCGATAGCTAAACATATTCTGAGTTGTGTATATTAAAATTCATTTATTCTGATAATTGATTCGTTTTTATTTCAATAGTGTAATTTTTTTTTTCTGAACCATATTTAATTTATTCTTTTAATTTTTTTTATTTTGGTGTGGCTCTGTAAGTTTTTTGTTTTATTTTGTTTTTTTTTTTAACTTAATCTTTATGTTCAACTGTGATGGTTTTTAATCATTAGAAATTGTGTAATTTTTTTAATTGTGACAATTTTTTACTACTACTAAAATTAATAAATTCACAAAAATATCAAATTTAAATAATAAAATAAGTAAACGACCAATATATAACAAAATAAAAATAATTTTTTTTTTAAAAAATGAAATTAAAATATCAAAATATTAACTTTTGTTACTGTAAAAAGTAAATTACATTGACACTTTCTTAGATTTTTTCAAATTACACATAATTTTTTTTTTAAACGTTTACAATAATCTCCCTTATAGAGATATACGATTTAATGTTTTTCAAACAATTAAGGGAGGTTAGTGTAATGTATAAGGGATGTTAGTGTAATGTTTTTCAAATAATTAAGGAGATTAGTGTAGAATAGAAAAAAGAAGAGATATCGTGTGCAATCTAATAAAATTTCAGGGGGTATCAGTGTAATTTACTCTACTACAAAATATGCTGGAGATCCCACATTGACTAATGATATTGTCAAAATAATGTATATAAGTGAGAGGACGACATTCACCCCTTAAGTTAGCTTTTGGGATTGAGTTAGGCTTAAACTCAAATTCTAATATGGTATCAAAGGCTCAAAGCCCAGGAAATAGCCAAGAAAAACACACGGCACTGTTGGGGGACTAAACTTGTTTCTTTGTGGTGAGATAGTAGATGCATAAGTGAGATATCCAAAGACTCTGGAGAAGGAGTAATCTAGCTCGCTTTTGCATAACAACTAACAAGGTCATTGTTGATTAAGGATGAAAGATAGGGTTTTATTAATGAGAAACACTGTAGTGGTGATACATTCTTCCCAGTTGAAAGGTAATTTGGCTTGGAAAATAAGAGCACATACAACATTTAGAAGGTGTTGATGTTTGTGCTTAACAACCAAATTTTGCTTTGGTCTACATGGGCAAGAATTTGGTGTATAGTCCTTCATGCTATAGAAAGACAAGTAGCAAAAATTCTTTGGTATTATTAGATTGCATATTCTTAATGGATATGGCAAATTGGGTCTGCACAAACTTAAAAAATGGTTTAGTTAAATGTGGTGCCTTTGACTTGTGTTGTATTAGATGGATCCAACTAAATTTGGAACCATCATTGACAATAGTAATGAAATAATTCTTGCCATCATGTGTGCAATGTGTAAATGGTCTCCATATATCACATTGAATCAAAATAAATGGATGGGTGGAAAAATTATCATGAGACACAAACGATAGTCTTTTTTGTTTTTATAAAGCACATATTTCATAACATAATGAAAAGGGAATTTTATTACTATGTATTTTAAGAACAAAGTCAAATGTGTGTCCTAGTCTAGCATACCAAAATGTGGCATTATTTTCTTTGACGGAATTACAATTAGGCATAGGTACAACAGACATTTTAACACTTAATTTAGTAGAGTTAGAAGAACACAACTTGAAAGCATGTGAGTTGACTTCATAAAGGTATTGATCATGGACAAATCTTCCCTTGCCTATCTCCTTCAACTTCTGTTTGTCCTAAATGAAGAAAATGTCATCAAGAAAGATAATTGAGGTTAGTGTTCTATAACAGAGACCCAATAGAAAGAAGATTCACATGAAAAGATGGATTGAACAATTCATTTTCAAGTGTTAAAATGGACTTTAGTTAACACTGCCATATAATTATTTGGTAGTGTGACATATTTATTGGATAAAGGAATGTGTGAATGAAAGGTTGCCAAAGAATGATAAATATGTGCAGTGGCACATCAATCAATGATCCAAGTGTTATTAGAATTAACAAATTTTGGATGAAATATTGAACAATTCATACCAATATTTGAACGATCCTTTATATTGTAGTCTTTAACATTGGCTTTAACCATTTGGTTTTGCAAGAATGAAATCAAATGTAGACATTGTTGTCGACTTGTTGATGGCTTACTAAATGGAAGCGATGAATTTTGATCAGTAACAAGATGAACTATATCTTGTTGAGAAACTCGATTCTTCTTGTAACCTGGGGTATTCGTGAAGCTTAAAACATTTGTATTTGACAAGTCCAGGCACGCCACAATGGCCACACATAGGAATGTCCTTCTTGTTGGATTTGAATTTTGCATTTTGATGTGAGGTCCGAACAACATATGTAATTTGATTATGTACAATGTTGCTAGAGTTTCCAACTTCTTGTTGTTTCTCTTCTTAAAGAATTAAGGAGAACACATGGTTGATAGAAGGAATAGGTTCCATGAGGAGAGTTGGACCCTTTGATATGATTGAAACTCTTATTAAGGCCCATTAAGAAACAAACAACATACTTATTGTGCGAATGATTAAGAAGTGGTTGAACACCAACACATTTGCAAGTGTGAATTGGCCTATATTCACCAAGTTCTTCCCATAGGGTCTTTATCTAGGTGAAATATTGACTGACTGAGAGTTGCCCTTAAGAGCACATAATGAGTTCACACTTGAGCTTAAATATACGAGGGTCATTATGTTGAAGGAATCATTCCTCAAAGTCATTCTAAATGTTAATGATTATAGATGAATATATGACACTTGTAGTAATTTTCTTGGAGATAGAGTTTAGAAGCCAAGATGCAACACTATTGTTGTTGCATAATCATGTATGATATAGAGGATCTAATTTAGGTAGAGGAATAGTTGAACCATCAACAAACTCAATCTTGTTTCTTGCTATGAGTGCCATTTTCATAATTATTTTCCAAGAATTATAATTATCCCCAAGGAGTGGTTGAGACACCAATACTAGACTAGGGTTGTCTAAGGGATGTAGAATGAAAGGACTGGTATGTTCTTCCGTGCCAAGAACAATTGAATGCAAAAAGGAAGAAAGAAAACAAAGAGATGAAACATAGTTGGCAAGAAGCAAGGAAATTCACTCTTGTGATATACCACATTGAAAGGAAGAACTTGGAGAAACATATCAAATACAAGTTTCCAATCTAATAAAGTTGAATCATAAGAGAAAGGAATTTTTTTATTAATTATGTATGTCCTTCGATATTTATAATAACGATGTTGCATTCTAACAAACTTAGCTTTCCTAACCAAAAGAAACAAAAAAATAAAATATATCATGATAGAAAGATTTAATTTTAGTAAGTGTAATAAAATATTATAATTTATAAATTTGTAATATATTTTTTCCATGTAAACAAAGATGAATTTAATTTAAATGTATTGATAGTGTAAAAGATTGTTATATAGTTATTCAATCACAAATTGTCATGTATGATAAGTTTATTAACTTTTATAATAATTATCTTAAAAGTCAACTAATTTAATATGTCAAAAATTTATAATATATGACAAGTTTGTTGAGTTTCATGCTTAGTATGATTCTCTCGTATGTTAAGTTTGTTGACTTTTATAGTAAAAATATTTTTTAATTGGTTAACAATGTAAAATTTTTTACACTAACAACGTATAGAAATTAAACTCAACAAACATAATATAACTAGTGTAATTAATTGTGTCCTAAATGGGTGTTCAGTTTATAATCTACAATTTTTTACATTATTATGTTTTTTAATGTATTTCTTAATTATTTTTAAATTTTATATAAGTATGAATATTAATATATATTCAAATAATCTTATATTTATGCATGCCTTATATCATTTTAATTTATATAAATATTTGTTTTAAAAACTATTATCTTTATAAATATATTTGCATTTGTATATAACTTAAATATATGCATAATTTTAATAAAAAATATAAATAATAAAAAATATTTTATATTACACTTTGTAATTATTAGTTTTTTCTTTAAAAAAATATTTCCATCATAAAGGAAAGAAATGCCTAATATCAAGTACATCAATTATAAAAGAAGGTTTCTGTCTAGATTTCATTGATTTTTTTATTTCATAAAAATATATTAGGATATTTAATTAAATTAATTAAGGTGATTATAACAAGCATATATATAGTAATTTGTTAATGTATACATACTTGTTTTTTAGTTGGAATACGTTAGTATTTTACACCGTAGTTCTATTCTAAGATATATTGTATTTATAACTTACTAATGTACTTCAACTAAAAAATAAGTGCGTGTACGTTAGCAAATCCAACAAGTATTTCTTAACGCACACACACTTTTTTTTAGTTAGAGTACGTTAACAAGTTATATCGTAGGTGTATTTTAGATACATTATAGTTATAACTTGTTAACATATTCCAACTAAAAAATAAGTGTGTATACATTAGAATATCTCATATATATATATATATATATATATATATATATATATGATTAGGATCTATTGACACTAGATGTCAAAATTAGTCAAATTACACTTTTAATAACTTTTTGTAAAATACAAATTTAATCGATCTAATCATTGAATTTGATGTTCTTATTAATTATATTATATTATATATATATATATATATATATATATATATATATATATTACGGTAGCATAATAATTTATCATCAAGTTTATCATTATAATATATATTTATAGTAATTATTATCAAATCATGATAATAAATAAAAAATTTCATAATTATAAAAAAAATCTATAAAATCTATTAAATTGATTACCAACAGATCTTTCAAAGGAAATTAAAAATCTCCATGACAGATCAGGATATGCTTTTGTAATCATATGCGCCACACAAAAAAAATTAATTACCACGTCACGTAAAATCAAAATCTATTTAAGATTTAATAATTTAATTAATTAATTTAATCATATACTTGTTATAATCACGTAAATTACTTTAATTACATATAATAATGTATTTTTATAAATTAAAAAATAAAAATAAATATTGATGAACTTTAGGTAGAATCTTCTTTAATAACATACGATTGATTGATATGTTAAAAAAAGTAAATATAATATACTTTGTTTAAATCTTTCCTTTTTTTTTTCTTTATTATAGTTGTGATTATTTTAAATTTATTATTTTTTATAATGCAGTGGTGTCGTGTGAGCCCTTTATTATTTTAAGAGAATTTTGTTCACAAAATATAATGTGATAGTTTAATTAGGTTGTCCTTTTTAATTTTATCATTATTTTAGTCTTTTCATTTTGGAAAATTTTAATTAATTTTGTCTTCACATAGTTTTATTGATATATGTTAAAATCACAAGTACTATTGGGGGTGGGTGTTCGTAGGATAGATTTATCTTTATCCACAACCAATTCAAAAATTTCGCAAGCCATTTATGTAAACATGAATTGCACTTGATTAAGACATAATAATACTCTCTCTAGACTCAATTATAAGAAAAATTAATTAATTTTTGAGCTAATTAAGAAAATTAATTAATATCATTTAACTATACTAATCACATTTAAAAAATAAACTTTCTTTCCTAAAGTATCATTCATTGAAACTTGATATGAAAAATAAAAGGAGTCATTGAAAATAAAATTTGAATTAATTGAAGGATATTTTTGGGATGATATCATTAAATAAGGTGAAAGTAGTTAAAATTTGCTTATATTTGAGTCTACTAAGCCTTTTTTCTTTGTTATTTATAATTGATTTCGAAGGGAGTACATAAGACCTATGTTCTGAAAACTGGATTAGATCGGTCGGTCGGATCGAAAAACCAGTCACCTGAATGATTCAAATAAATCACAGAACCGACTTGAAGAAAAATTAGTCAAAGAATTGGAAAACTGGTCAAAAATCGGCCAAAAATCGGTTCACAATGGGTCAAAAAAATGCTTAATACAACATTATTTTGATTTTTTTCTTAAAAAAAATATAAACCAACTTAAAGTATTTATCATTTTCTTTTTTATTTTAAATATAAACTTATTTTTATTAATAAATGTTGATGTGTATAGTTAAAATGTATACTAAAGTATCATGACATATTTGATTTACACTTTTGTAGGTATTGTAAATGTAAAAAACATATAAAATTATGTTTTTATTTTTAATTTTTAGTATTATAAAATTATAATATTATTTTTTAATATTATTTTAAGTATTATTTAATTATTATTATTATTATTATTTTATTAATATCAGTTCGACTACGGTTCAACCACAGTTGAACCTTGAACTAGTGCCTTAACCGGTTCAATGACTGGTCCAGGTTTTAAAAATATTGCATAAGAGGATACTATGTCAACTTAATTTATTAACATACTATAATAATATTTGTATTATGTAAAATTAAACTATATAATTCAAAAAAATAAAATTATAATTAAAGTATATTTTACAGTATATATTTTAAGATAAATAAAATCAAAATTAACATAATATCATATTATACAAAATATTATTCATTGAATCAAGAAGTTTTATTATTAATATATATATTTTTTTAAAATTCTTTTTAAAAAATAGAACCGTAGACCGAGTTAAGACAACTTAAAGTATAACCAGAATTTATTTTCAAAATACATTAAATATAATTTCTAAACCAGGAATCTGTCAAAATTAATTTTGATTGGAATCATATTATTCAGACGAAATGAGTCACTAACACCCTATTAGGAGGAGACAAAAGGATAATTCGATTTCTTTTAGCTTCCTATTCATTTTTTTCCTCAACGAATATTGGATTGGTAAGCCCAGTATGTTGGATTTTTGGGCCCAAAATGGTGTACGAGAGAAGATATTTGAAGCCCACTTACATACTCTTTAACCTAAGGCCTACTTTTCAAATCACCCAAGTCGTGAGGAATTCTTCTATACCAGTTAAGATAATGTGTTTAATAAAAAAAGAGTTTAATGATCATGACAGTGTAAAGTAATTTTATACTATCATCCAATCACAAATCACCTTTTATTGTAAGTTTGTTGACTTTTATAATAAATACTTTAAAAGTCATATTAATGGTGATTTCTGATTGGATGATGGTATAAAACTTTTTACATTGACAGTGCATGACCATTAAACTCATAAAAAAAATAATAGGATAAAAAAATTATATGTTAAAAAAAATCTCCAAAGAAAATACAAAGTGGGAAAACAAAAGAAAAAAAAGGTAAGTAACGTATGAAATGAAAAATAAAAATTATGGAAAATGTAAATTAAAATTACCATAAATTTACTTTTATATATTATTTATTTATTAATAAATTATATGATAATACACTGCATTTAAATTCAAAAATAATTAAAATATAATGATAATATACAATGATTACATCGTTATAAATTTTTTGTTCTATAATATTAACATTGAAAATTATTTGAAAATTCTTATTATTGACACGTGTATTAGAAAAAATGACCTTATCATGTTCTCTCTCTATATTTAATAAATTATATGATAAAACATATACATTTAAATTCAAAAAATAATTAAATATAATAACAATATACGATGATTACATCGTGTTAAAATTATTTGTTCAAAAATATTAACATTGAAAATTATTTAAAAATTATTCTTATTATTTACAGATGCATTAGAAAGAAAAAACTTTATCATGTTTTCTCTCTCTCTCGCTCTGTTTGTAGGATGTATATTGTGAGATTTTTTTTTATGCAATAGTGAGGAAAATAATATTAATTGTTAGATCTTATCATAAATGATCAAGATTAAAACACATATGTCATTTGAGTTTTATAAAATGTCACTTGACTTTTCTAAATAATCACATGACATTAAATTTTAACTATCCATGTATGTTTGTATGGTCTAAATTTACTCTTCCCATTCTCATACAAAAATAGTTCTCATTAGTTATGCCCCCGTAGATGTAGCCAAATGGGTCAAGTTAGCCGAGCCAACCAAAACCCGCTTAATGAAATGGTTGATTTGCATTTTAAATTTTGAGCCTAAATTAAATGCCAATTTTTTTAGCCTAATCTAATCATGACTCAATTCAAACTTAGCCAACAAAAACCTACCAAAAGCTCGAAAAAAATTAGACTTTCACTAGGTTTGGGCTTCATTTTAGAGGTTCTAATGGCTAGCCTGCAACTCACATTAGGTTGGGGAGCCCATTTTGCCACATTTATGCCCTATATGTGTGTGTTTGTAGCATATCCAGTGAGAGGTGAGAAAAGTTAATTTTTGTCATACAAGCATCCATGAATAGTCAAGACTGTTTTAATCATGGTAGTTAGAATCTTAAGAATCATATAAGTCAAATCTCGATACGATATCAAATTGAAGGTTGGTGATACAAATCGTAATGTGAGTTATATTTTAGTATGAATCATCTTTTGTATCATGCGAATCATAGTCAAATCGTGTGTTTTGCAATTTTCAAGTAGATGTTGTGATTCAAAATACATAGGTTACACAGTTTGAACATGTTGTGTTTAGTGCGCCTTGATTTAGAAAAATTTAGTTTTTTTTTCTTTTTCAATTTTTTAAGAGAGAGGGAAAGTGACAAAAAGTTCTATCCTAATAACCTTACATATTTAGAAAGTCTTTTCATTGTTCAGATTTCATAATATAAATATAGCTACTATATGCTAGTGCCTTTTTAAAGTTGATTCATTTCAATGAATGCTTTTTCTTTCACTATGCATGTACGGTGCCTTTTTTGGAAGCTTTTGCCTTCCACTATGCATCTATGAAATATGCAAAACATTCCTAATTTATGGACCCCCTTGGCTCAAAGTTCAAACCCATTGTTTCAAAGTAAACCCTTTAATTCTTTTGTCTTATTGAAATATTTGATTGACCCCTCCCTTGTCATATTTGAAATACCCATTTACTTTGTCCTACTCCAAAATTTCCTTTGGAAGATCAGAGACCCATTTGTAGTGTTGGAATGAGCTCTGACTTAAGTCCATGTGCGTTGGATGTTGCATTTTTATTTTAGTGGTGCAATGGGTTAGACAAAGCAAAAAAAAGAAACAAATATCACGTGGAGTGATGGTGAGAGCGTTCCAGCCCATAGGCATTTTTTAGTCAAATGCAAATATTATTCTTATACTTGTTAGGGTGGTGTTGTAAGAATGAAACATCACTTTACTGGAACAAAGGAAAATGTTAGTGCTTGTACCTCCATCCCAAATGAGGTTAAAGATATTTTTTCAACTGTTAGACAATGAAGAAAAGGATAAAGAGGCAAATAGTAAGACTGTTTTCAAGAAGTGAGTACTCAAGATAAAACAAAAATAAAAAATAAAAAAATTGGAGTCATTTACCAAGAATAGGAAGGAAGGAATTATGCAGTAAAAAACAATGAATGAAATGCTCAAAGATAGGAAGTTGGTAATCCAAGGCATTTGCAAATGCATCATGGTAATGTTTTGTCATTTAATTTGGTAAGAAGTTTCTTATTTGTCCAAATGTTGAAATTTGTTGGTGAATATGGACTGGGTTCAAAACCTCCTAATTATCAATAAGTGAGAATAACTTATTTGAAAAAGGTAGCTGACAACATCCAAGCTAATTTGGAGAAATACAAGATAAAATGGGAAAAATGAAGTGGCACTTTGATGTGTGATGATTGGATAGATGGAAAAGGTATGCCACTTACCAATTTTTTGGTTAATAGTATAAGTGGGATTGTTTTCTTAAAATCTATTGATACTTGTGATGTGATTAGGGATGTCAACCAAATGTTTGCATTATTGGATTCAATGGTATAAGAAATTTGGGAGGATAATGTAGTGCAAGTTGTGACAAATGGTGCTTCTAATCTTGTGGTAGCTAAAAAAATGTTGAAGGATAAGAAAACAAAATTATTTTGGTCTCTTTATGCAACTCACTGCCTTGATTTAATTCTTGAAGACATTGGACAACTTTTGATATTTTATAATACCATTGCAAATGCTAAAAAAGCTACAACTTTCATTTATAGCCACTAAATTTTTATAGAAAGCATTCTAAAGGAAGAGAGTTCGCTAGACCAATCATCACAAGGTTTGCAATAGCTTATCTCACCCAACAATGTATAATACAACAAAAGAATTCTTTCCAATCTATGTTTGCTTCAAAGGAATAGGCATGGTAATTATGCTAATAAAAATGAGGGTAAACAAGTGATAAACATTGTTTTATGTGACAATACATTTTGAAAATCCATCCAATATTGCTTGAAGTGTGTGACACCACTTGTAAAGGTTTTAAAGCTTGTAGATGGGAGACTTAAAACTTACCATGCCATATCTTTATTAAGCTATTGATAGACCTAAAGAACAAATAGATGCAAATTTCCAGAATCAAGAGTCATGATATAAAATGGTGTGGAAGATCATTGATACTTGTTGAAATTTGCAATTACACAAGCATTTCCATGTTGTTGCTTACTACTTAATCCTAAGCAAGTAATTACATTCTTTAAATTTTATGGACTACAATTATTTATTTTAATCTTTAAAAATCAAATCATGTTACGTTGATAATTAAAAATTTACTAATTCCTTATTTTCTTAGTTTTTTTTTATTATGACAAAAACTTCAATTCGAACATTGAAGTTTATTTAGTTTATATGAGACCATTGAGAGAATGATCTTGAATAGAAATACTAGATTTACAATTGATCAAATATTTGATAGATTCAAGACAACTAATGGACTTTTTGGAAGAAACATGGCAATAAACAGTAGGGATAGAAAGGTTTAGGATCTAGGGTTTAGGGTTTAACTTTAGAAAGAGGATGTCAGCCCAAATATAATTTTGATTTTTATGTTGGCTTTTGTTTTGATGATATAGCTCTTTGGTGAAAAAGTTATAGTAGAGAGGACAAAGAGTTGCAAAAGCTATTAATGAAAGTCTTGAGTCTTACTTGTAATTGTTATTGGGTGTGAAAGAAATTTGAGCATATTTGATCAATTCCATGCTAAGAGAAAAGATCGGTTAGAACAACAAAGATTAAATGTTGTTATCTTTGTTAATTATAATATTCAACTTAAGATGAGACACGATGATAGACAGGAGAAAAGAGATACTTATGATCCTACACGTTTATCAGATATTGAATCGGATGATGGATGAATTACTGAAAAAGAAGATCCTTACTTACCAATTAATGGTTCGTGGATGGGTACACTTAGTCTTCTACTCTTAAAGAAGAAGCTTCAAGCAAGAATAGGAATAAAGGTATTTGTTTAAACTTTAAAACTTGTAATACTTAATTATGGTATAAGTATACTTATACTTACAAAGTTTTTTTTTTTCCTTTATAGGTCCAAGAAACTAAAATGCTAAGACTGATAAGAAAAAAAATCAACCATAGTAGGGGATGAGAATAAAATTGAAGAGATAATTAGATATCTAAGGAAAGAGGAACAATTGCTAGAGAATTTGATATTAAAGGATGATGATGACCTATGTGACATTGATCTCGGGGATGATGAATGGGAACATGAGACCATGGTGTAGTAAGTAGGAAATAAATAGTACATTTTTTCATCGTGATGTTTTTTTGGTGGTTGGACACTTTAACTTTATAGAATCAGTCATTATTTTTTGTTATTTTGATTTATGACTTGAATTTTGAATTATCTTGAAGTTCATACATATATGATATATTAGGTTATGTTTTTTGCTTATGACATTTTATTTAAAAATGCTATATTATTTTTATTGATCATGTAACTTACCATTCATAATATGATGCAATTCACAATCTGTAAAATAACTTTTCCGATTCACAATTCAAATCACGATTCAATAACCATAATTTTAATGTTTTAATTGTAATAATCTATTTGAACTGTATGGTTAAAACTTGCAACTCCTCTCAGTTATCAAACTCTCACTTGACTCTCTCTTATATATATATATATATATATATATATATATATATATATATATATATAGAGAGAGAGAGAGAGAGAGAGAGAGAGAGAGAGAGAGAGAGAGAGAGAGAGATAGGGATCAAGTTACTCCAAGAGTAACTTCAAAATAGTTACACTTCATCATCACCTTTCATTTTCTTTTAATCTAATGGTTCTAATGAGTAACTTGTTGAGGTAACTTGAAGATGTGAAGCTCTCAATAGGTTAGATACTTAAATATTTTGATGTGCCTCACTTGAGTACAACTTGTAAAATTCCCTATGCTTTGTGTGCTTGATGTGTGTGTGTGTGTGTGTATCTCATGGATAGGAAAGTCCTATATGATGATAAAAGGCCTAGAAAGTGATCCAATAATCACATTTTCCTAAAATGAACACTTAAAAAGAACTTAGAGAATTAGTAAGGGTCTTAGAAGTCACTTAAAACTTTAAGGAAAAAGCTTTTCTAGTAGTAATAATCAATTATTTAGAAGCCATAATCGATTATTATGCTCTGCCTTTTGTTTTAGAAAGTTGGAACTTACAACAATAATCGATTATCATTAGTGAATAATCGATTATTGTAAGTAAGCCTAAAACATGATTTTGCAAATAATCGATTAACTTAACCAATAATTGATTAATTTGACTGAATTGAAACCTAGTGGTAATAATCGATTATTATATAACAATAGTCAATTATTGTAAAAGGGAAAAAATTTGAGGCTCACAAATAATCGACTATTTGTGTTAATAATATGTTATTCTGTTCTTATTTCATACCTAGATATGTTCAAGAACAAAATAATCGATTATCCATAACCATTAATTGATTATTACGATTTTTAACTATAGATAACAAACTTTTAACCCTCCCAAAAACATGACTCCTTATTCCAAAATCGAGTATACATTTCTTTGAGAGTTCTGTGAGCTGCGAAAACACTTTTTAACCATCTTTTAAAGATCTTTTCATAAAATTGATTGAATTCTCATGGATCTCTTAAAGAGTCTTGGAGTCATCATATGAAGGATTGATTGGTGAGCTTAATCCTTTTCTTATCCATCACATATAGGTGATTTCTTTCGATTTTGTGTTGTTTTTGTTTTAGTGCTTCTTTGAGTAGGATTTTCTCAAAGGAATTCTTGTAGTAGGTTCTACAAGAATTGAACAAGGCTTTTGTGAGTTTCAAGAACCTTGGGCACTTTTTTTTTGTATTGTGTGTGCATTGTGATTGAGTGTTTATAAAGACAAATTATTGTTATAGTGAAATCTTAATCAGGTTGATTGAGAAATTGAATATAGATCACAGTGGTAGTGATTGAACAAGTATAAAATTCTTGTGTTCACTCTTTTCTTTATTTCTTTTTACTACTCTCTGTTTTTGAACTAAATCTTGATGTGTATGATACTATCATGATATTCTTGTTCATGGTTGCATATTAATATCAATTAATCAATCTTATGTCATCAAATATTATCGAATCAATTTGATTCGATAACTTTTGGAAACCAAGGTTTACACCTTTGAAAAATGAGTGGGGATCTTGAAAAATATTGTTGATCCAATTCACCCCTTTTTGGATCCAGTCATTCTGCTTAACATAACTCACCTTTAGCCATTAGTTTAAAACAAAATGAAGGATGAAGATGGAGATTAAACCTTTTAAAATTACTCTTGGAGTAACTTAATCTCTCCTGTTGTATATATATATATATATATATATATATATATATATATATATATATATATATATAGAGGACATATCTAGTGAGAGGGCCACTTTTATATGAGAGTGAGAAGAGTAAATATGGGCCATATACCATATGAATGGTCAGAATCTAATGTCATGTAACCACTTAAAAAAATCATGTGACTTTTTAAAAATCTCACATGATTTATGTGTTTTAATCTTGATCATTCATGAAAAGATCTAATGGTCTAGCTTTATTCCTCTCATTCTCACATAAAAAAAGACCCTCTCACTAGATATGTTCCCTATATATATAGGACATACTTATAATGTAAAGAAACCTTTAACACATCCACACACAAAATGAAACTTTATACTTGCAACTTATTAAATGTGAGATTTTATCTTATTTTACTCAACCAACCCCTTGAAATTATCAAAATAAATCAAATAAATGAGTTGATATTAATTAATCTTGACTTGATTAATGTTGGTTAGGAATTTAAATTAAAAAGTTTTGACTAAAAACATAAAAAATTGGTAATGAAAATAGTTTTTTGAATATTAAGTTGTCATTAGATTAGTTCTAATATTTTATTATCAAATTATTGCATCAAAATTCTAAGATGTCTCCATATAGATCTTTACAAATGACTAAAATGATGACAACAAAAAATGGAGGACTCATTTGGTAATGTATTAAATATTTGAGAGACTAACTTAAAAGCAAAATCTTTAGAAGAATAAAGTAATGATAAAAAGAATTTTTTAAACATTAACTTGGTGACTAAAAATTTTGATGGACTGATATGATGATAAGTATAATTTTAAAGAACCAAATTAAAAAAAAACAATATATAAAAAAGAACAATATATAAAAAATTTAATACATTATTTTAATATCCATAAAAATAAATGTATAATTTTAATATAACAATTTTAATTTCCTAAAATAAATATATTTAACAGAGAATAAATAAATATTTAAAATATAAATATGTAATCTAAAGCACATATTTTTTTATCCACACTAATTATTTAAAATATTCTTTAGACAATTTTAATATATTAATTTTCCACGACACAATTATAATATCATAACATGATTTAGACAATTTTGATATTAATCTAAAAAGGAAGAAAATAAATAACAATTTAAACTTAATAAACAGAGATTTTTTTATAAATAAGATACACATATTGTTTGAAATAAACTTATTTAATAGAGAATAAATAAGAAATTAACATAAATAAAGAAAGAATCTTTATAAATAAAGATATGTATATTACTTGAAATAAAGATACAAATATCATGATTTGCCTAAAATAAACTTATGTAATACTTCATCAAATAAGAATTTAACATGTATAAATGGAGTTTCATTATAAGCAAGGATACACATTCATGAAAAGTCCCTTGGGTGGATCAAAATTAGGCACCTTAGAATCAAGAAATGGAAATTTTTGAAGAAAGAGGAAAAAGCAAATTTAAATAAGCAGTAGAAAATGCCACAATCAACGAATTGATTGATGAGTCAAGGAGGATTTGCTACAAGTATGAGCAATCCTTGATAAGAATCTAGAGGTTATACTCAAGAACAAGGCGAATTCTAGCGTGGGGGGCCAAACCATATCTCCCACTCTGGGTGGATTCTCTTAGACCGTCAAATGCCATGTCTTTGAAATTGATGGATACGATTTTAAGTAGTCAACCAGTGGCCAATCGAAAGCAATAAGTAATTGTATATTTACATTAAAAAAATGAATATTGAATCATATTCCACATGTATTAAAGAAAGATTAGTTTTTTTTTTCTTAACCCAATTTATAAGTAGTGCTATTACTTGAAGGGCTAGAACATCTTGCCTACAGTCATCTCCAACCTTAAATGTAAGAGAAACAATCAACCTTAGAATGACAAAACATGCACACACACAAATTAAGCATAATGGACAACCTTGCACAATAACATCCTCCTTAGTTAACTTTCCAACATATAAGACAATGCCTCCTCCTTTATCCTACCCTTAATGTTTGAAAATGTTGCTAATTAGAGTAGTACTAACTTCCACCCTTTTTTACTATTCAATACCCACGCTACTTCATCCCTTACACCTCCAACAAATGTTAGGCTTCCACATCCACCTTACTCAAACTAGTAATACCTTCCACATTCCTTGGGTTTGCTACCGACACAACTCACACCATTGCTTCGTTTGAAATCATTAGGGTTCGATACCCATAGTTCTACACATTTGTTGAAAATGTGGAACGGAAGTTGGCCTTCCTAGAAATAAGAAAAAAAAGGGTATTACAACACTATTTGCAAAGTGTAAGGTTCTTGCCTCTGGTGGAACAACTCCAAACAAGTGCTTCTCGATTTATTTCGCAAACATGTAGAAAATTAGGTTAAGAAAAAAAAAACTAATCTATCTTTGATACACATGGAATATGATTCAATATTCATTTTTTTAATGTAGCTATAAAATTGCATATTGCTTTCGGTTGGCTACTTAAAATCACATCCGTCAATTTTAAAGACATGATATCTGATGGTCTAAGAGATTCCACCTATGGTGGGGGATATGTTTTCGCCCCCCACGCTAGAATCTGCCCAAGAACCAAGAGAGAACAACTTTCACTTAGCAAAAACTAATAACATTCAATAATGACAAAAGTGTTTACAAGTTCTCCTAAAATTCAAAACACAATAGACCCAATAACTAAATCTCTAACATACAAAACAAATAGGCTAAACTAATTAAAGTCTGCCTTAATAACAAGACATAGGCGCATATACAAAGCCAACCTAAGACCCAACAAGGCCCAATTACAAAAAATAAAAAAATACACAAAGTCCTAATCTAAAATTGTCAAACTCCTTGTAGACTTTTATCACACATAGTACTTGAAATAAACTTATTTAATAGAAAATCAATAAGAATTTAACATAAATAAATAAAATTATTTATAAATAAAGATACATATTACCTGAAATAAGGATGTGCATATCATGGTTTATCTGCCATAAACTTATTTAACATAATATAATTAAAAAAAATATCTGTACAATTATTTATATATTTCTATATATGTGTGTGTGTAAATATTCATATACTTTTTATGGATTCATAATTACTTATTTATATGTTTTTTAAATATTTACATACATATTTACTAACATATATTTTTTAAAAAAACAAATACATTAAAAAGTATTAATAATATAAAAATGATAAATTATAAACTTAATAGTCATGCAAAACAATAATGGTTCAGCGAGGTAATGATTACAAATTTAAGCTGTCCTGATGATGACAATATTTTAGTATATCAAAGGGAGTACGTTTACTAGTATTATAATTTGAATTATTTTGAATAAAGTTTATATTAAATTAAATTATACACTTACTAATGATTTATAGGAAATTAGAATCACCGTTTTAGGATGATTTATCTTATTTATCATTTCGACTCATAAATTAATTTCACAACTTTATGTCTAAATATTTTTAGTCAAAGACAAAAAAAATTAAGACATAATTATTTAAAGTCCCTTAATTGTTAATCAAATGGGAAGGGGACACAACTTTTGGAAGATTATTATTATTATATGGAGGGGTTACATATGCATTATTGACTTTTACTTTTTCTGTTCTTTGATTAAAGTATTCTTACATACATTATTGTGAAATTGATCTCTTAAAGTATGATACTATGATTTAAACTCTTTTACCCTTTGAAATTGTAGTTAAAAAAAATAGGCAATTGAAAGATAATTTTTCTTTTTTGTCTTAAATATCCGTCCTGCTTCGAAGCACACTCATTCAACAAGTAATAACATTCTACAATTTCTTTGCCCAATACGCTCTTCCTTTTTATAGTCAGTCACACTATGCTCTTTGAATATTAATCTCGCACACACTTCAGAGGCAGGGTTGCACGCGACTAACTAAACCAAGTTATAAAAAGGCCAAAGAACTAGAACGGTAGAATGCACAAAAGCAAGCCATGTGCATCCAGAATTTTATACTATATTTTATTTGTGTGGTGTGAATAACTTTTTGTGTGTGTGTGTGTATAATATCATAAACTGAATTAGCTCATATGACGCTTCACAAAGTTAATTAATATAATAAACGCAGAAAACCCAAAACGTGTTTTATTCTTCCATTAAATGTACTTATAAATTTATAATTTATATTGTATGTCCTCGTCAATGGTGAGCCAAATTCTGAGCTGTTGGTGGGCACAGAAGGCCCATGTCAGAGATTTCTATTATTGTTTTTAAATAAAAAGTTACTGAAAAAAAATAGTTTATAATGAGAGGTTTTTTTTTTCCTATTCTAAACTTAGGACGAATCTTTAATTTTAACTAAGACTTGTAATGAGATGATAAATGGCATATTAAATATACCAAAATGCGTGATAAAATGTGCCAAAAAAAATGGCATATTAAGAAAAAGTTACATTTAAACTCAAGTTGTGCTATAACAAAGATTTTTATTCATAACAAGAATTTTATAACATGTTTAGTCTTCAGTTTAAAAAATTTTATACTTTTTCTTAATAGTGTAAATTTTTTTATACTAACAAAGCATAAAAATTAAACTCTAATGCAAAAGTTTCAATTTTTTTTACTTAAATATATCTTTAAAAAAATACTTAATTTTGATTAAATATTTTGATAGTGCTCTTGTGCATTTTATGTGTGCATCCATAACACAGCATTAGTTGGCATTGCTGAATATTTTCAGTTCCTGAAAAACAAATTCGCTCAAATTCCACTTACAGCTGCTTCATTTTGACTTTGAACAAGATGCAAAACAGAATAATTCGTTGACAAAAATGATACAAATATTCGTTTCTAGAAATAATTCTATGTTAATTTTTTAGAACATTTTTTTCGGCCTGTATGAACATTGAAGTCTGTCATTTGATTGGGAGGGGCTTTTGATCCTATACAACATGAACACCAGCACTTTTACTCTCTCTATATAAATATTAAGGTAGGATGCAATTCCTATAACGTATAACGTATATAATATAATTCAAAGATTAAAATATTGATAATGACAACTAACTAACAATATAAAAAATTACAAATAATCAGTTGAGTCAATTACTGGATCGTGCCACCGAGGATACTCCACTTAGATGTAACTGTTTGGAAGGGACGTAATTTCCCCGGAAGTATAGCCGCTTAGCATGTGCTTATATTGTCCATTCTTATAATCAAACATTCAAACCTCAAATTTTTATTATTGACATAAAAGTCAGTATCTTCAATTCTTCGTAATGTACTTGGAAAGAAAATGACTGGATAAATTTTTGTTTCATTTCTTAACATTATAAACTAAAGGTATTTATAAACTAATTCAATTCAATACAAATTGTAAAAATTAAACTAAAAAGTTGAAATTCGAATAAATCAGAAATCAACTAAACTGAAATTAAAATAACCAATTTTTTTTGTTGAATTAAATTAGATTTCATATGTAAAAATGATTTTCTATCGAACTTCAATGTAGATAAAATTTTATGAAATTTATTTAAAATTTAATTTATATGTATTGTCATTATAATTTTTTTTTTATACATACATTAAATAGAAATTTACTCTATCATTATATCATCATATTCTTTAAGAGTTTAATAACTATGTATTGTCAGTGTAAAAACTTTTACATGATTAACTAATCGAAACTGTTGATATGACTTTTTAAGTTATTTATTGTAAAAGTTAACAAACTTACCATATATGGTGGTTTGTGATTAGATGACAGTGTAAAACTACTTTGCACTGTTAATGCATAACCTATTTTCTCATTTTTTAATATGATGTATCGGTATAATAATTTTTTATTGGATGTCTGCGTAAAAAAGTTTTACACTAACAATATATATCAATTAAACTCTTTTATTTATAAGACTATTATACCATTCATATTGGTATAAGTAGATATTTATAAAATTACGATATTGATTTATTTTTCATTGTCTTACTGTCTAAATTATGTATTAATTATCATTATAATATTTTTGTAACTTTATTAATTTAGTTAATTTCAATTTTATTATTTTATTTTTATTTATTTATTAATTTTACATAACTCTTATGTTTGTATATTAAAGAATAAGTTTTCATAAAAAAAAGGATAAAAACACGAATATAAGACATTGATGAATTTATGTATAAATATAAGTTTGCAAGAAAAGTACTAATTGGGTGCATATATTGATGAATTTATGTATAAATATGTATTTGTACTTTTAGAAAATTTAACATTATGTTAACTAGTGATTTACAATTTGAATCATGTTATAACATAGGATGAAATATTTAATATTTTAAATGAAATTTTTATAGTGTTTATTATGTATTAATGTTTCGTTTAACATGTATTGTTTTTTAAAAAATAAACCGTAAACTGAATAATCAATTTAATCCAAACTATAAAAATTATATTAGATTTGGTTTTATATTCAAATAATTCAAACTAAACTTTATTTTTATGATCAAATCCGGTGATTTTTTTTTTTGAAAATCGTTCCAAAGTCCAAACTAAATCGAAAACATCCTTAGAGTATAAAAGTTACTTATTTTAGTCCGTATCATTATAAAATTTTCATTTTCATTTTTGATTTATAAAATATTGCAAAATATTATTAACTATAATTCTTAATGCCAGTAGAAAATAAAATAACAAATATTAAAATAAATAATATTTTATAAAATCATAAATTAAAAGTAAAAGTTTTATAAAATTAGAGAGTAAAACAAATAGTCACTATCTATCTCATTCACAAGGTAAAGATATATTTACTGCTATACTAGTAGGGTATTTATGCGATTGCACGAGTCACCTTGATTTCTACACATATTCCAAAATCACTTGTTTACAAAACATAAATCATAGCAATGTCTAAAATTTAAAGTTGAAACAATAATATATCAACATGAGAAAATTGGTTTAATAGTTCTAATATAAATATTTGGGCCTTGTAAAAGACATTTTGACATATATTTTACTATTGTTTTAATGAATATAACTCCATAAACGATACGCACATTAGTTTAGAAGCACCAATATTTAGTTGCAAACAGAAGTCAAACTCACTAGATCATTTATCTTTTTGGATTGATAATCTTGCTATAATTTTGAGCACTTGCGATTGACTTATGTATGTTCAAGAGGAATGTTAGCAACATACTCTTTAACACACTCCTTCTAATACACACTCTATTATTGGTTAAATTTATTGAAAATTGCAAAATCAGGAGAAACTCATTAAATAAGAAGTGAGACTCACAAAAATTTCTAATTTTCAATAAATTTCAACTAATAGTAAAGAGTGTGTTTAAAAGAGTATGTTAAAGAATGTGTTGCTAGCATTTCTCATATGTTCAATGTAACACCTATTTAAATTAAATACAATTTGTGTTAATTTAGTTATGCATGTAAATTTTTTTCGCTTTTATAATAGAAAATTTTTAAACTTAACAGAATTTAAAAATGGTAGTAAAAGATGAAAAATAAGAATATATATATATATATATATATATATATATATATATATATATTGTAAAATTATACATCATGGTTTGATAATAGATGACAATCTTAAAATACAAAAAATCAAAAATACGTCAAAAGATAAACACTATCTAACCCAATATGTACATCAAAAAGGTCTTATACAGAGTTGTGTCAATCTACTATATCCCCTATACAAAAAGAAAAATACTATAGGTTGTCAGATTCTTGCTCGTTGAAATGTCCTCTAACTTGTACTCAGCATCACGGGGCGTTAACATCGTCTTCAATAATTACGATCAATCATACATAGAAGAAAATAATGGAATGAGGTGTTTTGTTTTAAAATCACTTTCACATGTATGGTAGGAAGTCTACCATAAAACAAAGATAAAATACAGCTAACAATAGAAGAGAACCCAAGGTTCATTCTCAGTTATACTATATTAGACTGCCTTCAACTAGGTATAGATCCATACTCTCTATTAGTAAGTAATAGTTCTCAACAAAATTTGGAAAGTGACCGAGAGTACATATACCTCATCAACATCATTACTTGGTACAATCCTCATCATCATTGAGGAAAATAACAATTAGGATACCCATTTATGGAGGTATACTCTTAAACCAATCCTAGAATGTTGAGCAGTTGTCGAGGTTATCGAGTTTAGTCAAGTAAATATCCTGGTTCTAAGGCGCTACCCTGGCCATTGGGACCTTCACCACTTGATGCTTACTCCCAAAAGCTCCGCAAGTGAGTCCCTGCTTTCATTCATCAGCGTACCAAATTGTAGCTTCTGTAGCAGGGTGTCATGCCACTGCATGTCACTTGCTTTACATTACTCACTAATCTATCAACTTCTTACTTCTCAAATAGAGGTTTTCCTAGTCTCATTTAATTTAAGCACCAATACAATTAACATTTCTGCCTTATATTGTAGAAATTACATGATAATAATTAAATAAAATGAAAATTCTAGCAGTATAACTACTTACCAAAATTTTAGCAAAATAACAATTTGGTAATTACAATTTAATTATCACTAAAATTTTAGCAGAATAATAATCAAAATATTATTACTAAAATTTTAGCAAAATAATAACTTAACAATTATAATTTAATTATCTAAATTTGAGTAGAGTAATAACTTAGCAATTATAATTTAGTAATATAAATTTGAGTAGAGTAACAAATTAGTAATTATAATTTAGTAATCAAAATTTGAGCAAAGTAACAATATAGTAAAAATTTAAATTCTAACATTAAACATATTATAGGAACATATAGTAAATTGAAAGGTTTAGGGAAAACCTTTCCTACCAACATGCAAAGTGATAAAATAATTTAGAACTAACCCCACTTCCCCTATTGTCTCTAAGGTGGTTGATGAAGAGGATGAAATTGTTAATGCAAAGCTCCAAGGAAGAGAACTTTACTAGTTGTTGGAAAACTAGTAAAATTTTAGCATAAAAACAAAGTAAAAGAAAAAATTTTCTAGAGGAAAGAAGCTCTTTAATATTTTGGCTAGCTTGAGGGAGGAAGAGGTGAGTGAAAATCTGAAAATTTTGTGGCCTATTTATAGAAGAAGGAGGGGGGTTAGGTTTCCACAAAATTACATCATCCATTATGTATGCATTATGTTGTAAATCTAGTTTTTATTTATTTTTAATCCAATTTAGGGACACATACACCATTTCGGGTGGTGAATCACCCCTCCTAGGCTTGGGGACGTGCAATATGAGTTGTCCTCAAGCTCCTCAGTGTAAATTTTATCTATAGGTGAATTAATCGGTATTGATAAAATCGCCTAAACTTGAAAAATTAGTTTTTAACATCAAAATAATGCATTTTAATGCAGAACTGGACAAAAACATTATTTTTCATCATTTTTTTTCTAACAATCAATTTTAATTTTATTAATTTATTTTGAATTACATGTATTTATTTTGTATTTTTAAGCTAGAAAATTCATAAAAAATTCATTTTAATTCAATAGATTCCAAAAGTTTTATAAAAATTATAAAATTAAATATTTTATCGACAAATAAACTAAAATTACCATTTTCACCCTTTTTGGAAGTCAAACCAATACTAGCTAGGCTTAACAGACATTTAGGAACATTTTGGTCATTTTACACGGGAATTCCAGAAAATTCCCAAAATTTTTTCAAAATTATATTTTAATATATAGGACATGATTCCAAACTCAAATTGACATTTTAATGTCAATTGAATTTTTTTCTCATGTCAACCCTTAATGTTGAGAAATAGGAACAAGATCGTCATTTTCTAATTTGTCTAGGTTCTTGCTCAAAAAAATTATTGAAAATTACAATTAAATAGACCTTGAAATTATAAGCATAATGGTGGGGATCATTTTTTTGAAATTCTTCCCGATTTTTCAAAATTACATTGTCAAATATTAGAAAAATAGTTGAAAAATTGAAATAGGATTGTTATATTTTTCAATATTTTTCTTTCAAAATAAAATTTTTATAACGAAAGATACTTAGTATAAAATTTTCAAAATATTTTGAGATTAAAAGTCTCTAGTTGGTTTCCGCAGTTAACTAGGGGTATTTTTGTCATTCTATAAAAATTATCTCAATAAATTTCCAAAAAAATTTAAAATTATTATTAATTATTCTAAATACATTGGTGACTTAAAAATATTTTTGTTTATTAATTCTGTTATCTGGCTTTTTAAGGACCAAACAGTCATTTTACGAATTTTCAAACTCCGTTCCCTAAAAATTATTTTAAAAAAATCTAACTCAGTATTATTTATTAATATGCACATAATTGTAGGAATCAAATTTTTGAGATTCTCAGCCAGTTTTTCAAAAATAAATATAGAATAATTTAATATACAATCCCAACATTATATTTGACTTCAACTAATCCTTTATTGCAAGAAATCACATTAGTTATAAATATAAAATAAATTGTAAGAACAATATGATTAGGGTACATTAAAAGAAGCACAAGTTAGTTTGATTTCTATAATGCACAAGTTCGGTTAATTTGGTTTTTCTCCTAGTTGTTCCAATTTTTGTTGAGGCTAAAACTTTATCAATTAAAATTTGGTTAACTTTTTCTATTGTCCTTTTGATTAGTCACTTCTCATTCAACAAAATGCATCAACAAGTTATGGGTGACAGGGTGAGTAGGAGAAAGTTTTTATACATTTAATAACGACACCATGCACCAATCACCATATAAGAAGGACATGTAAATTTACATTGACATACTTTAACCTTGAAGTTACTAATTAAGGATGTATTAATCATGTAGAGTTTAATTTCTACATATTATTAGTGTAAAATTTTTTATAGTATTAATCAATCAGAAATCATGGTAGTTATGATTTTTAAGCTTATTAGTTTAAAAGTCAACAAACTTATCCTATATGGCAATTTATGATTAAATAATAGTGTAAAAAATATTTACACTGTGGGTACATATATTATTTTCTCAATTATTTAGTCAGTAAAGTTAAACTAATAGTGAGTGAAAGTTATCCTCTTGCCTAAAAATTTCAAACATAAAATTAACCTTTTGATACATAAAGCAATATAGTTAACTTATTTTAATGTTCCGAATTTGCATGGCTTTCAATGTTAATGTTAGATAAATTAAACTTTGCACCCTTGGGTGGAGGTGTGAGAAATAGAGAAAATGGTAGTGGCATGCAATAAAATAGAAAAGTAGCAATATATTAACTAAATGCTAGCAACATTAATTATGTTTAGTAAATCAAAGAAGATGTTATGATAACACTAAAATTAGAGAAACAATGTAGCATTGTATAAGAAGTATAACATTGCAACCATTATATAGTGTTTATAGTCAATAAGGATTGCCTAAAATTTGAAGAATAATTTCTTTTATGCTACCTCTATTTTGGATAAATTATATTTTTTAGACTTTATGTTGTGCAGTCAATGATTGCTTACTTGATTTAGAGAGGTTTCTTTATTGGATACACAGAGAAATGGGCAAGCTTTGCTTAGCTAATTAGCCTATTTTAGTTATTTCTTTTCTTAAGATTTTCACTTCTCTTTTAGAAGGATACTTTATCCATTTTTTCCATTTGAAAATAAGAAAAAAATATGTATTTTTGATTTTGTTTCTACCTGCTTAAACCTTTTCCAACATACAATATTATCAAACCAAGCATCACATAATTATGTAACCCCACTAAAGTATGCATTTTAGGTTATTTATGGTTAAATATTTTTTAACCTAATTTAATATGGCATGTTATCTATGTTATTTCATATAGAACATTGTTATGTTTGTTAGAATGCATGAGTATAACATAGAGAAGGAGCCTAAAATGTCTTTTGAATTAAGAATTATTGAAGGTAAAAGATGTCAAATCTAATTATCAGCATATTATATAAACATAGTGTAAGATAGGAGTTAAGAGAGACACGATTTAAACACCTAGTTTCTTTGTATAGAATGCCATACGAGATGATGAAAGAGGAGTGATAACATCACACTTTCTAACATTGATTAAAACTTATTGAAAACTATGAAAATAGAAGAGAGGCTCATTAAATAAAATGTAAGACCCAAAAATGTAATTTTTAATAAATTTCAGCCAATACTAAGGAATATGTTCAAAAGAGTGTGTTAGAGAGCATGCTACTAGTATTTCTCTTGATTAAATGTTCAGCAACCATTGGATCAACTATAGCAAAATTATGAACAAATGAGGTTGTTTGGTGAAAAATAGGCAGAAAATGCTTTAAGAAGAACAACATGTGTTCTTAAATAAGAGCGTTTTTAGAAGCTATTCTTTAACAAGAGCTTTTAGGAGTTTTTTTCAATGAGAGTATTTTTAGAGGATCTTTCTTAACCTCTTGTATCTTTTAATCTATCATTTTCATCTTTATTTCTAAATTAAATTTCAATATTTTAAAAAATTATTAATAGTTAAAATAATCTTGTATCACAATATAAATTGTTTATCATAAATCTAAAATATAATTTATATATTCAAAAATATTTATTTATTACAAATTTCAATTGTAATGTAATTTATATATTCAAAAGTATTTATTTATTATAAATTTTAGTTATATAAAATAAATATTTATCCTATACATTGCATAGGTTAAAATACTAGTAGATTATAAATTTGAATACATGATTTAGAGAGGGAGTCTCTCACTCTCCCCCCTCTCTCAATTAGTCCTTTTAAATATTTTCTTTCTTCTTTCTTTTAAATGTGCATTCTACACGTCTTCCCAATAAACCAAAAAAATTTCTTGCTTAACCATGTCAAACTACATTTCTTTTATTTTTATTTGTATACTTGATCCTTTTAATTGCATATCTCTTTTAAGACCAATGCTACAGTGGTCTTGGTAAACAAATGGTCCAAGATGGACTATTTCAATTAACTAGATATTTCCATTTTGTCAGTTTTTTTTTTTAAATTTAGAATGACATTTGTATCCTTAAGAAAATGACATTTATACCATTAAGTACACTAACATTTTTACCCTTAACAAGACTAAAGGAGAGCAAGGTCTTTGTCGCTTAAAAGAACTTGAGAAGCTTGTTTCGATTGTTGGGAATGAATGGACTCATTAGTCGTTCCCATCCCCAAAAGAAACCTCTTCCACAAGATTAACATAACCCAACTTCTCAATGCGAAAATGCTCAATGTTAACAATGGGCAAACAATTCAACGTCTTAGTAATGAACTCATTCTCATCCCTTTTCATATCCTTGATAACCAAAATCTTAGCTTTTGCAAGGTAATGCAAGGACAAATTAGTAACAACATCCTTCAAAATGCTGTTTTGAATCAACAACACATTACAACCCGTGGCCTTAATCTTCTTAATCATGCCAAGAATATAACTCCTTTCTTCCTTTAGAATCCTATCCATTTGAGAGTAATCATTCACCACAATGCTTAGCTCGATGTCGATTTTTGGCGACAAAATCTAGAACTGAATCAGGACAATCTTGGCGTTCTCCATGTGGGTGGGTCTGCCAGTGGCGTGGCTGACCTTCTTGTTGAAGATGAGGCCCTTGACGAGTTCAGGGTCGTTGACGGTGCCGCGAGGTTTTTCATGATCTTCACATTGTGGAGGTCGATCATGTCGAGCTTGGCGGCATTGACGACCTTGCTAACAACCTTACTGTTGAGGGATGTGCTAGCAGACTTCACGGGGAGTTGCAGTCGAAGAGCTCCACCGGGACGACCATCGCTGTGAGGACGTCGACAACCTTCACGACAACCTTGTGGAGTGAGTCGAAGAGCTCCAGCAGCGCGCTGGCGATGACCACCACCATGGTGGTGCTGTCGCCAGCGGTAGAATCCTACAACTTCAAGAGCTCCACCAACATCTTTGCCGTAGGCTGGAGGACCTGCATCTTGTTAAGGATAGTGGCGCCGTCGTTGGTGATGATGACCTCGTCGGAGGAGGTGGAGGTCATCTTGTCCGTGCCTTTGGGGCCGAGGGACAAATAAAGCACGATAACATTTACGGAAGATTCATATGACTGGCATTTTTTTCAATCTTATGGACAAAAGTGTAAAACATACGAAGGACAAATGTGTTAACACATCATGGACAAAAGAGTAAAAATATTTTTGCTTTTAAAAAAAAAACTAAATAAAATTTACTGATGCCACAGGTTGTAAGTAACATATCTGAACCATTTAGTTTTATAATATTAAATCTGATGGTCAATAACAACTTGACCACCACAAACCATTTAGTTTAGTGTTCCACCCTAGACATTGTCCTCTTTTAATCTATTATCTTATATCTTTGTTTTTAAATAGAATTTTAATATTATTTTTAAAAGAAATTGTTAATAATTAAAAATAACTTTATATCATAATTTAAATTGTTTATTGTAAATTTAAAATATAATTTACATATTTAAAGTTTTATATTTATTATAACTTTTAATTAAATAAAAATAAATATTTATTTGGTAGAAACTAAAATACTAATTTTAAAACAATTATGGGCATACCTTTTCTTTATGTTGACATCTACGATGGAGAAGCTAATCAAATAGTCTACCATGGACTAGTTATTATAACCTGTAGTCATAATTTTCACCCATTTTTTTTACAAATCAGCCTTTTTATTTTAATTAGTCATTTACCATTTTACCCATACTAAAAAAAGGTTTTATTTTTTTTTCCCAAAAGCTTCAAGCTTAACCTCTCTCATCATCGTTGCCTCAGTTAAAAAACAATCTTGGGTCAATGTTAAAACAAACATTGCAAATCATCTGTCCCTAGTATTCTTCATCACCCTCCCATTCCATCTTTGGTATTTGGCATTGTGTGTGGCGGTGGTAGAGCTTCTTTTTTGCTCAACAAAATTCCAGAACAAAATCAAATAAATTACACAATGAATAGATCATGTGCATAAAATTGAGAAAATTGACAAATTCATCAACCAAATTTGAAAATCTTGTATGTAATAAAACCAAAACAACACAGATATATAATAACTAGATATGAGGAATCCATGCTCAAACATTAGCAGCGATGGAGGGAGCAACCATGATGGCGGGGGCGCAAAACCTGCCATGGATGCAAACGACTGCAAAACCGAGCATGAAAGCCTCACCACTGCCACGAACAGCCACCTTTGGATCACCATCGTCACGAATGGCCACTGCAGTAAACGCCCACCCCTTCTCACAAATCTATCCCCATACCCACCATCGCGAACGCCCACCCTTCTAGCAGATCTCTTCCCCAACCCATTACTGTGAATGCCCACCCCTTCTAATAGATCTCTTCCCCAAACCCTATTATACCATCGCGCTGTCTTGCGCCTCTTTCCCCTTCCTACAGATCTGGAGCGAGTGTCGGGAAGAGGCTGGGCCACTAGGACTCAACGGAGGCGTTAGAGGCCCTCAACAAAATGTTTATCTTCTCGGCTGTGACTAAAATTTCCTCATCATGGAGAATTAGAGTGGCTTGCGTGAATTGAAGTAGAGAGATGAGAGGGAGATTCGAAATTCAAAATAAAAGGACAAATTTGTAAAATCATTTTTGCTTTTAAAAAAAATTAAAAAACAAAACATCCATCCTACTGGTTCCAAATAACTAATTTTCACCACTCACTTATATTATAATATGTCCAACAATTGTAAAAAATTTGACCACAGTAGACCACTTACCTTCCTTGTCCACGGTAGACAACGTGTTTCTTTAAACTGGTCCTTCGCTCTTGCATAGGATGCCGAAATCAAGAAGCAATCGGAGATACCTAATACTTCTATTAAAGTGGTGGTTTTGTCTAATTTATAATGATACATGAAAAGAAGATAATTGGGAGCTCATCCTTCAAAGCTAGACATATAATACTAATGTGATCAGAGGGCCACGAAGCGACCTTTCCTAGTCATTAACTCACAATGACATATAATTTAATGGTTTAAGTGCAAGTGGCAAATCTAGCCAAACAGTGACCTCCACAACCGCGAAAGGGACTACACATTTCGGTAGAAAAAGAAGCTACATGACTTCCATATGTCACCCTTTATTTTGTCAAACTACGTTCTCAAATCAAATTATTTTTCAAAGAGGGTAAGTTATCAACCTCATCCGTAATTCAAACCAAAATGACACAACTTTCCGACGACGACCAAACAAAATTTGATTGCGAAAGGCGTCACAAATTGGTTCGTCACACAAATATTTATCTCCAGTTCCAAATATATGCACTACAATTCAACACAACGGTGTTAACTGTCAAAGAAAAGCAGTATTTATTAGTGTGTTCACACCGCCACACTACCAATTTTTCTACTCATCAGAATAAAATAAAATAAAAACAACCAAAAACCAAAACTGTAGCCGATGAAGGGAAATGTAACTTTATTGTCACCCTCAAAAAAATAAAAAACTGAATTCACGAAACACAATCAGAGAGCGAAAATGAATCCCAACAATCCTAACTACAATCTCATGTCTCTAACAGAAAAATGCGGCGGCAACTGAAAGCAGGGTGGCAGATAACCCAACAACTCCAAGAGATGCAGCACCAGAGTTCTGTGAGGGAGGGGTGACATCACTTGTTGGAGAAAGGCTAGAAGGGTTGGTGGTGGGAGAAGAGGGTGAAGGAGAAGTGGAGCCGGAAGGCGGGGTGGCGGTGCTGCTGCCGGTGACATTGATGGCAAGCTTTTGACCTGCAGAACAGTGCCCCGGAATTCCACAGATGAAGTAATGTTCACCAGATTTGGTAAGGGTCAGTCTCACAGGTGGTGGTGTGTTGTAAGTGGCAAGAGGAGAGGTTGAGTTGCAGGAATTGAACTTCTCCTTTGTCACCTCCTCTACGTTGTGTGCATTCGCTGGGTAGTTGAACACTGCAGAACACAAAGAATATGAGCTTTTTATCTTAATATTGTTCTTTTTTAATTATTTCCCAAAACTAATGTGTTGCCAAAGTAGTACGAGACATTATTAAGTAAATCAGGACTATTATGATCATTGATCTCCATTAATCTTTAACTGACACATAACTAAGTATTATTAATTCTTTCGTAAATTAAAAATTTTAATCAAATCAAAACTGTAGACAGATGATGATACCAGACTATTTATTAATTTCTATTTATAGTTTTACATGTGATTTTTGTGCTGTGGTTGAATTAATATTAAAGTTTTATTTTGATAACCTATGTTGACCTAAATCTTTGTTAGATGGGTTACCACTTATTGGATAAGAGCGGTAATGGTGGATGGTGACTTACCTAGGATGTCTCCAACTTTGAAGGTCTTGCCAGAGGCCCAGGTTGTGTAAGCGGAAGCACCGCCACTAGGAACGATCCAACCGGAGGTGTCTCCAACTGTGAAAGTAACTGCTCCAGCGGATGGACCTGGAGCAGGTGCTGGGACAGCACTTGGTGGAGGAGTGGGGCTGCTGGGTTGGGGTGCTGGTGCTTGTGTTGGGGTGGGGACAGGGCTAGCCTTTGGTGGGGAACCACTTCCACTGGGTTGAGGGGCAGGGGAAGGGGTGGCAGAAGCTCTGCTAACGTTAATTGCCAGTTTCTGACCCAAGGAACAGTGAGTTCCAATGGTGCAAATGTAATATTGTTCTCCTGTCTCGTTCAGCGTCACGCTAGCCGGACCGGTGGTAAGGGTGAAAAGGGTGCTCCCACCGTTGCATGCGTCGTAAGCTGATTTCGTGACCTTGGCCACGTCGTGTTGGCCGGTGGCGAAATTGAACACTGCACCAGTGACAAATCCAGAAATTTTAAGCCGTAGGCAACCGCATATATATAATAAATTTGTAATGTTAATAATAAAATATGCACTGTAAATGAGGCACACAACACATGATCATGTTTAATTAAGTCAATTCATGGAAAGGTTTACAAGATTAGTCCATGTAGGTAGGTTTTTGTTTACCGAGAGTGTCGCCTAAGGTGAAGGTTTGGTTGGCAGCCCATGTGGCGTAGGCAGAGGCACCGCCGGAAGGGATGGTCCAGCCCGTGGCATCACCCACCACGTGTCTGGTCTGTGCTGCCGTGCCATGGAGCAGGGTGGCTACTGCAAATAGCACAAGAAGCAGTTTCCTTGCCATGGCTATGTGTTCTTGGAAGTAATGTCGCCCCTGCTATGTTTCTAGGACTAGATCTCTCTGTTTGGCCTTTTGCTTCTTGTTCTCCTTCCAATGAAAGAACTTAATGAATTTGAAGGCCAATGCTTTTGTTGGTATTTATAGAGAAACGGGGGATAAGTCGCTAGTGCGATGACGCGTGACACAAGGGTAGAATTGTTCTCAAAGAATTATGCGTCAAACAACTCAAGAGTAGATTATTTTTAATTGATAAGAGTAGATTATTATTATTTTTTTTTAAAAAAAGATAAGAGTTTATTTTTTGTTAAAGATAACAGTATAAAATATTATTAAGTTGTAAGCACGTTCTATTTAAATTGTTAAGATAAATGATTAAGGTAGTTAACTAATTAAGCCACATTTCTAGAGTCTTATTTAACTTCGATTCAGGGAAGTCGTGTAAAAATTTGAAGTGTGAGGTATTGGGCGGTGGACGGGTGTGTAATTGGTTAGGTCAACAAAATTAGTGTCTCGTGGCATAGTTGAGCCTGCCGAGATTTGAGACTTCTAGAATTGTAGATGGGTAACCGCGTGAGATTACGATCTCACCAAATCAATTTGACTTGTAGCGTTTACTAGTCCCCGGCTCCTTTGTTTTTAGACGAGCCAGGGACGTGGAGTCAATCGTGGATTCTACCTCAACATTTTTATATGTTTTTCCTTCTTTATTGGTATGAAATAATGAAATTAAATTTAAGTTTAAGTATTAATTTGATTTCTTAATTTATTTATTTTATTCACTTGGATCTTTTTTATTAACAGATTCATTTAGGTCTCATTATTTTTAAAAATACTGCAATATTGTCCTTATATTTTTCATGCTGTTTAATATAAAATTAGACAAAAAACAATGTTGTTTTAGATAAAAATGATAATATTAGAGTGTTTTTAAAATTATAGAACATAATTAAACCCTTTAATAATGAAAAAATTAATTAAATAAAATAATAAATTAAGAGATCAGATTAATAATTAAACTTTAAATTTATTAATAAAGTCACAACGAGAAAGAGGAGAAAGAAAAAGCATTCCATTATCACATTATGGCCCACTAAGGATGCCAGAGAAGTTGGACGGAAAATTCCGAGATAGGAGATTCCAGTTTCCATGAAGAGGTAATGGTAGATAAACGAGAGATTTGTGAACAAGACTACAAGAGAATTCGTCAAACCACGGTTCAAGCTTGATAAGTTCATATTGTGAATCTAACTACCTTGAAGGGACACTGCACAAACTTTCAAACATACGAAACGCCGTGCTTTGATGTTTTCTACGACGTCATACTCATAGCAAGTAATTTCAGCTAATTACCTCTATCAAAATACTGTTTCAGTTTTTCTTTTTCTTTTTTCAAACTTGGTTAAGGAGTCGGGCCGTCAAGGTTAGCAAGTGTTCACTAGTTTGTAAAAAAAAAAAATTGCCAACTTGTCACTTAAGCGGAAATTGAAAAAGAATAAATAATATATACAGTTTTATACTGTTATTTAATTATATACATGATAATTGTTGACTTTTATAATAATTTTTTTTATATAAATTAAAATAATTATCTTGAATTAGAGTATTTTTAAGAATTATTCTTTAATGAGAGCATTATTAGGAGTTTTTCTTTAAGGAGATCCTATTTAATTTATTTTAACCTCTTATCTTTTTTAATCTATCATTTTTAACTTTATTTTTAAATTAAATTTTAACATTTTTAAAAAGAAATTATTAATAGTTAAAAATAACCTTGTAAAATAATATAAATTACTTATCATAAATCTAAAATATAATTTACTTTTTCAAAAATATTTATTTATTTATTACAAAGTTTAATTATAATAAAGTTTATATATTCAAAAGTATTTATTTATTATAAATTTTAGTTATATAAAATAAATATTTATCTTGTGTATTACACAAGTTAGAATACTAGTTATTTTAAAAGTCATAAAAGATTATTTTTTATTAGTTGATAGTATAATTTTTTTTTACATTAATGCTATTTAACTCATTGGAAATATTAAGAGGTTTTTTTTTTTTATCCCTTCATTGCTTAAGCAGTAACAATCTATTTGCTTTAGAGATTAAAATGAATAAGAAGAAAATTGTGAAAAAAATAATAAAAATGAAATGAAATAATTTTGATTTTGTTTGATTAGAAAGAAAATTGAAAACAAGGAAAATTTATTTTCTTTTTTCTCTTTCAGTATAATAAAAAATAAGAAGAGAAAAATATTTATCTAAAAAGGTTTAAAATATTCCTAACTTTTAATTTCTAGATGGCTCACCACTGAGAGCATGGATCGCGAGATTGTTTCAGCTTAACCAGTGATATTGAGTTCGAGTCCTGAGTTTGTAGAACAAGATTGCCTCTAAGGATATTTGTGATTTCAACAAAAAAATAAAATAAAATTGTAGATGGCTCTTTCACTCCAAACAAAAAAACAATCAATTATCTCAAACACACCAATTCCTTTTTGAATAAATCAAAATTTGAAAGCATTGTGGATTTAAGGCGCTTAATTATTAATTAATATGTGTCATTGTTCATAATTTTTTTTTTGAGAAAAAGAGAAAATTAAGCAGGCGCCACTTCATCGTTCATAATTATTCAAATCTTAATTGTGATCACTTAATTTTGAATAAATTTTAAAAGTAAATTATTGATTAAATGTAAAAATACTTAAAAAAATTATAAAAATCTTTTGACTTTTTTTCCTTTTAGTCTATCTTTAAATTCAAAAATTGAAGTCCTCTTGTTTCCTTAATTTTTACATTAAAAGTTTCCCCTTTTAACTTCCACTCTCTTCCAAGTCTCAAGTCAATTGATGCATACTCCTTTAGAACGGGCTACTTTAGTTGGAAATTTTTAAGAGTATTAGAGTATAGTGAGTGCTTTTCAATATTTGACTGCCACATTACACGGAAAGTTGATACGTCAATATCTTATTACTTCTTTGGGGTGAGTTTTTTTTTTTCCTTCCCTTATTTTCTTCCTTTTTTTTTTTGGTGTTTATATATATATATATAAGAGGGATCAAATGACACCGATGTAATTTACACCAATTGTTATACTATTTAATAACTTTAAATTGGATAATTTTATCTTAAAACCCATCGTTGGATTGAAAGTTCTTTAACATAGATCATATGTACAAAATTTTATATTAATCCAAATTATTTGATATCTTATTCATATATATCAAAATGAACGTAATATATACTTTTCAAAACATAATAAAACATCACTCATTTGATTACATTCTTATTGTTATTCAATTTTGACAAAATTTGACACATACAATTTTCGTAGTATGAATTATAATTCAATGGTTGAATCAATAAAAATCACATTCTATATCAAGTTATTAAATGATATAATAGTTGGTGTACACACACACTAGGAGAAAGAGCTTCATCTTTTAAAAAATAAAAATAAAATAAAAAAGAGAAAGAATGTAATGAGTAGTTTAAAAGTAGTTAAAGGATAAAATAATATATAAGTTAGAAAATAATTAAAGGATATAATATTTTAATAAAAATGGAAAATAAAATAAGTTTTTTTTATGAAAAAATAGGCTATGCATGAACAGTATAAAACAGTTTTTAGTGCCATCTAATTACAACTCACCATGTATAATAAGTTTGTTGATTTTGATAATAATTACTTTAAAAGTCACACTAAAGCTGATTTTCGATTGGTTGACAATGTAAGTTTTTACACTAACTGTTCATAGCAATTAAACTCATTTTTTTAATTAAAGTTATAGATTATAGATGTTAATTTATACATGATTAATTAATTCTAATATATATTTTTTTACTCACAATCAGTCCAATATTATTTTTTCGAAAAATCACTTTAACTGTGATGGCTTAATGATTTATATTTTTATACAATTTTGTTATATTGATTTAAATTCTTAAAAAGTTAATTTATTTGTGAAGGTTTGTTAATTCTTTGGCTTTTAAAAGGTCACTTTAGTTGTAATGGCTTCATAATTTTGAACTATTTTTTTAATTAGCTTTCATTACATATAAAAAAAACCCACGTCGATTAATATTTTTCTAAATTAAAATTAACTAACTCATTTATTTTTTAAAGAATTATAAAACTTTAAATTCCTCATTACATAGGAAGATTATAAGAATAGTAGAAAATCTTGTTAAGATAAAATTAATTAATTATTATTCTTTTTCTTTCTTTATTTTAAAGGTTAAATAAATATTTTTAAGTTATTAATAAATATTTTTCGAATGGTAACGTAAGAGGATCCTTTCATAATGTTTTTTTATTTTGTGACTAAAAAGGGCAAAAAAGCCCAAAAAACATGCAAACTAATGAAAAAAAAAGTTATGGCTGCCTAAATCAACCAGGCAAGCCAAACTACAGAAAGATGTGCATGAATTAAAAAACAAGGATCCTTGCATGATGGAGACAGCATGTTTGGCCAGAACATCAGCTACTACGTTTTCTTCTCGAAGAGTGTGGCTGTGAGATAGGTTAGCACCAATCTTAGTGAACTTTAGAACTTCACGAACCAAAGGATAGCAAGGATGGGTAGGACAACATCCATCATCCAAGAACTTGATAGTCGTGGTAGAGTCCAATTCCACCATGATATTTCGGTATCCTCGACTCCAAGCTAGACGCATGCCATGGATGATTTCCCAAAGCTCCACTTGCACCACAAAGTAGACTCTCAGACTTACTGCAAAAGCTTTAATAAAACGGTCACAATGGTCACTCATGTCCGTGCTTTCCTCTATGTAATGGAGAAAACACCGTCTGCATTGATTTTTATGAAGGAAGTTGGAGGAGGAGACCATCTAATTGAACGAAGGTGCTTCCTAGATACTCACACGGACTCATACATATTATACGCATGAATATAGTTGGCATGATTTCTTAAGATCCGATACACCAAAACACGGGTTGAGATGAAATATTTCAAAAAACAAATTCATTCTGAGTCTGCCAAAGGTGGTTTACTAAAGCTCCAAAGAGCATAGGCCAACTCTTATCTCCAATTCTATGCCTTCTTAAATTCCATTCAAGCCAAGGAATAGTGTCTAACAAAAAGAAAAGCTCAGCATCAAAAGTTGGAAGTAAGCTCGTCCAGATGTCTTTGATGTGAGGGTAATCCCTAATAGCATGAATATTTGTGAGATGGTCAACAAATCTTCATTTTGTTAAAAGGTTAATTACCTATAAGCCATCTAGACTTGGGGCTTTAGGGCCACCCATTTTAAATACACCAATATTGATTTCTTCATCATAGGCATCTTGATTAAGGAAAGCAACTTGTCATCAGTAGGGTCTGTTTGGCAAGGGTGAAATAATGTGGAAATGGTGGGAGAAAAGAAATAAGGGGGTGGGAAATAAGTATATATGTTTGGTAGAGTTGAAATGGAGAGGAAAGAGGAGAAAAATCATGTGGGCCCATGCACTATTCATTTTCGCACAAATGTGGGTGAAAATAGTGTGAAAATGAGAGGGGACAATGTATAAAGACATTTTTACCCTCTGTTTGAACTGGGTAGTCAATTATTGCTTTAGAATAGTCGACTATTACATATTTGGTAGACCCATTTTTGCCTCTGTTTATACTAGATAGTCTACTATTGCTTTACAATAGTCAACTATTACTAGTTACTGCAGCCACAGTGATCCAATTCGTCTCTATAATTGTGTGATTGTAGACTATTAGGTTAGGATAGTCAACTGTCATGAGCTTCAAACCAACTTCATGTAAATAAGAGCAAAAATGGAAATACAACATTAATTTAATTTCTTTCCTTTCTTTTCACTCAAACTAATCAACCATACAATATTATTTCCACTCTATTTCACCCCTATTTCTACACAACCAAACAACTCATATTTCCACTCTATTTATTACTTATTTCTCATTTCCCTATTTTTCTTCAACCTATTTTTCTTCACTCTATTTCTTTCCATGCTGCCAAACGAAGGGTAAGGGAAGGGAAGCACCTTGTCAATATGAAAGGTGTGTGATCATTTCGGTCTTTATACACATATTGTAGAAATAACCAATCACCAACTCCTCTAAAGCTTGCAAATTCGATATCCACTTACCATTGTCATTTTGGAGGCTAGCAATTTTATTCTGCCTATGCTTAGTGATTATTTTACAATGAAAATAGTGTGTATTTTTATCATTGAGCTCTAGCCACTTACTATGCGATTTCTGAAACCAAGGTATCTCCCCTCTAACTAGGATTTCTTCACACTTCTTCTAAAGATCATCCTGGAGCTTTAAAAGGTGGTTTAAGGGACCATTCTGCAGCCATTTTGCCACACCATCCAGCCTATGCATCAACTTCTTTTCTTTAGAAGTGTGGCCAAAAACCTTCTTGTTCCAACAAATAAGGGTCTCCTTGAATTGATTGATGTGTGATGGCCAATTATCAATTTGATTCCAGTTATTCTAGGCAGAACCAGGGAGGTCTTGATGAGTGAGCCAGGCTGTTAGGAAAATGAAAGGACGTCATCTTTAGTTGTCTCTAAGTTGATGACAGTGCAGGAGAAGAGGCCTATGATTAGACTTTAAAGGGGATAGATGAAGAACAAAAACTTTTGGGAACATGAGTCATTAAGGAGAATTGATCAGGACTCGATCTAGTCTCCAATGCAAGTCGCCTCAGCTCTAAGTGAAAGGATTCCATACAAAACCAGCATCAAGTAAACCATAATAAATAACATGTTTCTAAAAAAGACCATACCTCTTTGATTGACATTTTGGTAGCCTCCATTCCTTTCACAATCATGCATAATGCTATTAAAATCCCCCATAACTGCTTAGGGACAATCAACTTCACTAGCCAATCAAACCAACTGCAGACAAAGCTCTATACGACAATGAAGGATAGGACTAGCATATACTATGAAATTGGTTGTGCAAAAGGGCTATTTGTCTAATTTATGAAATTGTGCAAAACTAATTAGGACTATAAATTTGTAATTATTTATTAGTTCTAATGAGGTTAATACATCAGTAAGTCCTTAAAATTTTTAGAAATTTTTAATTAGGTTCTAAACTAAAAAATTGTAATTAAGTCATTGATCTTGTACAATTTTTATAATTAGGTCTTTGAAATTAGTATATAACGGCTTGAAACTGCTAGAAAAAATAACAGTTTGTGGTGGTTTTACTAAATTCAGGACCTAATTGCAAAAAAAAAATAGAATGACCCAATTACAATTTTTTTAGTTTAAGGACTTAATTAAAAATTCTGAAATAGTTTAAGAATCTATTGATATATTGAACCTTCTAATAATTAAGGGTAAACAACGACCTTTATTGTGTAAAAATATAGGTTAACTTAAATAAATTGAGCTTGTGTGTTTATTGGCTAGAATTAGGTCCCTCTAAAATATAATGGTATTGTATATTAAATTTCCAAGAGCTAGTTTATGATTGTTTATCAATAAGGAATGTAGTCAAGAATCTTATCTTGATTATCATAAACATAAGAAAAGATAATTATTAGACTTTGTTAATAACTATAATTAATTTGTCTAATCAGGAAAAGTGTATCTTTGAACCAATGATCATCCTAGAAAACTAAAGTGAAGATTATAACTTGGGTTAGAACTTTTAATTATTGAATTTCAATCAATTCTTGTTTTAATTTTTGTTTTTAATTATAATTTCCTTTCAATTCAATTGCATACTCACAACCCTTTTTTGTTTTTGTTGTTTTTAATTTCACAAGAAAAGTAAATTTCATCAGTATATGTAGATTTGACCCTACTAACTGCTTTACTAAAAGAGTTTAATGGTCATGCACTTTCAGTGTAAAAAGTTTTACACTGTTATCCAATTAGAAATCACCATTGATATGACTTTTAAAGTATTTATTATAAAAGTCAACAAACTTACAATAAATGGTGGTTTGTGATTGGATGATAGTGTAAAATTACTTTACACTGTCAGCGCATGACCATTAAACTCTAACTAAAATCTCTTAAAAAGAGTAAGTTTAAAATTTGTTGGTTTAACACTCATTATGTTAATTTACTAGCGTTTTAACCCGTGTATTGCATAGGTCAAATCTATTATGTAAATTGTATGAATATAATTAATTATAATAAAAGATTTAATAGTAATTTAATTAATTAAATTAGATATATTTTAATATTATATAGCATATTAAACAATAAATCATAAAAAATTATAAAAAATAAAATAAGCTAAAAATATAAATAAAATAGTCATATGAAAAATCATGTATGGTAAAAAAGTTTATAATATGATATAGAATAACAATTGCACTCAATCTTTTTATCGTAAAAAATAAGTTTACTTAATAATCTTATTGAGCAAATGAAGTATTTGAAATGAAATAATTGTTAGTAAAAGATATTTGTAAAGACAAATAACCAATAGTTTAGAAATTAAAAAAAAGTAAGAAAATGTCTTCTATTTAACTTTTTTTTTAATCTTTACTCATTCTATTTTATCTTTTTTAATCATATATATTTATTCTTAATTCTTTGTTAGCTAATTTTAAGAGAAGAAAAAATCACATATACATATTTTAAAATCGACATGCATTTTCAAAGAAAAAAATAACAAAATTTATCCTAACACGCTCAATATATTTTTATCCTTTTTTTTTTTGTGAAAATAAGACATTGTTGGTAGAAATCCAACCTTTACATGTAGGTGCAACTAAAAAAGTAAAATTAAAATACTAAGTAACCGTATAAAACCTAATCCTTAAATAAAATAAGGAAAATTGAAAGAAAATACACGACACTTTGCTACATAACCAATGTGTTGTATTTCAACAAATAATAGCATAATACTTGTGCGATTGCATTGGTAACATTGATTTTCATACACATTTCTCCAATTGATCTTTCATTGAGTTATAGTATGCATAGTAATTCCAAGGATCAAATAATGATCATAATTACACTATATTTTTTGCGGAGGCTTGACAATTGAAAACATTGAATTTCATACTAATAATAATATCCATCTTACAGGTTTGCATGCCATCCATAAGTTGCATTTTAAGATAGTAAGGGGTTGTTTTTGGATGATCATGGATCCATTCGAGTTTTCATTTTCTTTACGAAAAAATTAAGTGTCTTTTAGCCAATTTTTATAGTGGCCAATACTAGTAAGGCCTATTCTTCCTCATTTTGGCTTACTCTCAACTTCAACAATAACTTTTAAGCTAGTCAACATATACTGCATCGTAGCATAACTAAAATATTAGAAATCCAAAGTAACACTAAAATAATTATAAAGAATACAAAAACAAAGAAAAATAGTGAAAAAACCAAGCATAAATTCTTTTATTCAAGTTCATATGCTAGTATATGGTCCATTTAGAATTTGTATTTATAATGAAATCTTTAAAAAAATCAGGAATAAAAAAAAATTATAGATTTGATTAGGAGGAATATAAGGTGTAATAAATAAAAAGAAATCACCTGAATCTCAAATGAAAAGATTGTAAACCAAAATAAATATTGTTAGAATTTATGGAAAGAAACTATTTAATAATCTCATATCAATCCCATATCTAATATTGGAAACCAGAAAACAAAAATTAGCCAAAATATAAATTACAGCAGCTTACATAAATCACGCTCATGAAGAGAATTTTGAGAGAAGTTGTGTTTGGAAGGTAACAAATTCTAAGGAGTTTATGTTCCCATCAATGATTTCTCCCAAGTGTCTGAATTTTCTGGAATCAAATTAAACATACAATCCTTTTGTCGATTTTACTTCATGCTTCATGCTTTTATGCTAAATATATTTTAGCCTTTTTTTTTGTCACTTAAGATTAATAAAAATTACTTCATTAGAATAATTTTTAAAAACAATAAAAATTTATAATTTAATAACTTTCTCAATAAACTTTAATTTTTCTATCATTTCAGTTTTTAAAACTTGATCCTAATATTTTAGTTTTGAATTTTATTGATCAATTCTTATATAAAGTGTAAGATTTTATTATTTTTTTTCTTGAGCAACAATTTTAAATTATTGTATTTATTTTGAATATATAAAAACTATAATTCATAATACTTGTAGTATAAGTATTTACTAAATTCAAATTTTATTGGAGATTTTTTTTTTTTAAATATGGTGACTTTTATGATAAAGAAGGTATGTTTTTGTTCATTGGTGCACAAAGCATCTTGCTTTTTAGTATTTTTTGGGTGTACAATGATAACAGTAAGATTATAACTTAAGATCTTTTGCAAACTATTCTTTACCGTTAAGCTAACTCTGATTGATTTTTAGTATAATTAGTATTTTAACCTATGCATTGCACATAATAAATATTTATTTCATCTAACATAAATGTATAATAAATAAATACTTCTAAATATATAATATAAATTATATTATAATTAAAATTCATAATAAATAAATTACATATAGATTATATTTTAAATTTATAATATATAATTTATATTATGGTTCAATGTTATTCTAATTATTGATAATTTCTTTTAAAAAATATTAAAATTTAATTTAGAACTAAAGATATTAAAATTGATAGATTAAAAGATATGAGATGTTAAAAAAAATCCTAAAAATACTCTTTGTTGAAGAATGATAGCTAAAAACGTTATCGTTAAAGAATGATAGCTAAATATGCTCTAGTGAGAAATAGAGGTTCTAATTTAATATATAGGGTAAATTTTTTCTTTTTATTATCCTTCTGAAAAAAAATTCTCTAATGTTGATATTCTTTATATGACACTTTGTCCCTCATTTATCTTTTTGCTTTTCCTCAAGATTTGTATCAAATTACTACGTCCTTGAAGTTGCTAGTCTAAAAAGGAAGATAAAGAAATGTTGCAAGAAATCTTGAAGATGTATCTCATTAATCGTTATTGAGAAGGTGTTCATGCTAAAAGAAAAAAAGAATAAAGAAAAAGTAGAAAAAGAAAACAAAAATGGTGAAAAGGAACCATTGAAGTCAATATTTACATAACTTTTGAAAACAAACAATTATAATTTTTTTGGTGCAAAATAAAGTTTAGATTAAGGGAAGGCATGTCCTCTTGTAAGGTTAAAGAAGATCACCAACCTTAGTGAGAATTTATAGTAAAATTTACATATCCTACCAACAAGAAAAATTTAAGAATCAATCCAAGTCATAGCTAGTGTGAGCGAAAAACTAGACTAGATGTGTTAACTCTTGTTGGCAAACAATCATAATTTGAAATAAAGTTTGATCATTTTTCTTTATTCTAAAAAAAATATTATCCATTGCTATGAAGAAGTGCTTAACTTGTTTCTGAAGCATGCTAAATGAGATGGGAGTAACATGAAGAAAATAGTAAAGCAAAAAAGATGAAAGGTGAAAAATAAAGAATGAGGATAGACAACAATAACAAGAAAACTCGTATCCCACTAGGTAAGGTTGATTACGTAGATCACACGATATCACTTGGGCTTAATTAAATATCAAATTTTCAGGGATGTCATTTATTATGAGATCCATTTTAACAATTTCTTTTGACGTCCTTCTTATTTTTCCTTTACCTTTGTTTAGAGTATAAACACCCAATTTTGTCAACATATTTTATTTATTTGTAATTTAGTATAGATGAATGTTAGTAACACTCTCTCTAACACTCTTTTTATTATTGACTAAAATTTATTCACAAATTTTGGTAGGTCCCACTTTAAATCAATTGAAAGACTCATTAAATGAGCCGTGATATCTACCAAAATTTGTGATTTTCAATAAATTCTAACCAACAATAGAGAGAGTGTTAGAAAGAGAGTATTAGAGAGTGTTGCTAGCATTTATCTTTATTATATCATTTCTTTTTCACTCATTTTTTTTAACATTAAAAAATATGAAATGGGCCAACTTAGACCAATGCAAAAAAAGTAAGGCAAATGACAATTACACCTCCTCTAATTAATAAATATACCTCCCTTTTCCCTTTTTTTCATATTTTTTTTCCTAAATACACTTTTAATTTATTCCCTAATTTCAAATCATTCTTAAAGCTTTCTTTCCAAAACTGCTCACCCCTTCTCCCACGACTCACCCCTTTCTTATCTTAAAGGCTTTCTTTTTAGAACTGCTCACCTTTTTCTTTCACTCTGCCACCCACCCCCTTTCCTCCACCACCGCTCACTTCAGTTGGTATATTCATCACCTCAGACATCTTACTAACATGATATTCCATGTTTATATACAAATAATAATAAAATTAAATAATAGTAATAAAAAAAATAAAAAATCACTAGAAATTATTTTTCAGAATAAACAATTGTATATTCTGAAAAGTAACTTTCGGTAGTACTAAAAAAAACAATAATTTCCAGAAACAAAATTTGAACTTACCTGAACCGTAATTATGGAGAGAAAAATGCACTCCCTAACCTTTGTATACAATCTATGAAAATGTACACCCTATCACATATTCATTTGAGAGAAAAATGAAGTATGTTACGTTTCAAGTTATCACGTATCGCACAATATTCACTCGAAAGTTAATGAAATTATAAAAAAAAAGTTATTATTTTTGATAGAGAAAAAAAGATAGTAAATGAAAAAAGAAGTAAAGGACTTAAAAAATAAAGATGATAGAGGTGGAAAAATAGAGTTAAAGAATGAAGTAAAATTTAAATAATAATGAAGATGAGGGTGCAAAATTAGAGTATAAAGAATAATAAAGATGGAGGGTAAAAATAGGTTCATATTGATTTATATAAAAGAATATTTTAGTAATAAAAAATCTATATAAAAAAGAGAGGGAGTATACTTATTAATTAAGGAAGTGTAATTATCAAAAAGCCAAAAATAATTACAGAAAAATGAATACAAAGGAATGTTTTGGGCCAATGGCCCAAATTCTGATCCTTCAAAAAATAGGATAAAGTAAAACAAAAAATAAATAAAAAACAAAATAAAAATGAAAACGAATTCAGAAAAGACGAACAAGTTGAGTTGATTTCCCGTCTTTCAGCTGAATAACTTGTAACACTGCCGGATGCATCCAATTTCTTCACACGTTTCAGTTGAATTAATTGAGCTTGTACTAGAATTTGGATCATGTTTTGGACCATTGATCAATAAATTCACCTCAGACGCTCAGGCTATACACACGTGAATGGTTATCAGTGAAGGGGGATCTCCCATTCTGGAAAAAGAGAAATACAGAAAGAAGAAGAACGAGGCATAAAGAAAAAAATTAAAAGAGGGTAGAGACTCAGCGTGAAGGAGGGAGAATGAAAGTTGTAAGAATGTTTGGGGTGGTAGAGAAAAGGCAGAGGCACCGAAAAGCTCAAAATAAAAACACCCAGTAACAAAGAAATAGTAGAAGAGAAGCGATCCAGCAGAACTCATTCTTTTTCGTGAGAATCTTCCCTCATTTTTATTGCATCACGTTTAATCTTGTTGAACATGCACACAACCCTCATGGCTCATGCGTCACCAGTGTAAGCCCGAGACGCACCACGCACCAGAGTAACCCTTATGGACCAACACTACATGATGACTACCACCCGACCACACCAAACAATAATGCCTCTTACAAAGGAAAGAGATTGTTACAAAGCAAAGAATTTGTCACAATGCCTCTTATATAAAAATGGTAAAAACAACATTTTATTATTTTCATGTCACGAGTTCTGATACCATTATCTAAAAAATTAAAAATAACATAATATTTCAGAATTATTAATGAAAATGAAATAGAAAAATAAAAAAATCTCTAATCAAAAGTCTTAAATTTTCTTTCATATTGATAATAATAATTAAAATGATCTTAGATTAAGGGTGCGCAAAGATTGGATTGGATAGGGTTTAGTTAAAACATTCAACTAATCCAATAAAAATATTTCAGTTTGAGTTAGGTCAAACTTATGTATTTTTTTGGTCAAATCTGAATTGAACTCACATAGTGAATGACGAGTTGGATTGAGTCAGGCCAATTGTGTTCAAAAAACTTAAATATTATTTAAAATTCTCTAAAAAATTGTAATCAATTAAAAATAAATAAATAAATTCAAAAATATATAAATAATAATTAAGAAAGAAAATATTACATTACCAAGTTAAGTCATCAAAAGGTTAAAAAGTAAAAAACTTATTTCTTGAAATAAAAGTCAACATCGAGTCAGATTCAATCCTAATGATGCCAAAATCTGAACCCATATGTTTAAGTCGGTTTGTGTTCGTTACTCAAACCCGAATGCCCTATTTTAGATTCCCTTTTAACTAGGGGATACAAATTTAAACTTTTGCCACTTACATCCTACCATACCAAATCACATCAAATATTTTGCGTGCTGTCATTCTCTATACCTTAAGTTGCTGTTTATAAGTTGAAACAAACTCAAGGTCAAGATATCACAATATGTATTTTAATTTTATTTTGGGCTAGTTGGCAGATCCCGCCATCTCGGGGCGTATACCGCGTCCATTTGAACATGACATGTTCACATGTTCCATTTTATACATTAAAGCCAATTATTAAAACGGAACTTCGACTTGAAATTTTCATTAGCATAAAAGTAAGACATTGGTGGAACAATAATTTATATATAAAAGAAACTGAATTGGTATAACCCACAAAAGGATAGCTGTTTATTCATCCATAATCATCTCAATCAAGTCCTTCAACGCAGCTGGAAAATCAGTAAACAAATTTTTTCAAGTACCATACAAAATTACCATCAACACACCACGAATGAAGCCCCTCACGAGCCAAAATTTTGGAAACCCAACGTTGAATTTGATATCCACTAGTGTGTATCATGATAAGAGAAATTCTAATATCCTCTTTCCCATACACTCTTTTATTGAATGAAATTTACTTCAATTTTGCTATATATGTAGGTCTCATTCCTAATTTAGTAGGATTCACATGAATTTCAATTGGTAAGAGAAAATGTGATAGAGAGTATTAAACAATGGGTTGCTACCACTCCTAATAATAGTAATAAGTGTCCTAAAATTGAGACAAAAAAGTGATGGCAGTGGTGATGAGTAATAGAGAGAAGGTAGCAGCCAGAGGTGTGGCTGAGCCCTTTGGTGGAGGGGCTATAGCAGCTGGCTCAGTTTGGGATGATGGGGCTCCTTCATTGGAAACTGAACCAGATGCAGGAGGAGAAGCTGAAGGACCTTCAGCTGGAGCTTTCTGTGGCGCAGGAGGAGAAGTTGAAGGACCTTTAGCTGGAGCTTTCTGTGGTGCTGGGGATGAAGAATCAGTGACTTTAATGCTTAGCTTTTGGCCACTGGTGCAATGGCCCGAGAAGGTGCAGGAAAAGTAGAATTCCCCTGTGCGATCGAGGGGGATTCGAGCTGGTCCTATATTAAAGGCTTTGATATTGTTATTGACTTCACACTTTTCGTAGTTAGCCTTGGTAAGTTCCACCACACTGTGGCTTCCAGATTCGAAGTTGAAGACTGCAAAAGAAGGGTTCCGTCACAAACATCAACATACAAACACATAAAATTAATAACTAAAATAAAATGTTTAGCTCCAATGGTTTATGAGAATGTTGTAATAGTAGTACTATTCAAAAAGTAAAGTAACATGAAACAGAGAATTATGAATTCACATAATTGAAATTTTCGGTTTTCATTTTTTAATCAAAAAGAGCAGCAAGGGAAATAAGGTTGTTTGTTGTATGCAGATATTTATTTACCTAGAGTGTCGTTTACTTTGAACGTAAAATTTGCTGCCCATTTGGAATAGAAAGAAGCACCGCCTGGAGGAAAACTAGTCCAACCTGTGACACTTCCTCCCACCTCGTAATCTTTAGCTTCTGTGCTCCGTAGTAACACTGCAACCGCAACGACTACGACAAGAATTGCCACATTCCTTATTTGAGCCATCATATGTTGGTCTGTGTATCAGGTCGCACCTGTTTGATGGCTCTTTCTGTGCTCTAATGTGTCTAAGAAGGGAAAGGCTAGGAAGTGCATTCACTCCGTGTTGATTATTGAATATATAGAAGCCAGACTAACCCATCATCATCAGCATTGTTTATACAAGAGATGGAACAAACATTTTCATAGTTGGATTGTCATCTACTCATCTCACTTGGTCACGGTTTGACTGAATGCTTTTTATATACATAAAAAGTTGTTGGATCATAAACAACTACATACCTGCAGAGGAAGTCAGCGGATGGAAATGGTCCAGTAACATGTCTCTAAATTACACTCGTGTCCCTTCTTATAAATAATTCCGAATCAGATTTAATACATGCCTGCTCAAGTTTTACAATGGTTACTAGTTATGATAAAATTCATATAAATCTATAGCTACTATGAAATTGTTACGGACTCGATCATTAATTTTATAATTAACGGCTGTGCTTTATTATCTAAAATACATCATATCGATATAGAGGAGTTGAACCTTTTCCATAATAACTTGAAAAACAAGGTGGCGTTTGTGCCCCTACTCCGGTAGATTGCGAGAGCGAGACCTAAATTAGATCAGTTAGAATGTCCTCTACAGCTGGCTGGTATGGGGATCATTGCATCTTTATATATGTCAAATGAGATTTTGAAATAGTACTTTTACTGCTTTATAGTAGTATATAGTTCGGCGAAGAGACTTGAGAGTTGAGATGTGATGATCAGATAGCTTAAAAGAGTTTACTGCTTTACTCCTTCAATGTCACGATTAACTAATTAAAATTGCTAGAAGCATGTTGGCCATTTGGCAACTCAACTATGCCATGAAATACTTTCCACTTAAGATTATATAATGTAGACTACCGGTTAACTCAAAACATCATGTATCAATAAGGAAGCAAAAGAAGGGAGGAAAAGAAGAAACTCATTAAACTCACTAGTATCAAAGTTTATTTTTCTAATAATTAATATATTAATAATCTGTCAATACGTTAGTGATTTAATGCTCCCAAGTTGAATACTATCAAATTTACGCAAGAATATATAAAAGAATCTGGGTTTTTAATTTAGGGGCTATACTCCCTTTTATTTTTAAACTACATAGTTGCTGTTCATGGCCATTTTTTTATAGTTAGTTGACATGAGCTATCTACCAGCTAGCTTCCAAACGGCCCATACCAGAATTTATTATTACGTAGATTGTATTCACACCAACTAAATAACTGATTTCAACGATGAAAACTGGCATATGTAGTTGTGTTCATAAATAATTGTTATTGCTTAATCAACTTATATGCTGATCATGGTCAAGAGGTATTAATGTAATTATCTTCTTTTTTTCCTCAGTGCAAGATAACATTGATGTCTTCAAACTCGAGCCCAAGTCAGAGCCCTTACCGGATCGTTCTTCCCAGCAGATTGGACAGATAGATGGACTGGGTCTTACGTCAATTAAAAACCCGTCGGAACCCATTTTTTTTTCAACCTTAATTTTCTTATGCTGCAATGTTTATATTTATCTTACATATTTTTTTGTCTCTTTTTCTTATCCTATTAATTATCAAGTTTATTATTTTTTTCTATTGTATTTTTATCTCTCTATCTCTCAACGATGTATACCTCCCAAAGAGACTCAAGCACTCTTTATCTTTTTCTTTTTATTGAACTGATTTTTTAATTTAATTTTTTTGATAACTAGAGAAATTCATATCCATTCTTACATAACAAATTTGAAACATTGAAAGTAAAAAAGTTATATATACTCTCATTCGCATGTAACCATGTGTTTTTACTTGATTTTGTGATAGATGTCTTTTAAGTTTTCATATTAAATTAAATTAATATTTTTTAATCAATTATTTAAATGAGACTTTTACTTGACTAATTTTTTTATCCAATGCTCAAATTTCTTTAATCAATATTAAATTTAACAAATATATTTATAAATTATTAATGAAATATTTTTTATCAATTAAATCCATTTTTGGGATTTTGATCTAAAATTATAAATTCTAATAATCCTTTCTTAATTTATTACACTAACTTTATTAACTGTTTTTTAATTTATATTTTTATGTTTTACCTATAATATAATGCATGAAATATTTAATAGTTGAGATGTATTTGGGTGATTTTTTTAATACTGCTTCATAGCACTTGTGTTTGTTTTTCTACCTAAGGGTAAAAATGGGGGAGGGGAGTGGGGGGGAAGCAAAACTATCGATTATACTGACAGCAAAAAAAATTAAAATTTTTATTTATACAATATTTTCAAATAAATTTTTTCATAAATTAGAAAGATAAGAAAACGAGATAAAAATGTGAGATAAGATGAGTAATGTGATGAAAAGGGATAGAGAAAAAAGAGAATATTGTATAAGTTATATAATTTTGTTATATGAACATAATATTCCTAAAGAAATCAATAACGTTTTCTGTACACCTCACATGAAACAATAAAAGACCTCTTTAAGAAATACTTTTGAGATATATGTACATAAAATATAAAAGAGTAAAAAATAAATATAATCTCTCTCTCTCTCTCTCTCTCTCTCTCTCTCTCTCTCTCTATATATATATATATATATATATATGTAAAGGAGACTTGAACAAATCTCAATCGTAGATCGAAGCTTGAATATGATAATAATCATTGGATCTAATCAAATTTAACAGACATAAATATGTTTAATAAAGAATTTAATTGCTCCCATTAATACTATTTATTATTTTATTATACAATTTTGATAATTTTAAGTTAACAATATATATTTCAAAACTAAAAGACAATAAAAAAGTTAGATATATAAATACTATAATAACAATATTTTTTCTTAAAACATAATAATAAAACTAAATATTATAATATTATAAAAAGTTAAATATATTTTAAAAATAATGATTTTATAAATACGTAGTTAAATTTAAAATGATTCATAATATTTTATTTTAATAATTAAGGATATAAATTAAAAAATAAATTATTATGTATATACATAAGTCTATTTTATTTTTTAATTTAGTTACTTTAAAATATATTTTTGAAACAATAATAATTAAAAATAAAGATTCTATGGATAAAAGTTAAATATATAAATACTATAATAATAACATTAAATATTATATCATTAAAAAAAGGTTATATATTTTTCAAACCTAATGATTTTATAAATATGTCATTAAATTTAAAACAAAACTAAAAGATGATAAAAAAAAAGAAGGTTAGATATATAAATAGTATGCTAATAACATTAAATATTTTAATATTATAAAAGTTAGATATATTTCAAAACTAATAATTTTATAAATATGTTAATATATATTAAAATTATATATAATAATAACAATAATTTATCTCTTAGATTCTATTTTTAAATATTATTTTAAATAAATTATTATGAAGCATTTCAAATATAACTAAATATTCAAAAAATTATTTTTTAATTATTATTGTTCATAAAATATATTATAAAGTAACCAATCTATATAGTTAAATAGAATTAAACCTGAGCATTAATATGATATTTAATGCTATTAAATATTATTTAATGCTTTATTTATATATTTAAAAAGTAATTATTCAATTAAAAGTATTAATTCCTAATTTTAATATAGATATATACTTTAAAATTTCTTATATATATTATTATTTAAGAAATTAGTTTATAAAGTATTGTTTAGAAGAGAATAACGCAAATATATATATATATATATATATATATATATATATATATATATATATATATATATATATATATATATATATATTGATAAATATATTTGTCTCTTAATTTTTATCCTTAATTATTATTTTAAATAAATTATTATGAATTGTTTGGAATTTAATTAAATATCTAAAAAATCCTTTTTAATTATTATTGTTCATAAAATATAATAAAATAACCAAACTGAAGATAAAATAGACTCATATATGATAATTTATTTCTTAATTTTTATCCATAATTATTATTTAAAATAAATTATTTTAAATTTAACTATGTGTGTATTAAATCTTTATATTTAATTATTATTATCCATAAAACATGTTTTAAAACAGTCAATTAAAAAATAAAATAAATTTGAGCATAAGTATTAATATAATCTTTTTCTTTATATATATAAAGGAAAGGTTGTTAAAGCAATTTTTCTTGCCTAAACTAGAGTTATATAAGCCATTTCAAATTTTTTCATTTAATATAGTTATATTAGTCTTCCAAACTTTGTATTAAATTAAAATTATAAAAATTATTTTAGTGAGTAGGTTTTAAAAATTAAAGTTAAAAATAAACTGAAAGGTCATCATTTCTCCTTTAATGAATAATTAATTTTTTTGTAAAGTCCAATGTACTATTTTAAGTCTAATTAATCTTTTGATTCAGTTTCGTAAAACTGAAAAAACGCTTAAATCATTATCGTGTCTTTCTTACTTATATATTCTTCCACTGAGGTTTACGGTCAACTAGTAGGTGTATTCTTTCATTCTTTGTCTTTTCATTTGTTTATCTTTCTTTTCTTGGCTTTGCACTTTCTTTCTCTCATTTTGCTCTTGCGGTTTGATAGAAAGATAATTTTGTTTAATAAGAGCAGCAATGAAACTTTTTGTGCAAATAAGAGAAAAAGGTTCCTACAGTGTATCATTCAATGAAATTGGCGAAGGATGAGAAGTGAGAATTGAGAACCAATATTAGGTACATCATCTTACTCTTATTTTTTATTATTTCTTTTGTTTTTTTTATAGATATCATCTTTGTGTATTTCTTTTATTTTTTTTTCTTTCTCATTTTACTGTTATGTTATTTATGTTTTGATTATTATTGTTCATGCTTTTCATATATGTTCTTATATTTTTCCATTTACTATTATATTATAAATAATGTATATATTTATAGTCTTTCTCATTTGAGCAATAATAATAATAACAATAATCATAAATAGACCCTTTCAAATTCGCAAGGGTCAATTTTAACATTATAATTTTTTATTCTTATAAATTTAAACCTTAATAAAAATAATAACAACAACAGCAACAACAAATAGTAAAAGTAGTAGCAAGTTTACTTAATTGTATTTATAATTTTGTCCTCATCTATATATAATATTTTGAAAATGACTATTAAATTAATGCAAAAACATTACATTTATTTTTTAGGTAAATTATGTTAAATAGTACATTACATTAATTAATTAAATAGTACCTAATTTATAACACTGGTTAAATTTAATGTATAATTAATATATAATAATAATAATAATAATAATAATAATAATAATATAATAATAATAATAATATAATAATAATGGAGTTTTTTATACACTGGTCAATTATAAGACATTATGATTTTTTATTCTTATAAATTTAACCTTAAACAATAATAAATACATATTATATATCATAAATATAAACAGATGTAGAGTATACAATAATAGTGTAATTATGATTATGAATAACATTGTCTTTCTGAATTTACTTAAAATGAGGAAAAAATAATATATGAAAAATAGTATGTAATAATATTTAAAAAATTAGTAACACACATAAATAATAATTTTTATAGATAAATATTCCTTATAACATTTAAAGTATAAGATATAAAGTCTAAAACATATAATAATTCTTATAGATAAATAACTTTAAAAAGTAGTAAGTAATGAAATTAAAATTAAATAACAACAACAATAATAATAATATCAACAACGATAACAACAATGATAATAATAATAATAATTACAACAACAACAACAACAACAACAGTAGACAAATCTCATTACACTAATCGAGAGTGTTCAGTTTATGTTGTATTTAGGTTAAGCAACTCAAAATTTTAACAATATTACATAATTAAGATTAATAACTTAAATAATTAAAAAAACCATTTTAAAATAATTAACAACTATATATATTTAATAAAAATCATACTATTTTGATAAATTTAAATAAATTTTAATTTTTACAATAAATACATTAAAATTATTAATTATAAACACACAAAAATTAAGTATGTGTTAACATAATATCCACAATAACAAAAATGAACACTCAAATTTAAATACTTATATATTCATATTTTATTATACTTACATTTATTTTGAATTATGCATTTCATACAAGTATTGTAGCACTTTCATTACTTGAAGAAGGAACAAATCATAATAAATTTTAATAAGCTTAATATTTTTAAAGACAATATCTGCTCAATTAAAAATATAATTAATCATGTTCCTCAATTTTAATGTAATTATATTTAATTTATTATTAAATATTTTAATTAAAAAATAAAAATTTTATTTATGTTCATATATTTTTAAAATATTAATAAATACAAATATAAAAATATATAATATAAACAAACCCGTGCAATGCACGGGTTTAAAATCTAGTTATATACATAATCAAATATGATGTTAATTATTTGATATTTAAAAAATGAAACCGAAAGACATATATATTATTTATGATACAATGATACCTATCATAACCTTCATAACTATTTTATCTAGAGGTTTTATTTTATCACCTTCATTCATTAAGACAAAATTAAATTTAACTACAAGGGGGGTAAATATTTGTATTATACACACTTTAATATCAAAGCACTCTTATATAAAGAAAATTTGATATAAAGAGATGTATTAGAAATATGATATAAAAATCATTCAATTACATTTATTTAATGAGAAAATAGGCTATGCACTGACACTGTCATCCAATCACAAACTACCATGTATGGTAAGTTTGTTGACTGTCATAATAACTATCTTAAAAGTTATACCAACATTGATTTATAATTGATTGATTGTGTAAACTTTTTATACTGATAGTGCATAACCATTATGATGGGGGAGCACCTCCCAATAAAGACAGTCCAATAACAGAGTAATATGCAGCGAAAATAATTTCCCCCCAAACCTACAAGAATCTACGAGGAGCATTAACAAATATAGAGTAGAAAAATAGAAATCACAAAAGCACAGGAGACAACAAGAATTTTAATGTGGAAAACCCCTCAATGCAAGGGTAAAAATCATGAGTCATCCAGACGAAAAAAACAGCTACACTATGATTAATAAGGATGCAAAAGAGTCTCCAACAAATGCACAAAAACGTGCTTATAGCCAGCCAAGCAAACCAAGCACCAATGCTTACAAATGAAAAATAAGAAGATGAAAAATACCAAAAAACAGGGTTACTATGCTGAACCAGATTTCTCTCACTGCAAACCTCCTTTCACTTATCCGACAATTGAAAACAAAGAATCATGAGTGCTAAACTTGCTGTCAAAAATCAACCTGGTCCAACAGTGAACGAATCCTTAGTCGCAATCAAACGAAACCTAACTGGTAAGAATGCAGGATGATACTTCCTCTTCTCTTCTCTCCCAATTTACTACTATTCTCTCTCAAAATAATGAGCCTTTCTTACCTTAATATGATTCCTCTCCAGCCCACTTAGTTAAGTGAGACCAAATGGACTTCATTTTTGGACCTTTTCTCCACATAAAAAAGGAGCCTGAAACCCAACACATGAACTCATATTTAATAGCTTAAAATCTTTAAGAGAATTTGCTCGTAAATTTATGGACACCTATGAATTACAGGGTGAAACAATGTTTTAATTTCTAAAAATTTTGGACACAGTTATGGCGATGCATATGGCAGTCTCTAACAGCACATGCATATGATGATACGAACGTGAGATATTTTGTTTTTATACATTTCACAGAATTGCTAAATTAAATGCAACCTAATTTAGTTCAATAATTTGTGGATGACAGAAAATGAATAGGGATAGGGTACGGAACGATTGGTTCTTGCTCCTCTGCGTGTCATGCTACTATCCAGATAATTCAATATTTTTTTATTCATACACACTAAAACAAAAAAAGACAAATCCAGTTGCCGTCCTTGCCAGTGCAGCTGGAATGAAAAGAAACAATTTATTCAAACAACATATATACCAACATCAACAACGTATATGAACCAAGAGTATATTAAGTGACCACCACACCCCTTAACTCAGTGATACTGATATGTAACAAATAATAACAACCACAGACCCCAAAACAGAGCACATACGTAAGAATAACCGCTTTTACAAGATATATATTAATTCTAAAACAAGACATTTATGGCAACGGCCGTGAGAAGATCATAGACAGTAACAGCAACGGGCATGGCTGCACCTGACTTAGGCGGGGATGGAGCTTCCGCTGGTGCAAGAGAAGAAGAGCCCGCAGTGACATCGATGCTCAGCTTTTGGCCGAGACTGCAGTGACTCGTAAACGCGCAGGCGAAATAGAAAGAGGATTTCCACGTTAAATATTTTGGCCATGAGCTTTTGGTGGATGAGTTTGTCTCAGGTTCCCCCTGTTGATGGCTCCTTACCAGCGAGCGTGCGACAGTTCAGGAAAGGCTAAGGCTAACTCGCCTCCGCACTCTCGTGGCTTTTATACAACAAACATTCAGTCAGGGAAGGAAATTAATAAGGTTACTACTTTAACGAACCAACAACTGTATTCCTGGGATGCACAAGAAATTTTACTAATATTATTTAATTTTATGAGATAGTATTAAATTATTTAAATTTAAGGTTACTACTTTAACGAACCAACAACTGTATTCCTGGGATGCACAAGAAATTTTACTAATATTATTTGATTTTATGAGATAGTATTAAATTATTTAAATTTATTTATAATAAATTATAAAAGGCTTAATCGTACTTTTGAATTTTTAAATATTACAATTGTGCGATTTTGGTTCTTCTACTAGATTTTCGTTAAATATTTAACAGATTTTGCTGACGTAGTACTGACGAATGACATGATAGATGATGTGGCCATGATGGATAATGGGCATGATGATGTGGCATGCAAAAATGAAAGATAAATTTATTAAATTGGCCTTAGTGAGATTTGAACCCTTTACCTTAAGTTCTAATAACAACCTTTAGTATGATTTAATAAATACAAATTATTTAAAATATGATATAAACTGTGAAAAAATATATTAATAAAATAATAATCCTATAAAAATATATTAATATTATTAGTATTATTATTTTATTAATATATTTATGTAGAAGTATAAATTAATATTATTATTATTATTATTAATGTTGAGGCGATTGAGATTCATGATAATATTAAGCATCTAATTTGCATATTTTAATTACTAAAATTTATATTTATATCATATTTTAAATTAACCTAATAATTTAAATCAAATATTCATATATTTATATCATATTTTAAATAATTTATGTTTATTAAATTATAAATTTATCTATTAATACACTAATAATATATAATAATATTAATAATAACAATTAGTATTAATTTATTAATAATATTATTAATACTAAATATATATAATAAATATAAAGTTGTTTATTTAGTTGTAGTAAATATATATGCAATTTCGGTCTCCATTTAAGTTATATATATTATATTTTACATTTATATATCAAAGAAATTGATTAGTTTAGTGATTAAAGATTGTTTTTGAAACCTAAGGTTGGAGGGGGGGAGAGGTTCAAACCCTACTAAGGTCATTTTGATAATTTTGTCTTTCATTTTGACATGCCACATCATCAACATGTCAAAACCTACTATTGCCACGTCATTGTCATGTCAGTTGCCACGTCATTCAAGAGGGTCACATTATCTGTCATGTCACCCATCAGTGTCACATCAGCAAAATTTGTTAAATATTTAACAAAAAATTTCATTAAATATTTAATGAAAAATTGACAGATGGATTAAAATCACGCAATTCTGATACTTGTGGGATTCAATATGTGCAATTAAAAATTAGGAGACAAAAATTGCACAATTACAATACTTAGGAGACTAAAAGTGCAATTAAAGCCTTTATAGAAAGATTTATAAAATGATCCATTTTTTATTTAAATTGTAAATTATGTTTGATAAAATATTTTTTAAAAATAAGTTTAACAATATTTTTCTAGATAAAAAAGGCACGAAATAAAACATACTTTTTCATTTGAAAAAGATTTCAAAATGAAAAATATAAGTAAATATCTGTTAAAATTGATTTGTAATATTTTATAGATGAAATATATATAGACAATAATTTGTATGCAAAAGATCAAGAAAACATTTATGAACACAATCTAATTGCATCACTATAATACATAAGCATGCTACTATTATTTATTTTCATACGTATGGATTGCATATGAAGAGGTTATGATTCAAGTCCAATACTATTCTAGGTCTATACACTTTAGCCTAACTTGATGAAGCTCAACTCAACATGAGTTTACATACTCTTTTTTTTTGGTAATAAGGAGGGCCTAGAGGCCCAAAGAAATACACTAAGACATTACACTATGGGGCACTGAGATGCCCATGTAATCTTGAACAAAAAGAAACGAAACAGAAGGTAAAACACGGTCCAATATATGCAATGAGCGCCATTTGCCAAAGCATCTGCTAACATATTAACTTCTCTATAAATATGATCAAATTTCAGGTTCTAGGGTCTGTGCTTGAAATTACTAATTCTCTCAACTAGAGTCTTGCTTGGGTGGTTTTTATGGCACCCCTATCCAAGTATCGACTCACACCCTCAATCCTTCATCAGGACGAGGAGCCACCCAAAGCTTGCTAAAACTACCAAGTACTGACTTACACCTTAAGAGAATTGATACGCCTCAAAACATAGGATTCAAATCACCTTGCTTGCACTACACCATTTGTATTGAGAGGTTCTAGAATATTTAGTGATTATAGAGATCATATCACATTGGATTTATCTTATACTAAGACAGTTTGATAGAAGTTGTTTGATGAATTACTTTAGTTTTGAAACTATTGCAATACCTCTCTATGCAAGTGAAAAATAAAAATCAATAGCACAAAAAAAAAATCACATAAATAATACTTAATAAAGAGGAAGAATAGATAAAGTGAAAATGGAGAATGGAGGAAAAGAATGTTAAACTTTGATGGTTATTAATAAAGGATGGAGAAAGAAAAATTGGAAAAAAATGATAATGTTCATAAAATAATTCTCATACCTCTTCCCTAATGTAAAACCTAAATTCCATCCATTAATTTCATTAATTGCATAATAATATGTTTTTAAAAATAATTGATTGAAAATTACAATAATACCCTCTTAGGCGGGAAAAATTATTCTAGACAATATAAAGATTATTGTTTTAAGTTTAAAATAATAAATAATAATTTCTTGGTCACTTATTTCTCAACCTTATGAAGCAACGAATAAAAATTGTCCAACTACTTTATCTCTTTACATGAAGATTTTGTAGGAATCTTTTTGTACATACATAATTTTTTTACGACGATAACACTCGTGACTTTACAGTTAACAAGAATAAGAGATATAACTCTCAATTTAAATGTGTTTTTATAAAACACCTCTTCTCTCTCATTGCACTTCCCAGCTCTACTGCTTTGTTTAGATAGGGAGAGAAGTAGAGATGAGAGAATGAATAAATAATTGGTAGATTTTTAAAGTGTTTGGATTGAGAGAAGCAGAAAAGAAATAAGAGAGAAAGAAAAATGAGTGTATGTTATAAAGACATATTTGTCCCTAAATATATATTTACATAGTTCAAAATAAAAGATAAATACATCATTTTAATTTTTTATGGTTCCCACTAATTTCTTTTCACTTCTTTCACCCAAATCTCTTCACTTATAGTATGTTTGGTAGATCAAAGATAGCAAACAAAAGAAGGAAAGCGCGAGGAAGAGAAGAGAAGTTGCGCATTTCTTTTCGTTTGGTGGTGCAAATAGGTGAGATGTTTTTAAATTTCGTGTGGGTCCCACGCCAAATTCGATCCATCCAAATTTGTGAAGAAATGTGGTGTTCGTTACAACTTTCCGTTAATGCCCCTTGGTTTCTTTTTTATTTTGTGCATCCTCTATTTCTCGTTGACACAGTCGTCAGCTACAACTTGCACCTCCCGTCTTCTCCTCTCGTGTAGGTCACTACTCGATGGTCCGTTTAAGGTGTTGTTGGTCTCTTTCAAAAGGTAAGCTTCTCCTATACTCGGATCTGTTGAAATGTACCCCGATCTGTGACATTCTTTGTTGTTGTTGCTCCATGATTCCACTTCTGCTACTGTATGAATGTCTTGCGTAGTTGCAGTTGGGTATGCTAATATGGAGTGAGATAAACACTTGCATGGACTAGATTTTGAATATATGGAACAACAATTTGTAACATTTTTTTTTATTGTCGAAGTAGAACTCTGGAAATGGGACAACATATTCAAATATGGGAATCACATATTCGAATATGTGTTATACATATTCAAATATGTTGTCCCAAATCTAAAAATTGTTTTTGAATTTTAAATAAATATATAAAAAATTACATATATATATATATATATATATATATATATATATATATATAATGAATGATATATGAAATGATTAAATAAAATTATGTAAAGATGAATTTTAAAAATAATTTATTATGTCTTCCCCTATGCAATAAGTTGGAAATAAGTGAATTAGAATATTACTTAGTTATTATTAATTAACACCATGTAATTGTCAGTGGAATCAAATTTAGTTGAGAATTTTTTTTCTAATAATTTCAATAGGAATTTAATGTATAAGGTAGCACGTGATTGCTATGTAATCATAATCAAAGGTGATAGTATTGATTGCAATAAGCTATTGGCACACATTTCTAATTTTTTTTGTTTTATATATATATATACATTGAAACACGTGTTCAAACATTAAGAGATAATAATATATGATATTTTCTAAAAGACATGTATTCTGAAGGGATGGCAAACACAGACAATGACGAGTTGGATAAAGATGAAATGTTAACTAATCGAATGGCACTAGAAGGGCAAATAATAAGTAATGCCCAGTAGGAGGTGCAAACAAGAATGCAAGTTGCTGCAATGATATTGTTGTGTTGTGTAGGGCATGCATTGCATTTGCTTAATTTCTTGTTAGGGAAAAGTAATACTTGGGCTAGTGATTTTGCTCCTCGAAATGAGCAAAGGTGTCGGGAGTTAATGATGTATCTAGTTCATATAGAAATGTGTCGTGATATTATAAGGATGGGGCCTGAAGCATTTATGCAGTTATGTCAAAAATTAAGAATCACGGGTATTGTTAAGGATAACTTATGGTCCATTATAAAAGAGCAAGTTGATAAATTTTTACATATCATAGGTGACAATGTTAAAAATCGCACAGTTTTTTTTCTTCTACACAAACATGACAATTCAAACAAATGGTGATTTGTGTTCTAAAATAAAGAAAGTTAAGATTCGGGTCAAGCCACAAGATTGGTTGGATGTAACAAACTTGAAGTATGCTGGCCACAAGTTTGAAGTATAAAAAATAAATGAGTAGGTGAATTATAACCAACATGACATTCTGACTTCACTAATTAGGCCGAGAGCAAAAGGACATACCAGTAAAAGTGTAAGTAATTTGATAGTAGAAGATAGACTTCTGCATTATGTTTACGCGCACATCTCAATTCCACGTGTAGGAAACTATACAAAGCTTAGTGTAGAAGATATTTTTGTTGTATGGGCTTTGAAACAACATATTCCAATCAATTGGCCATACTACATATGCCAGCATATGAAGAAATGCAAGGAAAGAAAGCACATGCCTCTTCCTTATGATATACTAATATCAGAGATAATAGAACGCCATGACATTGTAGTTGATTTATATATTGAGATCACACTCAGTTGGTCTAATTATTTGAAGATAACTTACCTAAAAAAATTGAATATTTTCAACATTGATGGAGTGTGGCAATATTCTCAAGAAAGGTTGCATCCACAACAATATCATTCACATGAAGAGGCTGAAGGAGACGAAGTTGAAACTGACGATGATGAAGGTTTTGCTGCACTCCAACAAAACCGTTAGGATGATATGTTAAATCAAATTTGGTTTGGAATCCAAGGCTTACAACATGGATTGGAGAATTTAGCCATTAATGTGCGTCGGCTGGACCAAAGGGTTGAGGACAAGTTTACCCACTTTGATAAGTGATTTGAAGAACTTGAACTTCATTTTCAGAATAGGCCACTGGAATAGACTATGTTTTATGTTTTTCTTACATTATGTCTGTAATAATATTTATCTATATTTTGTTTAACAGTTTAATTTGACTTGTGTTTACTTTTTCTATAATATTTCATGTGTGACACTCTGTTCTATGACAATTTCGTTATGACTAATTTAGATTGTTAAGATTGGATTTTTTATAATTAAGTTTACTATTCATGATTATAAATATGGTGAGGCCTTGTACAAGATTTTGAATTTTATATACAGATGATTTATGAATGCAATGTAGTCACGATTGTATAAAGAATATAGTGAATTATCACTGTGGTGAATATATGATACCATTGTGGTGCTCTCTGTAGTGGGCATATATTCAATGATGTGAGGAACATAATCGAATATATGGTCCCTTTTAAAAAAATTCATGCTCTGTACTGTCCATATATTCGATTATTTCAGTAACATAATCGAATGTATGAGCCATATTAAAATTTCACCCTTTGTAACATTATCGAATATATGGTCCCTTTTAAATTCACGTGCCCCTATAACTAATATATTCGATTATGCAACTCATATAATCGAATATATAGCATGTGAGTAACATAATCGAATATATTGGCATTTCGTTCAATTGTGTCAAACACATAATCAAATATATGCCCTCTATATTTCTATACCAATTTTTATATTTTAATAACACATTAAAGAAAAAAAAAAAAGCAAAGATATAAAAGTCATTTTAATTTTTTATTCAAAATACCCAAAAGTTAAAAAGTACACTTCTACCATATTTTTTTTCTTATTTATCTCAAACCAAACAACCACTGTTTCTTATTTATTTTTTACCTACTTCTTTTCTCTTCTCTTCTTTTCTTTCTTGCCTACTTCCTTTCCCTCTACTTTTCTCCTCCTTACTAAACACAATATTAAGGAGAAATTTTTGTTGTTGTTGTGGACTCCACCAAATTTTTTCTCTTCTCTCATTTCCCAAACAATAAAAAACTTAATTCTTTCTCACATTTCTTTCTCACCTACATATTTCTCTCCAAAATCACCTAAACAAACAATGCATACGTGTATATATATATATTCGTGGGTATTTCACTCACCGACTCAGGTATTCTTTGGTATTGTTTATTGCACTCATTTAACAAGATTCAAGGTCGGCTAGTTGGACGGTTGTCGGTGACAGCGGCGGTGTTTTTGACCCGAAGAACCAAAAAAGACAGAGGAATATGGCGGTGCTAGGCAGAGGTCATTGTCATTCTTATCGAAGTCACAGTGCCGTCTTTTCTTCCTCCTCCTTGTTAAATTCTCCCAAAATCTACTTCAGTGGCATGTTATTCTTAACATGAGGAACGTTAGCACACTTATTCGAACATTTTCTTTTTAATATTTTTTTAATTATTAATTAAAATTTATGAAAAATTACAAATTTTGATAAATTTTACTTTTTATTTAATAAATCTATCTCTTGATTTAAAAATAAAACCTACCAAAATTTATAATTTTTAATATATTTTAGTCTATAATTAAAAAAATGTTAAAAAAAAATGTTTGAGAAAGTATCCTAACATTCCTCTTCCTAATAACAACAATAATAGTACCAGCTCATGATTTCTGTACCAAAATGTAATAGTGAATGATATAGCTAAACCCTGCTCTCTCCATAATTCGAAACTAACACTCCCATACATTTTTTTTAACAGATAAAAATATATTAAAAACTATAAAATTATAAGTAAAGCTGTAAAATTCACAAAATTTTGTAATCTTCAAAAAAATTTAATGAATAATAATAATAATAATAATAATAAAACGAACTTCTGACTGGACATTTTAACACCACCCACCCCCCCGGCAGAAACTTCCCTTTTGGTCCAATTTGCTTCTGTTTTTAAATGCTTTGATTAACAAACAATCATCAATTTGAAGTGTGTTTGATAAAATTGAAACTTGTGTCAAAAATTTAGAATGTACTAGTAAAAACTGAAAATTTCTACATCTCATCGAAGAAAGGAAAATGCTTTCTCAAGTGAAGTAATTACACATTTGCTGAATATTTCTAGATATTGCTTTATGAAATATGACAATCAATGGTATAATTTTGATCTATAGTGAGACATGAAGAGGAACCAAGTCAAACCCATTTCATTGGCTGGAACTGGTTTGCGGAGCAACCGTTGATATCACAAGATCACTAACTCCAGAAAATCAGCAGGATCAAAGAAGATAAAGAGAATACAATCGTGTAGGACCGGGACAAACCATGAGTATTGATATTCTGCCAAGTGAAATCAAAAGGAAACGGTGAACGCCAAACGGAGAGAATGTAAGAAATTGCATAATCTGAATACACGAGTTCATCCAAACTTCTTTTTCAGCAAAATTAAATTCACGTGTTAATGCAAGTAGTGAATTCAAAAAGGTTAATTATGTTTTTTGTCCTCCAAAAATATGACAAAATTAGTTTTAATTCTCAGAAAAATTTTTCCTGTAATAAAATTTCTCAGATATTAAAAATACTCTAATTAAATTCCTATGCTAAACTCTGTTTAACTTTTCTGTTAAATGATAGAAACATCAATATCACAGTCACCATTAATTTGCTAATGTAACCATCCATGTCAACTATTATGTTCAGGTCAGATTAGTAACATATTTTTTAAATAAAATTATTACATGTTTAATCTTAAACCACAATTTTTTTTTAACCCTAAAACAAAAGTAATTACACAATTTTTTATTAAAAATTATCACTGAGCACTTCAAATAATAAAATACTTTACTTAGCAACTGATGTGGCTATTATTTAACAAAAAAGTTAAAAAGAGTTTAACACAGAAATCTAATTAGGATATTTTTAATATTTGAAAGACTTTATTCAAGGGAAAAATTTTTTGAAGACTAAAACCAATTTTGTCATATTTTTGGAAGGCCAAAAACATATTTAACCCGAGTTCAAAATTACTACGAGGGAAAGGAACATCCATGATTAAACCACCTATAAATTGAGACCAGATGGTTCGCATACTGTCTCGTTAATTTAGCTTGATCACTTTTATGAGTTGAAAGATTCCAGACATAAAATTAAATGAAAGGAGGATTAAAAAGAGAGTTAAAAAAATGAAGTTAAGGAATTGCATCTGCAAACAATTGGAAGTTGGGGATATTACTAAAGAGAACAGGGCAGCTTACAAACCAGCCAAAAGCATTTCAAAAAACCAGAGAGATTTCACTCATCGTTGCACAACCAGCAACCATGATCATGAATGTTAAGAATTACTTGATATCCCTTGATCATTTCACATGAGAGCACAAATTGCTTGAATATTCATAAATCTTATTAAAACCATGGATCAGGGGTTCTGGTTCTGCAGCTAGTCTATAGCTAGAAAGGAGGAAAAGTAGTATCAAGAAGAAAACATTTTCCCATTCTCTTTTTTTCTTATGAGTAATGAGTAATTCAAGATAGATGAAAACCTTTTGAATGTAGGTGCATAACATATCCATGTATCAAACCAAATTTATTTCAAAATATAAAAGTAAGAAAACATATTTTCTTATAGCTCTTCTAAGTGACTCACATGCCACAGAATTATGAAAAGAGCTATATTAATATTTCATGTTTAATAAGTGAGAAATAGGTGGAAACCTTACATGGTTGTCTAACACAGGGCAATGAGTGCTTAGGATAGAAGTCACAACACTACATTCAGAGCAAACTACGATGTTATCATATTAAACCAAATGCAGTAAATTAATTCCAGAATATCCTTCTTGTAACATTATAAAGCCAATACGAAAGATAAGGGCAAAATAAAGTACATGTAGTACAATGTTTAAAATTCTTGATATAATAGCAAGTCATCTTTTGTTAAGCCAACTTGTGGATCAAATTTCTCAATATTTTCTTTGTTTCTTCTATTATCATCAATTTTTATTTTAGCCTTCTTTAAGTGCACTGTTGAGAATTAGAAACTTCCAAACCCATATAGTCCTATCATTAAGACTTTTTCAAAAAATAACTCTCCCCTCTCCCTCTCTTCCAATAAGCCATCCCACTTGCCAAAACCATAAGAAATAAATATTAAGAGAACAGCCTGCAATAAATGGAAAACAAAAACAAACTTCCTTGTCTGATTTTATCTCTCTCTTTGTTTGGTGTGTGAAACCTTGTAAAGGAGCTTAAACCAACAATATAGCAGCAAATGAAATTTATGGTACCTTAAGAGATAAAAGAGATGAATGTCCAGCATTAAGTCCATGAAATCCAATGTCATATGATATACTCCCATCAGCCTTGAACAATCCATAGTTCTTCTCAGATGAAGGCCCAGGCTTCGAGTTCTCATTGAACAATGCAAAAATGTATGCCTTCACAACATTTTTAGGTCTATGTGGGGTTCCTTTCCTCTTTGCAAGCCTTTTATGCAGGTTATAATTATATGTCCTTGCATTAGTTACATTTGCTCCAGCTTCGCTTTGATCTCCGTTTGAGGCCCAGCCAGTCTCGGTAACTATGACTTCCATTTTCTCAAATCCAGCATTCTCCAAAGCAGCATAGGCTGCATCAATCTGAGCATCAAGCATGTTATCATAATGCAGACGATATGTTGGATCATAAATTCCCTTTGTTGGTTCAAAAAGTGCATAATTTATATCAATATGTTCAGGATCACTCGCGTAGGCTAGAGAGGGGTAAGCATTCAAACAGAAAGGAGAGCCAATCTGTTGGAAGAATTCCAGTAGTGGCTTCATATACTGATTAACATTATCATTAAATTTACAAGAAGAAGGAGGGTAGGAATTCGCAAAAACCGCAAATGAGTTTGCAGTAGAAATCTGAACCAGTTGATCCAGATTAAGTTTCCTGGTAGCATTGTAAATATTTTTAACAGCACCCAGAAGAACTCCCCACAAAGAATAGTCTTGCCCACCCAAAACTTCGTTGCCTACAGCAATTCCTCGTATGCGTGTGTCAGGAAGAAACGACTGTACATTTTCTTTTACCCAGTTCAAAGCATGGTCTGCATTCGAACTCATGTCTTGCAGCTGCCCATTGGGAAGCCCCACTACAATTTCAAGCCCAGTTCCACTAAAGGCCTTGAGAACACTGTGATCAGCATCGTAGATTCTAACGTTCCTTATTTTTGCTGCTCTGAGAAGAGTAACAACTTCATCAGGTGAAGGAATATTATTTGCAATCCTCCCATAATTTATACCATAGGTCCCGGTGAACGCTTGCACAGAAGCTGGAAACCAAATAAGGGAGGGTAGAGCTCCATTAACATGATGTAGCCAACAAAAAATACATGCTAGCAACTCCTATATCCCCAACATTATTTGGCTAATCACAGTAAGATGAACAAAATTGGTACTAAGTAGATGCACATGGAAGGACAAAAGAGTAAACTCCAGAAACCCCAATTAGAAAGGCCATCCATAATCAGAACCACAATTTGATAGAATTGGAATAATCATGATATGTCCAAGGAACAGTGGTCCCAGGTGAAATCAAAAAGGAAAGACACTGATCAATGTAATCATAATGATAACTTGAAAGGAAAGCAATATGTATAATTTAAAAAATTGAAAATTAAAATTAAAACCAAAATCTCTCCCTACAAGAGAAGGGGGAAAGGGGGGACAATGAAAGAAAAAAGAAGAAAACTTGATATCATGAGAATAAAAAGAAAGCAACCAAGACAAGAACCCAAAAATACAAAGAAAAAAAAATCAAGAACTTAATTGAATAAAAGGTGAAACTATACTATACACTCAAGTGCAGAAACGGCGACTCATGATCATTCAAAATCATAAAAATCAATTAAAACTGGAGGAAAGGTCCATAAAGTAAGTAAATAAATTACATGTTTGAAAGCACTAGATAAAGAAAGTACCTATTGGAGGGAAGAAGAGTATAAGGAAGGGGCAGAAGAAGCGAAAAATTGTCATGGGGTGGGAAAGAAAGCAGCGATGTGGGATTTGATTGGCGAGGACGATCAAAACGGGGAGCTGAAACGCGTAGTTGGCCTTGCACGTAGTTCTTCTTCCTCCTCAGACATGCCATAAGACGAAGAAGCGCCTTTTTGTTTTGCTGCGTTGAACTACACCTTCAGCGCTTCCATTACATGCTTTCTCTATACCTCTATCTGTGTGAGAGTGTGTAAAGCCAACGCAACAAATAAAAATACTTGTGGTTGTGGGGTTAAGGAAGCGGATGAGGGTGGGGGTGGGTTTTGCTTTGGAAGTTGAAGAGAGGGGAAAAGGGAAGAAAGTGTGGGAGATGTGAGGGCTTTTTATAATTGAGTCAGCAAAACAAACGCGGAAAGAACAATGAACTGACGCACTGTAGGTCTGTACTAAACTAAACTCTGTACATCAAAAAAAAAAAAAAAAAAAAAACAACAACAACAACAACTCTCGCCTTCATTGGTCAATGCACTTCTTTCTTCCTCGTCGTGCGTTTTTGTTTTGCGGTGTGCGTTAAGGTATTGTTCACTTGCACGCGCCCCTTCCATCACTGCTTAACACTTCTTATAAACTCGCTCAAGCATATATATTTTACATATAATGATTATTATTAATTTAAAATTAATAATTGAGAATATAATCAAATATAAGTATAAAAAAGAATATAATCAAATATATGTATATATAATAAATTATTAAGAATATAATCGAATATAAGTATAAAAAAAGAATATAATCAAATAAATGAATAATAAATTATTAAGATCCCAATCATTAATTTTTAATCTATAATTTTAATCGTATTTTATTTAGGATTTAATTTATCTAAATTGAGAGAAAATATACTTTATAAAATAAAGTGCACTCACAATTAATGATTAAAATACTAACAGTTGATAATTATGATAAAATTAAATACATATACAACAAAATATAAAATTAATTATAATACCAACTATTTATTTTCTAATTAATGATTATTATTGCATTTTATCTTTTAAAGTGCATTCTTCTCACTTTAAATAAATCAAATCCTATCTTTTAAAATACATTTCAATTATTCTCTTTATTTATTTCTTATAAAATTTAATCTCATCCTTAATTCTTTTTTTTTTTTAATTTTGTCTTCATTTCGATAATTTTTGGAGAAAATTATATACAATTTGTTAGGTATTTTTAGTACTATTCTTTAATTATAATTGGAATTTCACTTTTATAATTTACATAATAAAAATTTACATTAAAAATAAGAATAAATTATTGAGATGAAATTAAATGAAAAATTTTACTAAAAATACCTAAAAAATAACATTTATGTTTTGTTTCTCTCTCTCTCTCTCTTTTTAATCACTTTCCTATCCAACAAATTATCGTTAATAGAACTGAATAATGAGGAGCAATAGATATGAAGAAGAATCCCTCGACCCTCTCATCATAGCCGCGCTGAGAGCCCTTAATATCTAATCTGTACTTCGTTATTTTAGTTTTGTATGTTTGACAGATGATTTGGATTTTTAAATGTCAATAAGAACTTAATTAACGGTGATTTGGTCACGTAATGAAATTCAGTTAAATACTCAAATGAAACTAATAAAAAATTATAAATAAAAAATAAATTAAAGAACTAAATTAAAAAAAAACTAAAATTTAAAATAATCATAAAAAAGGAATAATTTTACGCTTTATGGATTTTTCCCAATGCACCCTTATTCTCTTTTCAATATATATGTGCTACCGATGTGAAAAATAAATAAAAATTATGTTCTCATATTTTTTTTATAAGCAATATATTAATTTTGTTGCTATAATTATTAGTATCAATTAATTTAGTTTTCAAAATTGTAAAAATACTATTTTAATCTTTGAAATTATAAAATAACAGTCATTTTAATTATTAATATTATTAAATAATAATTTTTAATTCTGAAAATTATCATAATAAGGATTAAAATGACTTGTATTTAATAATATTATTGATAAAGTAATATTTTGTTTAATTTTAAAAATTATATTAATTTACTTATAATTTTAGGACCAGTTGGATGTCTTATTCTTTCTTTCTTAATGTCCCTTTGTAATTTGCACTCTGTACCACTTTCGAGGTGTGAAAAATGTTCTCTTGGAATAATTTGGACACGTTGACAACAATACATTGAAAAAGCATCGTTTTTACAAAAAGAGAAAAGAGCAAAATATCTTTCAACATTTGAAGCGATAAGGGACGGAAACTTTGCCCAATTATTGGAATATATCGGAGTTTTGGTAAAATGTTTATGTAATTTGATTTGGAAATAATTTTATCAGTATAAAAGTAGGTAATTGTACCAATATTATGTGATATGATTGGTAATAACCATGCTTTTTAAATGTGTAGTTAGGAGTTAAATTCTTAGGCCTAATTGTATAAAAGAGCATATATTAGAAGATTTTAGTCTGTTAATTTCTTAGGCAGAAATTAATATATTAGGAGATATTAATTTCTTAAAGGGATTAACATCTAATGTTCTGTTTGGTTTTATAAACAGATGAAAAAATGAAAGTATGTGGAAGAAAAATACCTTTATATCTGATCTTTTTATAATTTGGAATTGTGAAAAAGAGAAAGGAAGAGGAAAAAAAATAAAAAAAGAGTCCCACACATGTCTATTTTCCTTCTCTTTTACGCAGAAAAGGGTGGAAAGAAGCTTTTAAATAATTAAAGACAAAATGTCCATCTTCATTGTATAATATCTCTTTTTTTTATTTAGGATGTTTATGTCATTTTACATACTTATCTTTTTTTTTTTCTTTCACTTTTTCTTTCACAAACAATTTAAAAATCACCTCACTTTCTACTCTCTTTTTTCCTCTCACTTTCTTTTCTTTCATTTTTTTCCTTTCACTTTCCTTCCTAAACCAAACAAAACATAACTCTTAGCACATGGATACCTTAGATTAAAAAAAAAAAGTAATTATTTTTGGTAAATAGTGTTACTTTTTTATATATCTGTAGTTATATTAATTTTTCACTATTCAATAAATTTTTGATAGATAATTTTATTTTAAAATTTATTATATTAAAAGTTATTATCGTACATATTATATTTATTAAATTTTATATTAATTAAAAATATTTAGTATGATTAATATTATATATACTTTTAAAAGTATGAAAATAAAAATTATTTAATTATAAATATATTAGTATTAAAATATTACAATATTTTATACAAATAATCAAGATAATGATTAATTATAGTTCAACCATTATCAATAAAAATAACATTTACCTAAAGGTTTTTTTCTTGTGTATATACAATGACAATACTAAGATTAGAATCTATGATTTAATGCATACTACTCAAACTCTTTACTATTAAGCTGACCCTAATGGGTTACCTAAAGTTATAATGATATAAAAATTGGCATGATTTATATTGGTATACGTGTGTGTATTACACTCTTTTAATAGTATGAATAATAATAATAAAAAAAAGAGTTATGATTCTTTTATAAGAATACTATATAAAAGTCATTTAGTTTTAGTTATAAATTTTTTTTGATGTGATCTTAATTTTGATTTGAATATTATAATTTTTTTTTCCTTTGATCAAGGTATCCTTTAAGTACCATTGTAAAACTAAATTTCTTAAAAATAAATTCCGAAACATGAATTAAATGTTATGGAATAAATGCCTGCCGTTATATCAACCTGTTTTGTTTTCTTCTCAATTACAAGTTAACTGTCAAACTAAAGTATACAGTACTCTAACTTTCACGGGTGATTTTCCTAAGAAACCATTGGTGAAAAATAGTATTGTCCTTCTTCTAAATATATAACTTTTTGTGGTTTTTGTTCCATTTCATAATAAGCGGTGTTGTCCTAAGTTTTTTTATACAGACCAAAAAAATCTAGTAAACAAATGAAAGAATATAACAATTTTACGAAATTAATCTTATTATTAATCTTTTTTGCTAGAAACGATGCAACACAACAATGTTCTAAAAAATATTATTAAGGGTATAAACGGAAAAAAAATTTAATATTATATTGAAAAGTTAAAATGACACTTATTTTAGGACTTATTTTTTCTTCTAACACAATACTTATTATGAGACTAATAGCGTAGTTTTTTTTACAACCTTAATTCAAGCATAAGTGAGGACATTTTAAGACTTTTATTATAAACTAGTGATTTAGAATGTGTTTGGCAAAATTAGCTTATAAATTAACTGAAAATTTATAAGTTAGTTAAAAAGCTTATAAATTAGAAGTTAGGAGGTAAAAAATTAAAAGCTTATAAACTAATTAATTTAATTGAAAATGTTTTGTGAATTAACTAATAAGTTAGCTGATAAATATAAAATTACATTAAAGGATTTGATGTAAAAATTAGGACAATAATTTATAAATTTTACATTATAATTAAATGGTGAATATTTGATGATTTTGCTTAATCTTCCTCATACATAATGATCAATTAGTTTTGAAAGTAATGGACGATCATAGTAGTTTTGTTTTTTATTTTTATTTTTGTGATGTGTTACCTTTTTTTTCACAAAAAAATTATAATTTAATTAAATAAACTTATATTATTTAAAATCAAGCTTTTTAATATTTGAATTAATTTTGTAATAATATTATTTTAAACCAAAAGGAATAGTTGCTCTTTCTTTATAATTTTAGTTATCATTTTTTGTTTAGTGGCCAAATATTTTAATTAAAGGATAATTGATGAGCTGGTCGTGGGTACCATCGAGAATGCATGTTGCCACTTTGTGCTTGTGAGAGTGGAAGATGTGAAAGATAAAATGTGACATCACTAAGAGTGACATGGTAGACAAAAAGGTTTCTAAAATAAAAAAAGTTAAAAGATATTTCAAGTAAATTAGTGAGGATAAAAATAGAAAAAAAAACTAGTAGCTTACAAGCTATAAAAGCTAGTTGTAGTAACTTATAAAAATAAGTTAAGAACTACTAAAATAAACTTGTGTACCAAGTCAAACCAACTTATAAGTTAGTCAAATTAACTTATAAGCTATTAGTGTGGTTTGTCAAACACACTCTTATACAAGAATAATTAGGTTTAATAATAATAATAAAAAGTAAGATTAATTAAGATGGTCTGTAGCAATTATATGCTGATTTACATACATTGTCGAAAACAACACATTAATTTCATATGTTTAATATCTTAATAATTTATTAAACAAGTCAAATTAAAGAGAATCATAGTTGAAAATTCTATTTTTGATTATTAATTGGTTAATTAATAATAATAATTTTACTCTTGTACAAAAAAAATGTAAACAAGGGGATTCTTTTTTTTATCTAAAGATAAACTCAGTACCTTCTAAGAAGGAAGGGAATAAAAACAAAGAAATAGGAATTGGGGGAAATGCCATTTCCAAAAGATCGAATAAAAATAAGAATTTCTATACTTAATCAATTGAGTTGCTTCGAAGGAATAAAAATATATTTAAGAGTCAGTTTTATGAGAAACTAGTTAATGAAAAAAATTAGCAAGTTAAGAAGTTGATTTTTCAGTAAGCATTTATGTGAAAGGTTATTAAATAGTTTATGAGAATATACTTTTGGAAATGGCATGCATAAAACTGATATTCTCATAAATGTCAAACTTAATTTGGTTAACTTTGAACATTCTAAAAAGTGTTAGACAAATTTTTTAGGAATCTTGTATTCCTATGATTGGGTCGAAAATGGACTCAAACATTATTATATTACTTCTCTTAAAAGCTTTTTAATTTAAAACTTGAATCAAAGCATCAAACATTAAAATATTTTATTATTGAATTTGATATTTTAAATAATGATTAAAAAAAAGCTCAAAATAATCACCTACAAAAAATTATGCTCTGATTGAAAGAATTTATTTAAATTTTATTTGAATTGATCTGATGATATAAGTACTTACATGTAAATAGCTTATGATATATTTATAAGTTGTTTTTAACTTATTTCAATGGACTCTGTAAGATAGTTTATAAAAATAGCTTATAGTTTATATAAAATCAATTTAATCTTATATCTCATTCAATTATAAAAATAACTTATACATAAGTGTTTATATAATAAATACTTATGCTGATTAAATTGCTTACCAAAACGGGCCTTTAACTGCTTAACTTTTGCATAAAAGAACTTTACAACTTGTTATAAAAATTAAAAATAGGTAAAATATTTTAAGAGATTAAATTATATATATATCTTCTTTGCGCCCAAAATTTAATTGGACTTCAGAATTGAACAAAACGGTGATATGATAAATAATAAAGATAGCATTTTAATATAAAAAAGGCATGTAAAAAAACCTTTAACACTAATTCACTTGAAAATGAGAAAAAAGAAAGCACGATTTTGGAAAATATTTTCTTATTTGGATTGCATAAAAAATATAAAGAAAAGAAAATAATGTTAGTATGTCTTAGAACATTTTTAGTCATACATTCTTTATTTCGAGTCTTGAGTCACTTTTAATGAATATTAATATGTGATATCGGATCTAAGAATTTTAGCAAATCTTCTATATATATAAATTAAAATAACTATCTTGAATGAGACTATTTTTAGCTATTAGTTTTTAATGAGAGTATTTTTAGCTGTTATTCTTTAATGAGAGCTTTTTTAATAGATTTTTTAACCTATTATCTCTTTAGATCAATCATTTTTAATATCTTTAGTTCAAAATTGAATTTTAATATTTTTTTAAAAGAAATTATCAATAATTAAAAATTAATATTATATTACACTAATTGCTTATAACAAATTTAAAATATAATCTATATATTAAAAATATTTATTTATTTATTACGAATTTTAATGATATAATTTATATATTCAGAAGTATTTATTTATTATAAATTTAAGTGATATAAATAAATATTTATTTTGTGCAATGCATAGATTAAAATACTAGTTTTACTTTAATGGTAAAATTATTTAAGAATTTAAAATGAGTTTCACATGTTATTTTAAATTTTTATATTTTATTTTTGTTTCAAGATAATAATTCATTTGTATTTTTGATTTTGAAATAATAAATATGCAAAATACAACAAAATAAAATATATTATTTCAATACTTTTTATAACAAAAAGTACATTAAAAATATAATAAATTTATTTCAATTATTTTTATCACAATAAATTAAAAATCATGAGAAATACATAATATTATATAATTAAAATAAAATTTAATTTTTGTTATTCTTACGTTTAAAATGTTCCTAAATATGCTTCATTAAGATTGTTTGAAGTTGCTAATAAATTTGTTTTTGATGAAGAAGTGTTCTCCTTTGTAAGGTATATTGTAAAATTGGGATAAGGATCATTGAATATCTCAATAGTTGACATTACAATGTCTAGATGATTGATAATCTCTTGGATTATCTAATTTTTCCTAATTTTCATATAAGGTTCCAAAACTACTTTAAATTAGCCTCTTTTTAATTAATTTTTTTCCTAAGCTTAATAATTTGTCATTAATGATTTTTATTCATTAAAATTAATTTAATCACGCCATTTTAAGTTTGAAAAGTTAATTTTAGCCACTGCCCTATCCAAAGTTCACATTGTTATTAGATTTTCTTGGTCAAATCTTATCTTAATCACATTATAAGTTGGCTTAGAATTTAATGTCTAGTTTTAACATTTGAATTCGGCATTTTAGGTTCTTCAAGTATTTTGTCTAAAGGTTCAAAAACAAGGGCTTATGTCCAAGATTTTATCTTTGTATTTTAAAGTTTATGGAAAGGCCAAAAGGTAGAAGCTTTAACACAACCCAATAACATAACCAACTCAAATAATCATCAAAGGGCATCATAAAAACATAAATAACTAACCAATATCAAGCCAAGTATACTAAGAGAACAATAGCATTTTTGCATGGAAAAATAGGGCAAAAATAATCAATATCAACATTTTTATATTTTAAAAAGTGCATATTCACCAAAATCAACACTTTAAGAAGCAAAACTCTTCAAGGAGAGTTTTTTTAACATATTTTTAAGCCAATAAACAAAATAAATAAACCACAAGCCTTCAAGACTTGTGTTCTTAAAAGCTTCCTTTGCCAAAAGGTAGCTTTTTAGGTCCTTTGCTAAATTTTTTTTAAGATTTGTGCTTCAAATCTAAAACCACCAACAAGAATAGCTTTCTAAAACCATGGAAGGAGAAGAAAAGAAAAATGAGATGGAGAAATCATGAAATAAATTTCATGTAGCCCCAACCAAAAATAAAAGAGAGAAAAAGCCCATGTAGCTTGTAGTAAATGAAGAAGAAATCAAAGCTTTGAAAGAGAACTATGGATGGAGGATGAGAGCTTTGTGTTTTGGAAGCTTCAAAGGCTTGGACAAAGAATCAAAATAGCTTCTCTAGGGCTGGAGAGTGGCTTGACCACTTGAGAGAAAAGAAAAGAGAGAATAGTTGATGAGAAAGAGTTATGTGAGAAATGACCTAAGATATTAGGGTTTTGGTCTTAAACTTGATTAGAACTCAAATAACATTCAACAAGCTTTTGAAAGGTTTAAAATCCTCCCCCTTTTTGCCTTGTGAGTTTTGGCTATACCATATGCACCAATAAAGTGCTTAGTTTTGAATTTTGGTCACTTTGGTGCAAGGAAAAAGAAGTTAACAATTGTGTAAGCATTTTGTTTAGTAATATTTGAGCAAGACTTTAATTAATTATGTTTTTGACATAAGAAGGATATATTGGTCATTAACAATGTATAGTGAGTGGTTTTGGATGTATCTCTACTTTAGAATTACTCCTCGTAAAACTAGCATTCGACATTAAACAAAATAATAATATTTAATCTAAAGTGTCAAAATTATTCTAAAATTTCACAGATGATTAATTATAATTAATAATGACTAATCATATTAATTCTTATAAAATATTTAACTGTCTACTTGTAGAAATTAGTAGAAGCTTTTACTGTTTGTTTTATAGCACAGTCTAATTTTAGTTGAATTAACAATTAAAACTTATACAAAAATTTTCATTAAATAAATTTTATATTTAAAAAAACGTTTTCACTTATAAATGAGGTGAATCAAGTTAATTAGAAGATTGGTGATGCCTTGCATTTTACATCATTTATGCATAGCATCTTACTTAGGATATATTATATATCTTTGCATTTAGGACTTAATTGTAGCATATTTTCATTGCTTTTCCTTTCTTTTTGGAACTTGTTATGCATTTGGTATTTTCTTGTTGTAGGAGTAGGTATCATGGACTTGGAAGGACTAAAGGTAAAGATTGGAAGCATTTGAAGGCAGTAGGACTTGAGTTAGCAGGTTTGGAGACCCAGCAGACAAATTGCAAGCACCCTATGGTGGTCTAGAGCAATTCACCCCCATGAGCTTCTCTAGTTCATGATTTTTATGCTGAGGGCAGAGGAGTTCACCCCCATGAACTCCTGATTGCTCCTGTGAACTTGACCCAACAACATTTTCCCCTTTTTGCGTTTTTCACATGTAATATGGGCCTGAACCCTATTAAGCCCTTTTTATTTATATAGGTTTAGAAAAGAGAAAAAAAAAACACTTTTGAACAGAGCTTGGAACGAAGAGGCGAGAGCCGAGGGATCATCTTCTCCTCTTCTTTTTGGGTTTGATGTTCTTATTTTTTGATTTTTATTTTGTCTTTATGGATATTTGTGAGTAGTTATTCCTTATTCTAGGATTGGGCGTAACCTTATGAACTTCTTAATGAATTGATTCTATAATCGTTGTGTGAATCTTGTTCTCCTCTTGATTCCTTCTTTATTATTTATCTTTATGCGAAATGATTAGACTGTGTTTTACATAATTTTAGGGATTTAGGGAAGTAATGAAAGGAGAACCCAAACACCGGAACCATAAGGAAGGGACTTAGGTCTAAACCATGAAAGGAGGTAAAACCTTCGGGGAATTAATTGAATTAACAAAGAGCACAATGGGTTTAATTAAACACAACCATCACGAAAGTAGGTGGGTAATTTGACTAGACACCTCTTTGTATCTTGAAAGAAAACGGAGGGTACCTTAGGTTAATTCACCCTCAGTGAGAACTGGTAGAAACAGAACGGTAATGGAGTTAATCTATTAAGTATCATAGTGTGAACCTTGATCCTAGAAGTTTCAAATATCATTTTTCCTTAATTTCAAATTATTTGTTTGTTTCTAAATTTACTTGTAATTTTTCTTCATTGAATCAACATTCCTTTAAATTATTTCCTTTTGTTTAATTATAATTGAATCACGATAATTACTAAGCCTAACACGTGGTCCCTGTGGATTTAATATTATTACTTGCGGTTTTTGCCCATCAATTGGCATGAATACAAGTGTTACATTAGAGTCTTTGTAGGTACCACACTAGAGCTTGGTTCACAAAAGAACTATAAGAGATTCTAGAATTTGTTTCAAATATTCCTCACCCTTGGTTGGTGCTAAACATTGAGCATCGTCTATGGGAACAACTATCTTTGGAAGAGGTACTGGCCATGAACCAACCCCTCTTTAAGCAAATTTTGGTGTTCCTAATTCCCAAGAATCTCGAGCAATTCCCAGTTATGGAGCAATACAATGGCTCAAAGGATCCAATGGAACATCTAAATGTGTTCGAAACCATGCTAATATTTGGGGAGCCAAGGACCCTATAATATGCAAGGCCTTCCCCTCAACTCTTAAGAAAACTACCCTAAGGTGGTATCAAGCCTTCCCGACAGGGTCAAACACTTAGGTGAGCTGAAACAAAAGTTTGCAAACCGTTTTTCAATAGGAAAGACACAAACAAAGACGAAAGATACCCTGATGGCCATTCGATGAAAACCTAGAGAGTTACTCAAAGAGTACATCAACAAAATAAATCAAGAGGCCCCGTAGGTGTAAGGGCTGATGCCAATGGTAGAACTCTATCTTATCAAGGATCTTTTGCTTCTAGAAACCCCATTCCATACATCACTTGCCAAAAGGAAACTTGGAACCATAGAGGATTTCCTTATAAGGTTAGTTAAATACATTAACCTGAAAGAAGAAACGGGTATTGCACAAATGAAAAAAAGCCTTATGGGTGTAAGGGCTAATGCTAATGGTATAAGTCCATCTTATCAAGGATAAATTGCTTCTCGAAATCCCATTCTATACATCACTTGCCAAAAGGAAACTTGGTACCATGGAGGATTTCCTTATAAGGTTAGCAAGTTTACTTAAAATAAGTCGCGCCTTCAATAGCTACACCCTAAAATGTTAGGATCAAGAGACCTAGGCCAATCAAGGCTAAACTCGAGATCGACAAGTCAAAATACTTTCAATGCCACCAATCTCCTGGTCATGACACAGATGATTATGCCTAATTAAATGATGCAATTGAAGACTTTATATGCAAAGGACAGTTATCCAGATACATTAATGGAAGATAGAGGAAGAAGATATCACTGACACTCTATCCCTACATACTGACATTCCCATAGTCACAACCCTTTTGAGCACATCAACAAGCAAAGCATATGTCAATCCATCTCTCTTTAACACTTAGAATGGGGCCACTAGAATAGAAGCCCCAAACAACATCATTGGGAAGATAACTTGACCAACCACCATCATAGTTTAAGTGTCACATCGTGTATACCATTATAGGGGGATTTGTGGTAGGAGGAAGCAACAATGCAGCCAAAAAAAAAAAGGCACACCAAAATATGCTAGTGCTTGCCAAGGTAGATACCTTACTTAAAACCCATTGATTAAGAAACCTCCAATTTCATTCTTGCGTGATGACTTCGACACTACCATTATGGGGCACAACGACCCACTCATAATCAATACTCTATGGAAAAGTTTAAAGTTCGTTGGGTACTCATCAACCAAGGGAGCTAAGTCGATGTGTTTTTCTCTAAGACTTTCAAAAAAGTCGATGTTTCTAGGAATGACCTAATTCTTCATTCAGGGGACTTTATTGGGTTCAAGAGGAAAGAATCCAACTCATAGGATATCTCAAGCTAAGGGTAACCATTGACTCCCTAGCCAAGATAGTGAAGAATAAGTTCTTAATCGTTGACTGCTCATTAATATACAACGTCATCCTTGGATGACCAACCCTTAATACCTTCAGAGTAGTATCATCCACTATGCAATAAGCAATGAAGTTCTACAATGACTCCGACGACGTGATCGCCATCAAAGGAGACCAACTCACTGTCCATAATTGTCATAGGGAATCCTTACAGATCACCTACCACCTTTCAACGAAGGATATCTCAACCATCCAAGACAAGACCTAAGGTAAAGAAACACCAAAGATACTATTGACATAGCTGGTTGCAAGAGAGCTTTTCCTTGACCAAAGACCTTAGATGCAAGGGAAGTTCATCAACATTCAAATTAACACATACCAAACACAAACAATTCACTTTGGCCTCAAGCTCCCCTCATAGGTTCAAGACAAGTTAACCAGGTTCCTTAGCAGCAATGTTGATTTGTTCACGTGGAGAACAATTGACATGCTTGAAGTTGACCTACGCTTTATCTACCACAAGTTGGGCATCAACCCCAGAATCAAGCTAGTAGCCTAAAGGCATCAAAAGACGTGGCTAAAGTGCAAAGAAGCTTCCGATGAGCTTGTACAAGTTTCATTAGAGAAATAAAGAATACCATATGGTTGTCAAACATTGTAATAGTAAAAAAAATATAATGAAAAATGGTGCATGTATGTTGATTACATCAATCTTAACAAGACATACTCTATGGACGTCCACCCACTCCATAAAATTGATAAACTAGTAGACAAATACTTAAGATACTGATTATTATCTTTCATGGATGCATATTTTAGGTACAACCAATGCACCTATACAACAAGGAAAAAACAATCTTCATGATAGAAAAGGCTAATTATTACTATAAGGTCATGTCATTTGGGCTAAAAAAGTTAGGAAACCTACTAGCGCATGACGAACATATTCTTTGAAGGGTAAATTGGCAAAATGCTAGAAGTTTACATTGACAGCATGATCGTCAATAACGTCTGAGAGGCTGAGGTGTTCGCACTGCTAAAGAAGCACAATATGCACTTAAACCCTAAGAAGTGTATATTCAGGGTTAGAGCAAGAAAATTCTTAGGCTTTATGTTGTCAAAAAAGGGAATAAAAGCTAACCCTAACAAATGTCGAGCCATTACTGAAATCAAGAACCTCCAAATGATATAGGTCATCTAGTAACTAATCAGGAAGAGGACATCCTTGTCACACTTTATATTAAAACTGACACCCATGGCACACCCATTCTTCAAACTACAACGAAAGGGGAATGCCTTCAAATGGAATGACGAATGTGACAAATCTCTTAGCGAGCTGAAAATTGTCTTGTCACCTCCCCCATCCTCAAAAGACCAGAGCCCAAAGAATCACTATACGTCTACCCCTTTGTTGTAGAGGTCGCCCTTTGCACAGCATTGGTCAAAGAGACCAATGAAGGTCAGTAGGGCATTTACTTCATAAGCATAGCTCTTTAAGGCTTCAAATTAGGCTACCAACGACTCAAAAAAGTCACTTATGTTGTGGTCATCATCGCTCGATATTTACGACCATACTTTTAGAGTCACCCAATTATAGTTAGAACGGAAAGTCAATCAAACAAATCCTACACTGCCCCCTGACTTAACTTAGAAGGATAATTTCATGAGCAATTGAGCTCTCGAAATATAGTTTGAAATATGAACCTCAACAGACGATAAAAGTTCAAACACTAGCCAATTTCTTGACCAAAATGACCCCACCCTCAATTTTGTTTGAATATTTTTATTTTTATTCAAATAATATTTTTATTATTATTTTCTTTCTTTTTAATTTTCTTTTCTCGTTTCCTTTCCCCATATAAACGAAACATAAAAGTGATGATACAATTGGAACTGGTTTTTTGTAAAAGCACATGTTGTGCACGAGAGGAAAGCAGGTGGATGTAGGGTGTTATATAGAGTGGACTAGATATTGTGTGATAGTGATACATACGCGTTACACGTTATGGCGTCGGCTAGTGTGTGTCCGAGCGCTAACTCACTCACTCCAGTGTCTATGGGTAGACTCCATTCTCTGTCTGTTAAAGACAAAATCATGTGACCTAGCAACAATTAACACAGAAAAAATCACGTGACCAAAAAAATGAAATATGAATGAATCTGATCCCTCGGCAATGTTCAAAAGGAAACACAGTGTGCCGATGCGATTGCGAGATACTTCAGCTTGATCCGGGTTTCGGTAAATCTTAATTATAACAAGGTTTTTTTATAAAAAAAAACGTTTAAAGAAAAATGATTGTTTCCCATAAAAAAAAATCCGTAAATCATTGATAAAAAAAAAGAGGGAAAACATAAAGATGATGAAGTTTTATGATATTGAAAAAAGTTTGTTGCGTAAAAATATAAATTAAAGTTATTTGCATATTATTATTCTTATTATTTCCAGAATAAGACGTCCCAACCCCCAACAATCACATAAAGACAACAACATTCATTCTAAGGTAGGAGTACTTCTTTGATACTCTCGTTATTGTAATTATTTTGTCTGAAACTAATTATGTAGGTAACTTTCATTTTTATATGAGTGAAGAGATTTTTCAATAATTAAAATTCGTAATCAAGAAATCTTAAAGAGAACTTATAAGAGAGATTTTTTATTGTCGCGAAAAAAAATTATCGTCTTTTAATAATTTCTTAAAGAAAATAAATTAAGATATTGTCATCACTTGAATAATAATTCATGTAAAAAAAAATTATTAAAGTCAACCTAATAACAAAGAATTTGAATAATTTATACAAAATTTTATATTTAAATTCAAATCTTATTGTCACTATCGTATTAAAAAAAAAAAAAAAGACTCAAGTGGGAACTTGACTTTGAATCGAATGTAAGTGAGGCGTCAGTACGAATCCAGCAGCGCCTTTAACAAATTTTCTACGCAGTGACAAAAAAAGGGGAGAAAAGTATCTTCAAATTTCCCCATAACATTCTGTTCATAATGACGGTTTTGGTTAATTGTGGAGTTTCTAAAATCACTAACTTGACAGAAGGATCAAATTAAAATTAAAAATAAAGATCAAATAATTTAAAATAAAACTAAAAAATTAAAAGAGCAACTTAAAACAAAAACAAAATTAAAGGATCAAAATATTAATCTACTCATATATTAGAACTTAAAATTTTTTTGAGTGAAACCAGGGTATCTTTAACTGAACGTCAAGAACTACTTTTTCAAGGTAAGAAATCTATTTAAGAAACTGACCTCTCCCAACATATGTTTTTTCATACACACAGATCTAAAGATTAAATCCTTGACCACATGCTTAAGAGACAAGGTTATCTGCTAACCAAGCACACCATGTTGATATTATAACTTAAAATTTATAACTTAGAGAGCAAGACTCTCATTCTCCTCGCTCTCTCTTTCTCAATGTACTTTATCTTTCATTTTTAAGAAGTACATTTTATACAATACTTCCACAACTAACAAAAAAAATGAGATATGATACATATATAACAATTCTTACAATAATTTTTACAATATCATTTTTTTTGTTTATCTCTTTTCATCATATCATTTATTATATTTCAAACTTCGCTATCTTTTGTCTCTCTTTCTTAGTTGTAAAATTAGTTATACAAGTATCATTTTTCCAAAAAAATACATCTCTCAACCATCTCAAATTACTTTCCTTTTATATCTTTATCTATATAGTTAGTTTTCTTAATTGCCTATTAGTTTCAATTTAAAAATGACTTTATATTACAATTTAAATTTTTTATTATAAATTCAAAATATAATTTATATATTTAAAAATATTTATTTATTATAAAATTTAAATATAATATAATTTGCATATTTTAAAATATTTATTTATTATAAATTTAATTATAATATAATTTGCATATTTTAAAATATTTATTTATTATAAATTTAATTATATAAAAACAAATACTTATGATGTGCAATGCACATGCTAAAGTGCTAATTTCACCAAAATTTTAATGCATTTTTTAATTGCCTATCTTAAGTAAATCCATAGATTTAACATGTGGGCTTCATAAGTTCAGTAATCCATAATTTGATTTTAAAGACATTTTTTAGCAACCTTTCGTAAGAGTTTTTAGGCTTATCTCAGTATTTAAATTGAAAAAGATAAAGATATTTAATTAAGTTTAGGCTTAAATATATTTTAAGTCCTTGTAAATATGGCTTTGTCTGATTTTCGTCATTCCAAAATTTTTTGTTAGTTTTAGATTCCTAATATTTTTTTAGTATTCTTTTTTAGTCCTTACCATTAACTATGGTTAATTTAGTGCTGACATAACTAACAAAATAAAGAATATTAATTAAGATAATTAAGGTAATGAAGAATATTTTAAATTAAGATAATTAAATTATTTTTAAATGTGTAATTCAATTAAGTAATATATTTATTATTTTATATAAATAAGGTAATTACATATAACTTACTTTTATGATTTATTTTTAATTTTTAACATATTATGAACGGTGATTTTTATTGCTTTTAATATTATTCTTATTTTTCAATTCACTAATGTACTTTTAACATTGTAATTTTTTAAATTAATTTACTTATAAGCTTATAATTTACTTTTAATATATTACTATGAGTAGTAAATATAATTATAATTTATAATGTATTAAAAGTAAATTATAAGCATATAAGTAAATTATAAATTTAAAAAAAATTATAATGTTAAAAATAAATTAGTGAATTGAAAAGTAAGAATAATATTAAAAACAATAAAAATTAATGTTCACAATATATTAAAAATTAAAAATAAATTATAAATGCAATTTATATGTAATTAACTTATTTAAATAAAATAATAAATATATTATTTAATTGAATTATGTACTTAAAAATAATCTAATTATCTTAATTTCAAATATTCTTCATTATCTTAATTATCTTAATGAATATTCTTTATTTTGTTAGCTATGCCAGCACTAAATTAACCATAATTAATGGTAAGGACTAAAAAAGAACACTTAAAATATGCTAGGGATCAAAAACTGACACAATGTTTTGTAAGGACTAAAATCAGGCAGAGTCATATTTGTATGGACTTAAAACATATTTAAGCCTTAAGTTTATAAAAGAGACTTATGACCTTCTTATAAATTCTTTTTAGAAAGGTCTTAAGTTACTTTCATAAATTTAATCCATTAAAATTGATATTTTCTATTATGTGTTTATAAACATATGATACAAAATTGAAAATAGAATTTTTTATATTTAAACATATTTATAATATTATAAATAAAAAACCAATATTTACTTTTATAAATAATTTAAAATATATAATACAATGGATTAAATAATTAACACTATATGCTCGTAGACACACAATAAACAACTCCTATATAATAAACTTATTAAATTAAGTATTCATGATATAAATTTTTTTAGTAATAGACGCTTATTAAATAACTAATTAAATCACTTATCTAAACACATTATTAGTATTCGATTAAGAAAAATGTTATTTGTATAATAATTCATACAACAAATTTTACAACTAAAAAAAAGAGAGAAAGAAGAGTATAAGATGTAATAAATGTCGTGATGGAAAGAAACAAACACGAAAAATAAATTATCGTATGAATAACACAACTCTTAAATTTATTGTTGCATTGTTCAGTAAATTGTCAAGAACTTAGCCAGCAAGCCAACTTGAGAGAACAGCAAATAGCCATATACGTGGTTGACTTGAGTGGTTGACGGGTGGAATTTGTCTGTTTGTCTTAATGAGTGCTCATTTTTCATGTAATAACTCAAGCTGATTCGCGTTCATCAACCTTTCACTTTAGAACATCCATGAGTCAGTAGCTAAAAGCAATCTGGCATTTTTCTGAGTTCCTTTTCAAGTATGAGATCATAGGATACAAAAACTTATAGTATTCACGGCCCAATTTGATGGTAAAGATGAAGATATTAATGGTGCAACTAATTAAAATAGAAAAGAAAAGAAAAAAGGATAACAAAATTAATACTACATTCTTTTTGGTGTCATTGTGTCAGTAATACATGTTGATTGCATCTGTATAATAATGCCTTCTTTCTCTATTCTAGTCAAATTATACGCATATGAAACAGAATTTAATACTAAGAATTCAGTGAAAGTGGTCCCTTTTCCAACTCCTTTAATCGCAAATAGGCTTACACACTAGGAGAGAAAGCAAAACGGCGATAACTTAAAACAGAAGTAGCCAGCAGGAGAATACTTATATCACTGAATACAAACAATTCTTTGATTTGTAAGTTCGTTCTATAGCTATTTTAGCTTTTAGGGAAGGTTAAGACTTAAAAAGCCTTAAATTTCTATCCAATATGTGATCCTACCTTTACATCTTTTCTCTATACAATTTATTGAAACAATTTGATAGCGGGATTGATCGAGTATATTCTAGCAATTTAGATTAAAGCTACAAAGACCATTCCATACCACAAAGCTAAAGCGGATATGTATATACTATAATTACGAATGACCAATAGAAAAGAGTGAAAGAGTAAGCAAAAATTGTGACCATTTAGGAACGTGGAATCACTTTTTTTTTTTAATATTGAACGTGGAATCACTTTAAAACACTGGAATGCGCAATGATCAATATAAAAGCTGAGTTTTAAAATGAACTAGAGAAAGAGCTTTAACAGCATACGTGTTACACTGTTATGCCTCCCCTTTCACTTAATCAGTAAGGACAGTGTGAAAGGACTGTGAAAAAGTGGTATGATCAAGATCTCATCAACAATGAATTCCTTTAGAGCTGGCTAGGGAGTCCATTGTTTGGTTTAATAACTCAAAATTGTAAATAAAGTAGCTTTTAGACTCAACGACTGTTCTCAGCCCACGTAAGAGAATCTGCTTTTTACGTATTCTCCCATAGTCCCATTGTTGATTTCAAAAAGTGGTAACAATTAGCTAAGCTCACTTTTATGTGTGTGTGTGGGGTAATGCTTTATCTTGTGGGCGTGAATGTCGTCATAAATAAAATTATAAAAACCAAATTATCATGTGTGAACACCCAATTTTGTCCGGATAAATAAAAATAAAATATATAAAAAAAAAAGAAATAAGAGAACTTTTGAAAAAAAAAACTTTTTTTTTATGATAAATATCATGGAAAGACAATGTCGTATCTTGAGTTATACTTGTCCGTTTGAGGTATTCTTTGCACCGTTGGAAAGCTTGTAGAAAAATCTACAACTCATCTCTCTATCTCAAAAACCAAAATCAACTTCTATCTTGATGAAAATCAACCCCGAAGTGAGTCATTTAATCATAAAAAAACTCAAGTCCCACATTACTTTCCCTTCACTTAAAAGTCCCACATTGAACAATTTATATTCATACATCTTCTCCTTCCCCTATATAAAGAGGTGCCTACCAAGCAATGAGGGAGGCAAAAAAAAAACATCCATTAATTATGGGTTTAATGCAAAGCATGGAGCCTATGAAAGTTTAATCTTTTTTTTATTATCTCTTTTATTTTTTTTCCTCTTGGAGCTTTTACTAGAAGCTTGTGGTGAATTGTTTTGTATTCACCACAAATTATATCTTGAGGTAAATTTGTCTACCTTATCTTTTTTATATATATGTTTTATTTTCTTTTGTCATTGTTGTTTTGTTAAATTTTATTCTTTGTATGTCCTTTTCAAATTAGAAATAGTTTATATTTAATTAATTTTTTAGAGAAAGGATTAATTGGATGTGACATCTTTTTAATCCTAAGGTTTTAAGGCACAAGTTGTGACAACTTGATGTCTTTAAATTCTTCTCTAAAATTAGAAATGTTAAACTAAAATTAATTTGCTTCAATGGATTGACTTGGGTGTACACCTTTGTTGATTCTATTTTTAGGACATATAAGCCGTGACGGTTTAGAAATCTTAAAATTTAATAAACAAAATTAAAAAAAAAACAATAACACACAAATATTTTCTACAAAAGAACTACGTGAGTCTGATTCTCCATTGCATTGGGAGATACGTAGGAGCAGGGGGCTACTCCTGTCGATCTCAAAAAATAATAAAATTTAAGATAAAATAAAAATATTTTTTATAATAATAAAATTCTTCTTGCAATTATTTTTAGGGTGAGATAAATATTTTAAAAGTCATTAATAATTTGCTTAATCAATTAGAGGTAACCGTCTTTATGACGGACGTTGTAGGATGCTAATACCTTCTCTACACGTAATTGACTCTCGAGCCTAAAATCTGGTTTCGTAGACCATTTTCTTTTAGGTTTTTCCAATGTTTTTCCTTAATAAATATTGGTGGCGACTCCCTGTTTTTAAAAACTCTTTTTTGCCGTCCCGCAGCGACCCCCCTGGTTGCGACAGATGGCGACTCCACTGGGGACATTTTGAGAGTCAAGCCTGTCATAATTGATTAAGCAAATTTGTGACTTTTAATTTATTTATATCACCCTTTTCTTTTCTTTTATTGTTGTTTGCCTTGTTGTTTTACAAAGTTTAATTCATTACATATCTTACTATTTGTAAATATGTTTTACATGCTTTTTAACCATAGGATAGAAAACCTTTTATTATATTGTATGTGTGTTTTTTGTTTTGCAGGTTGGGTAGTTTAGAAATTGCTCCTTTCACACACTTCACGTACACATCTTATACACATTGATGAGTGGGGTCCTATACCCGGACCTGAGTGCAGCTTAGGATAGGTACGAGGTTGAGTAGTGGTAACCTTTTGGATGTACATCCAGTTTGGTTATCATGAAGGCCTCACCTAGAGTTTGATCCTTTCGAAGGTGTTATCACTTCCAATAGTTTACCTATTGTCGTGATTAATATTCTAAGAAAGGGTCCTTGGCTCTAGGAACCCATTTTTAGAACCATAGAACCACCTATTGGGAGAAGCACATTTTAGAATAACTCGTAGGGCTGTCAACTATTAGGAAAACCCTTACAAGTTACAATGGAGCAATATCTACCCCTGCATTCAAATAACATAGCATATATATATAAAAAAGGGAAAATATAATAAAGTTCTTTTTTTTACCTATTTCATGATCATGCATTTTAGTTCATTCAAAAAAAAAAAAAAAAGGAGAAAGAGAAGAAAAAGAAGAAAAAAAGAAAGTACAAAAGTTTTTTTTATCATTTTATGGAAAGCATCCTGCATTTTATCATTAAAAAAAAAAAGCATTGTTGTACAGAGAATCATCATGGCATGTTGCATTCTTATCTCACCCATGATTATCGCATACTCATAGCATATTTTTCTTCAGAGTGAAAGAAAAAGGGAAAAATATTGAAAAAAAAGAAAGCATCCCTACGACACCCTTATGAGACCCGCGCCAAGACAAAGATCATGGAAGGAATTGTGGGAGATCTGGGACAGCAGCACGAGGAGCTAAGAGGAGATGTGAACCAATTGAAGGAGCAGATGAACAAGATCTTGGAGATGTTACAGATGATGGAATCAAGGAGAGGTACAAATAGGAATTCGTCTCAAAAACCTCAAGTTACACCTAACTATCCTCCAGGATTCACTCCGCCCCTACAAGCTAATCATGGTGCTCAAGCATGGCCTCCATATGGCCTCCCTGCTGGTTATACCCAACCTGTGGCCATCCACACTCTAGAGGTTAACCGTCAAACCTCCACCTCAAATCCCACAAACCAAACACAATCCTAAGACCCAAACCTTGAAATCGATGGCACCCAAGTCTGTCCACCACAGCTCACCCACATACCCTATTTGCCTCAACCTAACACTACTCTTGGAGGGCCCCCAAACCATCAAGATGTTAACCCAATGCCAACTGTTATCATCCACCCTCGCCAGTCTGATAACACCCAGTCCAAAGATAAGCTGCAGATTCTGGAAGAAAGATTGAGAGCTATCGAAGAAGTTGACCATTATGGCTTTAATGCTACTGATTTATGTTTGGTGCCAGACGTTGTGATCCCTCCGAAGTTCACGGTTCCTGAATTCGATAAATATAGAGGGGACACTTGCCCAAAGAACCATCTCACCATGTATTGTAGGAAGATGGCTGCCTGTGCTCATGATGATAAATTGTTGATTCATTTCTTCCAAGAGAGCCTCATAGGGGTTGCTCTAAGCTGGTACATGAACTTAGAGCAAGGACGGGTACGAACATGGAAGGATTTGGCAGAGGCTTTCTTGAAACAGTACAAATACAACATGGACCTGGCTCCAGATCGAACGCAGTTACAAAATATGGTGAAAAAAGAGAATGAAACCTTTAAGGAATACGTCCAACGCTGGAAAGGTGTGGCTGCTCAGGTACAACCTCTATTGTCTGAAAAGGAGAGGGTCACGATGTTCATTGATACACTCCAATCACCCTTCTACGATATGATAATTGGAAACGTATCATCGAATTTCTCAGACCTAGTGGTTATTGGAGATAGGGTTGAAATAGTATTAAGAAGTGGGAAGATTGCTCATTTGTCAGCAGGATTTGTAAGTGTAAAGAAATCCACGATAACCACAGATGAAAAAAAGGAGGAGAAACAAATGCGGTAATGTCAGGACCATTCATACCCAATTACAATCCTATCCATTTTGTACCAAATTATCGACCACCGTTCATACACAATCCACAAATAGCGACAGTTTCCCAGTCACCATACCAATAGCCTTACCAACCTGGAATTGTCTACCGACCACCACCACCACAAGCTTTGTCACCTACTGTGCCTCAAACAAACCAACCAGTAGTCCCACAGTCCAATACAAACAATACTCAGAAAAAGACAAATAACCAACAAAGAACACTTGCCCCAATTCCCATGACCTATACTGAACTTTTGCCACATTTGGTCTGCAATTCTTTGGTTGTCCTTTACCCTTTAAAACCTGTTCAACCGCCATATCCAAAAAGCTATGATCCAAATGCCAAATGTGACTACCATGCAGGGTTTATAGGGCATCCTACAGAAAGGTGTTGGGCGTTTAAGTTCAAGGTGCAAGACTTAATAGATATGGGGTTGTTAAGCTTCAAAGAAGACAATCCAAACGTCGGAAATAATCCGCTGCCAGGTCATGGAAGTGGATCGGTAAATGCCATTGATGAAGTCGGTCAACCAGTAAAGGAGGTGGGGAAAGTTAAAACCCCTATGGGAATCGTCTTTTCAAAGTTATGCAAATATAAGATGATTGAGGGACGATCCCTTAAAGCAGGAATGTGTGGTCTTCACCCAAGAGCCAAGCACTCAATCGAGGATTGTGATGAATTTAAGCAGATTTTGCAAAGGTTGATGGACTCAAACATGGTCCAAGTAAGCCAATCACAAAGAACGAATGATGTGCTAATGGCCCAGTCAAAAGAAAAACAAGAGCTTTCGAAGTGGAGGATTGGTGCATGCAGATCAAGTGACTATGGCTAAGGAAGATCAAAATGCAGACAACCACGTCAACTTCGTATACCCATGTAACCTTGATGAAGAGCTGCACAATTGGGAGATAATCTAATTTCCTGTGGCTTTTAATTCACTTTCAAAGTAATTGTAATGCAAACTCTATGATTATGCCCATAATTTCAGTATCATTTTTTTTTGTTAAATGGGCTTGCATGTTACTTTTTGGTATTGTATGAATGAAATGCATTTCAGAACTTTCCAGTTATCCCTTTCATCCTCTTCCTTTCTCTCCTACTATCTTAATATCTATTTGTTTCCCTCATTAACCCTAAATTGCAGATCTAAAAATAATCATCTTGAAAATAACAGTGTTAATGTTCCATACTACAACTTTGATCACCCTATCTATCAAGCTGACGAGGACGATGATGACTTAGGAACCCCATCTAAGTTGAAGAGGTTAGTGGAATAGGAGGACAAAATGATTCGACCCCATGAAGAAGAAATTGAAATAGTCAATCTGGGAAATGATAGAAGGGAAGTTAAAGTTAGCACCACTATGAAAGGGAGTGGGCGAGACAGGTTGCTTAAGCATTTATCTGACTATGTTGATATCTTTGCATGGACATATCAGGATATGCCCATGCTAGATCCTAGCATAGTTGAGCACAGATTACCATTGAAGCCTGAATATCCTTCAGTTAAGCAAAAGTTAAGGCGAATGAAACCGGACGTGTCATTGAAGATCAAAGAAGATGTTAAGAAACAATTTGATGCGGGATTCCTTACAGTGGCTAAATACCTTCAATACAACAAGATGATGAAGGAGTTATGTGGTCACTTTAAGATTCAGCACCGCAATTCCTCACCATATCGTCCAAAGATGAATGGAGCAGTAGAAGCAATGAATAAGAGTATCAAAAAGATTGTCCAGAAGATGGTGGTAACATACAGGGATTGGCATGACATGCTTCCTTTTGCATTGCACGGCTATCGCACTTCTGTTTGCACCTCTACTGGGGCAACTCCATATTCTTTGGTGTATGGGATGGAAGCTATACTGTTTGTCGAAGTAGAGATCCCTTCGTTAAGAGTATTAGTGGAAATGAAGCTTGAGGAAGCCGAATGGGTTCAAACTCACTATGATCAATTGAACCTCATTGAAGAGAAAAGATTGATTGCTTTGTGCCACAGCCAATTATATCAAAGAAGGATGAAGAGAGCTTATGACAAAAAGGTTCATCCTCGAGAGTTTCAAGAAGGCGACTTGGTGCTTAAGAAGATGTTGCCTACCCAGAAAAATCACAGAGGAAAATGGACTCCAAAGTATGAAGGTCCTTATGTGGTGAAGAAGGCCTTTTCAGGAGGATCTCTAATCCTTTCAAATATGGATGGCGAAGATTTATCGCTTCCCGTAAACTCTGATGCAGTCAAGAAATATTATACATGAAAAGAAAGACAAACAAAACAAAAAAAGAATAAAAAGAAAAAGAAAACAAAAAGAACTCGCTAGACTGAAAACCTGCAAAGGCGGTCTAGGCAAAAGTTAGAGTGACTCGATAAGCTGAAAACTCGAAAAAGAGCAGCCTAAAAAAAAGTTAGGGTCAAGTGAGAAAAAAGCTCGCTAGGCTGAAAACCTGAAAAGGCAGTCTAGGCAAAAGTTATAGCTATTCACTAGAATTACCTGTGCAAGGAAGTGGGTAAAAAAATAAAATGGCAACAGAAAGATTGGGGCAAATTGATGATTTGAAAGAGAAAGCTGATGAGTTCACCAAAGCATTTGATGTCCTTAAAAGCCAACCAACGGGTTCTCAAAGTTGTAGACATGGGAAATTGACATTGTTAATCTGACCTGTTTTGTCATTCTCATTATGTTATCATTGTATCTATCTGTTTTGCTTTTGTGTGAAACTTGCTCTTGTATCTATGATTCCCTTTTGAAGCAATAAAATATTTTCTTCTCCACCATCAATTCATTGGCTCACCGCATTTATTTCATTATATACTGAAAATGAAGCATGCAATAACATTTAAAAAGGCATTACAATTATGATAAATAGTCCAAAAGCCACTAGAAATGTGGTGAATTCTTAACCAGCTCTGATAAGGGTAACAATTAATTGACAGTTTGAAGCATTGAATAACTTAGCCATGGTTGGCCAGGAATCAAGTCTCCAAGCATGATTTGAAGTGGATTGAAAGAAAGTTCATTCTGAATCCTGTTCACAGCTCAGGGTGTTTGAAACCGTAAGGGGTCAAAGGTTGGAAAGAGAAACACACATACATTAAAAAAGAGAGAGAGAAAAAAAAAAGAGTCTTTTAATCAAAAACATTTCGCATTACGCATACATTCCATCATGACATTGCATCACTTATCATTAACTTTTGGTTTTTCTTGCTCAACATCTACTTTCCTTTCACATATCGGGCCCTCATGCCCGTTGCTTTTAAGTTTTGGGCTTCCACACCCGTTGTTTTTAAGTTTATGGGTCTTCATGCCCATCGTTTTTAAGTTTCGGCCCCCATGCCCATTGTTTCTAAGTTTCTAGGACCCCACGCCCAATTGCTTTCATATATCGGGTCCTCATGCCCTTTACTTTTAAGTTTCGGGCCCTCATGCCCATTATTTTTAGTTCCCGAGTCCCCACGCCCAATTGCTTTCACATATCGAGTCCTCATGCCCGTCGCTTTTAAGTTTTGGGCCCCCACACCCATTGTCTTTTAAGTTTTGGGTCCCCATGCCCGCAGCTTTTATATTTTGGGTCTTCGTGCCCACTGCTTTTATGTTTTCGGGTCCCCATATCCACTGTTTTTACGTTTTCGGGTCCCCACGCCCACCGCTTTTACATTTCGGGTCCCCATACCCACTGCTTTTACACTTTCGGGTCCCCGCGCCCACTGCTTTTATGTTTTTGAGTCCCCACGCCCACCGCTTTTACATTTCGGGTCCCCATACCCACCGCTTTTACATTTTCGGGTCCCCGTGCCCACTGCCTTTATGTTTCGGGTCCCCATGTCCACTACTTTTACATTTTCGGATCCCTGCACCAACTGCTTTTACGTTTTCAGGTCCCCACGCCCACCGCTTTTACATTTCGAGTCCCCATACCCACCGCTTTTATATTTTCGAGTCCCCGCACTCACTGCTTTTATGTTTCGGGTCCCTGCACCGCTTTTACATTTTCAGGTCCCCACGCCCACTGCTTTTACGTTTGGGTCCTTGCACCCACCACTTTTACATTTTCGGGTCCCCGCGTCCACTGCTTTTACATTTCAGGTCCTCGCACCCACCACTTTTACCTTTTCAAGTCCCCGCCCACTGCTTTTACGTTTTCGGGCCTCCATGCCCACCGCTTTTACGTTTCTGGGTCCCCACGCCCACTATTTTTACGTTTCGAGTCCTCGTACCCACCGCTTTTACGTTTCGGGTCCTCACGCCCATTGTTTTTACTCTTTTTGGGTCCCTACGCCCACTACTTTGATGGTTTCAATTCCCGTGTTTTTTTGATTTTTCATATCCATTGTCTTTCTATTCAAATCCCGAACAAAATTAGGGTTTATATCTTTACTTATCTTTTACTACGATAATATGAAAATGTTTAGTTATTCATATTATCTAGTAAAACCTAAGTAAAGAGGGGCAGCTGTGAACACCCAATTTTGTCCGGGTAAATAAAAATAAAATATAAAAAAAAGAAATAAGAAATAAGAGAACTTTTGAAGAAAAAAGCTCTTTTTTTTATGATAAATACCATGGAAAGACAATGTCGTATCTTGAGTTATACTTGTCCGTTTGAGGTATTCTTTGCACCGTTGGAAAGCTTGTAGAAAAATCTACAACTCATCTCTCTATCTCAAAAACCAAAATCAACTTCTATCTTGATGAAAATCAACCCCGAAGTGAGTCATTTAATCATAAAAAAACTCAAGTCCCACATTACCTTCCCTTCACTTAAAAGTCTCACATTGGACAATCTATATTCATACATCTTCTCCTTCCCCTATATAAAGAGGTGCCTACCAAGCAATGAGGGAGGCAAAAAAAAAACATCCATTAATTATGGGCTTAATGCAAAGCATGGAGCCTATGAAGTTTAATCTTTTTTTTATTATCTCTTTTATTTTTTTTCCTCTTGGAGCTTTTACTAGAAGCTTGTGGTGGATTGTTTTGTGTTCACCACAAATTATATCTTGAGGTAAATTTGTCTACCTTATCTTTTTTATATATATGTTTTATTTTCTTTTGTCATTGTTGTTTTGTTAAATTTTATTCTTTGTATGTCCTTTTCAAATTAGAAATATTTTATATTTAATTAATTTTTTAGAGAAAGGATTAATTGGATGTGACATCTTTTTAATCCTAAGGTTTTATGGCACAAGTTGTGACAACTTGATGTCTTTAAATTCTTCTCTAAAATTAGAAATGTTAAACTAAAATTAATTTGCTTCAATGGATTGACTTGGGTGTACACCTCTGTTGATTCTATTTTTAGGACATATAAGCTGTGATGGTTTAGAAATCCTAAAATTTAATAAATAAAATTAAAAAAAAAATAACAACACACAAAGAAGATACGTAGGAGCAGGAGACCACTCCTGTCGATCTTAAAAAATAATAAATTTAAGATAAAATAAAAATCTTTTTTATAATAATAAAATTCTTCTTGCAATTATTTTTAAGGTGAGATAAATATTTTAAAAGTCATTAATAATTTGCTTAATCAATTAGAGGTAACTGTCTTTATGACGGACATTGTAGGATGCTAATACCTTCCCTACACGTAATTGACTCTCGAGCCTAAAATATGGTTTCGTAAACCATTTTCTTTTAGGTTTTTCTAATGTTTTTCCTTAATAAATATTGGTGGCGACTCCCTGTTTTTAAAAACTCTTTTTTGCCGTCCCGCCGTGACCCCGGTTGCGACACCATGAATCAGCATCTCCTCTGGAAGTTGCTAACTATAATAGATGCTTGAGAAATGACAAACATAGATAATGGACTTTTCCGAAACATGTCCCAGCTAAGCGTGAGTTTTTGTACGGTTCATTATTGGTTATACTTGATTTTAATGAAGCTTTAAGTTAAATCCTTTTTCCAATGGTTTTGTGGGTCGACATGTGAATGATCACACATGTGGTTAAGGTAATCAATTAATAATTGATGGGCCAAAATTTTTGTTAGATGGGACAAGGATACATACTAGCCAACTTTCCATGGTCAATTTGTATCTTTTCACTCAATTGGAATTTCGAAGAGACTTTGCCATCATGAATAGTAGTAGTGGATTATACAGGTACTATTCAATAACCAAAATACCCTTCAGGATCTAAAAAATGACTGGATCAGATTACAGAATCCAACCAACTTACAGGTTCCAAATTGCCTTGTCTTCTGTATTTTCAGGCCCAAAATACAGGAAAATAAAGATAAAAAAAAAAGTAGAGAGGAAAAAAAAAGAAAAGAAAAAAATGGCAATATATTTTCTTCCAACTGCATAGCCCTTGTGTCTACCATCATCATCATCCTGTCATTAGCAACACAAACATATGTTTACCACCCCATCAAATGAAGTGTGAAAAGGCAATTAACTCTTTGCAAAGCAGTTAATCAGCAAGCAATAAATCCTCCAATTCTGACCAAAAGAGGCTTATCCATCAGTTTTCTCACCGCCTTTGTGCTTTCATTGGCTAGTGCGGATGCTAATGCCGCAATACTTGAGGCAGATGATGATGAGGAGCTCTTGGAAAAAGTAAAGAGGGATAGAAAGGAGAGACTTGAGAGACAAGGTGTGATCAGTTCATCCGCCAAAGAAACAGGTCTGATCCTGCAAAAATAACATTTTGCTTTTCCCTACATTATCGGATGAATGTGGATGTACTCTTACATCTTTACCTAAAGAGACCAGTAATTTACATTACTGGTTTGTCCTATAACGTGTTTCCCGAAATATGAAATTCATTTTCACGCTCCTTTCCTTAGATTGATTGACTTTGTTCACTCTGGAATGCAAATAAATGTTGAGCTACATTAATAAATTTTAGTCTGCAGAGGCTAGCAGTAAAGTAGTTGAGCCCAATTTTGGAGGGTGTCGAATGAACAAAATGTCTCAAAAGTGCAAAGGTTAGCTTCTTGTTCTATTGTACTAGTTTGTCAAATGTTGTATTGAGTTTAATTTTAATGCAATATTAGTGTAAAACATTTTTATAGTATCATCTAAGTTTGCATTGATATCTTATTTAATGAGTGTAACTACATTAACAATTACAACATGAGGTGTCGAAACTCTTAATGTGATAACACCTCATTGGTGTAAAGCGTTTTTACATTGACCTTGTCTTAAAATTATATTCATATTGTATTTTTATTTTTTTATAAATACATATTAACTGAATCGCTTGTGTTCCTGGGAACGCAAAGAAATTTTCAATTGGATTAATAAATTTGAACAGATACAGAGGCTAGCTGCGCTGCTGTATTTTAGTTGTCTCCTTAAAGATTATAGTAGCCCATTTCTCAAGTATCTCGAACAATAATTCCATGCTACTGATATTTGACACTGTCCCAGGCGTAGGTTGTCTCGTGAGAGGTCACTGTTAAAGTTTAATTTTGATACGCTATACGTAAAGAATTTTACAATATCAACTAATTAAAAATCATTCTAAATATAACTTTTAAAGTAATTATTACAAAAGTCTAACAATTTTGTATTCTATGGCAACCAAATATGGGATAACAGTCTAAAAAACCTTTGCACTGTAAATGTATTCTAATTAAAATTTTTGTTTTTAATCATCCGAAATTCAACATGACTTTGCTTTTCAAAAGAAAGTTGCTTGCTCTCTGCATCTTTAAGGCACATTTGTAGCTTGTATATATAGTCCCAGCTTAGGGAATACAGTAATGGAATTAAGATTTGAAGAGGCCACACTAGCTGAGTTCATTTTTCTCCTCCAAACATGGTAATCTCCGGAATGAGAGATAGAACTCTTGTTTCTCTTTCATGATGAACTTCTATTCCTCTGTCCATGTACTTGTCCACTCAAGTTTCCTTCATGATACCTAAAACACCAGTTTCTTTTAGGGGTAGAATAAAAGAAAATTTTCAGGCTGCCTTATCTTTCACTAAATTCTTGAATTCAGCCAGCACAATTGCCCTTAGTGACTTAGCGACTATAAATTGAAAAATATTTGCAGGGTATCTTCAGGACCTGGTGTTAAAACTGAGTGAAGTTGGTAATGCAATTGAAAACAATGATCGACATACAGCCGCTGCTTCTGTCTTTGGGAGTGGCACTGATACTGATTGGGTCTAAAAAGCTAATATAGCTTTGAATGAGGTTAGTCTGGTTTCTTAAATAATTGCATTCATATAAACACTTTTGTTATGAAATCTTCCATTACAAAATGTGTCAGTTATTAATTAGGTGCGATCATACCGTACTAGTGTACCAGATCCAATCAAAACTCCGCAATTAAGTGTGTTTGGGCCATGATATCATCAATCATCTATTTTCTTTGTCAATCACTTAATTTGCTGTAGTTTTTTCCCCTTGGTATCTAAATTCTCATGTAGATGCATTCGATTCTGAATTCTCTCTATGGGAGAAAACGGGTGCCTTCATAATCATTCTCAAGTGATAAAGATTAAAAGCCTATGAGGTGGACAAATTTCAAATACAGCACTTGTGCGTGAGATACAATGAACATTGGAACTTACTCTTTTATCTCCAGTTAAAAGTTTGAACTTTCCGGATGATGGAATTTTTTTTAATAATGTTACTATTTATTTATTCAAATATCACTTTCCAGCTTCTTAATTGGATATCTTACAGTTTCTGGGTAATCTTTTAACAGCTGAGTGCCAGTCCTGAGGAAAAGACTGAGGGAGACACATTCAATTCCTCACTAGCTTCATTGATTTCATCAGGTATCAAGTTTCATACAAGACAGAAAATATGTTCCAGCCTCATACCTTGTCCACCTCTGGGTGTTAATAATGTTGGACATCACCCTCAAAAGAAAAACAACCTAGATGCAATCTTGATGATAGACCCTTTCCAGAAAGCTTCATGTTTAGTTGCATTGTTTTCTTTTTTTTCCGGTACATAAAATTGTGCAAGTAATTTGCTAATGTAATTATAAGTCATGGTATACTCAAAATGGTGGCTACAAGATTCCTTGTTCTAACTCTTATTCCTGCCTTTTATTTTCTGGCAGTTGCTGGGAATGACTTGGAGTCCTCCAAACTTGCCTTTGCGTCTTTGGTCAGCGCATTTGAGAAGTGGACCTCCTTGACGGGGCTGGCTGTTCAGCTTAAAGGGCTTTAAAGAAAGCTACAACACATTTTATCTCATCTCAAAATTTGGTGATAAACGCACAGAATTCCATTAACTTCCCCTCTGGGTCACCTAATTGGTGTCTTGGAGCAGTCTCATCTCAGAAAAGACCAACATACTCATCATTCGTTGCTCAGAATGTTTGAGCTTGAGTGTGCATACACTCGCAGAATTTAACAAAATGTTTTTTTTTTTTTTGGTTCAACAAACAGCGCAAATAGAAGGACTTTCAAGTTGCTGTAGGGTGATTAAATTGTGGTTTGGGCCAAAGAAAGAACCATTCTTTGATATTTTGGTTTCACCGAAACCGTGTTACTTTTATTACCCTTTCTTCGGCCACTAGAGGAGAAAACAAGCCGAGTAGGGTCATGAGCAATACCCATATTTAAGTCTAATAATGGTTGTTATTATTATTGTTTAATAGAAGAATAAAAATATAATTAAATACCTCCGGCGTAAATTGGACCGATCTTCAGCCCGAACAAGTGGCACTAAACAACATACAAGTTACCTGATAAAACCTGAGATAACAGTTTAGGAGTAAATGAAATATTTGGGTTCACGACCGTACAAGATTACAGGTCTATATCACATTACAAGTATATTACAATATAATTTTACTAAGGGAACTAGAAGCTACACGTCTCTCCAATACATAGAAGGATGGTACATTATAGAGCTACTCTATAATTGTCTATAGTCGTTTCAATAAACAATCAGATAAATAATATCACAACAAAACTACAGTCATACTCGGACAGATCTAAAGGTGTCAGAAAGAGAGCAGAGAACCCAAATTTATTATTCCTTACTTCGGTGCTTTGACCTAATGAGTTCAACTTCCATTCTCGGTCAACTCTGATTCAGCCTTCTTGTTTATATCATGAACCTTAAAATGTTCTTCATTCAGTTGAGATACTTGAGTGCCTCTGTTATGTTCCTCCTTATTCTCTCCTTCCAGTTCAACCTTTTTCTCATCAGTTCCATCATCTTTATTTGTCTCCTCCAGTGGCTGTCCAGTCTTTTCTTCATCTTTATTCTGAACAACTTCAGAACCCTCAACTCCTTTATCGTCAAGTTTATCTTTTGAGGCATGTACCTCTCCATCAACAGTCTGGAATTTTTCCTCATCCTTAGGTATTTCAGTATTTCCTCCGGGATGAGGGGATTCTTTGCCATCTGTATTCTCTGCTCTCTTCTCATCTTGATTTTCCTCCACAACATTCTTTTTCTGCTCTAAATCTTTATCATCCTTAGTTTCACCAGCTTCTTCCATTTGCACTTCTTTTGTTTCCTCCTTTTCTTCTTCCTGAGAAGCTTCTTTTTTTGAAGCTGGTGATTTCTTTCCACGCTTCTTTGGCAGCTCACTATCTGGGGGAGGAACCGCCTTGGCCTTCTCACTGATTCTTGCTGATCTTCTTGGGGTCTCACCAGTGCCCCAATCAAATTCAGATGCAGCTGGGCCACCAGGGTGTGCTTTCAAATACTGCTCCAGTTGCTTCCGATTATTGATCTCCTCTCCAGTTGGTGCAGTGAACACAATCTCATTTTTCTTTGGGGTTCCAGACTTTTTCGGAAAGAACTGCAAGGGAAATATGATTTTATGAATAATCTTATATGCATAAACATGCAACAACTTAACAACTGCAATACATACAAGATTTTGGTTTAAGTTATTGACTTCTACAAGTAATCCCTAGTGTGAAAAATGAAGCTCTCTTCACTACCTTCATATCACCCTACAGTGTTGTCTTTGGTACTCACGCAATTAAAACACAATTTATGATTTGAATAGCATATTAAACCCTTGACCAAACTTGATTATGTTTCTTGGTCCCTTTTTTTCCAAAATTGTTTTCTACAGTTTTAAGCATATATGTGCCTAGTTAAACATCATAGGTTGTTATAAGCTAGCAGTTTTACTGTTAAACTTCAGGAAGAGAGTAGCATGGCACCAAATTAACCTTTTTCAGTCAGAAGGCTTTTCTTTCCCTCTTTAATTCTTCCATTCAGGCTATACCTGGGAAAAGTGAAAGTTCATGGAATGGTGTGGAAGAGACGAAAATGTGAAGACATGTATCTGAGGCTCATACTGTGACCAAGAAACACAAAAAATGCACGCATATGGACTGTATATGAACCACTTACCAATCTAAAACTGCAGTATAGAAAATAAATAGACAACATCATGCAGAAAAAGGACCCACACTCCCACATTTTATCTCAGGACATAGAGTGAACAACACAGTCCATACAAAACCTACATAAATACCCCTCTAGTTTTGTATTATACGAAACCCTTTTGTAGTTTATTTTTAAGAGGGTATATGTGTCTAGGAAAAAGGGTGAGTCTGTTTTGTAGGGAGCTTGAGCTCTCAAGATCTCCACATTGTGTCCATTAGATCACCCTAGAGATATGCAATAACTTATTATATAAAATCATGTATAATAAATGCTAGTATCTCTAGAATGATCTAATGGAAAAGATATTAGAGCTAGATAGCTCAAACTCTCCATTGACTCACCTTAGAAAAATTTTCCATAGGGGTCATGAGTGTTCTAAAATATTTTTCATGCAGTGATTGTATAGGTTTTGATGTTTTGTAAACCTCAGGAGAAATCAATGCAATTTACTGCAAGAAATATGATAAAAGCCGTTACATGGTGGGTATCTCTGGTGTACCATATGAGGGAGAAAAATAAACAAAAGACCTGAGTTAATTTTCAGAAATGTCACAAAATATTAGAATAAATGGATGCAAATATGGCATTGATAATATTATGATTGTAATTACATGGTAAGAAACCAGATTACTTTTCTTCCGGTCAATAATTGTGAAGATGATTAGATCTTAACTATTGTTCTTTGTGTATGAAAGATGTATGTTGCCTTAAAGAAATGTGATGACTCAAAGCAGAAAGTAATAAAAAATGGATGTAAAAAAAACTAAAAGAATGTTAATAAAATGATTTCTTCATGCTCATTAAAAGTTCACCAGCAAAAGTAACATGAAATGTTTCATGTAAAATGCCAGACATGATTGTAGCATCTTATAAATAAGGTATTCGATATATGCCATGAAATTTATCTAATGAAATAAGCTGCACACAAAGTCACAAGGAGGCATAACAGCTCAAACAAGTGCTGATTAAGCTGAATTGTAAATAATACATTAACACAGAAGTTGCACTATTTGCGTAAAGCTATGGTCCCTTTTCTTACCACAAGTGCTGACATGTCCAGAGCACAGCTAAGCACCAGATCAAATAAGTACTAAGTAACAACTTAAGTCTGGGACAGTTTTAGCTGAACACCTTAAAAACTAAACAGAAAGGGGAAAAAATTGAGAACAACTGAATAAGAAACTGTATTGGATCTCAAGCATGAAATTACTCAAGATATGTTTATAATTTCAGCAACTTTTCATTCAAGATTGTTAAGCACTTGGCAGGGGATCCTGATTTCTCATAGAAGAATAAAACTATTAAATATTCATGTTTCCCCAAGAATGGTAACTTTATTCATAATCCTGGAATCCAACCTCATCTACTGTAACATACAAAACCAAATATTTTCAGTCTAACAAATTATGCAATGTATTAAAAAAAAACTAAAATTGTGGCAAAAGGGAAACCAGAGAATAAGCTCACTATCATAGGGCTAGCAGAACACCATAAAAGCATTAAGACAAAATTCTGAAAATGAGAAATTATGTTGGACTCAAACATGAAAACTGAAGATATTTTCTAATTTCCACCTAAGTAGTCAAATCCCAGATAGCGGCATGGAGCGGACAACCCAAAAATGCTATAGCAGGATAACGGATAGCAGGATGGCCACTATTGCTTAGTCTAAAAAACAATATACATAATTTATAATTTTATATCGTATATATATAAATACTAAAAATAGAAAAATACACAAAATTAAAGAGTAAAGACATAGTCATAATTAATATTAAGAAGTTAAAAAAATAAAAAATGACAGGTCTGAGAGTAGAAAAAATTGTCAGGAAGAACTGAGAAAAAATAGTAGAAGAAAGGTTAACACTTAACAATTGAGAAGGAAGTGGGAACTTATAAAGAGGAATAGTAACACACAAGTCTGTCCTTCACAACTTCACATTTACGTAAAAGAAATAAGGGGGCGAAATGGGTCAGTGACATTCACGACTTCATGTTGGCATAAAAGAAATAAAGGGGCAAAATGGGAAGACAAAAACATTAATATGGGCAATTTTGTAAAACGATTACAGTGCAAAAACGGAAAAGACAAGAATTAACAGGGGGGCAGAACCAAAAAGTTTTTATAAAATTTTTAAAAAAAATAAAAAATTCAAGATTCAAAAGTCGAAACAGTAAAATCCAGGGGCCAATTTGATTTTTGCACCCCCTGAATTTGCAGTCACAACTGCTTACGCGCGCAGCCACTGTGACTTTGCTGCCAAATGCGGCTGCACCCGCTGCGACCCTGAAGCCGCATTACACCCAGCTTTCACGTCACACCTCCTTCAAAACCGCGAATGCTATCCGCAAATCGCCGCTAAAGTGGCACAATCAACTACCTAGATTTCTGCTACTTCTCTTTTCTCCCCACTTTTGGGGAAGTGGGGAGGGTGTTAAGCAGTGGAAGTTAATTTTGATACAAGAATAAAACTATCATGATCACCCATGAAAGAATATTTATAAAAGAGATCTTGGAAAATGTAGAATGATGTCTTTATTGAGATTATTCACCAGTAATTCAACTTATCTCAGTTTTCCTGTCGTTTTAAAAAGCAATACTAGACCTTCATCTATCATTGTAAAAAGGGAAGTTATTTGGCAATTGCTGCACAAATTAGGACTATCCTAGGACAAACAAACAAACACAACCAACAAGGCAACAACATGAGAAATCATAGTCCTGTGGTGCAACAACTAGAGCTGCCAATATGAAAAAATACTTTACGGTCCAAATGCAAAATAAGATCAATGATATACAAACACCAAGAACAGGAACAATCAAGTCCAATAGCACAATACCCATGATACCAAATCCTCCCCCCACCCCCCCAAAAAAAAACAGAATACAAAACCAAAGAAAGAAATTTCTATAAAGTAAGGCACAATATATTTGCACAAAATCGCAGTGCTATACGGGCAGCAAACTTCTTCAGTCACAATTATTAGCCAGAAAAAAAAGGAAGCTTTCTTGTAACTACGAAATAAAATAAAATCTTTAGTGCAGGCAAACATCAAATATGAATGCAACCAACCACTTACAAAAACTTTCAAAATTTTAGAAATGGAAAAGAGAACCCATCAAAATCCCTTTCCTTACACAGAAACAAAGGACTCATCTAGAAAACCCTAACAGTCGCTCAACACTCAGCAGACAGACAATTTTCCAAATTCACAAGCCCAAAAGCCCAAAGCTTTGATGCGAATTTCAAATCATAAGTATTCAGCGCGCCACAGCAACAAGCAAATGCGAAAACAGAAAATAAAATCCCTAGGTGGGGGTACCATCAAGCAAAGCACAACGCAAATCGTGGGAATAAACGAAACCCACATAAAAATTCGAGCAAAAACAAACAATTGGCACAACATAACATGCGAATTCCCGAAAAATTGAAAAGTCAAAGAAGAAGGAAGAACGAGGAATCAGAAGTGGAACCTTCTTCTTCCAACCAGGTGGAGCAGGAAGTTCCAACGACACAGGTTCCTCCACTGCACCCGCACCTGCACCTGCACCCGCAGCACCAACCTCCTCCACTGAGCTCGCCATTTTCACCTAACAATTTCCCAAACAAAAAAATAAAAAGAAGAAGAAGAAGAAAATTTTCACAAAACTGAGGAAAGAACCACTGTACCGGAAATTTGAAAAGTAAAATTAAATTTCTAATTTTTTTTATTTGTTGGATAATATAGAAATAATGGAAGGAAATTACGAAACGCGAGAGGGAGCGGAGAGAAATACTTGGACTTTGTTTTGTTTTGTTTTGATTTTTGGTTGTGTGTTTGGAGTGGAATTGGGTCTTTTTGTGTGTAAGAGAGAGAGAGTGCAAGGTGGGTGGGAAAAGAAGAAGAGAGAAGCTATAAAATTTATTTGTTTATTTAATTAAAATTAAGCACAGAAGTGACACGTTATGGAATCGCTCAAAAATATGCTTCTCCCACACACAGAAAGAGAGCTTGTGACTCGATTTTTGGGTTGGGTACTTCCAACCGTCACAGCCATTCTTTCCTTTTGCCATCTGTCCCACGAATCCGCCTTTTAAGATATCTTCCGTATTATTTCCACCAAGGATCCTCTCCAGCCTCTCCAGCAATATTTTCTCTTCAGCAAAAATCTAAACCATACATTACATTCTTTCTCTTTCTTGATTTTTGTGTATTAATGAATTAAGGGTTGAGATGCTGCAGGACATTGGTTGGAGAAAATATTGGCTGGAGAGGATCTAATTTCATTTATTTCTGCTCTTCAATTTAATGAATTTATCCTTCAACATGATTCTTCATTATTACACGTCCTGTTACCCGTTTCAGTAATAAAATTGTTTATCGTTTTTAATAAAAAAACAGTAATAAAATTGTTTATTTATCAAAATAAATAAATAAATAAAATTGTTTTACATTTATTTAGTTAAACTAGAATTTAATAAATAATTTATGTATGAAAAAAAAGTAATAAATAATTTAATAAATCTTTAATAAAGTGTGGGATGTTTGAAAGATTTAAAATATTAATTTTACTAGAGAAATTATTCAAGTGTTTGTGAAAATATGTATTGGAAAGATAAAAAAAATATATTATAATAATTACAAATATAATTACATTAAAGCGAGTCATAATTTTATAAAATGTACTATTTCTTCCGTTTCTTTTTAAGTGTCGTTTAAGATTTTTATACATAAATCAAGAAATGTAATAAATTTTCTTGTTTTTCATAAAATAATTTTGAAGTTTCTTATTATACCCTTTCTTATTTTTACTATACAATAAATGCATATTACTTGTAAATGTGTAAATTAATTAAAAATTAGGTGAGAAATAAGGGTATAATTGGCAAAAAAATAATTAATGTTATTTTAAACTTAAAAAATGATAAATAAATAAATAAAAATTTTTAAAAAAAACTGACAATTAAAAAGGAATAGAAAGAGTAATTGATAGCTTTTTATTTACTTGAGAAACTAAAAGGAATAATAATTATTAATGTGAGTGTAAATTGGTTAAAAAAAGGTGGAGAACTAAAATTAATTTACTATGAGACTTAAAATTTGAGACTCAATTCAACAATTAATTAATTAAATTAGGTTCATAAATTAAATGAGTTGAACTTGAAGTGAAGAATGAGCTTATTAAATAAATGAGTTGAACTTGAGTTACGTATGATTGGACTAGTTTGGTTCATGAATCGTCTCTCTTTCTCTCTTTATGTGTGTGTGTGTGTGTGTGTATAAGTATATATTATTTTCTAATTAATTTCATAATATTTTTATGTTTGTAGGAAATAAATAAATAAAAATGTGTAACATAATCATACTTTTAAATTATAAAAATAAATCAAAATAGTTTTGGTTCATGTGATTTGAGCTAACTGAATTGCAACTGCAAGTGTGGTAGTTTAGTCTCACATTGACTAGAGATATGACTTAAATAGAGCTAATAAAACTTGAGTAGACCTCACCTTAAAAGCCAGTTTTGTGAGGTTAAATTAGGTCTTAAGTCCAAATTTTAAAATAGTATCAAAGCCTATCTTAGATCCATTGTTGGGTCACCTGCATTTGCCATGCTCCAAGTTGGTAGCCTTAGGCGTGAAGGGGAGTATTGGAAAGTCGTCTTAATTGTTGTTTCCCCTAACCTGCCATAATTGTAGCCTTTTTAGGGGTTGCCTTAATTGCAGCCTCAAGGGTGGTAGTTTAGTTCCACATTAACTAGAGATATAACTTAAATAGACCTTATAAAGTTTGGACAATCCTTACCTTACAAGTCCTTGGGCCACTTGCATTTGCCATGTTTTAAGCCAGTAGCCCTAAGCGTGAGGGGAAGTATTGGAAAGTTGTTTTAATTGTGGTTACCCCTAGCTTGCCATAGTTGTAGCCTTTTTGGGAGTTTCCTTAATTGCAACCTCAAGGGTGACAATTTAGTTTTACATTGACTAGAGATATGGCTTAGAAAGAGCTTATAAAAGCTTGGGCAGTCTTCACCTTACAAGCCAATTTTGTGGGGTTGAGTTAAGCTCTAAGTCTAAATTCGAAGATGCAATTTGAATTGAATGTTCATGAGGTTAGACCAAAACGTGTTTAAGCTTAAAAAAAAAAAGGTTCATATCAAACTTGAGTTAAACTTTGAGATGGGTCAATTTTTATTGAGTTGAGTCAAACTAAACCTAGTTTGATAAACCTGACTCATTTCTAGCTATAGACACAACAATCAAAATGTTAAGTCAAGAAAATTCTACTTTTATCACCATGGCCATTGTTCGTATTTCAAGGTTTATATGTCTACTCTTATAACTTAAAATACATTATTTTGAAAATGAGACTCTCACTCTTTCCATTCTCTCAATTAGAAATTTTTAATATTTTTCTCTTCTCTCTTTCAAAGGTACATTACACAAACTACCATTACACCTAGCAAAAAATATTTTCTTAAACAATTCAAACTGCCCTCCTTTTATCTTTAATTATATACTTAATCTTCTTAATTGTCTATCTCTTTCAATCTACCCTCTTTTATTCCTATCTCTAAATTAAATTTTAATATTTTTTTAAAATGTCAATAGTTAAAAATAACCTTATATCACAATTTTAAATGATTCATTGTAAATCTAAACGTACCTTATATACTCAAAGATATTTATTTATTATTAATTTCAATTATAATATAATTTATATATTCAAAATATTTATTTAGCAAGAATTTTAATTATATAAAATAAATATTTATATTTTGCATTACACAAGTTAAAATACTAGTTATGAATAAATTGATTTTCTTATAAATATATTTAATATTTAAAAATATATAAGTAAATTACGTTTTTAATAGTTATTGAAATAATTCTAATGCAAATTACCCTTTTTAATAGTATCATAAATTGCATTATAATTAATTCAATTACTATTAAAAATGGTAATTTACATCATAATTAATTTGATTTTTATTAAAAATAGTAACTTGTATCGTATATTTTTTAAAATTATATCATAATTAATTTGATTGTCATTAAAAAGAAAAATTGCATAATAATTATTTCGATTATTCTTAAAAATGGTAACTTATGGTAATTAATTTATATTTTAATTATTATTTTTTTCAAAAAATTAACACAAGGAAAACGCGTTTCTGTTGTGTATTATGTACAACAAAAATGCATTTCAATTATATATAGAGGGTGCATCCCCTAACACAACAGAAACATGTTTCTGTTATACACAATATACAACAAAAATGTATTTCTGTAAGGAGTATTTTTGGTAAAAAAAAAAATAACAAACAAATTTTGGGATAAATAGAGTAAAATTTGAGGTGGGAATAGCATGGTCCTATTTTATCGCTAATTTTTTCGAGGCATGCAACAACATAAAGTTGATAGCAGAAAAGAATAATTAAATAAAAGTCCGGTCTAATATCAAAAATAAAAGTCCTGTCTAATAAGACGCAAATGTTATCTAGACATCTAAAGCTATGCTGTATTTGAGCAAGATAATTTTAATAATAAAGACACTTGGTGACTTTAGAAGTCATATGATATGCACGACTTTGGCCTTTTCTCAATTTGAGCATTTTTTTTATGTGATGAATTTGACTATATGTAATATACTATGATCCTGTCCGGTAATGTCCAGGTCTTTTTTATTTTATTTTTAAAATATAAAAAATAACATAAAAATTAAATTAAATTTGAAAGAGTAAATATATTTTATTTTTTTAGAATTTTTTTTTCGTATATAATATTTTTAGTTATTGAACTCCTTTAATTTCTTCATCACAACTCCAACATTTTAGACCTAATTTGGTCTTTACTCGTGAAACCTCACAACATTATCTATTTAGATTGAGATTTACTTAGCAATCATGACAATTAACACAAACACTACTTAGTGAGGTTAAGGTTATTTTTTTGTGGGAAAAAATGTTTAAAGCTAGATTATCTAAAAAGAAAAAAAATTATAAGGTATATACATCTTTAAATTTTGATGAGTTCATATTACTATATACCTTAAATTAAAGGTGAATCATTTTTGCACTTTCCAAATAAACTCAAGGTTTAAATATATTTTTGGTCTCTATAAAATATCATTTTTTTGGTTTTGGTCCCTGTAAAATTATTTTTTTAAATGGTCCTTGTAATTTTTTTCGGTTTTGGTCCTTTTGTTTTTTAATCCTTTTAATATATCTATTTTTTCATTTTAGTCCCTATAATATTTTGTTCATTTTGAATTAGTCCCTTTGAAAAAAAATTGGTAGTGACTAAAAACAAATTATTTATGTACTACAAGGACAAAAACAAAAAAATAAATATATTACAAGGACTAAAACAAAATAATAGAAACCAAAATCAAAAAAATAAGTTTTACAAAGACCATTTTAAAAAAAATATTTTTATAAGGACCAAAACCAAAAAAACTGTAATGACCCAACTGTCGCTACTAAACAACCCTACTAATCCTACTCTTACCATCACATCAGGTAAATAAAATCATAGCATATATATATGTGAAACATACCCATGCTGAGAGACTCATCCATCTTTCCTACTACCATACATCACTGTCTTTATAACTTTCATCTAACAAAAGAATGGGGATATCACCAGGCCATATCAAAATAATCAAATATACAATCCATCAATAGAGGAGGGAGATACAAAACACACTCCCTATAGCTGGTCACATTATACAACTCCATCAAAAGAATAAAGCAAAATACATAACAAAAGAATCCTACTCTTACCGTCACATCAAGTAAATAAAATCATAGCATATATATGTGAAACATACCTGTGCTGAGAGACTCATCCATCTTTCCTACTACCATACATCACTGTCTTTACAACTTTCATCTAACAAAAGAATGGGGATATCACCAGGCCATATCAAAATAATCAAATATACAATCCATCAACAAAGGGGGGAGATACAAAACACACTCCCTATAGCTGGTTACACTATACAACTCCATCAAAAGAATAAAGCAAAATACATAACAAAAGGAACAAGAGCTTGGCTCCTCAAGCCAACCATCTCCAACTCGTAGCTTCATCCTCAGCTATGAGAAGTCGCGTCCACCGAGGCATCACCATCTGTTCCCACGCCATAAGACGTGATCATCACAGTCACACTAGCACAACAACAACAACAAGACATCTAATAACAACAAAACAAGGCAAGGGTAAGTTTACATAAACAACAACATAGCATATAAATTCTGAAACCATCAACAATTCTCAACATTCGTACTCTTACATATATACATAACATACATTCATATGGCAAAGAGTTCTCAGTCCAGAACCCTATATCATAACCAATCCGTCATAACTATGTCAATGCATGATGACACGACTTTCGAAAGATTCACAACAATTCGAGCGATCAGCCAGGTCTTATCCCCTACCATGAAGATCCAGCACTCATTCAGGGATTGCCAAAACTCTGATCCACGAATAAGCTTAGTGGTATGTCGGGATAAGTGTATGTGGGTAGTGACTCATCGCGACTTAAGGCTTGCACTGCCTTGGCTCCCTTGCAGGATCGCCCATCCACTCATCCCTGAAGGCCCATCTTTAAGATCCCACGTCTTATTTAGGCACTAGGTTGAAGGCTCGTCTGACCTGCAATTCTTGTCAACCATTCAACTTACGTGCCTGCGTGCACAATGACATGAGGCCCATCACACAGTCTTAGCCAACAACATATGCATGACTTGCATGTATCACAACACTACACTCACTCAACAACAACAAGTCAACATACATACATGTGTAGCAACACAACACCACATGGGCCCGACCAACACCACACGAGGTTCATTAACAACTACCAACACTAAGTAGGCCTAATCCAGCCTCAAGCATAGTTAATAGGTAAGGCCCTATCCAAGCGGCCCATACCTTGTGGTAAACCTCACACAATAATTCCATTCATAACCAATGGAGGTCCTATTCAAGCAACTTGCCATTCTAGGGCCCTATCCAAATAGCTCACATCTTATGGGCAAAACCCAAGCAACAACACGTACGACAAATGGAGGTCCTATCCAAGCAACCTATCACTCTACCCAGATTCTCAACCTTAGACTCACACTAGGAGTCCTTCTCAACCATATTTTACACAACTACACTTTCAAAATTGATTAATTGTAGAACTCTGCAATCGCTCAATGACCCACATACTCACTCAACGAAGCCTCCCTTACAGAGGACTAATTTCCCTTGCGAAGGCTTTTCGCTTAGCAAATAAGGTCACTCACTCAGCGACAATTGGAGTCGCTCAGCAAATTCGTTCTAGGGACTTTTCCTAACATTGCTATCGACCACATTTCGCTCAACGAATAGCCATTCTAGAGAGCAGCTAGAACCTACACACACTCCTCGCTTAGCGAACACGTTGGTCGCTTAGCCAAACCCTTGCAACAGAGAGCACCACTCTTTAGGGCTCCCAATTTGCTCAGCGTGCTCAATATCCGCTTAGCGAATTGCTCCCAAGTATTCTGGAATGCCCACACTTGCTCAGCGAGCCACACCCTTGCTTAGCGACCTCTCTTTTGAAAAATTTCCAGATTTCTATGAACACTCGCTTAGTGAACAACATTTTGCTCAGCGAATTCCTCTTACATTACAGCCATTTCTACCACTCAAGAAAACTCGCTTAGCAATGTGACGGGTCGCTCAGTGAACCCTCAACCTGACAGTCTCACATCAGTCTCAGGGGCATTCTCGCTCAGAAAGGCCCTTAGTTGCTCAGCGACTATTAGATAACAACAATAGAACTCTCTTCGAAAACCTCTAAATATCCAAACTTTTCACTCACTCATACCTCAAATCGATCCCACAGAGGTTGAATACAACCACACAATAGCCCACAACAACATACTCAACACATTCAACAATCCATACAACATTTCAACACGGATCATCCACGATATCAAAGAAAACCCATTTTCAACACATTGCCATAAAACTCATCCAAATCATGCGTTCTAACATAAACCATAGCAACATACATGCACTACCACGTTCATATAATGTATATTCAACAAAAGTAAGCTTCCCTTACCTCTTGTAGCTTCCCAATCCAAAAATTGGGGAAAAAGGAGAATGTGGAGGAAACGAACTCTTAAGCCAAACCTTTTAGAAATTTGCTCTTCTCAACACACGAACAAGGGATCAAGGCTTGAAATCTTGCTGCATTATTAGTGGTTTAGAGAGAGATTGAGAGAATGAGAGAGTTTGAGAGTATAAGAGATGAGAGAATGGTAAAAATGAGAAAGAAAAAAGGCTTTTGTGTTTTAAAGCTCTCCCTAGGCCTCACATAGGCTTTAGGCCCACTAAAGCCCATGGTCCGTCTAATCACTCCCTTAGCCTCACAACAGGCTCAAAACTACTATTTCTCTCAACAACCCATGTGAACATAATCAATACTCTCACTTTGGCTCAAGAACAACATTTTTCTCAGTTCCCTAAATTCAAACAAGAATTCCAAAACAACAATCAACATCAACTCATTTATTCATTTTAATCACCAATATCACATTTTATATTTTCACTTTTAGTTATTAAACTATTAAATCAAACATTAAGAAAATACGGTGTTACAAAAATAGTATATTACAAGAACCAAAAACACATTTGAGCCTAAACTCAATTTAAAACAATTAACTTTATCCTTTGTTTTGGAGGGTGGACTTGTGTGATGAAATGCCCTTTGTGTAACACCCTTATACCCTAATAGAAACATAATTTCAGATTGGGTTTTGGTTGCTTAAACTGATTTGCAACAAGTTGTTTAAAAACTTAAGATTTAAAAAAAAAACTTAAATTGAATTCATTTTCAAAACAAAATAAAACTCGTATACCAAATTGTTTTAACTCTAAACGAATAAAACCAAACAAGTGGGATCGCATGTTTCATAAACATTTTCATGACCAATATGAATATGATTAAACATGAAAGTTCAAACTCGTCTCTTTTCATTCAAAACAACTGAAATTATGTTGTTTTTGGCAATGGGGTTTGTATTTTTATTTTTTTTGGGCAATATGTTTAGGTAAAAATTTGGATGTAGTACAAATGTACAATATTATATGTTGCATTGGCAATTGGGAAAGGATAAAGATTCTTGCACACCCTAGAGGTGTAGACACCTAAAGAGAGATAAAAAAAGAAAAGAGATAAATAATTGATATAATTGGTGATGTAATGTGACAAAAAGTGAGAGATAAAAAAATCCAGGGAATGTCACTTGGATGTTAGTAAATTTTAGGTATCCAACTATCATGACTCGCCTTCGTCTACATTGATAGTAAAACTATAATTACTTGTGGTTAGCTACAATGTTTTGTCTATTTGCAGAACGTAGACTAACGTACTTAAAATTTTTATATCGTTAATAAATTAAAAATAATTTTAAATATAATTTTTAAAATAATTATTATAAGAATTAATAAATTTATTATACATGACAATTTTTATAATTGAATGACAATATAAGACCATGAAAGGTGCAGTTTTTGACCCATAAGGATGCACTGTGGCTTAATCTTCTAACTTAAATAGATATGGCCAACTAGATGAAGTTTACGTTAGAGACTTGGAGTGAGGCGGGGGAATAAATTTGGGTCTTTGTAGTGGAGAGACTTATGTACAATTGAGCATGAAGTACATCACCTTTAGCTTGGTTTTCTGATGCACTGGGCCGTAAGGTGGAGGATGGGAGTTAGACTAGCTTTTGGAATGATATAGATGGTTCTGCACGTTTTCTCTCAAGGATATATATCTTCTCAAGATTGCTAAGTATTTTTGAAGATAAATTGGAGAAAGTGGCTGAGATGGTTGTGTGGGAGGAAGAGACTTAGTCGTGGCAGTGGCATTGGAGGAGAGCTTCTTTCTCTTGGGAGAGGATATCCATTCTTTAAATTGCTTATCATTCTTTCTTTTCTTACTCATGGCAAGGATATGAAGCAGACTCATAATTCTTGAAATTGGAAAGGACAAAATCTTGCTCAAATTAGCATACAAAAATACCTACAACATATCATTTTGAATGCAAGAAATTCAGAAAACTTTAACAGGTTTTGGTCAATCCAGTGCAGCGGCGGAGCTTGAAAAAAAAATTGGGAGTCAAAATAAGATTTGAGTAAAAAAATTATTCGTAAATTTCTTACTATTCCATAATTTCATCTAAATTCATTAACTTTTTCTCTAGTTTTTGTAAGAAAAAAAAATTCTTAAAACAATTCATTATGCAATAATTTTTTTACCAAATTCTTCTATATAACTCCCATCATATAATAAAATTGTACCAAAGATTAAAAAAAGACAACACATATGACATATCTACATAACAATGCCAAAATTTAGAAAAGAAAAGAAATATACGCACAAATATAGTTCTCGTAATGGTACTGACTACATCACATTGTTTTGCAAAAGAGATCTCTTGTGCGAGAAGCTGAGAACCAAAAAGAAAAAAAATCAAATCACAATAAAAAGAATAAATATTGATCATTGAATTTAATGACAAATAATTAAGATTAAAACACACAAGTCATATAAGTTTTTTAAAAAAAGTCACATAACATTTTTAAGTGGTCAGGTAACATTAAATCTTAATCATCTATTTATAATTGTATGACTCATATTTACTTTTTTCACACTCATATAAATGACTCTTTTATTAAATATACCTATAAAAATTACATTCTTGATGCTTTTTTAATGATTAAAAATTTGTAAGTTAAAATTCTCTCCATTCTTTTATTGACCTAAAATATTAGTAATTAAGAAATAAATAATTTTAAAGAATATTTAAAATTATTATAGAAAATCTTAGTGTTGACTAAATATATATATATATATATATATATATATATATATATATATATAGAGAGAGAGAGAGAGAGAGAGAGAGAGAGAGAGAGAGAGAGAGAGAGAGAGAGAGAATGGGTCAAATTACACCGGTATAAGTTATACCAATTATTACATTGTCAATAACTTCATATAGAATGTGATTTTTATTGATTCAACCGTTGACTTATAATTACATATTACCAAGATTGTTTGTGTCAAATTTTATCAAAATTGAATAACAATAAAAAGGTAATCAAAAAATTCATATTTTAGTATGTTTTTAAAAGTATATATTACGTCTATTTTGATCAATATGAATAAGGTATCAAACAATTTTGGATTAATATAAAAATTTGCACACATGATCTATATTAAAGGAACTTTCAATCCAATGATGGGTTTTGAGATGAAATTATCCAATTAAAAGTTATTGAATAGTGTAATAGTTAATATAAGTTGCACCAATATAATTTGATTCCTTCCCCTATATATATATATATGTTTGTTGACTTTTATAATAAATACTTTAAAAGTCATATCAATGGTGATTTCTAATTGGTTGGCAGTGTAAAACTTTTTACATTGACAGTGCATAACCATTAAACTTTATATGAGAAAACAAGCTATGCATTGACAATGTAAACTAGTTTTACACTGTCATCCAATTATAAACTACCATTTATTGTAAGTTTGTTGACTTTTATAATAAATATTTTAAAAGTCATATCAATAGTGATTTCTAATTGGTTGACAGTGTAAAACTTTTTATACTGACAGTGCATAATCATTAAACTCTCTCTATATATGTGTAAAATTTTTTGGGGCGTCACCATTAAGATCCGCCATTAGTTGCCCGATATCTGCCCAGGTTTGGTGTTCTTCATACAACTGCACTAGTTTCCCTTCTCATCTTGGTGAGTGACATAATTGACTGGACAAAATAGAGGATTAGTTTAAAGAAAGAAAGAAAAAAAAGGCTTGGATGATTTTTTGACATGCTATGGTTTGGTCTATTTGGTTGATGAGAAACAATATTTTGTTTTAAAATGGGAAATTTGATATGCTTAGTTAGTCCTTGTTAAGTTTCATGAATGGTCCTAGTTCCTAGCCGGTGTAGGTTGGTCTTACACTACATTCACATTGGTACGTTAATCTTATTGGATGTTTTTGTGTTGATGTAACTTTGTCTTTTCACCTTTCTTTGAACTTTGTATAAGGGTTAGAGAACTTCTAGTGTTCTAATTTATTCATATTTGCTCATAAAAAAACCTAAAATAAAACAAGAAATTAAATAAAACCAAGAAAAATTTTATTTTTAGTTTGGCAAAGGGTTTTCCTAATGTATCCCCTTACTGAATAGAAAACCCAAAGTTAGGTCATTCTTAAAAAGAAATTATAAATTTGAAATTTGAAAAATTTATAAAAAAAAAGTTGAGCAATTAAATTATGTAAATGTGATAATAATTTTTTTTAAGATATGATTTCCCAAGCTGTCTTAGCTTAAGTAACCTTTTTTTAAGAAAGAGAAATTGAAAAACAATTTTAGCTAAATCAAGTATTTATTTTAAATTTGAGACACAAGTGTAATAACTAATAAAATTTTATAAAAAAATCTTCCAAATTGTCCCAACTAAAGTGTCCCTTTTAAAAGTGAAAATAGACAAGCTAATTCAATTAAATCAATTCCTTAATTTCAACCTAGAAATAATTTTGGTAATAATAAATAAAATTTTATAAATCAAAATGGTCTACTAAACTGTCCCAATTGAAGTGTTTTTTTTTTCAAAAAGTGGGATTTGACATGTTGTCTTAAGTAAATTAACTCTTTAATTTAACTTGAGAAATAAATATAATAACAAATAGAAAATTTACAAATAGTCTATCAAGCTATCTTAGCTAAAGTAACCCTTTTTAAAAGGAAAGAATTAACAAGTTGTTATATTTAAATTAATTATTTTTATTAAAATAAATTAATCTTCAAAATTTTATTTTTAACAAAGAATTTATAAAAAAGGTAAAAGCTTCAGGATTGTTAGGGATCCCAAAATAAACATAGGATCATCAAGTTGTTGGAGTTAAATCAATCCGTTTCAATTTAAAATTAAATGTAATTCTTTTTATCTTTATTATTTTCTGATTAATTCAAAACCAATAAATAACTGTACAAGTAAACGGACACATTACAATTCAAATAATCTTACAAATCAATAGGCAAATAGTTGAAAAAACAACATTGAATAAGTAGACCAAACATCAAAACTCAAAAAGTCTAAATTATGTATATTATTTTACTCTTATCATCCTTATATATTCATTTGATAGTTGCAAATTCTAATTTTTACTTTTTATTTTTTGTTTTGTTACCTTTAGAATTTTATGCATTTACTTTTTTGTTTTTTTTTATCATTTTAACATTATTTGAAACCAAACTCCTAAACCACGTATAAATAATCAGTCATTTTATTTTTCAAATCATTAAATATTAATGTAATCAATTAGGACCAAATTAATACACACATCAAGCAAAAAACTAGGCCCAAACAAGTTCCTTCAAAAAGGAGAAAAGGCCCAAACACGTATCTCATAGCTTGATCTACGGGAAAGAGAGCAGTAGCCCATAGCAATGTGAATGGAGAGAAAGAGCGTAAGATTAAGATGATTTGGTTGTTCTCTCACAATTTCATTCTTCCAGAAGTTGGGGCAGGTCTTCCTTTGCTGCGAAACACTGACAATGTCAAAAGGTAACAACTTTTTTTCGCTGAGTCACCAAAATTTTAAGAATATTCTAAAAAGCTCTAGAATCTTTACAACATTTTTTTACAATTTTATTTTATTTATTTATTTTCATTAAATTTTAAGTTCAAATTCAGCATTGTTTGTTTTTGGAATTGGACCACAAACCAAAACAACAAGGACACTAACCTAATTTCATATAGTTTGACTACTAAATTAATGATTTGACTTGAAATTTTTTTGATTATTTTAAATTTTTTCTCTTATAATTTTATTAACTACTAAAAGTTTGATGCACCGAGCACTGAAAATTTAGATTAAACTTATTATATCTTGTCCAGTAATATTGAGGGTGCTTTCTAGTTCTATCACATTTTTTCAGTGAAAAAAATGTATTTTTTTTTATTTCTTAAAACTCTTCTATTTTATTGTTTTTGAATTTTTACAAAAAAGGGACAAAATATGATACAAGTTTTGCAGTTTTGCCACCCTTTAAAATATGCCTCTCAATTTGCGTTATATATATGTCCTAAAGGTGATCTAATCTACATCAAAATTTGCTATCAATCATGTTGCCAAAATCATACTTAACTTTACAAAAACTGTAAGTTGAGAGGCTGCTTTCATAATCCTCTATATGCATTCTGTGGGCAGTATTAGCGCACCTACAATATTCATAATACACGTGAAAGAATATGCATTAGAAAAATGGGGAAGAAAAATAAAAGGAATTATATTCAGCAATCAACCTTTACTTTTTGATAAATGCACTCTATCAGCTCATCTTTCGCAAAGTCTCCTCCTTCTTTTATATAGCGCAGGAACAACAACTAAAATGGAAATAGGCCAATAACCCTAGCTACGGAATTTCTAGAAAAATAAAAAAATAGAGTCTACTATTAGTCAAACAAATTTTCAAATGCATTTTTTTTTTCTACATGCAACTACCAATAACTCCTTAATTTTTCCTTTGAGGAATATCTTGGTTAGATGACACAATTGAGTCACTTCCTACATTCACTCCTTCCTTTTTCATAAATTTCAATTTGTCTCAAAAGAGGCAAATCAGTCCAATGAAAAAGACTTCCGCTTAGAAAAAGATATAGCTCCGAGCCTTATGATTTTTAAGGTTCTTTCATGGAAGACTTTTAAACTTGTGTAAATATTGATGATCCAATAAGAGATATTGTTGTCCCATAAATGAATTCACAACAAAAACTTAGAAGATTTTTAACCACATGAATGAAACTAAGAAAAAGGAAAGCAATGAATGTTTACTTAAAAAACAAAAAGGCGTCTCCCGCAACAAATCTCTTGTAGGTCACAAAAGTATTCCATCCAGCCATGAGCAAGTGTAAACATGGCTGTTGTGGAGGTTACTCAGACATACAGCTATAAGTCGGCTTACATGTCACCTACCCCGGTTGGCAAGGCCGCGAGTACCCTAGATAGCAATTCCTCGCTATCTCGGACCAACTCTATTTCTATCCCGACATAACCAGCACAACATAGGAAGCGCCCAACAGCAAGAAAAGCGTGTAATAAGACACCCAAACGCACGCTGCTATGTGGCACCTAGCTCTAACAGAATTTTCCTCCAAAATACACTATATAAAGGACTCCACACTTATCAGGTACACACGCTCTCTCATTCTCACTCGCACTTATATCCTTACTGACTTAGGCAGCAGAGTCCTTACAAGTGCCACCACTGGAGACGCCAACAACCACCGTGGGAGCTCATCGGAGACCTACTCTTATGTTAACCACACAACATTGGCGCTGTCTGTGAGAATCTCTTTTTGATTCTCTTCATTCTCTTCGTTACTTGAAGATATGATCGTGATGGTTAGCACAAGAAACCGCAAGTCCGTCGTGGCACCTTCGCCACCGAAGCTTCCACCACCATCACCTAAGGACGACGAAGCTACTTCTGCCATTCCTGAAGCAGCTCCTAGTGCGAACGATGTTCCAGCACTATCATTTACCATGGCAGACCTTGCTACACTACTACAGCAACAGAGAGAGGCGTTGAAGGAGCAAGAAAAGATTATTGCGGAGCTGCGAGAGGAAGGAAAGAGTAAGAAAATCATAGAGAATACTTATGATCACACTGAGAGATCCGCTGCATCTGCTCTTAGACTAGGTCGGGTTGCGCCGGAGATGCATGATGCGTATATGGCGATGAGGATGGACAAGGATGACGAAACGGTTCCATTCAACCTCCCTTTCTCCATGAGGATTATGAATTTGTAGGTCCTAAAGTAGCTGCAACAGTTGCCTTCACTGGAGTTATATGATGGATCTATTGATCCGACTGACCACCTCTCTGTGTTTGAGTCCGCAATGTCCTACAAGGGAGCTTTAGCTTTATTGACATGCAGAGTGTTCCACTCTCGCAGAAGGAAGTGGCATTGAAGTGATTTCAATCTCTAAAACCAAGGTCCATTGATTCATGGACAACGCTGAGAGAGAAGTTCATGACCGCCTTCGTAACCAGCAAGGCCAAGCCTAAGACTGAGGCTGATTTAAGGAGGATCTGTCAAGGCGCAGATGAATCGTTGAGGGATTACATTGGCAAGTTTAATTAGGAGGCAAGGGCGACTGGAAATTTACAATCTGGAGTGGTTCTAATGTTGGCTAAGGATAGGGTAAGGCCAAGCTCGCCTTTTTTCATGTCGATCGCTAAAACACCTCCAACTTTAATGGAGGAGTTTCTAAAGAAGGCGGGGCAATACATTAACTACGAAAATGTGCTAGAGGTCGAGAAGGTGAAGACGACTGAGATCGTACCACAAAGAAGAATCCACAATCAAAGGCTGACAAACCCCTGCATCATGAGGACCGAGGTTTGTACAAAATAGGCCCAAGGTTTGAAGACTATACATCGTTAAATGCCTCTAAAGCAAGAATATTGAATGAAGTATATAATGTGGAATTTATTGAAGAAGGGATAAAACCCCTGAAGTCAATAAGAAATAGAGAAGGAGGAGATCAATCCAAATATTGTCGATATCACAAGGCACTGGGACATGACACTGATGAGTGTTACTGGTTGAAAGATGCAATTGAATTGTTGATCAGACAAGGAATACTTGATCGCTTTGTCAAGAAGAATGAAGGTCGTAGTGATAGAGGATGACGTCCCTCACCACCAAGGAGGGAAAGAATAAGGAGCCCTAGGAGGGGGCGTTCTCCACCTCGGAGAAATAGATCACCACGCCAACACAGTCTCGTGAGGAGCCACTCCCTACCTTGGCCATCGCAGGATGATGCTGAAGTACATGCCATCCGACGATCTTCATCCCAGCAACCTACACGATCTCCCGCCCATTCTCTCGCGTAGAGTAATGAGATTATATACGTTATTGCAGGTAGATTTTCCAGAGGAGGCCCGTCAAATAATGTGAGAAAGAGGCATGCCAGAGAAGTATTAGCAACCTCTTCCGGGATTTGTGCTGTTGATAATCCCGCGAAGAAGAAAGCGTTGCCTTTAGTCTTTGATGACTCTGACTACGTTGATGTTGTGCCAAGTCAAGATGACCCCCTAGTGGTGAATGCTCTTATGGCAAACAAGGAGGTCTATAGGCTGCTGGTTTGAGAATTCCAGAGTCTAAGCTAATGGCTTACAACGAAGATTTGATAGGATTCTCTGGACATTACATTACACTGGTGGGTTACATAAAATTACATGTAACATTTGGGAAATCGCCCTGTACAAAAATTGTAACTATGCGGTTCATAATAGTGGACGTTAAATACTCTTACAATGCTAATTTGGGTAAACTAACGTTAAATGCGTTGGGAGCCGTTATCCTGGTCTCACACCTAGCTATGAAGTTTGTCGGCGATAATATGGAGTTAGTCACCCTTCAGGGAGACCAGAGAAAAGTAAGGGAATGTTACAAGAAGTCCCTGAAAGTCAGCTACAATCCCGATATGGATTACAAACCCAATCCCGGAGAAGGCAAAATGCTTTTGACAAAGTTAGATTGCTGAGATAAGATAAAGCGAGATACCTGGATACCCTGTCCAGAGCTCGAAGGGGAGTGCATCCTGGTCCATATTGGGAAAGAGAAGGATTAGGTCGTTAGAATTGGTGCCAACCTGGACAAGAGGATGAAGGAGGATCTCTTGACACTTATGAAGAACAACGTCGGCTTATTCGCTTGGAAGCCGACAGACATGCCTGGGATAAACCCCAATCTCTTTTGCCACTGGTTAGAAGTGGATCCCTTGGTAAAACCAGTATGCCAAAGAAGGCGGAAGATGGCCCCTAAACACCTACAAGAGATTGACAGGGAGGTGGAGGAATTGTTGAAAGCAGGATTCATCCAAGAGGTGAAGTATACCACCTGGTTAGCTAATGTGGTGCTTGTGAAAAAGTAAAATGGAAAGTGGAGAATGTGTGATGATTACATTGACCTTAACAAGCACTGCCCGAAGGATTTGTACCCTTTCCCCGACATCGATAAGCTGGTAGATGGTTCCTCCGGATTCCGTCATCTGTCTTTCATGGACGTTTATTCTGGATACAACCAAATTCTTCTATCCCCGGGTGATTAAAAAAAAAATGGCTTTTATGACAGAAAAGGCCAATTATTGTTATAAGGTGATGTCCTTCGGGTTAAAAAACGTCGGGGCCACGTATCAGAGGATGATGAATAAGGTGTTTGGGGCATAGATAGGGCAAAACCTGGAATTATACGTGGATGATATGATTGTAAAGAGTGTCACACCTTCGGCACATCTTCAAGATTAAGAAGAAACCTTCACCCAACTAACAAAGTATAACATGAGGTCGAACCCCAACAAATGTGTGTTTGGCGTCTCGGTAGGGGAGTTTTTGGGGTATATGCTATCTAAGAGAGGGATTGAGTTAAACTCGGAGAAGTGTCAGGCTATACTAGAGATGAAGAGCCCTCAGAATGTAAAAGAGGTTCAGAAACTAATAGGGCATTTAGCTGCGTTGATGAGATTTATAGCTAGATCAGCATAGAATGCTCTTTCTTTTTTACGGCTTTTAAGGAAGGGCAAACCTTTTGAATGGACGGAAGAATGTAAAGCTGTATTCACGAGGCTGAAAAAGACTTTATCTTCTCCCCCCTTTCTCACTAAACCCGAGTTAGGTGAAGTTTTGTACTTATATTTAGCTGTGGCCGATAAAGCTGTGACTGCTGCATTAGTACGAGAGACGCTAGAAGGACAAAAGTTGGTCTACTCTGTAAGCAAGGCTCTCCAAGGAGCTGAGCCAAGATATCCCAAGATGGAGAAGGTTGTATTTGCTCTAGTGATGGTGGCCAGAAGATTAAGACCATACTTCCAGTTGCATCAGATCATAGTGAGAACGGATCAGCCAATCTGGCACATTTTGCATAGGCCCAAGTTAGCAGGGAGGATGACGACCAGGGCCATAGAGTTGTCAGAATACGGGATTTAGTATGAACCAAGGCAGGCATTGAAAGCCCAAGCGCTAGCCAACTTCATTGCAGAATTGACTTTGACGGAATCCTCATCCGAAAATTTGACCCTAACTCTTTTTATAGATGGGTCATCCAATGAAAAAGGAAATGAAGCTGGCATAATGTTGGAATCGATGGACGGTGTTGTGTTGGAACAGTCATTAGCGTTTACGTTTCCCACTTCCAACAATCAAGCAAAATTGAGGCGTGCATAGCCGGACTTATTATCGCAGCCGATATTGGTGTCATGCTATTGCACGTATGAAGCGATTCTTAGTTGATGATTTCGCAGATTAACGAGGCATATCAAGCTAAAGAGTTGATATTGCAAAAATATCTGGCAAAAGTCAAGACTCTCCTCACAAAGTTTAATAATATAGACTTTGTCTACATCCCTTGAGAGAATAATGTTAGGGCAGATATTTTATCTAAGTTGACTAGCACAAAGTCTTCTGATGATAATAGAACGGTCATTCAACAGAAAATTCACGAGCCTAACCTGGTAAAGGCGATTGAGTCGGAGCAGAGTTGGATGTCCCCTATTATTAACTATCTAAATGAAGTAATAATCTCGGGAGACAAGAAGGAAGTAAGGAGGCTAGAGCGGTTTGTATCTTATTTTTGTATAGTCAACGATAAACTATATCGGCATGGTTTCTCCTAACCATTGCTTAGATGTTTGAGAAAACCGGAGTTTGAATATGTAATGGCGGAAATACATGAGGGATGTTGCGACTAACACTTGGGGGGGGGGCAGAGCACTAGCCAAGAAGATACTTAGAGCAGGCTATTACTGGCCGACACTAGAAAATGACGCTATGGAGTTCACCAAAAAGTGTGATAGGTGCCAAAAATGCTCTGACATTCATCTCACCCCTAAGAAGATCTGAGTATAATCACTTTCCCGTGGCCTTTCATATGGTGGGGTATTGACACACTCGGCCCTTTTCCAAAGGCACCCTATTAAGTAAAATATTTGGTAGTAACGATTGACTACTTTACCAAATGGATCAAAGTAGAGGCATTGGCCACTATAACGTCAAAGAACGTCGAGAACTTTGCATTTCGGTAGATTATTTGTAGATTCAGAATATCGGATGTTTTAGTGTTAGACAACAGCATGCAGTTCACAGACAGAAGCTTCCAAGAATTCTTGGCCGGATTGAAGATTAAGCAGCATTTTTCGTTGGTGGAACATCCCCAAACGAACGGGCAAGTAGAGGCAGCAAATCGAGTCATCCTTAGAAGACTCAGACGATGTTTAGACGAAGTGAAGGGATGTTGGGTTGAGCAACTACCACATGTCCTATGGGCATATCGCAACCTTTTCAAGGGTGGCTCCTCCCCTCGTGAATCACCGACCACAACCCTTTTCCCGGCAGCTCGAGAATCACGGTGCACACCTATAGAAACAACCTTGACAACCCCGGCCTCCACACCAACTTTGGGGACAACCACCTCGGCGGAAGTCGGCTCAGCAGGAATAGGCGCATCCTCGACACCAGCATCCTGGATGATTACTCTCTTTGATGCCGGATGAGCCGAAGGAGGAGGCGCCTTTACTTTCTCAATAGCGATAGCCTTCTACTTCCCCTTGGCCCTCCTCGGCTTTTTCAGCTTCACTGCCTTTTCTTGTTGAAAAGCCACGGCAAAATCAGCCATCTTGGATTTCACCATTCTTTCTACAAGAAAACATACGAACTCAGTCAAGCAGTGCACAAAATATCAAGACAACCAAAAAATAAACCTACAAAACTTTCACACAAACACACCAAAATTTTGACGATATTCAGACGAAGTGGTGCTAATCAACCACTGGCATGGAATATGGTCTTGCAAATTCTTTATCATGACAAAAAAATGATCCTAGGCTCGCGTCTCCTCTAAGGTCAGGTCACTATCTCGGACCAAAAATTTGCCCGAGTCTAAGCAATAATGGTCGTATGACCAATATAAGGGAAACCAGGGTTCAATGACATTTTCCTCTGCATCATGAACAATAAAGAAAACCTCCCATCTTTCTGCGCATGGTCGAAGAAAGAAAAAATCATCTTTATAGTCCTTGTAGGACTCTTGGAATGGCCTTAGTAGCGCCCAACCCCGAACGCTACGTAGTGACACGGATGAGAATTTATTGTCATACGACTGTTGGATGGGAGAAAAATAGTATAAGAACAAGCTTTGAGTGCAAACCACCCTTTTTTAGCTACATAGGTTCTCGAATGCCACAATGAACGCCCAAGAGTTGGGATGAAGATGCGAGGGGGCGACATTGAGGAAGTCAAGAATAGACACCTAGAAATTCGTGAATGGTAGCCTAACTCCAAGGCGCTCGAAAAAAGTTAAATACATAGGCAGAAAATTAGGGTATAGAAACCCAGCCGTCGCAGCCTCTTCCTCATCCGATGGCGTTCCTATGTTGTCTTTCCGGCCTTGAGAAAAGAGTCAGCCATCATCCTTAAGAGCCACTACGTCGAAAAAGGTATCGACTGCATCTCGACTTAGTTCCAAGCGACCCACTATAGAGTCTAATGCTTCCTGATTGAAGCATGACCGAGTCCCAGCCATCTCCTTATCTACCCAATCAACGTTCAGATTCGCCACATCGTGGTAGTCCTTCAGAGTGGTCTCCACGTTTCTAATAGTTTTTCCCATCTCCTTATCAAAAATACTAGAAGAAGGGTCAGAATTGGCTGGTTGGGACTTTAACTGTGATCCAACCTCGACGCTAGTTCTCGCTGGCTTAGGAACCCCGGAAGTATTCCCTGGCCTAGAGGGAATCTTCATCAAGTCTGCATACTGCACCCAGACTCTAGCATACTTCGATTCCTTGTCCAGGCTGTACGGCATCCTTATGGCTTTTAGGTGGCTCCAACATTTTTCTAGAACCTCAAGGCAGATAATAATTTCAGGCAGCGAGGGTTCCTTTGGGTCGGCTGTTAAAGGACGCTCGTTGGTTCTCCTTGTGGTCCTTTGTCTACCTTCCCTACCCCAGACTGTACCCCCTTGCGAGTAGCCGCTGAAACAACCGAACCACAAGTGTGGCCAACGACATCCTCGCGACCTTTCGAAGACCTCTGGTGGCCAACATGGCGAAATGGAGGTAGCGCCGGAGATTGAAACAACCAGTTAGCAGCAAAACCCGTCGCGCGACTACTATGACTGCTGCGAGCAGAAAACAAAGCATTATGTCTAGGCAGATCCATTTTTGATGAAACAAAGAAATAATACAGTACAAGAAAGACCACAATGCAAAGGAACCAATTAAAACAAAAACAAGAATGGGAGTATTACCTTAGTATGAGAAATGACCAGCGTCGGAAAATAAACGAGATGAGTAGCAAAGGTTGTAGCTCTCGTCAGAAAAGGAAATTACAGAAGACAGAAAGGAGCTCTCACAAAGAAGAAAGGACACAGTAACAAAATGAGAATAAGTGTAGTGAAACAATCATAACCAAAGCGTATATCATATGGGCCCATATCAGGGTTAGGCCCAAATTCATCAATTTGAAAGCAGGTGTGACAATTCAAGTAACCGCCAAAATCTCTTGGAATTCGAAGCGCAGTAGACTTTAAGATATCGAATCATTATGCATTTAATGCACCTTGGTTACTCCAAAGATACGACGCAACTGTCTGAAAAATGAAAAGACACTTGAACCTTTCGACTCCAAAGTCGGCAAGCCTTTTTTCTGCCAGAAAGTCTTACCGACTTGGGGGCAACATCATCTCGGACCCTCTTTTTTAAGCTCTTAAGCTGATGATGCCTGTCGTAAGCATCACCAGCTTGGGGGCAACTGTTCTTGAGGCTATTCGAACATACAGCTATAAGTCGGCTTATATGTCACCTACCCTGGCTGGCACGGCCGCAAGTACCCCAGATAGCAATTCCTCACTATCTTGGACCAACTCCACTTTTATCCCAACATAACCAGCACAACATGGGAAGTGCCTAATGGCAAGGAAAGCTTGTAATAAGGCACCCAAACGCACGCTGTCATGTGCTACCTAGCTCTAACAGAATTTCTCTCCAAAAAACACTATATAAAGGACTCCACACTCATCAGGTACACACGCTCTCTCATGCTCACTCGCATTTGTATCCTTACTGACTTAAGCATCGAAGTTCTTGCAGGTGCCACCATCGGAGATGCCAACAACCACTGTGGGAGCTCATCGGAGACCTACTCTTGTGTTCACCACACAATGGCTAACCTGATAAAAAGGAAAAATAAGTTCAAGGTAAAATCAATAGGCAATCAGAAAGTTAAGTCACAAGGGTTGAATTGAAATGAAAAATTCTCAAGTCCTTTACCTCTAAATATTGACAACTAATTCCTAGAAGAACAACAATAGCAAACTGTAACTGCCTGGATGGTGTTCTTTATTTCTATGGATTTTGTTATGATATTTTATTTAATAACAGTCAACTTTTACAACACTATTTTCTGACAACTGACATCATGAGCGATACTAATAATAGTGATAGCCACAATGGCAATCATATAAATAAGTGATTGCTTGAGAATTAACATAATCCAAAGCCTTATATGTTTATTAAACAACCACTGTGAGACTAAGAAAGTCAATTACATAAAACATTGATTATCAAAGTACACAAAATTTATACTGACTTAAAAAATCATAAGCTAATGATGAAATTTTAATTTTCTAATAATAATAGCAATGATCTGCCTAATTAACGTGTTCATCTAAGGCCTGATGACAATTGATGCCTCCTTAACTGTATGTTAAGTAATAAAGTCAAATCCTTTGGACTTGTCAATTTTATGATCCATAATTATCTCTGTACAAAAAATGAGATCAAACAATTTTAAACTTCAACAAGAACAACAAAATTCTTCTCATTAGATGAAGTTTACTATATAGACATTCAACTGGATTAAAGACTAAATCTTGAGATGTATTATTTACTATAAAATCTCTTTTAACAACTTCTTCCATTTTTTTTGTCTCCTTCGCTCCCTTTTCACATAACTAAAACCATTCAATCTACTCACCTCTTCAATTAACACAAATTATTAATTCAATAGGATTTTATTGAAAACAGCCTTTCCCCCTAAAAAAAAATTATATAAGGCAAAAGAAAGCAATGAACACGACTATTCATCATCAACAACTTGGCCATAGTTTGAGTAAACTTTTCTCAAACTTTGCTCTTTAGTAGAATATGAAACACTTATTACACTTGAATATACACATATTCATTCTCAATCATTATCATAAACTAAAGAAGAAAAAGCTATAAATTAATAAACCTCTTCATGGGTGCAACATGGAGAGTATTTTAGTGCAAATGCTCCTCTTATAATTAGGATGAAACATGGAGAATATTGTAGTTCAAATTAATGCACCTCATATAAATAGCCTTGAAGGTGGAGCATTTGACATGCACCGTATGGCATGGAAAATAGATGGGGGTCAGAAAGACCTCCGTATATAAGCTCATATATGCAGGCAAGTATGTATTCAGCACATGAAAACTGCTAAATGCACGTGCACTAAAGGAGAAATTCACATAGGGGGAAGTTTAAGGGCTAACATTTAACCAACAAAAAGAACCACAGCAATCAGATTGGAAATGCCACTTGCAAACAACAATGTGCAAACAACAGATATAGTTATTGAGTTTTAGAAAGAAAATTCAGAACGGAACTTGCAATTGATGATCATAATGAACACTTCATGATAGAACCACCTTGATAAATTCATTTTTTATAATTTTGGAGGAAACCACCCAGCCACTTTATCAATCTAAGTTGGTGCGGATAACAAAATTAATTCCAATAGAATCCGATGAAAAAGTTATCCATGATGGTTTGGTTTTTGGTTTTGTAATTTTTTAACCCAAGATTCAAATATTCAACTAACTTTTTTCGTTTCAGATAAATTACCACTTTTTTCAGATAAATTAAGTTACCTCCTTTTCTGGGCCGTAACAAAGTCAAAACTAATACAGAATCTGATGTTGATGGGCTTATGGATCATAGATAGAAAGAAACGGTCGAGTATAATAAAAGTAGAAAAGTACGGTATTTTTTTGGGTCCAAAGAAACTATGGTCTTTACTCCTATCTCCAAAAATGGACCAGGCCGATGAACACGTCTGCCGAATTGAGCTCGTAGTCACAGAGAGTGTTGCACATGACCATAAAATAAAGAAAAGTGATAGCCACACATTTTTTAATACATTTTTTATTATTAGTAAAAACTATAAACTTATGAGTAAAGATTATTAAATAAGAAGTAAGACTCATATAATTTTATGATTTTCAATAAATTTTAATCAATAGTCAATACTGTGTTTAAAAGAGTGTATTGCTAGCATTTTTCAAGAAATAAGACACTAAATTAGTTATTAAAATAACAAGCATATGTTAATTTACACTTAAAAATTATAAAAAAAAATCTTATTTTAACTCCTGAAATTATCAAACCATATTTATTTTGACATTTGAAATTGTAAAACGACAGCTATTTTAGTCTCTGAAATAGTAAATATAAAGACTAAAATGATCAATATTTGGTAACTTTAGGGAATAAAATAATGTTTTTATAATTTTAAGAATGGGTTTTTGGTGTATAATGGCAACAATAAGATTAGAATATAAGATTTTGTGTATTCTACTCAAACACCCACACTAGGCAGACCCTAGTGGTTTCATTGAGAAGAGTTTTAAAAAAATAATACAAAATTAATGCACGGCATTAAAAGAAATGCATAAAGGGTAGAGAATTAAAAATAAAAAAAAATTACAAGGAGGTGTTTAAGCTATGTACACTTGGTGTATCGGTAAATCACTATAAATTATAAAATTAACAACATGAAGGAATGAATGGATAGGATATTTTACGGGTTACTTATTAATCAAATAGCTGTAATTATTTTTGCAAATCAATCCCAATACATTGGTTTTTTGCAATGAAACCTAGTTTTCCCCAATCTTCCAGCACATTAAGAACACTAGCATGTTGAAACCCACGTTCAAAGGTTAGTAGGTGATGCCCCTTGGTTCCAACAAAACTTCTTGAACAAGGAAAATGACTCTAGATTACGATGTAAAGCCGAACTTGAAGGTCTTGGATAACGTGAGTATGAACAAGATAATGGTTTTGCTTTTGCAACAGAAATCAAATGAACCCATGCGCAGTTGTTATATAAAGAAGAAGCATTTTACCTTTCACCTGTGTGGACGCCGGACGCTCGAAAATTAAGAGGAGCTCTTCCAACTGGTTGCCGACAATTCTCAGAAGAGCTGTATAAGTTCGTGCTTCATCTTGGAAGTCATAAAAATTATAGAAAGGAATAAAAGATTTTATGCACGAATCCTTTCTCCACGTCTTTCTTCCTCATGTTGGAGGTCATAGAATGATGGAAAACTGGAACGGAATAAAGGACTTTATTACAATTTTAATAAATCTGATTTCTTAGCATGTAAAAATTTGGACTAAAAATTCGTAATAAAATTTTACGCCTATTGTCCCACTTTATAAATCTATAATTAGGTTAAAAGGTCCAGTGTATTGATACACCATTTAATAAAGTAGTATGTCCTATTCTTCCAGTTAGAGAAGATCCTAAGAGATTAGTCTAAAGATCGAATATGCCTGGTCCATTTCAAAATTGTGTTCTAATCTTTTCTTTGGTGTGTTTGGAGGTTGATATATAATCGACTTGAGGGACTGTTACCCTGTCGAGGGAGTATCCCCACATGATCTTGTCATTCCTTTCGGTCCTCCTTTAGCTTAATTGCCAAGATGTACAAAAATCAACGACCAAGTTGTCTGGAGACTGAGCTTAACTTCCAACTTGTGGGGTCCTATTCGGCCCATCAAGTCAACCCAAATTCGGGAGCATACACAACCTTCCAACTTAGAGCCTAAGACGCAAATAAGACTAAAGTAAAATTGTGCTCTTTCACAAGCTAGATAATTGATCCCCAACTAGGAGGGTACACAACCCACCAGTCTCAAGCCTATGGGCGAATGGGGCTAGATTGAAATTGAGCTCTTCCTAAAGTTAAATCACTCCCTAATTGGGAGGGTACACAACCTTCTAGCCTTAAGCCTAAAGGTGAATGACGTTGAAGTAAAATTGAGCTTTTTCTCAGGTTAAGTCAACCATAATCTAACATCGAGGGATATGTCATCTGGATGTTGATTTGGTCTTGAGTTGGTTCCATCTTCCCACATGATGTTGATTGAGTGGAAAGTTGATGTTTTCGCTTCCCTGTATAGATCCATTATTTAATGTTTGACAGATGAGTGACATAAGATAGTGTGACAAATGTTGTATTAACATGTGTCGAACGAGGGCTACCTCATTTTGTGTTGCAATAATGGTGGCGCTTGGGGGACACACTGAGACCCTTTATTTTTCCTCCTCTATCTTTTATAGTTTTAAGACTTTCCTCCCTTCTTTATGAATAGGTTTTTTATTCAAACCCATTCGCACTCCACATTAGCTCCCCTCTTCTCCCTTCCTTTCTCCCCTCCCTAGAATGTGCAAGTTGTTGGTTTAGCTCATCTCTAGCGCCACCACAATATTCCCCTATCTTTGTTGTTCAAAAGTTTTGTTGCTACATTTCCTATTTTAATCAAAATCTGCTACTACCTTCACCAGAACCTACTACTACTTTCACTAGAATTTGTAGTTATTCACCTCCTCATTTCTCTCTAGCATACTAGGCATGGTGACTTTTAATTCTAAAGTTTGGGTGTATTTCCATTGAAAGTTATTTTTTGGAGTTTTGCTGGGGCTATGGGACAATGGAGGATGGTTGATTTAAGTTGTTGGTGTTTTACTTTTTAGTTAAAGTTGCAAGAAAAGTTAGGATCATCAGGAACTTGGTTGCTCAACTAAGTTAGGTATGAGCTATAATTAGGTTAAGGTTGATGTCTCACACATCACATCATTGCACATCAATTGGATCACTATTGCTAGTATGAGGTTGGACTTAACATTAATTATCGATAATAATGAATATAATGTCATAAGTGAGACCTATCATGAGGGCAAGTATGTATGTTCAAGTCCCTTTATTTGAAGTGTTGAATATATTGATTTTTACAAGACTTGAAGCTCAAAATGTGTCTTTCCTTGACCGAGTTTGAGCATGAGGTGCTATTAGATCTTAATGTCACCCCACTCGACTTCATCCTAATAGTTGGATGTTTGTCCGAGCTTTTAAGGTTTTATATGGAGGCTTAAGAATAACTGTGTTCTATGGACATTTTTCTATTTTTTTGAAATTAAGTTAGGCAAAAAGGTAGGTTGGGTGTCACTTAATAATAGTCCCTACCGAGGTATCTTGACTCTTTTTCTTTCCTTTTACAAGAAATTTAAGGACAAATATTTTCGAGTTCAGGACTTGACCATAATATCGAATTACTGCTTGATGTTTTCGGGTGCCCAAAATTCCTATTGTATCAAACATACAATCTATATCCTATATGTCGTGTTGAGTTGAGTGACATATCAATCGAGGAACTGGCCGGCAAATGTTGATGTTCTAGAAATTTTTTTCCAACTAAGTTATAATGTGTTGACCAACCTGAATCATAGGGTGGTGGAGTTATGGAAGTATCTTGGTAAATTATTATAAAATTCTTTACACTTGTAATCTTTTTTTTGTCGAGTTCTTAACCTACGCTTTGCTTTTGTAGAGAAAATGGCATCCATGGTGAACAAGGAACTACAAGCTTACACAAGATTTAAACTCAGGATTCAACTCTTCTAAAGTGAGGGAGTGCACTTTAATTGATAAAGTACAATAATAAGTAAAAGAATTTGCAATGTCACAAATTGTCAAATTGAGGCTATGACAACCACATGGTGTGTATAATATTCTAGGATTTATGTCTAATAATTTTCTTTATACATCTTTGTCCTTTCACGTTACAAATATCAATACTAAGAGTTTCTAATATATTATGTAATTCTTTAAACAATCCTTAATTTGTTGTAACATAAACTTCAAAAATTCTACAAAAACTTCTATTTTTATTGGACTTGTAGAAACATCCAATGTAGTATTAGAGTCATTTTTGTTATTGGTGACTTACATTAAGAGTACAATTACGAATCACAAAAAAGTATTTTGCTTCTTTAATTTCTTGAACTATTGCATTTTTTACTTCATTGCCTAACATATTAATTAATTTGTTTTGTATCTTAAGACTAAGATAATAATAATGAATTTCATTATGCTTGATGCAATCAAAATGCTTTTGCATGACAAAATCCTATTCAGCATTCATGTCAACAAGAGAAAAAAAGTTCTCATTGTTTTCTAGATTAATCCTCTCGTTTTGTGGTCCAAATTGCTGTTTTACTGAAGTGTATTTTACTTTGTGCGTGGATGTATTTTGTCTTATGCTTTTAGGGGGGCAATCACAAGTAATTTTAATTGAAGGTTGTCGCGTGGTGGGCAGAAGAAATCGGGTCCCTGCATTGTATTGTAGGCAATTAGAGATTGGTATGATGGGGGTCTTATATATTTTTATAAGGGAGGGGATGTGGCATATGTTGGTTTTGGTATTTTTGCCTTAGCATCCAATCCCTGCACTCCTTGTGCTAAGTTGGATTGCTCGTAATAATAATTACTTAGCTTATATATCAAAAAAGAAAAAATGATTATGCTAACTAAAACATTCTTCTAATGTTCGTTTTCTTTTTCATAAGCTCTTGCTGATGTTTGTCAATTGTTACGTTTTTCTGAAATATAATTTGTAAGTCAATCCATTTACTTATGAAAATCATCTGTCATCACTTGATTAATATTTTTAAGCCTTTTAGAAAGATGTTTCCAATTAGAAAAACCTTTATTTGCTAAGTGATTTGTTTTATGGCTTTTACCAAATAACTTACATTAAAAACAAAGAAACTCTATCCAATTCTTTTGAATAAACAAGTCAACTCCTATCCTGCTTTTCTCCATTAGAACAACAACAAATATAACATGATGATGAGAAATGCCTACCAAAAGTATCCTTATAACCATTCACAATTGACATATCTCATTTAGGACCATTTTAGTAATTCATTTAGTAACTCACTTACTCTCTATTCATCGATCATAACTGTCTAATGGAATAGACTGACTAGGTTGTTTATCAACAAAAGTATGGATAGGTTCATTTTCATTAATACAAACTACATCAAAATATTTAATTTTTCATGATGCTCAACTTCATTTTTACTATTTTCAACCAAAATATCTTGCTCTTCATTATTCCTATTTAGTTGTTCATTCTTTTTGGCTTTTAGAGTTTAAATTATCTAGATTTGCATCACTTTAAAGAGAAATTGTATGATGTTTGACAACACAAATTATGAAGAGCATCATTTTGAGATTTAATATCAATTTCAATTTGTTTCTTTTTCTTTTTCCATTTTAGACGACCAAAAAGTTATTTTTTAGGCAATATGTTCAGACAATTAGACAAAAAAACATAAAATTAATATCTATGAATCAAACATGAATCCTTTAATGAGTAAATATAAATGAGATGAAACAATAGTACTTGATTGATGATTTTAAACCTTCAACTTAAACCCTCAATTTGTTCCAAAGTTTTAGAACACCAAACTTCAATTTGATTATGAAAATAACCAATGCAATTATTATTTTTTGAAATATAAGATATTAATATAGTAAACTGAAATTTGTTTTTTAATTAGTAATTGTGATATAAATTTTAGTTTTATACATATTGTTGTCATTTACTGTAAACGCATTGAGCATGGATGTGAGAATTAATTTCCTTTCCCACTACAAGTCTTCTTTTGATCTCTTCTTCGTGCTCTAAATGATATAACTTGGAAGGCTTGAACATGGTGGCTGCAATTTCCATAGGCCCTGCATTTGATTATGGGTTCCAAAATAAAAATAAAAATGAGAGAGACAGAGTAAAAGAGAGAATGAGAGGAAAGTAGAAAAGGAAAGGTCTAAATAAAATCGAAGTGTAACATATTCTAAAATGAATTAATTTAAATATAGATATTCTAATATATGCAGATTCATTTGTATATTATCTTCTATCAATCAATTGTTAATTTTTTTGAAAGTTGGAACAATTAAGAGAAACAAAGAGAGAAAGAGAAGGAGGAAAAAAAGAGGAAAAAAAAAAGTCTAAATAAAATAAGAGTGTAATATATTTTAAAGTGTATTAATTTAAATAGATATTTTAAAAAACATAGACACACTTGTCATATTATCTTCTATCAATCCATTATTAAAAAACATAGACACACTTGTCATTTTAAGAAAAATTTTACATACTATTTGGTACCTCTCTAAAAATTGGACTCTGAGCTATCGTCCCGAAACATGCTTAGGGTCACCATTGTTGACTTAAGAGGGCATTTTGTATGAGAAAACTTTATTTTGTTTTCTAGCAATCCAAAGTTAGAAATATCATTTCTTATGTTTAATATGCAATTTTTATATACAAAAAAAATCCCGGAAAACATTGATTTTTGGGAATGCTTTTGGTCTATGTTTTCCACAAATTTATTCTCATTGAGAGAGGTGAGAATCTAACTTTCCTATGTTAGGAGAAAAGTTTTAATGGCATGAAAATATGACAATACACTTATTAACCCACCCAATACATATATATGAAGTGTTGAAATATTTTCTTATTAAATATAATAAACTAAATAATTAAATTTAAGAATAAAAAATATTAATAAATATTCTTAGTGTACTTATTATAATTTTCAAAATAAAATTATTTTATAAAATATATAGTTTGAATTTTTTTAACACTGAATATTATACTTTTTAAATAGTTTTTATTTTTTAATTCTTTTAAAATCATCAAAGAACTAATTAAAAAATTGTTTAAGAATATTATTGTCACAGCATTCAAGAAATATTTTAGTAAAAACCATAAACAACCCAAAATAGAGAGAATGAAAAATTATATGATGTCAAAAACTAACTAAAAAAATATTAATAATCATACCAACATATTTTACCAGTTTAAAATTTTTTTTAAAATATATTTTTACAACAAAACTTATTTAAACCTATAATTTGATTAAATTAATTTTTAAAATTTATCTTATTTCACATACAAGAAAATGCTATAATAAATTATTTATAAATGTTATCATTTGTATAAATATTTTTTAAAATATTATCTATATAAATCATTTAGATAAATATATTAATAATAAAATTTAAATAAGAAAAATGCTCAAGAACATACATAAGAAATGAAAGTAAAATTTACATTAATTTAATTGTTTTTAAATTTAATTCTTATAAAATAACTTAATTATTATCTTATTAAAATTAAATATTTTCTCAAAAATGTATTGTTAGTTAATAACTATTTTAGATTCATTTCTTTTTGGTTACCACAAAAAATTCGTGTTTTGGCTAGTAGAGTTATTTCACTAAAAGGGTACTTTTGCAAAAAAAAAAAAAAAAAACTTATATATCTAGGAAAATTCTATTAAAACCAAATATAGGAATATTTGGTTTTCAAAGAAAATGTGTAAATATTTCCTAAAATATTTATAGTTAATCAAATAAATTTTAATCATTACCAGAAATCATGATATCCAGGATTCATAATTCCTAAAAATCATATTAGGGTTGGCCCAATGGTGGAAAGTTGGGATACCTTGCATAAGATCTTAGGTTTTAATCTTGTTGTTGTCATTGTACATAAAAATAATAATCATGATTCCTATGCTTGAAAAAACTTTATCCCTACCAATCATCTCCTAATGTAAGAGTTTTTATTTTGGGTTGGATTGAGGTGAAAAGGAAAAAAATAGTCTTTTCCTTTTCTCATCTATTATTGTTATTTTAAAGGCTATACATAATTTCATTTACAACCAAATGACTTTATTAGTCTTTCCTTTATATTGATTTGACTATAAATGATTCAAGAATTAAAGATTATTTATTAACATTTGTCAATGAGACAAACTTACTAACATTATGTAAGGGATTGACCTTTTGTCTTTGGAGATACATCAACAAATATTCTCCCTTATCACTTTTTTGTATATTCTATTTGTTTTTCTCTTTATGTCCTAATTTGATTTTTAGGCATTATTTGTGAAGCTTCAATGTGCTTTTAACCTCAAGTACATGAGTTCAAACATGTTATGTAAACATTGTGAAAGTAAATTGGATATCAGGTTGCATTAGAGACTCGTCAAAATATGCTTTTAGGGCAGTAGTTATTGCTATGATACAACATTCTTCTTCTTGTACTTTCCAACCATCTAAAAGCACATTCCTTTTCAATGATGTTGACCACTATTGTCATAGCAGATATTTTGTGAGTAACAAAATCCATAATGATTTGTTAGATTTTTAGAGCATAATTAGTAGCATATTTTCCTAAAAATTTATGGTTAACAATGATATCATTTTTTATTATAAATTCATGCAAATTCTTTGCAACATATGAAACTAATAATTGACATTTGTAATCTTGGATCTTTAAAAAATATCTTTAGTTTATTTTTTTTGTAAATATATTTTCTATTAACGTTTTGATAGATTACAAATATCATTAACATTTTGAAATATATAATTATAAATATTTTATACTAAATTTGATTCATATATATTTATTGGATAACTTTAATTTTTGTAGTTGGCCCCCCCTTTTCATTCAAGTCTATCTCCATCCTTTGTAGGAAGAAAGAAAGAAAAAATATCGAGAGAGAAACTAAGAGATGTGATAAATGATGTGATAAAAAAAATTAAAATGAAATAGAAAAAAAAGTGAGCATATGTATATTGAGTATTTTTCTTTTTTCTTTTTTGGTACGAGGACACAGGTATCATCCATTGCATGCAATTTTGTTCGAATAAGGTATGATTATTATAGGTGATAAAACTCTCTCTTTAAGTATTTAACGTAATACATACTTAGGACTTGAATTCAAGACTACTAATTAAGTTAGAATAATTTAGTGTCAATTAATTCACGCGCCGGATGTTACATTGACTATTTCCCTTAATGTAATTGCTGCTGTGAAGTTTTCACCCCTTCTCTCTATTTTTGAACCCATTTTATTTCTGGATTACGCACACTACTTTTAAGATTCTTTTTTATAGTTTGTCTATCATTTTTCAAATAAAAAGGCATCTTGTTTAATTTGGTTTGTAAAATTGGGTCTAGGATTTTTCTTCCCCCGATTATGTTGAGATTATTATGATGTTGAAATCCATTTCGGTTGATCATTGGGATTGCAAAAGTACTAATTTAGTCTCAATCAATGGTTAAAAATTTCGGTTAAATTTGATAAATCCTGAAAATAGCTTGTTATATAAACCTTTTTTTTTTTTTGGTATTTTCATAAAATTAAATATAAAAGGTTTTATTAAAAAGTTTAATTTAGTTTTGTGGATAGATAAACGTGGTTAAGAGAGGAAACCTAACTTAAGGTGACTAACCATATTTTCGCGCAAAGATTGGTTATCAACAAAGTTAGTGAATACCTATATTTATAACATGGTAACGAAAAAAATGGATTAATTTTTATACACCGTTAGTGTAAAAAATTTACATTGTAAACTAATCAGAAACTATCATTAATGACTTTTAAGATTAAAATCAACAAACTTACCATATAAGATAGTTTATAACTAGATGACAGTATAAATCCTTTCCATTGTCTGTAAATGAACTATTTACTCTTATTAAAAACATTTGTTAAGAAACAATTGATAGACATTATGTCTACCAATTTTTTCTAATTACTTTATTAAAAAAAGTATTCTAATATTTTATACTTTTAATGTAATAAATACTTTTATTTTGAATAAATATTTTTTACTTTTGCTATTCTGTAACAATATACATTTTCACTCTCTATTTAGAAATTATTTTATTTCTCATTAAGTCACACAGTTTTTCCTCTATTAAGCATGTCGTTTTATTTTTATTTATATATATTTTAATTTATATCGAATTTTTTTGCTAAAATTTAGTTAATTTCAACTCAAATTTGAATTGAGTTTTAAATTTTAAGTCAACATATATCATTGAAAAGATTTACTTATTTTTTAGATGAACTCCAAATTTTTCATCTTAATTAATATGAATTTGATTTTTAAATTTTATATTTTCATACATCCTTATTCACATTTTATTTTTTATATCTGTTTTTATTCTATTCAAAATGCTATTTAGATTTTAATATATCCTAATTTAAATTTTAACATACCGGATTAAATTAATGAACATAAAAATATGTGTTTTTATTTAAGCAATTTATTTTCATTGTTCTCTCATCAGTCTTATCTTTTTTATTTATTTACTATAAAATAAAATAAAATCTTCATTGTTAATAATAAGGGCATTCATTATACCATTTTTTTTTCTTGAAGATATTGATTTTATCATTATTTAGTTGCAATGGTATTTTTCTCTTATACATTTTATTTTTATTTTAAAGTTTTACTTAAATTTTAAAAAACCCGGACAAATGCACAAATAATTGATAATATAAAATTAAGATAGAATTACAATTATATTATAAACTGATATGTGAGCTGTTTTAATAAACTAATTATTGTACATTTGTGTAAACAGTTATTCTAAACATGCTTCTATTTTAATTCATCAAGTCTATGAATCTATATTTTAAAGCATCAGCATCTTGGCATAACTCATGCGGTGGTGGAGTGAGGGAAGTTTGACAAAGTAAGGATGCTCAAGTTGTGGTTGCCACAGGTCTGTATAACATGTCATTCTCAAAGTGAAGTACGTTCCCTTCTATAGACATGAATTTATGAACCCAGCTATAGTTGTACCCAGGCAAGATACATCAACTCGCAGCATCCTTCACAGACAAAAGTCTCCATATACGCGTCTTTGTCTCTCCCTATATACTCTAGTGTTCAGTATTCACACTGAACAGACACGGTTTTTTTCTTTTTTCCTTTTTCCTTTTTCCTTTTTTTTTGTTTGGGGGGGAGGGGGGTGTACATGACACGTTTTCAAATTGCATGCACTATTGACACACAATACTAGGTAGCTAGTTGATGAACATGCATTATGTATGTCCAAAAGCATGCAAGGGAAAGCGAAGCCCGTGATTAGAGAACGCGTTTCACAGTTCATATGATGAGACTGAGAAGGATGGATTGGTTTGCTATCCTTTGTTGGTTTGTTACATTTTGCGGGTTTAATTCCGTGGTGGAAAAGAAGAATCCGTGTTTGATGTGGTTTTTCTGAAAATATTATATTTCTATTTGTCTTTGTTTTTGATAGGCAATATCTATGTATGTTTGTGATTTGTTAAGGTCTTGTACAAGTTTGGATGAATCATTCCTACTCATCGTGCTGTTGAAGTAATTCCAAATGCATCAAGAGCCAACTCGCGAGTAGTCCACACTTCAAACGTTTGTAAAAGAAACCACTTTTTGAAAGGCCATAAATTCAGGAATGCTATTCCTTATAGCTTGGATTCCTTCCGTTATAATTTTTCTTAGCTTATAATTTATCATAGAGATTCCAAAGCAAGATATATCATAATGTGCCTAGCTTTGTTTGCCGTATTGGTACTTTATTTCAGGTACTTTTATGATATACAAGAAACCTAGCTAGTAACTAGCTAGGGGACACAATTATATGGTGAATGGTAATTATAGATGTGAATAGAGAATAGTTGAATCCACTTTAATTAGGTAGGTTAAAGTTACTCAAGAGAGAAGGGTTAACGACACATTATTTTTTATATTTCTGTGTAATGCACATTTTATCATTAGATGTATATGTGTGTCTCATCAATAACTTGGATCCTCGCTCTATTTAGTGAGATCTACATGCAAATTTAATAACAAAATGTGTGTTAATTATGTGAAATGTTAAAAAAAAACGTTACTACTTTTTCTTTTTTTTATCCAAACGTTTTGTTCTAAGGTCTCCTAATAATGTTTTCCCCATTTCTAAAGTATATATGGATGGAAAGTTCAGCATTAATGGAGTTGTTTAACTTATTCCAAGTAAAAATAAGGTTAAACAACTTTATCCAAAATGATTGGCACAATTCTTTGGTGTACTTTTATGGTTGGTTACACGTATTAATTGCATCAATCATTTTAGATGAGGTTGTTTATCTCCATTTTTATTTGAAATAAGTTAGACAACCTCATTTTAAATTTATCCTGATCATTAAAATGAAAAAAAAAAAAGCATTCAAAGTTTCCAAACCTAGAAGTTTTTAAGGTTTTGTAATACTAGTTTAGTTTATGTCACTTTATTTTAACAAAAATACAATTGCAGCTAACCAATTGAATTTGGAGTAAAATAGGTGAAAAAACAAAAGGACTTAATTAGAAAAAAAATAAAATTAAATTAAAAAGGGCTTATATTATTCCTACACACATTTTTTTTGAGTAAATTATATTAACACCCCTCATTAGTTTTTATGAAAATACGACCGATACCCCTCCGTTTTGGTGCAGTATAATAAACTTCCTAAAAGTGTGTGAAATGTAACACTAACCCCCTCTGGCCATTGGATATTGTCCAAAACATTTACAAAAAGTGAACATGTGCTGCTCGCATGACCTTTAATGAATTTTTCTTTCAAAAATACCCCCCTTCATCTTTTAAACTTAGCTTACTTACCTTTTTCTCTCTATTCTCTATCTCTTCCAAGCACTGCCATATCATACACGATTGGCAACCTCATTGGAGGCACTTTCTTATCCTCTCTTAACACAAGGTGCAGTAGTTGAAATTCTGGTTGTTGATTTCCTTAAACCAAATCTAGTATTTCCAATAATTTCCAAGAATTTTGCTTCAATAGTTTCATTTATCATGGTATCTCATGCTAAGCTAGTGTTAGCTCTTTTACTACATTTCTCCTATACCATATACCCTTCAAATGTATGTTTGAATTTTGCAAATAAATCTTACAAACCCCAACTATCATATACCCAACTACTATCTATTTTAATCATGGTGCATAAAACCTAAATTGTGAGTGAAGTTTAAAGGATGAAGGTGAGGGTATTTTTGAAAGAAAAATTCATTAAAAGTCATATGAGTAACACATACTCACTTTTTGTAAACGTTTTGGACAGCATCCAGTGGTCAGGAGGGTCGGTGTTGCATTTCACACACTTTTAGACAATTTATTGTAATGTGTAACATCTCGGTGCTGACGAGGGCATGGGAGTGACCACCAGTGCAAAAGAGATGAGGCACGGACAAGGAGCGACTCCTAGCAGGCTTTCGGTGGGAGGGACACATGAATAAATCGAATACACACCAGAATGAGAAGGACCTAGAGGCTGTGCAAGTATGGGACTGTACAATTGATGATAACTTAAAAGAATTAATAAGTGCTACCTATATTAACAAGATGTATCTACTTTTCGGTAGTTTATCACTTAAGAACTCCATAGTTTAACGTGCTTAACTTGGAGCAATTTTGAGATGGGTGACCTCCTGGGAAGTTTCCTAGGAAGCGTGTGAGTGAGGACAAAGCACGCTAAAAAGTCTTGTGTTGATTTATGGGAACAGTCTTCAATCCTAAAAGCGGCCAGGCATTACATAATGCGTCAAAATAGAGAAGTATTGGACGTATTTTCAAAAAAACTAAGAGAGTGAGAGTGTAATTTATTTATTTATTTTTTAACTTTTTTTATGTCACTCTTAAGAAAATACAACACTACGGAATTTGAACAGGGCCCATCTTCTAATCCCCGGGTACGTGTAAGGTATGCTATTAACCAAGAAGGTTATTTTTATCCCGTCGGTATAAACTGGTAGGTATTATTCATGAGCAAGAGCTTGCCTTTTTAAATTTGCCCAATGGGCAAGGGAGGGGGGGTGGTTCTCGATACATATGCATGTGAAAGGAGGAAGAAACTGAAAGAACCGAATCCAATTCGCTAATTCTGGTTCCTGCATTTAGTCTTTAGCTAGTTGGCAACTATTTTGGTCATGCTTTGGATTTGAGTATATCGATCACTTCCGGTGCGCAGCGGATAGATTGGCTTTTTAAAGTGCTTTGTCATAGCCTTTGTAGGAACAAGGACATGATAATAATCGAAACCATGTATGGTTGACTTCATGATATATCGTTAAGTTTCAAACCTATGAGAATTCAAAATTAGTGCTAACCATAGAGGATGGGTACCAAAAAGTCAAAAGAAGCTAGCGGACAACAATAATATGGTTATAATCTGTCTAATCATATTGTTGATGGCTTTAGAAGAAGCCAGATTACAAGCGTAATCAACTTAGTTGATTTAGACAGATCAAGCATCCTTCCCACTTTTAACATTTTATTAATTATAATCCCTATTTCAGGTAGTTAAAGCAACACTTTTTGAAGTACTAAAGAAAAATCTAAGGAACTGTCCAACTCAAGCTTACGGATGCATTCAAACACAATAAAATGTACAACTTTTAAGGAATAAATATTGTAGAAAAAAAGTTTCTGAAAAATGAATGGTGAGAACCTCATATTCGTCCTCATCATTTAATTATTTTAGGTTATTATTACCAGCTACGTATCCTTCTCTAGAAAGGTAGAGAAATTGAAAAGTGATCTAGATGTTTGCTACACGTACGCCTTGCTGTTGGATAACAACAGCTAGTCTTTCCTAAACCTCATAAAAAGAAGAAAGTAAATGAGTACTTTCTCCTTTCTAATGCCTTCATTCGATATATCAAAAACAACAACAATAAAAAAGAGAGAGAAAAAAACACGTAATTTTATAAAATTTAATCTTATTTTTAACATGAATAAATGAATATGTACTCATTTGTGTTAAATTTTAATTCATTAAAATTTAAAATAAATATATCATTACTATTAAAAAAAAAAATACCATTATCTGAAAACACGCACAAACGTACAAAGACAGAGAGAGAGGAGGTCCCTCAAACAATTATTCCTTTAGGAATCATTAATCAAGATGAGAGAGAGAGAATAAACTGCTTATATTATTTTTTATTATTAGGAAAAAAATAAACATTTTAACAATCTTAGTATTCTTATATTTCAATTTTTACACTCATTTTGTATTTCTTTTATCTTCTTTTATCATCCCATTTATCACTTTATTTATCTTTCCTATCTCATTCTCTTCACTACAGGAGTGTATAATGGTGCAAAATGATCTTTATCCCATTTTTAATTTAGGTCTACCCCATAAGAATTGGGGAAGAGTAGGTAATCTCAACCACAGCAAGTCCCACCCACGGCCAAAACAAAATAGCCAGAGACAGCCCTGCAATGCAGGCGCTATTAAATGCCTTTCTGATACCCTCAACGCACTCCTCTGCACCTTCACCTACAACTCATTAACTGCTATGGCCTTTTACCCTCATGTTTTATTATGTACGTGTACAAACGCACACACAACTTGTTAAAGTTGTATAACTCCTACACATTTTCCAACATCTCCTACGTACATCCCTGAACTCTTTTCTCTTTCTTTCGAAGCAATACTGCTGCTATTTTTCATACGAGAAAATGCATGTTACTCAATTTGGTCACCCACCCTAGCTTCTATGTTCTATCAATCAATCATCCAAAACCCCAGATTGCCCCCCAAATGCTTCAATTCTTCCATACTTTTTCCCTCTTTCAATATGTATATAGATATATGCATGACATATATGTAGTGAAAGCACGAGGTAAAATGAGTTGATTTTAATATACAATAATATATAAGTGATCAAAATTATTTTAATTAATTTTAATCTTAATTATCTATTTGAATTGTTCGTTCTTCTCGCCTGGATAGGCACACACACACTTGTGACAAAATTATACATCTTATATGGTCCATTACATCTTTTGTACTTGGTTTACTTTACCTTCCTACCAAATCACAGAGATAGAGGCTTCATCACGCATGCTTGCTAGGTTGGCTGCTAGTTATCAGTGATCTTTCTGCGTATAGAATAGATAGAGGCAGAGCTAGTTATGCATCCATCGGTAATTTGGTACTCTGAATTGTGTTCCCGTGATAGAGAGAGATCCTACCTCTTTCCTGCTCAAAGTAATTACTGATATCATTATCTACCGTTAATTGTCGAGCTTCCGTTTAAAATAAATCTTAAAAAAAGTTTGTCCAGGTTTTCTTTCTTCTTCTTCTTTTTTTTCCAAAAATTTTTGCAAAATATGCACTCCACTTGTTACATTGTCTTGTCGCGTGTTTAACTTGGTCGTGATTATATTTAAATTGTATTTTAAGTATGATTGGAAGTGTCATCCTCTTCTATCAATTTGTAACCAAAAAGAAAAACTCTCATCATATTCACTAAAAGTTTAGTTTATAACACAGTAAAGATGTTATATACTAATTAACGGTTAAGTGTTAGATTTGCCTCAAATGATATAGTTTGTATCTAATAAAAATAAAATTGTTAATATAGGTATGACGAACTTATAATAATATGTTTCATACTACAAAAAATTTTATTGGTGTAGAAAATTATTATATATTATATATTATAAATATATTATACTATTAGTATAATATATTATTAATATAAACCGACGAACCCCAAGGGGTTGGTCAAGTGGAGCAAGATAGTCTTGCATTTGACAGGTCGCAGGTTCAAACTCCTACTCGTCTTCTTAAGGTGAGGTAAATGTAAGTACCTCTATAAGCACTCGTTGAGCCCGGAGGCATGCCCTGCCTTGGACTAGGGCACCATTCCCTCCTCCTAAAATTTATTTAATCAAAAAATATATATAAACCTACAATATTTATATTAACAAATTATTTTTTTTGTTAAATAAAAATTAGACAATTCTAACATGTAACATTAATATTATTAATATATGGTATTTTTTAATAATGATAACATATTTAAGAATAAGTAAAATTAGATAAATAAGCATTTCTAAATATTTTACAGAAAGTTGCAATTTCTTTTTAAATGTACTGAAGTAAATATCTGCTTATACTAATAAAGTTTCCAATAACAGTAGTCCAAGAAAATATGATGTGATTAGCCCAAAAGCAAACGGATTGCTAACTTATGGTGTTATTCCATTTTTATATAAAATAGCAAGTATCTTGTGTAATGTAACGATATATTTATAAAATGGAAAATATTAAATTAAAAATACTGTATAAAATTAATTTAGTTAACAAATAATTATTTTAATCACAACAAATATAATATATATAACTTCAAAATTTATTTTAATTAATTAATAAAAATTATTTTAATAATCATTTATAAATAGTTTAATGTATTTAATGTTTTTATAAGATTATTATATTTAATTCTGATTGGAAAAATTTTAATTATTTATTGATGAAATTATGGTAGTAAAAATCTCTTTATTTGAATAAATAATTAAAAAGTAAATTAATATTAATTTGATTTGATTTAATATAAAAATTCATGACAGATATCACAACAAGGACACATGACTTCATAAAAAGAAAGAGTATGATGTGGTTTCATAAGATTTAAAAATGAAATCTCAAATTTAATATATTGGTGTGATAGGCTGTAAACCTATTTTTATAAAACCCAAAATATCATTAATTAGCGTAGTACACCATAACAATACTCTTAAGCAATTCATGCTATATATTAAGTATATAATAATAATGTATATGTGGTAATAATAATTAAAGCTAGATTAACACCCTTACAATGCATAAAGCTATAAAAAATAATTGAAATTTTAATAAAGAATATATTAATAATTTTAAATTACGTAACAATATATTAAAGGTTTCATTCCATGAAAAAGATAATAATGAATATTCAAGTTTTGAATTGTTTGTAATACTGGCTACAACAACTGTACCCTTTCACTTCATAGAGTTATAAAAAGGAGTAGAAAAGTTAATCAATTGTATATTATTAAATTTACATTGTGTAATATTGAGTTGATAAATTGTTTCCACGAAAAATATAATAATGAATATTTAATTAATTTTTAAATTGTATTTAATAAAAAATAAATTTAAATTATCTAGTAATATATCAATATAATTTTCAAAAGAGATCATTAAATTTTCAAATTTGTATTTTTTTAAACAAAAAATAGCAACTGAAATTATTATTTTAAAATTTATATGATTACATGTTGCTTCACACATGTTGTAGAAATATCACTACACGTGTCAGAAAAGTTTATCACTTTCATTATTAGAACATAAAAAAAAATAAAAATTAACATAGTGCATTATACTGCATATAATTATTTCTATGTGTCACTTACTTTTTTTCATACACGAATTTCAAAAATATATACACTTTAAAATAAAAAAAAATTAAGACAAACTTTTTGCCGTCCCATTCTGTTGTTTAAGAAATTAATATTTTCCAAAGTTTAGTAAGACATTGGTGTCACACAAGGAGCTCCTGCTTATTAGAATATTACAAACTCAAATTTTCTTTTATATATAATTGTTTATTATATTGATTATATAAATTCAATGTAAATTAAATAAAATAATGAAAGACAGATTAGTTTTAATTAAAATTTATGAGCTCGATTTATTTCAGAAAATTTAATTCAATTGTTGAATTAATAAAATTTAAAAGTTGTGCAACAAAAAATGTATTAAGTCCAAAAACTATGATAAATTGTAGAATCCTTATAGATGGTTAAATATTATCTATATTCTATTTTAGTAAAACGATCTTGAGAGACACTTAATAATATTAATAAATATAAGTTTATATATTTTAAAAAATGGATTAATGAAATTAAAAAAGTGAATGTTGGAAAATTAAAAAAGAAACTATATATACTAATTAAAATTGACTCGTGCAAGCATATCACGCCATATGCTCTTAAGCTGATACGGACGTTTACAAATAATTTTGGTATGCATCATTCAGGTGTTGATGTGGATCTTGTCATAATGCATTGAAATGGGCTCTTCCAACATAAAATGACCTTACACCTCCTAGATGGCCGTAACAGTACATGATTAATGACATATTCATTACCGCTATATAATATTTAAAATATTATTAATGTTTTTATAAATTATGATTTTTATGCAAGAAATTTTAAAGAATAATAGATTTTCTATTATCGCTAGGTCTAGACATACTATCAGCTACTTTTAATTGCAATCCAAAGTAAATTGAACTTTAGTTTTCACTTTTTTTTTTTTTTTTTTAACATTACAGGTATTTTTTATGGGTAACAATTTTGCTCGAATTAGGTAAGACTACTATAGGCAACTGAGCTTTAATTTTAGCTTAAGCATACATTAATAATAACAAAATATAAATAATATCATTTTTTGTAAGCAAAAATCTGTTGATAAACAAAGTACACATGGTATATTCTAACTCAAACACAAGATTGTCACAAGTAGATTCAAAAAGAAAAATATAAAGACAAGCTACAAAATCAATATACCAATCAAATAAAGAGCATTGAGCGCTGCTTATCTTGGCCTTAAACATATTCATTATCAGGTCTATAATACCATTGAAGTCAAAAGGAACTCCCTAAAACACAATTTTGTTACACATATAATCCAATTTTGTTAAGATCAAGATGGTTGATTTCTCAATTTTAATGATAACAAACAAAACATAAGACTAATGGTCTTTAAAAAGAAACTAAATCTTTCATCTTACTTACAGATAATCTTATGTGTAAAACACAGAAATAACACAAGAAGGGATATTGAATTGTATTATAGCAAATTTTTGCAAAAACCTTTTTAATGACGTATCGTCTGAAGGATTAAACAAGATATTTTTAAAACATTATTTAAGAAAAGACGAATGAAGAAAGATAATCAGAGAAATACAAAGAGATTATACCGGTTCATCTCATCTCAGAGACTACGTCCAGTTCTTGGCAATAACCAAGTTCTACTAACTTAAACAAGTTACAAGTATTCTTTTAACCAAGTCTCTTCAGACTCAATCCAAGTAGTCTTTAACTTGCCTCTTCAAGCAAAAACCAAAGTATTCTTTGAATCAAAGCCTCTTCAGGCTTCTATCAATTTCTTAGAGAAAAAAGTTGAACGTGAGTTATCTCACATAGTTTAACGTCCTATCAGACTGATATTCAATGAAGTTCAAAGAAAATGTTTACCGGCAGCATATATGAAAATTACAAGTTGAGAGATTTTCAACAGTTCAAGATTTTTCAACATGATCAACAACTGAGACTGAGGTCTCTTCTTCTATTTATAGTGTTCTCCCAAAAAGTGTCCATTGTGACTGTCACAGGAAACATCCTTCGTCTGTTGAAAAAGAGTCGTTGAAGCATTAAATGCAGCATTTAATGCCTTTCACTAACTTGTCACTTTGATAAGATAAAGCAGTATGCTTGTCTTAACTTTTCTCGTACTCAACCTTGTAGCAGTGGACATATCTACTTTTTCGTATTGGCATCCGCACATACATTCTTTCTTTTACACGTAAAGTGGACTTTCCTCGGGAGTAGGTACGTCGAGTTCATTTCTTTCGAGGTTGTTTACGCTTTTACATATTTGCAATGCACAGATTATTAAAACTTCGTCTGAAAGGAGCTATTAGTTATTTAATCTTTTTAAAGCAAAGAAAGATGATAGACCAACTTGTGATCAGACGATAGGAAACATGCAATATACGAGTAAACAGACGATTGCTTAAAAAGACTGTTTGTAACTGTTTGTTATTATCAAAATAAATGAGGGTTATAAATTCATCATTTGTCTTAACATTATGTGTATCGTCTTAAGAGAAAAGGTTAAAGTCATATCTTAAAAGATTTTATCTGAAAGGCTTAATGAAGCATATGATAAGCAAACGTACTTAAGAAGCTTCATGAAGTATATCCAAGCTCAAAAGGAACAAGCTAAAATGAAGTCTACTAACTCTCATCCCTCAAACTTGCTACAACAAGGACAAAAGCAAGACAACAACATAGCACTTCACTAAAAGTAGCATGCTCATGTCAGAAAAGAAGAAAAGTCTACGTACATGAAGTACAACCTTAAATATCAAAAAGGGGAATAAGGAAAAGACTTTATCAATCCTTAAGTGACAAGTTGGTGATAAGTATTTATTATAGCATTTAATGCATCAACATCCATATTTTCAAAATTTAGGAGAAAAGCCTCAACAGACATTTTCTTAAGAGAATACAAGTTAAAAATGGTTGGATAAAACTCTAAACAAAATCTTTTAATGTACATTCTTATTCTCTGTAATTCCTAAATACATTTTATGAGTGCATAGGCTAATATCTTGTACATCCATCTAATAGGACAATAGCCTTGTGAGTTTACCCTTAAAGCATATCCTTGTGAAATTATTAAGAGCCTAAAAAGACTTTGCTAAGAAAGAATACTTGTGTATTTGCATGAAGAGGCAAGTTAGAAACGATTCTTGTGTGCGAGCATGAACAGGTTTGAAGTAGAATATGTGTAACAATGTAATATCTAATTTACATGAGCATGAATAAGTAGAATATCTTTTATTGGTAAGAAGCCAACAACTAGACATAATCTCTTGGTAAGACAAACCAGTATAAACATCTAGTGTTATCTTTCTTTCCCTTGTTTTGTTATTTAGCTTAACTAACTCGGTGAATTGAATAATTTGTTTTGTCTAACGTTCTAAACACAATTTAACCCCATTTTCTTGTGTTTTCCTGTGTTCTACAAAGTTAATACCGTGACTTGCCAAAAAAGATGTCAAACAGAGCATAGTTTTTCCTTCTTGAAAAAGAGTTAAAGTGGATATAATGATCAGAGATGTTATTAGGCAAGAGTCCAATATATTAAGCAATGCATAAACTACATACCAAATTCGATTTGTCACTAGGCAATATAGGAATAAGTCATGAATATCTTCCTCAAAAGAGAAGTACAATACACAAGATATATCCTACATTTGAGACAAAATTCCTCTTTTACATAGATTAACTTGAGTTAGCAACTTTTCCAAAAAGACCAGCCAAGATAATGCAAGAACTTTGAGTGGAATAGTACTTTTCTAAAAGTTTTTAAATATAATAGAAAGAAAAGACTACATACTTCCTGACATAAATTGAGCTTAGAGGAAAATATAAAGTGATTGATTTAACTGAAAAAAGGCTAAAAAAAATACTCCTTCCATACCCATTAATCCAACAAACCTCTACACAAAGAAAGAACCAAAGGCATTAAACCAAGTCTACCAACAACTCCTCTTTCCACACAAAAAGATCCCTCCTTCACCTTCATCTCCAACACCAATTATTGTCATATCACTCTCCCATTTCAGCCACACAAGCATCTTTATTAATAGAGACTTGGTACAGGCAAAAGAAAGAAAGTTTCATGATAATATTATCAATTCGAGCATCATGCTAGAATCTTACCCACTCCTCGTTTTTACTTTCTTGTTACACTTGAGTGAACCAAAGAGGTGAAACACGAAAAGCATTCTCTATCAAGCAAATATCCCTCCACCAAATTGAACAAGAAGAAGCTATCCAAGAAGGCTCTTTTGGTAGATAACTTATATTACCATACTTATAAGATAGGAGTTGAAACCAAATAGTGTCACTATCTATAAGAAAACACCTCCTCTATTTTGCCAACAGGCTCAAGTTAAAGAGTTTCAAGTCCTTTACCACCAAACCACCACAAAATTTTGGCTAACATATTTTTTCCTAGCTTACCCAAACAATTTTATGAAGGCCATTTCCATCGAAACATAGGAAGGTTCTTTATAACCCTCTTAAAATATTCAAGACCTTCTTAGGCATTTTAAGGAAAGAGAGGTAGTAAAGAGGAAGGTGAGATAAAACAAAATTTACCAACATGATGCAACCACTTAAAGAGATAGTTTCTTTCCCTTCCAAGTTGTCAACCACCGTTTTAGACTCAATAACAAGTACCCAAGTGGCAACCTTTCTCTGGTATGCTCCTACCAGCAAATCAAGAAACTTAAAAGGAAGGTTTCTAGAACAACAGTGCAGGAAAATAGCAAATGGCATCATAAGGGGGTGTTTGGTAGGGGGATCCTTTTAAATATCTCAGGAATCTTAGGTTGAGAATGTTAAATTCTTATCTTTGGTATAAGAATTTTAAAAATATTTCTAGGAATCTAACATTCTTGGGAATCATTTTTTCATTAAGTTTTCCACTAAACTTTCTCATGAGAAGGGGTGGGAATCCAAGATTCTTATGGAAGGAAAAAGTTTTTTTTTTATAATTATATCTCTCATTCCCAAAATATTTTCAATATACCAAACATATTTATGACATTTTCAAGAAACATGACTTCTAGAAAATATAATTTCCAAAAAATATGATTCTTAGGGATGCAAAAAGATTTCGTACACCAAAAGCTTCCTAAGAGAACCCTACACATTAAAACCAAATAAGATTCTGTTACCAAAATTTATATTTAACCTAGAAACAAGGTAAACTATATCCTTAAAATTATATTTGTGCATAAATATTGTAAGATATTATCTTCACTTTTATATTATTATTATTATTAATTATTATCTTTTTATTTATTATAAAATTCAAAATTTTAATTTATAAAACATTGACTTCAAATATTAATGTGCTTGTGTCTGCACAATACGGGGGTGTTCATGAAATGGCTCCTAATTATGTAATAGTGATGGCCTATAGTAAAATCTCCTTGAGCTATAAGAGTCTATTTAAAATTAAAACAAAATATTAAATAAAAAATAATAGCTTCTTTTTAAAAAATATAATAGGTAAATAAAATTAAAAAAAGGCAGCAATATATATTTTGGTTCTAGTGATGGTTGGAAAAAAAAATCAAGTAATGGAGGCAACATATTGTAAAATTGCATTGAAAAGTAAAAGATTTTGTTAATAAAATAAACAACGATAATACATAGGATGTGAGGGTTGGTAAGAAAAAAAAAGTATTGTGTTAATTTCTAATAGAAAATTAAAGAATGGAACTCTAAATTATAAAAAGCAACGATAATACATAGGGTTTAAGGGTTGGTAAGAAACAAAAAAAAGTAGTAATGACATGATACGGTACATACGGTAAATTTAATTTGGAAAATGACAATATTCGGATATAATATTAATAAAAATTTATAGAATAGAGTAAAAATATCTTGAGATGAAAAATTATTTTTATAATATTAAAAATATCAAATATGAGTCAGAATGGTACTCCGATAAGATACATTTGGAAGTACTTAATTTCACAAAACTTATTTAAGTTTATGAACTCTATAAGTTTTTTTTAATTTATTTTAATAAGTTTCTTGATGTAATTTTTTTAAAAATAAAATTTTTATAATTTATTTTAATAAATTTTATGAACAAATTTATGATATAAACTGTTATGTGATAAAAGTTTATTAAGTAAATACTTAATAAAGTTATTTATCTAAATGCACCATTAATCTTTTTTTTTTCGGTATAGCTAGGTGGTATCCAAACTTGTAAGCCTAACTAATCTCTCTTCGCATTGGGTTGGCACCAGTGTTATAAAAATCGGCTCGAACCGGCCGGTCAAACTGGAAACCGGACATACAACCGGTTCGAGCCAGTGATTGGATCAGATACGCCATCAACCCGATTTGACTCGGTGGGTCAACTGGTTGAACCGGTCAGTTGATCTGGATCAGTTCAAAAAAATTATTTTTTCAAAAGTGTTAAATGACGTCATTTTAACCATAAATATTGAAAAAAAAAATTTGACTTATAATATAATTTACATATTTAAAAATATTTATTTACTAATGATAATAATCACCAAAATCATAAATGCAGGTATGCGTATAACATAAATGTCTCTTATATTAACATGAATGCATAACCTTCATTCACTTGTTCTTGTTTGTTTGCCCTTAATGCGTAACCTCTAGTCCTTTTACCCCATCTTAAATGTAATTGTTGATTGTTTATTTATTTATTGGTTACACATCACCATTAAAATTTAATTTAATAAATTTTATAGGTATGAAAATTACATGTCATGAATACTTTCAAATTTTTTAATAGAGACTGAGTCATGCAATTCAATTAGTGACTCTTCAGTTCGACCATTGACCCAGTGACCTAGTGCCCTGACCGAGTTGATGACCAGTCCGAGTTTTAAAACACTGGTTGGCACAATAAAGGGTAAAATGCTCTCAAATATTGTAACTTAATACTCAAGGTGAAATCAATCCCATGATCTTAGTTAAGGAATGAGAGTGTTGAACCACTCACACCAAACAACATTTTGATAAATGCACTGTTGATCATCCTCACATAAGATTGAGTTCATAATCACAAGGTTTAAATAACTTTTTGATCTTTATAATATAACGTTGTTTTTGTTTTGCTCCTGTTTTTTTTTTTTTTTCTTGTTTTGATATCTTTATATTATTGCTTCGTACTTTGGGGTAATTTTATTCTTCGTCTTTATTTTTTGATTTTTCGAATTTCTCATGGGGCTCCCAACATCGTAAAAAGAATAAATAATAAATAATCTAAATTTTAAAAAAATAAAAAATAAAGATATTCAATAAATTTAAGTACTACCTCTGGTTTTTTATATAAGCAGCAAATAGGGGTTTTTTTTTGTCATAATTATAAATAATATAAGATATATTAATTCTTATTCTCTTTTTATACCCTTAATTTATTGTAAAGTCTATTAGATATTCACTTATTTCTTATGCAAGTGGATGGCCTATTAACAATATAAATTATACTCATTAGTTGAAAAAATTATTTCTTGAATTATGAGTAGTATCATCAAATATAACTCCACTTAAACTATTTAATTTTATAGGTATTTCTGCAATAAAATTTAAATTTATGACATTATTAATTAAAATTAACTAACTTAACTATTTTTATTAATTTTAATGAATTAGTTATTTGTTGCTTATATAAAAGACTGAAGGTAGTATCTTTGAACAAAAATAAAAAATATAAAAATATAAATTAATATAATAAATTATGTTAAATAAAAGATTAAAAATACATTTATACATTAACTATTAAGGAAAACACACACACACACACACACACACACACACACACACACATATATATATATTCTTGTATATAAAAATAAGGGTAGTTTTTATCTTTTTCTGAACACCCATGGGATAGGGAGTATGATTCACGTCTCCATTCCTAATTAATCTATTTTTGGGAGATATTTTATAACCATCCTTACAAAGAAAAAATTCCTCAAATCAGCTCTAAATGACACAGTCTTTAGAGATCCCAACCAATATTAAGGAGAATGGGCATCCCAATGTGTGCTTTTGGATTTGATTTTGAAGCCAATATAGGCCTGACTTTTGACCAGGGAGAGATTTTAGAAAAGAAAGATATCATAAGCTAGGCAAAGATCAAAATTTATTAACTCCTAGGATGGGTCAGACTAAAGATTATGATGACATCATCAGAAGCTAAATACCAGAAAAAGAAAAATATGCAGTGCAGGCAACACTTGTATCAATTAATTAACCTTAAGGGGTTTTTGGTTATACTTGCATTACATGACAAAAATGCTGAGTTCTTTTAGAAAGAAAATTTCACCGTGTTAAATGAATAAGGATTTAATTGTCGCAACTTTGGATCCAACAACAAAATGTGTAAGAATGGGTGCTTTTGCTAACAGATCTCATAGTAAGATTCAGCAAGTATAAAAATTCCGATCCATGTTAACATGAGACGATCCAACAGTTAATGGGAAAAGACATTTAAAAAATGAAAAAGATGTAGGCTAGCATGTATCAATAATACGAAAAGAATGGTGATGAAGCAAAGCGAGTTATGTAGAATTTATTACACCAGACATGGAAAGGGACTGGAGCTAAATGGGCAATGGAACAGTGCTATTAAAATGGCTAAATCGACAAAGAGGAGATCCTAATAATGTTGTGACTTTCTCATTTTCTTGAGCACCTTTATATCTTCCCCAAGACTTTTTTTATATATATCTTGTTTGTCTTTTACAATAATTTAGTCTGCAAAAGAATTATTTTACCCATGTAATTACGTTCAAGCTAACACATCTTAGGTTCTAATCAATTTGATCAGCCTAAGGTCAGAAATTTAAGCCCGTGTTATTTTACCGATATAAAACATTCATCTGCAGAATGAAGACGGTTTTAGCTAGGTTTCAAGTGTAAATCACACGGTTCATTTTTTTCAATCAAAATAAAAAAAGGGGAGAAAAAATAAAAATAAAAAAGCAATAAAAGCTAAAAGCATGATGTATACATGGAGCAATTTTAGTGGCTCTTAGGGTTTCAACTGTCATATTTGATGTAACTGTTTCGAGGTTTTATGATTGATTTGGTTTGCCCGTGGGAACAAAAGCTGCGAGAAAAAGTCATTCGGAGAAAATGAAAGACATTCCTAGCTAACTTTTTACCACCAAAAATGACAGCAACATTTACTACATAGTACATTAATTATAATATGCGCTGAAAGAAATACCAATATCTGTGAGAATCCATACATAATATACTCAGAAATGTGATCATTATGCATATTTTATTTTATTTTTTGAGCTAAAAAATTTCTAATTTATGTCATCTATCTAATTATAAGGCTTACGAAGTATGTATGAAACACACTATTGGAAGTTTTTTTAATTAATTATTATATATTATTTTAGTTTAATTAGTGTAATTTTTCAAAGAAATACATTATATATAATAGATACTAATTAATTGTCTGTAGTGCGTATTTTCTTGCATGGTAACGTATTCAAAATTCAGCAGCTGTATTTTTATATTCAGTTTGGTTATTTAAACGACAAAAAAATAACATCATATATAATATTTGTATATAATTATTCCTATTTTTCTTTTACTTTTTATCTTTCTTGCATCTATGAATTTCAAAAATGAATTTAACTAAAATGTATTGACAATGTAATAAAAGTATTTCACGTTGTCATTTAATTAATTACATATATATATATATATATATATATATATAGTAAATTTGTTAACTTTTATAATAATTACTTTAAAAGTTATACGTAAAATTATTTTTAATTAATTAATACTGTAAAAAAAACACTCTAGAATAAAAAAAGGACAACATTTTGTTGTCCACTTGTTAACATTACTCTTAAATTTATATTACTCCTACAATACATATCTACAACATTTTACACAATATTAATTTGTTTTTGCCTCACTCCGTTTTATTACCCGTTTTTTCTCTTATTTTCTTTTTTTTATGTTATACAAAAAATTGTACAAATTTATAATATAAATATAATTTCTCTTTCCCTTGTATACTTGAAAAAAAGTTGTGTTTTCTTTTCAATAAAAATAAACAGCTATTATTAAAATCTCTGGAGTTATGGAAAAAAGTCATAACACTACTATACTATTTAATAAATTTTCGCCCCCCTCGTCCGCTGTGGAGTTGCAGGTTTGTCTGAGGATGGGAGTGGTCACTCTCATTCCATCATAATGATACTAATATATCTTATTATATATTGTACAGATTTGGTAATGTGGCCAAAACCTTTGCTGTGTTTTGAACTTTTGATACTCGAACGCACTTGATATATATGCAGTGGATTCTATAAAATGCCATATTAAATGAAAATTATTTTAAATTATAACTATGTATTCGATTTCTTCCCCCCCCCCCCCCAACATCTGACATAAAACGATTATAGTTCAGTAAAATTTATATTCTACACAACTATTTATTTGTAACTCACTAGACTGCTGCTTTATATATATATATTGTTTCAAGCACTTTTACATCATTAAAGTAATCTTTATTATATTTTGCAAAAAAGGTGATGTAATTAAACTTAAGAATACTAGTTTTGGATTTTTTTTATACTCATTTTACAATACTTCTACTTTTTTTTCACGAGCATGTAATTTAACTCATTTATATAGGTGTAATGAGTTATAAGTCTAGGCCCACACGTAAGAGTGAAAATAGGTCAAGCTGCTCAATAGGGACTTATGGCCTAATCTACATCAGACTTAAGCGAGACCAAACTTTTTTAGAAAGTAAACTAGGCTAAGGCTTTTATATTAAACTCTATTTAGTTTGAAAAGCCAAACCCTAGGTTATTCAACAAGTCTTTTGGGCCTAACATGCCAACCTATTTAAATAAACATAAATAAATATTTGTTGATAATATTATTATTATATTAAATTTGTTATAATGCATTCAAATCATACATTTATTTATTTTTTTAAATGTTAAGCATGTTGACCTACATAAAGAATCAAGTTTATAAGTTCATTCAAAGATAAATTTATGTCCTATTTAAAAGTCTTATTGTAAAATATGTTTTTAAATAAGTTATCATGAATGTCATAATAGACCTTAAAAATATACTTATATTATATAAACAATTTAGACTCGATTCTTATCAAGTCTAACATACTTATTTTTATCTTTATCTTAATGTTAAATTTTCACAAAGTAGGTCTTTAAACAGACTTGTCGGTTAGGTCAGGGTTTTTCGTAGGTTAGGCTAGACCTTTAAAAAAAGCCTATTATAGATAAACATGTTAGGTTCAAGCCATGAATGTTTAACCAAGGTCAGACTTAGGCTAACAAAGCCTAACTTCACCTATCCCATTTCCACCCTTACCCACACAAGTGTGAAAGACTCATTAATCTAATTAAACTCAAATAGAAGTGCATAAATTACAATTCTATTTTCTTTATATCCTAATATTTATACTTATTTTACATTTTTTTCTTTATTTTTCTCTTTATTTCCTATTATATAACCATTTATAACTTGACTTAGGAGGTTTATTCTCAATAGGTGACCACCAAATTTAGAATGCAATCTATGCATGGTTTGGATATTCAGCAGTTTTGCCTAATGATATTTCTCCTTATTTAATTTTATCCAATTTAGCTATATTTTAAGAAGGAAAAATATGTGTTTTGTTCGTCACCTTATTTAACACGATGCAGTATATGGTCTAATTGGATTATGCTTAATATTGTATTTTAAGGTGTTCATTTTGATTTCAATGGTACTTTAGACGAGATAAAAGTTAGATTGTGGACATAGTTTAGGGTTAAGATAGTTAGTGCTCAATGCTCCTTTTTTTTATTAGTGTATTGATCTTGTAACTTGTTTTCCTTTATATTTCTAAATTGACCTTGTAAGACTTTTGTTTATAGGTTAAAGTACGCCTTATATTCTTTTTCGTAATAATATTTTGCTTATATTTATTACATTTCTTCTTCTTCTTTTTTCCCTATCACTAGTGCATATATTTGAGGAGGTGCAAGAAACTCATTTTTATAATAATTATTGCCCACTTGAATATGGTTTTCCAATATGAACTAAAAACCACTTTCTTTTCCTTTTCCGGTCCCAGCATTCCCTGACTGCCGTGGGCACTACTAAAACTACTTTTTTCATCGCATTGCCTTACCCTACTCTCTCCTCCTCCGTCACTTCCCTTTCTCTTACTGCTCCTTCGGATTCCAAACAAGCCCTTCTTCTCCTCTCTCTACTCTTTATTTCTATTTATACAACCCCTTCACCCTCAACTTTTACTGTCCTCATATACTTATATATACACACACATACACAGCTCAGTATCTAAGCAAGAAGGAGGGCTTTCAGAGAGAGAGAGAGAGAGAGAGAATAATTAAAAAGGCCTTTGCCTTCAACTTTGGTGTCCGAGATATTGTAAGAGAGAAGGACTAGCTATTCAATTAGAGCTTCATCCATCCTTCTACCTCCTTAATTTTCTTTCCCTTCTTCTTTCCTCCTCCTTGTTTGAGTAAAGAAGCTTGAGATCAGACATGTCGAGCTGCAGTATCGATGTTACGCCTGAGCAACTCTGCTACATCCCCTGCAACTTTTGCAATATCGTTCTTGCGGTATCTTTGATTTGAAAGCTCTTTTACAATTTAGTGGGAGATCTTCTTTTCAGCTCTTACATGCTAGCTAATTGATATATCTTCTTGTTTTCGAATGCCAAACTAATGTACTGCTCTCACACACACACTCACACTTGGTTGTTTTCTTATGCCTCTTTGTTTTGTTTCTCCTGTACACATCCAAGGATAAAAGAATTCAATCAGATCCTGAAAAGGAAGCTACGCTGGGTGTGTGTGTGTATGTGTGTGTGCTTTTTTGAACCAGTGGGTGTGTTATTTTAATTCCCTCTTTCTGGGTTCCTAGTTTTTGTTACAGTCATGTCTCCGTCTCTGGACTTTTCCTTTCCTTTCTTTTCTTTTCCTTCTTTTGCAGTCAAAGAAAAGTCATACCCTGAAGGACCTCAAGAAGGTCACTCACAAACAAACATACACACACGGTGTTTTCCCTTTCTTGTTCTGAGCAAGTGCGGATGAGGCTAATTGTGCCAACTGTGCTAGCTAGCTAGCTGTTTTGATAAATATTGTGGTGTCCTCTTGAAAACGCCAAAATAAGCACTATATGTTAAAACTGTTGATAGGACAACTCCTCTCCACCCTTTGATTTCCTATCTCTAAGCTCTGACCTAATTTACCTCTAGCTTATGCTAAAACTCAACTAGTGCACTATACATCCAAGTGCTTTCTCAAGTTTGCTTCTTGGCTGAATAGGAAAACGAAAATATAAAATCTATTGAGGATTCCCACTTCCAACACATAAGGAAGAAACCCTGGATCGTAGCTGCTTTCAAGTTGACAAGTTTTCTTTCTTTTGCAAGTAAAAAGCAAGCTGCACCCTTTTTCTCAACCTCACTTCTGAAATTATTATTATCCCTCTCCCTTTTTCTTTTTTTTTTTCGTTTATGAGATCAAATCATCCCAAGTACAAAATCATTATGTGATCTAGTTTTATTTTATTTTATTTTTTATTTTCTGGGTTTCTAATCAATTTTCTGCGTGGATAACGGAATAAGGATTGAATAATATTGTGTTATGGGCGCAGGTGAGTGTTCCATGCAGTAGCCTGTTTGACATTGTGACAGTTCGATGTGGGCACTGCACCAATCTATGGTCCGTGAACATGGCCGCCGCGTTTCAGTCACTGTCATGGCAAGATGTTCAGGTGAGGTGCAATATAATTACACATATACACGTTTGCAACTAATTAGTACTTAATTATGATAAATACTCACAACTAACTCAACAAAATTAAGTGTGTATATATGGCAATAAATAAATAAAATAGGGTCTTTGATTTCTGGATCGATCCTAGGGTAGGGTTTCTGGGAGTTATTCTTTTTGAGAGAATCGAAGCCTCTCTGGTGGGTTCTGGGTGCTAAATCGAGTATTTCAAAGCAAGCATGTCTGTTATTTCTACCTGAGAAAGAGTACTGAAAGCCCTAGCAACCTGCAGCCGCCATAAGCAAAACCTATTCCTTTTCTTTTTTGCACTTTTAGTAGAGGCGTCAGGGCCTGTCCTAACCCATCAAGGCAACCGAAAATCTATCTCTCTCTTTTTCGAGATTATATACCTTGAGGATCGATTTGATTGACATGTATGTGGGAAATATGTTAGCTCTTAGCTAGGTTTAATGATTTCTTTTCAAGATCCTTGTCCTCTCCAAGGCAAGCACACCCCTGTGGATCAGATGACTCGATTCCAGATTTAAAAAATGGTATCTTGGTGTGAATCCCTAAAATCTAAGCCCTTCACTTCCACAACTGTCAATCTGGGTTCTCTGTAAGTACTTCATTCATCTGATTAGTTGCATTTCCTGTCTAACCGCTCAGTGATATTAAAGGCACTTTCGTTTCTCTCTATGAGAAGCCATCATTGTTTCTTCACGTCTGAATCACAGTAAACCCACATTTTTATTTTTTTGATAAAAACAGTAAACCCACATTTGATGCTGCCAGATACCTAGTCAGTTAATTTATTCACCCTATTTTATTTCATGCAAACTAACTGGTCCCAGTTTTGTTTTTACATCGAAAAATTATTTTTCATGTTTTATAATATAAAATATATGTTTAAATGTAAATTTATGATTAAAATAAATTTAGATATATATATATTATAAGTACATTTAATGGTTTAAAATTAATTTGTCAATTTTAAATGAAAAAAGGAAAAAAAAACATTTAATAAGTAAAAATTGAAGAATCCGTGACCTATATCTTGATCAGCAAGCTAAAGTCATCATGGTATGCCCACTTTATTTACATATGGGCATGGCTATGTTGACTCTCCTAGCTAACATTTTCATTTTCAGGGACCTGGGCACTGCAATCCAGAGTACAGGATTGACACTGGCTCCACGTCGAAATGCAACAACAGGATTGCAATGCGTGCACCTACCACTCATGTAGCTGAGGAAAGGGTTGTGAACCGGCGTGAGTATTTGGATTTTCCGTATCCAATCTCAAAATCATCATAACCACATATATAGCTAGTTTCTTTAAAAAAAACAAAAAAAAATAATAATCCATATTGTTATCTACAATATTGATCTGATCATGAGTTGTTATTTTCTTTTCCAGCTCCCGAGAAGAGGCAGCGCGTACCTTCTGCTTATAATCAGTTTATAAAGTAACTAAGGCTTTACAAATAATTTTACTGCCTATATATTTGATGTAATTGGTAGCATAAAGCAGCTTTGAAATGTCTTTGTTCTTATGCAGGGAAGAGATTCAGAGGATCAAAGCCAATAATCCTGATATCAGTCACAGAGAAGCTTTCAGTACAGCTGCAAAGAACGTAAGGACCAGATAAAAATAACTGAAAATATTGTACCCTATTTATATATATATATCCGCTTGATAAATATATTAACTGGAAAAAATTTTCATTTTTAGTGGGCACATTTTCCCCATATTCATTTCGGGCTGATGTTGGAGAGCAACAACCAACCTAAGATGGAGAATGTAAGTAATTAAAGCAAAATTATTTCTCTTTATATCACTTATATTAACAGATAATGTATAATTACGATCCCCCTTAGTCAACATTTTTTTGATCTTATGTATGTTAGGGAATCAAATCACCTTCACACTTTGTTCCTTTTTAGCAAAAAAAAAAAAAATCAATAAAGAGAATAAATATTACTTTTTAATGTAACATTAAATTTTTAACCGGAGGAACGAAAAAAAAGGAGTAAATCTTAAAAAAAGAAACTAGCTCCGGAAAAAGAAAAGTTATAAAAATAATACTTTCAACATGTTATAGGATCTTTGGTATAAATTAAAATTTCGGCTGATGAGATTATATTTTATTATATTCAGGTCTCTGAGAAGCATTTAATGTCAAGGGCTGCGCTATTGAACAAATGAAGGCTATCTTGATCATATCTCAGGAATTGAGTTTCATTTGAGTCTGCCAAGTAAACAATGCAATGTCCTGACCTATAATGAGTTTTAAGGACAATCAGCTCTTTTTCTTCGTTAGTGTACTTGCCACTACTTACTACTTGTTTAATGGATGATTTTACTTAATTTGAAGTAAGAATGCTAGTTTCCCTTGCCATCTTTTAACTAGTTCTATCTTCTAGCTGATTGAGATAAAGGATAATCCATATTTTCTACTGTTTTAAGCTCGATCAGGAGAACAATTATCATCATCCTTTACGCTAATACTAAGCAGAATGAAGTCCGAACAATATTACAATATAAAATTATAAAAACCATTATTTGGAGCAAAATATATTATGTAATTTCTGTGACGAGAAAAAAATTGAAGATATTGAGATATTGTTTTGTTAAAAAAAATAAATTAAAATATAGTAACTAATTATAGCAAATATATATTCAATACATACTAGATATCGAGATATTGTTTTGTTAAAAAAAAAATTAAAATATAGTAACTAAGTATAGCAAATATATATTCAATACATACTACACTCTCTTTTCTCTCTTTTTTATAAGAAAATATTAAGTGTATTTTTTTGTCCTAATGATAAGAAATATAGATTCATTTTTAAATGTATTAATTGTTAAATTTCTTTTATACTATTATTTTATTGTAAAGTCTATGTTATCAAGATACTCATTTATTTCACATATAAGTAGATGCATTCAATCTTGAATGATTAGCTATTAAAGCAGTTTTTTTTTTTTTTCACTAGATGGTCACTATAGTGGAAAAAAATCGTGAGTTAGAATTAAGAGTGATTAAGTAGTGTCATTAAATATATAAGTCATTACTTAAATTATTTAATTTATGAATATTCTTAAAATAAAATTTAAATTTATAATATTATTAAATAAAATTAATTGATTTAACTTTTTTCATTAGTGTTGATGAATTAATATTATTTGTTTCTTATAAAAAAGTGAGTATCATTAAAAGCATGAGGTTGTATGCCAACCAATTAATAATGTATGTCTTGATCATCTTTACTCAAATAAAATCTAGAATTGAACATCAAAATTCAAGTACGTTGAGTTGTATTAGAACAAAAGATCAAATACTAATCATTAAGCACTTATATCACATGCATCTCAGTACATACAACTACTTACATACATATCTCATAGAGAACTTTCCTGAACCACACAGTGGCATGCACTAACCAACTTGGTTGAATTAACTTTACATAACATGTGACTATAGCACTTATAAATAATTAAATGGGTGTTTGTCATGAGTTCAAGCCCCAAATATCATATATAAATTATTTTGCCAAGCTATTTTTACCTCTAGAGTCTACTAGGAAGATCGAGTTACAAGGAACTCAAATAAAAATGCAATATATATAAAATAAAAGGAGGGTGGTAATAACACACTTCTTAATACACTTCTTATAATACGTTCTCTATTAGTGGTTAAATTTTATTGAAAATTATAAGTGAAGCTCATTAAATAAAAATTAAAACTTGATAACAATCAGATTATATATAGACTTGGTTTAAGGACAAGACAAGAACCGTTAATTTTTTTTTCTGATTAGTGTATTAACTATGTTGTTTGTCTTTATTTATCCCTTTGATATGGCCTTGTAAAACACTTGTATTTGGGTTAGAATATCTCTTACACTTTGTTTCTTTATAAATTTTGCTTATAAAAAAAGGAAGTGAGACTCAAAAATTTCTATTTTTTAATAAATTTTAGCAAATAATAAAAAATATGTTCAAAAATATGTTGCTAATATTTCTCATAAAATAATATGTTTCAAACTTGACACACTTTCATTTACCCATAATTTCTCTTAATTAAAGCCCTCTATTAACTAATTAAGAAATAACTAAAGGTGACTTCAAAAGGTAAGGAGTTTGGAATTTTCATAATGGCAATCTTAATGGAATTTCTAAATAATGCTTAGGTATTATTCCTTCTGTTTCATTTTACTTACTGGTTTTTTAGAAAAATTTTATTCCTATTTATTTGTCATTTTCAAAATTCAAGATAATATTAATTACTTTTTTATCAACTATACCATTACTTTTCACCTAATTTTTAATTAATTTACATATTTACAACTAGTATGCATTTATTGTATAATAGAAATGAAAAAGGATACAATAAAAAAGTTCAAAACTATTTTATGAAAAAGGAAAAAATTTATTGTTTTTCTTAGTTTCTGTATAAAAACTCTAAACGACACTTAAAAATAACGGAAGGAGTATTAGTTTCTCTTAATAACAAAATTTATGAATGCTTATTAATTTACGCATGCAAGTTTCAGCAATGGGATGCAACAAGACATTAAGCATTCTTCCTTTGAATTGCTGAAAGGTTTCCAAAGCAATGCAGTGTTTGTTGAGCTTATAGATTATTTCAAAAGAAATGGTGATTGTAGAGTTGGGTTACCAATAGTAATTAAGATACTAAGCTCAAAGGCCAAAAACTCAAGTCCTAGAGATTCCGCTTAAAGAGGATTTGACTATATTATTTCACATATGAAGATATTAATCTCATAAAAAAAAAAAATACTTCAGAATATTATAAAAAATAATTGTAAATCATTTTGTCTAATCCTCTTACTTATTAAATAAAGAAAACATTAAATATTTTTATGTTTTAAAAGTATTAAATAAATTGCTTTCTTGTTTAATTTTTTCTTTATAAAATATTAATTATTAGAGAACTAATAAGAAAATATTATACGAAGATATACCATTACCCTAACTTAACATACCAAAACATCTAGCTATTTGCTTGGATTTTATTGAATGTCCACTGATGAGAGAAAGGCGGAATACATTTTCTTTTGGTTGCCATCCTTGGGGACAACAAATTTCTAACGTTCACGATCTTTAAAATCCAAACAAACAATCAGTAAACGGGTTTAGTTAGAGAATAAAAAACCCTTTTTTGTTTCTTTTTTCTCTTCTTTAATTTATATATGTAATGTAATTTTTTGTGCGTGTATGTTTTATGAAATGGAAGGGGGAAAGACCAAAAAATAAAGGTTTCTCTATACTTTTCAAAGTAAAATATCTAAGACAAGATTTGGTCCTGTACCAAGCACACTCCAACTCATAAATTAACTAAGGCCTTTTCGAAAAGGAATTCTTGGACCACCATTTTGGCATTATGGCATCCCCATCTCAACATACAGGAATCTCCATGAAAGCACTAAAAATGAAGCAGCTACTTTTGCAGGTTGCTTCAAAAAATTGGTTAGAACTTTTATTACTATTGAGTATTGACCAGCTTGTGTGTTGTCCCATTAACAAACTACTCGCGGACAAAAGAAAAAACAGATATCACAAAATTAGATCGCCATTGATGGCTTACAAAAATTGCCTAAACTTGTACAAATAAAAAATCTGAAAAAATTTAATTAGTTCGAGGAAATTAATCCCAGTGGCGGGAACAAAAGAAACATGCTTCATAGGATAAAGTTCTACGAGCATCTTATAGATTCTGTGGGGAAATTAGGAAAAAGTTTCACAGCTATAGGGTTTCTTTTGTAAGAGTTCTTGTCATAGACTCTACTGCTGATGGGTATAAGAAAATTATAAAATTATATATTTTATTTCAATGAAATGAAAAGAAAGGTGGGGGTAGAGACGGAGTAAACTAAACTATTGTTTGAGCTTGTTAACAAATGAGACTATTACGGTGTATGGCTCTATTTATACTTTTAATTTAATTTTTTGATATTATATTTATGTTGGTCACTCTGACAATCAGAATCTGAAACGTCAAAATCATGTCTGTTAAGCATTCATTTCTTTTGAATGTCATTTCATCTCTGACTTTCCCAGCCCACCACTTACTGCCATAGAGAGCCACAGCAGAAGCAGAGCCCTTCCTTTTCGCACTCGCCCTTGCCTTGAAGTTAATGCCATTTTTGTCTTCCAGTAATGCTACGTATCAAATTGAAAGCTCGCCTTATGATACATCGCAAGTCGCAACGCATCTTAATTAACTGTATTCAATGCATGATATTAATTACTATTTATTATTTATAGATTGCTTTAAAGTATATCATACATTTAATGAATGATAAATATACATCATTTATAATTTATTTATATAATAAGACAAATGCTATCGAATATAATTAAAAAATTAAAATATATTAAAAAAGTATTTATGATATCAAAAATGTAAAATATATTTAATTTATATTTTTTAAATAATTAAAAAAAATTATAAAGTATGTTAATGTATTTTAACCAATATCTTATATCTTTAAGATATTCATTAACAATTTGAAATATCCTAAAATAAATTTGTAGGGTTAAAACTGAATAGTTAGATACTGTTTAAAATATTTTTTTTCTCATAATTTTAAGACTACATAGTGTTGTAACATCAATTTTTACATCTTCTCCTACACTTCATATTCATAAATTCATATTAAAACTGTTTTTATTTTTTGAAAATGGTAGCTTTAATTTACTTATAACAAAATATGTTTATAATACAATAAATTAAGATTTAATAGCTATAAATTTAATTTAATTATTTTAACATTATAAAAATTTATATTCAACATATTGTAAAAATCTTTTAACATCAAAGATTTTTATTAACAAATGAACTAATGAAAATATGCTTATTATCATATATGATATAATGAAAAGGATTTATTAAAAATTTGTAATTATATGAGATAATTTAATTTATTTTGAAATATTTTGTACATTTTTAATTTAAGTACATATAGTTTTCTTACACGCTTGTAAGTTGTGCATATGGAGTAAAAATTGTCATTTGATTTTGTTTTATCATTAAATTTAACTCAATCCCATTTATATTTTGATATTTTTTCTTACACTTAAAAATAATCTTTTGGAAGTGTAAACACACACAAATCATGTATGAATAATTTTATATTAATATCCTCAAATTTATCAAACAAAATTAATATATTCTGAATTTGAATAATACATTTTATATTTGAAAATTAATAATTAATATAATAAAATGTCATTAATTATTTTTAATGTATCCTTAAAAAATTTAAAGTTATCAAAAACTTATTGATAACGAACATGATCAATGGTACGACTCCAAACAATTTATAGATGGCTTTTTGGTTTATAAAAAATATTATTAGGATGACAACATTATTATCCAAATTATTATCAATTTATTCTTATATCATAAAGAGAAGTGTTATTTGTACAACAATTCATACAACAATTTGTACAACAATAATTTTTTGTATCTATCTCTTTCGTGCACATCATTTATGGCATATCATAATGATGGAAAGAGATAAACACAAAAAGTATTGTTATACAAATTGTTGTATTAATTGTTGGACCTATATCATATCTTTATTATAAATTAAACATTCACCTTTAAATGACAATATTTTAAAAATTAACCATTTTTCCACATGCATGACTTACACCTCTCACATTTCTATAATTTTTTATTTTTCTCAAAGATTATTACTCAACTTCAATTAGTTTTAATTTGAACTTATATTTAAATTCTAAATTTCGACACAATCTATCAAATTAATAAACACAAAGATTGTTAGAATTTAGGTTTGGACCTAATTTAACCTCCCAAAAACTAGCTCATAAAGTGAGGGTTATCCCTCACTCATATATACTATTTTATTCATATCACTAGTAAATGTGGAATATCCAACACATACTCCTCACATTGAGAATTAATGGATTAGGGGTGTTCATAAATTGATCCAATCCAATAAAAAAATCAATCCAACAAACCAAAAACCTAGCAACCAAAAATCAAAAAAATTGAAATTTTTTATAGGATTTAATTAGATTTCAAATTTGATTTTAAAAACCGATTCAATCTAATCCAAACTGAACTTATAATAAGTATATATTTTTAATTACAATTTATGATATCACTCATGTTTACATTTTTATTTCTTATATATTTGTAAAATTATCACATAACTTATACTCCTTCAGACTCAAATATAAAAAAAATTAACTAACGTTTAAGCTACTTAAGAAAGTTAGCTAATATCATTATTTAATTCTACTAATCACATTTAAAAAATAAACTTTTTTCCTAAAGTGCCCTTCATTGGAACTTGATATGAAGAATAAAAAAAGCCATTGGAAATAGAATCTCAATTAACTGAAAGGTATTTTTGAGATGGTATCATTAAATAAGGTGAAAATAGTTAAATTTGCTTATATTTGAGTCCACTAAACCTTTTTTTTTGTCGCTTATAATTGAGTTTGGAGGGAGTACTTATTTATGAAAAATATTTTTAATTAAAGATTTTTTTTGGTAACTATTAGAGTAAAGGTACATAAATATAATTATCAAGTTGTATAAATTTATTTTTAATGATTTATATTTGAAGAGTTATATTACTACTATTAATTATACAACGACTTATAAATGAGATGTTTGACATTTTAAATTATTTTTTATTATGTTTATTATATATATTACCATTTATTTAATATTTTCTTTAAAGAAAAATAAAAGTAAGACTAAAACTACAAATCGATCCGATCTAAATCACTTTAGATTGGATCGAATTTAAATTTTAAACCAAATCGATTAGATGATAAAATAAGAAACTAAAATGATTAGAACAAATAATTTTTCTCTTCAAAATTGATCCAATCCAATCTACAAACACCTCTAAATTGGACATCTTGAGTGTGAAATTTGCAAGACTGGATTTTTGCAAGTGGTCTAATAACGGCTCGATAACAGGTGGCCTAATAGGCCCGACAACAACACTAGAATAGATTCTAATACCATATTAGAATTTGGTTTTAAGTCTAATTAAATCCTAAAATCTAGATCATAGAGTAAAGGTTGCCCCACTTATATATACTATTTTTTGTCATATCACTAGTCAATATAGGATCTCCAACAAAGATCATACGTTTTATATCTGAATTTTAACACACCATATCAAATTAATTAATAACCACAAAGATGATATATTTTTATTCAAATACTTTCTTTTTTAATTTGAAAAGTTTTATCTCTTTTTATTCATATTTAAAAAAATAGAATCCTCATTATTGACAATGAAGACACCTTTTATTGCTTTTTTATTTCCATGACTTTATCATTTGTTTTGAATCGGTTTCCAGCCTATCATTTTCTGCCTTTTATGGGCACACAAACCGACCTCTCAAAGTTGGACCTTTAACCTCAATAACTTGCGGCCATTTGATCAACCTACACGCAACTTGGAACGAGTTTCTAGTGACTTACATGAGGTATACTTTTCAAGGTCAAAATTCTGACTTGCAATCTATGTGTCGTGCATGACTCTTGTACTTGCCACGTCAATCACATGCAGCATAATTGCCTTGCCACATGTAGCGTAATCGCGTAACGGTATTTCTTGCCAAAACTAGCATTATATAAGGGCTTCTCATCCACCAGGTATAAATCTAACCTTATTTTTTTCACTCATCTCACTCTCATACTGACTTAAGCATTGGAGTCTCTACAAGTGGTCACCACTAAAATCCTTCCTCCATCGTACTCTTCATCGCACTCAATCAAACTCTGCCAACCAGAATTTGCAATCACCATTTTCAAGTCATACGCATAGTTTCACCTCTAAACACAATTACTTAAAAATGACGATATTTTACCTCACTACAAAAAAAAAAAAACTGTCATTTACTAACAAATAAAATGTTAAGTTTTAGAATTGTCTCCATTAGTATAATCTTTGTCTAACAAAAATTAAAATGTTAATATAAAGATTGTGGTTTTATGCTAATAATAAGATATATATATATATATATATATATATATATATATATATATATATATATATTAAAATAACTATATTGAACGAGAGTATTTTTAGGTACCATTCTTCAATGAGAGTGTTTTTAGCTATTTTTCTTCAATGAGAGTCTTTTTAGGAATTTTTCTTGACTTCTTATCTCTTCCAATTTATAGTTTTCATTTTTATTTATAAATTGAGTTTCAATATTTTTAAAAAAAAATTATCAATAGTTAAAAATAACTTTGTATCATAATATTAATTATTTATCATAAATCTAAAATATAATTTATATGATCAAAAATATTTATTTTTTACAAATTTTAATTATAATATAATTTATATATTCAAAAGTATTTATTTGTTATAAATTTATTTATGTAAGATAAAAATTTATCTTGTGCATTGCTCAAGCTAAAATACTAGTTAACATTTAATGTACTAATAGTATATATTAATTTCTATAGTAGCAAAATTATATATATATATATATATATATATATATGTATGTGTGTGTGTGTGTGTGTGTGTGTATATATATATATATATAATGTATTAATCATACTATTAGTATAGATTAACAATATGTTTATATTAACGCTTTAATTTTTATTAGAAAAATCTTATATTATCTGAGGCCTATAGTATACGACATTTTTTTTTTAATATTTCTTACATTTTTTTATTTTCATTTTTTAATTTTATATAAATTTCAAAATATCTTTACATCACGCGGGAACATGCGAATTATTCCACAAAGTTATCATCCAAAAAATTGATTAACGTTTTTCGCTCATAGCTAGGTATGGTCTGATTACTTTATTTAGATAATAATTTTAATAATGTTTAAGAATAAGATATAAAAAGATATAGAAACTAGAAAATGAGATGTACAAATAAGGTACTATCTGAGAGTCAGGGCATTATTTATTTTTTTCCGATTTGAGAACTAAATTTTAATACGTCTTGTCCACAACAAAAATTGGTCCCCCTTTTTGGACAGGGCATCAGTTATCTCCGGCAGTTCTGGGCATGGGAACATCTGAGTTACTCAATTCTTAGGCAGCGTTTGTTTTAAGGTATGATATTGCATTCTCAAAAATTATATTGGTCCCCTTTTTTAATTGGAGAGGGCATCTGATATCTCCGACAGCTTTCCGGGCATGAAAACATTTGAGCTACTCAATTCTTAAGGAGCATTTGTTTTAAGGTATGATATTGCATTCTTAAAAATTATATTTCTAAGACTATTATAATTAGAAATGTTATTTTTAAGAATATTTAAAAATGCGTTTGGTTAGATTTTAACATTCTTAAGAATATTTTTTTAATTTTAAAATAATTAAAATAAAAAAATAAGAATTGAAATAGAAGTTCTATTTGGGTTAAAAAAAAACAACTTCCTATATTCCCATGAGAATATAACTTTCCCACCCCTCACCATAAGAATAAAAATGAAGTAAATCATGGTATAACTACTTTCTTGAGAATGAACAATATTGAAGAATTTTATTTTTTAAAATTCATAGCAAACATGGGAAAAAAATTCCCAAGTTCTCATTTCTAGGAATGAGTTTTTAATCTATACATGAAACAATTAAACACACTCTTAGTTTTTCATTTTTCAAATAACTTGTTAGACTTTTTTTATTTTACTTCACTTGATCCATTTTAATAAAGTTTAAAATGTTAACTTTTAGTTATTAGTCCTATTTGGATAAACTTCTCCACAAACATTTATTAGAGAACAAAAGGTAAAATAAATTGAGCTTCTCGTATAAGTTGAAATTGACTTGTACACTTAACTTATATAAGCTCTTTTTATTTAACTTCTCCAAAAGCTAAGGTGCATGGGTTGATTTTAGCTTAAGGGGAAGGTAAATGCATTTTACTTTCTTATTCTCTTCTCTTATAAGTGCTTATGAAGAAGTTTGTCCAAACAGGACCATTGTTTTGAATTCAACTCTCAAGTAATCTCAATCCTATGGACACGAATCTTGATGCGTAGCATTTTATACCATAATTTGTATTTTAATCCACATAGGTTTGCTTGAATTTTAGCTTATTAGGAGTAATTTTAGTACTAATTTCCTTAGTTTGATCACTTAGAACACTTGAGATATGTTTTTGTGTTTGTATATGGATTTTAGGGAAGTTTAGCATGAATTAGTTTGGCTTTCGAGCTTAAACATCTAGACTTGGAGTTATTCGAAACCAAGGAAGTGCAATGGAGAGTTTGTTGAAATCTTATTCAAGCAAGGAAAGGATTACAAACATCTACACTTAAAGAAAAATGAAGAAAAGAATTGAATCCCACAACCAGAAAGCGCCACAGGCTAGGTGTGGTGATTGCCACAGGTTTGGCAGATTTTAGGAAGAGCACCAGAAAGCACCACGGGCAGACCATGGTACATTCCAGGAGGACACTACGAAGGCTACCAAAAAGCACCACAAGCAGACCGTGGTAAACGTCACAGGCGTGGCAAGTGACTGACACAACTTTTCATTAGTTTATGTTTTTAATTGCTTTGAGCTTGGACCTTTTTGTAACCCTAGATATAAATAAACCATTTAGGCTTATGAAAAGGACCGAACCCTACCGGGGGGCGACGACTTAGGAGTGAGGTAATCATCTTCTTCTTTTCTTTCTTCCTCCGAGTTTGAATGTTCTTTCTTAATTCGCTTTCTCTAGGATTATATCTTCGTAGTTCTTCTTTTTCTAAGACTGGAGCCTAACCCTTGACAACTATTGATGTTTAATTGAATTATCTTTATGTTCTTTTGGTTTCTCCTCTTAATTATTTTCTCTATTGATTTTATATATGCGAAGCGATTGACTACCGTTTTTCATATGTTTAGACATTTAGGGAAGCACTGAAAGATGAACCTAATTATCAAAACCATAGAGAATGAACTTAGGCATTAAATCATGAAAGTATGTTTAATCCTTCGAAGGCTCAATGAATTAACAAAAAACTTAATAGGTTTAATTAAATATAGCTACCATGCAAGTAGGGGTCAATTCAATTAGTGACATCTCCGTATCCTAAAAGAGAACGGAGGTTACCTTAGGTTAATTCATCTTAAAGAAAAATAATAAGAGCATTAAGATAAGGAGATTAGATCTTTTCGTATCACAATAAATTGGTAAGCATAAACCATAGTCCCTATGGATTCGATATGTTATTACTTGATGACAATCGTACACTTATGATTCTCCATATCAAATCTTAGGGACACAAAGCCGCTAAAACAACATAGAGGTGACAATTTGGTGACACGAAGGCCTAAAATTTAACTTATCTTAGGCCATGACTGAGGTCTTCTACCCGAATCTCAATTCACCTAACAAGTATGACATAAACACACATCATAAGGACAATCTAATTCCATTTAAATGGTAATGTCCTCTCAAAAAGTTTTAAGCATTTTATATGTTACATCTCTATGTGTCTTGTCATACTAAGTACCTAACTAGAGGACAATAGTAATAGGATCAATGTTGACTATTAATCTTAGGTAAAGCATAACAGAGATCGACATCATACAGTCTCCCGTATTCATGTGGAGATGCGATTGTTGATATTAACACCAACATGCTTAGGTTGATATCCACCACCAACTTTAGGTCAATTACCCTTAATATAACTCTCTTAACTCAGAAGTTCTCACCCTATTTTATACATTAACCCTAAAAAATTGCACCAATCATCTTTGATAAGGTTGTTTAACCTCATTTTTATTTGGGGTAAGGTAGACAACCCAATTTTAAAAACTCTTAAATCACAAAGAAGTAATGTATAAAATGGCCCTAAAAATGTATAAAAGTGAATAATAGATGACATTAAAGATAACTAAAAAGTTAACAATTTAAACTTAAATCAACTTGAAGGAGTTAGTGACATAAAAAAATTGAAAAAAAATATTTAAAGAGAGTAAGATTAGAATGGTGTAATATATAATTTTCCTTTATATTTAACAATAGCTACTATTTATTTATCCAATATCTTGTAATTTATCTGGACCGTCTGGTTGAATAGGCCGACCATTAGTGTAAAGCATTTACACCCCTAGGCTTAGCACTTGGGGCTATGGACTGTTCGATCAAAGTGACTGACCAGCTCACAAAACTGCCCCCCCCCCCTGCACCTACGTTACATGTGCCTTGGCCAAAAGAAATTGATCAATAAGGGTACACTAGGGGACCGCGCCTTCATGGACGCCCCTCTAACTGATACTAACGAGGTCACACCCAAGCACCAAATATCCCTCAAAATCGACTGAGCTAATCATAACCAAGCAACCCTTCACAATACTTTACAGAACCAAGAGAGCTAAGAAACATCTAGATGCCCCTCCGACAGCTTTGACACCCGATAAGAGCAAAGGGGATATACAACCCCGACCATGCCAAACACCGCTCATACTCAAACAAGTTAAAAAGGGTGGTGCTGTGAGCATAGGACACGCGATGTGCCCCGACATGTCAAAACATGGATCACTCTAGCATGCCAGAGTCATGTGCAAGAAGTGCACAAATAATAGCTTGACATGTAGCACCCGACACATAGGAAGTGCACAAATAATAGCTTGACACATAGCACCTGGCGCGCAGGAAGTCCGCAAGTAATGGCTCGACATTTGGCATTTGTTCGTTGAGAAACACCTAGTAAAAGAACTAAGGGTGGGCGACGCCCTAGAGGCAGGTTCATGAAAAAAGGGGACACCAGTGGCTCTCTAGGAGGAAACTGTCTACATAGAAGAACTCCAACAGGTCGTGTTTCTCAGCGTGAACATTATCATTGTCTCAATTTATCGCTTTTTATCATTTATTTTACAAGTTATCGCTAAAAAAGAAAAAAAAATCTTTAATTAGGAGGATATGTTAAAGAGAAATATTAGACTGTCGTTAACATTAACTGAAAAATTAACATTTTCATATCGAGCAAAAGTTGGGGAGATTAAGTGTCACCAAAAAAGTTGGAGCATTAAAAAATAATAAATTATAAGAGGACACATTGGTTTAATTTAACCTTAATTTACATAAGAGTGTTTCAATATTTTCTTTGCAATGAGTCAAATGAGAATTTCTTCGTTATTGAGGAATTCCATTTCCTTCTCGATTTCCTTGGAATGGCAGGGTTTTTTTCTCCCCCGTTAATATTCCTTATTTGTTTCATTATTTTTTTTGTCTTTCTTTTTAATAATTTGCTTTAATATTATAAATTTGTCTTTTTATTTTTCATATTTGGCTTTTTTTCTTGTCTTTTTATTTGTCTCTTTTAAAATTTGTTTAGATAAAACATGTATAAATCAATTCTTTATACTTGTGTCTCCAGATTTTTCAATTAAATAATGATATGTAATTTTTTTAATAAATTTTTGCAAAACATATTTAATAGAAATGATTTTATATTAAAAATCTATACTATTATCACTAAAGAATTTGACAATAGAAGAATCTTCTTGATTGAATTTTGTTTCGTTTTTAATTATCTTATTTTTGGTGGTTTCTATGAGTCTCACTATGACTCTGTTTTTACCATCTTATGGGTAGAGTTGATATTCAAATGTATTTTGAAAGGGAAAAATAAACAATCTTGAAGTTGAAGCTCCATTTGTACTGATCCATACTAGAAAATATGGCTACAATCTTCGGACAAAAAGTATAACTTTCTTCCATTTTTCAGTTTAGAACATAAACTATATTTCACCGCAAGGAAAATGTCTTTCAGACAGATTTTCAAGCAGAAGTGCTGTAAAGTTTTCTTTGTCTTAATTTGACTTTTTATTTTGTTCGATTTGTAAGTACTGTTAAGTTTTAATTAATGCATTAATTCTTCTTCATTAAAAAAAAAAAAAAAGAGTTTTCTTTACCATTTTGATGTGCATGTACGGTTTTAATGCGTCATTCATAGTTGTCTTTTTAAGGACCATTTTGTGATTAGGATAGGATAAGAAAAAATAAGATAAAAGAATAAAGTAGGAATAAGAAAGAACATGATAATTAAGTTCTTATCTTATTTAATATTTAGTGTACACTAAATAACTTTATAAATAATTATATAAATTATATAGAAATGACACAATTAATCTTATAGACGATAATGGCGGAGTATGGTGTGTACAACAGTGGTGGAAATAGTGGTAGCAATGATGGTAATAGGGGTAGTAAAGGAGGGAGGCAACAATAATGGTAGTAGAAGCAAACATGGAAGTGGAAAAGATAGTAGTGTGGTGGGTAACTTTAGTTGGAGGCAATGATACCGATGATGACAATGAGGGTGATGGTAGCAATGGCGGCAAGGGTGAGAATAGTTAAACTAGCATCAATAGTGGCATTGGTGGAAGTGATAGTGGTGCTTAGAGCAATAATTGTTATGATAATAGCAATGATAGAAATGGTGACAAGTGGGGGTGATGGTGATGGGGGCAAGGGAGTGGTAATAAGGGCAATAGTTTTTGATAATGATAGCCTTAATGTCAATAACAACAACAATGATTGTGATAATAATAGGTAAGGGGTAATAATGGTAGAAAGTGTGGGAACAAGTAACGGTGGCACAACACCACAACAATGCAAGTAGGGGAGACGGTTGTAGGGGTAGCAGCAATTAATGATTGTTGTGGAAATATGGAGAATAATTGTGCAATGTAGGAGTGAGCCTGGAGAGTGAAATGGGGAAAATGGATAAAATATATGCTTTTGACAAGGGGTAAATTATGTTTTTAGTACCTATAAATATAGTTGAATTTTGTTATGATTCTCCAAAAATTATTTTGTTTGTTTTGGTCCTTGTAAATTTTAAATTTTTTTAAAATTGTATATCATCACTTATTAATAATGTCGCATACATTCGGATATGCCACATCACATCTCCTCTCAAGATGGTCGCTGACATGACATGATTAAATGCGTGTCACATCATCACTAAGTGGTGACAAATATTATTTTTAAATTTATGATGATTAAAATTAAGAAAAAATATTTTGGAGGATTAAAATCAAATTTAGCCATATTTAATAAAAGTACATTTAAGTCAAGAAAAAATTTATCTATCATATCTTACTCCTTAACTCAATTCCTCCCTTAGGATAATTTTTTAACTAATAAAGAAGATTGATAAGCTTTTCTTAATTATCATGTTGGTTCACCAAATAATAGATTTAATAGTAAATTACACTAACACCTCTTGAGATTTTTTGAAATTGCACAAACTCTCTTTTTTTAAACGTTTACAACAACCACTCTTATAAGTGTACACAGCATAATGTTTTTCAAACAATTAGGGAAGTTAATGTATAAGAGATGTCAATGTAATGTTTTTCAAATAATTAAGGGAGGTTAGTGTACGGGCAAAAAAGGAGCGGTATTGGGTGAAATTTAACGAAATCTCAGAAAATGCTAATATAATTTACTCTAAATTTAAATAAGATAGAATAACTTATCCTATCTTACTTTCCTTGTCCTCGCACGAAATGAATCCTTAAGGTACTAATGTATACATCTTTAAAAAATTACCCGTTTTACAAATTATTATGACAAAATAACTTTAACTAAAATATCCTTATATTATTAAAAGAGTTATAATGTAGTTGTGAATTAATTAGTTAGACGAGATACCAATAAATAAAAGTATTATTAAAAATAATAATCATTTTTTTTAAAATTAAAGTGGCAGATATTTTGAGACAAACTAAAGTGACTAATAATATGATTACCAAGAGAGTAATTGATTACAACTATCTATATCCCAACTCTTTCAATGATGATATTGCGGCAATGAAATATTGATTTAAATATATTTTTAATTCTTATAAATATAATTAAATTTAATTTTAGTTCTTCAAAAAATTTTATTGTTTTTGGTTCTCATAAATTTTATTTTTTGAATTATTCTTATCACTATATGTAGTAATGACATAACATTCACGTATTTAGTATGTCAAGTTAATGACTATTTAAAATTGACATATGACGTGACTATCTAAATACATATTATATTATTAATAAATAACGATGGGAACTATTTAAAAAATTTAAAATTAATGAAAATTAAAACTAATAATTAGAAAAAATAAAATTAAGTTCAATCGTATTTATAAACATATTTTTATTTAAAATTATTTTATTGTATTAATTAATATAATAAATAATTTGTTAAAATATGTTCACTATCTTAAAGATAAATAATGTGATACAAGTGAAGTAATTTTCTAAAATGCTTCTACTTCCTACTTGGGACACGAAGACTTACCTAAATACCGACATACTGATACCACCTAGAACAACGAAACCTATCATTTCCATTTTCCACCGTGCTTTACGACCGCAAAAGAAGTGTATAAAAGGGAATGAATGGGGTGGTCTTTGAAGTAGTACTAGTATTTTTTATTTTTGAAGAGCAAAGGGGAAACCAAGGCAAATTGATGATGTTTGGTGGGGTCCAAGGAATGGGAAGTTAGCTAAAGAGGTAAACGAGTTGATTGTGTGGTAGTAACACGTGATTCCTTTGTTTTGGGGTATGGCATCCCGTTCCTGTCGCAGGATTGCTTGCTACCTTTAATCCAAATTCTTCATTTTGTGATAACCACAGTAACGCGTGGCGCTTCCATATTGTTCCAACCTGTGCTGTCTGTGAGGACCACAAAATACAAATAAATTCACAGTAACATAAAATTCCGTCCTCTCCATGAATTTGTCACTCAGATGCTTAGCATCAGCATCACCCCAACATGGAAACCGGAATGTGCGCCCATTGCCCCCTCAAGAGATTTATTTGTAGGTTATCTCAATATCAACACAGCAACGACAAATTAAGGAAACATTAGTGCGTGTACGTGTACGTGTGTGTTTTTAAAGCATTTTTCAAAATTAAAAACATATTTAAAAATTTATAGTAATGACATAAATTCACTTATTACTAATTAAAAAAATATTGTGTCTGGTGATCTATGTAATTAACCCCGTCCAGTGAAAAAAGACTTACACTTTTTTTGGTAAGCAATAATTAGAGGAGAAGAAAGGAGGAGTGGAAGGAAGAGAGTGAATCAAGCTTGTTTGGCTTTTCTCGTGAACCATTGTGAAGCACAACCTTGTTTTGTGCTTTTTGCAAAAAATGTGCTCCCTAGAGGCAACTCAAATCGATTAACCGGCATGGGCAAATTGATTAGATGTCACAAATTTTATGAACAGACTTTCAAAAATCGATTTGAGCTGCTCCAAAATTGATTCTACATTTAAAAAAAAAACCTGAAAAAGTGTATTTAAGTTGCAAGGTTAAAACGGTATTTTACAAATAATCTAACTTTTTTTCTTTTCTTTTTTTTTCAAGCCAAACAACCCCACAAATTATTTTCACTCTATTTTCATTCTATTTCTTTTAAACCAAACAACTTTAACTTCCACTCTATTTCTTATTTATTTCTATTCTCTTCTTTTCTCATTTATTCACTTCTACTCCCTCTATTTCTTCCCCCTCTACCAAACAAAGCGTAAATGATTATTCTTGTGGATAAACTTATGTAATGATAAGTGATTCGTCACTATAACAATGAATCATGTGATTCCAAGCAAACTTTATTAGTTGTTTGAATCCTAGAGTCTTCAAAAGGACTTTACCAAATCAATACCTCCAATTTGAGTTGTTCTAATATTTTGACAAGTATGCCTATATAAATACCAAATTAAAAATGAAAATAAGATCTTTATTGTTTATAATAGTCTTATTCAGTTCAATGTTTATTAGTCAAATGTCTAATAAAATGTTTGGATATTAGCACTCCTAGACTAAAAAACAAAAAAGAGATGATTAAAAAAACTATTTAGTATTTAAGATTATAAGTTGCAGGTATTTTTAATTTAATTAAAATTTTAAAAATATAAAAAAAATAAAATTATAAGTTAAATAAGTAAAGTAGTAAAGATTAAGTAGAAAAGAAGTAAATTTAAAAAATAAAATAATTTAAAAATACAAAATGGTTGAGATTTGAAATGAAATAAGAAAGTTGATATTTGAAGAAAAAAAATCTTAACATAAAAATTAAAAATTCATAATTTAATTTTTTCTAAAATAACATAAAAATAAGTATCAAATAATAGTGACGTTACTTGTCATTTAGAAAAAGAGAGAACCATAGAAAATTTTCTCACATTTAACTTATAAGAATTAAGCCTTAGACTTATAATATAAAGATTGGTTTTCACTCATTGTTAAACTTAATTAAATTTATCATGCAGGATTGCTCCAATTTAATCAGTGATTTCGAGTTTGAGTCTTGTGTATGCAGTTGCATTAAATATTCAAGGGAAGAGATTTGTCACCCACAGTAGTCTTATTCGACTTGAATAAAATTGTTTCCAATAGAAAATACCTGTGATCTTTACCTATAAAACTTAATTAAGTTTTATTCTCTCAAAAATTCATAATTTTCCTACTTAGTTCTTTATTCTTTATTTTTTATTTTTTCTAAACTAGTCATTCATAATAAAAAAAAATGCTTTAACAAATGATTTCTCTATCGTTTTCGTTTCTCATTTAATCCTTCTAAATATCATGAGTTATCCTTTTGGTCTCTCTAAACATCTAACATTAAATGAAAAACTTGTGATATATAAGAAAACTAAATGGAAAAAATAAACAAAAGAGGGAATTTTGTAACAAAATGTTTTATGAGAGACTTATTAAAAAAATAAAATGTCGAACAATATAAAAAAATAATAAATTTTTGAGAGATAAAAAACTTAATTAAACCACTACAATTTTAATTTATTTTTGACTTACGTGATATATTAGAAACTCTAAGAATGAAAAGTAAATGAGTCATTTCATTTTTCAATTGTTCCATTTTTTAATATAATTTGTTGTTTTCATATTTTTAATTCTCCATTTTTCACTTCTGTGGTAAGGAATGCCCATGTTTTATAGGGGTGTTAAAATGAATCAACTCAACCTAACCCACTCTCAACCCGTAAAAAAATGAGTTGAGTTAGGTTGAACTTGTTTTGTCATTAGGTTGAAAATTCCAACCTGGGTGGGTTACGGGTTAAGTTTACTTGCCAAAATTTATAAAAAAAAAAAAAGTTAAAAAAGATAACTCATGGGTTAACTCATTAGATAAATAAATAAATATATAAATAAATAAATAAATAAATAAATAAATATATATATATATATATATAACATAAACCACTATTATATACATCAATCATAAAACAAATAGTATTATAAATCATTCAAATATATCAATTTTAAAATTACAAAATAAATAAATAAATAAAGCCCAACCCGCTGGATTGTAGATTGTATTGAGTTAGGTTATACAAGTTCGTGAGTTCTTTCATACAATCCAATCCAATCCAACTCATTTAAAGAGCCATTAAATTCAATCCAATTTGGCATCCCTAATGTTTTATCCCAGTCGAATGTTCGTTTTTATAAATTGAAAAGACAACTCAACAGTTCACAATCTATTTCTCTATTCGGCCTTGGCCACAAGCCAATAACGAGGCTAGAAAACCTGCGACACCGTCACGCCCCCAGCGCACTAACGTTGATGCTTAATTTAGTGTCCAAGGTGATTGATACGAATTGCGCACGTGAGTTCGAGTTTGAATGTCCCATGACCTGCATCTTGCAGGACCTACGGTGGGAATTCATAAGAAACACTTCGTTGATACTCTAAATAGTACATCTAAGCAAAAATGCAAAGTCTTGTGATAAATAAATCAAAACTTTGATAAGTCTGAAATCATCAATAAATTACCCGTTAAAATTCAAATTACCACATTGCCAACGCAATAATTTGCATTCAGAAATGATCTTCGAATTTTGATAATGCCTTATAGTTCAAATTTATAAGGAATGCATCTAAAAAGCTTTTATGCCCTCATACAATTGGTGCCTCTTCAGCAGACTAAACTGCATTAAATTTTATTCTAAAACCATCATGATTTTACTAGGTCCTTGCATCAGTACAAAGCCCGGTATAAAATTGTATGTATTATAAAGGCTAAAACATAATGACACCCAGAACAAAGATTTAATTGGACCATTGATTCAAAACTAATTTAGCATAAATTTACAGCTTACACTATAACAGTTAGTTCTAGCAGTAAATGTCAACCACCAAAACTAATGCTCATCTTTGACAGACCAAAAGGGTGTTGAGTTTCCGATATGCTCCATTCAATTTCAACTCTTAATGTCTTTATTTATGGGATATTTTTGGAAGCCCATATGATATGCTGTAGCAAGCCACTTGTGAATTGTGATATTTCCGGGCAGTATTTGCATTTTCATTTCCTTGTTCAACATTAGGAAGGACCATTTTCCTTAAATTTAATAACTCCACTAAACGAATAAATTCATCTGAACGTAAGGGGATCAAAGATGTTAGGTATGGTCACATCTGTTATCCGTACACCAAAAGCAAACAGATCAATAAAATGCTAAAATGATCAATAAAAGCAAAGGCATTGAGCTACAACAAATAGAAATGCTAGACCAATAGATTCAAGCATGATCAAAGGACAAAACATGTGTTTGAAGCTATTCCCCGCACCCGAGTTTTGAGAAAAATAAAGAACGATAGCAATTAAAACTTTTCACTTCAGCAGGAAAGCATTCAGCACAAGTCTGAAAGAAAAAATTGGGATCACAAAGGGGTTAATCTAAAGTGAATTTCGACTTCAATGTTACAAGCCCTCTTCAGCAAGCTCCAGGCCATTGGCCTGAATAATTTGACCTACAACATGAACAACAGCCATGATAGAATTCTGAAACTAGACCCAAACGAGAGGGGCAGGGGGGACTATAGTTATTAATGAAATTAATGTACCAATTAAAATAGAAATCCCTGCAGTTCAGTCACCCCCGGTAATTCAATTCACTCTTCTTTCAGCTCTTGTGAAATGGTTTCTGGTTCAATTTCCCTTCCTTTCTTATGGTAACTTGGCCTGGTAGTATGTTTGCTAATCTTGTTGGACTAGGAGCTCTACTAGGCTTGACCGTGGCAAATAGTTTTCCCTTTCACCAACTTCTCAATATCAGAAAGTGTATTTTTCTCAGATTGCTTTCTTTTTTAATCCTGCCTGTGACTCCAGTGTATATCACTGATGCCACCAGTACTCGTCATTACTTAGATGTCTGAAGCTACCAAAGGATAAGCACAATCAATTATAAATATTTATATGTAGGTGAAGAAAAGGGACCAAATCCTCCTCCCCCCGCATTATACTGAAAGGGGGGGCGCGCGGAAGCTATATCAAAAAAATTAACTTCATGGCAGGGCAATATGACCTCCACAAGAGGGAAAGTTTAGATACAACATCCAACACCAAGCACTCAGAGACACTTTTGACAAAAATAGGAAATCAGACAGAGTTCATATCAACAAATATGAGCTTTACAAGGAAGAAAACAAAAGAAAAAAAAATGAAGAAAGGGTGTACCCGCATACAAGGGCTTAAGATGAAGAATAATCTATAACCAGTCATAATAGAGGAATGAACAAGGCTGTAAGACAGAGTATATGCATTGCAATCTTCTTCTTTGAAGCTGCAATTGTCTTCTTTGATCTTGTGTGTTGCCTAGTTTATATTAGCGGCTCAAGTCTACTTCTCTTTTTAGAATGAATCCATTTTATAAAAAAAATTAGTTTCGCTATTCTTACATAAAACTCTTTAAAATGATGTAATTTGACAATTGAGAATTACTTACTATGAAGCACGGACTCCGACACGGACACCGAGACACAGTTAAAGTCTAAAACATAAGACATGGGACACCGCATATATATATATGATCAACATGACAAAAATCTAAATTGAAAATTAAGATTTATATATTCATCTTAAAACAAATTGTTAAGCTTTACAATTTTCATATGATAAATAAGTCTCACAAAAAAATAATAAGAGGCATCATTTCACAGTGCACGAACTTTGTCTCTTTACAAAAAAACAACTTCCTAAGTTCTTTAATAAAGAGCCTCACCAAAAAATACTAAGAGGCATCATCATTAAAAAGAAATATCCAAAAAACAACTTGCTAATCTATCTAAGCCCTTTCCCTTCCTTCTTGATCATCATCATTGAAAAACATAGCTTCTAACTCAGGTTCATCAAGGGATAAATTAACAACTTCAAGAATTTCACACTCATCAAGTGATCCAAACTCATTTCCTGCAATGTCCCAAATTTTAGTTTCCTCTTGATGGTATTGTGGGGAATTTCTTGAAAGGAGACGAAGATTACTTTGAACAAAAACTAGATCCTCTGCCCTATGAGGCGCCATCTTGTTTCTTTTTAAAGAATGAATGAAAGAGTATGTGCACCAATTTCTTTCACAACATGAAGATGAACATGGTTGCCCAAGTAGCTTAAGGGCAACCTTTTGAAGTATTGGTGCATGAGCACCATGAACCAGCCATTGAGATTTTGCATCCATTTGACCTTTATCCCTTAAAGAGTCAACATCATCAAATCCTTCTCTTCCATCAAAAAAGTTTGCAAACTCCACATTCACTTGTCTCCTTACATCCACATCAACAAAATACCTCTTGAAGCATTTCATTCTTTCACGAGTAAGTTCCATATCTTGATGTGGAGTAAGTCTATTCGAATCTTCACTTAGCCATTCATGACTATAATATCTACAATATAAAAAAAATATTATTATAAGTTTCTATAGCCTATAGAATTAGACATTGAAAACTAATAAATTATATTTAGGGATATACATTATCACCTTGGGTTTAAAGAATGAACTAAACAATGAAGAGGTGTGCTACTCTTAGTCCAACAGGCAATTAATATTGAAAGCACTACCTCGTAAAAGGTTGATTCTTCACTTTCTCCCTTTCTTTCATATCTATATATGGCTTTCCTTACTTTTTCAATCATTGAATGCCACATTTCATATACCAAGTGAAGTGAAGCCGCATCCGTATCCGTTTTTATAAGAACATCATAGATAGGACAAGTGAAAGAAAGTATATAATCAACATTGTCCCACCAAATATCATCCAACAATGTCTCTTTTACAAATTTTTCCTTTCCAATATCATCTTTCTTGTAAGAAGTCCATTGCTCACTAATAACCATATCTTGGAGTCCTTTTTTCAACTGTCTAAACCTCTTAAGCATTACTATGATGGAAGCAAATCTTGTAGGAGCAAGAGAAAGCAACTTCAAAGAATTGAATGAATTAAACATTGATAATCTCATAGAGTGACCCATGATAAAGTTTTTAATAAACATGGCATCTTCCGCAATTTGTGTGATCCAAGAACATTCTTGGTAAATAACATTGTTTTTTTCTATGTTACTGGCTACACATATATTTTTCAATGCAAGATTTAAGGTGTGCACAACAAAAGGAGTCCAATAGATGGAAGGAAACTCAGCCTCAATGAGCAAACTTGCTGCCTTACATACAGTTGCATTATCAGTCACAATTTGCACCACATTTGAAGGCCCAGCCTCCATAATTACATCCCTCATTTGTTTAGCTATGAAATCCTTGTCTTTTATCTCATTAGAACAATCTAATGCCTTTAAAAACAAGGGTCCACTCTCTATGATAGCCATGAAATTGATAAGAGGTTTTCTTTGAAGATCACTCCACCCATCATTAACAATGCTCACACCTCTCTAACTCCATGTATTTTTTATTGGCTACAATAGATTCTCCACATGTCTTCCTTCATTTGCAAGTAAGGTTGTTTTCAACTTATTGTAACCTGGAAGTTGATACCCACTTATATAATTATTGGCAGCATAAGAAAATGCCCTCCTATAATGAGGATTCCTTGTTAAATGAAATGGTAGCCCTAAAGAGTAAAACATTCTAGCAATTTCATAATCAAGAGTCTCTCTAGATTGCATATTGACAGCACCTTCTAAAGTCTTTCTCTTCTTTGGATCAACACCAAAGTTTGTCTCTTGTTTTTCATTAGACACTGGAGGTAAAGAGACAGATTTTGTCTTAGGCTTTTCTATTCTTAATGCAACTTCATTGTCAATCTTTTTGAACTCTACAAGTCTTGAAGGAGTACCTTTTGACAAGCTCTAACTTCTTTTCTAGTAATTTTTAACAAGTGTGTCCTTACTCCAGTGTAAGATCCATTAAAAATTACTTCACATAAATTGCATTTAACTTCAAAATTTCCAACACCAGCACTAAGACCTTTTATTTTTGTAACATAATTCCATAGAGGTTTGGTGTCATCATCTTGTTCTTTATCTTGATTAAAAGTACTCATCTCTACAATAATTTCATATGAACTTAATTTGGAACTTAATTTAAATACTAAAAAAATTTAGTCAATATCATAAAATAAAAAAACAGGATAACAATGGCCAATATCTAAAACTAAAGAAACATAACAGCAATGGCCATTGGCCAATATAGCAGGTCACTAGAAGAATAGAAATTAAAAAATTAAAATAACTAACAAGCAAACCATCAGGCAAAAAAGAAAAGAAATAGAAATTAAAAAAAAAAGAGTAATGAAAGCACAAACCCAGAACCCTCAAAGGTTGGAAGTCGTAACAGAGAAGCGGAAGTGCGAAACAACAACACAAATGAACGTCAAACGAAGAGTTCCAAACAGTGACGCAAACCAGAGACGCGAACTAGAGATGCAGCGGTGTGCAGTGAAAGAATGCAGAACAGCGACGCCAACCAGAGAGGCAGCGACACGAAGCAAAAACGCAGCGTGTGAAGTGGAAGAACACAAAACAACAATGCCAACCAGAGACGCAACGACGTGAAGCGGAAGAAAGCAAAAAAGCAATGCCAACCAGAGACGCAGAACAACGACGCAAATGAGCACTGGCGAGATGAACACAGAAGTGAACAACTTGCGAGAACTTGCAGAAGGGGAAAACGAAGCGTATATGAGAAGCTTGTGAGGGAAACTTTTACGGTAAAAGGTTGAAAAGAAAATTTATTTATTCTTATGATTTAATTCTTAAATTTTTCAAAAAAATATTTCGTAAAAAAAAAAAAGGAAAATGTGTCTGAATCGTGTCAAGCCAAATGAGCCATGTCTGATCTATGTCTTAGCCGGGAATAAGTTTTTCTTTTTTCGACACCACAAAAAGGTGTCCGACACATGTCTGCCACATGCCCAAGCGGTGTCGGTGTCAGAGGTGTGTCGGACACCCCGACACCTCCTTCATCCGCCATGACCATGCTTCTTAGATTACTTACATGCTCAAAGATACTCAAATTCTACTTTGATGAACTACAAGTCAAACTCAATACTTTAATGACAATCTTTTGCAAATATGGAGTATGTGATCCATAGTTTCTCCACCATTTACCTGCAATGCAACAGCTTGTTAGCATTGGCATTTTGTTCTGGAAGTAATGAGCCATGACCCAATTCAAAGAATTCAAGGAATATATGCAGTCATTCTCTTATTGTTTCTACAACAATGTTGATTAGAATACTTTCTCCAAGTGCCTAACGAAAAGGTGGAGGTTTGGAGTAAAGGTAGATAATATTTAGTGCAGTGAAAAAGCTTAGTTGTAGAGGATGCCACGTGGGAGGATGAACTGAATGTGTGCAAATATCAATTTCCCTATCTCAACCTTGGGGACAAGGTTGTTCTTCTAGGGGTAGGAGGTGATAGAGCACTGGATATGATTAATGAATTCAATGCAAGCAATAAAGTGAAACAAGGCAAGGACCAACTATTGGGCTCAAATCATAGGAAACCTAGGATTTGGAAAGTTTATATGCTTAAGAAAAAGAAAGGCCTAGGTGGAGAGAATTAGTTACAATTGTTGAGTTGGCAAGTTTGTTAGGCCATGCAGCACAGTTATTGGAGAGGGGGAGTGTAAAAGGGAGGTGGTTAGTCATTTTAGTTGTTGTTTGCAAAGAAATAGTTTTCTCTCAAGAGCTTAGGCTCTGGTGATTCCTTTAAGAGCTCAAACTCTCCTTTTTATTTTCATTAATAATGTTCTCTTGTTTTCTGGTGTTTTATCAACAACTTACCTAAGACCAAATTTCATAAACTAAAATGAGTACAAACATACAAGCAATAGTTAAGAATCAAAATTGTTAAAATAAAATTACTTGGGAATAATTCATAGTATTTTACCAACTAAGACATAGTTACTTCCACTGTCAATGACCACTTGCACAACCTTGCTCTCACCAATCTCTTGAACAAAATTATTCAACCAATCAAATAATTTTTCGCCAGTCTTCACATAAGAAGATGCATCAAGACTCTTCACAAACATAAAACCAATTGGACAATTCACCAAGAAATTGATCATGGTTTATTTTTCTTATTAATTCATGCATCCAATATAATTGAGCATCCATATTATTCTCTTTCTACCTCATGAGTTTTCAATAACTCTTCATGTACTCGAACTCCTTTTTAAGGAGAGTAACTTTAGACTCATAATAGCTTAAAACCTTTAGATGTCGGTCATAATTTCCAATAGCTTCAACCACTAACTTGAAAGCTTTTTGAGCGCACAACAATAAAAGGAAATCCATTCCTACAAGGAAATCGCTCTATATATTGATCTTTCCTTTCTCTTGCCTCTTTGTCAAAAGCATCATTTATGTATGTTTGCCTCTTGGTCTTTTCTAATTTGATAGTTGTTTCTAGATTCTTGAACAACAATAAATCCATGGGGCATTTAACATTTTGGCTTTCTTGACAATGATAGCGAGGTCACATGATGCTGCACTTGAAGTTACAGGCCTTTTTCCACTTCGAATATTCATAATTTTTTCTACCTCTTCCTCTTCATTATCATTTTCTTAAGACTCAGTCAAGTATACCTCCTTGCTTTTCTTCTTAACATAGGCTTCTCTGAGTAATGCTCTCACTTCAAAAGGAGTCTTGGTAGAATTACAACTATCAACATCTCCCCCCATTCCCATTGGATATCTATTTTCTTGGGTAATACCACCAGTGGTGATTTTGCCACAAAAATCACAAGTAACAACCTTCTTATTATTGATATCTCTTAAGCTATTCCACTACCAAGCTATATTCAAGTTATTACTAGTAAGCTTGGCCAATGCATAGGAAGAGATAGATTGAGAGGCACAAGCTGTTCCTTATGGCTAAGCAGATGAAGCCATTGAGGTTTTAGTCTTTTTTTGTAGAGATTGAAGACAGAACAGAGAAAAAAGAGAGATGGGTATTTATAAATGCCAAAGACTGGTCAGAAAACTTGCCAAAAAGAGATGGATCAATGCCCGAAAATCAAGAACCAGCCTCTAGATGCTAGAGATTGGACAAGAAAAGAGTTGTGTCAGTGGTGTGCAGCTAGAGCAAGGCAAAACACAACTGCAATTGGTGGAGGATTGCAAAACAAAGGTGAAGAGATAAGGAAAATGAAAAAACAAGATAGAACCACAAAACAAAGGCTAGGTCGCAAAGAAGTGACGAGAAAAGAAGTGAGAAATGAACAAAACAAGTCATATTATTAGGGTGGCCTAAGTTTGCAAGTTTTCCCCCAAAAAACCCATGAAACAACACTAATTTTAGGAGTAAAAAGGGTCTTTGGCGTGTGACAAAAATAAAGCCTGTGGCAGACACGAGTGGTTGTCATTTTGGTTGCGAAAAGTGTCACTCCAACCGCAATGGCCAAGAGCAACGCAGCGGAGGTTACAAGAGTCGAAGGGTGACAACAAGAACCAGACACTATTAACAACTATGGTGAGTGGTGACCATACAAGAAAGGACATGATGTGGAATGATTGTATACGAGAAGATATTGGTGTGACACCAATTAAGGAAAAAAAGACAAAAATCAGTTAAGGTGGTTTAGAGTTTGGATACGTGCATAGAAGGTCATTGGAAGCATTGGTGAAGAGAGTAAATTGAATGGTTTTAAACTGGTGAAAGGGGAAGAAAGAGACCAAGAAAGACATTGGAGGAAATTATTAAGAGGAATATCAAGGTGAATAACATTCCTAAGGATTTAGTCTTTAACTGAGTTGTTGGAAAGCAGCCTTAATTGGGATCACCTCTAGCCTGCCTTAGTTGCGGCCTCTTTGGAGGCTACTTTAATTAGAGCCTCAAGGGTAGTGTTTAGTCACTCATCAACTAGAAAGCTTAAATAGAGCTTATAAAGCTTGAGCATTTCTCACCTTACAAGCTGATTTTGTAGGGTTAAGTTAGGTCCTAAGCCCAAATTCTAAGATGAGCCCAATGACATCGTAACTTCACCTAGTCGGATGAGGCTTTTGTTGTTGTTGTTGTTGCTACTTACTTATAAAGGTTAAATTCCATAAAAACCAAAAAAAAATAAAAAAAATCAGCTAGGTGGATTGGTAAAGTTCCTAAAGATTTGAAGATTTGATAAGCCTTCAAGAATTCCTAATTTTCTCTAGTTTTGATGCCTAGAACATGATAAAATTCCAATTCATCCTACTAGTCAAATTTGAACGAAACCTTTCAACAAACCTACACGTGGCATAAAAACCTCTTGAAAGTTAAAGGTGTTTTGTTTCTTCTTCCATTTTATTGCCCATAGAATGACTCTAATCTTGTTCACAGTTTCACTCTCTCTTAAGAGTCCCAACTCCTCCACTCTTGCCACATGAATAAATCTCTAGTTGCACATTAGAGTTGAAAGTGTTTTTCTTCTTTACTTCTTTCATTCATTGCTTGGAGACTGACTGGCTTGAAGACTGACTCTGATCTTGTTCATACTTTTATTCTTTATCAGAGAATCCACTTCCAACCCTCTCTCATACCAATAATCCTATAATTGCACTTTTTACCTCCATTTAAAATAAAATTAAAAACCTTCAATATCTTTTGTGACTGGTTTCTCACAATTTCAACCTAAAAAACCTTGGTCTAACAATGTTAAAATAAAGTGATAATCATGTCACAATCCCACCCAAGATGGGCACAGTTCATAAAGTAAATCAAACATTCCTCCATGGAAAACATGAAATTATATATATGCATTCAGCAATGGCTCCTAATCTGACCCAATATTATTAATTGCCAAGTATAACCATATTGAAGAAGAATAGCTCCGTACAATTGCACTTTATTTGGTGCAGTATAATCTATCCACAAGTTGTCAAACCTAAAATTGTCATTGAACTTGCCAAGGCTTCATATTCTCAACATGTAAACTCATAAGAGTTTTCACAGCTAACTAGCAAAAAATATGAACATATTAATAATTCATAAATATTAATTATAACGCATTATAAAATATATTATACTCACTTGAATTTATGAGTTGGCAAATTTCTTACGACTGAGCACAGGAAACATGACATGGCATCAAATGACTTGTGTCCTCATTGCAACCAATACTCTAACACAATTGTGACATGTATAGGCAGGGTATACTGGCCAGCCCAATCCGTTTATCCACATCCGTTTTGATCCACATTTAAATCACTGACATGGTTACTAACCTGTAAACTAAAATCCTCAAACCCACCCAGTGGAGCAAGTTCTTTAGCCTTCAACTTGAGTCTTGGATATTCTCCAACCTATCTGACAAAACTTTTGGAAATGTTAATGCAGATTGGTCTCTTTTTGCAGTCACAGCTTGAATGTTATGGAATGATAGAAATTATTTCATCTTTTCCCATAAATCATACCAGCCAGTCTACCAGATGCTATTTCTTTTCCTATTCTAAGTTGCTTGAATTTCATTTCAGCTGACATCTCCAAGCCTCTGCCTCTGTTCATTGAGGAAGGTAGACACGAGATCCTTGTTGCCCGGGAAAATCCTCCCACGGACTTCATGAAGCTTAACAAGGATGGATCCTTTAAATGTAAAACTGGGATGGCAGCCTGTAGAGGTTTGATCCAGAACAGTTCTGGTGCATTTTTGAAGGGATTTCAGTATAAGGTGTTTGTTCATTAGTCATGGCAGAACTTTGGAGCTTGTTGATGGGTTTGCATCTATCTTGGAGTCTAAATATTCATAATGTGCTGGTTGAAATGGATTCCCAAGTGGTTGTCAACATTGTTAATCAGAGGTTGTTGCGGAATGTGCTTTTCTAACTTCTGTGACTGAGATTTGATCCCTCTTGTCTGATCCTAAGTGGTCTATTAACCTGAAACACATCTACATTGAAGCTAATAGATGTGCTGATCTTCTAGGTCATGAGAGGCCTTAGGGATGTGAAGTGCTTGGTCCCACACCCCCATCTGCCCATTGTTCCCCTCCTGCAAGAGGATCCCTTTGGTATTTGATTTCCTAAGGTAGTTCCTTAGTGCATTTGTTTTCCCTTTCCATTAAAAAAACAAAACAAAAAATCATTAAACATGAATATAACTCATATGAATAACATAGCTATAATTTTTAAATTCACTGTTAATGTTTCCAAACAAAAATAACTAAGTTTACATTCATAAAGTGCTATCTTAATTAAATTTCCATGCTATTTATGCTAGATCTTTTCTAGGCTCTCCCTGCTGCACAAATCCTCTTTACCACTACCATAATGGCTAAACAGAACCAAAATTCTGAAATTGAAGATTGAAATTGAGACTGATAGTGAGACCTAACTAACATTGATCTTCAGCGGCGGAACGGAACTGGAGCCAGTAAGAGAAGGAGGAAAACCGGCAATGAGGACCCAGCGGCAGAGTTATTACCGGCGGTTATGCCCCTGCAATGAGTTACGGCGGAAAAGAGACAAAAGGATTAAATTGAATCGCTATGTCTAAGGACGGTGATAACATTTTGAAGTCCATTTTTCCTAAATTTACTCCATAAAACACCCCCCACAAGGAATTTTTCATCATCACCATTTTTTTCTGCTGAAGAAATCGATTCTGGCAGAGGTTCGTGGAAACAATATCCATCCAAGTATTTCATATTTTCATTTTATGCGTGTTATGTGAGAGGTAAACCAAAATTGTACCTTTAGTTCTTGTTGTTATTTAAAGTTTTAATTTGTTTTTTATTTAATTTGGTATTTTACTTTTTCCCTTTTGTTTTATGTTAGTTTTTTCTATAAAAATTTATTATATTATCACCTAATGATAAATCATCATATATCATAAATTTATTAATTTTTTAATAATTATTTTAAAAATCATATTAAAAATAATTTTTGATTAATTGATGATATAAATTTTACACTAACGTCTATTAAACTAAATAATAGTAATAATAATAAGAAAAAACAGGTCATGTACTGATAGTGTAAAATAATTTGATACTTATCATCTAATTATAAATCACCATTTATTGTAAGTGTGTTAACTTTTATAATAAATACTTTAAATCATATAGTAGTAGTAGTAATAATAGTAGTAGTAATAATAATAATAATAATAATAATATACGTAGACTAGAGACGATTGACATGAAAAACTCATTCTCTCTCTTTGTTGGGCTCTTTTTATTATTATTACAAATTGAGTGTACCCAACCGCCCTTTATTAATACAGTAAGTGGGAAATTAGCATAAAAAAAAAATCTAACCATTTCACAACTAATAAAGACTCTTATTTTACAACACCAAAAATAGGATAAATACGAGCTCATTGTACACCCTTAAAATTTGATCGATCATTTTAACAATATAAATACAAAGATAATTAGGCTTAAATATACTGTTTAGTCTTTTAAATTTGAAGTAAGTTTATTTTTTATCCTTCAAATTTAAAGTTAATCTTTTTAGTCTTTGTAATTTAAAAAAAAAATATGTTTTAGTCTATCCAAATGTCATTAGTGAATCTGTCACACAAAATCCTACTTACTAGTATTCTTATTAGTGAAAACATCACACCAAACTCAACTAATGCACCATAGCTAAATCAATTTACTCTATTAATAATGTTACAGGTGATCCTAAGGGACTAAAACAAACTTTTTTAAATTACAAGGACTAAAAAGATTAATTTTAAATTTAGAAAATCAAAAACAAACTTACCTCAAATTTGAAGTACTAAATACATATTTAAGCCAAGATAATTATTAAGACATTAAAACCATTATGCTTAACATAATAAGAAGAATTACAAATTAAAACCATATAAAACAAATAGTTTAATGATCATGCACTGTCAATATAAAATTTTACATTGTCAACTAATCAGAAATTACTATTGATATGTCTTTTAAAGTATTTATTATAAAAGCCTAATACACTTACAATAAATAGTAGTTTGTGATTGAATGATAGTATAAAATTACTTTACACTATCCATACATGATCTGTTTTCTCTAAAACAAATTATGTGAAAGCTAAGTAAAATAGAAATATTTTTTCATTTCCCAATTTTCTCATCAAAATATAATTTCTTTCTCTCAAATTATAACCATCACTTAAATCATCTTTAATTGTCACTTTAATGATATGCCAACCAACAACCTCTGGCACATAAGGGCAAAGCTAGTTTTAAGGGAGTCATCCCTAGTAGGTGCCTAAAAAATGTTAAAACTTGATTTATCTATAATCTATCTATTATTACTATATATGAAAGAAGATCTTCATGGACCACGTGTCAGTGTTATAAGCAACTTTTTTTCCCACTGAGACAATGACTATTTTAGTCATTTTATATGTAAAGTAATGTTACTACACTGTCTTTTCGCTGTTCTTTTCTTTCATCTATTTCAGAGACCTTTCTTCCTTTCCTTTTTTTTTTTTTTTGACGTTGCTTCTTTCTTTCTTTCCTTCTTTTTTTTTTTTTTTTTCTGACAAGGTTTTAGTAACGTTGCTTTCTTATTACTCTTAGTTTGTTATTAATACAACTTCATATTATATTCCTTTTTATTTATAGCACTGTAGAGAAATTTACAACCTATAATTTATAAACATATAATAATAAAATTAAATAAACATTGTGTACGAGATATTTAAATTTTACTGGAAACATTTAATATATTAACAGTATAAGATTGCTATCAAAATAAGTGATTATTTATATTAAGCGAATGATAAATTTATACAAATATATATTAAAATTAGTTATAATTTAATTAACTAACTTTAAACTCAAACACGTTTATTTTTCTATTTAAAAAAATTAATATTTACATTTTTATGGAAAAATGACTTATATATAAATTAATGAAATTAGTTAAACATCATTTATTGGATTTATTGAATTAATGATATTTTAATATTATCCTATTTGATATTTTTATAATGATATAAAATTCAATTATTATTTATCAATATAAATGAATTTTCAAAATATATACATAATTTCTTTTTGAACAATTAAATTTCAAATATAATAAGCGTCTTTCTTTTTGTGTAATATTTTCAATTAGACTTTTTATTTTTGAAATTACATGAGTAAATGATTTATTAAATATATTTTCATTACAAAATAGTTTTAAATTTTGCTTCTTTATCATCATAAATAAAATGTTTTCTAATTATTTCATGGATTGTATAAATGCATCTCAACAATAGTTTTTAGATTTGCATTATAGGAAATTAAAGTTTAACTTGAAAATATAATTATTTTTACAAGAGAAATTTTTCAACAAAATATTTTTCAATATTTGATAAGATATCTCATATAGGTACAACTATGAGAATAATTCTTGAGTTAAGGACAATGATTAAATAGGTCATTCTCAATATAATTATACCAAATATCAATATTATTGTGCATATATCATGTCTATTAAATTTTACGTGCTCTTATTCATGCGATTTATTATTTAAATTGTGAAGTTAAAATTGCTTTTGACGAGTAAAACGTTAAAATATGATGGACTATTTATATTACGATAACATTTTGAATTTGTATTTTGTCCTAAAAATTATTTATCTTATATGTCTTTCTTACTTCAATCACTTACATTAATACTATTTAATATATTACATTAATACTATTTAATTTTTTCATTATATTTTGAGTAATTATTTTAAGCTTAAAAAAGACATAATTTTGAAACTTTTATAATTACGTGATAATATGACTTTTTTTAATTATATTCATAATAGTCTTAATATATATAATAACTGACGTAACCTGTGCAATAATACGGATATTATCTAGTAATAATAATATAAAAATTGTCCAACTTTCACCACGTGTTGATGTTCTGTGCATTGTGAGCCCACTTTTTTCTTCCCTTCACTCTCTCTCTCTCTCTTTTATTTCTCTCTTTCTTTCTCTTTCAATTTTTTTACCGTGCAAAGCGAGCCCACACCTATTTTTTTAAAAACCCAACATCACCCTACATGATGTCCTTGTCCTATATATAAAATAGTTTTTTTTTTTTTTGGTAAAATATATAAAATAGTTATTGAAACCCTGAATATATAAAGTAATCATTGCGGAACTTATGAAAGTTTACAATAACAAAAGACAAAACAAGTCTTTTCTTTAACAGTGTTTTGTACATTTGCCCAGCTCAAATATAAAAGTAAAGTTCGATTTTTTTTGTCACGACACGAAGATGGTTCTTTTCGTGTTTAAGTTGATGAATTTCTCAATAACATCACTAGACTATGGGTCTCTTTGAATTAATTTCTTTTTAAGCACTTGTAAAGAAGAAAAAAAATTAAATAAATTTGTTCATAAGTTAAAATTAATTTATATATAAGTTAAAAATTAAATTTTAGAGAAATTAATATGAGAAAACTTTTAAAAATTAGCTTATGCATAAACTAATTTAACTTATAAAAAAACTAATTTCATTTTTTGTTCTTATTTTTTCCCTCCATAAATACTTATAGGAAAGTTTATACAAATAGTATCTATTTATAATAAACTTCATTTTCCACATAGATGTGCTTTAAAGTGAAAAGCTATAATAAAAGTGAAATTAATGACTCAGCACTGATTCTTTAACATCCGCATATGTTAGCGTTATAAAGGCAATATTTGAAACCAATCCTTTTCTTCATTATCTAATGTGGGGTTTAGTTTATTTTTTACTCTTTAATTATGTGGGCCAACAAAACTTGAAGGTGACAAAGATGCAAGGTAGGCATAGCAATGGGATGGAGACGAGTTTGGCTTTTCCCGTTCTGGTGCAAGCAAAAGGTGAGGCGGGTACACATTCAAGTTTAAAAGATGTAGGTTTAAAATTTTTAAACCCATCTCATTCTCGTCTGGTTTTGTTGGAGAAACTCACGAGAAACCCGTTACACTTTTTGTACAATTTTAATTTACTTATATATTTTTAAATAAATTATATATTAAGTTATTAATTATATTTTAATTCAAATAATATATAAAAATTAATAAATAATAAAAAAGTTTAAAATAAAAAATTTATAAATTAAATTATATTTTTAGTTAAATATATAATTTTAAGTTTGCTATTAAGTATTATTATAATTTAAATTATTTAACTATTAAAATAATTAATTCATAGTTTTGCAGGGACAGGGAGTTACATCCCTGAACTCGAACCTGCTTTTACATGACGGAGAAAACATGAACCCCAACCCTGCTCCTAGTCAAAGCAAGTTTTCCCCCGCCAAAATTTGATCGGAGTCGGACAGGGTACCCACAAGTTTAGGTTTTCTTACCATGACTAATGCAAGGTTTTATCTATTATTGTGGTGTTTTGTTCTCATCTTTGTTATATCATGTACTTTTAATGAAATTCAGGTATATTATGTTTTGTATTAAATAGAAAGTAATATATTCTCTCCGTCTCATAATAAATGTCATCTTAGGTTTTTTTCTACAGACAAAAAAAAGCAATTAAATAGATGAAAGATAGTAACAATTTTACTAAAGTAACCTTATTATTAATCTTCTTTACTAAAAATGATGCAACATAAAAATAACATTTTAAAAAATATTATTAGGGACATAAATAGAAAAAAGTAATTAATATTACATTGAAAAATTAAAATGACACTTATTTTAGGACTTATTTTTTCTCTTAACACAACACTTATTATAAGACTAAGGGAGCAATGTAGATACTATGAGTTTAATGCATTACGTTTAAGGAAGAGTCTTCCTAATAGATGTAAGAGGGAAAGGAAAAAAATAGAAGCTTATGCAGTATCATTTAATGTGTAGGAGACGATATGAATAAACGTAATCTTTTATTTAAGGTGCGTTTAGTTGAAGAGAAATTTTTTCATACCTAGGAATTACAATTCTTGGGAATTATAAATCCCGAAAATCATGATTCTTAAGAATGACTAAAATTTGTTTGGTTACTATAAATATTCTTGGAAATATTTATATTTGTTATTTGGGAATTAAATATTTTTACGTCTAGTTTTAATAGAACTTTCCAAGAAACTTTAATTATTTATCACATTAAATAAGTTAATAAAGATAACGTGATATTTTTACCGCAAAAAAACTTTTCTCCCTACTCGATTCAAAAAGTTAGATTCCCACCTCCTCCATGGGAACAATTTCGTGAAAAACATATGTAATAAAGATTCCTGAAAAATAATATTTCCTGATAATTTTATTTTTTAAATAATAAATTAAACATAGAAAACAAACATTCTCACCTTCCGATTCCTGATAACCTAAAAACTTTTCTTGTACCATAATGTTTGGATACTTGTGCATAAATTAAAGGGTCATGACCATGAGTCATTCTATGACTTCCCTAATACATGAGTCATAACTTTTGAGGAGTAGGTTTTAAGTGGGAGGTTGAGTTTTAATTCTACAGTTTTATTCTTTTGAGTGGATTCTATTTGCATCCTTCTTCTTCTTTTTCTTCATACCATTATTCTTTATTTTTTCCACTCTTTGTTTGTTTTTTTTGTATTTTTTATAAAAATATTATTTTCAAAAATTAGTTCAACACTACTAATTACATTATGGAAACTAGTTTTCGTAATGCAAAAATTTATATTACAAAAATTAATTTTCATAATGTATTAAAAAAATTACACTACAAAATTATTTTTTGTAGAATCTACAAAAAGTGAAGAAAAAAAAAAGATTGAGAACTGGAATGACATTGGAGAGAAGAAAAGAAAGAGAAAAATGAGAGAAAATCTATTTCTGTTTCTAAAAGGGTGATTTTCTTAATTTGTGTCATCTAGAAAATAACCTCAAATAAATATTACATTAACCCCTTTTTTTCTATATATAATGTTAAGATATTCTCCACATAATATCAACCAACTAGTTGAATAAACGTTATATATTAACATTTATCTATTGACACATGGATATGGCTCAAATAATTAGAGATTAATTTCCTTTTCTGTCTCAATTTTTATTTCTAAAAAGGATTGATTTTATAACAAATTATTATGTTCTTTATTCTCTGGTTGATTAAAGGGCCTAAACGAGGGTGAGTCCCAGCGCAACAGTAAAATTGCGTCTTGGTGACTAGTTGGTCAATGGATTTGAAATCGAAAGCAATCTCTTTGCATATGTAAGGGAAAGGTTGCATACAATAACCTTCTCTCACAAAGCGAGAATTTAAATTAGCCAACTTAATAGTGGGGAAATTGTACATAACATGTTTGGTTCAATATTTTAAAACTCGAATCGGTCATTGACTTGATTAGGTCACTGGGTTAGTGGTCAAATCGAAGGATCACTAATTAAACTGCATGGCTTGGCCTTTATTAAAAATTGAAAAATATTAATGACATATAAATTTTATATCTATAAAATTTGTTAAATTAAATTTCAATGGTGATGTGTAGTCTAGAAATAAAATAAAAAAAATCAACAATGGTATTTTACATGAGGTGAAGGAAGGAAAAACTAAGTCAAACAAACAAGAATAAGTGAAAAGGCTAAATATAGTTGTGCGATTTATACAAGAGACATTTATGTTGTACGCATAGGTGCATTCCGATTTTGAATTTATGGTTTTAGTGATTATTATCATTTCACATATGAATATTTATTTTTTTATAATTAAAATTCATAGTAAATAAATATTTTTAAATATATAAATTATATTATAAGTTGGGATTTCTATTTTTTTTCAATAGTTGTAGTTAAAACAACGTTATTTAATGTTTAATGCCAAGTCACACCGATTCATACCAGGTTGATGGTGTGAACACCCAATTTTATCCGAGTTTAGTAAAAAGAGAGAATAAAAATTTCAAGAGATAAAAATGAAAATAAAAAAGGGGGGAGAAACAAATGCAAACTAAAAAAATAATAGGAAGAAGAAAAATGTGAAATAAATAGGTTTCACTTGTTGGGCCCACATGTAGGCCCATGGCTTAAAAACAAGAAAAAGAAAAATGAAGGGAGCAGGGAGAGATCCTTCTAGAAAATTTGTTGCAACAAACATTTAAAATTAATTTGAAAAATAAAATTGTTTTGGAGGGAAATGATGCCTATAAAAATGGTTAAGAAAGCTCTAAGTAGGGGGAACTAAAAAAATAAAGGATCCATTCACGTCACTTTGGCTGCTAAAAAATTTTGGTGCTCTCCCTCTACTAGCATATTCTTGGAGGTATACCTCTTCTTTTTCTTTCCTTTCATCATGTAGCTTTTCTCCTCTTGCACCTTTACATTATGAAATAAAATGAGCTTGATTCTTTGCTCTTTCTTGATCTTTACTATAGATTATGAGTTCTAGCAATCTCATTGATAATTTTTTATGTTTGAGTCCTCATAATTCATGGATTTCATTTTGCTTGAATATTGTTTTAGTTTGTTAATGTTAACATTCTGTTCTCTGATATTATATTAACCTGTATAACCACCACTGATTCATTGCACAATCACAGGCACGCACTCGAAATGGATTCAATCACGTATGCAACAGTATTCGCACATAACTTTCACTTACAGTATTGCATCTTACACTCACACACATCGCTGAAACACCCATTCACGCACCACAAATGAATGCCATTACATATTCAGACACCACAATGTCATACAAGCTGCTCAACACGAATTAACACACATATGGATTCAAAATTGAGTACGCAAACATCCCAGGATCACATACATTATCAAGCTCTTCCACAAATTCACGCACACACATCAGTTTATTCCTATTTTCCAAATTTCATACACTCACGCTTCCGACAAATCCAGAATCCACGGCAGTGTTCATATATTCATAGAAATAAAATAATAAAAAAATCAATAAAGATGTTGTTGTTGAGGATTGTCGTTAAAAACCAATTTGGATTCAACGACCTCTTCGTTCCCTTATTCCTCGCGTCAGCATCTTTATGCGAGACGCCTCAGTCGCGACTTCCTGAGAGTCTTAGCTTCCCCGGGCTTCTGCTATGCCGCGAATCAGCAACGACGTCTTCTCCTCTACCTCTTGCCACTGCCATGGTGTGGATTCATTCAAACCACCCTTGTGAGGGTTTCCTTCACCACTGTGGCACCGTCGTGTCGGCGCGACATCAACGCCATCCTCACCCCACGACTGTGGGAACCTGAGAAGAGCTGCCCCTTTTCGCAATAATTTCAGTCAGAGCTCACGACCTAGGGTTCGCGTCGCTGTGGCATGGGAATTTTTCCCTTAAGATGGTCGATCGGTGCTAAGCAGGGGTTTATCCCTTTTCTGTTGTTGGGTCAGGTTATTGGGCTTGGCCCATAGCATTTTTTTCTTGGGTTTTTTTGGAGCGCGTAAAGTTCGGGCTAGGCCCAATTCATGTTTTATAATTTAGAATTTATCATTTCAAGTCCTTTTATTTAAAGTTGCTAACCTTTTTTCAAAAAAAAAAAAAAAAACACTCAATAAAGAATTTTTTTTTGAAATAATAATAATAAATATTTAAAATAAAAATAATCAAACTTGATAATGGTCATCTTGGATGCACTTCCTATTTAGATATTATTAAAGTTTTAATGATAACCAGTTTGGATGCACTTCGTAGTTGGTTACTATAGAAGCCTTTTAAATAAAAAATCTTAAAAAAATTTAAAACAAACATTTATTTTTTTAATAGAGGTTTAGTAATAATTATTTTGGATGCACTTTCTATTTAGTTATCGCATGAGCCTTTTTTTAAAAATTAAAAAAAAATCAACCAACAAAACTATTTTTCTACCCAAAGAACTATGTGAGTCTGAGTTCCTCATTATACCGGAGGATACGTAAGAGCAAGGGTCTACTCCTGTCGATCTCAAAAATAATAAAATTAATTTCTTTTCAAAAATAAAATATTCTCTTTTTAATGAAAATTCTTTTGATAAATAAAAATAATAAAATTTGTAAATAAATAAATTTTGAATCTATCTAGTTTTGCACATTTAATTAAGGGTAACTATCTTTAAGACGGACGTCATAAGGTGCTAGCACCTTCCCTACGCATAATTGCTCCCAAACTCGATCTTTAATTCGAGACCATTTTCTTATAGGGTTTTTTCCATATGTTTTTCCTTAATAAACTATGGTGGTGACTCATTTGATTTTATTTCTTTTTCGCCGTCTCGTCATGACCTTAATTGCAATAGATGGCATGCCGATCCAATCACTAGCTCAAACCAGTTGCACCACCGCTTCCCAGTTCAAGCTAGTTTTTAAAACCCTACTTTGTTCTTTCCTCTTCAATGTTTTAAAACTTGAACCAATAATCGACTCAGTCAAGACACTAGGTCACTAGGTTAATAGTTGAACCAAATGGTCACTAATTGAATCGCATGACCCGGTCCCTATTAAAAACTTTGAAAATATTCATGACATCTAAATTTCATATATATATAAATTATTAAATTAAATTTCAATAGTGATGTGTAGCCTAGAAATAAATAAAAATTAATAATGGTATTTGAGATGAGGATAAAGGAAGGAAGGACTGAAAGTTACGCATTCAAGTCAAACAAACAAGAGCAAGTGAATAAAGATTATACATTCAAGTTAACACAAGAGACATTTATGTTGTACACATATGTGCATTTGAATTTACGATTTTGGTAATTATTATCATTTCATACATGAATATTTATTTTTTATAATTAAAATACATAGTAAATAAATATTTTTAAATATGTAAATTATATTATAAGTTGGGTTTTTTTTTTAATAGTTGTAGTTAAAACGATATTGTTTCACGCTTAAAAAAAACATTTTTTTTTAAACCGGTCCAAGTCAACCTGCCGGTTTACCAGTTCAACCCTTCGGTTCACTAGTTCAACAGCAAAACCTGCTATGTCAAACCAATTCATACCAAGCCGATGACATGGTCAGTTCATTCACCGGCTCAGACCGGTTGCACCACCGGTTCCCGATCCAACTAGTTTGATGAGCCAGTTTTTAAAACATTGGTTTGATTCATTCTAGCATTTAGAACCTTTAATATATCAATGTTTTTAAATAATAGCAATATTAACCTATCAAATTCTTATTAACTTAGTGTTGCATAAATTTAAGTCTACACAAAATTTCTTTGTCTGACTGCACATGATTCACGGCTTGTTTGTTCCAATAGAACAAGAACTAGAAGAGAATGCTCTAGTACGTGCCAAGTTTCATCCACCCAAAATGTATAGGGAACATACCGGGTCTCTACAAAGGGTAGAACGAGTAACCAAAGAAACCAAGAAAGATTCTGTGTATAGCTGATACATTCCGCGTTGACAGAGAACACTTCAATTAGTTGGTGGAAGCTTTAGCAAATTATTTGACTAAGGAAGAAGGTGCTGAATTTGGTACTCAAACTTCTCTATACTTAAACAGAAATTTGCATTTGTAAGATGTGACAAGCATTGGTGGGTATGGTATGATGAAAAAGCAGGAATTTAATGTTGCAGAAATATCAAGAAATGAACATTTTGGCAGCCAGACAAAATGACACCCTTTTTCAGATAAACTAGTGGGTATCCACAAAGTTAAGGCACAAATTCAATTGATTCGTAAGAAGTGGTTGGTTACTCTCTTTCCCTAGTACATAGATTTCTTTTTCTTCTTTTGAACTTAAAAGGACTTTGCTTCGAACATGGGACATCATTCTAAGTCTAGCTCGACCAATAATGCGTTTGTACTACAAAATATTCTAATTCACTGGCCAATGAAGTCTTGGCAAATACATGAGATACTATGAGATAAGAATAATTGGGATTTAAGGACAAGGGAACTTCCTTTTCACAACATAGCTTAAAGCTACTTTCCCTTCTACACTCATTCCTCGGTGCAAATGGTTCCTAAAAATAATCACTAACATGCTTATCCCTAGATTGTGCATATCTATCTACCTTCAAAGTTTACTAATAAGTCCATTTGCTTTTGTGCAAATTAGGTGACATTTCTTATGCTTCTGGAAAGGCTTAGAAGCAAACAACCATTATTATTGGATCTTAACAACGTCAATCAGAGTCAGTATCACAAACTCAAATCGGACATCCTAAAATCACGCCACTCAAAATCTTCATGGTAAAAGTTCATTTCAACTTGGCTATTTTAAACGGTTGATAGCATGAGACAAAGGGGCAAAAGCTTTGCCCTCTAAAGATAATCCCATTTGGGAAAATCACTTAATTTTTTTTAGTTTCTTATGTACCATTCTCCTTTTCACCCATATTTAGTAATAAATTGATAGAGAAACCATGAATAGTTGCTTTTGTCGTTTTCTCACCCAAACTACCAATACTTTCCAATCTAATAATACAAACTTCTGTGCCAATCAACCTTAAATTTGGCAGTTAGCACTTCAAAAATATTGGGTTGGGGTGCGTTCCAATCCAATAATGGTAAAGCTATAAGCCATTATTTATAAGCTCCGTCTTTGTGGACTTGTCAATGCTTTTCTACCTTACTTTTTCGTTACTTTATTAATTAATCACCAATATGTGAAAGACTTTAGCCATGAGAATCTGATACTAAGTGACAAGAAGGTTTATGTCTGGGAACGCCCTAGAATCACGTGATTCTCACGCATGGGTACGTGTTCCCCAACATAAGGAGATGGTATGCTATATATATTCCATACCTTTCCTTTAGTTTCACATCATTTTCTACAGCTACTATAAATTTGTGCTTCGTTTATTAATAATCCATAATTATGTATTGATAAGTCACTTTCGCATGGATCTAATCCCAGTTGAGTTGGTAGCCTACAGTTTCCGTGCAGGTTGAGGATTGTTATGTTACGGTAGTACTAGCGGTGGAGAGGAGTGCTGTACCTTATACTTGGAGTATTCAAACGCTCAAGTTGAAGTCATATTTGGACCCAAAAAAAAGTCATATATGGAGTACAATATATACTCCAAGGGTCATAACGTGTACTTTGAATGGGGGAGACCTCATTTATATATCATAGTACTTCCTCTAGTACCAAAAACAAATAAGTAATTTATCAAAACCAATAAAATATAGTTAAGTAAGTTAATTTTAATTAATAATATCATAAATTTAAATTTTATTCTAAAAATACTAATAAAATGATTTAAGTAGAAGTTATATTTAATAATAATACTCATAATTAAAGAGATAAATTTTTTAACCAATGAGTATGACTTATATTGTTAATAGGTTAATGAATACATCTATTTGCATAAAGAATGAGTGAGTGTCTCACTAATAAATTTTATAATATATTAGAACTTAGGAGTAAAGTAGGTCAATGTTTTTTATAATAAGGACAAAAAAATGTACTCATTTGCTTTTTATATAAAAGAGTAGATAAAGTAGTTGTTAAGGGTAGAAATAAGTCAAATCATTTGACAGGGACTTGTGACCTAGTCTATATTAAGCCAAGATCAGACTAGGCTTTTTTAAAAAATAAACCAAGCCTAAGATTTTATAAAAGCTTGTTTGGTTAAAAAGGTCAAGCTTCTGACCATTTAAAAAGTCTTTTAGACTTAACAGGTCAGCCTATTTAAATAAATATAAATAATAATATTTTGTAAGTATTATTATCATATTAAATTTATTATAATGTATTAAAATCATATATATATATATATATATACCTTTTTTAAATATTAAGCATATTGACTTACATAAAGAGTCAAATTTATAAACTTATTAAAGGATAAATTTATATCCTGTTTAGAGGCTTTATTATAAAATAGACTTTTAAATAAATTATCATGAAGGTCAAATTAGACACTAAAAATAAACTTATATTATGTGAACATGTTAGACTTGATTCTTATAAAATTTAATCAACCTATTTCCACCTTTATTTTATGCTGAGTAACAACAATTTTAATTTTTATAAATTATACTTTATTTTAAAAAAGTTTTTTTCCATTGGCCTATGAGCCTATTAGCTTATTTAGAAAAAAGTTAGACCTATATAAAAACTTTAATATAAAATAGGCTTTTAAGTATGCTAACAAGTCAAGTCAAACTTTTAAATAAGTCAGGCAAGACTTAAATATAAAGCCTATGATAGATAACAAGCTAGTCTCAAGTCTTAAAATTTTTAAATAGATTAGGCCTATTTAAGAAAGCCTTATTCGACTTAAGCTGTGTTTAGATAACTGTTACACCATCGTTCAACGAAATTTTCACTCATTTCAATGCAAAAACGGAGAAAGAGAAAAGACCTTGGATTGACGTTGTGTTGAACGGAACTGATACTCGTCGACATAGTAGTCGCTTAAGCATAGGATATTGGTTGTCCTGCTTGTCAGTATAAGAATTATTGTGGAAAGTTTTTAATTTAGGCTAAGCACATAATTTGAAACCAGACCACCGAGTCATAAGATTTTTAGGTTGATGACGCTGACGCAATTATGGCTGAAATTTCCGCATCTAACATGAAACCAAGTTTTGACCCTAATTGGGTGAATAATGGATCATTGGGCCTGATTCTGGTTGCAGGAGCAAAACACACATCATTGTCTAAGCGACATTATTTTTAAGGAATATGACCACGTAATGGTTGCTCTCTCATTTTTATTTGATTTTGAATTATATTGGACAAAAAAACTAAAGTCAAAACATGGGAACCAAAAAAAATTGTTAAACTTGACCCATGTTAAATAATGCAATATGAAGGGCACATTGCTTCTGCTTTTATAGTTGATAAATTCTGTCCATCCAGTTTGTATTACACATCGTTAGGTTTAAGTCTCTTAGCAATCACCATCATCGGGTACTCGTTTGTATCCTCCACTGACTGGATGAAATAAAGAAAAGCTCCACATACTATCACACATACAATTAACCAAAAAAAAAATTGTGCCTGTCACTATTTCGTGATTTAGGCTACATACCACTTCGTGTTAAACTTTCTTTTGCAATGTTGTCTTCAGGCAGTGCTTTAAGACTGATTGGTGAGCACCATGGACCTTAACAAGCTGCCACCATGTGAAAAAAGGGTAAAAGCCTGGAATAACGGCTATATGACATACGTCAAGCTGGGGGCGATTAACCTGAACCGTATAAATTCTCTGAAACAGTATCAAATTCTGCTAAGGTAAACTAACAATTAACCGAGTGACACGCCTCAAGGGACCCCTTTCTTTTGTGAAATGTCACGCTTGACAAGCCCCTTGTCCGTGCTTCTCTCCATGGCTCCATTGACTACTCTCACTATGAGTGAACACAACCGTTGGTTGGTGGCATATTATTATTGATTTATAACATTACTTTTAACTTGTTCTGAACATCTTTTGCAACTTGTGGATAACCCGGGTGCAAGCTAGACAAGGCTTATACTAAAAGGATCATTATCATGAATATCAAGCATCCAATTTATCTTAATTTGAGGTCAAGTACTAGAGATTGCAACGGCAGCTTACCCATGTGTGACCGTATGACCAAAAGGTATATCTAATATCACCCATTCGTTGCTGTCCCCACAGAGCACAAATTTTCTTATTCATACATTAAGCATATCGATTCCATGTCCAACTCCATCAATCAAATGCGTGCGTGAGTGTATATATATATGGACAAAATTTAGGTACAGTTTCTTGAGTGATTTTAGTATTGTTCTTTAATTAAAATTGGAGTTTTACCTCGGTAATCTATATGCATTAAAGATTAATGCATATTACCGAGATAAAACTCTAATTTTAATTGAAGAACAGTACCAAAATTATCTAAAGAACTGCACCTAAGTTTTTTCCTCTATATATATATATACGTATGAATGCTAGCAAAGCTGTCAACTAGTCCCAAACTAGCTCTAGCATAAGTAGAACTACCTCACTACCTGTATCAACCACCACTTCCTCACTCTATTCAAACATCATATATAGTTTAGCACTTCAGTTAGTATCAACCACGAATGTTCAGAAGGTGAGAAATTAAAAGGCAAAAGATGGAAGCTGTCAAGTTGGTGTCTAGTGATCCAAGTGAGAGACCAGACACCTACCGAGTTGCTTACATAATTCATTTCTTGCTTGGTGCTGGCAACTTGCTTCCTTGGAATGCCTTGATCACTGCAGTTGATTACTTTGCCTATCTCTATCCCACCAAACACATAGAAAAGGTGTTCTCTGTGGCTTATATGATTTCATCTGTGATGGTGCTTCTTGTGATGATCAGTTGGGGGGGTTGGAGCAAAACAACATTGAGGTTGAGAATGAGCTTGGGGTTCTCCATGTTTGTTATGTCTCTTATGGTAGCCCCGGTCATCGACTGGACCTCAAGCAGCACCAAGCTCAATGAGAGACCGAGCGGCGCCTATGGCATGACTGTTGCAGCAGTGGTCATGTGTGGCTTAGCAGATGGCTTGGTGGGTGGAAGCTTGATAGGATCAGCGGGAAAGCTCCCAAAACAGTACATGCAAGCAGTTTTTGCTGGAACTGCTTCTTCAGGTACCAAAGCAATTCATTCTGTGTCCTCCAAGTTCAGTTTATTACTTTCTTTCCTCTTTGGCAGATCATGTTTTTCTATATTTGACAAAATTCTCAGGAGCATGACAAGCTGCTTATTAGAAATAAAGAAGTTTTAAACAATACCATGATGCGTACTTTTATTCTTTTAAGGATATACACGCTTTTAATTTGGGGAGAAAATAAACTAATGTAGATTCCTGGGTCTCGTTTAATTAGTTTTTAACTGGGCACTGTATCTATGTGACAAGATCTTTTCTTGTGTATTTAGCATATTCTTTCATCTGTAGTCTATAAGGTAATCCTATCCATCTGGCAATAAGACCATGCTATTAATTACTCACACCAACTGCCTCCTAAATATTAAATACTAGAGAGTTTTGAAACAGTGACTGACCTCGCTGAAACAGCTAAAGCCTTTTCTGCGGTAAAATTAAATCTCAGTAATCTATATAGAGTAAATTCAGTTGTAACTTTGATATCCAGGTGCTGTTACAGATCATTCTTAAACAAATAATTATAATCTTTTTTTTCTTTCTGGGTGACAGGTATTATAATTTCCATCTTGAGGATAATAACCAAGGCATCACTGCCACAAACCCCGAAGGGCCTCAAAATAAGTGCCCACTTGTACTTCATGGTTGCGACCATTTTCCTCCTATGCTGTATTGTCTTTAGCAACTTGCAGCACAAGTTACCAGTCATGCAGCAGTATCACCAGAGGCTTCATCAGGAGGGCACCTTATGCACGGGGACAAAATTTTGGGCAGTGGCAGGAAAAATCAAGGGGGCAGCGTTTGGAATTTTCATAATCTATATAGTGACTCTGTCTATTTTCCCAGGATTTATCGCGGAAGATCTCGAATCCAAGCTTCTTAGGGATTGGTATCCTATTTTACTGATAACAGTTTATAATTTAGCTGATCTAATGGGGAAGTCATTGACTGCCTTCTATGTTATGCAATCTATGACAAGGGCAATATGGGCTGCCACAGCCAGGCTAGCGTTCTATCCACTCTTTGTAGTTTGTCTTCATGGACCCCAGTGGCTGAAAACAGAAGTACCCGTGGTGGTTCTGACATTTCTGCTAGGATTTAGCAATGGGTACCTCACTAGTGTCCTTATGATTCTAGCCCCCAAGTCAGTGCCCTTGTCAGAATCGGAGTTATCTGCTATTGTGATGACAGGGTTCCTCGGGTTCGGCTTAGTTGGTGGTTCGGTCCTTGGCTGGTTCTGGATCTTATGAAGGACTACTCTGCTGTAATAAAATGAGCAAAAGGCAGTAACATTCGCTGTAAATCGTGAGGCAAGAAATGCATAGCTACCTTGCCCCGACTAGGTTGTTTCTTTATTTGTTCTCTAATGTCGTAAGTGCCATATCTTACCAAGCCAGAACATGAGAAACATGGAGGTTATTAGGAAACTTGTAGGTTAGAAATGTACTGTAAGAGTCCGTAAAGTGAATGGAAGTTAAGAACTGCGTTAATAGAAGCAGTATGTTCTTGCGACAAATGCAAACAAGTTTCCTCTTCCGCAGGAAGGAAGATGTTTTGGGCCTTCCAATCATCTTCAAAATAAAATTAGAAAATTTGCAACTGTCTTGCTTCCTCCTTGGCAAGATAAATGAACGTCTCAAAACCATATATATTTTAAAAGCTCAATGGCAAGGGTTGGATCTATCACAGCATTTTCACAAAAAACACGAGAAACAAATACTCCATTAACGAACTTATTTGCAAGCTTAAAATTCCACCTAATACACCTGCGGACATTGATTTGTCCCTGCGTTATGTTATGCCAGCTGTCTAAAAATCAAAATCTGCCATGCCACCTAACTGCACGTGTGAATAATATAACTCCAAAACTATGCAAGCAGCGTTATTCTGGGAAAGATTAAGGAAAGGAAAGGAGAAGGTCCCTCATTAGCAAGATTTATGAACCATCGCAAAACCTTTCTATATTCTAAAGGCTGAATGGCACAGGTTGGATCTGTCGCAGCAATTTGACAAAACAAAAACACGAGCGAACGAATGCTCCATTAATAAACATTATTAGCAACCATAAGATTCCACCTAATACACCTGCGGATTTTGATTTGTCCATATGTTATACCCGTTAGGGGTAGTCGCAGAGTTGAGTCAAATTTCGGAGATATTTAGATCCACATAATTCAGCATTAAGTTGATCTAGATTTTTCAAGTTTTTTTTTTGAACAATCCAAACCAAATTAACGCAGTCATATTGAAGTTCAGTCAACTCAGGTGATCGGTCTACTAATAAAATAATAAAATAAATGATAAAAAAAAAGGGAAATCATATTAAAATAAAAAAGGTGATAATAATCTCAAAAAACAAAATTATAAAATTACATTAAAAAATTATAAAATTACACAATATAAAAAAATATAAATCATCTGAAATAGTATAAATTCAGATTATTTCGAGTTGTATTCATGTACCTAAATTTGATATCCAAACCAATATCATTAAATTTGTAGTCTTAAAATTCAAATTAAACCGCAATCCAAAATTTTTCATTTGATTTGGTTCAAATTGATTGAGTTGACCCGACCCGTGAATACCCCTAAATTGCCAGCCTGTCAGCTGCCTAAAAATCAAAATCTGCCACCTTCTTGCATGGGTGAATAATATAACTCCAAAACTGTACAAGCAGCGTTGCTCTTGGACATAATACACGCGTGCCAAAAGAGAAAGATTTGACAAATCAATCAAAATAGAAAGAGGAAAGGAGAAGGTCCCCCCGTCTTTTATTCTCCGGTATCAGTACATGAATCTACACTGATGACAAGGTGGACAAAAACCATTACAACTGTTCTCGTCGGCCAAAACTATTACAAGGTTAAGGTAGTATAAACAACGGTTAGAAAGTCATATATGAAAGCCAGACACCAGTGGAAGTAGCTTAAGAAGCAGCAGCTAAAGGAGGAGGCGGTGGTGGAGCAGCTCCATCTAAGAAACTGGGAGATTTTTCAGAGGAATCTTCTCGCACTTCATCATCTTCTTCTTCCTCAGCGTCCCAAAGAAAATGAGCGTAGGATGCCAGAACATAACTACAAAACAAAGCAGGCGTTTCGTTAATTCACAGAATGAATATAAACAGCAATTATCGTAGTACCATATAAACATTCTATGAAAAACAGAGATTTTTTTTTTTTACAATAAACCTAAAACTGTATACAAATTACCCAAACCCCACCACCAGACCGAGCCAAGTGAGTTGATTAACAAAATTTTCTGCTTTTCTATACCAGAGTTTTTTTAACCTTTATTCAAGAACCCATTTCAAATAGAAATGAATTTTGGTATGAAAATTGTGTCAGCTAGAAATGATATAAACTTGGACAATTCAACGCAAATAATACTCGATGATTTGAAGTATTCAATTCATGTAATCATTTTATTCCAAATAAATTTCCTTCAATTAATTACACACTATAAAAGTTTTTATACAATTAATAAGACTTTTAAAGTAATTATTAAAAAAAAAAAACAAGAATCATACCATATTTAGACAATCTACTAATCACTACATTCTAAGTAAATCCATTACGTATTCGATGTCCCGAACACACCAAACATATATATGATTAATGAATAATCTCAACACCAACCAAGGCTTTTATGTTTCTTACCAGTCATCTGGAGCTGCTTTAACCGCTTGATCAAAATAAGTCTCAGCACGCGAAGCATCCTTATGGCTCTCCCATATCAAGTCTGCATACATGGACAGCACGTTCCCATCATTCGGATTCGCCAAAATGGCTCTCCCACAATACTCCTCTGCTTTCACATAGTCCCCTCGAACCTGCCATCACCGCAAACCGTGAACAAGTTTATTTCCCATCCCTGAAAAGACAGTAACAACTCAAATAGAAATCACCTTCACGTCACGTACCTCTTTCAAGTACCTCGCGTAGTTGCCAAGAAACAGAGGGTTCCCGGGATTGGCTTCGATCATCGTCCGGTAATACAAGTCCGTGCTATCATTCCCGTTACTCGAGTCCCAGAACCCCGACCCTCCGCCTTCACCGCTGTCCCATCCGCCGCCGCCGCCGTCGCCGCCTTCGTCGGACTCGGAGAAAGAAAACAGAGCGGAGCCAAGCGACGCAGTTTTGGAGGGCGCGGAGAGATCCGTCTCCGACAGCGCCCTCGTCAATCTGTTCGCGGAGGAGTCGACCGGCGAGAGCGAAGTCGACGACGCGGACAGCGTGAGGGAGCGCGTCCGCCGGATCCGGTGAAGGATTTCGGGCTCGTGAGGGGACTCCTTCGGGTTCGGGATGCGCGAGTTCAGAATCGGCGTCGACGAGCTTCGCAGAAGCACTGTCGTTGTTGTCATGGGTCTGAAATAACGGCTAAACCCGACAGAGAAGAGAAGAGAAGAGAAGAGAACGAACGAACACTCGCTGACTCGCGTGTCAGAGTGGAGAGTGGCGACTGTTTTTTATAGAGGGACGCGGGAGTTGATTCTTCATCGAGTGGGGCCCTTTCGTTTGGCCCCGAGCGGAGGGGTGTTCACGTGATGTGGGGCCCGTTGTGAGATTTGGAGCCGTCGGATCGGGGTTGGACGGTGGTGATGTGGGAAGAGATTGGGTGTGGGGAGTGGAAGAGAGAGAGAGTGGAGATTTTTTTAAAGGGACGGGTGAGGCTGGGAAACGTTGCGGTCGCCTTCGTCGGCTATGTTATGGGTCTTGGTTCAGCACCGCCGCGGGAGATTGTTGTGGGTCCCGCTCTCCTATTAACCATTTCATGCCTGAGGACATTCACGTCATTGCGTGCTTGATAATTGTATTATGGACTCTTTCCTGCTGTCGAGATATTTTATATTTTATTTTCTTTCATAGACAAGGCACTGTCGATGTTAATTTCAATCCTCATGTTAATTAATTAATATTGGCTTACTGCTTACATAAAACGTAATAAAGAAAGAAAGACATTAATAAAAAACATAAACTAGTATGATGTTAATATATAATAGTAGTAGTAATAATAATAATAACAAATTTTGATGTATAATAATTTTATTATTATTTTAAGATTTAACTCTACTAAAATAAGGAGATATATTTTAGAATATAAAGTAGATTCACATTCGATTAAAAAATTAACAGTTAAAATTATAATAAAATCAAATATATATATATATAAAAATTTAAAATTGATTATAATATCCACTGTTGATTTTTTAATTAATAGTTATTATTATACTTTATTGCACACCCCTTCACTATGTGACTTTTGCTTGAATTACTATTTTCGAACGAGTACTAAAGGGCCAAGGTATAATTCTTAAATGTTGTATAGCATGTTATTGTAGCGGATCAATGTCACAGACCACTAATCGATATGGAATCCGTGAACTGAATTGTTCATAAACGAACAGCTTGAAGCATGTAATATTACTACCTTGTCTTTAGAAAAATGCTATTTGTTACGAAAAGATTTTCGTATCAAACACACTAATGCTTTGTTTGGTTAAGTGGAGAGGAGGGAGGAGAAATTTTTGAATTTTTAAAAATTTAGGTGATTTAGTTGAGTGGAAATAAGTGAGAAATTTTTAAATTTTTTAGTTGGTCTCACTACTTATTTTTACTATATTTCCCATCTACTTTTATTCACTTCTTTACCTTTCTCTTATTTCTTATTTATTTTTCATTTATTTCTCTCCTACCAAACAACTTAAAATTTCAAATTATTTTTTATCTATTTCTCACCTCTTAACTTATTTCTTACTTATTTCTTTTCTATTTATTTCTCTCCTTTCTACTAAACAAAGGCTAAGGGCTGATTTTTGCCAAATTTCATTTTTTATTTTTTTATTTTTTAAATTAATATTTGTTTTAAAAAATTAATAACACTCCACATAGCTGTTCGTACTTTTTGTGCGTTTTCTTTTCGTAGTATATAGAAGCTCTCTTGTCTTTAATAATTTATTTGCATTTTGTGTAAATCTTTCGGGATTTAACGGACTCTTGCTAATTATTGTTGAGACAATAGAACTGTAAGATTTTTTATTAGAACCCAGGAGCTTAAAGAGGAGGATGGAGAGAGAGAGGGGGGTGGGGGTCCAAAATCTTCTGAAATCGTGTGTAATTAATTATTTAAATTTAATAGATAATTAATTAAATTTGGAAATTAAATAAAGCCGTTTGAAAAACTGAGAGAAGCCTACCCTCAAAAAAAAAATAAAAATCGGATAGATAAAGACCAAGACAAAAAAATGAAAACAAAAACACAAAATATCTGATTTTCAAATAAAATTAGTATTTTAGCATATACATTATATGGAATAAATGTTTATTTTATATAAATAAAATTTGTAATAAATAAATACTTTTAAATATATAAATTATATTATAATTAAAATTTGTAACAAATAAATATTTTAGAATATATAAATTATGTTTTAGATTTATGATAAATAATTTATATTGTGATACAATATTATTTTTAATTATTAGTAATTTAAAAAATATATATATTGAAATTCAAGTTAAAACTAAATATATTAAAAATAATAGATTGAAAGAGGTAAGAGGTGAAGAAAAATCCCTAAAAATGCTTTTGTTGAATAATGGCAGCTAAAAATGTTGTCGTTCAAGATAGTTATTTTAATTTATATAGAGAAAGAGGGATATCATATGCACGTTAGGAGCGTATTTAAATTTTGAAGACAATACACACACACACACACATATATATATGAAGAGAAACTCTTGGTAGAATTACTTCACTCAATAACTCCTGGTATATATTAAATTTCAATGATCCAACCATTGATTGAAAGATTATATTGAGTAGATCAAATCTACAAATTTTTATAAAGTTTGAAAACTATTTAATACTTCATTAAATTGATTCAAATTGACGTATAATATGTTTTTCTAAATTACAAGAAAATGTCGATTATAAGATTAACTAGTTACAAATATCCGATTTACCTAAATTTTGGTGTGCATGACTATTGACATAATATCAAAATATTCAACGGTTAGATCATTGAAATTTAATACATATAAAGAGTTATTAAGTGAGTAACTCTGTCAAAAGTTACTCTTGGAATAACTTGATCTTCACCCATATTTGAAATTGGTTTATAATATTCAATTACAACTTGTTAAATTATTCAGTTGATATTAAAAGAATAAGAGGAGATATTAGATGCATATTAGAAGCGTATTTGAATTTTGAAAATAAAATATACATATTTGAAATTAATTTCTGATATCCAATTATAGCTTGTTAAACCGTTCAGTTGATATTTAAAGAATAAGAGGATATACCAGATTCATGTTAGGAGAATGAAGTTCACCTCTTCATGAAAGGAGAGTATTCAAATGAAAGGAAATGTGAAGGAGAGTGAAAGCCTGAGGAAGCAGACAGTTTTACATGTTTATATATAGAGAGATTTTAATTTAAAAAATTTCAAAGATCAATTAATGCAAAAAAAAAAAAAAAAAAAAGTCTATGGGACAAATCAGCAATTTGCACTACATTAATGCCTACCATCACGTCTTTTATAGTTTACTAACTTGTTTGTAAATTTAAAATACAAAGTGATTTTTTTAAAAGACTACAGGCATTCTTATACTTAGGGTTCAAATTCAAGACAACTGGTTAAACTAAAACAATCCACACCAATTGATTCATGTATTTGGTGGTAATACAAAGTGATTCTTAAAGCTTGAAAACATGTAAAACCAAATATTATGTGAATTTAAACTTTTAAAAAACTCAACCTCATATGCAACATAGGTAAAAAAAAAATTGCGTAATGTTCGGGGGGGAAAAAATGTAACGCGGCAATTCTTAAATATTGCGTAATGTTTCGGTTAAACGAGGCATGTTTATATAATACTACACAACTTTTGCATAATATATGTGAAAATGAATTATGTAACCTTATACATTCTTAATGGATAATTTTAACAATGTTACGTAATTAGATGATACTCTTGGAGAAGTATGTGTTGAGCATTATGACGTCAGTTTTAAGATGTTTTGAGTTAGTCTCAGCGTTGTAAGTTAATCTTTGCAAAAGTGATTTGATGGGAAGAATGTTGAAGACTCCTTCTTATCTATGTAAGAAGATAGGGGTGTTTTTGGATTAGATTGGTTTGGGTTTACGAAAAAAAATAAAATTTAAACTAATTATATTTAATTAGATTGGTTTGATTTGAGTTTTGAAAAAAAAAAAAAGCCAAATTAAAACCAAACTAATTCGATTAAGATTTAGTTTGTTTGGTTTGAGTCATCAAATTATGATAACAAGTAAATAATTATATTTTTTTCAAGTTTTTATCTTTGTTTATTGTCTATTTTATATAAATTATATTAATGCAAGACAAAAATATTCCTTGATTTTTAATAACTAATTATTTATTTTATTCAATATTCAATTTTTTCTATAGTTATCACTTTACATATATCATTAATTTCTTTATCCAAAATATAATAAAAAATTACATAATAAACATGATTATATTAAGACACTAGGTAACACTAGATAAGATCCTAAGAAAATCAAAACGAATGAAAAAGAAAGGAAAGACAAAAGTAGAAGAAAATTAAAGTTTTAAAGTTTAAATATATTAATCTAAAATATAAATATAGTTGATTGGTTTGAATTGAAAAACGATTAATTTGAGAATCAAACCAATTATAATTGGTTTGGTTCAAACTTCAAATGAAAAGAAATAATTAATCAAATCAGTTTAAACCAATTTAATTGGTTTGATTTTGATTATCGAGTTCATCAAGTCAATATGATTTGGTAAAACACCCTTAACAACAAAAACCTTGAACTGAAAATTGAGAAATGTTCCTTTTAAATATCTTAGCCTCCTAGTTGGTGCTAATCCAAGGAAATTCTCCACTTGGTAACTTCTAACTAATGCTATTTGTCATAGGCTAAGCTTTAGGCAAAATAGATATATTTCTTTTAGAGGAATGATTGTATTGATTAATTCAGTATTAAGGAATATTCCTATCTATTATCAATCTTTTTTAAAATGTCGGTTAAGGTTTCAAAAGTGATTATTCAGATTCAAAGGAATTTCCTTTGGGCTGGTACTAAAGATTATATAAAGCTTCTTTGGGTAATATGATCTAACATTTGTAAATCAAAAAGAAAGGGAGGATTGGGAATTAGGAATCTTTCTTTGTTTAATTTAAGCCTCCTTAGTAAGTGGAGATGGTGTTTATTGGTAGAAAATGAAATTCTATAGAGAGAAGTTAGGGTGGCAAAATACGATCATTTGATTAGTATCGACCCCAATATTTCGTTATCAGATTTCCTTCTCATTCATTGGCATAGTAGAAGAATCCATATCAATTAGGCATATGTAGTGGCTCAGGGTCAAATTAGTTCAATGAAGGTGGGAGAAAAAAAGAGTGGGGAATAAGGCGTTAGTTTCTTTTTGGAATGGAGTTTAGTTGGGCCTTCTTTTCTCTTAAGCTTTTTCGAGGCTTTACTCAATTCTAGATGATAAAATGGTATGGAAACAAAAATGGGTTCCTAGTTTGATGATCTTTGGGTTTGGAATGTTAAGTGGACAAAGAGTCTCTTTTCTTGGGAAAAAGTCATTTGTCTAAAATTTCTAATATGCTAAATTCAGTGTACTTGTTAGGAGATATGATAGGTGGATTTGGATGGTTGAAAATGTCGGAGTGTATACAGTTAAGTCTACCTAGGAATTTTTAAGTGAAAAATATTTACATTTTGGAACTCCTTTTGGTTTTGAAGGCTTTTGTCCTTGATAAGCCATGGAAAAGCTTTGCAGCCCCTAAGGTTATTGTGTTCTCTTGGCAATTACTTCTGAGTAAAATCTCAACTCATGTTAATTTGTCTCAAAGAGGGATTATTGGTGATGATAATGCTATTAAATGTTATTGTGTGAGTTGTAACCTGAAATTGGTTCCCATTTGTTTTGTCGCTGTGATTTCTCTTTTCAAGTATGGTATATTATTTTTGAGTGGTTAGGGTTGTATTAGTTATATGGTATATTATTTTTGAGTGGTTAGGATTGTATTAGTTATGACATGGGATCTCTTTCAATTGTATTCATGTTTTTCTCTATTAGGTTCGGCTTAAAGATAAAAATGGTTTGGCTATGGTTTGGCATGTTGTATTGTGGTCAATCTGAAGCTTAGAAATAGACGTATCTTCTCAATTATAAAGTTAATTTCTCACATCTTATTGATAGGATTAAGGTTATGTGGTGAAAATGTTTTTTGGAAAGATTTAAAAGGAGCCCTTATCTTTATATTAATGGTATCTTATTCCTAAAGAATGTGTCTTGAAAAATAGGTTGGTGGGAGTGGAGTTCAATTTTAAAATTTTATGTATAAGAATAATTTGTATACGAATTAGAATATCTCTTGTACTTTTTGCGGTAAATTTGGTTTTGCTCTTAAAAAAAAAAAAACAATGTTATGTAAGTTCAAAATTGCTATGCCATCTTCTGTATAATTTTAAAATAAAATCTTAAATATAACTACATATTATATTAATACACAAATGTCGTGTGGGTTGAAGGCGTAACGTTGAATGCCACATAGTAACTCTTAAAAAATAAACGCTGATTTACATATTTAATTAAACATGGTCTTTCTATAATATACTGGGCGGCTTATGTGTGTCACGTTTGAAAAATGAATTGCTGTACCTAACATTTTATATTCACAACTTTGTGTTTAACAGTTTGTTATGCAGCTTTAAGAATTTCTACGCAATCATTTATATGATGTATGCAGACTTCTACAACCTTAGTTAAATACGCTACAGAGTCTTCTTGTAATATTACAAGACCTTACGTCAAGTAAATTTTCATTTATAGTTTCTATTCAAATGTTATGACGTGACCTGAATTGTTATACAACTACTACGAAGACAACATGACCCTTTCTTTATTCACAAGAAAAATATTAATGCCAAAAAAAAGCTAAAGGTAAAAAGACAAACAATCAATTTGTTGTTAATATGTTAATGTATTATAGTACTGACGATGATACTCTTTTATGTTGTTAATTATGTGTGGCTTTGGCTCGAATTACTGTTTTCAAATGAATATGTTATATTGTTATAAAAGGCCATGGATCAATTCTTGAATGTTGGATATAGCATATTTATAATTACACGAAGGTCATAAGTAGAACTATAGAAGGTCACATACATAGGCCAATTCTTGAGCATTGTGTCACATAAATAAAAAATATTTATAATTTTTTTATTTTATTCGTCTAAGTATTGTAAAAATTGTTTTTCTTTTCTTTTTGCTCATAATATCTCAGCATTTAAATAAAGATTTAGTGAATGTAAGAACCACAAAGCTTCAATCTATTTAAAGCTATAAACAGTGCTGCAGGCCCGAAGGATCCATCGAAGAAAAAAAAAATCTCCTAATTGTGTGGTAGAAAGATTCCGTGTTATTGGCTATCAATCAAATTCAAGCACCAAACGCACTCGCTCATGTCGACATGCACAAAGCAATACAGATTTCTCCAATGGAGTACCGAGAAGGAGGAAAACATCAAACAGTACATATCATTAGTGTGTGTTTTGGCTTTTTCAACATAAAAGTTATTGATTAGGGATTACTATTGGACAGTGAATAAGAGATTCTTGTGTGTTGCCTAACCTCAATTATTGGTGAAGTTAGAAGGACCCTAAAATATCGTGCCGCCTTATAACAGAAAAAAAAATTAAATCAAGACAAGGAGAACTTGTTAGGAGACAAATAATCTCTTAACAGTATTTTCCATCTTAGCAATTATTTCAAGTTCATCACATGGATGCTAGAATATTAAAGTTTAGAAGAAAAGAGTAGAGATATAAGGTCCCTCACTTGATGATGATCAATAGAAATAGATGAACTCAAAATGGTGGGGGAGAATTTGCTCCAAGCTTGCTCCAGCTGAAGAGTAAGTGGGATAAAAAAAAATGCTCCTTTATTGATGTTTTAGACAAAGCTTACGGTGGAGGGAAGGGGTTCCATTTGGTTTAATGGGTATTAGGATCTTTTTTTTTTTTTTTTTTTACGTTCTGCATGTGTAAGGAAAATATCAAGGGGTTTAAAAGTTAAAAAAAAGCTAACGTAAAAATTCAGGGGGTCTTGAGAAAAGACCCACGTACGCTTCCAGGGGTCTTTGAAAAAAAAAAGGTAACGTGCAAATTTATTCAAGGTGTCCTCCCCCTCCCGCCCCCCCCCCCCTTTGTTGTTTTAAAAGAAGAAAACGAAGTCGAGGGAGGTTTAAAATCAATGTGTAATCCAGGGACTTATAAAACCAATATTCTAATAGGTAATGCGTTGATTTGAATGTTGGGCAATGGTGGGTTATGGGTGGCCGGCCAAGCAAGCCCACTTTTGGGTAATTTGACTTTTGAAAAAAAAATTAGAAATGGTTAAGGTGATTTACTAAAAAAGGGAAGATAAGGTTTAACCAAAATTGATAAATTAAAAATTAATTTACCTTGAAATAGGTGCTAATTATTTAGAAAAATGTGTTAATGACACATTAGAATTGATTCATGATAAATTTTTGACTACTTATTCATTTACATAGTGTAATTTTACACTGATAGTGTATAATTAAAATTCTAGTTTAATTAGAACCTCATTGAAAATTGTCACATAAAATCATACAAAGTATTTTAATTAAATTTTCTCAATAAAACTAAATTAAAATTTTCTCTTGTAATTAATTTCAGTCACTTTTAAATCACACATTAAGAAAACACAGTGTTACACTCTCTAAGCATGCCACCAACTTTACTAACACCACAACAACCTACCATATTTGGACTAAAAATCATGAGTGGAAGAAGAAAATGAAGAGAGGAAGATGAAAGGAGATTTCGTGTAGCGTGAAGAGAAAGGAAAAAGAAAATAACTTATCTTCGTGAAGAGATTGAAGAAAGAATGAAAAAATTGAGCTTGGAATACTCTAAAATGGTGGAATATGTGAGGGTCTTGAGCTTGCTTGATGAAACTTGAAGCAAAAAATGGTGTCTAAAGAGGGGAAGGGGTGTTCGGCCAGTAGAAGAGGAAGAGAGAAATAAGATGGAGTTGGAGTCAAGAGAGAGAGAAAGAGAGTTAGGTGGGAAATGACTTTAGTTTTAGGGTTTCTAACCTTTAAAACAATTTAGCATTGCTTTTGAAATTTGAAATAATGAAATAAAGGGATTAAAATGAATTAAGGTTCCCACCTAGTTGCCTTAGAGCTAGACGGACCACTTAGGAGACCAATCCTAAGGCTTGATTCAAAATTTAGCATAAATGGAATAAGCTTTAGACATTTGACCCAGGGTGTAAGTTTTGTGCTTAACCATTTTGGTATAAGTTCACTATTAACCATGTTTAATGTGTTCATTTGTCTCATTAGGTTACATAAGATGAATGGAGGGTAAAATGGTAATTTATTGAGTATGGTGAGTGGTATTGAATGTATCTCAACTTTGAAACTGCTCATCATAGAACGTGCATCTAATATCAAACAAAATAATATTATTTTATTCCAAACTGTCAAAAACACTTCAAAATTTTCCAAAAGATTAATCACAATTAATAATTACTAATCATATTAATCTCCACAAGAATTTTGACTATATGTTCACAAAATTCAGTATAATCTTTTTATTATCTAGTTCACAACACAATGTAAGTTTCAATTGAACTAATAACTGAAACATACCTAGAAAATCACATAAATTCTAATTGGTTAAATTTTATGATTTTATTGATATTTTCACTTATAAATAACGTAAACCAATTTAATTAAGCAAAGATAGAAAACTGAGTGATACAAAAGAAAAACTCATATTGGAACGAAATAGGGAGTTACCTAAAATCAATTGAAAGAGAATTAGAAAGTTAGAGATCATGTTGCAAAATGTGCAACATTGATGGATGATAAATCTATATTTATGTAGATTTATAAAGCAAGTTCACATGATTTTTGCATTAACTCATTGGAAATTTTTGAGAAAATAGACCATTAATGAAGGATTTCATGTGATGTGTGTTTCTAAGATTTTTATTTAAAATTACATGAATTGTCTTAATTTTGTTGAATTTTATGTAGGAAGTTAGTTGAGCAAAGAAAAGAAATCCAGTCCACAGCTATAGAGGAGTAATATACTTATCAAGTGGGCTTAAAAGAAGCATATAAGCACAAGAACGGGCAAAAAGGAGACTTTAAGCACAAAATGGAGTGCACAAAGTTGCACCCGCCCGGCGGGCCTTGCCCTGGAGGTATTCCGCCTGGCGGGTTGGATAGCCCGCCCGGCGTCAAAGCGAAGCGAATTCCGAAAAATCGCCCAGCGGGTTTCCAACCTCGCTGGGCGGGTCCGAAATCCAAGTTTTAATTTTATTTGAATTTTTAATGGACCTAGATTGGGCATAATGAACCGAGGTTAAGTCTTCTACTTCAAATTTCTGAAATGATATTAAAAAGGGCAAGGAGCAAAGCACAAAAAGGGGGATTACTGTCTTATCTTTATTCTTTCCTTAATTCTTCCTTTTTTTTGCTCTTTGGCTTCTGGAGAAGGATTCTTGAGGGGCAATAGGATACTCAGAGTCAGAGACTGGGGAAAAACCTTTTTCTGTAAAAGATTTCTTCTTCTCTTTCCTTTGATGTATATCTTCAAAATTATGATTTCTCTTCTTGCCATGAGTAGCTAAATTTCTTGTTAGGGTTGTGGTGTACTTATTATTTGGAACCCCTAAATGTTTAATTTTAATTGAATTCTTGTTTCTATTCAGTCAATTAGATTGCTCTACTGTTTTTATTTTCTTACTTGGAATTTATCATCCCTTGTATGATTCGAATCAATTAATTGAACGGTGGCCGTACCGCAATTAATTGGTAGACGTGTAGGGTAATCAAATTAGGTTTTGTCGTATGATCAACCTTCATTCCTAATTTCCAATTGGATTAAATAATTAATTTAATCCTCACCCTTTTATCCCTCATGCCTTCCTAGGGTTTTAATATCTCACATGATCAACTAGGAAATTAACTTAGAAAGGACTATTACAATTTATGACCAACAATTGACAATAAAATTCGTAGGGGAATATTGGTAATTGACGGATAGTAAGAGGTTCAATTAAAATTAGATGTGAAGGAACTTAAGAGCACAAAGGAAACCACAACCCTAAGCCTATTTTTCTCTAAATTTTTCTCTACTTACCATTGTTTGTTTTATAATTCCTATTTCACGTTTATCATTATTGAATCAACCCAGTACCTATTTAATTTTACCTAAACAATATAGAATCTCTGGAAACTAGTAATCACCATTTAGTCCTTTGGGTTCGATATCTGGACTCACGTCCTTTTGTTACTACTGCGATAAGGGTACGCTTGCCCTTGAGCGTATTTTTAACCCATCAATGGAGTACTTAGAGAGTAGTTTTGGATGTTCTATTTTATATTTTATTTTACCTTTGGACCTTGTTTAGAAACTTTTCAATTTTATTTTATATTATGAGTCTTAATTAAAAACTATTTTAATTTTATTATGTGTTAAACCCAATTTCTAAACCCTGATTATAAAAAAGGGTTTAGAAACATTAATGGGAGACTTTTTGCCACTTTTAGACCTCTTTTATGATGACTAGGTCAAAGCTTTCCTCTATCTCTTCTACTTTTCTTCCTTTTCTCTTTGTATTTTTCATGTCTTCCATGAGGAACTAAATTTCTTTTCTAGTCTAAGGTTAATCAAAACCTAGTTTTTTTTATGGTTGTGAGGTCTAATTGCATTGTAAACCATGAATTAATTAGAGATCACTTTAAATATGACTTTTGTTAGGAAATACAAAGGGCGTAAAACACCGGGAAGAACTATATCAATGGGCTATGAGCTAACCACACAAGTGAACTTAACACTACATCGAACCTAAAATCTTAAGGCATTGGGTTTGCAGGTCTTTTTCACTTATATGTTGCTCAGCTTATTTATTCCTATCCAATGTAGAACTTCATATTCACACTTGCACTCCAACAATCTTCCTCTCAAGTGTGAGTCTCTTTCACATGGTATACTCCCCTTTAAGCAGAAGCCTTTTCCGTCCACAAGTATTCATAGCGGCCCTTAAAACTTAGCTATTGCCGCCAATATGCTCTAAATACTTGCATCGCTATTATGACCCCTAGAACTTAAGCATTGCTATCAATATGCTCTAGATACTTACACCACTTAGAGCTTAGCCATTGTTGCCAATATGCTCTAGATACTTGCACCATTGTTAACTCACATCAACGAGACATGCTAGGAAGATTTTTGATACAAAGGATTTCCATGCATAAATCCATACATAAATTCACCACCAATTCTACTACTATTTTGAGTCGATTACTGATGAATCCTCATCTCATGATGTTTTAATGCATGATTCATGTGTAAATACTCAAGAAAAAACTTTATAAAAAGAAGAAAATGTTGAAAAAACGACAAAAATAGTTTACTTTTTTTGATTATAAATAAATTAGTTTAGAAGGAATCTTTCCACACTTTTGTGGGTAAAATAAAGCAAAGTTCTTGCATTTGGTAGTGTAATGTTTGAGATGATAGATGGCATCCTATGTCAAGTGAAGCTAAAGAAGAGGCTTTCCACAAGAAGCTTAGCGTTAGACATTGGAAGTATATTGGAAACGTTGTGTTAGATGTTGGAAGCACTAAATTCTTCAACTAGATCTGCGCCTGAGATGTCGCAATGCTTGGAAATGCCAAATCAGACGCCAAAACATCAATTCCATGCTAGTACCACTATTTGGCGTGTAACTGATTGAAGCCTGTCCATTTTAAATCATAGCTCAACGTCCTAGACGCTTAGCTAGCATGGGATGCTAATGGTATTTTACTGACAGTGTAAAACAGCTTTACTAACGTGTTTGGGCCCATTTCACTTCATATAAAAGTCAATGAAGGCTCATTTGCTAGCTAGTAAGAGGTCGTTGGAAGATGTTCTTCACCATCACTTACCCTGATCTTTAGGGTTTTTTTCTCATCTCACCATTGGAGCTTCATCCCTTGGAAGAGAAGTGTGAAGATCCAATGTATTCACCATTTCCCTTTGCCATTTCTATCTTGTATTGCTTTTTATCTTTCTCATTTTTCTCTATTTTGGTTTAATTAGTGTTTGATGAATTTTGTGGGATTCTTTTGTATAGATCTTTTAATTTAATACAGTTCCTTATGTTTTTTAGTAATAAACTCTATGCTTAATGTTTTTTCATGGTAACTCACTGTTGAGAACGATGTCAACGCACGCATGATGCGAAATCATATTCGAGTGGTTTGAATCAATGCTTGATTAATGTGTCTTAAGTTGAGTCTAGGAATAGTCCTTCGTAAGACATGTGTTCTTGAGGATTTCAATCTTAATTCTTGATTTAAGTTTTAATAGATCATGCGGAAGCAAGGTATTGAACTTAATGCATAGAAATCTTCGCCAAAGAATTGGGTCAATCTACTTTTGAGATACTTGAACTTCAAAACCATGTCATTTTGTGTTAAGTTAGGGAGAAATGCTTGGGATAACCACAAAAGGAGTTAAATTGCTAATTATACCTTTTGTCAATATAAAATTAATTAAAAACCAAAAACATAGTAGTAGATTTTATTTTCACATTTTATTTCTATTAGCAATTTTTGGTGTGAAAACGCAAATATATTGTCTGCCTGATAGTTGAATTGGAAAATTTTACGTAAATCCCTGAGAAGAATGATACCCTACTCATTAGAATTTTTACTACTTGTTCGACAAGTGCACTTACTGTAAAAGATGTTTTGCAATTGAAATTGATAAATATATACTTCACACATAGAGGTGGCAAAATAGGCTACCTAGCCCATTGTAGGCTGACCCGATGTGGGCCACGAGTTATAACAGGTTGGGTCAAAAAGGCCCAGATTTTATTCAGTTTCTTAATTTAATGCCCAAGCCCGGTCCTATGTGGGTTACAGGCTTTTCCAGCCAGCCTGTCATTTTTCTTTTTTTTTTTTCTTTTTTTGGTTGAACTTTTTATTTTTCTTCAAAATTCAAGATTAAATATATTGTGATAATTATTTTTATTGACATATTTATTTAAGTGTAATAAATAAAATATAAATAATTATTTTATTATATTATTACATTTATAAAAAGATTGGAATGTGATATTATGATAATCAGTATGATTGTTTTTAATACAAAAAACACTAATATATTATAACATAATCTTGTTTATCATTTTATAAAAGTTACAATAAAAGTAGTTATATATTTAATGATTTATGCAAATGAGCTTATAAACAATGCAATGGTCTTATACCATTGTAAATATAAGCAACTTAAAAAAAAAAAAAAATTAATACATGTATTGTAATTCTATAAGTAGCCTATGCCAAATAAATTAAATTTCAAAAGTCTCCTAACATCTTAAATACATGTAATTCAAAAAGATAAAATATAATTTAGAATCATATACTATAAACATATAAGTAGCCTTTGTCAAAATCAAATATCAAAGCTTATGTCAAAAAAATGAAAGTTTGAGGCAGTGAATTAGTTACTATTCTTAGTCCCTTAAACTTTTCTTAATCTCATTTTCTCTTAATAAAAATAAAAAAGCAGGTAGCCTGAACCCAATTGGGCTAGCCCAGTTCGAGCCTGATTATGACATGAGCTTTATCATATATGGCTAAAAAGGCTTGCATTTTGTTTGACCTCAAATTTAGAGCCCAAGTCCTATTTTGCCACCTCTATTTACACATACTGTATTTGAAACCTCAACAATCACCTAGCCGATCCATTAACTCTAATACCACTTGTTGGGAATACAAACAGGGTAAAACACCAAGAAAAAACTCCATCAATGGGCTACAAGCCAATCACACAAGTGAATTTAATTCTACATTTAACCCAAAACCTTAAGACATTAGGTTTGCGGGTCCTTCTCATTTATATGATGCTCAACTTGCTCATTTCTACCCAATGTGGGACTTCATATTCACACTTGCACTCCAATAACTTTTAAAATAATTATTGCAAAAATCAACAATCTTATTATATATGATAATGCATGATTACATGACATGTAAAAAACTTTAACATTATCAATATATTTTAATAAAATTCATACAAAATAATTACACACGCAAACACACATATATTCAATCTTTTTTTAATAGTTTTGTCTTCATAGAAGTTAAATACACAATATTATTAATCTTAAACACACACACATATTCAATTTTTTAATTACATTTTTCTCTTCAGAGATGTTAAATACAAAATATTATTAATCTTAAACGTATGTTTTGTTCTTTGAAATATAATTTAGTTTTGTTTTAGTCCCAAATTTATTTTTAATCCCTAAATATAACAAAAATTATGCAATATTGGTCTTTAACTAAGGGCTAAAACTATATCATTATGTTAAATATAAAAATAAAAAAATAATTTTTATAGGTTTAAATATGTTTTTAGTCCTGTAAAATAAGTGAGTTTTGATTTTGGTCCTTAAAAAAAAAATTGGCTTTTCATCCCTCTAAAATTTTAAACAATTATTTTTGGTCCTTATAAAATGAGTAAATTTTGGTTTTAGTTCTCATAAAATATTTTTCTTTGATTTTCATTCCTCAAAAATCTGTAATCAATATTTTTTTGTCCTTAACATTCATTTTAAGATACATAAATAGCATTCATTTTGGGAATTTAGAAAATATTTTAAAGGTGTCACATGCTGACATAGTACTACAGACATTAGTAAGTCTTGCATAGGATGGTTACTTGACTTTTTGTTAAACATTTAAACAGTTAATAAGTGTTATATGATAATAAAAACCAAAAATAATAATTTTATATTTTTGAAAGATGAAAACTAAAGAAAATTTTTTATAAGGACCAAAATCAAAGTTCACCTATTTTATAGGGGCTAAAAATATATTTAAGCTTTTTTATATAAATTAAAACCAACAAAATTATCTGTTTAGGATAAAAACTTATTTAAATTATAATATTTATTTATTGAATGAAACATAAGTTTGTTAGGACCAACTTAATCGACGTGTAAAAGATTATCAAAATGTAGCTATGAGTAAACATTATTTTTTTAAAGAGGAAAACGTGATGATAATTGATAACCATCTAACATCCTAAGCTATTTCAGCTTGAGGGGAGGTCTTAACCTCAAATACTAAATACTTTGACAAAAAATATTTTATTCCGTGGATGGAAAAGGATGGAATGATAGGTTAGGTTGAGTGTGTGTTTGGGTGAGCGTCGATAAAATTGATTTTGAATGAAATTAATTTTACTTAAAATTGATTTTGAAGTGATGTGATTTATGTTTGAATGTTTTTACTCTAAAAACAAGTTAATAGTCAAATTCAGTATAAATTTTTTGATTCAACGCAAAAGTTATCTAAAGTTGCTTCAACTTAAAATTAATTCTGGAATCAAAATTAATTTTTTAATGTAAAATCAAACATGTAAATATTTATCTAAAATCACGTTAACTGCTACTTCAACATGATTTTGGAGAATCCAACGTGAAACCAAAGCACTGAATAATATAATTAATGGCGTTTTATATGATTACAAATCTGATCCTCAGAAGGAGAATAAGAGGTAAAATATTAAAAACAATAGAAAAAAAATGTCACGAATGAACACGTGCAAAAGCGGAAAAACAAATGAATTACCATATGCGGTAGTAGCATTCTGCTCTCCTTCCAAGTTCCAACTCTTTTTTACCAGAAAATGCAGCATGGAACATCTTTTCCAAACTAACATTTCTGAGTTTCAAGTCAATGGCTGCTCCAATACGATTCAATAAAGTCAGATGTTCAACTAGTTGCAAAAAGAAAGAAAAGGACAGCATAGCACCTTTGCCTTTGACATTAGATTGCATAATTTATTATCCTTCTAGCATATACCTTAATTTTATATTGGTTAATGAAATATACAAAATTTAAATTTTTTTTAGTCCTTATAAAATGAATGAATTTAATTTTAGTTTTATAATTTTTTCATCCTTAAAAAATATGAGATTATTTTTTTTATTGCTGTTGTCATGTCTCATTCATTAATTATTTATGTGTTTAATAGAAGATAAATAACTATCTTAAGTGACATCTACTAGTATTTGTGGTACTATGTCAATATATGACATCTCTAAAAATTTGTCTAGATTTCTAAAATGAATATTGTTTATCTACCTTAAAATAAATTTTAGAAATTAAAATTAGCGATTTTAGATTTTAGAAAGATAAAAATTAAGGATTTTTTTTTTGACAAGAATCAAAACCAAAATTCACTCATTTTATAGAAACCAAAAACAGTAGTTTTAAATTTTAGAGGAATGAAAATAAAGAATTTTTTTTACAGGACAAAACTGTCTCATTTTATACGAATCAAAAACATATTTAAATTAATAATATTTTTGGTACAAGAAAAAAGATATTAAAGCTAATATAAAATAAAGTAAAATAAAACAGAATGATATTAATTATTATTTAGATGATTTAAAATAGGATAAATTATTTTTAATTTTATCTAATATTTTTATTTTCCTTCTCTTTTAATTTAGGGATATAAAATGAAATGAGATTAAACCAATTTATTATTTCTTCACAAGTCATTTTAATTCAATTTATTATTTCTTCACAGTTGACATTTTATGCTATTAGATTTGTTTCCGTACCTAACATTTTATTTATGTACCTAACATTTTATTTAAAGAATTTTAAGGGGCTCTGAAGAGTAAAAGCACGCATGGCCTGAACAATAATAAAGGTACAAACTCAAATAAAACATTATTATGAATTTTTTTGAAAACTAAATTGGAAATAATTATTATTTCAATATGTATTTATAACAAATAATCTTATAAAAAATTAACAATATTTTCAACTCAGCCTTTTAAAATTAACTTAATGAATGGATAATTAGAGGGATATTTATTCATTTTTACTATTTTTTTAAAGAACTTAAACAAAAATTTTCAGAAAAAATCTATTCTCAAAAATCTTACTTTACATTACAAAAGGTGATAATTGATTAAATTACTTCAAAGCTGGCAATTTTCTTAACTTAATTAATACTGCACGAGAAACATTAAAAAAAAAGTTAATTATTTTCTAGTAATTGTTAAAATTGCTAATTTATGAAATTTGACTACAAAAGTTTATTTCAACAAATATTTAAAATTAAAGCACAAAATTTGTAATTTTAGTAAACTAATTAAATGATAGGCAGGGAGCACTATGTTTTTTTAAGTAAAATTATTACTTTACTCTTTTAATTTTATTTTTTTCAGTTTAATCTTTGATTTTTTTATTGAGTCTTTAATTTATTTTAATCTGGTCTCGTTTATGCCAAATTATTTTGTCAATTAGGTTTTTTTTGCTAATTATGACATTTTTTCTACTAGAATTAAATTCAATAACCTAATAAAAAAACAAATTAAAACCTGAAAATAAATAAAAGAACAAAATAAAAAATGATTAAAAATCAAACTAAAATAAAGAATAAAATTAGAGAATTAAAATACTAAATTAGCCCTTTCATTATACGTAACTGTATTTAGGAGTGTTCAGATACAATCCAATCCAAATAAAAATCAAAAACCAATTCAAAAAAACTGCAAATGGATAAAAACCAAATTTTTTTTATTATTTTTACACAACCGATCGGTTCAGTTCGATTTTCAATTTGTATTTGCAAAATCGAATAAATCCAAATTGAATCGATATTTTTAATACACATGTTTTATGTTGCATTTCATGTGTAAGTCACATGCTTTTAATGGTTTTATGCTTTTGTGAGTTTTAATGGGAGCAATTTCAGCAGGCTTTTATGCATGAGTACTTCATATATATTAACGGTTCGTTTGGCAAGAAGGAAAGAAATAGATGAGAAATAAGATAGATAGAAATAGAAAAGATGAACGGAAATAAGTGGAAAATAGAGTGGAAATAAATGTGTTTGATTTAAGAAAAATAAAAAAATAAGAAAAAGATAAATAAGTAAACAGAAATAGGTAAAAAATAAAGCAAAAATAACTAATGGGATCCACCAATTTTTTAAACTTCTCTACTATATTTTTCCTTTGCCAAACTAATTTTTTTTTCAACATAAAGTATATTTCTCTCCTCTTTGTAGTATTTCTTGGTCATTTCTATGCCACCAAACAATAAGGCATGCTTATTAGGCTCACATGTTCTCTAGTGTGTGTGCATATCTCTAGGTTCTTACATGCGTGCATACAGCAGGTTCTTATATATATGTTAATTGAATATTATCTTAAGGCATGTTTATTAGGTTCTCACATGTTCTCTACTATGCCTGCATACATAGAGGTCTTTGAATTGTTTTCCTGCCAGTAAAAGCATAAATAATTCAATATTTAGATCTAAAGGCATCTCATAATTGGAATTAAGAAATTAAAATGTTCGTAAGAATGTATTGATAAAAACTGAATTATCTAATCTAATTCAAACCGTATTTAATTGGATTGAATTGGATCGAATTTTTTAGAGAAAACAATCCAAACCAAACCGAATCACATAGTGTTTTAATTTTTGGATCAGATGATTTTTAACTCAAAACTAATTCAAATTGAACTGTGAACACCCCTACTTGTATTCATAGCTACTATGAAAAAAAAACTCCAATATTAGAACAGTTTGTGCTACTTTTATTAAAAACATGATATTTAGTATGTATACGTATTTTCCCTTTATTTTAATTTTTAAAATATAAAAATAATAAAAACCTATCTAATTAAGTACTAAACAAATATTTAAAATTTACTCATTGTAAACACTATAGTGTGTGTTTGAATTTGAATTAGAAACACACTTATCTTTCTATTTTCATGTCCAAAATAGCAAAAGACACGGAAGCTACTATTTGTAGCTTCTCCTAAATCTATAACCTCGTTAACAAATGTGTTACCAAACACAATATTAATAATACTAGCAAATATCTCACACACTTGACTAATTGTAGTGGTAAAAGAGAGGGGCTATATTTACCATCGAAATTTAAAATTAATTGCATTATTAAAAAATATTTTATTAATACTGAAATTAAATAATATGTAAAAATGTAATAAAAATTTAATATTGATTTAAAATTAATAAAAGTTAATTTCATAATAATTTATAAATAAAATAGATTATTAAAAAGCATATTATTAATTGCGTCAGTCCTTTTATAAATATTTTATTATATTTAGTGCTATTTGAAGATATTTAAGTATTAATTTAGTTAATTAGTTAATTTAAAATATAAAAAGTATCCCAAAATAAAAAAAAACAAATAATTACGTGAAGTTATATTGTTTTTATACATATTTATTTTATAACATCTTTTATAATTAATTTTTTCATTATATCACTAATTTTATGTTATGACTTTTTTTTTTATCTCCACTAAGTATAAAAAACTATAAAATATTGTACAAATATAATCCCTTAATTACCCCGTAAGAAAGGCTAGAGTAGGCAACTAGGCATAAAGTTTATCTTACCAAATGTCAAATTTCTTGTATGGTCACGTTAAAACGAGACGCAAGACGATGGAGACTTGACAATGAATAGACCATTTTGCTTGTCTTTCTCTTATGCGTCTCTTGTTAGAGCTTAACTCCAATTTTCGCCAAGCCACGCAGGGGAACTTCAACTGGTGCTTGCTTCTTTTCTCTTTTTCGCATTCTAGAATATTCCAATTCTTCTCACTTCAACTCTTTGCGATCTCTTCTTGTTTTTCGTTGTTCTTTTTTCGTCTCTCCTCGAACGGCTAGTAAGCATAGTTTGATTTTGGAGGATCAGGTTCCAGAATATTGCTATTCTCGAATAACTGAACAGATTTCGAGTCAATTCGTGTTTCTAGGTCATCTCTGAATCGGAAATTTGCGACGAGGGCCTGCAATTGTAAATGAATGTGCGTTGAAAAACCATGAAGAAGGTGAGGAGAAAGATCGGGAAGTATGAGGTGGGTCGAACTATTGGTGAAGGCACGTTCGCGAAGGTTAAGTTCGCGAAAAACATTGAGACAGGGGAGAGCGTGGCTATCAAGGTGATGGCTAAGACCACCATTCTCCGGCACAGAATGGTTGAACAGGTCCACCTTTTTCCTTTGTACACCTCCAAAAGAAATTTATGTTTCAATTTCAAGTATATTGTTTGTAACCTTTATGTTTTTGGTTTTAGGTCGTGTTTGGTTTGGTGTTCGTACAAATTCATGTTGTTAATAACTAACATGAGGTCAAGCCTTTCTTTATGTTCTTCATAAAATCCTTTGTTATCAATACCAAAATAAATAAATAAATGAAATCCTTTGTTATCTTAAAAACAATAGTAAAATTAAAACAAACTAGAGATAAAAACATGATGAGCTAGATTGATGGTACCAGGGATAAATTGGGAAGATAGAGAAAAGAAGCAGAGAAGAATAGAGAGAAAAGAGAGTAGGATAGAGGAAATTTGAATCAACTAATCTGCCTTCTCTTATTCACAGTAATGGGTAATATACAAATCATGCTTGCAACTACCTAACTGTTTTAACAAATTCTAACTACCCAATTATAATGAATCACCCCTTTTATCCCTATTTATAGAATTATGTGTATCATAGATCATGTTTGGTTTGTGGGAATGAGAATGGGAGGAAATATCTATTAGAGATAGAAATAGGTTTGGTCGCTTGTGGGAGACTGATTTGAGGCCTATGGCCTAGTCTATATCATGCCTAGACCAAATTTATTTGCAAAATAAGTCAAATCAAGGCTTTTTTAGAAGCCTATTGAGTAAAAATGCTTAGGCTTTGTACCATTATAAAAGCCTTTAAAACAATTAGACCTAACAGACTAATTTATTTAAATAAATAGAAGTAATATAATGATAATAAAATCATTGTCATTATTATTGTATTAAATTTTTACTATAATATTTTGAAATTATATACTTGTTATTCTATTTAAAGATTTAAACTCATTGACCTATATATAAGTGTAGGCCCATTTACTTATTTAGAGGTATGCTTGTAACCTTATTCAATAAGACTTATTATAAAATAGTTTTTTAAATAGCCTTTCAGTCTAGATTGGGCTTTCAAAAAGGTCAGGTCAGGCCTTAAAACAAGGTTTGTATTAGATAAACAAGCCATACTTGAGCATTTGATTTGGAAAGTAGGTCAAGGTCAGGTCTTGTGAAGCCTATTAGCCTAACTTAACCTAGTTCATTTCCACCCCTGATGTCTATTTGTTTTCTGTTTTTTTGGTAAGAGATCACAAGTATCCTCCACGGTACCACTATAGATGGCAAAGTTCTCCCTCCGAGTATTTGATGTAGCTGCTTATCCAGGATTCAAAGTTGAGACCATTGGTTAAGCTGGAATAATTCCATACCATTTGATCCACACGCTCAATGGTTATTCATGTTTTGTTTGGTATAGATGAGAAAGGATTCATGACACCTTTCTATTTTTGCGTTGGATATAAATATAATTTCTTTTAAAAAAAAAAAGAAACAGTAATTTATGATATTTAGTTTGAACAGGCACTGCTCAGCCAATTTTTTTATAGTCTAATAAAACACAGCTTGGTCAAAAACTATTTCAGGGATGAACAAAACCTGATGAGCTGAGCTATTTTTACACCTATTTTGTTTTAATGGGGATTCCGTCACCTTTGGGATGGAATACCTATTCCTACAATTGAAAAAATGCTCATTCCCATTCGAGTCACCTAATCAAATATGCTCTAATAATTTGTTCGAGGATCATTATAAAGCAAAACAATGAAGCTAATGATGGGATTGTATATCATCACAGTTAAGATAGGAGAGCTGCTGGTCTTGAGCTGGAAACATGAAAATGATATCCAGGTCCTGTTAGGACAGAATGCTTTTTGCTTGGAAGAATAAAGGGAAGACAAAGTAGCTACTTCAGATAGTTAGAACATTAGTTGGATAAATAAATAGGGGGAAGTGCGGGCAGTGGGGATTATTCAGGGAATTGTATTTTGCAAGAACTGAGCAAATGCTCAGTTGTGAAAGGAAAAACCCTTCATGAAGGGGAAACAAGGAAAGGTATTTCTCCTTGTTCTGTTCTTTTTTTATTCAAGCAATAAACCGTTCTTTTCTCTTCTCTATTTCCATCATGGGCACAGGGGCTCTGAACAGGTTCAGCTTGTAATTTAAGATGGGATTCTGTTTCTTTGATTCCAGTGATCTATGGTACTCTCTATATTAATGCTTGTACGAAATTATAAATCAACACACGTATGGCTGTATGGGTACAACTCTTTATGGAACTTAAAACTGAAAGTAAAATTTGCAATATAGATGGATATGCATTGCAATGCTAGTGTGTAAAATGTCTAGCAATAGTAATGTCTCTTTCCCTCCAGTCAAATTGGAAAAAGTATTCTCATGATTATGTTGCCTTTAAGCGGATCTTATGTTGCATTTGCAGTCAAAGTCCTGCTTCTATCTGTATGTGCTTGACTGTGCATTTATGGCAGAATAATGGTGCAGTTTGTTGTATTGAATGCTTATTGTAATACTTTCCATCTTTTACTATTAGCTTTTCTAACTTAAACCATGTTATAGATTAAAAGAGAGATATCCATTATGAAGATTGTCAGGCATCCTAATATAGTTAGATTGCATGAGGTATGTACAGATATCCTAATACGTCAGGAATTACACCATATTTCTTTTATATTTCTCATTGTTTTCAAATTTTAGGTTTTGGCTAGCCAGACCAAGATCTACATAATCCTTGAATTTGTAATGGGAGGGGAACTATATGATAAAATTGTAAGTTTTTATGTTTATATATAATGATTCTTCTAAACTTTGATAATTCTCTAGTCTGACCTTTTAAATTAGTAATCATTGTTGAGATGCTAACAAACTATTGTTAATGATTTGATTAGGTTTTTCATTAGATTTTGTTTGTTGTTTATGTTACAATTACACTGCTTCTGGATCTGTAGGTTCAGCAGGGAAAGCTTTCTGAAAATGAGTCTAGGCGCTTCTTTCAACAACTTATAGATGCTGTTGATCATTGTCATAGAAAGGGTGTGTACCATAGAGACTTGAAGGTGAAAGACAATATATATATATATATATATGTTTACGTTCTTGCTGCAGCAAGTGTTTTAGCCATTTTATGTTTTTGTCTTGATCAATTTGTTTCCTTCCCTTTTGATAGCCTGAAAACCTTCTTCTTGATGCTTATGGAAATTTGAAGGTTTCTGACTTTGGATTGAGTGCATTGACTAAACAGGTAAGAATGTACTCGTAAAATGGAGATAATGATTGGTTTCATCCCACTGGCATCTTGTTTTTGCTTTGTCTTTCGATAATGATTTTTGGAAATAGACGAAGCTGCAGAACTAATGTCTTCGATCTTTTTCTCTCTGTCTTTCTTTCTTATAGGGTGTTGGCCTTCTTCACACCACTTGTGGGACCCCAAATTATGTTGCCCCTGAGGTGAAATTGATTATACACAACTCTCATGTCATTCTTGATTATTGCCTTGATCTTTTGCTCCTTTTCCTATGGGTGATTGGCTACTTGGCTCAGATTAACGGTTTGATATAATTCTCCATATCAAGTTTAATTATGGTCTTATGAAAAAATCACTGGTGATGAAATAGATCAATAGTATTGAGTTGAGTGTCCTCTGCATTACAACTTTTTGTTTTTCTCTAAATTCAGCATGAACCTTAAAATATATAGATTCACAAAGATATTCAAAACTGAAAACAAGGATATATATAACTAAATTAGAATATAATTTGAATTTAGAATTTAAAAAAGAGAAATTAAGAATGACATGTCATTCTTTGAGGGTCACTTAACTCATCTCATGACATTGATATATTCAATTTATATGCACAAGGCAAGATAGTTATTTTTGGTAGCAATTTTGGTTGTGGCAAGTTGCATGTTTCTTAGTGATTTAATTATGAGTTAGTATAAATTTTATTTTTTTTCCTTTAGTGCAATGATGTTCATTTATCATTATGTGCTTCGTTTTCTCACTGAAATGATCTTTTGCAGGTGCTCAGCAATCAAGGATATGATGGTGCAGCAGCTGATGTCTGGTCATGTGGAATCATCCTATATGTTCTAATGGCTGGATATCTTCCTTTTGAGGAGGCAGACCTTCCAACACTGTACAGAAGGGTATTCTACCTTTCCCTTATAAGCAGAGACTTGAAAGAGCTAGAAAGCAGAGCGAAAAATGTAGGCAGCGAATGTAATAGATAAGAAGACCAGGGGAGCACCATTTTTAAGTACTTTGGAGCTTTATTTACATTTTAAATCTTGAACTAATCCTACTATCGAAAAATTAGTCTCTAAAAATAATAAGATACAAGGATAAAACATTCATCTAGTAATTAAAATATTAATAACAATATCCTAAATAAATAACCTTAATAATTAATGTACATAATATAAAAATGAACTACTAAGTCTACGCAAGTTTTGGTGGTGACAATAAAATTGGCAAAATTGAAGAAAAATTTTCAGTGACCACCATCTTTCTTTGTTGTGTCATTCATGCTTTAGTAGTTGTTTACGTGCTGTATTATATAATATGAAAGGGTGAGATGCATTGTTCTTATGCTCATGCTTATTATCTAGTAGAGCTTCATTTAATGAAAACTTGTTTTCAACCTGATTATTGGGAAGGTAAATGTTAGAAAGAAATTCTGTGGGACTGAATGTAGTTAAGAAGAGAGAGAATTTGATATGGTGAGGCAGCAGTAGTGTGCGTAGGTTTTAGAGGGAGGGAGTGGGGTGAGGAAGGGATTCTATTTTGTATTGTTGAGGATTATAGCTGAGTCTTGAGCTGGAGAATAGGGTTCAACAGTCCTGGACTCTGGGGTAAGCCAGACCTTCCGGTTCTTTGTCTAGATGCAATAATCTAATTCCAGTGATAATAATCCCTGACTTTTGCTTTTCACTCATTCTCTATTAAAATTTGATCCTCTTGTCTTAATAGATACCATGAGGAACCTTTTCGTGAGTGCGCTGAATGTTCATTTTAGGAGCATTCAGTGATGTAGATTGATAACCAGCTGTTAACTTCTTCTTGTTGATTTTTCTTTTTATTTAAACTTGTAGATCAATGCTGCAGAATTTGTTTGCCCATTCTGGTTTTCTGCTGGCACAAAGTCATTCATACATAAAATTCTGGATCCTAATCCTAAAACAGTGAGTACAATTTTTCATTCGTTTTAGACTTAATTTGTTATGGTATAATATGAAGTGTGTTTCTCACTGATTATCTTGACACATTTTTATAATTATAAGTCTGTTTATTCCTACTACTTAATGCAAGTCTATAAGTGCTGTGAACAGGTATAATAATTTTCTTTGTATTTTTTTTTTGTTTTTCCTTTCTCCATTTCTTATTTAGGAAACATAAAAATTGCAAATAGTCAAAATTGAGACAATAATCAATGTTCTTCTCATTAAAGGATGTCACTGTCAGTTATGATCCAATTTGCAGTCTTCTGGTTTTTTTATGCTTCTGTAAGGAATCGTGATTTTTGCTGACAGAAAAATAAATACATTTTCTTATATATAGATTTTTGTCTAACATTTTCCTCTGCAGTTCTGCCTGAGTATATTTATATTATCTCCTGTCGAATTAAGTATAGTTGTATCAGGATTTTCACTTATTTGGAAATTTTACACCTGATTATTGGCAAATACTTGTGAATTTAATAGATTCTTCTTAATTAATTCCAATATATTTATATAAATGCAGCGGGTGATAATCGAAGAAATAAGGAAAGATCCTTGGTTCCAGAAAAACTATTTTCCTGTCAAACTTGGGGAAGATGAGCAAGTGAATTTGGATGATGTTCGGGCTGTTTTTGATGATATTGAGGTTTGCTGTTGTTTTTTGTTCTGTTGTTTAATTTATACAAAAAAAATTATTTTGGCACATGTATGTGTTAACCCGTTCTTACATATCCATATACAATGTGAGTGTACAAATATGTGATATGTGAATTAACAAATGAGGGACATGGAAATGTGTTGAGAAAATTTTTATTAAGACTGACTGCGATTTTGATTCTATCGGGCTGGAAAATGGCAATGTATACATTGTTGAAGTAGGTTTTGAATTACTGCTGGAGGATAATAAGATATGTGCAAATTAAAATTATATGCTCGTGGATAATGAATAGGGGTGGCAAATGGATGGATTAGATAAATTTTTAGTTGAATTATAATAGATTGGATAAAAACAATTTATTAATCCATTTTGATCCATTAAAAATTTATTTAAGAAATTCAATTCATCCATGATCCATTCAATAAAATTTATCTAATCTATCCATTAACAATATTTTTATGGATGGATATCCAATCCATCTATAAAATTATTTTTAAAAATTAAATAATTTTTATTTTTAAAATATTCCCCCCCTTTTCTCTCTCTCTCCTCTCTCTGTCCCCTCTCTTTCCCCTCTTTCCTTTGAAACAAGAAGGTAAACATATAGTAATGAAAAATGAAATGAGAACATTTATAATTTTAAAAATAAAATGTTATTTTTATGATTTTAAACATTAAATTAATATACATTCGTAATTTAACGCACTAGTTAATTTATTCCTGAAAACAAAAATATTAAACTTTTTGTGAGAATTGTTGGTATCAATTGTTGAAAACGTTACATTTAAACCGCTGCATCGCATTTGCATGTGATCCGTTACCGCTAGCTAAGAATAATGGAAGATTCGAAGCAACAAAAGCAGCAGCGAAAGAAAATCATTAATTGTTAGTGCAAAAGAGAGAGGAGAGAGAGAGTATTAAAAAATTAAATATAAAAAAATTATATTGGATTGATTTTGATCTATTAAGTATTAACTAAATTATTCATTAGATTTTTGAAAATAAAAGAGGATGGATTAGTATCCATCCATTTAATTATATGATTAATATAATTTGATCCAAGTTTTTTTTTTTTAACAACTAGATGAATTGGATTAGATTTTATATAGATGGATCACGGATAAATAGATAATTTTCCACCTTTATTAATTAATTATTCTTTCCCTTTATACAGAATAATGCAAATATCTGCATCCAGTTGTGCAAAAATATATTGCTCGTGATTATGGAAGGGACATATATACTATTACAAAAGGAAAACTGCCTGGTCACTGGTCACTAACATATTTTTATTCAGATAAAATATAGGAATTACGAATTAGGATGATTCTCAAAACTTTTTGCCACTTTATGTACCAATTATACAGTTATATAACAGTTGGAAGGAAAATCAACTACCTCTAGATTTTTGACGTGCTAGTTATCCAACAGTCGCATGCATTTCATTCACTGATCTGGGATAGATTAGCAATTTTTGCATTTTTACAGGACCAATCTGTTGCTGAACGGTCAGAAATTACTGAGGGAGGTCCTTTGATAATGAATGCATTTGAGATGATTGCCTTATCACAAGGGTTGAATCTTTCACCACTATTTGATAGGCATCAGGTATTGTTTTAATTCCATCCTCCTGCCCCACAATCTCCTGGTTCCTTTTTGTCTCTGGCTGCCACATAACTCTTTATACTTCCACCTGCCTAGGTGAGCATTACAGGACATCTGATTTCAAGTTTAAATCGAAGTGGTGCAAGTTGGTTCAGAGTCTTATGTTTTTCGAGGTTGTTTGATGCATTGCCCCAATTGATATTCTTTTGTTGTTCTATCAGGATTATGTAAAGCGGCAAACTCGTTTTGTCTCCCGTCAACCAGCAAAAGTTATAATTTCTTCTATTGAAGCTGTTGCAGAGTCAATGGGTCTTAAGGTCTACTCTCGCAATTACAAGGTATAACTCCACTTGTCTACTTTAATGCTATAAATGTTGACCGGATAATGCATAGGCTCAAAATGCTTAAGCTGATAAACTAGTGTTGTGATGTACCCGCATTTTTCACATAATCCAGAGCAGACTTACTTTCATTTAGTCCTATTGTCATCAAATGTCAATGCGATCTTTGTTGTTTGTAACTTCAGCTGTTCCATTTTAGCTATTGTTATATTACTCTGCATTATCTATTATGCCATATTAGCCAGTTTACATTTTAAATGAGAAATATTGTTTCAATAACGTTACATCCCTAAGTAGGGATTGCTAATTCAAAATAGGTGATTGTTTGGTAGTCTAATCTTATGACCTTGTAGAGATTTGTACTTGATTCTGAAAAGAAATGTATGCTCATATCTCTTACTCCTATCTGTTCCCTGAAAGTAATTTTTATTGTAGGTGAGGCTCGAAGGCGTTTCTGCAAATAAGGTTGGACAATTTGCAGTGGTCTTGGAGGTAATTTGCTTTTGCTTTTGTTGTGTTTATTATTTTTTATATGAAAATTTTATTTCTGCTCGAGTCTTAATTAAAATCATCTTTGTATTTTGTCGAAAGGTGTTTGAAGTCGCACCATCCCTTTTCATGGTTGATGTTCGGAAGGCAGCTGGGGATACTTTTGACTACCACAAGGTTAGCTTTAATATCTACCTATATCTGCATTTTGATTTCTCAAAATGCTTTCAACCTATGCCATGGGAATCACCAAAATGAAATTTAGCTAATGCTAAAAGGGAGAAGTACCATGCACAATTGCACATGCAAACATGCAGAATGAAATCTTTTTCGCTTATCAATATTCCTATTCTAACTTATTCAAGACGACTTAGTTAAAAGATAAGGAAAAAAAGCTCGTTTAAGAATGATCATTTGTTCCGTACACAACAATTTTAATGGTTCCTTACGGCTACATGATATTTGTTCTTTCCCTTCTTAGAAGTCAGATTCATCCCATGTTTTAATTTTTAATTCTGAAGTTAATCCGATAACTGGTAGTTAGTTACTGACTTTCGTCAGTCATCAATTACAAAAAAGAAACGCTCTTTGGTACAGCAACATGATGAGCACAGCTATTTTAGACATAGTGCAGACTCAGAAATTTGGTCGTGCGTTAATCACCACTATCATGGATTGAGTGTATGTCTGAAGTCCAATGTTGGGTTTGATGATTGATGTCCAATAGAGATGAGCAAGATCGATGGCCTGTTTGAATTAACTTCTTTGTGAACACTTATCAAAAAAGAAAATAAGAAGGAAAAATGAAATAAGCTTTTCCATAAACTAAAATTAACTTATGTAAAAGTTAATAATCAATTTGTGGAGAAGCTAATATGAGAGGGCTTTTACCAATTAGCTTATGGAGAAACTTATTTTATTTTTTCTTATTTTATTTTCTATAAATGTGTATAGAAAAGTTTATCCAAATAGGCCTTATATTCTAATCATTATTAATTTTCTGGCTTTGTCAAATTTTATTGCTATCTGATATTGTGTGTTATCCTTTCCTTATCCATATTATTTATGATTGACTTGATTTTGTTAAACTAAGATAAGAGGAACTCTGGGTAATATTATGCGACCATGAGTTTTACTTTCACTGCATCATGGAATGCCACATTTGATAATTATTCTCCATTTGATAGTCACATGTCCATCAAAACTTCCAACAACCCTTTCTAAGAAATGAAATGACATTTATGCTTTGAAATTGAGAAATGGTTGAATATGGATTAAGTAGATGACAAGTTGGAAATCATTTCAATAGAAGTCTAAGAAAAAGGAGAGGAAAAGTAAGTACTTAACAGTTGAAAGGATGGCAAGTCTGGTATTATCAACCAAGAGGGCCTTTTTATGTAAGAGTGAGAGACAAATATTAACCATTAGATCTTTCTATAAATAGTCAAGATTAAAATACAAAAGTTATGACTTTTTAAGTGGTTATGTGACTTTTAAATAACTTAAATTTTAATGCATGTATGCTCCATCAATCCTTGCTTTGGTGGTACCCACAAATGGTTTTGTAAAGGTTATATTAACACTCAGCCAATAGCTGTATCTATTTTTACGACCATGATTGGGAAAATTAGTTAAGCTAACTGAAAGCTACAAGCTTATAAATTAACTTAATTTAATTAGAAGTGTTTGGTAAAATTAGTTATTAAAATATCTAATAAAAATAAAATAACATAAAAAGATATATTTATATAATTTTTTATATAAATTCTATATTTATTTTGTAGACAAAGTATAATTTTAGATAATTACAGTTTTAAATTTTTTTATTAATTTTAAATTTTTATTAATTTTTTAAAGATCAAATATTTTATTAAAAGTTAAAATAGTGAGTGTATTAAAATAGTTAAAGAAGGTAACACGAAAACGATTAAGAAAAAGAGAGGGTAAAAGACGTGTATTACAATAGTAAGAATAAAAATGAAAAGAAAAAAGAAAAAAGTAAGGTATAAACTTTTAAGCTATAAAGCAGCTAAGTAGCTTACATCTTTTAAGCTTTAAGTTAGTTAAATAAGTTTGTTTATCAAAAATTTTAATTTGGTCAAATAAGTTGATAAGTCAGTTAAATTAGTTAGTTTCTAGCTTATTACAATATTACATGCTAAACACACTCTACATTTGGTTGCTCTATGTTTTAATTCGATTGTGCTACCCAACGTTTAATCCTATTGCCAGAAGGTGTGCATTTTCCTTTCCGCTTCTCAAATGTGTGTACTTATAAAAATTTGTAAATACAGCATCATATACACACGGATTTATTATTTTCATGCATAGAAATTGATAGTAACGTATATTTCTACTTTTGCAGTTTTACAAGAATTTTTGTGCCAAACTAGGAAACATTATTTGGAGACCGGCAGGGACTATGCCAAATTCTAATCTGCCTCGGCAAATGACTTTATGATCCAATTCTTGCGGGTATGATGCTAATCTAATTAGAAGAGCACTGAAAGCTTCAGCTGGTCGCCGAGTATATATACTAAAGAACTGGCGTGTTTTCTAGCCATCGTAATGCAACATACACTGGGTATTAATGAATCGTATTGCAAACGGGTGTCGCTTTCAACTTACAACATTGCTTAATATATCTTGGGAGAAGGAAGGAAAAAAAAACCTATTGCAATGCATCCTGTAACAAATCTACCCCACAATGGTTTACAAAAACAATCCATTAATTGGTTCGGCAGAAATGTATAAAGTATAAACAAAAAACGATGATCTTGCTTTCCATCCCCAGTTCTGTCTGTAAGGAGCGTGTTTGGGAGAGCTATTCAACTTCCCAAACACGTTTGTTTGAGACATGCTGATTTTGTATAAAAAGCGTGTTTGGTTGCAATTGATTAGAAGTGAAAATATAATTTTCTAAGACTGAAAATTTTATACTAAGTTTTATCATAAACTTGTTTTTAAAATAATTTTTATAAAAAATACAAATTACTTCACTCAATTTAATTTTAACTGAAGTTAATTTGGTAAAATTAAAATTACTCAAGTGAGTTTGTAAATGTTCACTTAAACCCAGAAAGATCGGAGTTAAGGGCGCGTTCTAGCATGAAGTCGTGGGGGAAGTGGTTCACGGGTGATGAAATGTCCAATACATAATTAATAATTTTAAAATATACATGGAATTATAATTAAAAATGTGAAAAAACAAGTAAACTCTTTTTAAATATATTACTAATGCAGTTAGTCTCGTATCTGAACATTAGACCCACATCCGTCTCCTTTATCAGACCCGTCTTTGTTTCCTTTAATTGTTATATAATTAATTTCATATTAATTGATATAATTAAAAAAAAAGGGGATGGTTTGTTAATTTCATATTGATCTTCTATATATTTCCGTATTTCTTTTACATAAAATTTTCATTTTAAGTAATGATATTTCATTTTAACTCTTGATACATTTCACACACTATTTTCTTAATTAGTCAAAAAAATTCTTTCTTAACCATCTCAAATTACACTCTTTTAATTTTATTATGTATATTTGACCTTCTTAACCACACATTCCTTTCAATTTACCCTCTTTTATCTCTATTTGCAAATTAAATTTTAGCACCTTTTTTCAAATGATATTGTCATTAATTTAAAAACATTATATCTCAACGTTAATTGTTTACTAGTATTCTAACCTGTGCATTGCACGGGTCAAATTCAATATGTAAATTTTATGATTATAAGTTTTTATCATAAAAAAGTAAAAAAAATAAATTATTCATAGCATTTAATAAATTTATTTACAAAAAAATACTAAATATATATAAATATGATAATTGTCAACATAATAATTTAAAATTCAATAATAATCTAAGTTTTTACAATTCTATTTAATGATAATGGTAAAATGAGAGAAATTTAAATAGAAAAATAGTGGTTTGTTATTTTTATAATAGGAGAAAGAATAATGATAAATCATTATCCCTAAGAAACCAAAAAAAATTTATCCCCACCAAATTGGAGATGAGAGAAGCAAGATAGTTTTTTTTTTTTTTTTAAGAATAGGAAAAATAATTAAAATGAGGTAAAAGATAAAAGAATTTAATCCAAGTAAGAGATAAAAGAACTTAAAATATATGAATTAAACTCAAATAAATAAATGGTCACATTTGTGCACATTTGATTTTTTTATTATTTAATTTTAATTATTCTGTAAAAATATAAGCTGTATTAATAAAATTAAAGAGATATAAATTGATACCAAAAATAAAAAGATATAACCTTCATTTTTTCATTGTAATCAATTATATTGTTCTCATCCAATATAACACTACGATTTATAGTAAAACCAAGTGTTTTGATGTGGTCAAGTGCCTCTTTGCTTATAAAGCAATAATGAAGTAATACAAATTTTATTCATCTATGACTTGTGTGTCCAACTGATCGAAAAGGATATTAAATTGAAGTATAAATTTAAGCAATGATTTCTTAACATAACAATTAAACTAACACTTATTAATATATATATATATATATAGCGAGCGTATCATATAAGAATGACTTTCTTAGGTGAGAATGAAAATGACTAATTTCAACCGTTAAATTAAAATGAAAAGCCTAGATTAAAATACTTAAGAATTCAAATTAAAACCTCATGTAACTATCAAATCTCTTAAAGATTCATCAAACAAAATTAAACATCTAAAAGATATCAATTATTACGTCCTAAAATATCTCAATTATCATATCACTATTTTTCAAGATTGTTATTAATCCATCACCACCACCATTATAATTGTCGCTACCGCATCCACCACCACTGTCGCCACCACCATGACCATCACTACTGCCACCACCACCACCATGACTGACGACAATGGCAGTAATGCTCATGGTGTTAACATATCACCACCACTACCATGACCATTATTGCCACCCACCATGACTGTTGCCATTGCCATTACTGTCGCCGATGGTAGTGACAGTCATGACAGTAGTGGCGGTAGCAGTCATGGTGGTGATGGTGATAGATTAACGACAATTTTGAAGAAGAGTGACGTGATTATTAAGATATTTTAATATGTGATAATTAACATCTTTAGAGATTTAATTTTTGTTTAGTGAATCTTTTAGAGATTTGATGATTACATAAGGTTTAAATTTGAATTCTTAAGTATTTTAATTTAAGCCTTCCATTTTAATTTAACGGTTGAGATTAGCCATTCTCATTATCACCTAAGAAAGCCATTCTCATATGATATGTCTGCTATATATGTGTGTTGTGTCTTAATATCTACTCGTGTGTTATAACATAATAGCTAAGATTACTAAGAATAAAAATGATTTATTTCACAAGATCAACAAATATTAAAAGGATCGAGAGGAAGATTTTGCAACAAATAGTTTAATTTCTTTTTTGGTATTTGATTTACTTGAATCTAGAGAAAAGTGTAGCTGGTCAACCATTTTAAAAGAATAAAAAATAACAACTCATGTAGCACAACAGCCAAATTCTTAAAAATATCAAAATTACATGATCATAAAATTTTAAAGAAAACTAAAAATAGAAAGAGGACATAGCATTGTATCAGTCACTCACAGCTCTTCACAGATCAAATTAGGGCTTAGTGATACCTTAATTTTATAAGTAATAGTTGAAGATAATAAAGAAAATCAAAACTCATACCAAAGTGACAATGGAAGCAAGAAAAACAATTATAGGAAGTGAAGATGTGATGAAAGTCTTTTAGTACCTTATTTTTATAGTCAATCATATTTCTAAAATTACTGTCTGTCATTTAAAATTTGAAAAAATTGAGGAATAAAGATTAAGAAAGACAAAAATCGAGGGTTTGTTTTAGTCTTGAGAGGAGGGTTGATAAATAAGAAGAATAAGAATATATGAACAGGGATACAAATTACAAAGATGATTTTACAAGCAATGATTTAAAATAAAAAAAAAATAAAGTAATAGATGAAAGAAGATAAGCCAAAAATGTGAAAAAAGATTAGATAATATAATGGATTTTCTGTTACTAATTTTGTTGAGAGAGGGAGAGGGAGTGATTAGGAGGAGAAAGAAAAAATAAAATAGAAGTTTGCACTGTGGGAGAGTGAATTACACCACTTCACCATAGAAGAGTATTCAAACAAAAATAAATGTGAAGGAGAGTGGGTAGAGTGAGCTTTTTTAGTAATAGATAAAGTAGATAGAGGTTCTCATTTAATATATAGAGTGGAATAATCCAAAATATAATTCATTTATTGGAAAATATTTATTTGTTATCAAATTTAATTTTATAAAAAAAATATTTATCTTATATAAACAAAAAGCTAAAGTAGTAGTTTAATATAAAATTTTGAAAAATATATTATTTTTTGTGACGTAAGAAAACATATATTATAAAATGACAAATAAATTTGTAATTACATTACAATATACATATTTGATATCGTACTATAAAAAATAAAAACGCAAATTGGTGTCTGCAGTATATTAATGTTATCTACTGTCCTAGAGTATAGTGCTGACGGTGAACTCTTCGACAGATATGCAATGCTGATCAAATGAGTGAAGACTTTATTCTCACTGTAGGGTTAAAAAGTCAATCTATGATTACCATTTTTTTTAATATTATATATTCACTATTGTCATATTCATCTAATAAGAATAATCTATACCTCTTATAAAAAAATAAAAAAAAAGAATAATCTATATCATTCATATATTTTAAATTATATTCAATGGTTTACAACGTGTTACTTACCAATAGATCACATTCAACAAAAGTTCAACTATTGGTATACTAGTGCACAGTAACCGCGTTACTACTTGTGGCAGTCGCTATCTAGTCTACTTTTTACATGAATTAATGCTTACTTAAACCGCAGTTGGGACTAGGGGATTAATAACTGAGCACATCTACACACTGCGATTGATGATTTAATCAGAGTTTGATCGAAAAGAAAATCAAAATCATTACAGCAGAACTCAAATAGAGCCACATGTAAGTAGCACTGCATGGCCTTTTATGAAAGGAAACTAGCTTTATTCATGTGCTATGAATGAAAAAAAATAAAAATATAAAGAATAAGTTTATATTAATAATTATATAGTAATATTCTTAGAAACTGTATCATATAAATATTTACGTATCTTGATATATTAATTTGGTTATATATCATTATTAAATTCAGCTGATTTAAAAAAATTATGATGATATTTTATCTCTAAACAATATCATCACTTCTCAAAAAAAAAAAAAAAAAAGAACACAATATCATCACAGAACTTAATAAGTTTTGTGAAAAGTAGACTAAAAGAAATAAACAAATTATTTTATAAACAATATATTGTTTGTAATTACATTATTGAAATAATATTTATATAATTGCACATATATGAGAAAATAAACACAAACAATATATACATACATTCGTCCTAACTCCTTTTAATTGACTTTATAATACTTATATTGAGGCATCTGTTTAGTTTACACTTTTTTCCAGCTCATCGGCCTTCTCTTGGAATAAATTTGTGCTCCTTAATTTAGTATACCCTCGTGGTATTCTTGTCAAGGTCTGGTTTAGGATCCCATTCTTTTGCAGAGATAAATGTTTTCTACTTTGGTTTAAACATCCTTTCCATTGCAAATATTTTCTAGGAAAATAATATATTTTTGACTTAAATATTTTTTTAATATCCAAATTTTTTTAATCTCCCATTTTTCTTTCAAAAAGTTATATTCTGACTCTAATAAATTTCTTTTACTCATTTAATCCATCTGTGAATTTTCTATTTAATTTGTTTATCAAATTTTATTTTTATTCACCTATTTAATTTCTTCAAATATCACAAATTTTATTTGATCTTTATTTTTTAAGAAATAAGTAAATAGTTAATGAATAAATAAACCAAAAACTAATAAAGGAATATACGAGGAAAAAATTACAAAAACTATAATACAACTTTTTAAAAGTTTCTAACGAAATAAAAATTATGATATTTAGAGAGGAAAAACGTATTTAAACTAACATATTCAATGGTAAATATTTCTCTCTTGTAACCAAAACAAATTCAATGGTAAATCGAGAGTCGATTAATTTTATAAAGGGAAAGCCATTTTACCTTGATTAAAAGAAGTTTCCAGCAATATCAAAAAAAAATAAAATGGTCTCCAGCTTTTTACCAATAAAACAACAAGGATGATTTTGACTCGTCCTCGTCCACAAAAATCTTGTAGTTCGGAATTCGGTAAGCCTTCACTGCGAAGGCTCACACTTGTCCGACGTAGGGCCTAAAAATTCTTTAACCTTTCCTTAACTCAGGTTTTTTAAAAAAATCTTTTTTTATAACAAACTAAACAGCAGAAAAAAAAATGGACAAAAAACACCAGAAAATAATTCATCTTTCACAAGTTTCGGCGAACACCGAAAATGAATTTTTTCCCCTAAAGGCAGAAGGACCCTAAATCTAATAAAAAAAAATTAAGGCTAGAAAATGTAATAGGAAACTCACTTTTACAAAAGAAGAAACATAAAGTGACCAAAAAATTGATTATATGTATATGAACAAAAGCAAATATATTTAAAGAATGTATCACTCCTCTTTTGGCAACCATAAAAGAAACAATTCTTCGCTGTTTTCACAATCAATGGTTATATATTTGTTTTTGTGCAACAAGATATGTTATAGTGCAAGAGAATATCACAACATTATTTTATTTACATTTTTTTTTATAAAGTACTCTTTCTTTCGTAACGAGTCCTGCTGCTTCTTTCTCACTCATCTTTGATTCATTTTGACCCAATTAATGCTGGCCAAGTTCTGTAGCGTGGCCAACCTTGTTTTGTTGCGGAAGCGCAGGTACATTCTTTAGCATGCCAGGGTTTTCCTTGTTCTCTTGGGGTTAAGCTAACCAACTATGATATTATATAAACTTTTTGCACCGCCACCCCATAAGCTGCTCCAACTAATGTTATTATGTTAATCACACCAACCAAAGCTTGACCATAGAATCAAGAAATATAAACTTATAGTCAAGTTTAATGGGGATTGATTGATTGCCATTTGGAAATAGAAGGTTGATAGTTTTAGTTCATACACTACATACCAAATACACTGAAAATTTTTCAAGCAAAAATTATAGGTATGCCACTATATATTGTAGGCACCGAGTGTCTACCCAAAAGCTATCATCAACTTTCAGGGCTGAAAGAACTTGTTACCGCATTTGCATTTCCATGAGAGTAGATAGTAGCCCTCGTCTCTTTGAGCTGTTTCCTTGTGAATGTGACCAACCCTGTGGTGAGGAGAGACAACTAAAGCAGCCATGCAAGGCCTGCAGCTCAAGCATTTGTTAACACACTTTGGAGGCCTTGACCCCAATACTAATTTCTTTTGCTTCAGACCCTTCCCATCTTTCGTTGAAGCTGACCCTACTGTTCAACACAAGTCAAGTCAAGAACATAATCAGACCAAGTGAAACGCCACGCGAAGGTAAAGCTTAATTAGAATTCCATCATGTTGACATAGAAATATTTGGACCCTCATGATGGTTTCTTTTTACCTGAATTGGAAGGAAATAACGTGAGAGTAATTATGAGAATCAGAGTCACTGAAGTTTTTAGTCCATTGAGGCATACTTTTGGCGAATCCATCAGTCTATTGGAAAAGAAGTGTGAAGCTGGGGTTTTGGGAGAAAGAAATAGGAAGGAATGGCTATGTGCAATAGTAGGGATGAGAAGGGGTTTGCTATTGATCATTGATATTTGATACAATGCATCCCATCAATTTTTTATGGGTCCCAAGCAGAAGAGTTTGGTCTTTGAAGTGTTTTAAGAGCAACAGCTGCTCTGACTAGCGGTTTTCAGCGTGAATGACTTGAGTCACAGTTTCTTTTCATCTTTTGCTGGTTGAATTGACTACCCTATGCTAACTTTTGAAATTATTGAAGTACTACACCATCTTTCCCTTGTCATCATGTAAGGAGTGGCCATGAGTATTTGGTCATTTGCACTTGGCTCTGGTCCTCAATAATACTCATACTACTATTGTATGTTATGAGTATACAGTGTTTGCCTCTAGACAAGAAACACACGGAAGTCAAGAAATCAATTCAAATTGTAGTCAATTCGATTAGTATTTGCTTTCCAAAAGGGACCACTTCATTGAATGGAAGCCGAACCACAAATTTGTTAGGCTTCCCGTACTTGTTACTATTTGTATGATTAGATCATTTTATTTATGGGCAAGGCTTCCATTATCCTCCATAAGTTGGTTTGACTTTAATTCTTAATGCTGGTAAGCTTAGGAACAACCTGCTCTTTTATACCACTGAAAAAGATTGTCTAGGTTGTCCAATGGTAATTTCATTCAAATTGCCAATAGTCAAGTCAACTTAATTTTGAATTGTAAATCATATCAAATTATAAGTTCTAGGAATATAATAAAAATAACTTTATAATATTTAATGTAATAATGATTTTAAACTAAGAATTAAGAAAATAACTTAACCACAAGGCTCACAAAATAAAATCATATATCGAGAATCTTTCGACGATGGACGAACCTCAATGCAGACGCAAAACACTAGAACATAGGAATGTATTATAGGTAGTGATTCTGGTAAGATTTGCCCAAGAAAGCATTTCCCACACCACCTCACATAAGAAAGACCAAGGTAAACCAAATCAGAAATGGTATAAATAGACTTAGCAGAGTCTGAGGTACCTTTCTTCTAACTTCTATCCACCATCCGTATCTTGAATACACTAACTTGAGTATTGAAATCCTTATAAGTACGTTACTGAAATTCGGCTAGTGAGAGCTTGTAGAGATTCTATTTGAATATTTCACTTCAGAGAACTTTACTGAACAACTTTGTTAATTTTTACGCTTCGCAGAAATTAATAAACTGAGAGATATTCTTACTGATAAAAATCGTAAAGATTAATTCAAACTACTTCCAACCTTAATGTTCTTATAATTTCTAACTAACTATACTACAAAACAATTATAGAACACACAGCAGTGTACGTTTACAAAATACAGATATTAATCAGTAATAATTGATTGTCATTCGTCACAGATTAGACACCACTTCAAAATTAAGTCCTCATCAACAACGAACGTCAACGGTATATAACAGGCGAGAGAAGGGTCAATTCAGAACAACAACTTTAAGTTGTGTGGATGATATTTTTTTATTTGAAGTTGGATGACAAACTGCTCCGCTTTGGCAGAGATATATATGCAATCAATGAAGTATTAGATGAGAGATTCCACTGACTTGAAGGACCAGTGGTGTCGTTTCAATGTTTTTTTGTGTACCACTCGTGTCAAGATCACCACAAAATCTGTTGAATTATCGAGGTCACGCAATTATAACCCTGCTTCTTAGAATGTGGGTTTAGACCTAACTCAATCTTACAAAATTGGCTTGTAAGGTGAGAGTTGTCCTTCACTTATATAAATTTGTTTGGCCATATCACTAATCGATATGGGATCTCCAACACCCCCTCTCACATCGAAGACTGAACATCTCAAGCGTGTTTGTAGGACTAGACATTTGCGGGTGGTTCAGTAATGGCCCAATAACGGGTGGCTCGATACGCCCAACAACAATTGCTAGGATAGACTCTAATACCATCTTAGAATGTGAGTTTGGGCCTAACTCAACCTTACAAAACTGGCTTGTAAGGTAAGGGTTGTCCCCTACTTATAGACACTTATTTGGCCATATCATTAGTCGATGTGGGATCTCCAACTTCAACCTCAAACATGTCCATTTTTTCTTTTTCATTTTTTTTACTTATTCTCATTAGAAATAAATTCATTAAAGCAAACAAGCATTCTATCAAATGCGTGGATCAACTGGTACAGAGTTATTTCAGTTTAACCAATAGTCTCGTTGTGCAAGAGATTTGTCACTTACAATAGTCCTACTCAGTTCAAGTAGAATTGTTTCTTGTGAAAAATAAAGCATACATGCATGCAAATATCTCTCGTAGAATTCATTAGTTAGTTCGAAATTTAACGCACCAGAGTTGTGTTTGGTCAAATATTCTTTTTGTATTCTATGCATTAAATTTAAAAGAAAAATAGACTGTAAAAAATAAAGAGATTCAATATATGTATAAAATTTAGAAAAAAAGATATTATAAGACATGAATTAAAACAAAATTATAAAGAAAATAAGACAATAACAAGACCAATAATTACTCATAATGCTTAATCGAGTCACTAAAACTTATAATTTAGAGTAACCTTTACTTTTGAAGTCACATGCTTAAAGTAATAATGAATAAGCATCATTTAATAAAGATAACAAAAGTTTTTATTATTACTGGCTTGAGTAATATGACCAAGATCAGCTCAGCACCTTTAGGTTACGGTCTTCTCCAAATCGAGACCTATATGCAGAAGTTCCCCACCTCCGCAACATAATTCCTAGCCTACCCCAATGTACCCTGCAATTTACCATTCTCGGTTCATTAATTATGATATTTACTCCCTAGGGGTGGAGACACAATTTTTGACATGTTATCACATGGTGATGGAATCTATATTGGGTGTTTCTATATGGTCACGAATAGCTAAACTTTTAAGGAATCTATGATATTCGTTTAATAATTATTTTGGTTTTTTTTATTAATGATTTGTGATTTGGTTATTCATATTCTTCACAATGACTTCATTTGTCTAGTAAACAATTTTTAAAAAGATTCAATTGAATTTCTTTTTTTGACATATGAAATTGAGTTTTAGACTATAAATATGAATAGTGAGTGCTGACTATATCTAAATTTTTAGGTAATTTATTTAGTCAAAAAGACGGAAACATTATCGGAGATCCAATCTTATTGTTTGTAGTTTGCATTATAAGTCATTAAAACAAATGTTTCAAATAAAGAACATAGAATTAATTGATATAGATATAGACTATTAATCAAATTAGGTTTTTTGCTACAAACTAAAATCGTAAATAATAAAGTCATAAGAATTTCGGACGTGTCCAATTCAAGTATGAGGCAAATATAAATTCTTAACATCCATGTCATTATGTTCTCTTTACGTCTCGTGTTTTTTTAGTTGGTTTAGTTTCACATATTTCTTCTATTCTCCACTTACTTATTGTTGCTTGAACAAAAGTAATCAAATAATTGATGAGTAATTAAGAATTAAAAATAGTTAAGAAGTCATTCTTTTATACTCGTTACTTTATCGATTACGTGACCTGTGTATTTGCTAAAGTCGTTGACCAACATTATTGTAGTAAAACATACTCTTTTTCATCGTACTTCTAATGCACTTTCTAAATATATTCATTATTAGTTAAATCTATGAATCATATAAAAAAATATATAAATTTATATTTATTTAATAAGACTTGCATAAACTTTATTTAATTAGGAAAGTTGCATTAAAAAGAAAACGTAAAAAACATATAGTTTATATAGTATGCGACAATACAGGGTATAAATTGTCCACATGCCACTCATTAATCAAATTTGTTCCTAATTAGAACACAACAAAACTTGTTCCATTATTTTGTAAAGAAAAGAAGTGAAGAGATGTCAGCATGGAGCCCAGTGGAAAGAGGCAAACTTATTCAAATAGTAGCCCTGGTAGTGGGAAGGCACAGAGAGAGTGAGGGTTGTGATCAGGAAAGTCCATTGCAGGTGCAGCATGACGCTTACCTTTTTTGAGTAGGACAAAGTGAGGAAAAGACTATGAGCAGTTGTAGCAGATAACAGTTCCTGTACAAAGTATCCTTTTCTCCAGCAGACAGATTTTCTCACACAAGAACCCCTTGCATATCTTGCCACTATAGACCTCACAGCAAAGAAAGTTTATGTTGTTGTACAATGATTTTCGCTCTCCTTCTTCCGGAAACATCCTCTCTATCAACGTGATTGGTGCGCCTTAATTTGTCCTTTTATTTTTGTAAAGTTTGAAGCAAATTAAGACCCCTTTTGGACTCGCATTCCATCAACGTATGGCAACCCATTCTTGGAACGAAAGAGAACCCACCACTCTAACTGCTAACCGCACTTCCAAGTCCCAACACCTCATCAGCACCCCATGATCATGCATTATGCATGGGGCAGTGATGCTTTTCTCGTCGTAGAAAAAGTGGCAGTACGGTGACCAAGGGTCTCATATACTAATTTGCAAAGGCTACTTCACCTCACCTCAACGAATGTACTCCTAATTGTAAAGGGTCGTCAGCATTTGAAGAAATAAAACAGACATCACAAATTGTTTCCGTACCATCATTGCCTATGATAGCTTTCCATTCGCAATACATAACTTTGTAAAAGAGTCCATTTTCTACCCTGAAAGAAATAACTACTGCGGAATGTCACAAGTGACAACCACAAAAGACCCATTACCAGACGAATATCTCGGTACATGAGTGTTAAAAAGACATTGTAATATTACAATGTTTAATCTAAAACGTGTTTTTTCCTACCTCTTGATCCTATTTGCTAGAATGTTCCCTTTTAATTTATTTTTAGCATACTTAATGTGGGATGCTACCACAGCCTAGTAAAGGCTATTCACGGACAGATTACACAGATTTAACTTGGTCTTTGTTTTTGATTTAAATTTTGGATAAAGTTATAGTTTTAACTTCAAAAAGATGCATGAAATGAATGTAGCTTGTTTTCCTCTCTCACTTTTCAATGCACTTCTAACGTGAATTCATGTTTCTATAAGGTGTATTTGGTTTTTCATTTAGAAGCTTCTAACGGATGTTCGTTTCAATGACACCACTCAATAAATTGGGTTGAACTTGTTATGTGTACAAACTGAAAACCAAACACACACGTGTGTTTATTTTAATGTTGACAAGCCTCAAATGCCCGTTGAACTTAATGGTACAAAACTCGTGAATTGGCCTCAATGTGCATCCTAACTGCAAAAAGCACGCACACATAGCATGTTTAAATCCCCGTTTTTTCCTCTGAACATGAAACTTCTGTGAGAATAAAATCCCCTTTCAATGTGCATTAAAAAGTGATAGTCATTGGCGTTTAAATGAACTGAATGTAAATTTAAACACACTCTAAATCAACCCAATTTATTATCATAATATATAAATTTTAACATTATTTAAAGATAAAATATATTTTGAAACAACTAATATCAATATAAATATATCATATTTCTATAAAATACTATAAATTAAATAAAAAATCTCATTATTAATACATAATTATAAAAAAATTAAATACATAAATTATATGACGCCAGATTGAATTGAAACCAAGGGAAGAATAACTCAAGTCCATTCCTTAGAGTGTAAAACATGTTAGATCTAAATTCTAAAAGTCAAATATGTCAAAATTAATGTTAGATGTAAATTCTAAAAGTCAGATATTTCAAAATTAATTAACTTTAGATCAATGCACGTTACGTGGTTTGAACAACCCTACCTACCACCCTCCCTGCCATTAAAATTCACTTAACGAGTATAAGATTCCATTATTCACAACATTGGAGAAAAAAAAAAAAAAACAATAACGACAATAGGTGCAAGTGAAAATTGCATTTTTATTATTGAAGATAAGCGAAGTGGTCTGCTGAGTACAATTCGCAAGCAAGAGAAGCCAACATAAACAAGGACTTGATTTAAAAGGGAAGAAAAAATAAAAGAAAAAAAGCAACCCAAAAGATGAGGTTGTTGTGGCAGACCAAATGAACGCCCTGCCACCACCAAAGCCCTTGAATATGAGGTACCTAACCTTAAAATTGCACAGCATAACCAAACTGACAAGAGAAAACGAAAACAAGCTAAAGCCTCTTCCACACCTAAGGCATGGTTAAGATGCTTGATTGGTATAAACTAAAATAACAGAAGACTTCAAAAGACATGAACTAAAGTTTTTTTTTTTTTTTTTGGATATAAACATGAACTAAAGCTTAAGTCCAAGCAACATCATAGAAAATGTGCGACAGAAGCTAAAACATGCTATTGTCAACATCCAGCGTACAAAATAAGACCTAGAATAAGCATGCACTATCTAGCAGTGAATACCATCAACCAAGACTTAGTAACTGTATTCTCAGGGGACCCAAGCCATGCAAGATGTGGCCTCCTGTAAGCCAAGGCCAAAAGGGTTGTAAGTTGGAACAAGCATTTCATGCTTGTGAAAAAATGGGTCATGAAGGAACAAGCCAAAGTACCCTGGAAAACAACCAAGTCACCAAACTGCCACCAATCCACCCTTGATAGGCATATCAACCAAAAAGTATGCTGAATGTCACCTGTACAGTTCTATCTCCTTCCCTTATTTGGCCAGTTTTATTTGTTTCCATCATGATTAAGCATTAAGCCAGGATATCACATCTCCACAACTTCTCCACTAGAAACTCCATTGTGCTGCTGCCAATAGAATTGCAGTTTTGAAGATTCAATCCCAACAAGGTATGGCCCAATTTTGTCAGGAAAGGCACACTCTTCTTTGATACATCAGAACAACCAGACAAGGAAAGCACTTGCAAGCTAGGCAGACTGGCCCTAGAGAGAACAGCAATACCGGCATCAGTGATTGCACACTTTGACACATCTAGATCATTAAGCACTAGGCAGTTGTCAGCAATGTCAACCAAGCTTGCATCAGTAATTTTCCAGCATCCATCAAGATTCAGTATTTCAAGTGTTCCGCCATGCAGCCTGGCCAAGGCTGAAACTATGTTATCTGTCAAATTCCAGCAACCAGTAAGGTTTACATTGACAAGTCCAGCCTCACAATTCTCCAAAAGGGGGAGAAGGCCAGCATCAGTTATGCCATAGAGTCCAGTCAGATTAAGATGCTGAAGTTGGGGACACAAGTTTCTAATCATGGCCAGGCTAGCACTGCCAAAACCAGGGCATTTTTGAATGGCTAAAGATCGAAGAGACTCGCAAGGAGAAAGCATAGTTACTTCCATATCGATATCTTTAACCCCTGTGCACTTCACAAGAGTAAGAGATTTCAACTTTGTTTTGATGTTTGCAAGGGCACAAATAATCCCAGACTGGGTGAACCTGTTGCACTCCTCCAACTGCAAGCTCTCAAGAGATACTACAGCTTTGGCAAATGCTACCAATCCACTGTCAGATACAAAGCAATTCCTGCGAAGGCACATCTGCTTCAGGTTGATGCAACCCTTAGCTATTGCTTCTAGGCTTGTATCAGTTACCCCCCTGCAGGAAGTAATAGTAAGTGACACCAGTTTCTGCAGACCCTGAGCAGCCCCCATGACCCAGAACCCCCTTTCACTGACATTTTTGAGACCAGAGAGGACCAGATTTGTTATTGCCTTTCCATAATGGCAAATAACAGCCAGAGAGAAATCTGTAATGTTCAAGGCCTGAAGCTTAACCCTTGACAAGTTGGAAGCCAATGCCAACAGACTAGACACTCCATGATCCCCAACAAGAGGGCAATCCTTGATAGAGATTGACTGCAGCTTGGGGCATAACCTTGCAATAGCATGCAAGCCCTCATTTCCAATATTTGGACATGATTCAATATTTAAGGTGGTCAAGTTAGGGCAGCCTTCAGCTATTGCAATCAAACCCTTGTTGCTGATTGAGGAACACATACATAAGTCAAGCTTCTCCAACATATGACATCCTTTTGCTATCTCAGACAGACCCTCATCCCCAATGGAAGAGACATTCCATAAAGAAAGTGATCTGAGAGAAGGACAACCATGAGCAACTGCAGAGAGGCCACGGTTTGTGACACCACGCACAGAATTGCTTCCTCTGATGGACAGCTTCCCTAGTCCCCCACGGCTACTAGTCCCAACAGCAATTGCAGCAAGCCTTATATCAGTGGCCTTCTTCCCATCCAGACACCTTGTAAGGTAGCCATCACCTTCAACATCTTGATTCTCTTCTGAAGAAACTGTTTCAGCAACAGAAGAAGTAGTCCTCTCAATTTCATCCTTGCAGATAGTGCTCATAAGCATAAGCCACCGTTTAGACACACAGGCACATGAGCTTCTCTCTTTGCCACCAGGGAGCCGTCTGAATATCTCAAAGAGGCATTCATCCGGAAGAACCTCAATACCAGGCTCTTGATAATATTGCTCAAGCTCAATAGCTTCAAAGATGGTGCGAGGTCGCTTGGTAGGAGGGTAGTACACATCCAGATTGGAGCCAATAGTGCACAAGCGACCCAACTCCATTGGATTTGGGCAAAAAGAACCCCCAGGGTACAGTTCATCATCACCTGAAAAAACCATCCACAAAATCTAAAATCAGCCCAACAGAACAAAAGTGTTCCTCATTAACATGCTAGGATATTCCACAACCAAAACTCAACAGTCAACATTCATCTCATATCACTTATACAAGATCCAAGCTTTTAACAGAATATGGCTTCCTCATGCATGTCCATTCCACCAAAGAAAAAGAAAAGGAAAAATATTTTCTTTAGAGAAAAAATAAAATAAAAAATCCCAGTTGTAAAGACATTCTTATGAGTAAAAGATCAAAGCAAGCTCTAATAAAACGGTTTCTAAGCACACCACACAACACCACCCATGAATAAAAATCACTCTTTTTTTTTAAAGTATTTTCTTATCCATTCAAATCACAAACCTCAAAGCCTATATAAATTTAGTCAGTATAAGCAGACCAAAAGAACAATCAAACATTGAAATTCAAGAACAGGTATCACATACATAAAATTAAAGGAAAAGCCATGAAAGCTTACCACTGTAATTGACAAGGGCAGGCATGAGCACAGATGGTGAGTCCACAAGCAAGAGAATCCGAGTGGCAGCAGGTGAAACCCCTCAGGATCTGAGAGAGGAACAAGAAGAGTAAAAAGGCAGATTAGAGGGAAAAGGGTGAAGAGCATTTGAGAGTGTAAACCCCACGGAGCAGGGCAAAAAAGAGAAGAGGCGGAAGAAGCTTTGGAATGGATGAAGTCAGGTTTGGGGTTCGGGGGAATGTATGGTTAGTTTATATATGTCATGAAGAAACAAAGTCTTTATATTGGAAAAGGAAGAAAGAAATATAGGTGTCGTCCACGGACAGTACCACACCCAGGTGCATTGCTACTGCACATTTCAGTATGCAATGAATCCTCCCCCAAAACCGGCTATTCCCCACACACACAAACACAACTCTCTCTTTCTCTCTCTTAGTCCAACCAAACCAACCACCTCAGCATTTGTAAATTCTAATACTAATACCATTTCCTAGAAACCAATACCACATACACCTTCTCATTCTCTCTCTCTCCTTTTTCAATTCTTATTGATTTAATTAAATCAAACTATTATTAAGGACCTCCAACTTGTGTATTTGAAACCAACTGATGCGTGAACTTTGAGGAAGATACTATGGACGGCACACTAATATGGGTGCTTTGCTTCTTATGTTTGTTGCCCCTAGAAATACCTTTTATTTTTTGCCTTCTGTGTCTGTTACACCGCATAATACTTTCATTAAAAAAATGTTTTATTTTTGACACAATTTTTAGCTCTATAAAGAATTAAGGATGATCATATCACAAAAAAATAAAATAAATAATAAGATGCGTGCATGTGTTTGTTTTCTTTAATCATTCAAGGTTTAATTTCAAATATATAAAATTAACAAATTAGCAAGCAAGATCTATTTACAAAATATGCCTATTTGGCATTTGAAATTAACATATTAACAAATGAACAAGATTTACCATTAGCATTTCTGGTAATTATTTACCGCCTGCAGCTGTCAGCTTTATATTTATTAAGGTACAAACGGAGCAACAGTGCAGTGTACGTAGACGGTTTTTTTCACCAAACTAATTTTTACCTTCAAAATTACCAAATTAGCATAAATTAAAATTTTACCAAAATAAGATGAGTCATATTTAGATTATATATATAAGATAGAAAATCATACAAGACTTATCTTTTAGATATATGACTTCTATTAAAAAATTATTTTAATAATTCATATATTAAAATATAACTTATTTTCAAATAACCCATACATTCAAGATACGACTTGCACTAAATTAGTAAAAGTTTTAAAGGCTACACTAAATTATTAATAATTTTAACATTTGATAAATTTTTCACTAGCTGAGTGAAAAGCCCAGCGTAAACACTTCTCCCCCCACCTTTTTACATGTCATATTTATAATAGATAGAATATTATGCAAATATTATCTTTTAGATATTTGATTTTTATTAAAAAATGATTTAATAATTCATATATTAGAGGTACAACTTATTTTTAAATAACTCGTACATTCAAGATATGACGAACACTAAATTGGTAAAAGTTTTAAAAGTTACACTAAATTAATAATTATAACGTTAATTTACACTAGATAAATGAAAAACTCTAGCATAGTCACTTGTTTTGTTTTATGTCATATTAGTGTATACAAGATAAGAAATTATGTAAGTCATACCATAGATATATGACTTTTATTATAAAAAAAATGATTTAAACGGCTTACATATTCAAGATACGACTTATAATAAATTGGCAAGTTTTGAAGGTTACACAAAATTAACAAGTATAAAGTTAATTTACACAACGACAATAATAACTGTTGTAATGGAAATTGCAAAACAAATTTATGAAAAAGAATAGAAAAAGAATGAAATCGTTCTGTTGATTTGATGTAATGTTCGATCACACATTTTAAACGTTGAGAAAATATTTTCAAACCACAAAATCATAAAAGGAATTGACAAAAGAATGAAATTGCCATCAAAGTTTATTGAATAAAGGAACTGAATTTAAGAGTTGATTGTGAGTAGAAAAGGTATTATCATTTTTTTGTCTAACCAAGAAGTATATGAGACTTTTATTTGGCATCCAATTAATCCCCCCAATGAATCAGTCCATTTTAGGAGTAAAGTGGTATCTCTAATCACGACTTCCTTCACAAGTTGAGGATCGAACCCTAGTCTTTGATTAAGGGATATAACTGTCGAATCACTTGTGCCAACGACCTTTGATAAAGGTATTATCATTTTACATCATGCATTTTAAAGTAATACACCCCCCCCCCCCCCCCCCTTTTTTTTTACTTTTCTACTTGAAGTAAAAAAAAATGCATCTCAAATCAATTAGATAAATTTATGATAATTTAAAAAATATTTACTCAACCTCTTAAGAGAAAGACAAAAGAAATCGAAAAAAAATATTTATAACAAAGATTAAATTTTGAAATTTTATTTTTAACTTGACAATTTTTTCTATTCCTATGTATGTTTCATTATAATGAAAAAACTCAAATGGATGTCTTGGCTAATTTTAATTTAGGAAAAATATTTATCCATAAGTTTTTTTATATTGAAAGTAGAATTGAAGAAATTTAAATCATCTAATTTGTCAGGCTAAAGTAACCATTGGTGTGTTTGGAAACCGTTTTAGTAATGTTGAACAAAAGTTTTTGGCTTTCCAAGGTAAAAACGTAAAAGGATAGAAGATGTTAGATAAGCACTCTGTTGGCTCTAACTGAAAAACAAACACACATTAAAAAGACAAATACATTGCAACTAAATTATTTTCTATGAATTTAAAATAAAAAAATTTGTGAGAAAACATAAATCAATAAATGGTTTCAGCTAAAGTGATATTTTTGAAAAAGAAAATAAAGGATTAATTGTATACGAATAAATCATAGGAGAAATTAATTATTTGTAAATTAACATATAAATAAAAAAATGAATTCCAAAAAATAAAAAAGAAGCAACATAATAAAACAATAGAGGGAGGGGTGGAACTCACCTCTGAAGACGAAAAAGATATTGATGCACCGAACTCTTTGCACTTGAAAATCAAATGTTGAGAATGCTCACAGTTATCCCTTAAAAATTCAACTGAAGTGACACAAGTTTTTTGTTGGTGATCCTTTTTTCTTATGATTAAAACACATGGAGAGTATCCCTTTATATAGGGGGAAAAAGAGATTGAAAAGGTGCGAATCTGTTAATGTGGGACCTGTGAGAAAGGAGATTTGAAGAATAATTATTTTTAGGAAAATATTAAATATACATATATTTTATCTTCTATCTTATTTTTACCTCAGTCTTCTTCTTATTTTAATTTTTTTATCACATCACTTATTTCATTTACCAATTTCTTTCTCTACCTTTACTTTTTTTTTCTTTCTATCTCTCTTTTCTTTTCATCTTAATCCACTGCATTTTGGGATAGACATTTATCGGTGCCTTATTTTTATTATAGGACTTAATAGGAAAAGAGTTTGATACGAATATACTATTAGCATAAAAATTTTATACGTCAACTAATCATAAATTATGTTTGGTATAACTTTTAATATAGTTATTATAAAAGTCAACAAACTTACCATACATAAATGTTTGTGATTAGATGATGATATAAAAAACTTTTACATTATTAGTGCATATACCTTATTTTAAGCTGAAGTATAAAATAAAAGATTAGAAAAAGTCAAAAGATGTTTTTCAATTTTTGATAAAATATTTTTAATTTAATAAAATATTTATTATTTATTTTTTCATGCTCAAATGAAATTAGGTAATAATAATAATAGGTTGAAAAACCTGAATTTATATTTATACTGTTATAAAGGAAATATTTTCATATGGTCAAGATTTTATGTTTCTCAGAATTATCGTTATTATTTCATTTAACTAAAATAAAACCTATAAGTACTTTTTAGTTTACATATTTCACATTTATTATTGTTTTTATTCGTTTTTAATATTCAAATAAACATTAAGATATATTTTTAATTTTATATCAACCTTTTTCTTTACAATGACGATAAATAAATTTGAATTTATAATTTCATGTATACTACACAAATTTTTCACATAGATAATTAAATGATAAGTAAAGTTGAATTAAACAATAACAGAAACAAATATGTAGAGTTAGTACTTCAAAATGGATTTATAATTTAACAGTGTATAGTCATTAAATTTAAACTCTAATCAATAACTCTATGAGAATTAATTACGAAATGCTTATTTTAATTTAAATGACATAGTTATGTGTATTTCACAGAATTGCCAATGATTTTCTAGATTAAAAATTTTGAATGCGTGCTTCATATTTAAAGTTTAATAAACGAACTAGTATCCGTATACTGTGAATATACGTCATAAATTATAACTTTTTAATTTAATATTTTTTTCATAACTAAACTTAAGTGCTTCCTAACATTTTTTTTGTTATAAATATTAATATATAAATAATTATTTACATTAGATTGAAATTTTTTTATCACTATGTATGATGAATATATAATAAGGTATATTTTATGATTTTTTAAGAATTAATGTACTTTTAATTTCTATTTATTTTCCAAATTTAGAAAAAATAACTATAAAAAATAAAGTCAAAAAGTTAAAAGAATAAGATAATGTATCTTATTCTTTTAACTTAAGACAATGTATATTCGAATAAGTATACATCATCTTAAAGTTATAAGAATATGATAATGTATACTTATTCGAATATATTATTAATTTTAAAAAATAAATTAAATCATTATTATCCAAAAAAAAATTCATTGAATTCATAAAAATAAGATTCAAAGATAATAAAATTTATAAATAAGTTAAACTAGTAATTGTTTATACTATATTCATATATACTTTTATTATCTTTCTCCATTTATGGTTTATATAAGTAATAAAATATTCTTTTATGATTTATTAATAATTAATATATTTTTAATTCATACAATATTTACAAACTTAGAAAAAAATAACAATTAAAAGATAGCAACATTTATAAATAAGTTAAAATTGTAATTACTTAAATTATTATAATTTTAAACTTTTATCTTTTCCATATTTTTTATCAATATATTAAGTAAAATATATTTTATGATTTATCAATAATTAATGAATTTTTAATTGTTATTTGTTAGACAGATTAAGGAAAAAAAATTATAACAAAATAAAATTTACCAACATATTGTTGCTCTAAGTGGAATTGGGCTCGAATCCTTTTAGCAAAGTCTCGGATTTGAGCCTTATGGATAAAACAACTTGGTTGAGAGGGGAGACCTCACTAAAAGTGGGCAACCAGGTTTTTCGGCAAAAAAACCAGTGGATACTTCACATCAATGTCATGATAACAAAAAAAAAAGGGAAATTAAAAAGTCAAAAGTATAAGACTCTATGTGTATTAATGAAACATACAACAATTAAACTAAAGAAAAATTATTCAAATAGTGTTTTTATTTGAACTTTTAAGAATAGATTAAAAGGTAACAAAATTTACAAATAAATTAAAATATTAATTAATTATATTATATTAATCTATATTTATGCTTTTTTTCTGATCAATATATGTAATAAAATATACTCTTTTATATTTGTTGAGAATTATTGTATTTTTAATTGCTTGTTGTTTTACAATTTTTTTGGTTTGGGGGGCGGGACAACTAAAAGATAGTAAATTATTCCTTTCCTTAAAATTTCTACGAAATAAGATTCAAAGATAATAAAAACATTAAACGCTTAATTACATTACATTTTTGAGTAGAATTGAGTTCAAATCTCTTAAGAAAGGTCTCGAGTTTGAGTCTTGTAGATGGAAAAAATGTAATTGAAGAAAAAGACACCATTCAATGAGGTAAGTCAGGTTTCTCGTCGAAAATTAGTTATCAACAAAGTCGATGGATACTTTATACTTATGACATGGTTACATAAAAAAAAAGGACATAATTGCTTATACAGTATTTTTATGAGATCAATAGTTATACACAGTATAAAAACCTTTCGACTGTCAACCAATCACAAATCACCATTGTCATTGGTATGACTTTTAAGATAATTATTATAAAAGTTAACCTATTTATCATACATGGTTATTTGTGATTAGATGACAGTGTAAAACTACTTTACATTGTTAGTGCATAGCCTATTTTTCTTTTTTTATATATTTTTATTTTTATACATTAATGATCAAAATAAGAAATAAAATATTTTTTATGATTCATTAATAATTAATATACTTTTAACTCCTATTTTATTTTACAAATTTAGCAAAAAAAGAATAACAATTAAAAGATAGTAACATTTATAAATAAGTAAAATTGTAATTACTTATATTATTATAGTGTAAATTTTTTATTTTTCCATATTTATGATCAATATATTAAATAAAATAGATTTTATGATTTATCAATAATTAATGCATTTTTAATTGTTATTTCTTATACAAAATAAGTAAAAAGTAACTGTACGAGAAAAAAATTGAAGAGTCAAAAGTATATGATTATGTCTTTTTTTGATTCATTGTATATGATTATGTATGTGTGTGTATATAATAAAATAAAATATATTATTAATTAAACATACAACAATTAAACTAAATGAATTTAATTTAAATAGTCTTTTCATTTAAACTTTTAAGAATAGATTAAAAGGAAACAAAATTAATAATTAAGATAAATAGAAATTAATTAAATTATATTATTTTAGACTTATATTTTTTTAATTATCGATGAGTTATTAAATATACCCTTTTTTATTTGTTGAGAATTAATATATTTTTAATTTCTAGTTATTTTACAAATTTGAAAAAAAAAATAGATAATAAATTTCCCCTTTCATTAAAATTTCTAGAAAATAAGATTCAAAGATATTAAAATTTATAAAGAAGTTAAATTAGTAATTTCTTTTACCATATTCATATATACTTTCATTTTTTCACATTTATGATTAATATAAGTAATACAATATTTTTTATGATTTATTATGAATTAATATAATTTTAATTCATATTTTGCTTTACAAATTTAGAAAAAAATAACAATTAAGATATAGTAACATTTATAAATAAGTTAAAATATTAATTACTTATATGATTATGATGCACATTTTTGTTTTCCCATATTTATGATCAATATACTAAATAAAATTTATTTTATGATTTATCAATAATTAATGCACTTTTAGCTATTATTTTTTTATACAAATTAAGAAAAAAATAACTATAACAAAATAAAATTTGAAAAATCAAAAGTAAAATATTGTATATGTGTGTATTTTTAATTGTTAGTTGTTTGACAAATTTGGAAAAAAAAATAACAATTAAAAGATAATAACTTTTTCTTTCATTAAATTTTCTAAGAATTATAAATATCCCTTTCATTAAAATTTCTAAGAAATAACATTCAAAGATGATAAAATTTATGAATAAGTTAAATCGTAACTCCTTATACTATATTCTTATATATTTTTATTTTTCTCAATTTGTGAGAAATATAAGAAATTAATTTTTTTTTCTGATTCATTAAGAACTAGTACACTTTTACTCCTTTTTTTTTTTCAAATTTAGCAAAATATAACAATTAAAATATAGTAACATTTATAAATAAATTAAAATTGTAATGACTTATATTAGTTTAATGTAATTTTTTAGAGTAAATGATCAATTTAGTCTCTGAAAGTATAATAATTGTTCAAATTGGTCCTTAAAATTAATAAAATACTAAAATGGTCCTTGAAATTGAATATTATCAGTCAATTTAGTCCCTAAAATTATAATAAACGGTCAAATTATTCCTAAAATAAATAAAATGACAAAATGGGCTTTGAAATTATAAATTATCAGTCAATTTAGTCCTTAAAATTGTAATTGTTGGTCAATTTGGTACCTAAAATTAAAAAGATTTAACTAAACTTTTTACCTTTGAACTTTTAAAATCTTGCTTCTTAATTTCACAAATTTTGTACTAAAGTTAATTGATTAAGGCTTAATTACATTTTTTATCCCCTACTTTTAAAAACTCGCGCATGTTGGAGATGAGTTTTGAACCCTTAATCCGTTTCTTCTCGACAACCACCAAAACCACTAAGTTATTTGACTTGTTTAGTTTATATATAACCACCCTACAAATAAAAGGGTGGAAGGTGTATAAATGACTTATAAATAATAAATAAATTTGTATAATTAAAATAAAAATATTTAACAAATAAATTTATCATCTTAATTTTTAATATTTTTTTCATAAAAATATAAACATACACTTAGGGAATCAAAAGTGCAATTAAAAAATGCAGTAATGATATATAATATATTTTTTTATATATAAACTAAACAAGTTGCTTTGGTGACACTAGAGAAAAAAAAGGGTTAAGAGTTCAAATCCTAACTTCAACATTTATATCATTTTTTAAAGGTTTATTTGCACTTTAGGGGGAAATGCATGAAATTTTAAAAGTAAAGTGTAAAATGTGCAATTAAATCTTTTCCAAACGTAAAGAAATGTTATCAACACTCTCTTTCTAACACTTTTTTAATTATTGGCTAAAATTTATCAAAAATTACAATTTTTTATGAGTTTCATTTATCATTTAATGACTTTCTCTCCTGATTTAAATGTAAGACCCTTCAAAATTTGTGATTTCCAATAAAATTTAGCCAATTGTTGAGAGAGTGTTGCTAGCATTCATTTTCTTGCCACGTCAGTGATAGTGTTAGCGGTTCAAGGCAATGTCATGTGTGTTATCTCATTAGCAGTCAACACTACCACATCATGGATTGTCAATTAACGTTAAGATAAGATTTGCAAAATTATGTAAATTAAGGTTAAAATGCGCAGGAAATTTTTTTTAAGGTTTAATTCATGGAATTTTCAAAGTTAGAGGAGAAAAAAAATACAATTAAGCCCTTTTAATTTGATTGACTAATTTGATCGACTATTACAATTTTAGGAACTATTTTGTAATTTTATTTATTTTAGGCATAAATTTGACCGTTAATTACAATTTTAGGGATTACATTGATTGATAATGTACAATTGCAAGGACCATTTTGCCGTTTTATTAATTTTAAGGACCAATTTGACAAACAATTGTAAGTTTAGGGACTAAATTAGTGATTCACACAAATTTTTATTTTTCATATTTATGATCAATATATTAAATAAAATAGATTTTATGATTTATCAACAATTAATGCACTTTTAATTTCTAGTTGTTATACACATTAAGAAAAAAACTATAACAAGATAAATTTTGAAAGTTCAAAATATTATATATATATATATAGGAAACGTATCACGTGAAAAGGTCTTTTTTATCTGAGAGTAAGAGGAATATACATTAACCATTATATCTTGTCATGAATGATCAAGATTAAAACATACAAAGTTACGTGAGTTTTTTAAAAAATCACATGACTTTTTAAGTAGTAACATGACATTAAATCTTGACCTTCCATGTATAATTGTATGGCCAAAATTAACTCCTCTCACTCTCATATAAAAATGACCCTCTCATATAAAAATGACCCTCTCATTAATATGTCCCTATATATATATATATATATAGTCAAATAGTATTTTCATTTAAGCTTTTAAGAATAAGTTAAATGACAACAAAATTTACAAATAAGTTATAATAGTAATTTATTTAGAGTTTAATGGTCATGCACTGACAGTGTAAAATGGTTTTACACTGTCATCTAATTACAAGCCACCATTTATTATAAGTTTGTTGACTTTTATAATAAGTACTTTAAAAGTCATATTAATGGTAATTTGTGATTGGTTGACAGTAGTTAAACTTTTTACACTGACAATGCATGACCATTAAGCTCATTTATTTATAGGCTTAATTGTACTTTTTGTCCTCAAAGTTTTACAATCTCGTGAATTTTGCCTCCAATTTTTTTTTTTGTGAATTTTGCCTTCCAATTTACAAAATATCAGAAAATTTGTTCTAACATAGAAAAACCACTAAATTAGGATATTTTGTGACGATTTTTCCTTTAAACAACCACAATTACAATAATTTTGTGACAATTTTTTACTTGGGGGGGGGGGGGGGGATTTTTAATATTTTGTAAATTAGAGGGAAAAATTTGTGAAATATTTTTTTGAGGAGCAAAATTTGCGAGATTATAAAGTGTGTCTTAAGTTTGTGAAATAAAACTGTCATAAAATAGAAATTGGCAGTGTAAAACCACCTCAAAATTTTTGGTAGTTTTTAAATCATCACAAACTGGTCTCATAATATAAAAAATGCATGAAATTTGTGGTGGTTGAATGATAGCCAAAAAAATTGTGGTAGTTTTACACCGCTAATTTTTATTTTGTGACAATTTTATTTTACGGAGTTAAGACACACTTGACAGTAGAAATCAAAACAATATCAAAAGTGCATGTATAGGGACTAAAACGAATAGTTTCTACGTATAGGGACCAAAAAAATAAAGATATAGCAAATGAGTAATTAGACCTATATATATTTTCAGCAGGACATATGTTTATATTCAGTGGCCAACTGTATCTCTAATAGAATTGTTTTCGAAAGATATATATGGAAAAATATTAAAAATTTAATTTAATTTAGATTCACGTTTATTAAAACGCTTTACTTCGACATTTAATCATATGTTGACACTATGCATATTATTTTTGTTTTTTTATCCATTTTTTATTTCTATTTTTCTGTTCATTTAGAAGTTAAAGATAATATTAATTATTATTTTTAATAATGCTACTTAATTTTTAATTGCATTATACACTTATCATAAACAAAAGAAAAATAATAATAAAGGTCGCATATTAAGAAATTAAAAATAATTTTAATATGAATGAAAATATTAATTATATTTCTTAATTTATCTTATTTTCTTAAGAGGATAGATACAAAGAAATAAATAACATAATAAATTTAAATTATATATATATATATAAAGTTATTAAAATTTGCGCGTAATATAAACATGATTAAACAGTACATCATTGAAGTAACGTACAACTTTTATAAATTCATAGTGAACTAAAGCTTAATTCTAAAAATCGATTGTGATAAAATTTCTTTGTATTCGAGATTTGATAATACGAATTGGGAAAAACACAACTTGTGCTTACACAATGATAATAATAATAATAACGTTCTGTATGTAGTTTGTAAATGACAGCTAGGAACTTCAAAGAAAACAAAAAAAAGGACACGAGCAAGCGCAAGCGCAAATGCAAGTGCATCAATTTGAGTGTGATTAAATGTATTCAGCCGTTTAACCAAAAAGGTGAGGGGAGGGGGGGCATTGAAACGATTACGGTTGCGCTGTGACTCCGTGTTTCCGAGTATTCATTTTAAGAACAACACTTTGAATTGACAATTGATCCCCACTAGTGGCATCGTTGCAAAAATATTTGAAACTTGTTAGACTGCAAACGTATTTTTGAAATTTATGATTTTGTTCTTTAGCTATAAAAACAGTGTTTTATTATTTTATGTTGAACATTTTTCAGTTAAATATGTATTGATTTTTTTTTCTAAATGATAAAATGACAAAAATACAGTTAGATGTGTAATGTCGCATCTTTCCAAATGATAAAATGTCACTCTGAAAACAAATATCCTTTCATTTTTTTTATAATAAAAAACATTCATGCCAATTATAGGTGGTGCATCATTAACACTAATTAAATAATTCAAACCAAAATATTATTTATATACTTTACTACTATGTTAGCATGTACAATACACATGATAAATATTTATTTTATATAATTAAAATTTATGCTAAATAAATAATTTTGAGTATATAAATTAAATAATAATCAAAATTTTTAATAAACAAATATTTCTGAACATATATATTATATTTTAAATTTCTAACAAACAATTTATATTGTGATATAAGGTTGTTTTTAATTATTGATAATTTAAAAAAAAACTATTGAAATTCAATTTAGAAATACAGATGAAAATCCCTCTATATATATAAACATGTAAAATTGTTTGCTTCCTTAGGCCTCCACTCTCCCCACTCTCTCTCACATTCACTCTCATTTGAATACTCTCTTTTCATGAAGAGGTGAACTTCACTCTCCTAACATGCATTTGGTATATGCTCTTATGCTTTTAATAAATTGTAACTGAATATCAAAAACTAATTTCAAATATATATATATATATATATATATATATATATATATATATATATTAAAATTCAAATACACTCCTAATATCAATTAAACGGTTTATCAAACTATAACTAAATATCATAAATCAATTTTGAATATATATATTTTATCTTCAAAATTCAAATACGCTCTTAACATGCATATGATATTCCTCTGTATATATAAATTAGAATAATTATCTTGAATGAAAATATTTTTAGCTGTCATTCTTCAACGAGAACACTTTTAGGAAATTTTCTTAACCTCTTATTTTTTTCAATATATTATTTTCAATATCTTTAGTTTTAACTTGAATTTCAATATTTTTTTAAAAGAAATTATCAATAATTAAAAATAATATTGTATCATAATATAAAGTATTTATCATAAATCTAAAATATAATTTATACGTTCTAAAATATTTATTTATTATAATTTTTAATTATAATATAATTTATATATTTAGAATTATTTATTTATTATAAATTTTAATTATACAAAATAAACATTTATTCTGTGCAATGCACAAGCTAAAATACTAGTTATATATTAAAAGAGATAAGAGGTTAAATTTTTTTTAAAATGTTCTCATTAAAGAAAAACTCTTAAAAGCACTCTTGTTGAAAAATAATTTAAAATAGCTATTTTAATATGGGGAATGATCAAATGACACTGGTGTAATTTACATCATCTATTACACCATTCAATAACTTGATATAGAATGTGATTTTTATCGGTCCAACCGTTGAATTATAATTTCATATTACCAAGATTGTTTGTGTCAAATTTTGTCAAAATTGGAAAATAATAAGAAGGTAATCAAATGACTCATGTTTTACTATATTTTGAAAAATATATATTACGTCCATTTTGATCTATATGAATAAGGTATCAAATAATTTTTGATTAATATAAAATTTTGTACATATGATCTATGTTAAGAAACTTTCAATCCAATGATGGGTTTTAAGATAAAATTGTCCAATTAAAAGTGATTGAATGGTATGATAGTTGATGTAAGTTACACTGGTGTCATTTGATCATTTCCCTTTTATTTAATTACACTGGTGTAATTCTTACCAACTATTACATCGCCAATAACTTTATATAAAAGATGAATTTTGTCAATCCAACCGTTGAATTATAACTTTATATTACTATGATTGTATGTGTCAAATTTTGTTAAAATTGAAGAACAATAAAAAGGTAATCAAATGAATCATATTTTAGTATATTTTGAATAGTATATATTACATCGATTTTGATTCGTATGAACAAGGTATCAAATAATTTTGGATTAATATAAAATTTTGTATATATGATCTATATGAAAGGAACTTTCAATCTAACGGTAGATTTTGAGAAAACATTATTTAATTGAAAGTTATTGAATGGTATAATAGTTGATAAAAGTTATACCGGTGTAATTTGATCTCTCCCTATATATATATATATATATATATATATATATATATATATATATATATATATATATTAAAATATTAAAATTCAATTTAGAAATAAAGATGAAAATGATCGATTAAAAGAGATAAGAGGTTAAAAAATTCCTTAAAATATTCTCATTAAAGAAAAACTCTTAAAAGCACTCTTGTTGAAGGATAATTCCTAAAAACGTTTTCATTTAAAATAGCTATTATAATATATATGTATATGGGGAGGGATTAAACGACACTAATATAACTTACACCAACTATTACACTATTTAATAACTTGATATAGAATATGATTTTTATTGATCCAACCATTGAATTATAATTTCATATCACCAAGATTGTTTGTGTCAAATTTTGTCAAAATTAAATAACAATAAGAAGATAATCAAATGACCCATGTTTTACTATATTTTGAAAAGTATATATTACATTTATTTTGATCTATATGAATAAGGTATCAAACAATTTTGGATTAATATAAACTTTTGTATATATGATCAATGTTGAAGAAACTTTCAATCCAATGATGAGTTTTGAAATAAAAGTATCTAATTAAAAATTATTGAATGATGTAATAGTTGGTGTAAGTTACACCGGTGTCATTTGATCCCTCCCATATATATATATATATATATATATATATATAAGAGAAGAATATAGAAGATTTGCAGGTATGCATGTGATTGTGCGACACATAGAATAATTAGCTAATTGGATTTTGTTAGTGTATGAGGTGTTGAAGGTTGGCTTTGATTTTGGCAAGACTTTAATCAAAATGTATTCTCTATTGACTGAGATTTGAGTTGTACAAATGGTGACTCTTCTCTCTAGTATGGCTAAGATATGATGGATAAGGATTGGGTACCTACCAAAGACAAGTGACAGTGTGTAATAAATGCATATCTAACATTGTTGACATTGATTGTATTTATAGAGGTCTAAGATGAGCTAGATTCCCTAGCTCAAGGCTTAGGGCTTCTAAAGGGCTTATTAGCCTATTATAGAGAAGCGCACTCTCACTTTACTTCGAGTTGAGGTACACTTTGATGTGCCTAAGTATATTATAACGTTTTTGTTCTTGGATAGTGGCAATGACATCGGTTAAGACTTTGGGTTAGCTCTCCCTTTAGGCCAAGGTGCCCTATTACATGGATTGGGCCTCGAATTCAATCCAGAGCAGATTCAAACACAATCAATGTACAATCTGGCCAAGAATCTCTAAAGTGTTTCATTGGATTGTTGGACGACCTTTGCCAATGTTTGAGAATCCTTGGGGGATTCTCTTTCTATAATGAAAGTGTCGAGCAAAAGTTTCAACAAAGGTCATTATAACTATGAACCAATCATTAAGAGAAAGCTCAAAACCAATTAAGGACTTCCCCCTTGGGTTATAAGGAACATCCTACATACTATTACTTTTGGAGCTCCAAAGTGCCATGATTTATTCAATAGTTTATTCCTCTATGTTGCCAATTGGGATTGCATTTTCTCTGTAATGAAGATAAAATCAGCCTTTTCTGATCTTCCCTTGATAATAAGAAAGCCCAAATACTTTTCTATAGAAGATGTGCAACATGTGGAGGAAATGGAAGTAAGATCATTAATCTTTGCTCTTTGTACACCTTTTAAATAAAAAGCTCTAAATTTTGCCAAATTTATCTTAAGGCCATAAAATCTACTAAATGATTCAAATAATTTAGCTATAAATCTCACTTGAGAACATTTAGCCTTTATAAACAAAAAGACATCATCAAGTTAAAAACAAATAAGACACAGAGGGTCCATTTTTTGCTACTTGAATAGGTATCTAGTTTCTGTTAACAACTGTTTCTGAAATTACTAGAGATAACCTTACCATGTAGATCGTAAACAAATATGGAGACAAGGGATCACCTTGCCTCGATCCTCTTGTAGGACACAAATTAGAGAACCTATTATCGTTCCATAAGATAAAAAAAGAAGATGAAGTTACACAGTGCATAATGAATTTTACCATAATTGGCCAAAAGCCAAAATAATCAAGTAAACTTTGAGAAGTGTCCAATCAACATTATTTTAGGCTTTCTTCAAGCCAATTTTGAAAGCCACATCTCCTTTTCCCTCTTGGACTTATGCATGCTGTGAACAAGCTCTTGTAGAATTATTCCATTATTTGAGGTGCCTTTACTTGGCAAAAATATACTATGGAAATGGCCAATAATTTCATTTAAAAATGGGCACAACCTATTAACCATAACCTGTGAAGAATCTTCAAAGATGATGAAGGCTTGAAGTGTTTGTGTAGTTTTGATGATTGCCTCACACTTGATGTGATGGTGTATTGTATTGTTTTTGTTTTTAGTTTGTTTAAGCGGTGTGTCTTAAAGGTTCTTAAAAAGTATGGTAGCCGTTATTTGTTACTTTTTCCATTCCTTTTCATTTGCCATTAAAAAATGTGTTATATGTTATTTATCATTTTCAAATTTAATAAAAATAGTATTTTTGCTTGTGTGTTATATAGAATAAATATTTATTTTCATATAAATAAAATTTATAATATATAAATATTTTTTATTATATAGATTATGTTCTAGATTTACAATAAAAAATTTAAATTGTAATATGAGGTTATTTTTAAATATTGATATTTTAAAAAAATATTGAAATTCAATTTAGGGATAAAGATAAAAGAAGGATAGTTTAAGATGGTTGAGAGAAATTTTTTGCCTAATTATAAGAGTAGTATATGAAATATACATTCAAATGAAAGAATAGAGATAAATGTCTAGTAGAGAGAGTGGAGAAAGTGAGACTAGTGAGAGTCTCACTTTCCAAAATGTGTATTCTAATTTATAATATAGGAATAAATATTACTTAATTGTTTAGCTTTTTTTAGTATTTGTTCTTGAATATTGTTCCTTGGCAATCGAGTTTGACCTAAAGCTGCAGTCAAAATATGGTTCTCATGAGGTTTATTTATGCTAACAATGATGAGGCATGGCAAGGTGTGGTGAGGTGAGTGGTTATGTGTGTAAGAACTTTGATGCACAAATAAGTAGAAATTTTAGGACTCATTTACTTCTGTTTTAATTTTTAATTTTTATTTTTTAATTGCAAAACTGTCATCTTATCTTTAATCTGGTTCTTATGTTCAAATATTTGTACTAGAAACAGTGAAAACAACTTTTTTTTGTTTTCTCTATTTTATGTACAAAGCTTTGAAAATTGAAATCAAGTTGAAAACAAGATGACATTTTTGTAATTAAAAAGTAAAAATAGGAAATGAAAACAGTAAACAAACCCTTAACAAAGTAATAATGTCTACGGTTAAAAGGTAACACTTGCGTGAAGTGAGGGTTCAAGTATTTATATGTGAGTTGTTCATTAGTCCTACTTGCCTTCAGCATTCAGGGTTTAGTAGGCGTGTTTTGGCTTACCAAACTATTATCATTATGGATGAATAATTTCTCTAAAAAATCAACAATCAATATTATTAAAGGCTTCATTTTTTGTTGATTGACGCGATGATTCACAAGAGAATGTGATGTAATAGAGGGACTAAAAGCCTTTGCAAAATAGGTCTCTTAAATCTGATGAGATCTTCATCAACAATGTCATCATATTATTTTACATATTTTAGTAAGAGTTTAATGGTTATGTACTGTCAGTGTAAAAAGTTTTACACTGTCATCCAATTAGAAATCACCATTAATATGATTTTTAAAGTATTTATTATAAAAGTCAACAAACTTACAATAAATGGTGGTTTGTGATTGAATGACAGTATAAAACTACTTTACACTGTCACTGCATGACCATTAAACTCTTTTAATAAACGATAATTAATTAAATATAATTATTCTTTATAATCAAAAGTTGTTGACTAATTTTCTTAATTCTTATATAATTATTTTAACTGACAATCAGCAAATATTATATAAGATATAACAATTTGCAGTCTTGGTATGTTCTATCATCCATTTATTTATTTAAATTGAAAATTATTTTAACTCACAATCAGCAATATATTATATAAGATATAACAATTTGCAGTCTTGGTATACGCTATTATCCATTTATTTATTTAAACTGAAAAAATCTGGGCAGATGATATATTAGCATTTACTATTATATAATGGAATGTATCATTCCCTAAGTGGAGCAAATCGTGCCTTACTTCTGCAGACTCAACCGACTACTTGATTAGGGAAAATAACTTCCCTTGTGGAAATGGCATCCCTTTGAAATCAGCGTTGAATCTATTAGCCACATATACAAAACAGCATAACTTCGGATTTTATTCAATTGTCGAAGTCGGCAACACCAAGTACAACCAAATTAATTAAAAGCAACGATTAATTTAATCATCATCAAACGAAAGCTAACTGAAAATTGCTAGTTCAAGTGATTTGGCGCTTGAGCGCTTGAGCTTTTTAACCAAAATTTGGGATTCGATCTCCGGTTTGAACATGGAGTCACAACCAAAAGTACCACTTTACTTTCAGAGGGATTGACCCGGTGGGATGGGAGATTAGTTAGGTGCAAAATATAAGTCTCAGATACTTCCTGGTCTAACAAAAAAAATAAATCAAACGAAAGCTAGAGTGTCATAACTAAACTAGGAAAAGCCTCGGAACGCTATTGACTTAAATATACAGGGTAAGCTAAAAGTCTCAAAATAAAATAGATCCATTGATTTTAACCCAGTGTTTGATTTTCTTATGGTCCTGGAACGTTAGACACGGTTTTGAATCCTTTTAAATCTCTCTGCATTGGTCCCTTTCATTTATGGCCATGTAATGGACCCCACACAATTTACTATATGCAGCGGCTGAAAATCAAATTCATTGTACATCTGAACAAACTTGTCCAAAAGCTGAGTACTGAGTACCATCAAAGTTCAAGTGGTACATACACACTTATCAATTTGAAACCAATATATAATAAATATCCTTTAATTTTCTTTTCCAAGTCAATCGAACCCCAAGAAAATTGAGACAAAATTAGATGCAGTATTATATATATTATTGATATTATTTTTCAATTAAAAATGAAGTTTTACCTTCATAATTTATATAATAAAAGATTCTATTAAATTTCAACACTTATTATCAAGGTAAAATTTTAATTTTGACAGTACCAATAGTACCAATGGTATTACATCTAAGTTCTATCCAGCAAATTGTCTCACCCTTTCCCAGCAGATTCACGAGAGGAAACTTCATTCATTTCTGACCTTCCTTGACTGCAGATGATTCAAATTATTTAGCTCCTTCCATAGAACAAAATAGTAAAAAATGCTCCTTCCCCTACTAAGTCCGATTTATTTTAATTTTAGATAGAATTGATTTAATAAAATTAATTCTAAATCATGAAACGTAATTAAAATGTATGTTTAAATTAATCTCAGCCATAAATATATATTAAAACGTGTATTTCTTTTATTGAAAAATGTGAAATTTAATTTTTCAACAATAAAATAAACAGGGACTAACTATGACAAATTTGAAATAACTACAGGAAATATATACCATTGTGTTTACAGTTATTTTACCCATTAAGTTTTTTATTTTTTTTGGGGGGGGGGGCGGATCATTTAGGGCTAAATTTGAATGATGACAGTGATTATCATAACTCTCATAAGAAAAACAACTACTAGATTACCTATTTATTAGTACTTTTAGTTGATTTTGAACTGCAACACTTAAAGAAAAGTCTACCTCATGAAATTCAGTTTACCAAAGTTACATCTCTTATGATTTGCATAAAAAATATGTAAATAGATAATTAACGAGTCTTAATACATCGTTTAAAAAAATTTAAAATACAGAGACCTAATTAAAAACTTTTATATTATAATAACTTATTTAAATTATAAGGGCCTATATATTGGTTTAACCTTTTTTTTAATGTATGAAGTTATTCCTTCACAACCAACTAATTTGTTTTAGCCCAATCTTTTTCCAGGAGCCTTAATGTTGTGTGTGATGATACCTTGGATATGAATAGGCACAAACTACCACATGGACACAATCTTAGGATCAAACTTATAAGAAGGTCAATATAATGAAAAAGGCATTAAGCCAATTTTGTAATTAAAATTTAAGCTAAATACAAAGGAAAAAAAAATCTTCAACTTTCACTCTTATTAAGCCACTCTTGAGAAAGTTAATTTTGAACACTAATGCTAGGAGTGAAAATAGGTCAGGCTACCTGTCAAGAGCCTATGGTTTGGCTTACATAAGGCCTGATCTGACTTGACTTGTTTATTAAAAAAATTAGGTTTAAGCTTTTTAAAAAGTCTATTTAAGTAAAAAAAAAAAAAAACTAAGCCTTAGACCTTAAAATAAGCCTAATAGATCGACTTATTTATATACATATATAATATAATATTATTGTATTATATATTATCTTATATTATATATACATAATTATATATAATACATATATTACATATAATGATATAAAAGAATGTGTATTACTAACAGGCCTTTTTAGGCCAACAAGTCTTTTTAGGCTAATAGGCTTATTTAGGCCAATAGACTTACCAACTTTTTTATAGGTCTTATAAGAAATTAAGCTTTTAAACAGACTTATAGGCCAAGTTGGGCCTAAGCCTTTAAAATAGACTTATGACAGATAAATAAATCAGGCTTAGACTTTATCTTTTTAATAAATGTCAAGTTCAAGCCTACCAAAACCTGGCTTAACTTGATCTATTTTCACCTGTAACCAATACTAGTTCAAAACAACTTTCATAACCCATAAATTTTCGACACTTACTTCCTTAACCAAGAAAGTATTGTCAATTATTGGAGATGAGAAATAAAAAAAGAAGTCTCTTATTTAAGACCCTTGTCAATATTAATTTCTTTTGTCAAACTATCATTCACCAACATCAGTAATTTACTAAAAGAGATACATGAATGAGTCCCTACTCTTCATTTCTCACTAAATCTAAATCTACACAACTTAATTACAGTCCAGATAATTCCAATTAACTAAATCGTACCCATTTTCAAAATCAACTTTAAAATTATACATTCCTTCCCTAACTTTTTAGTCAAGTCAATTACCTCAGTAATAACAACTACTTTGTCTAATATTTATCTCTTCAAATGAAGGTTATTTGATTACTAGAAATAAAAAATTCCATGACCTCCTTCGATCTGGAAGCTAACTATTTTGCTATCATCGTATATAAACACACCAAAAGGGATATAAGAAGGTGATAATCACCAATTCTTTTAGACATAATTGATTTTAAGAACAAGAGCTAAGAATTATGATGTAAAAACTTTTATGAAGTTTTGCAAAATAATTAACACTTATCCCTTTGATGACCTTAACATTTTTCAACTCGTTATATCTGCTACATTCTTAATCATCGTCAACTTATAATTTATGTAATAAAAATAGAAAAGGTTATGTTGTGTCTTGAGGTAGGATAGTTGACTTTGAGTGAACTCTCTAATTATTCTAATTGAGCTGTGTTCTTCATTGACTGAGATTTGAGGTTTACAGACAATAACGCTTCAGTCTGACATGGTTGAGCTACCGTGAAAAGGAGATGAGTACCTATAAAAGATATTTCGATGCTCAAGTCAATAGCAATTTTAACAAAGTAACGGTATATAATAAATGTTTTCCTAATATTATGATATTGTATTTATAAGAGTCATGTGTTAAATTCCTTGACACAAAACCCGATGTCTCTCATAAATAGTAATATTACCTTATTTTTGGTGTTGCAACAAATAACTTTTTTTTTATAAGTGCAACAAAGTAACTAACTTGATTCTAGACCGATGCATGTTTTACTATTCAGATAGATTGTAAGAATCATACACTTAGATAAGATGTTTATTTCGTAACTACACTTAACGAATTGAGTTAATCTACTATTTTGAACCGAGATATAATCCATAATGCAAATTGAGCTTCCAACCAAATCCAGAACAGATTCAATGCTGAAAAGAAAACAGAAGAAAATCTTAATCAATTATGGACAGGTACCACACGCGATGATTATCGTTAATTGGCCCATATCCAGTCACTCGATTGTGCATGCTTGGCCTTCTCAAATCACAGGATCTTTTTCTTTCTGTTATTTTTTTTTAAAAAAAAGAATATGATTAATCTGCATCAAAGGAGTTGCGAAGGGCATCATGAACAATGGGGCCATATCAATAGGTACAACATAACTCTTACATTAATATCTGAATGGAGCAGCGGCTAGAAACATTGGACCTCTCTTATTTAACCATATTGCCACCTTCCCACTTGTCACCAGGTCTATTCTGTCTATATTTTATTTTTTATTTTTTAAAAACAATCAAGTTAAAAGTACTCAAGTGCTCGTGCATGTAACCCACCACTAGGCCACAATTACATGCATAAACTATATAGAGATATAAATAAGGTTACTTTGTCTATCGATACTCATTTAGAGTTATTTATTATTATTCACACTTTTTATAATATTTTTCTGTTTCTTTAACTATATTATTTATCTTATTTTACGTTTTCCTTTTTTTTTCTTTTAGTTGTAAAAATAATTATAAAAAAGAGAATTGTAAGGATAAAATTCCATTTATTTATTATGAATACAATGGTAAATAAATGACACTATCTAATTTCAACAAAAATATTTTGCAATTAAATTGTAGAGATGCCATCTCACTTTTCTATACCTGACTTTTATTATAATTAATTTTGCGTCATGTAGCCTTTTTTTGGAATGTTTCTCCGTCACTGTTAGGTCCACAATTATAAAATATTGTCTCTTCTTTTGCCAACTTTTTTCCCAATTGGATGTGTAAGTTCAGTATTTGTTTTAGTTTCTAAATTCGGACCTCTTAACCGTATATATATCAACTTGAAGTAGCGCATTTTTTATATTTTTTTAAGAAGCAGTGCATCATTGCGATACAGGACTAGGTTTGATTCTCTGTTAGACCCTGGCGTGGCCTTTTTGAGACAACTAGGCCAACACCTGTCAAACTTCCCGGGCCATTGCAGTATGCTCATGTCAATAAAAATAAATAAAAATATTTTATTCGCGTCACTTTTATATACTCCTTTACATTCTATACAAAATGCTGAATCACTTTAAAAAAAGAAAAAGAAAAAAGAAAAGCAAAATAAGTTATATTTTAGTGAAAGTCGAAAAAATAATGTAAAAAAATCAAAAATAAAATATCATGAATAACTTCATAACATATGCCAACTAAGTAATCATAATTACAACAATAAAACAAAGTTACAAATTTTGGCCTTCGATAAAAATTTACTTGAGACTTAATTTAATATAATTTATTAATCTTTAATTTATTCTTTTAACTTTTTGAGGTGTTAAAGTTTTATAATTAAGTAATTTTTATTTTATTTTTAATAGATAATGAATTTAATTAAAATATATAGCAAGAGAAATGCTAGCAACATACTATTTTAAACATATTTTTTATTGTTAATTAAAATTTATTAGAAATCACAAAATTTTTTGGGTCTCACTTCTTATTTAATAAACTTAACTCATAATTTTATAGTTTTCAATAAATTCTAACCGATAATAAAGAATATGTCAAAAAAAAAAGTTTTAAAGAGCAAGTTACTACTCCTCAATATAGTAATAATGTAAAAGTATTTTGTACTAGGAATATCAATCAATTATAAATTGTCATATCATTGAATAATTATTGACTTTCATAATAATTATTTTAAAAATCTTATCTAAGATTTTATTAAATTAGTTAACAATATAAATTTTTTATACAAATAATTTATCAAAATTAATTTCATTTATAATATAACTAATTCACTTATAAAATAATAATATAACTAATTCATTCGTTTATTTTATAACATGGTTGATCTTCAATTAAAAAAATTAAATATTTTAATATCGAAAAACCTATTTTAGTAATGACAAAAGTTTCATGTTTATTAATAACATTTTATAAATATTTACTGATAAAAAATTACTTTATAAGCATTTGGAAAAGAATGGGTATTAATTTATTTAATTAACATTATTTAATGTTTAATATTTAATTTTTAATTCTAAAATAAATCATAATAATCGACATCAAAACACTCATTACTTAAAAGCTTTCAAGGTTAATGTAATATTATTAAAGTTTAATTTTTATGCACTATCAATTTAAAAAATTTACACTGTCAACAAATCAAATTATTATTGATATGACTTTTAAGATAATTATTGTAAAAGTCAACAAACTTATCGTACATAGTAATTTGTGATTAAATAATGGTGTAAAAGGTGCATATACTATTTACTCATTTTTGTCAATTCCTCTTAATTTAAAGTAATAAGAAATAGAAATTAAAAAGATAAATGAGACGAGAGAGATGAAAGTAAAGAGAGGGAAAATAAATAAAATATTACATAGTTAATAAAGTTTTAGGACAAACAGCAAAAATAATAATTAATAACAGTTATAAATGATTTTGTTAATAAATTTCGAAATTAATAATAGATTTTATTTTAATGATAAATTTATTTTTAAATGGCATAAAAATATAAAAATTTCAATAATTATGAATATAAATCTTATCACTTAATAAATAAAATTAATAATGTTTTTTTAAAATATGGTTTTTTTAGACATTAAATAATCGCCTCGTTAATAAAAAATAGCCAAAACCAAGATTGAAGTTAATTGGCAAAGTTAATTCAAGACGAAAGAATTATCTAAATTATTATAAAAAGCATATAATTTTGAGTTTGTATTTAGTCAATGTGAAAATTTAATAATATAACTTTTAAATGCAATCTAGATAAGAAAAAAGTTTGTACTTTATTCATATACCATGTCTGTTATTGTCTCTAACTTTAAAAATATTTTAATATTAAAATTAAAATTGTACACATACAAAGCAAAACAGTTATAAAATTTAATTAAAATGCACTATTACCCATTTATTAATTGTCATATATGGTAAGATTATGTTGACTTTTGTAATAATTACTTTAAAAAATCATATTTAAAATAATTTTTTATTTAGTTTATAATGTAAAAATCTTAACAATGTATTAAAATTCAACTCAAACTTATAATAGATCACAAAATAATATGATAAGTAGAAACTAAAGTCGAATCCCTTAAGTAAGATCTCGTGTTCGAGTTTTGTAAATGCAAAAAATGTAGTTAGGAGAGGAGATTCTACTAAAGATAACCAACCAGGTTTTTTGGTAGAGATTAGTCATCAACAAAGTTGATAAAGACTTCGCACCTATAATATGATAAAAAAATGGTATTCTATAAACTTGTAGTTATGTATTCTTTTAATATCCTTTTGGGCTTAATAAATACACAATTATTTACAATATATGAGGTCTTGTAAATTTTATTATTAACATGCTCAATTATAACTCGTATATATAAATATTTAAACTAAAAATTGAACAATCATCTTAAAAGGAAAAAAAATATAAAATGTGAACTCCATTTGTTTGAATCGACATCAATGTATTATAAGTTTATAACTTTACACTTCAAAATATATTTCAATCAGTGACCAAAAAACATATTATTTATAAATTACCCCCCTTATCAGTAGGTGATTTATTCAAGTGGCACATATTTGAGTCTTGTATCTCTCTCTCTCTCTCTCTCTCTATATATATATATATAAAATCACAGCAAAGCTAATTTCACCATGTTATGAATGTTCTATACTCTTATGTTTAAACCAAAATTACACTTCTTTTTTATAAAATATAATTTACTCGTATTACTTTCAATATAGTAAAGGTGAGTTTCAGAGAAAGTTCTTCAATTTCAAAGAAATGAGAGATTGGTAAAAGTTGAACGATTCATATATTTAACGTAGCAAGGCAGGACTTTTGAACAGTGGAGGCACTTTTATCTAAAGAGTGAGAATGTATGTAGTGAGAATGATTAGCTAAAAAAGTCATGTAACTTTTTAATCCAATTTAAAATAAAAAAGATCACTTAAAAATTCACATAATTATTTAGAATAAGATTTAATAATTAATATATATATTTTTTTACTCTTACATAAACAAAGTTTTCTCACTTATACGGGTCCTCATGTTTGATATGATAAAAAATGGCGGCAGGAAGAAAAGATCGATTCATTAAAGACAAAGAAAATGGTCTAATTCAAAAATGATGAGAAGATGAGTACTCAGAGAAGAGTCAGAAGACCAGATACATTGTAGTCTATTGTATTGGATGTCATGAATTTTCTATCAAAGCCTCACCTTTTAAAAGGAAAATATTTTTTTTATGTTTTTTTAACTGTTTTCTTACGTGAACCAAAACATTACAAAATCCGAAATTGATCAATTCTGGAAGCAACCAAGTAACCAACCACTGTATTCGTCGACTATTCGCTAAAAAACCGCATGCATGCATTATGCACAGTTTTGTACAAGTTGTATGTAGGTTCGTTGTATATGTATGGGCATGTATTGTTGACTGAATTTGCACACCTAAATTCGAAAATTAATTCAAACAGAAAATGAGTTAATTGCATTATATATTCGTCAAATTGATTCACAACTTATGAGTCAACTTGGATTACCATGAATTTGAATCGAGTTGGGTTGATATAAAAACTGGCTCACCAAAACCTTGGATTAATTTGACCTAACTTACTTCACTCATGATTCATCTAAAGTAAGTAGGAATAGTTCACGGGTTGTGGTATTTCAAAAGCACAAGTCTCACATTATTTTGTTTAACTTTCTATCATGTGTTTATATATTAAAGGCTAAATTGCACTTTTAGTCCACCTTCTTTTTTAAATTTGTAATTTTGGTCTCCCTGTTTTTTAGAGACATTTGGTCCCCTCATTTTAAAAAATTTGCAAATTCAGTCCTGCTGTTAAATGTGTTGCAGTTACCATTAGTTGGCCGACGTTGACCTATCTTAGGCTAAGATAAGTTAATTAAAATAAAATAAAAATAAAAAGATAAAAAATAAAACATTAAAAATAGGAAGTCTCCTTTCTCAACCCTTATTCGAAACCCTTATCCCCTTTTCGACTTCCTCTTTTTCAAACGTGTGAGGCACAAAGCTTTGTTTCCTCTCTTGTTGTTCACATGCATAGACACTCATTTCGTCTCAATCTTTGAACGTGTGACTGATTCTCGTAAAAGCAATGGCTGGGGAATCTCCTATCAATGGAGGTGAATCTCACACACAGATGAATAGACACAAATTTTTTGAACCAATTTACTGTTCAAGGTAAGATTCTTGAAATGTGTTTTTGTCTTCATGGAATATTTTGGTTGTTGGTGTTGAAGTAGTCCAGTCAAGGGGTTATTTTAATGCCTTGGGTCCACAATTAGGGTTTTTTTAATGGTTAAGTTGGCTTTTTTTTTTGCATGTGGTCTAGTGTATTGCAGTGGTGGGCATCCATTTTTTTTTCCTTGTTTAAGGGTTTTTTTGTAGTGTGCAAAAATGTTTGTGTAACCCATTTTGGTATTTTTGATGAGGCCTACACCATGGTCATGGCTATCATTGAGTGGCCTTTGCATTTGTTTTATGTTGTTTGTCTAAGGTTGTATCTTACATGATATAAAATGGAAAAATTTCCCTACTACAAAGAACAATGTGTTTAACTTTATTGACCTGTAGCTAGGAACATTCGTGAATTGACCTCATTATCTCAGAACCTGTTAGAACATATTTAGTTTTGCAGTGAAGTAGATTATGGGTTTTAGTGTTATTACTTTATGTAATTCTACAAAGCTAATAAACACGAAGTTGATTATTGTTATATTCTTTATGATGTCAAAACTTGCTGCCATGATTGTGTTTAAGCACTTGTTTTTTTTTTTAATTTTAGGCCTATTGAAGTACAGAAGGTTAGATTACATATCCACATAAAGGGATGTTTGTTTATGAGCCCTTCCCCTTGTATGTTAAGGGACCACTAAAGAACAAGAATGGGGGCGGGATGTTCATGAGATGTCATACATTGATATCTCCAAGTTGATTTAGAGCATAAGATATAAGAGTTCAAGTGTCTTTGGTACCGACATTCGAAACTAGCACTTAGTTGAGGTTTGAAGCCACTAAACTGTGACAGCGATGTGTTAAATTTTGTTGAAGATTGGAAGGGGTTTGAAGTAGTTGATGTGTATGTGGAGCATTTAATTGATACTTCAGTATTTTATGAAGGTAGACCAAAAGGGAGAGGGAAAGATTTCAAGGACACAAAAGAAATTGAAGTTGTTGTCATTGATATGGAGGAGGGTAAGAGCAAGGGGGAGGGTGAAGGTGAGGTTGAAGTTGAAGTGGAAGGTGAGGTACAAGGTGATGTGGAGGTTGAAGTGGAAGGTGAGGTGGAGGTTCAAGTGGAAAGTGAGACTGACTTAGAAGGGAATATGTTGTTAAAGAAGATGTGGAAAGTGAGGATATCTCACTGGACAATAATGACTTTGAAGAAGATTAGGATTGGACAAGTGCCTTATCCTTTGATACATTTGGTAAAACACCCCCTACCTACACTTGCCACTAATTATGAAGAATTGAATGTGAATAGGAGTGGAAGAGCTGCTACATCTTCTAGAAATCTAGAACCAACAACAGTAGCTGAATTTGATGATGAAGATGGTGAATCAAATGATCTAGAAACCCCACCTACTAGTGAGGATAAGGATAATGAGAGGGTGAAATTTCCTAAATTTAAAATGCCTGAAGAAGAAATGGATGCTAAGTTTGAGGTGGGATTGATGTTTGGCAACAAAGAAATGGTAAGAGAGGCTGTTAAAACATATGGTATGGTGAACAAGAAAAATGTATACTTAAGGAAGAATGATAAGAAAAGAATGGTGATAAAGTGCATGAAAGGATGTCCATTCTACTTGAGGCTAAGGAAGTCAACTCAAAGTCAATATTGACAAATTGTTACTTTCATTGATGTGCATACATGTCATAGAATTGCCATAAATAGACAAGCCAAGACAGAGTGGCTTGCTAAAAAATTCACCTTATTATTAGGACACGTGCCTCACATGAAGACACAAGGCTAATTGTAGTTGCCTTAGGAAAATGGGGTGTTAAGTTGACAATGGATCAAGCCTACAGGGCCAAAACAAGAGCAAAGTATAATGTAGCTGCAAGAGCCACAACTGTTTTAGATTGGCAAAGTGTAATGCAAAAAATGAAGGAGGAGGGCGTCAATGCATGACTGATTTACAGCAAATACCACCTTAAATGTGGACTAGGTCTGCTTATGGGACCGACTGTCAATGTGATTTGGAAGTTAACATGTGTGAGGCTTTCAACAAGGCAATAATGGAGTACAGGGACAAACCAATCATCACATTGCTCGAGGGATTAAAGTTTTATATCACAAAGAGGATTGTGAGGCTAAAAGATCTCATGTTGAGGTATAATGGCCCTATATGCCCTAAGATTCAACACATATTAGAGAAGATTAAGAAAGAAGCTGAGGGACGGTTTCCTCATTAGGCTGGGGATGACCAATTCTCCTTATTTGAAATGTCGAAAGACAGTCACAAGTATGTGGTGAACTTGCTCATGCAGAAAGTGGGACCTCAATGGCATTTCGTGTTGTCATGCTGTTGCATGTATATGGCAGAACAACTATCGGCCTGAAGATTATGTTTCCATGCATTACAAGTAATTTATCTTTGTCTTAAATACTGCCACTTAACTCATTGATAAGTTATTTTAATTATTATTTTTTGAAGGAAAAGTACTTTCGTGGCTACCTATTCATACATCGTCCTACCACATAATGGCCCAAATTTATGGCCCATGGTGGGCATTGAGCCTATAAATCCACCCAATATGAGGAAAGCACAGGGAGACCTAAGAAAGCTAGGAACAAGGCTAATGATGAAGCTAAAAGCAAATACAAGTTATCCAAACAGGCTCCATTAATGACTTGTAAAAATTGTCGTAAAGTAGGTCATAATAGAAGGATGTGTAAAGGTAAAACTACTGTAGACAGGGAAATACCAAAGGGTGGAAATATGGTAACTAGCCTTAAAATACTTATTCCATTATTGCTAAATTTGTTACTTCATCTAATGATGTTTTGGTTGCTGTGACAGAATTTGAAAAGGAAGAATAGTGCCCAAAGAAGGGCTGGAAAAAAGGTTTAAGTTTCATATTTTAATTTGTGCCTATTTTACATGTTTTGAAAATTTGTCTTCATTTTGTAATTTGTAATTTTAACTTGTACCTGTTTATGTATTGAAACCTGTGATTGACAGAAACCAAAGAAGAATGAATGTGGTGCACCAAATGATGGAGTAGAAATTGTAGGTACATCAGTTGCACCAAGTGGTACATCAACTCATGCATCAGCTACACCAAATGCACCACATGATGGAGCAGCAGCACCAACATTTACTACATCTACACCAACACAAGTTGAAGTTTTTGACTTTGGCCTACAGGCACAAGGATCACAATTTTCTACTGTTTGAAGATTTGAAGAATCCAAGGGACATAATGTAGATAGGGAATGGGTTGTGCTTTTTGGTATAGAAATGGGGTATGCTTTGTATAGGAAAAAGTTGGCTTTTTTGGTATAGCAATGGTATAGCAGAGGATTGGTATTGTAATAGCATTGGGATGCGGTAAATGGGTTTTTGTATAGCACAGCATTGGGTTCCATCCTATTTGATGTGGTTTTTTGTATAGCACTAGTGAATGCTCTCTAAATCATTAGATCCAAGTTATATAAGAATCTAGTATTTTGAACTCTATTGATGTGGAATGTTAATTTGTTAAGTCTTAAACTTTACTCGGGGATAATTATCAATAATAATCTCATTTTGCTTTAATAGAATTTGGTTGTTTTTTTTTTTGGTTTTACCTATTATGATATGATATGTTTCTGAACAAGATTGTGATTTTTGTTTTAATATGGTTTTAAGCTGTCCCTATGAAATTGTTGCCTTGATGACAATATAAATTTTTCAGAAAAGATGTATTTAGGCCAGCTTTATTTCGATATTTAGTGGCATCATACTTGTTTAGGTGCTTAAATGCATCATACTTGTATATAGGCCAGCTTTATTTCGATGACAATATAAAATGAACTACATGCACAATTCTTATGCAACATATAAAACACACTGCACTGCACACAGTCTTTTCATGCAACAGGTAAAATGCACTGCACTGCACTGCATGCACACATTTTCTTTCACTTTTTTTTCACCTTAATGCCTTTAATTATTACAATTGTTTATGAGTCGTGTAGTAGATAGAGTTGGTATCAAAGTATCTAAAATGAAGTAAAACATAACAACATAATTATAATCATTGTTTTCAACCTAAATTTTACTTGGTTAATTTGTGTTTTATAATTCTTACAATTTTGAACAACCAGAAAGCACTTAACAGCAACAAACCTAGATCAAAAACATGGTCTTTCATGGATAACCCCATTCATATCAGGGATCAACATAAGATAGAGCTGTACCCATTACATCAAACACCCTTACCAATAATTACAAGCAACATCAGAATTACAATCACTCAAGAAAAAAATAGGCAAATTCTTAAAAATTTCTCCCTCTTTTTCATCTCACTCAAATTTGTCTTCAATTCATTTTCTTTGACTTTTAATTCATCCGCCTTCCTCAACAGTGCTATGATAATTCTCTTCTCCTGAACATTTAGTGGAAGATCATGCCACTCAAAGAAATCACAACCTCTTCTCCTTGTTACTTGTGAACATAAAAAAAAGAAAGAAATTTTCAAAATTTTAGATTAATGTTAACTTTTAAAGTTCATAGAAAGGAAACCTCCCTTGAATAATCCACAACAATAAAACCTTCTTCCTGCATTTTCTTCTATCCAGGAGGTCACCAATGGAGTCTCTATGTTACAATAACACACCACGCGACATCTTCGCACTCTAGAGTCAGAGGTGAATGATGTTGCACTCATTTCAATACCACCCCCCCCCCCCCCCATCCACTGATCTTGCATCCCTGTGACATGTATAACCAATGATGCTCTGCACAATGTTATGAGAAGCTACGGCTTTGTGCTAGGGTTGTGAAGGTTGGGAAAAACGTGTTTAGGGAAGAAACAGGTTTAGGAATAAGCTTGGCAATAATCCCACTTTCTTTATCCATTTTTTTTATTTTTTAATTTTAATTAAAATGTATTACATTAATGAACCAACTTAGCATTTATATTTTAAAAATAACCAATCACTAATTGTCACGTTACCTTAGCAGTGACATCTCACAATCAACATTAGTCAACTAACGGTCAATGTATCACATTTAATGGCTGAACCAAATTTGCAAATTTTTTAAAATGAGGGGACTAAATGTTTAAAAAGAAATAGGGAGACTAAAATTGCGGATTTAAAAAAATAGGAGGACTAAAAGTGTAATTTAGCCTATATCAAATTGTGTTTAAAGCTTTTAAAGTGGTTAGTAAGAGGACATGGGTTCACGTGTATGAGATTTGGCCTTGTGGTGCAATGAAACCGGGCTCTTCATCTTCCTCTCACTCTCCTCTCACTGCTTTACTCAGATTTGACTTGCTAGATCTGTTGCCTTAATTTTATATGCTGAGAAGTTCCTGTTGCCTTAGGTAAAAATCAGTCATGTCTTCGTCATCGGAGACAACATTTTTTAGCTTGGAATTATTTTAAGTTAAAAATTTCAAAACTTGTATTATATTGTTGTGACTTGTATTATTAGAATTGCATTTTCTATTTTTCTATTTTCTTTTTTGTTTTTCATTTTTTATCAGCTTAATTGTCGGAAATTGATTCCAGCTGATTAACTCGTCAGTCAGGAATAATACCGGTCGCAATCTATGGGAGATATGGATCAATTATGCTCACAATAATTATAGATCTCTAGGTAGGTCATTCTTTTAATAATGAAACAATGCATATTATAAGCGATGGTATAAAAAATTCTACAATAATAAAGTATCAAAATAAAGTTAGGAAGGTTTTTCGTTTAACAATTACCATGCAGCTGCGACCTTTGGAATTAGGAAGAATTTTTCAACGGAAAGCGCAGATTTTTTCAACTGCTAGTAGATTTCTGAATCATATCCAGTACCATTGTATTACCCTCTTTTTTAGTTCCTGCTATTTTTTCCCCTCATTATGTGTTACACACACGGAAATATTTTAGTTTCACATTTTGGTGTTATATCCTTCAATCACAATTTTTCTTGCAGAGGATTAGCTTTTACGCAAGATTCATCGCACTTAATGATCTTTTTTTTTTCTTCGCATCATTACTTATGAGTATCTCAAATTGAATCAAAACTTGAGTTGCGTGATCATCGACGAAATTATTTTGGGTTTTATAAAGATGGGGAGATATTAGTTTCACATTCGGTGTTATATCATTTTCAGACAACTTTTATTGCACAGGATTATTAGCTTTTGTGCAAGATTCATCGTACCTATTGACCAATTTTTCAACCGATAGGTACAATTAGAGAATAACGTGCAACATTATTACTACCGTATTATGAGTATCTCAAACTAAATCAAAACTTGAATTGTGTGATCATTGACAAAATTATTTTGGGTTTTGTCAAGATTCATTCGGTGAGCTTGATTTCTTGAATTGCGTTCAAAATCTTCGTCTCTTAGAGGCGCACACATAAGCGAGAATGGCAGAGACACATAAGCGAATCTGGGCTTAGAAAATTGAGTAATTGAATTGAATATTCAACAAAATAAACCATATCTGACACTGTCCCCATGTTTGATGCAGTCATAGGAGGTTGTGATTGCAAGAGATCTTTTCACTTTGGGGAATTTTTCAGATTCTGCTTGAGCATATATTTTCTCACTGTGCGGCTGAGAATGGTCTTGCTTCCCCACAAACCTTGAGGAATGGACTTAAGATATCTTAGCCACGAAACGTAGATCATCTATAACTTTTCTCAACCGACACGCAAGCAAACTGATTTGGCCACTAGAAAAAGGCGAATTCTTCCTTATCCCGAGAATAATATACACTTATTCAATCAAAGTATGTAATACGTAATTTAATCTGAGTGGTTATCAAATTAGCTTTAGAAGGTTCAACCATAATTTCATTTTGTTGCATCGGAAGGGGGGGAGAGGGGGAGAGAAAACTCACTCTACAAGAGTTGAATGTTGAATGGTGTAATAATAAGAGAGAAAAAAAACACATGAACTTTATGCGATCCATTTTCTTTCTCTTGCTATAGGGAAAGATCCAAATCCATCATAGGTTCAGGAGGATGAACCGTCACCAAATAAAGTGGTGTTTTGGTAAGCTTTCAAACATGTTTGTTAATTACAATTTAACATGTGAACAATGTTTATCTGCTGATCCCTTCTTTAGCTCGGTAAGGCGGGGGAAATGCATCAACACTAACATTAGAAAACTTAAATATTTCTTACGGCTCCACATCAAATAATAAATTTCCCGCTGCACTCTTTGGAATATGTACGTCTAGGGTTGAAAACAAATCAGATTAGACTAGGTTTTGGTAGGCTTGACCTTAGAGCCTTTGTTAAAAAAAAAAACTAAAGTTTGGCCTATTTATTTATCGTAGGTCTTTTTAAAAGACTAGTCTGACCTGCATAAAAGTTTGATCTGACCTAAAAGCCTATTTCATGATAAGGCTAATAAAAAATTTGATAAATTTACTGGCCTCAATAAGCCTTTCAGCTTAAATAGAGTTATTAGTAATTATACAATTTTTATATTTTTATGTGTAATATATAGTATGTATATGTATTTATAATATTATGTTATATTATATGTGCATATAAATAGGTCGATTTATTAGGTTTAATAGGCTTTTTTAAAGGCTTAAGACTTGGCCTTTCATTTAAACAAATTTTTTGAAAAGCTTAAGTCTAGCCTTTTTAATAAACGAGCTAGGCTAGGCCTTATGAGAGTTAGGTTGTAGTCCTTTGACTGTCGGCTTAGCTTCTTTTCACCCTTATATACATCTTTAAATTCTTATGCTTGTGTTTCATTCAGTATCCACAAGGCTATATTTTTGCAAAATTCTTGTTAAGTCTATAAAATAATGCAAAAGCAACTAATATTTAAGTTAACTAATCAGTAGATCCCTAAACTATTTGAAGATTTTTTATTAAATTCCTAAACTAAAAAAAAATTGTAATTGAGTCCTTAATCTTGTAATTCTTTTGTAATTTGATCTCTAGAGTTTTTAAAACTACCATAAATTGTCATTTTTTTGTAATTTCAAGTTGCCAAAAACTAATTCTGAGATCTGATTACAAAAATTTTACAAGATCAAGGACCTAATTATAATTTTTTTTAGTTTGGAGACGTGATTAAAAAATTTGAAATAGTTTAAGACTTGCTGATTATTTTAGCCTAATATTTACTTTAGAGGTGACGTGCGTCTAAAGCTATATGACAACAACCTAAACATGCTATAAGACGAAAAGAGTTATGATATTTCATCAAACATTGTGTCAAAAAGCTCATTGGTACCAAGCCCTCCACCATTAGTAGGGGTGGAAATAGGTTGGGCCAAGCTTTGATAAGATTGAGTTTGGCTTTCATTAAAAAACCAAAGCCTACTAAGCCTGACCTTTTTATCTATTGTAGGCTTTTTTAAAGGCTTAACTTAACTTGCATAAAAATTTGGCCTAACTTGAAAGTTTGTTTGAAAGCCTATTTTGTGATAAGGGCAATAAAAAGATTAGTAGGCCTATTAGCCTAAGTAAGCCTATCAACTTAAATAGGCTTATTAGTAATTATACAATTTTTATATTATCTTGTGTAATATGTGTATTATGTATATATATTATATATAATTATGTATATATAATATAATAATATAATAATATCATATCATATTATATATTTATATAAATAGGTTAGCTTATCAGACTTAATAGTTTTTTTTTTAATTCTTAAGGTTTGACTTTTTTATTTAAACAGGCTTTTTGAAAAGCCTAAGTCTAACATTTTAATAAACGAGCTAGACTAGGCCAAGTCTTATGCAGGCCAAACTATAAGCCCTTGACAAGCCGTCTAGTCTATTTTCATCCTTAATCCCTAATCATCCAAAGTCATGTAACATAGCCACTGGAGACATTATTGCCCTTGGCCTAAATACTCTAAGGTTATACCACAAGGCACATGCTAACTCTCGCTAATTTATTTACTCTTGGAAGTTTTCCCCAAATCCTACACTAATGGTTTGTTTGGTATTGTTGAAAGTAGAAGGAAAGATTGAGCAAGGAATGAAAAGTAGCAAAAATTAATCCTTTTTCCGTATGGATTGCACACCAAAAGGGAAAGAAAGAAAAGAAGACGAGGATCCCACGTGAAAACTAATCCGCCCATTATTGGACGAAACGAGAAGAGAGAATCGCTTGAGATACTGCATGCAAAGGGCACTCCTTTAATAATTCATATTCTTGAAATTACTACACAGATTCTTGCACCATTTTTTTATATATACAAAATATTAAATGGAAAAAAATCCCCGTAACTAATATACAAACGCTTTCATTTGATTTTGTTCTACTCTATATTTTATTTATTCTACACTATAAAAAAAATTGTATAAAAAAGTATTTTTCTAAAAATAATATTTATAAAAAATTAATTATCACATTTCCTTATTTAATTAGGAGTATTTTCATTTCACACATATATTTGTTTTCTTTCTTTTCAATTTCTATCTAACCAAATAAGAGGAAAGAAAAATTTTACTTTTTATTCCTTTCATTTTTTTCTCTACCAAATAACCTAAAAAATCATCTTACTTTTTATTCCTTTTCTTTTTTCCCCCTTTCTTTTCTTTTTCTTTCTTTTCTAAACCAAACCTACCCTAATGTACTTTTGTTATATATTTTGCATTATCACTATTCACTAAACAAAAATTATCCCATGATTGCAATAATTAGAATTTTTCACTTGCAATAAAAAAAAACTTTTCCTTTCTTTTTTTCTTTAAAGAAAATAGGGATATCACGAAGTACATCGATAGTGCAAACTGTATATCCCTCCCCTCCCCTCCCCCGCCACATCTTTTCTTTCCTTTCTTTTTTAATTTTGCTGGTTCCTCTTTTTCCCTTTTACTGCTACACTCGCGTGCATTGCAATATCGTAATTTAGCTGAATTAATCTGACATACTAATTTTAGTGTCGCGAAATTTAACGGCTATTATTGCATCTTCTATCGTTTGTATAATGAATTGCCTCCAAACCTAACTACAACTAATCTATATAATAATCAATGTGAAATGTGTAGTTCCCAAGTTACTATCATAGTATGATGTATTTTTTTTTTTTTTTGAGGAAATAGTATTATGTAAATTAAACTAAGAAAATTCTTCTTCTTTTTTATTTCTTAACAGAACTAAAAAAATCTGTATTTAAAGATATTGCTTGGCCCACCTGGGGTCGACCTCCGATGGACTGGGCCAAGTTACTTTATTAGAGAATTATCAAATAATATATGTAATATGTGAATTTACCTTTCCTTTCACTACTGTATATTATTATTGATTAAATAGTCTATAAACTGACAGATATAAGAAGTTTTTATTATTCAATCACAAAGTCACATATAAGGTTAATTTGTTGACTTTTACAATAATTATCTTAAAAATCATACTCACCATAATTTTTAATTAATTAATAATATACATTTTTATACTGACCATGCATTGAAATTAAACACATTATTTGTATCACAAACTAGTTTTATTTGATGTTTACTTACTTTCTCTTATACACTTGCATCAAATTGACTCATGTCATCTATGGACCAATTTAAACAAAGGTGTTTTTGAAATGCTTATCTTTATTTCTACCCAACCCAAAAATTTAATGTCATTTATTTAAACCTAAATTCAATCTACTCTGATCGAAACTTGATAACACTAGATAAAACTAGATCAACCCAATTTGTTAATAAAACTAAATAATATCATTAAAGAAATATAAAACTAAAATTAAGACATATTTTATAAGACATTTCAAAATAAATATTATCAGTATACATGTTATGCTAAATATTATCCATTATGTCAAGAAATCTTATTACTAATACATAAAGGTTAAAAACATAACATACATTTTTAAGGAATACAGGTTACCGAGTCAAATTGTGATGAATTAAAGTATAATCCAAATCCGTCTAAATTTAAATAAGTGACACCAACATTTCTTTATACCAAATGTCCAGAAAACGACTCACCCTCCTTTTTCTTAACTATTGCATTAGGGATGCTCTTGCAAACCATGTACAAAAGAAATTCTATATTTAGGACATTTCCCCAGAAAAGTCATGTACTGTAAGCGCATCCTAACCCATGCTAGTAAGAATTATGCGTGAAAATGATATGGTATAAAACCAATTTTCCAATAAGGAGTAAATAGAAAATGAATCAAGCACGGGCAACTCTTAAGAGTTAACACACTGAAAACATATTCAATAGGAAGAATAGATGTCTTATTACTCAAGCCACATCATGGAGGGGTCCAAGGAAGTGACACAGATAGTCCGGACAAGGACCTGACTCATATAAATGCATAGTTACAGTCTTACAGGTAACAGTAACAACTTCTGCATTCAGCAATTCAGATTATGGTTTGAAAATGGTATACAGTCATTTACAGGAGGGCAAAAACAAAAGGATTGCCTTTAGCGTTTGAAATTACAAAGGGAGAACAAACTTGTGTTTGATCTTCTCTGCACAACTATACATGAAAGCCTTTCAAGAGTCAATACAGCACTGAAATATAAACAAACTTAAAGGCAGCTCAGCATTTTAACCTCTCAAGTTTCAACCATACATTCCTTCACGCTCCCAAACATCCACCAGGAATTCGACCATTTCCTATTTATTGAAAATCAAAATATCAATTTGTAATTTTGCATTCTCACCTCAACAATCCCAGCAAGGAACCATAAATATACACAGGACACTTACTGATAAAGGTATGGGCTTGGGGAAAGGTTGTCTAGTCCCAAGCAAACTTTCATAGGTACCATTCCAACTACAACAAACATAATGACTAATAAGTCATCTACAGGGAAGAAACTGAGACAAAGGGAAAACAAATGTGATGGAGACTTGAGCTTGTAAAAAGCAATATAAACAGAAAATATATCAATGAAATATTGTGATTTGGATAATATGTGCTTTAAGATCTAAAAATATGCCTTGTGCTTTCAACTGTTGCTAAATTGCACAAAGAGGAAAGAAAAATAGACCCAAAAAAAATTGGCAATACAAGCAAAAGGTAAACGTTACAGTTTGGAAGTGAATAAGGATGTGTTTTGAATGATATCATGGACATATGTGTAGTTAGAGTGGGTTAAAGATTATTTAGTTAATTGGACCAAATGAAATGCAATTGACATACTTTAGTCTTGGTTCTCTTTTTTGTTGGCTATGCTTCCTAGATTTGCCACTTCCAATCCACTGAAGCCTGCTCTCATTCCAGAGAAGAAGACCTGCAACAAGCAACAGCATGTATGTATGATAGAAATGAATCTTAACTTTTATTTTCCCCTTAAAGCAAGGAAATTAGGAAAGTAAATATTACAAATAAAATACAACAGTATACAGTAAAAATTGGTATTACAATAATATATCTATCCAACTCTAAATAATGAACAAAGACAAACCAAGTGAAAAGTATCACATGTCACATTCCAAAACCTTTGTCGAGCAAACCTTGGTTACATGATTGGGCAATATGGGATGGGGTTTGATACCCCACTTGTCAACCTCCCCTTCTCTATCTAGCTCCCTTAGGGGGCATTGTTATATTACCCAAAAAAGAAAAAACAAACAAACAAACTCATGCTTTGCAAAAAGTATAGATGAACATTACAATATTAATTACTAGGAAGAATAGCAAAAACCAATATAGAACCTGCCTGGGTTTACAAATTCAGGATTGGCACCTGCAGTAGAAGTTCCACCACTATGATAGAGAATTTGATTTAATGTACCGACAGACGAGATACTTCTCTGAGATTGAAAGTTGCTGTTATCCAGATCACAAGTGCTTGAACTCCAGAAACCATCTGATATGTTTGGTTTTCTCACTGTCTGTCCCTGAATTCTTAGTCCCTTTGCCGGCTCATCCACAGCAATAATTGGTGTGGGTTTCATACAGCATCCAAAACAACCACTGTTCTGTATGAAACAAGTTAAATAACAGCAAAACAAAGGCCACGGTAAAGTCAACAAGTGCATGTTGCCCTTACTGTGGTTTTTTTTTTTTTTTTCCAGATTTGTTTCCTTAGAAAGCACTATTAGAAAGAAATAACATTCTTTTAAAAAATATTGTATTGCTTCCTAGGAGAAGTACCAATTTCTTGCTTCTCTTCAATAGCAGATTTCCCACTTTTTTGGTTATTTAAAAGAAATTAATACTTTGGCCCAACAGGCTAACACCTCAAAAAATTAAAAATGCTTTTTCTCCACACAAAAAAGTAGTTTTTTAGCACAGCCAAACAGTCTCTAAATCCAAGAGAAATTGCAACGCATGGAAATCATCACTCTGCCTTTCTTTGCTTGATCCACAACAGTTGAAAGTTGAAACATACTGATTGATGATATAAGCCCGCGGTGTTTCATCTTTACCATCTTAGCAGTATATTATGGTTGGCCCTTTGCTATGCTTTCCAAGACAACTAGTGATTAATGAGTGATGTACAGTACATAAATTAGCTCTTTCAAAGAAGTTTCAATCGAAAACTTCTTATGTATATGCTAATGAAGGCATTCTATTTTAAAAGATTCCGATCAAGTAAAGCTCAATCTTGATACCTACTTAATAGTTATTCCATTAAAAAAAAAAAAGGCAAAAATGGAAGGCAAGATTTCCACTTAAAGCTCTCTAGCAGACTGTAATAGCCAATACTACATGGCTAGAATTAAATATATAACTAAGGACTAAGGAGTGCTACACGTAGAAATCCACTCTTCTATGTTAAGTTGTTAACATATCAGTCAACAGTTACATCCACTAATCCCTGAAGCTCCCATATCAACTATATGTTGGAAACTGATACTGAGCATGTCAACAAGGAAACGGATTTTCTCTTCTTCCATACCTCATTTAATCATTCATGGAGAAATAAAATAGTTTCACACCGCTAATGAATCTTGGTCCATTTTTTATTGGTAAAGCACATGATCAAATAACCACAACCGAACGAACGCCTTACAGCAGACACCAACAAGGATGAAAATAACCATCGTTAGCGTCAAATTACTACACTAATTGCATTGCTTTGAGTAGTCAACACAACACACCTAACTTTGCTTCTCAAGATGGCAACTTTAATCTCAAATCCCAATACTCCAAGCTCTTTCAGTCAAAAATTGAAAGGTAAAGGCAAATCAGCTCCTAATTGATACCAACCATTATTTCCCCAAATGTTGGGTTATTCAGCAGTAAGTTTTGGTTTTGGTTGCACAAGAGAGACCATATCTGCTCAAAACGGAAACCCATTCATTGAATTCAACTAAAGCAAGCAAAATGGTTGCAAATAATTATCTAACAATAGAACAGCAACATTGGGAATGAAGGGGCTCACCCCATACAAGCGAAAAGGTCAGTGATCCAAGCAGTAAGCATCACCATCTCCAACACCACATAGATTTTTGGAGCTGCAAGAGCGAAAGCACAGGAAGAAGGGAAGTTTCGCAGCTAGTGGGAGGAAGTGGAAACTGATAAATGAATGGGTTTCTGGGGTTGGTTACCTTTTATTCTATCGTGTCTGCTGTACTACTGTCTCTGTCTGTCGTTTAACGGACGCTTAACTTAACATACCACTTGCCCTCGCTTCTTTTCTTTTTTTATTCGTACTACTATATCACAACACAACCGTCGTTTATGCCAATACGCGAGAAAGGTACGGTAAGGTTTGGCACTCGGATGAACTGAACATAACCTAATGACCAATGCAGTGCTCATGCCAATTATTAGTGTCTCCTTTATTGACTCTTACTCTGACAAATACCTAAGACCATGACATTCCACCTGGCACCTCCACTAATACTCTCCCCCCTTTTATTTTCTTATAAAATATAAACTCATTCAACGCAAAACTGTCCACACTTAGCTCCCTTTGATTAAGACTTTAAAGATAGTGGATGAAGACCGACAACAAAAATTTTGAAAGATGAATAGAAGAGAAAATAAAAATTAAGAAAATTTTGATTTTTTTTTAATTATTTTATTTTTAGGAGCAAATAAAAACTATATCATTATTTGTATATTTGTATATTTTTTTCCTCTCCTTCAAACACACACATTTGTAAAAGTTTTGTTTTTCACTTTCTTTAAAAAAGCATTTTTAAATATACTTTTAGTTCTTAAAAATATATCCTTTTAGAATAATTATTATTTTTTTCTTCTTAAAATTATAAAAAAAAATTGAGACCTTAGTACTCTTAGAGAATCAGAGGAGTTAAAAATGTACTATTTTTGTTAAGTATATTAATTAAAAGTAAATAAAATTTAAATTGAAACTAAAATAAACTATAAAATATTTTTAAGATAAAAAAGATATTTAGTTTTTTAAAATTAAATGTTTTTAATTTTCAAAAATTGAATCATTAAAGAAAAAATTCACAAATAGCAATTGAACATTTAAAAAAATTGAAATGCGAAAATTGCTGCATAACCAAAATCAAAGGAGCCCAAAAACTTTGAGATGAAAAGAGACAAAATGAGATGCATCTCACAAGCTAAATGAGCCATCTCAAATCAAAATGAGGACGGAAACTCTGCCTTTGCTCAGTTTTATTTCACTGTACAGTAAATAGAAAAAAAAAAAAAAGGAATTTTTAAAACTTTTCTTTACTTGTTTGAATTAGTGGATAAAATAAGTGAAAAGAAATACAAAACGTAGGTAAAGATAATTATGCCCTTAAATTAATTGATAATAAAAAAAATAAAGAACGGGTCATTGACAGAAGTCAACGCATGTGTTTCATTTCTGAAATCCCTTCACTATTGGTGATAAGTGGTGCTTGTGGGGCAAGGATCTAGAGCTAAGGTTCCTATTGAGAGATAGAAAACGAAGAAAATTAAGGTTATGTCTGAAACTGTTATACGAATCTGTTGGTGGAGAGAGGGAGACAGCTCACTGGTAAAGAAATGAAATGGAGCAATATGTCTCAATGATTGTTGCAAAACAAATGGGGAAACGAGACTCAAGTAATTTTGTGGCTACGTTCCCTGCTTGTTCAGAAATGGGGAATAAAGGTTGTTGGTTTTGAGAAGAATAATTTTTGAACAATAAAACCAACAGCTCTCCTCGTATAGCATTTCACACACGTGAGCGGGAGACTTTATTTGTATGGGACCAATTCAATCTGTTTCTTTCTTCTCAGTAATTAGTTATCAACCAAATGGTGAAACACTTCTTTTCACCCTTATTTACTTCTCTTTATTTCTTCACTTTTTTAATCATTTCCACCAAATTGAGTGCTTGTCTACCCTTTTAGTTTTTCCCTTGAAGTGTTACTCGTAACTTTTTTTTTATATAAACAATGACATATGGGCACTTCAATAGTATAAACACTCATTTAACACTTCTTATTTCTTTTTATTTTTCTTTTTTTGACATAATATATCACCTATCACATTATCATCCCTCCCTCTTCCGTGGCTTTCTCTCTCATGGTGTAAACTAATTTTGGTGCTCACAAAACATTATTCTTTATATATATATATATATATATATATATAGTACGTATTTAATCTATTTTAATTTTTTTTCTCTTTAAAAATATAAACTCCTTTATTTGGTTACTATTAAAGACCTATTTGTTTGACTTTTGTTTATTAGAAAAAATTACTTTAATCTTAAGAGCCTTTTTAAAATAGTAATTGATCTTATTTCTCTTTTTAAGAAAAGAAAAAAGAAAGTATAAAAAAAAAAGTTCAATAACATGCTACCTTCAAAGCACACGAATAGAAGACTAAAATCACCGCCATTACATAAAAAGCACATACTGATAATTTGAACATCCAACCGTCTTCAATTGCCACCCGCCGTGGAATCCTGGTTTCAAACATTTATACTAATCAGTCTATCAGAGCTTACTCGGCAACGGTTAAAAGGAAACATATCCTTTCATGCAAACATTGTATGCAAATGGGTCACGTAAATAGAAATATAAAAAGTTTTATTGGGGCAGGCGAGCAGCTCAGTTAGTAAGAAATTGTGAGTTGGCGAATTTAATTTCTTGCAATGGTCTTTATTTCTTTTTCATTTTTTTATCCTCTTTTCTTTTTCTTTTGTAAAACTTATTATGAACTTTACATTAATATATATTGATAGATAGATAGATAGGTTTCTAAATTTTAACAGGATCCAAGAATTATCCATGACACTCGTGTCAAAAGTTCATTCATTATCCGCTGATGCTCATACAAATGGTCTGTTTTAGTGCAATTAGGTTCGGTCAACGGCCCAACGGAACTCTGCACCCGTATATTCACAGCATAGGGATTCTTTTTTTATTGGGTACACATGATTCCCAATTTTTTTTAACATGCTAAACAATTAATACGCCGATGTACCCAATTAAAAAGTAAATACAGCAACCAATAATTAAATAATTTGACTTGATTTTAAATTAAAATTATGGTCACTAACCAAAAGTACTTCCGTAATTTTGAACATGTGTCAAATAAATGCATACAAAAAGAACATGTACTAGATAAAGAATCAATAACTTGATATCAAAAAATAATAATAATAATAAAATCAATAACATGTCTCGATGTTCAAGTATGAGATGGACCAGATATAAAACTATACAAACCTACACTCGTTTCTATTATTTTTTTTTTTTTAAATACCTACATTAGGATCCAATAATATAACAGGGAAGACCCCTCATTATCATGAATGATTTTTACTCGTATCAATTAAATCTAAATATAATTATCATCCTTAATTAAAATTATACCAGGTGATATGCATAATTATACAAACGGTTAGAGGATTATTCCTCCATGGACGAATTTACCACTCAATGCTACCTAGAGCTGACAATGAATAGAACCAACTCAAACATAGTTCAAAACTCGATTCGATAATTGACTCGTTAAACTTGGTTTAAAAACCAAATCAACTGAATACGAGTTAAAAATTGAGCTCATCAAATAAATGAGCTAAACTCGAGCTATGTATAGTTCAACTCAATTAATTCATGAACCAGCTCAATATATATATATAAGAAATGTTTTAAATAAGAAACTTTTATAATAAGAAAATGAGAACTTTCAATGATGGCCATTAGATCATAATTAAAACAAATTTGTGGTTGAGATTAAAACCCAATTAATCACATCTTATAAGACCACTATTGTCACTGCCTCCACCACCACTATCACCACCGTCTCCATCACCGCCATTGCCACCACCGCTAATGGTGGTGGTAGCAACAGTGGTAGTAGCGGTGGTGGTGGTGGTGGTGGCAGCAGCATTGGTGATGATGGTGGCGATGACTAGCCTAGCGACGGTGGTGGCAGTGGTAGCGGTAATAGTGGTGACAGCAACAGTGATGGTAGTGGCGACGGTGGTGGAAGCAACAACAATGATGGTCTTATAAGAGGTGTTTAATTGAGTTTTAATCTCAATCATATATTATTTTTAATTGTAAGGCTACTATTAATAGTTCTCATTTCTTATTATATATATGTAAAATAATTATAATTTTAAATTCAATCAAACTAGTGAACTAAACCGAACAGTTCGCAAGCTTGACTCGAGTCGAGTTCAAACTAAAAAAAAAAGTTCATATCGAACTCAAATCGAGCTTCGAGCCAAGTCCATTCTTAACGAGTTGAGTTTGGTTCAACTCGACTCGGCTCGACTCATTTTTAGCCCTATTGCTACCATTGTGTGGCTCCTAGTAGCACAATTTCTTAAATCCAAAGCGTTGAATTACACTAGGAGGAAGAATTCTCGTCCACTTGGCCCCGGGCTATGAATCTTAACTCCTGTCGTAAAAGATGGCACATAAATTGAAAAAGACTTCTAAGTTTTTTGTTGAAAATTTAAAATAATAAAAAAAGTAAATGACTTCAAAAAATAGTAGTTATATATAAAATTCAGAAGATTTTTTAAAAAGCAAAAAAATAATTAAAAATGAATATTAATATTAGGGTGAATAAGGCCCGTCTAGTTTTAAAAAAAAACTTTATTTTCATTTTCAATCTCCACTTATAATCAAAAAATATCATTTTTTTTCTTTCAAAAAATTGTATAAATAGAGATGTTTTAATGTTTTATAATTAAAAATAAAAACAATTCAGAAAGAAAACACTCCCCAAGTTTCAAACTCATTGCAATATCTGATAAAACTTGTTGCAATTGTACAGAACTGAGCATATCAAGCTTCAATTTTCCGCCCACGACCACGATCACAAGCTGATCAAAGAATAATAGCACCATTGTTCTCCCCCAATGTTATTAAAACTGAATTGGTTCAATTTTAAACTGAATTGGTTACTGAATTTGTGAAGAAATTAATTTATATTCATATATTTCACCAAAATTAAGTTGAAGTCAAACTAGTAATGATTAACTATATATTTTAATATGGTATAATATATCAAGTAATAAGTTAGCGTAAAATTATAAGAAATAAGTTAAAAAAAAAATTTTAAACAATGTAAAGAATCATATTACACATCTTACATGATAAAAAAAATATAGTTAATAATAACAATTCCTATGTATATCTTATATATAAACCTTCATTTATTTTAAAAAATTCTAGAATAAATAGTTAAAAAAAATAAGATAAAAAAACCAATAAGATCATTTACAAAATGGTTCAAACCACTTTTCTAAAAGTTATTCTTACGCGGTTTCAGTCAATTTTCTGCTCTACCAGGTTTTTAGATTGTTTAAATCTGCGAGTTAACCGGTTTCTAGTTCAATCGGTCAAACTAGCCCAGTCCAGTCTAATTTTGATGCCTACTTTAGTCACGTTTTCGGCCTTTTGCAGCTCCAAGCCTCTAACCCATATCTATCCACATCAAACAATTTAGATCATTATGACTAACACAAATGGGTCTATATAGGATTGAGAGGGATGTACTTGGTGGCAAAAACTGTGTAATACACAGATGACAATACATTGCAAAAAATTCTCGTCTTTGGCTCAAGTGATAAGGATATAGGTCTAAAGGAGAAGGGCGCTATCAATTGTGCTCCGCTGATTCACTTAACAATGAACGCCAAATATACCAAGACATTACATTCTCTTGACCATATTCTTAACGGAGAAACAAAATCCCTAAGTAAGATACACCAAATATCAAGCAGAACAAAAATAAGTTTGAGACAACTTCATCAACCAATACAAAGAAAGGAGAGAGCATGACAGAGGCCTTAATCCAGAACCGTTGATTATCAATCTCTTCACACTTATTCCTTGTAATTTTTGCATTTTTAAGGTTACTAATTATTCTTGCTACTTCATAGACAGAATAGAGGCCAATCCCACCCTCCATCCATACAACATAGACAAACTGTGCCTTTGAGGGGTAATAGAAATCAGACCTGGTCGCAAAATATGAGTGGGTGGCTTAATCACCATCTTGCAGCTAGTTGTCTCCGAGGACCTGAATTGATTTCAAAGTTTAGCAATCAAGTTACTGGAATCCAATAGGTATTACATTAAGACCACATGAAACATAATCAAGTAGAGCAGCATTCGGATATTCACAAGTTAATAATAGCATATCAAACTAAATCAGTCATCTCTATGACACACTGAAAACAAGCAATGTAGAAGAAAGTTCGTGCTGATCAATGATAGCATTTGTACTAGTGCATACCCACAGCAAACAGAATTGGAGAAAATTACAAGAGAAATGCTGGTAACATGCTCTTTTTAACACTCTAGTATTGGGTAAATTGCACGTGCGCACAAGCGGGACCAACATTTAATTTCCTCAATAACAAATAGCATGTTGAAGATAGTGTCAAAAATGTATTGCTAAACTAAGAATCTCAGATTGAGTTAAGATATGATATCCCTAAAATAAATAGTTAGTGTTGGTTCTACAATTTATCCACACCACATGGCAGCAATTAGAACCAGGAAAAAACACAGAAAACACATACACTGGATGAGATGGGCCTTCACTAGCAAATGTTGCCATTCCTTGTCGTTGCTTGTGCTTAGGGTTCGAAGAGCAAATCACATAGATACGTCCTCGACGTTTAACTATCTGACAAAATTCACACATCTTCTTGACAGATGACCGCACCTTCATGACTTCTGAAGAAGGAAAAGGCAACAAGCTATGATAAACATTCAGGAACATACTACAATACCTTGAAAGGGTTATAGAAACATAACATTCCACAACCAGCACATGAAAATCTAGCAATTGAATTATGTATATAGCTAGCCATTCATACAAACATCCTAGCCATATTGATTTCTAATACAATGGTGCAGAGAATGAAACAGAAACAGAACAGAAACAGTGGCTGCAAATCCCTAATCGATATATAATGCAAGATTGCAAATTAACAAGGGCGTGTCCAGGTATAAATAGAGTCACTCATCCCATCGTTAATCTTCTTCTAGTCAGATGAATAAGTAACAAAAATTATCTAAGAATCGAAACGAAGGAAAGAAAGAAAATGGATACTTGGGCTACAAAATAATTTTTTTTAAAAAAAAAAAGTAGAAATGAAATTAAAAACGAAAACATGGGATAGAGAGGAACCTTGTAGTCAGTCACACAGTGTGTGAGAGGTAAAGAGGGAGGGTATAGGGCAAGTGAAACAGCTATGACCAGATATTTCAGAAGCGATGTCGTCGAAGGTAAGGGCAAAGTGTAGGTGTAGTCGCGTAGATGCAGAAGCGGAAACGAAGGCGAGTGGGTTTTCGGCTTGGATCAGGCCTACTGGGCATGGGCATGAGTGGGTGTAGAGATACTGGCCCGTCAACCCTGGGCATACAGAGAAAAAAAAATTGTGGATTAAAGGCATAATTTTTTTTTTCAAAAAAATGACTAATTCCTTGCAAATATGATTATTTTAATTATAAATAGATTGGTTTCAATCATCATAATAATTTTATTAATAAATATAAATTTTGAAATTGAGGAGCTTATAGCTCAATTGACACTAAGGGTTCATAAGTTGAATTTCATTTCTATTTTGATATCTCTAATTAATTAAGAGTAGTCGTAAATAAATTCATGTTGGGGGTTCAAGTTAAAAAAAAAAAAAAAACTCACATGTGGTAGTATTGTAGTAGTGACAGTAGTAGTAGTGAAGGGATGATGGTCGTGATGATCAGTGGTGATTGAGGTGGCGGCAACAATGGTGATTAGTGGTAGTGGTGATTGTGGCAATGGCAGTGGCAATGGTGGAGGGGAGTAAATGGGGGTGTTGGCACTGATTAGTAATGATGGTTAGTTAGTGGAGGTAGAGGTGGCAATAGTGGCAACAAAGGTTGTGAACTATGATGATGGTAGTAGTGATGATGGTGATAATGGTGTTGGGGCAAAGGGGTGGTGGTAGTGGAGGTGGCAATCGATGGTTAGGCCCACAATAATGGTAGTGAGGATAGTAGTAGCAATGACGATGGATCGATATTAATCGAAGTAATGATGAGGGTAATGATGATGATCATAATTTTGAAAACCAGATCGGACCAACTGGTTCAACTAATTTGACTGGGAACCGATCAGGAGATCGGTCCGTTAACTCGAAAAAATCGACGATTTCAAAACATTGAGAACCAGTCAAAGTGGTCTAAAACCAGTGAAAACCAATAAAAATTGATCAAAAATCACTACAGAAATTTGATTCGAACCTTTTTTTTATTTTTTTCATTCTTAAATTTTTTAAATATAATCTAAAACATTTTTAAGACAAATAAAAAACACATATTTAAAAAGGATTATAAATAGATATAAAATGATAGTTTTATTTCAATTTTAATGTTATAAAGTTATGATATTATATTTATTTAATATTATTTTATATATTATTTAATTATTATTATCATTTTATTAATATCGATTTGACCATGATTCAACAATGATTGAATCATTAGACCTTAAACTAGTGCCTTAACCAGTTCAATGACCAGTCTAGTTTTAAAAATATTGATAATGATTGTGGTGATGATGAAGGATAATGGTGGATAGGGTGGTGGTAGTGAAGGTGGGCAATCAATGGTTTGGCCAACAATAATGGTAGCAGTAGTATTAGTGGGAACGACGATGGATTGATGATAGGAGAAATAATGGTAAGGGTGGTGATGACAATTGTGAGGACAGTTAAGATAAAAGTAGTTAGGTAGTAGTAATGGTGGTGGAGTCAACAAGGACAATAATGACGCGAGTAGCAACAAAATAGGTAAAATAATCACATCATTATAAATAAATTTGAGAATCCATTCGCAGGTTCAGATTACACATGACGAATCAATAGTAACTTTCAAGATTTGGATGACACGTGTCATTTACAGAGAGATTCGGATGACATGTGTCGTTATATGATGCTTCATAAATATTTGGTTAGGACATTAATTCATGTTAAAAACATATTTTATTTAGAGCAATAATTAATTATAGTTTCATGCACCAAAATAATTAAGGTAACATATGCTGATTTTTGTAAATAAATTTTGGTCCATTAAACTGCAATAAATTATTGTCCTAAATATAATCCAATTTAAATTATATTATGATTTTATTTCTCAAAATTTTAATTTGTCCATCAAAATGCTATTCATCTATTTTTATAAATAAATCCCAGATTTAATCTCATTATGATTCATTAGCATTTAAATTAATTTATTTCTAAAAATAAATTTATGTTAATTATTTTTTTAGTTAGTTTATTTAAGGCAATAATTCATGTTAAAAATGAATTTTATTTAGAGTAATAATTTATAATTAGGATAACTTTTTCATTATCACGATTTCATAATAACTCATCGTAATACTATTATAACAAATAACAATCGATATTTAAAAGGACTACATGTTAATTATTAACTCAATTACAATCACTCTATTATTCTATACTATTATCGTAATTACCTTAATTATGTATTTATGTATTATAATGATTAATTGATTATAATGATAACAAATTATTATATTACATTATTATATTATATCAAATACAAGTACTAATGTTATTGATTATTAGTGGGTTTTTTTTGTATTATTTTTATGTGGTTTGAACATTCAAATTTTTCTTTAAAAAAGATTTATAAGTAGTATAAATATTTTGTTTAGTGAATAAAAAGGCTTGTGATAGTTTTTTTATAAGTAAATGGGATATTATAATTAGGATAAATTTATAGATCTTGATTTTATAATTTCAATAATTTTTTTATAGGTCTTTATTTTATAATTAGTATAATTTTTTAATTATTACATTATTGTATTACATTAAATACGAATAGTAAGTTATTATTTTTAAAGTAAATTATATTAATTTTGTTAATTTATTTAATGCCCAAATTCAACATACTTTTAATTAATTTTCCTAAATAATTAATTTAGGGCAATAATTCATGTTAAAAATGGATTTTATTTTAGGCAATAATTTAATTACAGTTTCATGGAACAAAATAAGTGTAATAAGAAGTTATTTCTGTAAATAAATTTTACTCCATTAAACTGTAATTAAATTATTGTCCTAAAAAAACTCTAATTTGAATTCTATTGTGATTTGATTTTTTAGAATTTTATTTTATCCATAAAAATGATATTAATTTTTTTATATAAAAGAATTCCATATTTAATCTTATTACGACTAATTAGCATTTAATTTAAATTATTTCTAAAAATAAATTTATATTAATTACTCTTGGTAAATAATTTATTTAGTGCAACAATTCAGTAATTATACTAGGCTTATCAATAAGTTTACGTACAAAATAAAATTCTGAAATAATTACATGAATTATTACGTTAAATAAATTGTTTATGAAAATTAATTAACACTGAAATTTATTTTTAAAACTAATTTAATTTGAATACTAAGTAGTCATAATGATATTAAATGTAGAATTTATTTATATAAATAAATTAATAGCATTTTGATATTCAAAATGAAATTCCAAAAAATAAAATCATAGAATTCAAATTGAATTTTATTTAGGGCAATAATTTAATTGCAGTTTAGAGGACCAAAGTAAGTGTGATTAGAAGTTATTTTTGTAAATAAATTTCAGTTCATTAAATTGTAATAAAATATTGTTCTAAATAAAATCCAATTTGAATTTTACTATGATTATCTATACTATTTTAAATTAAGTTATATTAACTTTGTTGCTTTATGTAATGCCCGAATTCAACATACTTTTAGTTAGTTTTCATAAATAATTAATTTAGGACATTAATTTATGTTAAAAATGAATTTTATTTAGAGCAATAATTTAATTGCAATTTCATGCACCAAAATAATTAAGGTAACGTATGCTGATTTCTTTAAATAAATTTTGATCCATTATACTGCTATTAAATTATTGTCCTAAATATAATTCAATTTGAATTATATTATGAATTTATTTCTTAGAATTTTAATTTGACATCAAAATTCTATTCATTTATTTTTGTAAATAAATCCCAGATTTAATCTCATTTTGACTCATTAGTGTTTAAATTAATTTATTTCCAAAAATAAATTTGATGTTAATTAATTTTCTTAGCTAATGTATTTAGGACAATAATTCATGTTAAGCAGCAATTTATAATTAGGATAATTTTTTTATTATCACAATTTAATAATAACTTACCGTAATACTATTATAACAAATAACAATCGATATTACCTTAAATACTAATTGATTACATGTTGATTATTAACTCAATTACAATCATTCTATTATTCTATACTATTATTTTAATTATCTTAATTATGTATTTATGTGTTATAATGATTAATTGATTATAATGATAATTATGATAATAAACTATTATATATTATATTATTATATTACATTAAATACAAATACCAATGTAACGAATAATAATGGATATTTTCATTCTATTATTTCTAGGTGATTTGAACATTCAAACTTTTCTTTTTAAAAAATATTTATAGGTAGTATAAGTAATTTATTTGGTGAATAAAAAGCCTTGCAATAATTTTTTTATAAGTAAATGAGAAATTATAATTAGGATAATTTTATGGATCTTTATTTTATAATTACAATAATTTTGCTATTATTACATTATTATTTTATATTAAATACAAATAGTAATGTAACGAATAATAGTGGATAAATTTATTTTATTATTTTTGTAACCACCGTTCAAATGGTCCTATATTCTCAGTTACTAATTGGTTAAACAAAATATAAAAACAAGCATTTTTAATTTAAATAAATTTACTGCAATCAGTTAATAAATAAAAGTAAACTATTTTAGAAAAGATACAAAAAGTGCACATTCATGTAACTGAAATTTTCTAGGTACACTCCATTTGCTCGAATTTCAAAAGTTGACTATTTTTATCATGAGCCAACTACCTATAGGTTTCTCTCACTATGGATCTAGAGAACTTATGCATAGCTTCAAAGGATGGGCAAAAGAGTAGGTCAACCTTATGGTATTTTGAGTTTTAACAACATTTTCTTATCCATATACTAAACGATTATATTTTTTTCCAGGTTTTTACATGGAATGTAGATGCATTTAAAGTTTTTTTATTGGTGTACATTGTTAGAATTTTTATCTCCTCTAAAATATTGAATATTTTGATGTATTGATGGTGTAGTGGACCATATAATTCAATTTCAGTAACCAAACTACTGAAATAGTTCATTTGATGTTCAAAAAGATGAGGCTAACTCATAAATAAATCTAGTTAAATTTCAGCTCATTGTTTTGCAATGTTTTAAGTAAAAATTAAGTTAGTTTTTTTTTTTAAAGGTTTGGTTTCATACCCATCCTCTCCTACAAAGCCATAGTTCCTATAATTCATAGTAAACTTAAGAGGCAAGAATGGCTAACAAATTGAATGATGGACTGAATTGTAACATAACATATGTTCCATGTAAAGCAAGGGTTATTACACTCTTATTTAAAACATCTCAATCTTAACGTAAAAAATCAAAATAAATATATTTTTATTTATTATATTAAATTTTTTTTAAATTAAATAATTTAAAATAGTTTTTTCATGACAATTAGTAACTAAGCTCCAACTGAGATGATGAATTTTTAAAAGTTGAAATGTCAATTAAAAGTTTAGCATTCTTCGTAGTTATGTCTATCAAAATATGAGTATTATGTTTATTTATAAAATTAATTATTTTATAAACCATGTCTATCTATTTGCAATAATTAATTTGTATAATTTGATTTACACAATTGCTAACATTAAAACAATTACAACGATTTTATAAATACACTTATATCATAATTTTTATTTAAAATTTCTATTAGTCGATTTCTTAATGATTATTTTTGGAACAATACAATAATAAAATGTATAAAAACACTTTTTACATTACTTAATCAAAGTAAACTCTTTCTAAAATTTTACCTAATTTGTATGATTGAACAATATTGATACAAAAAGCGTTTGATTCAACTGTTGGTACCTATGACGTATATCATGATTTTAAAATAAGGCGATATCTTATTTTCTAATTTTTTAAAAATGGAAACTTGCATTTTAATATATGAGGTAATATCTTATTGTCTTAATTTTTTAAAATGAAAATCTTCATTTTAATAAACGAGCTTTATAGTCAATACTTAATGTAGGATTTATGTAATACATAAGTTGTCAGCTTTTAAATGATGAGCTAATTAAACTAAATACACTATTTTTTTTTTCTTTTGGTGTTTATCCCTCTATCATGTCAATTATTGTTAATATTGGTACACACCCAAACAATAATAAAAAAAATCACATGTCCTTTTATATATTTTCTTATTTAAGGCAAACTATAAAGGAGATCTTCTAATTATATGAAGAGTTTAAAAAATATTTTGACATGTACTTTGACAAACAAACAAGTGATAAAATATCTATTTATTTCTTACTTGTTTTTTTTTAATTTCTCAATAATTTGACTTATATTTTCTAGGAGGTTGAATTTAAAAAGCTATGGAATATATGGAAAGATGAGCAATCACTAGCACCAATTTATTCAACTGACAACAATGTTAAATAAAATTTTATAGTAACATCTTCATATTAGATTATCAATTCACTAAATTTTTAAATTTCTTTATTGCAAGTTAATTGCCTAAAAATATATTTTATTGGATAAAATTTCACAATAATAACAAATAAAGGTCAACTTTTAAAAGTTGTAAAAAAATTATTATCTCAAAAGATATATAGATTATATAATATGCTTTCTTTAAAAAAATATTTTATTTGTGTGATGTTAATTGACTCAGAAATGTAATAGTTATAATAAAACACAAAGCTACCATAAAATTAGTTATAATATTTTTCCATTTTAAATTAATTCTAACTCTCTTTTTTCTCAACATTAGAAAACTTGAAAATGTAATATCAAGTGACAATCATCATATTAATAAATATTATGTAAAACAAAAAATTTGCATTCTTCAGGTTTTAGTATCCATGACATTATGTAAGTTATTTTGTAGTTTTTTAAATCCAAGAATTTATGAATGATGAGAAGTACAAATAATTGAGAAGAATTCTTACAAGGTAAATAACTATTCAACTTTATTATTTTTTTATTTCATCAGTATGCTTTCTTATTGCTTAACTAAAAAAAATGACAAATTACACAACTTTTCAATAAGTCACAAGGAAATAAAAATTGTTCCCTAAATGCAATAATGATTTGGTCTTCCAATTAAGGAAGATTTGATGATTACAAAGTAATAATAATTATAAATAAATAACATATTTTCTTTGACTTTTCTGTATGTTCACACTTATATATATCGTAATATTTCTAACATATTTATATATATGCGTATATAACAATCAAAGTTCTTTATATTACTAGAGTAGGACTCCATGCAATGCACAAAAAATAATTTATTACATTATTAAACATATATTGAGAAAAAATAGTAAATTAAAAATAACACAGAAAAAATACAAATAAGCATGTATTAAACAAAAAATAAATTAATAAATTAAATTTAATATACATGTCAACGTAAATTAACAAAAAAATATTATAATATATCAAACTTAATATCTTATTAAAAAAAGTAAAAAAGAAGACACACAAAAATGACAGTAATTAGTTTAATTATTTCTATTTGATAATTATATTAATTACTTTATAAAACAAATGTATATTTTAGATCACTATTAGAATATTTATAGAATATTTTATGAAAAAATAGGCTATGCATTGACAGTATAAAGCCGTTTTACACTGTTATCCAATCACAAATCACTATGTATGGTAAATTTGTTTAGTTTTACAATAATTATCTTAAAAGTCATAACAACGATGATTTGTAATTGGTTGACAGTGTTAAATTTTTACACTGACAATGCATAACCATTAAACTCATATTTTATTCTTAAATTTTATATATATATATATATATATATATATATATATATATATGTGTGTGTGTGTGTGTGTGTGTGTGTGTGTGTGTGTGTGTGTGTGTGTATGTATACAGGGAGAGATTTATTATATCTCATGCGTTGCATGTGTCAAATACTCTAGTAATATGAAAATGAAATTAAGAATTGTAATTTACAAGGTAGAAATTATAAATTAAGAAACATTAATTTTAGTTATAATAAAACTCCACAACATATCATGCTTCTTCTTTTTTCTCAATAAGAATATCAAATAGGTCCAAACACAGTAAAAGAAACCGCAAAAAAAAAAAAAAAAGTAAATAAAAAGCAACCTAAACTTGCATCAAATAACCTAAAGTTAGCAGGAAACAAAGACGCAGTGAGTAGGAGAGTAATGATACACAATTAAAAACATAAAACGGCAGAATTCAACTTGCATTTGCCAAAATTTCATATCAAAGTAGGGAAAGACCACTTAGCTACCTCTGTGTTAGTAACAATAACAACGCTAACTTTTTTGACAAGGTATTCGAAAAAAAAAAATTACATCTAACTTTCTTGCATTTTCTTCTTTCTTTTGTAGTGCGAGCTGTGGCAAGACTATTGGAACACTTGTGTTAATTATGGATTGTGGACCACAGCAAGCAAAGCAAAATTCAACATGTCTAATGTTTATGTGATCACCTGCTCGGTACAATCAATCGGCCTAACAGCCTACGGTTTTGGAGCAGAGCAGTGAACTAATCTGAGGTGGCCCAGGCTCTAGGCTAGGCGCAGGACCAGTGGTCATGTTTCTACCATGGGCCCTCCTCTCCCACGCTCCCATTCATTGTATGAATTATGATAGATGTATCGGGAAAATTTGCAAGTTGCAACATCAGTGTCAAAATCGGAAAGAAATTACTGGAGACTCAGTGACTCAGCCACAGCGTTTGTTTCAAAAGTTGATACTAGACTTATTTTAACAGGCAAGTCCTATCTAATATCACGAGGGAAGAAAGTAGGGCGTGTTTAGGGCTTTATAAATTGGGTTAAAATATATTTCTAATTTCTCAAAATATATTAAAATATTAATTTTAGTTTTTATAAAAATTTCATATGTTTTCAATTCCTAATATTTATTAAAGGAAAAAAAAAAGAGTTTTTAGTTTTTATATTTTTGGTTAAACATGGTCAAGATCTTTATATTTTTATGTCGATGAATTTAGTTTCCAAACTTTAAAAAACATATGAATTTAGTTCCTCATTTCTAAGAATTTATCATGTTTTTTAAAAATAGGAAAGACTAAATTCACATTTTTTTCTAACATTTAAGAACTAAATTCATTAATGTAAAAGTACAGGAACCTTAATTACATTCGAAAGTATAACAACTAAAAACACATTTTTTCCTTTATAAAACGTAATGTAATTTTAGTATTTTATAAGAGACTAGAAACATGTGTTTCTATTAAAATATAAAGACTAAAAATTTAAGGATTAAAACTAACATTTCGAAGTATTTTGAGGGACTAAAAACATTTTATTTTATAACTTTTTATACTTTTTTTTACTTATTTCAATAAATTTTATAATTAAATTTATGAATAAGTTTTAATTTAATGAAAAAATTTAAATAATCATTTAAATAACCTCTTAGGTAGTGTTTGGTCTGGATTATTTTTTATTTTTTCTTAAAAGAAAAGTTACACAAAACACTTTTCATACAAAAACTTTAAATAATAAGTACCTTATTTTTTAGAAGAAACCATGAGAATAACGAGCTTTTAGAAAAACAAATTGGAGGAGCTTTGGGAAAGCTTGTGCAGAGATTTTCTACGCTAGATCTCACTTCAAATCTTATGTACCTATATTTTATCGTACTCTTTTTTTTATTACTTTGCAGCATACTTATATTTTTTATTATTATTTTGGAACTTTTTTTTATTACATGGTCTCAGAGCTTCTTGAACAGAGTCTCAAAGTTACTTTTTTTATTACTTTGATTTTTTATTTATTAATGTTTGATTGTAATAAAAATTTTATTTTTTATTTCTTTAAAATTTTTATTAAATAACAATTTAAAATAAGTTAAACATTTTTCATTTGTAATCAATATTTAAATTTATTTGATTAATATATATATATATATATATATATATATGTATTATATTTTTAATTGGCGATCACTAAAATAAATTATTATTAAAATAATTTTTGACATTTTAAAAATTAAAAGTTTTAAAATATGATTTTAATATTTTTCTTTATTTTTATTATCATTGAAATAATTTTATATAAATAAATTAATTTTAGTAATATTTTTTAATTTTATAAATGTACTTTTTAATTGAACGAAAAAAGTATATACCAAATAATTTTCATCTTAAATGATGCTTTTCAGTTTAAAAGAATAAAAACTGACCAACACAAACAGCTTTTACTTTTTTGTAATTCCTATTATTAATTTTAACTTAAAAATAAATTTTAAGTAAGAAAAAACCCGGGCCACTAATATAACCTCTTTTTTTTTGGCAATTTTTTTCCAATAAAAAACAAAACAAAACTAGATTAATGCTGCTAAAACTTTCAGGTAACTTTTTTAATTGAAATAATTTAATGAACGATGCCATCATGTTTGGTACCAATAAAGGTAAAAAAAATTTGGGAAATAATCTTGTTTGAGCCGGATAAGACTATTATAAACACACACAAAAATTTCTTTGAGTATTTAACGTAGTTACACACCCAATACTTAAACTTGAGATCAATATTTAAATTGGAACAACTTTGTATGAGTTGATCCACAACTACCCATGGAAAAGGAGTATAAATTTTTTACTTCGTATAAATAAACAATGGATGGAGATCCATAAATAGATGAGAAACACTTCTCAGTTGTCATATTGGGAAAAAAACATTAATATTTTTCCTTTAGTATGCACTTGCTATTAAAATCAAATTTCTTTACAATAACCGTAATTTCTCACCAAGAGAACACAGTATCCTGGATTTGAAGGTATAATAGGAAATTGTGTATCTAAGATTTTTAGATAAAGTGAGAAAGTGAAAAAATACAATAGATTGGCTGTGCTATTGCAAGTGCAATGCATGTACCCGAGCCACAGGGTTCTGTCTACTTTCCTGCTAAACAAAAATTGTAAAAGTTTCCTTGGAATGCTACCATGAAAACATAAAGACTATGCAAATCTTATTATACGCATTGTACCATCATGTTTTGGGGTTGATTCTACTATGTAACAAATTTAAAATGGTACATCGATGCACCTTTTGTATTTAATTTTATAATTTTTTCTAATTTATGAAAAATTATTTATATTGCTATCTTAATCCATGTAAAAACGCGAGTCATCACCTAAACTAAATGTTGAAAAAAAACTACATTCTTCCATCTCTTCTACATAGATCACTTGGACTACTGGATAAGTCTGATCTTGAGGGCATGATTCTTCAGGGACTACAAGAGTATTGTTTTGATGTGCACTTGTCCAACATGAGATGAGGCAATACATTAAGACATCATAAATCCTTAATGGTCCTTAGGGCTTGTCAATAGATAGAGTTGGCCAACTTGATCTGCATAAGCTCACAAATAAATGAGTCTTGTCAGGTTCAATCGAAAAACAAATAGGCTTATGAAATAGGTAGCCAGCAACGGCCCTATAGTAGCATGTGGGTTAGTGAGCTAGCCTACGGACCTAAATAAAAATATATGAAAAAAGGCTAAAAAAAAACTAATAAAAAATATTTTAAAATGTGACATTTTTTAATTATTAAGTAATGGCAAAATCTTTATAAAAAAAAATCCTTTTTTTTCTCATCATCTAAACCTCTGATTAATTATCAAAGACTCAATGTATCCTACATCAATCAACAATAAATATTCAAGCACTTTATATATAATAACCAAACACTAAATATCTAACATTCCAATACCTTAAACATATTACATTTATTTTTAAATTTTTGTGATCAATTTAGAGTTTCATTTTTTTTAATTTTACAAATAATTAGTTTATTTTAAAATATATATATAATATGCAAGTTAATTGGGTTAGTTCGTAAAACCCCAGATCAAGCCCGTTTAACCTCTTGGTTAAACTGACTAACCGTATAAGCTAGCATTTAAATCAAATAGGTAACACCTGATTTTGGCTTAAGTAGGCTACAAGTTAAATGTTAAACATGTAAATCAAGGCCATATACCCACCTCTACCCATAGGTGACCTCAAGCCCTAGCCCAGGTGTCATATCATGGTCTTAACCCACCTAGCAAATTCCACGTGAACACACATTACGAGGCTAATCTAATTGCATTTAAGATGTAATGTCCACTTAAAAGCATTTAAACACCCTGCATATCACATCAATTAGTACCTTGTCATACCCAATACTCTTAAAAGACATCAAGATTAACATTGACTCATTGATTCTAAGAAAGATTACAAATATCCACGAGCTCCATGCATCTCACGCCAAGATGTTACTGTTGATTAATAACGACCCACATGAGTTGGTTACTGCCATTAGCCTAGAGTCGACCACCTTCACCTATGAATATCAAGATTTTTTCTTATTTAGAAATATCTTCTTTTAACTCTAATATACTGTTATTCTTCCAAAATCTCATATGACTTAAGCGTTGTAGTCTTTGCAAGTGTCACCACCTCATCTGTCATGTTTAGTTACACACATCTGAGTGTAGACCTATTGTTTGGGGTCACTTTAGATCACCACCCTATGTGCTTCATTCTCCATTGTCATTTATTTTTGGATTATATTAGATCTTAAGACGTGCACCTTTATTAATAACCCATACATTGAAAGTTAAGCTCGATCTTGAAACAACTTGGTAGTTGGTTTTTGCATGACTTGGCAATTCAACTAAAGGAGGACTAAGGAGAATGACATGATCACATGTGGTTAGCCTTATAATAGGGTAACCATCCCTTGAGTCGATTATATATTAAACTCCAAACACACCAAAAAAAGAGAAAGACTAAAACACAATTTTGAATGGACCAAGCATAATCGATCTTTATATTGATCTCTTAGAGTCTTCTCTAACTAAAGGAGTAGGGTATACACCACTTTATTAATGGTGTATCAGTACACTAGACCTTTTAACCTATTATTTTAGATGTGTAAAGTGGGACAATAGTTGTAAAGTTTTATTACAATTTTTTAGTCCACAATTTTTACATGCTAAGTAATAATATTTATTAATATTGTAAAAAGGTCCTTTATTCCATTCCATTTTTCCTTTATTCTATGACCTTAAACATGAGATAGAAAGGTGTGGAGAATCACTAAGCAGGTGGATCAACTGAAATAGGATTGTCTCAGCTTAACCAGTAGTTTTGAGTTTGAGTTCTTAGTATATAACTACATTAAATATTCAGAAGGAGAGTTTTGCTATCCATAGTGGTCTTATCCGATTTGAATGAGATTGTCTCCTATGAAAAATATCTATGATCTATACCAACAAGATATACTATTAAGAAGATGAGCCTTTTAATGAAACATTTTAAGCATTTTTTGGATAATTTATGTGAGGGAGTCATTAAAACTCCAAAATAAAACATTAGTCATTACTGAATAATGGCTAAAAATATCAACTACCTTGTGCATATTTACCATATAATTGATTATGGAAGGTATTTATCTATCCTAATCCAAATTACTACTCTTTTGTTAGAATGTTTTTAAGAGTTATTATCTTATTAATTCATATAACTTTTTTTATATTGAGCATTTAATTTAATTTTTAATATAATTTTTATATCTTTTAAATATTATTACTTATTTTAATTTCAAAATCTTGATACACTATATAAAATTAAGGCATATTTTTTAAGGTATATTAAATTATAAGATCACTGTAATCTTAATTTAAATTTAATTTTTAAATTTTGAATTATTTTTATTATTAATAATACAAAAATGTTTATTATTATCTTTAATTCATTTCTATTTATAAATTTTGTTTAAATTTAAAGTTACTCGCATAACGGGCGTCAATTCATGTTATAAACGACATATCAACTGTTGTCATTATAGAAGCATTCCAAAATATTTTTAAACCTTATCTCACGCCGCCATTGTTTACCATTCATATGGTAAAGAAACTTTCTGCTTACGTTGCATAGTAAGGGGACTTGGCGCTGTCAGTCACCCACCTCTCAACCTTAAACGTCATTTGAGGTTGCTTTTAACAAAATCTAATAAATTAGCGATTCTTAATCCAACGAAAATCAACTTGTTTAGCATATAATACAACCGTAATAATCATAGATAAGAGAGGTAAGATGGACAAAAATTATTGGCGGGGCATTGTTTATTATATATAAAAAGAATGAATGGTTGATAGCCTACATTTAGGCAAAAAGCATTGGATCTTTTCTTCACCAGATGGAGAAGCACGCACACATTGTCACATTGTATGGTCCACATGGAAAGAACCCTATGTTTCCGAGAAACTTCCTCTCTTTTCTACAAAAGCAAATACATAAAGTTGATGAAGTCACAGGGAAAGTGAATCTAACATGCATCGGTGAGATTTGCGGATGTCATATTTCTTTGTGGTTGCCGTTGTGAATGGGAGTGTGTGTCACGCTCCACCCAAATTAGCTTTTGCCAACTGAGCTTTGATCAGTGGGTCACTCAAAACTCACCACATCACCAACCATGTAGAAGATTGCTGCCATTTAAGAGTCTCAAAAGCTAAATGGTCACTACGACCACCAATGATTTGAGTAATATATTATATTATTAGGTGTACCTCACATTTTGCACAAAAGAAAATTATTTTGGAGGGATCTCTTGTAAGTCTAGTTGTCAAATTATAACAGCCTAATGAAGACCAAACATAGGCTTCCAAGTTCCTTGGACTATAGAAACTACACCCAAGGGATGCATTATCCCGCACGGTGTTGAATTTTTGGTATTATTCATTTGCTTATAAGGCCCCCATCCATCAATTACATTTTAGTTTGCCTCATTAGGATGATCAGACAAGGGATCACGGACCGGTAGAATGTCAATTCACATATAGCTCATATGTTGATTGACAGTAACTTTTTTTTGTCCAAAATATGCGACTAAGATAAAATTTGAGAGGAAAAGTGGGAACAAAGCATATCTTTGCCGATCAATACTCATGTCCATTAACTTAAAGTATCGTGGTTCTTTTCGAGCTTAAGATTTCACGGTTGATCATTCATCATCAACTCTTTCTTTTCGAAGTACAGGCAATGGATAATGGGTAATCTATTTTTCTCTGATCTGTTTTTGGAAATTAAAGAAAACTACAAAGAAGTTGAGAGAATTCCATAATTGCAGGGATTTCCCCTGCATATAACCATTGTCTAATCAAGAGGGCACTCACAAGGAAAGAAATAATAATATATTAATGAAAAACTGAAGACTTTTCCCAGCTCCGGAAAGCCAAATTCAATTTTAAAATATTTTATATTCACAAATCGCATGCTTTTGTTGCCTTCTATTCTATCTGAATGATTGCCACAATGCCATGCTGCACACTACTTTTATTTTTTATCACATATAATTCATAATTTTGTCTTTTGCAAAAAAATTGTCTCAAATTTTGTTTCTACTAAACATTAATTTGGTCCCAAATTTAGGATTGACGATTTTAAACCAGTTCAAATCAAACTGAAATCAATAGAAACAGACCAGCTAAACTCGTAATTAGTGAAACATCGTTAATCACCACTTTAAATATAGAACCCATTTGGCACATCTTTCACCAGCAAGGTGGTTCCATGGCGGGAGCTAACTAGAATTGGGTTCCCTTTATGCAGAGACATTTACAAGAAAAACCCAATTACATGTTTTTCATTTTGCCGCATTACCACCTCAGAGAATTTACATTTTCTTTGTTTTGCACGCTCCTTTGGGGTGAAATATGATTGGTTCAAGTTGCAACCATTACCACGAGAACTTCACATGGGTTGTCCAATGATAACCGACGCATGTTGGAGTGACGAAGGGGATGTAGACATGGTGGTACCGTTCCAATTTCTCTTGTTTCTCATTGGTTCGGATGATTAGTCGGACACTGAAGAATCAAGATGTGTTTGTTGGGCAACCGACTCTTTGGTATTTTGGAACATGCAAATACTTTCACGCCAACAACATGAATAATTTAATGCTAAAATAAAGTTTAATGACATAAGATAGAAAAAAGAGTGCGAAAATATGGGACGCACACATAGGGTAAGAGCCCCACACGCTGCTAACTCGTAAATTCGTTTTCAAATATGGTAGGGCTAGAAAGAAGGAGACAAAGGAGCCGATTTAAAGATTCTGTTCCACAATGAATGCAACCCAAGTTACCTAACCAATTTTTCAGTTGCCCATGTTGCTCTCTGGAGGTCCTGCTGCTTTTGTTTGTCTCCAACACCCAATTGCTAAGTGTCTTAAGATGGTTTTAGAGACAACGAAACAAATTTCAGATTTGATACAATAGGTTGTTGTTTCCCCCTCTTTTTTCTTTTCCTTTGGGGAGTGGGGGAGGTGAGGATTGTATTATTCGTGGGTAAGGTGGAAAAAAAGGCTCAATGAGTTCACTCGCGTCTTGAAATTGTTTAGCATTAAAAAAAAAAAAGAGAAACGCTTCAAAATTGGCCAAATTTGTGTCTCAAGGTTTTTTTTTGGGAGCGGGCGGGGTTTGCAATGTGAGTTTGGTAGATGATTCACTTTCAAATTAGGGGAAATAATGGACAGCAGCTTTGTTTTATCCTAAGTATTATTAGGGCATCTGCAATGCAGTTGCTTACAAGAATTGCTAAATGTGTAAGAACATTGCTTATCCAAAATTAGTGCCAGAGCATTTGACATGGCGTTGCTTAATCATTTTTTGCCAATAAAAACAGGAACTTTTAGGCACAAAAAAAGCAACCTTGTATAAGTATTAATATATGGAGTCAATTGTAGGATCTACCAAAATAAGTTAAGAACTCACTTAAACAACTTTAGCATTAGAGTAAATTTTTAGGTAAAGTTCTTAAATTTAAGTGGCATTGAGGGCCTACAAATTTGAAATAAACAACTTCTATAAATAACTCATAGTTGGAGATGTTCTTATGAATGAATATATGAATTTGGTTAAGTGACGTTTATGATATTAGGTCAACGTCAATTCTTCATTTAACTATTGGCTTGGCTTCATGCTTGCTTGTTGAGAAAGGTAACTCTCTTTTGTCTATGATAATTTTCACATTACAATTACATAATTTAGAAGAGTTGTGATTTTGGATAACACTATTTCTCTTTATCTTTTTCTTCACATCAATTATCCTGTTTATGTTTCTCTTTCTTATATTTCTTTCTCTCTACCTATCAAAAAATGATGATTCTTATTAAGTTTAATATATGTAATTAAATATTATTAATTCATTCAAGTAAATTATAAAATTTGAATATATTATATAAACATTAATTAAAACCATTAGTGATCAAGAACAATCTAATAATTTTTCCTACCTATCCCATTCATCATTTAAGGCATCAATATCTACACAAAGAAAAAACACAACACGTTGTAAAATTGGCCCACGCGCGGCAGAGATATGCGAGAAAAACACAAAGTTATAGGCTGGCCGAAAGTTAATACCAATGAATTATGAATACAGTTCTTTCTTTAGCTTCGAAGTTAACACCAAGCAACTTATCTCTGTGACTACACATGATAAAATAAAAAACCCTTAAATGAAAGAAAAAAAAGGAAACAAATACTCTTTTTTTTTTTTTCAAATATATACTAGGAAAACAACTACTCTGGCTTTTTCCTTCAACAACTATTTGTATTTACATGGGAAATAGATTCTAAAGCAGTCGAAATTTACACTCATTTACGTAGTCAGTACTTTACAATTATTGAATAAAGATCGGACGGTTCTAATTTTAAAAATGTGTTTTAAATATGATTTATCTAAATAAAATATGAGCTGTGTGATCTTCATATGACAATTACAAATTGTTGACTCGTAAATGCATGATTTTGTCGGCTGCAGGCAATCCGGGTCCCCACTTACATGTCACAATTCACAATACAACTACAATTCAAAGAGAAAATGGATGAAGCGAAAGTTATGGTTTGAGTACGAAAGAGGAGAAGTGAGAATTGGCTTTGGAGTGGAGAGGGCAGAAGAAAATTACCAGAAAATATGAACAAAAATTCTTCACAATTCACAAGACACTACACCCTGTGTCCAATCACCTCATCAAAGAGAGCAACTATATCAGCCTTTGTGGTGGACCATCGCTCTGCTTCTATTTAGTTCCCACTACACTACTTGTTGTAAAAAATAAAAAAAATAAAAAGAGAGAGAGAGAGAGAAGCATAACCACAGAATATTCACAGAAAAACCCAATCAACAAGAGTAGGCCAAACGTTGGGCCACGCGGTCCCTAAGAATTCCATTATACAAAGCAACCCTGTTAGCCGGAATTGCTCTGCTCTTGGCGTCCCCGTTATTATAACTCTTCTGAAGCTTCGATCGCGCGTTTGATCTTCTGAACTCTTCTCCGTCTCTACGCGACTCCACCACGTCCTCCGCGAAGTGCACCCGCTTCTGCTTCTTCTTCTTCTTCTTGCTCTTGTTCCCAGCTGCTCAAGAACCCCACAATTGTGTTAGCAAAAGAAACCGAGTTCTGTGAATGTGTGTGCGTGAAGAAAGAGGGGAAGAGGAAGACGCAGGACCCACCAGGGGATATGCAAGATCGCAGAATCGGAGGCGGAGAGATTTGGTGAAGGGGGAACTGGGGAGGCGGGAAAGACTTCTGCAGACGGAGAGCGAGGAGGATCACCGTGCCGGAGACGGCCATGGCGGTTGCAACCACCACCCCTTGTGCGCTTATCATTGAACACATGATGAAACAAAAGAAACAGAGGTTTTAATGAATGTGCCTGTGGTGAACGGTGATGGCTTGTGTTGTGTTGTGGACAAGTGCAGACTGAGGAGTTCTCTCTGTGAGGATGAGCAATTTTATATAGTAATGGTTCAACTATGACCAGCAGCTGCCAGCAAGAATCAATATAATATAGGATAATAATAATAATAATAATAATACTATTATTTTAATATTCGAAATAAAATGAAACGAAACATTGTTTTATTTATATTTAAACAAAGGATCCAAGTAGAACTTTTTTAACGAATAACTTCTTCCTTTTTTTACTGACGTATTGATTGGAACTTATGTGTTGCGTGTACGTTGTGAAAGTATAACAAAAATGATTATTTACTGTTGATCATAATTATAGATTGAACAGTTATGATTAAAAACGTATTTTGATGTCTTTTATATACCTATTTTTGAATGTTTGAATGAATATTGAATACTTAATAATAATAATAACGATAATTTAGAAAAACAAAAATTGAGTATTAAAAAAACAAAATGGTCTTCATGTAATAGAATAAATATGCTACACTAAATATATTTAAAATAGTAACATTAATATATATATATATATATATATATATATATAACGGTCTTTCATTGAAATGAGTAGCGTGTTAAGTTTCATTTCACCCTGAATTTCTATGCAAGGAAATTCTGAAACATTTTTTGATGGCCATGTCATGGTGATGTATTGATTGATTAATTAGTAATAATATTTAGATAGGAATGTTATATATTATTTTACTTAAAACTAGTACAAATAACATTTATGTAATTATTTATAGGATTTGATTTTGACGAAGGAAGAGGTAAAGGACATTAGGATGGGGTTTTGCAACAAATGATGTGTGATGCACAGCATCTGACGGCAATACCCAATGGATGGTGAGGGTTCGGTGAGTCTGAGTGGGAGAGGTGGAAGGAGATTTGGTGGCGCGTGCACTGTACGCCCCACTTAGAAATGGATAAGCTACATTCTAATTATTGAAGGTTAGAATAGAACGCGACCGAAGATTCGGTTGGCAATGGATAAATTATCCGAACTTAATTAGTTAAAATAGTAATTCAACATTAAATTTATTTTAGGTTAGATGTAGGATCCGTGTGCCTGTATTTTTTTATTTTTATAACATTAACTATTTAAAAATTATTAATTATAATATTAATTAAATTAATATTGTTTTGATTATTATAAAATTTAAAATTATAATATTGTAGTTTATTTGAGAATATTAATATACAAGTTCATTTTTATTTGAAGAATATTTATTATATAAAAACACAAAAAGCTATTGAATAATTACTTTTTTAATTTAAAAATATTCGAGTGTATTGAATATCTTTTATGTCGTGTACTCGTGAGAGTATCTTTAGTTGTGTTTTTAATAATTGGTACAAGTTAAACTTCTCCTTAATTTATTTAATATTTTTAGTAAAATAATTTTATTTTAAAGGTAAAATATTTCAGAATATTGATTTTTTTTTTCAAAATAAAAAATTCAAGAGAATCAGAGAATAACAACTATGCAACTTTGTATTCTACTTTGTACTAGGAAATACGTAGGAGCGATAGACTATTCCTATCAAGCTCAAAAATGTTTTTGTTAGTCTTTTACTTCAATTAAAATTTAATCATTGTCAAAATAAAATAAATATAAATAGTTGAATAAATAAAACCATCACAGATGTTTATATTTTGTAATTAATTATTAATTATTTTAGGGTTCATTTACTTTGAGAAAGCTTTTTTGATTTTCATTTCTTATTTTCACTTTTAATTACAAATCTATCACTTGTTTTTTATCTATTTTCTGTTTTCGAAGATTTGTACATATATAACTAATACAAGTACATTTATGACTTTTGCTCATGGATTATTATTATTATTATTGTTATATTATTATTATTATTATATATTCTCATTTTCTTACATTTTATTTTTACCATTTTTTATCTTTTTCTTTATTTTTCATCACATGACACATTTATAATTTTTTCTCTCTCTTTATCTCCCTATTTTCTTCACCGATTAACTCTATTTTTTGGATGTACGTTCAGAATTTTCCTTTACTTACACCGACAAGACACGTTCATACTTTCAATTTTTTTTTAAACGTATACAAAATTATGTTACACTTAAATTTAAAATATTTATTTTTATACTAAATTAACAAAAAAAAAATTATTATAAAATTTGATTTATTACTCAATTTTTTTTTGTTTTATAAATGCATTATAATTAAAACCTTCTATTATAATTAAAATTTAACATATTATAAAATATTTTAATGATAAAAAAATTAACATAACATAAAAGAATAAATAATAAAATAAATCATAATTTCGTATCTTCAAAATCATAAAGATGATTTTCAAATTTTAAAGAAAGTAAATAATAAAAAAATAAAATCATATTTAATTAATTTAATTATTAATAATTTTTGTGATTATTTTTTTATCACAACAATTTTAAAGTAATTATTATTATTAACTGATATTTTTTGTGTCGTGTATAAAATCAAGCCTGATCCTGGATCTAGACCAGAGGGGTTATATAATTGAGTAGTAAATTCTTTTTTTATTGTTCTTATAAATTGATTGAAATTATTGTTTCTTTTCATGTTTCATTTTTTATATCTAAATCAAAATGTAACATGTGAGTAAAAAGTATTACTTTTTTAGTTGATAGTTTATTTTTTATGTGTTACTTTCATAAATCTATGTTAAATGAATTTCTAGCTCATTGTAACATATCAACATGTAATGAACTTATGACAATGCGCAAACTTAAAGTGTTTATTTTTTTAACAAGATAAGAAACACAAACTAAAACTTAAATTATAAAGAAATATACTCTTATACTATAAATTCGAATCCCTAACTTGGAGAGTGAAACTCTCACTCTCTTAATTAAAGATTTTCAACACTTTCTCTCTTATCCTTGGGAGGTGCATTTCACACACCTTCTTTATAACTAGACAAAAAATATTTATCTCAATCATCTCAAACTACTCTCCATTTATCTTTATATATATACTTGATTTTTTTAACTGCTATTCGTTTCAATTTAAAAATAACCTTAAACCATACTTAAAATTATTTATCATAAATTTAAATATAATTTATATATTTAAGAATATTTATTTATTATGAACTTTAATTGAAATATAATTATAAATCTAAAAACATTTATTTATTAGGAATTATAATCATATAAAAATAGATATATTTATCTTGTGCAATGCACAAGATAAAATACTAATTAAAACTAAAAGTTAGTATATTAATAAAGAACGAAAATACATGTGAGATTTAATCTAAGACGATGATATTTTATCAATGATAACGTAGGAGTAATTTGAATATAAATGTGATACATCTTTTTGAGATTGGTTAAAACTATGTTATTCATATAATACAATAAGATGTATAATTTTTAATAAAATTACGTGTCTATTTTTTTATGCAATATATGTTTATATTTTAAAATACTTGAAATATAAGAGGGCTTTATTTGTTGTTTTGCCCCAAGCCCATAAAATGTCAAGACCAATATTGGATGAAATTCATAATTTAAATAAAATTAAGTGAAGTTAATCGTTTTTAACAATGTAATAATTTATCTTTGGGTGAAAATCAAGTGATTTCTTTTGTTATCATGTGATAAATGCAAAATATCTACTGTCTTTACTGTTAATTAATTTTTGTTGAAAAACTTGGCTGGTCTGGTCACCTTTATTGAGTCTTTTCTCTCAACCACGTTTTTTCTATTCACAAGGCTCAAACTCGAGACCTTACTTAAGAATCTGAACTTAATTTCACTTAGATCAATTAAGAGTAACTATTGGTAAAAAAATTTCCATTCTTAATTATTGAATAGATCAAGACTATAATTTTTTTATAAAATTTTTAAATTATTTGATATTTATTAAATAAATTTAACTTAACATATAATTTATTGTTTGAGTATACAAGTAAATATCGATTATAAAATCACTTAATTATAAATATTTGATTTATCCAAAGTTTAGTATACATATCAATGAAACAATATTAAAATATCAAATAATTTAATCAACAAAAAAATTAATATATAAAAAACTTATTGAACAAATTAAGTTTACCGAGGGTTACTACTTACTCATAAAGGGTTACTGATAAAATAACTTGATTTTCACCCTTTATCTTTTATTTTAATCAATGATCCAAACTAATTGAAATTAACTGAATTACCTTTGATATTCTTTTACGTGTGAAACCCAAACCCCACCAACCCTTAGGAATATCATGTTTTTAATTTCTACAACAGAAATATATGTAAAGTGTCAGCTAAAATGAGGATTAATGTCCCTTCAAAAAAAGGTCCGCGTCACTACCGTCATTATCCTATGTAGAAAAGGAACAAAGAGTAAAGGAGAAGTAAAAGAAATGGGAGAAAAAACTAAAAAGCACCTTGTATTGTAAACAGGCGGAGAGTGTGAAGGAGACATGCGACTTCTGGAATTGGTAGAATCTCGTTGAATAAACGGAGCTTCTGTCATCCATGACGCGTCTACACGCCCAAGTTTTATGCTTATAAGTTATAAATTGTCTCAAAAGAATCTACACCAATAGTCACACACTTACACGTAGCTCTAATCCCATAGTTTATAATTAAAAGATCAACACAATACCCCACCATGCTGCACATAATTGGGCCCATATTTTTTTTTCAAATGATATTTAAGGGGTTTATGACATTTTTAAACGAATAAAATTTATATTATAGATATTGTTGATTCTTAAATCAGAATCAACATGTCATTTTAATAATTACGATCAGTGTTAATCATCAAGATAAAAATAACGGTTATTAAAATAAAATACTAAGTTTAATTGGACAATAGTATTTATAATATTATATTTAGTTTCTCTCCTTTTTAAATTAGCTAAGGAATGCCCCTAGATCCCACCTCGAATAGATGTCTATGAGTCCAAGACTTGACCTAATGAAAAGTTGCGCACATATATTTCACAACACTTGTTTGACGAAAAAATTGGAGAAAAGAAAGTTAGTAAAAAAAAAAACCTGGAAAATATAAATGTATTATAGAGGAAAAAAACTCACGTGGGAAAAAATAGAGAAAAGAGTTGACAACATCCAAATGATTTAGTTATTGAGAAAAAATAGAGAAAAAAAAAATCACGTGAGACTCATCAAAAACTTTTCTCTTTTTTTTTTTATATAAAAAAAAACTTTTCTTTTTGATAGAGAGAAAATGATAGGTAAAAATGTATTAAAATGACTATATTCATCTACCTACCAATTCATTGTTATATTCAAAAAAAAAGAGAAGAAAATTCATTTAACATTATATATTATTTTGGGTTAAACATATAAATTAATCTCTATATATGTTGCAAATTCTTAATTTAGTCCCTATACATAAAAACTTATTAAATTGATTTTTATATGTATGGTGCATTTTTAATTTAGTCCTTGTCGTTACGATGCCGTTTATGTATTCTTAATTTGGTCCTCATAGATGAAACACATTCTTAATTTGGTTTTTATACATGTAGTACATTCTTAATTTGGTTCCTATACATGTAACACATTCTTAATTCTTAAAGGAATCAAATTAAGAATGCGTTACACATATAGGGACTAAATTAAGAATGTGTTACATTTACAAGGACCAAATTAAGAATCCGTAAACGACATCGTGATGGTAAGGACCAAACTGGTAACGTTTGCAGGTATAGGAACTGAATTCATAAATTTTTATGTATAGAGACCAAATTAATAATTTGCAACATGTACATAAACTAAATTATATGTTTAACCTATAATTTTTTTTTCTTTCCAATTAGATAAGAGAATAAACAATTATTTTTAATTTTTTATCTGTTTCTTAAAATAATAAAACACTACTAAAAACTAATGAATCAGTGACCAAATTTAATGACATAAAATTATTTTTCCATCATTAATCTTGAGAGCTCACTAAATTTTAGCAATGATATTTTTAAAAGCTATATTTAGATTCTTCTATTACTAATTTTAATTTTTCAAGTGATGAGAAAAGAGCCTAATTCTTTATAGTTTTTGAAAACAATTTTTTGTTTTTAAAAATAAAAATAATAATAAAACTTGATTGATCGACTAATTTTTGAAAGTATTTTTTAAAAACAATTTCTTTTTTTAGTTTTTAAAATTTAAAATTTAAAACATTTAAAACACTTTTTGGTTTTGGTTTTCAATTTTCTCAACCCACATACATGTACCCTTTATTTCTGTCTGTTTTGTCCATTTGCCAACACTAATTTCTCACCCCATCTACCATCTAATCCTAATCCCATCTGCGTTCTCATCTTTTTCCCTATCTACCATTTGCCATCATCAAATCCTCATCCCCACCCTCATTTTATGCCCTCCTCGATCACCTCTCTAATTCCCTCTGACATGGCTTCTTCTAATGCCATTCTTGGTTAGAGCTCACTAGTCGCACTGCATTGTTGAAACCCTTCTCCTTCTTAGAACCTACACTTTCCATTTAGGCAATTTGGGTTAGTCTAATTCCCGTGTCTCCTTGAAAGAGAGATGTCCTAAACCACTAGACGATGGGGGCATGGATTCTCTCAATTAGGACTTTTACTTGAATTCTCTCCAACCAAAATTTTCACCATCAAAATCCCATTCCCCCTTTTTTTATTATTTAAATTTTTCTCTCTATTATTTTTAATTAAGAGATGAGATTTCACTGGACAAAAATGTCACATGAAGGGATCCAAACCACTCCATTTACTACAACATTTCCTACTTTTGCATCAACTACTAATAATGTGTCTAAATTCCCGTTTGAAATGTTGTTTGCACACTCTGAGGCATAAAATGTAAAAGGAACACTGGTGTGTCATTAAAGAGACGAAATATATTTAGTACAAAAAATTTTAAGATAAATGAATGATGGTTCAATCCAATGATAAAAAAGTCGCCAAATTCAAATAGTACTTGCATTTTTAAAAGAATTCTACTTGATTAATTCCTTCAGTTAAAAATAAAAAGTTGTTTGTAATGTTTTTGTGCCTTCCAATGGTAAATTGACAATTAAATACACTGAAACCAAGGAAAAGAAAGTGTAACGATAATACATCCCGTATTATTTAGCTTTAGCTTTACTTGTCTGCAATCAATGCGTCGTGTCATTGTAAAGTTAGTTTAAAAATTTCACCCAAGTGGGACCATAAAAATTGATAATGTGCACAGTCCGAACTTACGGATTTTGTTAGCCATTGAGTATAATTTGTAACTTGCGGATTTTGGAAGCATGACTAATCAATTAATCATGTACAATTCAATGTTATTCGTCCACCAATAAAGAGCATATGCAATCATGTTTCTAAAATATTATATGACTATTCTAAAAAGCTCAATCCACACAATACATACTCTTAAAATTGTGTGGCTTCTTTATTTAAGAAGACCTTCTAGAAAGCCTTCTTATTCTTCCAAACAATCAATATAATCCATCTCTCTATGACTATTCTCAAAAGCTGAATCTACATAACACATGGTCTGAAAATTTGGTGGCTTCTTTATTTAACCTTCGAGAAACAAAGTCTTGTTTTTCCAAACAATCAACCATATCTATCTATCTCTAGATTCTCTTAAAAATAAATAAATAAATCTATCGCTTGATAAAAGTTAAGAGATATGAAATATGTTTGAGTTTTTATATAAATAAATTTGTTTATATTTTTTAATTTATAAAAAGTATTAAATTTTATTTTTAGATTAAAAAAATGTTAGACATGCTTTCTACAAATATTTTTCTCTAAAAATAAGCTTAAACAAACTAGTTCACGTTGGTATAGTTGACCAAGAAGTTAATTTGGTGCATGACTTTTTTTGGCCGGTATATATGATATTGATATTTAAGAGTTAGGTTTAAAATACTAAAGTGGTATTTGGTACAGAAAATATTTTAACATTCATAGAAAAGTAACATGAAAATAAAAATTTTCCATATATAGTAGAAAAGAATTAACATATTTTCCAGGTATAAGAAGTTTCTAGAAATGTTAATTTTGTTGGAAATAAATATATTATTATTCTTAAGAAAATTGAATAATAACTGAGTATATTTTATAAGAATTTTCAAAATTTTAATTACTAAAATAAATTTTTCGAAAAAAATAGTTTAATTAAAAATGAAAATCTTCATATATCAAATATCACCTGATAAAATGAAGATAATGTAATTGTAATATACTGAAAAATGAAAATTCAAGATTTTCACATAGTGGGATTCCATCCGTTTTTAAGTTTTAACATCGTGCGTCAGTTATCTCCATTTTTTATCCGTCAAATATTTTCCCCTCCTCAAATATGTATCAGTATACGATAGGAAAACTAACCAAAAAAAAACTATAGGAAAATTTCCCGCTCCCAACATTTTAACGAGAACTTCTAACCGACATACTTTTAATAGCACTTCTAAATTATTTTATATTTATTTTTTTAAAACAAAAGGTAGAATTTTTTCAGATCTACTCGATGGCCTTTCGGGACTTAATATATATTGTTTATATACTATAATAAATAATTATTTTTGTGTAATATTTATATTAAGATTTTTTATTTTTAAATTATATGAATAATTTTTTTTTATTGATTTGACTACATCTTTAGAGACAATCATTTTTTCATTATATATTATTTTGATACATATTTTTTTTTTTATACCAATACCTTTGAAATAGTATATAAATTTCAACAAAAAATAACAAAAAATAATAATATTTTTAAAAAATATTATTATATACACATTATAATATTTATTTATAATGTTCCGCTTACAGAAATGTTATATAATATATATTTGTAGTTTATTATACTGTTATGATATTATAAATTTATATATATTATATATTTTATTGTTTTATTATTATTACTACCATTATATTGTTATTATAATATGATATATATATATATATATATATATAATATTATATATACAATTTTTATTTTTATAATATTATATACTATTTATATATTATAATAAATATTTATTTTTGTATAATAATTATATTAAAAATTTGTTATTTTTAAAATTATACGAATAAATGATTTATTAAATATATTTTCATTGATTCAATCACATATTTACAGATGATCATTTTTCATTATATATTATTTTGAAATATATTATTTTTTATACCAATAACTTTGAAATTTCAGTCATTATTTAAGGAAACAATGTTACTATTAGGGTCATTCTATACGGTTTCTATTAATATCTTTTTAACTATTTTACTCTTTTACGACTAAGTATCATTGTTTTAAAAATATTTTTAATCGTTTAACATATAAATTTAGAGAAAAAAGGCCATGCACTGACAATGTAAAATAGTTTTACACTATCATCCAATCATAAACTATCATTTATTGTAAGTTTGTTGACTTTTATAATAAATACTTTAAAAGTCCTACTAATGGTGAATTTCAATTGGTTGACAATGTAAAACTTTTTACACTAATAATGTATGACCATTAAACACATAAATTTATACAAAAAACAACAAAATTATAAGTTTCAATTCTAATTCTATTTCTTATCGTATTTCAATTATAATTTTAATATATACTTTTTTATTTAATGTTTAAATTATGTATATAAATGTTTGTGTTAGATATGAATGAAATGGGGACAAAATAAATGTTTGTATCTATTTAATATCTATATTGCATAAATATTTGCACTATTAAATAGGGACAATTTTTTTTTATCAAATTATCTAACTTCAATATGCACCAAATAGGATTTATAGAAAAAGTTAAATAGAAACCAATTTCAAATAACTAAAAGTATAGGTAAAAATTTAAGGAAGAATTATTACTTTTATGATGATATATAATTTTTTTGATACACACACACACACACACACACACACACACACACACACACACACACACACACACATATATATATATATATATTATAAAATAATTATTTTATTCTTATAAAAGATAGATAATTTTAATGCTTAAATATTTTAATGAATTTGAGACATTTCTATAAATGATTTTCAATTACATTTATCATTATTTTATAAAATTTAATTAAATATTTCATATTTATAAATTAACCTATTTATTTATAATGCTAAATTAAATGATGAAATCATGCTATCAAATTTTTTATAATTTATCTTTGTATTTGAATTAAAAAATAAAAGGTTAAACCATTTGATCATTAATAGAATCATTTTATTGTTTATTGTTGACAAAAATCTTGCTCACAACAATAAACAACAAGACTTGGTACCCGTGTCATGCACGGGAATAAATATCTCTTATTTTTGTAATAATTTTAAATTTTATCCTATAAAACTATTTTATTATATTTTTATTATTATAATAACAATTTTTGTGTGTGTAATTTTTTATTATATTTATTTTTTTATAATATTATTTTTCTATTATTTTAGATTTTACACTATTATTTTCTACTATTTTGTTTTATGCAAATAATATTCCTCTTATTATATTATTAATTTAGTAACATTTTTTAATTTATAATAAGATTATAGTATTAATTTACTTTATTTTTTTATTGTTTATATTTGATTAGTATTGCTTATTGTAACATCCCATTTGACCCTATGCATTTATGCTGTTTATGTGTGTATGTTAATTTTATTTTTTTTGAACTCAGGGTATCCCTTAGCCGAAAGTTAAAGACTACTTTTTTGAGGTATTAAGATCTATTTAAGTGATTGACTTCTGCCAACAAATATTTTTCCACACACAGTATATGTTAATATATGTTGACCGTTTTATCTGCTGCTTTGCTACTTGATTAATAAATATAAATGGCTTAAATAAATATCAAGATAATAATTGTTTTTGTTAGTGACCCTTAGTTTAATAAAATAAAAGTTTTTTGGTAGCTCTTAGTTTGAATTAGTAATTTTATAATCACTAATTGCTTGTGAGAAGGACGAAACACTTTGGAGCTCACTTAAAGTCAAATTGGTCAAATACAAAGTATGAGTTATGTTTTAAAAATTGTCTAAAAATATTGAGTACCCGCTATGAGGTTATTGTTCAATCTAATCAACTCCTTGAAATTATTTCTGTTCCCAAACTTTATTCATTTAATTTCCAACTTCTAAGTCCTTGCTATATTGTTATCCTTATTCATTTAATTGCTACCTTTGTTTATTTTAAGTTGAACCTTGAATCCTAATCAAATTCTTGATATTTTAATATTGTATTTTCCTACTTACTCAATTAAATTCATATCACTCATTAAACCATACACACTCAGTATAATTCTTTTCTCTCTCTCATGCCTATGTCTCTCACACTCGCACTTTCCAACAGCATAATTTATTTTTGTCTCATTGTGGTGAGACCATATCAAATTTGGTCAATAACTTTTAATTGAACCATAGCAAAGTAAAATGCAATAAGATTATAGCAAAGTAATATTATTTACCAATTCCGTAATTGAACCCCCATCGTGCTTAAAACCATGCATGAGGATATATCATCTAAGCTCAACACCTCTTTTATTATATTACGATAATTCCAAAGAAAGTAATAAAAGTAATGGATTAACTATTAACAATAATAGTGTCAACTATTGGTCTTCTCTCATTTCAAAGGTTAGTTTAGCCTCAATTTTACATATTTTATGAATCCATAAATTAAAATGATAGATACTTAACATATCCGCCAATAATTGTGATTGAATACATTAAGTTTCCTAGATTTTATACTATTTTAAATAATTATTTTATAGTACACAATAGATATATAAAATTAGAATATTATAGAATTAAAAAATAAAAAATTAGAATATTATAGAATTAAAAAATAATCTTGCTGTTTGTGAATATAAGTAGATTTCTCCTATACTATTCTAATGTTTACCTTTGTCTCAGCAAACATTTTGATTTCAAGAAATACAAATATCCACAACAAAAAGTAATACATAGAAGTTTTATGAATTTCAAGGCTTAGGCATATTTTCACTTAATAATATTGTTTCTTTTGCAGTTACACCCATAGGCACAAGTGAACTTCAAACTTAGAAAGATATTGTTCATGTGTAATTAATAATATATTTAGTTCATTTTGGATCATGATAGTATCTTCTTCCTCTCTTATTGTCATTAAGACTTAATTTTCTACTCTATTATTCATTTTTAAGTAAATAATTATATATATAAATTGTTTTAAAATATGAGTAGAGATCAACGCAACCTGTGCGAATACATGAGTAACTGACTAGTTCTTTATATTAAAATCATGTCACATGACGTGACATTGATAGTTTTTTTTTCCCTTATTTTATTTTTTTAGATAAAAAAATAGGATACAATTGTTATATCAAGAGTGGAAACTGTATATGGAAGCAAATTTTTTGAGTTTCTTGCATTAGAATCTAAGTATATATTTTTTGCTTAAATAGTATTCTATTCGGTATAATATATCCATTTAATATTTTTGTCCTTAGAATTTTTTCTATAATTTTAATTCCTATAAAATTTTGTTTTGTAGTTTTGGTCCTTAATAGTATTTTTTTTAGTCATTATAAAATTGTAAACATTTAATATCGGTTTCTCTTATATTAAAAGATATTCATTTTAATCTCTATTATTTAAGAAACATCAAGCTTGTTTTCTAATAAATGGTTGTTATGTCATCAATAAATAGTGATCAGGACTAAAATTGTAAATAAAATTTCTAGAAACTAAATTCATAAAAAAAAAATAGGAACTAAAACCATGAAATATGTATATTACAGGGACCAAAACCTTATTTAAGCTTCTTTTGTTTTTGTTTTTGTTAAAAGTGTAACTAAATGAAAATAATATTTTACATTGAGCATGATTTTATCTTAGAAATTCTACTCTTTTGGTTATTTTTCCACTTTAGACTTCTACACTAATACTATTCAATCTTTTGATTTCAAAAATATATAATTTTGAAACATGCATAATAGTTTGAAATTGTACCCTTTTAATTATATATACAAATAATTTTAAAATATATGTAAAAACCGTGTGACCCGTGCAATAGCATAAGTATCGTGCTAGTGTAGTGTTCTAAAGTTTGGTTAAAATGTTCTCTTAGGTAAAATTCTCACAATGCTAAACCTTTCTAAATGAATATGTAAAAGAACTTAAAATGTGATAACATATGATATTTGGTCTACCTTTTCTTCTCCTTAGAAGGAGAAATTGAGGCAAACACATTTAGAGAAAAACTTTTAAAATATTACAGAGCTTGTTTTTATAAAAGAAAACAGTGAAATGAAAAGAATTAACTGAAGAAGTTTTTAAAATAAGTTGCATACTTTAGTCTTTCTCTCCTTCACATCCTAAACTAATCGATGTGGGACAAAGAAATAAAATTTTTAGTTTTAAACAACTTTTAAGCCAAAACTACCAAACAACTTCTATTTTATTTTTAAAGTTTTTATTTTGATTTTTAACTTTAAAGTGATTTGTAAGCCATAAAATTTGGGACAAACATAGCCTATGGATAGTAAGAACTATTGGATAGCAAATAAGTTAGGTAATAACAAATAACTTATAGCAGATTGCAAATGACTTTATAGTTGATAGGTAAATGCAGATAAAGAAGCTAATTGAATTTTGAAGTGTTTAGTAAAATTAGGGTTTGAAGTAGTTGATATATATTAAATAACATAAAAGAACATGTTTAAATGTTTTTTTTTATACAAATTCTATTTATTTATACATTTGTTTATTTTAAAATCATTATTACTTTAAATACTTTAATTTATTTTAAATTATTTCCAACTGAAAAACTAAAATATTAATGTTTGGGTTAAATAAGAGAATATTTGTTTTAGTCCCCAAAAAACCATTTTCTTTTGGTCTTCCTAATTTGTAATTATATTTTTATTTTTAAATAATTTTTTTAAATATAGTGTGATCATAAAAATAAGATGATATTGGACACGAAGGGTGTTGAGACTAGGCATGATAATTAAATTTGACCCTACAAATATCCATCCGATCACTCAACTTTGATAAGAAAAACTCATTTTGTCCAAAGTCAGGTTTAGGTTTTTCTCGCCTTATAGAAATGGGGTCAAGGTTGGTTTGAGGATGTGAACTCTCATCCTACCCTCAATTTTGTCCTACACCATATATATATATATATATATATATATTTAAATTAGAGTTAATAATATATTTTTACACTCTAATTTTTTATAACTATTAAAAATATAAATTAATTATTATAATGGCTATATAATTAAAATTATAATAATATTTAAATAATAAAATTGAAATTACATAATTTATTAAAAAAATAATTTAGCTCTTAAATTTTATTTTTTTTATGATTGATGTTGTTTACTAATTTTTATAAATTATTTGAATTAAAATATAATTAATAACGTAGTATACAATTTATTTAAAATTATATATAAGTAAATTAAACTCTTGAAAAAAAGGTGGGCGAGTCTCCCGTGGGTTCCCTTGACCCTGATAGGAATGGAATTGAGTTTTAATTTTTCAAATCCCATCTTTTAAACCTGCCCCACCCCGCCCTTAGTGGGGATGAGGATAGTCAAATTTGTGAGTAGAAAAAATAAGCTATATACTATAAGCTCAAATGCTATTTTAAGTAGTATTTGAAAAAACACTATAAGCTAGTGAAAAAAATGTTATAAACAAGTGAAATAAAAGGTCATTACCAAATTTTGTTGCTGCTATTGTACATTAAAAAAATAGGTTGTTACCAAACACCTCTTTTAGTTAAAGGAAATTATCCACTATAAGCTATATGTCGTAAGTTAGTGATTTGAACTTGCCAAACTGAATCTAAATCTAACGCTGAAATCACAAACTAATGGGAAAGTAACCTCAGGAAATGGAAAAAGGAAAAGAAAAGAAAAGGCACAAATTCATAATAGGGGTGCATAGTAGTTGGGGAAACTCGGTGAAGTTGATAACCCAACTCAAACCAATTAGCTTGGTTTGAGTTTTTTTTTTTTTTCCCCTTATTGGGATCAAACTAGAACCAAATCGATTAAACTTGATGACATAATTTTTTTACTTTTTAATAAATTTGCCTAAATACTAACCATATGTTTTAAGCATAAACAATGCTTATCATGTGATAATGTTAAAAGAATTAACTTCTAATTATTAGGTTAAATATTTAGTCATCAATATAGTTCATTTTAATGTGTGTGAAACTGAAGATGTTTACAATAATTTTTTCTTAAGAAAGATATGTATATATTTTTAGAATTTAATGACTATGCATTGTCAGTATAAAAAGTTTTACACTGTCAACTAATCAAAAATTACTATTAGTATAAATTTTTAAGTAATTATTGTAAAAACTAACAAATATACCATATATAGTAATTTATGATTAGATGACGATATAAAACTACTTTACGGTGCATAACCTATTTTTTCATATTTTTAAATTTACTTTTTTTGACTCAGTAGACCCTACCCAAACTGAAAGCTTTTGGTCGGTTGAAGTAATGGGTTTACCTAAAACTATTCATGACTTCATGTATACCCGCCGCCCGCCCCCCTCCCTCTTTCTCTTCTTTGGAAACGTTAAGCACACTCAAGGACTTGTGGATGCAGGGAATGGGGAGAACTGGGATTGATTGAATCTCAGTTGGGAACGTTTGGAAATGAGCTTGCGGGCAGTGGAGGCAGGGTGACTTGAGGGAGTGATGGTGATAGGAGCAACTTGAGAAATGAAGCACCATTCTGCAAATCATTCTTCACAGAATCGGAAGTTTCTCACCTTCCCAAATTTCTGGGGAAGATACATCCTGGTGGAAGAAGAGAGAAACATGGGTAATTGATGAGGTTACTTTAATTGACGTGGCAATTTTCAATTGGAGTAACAGGGAAAGAGAAAGATGAGATTGGTGATTCTAGTCCAAGAAATAGATGGATAAATATGCCAAATTTGGGGTTCGATTTACAAGTCGTTCACAAAACTAACAAGCTTTTATTTTCCTTTCTTTGGTCAATTAGCATTAAGTTCAGAGCCAGCGCTCCCCAACCTAAATCCTTAATATAAAAACCTTATATTCTTTCCGGTGGCTTCCCAGTACGTAAGTGCCGCTTTGTGCACATGAACTCTATCCTTAATATCTGCAATGGACATTTCTTGTGCTAGGTATCGATCATTCAGTACTTCAGTTTGAAAACATGATAATTTGATGAGATTATAAAAAAAAAGTGCACGCGTAATAAATCAAGGGGATAAACAATAATAAGATGTGTCAGGACTAATATCCTTGGCTACCTGGAGGAGGTATTCTATGTTGATATCATCAGGGTAGTGCTGTAAAAGTTTTAAATTGGCCACAAAATCACCACTTAGCAGTTTGCTTTTCACGCAAAGTAGCATTGCGCAACAGATCCGAAGAAGCATATCCTGCAAAAAATGATTTTAGCAAGGTAACTTATTATCAATCAAAATGACAAATGAAGCACTAAGCAGCCGAACACGTTAAAATCCACACTAATATTGTAAATTGAGTATTAATTTTTATCCTGAAAGATTGCGGAGGAGTTTGGTTGAGAGAGAGATACCTGAACACCAAAAGGATTACTCAGAAGTGTATCCCATATTCTCAAGATAGACTCAAATTTGAACTCTTGTGTAAGTAGCAGTGTAATCCACCGGAATGCATAGAATTGTGGTTTAACCTGTTCATGAGGTTCAACGGCATCAATTTAAATAGAATGGAACTGTACAAGCTGTTGAAGTAAAAAAGTTCAAAGGTTCTACCTTTGTTCTAAATTCAAGATGATGCCATAATTGCTCATCATTTACTTTTAATAAATCTGACAAGCGAGAAAGAGTGGCAAGGATGCCACTTGAACTATTATCCAAATGTTGGCAAAAATGATCCACCGAGTCACCCAAGATTCGAACAAAACAAGAAAAACTATCTGCTTCTACATTTGCCTGATAGAAAGAAAACAAAGCATAAGTAAATAACAAAGGATAAAATTATAGTCCTTTATGTCCGCTAATATTTATTTATGCAGACAATCTTCAAGAACAAAAATGTGATGGATGATACGAGGATGACAATGGTTATACAGCAACATGTAATTTTAAAATGGCCAAGTCTATTACAGAATTTATGGTTGTTCAGTGTAATAGATATTGGTCAACATAACGGAAGTTGAATCATGCTTGGGTGGTGTTGGTTCATGTCTAAAACAGAAAGAAATTAAAAATCCAAATTGTCTAGCAGTAAAATTTCCAGGCTTCTGCACTGGATGATGAAAACAGAAGAAGCGTTAGTGGCATCATAAGCAAAATTTCCCAAATACAAGTAACAAGTAACCCTCCTTCAACCATTAATTTTGGTTTACTACCAAATGCATGTGCATGTTCTACGTCATCATATATACCATGCATTTACCCTAGCCAAAGAAAAACAATGGGAACTGCCACAAATCACATAATAAACAGTTATGCTGGGAATATGCTTACAGCATTTTGCTTGTCAGGGTCAGTACTAAATACATAGTATATGGGTGCCAAGACCTCGTTCATGCCTTGCACATAACGAATTTCAGGATTTAACTTTGCAAAAAGGAGAAGGATATTCTTCATGGCTTCCTATTGTCAAAGTATCAACAAAAACTTCAATCAGAGTTGAACCCCCTAAAATATATCACTCTACACTGAAAAGTGAAACAAAATTGAGGACCGTTTGATAAGTAGCACAGCTAAAACCAAAACTCACAACAACTTAACAGAAAACTTGAAGAATTTTTTGGGGGTGCAGTTAGTTACCCTATTTTTACGACTTAATGATGACTCCCCAGAGAAGAATGGCAAATCTGGATGTGTACGCTGCAGATCTCGATCTATCTGTTCTACTATCTCTGTATACTAGAATATGGACAGACAGTGATAAGTATTAACTTCATTATCCCGAAGGGATTCAGTCAAAAGTAACTTCACAATGGAGGAGAAACTTACCTGAAAATATTGACTCCAAAGACTAGCCTTACCAAGGCTTAAAGGGTGATCTTCATGAGAAATTTCATGTCGCCTAAGGGGGCCATCAACATCATTGTCCTCCCGCTTGGTCGAACTTATTTCCTCATATTCCTTCCAGATATGTTCTGACTGTCTTAGATTCAACAAAATTATCAGTGAAAACTGGAAAGCATGAGCTACAACACAAATCACACCAGATATAGCCAGATAAATGTTTGAGATAAATATAACTGCTTACGTGAAAATGTACAAATCAGCAATATATTACCGGATTCCGGAGAAGATCCTCTTTCAGATTAGCATATTTGTGTCTACTCTCTTTTAGTTGCTTGTCCCACAGGTCATGAGATGAAGGTAAGTAACCCAAGAGTAGCTGGTTGTGGAAATCATAGCAGGACAATCAGCTGCTTGTATGCAGACATAACTACAATCAAAGGATTTTATACTTTTGCAAATGGAACATAAATCTAACATCTTCATTACAAGAAAATGGCATGAAAGTCATAAACATAAGATAATATTATACTCCTCACTATTGTAAGTTTTATCTCTCAGCCGATAGCCAAGGATTTATCCTTCAAGGTCTTGAGATAAATTTAAAGTGTTGATCTCTCCCAACAAATGTTATTCCATACACAGAGGTTTGAGGATCAAACCCTGATCACATGTCTAAGGGGCATAGTTATCTACCAACCATATCACACCATGTTGTTCTAATGTAAAATTTCTAAGCATTAAGGTATACTGTCTAATTACCATATTAACATGACGGAGAGAGTAATTACCTTCCAAGCCGTTGCACGTAAACCTCCTCCATCAGGAATACCAGTGCTGGCAATTCTTTGCAACTTTTCCAAATTAATCTCCCTTTGAGAAATCTGGATAACAGAAGGGGTAAATGAAGGAACCATAAAGAGCACGTATTAAAGGAAATCAAAACAAAACCATTTCCATTTTTCTTCTCCAATCACGACCAACCTCGTATTCCAAATCCGATCTTTTCTCCTCCTCCGACATGGATTTCAACACCGAAACCGGAGTGACGTAATCTCTGTTCGGTCTCTGCCGAATTTTTCGCTCCTTGTCACCATCATCGATGGCTTCGTCACCATCATCATCACTCTCTCTGTGAAACCCTATCCCGCCGGGTTGAATCGGCTCCAGCTCTTCGCCGGACTCGAATTCGAATTCGGATCCTTCGATTTCGTTGCCTTTTTCGTCGAACGCTGCGACCAGGCTGCCGAGCCGGTCGGGAAAGACCCTCCGAACCTTGTCCGGAGCTGGAAGCTTGAGCTTGCCTTTGAGCATTGCGGGCGAGTTATGGCCGAGTTTACAGTGGGGACTCGACCGAGTTGAAACGGTTGGAAGTGGAATTTGGAAGGGCGAGAGAGGAAGAGTGGGTTCTGCTTCTGCTCCTCCATCTCCATGACTCGGATATCAAACTCGGATAGTTACTCAGAAGAAGAATGGTAGTTATGGGAAAAGTTAACAGTTGAATGGCAGGTAGGCGACAGCGCCACAGCATTTAGACCTGTGAAATGGGCCTACTGAGACATAATGTTCGGGCCAACTGGACCGGGCCCTTTTGGGCTTTGGAATCACAATGTATAATCCAGCTATTCGGATAGGGTAATCTCCAACTTTCAGTAATCAGTACATCCCCTCCTCTTATAGTCATCCTTTCTAATAAAATTCCTTTTGCTATTGTTTATATATGGAAAAAAGTGAAAAGAGAAAAGAAGAATTATGTTTACCAAAGGAGATTTTTGACACCCCCCTCCCCCCCCAAAAAAAGATTAAGAACACTCTTCCCGTTATTTGGATGTCAAAATTAAAGGGGAGAGAAAGAACACAGGGTAAATTTAAAATTAATATATATATATATATATAGAGAGAGAGAGAGAGATGTTGCGGATCAAGTTATTTTAGGAGTAATTTTTGGTAGAATTTTTTTAATAACTCTTTGTATATATTATATTTCAATAATCTAACCGATAAATATTTTAATATTATCTTAATGATCATGCACACTAAGTTTTAGATAAATCGATCATTTATAGTTAGATAACCTTATAGTTGACATTTATTTATATTTTAAAAAGTATATTATATGTTAAATATGATTTATTTAATAAAGTATCAAATAATTTTAAAATTTTATAAAAGTTTGTAGATTGATCTATTCAATAATTTTTTTAAATGATGGTATTATTAAAAAATAATATATAGAAAAACATATGAGAAAAAAATATATACACTGACAGTGTAAAGTTTTTTTACATTATTATCCAATCACAAATTATTGTGTATGATAACTTTGTTAACTTTGATAATAAACACCTTAAAAGTCACACGAAAGCTGATTTCTATTTGGTTCACAATATAAAATACTCTACACTGACAATATAAATGCATCAAACTCAAAACTTATTAAACAGAATAACTTTATCGAAAATTATTCTTGAAGTAACACACACACACATGTGACCCGAGGTATTCCTCGTCAAAAACTAAGGATTAATCCCTCGAGGTACTAAGCTTCATTTAAAGAGCTAACTTCTCCAACAGATGTTTTTCCATACACACAAACCTAGAAATTGAACTCTTGGCCACATACTAAAGAAGTAAAGTTATCTGTCAATCATGCTACACCATGTTAGTCCTCGTTACATGTTTATGCCACTCACTATTTATAATGTAAAATTCTAATTCTAACATACTATTTCTAAACAAATTAAACTCCCTTAAGTTAGTAGAGGAATGACTTACCTACGATTTTGGGGAATAATCATGCTATACCATGTTAGTCCTCGTTACATGCTTATGCCACTCACTATTTATAATGTAAAATTCTAATTCTAACATACTTACTATTTCTAAACAAATTAAACTCCCTTAAGTTGGTACAAGAATGACTTACCTACGATTTTTGGGAATAAGTGAATGAGAATTTGGATGTTTTAATACTTGTCAATATAACCAAGGGAAAAAAAAAACCTAGGAAGCAAATAGAGAGTACAACGAAATATTGATTAGCATGTGCAGTCTATTCATCTCAGTGAAGGATTTAATATAAGACTAAACGAAAAGCACAAGGGTTTTTTTATAGCAGAGATAAAACACAGATTTATGGTATATGCATGGCAATGCAAAATTTTGGTTCAAAAGAATAAAGTAAATTACACTGAGATTTTCTGAGGTTTTTTTAGATTGCACATAATTTTTTTTTAACATTTACAACAATCTCTCTTATAGGGTACACAATGTAATATTTTTCAAATAATTAAGGGAGGTTAGTGTAATGTATAAGGAATGTCAGTATAATATTTTTCAAATAATTAAGGAGGTTAGTGTAGGGATAGAAAAGTAAAAAATATTGTGTACAATCTAAAAAAATATTAGGAAGTGTCAATATAATTTACTCAAAAGAATAATACCAACATTTTATAATACAAGGACAAGGATTTTATCTTATAATTTAATAAATATTTATGTAAAACCTAATTCCTATCCCCAATTTGAGGGATGTAAGTTTTGAGGTTCTCTCTTTTATAATCATTAAGGTCGTTTAATAAAAAAGAAAGAAATAAGTAAAAATAGAGTAAATGAAAATAAAAAGATGAATAGAAAAAGACAAGAAATAAAATAAAAATAAAGGTGTTTGGTTTAAAAAAAATAAATAAAAAATAAAAGAGATAAATAAGTAAGAAATAAAGTAAAAATAATTAGTGAGTATCATACCTTTTTTATTTCTCTCTCTTTCTTATTTTTCCGCTATTAAACACACTTTTTTTTTTTCTATCTATTTCTTTTTTTTTTTCACCTTATTTCTCCTCCACCATACAAAAGGTAAAACAAAAATCCTAGCGGTCCCTTGTCTCTTTCATTTGCTTTCTTTTCCTGAACGCATCCAAATAAGGCATTTATTAAAGTACTACTTGAATTATACCTTTCAGAGGAAAAAGAAAAGGTGATGACATAGAAATATGTAAGCTATATATGATTTTTTATTTTAGTGTAGAAGCAATTTATTAACGCGTGAGGAAAAGTTTGCGCGTGGCCCTTGTACATTTATATAAACTTAATGATAGCCCACTTTTATATGGATGTTGACTTTTAGATTCTCAAATAGTATAAACACTCTTTATTTATTTATTTTTTATCCTATCACATTACTAATTATATTAATTAATAATTACTTATCTCTCATCTATTCTTATCTCTTTCTAAGTGTTTACACCTCTTAGATGTCCAAGGATTTTTCCTCCTTATATATTCGTAGGGTGTTCATTGAATCAGTTTTACCCGATGAATTAGACAATTCAAATCAAACCAATTAAATTGGTTCAGTTATCAATTCTTTTTACTTCAAATCAATCAAACCAATTATAATTGGTTTGGTTATCAAATTTATCTTTTTTAACCTAAATCAATCTGATCAAGTATTTTTAAACTTTTAGATTAATATATTTCAAACTTAGAGCTTAAATTTTGCTTCAACTTTTGCATTTAGTTATGTATTTATTTAAATTTTCTTATCATCTTATCAAATGTTATCAAATGTCTTAAATTGGTCATGTTTAGTACGTAAATTTTTTATTATATTTTAGGTAAAAAAATTAATGATATATATAAAGTGATAAGTATAGAAAAATTAAATATTTTAAATAAAAAAATAATTAGTTATTAAAAAAAGAATATTTTTACCTTGCATTAGTATAAATTTAATATTTATATAAAATAGACAATAAGTGAAAATAAAAACTTAAAAAAATATAAATTTTTTTTATTATAATCTGATGAGCTAAATTAAACCAACATTATTTAGTGATTTTAATAGGTTTGGATTGGCTGGAAAAAATTTCAAAACCCAAAATAAACTAATCCAATCAAATATAATTAGTTCAAATTTAATTTTAACCTAAACCCAAACTGATCTAACCCATGAACACCCTAAATATCCGTACCCAACTATACAATTGGATGAAATTAAATCTTATCATGGCATGCATTAAAACACTTCATGGGGCAAAGTGATCATTGGCACCCCGCACCATTTTCACTTTATATACGGCGAAATCATGATTCGTCCCTCCAAACTCCTGGAAAGGCTCCCCTCGTGTTGAGTTATACATATTCATGCAAGAAGCCTCGCTAAATATATTTTCTCTTTCCACCAATAAAACAATTTACTGTGTATATTGATCCACTTGTATAATGCATAGTTTAGAGTGAATATTGTTAAAACTTATCTTGTCTAATATTTTTTATAGGAGCATTGAATTTTTATCAACTATACAATTGAAAGTTGTATAAAACTTTATCGAAAGATGGTGTTTAAATCGGTTTATAGGAGTGTGTGGTGGTGAACATAGAAATCTTTTTCCTATTATCTACCTTATATATATTGCTTGATATAAAGTCTCATGAGGTTATATTAAATTAACTAACTCTAATTATAGAATAATATTTAATTTTAAGGAAATAATTTTTAATTTAATTATAAAAATACGTATAAATTTTTCACATTTTGATATGAGATAGGATGGACATGCATAATAATGATCAAATGTAAAGAGATATCTTACAAAAAAATGTAAAAAATATATCATAAAATAATTACTGAGTAATACTCATGCATCAAAATAAATATAAAGTGTATTACACCCAAGCATTTTACAAATCATAATTTAAATAAAGTTATAAATCATAAATCTGACAACTGAGACCAGAAGGAAAAAATCAAAATACATCATGAGTTGAGATGGTCAAATCCAAAATACAACAAAATGAAACTCCTAAACTAGCCCACACTAACTCTAACTCTAAGGCTACAAAGCTTCATAAGGGTTTTCATTAGAGTTAGAGATGTTGATTGCGGATCTACAATGTAGTCCTCTAGTAGACGAAGTCACAAATCTGTTCCTAAGAGTGTAATAAGGCACCCTACATTCGTGCTCGATTAGTAAGCTAAGCTCCACTATCAGGCTCACCGAGAAAAGAGATTATAGTGGTACCTGCAAGGAAATATGTGAATATCACATCGCTCATGTAGAGGACATTTTGACCATTGAACTCTATGTTTTTTACCTAATTTTTGTTTTGTTTTGTCATCTTGTCGCAATCATGATTGCAACAAAGCCTAACATAATTAAATGTGAAAAATTGTTAAGCTTTTCTTTATTTATGTTACCCCTCAATTGATTGTTTATTTTAGTTTTTATCTCATTGTTTATTTATTTGTTTAGTTTTTAATTGTTGTTAGTTTGTTTTGCTTGAGTTAAACCTTAGAGTAGAAGATCATTATTGTTCCTATTATGCTTATTTTGTTGTTTTTGATGCTGGGGTGACTATATGTATGCTCCCTCCACATCACTCTTCCATGAATTGCATATATCTTTGAATGGGGCCCTATGTCTTGGTCTGAGTGAAACTTAGAAATAGAGAGATTATATAGCAATGTCACTTGGGATGCACATCTTGTTTGACTATTGTGAAAACCTCAACTTAAGTGTGACCTCCTTCTTGATACCATGCGTCTTGTAGACTTCTTACTCTTGTGGTCAACATCATAAAGAGGACTTTATCTCTAGTAACCTTGAATCTTTAGTATTTCAAGTCACCCTATGTGAGTTTTCACACACTAGAAAAACTCAGAGGATATGTAGAAGCGAGAATCAAACCATCAAGGCAAAATTATTTTTTAATAATTTCGTTTTCATTCCAAATAAATATTATTCATTTGCTTAAATTTGACTCTTTTATTTCAAAATGGTAACTAATTTTTTTTAAGTTATCTTAATTTTGCTCATTTAATTAGAGATAATTTGTCTTAGGACAAACATCGTACAATGCTAAAATTTCTCCTACACGTAATTGACTCCCCAATCAAAATGTTGGTTTTGAAGTACATTTTAAATAAGTTTCTCAATGTTTTCCTAATAATAAATATAAAACATAGGTAAACACAAGAAAAGAGGTTGAATTATGTTTATAAAAAAATTCACAAATCTTTTCAAGAACTTTAAATAGATGAATGCTTATATGAATGAGAGAAAAGGGAAGTTAATATTAACTATACAACTATAAATGAATGATTAACATTATTTTACTTAAATATAATCTTAATCATTCCATACAATTGTATGGTTAAGTTTATCACTACTTCCGCACAAACATATGTAACATGCTACTATATTTTTTTGATCAGTTAGAAAAGAACATGCTACTATATGCATGCTTATTAATCAACTTTTAGTTAGATAAGTTAATTTTTCAAATAGGTTGTGCATTTGAATCATTTTTTTTAACAAAAAAGGTGAATAATTATTGGGTTGTGTTTTTTTTTTTCCTCAAGAAAACCAATTATGCGAAAATTAATGTTTCAATCAAATCATATTTGCTTTTGAAGAAAATGACTCGATTAATTTGAACAAAATCTTATCTTTTCAAAATAATTAATTAAATCCAAATGTTCGTTGATATATATGTCTGTAGATCACGGTGGCATCCTATATATGTCACCTGGTTTGAGTCAAAGTATATCAAACTCAAGTTTACTATCAATTTTAACTATTATAATGAATAAAGTATTGGATGAAAAAGTTAGGGTCGTTTACAAGTTTTTTTTATGTCCTATTTTTATTTTTTGTTTTCACTTTTTAATTACAAAACTGACACTTTACTTCTTAATCTATTTCTTATTTTTAAATATTTGTGTAGGAAACATTAAAAACAACTATTTTTTGTTTTCTCTGTTTCCTGTATAAATATTTGAAAATAGAAAAGAGATTGAAAACAAGGTGGTAGTTTTATAATTAAAAAATGAAAATAGAAAATGAAAACAAGAAATAAAAATAGAAGTAAACAGGCTCTTAGATGGTTTGTTTTCAAAAACAAAGCTTCCATAATTGTTTTGAGGTGAAGCATTGATTATCATAGTACATGTCCTAAATCTTTCACCATGTGTGTCCTTGTAATATATGAAGTATCGAAAAAGCTTTGGTCAGATAAGAATGTTTTTTATATTCACCTACGTGTTTTTAAATGTAAAGCATTTAGGCATATTCTTAAAAATGATAGGTCTAAGCTGGATGCAAAGAGTAAATAGTGTGTATTCATTAACCATAATCTAGATGAGTTTAGGTACATGTTTTATGATCTCATTAAAAAGAAATTTACTAAGACCTATGATGTTGAGATTTTAGAAGATCAATAATTGAAAGACATTAACATGGAAGAGATTTCAATGTCTTGTGTCAATAGTAATGTAGTGGACTTTGATTCAGATTCGTTTAAGCTTAGACAAGAATTAGAAATAGTTGAGATTTCTTATCAGCCATATACAAGTTGATGTTGATCTTGCCCAAGATAAAAATAATGAGAATTGTCATGATGAGCAGTTGCAATTAGAGATTTATACTAAGAAGACCCATTAGAGAAAGAAAACCTTCTGAAAGGTACACTGCAGAAGAATATGCTTTGTTTATTGATGGAGGAGAGCCAAATGTTTTGATGAAGGTAAGCAAGAGTGGACATAAGCCATACAAGATGAGATAAATTTCTTGCATGAGAATCATACCTATAAGATTGTTGATAAATAAGCTATATTGGTAGGATATACATAGGGGTGGCAAAGTAGGTCAACCTACCCCGCCCCGCCTTCAATCTGCCTAAAGCAAGGTAAGGTGGGTTGACCTATTGGCAAAAAATGGGTTATGAAATACAACCCATCCCATCTAGAGTTGTGTAAGCGAGTTAACCCGCCAAAAGATAGAAAGGCAAGTTGGCAGGTTATGAAATGGAGGGTTGACCTGCCAAAACTCGCCTAAAAAATACCAAAAAAAAAAGAAAAATATTTTTAAAAAATATCAATTTGTTTCTTTTTAACACATCACTTTTTTTATATATACACATATGCATATTATCCCTTTTTTAATTATATAAAATAAAAAATTAATTATATATATCTTAAATATTGGTGTGTTAAGTGGGTCAACCCGCTTTCAACTCGTTGGGTTGGCGAGTTAGGGCAGGTTAGTGGGTTGGACCACCAAACCCACTCCTCCATTTTTGACAAGTTAGGCGGGTTAATTCAACTGGTTCAACTCACTTTACCACCCTTAGATATATATAACAAAGGTGTTGATATGTTGAAAAAGTTGCTACTAATGGAGAAGGTTGAGGCTTGCAGCATAGTTGTTGGGATGGCAACACTTAGCCCCATTTAAGTCATAAGGAGGAGATTTGTTAGATGGGTCCTTATTTAAGTAAGGCTCACACTAACCTTTAAATAATAAAAAAAAGAAATGTGAAAAGTTATTTAATAGGTTGAAGCCTATTGCCTTATTTTTAAAGGAATTTATTTCTAATTGATTTTGTGGGACATAAGGACATGCAACAAAGGCACAATTTAAAAAGAATATGTAAAGGTGAAGTGGCACAACAATTTAGAAGAAGAAGAAAAAGTTCCTTTGGCAGATGATTTGATAAAACAAACATGCTCTGTTTTGACTGAAATTTTAGTATGTTGTTATTGTCAGAGAACTCTTTGTTTTGACATGATTTATCAGTGGTTTTGTCTTCTTTATTGTTTATGTTAGGTACTCATTGTTGGGTTTTATTGTATTGGTTTTCACCTTTTGTGATGATTTTGATACGCTAGTAATTCCTATTAGTGTTAGAAGACTTTGTTGGTGTACCCATTATTTTATATAATGAAATTTTTTTGGACTAGGTATCATAGTTTTTATTATCTCACACTGAGAGAAGTTTTCCATGTTAAAAATTTACTTGTTTGCTCTTTTATTGCTTTTATTGTTGGAATTGACTTCATTTTTTTGTTAGATTTCTAAAAGAAGAGGAAAAATTTTCAAACTCTTAATATTTTGTTATGTATTCTGATCCCAACTCTGTTACCATCCTTCCAACCTTAGTTAATGCCATGTGGCAGCTAAAGCATAACAGAATGAATACCCAAACAAAGGGATAAAGGAGAGGAAAATAGTCATTAAGCCATTATTGGAACATAGATGAAGCATTTTGGCCCTAAGCTCACAGCCAACCCACTTAGCCCACTATAATGCCCTAATTATTTTTAGTCCACTTAATGAGAGAGCTTAAAAGCCTTCAACCCACACAACCTACTTAGTAAGGGGGTTAGGCCAAGACTTAAGGAAGACCAACCCACAAGTTGAGAATATGATTTATTGTGCACTTCTTTTATCTCTTTCTTTACCTCTCTTTCTCTTGGCCAGAGTAATTTCAACTTGGCCTTGGCTAAAGTATCCTTAAATTGGTCTCGACCAAAGTAATTTCAAGTCAGGTCTCGGCCAAAGTATCTTTAAGTCGGCCTTGACTAGAGTATTTTCAAGTCAGCTTCGACCAGAGTATCTTCAACTTGGCCTTAACCAGAATAATCTCAACTCATCCTTGGTCAAAGTATCTTCAACTGAGTCTCGGCTAGAGTATCTTCAAATCGGCCTTAGCAAGAGTATCTTCAACTCGGTCTCGATCAAAGTAGTTACACCTCGACCTCAGCCAAAGTATCTTCAACTGGCCTTAGCTAGAGTATCTTAAACTCATCCTTAGACTAAATATCTTCAACTCGACCTTGGTCTAAATATCTTTAACTTAGCCTCGGTTAGAGTATCTTCAACTCGGCCTTTGCTAGAGTAATTTCACCTTAACCTTTGTTAGAGTATCTTCAACTTGGCATCGGCCAGAGCATCTTTAGCTCAACCTTAGCTAGAGCATTTTCAACTCGGCCTTGATCAAAGAGTCTTCATCTCGGCTTTGGACAGAGCATGTTCAGCTCGGCCTCTGCTAGAGTATCTTCAGCTCGACCTCGACAAAATATCTTTGACTCAACTACGAGAGAATATCTTCAATTTGGTCTTCGTTAGAGTAACTTCAGTTTGGTCTCAGCCAGAGTATTTTCAGCTCAACCTCAACAAAATATCTTTGACTCAATTACAAGAGAATATCTTCAGATCGGTCTCAGTTAGAGTAGCTTCAATTTGGTCTTAGCTAAAGTATCTTCAACTCGGTCAACCCAGCCTCATAAGTACATGGTTTATCCAAAAAAAAAAAGGTTATATATGGTTACACAGAAAAAAAAAGTTGGTCAAATTTTTAAATTTAAGGCCTATGTGTTGGACCTAACCATCAAGGCCTTATGGGCTTTTTTGGGCCTTGGCCCACGAGGGCTAGGGCCAAGTGGGGCAGCTAACCCACTTTAACAACTCTACTAATATGTGAAAAAACAATGTTAACATATAATGAATGAAGGTTGCGGTTGGAGGATTTTCCACATAAAAATTGATGATGAGCACGGAGGATTTTTATGAATTATATTAATTCTATTCATATGGGAGGTGATTGTTTTGATTCTTGGTGCTGATTATTAGATAATTCAGGTGCATATTCTTCAATCCGCTTATGTTTATCTACAAAACCATGAATTAGTAAAAGGTAAAAATTGTAAAAATGGCATGGCAGCTGCTTTGGCATTCTATGGTGTGGTCACTTTGGTTACTCTGAAACGAAATGACTTCTAATAATGATGTTTATGGCTCCACTATTCTAATGGATCTAATGATTGTTCATTCCTAGTCATATTATATATGGATCTAAGGATATAATGGAGAAATTATTACATGGTCCTAGGATTATCACATGTCTATGATCTTGATCAATTTTTATGTGACATATAACCTAAGATTTTCAATTTACGAGAAAAAGTTAATAGGAATCAATTACATGTTACAAGAAAATTGATTGGGACCATGATAATATTGGATCAAGTAATAATTTTTCGGACATAAGGGTAGTTTTTTTAATCAACCAAAAAAGGGCTTTATTTCACTAAAGAGTACCATAAATACTCTTGCAAAATTACATTGAGTACACCCCATTTTGGGGTTTGGGGTGCATGTAGATGAAGGGAAGAAAGAAAAAAAGTAATAGATGTGATAAATAATATGATAAAAACAGATAAAAAAAATGTGATGAAAAAGGAATTATATATATATATATATATATTTAGACGACCTTGATAGGAGTTCTCTACGATCATCACAACCGTCATATACTAGCACAGTTGTCAGCCTCCAATACATTCATGAGTACATAACCCCCGAAACATGTCAATCCCAACACAAACTTTACGTTGATACATTAATGGTAGTAGGCTTTTTTCTCCCCTCTAATTGGTGTATTAGTGTTTGAAACAATGTTGTTAGACTAGCGTAGTTGCTATGGATTAGATATGTACTATGGGTTACAGTATCCATACTTCGGAATAGTGAATGATAATTTTTCTGGGGGGAAGTTTTGGCTTGGTATTTTTACTTTCGAAGATTATGGCTCAAGACAATTAATTTTACATAGACTCCTAAGTCCTAACAACAACTTAGTTAAGCGAAATATCATTCTTATAGTCAATAGGCTATTTGTGATTTTTGCCTTGAACACCAGGAGCCTTTTGTCCATTTAGTATTTAATTAATTTGCCTTGAGCTCTTGTTCGGGCGAAAACATACTCTTAGCTGGGTTGTTAAGTTATTTTTGAAACAAATGCTAAATCTCATGTTTTACACGAAAGAATACAAATCCACATGTTTATTAATTATTATTGGTTAAATGTTAAATTATAGATGCGTCAATTATTGGTGGAAGGAAAGAAGATATATGAAAAAAGTATAGATGCATGTTTCCTTAGTCTCTTTGTCTCTTGTACTTCAATAATCTATTTTTCTGTCTGATAAAAAAAATCATATTTTGAGAATAAAGTAAGAAATTAGGCTAATTAAGGGGTTGATATGAAAACAGAAGAGTTTACGGGTATGTGTATTTAATTCATAATTACTTAACTAGATCACGTACACTTTCATAAAGAATATTGCATGCATAATAGATCGATAGTAACATATAGCCACACACTTCTCTATCTTTATTCCGTGGGATTAGGAAGACGATCCAATTGGATTGGCGAAGTAGGAGGGGACGAATACGAACAATATTAGATTTGTTTTCTATTATGTACTAGCATAGGCCCGGGACCATCTGTACCCGACCCAAGTTCACCACTCATCGGACCCCAATTATAGCAACATGTTCTATCGTCAATTTTGTTGCAACTAAAACTCTATGTTCACGCTCTTACTTCATCCACGTCTACTTTATACTTTTCTTCTCACTTTCCTAGCTAATTGATACACATCGGTATACAATGTCCACCAACCATTTTATATATAGTATTAAAAAAATAAAAGCCGCATTTATAACCCCATTATACAAAAGGTGTTACCTGAAACTGTGATCTTCGAGGTTTAATTTATTCCAAATTACCACGCGTAATTAGTTTCATCAACATGCATTTTGATTTACATATGCTCTCCATAACAGCTGAGAGATGGATGATTTGGAGTGGCTCCATCTTGTAATGGCAGGTAATAGAATTACAGCGAATGTCACCTTTAACACTTGGGTTCCCCTATGTATTATTTGGCCCGCTAGGACGTTGATGTATAAATCAGTATATATATATATATGCATACACCATGTGCCATAGAGAGAGAAAACATGAAGAAAGTAGAGCGATTTCACAACCAAGTCAAGCACTAACATTTATTAAAGGGTGACTGTTAGAGGGAAAGATTTAGGTGAAGATGTTAATTATTGTACTAGAGGCCTTTAGTTCGCCGACAGCGTGTCTTCTTTGGGTTGAAAACTTTCTTGCATCCCCTCTTTTTCTCCCTCTATATGTATTGGTGCTCTGTTCCTTCTGTACTTGGCCATCACTGTTTGTGAGTCCAAAATCACTTGCACCATCCCTGAACCCCAACAAACCATAACACCAACATGGTGCAATCAAAGAAGTTCAGAGGTGTCAGGCAGCGCCATTGGGGTTCATGGGTATCTGAGATTCGCCATCCACTTCTGTAAGTTAATCCCACTTCTATTCCACCAATCCTTACCACCAAGTTTTTAAAAAGCCGTCAAGCTTTTTGGGTTAGTGTGGCTGCAATTCGGTCACATTTATCCGCAATTTTTCATAAGAATTGCAATGAGACCACAATTTAAAACCTTCTTATTACATTTTTTTTTCTCAAATCCAAAATCAAAATCAACCACCGCATGAGCTAACAAATTAGTAATATTGTTTTGTTTGTGGAGCAGGAAGAGAAGGGTGTGGCTGGGGACATTTGAAACTGCAGAAGAAGCGGCTAGAGCCTATGATCAAGCTGCGATTCTGATGAGTGGGCGAAATGCCAAAACCAATTTCCCAATAACCCAAACTCCCGAAGGTGACCCAAAGAGCACTACGAGTGAGGACATCCCTTCCACCTCGAAGGATCTGGAGGAAATCCTGCATGCAAAGCTTCGAAAATGTGGCAAGGTACCCTCACCTTCCATGACCTGTTTGAGGCTCGACACAGAGAACTCCCACATCGGAGTGTGGCAAAAGCGTGCTGGGCGTCGTTCTGATTCAAACTGGGTCATGACGGTTCAGCTAGGAAAAAAGAGTGCCAATGAGGCTCAAGCTGATAGCAGCAGTAGTAGTTCTCTTTCTCTACCTTCTTCTGATCATCACCAGTCTCCATCGGATGTGACAGGTCATCATCAGGAAGTGGTGAGGGCAGAGATTGATGAAGAGGAGAGAATTGCCCTTCAGATGATAGAGGAACTCCTCAACGACAGGAACTGCCCCAGCCCTAGCCCATCATTTAACAACATTCAAGAAAAGGGTGGTGATCGTGACCCCTTTTTTCTTTAAGCCTGGTTCCACAGCGTTATGGTATTCACATGCATGTTTAATCTTCATCTACAACAAGTTCATTATTTGGGGAAAAAAAAGGAAATTGTAGTTATAGGCTATATATAACACATACATCATATCTATTTTCCTGTATGTCATATTTATTACAAGTGTAGATAATATATACACGCATGCATAACCCAATTTAGAAGACTAGGAGGTTTGAAGAAAACTATACAAAAGAAAATAAGAGAGATGCCGCATACAGAATATTTTCAGAGTTCATATATATAGTGCACTACCGTCTGCTTGTAAACGTTCATGATTTATTTACTATAAATAATAAATATATTTTCGCTTCTCCTTGTCTTAAGCGCTGGATTATCATTCTGATTATTTTTGGATGCTCGATCAATAATCTTGTTTGGTTCTTTTGGGTGGCTATCTCCCATACGATATTGAAATAAGACAGCGCTGCCATAAAATACTATGCTAATTACATGGTAAAACCACTGGGTATATATTAATTGTTTAAACATTTATGTTTTCCTTTTTTCATACGTGGGGACTTCATTATAAAGGGTGGAGCTTAATTTTCTTTCTTACCTGAGCATTTATATTCCTACTGTCCAAGGCCGGCCTCAGATGATCCATTATAGTCACTGAAACAAGTCGTAGGCCTCGTATTTTTTTACCTTGTCAAGTTTTACAAACTACATATATATAATTTTTAAAATTTAATACATTTTTTAACGGTAAATGTATAATTTACGCAAAATGATACTTTGTTCTCTATTTTTTTGGTTACATTTTAATTTTTAAATTTGTCCTTTAATTTTGGTTTCATTCTGAACTAATCTTTTAAATTGTTAAATTAATTAACACAACCGCCTTTTTCAGAGATTACTTCTGCTAACAACGCAGACAGATTGTTCTTAAATGGTTCCTGCGTGCTACTAATGATGTTTTGTTATGTAAGGTGATCGATCTAATTGAATTATTAAATTAGAGTTTATATAAAATATACTGATAATATAAAAGCTTCTTATACCGTTAACCATTTTTAAATTGTTATATCATTGAAAATTATTTTTTATGATAATTACTTTAAAAATTATATTTAAAAAGTTATTGAATTAATTGATAGGGTAAAATACTGATAATTTATTAAAATAAAACTCGCTATATTAATAAGTACTTTTTTTAAATTCATTTTCGTTAACAGTACCACTAGCTAAGAGATAATTCTTACATGATGTTACTATTGACTTTATATCACTTTAGAAGTGACGACACTAAAAGAGTCATATGAGAAAGGTGTTAATTTAATATCAGATTTGAAAATTAGTCAAATAACTGCTTTACTAACTTTTTATATAGAATGTAAATTTAATCAATCTAACTATCGAATTATGTGATATTATTTTTATAATCATGTATATTAAATTTCACATAATTTAGATTTTTCTACGTGTGTTATCGAATAATGAATAATTATATATATTTTAATATCATATTATATATAAAAATAAAATGATGTGATGAATTACTAGATAATTTTAAAATTATACAAATTTTGTATACTTAATCTAATTAATAAGAATATCAAACACAACGGCTAGATTGGTTAAATTTACTTTTGATAAAAAAATTATTGAAGGTATAATTTAACCAACTCTACCTAGTGTTAATGAATTCTAACCCATATATATATATATATATATACTTTTATTTATAATTTTTTATAAATGCTCAAAATATTATTTACCCAATCTAAATTAAGAAAAATGAATACTTTCTTTTAATTTTTTGATTTAGGAAAAGTTTGGAATAAATTTTATGAAATTTCTTTAATTTTATAAAAATTACTTATAATATTGTAAGTTCTTTTAATTTATTTTTCGTTTAAATTTATGATATAAACTTTTGATAAAAAAAATTATTAAAGAATTTATGCTATTTACTCAAATATCCCTTGCCTATCACGTGACAACAACGCAAGCACACACATATAGCTCAACAGTCAACAGATGCTCTCACAAAGTTGACTCCCTGTTAGAATATCCATCTCCCTATATTTCGAACTAGAAATCTCTCTCTCTCTCTGAATGTGCGTGTGTGTTACTCTTGTACTATTTAATAACTTTTTATTAAATTATTTTATTTTAAAATTCATAGTTAAATTAATTTTTTTATAATATACATTAATTAAATTTTTATATTTTAAAATTCATATTTAATAACTTGCTTTATTTCTCTCTATTGGAATTGATTTTTATAGTTAAATTTTTTTTTATAATATGCAAAATTTTAAATTAATTAAAAATATTTGATGTTTTATTTATAAACATCAAATTTAACATAATATATAAAAATCAGAATTATTTTATTATATTATATTATTTTTAATTTTTATGATATTTAATACCAATAATAAATTATAGTTATAATTCAAAAGTTATATACACACACACACACATAACACAAATTAATTTTGTTCAATTTTTATAATATGTACTACAAATAATAAATTATGGTTATAGTTCAACAGTTTTATATAATTAAGATTGAAAGTAAATTAAAATCACATAATCAATTTAAAAAGTTACCTAACTTTTAGAAAAAATTTCACGATGTTTATATTTTAATCTTAACTATTTATGATAAATTTTTATTATTTATTCTTCTCGTTCTCTTATAAAAAAATATTTCTCATTTGATCTTTCTCTCAGACATATACATGTCATTAAAATATATTTTTCTCGTTTTGCTTCATTTACTAAATCATTCATATCACTAATTTAAAGGATATAAAAAATATTACTTTTTGTAACTTTTTCTTAGTTTATTTTTTTTTTACCATTGTAAACTACAACCTTGTTTAAAAACAATAAAACTTGCTAATGGCGCAAAATGATTTTATCTTTCAGGAACAAAATAATGTTCTGCACTAAATTTAAATTTATATGTGTGTATATATTAGGCATTTCATGAAAAATTAAGTGTTTACGCGAAGGATATTTGACTTTTCTGAGTTAAGTAAATATATAAAGGGAGAAAGTAAGCCGACATACACTATTTATTTAAAGTTAATTAAAATTACAAATATGAAAGACGTTTTGCCCACAAAATTTGGCAGTAGTTATGGACGATCAGCCAAAATTATTATTAGGCTTTGTAAATGGTGGGTTTGACGGTGTTTTGTAATTGCCATTAATAATTTTAGCGGTATCCCACACCTAAAACTAAATCATATAACTGATGTGAATCCCGCGCCGGGTTCCTTGTGATGGATATCTTTACATCTTCACTTTGGTATTTATTAGAGATAACTTATTTTTGTCAATGTTATCCTCCCACCCCCAATATTTTTTAAATATATTTTGGATTCATATTTACACTTTATAAATGTAATATATTTCTTGAATCGAAACAAAATTTTGATCACTATAATATAAATATAAAATAAATAATTAGTTTATTTTTGTATTTTTATTTGTTACCTCTATATAGATAATGAAGACAAAGCCTATATTTCAACTATAATACATTAATAATGATACATATATGTTTACACAATGCACTCACTAAAGATCACACATAGTTATTTTAGTGTCTATATACTAGGCACAACAAATAATAATAAAAAAAAAAACCTAAGATACGCTTAAATAACAATTGAAAAATACAATAAAATCCTTGCGTGGTTATTTTTGTCGTTTTTCTTAAGTTTTGGATTCATGTGTTTAGCAGACACATGCTCATAAAAGGATATTGTTCTTGATCATCAAAGGTTCTTGCAATCAATTATATAGGTAAAGTAAATTAAATTAAAAAATTTAAAAACCACAAAACGAAAATAAAATAAAATTCCCACATCCTTTAAGTTGTTTCAACAAAGGACACTGCTCAATAGTACGAACAAATTCAACAAATTCTATTTACAAAGATCAAGCCTAATTTCTGTATGTCCATTTCCTACTTTTCTATTTCAATTTTTAATCTTTTCATACAAGAATACTTAGCATTAGTATTTTAGTCTATATATTGCACAAAATAAATGTTTATTTTATATAATTAAAATTTATAGTAAATACATACTTCTACACATATAAATTATATTATAATTAAAATTTGTAATAAATAAATATTTTAGAACATATAAATTATATTCTAGATTTTTAATTAATACTTTATATTATTATACAATATTATTTTTAATTATTGATAATTTTTAAACAAATATTGAAATTCAAGTTAAAACTAGAGATATTGATAATAGTATATTGAAAGAGATAAAAGGTTAAGAAAAATTCCTAAAAACACTCTCATTGAAGAATGATAGCTAAAAACACTTTTGGAGGGATATCATATGCATGTTAGGGGTGTAATTGAATTTTGAAGAAAAAATATATACATTCAAAATTATTTTTTGATATTCAGTTACAGGTTGTTAAAATTTGTTCAGTTGATATAAAAGCATAAGAGGATATATCATATGCATATTAGGAGCATATTTGAATTTTAAAGATAAAATATATATGTTTGAAATTAGTTTTTGATATTCAATTACAACTTGTTAAATTGTTTAATTGATAATAAAAACATAAGAGGATATACCAAATGCATGTTAAGAGAGCGAAATCCACCTCTTCATGAAAGGAGAGTATTCAAATAAAAGATAATGTGAGGGAGAGTGGGGAGATTGAATGCCTGAAAAAATAGATAATTTTACAGGTTTATATTTAGAGAGAGATTACATGCAATGTTGCTAAATAAATAAACAAAAAGAGAAAAATATTTCCAATAACAAATATATTAATTTTTTTAGTTGCCCAAGATATTCTATAACTCAATAGATAAGAGATATCTTGAGATACTATCAGGTGCTAGCTAAAGAAAAAAAAAATCTATCTTTTTCATACACATGAATTTTGGGATCAAACCCAAAACCAAATACTTAAAAGATTTAAGTCTCTTCCACTCCGCCTAACTTATGTTGATAAATATATAAAACACATGTTATTTAGGAACAAAATGAATACATTAATGAATTATATTTCATTTATATATATATCTTTTTCAATTTTATGTTAAAATCTATGTTGATTTTATAAACAAAAGTGCACAAAATTATATATCTTTAAATATATTTTTATAATAACTAGTATTTTAGTCTGTGTAAAATATAGAATAAATGTTTATTTTATATAATTAAAATTTATAATAAATAAATACTTTGAAAATATAAATTATACTATAATTAAAACTTGTAATAAATAAATATTTTTGAACATATAAATTATACTTTAGATTTATGATGAATAGTTTATATTATGATACACAGTTATTTTTAACTATTTATTTTTAAAAAAATTGAAATTCAATTTAAAAATAAAGATGAAAAGTATAAATTAAAAGAGAAAATTTCTTAAAAACGCTCTCATAAAAAAAATCTTAAAATACTTTTGTTGAAGAATAATTCTTAAAAACACACTCATTCAAGATATATATTCTAATTTATATAGAAAGGCTATTCATGTATAGAATATTAAGGATTTAAAAAAATCTTAGAGTTTAAATTAAAGGAAGTTTAAATTTTTGTCTAATTTGGACTTTATTTTGATTTTGACAAACTTTAAAATAGTGAAGTGTGTGTGCGTAAAACAATTTAGTCAGGTGTTGCATAGGAAAAAGAAAATTAAATGTATTCAAGTTTGCTTTTGGATAACTAACTCAATAATGAGCGATGAAGAACTCAAGTAGGTGAGCTAAAACTCAGACTCTAGTTACATATAATGGCCGTCTTTCTCTCTTTCGTTGTTCGCACATGACAATAATTTAACTCATTAAATAAGCTTTGAAATTACAATACGGTAGGCAGCACCTTCCGTTACTTTTAGCCTTAGGTCGACATATACACGTGATAACGTTATAAGCTTTGAATTATTGCGATTTAATTAACACGCAAGCTCCATAAATATAATATGGTTACCATAAGGTCTCGCATTTAAATTCCCTTTTAACTAAGACAGATTTCCATGTAGAGTTCGACCAGTCTTTGGACTTCGAGTATATGGTTCTAAGACCGATATTAGTTTAATAGGATTTTTTTTTAAAGTGAGTAATAATAAAGTAAATAATTTGAAAAGAATTAACAGATAATATTTCAACGTACTCATCATTTATTAGGCATATACATGTAACATTAATTGTTAATTTTTTATCAATAACTTTAAATATTTACTTTATCCTTTAAAGTGAATTTAGAGGAATCAGATCCAATTTAATAATATAATGTGTTGTTTCCAAATAGGCGAAATTAAAAGTGGTTTCAACATATATATTTTCATGTATTTGTAATAGCTAGTGAAAACATATTAATTTAAAAAAATCATAATTAATGAAGAGACTATTGATATTTAACTTCTAAATTTGGGCAAGCTACTACTATCTATGAATTTCGTGGTATAGATAATGTTGCATAAATAGTGTATTTATTTCAATATTATAAATTAGAATACACAAATTAGATACTCTTTTTATTTTTCCAATTAGACATTCTATTCTTCATCTTTTTTCCTTTGAATGTACATTTCATACATTACGTCAACAATAAGTTAAAAAAAAATGTCTCCCAATAGTTTGAAAGCATCCTCCTTTTATCTTTATCTATGTTCTTGATCTTCTTAATTATCTATCTTTTTAATTTATCTTTTTTATCTTTATTTCTAAATTTAATTTCAATATTTTTTTTTAAAAATTGTCAATAGTTAAAAATATTCTTTTATTACAATTTAAATTATTTGTTGTAAATCTAAAATATAATTTGTATATTCAAAGAAATTTATTTACTACGAATTTTACTTATAGTATAATTTATATATTAAAATATGAATTTAATTATATAAAAACAAATATTTATCTTGTGATATATATATATATATAAAGGAGGGATCAAGTTATTTTAGGAGTAATTTTTGGTAAAATTACTTTTTTTAAGAATACTTTGTATATATATTAAATTTTGGTAATCTAGTTGTAGAATATTTTGATATTAACATAATGGTTATGCATAACAAATTTTAAATAAATTAGACATTTGTAGTTGTATAATTTTATAGTTAACATTTACCTACATTTTTAAAACGCATATTATATGTTACATTGAATTAATTTAATGAAGTATCATTGCACTATCCATAAGATTATCGAATGGTAAAAATAGAAACATGTCAAACTCTCAATTATTAATACAAAATTTAATGTAAAAGTTAATGAATCATTTCTATTAACTAGCATTTTAACTCTTGTAAATGCACGAGATTGTTATGGCTTGGGTCTGATGTTGATATTGACTGAGGTCTAAGGTGCGCTGGAGATGATTCCTCTTTTTGGTGCGGTTAAGTTGTGGTAGAGATGGGTTGATGTACCTATAAAGGCACTAGAACGTTCAAGTGAATAAGGATTAAGGTTAGGTAACAATATGTAATAAATGTGTTCTAGACACTATTGACGAAGATTATATTTATAGGTACTTAGAAGGGTTGAAATGTGTGGCACAAGGCCTAGGGCCTCCTTAGAGGGAGTTTTCACCTATTCTGGAGTAAAATCCTATCAATTTACTATAGATGGATTGAGATACATTCTCATGTTCTAAGGACCAACAAAGTTACCTTGCAACTAGGCAACTTGTAATGGACTCAATCTAGGTGCCTTTGGGTCATGTTTTATTTATTTCAATTACTGTACTATTTGTTTTGTTTGATTTAAATCTACTTGGGTCAACAAAATGGTTCTCTCCATTTTAAATTTTTTATCCAAAAAAAAAAAACAACAAAAAAAGGAGCAAAAAATGAAAACATAAAAAGAAGGAATGTCAAATTATTTTGTTAAAATTAAAATGAATTTGATAAATGAAAAAATAAAGATAGAATGATTTGGGAGCTCTTAAAAAGCTTTAGAATAAAGATGAGTCATTAGCCTATTGCCTTAATCCAAATGATTAGTTAGGAGGAGGGCGATTTTTATAGGCAACACATGCTACCACCTTTTTGAAAATCTTTTTCTCTCATTTAAGGAAGCACACATGATGAAGTTTTTTTGGGTGATTTTTTATTCTCTCGCAGACCTTGACCCTGGGCACATTCTCATTCTCTCATATACTCTTTCACATCCACTCTTCTTGGGGAATACTCTTTGCACATTCTTTCATTCTCATAATACTCACTCCATATTCCCTCGTTCTCTATAAATACTTTATACACATTCTCTTGTTCTAATACATACAACTTAGAGGCTTCAGACACTTTCTTCTTATTGTTGATCTAGCATAAGAGAGGAAAATAAGAAGGAACAATCCTTCAGCATGCTTTGCTTGAAGAAGGAACTAAGAAGCATTATTTAGTTCAATATTCAGTCTAAAACTTGCATTTAAATGAATCCACACCTTGTCATTTTAGTTGTATTAAGTTCCTTTTCATATGCTATATTAACTCCTTGCTTTGAGTTTGTCACTATTTGCGTATTTACAATCATTTTTCCTTTATAATATGTTGTGTTTTAAGAGTATTTCAAAAGATTTTTAGTCTCACATTGTTTGGTTTATGGTGTTTTCAAGTCTTTATATATCAAAATCTTTAAAGTGCTTTCAAACAAGCATGTAAAGCATGGCCTCGCGCATATGAGATTAAGTCAAGTGGGTCTACTACAATGCAAATCCTCTAATTTTCCCTTTACACACGATAATTAAGCCTCTTGGATTCTTTTGTATTTTCACCTTAATTAATGTAATTATTTTAAGAAATTAAAATAAATTTTAGATTTGAAAATAATTAAATTTTAGCTTTACATTTATATTTTATACCTTTTAGTGAATTTTATTTATTAAAATTTCAAAGTTAATAATAGTAACATAAAATTAACTATCAATAACATTAATAGTTGTAAAGGGAGAAAAATTATATGTAAGAAATTTATTTATATTAGAATCACTAAGAGGTATAAAATATAAATAGAAAAATATTTTTTTTTTTAAAAAAGAAAAAACAAAATAATTTAAATATCTATTAACCACCGAGTGTGTGAATCAACCGACAAGGAATTATTCCAACTTAACAAGTGGTTTTGAGTTTGAGTCTTGAGTATACAACTGCGTTAAATATTCAAAGAGATAGCTTTGCCACCTATACATTTTGATAGATATATTTTTTTTCACAAAAAAAAAGGAGTATGGGTGGCAAAACATGCTTGATCCAATAAGGTGTGTAACGACCTGCTGTCACTACATGACATTCTATAATAAATCACATATTAATTCAGTTTAAGCAAAACTCCTATTAATTCATTTATGATAATATGAGTAAATTTTTCGTATTTCATAAAACTAATTGACAACGACATTCATCTCTAAAAATAATTATTTACACAAATGGCAACTACTGAAAGTCGGACATCACATATGTAAGTATATATATATATATATATATATATATATATCAACATCATACTAATTAGCAATTACAGCCCATATATCAAAAGGTCAACTGTATCTCAAAAAGGTAAGGTGTGTGTGTCAACTAAAGTGTACCAATTAGTAAGTACATATAACAAAAAGAGGAAGGATACATATAACTACTCACTCCCTAATAATTGACCATTGCTACACACTACTCCTAAGAAGAACTAGGGTGATACTAAGGAAGAAAAGAAGAAATAGGACTCCTCAACATTTGACAGGCTCCTCCTATAATGAAGTCCCTCTACCTTGAAACGTTTTCTATACTTAACGGTGAAGAGTCTGATTTGCTGGTGGCTTGCCATTTTCCCCTGTACAAATCGCGATCATCACAGTCAATTACATATCGAAATAAATAGTGCAAGGGTAAGCTCACAAAATAAGAATAATTTACATTTAATAATCCATATATTAAAATATATTACCTTTCAATACAACAACATATCAATAGATAAAAGCAAATCATCATTAAATAACAATTATAAGATGAAAACAATTATAATAATAATGACAGTCATGCTATGGGTGTAAACACGACTCCATGGAGATTTTTCAACAATCGAGCAATTAGTACGAATTTGTTCCTTGACATGGTAGAATAACAACAGGGACCTCACAGATTCAAATAGGTAGCACGTGCTATAACTATTGGGAAACGTTGTTAATTATGATATATGGAATTGATGTAGTGGTATGTCAGGATAGACACACGTGGGGAGTGGCTTATCACGATACAAGGTTTGCAATGACCTTGGTCTACAATATGGGATTCACCCGTCTATCTATCCTTAAGGTCCATCGACAACTACCCCACTAACCTTTCCAACACTAGGTTGAGGGCCCTACCAAGCAAACTTAACTTACGTGCTTACTCGCAACACAGTTACAAGTGTGAATTCATGCATGTATGCATGTATATCTTATCAACAATGATAACAACATATATAATATTATCCACTATTACACTATCAAGGTCCTACCAAGCAACCTTCATAGTCAACAAGCAGAGGTCCCACCAAGCAACCTCTGTCTTATAGGGATCTTACTGACAATCCTTACTAACAACAAAATTATATCTTTCGTACTTTAACGTTTTCCATCAACATTGGATAACCTATATTATAAAATTTTATGAAATTGCTTAATTGGATTTCACTTGAATCTTTTAAATATTTTACTTACAAATTTATTTATTCACTATCATTTTAAATTTAGAATATCCAATAAGAATTAAAAAGGGATGTCAAATTTCTAAAATACCCATTTTAGCATTTTTCTCATTAAAAGGTCTATTATTAATCAATTCTTGTCAAAATTGATAAACATACTAAATAAATTTTTAAATTTTATTTTTCTGTAGAATTAACTTAAAAAAATATATTAATAATTACTAAAATGTGAAATTACAAAATTTACCTTAAAATCATTCAAGAAAAACATAGTCTTAAACTTGAAATTTTCTCTATTTCAGGGTCAAATCTATGAGTAGATTTGGAACTTTAAATGATTTTTTTTGAAAACAAATCTTATACCATATTAATGGTATGAGAGTCTATTTTCTAAAACATTAAACCATGTCTTAAACAAAAATCTACAAAAAACATGATAATTGTTAAAGTGGACAAAGGTCAGATTTAAATCCCTAAAACACACTCAACTTTAAACTCAGATTTCTCTTTCAAAATAAAATCAATTAAAACAATTCTTATGTCCTTTCAATAACCTCGAAGTCTATTTTAAAAAAAGCTAAAGTATATTTTCCAATTCGTTTTGTACAAGGAGAAACAAGCAAATTACTAAAACATGTTAAAGCTGACCAATAGAACATGGTCCCTGCACATAACCCAGTTTCCAATAAACTTTTACTATATCAAATGGTTGAATTATAAAGGTTATGACCCATCACTGGAAATCTCTTTAAGTCTATTTTTCAATCATATAACTCGTTTTTCCATATCATTTGTAGAAAAGCAGAAATGAACCAAACAATACACAGAGGTCATCAGCACACACAAGACGCGTCGCTCATTTTCGGATACACATATCATGGTCATTTCTTAATGTTTTTGCATTATTCTTGTGCCAAAATCATAGCCCCAGATGTCAATTTCCAACCTAACAAACGACACTTAATTTCATTAACTACATAGAGAGAAATGTCAAAAATACGAAGGATTGTTCAGATGGAAAACAACCAAGCAGCAATTACAACATATACACCTTTGCATATTTCAAGCAAATCACCAAATATAACCAACAACCATCACCAAAACAGGTTTCCATTCAACCTTTAAGGCATTAAAATGAAAGAAAATAGCAAGCTCCCCTTATCTCTAGTAGTCACAAGCTAGAGCTTCTACGAATAGAGAAGGAAAGGATTTTCCTTAAGCCAACAAGAAGAGATCTTTTCACAAAACAATAGACAAGCAAAATGAGAAAGTGTGGGAGAACTCTTCAAATTGTGGGAAAAAAAAACTAGGGAGAAGGAAGGAGAGTCTCTTGTAGATGCAAGGATTGAAGAGTATAACTTGGGTTTTTTTAAAACCCACCACCTACTACAATAATACTATGCTCCTTGTTGATAAAATTTTGGAATCCAATTACAAGTCAAAAGTCAAGCATGACATTCAAAAAAAGAAACATGAATATAGACTTTCTTACCATAAGTTTACGGTAGTTGAAAATAAAGAATAAGAAAGTTGATTTGTTCTTTAATTGGTACTACTATGACACAATTTAGAAAAAAATTTAGATAAAGTGAGTAGGTACATGGAGAGAGAAAATTATTTAGAATGAAATATGTAAATTTTCTTGACTATTTACTCATTTTTATAGTGTAACGAAATCCCGATTTCAGTAAAATTTTATACTAAAAATTTAACAGAAAAATCACACACATATTTATTAATTAAGTTTTTCATGAAATTAATTTAATTATCTCTTATAATTATTTTCAATCGATTTATTAATCACAGAAGAGAAAAACGGGTGTTACAGGGCAACCCATTTAACCACTTTTTTAGCTAGGTCGAGCTAGCAGTTTCAACCCATCAACCTGTTTTGGGCTGCCAAAAAATGGACTTGAATGGGTTGGGTCGGGGTTAGCCTGTTGGGCCAACAAATTTTATTTTTTAAATTAGAAAAAATAATAAAATAAATTAGTGTAAGATTTTGGGTTTCTATTCATTTTTGATATAAAAGTAATATTGCATATAGGACCCAATATTTATTTTGAAGATGATGAATGAAGGTGGACGTGTCCCTTAAATATTTTTTGTTGATGTTAGTATTAGAGACAAAGTAGTGAGGAAAATTAGATGAAATAATTCAATTAAAAATTATTAGATGTACATGTGAAAGAGATATAAATTAGTAGGAACTTAAAATCATTTTTTTTTATAATGTTTTTAGTTTTATAATTTTTTTTACTTTTTTAATTTGTCCTTATTTATTTATTTATATTTATTTTATATTTTTAGGTCTGTCAACCCGTGTATAAACGGGGTGAGCTTCACTTTTCAATCCATATTCGTTGAGTGGGCCAGCCCGTCCCGCCTCATTTTTGGCAGGCTGAAAGCAGGCCAAAACAGAAAGAACACAATTTACTTAATTATTGTTGTATTTTTTGGGTACATAGCGCCTCGAAAATTTCTTTAAATTTTTTGTGATCGTGTCTACAAACCAAAAAGGGCCGAAAGCAAAGCCCAAGTAACAATAGGAGAATAAAAAACAGCAGCCCGATAACTTGCTGTCCAAACCCAGACATTCAAATAATACCGCAGTAAGCAAGTAGGATTACCTGGACATAAGACAGTCTGCCACACAACCTGAGAGAAAATATCTTTCAGAGACAGGTGGAAGTCGTGTAAGCATCGGGTCATTGTTGGTTTGACGAATTTTTTTTTCTTTAGTCCAAATAATATTATTATTGTATAATTGTCAGCTTAAAAAAATTATTATTGACTACATCCACGCATTGCTGATGCTTATTGATTTGATATTAGTGAAAAAATTAGTTAAATTATTATCCTTAGCTACGTAAAAAATGACAAAAGATAAAAATTAAGACATCTAAACATGGATCCGGATACCAAATCCAAGAAAAAAACGCACAAGCATACACCAAAGAAATAAAAAAGATTCAATTCATTACGCGGGGGGGAACCAGTAAAAACTGAAGTGAAAGTAAAAACCTATGTCCACACAGGTTAGTCAAACTTTTAAGTTTTATCCCCAATTATGGGGAGAAATAAGTTACAACCGATAGGAGGAAGAGTTTTGTTATTAGAATATAGATAATTATATGATATTTGAATGGTTAAAATTAAAAGAATAATATATATGATTTTTTTAAGTAATTATATGATTAATAATTAATTTTTAATTTTAACTATTTTATATATGGTTGTATGGCCAAATTTATAATTCTTATTTTTCACAATAAATTTTTTTCACTTGAAATACCCCCGAACTTAAAATGACAAATATATTTGATCTGTTAATTTTATTTTATCATGGAGTTTAATTTTCAGTGTAAAGTTTTTATATTATAAAAGTAAAATGATAGTTTAATAAATCAGAAATTATCTTAGATGTAATTTTTAAAGTAGATATTATAAAAGTCAATAGACAAAATAAACTTACTTTAGATAATTACAGTAGTTATAAAAAAAAAAGTCAATAAACTTACTTTAGATAGCAATTTGTAATTAAACAATAGTGTAAAAAAAACGTTCTTAATTAAACCCCTTATTATATATTATAAGGGCATAAATATCATTTCTTATTTTTTATATTTTATATTATTGTCATTTTGATTTTTTTTATGGCTTAAATATACTTTTAGTCTTTATAAAATAAGTGAATTTTGATTTTAGTTCTTATAAAAAATTTCTTTGGTTTTTATCTTCAAAAAACTAACATCATTGTTTTTGGTTCTTACAATTATGTGACACTCATTAATTGCTTATGTATTTAATAGAAGGTCAAGTAACTATCTCAAGTGACATCCATTAGATGTTTGTCACTTTAAAATATTAACAAAATATTAATTATTTTTTAATAATATTTTATATATTAATACCTTATCGTAAATGAATTTATAATTATATTCTAATTCTTTTAATAAGATTCATTTTATTCAAAAAATATTTTATTACAATAATTTGTTTAATTAATATTTTTTCCAAAAAAATTACGTTACATTAAAAGAAAAAAATAAAATGAAAAAAATATTAAATATAACTATTATTTTATTTTTACCTAATAAAATGTATGGAAGAAAAAATAAATTTTTATTCTTTATTTTTTTAATTCAAACAGTATAATTTAAAATTTTTTTTTACTTATTTTATCTTTTCTTTGACTATTCTCTTCCTTATTTTTAATGACATCTAAATAAAGGGTAAGTGGCTGCGACGATGATTTCCAATCCCCTTCTAAATACGACCCAAATCTGCTGGGATTACAAAACAAAAAAATCATTTTACTTTCAGAAAAATCAGATAAACTCGTATCACTGGTGTCACTTTTTACTTTTTTAGCGTAATTTTTTCTTACGTGTGAAATCTTTTCCAATCTTGCTCATTTTTCAAATAAATTATGTATGAATTATATTTCAATTATATAATACATATAAATAATCATTGAGAATCTTAAAAAAATAAGAAAATTAAAAATCAAACTATATTATTAATATGAATATATAAATTCAACTTTATAATTTAATTATATTACAATAAATATTATAGACATGGAGGCGAATTTAAATTGAAAGCAAATATTTATATCTCCAAAATTATCTCTATCTTCCATCCCACCTTTTACACGCCAGGAAAACCTTTCCCTAAAATTAGAATTGAACAAAATGAATACTGGCGCATATATTAGTTTTTCAGGTGTCATTTTGTAGAGCAATATTTGTGTGAACATAATAGCTATACATATAATTGATCAAAAGTTTAATAAAATAATAATAATAATAATAACAATAATAAAAAGGGTGAGGAGGGGATGCATCGATCATGTGCGAATTAATTAATGTGGAAGAATAGAACAAGATAGAGCAAAGGTGGATCCCCAGCTTTGATTGCAGCGTAGCTAGAGCCCCAATAGGGAATAAAGGGTGTTGCAAGGGAATATGCCAAAGCTATGCTCATTTTCTGCTCGGAATTAAGGGATATGCCAATCCCATATGCTTATGAATACGGTAGCACTTACCATTAAACTAAAGTCTTTCAAAATCCTCTTTTTTAATGTGTGATTATATAAGTGTGTGTTGGTAACATACGCATACATGTTTTTTAGTTGAAGTACGTTAGTAAGTTAAGGTGTATTTTAAAATACATTATAATTATAGCTTGCTAATGTATTCTAATTAAAAATAAATATGTGTACGTTAGCAAATTCTACAAACATTTGTTAATATACATACACTTATTTTTTTAGTTGAAATACGTTAGCAAGTTATACCGTAGGTGTATTTTAAGATACATTATAATTATAATTTGCTAACGTACTTTAACTAAAAAATAAGTGTGTGTATATTAGTATATATATATTGTGATTGAATAATTGTATATATTTTCTCATATATATAAGATGTATAAATTATTTTTTATTTTAACTATTATATCCTTGTCTATTGAGAGGTAAAATTATTACATTTTTACTTCATTTTAATATAAATATTTTATTAATGACGAGAAATATAATTGTAAGTCTTCAAGCGATAATTTTTTTTTCTCACTTTATCACTTCTAATGTTTTTCTAGGAAAAACACTTATAATGATAGAATGTATCAATCTTTACAGGAAAAAAAAAAAAAAAGAGATCATAATTTTATACTTCCTTCATTTTATTCTTAGCAACGTTTTAGTAAATTTTGTTTCATTTTCGTTATCATTTTAAAATATCAATGCACAATTAAAGATTTTTAAATTTTACCTTAATAAGTAATTAGTGGGTATTTTTAATATAATTTTTTAGCAACTATCATTTCTTTGTAAAATTACATTACTTATTAATGTTATTTATTACTTTCTTAATCTAATCCTATTTTATGAATGACCAAACTTAGATGCAATTTCATATGTATTATTAGTGATGTTCTTAATGTATATGGACTCCTTTATTACACGGATTACCGAGGTGAAACTCCAATTTTAATTGAAAAACAACACCAACAGCATAAATAAAATTGCATCTAAGTTTTTTTTTATGAATTGAAATATACAATTTGGAGAATAAGACTCTTGCTCTCATACTCTTTCAATTAAACATTCTTATTTTTTTTGCTCTCCTTTAAAGGTATATTTCACACACTACTTCTACAATTTGGAAAAAAATTATCTCTCAATCATCACAAACTACCATCATTTTATCTGTATATTTGATATTCTTAATAATTTGTCTCTTTCAATCTATCATTTTTTATCTTTGTCTTTAAATTGAATTTCAATAATTTGTTTTAAAAAATTGTCAACAATTAAAAATAACCTTGTGCCTCTCAATTGTACCATCAACATTAAACTTCACTTTAAAACCCCATTTACAATCAATTGCTTGTTTATATGGAGGTAAGTGTATGAGCTGCCAAGTTTCATCCTTAATTAAATCTTAAAGTTCTGCCAATAAAGCATTTTTTCAATTGTCATGGCATATTGCTTCGTCATATGTTTGAGGTTCAAAAGGAAAAAAAATGATCAAGGAATAGTTTTTTTGGTTAGGGGAACAAGTTGTCATATAGGATAAATTGTGAAAGAGGGTACCTACATGTACTAGGTGTGGATGTGACTAAGCTTTTGTTTAGTGTGGTAGTGGAGGTTAAGAAGCGATGGTAGCATTGAAGGTAATTTGGTGGTTTTCTATTTTGAGTTGATTTTTTTGGGTGTTGTAGGGTGTAACTAAGTATAAGGATGAAAATTAGAAACAAGCATTGTAGGTGGTTGAGTTAATTGAGTATCTTGAGTTGGAAGTAAAGGCAAATTGAGCAAGAAATCATATGAAGAAGTGGAAATAAGAGAAATAAAAACAAGCTATAATGATAGATCATCAATAACATTTTGTTAGAAAGGAAACACATGCTCAAAGAAAATGACATCTTAGGATCGAAAGACTTCCTCAGATTTAAAATCAACCAAGAAATAACCTTTGATACATGTTTTGATTCTTAAATAAACACACTTTTGGGCTCTAGGATCTAGCTTCTTTCTATTATTTTTCAAGGTGGATACAAAATAAAGACATCTAAAAACTTTCTAGAATATGAGATTAGGGGTGAGGAAAATCAAACAATATAAGGAATGAGGACTTGTGCGCCAAAAATCTATCTGGTAGCCTATTTATAAGGTGACAAGAATGGCTAACAACCAATGTCGAAAAAGAGTTAGGCAAGTGTTCCTGAAAGAGTAGATCTCTAGCAATACTAAGTAAGTGTTGGTGTTTCCTCTCCATAATACCATTTTTGTTGGGGGTCTTTACACAGGATGTTTGATGTAGGATTCCTTCACAAGCATAGAAATCCCTAAGTTTAAACCCAAGTCCATTATTAGATCAAATTGATTTTATCTTTTAATTTAACTATTTTTTAACCATGGAAATGAAAGTCTTAATGTGAGCATATATTTCATATTTAAGTTTCATAAAGAAAGTCCAAGTATATATACTTTTGTCATCTATCGTAATTAAAAAATATTTGTGACCAAACATAGATGGATGAAAACTAGAACACCATATATCCATATGTAGAAGATTAAAAAACACGATTATAAAGTGTATAACTATCAAGAAATGGAAGCTTTTCTATTTAGCAAGATGAAAAATATCACTAGGATTAATGGATTTTGTACTATTAACAAAAGGAAATATCTTATATAAAATGAATTAATTTTTCATGTGAAGGATGTCCAAAATGTAAATGCAAAATGTTACAATTAATGACATAAAGAGAGTTTACAAAATGTGATGTTTTTTATATGGAAGGTGAGTTCAATGTGTAGGGACCATTTTTAAGCTAAATCACACCAATTGCCCTCAATGTAGGTCCTTGCATGAGGTAAGTGACGTTATTAAAATTCAATTAATAATCGAGCAATTGAGTTGTTTTTTAGACAAAATTCAAGTTGAATGAAAAGGATGGTACGTATAAAACATCAGTAAGATAAAACTGATTAGAAAAATAAATAGTTCTCACAAATTTTATGAAAATTTGAGTACCATTAGGTAGTTTTATTGCTATGTGTTGGAACCAAAGACGTTGAAGCGTCTAAACTCTCAAATTTTGAAGATAACAAACTTATTAAAGTTTAAGTCTCTGTTTTTAAACTAACAGATTTACAACGTCCAATATCAAACGAGTGTCCAATAGACTCATATATGTTGACCGTCTAAGTGTAAGTCTCATTTATGGACTAAATGTTTTTAAACTTTAGACAACCACACTAGACGCGTCCAAACGCAAGTTTTTAAATGACTAAGTTTTCTCTCGTTCAATCTATGTGTCCTTCTTATATATATTGAGATTAATGCCTTACCATTTTAAGATCTAACATTCAAATATTTCAAGCATTAAATGGTAGAGAGAAACATTTTAGTGCAAAAGCGCGGCAAGATAGAAAAAGCAAGTCAACTTTTCGAGCTGCCAAACCAGATGAAGAATGTTCAGAAAAGCATACCTCCTGCACAGAGTTGCTCTTTCCATTTTAGTGCAAGTTCAAAAGCTGTCCCTTTTGATATGTTTGAAAGCTCGATACGCAGACCTGTTTGTTGAAGAAATGAAGTCAAGTCTTCTTCAACGGCTCTTTTCCATTGAAGACTATATATATATCGAGATAGAAGAAGAAGAAAAGTAGTAGTGAAGAACGACGAATCAAGCAAGAGCATAAAAACATTGATTTCTTTCTTACGCGTCCATTGGACGATAGTTTATATATCTCTGATACATTACTGTATTGTGCTTAATCTTCTATATCCTCACTGTGTAAGTTGAATCTGTTTATAAACAACTATTTGGTTGTGAAAGCCTGGAGAGGCTTAGTGAGAAAGAATACTTGGGTTAAGCAATCCAGGGTGATTGCGTTGTACAGCCTGAAGAGGCCGTGAAGAATACTTGTAACCAAGGTTAGTTAGTGGATACTTTCTGGGTGACGGGACTGGACGTAGCTCAAGGTTGAGCGAACCAAGTATAAATTCTCTGTGTGCTTGTCTTCTCTATCCTTTAGCTCAATAACATTTTTGAACTTGTTTTATATTGAAAAGGTTTTTTTAGAACTCACAATTCAACCCCCTTCTTGTGCATCTCGTGCTATTTCACTATGGGTTTGATCCTCCTAAGACATTGAAAAACAGTCCTTAAGTTACAAACATGATCTATTAGCCTAGTGTTAAGGATCCAAGTGTTAGATTGTTGAGTTAGAATAATAGTGCAAATTATACCTAAGTTAGACTTTGTGTGAGTGAACTAGTTAATTGATTGGCAGTATGAGGTTATAGTGAACTTGAGTTGTGAAGCAAAGCCAAAAAGTGCTTTGTGTTCCTCAAGAGTGAATGATAAACCAACTAGTGTTTCCTCTTGTTCCTAACCATATGAAGCAAACTTTGCATCATCTCCAACGATTTCCTCTTCCATTGTATACTTATTAACCACTCCAGCCTTTTGAAAATTGGGGGGATAGCAGTGTTTCTTGTAGCAATTGTCCATAGTATGACCAATCTTATTGCAGTTAGTGTAAAACTTTGTACTCCTTCCCCTTCCCCTCTGATATCTACTTCCATGGTTAGGGTTATGTCCTTGGGAACTTTTACCTCGATCCTCCTCTTCCTTTATTACTTACATTTATTAAAATTTGCTAGAACCCAAGACTCATTAAGTGAATCATTCAATTGCCTTTCATGTTGAATTAGCAAATAGAAGACCTTATTGTTGAAACATTTTTTTTCCTCTAGATGTATAGGAAAGTTGGAAAAGAGGGAAGATTTTATAAGTTTGACGCCAAAGTCCCTTTTATCTACTTCAATATATTGTCGAAAATCTCATGACCAAGATCTAAGCCACTAATATCATAAACTCCTATTGACTTGCCATTTTTATACATAAGCATGAAAGTCTAGCTCTTTGTTGTTGAAATTTGCTTCCTTGTGTAACACATTTCCAAAATAATGATAGTCTATGAACACTAAAAAAGACACTAATCAAATAGGACACAATTTTGCAATAGAGAAAACATTGGCACCAGGAAGCTAAGGTGACTAGTGGACCATTAGGCACCTATGAATAATTGTGGCTGAAGGATCCTTTATGTGTCTTGGTGTGTGTTTGTATTGTGGTTACGTTGAACTTAACTACAATCCAACACCACACTTCCTTCTACTTTTTTACATTGGAAAGTGAGAAATGTCCATTCAATGAACGATTTTCCAAACATAGCCTTGGTCATTGAGCTTGTTGAAAGGTGGTAATCAGATTATGAAGGATTGCTTATGTGTTTAGGACTCTAAGCGACAAATTGGCTGTTGAATGGTGGCAACCAAATTATGCAAAAATGCAGGAATATGTCTTGGTTGGTTCCAATGGTTGCATCTATCTGTGGCATTCTAATCTTTCTTAATAGGTGTTTTCTTTCATAAATATATGTGTTCATGCATCAAAAGATGCAAGCATGAAAGGTTACATCCCTTATTTGAATCCTAAATATTTAATTGTAAATCTAAATTATCGAATTCATGTAGATGTAAATTATAACATATAATGTTTTTTTTTTTTTTTTGTGTACAATGGATTATAACATATAATAATAAGATAATTGCCATTAGAATTTAAATACTTGAGATTAATGTAACCAAAAAATGCACTTGACATTAAAGTGCAATCCATCTACTCTAATCTTTATTAGGAAAAGATAGAGCGATAAAGAGAATTTGGGAATAACTATTCTTTATCTAACAACTTAGTAATAGCATGTTTGGTAATAAATACTTCAGGAAAAACAATCGTTTAATTTTCAAAATTTCCTCAAGAAACCAGTAAAAAATATTTATTTCTCTAAAATAAATTGAACAAAATATACTAAGATTATTTAATAAAAAAACAGTTTTGTAACCTTATTAAATGAGAATAGAGACTTCTTAATAACGCGACATATTATGATTGTCTACAACGAAATCTAACTACAATTCTATTATTTAGTTGAGTGTTATAATTAAAGAACAATCTTCATAATTGATATATTTAATTATTTAAATTTTATTTTAAATAATCAATTAATGTTAATTTATAAATAAATAAATTTATAATTCATTCTCGAGTAGAATACTATAATAGATTTTCTTATATAAATAATTGATTTTTTTAGACCTTACAATACCGGTACAAAATTAAGACATGAATTTCTTTTAAAACAGAAAAACACCTTTTCTTTTTTACCTTTTTCTAAATAAATTAAAAAGAATTATTTTTTTCCTTTAAAAATAAATAATATTACTTAAAACACATTTTTCTCTACTCTTTTTTTTTTTTTTTTTATCTTCTTATTTGCTCTTGTACGCCAAATAGTGGTAATTAAAGGTGAGGTTTCAAAATTTCTCTCTTAACTGAAGAGAAAAAAAATTAATAGAAATATGTGACATGTTTTTCTCGTTTAAGTTACACTAGTAACAAAGAGTTTGATAGAGAAGAAAAAAAATAGAGGGGATGAAAATATGTAGGAGAGAACTAGATAGGAAATAGAGTGAAAATATGAGTTGTTTGACTGTAGAGAAATAAGAGTGAAAATAATATTATAAAGTTGTTTGGTTTGAATGATAAGAGAAGAAAGAAATTAGATTAAAGTTGAAAATACTATTTTATCCTTACTAATATTTGATCAATGTCTAACACTGATATTGATTGTGTATCTATAATAGTCGACTATCTCAAATTATCATCTTCCTGGAAGTCATCATAATCGAGTGTCGAAGAGGGTCATAGTTGACTAAAATGAAATGTAATAGTAGACTATTCGCACCTGACAATCAACTATCACAGCAATGCGAGCAAGTCTAATAGTAGACTATCTACACCTAATAACTGACTAATAATGGTTATTCACAATAAAAATATCCACGAGGTAACAAGTATTTTGGTAAAGTTGTTGGCACTGTCCATTCTCTTCAGGTATATCTCACCACATCTACGAAGAAATGTTTAGCCGTGGGACCCACCCACTTTAAATTTCCTACCTCTTCATTTTAACTCTACCAAACAATACTATTTCTCACCTACTCATTTCCATTATCTCCTTCCTATTCTTAGCCATTTCATTACTGCCAAACATAGTGTAAATGATTTTAATGCATTTTAAACCCTTATCCCTGCGTTTGAAAGAGGTGAAAAGGGGAGAAAAGAAAATAGAGAGGAAAAAAATGAATAATGATGTCTTTTTCTTTGTTTGGTTAGTGGGAAAGTAGAAGTAAAAGGAAAAGAAAAATTGACTTTTAGAAATAAAAATTTTAAACTTTTTTCTTTTACTTTCTCTTCAGTTTAAGCATTTGTTTGATAGAAAAGAGAGAAATAAATAGAAAAAAAAAGGTAAAAAATAAGTTAAGAGGTAAAAATAAATAAAAAATAATTTAAATTTTAGGTTTTTAGTAAGAAAGAAATAGATGAGAAATGAGATAGAAATAAAGAGATAAATAAAAGTATGTGAGAAATAAAGTGAAAATAAATAATGAGACTCATAAATTTTTTAACAAATTTTCATCTATTTTCATTGAATCAAACCACTTATATTTTCAAAAATTCAAAATTTCTTTTCTTGTTATCTCCTTTTCATTACATCAAACAGACGCTAAATTTAAACTTTTCTCTTTTTCATTATTTTTTTTTTCTCAACTAAACGAAGCCTATATTTCTTTATCCAAGCACACTCCAAGAATATCCATTCAAAGATACGGACTTTCGCGGATAGCCGGTACCCACGGGACACGTAGCCAGGAAGTTGGAGACAAGAGGGGAGGATATGTACCTTATTTAATTTGAAATCGTCGTTTTAGAGAACCAACGCAACAAGTAGCACTCGACAGACAGTACTGAAAAATATCCCATGCGTCACTATTAGGATATTCCAAATGCCTTGGAATTATACCATGCGTCGTAAATTAGCAAAGCAAAGCCCCACTCCCCTTTCGATTATCCTTGGCCTTACTTTCGGCTTGTGAGTAAATGTTTAGCTTGATTTATTATTTTGAGAAAATAATTATTTAATTTTAGTCCTTTAATAAAAAAAATTGTAAAAAAATAGTACTAGCAACATACTCTTTATAATATTTGTTTTAACATATTTTTAATTATTGACTAAAATTTATTAAAAATTACAAAATTACGTAAGTCTTATTTCTTATTTAATAAACCTTAAATGTGATTTTTTAATCTTCAATAAATTTTAACTAATAAAAAAGAATATGTTAAAAAAATGTGTTGCTATATTATAAAAATAAGTGATAATTCTAAAAAGATGAGTGATAGCAATACATTTTTTTTATCATACTCTCTCTTACTAGTTACTAAATTTTATTAAAAATTATAAAATGATAATGAAGTTCATTAAATAAAAAGTGAAATCTACACAATTTTATATTTTTAAATAAATTTTAATCAATAATAAAGAATATATATAAAAAATTTGTTAAATAGTGTGTTACTAATCTTTTTCTTCTAAAAAACTCCCTCAAATTTGCTTATATTACTTAGCTTTTCAGCTTTCGTGGATATTGTTTAAAATAAGTTTATTTCTCTTGTAACATTATTACAAAATTTATATTATTTTTAAAAAATTTAAATATTTAAGATTTTGCTTAATATTTTTATTAAAATGTTTTAATTGTTTATTAAAAATATAAAAAAATAAATACTTAAAAAAATTTAAAGATATTAAACATTTGTTTTGTTCATTTAATAATTTACTTTTATTTCTTAATTAGTATTTTTAAAGACAAAAATTACAATCAAATTCAGTGTTTAGCATCCAAAACAATGGTATTACATTTCATATTGATAGAAGAGAGAGAGATTATCATAATTGTTTTCAGAAAAGGAAAAAAGAAGAGTATTTCATTTCAAGTTTCGTTCACGTAGCCATAAATGGAACTATTAGTCAGTGGTAGACCTCGAGCAATTTTGTTAATTTGGTGGGTCATGTTCAAGTTATTATTATTACTTTAAATTTACTATTGTTTTAAAAATAAACCCTTACATGGAATCCCCTTCCTTCATAAAAATAATGTGATATTGGATTTAAATGTTAAATATGATAATACTTGATCGTGTCTCAAAGAAGATTGTCTCAGAAAGATAATACCTGTGAAAAAAAAAAATGTTATATGTGACGAGATATATATAGTATTGTTCTCTAACATATATTCATTATTTTTTACATAGTGATAACTGTAAAATGTATTGCTTTCCTTTTAAACCACGATTTATATTGTCGAGCTGCAAAAAATTAAACTTGAATATTATTTCCTTAAATGTACATGTAGTATACACAATACACTCTTATATATTAAATTAGAATATATTTTATTGAGATCAATTCAATTTGTTTTGTCTGTCCTCTTTTAAAAATCATTTGTGTCAATTTTAACATGTCTTTTTATATTTCTTTTTAAAATTAGCTATATTTTTAATTTTAATTTTTTATAAATTTTTTAGTTTATATCTTGATTAACTATATATATTTTCTCTATAGCTTAAAATAATTTATTTTGTTTTATCATTTATTGTCATAAAATATTAAAATAATAATAAAATATATGAGATACTTGTTAATATTATTTAATTATGCAAAAGTCTGAATAATATAAAATACCTAAAGGATACCTCATAACTCAAAGATGATAAAATTTATAATTAAATATAATATTTTTATCAAATATTGATTTCTAGAAATACAAAATCTAAATCGAGTAAAATTAAATAAAAATATTAGTACAATATTATTTTATTATAATTATATAACTTCCTAAATATAAAATTCCCAAAATAAATGAAAGATCTCTTGAATAAAATGAATTAAAAAATTAATAATAATAAAATAATACCTAAATAGCATAATAAGCCTTAATGTTGCATTTGGATGAGGAATTTTGAAATTTCAAGGAATTTGAAATACCTAAAATTTGAATTGCTTTGATTTAAATTTTTTTCATTTATTAAATGTTTTGTTTGCATAAATCAATTCAACTTTCTTAAATTTCAAATTCTTAATTTGAATATGACATTTTAATTTCCACCATATGCAAAATTTAATTTTTAAATATATATTTAAAAATTAAAATTTTAATATTAAACTTTACCAAAAATAAACATTAGTCAAAATTTAAATATTTAATAATTCAATAATAATTTTAATATTAGATAATATTTAATAATTCAAAAATACAAATATTAATACTTTTTACATCAATATTGATAGAGAGAAGAAAAAGGAGAAAAGAAGAAAGAGGAAGAGATGGGAGATAGAGGAGAGGGAGAAGAGAGAAAGGAGCGAAGAAAGAGAATGAAGAGAAGGATATGAGAGAGAGAAGAGAGAGGCCATAGAGAAAGAGAGAATAAAGAGAGAAGAGAGGGTGACGAGAGAGAAAGAAGAGAGAGGTGGGAGAGAGAAAAGAGAGGAGAGAGAGAGAGAAATTAAGCATGAAGAATTTCAAATTCTTACTTTTTAGGTGAAATTTGAAATTCTACAATTTTAGGTAATCAAAATACTTTCACAAATTACTAAAATGTCAATTTCTTACTAAATTCCTTATCCAAACAACATATATCACCACAAAGCATTTTAAATTCTCTTAAAAAATGAATTACCCTCTTAAAAAAAATGTTATTTTAGTAAAATTAGTATTTTCGTTTTCAAACTTTAACTTATGTTTCAGTTTATTGTTTTAACTTTTATTTCAATGAAGTTTGTTTTTTTTTTTTTTTATCAACTTTCATTATAATGTTATTAGTGTCATGTTCTTTTATCAACTCCTATTATAACACTCATGACAAGTTTAAACTAGGTGAATTTTATTTATTTGAAACCTTTTCTTTTCTCATTGTCTTAGTGTTCTCTAACTACAATAAAAAATTGTGAGGTACAAGTGTTTTCTTTCACAGGATTGATTTCAAAGGTATTAAACCATCTTTGGTTTCATTTTTAATAGGATTTTCAATAACATAAGCCACAATTTATTTTAAGTTTTGGACATTTAAACATTCTTCCTTTCCACTCTATATTATAATCAAATATGTAATTAACATCTATTTTATTGTGATAATTGAGATCGTTAGTGATTTTCTCAAATTTATGATTTTTTTTTTCAAAAATTGTTTCATTTAAATTTTTTGAGGTTGCTCCATCCTCTAAAAACTCGTAGTATTAAAAAATGATTCAGTATTATCTCTTGTTAAACTTTATTGTCTAGATTAAGTCTGTAAGATTGATGAAATCTAAAACATTACTACTTTTTTGTTGGGTTTAATTGTCATGATTCGCAATCTTTTAATATCTCGCGGCAAATTAATGTTTGTTAAATTAAAAAGACCTTTTTAAATTGATAAATTGTTAATTTATGATTTAGTTAATACCTCTCTAAATTAATAAAAAAATCATAGTCCCAACATTATCAATTTAGTCTCTTTTTTTTCGAAGATCAATTTAGTCTTAAAAGAAGATTTTTTTTTTAATCAATTTAGAGAGGTTTATTGTACTTTCTTTCTTAGCGTGTCACGTGATTTATACAGTCAAACATCTTTCAATTTGTTATTTTTCATTTTTTAAATATTATTACTTAAATTTTATCACGACAATTTATCCAATTGTTAATACGAAAACTTTTTATATTTATAAATTTAAATCTTGACAATTATATCAAATTAATAATTTTTTTTATTCATATATCAAATTAATAATTGATTCACACAATTATTTTTTATACTTTATTTTTCAATTTCAAAAATTGTATCTCTTTAATTTATTCTTACACAATAAAATAAAATATTTATTTTTGTCAACACAAACATCTCTTAATATTTTTGTATTCTTTTTTAATTATTTGACGATAATAATATTTTTTATTTTTTAATTTAAAAATAAAAATATTTATATAATGCAACAAAATCTCGTGTGTTCAGCTAGTTTAACACGTTTTAGAAAACAATTTAAATTTAATTTAAATTTAAAAATTCAGCCACAACACATCACAGCACAACAACACAACACAAGCACCGACTCCTCTCTCCTTTGTACAGTACACACTTAGGGTTCGTTTGATACACATTGAAATACAGGACATACAGAACAATATAGGACAAATAGTTGAGTTATAGAATAATTTTTTGTTCTATGCATTGTTTGGTGGATAACGGACAGCACAAACAAAGGAAGGTTAAATTTACTGTAATACTCTTTTTAATATTAATTATCTTAATACAATTTAAATTATTATTATTATATATTAGAAATAATAAATATCATTTTATATTATAAATATTATATAATAAATATCTTAAATATTATATTAGATATAATATAATATATGTACACATTGTAATATATATATATATATATATATATATATATATATATATATATATATATATATATATATATATTATACAAACGTAACATCAGAAAAAAAAACGTAAAAAAATTTTGTTCTTTTTATATTAGCAACCGTCAGTACACCAAAAAACAATTAGCAACCATCCGAAAAAAGATGGAGTATGATAGAGTTAGTGTTTATACGCCAGTTATTAACGAGAACGGGAAAGTGGGGAGAGGTGAGGAAAAAGAAAGGAGATAATGGGTATTTTTTCTCTTTTAAATACTTTGTACATAGAATAAAAAGTTGTTCCATAATTTATCAAGTAACAAAATAAAATGTTTTTGTCTTATCTTTTTTTGGTTGATTAACCAAACTAGGACAATTTTAAAAACAAATTACCAAATTGGATCCCTTTTGAAACATATTACCGGCATAGATCTGTTTTGACTGTTGGCCAGTCAAAGTTGTTACTCTGACTAGCGAAAATGGGTCCACGTCAGATTTTTTGTTTTTTGTTTTTTTAAATTACATGTCGGAGTCCTACGTGGAACGTAAAACGCAAGACCGAATAGCGGAAATAACAGGATTACGACACGTGGCCACATCCAGCTATTTTTGCAGTTTAGACTAGCGAAAATCACCCCCACGCGCCATGTGTCCAAGCCCAATCGCCACGTGGAAAAATCGTGGCATTTCCGCAATTCAGACCAGCAGAAATCACCACGCACCGCCACATGTCCAGCCCGATCACCACGTGGCAAAATCATGGCATTTCCGCTGTTCAGACTAGCGGAAATGACCACGTCGCGCCACGTGTCCCAGCCCGATTGTCACACGTGTCGCCTCCTGAGTATTTCCGCTATTCAGAATACCACAATTTTCCAGGGTTGCGCCACGTGGCTGCATCGGTGGGGACTGGTCAGGTTGCCAACGAGAGAAGGACACGTGTCGGCTCCCACTTGTTTCTGCAATTGAGAATAGCGGCAATGCTCCTGTGGCGCCACGTGTCGCAACGCAATTTGTGCCCTGTTCGGTGCCAACCAAAGCGCGACATGTGGCGTGCTTGTGGCTGTTTCGGTGCTTCGAATAGTGGAAATCGAGTCGCCCACCTCCTTTTATATATACTACACGAGCCCACTGAAACCCCACATGAAAGCGATCACCGACAATTGTAAGTAATTTTTATTTATTTATCTTATTTTATTTGAGAAGTGTATTTAATTGTTTTTTTTATATTTAAATAATTGTAGGTAATTTTTTTTTGTATTTACAGTTTTTTAGTTAAATTGCTTATTTTGTTTTTTTTTTTTGTGATACAATTTATCTGGTATTGGATTAGTTTATATATTATGTAATATATTGCAATTATTTTATTAATTATATGTTTTATTGTATCCTAAAGTAGTGATTTTTTTTAAATGAAAATTTTAATTTTTTCAATTATTAATTTTATTATATTTTTTTAAAATTTGATAATTGTTTATGTTTAGTGTAATTTAATTTTAATTTAATTTGTCTTTTGTATTAATTTTAATAATTGACTTTGTTAATTTATGTTTATTTTTTATAATATAATTGTTTATATTTTATATTTAAATATATATGTAATTATTATTATGCATTAGGAAATTAAATGGAAATTTGTATTTTTACATACGTAAAGACTATACATACTAATGAACATTAATTTTTTTTTTATTCTTTTGGTATATAATTTATGAAAATGAGTGTTTATTTAATTTATTGTCCAAAATTTTATTTACAGAGTAAATAATTTATAAAATGGTTACTTATTTATTTATTTATTTCAAATATTTTTCTTGATATTGTGTAAATTTTATATTTTAAGGTATTTATTGTAATAATTTAATTGATTACATTTATTATCGTATTTTTAAGTGATTAATGTAATTTTTATAACAGGTTTTTTTTTAATAGTTTGTCTTTCAAAACTAATGTCTTACTCAACGATAACATACTAATTTTGAAAAACATATGTATGACTATTTTATGTAGTAATTTTTAATTGTCTATTTGTAATTAACTTCATGAATAAACATTAACTACTTATGCAATAATATAATAGTATTATGTAAGGTAAAAATATACCTTCCTCAGATTGATATATTGACAATGGTTCAATCATACGACTTACTTCAATGGATGCTGTCTCACGATCTGTGTCAAATGATTCATCATCAGGAATATCATCCTCGGATGATTCCTCAACATATGATTGCGACACATAATAGTCGTCGTCATCATCATCATTGTCATATGCTTCTACCTGTCTATGCATCCCACATTGTGCCAATGACTGATTAGAAGACAAATTTTGATTACCAGACATGCGAGAATTTATTCCACCACCTTCTAACGGAATCATAAAACTATCAACAACCTTTATTTCAACATACATTTCTGTTACTGACATTTCATTTTGTTGTTGAAATGCAAAAATCATGCATTCTATGTCTTCATCATCACATATTTCTAATGCATTGTATTTACCTTCACTTTTTGAAATTAAAAACCTACATGTAATAGAAGATATAACTTGGTTTGCCTGCAATTTAAATTTATCATGAATTTTTCTTTTTAAAACATTAAAACTAATGCCGTGTCTAATTTATATTGCTTTCTTTGTCTCTTCGAACATTATTCCTTCAACATCTTCATACATCCTTCCATTTATATACACAAATGCTATAATCGAATTCATGATTCTGTTAGATGTACCTACAAAAAAAAGTAATATTTTACTCAGTAACAATTAAAACATAAAATAAATATGAGATTACAAATATAAAAATTTATAAATAAATAATTGCTAAGTTAAATACGTAATAAATTCATATACAATAAAAAATTTATTTATCTATTAATTACTTATTAAAAACATGTAATGTAAATGCATATATATTATGAGACTTATGTGAAAACAACATAAAAATATATTTATTTTTTGACATATAAAAGAAAACATTATTATATATATTCTTCAAATAATATAATATAAATATTGTTCAAATAATATAAATATTATATTGCATAGAAAATATAATAATGTTATATAAATTTAAATTGATTCAAAAACCACAAACAAAAATGATACATAACTACAATGCAAACATCGTATTGTGAGGGAAAGGTGGAAAATGGGTTTTATAGCCACTTAAAACGCTATTCTGACTAATGAAAATAACCGGATGATGCCATGTGGCGCAACTCTCTCAATTTAGCAATTCACAATAGTGAAAATGTAGACGAACTGACACGTGGTGCGACGTGGTCATTTTTGCTAGTCTAAACAGCGGAAAATGCCACGATTTTGCCACGTGGCGATCGAGCTTGGACATGTGGCGCGTGGGGGTGATTTCCACTAGTCTGAACTGCGGAAATAGCTGGATGTGGCCACGTGTCGTAATCCTGTTATTTTCGCTATTTGGTCTTGCTTTTTACGTTCCACGTAAGACTCCAACGTGTAATTTAAAAAAAAAAAAATCTAACGTGGACCCATTTTCGCTAGTCAGAGTAACGAATTTGATCGGTCAACGGTCCAAACAGACCCATGCCCGTAATATGTTTCAAAAGGGATCCAATTTGGTAATTTGTTTTTAAAATTGCCCCAGTTTGGTTAATCAGCCCTTAAAACGCTATTCTGACTAACGGAAATAATTGGATGATGCCACGTGGCGCAACTCTCTCAATTTAGCAATTCACAATAGCGGAAATGCAGACGAACTGATACATGGTGCGACGTGGTCATTTCCGTTAGTCTGAACAGCGGAAATGTCACGATTTTGCCACGTGGCGATCAGGCTGGACACGTGGCGGTGTGTGGTGATTTCTGCTCGTCTGAATTGCGAAAATGCCACGATTTTGCCACGTGGTGATCGGGCTTAGACACGTGGCGTGTGGGGGTGATTTTCGCTAGTTTGAACTGTGGAAATAGCTGGATGTGGCCACGTGTCGTAATCCTGTTATTTAGTCTTGCGTTTTACGTTCCACGTAAGACTCCGACGTGTAATTTAAAAAAAAAAAACCAAAAAATTTGACGTGGACCCATTTTTGCTAGTCAGAGTAAGGACTTTGATCGGTTAACAGTCCAAACAGACCCATGCCGATAATATATTTCAAAAGGAACCCAATTTAATAATTTATTTTTAAATTGTCCCAATTTAGTTAATCAGCCATCTTTCTTCATTTAAATTGTACTGTTTCATAATTCTTTTTAAAACAAACATAAAACAATTATAATTGTACTGTTCAGTCATGTGTTTTTAGCAAATCAAACGGACATTACAGTGACAGAGTGCACGGTACAGCACAGTAGTAGAATACTAGAATAGAGAGAGAGAGGAATAAAACCTCAAATATACTCTTTTTACGGATATTCCAACAATACCCTCCGAATATTCCCTCCCTCCAACCGTTATATCGCCCCTCCCTCTCTTTCCCTTTTCCTCCTCTCTTCTCCTTCTCATCCTCACAGCACACAAACACATTCTTCTCTTCTCTTCCTCTCCTCACATACCAAAAATAAATTGCCTTTTTTTTTTTAATTTTTCGTTTGCGTCGTTTCTGTTTCTTCGGTAACGAAAAGCCATGAAATTCGGGAAGAGCCTGAGCAGCCAGATCGAAAAAACCCTGCCGGAATGGCGCGACAAGTTCCTCTCCTACAAGGAGCTCAAGAAGAAGCTCAAGCAATTCGACCCTCCCGCAGCCGATGAACGCCCCGGCAAGCGCCTCAGGGCCGACGCCGGCAACGGCGAACCCGCCCCCGACGCCGCCGCCGACATGTCCAAGGAGGAGAGCTACTTCCGGAGCTTGCTGGAGAATGAACTCGACAAATTCAACACCTTCTTCGTCGAGAAGGAGGAAGAGTATATTATCAGACTCAAGGTACTCTCGTCGATTCCTCATTCCTTTGTCTTTCTATCATGGTTTTGTTTCGTTGCATGGAAGATATGTTTCTTTTTGGATTTTTTAATGTTTAGGATTCCTTCAATTCAATGGTACATAGTAAACTGGTATGATTTTCTTTTTTAATTTTTTTAATTTATGCCTGGATGAGTTTGACATTATTATTAACTTTTAAATAAATAAGTGAATCTTGCTGTTTTAACTTGTCCAATGATCATTCTCGAATCTAGATATTTTTCGCGGAGTTCTGTTGAATTTTTTTTCCAGAATTTAAAATAAATAGCAACTCGTTATGTTGTTATGGAATTTAATTTCCATTGGCTAAGAAAATTGGTAGATTCACAAGTTATGAACATGGATGGATGACGAATTTTGATGTGATCAAGCAAAGTATCGGGTTTCGATTAGGTTATATGGTAGAGATTCTTATTGCAATTTGGCAATGCCAATTTGTCTTGCTTTTCTTCTTCACAGGATTACGAGTGGTTCTCTTTTTGGCTATTTGATTATTTTTGGATTACCGCGGTTTAAGCATGTTAAGTATGATCTATTTATTTTTATAATTATTTGGGTTGGGCGCAGGGTGATTTATATTGATAAAACAGTTAGATATCAGGAAGCTCTAATGTTTGTTATGGTTGGAATATACAGGAGTTACAAGATAGGGTGGCCAAAGTTAAGGATTCTAGTGAAGAGATGATGAAAATGCGCAAGGAAATTGTGGATTTCCACGGAGAGATGATCTTGCTGGAGAACTACAGTGCCCTTAACTATACAGGTACTTTCAACTTTCATATCATATACTTTATTATATCAACTTATTTATCTTTATTGATATTGAAATATGAAATATAACAAAAATTGCATTCTTTACATTTTAAAACTTGGCCCAATTCTTTTTTAGAATTATAACAGTACAATGGAAAAATCAAGTAATAAGATGGAATAGGATTCGTTTCCAATACAAATTGTCTATTGCTCCTGATAATTCTTCTGGGCAAGTTGGTAGGACAAAGCATACGCTTTTCTTGGAATAAAGAATCTACTTTGAACATATCCATGTTTCTGAAGTTGAACATCTAGCCCCTTTGATACCTCTATAATTAGGCTTTTTATTCTTCTATCTACTTGGTAAGCAAGCGAATTCAAGAATAGTATGTCCTCCGTGTTCGAATTAAATATGATGCTGATCTTCATAAATATTCTAGTTGCGAAGTATACAAAGGTCACATTTTCTTAAAGCATAAACAATCAAGCAGGATTTTCACTCTTTTTATTTGCCACTTGAAAGTGATTCTGGTTTGAAAATGCTACAAAAGCACATGGAATATAAAAAATATGTGGTTCTCAGACAGATTTTCCGTGATTATTGTATCTCTACTCTACAGTTTTTAGCTGGAAATAGATCAACTAACTTTATAGATATATGCTTTTGTGATCAGCCTTAAGTTAATTATTTTGAGCATAAATTGAAGAATGTGTTGCTTATGATATATATATATTTTTAAATCAACTGTTCCAGGTATCTAATTATTACCTCAATTTTCATTCCACAGGGCTAGTGAAAATACTGAAGAAGTATGACAAGAGAACTGGTGCTCTCATTCGCTTGCCCTTCATTCAGAAAGTCTTGCAACAACCTTTCTTTACCACTGACTTGCTCTACAAGCTTGTAAAGGAGTGTGAAACAATGCTGGACCGCCTTTTCCCTGTGAATGATTCTCCTCCAGTTTCTGGTGAGACAACTCCCCAAGCTGAAGGTTGTGATCCTTCAACTTCAACCACCACCAAGAGTGATGGTTTGCTGATTCCTAAGGAATTAGCTGAGATCGAGTACATGGAGAGCCTTTATATGAAGAGTACCATATCAGCTTTGCATGTTTTGCAGGAAATTCGAAGTGGAAGCTCAACAGTTAGCATGTTTTCATTGCCACCTTTGAAGATAAGTGGTTCAGAAGAAGCATGGAAGAAAATCCCGGTTCTGGAACAAGCAGCCAAGTAACCTGCTCGGTTACGTTGAGAGCAATGTAGTGGGATGGCTATTTTCCAATCTCTTTTTTCTTTTAAATCAGATGCCTCTATTATGCACGCCTTAGATACTAACACAGATGTAAGATGCTAGATGTAAAGATGGAATTAATTTTATAGAATTATAGGTTCCATATAATAAAACCTCTGGAATTTGAAGAAGTTATGTTTTGACATTTTGCCGACACACGTATTCAGGATGTAATGTTATATATTCCGTATCTGCTTCATACTACAATGTTATAGGATGCATTTGGAGGTCATATTTCTAATTACCCTGCTCCCCCTTCCATTTTTTCTGTTTGACAATAAAAGAGCACACGCCAAGGTGCACTCAGAAGGTGGCGTTATAGAAAAGTTCAACGGTGGTAGTGGTAAGATTAATGGTAATTACACAGATGATAGTATATGCTGAAAAACACCTTGCCAGCTTTAATCGTTTGTGTTTTCATGTGATCATGAAACCTTGATACGTAGGTGAATATCTATGGTGGAAAACGTGTAGAAGTTTAAAAGCTTCACAAGTTTTACCAAACCATGTTAGATTCAGTTATAAAATCAGTTTGGTAGACACCTGAGGACGCAAGGAGTAAGATAATCTCCTGTTTACACAATCGCCTGGTTGATAGAACATCACTTAGATAGGAAGGAAAACCTTCCCGTGCTAGTCTAGTTCGGGTCATAAAACACGGAAAATTTTGATTAGCAGTCGTGGGATATAAATTGCTTAATGGTTTATTTGACTATACTACAATACTACATAGGATACATGGTTTAACTTTCGTGTTTGTGTTCTGGGGTTCAGGTCTTGGAGAAGGGAAGGCTTAAATTTGAAAATGCAATACACCATTTATGGTTATGCCATGGGTACTTTGATATTTTTCATGGGTCTTTAATGTCTGTAGATGATATTAAACAAAACAATCGGTTTTAGTGATTACCTTTTGTCATTCTTAAAGACTTAAAGTTTGTAATCTGGCTAATGCAATAATTTTTGTCCAAGCATCAATCTGTCACTAATACTAACTTTGTTCTAGCTGCTCTTGAATGCGGTTTGTAAAATAACTCAATTGAGCTACTTTCGCTCGCGCACACAAAACAACCCACAATTGAGCTGCTGTGTGCGGGGCAATGTAACGATGTGATTTATCTCCATGCCTTAGGTAGATTGTACTTACCAATGCTTTCTTGAAGCGTGAAGTTAATTTCTACGTTCCCTGCACCGCACGACTCGAGAAAAGTTTGCTTATCTTGATTTTTCTCATTCCGTGTTTTAGATGTAGCAGTCAAGACGGTTTGTGGACTACTCGTTATTGAATTATGCAATGTGGCTATTAAAAGCTACTTTCCTACCTTGTGTTCTCCTTCACTTTGAATACACAATTTTCTTTGCCTCAACATCAATATCTGACTGCTCTCATTGGACTGATACTATGTTTCTATGTATGAAGCATGTCAAGTTTTCAGGTGGAGGAAATATTACTATGCAAGTAATGCCATCAAATTTTTCCGTGATGCAGGAATAGCTTGGTCAATGGTCATAACCCAATTTAGATGTAATGTACTCCTATCAAACTATTCGTGTTGGTGTTGCATTTTTCTATTGGCTTTAAATTGTTGTTGGTGAGATGTAAGTAAACCATACATTCAGGTTTTTGCTTTTAGCCAACTGGGATGCTATCATGGAAAGGGTTTAAATTACTATTAACGGTTTAGAGTGATAGTAAGCGAATTACACTCTCAGAAAGAGACCCATGGTTTAAATCCAGGTAAAAAAAGAGAGAGGAAAAGACTGGTGTCGGATTAGATAAACGATTGAATATTCAAAGTTATGTTCGGTTTAAAAGGTGATAACCAAGTCCAAAATACTTGCTCTTATTCTATCATAAAGCCCCAAGAGCAAGCAAAATGAAAAAAAAAGAAAAAGAAAGGTGATAGAAAATTAAGCATCTGTTATGAATATTTAGTAGTGGCTGTCCACATTCATTGTAAATTATGATTATTTATATTTCATCTTAATACTATTAAACTAGTTATAACCGTTCAGTTATAGTTTGTATCTATAAATAGGCTACCCCATTAATGGAAATATTACAAGAAATTCCTTATTCTCTCCATTCTCTTGTTCTCTCTATTCTATTTCTTTTCTACTTCTAAAATTTTTATCATTTCATGTTATTTTCATAACACGTTATTAGCACGATCGTCTTTTCCTTATTGATCATATTCACTATTGACATTGCAACTTGCAAGAAAAGCTTTGTAAAGAATTTTATTGGAGAAAGTCATATTTAGAATTCATATTTGAAGGTCACTATTTCTATCTAAATATCTAATCATATTCCTCACACTATGCATTTGCTATATTTTGTTATATTATTTACATGAATGTGAAACTCATTTAGATGTAATGAGCCTTGAAGACTCTACCAAAAAGAGATTTCTAAGAATAAATTTTTTACCAAAAATAATAAATTAGTGCGAAGAGTGAAAATGAAAAAAATAATTTTTCTCACTAGAAGTGAAAAAATAGTGAAAAAGTAAAAAAGAAAAGAATTTTTTTCCACTTGAAGTGGAAAAATAGTGTGAAAAGTTAAAAAAAAAAATAAGAAGAAATTTTCTTATGAAAAAATAATGCTAAAAGTAAAAAGATGATATGATATATTATGTTTCATCTTTCAATCCTATTTGGAGCATCATGTGTTTGCTCAATTAATGTGCTAAGTACTTTTGCAAATTGTCACAAATGCCTTAACGCTTTAATCATATTGTGTTCTTATTTTTATTTATCTTTACAAGGTTTATGAATTACATTTCTTAGCAAGAGTGGATAATGGACTTCATAGGCATGTTGGAACCAAAGACGTATGAAGCGTCTAGTCCTTCAAAATTTTAAAGATAACAAACTTATTAAGTTTTAAGTCTTTGTTGTAAAAATGTATTTAAAATGTCCAAAATCGTGGCTTCCAACACGCCAATTTTAACAAGCATCTAATAGACCAGAAGAAGTAAGTCTTTCCAACGACTAAGTGTTTTAAAGCTTAGACTCATGTACAAGGTTCGTCCAAGCGTAAGTTTTCTTTTTAAACGTCTAAGTATTTTAAAAGTCGTCCAGTCTATGTGTCTTTTATATATATCTCGAGACTAATGCTTTGCCTTTTAAGAGATCTAACATTCAAATATTTCAAGCATTTAATGAAAGACAGATACATTCTAGTGCATAAGCGCAGTGTTACAGAAAAAGCAAGTCAATTTATCAAGCTGTCAAGCCAAATGAAGAATGATCAGAAAAGCAGACGTACAACGTAATGCTGCACTTTCCATTTTGGTGCAAAAACAAAAGCCACTTTTCTGACTCCTCTGAAAGCTTGAAACATTCGCAACCTTCTTGAAGATTGAAACTAAATATTCTCAACAGTTCGTTTCTATGAAGACTATATATATGAGCTTAAGAAAGAAGAATTTAAAAAAAGGGATTCTGACTTAGAAATGGTTTTTTACTTCCATTGGACGACATTGAATGCTCTCTGAAAAGAACTTCTTTTGTACTTAAACTTTCATAGTCTCACATTGTGAGTAGATTTTGTTGTAAACAACTTTTCTGTTGTGAAAGCTTGAAAAGGCTTAGTGAGAAAGAATACTTAAGTGGTTAGGCAATCTGGGTTGATTGCTTTGTAAAGCCTGAAGAGGTTATGAAGAATACTTGTATAACCTAAGGTTAGTTAGTGAATGCCTTCTTGGTAAAAGGACTGGACGTAGCTCAAGTTTGAGTGAACCAATATAAAATCTTCGTGTTCTTGTTCTTCCCTTATCCTTTCGTTTAGACTGTTTTGAACTTGTTTTTGATTAAGTGAAAAAAGTTTTTTAAAACACACAATTCAATCCCCTTCTTGTGTGATTTTTTGCTCTTTCAAGGCAGAGATATAATAAAATAAAAAATAAAGAACAAGAAAAGAAATTGTTTAGACATTATTCATAACCGTAAACCATTTTAGACTTTTAGGCATTCATATTCATAGCCATTCATTTATATTAAATAGATTAAATATATAAAGTATTAAAACTTTACAATGGTTACGTTTATTAATGAATTTATATTATAATCAATTATAGTATAACGTATTCTTATTCTAATATATATGTTAATTCATTGTTAGGCTTGTTAAATTATGCATGTATTGTTATGTTATAATTTGTTATTATAATTAAATATTGTATAACTTTAATTTGTTATTACAATTTATTAATTTGTTAATGCATGAAATGTATAATTCTAGTCTTATTTTGTTACATATAACTTATTGTATGGTTTGTCATATATTTGTCAAAATATATTAATTGATTATTATATCATTCACATTATAATATGTCACATTCTAATATTTAAGTGGATATATAAATAAATATTATAATGTGTTATCATGTCATATTTTAATTTTTGTTCCTCCACGTTCTATATTATAATATGTTTTTATAATATATTATACGAATGATTATTATAAGCAAAATGTGTGGAGATATTATAATGTCCTAGACGTATTGATAAAATTGGAGACACAATTATTATTATAATATATTTGATAACTAATGCGTTATTATATAAAATTTTATTTAATGTTATAATGTATTGTTTTTATTGAGAAGGATTTTACTTTATACTAATTATTATATAATTAAAAAAGAGTTATAATATTTTTAATGTGATTATTATACAATGTAACATTCATGGTAATGTTTGTTTGTTAAATGTTATACATTATTATTTAGGTGTTATCACTTATATTGTCGTTAGAAAATTGTGATTCTCTCACAAGCTCATTATGATTGGATGCATTTATATTTACAAGATTTTATATATGTACGTGATTATAATTCTACGATATTTAGAGTCATTTCTCAATTAAAATTGTGTGGAAAAAAATTATCGATGAAGATATATTAGAAAAATATTCTTCATTTTCATGCATCAGATGTGCTCCTGTAGTAGCAATATTGAGAAAAAAGAAAAATATTCTGAGTTAATTTCTTATCTCCTTGTGGATAAACAAAATAATAATTTTTATGAAAAATCATAAGACTCGTTCGATTGACACTGCTTCATTCCCTGAAGTGAATGTAGTAACATATGTAATTTTATAAAATAATTATTTGAATAATTGATTTTTAATATATGAATTTTAATCATTATTGCCAATGTTACAATTTTTATTATATACGATTAACATTTATTATTTGTGATTTGAATGTTCTAAATTAATTTGAAATTATAATTTAATAGCTATTAGATGGCCAATGGTTTTAATTTCAAATTAATTACAATTCAATTCAATTTTAATATAATTATTCCAATGTTTTGTAACTGATACCCAATAATTTATTTCTCTTATTTAGTAATGCAATAAGTTAATGTTGTACTATATTTGGTACTAAAAAGATAATTGAAGGCTCTGGAAGAACTAATATATTTTTTATTTAAAGGAACACAATTATACATTGTTATTGTATTATATTCTTTCAAATTTTATAAAAACTTATTAAGTTTCAAATGTGAGAGATATTTTTATATTATAAGACTTAGACTAAGAAATGTGTAAAAAAATTATACATTTTTTATCTGGTTTGTACTACTTGTATATTAGTACAAATTAAAACACATGATGTTGTAAACTAGAAGTTTACAAATCTAAATATGTTTATTATTTGGCATAACCGGTTTGGGCCATCTCGGACCTATTATGATGTGAAGAATAATTGAAAATTCATGTGAACACTTATTGAAGAGCCAGAAGATTCTTCAATTCAATAAATTCTTGTGTATTATTTGCTTCCAAGGGAAGTTGATAATTTGATCATCATCAACAAAATTGAGAATGAATCTCTCACATTTTTAGATATAGGGTGATATTTATGGACCAATACACCCTTCATGTGAACCATTTAGGTATTTTATGGTTTTAATTGATATATCAACTGAATGGTTACATGTTTGTTTGTTGTCAACTCGTAACCAAGCGTTTGCAAGATTGCTTACTTAACTAATCTGACTTATAATTGATCATTTTTTTCCCAAATCATCTAATTAAGAAAATACGTATTGATAATGTTTGTGAGTTTACATATAAGGCTTTTAATATGCCTATTGGAATTGATATTGAACATCCCGTTACATATGTTCATATATACAAAATGAATTTGCAAAATTATTTATTAAGCGTGTAAAATTGATTACAAGACCATTACTCAAGAGATCAAAACTTCTAATTTATATTTAGGGACATGCAATCTTACATATTATGGTATTAATTCATATCATGCGAACAAGTTATCATAAGTCTTCTTCTTTGCAATTGATTTTTGGTAAGCAACCTAATATTTCTTATTTAAGTTTATAGATATGTTTTATGTTTTTCAATTGTTGTATCACAACGCACTAAGATAAGTCCACATAGAAGGTTGGGAATATATGTTGGGTATGAATCTCCATATATAATAAAATATGTTGAATATCAACAAAAGATTTATTTACGACTCAGTTTGTCAATTGTCATTTGAATAATTTTTCCCAACATTAGGGGGAGAGAATAAGCAGTTGGAAAAGGAGATTAGTTAGAATGAATTATCATCTTGATTCTCGAACAAAATAATGTGAACAAAAAGTTCAAAAGATAATTCATTTACCAACTGCTAATGCTACAATAAAAATGGACGTCCCTGGTGGATAATCTAATATTGTAAAATGAGTCTCACGCATGAAGCGTTATAGACCCGTTGGTTCTAAAGATAAAAATCCTTAAATAAGAAAAGGAGCTAAAAGGCAAGATGGCCAAATTGAAGATATGGAAACTTCAAAAGATTCTTGTGACATGATTAATATTTTAGTTTCAGAAGCACTTAGGTACTTGAAATTAGTGAAAATAAAGAGATATCAAAGTATGTTATGAATGGAATACAACAGAAATAAAATAAAGTCAACGTTGATAATGTACTTGCAAATACTGTAGCACTAAATGTAATCAATGATAATGAGGATCAAGATCCAAAGTCTATCAAGGATTTTAGACAAAGAATGATTAACCAATATAAAAAGATTCAATTGAGGCAGAATTAGACTCGCTTATCAAGCGAAAGGTTGTTGGGCCTATAGTCCTTTCGAAAGATGTAAAACCAATTAGACTTTTGGACCTGAAGTCTATACACTTGAAGAAGTAAAACCAATTAGGTTTTTAGACTCATAGTTTATACTCATGAAGATGTAAAACTAGTTAGATTTTTGGACTTATGGTTTATACACCTGAAGATGTAAAACCAATTGAATACAAATAAGTTTTTGTACTGAAATTATGAGATATAAAGCATAAGTTGTTGCTCAATTTTTTTTGCAAAGACCTAATATTGATTTTAAAGAAATATATTCACTTGTAGTAGATGTAAATATTTTTCAATACTTAATCTGTCTAGATGCACATGAAGGGATCAATTTACATCTGATGAATGTTGTTACAGCCTATATTTGTATGACTGTCTTGATAATTACATTTATATAAAGGTTCCTAAAGGATTTAATTTGCCTAGCAGTGCATGTTCTCGAGAAGATTACTTAATGAAAATGAATAAGTCTCTTTATGAGCTAAAACAATATGAACGCATGTGGTATAATCATCTCAGTGAGTATTTGATAAAAGAAGGATATAAAAGCGATCCCATTTATCCGTGTATTTTTATGAAAAGATTTAGGAATGAATTTGTCCTAATTGATATTTAGGTGGATGACATAATTATTATCGGAACTCCTGAAGAGCTTCCAAAAGCTATGGATTAGTTAAAGAAAAATTTGAGATGAATGACTTAGGAAGAATAAAGTTTTGCCTAGGATTGCAAATTGAATATTTAAAGAATAGAATTCTTGTGTGTCAACAAGCTTATATAACAAGAGTGCTTAAAAGGTTTTATATAGATATATCACATCTATTGTGCACTCTAATGGTTGTAAGGTCTCTAGATGTGAATAGAGATGCTTTTAGAGCTCGAGAAAATGATGGAGAATTACTTGGTCCTGAAGTACCATATATTAGTGCTATTGAAGTACTAATGTATCTTGCTAATTATACATGTCCTAATATATCATTTATTGTGAATTTATTGGCAATATATAATTCTTCACCTGCATGAAGATATTGGAATAAATTCAAGCACATACTTCGTTATCTTAGAGATTATTTGTCAAATCTTCATAATGATATATCACAAACAAGATATTTGTTTGTATGTGGTGGTACAACAATTTCTTGGAAATCTGTGAAACAAACCAAAATAAGTGAGCAAAATTTTGAGTAACAAGTACAAAAGATTGGCCTTCATCGTCTTAAAGATGGTTATTTGCATGAGAGAGAGAAATAAATACGTTCTACACTCTTTTTTCCTTCGTTATGGTTTTGTCCCGTTGGGTCTTCTTAGCAAGGTTTTTAATGAGGCAGTATATGACAACGTATTAAAGAATGATGTACTTCTTTTTTTTCCTTCACTAGGTTTTTTCCAACAGGATTTTTTCTAGTAAGGTTTTAACGAGGCATATTCTCAAATAATGGACATCCAAGGGGGAATGTTATGAATATTTAATAGTGGTTGTCTGTATTCATTGTTAATTATGACTATTTATATTTCGCTTTAATACTATTAAATCATTTGTAACCATTTAGTTACAGTTTGTACTTATAAATAGGCTACTCCATTTATGAAAATATTACAAGAAGCTCCCTATTCTCTCTATTCTCTTGTTCTCTCTATTTTATGTCTTCTCTACTAAAATTTTTATAGTTTCATGTTATTTTCATAATAGCATCAAATTAGTGTTGATTATTGAGTACCCAAGATATCATATAAAAAAACAAGGCAACGCAAGATGAGTTTAAAGGATGTAACCTGTCAGTGTAAAAGATTTTATATTGTCAAATAATTAAAGATCAGCTTTAATATAATTTTTAGGATGATTATTATCAAAATCAACAAATTTATTATATATTATAGTTTGTGATCAGATGACAATGTAAATTTTTTTTACACTTTTAGTATATATACTTCTTTATCGTGCAAAATACACACTTTTTGCAACTTAACTTTTTAAATTTTATTTTAGAAATTTTATATATTATAATTTTGTAATGTATTGACACGTTATTGAAAGAGTTAGATTTTTTAGTAATGGTTGTGAAAATCAAACTTCTTTATTGACTTGATAATTCATAATTAAATAATATTATATTGTATTAAAAATAAAATCCTTATAAATATATATATACGTAGTTTCTGATTATGCGATCAATCATTTCGACGATTCATACATAGATTGGACATCATCATGCGATCAATCATAAATATTTCGTTAAATATTTATCGTAACTTTTACCTTTCTTGTTGGCATCCATTAAATCAATCGGTCGTAATTTACTCGCTCATTTTTTTTAGTAAAGTAAGTTTTTTTTTTATTTTTTGTGTCTCTCAAATTTTTAGATTTATTTTTTTATTTAATTAAACCCATTTAATTTTGTTGTGAGATGACAATTAATACACATTTCATATTCTACATTTATAATATTTAAGAATTATATCAGTGAACTCGTATCTTTAATTTTTAAAAACTACCGTATTTCATATTAGATACTGATATTATACCTGTATTCATGACACATGATGGTTATAAAAAATATTAAATTCGTATATCACTAACTCATTACTGGACTGTTATGAATTCACACGGTGGTTTGTGTGATAATCACAAATATTCTAAACAAATGAAAAGAAGAATCAAAAGAGCAAAACCAACGACTTTGCCAATCGTTTCTTTTTCCTTTTTGTTTATATTGGTGTATGTTTGTCAATTATTCTTGTTTAATTTCACTCAAGCTGAAGCTTTAAGGTAACTATCTGCTGCTGAAACATGAATTAACGTGGGAAATTACTACTTCAGCTTGTGGCTTGCTACCTTGTTTTACATCAACAGCACTAAAAAATAAGCTTAACAACTAAAAGGAACACAACAGTACGTAACAAAAGACAAACAAATAAACTGAAAAGCACATGATTCAAGAACGCTGCAAAATTTACTTCACAGAGAAAATTCACAGAGAATTAGAATTGGGACAAGGAGGAGTTGCTATGTCCGTGATCCCTTCTGACATCAAGACCACACTCTTCCTTGTTGGGCACAGAACAGGTTCATATTGGACACACCAAAGTGCCACCACCTTAACCATGTTTTCCACGACAGTTTTATCCACAGCTTCCCAAAGGAAAAGCTTATTAAACTGTCCCTGCGTATCCATATATCATTACTCTTTAAGAGATTATGTGCGAAAGGTTTGAGAAGAAATACATCACAACCAGAAAAAAGAAAAACTCATACCACGAAAATATAAAGTCTTTTATTACATGAACTTTCATGCTGGCAAGTACAGAAGCTAGCTTTTGATATAATTCAATCACAAGAACCTGAACAACAATGCAAGATGAAAATGAAACTATAGTACTGCACATACTGAACAATGGAGTAACATATTCCTAAGAATATTTATTTAAGGAGGTGGGCTGGAGAGGGAGGAATTGGAATATCTTTCAATCCTTCCAACATCAAGATGACATTCTTCATTGAAGGACGAAGAGGCGGATCGTCTTGCACACACCACAACCCCACCTTCACCATTCTTTCCAAAATCATCCACTCTACACCTTCTTCATCTTCTTTGACAAGCTTATTTAACTGCCCTTCTGCAAAGCATTGGTATACCCAGCTGGAAAAATGTATCTCCTCTGGTGAGGAAACATTCATTTCTATGCTGCTTCTGCGGCAGACAATCTCCAATAGTACCATCCCAAAACTGTAAATGTCAAATTTTACTGATACGGGTGCATCCTTCTGCCATTCAGGTGCCAAGTACTTGCTTGTCCCATCATCCTCTTTTTGCATTCTTGATTGGTCCGGCTTCAGTAGCCTTGCCAATCCAAAATCAGAGATCTTTGCAATCCACGTTTCATCCATAAGTATATTTCGAGGATTTATATTGCAATGGATAATACGGACCTCACACTCTTCATGTAGATACAGGACTCCTCTAGCAACGTCCAATGCAATTTTTAGTCTGTCTCTCCAAGATATGTGCTTCTCATCATTGAAGAGAAGACTTGCAAGGGACCCGTTGCTAACATATTCATAAACAAGAAGCTTCCTAGCTCCATCGATGCAAAAACCAATGAGCTTAACCAAATTTCTATGATGTGTTCGAGCAATGGCAGTAATCTCAGTTCGGAATTCCCTCTCCCCTTCATCAGCAATTCTCTCCAATCTCTTGACAGCGACACTTCTGTTACTGTCACCTATTGTGCCTTTATAAACCGCTCCAAATGATCCTCTCCCTATCTCCTCCGTGAAGCCTCCAGTCCATTTCTCAAGTTCATCAAAAGAAAATGGACGCAAAGAACATTCTTCAGCAAATCCCACATTCTCATTTGTAGACAACGTTGTATACCTATAAACATGCCGCTTATAAGTGGAGAAAATGAACCCTGCAAAGACCAAAGATAACAATGAAATGCAACCCAAAGTAAAGGTTAGAATCATTATCGGCCTTGTCTTGTTATCCACAACGATCCTAGACTTCTGTGTGGAGTTGTTTGGAGTCTTGAAGAGGGCCACGGTCACTGGATTTTGAACCCTTCTGCCATATGTTAGCGGGAGTCTGTATTTATTGCAGTTGCCGTCGGAATATAATACTGCCATGCAATCACAATCTTCCAGGAAAGACTTCTCGCACTCTTCCTTCTTCATCGGTATGACAGAATATGGAGCATCACTATCACTATAATACATATTTTCCAACCGAGTAATATTATAGAAAATCGTTGGGTCTTCACTGCTTTCGCAACCCTCTTTGTTATGGGCCAGTACGCAGTCCAGAGGCAGAGACACGTTACCCCTGTTGTTGGAGTGGACGAAACCAGGAAAACACTCGCACTCGGCATCGCCTCTTACGTTTGAGCAGTAACTGTTGAAGCCACAGAACCCCTTTATTTGACATTTGTCATGTAAAGCTCTCCACAGTAGTTGGACATGTGAGCTGCTACCATTGCCCTCAAATTGGTGCTCATACAATATAAAGTTCCCGTCGACATCAACTGTTGCACGGTAGATTGAACTTGTGTTGTGTGATTTCTTTCCAAGGCTGATGTTATCGGTAAGAAAGTGAAACCCACCAGCACCACTAAGGTAAAGAAAGCCCGAGACATTAAGACTGAGCTGTTGGTAAGTTGAACCTGCAGTATTTGAAGCCCAGTAAGCATCTTGGGGACTTATTTGTTGGTTCCTAGGGTAAGCAACCAGGTTTCCATCAGGTTGCATGGCGAAATAGAAACGTCCTTTCGAATGGTTTAATTGGGACACACTAGAAAACAGAATTCCACCATAACCTAAATTCTGGCCTCCTAATATGGTGTCAGTTGGTTCATCGAAGCTTTGCCAGGCAACAGTATCGGTATCATCATAGAGCACAAAGTTGCCAGAATCAAGCATAGAAGCCGAAGTTATTGCTGTATAATTTGAAATGAGATCTTGGCCTTCCCTCCTACTTGTGAACAGTCGCAGGCCATTCTTGGTCAAGTTCAACTTGGAATTGGGGGAGAGTGGGGGGCTATCACGGTTAGCAGTCCAGACAACAGTTTTTTCAGGTGGACTACCACTAACCAGCCATATTCCAACAGCAAAGCTATTACCTTGTGAGTAAAAGCCGAAAGCAAAATGGCCAGAATCTGATGCCCATGAACTGTGACTGCCTTCAGGAGAGAGCCAAGACCCCAACTCTATTCTGCTTTCACCTGTGCCTGTGCCTGTGCCTTCTTTTGCAAATAACATGAACAACAGTGACAACAGAACGGGTACAGAGGCCATAGGATTTGGAAACTCCTTTCCTGTTATCTCAAACAAAAGTTACAAAACTATTCTTACTGATCAAACTCACTCGCAAAACCAGAACAGTTAAGGACCAAATTTTATTATGGAGATTACTGAGTGTTTGGTTACGCGTCTGTAATACTTAGACGTGCGTAAAGTTGAAGCTCGGTGAAGTAGCTTTGCGTCTTTTGTGAATATTTGACGCAGAATTATAATTAAACACACGTAATTGAATTAAAACCAAACACACTTTTTATGATTCTCCGCTTCAAGAGTTGACTGACAGACATGCATTGCTACAAGCTATGTTGTAAGAACGAACCGACTGATTTAACTGAAAAATCAGTAAATCAATCTTGTGTTAAGTTTAATTGAATCAGAAAACTAGTCAGATAAAAAACCGGTATATGAAATTGGTGAACCGGTAAAAAATCAGTAAAATTAGTCAAAACTAATCAAAAATCAGTTTGCAGCGATTCAATAAAAAATATCTAATAAAATGTTATTTTAATTTTTTGAAAATAAAAAAAAAATCAACTTAAAATATTTGTTATTTTCTTTTTTATTCTAAATATAAATTTGTTTTTTTTAATAAATATTAATGTATATTATTAAAACTTAGACTTAAATATTATGATATATTTAATTTAAATTTTTTTAAGTATTATATATATTAAAAACTTATAAAATTATATTTTATTTTTAATTTTTAATATTATAAAATTATAATATTATATTTTTTTAACATTTATATATATTATTTAATTATTATTATTATTATTTTATTAATACCAATTCAACCGCTTCAATGACGCGTTTTGAAAACATTGCCTGCAAGTCCTCCACCAAGGAAAGTCGCCCTGGTTTATTAATTTCCACGTACGATTCAATAACAAGTGGTCCACACGCCGTGTTGTTAGGTAAATGTCCAACATGGGAAAAAAATCTAGATGGATAAATTTTCCTCTGCATAAACCGTGTGGGGTACGGACCAATAGAAATTTGCTGTCCATACCCTGCCTAAAGGATGGATCCGTAGTCGTTAACTCTTACCCAACATAGGTGAATTAAGTACTTTTCTTGTTTATTTTTTAGCATTAAAGTGATGCTAACGATTATAAATACAACGAAAACCTTTTTCTCTATAAGTGAAGCTGGATATGTGGAACCTTTGTAAATGTGTTTACGGGTATAAGTAATTCGTTGACCTGAATAAACCCAAACTGATATAATTATTTCAGTTTGATTTTTTAAATATTTGGGTCGCACCTATTTAAATTCGTTCAAATACAAATTAAGTAGCGGGTTTTAGATGTGACATTTTATTTAGTTTATTATTTTTTTTCATATTTTATATACTAATAATTATTAATTAGTAAATTATTAATATTGCATGTAACCTATTTACATCCCTATTCTGCATTTCAACAGAAAGTATGGTGGCCATTTTTCACGCATGAGGTTTCAATATTCTCTCCTTGACCCGATGGATGGTCCTTGTTTGGTATAAGAAGAAACTACTAAGGTGTAATATCCTAGCTAAGAAACATTAATGTTCTGCAAGAAAGAAAATATCAGCCACATGAACGAATTCTGGCTCTTCAGATTTCCTAATCTACCAAAACTACTACACCAACTCATAAGCAAAACATTTAAAGTAGCTATTTCAATAAACTATCTCAATATTTTGTCATTGCAGGGCGAGCAAACTTAAAGAGAATAAAAAGCAACTAGATGTAAAATTTAACTAAGTAAGAGGGAGGTAAAATTTAAAAATAAAAATATTATTTAAGAGATAAAAATTATCATTGTTAAATAATGACAATCACTTATCTTAATAAAGAAATACAATAGAAGTCTTCCTTATTAATAATGAAGATTTTATTTTATAAGATAAAAAAATGACCATAATACTAAATATGATATTTTTATAATGTGTTAAAATTTGTAAGAAAAAATTTAATTTTTAAAAAATTTAACAAAATTTTAAATACATGAATTTGATTGATTGACCCAATTCAACCCGTTAATGATCAGATTGTTTTGGGTTGGGTTTGACAAAAAAAAAACAAACATAAATCCAATCCAATCTAACCTGTACTATTTTGGATAATGGGTTTAGGAAAGTCCGACTCAACCCGACTTGTGTACACCCCAAATCCTTCGTTTTTGAGCGTGGAAACTGGGAACTTGGAAGCGCAAGAAAGCATTTGAGGATACCAAATTACGACCGATTGAATCAATACGATACCAAATTACCAGCTGTTGAAACTATTGGATATATAATAATATATAATGTTCAATCTATGTATAAATCGTGAAAATGATTGATCGCATAATCTTAAACTACGTATATAATAAAATGAGTTTATTGGTTATGCACTGTCAGTGTAAAAAATTTTACACTGTCAACCAATTAGAATTCACTGTTGGTATGTTTTTTAAGGTAATTATTGTAGAAATCAACAAACTTATCATAGATGGTGATTTGTGATTGAATGATAGTATAAAACTGCTTTATATTCTCAGTGCATAACCTATTTTTTTGAGTGGATCACCAATTTAATTCCTGAAATTATAATAGTCTATCAAATTGGTCCTTAAAATTAATAAAATACTAAAATAGTCCCTAAAATTGTACATTGTCGATCAATTTAGTCTCTAAAATTATAATGGACAGGTTAAGTTAGTCTTTAAAATGAATAAAATGACAAAATAATCCTTGAAATTATAAATTATTAATCAATTTAGTCCCTAAAATTGTAATGATTGATCAAATTAGTGCCTAAAATAAAAAAGATTTAATTACACTTTTGCCTCCTAATTTTTAAAATTTCGCAAATTTTGTCCCTAAAATTCTTTCACGCATTTTGACCCTAAACTTATATAATTTTGCAAATTTTGTCCTAAAATTCAAAAATTCACGCATTTTTTCCCTAAAGCGCATTTAAGTCTTTAGAAAAAGTAAAGATATTAGAGGTAAGATTTGAACCTTTGACCCATTCTTTCTCCATAACTACAAAATCACTAAATCATTTACCTTGTTTAGTTTATATATAAAAAATATATTATTTATACCATTTTTGCATTTGGTAATTATACTTTTAGTTTTCCAAGTATATGTTTAAATTTATTGTATAAAAAAAATTAAAATCAAGATAATAAGTTTATTTATTAAATATTTTATTATTATTTAAATTTATAATTTATACAAATTTATTTATTAAATTATATAAAATTATTTATTAGTTAAATTATACAATAACTTATAAATTTATTTATTAAATATTTTCTTTAATTATACAAAGTTATTTATTCAATTATATAAAATTATTTATATATCATCTTCCCTTTTATTTTGAATAACTACCTTACAAATAAAAGGGTGGAAGATATATAAATAATTTTATATAATTGAGTAAATAAATTTGTATAGTTAAAATAAAAATATTTAATAAATAAATTTATCTTCTTAATTTTTAATATTTTTTATACAAATATAAACATACACTTAGGAAATCAAAAGTGCAATTAACAAATGTAGTAATGATATATATAAAATGTATTTTTTTATATGTAAATTAAATAAGTTAAACGACTTAGTGGCTTTGTTGGTAGTGGAGAAAGAGGAGCTCAAGGGTTCAAATCCTACCTTCAACATTTTTTTATTTCCATGTCATGGATGGTCAATTAACATTAGGATAAAATTTGCGAAATTATGTAAGTTTAAGGTCAAATATGCAAGAAAAATTTTTAGGACATAATTCGTAAAATTTTGAAAGTTAGAAGACAAAAAGTGTAATTAGGTCTTTTTGATTTTAGGGACTAATTTGATAGATCATTATAATTTTAGCGACCATTTTGTTATTTTATTAATTTTGAAGACTAATTTGATTGTCTATTACAATTTTAAGGACTTAATTGATTGATAATATATAATTTCAGGGATTATTTTACTGTTTTATTAATTTCAAGGATCAATTTGACTGATTATTACAATTTTAAGGACTAAATTGATGATTTACTCCTATTTTTTCTAATAAAATATTAAGTCAATAATATCATTTAATCATAAATTATCAAGTCAATAAAGAAGTGAATACATTACAAAATTATAATATATAAAATTTTCATGGTTTGTTTTATCTGAAATAAAATTTACGAAGTTGCAAAACGTGTGTTTTGCATTGCCTTGTTTTTCTATATGACATTTTAGTTATTCAATAATCAAGACTAATTCCATGCTAAATTTTCTATTACCTTTTTTTTTAACATTTTGTTTGTCTTTGGGGTTTTGAGATAGAATTGGAGGAGGAATTTGGGGGCTGGTTATTATCTTTTGAATCAATCCTGACTTTGAATATTCAATCTTTTGCTTTCTTCCTCCGTTACGTTTCTTTTTATTTCACTTGGTTAAAGAAAGACTTGACGATAACAGTGTTGCATTGCCAATTCTCTATGTGATACCGTTGATTTGAGAGGAGGAGTTTGGGGGCTGGTTATTATCTTTAGAATTTGAACCAAATCTAACTTTGAATATTCAATCTTTTGCTTTTTTCCTCTACCTTTTACGTTTTTATTTCACTTGTTTAAAGAAAGACTTGACGATAAAAGTGTTGCATTGCCATTTCTCCATGTGATGAAGTTGATTTGAGACATTGACCAAGAAAAGTAAGTCTGGGGAGACCATTTGCTTAAATTTAAACTATGCAAGGCCAGCGTAATAACAAATAGCAACTTCGCTTTTCTTTTCTCTCAGTCTCTAAGCATCTAGTTCATTAATAGTTATGGATATCATTGCTATAACTATCGCCTTCCTGCTGCTCATGTCTACAGGCACAAGAGTTGAAACGAAGCAGATACAACCCGGTGACTCACTTCTTCCAAACAGTACTGCTTGGCTTTCCCCTTCCGGTCAATTTGCATTTGGTTTTTATCCGCAAGAGCAAGTCAATGTCTTTGTCATTGCAATTTGGTTGGTTGAGACCAACACAGTGGTATGGACTGCAAGACGGGATGATCCTGCGGTCACCTCAAATGCAAAGCTACATCTAACCATGGATGGCAAACTCGTACTAATAGATGAGCAAGTAGAAGGGAAGGTCATTGCAGTTAATGATACTGCGAAAGCTTCCTCTGCCTCCATGCTTGATTCTGGCAAGTTTGTACTATTCGACAATAATAACATGATCATATGGCAGAGTTTCGATTACCCAACGGATACTTTGTTAGGGGGTCAATCTCTTCCTAATGGACATCAACTGGTCTCTAGTTCATCGCAAAACAACCACTCAAGTGGACGGTATCGTCTCAAGATGCAGGATGATGGAAATCTTGTTCTGTATCCAGTAGACACAAGTGACACATCAGCGGATGCTTACTGGGCCTCCCAAACTTCCAATTTTGGTTTCGGAACTCATCTTTATCTCAACCAAACAGGTTCACTGCAGATTATGAGTGATGGGGGGCTTTTGCAGACTGTCAATGTTGAGTCATCTTTGGCTAACAATGGGGACCGGATCACTTATCGTGCAACCTTGGATCCTGATGGGATATTTCGCCTGTATGCGCATTTTAACAATGGCAGTAGCCCAACTGTTTGGCAGGCGGGGACAGAATATTCATGTGGACTAAAAGGTTCTTGTGGCCTTAACACCTTCTGCACACTCAATGACATGCAACCAGAGTGCATGTGTATTCCAGGTTTTGAACGACAATATCCAACCAATTCCACTCTAGACTGCAATAGGATATTTCCGAAAGAAGATTGTACTGGGGAGAATGAGAAAGATAGCGCAACCTCCTATGACATGATGCCTTTGAACAATAATATTATATGGTCGGATAATCCTTATTTCAAGGCTGAAAAAAGGACACAAGAAGATTGCTTGGCTGCTTGTTTGGCTGATTGCAATTGTGAGGCTATATTTTATGACAATAGGGAACGAAGCTGCATGAAACAGAGGCTGCCTTTGAGATATCTCCGTAGGCCAAAGGAAGATGAAGTTGGCGCTGGCGCCCTGCTATTCTTGAAGGTAGGAAACAGGACCCTCGAGAACGGGACTGGGAATGATAATCCGATCAAGATTACAAGTAACAAAGCAACAGTGCACATTATTGTCATTACATCCGTATTTTCTCTGCTTTTATGTTCAACCATTCTCATCTCCATTCATTACATGTACAAGATTCGAATATTGAGGTATAAAAGGCTGATGGAGACTCAGAACTTGGGCCTCAATGAAGACGTGACTCTCAGAAGATTTTCATACAGCGAGCTGAAAAGAGCAACAAATAATTTCAAACAAGAATTGGGTAAAGGATCTTTTGGAGCAGTTTACAAGGGGGCTTTGCACAAAGGTAGGAGGTTGATTGCAGTGAAGAGACTAGAGAAGTTAGTGGAAGAAGGAGAAAGGGAGTTTCAAGCAGAAATGAGAGCCATTGGAAAAACCCACCACAGGAACCTAGTTCGCTTGTTGGGTTTCTGTGCCGAGGGTTCTAAAAGGCTTCTGGTTTATGAGTACATGCCCAACGGTTCCCTTGGAAACCTTATCTTTGGGGCTCACAGTCAGAGACGTCCAGAGTGGGATGAGAGAGTAAGGATAGCAGTGGAGATAGCAAGAGGGATCCTGTATCTCCATGAAGAGTGTGAGGCACCAATCATTCATTGTGACATAAAGCCTCAAAACATTTTGATGGATGAGTTTTGGACTGCCAAGATATCTGATTTCGGGCTAGCCAAACTTCTCATGCCTGATCAAACCAGAACATTCACAGGGGCTAGAGGGACAAGAGGGTATGTGGCCCCGGAGTGGCACAAGAACAGCCCAATATCTGTCAAGGCTGATGTTTATAGCTACGGAATAGTGCTGTTGGAAATTTTATGTTGCAGACGAAACATCGAAGTTCGTGTCTCACAACCTGAGGCGGCTCTTCTCTCCAACTGGGCTTATAAGTGTTTTGTTACCGGACAGCTTAATAAGCTTTTCCTTTGGGAAGCTGTGGATAAAACTGTCGTGGAAAACATGGTTAAGGTGGCACTTTGGTGTGTCCAAGATGAACCTGCTCTGCGCCCAACAATGAAGAGTGTGGTGTTGATGTTAGAAGGGATCACCGATATAGCAATTCCTCCTTGTCCCAATTCACAAATATTCAATAACAATCGAGAGTTGCATGATTAAATCAACTGAAGAGTTGCAGCTTATCAACAGTTGTTCCAAATCATGCCAGTTGCAGGGTTTTCAGTTAATTTGTTTGTGTTCCATTACGTACTATTGTATTCCTTTCTATTTTAAGCGTATTTTGAGTGCTGTTAAGGTAAAGTAAGGTAGAAGCCACGAGCTGAAGTACTTATTTCCCTTGTTAATTCATGTTTGAGCAGTAGATAGTTTACTTAAAGCTTCAATTTGAGTGAAACAAGAATAATTCACAAATATACTCTAATATAAACAAAAAAGAAAAGGCAACGATTAACAAAGTCATTGGTTTTGTTCTTTGAAAAAAAAAAAAGAAGGGAAAAATACTCCTTTTAATTTGTTTAGAATATTTGTGATTTTCACACAAACCACTGTATGAATTGATCAAGTTCCGGTATTGAGTCGGTGATATACGGATCTAATATTTTGAGAAAATAGGTTATATACTAACAGTATAAAGTAATTTTAGACCGTCATTCAATCACAAATTATTATGTATAGTAAGTTTGTTAACTTTTACAATAATTATCTTAAAAATCATACAAATGATAATTTTTAATTAATTGACAGTATAAAACTTTTTACAGTAAAAGTGCATAGCCTTTATACTATAATATTTTTATAAGCACCATGCGGTATGAATTTGGGTAAATATCGGTGCTGAAATATGGTAACTTTTAAAGTTAATTAAAGATACAGATGCGCTAATATGAGTCTTAAATATTATGCGAGTTTAACGGTCATACATTGTTAGTATAAAAAATTTTATACTGTCAATCAATCAGAAATCACAATTGATATAACTTTTAAAGTATTTATTATAAAAGTCATTGAATTTACAATAAATGATGGTTTGTGATTAGATGACAGTGTAAAACTATTTTACACTATTAGTATATGACCTGTTTTCTCATATTATAAATATAGAATATGAAATATTTATAGATTATTGTAAAAACATATACATGATAAAAGAAAGAGTTTAATGGTTGTGCACCATGAGTGTAAAAAGTTTTACATTGTCAATCAATTACAAATCATTATTAGTATGACTTTTATGGTAATTATTCTAAAAGTTAACAAATTTATCATACATGGTGATTTATGATTGAATGACAATGTAAAACTGTTTTACACTTTCAGTATATAACTCATTTTCTTTAAAAGAAATTAACAAATTTACATTTCACGTCTCATAAGTAAAATTGAACGGTATCATTAAATAAAGAAAGAAACATTGACAAGTTGAGAGGAAGGCATAAGAAAATAAATTTATTTAAAAACCTATCTTTTTTTAGGAAAAAAATGGTATAGCTAGTACTTAAGACATCAAAATATGCTTGAATCCACACTTTTTTTTTATACACCTGACCACTTAGGGTCTGTTTGGTGGTTAGGATAAGATAGGGTATGATAGGATATGACAGTAAGATAAAAACAAGATAAGATAAGAGCAGAATAAACTATAATTTTATTTAATATTTGATGCACACTAGATAACAAATTAGATAATGATAGGATAAAATATAAAACATGTTCAAATGACAAAATTACTATTTTGTTAAAATTACATATAATTTTCTAGAAAGTAACTTTTTATTTAATTTTTAATTTTTACAAAAATATAATTTTAACTAAAGTATACAATATTATTTTTTATTTATGTAATTACTTTTCTTAAAATTATAAAAAAAGATAAATAAAAATTTTTAAATTATAATTATTATTTAAATATTTTTCTTTAAAATATTTAAATATTAATTATTTAATTTTAATATTTTAATTAATAATATACTTATAATAAAAATATATAATGAATATAATATATAGTGATATATATTAATTTATATAATATTACTATATATTATATATATTTTGATATTATATATAAATCTTATATATATTTTTCATAATAATATTATATCTGTTTATATATATTTATATATAATATTTATTATAATATAACTATCTGTCTATTTATTTATTTATCTATCTATCTCTCTCTCTCTCTCTCTCTATATATATATTTATTTATTTATTTATTTATTTATTTATTTGTATATATATAATATTTTTTTATAGTATTCAACATATTACATAATATATAGAGAGAGAGAAAAAAGAGAGCTTATCTTTTCATGTTATTTTCTAACTTAATTCCTCCTCTCAAGATAAAAATACACCAGAACAATAGGATAGGATAAGAGACAGGATAGTGTTATCATATCCTGTTGATGCAACAAATAACAAATTACAATAGAATAGAATAGTTATTATATTCTATCTTATCATATCCTGACTACCAAACGGACCCTTAGTCTCATTAGAATCATATCATGCGTAAATTTATTTTTAAAAAAATTATTTTAATAAGTATTTAGGTATACCTAACGTATCCGATATCTGATACGTACTGAGTACACGTATGTTTCACAAAATAAAGTAGTTATACTTCAAGGATAAGCATAATCACAAAAATGCAATTTAGAATTACAAATGTTCCGCAAGATATTTATATGCATGCAATAAGTGTCCACCTTTATATTCATTAAACACAATGACTCAAGTCTGTCCACGTTTGTGGAAATTGAAGATTGCTGATTTGGTCACAGACACCATTTAAGCGTGAACTTCACGCAAACTTATTTCTTACTCATCAGTCACTAGATGCTAGATAGAGTAGTTGAAACTTAGCTTAATTAATTAAGTGCAATGCTAGTAATGTAATATAATATTTTTTAATACACTCTTTTAAATATAGTATTTTTTATTTTTGATTAAAATTTATTAAAAACTATGAAAAGAGTTTTACTCATAATTTTATAGTTTTTAAAAAAATTTAACCAATAATATAAACTATATTAAAGAATGTATTACTAGCTTCAACCTATAGTTAAACTTCACCTTGTGCCACAACAGTACATTGTAGACCCTTGAGGTTCAGAAAATTGATAGCTTCAAAATTATTGGCGGATTCAGAGGTGAGTTACACAGCAATAAATAAAATGAAAATGAAAGTTTTCAAATTGACAACTTAATACTTATGGTTTATCTTTGGGTGGAGGCTACGGTAGGAGCCTTAGAACATTTTCAATGGAAGAATCAATTTTGGGTTCTTAAAATTATTTTTTGTGGATCCTACAGTGCCATGTAAAATTAATAACTTTCATCATTTTTTGGTCTTCAATTGTAGAATTCAATTTGGGTTCTTAACTTATTTTTTATGGGTCTCACAATGGATCCCACATTTTTATATACTTATATAAAATGGTTATTATTGAAAATTAAAATAATTATTTATATAAATTTTAATTAAAATAAAAATAAAAAATATTATTAATTAAATTAAATTAAATATGTAAAAGAAAAAATCAAAAATATTATAAATTTAATTTATTTAATTAATTAATGACGAAATACAGAACATTAGATAAATATAAAAATTACATTTCGTTATTTCTATGTCCGAAACATTCCTAAATATGCTCTACTAAGTCTGCTTGAAGTTGTTGATGAATAGTCTTTCACGAAGATGTGCTCTCGTTTGCAGGTATGTTGTGAAATCAGGATGAGAACCATTAGATACTTCACCTGTTGAGATGTCATTATCTTGATGATCATAATCAATATGACCACCATATGTATGTCTTTCATCTTCAACAATCATTTTATGCAAGATGATGTATGTAGACATTATATGCTTAATTGTATCCATGTGCCAAGCACGCGCTAGACCACGTATAATTGCAAATCGAGATTGAAGCACGCTAAATACCCGTTCCACATCCTTTCTTGCTGAATCTTGATGTTGGGCAAATAATTTTCTTTTTTCTCCTTGCGGCATTGGGATGGTCTTGACAAACGTAACCCACTCTGGATAAATACCATCTGTAAGATAGTACCCCATATTGCTAGGGTTCTATTAACTGTAAATTGCAGGGCCGGAGCTTGTCATTGCAAAACGTCATTAAACACATTAGATTGGGTTAACATGTTAATGTCATTGTTTGAACCCGCAATTCCAAAAAATGCATGCCAAATCCACAAGTCTTATGATGCCACTGCTTCAAGCATGATTGTTGGTTTGGCATGATCACCCCGAGAAAATTGGCCTTTCCATGCAACCGGACAATTTTTCCATTCCCAGTGCATATAATCGATAGAACCTAACATACCTACATACCTGGAAAGCCACTTGCCTCCCCCATTTGTAGTAGGCATTCAATGTCATTATTGTTAGGCGTTCTCAAGTACTCAACCCCAAATATCTCGTTCACACCCTTTACAAATCTTTCTAAACATTCTACTGTTGTGCTTTCACCAATTCTAACATAGTCTTCTACACTATCAGCAAATGATCTATATGCCAATATACGAATAACAACAGTGCATTTTTGCAAATGGTGAGAGACTCATTCTACCAACTACGTCAACCCTCATCCGAAAATATTCATCATAGTTGCCAAGAGTAGCTACAATTTGAAGGAACACATGCCTTCACATTCGAAACCTTCGTCAAAATTAAGCCTCTATGTAAACCAGATTTTCAAAGAAGTAGTCATTGAATAATCAATTATGCTGTTCTTCACGATTCCGATCTATTACCATTCTTGTGCATGTGTGCCTAGTGGAGTTGTTGGCTTGTCGTTGCCTTCGCCTCTCTAGTATTTGCCTCATATATCTTTATTCGGTGTCGTCTATAATTTCTTCTTCCATGAGTTGCCACTCGAGCATATCGTAGTTATATGAATTGTTTGGATCCATTAGATGGTTAGTAAATTTAAGTAAGAAGAGAAGATTGTAGAAATGATGGGAATGAAATTTTGCTTGTAAGTGTAAAGTATATATAACATAAAACATAACGACTAGTTTGAATAATGGATTTTAAAAATGCCAAATGTAAATAATGATAAATACAACAGCTAATTTGAGAAATGACTAGTACAATAAAAACTAACTTAAATGCTTATCTTTAATCATATTACATAACTTTTCATGATCTTTGCATTGTCTCTTTGTTAGCCTATATGTGTCCATGAAGAGAATCTTCATCTCCTCTAACTTATTTTGCTCATTTCTAGCTCAAACCAAGTCTGCTATAACAGTCATTCTTTATTGATGTTGCTTTGTCATCATAAAGTTTCGACAACTTTTGCTTTGTTCTTCCTTTTTGCTGCCTTTGTTCCTATTAGGCGAACGAAAGGTGATGCAGGCTTGTATTCTTGACTTATTGGTGTCTTTAGGTTAGAGGATGATGAGTACGTACCAGAAGCAGAATTCTTTTGCGTTTTTGAAGAATTTTCATTTGATTCTGCTTTTCATTTAGATTCATCTTTCAATAATAGCCATGTATGCTCAAATCTAAATTGGTCACCTACATCTTGAGAAAAAATAATATATGCGTTTACGATGACATCTTTTGTTGAGCTCCCGCTTTTCTTCCTTTGAGCAGCTTGTTTGTAACACCCTACAAACTTTTGCATAGCACCATTGATTTTATGCCACTGAGGCTTTAGTAAAACAATTTCTCTTTCTTGTAAATGTCATCGAAAGTTGTTGTAATTTTCTTTGATTCTTAACCAAAAACTCTCTCCTTTTTGGTTAATGCCTAAGACAACATCCTTTGAAATGTTGAGCAATGCTTGAATGAGAAGTGTGTCATCTTCCATTGTAAACTTGACTCGCAATTTTTTTTTGACTAGAATTCTCTCCTTCGTCATCAAGTGTAATGTTTTCTAGGCCAACTTGGGTAGAAAATTGTGGAACTTGCAATTCAAGTTTTTCATTAGTTGATTCTACACCACTATTAGTCATTGAAGGCCTATAAAACATGGGAAAAAATGGAAGATTTTGAGAATTTTGTGGATTCAATGATGGGTTATTTGATGGTGGAGGAAACATAGGAAAAAATGGAGGATTTTGAAAATTTTCACTACTAGTAGAATTTTGTAGATACAATGATGGGTTATTTGATGGTGGTGGAAACATGGAAAAAAATGGACGATTTTGAGAATTTTCGCTATTAGGAGGAAATTGATAATTTGGCATAAAATTGTAATAAGGGTAGAAATTAAATTGATTGGAATCCATTTAGCCAAAAAGAAATAAACTTAGAATTCAAATTGAGAAGTTGAGAATGAGATTAAGGAATGTTGTGTAAAGTATGATGACCAATAACATTATATATAGCATTTCACATGTCCAAATTCTGTAATGTTTTAATATGAAAAAATTGTAAAAAAAAAAATAAATAACCTGACAGTGCTAACATCCTAGCAAACAGTAAAAAAAAAAAAAAACCGTAATTATCTCTCATTTCATAGCAAACGTTTAAAATCATAGCTATTTAACGTTACAAAATTTGACTTTTTCGTTTGTGATTCACAACAAACAGTAAAAAAAAAAAAAACCCAAAGAAAAAATTTATCTCCCTTTTCCTGATACCCCCCACCACACCCTTCTCCTCTTCCATTTCATTTCTTCTTCACGCATCTTCCTCACCCCCACACAACACGCCAACCTCTTCCTCTTCCCCCTACTTATCCCTTCACAACATGCCCACTCCTTCCTCCTCCCCCTACCTTCTGCCCTTCTCCATTGCTGCGCCCCTCCACAAACCCATCCTTCCACCTCTTTCTCTGTCGTAATTCCACCTTCTCCACCGTCGCGCCCCTCCATAAACCCACCCTTCGACCTCCTTCTGCATTGCGGCTCCACCTTCTTTGCTGCCGCCTCCTTCTACAAACCCTGCCTTCAACCTCCCTTTCTGTCACAGATCCACTTTTCGACAAGCCCCTTCCAAACGGTTTGCTCGAGTGGTGGTGCTTCCAAACAGCGTCGGTGGTCTAGATCCGGGAGTGATGGTGCATCCAAATGTCGATTGGGGTTTTTCTAGCCATGAACACTGATATTTGGGATTTTTTAATTTTACTTGTTTTATAGAATTTGTTGTCATGCTCTGTTCATGATGAATTGTTAAATTTTTTATTTTGATTGTGGATTTCTTTTGTATAATTTCTCATTTCATAAATCTCTTTAATCTGGATTCTGCGTCTGTTGTTGGACCATTGTTTTCCTTCTTCAATCAGTTGAAGAGTAACATTAAAAAATGTATTTTTTAATTTCTAAGAATGAGTTCTACGGGTTCTTGTGTAAGAACAGTTCTTACATTGCGGAGGACACGTTGGAATGCTCCAATGGTAAATTTTTTAAAAACCGGTTCTTATGTATAAAGAATTGTGTCCGCAACCACTGTTGGAGATGGCCTTAGAATTGTTTCTAACAGTGGAAAGGTGGTTTTTGTTTGTTAGATGTTATGGTTTTAAAATTAATGGTTGAATTTTTTTTTCTTTTTTTTCCCTATCTTTTCAAATCCCTCTCTCTCACCCCCACTGGCTTGCCCTTAACAGCATCGTCCTTGTCGCCGTCCTCATCTTCATCCTCACCACCGACGTCAACAACGACCCACCACCACAATGAGAAAACGAAATCGCTAATTGACATGAAAAGGTTCATCGGAGGTTGAGGGTTTTGTCCAGGGTTCTTGTGTTATTGTGTTATTGTTTGATTTGTTGTTGTGTTTTATTCGGGATTCGCTCTGTTTCGCTCTCCACCTCTTCCCATTCATTCTTCTCGTTTTCATCCTTTTCTCGTCCTCGCTCGAAGGATTGTGGTTCTCTCACATTTCTCACCTGTTTCTAAATCAGGTTTCCCCTGGCTCTTTATTTCTAATTACTTCTCATTGTTTCTTGAATTTGAGCTTGTTTGCATAGCGAAGAGCGGAGGTTCGTGTTTCGAGCGGAGGATACAAAACAATGTGTCCATTGGAGGGATATTCTGACGCAACGGCTCTAGCATCTTTGTCCTCTCTCCAATGCTTGCGGTCTTTTCCTTGCATTTCTCGCCTGTTTCTAAATCAGGTTTCGCCTCTCTCTTTCTCTTTAATTATTGCGCGTGCTTCTGATGGTTTATTGAATTTGAGCTTGTTTACATGAATCGCACACTCGATTTTTAATGAAGAGCGGAAGTTCGCGTTTCGAGTGGAGGATAGGGAACAATGTTGCTGCCAAGGGGATATTACGACACGGTAGCTCTGGCGCCTGAAGTGTTAGATGGGGTGTGGGGGTAAATTAGAAAAGATAGGGGAGAAAAAAAGAAAGATAAAATCTCTGTCATTTATTTAAAAAATAATATATCTAATGATTAAAAGTGTGTTTCTCACTGGAGAAGATATTTTTAGGTCTCTCATCCTAGCTTCTGCTCTATCTTTGTTCATATGATGAATAAGGGTGTTTGGATGTCTTTTCAAAGAGTTTAAAAATATTTTTATTTTCAAAGTAATAAATTATTTCTATTTTATTTTATACATAAGAATTCAAAAATATGCATTAAATTTCTTAAAAGTATATTCTGAACTTTTATCCACACATAGCATAGGACACCTTACTCTCAAATATTAATTTCACTAGAGAATTTAGTTGCTTATACACCATAACCACTCAAAAATTCTAGCGCTATTGTATTTACAATAATTATAAATTCTCCTATAACACTTTCTTAGGCTTAAATATGTTTTTGGTCCTGTAATATATTATTTTTTTGGTTTTGGTTCTTATAAAAATATGTTTTTGAAAATGGTCTTTGTAAAATTCTTTTTTTTTATTTTGGTTCCTATTATTTTGTTTTAGTCATTGTAATATATTTATTTTTTTGTTTTTGTCCTTGTACTATATAAATTATTTGTTTTTAGTCCTTATCAAATTTTTTTCAAAAGAACTAATTCAAAATGAACAAAATATTATAAGGACTTAAATGAAAAAGATAGATTACAGGGACCAAAAGCATATTTAAAAACTAAAAAAAGATAGATAGAACAAATAAAAGGACCAAAACTAAAAAAAATAAATTTTATAAGGACTATTTTAAAAAAAAAAAATTTACAGGGATCAAAAACAAAAAAGTGATACTTTACAAGGACCAAAAGCATATTTAAACCCACCCTCTTACTAATAATCATCCTATTTCCTTTATTATTAAATGCATTTTATATTGTAGGATGTAAGATGATGTAACATTACTCTTGCATTTGCTTGTTTTCTTATGTTAACTACATTAAGAACGTGTTTGGTATGTTAAATAATTTAACTTATTTAACTAGTTTATAAGTTTATTTGACTAAATTAAGATGTTTGGTAAATATGTTTTTTCATTAGCTTATAAGTTATACTTTATTTCAGTAGCTCATATATTTTTTTACTTTCATTTTTATTCTCATTATTTTAATACACTTTTTTAACTTCCTACTATTTTTATAATCATTTTTACGTTATACTCTCTAACTATTTTAATATAATAATATATTCAATCCTTAAAAAAGTTAATAATAATTTAAAATTAATGAAAAAAATAAGACTATAATTACTTAAAATATATTTAAAACTATAGTCACCTAAAAATATTTTTAATTTACAAAACAAAATAGAATTTATATAAAATTATATAATATGTCATTTTATGTTATTTTACATTTATTAGTTACTTCAATATCTAATTTTATAAAATATTCCTATTTCAGTAGGCTAGCTTACAATCTTTTTAATAATAACCTATAAAGTGTGTTTGACAAAACTAGCAAATAAATTGAAAGCTAAAAAAATAGTTATCAATTGAAAAGTTAATTTTAGCTAAAAACTTAAAGCTAAAGCAATTTAATTGAATTGAAATTGGGTGTAGTTGTTGAACTAGCAAAAAAATGTAAAATAATGTAAAAGGACATAATTAATTATTTGGCCAAAACTTGAAATTCGATAACTATATATTTTCAAATAATTATAATTTTTATATTTGAATTTATTTCAAATCATTTATCATCTAAAAATTAGGATAATGATTTTTTAAATTGTATTCTCATTTATACACTGATACCTCTTAAGATTTTTTCAGATTGCATACGATATCTCCTCTTTTTTATCCCTACACTAACTCCCTTAATTATTTGAAAAACATTACATTGTGTATTCCTGTAAAAGAGAAGGTTGTAAACATTAAAAAAAAAGAAAAATTTATGTGCAATCTAAAAAACCTTTAGGAGTATTAGTACAATTTACTCTAAATAAAAAGGACTGAATTGAGTGTTGATTGATAAACATCTAATCTTTTTTTTTTTTTTGAAGTCGACATCTAATCATCATTACTATCATTCAATTTGATTGAACTAATAAATTATTATTTAAATACTGATACTATATTAACAATAAATAAATATAAAATTAATTTATGTTAATTATTTTATTTTTGTAAGGATGGGTATTAGGAATTAAATCTTATTAAGTTTTAATTATTTTATCACTACTACGATATTTAATTTGATTAAGTTAATTATGAGAACCATTAGTTTTGGGTTTTTAACTTATTTTGTGTATAAAAGAGAATTTAGGCTATTCACCAAAAAATTAAAAGAATTCAAGCCCAACACTCATTGGTTTAGGGAAGAGAGCAAAGGATTGTTTTCGATTATGTTGCCTAATAATCAAAATTGGGCTGGAGCCGATTACTGTGTCTATGAACTAAGGGCCTGTTTGGTGGCCAAAATATGATAGGATAGGATAGGATAACTAGACTATGCTATTGTAATCTGTCATTTGCTTGGTCAGTAGGATATGATAATGCTATCTTATCTTTTATTCTATCATGTTGTTTCGGTATATTTCTTATCTTAAGGAAGGAGCTAGGTTAAGAAGCAATAGAATAGGATAAATTCTGTGTGTGTGTATATATATAACAAAATATATATAATAAATATGATATATAGTAATATATATTAATTTATATATAATAATAATAATTTTGACATGTAAATTTAAAGTATATTATTAATTAAAATATTAAAAACTAAATAATTACTATTTAAATATTTTTTAAATAAAATTATTTGAATAATAATTATAATTTTAAAAATCTTATATAATTTTTTTATAATTTTAAAAAAGTAACTACATAAATAAAAAATAATATTGTATAGTTTAGTTAAAATTGTAAATTTTTTGTAAAAAAACAAAAAAAATTAAAGTAAAAGTTACTTTTAGAAATTATATGTAATTTTATAAAACATTAATTTTTTCATTTGAACAAAATTTATATTTTATCCTATTGTTATTTGGTTTATTATTTGGTGAGCACACACCAAACATTAAATAAGATTATAACTTATCTTATTTTTATCCTGTTTTTATATTATATCTTATTCTGACCAGCAAACCAGCCTAAAGAAACAAAATAAAGAGAAATAAAACACGGAAAAAGGAAAACAAAAGCCTATGAGTCGTGCTCAACTTTCCCGAATCTAAGAAAGCATAAGCGAGAACGAGTCCCTATCATCTCATCCATGGGCCATTGAATAAGACAATAACAACCAGAAAATAAGTCAAAGAAAAAGCAAGGACTAGGTTGAGCTTAATGTTCGTCCTCTGTAGATGGAAATCGGGCCAAGTCGCATCCAAACCCAACAAACATTGGAACAAAATATAGAACAATTTTATTTGCACCTTTTTTTTTTCTTCACGCCCCTCTGCATTTTGTATTTTTCCAAAACTATTCTTCTCGAAAACTAATTTTTAGAATGTATATTTAACAATATGTAAATGTTTGGAATTTAGTTTTCGGAATGTTAGAAACATAATTACATTCCAAAATTTAGTTTTAGAATAGTTAAAACTTATTACATTTCAAAACTTAGTTATAGAATGTTATAAAATTTCAACTATTCTGAAAGCTAAAATTCAAACAGGCCCCTAGTGGATAAATGTAAAATAACAAAGGACATAATTAATTATTTTGCCAGCACACGAAATTTAGTAACTATATATTTTCAAATAATTATATTTTTATTTATTTTAAATCATTTATCATCTTAAAAATTAGGAAAATAATATTTTAAATTGTATTCTCTTTTAAAAGTATTTTAATTAAATAAAAGAGATAATATAAATAAATTTGTATTATTATTTTGATGATTTTATGTTATAGAAAGATGAGATTTGATAATTTTATTGAATCCTTCTCAAGAGATTAACAACCTATTACTTTAGGAAGAAACTAGCATGGTACCCGTGCATTCGCACGAATCACTCATTTTTACACATGTTCAAAATACACATATTTATAAAATTATTTTTGTTTTAAATTGAGACAAACATAATTAACTTTTAAGTTCTCCAAAACTGCAAAAAGAGTGAGAATATTCAAGCAAAGAAAATAACTCAACCAAATTTCAACTAATTAGGCTATTTAAATCATGTATAAGATATTTGAAAATTGAGCCCATTGACTTGAATAAATTTAACAATATTTTTTTAAACTTTACTTAAATTTAAAACACTTTTTTTATGAGCTACTTAAATTTAAAACTATTCATTTGTTGAGACTTAAATTTTTACACACACACGCACAAACATATATATATATATATATATATATATATATATATATATATGCATATATATATATATATAATTGAAATATATTTAAATTCATTTGTTGAGACTCGGTCATGCAAAAACTCATTTGGTTGTGCAAAAATTCATTTGGCTATGAACAAACTCAGCGAGTTATTTTTACCTGTGCGAAAACTAAAAAATATAAAAATTGTCTATATATATATATTTCTTTTATTTAAAAGATATAAGGAAAATCTACGAGCAAAAATCACAAACCCTAAATAATGTTTATTTTTGTTCAATTATTTTTTCACATTTGTTTTAAGAAATAGTTATCTTCACAAAAATAGTGAATCTCAATTTCTTTTGAAATTTGAAAATAGTTTGATTTCTTTTAGGGAGATAAAATAGACAAACATCTTGTTATGATTCTTCTAATTCTTTGGCATGTTTCCAAATTAAAAAAAAATATGTATGTATCTTCAACTTCGATAAAAACTGAAATATATATTCAGAATGTTAAAAATTAAAAATTAGCAATGAGCTTCAATTTTTTTAATGATAAAAGATTGCAATTTCTAGAACTATATCAGATAGGAAAATTCTAAGTGAATTTCTAGAACCTCCAATTCCCGCACATATATAATATATATAGTACTCATAGATTTATAAAATTTAAATATCCTAAAAATTAATCTAAAAATGCATAAATTTTTTAAAATGAAAGATATCAAAGTTTACATATTAAAAGGATTATTACTAGTTATGCCTTATTTTTTATTTAAAAATAAAAGTTGACATTAATTAGAAGCTTTTGTATAGACAATAAGTTTAATATGAAGCAAGCCCTTCAAAAGTTTGGTAAAATATTTCAAAACACAATCAAAGTCAATTTACTGTAGTAATATTGATTTAGTAAATTGATATTATATATATAATAAATCAGTGAAAAAATAATGACATTTCAAGCAGCTAATAAAATGGTGTTCGATTGTAAAAAATATAAAACAAAAACATTCATTTCAATGTGCCCGACAACATTAGAGATGCAACATTTTGCACTCCTAGATGCCTGAGAATTATAGTCTTCTACATAGGTTATAAGGAGAAGGCAATCCAACCAGTGAGTCTTTTACCATTCATGAATAACCTGCCATCAAAGGGAAAGTAGTCATTCTTTATTAAGAGCTTCAGATTAGTGAGACGACATGCATATTTGAATGTGATAATTGCTTTTTGTTGCAAGGCAAATGGGAAAAATAAAAGGCATTCAAGCATCGTCCCTCTAGAAAAAGAGGACAATTGACAGTTCATACAATTTTAAACTCAATTTTTTAAGCTGTATGTCATAATTTTACCAACTTTGCATAACTAAAATACTCCAAAACTGAATACCAAAAAAAAAAAAAAACTCCAAAACTCTTATTAAAAATGAAATCATATTAGTATCTAGAAACCAAAACATATCACGACTACTTTTAGCAATGTATAAATATAAGATTGTTTGATATAAAATACTTTAGAACCAAATGTTTATAGAAAAAAAGGGATAGGCCAATGGCAAACAAACCTTGTTCCTCTTCAGTAAACTTTCACATGTTGCATCTTAGCTGCAAAGCCAAAAGGTTTTGGCAACACACATAAAAATGGGTGCCAATTAGCAGGAAGTTTGATGAATGGCCTACAACTAAAGCAAGAATTTTTGTGCCTAGTTAACAACATCAGAGATTATAAACCAGCAATAAAGAAAAAGAAATCAATATCATTTTGTTACATTCAACAGCAAATGAAGTAGCACGATATTGAAAATTAAATAAATAAATGAACAGAAAAATATAATTTATAAAGTTTTTTTTTCCCAATATCAGTAGGAAATAAGTAAATAAAAAATAAATTTATTAAAAAAAAGGCTAATTTGACAGGCAACTATTATATCAGTAGAAAATATCTAAGTTAATATAGCAAGTGGCTAAAATTTTCCAAAAATATGAACAGAAAATATAATTTATAAAGCTTTTTTCCTTTTCGAAAACTCTCATATGCAACTACACAATAAAAACATTGGAGACAGTATTAAGAATACCCCTAGCCCTCAGCCTCTGCTTTGTGTATTCGGGAAATTCTATAGCTGCATGTTTTTGAACATCTATCAAGTATAGATATCTTTTTGACTGAAAGCATTACTATCTACTCCACAATTTCAGAAGCAACAAAGTCAGGAGAGTCAATCTAAATCCCTTAAATCAGGGGATTTATTTAAAAAGTATTTAGGCACTTTTTATTCCTTTTTTTATTATTATTAAGATTGATTCTATTTCCTTTTTTATTAGGATTGATTTTGTTTACTTTTAGGATTGGTTGTCTCCTTTTTTACTTTATTGTATCACTTTATATATTTGGTGTACTATCTCATTGAATAAAGGATAGAAACAATTTTGCTTTCATCTTATTCTTCACATGGGATCAAGAGCCCTAAGGTTTATCCCTAAGGTTTATCAGTGGGGTCTCTAGTTCCTGTTCTCACCTACGCAGCCTTTATTGCTGCAACTCTCTCTTTCACACGCTAGGGCAGTCTTCATTGCTGCACCCGTTTCTGTTAAACAGCCTTATTGCTGTGCCCTGATCTACCTAAAGGCATCCTTAATTGTTGCATAATTCCATATTTACATAAAGCAAATCTGCACTGCCTTCCTTACTGTTGCGTGTTCATTGATTTCTAGGTGTTTTTCCTTATCACCATGTTAGAAGCAGAAATAGAAACCAAAGTGACTAGCAACCCTAATTCACCTGCTAGATCTTGCTCTTTGACACTTTAAGGTACTCCTCTTTGCATGAATGTCTCATCTTGTGTCACCTCTTGGGTAATTGATTTAGGTGCAACAGATCTTATGAATCTTATAACACAATTTTTCTATTCCTATAATCCTTGTCCAAGTGATAGGAAAATTGTTGTAGCAAATAGGCCTGTTGCTATTGTTGCAGGTGTTGGAGACATATACATCACTCCTACACTTACTCTGAAAGATGTTCTCCATGTGCCAAAATTATCAACCAATCTTGTTTCTATTAAGAAGCTTACTAATGATCTCAATTGTTATGCTACGTTCTTTCCTTCCTATTGTGCTCTCCAAGAGCTGGGATTGGGGAACAAGATTGGACTTGCTAAGGAGAAAAATGGCCTTTACCACCTTGAAGCCCTTGACTTCAAGAAAAAAAAATCTACCTTTGTCTTTTCTTAGTTCTTCAAATAAGGATGCTGTTTGGCTGCACCATCTTCGTTTCAGACATCCATCATTCAATGTCCTAAAATTGATGTTTCCTCAATTGTTTCAAGGATTAGATGTCACTAAATTTCATTGTGAAGTATATGAGTTGACTAAGCACAAACGACTTTTCCTTCTAGCAATAAAAGAAGTTCCCATCCTTTTGACTTAGTACACAGTGATGTTTGGGGACCTTCTACTTGCACTTGGGTTACAAGGATTACCTTACTCAAACAAAAATATGATGTAAGCATTATAATTCCTAACTTCCACTCAATGGTTTAGACTCAATTTGGGGCCAAAATTAAAAAATTTAGAACTGACAATGCTAGAGGTTACTTTAATCATTTGCTATCTACATACTTCATTTCACAAGGCATCATCCATGATTCATCACGTGTTAATACACCCCAACAAAATGGGGTAGTTGAGAGGAAGAATGGCCACTTACTCAATACCACTTGTGCTTTATTATTTTAACGAGATGCGCCCAAATCTTACTGGGGAAAAGCTGCACTTACAGCCTCATATGTGATAAACTGATTATCGACACAGATTCTTGACAACAAAAGCCTCGTTGAAGTCCTCAATAAATTTTATCCTCATTTTAGGACCTCTAATGGTCTAATACCTAGGATATTTGGGTGTACAGCCTTTGTCCATGTTCATAAACAACATAAAGACAAACTTTAATCCATGAGCTGTAAGGTGTGTATTCTGTGGCTATTCACCCACTCAAAAGGGTTATAAATGCTACAATCCATCATCAAAGAAGTGGTATATATATCTGCAGATTTAACATTTTCAGAACACAAACCTTTCTTCTCCAAGTCCTCTATTCAATGGGAGATTTCAATGATGGAAGATAGTCCTTGTGAGTCCTTTGAACTTCCAAAATTTCCAGCCCCTATGTGTACTGTTCATGAAGTCCCTAATTCTGAAAAGGCTCCCAATTCTGTTGTAAAAAATTCTAATATTGATCTAAATTTAAATTCTGATCCACCAAATATTGATTCTGGTACAGTCCCAGCATGTGTGTCTTAAAATTTTCCAAGATTTTCTTAGGTTTACTCAAGGAGGAAAATTATTCTTGAACAGACAAGAGTTCAGGAGTGCAACTCAGATTCTGGAAATATAAAGGAGGCTAATACTGAACCTGAATTAATATTGCCACATGATGTACGACCAGAACCTGAAAGTTGTTCAGTAGATGAATTAGACCTTCCCATTGCTATAAGGAAAGGTACAAGGCAGTGCACAAAATGGTCTCTTTATCCATTATCTCACTATGTCTCTCTTAACAAATTGTCTCTGTCTCATAAATTTTATCGTGAGTTTAAATACTATTGCTATCCCTAATACTGTTTCTGAAGTATTATCAAAGGCGAATGGAAGTAGGCTATGAAAGAGGAAATGAATGCACTAAAGAAGAATAACACATGGGAGGTGGTTGATAAGCCAAAAGGAAAAAACATTGTTGATTGCAAGTGGATATTCACTGTGAAATACAAGGCTGATGGGCTCCCTTGAGAGGTATAAAGCAAGGTTAGTCCCCAAGGGATACACTCAAACCTATGGAGTAGACTACCAAGAGACTTCTGCCCCAGTCGCAAAGATGAATATTGTTAGAATTTTGCTTGCATTAGTTGCCCACTTCAATTGGCAGGTACTACAGTATGATGTGAAGAACGCACTCCTTCATGGTGATATAGATGAAGAAATTTATATGAATATTCCACTCAGATTTGAAGGTGATAGAGGCAGCAAGGTGTCCAAGATTTGAAAGGCTCTTTATGGACTAAAACACTACCCTAGAGCATGGTTTGGGAGATTCACAAAAGCTATGAAGGAGTTTAGGTATAAGCAAAGCCAAGGTGACCACACCCTCTTTATTAAAGTTGCAAAGGAAGTGACTGCACTCCTAGTCTATGTTGACGACATCATTATAACAAGAAATGATGAGAAAAAAGAAAGGTGACTTGAAGCAGAAACTAATCCGAGAATTTGAGATAAAGGAGCTAGGAAAGCTTAAATATTTTCTCAATATTGAAGTTGCTTATTCGAATCAAGGGATCTTTATATCCCAACAAAAATATGTAACAGAATTACTAGCAGAAATGAGGAAGCTTGGATGCAAACTGGTTGCAACCTCTATAGACCAAAATACTAAACTGGGAAAAGCTCAAGAGGAACCAGCTGCTGACAAGCAAATGTATCAAATGTTGGAGAAGAAACTTATATATCTTGCTCACACAAGGCCAAATATAGCATACTCAGTGAATGTGACCAACCAATTTATGCATAATCTGAGAGAATCTCATCTTCAGGATGCATATAGGGTACTGCATTATTTAAAGGGCAGCCCCAAGAAAGGAATTCTATTCAAAAGGTATAGTACCCTAGCTTCGGAAGCTTACGCGAATGCTGACTATGCAGGATCCTTGGTGGATAGAAGATCAATATCTGGTTATTGTACTTTCCTTGGAGGGAATTTAGTAATATGGAGGAGCAAAAAAAAAAACGTAGTACCAAGGTCATCAGCAAAACCTAAATTTAGAGCAATTAATCAAGGGCTATGTGAACTACTATGGCTAAAAATTATTCTAGATGATTTAAGAATTAAATTGAAAGGTCCAATGAAAGACTTTAATATTTGAAAGACTTTATTCAAGAAAAAAATTTCCCTAGGAACTAAATCTGTCATACTTTTGGAGGATCAAAAACATATTTAACCCTTCTTATAAATTATGCAAGCTTTTGCATCTATTTTGCTGCATCAACTTCAACTTCACTGGAACGAACACCACATGCAATGGATGCAGTGGAGCAACTACCATTCATGGTCTACATAAGTACAAAAAAGGTTCAAGTCAATTAAAACTCAACATAATGCAAAAAAGATGTTGAAATTATTAGTAAGAAATAGTTTCCAAGAAAATCTACTTAGGTTGACATAACTGCACTAATGAACTCCAAAGTAAGCAAAATCTTATTTTAGACAGAAATGCATTGCTAGTAAGGCATATAGGAATTATAAAACAAAATTGATGAGCTTTAAAGGCATATAGTAATGCACTAAATTCATTCCACCAATGGAAACAAATTTCAATACAAATTGTTATGTGAAATAACAAATAAAATTGTTATGATAAATAACAAAAATAATTACACACGTACACAAGTTACACCAAGCACGAAAGTAATTATGCATGGATGTCAGTTAAGCATTTCCCCCTTGTTAATCCTTATCCAATAGTTAGGACTTAACAACAATCAGAACTCAAAATGAAACCTAAGCAAACCATAACATAACAGAACCATACAATCGTTCAAACCTTGAAGCAAAACCATTAAGCTTCTTAACTTCCTCCTCAAGAGTTTGCAGAATAAGCAATGCAAGTAGTTGAAATTTACCAGCTGGTGTATCTATTGTTATGAAAAATTGGGAGCCATCAATGGGTGTCTTGCCCAGAATTTGCTATGGATAAGTATGCAAGAAGGGTGAAATATATGAACATTGTCATATTTATGGAAATAAATGGAATATCAATAACAAAAGCACGTAAGCTCACCTGGCCCAATATGCTTCAGGTTGAAGTTTTCATCAGCAAACTTATCACCATAGATTCATTCTCCACCTCTTCCATCACCATGGGTATATCACCCCTTGAACCATAAAGCTTGGTATAATCCTGTGGAATGTGTTCCCTTTATAATGAAGAGGCTACCCACTCCTAAAATGTGATAATTTATAGTTTTCACTACCAAGAGCTTATAATTATTCAAACCAAAGCCTTCACATGAAACCAATATTTGTCTCAATTAGCATTTGTAGCATGAACATAACTATATAAAGCTCCCATAAAGACACACTCCCAATTTTCCTCCGTAGTTTAAACTTCCCAGCAATAACAACAATATAGCAAAGAATCATAAAACGACCTTCAATACACCCACTTTACTCAATAACTATAGCGAGTCTTTTCTGCTTAGCTGTGTTGTCAGTTGCACAAAGGGGTCCAAGGCGTCAAATTTTCTAAGCTTTATTGGAGAACCCACTCAAATCCGATCAGATTTCCCAATCTATTCATCCTGGTCGTGAAACGGGAATATGGAGTGGGGCAAAAAAATTTACATCTCCGGCAAAACAAGAATTTACAAAATTTATAACATCGCCAGCAAATTTGCACCTAGTATATCATAAATATCAACATGTGCCTTCAACTACTTAAACTGATCACCTATGAGTCTCTCCATATCACAACAGAGCTGAAATAATAGATTTTAACTTCAGTTAGCATCTGCATTTATCATAAAGAACGAAGACAACTTCTACCTTATCTTATACCAAAGAAAGAGATAAATGAACAAACCTGCAAACCCTAAATCCATCTTCTCCGACAGCAAGGAGTTCGAGAACAGTAGGAAAAACAAAACCACGTGGAGAAATCAGAAACCCACTGGCATCCATTCTTGTAAGTGACGAAAAAGATTGAGGCCGTCATAGGCCGTGAGCCGGCAGCGAGCGGGGTGCCGCTGTTCGGCGGCAGTGGTGAAGGGGTGGGTTTGCAAAAAGGGAGGAGAGAGATGGTGAGGGAGAGAAGATGAAAAGAAGAGAAAAAGAGACATCCGAGAGAAGGGGTGATCTCACTGTGTATCGAATTCAAATTATTTTGAATTTGGAGCTGCAGAAAATAGGGTTTCGAGTAATTGACAGAGAAAAAAACTAAAAAAAAAAATTGAAAAGGAAATAGGAAAAAAATGAGCGGAAAAAAATGTTCTCAAACCCTGACACGTGCCCTCAAGGGTTTCTTTTCTTATAGATATAGATATATAGATAAATGTTATCACATTTAATTTTCATTTACATTTTGCGAAGTGTTTATTTCTTGTTAAAAATATATTAAAATGTTTATTTTTTATTTATATATAAATAAAATTTTAAATAACATTTCTTGGAAAAATTAATTATTTTTTCTTTATAATTTTGAATTTTCATGAATAAAGATCAAATATTTTATTAAAATAAATTAAAATAAATAACGTAATATTAAAACAATAATTCAAAAAATAATTTGGTTACAAAAATAATGACATAGTTAGATGAAACACCACTATGACCGAGGAGTGTGGTAAAGAATTTTTTGTTTGGTACAAGATCATAGTATCTTTTACTAGAGGTAATTTTACATTGAATTGGGTAAAATCATTATGAATGACAATATTCTTTCTCTAAATATTTAATACAGTTACATATCAAGATTCAAATTTAGGATCACTACTTAAGCTATAACAATTCTGTAGTAGTTGATTCACGTACTTGATTATAGTCATAAAGGATGTACTAGAGTGAATGAGAGAATACTAGATTTTTGAAGAAAAAAAATAGATAAATAAAAGATTATGAAAAAATATCAAGGATAAAAGGTAAAAAAAATAAATTAGAACACTATTTGGAGTAGCTAGAGTTTTAAAAAAATGTTAGTCTATTAAAATAAACTATGTTACCAAATAAGTCTATTTTACTTTAAAAAAAAAGGAAAAAAAATACCTCTTTAGTTCTTCTTTTCATTTGTTTAGAATATTTGTGATTATCAAACAAATCACTGTATGAATTGGGCTCCAGTGATGTACTGATTTAATATTTTTATAAGCATCACTTGGGATGAATATGGTATATTAATGTAGGTATCCAACAATGTTGTGGATTGGCATATACCTTGCCGGCTTTCGTCATTGTGCCACCTTAAAAGTTAGCCACAGGACAAATTTGCGATGTAGTACTTCATTCTCGGGTCATTTATTCGGCTACGTCCCGGAAGAGGGGTTAACATGGGAACAAGGCCAACCTTGGAGTCTTCTGAGACCGACGTGGGTCTTGTTGAGGACCACTGACTGACTTCACTCGTCCCGCCACCAGAGTCGTAACAGCCTTGCCACGTGGCTCATATTTTTCAGTAACCGTCAACGACTTTTTCTGCACATTTGACACGTATATAAGGCATCCTACGCCTCAATTTCATATTTTAGGGTGTATTTGAAAACCAGTTAATTTATTTTTAGAATTCCTTATCTGTTTGTGCTTTAGAATTCGAATAGCTTCTATGATACGTGGTCCAGACTTATTTCCAACACATACCTGACCCTTTATTTTCACTCACCCTTACACTTTAGTGTTAGAGTCTTTGTATCCAGGGACCACCAGCTCCTCCTTACCAACCATCGTACTGCTATTGTACTCCACCTATTACTACTTGCCGAAAATTGCATCTACCGTAAAAGTGTCCCCCCCTAGTTTGTCCTGACGAACAAATACCAAATACAATAACTTTTAAAAACTGAAGATATGATTGTGCTAATATAATTCTTAAATAATATGAATGTAAATTATGAAATATTTGTAATTTTTTTTGAAAACATATATGATAAAAATAATTAAAAAACTTGCCTCTTACATTTAACACACACACAAAAAAAAAATTGAATGAGATTAAATTATAAAATAAACATAAAAATTGAGAGAAGGACAAAAAGATAACTAAATTTACTTGAAAAAAACTATTATTTCTTAAGAGAAAAATAATTTAATTAGCTAGTACCTTAAGACATAGCTAATTATACTTGAAACTGCACCTAATTTATTTGAGACTTATATGCTTAGGTTGATTTGTGATTGTGTGTATATGTTGCTAGCATAAATAAGGATGCATATAATATTCACAGTAAGAATGACAGGATTCTTATAATAGAAAATCGTTTCGTTCTTCTACTTCTCTTCCCCTCTGCTATGTTATTCTTCCCCTTGAATCATTAATTACTTTCTCTATTTATGTACATAGAGCAAGGCCCATTTACTGATCAGAATATTGTAAGATATGATAAGATAATTATTCTATTTTATTATAATAAGTTGTTTGTATGTTAATAGAATATAATTCTCTTATCTTACTGTCTATTTTATCTTGTTGGTACAATATTTTTTTTATCCTGAGAGGAGAGCTACGTTAGAAAACAATAAAATAGAATAGTCTTTTTCTTTATTTGTGTATATTTATACACACACATATACTAGACTTGGTACCATAATGTACAGATAAAAATATTTTTATTTTTGTAATATTTTTCAAATTTTCATAATTTACACACTATTGTGAATTTATGCAAAATATCTTAATAATTTTTTATTATCTTTATAATTTATTATGTTAATATTGATAATTTATAATACATATAAATATAATTTGTTTTAATGCTAATATTAACAATATATAGTATGGTAAATTTATTAATTTTATAATAATTATTTTTATTATTATTTTCACCTTATGATAAATATTTATAATAATTATTTGATTGTTAAACGATGATTTTGTATTGAATCAAGACCGTTTGCTGGTAAATGCTACGTGGTGAGGTGTGTCATTTGCTAACTGAATGTGTGTTTAGTTGAATTAATTTTGAATTTTTTATAATTTTAAACAATAATTTAAATTATTTTTAAGAAATAATTATTTATTTTTATTAATTTCTTCAAATAATTTTTAAAATAAGTAATTATTTGACAACGTGATATTTTTAATTTCTAAATTATTATGCAAATTAGGTTTTTGTTTTATCTTTAGAGTATTCTTTTATTCAATGTGTAAAAAAAAATTTCTTATAATATGGTTAGATTTTGTATTAAAAATGGAATTTTTCATTTCAGCACGAGTATTATTTGAACAAATATAAAATATTAAAGTATTTTTATTACCTAAAGATATTATATACTTTTTTTTTATTATCTTTATAATTTACTATAATGATAATATTGAAAATCTAACGTATATATACGTAAAAAAATTTGTTATGTTAATATTGATAATACATAATATGGTAAAATTATTAATTTTTATAATAATTATCTTTATTATTATTTTAACCTTATAATAAATATTTATTAATACAAATTAATATAAAGAATAAATTACACTAACACCCCTAAATTTTTTTCAGATTGCACATGATATTTCTCCTTTTTCTATCCTTATAATAACCCCCTTAATTATTTGAAAAATATTACACTGACATCCCTTATACATTACACTAATCCCCTTAATTGTTTGAAAATCATTACATCATGTATTCTTATACGAGAGGTTGTTGTAAACGTTAAAAAAGCTGAAAAATTACGTGCAATCTGGAAAAATCTTAGGAGTATCAGTGTAATTTATTCTAATATAAATGGTTTACTTTTGCACTATAGTTTAATGTGACCAAACATTACTGTGCAAAATTGCACCAAAATTAATAATAATATCATATATATATATATATATATATATATATATAAAATTTAAAATATGTTATTAATTAAAATATTAAAAATTAAATAATTATTATTCAAATATTTTTCTTAAAAAATATTTGAATAGTAATTATAATTTTAAAAATCTTACGTAATTTTAATAAAAGTAATTACATAAATGAAAAAAAATTTACTCTTATATTTTAAATTTGAAACATCATCTTGAATGAGAGCATTTTCAACAATTATTTTTTAACGAGAGTGTTCTTAAGAGTTTTTCCTTTCAATGAGAATGTTTTTAAGAGTTTTTCTTAACCTTTATCTCTTTCAACATATCCTTTTTATCTTTGTTTTTAAATTGAATTTCAATATTTTTTTAAAAAGAAATTTTTAATTGTTAAAAATAACTTTGTATCACAGTATAAATTGTTTATCATAAATCTAAAATAACCTATATGTTCAAAAATATTTATTTATTAGGAATTTTAATTATAATATAATTCATATATTCAAAAGTATTTATTTATTATAAATTTTAGTTATATAAAATAAATATTTATCTTGTTTATTGCACATATTAAAATACTAGTTTTGTGTACTTTTGTTAAATTTATATTTTTTATAGTTTGTAAAAATTAAAAAATGAAATTAAAATATACTTTTTAGAGGATTATATATAATTTTAATGAAATAATAATTTTGTTATCTGAACATAATTTCTATCCTATCATTATCTAGTCCATGTCAACTAAAGGACAAGATAATACAATAATGTTACTTGGTTTTTTATTTGGTGTGCACCAACATTGGACATGATTAAAACTTATCATACTCTTATCCTATCATATCTTATTTTCATATCTTAACCATCAAACAATCTCTAAATGTAATTCTTCATTTTGCCCAAGAAATTAATAATTTCTATTTGATGTTTATAAGCTGCTCATAATCTGGGTTAATCAACTTGGTGAAAGAAAATGAAAACATGAATGTAGTTGCAAATAGGCAACAAGGCTTTTTCTCTAGTTAATCTTATGGTTAACATTTACTTATAAATTAGAAAAATATATTATACGTTAATTTGAATTTATTTAATGAAAAATCAAATAGTTTTCAAATCTTGTAAAAATTTATAGACTTGATCTACTCAATAAAACCTGATCATTGAAATTTAATATATACCAAGAGTTATTGAGTGGAATAATTTTACTAAGAGTTACTCTTGGAGTAACTTGATTCCCACCTTACATATATATACATATATATATAAAGGGTTAAATATGATCTTTTTCCATGTAATTTAGCGCTTTTCATCCTTCATCCTTGTAACTTCCAAACTTTTCATTTTTGGTCTTTGCCGTCATGTTTCGTTATAAAGACGTCATGCTAACGTCAGCACGTGCCACGTCAACAAAATGATGTCTTGATGATGCCATTAAGTGACACGTCAACATAGTGACACATCATTAATTAGTGTCACGTCAGCAATAGTGCCACGACATCGTTACTGTAGAGAGACTAAAAATGAAAAGAAAAAAACATTTATAGGGACTTAAAATGAAAAAAATATTTTACAAGGTTAACAATGAAAGACAAGTGGACTAAAAAAATAAAAAGACATATTTGCAAGTACAAAAAAAAAATTAAGCGTTAAATATAATGTATAAATTTAATTTAAAATTAATATAAAATAATTTAAAATTAATTTATAATGTGTAATTAATTGAGACATACTACAATTAGTATTAGGTTCAAAAGACTTCACCTGATCAAAATATAGAGTTGGGTTTGCCCAAATTTAACTCATGGAGGAAAAGATTGATTCACGTAGAATTAAATTACAATTGAATTTTCCAAACATGAAAAAAAAAGGAAAAAATATTGTTACATTTTGTTTAGATAAATTAAAATATAAGAGAAAAAATAAAAAATAATATTATTGTTATTATTTGATTGGATAAAAATATAGGAAAAAGAAATGAGGGATGATACCCATAATTAAAAAAGGAAAAGATATTCCCTTTGCACAACTGTTATTCCCTTCGCATCTTTCATCCTCCATTAATCAATTACCTGAGTGATTTCTAATAAAAGTCTTAAAGTATTGGTTGGTATAAAGGGTGTTAAAGCCAACAAAAATTGTAGTTTTTTTTTTTTTGTAGATAATCTCTTGTGGCATTGATGACATACAATCTAAGTGGATATTAGTCCAAAAGCAACAAGGCAAGAAGTGAAAAAAGAAGAAAAAAGATACATGTTTTGGCAGAAAATAAGGCCTCAATCATTATTCCTCTTAGCTTAACTATAATAACACTTGTGTTATGACTGCTTTCCTTTGCCAATGCTAACTCAACCAAAAGGCCTGCAACCTTGATAGCATGGTTTTGATCATTCTCAACTCCATTGCACACTCTGTTACTTAAAAAACCTAAATCTAGCCTTTTTAATAAAAGTCTTAAAATATGAGTTGGTATGTAGGGTGTTTGGACTAACAAAAACTAAAGTTAGGTGATATTAGTTTTAGGTAATATGCATTATCTGTTTATGCAATGTGTAAATGATTTTATAATGTTGAGCGAGAAAAAAAAAGTGAAGAAAGATTGAGAGAATGCATGATTATTTAAAAATATTTTTTTTGTTATTTAAGTTTTTTATTTTATATTAATTTTAGATTGAATTTATACATTATATTTAAGCTTACATATTTGATTGTGCATACAAATGTGTCACTTTTTTTTTTTTTAGCCAAATTTTTTATTTTTCATTTTTGTAATTTTTTTTCTTATTTTTAGTCCCTGAAAATTCTTTTTTTTTAGCTCTTCAATTGTAGCGATGACGTGGCACTACCGTTAACGTGGCATGATGTGTGTTGTAATCAAAGACGTATGAAGCATCTAACCCCTTAAATTTTGAAGATAACAAAAGTTATTAAATTTTAGAGTTTGTATATAATTGTTTTTAAATCAACGTCCAGATATCGCTTTTAAAAGCGTCCAATATGTTTTAAGAAAACCAGGCGTCCAACACGCCATTTTAAACCAAGCATCCGATTGCTTTACTCAAACATATGCGCTCTTTTGAACATCGTCCCATACCTTATCTGAGACGTTTTTAAAATTCAACTAAGTGTTAAAAGTTCAAAACATTTATCTTTGTACGCCTTGATAACAAATGTTTTATTTCTTTTATAAGATCTAATGTTCATATATATCTTGCATTAAATGAAAAGCATATATATATTTTTGTATAAGTACAGCTTTGCAAGAAAGTAAGTCAATTTATCAAGCTGTCAAACCAAAATAAGGAATGATTAGAAAAAGCACTGAAGCACATAATTGCAGCTCCTTTTTTGGTGCAAATACAAAAGTTGTTTTTTTTGTTCCTTCTACAAGCTCTATACATGTGCTACATACATGACAAAGTTTTACGTGTCTCTAAAGCTTGAAGCTTGTCTACTTCAATGGCTATCTTTCCGAGGCTATATATCAAGCCCAAAGTTTCAAAAAAAAAGAAGAGAGAGAGAACAATGAAGAAGCGACGAATTATTTCAAAATCTCTCTGGATGAACTTACATTTTCTCTCAATTTTCATATTCCTTACAAAAGCAAAGATTTTGTAAATTGGTCTTAATTTTCATATCCTTACTTAGTGAGTAGACTTCTATAAAACACTCTTTTGTTTTGAGAAAGCCTGGAGAAGCTTTGTGACTAAAGAATACTTTGGTTATTCAAGTGATTTGGGTTGATCACTATTGTAAGCCTGAAGAGACAGTAAGAATACTTGTTTGTAACCAAGAGTTGGTTAGTGTAAAACCTTTTGGATGAAAGAACTGGACATAGCTCAAGTTGAGTGAACTAGTATAAAAATTCTTTGTATGCTTTTCTTTTCTTATCCTTTCTTAGTTAGCTTTTATTTGCACTTTTTATCCGCTTACAACAGTTTGCGAAAAAGTTTACTAAAGCACACAGTTCAACCCCCTTTTTTATATGTTCTTGTTTATTTCAATGTGGCACATGATGGTGTCAGCATGGCATCATCTTCGCTAATGTGGCACATGATGACGTTGTCATTACATAAGCAAATTAACTTTTTTGTAACGGAGTTGGACAGTAAGGACTAAAAATGAAATGTTTAGAACTTTCAGGGACGATTCTGAACAAAAAAATTTATAGGGACGAAAAATGAAAAAAATGCTAAATTACAGGGACAAAAAACACATTTAAACAACAACAAACAAAAAAGAATGGGGGTGCCTCTCGATTTATTACGCAGTTGAAAGACATGCCATTTTGTATTTTGTATTTTTCTCATTTGATTGTATTTTACACGATTTTTTATTAGGTTTAATTGTGTTTTTAGTCCTTATAATTTATCAAATAAGTGGTTTTAGTTTCTGTAGTCTCAATTACTCAAATCAAATCTATATATGATAAAGTTCAAACTCACTACCCTATGCTTTTTTTTTTTTTTTGAAAAGCCATTACCCTATGCTTTCTGTAGTGTCAATTACTCAAATCAAATCTATATAGGAACCGCCAAGACATTTTTAATTGGTGTATGTATGAAAATATATTACAGATAACTTAAATGTGTTGGAAATAAAAAATACGCATTTATTTACTATTACTAAATGAATAATATAATATTATAAAACCAAAAAATGATAACTTATACTTTTTAATATTATATATCTTAATTATAACTTAATTGTTCTATGTTAAATAATTTTTCCTTTTATAAAATTGTGTTGTTTTATTTTCTATTATTCTTCTTTGGAAATTTTAGTAAGTGAAATAAAATATTACCATTGACATAATAAATTCTTTTTTTTATTTAACTAAATTTTTTTAGCTAAACATAGTTATATTTTCATAATCAATTTTTTTGCAATAATCTTTTTAATTTACTACTAAAGAAGTTATATAATGCTAAAATTAAAAAAAAAAAGTTGTTCTAGTAATGTAATAAATTTTTTAGAGAAATATAATAAATAAAAATTACTATTAATTTTCAAGATATTATTGAAAAGGTTATTTTAATTTGAATTACAACATTGAAATACAAAATAAATGTTCAAGATATTATTAAAAAGGTTTTTCTAATTTTATGTTTTTAGTGAAATGAAAAAAAAAAAACTATTACATCAATAATAATATCTTAATTTAGTTACTAAAATATCGGAAGAAAAAATAAAAAATAAAACAATATAATTTTATAATCTTTTTTAATACTAAGTGATTAAATTATAATTAAGATATATAGTATTAAAAAGTTTAAGTTATTGTTTGTTTGATTTTATAATATTTTATTACTTATTTACTAGTAGTAAATATATGTATATTTTTTGTTCCTCACACATTTAAGTTATATATGATGTATTTTTCATATATATACCAAATAAGTTTAGTGTTCTTGTGGTTCTTATGCATGGTGTTAAAACATAGTTAAATGAGTTCAAATTCTACCTTAAACATTTTTTCAATTTTCAAATCCGATTTTGAGCATCACAACATGTCACCTAAAGTTGTTATAAATTTGATAGTAAATTAAGTGTTTTACTAGATTTCATTAATTTTAAAAGTGTGGAGATTTAATTTGAGCAATTAAAATCGAAAGACTAAAATCACTCATTTGATAAACTATAAAGACCAAAACACTTAATTTACTATCAAATTTATGAGATTGAATTTGAGCAATTAAAATCAAAAGACTAAAATCACTCATTTGATAAACTATAAAGACCAAAACAAAATTGACCCTTTTTATTATTATTAAATAAAGAGAAAATTTGCGCAATATAATTTTCTAAAGCACAGGGCTTTAGGCCATTGACCTAGAACATTTTTTCCTTGCTTCTTTTTGATACATCTTGTATTGGGCTCAAATTTTGAAGTAACCCAAAATTAAAGTTAGTATTTATTTATTTTTTATTATTAGGACGAAGAGAGAAAAATATATTAAAGGGACAAAATTGGGTATTGACAGACAAACATCTAATTATCATTACTAACATTCAATTTGATTAGACTAATAAATTATTGTGTTGTTATTTTTATTCTTCAATTATTGTATTGTTTAACTACTAATACTATATTAACAATAAACAAATAAAATAAGTAAATATAAATTAATTGATGTTATTTTTTATTTCTGAAAGGATGGGTATTAGAAATTAAATCTTATTGGGTTTTAATTATTTTATCATTACTACAATATTTAATTTGATTAAGTTAGCAAATTATGAGAACTATTAATTTTGGTTTTTTAATTTATTTTGTGTATAGAATGGAATTCAGGCCCAACACTCGTTGGTTTAGGCATGAGAACAAAAGATTTTTCTATTTAGGTGGCCCAATAAGCAAAGGTTTAACTATGATTTTCTTCCCTGTACTTTAGCGCTTTTTCATTTTTTGCCCCTGTAATTTTTTTTTTCAAAATCATCCCTAAACTTTAGTGCTTTTTCATTTTTAGTCTTTGTCGTCCAACTCCATTACAAAAAAGGTTGAATTGTTGACATCATGTTAACGTCAACAAATGACATCATGATGACATCATCGTGTGACACGTCGGTGCAAGCGACATGTCATCATTGTCACATCAGCAGAAAGTGCCACATCAACAAAAGTGCCACGTCACACGTTAGCAATAGTGTCGTCATCATTATTGTAAAGGGACTAAAAATATAAAAAAGTATTTACAAGGACTAAAAATGAAAAAAAAATGTACAGGGACGAAAAATAAAAAAAATTACATTGACTAAAAGAAGAAAAAAGGACATATTGCATTCACAAAAAAAAAAAAAAAACCCAATCATTTGCTACATCTTCCAAATATTCAGCGACAATTTCCACAATCCTTTGCTATAAATTAACCAATCATATGGTTTCATTTATTGTCTATTTTCATTTACTCTAACAACCTTCACACCATACCTAAAGCTACCAAAAAGAGCACTTATATTTCATAATAACCACAACCTATATTTTATTTTATTTAAAAAAAAACACTAGCACAACAATTATTTATAGCATTCAAACTTCAGAGAAATCCAAACAAGTTAATCAAAATCAAAAGTTTAAATAGAAGGGGAAGTAGAGAAGATTAAAAAGAACACATGCAAGAATGGTAATTACCATTGCATGTAAGACTAAAAAGAACACATGCAAGAATAGTAATAAGACATCTTTGTATGATAAATCATAAAACTAAGACACAACCTGAATTAACCAAATGAAACAATTGAGAGTAACCAAAATGAACTACCGAACCAAATTTAGCCATCTGTGTTAGGCTAATATGAGATCAACAACATCCTCGGCATACAAATAAAAAAATTACAAAAATAATAATAAGAACTAAAATTTACTATAGAAGAGTGTGTGAATGAGACCAAATCCTTAAAATCAGAGGTAGCTCTCTATACAAAACACGAGTAGCAACACACAAAAACGAAAAAGTGCACCTGATACACTTTAGTCTTACTTTGCTATCAAGCCATTTAGAAAATTATACCAATCATAACAACAGGTCTAGCTAGCCACATTTCATATATATGTATTATTTTCATATTCAATTGGATATTTGGATTGATGATGATGAGTCAATCGGTGTTGTAGTTATGTTTTTGTTATATCATTGGATTAGGTTGGCACATGAGCATGGTATTGGCTAAGCAATTTTGATTATATGGTAGTGTTTTTATCTTGGAGTACCTAACTCTTTGGCTGTAGTATTTTCATCATTAAGATTTTTATTTTATATTAATTATAAATTAAATTTACACATTATATTTAAGGCTTAATTATTTTCATGCCTATAAATGTCTTTTTTTTAGTCAATGTAATTTTTTTCATTTTTCGTTCCTATACAATCTTTTTTTTTTTTTTTCATTTTTGGTCCTTGTAAATGTTTTTTTTCTTCATTTTTAGTTCCTCTACAATAACGATGACGTGCCAATATTGTTGACATGGTACTTTTTGCTATTGTGGCAGTGATGACGTGTCACTTATGCTAATGTGTCATATGATGACGCACGATGACGTCATTTGCTAACGTGTCGCATGCTAATGTCAGCATGACATCAACAATTTAACATTTTTTGTAATGGAGTTGGATGACGGACTAAAAATGAAAAAGCGCTAAAGTTTAGGAACAATTTTGAGAAAAAAAATTTATAGGGACGAAAAATTAGGGGTGGCAAAGCGGGCCAACCCGCCCTACCCTAACCTGCCATCAACCCGCCAAAAGCGGGACGGGGTGGGTTAACCTGCCAACAAGAAGTGGGTTGAAAAGTTGAACCCTCCCCGCCTAACAGTGGGTTGGCCCGCCAAAGAATAATGAGTGGGTCGGTGGGTTGTACAAAAGGCGGGTTGGCGGGTCAACTTGCTAAAAATAGGTTGGTGGGTTGAAAAATGTGGGTTGGCGGGTTGACCCACCCCACTTTTTTTTTATAAAAAAAACTCAATTAAATGTATTTTTTTTTGTTATCATTTAATTGAATTGGATTAAATAATTTTTATTTTAATACACGTTATATCACTTTGAATCTTTGATTGTTTGACTTATAATTTTATTATTATTTTATTATACATTAAATATATGAAAGATAAATTATTTTTTTCATTCAAAAGTTATAAAAATAATTTACTTGGAAATAAATAACACATCTCATTCAAAAGTATGAGGGATTATATTTTTTAGTATAACATTGAATTGTATTTAATTACAAGTAGAACTAACTCCAAACGCATGTGTTATTGTTGTCATTATATTTTTTAGGATAACATTGCGAATGTGGAGTAGTGTGTGTAGAGCATCTTTTACTTTTTTTTTTAATTAATGTCTTTGGTACAACAGCTAAGGAAGGAGAATTTTTTTTTTTTTTAAAGTGGCGGGCCACGGGTTGACCCGCCTAACCCGTGGGTTGGCGGGTTGAGGCAGGTTAGCGGGTTTTACTAGCTTACTCGCCTCGCCAAAAATGGCGGGTCAAGCGGGTCGACATGGCGGGTTGAACCCGCTTTGCCACCCCTACGAAAAATGAAAAAGCATTAAAGTAAAGGGACAGAAACCATATTTAAACCATCGGCAAATTACTAATTTAGTCCCTTAATTTATTTATTTTCTTTAATTGTGTCTCTCTATTATTAAAAGGTTCAATTAGGTTCCATAATTTTCAAAAATGCTCCAATATTACCCTTTTCATCCAAAATGATGTCGTTTTATATCCAATTTTACACTAAAGGAAAACATGTCAAAAAATGACGTCATTTTGTACAAAAAGGAAAACATAAAGCGTTTTTGAAAATTATGGGACCTAATTGAACCTTTTTAAAAATTATGAGACTTAAAAGAATCTTTTAATAATAGAGAGATCCAATTGAATAAAATAAATAAATTAAGGAGCCAAATTAGTAATTTATCCAAAATAATATAAACCTGCCAGACCAGGTTGTGCCTAATTACTTGGTCCATGAACTAGAGACAAAACAAAGAAACAAAAAAAAAAAAAAAAACTCATCAAGATGCTTACATGTTAAGCTAATTAGCTTAGAGAGTGGGTGTTTGATTATTATTGTTTATATGTTGTGTACTATTGTAATACTTTTTCGTTAGTGTCTTATATTTTTGTAAGTGATGTTGAGCATTTTCAATTAGTGATCTATTATTAAAAAAATAAAAAAAAACACGGAAGGGAATTGTTATTTTCACTGTTTCTTTTTACTAATACATTCGTCTTTAATTTCTTTTTTCGAAAATACCTTCGAAAAATACACTTTTCTTCGTCATTTTCCATAAACCATTCTCTAACAATGTCATTGGAAAAGACTTCACCACCAAACACACTGTGTATTGGGATAATTAATTGTACTTTAGGATGCAATTTGTATTTTAGGATGTAATCTTCCTAGAATATCACATTTAAATCATAGAATATATTCTGTACATATTTCCCCCCTAAAGTTTAGGAGAATTGATTTGTATATATGTTGTATATATTCTTCCCTCTATCAATGAGAATACACACGATTGCCTTCTATCTTTTCTATTATGTGCTACGTTGGCAGCACTATCATCAACCCTGAAGGCAGCAGCAGCGTGGAGGCGAAATTGGGAAAGCTTCCATTGTTGAAGTACTTGGGATACATGGTTTAACTGTCATGTTTGTGTTCTTGGTTTCGTTGGTTCAGGTCTTGGAGAAGGGAAGATAGAAATTTAAAAATGCAATACCCCATTTATGGTTATGCCATGCTTACACGGCTATGTGTACTTTTGATACTACTTTCGTCCCATTTTATTTGAGGTTTAAAATTTTGACACAATAATTAAGAAATGTAATTAATATTTTAGACTTCAAAACAATTAATATAAAATTTCTTAATATACCTTTTATGTTTCATATTAATTAAATTTTCTTTCCTTTATATTTTTCTTATATTTTCTCATTCTACAATAAATGTTTAAGGACATAGTAGGGAAAAAATATTTGATGATTTGTTGATATTCTAAAATAACAATCAAAATGGGAATTTTTTTTTTTACTAAAACGTTAAACAAAATGGGACAAGAGAAGTATTTTTCATGTGTACAAATCTTTGACTCCTCCCTCCAAAAGGATTGGGATTGACTCTAAGTCTTATGTAAAGCAAGAACCAAGGACAACAGGCAAAACAAAGGAATACTAGCCTACGGAACCTTTTGAGCTAGAAACTCTTCGAGCCCTGATTGAGTATGAACTTGATGAAGTAAACAACCCCAAAATGTGGAGAATTATTGTTGAAGAAGAATGGCCATTGCTCGTAAGACATGGCTATGTCGAGAAGTTGGTTGAACAAGGCAAAGTGACCCCTGCCCTAACATATGAGCCACACATTAAACCATACATTTGGGAACTAGGGTACAACACCAAATAAGATGCTCCTATCTTCGTCTACCCGCCAACCATCAAAACAAAGTTTCCACCTGGCTATGAAGTTTGGAGACAAAGAGGATTTCACTGCCACACTTCCCCTTTTCTTCTCAAATGCAACTATTTTGTATATTTAATCATGTTCATAACATATAATTACAAGCCTAAGATCATATATCCTTTCTGCCTTGGGAAGATTAAAACATACCCACTTGCCATTTGTCTAGAAGACAGCCAGACTTTGACAAGTGGAGCCTTGGTGATGATATTTGGGAGCTCGGAAGAGTGATGAACAATTATCTCAAGGAGAAGATGAAAATCATACTCCATAGAGCCATATTTGAAAAGAGGTGTGTAGACTGTGAAGTCAGCATACCCATTATGATTAGTGGTGAAGTTAGGACCTTGTTAAGGTTATAGACCACCTTCAGAATATGCTGTTAGAAGACCTATAAATGCAAAAATCTGTTGATGGGAAAAGGAAAGGAGCCTAAGTTTAAGAGAGATCTAATAAGGCACATCATGATAGGACAAAAGGCCCTCTCCCCAGCATAGCTCGCTGCACTCAAAAGGAAAGACATTCTATGAAGCTTAGACCATCAAAAGCTTTAAGCTTAAGTTGAAGCTTTGAAGAACTTCTTTGGTCTTACTGTAGAAGAAAAGAATATTCTGAGTCATCAAGCTATAATCTGTCCAATTGGTCACTGGACTCAAGTCACCCATTCCTTATCTTCATCTGACACCAACTCCACCAACCAAATCTCCTTTAATTCCCCTAAAATTTATGTTTACTTTTCCATACATGGCACCACTTTCAAAGTCTTTCCTATCTATTGGCTATTTCTGGTTCTTTGGTCCACCTGTTTCACATGTTTATAATTTCTATTATGTAGAAGAACCAGCTGATGTAGACAGAGTAGGCACCTTTACCTTTAATCCCTTTCCAAACTTTCGTAAGGAAATCACTAAGCTGAAACAAACTGTTCATGGTTTGGAGGCTACGCTTAATCATGAAAACAGGAAGCGAAAATGAGCTGAAGTCTTGCTCACCAAGTTGGCCAAACGGTTCAAAGCAAAGTTACGATCATCTTCCAGCTCCAGCTCTAGCTCTGATTTCGATTCCTCTAATTGATGATGCTAAAAGGGGGAAAAGAGATGAAAAAAGAAGCACACATGCAGGGGATGTATTTTTTTAAGTTTTATTTTAGTATTTTGTTTTAGTATCTTGAATATTTTACTTACTTGCAGATATACAGTTATATTTTTAGTATAAAGTTTTGCTCACATACTTACTCATGGTGATAAGTTGGCTTTGACATATCTGTGCTTTATTACATTTGATGCTTTTGTCTTAAATAACTCAACATGAAAAACATATACAATTTTTGTTGGAACCAAAGACGTTAAAGCATCCAATCCCTCAAAGTTTTGAAGATAACAAACTTATTAAAGTTTAAGTCGCTGTGTGAATTAACGAGTTTACAGCATCCAAACTCATGGCGTCCAACACACTGATCTCATCGAGCGTCCAAAGCTTATACATGATGACCGTTCAAGAGTAAAGTCTCATTCGTGGACTATGTGTCTTAAGCATTAGACACTTATATTAGACACGTCCAAACGAAAGCTCTTAAACGGCTAAGTATATTTTAAAATATTCGTCCAATCTATACGTTTTTCATACATATCTCAAGACTAATGCCTTACCTTTTTAAGATATAAACGTTTGTTGTGAATATTTGAGAAAATCAGGAATGATTTTGTTTCCCGATTTTATTCATTATTATTGTTTTCTTGTTTTCGTTTTACTCATTTCCTTGTTTCCTTTTTTAATCTTGTTCTACCTTATAAATAGGGGATTAGTGATTGTACAAATACATACAAGAAATACATACAGTTCTATTCCTTACAAGTTGGTATCAGAGCTCTCGATCTTGGGAGCTCTGTTTTCCGCTGCTCCTTTTCTGGCAACGTCTGCCGGCTGCCCACCACTGCCGCCGCCTTCGCCTTCAGGACCGGTGACCTGCCCAGGAGGTGCGCCCTCCACCGATGACCAAGACACTGGAGTTTCGGGGCCTGTCTCAGGCCCATGCGCCGCTATGCGCCACCTCTGTTCTCGACGCGTGTAGGCCACGCGCCCTGTTTTGGGGATACCCACTTGTCGGCGCTAGCACAGACGAGGTCGCCAGAGTCTCCCTTGTCCGTTCCAGGGGTCTGTGTCACCTATTTCAGCACAATATGGTGCAGAACTCCATCAACAGAGGTTCTAACAAAGGATCTACTTCTGGTGGGAAATCCTCCACCAAGAGTGGTCGTGGGGAATACTATAGGTACTGCAAATGGTCAGGTCATACCAAGGACACTTGCTTTAAGCTTCATGGAAGAAAGAAAGTTCTTGAATGCATGGGAGGAAACAAAGGACCTACTCAAAGGTAGGTGAATCACACAACTTCTGATCAAGAGAACATGGCTGATGAACCACCTGTGTCCCAACCAGAAAAGGATAGTAGAGCCTTCAACCAGGATGAAATTGATCGTCTTTGGACCCTTTTCGACTCCTTGAGTAAGCCCTCTGGATCATGTGCTTTGACCATGAAGGGTAAGAGTTCCTTTAACATTTTTGGCTCTGTTTCTCAAAATATCTGGATTCTTGATTTTGGGGCCACAGATCATATGACTCCATTCTCTACACACCTTACTTCGTACTCCAAAGTACTAGGCAAACAACTTATCACTGTTGCTAATGGAGAACATGTTCCCATTGTTGGATTTGGAAGCATCCAACTCCAATCAACTCTATCCTTGCACAATATCCTCCATGTCCCTAAATTGGCTAACAATCTTATTTTTATACATCGACTTACTCAAGATTTGAATTGTTCAGTAACCTTTTTTCATTCTCATTGTGTCTTTTAGGACCTTGCCTCAGGGAAGACGATTTTAGTTGCTAAAGAGTAGAGTGGGTTGTACTTCTTGCAACACCAACAAAGTGATAAGAGCACAAGAATAAAGGAGATGTCTTCTAGTCAATAGGCAACCTCAAAAACTTGGGCTGCTTCCCAAATTTGGCTTCATCATAAGCGTCTTGGACATCCTTCATTTAGCATTCTTAGGTCTTTATTTCCACACTTGTTCATAAAAGAGTCTATTGAGTCTTTTCATTATGATGTTTGTCAAATGTCCAAACACCATCGGTCAACTTATTCGCCTAGTAATAATAAAAGTAGTTCTCCATTTGATCTTGTCCATTTTGATGTATGGGGACCTGTTATTGAATCTGTTTCTAGAGATAAGTGGTTCGTGACCTTCATTGATGATTGTACCCGTGTGATGTGGACCTTTCTTATGAAACATAAATATGCGGTATGTCAAATATTTTTCAATTTCTTCCATCTTGTCAAGACTCAGTTTGGAAAGTCTATTAAAAGGTTGCAATCTGACAATGGTACAAAATATGTTAATCTTGAGTTTTCTAATTTTGTGACAGATCATGGTATCATTCATGAACTCACTTGTGTTAATAGCCCCCAACAGAATAGGGTCGTAGAAAGAAAGAATCGTCACCTACTTGAGGTTGCTAGATCTCTCCTTTTCCAAATGTCTGTTCCTAATGTCTACTGGGGAGAAGTTATCCTGACTGCTACTTATCTCATTAACAGGTTACCCACTCGTATCTTACTAGGTAATAGCTCGATAACACACATGTTGTCTTTCTTTCCCTCTTCTCCCTTAATGTTAAGTCTACCATTCTATGTGTTTGGATGTGTTCCCTTTGTCCACTCTCATAATCCTTACCGAGGTAAGCTTGACCCCAGAACTATAAAATGTGTCTTTATTGGTTACCCTTCAAATAAAAAGGGATATAAGTGTTATCACCCTCAGAGTCATCGTGTCTTTGTCTCCATGGATGTCACCTTTCATGAAACAGAGTTCTTCTTTGTCCGTCCTCAACTTCAGGGGGAGAATAGTCTAGAAGCAGAGTCTATCTTAGAGTCATTGCCTCTTTCATGTCTGTAGGATGTCCAAGACTCTAATTGTGATGAAGCAAAGAAGGATTCAGAAGACCACAATGAAATAGGAGAACGAGAAGAGGAAGATCGGTTCTTTGGAAAAAAATATCAAAGAAGAGAGAAACACACTCTGGTCCCACAACAAATAGAGTCATCTAAACTAGAGGCAAACGTCCCTGAGGATGATGATAATGAGAAAGATACTGATGATTTGCCCATTGCCTTGAGGAAAGGGAAGAGATCTTGTGCCAGGTATCTTATGTATCATATCTCTCAGTTTGTATGTACTGATCATCTCTTTGTCCAGCATCAAAGCTTCATTGCAGCTGTTGATGCAATCAAAATGCTTGCATCTGTCCAAGAAGCTATGAAAAGTAGGAATTGGATTCAAGCCATGAAGGAAGAGATGGAGGCACTAGAAAGAAACTCAACTTGGGAGATTGTTGATAAGCCTAAAGACAAGAAAGCTGTAGGGTGCAGATGGATATATACGGTGAAATGTAAATCTGATAGGACACTAGACTGATACAAGGCAAGATTGGTAGAAAAGGATACACTCAGACCTATGGCATTGACTATGATGAGACATTTGCCCCTGTGGCAAAGATGAATACAGTGAGGATCGTTCTTCCCCTAGCCACCCACTTTAGCTGGGACCTACAGCAATTTGATGTAAAGAATGCCTTCTTGCATAGAGACTTGGAAGAAGAAGTCTATATGGAGATCCCCCCAGGATTTGAATCTCACAGTGGAAAGAACAAGGTGTGTAGGCTGAAAAAGGCCTTGTATGGCCTTAAGCAATCTCTTCGAGCATGGTTTGGAAGATTTACTCAGGCCATGATCTCCTTGGGATACAATCAGAGTCAAGGTGACCATACTCTATTCATAAAACATTCCCCTGACAGCAAACTCACTTTTCTCCTAGTATATGTGGATGATATAATCATTGCAGGTGATGATAAGACAAAGAGGCTTACTTTGAAGCAGAAGCTGGCAACCCATTTTGAAATGAAGGAGTTGGGAAAGCTAAAGTACTTCCTTGGAATAGAGGTTGCCTACTCTAGAAGAGGCATCTTTATTTCTCAAAGAAAATATGTACTTGATCTCCTTAAGGAGACAGGAAAACTAGGTTGCAAGATCACAGGGGTGCCCATTGAACAGAACCATAAGATTGGGAGTGAAGACAACCCACCTGTTAAGAAGTCCCAATACTAGAGATTAGTAGGGAAGCTCATTTATCTATCCCACACTAGGACTGATATTACCTATGTGGTTAGTGTGGTTAGCCAATTTATGCATGACCTCTGTGAGAGACACCTTCAGGCAATTGAGAGGATCCTCTAATATTTGAAGGCAAGCCCAGGGAAGGGATTGTTATTTAAAAGAGACGGGTCAGTGTCCATGGAGATATACACTGATGTTAACTATGTCAGGTTAGTCATAAACAGAAGATCCACCTCCGGTTATTGTGTGTTTCTAGGAGAGAATCTAGTGACATGGAGGAGCAAGAAGCAGAATGTAGTTGCTCGATCTAGTGTAAAGGTTGAGTTCCGAGCCATGGCACATGGCATATGTGAAGGATTATGGGTGAAGATTATCCTGAATGACCTCAAAATTAAATATGAGGGTCCCAAGAAATTGTTTTATGACAACAACTCGGCTATCAACATTGCACATAACCCAGTACAGCATGACAGGACAAAACACATAGAGATCGATAGGCATTTCATCAAAGAAAAGTTGGATGACAGCCTTATCATTACAGCACATATTCCTACCGGGCTCCAAGTGGCAGATGTCTTTACAAAAAGGTTTCCTAGTGCTAGATTTTGGGATCTTATTGGCAAATTGGGAATGATGGATATTCATTCACCAACTTGAGGGGGAGTGTTGTGAATATTTGAGAAAATCAGGAATGATTTTGTTTCTCGATTTTGCTCATTATTATTGTTTCCTTGTTTTTGTTTTACTCATTTCCTTGTTTCCTTTTTTAAACTTGTTCTACCCTATAAATAGGGGATTAGTGATTGTACAAATACATATAAGAAATACATACAGTTCTATTCCTTACAAGTGCGTTCAAATATTTCAAGCATTAAATGGTAGATAGAAACATTCTAGTGCAAAAGCACAACAGTTTGGAAAAAGGAAGTCAACTTCTCAAGTTGACAAGCTAAATGAAGAATGTTCAAAAAAGCAGACTATTAACACAGTCCTGCACCTTCCGTTTTGGTGCAAATTCAGAAGTTGCCTTTTTTAACCTGTCTGAAAGCTCGTTACGTGTGCCTTTTCCTTGAAGACTGAAGCTAAGTCATCTTCAACGGCTCTTTTTTGCTGAAGACTATATATTTACCAAGAAAGAAGAACGATATGTAGATAACAACGAGAACATATCAAGTTAAAAGAATAGACGCTATTTGAAAATCTTTTGTAAAAGAGCACATTGTTTTCTTGCGTTCACTAGACGATAGTGAAAACTCTCCGAAACAATTCTATAGTGAGCTTAATCTTTTACATCCTCACTTTGTGAGTCATCTTTCTCTGTAATCAACTGTATTTGTTGTGAAAGCCTGGAGAGGTTTAGTGAAAAAGAATACTTGGGTTGTTAAAGCAATCTGGGGTGATTGTGTTGTAAAGCTTGAAGAGGCCGTGAAGAATACTTGTATCCTAAGGTTGGTTAGTAAATACCTTCTGGGTGAAGAGACTGGACATAGCTCAAGGTTGAGTGAACTAGTATAAATTCCTTGTGTTCTTGTTCTTCCATATCCTTTGCTTAAAACGCTTACGAACTTGCTTTTATGTTGATTTTTTTTTTAAACGCACAATTCAACCTCCCTTCTTGTGTGATTCTTGCTCTTTCAATTTTGATATCACATGTTTAAAGAAAAAAATAAGTAATCTTTCCTCTGAACTGAAGTTCATTTAATATGTTGAATATCGTGTTGTTTTCTCTAAAAAATGATGATCATATAAAAGGACCTTTTTAGAAATATAGTTGTTTGTTATCATAAAAAAGAGAGAGATTGTTAGGATAAAGGACGATTTTATAACCCTCATTTTGTTTTGATTATGCCAAGCAAACTAATGTTTTTAAGACCATCTAAATGCTCAGTTTTGAAATACATAAAAATGGTGGTGTTATTCACACCAAACGAAAGCTATCGAAAACTGTTGGTTTAAGTTGTTATTTGATGTGTTTTACACAAGTTTTGACCCTTGTTTAGGAGTTCACGTACCTACTTTATCGAAAAGAGGATGTCAACGTACCTATTTCTAAAAAGATATAGCTATCTGCCAAAAGAACGAACATCAATGTACTTGTCAGTACTAAAAAGAAAAACATGCTTATTACAACAAAGTTCAATATGAGAAAGACAAGATAAACAAATTGTTTTATCTTATCATTGTGACCGGTTGGTGAGAAACATTTAATGTTACATTTAGTGCTCCAACGAATACTTTCTGCTTTATGCGACATTAGACGAAGGATGCTTCTAAAGCGCCCACAATGGATTTTTTTTAAAGAGCACTATAAATAAAAGAGAAGACCTGTGCTAGACAAGTAGAATAATAACGCAAGCTAAATTCTCTAATCTATTCTCTAAGTGCTTAGCTCTTTCTCTTTCAAAAGAGTTATATTGTAAAAAGTGACTTAGTCACAATTTGCTAAACCTTTAGCTTCATTGTATATTTGTTTGATAAGATGCAACCTAGTCTGTGAAGACTTACCCTTTAACCATTTCTTTGTGAAATTGGTGGAAACCTGAAGAGACTTTATTCAAAGAATACTTGGGTTTTTACTTAGAGAGACATGTGAAATACTACTTAGGTTAAACCTTAAGAGACTTAGATAAAAAGAATACTTGTAACTTTATTAAAGTTATAGTGGGACTTGGTGGTGTGCCAACAATTGGACGTACTCTCTGGGATAAGACGAACCAATATAAAACTGTGTCTCTTATCTCTCTTTGTTTTACAAAAGGCTTTTAAATTTTAAAAGGAATCGTTTTTCTTTAAAAGATCTTTTGAAGTCTATTTTAATACGTTACACATTTTGTCTCTCGACCAGATGATACCTGTTTATAATAATTTTTAAAAATATGTACAATTCAACCCCTTTCTTTTGTTCTTCCTGTGGTTTACAGAATCCCTTCCCATGTTAGTCTAGTTCGGGTCATAAAACAAGGAAAATTTTCATTAGCGGTCGTGGTATATAAATTGCTTAATGGTTTATTTAAGTATACTAGAATACTAGATAGGTTACATGGTTTAACTTTCGTGTTTGTGTTCTGCGGTTCAGATCTTGGAGAAGGGAAGGCAGAAATTTGAAAATGCAATACACCATTTTCATGGGTCTTTAATGACTGTTGTGATATTAAACAAGAGTGTTGCTGCTTAGTATGAAAAAAGTAGTACAAAAAACAACGAATAGTTATATGTGAAATTATGATTGGATAACCAATCAAAGCGAATATGAGGTAAAAAATTTGTTTTCCATAAAATATTGACACATTAGATTCACATTTATTCGTGTTGAACATTTTCGTACTATTTATTGTTTCTCATTAAACAAACAACAATGCTATATGGGATGAAAATTGATTGTACGAAAACACGTGTATATAAATTATTGGTTGAATATTAATTTTAAAAAAAATAAGAAATAAAGCCTTTGACAGAAATCAAATATGATTGGATGTATAGCAGTTTCGTGCATATATGAATTCGTACGCATTCATTTTTCTTAAACAAAACAATCGGTTTTAGTGATTACCTTTCGTCATCCTTAAAGACTTAAAGTTTGTAATCTGGCTAATGCAAGAATTTTTGTCCAAGCATCAATCTGTCACTAATACTAACTTTGTTTTAGCTGCTCTTGAATGCGGTTTGTAAATTAACTCAATTGAGCTACTTTCGCGCGTGCACACAAAACAACCCGCAATTGAGCTGCTGTGTGCGGCAATGTAATAATGTGATTTAGCTCTATGCCTTAGGTAGATTGTATTTACCAATGCTTTCTTGAAGCATAAAGTTAATTTCTACGTTCCTTGCACCGCACGACTCAAGAAAAATTTTGCTTATCTAGATTTTTCTCATTCCATGTTTTAGATGTAGCAGTCCAGACGGTGTGTGGACTACTCGTTATTGAATTATGCAATGTGGCTATTGAAAGCTACTCTCCTACCTTGTGTTCTCCCTCTGAATGATGGGCGACTTTTACTGCTTTTGAATACACAATTTTCTTTGCCTCAACATCAATATCTGACTGCTCTCATTGGATTGATACTGCGTTTCTATGTATGAAGCATGTCAAGTTTTCAGGTGGAGGAAATATTACTATGCAAGTAATGCCATCAAATTTTTCCTTGATGCGAGAATAGCTTGGTCAATGGTCATAACCCAATTTAGATGTAATGTACTCATATCAAACTATTCATGTTGGTGTTGCATTTTTCTAGTGGCTTTAAATTGTTGTTGGTGAGATGTAACTAACCATAATTTCAGTTTAAGCCTTTTCTTTTAGCCTACTGGGATGCTATCATGGAAAGGGTTTAAATTACTAATTTACTATTAACCGTTCAGAGTGATAGTAAGCGAATTACACTCTCAGAAAGAGTCCCAAGGTTTAAATCCAGGGAAAAGAAGCAAAAGATTGGTGTCAGATTGGATAAACGATTGAATATTCAAAGTTAGGTTTGGTTTAAAAGATAGATAATAACCAAGCCCAAAATACCTGCTCTTATTCTATCATAAAACCCCAAAAGCAAGCAAAATGGAAAAAAAAGGTGATAGAAAATTAAGCATCGAATTAGTGTTGATTGTTGAGTACCTAAAATATCATATAGTAAAACAAGGCAATGCAAGATGAGTTTAAAGGATATAAATTGTTAGTGTAAAAGATTTTATATTGTCAAACAATTAAAAATCAGTTAAAACTGATTTTTAAGTTGATTATTATCAAAATTAACAAATTTATTATACATTGTAGTTTGTGATTAAATAATAGTATAAAAAATTTTACACTTTCAGTATATATACTTCTTTCTCGTTTTGCAACTTAACTTCGTAAATTTTATTTCAGAAATTTTATATATTATAATTTTGTAATGTATTGACACGTTATTGAAAGAGTTAGATTTTTTTTAGTAATGGTAGAAAAAATCAAACTTCTTTATTGACTTGATAATTCATAATTAAATAATACTAACGCGAGTACCCGTGTAATGGATGGATAAAATATGGGTAAAGTTAAAATAATTTGTATTAATTTAAAAAATATAAATATAAAAAATTTAAAACATAATAAGTAGTACTACTATTAGAAGGAAAATAAAAATAAAATATTAAAAGATAAAAAATGCATCATTAAATATCACCAAATTTGGGAAAAGATATTAGAAGAAAATTTAAGAAAATACAGTAAAGAAATTAACAACAACTACAATTCTAAATGTGTCAAATGTCACCATATTCATAAATATAAAAAATAAAAACATATGAGTTTAATGACTATATATTGTTAGTGTAAGAATTTTTATATTATCAATCAATTAGAAATCACCGTTGGTATGACTTTTATGGTAGTTATTGTAAAAGTCAACAAACATACTATAAATGGTGGTTTATGATTGGATGACAGTGTAAAACTACTTTACATTGTCAGTGCATAGCCTATTTTCTCAAAACATATTACTAGAATGTTACCAATACCTTTTTAAAAGATAAAAACATATTACTAAATGTTATCAATATTTTATCTAATCTAATATTTGTAATAACTTATTTAATCTAATATTCTAATAAAAAAAAGTAATAAAATATTTTATTTAATATTTTGATGCATATAAAAGAAAGATTACTTTAATAAAATATTAATTTGTTTAAGTAATTAATAAAAAAAGATTACTTTAACTAATAAAATATATAAAATATAAAAATATATCTAAGAAGAACATAAGAAAATATAAAATTTTGATCACCCATATTTATTTAATAAAATATTAATTTTCTTAAGTAATTAATAAAAAAAAGATTACATTAACTAATAAAATATAAAAAGATATGTAAATAGAAGATAAGAAAAAGGTAATCTAATATTCTGATAAAAAAAGTAATAAAATACTTTATTTAATATTCCGATACACATAAAAAAAAGATTACTTTAATAAAATATTAATTTGTTTAAGTAATTAATAAAAGAAAGATTACTTTAACAAATAAAATATATAAAATGTAAAAAGATATTTAAGAAGAAGATAAAAAAAAGAAGATATTATTAAAATGTTACTAATATTTTATCTAATCTAATATTACTAATATTTTATGTAATCTAGTATTACTAATATCTTATTTAATCTAATATTTGGATAAAAAAGTAATAAAATATTTTATTTAATATTTTGATAAAAAAAATATCAAAAAATTTATCTAACATTTTCATAGGATAAAAGAAGTAATTAAAATTGTGAATTATCATTTTTTTTAAAGATAAAAACATATTACTAAAATGTTACCAATATTTTATGTAATCTAATATTACTAATATTTTATCTAATATAATATTTCTAATATCTTATCTAATCCAATATTCTGGTAAAAAAAGTAATAAAATATTTGATTTAATATTTTGATAAAAAATTATCAAAAATAAAGTATATCTTTTATACAATATATAATGATATTTTAATTATATTTTTTGTTATTTTTATGCACCACATAAATATAATTTTGTAAATATCTTTATTTAGTGGTCAATTTGATATTTATATCTTTTAAAAATTTATACTCAACGAAAATGTGTTTAATTATACATTGATATATTGTAATTCCCAATTTATTTTGTAAATATTTATTGTTTTGGGTCTTATCTAGATTTTATAACAATAAGAATATGGATTTTATATTAATGGTAAGTATTATGAAAATCACAAAAAATTTCCCAACATATCTTTTAAATTTGTTTCAATTTAATATCAATTTATTTCCATTTTATTAAATCTCTAATTTAGTGTGATTTCAATATTTTAAATTTGAATTATTGACCTTTAATTATTTAATGCTAATAATTTCTACTTATTTCAAAATTTAATTTTTGAAACTTCCCACCTAAAAATCAAATTATAGTATTATCCCTAATTTTGAGTGAGATTTTTCAGTTTTGGCGGACTCTTTGGGAGAGAAGAATTCCCCAATGCCTTTTATTTTAAGTAATCGAAGAAAGATAAAAGAAATATTAATAAACATAATATTTTCATTCGTAATTACTGTAAACCATAAAAATTTTAATGTTATTGCTCTAAATAAAGTAATTAGTGAGCTAAACATGTTAGTAATATTAATAATATTAGTAATCTTATATTCTGATAAAAAATAGCAAAAATTTTATCTAACATTTTCATAAGATAAAAAAAGTAACTAAAATTGTGAATTACCATTTTTTTTAAAGATAAAAATATATTACTAAAATACTACCAATATTTTATCTAATCTAATATTACTAATATTTTATCTGATCTAATATTTCTAATATCTTACCAATCTAATATTTTGTTAAAAAAAGTAAAAAAATCCTTTATTTAATATTCTAATAAAAAATTTCAAAAATAAAGTATATCTTTTAAATAATATATAATAATATTTTAATTATTTTTATTTTCATTTTTATGCACCATGTAAATATAATTTTGTAAATATCTTTATTTAGTAATCAATTTTACATTGATATATTTTAAAAATTTATGCACCACATAAATGTATCCAATTATACAGTGATATATTGTCATCCCCTATTTATTTTATAAATGTCTAATTTCTTTGGTTGTTATCTAGATTCTTATAATGATAAGAATATAAATTTTATATTAAAAGTAACTATTATGAAATCACAAAAAAATTTCCATCTTGTCTTTTAAATTTGTTTTCATTTAATATCAATTTGTTTCCATTTAATTATATCTTTATTAGGTTGTAATTTTCCAACAATTCTTTTTAAATTTGTTTCTATTTAATATCAATTTGCTTCCATTTAAAGAACTTATTCATCATTAACTTTAACGTTATTGTTCTAAATAACATTATTATAAACAAATTGCTAATTTCAATGTAATTATAACTAAATCTTTAATTAATCAAAATAATAATAATTACAATATTAAATTATTATTTTAATTTATTATGTAAATAATTATAATTATTTAATAGGGCAATGTAATTATAATGTTATTGCTATATAGCATAATTGTCTCTCTTATTAATATTATTAATAATTAGTAACCCCAAATAATAATTATTAATCTTAATGTAAATAATTATTTAATTGGATGACACTTAATAGATTTCTAAGTTAAAATTTTAATATGTATTTAATCTATATTATTTTAATATTTGTAACTAAAGAATAAATTAATAAAATATGAACATTTTATTTAATATTCTGATAAAAAAATTAAAAATAAAGTATATCTTTTAAATAATATATAATGATATTTTAATTATATTTTTTATTATTTTATGCATAGCGTAAGTATAATTTTGTAAATATCTTTATTTAGTGGCCAATTTTATGTTGATATTTCTTAAAAATTTATGCACCACATTAATTTATCTGATTATATATTGATATATTGTCATCCCTTATTTAATTTATAAATATTTAAATTTGTGGGGTCTTATCTGGATTTTTATAACGATAAGAAAATGAATTTTATATTAAAGGTAACTATTATGAAATCACAAAAAAATTTCCATCATATCTTTTAAATTTTTTCTATTTAATTAAATCCTTATTACGTTGCAATTCTCCAGCATATTTTTTAAATATATTTCCATTTAATGTCAATTTGTTTCCATTGAAAGTACATATTCATCCTTAATTTTAACATTATTGCTCTAAATAACGTAATTATAAACCAATTGCTAATTTTAACGTAATTATAACCAAATTCTTTAATTATTCTAAATTTGTGCGACACTTTACTCTAAATAATAAAAATTATAACATAATTATAACCAAATCTTTGATTACTCTAAATAACAACAACAACAACAATAATAATAATAATAATAATAATAATAATAATAACAATAATAATAATAATATAACAATAATAAATTAGTATTTTAATCTATTATGTAGATAATTATAATTATTTAATAGGGCCATGTGATTATAACATTATTACTAAGTAGCATAATTTTCTCTCTCATTAATATTATTAATAATTACTAAACATAAATAATAATTATTAAACATGATGTAAATAATTATTTAATTAGACAATGTTTAATAGATTTTTAAATTGAAATTTTTATATTTATTTAATCAATATTATTTCAATATTTGTAACTGAAGAATAAATTAATAAAATATGAACATTTTATTCCAATTCATAAACATAATCCAAAAGGACAATAACTTAATCTCTATAGTGTTACATGGTAGTCAAAATTACATCCAAATAACATCATTTATTATGAATTTTTCTAATTGATTGAAACATCAATTAAAAATAACTCAGGATGATTCAAATTATGCAACTTCAATAATTGACCATTTTGTAATCCTTTTTGTGTTATAAATTATTTTCAGCCATCACCGAGAGAATGTTTTATCCTTCTGCAGATAAATAAATAATAAGAAGAAGTAAAAATAAAAAAAAAACAAAAATAAATAAAGTACAAACTTTGAATAAGAAGAAGTAAAAGAAAGAGAAACAGAAAAAAAAAATTCAGATGAATACTCCGTTGCAAATAAATAAATAATTAGCAGTTAGAATAATAATAATAAAAAAACTAAAACACTTATGTATTTTGAAATGATTAAGACAATGCAAAAGAGTGAAAAAGAGAAAAAGTAATCAATACAAAAAACACTCCCAATATATATAAGATATATGAGATTATATGACTGATCTTTGGCATAGTTTTTGTTTTTCAATGGTTAATGCATTTAATAGTATTTTAAAAGAATAAATGCAGTAATTGTAAAATAAATTGTCAGAATTGTTCTTATTTTGAGTGAATTTTTTTTTCTCTCTCTTACAACAACTTTATAAAAATTAATAGATAGATTATATTCTAGTAAAAATAAAGTCCTTATAAACATATATACGCAGTTTATGATTATGCGATCATTTCGACGATTCATACATAGATTGGACATCATCCTGCGATCAATCATAAATATTTCGTTAAATATTTATCGTAACTTTTAGCATTCTTCTTGGCATCCATTAATTTAATCGTTCTTAATTTACTCGCTCATTTTTTCAAGTAAAGTAAAAAAAAAAATTGTCTCTCTAAATTTTTAGATTTATTTTTTTATTTAATTAAACCCATTTAATTTTGTATGTTGTGAGATAATAATTAATAAATATTTCATATTCTACATTTATAATATTTAAGAATTATATCAGGGAACTCGTATCTTTAGTTTTTAAAAACTACCGTATTTCATATTGGATACTGATATTATACCTGTATTCATGACACATGATGCTTCTAAAAAATATTAAATTCGTATATCATTAACTCAGTACTGGACTCGATCTTATGAATTTACACGGTGGTTTGTGTGATAATCACAAATATTCTAAACAAATGAAAAGAAGAATTAGAGAGGATTTTTTTTCTCTTTTCAAAAGAGCAAAACCAACGACTTTGTCAATCGTTTCTTTTTCCTTTTTGTTTATATTGGTGTATATTTGTCAATTATTCTTGTTTAATTTCACTCAAACTGAAGGTTTAAGTAAACTATCTGCGGCTGAAACATGAACTAACATGGGAAATTACTACTTTAGCTTGTGGCTTGCTACCTTGTTTTACATCAACAGCACTAAAAAATAAGCTTAACAACTAAAAGGAACACAACAGTACGTAACAAAAGACAAACAAATAAACTGAAAAGCACATGATTCATGAACGCTGCAAAATTTGCTTCCCAGAGAAAATTCACATAGAATTAGAATTGGGACAAGGAGGAATTGCTATGTCCGTGATCCCTTCTAATATCAACACCACACCCTTCATTGTTGGGCGCGCAGAACAGGTTCATATTGGACACACCAAAGTGCCACCACATTAACCATGTTTTCCACGACAGTTTTATCCACAGCTTCCCAAAGGAAAAGCTTATTAAGCTGTCCCTGGGTATCCATATATCATTACTCTTTAAGAGATTATGTGTGGAAGGTTTGAGAAGAAATACATCACAACCAGAAAAAGAAATACTCGAAAATATAAAGTCTTTTATTACATGAACTTTCATGCTGGCAAGTACAGAAGCTAGCTTTTGATATAATTCAATCACAAGAACAACCTGAACAACAATGCAAGATGAAAATGAAACTACAGTAGGCGCATACAGAACAATGGAATAACATGTTCCTAAGAATATTTATTTAAGGAGGTGGGCTGGAGAGGGAGGAATTGGAATATCTTTCAATCCTTCCAACATCAAGATGACATTCTTGATTGAAGGACGAAGAGGCGGATCTTCTTGCACACACCACAACCCCACCTTCACCATTCTTTCCAAAATCATCCACTCTACACCTTCTTCATCTTCTTTGACAAGCTTACTTAACTGCCCTTCTGCAAAGCATTGGTATACCCAGCTGGAAAAATGTATCTCCTCTGGTGAGGAAACATTCATTTCTATGCTGCTTCTGCGGCAGACAATCTCCAATAGTACCATCCCAAAACTGTAAATGTCAAATTTTACTGATACTGGTGCATCCTTCTGCCATTCAGGTGCCAAGTACTTGCTTGTCCCATCATCCTCTTTTTTAATTCTTGAATGGTGCGGCTTCAGTAGCCTTGCCAATCCAAAATCAGAGATCTTTGCAGTCCACGCTTCATCCATAAGTATATTTCGAGGATTTATATTGCAATGGATAATACGGACCTCACACTCTTCGTGTAGATACAGGACTCCTCTAGCAACGTCCAACGCCATTTTTAGTCTGTCTCCCCAAGATATGTGCTTCTCATCATTGAAGAGAAGATTTGCAAAAGACCCGTTGCCAACATATTCATAAACAAGAAGCTTCCTAGATCCATCGATGCAAAAACCAATGAGCTTAACCAAATTCCTATGATGTGTTCGAGCAATGGCAGTAATCTCAGTTCGGAATTCCCTCTCCCCTTCATCAGCAACTCTCTCCAATCTCTTGACAGCGATACTTCTGTTACTGTCACCAATTGTGCCTCTATAAACCGCTCCAAAGGACCCTCTCCCTATCTCCTCCGTGAAGCCTCCAGTCGCTTTCTCAAGCTCATCAAAAGAAAATGGACGCAAAGAACATTCTTCAGTAAATCCCAGATTCTCACTTGTAGACAACGTTGTATACCTATAAACATGCCGCTTGTAAGTGAAGAAAATGAACCCTGCAAAGACAAAAGATAACAATGAAATGCAACCCAAAGTAAAGGTTAGAATCATTATCAGTCTTCTCTTGTTATCCACAACGATCCAAGGCTTCTGTGTGGAGTTGTTTGGAGTTGGACCTAAAGGCATCTTGAAGAAGGCCACGGTCACTCGATTTTGAACCCTTCTGCCATATGTTAGCGGAAGTCTGTATTTTCTGCATTTGCCGTCCAAATATAATGCTGCCATGCAATCACAATCTTCCCTGTAAGATTTCTCGCACTCTTCCTCCTCCACCAGTTTAACAAAATATGGAGTATCACTATCACTATAATACATATTTTCCCACCGAATAATATTATACGAAATTGTTGGGTCTTCACTGCTTTCGCAACCCTCTTTGTTATGGGCCGGTACGCAGTTCAGAGGCAGAGACACGTTCCCCCTGCTTTTGCAGTGGACGAAACCAGGAAAACACTCACACTCGGCATCGCCTCTTACGTTTGAGCAGTAACTGTTGAAGCCACAAAACCCCTTGATTTGACATTTGTCAAGCAAGACTCTCCACAGTTCTTGGACATGTGAGCTGCTACCATTGCTCTCAAATTGGTGCTCAAACAACATCAAGATCCCGTCTACATCAACTGTTGCACGGTAGATTGAACTTGTGTTGTGTGATTTCTTTTCAAGGCTGATGATACCGGTAAGAAAGTGAAGCCTACCGGCACCACTAAGGTAAAGAAAGCCCGAGACATTAAGACTGAGCTGTTGGTAAGTTGAATCTGTAGTATTTGAAGCCCAGTAAGAATCTTGGGGACTTGCTGTGCTGTTCACAGGGTAAGCAACGAGGTTTCCATCAGATTGCATGATGAAAAAGAAACGTCCACTCGAATGGTCTAATTTGGACACACTAGAAACCAGTTTGCCATTGGTACCTAAATTCTGGCCCCCTAATAGGGTGTCAGTTGGATGATCAAAGCTTTGCCAGGCAACAGTATCGGTATCAATATAGAGCACAAAGTTGCCAGAATCAAGCATAGAAGCCGAAGTTACTGCTGCAAGATTTGAAATGAGATCCTGGCCTTCCTTCCCACTCGTGAAAAGCCGCAGGCCGGTCTTGGTCAAGTTCAACGTGGAATTGGGGGAGAGTGGGGGGCTATCACGGTTAGCAGTCCAGACAATAGTTTTTTCAGGTGGATTACCACTAACCAGCCATATTCCAACAGCGTAGCCATTACCTTGTGAGTAAAAGCCGAAAGCAAAATGGCCAGAATCTGATGCCCATGAACTGTGACTGCCTTCAGGAGAGAGCCAAGACCCCAACTCAATTCGACTTTCACATGTGCCTTCTTTTGCATATAACATGAACAACAGTGACAACAGAACGGGTATGGAGGCCATAGGATTTGGGAACTACTTTTCTGGTATCTCAAACAAAACTATTCTCACCGATCAAACACACTCGAAAACCAGAACAGTTAAGGACCAAACTTTATTACGGGGATTACTTAATGATTCTCCGCACCGCCAAAGAAAGCCGCCCTGGATTATTATTTGTAAATTTCCATGTATGATTCAATAACAAGGGTCCACATGCCGTGTTGACGGTTAAATGTCCAACTTGGGAAAAAAGAAAATCAAGACAGGTAAATTTTCCTCTGCATAAACCGTCTGCGATTGTCGTTAACTCTGTCTTACACAACATAGGTGTATTAAGTACTTGTTTATTTTAGCATTTAAGTGATGTTAACGATAATAACAACAAATAAATTACGACCGATTGAATTAATAGGATACCAAATTACCAATTGTTCAAAGTATTGGATATATAATAATATATAATGTTCAATCTATGTATACATCGTGAAAATGATTGATTGCATAATCATAAACTACGTATATATATATATATATATATTTATAAGGATTTATTTTTAATAGAACATAATATCATTTAATCGTAAATTATCAAGTCAACAAAGAAGAATACATTACAAAATTATAACATACAAATTTTTCAACTTTTTTTATCTGAAATAAAATTTACAAAGTTAAGTTGCAAAACGTGGGTGTTTTGCATTGCCTTCGTTTTTCCATATGATATTTTAGTTAGAGCAACGCTGTACAGTATGAAGGATTTACGCACGAAATCAGGTTTTGACTGGTTCTTTAATAAAATAAAGAAAGAAAGGTAATTAGGAAGCAACATTGATGTATGGCTATTCGCAAGAAAACGCACTTGTTCATTTTTTATTGGATATGCATGTAATTTAGGAAATAAATAACATTAAAAAAATTGACGTAAATCGTCCTAGATTCTTCGTGCACAATTAAATTGAACCGAAATCAAGTAAGCGTGTTCGTGCACCCTTTCGTCCAAAATTATTTATACCATTTAGCATTTGTCTTTTAGTTATTCAATAATGAAGACTAATTCAATGCTTAATTTTCTATCATTTGTTACCCAATCCGATACTAATCTTTTGCTTTCTTCATCCTGTATGTTTCTTTTTATTTTACTTGGTTAAAGAAAGGCTTGATCATAAAAGTGTTGCATTGCCAATTCTCCATGTAATGAATGACGTGGATTTGAGACATTGGGAGACCATTTGCTTAAATTTAAACTATGCAAGGCCGGCGTAATAGCTAATAGCAACTTTGCTTTTCTTTTCTCTCAGTCTCAAAGCATCAAGTTCTATAGTCATGGATGTCATTGCTATAACTATTACCTTGCTGCTACTCACGTCTGCAGGCACAAGGGTTGAAACGCAGCAAATACAGCTCGGTGCCTCACTTCTCCCAAATGGTACTCCTGCTTCGTGGCGTTCCCCTTCTGGTCAATTTGCATTTGGTTTTTATCCACATGGGCAAGGCAATGTCTTTGTCATTGCAATTTGGTTGGTTAGCAAGGAGACCAACACAGTGGTATGGACTGCATGGCGGGATGATCCTGCGGTCACCTCAAATGCAAAGCTACAACTAACCACAGATGGTAAACTCGTACTAATGGATGGCCACGTAAAAGGGAAGGTCATCGCAGGTAATGCTAGTGCCAAAGCTTCCTCTGCCTCCATGCTTGATTCTGGAAACTTTGTACTATTCAGTCAAAATTCCAGCATCATATGGCAGAGTTTCGATCACCCAACGGATACTTTGTTAGTGAATCAATCTCTTCCTAATGGACATGAACTGGTCTCTAGTTCATCGCAGAACAACCACTCAAGTGGACGGTATCGTCTCAAGATGCAGGATGATGGAAATCTTGTTCAGTATCCAGTAGACACAAGTGACACATCAGCGGATGCTTACTGGGCCTCTCAAACTTCCAATTTTGGTTTCGAAACTCATCTTTATCTCAACCATACAGGTTCGCTGCAGATTGTGAGTGATAAGAGGCTTATGCAGACTGTCAATGATGAGTCATCTTTGCCTAACGATGGGGACCGGGTCACACATCGTGCAACCCTGGATTCTGATGGGAGATTTCGGGTGTATGCGCATTTTAACAATGGCAGTTTCGAAAATGTTTGGCAGGCGGGGAAAGAATATGCATGTGGACTAAAAGGTTTTTGTGGCTTCAATACCTTCTGCACATTCAATGACATCCAACCGGAGTGCGAGTGTATTTGGGATTTTAAGTTAAAAGATCCAACCGACTCCACTGAGGGCTGTAAAAGGAGCTTTCAAAAAGAAGATTGTGTTGGGGAGGAAGATAGCGCAACCTTTTATGAGATGAAGCAGATGGAGGGTAAAATTATATGGTCGGATAATCCTTATTTCAAGGCTGAAATGACACAAGAAGATTGCTCCTCTGCTTGTTTGGCTGATTGCAATTGTGAGGCTATATTTTATGACAACAAGGAAGGAAGCTGCATGAAACAGAGGCTGCCTTTGAGATATCTCCGTAGGCCAAGGGAAAACGAACTTGGCGTTGGCGCCGTGCTATTCTTGAAGGTAGGAAACAGGAGCCTCGTGAACGGGACGGGGAATGATAATCCTGTGCCTCAACAATCATCTCCAATCAAGACTACAAGTAACAAAGCAACGGTGCAGATTATTGTCATTACATCCGTATTTTCTCTGCTTTTATGTTCAACCATCCTCGTCTCCAGCCATTACATGTACAAGATTCGGGTACTGAGGTATAAAAGGCTGATGGAGACTCACAACTTGGGCCTCAATGAAGAGGTGACTTTGAGAAGGTTTTCATACAGCGAGCTGAAAAGAGCAACAAATAATTTCAAACAAGAGTTGGGAAAAGGATCTTTTGGAGCAGTTTACAAAGGGGCTTTGCACAAAGGTAGGAGGTTAATTGCAGTGAAGAGACTAGAGAAGTTGGTGGAAGAAGGAGAAAGGGAGTTTCAAGCAGAAATGCGAGCCATTGGAAAAACCCACCACAGGAACCTAGTTCGCTTGTTGGGTTTCTGTGCCGAGGGTTCTAAAAGGCTCCTGGTTTATGAATACATGCCCAATGGCTCCCTTGGAAACCTTATCTTTGGGGCTCACAGTCAGAGTCGTCCAGAGTGGGATGAGAGAGTAAGAATAGCAGTGGAGATAGCAAGAGGGATCCTGTATCTCCATGAGGAGTGTGAGGCACCAATCATTCATTGTGACATAAAGCCTCAAAACATTTTGATGGATGAGTTCTGGACTGCCAAATTATCAGATTTCGGGCTCGCAAAACTTCTGATGCCAGATCAAACCGGAACCTTCACAAGGGCTAGAGGGACAAGAGGCTATGTGGCCCCTGAATGGAACAAGAACATCCCAATTTCTGTCAAGGCTGATGTTTATAGCTACGGAATAGTGCTGTTGGAAATTTTATGTTGCAGAAGAAACATCGAAGTTCGTGTCTCCGAACCTGAGGTGGTTCTTCTCTCCAACTGGGCTTACAAGTGTTTTGTTGCTGGACAACTTAATAAGCTTTTTCTTCGGGAAGCTGTGGATAAAACTGTCGTAGAAAATATGGTTAAGGTGGCACTTTGGTGTATCCAAGATGAACCTGTTCTGCGCCCAACAATGAAGAGTGTGGTGTTGATGTTAGAAGGGATCGCCGATATAGCAGTTCCTCCTTGTCCCAATTCACAAATACTCAATAACAATCAAGAGTTGCATGGTTAACTCAACTGAAGAGTTGCAGCTTATCAATAGTTGTTCCAATTCATGTCAGTTGCAGGGTTTTCAGTTTATTTGTTTGTCTTTTATTACGTACTACTGTATTCCTTTCTATTATATGTTAAGCTTATTTTGAGTACTGTTAAGGTAAAATAAGATAGTAAGCCACGAGCTGAAGTAGTTATTTCCCATGTTAATTCATGTTTGAGCAGTAGATAGTTTACTCAAAGCTTCAATTTGAGTGAAAAGAGAATAATTCACAAATATAAACTAATATAAACAAAAAATAGAAAAATATTCTTTTTAATTCTTCTCTTCATTTGTTTAAAATATTTGTGGCTATCACACAAGTTACTGTGTGAATTGATCAGGTTTCGGTATTGAGTCAGTGATATATGGATTTGATATTTCTCTTAATATTTTTATAAGCACTATATGTGTTATGAATTTGGGTATAATATCGGTACCTAATACAAAATATGGTAAGTTTTAAAATTAAAGATACAGATGGCTTATATATTGTAAATATAGAATGGGTTATCTAACTTATTTTAAGTAAAAATAAGATTAAACAACTCCATCAAAGATAATTGGTACAATTTTTTTATGTTGTACTTACCATCTTTAAGTGCATAGAGAATTACACAAATTATTTTGAATGGAGTTGTTTAACCCTATTTTTATTTAGGATAAGGTAGACAACTCTATATAGAATATGAAGTATTTATAGATTTTTTTTAGTGTAGAAGTATTTATAGATTATTGTGAAAACATATATACATGATAAAAGAAATTAAAATACTTACATTTTTCGTCTCATAAGTAAAATTGAATGGTTTTCATTAAATAAAGAAATAAGCATATAAAAATTGAGAGGAAGGCATAAAAGAAATTATTTAACAACCTGTCATTTTTTTAGGAGAAAAATGATATACCTAGGACTTAAAACATATCAAATTATACCTGAACAACACTTAGTTTCATTAGAATCATACGTAAAAATGTTTTTAAAAATGTTATTTTGATAAGTATCCGATATGTGATACGTACTGAGTACACTTATGTTTCACAAAATAAAGTAATTATGCTTCCAAGTATAGGCATAATCACAAAAATGCAATTTAGAATTTCAAATGTTCTATAAGATATATATAAATGCAATATGTGTCTACCATAAGCAATTGGACACCCATGTGTCAATTTCTAGCCAGGAAAAGAAAGAGATATAAGAGAAAAAAAAATGTAAATATGATAAGTAATAATGTCTCTGGTCTTTTATATAAATAACAAATAACTAAATCATCAAAATCAATAAAAATAGTTAGGTTAGTTAATTTTAATTAATAAATATATAATTTTATATTTTGTTCCAAAAATACCAATAGAATGAAATGATTTAAGTGTTGGCTATGGTTGTATTTAATGTCATTGCTTGTAACTCAAGAACCGCTGCAAAATTTAATTTAAACCAAATGATAAAGTTGTTAGAAATCATGATTTTCTACCAAATTTGCTAAAAAGGTTGATGCATCTACTTATATAGAAAATTGGTGAGTGTATTGAATGGATCTTTGTTTCTTATAATTAGAATCACAAAATACTCCTATATGTTACTTATATAAAGGAGAGGAAGGAGTATAAAAGAAAAAAATAAAAAAATGAATTGAGTTATATGTTGTATGCAAATATCCCTCTATCTATATCTATATCTATATCTATCTATATTTATCTATTTATATATATAGTAAAGGAGAATTAAACTTTTATAAGCCGTTGATGGAGACTAAAACTCTATAATAGCTATTGGATCTAATAAAATTTAACAAAATTAATTTTATTTAATGATGAATTAAATTGTTCATATTAATGATATTTATTACATAGGTATTAATTAACACTTAATATTTCAATGCAATATTTTTATAAATATATAAATAAATACATGTTAATATAATATTCACAATAACAAAAATGAACACTCAGTTTTATATATTCTTGACGTTTGCTTTTAAAAAAGAATTGCTTTCTGAAAAAACTTTTAATAAAAAATTAAATTGATTATATTAATGATAATTATTACACAATTTAGATGATTGAAAGTTAATAATGATAATAATAATAATAATAATATTAATATTATTACATAATTTGTATATTATTATTATTATTGTTATTATTATTATAAATACAGTCCTTTCAAATTTATAATGGTCAATAACATTATATTTTTTTTCTTATAAATTCAGACCTTAATAATAATAGTAGCAGCAGTAATGCATTAAATTGATCAATTAAATAGTACATAATCTAAAACACTAATTAAGTTTAATATAAAAATCATATACAAATAAGACAACAACAATAACAACAACAATAATAATAATAATAGAGTTATTTCATAACAGTCAATTATAAGACATTATGATTTTTAATTCTTATAAATTCATACCTAAAAAAAATAATAAATACCCATTACATATCATAAATATAAAACAATTACAAAGTATGCAATAATAGTACAGTTATTATTATCAATAACATTGACTTTTGAATTCTAGAATGAGAAATAAAATTAGTAAATATGAAAATAGCATGTAATAATATTAAAAAGATTAGTAACACATATAAATAATAATTCTTAAAGATAAATAATCCTTGTCATAATTAAATTATCAGATATAAACTTTGAAATATATAATAATCCTTATAAATAAATAATTTTAAAAAATAGCAAATATAATGAAGTCAAAATTAAAGAACAAATAATAAAAATAATAATAATGATGATGATGGTGGTGGTGATGATAATGATGACAGAAGAATCTCATTGTACTAATTAGGAACATTCAATTTATGTCATGATGTAGTTAACTAACTCAACTTCAACAATACCATATAATTATAATTAATATCTTCAAAATGATTAAAAATAAAATTTTAAAATAATTAACAACTATATCTATTTAATAAAAATTAGACTATTTCAATAAATTCAAAATAAATTTTAATTTTTGCAACATTTAAAAATTATTAATTATAAACACATAAAAATCAAGTACATGTTAACATAATTTTTACAATAACAAAAATGAACACTCGAATTTAAATAATTATATATTATGCATTCATATTTATTATATTTATATTCTTTTTGAATTTATACATTTCATATAAGTATTATATCACTATTATTACTTGCAGGAAAAAATAAATTATAATAAATTTCAAAAGACTTAATATTTTTGAAAATAATATTTACTCATTTAAAAATATAATTAATTATCTTCCTTAATTTTAATGAAATTATATTTAATATAATACTAAATATTTTAAAAAATGATACTTTTATTTATGTACATATATTTTAAAAAATTACTGAATACAAATATCAAAAATGTATAATTTTAACAAACTCGTGCAAGGCACAGGTTTAAAATCTAAGATATCAATATTCATTACTCTACAGTTAAACTTCACCTCATGCCATAGTGATATGTTGTAGACGCTTGAAGTTCAGAAAATTGATAGCTTTAGAGTTATCGACAAATTCATTGTTGAGTTACACAGCTATAAATGAAAAGCTTAAATATGTTTTTAGTCTCTAAAATTTGGGATAAGTTTGTTTTTGGTCTTCTAAATTTAAAATTAATTTTTTTAGACCCTGTAATTTGAAAAAAAAAAAACTATTCTAGTTTCTCAGAACCACCTGCAACATCATTGAAAAGGGTAGATTGAGTCAGTTGTATAGCATCAGCTGAGTTTAATATAATATTTTCTCTAACAGAGATATTAGTAGATGGGTTTTGTGTGACAAATTCAGTAATAGGTAAGTTTTGTGTGACAAATTCACTAATGCCATTTGGGTAGAAGGACTAAAACATGTGTTAAGACAAAGGTCGAATTTATAACTCTCAAATATTTTGATAATAACAAACAGTTAAAATATATGTTTTTACTCAATCGTCTAGTCATTCGCAATAAGTAATCGTTTGATTTCTTTAAATGAATATCGTCCTTATCCTTTGATTAAAGTAAATCAATAACTAACGAATCTTACAAACGATGACACCGTTCTAAAATGATCTGCACATCAATTAGAGCGTAAGCTACCTCGAAATGTATAAAGCCTATATACTTACTCTCGAGGAAAGTCAGCGAAAAAGAAGGAATGTTGTGTGCGAATGTTAGAACGGGAAAGTAGACATGACAACTGCTACAAGTTTGAGTACAAGAATAGAAAAGATAAGCAGACTACTTTATCTTATCATATGACAAGTTGGTGAAAGGCATTAAATGCTGCATTTAATGCTCCAACGACTCTCTTCATCAGATGAAGGCCATCTCTTGCAAAGCACTCAACAGATACTTTTGGAGAAGCCTATAAATAGAAGAAGAGACCTCTTTTGAAACAGTTGTTGTTGTGGTCACATTTGCTGCTGTTTCTGAAAAATCACAACTTCTTTAAGAAAAGAAAAAGCTCTTGTAAACTCTGTTTGTAAAATTCTTTTTGTACTTTGTTGTATATTTGTCTATTAAGACGTTAAACCCAGTGAGGTAACTCACACGTAAACCTTTTTCTTAACGAGATTGGTGGAAGCCGGAAGAGACTTTGATTCAAAGAATACTTAGGTGTTTGCTTGGAGAGGCAAGTGAAGGACTACTTGGGTTGAGCCTAAAAAGGCTTGTGGAAAGAATACTTGTAACTTGAAAAAGTTAGTGGAACTTGGTTGTTGCCAAGAACTGGACGTAGTCTCTAGGGTGAGACAAACCAGTATAAATCTTGTGTGCTTTCCGGTTTGTCTTTCAACTTTCGTCTGTCTTATAAAACATTTTCGAAAATCTTTTTGATCTTATTTCAGATGATACATCTTTATTAAAAGTATTGTGAAAATTTGCTATAACACAATTCAACCCCCCCTTCTTGTGTTATCTTTGTGCTTTACAACATGCTTCTTTTTTCATTTCAAATTATAGGAACTAAAAATGTTAATTTTAAATTTAGGAGACCAAAAACAAATTTATCCTAAATTTAAAGCACTAAAAACATATTCAAGCCTAAATGAATTAAAATTTTTCAAATTGCATATGGTTTGTCTTGTTGATATGGATGAATGAGGCACCCTACTACCAAATATTAATTCTGCCACAGAATATTTAGTTGTCTGTACATTAACCACCCATATTTTACTTTTTTAGAATGATTTAATTTTTAATTAATAGTAATAATAAAAAAATTGGACTCAACTAGAATAGTCTCCCTACTCCTATGAATCTCCCAATACAATGGAATTAACATCGTGTTACAACACATTGTCGCAACTAGGGGTCATGACTGGACGGCGAAAAAGAAATAAAATCAGAAGAGTCGCCACCAAAGTTTATTAAGGAAAACCTTGGAAAAATCCTTTTAAAAAAAAGAAATGATCTTTGTAACCAAATATGGGTTCGAGAGTCGATTACGTGTAGGGAAGGTGTTAGCATCTTACGACGTCCGTCTTAAAGATGGTTACTCCTAATTAAATGTGCAAAATTAAGATAGCTTCAAAAATATTTATTTTACTCCTAAAGAAGATTTATTTTATTTACAAATTTTATTATCTTTATTTACCAAAAGAATTTTAGAAAATATTTATTTTGAAAAGAATTTTTTTTTATTTTTTGAGATCGACAGGGGTGGGCCTCTGCTGCTACGTATCCTTAGGTGCAATGAGGAATTAGACTCACGTAGTTCTTTGAGTAGAAAAATGTTTTGTTGGTTCTTTTTTTTAAAAGGGCTTTCTCGATAACCAAATAGAAAATGGTTATCAATACACTTTTTAAGGTTTTTGTAATACCCAAATAGGAAGTGCATCCAAAATGGATATTAATAAAACCTTTATTTAAGGAAAAAATGTTTTGTTTTAATTTTTAATTTTTTTTATTCAAAAGGCTTTTATGATAACAAACTAGAAAGTGCATCTAAAATGATTATCATTTCACCTTTTAAGATTTTCATAATAGTCAAATAGGAAGTGCATGTAAAATGACTATCATTAAATCTCTTTTATTAATCAAACTTGAATATACATTTTTTTAGAAAAAATTTTATTCAATATTTCAAAAAAATGATAACCAAATAAGAAGTGCATCTACAATGGTTACCATTAATTATTTCAAAGCTTTAATAATGTCCAAAGAGGAAGTGCATCCAAGATGTGCATTATCAAGTTTGATTATTATTATTATTATTATTATTATTATTTGAGAATGAGTTTAAATTTTGATTTGGAAATTAAATTCTCAATCAGTTTTTATTGGCTACAAAAAAACAAATACATGGCTCTTATTTAAAAAAAAAAAAAACAAGTGTAAGAGTCTATTAAGAGAAGAATTAATGCAACAGTAATAATAATAAAATAGGGAACCAAGCAAGAGAGATAAAAAATAAAAAATAAAAACTACATGATGAAAGGAAAAGAGAGAGACCAAGAATTATACCTCGAAAAGCTTTTAGTTAGCCAGAGGAATTAATTGGCAGAGTGTGATTTCCAGAGAGAATTTTCTTGAGTGAGAGTTTGTGAGAAGTTTTTTTTCTAATTATCCAAATAAAATTGAGTGTTCACACACATACATCCTAAAAGTAGAATTAACAATGGTGTCATACTTAAGTAAATTATTTAAAACAATTTATTTTTTGTTTACATTTTTATCTTAAAGGAAAATTTTAAGACATCTAGTTGTAACAAGTTGTGGTCCAAAACCTTATGATTAAGATATCACGTCTACCAATGGGAGTTAGGTTTAGTAAAGGAGACTAGTCTCCTAGAATATGGTGAACCAAGGTTCAAATTTCTGCTAGGAGAGGTGTCCATATTTAGTACCTGATAGTACTTGGAGTAGGATTGCATTCAAAAAAATATATGTATGGGAAACAAAAAAAGAAAGATGTCACATTCAATTAATTCTTTCTTTGTTAAAATTTTCATTATAGTTATGAAATATTTTTTATTTAAAATTGTCTTATGATATTACTATTATCATTATTATTAGTAAATTCCTAAAAGAATTTTATTATAAAAGGAATTATTATTGATAATGATTAAAGCTAATTAAGGAAAAGAACTTTGAGTACATTAAGTTATCACAACTTGGGTTACAAAAAAGTTTCAAGGATCAAGAAGATATCTTATATAATCAACTTTTTTTTGTGGAATATTATTGTTTTTAATTGAATTATAAAATCTTTAGTTATATAAAATAAATATTTATCTTGTGCATTGCACATAGTTTTGGTATAATTTAGTTAAAATTATAATTTTTTATATTTATTTTATCATTTGTAAAAATTAAAAATGAAATTAAAATTTGTTTTTTTAGAAAATTATATATAATTAATGAAAGAATACTTTTGTCATCTAAACATAATTTCTATCCTATCATTATCTAGTCCATGTCAACTAAAAGACAAGATAATACAATAATGTTACCTGGTTTGTTATTTGATGTACACCAAACATAGGACAGGATTAAAACTTATCCTGCTCATATTATATCATTTTCTTATGATATTCTCATATCTTATTTTATGCCATCATACCATCAAGCGATCTTTAAATGTAATTCTTCATTTTGTCCGAGAGATTAATAATTTTTGTTTAATGTTTATAAGTTGCTTGTAATCTAGGTTAATCAACTTGGTGAAAGAAACTAAAGACATGAATGGAGGCACCTCTTAGTCTGTTTCGCAGTTGAAAGACATTTTACAAAGAGGCGCCTCTTTGTATTTTTCTATTTGATTGTATTTTACATTTTTTACTAGGCTTAATTAAGTTTTTAATCCTTATAATTTATCAAATGGGTGGTCTTAATTTTTGTGGTTTCAATTGCTTAAATCAAATTCATATAAGATAGAATTGAACTCACTACCCTATACTTTAATACCATATATAGAAACCACCAAGACACTTTTAATTGGTGTATGTATGAAAATATATTATATATAACTCAAGATGAAGGATACCGTGGACCACCTTCACATATGGTCTACGATGGACAACTTTTATTTACCGTTAGATTTATCTAATCCTCACGATTATACGATACACCCCCCACACTGTGTCCCTCCCTAACTCCCTCTACAACCCCTCCCTTTACTTCAACCATCGGCGTTACCGCCTTCACCAACAATGTCCCTCACTGGCAGCTACCTATGCTGGCTGTAACCGACAAGAGCTGGTCATGTCAGATTCGTGTAATGTCACAATGGGATCACTGTGAGATCCACCTTGAGGATCTGAACTTCAGCGAGCCCTTCGCGGCGTGCTTTGTGTACCTGGGGTAGCGCAACAGCGTCATTGAGTTGGTGCTAGACTCGTCATGCTACTTCACCCTCAAGATCAAGGATAGCTGCGACAAGCATGCCTTCATCAAGGTAGGGTTCAATGAGAAGAACAAGGCCTTTGATTTCAACATCGCATTCTTTGATAACAAGAAATACTTTCGCAAAGAGCACGAGAAGGAATTTGGTAACTCTGTTGCCGCCAAGGAGTCTTAGATCGACATTCACTCTGTCATCAATCACTGGCTCAAGGTATATTAATTGCAATTTCTATTTTCTACAATCTACCTAGTTTGATTCAGTAATTGAACGACGTTGTTGATGGAGATGTGGCAGGTGGTGGTAACGGTGAAGGAGTGGCAAGGGAGGAGGGTAGGGATGGTAGCACCAAAGTGGAGGGAGGTGGGGCTATGAAGGGAGACAGTGTGGGGGAAGAGGTTGTACTAGAGGAGGGAAAGGGACACGTGGGCAGTTGCCAGAACACAGAGGTGGCTTTCAAAGGTTTAGGAGGCTAGTTCTAGTGCAGAAGGTACAACGTATAACTGTAAGAATTAAATAAATCCAACGGTAAATGAAAGTGGTATACCATAGACCAATGTGAAAATGGTCCACAGTAGCCTTCGTCAAAATTTAAATGTATGGGAAATAAAAAATACACATATATTCACTGCTACTAAATAAATAATATAATATTTTAAAACAAAAAAACAATAACTTATACATTTTAATATTATATATATTAATTATAACTTAATCATTTTGTATCAAATAAAATTTTCTTTTATAAACTTGTGTTGTTTTATTTTTTTTATCATTTTTCTTTGAAAATTTTAGTAAGTGAAATAAGATATTACTATTTACATAAAAAAATATTTTTTTGTATTTAACTAAAATTTTTTAGCTAAATATAATTATATTTCCATAATCAATTTTCTGCAATAATCATTTTAATTTACTACTAAAAAAGGTTAAATAATGCTAAAAATAAAAAAAAGTTGTTCTAGTAACTAAAATAAGATATTATTATAGAAGTAATAATTTTTTAATGAAATAAAAAAAATACTATTAATTTTCAAGATATTATTGAAAAGGTTATTTAATTTAAATTACAACATTGATATACAAAATAAATGTTCAACATATTATTAAAAAGGTTATTTCAATTTTAAATTATTTTAGTGAAATACAAAAAAAAAAATATTACATCAATAATAATATTTTATTTTAGTTACTAAAATATCGAAAGAAAAAATAAACATAAAAAAACAACACAATTTTGTAAAAGAAATAATACAAAGTGATTAAATTATAATTAAAATATATAGTATTAAAAAGTATAAATTATTGTTTGTTTGATTTTATAATATTATATTATTTATTTAGTAGTAGTAAATAACTAAATATATATACATATTTTTGTTCCTCATGTGACACTCATTCACATTGAACATAACCCATACTTATTTACTTATTTAAAATACGAGTAAAATTTTCTCTATTTTAATAATAGAAAATTTGTAAATTTAACAAAATTTGAAAACGGTAGTAAAAAAAATAAAATCTGTATGTATTCATCATAAAATTGTACATCATGCTTTCATAATCAGAAAAATTACTAAAATACAGGGAGATCAAAATATATATCAAAATTGTTACTACTTATTCCCAGTACATAAAAAAGATCCTAATCAGAGCAGTGTCCATCTACCCCTATCCCATAAAATAACAAACTATCAAACTAGCCCTATAGGTCCTCATCAACAGACGGGTCTTCATTAACTGCGATCAATCATGCATAAAATGAAAAATAATGGAGTGATGTGATTTGTTCTAATATCACTTTTACATGTATGGTAGGAATTTTACCACACAATACAAATAAAACACAGTTGATAACAAAAGGGGAACTTAAAGTTTATTTTATGTTATACTATCCTTGACTCGGTATGAATCCATACTTTTCATTAGTAGGTAATAGTTCTTAACAGAACCTGAGAAGTGATTGGAAGTACATATACCTCTCTCAACATCATCACGTGATACAGTCCTCGTCATTATTGAGGAACAAAATAACAATTTAGGATATCAATTTATAGAGATATACTCTCACCAATCCTGGTGATGCTGAACAATTGTCAGGGTTATCAAGTTGGTTAAGTGATTGTCTCGGCTCAAGAGCGCTACCTTGGCTATTAGGACGCTCACCACTCGATACCATACCCTCTAAACATAACCATGGGTCCCTGCCTTTCATCCTGCAGTGTACCAAATTGTAGCTTCCCTAACAGGGCGCCATGCCACTACATGTCACTTGCATTCATTACTCACTAATTTATCACTTCTCAAAAAGAGGTTTCCCTAGTCTTATTTAATTTGAACATTAGTACAATCAATATTTTTGCCTTATATTGCAGAAATTGCACAATACCTAAAATTTTAACAGAATAACGACATACTAATTGTAGTTTAATTACTAAAATTTTGGCAAAATAACAACTAAATAAATACATTTTAATTTTGTAAATTTGAGTAGAGTAACAACTTAGCAAGTGCATTTTTATTTTCTAAAATTGAGCAGAGTAACAATTTAGCAATTATAATTTAATAATCTAAATTTGAGTAGAGTAACAACTTAGAAATTTTAATTTAATAATCTAAATTTGGACAGAGTAACAACTTAGTAAAAATTAATGTTGAACATTAAACAATATAACAATAATAATAATAATAAAACTTAAGCTTAAACAGGTTTAGGGGAAAACCCTTTTTACCAACATGCAAAGTGACAATAATTTAGAACCAACCCCACTCCCCCCATTACCTCTAAGGTGGTTGATGAAGAGGATGGGATTGTTGATGCAAAGCTCCTAAGAAGAGAATTTTACTAGTTGGAAAACTAGTAAAATTTTAGCATAAAAGCAAAGTAAAAGAAAAAAATTTCTAGAGAGAGAAACTCTCTAAGAATTTGGTGGTTTACGAGAGGGAGAGGTGCTGAAAAATGGTCCAAAACCATGACTATTTATAGAGAAGGAGAAGGGGTTAGGTGTCCACAAAATTACATAAGCTATTGTGTCATAAATCCAATTTTTATTTATTTATAATTTAATTTAGGGACACATACACCATTTAGGGTGGTGAATCACCCCTCCTAGGCTTGGGGACGTGCTATATGAGTTGTCTTCAAGCTCCTCAGTGTAAATTTTATTTGTAGGTGAATTAACCGGTACCGATAAAAACGCCTAAATTTGAAAAATTAGCTTTTAATATCAAAATAAGACATTTTAATGCAAAAATGGACAAATACATTATTTTTCATCAAAAATAAATTTCTAATAATAAATTTTAATTTTTATTAATTTATCTCGAATTATATGTATTTATTTTGTATTTTTAAACTAGAAAATTCATAAAAAATTCATTTTAATTCAATAAATACCAAATTTTTTGTGAAATTATAAAATTAAATATTTCACCTATAAATAAATTTAAATTACCATTATCATCATTTTTGGATGTCAAACCAATACTAGCTAGCTTATAAGACACCTAAGGACATTTTGGTCATTTTATACAGAAATTCCAAAAAATTCTCAGAAAATTTTCAAAATTATATTTTAATACATATGACATGATTCCAAACTCAAATTGACATTTTAATGTCAATTGAATCTTGTTCTCATGTTAGCCCTTAATGTTGAAAAATAGGGACAAAATTGTCATTTTATAATTTCTCTGAATTTCGACTCGAAAAAATTATTAAAAATAAATATTAAATAGCTCTTGAAATTTTGAGTGCAATGGTGAGAATCAAAATTTTGAAATTCCTCCCCGATTTTCATAATTACGTTGTCAAATATTAAAAAAATGGTTGAAAAAATTGAAATAGGATTATTATATTTTTCACTATTTTTCTTTCAAAATAAAATTTTTATAATGAAATATACTTAGTATAAAATTTTCAAAATATTATGAAGTCAAAAAGTCTCTGGGCTGCTCCCACAGTCAACTAGGGGTATTTTGGTCATTTCACAAAAACTGTCTTAATAAATTTTTGAAAATTTATAAAATTATTATCAATTATTATAATTATATTAATAACTTAAAAATAATTTGTAAACACTTCTAACTAATTTTTTTATTTTGTTATCTGATTTTTTAAAGGAAAACAATCATTTTACCCATTTTGAGCTTAGTTCCCCAAAAATTTATTAAAAATCTAAAGTAAGTACTACATAACTGTAGTAATCCAATTTTTGAGATTTTCATCTAGTTCTCCAAAAATAAATACAAAATAATTAAGAAAACAATTTGATATGCAAAAATAGGGGTGTTACACCTCACACATTTAAGTTATGTATAATATATTTCTCATATATATACTGTTAGAATCATGGCAAGTGTACCGACCGTACAAGTAATAAAGTGAAAGTAAAGTAGTATCTCCACAGGGATTGTGGTTTTAATCTCAATTCAACCAAAAATTGTTTGTGTGTTTATGAATTAAAGGAAGATTTGAAATTTTTGTGATTTAGAAATTAAAGAGCAAAATTAAAATGAAAATGTGATTAAGTGATGTTTAGAAAATTAATAAATAAAACAGTTAGGTTTCAGAATTCCTGGTGATATTCCTCGAATGTAATTTCTTTTCCTTCTAAACCCATTCCTATTAGGCAATTTACCTTCAATTTCTCTAAATTAGTTCAACCATAATTCCTTAGGTGATAAACCCTTTTTTCCTAATTTCATACCCTAATCCCTTAGGTGAGCAAACTTAGTGACAAGCGTTAAGAGCAAGAAATTAACGCGAAGGCATACAACCTCTCTTCCTATCCCTAGGTTCAAGAATTATATGGTTGCTAAAATGGAACGATTCAAACCCTAATTTCCCAATTGCAAGGTTTGAATTATAAATCAATTTTTAATGGGTGTCACGCATAGAAAAAGCATTAAGCGTAAAATTAACAACTGAATTGCATTAATAATCAAAACGTTCAGAAGGAAAAACAAATTACAAAGGATTCTAATCACGGTTCATCCTAACCTAACCCTAAAGGGGTTTAGAAACTCATAGAGAAACTACACACAAAAAAATAAAAAGAAGATAGAAAAAAAAGCCATGAATCTTAAGAATCAAACCACAATTCTTCAAGATCCAAAGCCGTAGATGAATCTTTAAGCTCTTCCTCGCTCCCGATTCTTAGATGAGTCAAAAAATGCCCCCAAATGTATATTTTCTCTTTTTTATAGTGAGTTTGGGCTGAATGGGCTATAAAATAAATTAGCCTCACAAAATAGAAAGCCTCAGACCTGCCTGGCGAGGTTAGAAACCCACTGGGCAGCTTTTTTTGAAAATTGGACTCTGTGTTGGCGTCGGACAACTTCATTGCCAGCCGAGCGAGATACATCACCTGCCGAGTGGTGTGCCACTAAAGCAAGGCCTGCCGAGCGGCTCACCAAGCCCGCCAGGCAGATACGACTTTGTGTACTCCGTTTTGTGTTTCTAATATCCTTTTTGGCCCTGTACTTGTGTTTGTGGGTCTTTTTTGCGATCTTTACTTTGGTCCTTGTTTCTTTTAAGTCTTCTTTGACTAGCACAATACTTATTTATGCCTGTGAACTGTATTTTCTTTCTCTGCACATCTAACTTTCCTTCACAAAATTCAATAAAATTAAGGCAATTCATACAATTTTAAATAAAAAACTTAAAAATGTACATCACATGAAATCCTGCATGAATGGTTTATTTTCTCTCAAATTTCCCATGAGCTAATGCAAAAATCATGTGAATTTGCTCTATAAATCTACATAAAATGTAGATTTATCATATACCAAATAAGTTAAGTATCCTAGTGGTTCTTATGCATGGTGTTAAAACATAGGATTATGAGTTTAAATTCAACCGCAAATGTTTTTTCAATTTTCAAATCCCATTTTTGAGCTTCACATCATGTCACTAACATTGTTACGAATTTAATGGTAAATTAAGTATTGTATTGGATTTCATTAATTTTAAAGGTATAGAGATTTAATTTGAACAATTGAAACCAAAGGATTAAAATCACCCATTTGATAAACTACAAGGGACCAAAACAAAATTGAGCCTTTTTATTATTATTAAATAAAGAGAAAATTTGGGCAATATAATTTTCTAAAGCGTGAGGCTTTAGGCCATTGACCCAGAACATTTTTTGTTTGCTTCTTTATGGTGCATCTTGTATTGGGCTCAAATTTTGAAGTAACCCAAAATCATAGTTAGTATTTATTTACTTTTTATTATTAGGACAAAGAAAGAAAAATAAATAAAAGGGACAAAATTGGGTATTGACAGACAAACATCTACTTATCATTACTAATATCCAATTTGATTAAACTAATAAATTATTGTATTGTTTAACTACTAAAACTATATTAACAATAAATAAATATAAATTAATTGATTTTTTTTTTGTAAAGATGGGTATTAGGAATTAAATTATTATGTTATTGATCAAAAAAATGTTATTAGGTTTTAATTATTTTATCATTACTACAATATTTAATTTGATTAAGTTAACAAACTATGAGAACCATTAATTTTGGTTTTTTAACTTATTTTGTGTGAAAAATGGAATTCAAGCCCAACACTCATTGGTTTAGGCAAGAGAACAAGATTTTATTTTGATTATGTTGCCCAATAAGCAAAAACTTAAAACATAAATAATAGAAATCCGTCAGACTGGGTTGTGCCCAATTACTTGGTCCATGAACTAGAGAGAAAACAAAAGGAACCAAACCCAAAAGGGAATTACTATTTGCACTCTTTCTTTTTACTAATACATTCTCCTTTTTTTTTTAAAAATACCCCCCAAAAAATATACTTTTCTTTGTCATTCTTCATACATCATTCTTTCACGACATCATTGAAAAAGACTTCACCACCAAACATGTTGTGTTACGTCAGCAGCAACAGCGCTGAGGCAGAATCACGAAAACTTCCATCATCAAAGTACTTGGGATACATGGTTTAACTGTTGTGTTTGCGTTTTAGGGTTCACTAGGAGTCTTTTGGTGAAGGGAAGACAAAAATTTGAAAATGCAATACCCCATTTATGGTTATGCCATGTGACAAGGCCATGCATACTTTTGATATTTTTCATAGGTCTTTAATGACTGTTTTGATATCAAACAAAACAACCTATTAACTAGAGGTGGGTATACGAGCTAGCCCGCCCATTTAGGTCCACGTCTGCACCGCATAACTCACGGGCTGATGGGCCAATCCGCGACCCGCAAATAAAAAACTAAAAAATAAAAAAAATGTGAAAAAAATGAAATAAATAATAAAAATAGAAATAAATAACAAAAAAATTTAAGTATCAAATATTTTCTAGTTGATTAACCAAATACACTAACCAAATATGAAATTGAAAGTCGTACAAATTAAATATCTAAAGTCAAATTTCAAATACACACATAACACTAAATAGAAAGTACATTATCAAATATTTAAAATACATGATTATCAATTATCTTTAATAACTATGTTTGACTTCATCTTTAATGTAGTTAGCTCCTTAATTTTGTTTTTTAAAAAATAGTTAGTAAAAGCCTGCTGGCCGACTCGCAAGCCCGCAGGTAAAATCTGTTTAAACTGTGGGCTAAACAGATCGAACTAAAAAGCCCGTATTCTTAAATGGGCCAAATATTTTAGGCCCATATCCCTCGGGCCTTGACCCATATGTCCAGCTTTACTATTAACCCACTAAGGTCGACTTAGTAGTAAAGGGTTGAAGTAGTATGTATGAGGTCATAAGTTATAACTTCAGTGCAAGTATTGTACACTAATGCTTTGTTTGGTACAATGGAGAGGAGAGGAAAGGAGAGAAGAAGAAATTTTGGAATTGTTAAATATAAAGATGGTTTGGTTGAGTAGAAATAGGTGAGAAATTTTTATAATTTTGTGGGTTTCATTACTTGTTTCCACTCTATTTCTCACCTATTTTTATTCACCGCTCTATCTCTCTTTTATTTCTCATCTATTTCTTTCTTACCAAACAACTTAAAATTTCAAAATAATTCTTATCTATTTCTCACCTCTTAACTTATTTCTTACATATTTCTTTCTTATCTATTTTTTTCCTTTCTATCAAACAAAGGTTAAAATAAAGCAATCCATTTTTGTTCAAATATCAAACTGTCACAAGATTTTTTTTTATCCATTTTTTTTCTTTCTTAAAAGTTGTTTTAAGTCAAAGTTCAAAATGAGAACATAAAAAAAAAAAATTCTTTATCAGCTTTCATTTTCTCTTCGACTTAAAAACACTTTTTAAAATAAAAACTATTTGGTAAAAAAATTTAATAATTTTAAATTTTTTTGAAAATAATTATCTCATCTAATAAAAATATATATTAATAAAAAAATTAGTAAAATTGATTTAACTTACATAAAATTATTCTAGTGATAATAAAAATATTAGAATCATATATTTAAAACATTTAATTTTGAAAAATGTCAAAAAAAAATTAATAATAATTTATTCTAGTGATGATTTGTAAATTATATATATAATATTAATAAAAAAATTTAATAATTTTAAATTTTTTTGAAAATAATTATCTCATCTAATAAAAATATATATTAATAAAAAAATATTAGTAAAATTGATTTAACTTACATAAAATTATTCTAGTGATAATAAAAATATTAGAATCGTATATTTAAAACATTTAATTTTGAAAAATGTCAAAAAAAAAATTAATAATAATTTATTCTAGTGATGATTTGCAAATTATATATATAATATTAATAAAAAAAATTTAAATATTGATTACAATTACAAATGATAAAATGTTTAACTTATTTTATATCTTTATTGAATAATATTTTTCAAAAATAAAAAATAAGAATTTATTTACAATCAAACATTAATAAAAAAAGGTTAAACTATTAAATAGGTCCCTAAAATTTTAGACAATTTTTAATTAGGTTCCCATACTAATTTTTTTTAATTGAGTCCTTAATCTTTTAAAAAAAAATTAATTGGGTCTCTAGGGTTAGCTTTCGTCTAATTGTCATTTTCCCCAAGGACCAAATTAAAAAAAATTCAAAAGATTAAGGACTCAATCAAAATAATAATAATAATACATGAACCCAATTAAAACTTGCCTAAAAGTTTAGGAACCTACTCAATAGTTTAACCTTTAATTTATTAACATTGTGTAAGTCTAGTAAAGTCTTAGGTTTGAGCCTTGTGAATGAAAAAATGTGGTTGAAAGAAATACCTTATTAAAAGTGGTTAGCCAAAATTTTCAACAAAGATTAGTCATTGACAAAACTAGTAAATACTTTGCACCTATTTTTAATTATGCAATTTTAGTCCTCCAAATTTTAAAAATCCACAATTTTGGTCCAACCATTAAATGTTCATCTATTGACTGTTAATGCCTCAATGTTAACTATGATGTGACATTAGACTAAATACATGGCATATAATATTTTACAAACTAATGTCACGTCATAGACAATGTTGAGACATTAATAGTCAACGAATAGACATTTAACGGTTAGACTAAAATCGCAAAATTTTAAAATTTGGGGACTAAAATCACGTGATACAAAAAAATTATACAATCATTTAATTTAAATTATTTAATTTATTACTAATTTATTTAATTTATTGTATAAATTATGTCTACGCAAGTATTCTACCATGTTTCATTCAAGTCAATGCTCAAGTCCTTGGAATTTTAGCCACATAATAATAATGCGATGACATTTGAACATTGAGATATGCATTTTGTCCCTTTCTATAATTTTTCCTTTTTAAAAAAATAAAACAAAGGTGAATCAAGATAAAAAATAAAAATAAGGTTAAACTATTGAGTAGGTCCCTAAACTTTTAGATAATTTTTAATTAGACCTGTAAAGCCTAGCCATTTTCAGGATCGAAGACTATCCCTACAAACCAATACAAAACTTTTCAATGTGTTTTGCCCTCACTCACACGCTTCTTGTGAAACTTCCCAAGAGGTCACCCATTCCAGAATTGCTCCAAGTCAAGCACGCTTAACTATGGAGTTCTTAAGTGATAGGCTATCGAAAAGTGGATGCATCTTGTTGGTATAGGTAGCACTTATTGTTAAAATAAAGGACGAATTTGTAGCCCGTAAATATTTTAATAATAACAAACAGTTAAAAGTGTGTGAACTCACTTTGTCATCTGATCTTGCGCTTACGTCTGATTTCTAGTTTGCAGTATATCGTCTGACGATGTTTTTATAATTGAATGTCATCTTATCTTTATATGTATAAACTTTGTAACTAACAAAGCTTACAAATGATGTCTTTGCTCTAAAAAGATTCGCATATCAATCAGAGCACAAAGCTACCTCAACTTGTATAAAGCCTATGCACCTACTCTCGAGAAAAGTCAGTGAAAAAGAAGGAATATGTGTACGATTGACAGAACAGGAAAGTGGACATGACAACTGCTAAAAGATTGAGTACAAGAATAGAAAAGATAAGCAGGCTGCTTTATCTTATCATATGACAAGTTGGTAAAAAGCATTAAATGCAACAATTAATGCCCCAACGACTTTCTTCATCAGACAAAGGCAGTCTCCTACAAAATACTCAACGGATACTTTTGGATAAGCCTATAAATAGAAGAAGAGACCTCCATCAAGCTGTTGTCGAATTTATAAGCGTCTTTGATATATTTGTTGTTGAATCAAAACATTTATAACTGCTTTGATAAAAAAAAAGCCTTTGCAAAAACGATTTTTAATATTGGTTGTTGAACTTCATTGTTTATTCGTCTGACAAGACGTTAAACTCAGTGAGGTAAACTCACACAAATCTCCTTCTTTACGAGATTGGTTGAAGCTTGAAGAGGCTTTGTTTCAAATAATACTTGGGTGTTTGCTTGGAGAGGCAAGTAAAAGACTACTTGGGTTTGAGCCTGAAGAGGCTTGTGGAAAGAATGCTTGCAACTTGTTTTGTTAGTGGAACTTGGTTGTTGCCAAGAACTGGACGTAGTTTCTGGGTGAGACGAACCAATATAAAATATGTGAGCCCTTTTATTTGTTCTTTCTTCTTTCGTCTACCTTCTTAAAACGTTTTGAAAATCTGTCTAATCCTATTTAAATAATTAAGTTGCTTCGAAAAAGAGTAAAAGGATTGCGAAAATTGTCCTTAACACAATTCAACCCCCCCTTCTTGTGTTTAGCTTGTGCCTTACACTTATTAATTCTTTTAAGCTCCTCAACTGTACAACCCCATACCTGCACCGCCTCTGGATCCTTTTCATTCTGGTCTGTATTTGATTCATTCATGTGTCCCTTCCACTGGAAGCCTGCTAGGAGCCGCACTTTGTCTGTGCCTCATCTCTTTTGCACTGGTGATCATTCCTCACCTTTGTCAGCGCCCAGGATGTTACAAGATCCCTATACTATTTCTTTAAATTGAGTCTTGATCAGGGAATATTCTGTCCAAGTTAACGGAATATTGACAGCAATTTAATCCTAGGGACCCAATTAAAAAAAATAAAAGATTAAGCACTCAATTAAAAAAATAATATAAGCACCTAATTAAATATTACCTAAAAATTCAAGACCTATGCAATAATTTAACGTAAAAAGTTATAAAAAAAGTAACTCTGTGACCACGTGTAAAAAGTTACAAAAGATCATGTGATTAAAAAAAAAAGCTATAAAAAGAACAATTAAACAAATATAGCTATATTGTAAAATATAGGTATATTACAAAGTAAAAAAAAAAAAGAATAAATTACACTAATATCCCTGAGATTTTTTCAAATTGCACATAATTTTTCTGTTTTTTTAACGTTTACAACAACTTCCCTTATAGCAGTATACGATATAATATTTTTTAAACAATTAAGAGGGTTTGTGTAGGGATAAAAAGGAGGGGTATCATGTACAATCTGAAAAAATCTCAAGGAGTATTAGTGTAATTTATTCAAAAAAGTAACATAAAATATACTCCTTTTGTTCCTTTTTAATTGCTGAATTTTTAGAAAATTTTTGTTTCTATTTTTCATTTGTTTTTAAAGTTTATGATAACATTCATTATTTTTTTGTTAACTATAACTTTACTTCTCACCTAATTTTTAATTAATTTACACATTTATTGTGGAGTAAAAATAAGAAAGAGTATAATAAAAAACTTCAAAACTATTTTATGAAAAAAGAAAAATTTATTGTATTTCTTGATTTGTGTTTAAAAATCTTAAACGACACTTAAAAAAGAATGGAAATAGTAGTTAGAGAAGTGAGATTTAGCGTAAAAAAACTCTGTACAATCTCTCCCAAAGTTCTTTCTATTAATTTTTCTAAAACTCTTTATTTTCTTCATTTTTTCTAAAAAAATAAATTATTTATTTTTTGAAAATTTTATATCAAAAGTGTTTGACTTAGTTTTTCTTTTAAAGATGAAAAAAGCAAAAAATAAGCTGGCAAAAGATGGAGACATGGCAATGAGGAATGCCATAAAGAAAGTTTTTCCACATACACACCATCGTCTTTGTGCTTGGCACTTGATTCGCAATGTAGCCAGTAACATTGGAATTCCAACTTCCATTTCTGAGTTTAGGAAATGTATGTTGGGTGACTATGATGTAGGACATTTCAAACGCAAGTGGAAAGCGATGGTGTCACAGTTTGGTTTGGAGGATAATGCTTGGCTTAAAGAAATGTTTGAGAGAAGGAAAATGTGGGCAACAACGTATATTCGTGGGAGCTTTTTTGCTGGTTTTAGGACAACATCTCGATGTGAGGGATTGCACACGCTCATGTCCAAGTTTGTTCAATCTCGTTACAACCTAACTGAGTTTTGTCAACATTTTCAACGTTGTCTTAATTTTATGCGTTTTAAGGAAATAGAGGCTGATTCTACATCTAAGTATGGGCAACCAGTGTTACAAACTAGTTTTACTGGACTTGAGAGATTAGCGGCAAATGTCTTGACAAGGGAGATATTTTTGTTTTTTAGGCAAGTGTTGCCTGGTGTGTCTGTGATAAGGGTCATTGATTGTAGACATACAGGTGGGCACTTCATATACAAAGTTGTAAAGTATAAACTCACGGGCAAGGAGTGGCATGTCTCTCATTATCCATCAACTGATGACTTTATATGCTCTTGCCAAAGGATGCAATCATTTGGTATTCCTTGTAGTCATGTAGTTGCTGTGTTGGTTTCTCTAAATTGCCCAAATCTCTTGTCCTTTATAGATGGAGTAAAGGTGCAAAGGATAGGTTTTATGGTTGAAACATGGATGGTTTGAACTTTTGGGACTCACATATTGTTGGCAGATATGTATGGTTGGTTGAGTCGTGTAGGGAAATGTGCAGCCTTCCTTCTCAAAGTGTTGAGGATTTTAATGATATTAGAGAAAAGGTTTGCAAAGAGGTTCAATATTTGAAAAATAAGCATGGGGCCTTTGATGATAGTACCCAAGTTGAAGGAGTCAATGCTAAATTGAGGAGTCCAGCAACTGTAAGACAAAAGGGGGGTGGTAGTAAGGGTGCAAGCTGTTCCGGTTTAAAATCAAAACGCACAACTAGGTGTGATGCATGTAGGGTCCCTGGGCACAACAGATTAACTTGCCCACTGTTGAGAGAATTTGGTGGTGTGTTGGAAAATGCATATGGACCAAATTTCCCAGACAAATAAGAAGATATCCCTTTTGACAATAGTAATTTCAATACTGATTTCTGAAGTATGTATGTTGAATTTGGTCACATTATTATTATTTTTTTGTTTTGGTGCTGTTTAACTATTGGAAAGTATATGTAATGCTTTTCTTTTTTGTTTTTTCAGGGTAGTAATGGTTACTCATGTACGAAGAACCAATCAGAATATTGTCTTCAAGATGAGTATGAAAAATGTGTGCTTTTTGTTGTCCAATAAGCGTGGCTGGCATAGTTGTTGGCATAGAAATGTATGTCACGTGATGCTGTTTGATAAGCAGAACTGTCTTATTGTTGTTATTTGAGTGTTTATTCGTTGTAATTATTGTCACATTGGTAATGGTGCATTGCTATGACCTTTTGTTATGTTTTAGTATTTGACATGTGGAACTTCTAATTTAATATATGTAATGAGGTATTTAATGTGGTTGAAGGGGATTGTTTCCTTAGTTTTTAAAATGGTTGTTGAACATATAAGTGATGTTTGATGTTGTGATCATAGTTATGTATCGAAATTTATTATGGATGTGGTATGACATTGAGTACTTTGTATATGGTATTGGTTAATGGTTGTATAATATCTTACACTGTTGTGGTATACACTATGCAGTGGTGTTGCTAAGTATTTGCCAAACAGATTGCATGGTGATGCAGAAATTCATATCCTGTAACATCTTCTCTTTTTTTCAGTCTTTTTAATAAGAAAAATATAATATTATTTTAATAAATATTAGTGCTATTGGTCTTTATAACTATTTTTAAAATTAAATTAAATAAAATTTTGAAAGAAATTTTATTCATTTAAACTTAGATAAATTGAAACTTGTGCAAACATTTCCTGATTTCTATGTTCGCTATTTTATAAAAATAAATAACTTAGCATTTTATGTTCTCTAATACTATTTCAGTGATTTTTTTATGATTATATCTTCAATTATTTTAACTAAGCTAAAAATTAATTAACTAATTAATTAGTTTGGGAAAATGTCATGGATTTAGGGGAGTTACAAGTGTGTGAGTAAAATAAAATTAGAAAGTTCAAATATTAAAAAAAATCTTGGTTGATCATAAAAGATAAAGGAATTATTGCATGCGTATGAAAATATTTAGTTGAGAGTTAAATTAAACAATAAGGTAAATGTTAGATTAAGTCAATTGAGTCAGTTAATATTAAAATAAATTTATTTAAAAGAATTAATTAAATTAGTTAAGTTCAAGTATATTTTATTAAAGCTCAAATAAGTGTGAAAATGAAGTATGTCAAAAAAAATTTTGAACTAATACTCAACTAGTGTGTTGTAAGGCCTAATACATTACTAAATTCTTGTTTTGTTCCATTAAAATTTATCTGGAACCGAGGGTGGTATATTAGCTTCACCCACCTTATAACTACATTTTCTGTCCATTTCAAGAAGGCATGCAAACCAATCTACGTGTAGCCACGTAAACCTTTTCTTACAAAAGGAAGGTTGGTACTGTGGTTCAACGGAGACTACCTTTTCTTGAATATTTTCCTTGAGATTGTAAACTATTTGATTGGGTGTAATATAAACTATACTTTACATGAATCATCCCATTACTGAAATACATCTTAATTAAATAGGGGAGTATGATTCACTATGGAGTGTGGAAGGTCTCAACCAAAAAGGATTGAAGCCAAGTGACAGGGTCCACCCCACTTTTTCCTTCTTTAAGACAAATAGCTTTATGAATCAATAAACACACACTTAATATAATGATACGCAGTATTCTCTAGTAAATATCACATCATTCCATACAATACCCATAATGAATTTGCAGAATATGCAAATATTATCACCACTTTTTAAGGTGGTGTGTATAGTTTGAAAAAACAAATTTTACTGAGCAGATGTTTTATTGTTATTGTTAAGTAAATTTCATCATTGTTAAAGGAAGCTATGTTCACAGACGTAGTGTATGATATGATTACTATTTCTGTTACTATTATTTTTTATTAATATTATTAAATTTAATCAACATTATTATTATTATTATGAAATGCTTTCAATTTTTATTCCATGTTTCATTTGTTTATACTATTTAATTACATTTTTTTATCCCTCTTATCAATTAATTAAAGTTTAACTATCATTTCTTATCAGTCGGTACATAAATTGGGCTCCTACAAGATTTTTTTAAAATATTTTTTTAGTATTATATACGTAGGTTATTAGGCTTACAAAATCCAGCCCAATAGAGTACGTTTCTTTCTTCAATGTAAGGAAAATTGTGACCATGGTGTTTGTGCAACTTTGGGTTTAGTGACTAAAACACGACTTTAGTCTAATAAATTCAAAGAAAATGTCGAGAAATGAAAATACAATTTTAGTACAATAAAATTAAAGCAAATGTTGTAAAACGAAAACATGAATTCAATAAAATAAAAATAAAAATAAAAAAAGCAAATGTTGTGAAACCAAAACACGGATTTAGTAAAGTAAATTAAAGAAAAAATACACATGTCGTGAAAGCAAAACACAACTTTAGTAAAATAGAATTAAAAGAAAAAACAAAATGTCATGAAACCAAGACACGACTTTAGTATAATAAAATTAAAGCAAATATCGTGAAACCAAAACACGATTTTAGTATAATAAAATTAAAACTAATATCGTGAAACCAAAACACGACTTCAGTAAAATAAAATTAAAAAAAAATTGAACGTCGTGAAACCAAAAAATTAAAACAAATATCGTGAAACCAAAACACGACTTAAGTAAAATAAAATTAAAAAAAAACAAATGTCGTGAACCAAAACACGACTTTAGTATAATAAAATTAAAACTAATATCGTGAAACCAAAACACGACTTCACTAAAATAAAATTAAAAAAAAAAAACAAATGTCGTGAAACCAAAACACGACTTTAGTATAATAAAATTAAAACTAATATTGTGAAACCAAAACATGACTTTAGTAAAATAAAATTAAAAAAAAACAAATGTTATGAAACCAAAACACGACTTCACTAAAATAAAATTAAAAAAAAAACAAATGTCGTGAAACCAAAACATGACTTTAGTATAATAAAATTAAAACTAATATCGTAAAACCAAAACACGACTTCAGTAAAATAAAATTAAAAAAAAATGTTGTGAAACCAAAACACGACTTTAGTATAATAAAATTAAAACTAATATCGGGAAACCAAAACACGACTTCAGTAAAATAAAATTAAAAAAAAAAACAAATGTCGTGAAACCAAAACACGACTTTAGTATAATAAATTAAAACTAATATCATGAAACCAAAACATGACCTTAGTAAAATAAAAGTAAAAAAAAAAATGTCGTGAAACCAAAACACGACTTTAGTATAATAAAATTAAAACTAATATCGTGAAACCAAAACATGACTTCACTAAAACAGAATTAAAAAAAAAAAAAATGTCGTGAAACCAAAACACAACTTTAGTATAATAAAATTAAAACTAATATCGTGAAATCAAAACACGACTTCAGTAAAAAAAAAAAAAAACAAATGTCGTGAAACCAAAACACGACTTCAGTAAAATAAAATTAAAAAAAAAAAACAAATGTCGTGAAACTAAAACACGACTTTAGTATAATAAAATTAAAATTAATATCGTGAAACCAACACACGACTTCACTAAAATAAAATTAAAAAAAAAAACAAATGTCGTGAAACCAAAACACGATTTTAGTATAATAAAATTAAAACTAATATCGTGAAACCAAAACACGACTTCAGTAAAATAAAATTAAAAAAAAAAAACAAATGTCGTGAAATCAAAACACGACTTTAGTATAATAAATTAAAACTAATATCGTGAAACCAAAACACGACTTCACTAAAATAAAAGTAAAAAAAAAACAAATGTCGTGAAACCAAAACACGACTTTAGTATAATAAAATTAAAACTAATATCGTGAAACCAAAACACGACTTTACTAAAATAAAATTAAAAAAAAAGAAGCAAATGTCGTGAAACCAAAACACGACTTTAGTATAATAAAATTAAAACTAATATCGTGAAACCAAAACACGACTTCACTAAAATAAAATTAAAGAAAAAACAAATGTCGTGAAACCAAAACACGACTTTAGTATAATAAAATTAAAACTAATATCGTGAAACCAAAACACGACTTCACTAAAATAAAATTAAAAAAAAAAAACAAATGTCGTGAAACCAAAACATGAATTTAGTATAATAAAATTAAAACTAATATCGTGAAACCAAAACACGACTTCTGTAAAATAAAATTAAAAAAAGAAGAAGCAAATGTCGTGAAACCAAAACACAACTTTAGGATAATAAAATTAAAACTAATATCGTGAAACTAAAACGTGACTTCACTAAAATAAAATTCTAAAAAAAAAACAAATGTCGTGAAACCAAAACACTGCTTTAGTATAATAAAATAAAATAAAAAAACAAAAACCAAAACACGACTTCAGTTAAAACGATAACTAAAATAAAAAATAAAAAAAATCCTTGTCATGAAATGGAAGTATGACTTCCATGTAAAAGAAGAATGAAAAAATATTATCATTGTTTAAATGAAAAAGAGTCTAATATGTTCACCGAAAGAATCAATGTTTAAAATATTATCATTTAAATATTAGTTTAATATATTCTTCATTCAAATTTGCACACAACATTGACAACGGTTAACTTTTCCTAACTATAATCTTTTTAATATTAATTTCATTAATATAAAAAGAGTATCATGCTAACGTGTATTGCCTTATTTATAGTCATTGTCAATATTTTTTTTTATGATGTAAGTGATACGTGTTTTTAACTATTGTGTAGAAAATGTTACTCCTTAATTATATATATGTACCCATTAATATTAGTAATATATATGCTTTTGATATGATATTTTCTTTTATTTCTTCTACAAATTATAAAGTTTTAAAAAATATTTTATATATTTTACTTTCTACCGATGAAAATATTTTAATTTTGTCTTTCATTAAATTGAAAATAAATGTCAAGTGAACATTTCATATAATAATGAGAAATTATTAATTACAGAATAACGAAGTCATTTGATTACATGTATTATTTAAATTACTTATTTTATTATACTGAATAATTATATGGCATGAGATAAAACTTTATCAATTAAGTATAAAACTATTTTTTGTTGTTAAATACATCAATAATGATATATAATTTTTTAAGAAAATTATTTTTGCATTATTGAAAATATATATCTTATGCAAATTAAAAAAAAATCAAAACACATACTTAAAATAAATTAAAAATATATAATTTAATAATTGAAACTACAATTATTAATATTCTTGCAATAAATTTTTAAAATGATATATTATGAGATAAAAAAGTAATTAATTAAATATATAAATACTATTCTTGAAAATTAATTTCATTTTCTATCATGTTATCTTTTTTAAAATTTAAAAATATAAGTAAATTTCTCTTATTGTTTGGTATTGGTCAAAATGTTTCGTCTTGTCTCATATGTTTTATAATTTATTTTTAAACAAATAATTATATACATAAATCATTTAAAAATATGCACAAAGACAAACGTGACCCCGTGCAAATGCACGGGTAACTAACTAGTTAGTATAAAAAGATAAAGCAAATATCGTGAAACCAAAACACGACTTCAGTAAAATAAAATTAAAAAAAAAAAAAAGCAAATGTCGTGAAACTAAAAATAATAAAATTCTAACAAATATCATGAAACAAAAACACGACTTCAATAAAATAAAATTAAAAAAAAGAAAGCAAATGTCATGAAATCGAAACACGACTTTAACAGAAAAAAATTAAAGTAAATATCGTGAAACCAAAACACGATTCAGTAAAATAAAATAAAATAAAAAGAAAAAACCAAAACATGACTTTAGTTAAAACGATAACTACAAAATAAAAAATAAAAAAGTCCTTGTCGGGAAATGGAAGTACGACTTCCATGTAAAAGAAGAATGAAGCACAACTTTGTTATAAAAAATAGAAAAATGCTACTCCCTCCAACTAGTTTTGCCAAGAAATCAACCGACCCATTTAAAATTTGACATCTGTCAACCCATATAATTATAAAATATTAATTAATTTTTTTATTTTCCAAACTTACCCTTTATTCTCTTTCTTCTTAGAACACAACCTTTGCACCAATGTTTGGGATGCAGGGATGGCAAGCGGCGGTGTTTCAAACATCTAGAGACAAAGCATACTTCTTCGGCTGGGGATTCGACAGAGCACAAGACACACGTTGCAACAACGCAAGCAGGCATTACTTCAAGGAATGCACAAGATCACCATTGGTGTGCACGACATTGTGGAGAACGAGATCTCTTCTCTAGATCTGAACAACAACGTAGAGTAGAAGAGCATCGAGGAAGAGGAAGAGTGAAGCATAAACGAATTTGGAGGGCATTGAGAGAATACGAGAACAAGAGGAATGTGTTGCTAACGGCGGAGAATGCGAACAAAAAATTGGGAATGGCTGCACTGTAAGCAATATCGCGGTCTTGAATTCTTGGAAATCAAAGCGGCCATCCAAATTGGTGTCATAGAAGCTAATCATGCTTCTGCAGTCCTTGCCACTTGTTTCATCCCACAAGCCAAGTCTCTTTAACATACACTCCAGCTCTTGGGAACCCTAACATTGTTGCACCTTGAGTGGATTTGTAGCTCTTTTTTTTTTCTCTTTTGTATTCGTGATTGACTTGTTTAACGTTAATCTCTTATTGGATACGTTGAATCAATATTTTGTCCTAAACCTTTCCTTAAATTGATCTTAGATCTCTTTGGATTAGCTAACCTTTGAAAATTAGATTTTTAAAAAAATACAAATTAAATAGAGGATAGTTATATGAACTAGTCTTTTATCATTTAAAATCATGGACTTAGTTATATTTCATAGATTATGCAAAAGTCGTATAAAAAATTAGAAATAATTTATTGAACTTTTTAAACTTATTTAATTCTTTTAATGTTATTAATATAATTGTAATTATAATTATAATATAATTAAACTAGGTATATTAGAGACTATTTTAATTTACATTTTTATTAAAGGCTCCAAATGAGTTATTAGTATAATTATAATTATAATAATATGACAAGTGATTTACTTTTCCATTTACGAATAGTGTATACAATATTTATTATTTATAAGTTATAATTTATAATATTTATAATATAAATATAAATACTATATATTTTAATTTTAATATTACAATATATAAAAATATATAATAGTGCAACCAATATAAATAATATAATATTAATATTGATATTGATTATAAATTGTAATTTATAATTAGAAATTATGAATTATAAATATAGTAAATATATAACACAACTTTTATTGAAGGTCGTGTACTACATAGTTAACAGTCAATAGATTTTTTTGCCTTCATTTATATGTGTTGACAGCTTTCATTATTGTTTTTACTGTATCTATCTAATCTTGAAAGCTTTCATTCGCTACGTGTTAGTTTGTAGTTTTTTTTTGCATTTTTTATATTTTTTTATTAAGGGCAACTCTTTCGTTTTTGTGCACCATTTTGAATAATTTGATCAAGGTTCTATAGTTGATTAGATGTTAATATTTTGATTTTTATTTTCAACTTTATCCAATGAGCTTATTATGTACATGAATCAATGTTTTATCATTCAAAATCATAGGCTTAATTATATTTATTAATAAGCCGTATTAAAAATCAGACATTATTTATTGAAAATTTCAAGCTTATTTAATTCTTTTAATATTATTAATATAATTGTAATTATAATTACAATATAATTAAAAAGGGTATATTACAGACTATTTTAATGTACATATTCACTCAAGACTACAAATGAGTTATTATATAAAATAAATATTTATTAATGCACAATCATATTATATATATATATATAACACGAAAGTAGTCCAGGCACAATAGTAACAGTTTTTGCTTTAAATGAAAGTGTCCATCATTTGGATATAACTTTTCAACTTTTAATCCTATCCCTTCAATACATCCAAGGGCTGAAAATAAAGCTGGAGAGAGCTAGAGAGAGCTGCAGACATGTATTGCAGTAGAGGATCCATTTCTAATTAGAATTACGACACAGATCATGTACGACTATCGGTTGGTGAGAGCAAATATTAAGCAAATCAACTAAGTAACCTGGGTGCAAGAAGGAAGCACGACTTCCATGTAAAAGAAGAAGGAAGCATGACTTCCAATGAATGCATATAAATGATTTTTAAAGAAGTAATTAAATAAAAAAGGCAACAATGCCTTATATTCTCACATCAAAGAAAAGCTACGTGAAATTTATCAAAAAAAAAAGGAAAAGCTACGTGAACATATAAAAAAGCAATTGAAATTATTTTAAAAAAAATTAAACCATAAACAACTTAATTAGAATTTACATGCAAGTATGTTCTTGCCAACCCACGTGAATATATTCTCATGGTGTCATAGCAACAATGCCTACCTATTGAATAGGAATGACATTTGGCTTAATATATATCTTGGAAAGCAACCATCATTCACGTAAAGGCACTCTGATTGTGCAAAAATTTTGTCTCTTATGTCATTCACATCCACCGAATAAATAACAGTGATCAAATTAGTGTTATTTGTCTTATACCACATTCATATATCAAATCAATTTATTTATTGATTGTTGAGCAATTCAAACATCATTGGTGCGGAATCTTGACGTGATTTGAAAGAGGAGATTGTTTTATTATATATTCAATGTATCGTTGAAAGAAGGAAGAGATATATATCAGTGTAAGGATTTTGCTCATTGTCGAAACTTGCAATTATTGGAACATGTTACTGTACATTAAAGGAATCTTTACTATTTGTAATGCATGCTTCCACGACATGCCTGTACTATTTCTAACATGAAAATTTATCTAAATATATAAATTAAAATTTCAATATTACAACTATATAAAGTTGCATTCACTTTTACGCCAACAAACTCAAAACAAGTTTAGCACTTTACTTGCTCTCATCCATCTCTACGAAGCACACACTTCCTAAAACTTCATAAAAAAAATGGCCTATGTTCAACCTGGACCAACTGATGGTTCGTTGCTACGACTACAAGCCTCACATATATCTACTAAAGTCTGGGAAGGAGAAGAGAGAATGATACGACCAAGGCCTCATTCTATATGGGCTTTTAAACATCTAGACGAAATAGATGCTCGTATTCGGTAGTTAATTGATCTAGCCGATTTTGGTAATGTGATAACAATCGGAAAGATCGAGATAAACCATCATTTGGTAACAGCTTTAGTGGAACGGTGGAGAACTGAAACACACACGTTCCATTTTCCACATGGAGAGGCTACAATAACGTTAGAAGATGTTGCATTACAACTTGGGCTCCCCATTGACGGAATTGCTGTCACTGGTAACAGTATTGGTAATTTAGTTCCTGCTTGTTAAATCTTATTAGGGGACACTCCACCAGAAAATAAGGTGAAAGGAAATATGATAGCATTATCATGGTTAGCTAACCAATTCAAACATCTTCCCGATGATGCTACTAATATTGTCATTTTGTAACATGCTAGAGCTCATATAATGATGCTCATTGGAGGATTTTTGATGCCAGATACATCAGGTGCAAGAGTTCATCTTATGTATCTACTGTTGTTAAACAATTTCGCAGCTGCAAGAAATTATAGCTGGGGTACAGCTGTCTTGGCTTCCCTCTTTCGAGCCCTAGATCGAGCAGTTAACCCTCTCAAACTGATATTGGCGGATGTTTGTTACTTCTCCAGTCATGGGCGTGGGATCGTATTGCATGTATTGCCCCACGTATAAACAAGTTAACAGACGAGGAGGTCGAAGCAAGGCTCAGATTTCCTTTTGCACGTCGGTATGGTTGTTTTAGTTTTTGAAAATGCTTAAATATGTTTATTATATTAACAATTAAAGCATGTTCTTATTCCATGTTATTAGATGGTCTCGCCCGATGGACACAACCAACATTCCCACCCATGCAGTTAACCTTATATGTACCATGTTTGACCGGCTACGAGTGAATGAGGTTTATTATTATTTTTCTTATAAATAATTGTTATTAATTTTTCTTTTTGACTATTAATTATTAATGAATAATTATTAAATAATAACAACGTCATTATCCTTGCAGTTTGTGTGGATGCCTTATTAGAAACCCGAGATAAGGCGATTAATTAATATTGAGGTATCTGATATTGCTTGAGCAAAAGTTCCTCTCATATGTTTCGCAATTGTGGAATGGCATCCAATAGATAGGGTGTTAAGACAATTTGGACTACTTCAAAATATTCCAGAAGACCCGCCAAACCTGGATAAAGTCCATAGAGTTGATATGAGAGGAAGAGTAGACATTTATTGGCCCCATTATCATCGCCAGTGGATTACAATGTGGAATAACCGAAACAATCATGTAGTTGAAGGTCAACATGATGGTGTGTTACATGAAAATTCACAATACATGTAATGGTTTATTCCTCGCACTAGACGATATATATTGCGTGAGGGGTCTCTCTATATTGAGGTAGTAAGTGTACTTTATTATTTGTAACAAAATTTGGGAAGTACTCATTTCTAATTCTAACAGGATAATTATTATTTTTTAGCATTATCCTACACATCAACATCAACAATCACACGTAGAACCTAGTTATCAACTAATGGGATTTTTTGGATATATGCCCCAACATCAACAGTCACATGTGCAGTCTAGTTATCAACCAGTGGGCTCTTCGGGATATCTACCCCAAAAAGATCAACAAAGTTTTCAACCACTAGGGTTTTCACCATATGTGCCTCAATATTCATTTCATCAAGTTCCTTTCTCATCCAATCTTTTTGAAGGACCTTCACAAATGTTTGCAACTACTTTTTCCATACCACCATTTACATACAACAACCCACCATCAGCTGAATGTTATCGTCCGATCATGCCTAATGAAATGCATGACATTGCATATGATGATGATGATGACGATAATGATAATAATAACAACAATCATAATGCTGATGACAATGACAACAACGATGATAATGATGACGATGATGGTGATAATCCTCATGAGATTCATGAAGAACTTGTTTCATCCTTCCAACAAGCAGCCAAAGGTGCTGGTCCTATAACACGAGGTGGGCAGACAAATCAAGAACACCAACCTCGACGTAGTCTTAGGATAAGAGGAGGGCGAACAAATCAAGTACAACAAGAACAAAGATCGCAACGTGACAGAAGAAGACCTTGATGCGAAACCTCATCTCAAATATAATTAATTTGTTAATTTTTCCATAACTCTAAGGTGTGTTATATTTATCGTTTACATTGTTAAATATTTTACATTACATTATTCTAAGAAATTTACAAGACTTAAAAAAAAAATTCTTAACTTCACACACACACACACATACACACATATGATAAATGATCTTCATGCATGTTTCTTCATTTTATTTCACATGGATGCTTGGTGTGGGGAACTATTGGTGGCTACGGTACGGGAAACAAGATTCGACAACATGTAATGGTGAAGGAGCATCAAGGGTAAAGCAGTCTCCAACGGCTTGAGTGTTGAACGTAGGGAAAAGGAGTTGAATTTCTGGAAATTAAGCTAGGGAGGAAGTCTTGAGGTGCATGTGGTAACCAATACATTAAGGTGGGGAAGAAGTCTTCAGTTGCATGTGAATTAGAGTATTTTTTTTTAAATTAATCACACCAATAACGAAGGGTGCAGTTTTGAATAATTTGGGTTTAACAATGAATTAAATGACATATCAACAAAATATAAAGATCATCCTTATTTAAACATCATCGATAATTTTACATGGTAACAAAAAAAAAACATAAAGGAAAAAACAAGCTTCATCCACATTCAAAGAAAGTCCAAAACGTAGGACATTACAAACATTTTAAAAAAAAGTCAAGATAGTGTTGCATTTTTTGGATAGTCAGTCCCCTCCTCTTTTATTGGTAGTGAGTTGTCCTATTTGCTTAGTCAAGATGGCTTTTTCCATTTGCAATTGCAGCTTCTCATTGTTGACTTTGTGAAGCTCTCGTTCAAGTAACTGAACATTGTAGTAATTAAAATCTCGTATTGTCTTTCCAGTTGCTATCAGCAAGCTACGTATGAGCGACACAGTGACATCTTCCTTCGCATCGTATTCGTTTGTAGCATAATTACCAATGTAAACATGATTTCCAACCTCAAATGTTTCTAGTGCTCCATAGTAGCATCGATATTCTACCCCATCAATTTCCTTAACATCTTGAATCGTGTACACTGGGGGAGAAAATCTGAATGTAGTGCATATGTGATTCAACAAATCTGTCATGCTTTGTTGAAGCAGAAAGCCATCCCATGATGTGTCCTCTGCCATGTTTTGTGGCCTACTTACTATGAACATAAAATGAAATGAATACTATAATAAGAAGATAATTAACAGTTTTATGAAAACAGTATGTGTAAGAGAAAAAAAGTGTTTTGTTGATTCAAGTAACCTTTTAGTTTAGTGACCTGCGTCGAACTTGTTGTAGTCCACTCAGTCCCCTTTTGATGTTGGTTGTGTGCGTTGTTAGCAGCACGCCTATTGCAGTACCTCCGCCATTTAGTTTCGGCTTCCTTATATGTCGTGTATGCTTTGTAGTTGTTTCTTTTGTATCCATTTACTTGTGCGTCACAATCAACCCATGACAAGTATATTCCACGGTTACGACCTTTGAACACAACATAAACCTTCTGTTGGGTGTTTGATGGATCCATAGGAACATGCAAGAAAACATGAATGTTGTTTGTTCCTTCGGTTTATATATTCCAAGAAAATTGCCAAATTTGCAGTCATTGCTAAGTGGTTGGGAAAGGTTGGTTAAATAATAATTTTGCTATTAAAGTATAAGTGTCTGGTTAGGTGAATTTTGTTATCACGTACATTAATCGTTATTCGTATCTATTCATATATATAATAGCTTTATTAATTAAAAAAAACACACACAAACTTTAATTAATTAATAAATATTGATGAAAAATAAAGTAAAATGGTTAATATAGATAATACTATGTTCAAATAATAAATTTGATTACGACAGTTGGCTAGGGATGTAAACGGGGTGGGGTGAGCACAGATAGTAGCTGCCCACTTCCCGCCGAATCAAATTGTATCCGTGCTCGTCCCATTACCCATGTGGGTACCTGTTAAGCAGATACCTGTAGATATTTTTAATATCTGCGGACATTCGTGGATATCTGCAGATACTTACTAAAATTACAAAAATTTAAAATTTAAAAATTTATTTTGTTTTATGGACAATCATAAAGTGCTACAAATATTATTTTGAATTTATAAATATATATTTATAAATTAAAGAGTTATCGTTTAAAAAAATCACTTTGAATATAAATTTTAATTATTTTAATAGTTTTTCTAAGACAATATTTTAAATGCCCACAAATTTATGTTTCTTATCTCTTATAATATAATTGTATAAGATTTTTCGCGTAATGAATAATTGTTTTAAATTTTTTTAATATATTTATGTAAATTTATCTTTATTAATATATAAGTGTATTTAAGGAAATATATAATTGCAGGTAGTGTACATCCGTGGATACGGATACTATGATATCCGTATCCATCTCGTTAATAAACAAGTAACAGATATACCTATTTAGAATATTTGCATGTACGCATTTAAAATACTTATTTTTTACCCGTGACAAATTTTATCAGCAGATATTGCGGACTTTTTTGTTCCATCCCTACAATTGGCTCTCGACCTCCATTGTACCTTTGTGGATTTGTAAAGAAACATGTGCGTGTACACAATTATCATTGATTTTGAGTTGATGATAGTAGGGGATAGAAATCCCATACACAGCTTTATAAATCCATGTCAATTTTATTGTCATGTGGTTGATAACTCTTTTTCAAAAAAGGTTTTAAAATGGAGGATAATAATTTTTTTTTTATTTCTGTACTGTGTATGTGAAAAAGGTTACTAAGTTATTACAATCTTATTCACCATTAGAGTAGCCAGAGCTGTTCAGAATTGTCAGCTGAGCCACTCTAATGATGCATCGAGACTATCATTCTTACAGGCTGTGATGGACACATGAAGCGAGATTTTTAAGCTGTTCATCTAATTGTAAAGTAGAATAGTACAAAAAAATCAAATCAAGAGGAAAATGGTCAAATCAACTTACAAAGGCCTTTTATGATCAAAGGGTAACTAGATCAAGCTGCGTTCGATACCAACGATTTCAGTTTTGTTTTAACCAAATCGATCATTTGTGTAGATCACAATATAAAAATGATGTAAAATATTTTTTATTTACAAGTTACAAAAATTTAGACTTTCATTGATGAGGTTTAATAAAAAAAACATTATCGGTGCTTCTTCAAGAAAATATAATTTACTTTAAATATATTTTTAATTACAAGAAAATAACTTAATTAACGTAACAGTATGTAATATTGTCATTAATAAATATTTGTGGCTATTTTATATTTCTAATAATTATACTATCGTACATGAACAATAAAAAATTAATTTAAGTGGACTAATTCAAAATTAGAACTATTGACCCAAAAAAAAATATATCAAAGACAAAAAAACTAATATATCATTTAAACGTACACGGTTATAATTTAATAAAAAATAAAGTTATCTTATGAGATGTTCAACGTAGTGATCTATTTTGCATTTACTTAATTTAAATATTAGGATTTAAATTACTATGATCAAATGAAACAAATGCCACACGTTATTAATGATTAAAGGTTTAATACTTAGGCAGCTTTTTCACCTCGGAGGAGTAATTTTTTTAAAAATTTCTCAGAATGGGTATTTTTTTTTTAAAATTCCAAATTAGGACAAGTAGTATTTTGTAAATACGACTTCTGAATCCAAAAGCAACACTGCACTTTTTCTTTTACTACATCTTAAAGAAGTTGTATTTTAGGAACACGACTTCTAACAAGGAAAGTCGTATTTTAGAAACACGACTTCTGAAAAGGGAAGTCGTATTTTTCAAATACGATTTTACTGTGAAAATTTTGCACGACTTCACTTTTTTTTTTTTAAGTTGTATATAAGAAATGAGACTTCACTTTTTAATTTTTTTTTAAAGTCGTATGTAGGAGATGAGATTTCACTTTTTAATTTTATTTTTAATTTCGTTGTGAAGTTACGTTTGAAGAAAAAGCCACTTGGGACTAAACCGATAATAAAGGTCAAGCTTCTCTCGTAAGCTTTTTTTTTTTTTTTTCAATTTTCCAAAACCACTACTTCAACTTTATCTCTTAAAGAATTCGTATTTGGCAAATGAGACTTCAACATGAAGTCTTTAAATAAAAAAAATATAAAAACGTGAATCGTGTATGTGATACACAACTACGTGTCAGGTTTGTAAACAAAATAAAAAATAAAAGTCTTGTTTGTTAAATATGAAGGGAAGTCTCATATCAGAAGCACGACTTCCAATATTTCCTACACGACTTGCCTTAATTTGGGAATTTTTTGAAAATTATCCATTTTGATAATTTTTAAAGAAAATTACCCATCTGGATAAAAAAGCCTAATTTTTCCAATAATGAGAATCATAGACATTATCAAAATAGTCAATGGTATCTATTCCAAATATTAAAAAAGACATGTGAATATAGTAACCTCTATTGCACTTTTACTATATTAAAAAAATACTATATTCACATTAAAAAGTGCCTACATACAACTTTAAAAAAAAAGGTGAAGTCGTGCCTCTGTAATAAGACTTCAATAAAATTAAAAAAAAAAGTCCTATTTGGGAAATACGACTTCCCTTTTCAACATAAAAAAAATTAAATATTGAAGTCGTGTTTCTAAAACATGACTTCAGTCAAACAAAAAGAGAGTGAAGTCTTGTTTTTTAAATACGACTTTGGATTTAGAAGTCGTATTTGCTAAACATTAAACTATTTTTAGCCGTGCATTTCAAAAGTAATGCATTTATCAATTTATATAAATAAGGTAATTCTATATAATTTACTTTTATAATTTTTTTTAATTCTTAATATATGATGAACAATAATTTTTATTATTTTTAATATTGTTCTTACTTTCTAATTCACTAATTTATTTTTAACATTGCACTTTTTAAAAAAAATTATAATTTACTTAGGCGCTTATAATTTATTTTTAATATATTAATTTATCTTTAGAGACAAAATCAGTACTTGTAATATATTAAAAAAAATAAATTATAATACAATTAGTCAAAATTAACGAATTCAAATATAAAAATAACGTCAGAGTAATATATAAAAAGAAGATTATAAGCGTCTAAGTAAATTACCATTCTTGAATAAAATTACAATGTTAAAAAGTAATTAGTGATTTCAAAAGTAAAAATAATATTAAAAGCAATAAAAATCACTGTTCATAATATATTAAAAAATTTTAGAAATTGTAAAATCGTAATTAATATGTAATTACCTTATTTATATAATAATAAAGACATTATTTAATTGAATTACAATCTCCAAAAAAATTAATTATCTTAATTTAAATTATTCTTCATTACCTTAATTATCTTAATTAATATCTTTTATTTTGATAGTCATATCTGCACTAAATTAACTATAATTAATGATCAAGACTAAAAATAAAAAAATAACAAAATCTCATAGATCTAAAACTAACAAAAATGAAATAGATAATTTGGTTGACAATAAGAATAATGTTATTTTTGATATTTATTAAATTTAAATAATGTTTGGTTAAGAGTAACACAATTAATTACAATGGTTGACCCTAATCCCAAATACCACTTTAGTGTAAGACTACTAATTCAAAATTAATCCTAAACTCATGTATTACCAATGCTAAGAACACTGATCCATGGTTGATCCTTAATCATAGTGTTACTTGGTTTAAGGCTACAAACCCAAAGTTGATGTTGGGAATAAAGATGTAGGAACTGTCTAACCCTTAAGTTTTGAAGATAACAAAGTTATTAAATTTTTGGACTAAGTTTTTTTTTTAGTGTCCAAATATCAAGCTTTAGTAAAAAGTGTTACAAGTGTTCAATACACCTTAGTTTACTTGGCGTCCAAAGTGCCTTGTTAAAATAAGAGTCCAACACTTGATACTATCTATGCGCTTTCGAAAGACGTCCAAAGTTCTCTCTTAAGCAAATATCAACATAGTTTATACTTGTAAGCTCTGATACCAATGCGTCATTTATTTATATAAGCACTAACATTGAAATATATCCTACATTAAATGAAAATCAGAAATATGTTTGTGTACAAGCACAACTTTGCAGAAAAAAGAAGTCAACTTATCAACCTGTCAAACCAAATAAGGAAAGTTCATAAAAGCAGCTTTGAAACATAGAACTGCACCTTCTATTTTGGTGCAAAAACAAAAGTTAAGTTTTTATCTTTGCTGCAAAATCGATACACGAACATACATGCAAAAAAAACGTTGGATTTATCCTTTAAGAAGCCTGAAACTTGAAACCTCAACGGTTATCTTCTCAAAGGCTATATATATGTGTGTGTGTGTGTACACACACACACACACACACACACACACACACACACACACACACACACACACATATATATATATATATATATATATCAGTTTAGGAGATAAAAAAACAAAAGACGATAGAGACGAACTAGATCTGAAAAGAAAACCATGTTTGTATTGCGTAGATGACTCTAAAAATTATCTATTTCTTATTCCTTTTATAGCAAAGTTCCTGTACTGCTCTTGCAATTTCATATCCTCACATTGTGAGTTAAACCCTTGTTAAACAAGTTTTATCTTGTGAAAGCTTGGACAGACTTGGTGATTAAAAACTTTTGTGTGCTTTTCCTTTTTTTTTTTATCCTTATGTGTGATTTATTTGAACCATAAACACCGTTTTGTCTTTTCACGAAATTTTTTTTTCTTTTTTTTACACACAATTCAACCCATCTTTTGTGTGTACCCTTTCTCTTGCAGTTGACAATTAAGCAATTATTATGAATTCTAAGACAATAGATCCATAATTGATCTTAAACTCATGAATTAGCAAGTATAAAACAACTAAACTAAAGTTGACCTCAAACCCATTTCACCAAGCCCTAATAAGGACTTTTACATGGAGGATCAACACTAATATATAATTAATTTATTAAATTGTTTTATGTATTAACAAAGTTATATTTTTTTTAAGCCATTAAGTTGTGTTTGACGCAGTTTTCTTATGGCTTAAAAGCAGCTTTAAAGTTAAATCTTAAAATAAGAGCTTTGAAAATAAAGTAGAAATTGTTTAGTAAATTTTAATTTTTTATAGTTTTAAATCTACTTTTAGGCTAAAAGTTGTTTCATGTAAAAATTTAAAGTTTAAAATTTATTTAGAACTAATTCCCTCGCTCAATATAGAAATATTATATATATTATATATATATATATATATATATATATTGATAAATAATAAATATTATGTAAAGTTATTTTTTAGTTACAATTATATTAAATTAATTTAATGAGCTATATCTGATTTGATGACATAAAAAATACATAAGTATTAAAATATATAAATATAAATATTAAATTTGAATAATGTTTAAAAGAATTATTTAATAAAATGTAATTGAAAATATTATTTTTAAATATTGTATATGCAATACTGATTTCAAAAGTATTAATTACAAAACAAAATATTTAAAAAAATTATGTTTTGTTCAAAAATCTGTTTAGAAGATAATAATTTTTTTTAACGAAAATCAAATAATGACAATATAGTTTGAATAATTTGTTAATTAATCAAAACAATATGTAATCAATTTTTGTCGTAATTAATAATTAAAAAAACTTAACTACAAAAAAAAATAGAAAAAATTGAATTCTAAATTTAATTTAAAGAATACACATTATAATTTTTTTGAATATCAATATTTTATTAAACTATATTATATACTTGTTTTACTAGCATTTTTTATTTTCATGTAATGAATACATTTAAAATATTTAATTTTGAAAATGTATAAAATTAATTTGGTGGTGCCTCTGCTTCTCATTGTAATTAAGAGTTGAAAAACTTAACTATAAATTTAAAATTTTTAAAAAAATGTCACCTACATTAAATTTAAAGAATACAAAATATAAATATTAGATAAATATAAAAATATATTTATCTTAATTGTTTACTGATGTCATTAATGCAATATTATTTTATGCAAATAATATTTAAAAATTTTAAAATTAAATTATACTTTTTAATTTTTTAAAATTAATAATTTATAAAAAAATAAAAACATTTGAATAAATAAAATAATTTCAAATAAATAATAAATGTAACTATTATTTATCAGAAAAGTCAGTAAAGCACTAAAATGGGAAAAATAGTGAAAAATTTACACATATGGTCCTTTTGGTCAAGTTGAGATTCAAAAAGAGGACTACATGAATAAGTTCCTTATAAGCTAGAAAAAGCTCCTCCTACGAAATTAATTATAAACTAATTTTTTTCTAAATTTTGTTTTATGAAAATAAGTAGGTTATTTTTTTAAGAACTTTGCATTAAATGTGTTTGGCCTAACTTTTCTTTTTAACAAGAAAGCAAGCTTTAAAAAAAACTTGGGTCAAACACACCGTAAGTGTCATCCACTGAAGGCAATCAAAATTATAAAAATGCATTTTAAAATAATTTTAACAATAAGAACTTGAAAAAAATATTATATACTTTGGTAATTGTCAATTTTTTTTCCACCAAAAAAATTATAGAAAATAGTAAAGGTTACTTTATAAACAATTATGTTATTTTAAGCGTACAGTAGTTTTAAATTTTAGAATTTTTTACATTTCATTCTTTTAAAATAATATATCATTTTTTTTATTGAATATCATTATATTAGAAATTTTCAAACGTTTACGGTATTCCAATTTTTTTAAAATAATTTATATTTCTAGCCATAAAGTTGAAAAGAAAGTCACTGTATGACCCTTAATGATTACGTAATATAGTTCACACCCTTCAAGAAAAACCCCATTTTTAAAATGTTAAACTTTCACGTCATATTTGCGGAGGGAGTCCAAATATAACAATTTGCCAATGCAAAGCGGGAAATGAAAATTTTCACGACAACAATTACAATTATTTTCAGTCTAACCAAATCACACAAAAGCCGAATAAACTTAAAAATCAATTTATAATATATTTATAAATAATATTTTTCATTTGTTTATTGTGATGTGCCGGTAAATATAAAACCCATGATACAAAACTTAAATAATTTACTCAACTGCTTCTTAAGGGGGAAACTCCATTCATGCGTTACGAGTTGCCTTTTGCGACAGTTTCGGATATGCATACACTGGCTATGGACCCAATGGAGGAGGTTGACACAACAAATGCAAACATTGCCAAATTTACTATGAACGCTGTAGACACAAATGCAAACAATGTGGCACCCTCACAGTTAAGGTTTATGTACTCTTCTTTTTCATTCACGTCCATGAACTCCATATCATATTAAATGTGCTTCTTTTTGGCAGGACTACTGGATTTAATGCTTGCTTAAATGACCCTGTGCAAACTGATTCAAATATTGAGGAGGTATTATTCACATGCTAACTATATCCTGTACACATGACATTTTCACGAAAGTAATGTATGTTGTGTTATATAGATACTAAGTAAGGATGTCATTCTTCAAATAATCGTTGAGGGTCTACGAGACAACATCCAAAACCTTACTAAATTAGTTCAGGTATTGTATTAATAACATTCTTTAGATGGGGTTAACCATACAATCATGTTACTAACATATCCTTATTGTAGGGAATGTTTGACCGTATCGAACACATTGAGAAGATGTACAAAGAACATGTCGATATGTTCTCACATTTGGAGAATATGTTACAATCAAACATCGTCAATAAGAAGATACAAGTAAAAAGAACAGAAGCCAGTGTTGCTAGGCCTATTCAGAGTAACACTACACCTTATGGTAGTAAAGGCATTAAAATGCGAAGTCATGAAAATAGTGAAGACTCACCATCAAGGTTTTAAAGAGGATCTTCGCTTGGTCAATCTTCAACAATCATCCTCCAAGTATCATCCGAAGTAGATGACACCCAAGTTGTTGATGATGGACTTAGTAAGAAAAAAGAGATGAGGATTATTCCTAAAATTAAAATGCATGGCAGTTTGGGTCAATCCACACTTAAAAGGAATAAATCACTTGGTGCATCACATAACCCAACGGATTCCATCCTTCAATCAAGGAAAACAACAAAGGTTATTAATATACATTATAGTATACTATTCAAATGAAACTGGAATCATCATAATTTCTATATATCTAATGTGTGTTAGAAAATGTAGGGTATAAGAGTTACATCCTTATCAACAAAGGTAGGGGCTGGGAAGAAGTTGTCATTCACACCAAAAATGTCAGCAGAGGCATGTACATTGGACAACACAGAAGGAGGATCCAATTTGACACCTCAGAAGCGTATGACATTTAGGATTAATGCCACGAATCCAGTGAAGAAAAACATGAATATTACAACATCGGATTCAATCAATCAAAATAAAGTAGGTTTGTCAAGTGGAAAGGGGGAAAATGAGAACATTGAAGATGAAAAGGACAATCAAAATGCCAAGATATACGGTTTTAATTTACCTGTGGTAAAATAATAACATCAAATTTTTATTTTTTGCTAAATGATATAACTTTCTCTCTCTCCCTCTCTCTCTCTCTCTCTCTCTCTATATATATATATATATATATATATATTTATTTATTTATTTATTTGCGTATTCATTTATTATTTTAGTAACTGTTACTAACAAATATATGTGACTAAACAGTCTGTAAAATGTAAGTTTAGACCAACTTCAGACATGGAATTAAGTCCTGAACAGGTTCATTTGTGCGTATATATTTGGCACCCAGACTGCGATCCTAAGTAGGTCGACGATCAAATTTTTTAATGCTAACAACTATCTATTTAACTTGAAAGTAAATGCGTAACATGTTAATTTTTGTTAGTGAGGTTATTTTGAACATGGATGATGCAATTGGAAGAAGGAAGGACTTCGATTGTCTTTGCCCAGGAAAGGTTGTAATCGATGAGGTACATTTACGTATACTCCTTTTAATGTATATTGGTTTGTGCAATAATATTATCTACCATAACTGGCAATTGTTTATTTAGTCTGAATTATATTTGTTTTGTAGCACATCACTTGGATGGCTATGAAGGCAACTAGGATACAGAAACGTGTGTCAGAAAAAACTATGTGGAGTCTCCCTTCGTCTTTTACGGTTAGTAATTTTAACACAAAATTAATATTGTCTAAAAAAGTAGTCAATGCATTTAGTTTTTCCTTGTAAAGATCAAACCCACCTTTATTATGCATTAATTAACATGGCACATCTATAGTTTTATGCACATCTATGTCACATTTACATCATCCAACTAAAAAATGGAGGACTTCATCACAAGAAAATTTTTAAGGTCAAGTGAAAGATAAACAATATTTTGTTTTAGGCAGGCAGATATGAACAGGTAAAGAATAATACCTCTATGTAGCATATTAAAGTATTAAAACTAGCAGGGGCTATACTTTGGCAAGTTAATTAATAGTAATCATGGCAATTTATTACAATTGTTTGCGTGGATTCAAGACATATAAGTTTTCAAAAATATAGACACATAGTCACTTGCTATGGAACGAATGGTATGTTTCCATCCTTATCTTTATCTTAATAAATAATAAAATGCTATCCAGCATTTTTGGACACCTAATGTTAACTATCATTTAACAACTTCTTACATGCGTTTAACACCCGCTTGTTCGATTTTTTTTTTTTAATTTTGCTTCTTGTATGGTTCAATACTTGGAATCGAAGTTCCATCTATGATGATTACACTTTTTCATTCCTTACTTTCCCTCTTCTCCCTACAGACTGACATAATGGAAGGTATGACAATCTCAGATCTAGTTGACATGTATGCTAATACATGAATGGAACCATATAATGACCTTCAATATGTAGGTCATAATGTAACTTGCTACTGTTCCATTTTTTTAGAAACTTCTTCCATTCTAACATGTTCATATTCATTTTCAATGTCATAGATATAAATTCCAATTCAAGAACAACCCTCCAAACATTGGTATTTAGGTGTTATCCACATTGAGCAACAAATAATTTATCAATTTGATTCCCATATTGAGGTTGATAACATGGAAAGTAGGAAAGAGACTTTAACAAATATGGTATGGAACTATGTTATGCAATTCTTTCTTTTTTTGCTTCTTTTTTTTTATTCATGAAACATAATATCAGCCCTATTATCCTTATTACTAATTCTTTCGTAATGGGTATGTAGTGTGAGGTATTTGCTCAAATGATAGCAACAAATTTTTATCCTCCAGACTACTTGAAAAAAAGTTTTGAAGAAGGAACATGGGAATTGAAAGATGCAAAAGGGGGTACCAAATTATGGCAATAGGTTACTGCTTTTTTATGCAATTATTTTAATTCTGTGCCATTCAGTAAGTATATGTGATGTCTAATCCATTTATTTTCAATATTGCCTTTTGTAGCAAGAACTCTGGATTGTGGGTAATGCATTGGATGGATATGGAGTACTGCTTCATGCCATATATTGTTAGACTGGTTAGCACTATTTTCAACAAAATTCCTATAACAAACATTACATACAATCTATTATTAATCTAATTCAGCCATTAACAGGAGCATGAAAGAGTCGTGAGAATGAAGTTAGCAATTGAATTACTAACTGGTGGGCACAACAACTACTGGAAAGAGTTAGAGAAAAAAGCAGAAACATTTTGGCAAAAAATTAGGTATAGAGGACAAGGACTGTAAATGTGTTGCATACAAGTAACACTTGGGGCACATTTTTTTTTTGGACACCATCACTCATTTTGTTATGTCAGGGTAAACCATAACTCCATGATGAGGATGTCATGGTAGACCCTAACATATACCACTTTATTATCGAAGGTTATGGTCACTTAGTCTGGTAACTGCAGTCGTTTTATTGTAATCAAATTACTTATGTTCCTCTGCATATATTGGACCTCAATGGCACATATTTTGCTTACATGAACGAATTATTTAATCATTTTTTTAACTGGATTTTGTTTATCTTTACACATTCATGTTGTCCCAATTTTCTAAGGACTTTATCTACTTGGAGCTAAACCCCGCTGCCTAAGCAATGCTCATGCATTTTATTTTTTTTAAGATCAAATTATCAGCAGTCAACTCGTAACATAGTGCTACGTCCACATTGCCTAATTAATTAACAATAAGTATGATTTAATTCCTTATTGGCTTCTACAATGAAATCGTCAAACGCCTGCCTCACCCGTGAGATACGTGGATCCAAAAGTGGTTTTGAAATTGAAATAGTTATCCAAATAAGAATATTTTAATTAGAGTTTGGATGATAAATGTATCAATCCTATTTTTTGAAAAAGAAAATGAAGAAAGTAAAACGAAAAGCACCAAACTGATTTGAAAAGGAAATTAGGATCTATAGTTCAAGCTTGAATTATGGGAAGAGCATCATTATATATAAAAGCATTTTAAATAAAATGTATGGCTACCTCTAGAGACTTGCATGATGTATGCAAAAGTACCATTTTCCCATATTAAAGTCAGGGCTAACCAAACTATAATGAAGTGAAAAAACAATACTTCATGTAACCAAACTAAGCACCAGTTAAAAAATACGATACTTGGTAAGCTTATTAGGTGGTACTAAATCAACTTATTCATAATTGTCAAACAAATTGTGTCAAACAACTCTAGCTCTTCCACTTTTCTGTCAAACAAATTCAACAACTTTGTAGTAATGGACCTCTATTAGCCAATTACTTAAATTATTTCTTGCTTAACTATTTATTATAAGAGAGATAGAGACAGAGGATTGGCTCCTTGTTATCCCTATTCTCTTTGAACAATGGGGTTACCAACTTCAGCCTATGCGCCAAGTTGTAGTGCCCTTTATTAACCATAATCCTTTGCTACTATTAGCATAGTTATATGAAAGACAATTATAAAAGAAAGTGAATTTTAAAAAAACCTCACATATAGAGGGACATATTGAAAGTCCTTGATCTCAATATGGAACATATTAAAAGACCATGAAATTAAAAGAAAACGAATTTAGGAAAATATCACAATTTAAAAACCACACACATTTTTAAAAAACCACAAGATTAAATAGAACACTCACATAGGCAACCCAACAAAGATAGCCCACTGAAAATATTCAAACAGACAACAGTTTATTTATTGGCATAAAACTCATAACTCCTTCATTCTGTGGCTACAATAATAAGGATTTGTCAAAACATTGCCTTCAACGGCCTTGAAAAGTGCAATTCTGTTTCCCTTTACGCTTTCACGCACCTTTTCCGAGTGGCAAGTGCTCTACTCAGCTTTTTGCACACAATTTGTATTGGTCCTTACACTGCTGCCTAAAAATAATTTTAGCAATTTTATATTTATATTAAATTTTAATATAAATCCATTTAAGGAGGTCTCATTTTGACAACTAAATGTGGTGAAACATGTTTAATGATTCTTGTTTCCTTCTCACAAAAATGAAACAGGGAACACATCATACTTACTTTTTCTATTATAGAGCATTGTAAAGAAAGAAATTTGATGAAAAATTGCTACATTAATTGGCACTATCATACTACTTTTGCGAAAAGTCTTTGAGATTCTTTGCAAATCAACCTGAAAAGGGTATTTCAAAGTTAAAAAGAATTGTAATGGTGCAGAAGGAAAGTATGAACACAATGGTGGCACAGCAAGCTCAAAAAATATAAGTCCAAATCTATTTATCCAATGTGACATATATGTAACTGTTTATTGTTCACATCAAAGAAGCAAAAGAAAAAAAAAAGCACAAAATTGGTTGAAATGAGGTGAAAACCCATTTTTGAATGCTTCAGATTACCTTTAAATTGGAAGCAAAGAGTTTACCTTGCACATGCTATAGAAGGATCTTGAGGTTCGATATAGACTAGTCTTACTCCCTTTCTTCTTCCCATATGTTGTGTCTATCATGTTCCCTCACTGAGGATTATGACTATACCTTCCTCTGCTTGCTTCTAAGACAACAATGTATGTGTTATCCACAAAAGTAGTACTAAATCCTACTCGATCTGAAATAAATAAGTGGTTAATAAATGAGACAAAAACATGATCAAAAGTGATAACTTCGAATCAGAAAATTGGAGTGCATAAAGGCTAACCTACAGAAAAGACCACTCAAAAATTAATCAATGGAACACTAAATTGGATGATAACTCAGTGAGATGCAAAAATAAATAAATTATGACTTGATGTCTCTAACAGATGAGAACAAATCATTCACAAGGCAAGAAACTTGTACGGGAGTCTGTTATAATTTTTTGGTTGTCTTTGGTGAACTTCACAGGATTAAACTAAATTGGATTGTTATTCTCCAAATTTTCACCACTTTAGTGCCTGATAACATGGAATAAGTTTGCAATCCTTCACTCCTTTTGTCCCACTGCCACCTTGCCACTCACCACCAAGGAAAGAATCCCCAAAAGAAATCCAACAAAAATATACTGTAGTTAAAGTTATCTAAGCTTGATGATTGCAAATGATTTAGGGAAAATAATGAAAGAGAGAAAAAGGTCAAACAGACACAGGAAGGCAAATTAATCACAAATTTCAGGTTATTGTATGCACTTGTCTGTTAATACATTGTACACATTGTAAAAATACAACAATACCAATTAATTTCTCAGATGAAAAAAACAACAAACCATGCAAGAAATCCATTGATCTATTCAAAGCTTGTTTGGAATAAATTGGTGCGTGTGTACAAGTGTTGATATCCCAGAAAAAATTTTAGAGCCCATGAACAGATCTAATCGCCTCTATTTATAGATCTTGAACCAGTGGGATGAAATAAAGAGTATTACCCAATAAGATGAAAGTCTTGGATTCATATCTACATACTAAATTTCCAAAAAAAAAAAGTTTTCTCATCAATATATATTTCGAAATTCAATTCCTAATGCTAATATACATTTTTTAAAATACCCTCCAATAATACCATGAAAAAACTTCTTTTAATTTTCAAAATTAACATTCCTAATCATTCGTAAGACTCTTGTGAATGACCCACCAGCTTGCCATTACCAAACATATTGCTTGTCATCATTGTGCTTAGTGATATCAACAACCTGATATGCATAGTAGAAATCAACACCCAACTGCCTAATCATATTAACATCAACACCACCAGCCAAGGCTTCCATAAATTCCATGGTCCCAAACATTGCAATAGTACTCAAGTTGTTGCCCAAATCTGAAAAATAACATCACAACATGGATTAAAGACTATCAACTATACACTACGACAAAAACAAGCCATTGGTTGATCAAAATCAGAGAGACATCTAAACAAATTGTTGAAATTAGTAAAGTGGTCCACGCAAATAGCACTACTTGAGTGCAAATCGATCAATTGTTTATGCTAGTAGTTCCAAACAATCAACAATTTCCTTGGTTTTAGTACCAACTAAAAGAGGAATTATAAACATTGGAATAAATTGTTTTATATATGTGGGATGAAGTAGGTTTGTTCTTTAACCGTAGACAAAGTAGCACAAGCAAAGAACAATAACAGAATCACATATTCTTTCACCTATAAAAAGTAAGAAAAAATGGGTATTCTAAATTATACAAAAATTCACTGAAAAGAGGACCAATCTAGATTGATTGAATCTTACCTTTTGAATGCCAGATTTGAAATGGGAACACTGGTCTTTAAGGGAATCGAATTGAGTTTTACAAGTATTGCAGGTCCACCTAGGTGCGAAAACGATGGCGTTTTGAGGGGCATCAACACTGACGAAGTCATTTGAGGATGGTTCAATTGTTTCCACTACGCTGTGGTGGTCGGACATGGATGACTCAAGGGAAAGGAGAAGGCGGTGCATGGGGCAACGACTCTCTCCTTTCATTTCCCTTCTCACTCTTTCCTCTTTCTCGCTCAGCTATGGGGTTGCTGCTCGACAAGGGCACTGTTGCCCCCTTTAGGTCTGACAGACCTGTGCTCTTGTGGGATTTTCAGACTTTGTAATCTGACGGACAAGATTTTTTTAAATTCATCCACCATCAAGTTAACAACTCCAACCGGTATCAAGTTAAAGATCTTAACCATTCATTTTTTTATTAATATATCGAACGGTAAATGAATGTGCTTCACCCATGTACCACATAATTTGGTACTTCACCATATACTTCACCCGAGAAATTGCTGATCTTAATCTTTCTCATTTCGTACTTTAGACGTAGCAGTCAAGATGGTCTGTGGACAACTTGATATTGAATAATGCAATGCACACTGTTCTCCCTCATAATGACGGATTGACGGGTGACTTTTACTGCCTTTGGAATGGCAAAAAAAATTATTTCTACAAATATTTGTAGATAAAATTTGTTATGAGTTAAAAATAAATAGCTTTAATGAATATTCACAAATAGTTTAAATGAGTATATTTATTATTTGTTTATTAATGGGACAGGGTAGCAATATCATGGTATTTATACTCGTAGATACTCTATTATCTATTATGGTATATTTTATATAAATACTTTATATATTAATATAAATAAAATTATATATAATTTGTCTTAAATTTTTAAAACTATTATTCATTAAGGAAGAAATTTTATATAATTATATTTTGGAAAAAAAAGAATATAAATTTGTGGGCTTTTAAATTATTTTTTTAAGAAAATTATTAGAATAATTAAAATCTATGGTCAAAGTAATTATTTTAAACAACTCTTTTATTTATAAATTCAAAGTGATATTTACAGTACTTTATGGTTGTCCATGACACACAAAATAAATTTGTTAAATTTTTTATTTTTAGGAAATATCCGTAGATATCCATAGATACCCGCAGATATTAAAAATAGACATATGATACATATACAATAATTCATCCAATAATTTGTACAACAACATTTTTTTGTGTCAGATTGGGTAACAAATGATTGAATATTCAAAGTTAGATTTGGTTTAAAATATAATAACCAGTCCCCCAAATTCCAGCTCTAATTCTATCCCAAAACCCTAAAGACAAGCAAAAAAAAAAAATGGCAGAAAATTAAGAATCGAATTAGTTTTGATTTTTAAGTAACTAAAATAATACATAGAAAAAAGAAATGGTAGCAACATACTCTTTTGAGAATACTCTCTATTATTAGCTGTAATTTTTTGAAAATTACAAATTTTGGTACGTCTCACTTCTCATTTAATGACTCTTTCTTTTGATTTTGTAGTTTTTAATTAATTTTAACTAATATTAGAATGTGTGTTAGAAACAGTGTGTTAGAGAGGGTGTTGTTAGCACTAAACAAGGCAATGCAAAACACACATGCTTTGCAACTTTGTAAATTTTATTTTAGATAAAAAAAAACCATGAAAATCTTATATATTATAATATTGTAATGTAGTGACTTCTTTATTCTTTATTGAATTTATGATTAAATGATATTATGTTCTCTTAAAATATATACACACACACATTTAAACAGTTGGTGATTTGGTGTCCTATCAATTCAACTGGTCATAATTTATATTTACTTGCTCTGATGAAAACGACACACATTTACAATCAGTTTTCCTCAATTACTTCTTGTGCTTCCCAGTTCCCACTCAAAAACAGAGGATCCATTTATCCAACTTCACTTACAGAGAAATTTTTTTTGTTATTATCTTGGCATCACTTAGAGTGCATTTGGTACGCGAGAAGTAACGCGTAAGTGCAGCGAAGACGAAAGAAGTACGGATAAGTGTACTATTTCCGTTCATTTGGTAGAGCAGAAGTAGCGTAGAAATTTTTAAAATTAGTGTGGGCTCCACGTCGAATTTGGTCCGTTCAATTTTGTAAAGAAGTTGTCTTTTTCCATTAAATGCCCGAGCTTTTTTATTTTATTTGTCTCCAATAATGCTATATATTCGAATATGGGTTTACCATATTCGAATATATGGCCCATATTCAAATATATAGGGGCCATATATTCGAATATGGTAAACTCATATTCGAATATATGTAGCATAATTGCATTTCGACGTTTTTCTGCAAATAATTTAATTTAAAAAATTAAGGATATAAGTATAATTTTATTTTTTCATTTCAAATTCCAAAAATCAAAAAGCAAACTTTCACTATATTTTTCCTCTATTTTTCTTCAACCAAACAACATCTATTTTCATTCTATTTCTTATTTACTTCCTTCTCTTCTCTTCTCTTCTACTTACTTCCTCTTTCTCTATTTCTCTCCTCTCTACCAAACACAGCGTTAAAGCTGACATAAACAAGAAAAGTACTCAATTCGTCTATGCTGTGTAAGACAGGGTTAATGACTATGGATCTATGCTTTAGGCAGGCTATGGAAAGCAAATTTCTATTGTTCCCTACCCCACACGGTTTATGCAGTGGAAAATTTACCTATCTTGATTCTTTTTTTCTTCCGATTTCCGAATGTTCCTCTTCCAACGACTATTGACTAGAAATCGGTGAGCGAGAAAAAAATAAATTTGTGTTAACTAGACACTTACCCAATCAACACTCATTTTCCACAAACATCAACAGACTTACCTAAGTCAATGAATTTAAAGACACCTATTGCATGCATATAAATATCTGGCAGAACATTTGCAATTATGAATTGCATTTTTGTGATTATTCTTTTATTTTGAAGTATGAGTACTTTGTTTTCCAAAAGGTAATTATAATTGGTATGTATCATGCATGATATATGTTAAGTAATAAATAGAATTAAATATTTGAATTTAATTAAAATGTGTAAAGATTTTTTACACTATCATTTTATTATAAATTATTATATATAGTATGATTGTTGACTTTTATAATAATTACTTTAAAAATCATATTTAAGATAAAATCTAACTAATTGACAGTATAAAATTTTTTATACTAACAATGTAATGAATGTATAAAACTTAAACTTTAAATATTTATCAAAATTATTTTTTTAAAAGTTATACGTCTGACTCTAATGAGCTTTAGGTATAGATATGTACTCCTAAAGTCTCACCAGACTTCAATATATATATATATATATATATATATAATTGTGTATGGTGATTCAAAATAAAACAAATCTTAACTAATTTCACTCTATTTAATGAAATCATCTTTAAAATATTCTTTATTTAATTCAGATTTTATTTTCAATGATTTTTTTAATTTTCATTATATTAATCACATGACTGTCAAAATGAAGAAAAATATTCCCATTTGAAATGAGTTCTCATGAAATTAAAATCTTCCATCAATTAATTTGAATGGTAATTTAGAGAGTGAAGTTCATTTTTTAAATAAGAATGAAGGGTATTATATGTACCTATTTTCATGACACATGATGCTTATAAAAATATGAGTAAATTACATTAACTTTTTTGAGATTTGTTTATATTGCACACAATATTTCTCTTTTTTCTATTCCCACACTAACTCTTTAATTTTTTGAAAAATATTACATTGACATTTCTTATACTTTATACTAAATTTTTTTAATTATTTGAAAAATCATTACAATGTACTTTTATAAGAAAGACCGTTGTAAATGTTAAAAAAATAAAAAAATTATGTATAATTTGAAATTTTTTTAAAAGATGTTAATATAATTTACTCTAAAAATATTAAATTTTTATATCACTAACTCAGTAGGGACTCTAGATCAATTCACACAGTGGTTTGTGCGATAATCACATATATTCTAAACAAATGAAAAGAAAAATTAAAGAGGATTTTTTTTTTATTTTCAAAGAGCAAAACCAATGAATTTGTTAATCGTTTCTTTTTCTTTTTTTCGGTTTATAGTAGTTCGCACTTGTCAATTATTCTTGTTTCAGTCACATTGAAGCCTTCCTCACCGTGGAAAGCGCCTTAAGTAAACTATCTGTTACTGAAACATGAATTAACATGGGAAATAACTGCTTCAGCTGGTCGCTTGCTATCTTATTTTACCTCTACAGAACTAAAAGATGAGCTTAATAATTAAAAGGAATACAACATTACGAAACAGGAGACAAACATATAAACTGAAAACCACGATTCATGAAGGCTGCAACATTTACTTGACAGAGAAAATTCACAAAGAATCAGAATTGGGACAAGGAGGAATTGCTATATCGGTGATCCCTTCTAACATCAGCACCACACTCTTCATTGTTGGGCGCAGAACAGGTTCATCTTGGACACACCAAAGTGCCACCTTGACCATATTTTCCAGGACAGTTTTATCCACTGCTTCCCAAAGAAAAAGTTTATTAAGCTGTCCAGCAACAAAACACTTGTAAGCCCAATTGGAGAGAAGAACCTCGTCAGGTTCGGAGACACGAACTTCGATGTTTCTTCTGCAACATAAAATTTCCAACAGCACTATTCCATAGCTATAAACATCAGCCTTGACAGATATTGGGGTGTTCTTGTGCCACTCCGGGGCCACATACCCTCTTGTCCCTCTAGCCCCTGTGAATGTTCTGGTTTGATCAGGCATGAGAAGTTTGGCTAGCCCGAAATCAGATATCTTGGCAGTCCAGAACTCATCCATCAAAATGTTTTGAGGCTTTATGTCACAATGAATGATTGGTGCCTCACACTCCTCATGGAGATATAGGATCCCTCTTGCTATCTCCACTGCTATTCTTACTCTCTCATCCCGCTCTGGACGACTCTGACTGTGAGCCCCGAAGATAAGGTTTCCAAGGGAGCCATTGGGCATGTATTCATAAACCAGAAGCCTTTTAGAACCCTCGGCACAGAAACCCAACAAGCGAACTAAGTTCCTGTGGTGGGTTTTTCCAATGGCTCGCATTTCTGCTTGGAACTCCCTTTCTCCTTCTTCCACCAACTTCTCTAGTCTCTTCACTGCAATCAACCTCCTACCTTTGTGCAAAGCCCCCTTGTAAACTGCTCCAAAAGATCCTTTACCCAATTCTTGTTTGAAATTATCTGTTGCTCTTTTCAGCTCGCTGTATGAAAACCTTCTGAGAGTCACCTCTTCATTGAGGCCCAAGTTCCCAGTCTCCATCAGCCTTTGATACCTCAATACCCGAATCTTGTACGTGTAATGGCTGGAGATAAGAATGGTTGAACATAAAAGCAGAGAAAATACGGATGTAATGACAATAATCTGCACCGTTGCTTTGTTACTTGTAGTCTTGATGGGAGGTGGAGGTGGAGGTGATTGTTGAGGCACAGGATTATCATTCCCCGTCCCGTTCTTGAAGCTCTTGTTTCCCACCTTCAAGAACTAGCGTGGCGCCATCTTCAGTTGCCGTTGGCCTACGAAGATATCTCAAAGGCAGCCTGTGTTTCATGCAGCTTCCATCTCGATCGTCATAAAATGCAGCCTCACAATTGCAATCAGTGAAACAAGCAGAGGAGCAATCTTCTTCTTGTAACATTTTAGTCTTGAAATAAGGAAAATCCACCCACTTAGTATTCCCCATCGACTTCATGTTATAAGAGTTTGCGCTATCTTTCTCATTCTCACCAGTACACTGTTCTTCCTGGAAGCTCCTTTTGCAGCCTAGAGTGAAATCGGTTGGATGTATGAAGTCAAAACCCGGGAGACAAGTGCAAACTGGTTGGATGTCATTGAATGTGCAGTAGCTGTTGAAGCCACAAAAACCTTTTACTACACAAGCATTCTCTTCTTCCGGCCAGTAATCCACCTTTTGGATACTACCATTGTTAAAATGCGCATACAGCCGAAATATCCCATCAAAATCCAGGGTTGCACGATAAATGATCCGGCTCCCATCGTTAGCCAAAGATGAATCACTGACAAGACTCTTCACAGAGCTCCCATCACTGCCATTTGTAATCTGCAGTGAACCTGTTTGGTTGAGATAAAGATGAGTTCTGAAACCAACCTTGGAAGTGTCAGAGGCCCAGTAAGCATCCGGTGCTGTGTCAGCTGTGTTTACTGGATACAGAACAAGATTTCCATCATCCTGCATCTTGAGACGATACCGTCCACTTGAGTGGCTGTTCTGTGATGAACTAGAAACCAGTTGATGTCCAGTAGGAAGAAGAGACTGACCCCCTAACAATGTATCTGTTGGGTAATCGAAACTCTGCCATATGATGTTATTATTGTTGTATAGTACAAAGTTTCCAGAATCAAGCATGCAGGCAGAGGAAGCTTTCACACTAGCATTACCTGCGATAACCTTCTCTTTTCCTTGTCCATCCATTAGTACGAGTTTACCATCCATGGTTAGTTGTAGCTTTGCATTTGAGGTGACCGCAGGATCATTTCGCTGTGCAGTCCATACCACTGTCTCGTTCTTCCTGCTAACCAACCAAATTGCAACCACAAAGACATTGCCTTGCCCTTGCGAATAAAAACCAAATGCAAATTGACCAGAAGGGGAACGCCACGAAGCAGGAGTACTATTTGGGAGAAGTGAGGCACTGAGTTGTATTTGCTGCGTTTCAACTCTTGTGCCTGCAGACATGAGTAGCAGCAAGGTAATAGTTATAGCAATGACATCCATAACTATAGAACTTGATGATTTGAGACTGAGTGAAGAGAGAAGCAAAGTTGATATTTTCTATTACACTGGCCTTGCTTAGTTTAAATTTAAGCAAATGGTCTCCCAATACTTACTTTTCTAGGTCAATGTCTCAAATCGACATCATCACATGGAGAATTAACAATGAAAGACTTCCACCGTCAAGTCTTTCTTTACCCAAGTTAACGAAAAAGAAATGAAAGACTTCCATCGTCAAGTCTTCTTTACCCAAGTTAACGAAAAAGAAACATAAAGGGGGAAAAGAAAAAAAAAAGTTCTATATGGTAGGTCTCAAACATCAAATCACCTGCTTTGTTTCCTTATCTCAATCACTTGCAGTATTTTAATAGATTGTGTACAGAAGGTTTGAAGGTTTGAGAAGAAATGCATAGCAACCAGAAAAAAGTAGAAGATAATTCATGCAGACCTAATATTTAGATGACACCTATGTAAAGAGAAAAAGAGAGAAGAGAAAAAACAAAGGAACGAAAGTATGATAGGTAACATAATATAATAAAAAGAATAAGATAAAGAAAAATACTAAGTATTAATGAAATATTTAATTTATGAGTGTTCATATATCATCATTAAAAAAAATACTTATGTCATGAAAAATATAAAGTCTTTGTATGTATTTGGATAGTGTTTCAAAAATTAATTTTAAATAAAATTGATTTTAATTAAAATTAAGGTTTAAATACTTATTTGATCTTTATAGTTATAATTTTTTTTCTTTTAGTCTCTATATTTAAAAACATCCCCTTTTAATTTATGCACATACCATTTTTAATCTCTTGTAGTTCTCATTGTAGGGACTAAAAGATATTAAAATGATATGTGTAAAGATTAAAAGAGATTAAAAATGATATATGTGTAAGGATCAAAAGACAGTTTTTAAATATAGAAGCTAAAAGAAAAAAGTTTGTTAACTATAATATCAAATGAGTAATTAAACTTAAAATCAACTTTAAATGAAATTGATGTTAAAGTGAAAGTGATTAAAAAGTTTAATCAAAATCAATTTTATTTCATGTAAAATTTAGTATATTTTTTTCAATCTTTGGCAAAAACTATTTTTTATCACTTTTGGTCAAACATGATTTTGAGACAAAATTAATTTTACTTAACAATAACTAAACATTTATACCTTTACTAAAATCATATTTGATAGGAAATCTTCTATAAACCGAACACACTTTTATTACAAGAACTTTCATGGTGGCAAGTACAAAAGTTAGCTATGATAAAATTCCATCACAAGAACAACCTGAACAACAATGCAAGCGGAAAATGAAACTACAGTAGCGCACATACTGAAAATGTATACAAAGAAAGTTATAAATGGAAAATCGCATTGCTAAAAATATTTATCTAGCGAGGTGGGCTGGAGAGGGAGGAATTGGAATATCTTTCAATCCTTCCAACATCAAAATGACATTCTTGATTGAAGGACGAAGAGGCGGATCGTCTTGCACACACCACAACCCCACCTTCACCATTCTTTCCAATATCATCCACTCTACACCTTCTTCATCTTCTTTAACAAGCTTATTTAACTGCCCTGCTGCAAAACACTGGTATACCCAGCTGGAAAGAAGTATCTCCTCTGCTGAGGCAACATCTATTTCTATGCTGCTTCTGCGGCACACAATCTCCAACAGTACCATTCCAAAACTGTAAATGTCAAATTTTACTGATACTGGTGCATCCTTCTGCCATTCAGGTGCCAAGTACTTACTTGTCTCATCATCCTCTTTTTTCATTCTTGAATGGTCCGGCTTCAGTAGCCTTGCCAATCCAAAATCAGAGATCTTTGCAGTCCACGCTTCATCCATGAGTATATTTCGAGGACTTATATTGCAATGGATAATACGGACTTCACACTCTTCATGTAGATACAGGACTCCTCTAGCAACGTCCAATGCGATTTTTAGTCTTTCTCTCCAAGATATGTGCTTCTCCTCATTGAAGAGAAGATTTGCCAAAGACCCGTTACTGACATATTCATAAACAAGAAGCTTCCTAGATCCATTGATGCAAAAACCAATGAGCTTAACCAAGTTCCTATGATGTGTTCGAGCAATGGCAGTAACTTCAGCTCGAAATTCCCTCTCCCCTTCATCGGCAATTCTCTCCAGCCTCTTGACAGCAATACTTCTGTTACTATCACCTGTTGTGCCTCTATAAACCGCTCCAAATGATCCTCTGCCTATCTCTTCCGTGAAGCCTCCTGTCGATTTCTCAAGTTCATCGAAAGAAAATGAACGCAAAGAACATTCTTCAGTAAATCCCAGATTCTCACTTGTAGACAACGTTGTGTACCTATAAACTTGCCGCTTATAAGTGAAGAAAATGAACACCGCAAATACCAAAGATAACAATGAAATGAAACCCAAAGTAAAGGCTAGAATCATTATAAGTCTTCTCTTGTTATCCACTACGATCCTAGGCTTCTGTGTGGAGTTATTTGTAGTTGGACTTGCGACAATTCCCGAAGGCATTTTTAAAAAGGCCACGGTCAATGCATCTTGAACCCTTCTGCCATATGTTAACGGGAGTCTGTATTTTTTGCAGTTGCCGTCAGAATATAATACTGCCATGCAATCACAATCTTCCAGGAAAGACTTCTCGCACTCCTCCTTCTTCATCGGTATGACAGAATATGGAGTAACACTATCATCCCAAAACATATTCTCCAACTGAGTAATGTTATACAAAATCGTTGGGTCTTCACTGCTTTGACAACCATCTTTGCTATGGGCCAGTACGCAGTCCAGAGGCAGAGACACGTTACCGTTACCCTTGCTTTTGGAGGGGACGAAACCAGGAAAACACTCACACACGGCATCCCCTGTTACGTTTGAGCAAAAACTGTTAAAGCCACAAACCCCCTTGATTTGACATTTCTCAAGCGAGGTGCTCCACAATAGTTGGACATGTGAGCTGCCGTTGCCCTCAAATTGGTGCTCATACAATCTCAAGTTCCCGTCTACATCAAGTGTTGCACGGTAGATTGAACTTGTGTTGTGTGATTTCTTTCCTGAGCTGATGCTATTGTTAAGACACAGAAGACTACTAGCTCCACTAAGGCAAAGAAAGCCCGAGACGTTAAGACTGAGCTTTTGAAAATCAGTCCAGGTAATTGAAGCCCAGTTTGAAGCCCAGTAAGCATCAGCGGCAGTTGATGGGCTGTTCATTGGGTAAGCAACGAGGTTTCCATCATCTTGCATGATGAGAAAGAAACGTCCACTCGAATGGTCTGATTTGGACACGCTAGAAACCAGCTTGCCACTGGTACTTAAACTCTGACCTCCTAATATGGTGTCAGTTGGTTCATCAAAGCTTTGCCAGGCAACAGTATCGTTATCAACATAGAGCACAAAGTTTCCAGAATCAAGCATAGAAGCCGAAGTTATTGCTGTAAAATTCGAAATGAGATATTGGCCTTCCCTCCCACTTGGGAAAAGCCGCAGGCCAGTCTTGGTCAAGTTCAACGTGGAATTAGCGGAGAGTTGGGGGCTATCCCGGTTAGCAGTCCAGACAATAGTTTTTTCAGGTGGACTACCACTAACCAGCCATATTCCAACAGCAAAGCCATTACCTTGTGGGTAAAAGCCAAAAGCAAAATGGCCAGAACTTGATGCCCATGAATTATGACTGTGACTGCCTTCAGGAGAGAGCCGAGACCCCAACTCAATTCTTCTTTCACCTGTACCTGTGCCTTCTTTTGCAAATAACATGAACAACAGTGACAGCAGAACGGGTATGAAGGCCATAGGATTTGGGAACTACTTTTCTGGTATCTCAAACAAAACTATTCTTGCTGATCAAACTCACTCGCATAACTAGAACAGTAGCAGAGATGATTTTATTACATAATGACCAAACTTTATTACAGGGATTAATTAATGATTCTCCATTTCAAGAGTTGACCGACTGCCATGCACTGCTACAAGTCCTCCACCAAAGAAAGCATCACTCACACTCTGGTTAAATTATTAACTAGTCTAGATTATCAAGTGTTCATAATTTCAATTATAACATATTTAAATTTTAGTTTCAATTATAACATTTAAATTTTATAATTTATGAAAAAAAATTAATAATTTAATTATATATTAAGTAAAAATTAATAAAAATGATAGTAGTCTAATAATCATTTAATAATTCCTACTCACTCGGACGTTGCAAAAGCTACACTGAATTCTAAATTTCCACGTACGATTCAATAACAAGGGGTCCACATGCCGTGTTGGCTGGCAAATGTTCAACATGGCAAAAAAAAATCAAGATAGGTAAATTTTCCTCTGCATTAGCCGTGTGGTCCATAGTCATTAACTCTGTCTTACACCACACAGATGAATTGAGTACTCTTCGTGTTGATTAGTGATGATAGCGATAATAACAATTGATCAAACAATGCTTTAAGGATGACGAAGGTGATAGAAAAAGGGTGTTCATAACACAGGCAGCGAAACAAAAAAAAAAAAGGGGATCTATTTTGGGTTTAAAATATATTATCACAATAAAAATAAACATGGTTACCTGGATATTTTAGTGTATCCACACCGAGACTAATATTTACTATCAACCTTTTGATGAGTGGAATCACATAACACAAAGTAACCCCTCTATAATATTTTAGTGTGTGAGCAATGAGAACAAGGAGAAAAATTGATGGATTTGTCAGAGTATCAAGATGTTATTTTATAGCCAACTATTAAAGATACATTTTTTGATAAAATCAAACAAATTTGATTTTCTAGCTATTTTAAAGATAGCATTTGAAATCCTTTTGACAATAGGTCAAAATTTCCTCTTTTAATTTTCGTAAAGCTTACTCATAAAATATTATAGTAATTACAGTAACTATTCATGTAACAGTCTTAGATACACAGTAATTACAGTAATTAATCACATGACTAATTATAGTAACTAATCACATAATAGTCTTACACATACAATAATTACAGTAATTAATCACATGACTAATTCCAGTAATTAATCACATGAAAAGGTACCTTATATATATGTCTTTATATTAATTATATTCTTGGTGCTAGCAAAGAATATAATAATATTCCACATAAAAAAATATTTATTAAATTTAAATTAAATTCTCTAATTTAATTTATTAAATAAAATAATTTCTTTAGCAAAGATTAGCACACTAGTTTGTGTGTGACCCTGTAGGTTCAATACTAAGCCGGTAGTAAATTAATCAAATTAATTTACTAATCAAGGTAGGCATCTAGCAACACTCCTTAACGTCCAAATAGTATGAAGTAATATTCTTACTTTCAAGAACCAATAGAAGAATAAAGTGATATTTCCTTTCATCATTTACAGTTCCGGATTAACTCTAGAGCATGGTATTAATGTCAAACTCCAATAAATTAATCCATATGTTTATTCAATGAATGACTTAAAAACTCTTAATGAATGACTTAAAACTCTTTCTTCATTCATTCATTTTGCCTTGGCCAAGATCTTAATTTTATCATGGAGCTCAAACTCATTACCAAGAGTTGATGGATTCCTTCTTGATTAATCATTAATTTTACAAGTATTTAATTATATCCAATATCTATTCAACTAATACCCTAAGGCATTAGGTGTCCGAGATTAAAATATAATAAATATCTTGTCAATTACTATGATAATATCAGGTCAAAGGAAACTATTACGCTTTTTCTTGAGAATTTCCTATTGACAATTTAAGGTAATGTTAACCATTAGAAATTCTCAATTGAGTTAATTCAATGATCACATTCTCATGTGCATCATTTATATATGCAAATTAATAAATGAGATCTATTAATACTTATCCAATAAATACTATCACATATATATTGATCTATCCGGATTATTGACATCCTATTTAGAATAATCCTATGATCAAGAACATTTTAGATTAAAATTTTGAAAAGCTTGTTTCTCATTATCATAATCTTTATTATGATAACAAGCCTATAATTCTAATCAAGGACCTTATCAAATTAACTATTTATCTTAAACAGTAAAATATGATAATGAAAATAAAATAATACTTTATTATTAAAACTAAAATCGATTACATGATGAATTAGATCTTGGGCATACACATTTATTTCCAACAGAAGGTAGCCAACTTAACCTATGGTTTCTACAGAGCAAGTAAATTACGTACGACCGGTTGAATTATTAGGATACCAAATTACCAACTGTTTAAACTATTGGATGTATAATAATATATAATGTTCAATCTATGTATACATCGTGAAAATGATTGATCGGATAATCATAAACTTCGTCTCTGTGTGTGTGTATATATATATATATATATTTAATAGAACATAATATCATAATTATCAAGTCAATACATTACAAAATTATAATAATATATACAATTTTCATGCTTTTTTTTTCCAGCAGAAATAAAATTTACGAAGTTGTAAAACATGGGTGTTTTGCATTGCCTTGTTTTTTTATATGATGTTTTAGTTACTGAAAAATTAAGACTAATTCAATGCTTAATTTTCTATCACCTTTTTTTTTTTTTTAACATTTTGCTTGTCTTTGGGGTTTTGAGACAGAATTAGAACAGGAATTTGGTGGCTAGTTATTATTTTTTGAACCAAACCTAACTTTGAATATTCAATCGTTGGTTACCCAATCCGACACTAATCTGTTGCTTTTTTCTGGATTTAAACTTTAGACTTCTTTCGTGTTGTTCGCTTATCGTCACTCTAAACCGTTATTAGTAATTTAAACCATCATGATTCGCTTACCAATACGTTAAGTTGGCTACCTTCGTCATCCGTAAAACAAAATCTGAAATTGAATGTTTGGTTACATCTCACCAGCAACAATTTAAACCCAACGGAAAAATGCAACACCAACATGAATAATTTGATATGAGTACATTACATCTAAATTGGGTTATGACCAATTGCATCATGGAAAAAATTGACGGCATTACATGCGTAGTAACATCTCCTCCACCTGAAGACTTGCATCATACATAGAAACATAGCATCAGTCCAATGAGAGCCGTCAGATATTGATGTTAAGACAAAGAAAATTGTGTATTCAAAGGCGGTAAAAGCTGCCCGTCATTCCAGGGAGAATACTAGGTAGGACAGTGGCATTTAATAGCTACATTGCATAATTCAATAACGAGTAATCCACAGACCGTCTTGACTACTATTTTTTTGTTGTACCACAGACCGTCTTGACTGCTACATCTAAAACACGGAATGAGAAAAATCAAGATAAGCAAACTTTTCTCGTGTCGTGCAGGGAACGTGGAAATTAACTTCACGCTTCAGGAAAGCATTGGAAAGTTCAGTCAACCAAAGGAATAGAGCTAAATCACATCATTACATTGCCAATAAAGATTTGTGTAGACTCGATGCTAATTTCCATCTTGAGAGAGAAAGAAATGGTGGTGAGAAAATTGATAATGTAACGGGTAATGATATGTGGACATTCTTTTTTAACAAAAACCTATTTTTTACTATATTTTTTTTTTATTTTTCTTTTCTTGTCACATCTTATTTTTTATAAATCTATCACTTCTTTTTTTTTAATTTCTTCATCTCTCTAGGTGTTGATGGGTATGTGGGTGTCCATCAAACATTATCCTAATGTAATACGTAATATGATAAGTGATATATAATATTTTTAAAACCGAATTGGTAATTAAGCCGGCAAAAATACTAGTTTACAGTTTATTGGTTCCACCATCAACCATGGTTGAACTAATAGTAATTAAATTTATATTTTTTCATATTATATAATATTTTAAGTAATAAAATAATGTAAAATTATAAAAAATTAAGATATAAAAATTGTAAATTACCATAAAAGACTAAATTATATGTTTTACAAAATAAAAAATAATAGTAATTGGTAAAATAATTTATGCATGTGTAATATTTAAATATATGTTTTTATTTATCTTACAAATATTTTAGATTAAATTAAAAAACTAAAAGTAAATAAAAATATGATTTTTTTTTTATAAATACCGATTCAAATTGATTTTCTCACTAGTGTAGAAAATACATATGACATCATTTTTTTACATTGATTCAATTAAAACTGATGTAAAAAAAAATCAATGGCATTTTGTAAATATAAGAAATGTTTTTACATCGATTATTCACTTAATTGATGTAAAAACTACTTTCTACATCGGTTAAGCTTTTAATCGATGTCGAAAGTAGCTTTTTACATCAATTAAATAGATAACCAACGTAAAATAATCTATGAGGTGTTTAAAACCTTCGTTGACCCCGCAATAGGAAACAAAAAGGGTTTCAACAATGCTCTCATCCACCCACTCCCTCCACGCTATCCATGCCATCACCCTCACTGCTGACGTTGTTGTTGACTCCATCGTCATCATTGTCGCTGTCCACAACAATGTCATGGAGTCCATGAAAAGCGGCATGAACGTCCTCAACGACAACCCCAACTCACGCACCATGAAGATCTGGTCATTTAATGGCCCCGTGGAACTTCATGACTGTGCGCGCCCCGCTGCTATACACACCAACCCCAATTGCTATGGACGTCACCAACAAAACTCGTCGTTGCCATGCGCTTAAGGTAAGTCACTTTTGCCAACTCTTTGATTATTGTTCTTTGTTGTGTAAAAATCATTTTGGTTCTAACCCAAACTCGTAGGTTTTGTGATTGGTTGGAATAGATTGTGATTTTTTTCTTTGTACTAGTTCTTGTTGATCATGGTGTGTAAATAATTTATTTAAGGTATTTATCTAAACTATATGACGACTGTTAAAGATTATGATTGTGGTATATTTGCATGATTGGTCGCATAGAGCTTAGTTGAGCCTTGTGTAATGTTCTTGGTTATTGATTAGATTGTAGGATAGTTTTACATGTGGTATATATTATATTGATTGAATAGATGTAAAATATGGGAAAGTACTAAAAATCAGAAGAAATGCTGTCGAAATTTCTATAGAATAAGAATGGCTATATAGAGCTTAGTTGGGCCTTTTGTGAAATCTTCATATTTGTTAATTTCAATTGTATTACTCTTGAGGATGTCGAATACACATCCTAGAACCAATATGAACTCATCCATACTAATTAAATAAGAAAGCATTTTTTCATGTTTTTCTTTTTGGGAATGCAAAATTATCCCTTTTCCTATTTTGCTTTCCTGTCCCTGCTAGTTTTGCATTCTACAAGTAACATAAGCTTAGTGATACATTCCAAACAAGAAAGCACTTTTTTTGGTTTTTCCTTTTCCAAACACAAAATTGTTCTTTTTTTCCTCTCGAGTGATCGACGGAGAATGTGGAGTCGCGAATCCACTCGTTGCTATCTCATAGTTAGGATTAGAAAAACAACAGTTAAAAGATCAATAGTATAGGCCTTTTCATTTTTAAGATCATCACCAAAACATTTAATTTGAGTAGAAGAAATAAATAGTTCAATAATTGACAACTTCTCCTTTTCAACAATTTTTTTTCATATTTTGTTTTAACCTTGGAAGTAAAACTAGGTGGTAGGTCATAGGATCCTCCACCCTTTCTTTCACCATTGTTGTCGCATCTTCATGAGTTTGAGGAAGCCCAACTCATGATAGCTAAATGGCACATCGTAAAAATGTTGAAACATAACACAACCGGGAACTTATCACTTCTAATCTTATACAACATATTTGCTACTTTGCGCTTAGTAATCACTCTTTCAAGCTTTTCAATTCAGCTTTCAAGATCATAGGATACTACACCCTCTTTCCAACACAACCATCATATATGTCTCTTTCCTTACTTGGTTTTAATTTACCTCCACTAACTCGATCAAGGTTAGCTCATGGTAAGTTGAATGGCACACTATGAGAGCAATCAAATCCAAGTAAGGAAGCCTTGCCAGGATTTGACACTTTTGATGTAAAAGAACCAATTAAGAACCTTGAAAGAGTGCTTGCTCAATATACTCTATTTTGTAAATTTCTCTTATTCGATAACGTTTTAATCTTCTACTCTTTTCTACATTGTTTGCAAAATATACTAATAATGTCTTCTTATATTACTTGACATTTGTGAAGGCAAGTTTTTGTGGTGATATTGGTCTGAAGCAAATGAGTCAAATAGAATGTTAGCTTCTATTTGGATCAAATATAATGTCCTCTCATTTTATTTGTCACATTTGTTTTAGACCAATATTGCCACCAAGACTTGTTTCCGCAATGCCCTGCAATATGGGAAAACATTATTTGTAGATCTTGCAACCAATATAAAAAAGAATAATTTCAAAGAAGTTATAATTATAAGATTAATTTTCATAATAAAATCTGGTGCGCGATCACTCTTTCAAGGTTCTCAATTCAGCCTTATACATCAAAAATATCAAATCATGACAAGACTTCTTTACTTGGATTTAATTTCTTTCACTATGTATCATTCAGCTTATCATGAGCTAGCCTTCATCAAGTTGGTGGAAGAAATAAAATTCAAGTAAGGAAGGAGATACATATGATGGCTGTGTTGGAAAGAGAGTGTAGTATCTTATGATCTTGAAGGTTGGATTGAAAAGCTTGAAAGAGAAATTGCTAAGTGCAAAGTAACACAAATGTGTCAAATAAGGTTCAAATTGATAAATTCCTCCAATGGTGTCATGTTTTAACAATTTTACTGTGTGTCATTTAGTCATCATGAGTTGGCCTTCCTTGGCCTCATAAACACGCAGTTGTAGTGGTGAAAAAGAAAGTGGAGGATTTTATAACCCACCACCTAGTTTTATCTTCAAGTTTAAAACAAAATAAGGAGAGAATTTTGTTGAAAAGGAAAACTTTACAATTAAATGTTTGGTGATAAATAATTTGGAAATGAAAATGGTTATACTATTGCTCTTTGACTGTTATTTTTCCAATCCTAACATCTCACGACTCATCATTCTCCGTTGATCACTCTGCTTTATTGTTTTAACTAACTTTTTATCCTCTTATGTGAACCTACAGATATTCAACAATCCACATCCATCCTCCGACTCTAACTTGGATTACATTCGTACATGTGTATTTAGGTAGTTTATAATTGTATTTTAAGTAGTTTAGAATTGTATATTCTTATTAGTTGTAAATGAATTTTATATGTTTGTTCTGAATGTATTTGGGAAGTAGTTTATAATTAGTTGTAGATGAAATTTATATATGTTTAGAATAGATTTAGGACTTTACAATTGTTTGAATTATGTTTAGGAGATACTTTATATAATTATGTTTTAATATATTTCAAATTTAGCATTTTCGCATCTGATTGTATCGTAAATTGCATGCCTGGATCTGTTTTTATTTTACAGGTGTTGTGAAACTTATAAAATAGACAGAATATTTAAAAATATGACTTTCTACATCGGTTATGGCCTTAACTGATGTAGAAACTCACTTTCTACATTAGTTAAAGCTTCAAACGATATAGAAAGTTACCTTTCAACACATAGAAATTGACTTTCTAAATCGATTAAAGGCTTTCTACATCATTCATATTGGAACTAATGTAGAAAGTCTTTTTACATTAGTTCACAGTCCGATGTAAAAAAACCCTAATTTTTACATTGGCAGGATCTATATTAGTTCATGAACCGATGTAGAATCCCTAAAATAACTGATGTTGAAAGCTCCTGTTGCAGTAGTGTCTACATTGATTTTAGATCGATTCTTTACCTTTATAAGAAGAATAAGGTTTTTGGAGTTAATAGATCGGTCACCAAATTGATTCCCAATCAAATCAATTGAACTACTCAGTCTAGTCCAGTTTTCAAAACAACTTTCAAGAAGAGAAAGATAGAGAAATGAAAGACGTCAAAATGAATGTTGATAATATTTGGATAATCCCTGTCATTATTGTTACATTGTCGCGTAAAGAAACTCAATTATAGGTGGTTTTGTGTGTGTTAGTTGTTAGAATTTTTTTTATTTGGTTTTCTATTGATTGGTGTATCTTGCTTTATTAAAATATAGGTTGGATGTATAACCTAATATATTTTTTCTTTTGAACCCAATTTTATTAAATGATCAATTTAGGCTTTGAGAATCACCAAGTGTTTATATGTTTATTAGGTTAAACCCAATGGGCAAGTGTGCTAATTTTGTGTGCAAGGTCTAATTGGCCTAATATCCATGGATGGATAGTAAGTTGGTTATCTATCTATTTAAAAAAATGAGTAGGATTTCCACTTGACTCTAGTGCTGTGTAACGACTCATCATTCCATCTAAGAGTCAGTCTGTAAAAAAGGAAAGATCAAGAAGAAGATCTTGTTTCTAATATATAAGCTTATGTACGTGATTCCATAAGATCCAATGATTGCTCTAAATGACGTCTTCAAAAGATAAGCAATTTATGAGTATTTGTCATTATTCTTTAGGTGTTTTAAATTCTACTATATATCTTATTAATTTCTACATGTGATATTAGAGCTGATTGTACTAGATTTAGATCTAAAATTTAATAGATTAATTGAAATTGGAAATTTAGGGTTCTTTTTATATGTCAAACATAGATAGATATTGAAGTGTTTCTAGAATTGGGAATGGTTAAATTAATTAGTAGGTCCTTAACAATTTGGCATTTTTTAATTTCGTCCCTAAACTAAAAAAATTATAATTGGGTCCTTGATCTTGTAATTTTTTGTAATTGGATCCCTGATGTTAGTTTATGGCAGCTTGAAACCGCTAAAAAATTATAATTTGGGATAAAGTTTAGGTGAATAATACTAGGAGGGTGTTTGGTAAATTAAATAATTTAACTTATTTTTTGTTGTGGAGATAAGTTAACTTATTTGACTACAAGTTTCTTTGATTAAATTAATATAATTAGTACATGAGTTTATTTCATTACCTTTATGTTACTTAAGCTAGTTCATAATTTACAATATATTTTTTTTCTTCCATTTTAATTTTATTCTTACTATTTTAATACATTTTCTTTTTTACCTTTTTTCCCTTAATCATTTTTACATTATCTTCTTTAATTATTTTAATATATATTTTTACTATTTTAGTTTTAATAAAATGTTTGATCTTTAAAAAATACATAATAATTTAAAATTAATTAAACAAATTAATACTACAATTACTTTAAAATATATTAAAAACTATAATTACCTAAAAATATTTTTTAATTTACAAAACAAAAATAGAATTAATATAAAAATTCATATACAGAAGTCCTTTTATTTTATTTTATATTTATCAACAACTTTAACAATTAATTGTATTAAACACTTCTAATTAAATAAACTAACTTATAAGCTTTCCGCTAGTAGCTTATAGGATGTGTTTGACAAAAGTAATAAATAAGTTAATAGAAAGTTGAAAACTAATTGAAAACTAAAAAACTAGTTGAAAGCTAAAAGTTGATAAGTTATTTGATTGAAATAAAAGTGTTTGATTAAATTAATCGTTGAAGTAATCAACAAATGTGAAATAACACAGAATGATATAATTAATTACTTGAATAAAACTTGAAATTTGGTAATTATATATTTTCAAATAATTATAAATTTCCATATTTTAATTTATTTCAAATTATTTATCATTTTAAAACTAGGATAACATTTTCTTTTTAATTTTATTCTCATTTGTAAAAACTTTTATTAAATGAAATTAGATCATATAAATGAATTTATATTATTTTTTTAACGATTTTATATTATAGAACTATTGAATCTTTCTTGAGAGATTGATGATCTATTACTTTCAGAAACATGAATGTTGTGACATTTCTTTATTTTTTGTTTTTTTATGACGTTTTGTTTCCTTTTTAATAAAAAACATATATTCTTATATTATAAATTAGAATATATAACTTGTAGAGTGAAAGACTTTAACTTTTCATCCTTTCCTAATTAAACATTCTTAATATTTTTTTATTCTCTCATTTTAATGTACATTTCACGTACTATCATTGCAAATAACTAACAAAATTCTCCCAACCATCTCACATTATCCCCTTGAATATCAATAGTTTTTTAAAAGAAATTATTAATAATTAAACATAATCTTATAGGACAACTTAAATTATTTGTCATAAATTTAAAATATAATTTATATATTTAAAAATATTTATTTATTATGATTTTTAATTATAATATAATTTATATATTAAAAATAAAACTTTTTGGAAAAAATAATTTATTTTCTTTATAATTTTTAATTTTTATAAATAAAGATCAAGTATTTTATTAAACAATTAAAATAAATAGCATACTATTAAAACATTAATCCAAAAAATGGTTTGATTGTGGCAAACAATGGCGTGACTGAATGGAGCACCCCTGTGATTGAGAAAGAGTAATGAAAACGTACGGAAAGCGTTGAATAGTGTGTTTAGAAATAATTTGAGAACGCATTTTTATAGCAAAAGAACGTGGAAGCAACAATAACAAGCTTCGGTAAAGACGTGATTGTTTACGTCAAATGTCACTTTTAAAATCTTTTTCAAACTCGCTGTTAGATTTCTAAAAATAAATAATAACCAAGAGATTATGAAAAAAGTATCAGGAATAAAAATGGGAAAAACACTGAAATGTTACTTGAAATAATTTTCAAAAAACACTACAAATATTTAAAATAAACTACTTCACTATATAAATCTATTTTGCTTAATAAATTTTTTAGCTAATAAAATAACCTTTTGACTATCTGAAAAGTATTATCAAACATATTTATATTTTTTTAGTTTAAGCTGTTGGAGAACCCAAGTCTCACCTCAGCTAGAAATAGTGCCAAAATAAAATACATAATAAATTATATTGACACCTCTTGAATTTTTTTTTCAGATTATACATAATTTGTTTGCTTTTTTAATGTTTACAACAACATGTCTTATAGGAATACACGATGTAATGTTTTTCAAACAATTAAAAGAATTAGTGTAATGCATAAGGGATATCAGAATAATGTTTTTCAAACAATTAAGGGAGTTAGTGTAAGGATAAAAAAAGGAAGAGTATCATGTGCAATCTAAAAAAATCTCAAGGAAGTAATTTACTCTAGAATAAATAAGTAGGAGGCAACCCTCACCTCTTAAGCTAGCTTTTGGGGTTAAGTCCAAACCCATTGCAATATGGTATCAGAGTCCAATGATATAATAGTCTGTACCGATCTAAAAAAAATAAAAATATACAAAAAAATATAAATGGGCTTTTGAGATTGAATAGGCACAAGCCTAGGTAGCCAAAAAAAAAAAAAACCTGAGGCCTTTGAGACTGACTTGAGTACAAGCCCAAGAAGAAAAATGAAGAAGCTAAGTCCAAACAATAAAAAAAAAAAAAAAGGGATTTATGGCCTACTCAATGGTACACAAGTCACAACTGGATCAATCCAATTAGACTTGAAAGGGGGTGTTGGAGAACTAAAGTCCTACATCAGAAAAACAAAGTCAAATCAAAGTGTGCATATAAATATAGAGTGCCCAAGCCCAATTGTTTGAATCTTTTGGGTGATATACTTTCTATACTACACATTTAGCCCAATCCACACTTTCTTATTAGCCCGCACTACGAATTTCAACTTAAGCTAACTTATAATCTACCTTAGAGCATCTCTAATGGTACAACTATAGTGTTTCTTATATAAGAAATGTCACCTCAATTGCTTCAATGGTGAAATTGTATAAAAATTGATTCATAAGTTTAAAAATCCCATAAGCAACTCTCGTTAAAAATGCTTTAATTTAATAATTTTGACAAATGTATCCTAAGTCTCTCCCCCACATGACATGATTACGGGTTGGAAAAGAAATATAGCAACGTTCGACTGATTGACCAAATTGGGTCACTTTTATAAACTATTTATCGAAATGGTGCTATTTTGAAACATGTTACTAGAGTTGGGTGGTCAATTTCACATCAGTATTTTTATTTTTATTTTTAATTTAACTACGAAAAAGGATCAGGTTACTACCACGTGGGATACCTCATTGGCAATAGCATTTTCAAAAAATGCTACTACCACTGGGGTATCTCACGTGGCAGCCACTTGACGCATAGTTGGTAGTGTGGTAGACACATGTGCAACACGCTAGTGCTACTAGCGTTTTCACTTTTTTATTTTTTTTAAAACGAAAAAAATGTGACATGTGTGGAATATACTAGTACTATTAACGTTTTCATTTATTCATTTTTTTTTTAAATGGAGAATGCTAGTATTAAAATTTTTGTTTATTTTTTTAAAATTTGAAAAATGCTAGTAGTACTATCATTTTTGCTTTTTATATTTATTATTATTATTTTTTAAAAAGCTAGCTTTTTTAAAAAAAAATTAATTTGGACACAAGCATTTTCCTTTTTTATATTTATGTTTTTTTTAAAACGAAAAAAACACAGGTTTTAATTAGTATTTTTTTTTTTAAATTAGGAAAACACTAGTAATACTTTAGTTATCGCTTTTTATATTTATTTTTTTAAAAAAACTAACAATGCAGGTTTTTAAATTTGTATTTATTTTTTCTTAAAATACAAACATGCTATTAATACTTTAGTTATCGCTTTTTATACTTATTTTTTAAAAAAATAAAAACGTAGGTTTTTAATTTTTTATAATTTTTTCAAAATTGAGAAAACGCTAATAATAATAGCGTTTTTGCTTTATTTATTTATTTAAAAAAAATAAAAACATAGGTTTTTAATTTTTTACATTTATTTTTTTAAAATTGAGAAAACACTAATATAAATAAATAAATAAATAAATAATAATTACCAAACAAAAAATTATTTAAATAATAATTTTCATTATTTTAAAAAAATATTAATAACAAAATAATGAAATCCAAATAAATATAATATTTTATTTAAATTAATTATAATAGTAATTCTAGTAAAAAAAAGCTTTACAAATAATATGTCATGCAATTTGTTATATATCATTAAACTAATATATAAGACAAAGGTATAACAACATTATTAACATTTTAATAATTAAATTAAAAATAATATTTAAAATAATATATGCCTAATTAATGAATAATACTAAAATCTTTACAAAAATCAAAATCCATGAATACAGATATTGTTTATTGTAATTAATTTTTTGATAAATATTTTTTTAAAAAAAATTGGAATGTAGTTATGAATTAATTTAAATATTTGAGTAAAATACCAATAAAGGACAGTAGTATTAGAAAAAAAATATTTTTAATTTCATACAATAATAAATAATTTTAGATAAATTAAAATATTAAAAAATAATACAATATAAGAAGAGTATTATCCCGAGAAGATTACGTTATCGTCGCTGTGTTGGATCTATTACGAATATTTATAGTTAATAATAAATTGAATTTAACTAATATTTATAGTTTTAAATAATTAAAAACAATTAATATAATAACAATATTCTTACGACAAATTAAAAATGTGATTACAACCACCTACACTTTACCTTTAAATATATTTTATATTTAATTGCTAATTTTATAAGTTAAGTTCTAGAAATATTGTTTTAAATATAAATAAAATGTTTAAAAATTATTTTTTATCAACCCCTATTTCCTAAAATTCCTTTTCTTTTTCCATTTTCTTAAACACGAAAATGTCTGTTAAACTATTTTTTCTGTTACATGTCACTTGATTCAAAAAATTGTTTAATTAAACAAAAAACTATAGCTTGTTTATATATATACACACACACACATACTTATTAATAAAAAATAATTATGTAGTCTAAATAACTAAAAATTATGAATAACTCAAATATTAATTAAATTAAATAAATAACAATTGATTAAAAAAAAAAAACTAACAGTATATGATCCTTACACTACTGCTATTGATTCAGCTAAAGCCCCACAATCTTCCAAAAATGTAGTATAAAAACTGTGAGTGGGGCCAAAAAAAAATTGTGTATGTATACAATGTTAAGAAAAAGAAAAAAGAAAAGGACTAATAGATACATGTCCTTACACTACGTTCGCTTCAGCTCAAGCCAAAAAAGTTGCAAACTATAGTGTGAAAATCGTGAGTGGGGGGACTAGAAGAAAAAATGTATATATATATAGAATGGGTAAAAAATATTTTTTAATGGTGTAGAAAACTGTGGTCAGACTAGCATTTTTAAAAAGGCTGACGCTAGTTGCAGTGCATTTTTATTTTTCCAGTGAGACATCCCATTCACCTCAGAGCTGTGGCATATTGGAAAACGCTACTGCTAATAGAGTTTTCCCTTTTCCTATTTTGTCCCATCAGCAGGTGCACATTGCATTACAATTTTTGCATGCAAAAAAAGCAACCCTTTTTACGGCTGATTGTTTAAATTACACTTTGAGTTCCATGCGTTGCATGTTGTGTTCTATCCCATCAACATATCATAATATATCATGTTGAGTTCAAATGGCAATTTTGGATATTAATGCATTGTTTGTTTTCATAGAGATTGAGAAGAGAGAAATAGATGAGAAAAAGTAATTTTCTATTGTTTGGTTAAAGAGAGAAATAGGGTAGAGAGAAAACTTATATTGGACCCCACATAAAAATAAACTCTCCCTATATTTGAGAAGAAAACTGTGAGAAAGAAGAAATTATAAACTAAAATTACAAAACTAACCTTTTTTCTTATTTCACGTTTTGTACTTCAATTTGTGTACCAAATCAGTAAAGCACCGCACCTATATAATGCTTTATCCATTGTTACTAGATAAATATAAATCTACATTTTGTGGCTGTTGAAAGGCAAAGCAATATGCACACTGCACACAATATATATATATATAATCCAAATATGATCCTAATTGGATTCATACTATTTTTACGGATCATCCTTGTGTTGGTTATCTTGTAACAAGTATTATAGGAATAAAAGAAAATGAAAAAAGGTAGAAGATAAGACTTGCGCAAACAGATAAGAGAATTAATGTGAATTGTGCACAAAAAAAATAATAGCAAGAGAATTAATAAGACAAAATAGAAAGAACAAGAAAATTGGAATGATAAATAAAATAAAGAAAACGTAATGGAAAGAAGGTGCCACACTCTATGGAGAGTAATAAGCCAAGTGAAGATTCGCCACAAAGGTATAGAAACCTTTGATAAGAATCAAAAGGTTATAATCCAAGAACCAAAAGATGAGCCAATGCTTTACTCACACTCACAAATGAGTAAAAACTTTAATCTTATTCAACTTGTCAAATGAGAGGGATTACATCTTTATTTATAGAGTTTATTCTGAAGAGTCTAACCTTAATTCTAAAAAACATAAGCAAAGGCCCAAGAGAGCTTAAGGCTCAAATTACAACTTAAATTGAATTTAAAAGAAAACCTAATCTAGAATTGAAACTTGGGCTCTTAATTATCATCAAGCTAGCCCATTTATTACAATTAAAATAGTTAAACAATAAGACACTTAAATAAAATAAAAAAATCAAATTGCAAGCCCATAGTTGGTGCATTATTAAGTTCCCTGGGTTGGACCTTCTTCCACTTGATCAAGTGCACCATCTTGGGCTTTTCTTTTCCCACTTTGGACTTGATCTTGTAGTGTGTTAATCACCTCTAAATGCTCCTTAGGTCTCTTTAATCTTCTCCTTGTAGGTGTTCCTAGCCCAATCATGTGATCTTTTCCTTTAGCTTTTTCCTTCTTAGGTCTTTTTTGCCTAATTGAAGGGCTTTTCCCCTTAGGTTTTCCTTCTCTTCTTGGAGGCCTTCCTTGATCCTGATCATTCCCTCCTTCTTTGAGGAAATTTGCCCTCAAAATTAATCCTCTATTACCTACATGAAAAAGTCCCAAGTTAGTCACTTTAAATGTTTCATTTAGTTTATACTTACCAATTATGTCAACTTTGTAGGTTTCTTCTCTAGAATCAAAGACATTCCTTTTCCAAGATGGAATACAATACAACGGGGCACTAGGAATGAGACCAACTAGAGGCTTAACCCTTCCCACTGAAGCATCCTTTGACAAGGTGTCTTGGTTGTGCGACCTTCTTGAGTAAGTACCTCTAATGTCCTGCAAAAGAGAGTTATCAACACTAGATAAAATTTTAGAGTTAGTATCTAGACAAGTTTACTTGTTAAAGTAACTATGTCTCTCTTGTTTTTTCCAAGAAACTCTCTTGTTATCTTTTTCTTCTTGTCTCAAGTCATTTCCCCCTTTCTCTTTTTCTTTTATTTTTGAATTTTCCATTTCTTTTTCCCTCTCTTTTTCACTTTCTTATTCTCTCAATTCTCTCATCTTTTGCTTTTTTTCTTTCATTTCTTTTTTCTCTTGGTCTTTCTTTATTTGCATATTCTCTTGTTTCTTAGCAACTACAAGTGGCAATATTGTCAACCAATTTGGACATTGATAATTCGTATGCCTTCTTCCTGAACACATGATGCATCTAGTATCTCTACTTTTAAGTGAAAGAGTAGAGGTGGAAGGATTATCACTAAAGATAGTACTCAAGGTTGCTTTAGACTTTAAAGAGGAACCCTCCTTCTTTTGCTTGGTCTTCCAACTTGATTTTTCATGTCTCTCATTGTCATTTTCTTTTCTATCTTTTTCTTTACTTCTTCTCTCATGACTTTTTATTTTTCTCTCCAAGTTGTCAAACATCTTATGAAAATTTTCCTTTTCCCTTTGAAAGATCCTCTTTAAATGCCTTAATAGGCCTTGAAGTTGGAGATTCGCTTCCATAGCCACACTTCAAAGAAAAGAAATTAGTAGACATAAAAATGAAGGACCTCAACACTTTTCTCACGTGTTTACGCTCTTAAAATGATTTCACTCGTGTTTCACACAATTTGGCTCTTGATTAATAAAAATGCTCTTGTCTTTTACCACTCAAGTTCTCTTTTACAAGTTCTTGAATAGAACTCCTTATGCACATCAATTATCAAAAGCACATACATTTGTAAATGGATCTCACAAGTGTTATCACTAAGAAGTCCAAGAAGGAGAAACTCTCTAGACAAAACTTAAAAGGGAATTTAAAAGACAAACAAGAAAAGCTAATTAAAAAAAGGGTAAAACTCAAGTGGAATTGCAAGAAAGACAAAAAAAGGAATAATGAAAGAGATGAAGAAGAAATGCGCAAGTTTGGATATTGAGAACAACACCATTTCTTATGAATTCCTTAAGGCAATCAAATTTAGATTATTTAAGTGCAAGGGGCAATTTTTTTTTAATTCTTCATGTTTTTTTCTACTATTCTTTTCTTTTTATTGTTCTAGAATATATTTTTTTCTTTTTTTTTTACCCCTATTTGTTTTGCACTTGCAACAAATATTATATGCCTAATAAGGTATATAGTCTTTCAGGTGCTATAAGACATGTGAAATGAATTGTGCAAAATTTAAGAGAAGTAAATTATGCAGAATTAAGGATAATTATGACAATTAAGACTCGATTATGACACAATTAAGGACAGTTAATGATAGTAAATGGCAATAATTGACAATTATTAACAATTAATGGCATAATAAAGACAATTAACCAAGCAGTAAAGGACACAAAAACACAAGAATACTACCAACTCTAGGATCTGGGTTCTGATACCACATGATATATATATATATATATATATATATATGGATAGAAAAGTGGTAAGATTCTCTCCACTTTTCTATCCAACCAAACAAATGAAAAGAAAACTTAACTTTTCTTTCTCTTTTACCTCTCTTTTATTTCTTTCGATCCAAACACTTTAAAAATCTACTCATTTTTGACTCATTCTCTCTTCTCTTCTACTTCTCTTTTCTCTTTTCTCTCTTTACCCAAACAAAGTGTAAAGCAACAAAGAAAACAAGATAGATGTTTTCTGACATACCATTCTCGCGATATATTAGCTTAGTTCATTTTGTTCTTTTTTTTTAGTTTTAAAGTAAAAAAAAAATAAAAATGAGTTGTTACAATGCAACACACACTTATATGGCATTTGTAAAACGTGTCTTAATTTTATCAAGAAAATTAATAATTACTACAAAATTTTTAATTATATATATATATATAATAACACACACTTATATAATTAAAATTTTTAATTTCATAATTACTACAAAAACTATATATATATAATGATATTAATATTTATAATAATAATAATCATTATTCTATAAATAGAAAATAAAACTCTAGTACTCCTAGCGTTTCTTATTTTAAAAATATAAATAAATAAATAATATATTAAAAAAGCTTGTTATATTAGTGCTTTTAATTTTTAAAAAAATATAAATAAAAGATTAAGAACTCTTGTTTTTAACACAAGCGTTTTCTATTTTAAAAATAAAATAAAATCAATAAAATATTAAAAAATCAATAAAAATACATTAAAAACACCATTAATACTAGCGTTTTCTATTTTAAAATAAATAAATAAAATATTAAAAATGCTAATAATGCTAGAGTTTTTAATTTTAAAATAAAATAAAAATAAAAACTAAAAACTAGCGTTTTTTTTTTTTAAAATAAATTAAAAAAGCAAAAACGCTAGTAGTATTCGCATGTTGCACATATGTTCACCCCATTGTCAATTGTGCGAAAGTGACTACCACGTGGGATATCCAGTGACAATAGTGTTTTTAGAAAACGCTACTGACTTGGGGTCTTTCACGTGGCAGCCACTTAACATTTTTCGTAATTAAATTAAAAAAAATAAAATAAAAATGTTGAAGTGAAATTGAAAACGCTACTTTGACTAACATTTTTCAGCGTTGACTACCCCACCTTGGTAGTATGTTTCAAAAAAGCCCTAAATCGATAAATAATTTATAAAAGTGACTCAATTTAGTTAATCAGCCATCAATATTTACAACGTGAGTAGAACATCTATTAGTTTTGACAAATGTAACTTAAGTTTCTCGAACGTGATAATGGGTTGGAAATGAAATATATCAATGTTGACAAGTAGGGAGAGTATTCTGTCTATTTTATTCCTCTTCATCTCCTTGAAATTGATTAGATGGAGTGGTAACGTCTTTGACAATTAAATGGGCCCAATTTTAATGGTTTGTGCTAGAGCTGTCAAAATGGGTTATGGCCCGTGAGCCAACCTGGCTCACCACGGGTTCGAGCTGGGTTGGATTGGTGAAATTTAGCTCACCTAAATGGTGGGTCAAATTGAACCTGGCTCACTTGGCTCGCGGCTCACCTGGGTTGAACCCGTGATGAGCCAGGTTGGCTCACAAGTTGAGTTTTTTCTTTTTTAATATAACTTACTATACTAACTTTGTTAGTAATTAAAATAAGTAACATATATACCCAATCATTTAATTTTATTCCAATCATAATAAAGGAGTAGTATACTAACTTATCTTTTTATATATAGATATAGAATTAGAATGTGAATATGACTTTCCAAATCATTAATATATATAAATTGTGAGATACAATATAATAAACCTATTGATACTTTGGTTTTCATTAATCGCATCAAAAATTTATCACTTTAATTTAATTTTTGTATTTTTTTTATACTTTTTAATTATGTATTTTATTTTTTTATTTTTTTTAATTTTAAGTGTGCCAACCCATATAACCCACCAACCCGTGGTGGGTTGAGCCAGGTTGAAAATTTGTTGGCTCACCAAAAAGTGAGTTGGGTTAAGTTGGCTCACTCTTTGACCAACCCATGGTGAGCCGAGTTGGCTGACTTTAATAGCTCTAGTTTGTGCCTAGTAAAGAGGGTATTTGTCATTTGTTGTACACTAGTTTACATGGTTTGTGCAAATAGACAAGAAAATTTTGTCCTATTAGGATTAGGGTATTTGTGAAACGATTTAAGACATTCATTCAATTCAAAATTTTATTAGTATCATTTATTTGAGTCCAATCTTATTAAGAATCGACTATATATGAAAAAGATTAGATCAACTTAATTTATTACCATAATATATCAATATTAATATTATATATAGTTAAATTATATACTTAAAGTATATAACCATAATTAAAATATATTTTATAATATATATTTTAAAATAAATGATATTAATATAAATATAATATTATATTGTTGCAAAAAGACAACTTAGAAGCAGAGAATACAGAAAAGAAGAGAGAAAACAAGATGATATAAAAAAGGAAGTTCTTGTGTTATTTCTAGAAATAAGATAGCATATTTATAGGTACAAACTGTAATTGAATGATAACAAATGGTTTAATAGTATTAAGGTAAAATACAAATAGTCATTATATATAATGAATATGAATAACCATCTATTAAATATTCATAACACTCTTTATTGGATGTTCATTATTTGAGAATGTGCCTTGTTAAAATCTTACTAGAAAAAATCCTATGAGATAAAAAAACTAGTAAAGGAAAAAGAATACACATTCTTTTATACATTATCATATATTACCTCATCAAAAACTTTATCAGGAAAACTCAATGGAATGCAATGCAAAAAACTGAATTGAGCTAGTATTTTTTTAAAAAAATATTTTTAAAATTTAATTTAAAATATTTTTAAAATAAATAAAAATACCTATTTAATAAGAATTACACATAATATAGATTATTTTACCAATTATTATTAACTTTTTATCTTATAAAACATATAATTTAATCATTTATATTAATTTATATTTTTTTATATCTTAAATTCTTACAATTTTATATTATATTAATTTGTCATTTTCTTTTTTATTTTAGATATACAACAGACATTGTTGTATTTTGTTAAAACTTAAACCAACTGTTGTTAAACCTTCCGTGGCTACTGGAAACAGTATATCAGATGAGTGGCCATTAACTGCCAATCATTGACCACAGAAACTTGGTGGGTTCGGTGGGTTAGGGGTGGTTCAGGCATTATAAATGTTTTCGGCTTCGATGGATAAAAATTAATGCTTGCTTAATTACTTTTTTTTAAGTATTGTTTAAGATTTTTATACAAAAGTTAAAAAATACAATAAATTTTCTTGTTTTTTATAAAATAGTTTTGAAGTTTCTTATTGTGCCATTTCTTATTTTTGCTTCACAATAAATGCATATTAGTTATAAATATGTAAATTAATTAAAAATTAGGTGAGAAGTAAGAGTATAATTGACAAAGAAGTAATTAATATCATCCTGAATTTTGAAAATGGCAGATAAATAAAAACAAAATTTCTAAAAAATTGACAATTAAAAAAGAACAAAAGGAGTATATAACTTCAAAACTTGAAACCATTAATTCTTGTTCACAACTACTTCTTCTATTCCTTTTTATCTATCGTTTAAGGTTTTTATACACAAACCAATAAATGTAATAAATTTTTCTGTTTTCCATAAAATATTTTGAAGTTTCCTACTATACCCTTTCTCATTTTTACTTCACAATAAATACATACTAGTTGTAAATGTGTAAATTAATTAAAAATTACGTAAGAAGTAATGGTATAATTGACAAAAAAGTAATTAATGTTATATTGAACTTTGAAAATGATAGATAAATAAAAGGCTTAAATATGTTTTAAGTCCCTGTAAATATGATTCTATCTAGTTTTAGTCATTGCAAATTTTTTTGTTAGTTTTAAATCCCTGACATTTTTTTTACTGTTCTTTTTTAGCCCTTATCATTAATTCTAGTTAATTTAGTACTAACTTAACTAACAAAATAAATAATATTTATTAAGATAATTAAGGTAATGAAAAATACCTTAAATTAAGATAATTATATTGTTTTAAAGCATACAATTTAATACAGTAATGTATTTATTATGTTATATAAATGAGGTAATTGCATATAATTTACCTTTATAAGTTCTTTTTAATTTTTAATATTATGAACAATAATTTTTATTATTTTTAATATTGTTCTTACTTTTCAATTCGCTAATTTACTTTTAACATTGTATTTTTTAAAAAAATATAATTTATATTTAATATATTAATCTATCTTTAGAGACAAAATCACTACTTGTGATATATTAAAAAAATAAATTATAATACAATTAGTCAAAATTAATGACTTGAAATATAAAAATAACATCAAAGTAATATATTAAAAGTAAATTATAAGCGTCTATGTAAATTATAATTTTTCAAAAAAAATTACAATGTTAAAAATAAATTAGTAAATAAAAAGTTAAAAATAATATTAAAAACAATAAAAATCACTGTTTATAATATATTAAAAATTAAAAATAAATTGAAAAATTAAATTATATGTAATTACCTTATTTATATAAAATAATAAATACAGTACTTAAATTATCAAAATTTAAAATATTCTTTGTTACCTTAATTTTCTTAATTAATATTTTTTATTTTGTTAGCTATGTCAACACTAAATTAACTATAATTAATGATAAGTATTAAAACAGAACAATAAAAAAATGTCAGGAATCTAAAACTAACAATTTTTTTTGCAAAGACTAAAATCAGACAAAGCTATATTTGTAGGGACTTAAAACATATTTAAGCCTAATTTATTTTAGTTAGCAAATAACTTATAACTATTTTCTTTCACTTTTCTTATTATTTTAATACATTTTTTTTACCTTCTATTTTTCTTAATATTTTTACGTTATAATTTCTAACTATTTTAATACACTTATTTACTATTTTAATTTTTAATAAATTATTTACTATTTAAAAAGTTAATAATAATTTAAAATTAATAAAAAATTAAAACTATAATTATTTAAAAATTTATCACCTAAAAACATTTTTTGTTTACAAGACAAAATAGAATTTATATAAAAATTATATAAAGATTGTCCTTTTATCAGTTATTTCAACAACTAATTATCAAATATTTCTAATTCAATAAACTAGCTCATAAACTTTCACTTAGTAGCTTATAGAGCGTATTTGACAAAAGTAGTGGATAAGATAGCTGAAGGTTAATAGTTTAACGTTGAAAGCTAATTAGAAGCTAAAAACTTAAAATTTAAAGCTCAAAATTTAATAGATTGAATCAACAGTGTTTGGTAAATTAGTCGTTGAACTAGCGGATAAATTTAAAATAAAAGATAAGGATATAATTAATTTTTTGGCCAAAACTGAAAATTTGGTAACTATACATTATCAAATAATTATAATTTTATATATTTTAATTTATTTCCAATCATGTAAAATATATTTACAAAGGTTACAAGACATATGATACATCAATAAAACAATGAGAAAATAGTGTATTCATTGATAGCGCAAAAAAAAATTATATTGGCATCTAATTACAAATCATATTATGATAGTTATTGACTTTTACAATAACTATTTTAAAATCATACCAACAATGATTTTTTATTAGTTGATAGTGTAAAATTTTTTACACTGATAATCATAGAAATTAAACTCTAAAACAAAACTAGTACAACAGCAACGAACAAAAAAAAAGGAAAAAAGATGAGATAAATAATTTAAAGTATACAAATTTGTTTAATTAATTATAACATGCTTGACTCTCAAAAAGTCTCTAGTGTAGTCGCTATTTGTCGCAACTAGTATCATGATGAGATAGTGATTTGACAAAAAAAAAAGTTCAAATAAATAAGTTTTGAAAAAAAAAAGTATAGTTGCTACAAAATTTATTTATTGGAAAAATTTTGAAAAATCAATTAAAATTGACTTTCAAATCAAATTTTGGATTCGAGAATCAGTTACACATAAAAAATGTGTTAGCACCCTATGACATTTGTTAAAACAATTACATGTAATTAATTAAGCAAATTGTTACTAACTTTTAAAATGTTTATCTCATCCAAAAGTAATTGGGAATTAATTATGAGAAAAAAATATTTATTTATTTACTCACTTGTTTAGTTATTTTATTCTTGTAGAATGATTTAATTTTTAAATAATAGTAATAATAAAAAAATTGGGCTTGATAATTTTAGATTCGTTGCTCCTATGTATCTCCCAACGCAATGAAATTAACAAACTTATCACAACACATACATCCTAAAAGTAGAATTAATAGTGGTGTCACACTCAAGTAAATTATTTAAAACAAGAGAAGTGCTTGCAACACACTTTTCTTAACACTCACTCTATTATTAGTTGAAATTTATTGAAAACTCCAAAATCATGACAAAGAGTCATTAAATAAGATGTGGGACCCACAATTTTTTGTAATCTTCAAGAAATTCCAACCCAAAAGAGAGAGTGTATTCAAAAGTTTGTTTCAGACAGTATGTTGCTAGGATTTCTCTTAAAACAATTTATTTTTTGTTTACATTTTTATCTTAGAGTGAAATTTTAAGACATCAAGTTGTAATAATTTGTAGCCCAAAACCTTTTGATTAAGATGTCACATCTACCAATGGGGTTAGGTTTAGCACAAGAGACTAGTCTCTCAAAACATGGTGAACCAAGGTTCAAATCTTGCTAGGAGAGGTGTCCACATTTACAATAGGATTGCATTCAAGAAAAGATATGTGTGGGAAAAAAAAAGAAAAAATGTTATATCCAATTAATTCTTTCTCTATTAAATTTTTTATTATAGTTATGAAACATTTTTTTATTTGAAATTGTCTTATGATATTATTATTATATTATTATTATTATTATCATTAGTAGTAGTAAATTCCTAAAAGAATTTTATTATAAAAGGAATTATTATTATTGTTATTGGTAATGATTAAAGCTAATAAGGAAAAGAACTTTGAGCGCGTTTACAAAAAGTTTCAAGGATCAAGACATATATAATCAACTTTTTATGGAATATTATTATTTTTAATTGAATTATAAAATCTGGATCAGTTTATGAAATATTTTCATTTTACTTAGTATTATTAATTTTATGAATATTATTTCTAAATTAGTATAAGAATAAAAACCACTTATAAATTAGAATATCTATACAATTTTAAAATATTTTAAAATTTCATTTTTTTTTATATTTGTTCAGATTTTATTTCACTACACTTACTATTATATTTTTGCAAGAAAAAGGGCAACTTCAAATATCTATAGCAAGTTCTTACATCTATGCTAAAAAAAGACCAATGAATGAGCCCAAAAGCATTCACAGATCAATAATGACTGAGCCTAGTCTGCGTACTAACATCAGCAAAAATTTATAAGTGGGCTCGGCCCACGTGCATCGAATAAGGACCACACAGATAATGACAGACAACAATAACAATGGGGGAGTTGTTATTCACACCCTTACTATTTTTTAAAAAAAATTTTGTAACAAAAATACCTTTTCTAGAAACTAGTTTCTAGAACGTATTTTTGAAAAAATGTGACTCAGTACTACTAATATAAATTACAAAAACTGATTTTTGTAATATAATTTTTCTTATATATTACAGAAACTAATTTTTATCAAAATTTGTGAGAAGCAATAAATAAATAAATAAATGATTGAGATGGTTTTAGAGAAAAGAAGGGAGAGTGAAGAGAAAGAAGGGATGATATAGGTGGGAGAAAATAAAAATATTTTAAGAATATAAAAAAAAAAAAAGTGGGGGTGTGAAGAAAAAAGAAGAAGATACAAATAGTAATTTCCTAACAATAGAAATGCATATTTGGCTGGCCCAGTTGCATGGTCTAACAAGGAGAAGGAAAGGGCTCAGCCCCAGTTTTAACCCAGCAAAATGATAGTTAAAAAAAAAAAAAGGTGAAAAGGAGCTAAAAGCCTCCCTTAGCAGCTACTGGAAACAACATAATATAGATGGAATGTGAGTTGTGACCGTTGGCTGCGTCGCCCAAAGATTTGCACCGTAGGCCTACAACAATAGGTGGTGATGTTGGTTTGGGTTTGATTGCAAAGACTATAGTGCTATCATTCGCTTGCTGTTCATTCAGAAGGTCTCGTAACAATCTTTCTTTGCCACTGAATTGCTCAACAAGCTTATAAAGGAGTGTGAAACAATGCTGGACCGCCTTTTCCCTGTGAATGATCCTCCTCCAGTTTTTGGTGAGACAACTTCCCAAGCTGAAGGTTGTAAATTGTAATCCTTCAACTTCAACCACTACCAAGAGTGATGGTTTGTTGATTCCTAAGGAATTAGCTGAGATCTTTTAGATGAAGAGTACCATATCAGCTTTGCATGTTTTGCAGGAAATTAGAAGTGGAAGCTCAACGGTTAGCATGTGGACCCATTGTGTGTGTGAACACACATATATATATGTGTTATCTTATTATTTTATTCATATGTTTTAAAATTTATATATAAAAGTTTTAGAATTTTCATAACACTAAACCAATGCAAGCTAAAAATTGGTTATTATTTGAGGGAAAGTAAAAAGACAAATATATATATATATATATATATATATATATAATGGTTTAGCTTAAACAGCCCGTAGTTCACATAATCAATTTAGAAAATTGAATTAAATTCAGATTTTTTTTGACTCAGTCCATTGTAATTTGTGGCATGTATCTAGTTTGTGGCATGTATTAGGCTAACCCGCATGGGTTGGGTAGCTTATTTTGCCACCTCTAATCCAGTCCCTAAATTCTTGCTCTAATTCTATTTCAAAAAGAAAATGATGCATGGATGCCACCATACTAGTTGACCTCTAGAGAGGAAAAAAAATATAAGTGTGATAGGTAATATAATTAAAAGAGAGAGAGATAAAGAGAAATTATAAGTGTTCTTGTGTTAATAGCATGTTTGTGATATTAAGGCATCTACATATAATTACCCATCTCAAAACCCCAAAGATAGGCAAAAATGTATAAATAAATAAATAAATAAATAATAAAGAGATAGAAATTAAGCATTGAAGTAGTATTTGATTATTGAGTAGCTAGAATATCATATAGAAAAATAAGGTACAAGTTTTGCAACTTAACTTCGTAAATTTTATTTCAGATAAAAGAAAAAACCATGAACATTTTATATGATAAATTTGTAATGTAATGTATCGACTTCTTTATCCACCAAAAAGAAAAAATGTATCAACTTCTTTATTGACTTGATAATTTATGATTAAATGATATTGTGTTCTATTAAAAACAAATCCTTATAAATATATATATATAAGTAGTTTATGATTATGCGATCAATCATTTTCACGATCTATACATTGATTGAATATTTATGGTTATGTTTCACAAGTATTTTTAGTTAACTTTTAGCTTTTTTTATTGGCTGAAAAATTTGTTTGACCTTGTTAATGATGTTTAGTAAATAATCTTAGCGCTTTTTAAGACATTACTTCAAGTAATATTTTTTAAAAGGTCAGCTTCTAACTTCTTATATTTTATTCCTTTTTTATCCTTAAAATAGTTATTAAATTTCCTTATTACCTTTTTTATATAAAGTAGAGTTTTATTATTTATTTTTTGTTTCTCTTTTTCTTACACTATTTATTTTAACCATTATACTATTTACATTATTTATTATATTATTTTAACATTATACTAATTCAAGATATTTTAACTATTACACTAATCAACATAATGAAAATATGACATTCACATAAGTAAATGTTAATTTATTTATTTTTAAACATGATTGAAAATATTTTAAGATATAATAAGATTAATAGTAGAATGCATAATATGAAAACATAATAATAATTGATACTAAAAAATAAAATTAAAATAATTTATTTACAAATAAAAGCTTACAAGAATTTAAAATTAATTAAAAAACTAAAATTATAATTACTCTAAAATATATTTTATCTATAAAATAAAATTAAAATTCATATAAAAATATCATATAAACATGTTTATTTTTATCATTTAACATTTATCAACTACTTTAATAAATCATTTTACTAAACACTTATAATTCAATAAATTAATTTAACAGCTTTCCCACCCAATTATTAACTTTTAGCTCTTAGTTAACTTTTAGCTAACCTTCCAGCTTTTAATTAACTTTTCAGCTACTTTTTCCGATCAAACCCCTGTATATCCAATACTTTAAACAGTTGGTAATTTTGGTATCCTCTTAATTAAATTGGTCGTAATTTACTTGCTCTAATGAAGAAATACGTCAGGCTGGCTAGCCTTTTCATCCTTAATGAATGTAATGGAATCAGTTTTGCTCAATCGCTTCTTGCACTCCCAGTTCCCACTCTCAAAAACAGAGGATCCATAAAGTATAAAAAAAAAAACAAAAAAAAACAGAGGATCCATATATCAACCTTCACTTATAGAGAAAAGGGTTTTTGTTGTTTTTATTATCGTTGGCATCACTAATCAACACGAAGAGTACTCAATTCGTCTATGTTGTATAAGACAGAGTTAATGACTGTGGATCTATGCTTTAGGCAGGCTATGGAAAGCAAAATTTTTATTGTTCCCTACACCACACGGTTTATGCAGAGGAAAGTTACCTACCTGTCTTGATTTTTTTCCGATGTTGGCATTTACCAGTCACTGCATGTGGAACCTTGTTATTGAATTGTACGAGGAAATTCTATACTTATTGTTGTGTAAGACAGAATTAACGACTATGGACTTATGCTTTAGGTTGTCCACGGAAAGCAAATCTCTATTGTTCCCTACACCACACGGTTTATGCAGAGGAAAATTTACCTATCTTGATTTTATTTTTTTGCGTATATTGGACATTTGCCAGCCAACACGGCATGTGGACCCCTTGTTATTGAATCGTACGTGGAAATTCAGAATCCAGGGCGGTTTTTGCAACGTCTGAGTGTTGCTTTCTTTGGTGGAGGACTTGTAGCAATTCATGACAGTCAGTCAACCCTTGAAATGGAGAATTATTAAGTAATCCCTGTAATTTAATAAAGTTTGGTCGTTATTTAATTAAGTAATCCCTGCTACTATTCTGGTTTTGCGAGTGAGTTTGATCAGCAAGAATAGTTTTGTTTGAGATACCAGAAAAGTAGTTTCCAAATCCTATGGCCTTCATACCCGCTCTGTTGTGGCTGTTGTTCATGTTATTTGCAAAAGAAGGCACAGGAGAAAGCATGATTGAGTTGGGGTCATGGCTCTCCCCCAAAGGCAATCATAGTTCATGGGCATCAAGTTCTGGTCACTTTGCTTTTGGCTTTTACCCACAAGGTAATGGCTTTGCTGTTGGAATATGGCTGGTTAGTGGTAGTCCACCTGAAAAAACTATTGTCTGGACCGCTAACCGTGACAGCCCCCCACTCTCCCATAATTACACGTTGAACTTGACCAAGACTGGCCTGTGGCTTTTCCAAAGTGGGAGGGGAGGCCAAGTTCTCATTTCAAGTGTTGATGCGGTAGTTTCTTCAGCATCTATGCTTGATTCCGGCAACTTTGTGCTCTATAATGATACCCACCACACTGTTGTCTGGCAAAGCTTTGATGAACCAACTGACACCATATTAGGAGGTCAGAATTTAAGCAGCGGTGGCAAACTGGTTTCTAGTGTGTCCAGATCAGACCATTCGAGTGGACGTTACTTTCTCATCATGCAATTTGGTGGAAACCTCGTTGCTTACCCTAAGAACAGCCCAGCAAGTGCCGGTGATGCTTACTGGTCTTCAAATACTTGGGCTTCAACTTTCCGACACCTCAGTCTTAACGTCTCAGGCTTTCTTTGCCTTACTGGTGATGATGTGCTTCGGTGTTTTTACAATAGCATCAGTCCTGGAAAGAAATCACACAACACAAGTTCAATCTACCGTGCAACACTTGAGGTAAACGGGAACCTGAGATTGTATGAGCACCAATTTGAGGCCAGTGGTAGTTCACATGTCCAAGAACTGTGGAGTACCTCGCTTGAGACATGTCAAATCAAGGGGGTTTGTGGGTTTAACCGTTATTGCTCAAACGTAACAGGCCATGCCGTGTGTGAGTGTTTTCCTGGTTTCGTCCCCTCCAAAAGCAGCGGTAACTTGTCTCTGGACTGCATACTGGCCCATAGCAAAGATGGTTGCCAAAGCAGTAAAGAACCAACTATTTTGTATAATATTACTCAGTTGGAGAATGTGTATTGGGATGATGAGAGTAATACTCCATATTCTGTCGTACCGATGAAGAAGGAAGAGTGCAGGAAGTCTTTCCTGGAAGATTGTGATTGCATGGCAGTATTATATTCCGACGGCAACTGCAATAAATACAGACTCCCACTAACATATGGCAGAAAGGTTCAAAATGCATCGAACGTGGCCTTCTTCAAGATGCTTTCGGGAATTGTCCTAAGTCCAACTCCAAACAACTCCAAACCGAAGCCTAAGGTCGCTGTGGATAACAAGACAAGTCTGATCATGATTCTAGCCTTTACTTTGGGTTTCATTTCATTGTTATCTTTGGTATTTGCGGTGTCCATTTTCTTCACTTATAAGCGGAAAGTTTATAGGTATTCAACGTTGTCAACAAGTGAGAATCTGAGATTTGCTGAAGACTGTTCTCTGCGTTCATTTTCTTTCGATGAACTTGTGAAATCGACCCGAGGCTTTACGGAAGAGATAGGCAGAGGATCATTTGGAGCGGTTTATAGAGGCATAACAGGTGACAGTAACAGAAGCATCGCTGTCAAGAGACTGGAGAGAATTGTTGATGAAGGGGAGAGGGAATTTCGAACTGAAATTACTGCCATTGCTCGAACACATCATAGGAATTTGGTTAAGCTCATTGGTTTTTGCATCAATGGATCTAGGAAGCTTCTTGTTTATGAATATGTCAGCAACGGGTCTCTTGCAAGTCTTCTCTTCAATGGTGAGAAGCACCTGTCTTGGAGAGAGAGGCTAAAAATCGCATTGGACGTTGCTAGAGGAGTCCTGTATCTACATGAAGAGTGTGAAGTCCGTATCATCCATTGCAATATAAGTCCTCGAAATATACTTATGGATGAAGCGTGGACTGCAAAGATCTCTGATTTTGGATTGGCAAGGCTATTAAAGCCGGACCATTTGAGAATGAAACAAGAGGATGATGAGACAAGTAAGTACTTGGCACCTGAATGGCAGAAGGATGCACCGGTATCTATAAAATTTGATATTTACAGCTTTGGGATGGTACTATTGGAGATTGTCTGCCGCAGAAGCAGCATAGAAATGAATGTTTCCTCGGCAGAGGAGATACTTCTTTCCAGCTGGGTATATCATTGCTTTGCAGCAGGGCAGTTAAATAAACTTGTTAAAGAAGATGAAGAAGGTGTAGATTGGATGATATTGGAACGAATGGTGAAGGTGGGGTTGTGGTGTGTGCAAGACGATCCGCCTCTTCGTCCTTCAATCAAGAATGTCATTTTGACGTTGGAAGGATTGAAAGATATTCCAATTCCTCCCTCTCCAGCCCACCTCGCTAAATAAATAGTCTTAGCAACATGTTATTCCATTTATGTGCGCTACTGTAGTTTCGCTTTCATCTTGCATTGTTGTTCAGGATGTTCTTGTGATTGAATTGTATCAAAAGCTAGCTTCTGTACTTGTCACCATGAAAGTTCATGCAATAAAAGACTATAGGTTAAATTAGTCTGTAAGTTCTTATAATTTTATAGAGTTTTTAATTAAGTTCTTACAATTAAAAATACTATAAAAAAGTCTTTATAATTTAAAAAGTTTATAATTAAGTCCCTATACATTAAAATGCTAAAAGTGAGAATCAAACTTCCAATTTTAAAGTTTATCAACAACACTAAAATCACCAAACTAAGAACTTTATTTAATATGTAAATAAAAATTATATTATATATAATTTAAATAGGAGACTAAAATTGTACATATATTTACCACTACTAAATTAAATAATATTAACATTATATAAACTAATAATACTAAAATTAATATTAATAAATATATACTAAATATATTATTAAATAAATACTTATAATATTAAAATAATATTAATAAATATAAATTAATATTAATAAATATAAATTAATAATATATACTAAGGACCAAAATTACACACATATTTACTACTAGTAAATAAACAATATAATATTATAAAACAAAATAGACAATAACTTATTTTTTTTAATACTATGTATCTTAATTATAACTTAATCACTCTATTTTAAATAATTTTCTTTTTTATAAATAGTGTTGTTTTAATTTTTAATTTTTTCTATGGATATTTTAGTTATTGAAATAAGATATTATTATCGATAAAATTATATATATATATTATTTTTATTTTTTTTCACTAAAAAATATATATTTATATTATCTATTTTCAATTAACCTTCTTCTAAAATATTTATATCATATCAAATATATTTAAATTTTTCTAGAAGTTTATTAATATATACTAATTTATATATATTAGTAAACTCCAAGTATGAGGATTCAAACTCCATTCATACTGACAAGTATATATTATTAATTTATATTTATTATTATTAATTTTAATATTATTAATATCCAATAAATATATACTAATTTATATTTATTAATATTAATTTTAATATTATTAGTTTATATGATGTTAATATTATTTAATTTAGTAGTAATAAATATATGTATAATTCTACTCTCTCGTTTAAGTTATATATAATATAATTTTTATTTATATATTAAATAAAGTTATTAGCTTAATGGTTTTATTGTTGTTAGTGAACTTTAAAGTTGGGGGTTTGATTCTCATTTTTAATACTTTTATTAATCCTTTTTTCATTTTTGCATATCACATACACTCGGACTTAATTGTAAATAAGAGAAAAGTTGAGAGATTAAAAGTACAATTAAGTTAAAAATAAATTGACGGAGTTATAACATCGCTAACATGTAGGGACTTAATTACAAACTTTTTAAACTATAAAGACATTTTTAAAGTGTTTTTAATTGTAGAGACTTCATTAAAAACTCTATAAAATTATAGGGATCTTTGGATTAATTTAACCAAGACTATATTTTCACTGCATGAGTATTTCTATTTCTGGTTGTGATGCATTTCTCCTCAAACCTTCCGCACATAATCTCTTAAAATACTGTCAACTGTGAAACAAGGAAAAATAGTATGGTGGAACTTTTTACTGGGGAACAAGGAAGGAGAGATCATATGAGGAACGGCTAGTTGATCAAACTGGAGTCTTTTTAAAAAAAAATTACGAAAAAGGGACCTTTTGAAATAATTGTGGGCTCTTTTTGTCTTAAACTACGTCTCACATGGTATTTTAAAATGAACAAAACTTATTAAAGATTTATACTTATTATCCAGATGAAACTCTCATTTTAATTAAAAAATAGTACAAATAACACCTGTAAAACTATCTGTTATCCTTTTAAAAATTAGACGCCACGTAAAAATCACTAGACTACTTCTCGACTTCATTGTTTTAATATAAAATTTGATTGTAAAAATCACAAGATGAACTGACTTTTTTTTTCTTAAAAAAAAGAAAAATCTACTTGTCAATTCCCGCTTAAAAAAGCAAGGGAGGTGGCAAAATATTAAAAATTAATATGTTAAACAAATATAAATAATAAGTAATAAATTAAATAAGTATAAATTGACAAATTATAAATAATAATATTAATAATTAATAATTAATAAAATAAATATATATAATAATAATAATAATTAAATAAATTTTGAAAGACCTACACTTGAATCGGCAAGACTTGAACCTCATTAATTGGTCAAGCCACAAGGCCATCATGCTTGAACAATTGCAAATGGTTCATTATATAGAACCATTAAACATTAATTACTTACTAGTCTATTTGAAGTGGGACTAAGTTTTAGTCACTTGCTTGTAACTCCCACTCACTAGCTTATGTCCACAACGAAGGTGAAACCAAGTTGGTTGCACAAGTGGGAGACTGGGAGTCTAAAAAAAGGGGGCTTTAGTCGCACATCAAATAGACTAGTAAATAGCTAATGCTTAGTAGTTCTATATAATGAACCCTTTGCACTAATTCAAGTTATGTTGAGCTTGGGGCTTAACTACTTAATGAGGTTTTGCTCATTTAAGTGTGGGAATTTAAAATTTTATTTATTATTTATTTATTTATTTATATTTATTTTTTATTTATGTACTTATTATGTATGTATTTATTTAATTATTTAATTATTTATTAAATTTATTTATTTATTTATTTTACTCACCTTACTTGATGATTAACAGAGGGCTGTCATGTGGCCCTTTCTATTTTTTAGGCGATTTTCACTCTTTAATTTTTTATTTTTTAACAAAATTGGGTTGGCATCTCACAGTAATTGCCGGTTCATATAACGATTTCATAAATTGTCATGTGGACTAGGGATTTGCAAGTGGTTTGGCGATTTCTATGTTGATGTGAGGAAAAGAATTCCACATTGGTAATATATTTCAAAAAGACTCCTATTTTGGTAAAATGTTTTTAAAAGGGTTTTAGTTTGGTCAATCAGCTTCATCATGAGTCCCTTGTTTAACATGTATAAATAGGGATGGCAACGAGGCAAACATGAGTAGTAGCTCCTTACTACTTGTTTCGCCAGATAAATATCTACCCCATGCCCTCCCCATACTTGTATGGGTATCCGTGGATATTTACTAAAAAATAAAAAATATTTTAAAAAACACTTTAACAATAATTTTTAATTATTTTCACAGTTTTTTTTTAAATACTTTAATGGTTAGAAAACTAAAATTATTGAAGTATTCTACACAATTACTATACACAATTATACTAAAATTATTCAAATATTCTAGAAAAATGTTGTGTGGTGTTGTATATTTAAACAAGGGCTCTTAAGAAAATTTTCTATAATGGGGTACCCACGGGTGGGTAGTAACAAGTACCTGTAGGGCAGGTACGTTGATATCCGTCCTCGTCCCTGTTTATTAACAGGTACGAATATATTTGTTTAAATTATCCGCGGGTATTGATTTAACTATCCATCTTCTACCTATTGCAGATTTTATTTGCAGATATCCGTGAGTACAAATATTTTTGTCATCCCTATGTATAGAACAATAGACACTTACTTTCTCTTTTGCCTCATTTCTACTCCATTTTTTTTTATCTTTTTTATTTACCAATTACATCACTTATCACAATGGTTACTTTTTCTATTTTTCTTTTTTTTTCTATCTCTCTTCCTTTCACTTACAACCAAAAATAGAGTTTACCTTTACAACTACTCTATAAAAATATAGTGGTAGGATAATGTTAAGCCTTGAGATAAGGAAACAACGTAGGTGATGTGATGTTTGAGACCTACTGTAGAGAACTTTTTTTCTTCCTCGTTTGTTTGTTTTTTCTTTACTTGGTTAAAGAAAGACTTGGCAATAAAAATCTTGTAGTACTAATTCTCCATATAATGATGTTGATTTGATATATGGACTAAGAAAAGTAAGTCTTCGGAGCAGTGTTATAAAACTCGGACCGGATCGACCAATCCAACCGGAAACCGGACACATAGCTGGTCCAGTCACCTCTGCAAATTGGAAATGCAATCAACTCGCGTAACTCGATGTTGACTCAGACTAAATCGGTCAAAATGCTGTCTTAATCAACTCTCACCTCATGCTGTCCAACAGTGGCTTTGGGGCAGTGTCCAATCAACACACGTTCTCCAAGGCTGTGTGTGGCGGGATGAAGGCTGAAGAAATTTGAAGCTGAAAAATTAAAATAAACAACCATTTTTTGCAGGGGAAGGGATTCGAACCCAAGTCCCCTGCTTGTTTTAAACGCATGCAACCATTAGACCTGGTTATATAACTAGCATATTGATGACAAATTTAATATATATACAATATCTTCCATATAAAATTTATATTTTTAATATAGACCAGTTCATGCGGTTCAACCAGTGACCCACTAGTTCAACCAATGACTCACTGACCCACTACCTCGATCGAGTCGATGACTGGTCCGATTCTAATAATACTGCTTCGGAGTCCATTTGCTTAAATTTAAGAAAAATTATCCACATATGCATTTTTTGGCGTGTATGAATGAAAAAAAAAAGAGAGAAAGAGAAAAATATATATAGAAAAAGAGAAATTAATAAATGTGACAAATGATGTGATAAAAAAATAAAAATAAAAAAAAGAGTAAAAGTGAGTTGTAAGAGAAGTCCAAAGTATGTTAATAATAACCCAGAATTTAAACTAAGCAAGTCTAGTGTAATATAGCAAATAACAATTTTGCTTCTCTTTTCTTTCAGTCTCAAATCTTGAAGTTAAGTAGTTATGGATATCATGTTCTATTATTATTATATTTTTAATTTTTGCCACTTCACTTGGCGATTAATAGTGGGTTGAGACGTGGCCCTTTTTTTTAAAAAAAATTGGGATAACATCCTACGAAAATTGCTCTAGCCTATATGAAAATTGACAAGTGGACTAGTGATTTTCACATAGCATGCCACGCGGGATGCAATCTAATTTAAAAAAAAAAGCCACATTACACAAAAATCGCACGACCATTTGGCTATTTTTTTATTAACGTTAAGGGTAGGGAGCAAGCGGGTTTGTGTTCAAAAACCTTAATCTAATGGAAATTGACAAGTGAAAAAGATGGCCCATTGCCGTCCGTTCAACTTTCAGATTTGGCCAAGTTCGATTTGAGTTGGATTCGGGTGGATTGAGTGGGTTATTTCAGGTCAATGTTCCAACTTCATCTTGCCATCAATACTCAGAAGCAAAAGTCAATCTTTTTGTCCTTCACCGAAGCAAAAAGAAGAAAGAGGACAAAAGAACGTAAGGGATTGAAGGACTAGACGAAGCGTTCGCGAGTTTTGTTGATGACCTTCTTTCACCTGAAAGTTTTCAAAACTTGTTCTCAAACGTGCAACTCTTCCCTCACGCTAATCACCCTTTTCTTTGAGAAACATCGGTCAACACCATGGAGGGTGAGTTGGGTGCGAGCATACAGGGACAAGTAGAACTACATGTCTTGCGGGCCTAGACTGGACACCAATCACGTGCCAAAGGTGGGCAACAGGGTGGCAGACCTAGACAATGCCTTGTGATCGAGGATGGTGGTGTACGCTGTTGCGGTATCCATGTTAACCTTTTTCTTTTTAATGAAATTGAAAGATAACAAAAGGTTACCCTAAATATGAAAGCACTTCTTTTTTTAAATTTCAAAATATTTCATATATTGGACCGTGTAAAGAATGGAGAGCAAAATTGAAATTGCAGCATTGTCACATCGCATTGGTCTATGTGCGTTTGAGACTCTGAGTGCATTGTCACAATACTACTGTGAGTAGTGTTTCTACATTTGTACTCAAGTAAAACATTTCAGTCTTTCATTACTTGCTATGAATTTGGTCAGGTCGGTTATCAGTGGAAATAAATTTTCAAAATCGATTCCGCCTATAATAATTCGTTGGGTATTATTTTTCACACCCATTTTAATCGATTAATTGTTCAAACCAGACCAACAACCAAATTTTTTTTGGTTATTTCAAATTTGGATCAGGCCTCAATTTCTTGTCCAGCCCTAGTAGATGTGGTGAAAAGAGTCCTAGATTGGCAATATATTTTAAAAAGACCCCCTTTTAGTAAAATGCTTCTGAAAGGGCTCCAGTTTGGTCAATTAGTCTTAGATGAGTCCCTTGTTTACCACATATAAATAATAGTTACGTTGAGACACTCATTTTCTCTTTTACTTCATTTTTACTCCATTTTCTCTTTAGCTCTATTTTCTTTAACTATTACATCACTTATCACAATGGTCTCTCTCTCTCTCTTTATTTCTAGCTTTCTTCCCTTCACTTACGACCTATAATAGGGTATACCTTTATAACTATTCCACATAAAAATAGTGGTAGGATTTGAGCCTTAAGATAAGGAAACAATGTTGGTGATGTGATGTTTGAGACCTACAATAGAGAACATTATTTTCTTCCTCCTTTGTTTTTTGTTTACTTGGTTAAAGAAAGACTTGACAATAAAAGTCTTGAAGTACTAATTCTCCATATAATGATGTTGATTTGATACATTGACCAGAAAAGTAAGTCTTGGGAGACCATTATATTAGTGACAAATGATGTGATAGAAAAAGAAAAAAAAAGGGTGAAAATAAATTGTAAGAGAAGTCAAATGTATGTTAATAATTACCCTAGAAGAAGAAGATAACAATGATAATAACAATAATAACAACAACAATAATAATAATAATATATTATGCTAGTTTTATTATATTATTTAATTATTTCTACCTCACTTAGAGATTAATAGGGGGCTGACATGTGATTTGTGCATTTTATTTTTTATTTATTTAAAAATTGGGATATTGTTCGACAAAAATTGCTAGTGCATATGGCAATTTTAGAAATTGCCAAGTGGACTAGTAATTTTACATAGCATGCCACATGAGACGCAATCTAATTTTAAAAAAATAATAAAAAATTCACATTAATCATTACACAAAAATCGTCATACCATTTGGCAATTTTTGTGTTAACGTGGCAAAAAGAGTCTCAAATTGGTAATATATTTCGAAAGGATTCCTTTTTAGTAAAATGTTTCTAAAAGGTTTCAGTTTGGTCAATCAGCTTTAGATGAGTATCAAACAATAGTTATGCTAAGGTGCTTACTTTCTTTTTTGCCTCGAATTTACTCCATTTCCTTTTTAACTCTCTCTTCTTTACCTATTGCATCACTTATCACAATGGCCACTTTCTCTCTTTTTCTTTTTCCTTTTTTCTATCTTTCTTCCCTTCACTACAACCCAAAATAGGGTTTACCTTCATAACTACTTCATATAAAAATAATGGTAGGATAATGTTGAGCCTTGAGACAAGGAAACAACGTAGGTGATGTGATGTTTGAGATCTATAATAGATAACTTCTTTTTCTTCCTTTATTTTTATTTTTATTTTTTTGGTTTACTTGATTAAAGAAGGACTTGGTGATAAAAGTGTTGCACTACTAATTCTTCATATGATGATGTTGATTTGATACATTAACTAGGAAAAGTAAGTCTTGAGAGACCATTTGCTTAAATTCAAGGAAAATTATCCACATACACCTCAATTTTTTGAGTGTATGAGTGAAAATAAGATAGAGATAAAGAAAAAAAAATAAAGAGACAGAAATTGATAGATATAATAGAAAATGAAAAGAGAAAAAGAAAAGAAAAGTGGATGAATATATGTTAACAACAACTCTAAATTTAAACTAAGCAAAGCTAGTGTAATAATAGCAAATAGCAAGTTTGCTTCTCTTTTCTCTCAGTCTCAAAGAATCAAGTTCTATAGTTATGGATATCATGGCTATAGCTATCACCTTCCTGCTGCTCATGTGTGCAGGCACAAGAGTTGAAACGCAGCCACCAAAGCAGCAGATAAAACCCAGTGCCTCACTTCTCCCAAATAGTACTCCTGCTTGGTGGCCTTCCCCTTCTGGTCAATTTGCATTTGGTTTTTATCCGCAAGGACAAGGCAGTGTCTTTGTCGTTGCAATTTGGTTGATTAGTGGGAAGAACGAGACAGTGGTATGGACTGCACAGCGGAATGATCCTGAGGTCACCTCAAATGCAAAGCTACAACTAACAATGGATGGTAAACTCGTACTAATGGATGGCCAAGGAGAAGACAAGGTTATTGCAGGTAATGCTAGTGCAAAAGCTTCCTCTGCCTCCATGCTTGATTCAGGAAACTTTGTACTATACAACAATAATTCCAGCATCATATGGCAGAGTTTCGATTACCCAACAGATACTTTGTTAGGGGGTCAATCTCTTCCTAATGGACATCAACTGGTCTCTAGTTCATCGCAGAACGGCCACTCAAGTGGACGGTATCGTCTCAAGATGCAGGATGATGGAAATCTTGTTCTGTATCCAGTAAACACATCTGACAAAGCACCGGATGCTTACTGGTACTCTAATACTTTCAATTCTGGTTTCAAAACTCATCTTTATCTCAACCAAACAGGTTCACCGCTGATTATAAATGGCAGTGATGGGGGAATTATAGGGAATCTTGACGGTGATTCATCTTTGGCTAACAATGGGAGCCGGATCATTTATCGTGCAACCCTGAATTTTGATGGGATATTTCGGCTGTATGCGCATTTTAACAATGGTAGTATTCAAAAAGTGGAAAATTGGCCGAGGGGAAAAAACTCTTGTAGAGTAAAGGGTTTTTGTGGCTTCAACAGCTACTGCACTTTCAATGACGCCCAACCAGAGTGCTCTTGTCTTTCGGGTTTTGAATTTATATATCCAACCGACTCCACTCTGGGCTGCAAAAGGAGGTTTCAGAAAGAAGATTGTAGTGGGGAGAAAGATAGCGCAACCTTTTATGACATGAAGCAGATGGAGGACATTGTGTGGGTGGATGATCCTTATTTTCAGGCTGAAATGTCACAAGAAGATTGCTCCTCTACTTGCTTGGCTGATTGCACCTGTGAGGCTGCATTTTATGATGGTGAAAGCTGCATGAAACAAAGGCTGCCTTTGAGATATCTCAGATGGTCAATAGAAAATGAAGCTGGCGCCATGCTATTCTTGAAAGTGGGAAAGAGCCTCAAGAACGGGACGGGGAATGATAATCCTGTGCCTGAACTACCACCTCCACCTCCACCTCCAATCAAGACTACAAGTAACAAAGCAACTGTGAAGATTATTGTCATTACATCCGTATTTTTTCTGCTTTTATGTTCAACCATTGTGATCTCCAGCCACTACATTTACAAGATTCGAATATTCACGTATAAAAAGTTGATGGAGACAGGGAACTTGGGCCTTAATGAAGAGCTGACTTTGAGAAGGTTTTCATACAGCGAGCTGAAAAGAGCAACAAATAATTTCAAACAAGAGTTGGGAAAAGGATCTTTTGGAGCAGTTTACAAGGGGGCTTTGCACAAAGGTAGAAGGTTAATTGCGGTGAAGAGACTAGAGAAGTTAGTGGAAGAAGGAGATAGGGAGTTCCAAGCAGAAATGCGAGCCATTGGAAAAACCCACCACAGGAACCTAGTTCGCCTATTGGGTTTCTGTGCCGAGGGTTCTAAAAGGCTTCTCGTTTATGAATACATGCCCAATGGCTCCCTTGGAAACCTTATCTTCGGGGCCCAGAGTCAGAGACGGCCAGAGTGGGATGAGAGAGTAAGAATAGCAGTGGAGATGGCAAGAGGGATCCTATACCTTCATGAAGAGTGTGAGGCACCAATCATTCATTGTGACATAAAGCCTCAAAACATTTTGATGGATGAGTTCTGGACTCCCAAGATATCTGATTTCGGGCTAGCAAAACTTTTGATGCCAGATCAAACCAGAACCTTTACAGGGGCTAGAGGGACAAGAGGGTATGTGGCTCCTGAATGGAACAAGAACATCCCAATATCTGTCAAGGCTGATGTTTATAGCTACGGAATAGTGCTGTTAGAAATTTTATGCTGCAGAAGAAACATCGAAGTTCATGTCTCCGAACCTGAGGCGGTTCTTCTCTCCAACTGGGTTTATAAGTGTTTTGTTACCGGACAGCTTAATAAGCTTCTTCTTTGGGAAGCTGTGGATAAAACTGTCGCGGAAAACATGGTTAAGGTGGCACTTTGGTGTGTCCAAGATGAACCTATTTTGCGCCCAACCATGAAGAGTGTGGTGTTGATGTTAGAAGGGATCACCGATATAGCAATTCCTCCTTGTCCCAATTCTAATTACATGTGAATTTTCTCTGTGAAGTAAATGTTGCAGCCTTCGTGTAGTGAATCATGTGCTTTTCCCTGAACCTGCAGGGTTTTCAGTTTGTTTGTTTGTCTTCTGTTACTTACTATTGTATTCCTTTCAATTATTAAGCTTATGTTTTAGTGCTGCAGAGGTAAAATACGGTAGCAAGCCACGAGCTGAAGTAGTTAGTTCCCATGTTAATTCATGTTTCAGCAGTAGATGGTTTTTTTTTTTTTTTGTTGGTACAATCTGAATCAAAAAAGAAATGCTGAACAAAAGAAACTAAGGAACAGCAAACTAATCACGACGCAAGGCTTGGGCTACTTCTATGGGCGGTTGGTCCAATCCTGCGCAATCGAATTATACTTCAAGACACCAGTCTCTCAGCATCAGAATTCTGATTGTGCGTAACACGTCCCCATGCTCATGAAGACATCTGATTTTCTCTCCAGTTATTCAGAGTAGCAGGAACTTCTAGGAAATCCGATTCTTCAATTTGAGTGAAACAAGAATAGTTCACAAATATACACCAATATAAACAAAAAAGAGAAAGCAACGATTAATTAAGAAAGTCATTGATTTTGTTTTTCGAAAAAGATAAGGGAAAATATCCTTTTTAATTCTTCTCTTCATTTGATTAGAATATTTGTGATAATCACACAAAGCATAGTGTGAATTGATCAAGTTCCGGTATTGAGTCAGTGATATATGGATTTAATATTTTTATAAGCACCAAGTGGAATGAATTTGGATATTATCGGTACCAAATACGAAATTTGGTAACTTTTAAAATTAATTAAAGATATAGATGTGCTAAGCGCTACATGATTCTTCAATATTGTACATATAGAATATGAAATATTTATAGATTATTGTGAAAACATATATGATAAAAGAAATTAACAAACTTACATTTCACGTCTCATAAGTACAATTGAAGGGTTTCATTAAATAAAGAAGTAAACATAGAAAAATTTAGAGGAAGGCATAAAAAAACTAAATTTATTTAAACATTTTTTTAGGAGAATCTCCTACCGAAAGCCAGAGACTTAAGACATATCAAATTATACCTGAAACCACACTTAGTCTCACTAGAATCATACGTAAAATTATTTTTAAAAAGGTTATTTTGTTAAGTATTGAAGTACACCTATCGTATCGGATATCTGTTACGCACTGAGTGGATGTTCACAAAATAAAGTACTTATGCTTCGAAGTATAAGGATAATGACAAAATTGCAATTTAGAATTACAAATGTTCTGCAAGATATTTATATGCATACAATAGGTGTCTGACATAAACCGTTGTTTTAAACTTATTGACTCAAGTAAAGTCTGTCAACGTTAGTGAAAATTGAAGATTGTTGATTTGGTCAGACTCTATTTATGTGTGAAGTTGACACAACTTCATTTCTCACTCACCAGTCACTAGTCAAGATAGAATAGCTAGAAGAGTAACATTCGGGATCTACAGACAGACTATACACTTAAGCTTCACCTTGTGCCATAGACATACGCTGTAGACGCTTGAAGTTCTATTGACAGATTCATGGGAGAGTTACACTTACACGGCAGAAAATGAAATGAAACTTTTCAATTGACAACTTATGGTCTGTCTTTGTTGATATGGATGAATGAGACACACAATTACCAAATATTAATTTTGCCAGATAATTTAGTTGCCTGTACACCAAAACCACCCAGATTTTCTAGCACTATTATGTTTATTTGTTTCCGTATATTAACTTACCTTAATTATGTCAGGGCGTGTTTGGGATTTAAATAATTTAAATAATTTAATTGGTTTATAAATTTATTTAACTAAATTAAAATATTTGATAAATAAGTTTATTTTATTTTATAATTATAAGTTATAATTTATTTCGGTTAGCTCATAACTTACAATTTTTTTCTTTCATTTTTTATTCTTATTATTTTAATACACTTTTTTACCTTCTATTTTTCTAAATTATTTTTATGTCTTGCTTTCAAACTATTTTAATGCACTTATTTACTATTTTAGTTTTCAATAAAATATTTGATCTTTAAAATATTTAATCATAATTTAAAATTAAAAAAATAAAACTATAATTACTTAAAAATATATTTAAAACTGTTATCACCTAAAAATATTTTTGTTTACAAAATAAAAAATAGAATTTAAATAAAAATAATATAAATATATCCTTTTTATATTATTTCACATTTATCTGTTAAAAATCATTTTGAGCCTCCACTGGGCAACTTAATTCGTAGACTATGATTTGTCTAATGTAGTTTTGAAGTCTTTTTTAGAAGTGATTTTCAGATACTATATATGATATGCATGTCTAGCCTTTGTCCATTCCTTGATTGCGACCATAAACCTACTGATTTTTGCATTCCAGGCAGCATCTAGGACCAAAGGATGGTCAAGTGATTCCCAGTTATAAATTGGCAAGGCAGTGTAGTGGCCCTAAATGCTGGGAGGTATATTTTGCAGTGTGTTAACCAATGTAATCAATTCAAGGACTGCTCACTAAAGTATTAGTAGCAGAAGCAGATTGTCATGTAAATTATAGTGTTGAAAATGTATAATTATAATTTGTAATGGTTATGGACGTATTTGACTAAACTCAGTTCGATATTTGATTGTTAACTTTTGTGTATACTTTGTGCTTCACAGATTCAGTCCAAATATATATATGTAAATATGTGATCAAGTTATAATTTTTTCTTTTTTTTTTCTTCAATTGATTTATTTCCATTGAAATTTAGTAATATGTTATGTATATAACTTTAGTCTTTGGGCCATTATAATTACAATTAGAAAAGGCCCAATTTAATTTTTTTCCTATGGACTTTGAAAAGGGAAGCAAAAACATTAAAAAATGTTCAAAAATCATTTTTAGGCAAAAAAGGTATGGCCCAATATGGCCCCAATCCAATTGGATCGATCTGACTAACCCGAACCCGTCTCAACTGAAGGCCCAAACGATCAAAAATGGGCCATATAATGCTTTGGTCGGTTTAGGCCGGATTGACCATTTTAGGTCCGAATTCGACCATTGATCAAGCCTACCTCCTGATTCCTTCTCCACGTGTTCCCCCTTCCCCCTCCTGGAATATACCCTCAGTCCCTTAATCTCATGGGCCCCCTGCTGAACCAGTTGTACCCCTTCCCCTTCTCCTTATTGGGCTCACAGGCCTCATCAGAACATCAAAATAGTTTAAGAAATTTTAGCATTTTATTATATCTATAATAACCTATCTTTATTTTCAAAGCACGAATTTTCTTTTGTGATTTAAGAATTTTATTTTACGTTAATCTTAAATAATTTTGTGAATTTTAAAATTTATCGCATTCCTACGTCCGTGGCAAATTTATACATGTATTGAATTCGTGCTGCCTAGAACAATGATACAATAGTACTACCAAAATGTCATAAAAGTTTATAATAGTTATGCGAATATTGCCTTAATTTGTTTCCAGATGAAAGTCATATTTTCTTGTTGGGTTTGAAGTTTTGGATAAGAACTTCTCCCAGGATTACAATGTTAGAGAGACAAAATTTTGTAGTACAAGAATGCACCGCAAAAAAAAAACAAAAAACAAAAAACCTGCTAGTTATATTCAAAATAAGTATGTCTTTTTACTCTAACAACACCGTCTTCTAACGCAATTTAACACAGGTTAGGATTTAGATCATAAAAACGTACTTTGAAGTTAAAAATTCTAACAGACTGATATGTTTCAATGTTCTCTCACGAAGTGACCTTTGTTTCGTGAACTACTGCTCGAATGTTTTACTTAGGCAGTAGTCGCCATCTGCTGTTATTTCAACTTCTTATCTCCAAGTGGTGCTTGCTAGCTAATCAACTTTAATTTGCTACTATATTTTCCATGTTTGCACTAAAGTGATCCCGGATATTTTTCATCAAAATTCATGAACCAAAGCTAATGTGAACAAAAACGAAATCAAGTAATCTACTAAAGCAAAAAGATGAGCATTACAGGGCAAAGATGAGAGAAAAAGCAGAAGCGCGTTGGGGAATAAAGTAGAGGCATAAAAGATAAGAAGAGAGTACTCATCAAGAGCGAGAGAGAGGGAGAGAGCGATGGAAAAATACCTCTCCATGATGCAACCTAAACCGTGTAATCCATCTTCGGTTCTATATATAGTATGAACTTAAGAAAATATAAAATGGGAATGCATCTTTTAATATCTTCAATTCGCATATCTCCACTTTATCAAAATGTCTTTGACAAATAGGCCAAAGCCTTATTAACTGTAAGAACAAAATAATTAAGAAAAGTTCAATCATATATTATAAGATTCACTTTTGGCTAGACACAAACCCTTATATAAGTGACACTAGTAGTATAAATGCCACGAGCAAGGGAGAGGGAGAACCATCAAATATCAAGCTTGAAGTTGGCAAGACACTAGTTTCTGTTTTCGTTGTTGGTACGAAAATGGATGCGATTTTAGGCTCCCTAATGATTTTAGTGATGACATCGGCAGTACAAGCCCAACTGAAAACTGGGTTTTATTCTACTTCATGTACAAATGCTGAGGCCATCGTACGGTCCAACGTTGTATCCTACTTCAACAAAGATCCAACCATTGCTCCTGGCCTGCTTAGGCTTCATTTCCATGATTGCTTCGTCCAGGTAAGCTATCTCAACCTCAAATCCTTCACTCACGTAAAGCCGTACGTGTATATAAGGGGTGTATGAACTCTTGAGAAATAAGAGCTATAAATTTAGATCATACAACTATACATTAATATCACCAAGATTAAAAGTGGTCAACATATAAATCTTAATAATAAACTATGAATTGTTAACATTTGTTCTCTTAATTTTTTAATTAATAATTACAATTTCACTTCACCGGCTTCTTAGTGGTCAAGTCTTAATTTCTTTTCCTAAAATTTTATTTTTAAACACACATTAACGTCATTTGTCAATATCTCCCACAGGGATGCGATGGTTCAATTTTGATTGCAGACTCTTCTGCGGAGAAGAATGCATTACAAAACCTTGGTCTAAGAGGTTTTGAAGTGATCGATGATGCAAAATCACAAATAGAGGCCATATGTCCTGGAATTGTCTCATGTGCCGACATCCTAGCATTAGCAGCTCGTGATGCTGTCGATTTGGTATTAAAACAAACTCTTCAAACTTATTGAAACACACTCTAGCACACACACATGGCCTTTTTGAAGGAATAAATAAAATTAACACTGGTGAAAATGTCAGAGTGATGGCCCAAGTTGGCCGGTACCCACAGGAAGAAGAGATGGGAGGATTTCTTTGTCATCTCAAGCCTCAAATTTGCCTTCTCCACTTGACTCAGTTTCAGTCCAGAGGCAAAAATTTGCTGCCAAAGGTCTAGATGATCATGACCTTGTCACGTTAGTTGGTATGCTTTCTTTCATAGTATTTAATGTAAATGTGTGACTCACTTGTTTATGGCTTTTTTACCTTTGAGGGGTAATTCGAAAAAAAATTTTACCCGAATGGGTATTTTTCAAAAAAAAATTCAAACTAGGACAAGTTGTGTCTCGAAAATACGACTTTTGAATCAGAAGTCGTGTTTTGCATATAAGACTTCACTTTTTAATTTTTTTATGACTTCATAAAGAAGTCGTGTTTTTCAAACGAGATTTCAGTTTTTTTTTTTTTCTATGAAAGGTGAAGTTGTGTTTTGAAAACACGAAATTAGTATAATTATTATTTTTTTGGTGAAGTTGTGTTTGGCAAACACGACTTCACTTTTTTAATTTTTTTTATATGGAAGTCATATGTCTTGAATGAGACTTCTTTTTTGGTTTTTTTTTTAATTGAAGTTGTATGTCTCTAATGAGACTTCCATTTTTTTTTTAATTGAAGTCGTTTTCTTCATTTAGTCCTTTTTTTTTCAATATACAAGATTTAAAACCTATGATTTTGTTAGAAAAATTAGGCGCACACACACACACACATATATATATCTTAAACTAAAAATAATATTTTAAAATAATTGATTAAATTTTTTATTTTTCTTAAAATTACTTTTTATGAAAATCATTTTAAACTAGTATTTCTTATTTTTTATTATAATATTTATTTAAGGTTAAAAAGTTATAGATTTTTTTTATAATAATGTATTAAATTGTTTTAGGTGAGTAGACTAAACTTATTCGGCTTAATAGTGGTTCTTTCATAAAACGTTAGGTACTAGTAAACACGACTTCAATTAAAAAAAAAGGTGAAGTCTTACAAGAAGAATATGACTTCAATTAAAAAAACAAAATAGAAGTCTCATTAGAGACATACGACTTCAATTAAAAAAAAAACTAAAAAGGAAGTCTCATTCGAGACATACGACTTTCATATAAAAAAAAAAATTTAAAGTGAAGTTGTGTTTGGCAAACATGACTTCCCCCAAAAAAAAAAATTATTCTAATTTTGTGGTTTTAAAACACAACTTCACCTTTCGTAGAAAAAATAATAATAAACTGAAGTCTCATTTGGAAAACATGACTTCTTTATGAAGTTGTAAAAAAAATTAAAAAAACGAAGTCTTGTATGTAATGCACAACTTTTGATTCAAAAGTTGTATTTTCGAGACACGACTTGTCCTAATTTAAAAAAAAATTGAAAAATACTCATTCGCGTAATTTTTTTTTTTCAAATTACCCCTCCAGGGCAAAACAGCCCTTATTTATGGTATGCTACTAGTATCTGGAATATAATAATTTATTTTATGTATAATGTATGTCATATTTGTCTGTCTTCAGGTGCACATACCATAGGCCAGACAGATTGCAGATTCTTCAGTTATCGTCTATACAATTTCACCAACTCTGGTAGTGCTGATCCCACTATAAACGTAGCTTTCTTATCTCAACTTCAAGCACTTTGTCCAAAAAATGGAGATGGCTTGAGAAGGGTGGCCTTGGACAAAGATAGTCCAGCCAAATTTGATGTTAGTTTCTTCAAGAATGTACGTGATGGTAATGGGGTTCTTGAGTCAGACCAGAGGTTGTGGGAAGATTCTGCTACTCAAAGTGCGGTGCAGGATTATGCTGGGAATGTTAGAGGGTTATTGGGGTTGAGATTTGATTTTGAATTTCCAAAGGCCATGATTAAGTTAAGTAGTATAGAGGTGAAGACAGGTACCGATGGAGAGATCAGAAAAGTGTGTTCAAAATTTAATTGATGGCTTTATGGATGGTTTGGCAGTTTGAGTGCAAGTAATAGAGCTATAAATGATAAATAATCAAGTATTACTTGAAGTACCAAATACCAATCGTGTATGAAGAAATAAAAGCAAATGAAAATTTGTCTATTGAGAAAATGGAAAAAGCTTTCGTCGCCTGAGAGATTCGAACTCTCGCGGGGAAACCCCATGTACTTAGCAGGCACACGCCTTAACCACTCGGCCAAAGCGACTTCGCTGTCAGTTCTTCGGTACTAATAATGATAAACTGTTAGAAACATTCGTACAATTTTTCCTGCGTAAATGTTTCATGTGTGGGCCGTTGGGCTTGCTAATTGACCTGCAGAATAAAATTAGCCCCTTTGTCGAGACGGTATAATAAGGGTGTTTTAGTCTTTAAGATTGATTTTAATGAGGCAAATGATTTTTACAAGCACTAACAAATCTAATTTCCATTAAAATATCGGCTTTATATCTTTGGTTTCTTACGTACAAACTGATTTTAAATATTTAAAAGAGACATTCATCAAATCAACGTGTTATCGTTGTAATGTGCATGATATTTTATAAAAAAACATTATGAAAACATGTATTTTTTTATAAAACGAATAAATTATATAAAGTCATAATGAATTTCATATTTGGCTAATAGTTCAAATAAGAAAAGAAAGTAATGTTTTTTTATTGGAAAAAAAAAAGAAGCAAAATAATGTTGAGTAAACAGATAATAGACTATGTAATTGATAAACCATTAACAAAAATGTTAAATGTTATGTAAAGAAGTCATAAATTTGGAATGAAAGGACAGTTTCCTTAATCCTTTTGGCCAACCATGATTTCTAAGTCATAAGTCAGTTTGATTTTATCAATGTCACGTATAATTTGTATGGCTTTCATGAACTAACTAAAAATTAAAAACTAAATGGCTCTACTGAAATTAAAAATTAATTCTATATTCATTAACTAATATAGTATTAGTGTCATAGTTTTTAACTTCCCTTTAAAAGGGAAATTTGAACTAAACAGAATTTTCAAAAAAAAAAACTTAAAAGTAATTTTTTTTATAAGAATAAATAATATATGCACTAAAAATGTATAAATTTTTTATACTGTCATTCAATTACAAACTGTCATATATATGAAAAATTTATTAACTTTTATAATAATTAGTTTAAAAGTCATATTAAGGATAACTTTTTATTAGTTGATAGCGTGTAAAATTTTACTCTAACAACACATGCATATTAAACACTTTTTATAATAAACAAAAGTTTAATAAATAGAGATTCTATAAAACTTAATTAGAGGAGCTCATATTTTTAAGGATAAGAAAAGTTTAAACAAATAGAACCAAATATTACCAGATAAAAAGGGAATTTTTAAAATAAGAAAAATAACTGCTTTATCTTATATATATCTACAATCATAAGCTGAATCATAGATATAATTTTTATTTTAAAAGAAATTTTAAAGAAAAAAATAGTTGTTTCAATTCAAGAGTCAAGGCTGAAGTATACTACAAATTATAGCAAAATTATATATATACATATATATATATATGAGTCTCGTGCAAGAATCATAATTCATAAAAAAAACAATGCTGGTGTACTTAGTTATTTTGTGTGTGTGTATATATACAATGGTGACATTGAAATTCGAACCTATAACCTTATGCAAACTATTCCAACCTCTCACCACTAAGTCGATCCTAGTGGGTTGGTGTACTTACCCCTTAATTTTGTAACTCCCAAAAAAATTATCCATTAATTTTTGGTTTAAAATTTTGTTCTAAAAACTTCCATCATGATCGTGTTTATGTAATATGCTCTTATGGGTGCTATTTTCTTCATGTGAACCATGCTCTTCATGAAGTTTTTTTTTTTTTTACGTAATACTTTTTATGAAATTTCATATGCCAATCATTCAACCAATTAATATATTTCTCATTTAAGAAAACTCTAAAATCAAATAACATTCGCATGAACAAATAAGCAATTAGGTATTAACTTAATCAACTAAAAGCACATGATCAAAATAGAGATTATTAAAACAAAATAGGGATTCTTATAATTATTTTTTTATCCACTTTTGTCTTATTTGATTTGTATCATATATTTTGTAAATATTTTAAGAGTTTAATTTTCATATACTGTTAGTATAAATATTTTTACATTGTCAACTAATCAAAAATCATATCAAGTATGACTTTTATAATAATTATTATAAAAGTCAATAAATTTATCATACATAATTTTATTTTATTTTTTTGACATTTATACATGACAATTTATTATTAAATGACTATATAAAAAACTCTTATACTTCAATGCATTTTAATTAAATCCATGTTTTAAAAATTTTAAAAGAAAAATGTGTCACATTAACTAAATGAAGAGTAAAAAAATAATTTATTTTTTAAATAAAAAATGTACGTTATCTAAATCCTTTTTTTTTTCCTTCACCAAAAAACCTATCGTGGGATAAGCTTAAACTTAATCCAACTCTTATGACTTGATCTACTGATGGTTTTTCTTGGTTAAACCTTATCTATTATAATAGACCATTACTCTCCCACCTCTAACTCACTATTCTCCCTTCTCTTTCTCCTTTACTTCCTCCTCCACTTTCTCTTGAGATTGAGTTAACAAAATTATATCTTTTTACATTTTTGTGATCTTAGTTTATCCTAAAAGAGTCTATTATCTCCTGAGAGTTTTCAGTCCAAAAATTCTTATGTGTGGTGAAATAATCCTTACAAATCCGCGTCATCAGACACATCTCAGGCTAACAATTTTCTACCTATGTTCTTCTAATTTTTACAACAATCTGCTGCTATTAGTTTGTTGCCTTAAGCATTGATTGAACTTCTTCTATCGTTGCTTAATCCAACTAAATGCCATCTGGCGGGTCTACAACACTCAACCGCGGAATAATCATGAATAGAGACAAAATCTTATTGCCACAACTGAAGAATACATTATTGAATACACTTTGCAAAAAGACCAACGAAGGAACAAGCAGATTCCTACATCCTTTCTCTCTGTGTAGCCATGAGGAATCTTTGGATTCAATTTAGCCATTCTTCTAATCATCAAATGTGCTCATGAATCCACCAAGAAAGCCAGCCCCATTACAACTTCCACACAAAATATCCTTTTTACCCCTGCAAGGAACATATATGTCGGATAGGATTAGATTGAAGCTAAACCAAGAAAGGACTGGCAATTATAATTGGAAGGCCTTTGTCACGCCTATTTGTGATGAGTCTGCTTTGCCGGGTTTATCTTTAAATATATTTGAGAGTTGAGACTTTAACTACATATTATGAGTTTTAAGCACCTAATTTTTCAACAGCATTATACTCGTGGAACGCATCAAAATCATACGACTACTAAAAATAATAATAAGTCATGCAAGACAATGCATACCAACAATTACAGAAGAAGAATTGAACTACATATCAAGCTCAAAATGACTCTATATCCTCATCAGCAACTTGTATAGAAACAAACTAAACCATTTCACGCAAATAACAGTATTTCCATAATTGCATGATGTAAAAAATATAAACAGAGAAGGAACAAAAGAATATTAAAATTTTCATCCTTCTTCTCTCTGATCAAAAGGCAACCTGCAAACCTCAGTTGCCCCTTGCCTTGCTATTGTTGTAAACAAAGAACTAATTAGCTTCAAGGAAAAGAAGAAGAAAAAAATAACTTATCCCATTTGGACAAGAATCATGATGGTGGGATTGAGAGTGAAATGAACTCGTATTGGACAATCATTTAGTCTTATTCTATGCATTTTGTCAGAATTTGAGTCTGGTTTGTTTATCTATTCATTATATCCAGTCAGCATAGTTTAGTTCTTGACTACAATCAATTGAGTAGTATCCTAACCAAACTTGAGCAATTCAAAGATTGAGGAAAGAATTTCTACTACTTTTACACATTCTGCTAATGCTAATAGTAAAAGGTCTGCAGAAACTTTAGTCATGATCTTTATTGGCTTAGATAGACTATTTATTCTTTATTACTCCTTGATGGCAAGCATAGTGTGGTAGCAGCACTGGAAATGATGCATATAGGTGTTTTTTTTTTTGGGTTTTTTTGGGGGGGGTGTAGAGAAATTGATGCTTATAAGTGCATACTTATACACGCTACATTACAAAGCACAGTCACACATGCTCAAAGGATAAAATTAGAGGAGGAAGGAATGTGGTATGATGCATTTACCTGCATAGCCAACACAATTCACCAGCTTTAAATCGTCCATTGAAATGATCTACAGAATTCACTCCAGTACCTTTGCATTGAGTGCATAATATAGCACCTGGCAGTGGAGCAAAAGATAACAACCCAGTGAGTTGAATACTGATGTTTCTAATGGAAAGGGAGAAAAAACTTAAAATATCAGCTAGCTCTCCAGGAAATTAGCACCATCTGTTGTATTCATGAAGCAAAAGCAGTTGACCTCAAATATGCAAGGAAAAAATCCCGACTCTTCAAGAATTATTGGTATTCTGAATGTAAATGCACAGTAGAGAACCATCATCAGCATTACCTAACTGAAACATAACAAGCGTGAACATACCTCCAGACTAACGTTGGCTAATCTTACTAAGAGTGATAACTAAAAAATATGATACATTCCCACTGAAACCAGCATGACTTTGTGACTATTTTTTTTGTTGAGATGATATCAGTATTTGGTTAAATATCTTTAACTCAATTAGGAAGCAATCGAGTTAATAAGCTTTAAAAGTTAATAGACTTTAAAGACATTGCCTTCACTAATGGCATAACAATTTTTCAGGAAAAGGTATAAAATTTCTCAATAAAACAAGAAGCACTGAACAATCTAAATTTTAATGAAGTCTATGGTTTTCCTGTTCTAACTTTTGTACAAAACGAGCAATTGCTATATGATATCACACGAAGGCACTCATTAATTTAAACCGTCTATATATAAAGTGAAGAATAAGGAAACTACAAAAGATCGTAATAAAAAAGAAATTAAAAATCTACATTTTGACTTACCATTTCCATCACAATCAGAACAAACAATGCTCTTAGTTTTTGTGCTTTGATTGTTATCTTCTGCAGCCTGTATTAAATCAAAATCAGAGTGATTCATATTTCAAAATATATACAATTATGCATTGCCAAACACAATAACAGAAACCAGTTACATTTAACGCATGTGCGAGTTACATGTGCCATATTCTATTTCTTAGCACTCACTTTTTCCAAATGTTACTGGACAAAACTTTTCTGCCTATAAAACACATATCAAAAACCATAAACCACTTGACTTATACACCAAACCGATGTGCTCAAGCCAGCTTCTTTGACATAAAAAAGGATAAAAAAAGAAAACTGAACACAAAGCACCTTATTTGTAAATGGGATACTAAAATCAATCTCAATTCTCACCTTAACCTCCAAAGAATCAAACCTTCCAACTTTAGAAATCTGACATGCTTCTTTCATCCCAAAAGCCTTTCGGGTAACCGAATTACCGGTAACTGCCTCTATTTACATTGATACAAATTCTCATTCAATTACATAAGCACTGCAAAACCCAAGAAAGCACAAACAAACAGACAGAGATATTTATACCAGGTCTGTTTGAGGATTTCAAGGAACCACTAGGAGCAAAACACAGAGAGTGCGCCATTCACAATCAGAGGAACTCCGAAATATCAAACGGTGTAGGCAAGTTTGGTCTGAACTGAAGGAGTGAGCTGAACTAATACGAATTGGAACAGATAAGGGCCTCAAATTTGTGGGCGAAGTTCGCGCTTTATTACTTTAACGCCCTTGGACATGTTCCAAGAATAGTGGGCATTTTGGTAAAATCATTCTTCTCGTGCATAAAACAAGTACATGGATTTTGTGAAACACAAACAAATGGCGAGCACTCTGCTGTCCGTACACCAGTTTCTTCCCTCCCTGAGTAAGCTTAAATACATGCAATTTCATAGGATTCATCGCTGTTCTGTTTCAGTTTTGGTCAAATTTTCAATTCCCTTTTCAATTAAGTGTAGATATTTTCACGAAGGTACTAATGGGGAAGTTTGATATTGGTGTGGGTTTCTACTGTTAATGTGTTTCTTTTTGTTTTTTTAGGGAGGGAAAAGATTGGTTACTTGAGTGCTTTCAAGACTTCATTTTGTGGACAAGTTGTGTGCAACCCAAGTTTCTGTGAGAGACAAATAACTAGAAGCCATGGAAACCGTCTTGTTGTTAACTCACTGGTTAATTCTACACCCTTTATGTGGTCTCTGTCATTTCATTTATCATTTGCTTACAATTGTGGTTCGCAATATTTGAAGTCTACTTGGTGTAGTTACTAAGAATTATAACTATGGGATTTCTTTGTTGACAGCTTGGAAGGAAGGTCAGGAGCAGAGAGACTGTGATTCCTGAACCAGATTACAGGATTCCAATTGTGCTACTTGGTGGTTACTGATTCTCTCTTTATTTGTATGTGTCTTACCATATAGTTTTAGGCTTTCAAGTAAGCAATAATGCTTACCGTATATTAGACTGTATCTATAACCATGGAGAATGACATGGAATAACCCTACATGTTTGAGTTGATTGTGCATACTGTTCTTCTCAAATCAGCAGGCCACAGTCCACAATACTTGCATATATAATTTGTGGATTGTCCTCAATAATCTATCTAGATTCTAGAACAACATAGTTTGGTTGGTGGCCCTCTAATTGTGCTAACTACAATATGTTAAAGGACTGAATATGATTCATCTGAAAAATAAGTACCGATATTGACCATTTGCGGCCTTAGTTTTGGATCTTTGGAACTAGGTGAATCAAAATATTTTCGAATGAGATTACCCAACTCTTTTAACAAATTCCCGGTGCTGTTAAGTCTTTTTTGCCTTTGCTAACATAAGCATTCACAAATTTCCTAAAATATTATATGGCTTAAAATTGTTCTATCAGGTATAGCTGGTGGGTTGGTTTATGCAGATAATCTGATACCTGCAGTACCTGTTGGTCTCCTTGGATTGCTTCTGTTGTTCCAGGTGATTATTAGTAAAGACATTGTAATTAAGAAAGGTGCAAAGTAGCACGATGATCCAATTACCTTTTTTTCAAAGAGGCTATAACATTATTTTGGCTGATGACTTTTTGCTCTGTTTGCTACAAGCTGCATTATATGTTCCATTCCATTTTTCAGAAGCTGACTTTTTCTCTTATTTCCTCAGACCACTAGAGTGAGATTTGTCTTTGATGATGAGGCTCTGGTTTGTTCCCTTCTTACTTCTCCAAGAACTTTGTGGTTTATGTATAGTATTATACTATTATTTACTTTATTAGCACTTAGTCTTCCATATTTACTATCCTAAAAAACTGTATATTTTGTCTTATTACAGCTGAAAAGTGAGTTGAAATTTGTTAATTCTAATTAATCAGAAAAATCCACAACTTACACACATTCTTTCCACTAAGGAACTCTTAAAAATTTTAATACATATTGCAGTTTTTAACTAAGTTTTTCTATTCAAATTTCAAATTTAAAAGCAGAAAATGTCATGCCATCATACAACTGAATCCGTCAGATAGTTTTTTTTATTCTTTATACCTGCAAAGTCGGTGGCCCTTCTAATCACAATAACCATAAATAGAGAATTCGCCCTCTTGATTTCTGAGAAGAATTATGTTTCAAACATTTATGTAATTATGTCTTAGTAGCAAATTCTCAAGCATTGCATGAGTTTATTATTCGATTGCACCAATTTGATGCAGAAGGAATAAACTAAATGACTAAACACACTATGTTCTAGAGTTTTGCAGCTTGACCAATTGTTACTTTATATATGGTTTATATTAATTTATATGAAATTATCACCCAGTTTCAGATACCATCCTAGTATATGTAACTTCATTGGCATATTATTTGTGTGCATGACTTCATGTAAATGTATATTTATCATTCCATGGTGTTTTTTTTTCTGCTCTCTTTTTAGTTATTCATATTAGTTTCATACAAAATTTATGGTTTAGGAGGTAAGGATAGGTGACCAGCTCCAGGAATCAGGTGAGAATGTTTTTGTGGGAGGAAAAAACCGCTGGAAGTAAGTATCCAATTTCATATTTACCCTTACTAGAATTTCACAACAGTAGGACAAAAACTAGTTTGATATGCTGCAGGTACTCAACATTTATTAATTGGGAATTCTGGTGGCCAAACTTTCCTATCTTGGTTTACTTCAAGGAGACGCAAACAAAGCCCGAGGGACAAATTCATTTCTTTCCCATAATCTTTGTAAGTAGGCTGTATGCAAGTATAGCCAATACACATATAGGAAATAGTTAAGAAAGTAAATTTCATTCTTACTTGAGTTGCAGACGCTATGCTTCAATATTTTTTTATTGTTTCTTGCTAATTTATTTTGACAAGCAGAATGGGAAGCAGCTTTATGACGTTATGGTGGAAAGAGCTGGCCCTTCAAAAACTAGTGGGCCAAAAGAATCCTAAGGACTGAGCTGTGTGGTTAGAGCCTCAGGTATCAACCCCCTGCCTGAATTATAACCATTCTATTGTCTTAAGTTATACCAATTCAGTAAAAGGATATGGGTTGCTGTGGTCATCATCGCTATGGCATGCACTGTGGCATGTTCTATGAGTTATACCAATTCAGTAAAGGGATATGGGTTGCTGTTTGACATACCAATCTTACTAGGCAGTATTGCTATGGCAATCGGCACAGTTGCCTTGGATTTGGGCATCCTGTTATAAATTAATATATTGAGAATCAATCTCTTTAGGCGGTGGATTTTTTTGTCTTCTGAGTTCCATGTTTAGGTCTGTAGTTGTGTGACTTGTGTCTTCTGTCTAATCCTTTTAATCTTCATGCTTGCCTTGTAGCATAAATGGGTCTAAGGAAAATTTTGTGGGAAAACCAGCGAGTTCTACTGAAATTTTGCTGATGTGCCACAAGTTATGGCCCATGCATAAATGTATGACTTGTTATTTCTTAATAGATCTTTTGTTGGAGTAATTCTATATCATCCTTTAACAATCTTCTCTTAATCCTCTTGTTACTTTAGAGAGAAAGAAATAAATGAAAAAATAAGTGTATTTTATATCTTAAAAATATGCCAAACGTTTACCATTTTTTTCATTTGATAATGAGAATTAGTAGGAGGTTTAAAATTATTTGTATATGTAGCATCAATGCCTACAGAATTGGTTATTTGATCATTATACAATAGAATACAGCGGTTCTAAGGTTTCTTAAATGCACGTGTTTTACAGTTGGGTGTCTCAGAAACCATTGAAATCCAGGGAGCCGTGTTGGTGTGAGAAGACAACCAAAATTTCTGTTACTCTTCGACGCACTACTGACACCGTTTCAAGTAGCCAGCAAGTTGAAGCTAAACAAGCAATGCAATTATTTTGAAGTCATGTTAGCATATAACACAAGTATAGTACGTCTTATTCCTTACGAGATTGACCAGTGATAGTACTTCATTTTGGAAGATGTTTAATTTCACAGTGCCCACTTATTTGGATTATGTTGGCTTCCACAGATGGAGTTCTCTGTGTAATTCAGGACTCCATATTGGTTATGACATATCAAACATGAAAAGTTGCTACACAAGTATTTTACAAATAGGTTTCAATATATAATTGGAAATTTGTGGAACGCATTTAACGAATGCCTACAAATAAAGGCCAGTATACAAGACCTAAACCCAAACAGAGCTACCCAAGAATCACAATTTAAGGTAATGCTTGTCCAGGAACACTAGCATTTCCAACTTCCATGGATAGAGATCACGAAGCAGCTAGCAGTAAGCGGTGTAGTTGCCACCCGTCTTAACTCGTTTCCATCAGCATCGACAATCAATTCCCCACTCAGGAATTAGCTGACACAGTCAACTGGCAATAACTTGGTTTTCCATCTAGGGTCTGCAAAAACTTAAAACCAAAATTATGATCAATCCTTCTTGATGCAGTGTGCATCTGTGCCATGTTGGGTGCAATCATGATAACCCACACTTCGGAGGAAGTCTCGAATCTCTTTTGCACTGCTATTGCTAGCCTGTAACAAACGCTCATCTTCTTCGTATATGAGATATGGGGCTTGGCTTCCTTTCCTTGAGAGCAACTTTGATGCTCCTTTAAGAACGTGATATTCCCAGCCCTGAACATCTATTTTAAGCAGAAGCACACGCTCCGATTTCGGAATCACTTCGTCAAGAGGAACAGTCCTTACTTGAAAAGCTATCTCTTCATTGGACTTAAATGCCATCTTTGCACCTGTGGCAGAAATCGCACTGTTGTCCAGCCTACCAATCAACTGGAAAATCAAGTAAAATTGGAATTTAATCAGCATTGAAAGACAAGAAGAAGTTGCATTGTAAAATAAATTAATTCATTTTCTTGTCCTTTTATTTTTCATGTCCAAAACAATGAGGACTTGGCCTAATGGTACTAACTTTCACCCGTAAGATAAAATCATGGATTCAGACTTAACATCTATAATTAAAACCAAAAATAAAAACAGATTTTTGTTGCATCTTTTTCAAACTATCAAACATTTTTTCAACCATAACGCACAGTCCATCTTGTGTATTATTTTTAAGATGCTATAGAAACCAGCTATCGTTAAATGAACATATTTTGAAGGCCACTTTTCAAGCTGCTCCCTGAGGAGATTTGAGACTCACGAGTTATGATACTCATCCAAGTCTATCCAACCAAAGCAGACAAGCGGGCTCTTTAAATAAGCTTTCTAATGGATAAACAGATCATCGTTCAAAATATGCCAAGTGCAAGGACTAAACCTAACAAAATTTTAATCAGCAATTTGGGGATATCGTAGGGGCACAATTGGAAGTCATTACTCATTACCATCACCTGAACCTAAGACCTTATTTAAATCTCCATCCAACCCAACTAGCTGAACTAATCAGGTCAGGTCTGTCAAAATCTTGTGGTCACCTCAAATGATCCAAAACAGCTCATTAAAAAATGTCCTTAAGCTTCAACATGACTTCAAAACGGGAATCTTAACATTATTTTTAACGGATAAACAAGAGAAAATAACAAAATAGATAGCTCCAAGAGAAACTAACAAATGGAAAACTCATGAGGATGCTGCAACCAGTAAGCTAAAAATCCAGGCTATTCTATTCCTCACTCGTGTCATGTTTTGCCAATAAATCTGCGTACTTAGTCTCATGTAGAACATAATTTAGAGAATATGACCACACACTCTCTCTCTCTCTTTGTAAGAGTGTAAATATCCTGAATAATAGCTCCATACAAATGGCATGCTGGGTCTGCCTTATTTACCACGTTAATAACTTCCAGAGAAGCTTATAAAATATGCTTTGACTGATTCATATATTACCTTATTCTGTAACACCAAACCTATTCCAATATAAACTAAAGAGACTATAACTGAAATATCACTAATTGCTTCCTAACCTTAAACTAGGAGCAACAACGAGAACATCCTTATTAATTATATTTAAACATGGCATTCCATGATCAATGTAGCAAAGAAGGATTAAAATGTAGGTTGATCACAAAATTCTGCAATCCAATAATTTTGCAATGTCTAATCAGAATTTGAGCTGATTCACATTCACCCTTCAGAGAACAAAGCATAAGTGGAAAACCACACTAGAAATTCAAGGAAGTGGGTTCTCAACTTGTCATTTTCACAAACCTATTTATCCTTATCCAGAAACAGTTTTTTTTTTCTTTTAATATATTCCTCTCTCCCCTCCCCCCCCCCCCCCCCCAAATAAACTGCAATCTCCTCCACTTTTCTCTCTGTGCACTTTAGATGATTCTTTTCTGAGCTAATTAGATTAGTATCCAACAAACCCAAGCCTTCTTCTACAACCCCCTATATTACAGTTCAGTTTATAAACTCACCATGGACTACATAGGAAACTAAAATTCAATTCAAGCACAACAAAAATAACCACAGATCAAAATTAAATAAAAAGATGATGAAGACAAGAGCTATGACCTTGTGAACGGTAATGTTACCAATGCGATCCGACGCAGCGGCCTCAAACACAGTGACCAAATCCGCAACTCTATTGAAGTAAATCCCTTCACAGATCTTCTGCAAGTTCTCAAACACAGGCTCGAAAGCCAGAACCCGAAACCCCATAGCGGAGGCGGCGAAGGAGGCCATACCGACGTTGGCGCCGACGTCGACAAAAGAGCCATCTCTGCCCTGGCCCTTGGCCTTCTCCAGAACCTCCTGAACGGTGACGGAGATGTCGGGCTTGCGAAAGGGCTTCCCCTTGAGCATCCTCACGATGTTCTTGTGGGGCTTGTCGGGGAGGGTTCCGAAATCCGAGAGCGAGAACAGGAACGGGTAGCGGACGCCTTCCACGGTGTTGGCGACCACGGGGTGGGCCTGCGGGGAGCCCGCGCAGTCGAAAGGGGAGATTGCGTTGAACGAGAGGCGGGTGTTGAGGGCGATCAGGGAAGGGTTGGGGTTGGAGGGGCGAGAGGTGAGGAATGCGAAGAGGACGAAGAGGAGGAGAGTGGAAGAGAAGAGTAGGAAGAGCGACTTCGGCGAGAGGAGTCGCGCGGGTTTATCTCTTTTCCAGGCATTTGCCATGGAAAAGGACTGGGTAGGGGATCGAAGCTTCGGCTTCTCTCAATGGAAGGGGAAATTTTCTCTGGAAAGTGAGGGGATTCCGATTGGTGATTTGGATCTGCAAGATGGTAACAGCGTGCTTAGAGTCTGTGTTTCTTGAAAGAGAGTGTGTATGTTTTGAAGCAAAAAAAAAAGGTATAGTTCTTTTTTTTAATTATTAATCTAGTCTTTTAATTTATTTATTTCATTTAGGTTTAATTATATTTTTTGTCTTTATAGTTGCACAAACTTTACCTTTTGGTCCTTATAATTAAAAATAATCTGTTTTAACTCTTATATATGTACTTTTGATATTGGTTTGGTCCCTGTCGTTAGGTGTGTTTTAACTTTGTAAAATAAAACCGTCACAAAATGAAAATTGGTGATGTAAAACTGCCACAAATTAACATTTTCTGAAGTTTTTTAATTCAATTTGTGACGATTTAAAACTTAAGGGACCAAACCGATATCGAAAGTATATATATAAATACGAAAACCAATTATTTTTAACTATAAAGATCAAAAAGTAAAGTTTACACAATTATAGGGACCAAAAAGGTAATTAAACCTTTTATTTAATTGGGTCCTTTTATTATTTTTTGTTCTAATCAAATCTTATTATTTTCAAAAAAGTTCAATAGATTCCATAGTTTTTAAAAATATTTCAATGTTATCTTTTTTCACTTAAAACGATGTCGTTTTTTATTACGTTTTTCACACCATTTAGTGTAAAATTATACAAAAAACGACGTCATTTTAGATAAAAAGGGTAACATTGGAATTTTTTGAAAATTATAGAACTTAATTAAACTTTTTTAAAATAATAGGATCTAATTGGAGCAAAAAAAAAATTCAATTAAATAAAATAAATAAATTAAGAAACTAAATTAATAATTAATCCTTTTTTTTAAGAGATAGGTTTTGTTTTGTTTTTTAAAATCAAGAGAATTTAGAAAAAGAAAATCTTGTGTTGATATCATTAGATAACGTTTAACATATTTTTAATGGAAATATTAATATATTTTAAGATTATTTTATATTATATTTAATTTAATTTTTTTAATTACATTACTTTTTTTATTTTTTATTTGTTTCTTTTCTCTTAAAATATATACACTTTACAAAATATATTTTTGTCTTATATTCCATTAAAATTTTTATAATAATATATTTTCTATTAAATTTAAAAATATAATTTAACACATTTTATATTTTTTGTTATTTTTAATTTAATTTGGTTGTGTAATGCACGAATAATATAATAATATTTATAAAAAAAAAAAATCTGTGCAAATTTTTTATTTATTTTAACAATATTAAATTAAAAATATTTGTTAAAAGTAAAAGGTTTACTTTTTTCTAAAACTCAACTCACAACTATAATTCTAAAAAATAAAAAGAATTCTATTTTTTGACCATTAAATTTGAAAATATACATTTATCTCTATTTCTTATCTTTTTCATATACACATATCTAAAAAAATATTTTACAAAAATTAAAAAAATGACAAAGTGTCCCAAAATTGTTATATAAAAATTATTCTAAAAGAGAGAGAGAGTGAAATTTCTTTTACTTTTTGTAACAATGCTAGTAATGAAATTTGAATACTAACTCAATCTATTGGCTTAGAACTGGTTGCTTAGTGGTGGAAGTTTCAATAATTTTTGTGGGGGTTTTAGTTTAAATTTCATTGTTACCATTACATACTAGAGGGTTTGTTTGGTTTAAGGAAGAAGGTGAAAAGAAAGAAAGAGAATTGAAAGAAAAAGAGTAGAAAATGAGATAATTTTGTAAGTTGTTTGGTAGGAAAGAAAATGAAAAAAAAAAATAGAACTTTTCTTTGCTTTTGTTTGGTTATGTAGGAAGTAGAAAGAAAGAAAAATATATGTATATAAAATGGTATAAATATTCCTACTAAAAAAGTATATAAAAATACGAGTATTTTTGTATTTTCCTCATACAATATCACATTTTCCTCTATAATCCATCCACTTTATGAAAGATTTTGGAATTTGTGGGTCTCATATATTTTGTGATCTTTCCTTCCCTTTTTTACGGCTTCCAAATAGAGGAAAGAAGATAGCAGCTTCTCTTTTCCATCTTTTGATCTTCTGTCCCTCTCAAATTTTGTGTTCCAAATTGACCCTTAAAGAAGTCTATTGGCTTAAAAAATTTTGTTATTTTTACATTTTTTTTATCTATAACCAAATATTCCATTTCAGGCCATAGTACTAAGATTGAGAGGCTTCATGTACTTTTTTCTGTATTATTTTGATCTATTGTCAAGATTGTTTTATTTCCTTTTTCAAAGTTTGCATTGTTATAAATGTACACACATGAGTAAACACATTACAAGTTCGTGCATAGAAAATGTTTGATTCCCCTACAAAAGAATGTAGTCTTTGTCTTTCTTAAATTTTACGGTGCAAAAAAATTAAAAGAAATTTAGGTGTGAAGGTTTAAAATTAAAAAGAAAACTAATTTTCTATAGAACTACAAAATTTTAAAAAAATCGATGAACTGAAAAAAAAAAGTTTATTCAATAGAGTTGGTGTACAATTAGGAAAATTCCTGTGCCCACGCAAGCATTGTGGCTCCATTTCTTTGCCAAGCAATTAGATCATGAATCATTACTTAAATTTAAGGCTTAATTGCACAAATTTTACAATTTCGCAATTGTCAGTTTAAATTTTTTTTTGTGAATTTTGTCCCCTACTTTGCAAAATATCACGAATTTTTTCCTAACATAGAAAAACTATTACAATTAAGACATTTTGTGACCCTTTTTTTTAAAACCGCCACAATTAAGACAAATTTGTGGCGATTTTTTTTTAATTGTGGCAATTTTTCTATTTGGGAGCAAAATTTGTGATATTTCATAAATTGAGGAACAAAATTTGCAAAAAAAAAAATTGGAGTGGCAAAATTTGTGAATTATAAAATTTTGGAGGCAAAAAGTATAATTAAGCTTAAATTTAATGCATATTTAAAAAATGTTTAAATTTAAAAATAATAAAAACACATTTTGTTAAAAAAATTGGTATAAAATAAATATTTGAAAAATAAACTGAATTGAACATTTTAGCTTTTGTGTATTTGCAGACATGTACTCTAAATGCGGATGTGTTAGAATGGTTTTTTTAAGAACATTCCTTTAAATGATGCTGGAGCATGGGGTCATTTAAGTTTTTAACCCTTGAATGGTGAAGCAACAAAATCTCTATAGTTATGGGACTAAGTCCGTTAAGACAACACATTGTGGGCTTTGATATTATCTGGGCGCATATGAATTTTTTATTTTTATTTTTTTTTGTTAACTATCAACTATTTGAATTTTGAAATGTGAAGAAAAAAAGTGAGTTTATTTTTAAAAGTAAAATTTGATGCTATAATCATTTATTAAAAAAGTGAAAGGAGGAAGGCAAACACAGACAAAACTAGGAGGTTAGAAACAGTAAAGAAAAAGAAACCCGGTTGCAGCATAAGAGCCGGATAATATAGATGAGTTCCCTGCAGGTGATCCCTTTCCTACCATGCACAGGCACATAAAAATTGCAAGTTGCTTTATTCCTTTATGAACATGGTGAATTTAGAGGACACTAACGGGTCTAATAGTAAATTACATCATTCATGCTTTAGCTCGATGTTGCTTCACTTATTTGCAAGAGCCTATGTCCATGAAGAGAAAAATCAAATGTACATCAATTCATGAGGGCAATAACTCAAGAAAAGGGAGAGAGAAAAGAATAAACGGAACAAGTGCAGCTACTTGAGCATGTCCTTGTATAAAAGATTATGAGTACTTTTCACAGGCTTGTGCCACTTCCAGCCTAACAGTAGCAAGCACTATGCCCGTGTATTACATAACTGAATCCCTTATTTGCTATAGGACATTCTACAGAGTACAACAATGCATTGATGACTCGTCATTGTCATCCATAAAATTTAATAAATCATGTGAATCGATGGATACATATTGACTACAAATGTGTGGTCACGTTAAAATTTGTGTAAAAATAGAAGTTGAAGGTGAGGCGTACTTTTGAAGAAATGATCCCTTATGTTTTCTGCTGCCTTCTTATATTTCCTGTTTGGTCTCAAAACAACCTCGGGTGTTGACGTCGCAATTGTTTGCCTGTTGCTGTTGGGTGATGGAAAAACAGCAATGAGCATAGCAGGTGTTCAAACCTGGGTGTCAAGAACACTGCTTAGTGTGAAAATCTTCTGATGATAATAAACCATTGATAAGGCGTTTAAGCCTTTCTGCTCCAGGGCCAGGCTTAAGTTCAGTGATATTTCTTATGGCAGAATAGGGTTTGCTGGTGTTTGGATTTGCATGGTCGAACCACCTGCCAGGCACATAACCATGTTCATTTCGTCCCAAGAGTTCAGTATCAATCTTATCCAAGAGTGGTTCATTCCTGCCAAATTTTCGAGCAAAAGGAGCATTGCTGTCCACCATTTGCTGGTAATTATTAATTGTAAGGAAGTGTGGATGTTGTTTTGGAGGGTTGTCCCATGATATGAAGTGGAGGTCATGGTTCACAGAAGTGTTACGGAACTCCTCAGCATTGCAGATGACTGTGTGAAAATACCCTTCGGGGGAGGATAGAAAGTTGGCATAATACATCAAGACTATTCTAGGCAAGTTATCCCATCCCCATAAAATGTATTCAACAAATTGGCGGGAGAGCATCATCCAAGCAGAACCTGAGCAAAATCAAGCAGCAAAACAAAACTCAGATAGCATAGAGCTGGATTCAAATTAAATTTCTCTGGATTCTAAGTCTTCGAGTTATGGACAGCTATTGAAAATACATGAGATGATAAGGTGCTGAATCTCATAGATTCAAGTAAACTAGGTGATCTCATGCAGAAGTTTAGCTGCAAATGGCTTCTTGTTAAAACAAACTTGAAAGGGTCATGCTAACAAACGCCCTAATGACATTGGTTTAGGAGCATTTAATAAATACACTTCATTATATGATTTTCATTACTTTAAAAATTAAGTATTAAATGATTTTTGTATGTTTGATATAATAAATGTTATCCTTTTCAATAAATACTTTCTTCTTTTGTTCCGTTAAACAACGTCCTGAGGACACTTGTTAGCATTTGCCAACTTAAAATAAAGGGAAAGGAACCACAACAAGCATATGCAATTAGACCTCTTGTATGAATGAAATGAATTTACGTGTAAGGGATACTCGGCTCATAATAAAATGTTTGCCCAAAGCTGTATCAGAATTACGAATGGCAATCAGTACCTGAGAGAAATGGGATATTGAGTTCAAGACAAATGCGCAAAACTGTAACCAATAAGAGAGAAAAAGAAAAGAATGGAGAAAAGTGAAAAGGCGCTGTAATCCAGAGTAATCATACTCAAAACCACAGGCTGCTGAAGTCATTTTATAATTAGGAATGATTGACAACACTATCATTGCTCTACCTCTGTCTCTTTTCCATCATGACTGTTTGACTTCAATTTTCAGATTTTTTTTTTTTCCACAGCACTTTTGGTTTCTGTAATATCTTCAATTTATTCTAGGGTTACATGTCTCATACTACTGAAACATTCTACAAATTTCAAAGAGCAAAATAATAAAGGTGGTATTAGAAAAATAACAAAATAGAGTTTTAACCAAGATGAGGGGCATCAGATACCAAGTTTCTCACCTGTAAACAGCTTATATGCAGTGGGAACACTTCTTTTCTCAGTCACCCAAAATAAATCAGATTTATTGACACTATAAAGAGCTGGATCAATTATAACGGGCTTGGCTCTCTGATCTCTATTGAAAAAAGAAAACAGTGAAGATTTACTTAAAAAGAAGAGGTATGTTTGATATTTCACAAAATTGCATGTTACTTTTGAAGGAAATGAAGTCAATCATGCAACAAAACATGGGATGAAAGGATTAGCAACTTACTCCTTCCAGCCAATATCACTGGTGTGCTCAATAAAGTTAAGGTGTCTCGGAATTGATGACAGTGTATGCAGCAGATCTGTTGAGCAAAAGAGATGTAGTGGGTGATTGTGAAAACGGGATAACATAGTTCACAGTTGTCATTCTCTTGTAAGTTTCAACAAATTAACAGATTTAACTAGCAAACCACCAAAAAATCCTAACAGAAATTTATTATTTTATATGACTATATTACTATGCATCCAATATACATGTCAAAGTGGTTACTCATCGAAACATAAAGAAGCATCAATGCACAAACTAGTGGAGTTAGAAGCAATTTTACTTTTATCCGAAACCTGGTATTCCTTCTCCCCCACCACCCAGGGCAACAAGAAGAGAGAGAGGAACAAGCCTGTCTGCTGACAAAAACAAACAACTCATCGATGAGCAAACCAACAAATAGAACAATTTGGACACAGATTGGGACCAGATCAGACCAATTTTAAATTCAGAAAGTCTCTATATTTATCTCGGAGCAAAACTAGCAACAAGATACAGGTCTGATTCTCACATCACACCTTAGAAACGCATTCCAAAACAAAACAGCATTTATTTTAAATCGATTAACAAAAATAAAAAATTGCAAAACAGCCAAAACAACAAACATTGCCCATCCCCGTCTCAAAGATAACGAATCAACAAAATTTCCATAACACACACACACAGAAACCAACAAAAAACACTGCATCGTTTTACTCATCAAGACACAAACAAAGCCGAGGGGGAGGAAAGAGTACCATACCATCTTGGGTGACCAAGGGATAATCGGAAGCGCTGAGATTGATGAACCAATCCCAGGGGCCACCTTCCTTGAACAAAATGGCGGCAGCGTGAAGGGTATTAGTGACCATAGTGGGTCCTCTGTAAGTGACCAAGTTGGCCTTAACAACCATCCTAACATTGCCCACTCTGACAAAGAGAGGCTCGTTCCTCACGAAGTTCGCAAGCTCCAACCTTTCCTGCGGAGAAGCCTCGAGGTCCAAGTGCACAGCGTACTGGTTCCTGGGATGGTAAAGGGCCTTGAGGGTCCTCTTCAGAGTCTCGCCATCGCCCATGGACCCCGAGATCAAGTACGCGATCCTGGGAACCGAGTCGCTGGACGACGTGGCAGACACCCTCAGCTTCGACTCCACGAAACGAGGCTCGTCCACTCTGACACGTGTGCGGTAGAAGTGGAGCAGGGAGGAAGAATCGGAGGAGACGACGATGGAAAAGATTATGAGCAAGGTGGACAGTAGTAGAGACAGCACCAGTGGCAGAAACCATTTCTTCTTCTGCTGTTTGTTGGTCTCCATAGATGAATAAGGTTTTGAGGTTCAAGGGGCCGAAATGCCAACCTTTGTGGCAACTCGTTTGCTGGGGGTTTCACTGTTTCTGTCGCAAGGACAGACAAATAGAGAGAGAAAGAAACGTGGGGTGTTGTAATACTAATATTAATTACAATAGTCTAATAACAACATTAGTTATTGTTAAGAGTACATTTTGTGCTTGTACTTGTCATTATACAAGAGTCAATTAAATTCTTAGTCGCTTTCCTTTTTTCTTCTTCTTCTTCCTTCACCGCTTCTTACACGGTTCTTTCAATTTGGTTCTTAGTCCACCAAAGAAAATTTTATACTCTCTACGTGCATAGATTTAGTCTTCTTATTATTTGCTGCCGTTGATGATTATCTTTTCTTAACACATTCGTGACACGCACAAACTACGACTAATTAATTGATGCTGACCAAAAAAAAAGCAAAACTATGACTAATTAATAATATTAAAATGACTAATGTTTGTTGTTATTTTACCTTCTTCTTTTTTTCAGGATGTTGTTATTTTACTTTAAGAAAGAGTTTCCCCAATATGTACTTATTTTTTTAAAATATATTTTATAATGTAAAACTATAATTAACTCTATAGTTTTTTTATTAAAAAAACATTATTAGAATCCATTAGTCACCTACATATTGTTTAGTTTAATGAAAATAATTTTACTGTTTATTTTCAAAAATCCAGGAGAAGGAAAAAAAATTGTGAAATCTACACGAAAAAAAAAATACTTCTTTCATCAATAAAGGGAAAGTAGAGGAGAGAAGTTTTTTATTTTAGTTTTCTTAAAATAAATAAATAAATTTATGTTAAGAAAAAATAATATAATAAAAAATTTGAGATCGAGAGAAATTTCGAGGTACAAAACATAATTAGTGCTGAACAGCGGAAGATAAAACGTTGGATTGCAGATGATAAATGGAAAGCAGAGCTTGTGGGTGGGAAAGACTGAAAAGCGCGAGTAATAATAATAATGCAATATAAGCGATTGCACTGCAGTTGAACTTTAATAAACATTGCATGAAAAATGAATAACAAATAAATAGAAAAGAAAAAGAAATGAACACTTCTTTTGAGATACTGGAGTATATTAAGAATATTGGTTATTATTTTTATTGCTAATTTTTTATATTTTAATAAAGAGTATGTACATACGATCACGATATCTTCAAAAGGTGTAACAGAATTTCTGCTTTTTAATGATTGACAAAGATTAAGCTAGTTTTTAAAGAAAAAATATATATACACGTGTCACAATTAAATGAGGAGGGAAAAGTTAAAGTCTTTATTTAAAGCAATAAGATGTGTGCGGTGTGGATTTGGATCCAACAAAAGTAGCGCATGACATGACCGCAAAACTAAACAAGTGTCGGTAATAGGCAGCTGGAGCCCGTCCGCCACAAACGCGATTATTGTGTGGTTCACCCAACCATTTTTACACCCAGTCGCCGTTAGGTAAAGGGCACCGTTCACACTCATTGGATTAGCATTCGCAACTATGAATTTTCGGTGCCATTACATAATTGCTGAATATTTTATATTTACCAGTTGGAAAATTTTCCAAGCATTATTAAATATAATGTTCTAATAATATTAATAACAAGTATTTTTTTGTATTTTCATAAATATATGACATAAAAGTATTAAATATGTTTAAGAAAATAACATATATACTAATAGTGTAAATAGTTTTTATATTGTCATTCAATCACAAATTAACATATATAATAAATTTATTAATTTTTACAATAACTATCTTAAAATCATATTTATCATAATTTTTAATCAGTTGACAAAGTAAAAATTTTACACTTACAATACATAAAAATTAAACTCAATATATTTTAGTAAATATTTTAAATTATTTAAATTAACATGTATTGAGTGATAATAAATACATATTTGTATTTTAATTTTAATTTTTATAATATGTTCATGAACACAAATTTAAAAACCTGTATTCATAAAACTACTCAGTTGTATTAAAATCATGTGTTTGTATATAATAGTAATTTTAATGTAAAGTAATATATATATATATATATATATATATATAAGTACTCAGTTGTATTAAAATCATGTGGTTATATATAATAGTAGTTTTAATGTAAAAATACATTAAAATTACTATTATATATAACCACATGATTTTAATACAACTGAGTACTCTTATGAATACAGGCTTTAAAATTTGTATTCATGATAAATTGATTACTTTTTTCCTACAAGTATTTATGTTAGAAGCAATCATGTTTGAGATACTATTAGACACTAAATGTAAACACATTTCTTAACAAGAATTTGAATCATGATTTGTCACGTTACAAGAGATTAGTTCCCTTTTACTACACTAGCTCCTTTTATATAAATTAATTGCTTTATATTTACTTATCTACTTTATAAATAGTCAATGATGATCATTTTTAAGCCAAAAATAAAATGCCGAAGGTTGATGACCCGTTTGGATCTAATTACTTATTGATTCCGATCTAGGTCTATGCAATATATTTGTAACTAAAAACAAGATAATTACCCATGATCCAGTTTTTAAATTTTTTTTTCTTTAAAAAAAACTCAAATTAAATATATTTTTTATATGGGATTAATTTTCACGCACTCACAATATAAAAATGTTTACATTATCAATCATTTAAAAAATCACAGCAAATATGATCTTTGAAGTAATTATTATATAAAATTAATAATTTTATTGTACATAATAATTTATGATTATATGATAATATAAAAAATTTTACATTGTCAATATATTTGAATTAAATTCTATGTAAAAAAGGTTCTTAAAAATAAAATAAAGAGTGAATAAAAAAGATATTATATAAAAACTAATTAGAAAAATGTTTAGTTTTAAAGAAAAGGAAAATTAAAAATGTCTTGTCAAATTTACTTTAATTTTTTTCCTAAAATATATTCTGATCAGATGAGTGAAAATAATATTTTATTAAAAAATGATCAGGATTAAAAGGTAATAAAATTTGTGATTTTTTTCATATATAAGAATTTAATCAAAATTATAATATATATATATATATATATATGCATTTTTTAAAATAAAATTATAAGTTTCATACTTAAAACTATTTTTACTTACAAAAAAAGTTAAGAAATTTTTTTTTCTTAAAATTAATTTTACTTATCACATAAATAATGTAAATAATAAATTTTACCTAACATCAATTACTACTATACAAAGCAAATTTAGAGGGGTGTATTAGATTGGAATTTTAAAAAACTATTTTGTCATAAAAAGTCTTGCAGGTTTTAAAAGACTACGAAGGGATGTAGTGATTTAAAGGATTTTTTTCAAAGACTTTTATAATCAATATTTTATAGTTTGAATTTTTAATAAATTTATATCTTTAGAATTTATAAGATTTGAAAGGACTTTAATATTTATTAGATTTGAGAGGACCTCATGAATTTTTAGAAAACATTCAAAGCTATAAGAGTCAATAAAAAATAAAAAAATGATAAATTTAGATAAAAAAAAGTAAAATCAATACAATTTTTCTAATCTTTTAATAGCTAATTGATTTAAATTTCATGTCCTACTAATTTTGTCAAAATAAAAACATTTGTTTTCTAATATATATAACAAATTATTACCTGTCGCCTAACCATTTCATTACCATATGAGACTCCTTTTAATACCTCAATCACATAAAATGTCATTATACATAGTGCTTGCTTAGTATTGAAGAACCTGTCGATCCATAAACATATTTCGTTACTTTCTAAACAGTAGAGAGTATCCAAAAACAAATAGATAAAACACTTTACTATAAGAAGGAAAAAAAGTTTGAACTTCCTAATAACTTTATGGGAGAAATATTCCTAGTAATATTAGGAAACATGAAGTCCACATAACCCACGTTGCAAAACACATGAGGCTAAAACGGAGTCCTATGATTATGTTGGGATCAATGTGCAAGTGTGTGATTGACATTAGTGATGCATACGTTTTTTTATATATTTTTAACATTGTCTTTTAGGTGATGTAACACAATGAATTTGTCTAAACAAGTTGACAAAAAGAAATAGAAAAGTCTTTTACCAAATTGCTGAAAAGACAAGTAGGATTAGAAGAAAAATGTGACTAAGTACTGTATCAACGTCCATGCAACTAGAGAGAATGAATTATGTGTGATAGAAAAAAGAAAAGTCTGGCAACAGTAAAAAAAAATAAGAATGAAAGAGTGGAAAAGTCTCAAGGGTTTGGGTGAAATTATTGGATGGATGTCATATTTATATATCTTATTGAAAAATCACATAAAATCCATCTTACAAAATAATCTATTGAAATGTATATGATTTTGAATACCAGAAGATTTTTTGTAAGTCGTTAAAAATCTCAATTCAATACTACCAAATTTTGTTACCCTTTTAAAAAACCCTGACAAGTCCTTATCGAATACCACATGACTTATTTGTATTATTAAAAAGTCTTGATTGAATACCACAAGACTTTTTTATCACAAAAAAAGTCTTATAATCCTTTAAAATCTCAATCCAATACACTCCTTTAAACTCATTGCCCTTTTGTTTTCACTAATGTGTGACTAGTCAATATCTTATACGAATATTTTTAAAATTTAAACCTACAAAATATAATTAAAATAGAAATATGTATAATTAAGTCAAATAAATAAAATAAAATAATTTATTCAGATTTAAAAAAGAAATTTCATTTTTAAAAAATTTAAAAATAATTTAAAATTTTAAGTAGTTGATTTTAAGACAAAAAAATTAATGTAAAAATGAAAGTTCAAAAGTAATTAATTTGAAAATGTTAACATTTGAAAAAAATCAAATAGTTTAACATAAGAGTTTAATAGATATACATTGTCAATATAAAAGATTTTACACTATTTATCAATTAGAAATTATCTTTGGTGTAACTTTTAGGATAATTATTATAAAAGTCAACAAACTTTACCATACATGATGATTTGTGATTGGATGATAATGTAAAAAAAATTACATTGTCAATGCATATCCCTTTTCTCTTAACATAAAAAGATTGTTTTTACTGACCTTTTAAGATAATTAAAGGTGGTAAAGTTTTTCTGACTACATTTTGACGTATTTACATTATTTTAAGATTAAATTACTAAATAGGCCTTAAACTATTTAAGAATTTTTATATAAGTCTCTAAATTAAAAAAAAAAATTGAATCCTTGATCATATAAATTTTTTAATCGAGTCTCTAAGATTTTTTAAACCTCTATAAATTGTTATTTTCTGACAATTTTAAGTCGTCATAAACTAATTTTACGTACATACTTTTTTTGTAAATCTAAATAAAAAAAATAGTTTAAGACCTATTTAAAAATTCTCAAATAATTCAAGCACCTAATTTGTAATTTAACCTTATTTTGATTAAGGTAGAACAGCTTTAGCCAATTTGTTTACACACTAAATGGAAACGTAAAAGAAAATATATAATTTAGAAGAAAAAAAATAACACATAAGTATTAAACAATGGTAAAATCACGCATCACAATGAAAAAAAAAGGTTAAATATAAGATATTTTTATATTTAAAAATGAAGATTTAAATTTATAATACTGGGTTGAATAACCATCAAAATCCACCTGAGTTTTTTTGGAAAAAGAATCGAATAAGTAAAGCAAATAATTTCATGGGAAGTTTACAGGAAAAAAAAACATTTTTAACGCTTTTATAATAAGATAAAAATTAGCTTTAAAAGATAAATTCTTATAAAAACTTTTTTAAAAATAGAATTTATATATTTTTTAGAAATCAATCTATATGCACTGTTAGTATAAATTTTTTTAACATAAATATATAATAAGATTTGATCATTTTGTCACATCAACTTATGTGGCAATTGATAAGGTAAATTGACGAAATTCTTATTGAAAGTATGTATAAAAATATTTTAAATTGAGAATATGCATAAAATAAGCTTTATTTTTTATGCAAGCCGCAGGTAAACGTTTATCAATTAAATAAAAGCAGCATTTTGACATGGGAGCTTTCTGACCATTATATACTTAATGAGCAAAAAACAAATCAGTGATTGAATCCATTGACAAATAGAACAGCAAATCCGAAAATACCTTCAATAATATTTCAGCAAGCAGACAAAGAAGCCCCCAAACTTTAGAACAAAGTAACAATTAATGAATTAAAGTAAGGTGTAGGTGCGCTAATCACTAATCTCTTCATTGTTTGGCACAAATATGTGCCAGTTCATCGTTCCTTTTGTGGATTTGGTTCAAAAGTCACAAATGCGTTCAGATTCCAAATTCAAGTTTCAACCACTAATCCACATTATTATTTGTATAATAAGTTGTACAACAAATTTTAGAATTAAGAGAGAAAAAGAGTAAAAAGAGAAAGAAGTGTAAAATAAAATAAATGATGTGACAAAAATAGATAAACACAAAAATAATATTATACAAAATTGTTGTATGAGATATCTTAATCCAAATTGATTCCTCTAATTCTCTTCAATGACAGATTCATGTTCATAGTACAATTTCTTGGATTCAAAAAGGGATGGACAAAAAATTAATGTTTGATTTGTGATTATAAATCGATTATCGGTTAGGTTGGTTTGATAATTAGTTGATTTTGCTTGTATGCAGTAGAATTTAATTGAATTTTTTACACAATCGTCTAATTATGAATGAATTGTCATATAATTAAAAATTATTTATTAATAATTATTTTAAAAGTTATATTTAAGAAATTTTCTAATTAATCAACACTCTAGAAATTTTTAACTAGCAAACAACGTATCAAAATTAAATTTCATAAAATATATAAAAATTATTATTTACTTAAATTAGAATCCTCCACTTGGAGAGTGAGAGTTTCTTTTTCAAAGGAGAAGTCGAACATCAGTACCAAAGAGTTTATAACAATTCATGCATACTGCTCAACCAACTGTGTTAAACCTATTGGTGAGAGTGAGAGTTTCACTCTCCCCACTCTCTCACTTAAGCATTCTCAACATTTTCTTTATTTACTTCTTGAAGGTGTATTTCACACACTATTTTTACAACTAGCCAAAAAAAATATCTCTCAACCATTTCAAACTACCATCCTTTTATCTTTATTTTTATACTTAATTTTCTTAATTGTCTATCTATTTAATTTTAAAAATGGCCTTATGTCACATTTAAGTTGTCTATTATAAATTCAAAATATAATTTATATATTCAAAAATATTTATTTATTATAATAATATAATTTACGTATTTAAAAATATTTATTTATTATTAATTTTAAATATATTGAAAATTTTCATCTTGTGCAACACGCAAACTAAAATACTAGTATATGTAATGTAAGAATCATTTTCCTAGGTTTGAACTTTAAAGAGTTCTTCTCAAAGGGTTAAATAAGTTTTTAGTCCCTATAAATATGCGATTTTTTGTTTTTAGTCCCTAAAAATTTTTTAAGCATTTTTCGTCCCTCGTTTATTTGCAATTAGCACTTTTAGTCCCTAACGTCAAATTGGGACTGTTAAATGCTTGACGTGTGTAACAAAGGACACGTCTGCCCTGCCACATGGACATCTAGGATGATGTGGCAGACACATGGATGTGCCACGTGACAATAACATATTTATAGGAATTAAAATGAGAACGTAGCATATTTACAAGGACTAAAATCAAAAAATATTTTATAAGAACTAAAATGAAAAAAAAATTGTGTATTTATAAGGATTAAAATGAGAAAATCGTTTATTTGTAAGGACCAAAAGCTTATTTAAATTTTAGACTAATTATCAATTAGTTTGCTTAAGTTTAAAAAATAAAATATATATTTTTTGAAAAATAAAAAACAAATATTATTTTATAAATTAAAAAATGTGAGTGAAGAGTATAAATAGTGATTAAAAGTAAAGAATTAATTATCAATTAGTTTGTTTTCATCATCAATCTTTTGCCTCACATTAATGTAACTTTTACCTTATGATTTGTCCACGTCACTTATCACATCTATCATTTTTTCTCTTTACTTTTTCTTTCTTCTTTCTATTCCTATCTTTCCTCCATATCACTTATACACATGTTAGCTAGGGCTATAGTATAGTTCTATTTCATACCATAGCCTTTTCTTTTTATCTATCCCCAATGGTCAATACCTTTAGGCCCACTGTATTGGATCTTGCCCTAAAGTAAGGAGGTATGGAGCACTTCGCCTTCCATATATTTCACTAGTAACATATCCTCATCTCAACTAAGCTTTGGTTTTCATTTCGTAAGATGTTAAGGAAAATACTTATCCGACACACATATAAATGTTGATTTATCTCAAAATTGTAATATATAATCATCAAAATAATATCTCATAATTAAACAATCAAATTTGTTAAACTCGTATTTTACAAAAATAAAAACAACTTAATAATGTAAGTATTTAAGGCTTATTTTTAAAATAAGTCAATTCCTTCCACGTATATGTGTCTAGCCTTTTAGTTCTTGATCTTGTTGTCACATACAACTTTTGGTGGCAATAATCATAAACCTTCATACAAACCAATTTAATTTTATTAAGGTTAAAATGTTTGTGGAAAAGTGAAAAAAAAATGAAAATGATTTTTGCATAAGTAGCTAATTAATAATCATATTCAAGCTCTCTTCGTATCTCATCATGATCAAATTCACAGTTTTTTATAGAGTATGCATAGAAGAATTAACCCTATATTTTTTAAAATTAAGCAAACTGATTAATAAATAATCTAAAGGTTAAATAATCTTTTACTCCCTGTAAATATACGATTTTTTCATTTTAGTCCCTATAAAATATTTTTTGTTTTTAGTTCCTATAAATATGCTATGTTCTCATTTTAATCCCTATACATATGTTACTACCACATGGCACATCCATGTGGTTGCCATGTCACCCTAAACACCCACATGGCATAGTTCACGTGTCCTCCACTGGACATGTCAGTATTTAATGGGCCCAATTTGACACTAGGGGACTAAAAGTGCATATTACAAATAAATGAGGGATGAAAAATGCTCAATTTTTTTTTTAAGGACTACAAACAAAAAATCACATATTTATAGGGACTAAAAACTTAATTAACCCTTTCTCAAATGTAACTATTCCAAAGTAATAAAGTATACTTGAGAAAATGAAGTATAATAATAACTATCTATAAACAAATAGCAGTTTTTTAATTTTAATGACTTCATAATTGATTTCATGCAAATATATGTTTTATTACAATATAAATTATTGATTTCACAATAAATAATTGTTGTTGTATTTTATTCTCTAAAATTTATTCTCATACTTCAAAGAAATTTAATCCGACAAGTGCTCTGAGTTTGAAAAACTTTGCCTAACTTAAACTATGACACCAACACTTCTTGCTAAGATGCTATCATTCTATGTACCAAAAAATAAACTTAATCCCAATTTCTCATCTTCTACTCACAATTCCTTTATCAAAAACTCATGAAGTTAATTTTAGTATTTCTTATATCGATAGACTTATTGTGATAATAAATAAAAAAGAAGTCAAATGTCATTGTAAAATTAAATTATAGTGAAAGTAAAATAGAACAACAACAAAGCTTTATCCCACTACATGAGATCAACTGCATGGATCACATGACATCATTTGGTTTGATTAAAAGGCCAAAGTTTCAACAATATTATTTACCATAAGATCCCCCTTTATCACTTGTTGCAACGTCCTTCTTGACCTCCCTTTCCTCTTCTGTATAGGACTAAAAATCTTACAATCTACTATTTTCACTCGTCTCATAAACGATCATAATCCTGGATAAAGGAGGAGAGTTGTGTTAGGTCTTCAACAACAAACATAAAACTAGCCAATATAACAACACATTGAAAGTAAAATATGAGTTTATTAAATTTGAAATGACTAAGTTTAGTAAATTTTTTACTACTAAGAAAGAAAAGTTTTACAAAAGTGAAAAAAAAATGTTTGGTAATAATTTTACTATAAAAAAAAGTTGTTATATGATTAAATGATGTTTTCACACACAAAAAAAAATCATGTACCCTTCTTGAGTTGGATCAAGTTTAGGGCTTAAACATCAAGCTCGATCTCTTAATCTGACCCCAAATGATTCCCAATATGATTATTTGCAACAAAGATTTAAGTATTTACGGTCGAATAATCAAGGACCCAACGAATATCCCATCTAACATTATTATGACGCCATAACCTAACACCCCATACCATAAAAGCCCGTGACCATAGTAAAAGCAAGGTAGGACACAACTTTAGACCAAGTAATATTGAACTTGGGGTTGACCTTGTGCTTAAAGCTCACCCTTAACTAAAACATTTTGGCACCCATTGTGGGACCACGGTAAAACTTTTTTCCAGTCACACACAAATCTCCAAATTTGTCTCTCTAGTGACCAAAATTAGAATTTCGTCACTTAACCTGACATGAATTCATAATTAGTTGTCTAACTTCCAAACACGACCTTGCCTGCTAGATGCTTCAATCTGGTGTTTCACGAAGTGGACACAATGCTAAACATCATTATTTCAAACTTAGAAGTTGCAAGGGAAGACTTTGTCATTTTTTATTTTTTTTTGCTTGTGGTTGAAAAGGTTAGAATTTTCTCTATGTATATGACATGCATTCATATTGGTATTATTATCTAAATGGTCAACAAACTCAAGGGGTGGAGTGAAGTGAGTTTAAAAAAAACGCAAATTTTTTTTATCAAGCACGTGAGGATACATTTTTTGAATTGAAGAATGATCAAACAACTAGAGGTAATTCAATTGATAACGATGATTAACTCCCTAATATTAAAATAAGGGCGTGGACGTATCCAAGGTAAGCAAAAATCACAATTAAATAAAGTGAACAAAATAAAAAAGTTGAATTAGAGAAAAATGCATCGAGATTTATCTTAATTTGGTCACCAATCACAAGTGACATATGTTTACTCCCCAAGTTGAGCTTGAGATTTTCTTCCACTACCTTTGTCATAATATTGTAGTGTTTTAGCCGCTCAATCCCCTAGGGATGCCTCACCCTGGAGCTTCTAAATGGATACCTCACCCTTTTTCACACACAAAAAATAGGTATTCTTTCTTGGTAGTGGGATTATCACAAATTTAAGCGTTACAATCTCACAAATGATTCAAAAAAGGCTCAAGAATTATTTTAGAAGGTTTTCAATAACTTATCTCTTATTGTCGCAACCAAGGTCACGACAGGACAACGAAAATGATATTTAAAAACAAAGGAGTCGCCACCATAATTATTAAGGGAAAACATGAAGAAATCCTAAAAAACGGTCTTGAACGTAGATAAGGATTCGAGAGTCAATTACGCATAGGAAATGTGTTAGCACCCCATGACATTTGTTATAAAAATGGTTATCATTTAACTTAATGTGTGAAAACATTAATTGTCTCGTCCTCTTTCTTTGAAAATATTAATCCTATCCATTATTATATTCTTTATTATTTATTTTCAAAGGAATCTTATTGTAAAAGGGATTATTATTATTATTATTTTATTTTTATTATTTTTGAAATCGACAAGAGTGGGCTCCTACTCCTATGTATCCTCTAGTGCAATGAGAAAATCAGACTCACATAATTCTTTAGGTGGAAAATCGTTTTGTGGGTTGATTTTTTTTAGTTATATATTTCTATTTTTTGTTATTTTGATTTTTTTAAGGATTATTAACATATTAAATCTTAAATATTATAGAGTATTATCCACAATATAGGCAGCCTAACAGATGAGGAATACTATTGCAAAAAAAAGTTATAGAAGATTTTGTGATATCCAAGTAGGGTCCTAGACCCAACATGATAAAACACTAAGTCTACATTCTTATTTTTATTAAAAAAGAAATATCAACTAACAATTTATTAATCAATTTTAAACTTTAGATAAAGTTTTTGTGATATTCAAGTGAGTCCTAGACCCAACATAAATAATCACTAAATCTATATTATTATTTTTACTAAAAAATGATTATCTTAGTCCTTAGATAAAATTTTGTAGTATTCAAGTGGACCCTAGGCCTAACATGAAAAATCATTAAGTCATTATTATTTATTTTTTACTATAAAAGAACAATTTATCACTTAACCATTTATTAATTAATCTTATATTAATGTAAGGCGAATGATTGTAGGTTCAATATTAATACTTATTTAATTTTTATTTCGTTTTTATTTAATCAGTATTTGAGAGCGATTAAAGAGATTTTGGTTACGTTAAATGGATTCAGCCTTTATTAAGGAAACTTTTATTAAGAAAATAAAGTATTATGTATTATATAGATTCTTCTTTTATTAAGGAAAAATATATTAAGGAAATAAAGTAATATATCTTAAACGGATTCAGCTTTTATTTATTTATTACTTTTTTTAAAAAAAATCAATTGCTAATAGCATTACTCAATAACGTTTAACTTTTAATGTTATACCCTTTGCATAAAAGACCTCAACTCACAAAAGAACTTTAACGAAAAGAAAAAGATATAAACGCTTAACAAAGAAAAGTTTTCGTCATGTTATATTATGCTAACAAAGTATTGTACTGAAGGTTATGCTTTCGGCTTTTGTTTATTTTTTAAATAAATGGGACCTAACTTAATAAATCAAGGAGGGGTTTAAAAAAAATGAAATGGGCCCAGCCCAATTACACAGAATTTTAAAAAAAGACATTGAACACCCAAGATCCAGCCCAAGGAAGTTAACGGATTCAGAGGAGCCCTCGCACAACAGATTGTGCTTCCTGCACTGTGTCTTTACCCCTGTGACTGCTGGATACAGCATGGTTCACCTTGCAGGCCAACCATGGCACTTGCGACTCCAACGAAGATGCGAAACGGTAAAGGCAGATATGAAACAGAGAACTACACAACTAACAACATGAATAAAGAATAGATGAACCACACGTTTCATCGCACATTGATAAAAGAGGTTATACCACTATAGCTTCTAACAAGAAGGAGAAAGCTCAGCAATGTGAGAATACTATAATAATAATATTAAATATTATATTATTAAAAAAATGTTATATATTTTTCAAACCTAATAATTTTATAAATATGTAGTTAAATTTAAAACAAAACCAAAAGATGATAAAAAAAAATTTAGATATATAAATAGTATATTAATAACATTAAATATTATAATATTATAAAAGTTAGATATATTTCAAAACTAATAATTTTATAAATATGTAGTTAAATTTATAAATATGTAATATATATTAGAATTATATATATATATATATATGTATATGTATATATCATATACATATGTATATATATACACATATACATATACATATGTATATATATACACATATACATATACATATATGTATATACATATACATATACATATGTATATGTATATATACATATATATATAATAATAATAATAATAATTTATCTCTTAGATTCTATCTTTAACTATTATTTTAAATAAATTATTATGAATTATTTCAAATTTAACTAAATATTTAAAAAATCATTTTTTTAATTATTATTGTTCATAAAATACATTATACAGTAACCAATCTGTATAGTAAAATAGACTTTAACCTGAGCATTAATAAGATATTTAATGCTATCAAATATTATTTAATGCTTTATTTATATATTTAAAATAATTATTAAATTAAAAGTATTTATTCCTAAATTTAATATAGATATATATACTTTAAAATTTCTTATATATATTATTATTTAAAAAATTAGTTTATAAAGTATTATTTAAAAGAGAATAATGTAAATATATATATATATATATATATATATATATATATATATATTTGTTGATAAATATATAAAATAATTTGTCTCTTAATTTCTATCCTTAACCATTATTTTAATAATTATTTAAATTTAATTAATATCTAAAATAATCCTTTTTAATTATTATCGTAAAGCATTATAAAGTAACCAAATTAAAAAAAAAATAGACTCATACATGATAATTTATTTCTTAATTTTTATTCATAATTATTATTTAAAACAAATTATTTTAAATTTAAATATGTGTGTATTAAATCTTTAACTTTAATTATTATTATTGTTCATAAAACATGCTTTAAAGCAATCAATTAAAAAAATAAAATAAATTTGAGCATAGGTATTAATATCATCTTTCTCTTTATATATATAAAAGAAAGATTGTTAGAGCAATTTTTCTTGCCTAAACTAGAGATATATAAGCCATTTCAAATTTTTTCATTTAGTTTAGTTATATTAGTCTTCCAAACTTTGTATTAAATTAAAATTATAAAAAACTATTTTTAGTGAGTGGGTTTTAAAAATTAAAGTTAAAAATAAAGTGAAAGGTTATCATTTATCCTTTAATGGATAATTAATTTTTTTCTAAAGTCCAATGTACCATTTTGAGTCTAATTAATCCTTTGATTTAGTTTCATAAAACTGAAAAAAAGCTTGAATCATTATCGTGCCTTTCCTTCTTATATATTCTTCCACTGAGGTTTACGATCGACTAGCAGGTGTATTCTTTCGTTCTTTGTCTTTTCATTTGTTTATCTTTCTTTTCTTGGTTTTGCAATTTTTTTCTCTCATTTTGCTCTTGCGGTTTGATAAAAAGAGAATTTTGCTTAATATGTCTTAATTAACTTGCAGCAATGAATCTTTTTGTGCAAATAAGAGAAAAAAGTCCCTACAGTGCATTATTCAATGAATTTAGCAAAGGATGAGAAGTGAAATTGAGAACCAACATTAGGTATATCATCTTATTTTGTATTTTTTATTATTTCTTTTGTTCTTTTTATGGGTATCACCTTTGTGTATTTTTTTTTCTTTTCTCATTTTACTGTTATGTTATTTATGTTTTGATTATTATTGTTCATGCTTTTCATATATGTTCTTATATTTTTCCAATTACTATTATATTATAAATAATGTATTTATTTTTAGTCTTTCTCATTTTGAGCAACAAAAAATCAATAATCTTATTTATACTTTATATCTTCAACTTACAATTTTTTTTGTGTTTAACAAGACATAAAAGAAGCATATTATTGCTACAACTTTACCGCTTATTCATTATTATTTTTTCTTATATTTTTTTATATAATTCATTTAACACAATTTAATGAATTTTATATAGTTAAATTATCTAATTAATTATTTTAATTTTTTCTACTTAATTCAATTACCTAATTATATGTTTATACATGTTATTTATGTACTTTATTATATACTTTGATGTTTATTAATTGTTCCAAATAAATTATGATATAAAAAATAATAAATTATTTTTATAAAATAAATTAATTATAAACTAATATTTGTCTAACCCTACAAGGTTTACTTTTGATAAAGAATTAAATTGATTACATTAATAATAACAATTACACAATCTTGATAATTAAAAGTTAATAATAATAACAATAATCATAAATAGACTCCTTTCAAATTCATAAGGATCAATTTTAATATTATAATCTTTTATTCTTATGGCTTTAAACCTATGTTTTGAAAACCGAACCGGATCGACCGGTCAGGCCAGAAAATTGGTCACCTGACCAGTTCAAATAAACCACAGAATAGGCCTGAAGAAAAATTGATCAAAGAATTGAGAAATCGGTCAAAAATAAGTAAAACCAGTCAAAATCGAGCCAAAAATCAATCCACAACAGGTTAATAAAAATGCTTAATACAACATTATTTTTTTTCTTAAAAAATAAAAAACAACCTAAAGTATTTATCATTTATTTTTATTTAAATATAAACTTGTTTTTATTAACAAATGTTGATGCGTATAGTTAAAACTTTGCTTAAGTATCATGACATATTTGATTTGCACTTTTGTAAGTATTGTAAATGTAAAGAACCTATAAAATTATGTTTTATTTTTAATTTTTAGTATTATAAAGTTATGATATTATGTTTTTTTAATGTTATTTTATGTATTATTTAATTGTTATTATTATTTTATTAATATCGGTTCAACCACGGTTAAACCATTAAACCTTAAACCAATATCTTAATCGGTTCAATAACCAGTTCGGTTTTAAAAACATTGTTTGAAACCTGAATAATAACAACAACAACAACAACGAATAGTAATAGTAGTAGTAGGTTTACTTAATTGTATTTCATAATTATTCCCTCACCTATATATAATATTTTGAAAATGACTATTAAATTGATGCAAAAGCATTACATGTATTTTTTAGGTAAATTATGTTAAATAGTATATTAAATTGATTAATTAAATAGTACCTAATTTACAACATTGGTTAAATTTAATGTATAATTAATATACATATAATAATAATAATAATTAAATATAATAATAAAGTTTTTTTATAATGGTCAATTATAAGACATTATATTTTTTATTCTCATAAATTCATATCTTAAATAATAATAAATACCCATTATATATCATAAATATAAAACAGTTGAAGAGTAGACAACATAGTGTAATTACTATTATGAATAACATTGTCTTTCTGAATTTACTTAGAATGAGAAAAAAATAGTAATATATGAACAATATTATGTAATAATATTAAAAAAATTAGTAACACACATGAATAATAATTTTTATAGATAAATAATCCTTGTAGTTGTTAAATTATAAGATATAAAGTTTGAAACATATAACAATTCTTATAGATACACAACTTTAAAAGTAGTAAGTAATGAAATTAAAATTAAATAACAACAATGATAATAATAACAACAACAACAACAACAATAATAATAGACAAATCTCATTACACTAATCAAGAGTGTTCAGTTTGTGTTGTGTTTAGGTTAACCAACTCAAATTTTTAACAATATCACATAATTAAAATTAATAACTTAAATAATTTAAAAAATCATTTAAAATAATTAACAGCTATATATATTTAATAAAAATCATACTATTTCAGCAAATTTAAAATAAATTTTAGTTTTTACAATAGATACATTTAAAATTATTAATTATAAACACACAAAAATCAAGTACATGTTAACATAATATCCATAATAACAAAAATGAACACTCAAATTTAAATACTTATATATTCATATTTTATTATGCTTACATTCATTATGAATTTATGCATTTCATATAAGTATTGTAGCACTTTCATTACTTGAAGAAAGAACAAATCATAACAAATTTCAACAGGCTTAATATTTTTGAATACAACATCTGCTCAATTAAAAATATAATTAATCATCTTCCTCAATTGTCATGTAATTATGTTTAATTTAATATTAAATATTTTAATTAAAAATTAATAATTTTATTTATGTACATATATATTTTTAAATAATAATAAATACAAATATAAAAAATATATAATTTAAACAAATCCATGCAACGCACGGGTTTAAAATCTAGTGTATTTGTATACGTAACTAACTTTAGGCACTTTTCAAAACTTAATAAAATATATAAATTGTTAGGAAAACAAAATTCTTCACACACAACAATGGGATCAAAGGATATAAGACACACACAACACCACAAATAAAAAATAGTGAAAGACACAATTTAATGTAGTTCAACACTTTTTGCCTACATCCACAATAACATCTTAATATTTATTTTCTATCTCAAATATTCATCCTATTATAAGTTTTTTAGACAAACTTGAAAAAACTCTTCCTTCTCATGACCCCATCTCACTTAGGGTAATGATCTCCTCTTTAAGTTAGGTGGTTCTTCTCGTCTAAAGAACCTCTATTTATAAATGTTGCATCATAATTTTAAAAAAGAAAACAAATAACTAAAATAAAATAATATCTTTATATCTAAACAATATCCTAAATATTAGATAATATCTTTAAATTTAAACAACATCTTAAAAATTTGAAATTGGAAATTTGAATTCTATTCTCAACAAAAATTAATGTAGCGATAAATAGCTTGATATATATAACTATCACATGTATTTTTAAATTTATCTAAGATATAAAAATTGAATTAAAGGGTTAAATAACAAAAAAAAGTCCTTTTTAAAATATATAATTAATTCGAGCATAACATTAAAAATATAATCTAAAAGAGAAAATTAAATAAACAAAAAAGAAGTTAAAAATGGCATATAGTATTGTATATGTAATGATAGATAAATTATAAGTCACTCTTAATAAAATATCTTTATTTGATTGACATATAAAGATAGATCAAATTTCACTCCTTGAAGTATATATTAACAAATATTAGAAACAAGCAATTTTCTATTTCCCTCTTTCACTCTTTGTCTCTTTACACACACATATAAGAAAACTAGTATTTTAGTCTGTGCATTGCACATAATAAATGTTTATTTTTTATAACTAAAATTTATAATAAATAAATATTTCTAAATATATAAATTATATTATAATTAAAATTTATAATAAATAAATATTTTAGAACATATAAATTATATTTTAGATTTATGATAAATATTTTATATTGTGATACAATATCAGTTTTAATTATTGAAATTTTTTAAAAAAATATTAAAATTCAAGTTAAAACCAAAGATATTGAAAATAAAAGACTAAAAGAGATAAGAGATTAATAAAAATCCTTAAAAACGTTCTCGTTGAAGAATGACAGCTAAAAACACTTTCGTTGAAAATATTTATTATAATTTATATAGAAAGAGAGGGATATCATATGTATGTTAGGATTGTATTTGAATTTTGAAGATAAAATACATATGTTCAAAATTGGTTTTTGATATTTAGTTACAACTTGTTAAATCGTTTAGTTGATATTAAAAGCATAAGAGTATACATATATATGTGTGGGGGGGGGGGGGGGTCTGTGTGTGTATTTGAAATTGGTTTCTGATATTCAGTTACAACTTATTAAACCATTCAATTGATATTAAAAGCATAAGAGGATATATAATATGCATATTAGGAGTGTATTTGAATTTTGAAGATAATATATATATATATATATATATATATTTAAAATTGGTTTCTGATATTTAGTTACAACTTGTTAAACCATTTAGTTGATATAAAAAGCATTCCACAAAATAAATATTTATTTTATATAACTTAAATTTATAATAAATAAATACTTTTGAATATGTAAATTATATTATAATTAAAATTTGTAATAAATAAATATTTTTGAATATATAAATTATATTTTAAATTTATAATAAATAATTATTGTAATATACTGTTAATTTTTATTTATTGATATTTTTTAAAAAATATTAAAATTTAATTTAGAACTAAAGATATTGAAAATGATAGATTAAAAAGATAACAGGTTAAAAAATTCCTAAAAACGCTCTCCTTGAAAAGTAACAGATAAAAACACTCTCATTGAAAAATAGTAGCTAAAAACGCTCTCGTTTAAGGTAGCTATTCTTATTTAATATATATGGTGGATAATTAAATTGTACTAGTATAGCTTACACAAACTATTACATTATCAGTAACTTCATATAAAATATGAGTTTTAACAATTTAACCGTTGAATTATATTATAAATTTCTTAATTGTTTGTGTCAAATTTTATCAAATTAAACAATAATAAAAACGTAATCAAATTATTCATATTTTTGTATACTTTTAAAATATATATTATGTCAATTTTTGATGTATATAAATGTGGTATCAATTAATTTTAGATCAATGTAAAAATTTATATATGTCGTCCATGGTAAAACTTTCAATCTAATTGTGAGTTTTAGGATAAAATTATCTACTTAAAGGTTATTGAATAATGAAATAGTTAGTATAAATTGCACTAATGTAATTTGATCCTATATATATATATATCTTCTCTTTATATAAATTAGAATAACTATCTTGAACGAGAGTGTTTTTAGTTGTTATTATTTAACGAGAGCGTTTTTAGTTGTCATTTTTCAACGAGAGTGTTTTTAGAAATTTTTAACCTCTTATCTCTTTCAATATATCATTTTCAATATCTTTAGTTCTAAATTGAATTTCAATATTTTTTTAAAAGAAAACATCAATAATTAAAAATTAACATTATATTCTAATAATTGTTTATTATAAATTTACAATATAATTTATATTTTCAAAAATATTTGTTTATTATAAATTTTAATTATAATTTAATTTATATATTTATAAGTATTTATTTATTATAAATTTAAATTATATAAAATAAATATTTATTCTTTAAAATACTAGTGTGTGTGTGTGTGTGTGTATAGAGAGAGAGAGAGAGAGTATCAAATGAGAATTCTTCTTATTGTGAAAAGTGATAACTATGAATATAGACCATCAAATCATATTTGAATTGTCAAAATTAAAAGAAAAATGTACATAACTTTTTTCAAATAATCATATAACCATTAACTAACTTTTAATCATGACCATCCATACATGGTTAATCGTTGTATGTCTCATAATTATACTTTTCATTTTTCAAATAAAAAGAGTCCTCACTTGGCACATCTTATGTATATATGTTAAGACAAATGACAATTTTAGAACCCTCAAATGTTTTGATAGTAACAAACAATTAAAAAAATAATTTCAAACAATCCTTTGGTTACTCAAATATCTTATGCTAGCTATCGTCTAATCTTTTTGCTCGTATATCGTCTTTAATTGTGTTTCAAAGTTTCACTAGTTAACTTCTCTCAGATGATGTTCTAATGATCTGCACACTAGTCAGCTATAAAAGCGTAAACAATCTTGAAACAAATGAAGTTTACACACCTAATCTCGAGAGAAAGTTTACTTTACACATAAAAGAAGGAATATGCATGCGGATGTCAGAACGAAAGGCAGATATGTCCACTTTTACCATATAGAGTACGAGAATGGTAAAGATAAGCAGACTGCTTTATCTTATCAATATGACAAGTTGGTGAAAGGCATTAAATGCTCCAACGACTCTTTTCACTAGACGAAGGCTGTTCCCGTAAACACTCACAACGGATACTTTTTAGAGAAGCCTATAAATAGAAGAAGAGACCTCAATCTTAAAGTTAGTTAGTTGGTTCGCTATTTCAAATCTCTATCTATCAAGCTTTGATATTGTGATAATCATAAAACTCAGTTTGTAAAACTTTATTTGTTCTTCATTGTATATTCGTTTGTTGGACGTTAAACTCAGTAAGGTAACTCACGTTCAATCTTTTTCTAAGAAATTGGTAAAAGCCTAAAGAGGCTTTGTTTTAAAGAATATTTGGGTTGTTGCTTGGAGAGACAAGTAAAAGACTACTTGGGTTAAGTCTGAAGAGGCTTGTTGAAAGAATACTTGTAACTTGGTTTAGTTAGTGGAACTTGGTTGTTACCAAGAATTGGACGTAGTCTCTGGGGTGAGACAAACCAGTATATTTCCTGTGTGCATTTCTGATTCATTTTTCAAGCATCCGTTTTCTTTTCAAAACACTTTTGAAAAAGGTTTTTTTTATTCCTTCAGACGATATGTCGTTGAAAAAGAGTTTTGGAGAAAATTTTCTATAACACAATTTAACCCCCCTTCTTGTGTTATCTTTGTGTTCTACAATATATGGAAAGAATATATCGATATAACTTACATGAATTATTACACTATTCAATATATTTTAATTAGATAATTTTATCTCAAAACCCACTGATGGGACACTGACAAGTGTATCGAATCGTTGCAAGTAATATTATAACGGGTTAAGTTCGAGTGTCATTATTAGGAATCAAAGGGTGATTCACAATTTACCAAATGTAATTCTAATAGGAACTAAGAAAGAAAATTTATGATTGATTTATCTAAAGAAAAATAAGAATTAAAAAAAAAAAAAGATTTTATTTTGCTTTTTTGGGGCTTTCTATTATTAAAATGCCAAGATACAATAATTACGCAAGAATGCAAAGAAAATTAGTTTAATGCAATTGAGGAAAATATTGGCATTAAGGTTCATTCTATATATCCTAGAATTTATAATTTAGGTTTTTAATTCAATTTTATTTCTCTATTTACCAGTTTATTAATTTATTTAAATTCTAATTTATTGGACAATTAAACATTTACCCTTAATTAACAACCCTAATTCAATGGGTAAAATTATATAGGAATAAGCATTAAGATTAGAAATTATTAACAGTAGTGAGTATCCAATGCTATTCTTAGCCTAAAGAATTATTAAATTTGTATCTCACAGACATTTATAGAGCAAATTCCCATTCTTTAAATAGATCAAAAATCTTCCTAAGGGTGATCAAGTCTTAAAAATCATTAATGAAAGATAATACAAACACAAAGATAAGATAAACAAAATTTCATCAAAATTCCAAGATCAAAGATCCATGTATTACATAGAAATCCTCCTAACCAAGGACAGATAGAAGGGGGGAGGGGGGTGGCGCAAGCAGGGGCCTTGGCCCCCTCTTCTTTCACTTCTTAAGAACTATATATATTATGTCTTGGGACTAATTATTCGTGTTTTAATTATTATAATTGAGAGATCATTTTTAACTACAAAGATGGTGAAAACTAGGCTTACAAAGAACAATAGTCACAACTTAAATAACAATATAATGTATTTAATTATTATAATTTAATGTTTATTTAATATTTATTATTTTTTTGGCCCTCCATTTAATTCTCCTTTTTGGATTTTTCCCCACTCTTAACCCCAACAAAAGGGGGTTTAGCTAGACATAAAAAGACTAAGAACAATAGAGAGTAAAGAGGAAGAGAGATTGAACTCCATGGATGCTTGAAAAAGACATGAGTTTCCATCCTTATTGTCCTCCTTGTGCCCATAAAGCTTCTTGAGAGAGAGAATCCTTGATGATGACAGCTTAAGAGGGTAGAATAGAAAGTGATACCCTAATCTTTGATTTATCCTCCTTTTTATTCCTGGGGCCTAGTAGCTTATACTCAAGGAAAGACTCAAAGCTCTTTTTAGTCTTCCTTTGATTTCCAAAAAATATAAACAAAATAAAAATAAGAAAATAAATAAAATTACACTACAAATTTAAAAAATGAGAGTAGATAACATTTTCCACTCTAAAATTCTAAAATTCATCTATTTGAGGATAAAATAAGTTAAAATTGTAATAAGTAGCTTAAATTCTCCTATAAATAATAGGAAAAATTAGGTAATCGAAGGGATTATTACCTATTGTTGGATTAAAAGTTCATTTCACATAGATTATATTTACAAAATTCTATATTAATATAAAATTATTTGATACCTTATTCACATATACCAAAATTGACATAATATATACATTCAAAACATACAAAAAATTTGAATCATTTGATTTATCTTATTATTGTTGTTTAATTTTCACAAAATTTGACATAATTATAATTTAATAGTTGAATCAATAAAAATCACGTTCTATATAAAGTTATTAATAATGTAATGATTTTGAAATAAACAAAATATACACAAGAAGGGAGTTGTGCAACACCACTACTTTTGCCTTTTAAACGGTTTTCTTAATTATTCTATGTTTATTTTTGGAAAACCAAATGTCAATCTCAAAAAATTTGATCCCTACAATTATGTTTGCATTAGAAAGTAGTATTTAGTTTAGATTTTAATAATTTTTGGAGAACAAAACTCAGAAATTGATAAAATGACTGTTTCGTTTCTAAAAAGTCAAATAATAGAATTAATAAAAAAAATAGTTAGAAGTGTTTAAAAATTGGTTTTAAGTCATTAATGTACTTATAATAATTAATAATAATTTTATAAATTTTCAGAAATTTATTGAGATAAATTTTGTAAAATGACAAAAATACCCCTAGTTGACTATAGAAACCAACTAGAGACTTTTTGACCTCAAAATGTTTTGAAAATTTTATATTGAGTATATTTCATTATAAAAATTTTATTTTGAAAAAAAAATAGTGAAAAATATAACAACCCTATGTTAATTTTTTAATCGTTTTTCTAATATTTGACAATGTAATTCTGAAAAATCAGAATGGAATTTCAAAATTCTGATTCGTACCATTTTGCTTAGAATTTAAAAGCTATTTAATCATGATTTTTAATAAATTTTTCGAGCCGGAGCTCGGAAAAATTAGAAAATGATGGTTTTGTTCCTATTTCTCAACATTGAGGATCGACATGAGAAAAATATTTAATTGACATTAAAATGTCAATTTGTGCATGGAATAATGTCATATATATTAAAATATAATTTTGAAGTTTTTTTGGGAATTTTGTGGAATTCTTATGTAAAATGACCAAAATGCCCCTAAGTGTTTGTTAAGCTTAACCAGTATTGGTTTGACATCCAGAAAGGGTGAAAATGGTATTTTTAGTTTATTTATGGGTAAAGTATTTAATTTTATAATTTTCATAAAAATTTTGGTATTTATTGAATTAGAATGGAATTTTTATGATTTTCTAGCTTAAAAATGCAAAATAAATACATATAATTTGAAATAAATTAATAAAAATTAAAATTTATTATTAGAAATTTATTTTTGATGAAAAATAATGTATTTGTCCATTTTTTCATTAAAATGTATTATTTTGATTTTAAAAGCTAATTTTCAAGTTTAGGCGTTTTTATCGATACCGATTAATTAACCTATAGATAAAATTTGGCACATGGGAGCTTGGGACAGCTGGTGGAGCACGTCCCCAACTCTAAAATAGGTGATTCACCACCTATTTGGGTTATGTGTCCTTAATATTAATTAAAAAGAAATTAAAAATAAGTTTTATTGTATCATCGCTTATGTCATTTAGGAGACACCTAACCCACCCTTCTCCTCTATAAATACCCATGCTTCTCAGTCATTCTTCACACATCCTCCTCTCTCTCAAGCTTTCAAATTCTTAAAGAGCTTCTCTCTCTAGAAATTTTTTTCTTTTACTTTGTTCTTATGCTAAAATTTTACTAGTTTTCCAACAACTAGTAAAGTTCTCTTCCTAGGAGCTTTGCATCAACAATTCCATTCTCTTCATCAACCACCTTAGAGGTAATGGGGGGAGTGGGGTTGGTTCTAAATTGTTGTCACTTTGCATGTGAGTAGGAAGAGTTTTCCCTAAACCCGTTTAGACATAATTTCAATTATTATTATCATTATATTATATTTGATGTTAAACTTTAATTTTTATCAAGTTGTTACTCTGCACAAATTTAAATTATTAAATTATAATTTCTAAGTTGTTATTCTGCTCAAATTTAGATTATTAAATTATAATTGCTAAGCTGTTACTCTGCTTAACTTTGGAAAATTAAATGCACTTGCTAAGTTGTTACTTTGCTTAAATTTAGAAAATTAAAATGTATTTATTTAATTGTTATTCTGTCAAAATTTTGGTAATTAAATTATAATTACGATGTCGTTATTTTGCTAAAATTTTATATGATTACTAAATTGTTATTCTGTTAAAATTTTGGTATTGTGCAGTTTCTGCAAAATAAGACATAAATGTTGATTGTACTGGTGCTCAAATTAAATGAGACCAGGAAAACCTCTGCTTGAGAATCTAGGAATTAATGGTTTAGTGAGTAATGTAAAGAAAGTGACATGTAGTGGCATGACACCCTGCTAGGGAAGTTACAGTTTGGTACGTTGAGAAATGAAAGGTAGGGACCCACTTGCAGAGATCTTGAGGGTAGGCATCGAGTGGTGAAGGTTCCAATGGCCAAGGTAGCACCCTTAAGCTGGGATATTCGCCTGACCAAACTTGATAACCCTGACAACTGCTCAACATTCCAGGATTGGTTTGAGAGTATACCTCTATAAATGGATATCCTGATCGTTATTTTCCTCAATGATAATGAGGACTGTACCACGTGATGATGTTGAGAGAGGTATATGTACTCCCAGTCGCTTCTCAGGTTCTGTTGAGAACCATTACCCACTAATGGGAAGTATGGATCCATATCAAGTCAAGGATAGTTTGATACAACTTAAAATAAACCTTAGGTTTCCTTCTATTGTTAGCTGTGTTTTATCTTTGTTTTATGGTAGATTTCCTACCATACATGTAAAACTAACTTTAGAACAAATTACCTCACTCCATTGTTTTTCTTCCTTGTATGATTGATCGCAATTATTGAAGATGACGACAATGTATAATGATGCTGAAGATGAGTCCAGAGATACTTTTCTAGATTTATAGACCTAGTTTATAATATTTTCCTTAAGGGATATGGTAGATAAATTCTACTATATACAGGATCTTTTTGATGTATACATTGGGCTAGGTAGTATATGTCTTTTGATGTACTTTTGTTTTCTTTTTGATTGTTATGTATTACTCAAACCATGATGTACAGTTTAGATATATATATATATATACAGTTTTTATCATTTTGCTTCTATTTCCAAATTCTGTTAAATTTAGAAAATTTCTATTATAAAATAAAAAAAAAAAATTTACTCATATTTTCATCAACTTAATTTAATAATTAAATTAATATGAATTATATTTAAAAATTAAAGGAGTATTATAAGTTGAATTGTGTTTATATAAATTTGAAAGCTTTTTTCAGAAAGAAGTTTAAGAGAGGTATGATAAAGAAAACTTCCTTTGTAAATGGAAAACAGAAATGTAAAGGGAGAAAGGTTTAGAAGAATCACACAAAAGAATTTATCATAATTCACTCTTCAATTAAGAGCTATGTTCAGTCCGTTCACTTGAAGGATTTTTCACTAACAACAACAACTACTTACAAGTATTATTTATGCCTCTTCATGCTTACACCAACATAAGCTTAATACAAGGTTGCACACACAAGTATTTTTTGTCACTAAGCCTCTTCAAGCTTTCTCAAAAACAAATAAAGTTTGAACAAGTAAATTGCGTAGGTGAGAATATGAAACTATGTTTAAGAAATATATTCCAAATTATAAAAAAATACATATAATTAGTTTAAGTAAAATGTATAAAAAATAAAAAATTTCAATGTATTTTTTAATTATTAAAATTAAAATTAAGTATCTTATTTTTAAATTTCATAATAAGATTGTAGAAAATACTTAAGGTGATATTGATTTATATAGATTGATAAAGAAAAAAATTATAATTATTTAAAAAAAAAAACTGTTGCCAAAATCAGTTTGAAACCATTTTTATTTAATTATTTTTTTTTATATTTTTTCTTGAATCTTTGGTTTTTAACCGAACCAAATAAGATCATGTGATCCGTGTAGCCGACCTCACCTAGTGGGATAAGACTTTGTTTTGTTATTTTATATATTTTATTCTTCTCAATTCATATAAATTAATGTATCATTACATCTTTATTCTTTAATATTTTTCTATTAATTTTTAATTAGAAAAAAATTAGAATGAAAGACTTAATTTCATAAGTAACAAAATAAGAAAATAAATATGAATAATTACAATCAGAAAAATTAAAATCACTCATAAATTAAAATATATGAACTTAAAGTATAATTACATTAAAATAAATTAAATAACCCAAATCGGGACATGAAACATTCAAATATTTTATACATTAACAAATATCTGATTCAGTATCATCTGATTCATGGCATCAGTTATTCATATTACTCCCCACATTTCAAAATACTAATCAGTTTAAGAAAAATATGTATTTTATTTTATTTTTTGACGCCTTTAATCATTTTAAGAAAAACTAATATTCCATAATAAAAATAGTAACATAGTGGGGGCATGCAAAGGTAAGAATTCTTTTTTCCTCTTTGTCTATGTGCAAAGGTACGGCTTAAATGGGTATTTTATCATTATATAGTTTGAGCACCTCATCTCAAGAAAAGGCATTGCGTGTATGAAAGTTTTCTTTGATCTGCTATCCCCCCAAAACCAGGTTTTTTTTAGTGGTAAGAATATCCTTTAACAAAAGATAACGTTAAGTAAGTTGCATTTTTTGTGGGGGTAGACTCTTAGAGTGCAATTTGAGCAAAGGGCAAGCATCGTGATTCTTGAGATCCTTAAACCTTAATTGTCCTTGCACAGGATACAAGTGCCCCCAAAGTCAGCTATCCCATGTGAAAAAATTCGTCAAACACGCCGAAGTTGGGAGTATGCTTTCATTCCCAAATTTCAAATTTAACTCCGCCACGTGACACGCCCCTTGTTTATTTTGTCCACTTTTCTTCCTTGCTCCGTTGCCCAAGTTGCTAACCAGGTTTTACCATTGGCTGTTACAATTAAGACCAACGAACTGGTTTAGATGACCGCTATTGGTCACACTTCCTTACACTCCTAAAATTATTCGTCCAATTGGAATACCACACTTAATTTAGTGTTTTAACCAATTCAGTAATCAGTGGCATGGCATCTGAATTAGTAGGAAAAAAAAATGTGGAATATTAATTAATACCAACAAGCCCCCCAGAACGGAAATTACACAACCAAACGTCACCTAAATCAAAGGACTTAGTTGGTATTGGATATCAAACAAACAGGGAAAGCCCATCAAATAGCCCATGCTTGTTAGAAAGTGACACGTTATTATATCGCATAAACTAAACCATCGATTACTCTCTACTCAAAGTGAAGCTCCCAAATATAAATTAGCGAAATAAATGAATTTGTGATTCAATTTCAGTTTCCTTTTAATCACCACCTGGTTCGAGATTTGAAGCAGATCCAAATGCATTGAATGCCGATTACCTGAAATTCCGCCAGATCTCCCTCTTCTCTTCCGCACTCTTGAAAAACCGAACAAATTACGCACCAGCGCTAGGGTTAGGGTTAGGGTTGGGGGTTCGAAGTTCCAACCAGAAAAACAATGGCGGTCTCGGACGGCGTGGTGAAGAAAATCGTGCTCTCGTACACGTATGTGGCGATATGGATCTTCCTGAGCTTCACGGTGATCGTGTACAACAAGTACATTCTGGATCGGAAGATGTACAACTGGCCGTACCCGATCTCGCTCACCATGATCCACATGGCGTTCTGCTCCTCCCTCGCGTACCTCCTCGTTCGCGTCTTGAAGCTCGTGGAACCCGTTTCAATGTCTCGCGATCTCTACCTCAAATCCGTGGTTCCCATCGGTGCTCTCTATTCCCTTTCCCTCTGGTTCTCTAATTCCGCATATATATACCTCTCTGTGTCCTTCATTCAGATGCTGAAGGCTCTCATGCCTGTCGCTGTTTATTCCATTGGGGTCTTGTTCAAGAAAGAGACCTTCAAGAACGAGACCATGGCGAACATGGTTTCTATCTCGCTCGGTGTCGCAATTGCTGCTTACGGCGAAGCTAAATTCGATTCGTGGGGTGTTACCCTGCAGCTTCTCGCGGTTGCGTTTGAGGCCACTCGGTTGGTTCTGATTCAGATTCTGCTTAATTCGAAGGGGATTTCCTTGAACCCTATTACCTCGCTTTACTATATTGCCCCCTGTTGTTTGGTGTTCCTCTCTGTGCCGTGGATCATCATGGAGTACCCTTCGTTGAGGGACAACTCCAGCTTCCATTTGGATTTCGCGATTTTCGGGACGAACTCCGCTTGCGCTTTTGCGCTGAACCTTGCGGTGTTCTTGCTGGTGGGGAAGACCTCGGCGTTGACCATGAATGTTGCTGGGGTGGTGAAGGATTGGCTCTTGATTGCGTTCTCTTGGTCGGTGATAAAGGACACCGTGACGCCGGTTAATTTGATTGGTTATGGGTTGGCGTTTTTGGGGGTTGCGTATTATAATCATTGTAAGTTGCAGGCTCTGAAGGCTTCGGAGGCGCAGAAGAAGGCTCAGCAGGGTGATGAAGAGGCTGGGAGGTTGTTGGAACAGAAGGATGGGGAAGGGACTGGGAGGAAGAACGACAGCCAGAACTGATTCAACTGCTGATCGAATTTTTGGTCACTGTGCTTCCATAATGTTGGATGAGGCAGGTTTTGTTTTTGGCTTTGTTCTGTAATGTACTGCTATTAGCTAATTATTATCATCGTCATTATTATTGTTATTGTTATGTATTATCGTTATCATTATTATATTATTCATATGTTACTGCTCCCCGTTTAATTTTCATACCTTTCCTTGGTTGCCTTAGTTGTGTATTGGGAGCTGAGATGGACGTTTGTCTTTGTCCCTTATATTACTGATTCGGTGATTCATGTTTATGGCTAGGGAATCAAATTGCATTATGATTTATGAATGTTCCGCAAGTTCATTGTTGAATAGCGAAGTGATGGTTGTTGTGTCTAAGTTTGCAGTTGTGCTTCTGGCTTTCGCTTCATTCTTTTTGTTCTGTCGGGATCAAGGTTGCTCTGCAATTCAGATAGAGCATTTGATGTGATACTATTTGTCCCTGGCATTTTGTTTTTGGGAGAAAGGAAAGATTTCTACGTCACCGTATGTTTGTAACATTGAACAATTCCTCTGTTTTAATTTTAACTCCACTCCCCTGAAATGCCTTTTTTCCTCGGATCGAAAATCCATTATTAATAGTGGTCAGTGGAGAAATTTTAGTGTGTTCATCCCCTGAGCTACACGACTTTAGTTTAGGCACTACTTTAGGCATGATCATTACTCGTTTCTTTTAGAACTACTATTTACGTTGTTTCCTATCAAATCTTCACTTTCCAAGATTGGAACACCCCCCAAAACAAGAGGATGGACCTACTTGTTTCATAGTGGTTTGTTTTTTTCATCACGTTTTTTCATACTGTTTTGTTGGATTTGCTTTGCTCATTCGAACCTTTACTGGACTTGTGTGAGATTAATTCTTACGCATTATGTGTGATTTTTGCTATCTGAGCTGATTGGTTGTGAGTTGTAGCCGTACATGAGCAATTGCCTAATTCATTTCCTCACACATTTCAAGCTACCACTTTTGGTTGGTTGTGGTTGCTGCCAGTTCTTGGCTTGTTGTTTGGAACGTGATATGTTGTTTCGGAGAGTACGTGTTAGTTCTGCAATTTGCTTAAAGCGGCATCTATATCTTGCTGAACTTTGTGACTTTCATTGTCGTTGTTGAACAAAAAACAAGGACAATGTAAATAATCATGCCACAAGTTTCCAAGAGATTTAGAGCCTGTTTGGATTACGACGGATTGGGTCCCTCAAACTTATTTTTATTTTACTAAACTCAGTTTGTTGTTATGTTTGAATGTCTCTCAAAATAATTTTAAAAACTCAGTTTGTCACTAAATTAAGTTGCCACAAGTTTCCAAGTGATTTAGAACATGTTTGGATTATTGTTTTGGGTCTTTTAAACTTATTTTTATCTTACTAAACTCAGTTTGTTGTTATATTTGGATGTCTCTCAAAGTAATTTTGAAAAATCAGTTTGTTACCAAATTGAGTTTGCATTAAAGAAACATAAGGGTTATTTTTGAAAACTCATTTTTTTATTACTAGTATTTATACAAGTGGAGTGTCAAATAAAAGTATTTTTGATTAATATTATTTAAACAAATTTTACTTGTCAGTATATTTTTGAACAAATAATATCCAAGCATAAATTACATTAGAGTAAATTTATTTATTTTATCAAATTTGAATTTACAACATAATGTTGATTTAAACTTATATTTGTAAACTTTAAACTTCAAGTATACAACGTTTGATCAATCAAAATTACCCTGCAACATTGGTTATGTATCTTTTGTTGGCTAAGTGGTAAATATTAGACCGACCAAGTACAAATGCTGAGATTTGGTTTATAAAAAATGAAACCATCATAATTAACAAGGTTAGTCTAATGGTGCTGCTGACATTGATCGCCAAGGTTTGATATTTGATGTGAGGTGCCTTCTGAGATTGTTTGGAAAATCAGAAATGAAGGCGAGAGGTATGCCCAACAACAAATGAAAATCTAAGTGCATTTATTTCAACTGAACTTTCTGGGAAAACTTTTAAAAACAAAATTTAAGTATGTCTTTAAATTTAAATGTTATTAAACATCTACTTAGTGTAGATTAGAGGTGGTAAAATGAGCTATCTGGTTTGATGCGGTTTGGCTCAATGTGAGGTGTGGGCTATAACAGGTTGGATCAAAAAGCCCAGTTTCCATTCAGGTTTTAAATGAGGCTCAAGTTTGTTAAAAGTCCAGTTTTGTAGGCTAAGCTTGAGTCAGGCTAAAAATGTTCGAATTTAATTTAGGTTTAAATAAGTACTACATTTCATTGGACAAGTTCAGCTTGGTTGGCCTGGCTCATGCCAGCTCTAGTGTAGATGTTCAATGTGTACACACGCACACTATTACTATGGGTTGGGGCATCAGCCTGATAACATCCTCTCTCAGTGAGTAAGCATTGGTTCTCCCAACTTACAAATCAAGTTTAGTCCAACGAGTTTATAAGCTGATTTATTGGCCTCTCTAAATGCTTTAAAGTATTAGTATTCTAGCCTGTGTATTGTACGAGTCAAATTCAATACGTAAATTTTATGATTATAAGTTTTTATTATAAAAAAGTAAAAAATTATTCATACCATTTAATAAATTTGCTTATAGAAAAATAGTAAATATATATGAATATAAAATTGTCAACATAATAAATTAAAAAAAAAATAATAATCTCAATTTTTGCAACTCTATTTAATGATAACAGTAAAGTGGGAGAAATTTAAATATAGAAACAATAGTTTGTTATTTACATAATAGGGGAAAGAATAATGATAATCTCCAAGAAACTGAAAATAAATTTATCCCCACAAAATCGTAGATGAGAGAGACAAGATGTTTTTTTTTGTTTTTTTTTTAAGAATAGGCAAGATAGTTAAAATGAGGCAGAGGTAAAAGAATTTAATTCAGATAAGAGATAAAAGAATTTAAACCAATATGCAAGTTAGAAGAGGTAAGAATAATTTATTCTCATGAATCAGATAAATCCTCATGAAATCAGATATGAGATGGACAAATTAATTTAAATTAGGAAAAAGATGAATGAATGGGGAAGAAGAGATGAAGGAATAAGATAGAAGATAAATAAATTTAAATCAAGATATAAAAGGAAGAAAAATCTTACAAGAAGAATTTAAAAACGAATAATATTTGTGTAGGAGAGAATATCGTTCACTTTTGCTTGAGAAAAAAAAAATAAACAAAATCGAATATAAGAAGTTAGAAAATAAAACTCTCACAAGCTAGATAACTATTATATATATATATATATAATATATAAAGAGGATAAAGTAATAGATATTTCAATAATTTCTACTTTAAAAAGGAACACTACTTAAGCATTCAAATTGCAATCTCATTATTTAAAAAACAAACAAAATTATTAAAAAAAAAAAACCTATATCAAAGTGATGATGAATGCAAGAATGATTTTAGGAAGTGAGAAAACTTTCACTGCCCTCTTTTATAGCCATTGTTTTTATAATAATTATTTAAAAAGTCATCCTTAAAATAATTTTTAATTTACTAATACTTAAAAAATTTTTTTACTAACAATATATGAATTAAACTCAAATAAATAAATTGTCACATTTGTGCACATTTATTTTTTAATTATTCTATAAAATATAATTCACTTAAACATTTTTGTTATGCTGTATGAATTAAATTAAAGAGATATAAGCTTGATTCCAAAAACAAAAAAGATAGAAGCTTAATTTTTTTTTTTATAATCAATGATATTATTCTCATCCTATATAACACTATGATTTATAGCAAAACTAAGTGTTTTGATGTGGTTAAGTGTCTTCTTTGCATATAAAATAATAGTGGAGTAATACAAATTCTATTCATCCATGATTTGTGTGTCCAACTAATCCAAAAGGGAATCAAATTAAAATATAAATTTAAGCAAATGGTTTCTTAACACAAGAATTAAACTAATACTTATTAATATTTACTATCAACACACACACACACACACACACACACACACACACACACACACACACATATATATATATATATATATATATATTATGTATGCGAATATCTCTCGAGTGTTATAACATAATAGCTAAGATTAGCAAGAATAGAAATGATTTATTTCACAAGGTAAACAAATATTCAAAGGATTGAGAGAAAGATTTTGTAGCCAACAACTTAATTTCTTTTTTGGTATTCGATTTACTTGAATCCATAGAAAAGTGTAGCTGGTCAACCATCTTAAAATAATAAAAAATAAAAACTTATGTAGTACAACAACCATAATCTTAAAAATATCAAAATTACATGATCATGAAATTTAAAAGAAAATCAAAAATAGAGAAAGGATAGAGCATTGTATCGGTCACTCACAGCTCTTCAAAAATCAAATTAGGGCTTAATGATACCTTAATTTTATAAGCAATAGTTGAAGATAATAAAAAAAAAAATAAAGAAATAAAGAAAATCAAAATCCATATCAAAGTGACAACTAAAGCAAGAAAAAATTCTAGGAAGTGGAAGATGTGAGAAAAGTCTTTTAGTACCCTATTTTTATAGCCAATCATATTCCTAAAATTACTATCTCTCATTTAAAATTTCAACAGTTTGAGAGATAAAGATTGAGGAAGATAAAAATTGAGGGTTTGTTTTGATCTTGGGAGGAGAGTTGATAAATAAGAAGAATATGAATAGATGAACATAGATAGATGATGGATTACAAAAATAATTTTATAGGCAATGATTTAAAATAAGAAAATAGAGTAATAGATGAAAGAAGATAAGCCAAGAATATGAAAAATATTAGAGAATATGATATGAAATTTTCTATTGCTGATTTTGTTGAAAAAGGGAGAGGAATCGATTAAGAAGAAAAAGAAAAAATAAAAATAGAAACATTGTAATGTGAGAAAGTGAATTGCACCACTTCACTACAAAAGAATATGCTAATGAAAATAAATGAGAGAGAGAATGAGGAGAGTGAGCTTTTCTGATAATAAATAGAGGTTCTTATTTAATATATAGTATGAATAACTGTAATGCTTCCTAGCGTAGTTGTCCCCTTTTGGGCCATACTTGAAACTGCATTAGCTTTTTGTCGCGAATCAATGTGGTATGGCATGTGTAAGCCTATCTATTTGTTCAATGAAGCAGTAGCTGTTAGTCTGGGCCATCTATCAAGTTGGCCACTCGTCTCAGGTAGTTCAAATTCGGAAGGAAGCCCTTGCCATGCTGTTAGCTTCTGGGAGGGGACGGAGTTTTGTTGGATTCTAAATTCTAATTGTCTTGATCTAGTAGAGGATCACACTAGTTTATAATATATATATATTTTTTCAAACACTATATAAATTTAATTTGTATAATGCAAAATTATTTAAATAATCCATAAACAAAGAAATATCACACAATCGTGATAACAAAAACTTTCACTTTAATTAAAATTTTGATTTTCTTTACATAAGTGACAAAATATAATTTATTGGTAACTAAAAATTATACTGTCAATAAAATTTAATGTAGTTAGAGAGAGAGAGTACTCATGCTAGTTTTAATTGATTTTAAAATCAAGTTTTGGTTTATATGACATTAAACTTATGTTCATGAACCAATATCGTAGGTTCGAGTAGAACTAAATTTAAATCCTTTAACTAAAGTTTCAGGGTTTGAGTATTGTAAATGGAAAAAACGTAGATGATGAATACTTCATACCTACAAAATGGTAACCCAAAATTTATGTTCATATGTAAAAGTTACTAATTAAGTAAAATTTTAGTAAGCTGAAAAATAGTTAATGAAAAATTAAATGAGAATAAACTATATAAATGATAAAGAAGAATCCAGGTAACAACTATTTCAGTTGTTTGGGCTAGGCACTGACCAGCCCATCCATCTCGCGGCATACATTCCTATCCGACACCTCCCTACGAAGGTTACCTTCTAGTATGCCTAGTCATGTTAGTCTAAATTGGGAAAATTGTGAACTAGGATCAGTAAATAATTTTATTATATAGGTTATATTTTTTTTAAAATCTTAACAAATATAATGTGAGTTAAATTGAGTGAACTGATTTAAAGGATACAGTTCTTTAACACCTATTATCTTATTTACTAAATTCGAACTCAAGGTTTTACTTAATAGAAATTAAACTCATTTTAATTTAAAAGCTCAAATATTTAAAAGAGCGTTTACTTTCAATACAAATACTGGTTGCCTGAATAACCAAACTCAAAATTTGTTAATGGATCCTTAAGTGTCAATGGTGACAAATGAAAACTTAATCTTTTTGTTCACCAAATGATTTGTGTTGCTGGATCTCAAACTTTATTGTCTACAAAATCATTAAACTAACAGTTCGACCAAGAGTTTGTGCACCATCTTCATAATTCCTCATTTTCATTGAAAATATAAGTTTGACAAAAGAATGTAAAAAAAAAAAAGAAAGACTTTGTCATGTGTTCACAACGTTGAGCAATGCCTTAAATCCTGAAACTATAGATAAGTGTTTTTGCAACAAATAAATGGGGGACTTTGTCATTTTCACCACTTTGTTATTTTCTCTCTTTTTTGTGAGTTCTTAATGCTATAGTAAGGTTTGAATTTTGATTCTTAGATGTTCTATAATGGATGTTTGCTCTAGGAATAGATGTGGAGCTTCATGAATTGCATTTATGGATCTTCCTCGTGCTTCAATCTTGTCCTAAGAACTTTTTTTCATTTTTAGTCTTTTCCTAGTGACTGATACTTTATTTTTGAATCACTTTGTTGTATCTTGAATTCATAAATTACAATACAATCTTAACTCTCTATGCGTAATGCTTTTGATACGGTGAAAATCAATTAAATGATCTTAGCTTGAGGTTGCTTTTGGAAAAATGGATCTTCTGAACTAAGAAATTGAGACACATAATGCATGGATTCTAGGAATGGAAACATGTTGCTTGTGTGCGTTCTTTTGAATCTTAAATCTAATGCTTGCTTGCTAAGTGAGAGCACCAAAGGAATTAGGGTTCTTGTTTGGTGATCAAAGGATTAATCACTAAGAAATTGAGGCTAGTTACATTAGTGTATTCAAACGTTGATTCAATGTGTAAGGTTATGATTACAGAAGAGTGTGATCTAGGAGTGAAGGATTGGGGGACCTTGATATATGCTTTCCACCTTGAGTCATAGTCTTCATCTTCAATTCTATGTCTTTTTGGAGTCCTTATGTCTTTTCATAATTATTTTCTCCTTTTTCACTAACAACTAACTTGTGACAACATTTCCAACATTTGATTTGCTTAACTAATACTAAATAATGAGTACTTTGTAATTAGCTAAGTCTTTGTGACGATACTCTACTTATTATTCTATTGCTTATTAACTAGTTCTCTTGCCAAGATTGGGCCAATACCATTACATATCCAATATCTTCATGCACGATCGCATTGACTCATTCTTAAGAATGGTCACTTAGGTTCAAAGTCACAATCTAAACAATAAGCCTATTTAGGTCCCAACTATACTCTAATAAGAGCAAGCTTTAAGTAACATGCTGATGGTCAACTAACTAGATTTGCTTCTCTATTGGAAGGATGTAGAAAGTTCAACCCCTTCAATAATGGGAGAGTATAAATTTATGGCATAGAGCATGAAGGATGTCTATTGACAATCGTGAGCTCAATTGGCCATATGACGGTAGACTATGAAAAAATAAGACCAAAGCTAATCAAAACCAAACAACTAATTAAACAAAACATTGATGTTTTACTAATGATGTTTCGTATATATTAACCTTTTTGGGTAGAAAATATGATGTATGCCTAACCAGTAGATAAGAGATGAAAGTATTATGGGTAGTTCAAATTCTATTAGTTGGTTAGTTAGTGTAACTGTAACAGACTAAGAGATAGTTGTTGTTAGTTAGTTTGTGTAGTCAACTCTATAAATACAAGTGCCCATGTGTAATAAAGTGATCTTTTACATACAAAATAATACTTTTCACTTTTGTATCTTTCCTCTGCATATTCAGTGAGAGTGTGTGTCTTTCATCTTTCTCCAACAAATTGGTATCCAGAGCGTGTTCCTTTATGGGGCTTGCAAAAAGGTTGGGTACTCTGTGCATTGTATCCATGATCAAGGTGATTGAATCTAAAAGTGGCCATAGCTGGATTGAATGGCAATTTTCCGACAAACCTCCCTGTTCTTTATGGGAAGAATTGGGAAAAATGGTGCATCTAGATGAAGGTTCTTTTTGGCTTTCAAGAAGTACTTGAAATAGTGAAGGAAGGGTATTAAGAGTTGAGTAAAATCCCTATTGAAGACCAGCGAGCAACATACAAAGATGCAAAGAAAAAAGATTGCAAGGTGATGTTTTTTTTGCATCAATGTGTTGATGCATCACACTTTGAGAAGATTGTTGCTACCTTTATAGCCAAAGAAGCTTGGGATATACTTGAAACGTGTTATATAGGTGGAGAAAATGTGAAAGAGGTGCACCTGCAAATGTTGAGAAGGTAGTATGAATTGATGCCAATGGAGGATCTTGAAAAGGTGTCTAAATACTTCACTGGGTTTTGAGTCTCACAAACCTGATGGCAGGATGTGGTGAGAAGTTATCTGATCAAACCATAATAAAAAAGATCTTGCACACTTTAGCTCCAAGGTTTGATTATATTGTGGTTGCGATTAAAGAGTCCAAGAATCTTAAAACTATGAAGATTGAGGAGCTCCAAGGTTCTTTAGAGGCTTATGAGATGAGGTTGAATGAAAGAAGCATAGATAAACCTGTAGATCAAGTGATGCAAGCTCAGGTGATAAAAAAGAGGCTGGAGATAAGAGTAAAAGGAAGAAGGGGAAAGGAAAATTCACCAAAGGGGGCTGGTCTTTTAATCAAGAAAGATCAAAACTTGATAGGTGACAAGCCTGAGTCCTCAAATAAAAGAGGAGGAAGGCCTGCAAGAAACAAAAGTGGATAAAGTAAGTTTGATAAAAGGAAAATTTCGTGCTTTAACTGATAGAATTGAGGCCATATTGCAGATGAATGTTGGCATGGAAAAGGAAAATAAAAGAAAGGTAGTGATGATGAAGAAAATATGACTCAAGAAGATTCAGATTTTGATCCTATCTTTTTAATGGCAACAACTAAAGAGTTTCCCCATTTTGAATTATGGATTCTAGATACTAGGTGCTTGAATCATATGACCAGCCATAAAGAGTGGTTTACTCATCTTGATACATCAAGAAGAAGCAAAATTCGATTTACAAATGATAGAACATTAAATGCAGAAGGAGTTGGAAACATTGTGTCAAGAGGAGAAATGGAAAAATAGATTTGATTAAGAATGTGCTTATGTACCAAAATGAAATGCAACTTGTTGAGCATCAAACAACTTGTTGAAAAGGGATTTTTAGTGGTAATGAAGAATAATGCTCTTGAAATGTTTGATTATACAAGGAGATTGATTATGAAGACTTATCTTTCAAAGAATAGAACATTTCAAATCAACTTGGAGGTAGGTTAAAATTTAGTGCTTGAAAGCCATTGAATTTGATGAGGAATGTTGGCTTTGGCATTCTACGTTTGGCCACCTAAATTTCAAAGGCTTGAATCATTTGGGTTCTAAGCAAATGGTGGCTTGAATTCTTGTGACTGAGATACTAGAGAAGGTGTGTGAAGTATGTCTAGCTATTAAGTAACCTAGAAAAGCTTTCAAATCATATTTGCCAATGCAAGCATCCAATCTGCTAGTTATGGTGTATTTTGATATTTGTAGGCCATTTAAAATACCTTTATTAGGGGTAACAAGTATTTCATTTCTTTTGTTGATGAATTTAGTAGAATGATGTGGCTGTATTTGATTAAAACCAAAAGAAAAGCACTTGAATTGTTTCAAAGATTTAAGGTGTTAGTTGAAAAGCAAAGTGGGAGATCTATAAAAGTGTTGAGGATTGATGGAGGAGGGGAGTATACTTGCAATGAGTTTGAGACTTTTTGCATTAAACATGGTATTCAGCATGAAGTTACAGCTCCTTACACTCCACAACATAATGGCCTAGCAGATTGAAGAAACAAGACAATGCTTGATATGATGAGAGTATGCTAAAAGAAAAGGGTTTGCCACATTCATTTTGGGATGAGGCAGTCACCATTGCAGTATATGTGTTGAACAAATGTCCAACCAAGAAGCTAAAGCAACAAGTACTAGAGGTAGTTTAGACAGGTAAAAAATTGAATGTAAACCATCATAGAAATTTTGGTTCACTTTGCTTTAAACATGTTCCAGATTAGAAGAGGAGGAAGTTGTAGATAAAAGTGAACCTATGATTCTAGTGGTGTATTATCCCATAGGCACATACAAATTTTGTGACCCAATGACTCAGAAAATTATGCTAAGTAGAGATGTTATAGTAGTTGAAAAAGAATGCTGGGATTGGAAGAACAAAGGTAGCCGCATCAACTAATTACCTTCTTGTTCATTGTTTGATGAGTTACATAATCAATCAAGCACAAATAATAGTGATCCTACAACTCAGTCTCAGCACAAAGAGTACAGAGGTGGAGATAGCTACCAACAAGACTTGCTGATTATGAGTTATTTTTAGATAGCGCAATAACTCATGATGGTGATCTTGTTCACTTTGCCTTGTTAGTTGATGCTGAACCATTGAATTTTTAGGAGGCAGTAAAGGAGCAAACATGGAAAGAAGTTATGATGGAAGAATTAAAAGTAATTGAGAGGAATCAAACATGGGAATTAACTCATTTGCCTCCCAACAAACATCCTATTATAGTCAAATGGGTGTACAAACTCAAACTAAATCTAGATGGGTCAATTGCCAAGCACAAAGCTAGATTGGTTACGAAAGGTTTTTTGCAAAAGGCTAGACTAGACTACTTAAATGTGTTTGCACAAATGGCAAGGATTGAAACCATTAGGCTGGTTGTGGCCTCGGCTTAGTGTAAGAGGCTGACCACTATTCTAGCTTGATGTCAAGTCTGCGTTCCTCAAAGGACCCTTGAAGGAGGAGGTGTATATTACATAGCCGCCTAGTTTTGAAATTAAAGGAAGAGAAGATATGGTGTTTAGGTTGAAAAAGGCCTTATATGGTCTAAAAGAAGCTCCTCGGGCATGGAATAAAAGGATTGATTCATTCCTCATGCATCACCAATTCAGTTAATGCTCAATGGAACATGGTGTGTATGTGAAAATACAAGATAAAGCGAGAATTCAATTGCTAATCTGCCTTTATATACATGATCATACTAATTACTGGCAGTAGTCTCAAGGAGATTGAGGAGTTCAAGACAATTATGAAAGCCGAGGTTGAAATGAAAGACTTAGGAAGATTGACATATTTCTTAAGGGTGGAATTTGCGAGTACTACAGAGGGCATTATGTTACATAAAAGAAAATATGTAAGTGAAGTATTGAAGAAGTTTAATATGACTAGTTGTAATTTAGCAGTAATACCAGTTGAGGTAAATATGAAGCTTGAAAAAAATAGTGACCAAGAAGCAACTGATGGTACCTTATTCATAAATCCTTGAGGTATATTTGTAACAGTAGACCAAAAATATGTTTTGGAGTGGGGTTGATCAGTCGATTTATGAATGATCCAAGAAAATCTCATTTCCTTGTTGTAAAAAGGATATTGAGATATTTACAGGGTAAATTGGAGTATAGAGTGTTGTTTCCAAACAAGATAAAAAATGAAGAGAGTATGCTGACAAGCTACTCTGATTTAGACTAGTGTTGGGACAAGATTGATAGGAGAAGCATATTGAGCTATGTTTTTTAGTTTCTGTGTGCACCAATCTCTTGGTGTTCAAAGAAATAGCCTGTGATAACTCTGTCTTCTTGTAAAGCTAAATATATTGCAGGTTTTTATGCAGTATGTCAGGCTCTTGGGTTAGAATCACTGCTAAAAGAATTGATGATTGAAGTGACAAGGGTAATGCGGAACCGCAAGTGTACGATATCATCAAGTAATAAAATATCGTTCTCTCCACAGGGACTACGCGTTAGGTTTAGTGATAATCGCAATTTAATAGAAATTAAACGAAGGGAATTGGATTAGGAATTTATATTTTGAAGTAAAAGTAAAAGAATCAAAAAATAGAGAATTCAATTAAACGATAAAATAAGATTGATAGTAATTCAATAAAGAAAACTTCTAGGATCAAGGTTCACCTATGACGCTTATTAAATTAATTCCTTTATCCCGTGCTCTTACTTGTTCTTCTTGAGGGTGAATTAACCTAGGGTACCTTCCATTCTCTTTCAAGATACAGAAGGGTGTCTAATCAAATTAGCCCCTTACTTTCGTGGTGGTTGTGTTTAATTAGACTCAATGAGCTCTTTGTTAATTCAATTAATCCCCAAAGGTTTCACCTACTTTCATGGTTTAGACCTAGGTTTCTTCCCTATTGTTTCAGCATTTAAGTTCACCTTTCGGTATTCCAAATCCCTAAGGTTATGTAAAACGTGGCCAATCGTTTTGCAATAAAGAAAATCAATAAAGAAGAAATCAAGAAATGAAAAAGAATCATACGAAGATAAAAGAAATCAATTCATTAAACATTCATAGGGCTACGCTCAATCCTAGAATAAAGATGACTACTCACACATAGTCATAGAAAACAAATAAGTAGAAAAGAAAAGATCAAACCAGAAAAGAGAGAGAGGCGAAGATCGTAATCCTAAGCTCTTGCTCTCCACGGTCAATACCAAGATTCAACATGACTAAACTAATCCTAAAAGGTCTATTTAAAACCTTGGGCTAATCGGAGTCTAAGCCCAAACAAAATAAAAATTCAAAAATACTTAAAATAGTTCGCAGGTGACAAGTCACGGGAAAAAGGGTTGTTCACGGGCTATCTGTGATCCTTGCTGCCTTGACTTTGGTGCGCTGGTAGATTGGTTCACAGGCTGAGGGGTATTTCATGGGCTGCCTGTGAACTCCACTGTTTGATCTTGATGTACTTAACAGATTGGTTTATGGGCAGTAGTGTGTTTCACGGGCTACTCGTGATCCTTACTGACTGTGAAGAAAAGATTCAATCTTTTTGGTTCTTTGCTACAACTCTTTTCAATTCAAGCTCCAACCAAACTTGACACCATCATCAAGACTCAACATAACAACTTTCCAATCATTACACGCGCTGCATGCTCTAAATCAAAGGAAAATTTGCTCTTGAAACCAAAACATGACTAAAACTATGATTAGTCCAACAAAAAGGAAAAACAATTAAAATAACTAGAAATAGAACCAGAAAAAGCATAAATATGAAACACATCCTATATGTTATGCAAACATGGTATAAAATACGATGCATTAAAGGCCCATACAATTGCTGTTGACAAAAAATTAGTTATTAATCTTGCCAAGAATCCTGTATCTCATGGTAAAAGCAAGCATATAGAAACCCAGTTCCACTTTTTGAGAGATTAAGTGAATAAAGGAAAGCTAAAGTTGATACATTGTTCAACAAAATTACAAAAGACAGATATTTTGACTAAGCCATTGAAGGCAAGCCGGTTTGAGTAGCTGAGGAAGGAGCTAGGTGTTGTATCTTTGAACAATTTGAATTAAAGGGGAGTGTTATGGGTAATTCAAATTTTGGTAGTTGGTTAGTTAGTGTAACTGTAACAAACTAAAGAGTAGTTGTTGTTATAGGTTGGAAAAAATCAGCTCACCATAATTATGGATTAAATCTGACCCGGCTCACTTAGCTCGCGACTCACCCTAGTTGGCTTACGAGTCATTTTTTTTTTTTTAAATCATTTCACTAACCTCTAATCCCTCATACACCATGACACAAATGTTAGGGTTTGCTAGCTCAGGCGTTCAACCTTTATACTTTTTCTGCTTATCCTTATGATCACGAGTTCACCATAGTCGTATCTCACTTGCTCACCACTAACCAGTCACTCAATCTGCATTCACTCTTAAGTCTTAATCGACCACACTCACTTGGTGGAAATCTTCACTTCTCTTTCTTTGATTTGGCTCTCCTTAATATCTTTTTGGTGTAGATGGAGCTTTCCTTTCATGGGTGGTCTTTCTTTTCTCTCCAATTTACTTGTTTTGTCTTTTGTTCATGGAACAAAATACAAATTAGTTTCATCACGCATATACACTTAGTGGGCATGCTATTGTGCTTTAGGCATAGTCGTATACCCTTATTGGTGTTATGCTTTTCACAAAATTATTTTCAATTCATTGTCTATTGTCATTGTGGTGCACTTAGAACATGTTTGCTGTTTGAAATTTTTAACTTAGATATTAATTTTATGGGAAATGCATTTTGGACTTGCATTAGTAAACATAATGCAGGGATTCATTTGAATATGGTCCTAAAGTTAGAGTTTTTTTTTATTCTTGTGGAGATATTCATGTATATCTTTTTGGTATTTTTAATTTTAATTTTTTTATTTTAGGTAAGCTAACTCGTATAACCCACCAACTTGTGGTGCGTTGAGTTGGGTTGACTATTTTTTGGCTCACTAAAAAATGAGCCAGATTGGGTTAACCTACTTTTTCCTAACCTATGGTGAGCCAACCCAACTCACCCGGGTTGGCTCATTTTAACAGCTTTAGCGCTTAGTGCCACTTCACTCAAAACCTTAAGCTTCCTTTCTGGAAGGTTGGCACTTAGCACAATAGGATCATGCTTAGCACCATAATACGACTAGGGATTGACGCTTAATGTGAGCAAGGCTGCACTTAGTGCTACTACATAAGACATCAAACACAAGGCTCTGTGAGTCTTGCACTTAGTACAATGGAACTCGCGCTTCTCTCTACTAAGTAGGACATTATACACAAGTCCTTGGAAGTTTCACACTGAGCAAAAGGACTACTTTGTTTAGCACGATACAATAGAGAATCAATCCCAAACCTCTAGAGTGCAGTGCTCACGCTTAGTGGAAGGATATCTCCTCTTAGCGTGATAACTCCATATGTTGACCACAAAACTTTGAAGTGCCTACGCTTAGCGTCATAAGGCTATGCTTAATGCGAGGCGACGGAACAAATCATGAGAACCAAATCTACAAACCTAAAGAGGGCATCCATGGCTTCTCATCTACCCAAAATGCATCAATGTGCTCCAAATCATTTCTCTTATGCTCTTAAACATCAAAACTACTCTATAATTCCATCAATCAACCATAAATCTTAAGATTACCCTCCAAACTGCTTTCATGAATAATATAAACAAAAAGGAGAAAAAGGGAGAACAACACATAATTAAAAAATGAGTAAAGGTAGGGAAGATAAAGGGATCACATTCACCTCGAGGGATGCATAGAGATGAGCTTTAGGGTGGGTCTCAACATCCTTCAATAAGAGTGTTTAGGAGTTTTTCTTAAATGAGGGCATTTTTAGGAGTTATCACTTTGTTAGGACAAAAGACGAATATTAGTCCTCAATTTGTTTTGATTATGCCAAACTGATTATGCATTTTTAGTTAGAATGAACACACATTTCTAAAATATATAAAATCAGTGTTTTCATAACAATTTAGATGAAACATCATGCTTATTATGGTCAAACGATACTTAAGAGCGCCTTAAGTTTATTTAAATATGTGTTGTGCAAAGACTAACTCCTTTTCAGGATTTCCTGTACTTACTTTATCGAAAATACAAGAAAAAAAATGTCAACATACCTACCATTTGAAAAGTGAAGCTATTTGCCAAAAAGAAGACACAACAGTGTACTTGTCAGTACAAAAAAGTGAAACATGTTCATTGCCACAAAATTTAGTACAAAAAAGGCAAGATAAGTAGATTGTTTTATCTTATCGGAGTGACTAGTTGGTGAAAGACATTTAATACCCCAACAGACACTTCGTTCGCAACACTCCAACAGACGAAGGAAGTTCCTAAAGCTCTCTCTTAACGTATACTTTTTCTGGAACTCTATAAATAGTGGTGAAGACTTGTACATGGAAGATGTTAGAAAAATGTTGAATCTTTCAAAATATCTCTAAGTTATCGTAAGCTTTCTTGTTCTTAACTCTTTCTAAGTTCTTCCTGTACAAAGTGCCATAGTCACCAAAACATAGACTTAGATCTTCATTATACATCTGTCTTATAAGACGAAGCATAATCAGTGATCTTACCTTTAACCATTTCTAAGTGAAATTGGTAAAAGTCTGAAGAGGCTTTGATTTAAAGAACACTTAGACTTTTTACTTGGGTTTTAGTCTAAAGAGGCTTGTGCAAAAGAATACTTGTAACTTGTGAAAGTTATAGTAAAACTTGGTAGTGTACCAAAAACTGAAGATAGTCTTTCGGGTGAGACGAACTAATATAAAAACATTGTGTTTTTATCTCTTTTCTTTTCTCTAATGTGTTTACATTTGTGTTTGAAAAGTTTTTTATAAACCAACCTTACACGTTTTGTTTAAAAGGTTTTAAGTTTAAATCTATTGTTAAACAAGTTTATATAATTCATCTTATAAATAAACTAATACGAGTATTTGTAAAAAGATTTGCAAAAAAGTTTTAAAAATATAATTCAACTTCCCTTCTTGTGTTTTTCTTGTGCTTTACACATTCTTGTTGAGTTACATTCAAATGTTTTATCCTAAACTCATATATTGAACATTTAATTTTACTTTTTACTTTTTTCCTTTTAAATATACTTCTTAATTTTAATCATAAATTTAATTTAATTTAACAACTAGTTCAAAACAAAATCTTGACTATCTCAAACCATTTTTTTTATGTTTATCTATATATTTGATTTTCTTAACCACTTGTCTTTTTCAATATGTCCTTTTAAATATTTTTTTAAAAGATTAACAATAGTTAGAAACAACCGTATGTATCACAATATAAATTATTTATTATAACTCTAAAATATAACTTATATATTCAAAAACATTTATTTATTTTGAATTTTAATTATAATATAATTTATATATTTAAAAAAATTTATTTATTATATATTTTAGCTACATAAAAATAAATATTTATCTTGTGCATTATACATATTGAAATACTATTTTATAATATTTTATAATTTTTAAATCATTATTTCCTTTTTAAATTACAAAAAGTTATAAAAAAAATTATCTTTAATATTCCTTCTTAAATTTTATGCTTTATTTCATTTTCTAAATTATAAAATTTATATAGCAATAGCGTAATTAACATTAAATATTTTATTAGAAATTATAATATTATTATATTGATGTAATTTTTATCACAATATATTATTTATAAATTTTATTATATTTAATATTATTTTTACAAAATTTTAAAAATATTTTAAAATATTTTAAAAATATTTTAAAAATATTTACTTAATTTTTAGTATTTTAATTAATAATATATTTTAATTTTACGTGTCAAAGTTATTATAAACATATATAAGATAATACGTTGAATACAAATGTCAAATGTTATATCTGTGTGTGTGTAACAATATTATAATTTTATAATAATTATATAATTTTTTTGTGAATTAATTTCTAATATATTTTTAACAATTGAAACATTATTTCCTTTTTAAATTATAGAAATTATATACAAAATTATCTTTAATATTCTTTTTTGAATTTCATACATTATTTCATTTTTAAATTATAAAAATTAACTAAAAAATAAAGACACAATTAACATTAAATACTTTATAAAAAATTATAATATTATTATTACATGTTTAAAATAATTGATATAATTTTTTTATCACAATATAATATTTATAAATTTTATTGTATTTAATATTATTTTTACAAATTTAAAAAAAATATTTGAATGATATTCATTTATTTTTTAATATTTTAGTAAATAATACATTTTAAATTTACATGTCAAAGTTATTATAAATATATATAAAATAATATGCTAAATATATATATATATATATATATATATATATATATATATATATATTATGTATTGGTTCCTAACTGAGTTTCTTTCTTGGAATAAGAAACATACTGGATTAACAGGATATGATAGGTTATAAGATAAGGCAATGATATCTTATTAGTGCACCAAACAACTTATTACAACAAAATAAAATAGTTATCATATTTCAATCACTAAACGAAATAATGTTAAATTGTGATTTAGTTTAAAGTAAAAAAAATAAAAAAATCCGTTTTGTTATTATAGATACTAAAATTGGATTCAATTGTAAGTTTATATGTTTTTGAATGTTATGCTTTTTAGATTATTCTAAATAAATATACCTTACTACCTATATTTGACTATCTTCTATACAAAGGGGGTTTTCCCTCCCCACACTCGGGAGATGCCAAAGCAATGGCTCAGAATCGATGTGCGTCCAATGATGGAAATGTCGGTTAAGATTTAGTAAAAGACTTAGACAACCCCTATGTTTGGCAAATTTTTGGGGTTAAGAGTTAATAAGTTAGGCATGGTTTTAAATTTTAGCCCCTAAAAAATATACTCTTTTTCAGTTCAGTTTTGGAGTAATATACTCCATAATTAATATGATATGAGTCCATTCGTTTCGATGTTGATCTACTTACAGTCCGCAAATGTCCAATCCTATAAATTTTAGGCTTTAAATGTTCAACCTAAACTATTAGGAATGTGACCCGAAGATTTTTTTTTTATAGAACATTAACATTCCTCTTTTCCTTCAACTATATTAGAGTTGACGTGGCCAGGTCCATTTATAATATTGTCAAATGTGGCTGTTACGACTAGTGTTTCCATATTCGTTCCACTGTTGACAAGACGAAAAAGAAAATAAGATACTGGGTATGGCACTTACAAGAACTAGAAGATATCAAATATAAGACATTTTTTCCAACGAGATAAGATAATGGGTGATCACTGATTTATAACGCAGCACCTAAAACGAGGAGAAGAAAATTTGGACCATGTGAATAGTGAGGTGTTTCATATATTCCTTTCAGGGGATGATAAGACAGCAAGAACATGAAGGTATATACCATGTTACTTTCTATCTATGTTATGGATATCCTCAAAATTCTTGTAGTTGAATCAGCGAACTAAAGTGGAAGAAGAACTCGTGGTTTGAGTATCCCCGCACTTTACGTCCATGGAGGGACGCAACTAATCACTTAAATCATTGTATTCTTAAAATTAGTTTTATTTCTTCTAAAATTAGTAAAAATAAAGTAAGTAATATTAATTGTTAACGGAGAAATTAATTGTCAATAATAATATTTTAATACATACATAATTTATTATAAAGTTACACAGTAATATTGATAGTTAATTTTCTAGTAACGACTAAAATTATTTATTTTATTCTCTAAATTGAATTGTTCATTTTAGAAAAGTTGAATCTTTTAAAATTATTGTTGTAGAAAAATTAGAATTTAATTTTCATATATTATTGATGTAAGAATTTTTATATTATCAATCAATTAAAAATTATTTTAAAGAGTTTAATAGCTATGCACTGTTAGTATGAAAAGTTTTATATTGTCATCCAATTAAAGATTACCGTTAGTATAACTTTTAAAATAATTATTGTAAAAGTCAACTAACCTATCATAAATGACAGTTTATAATTGAATGATAGTATAAAATTGTTTTACACTGTCAATGCGTCACCTATTTTCTTTATTTTAAATATAACTTTTAAAGTAATTATATAAAAATTAATATTTTATAATATATAATAGTCAATTATTAGATAAAAATATAAAATACTTTTACAATATTAAAACATTCTAATTAAATTATAAACATTATTCGAAGGACAGGATCATCCATTTATGTTGAGCTTGTCATCATTAGAGTTTGATCCAAATCTCCGTTTTGTTTCGGCTTTTGCAGTTTTGCTTTTTGTTTGGTTGCACATTCCAAAATTATTTATGGTCACCGTCCTTTTTGCATATAAATTAAAATAGTTACATTGAAGGCAAACGTTTTTAGGAGTTATTCTTTAATAAAAAATGTTTTTAGGAGTTATTTTCTAACAAGAGCATTTTTAAGGAATTTTTTTAATCTCTTATGTCTTTTGGTATATCCTTTTCATTTTTATTTCTAAATTGAATTTTTTTTAAATTATCAATACTTAAAAATATCTTATATCACAATATAAAACTTTTATCATAAATCTAAAATATAATTTATATGTTTAAAAATATTTATTTATTATAAATTTTAATTATAATATAAGTTATATATATATTCAAAAGTATTTATTTATTATAAATTTTAATTATATAAAACAAACATTTATTCTGTATATTACATAGACTAAAATACTAGTTTACATTATGTAGCGAGTTGTTATCATGATTTATATTAATAAAGATCTCACATATTGCATAAGTATTTTTAAACTGAAGTAAAATAAACAAATAAACATAGATTTAAAAGTATTTTTAGAAATTTTAAATTATTCAAAATTAAATGCATAATTTATCTATATAAATTTTAACTAAAAAGAAAAAAACTTTCAAATTACATATAAAAGAGATATACACAATTTATTTAAAATAATTTGAATTTTAAATCATGAAAAGAGAATTTATGAATAACACAGTTTTTTTAAGGAATAACAATTTAAAAGATTGTGCCAGTATTGTGAGAATGTGTTTTAATTTAATTTATAATTTTTTTTTTGAAAAAATGTAGTCTATACCAAAAAAATATATGTAACACTAAAAATAATTTATAACAGGGGTTGACACAGCTATTCGAGTCCTCTGCTCACACTAACTGTGACTTGAGTTTGATTATTAGATTTCTTTTGTTAGTAAGCAATATATAAATTTCACTATAAATTCTTGCTGAAATTAGTAGTCTTTCCTAACCTTACAAGGGAAAGGGGGTGTGCCTTCCCTTAGTCTAAAATTTTTGTAACCAAAAAATTCTTAGTTATGAAAATTTAATATTTAATAAGCGGATAAGTAGAGAACAAACACAATTGATTAAGAAAATTCACGAATTGTTTAATGATAATAAAAAAGGAAGTCAAAGAGGATTTAAGAGTATTAAACATAAAATAAAAATGGACATAAAATTCCTATGTGTTTGATGAAAAAGTTTAATAAGAACTCAACATTACATTACACATACAAAATATTAAAGTAATTATAATAATCTTGTTGATTTAAGAAGAGGTAAGTTCTTCAATACATTCTTTGAATGAGAATAATTTTATGAATTATTAAGTTACATGCTTTTCTTAAATCAAGTATCTCACTTTTTATTTACATTTTTATTATTCTTAAATACTATTACTTAAATTTAATTACTTTTAATTTAAATTTAAATTCTTATTATATCATATCAAATTAAAGATATATATTTTTAAATAAAAAGATTTTAAAATTAGAAAAATTATTATAATCATAATTAATTCTAATTTAAATTTAATTTTAATACATCATATTAAATTAATAAATATAAAAAATAACGTGTATTAATTTAAATTATTCATATCTATAATTTTAAAAGTTTCATATCTTTAATTTAATTCATATATATTAAATTTAAATATTTATTATCATTAAATAATAATATTTTTCTTATATATTTTTATTTTTAAAATTTATTTAAACTTAAATAGCCTTACAATATACAGAAACGTTGCTAGTTTTTCAAATCTATAAAAGCACCATCGTGAACTCTGTGGTTGTGGCTAAGGGGTGTTATGGCCCCACATGACTCACTAATCGCTATAGTCCAAAGCTAATTTTGATAGGTTTGGGTTTTAAATTTAGATTTAATGTTAAATATATTTTAAAAAAAAATATATCGGGTTGTTACAATTTGGTCTAATGTTAAATATTTTTAAAAAATATAATTTTTTAAATAATTATGTATTAATAATATTTTTTTTGACTTAATAGAAAATATTTTGCATAATATGATATATATTTATGTTGATATTATCTATCTTAAAATATATATGATAAAATATATCTTAATTGTAGTTTTATACTTCTTAATTCTATGATTTTTTTACACAAACCATTAGTTAGCTTAAAATAATCCCACTTCAGTTAATTTACATGCTTGGTAGTTTAATTCTATGATTTAATTATACATAATGTTAACCACCAACACATAGATTAATTGATATGGAATTGTTTCAACTTAATTAATAGTCTCGAATTTGAATACTAGATATATAACGTTAAATATTCAGAGAGAGAGCTATACCACCTATAATGATTCTATCCAGCTTGAATATAATAGTCTCCAATAAAAAATACATATAATCTTTACCAAAAAACCTATACATAATGTTAATAATATAATATATTATGTCAACAAATTGGATTGACCTAATCTTATTTCTTATATTTCATATTTTAATCAGGTCAAATTCCAATCCAAATTCGGACTGGATAAAGATAAAGACAACCGCATCCCATCCCATCTATAATTGTGGTCGCGAACAAAGCAAAAATGAAAAAGTCAGAATATCTTTTCAATTTTTTTAATTTTTAGTATACACTAATTAAATATATTTTTAGTTGTTAAGCGATTATTGATCTCTTCAAAACGTAAATTGTAATATGTTTTACCTCCTTTAACAATATTCAACCTATATATTAAATGAAAACAACTATTTTAAATGAGAGTATTTTTAGCTGTTATTTTTCAACAAAAGTGTTTTTAGCTGTCATTTTTTAATGAGTGTTTTTAGAAAATTTTGAACCTCTTATCTCTTTCGATATATTATTTTCAATATCCTTAGTTTTAAATTAAATTTCAATATATTTTTAAAAAAATTGCCTATAATTAAAAATTAACATTGTATTACAATAATTGTTTATTATAAATTTAAAATATAATCTATATGCTCAAAAATATTTACATATTATAAATTTTAAGTATAATATAATTTATATATTCAAAAGTATTTATTTATTATAAATTTAAATTATATAAAATAAATATTTATTCTGTGCAATGCATAAAATACTAGTTTTTTTTAACAGAAATTAAATCTTATTGATATATTTAACTGACTTAATTATTAAATAACTATATCAAACTTTATTACACTTTCATTTGTTTGTTAATATAATTGCACACTTATTTATCATTGTCATTTTCTTCAAGAAAAATTAAAACATTCTTTCTTTAAATTTTAAATCGATCATGTGGAGTACTTGGGGAGAAGGAACTTTAAGCTGTGGGAGAATACAAATGAAATATCACCACAACTCTTGATTAGAGCCAGCATGCACTTAATGAAGAGTGGACCAATGCAAGGAAGATTGATGAGACTTTATAATCTATAAATTAATTCAGTAAGCACACAACTTAGTTCAAAGTCCAAACCATCTCCTGATAGCCTTAAGTATAACATATATGTCGAATTTTTTAGTGATCAAAATATGACAAACTTTAGGATGCGTTTTAAGAATGATCAAAGTCACTTTGTCAGGCAAAATTGATTGGTTTGTCCCTAAGCTCATGGTTTGAGAGGGGGAGGTTGTGGACTTGTTAAAAGCAATCCAATATGTAATATAGTTGAGCTTAAAGTGCATGTTTGGTTTGGTGGTGAAATCATGGTAGACCATGGTGAGTTAAGTCAAACTTAGTTTGACTCAATATTGGAATGTTTGGTTATTAGAATGTCTTTGGAACGATGTTTGCATCCCATTTATGCGCGTCTGTTTCGGTCAAACACGAAAAAATCAGTTGACTGTGATGTTTAAATGCTCTCCAAAACGTGATTCTCCTTGACAGAATTGCATCTGATTTGAAGCTACTCAGGGTTGCTTTTGCATTAGGGGAAAATTTATTTTCAGAGCTGGGTTTTTGTATTTTTCATTTTGCGCTTCACCCATTATTGTGGTAGCTGGCAAATTTTTGTTCTGATTACCATCTTCTGTGTCATTACTGTTACAGGTACGTGGCATTTATGTTGGCCAAATTTATTTACAAATTCGTTTCTGTTGTTGTGAAATCTGGTAGGGCTCATTTATGTTGATATTCTTTTTGTAGTATGGATTGCAAAACCTTCTAATATGTTACAACCCATTCATACACTTGTAGGTGAAAAGAATGTTAATGAGACAATGAAAACATATTGACGATGGGTTTTTCTCTTGCAGATCATTTAGGTCATAAAAGAGAGTTAATGCTACAATTGACGAAGTAACCAACCACAATAAATAGAGAGGTTGGGTAGTGCCATTTTGCTCACACTTGTATCATGTTTGCTAATAGCTTTCTTTAAACTAGTTCTGCCCTTAGTAAGTGTACTTTGACCTTCTCTTTTTTGTTGTTGTTGTGATTTTTTACTTTATACTACAATATGTGATAGGAATTGTAAATTTCTCGTGTGAACAAACTGCAGTGGAATTGTTAAAAGTGTTTATTGGCGAAGTTGCTTGAGATTGAGAGTAAAGGTAATTTTAAAACAATTATAATGAGTTTCTTTTGATTGATTTTGTTTAGGTGGTAGTATTGTGTATGTTTGGTGCTTTTACTGTATGTTTGGAAGTGATTAGTAGTAGCATTATGTTTTTATCTTTATTGTAGAATCATGAGCATAGATAGAGAAAAAGATTGTTGGGATGTTAAAGCAACTGAATGCTTTATCATATCATGCTTGGAACATGTGGCCAAGGGAGAACGCCTTGGTACTAGTTTTACCAAGAAAGGGTGGATTGGTGTTGCATCCAAATTTAAGGAGTTAACTGGAAAACAAGATGACAAGCCAAAGTTTAAGAATAGATATGATAATCTTAGAAGGGAATAGAGGGTATGGTATAAATTATTTGGTAAAGAATCTGGCTTGGGATAGGACAAAGTGAAGAACACCATTGATGCACCAGATGAATGGTGGGAGAAAAAGCAGTTGGTATGTGTTAAGTAAATGTGAATTGTTGTAAGTCTAAGATTTTATTTTAGTATATTTATGATATCATGAATTTTAAATGTGCAAGAAAACCCTTTACATGGCAAATTTAGGAATAAGGGGCTTCAATTTGCTCATGAATTGACTACACTTTTTAAAGATGTAATTGCTAATGGAGAGTTTGAATGGGCTCCTTCATCTAGTATTTTGCTTGCTAGTGTCGAGATTGATGTTAATGATGGATATCGTCCAAGCCTAGAGGGTATTGGTTTGGATTTGGAGGAAGGCTCAGGTGATAGTGAAGATGCAAGTGTTGGTGCAACAAATGTTTTTGAGGGCATTAACCTGAAAGGTTCACAAGGAACTGTAAGCCAAGGTATTGGTAGCCAACGAAGCACAAAAAAGAGAAAAAAAATTAATAATATTAAGAAGTTAGGTAAGAAAAAGGCAACAACCTCCTCAAGGATAGCTAATGCAGTTAGTGTGCTTGCTAAAGTATGTAAGTCATGCAATGAGGTTGTGGCTAATGCATCTATTGATGGAGTGGTTGCTGAACTTAGGACATTACCTGAGGTACATCTAGATGATGATTTCCATACACAATGCTGTAACTTGATGTTGTTCAAGCCAGCAAGACAGATATTTGTTGCCTTGTGTTATGATGATAAGAGAAGGATGAATTAGTCTAGAGATGCAGTTAAAAACCCCTTGTTGTTCAAAGTCACTAATTAGAATTGTGCATTTTCAAATGTTATGATGTCCCTCATATTTCATTTCAGTTTCAGTTTAGAGTATAGATGTTGTAGTAGGCAGTGGCTAGTGATCACTGAATTAGTACACTATTAAGTTAATGTTGTAACTAGATGTTTCATTTCAGTTTCAATTAAGAACATGTGTTCAAATTATGTTTGAATGTGGTTTGTATCTATAAGGAATGATGTTCGGCCTTTTATAAGTTCACTGCATGCCATATATATATTTTTGCTTAATACCTTTCTGAGCATATTGAGAGAACTGATAGATATTATAGACTGTAGATAAGTTCATTGCAAGCCCTATATTTAAGACGCTTTTTGCATTTTCTTTTCAGATTTAAACTTCATGTGATAGAAGAGATATAAGTTCACTATGTGCATATGCTTAATCTGAAAGCATTTTCATCAATGTTATAGAGCTGTAAGAGATATTCAAGGAATAATATAAAAATTATTTTTTTTCAATCCTTTCATTCCATATGCAGATATAGCATATATTAATAAGTGCAATTCACCGTATCATGGATTTATATACTAGGCTTCATCTTGTGGCGGTTCCTCTTGTTGCATCATACACAATCTTGAGTAGATCATCTTGGGACTGCTATCATGTACTGTCAGCATTGAAATAATAACAGTTCACATAGTCATAGTATAGTAGGATACAGCTCTCCATAACATGCACTTTCTAAATGCTAACTTTTTCATCTTAGTTTGTCAATAAAGTTAGAAGACCGAATGGCTCATGAGTTGTAGTGGTTTCGGTTCTTTTGACTTTAAGTCAATCATGTAGCAGTATTAGTCTTAAATTGCTTTCATCCAAAATATAAAATAGCACTTACCAAGTTACCAAGATTCATTTGAAGTTACAATTTTGTATTTTCACTCGTTGTGCATCCGAACGTGATAATTATAAGATTTATGGCAAAATTAAACAAGGTGCTAGAAAGTCATCCACTCATTATATCATTCTTTATAATCTCTTTTCTTTTTGTTATTGAATATTGTTGTTCAAGAATTTTTATAAAATTAAGAAAATTATTAAACATTTTAATTTTAAAAAATATATTCATTTGACTACATTAGTTATTATCTTTATAAATATTCATTTATTTCACTCATTAAAAATATCAAATAAGATAAAGCCAGTATCAATCTTAGCGAAGAGGAAAAGTTAGAGAGTTTAGCTAAATTTGCATCATACTTATTTGCCAAGGCTTTCTTAAATAGCTAACTCATGAACTCCTATTATGTTTCTTATTTAACTTCTGATGAATTGCATATATTTATATAGGAGTATTTGGATAAAATGAATGATTGGTTTGAATGGTTTGAACCTACCTCTAATGAAGATGATGAACTTATGGAAGAGGCATCATATGTAGGTGTGCTAGTTGGTGAGTATATAATAAAACATTTATATAAAGAGCCACGTAGAACCAGTGAACACACAGGTCATGCTTGGGTGCAAGAAATATTACAGGGTCATCCTATTCGTTGTTATGAAATGTTTCGTATGGAAAAACATATTTTTCAAAAGCTTTGCTTTGAATTAGTTGACCATGGCTTGAAGCCCACTAATCGCATGCGAGTTGAAGAAATGGTTGCAATGTTTTCAAACATGGTTGGCCATGGGATAGGTAATAGGATGCTTCAAGAGAGGTTTCAACACTCTAGAGAGACTGTTAATAGACATATCCATAAAGTATTAATTGCTTACTTTAAGTTGTCTATTGAATATATTAGGCCACAGGATCCTATGTTTTGTGATAGTCATGCTAAAATTAAAAATGATCAAAGATATTGGCCATTTTTTAAGAATGCCATTGGAGCAATTGATGGTATGCATGTTCCATGTGTGGTGACTCCTAGTGAACAGGCCAAATTTATTAGAAGAAAGGGTGTTTCGACACAAAATATAATGGCTGTGTGTGATTGGAACATGTGCTTTACTTTTGTATTAGCTAGATGGGATGGTACTGCCCATGATGCTCGGATCTTTGATTATGCACTCACGTTTGCTAACATGAATTTTCCACATCCTCCTCCAGGTATTAATCATTAGTATGACTGCAACTTAATTCCAATCTCATTTATTTTTTACTCAATGCTAACATTTTTTCCTTTTTCATTAGGCAAATATTATTTGCTGGATGCTGGCCACCAACACCAATGGGATACATTGGTCCTTACAAATGTGAATGATACCACCTCCCTGATTTTAGGCGTAAATTTGGGTTTGCAAATAATAATGAAGTTTTCAATTTTGATCACTCAAGTTTAAGGTGCACAATTGAAAGAACTTTTGGGGTATGGAAGAATAGATTCGCCATTTTGCGACACATGCCTAAGTACAAAATTGAAACACAAGTTCAAATAGTTTGTGCAACAATGGCTATACACAATTTTATTAGAAGGAATGCACAAACTGATATTGATTTTAGTCGTTATGAAGATGAAAACATAATTCTTGACTCAAATGATAATTATCATAGTGAGGTTAGCTTGGACCAAACACAAGTTCTAAATGTCATTTCTTCAGCCAAGATGGATTGTGTTCGAGACTCAATAAGAGATCAAATTATTCAATTCAAGAAAAAAAATTAGTATTGTTGTTGTAGGACAAAATTGTGTTGTTCTATTAATTACATATCATTTTTTGTATCTTTTTTTAATTGTTGCTACTCTGTATTTCAGCATTATGCTAATTTAGTTTGTAAGTTTTTATTAAGGATATACATTTTATTTCACAAGCTAATATATTATACAAATGTCTTAATTATTAATTTTATTTAAAAATAAATTTGGTATATACCTACCTATTTATTTTTTAAATTAATAATGTACATATCATGATCAATATCAATACAACAACTAAAACCCCTTTTGGTAATTATACACTCAAAATGAATTTTGATAACAAGATTCCAAACAACATTGAGTGTGAAAATCAATTTTAAAAACATTTGTATCCAAAAAAAATCACGTAACTTTAAAATCATGTTTACTTAAAATCAATTCTATAAAATCATGTTTACTTAAAATCAATTCTATAAAATCACGTTGATCTAAAATCAATTCTATCAATGCCCACCCAAACACACACTTAAACTAAAATCAATTTCAATTAGGGAAAATCATGATGGGGTTGAAGCAATAGGACGTTGCTTTTGCTTCATTCAAAATCAATTTTGAACTTTTAGTTATTGTATTTTATCTCATTTAGCCTTATACTTATACCCTCATATGCAATGTTATATATGTTTCTTATTTGTACTTTTAATTTAAATGCATTTGTGTTCAATGCTTATGCTAATTTAATAATTAACATGAAGTGAAAAAAAATTACTACATGCCTATTTATTTTAATTTGTTAATATTATATGTATATAAATAATTATAATAGAAAAGAAGTATTCATAGACATTAAAACCTATTTTGGTAATTACACCTTCAAAATAATTTTGACGTGAAGTATCCAAACAACATTTTTAAAAAAAAAAAAATCACTTTTCTAATACTTGTTATCCAAACAAAAATCACGTTACTTCAAAATCAATTTTAACTATAATCAATTCTATAAAATCACGTTCATCTAAAATCAATTCTGTCAACACACATCCAAATACACACAAAATATGTATATTTGGAATTGAAGTGTAAAATTGTGCATGGTTGATGGCATTCTTTCCTCATTGGAGGATGCTTCTAAATTTGGTGCCATCATTTTTCATTGTAGAGGAGTATCATTTTTTTTTAGGGTGAAACTTTAAAGTTAAATTTGTATAGTGACAAAGAAATATAGTTGCTCATAAGCTAACTCAAGTAGTTACTACTTTACCTGGTCCCCGTATTTTTTTTTACAGAATTCCAACTTTTTGCTATTTCTATTTTTATTATTTTTTGTGTGTACAACATTGAAGCTAGAACCTATGATTTTATGCAAGCTACTCCAACTCTTCACCATTACGCTATTTTTATTAAAACTCCAGTAAAAAAAAAAAGAATTAATTCGATATAACATTTTCCTTTAAAGTTTTCAAAGAGATAAATGATGTAAACAAATGAAAGAACACCCACGAGTCACATAGATGGCTATTTTTTTTTTTAAATTCCTGAAAATTTATGAACCTTTCATTCATATCTGAAAGTTATAATCATTCCAAAAAAGGATAAAATTGAAAGAATGTCTATATAAGATTTCAAAAATTAAATGGGAAAAGTTACAAAATCTAGTATCAGTGACAGTAAACTGTAGTAAGGTGCTCCACCAAAATTTTCTGTTCATTTGGTTATTAATTTTTTGCTTGAATTTTTACGAAAGAGGATATGAAAAAAATATAGAAGATTAAAATATATGATCTAATTTTGGTTTCCTATGCAGGAAACAATCTTACTTGAAGTATATATGGTCAAATAGTAAACATTATGTTTGTTAATTCAAAGCGTAATTCGACATTTCGGGGAAGACCTATCTCCCTTTTCCTTTTGATGTCAAATCATTATTTTCTTGTACCAAAAATCAAATTTGAAATTAAAAAAAGGTCTGAAATTAATTATATTCTACGTTTTTGGTTCACTTAATTTTCCGTAAGTGTTTTGTATCCTTGTTTACAGTGAGCATTCACAGGCCGTGTGATTAAAAACGTTGTAAATTATTATTTGTGTTATATAGGATCTTGGGAGTTTGTTGGGTATATCTTATTATATACCCATAATTGTCGAGTACTTATGAGTTTAAAATGCTTATGAGTTTAAGTTATCAAATACACCTATATAAATACCAATAAGTTTTAAAGAATTACTATGGTACCCTGATAAATTGAACTGTTTTGGAACAGTCAGTTTTTATACCAATCAAATTGCCATGTCATCAATTAATTATGTTTGTCTTATTTCAGTTACTTAGTAAATAGGGAGAAATTCTACAGCTGTTCAATAAATCACCACCGGCTGGCTCTTATATGGCGGTGCCTGCAGACAATTGGAAAATTTCCGTCATTCCTATATATGTACGAAACAACTCCATGGGATTGTGGGATTGAAAGGTATTTTTGCATGCAGAAACGAGGGATCTAATCTGTAAACTAAACCGGCTTTGATTGCGTTTACACGTGTTTATTAAAGGTGGCAAATCCCCCGCATTGTCAAGGCTATTTCCGGGCATGAATAGGGAGAGGGAGATGTCTGCTATGGTCTCAACTTTGGCCCACGTGGTCTCTGGAGAGGTGCCAACCGGTGATGATGCGGTTCTTCATAAACCCACTGCTATTGGAGGAGCTGATGATGCTGTAATTACACCACTGTTCCAAAACCCTTAAAATTTGTAAGGGTACAGTAGAATTCCTCTAAGTTTTATTCACTTGAGGAGATTGGAAATGCGTGTGCTCAAGCGGACGGACACCGGAGCCAGGCTCCTTGACACTACACTTTTATTTTTAATTTTTTTTTTAGAGTTCGCCAATTAAAATTTTCAGTTAATAATTACTCAGTGTAATATAGGTTCTGTTTTGATAAGTTTTTTATAAGCATTTATAATATAAAAAAAGAAGAAGATAAAATAAATTGAGTTTTTTTTTTTTTTTTTCAAAAGTTAAAATCAACTCATGTATTTTAATTTTTGAAAAAATTAGATGTAAAAGTTTTCACAAAAATTAATTACATAAATTAATTTTAGCTTATAAAAGAAATTCAATTTATTTTATCTTCTTATTTTTTTTCACTTATAAATACTTATAAAAAAATTTATTCAAATACGATCATATTTTACTTTTCCTAACAATTTTTTTATACACACAATTAGTTATTTTATTATCTTTACAATGCATATACTTTTGTTATCCCGATGAAAATATTGTGTCGATAAAAAAGTTATATATTATTATTTACAACGCATAAACATTTATGTTATTATACTTCCATGAAAGTAATAATTTGCATGTGTATATTATCATATTAAAATGCACAAATGTTTGTGCCATAATGAATGAATGAATGCTTCAATTTGTAAAACTTGTAATAAAATAAAAATCATTAACTAATATCTGTGGTCTTTTTCTCTTTTTTTATGTTTTGTTTTTTTATGAAAAATCATTAAAGATAATAATCCTTAATAAGAAAAGATATATAGGAACTTGTTTCTTTTTCTATTTATATTAAAAAAAAACTGCTTTTATTATCATATACCAATTATGACTTCTGTACCAAAAAAAATATGCCAATTACAATATCAAAAAATATATAGAGAGAGAGAAAAAAAGTCATGCATTGATAGTGTAAAGTAGTTTTATATTGTTATCCAATCACAAATTACCATTTATTGTAAGTTTGTTGACTTAATAATAAATATTTTAAAAGTAATATTAATAGTGATTTTTGATTGGTTGACAGTGTAAAACTTTTTGTACTGACAGTGTATGACCATTAAACTCATATATATATATATATATATACCAATTAGGATCATTCAATTATCACACACATGCACGAGACATTTTTGACACATTTATGTCAATTAAATTATATATTTTAATGTATATATAGTAACAAAAAGACAACTAAATAAATTAAGGAAGGTTAAAAAGCAAGCCTGATGATTATGAAAAGTGTAACAAAGACTTGAAAGACCAGAAAATATGTTGCATGCTTGTACATACGTAGAAGCCAACCCAAACATTATTTCTATAATATCACGAAGAAAAAACCAAACTCAACCCATTCTTCGGATGCATACACGTAACAGCCTATCTACAAATCAACAAAATCACGATAACAATAGTGGGTATAATCCCCAATCCTAAAAACTAGCACTTCTCCTCTGCTGTGGACCCGTTAATTGCCCGCATTTGCATAGCAGGCTGTTTAGGTTTCTTAGGCTTGCACCAAACTGCACATACCATAAATGCTACAAAATTAATTAAACTAAGTATTGTAAGCAGTGCATAGAACAAATCAAGCCTGCCCTTGTTTATATTGTCTGCTAGCCACCCCTGCCCATCTCTTGTCCCAGTAACTTTCTTGACTACCGAGACAAGGAAGCTGCTGAAGAAGAAACCAAAAGATAAAGTTGTGAGAAAGAGACCCGTGCTCATGGTTTTCATTCCTTTTGGGGACCTTGTTATGAAGAAATCAAGTTGGCCAGTGTATATGAATGCTTCACCAGAACCCACCAAGAAGAACTGTGGGATTAGGAGGAAAACGCTTACAGGCAGTGTTGTTTGGTGGCCACTTACACTTTTTGCCATGGACAACCGTTTCCTCTCGCATAGAGAAGCAGCCGCCATTCCAAAAATTGAAAATACAAGTCCAATTGCAATCCTTTGTAGGTTGGTGAAACCTGGGACACAGAGAAAGACAATGTTAAATATGTGTAAACTCATTTCATAATTAACACGGTTGCTTTCACTTTATTTAATGATTTGGTTCTAATATTTTGGTAAATTATTTGTATCAAAGTTTGGTATTCGGTTGACTATATATACACACATTTAATTTTGAGAGACACGGGTACCAACATGCATGTTACATATATGGGCGTCACATGCTGCTTTCTGCTAGTGCTGTATAACTATATATAATAATATTAATTGCGATCATCTTAATCATGACAAAATAATTTCATATCGAAGAATATCAATAATTATATAATCTGAGGAAGTAGGTTTACTAAGGGCATGGCCTTTGATCTAATGTACTTTTCGAAGTGACTATATATATCCAATAATGCATCCTGTCTTACCTGGTTTGCCCTTCCACTTTTTCCAAAGGGGCATGATGAGTCGGTCATAAACAGCCAGAGTGATTAGTATTGCAGCCACAAAAAAGACTGTGAGAGAGCCTGCTGGGATCTGGAAACTGCCAATGTTCCTTTCCATGGTGGAGGCTTGCTCAACTGAAAAGGTGATCATCTGTGCGTATATGGTCCAAAATAAGATGGTTGTGGCCCACACTGGCAGTAGCCTCACCATCATTTTCACCTCCTCTACCCTTGTTAGTGAGCATAGTTTCCACGGGTTTGGTTCAGAACCAGATAAATTCGTCTCAAAGTCACCTTCTGCCACAATGGCAGCTTTCTCCAAGAAACTATATAATTAAAAATATTAAAAAAAAGAGTATGATGAAATTATTTAGACGTCACAATTTTATTAAACCACACAAAAAGGATTGGTTTACTTCATCAAGGGAGAAATTATTACATAGTTGTGGTAGTCTATGGCCCCAGACAATCTCTACATGGCACATAATCAAGTTTTTTAATTTATTAAAAAGAGTTAATAAAATTAGACTATTGTCACATAAAAGTTGGTCAAAACCTGATAATTCGTGACCATCTAATAATTTTTCCCCCTACGGTAGATAAAGATAATAAACTTACCGGAACTGATCTGTGTGCTCTATTCTTGAAGCCTCAGGAGTGTCCTCATACAAAGAACCAACTTTGTATAGGAGTTGCATCTTCCTTTTCTTTCTTGCTGCAACAATAACTTGGAAAATGTGGACGATGGGGCTTCCCAAACTCCTCTTGTATCTGTATCTCTTAGTTCCTGATAAGAACACCACAATGGCTATGACCATAGAAACAGAACATATTCCATACGCCAAACTGCGACTCACTTCGTCTTGCATGTAGACAAGTACTGTGACGGCTGCCAGACTTCCAAAACTAATGAAGAAGAAAAACCTGTTGAAGAAATAGGCCATTTGGGATTTCTCCTTCTCATCTTTCTCATCGAATTGGTCAGAGCCAAATCCTGAAACACTAGACTTCAGGCCACCAGTTCCTAGTGCAATAAGGTACAGAGACAAGTATAAGATTCCCATTTGGAATCCGTTGGCTTGTTTGCAACTGTCACTGTTAGCATGGCAAGGTGGTGGACGTAGCTGTGGCAATTTTGTTGAAATTGCTAATGTGGCAGTACCCTGAAATTACCATACCCTCCAAGTTAAACTATGGAGAATATATACATATAGTGAAAACTTTCCATTTTATATAAATGAATATATATATATGTCAATAAGGTTGACATTTTATGAGAAAAGTAGCTTTAAAGCTTATAATCACTAGTAATGTCACTAACCAGTGTTTGTATTGAAGCAAAGATTCCAATTGTCTTGTATCTGCCAAGGAAGGAATCTGCTAGAAAACCTCCCAGCAAACATAGGAGAAATGATGTGCCCATGAAGTCAGTCACAGTGTTGGCTGCAGTTGAGCTTGGAAGATGCATGATCGAAATCATGTATGTTACCAGGTTGACTGCAATCCCCATGGTGGAGAGCCTCTCCACGATTTCAATCCCTGTAAGAAATTTTAGAATTAGCTTCTATTGTTAGAATTCATGGAACTAATTTATTTTGTGAAAATTAATATCGGCTTCATCTTTAGGTTTTGTTTGATAGAAAAGAGAGAGATAAGGTGGATGAAAATAAGTAAGAAATAAGTTAAGAGGTGAGAAATAGATAGAAAATAATTTAAAATTTAAAATTATTTAGTTTGAGAGAAATAAAAGAAAAATAAATTAAAAATAATATTGTAAAGTTGTTTAATTTAAATAAAAAAAAAGATAGAAGTTATACTCAATGAGAACTATAAAATTTTTAAAAATTTACTTATTATTTCCATTCTACCAAACCATGAAAATTTTTAAAAATTTAAAAATTTCCTTGTCCCTTCTCCCTATTCTCACTACCAAACAGGTGCTTAATCTTAATTTTGTGCACCCAAAAGAAAAAAGGCACTGAAAAAGAAGCAAGTGATTAGCGCATGTGTCATATCAAATGAAATAAAATAAAATAATTGTGTTCATAAGTAGAGGCTGCAAGTGAAAAGTGAATTGAAAACTACTTTTAGAAAGTGAGGTGATAAAGTAAGATGAGGAGGTATAGACGAATATAATATTGTTATATTCATTTACATCATAAAGATTATATGAAATACGCTTAATTGCACATTTTATTATTTTTTTTTATGATTTTATAAATTTTGTTACTTAATTATTTTAATTATATATTTTGTCACCTAATTTTTAATATTTTTTATATTTTGCTATCTAATTATTTTAGTTATACATTTTGTCATTTAATTTTATAAAATTTTGCCCATTTTGTCACTTCATTAGTTGATTGCTGATGTGACAATTTTGACTGCTGATGTGATAGGTTGACTATTTACGTGTCAAGTTGATTGCTCATTACCACGTCAGCAGTTAACTAAGGGAGGTGGCAAAATACGCGAAATTTTGAAAGTTATGTGACAAAATATGCAACTAAAATAATTAGATGACAAAATATGAGAAATTTGGAAAATTGAGTGACAAAATTTGCGAAATTATAGAAGATGGGTGACAAAATGTACAATTAAGCTTACGTAATATTATGCTTTTTTCCTCCAAGTCCAAACAGAAGGTGACATATGAATTATCCTCAATCAGAAGTATGTACATGCTTTAGTTAGTATTCCACTTGGTTTGTCTCCTTCCGCGGATGCAATCATTACCCCAAAAACATAAGATAGAATAAAATGGAATATTACAGCAGGTTAGTATGTAAAACCATTTATGCTAGGGTAACACCTTAACTTTTTGGAGCCTTGTCTGCTTCAAGCTACTATTGCTACGAGGAGGCGTGTTGGAAACAATAAAATCAGTCACAAGCCTCTACTTATAATGGCTTAATCTTTTAAGGAAAAAATATATTTTGTGAATATCAAAATGGGACAACATAAAGTTGTCCCCCTTAATTTTGGGGTGCATTTTTGAGATGCATGTATAAGAGACAGATAAACAGTAAGTGCGAGATAATGATAAAATGATAAGGTGTCAATTTTTTTTTTTATGTTAAAAAATAATAAAACTAAATGTTTAAACGAGTTTGTCTTTAAAAATGCAAACTTCTGTGTACTTTGTGTGCACCAACACCCTATCTATTTCTGCATCTCCGTTTGATGAACCACCCAATTAACTTTCTTCACTTTGTGAATCAACTTGTAACCAAAAAAATAAAAAGAAAAAAGAAAAACTCTTTATCCATGAAAACTTCACCCTCTATTACTTCTAACATGATGGCGATGAAGAAAATTGTTATTTTAGGTCTGGTGAAGTATTTATTATTTGAATGTTAACTTCTCTCCAAGTCTAATGTATTGGAATATTACATATTCCAAAAGCAAGTTGCATAATCATAATCAACATGAGATATAGAGAAGTGGTGTAGATAAAGCTATTACTACAAACCTAAAATAAGAGCTGCGGGTACCCAACCGCCTGTTTTGGACCTGTCTGCAGGGAAGCCTTTATAGTCCACAGCGTCTGCAACTGTCCAACTCATTTTTTCCTCCTGAAATTAAGTGACAAAGTATTTTTAAAAAAGCATATAGCATTTCAAGTTACATGCTTCCATGGACCAAAAACTATTCAGCAACAGATCTCAAACAATACTAACCATTTTCTGAAGTTCCACGAAGAAAGAAAGGTAGGAACCTTTGCCCTTCTTAACTTCAACTCACAGCTTAGGTTTGTGGTGAGAGGTTCCCCATTTATAGGCAAAGTGGAGAATATTATTAAGTAAATATAAAGGTAACGTTGACTGACCAGGAGAGAATTGGAGGAATAATTTGTGGAAAACCATAGTAGAATTGCAATCTCGTCTCTTCTTTTATGGTACAATACATTGATTTGAGTTATGAAGGCTGTGAGCCGCTCCACCTTCGGCCAACTCTTCGAAGTGCTTTTGCTACCCCACACTTGAAAAGGATCTCTCTACCTTTAGTTTCTGTGTAGGTAGATATGGACAGAATATGCAGCTAGCCGCTCAAGGTGTCAAAGACTCTTGTTTGGAATTGAAAACCTTATAATTGATGTGTTTAATTAACATTAATCATTATGGCTTTAACTATAAACAGACAACTCTTACCCAACCGTCAATTTTTCAAAACAAAAAGGTTATCTGCACGCACTTTACCACCATGAGGGATAAACATTTGTTCTTTTTTATACTGAGGATCAACTTGTAAATTGACAAGCATATACACTGGACACTTGGAACTCCTTTTTCTGGTGCACCTTGCTCCTAACTCCATTTCTTGGTTTAACATTTGAAGGTTCAGGTTGGCTGATTTCTTAATTTTCTATTTTTGCAAAATTCAAAAAGTTTAATTCTTATGCCAACTGATTTACACGTAGGACTTATGAAATTGGAGTATTTTATTTGGAAAGTGCTGAAATGCATGGATTAATTTGCAAGAAAAGAGATGAATGGTCAATTTTTTATAATCACCCACTGAGGTCAACATCAGGTATAGAATTTCTAATGTACACTTGTGAATAGTAAATTACACATGTGCTCAGAATAAAGTCATCATATTGTTATACTAAGACAGAATATTATTACTCATAAGAGGTCTTGGGTCTTGAGCCATGAAATTTAGCTTGTCTTAAACTCTTATTAATACAACTAACGTCACTGTAGCATGTAAACATTTATTACATGTTATCATTCTAGTAAAATCTTTACTGACTTGATTGTGGAATGTCTTTTACAATTACTCACCCATTTTTCACGACATCTTAACATTTTCCGAGAACTCACCGAATTTCGAATACCTTAGATCTCGGTTTACTCAAAAGCGTTATCCATCCGACATCCACTAGAGTTCGGCTCTAGTCAACAGTTCACCTCCAACACAACGGCACAGTTCATATTAGACACATCACTCACCCATGTTTTCTGTGAAACAATGTTCTCTTAAAAATTCTTACACGTGTGCACTCGTGTATTTCGTGCAACTTATCTCTGCTAACAAGTAACAGTTCTCATTTTATTTTAGCAGAAAGGATAGCCGTTAGTTGTTTTCCTTATGTTTTAACTTTAGATAACTTACACTCCTGTAACCACTTTTCTTTCCTTGGTGCCACAGGGGTTGGAGAACTATCGTTTGGTTAATATCTGATTTTCTTTCTCTCAATCATAATATTGCCGATTCAGTAGGAGGACAAGAATTTATTTGATAGAGTATGCAAAAGCGGTGGAGCTTGATGTATTCAAATACATAATGAGATGAACAATTTGAAAATGAGTGTTGACTCAAATAATTGATACTGGGTGGGTCCCGAGAGTTGACAAAGAATCATCTCTATCTCTCAAACCGTTGCATGTGGAACATCGACCTCAGCTGAAGATAATAATGTACAAGGCATTACCCACACAAGATCCATGTGGGCGGTAGTGCACGTGCAAGGCACTGCCACACGTACCAACAGACAGCACCGAGATAATTATGCCGTCCAACCATTAGACCAACATGCAACATGGAAAAATCACAATCCACTGTTTCAGATTGAGAGTGGCCAATCTAACACTCAATCCCTTTGTGGATCGCCATTCCCCTGCACCTTCCTCCTACCACTAAAAAACTAGTAAGGAATTAATGTGTGATGGCCAAAAATACGAGACTAACAACTATGTGTAGCAGCTACCAAGAATTTCGTTCATTACTTTTATTTACTCAATCTCAATGATCCCAACCACTTCACAAGATCCATATCTATTTTATTATCATGGCATATCATGATTCACGAGCCAGTGCATGTCCCAGTATGAAGGTTCTAAGTGCTCAGGACTCCATAATTATTTTTTTTATTTGTTTACTAATGACTTTATTTTTTTTTCACTTCTATTTGTTTCGTACCCGAAAGTTATGTGGATTCTCTCTCTTTTTTTGTAAGACTGTAAACTGTTATCTTGGCGGTACTTCTAGTAGGTTCTTAAATCCTCCACTACAGGTAATGTCCACCCACTTGAGGTCTTAGTTTGCCAACTAAGCCACACATGTGCTTGTGGTTCTGTCTATCATTATGTTTTCACATAATTCAATCATGCAGGGTACTCTGTCTTCTAAATTTTGATCTCATGATTCTGAAGTTTTATTTCCTACATAAGATCGTTGGCAGGGTCAAACAGTTATCAATTTTCAGTCTTTTCTTTTGTTCTTTTGAAGAATCAATTTATTAAAATTTATTGAGTATAAACATCTGAATTACTTAAAGCAGTGAATTATAAAGAAAATTGTTCGAGTAAACTTTAGAGCATGAAAAAAACAAAAACAAAAAAAAACCAAGCTTCTCCAAGCTTGTTAAGGACGATGATAAAGATTCACCTTTTTCTTATTATCAAAGCCTGCTTAATAAATTGTTATAGTTGTCTGATCATTGTTCTTCAATTCCATCAGACTTTCCATTTGCCATTATTAATATGTCCATACCTTATGATTATACTGCAACTATTCTGTTTTATTTATTTTTTCATTTGATAAAACAAAAATAGAAGCACTATTTCATATGTCCCATAAAATAGTACAATAGCATATCCTTCCAAATCTTTACTTATTCTCCAACATGCCTGCATTTATCAACTGTAATGTATATCGTGATAATGCTGGTCTCATCGACAATTTCTTTTCCAATCACTTTGGAATGGCATATACTTAGATATTATTATTATTATTATCATAAAACCAAAGCATAAGTGGCAGCAAACTGTTGTAAACAAACCCAAAAGCTGACAAATTTTGAGGATGTGCTTGGTTGTATACAAGTATTGATTAAAGCGTATATCTCTTCTGCTTCCTGTACAAGTTGTCAGGTGTAAAGTGGCAACGATAAACATTAAACAATATCATAATTCACTCTAGTATTGCGTACTAGTTTTAACATCCCGAGCTCTGATTTTGAAAAGGCTACCAAGTTCCAATCAATGAGGGCCACATTGTCAATTGTTGTTTTGCTTCTCATTAGTGGCATGTAAATAAATTATTTTCTAATGTGATAAGCCTCCCCGTGATGGGAAAACAACTGGCGATAATGCAGAGCATGTGCAACTGGGGATGGTGTTAGAAACCTGCAACTTGAGTCAATAAAAAGAGAAGGTTAGTTGGTTTGATAAAAAAATAATTCTAAGTCCTCCTACAATATTGTTGGATCTTATTCTTCTAAAATAAGTAATTCACTTTAACGAATAAAGTAACTAATATCAATTATTAATGAGAAAATCAATAGTTAATATTACATAATAAAATATGGATTAGTCGGAAGATCAATCGATGATTTTCTCGTCAAGATTACATAATTTACTTCTACTCAATTTAGACTAGTCAAATTTAATATTTTTGGATTGGACTCATTTAAAATAAGAGTGTAAAGTAAGTAATTTCAGTTGTTAATAAAAAAATCCATGGTTAATATGATGTGCACAAACATCATAAATCATAAATATATTGAAATAACAATAGTTAATTTTCTTGTCAACAATTCATAGTACTTACTTCATCCTCATTCATTTTAGAAGAGTCAAATTCATTGATGTTAATTCTCTTACTTAATATATTTATTTTTTATTTAATAATTTTTTCACTAAAATACTAGAAAGAGTTTTTAGAAATATTTATAAGATGATATAACATCACTCAATTAATATAATCACAATGACATAGTTTTGTCGCAAGTCATTAGCATTAATGGCGAGAAATTGTAAAGTGTGCACTAATGGTGTATCATATGTATACAACATTATTTTATTCCCACTAATAAGGAGTCTTTATTCACTGATTTTGAAATTAGTACTAACTCTATATTGTTTTTGAAACTTGTGAAAGAGCATTCAATTTTAGTGAATCTTAAAATTCAACATTCACGTTTTTCCTACACTACTTTATCCCATGGCTAAGGCACGTTTGTTTTGCTGCTAACGATGTTCAGTTCATTATCTGATTGGAGAAATTATTAGGTAGTCATAAACCATCATAGTCCCTATTAATTTTAATATGAAATGTAATTAAGTATTATTAATTTTTTTTGTAAATTGTAAAAGTTGAATATGTGTTATAAATACATTGGCTAGGACTATAGACACTTAGTAGTCTTGGACTACCTAATAATTTCTCATGTGATTGGAATTTGTGGAAAGGAAAATTCAAATCACACTGCAGAAATTTTAAGCTGTAATTTCAAAGAAATTTTTTTAAGTTATATTATGTGACTTTTTTGGTAGTGAAAATTTTAGCACAAAGGGACAATATCCTGGTACAAAACTATCTCAACTCAAAAAATATTTATATATATAAAAAAAAAAACTTAATAATTCACTTCAAGAAAACAAATACGGGTTAAATGTGTGACTTATCACCTATCACTCCTATCCAACTCCATTTAACAAATCCCTTAGTATTAATTTAATTTTAGTATAGCACCCTAGAAAATAAAATATCACATTAGTAAGAACGAGAGTAGATAATTTAATATTTGTCATATGAGTAAATCACCCGTCCTGAAATTGTAAAATTCGATAAAATTAGTCCATAATATATTAAGAAAATAATAATATAACTCTTGAAATTATAGATTGTCAATCAATTTAATTCTTTTGTTAGGTGGTGTTAATTAATGTTGTTAGAAAAAAGCTAGGTTGGTATGTTACTTAATTAGGTGGCATCAAAATAAATGGACATACGTGACTGTCACGTAATTAGGATCAAATTGACGATATTTTGAAGGAACCATTTTTTACCCATTTGATCAATAATCATTCACTTTATCTTTTCCTACAAAAACAAAAAAAATTGCTTCGTTATGTCTTCTTTCCCCTTTATCCTCTACAATTGTGAGGGCCTCTTCATTCTCCTACCTACAAGTGTATGGTCTCTTCCATTTTTAAAAACAACAAAAAGGAAAATAAATCCCATTAAGATAACGAACCTCTAAAGACAAATGGAAGAGAACTTATACTTGCACGTAGGTTGCAAGCGGAAGAATAAAGAAGCCTTGCAATTGTCGAGGATGAAGAAGGGAGGATATGTAAGAAAAGGGAAACTTTTTTGTTTTTGTGAGAAAATACGAAAGTGAAATGAGGTTGTTGGTCAAATGGTAAAAGATGGTTCATTCAAATTTTTGCTAGTCCCTGTTACGTGACAACTATGTGTGTCTGCTGGGATGCCACTTATACATGTAACACACAAATTCAACTTTTTTAACAAGAGAAATTTTTTGTGTACAATAGTTACACTAAGGTTAGAACTTATGATCTCATGTATACTACCCAAAGCCCTCCACCACTAGGCCAACCCTAGTGGGTTACAAGAGAAATGATACTTGTACAACAAGTTGTACAACCAAGAGAGAGAAAACAAGAAAAGAGAGAGAAGTTTGAAATATAATAAATAATGTGTTAAGACAAATGATGAATTTATAACCCTCATTTTTTTTATAATAACAAATAGTTAAATTTATATATGTCCTCGCATAATCGTCTGATAATTAGTTCGTATACAATTGTTTAATGTTTTTAAGATGGGTATCGTCTTATCCTTTAATTAGATAAACTTCATAACTAACAAGTCTTATAGACGATAACAACAGTTCTAAAATGATCTACACATCTATCAGAGCGTAAGCTACCTCGAAACGTATTATGCCTATACACCTACTCTCGAAGAAAGTCAGCGAAAAAAAAAGAATATGTGTACGAATGTCAGAACGGAAAAGCGGACATGACAACTGCTAAAGATTTGAGTACAAGAATAGAAAAGATAAGCAGATTATTTTATCTTATCATATGACAAGTTGGTGAAAGGTATTAAATGCTGCATTTAATGCTCCAACGACTCTATTCATCAGACGAAGGTCATCTTCTGTAATACACTCAATGGATTCTTTTTAGAAGCCTATAAATAAAAAAAGAGACCTCTTTTGAAAGTTGTTGTTGCTGATCATCATTTGCTTTAAGAAAAGAAATAGCATGTGTAAACTCTGTTTGTAAAATTCTCTTTATACTTCATTGTATATTCGTCTGATAAGACATTAAACCCAGTGAGGTAAACTTACACGTAAACCTTTTTCTTAACGAGATTGGTGGAAGCTTGAAGAGGCTTTGATTCAAAGAATATTTGAGTGTTTGCTTGGAGAGGCAAGTGAAAGACTACTTAGGTTGAGCCTAAAGAGACTTGTGGAAAGAATACTTGCAACTTGTGAAAGTTAGTGGAACTTGATTATTGCCAAAAACTGGACGTAGTCTCTAGGGTGAGACGAATCATTATAATTTCTGTGTACTTTCCGGTTTTGTCTTTCAGCTTTCGTCTGTCTTTTAAAACGTTTTTGAAAATCCTTTTGATCTTATTTCAGACAATACGTCGTTAACAAAAGATTTGCGAAAATTTGATATAACACAATTCAATCTTCCCTTCTTGTATTATCTTTGTGTTCTACATAATGTTATGAAAAAAATAAATACAAAAAATATAATATTGTATAAATTATTATAAAAATTATTGTACATATATCATATCGCAAGACAAAAATATGTTATTAAGTATAAAGAGTTCCAATCACGACACAAGAGGTGCTATTGATTGATTACAAGAAAAATATACAATACACCAAGGGAGGCGGTCATTCAGCCCATAGAACCATTTAGCAGCTTAATAATTAAATATGTTGTTATATCATAACAAAATTAATATAATCTAAAAGTAATTTTCAATAATCTCATATCTAAAAGTAACTTTATATCATCTAAACAAAATTGAATTTTGAACTAATTTTTAAAATTATTTTCAAATATAAATTGATTATTTTGTCACCAATTTTTAAATTTTTTTTTTTCAATATTACTTAAAATGAAGTAATATTTAAATCAAGCGTATTTAGATTGACTTACTTTAAATAAACAATTTTTAAAGTTCCTAAAAAGAACGTTTAAAACGTAATTATTTTCTCTAAAAGAACATTTTCAGACACGCTAATCATTCCTTTTGTAAATTGATTTACAAGATCTGACCGACGCATCACTTTAAAATAGTCCATGATGATAATGGATCAAGAAAAACAGATTCACCATTAAGATGCTTGGATGTAACTTTATTCCTGATTAAATCGGAACAATTCTTTTCACACATGTACACATTATCCATGTGCATTTAACATCATTATATTATTAATAATTCTATATATAGTGTAATTTTCGTTGATTTTGCCGTTAAATTATAATTATCTAATACTTTGATTATTGACAACAAATATTGTAAACATTAAATAAAAATATAATTAATTACTTTTTATTTTCATATATTTAAAATATACATATAACGTTAATACCAATATATATAAAGTACTAATTAATTTCTTATATTATTGTAAGATTTTAGAAATATGATTTATATGATAGATTTTTTTTTAATCTAATGATTAATTTTTTTAAAAAAATTATCCAATATAAAATTATTAAATTATGTAAAAATAGTGTTGACTTACACAGTTGTAAATTAAATTAATAATATATCAAATGATATTCATTCTTAAATTATAAATTTAAATATTTACTCTTCTACCACAGGATTCTTTAATGGCTTGTTGTTTAGGAATGAAAGAAATAGGTAAGAAATATGGTGGATGAAATAGAAAAGAGGGAAATAGAATAATGGAAGTAGGTGAAAAATAGAGTAAAAATAAAATTATTTGGTTTAAGAGAAATAAGGAAGAAATAAGAAAGAGGGAAATAGAAAAAAAATAAAAATCATTATTAATTGATTTTGTGCATAAACAATCGATTATCGTAGGCTATAATTGATTATAACAACTTTTAATCGATTAAGCATTTTTGATAATCAATTATAACATTTTTTGACGATTTTAAACCGTCAATAAACATCCAAAAGTTCTAGTATTTGTCATTTTTTGATAGTTTTTAACCGTCACTAAAAAAATTGTAACAAAATGTGCAACGCAAAAATAAAATCACATGAGGCTCACACCTTTTTCTCTTCTCCCCTATCAATTTCTCACCCACCAAACGACCCTCCCTTTTTATTTCTCACTTATTTCTCACCCCTCTCTTCCATTTCTCACCCATCTCTCTATTACCAAACAAATCGTAAGAGTTAATCTTGTTCTCGTTAATATTTGATACACCTAAATTCTCTTACATTAAATAGCTTATTTTATTTTATTTATATCTTATATTAATCTTCAGGGGAGAGATCAAATTACACTTTACATTGACTATTACACCATTCAATAACTCATAATTGGACAATTTTGTCTCAAAACTCACCATTGGATTAAAGTTATTTCAACATAGATCATATGTACAAAATTATATATTAATCCAAAATTATTTGATACCTTATTCATATCGATTAAAATGGACGTAATATATACTTTTTAAAATATACTAAAATATGAATCGTTTGATTACCTTCTTATTGTTATTCAATTTTGATAAAATTTGACACAAACAATCTTAGTAATATGTAATTATAATTTAACAGTTAGATCAATAAAAATCACATTTTATATCAAGTTATTGATGGTGTAATAGTTAGTGTAAGAGACATCAATATAAATTTCAAATTTAGTTAATTCAATTTAAATTTCAAATCTTAAAAATCTATTTATTTCAAGATAAACTCAAATTTAATCAATCCAAATTTGAATTTAATTTTTTAATTTTGAATTTTAACGCACCATATCTCACATTTTTTTTTCTAAATACGATGAATCTTAGTACCTTGAAAGATTAACCTCTGTCTTTCAAATTTGAATTTAATTTTTAATTTTTGAATTTTGACATGTATGAATATGTTTGACAATTTATTTCATCTAGTTATAACTTATTTGATTAGTTTGTAAGCTTATTTGACCAAATATGTTTGGTAAGTGAATATATCTTATTTGATTTCACCATTTTTTTTCAAACGTTGCTTCAAATAAGGTTTGAGTGTATAACTTATTATTATTATTTTTATGTTTACTCCTAATATTTTAATAAAGTTTCTCATTTACTACCTCATTTAATATTATATTATTTATTTTAGTAAAAACTCCTCCTTTAATATTACATTATTTACACTATTTGTTTTTATTTTTATAATAAAATATTTGATCTTTAAACACAAAATGATAAAACTTTAAAATTAACTAAATCCCATAAAATTATAATTTTATAAAAAAAATTAATTAGTTTAACAAATTTTACATTTTAGCTAATAATTTTTTGCTGATATTAACTATTTCAGTTTTTGAATTTCAGCTAACTTAATTATCAATTATTTTTGAGACATAAACTACATCAAATATAGACATAAACATGATGTATATTTATTCAAATAATTTATTTTTATAATTTATGTCTTAATTTGAAAACTCTTATCTTATCTTATTTATTATTATTTATTCATATATAATAAAATAGGATCTTCATTACTAAAATTTAAGACATTTTCTATTCTATTTTATTCTTTCTAAAGATATATGATTTCATCATTACTTAATTAAAAGTAATATATATATATATATATATATATATATATATATATATATATATATATGGGGCATATCTAATGAGAGGGCCATTTTTATGAGTGAGAGGAATAAATCTGACTCACATAACTATACATGGATGGTCAGGATTTAATGTCATGTGACCACTTAAAAAAATCATGTAACCACTTAAAAATTTTGTCATATAAATCATATATATATAATTTTTTAAACACGTGGTAATGCATTATTTGAGTAATATGTAATCTCGTAATCCATTATTGTTGAATGTTAGCAATAATTTGTTGACTTTCACTCCAAAATGCAAAGCAAACATGGCACCTTAAATAGTCGACTAAGAATAGACCTTGACTTACAGAGTCTTACTCACTAATGTCTCTAAAGTATTAGTTAAGAAATTAGTGTTAATTTATAAAAAAAATACATTAGAAATATATCAAAATTTATGATAAAATACATCAATAATATTTTCAATAAAAAATTTACACTTTTAGACACTAGTTACTAGTTATCATTTGTTTTGAATATATCATCGGCATTGCAATGGCGCTGAATCACAGCATCATAGAAGGCTGTAATTCAATTTTATTTTTTATTTTTATGACGCCTTCCTGTATTGTACCTGTGCTCTTGGTTTATACAAGGAATTTAAATGTCTGAAGAAACATGAAGCGGTTTTTTTTTTGGTCGAAAGATAAAGCGGGTTAAACAATCATTCACCTCCATTGGATTTGTGTAGGGGAGAATGCTTTCTTAGATTTTTTTTGTGGACAATAAGAGATGAAGTCCAACAAAAGCACACTAGATGAATGCTCAAGACCAAAAAAAAAATGGGTCTGGTGCTGCCTGTGTTGTTGAACTTTGAAGGAGCAATAATAATAAAATGGCCGACAGTGCCATTAATCAAACGGTGTTTTAGAAGGGCTCACCAGTCGCCTTGTCGTGTGTGCTAGTGGTAGACTTGTTTCTATTTGAAAGATATGCCCCAAAAGAGCAAAAGGAGCGTGAGCGGCAGGATTCGAACCTGCGCGGGCAGAGCCCACATGATTTCTAGTCATGCCCGATAACCACTCCGGCACGCCCACTTGATGTAAGTGAGGTGTGATTTATTTTATCCTAGCAATTATTAATGTTTAAACGACAACATAAACTCAGATTTGACTTATAACACCATATATCATATTTGTGTACTTGAAGACTAGAAACAATCGAAATAGTATTAATCTCCGGAGAGCAACCCATTGGTTTAACAGCCATCCTTAGGAAACGGAAGACCAAGATGTGAGTTGGAATCGTTGTCGTTGAAAATGAAAACTCTCCACGTAATGGCCGGACACTAATTCATACTGCTCCTACTTGCTACTTCTACCTTGTTAACTTGATTAACAGTTACTGCATTAGACAAGCAAAAAGTTAACAAAACCAACTAGTAAAAAGGAAATTTTCAAACGTTTTATTTGGGATTTGTCCAATCCATAACATTGTCAAAACATTTCGCACAATTTATGCTACAGTTTTTTTATAATTTTAATTAAAAGTGATAATTATTAATTCAACCTTAAATTGTAAATTTTTAATTTACTGATATGGCACGCTTATCCTGGTACTTTGAGTCCAAGTATTAATAGTTCATTTGATTTGGGTAAAATAAACTTTCAAAACCAACCTAGTAGTCAATAAAAAAAAGAAGCAATCAAAGCAATCAGGTGATGTCAAACACAACAAAATGAAGCCATTTTTAGAAGATCATACAATTTACATTGCTTAAATAATAATGGATCAAACCAATAAATTCAATCGAAACACACACACACACAAAAGTGAAATAATAAAATCCAAAAAGAACACGATGGCCTTTCTATTTGTGTTATATATTCCTATTTTTTTGTAATATATATATATATATATATATAAAGAGAGAGAAAAAAAAAGTTTAATAACTATACACTATCAAACAATAACAAATCACCGTTGTTATGACTTTTCAGGTAATTATTGTAAAAATTAACAAACTTACTACTATATATAATAGTTTGGATAACAATATAAAATAACTTTATACTGTTTCTCATATATATAACTTATTCCATCGGAAATGTACAAATTTTAAAACTCTAATTATAAAATACAAATGCCTTTGTCTTATAATCACAAGATTAAAATAAGAACAGTATCTCCCTGGCAGCAACAACACTCAAGAAATTAGTCTTGCAATAGTGTCTACAGAAACATCCTATTCAAAGATAAATAAATAAATATAAGAATCCACTTATTTTTCTTCACCTTATAATCGGTTTTTCTGCTTTTTTTGGGGGTGGGGGAGTATGGATGAGAAAGACGAAGGGCGAAGAACTTGAAAAAGGATGCTCGCCTCAAATACAGACAACAACCTTGTTCAGTTTCAACATTCAACCAAATGACGGATTATTTGTTATATGATAAATAAAAAAATAGGAAATCACAGATGATATTCTGCCAGGGGTACTTGTAGAAACGTGTGCGGCTACCACTGTATTGTGATAATTCTTTTTTATTTTTGTTTGTTGAATAAAAAAATAATAAATAAACTATTCAGGTACCCTAAAATTCTCTGATAACAAACAACATAAAATTGCATTGAACGATTCATTGTATCAGTTTAAAACATCACTCATACTAACTTGAACAAAAATACCACTAGTAAAAAACCTTTCACGGTATAAAGAAAATCATTTAGGCTAACACATAAAGCCTATAGGATACACATAGCAGCTCGTCCAGTCAAAGCCTCAAAAGGAGCAATTTGCACAACTCAAGAAGCCCATCACACCGATTATGAATTTTTCAGATTAACAGCTTCTCAATAGCATCCTGCAAAGTGCAAACCAACCTAATACTCAGAATACAAGTTCATTAAAAAATATATACATGTGATAATAAATAATATAGTTGGCATTTGGTAGCTACAGGCCAATCGTGAAAGAAAAGCAAAGTCACCTTTAGTTGCTGGATTTGAGATTTCAATTGACTTCCTTCATTAGTTGTCACAGAACAAGCAATCACTGGCCTGGTGACCCCACATGCACGCCCAAGTGCTTGTTTTGACGGGACAAACACGTAGGGCACATTCTAAAAATTTCAAATGAATTATTCACATGATTAATAAGCCATACAATGCTAATAGACAAAAATCAGAGTAACATTGAGTTAAAAACAAATCCGCTGGAATGGTTAAGACAAAAAGCCTTGTATTTTCCAATCTGCAACACAGGCAAGAAAGATTTGCAAAGCTATCTAAGTTTTACCAATATTATGTCTCTGCAGAGCATTCATACCGATAGATGTGATTCATTTTCATTACACTAATTTTTGGTTTGTTGGTGGGTTACAATAGACATTTTCATTACACTTAGAGTTGAGACATAGTGAGATGACGGGGAAAATAGGTTAGGTGTGAGCGTGGGCACTGAATATCTCACACGAGACCAAACATGGCATGAGGTGCCACTAGGCTACAAGGCAATTGGGTAGAAGATTAAATTCTGTTAGGAAGAAACTTGACAAAGTTACAACACAAATTACTTTATGGATACAAATAAATGTAAAGTTCAATGTCTAAGCAATAGTAAATTATAGCAAACAACCACAAATGAAATATCTCAAAACACAAGACAATTGTAAACAATAAATAGGCTGCTGCTACATATACGGAAGAAAGTATGTGATAAGAAAATGAAGATACCTTATCTTCAGCAAGTAGAGGAAGATGGAGAAGAATCTCAAGGGGCTCAGTATCAGCAGCCATAACAACGAACTCAGAAATACCCCTGTTCAGGGTCTTAGTAGCTGCAATGCAACAAGTACATTATTTATTTAGCATAGATAGTAAGAAGTAATAAAATGAAAAAAAAAAAAAAGTTAGCATAAGGCAAATATAATTAGCTAGTTACCTTCATTAGCACCTTTTTTGAGCTGCTTGTAGTTGGCAGCTTGTTGAACAAGATCAAGTATGGTTATTGTGAGTTGGGCATCGGCCAAAGGGTAAGCTTTGGGGTTCACTGCCTCTCCTGTCTGCATTTTGCACAGACACAAACACAAGAAAGAAAATTCAGCAATCAACTCAACAGTTAAAACCGTGAATCGAAATAGACTTAGACGGAGGAAAAGAGAAAGAAAAAGATGGCACCATTGTTGATTGAACGGAGGCAGGAGAAGAAGGCTAGGGTTTTTCCTTCGAACAGAACGTGAATACACAATTGAGCCGTTACGAGGAGCACGAAACATAGGGCTTTTATGTCAATAGATGTCGCGCCTGATGCTCCTTGCTGGATCTTTCTTTTAGTTCAAGCCCACTATCATATCAGTATTACCATGCAACAAGCCTTACACAACTCTTTTAACGTATTCATCATATTGGGCTTATAAATCTTTTTCTAATATTTGCGTTAGGGTTTTCTTTTTTTAAGTGTTTTTTGCTTTTTCCATTGCACGCTTGATTGACATTTATTTATTAAACTAGCGTTTAACCCGGGACTAATATTTGGATATAGATTCACAAATATTTCTTATTTTATTTAAAATATTTATAAAATTGTATGAGAAATTTTTGTTAAAAAATTTTAAAAATATTTGAATTATGTGAAATTTAAATATTTTTGTAATTTTGAAATGTTCAATGAAAAATAATTCAATTATTTTACAACTATATTGTAAATAAAAATAATTTTTATTAATTTTATAATATTTGAAGTTATAAATAATGTTTTAAACAATTTAAATTATAATTAATTAAATTAGATACAAACTATTGAAATCAACTATTACTTAAAATAAATTATTAATTTAATTTCTAATAGACAATTTATATTTCATTAGAACTTATGTAAGATGAGTTGTTATAGGTATTTAGTATAATCTTACTTATGAGGAAAAAATGTACTAACTATTAAGTTCTCTAATATAGATATTTTTTCTCTTTAACATAACCATGCAATATTAGCTAATCAAAGAAAAGTATATTAGTTGTAATAAATACTTAAAAGAGTGATTTTTTTTGTCAAATTATTTCAATAGTTTTTTTTATTGAGGATTTATAATGATATTATTTGATATTATGTGTCATAAAATATTAAAATTAATATATCATAAAATGAAATTAAATTTCAAAATAAAATGTTTTAATTTACAACAAAACTATATATCTTAAGGAAAAGAATAATATCATATAATATAATATGCGTAATTGTAGCAGTACATGCGCTCATAATCTTATTTTTATTTTTTAAAATTTGTATAAAATAAATAATTTTCCATTTATTTCAATTATATAATAAAAATATTATATACTTTGTATTATAGTGAAAATTATTTACACCTGAGTTTTATATTAATTGTGTATGAATAAATATTACAATTTTAAATGTTTACCATTTTATTTTTTTTGGTACATACCCTTTTAATCTTATATAATATTAAAACTATATAGTACATATCATTATTAATATATTTAATTACAATAAATAGATTATATTTAATGGAAATTTATTTGAATTAATATAAATATTTAGGGTGACATATCTCTACAACATAATGATGAATATACAATATTTATTATAATTTAAATTGAGTATAACAAAACTGTAAATTTAAATATTGTAAACATTTAGAATTTTAAATGACTTACCTATTACTGTTAGATATTAAAATGATTAAATATATTTATTGAATTTATATTACACTTAAATTTAAATGTTATTTTAATCTTGAATAGAATTGATAAAATAATTTAATTATTTTACAATGATATTTCAAACAAAAAAATTGCTATTTTCATAAAATTTTAAGTTTCTAAACAATGCTTTGAATAATTTAAAGTATAAAAATAATAAAATTAAAAGCAAACTATTGAATCAAATATTAGTTAAAAATATTGTTAAAAACAAATTATTACTTTTATTTTTCTAAGTAACTGAATTAAATAATATGTAGAATTTAAATAATTCATACAATACATAGAATAAAACAGCTTATTACATATAGATGTTATATGACAATATACTACGTGAAATAAAATAATAGCAATTAAGTTGAGAATTATAATAACAATTATAAAAAAAAAACTCCAAGTTTAACGCATATAATACCTATGATAAATGATGACTGGATGATAAAATATGTGTAATTGTAGCGATATATGAATTTAATAATCTTATTTTTAGTTTTCTAAAAAATTATATAAAATAAACACTTTCTATTTATTTCAGTTATTAAAATTATTATATATCTTGTATTATATAGTAAAATTTATTATACGCCTGAGTTTTAAAAGAAAATTAAATGATGACCGGATGTCAAAATTATTATACACTTAGCTAACTTTTTTATAAAATTATTAGGGTTTGAATCTTATTATTTTATTGAATAAAATTGTTAAAAAGTTCTCCATTCTTTTTAAAAAAAAAATAACAAATTTTACGTGAAATTTCTCAATTTTATATGTGCCCTTCCTCCTAATTGTACAGTATTAGATTATTAGCAACTTTGAAAATATCTATAAATCTACTAATAAATTATTAAAATCTTGACTTGAATTTAAAAAGAAAAATTAAATGATGATCGGATGTTAAAAAGGAAAATTTGTATAAGAAGAATGATATAAAAGGAATTGCACTACAGAATAAATAGTGAAAACTTTTCAAATTTGGCAAGTTTTTAATAGTGTATAGGGATAGTTTTTCCTTGACAACTTGATTCTTGACAAAACTTTCTATTAAATGTTTCGAAATATATATACTATAGATAACGTTATTCTTATTTCATGCAACAATTTTTGCAACAATTTTTTACAACAATTTTTATACATTTACTTTTTTTTACCTCTATTACAGCACTTTTTATCTTATATTTTTTCCCTTTCTTTCTTATCTTTCTTCTTTGTATAGAAATTATTGTAAAATTTTGTTGTTCATCTAAAATTTTGGAAATAAACTCACTCACGAGCATAACATAGTGTTTGGTGCAGTTTTTTTTCTTCCTTTTTTTTTTCTTAAAGGAGAAGTTAGGTCAAACACTCTTTGTATTAAAGTTCTTAAAAAAAAATTAAATAACTTATTTTTAAAAAACAAATAATGAAAAAAAGAAGTGTTTAGAAAAGCTACTGCCAGGAGATTCTCTCGAACTTTTATGGAGCTTATTTCCTCTTTACCTCAATTTGGATTGTTGCATGTGCATACATTTTATATCTTTTTTGTTTTTTATTCTTTTGGTAAGATTGACTCGTCTGTTTAATTTATCGTATTCTCTTGCTGAATATTTTTTTCCCTCTTCGACCAAGTAACGAGTAAAAATTAATTTTTTTATCAATAAAAATTTAGATTAGAAGAAGGTAAGCACCCTTGCAAGGCCAAGGAATAAAGATTAAATTTGAAACTACATTATAAGTTTCCTTTAATAAGCTTTAAAGCCTATATTTTTTTTCTATTTTTTTTGGTACATATGATTACAAAGAAGTATTCTGGTTGATCACCTAGATTTTTAGTCTCTTTCAGAGATCTGTTGGCCTCATAGATGAACTTGCCCCTTCCCAACAAGGTTTTTTCCATAGGCATCAATCAAGATTCGAACCCCTCACCACATACTTGAGGGACCCAAACCCTATGTCACTGGGACTAATCACTTGTTGGTCTATTTTTTTCCCTATAATAATCATGTAATGGGAAATCAAATTTGTAATAAATTTTGTTTTTATTTTGCCATTTACATTTATATGTATCTAAACCAAATACAATAAAAAGCAAAAATATGTTAACATTAATAACAATAAATTAGTACAAGTAGTAACAAGTAACTAGCCTTGTTGTACAAAAAAAATGATTAAATGTGTCTTTCATGTAAATTTGTCAATATTTTTTATTTTATAAATATATTTTTTCATTTGACTAGATGACTAGTTTTAAATAAAATAAATTCTTTTAGCAAACAATTTTTAACTTAAAAGAACTTTTAAGCTAAAAAATAAAAACTAACAAACAACTTCTACTTTTTTTTAAGTTCTTATTTTTAACTTTAATTTAAACGTAACTTTCAAGTAAAAATAAAAAAAGTTGGGCCAAACATATTTGCCCCCTAGCCTCCACTAGTGTGGTCCCAACTCATTGACACAAAGCATGGATCCTGAGTGTGTTTGGGACAACTAGCAAAAATTAGATTATTGTTATAATTAATTATCATCAAAATCAAATATCTAAAATGGCATATTTTTCACCATATCATGTATCAATTTATAATAAGCTTAATTTCACTTTCAGTCTTCTCATTTTTACTTGCTCAAGCTGAGTCTCAATTTTTTTTTCTTGAGTGTCAATCAAGTCCCTCCATAGTATTATGGTCCATTAACCAGTTGCTTCATCACAAATTGAAAGTTATTAAGCTATTTGGCTTATTTGGGGTGGGTGGGTGGGTGTGTGTGTATGTTTGAGAGACCAAAATTACACAAGTTTTTGTTAGTACAAAAAATATATAATATTATAAAACTAAATAAACAATAACTTATTGTTGGGGAAACAAACCCACTTCACTGACAACATCACAAAATATAGAAACAGAAGACACAAAATTTATTTAATGTGGTTTGACACTTCTTGGTTACATTTACGAAAACATCTCAATATTTATTCATTCACTCAACTATTCATCCCCTGCAAGTTTTATGGACAAACTTGTGAAACCTTCCTTTTATATAACCCTCTTTCTCACTTAGGGTGGTGACCCATTCTATAGGTCAAGTGGTTCTTCTGCTCTTAATAACTCTTATTTATACAACTTGCATCTTAATACTAAAAGAGGAAACAAATATCTAAGATAAATATAATATCTTTAAATCTAAACAAAATTCTAAAAATTTGAAATTGAAAATTTGAATTATTTCCTAACAATTCATCCCTTGATTAAAATTTTCAAACTTCATCTTTAACTCTTGTCGTTATGGATGTTCGTCTTAATAATCTTTGATCACACTTTTGCTTTGCAAATATTGGTATGTTCATCACATTCGCTACGCAAGTATTGGATAGTGATATTTCTTGTACTTATACTGTCGTTAACTACCAGGACACACTGCTTGACTTCTCCATTGTCAAGAAGATTTTTGACACAAGAATTTGCACCGCCATTAGTTATCAAGACATGCCACTTGACTTCTCATCGTCAAGAAGACTTTTGACACAAGAATCTCACACGAATCCACCATCAGCTTCTTCAAGCTTCTTTATTCTTCCTCTGACAAGTCACCAGGCTGCACAACCATTAGCCCTGATACTATTGTTGAAGAAACAAACACTCTTCACTCACAACACTACAAAATATAGAAACAACAGGAAGACACAATTTATTTAAGGTAGTTTGACACCTATTGCCAAAATCTACAAAAACATCTCAATATTTATTCATTCACTCAACCATTCATTCCCTTACAAGTTTTTTGGACAAACTTGTGAAACCCTCTCTTCACATAATCTCTTTCTCTCACTTAGGGCGGTGACCCTTTCTACAAATCGGGTGGTCCTTCTCCTCTTAAGAATTTCTATTTATATAACTTGCATCCAAATATTAAAAGAGAAAACAAAATTCTAAAAACAATATAACATATTTAAATTTAAACAAAATCTTAAAAATTTGAAATTGGAAATTTAAATTATTTTAAATACTTATTTTTTTTAATACTGCATGTTTTAATTATAACTTAATCGCTCTATACTAAAATTGTATTGTTTTAATTCTTTTATTTTATTTTTACTTGGATACTTATTAATTGAAATAAGATATTATCATTTATGTGATATTTCAAAAAAACGCCACATGTTTGACTTCATGTTTGATCTTGTCTCATTTGTCATTTGGCTTTAGTGTTGCAATGATTAGGTAGGAAATTTTCTATTCATTACATTGTTTAAAAAAGAAAAATATTTCTACGTTTTTGAACTTCTGCAAATTCGTTGCAGAACTTCACTTAACATGCATAATCAGTCCTGGTATATTTGTATCACTTAGCAGGCATCAATTTTGTGATTTCTTTCATTTGCTTGTGTTTTCAATATTACTCGGCATATTTGTATTGCTTAGCTGGCATCCATTTTGCTGCTTGGATTTTGTGGCAGCTCTTGGCAAAAAATTTAGCTCTTAAGTCATTCAAAAGAATTGGGGATATTCTGACAATGTTGCTGCAAGAATATTGTCTTTTAGCGTTGATTTTGACAAATGGAGTGAGAATTTTAAGTGTTGGGATTTGTGACAAAAAGTTGAATGATTTTTACTTGGCGACTTTATGAAAATAGATTCCTCGTGCTTCTCCGGCCTTTCTAGCAAAGAAAATTAAAAATAAAAACACAAAAAAATAAAAAATAAAACAAATGATGGAGAAAAAAAAGAGTAGAGAGAGTTAGAGGAATTGTAAAGAGCTAGAGAGAGTTTGGGTTAGAGAAGATCTAGGTTTGACTTTAGGTGGCCTATGTAAACCAAATTTTGCAATGATGCTCAGGTGTACTAGTGCTTGGATTTCAATTGAAAGAAATAGAAAGAAAAGTAATACTTTATAAATTATAAAATAGAGTATAATATGTACTTTCTTGATGAGTAAAAAAACCTTGGAATGAAAACTTAAGTTCTATTACTTCTGCATTAATTCTTCTTCTAATTTGAGTTTTCAAATTACAGTAGCTTGGCTTTGGCATTTATGTGTCTATTTTTGAGAAACTAATTTGTAAATGTTACTAATACTTAATGGAAAGTTAAGTGATGCATTGTTTAGCTGGAAATTGCTTAAATATTTTACTTCCATCGTTTATGAACATGGAAGTTGATTCTCATAAAATGTAGAATTTGAGGCAATGCAACCTGCAACTTGGTTATCAAAAATAGACCATTTCTGCATAGTGATAATGATTTGTGACTTTTGTCAAGCCAATGATCCATGCTCTGCTTCTGCTAAGTATCTACTAATGTATTCTACTTTGCCCATTTAAGATATATCTGTAAGTTTGAGGATTTACAATGCACATTGTTTCTTAAACGTGGATACCTGATTAATATTTTAATAGCAACTCTTAGAATGGATCAAATCAAATACAATAATGTGTATTTATAATTTCATTTACATAGAAGAAGCTAGAACAATTAGGTCATTCTTGAATTGACCCTGTGTTTCACAACAAAAAAACAATCATCAATAGACTAAATAATTTGCGTCAATATATAAATGATGCATTAGCATGGTAGAATTGTGGCTCTAAAACATTGTTATTTGTTGTAATTAAAATAAACAAACAATGTGGGATATCCAGGATGCTAGAAGAAGCAAAAGAAGAGATAAAAGAGAAGCTTGGGGAGACACAGATATTCATAGGGGGGACGCATAAACATTCATGGAAACTTTGCCAAGTGTGGGTATCATGCTGGTGGTGGTGTGGTAATGGATGCTGGGGAGTGTTTTTCTGAAAAAGGTATTTCGAAGGGTATTTTTGGGCTGAAAACTGATGCTGGTATGGTAATTGAAGCTGCTAGGGGGTGTTTATGTATATGCTTGGACGAGTAGAACTTACTACTATAAAATGTTTTAATATTTTTAAACAGAGTTAATGCTTTTGGGGCTTCTGTCATTGTTGATGGGTCATTGGATTATTTTTGTGACAAAGATTTGCTTTAAGTCATTGATATTGAGCAACAATTTGTGTGTGTGTGCAATGGAAAAGAATTTTGGATTTGTGAAATGTATTTATCTGGTCAAATGCATAATATTTAGATAAAATAGTTCTTAAAGGGCAAATGAACAATGACCTGCATAATTATTGTTCCGAGGTAGTTTTCCTACCTCTTCTAGTTCACTTCTAGGATGTTTCTTTTGTAAATTTGCCATGCTTTAACCTTCGGTTGGTAAAGCAAGCAAACTAATTATTCTCAGTGTTTTTACTCTAATTAATAGTTCAATTCTAAAGTGAACTTCATAGGTGCACATTTCACTATAAACTCATCACATGCTTAAGAAGGTCACAAATCAATGACTTCTTATGAAAGCCTTGAGCAACTTCAGTGCTTTGTGTTTGTTCTTGACTACTTTGGGTCACTCATGTTATCTATGGCTTTGTTGTCGTTGCCTTGGCCATGATCAAGGTTAAAATAGTCATGATCAAATTTTCCTCCTAATGTAGTCAGCATCGGTTTTCTTATTTTAGAATTTATTTAGATATATAGTCATGATCAAGCTAATATGTTTTGTTTTAAATGATAATTAGGTGCTCCTGAAGAATGTCTTGTAAAATTAATTAATTAGTTCTAAAATGGTATTTTTTTTATTTCTTTATTTTAAAGATGTTTATTGATCAAGTTTTTCTAGATTCATAGATATTAAGAGAGAAATATGTTATTTGAAGAGAGATTTTTTTTTTGTTCAATATTTTTATGAAATTATTTTTTGAAGCGAATAAATATTTAAATTGCAAAATAAGAACCTATTAATCATTAATTTAAAAATATTTTAATTAAATTAGTAATAAATATATTCTTAACTTTTCACTTTGATTATTTTTCTAAAGTAAAAATGTCAATTCTTCATTTTATTTTATTGTTCACGCAATATTTTATTTTAATTTTATAGTATTTAATGATTTATAGTTTATTTAATATTTTTCACAAACAAAGTCATTAAACTTTATCTAGGCCATTTAATATTTATATGCTTTAATAATATGATGGGAATATTTTTTCATATTTTTTACGATAATAAGTTATAATCATAAAATTATATATTGAAATTGACTTGCATGACTAAAATACTAATTTTTTTAAAAAATAAACTAATTAATTGCAAGATTTATATTTGATATTTGGTGATTATTTAGTTGAAACTTGATATTATTGATGCCTATTAATTGTTATTATTTTTTGTTATTTTGTTAATAATTTGTTTTTTTTAATTTTTATAGTTTTTCATTTATTTTTTAGTTTCATGGGCTAGTTTGCTAAGCTGTAGGTAGATGTAGACCAACTATTATGTTAACCCATTTGTTTTGTAGGTCATCCTAGTTTGTCCCATTTATTTGTGGGCTTATGTGATCCAAGTCTACATGAACCGGATTGACTTGTATACGTAACTATAATAAAGTATCAATTAATGTTTAAATTATATAAATTTTTGTAAACTTAATATCCATTTTGTTAGAATTTTGAATCCAACTATTAGATTAATAGAATTTACTTTTAATAAAAAATTATTAAAAGTATCATTTTATAAAACTTTAATGTTTGATATCAATTAATTTGTTTCCACACACATATATAATTATACATAATTATCATTAGTATTTTAATCTGTGCATTGCACATAATAAATATTTATTTTATATAACTTAAATTTATAATAAATAAATTTTTTGAATATATAAATTATATTATAATTACAATTTGTAATAAATAAATATTTTTGAACATATAGATTATATTTTAAATTTATAATAAATAATTATTGTAATATAATATACAATGTTAATTTTTAATTATTGATATTTTTTAAAAAAATATTGAAATTTAATTTAGAACTAAAGATATTGAAAATGATAGATTAAAAGAAATAAGGGGTTAAAAAATTTTAAAAAATACTGTCATTGAAGAATGACAGTTAAAAACGCCCTCGTTGAAGAATAACATCTAAAAACACTTTCGTTTAAGATAACTATCCTTATTTAATATATAAGGAGGATTTTTTTTTCTTTTATTATACATTCATATGAGCATGAGTTTTTAATGTTCAACTTACATATTTTGGATTTAGACATTTTACAACTTAAAATTAAATTTAAATCCTTCGATTAAACAAATAAATCTAATTAAGCATTCAATGAGTTAAATTTAAATAATTTGTAAATTACTTGACTAACCAGCTTAATTAAAAAAAAAAGTTTTTTTTAATTTTTTTAAGTTAAAATTTTCTTCGGTGCAAACAATTACTTAGAGCCTAACAGCATGATCACGAAGCCTGGCCCGGTTTGAGCCCTAATTTAAAAATAGAGACAGCCCAAAGCAAAGCAAAGCTAAGGTGTTTCTTCATTATCATTATTCTTGTCCAACATCAGAAACCCTCAAGCCGTAACCGCCGGCGACACCGAAACTAGCGTACGCTTGTGCGAGCTGAAACTGTTGTTACACAAGTAGGTTAGGCTGTTTGTTAGTCGTTGAAGTTGAAGGTGATGCAGATGGAGGGTGAGAAGCAGCACAAGTTTGAGGTGGACCTCGGTAACCTCATGGCTTTCGACCCCCATCACACCTTCCCTTCTCAACCTTCCAGGGAGGACCTTATCAACCAATGTTTACTCAAAGGCACTCGCGTCGTTCAAGCCATCGCGGATGCCCTCTTTGCCTTGCCATCGACCGAAGACGTAGATGGACCCCTCGTCAATTTGCCTCCGCCACTAACTAAATTGCCAAGAGAAAAACATGTACCCACCACACTCCAATCTCTTTCTCTTCTCTCAAATTCAAATTTTGTGTAATCTGTTAAATTCTCTCCATAACCCTAATTTTTATTCCTCTTGTGTTGCAATATTTATTCCTATTGGCTCATCAGTTTCTGTGATGCTTTCAGCTGCCAAAACCAAAGCCTCCTACTAAATGGGAAGTTTTTGCCAAAAAGAAAGGTAAGTCTATTCATGCTGCACATGTGACTGACTCTCAAATGATTTACTGCAGGTGACCTCAAAGCTGTTTATGTAGTCTGTGTTGGGCTTAGTGTTGTTTTCTAATTTTTTACTAGTTGAACTGATTATTGAACCCCCTGAATCTTACTGTGTTGTTTTGCAGGCATACAGAAACGGAAGAAAGACAAGATTGTGTATGATGAACAATCTGGAACTTGGAAACGTAGATACGGGTATGATCGGGCAAATGATGAAGATGCTGTTCCTATTATTGAGGCAAAAGCAACTGATGGTAAATAAATGGAAATGCCTTTCGTTACGACCTGCTACTATGTTTCTCTCAATGGCCATGTATTAGGTGTAGACACTCTTTGTTGAGTTGTGCCTGTTGGGCACCAGCAGAGCTACTACACATGTACACATGTTAGGAATAGGATAAAATTTTAACATAGGACAGTTCTTGGCAGGCCTGTATAAGGCCCGTGTACTCAAACAGTACTAATTAAAAGAAATCTGATCTAGAACACCATTGACCCTTTTGATGATCCAAACTGTAAAATGGAAAAATTAGATATATCAGGGCATGCTCAATGCTCAATCATAACATATAGATGACCTTTTGGGTTTACAAGAGCTTTATACCAGGCATCTATTTAATGGGATACCCATCAGTTAAGATTTTTTTGGGCACATTGTTATTTTTGGATATGAAGATTCTTGCATGTGATAATCTGGATCAAGTTAGATAGTATTTTATATTTCTATATTTCAAATCGTTTATAAATGCTATGGAAACCCCTTATGTTTGATGCTATTGTTATTATTTTTCTGACTTATTTTAACATTTCTATCTTTTCATGAGTGTATACTTGTATTTCACATTTTTCTGGGTGTATTGTTGTACATTAATCAGAGCTATAAGTATGGCATATCAATAACGGATACTGTAACATTATTGCAGATCCAGAAGAGGATCCTTTTGCCAAAAGAAAAGAAAATAAGAAGACAAGAATTGAAAAGCAGGAGAAAAATCGATCACAGAACCTGAAAGAAGCTGCAAAATTTGGTGCTTTACCAAGGTTTGTAACATACCTTTTTCCAATTAACCTTGAAGTTTTTGTGGCATGGGATCTCTATTTGTTACTGTTTATCAGAGTATACATCATTAGCTTATAGTTGTGTGTACAAATTATTTCGTGGATCATTGACTGCATTCCTGAAATGAAGACTGAGGTGGGGTCAGACCTTAGCCTTTTATTTGGCCATTGGAGTCATATATCTCACCTTGGGCAGTTGGGCCATTGCCTACCTTCTTTTCTTGAGGACCTTACTGAAGTTTCTTCTGCTGAACTTCACAAAATCCAAATGAGATGATATACACATTCTTTTTATGCTATTGTGATTGTCTTGGGTCAGCAGTGTACTGTTTTTTATTTGTTACATTACTCCAAAGCTCTGATTACTTTTGCTTGCTGGTATATGATATTCTCAATGGGCAATCTTATCCTTGTTATTGGTAGCACCTCAACTTCGTTTGTAGATTTAATTGTTTATCTCTGTATTTCCTCACGTGGTAATGTCCCCAACTTTGGGAGCACTGAATAATCGCTACAGGCAACTGCCTCTTGAAAAATTATTGGTGGTCTTGTGTTTTTTGTTTTCTTTAATATATATCTTTATTATTTTTCTCTCTTGCAAATATTCATGTTATGTTCTCTCTTGTAATGAGATCTGAATAAATTATTATGCAGCCATGTTCAGTTGGCTGCTACAGCTTTGCCTATTACAGGAACTCAGGTAGCACCCAAGAAAGTTACAAAGGATGAACTAGGTAATGTAGCAGGACTTGCAGCAACTGCAACAGCCAGTGGTGGGAAATTTGACAAGAAGTTGCCAGGTGAAAAGCCGGCGCAACATAAAGGAAAATATCGGAAGGTTGTGTGCTGTGCTCTTGCAGATATCTGTTTCTCTTGTACATGTAAATTGTTATATGTAGAAGCACCTATCTTTAACTAAATTGGCTAATTAACTTCCTTTGTTCTGTTTTCATCTAGTTCCTGCCAGTGGTGGAAGGAACCGGAATAGGATCACAGGAGAGGGAGCAAACTGAAAAAATATTGAACAAGATTATCTCCAAGAATTCTCATGACATACTCAACGTTGAAAAGGTACATTAGAGTCATTTATTGACTTAGATTTCAAATTTACCAAGTTTTATTAACTTTTTTTTTTTGGTCAAAATTGTATTCTAGGCTGTCACAATGCACAGTGTGAAGAAAGAGAAAAAACGAAGGAGCGATAAGGGAAAGGCTTCAGCAACTGACAAGAAATTGAAAACTCAGAAGAAGTCTTTCAAAAAGGGAAATTTCAAGAAAGGCAAGGCGAAAGGAAAATAGTTTAGTTTTTATAAAAGGTTGTAGAGTTCTTGGAAACTCCTGTTTACTGGTTTCAAGTTTTGTAGACGATTATTTCATCTATCAATTGCCATCCTTTTTATTTACCACCTATATACAATTAAATTAGCTCTTTTAATGGACTAAAAATAAAAAAACTACTTTTAATTTTTCTAATCAATGCTTAAATAAAGAATAAATAAAAAATGACATTAATCTGTGGGACACAATCCTATGCCAAAGGAAGGTGGCTGTGGAGACTAGCATCGTTCTTAATCAATGGGGTTTTGAATTGAACTTCTCTCCACCAAATAAGATCCTTTGATCCTTCATTTTTCCTTTTTGAAAAGTGTAATACCAAATTGTTAACCTTCTACATTTCAATTTTATGTTGACAAAATTTGTCATTGTTGAGATGATATGTGTTAAAATTTGAAAACTTTATCTTAATTAAAAAAATTTTGGCTTGAAGGGATCTCATAAAATTGAGATCGTCATGATAGACTTAATGATGGAAAACCTTCAAGGGACCTGGTAAAATTGATGATGGAAAACCATAAAATACTGGAATGTGTCTCGACCTTCAAAGGTAGAACCTTCCTTTTTCTTCCCTTCGTCTACTCTTACCGGACCTTATCTCTTTCTCTCACCAATGCCTCCCAATCAGGTATTCCTCTTTCAATTTCCTAAGTCATTGGTTACATTCTCTTCTTCTATTTTGTTGAATGCGCGTAGAACTGACCGTAGTTCGAAACTGAAACTAAAATTTGATGATCTTATGCTTTTTCGAAAGACGCTGGTGAAAAGACTTATTGTTATGGTTACACTCTCTATTAACAATAGAGTTTTTAATAATCATGTTATAATAATGTGTTTTAATAATATATTTTATTATTTTCTATTCATAATTTATGTTATCACGCTGGTTGTATAACCAGTTATTACCTGTAATTAACAAATCTCCTCTTTTCATTAGTTGGTAGATTGTTATTGCGTTAGTTTTATTCTGATAATATAACCAGTTATTATTATGATAATTAATGTTAAAATCACTTGATAGCATGTTTATGTTAATATATTGTTAATATCGTAACTGGCTGTATTCATTTATTATGGTTAATATATAAATCATGATTAAGTTAATTATCTATTGCGGAACGTAGATAGTTGCTCATATTATTTAAATCATTTCTTAACTTTTTTATTTTTTTCTCAACTCAAACATACATTTATCAATAAACCATGCTATATGTTCATCGAAAAACTCTATTGTCTTATTATACTATATTTTTTTCTATTTTTAAGATAGAAAATCTTTATTATTTGCTGAGAGAACTAACCATACTATATTGTCCATGTTAATTTCCGCTTGAGATAAATCTCATTTACATGCATATGAAAAAATATTATAAAACACAACATCATATTATTTAAATCTATCTGGTTTGTTACCAATTGATCAACTACTTTTCGGCAAAACAACTATTTTCTTTATCTATTGGTCTTTTCAGGTGGAATTAATTAAACTGGGGGAGAGAAACAATGTGAATAATACACTATTGGCGGTCACACTAATGTGACTTAAGGAAACCAATTGAAATCAATGTGCAAGGTATTCTGATTTTGAAATTAAAATTGGTACCATAAAGAACTGACCAACAGATAAAGAGAATAGTTGTTTTGGTAAGTACTTTTTGGTCTCCACTTTTGTTAGACCATTGTACCATAATTACCTGTTTTATTGTAAACTTATCCTCTGTTTTAAAATTCAAAAAATGAGCAGTTTTAAATGAGAGAGAGTATTTTGAAATATGAAAGAGAAATTTGATGGAATAAAAGAGATTTTTTTAAATTATATACTAGCGTAATAACTTGTAATTAACAAATTTCCTCTTTTTTGGATAGTATTGATATAATTTACATTTGAAGTTAAAACTGTTTATATTTTTAAAATTTAAAAATCTACCAATTTGTTAATTAAGTTCTCTAGGCTTCTTATTTTTTTTTTCTTTTTTACTATCTTTTTATTTTAATCTTCTGTGCCTATGTGTGTGTATGCTTAAACTAGATTATATACTATCTCTTAAACTATAGTGCCATTCTTTTTCCCTCCATCAATGACTTGGAAAAAATTGTTTTCAACTTACTGAATATTTTTTCAGTTTTCAAGCAACTTTTTTTTAATTATTTGTCTCTCTTTTTTTTTTAAAAAAAAAAAAGGAGACTAACATACATAACTAATTTCGATTTCACTTCTTTTTTACTTACTATTTTCATTTATTGAAATTTAAAACTATCCATTTTTTAAATTTTAAAAATCTACTAGTTTGTTAATTATAATTGTCTATTTTTTTTAATTTTAAAATCTACCAATTGGTTAATTAAAATTGCTCATTTTTTGAATTTTAAAATTTAGCCAGTTTGTTAATTAAAACTGTCCATTTTTTTTAATTTTAAAAATATACTAAATTGTTAATTAAAACTGCCCATATTTTAAATTTTAAAAATCTATCAATTTGTTAATTAAGTTTTCAAGGCTTTTTTCTTTTTCTTTTTCACTATCTTTTTATTTTAAAGTTTCGTGTGTGTGTTTGTTAGATTATATACTATGTCTTAAATTGTAGTGCCATCTTATGCCCTCCCTCAAAAAAGAGATTAATTAACAAAGATAACTAATTTTAATTTTACTTCTTTTTACTTATTGTGTTCATTTACTGAAATTTAAAACCATATTTTTTTGAATTTTAAAAACTTACCAATTTGTTAATTAAAATGTCCATTTTTTTTAAATTCAAACTCTACCAATTTGTTAATTAAAACTACACATTTTTAAAATTTTAAAAACCTACCAATTTATTAATTAAAATTGTACATTTTTTTGAATTTTTAAAAATCTACCAATAGAAATGGAGACACACAGGCATGGTAGCAGCAACAAAATTAATTTTCTGACTTATTCATAATAGTTTAATTTTTTTTAAATAACTATTTTAAAAAATAAAATAATATAAATAATGACTTCTTTAAAGTGAATTAAATAAAAAAATTTATAAAAATTATCCAATTTTACTATTATGGATAAACGAGAAAGTATTTTAAAATAGAGTTTAATAGTCATGCACTGTTAGTGTACAAGGTTTTACACTGTCAACCAATCAGAAATTACCATTGATATGACTTTTAAAGTATTTATTATAAAAGTCAACAAACTTACAATAAATAGTAATTTGTGATTGGATGACAGTGTAAAACTACTTTACATTGTCAGTGTATCATAAAAAAATATAGTTTTTAAAACAATTTTATGAATAGATTAGATATTTATCCATAAAAAATGTTATGCAAATTGGATGAATTGTATTAAATGAATCATGGATAAATTGAATTTTTTTAATGGATTTTTAATGATGGATTGTTTTTAATTCATCCATTATACTTCGAATAAAAAATTATTCAATCCATCAATTTGAGAGGTCTATCTATAATTAATTAACAGCTGAAGGAAAAGGGAAACAAACATTATAGATATAGAAAGAACAATAAAGTAAAGGCATGTTTCTAAAAAGTAATCATGTTCATTTTCATTTTTTGTGCAAGCAAACACGCATCCTGACATGGTTAAGAAGAATAAGTTTAAAGATAAAGATCGGACAACATCACAACTAGGGGTGTACAAGACCCGGTTCGGCCTGACAACCCGTCTTGGACCAAAGGCTTTAGGCCAGGTTTGACCCAGTCTCCAAAAGGAAAAAAGACAAGAAAGGCAAGACAGTCTAGAACCTCGGCTTCAGGTTGGGACGGGTTCAGGTTGAACCTCAGGTCACCTGGTCCGGCCCGATTATTATAATTATTTATTATTATTATCATTACATTTTGGTAAATACTTCATCATTTTGCTATCAATTTTCCAAGATTTACAAAGAGATAATTTAGAATAATAGAATCCACTTACTGTTGGCGAGATTTCCATTACTCTGGCGTAGTAGAAACAAAAATGGATTATTTGCTTACTTAAAGTGTAATATTGCTATCGCAACTCACTAAAATTAAGCTCAAAATGGGTTATTTGCTTTTCTAGATTTTAGAATTGACCCTGCGACTTTCCCTTAATAACCCAAGGTGCACAGAAAGTTAGTAGGTTTGAAAAAACAAAACAAAAATGTGATATGTGATGTTAAAAAAATATTCTATAAGAGATAACACCTTAACACCCCCCTTCAAAAAAAAATCTACGAGATATTTCCTTTCCAAAATGTCTAATACTCTCACTCTTTATGAATTGAATTTTTTATAAAGCAAAACATAAATGTAATTTCATTTTCTTTGGAGTTTATACATTTTTTTGTTATATAGAATAATATAATCTACGCAAAAAAAAACTTTATCACATGCAGTGTGGATTTCTAATAATGTAATATGCCTTCCTCTTCCCTCTACTCCGTGACTATGAAATCTAATTTTCTAATAATATGTAATGTGTATTAAGTTTATGTCTTGAACTTCTCACCATAGTTAATGAGCACTATATAAACTTTTAGTTTACACTTCGGATCAACCCGATGTTGTCTTACTTGGACCCAGTCTTCGTTAAACCCGTGTGTTATCGGGTTTCTTCGGGTTGAGGATTGGGTTCAGGTCTACAAAATTGGCTCAGTTAAAATTTAGGGACGGGTTAGGGACATATATAACCGTCCTAACCGTCCCATGAACACCCTTAATCACAACCACTAAGTGGTAAAATGTAAAAAAAAAAAACTATTAAATCACAGAAATAATCATTTATTATATTTTTATTAATTCATTATTTACACCTTTTTCTTTAAGTATTATTTATATTTATACTAGAAATTGAAGTGAAAGATGCATAGATAGACATGTAGTTACTGAATTAAAGTTAATATACATGTTGATCATAATAAAAAAATTGTTACAATATATTTAGTTCAGCATAATATTTCTAACATATTTTTTATGTCTATGTATATAAAAATCAAAGTTCTTTATACTACTATGGTACAACCCGATGCAATGAAAAAAATGATATATTAAATTACCTTATTATTATATACAACAGAGGCATAAGTAAAAAATGCATATAAATAGACATGTATTTTGAAAAATAAAACTTAAACTAAAACTAATATATACAGTCAATGTATAATAAGATAAATTTTTACAAATATCAAATTTAGCACAATAAGAATAGGTTAGCGTAATAGAAGAGCAGACACTCAGGCACGACAGTGCCTATGTTTTTACTAGTGTTGATAATGTAAAATGTTTTTACATTGTCATTCAAACATAAATTATTATGTAAAGTAAATTTGTTGACTTTTATAATAATAATTATTTTAAAAGCCATATGTCCTTAATATGCATATGGTGCAAGTTCTTTATTTAGCAGGTCGGTGTCCGGCTTCCATCAAAACAAATATCGAATGAATCCCATATATTTGCATTTGGGCGCTTGTTAAGACCGAAAGTGTCCCTCCGTACATAATAACTATTACATAGTGCTCCGCGACAAAAATATGTTTGCAGATTCCTTGTGAACAGAACAGACAAACACAAATCGTGACGCGAGTTCTGTTTTGTTGTCTTTGAATTACGATCAGCTTTATCCAACTTTTGTGGCCAACGATGACCTTATTCCAACAAAAGAAAATCATTGGATAATGCAGTTTATTCAAAAAGAAAATTTTGTACGTTAATAATAAATCTGAATTTGCTTTGGCTCTGTCACTCAGACGAGTTAAGCATAGCATCGCAAATTACACCATCTGTTCCTCTCTTCTCTTCTTTGTCTTCATTGCCGAGGCAGAGAAAGAGATAGAGACGGAGTTTGTAGCTTGTGCTCTTAGTCAAAATTCTCCACCCAGCAAAAATTCTCAACTTTACCTTATTCCCCAATTCGATATCTTGTTTGGTTTGGTCTTCCTTGTTCTTGTTGAATTATTCGTTTTCAGCTAACTTGGTTTATGTCGTGTCATAAATTCGCATATTCTTGCATGCCCATTTGTTCCTAATCATCTCTATCATTATAAAGCTTTCAAAGATTCAATTTTAAAGAAGCAATTCCATATATTGGTATTAAGAACTTGGGAAATAACTTGTTTTGGAGCTTAGGATCCATGGGTAGAGGTAGGTTGCAAGTGCAAGGTGTTGAATCTGGTTACAAAGATGTAGTAATATGTAGTTCTGGAATCAAGTTTGAATGGGATTCACTTGAGGGTAAAATTCATCCAACTGGCTTATTTGCAAGCGTTGGTCAAGCAAGATTTGGTTTTGGGATTTCACCAAATCCTCCAACTGCTACTACTAGAGACAGCGGCACCAAACCTCCGTTGGTTAATTCTTCCATGAAATATGTTTTAATGCCTGAAGCTGGTCCTCAAACCACGGGATTTCAAGGGCTATTAAGTGGTGAGGCAGTTGAAGTTGATGAGGAAGGCCACGGCATGAAGAAGGAAAGAAAGATGAAGGGGTTTAAATTGAAATTTAAGATTGGGAATCCATCACTGAGAAGGTTGATGAGTGGGGCAATTGCTGGTGCAGTGTCAAGGACAGCCGTGGCACCCTTGGAGACCATAAGGACCCATTTGATGGTGGGAAGCTGTGGACATAGTACAATTCAAGTGTTTCAATCTATTATGGAGGCCGATGGATGGAAGGGCTTGTTCAGAGGCAATTTTGTGAACATCATCCGAGTTGCGCCAAGCAAAGCTATTGAGGTGTGTAGACATGATGTTTTTGAATACTATATATCATCATAGATGTGAGTTTTTGGATATCTGACGTTACTAAATTTTTTATCTCACATTTCCATTATTTGGAATGACTTGATTCATTGGTTTCTTATCCATGAAAGATCAAATAATGGCCTAGTTAGCTGGAAGGTGACTGAGGAATGGATTTGGACTGTTATGGACCAATGGTTGACATCACTTTTATTTCTGAAATAATTAAAGTTCTTGTATACCCTGTTACTTCGGAATTTTTCTTTTCTTTCTCTCGATATCTGATTGATAGAAATACATATTTAGCAGACGGGTGTATATTTTGCATGTTATTCATCACTTTGGTACTTCAATGTTGGCTGATAGACACAGTAATATTATTAACATCACATGTTTATTCTACCTTGCTCAACTTGGAGTCCATCATTTCATTCTGTAGCCTAAAACTTCATTACATGCGTTAATGACATCTGGTGGAACAAGCAGTTATTTGCGTATGATACCGTCAAGAAGCAACTATCTCCTAAACCTGGAGAACAGCCAAAAATCCCAATTCCTGCCTCATCAATTGCAGGTGCTGTTGCTGGTTTTAGCTCTACCCTATGTACATACCCTCTTGAACTACTCAAAACTCGTCTCACTGTTCAGGTATGCACTCAGAGCTCTGATGATTTTTTTCTCTCATTTATGCTCCAAGTGATGCAAATTTACTTCACTACGCAAATTGCAGAGAGGGGTGTACAAGAACTTACTCGATGCATTTGTGAGAATTATTCAAGAGGAAGGTCCTGCAGAACTTTACAGGGGCCTCACCCCTAGTTTAATTGGTGTAATCCCTTATGCTGCTACAAACTATCTCGCTTATGACACACTTAGAAAAGCTTACAAGAAAGCTTTCAATAAGGAGGACATTGGGAATGTCATGACTCTTCTAATTGGATCAGCTGCTGGTGCACTTTCAGGTAGTGCAACATTTCCACTTGAGGTGGCTCGTAAGCATATGCAAGCTGGGGCTCTAAATGGAAGACAATACGGCAACATGCTTCATGCCCTCATGAGTATACTTGAAAAGGAAGGACCTGCGGGTCTGTATAGGGGTTTAGGACCAAGCTGCTTAAAATTGGTTCCTGCTGCTGGGATTTCTTTCATGTGCTACGAAGCTTGCAAGAGGATACTTGTTGAAAATGAACAAGATTAATAACAAGTGGATGATGACTGCAGATTCTTTCCATGGAATTTATTGGTATTGTTTTTTGTTTGGAAAAGGGAAATAATTTGTCGAGCTAATTTTTGGTTTTGCAGATTTTGCTTTTCCTTGCATATTTGACCATTTCAACCAGGGTGTTTCTTTGAAGTTTTATTGATTACATAGACTCTAATTTATTTTGCAATCGTTGTCTTTCATTTTGTCTTTGGTCTTGGCTGAGAATACACAACTTGTAAGAGAGTTGTATTACTTTTAATATTGAGAGATCACGCGGTTACAGAATAAGGTCAACTAGAAAAGAAACGTGTTCCATGCAATGTAAAAGTGAACATGTATCAACATTAATGGTAAAACTTGTATTTGTACTGTTTAATAATTTTTTATAGAAAATGTTTTTATAAATTAGATTAAAAATAAAAATTAATTAACATTCCATCACATTACTTTGTTTTAAAGGACAATATGTTATGTAAAATATAAATAAATGTCCATTGCTAAAGTAAATATAAAGGAATGTTCAAATTATGTAAAATTTGATATACATATTTTAAAAGATAATATTAAATAATTTAATGATTGAATTGATTAATTTTGTATTTTACAAGAAAATATTAAACATTATGGTTATGTACTATTATACTGGACCTCGGTTGATCTACTTGTGCTCTCAAGTCACTTCATGCCTAAGCACTCGTGGCTTCCGGGACTGTGTTACGCACAAGCCCTCAGACAGTCATCATTGCTAGACATGCAATCCCTCAAATCACGCTACTTATCATTGGAGGAAATGTCAACCATAATGACTGATGGGGTGATCTTCTCAATTAGTGTTCCAATCAGGCCAATCCTCATAAAGGCCGTCCAAATCATACCTTAACAGGACATATCCTCTCCCTATATAAACACGCACAAAGGGATACCTCAGGTATGTTGATCTCCCTACTCTCTTTCTCTTGAGTCTGAACTGACTTAAGTATCAAAGTCATTGCAAGTACCCTTAACCTAATCTTTGTCCATGAATCTTCTCCGATGCGGTCAGGCGGCATGTCTCAGAAGGTTTGTCACCATCTGGCACCCACAGTGGAGGCCCGGTAAAACTTTACCTGGCCACACAGATCAAGAACCTTTGCTCTTCTTTGAACTGTCAAACCAACTGTTCGCCCACATGCTCATGCCCGATTGAATTTTTTTTTTTCCTGCGCTCCTTTTTAATTTGTCTAATTGATTTTTATCTGCATCTTTAACACGTCTCATCACCTCGACAATTGCATTTCATAATTTTTCATTACATGGATTATGTGAGTTATTGTTTGGAGAACACTTGTCGACGTAATGATTCTATGGCACAATCATTTCACCATAGATCCAAGTTCTTATATGCCTTTCCAATAAGTCTATTAGAGATAACAGGGACAAGCCACCCAGATTGTTATTTTTATCCAATAAGACAAAAGCCTCTTTTATGAAACTGATCAGGTGATCTAGAGATTGAAGACTCTCGACTTTAAACTCCTCTTTGGCAGAGAATTCCACCATCGGCTCAAGCTTTTGCATCACGACTTGGCAGGAAAGTAGAGAAAATCGATATAGATTCTTCAAATGGAGTCCTCAACTGGGCAAGGCAAACGCATGGCCAGTTTTTTCTGAGACAATAGGGAAAAGCCATACGAATTACAAGTCATACGCGGATCACTTTATTCCTCATCCTTCCAGAACCGCTTGCAACTATTCACGCTCAAGCTCACCACCGCTGGCAGAAGACCGAGACACTGCACCAATTTTCTGACACCCCTCACTGGCGCCGAAGTCTCGATATGAAAGCAGAAACAACAATCAAACCGCTACACTAGTAAAACCTCCCAATTAATAGTATATTATGGTTGAGATTATTATGAGAAAAAAAAGAGCTGGAAGTATCTACTGAAGTCGCAGCAGCAGACCCAAGTGCACAAAAGCTTTCCAGATATCTAGTTGGCCTTTTCCTTGGTTTCCTGACGGATAAACTCCACCTACAGGCTCGAGTTTCCCCACCACAGTTCCTTTTCTCCTGCTTCCTTTACTATATTATCTAATTCACCTTTACTTGCATATTATGATCTCTATATGTGTATGTTTTTCACCTGCATGAGTCTGACCATTATTATTTATGCTCTAAAGGAAGCTTTTCACCATGTCATGTGATTCAATATCTGAACAATTGATATATGAAATATATTAATATATTAGAAGAATGTGACTCATGGAAGAAGCTTTCAAATATCTGACCATTATTTATGTACTAAATGCCTACATGAGTAAACTACATAAATCATAATAGTTTTATCCTCTTTGCTCTGACATGCTTTCTATAACAGTGTATGTTTGTAGGGTGATGTACATAGTTGCGTGTTAAACTTGATCAAATTACCTTGAGTGGATGAATTCTCTTCTTTGAATCTTGGAAATAAACTCTAATCTTGCTTGACTAAATCATCTATCATGGTTATCTATCAGCATGGAACAATGTATTTAGCAAGTCTACCATACAATATAATAAAGGTATATGCTATCTTTTAACTAATGTTAAACTTTTTTAAAATACTTCTTTGCTTATGTAATTATGTTTATTTACTTCAGATGTAATATCTTGCTGAGTAGGTATGGGTTTAGTCTGATTTTGGAAAAAATTGTATACCTAATGTAGTAGGTACATGTCTCTTTTGCTGACAGCAAGTATGGGTATGATGTATGGTTATTATTTCTTTTGTATTTCACAAAAAATATGAATAGAAGTATGCAGAACAGAATGGTATTATAGTAAATACGAAATTGTTCTGTTTTCTCCTTTCCTCTCTTCTTTTACTCATTTAAATTTTAATTCTAGAAGGAATAGTACCGCATAGACCAAAATACTAATGAACAAAAAAATACAAGAATTTAAACAAAAAATAGTAAACTAGAAATCAAAAACCATACATTAAATGGTACAAATAATATATTATTTAAACTATTTAACAATAACATTATTTAAACTTGAATCAGATAATTGAACCATCGACTTGGATAACAAGCTTCAATTATTTTTCAAATTTAAATGTTTTAATTATTTTTTACAAACATTAATAGTCCCTAATGTACATTAAAATATTTACTTATTTACATTTCTTATAAGCATTTACTTATTTATATTAACTTGTAATAAAGTAGAGTAAATTGAAAATTTATTTTTTTAACACTTTAAATGATAAAAGAAAAGAGATTAGATTGCTAATGACGAAAATGCAGTTGTTGATGATTTTTATTTTTTTTAATATCATTACTTCGATATGATGGCCTTGTGTCTTATGCCTTATATCCTTTTCATAGGAGTTTTAAGAGTCAAACTCTTAACTTCAAGAAATGATTCTACTTAACTCTTACATAGGCAAACTTTGTTGGAAGTGTCTCATAATAAACACTTTTTTTTTTTTTGGTGAATGAGATTACAAGGAAAACCAAATCTAGAACTACCAGCTAGATCCGCTTGACGTGCATTACAAATGAAACCTGGGGGAACATAAAAAATATGCAATCTAAAAAATAGATTCAGATTGTGATTTGCCAATAGATCCGCTACCTGATTTGCTTCCTGCTACACATGCACCCAACTAATATTGCCAGTATATCCATGGATATCATGAATTCTCCTTATCAAGGAATAACATTGATGCATTACACAACACCCTTTGGTTAAGAGATTAATAGCCACTTGAGAATCTGAATAAATCTTGATCCTTCTAAAACCTATGTTCCAAGCTAATCAGAGCCCATTTTATATCCCCCATAATTCTACAGACAGAATTGAACACGCTCCAAGGTTAGCTGCGTATCCACAAATGAAGACTGCATTTTCATCCCATACATGCTATAAGTTCGTTAAGAACAAATGTTTAACCTTTTGCCTTTATCTACTTACGATATTATTTAAATCTTTGGGATGCATTTACCTGTCAAATACTTACAATCATTCTAATAATATACTTTTGTCATTGAACTCAAGACTCAATGTTACTCAAGTGTGAGCCGAGTTTTCATCATGGGTGAACAAATTATATATGGACCTGAGCCTCGTCCCTAAAGATGTTTTATACACCATATTTCTTATCAATCCCATCATTAAAAGAGTTGCAAATTTTCTTTTGTTCTTATAAAAACTACGGATATTTCCTCATTTACAATTAGATCCTTCATGTAGCTACGTGTCTAAGTCAAATGTGTCCGGACTTACCATATAATCAAAATAGGAGTATATGAGAGGCTGAAATAAGTGCACAAATTATGTTCACCAGCCAACTAAATAACAACCAAAACAACAAACTTAAAAATAGAGAATCAAGATAAAAAATTAGAAAATTTGTAACTAGTACGGATTGAATATCTCTCACCATAGGCAACAAATCAATGATCCAATTGTTCAAATTTAAGAATCACACGTAAACATGACAAAATTTTGGCCCAATCCAACGGCTAACGAAGTTGCAGATGTGATTTTACGTTGATTGCCCTATGAAATTGCAAAAATACAGTGCATTCAAAAAAATCCATCCTATATATAGGTACCTACAAAAATATCCATAGGATACAAAGTATCAGGCAAAAGAAAATCCAACATGGTTAGGTACCTACAAATGTTTACTACCTAAAACTTGATGGATACCAATTTCCTCTCCAATATCACTGTATTATGTAGAATTGTGCATATATATATATATATATATATATAATACGGTACCCCTCTAAATTTAAAAAGATGCAGCGAGCGGTTCTACAAGTCTAATCCCATCCAGTGGCAACAATAGATGCATAACCACATGGCCCATCTTCTTCAACACTACCACCATCATACAAATCACCAGAGTTAACATCAGAATGATTATAACTGTAGGCAGAACCTCTATTCAAACTGTCAAAAGAGGAATCTCTATTGAAGTTTTGTATTTCATAAGAGGCATCAGTGTAAGAAGTATCAGGGCAAGACTCTACAGCATGATCTGTATTGCCATAAGTACTGTAGCAGTTGTAATTCTGCACCTCAGGTTCAGTGAAACTTCGAAAATCACGACCACCATAACTATCACTGCTGTAACGCTGAGCTCCATAGCCACGACCACGACCACCAGATGGTGAATACTCGGCATATTGGTTGAGCCAAGACGGAACTTCTTGGTTTGCTTCCTGCAACAGTCCAACAAGCGCCTTCGCAATAGGGCTGTTCTTGTCGCTGAAGAAGGCAGTGGCTAAACCAGATTTGCCTGCACGCCCTGTTCTTCCAATTCTATGAACGTAGTCATCTATGTCTCTAGGCAAGTCAAAGTTAATAACATGAGCCACATGCGGAATATCCAATCCCCGTGATGCAACATCAGTGGCAACCAAAATTGGTGTCAAACCAGATTTGAAAGATCTCAAAGCACGTTCCCTTTCCTAAACATACAATGCAACAAGAATCACTCAACTAAAAATATCTCTCTGGTACAAGCATAGCATAAATTTGAATGCACCAAAAACCACAAGCAATAAAGCAATTTACACTGACACGTCCTCCTTAAAAGGATACGCAGTGTGATGTGTTTCTTGGGTAAGAGGTGATAGTATAGCGCGTGTAAGTATAATGTATAATGTATTTCAAACAATTACAAAATGTGCTAGTGTAAGGACAAAACCCAGGAGTGTTAGTGTAATTTACCGTAAGCAATAAAACATAACACCGAGAAACAAAGAAGAAAATAGAGGAAATAAATGAAAACAGAATATGCTAACCATTTGAACTTTGTCACCATGTATGGCAATAGCTGGAAAGCCACTTCTCGACAACCAGATTTCTAAAGCATCCGCTCCTTTCTTGGTTTCAACAAATACAAGCGTTAAAGCATGCTGCATTACAACAGTAACACTAAATCAATTATCCAACAAACAGAACCAAAGCAACAATTGTCAATCGAGCAAACAAACACTTGTTACCTTCCCATTGGCTCCATGCACCTTTTGACGACGGAGATGATCAATAAGATGGTCTCTCTTTTCAGTATCCTGTACAAGCTCAATCTTCTGCACAATCAGTTCAGTACTCGATCCAACCCTTCCAACAGACAGGAATATGTAATTGGATAAAAAGTCCGATGCAAGCTTCTGCGACATTAGATGAAAGTTTATATCAAAAAGGGGTAATACATGACAATAAACAGCAATAAAACATAACAAAAAGGGCAAGAAGGGCAATGCAATACTTCACTTGCCTGAATATCATTAGGGAAGGTCGCACTAAACAGCAATGTTTGTCTAATACCCGGCGGGGGCATGTGCATTTGCTCCACAATCTTACGTATTTGATGCTCAAAACCCATGTCCAACATACGATCTGCCTCATCCAACGCAAGATACTTTATCCTCATTAACGAAACCCTTTCTCTCTCAATAATATCCACCAAACGCCCAGGAGTTGCAACCAGTATGTCAACACCTCTCTCCAAAAGGCGCAGCTATTTCCATTTTTAAATGCAACCAACCACCAATTCATTAATTAAAAAAAGAAGGAGGACAAAATAAAGTAGAAAACCCACTTTCTACAGGGATATGCGTAGTCAAAACCTGCTGAGTAATTGAAGCCCCACCATAAACGACCACAACCTTCACTCCAGTTTGATATGCAAATTTATTCGCTTCATCACTTATCTAACAAATATTTTAAATATAAAAACAAAAACATATTTAAGTAATTTTTATCTACTCATTTAAAAAAAAAGAAAAAACGGACCCGCTTTTTTGGCATAAAACAGAAGACAGACAGGTAAATAAATAAATAAACCTGGCACGACAACTCCCTGGTAGGAGACAGAATAAGTGCAGTGGGGCACGCAACAGCGGCAGCGCGAGGCATTGATGAGAACCCAGAAGTGGAACGACCCTTCAGAATCCCGGATATAATGGGAAAGCAAAACGCCGCCGTTTTACCCGACCCAGTCTGCGCACACGCCATCAAGTCGCGGCCCGCACTGGCAATGGGAATCGCGTGACGCTGAACCGGCGTGGGTTTCACGTACCTGCATCGCGCGATGTTCCTCTTCAAACCTTCGTCTAAGTCCGTTTCGTCGAAGGCGGTCACCGGCGGAGGCACGTTCTTCCCACCCGCCTCCACCGGGACCGACTCGTACGCGTCGAAGTTGATAGTGTCTCCGTTTTGTGCTTCGTCCACGGGGAACCGGCTGCTCCGGTTAGAAGGCTCCTGCGGGCGGGAGAACCGCCGGGCTCCGGAACTGCCACTACCACGGCCACCGCCACGTGGCCTAGCGCCACCACGGGCAGAAACGTCGGAGAAAGGTGGAATGCTGTTAGCGCGGTGTTGCGGAGGGACACAGGGCGAGGCAAAGGACCATGGCATGGTGAAAGGTGGTTTTTAGTAGCAGTGAAGAAAAAGAGTGTAGTAAAAAGGTGTTTATATAGCAGAGTGGCTCTGAAAACGACGGGTCAGGTTCCGAGGACAATGAATGGAATGGAAATGGAATAGGGGAAGAGAGAGGGGTTGGAGGAGGAGGGAAATGAAATGACGAAATGTTTTTCCGAAAGGGCGAGGAGTGGGGTCCATTTGTGGTGACGTGGGATGGGGCCATTGCGCAGGATCCTGGCTCACGTGAAATATCTTTTCCGTGGTGGGACCCTGGTAGACACGTGGCGATAAGGGATTCGGGGAAAAGCTGGTAAGTCATGGGGTGGGTGGGTATTTGCAGCGTCTGAACATGAATTTAATGTTGCGTTGTGGGGTGGGGTGAACGCTTCATGTACCGCAACGCCCAACTACAACCGGAACGCATGATCAACTTCTTTTTCGACTGTTATTCCTATCCTAACTATATGCACCCATTTGATTTTCGTCTAGTACGACTTACTACAACTAGCATGTATAGAATAACGCCGTTTGATATTCCGGGTTCAAAACGAAACGTTGCTGCCCTTGTATTCTCGGCCACGGACAACTACTCTTTCGGAAGAAGAAGAATAGAAGTATTGTTAAATTTTAATTTCTATGCCAAGTAAATATATTGATTAAAATTATTGTGTGATTGTAAAACAAATTAAAATAAGTGTATTGGTATTTGGATTAATAGAGCTGGCAAAACCGGCAGGGCTGGACAGCCAGCTAGTGGGCCAAATGTGAAAATTGGGCCAGGTCGGGCTAGCTCGACTTCCTAAATAGACTGTATTTTTTCTGGCCGGGACACTTTGGCTCACAGCTCTTTTTTTCCTAAATTTTTATACATTTTACAATCACACAATAATTTTAATCAGTATATTTACTCTGCATAGAAATTAAAATTTAATACTTAAATTTTCATTTCTATGCCGAATAAATATACTGATTAAAATTATTGTGTGATTGTAAAACAAATTAAAATAAGTGTATTGATATTTGGATACCTTTTTATTGTAAACACTCCATTAATACCCATCTTTTTTCTATTTCTCTTTTCATATCACATCATATCTCTTATTATATTTATATTTTTCTCTCTTTTATTTCTTTATCACTCTAGGTGTTAAATAGCACGAGTGTCCATTCATCATTTTCTTTAAAATAATTAATGTTGTAAATTGTGTGAATTGTAAAACGAATTAAAAGATTTATATTAAAATTACATGCTATTTTAAAAAAAATATATCATGTTACTCTTTATACTAAAAACACCTAAAAATTACATTATTACAAAAGAAAAAAAGTATGCGATTGAAATTAAAAGCAAGAAAAGACGTTCATTATATAGGGTCATTCTAGCATGAGCAAGTTTAACACTTTCCAACAATGAGGAAGTTGACCTTACTGCTTATTAGAGGTTACTGAATTCAGTTTTTAAAAATTATACATTTATCTCAAAAAATTTAAAATTACAAAGTTAAGAATTATATATCTATTCCAGAAAAATTAAAACCTAAGGGCTTGTTTATTTTGGAAAAATATTTTTTATTTTCATTTTCAAATTTTCAAGATTTAGAAAAATGTTTGTTTTAAGAGTCTATTTTTTATTTTAAAAAATAAAAATATTGAAAATATGTTTGATTTAGTCATTTTCTATAAAGTTCATGAAATATTTTTATATAAAGTTTACAAACAATTTTTGAACAATGAAAATATATTTAGATATTTATGAATAAATAAATTATTTTATATATTTTCTAAATAATATTAAATTCGTTGTATTGTTTGTGTATAATAAAAAATAAAAAATATATAAATTACATATTACATATTACATACAAACATCATTATGTTTTAAATCTCACAATATGATGAAAAATTATAGGTTTCAACATAACTCAGGCAATCGTTCACTGGCATCATGGCATGATAGAGTACAGGCTTTATATTTCGTATATATATATATATTCCATATTTTATATATTTTTTGGCCCTTGAACTGATCTAAACGTTAATAATACTACTAAAGATCGATGGCAAATGATGTTAATAATAATATACTCTATGATGCACTGTACTATTTGGATTAGTAGTGGGTGGAAGAGCTAAGCCACCAAGATTCTTTGCTAAACAAATTTGGATTTGAATTCATACAATTAGAGAGATTACAAGAAAAGACTCTACCATCATTTCTTTATACATTAAGAAATTAAAAAAAATACCATCAGTCAAAAAAATGACCATGCACAGTAAAATAATTAGATACCCTAGATAATATAACAGCAGGAGAATTTTTCATGAAAAATGCAAATAAGGAATTAATCACGTGTTAGTTACCGTTAAACTTGTTTAATGGTTTAAACTAGTTTAACATCATCTATTAGTTTTAATACGTGCGATTTGTTAGATTATAATATTAATAAACTAATATTAACGTTTGTAATCTAAAAAATAAAAAGGCTTAAATATGTTTTAAATTTCTGTAACTATAGTTCTGTCTGATTTTAGTCTTTACAAAAAAATTTTGTTAGTTTTAGGTCCCTGATATTTTATTAGTATTCTTTTTTAATCCTTACCGTTAACTTTAATTAATTTAGTGCTAACATGATTAATAAAATAAAGAATATTAATTAAAATAATTAAGGTAATGAAGAATATTTAAATTAAGATAATTAGATTGTTTTTAGGTGCGTAATTCAATTAAGTAATGTATTTATTATTTTATATAAATAAGATATAAGATAATTACATATAATTTATTTTTAATTTTTAATATATTATAAACAGTGTTTTTTATGATTTTTAATATTGTTCTTACTTTTCAATTTACTAATTTATTTTTAACATTATATTTTTAAAAAAATATATAATTTACTTAAACGCTTATAATTTATTTTTAATATATTACTTTTGATGTTATTTTTACATTTCAATTGATTAATTTTGACTTATTGTAATATAATTTATTTTTTTTAATATATCACAAGCAGTGATTTTGTCTTAAAAGGCAAAAATGATATATTAAAAGTAAATTATAAGCGTCTAAGTAAATTAGAATTTTTTATAAAAAAGTACATTGTTAAAAATAAATTAGTAAATTGAATAATAAGAACAATATTAAAAATAATAAAAGTGATTGCTCATAATATATTAAAAATTAAAAATAAATTATAAAATTAAATTATATGTAATTATCTTATTTATATGAAATAATAAATACACTACTTAATTGAATTACAACCTAAAAATAATATAATTATCTTAACTTAGAATAGTCTTCAATTTATTACCTTAATTATCTTAATTAATATTTTTTATTTTGTTAGTCATGTCAGTACTAAAATAACTATAATTAATGACAAGGATTAAGAAAAAAACACTAAAAAATTGTGAGAAATTTAAAAATAATAAAAAGTTTTGTAAGGACTAAAATCATATAAAGTCATATTTGCAAGAACTTAAAATATATTTAAAAGTAATCTTAAACATATATTGAGAAGCAATACAATAAATGTAAAATAATATAACAATAAAAATAATAATTTGAATTTAAATGTTAACTAACTATTTTATTTTATTTTATTTTTCAATTTAAATTATATGTACAAGCCAATATATATTAGATTGTATAAGGTGTGAAATAACCTGGAAGTGATGTTTTAAAAAATATATTAGACTATGAATTAGTCGTGTTTTTAACTTAATTATTTCTTCTTCTTTTTAAGATAACTTAATTTTTTTAACTTAATTATTTCTTATTGTGTTATGTTGTTTGATCCCCATTAATAATATCAATTTTAATTAGCTTTATCAAAGAAATCATTTAAACGATGATCCGTGAATTTTACAGGTTTGGTTTTTTAAATTATTATCTTCAAGCTTAACTACTTAAATATGACTATATTAATATAAACCTTTTTTTATAATCATTAATAATTTCAACCTTTATTAATTAATATTTATATATATAGTACTATATAAAAATAGAATTTTTACTTAAAAAATATAATATGTTTTATTTTAGAAATTCTTATTTCATAAGAATCACTTATGTAAATATCTAAACTTTACCATAAAACCTATATTACAAGTTGCAGGTCATTAACCTAGCCATTGAGTTTTTTTATGTATATATCAATGGTAAAAATAAGACTTCCTCATTATTAGGGAAGTTTGTTACTTCTCCATGCTAGAGAGTCCCTCATTATACAACATGAGATATATACATGTGGGAGCACTATAATAAATGAAAGGAATTTTTTTATTCATAAGAAAAACTGAAATGGTCATCAAGATTTGTTTCTTTTAAAATAGAGGAATGCTAGCAACATATTTTTTAACACATCTTTTTAAACACACCATTTTTTATTGGTTAAATTTATTAAAAATTACAAAATCATGAGAGAGAATCATTAAATAAGATGTGAGACCTACAAATTTTTGTAATTTTCAATAAATTTCGACTAATAAGAGAAAATGTGTTTAAAAGAGTATGTTAGAGCATTCCTTTACCTATTGAACATACATTCTCCTATTTTATGATTTTTAATAAATTTCAACTAATAAGAAGAAATGTGTTTAAAAGAGTGTGTTGATAGTAATATACCAACAAGATTGGGTCTAGCAAAATGGACTAACTCTCCAAAACATGACAAACAAAGGTTGAAATTCTCGATGGAAAAGTGTACACACACACAAAAAAAGAGATCAAAGAACAAAATACAGGATCATAAAACTCCTTTTTGCAAACACATTAATCAAGAAGAATGAAAAAATTTTGGAAGCATGCCACTGCCAGTGAAAAATAAATTAATGATAAAATAAAATATTTTAAGTATGTGTTAGAAAATAAATTTTGTCATAGGTGAAAATAGGCAAGCTAAAAATAAGGAAAGTATGTTACTTAAAATGAAGAAGCACATATTAGAGTACAAACAATTCCACAAGAAAAGGTAGAAACGATATAGTAACTGATCTTAATCCAATCGATAGATATTATGGTCACAGAACAATAAGATAATAATAAAAAATAGCAATTGAATTACAAAATAACAAATGGAAACTAATTAGGTACCTTACTTTCGTACTAACATTACTAAATTTGAGATAGAAAATAAATATTAAGAACAATTTAATCAAACCATTAATCATTGCAAACTAAATTTGATACTATATTCTTTTACTTTGTTTTTATAGAAACGTTAAAAATATAAGAAACCACATCATTTCATTAAAAAAACAAAAAAAAACGTAAATGCTATAGTTATTAGCTTAACTATGAATTCGATATTGGCCTTCGGAGAAGCTAAATCAAACATGCACATAGTGCGGGAACAAGTTCACTTTAAACTTTTTAAATACTAAATATTAATTTAATAAACTTCAAAACACTTTAAAAATAAATATGATAATATTTTTTGAATTTAACTCATTTATGGTATGTTTAATATGAAAAAAAAAATGGAAGGAGTTATCGAAAAAAAAATTGGAAGGAAAGAATGAGGGAAGGAGGAAAAATAGCAAACATTAATTCGCTCTACCATTTGGAACACACAAAAAAAGCATAGGAAAAAAACAAAAAGAGTGGATACCACGTGAAAAAATGATGGTTTAAATAACTTTTTCGTCCCTATAAAATGGAGAGGGTTTGTTTTTAGTCCTTTATTTTTTTTTAATTTTCGTCCCTACTATATTTTTTTGTTTAATTTTGGTCCTTGTCGTCAACTTTGTCCGTCAAATTTAACGGAGGGATCAAAATAGAAAATGTAAAAAATTATATGGGACTAAAATTCAGAAGATCAAAATGAAAACAACCAAAATTAAGAGAATCAAAATGAAAACAATCTTATGTTATAGGGACTAAACAATTATTTAAACCAAATTTATAAAAATTAAACCTTCAAACATTGCAAATATACTAATGGGGAGCAAAAAAATTAAACCCACAACGAATATACTAGTGACCAACCAAAAAAATTATAAATTACACTGACACTCTTTAATTGTTTGAAAAACATTACATTGATATCCTTTTATATATTACTCTAATACCTTTTATACATTACACTAACACCTTTATTTCCTAAGAAATACATTACATCATATACTCCTATAATGGGTGTTGCTGTAAATGTTAAAAAAGAAGATTGGTCATGTGCAACATCAAGAAACTTTAGGAGGTGCAGGGTGTTATTGTAATTTGCTCAATAATAATAACATCATACGTCCTTCTTTTATTTTCTTTATTATTCCACACTTGTTTGCTACCATTTATTTTGTTACCTTTGTCTTGTTTTATGTTTTGCTTTTGCTACTCCTCATTTGCTATGTTTCTTTTATAACTTGAAGGTGATTGTATCATTGCATGACTTCTACAAAGTTATATGTTTAAGTTTTAATTTTAATAATTTTTTTGCTAGTCACTAATGCATTCACTGTAAGTTTAATTTTTCTATTCCTATCAATGCATTTGTAGTGTTTGAAGGTTTAGTTTTTATAAATTTGGTTTAAATAATTGTTTAATCTTTATAATATAAGTTGTTTTCCTTTCGATCCTCTTAATTTTGATTGTTTTCATTTTAGTCCTCTTAATTTTTAGTTCCTATTTTTTTTTGCATTTTCTATATTGGTCCCTTCTTTATATTTGACGGACAAATTAGACAATAGGGACCAAAATAAAACAAACAAAAAATATAATAGGGATGAAAATAAAAATAAAGGGCTAAAAGAAAAAAACCTATTTTATAGGGACACAAAAAGTTATTTAAGACAAAAATGATCCACTCTATATTGAACGGAAAGTAAACAAAAAGCGAGCTGAGGCCTATCATTGTAGCAATTTTTTATTCTTGTACAATTTTATGGTTTTGCTCAATATGCTATAGTTTATCATTCATCATGCTATTCGTTTGAGTTTTTTTCTATATTATAAGATAAAAATATAAAAGATATCCTTTTGTATGAAAAATGGTTTAATTTTAAATATACTGATAGTGAGTATAAAGAGGTTGTACAGTATCACTCAATTATGAATTGTCATGTATAACATTATTGATTTTTGTTATAATCACTTTAAAAATCATACACATAGTGATTTATAATTGGCTGATAATATAAAAAATTTGTCATCGATAATGCATAGAAATTAAACTTGTATAAAAAAATCTTCTTCTAAATATATTTTTACAAAAAGATTAATTGTCGCATTTTGTTCCATAAATAGAAATATTTATGCTATTTCATACCCATGTCCATTTCCTTTCCGTGCACTTTTTATCCAATCAAATAAGAAGAAAGAAAATTTTTATCTTTCCTTCCTTTCATTTTTTTTCTTACCAAACAAGTTAAAATTTCATCTTACTTTTTACTCCTTTTTCTTTCTTTTCTCATTCCTTCCTTTTACTTTTTTTTTTCTTTTAGCTCTCTTCTCTAAACTAAACATACCCTTAAATAGATAACTTTCTTTTTGAAGAATTCTTAAATAGATAAACTAAATTCAAATAGTATACTATTTTTTTAGGAATGATTTTTAACCCTTTTACTAATCCTCTTCTTTTGTATGGTAAGTATTAAATGCATTTTATATTTTTAAGGCATTAAATACATCACATTTTCATTTAAAACTTTTTTTATAAGATAATAAGAAGATTTGTTTAAAAAAAATAGTAGGAGAATATATATAACAGTGAGTTTTAGCATGGAGACATGTTAAATTTCTCCATCGATGGAGACAATAAATTAACTACTATAGTAAGTTACAATCGGTTTTATATATTTATATTTGAGAAAATAGGTTATGCACCAACAGTGTAAAACAACTTTACGCTGTCATTCAATCATAAATCACCATATATAGTAAGTTTGTTAACTTTTACTATAATTACCTTAAAAGTCATACCATCAATGATTTCTAATTGATTAATAATGTAAAACTTTTTATATTGATTGTGCATGGCCATTAAACAATTTATATTCTAACCCTAAATGAATTTAAAATATTATTGTTACCCCACAAATAAATATAACACCCTACAAGTTATAGCACCGTTGGATCTCACAAATTGCTATACTTCATGAGTTTTAGGGTGTGGATCTGAAAAGAAAATTAGAGATTTGCATATTTGTTATGTTGGCAAGGTATTTGTAAGGTTTATCATCCCTGAATTCTACTAGTATGCTTCCCACCTTTTATTGACTTGCTTTATCCCCTATAAAGTTCTCCTTCGATGTTTGAAACTAAATTGCTAAACATTAAAGTTTTTGGAGTGAGAGCAGAGATTTGGGAGGATATTAGCATTGGTGCATACATATAATGAGATAATTTGTTTTTAATAATGTAAGTGTTGACTATTTATCATACTATATAAGTTTTCGGTTTAATAATATAATTATAGCTAATTTTGGATTTTTTTTTGGTTTGATTGATGTTTATTAACATTTGTAAACAAATATCATGTGTAGGCATTGAAATATTATACTTTTGTACTCCTCTTTTACATTCTTAATATTTACAAATATATACAAACTGTAGACATGGATGGCGTGAAAGTTCATGGTTCATATGACGAATCGGCATCAAAGTACAACGAATTGAATGCTACCTAGGTTATATCACCATTCATTGTTAGAAATTATCAATTTAAAATATTTCTCCTTGTATGTACATTATCTGGAATATTTAATAAACCTTAAACAGTTTCTACACTATATAGTTTTGTTTATTGTTTTTGTGTTATATTTTTTAGGATTAGGAAGAAATTTCATTGTTTGGTGAAAATCACAGTGAGTCAAATAGGGATAAAATAGAAGACATTGAAAATGACGTATTTGTGGGATGTAACTTTGATGCTAAAAGTGCAATGAACAATGTTGAAAATTTATGAAAATTTGACTTCAAAGAAATGAATTTGTAAGATGTTGAGATTTCACTTTCTAAATGTAGGGGTGATGTTTAGTTTTTACAATTGGAATGTTAAGGTGCATGGTTTTGCTATTAGAAAGAGCAAGTTTTTGAATAACAAAGATGGTCAAATATTGTAGTAAACATTCTTTTGTTATAAAGAAGGCCATATAGAAGAAAAATATATTATAACAAAATTAATAGAAAGCAAGAACCCCAACCAATTACTAGATGTGGTTGCGAGGCAAAATGTTAGGTTCATATTGATGTGGATAATGGTTCATAAAATATCTTAATGATTCACACAATCATTCATTGCTTGATGACATATTTAAGGGTATGTTATCTACTCAGAGACAAATGAGTGAGTATGACATATATTAAGTGAACAATATAAGAAGAGTAGGCATTAAGTCTCTACACATATATGGATTGTTTGCTAGTCAGTTAGGTAGGTTTGAAAAAATTCAATTTTAGAAACGGGATATGTACAATGAATAGGATAGGCAAAGACAATTCTAATTCTCTAATGCGAAAGAAGCTTTGACTTTTCTTGAGACCATGCATTCGAGTGATGATATGATGTTTTGGAGGCATATGTAGACGTGGAAGGAAGGCTAAAGCACTTGTTTTAGTGTGATAACATTGGTCGGAGGGATTTTTTAGTGTTTGATGGTGTACTAGCCTTTGATGCAATGTATTGAAAGGACAAGTATTTGATTCTATTTGTAGTGTTCTCTATAGTATATCACCACAATTAGAGCACTGTATTTGCTAGTGTTGTGGTAGGAAATGAAACTAAACAAACCTTTGTGTGGTTGTTGGAACAATTCCTAGAAGCAATAGAAGGAAAAAGCTCTACGTCTATTATAATTGATGGAGATGCAACAATGAGAAATACAATAAGAAGAATTTTTCCTTAGAGGTGTCAAATTAACCTCAGGCCCTAAGGCCAGCCCATCTATCTCACCACATTAAGTCACTATTTTTTAACCCACTACATGAGGGGGGCTTTTAAGCCTTAAACCATACAACCTCAAACAAATAAAGGGTCAGGTCAGGGCTGAGGGTGGGTTAGGCCACACAACATGCCATTCTATTGAATGAGAGTCTATGTTTGATTGCAATGTGAATTCACATATGAATTAACGAACTTGTCCATGCATGAACCTAAATCCCTTTTTTCTCAATCATACAAACCATCATTCAATCGACCATTTGTTCTCCTAAATCATTCAATTGCTCAATCGTCCTATTGTTTAAGCTCATGATATTTGCTTCTACGATTTCTATGTTTGTGATTTCTCAAAATAAGACCTAAATTTATCTTAGTTCACTTTTGCGTTTTTTAATTTTAAATGGTGTTCTTGAAACTATAGAGTGAGTGGTATTCTTGAATCATTATTTAAAATTTTGAAATTGAATCACCTAATGATTTGTTTCACACTGAATAGAAAAAGGGTATGTAAAGTGAGTTGAGTATTTGATTCTATTTCTAAATTGTGATTTGAAATTAAATTGTGGGGTTTGCTGTCATGGCTTGATTATGGGTTGTTCTGTGATCGGGGTCAAGCCCGCATTTGAAGATGCTTTGCAGGTATTTGATGTCTTAGCTTCTTAATTTATATTTTTGTTGTATGTTTGTCCTTGTTTTATTTGGGAACATGTTATTGTTTTATTTTAACATGAAAGAGCATTGTTAACTGCTACTTATATATGTCTCAAAGCACCATAGGTCATATGTTGCATAAATGGACTTTCTAGTGCTCATTGAAAAGTTATTAAGTTGTAAAAGTAATAAGTGTTTTATGTGATGGACTTTTAAACTTGAGGATAAAAGGGCCACTTCCACTTAATCTTAGATTAGTTTTGTATTTTATTTTTTCTTTTGATTGACTTTTCTTTGAACCAAAGTTCCTTTTATCTAGAAAAGTATATAAATCCATCTTTAACATGCTACTTGTTCTTAATCATGGAATGTTAGGTTCATATCTTGACAAAATACGTAAAAGGTATAGGAATGAAAAAAGTAGTTTTAGATAAGCAAGTCCTTGACTCATGGACTATTAAATTTGTGGACTACCTAATAAAACCTTTACGTACAAATGAACTATTAAATTTGTGGACATACATGTGAAGAAGGAGATGCATGGTATGTATTACCCAACTTCTTATTTACAGATGTTCCCTATATTGTATTTATTTATATGATTATTAGTTTTCCACTTACTCTTTAAGCAATATGAAATGAATACTGATGACTGGCTTTCTTGTGAAATTTAAGCATCTCTATTACGTGTTGTCCACTTTCATTGTAATAACCTTTAGTAGTTTAAGATTCAAATATTTTACATAATATTATAATATATATAAATTTTGAAATTTCAAGTGATTTTAGATATTGCCTTTTTCTCATGGACATGCTCTTTAACTAGTATAATCATCTTTTCTAAATTTTGAAATCATTACAACATGATACTATTGACAATACGTTTCATTCTAATTTCCAATATCATAAGTTGAATGTAAAACAAATCTACATGTTCCTATCATGTTTACCCATCCGCATGTACTTTGATTAGTCATGACATGTCCTAAAAAATTATAATTTGTATTAAGTTATGCTAAATTTATTTGTTAATAAGAAGATTCCTTGAGTATATTTTTTACAATAAACTGACAATTTTTTGTAGGCTGAGTGTTGTTCAAAAAATTGTGATAAATTTTATCTGTTAATACCCAAAATGATGGTTGGGTGTTGTTTAGAAAATAAAGGTCTGATCTCAAGGTTAAGCGTTTTTCATAGAAGCCTCTTGCAGGTATTTTGTAGTTTTTCCTATTATGATTTCTGTCAAAAAATGGTCAGTGACATATGATTATGTTTATCATGAAAAGATCCTGAATTTGAATTGCATATTGCTTGGTGCAATCATCTTGAATTCTTTCATAGTATGGACTTTAGGAGTAACATTGTGAATGTAGATGATGATATTGACACGACTAAGAAAGAAGCCTCAAATGTTTAATTTTTTTTTAGAGAAATTGGTAAAGACAAGGATGGCATTGAAAGGACGTGTGTAAATACTGTAATTGTGATTACGCAATTGGCAAGAACCATAAAACCAAAAACAGCTATGGGAGTTCACATTTAAGTCAACATGTTTCTGTTTGTAAAAATATTGTAAACTTAAGTGTGGATACGAATCCTAACGAATATGGGAAGTTTGGCATGCAAAAAATCAATCAAAACACTCACCGTGAGAAACTTGCACAAGCCATTATTCAACATGATCTTCTTTTTAGTTTTGTTGAATATGAGGGAATCAAAGATTGACAAGTTTTCTTAATCCTAATGTTGTGATGCACTCTAGGAATACTATTGTGTCAAATGTGATATATATATATATATATATATATATATATATATATATATATATATATACATACATATTAGAGAGAAGGATAAACTTAAGCAAATCATGTCTAGGATTTCTAATAGAATTTGCATTAACTTTTGATGTTTGGATAATAGCTACTTTTGAGGGTTATATTTGTCTAACTACTCACTTTGTTGATGAAAGTTAAAAATTGACTAATAAGATTTTTAATTGTTTTTGAATAAAGCCTCCACACACTACTGTTGAATTAAAAGCTATTGTATTTGATTGCCTAAAACAATGGAGTATTGATAAGAATGTGTTATCCATTACCTTGGACAATGTTTCTGTTATTGATAGCATGCAAGAAATTTTGAAAAACCATCTTTGTGTGTAGAGAAATTTGTTGTGTGATGGTGAGTTTTTTCATGTACATTGTTCTGCTCACATTCTTAATTTAATTGTTCAAGAAGATTTAAAAGTAGTTGATAAAGCAATTGATAAAATCAGAGATAGTGTTAAGTATGTTAGATCATCAAATGGAAGAATGCCTAAATTCAAAGACTATGTTAATGATGCATGCATATATATGAGCATTGGTTTGAGATTATATGTGAGTATAAGGTGGAATTCTACCTATTAGATACTTGAAAATGGAATCAAATATGAGAAGGCTTTTGATATTCTCAAAGTGATATATAGGAATTATAAATATTGTTCATCTTATGAGGAGTGGAGGAGAGGAGAAAAAATGTGTCAATTCTTAAAACCATTTTATGAGATCACAAACATGATATCTAGTTCATCTTATCCGATTTCAAACTTGCATTTTATGCAAGTCTGGAAAATAGAGTGCAACTTAGAAGATAATTTGTGGAATAAAGATGACACTATAAGGGAAATCTCTAGGAAGATAAAAGAAAAGTTTGATAAATATTGAAAGGAGTATAGTGTTGGGTTAGGTTTTAGAGTTATTCTTGATCCACGGTTGAAGGATGATTTTATAAAGTATTGTTATACTAAACTTGATCCTTTGACCTCTAAAGACAAAGTTAAAAATGTGATTGAAATGTTCAAGAAGTTTTATGGAAAATATGCAAGTAATTCCCCAATTCCTAGTGTTTCTCTTTTCCAATCATCTAATGAATCTAGCTTGTTGATTCAATCATGTGCAAAGAGGGGAGTAAGCCTAAGAGATCAAAGATTATTACCTGAAGTTTTTTATACTAAATTAGTTTTCATTATTTTTGTTTACCCTTCTTCTATTTAGATAATTAACTAATGTGTTATACACTAAATGACTTTAAAATGTGTTAGAATGAATCTAAATCTATTATTGACAAGAGTGAAATAGATGTTTACTTGGATGAACCAATGATAGATGATGATGACATTAATGATTTTAATGTACTTTAGTGTTGGATGACCAATGAGAAAAGGTTTCCCATAGTCTCTATAGTGGCACAAGATCTGCTTAATATTCTCATTACTATAGTAGCATCAGAGTCAACTTTTAGTATTGGTGGGCATGTACTGACTAAATATAAAAGTTTCACTCTTCCTGAACATGTCTAAATGTTGATTTGTAGTAGGAATTGGTTGTATGAGTTTTTCCAAAATTCTAGTGGTAAGACTTTGTATTATACTCCTTCTTGTCCTTAATATAAGGCACTATCTAGAAGATATTGATGGTCCTTTTTATAAGGCATTTTATAATTACTATGAATCATTTATTTTTTTTCCTTATTTACCCTTATTAAAAGACTTTAAGTATCTATGCCTTTATTTGATAGTGATACATAATGTTTTTAGACTTTAATGTCTTCATGTCACTCACAACAAGTTAATGATTATTAATGAGGGTAAAGTTGGTAAGTTATAATATTTTTTAAAAAAACCAATAAAACCAACTAATTTAACTAATTTTATTGGTCAATGTAATTTTGTAATAAGTGCCTTATATTAAGGACCAGAAGAAGTAGTATTTCAGAATTGTGTTATCTTGGATATTAATCTTAGGATTTGTGATCTAACTGTGTTTCAATTGGTTATGGATTTTAGATGAAGAAGAGCGTGATACTTTTGGTCATGAGGCAATAATAAGAGAGTCTAATGTGCCTCAAGATGTTGAAAACTAATGAACCTTGAGTGAAGTTTGTGTCCTTTTAATTGTTGTTTAATTGATTTGCTATTGTTTTTTTAATTGTTGATTATTACAGGAAGATGGTAAAGAGGACAACACTACTTTATATGTAGAGGATTTTTTATTCCTATTTTTTGTTGTTGGTTGGTAGATCTAATGTGGTTGTAGTTTGGAGGGTTCAATTTTGAATGAGCTACTATTGGATTAGTTTCATTTTAGTCAAATTTTGGTTGATTATTGATAAATGTTATGACTAAATCTTTCTTAATTGATCATTTTAGTTTTTTGTTATCTTTGATTGTAATAATTATAAAGACTTGGAAAGTTTTAATATTGTGAGTTCTTTGTTAGTTGACTCTATTTTTGTTAGTTGAAATATTAATTTTATTTTAAAATATTAATAGTAATTTATTTTTTTTTGAAAAAATTTTTGGCCCATGAGCTGGCCATAACCTATAAGGCTTTGTGGGCTTTTTGGCCTTGTAGACTTTTTTGTAAGCGAGGTTTTTGGCCCTTAACCCATGTGAGCTAGAGCTTAGGGGGGCAGGCCAGGCCAAATTGACAACTCTATTTTTTCTAGTGCTTATCATAGGTTGTGTGCTTGCTATTTGCTACACAATGCAACAAGCAATGTAAAAAATTCAAAGTTTTTGGAGAAATTTGGACAATATATGCTGGTGATTATGATGTTGGAGAGTTTAAGCAAAAGTGGTTTCAAATGGTTGAAAAGCTTGGGTTGGAAAACAATAATTAAGTTAAGGAGATGTATAAGAAGCAAAAGTTGTGGGCAATTGCACACATACGTAGTGATTTCTTTGCAACTTTTAGGACAACAATTTGAAAAGTGTGTAATTTGTCATAATAATTTAGAGGGATTCTTACACCATTTCTTTCAATGGGTGAGTTATAAGAGGTATAAAGAAGTTAAAGCTAACTTTTGTTCCTTGCATGGTGAACCTATAATGCAAATGCAACTTCAAAGAATTGAGAGATCAATCACAAATGTCTACACAAGGGAGGTGTTTTTGTTATTTTGACAAATGATAAAAAGGGAAAGCATATATGCGATGGTAGATTGCAAAAAAACTACAACTTGCTTTGTTTATATGGTGTGCAAATATAGAAGAGAAATGATGAAATGATGTGTTTTATTTTACAAATTGAGCTTGTAATTTAAGTGTTCATGTGACAGGCTAGAATCAATTAGTATTCCTTATGAATACTTAATTTGTGTTATGGTTTATCTGAACATTGTGCAGTTACTAGATTGTGTGATATTTAGAAAACGGACAAACGCTGCCAAGGACTTAATTGGAGGAATAAATGATAAGGTAACTTTTTCACATGATTCATCTTTGATTAGCCAATATGTAGGAATTGTTGAGCAATGTAAGAAGATGGCTACTATAGTTGTAGTGTGGCAGGCCACAATAGATTTGTAGTACAATAAAGTTGGTGACAACCAAAACCCAAATGTTGGAAGTTATTAGCGGAGGTGGTGACATTATTAACCCATAGAATAATAATGCTTTAAGAAACCCTGTTCGAACATGGAGCAAAAGGTGTGGTGGAATATATTCATTTGTGTAAGGTAAGGGCGCAGATGTTGTACAAAGAGCACCAATATGTGGGGAAAAGGATCATAATAGGAAGTTATATCATCTTCAAAGTCAAATTGATCCCATGGATGAAACCCAAGTTGGCTCTAATGCTTTGGACGATGAGATTGGTGATGCAAATGAAGATTGTTATTATGTCAATGTTGATATGGTATGTGTATTTTAGAAAAAGTTATTTAAATTTCAATAGATGTTTATCATGCACTAATATATGATGTTGCCATGTTTCCTGTAAAGAACACTGACTGATTCCAAGTCATGTATTCATTATCACCTTTGAGGGTCACAATGTTGAGTGGTGGATCTTGGATAGTGCAACATAAGAACATTGGTGTTTTCAGCTAGTTTATTATATAGGACTGTTTATAATTTTAATGCCCACAAATTGGTCGTAATTTGGCAATTTAGCATAACCTTGTACTTTAATGTTGATAGAATCAAATTCTTGCAATTGTCTTTATATGATTTTTCTTTCCCTTCGTTTTTTGGCTCATTATCAACTGAGTACAAAACGCCCCAAGCATATTATACTTGAATGAGGGAAATGCTTTATTATATGCATATAATTTTTTTGACACAAACATTTGAGTATGATTATAGAAACTAATTATTGTCTTGAGTCTCACCATGGTAGTATCAAATACTTTATTTTATTTTAAGTCTAAATTAATCTTAACCTGTCATGGTTTAGCAGAACCTTGCACTTTAAATATACAAATTAAATTAGTTAATGTATGGTAAGATGACGCCAACGAGCAAATTGAATAAAATATGCCAAGTTATGTCAAAACAAAATACAAATTAGGTTGGAATTCTTCTTCCATGTCTAACCAATCTAACACCCAAACACCTGAGTTGCCACTAAAATGGTAATTTCATTACAATGTTTTAGTATTTATAAATCATTTAGGAAATGAATATATCTCAACCACCCATGCAAGGTCCACTGCTTAGATCCAACGTTAGGTATACCCTTTGCTCTTTCATCTCCCATTAGTCAAACATTAAAGAACGACCTTCAAATGTTGTTGAGTAATAACTTGAACAAACCACTATAAAAGTTGATCACATTAATGTCTATGTTGCATAATTAATAAGGGTTGTTTAAACACAACCTTCTACATGATTAAAGCATCATGTTAATACTCAAAAATTTAGTTACCAAATTCACCATTATCACTCTCCTTGGTGTAAAGTCATCAATAAGTAGAAATGAATCAAGTTAATATATAACTTCATCTTGTAAAGTTATCACCATGAGATACTAATTATGTATATTAGTCTTAATTGGTATATATATCTAATTTTTGATTGAAATGTCAAATATGCATGATAAACATTAATGATTATTTGTGTATCATCGTGACATGATAAAGTCGAATTTGCATATTTGAGTTTGGTGTATTGCTCCGTCCAATCAATGGTATATATAGTCATTAACTCGTATAGGGTTCGATTAAGAAACACATTTTCCTACAAAGAAATGTACCTTGTTCAATTAAACTTTGAATATAGATTGTAAAAGACTAAATATAATGTAAAACTCCCTTCAACTATAGACTAACTACAAAGAAGGGTGGTAAAGTTCACATAGTTTGTGTATTGAAATTCTTTTGACACTAAGTGATTTTGTCAGCCACCATGGTAAGTACCTAAGGTTAAGTGGAGTTAGTAACATGTTTGGTTTATTGTTCTTAAAAGTGAAGACATTGTTCAGATGTTTATACCTCATTTGTGATATGTTTTCAAAAGCAAAGATTATTAAAGTCATATTTGTGACCAAATATGTTCCAAGATCCAACAAGTACCTCACTAAAAAAATAGGGGTTAACTTCTCATTCAACATTCACAAGTACTTATATATATCAAACAAAGGTTAACTTACTAAAGATCTCAAGTTGGATGGAATAAAAACATTTGAAGCGCAAGAGGCATGAGATGCATGTCATTTATTGGCTTAAACTTCCATCTTACTCCCTACACAACCATATGATTACACGTCTCAATGAAATATATAATTTAAGTACACAAATAGAGGGCTTACCTTAGGAAGTGCAGAGATACAAGCCTTGACTATAATATCTTAACTTTAGTGTTATTCCTGCTTAATGTTCACCATTGCTCCAAATAGCAAAGGTATTTGAAATAGTTGTTTTGCAAAATTGGTTAGAGGTGTATCAGTGAAGTCCATGTACTGTACATGACATACATTGTTAGTAGAAGTTTATTAGCTATCTAGATAAAATGTAACATGAAAGTCATCAAAACAAATGTTACTTAGGTACTAACCTTTTTTTTAAAAATCGCTCCTACAAATAGCCACAGTAGTGGTTCTATCATTCTTTATTGAAGAGCTTGGGAACTAGGTCCAAGCAGTTGGGAGTTGGGGTTTGGCATTAGTCATGCAACTTTGGTATTTTATGGAAGGTAGCGATTGACAAAGCTTCTTTTCACGATTCTCCTCGTCATTAATAAATAGATTTTCCAAGGGTTTGGTTATTGTTCCATTGATATCATAGTCTTGATTATTTTGCTCGTAGCTTATATTAAGTGCCCTTATTCCCCATTATGATTATCCAAACCCTTGCATGCAAGGTCTAAGCTAAGCAAATCATTTGAGGTCAAGGAAGCTTTGTTGGCATCTATTACAGGTTCCTTAGTACATGTAACCACCTCAATCATCTTCACTGCGTTTTGAATCACATTTGATGAGGTTTGTAAGTCAACAATACTCATTTTCAAATATTGTAATAAATAATAAAATTATGTGCATTTTGTTAGTTTACTTAAGTTATATACATGCATAATGAGTAGATGTTGTCCCTAAATGTAAGACAGTAAACTTATGACCATTATGTTTTTCAGGGCACTTGTTATGGATGAACCAAGTTGGTGCACTGCATCGATCACATCATGTATGGTCTCCTTCGCAAGTTCAGTCACAACCATTGTTTGTTTCAACAAAAGAATTGTATTAAAAAAATCACTTGTAAACATAGAAAATCTGCAAGCTAATGACAAACAAAACATTATTACCTGCGTGTCATCTTGGAAAGGAAAAAAATACTTTCAGAATCATGTTCCATGAAGTTTACCTTTAATGATTTCCCTCACCAGCAACAAATTGGATCTCTTTGTCCTTTATGAGTGACCACCAACGTTCGCCTCACTATTATCGCAGTGGTTCTTTGGGTGTAGACTTTGAGTGGTTAGGCATCCTATATATATGGTGATGGCATTGAACACATTTATATGCATATTTTTTTTATGCTTGGCTGGTTTCAACAGGAATAAAGTTTCCCTTACACTAAAGCATGCTTGTAAATCCATGGAAGGGTGCTTTTAGGCTGCGAGCACATTCCTATTATGTGAAATATTTTGAGCAACCCAAATGCTGTACATCTGAAGATTTCATGGTTATCGTGGAATCTGCATAAAGTTACACTAATTAACATTGACCTTGTACGTGACATCAAAATGGGTGCTTAACATTGTACGAGAAAATCTTATAAAAAATAGTTGTTTCTTAGAATCACAATGTAAGTCAAACATAAAAATAGAAGCTTTTTGTAAAAAGATTTATTTGATGAAGGTGGATATTGTTAGCTAATTTTTGGGACATGTTTTATGTTGTATATAATAACGTTAGTATGTAATTATACTTTAATATTGCTTAAATTAACAAATAAATAAAATTGCATCCAACAATGTTTAAGTATTCAATTCACAATATTGCATCGATTACCACGTTTAAGTATGCAATTCACCATATTGCACTGATTACCATATATGCCAACTCAACCATATTGAAGTATGTGACCAATTAAATTACACTATGCCCTTAAACACCCAATGAACTGTGAAAATTATGCCACATGCACCTAGGCTCTACATTGGCCCCTTACACGACGCTTTATGTTGACATATGTATTGATTTGGTCCTTGTGTTAGTGTATGTTGTCTATGTAGGGCTGAGGCAGAGGCAAGGTAGGGTATGATGTAAACATGTTTTGTTTAATTTTTAGCTTTTTTTTCACTTGATGTATACATTGTCATTTTAATGTAAGTGAGCATTTCTTATGCTACCAGTTAGCCTATTAATAAAACATTTGTCTTATTAAAAAAAATCTAATGAGCCATGAAATTTCTCTTAAAGATGGCAGTAGCTTGTTGTGACACTCCTTTAGTCGAAATTGCAATATACAATAATCGCAATGGATATGCACCTACAAAGCTCCTCCATTTTCTCGAGTTAGTGGCTCAACTTAATGTTATCCGCAAACTCTTTCATTTTCTTGATGGTGCAATGCACAAGTACAAGGTATCATCCATTGCTTCCACGATTTCAATATGGATGCTGGACTAGCCATTCTAACTTAGTCCCTTATAAATAACAAGAGTAACCAATGTCTAATAAGAAGACATTTAATATTGACCACCTACCAATTTTACAGTTATTTGAACTTATCACTTGTATTTAAATATATGACACCAAACTTAAATGCCTTTTATTAAAAAAATTGTCCTTGTAATTGACAATGACAATATTATATCTATTTTATTTAAAAAGACTTATCATCTTGTTAGAGATGAAGCGATTGCTTTTCCATTGAACTTCATAATGTCAAATTTCAAATTTTTCGTTAAAGTGGTTACTTTTTCATTAAACTTCATAAATGCCTAATTTTAGATTTTTCATAACACAAGCACTACACTAACATTAATATGACAAGGATGTAAAGCTTGCTACAACAACTAAGTCTTGCCAATACAATTAAGCAAAAGATAAATATTACAAATATAATCACTAATATAAACATCCTATAAGGTCTCCCTTTCTCATCTTTATGTATGTTTGGTTTGACGGTTTGTTTAAAAAGGTGATGGACGGGGACGGGGACAAGAAGAGCCAAAATTGCTCCTTCCCTATTGCTATGCCTAATATGGGAAAATGTTACATATGGGAGAATGTGAAAAATTGTTGTTCAAGCTGGTTATGGTGATTTTCACCGCTACCAGCAACAACTTGTGAGAGGATGTTACAAGTTGTTAGTTGAGTTTAGTTAGTTGGTTGATATTAGTTAACTTTCATTGCACTCTTATAAATACATGTAATTTCTTTTTGTATCATCATCTTTTCATGTTAATCATACAATGAGTTACTTGTTAGTCGACTGACGGTATGACAATTCCTGAGGCGTGCGATAGCACTGCCCTAAAGGACTTATCCGCGTGGTACGCGCAAGTCCCCCAGGATACAACAGGACCCTCTCGAAATGTATCTGAGGCTCAGAACTGGCAAGAAAGAACATTGTAGGTCTCGGAACCCAGAGCAGAAAGGTTTTTAGGTTTTTGGTTGAAGAAATCAAAAGCCAATTACTTTCGTATTGAAAACGGGACCTTTATAAAACTGGCTACAACACATTAAAAACCAAAACCGTCCATTAACTCTAATGTCTAAGAAAAACGTTCACATAGTGGCTATATTTTTCGAAGAGGATAAAGGAAAGGAGTTATTGACTCGTTCAAAATGCAACGGCTACAAAACGAAGGTATTCAAAATTAAAAAAAAAAAAATTAATAAAACCAAGGCTAAAAATATTTTGAGGCCTACGATCGTATGCGCAGGGGGGGGAAAACGGCAGATTTGCACTACAACAGACCCATTCTCATGCGCGCAAGCCTCCTCCACTTTGTTAGCTACTTTGGGATCCAATATCACATTTTGATATATAAACACTAGATGGAAACCCAAGCTAGGCAATGTGGGACATGAGACTTTTGAAATATCTATAACATACAACATTACTTTTATGAAACTTTCTTTATGTTCTTTGAGTTCTATAATGTGTGGCTGTATCAAATAAGTGTTACATATTTCACCTATCAAAATTCTGATAGAGGTTTAGCAGTTGATGACTCGCAAACAAAGAACTACTGACTATTGTGACATCTTTGGTTTGAGGAAGAGGAAGGAAGTTGGGTGGTTGAGAACCATTGAGGGTTTGGTTGTTGCGCTTCCACCACCAGCAACAACAATGAGTATGGGTGTTGGGCAGTCAACAATGAAGGTGGAGCATGGACCACTGGGGCAACAAAATTAAGTGGAAGAATATGAGATTGAATGAAAACTTGGACAACAAAAGTGACTAAACTTAGGGACTATATTGTTTTCGTCTTAGTAATGCGCACATTAAAGTTCAACATGATTTACTGAAATGAAACTCTAAACTTACAACACTATAATCACTTAAAAGAACAATACTTGGACAACAAAAAATAAGAACCAAAACATCTTTTAGTTGGTTTCAAATTTTCGTTCTAAAAACTAAAACGTAGATATGATTTTGAAAGCTATTTAAAAAGTGTTATTAGACAAGTTTTTTTAATTTTTTTAAAAGAAAACAGGAATATATTTTCCAAAATAGTAAATCTTTTTTTTTTATAATGCAGTTACCCAAATATGAATGAGCGTATCATTATTTCAGGCATTACAGGCAACCTGACAGACAAGCCAAGGTTGTAATCATGACGAAGAAGTAGATAGAATTGTATTTAATTTTTGTTTCTAGATTATCAATACTCTCAAAAGTGAGCAGTAAGCACCAAAAATGTACTAATTAAGGCCACGATCATCTTATTTACAATCAGGCTAGTTGGCGACATTTATTTGCACTGTTTGGGATTAAAAACCACCCGAGTGGTGCATTATGCACGTCCTCATTAAAATTCTTACTCCTGGCATTAGGTCTTATTAGATTTTTCTCAGTTGTATTATGATTCCATGGTAATGATTAAATGCTTATTTCTTAGGTTCTCGCTTGAAATCCTCCTCTCAGACGAAAATGAGATCCGTTATACTTGAAACCTTTCATGCAATTTATTTAAAACGATTAATTATCGCCAATCATAAGCACTCCTAGTGGAAAGATTGAAGTTCAAACCATAATAAACCATTGTTGGAAGTAAAAACGCCGAAAAGCTAATCATAAATATACGTGCAAGGCATATGATCACTTTTGGTAATAATCCACATCGAGACAATTTCAGCTAAACATGCTTAAGCACCTAACGTTGATACGTGTAACTTCGGCTTGCGTGATACGTGTCTTTACAGCACAGTCGCCATAGAAATCACATAAAGTCTAGTTCACACCATAAATTTAGGTTAAACCACCCACCAGGTCCTACCCTACACCCACAACACCTCCCGCCCCCAATATACTAGCATCATCTTATTTTTTTTTAATTTAGCTAATATGCCTTGAATTGATTGTTGAAGCAACGGTTTCGGACTTTGGCAATACAACACATCTCATGCTTAGATTATAGTTTATATCATGGTTTGATCTAATTTAAAAGCATTATTTCCAACACGAATTATAATTTTAAACTAAAAATCACGTTCAAACACATCCTATCAATAATTTTGCCAACACATGACAATTGTAAATGTTAGCACACTCCAAGCAGGGTTTGAGGGGTGAAAACTTTAATCCAAATAGGCTAGTAGTGTTTCATCATAGTACAAAATTTCAAGGCAACCCTAACATCTTTCACCCGTAAACTCGATTCCACTTGTGCTCATATATAAATATGTAATACAAAGAGTTGTATATAATATAAAAAGTCGATAGTCAGTTGGGTGTCACTACAGAAAATGAGGGTGAAAAATTCATAGATGAGTTCTTAAATGAAAAATTATATTCAAAACTAATTCTTGAATTTTTCACCCTCAATTTTATAAGAATACCAAACTGACTAAGTATTATTCTTCTCCCCCGTCCAACACACCAGTCATACATTGGTTGCAGCAACACAAAAGACAAGCTAATGATAAACCATGTGATCTAGTAAGCAGCCTACTCAATGTAACAACTATGTATCAATATCTGTAACACTATATGATTAGTAAAACATCTCATCTATGTTTCACCTCTTGTGATGAGCATGATGCCGAGAGTTTGAGATGAAAAGCAACGATAGACTGCACCATGGTCTTCTGGCAAGATTTAGCCCAGCTTCTCACGAACATATACCATCAAGATGAGATACTGTAACTTGTGACCAAAGCTCATCATCAATTTTTTAGAACTATAAAACCTCTAAGCTTGAAGAACCTGACAATGAACTATGTGACTTTTGAGTCGGTTTCTCCCAGCAAGGCTAGACCACAGATTTGTGACCAAGGTCTTGAACTGTCCTTTCCCAGCAATAGTTTCCCATAACTGTTCAGCAGAAGATCCTTTCAAATCGTCAAGTTTTGAAACATCCACCAGAGAAATGCTCATATTATTCCGGATGATACAGAGTTTCCCATTGAGGGGGACAAGAGCAGCAGCCTCCAAAGCCCGTGAGCTCCCCAAATGCATTTTACTGTCAATATGCTTGCTCCATGAATCAGTGACCTCATCATAAACCCTAATTTTGCAGCCATCCTTGCAGTCTAAGGCATAGAGCTTTCCATTTAGGGTAGTGCTAGGGTTCCTCCAACCAGAAACCATTCCATCATAAGTAGGGTACCAGCTATCATTCTCTGGCTGGTAGACCTCACTCAGAACCTGCCGATGAGAACCAAGTCCCTTTAGGAACCATTTCCCATCATAGACAACTCCTATAAAAGGCACCATTGCAGTGCTCATATCTGAAATAAATGACCATCTATTTTTGTTGGGATCATACACTTCAGCTGATCTCAAGGACCGGTGCACACCCTCATTCTCCCCACCAGCCACATACAGACAATTGTTTATGACGCAGGAGCCACAGAAGTGCCGCCTACGAAGCATATCTGGGGCACGGTGCCATTTATTTGTCCTAGCACTATAAAATATGACACGTCTCATGGATCCCTTTAGTGGGTCCTTCCCACCAAACAAGTACAGGTGACAGCCATTGAGAACAGCACAGCCAAAACCAAGAGCTCCAGAATATTCCTTCGGAACAGGTGGCAGGGGCTGCCATAGTTGGTAAACAGGATCAAAGGCATGCCATGAGATTTTCCCATCTCGGTCTCTCTTAATGACATATATCCACTCTTCTGCAATTCCAAGACTCTTGCGGAGAGAGTAAAAGAAGTTACCAACCAAAAGACGATACCATCTTTTGCAGACTAGCCTAAGTTTACGGTGTTCAACTCGTGGGACTCGGATTAGGCAAGCAATAGCCAGATCATCAGGGAGTCCTGGAAGTAGTGGGGATTGATTGCGGCTTCTGTCACCACGTGCTGGCTTGCATCTAGTTGGGTGGATGGATGGTTTAATGTCAGGCCGAAGACAGAGCTTTGTTCCAGGGACATACTTCTTTGCTCCAGCAACAGTTTTTAGGCCTGTATCTACTCTGCATAAACACGCAGTTGTATCAACCTGCGCAAACACATTTGAAACAGAAAACGTTTATCTACACTTTTAATTAAAATGAAAGCACATATTACACCCCCCCCCTTTTGCTATAGTATGTAAAGTTATGATTCATGAACTCAAACATGAGACATCAATGCCTCTCAGCATATAATACAGATAATACTTGAGATGCAGCAGACAGAGCACCTTGTTTACTAATAAATTAAACATTAATTAGTGAGAGCAATCTTTCAGGTTCAGATAAGGTAATATATACATATAAGCTAATCACCAATTTATAAATCATGAAAAAAAAATCTACAATAAGCTTTATGACATTTTGATGAATATTGAACTGCATGATTTGGCAGTTGGCACACACAATATGATAAGGCATTTGAAGGTCTTATGTAATGAGACCAGCAGAATCCCTGGAAATACATCATAGTACACAGACCTCAAGCTTCAGAAATGATTGGTCCATGTTAGAAAGCAATTTAATCCACTAGTTTTGTGTCCAACAATCCCCAAAATTCAGGATGAACAGCACGCTTAACTATTTAGGAAAAAGCACAAGTGGTCTCACATTGCTGAGAAATTGGCAGTGAGATTATACAAAATATTATCCCTATCCAAACACCAATTACAACATTTAATTGTAAGCATTTCTCATCTATTATGGCCCAAAAGCCTATAGCAACATTTCAGTGATTCAAAGAAAATGACACAGAAATTTCGTGGAAATGCAACATATAGATCATAGAAGGGTAACAGATGTTCAGCAAGTAAAGGCAAGCAATAGAACAAAATCAGAGCTCCTTAAAACCACCAGGATCTTCCAAGCATCAATTCTTAAAGTCTTCCCTTCATCCCCACAACACCCTAAAAAGGAGTCATTGTTGAAGCTCCTTTTTAGACATACATTTTCTGAAGCTATTTCGAAACAACAAATAAGGGCAAGGCAAAAATCAACAATTGGATCAGTAACATGGATACATGAAGACCAAACTCTGATGGTTTAAACGTCAAGAGTTACAATCCTTTTCAAAGAAATGACCATAAAAAAAGTAAGTCAAACCAACCCAGCATTGTTTTTACCTCATAAACTAAACATGAAATGGAATATAAACTAGTACAAAGAAAAACGGGATAAGGAAAAGCATATAAATCAATTACCAAAGGAGGTTGAATAACTCTGTCCATCTTTCCGGGCTTCAAATTCACCTCTTCCGACAAAGATAACTCCACAACCAGCACCACCAAAAACTAAGTCTTTATCCCTCAAACGCCATACCCAACACGAAATTCGAGAGAATCCAGTCCCATACCCCCCTAACTCAATTTAACTTGCAAGAAAATTGACTTCAGAAGGAAATTTGAAGCATGATCTCTGGAACAACGAGGCAAGTGGTGGAGAAACACAATCAATCACAGAGCACGATCAAGAAGAGCCATGTGGAATATGAGAAGCTCCACATCGAAAATTGCCAAGAATCAAGTCAAATCAAAATGCCCTAAATCTTATCTGGTGAGTCTAAAGAGGGGAAAACCTAAATGCGAGACAGCGCGAAATTGGGGGCAAAGGGGAAGCACTGAAAGAGGTAAAGAGACCCCTTTGGTTCTTACCCTCAAACTTCAGTGGAGTTTAGGGCCCATCACCTCAACGGCACAACCTACCAAGCATAAGAGTGTGTTCAACAAGGGAACTAGAAGAAGGGAAGGTGAGACTTTAGAGAATAGAGAGAGAAAGAGAGAAAGAAAGAGAAATTGAAATTTTTCAAAAAAAGGAAGCAAAGCAAGACCATTAAAGGAGGAGAGAAGAAATGATGACACCTTGGTGGTTGCCCATTGGAGAATTGGAGAAAAGAGGGAACATTTGACAACTTGGGTTGTAAGATAGCTATTGTTTTGGTTGTTTGGAGACTAGGGGGGTTTTGGTTTGGAAATGGGAAAGTCAAAACTCCAAAATACAATACAATACAAATACAACAACTGCTCTGTGCTACTGTTGATTACAAAATGCAAACACAACAAAGAGACGGGTAGTGTGACAGACAAAGATTCAGAACAAAATAACATAGGCCCACCTCTGCAGGAAAAAAAAAATCCCACCAACTATATATTTAATAATGTAATGTAAGATATGTTGCAGGGTGTTTGTTTTGTTTGACCCACTGCACTGCATTTGCATCATCACAAACACACATCATGGTAACTATTCCCACTCCACCAAAGGGCATTATGGTATTTCTGATGGCTGGCTGGCTGGTGCTGCTGGTGGTGGGTGTCCTATCATCCTTTGCATATGATTAGAAATGGGCCATGCTAGAGGGTTTACCGCAGAGTTACTAACCACTTACTTACTTTCCTCCCTCCTGCACTCAAAGTTATTCTGATTCTGATTGGATTATCATAACTAGCCTACCTACACACGCTGTTGCCGTTTGATTTCTTTTTTCTAGATGTATAAATAGTTCAATTGCATTTGAGTCCTTTACCTGTGCATTTTTTTCAGAGACTATAAGTATATTTTGCAGGAAACATTTTTTTTTAAACCGGATAAAATTATGATAGACGCAAAATTCTCCTTCTAAATATTTAATATAATTTCAGAATTTAAACTTAAAATCATTAATTAAACTAGAAGAATTCTGTACCAATGTATCTGCACGTTTTGCTTTTAACTGTGCATTTTAGTTTCAGGATCAATAATAATTGTGTTGAATTTATCTATACATAATGTAAAAGCTTATTTTCATGTGATTATATATTACTGCATTATAATATCAATTACTCGATAAGCCAAAGTCTTATAAATAATATTACATCACATTATTACTTCACAATGTAATATATATATATATATATATATAATCCTATTTTATTGATGAGATATTAAATTGAATGTCGCATCAATATAATGAAGATGAAGATTGCTGGTCGGTAGCAAGTTGAAACGAACTCCAAAATTATTAATTAAAATTCTTTGCAAGGAGAATTAAAATGCCTAAATTGAGAGGAACCAAATCTAACAAAGCATATATGGTTCAAGTAGTGTTAAACTGTTTTTATATCTTTTAATCATGGATTAGATTTTCCAATTAAAATAATGAAATTTCTAAGAGATGCTTATAAATGGAATTTAATCATTCATATTTTTATGTTAATGAGCGTGGTCTGTGATCATGCACGTTGTGTTCACTCTCATTACAAATTTTTAGTAGAGGTCCTACCGCTGGGGACAAGAAGGGGACTGTCGCCTCCGCTTTTATGTTTTATTTTTATCATCACCCTCCCAATGCTGTCCACGCGCTACAAATAATGCCATTGTAGATGAAGTTACGGGCCGAGTCTTGATTACCTAATAACTCTCTCATGCTTATTCAATAAACGTGAAGAAAAAGGTGCACTTAAAAAAATAATTAGAATTCCTATTTGCCATTTCGAAGTTGAAGTATTTTCCCAAGGTACTTCCTTATAGTTTGCTATTTTTTCCAAAATCTGCTACTACTCCAACTATGTCCTAATTCTTTAATCCTAACTAATGGCATATGAGTGTAGCACAGTATCTTATTTTCGAAGATGCGTTTCTCGAGTGTGCCATACTTATCCACATCACTGGGATTTCATTCCTCATGTAAGATCCTTGACATGAAACACCTTTCCAGCTGGACACTCCTATCACATGTTAGAGCTCTTTTAGGCTTTAGCTACCTAGGAGTATAATCTTTCAACCTCCATGACCATTAAGCAGACAATGTCCTTTTTATATTCCCATTTGAAGCAATAATTCCAATTACATGACGTAACTAAAATGGCCCCACTAAACTGTATTTCTTTCTGCCAAAAACTTTACACATAGTCTTCAAAAGTTTAAGACAGATCGGCTACTGGAATATGGTGTTGATTAAACCCCACTTTCGGTAACAATTTCTTCATCATGATGTTGTGTGATACACAATACTGTAGAGTAATTAATTAAAATCACAATTGATCTCTACCTGAACTGCTTGACCGCTACTCCTTGGCTCTACAAGTAAGTGGTGAAAGAAAATATCACATACAACATATTGATTAGCTTGGTTAATTGAAAATTATGACCTTTTTGCATTCAACAATGGCGGGTCCAATCAAGAAAACTTAACCACTATCCGAAACATTACATATACACTCAAATAATCAAATTGTCCGTTTCGTTTGAACCTACTCGTGGTGTTAGAAATATAACAACACGGCCAACGCAAGGCCATGTGCATCCTTCAAAAAGCTGCATAATTCAAGCCTATATCGTTGTCAAGAAAGTTACTATCTATGTTGCCCTTCACAAAATAGAGATTTGTCACAAAACGAAGCAGGGTGCAGAGTTGGTAGATGGAATTACTAGTCACAATCATATTTAGCTATTGCTCTCATCCCATTTCGCAAAAGCAGAGTTCTTTTTCGGTGCCTCTTTATCATAAACAGTTCCATTTTTATTTTTATTTTTTTATAATAACTTTGAGAATTCAGTGTATACCAATAATGGTATGCACAAATGTGTTGAGCACTAAGGATGAGAACGATCAATCAAGCCACTTTTCCTTTTTGAAGAAGCAGATATTGATGTGGAGAGATGTCATTCTCAATCTCAGGGACAAGACATGGTTGAGGTCCTTGTGCTGTGGGAGGTGTACAATCCTTGGTCTGATGGTCATTTCTGTGTGGCTCAACCTTCACCATTAAATTCTCATACCCCCCTCCCTTTAATTAGAAGGTGTAGAGATTAATTTTGGTTCATTATTTGAGACTAATTTGGAGCAAAAAAAATCACTTTTGATTAACAATTTTATTTATTTATTGTAAGAGTATAATAATAAATTATTTTATTCATCCTTTCCTTTCCTTTTAAATTAAATAAGATATTCTTCTCCTTCCATCTCCTTTATTAAAATTTTTCCTTTCCCTTTTCCCCCAGCTTCCATTAAAATCTATATTCTTCCCCAGGTGAGTAAATGTAACAAGTTACAAGAAATGTCGGAAATTATATTTCTCCTTACTAGTGAAGGGAAACTCTTTTGGGTCAACTTAAAGTGTTTCGTACATTCACTTTAGCATAACCCTTATGTTGGGCTAGGGCATAGGTGGGCCATGGGTGTGGGTTTGCGAGAACCCCGTTCATTCATTCGTTTGTTTATTTATTTAGTTGCTGGGAATCCTTTCCATTTTGGTTTGAATTTAAAAATGTGTGTGTGTGCATTTTGATTTAAATTTAAAAATGTGTATGTGCGTGTGTGTTAATAAATCTCAAAGTATACAAAATCTATCATAAAATGTTAAAAGTCCCTAAATTCATAATTTCAATTTTTCGGTTACATATTGTTAAGGAGAAAAAATTAACAAATTATTAAAAAAAAAATACATTAGCTCAAATTCAAAAAATAAGAATGAAAAAGGAACTAATAGAAATTAAATTTAAGACTAAATTACCAATTTGGTCCATTAATTTATTTGTTTTGTTCAATTATATCCTTCTATTAGTAAAAAGTTCAATTAGATCCCATGATTTTTAATAACGCTCCAATGTTACTCATTTTATCCAAAATAACATTGTTTTTCATCTAATTTTACACTAAATAGCATGAAAAATATAGTAAAAAATGACATCATTTTGGATGAATAGGGTAATATTGAAATATTTTTGAAAATTATGTAACCTAATTAAACCTTTTAATGATAGAAAAATCCAATTGAACAAAATAAATAAAAGGAACAAATTAGTAATTTAGCCTAAATTTAATCAATTTGTTTGAGGTGGACCAAATTGTGGGAAAAAAATAAACTAATTTAATTAAGGTTAAATTAATCAATAAATTCCCAAACTATTTAAAAATTTTTAATTAGGCCCTTAAATTAAAAAGCAATTATAGTTGGGTCTTTGATATTGTAAAATCTTTGTAATTGGGTGGAGTTACTTTATAATGGTTGACACCACTAAGAAATGACAGTTTTAAAAACTCTAGAAACTCAGTTACAAAAATTTTATAAGATCAATGACTTAATTACAATTTTTTTTAGTTTAAAAATCTAATTAAAAATTCTCAAATAATTCAGAAATATACTGATTAATTCAATTTAATTCGTAGAGTTGATTTCAATCCAATAAACGTTTTTACCGCCTGCACTACTGTAAGAGATTCCATAGAGGTTCATTTTGCCACATCATCAACCATCAGAGTAAAGTAACCTTTGTACATAAATCTTTTATAAAAAAAAATGGCCAATGCCTAATCGTCATGCTAATCCACAACGATTTTTCATTTTTAATTCCATGGGAGGACGGAAACAGGGCATTCCCCTCTTAACGTGACATGATAAAGCGTGTGTGTGCCTAGCTCAATCAAATATCGTAAGTCTGCATTTCACGTGCTGTTAAGCTCCTCACAATAAGCTGGTAAAATGACATTGTTTTCTGTGTCAAAAAAGTTTTAAAACAAAAAACAATAATGCCTTTTGTGAGCAAAATGGAAATAATGGAGTGCGTAATGTTCAGAAATACGGAACTCTTCTCTTTTTAAGTTTAAAGGGATGCAGCCATTCAGAAAATAAATAATAAGTTTGGAGAAGCGTTGTTATCCATCCACCGAGTAAACGTGCAAAACTGAAAATGCAAAAATGGTGCTATGATATCATTAACTGAAGACGTCCAATTGATAGAACTGAACACTTCTACCCATAAGTCCTATATCTCTACCTGTAACAACTAAGACAAGCCGCAATAACATCACTCTAACCTAATGTAATTGTAAGGATGAAAAGAATTTTAGCTCTCGCTGTTAGCACCAGATTAGGAAAGTATAACATGTAATACATCATGCTACTTGGAGACAAAACTTCAAACCACATAGCAACGGCTACCAATCAATCATTGACATGTGTTAGAAACTCTTTATCTAAGTCAGTACTATTCCTCACTTGAATCATGAGGCCTAATCTGTACGGAGTTCATCATAATATTGAGGCCGGAGTGTCCCAAAAATGAGGTAAGGGATTACTACCATGCAAGCCATAAATAGTGTAAACTGCAGAACGTAGAGCAATGAGGTGGTTAGCACAATTTTACCTAATAGCGGTACATAAAACAAGAATGTAGACAGGAGTAAAACATAACAATAAATATAAAACTGTTGATATACCAGAAGAGGAAGTGTCAAGAAACTCCATATTGGCCACAAAGCAAAGGAGAACCTAGAGAGGCATGGTATACGGAGTCAGCAAAACAAGGAAACATTTATACATAACATACAATTGAAATAAAACATGGAAGATCTGGTCGTTCCTTACAAGCAAAAGGAGATAATTCCAAATACTGTGGCGAATGGCAACACAGAGATGCTTGTTATTTCCCATTTTTTTAATCCCCATCTTTCATCAAACCTTCGAGCACTCCAGGCCAAGATAGTTGAATAAATGAAAATCATTGTATTCAAACCAATACCTATCATCCCAAGATATAAAGGCAGTCTGCAATAAAATTAAGGAGAAGATCATGAAAACTGTGATACTGATAAAGTCAAGTAGTAGAATCTAATCTACCAGAATCCCAACTATAAATTTTGCAGATTCCTTTTCTTTCATTATTTCAAATTTAGACATCTTCAAACAGGTACAACCATACTCATGTTATACATCATCAAAACAGGTTTTCTTTCTTATAACTGGAGAGAGGGTAGATCCAATCAAATAGTATAATATAGATCATTTCACTTCCAAATATCTGTTGAGATACGTTTTGCTTAATGTATCCATGGTAGATATATACAAGTCAATGGCTGGGAGTTGATAAGATTTAACCAAGAATCACATCATACTGCAGGTTCAGGCTATGGGTTACTTTGCATACATGCCTTGTCTCATGGTCTGGTCTTATGAGTTGTAATATTCGCTTCCAATTAATTAGGACAACAATCAATAAGTTGTTTGAAAGCCAAGTAACAGGAATAACAAAGTAAACAAATATGAACATAAATATCCTAATTGAAAAGTAACCATATACTAGAGTTTCTCCAAGTAAAACATGCACATAAATATCATCCCCTCTCCGCCATCCATTAAATAGAAGAAAAGGCTAACCTGATTTTTTTATTTTTTTTTTAAAAAAGAGAAGCTTATGCTAGTAAAATACATTTTGCTTTCCCTATCATTTCCACACCTTCTATAATGTACAACTTCACAATTATCCCAATGATACATTTTGGCCCAAGCATTGCCATGACAATTAAGTAAGAAACCACACTTAAAGATACAACACTATTGACCAATATCCTCAGTTCCTTGCCCCTCCTCTATGTTCACAGCTCACAATGTTGTAAACTTGATAGTAGGCAAGACCAAGGCCTTCAACTAATGATCAGTGGAGCAAAACTCTTAGGAGTTAAGCAGCTCTATATATACTCAACTCCATATAATTCACATATTCAACATGTCCCTGAACAACTATACCTCCGAACTGACCATGAGGATTAACCAAGTCAAGACTTTGAATTTGAAACTATTTGCTGCTATCATGTTTGGTACAATAATAATCCACGAATAGTAAGTACGTACATTAGCAACTAAGAAACAATGAACCTTGGGATAATTGAAGTACCACTGGCAGTTTATAGATATAATTCAAAGTTCAAACCATTATGCATGAGACCGCAATTTGAATGTTGTTACCTTCTAATTCGATTGTCATGGCACAACAGATATATCAAATTTGAATGTTGATCGCCAAAGTATAGAATGAAAGCAGCCGAAGCAAGCCAAAGAAAATTTTCCAGCATCTCGATCCATGTCCTATGCGGAGGACTCGGGGCCGAAAAGGAAAAGGAACGGTGCCTCGAGCATGCATCATCCTCCAGGTCATCACCACTGCTTGCATACCCCTGGCTATGCCTCTGCCTCATAAATCCACCTCCCCCAACTGGGGTTCCACCAGACATTGTAATGCAACAAACAGCTTACAGTATTACACAAACACCACCTCCCAACTACAAACAACACAAATTCTCCACAACCTGTCTAGATCCTCACCCTTCTATTCCCAAGACCAACCATCCAATTATGCAATGTGAGCAATAATTTTCCACAAAATCACCAAATAAAACACCTCTGATCTAATTTAATCACTCCAAGAATTTTTCAGTGATCTATTGTACACCTCCCAAATCCCAATTAAGCACTACCAAGTAATCCCTTTTGGTTGAAATTCATGACCTACAAATTCACAAAACACAATAGCATACACGGCCAACCGGGGCATAGAAATCATCGTCACATATAAAAATCTTAGCCCACAAATGATCACACCGTTATAAGAAGAGGACGTCTCAACAACGACCCTTGCCCACCTCCAAAATCCATGTCAGCAACGAAAATCTCTTCCAATAATAATAAATAAAAAGGATAAAAAAAAAAAAAGCGAATTGCGAATTCAATAATCTAGCGGAACTGAATAGGCGTTACGGGAAATTGGAGGAAACCCAATTGAAGCGGGGGGGCAAAGACACTGAATCTTGAAGAAAGACACGATCTTGATTTGATTTGAGTTGGCCCAAAAAGTGAATCTGCGAATGGGTTGCAGCAAAGAATGGAAGGAGGGAGGGTTAGGCAGTTATTGGGTGTGGGCGCGCGCACATGCGTGAGCGTTTTTTCTCCTGAGAGAGCAGCAAAGCAAATACAAAGAGGACAAAGGTATCAGAGTTACGGTACTCTTCCAAGTTCCTCCATAAAAAAATTAATAAAGATTTTATGTAAGTGAGGGAGATTCGCTTCGTATGTTTATTTAGGAAGCCTTCGAATCTTCCTCCAACTCTTTTAAGTTCAAAATCATTTCATGCTCTCTTTTTTTTAATTAAAGAAAAGAAAAGACATCAATCAAAAAAAAAAAAAAAAAAGACACGTGGAAGCTTGATGTTAGCTGAAGTAAACGAGATCTAAGTAGTTCTCAATTCTCAGCGGTGATGCCCCAAAATGCATTTGTGGGAAAAAATCAACTTCTTAACTACATTTTAATATATTGAGAAATTAGTCTTTGAGATTAAGAAATATTTTAGATTCATCCAAAAAACCTTGGTGATGCCTTAGTTTAGATTACAATTTTTTAACACACTTATTTGAACACATTTTTTTATTATCTTTTATGTATATAAATTAGAATAATTATTTTGAATGAGAGTGTTTTTAAGAATTATTCTTTAAATAAAATATTTTAAAAAAAAATTAAAGATATTTTTAGGAATTTTTATTAACCTCTTATGCGTTTTAATTTATCTTCTTTGTTTTTATTTTAATTTTAATATTTTTTTAAAAAGTATCAATAGTTAAAAATAACAATGTATCACATTATAAATTGTTTATCATAAATCTAAAATATAATTTATGTGTTCAAAAATAGTTATTTATTACAAATTTTAATTATAATATAATTTATCTATTTAAAAGTATTTATTTATTATAAATTTTAATTATATAAAATAAACAGTTATTCTGTGTATTGTATAAACTCAAATACTAATTAAAATTTATTGAAAATCACAAATATATTACTATCACTCTTTTTAATTAGACTTTTTAATATTATTTCTCTTTTCTTTTTTAGAAGTGTACTTCACAAATTATTCTATAAGTGATAACTAACCAAAAAAAAAAAATCCTTTCAACTATCTCAAACTACTTTTCTTTTTTATGCGTCAACAAAACTTTGTCACAGCATTAATGCTCATTAAATAAAAGTTACGACGAGCAATGCGTTAATAATGTATTCAAACTTTATTGACTCTATGTCTAAGCACATGAGTCGGGTGTCCAGTGTTTATATGTTTGGTTTGTTTTTAAAAGTAATTATTTTTTAAAAGATAATTTTGAAAGTTATTTAAAAAGCCAACTATAAGTACTTGTTAGGGTTAACTTAATGTGGGTTGAGTAATATAGACAAGATTCTAGGTTCTAATTTTGTTATTGTTATTGTATAAAAAAAGAGAGTCAATTATAAATAAATTAATTTAAACACATTTGAATGTTTTAAAAAAAATATATATTAAATGTATTAAAAAAAGCCAATTGAAATGAGAGAAAGCGTCAAGATTCTAACCATGAATTTGCTCATTTTTGCAACTAAACTTTACGGATAGGCGTTTTCTTGTAATTTTTAATATCATGAGATTGCAAATATTTTGTTTTTTTTAATATTGTTTAATATAGTATATTAAAAATTAAAATAATTTTATTTAATTATTACTGATTTAATCATAATCCAATCACAATTAGACTATTAAACCTTCGATCAATATCTTCATTGGTTTAATAACTGTTTTAATTTTAAAAATATTGATCATTTCATATTTTAATTATATTTTTAATATTATAAGTTAAGTAGTATATATCCGTAAAAAAAAACAAATCTCTTATTCTATTAGGACACCTAAACTTTTCTCATATGATAGCAATGAGCATTTCTTACTTGACACTAAAGTGATCGGTTAAATTCCAGCTTATACATGAGCAACTGAATGTTTCTTGTCCATGGTGGGATAGGGCTGTAAATTTGCAATTGGTGCTTGATTATGTATATGATGCTATATTATATAGAAAAATGCTAGTAACACATTTTCTGACACATTTTTTTAAATACACTTTCTTCTATTAGTTAAAATTTAATGATTTTGTGATTTTAATAAATTTTAATTAATAAAAAATAATGTTTTCAAAATAGTGTTAAAAAACGTGTTACTAACGTTCCTCTACCATATATATGAACAAGAAGATCATGACGTTGGAACATGATAGTTTGAGCAGATTTAGAGTTAGAGGAAGATTGTATGGAGAATTTTTTGTGCATTATACGTACTTAACTCGATTTAATAAAACTTAAACATACGAACTGTATAATTATACAAGTTACTGGATTAACTTTAAAATATTACTTAACAAAACTGAATCAAATATCTGCCGTAGAGAATATTATTTTGTATGTTAAATTTTCTCACTTAACATATTTTATGCTGAGAGAAGTTTATAGAATAGGTAAAGTGGTTCCAACTCTCCGGTTATCATTTATCCCTCTATATAAATAAACATGTAAAATTATCTAATTCCTCATATCTCCACTCTCCCTTACATTCACTCTCAAAATTCAAATACGCTCTTAACATGCATATGATATTTCTCTCTATATATAAATTAGAATAATTATCTTGAACGAAAACATTTTTAGCTATCATTCTTAGAACACTTTTAGAAATTTTTCTTAGCTTCTTATTTCTTTCAATCTATTATTTTCAATATTTTTAGTATTAACTTGAATTTCAATATTTTTTTAAAACAAATTATCAATAATTAAAAATAATATTGTATCATAATATAAAGTATTTATTATAAATCTAAAATATAATTTATATATTCTAAAATATTTATTTATTATAAATTGTAATTATAATATACTTTATATATTTAAAAGTATTTATTTATTATAAATTTTAATTATATAAAATAAATATTTATTCTGTGTAATGCACAAACTAAAATACTAATTTTATTTTATTTAAAGAAAAGCATAAGCTCCAAGAGGAGCCGCCCTGTGGTCAAAATACGTGTATTACAATTATGAGAACTGTTTTGTTCCGCCAATCAAGCAAGCCTCTAAAGTCCTAAATCAAAAAAGGTTCTGCAACCGCTTTCTACCTTTTGATTGCATATTAATGAGTAATTTTTGGTAGAATTATTATATTAAATAATTTTGTATATATTAAATTTAACAATTTAATTGTTTAATATTTTAATATTATCTTAATGATTCTATATATTAAATTTTGGATAAATTAAATATAGGAAAAACTTAGGTGCAGTTTTTTGGATGTTTTTAGTGTTATTTTTTTAATTAAAATTAGAGTTTTATCTAGATAATTTATAAATGCAGATTATCAAAGTGAAACTTTAATTTTGATTGGAAAACAACCCTAAAAGCTTTCAAAAAACTACATTTAAGTTTTATCCATTAAATATTTGTAATTAAGTAAGTTTATAATTGATGTTTATTTATATTTTAAAAATATATAACATATGTTAAATTGTATTTTATTTAACGAAATAATAAATAATTTTAAAACTTTATTATAGTATTAATTTATTTAATAAAAAATTTAATTTAACGATTAGATTATTAAAATTTTAATATATATATATATATATATAGAGAGAGAGAGAGAGAGAGAGAGAGGGGGAGAGGGGGGGGGGGGGGGGAACATTAGTCACACTATGAAAAGTATGGTGAATTCTCTCATTGCCGTGGAAAATGTCCCTTAGCTGAAACCACTTGATGATGGTGGAGATGAGGGTATGCTGAAAATGTCTTTTAAGAAGGTTTGATGTAGGTTAAGAATCTTTTGCATAAAGCTTTGATGAAGCTAGAATGGGATGGCAAAAAATATGATTTCTCAAGTTATTTATGGAGTCTATGACTCTTGAACACTTACATCAACCATGGAGGAAGTGTCTAGTCATAAAATTACTTGGGAAGAATGTGGATTTTCTGGTTATGCAAGAAAAATTGAAAATTATTTGGAAGTTATTAGAAGCACTTGAATAGATGGATGTGAGCCACAACTACTACATGGTGAGCTTTGACTTGGAACAAAACTATGAGAAGGTGATTAATGGAAACCCATGGATGGTTTACGATCACTATCTGATTATTCTTCCTCAAACACCTGACTTTTTGGCGAGTAATGATAAAATTAAAAAGATATTACTGTGGATATGTTTCCATTATCTTGGGATGGTCTACTATGAGGAAAATGTTTTATTGATAATAGCATCAGTCATGGGAACACCCTTGGAGGTTGATCTTAATACAATTAATATGGCTCGAGGGAGATTTGTTTGAGTTTGTGTAAAGATTGATCTTAATATTTTGGTGGTTGCTTGGTTGGTAAATTCTAACTTAATGGGAGATGGTATAATGTCGAATATGAAGGCCTACATATTCTTTGCTCTTGTGGTTATTATGCACATGTTGCCCATAACTATACGACAAAGACAATGGTTACCAGTGCCAAAGATGGAGTTTCGGTGAGGAAAAATCTCACACTAGTCTTTACAAAATCTAATGCCATCAACCCAAAAGTCAAATCCCAATACAATTCTGTAGTTGCAAAAGAAAAAGAAAGCTAACCCAAATAATAAGACTCCTAAATCAAGGTTCATGAATTCAATTCATGACTATAGTATAGGGAACAACAAATTTAGTGCTTTATTAAAGGATGTGTTACCCACTGATTTGAGGGATGAAGAAGCATTAATGATGTTTACAAATGGAAGCCCAACTGGTAGTGTGGTAGCATTTTTTGGTGCTAATACACCTAAAATGCAAGAGCATGTGAAGTCAGGTAAAGCTACATGCAAAAATGAAAAAAAGAGAGTATGAATTGACTTAAAACCGGTTTAACCAATGAAACCATTGAAAGTTGCCTCAGTCAAGATTAAAGATACAAACCCTGGGACAACATCTGTGGCAATACCCACCTTTGTACTAGTGTTTTGCTAGTCATAAGAGGTTAGCAATTTAAGGAAAAGTTTTAGAGCCATGGATATTGTCCATGTCGAAGGAAACAAATATAGGTTTAAGGATAGTACAGTTGATGAAGTATTACGAGTGAATGAAATTGTTCTTAAAGTTTTTATGCCTCTACAACCATTGATAAGGTTAGGATTAGAGAAAATGCAAAGAAAAGAAGTGTGCATGAGTGATATATTATGGGTGAACTAAAGTAGTGAAGTACAAAAAAGCTTCCAAATCAATACTTTCTCATGTCTTTCCTTGCTTGAGAATATCATAAATATTCAACTTCACCACCCATCTCAATTGTCAACAACAAATTGGACCAATTATCTCCACCACAATTGTTATTTTATTTCACAAAAAGGTAAAATGGTAAAAGTGGAAGATATTGGCTCTGTCCAACGTTTAAAATGCTAAAAAAGATTGTTACATTTAAACTTTCAAATTGGTCTTTGTTTGTGTGCAGAACGCTAGTCTAACATGTATGCCACATAGGCACTTAACATGCCACATAGACATATCCATTAAACTTGACTAAAAAGACTTAATTGGTTAGACTAACGTGAATGACAAATTATATATATTCATGCACTATGTTTATGTTTCAATAAATTCAAAACTAAATTTGCATAAAAATTTATTATATATCAAGACTAATAAAATTTCACATTAATTATAATAAAGGGACCATTAAGATAATATTTTAAGAATATTTAAAATTTCTCTTAAAAGACATGGTCAATAAAACTCAATTAAGTAAATAGAATGTACATAGGACTTTCACTATACGTTATTGTATTCAGCAAGTTGCAAGTTTCTTTTGTCTTTTTTATATACTTTCTCATTAAAAAAAAAAGAAAATTTAACATAAAAGCAGTGTTACACAAGAATAAAATATTTATTTTATTATAAATATAAAAGATTGTTCATATGATAAACTATTACATTTCTTAGTTGAACATATAAAGATTAATTGTAGGAGATTACCTAACTAAGCCAATCTTAACCATACAACATATCTCAATCTACAATAGAGGAAAGACATTATAAAGAGATAGTTGATAAGTTGTCAAACCATTTATCTTAATTAATATAAAAGATTATAAAGAAAATTCATTCAACTTTGAATGATCTAGCTTCTTCCTCCATTGGACAAGCTTGGCGGTATTAGCCCTTGCTTCTTTACACTTAACTTTAGCAAAAGAGAGTTTATTCCTACCAATGTTTGTTTAGAAACCAAAAGAAAAAATTAAATATATATAGAAAAATAAAAAGATTACATATGATACGAAATATTAATATACAAAAAAATTAACCATTATTTTTAATAAAGACATGGAATAATATTGTATTCAGTTACTTGCTTTAAAATAAAAAATACATATTTTCTTGTACTTTTTAGTGTTTAATGCAAAAAATATATCCTTTTTCACATAGGAATTTAGAAATACTTGTTTTTACATATAATTAAAGAACATAAATAACATAAAACTTTTTTCCCTTATAAGGATATTTTATTATGTAATTAAATTTTCAAGATAGTTTATGTATGTTGAAGGTGACATAAAAGAAATGTGATAACCCCCATATGCATGATTATCATATAACTCGTATTATCTTATAAAGATTATTATCATTAATTTCATATTATCATTTTTATAAATATATTTATTCAAACATACTCTTGCCTTGCAAAGTTCCAAACATTCCATCCTTGAGGAGTTACCACATATGAAAGGTATGTTCCATAAAATATAACTCTGGAGCAAGGACCTCATGCTCTTCCTAAATTCACTTGACCATTCCCAACAAGTGAACCCTTTTTAAAGACAAAACCACTAGGTTCATTTGGTGAATTCAACTTTGAGCTATGACAAATCCTAATAGAGATGTAGATCTTTTTGAGACATTTATTATGCAATTCTACAAAATGTGAAAAGCCACGTGAAAACAAAATGTTTCATAATTTCATTTTCAAAATAAGATTTTAAAAAAATTGTATTTATGTATTACCTCATTATAAGATTGACCATCACCAAAAATGAAGTCCACTTCACCTTGAACGTAACAATCTTTAAAGTAATGACATCTCATTACATCAAACAAAGTATCTTCATAACCCAAGAAATCACACTTAAAGAAGAAAAATTTGTCTCCATATACTTTTGCGACCACTCTGGTTCAACTTAATTTGGTGTATTATGCAATCTATACAATTGTGTTGTATTAAACAAGTTCTGTAATTACAACAATGTATAAGAAATAAGGATTTGACAGTTATCAACATAGTTGAACTAACTTTTTTTATGTTTTTACCTTGAAAATAATGTCACTCATAACCACATTGAGCGGAGATGAAGTGAATGTAACACTTGACTTTGTTTTTTTGTATCACCGTAAGAGATTGTGTTTTGACTATTGATTCCTTTTAGAATGATGCATGACTTTCTTGCATCAGACAATCAGGAAAAAAAAAAGAAAAAAAAAGTAAAAAGAAAAGGAAAGAAAAGCATTATGCAATAGGGGATATAGCTGTCAAAGTGAGCTACAACCTGGCGAGCCAACTCGGCCCACCATAGGTTCAAGTCGAGTTGAGTTGAAAAATTTTAGCTCGCCATGATTATAAGAAAAAACGAGCTTGGCTCACTTAGCTCGCAGCTCACCCAGGTTAAACCTGTGATGAGTCGGGTTGGCTCACAGGTTAGGGGTTAATAAGTTTTTTTTTTTTTTTAAATATTCAATATATAAGTATATATTTCATCCTTAATTAGTAATTATCTTTTACAATTATAAATGTCATAACATTAGTTTAAAATTTAAATGTTTAATTGTTATAATATCTTGTCCAAAAAAATAAAAATTGTGTTTGAATTTATTTTTATTTTATTTTTTATTTTAGGTGAGTCAACCCCTTTTAGCTCATTAACCTATGGTGGGTTGAGCAGGGTTGACTATTTTCTGGCTCGCCCAAAAGTGAATTGGGTTGGGCTGACTCATTTTTTTGTTTAACTCATGGTGAGTCAACCCAGGAGAACTAGGTTGACTCACTTTGACAGCTTAAGGGGACCTCTAAACCCTAATCTCCATTTCATATGAAGCTCTTAGAGGCAACTAGAGTGGTTAGTAGGGATGTCAATGGAGCGAAACGGGTATGAGTAATGATACTCCCATACTAGCTTGTATTTATATAGGTACTCTTTAAGTGGATATTTATGGATTTTATATATATCGACAGGTATCTATGGATATCCGTAAATATTTATTAAAATGTAAAATTTTAAACAAAAAGCAACAAATAAATATTTTTAAAATGTATATTTATACTAAAAAAATAATTTTGTAATATATATTTATACTAAAAATAAATAATTTTAAAATATATTTATACTAAAAATAAATTAAAATAATTTACATTATATATAATTAAAAATATTTAAATAATTTTAAAGTGTGGACACTTGCAAATACAAGTACCTTAATATTTGTTTCCATCCCTTTTATAAACAGAAATCTATTTAATTGTCTATTTAATATTTATAATGGGTTTCATCCGTAAATATGTGCGTGCGAGTACGAATTTTTTTTCGTTGGTGCTGCACAGACGCGAAGAGGAAGCTGAAAAAGAACCAGAACAGGGGCCTTCGACAAAGTGGCGCAGGGGTGCAGAGCAGAGGATTTTTTTAATTTCTGTTTTGCCTTTTGTGTTTTTTATTGTATTTCGTATTTTTCTTGTAGTTTTATTGTTTTGTAAATTGGACTTGGACATTTACAGAAATGGGATCAGCAGCCAATGCATGGATTTTTTTTAAGGATTTTGCTATTTATACTCCCCTTAATGTCTAAGTACACTCCCCTTTGCCTTTTTTCTTTTTTCTTTTTAATTTTTATTATCATAAATATTCTTTATACCCAAAATACCCTTTTATATAAAAATGATATAAACCTTAGTCTCTATACTCCATCTCTATTGTTCTTTAAATCCTTCTCATCTATTTTCTCCCCTTTTCCTCTCGTCTGTCAAAGGTATTAGAATTTTACCTTCATTTTGTTTCATTACACTCCTATATTGAATTTCATCATACAAGAAAAATACCTTAATGTTGATATCATTCACAACCTATATTCAATTTCATCATACAAGAAAAATACGTTGATTGCAAAACACGTACACAGTGTAACTATGCATGACCAGGTATGTGGCGATTTTCTTTTTCAATTATAGAACGTATGTTGCAAAACTCAATATAATAACTATTTTGGAAAGTATTTTCTGGAATACCATTTTGTTTTTTAACATTCTGGAGAGTACTTTCTGGAATGTTAAAAAATTTCCAAAATGTTAAAAAACAAAACAGTATTTCAAAAAAGTACATTCCGAAATTTAATTTTTTAATTTTTTTTCGTAGTTTTTTTAAGTTTTTTGTTTTTTGTTTAGTTCATGTTAATAAGATGTTTGAGATGGTGAATATGCCAACTGATGAAGCAATAAATAAAATTATTAATTGTAATGAAAGCAAAGGGATTGTGCCACGGGAGGAGAGGGAGTGGGCACGGTGTGAGACGAGAGAGGGAGTGTGTGTGAGAAGAGAGAGAAAGGCTATTTTAAAAGGAAGGGGGGGGGGGGGGGGGGAATGAGGTTAATTGAGTAAATTTAAATAAAAAAAATTAAAAGGGGAAATGTACTTAGAATTAAAGGGAGTGTAAATAACAAAAGCATTTTTTTATTCTGAAATCTACCTGATGGGCTTAGAGGCCCACTTTGTTTGTTTTATCTTTTTGACAGCCTAATATTGTTTTGGTCTTCAAACTGACCCAATTTGGTTTAACACAAAAAGTAAGGAAATGATGAACACTTCATGCCACAACAAAACAAATGAAAAAGAAGAAGAAGACCAGCAGTGCCAATCCCTTTTTTAAAATAAAAATGATAAAAAAAACACAAAAAGAAAGGTTGTAAAAAATAATATAAAAAAATGAAATGATTGAATAAAATTGGGTGTTCACATTTAATAATAGGTATTGAGGAACTAGAATTTGTAACATGATACGAGATAATGAAAATAATTTTTATTAACTTGAATAAATTTTTAAGTTCCTTAAATTTAAAAATTTTAAAAATCTGTTTATTTACATTTTAATTTAACCTTTTACTATCAATACAATAATATTTTATTAATTAAATTAATATTCTCAACACTAACCATATATGCACCTTTAACTTAGTAGCTTTTATATATTTAAATTCAGGACTACAAAATATTAAAAGTAAAAATGTAATATACAATTTTTATAAAATTTTTATCAACTAACGCGATATTGTTTCATCTTAATTAGTGGTATTAAATTCAAGTTTTGAGTATGCAGCTGTGTTAAATACTTGGAGAGAAAGTTTAGCCGCCTATGTGGTACATGCAAAAAAAAAAAGAAAAACTTAAACTTATCAGTCAATTAACGTAAAATAATCCATTGATAATTAATTAGGGATTGATTTAGGGAGTGTTAACGTAAACTCAAATCTTCTTTTGCATTTTTTAAAATTATATATGCCAACTTTAATCTTTTTCGAAAAATTGTAATTTTATAATTTATTAATTTAATTATGTAAAAAACTATTTACTTTTAATCCATGCATCCCTTTCATGTTTTGTGTTGGGTTCTTTCAATAATAATATCAATTCAACTGGTACACCCATAAGGCATTATGGGTGATGGAATTTTCTTCAATTTTAACATTTTAAATTACTATTGCAAAATAAATAAAATAAAATATTTACCATTTTGTTAAAAATTAAGAAAAGAAGCAACATAACTATGAATTTTCTTACAAATATTTACCTTGTTTTTACTAATGATTTCTTTTAAGTTCTTAAAACTTTAACAAAAATCAACATGTAATATGATGAAAGGCACATTATCAATTCCAATTAAAACAAGAATTTATGTATTTTCTTTGTTTGCTCATAACAATTAAAAAAGATGTTACTAACAAAACAATAGCTCATATAAACAACTCTAAGTAATCATCCAAAAGATGGGGGATATTTTGTGACCCTACGTAATAAATGAGAGGCCTATAATAGCACCTAAAAAAAATGAATAAAATGAAATATGAAAGAACTTTCGATCATTGTTTAATGAATCTATTAAGATTATAATTATTAGGAAGGATGCAACAATTTAATATTATTAAAATTTTGGGAAGCTAGACAAACTGATCAAGCTTTGCTCATATTAGATACTTAAGGAAGATGCATAAAATGATTTCAACTAAGGAAATTAATAACATCATAGAGACCTAGATTGGTATGTTAAAAAATCTCCACGGTTAAAGTTCATTGAAATGATTTTTATGGATAAAAGGGTAATGCTCTATTTCTAATGTTGTACAGTGTTTATTTTATGTTGTTACTTCTAATCTGGACAGTTTAATATCTTTCATTTGATTGTTCGTGACCTAGGAAGATAAAATGCAATATCAAGTCAAAATTATAAATATCGAAAAATAGAAAAGTTAGCTAAAAGAGGGTAGCTTGATGAAATTGCTAAATACTTTCCTCAATTTCAGCTCATTTTTGGTTCATATTACATTTTATCTATTTCAATTTTCAATTGCTTATGTAAAAAATAAAATGGTTTGATTTATCTATCTCTGAATAGTTGTATATGTTACTATTGTAATTTGCTTTTATTATTATATTTTATATAATAATGAAAAATAACAAAAAAAGATACATTAAAATTTAAAAAATATATTGTTAACATTTTTCGTTGGTAAAATGATATTTATTAAACAAGAGAATTTTAAAACACATAAAATGTTTCTCTTTCAAAATATTCCCTCCATTTCAAAACTTTAGTTGTTTAAGTTTTTACAGATTAAGAAATATTTAATTTATGCAAATTTAGACTAAATTACTCTTATTTATTGTTTTACAATTTTTTATATTATTTTCAACTACTTCATTTATACTCCTATGAAACAATTTTCTATACTATTTCTACTAAGAAATAGTATTAATGCTCTGCTATAAGTACCTTGTTAAAATCAAAATCATTAATACTCTAGTGCATTAATTTTTATAATTTTTTGGCTAGTCACTAGTGCATTTGTTGTATGTTTAATTTTTCTGCTTTCCATCAATGCATTTACAGTGTTTGAAACTTTAATTTTTATAAATTTGGTTCGAATAATTGTTTAGTTCCTATAATATAAGATTGTTTTCATTTTGATCCTTTTAATTTTTAATCTCTATAATTTTTGCATTTTTTCTTTTGGTTCCTTCATTAGATTTGATGGACAAACCTGATGGCAAGGACCAAAATAAAACAAAAAAATTATTATTGGGAAGAAAATAAAATAAAAAACAAAAGACTAAAAGCAAAACTCCCCTATTTTATAGAGATGAAAAAGTTATTTAAGTCTTTTTAATCTAATAAAATCTTAAAATAAATATGCTCTTGCAAAAAGTGTACTAAGATAAGCTATTTGAAAACAATTTTATAGTATTTTTTTCAGAAAGGATTTTTTAACTTAAAATTTATTAAAATAACACACACATATATAAGATTTATTAACATATACCTACTTATTTTTTAGAAGAATATTTTAATAAACTATACCTTCAAGTCATTTTAAGAAAATCAATAATTATAACTTGTTATTAAGATATAATTTCTAAAATAAAATAAATAAATCTATGTTACCAATCATGAATGTTAAAACATTTTTTATAAATTGACAAATTGCAGCTAACAGGTCAAATTGTTTTCTAAAATTAATCCGAACTGAGTATTTTTACTTATGACATCACATTATAATTTGAAAAATGTATAAATCAAGGGGGAGAAACCTTCTCTTTGCAGAATGTTCAAAGTATAAAGGGAAATTCGAAGTATGACAATTGGACAAACTACATACAGCAAGACGACAAGAACAACAATAATGAAGGAAAAAGTCCACCTGCTCATTGAAAATTACTTTCTGTACTTCATGAAGGAGCAAATGTGTTTTCTTAACACACTTTTCATCACTCAAAGTACTCTGCCAGTATTGTCCCAAATTATGCTCACCTGAGAACTAGGATTTGATTTCACTGGATTCCCACCATATATCATCTGATCGTACACCGTCAAAACCAAATTGGAGAGTAAACAAGCATTCTCCTTAAGTGAGTTTCTTTAATTCATTGATGAAATGAATACAGGAATTTGTTTAGTTATTAAAAAAAGAGCCAGCCTTTGAAGGCAATGAATCGCAGTTATTAAAGATCTAAATATGTTCTCAAATTTCCCGTCAGCATCAACCTTCCCGACAGGCTGCACAGATTAGAAAGTCTGTTCAAAGATTTTATTACATATCTTAGTAAAAACTAAACCAATTGTGGTTGTCATTGACAAGTTGTAAGGGACTCAAGTTGCTTCAAGTTTTGAGTTGCATTATTTTAATTTAAGCAAATAAGCTTCATTAAAAAGAGAACTGATCTTAACTTACTATTATGAACATAAATAAATTTCAAATAAAGTACGGTGCAAATTTTATTTAAAGAAAAAGAAGATAGAAGAATATTCACATGGTAGCATTGCAGCTTGGTGGCTGCAGATACAGCCAGGTTGTTGGACAAAGATTCATTTGGTAATAGTCTCGGTCATGCCATGCTACTCGCCGTTACTGCATTGTCTGCTTCCACCTAAGCATAATAACAATTTGAGCAAAACATCAAAATCTGTGTTGTCAGCCAGCACATAACTTACACAGTTACACCAACTGCGCCAAAAAAAAAAAAAAACCAATTTTTTTTTTTAAAACAAGATTCAAAACTTAGTTGCCACACAGAATGCAAAGAACCTAGTTATACAGGAAAGGTTCCGTTACAATCGAATGAGGCACGATCCTCGTGATGAATTGATGATTGTTAGAGCCTCTGGCATTGTAAGTTGACATTCATAAAAGTTCTCTCAACAGTTCATTACATTCCTGGATCAATGAAACTAATGCAATTTCCTTTAAGACACACACAACCATTTTCTTCTAAAGCATGCTCCAATTTTCCAAGGGAAGCCTTCACTTGAGATCTTTCTCAAAAGTCAAAAAGCAAATAGCCTTAAGCAATATACTTTTTCATCGTTATAAAACATATTCAGAGAGAAAATTAAACTTTTCACGAGGATTCCTAAAAATTAGACGAAATCACAAAAGCGGTGATTCAATGCAAAAAGTAACATCCACTCTTAGTGTTGACGAGATATATTTTTTCAGAGAATGGTGATGCCAAAATAATGATTTTACTTATTTTTTTAAAACTTATTTTATATAATTAATACATAATTAAACTTAAAAGCATTTAAAATATATACTTTAGTATAAAATATAAAGTTAATTTGTTTGTTTCTTTCATATGCATCTCATATGAAAATGGAGCAAGATTTTTTTTTTTTGGGTACGTACGGTGCATACTCAATTTGTATTCCGATAAAAGAAATTTTGCACTTTATTTTTTAAAATTAGCTTACTGGGCCAAGTTTATAATGTTAAATAAAATAGTTATTACGTTTTATTGGTGTGATGCACTAATAAAATGTTTATTAATTAAATTCTTAATTGTATGCATAAAAAATATTTTTTTAAAAGAGGTTATATTTATTTTAAAGAATTTTTACTCTAAAAAAGAATCAGTCTTTAACTTTTTTCCCACCGAAAAAATAGAGCATTTATTTTCCTAAATATGTCATAGGATATAAATATAGAAGTAGAAAAAAAAAATAGAAAAACTAACATCTTGACAGTTGACACAATGTTTTTTTTTTAGTCAATGGAAAATAAAATGATTCGTAAATTGTTAATAATTTTCTTAATTGCTTACTTTATTTTTCTTCATATAATAGATTTTTTTAAATCGAGTTGTTTGAAAAAAAAAAAACATTATTCACTTGAAAAGAATCGGATAGGAAAAAAAATAATAATTCAAAAGTTGAACCACACTCCATGTGCTTTGATACCTTCAAAACGAGGATGTTAGTTCAAAGAAAATTCGTATTTGGTGGCTTTCTCTGCATGAGGTATTAACAGTTATCTCTGTTTCAATTGCACGTTTATTATTTCTTAATGCTTATCCATATTTTTGATCCCTCGGCCGTGACATGTTTTTGCCTGCTGCAAAAAGTAATAGACTAAGTCACCAAGACAAACACAAACTTACGTGTCGGGAAGCAAGATAAGCGTTGCTTGCTGTCGAGACCTGATTCACCTACGCGATATCTACGTGTAACAAAACCGTCGTCCGAATCCAAATCCAAAGTCGAAACATGAAACTTCTAACACATGCAGAAGAAAATATTTGAGTATTCTTACCAAGTCCCTATAAATAGAAGCACGCAGAGCTAGCCATGGGACAACATCACTTTCTCTATCCTATCCAGAATATTCTTTACGCTTGAACCTTTTTGCACCGCCATACCTTTCAGAACCTGCTTCTCATTTTGTTTTCATCTTCATTGTTCTGTCTGATTGACAGCAGCGAACAGGGAAATATACGGAATGGCCAATCCCCTGCAACTCAAGTCATTGAATCATATCTCGTTGGTGTGTGCATCGGTGGAGAAGTCCGTTGATTTTACGTAAACGTTCTCGGGTTTTTTCCTATTAAGAGACCTAGTTCGTTTGACTTCGATGGCGCATGGTATATTTAATCATTTGTATCAATATTTACATACATCATTGCAAAATTTCATAGGAACATCAATGATAATTAGCATATAAGTCTCAAATTAAACTTGGGGGAGCGTGTTTCCACCGTTGGAAAAAACCATCTGACCAATTTTTTTGGTTAATTCAACATGCTCTGAAGTTAAAACACGTAAAAATTAACAGAAAGATCTCCTTTTATTGTTTCGCATCGAAATTATATACTAATTGAGTTTTTGTTTTGACAATGATCCTGGTAGGTTATTCAATTATGGCATTGGCATACACCTTCTCCAATCAGAAGACCCAGAAGGAATGCCCAAGACTGCTCCCATTAATCCTAAGGACAACCACATTTCTTTCCAAGTATCTTTCTCTCTTCCTATATCTATGTAAATCATTTCAACTTAAATACATAGTCATATATGTTCGTATACTTACGTGAACGGAACGAATTGTGCATTGTTGCCAGTGTGAAAGTATGGCAGCAGTGGAGAAAAGACTGCAGCAAATGAAGATAGAGTACATGAAGAGCAGAGTCGAGGAAGGTGGAATCTACGTTGATCAGCTATTCTTCCATGATCCAGATGGCATGATGATTGAAATCTGCAACTGTGACAACATCCCGGTGGTGCCTTTATCAGAGGACAAAGTATGGTCATGCTCACTCTTCAATTGCAATATTCAAAACCGGCAGCAGCAGATTCAACAAATAATGCCAATTTAGTAAAAGTTGCATTGACATGCGTTCTCTCAATCCCCGTTTAGGGTTTAGGGTTTAAGGTTCAGGGTTCTTGTATAAAATAGTTATATTTAACAAAATATGTATAATGCCAACAAATAATCCCCGTTAGTTCTTGTATAAAATGATCATCTGTAAACCATGGTGTTGAAAATTAGTTAAACTCTATTCTTTTTTTTTAAATTGTTTTTGTCTTTTATTGAGCTGGGAACTTGGGGTGGACGGAGATCCATTACTAGAGTACCAGCAACGCCGACACCTACCTTGAGTGTTCTAGACTGCATATGAATTGATGACCCATTTACAAGTCTAGTATAAATTTGGGTTGGCTTCCCCTTCGTGAGTGAGGGAGGTTGATTTAACCTTGGCTTCTCAGCTTCATGTTTGAAGAGAGAAATAAACTATAGTTTTGGGAAAATATGACAGAGAAGGCTACAGCACGATATCAAGATTTTTAAGGCATTAATGGTGGATAAAGAAATGTCGTGTCAGGCACACAACACGCCTAATAAAGACCAAAATAAAATAAGTCATGGGGGTCTATGTCTATTTGAAAATGCTTCACTTGTGTAAACGTGTAGTTAACAACTAGCAAGCTCTCTGCATTTAAAAATCAAGCAAATGGGGGTACAATGGAGAAACAATTGCTTCAAAGGAAAGATCCTTTAATAGGTTTGGTTATGCAACTCATGTACAGGTACGTTCAGTAAAGAGTGAAATGATGATAATGTATCGGAATATAAAATAAAAAAACTAAAGAAAAGCAAAATTAAATTTTGAAATGTTACCTATCCATGAGCAAGTAAAGAAAAACAAGTCTTCATAAATGTTCTGATTCTGAAGTTAATATTTCGATTGGTAAAACTTCCCTTTGTGATGGAATTTGCAACATGAAAAAGGAAATGGGGAAATGATGAAATATGTTGATTCCACCACCTTTACGAAGAGTGGCAAATCTGGAAATCGCAGATAACATTTTCTTCAAACTTCAAGGAAGGAACAAATACTAATGACAAGTAGTGTCAAGCCTCTGAGCCGATAGAGTTGTAGACAGAACATGGAGAAAATGAACTAAAAGGAGATCCCTTCAGTCCAAAACAACATCATGAAGTTCGTGCAGGGTGTTTTGGGCTGCAGGGAGCTCCCTTTTCTGCAACTTTCAGAATTCAAAGAACAGAAATGAACGAGAGTGCAGGTAAGAGGGAAAATGAGCTCCTTTATATAGACTCTGTTTAGCATCGATTCAATTAATGATCGAAATAATTTAGTTCAGTTAAATTACTTGCATCTAGAAAATAAGAATTAGGTACTCATTTATAACTGAACTTACCGTTACTAAGCACTAAGTACCTCCTTTTTGACAATTCGAGCTTTACTTGTCCCTCAAGGGATAGTACCTAGCCAGGATAGGCATAGCTGTAAAATGGTTCATGACTTGTTCGAGCTTCCTTACTACCAAAATAAAAGATCCCGGTATTGAATAACTCACTTACAGAGGGCAGAATAAGCAATTTCAGTTGCTCACGAAAAAATCAATGGTTAATATTAAGTGTACATGCATAATAAATCATGAATATATTAAAATATTAAGTGTTAACTTTTTCATACCCTTACTTATTTTAGAAAAGTCAAATCCAAAATTAAAACATAAATGTTAGTAACACTTTTATTTTGGAGACATAATATTTAAATAATAATACAGAAGGTAACAAACAATACAAGGATTATGCACTTATCCTAGGTCAAATATTCCTTCTTTGTGTTCCCCTTGCCTCATAATCTTTGCTACTAGTCTATACAAGGGTTTACAAAAATTCTAACTCAGATAAAATTTAATTTTTTCTGTGTGTCCAATAACTAATTTAGGGTAAGTGAAGTTAAAGAAAAAGAAAAAAAAAGAAAAAGAATAGTAAGTGAAATGATTTTTTCTTTTTGTTTAGTTGTGTAAAAAGTGAAAGAGAAAATAATGTGTATAAAATGACATACATATTCTAAATAAAGAATGAGATGTGGCAAAAAAATGTTTTATTCCCTTTCTTTTTTGTCCAAAAATAGATAGAACATTAGTGTGCTTAGGATCCATATGTAATGATTTCATTTCTTCCTTTAATACGCACTTTCTGGCAATGGAACAACTGAGAGTCACATTTTCCATTTCACTTTAATTGTTATGTCAGTTCTCCATCAAAACAAACAAGTGAAAGGAAAGAAAAAGATATGTGTATAAATTTTTTCTTTCTTCTTGTTTTAATATGTAAAAAGTGAAAGGAAATTGGAAAAAAATGTGTATAAAATGGCATAAATAAACTAAATAAATAATGAGATGTGACATAAACAAGAGTCTTTTTTTTTTTTTGTATTCATATCAAAAAAGAGTTTTCTTCACTTTCTTTTTTGTCCAAAATTAGACGAAACATTAATGTGAATGAGACCTATATGTAATGATTTACTTTTTTTTTTTTTTTCCTTTTGTAGCCACTTTTTGGTAATGGAGCAACTGAGAGTCACATTTTTCATCGCACTTTGATTGTTTTGTCAGTTCCCCAAGGAAACAAACAAAACGTTAAGAATGAGATTTGCAATCCCACCATGATGACGTGATGCCTTTATTAACCACTTCATAGGGAATGCATTTGTTAGGACCATGTCTAAAAGTTTTAGAACATAAATAAGAGTTTTAAGGGACTTAATTTAAGCGGAGAATTGCTTAATGGTATGAATTATTTGAACAAAATTGTGTACAAAGGAGACGTGGGTGTTTTCTATTGCATTTTAGGATTACTTTTTCTTTATTTTATTTAAAAATTAATAAAAAAATTTCCCACCTAATTTCGCACTATTTTGTGCTCAAAACGTTTGTATCATATAGCGGTGCTTGGGACTCATATGTAATGATTTCATTTCTTCCTTTGGTACACACTTTCTAGCAATGGAATGACTAAGAGTCATGTTTTCCATCCCACTCTAATTGTTTTGTCGGTTCTCCACTGAAACAAAGCATTAAGGACAAGATTTGCATTCCCATGATTGAGAGTCAGGTTTTTCATCACACTTTAATCATTCTATCGGTTCTCTACCAAAACAAACAAAGCATTAAGGATGATATTTGCATTCCTACCATGATGGCATGATGCCTTTATTAAATATCATGAGGAATGCATTTATTAGGTTCATGTCTAAAAGTTTTAGAATCTTAAGTAAGAGTTTTTATGGAACTTAGTTTAACATAGAGAATTACTTAATGGTACAAATTATTTGGACAAAACTGTATAGGAAGGAGATGTGGGTGTTTTCTGTTTCATTTTAGGATTACTTTTTTTTTAATTTCATTAAAGAATTAATTAAAAAAGCTTTCCCACTTGATTTTGCACTATTTTGTGTGTAAAACATTTGTACCATATAGCAATTCTCTTTAATGTACAAATTACTTACAGGTAATATAAATTACAACACTCAAAATTGTCATTTCTCCATCTCTCTCTATTTGAGATAGCAAGTGTGTAAGTGGTTATGCACTTATGCTTGGTCATTATTCCTTCTTTGTGTTCCCCTTGCCTCTTGTAATCTTTACTACTAGGCTATACAAAGGTTCACAAAAATTCTAACTCAATAAAAGTTAATGTTTTTCTTTATGTCTAATAACTGATTTAGGGTAAGTGAAAGAAAAAGGAATAGAAAGAAAATGAGTAATAAGTTATATGGTTTTCTAGGTTGTTTGGTAGGGGAAAATAAAACAAAAAAGATAGCATTATTCTTTCCTCTTGTTTAATTGTGTAAAAAGTGAATGAAAAAAAAATGTATAAAATGACATAAATATCATAAATAAAGAATGAGATGTGAGATAAATAAGAGTATTTTTGTATTTGTATCAAAAAAGGGTTTTCTTTCCTTTTTTTTTTTTACCAAAATTGGACGAAACATAACTGTGCATAGGACCAGTATGTGATGATTTCATTTTTTTCCTTTTGTACACACTTTCTAACAATGGAATGACTGAGTCACGTTTTTCCGTTCCATTCTAATCATTTTGTCGGTTCTCCATGGAAACAAAAAAAGCATTAACAACGAGATTTGCATTCCCATTATTGAGAGTCATGTTTTCCATCTCACTGCAATCATTTTGTCAATTCTCCACTATAACGTCTATATTTTTCCTAATGTGTGACTTAGTGTCTGAATAACTTAAAAGTGGAAATTAGTTATGTAATCTAATAACTAAAACGAATGAATGAGTTGTTGATGTTGTTTGTTGTCTAATGTTGTTGTTTTGGAATTCTTAGTTATGAATTTAGGGAACTTGAGGAAATATACTTGAGCCAAATGAGAGAGTGTTATTGTTTTGGGGTTGTTGGGAGAAAACTGCTGAGTGAGACCAGTCATGAACCTTAGGGAGTGGTTAGGTGAGCCACAGACCTAAGTGAGCCCAAAACCTTTGTGAGGCCCAAGAGGTTTTGTAACATTTCATAATTCCAAAGTTCATATCACAGCACAGCCCTCAACGTCTCAGCGGCTCACACTCTACGACACTTCATTTAGTGACACTTTACTCAACTTCTTTGTTGGTTAGAACCCTCCGTAGGTAGCCCTTTCCAAGACACCGATAACCAGCTTTGATACCATTTTGTAACGTCTGGCCGCTTTCAGGATCAATGACTATCCCCACAAACCAACACAAGACTTTTTAGCGTGCTTTGTCCTCATTCACACGCTTCCTAGGAAACTTCTCAAGAGGTCACCCATCCTGGAATTGCTCCAAGTCAAGCATGCTTAATTATGGAGTTCTTAAGCAATAAACTACCGAAAAGTAGATACATCTTGTTGGTATAGGTAACATTTATTAATTCCTTTAAGCTATCCTTAACTGTACAGTCCCATACTTGCACAACCTCTGGATCCCTCTCATTTTAGTGTGTATTTGATTCATTCATGTGCCCCTTCTACTAGAAGCTTACCAGGAGCCGCTCCTTGTCCGTATCTTATCTTTTTTTTGCACCAGCGATTACTCCTCACCCTTTTTAGTGCCCGGGATGTTATTGGTTTAATACCTTACATCTCTCTCATTCCCTTATTTTTTTCTCAAAATTTCTCTCTTTTCTCAAAATCTCTCTCTCTCTCCCTCTCTCAAATTCTTTTAAGCCACCAAGATTTAGAAGTCAAATTCGAGATTGAATTCCATTCTTGATGTTAAGTATACCAGTTAGTAGGAAGAGTTTGGCTCAAGAAGGCGTTTTCTTTATTTTCCTTTCTTTCTCCAAATTTGGATTTTGAAACTTCTAGGAAGTAAAGGAAGCTTACTTTGATTGTAAACTTGTTGCATGATTGTTGTTAAGTGTGATTGTGAACTTGGTTGTGTGGAAATCCAGATTTGAACTGAATTTTTGTTGTAGTTTGTTATTGAAATGGGTTTTGTTTGAATTTTGGATTATTTGTTGATGAATGTTGTGTTATATGAAAAATATGTTATATATGTTGTTGCTGGTTGTTGTATGATGTTGTCACACCCTGTTGGGGGTTGATTTTGGGTAGGAATGAGTGGAAAGTTGAGATTTTTGAGTTTTCGAAGAGAGTCTCTGTTTCTAAGATCTAATAGTTGTTGAGCGACTAGGCCTCTCGCTGAGCGAGTGTTCTTGAGAAATGAGGAACATGTGAGGAAAAGTGGAGATTCGCTGAGCGATGGTTGGATCGATGAGCGAGTGATCTTGAAAATCTAATTTTTTTTTCCAGAACGTGGCTTATTGAGCGAATGCGACATTCACTGAGCAAATGTAGGCATTCCAGAATGCCTGGAAGCAATTCACTAAGCGAGTCCTGAGCTCGCTGAGCGAATTGGGGACCTAGAGAATTGTTGCTCTTTGTTGCAAAAGGTTGGTTGAGCGAAGAGTGTGTGCAGATTTTGGCTACTCTCTGGAATGGCTAGTCGTTGGCGAGAATGTGACTCGCTGAGCGAATTGCTATTGATAGAGATTTGGAGGAAGTCCCTGAAACGAATTGAGCGACCCCGATTGTCGCTGAGCGAGTAACCTTGGGGACAGGATATTCACTGAGTAAGAACCTTCATGAGGAAAAGAAAGTCCTTTGTAAGGAAGGTACTCGCTGAGCGGGCGTATAGACCGCTGAGTGAGAGAGGTGTTCTGTTGTGTCCAACTGAAAAAAGGTAGTTACAAGGGATGTGTTGGGAGAGGATCCATAGGATGAATTTGACGAGAGAATTGTTGGAGTATGGGATGTGAGTGGTAGGTTGTTTGGATATAACCTCCACTAGTTGTGGGTAATTATTGTGTGAGGTTTTTCTCGAGGTATGGACTACTTGGATGAGGCCTTACCTGTTGACTATGCTTAGGGCTGGACTGCGCCTGCATGGTGTTAGCAATGGTTGTGGACCACGTGTGGTGCTGGTCAGGTCCACGTGGCACTATGTTGCTATATATATGATTGATTTGTTATTGTTGAATGAGTGAGATGTTGTGATGCATACATTCATTTCATGCATATGTCATTGGTTAAGGCTGTGTGATGGGCCTCATGTCGTTGTGCAGGCAGGCATGTAAGTTGGATGGTTGACAAGAGCTGCTGCTCGGACGAGCCTCCAACCTAGTGCTTGGATAAGACGTGGGGTCTTAATGATGGGCCTTTGGGGATGAGTGGATAGGCGATTCTGTAGGGGGCCAATACAGTGTGGGCCTTGTGTCGCAGTGAGCCACCACCCACATACACTTATCTTGAAACACCATTGAGCTTATCTGTAAATCAGAGTTTTGGCAATCCCTGAATGGTGCTTAGACAGACCATGATAAGAGGTGAAACCTGACTGATCGCCTAAGATGTTGTAAATCTCTTGAAAGTAGTGTCATTATACATTGATAAAGTAGTAGTGGAATTATGATGTGATATGTAATGACATTATGAGACTTTTTTTTATTGTGGATTGATATATGTTGAAAATTTTGAAATATATATATGTGTGTGTGTGTGTGTGTGTGTGTATGTTTTTGTTTTCTTAAGCTTACCATTCCCTTGTGGTTTTGTTTGTTATGGCTGCTGCTTTGTTATTGTCTTTATATGTTGCTGTGACTGTGATGATCATGTCAATTTTGACATAGGAGCAAAGGGTGAGGCTTCAGCTGATCCGGCTGCCTGTGGTTGAAGGAGGACATTTGGTCGACGAAGTGGCGGTAAAGAGCCCTTTTGTTTTTTTTTTTTTTTGGTATGAGTCTGATCAGCTTTAGGAAATGCGTTTTGTATCCCACTCCCTGTACAGTTGTATATGATAGTTAGACTTATATTCTTTTGATTCATGGCTTGTATATGTACATATTTACATGTTATATCACAATACATCTGAGTGGGGGAGGTTGGCCTCTTATTTTTTTCATATTAGTACATGGATGTATGTTATGGGTATAAATCATTGTATGGTTGATGCATCGTATTTTATACCATGTTTGCATAACATTATAATTAGGATATGTTTCATATTCATGCTTTTTTTGGTTTTGTTTCTAGTTGTTTTTCCTTTTTGTTGGACTAATCATAGTTTTAGTCATATTTTGGTTTCAAGAGTAAATTTTCCTTTGATTTAGAGCATGGAGCACGTGAAAGGATTGGAAAGTTGTTATGTTAAGTCTCGATGATGGCGTCAAGTTTGGTTGGAGCTTGAATTAAAAAGAGTTGTAGCAAAGAACGAAGAAGATTGAATCTTTTCTTCATAGTTAGCGAGAATCATGGGCAGCTGTGAAATACCCCTTAGCCCGTGAACCAATCTGCCAGCGCACCAGAGTCAAGACAACAAGGTTCACAGGCAGCCCGTGAACAACCCTTTTGCTCGTGACCTGTCACCTGCGAACTATTTTAAGTATTTTTGCATTTTTATTTTGTTTGGGCTTAGACTCACATTAGCCCAAGGTTTTAAATAGACCTTTTAGGATTAGTTGAGGTATCTTGAACCTTATATTCTAGATGACTTAGAGCGAGAGCTTTGGAGAGGAATCTTCTTCTTTTTTCTTTTCCGGTTTGGAATGCTTTTCTTCTTCTCTTCTTGTTTATTTTCTATGGCTATGTATAAGTAGTCATCTTTATTCTAGGATTGGGCGTAGCCCTGTAAATGTTTAATGAATTGATTTCTTTTATCTTCGTGTGATTCTTGTTCATCTCTTGATTTCTTCTTTATTGATTTTCTTTGTTGCGAAATGAATTAGCCACGTTTTACATAACCTTAGGGATTTTGGGAAGTACCAAAACGTGAACTTAAATGCCGGAACTATAAGGAAGAAACCTAGGTCTAAACCACGAAAGTTGGTGAAACCTTTGGGGATTAATTGAATTAACAAAGAACTCATTGGGTTTAATTAAACACAATCACCACAAAAGTAGGGGTTAATTTGATTAGACACCCTTCTGTATCTTGAAAGAGAACAGAAGATACCTTAGGTTAATTCACCTTCAAGAAGAACAAGTAGGAGCACGGGATAAGGGAATTAATTTAATAAGCGTCATTGGGTGAACCTCAATCCTAGAAGTTTCCCTTACTGAATTATTATCAATATTGTTTTCTTGTTTAATTGAATTCTCTACAATTTTGATTCCTTTACCTTTACTTCTAAAACCTAAATTCCTAATTCAATTCCCTTCGTCTAATTTATATTAAATTGTGATAATTACTAACCCTAACGCGCAGTCCTTGTAAAAAGAACGATATTTTATTACTCGACGATACCGTACACTTGTGGTACCGCATCAATGGTGACCATGATTGACTGAAATGGGTTTGCTAGTAATAATATGTGGACGTATAACATAGTTTGGTGTTGTCTTGTAGCGACAGATCTAGAGGGTTGTTAGATCCCCCAAAACAAGCAAAGCATTAAGGAAGAGATTTGCATGCCCACCATGATGGCATGATGCCTTTATTAACCATATGATAGGGAATGCGTTTGTCAAGTCCATGCCTAAAAGTTTCATAATCTTAAATAAGAGTTTTAAGGGACTTTATTTAATGTAGGAAATTACTTAATGGTGCAAATTACTTGGACAAAACTGTGTAGGAAGGAGATATGGGTGTTTTCTGTTTCATTTTAGGATTTTTTTTTCTTTATTTTATTAAAGAATTAATTAAAAAACTTCCCCACTTGATTTTGCAATATTCGTACCATATAGCGGTGCTCTTTAACGTACAAAATTACTTAATGGTATGAATTATTTGGACGAAATTGTGTACGATATAGATGTGACTGTTTTTCATTTCATTTTAGAATTACTTTTTTCTTTTATTAAATAGTTAATGAAAAAAAACTTTTCCACTTGACTTGACATTGTTTTGCGCATAAAACACCCGTATATATAGCGGTGTTCTTTACCGTAATTTATCAATTATCTTTTTAGCTTTTTAAATTACAAAAAACATTTACAAAAAATTTATTACCACTCTCAACAAAATTTATGTAATTAAAAATGATTAGAATTGTGTCAAGTACAAAATTTTTTCTCATGTAACAACTTTATGTGTCAAGAATAACTTGAAATAAATATGAAGTTGAATGAGAATAATAAAATAATTAAGAAAGAAAAAAAAAGGACTGAAGTTCATTGAAATAAACTGTTAAAAAATAAAGTTATTCATTTTAACAAAGAAAAGATATAATAAGGAATAAGATAACATTATCATATCCTATTGACGAAACAAACAATAGATTACAACATGATAGAATAGTTATCTTATCCTTTTATATTCTACCAACTGAACGAGCCCTTAAATGAAACACTTCCAACGACTTTAGCTTTCTCTATTTTATCCGGGACTTAATTATATAACATTTATCACTAATGAAAATTTTTTTTGGACGCTTAAATGCTTATATTCGCGGCCTGACATTTTCTATCCGACAAACATTTATGATTCTCTCTCCCTATCGATCCAAGAATTTAATTCTCCTATTTTCTTTAAACTTAGCCAGTGGATGGTTTAACTGCTTATTAAACTGTAGCAAACGTTTGAAAACGCCAAAGGTTTAAATCGAAATGTGTGACTCATATAATAGCTTATGTAATAATTTATATAACATTTTTTGTGTTTATTTTTCTCTATCACATTATTTATTACATTTTATACTTCTCACATTTCTTTTTTTTTCTCTCTCTTAACTATAAAATTTGTCATATAATCTATTGTACAAATAACATTTTTCGTTTAAATCTAGGTTATACTATGTGCAGCTTGATGGTTTAATCCCATTATTATACTCAAATAGGTTCTTCGTTCTAGTTATAAATTTTGAAGTTTTCTTCCTTCTGTACATATAAGGGGCACTGGCGAAAAACAAACGGAATTTTCTTTTTCTAGGAAAAATAATATCAGAAAATGAACACATCTAGAATGCAGGAATATTCAAGAGATCACTTCTATTTTGAATTTCCCTACTACCCAAGATATTGGAAAGCATTTGGGTATTCCTATGTTGCAATCAAGACCCTCTAAGGAGTCAAACTAGTTATATACAACCTCCATCCATCTTCATATATAAAACTCTTTTAACTAATTAACAGAAATTAAAAAAATTACTTAATTTAGTTAGTGATATTAAATTTATTAACAATTTATATTATTTTTATAAAATTATCTTTCAAATTATTGAGATTCATCATCCCATTCTTTTTACCTAATTACTTTTCACCAAATTAATTAATGTGTGAAAAGATAATAGTGGTATGGACTTTATCTTATTAATTTGTGACTAGTCATCTTCCGATTCTTTCCCAGTCCATATAAGAAAGAGAAAGAGTTTATCTTATTATTTACAACATTTATTGACTAAAAAATGCAAAGTAATTACAGATAATTTAGTAAAAAAAAATTAATACAAGAAACAATTTGAAAGAAATGTTATCAAAACGGACAAAAAAATTCTCAAAAAAGTTGGATAAAAAAAATTATTAATTGAACAATCGGTCGTTGGCATCTTTAATCTCTTGCCAATATTGCAAAGTAAGATTAATTTTATTAGAACCTATGGGAATTTATTGCTCTATCGTTGTCACAACAATTTTGGTTAGGATTAGTGTTAAAAATTAAGTAAAGAAAAAAAAATCCAACAAAACAATGTTAAAATACACATGTGATAAGTAATGACTAATGGTTAAGATTTTATAAACTTCAGAAAGACCTTCAATAACAGTAACTCAATTTGCTTCATCCAGAACAATGAACTATTAATTTTTGCGACTGAAGCAACACCAAAATAACATCCTAACATAACTAGTAAGGAGTAAATTTATTCTATGAAAAGATAGTTGTAAATTTATTTAGAAATGAAACTTAGTTAAGGAATGCTATTGTAATTCTTATAAGATAAGAACCCTTGAAGTTTTTTTTTAATAAGGATACAATCATTAAAAATTCATTTTACACTTATATATCAATGTCTTCTTTATTGAAGGCTTGGATTTTGACTCCCTAAACATGAATAAAACATAAAAAGTTAAAGTGATTAGGGTATTCCTTTAAAAATACACGGGCCAATCTCAAAAATAAAACAAACAATTTTGTGAAAAAGAACCTTTTGAAGCAAAAATAAAACCCTTCTATTATTAAAACTCGAAATAGATCAAAGTCGAAAATTTCTAATAACCATCACCAGAAGCTTTGACAGGAAAAATATGTTCGTAACAAAATTGACATTGGAAGTCATTTATGAGAATAGAATAGAATTAACAATTGATAATAAAGAAAAAAAACAAAAAATTTAAGTAATCGAAATTTATAGAAAATATAAATAAATCAAATCAATTGTAGTTAAGAGGTTACACAGAGCAAACAATAAAGTAAATAAAAAGAATCTCAATTACCATATGTAATTATGTGAATATAAATCATCATGCCTAATTACCTCTCAATTATTATTTCTTTAATAATTAGTAGATAAAAAGTGTCTCAAACACCATGTTTGATACAGGTTTAATTACCATATGTAATCAACTCTCAATTATTGTAAATTCATGTCTAATAATTAAAATGAGATTAATTACTATGCATAATTAACTCTTATATAACTTTCAATTCTAATCATTCAAATATGGTTGAAAGAAAAGTGTTAAAAGAAGGATTTCATGTGGTAATGCCACGTGGGAAAATTTTCCAATAATCTATCTTTGAAATGTGTATATTATTATTATTATTGTTTACTATTATCATTATTATTATTTTTATTATTATTGTTATTATTATAACCATCATCATCATCATCATTAGTATTATTATTGTTATTGTTGTTGTTGTTGTTGTTATTCTCATTATTGTTATTATCATCATCATCATCATCATCATTATTATTATTATTATTATCATCATCATCATCATCATTATCATCATCATTATTGTTATTATTATTATCATCATCATCATCATTATTATTATTATTAGTAGTAGTATTAGTTTATAAGTTATAGATTCCTTATACCTTAAAATAATATTAGTAAAATAAAAAAGAATAAAAAACTCAATCATTTAATCCAATTCAAATTATTTTTAATCGGTTTGAATTAGATCATATTTAATATTATATTCAAATTCATCTAAGTCTAACTGCAATTTATTTTTATGTTTGAAAATATTATATTCAAATTAATCTAAGTCTAACTACTACTTATTTTTATGTTTGAATTGAATGACTTCTATTTAAGTACGAATTCAAACCAAATCATGATTGGATGAGATGACTTTTTGGTCAAATACAAACTCAATCCAAGCCATAAATATCCATATACATCATGTTCTCAAGGAGAAATTATTAGGTGGTTTTGGACTACCATGGTCCTAATTAATTTTCACATAACATGTAATTAAGTGTAATTAATTCTTTTTCATAAATTGTAAAATTTAAATATGTGTTATACAAATATTGGTTGGAATCATGGACACTTAATAATCTTGTACTACCTAATAATTTCTCATTTCCAAGAGTGTATGGGATTGACTATAGGAGAAAGGTTGGGTTCTACTCATTAGCAAACAATCAATGCTCTATTTGGTAAGCATAAAATACCAAAGAAATAGGGGGAAGAAAAGAGAAGTGTACGAATTTTCCTTCGTTTGAAAAAAATGCATGGAAGTTTTTAAAAAACAGGTGGGACCCATGTTAGTATACTTCTTCGCTCAAATGCGAAGAAATGTGTGAAAGTATGACTTTTTTTTTTCATTTTATGCAAATATATTCGTTCTGGTTAAACATATAATTGATTCTGCTATACACATAATTAATTATGTGTATTACATAATAAAACACATAATCGATTATATGAGGGAAATTGTGGTATTGAATATCCAATAACAACATTCATAATCGATTAACCCAATAATAACATTTTAATCGATTAACTTTCAATTATAATCCATATAATTGATTATATTAAAAAATATAATCAATTATATGGGGGTTACGTAACAAAATAAAAAATAATGTTCTTAATAAGGTTAAAAAGATATTTTTATAATAATATTCATTTTTTCCTTTTCTTTTAAATCAAATAACCTCAAAATTAATTTTTACTTTATTTTTCTTCAAGCATATAATCTCCATTTTTACTTTATTTTTTATCTATTTCTTTTTTCTCTACTTCTTTCCTACTTACTTCTTTTTTCTCTATTTTCTTCCTCTTAACCAACGGAGCCACGGAGAGGACAAGACGTTGAAGGATAATCTCCTCATACTGGCTTAATGATTGTTATATGGACCACAATTCATGGGAAAACAGTCAGAGTAAAGAGATGAAGAATCTTTAGTTTTAGAATCAAGTTTATGTGACTTTGTGCTTGGTACCTTTTTAACGTACGAGAGAAAAGAAGAGCACGTGGATAGATATTTTGTATCAACAATGAACAAACAGGGAAACTTGTACGATCGACGTTATATTATTATGGGTTAAATTTTGCACATGTCCATGGGAGGGACCTGGATTGTTTGCTGTCAAATTTGATGCAGTTCACCCTGCATTCATGATTTTAAGGCTGCAGTTTTTTTCTTCTTATTTTTATTAATTTTATAAAGTTTGAAAAATAAAATTGAGGATAAAGATTAAACTTTTTTTTTTCTCTCTCCAACTGCAGGTAATCCAAATTCCCATGGGAGGGGTAGGGCACTGTTAAGTGTCAAAACTATGTATCGGGCTTCTTGCTTCCGTCATCAACAGTGACTGCTTGAGCTGATGTTGGAGGCGCTTTACTTTAGTGATTCCATCGCCCCTCTCGCTCTCCTTGGTGGGGCTCCTTCACCCAATTAGTTGGGTATATATAGGCATGCACATGATCCAAATCCATATATTTGTGTGTGCTCTCCAGACAAGAGCGTCTTCCAAATTAAACAATGTTGGCTGTGGGAATTGTAACGAAATTATTCCTAAGTTAAGCAACTAGATTCCAAAACCAACCATTAATATCTTCAACAAATAGGTCTTCCCCATAATGATATCACATTTATTTCAAAATAAATGTTGCGATACTAATTCTAAATTTCTAATTTGATCCCATTTTTCATCCAGATGCTTCTTGTATCTTTAAAGTAGTATTCCAAAAAGGAGTAGTTTCACCTAAATAATCATTATTGAAGATGCTTAATTATACACACACAATTATTAAAGTAATATTTTGTAATTTTTGATAATGTGAAGTGCTTTCTCATTGAGGTTGTGGGGTTTTGCTTATACAGTATACTAACGACCTTGCTGTGGCCAGGGGTGACTGTCCCAAAGATTAATTTTCATTATGATGACTCCCCCTCAAATTATGATACTCCTAAATCTCCCTGATCTTATCTTCAAGTAGGAGCCAGTTTTTTGGCCACCATGGACTGTTTTTGCATGTGCCAAGAAATGTTGTATTTGTTTTGTGTAGATTCATTGTTTCAACGCTTTTGACCTTCGTAAGATGGAGCTTGGTTTGTGTTGTCTGCATTCACAGTGCATGGGTGTATAGCGATTTGAGAAAATAAATTAATGATGACTCGTGGGTTCTTTGGCGTGGAGAAGTTACATGGTTGGATTTGAGTTAGGATCGTGGGAGAAATTTTGTTGACTATAGTCACTTCTTGGATTATGATATAGGCACCACTACAGTTTGAAGGCATTTTAGCAATCCCTAAAATATAACATCCATCTTTTTCTCCGAAATCACATTTGTTATTCTTCAAACTTGAATCCCACCATTTTTTTTCAAACATGCTGTGTTGTTTTCTTTGAGGAGATCAGTTGCACAGTAGCTTATGGCTTTTACCTAGGGTGGCTAAATGGGTCATCCTGCCTTGCCATTGACTCGCAAACACTGAGACAAGGAAAGTTAATCCGCATAAAGAAGTGGGTTGAAAGTTTCAACCATTTTATTTGTTGGTAGGTTAATGGGGTGGCCTACCAAACAAAAAAAAAAATGAAAATAATGGATTGACAGGTTAGTAAGTTAACTTGTCAAAAATAAAATAAAAAATTAAAATAAATGATGGTGGTAGTAGCAGAAATAGAGGTGACGACAGTGGTGGTGATGACAGTAGGAATGGTGTTGGTGGTGAGGGTGAGGGTGGTGGTGGCCGTAGATTTGAGATTTTTTATATATTTTTTATAATTTTTTATATTTTGTAAAATTAAAAAAATTAAATTAAAATTTCCTTTTTTAAAAATTATATATAATCTTAACAAAAGAGTAATTTTGTCATTTGAGCATAATTTATATCATATCCTATCATTATCTAGTTCGTTTTAGGACAAGATAACATAATAATGTTATCTAGTGCACCAAACAACGAATAGTATTAGGGTTTATCATGCTCTTATCCTATCATATCTTTACCCTACTTTTATATCCTATCTTATTTTATCATATCATGATCACCAAACTCTTCGTTGTGGCATTGACTTGTTACTATTTATGAGTTCTTTTCTTTGTATTTTTTTACTCATTTTTTATTTTAAAAATTGTGCCAAAATAGTAAAATAAATAAATATGAAAAAATAATAAAATATAATTTCATTTATCTTGATTATAATTTTTAAGATAAGATTTATGTGATAAAAGAATAAAGATTAAAGTTAAAAAAATATTTCTTTTTTAAATTAGGTGATGAAAATATAAAAAATATTTATTTTTAGTCCTTAAAAATAAATTGGCGAGAGACTAAAACTATACTATTTTTATTACATATGAGGATTAAAAATAAAAAAAATTAAAGAGGAACTAAATCTAAATAATATATTTTTTTAGAGATTAAAACATATTTAAAATCAGTGAGGGCCAGTTTGGGATAGTTGCAAGTTTTTGGTGTTTGATTTTTAAATGCATATTTCAAAACAACGTATTTGGCTAAAATAAAATTGAAATACATTTTATAACACTTTTACATTCATTTTCAAAACTAAGGAAAAAAGATTTGTAAATTTGGTTTTTAGTTTTAAAAAAACACACTGTCACTACATTTGATAATGGTCTTTTCTGTTGTCGCCACTACAACCACCACCATTGACACCACTGTCGCTGCCACTATCACTAGCACTCCTACCACCGTCATTGCTACTACCACTACCACTGTTATCACTATTACTGCTACTACCATCATTATTGTTGCTACCATCACCATTGTCACCATTGTCACCACTACCACCGTTGCCACCACCACCACCACCACTGTTACCATCATACAAATGCACCTTTAAACTAATAACAAGATAGGAAACTTTTAAAGTAAGTTTATTTTGAAATAAAAAATTAGGAAAAAAAAAACTAAAACTAATTTTTAAAGACGATGGTTAAGGTGGACCACTTGGTTATGTGGTTTATGGTGGACAAGTAATTTCTGGCCATTAGATTTATTAATAAAATATTGAATGATGTAGATGAATTACTTGCAATCTCTTTCTATTAATTTTTAGCAATTAAAATTATTTTATACAATGTCCAATTTACCCCTTTCATCTGCCATTATAACCACCCTGCCATAGAAGCTACGAAAATTACATACACAAACCATTCCAACCAAGACTGAACAAAAACAAAAAAATGCAATCAATTGCAATGAGAGAACACTCAAACTTGGGTAAAGAAAAGTAATTGGACAAAGAAAGGAGAAAATAGAAGCAAAAATTAAAAATAAAAAAGAACAAAGGAGAAAGATATCTTCTTCTTTTTCTTCTCTCCCTCTTATGCTCTTTTTCCCTTTTTCTTTCCTCCCTTACAACCACTTTCTATCGTGCACGGCTGTGACGTGGCTACGATGGCTCCTCCAGTCGCACCCCTTGTTTTCCTTTTCCCTTTCTTTCTCGCTTGATCTTCTATTTTCTCTTCTATTTTCTCCCTACAGAGTGAAGAAAATTTTTTAAGTGGTATTGGGCATGTAGCATTGGATATCAGTTTCTTGGTCAGTTATAGTGGCATTCGAGTTGTGAAGAATTTCGCACATGGAATCCGTGGAAAAGGTGCTTTTGTCAATTTTGGTTTAGGGTTCCAAATGGGAATTATTCCTCTTTGGCACATTGTGTTCCCACGTAGACACATCTTGTGAGGGCATTAAGGTCATTGTTATATATTTTAAAAAATAATTAATGACATGTAAAACCAAAAAAATTAGTTGCAACTTATTATTTTCGGTTTTAAAAAAAAGGTCCACGATAGACCATATAACTAGGTTGTCCACCTTAGAAATTAAACCATCATTTTTAAAAACTATCAACTAGTTGTAGTTTTTAAAATTTTTGAAACTTACAACTAAAAACCACCTCAAATGGACCTTAAAATTTGTGATGTTAATATTTAATAGATATAATTTTCATACATTATTAGTGTAAAAAATTTTACATTGTCAATCAATTAAAAAATAATATAGATACAACTTTTAAATTAATTATTACGAAGTCAATAACTCATCATACATGATAATTTACGATTAAAAGATAATATAAAAATCTTTACACAATATATCATAAAGGAAATAAATAAAAAATTCAAAGACCAATTTTTTTTATATAGTATCTATGTATAACATGGGCAATAATACTGTATAATTAATAACAAAGACATATCATAGAAGGAAGGATAGAGATACTATGTTATTGTTACAATAATGATAATCCTATTTTAAAGGGATCCACAAGTAGACCAATATTTTTATTGGCCCATAGTTGTAACTAACAGTGTTTTTCTTTTAGTTTTTATCTTATTTTTTAATATAGGGATTTGCTGATTAGATTGTTAAACAACTTGCAAATCATCACACCAGTTGCAACACTATTCACATATTTGTTTTTTGAGGGAGTTTAGATGCATCTGTACAGTTACAATTTAATTGATAGGATTGGGTGAATCAACCTCAGCCAGCCAGACGAAAGGAAAGGCCAAAAATGACAACATATACATATGCTGTGCTAGTATATATACAAAAAACCGTACCACAAATTACCAAACTATCACTCTTTCTCATAAATGTTCAACCACAAGTGACCTGATCGTTAATATTGATTGTTGGTTTAACCTTCAAACGATGTCCATCCAATAATTTTCAAGTATTCGTGCACGTTGATAAAGAGGGGAGGATAAGTTGAAGCTACAAAGTAGCAGATACTAGATAGTGACCTTTTTTGGGGGGGGTACCCAACAAATAGGCGGTGAGAAGGGTAGGGGTCCAGGGATGCTGGCTTGTCTAGAAGCAATTCACTGGGAGACAAATATGCCCCAGAGCCTAATGATTAGTCCCACACTACAATAACCATTATTTGATTTTAAAGCACGAGACCAATATATATCAAATCTTGGGTAAATATATATATAACATTACCATTTCTTAAATATCCTTCACCGCAGGCAGAACACATGGGTTTGCCTTCATAAACATGTCACCTTCTTCCGAATGAGTATTATTCTAATAATATCCTAATAATTGGTCTTTCAACTGCTCATGATTCCAAATACATACCGTGCCAAACATTTATATGTATGCGTATCTCGATGCCTCATTAGTCCCAATTGGATCCAAGCTACTAATTATTATTCATCGAGTCTTGGAGGAGTGCCTCAGAAATGGCTAACCAAGACAAGCAACACAAGAGAGGGTTCATGTACATTTACAAAATTGGCACAGGAAACCAGAGAAAGAAAGAGTTGGAGCATGGTGTGGGGCAGGAAAAGAAATCCAATTCACGCAGTTGGTTGCACAGGATATCGAGAACTCGAACTTTTAACGGTGGCCAGAGAGACTTTGACATTGGAGAAAGAGGAGGAGGAGAATTTGTTGAGGCAAGGAAATCGACATCTTGCTTAGAGTTAGGATCACCAGCAGTAGGATTTGTCGAGGGAAGAAAATCGGTGTCTTGCATAGAGGCAGCAGCATCACCAGCAGCAAGAGAAAGCGTAGTTGAGGAGCGAAGAAAGCCAGTGTCCCACATCGAAAAGAACTTTGCAGCGGCAGGAATGGTTGAGGCACGAAAGTCAGTGTCCCACATCGAAACATTGTCCTCTGCGGCTTCGTATCTTCAAGTGAAGGTTTTGGTCTCAGACATGCCGAGCTTCATGCAAGTGCATGCCTTTCGTTGTGCGAGAAGGACATATGATAGCTTGGAGAAGTTTAGCTCTAAACACATCGCTCATAACATAAAGAAGGTATGCTTTAATTTGATCTCTATGCTGATGACCATTGATAAAGAATTAAGTTGTTAGTCAATTTCACTTCATCAACATTAATTTCCTTAGTTACGGTCTTGTAGGGACATAGAGATGGGAAGTATTGTTAGTTCAGTAGACTGTGACGCAAAAGCCAGAAAAGTGACTGAGATTATTTTCTTGGTGTTCTTTTTGGAACTTTGCTTCTTGGATGATTGAAATTTGTTCAAATTCAATGAACCCCACAGAAGAATTAATGGTGAAAGCCGACTAGACGAACCATGTGTTGACATTTTCTGTTTCTCTTCCTTTCTTTGTTTATTGGATAGAATATTTGGAAATTGAAACTGGTCTAATACAATGGAGATCACTCGCCTAGCAAACACCTATGAGTCTATGACTGGATCTTTCGATCTTGACCGTCCACAAGCTAACACTATTAAGTTGAATTTCCTTTGTCAAGATCAAATCTTAATTACAAAATTCTCCAACAGCCCATGTGTTAACCCCCTGTACCCCTAATATATCTAATGATGGACTATTTTTGTCTCGGAAAAAAGGTTCATTTTAATTAATAATCTTATTTAACATTTATCTTGTACAGAACCTAACCCATGTGCACAACAGAAACAGGGTTGGTTTATTTATTTATATATTTGGTCAGCAAGATCTATAAAATATAGTGCTTCTTCCTTCTACTGTTTTTTTTTTGACAGTTGATAAATTTATTTATTTACGATGTATTCCTGTTATGTTCATGTGCAGGAATTTGACAAAGCGTATGGTCCGGTCTGGCATTGCATTGTAGGCTCAAATTTTGGTTCATTCGTGACACATTCAACGGGCTGTTTTCTTTATTTTTCAATGGAAAATTTATATATTCTACTGTTCAAGACCAAAGTTAAGAAGGCGTTGGATTAAGGTACATATAATTTATACATATAAGATTTAGCAACGACTTTTTATGCTGGCAAAATTTGTATTCACTATTCAGATGTCTTGTCTGTACATGAAAATTGAAATGTAATCTAGTTTCATTCATACAAATTCACATGTCCTCTTTTGGTTTTGCATTCTTTTTGAAGTGTGACATTAGTGACAGCATAAATTTTGGAATCTTATACAACTGGGTTTCGTTTTCTCATTGACCGAGAATGTGAACCCAGCTCATTCGGTATTTTTAAATCCAGTCCTAGTAATAAGAGAAATAACTAATAAGCAAAGCTCAAACGATTCTTGTTTCGTTCGGTTTTCAACTTTTATAACTTTTTCAACAATGTTCATCTTCACGCTATAAAACACACTCGTGAAAGAGTCTCAAAGCTTGATATGAACATAAGAAGTCCTGATGACCTTCTACCATCAGTGACTTGGACAAATCATGCCTATTTATCAAATGTGTCCTCTAATGGTGTCTGCCTTTTTTGGAAAGTGATTTGCATGTTACCTCAACCATGTGTGAGGAGGGGTGGTGCCAATGGTGTCTTAGTCACATGTCGGAAAAATCTAGAATTTCACTGTACTGGACTCGAGGACCATAAACTCTTTAAGCCCTAAGACTACAATGTGATAGGGTGAGTCAGTTATAATGGATGGTTTGTCTATGGACGTAGGTTATTCTACGAGTGTGGGTTGGCCTATGTTTGAAGCTCTCTTACTCACTTGGCTAATCGTGGTCTGATTCTCAAAAGAACAGTCTACAGTCCTTTAAGTGTCGAACTTGAAAAGCGTAAACAGTTATTATTCTTAGTCAGATAATCCATAGCCTCTCAAATGTCAAGCCCAAAAAACACAAGCAATATTATATTCTTAATCGGACGATCCACAACCCTTAGTGCCAAGCATAAGGCATTGATAGTTATTATTCTCTGTTGGACTGTCCAATTTTGTATATATTCTTCTAAATACAATATCAAACATTTATGAAATGTATATTGCATTGAGAATAAGGTTGTAGTAGTGAGATTCCCATTTCCTATAATCCACGTTAACACAGAGGAAAATGGAAATATTGGAGAAGTTTATAAATTTTCTTAATAAATCGTTTATTTTTTTTCTTAATAAACCTGTTTGATTGATTATACTTTGACCAAAGTAACGCGTCTCGTTAGTGGTATGTTGGAGGTAGTCAGTCATTAGCAGTGGTCAATATACATCTTGTTTATATTTTCATTTTTGTGTGTGTATAATAGTCATATTGAGGTTAGAACCTATGATCTCATGCATATTATTTCATCTCTCACCACTAGGCTGACCCTAGTGGGTTTCATATTTTCATTAATGTTAAATAAATAATTTTTTTAATCTTATATTATTTGTTATTTTGGATATTTTAATTTATTTCAAAATGTTTGTTATTATAAAAAAATTTAAAAGAACATTATTTCATAATAATCTTAGTTATTAGTGTCTCATTAAAATATTTAAATAAATTATGATTATATTTTAATTTTTTATAAGGACAATTTTATTAAAAGGAAAATATTTTTTATTATAATGATTTATATAAAAAATAATTTTATTATAAAATATATTACTTTAAAAATAAATATTATGGGAGTGATGGAATAATTTTTACTTACACGTACCTAGCTCTATGGATCATTTGGATTCATAAATAAAAGAAGATAAGAGACCGGTTTTTTTACTGTGGAGGGGTAATTTTTTTTTTAAATTACCCAAATGGGTATTTTTTTTAAAAATTCTCAAATTAGGGTACGTCGTGTCTCGAAAATACAACTTCTGAACTGAAAGTCGTGCTTCGCATACAAGACTTCGCTCTTTTTTTTTTTTGCAATTTTTTAAAGAAGTTGTGTTTTCCAAACGAGACTTCAGTTTTATATATATATATATTACAAAAAGGTGAAGTCGTGTTTTGAAAACACGAAATTAGCATAATTTTTTTTTAGTGAAGTCATGTTTGGCAAACATAACTTCACCTTTTTTTTTTTTAGGTTGTAAGTTGTATGTTTGGAATGAGACTTCCATTTTGTTTTTTTTGTTTTTGTTTTTGTTTCCAAGACTTCCATTTTATACATAATTTGAATAAGCATTATGCTCATGCAAGAGTTGTACCTGTCTTGCTAGTAATATAACAATATCATATTATAAAAAAGAAATACACAAAAGCAAAATTAAAAGAGTTTACACAAATACTCTAATTTTGTGTTTCTTTCTCATACAAAGACAAAAAATCATAGAATCTTCATCTTAGAAATACTTTCATACAAAAATTAAAATTAACTAATTAGTAGTCAATGCAATATACGGATTTTTTTTATTTCAAATAAAAATTATGTATAAAAGTTATTATTTAGAGATTAAATAATAAACTTAAGTTAAATTCTAATATCTAATTCTATTTTCAATTTCAAAAGTCAAAGAAGCACTAATAGTATAAAGCTGAAGTCTTAGAAACAAAAAAAAAACAAAAACAAATAGAAGTCTCATTCGAGACATATGACTTCCAACCTAAAAAAAAAAAGGTGAAGTCATGCTTGCCAAACACAACTTCACCTTTCGTAAATATATATATATATATATATATAATTGAAGTCTCATTTAGAAAATACGACTTCTTTAAGAAGTTGTAAAATAAATAAATTAAAAGGCGAAGTCTTGTATGCGAAGCACGACTTCTAGTTCAGAAGTCATATTTCAAAATACGACTTACCCTAATTTAGAATTTTTAAAAAAAAAACCCATTCGGCTAATTTTTTTTACAAATTACCTCTCTAGGATAAAAAAGCCTAAAAGACCCTTAAAATTGTGAAAGCTATTGGTCCCCCCATCCAATCAAAGAAGGATTGGTTAAGGATTCCGGCACGAAAAACAAATAGTATCATAATGTAAGAGTGTGGAGACAGAGGATAAGTTATTATTGTTTGTCATAGATCATTGTTTACATGAGAAATGTTATTGACATAATAATTCTTTAATACATTTTTTATTATTAAAATTTGTTAAAAATCATAAAATTTTATTAGTCTTAGTTCTTATTTAGAATGTGTTTGTGAAAATGTTCAAAACCCATTCAATATAAATCTATCAAATATTTTCGGTCACCTTTGGTTTCTCACTGCATGTGTAAGGGATGAGCAATATAAATGTTTATACTAACACATATTTAATGAGTCACATTTATGATTTTATAGTTTTTAATAAATTTTAATTAATAATAATAGTATATTAAAAGGACAATATTATTTTCTGTTAATGTTTATCTTATTTATTCGTAATCTTCTTCTTTTTTTATATATAGCCTGGTTATTTTCATCTTAGTTTGCCTAGTTATTTAATTCTAACGAGTCAAAGTTTATTTGTTTATATTGTCATTCAAGTATTACATCATTATTTCACAAGTTGAGGATATTAACAATTTTGTATCCCTCTTTACGTATTTGTATTTTTTATATAAATATATACGTAACTGAAAATTTTCCAATATGGCATGCTCGTAATTTAAACATCATTATTAACGTATAATTCTGTATAACACAGTAGCTAATCGTGTATCTGCCCATGTGGTCTGCTCTCGCTAGAAATTATTAATACTGGGTAGGGATTTGGGATGATGTCAAAAAGCATGTTTTTTAAAGTAAATAAGTTATTTTTAATTTATTTAATTAATTTATAATTCTGTTTAATTAAAAAATTTATTTAATAAAATATTTTATTATATTAATTTATAACTTTTTTAGACGTTATTTTATATAATGTTTAAGTTTATAAATTTATGAATTATTTTTTATTTTTTATTTCTTATATCTTATTAGAAATCATCTTTATTCTTTTTATATTCCAAAACACTAATTATTTTTTCTCATTTTCTCCTTTTTTTTCTCACTCTCGTCAAGGATTGTTTTTCTATAACATAAAATTATCAAAATTATAATAAAAATCCATTTCATTTAATAAAAGTTATCTTAAAATTATCAAAAACTCAATAAAGGTTTAACTTATTTTTCTTACTCATTTCATTTAATAAAAATATTTTAAAATGAAAAAAAATAAAAAAAAATATTATCTTAATTCTTAAGATGATAAATCATCTAAAATGAATTAAAATATTAAAAATGATAATTATTTGAAAATATATAAAGTTATTAAATTTAAAATTATTTTTCAAATAATTAAATTTATCCTTTTATATATATTATTTTATTTTTATTAAATATTTTAAATTTAAAATCTTTTAAAAAAACATATTTACGTCTTATTTAACCTTATTTTATGACATAAACATTAATTAATTTACTTATCAACTCTCAACAAACTTTTTAACCTTTGATTCTTAACTGAATTTTCAAATTTTAACTAACTTTTAATTAAGATATCAAATAGTACATTTTACAAACCCACCTGAAAATCCCTGTTCATACCCAATGCGAAGAATGACTGCCGACATACTCCCATTTACCCAAGTAATAGTTTTTATATTAAAACGTTGAAATTATATGATTTAGGTATTAAAAAAAAATAAAAGAGAGATAAAACTTATTGAGGTAAAGTGTGTATTGATGAGGGATGTTCATAAATTGATACGATCTAATAAAAAAAATTGATCTAAAAATTAAAAATTGAATAAACTAAAAATAAAACAAACTAAAAATAAAAAAAACAAAAAAATTATCGAATATTATACCCTTTTATGATTTTCATGTATAGCTCAACTCGATACATCTATCATAAATAAATAGAGCTATACAACCTAATTTTTCTTACCAGAAGAACAATAAAAAAAGACCATAATGTCAAAAAAGAAAGAGAAAAGTACATCTTCAATTGGCATAAGATAATAGCAACATCATTTTTCAACTTATCTACTTTTGGGGGATCAATAACTTTACTACATATAACATTTAAGAAGAAACACAATCTTGTTATAGTCTGTCTTAAGTTTTTTGGCAATATGTTATGAAGAGTCACTAGTAGTTATTGTTTCATTAAAACGTGACAATTATGAAACTTTAAGCCAATTAATTTTAGATTTTTCATCAACACAAGCTTCCTAGCATTTTTAAAATACCCTTGTGACACTTTTACATCACATAAACACTCACTAAAACTTCTTTCCTTTTTGGACAATATATGACAAGCTAGAGGTAAATAAGTCCTCTTACCAATTGATTATGGAGCTAGGTACTCTTATACTTATATTGCAACCAAATCTAGTCTAGCATTTGCATTATCCTTGGTCTTACCCTTTATGTTAGGAAGTGTTCCAATCATACTATTACATACATTTTTCTCTACATGTATAACACCAATATCATGTCTCACATCAAAACAACACCAATATAGAAGATCAAAGAAGATAAATATCTTCTTCCATACATTTTTGTAAGTTGTATACTTTTGAGTTTACCAAGTACAACATTGATGTTCTTCACCTATTGATAATCTTCGTCTCCAATTAATGCCTCTGAAGCATTTTCATTCTTTTAAAGATTATCGAAATCTTTTTTTAATCTACGATAGAGGTTATTTTTTTTGAGAAATCTTTGATGGCCAAAATAGATTGTCTTCCTTCTATGTTAAAGTATATGGTAGTTGGTTTCTTCCCCACAAATAGGACATACATTATGCCCTTTAACAATATCCTGGACAAGTTTTCATATGTTGGAAACTCATTTATAGCACAAAAGATCATGACACACATCTTAAATGACTTCTTGCTATATGCGCAAAAGACATCAACACCATCCTCCTATAGCATTTTCAGGTCTTTCATCAATTATTGTAGGTAAACATCTATAGGTGTGTTTGAATACCAGTTCACATACATTCCAATGTACCCAAATGAAAAAGGTACTCTCTTAATGCATTGAAATCAACAGATGTTTGGTGTGTTGGAACGTAAATCCAAACACACTATATGTCGTTTCCTAGTTGTTTTGGGCCTAAATTTATCATAAACAACAACATGTATTTGCGTTTATGCATAATTGAGAATATAGGTTATAAATCACTAATAGAATAAGGCATGAACTATGTGCACTACTAAGATTACCACAAAGATTCATTCATTTGTACAAATTATGAGACAGAGGTTTTTTGGTTCCTTATTGAACTCAAAAAATAATTGATTAATTTTCTATCATTAAGGATAATTAACTAGATGATGAAGTTTTTCATTACATATTCACCCATCCTGATGTCATCTCAAGTTCTTTATAATATTTTCATTAGCAAACAAGTGTTTCAACATTGGTATTATTGGAAGATGAAAAAACACCTTTGTAGGAGGCCTCTTAGTTAGTGCATCATTAGCATCTCTATCTTTCATTTGTACCATGATGCCCCACATTTCAAAAATCTTGTAGTTATTTAAACTCTTTTATGAACAATCGGTGGTCATCAAAACAAGCATGCATCTTTCTATATCTTAAACCTATTAGACACCAAACTTTCTTTACCTTATAAGTACAATCTGGCAATGTATTCTTTTTGAGAAGTATGTTCTTCAACAATTCAAGCAATTATGTATTTGCTTTTAAATTGAACAATCTCAACACCAATAATAATTGAGTGAAATTATTGCAACCTAGGTATAAAGGTGTCTTTGCATCATTGCACAAATTGTCATGCACATTTGCCTACTCAATGGTCCCTACACCAATATCATAGATCATGTCCTTTAGTCAATCATCTATATCCGTGTCAACTTTGACACTTTGAGACTTAGAATCAATAGGGTTCATTTGTAATAATTCACCACATTGTGTCCATCATGTATAATTCCTGCAAAACTCATTGCATAGTACATGCTTTGTTATTTTACAAAACTTAGTCAGTTTTGATCCAAACATATTACACAAGAACAATAAAACCTTCCATTACTATTAAGAGAATTTCTTTGAGTAAATTCAAAAAATTGTTCCACCTCACTCTTATATTCTTCATTTGTTCATCTAGCATTTATCCAACTATGATCCATAACTATCTAACATAAATTATAATATAGCATTCATCCTTGGCTCATAGTGTTAATTACATGCTTGACACATCTATTTTATCCTACATAGGGTAAAGGTCTTATCATATCCAAGATTGTTAAATTGGCAATAGATTATTATGTGTCTTTTATTCTTCATCTAAGAAAATTTTAGCAACATTTCCTTATGGTTCTTTAGGTACACAACCTAATTGATACCTAATTTTAGTAGCATTTCCTTATGGTTGCAATGAGATGATCTAGAGTGATACATAATAGAATAGACAAGAAAATATATAAGTAATTTATGGGCTTTTTATGGGTTAAGCCCAAATCAGGCCATGATTGAATCAAGTTAAAAAGGATCAAATTTAATTCATACTCAAAATTTAAAACTCAAGCCATACATTTCATTGGGTGGGTTTGGGTTAGGCTAATTGTGGGTTATAATGGGTTCGGTCAAAAGAATCTGTATTTAATTAGGGTTTTTAAAATGAGACCTCTTCCTTATGAAAGCCTGGTTTGAATAGGCTTTTGTAAGTTAAGCCTATATTAAGCTAAAAAGTTCCAAATTTAATTCATGTTCAAAATTTAAGGCCCAAATCATACATTTCATTGAGAACTTGATGCAAGTTGCAATCTATAGTGGGTCAGGTCAAAATGCCCAAATTCAATTTAGGCTTGTAAATTAAGCCCAAATCCAGTGAAAATTCATTATGTATAGGCTTTTGATGGCTAAGCCTGTGTAAGGCTAAAAAGGCATGTATTTAATTCCTACTCAAAATTTAAAATTCAAGCCAATATTTTATCTAGTGGGTTTGGGTTAGATTGATCACAGGCTCGATGTGGGTCTCAGGTTATAACGAGTTGGGGGGAAAAAAAACTTAGATTCAATTTGGGCTTCTAAAATAAGGCTCAAGCTTGGCATTTGGCTTTTGTGGGTTAAGCTCAGATTGAGGCATGATCAAATCAAGATACAAAAGGCTAAGATTTATTTTGTGCTTAAAATTTAAGCTTAAGCCCTACATTTCATCAAGTAGGTTCAGGCTAAGCCAACTACAAACTTAATGCAGGTTACGAATTATAATGACTTAGGGCAAAATCCCATATTCAATTCAAGCTTCTAAAATGATGCCTAAGCTTGGTGAAAGCTTGATTTTTTTTTTTATTTTTTTGGCTAAGTCCATATTAGGGCATGATTGAATTAAGCTAAAAATGCCCGGATTTAATTCGTGCTCAAAATTTAAAGCTCGATCCCTACATTTCATCAGGTTGGTTCAAGTTGGTCGGCTTGACACATTTTGATATCTTTGTTAAAGACCAAATGAAAGGCAGAGAAGACTAGGCAAAAGGTACATAAAGGAAAAAGAAAGTATCAAAAAGAACGAGACAACTTATAAAAACTTAAAACTGGAATTAGAAAATCTTTTTTTTAAGTGAATTGAAATGACTTTAAAATTCATTTTAAAAAAATTTCAACCTTATTTTATCCAAACAGATTTTGTCCTAAAATTTAAGTTTCAAAACAAAAAACTAAAAACTTACAACCAGCCTAAATGGAGCAAGTTTCTTGAATGTAAAAACATCTCCAATCATTGCTATTTTTTTGCTAGCAAAGCATGGATTCATTATTATTTATTTTGTGTGTGTGTATTAAAAAAGTAAAATTAGTAGTTATTTGAAGAAAAATAGTTACATTAAAAACCATTTTTCTCCTTTAATCTCAATTTTAATTACTTTATATTTTTTCTTGACTTAATTATATTTTTTATCCCAAAGTTTTACAATTTCACGAATTTTGCTCCTGCAAAACTTTTTTTTACAAATTTTGCCCCTAATTTACAAAATATCATGAATTTTTCCCTAATATAAAAAATTGCCACAATTAAGACAATTTTGTGGTAGTTTTTCCTTTAATTGTGGTAGTTTTCTATTTGGGGCCAAAATTTGCACAAAAAAAAAATGATGGCAAATTCGCAAAATTTTATAACTTTGGAGGCAAAAAGTGCAATTAAGCCTTTTTTCCTTTTGTATTATTTTTTCTCAAATTTCTACTACTCGTCAAATTTGTTCTTTTTAATTTTTTAAGTTTGCTCTTTTCCATGTAAATCAAAGTCACTTATATATGTTTTAGTTGTTCACTGAGTGTATGTATGTAAATATTTTATCATTTAAAAACAAAGTTATTTTTCATTTTTAATTTTGTATTTAAATTAAAAAAGTATTCATACAATATACGAAATATTTCCTAATTTATTGAGAAATTAAATTTTTAATAAATTAACACGGTGATCAAATTTTTGAAACATTAAATATGTGATAAAATTATAAATAAAATACTCTCTCAAATTCAACCTTAAAATTTTTTATAACAGGCACATCAATCTTTAAGAATGTAAAAATCTCATTTTAATTAGTTCTTAAAAATGGTAAAAGTGAGTCATGTTAATCTTTAGAGACTAATATAAACTTTTTATAGTTTTATATTATTGGGAACTAATGTATTTTACCTCTAAACCCATGTTTGGGTATAGCTTAATGCTACAAAATAAAAAAAAAAATGTTGTTTAAGTATTTTAGGGAAACTAAAAAAAAAACTTTAATTCAAGGTTATGTTTGGCACGCCATTTCATTTATAGATTTGATATATAAGGACACAAATATTATTTCCTTGTCCTAAATTGTGTCTCAATATAATTAATATTATTGATTAAAGATAAAAAAAATCCTTAATTTGCAATATTTTATTATAAAACAAGACTATAGATAAGTAGTTGTGACAAAAAAAAAAAAAAAAAAAAAAGGAGCAATGAAGTAAAAGGTCTATTGAAATTTGAAAAGGATTATCATCACATGACATAGAAAGAGGGATGAAAAAACCGTTGTTAAACCATTGTTGAAACTCCAACCTTGTTTAGAGGTAATTCGAGTAAAGCTTATTACACACTTAAATACATCCGTATGCCCAAGGAATTTACAAATAACAACCCTAAATCAAATTAAACCACAAATTTGAAATAGAGACAAACAATAAAGGATAAACAAGAAGAAGCACTAATTTACAACTTGGAGAAAATCCGAAAGAAAGATGATCACATCACGTACATTTTTTAGATTTGGAATTGCCAAGAATTGGTTTTCGAAAGAGAGCACAAAAGCCACATGTTGATAGCTTGGGAGAAGGCGGGTCGATGGATGGTGGTGCAACATTGACCGTCCAATATAGGCATGCCCTTTCTGATCTGCTGTGCTCCAATGTGGCAATTGATCCAACACCCTGACCCTGCATCTTCCTTTGACCTCTTACCTCACTTTCTTGTTGGTTCTGGTTGGTCTTAGCTTCTTGGTTCTGGTTCTGGTTCTTAAGCCCAGCGATGAACTTGTCATCCCACACCAACCCTGAAGAGCCTTGTCTCCTGAATGATGTTACTGACCTCTGCAACTCAGTCATCTCTCTCTCTATATGTGTGTGTGTGTGTGTGTGTGTGTGTGTGTGTGTGATATGGTTGAATTTGAAGGAAAATTTTAAACACCAACTCCTTGTACGATGATGTTTGACATTTGATTATTAGGGAGATGATGAGGTTGGGGAAAATGACAAGTAAGAGAATATATATATATATATATATATATATATATATATATATATATATATAAACAAGAAATCACTGGAGAATCTAATCGTTGGGTTTGGTAACGCTGATCGGTTAAAGCTTTTGACAATCTTGACATTAATTACATGTTACTTTTTAACTTGAAATGGAGTAACATATGCAGCAAGGGTTCAAAAATGCGATGTCACCAAACTATGTAAGTAGGAAGGTGTGATATAATTGGTAGATAACATTGTCTCTTAAGTATATGCTCATGAATTCGATTTATAGATTTGTGTGTATGGAAAAATATCTATTAAAAAAAGGTTGATTCTTTAAATGGATCTCAATACTTTGAAAGATTAGTTCTTGACTTTTAAGTGAGAGAAACCCTGATTTCAATAATAATAATAATAAAATTATAAGTAAGGGACAAGATGTTTGTAAATAAGGTTATTTTTCACACCCTAATTATGCAAATCTTATCATTCAAAGATTTCTTACTGAGAATTGAATTGGGACTCCTTGTTCAGCCTAATGTTAATCGAGCTTAACCTTTACCATCCAAGCTTTGAAAAATAATATTGTTTTTATTTTGTATTTTTACAATACTTTTTCATTTTTTTTTCTTTCTTATCACATTATTTATTATATTTTATATATTTTTGCTCTTCCAATCTCTTCATTTATTGTAGAAATTGTTGAGAATATAAAATGGGAATAACATTCCTCAACTTTGAATTGGGATGTGAAAGTGAATTTGTTGTCAACAACATATTTGTAAAAATATAAAAGTAAAACTACTTATCTGCATTGATTAAATGAAGAGTACTCAAAGAGTCAAAGTTTCAGTAATATCTTCATTGCGCTTTTTCTTCTTCTTCTTTTTTTAATTTTTTTTTCTCTTATAGCAATGGGTTATTTGCTTCACTTTAGCATTTCATGTGCTAACACTTTGCAACGCCTCAAATCAATCTTCTTCGATAGTCAGAGAGTATTTAACGTTCCATGACTACTCTTATGGAAACGAAATTCTAGCATTCAACTCACACCGTGTTTCACACTGTAGGTCACAATATTATAAGTGCAAACTATCCATTAGTTTTGTTCATGGCTAATTTCTATGATAGAACTTGGCTAATCACCTTTAGTGAAGTTTCTACTTTCAATCATGTACTTTTCATCCATAATGTTCGAATAAGAGATTTTACTTAAAAAAATTGAGTCCAATTTTACTCAGATTAACAATATGTTGGTTCACACCATACTATTTAATGTCCTAAAAATTTGCTTTTATTATAAAATTTTATATTACTTCCCTTTTTTTTAATCTTTTGAAGAAAAAAATGAGTTTTGCTTATCTGTTATTTTAAATTTTCAAGATCACATTAATTATTATTTAATTAATTATATATTTATAAAAAAAGAGAAACAATGGTATATAAAAAAGTCAAAGCAATAAATAAGAGAGATAAAATTTATAAATAATTTAAATAAAAAAGGAAATTAATTATATTTTAATTAAAAATGAAATGAAGGGGATGTTTAATTCTTTTAAAAAAGTATTTATTAGTTTCAAAATCTGTTGTCCCTTCGTTCAAAGATAAAATTTACAGCTGTGCTCCCAATTTGGGTATATAGGAGTTAAATAAAAAGAAAAGATATATGAATGATAGAAATAAAAGAAAAATAGAGTAAAAAAGATGTATTATTTAAATAGATAAATATAAGAAGAAAAAAAGTGAAAGAATTTTTTTCCACTTGTTTAGATGAGTGAAAAAAGGGGTGAAAAGAAATGAATAAATTATATGAAAAATATTTTTATACTAATTAAAAAAATATATTCCATTATTTTGTTTTCAATTTTTATGCTACAAAATATTATTTAATTTTTGAAAAAATAAAGCAAAAAAAATGAAAAAGGAGAGAGATTGTTTCTTTCTTATTTCATACCGATTTAGAATAAAAGTATTTTTTTAATGGATCTCACAAAAATAAATTTTCTCTCTCTTATATCTCCTCTTTAATAAACAGTAAAACTTTAATAATTTTACTCCATCTCTTTTCTTTCTATTTTTTTCACTCTATTTTCACGCATGTACTCTTTATGTTGGTTTTTATTTGTTTATTTTAGAAATAACACATAGATTAAAAAATCAATATTTTTATATGAAATTATTTTTTATTTTTTAAGATAAAATTTATTATTAATTTTCTTTTATTAATGGTAAGTATGTAAAATATTATGAATTCGGTAAAAATGTTAAAATAATTTAAAAGATAATAATTAATGTTATCTTAAACTTTTAAATATATAAATAAATAAAATATTCTATCTTTTAAAAGTGAACAAATAAAAAATATTTTAATTATATTGCATAATGCATATACTAATATATCAAAAGCTTAAAAATAACCACTCTTGACATAAATCAATCGATGGAGACAATTCTAAGTTAACTACAGGGCTACAGACCTTCAATTTGAATTTTGAAAATACAGTAATGTTAAATATTCAGAAAAACAAATTATAGTTTATACTAATTTTGATTGATTGAATCCAGATTAGTTAAATATTGAATATTATGTTTTTTTTTTTTTTGCTGAAATATTGAATATTATCTCTAAATATGTGTGGTATTAATATAAAAAGTATAGTTAACATTTTTCTCAAACAATACGGAGAAAATGTGACCCACCCTCGAAAAAAAGAATATCGAGGGATAAATAAGAAAAAGTCGAATTTGTTGAATGTCAACACCAGCTCGCGAATGGAAGCGGTCTCATGCGTTGTTTCAGTTGTATGCGTTTTAGAAATTAGCAGAGGCTGTAAGATATTTTTTCCCCTCTGACTAGGGGTGGAAATACATTAGGCCAGGCCATGTCAGGTTTTGGTAGATTTGAGCCTGACCTTTATTAAAAATATAAAATTTGAGTTTGACCTATTTATTTATTATAAGTTTTTTTTTAAGGCTTGGGTCTGTAAATTTGCTTAAAAGTCTATTTTCTTATAAAGCCTATAAAAAAGCTGATAAGCCTATTAACCTAAATAGGTCCATTGGTTTAAAAAAGCCTATTGAACTAAAAAGGCCTATTAGAAATTATATATTATTTTATATTATTATATGCAATATATTATATATAATTATGTATATATAATATAATATAATAATATTATATATATATATATATATATATATGCCGGCTTGTTAGACTTAATAGGCTTCTTTTTAAGGCTTAAGGCCTGGCCTTTTTAATAAACAAGTCAGGCCAGGCCAAGCCAAACCTTATGTAGGTCAGGCCATAGACTCCTGACAGGTGGCCTGACTTATTTCTACTCTTACCTCTGACAGATGAAAATTATAATTAATATTTATCATTATATTAAAATTATTTTTAACTTTATATTATAATTTTCATTGTTATTTTATTTCTCTTTTATTTATGATAAATATGTAAAGTATTTAAAAATTAGGTAAAATAAAGATATAATTAAAAGGATAACAATTAATATTATTTTAAATTTATGAATGGACTGGTCTATAGAAATAAAAATTTATTTCATAAATGAAAAGAAATGAAAGAAGTATTAAATTACTAATAATTCTTGTATGTTGTAGGAATATTTTTAAATTAATCAAAAATATTTATGTAAATTACTGTTATTATTATTAAGTAATGATAAAATTATGTATTTTAAAGAAAATAAAATATAATAATAAATATTTTCATAAATAATAATATTTCTATTATAATGTTCATTATCATTTCTCTTTTATTTATGATAAATATGTAAATTATTTAAAAATTAGGTAAAAATAAAGATATAATTAAAAAGACAATAATTAATATTATTTTAAATTTATAAATGAACTGATCTATAGAAATATAATTTATTTCGTAAATAAAAAGAAATGGAAGAAGTATTAAATTACTAATAATTCTTGTCAATTGCATTAATATCTTTAAATTAATAAAAAAATATATGCAAATTATTTTTAGTATTATTAAGTAATGATAAAATTATGTATTTTAAAGAAAATACAATATAATAATAAATATTTTCATTATTAATAATATTTCTATTATAGTTTTCATCATTATTTCTCTTTTATTTATGATAAATATGTAAAGTACTAAAAAATTAGGTAAAAACAAAGATGTAATTAAAGGGATAATAAGTAATATTATTTTAAATTTATAAATGGACTGGTCTATAGAAATAAAATTTGTTTAGTAAATAAAAAGAAATGGAAGAAGTATTAAATTACTAATAATTCTTGTCTATTGCATGAATATTTTTAAATCAATAAAAAATATATGTAAATTATTGTTATTATTATTAAATAATGATAAAATTTTGTATTTTAAAGAAAGTAAAATATAATAATAAATATATTCATGAATAATAATAATGATAATATTATTATAAATATTCTACTTTCTTAAATAGAGATTAATTAAAGTGATAAAACTTTCAAACTTAAAAAGAAATTATACAAATAAATTTGTTGAATTAAAATATGTCATTTGTATGGCAATAATTAAATTTGAATATTTGATACAACTTATCAAACTTCAAAATTGAAAATTTATAAGAGTGAATAGGTAAAAATCTGACCAAGTATGATTAATGAAGTAAATAAACTCAGAATTAATGTCTTAGTGTGCAATGTCATTAGATTCAGACTAATTATTGACTCGATTAGAATACTTGATTATTGGTTGTTTTGATGAGTATATAACTTTAAAGTTTATACTCAAAATATTTATATTTATAAAATATTTGCATTATTGTTAATAAGATACACATTGGTGGAATTGGATATATAGGCTTAGACTTGTACGTGTTCTATTTAACATGCAGATCAAATGAGTTAGAACCAACTAAAATATTGATCCATTTTAATGTGGACTTGTTTGGTCTAGTCTGTTTAACTTGTGGATTATACAAGTTAGGGCTTGTGCGTTATTGGGTTAGCCTCTGAACCAAATACCTTTTTAATATTAATTATGATTTTAAGACTGCTTGGTGTGTGGTTGAAATTATTAAGTATCTGGATAATTACTACTAGGTATTTGATTAGTATATATCGACCTTTTTGTTAGGTTTTGAATATTTATAATTTCTTGGTGTAAAAAGTTAAAATATTAAAAAAAAATTATGCTTTTGTTTGATATTTGAGTGATCTAGATGAAATTTTCTTTAGAATTTACAATTTCATTAATCCATGCATACTTTTTTTATATATTTTTTTTGTTAATCTAATGCTAGACACTTTTCAATTTTTTGTAATATTTTTTATTTTTTAAAATTTTTATATTTTTCTTATTCAATCCGCAAACCAGTCTTTTAGCCTGTAAGTTAAGTGAGCTAGATCAGACCATACAAAAATGAAGTTCATTTAATAGTTGGTCAACTTAGTTTGATCCCTTTAAATACAAATTAGACCAAATGGATCATACTAACATGTTTGTCCACTTTTATGCACTAGTACTAGCATAGTGGCAATCATGTTTGGTTTTCAGTCTAGAGTCCAATCGACAGTTCAATTCTGATAATATTATTTGTGCGTATAATTTGTCAATTATAAAGACTAGTAGACTACACAATCACTTGAAGCTTTGAAACAGTGCTCTGTTATGCATCATAACTTCAAATGAACAAGTAGCATTCAAAACCTAAACCCTACCAAGATTTTTATTTTTTGACAAATTAATGAACTAAAACCATAATTCAGAGTGTTCTACAATCTGATGTCCTCCTTTATGGTAGAAGTCATGTTTTGAAGAAAGATTAGTTGCGTATCACCTAATTGTACAACTAACGTTCCATAATCGCTTAAAATTAGTTTTAAAAACAAAAGGAGAAATAATTAATCCAGACATTTTGAAATTAAAGAATTAAAAGCATACACTTACCCGTTGGATTGTTTACCATTAAAGAGTAATTTTACTTACCAATTTGATTTGAAAAGAATATCTACGAGTTGTTTGGGGGTGATTGAGAGTTTTTAATTATTTTAAAAGTAAATTTTAAAATAAAACATGTTCAATTAAAATGAGATTAAATTGATTTTTAACTTAATTTTAAAATACTTTTAATTCAAAATTTAAAATAAAAAGTAGTTTTATACTTTAGTTGTGAAAAAAAAAATCATTTAATTCCCATATCTTTCTGAAAGGATATGTGACAATTATTACCATCATTACTATCATTGTTATCAGTCAATTGTTGTTATTGCCGTTACAACCACCACTCATTATTGCTACCAACCAATGATGTCACCACCATCTCTCCATCATAGTCATTATTGTTACAGCTACTATTACTGTCATTATTATTACTAGCACCATTGTTGTCACCTCAATCATTGTCACCACTAGTTACGACTATCGCTACCAACACTACTATCACCATCACAGCAACAACCATCAATGTTGTAGCAATTAGCATTCCCACTATCATTTTAATGGTCATCACTATCACCATTGTTGTCATTATCACTATCATTACCACCATGGTAGTTGTTATCATTGTTTTCATTATCTCGAGTTCATTGTCACTGTCACTACCACTCATGTCATCGCCACCACCCAATGATATTATCACTAGTGCTTTTATCACAACCATTGTCAGTATAGTTGCCACCACCATCACAATTATCAAATCACTACCATTATAACAACAGTAATCATCATCACCGCAACGACCTCTATTGTTGTTATCACTATTATGGTTGTCGCCACCATCACTATCATTATCATCATTGTTATCAGTGTTGTAGTTGCCACCACCATCATACTTATTGTCACCATTGTTATTGTTGCCATCGCCACAATGATTTCCATTAACACAAGTTCACGCTCTACTTTTGCCACCACTCCACCATAGCCCCCATTATCAAATGAGCTTGAATTAAAAAGTAAAGAGTGATTTGTGTGGTTTAGTTTTAAAATGTACCATTAAAATTTGAAAATTAAAAATCACAAAAATTTGAAACTAAAAGTTATAAGATTAATAAATGTTTTATTTACTAAAAATTTCGAAACTTAAAACAGACAATCATTCCAAAAAGAGATGTATATAGTATAGCCAAGGAAAAAAAGAAAAATATAAGATTTTTTTTTGTTTTTGTAAAAAATAGTTGATTGGATCATTGAGCTGATCAGGTACAAAAAAGACCAATCCAAGAATGAACCAATTATAATTTATTTAGTTCAAATTTAAATTAAAAAAAATCAATTAACTGAATTGATTTGAACCAATCTATTAGTTTTTGGTTTGAATTGTCAAATGAATCTTATTCTATTAAGTATTAACACCTACTCACGACAATGGGTTAGTTGGGTTCCCATTTTGGCTAACAATTAGCCTTACAAGAAATATGGCATAAGCTCAACTTCCACTCTTTTCTCTTCTTGTGAGGAAGCTCATTGTTGTTAAAGCTATTTAACAAATTCACAACTTCAACATTATTTGACTCACTATACACATCTCTAAACTCAAGCTAGGTAAAGACCTTCCTGTTGGAACCAAAGACATAGAAGCGTCTAAACTCTTAATGTTTTGAAGATAACATGCTTATTAATGTTTAAATCTTGTGCGTATAGACTAACCCCGTCACAGTTAAGAAGATCGTCCAGTAAACATGTTAAAAATCGTCCAACAGATGTGTTAACAACTGTCCAGTAGACGTGTTAAAGATTGTCCAGTAGACGTGTTAAAGATCGTCCAGTAGACTCACCAAAGAGTACCTACCAGTTGAACAAATTGAAGGCTACCGTTCGATGAATAAACTCATAACAAGCCTCTAAGATCATATATTCAAACGGCTAAGTTTTTTTTTTTGAATGTCAATTTGATTTATGCTAAATCTTCCTCGTAACTGACATATTACTACTTCTGTGAACTAACGTTCAAATTTGTTTGAAGCATTAAATAACATCAACATCATTTCAGTGCAAAAGCGCAGCAGAATAGATAAAGCAAGTCAACTTATCAAGCTGCCAAGACAAATAAAGAATGTTCAGAAGAACAAACCGCCAGCGCAGTCCTGCACCTTCCTTTTTAGTACAAGTCTAAAAACTGTCATGCCTAACCTTTCTGAAAAGATAGTCTGCACGCTTCTCATTACATAACAAGTCAAAATCCTCTACAACAGATCTTTTTCTTGAAGACTATATATATATGCATGCACCAACAAAGAAGAACAGGAAGTGCGAAGTGAATAGAAAAGGCGAAGTCTGTGAAAAAGAACAAGTACATAAAGTCTTTTGTAATACTCTGAAAATAGCGTCCAGTGGACGATAACAAATATCTTGTTAAGATCCTCAAAGTGATCTTGAGCTTAATCTTTCAAATCCTCACTATGTGAGTTGACCTTTCTTTTTAAAACACTTGTTGTGTTATGAAAGCCTGGAGAGGCTTAGTGTAAAAGAATACTTGGGTTAAGCAATCTAGGGTGATTGCGTTGTAAAGCCTGGAAAGGCTACGAACAATACTTGTAACCTAAGGTTGGTTAGTAGATACCTTTTGAGTGAAAGGACTGGACGTAGCTCAGGTTGAGTGAACCAGTATAAAACTTTCTGTGTTTTCTTCTCTCTATCCCTACCCTTGAAAACGTTTTCTAGACTAATCTACTTGTTTTGAAAAATTTTTTAAACGCACAATTCAACCCCCCCTTCTTGTGTGCTTTTTCTTATTTCACTTTCTTCAATGCTAAGACTTTTGCCATAACATCTTTGTATCCAACAAGAGGGTTGTTTGTGGAGCGAGTTAGGACGGGTTTACTTATATCCCAATCTTGTTCGAAATTTTAATAATATCAATTTTACGAACCCAAATTTGACCCGACAACATATAGATAAGATCAGATCAACCTAACTTATTGAAATAATATATTAATATTAATATTATATGTAGTTAAATCATGGAAATAAAGAATACAACTACAATTAAGGTATATTTTATAAAATACATTTTAAGATAAATAATGTCAATATAAATATAATATCGTGTTAGACGAAACATTATTTATTAAGTTAAGAAGTTGTATTATTAATACAACTTTTTAGAAAAAATTATACTTTTCAAAAATAATATATCAAATTGGACCGGGTTGGAATGACCCGAAACATAATTTGAACTCACCCTCAAAATATATCAGGTCTAATTTCTTAAACATGAACCCATCTAAAGCCCTTTCGGGTCAAGCTAAGTTAATAAGATGAGTCGGTTGTGAACACCCCTATCCAACAAAGCCACTTGATTAAACTAGTAACCTAAGATGCTATAGTATGTGTTTGGGTGAGTACTTGCAAAATTGATTTTGAATGAAATTAATTTTACAAAATTGATTTTAGGTAAAATTGATTTTCACATGATGTGATTTTTATGTTTAAATGTTTTTATTCTAAAAGCAAGTTAGCAGTAAAATTTAGTATGAATTTTTTATCTAATACAAAAGTTACCTGAAGTTGCTTCAACTCAAAATCAATTCTAGACTTAGAATCAATTCCTTAACATAGAATCAAACATGTAAATATTTAATTACAATTACGTTAGTTAGTATTTTAATGTGATTATAGATCATTTCACATGAATCCAAACACGCTAGTAGTCATTCAGCTTCTTATCATACCTCCAAAGCCAACTTTGGTTGGGTAACTCTACAGCTACCATCAACATTTATTTTCCTCAGGTTAGGGGGAGGAGGCACATATACAATTTTGGAAAATAGAAATATTATTTATACAACTAAGAGAGAAAAAGAGACAAAAATATATATAAAATGTAATAAATGATATAATAGAAATTGATAGATACATAAAGTGTTTCTATATAAAACATTGTATAAATAACTCAACTATTTGGAGAACTCCTACTAAGAAAAAGAGGATGGGGATAAATATCAAAATGCAAAGAGAGATTCTGAAATGAGACGGGTGAGTTGATTATAGAAAGTTTAATTGAAAACGTTGCATCTAAAAAACTAACAAATAACAATTGTAAAATATTTTTATTAATTTTAATAAAGACCTTATTTTGTATCCAACTTCAGGCCTCTTACAGCATTGAACCACCTCTGGTTACTGGGTGGTGAAATAGATGTTTCTCTTCTGTGCATTCTTAATGCACTAAATAATTAGATTGTTTCAGCTGAATCTAAGAAAAAGTATTAATGCACCAAATAATCAAATTCAGAAATAAATATCATTTATACCAATGTATAAGTTTGGTTTTTCTTATCCCTAATATTTACGTGTAGCAATAATTATTGTCAAAATCCAGAATGTTGGGACAATTATCATATAAAAACATTGTCCAAGACATAGTAGCGAGTATTTTTAAGCAGCTCTGTACAAGAAAAACAAGTAGGCCAAAATCACACGCAAAATTCATGTAAATCAGTAATCCACTCTCTGGATTAAGACGTAACTGTCCAAATCAACATATTCGGCTAACTACAGAAGATAACTTTTCTAGTCAAACATTGGTTATCTAATATCTATCTTATCCGCCTCGGGCCCTATGAACCTTCTTCCACTCACTCGAACGAAAACTTATCACCATCTACCAATGGCAACAGCAGGGATATTGTACCTAGCACGGTAAAGGATGCTAAGAAAGCACCGCAATCAGCCAAGTTTATCCTTTATCTTCGGCAAAAATATCAGTCTCTTGAAATCATTAGTCATTTTAATCTCATAATTCAATTGTTGCAGGTTTCGCCATGTCTCACTGATCCATGGTCCTTTTGTCCTTGAGAATTTCACTCAGAGGTTTGGGATCCTGGAAATCAGTTGGTGTGCTTTTACAATGTAAACTTTCTTCAGCCTTCTTCTTCTCTTCTTTAATTTCTGCAAGAGTCTTGGGTCCTGAAAATGTAGCGGACTCATGAATAAATCCCCTTTGTTTTAAAACTGGTTTCCTGGATATTTTAGATGAAAGAAACTGCCGTTTAGCTAGGTTTTCTCTATAATGCCTCCTTGGTCTATGTTGCTGGAAATGCCTGAATGACCTGTGCCTGTTAGCAATTGAAAGAGTTTCAACCTCTCCAATCGAATCTATAGCACTATATCCCAATTGTGATGTCAATCTTCTACTTGGCCGATGCTCAATGCCAGGCCTCTGATGCCTTTCCTGGTTTCGAACCATCAAAGAAGATGATTCTTGTCTTCTTAAGAAGCCTGTAACAGTAGGACCATTAATTTCTCTACGTCTCCTCAGACGGTCACGTAGATCTAAATTCTTGTCATAAGCAGCCATCTCAGCTGACGTCCGAATCCTTTTCCTGGACAATATAGAATCTAAGAATATATCTCTGGAACAAGCATGAACTGTTCCGCCATTAGCTTGACGATCTCTATCTAGACATCTGTGACCATCATATGTTTCTTGTTCATACAGAATATCAGCTTCTGGGCACATATACTCAACTGGATCTTTAAATTCATACCCCAAGTACTGCTCATTCAGCTCTTGCTCATCCCTATCAAGCACTGGTAAATATTCAGAATCTTCCTCATAACCCAAGTTCTCCAATTCATCATGAACAAGAACATCAAATCCAGGGGAATGAGGGGATGATTCCCACCGCTCCTCAGGCTCTATGTGACTATTTACTTGCTCCTCTGAGCTCTGCTCAGTACATAAAAGAGATACATTATGAACAAAGCCATCATCTGGAAACGAAGAGTCTGACCTACTCACTGCAGCTTCTTTATATTCTAAAGCAGATATCTCTGGGCAATCACCTGGCCTCTTAACATTTTTGGGTAATTGTAGCTGATGATCTTCCTTAGCCTGAAATTTAAAATCAGACAAATTCTTTGGAGCAGTTAAAGATCGGTCAGTTGGTGTTGATGCTACATCTGTTCTATTTCCTGATGATGTTTTATTTTCTAGGTTGAGTGCATCAGTCCTTCCATTGTCATTCTTCACAGGTTTTACAGTAAAAATGCTATCATCAGGCCCATGCAAAAATGAGCATCTGTCACCTTTGTTGCAAAATCCATTGAAGAAAAAATAACAAGGAACCATCGTCTTGTTTGCAGGTAATGAAGTTTGCGTAGGTTCAGATGGCACTGGCACTCCAGTATGCCCATCCAATGGCTGAAGAAAATGATAAAAATTAGTTGAAAGTGATAAGAGGTAGCAAGTGAGCAGACAGGCAGATTACTGTTAAACAAGAGAAAATAAAACAAAATGGATATCAAATACAAAGGGAGTGGGGAGTGTGAAAGAGATAACAGTAACAACAGATTTTCACTGTATATTAATAATGCAGTAAATTCAATGTGCCTGTTCATACGTTTGATATTTTTAATCATCAAATCTATTCAACCAACTAAAATCAATTTTCCTAAGAAAGGAACCCAAATAAGAAAGTCAACTATGAGGTAAAAACAGCCGCAAATAATTTAACAAAACAAGAGACAAATTATGCAAGACACTCTTTTATCCCATTCTCAGGTGGACAATGGATATAATTTAAGACGTGTAGAAAATACAACCCATTATTCTAAACATGGAGACGATAATATGATCTGGTAGCTGTCAATTTGATATTTTAGAAAACACCACAGAGGTGTGTGTACAAATGACCAAAAGTTTTATATTGTTCTGCAGACAATAATGTACATATACAATGACATATAACACAATATGTGCACAATTTTGCATCATCACAAGCTATTTAAAGAGCAAAACAAGAGACAAATTAAGCAAGACACTGTACATCCCATACTCAGGTGGACTATAGGTATAAATCAAGACATTAGAAAACACAACCCAATCTCATAAACACAAAGGCATTCAAATTTAAATATGATATTTTAAAAAACATTACAAAAGGACCTGAAAAATTAATATTTTTCTGTCATATCTTGCATGAGAGCAACCACAATGTTTGAGCTGGCTCGTTACAAGCTAGCTTCAGCCATGTAACAATGCTGGCATTTATAATGGTTTAACATGAACATATCCTTTATTCAGGATATATTTAAGAAATAGTCAATAGGTTTCAGCAACCGTAATCTTAAAACAATTTCGCTACAGAAACAACTATTCAACCACATAAGTGACAAGACTAAAGAATATCACAGTTTCAGTCAGGCATTCCACTCCACATAAGCAAGAAATTGAAGAGCAAACGAAACGTGAAAATGCGAGCCTTCAATTAACGACAAGCGAGTCAAAAACAAAGAACTCACAGGGTGTCTAAAAGCACACGTTGGATTAAGGCATTGCCCAGATACCCAGTACCAGCAATCCCTAGGGTTAAGCCTCGCAATCTCATTATGCCGATACTCACATTCAGCCCCCTGAAAAACAAAGCGCGAAATGCATCAAATCTAAACATAAAAACAACAGCAATTACCAAAAGAAAAGTCACATAAAGTCATAAACTCCAGAACTCCAAGCATTGTTTAATCGATGCAATGGAAAACACGGAAACGGAATGCAATTGGAAACGGAAACAAAAGCTAGGTTTACGTCTATCGAAGATACGAAACGGCATTACGAAACGACGAGCGGAGGAAGAGAGGGAATCACAAAGAGACGCAGCGGAGGAGAAAATAGGGATATTGAAGGAAGGGAAAGGAAGAAAGAGAACCTTCTTGCAAGTGAGGGGAGAGGCCAAGAAATAAACACAATCGGTGTGGCGCTTCAGCGAATCTTCGTCCATATTGGGAGACTGAAAAGGGATTTTTTGGAAGAAGAAGGGATCAAGATTCCATCCACGTTCCAATTTCACTTTCACATTAGCGCTCCACGTTAATGAGATTATGTGAATGTGACGATGGATGGCAATGGCATCCGGAAACAAAACGATTTCTTTATTTCACTGTGGGCAAACCAGCCAGGAAAGTAGTTAGTTGGGCTTCAAAGCTTGGGGCTCAAATTGGGCCCATGATCCAAATCGCATCAAAAGGGAATGGGGGGAGGGGGGCTCGTCTCGCAACCCCCGTCCCGTTTGCTCTTTTTACTCCAACTTTTGTTTGTAATTTTTTTATTCCACAAATACCTATCGATAGAAACACATTTTTGTTATGTATTGTTCATAATGGAAGCACATTTCTGTTATGTTATAGGAGTGCGCCCAGGATACATAACAGAAACACATTTCAGTTATGTATTGTTCATAACATTTCAGTTATGTGTCCTAGGCGCACCTCTCTAACATGACAGAAGCTCATTTTCATTATGTATGTATCCTAAATAGATAATAAAAACATGTTTCTGTTGTGCATTTGGAAATTAATAATTCTTATTTATTAAATTCATTTATGTTTTTGAGGTACAGCTTCTAATGGTTCACTGAAGTGTGAGAAGGGTACATTTGAATCGATGCGATCTGGACCCTTAATTTATTATGTACAATTTGGACCGTTTCTTTTTTTGAAGTACAGGACATCGCATTTAATGATTCTCTAACAAATGAATAGGGCATGCATTTGAATTAGTGCGATTTGAACCCTTGATTCAGTTGGTGCAATTTGGACTATTTCTTTTTTTGATGCATAGGACATCGCTTTGAATGATTCTCTGACATGTGAATGGGGCACACATTTGAATCAGTTCAATCTGGACCATTAATTTAGTCGGTGCAATCTAGACCATTTTTTTTTTATGATGCATAGGACAAAGACTTTAATGATTCTCTAATGCATAAGCAGTATCTGCACTAATATAAAAGAGATGTGTGCTCTAAAGCACTTACCATTTGATAGCCATCTTCATTCCATATTATGTCTTCTCCATAAAAGATGGACGGATTTCCTGCTATGGTGTATTACTGTGGTCAAATGGCAACAACATCTGAAGGGGTCTTGTTTCAATGTCTTCATGATCCTACTTTTCTTAGGGTCACTGAGGACATGACGATTGCTACTTTTAAGAAAAAAATCACGATGTGATCGGAAGCAACAGAAAAAATACTTGATATTCATTATCATCAACTTATATCTTTAGGGGATGGCTGTGTTCATTACAAGTCTATGGACATTAAACATAATAAGGATGTGGCAAGGATGTTGTCCATCTTTGCCCAATTTCCTAAACTTGTGCTGATTGAGTTGTACGCTACGTTAGGTAGATCTCTTGAAGAGATCCTTTCTCGTCTATGTCGACCACGAACTACTAAAGAGATCATCGCGTGCTTGTGTGAACCTAAGGCGTCAACTAGCTCCAATGACCAAGCAACCATTAGTTTGAGCGAACCATAATGATGCAAGTTGTTTACTGTTATTTGTATTTGTATCGAATCTATGTAAAAGTGGCTTTATTATATCAAATAATATTATTTACGTTGCGTTTGTTTGTTTTTATTTGTATCGTGTGCTATAATTGTAACAATGTAATACTAACAACACAATAAATGTAACATATATAAAATCACAAATGTTTATAAAATCTAAAAATATATATAATAAGATTCGTACATACGATATAAAGCAATAAAAAAAATATCAAACAATAATAAACAAAAATAAAAAGTCAATCATCGGAAGTGGTCATCTTCCTCCTCCTCCTCCTCCTCTGATAGGTGCACCTAGATGTCATGCCTGACTAAGCAATGGCCAATGCCTCCCTCAACATGTTATCACCATTCGTGCCATCAGGTACCACCCCTAGCCGCAGCATGCACTCCATAATGCCAGCTAAGGCTGGAAATGAGTCGAGGCGAGCCGAGTTGAACCAAGCTCGACTTGACTCATTAAGAATTGACTTGGCTCGAAACTCAACTCGATTCAAGCTTGTAGACAAGTCAGTTCAGCCCATTAGCTCAATTCGATTCAAAATTATAATTATTTTACATATTTTTATTTATTTATTTATTTCATACAAAAATAAAATTAATATGGAATTAATTAAAAAATTAATTATATGAATTTAATAATATAAAATATATTAGAGCTGGTTCATGAACCAATTGAGTTGAACTATATATAGCTCAAGTTTAGCTCGTTTATTCAATGAGTTAAATTTTTAACTCAAGTTCAGCTCATTTGATTTATAAACCAAGTTCAACAAGCCAATTGTTGAATTGAATCTTGAACTATATTCGAGTTAGTTCAATTCATTGATAGCCCTAATGCCAGCAACTCTTTCCCACTATGCCTACAAAAAAGAAATGTAAACTTTCACCAAAAAATGTGTCATTGTCATCGAAAAAACACAATATAAAGATATGGATGTTTACCTCACACGAATGGGGGTTGCTGGACGAAGACTTCGTCACAGGTTGATTATGCATAGGCTGCTGTAGCACAAGAACTTGTAGAGGGCCTCACGAAGGATCTCCCTCCACTAGAGGAATCTGAAAATGATGAGAAACGTAGTGGAACCACTCTAAGTAGCCATTAGTAAATGTCCATGGAGCCTTATACGGCACAACAACTCCTTTGTTTAGCGAGTGTGCCTACTAGCCCTCCCAGTCATCAAATTGGCTGGTAAACGATGGGTATTAAACAGGCAGGGGGTGAGGGATCTCCTAGATATACCCAAACTGCTTGAACACCCTTTCCGGTAGATGGGTGCGCATATGGGTACTATATCTGATGAAACTGAAGTAGAATGATATTGCCTCCAATGACTAGACAACCCGATGTGCGTCATACGACACCCAAATGATGTCGTCCAATTGTAGTTGGTCCAATGCTTGCCTGGTCCCCAGCGTTAAGCCTATGCCTCTCGTGGGCTTCCATCGACAGAGATGTGAAAGCTGTTCTAAATAACCAATGGTCGACTCAGTGGGGAAGTGCTCATAGATCCACGCCTATAATTGACAATTAATATATTGAATTACATGAACAAAATAAACCCTAAACACATATCTACAAAAAAAAAAATCGTACATGACCAAGCTTATGTATCCTCCAAATTGCGCTATAGATCGGAGGTTGGCAACACTAAGTTGATCGTACAAGATGTAACAGATAGGCTCGAGCAGCAAATGTGGTATACCTAGCTGCTTGGTGTGCAACGTATGTCTCCCTCAACCACGATAAGGTCACGCTAGCTTCTCTCACGGTTGCAGCAAATGCATCAGCAAAGGTCATACCTAGCTCGCTCATCAACAACCCCACGACATCCTCACGCGTATAATACGCGTGTTCTCAGACCTTGCCTGTAATAGGCAAGTGTAGGAGAGATGACACATCATCTAAAGTAATGGTCATCTCCCTTACTGATAGGTGGGAGGAGCTTGTGTCCTTGTGTTACCGCTTAACAAAGGCACATATAAGGCCTCTGTTGGCAACAATATAGTGTGCCTGTATAAGAAGGGTGAGTCCTGAACTCCGCACAATTTCTGTGACCTACACGTGCGAGGGCATCGGCAACATCTTGCCCCTATGGCTAATCAGCCTCAGCTTAGGACGAGGCTGTCCTAGCCATATATGTCCAACAACATGGTCCTTATAGGACCTAAGCAAGGACAAGTCTGTAGGACCTCCTGCAAATGGAGGTCCAATAATGTGCTCGCCCAGCTCAACTAGAGGCACCTATGCCTCTGCCTTTGTACATCAATCTCTACCTCAGGTACGTCAACATGTACCTCCTTTTGTTGTTGTTGCCGCTTAGACGCTTCAACCTATTTAGCTTGATGTGTCGATGCAGTCGGCCATAGGCATCTAGAAGTGCTTAGCTCATCATCCAATGGAGGGTCTTGTCCAGGACGATGGGTACCAAACTTCATGCATGGCATAATGAATCTGAAACAGTAATAATAATTTAACAATTAGGAAAAAATTAATAATCAAATATAATCAATATTATTATAGAATTATTCTAAAACAATATTACTTAAAATTAATTAATTATTAAAAAACAAAAAATAAATTACATATTACATAAATACTTTAAAAGACAAAAAATAATTAAAAATAAATAATTCAAATCAAATAAATAATTAAAGGATAAAAATTTTTCAAAGTAAAAAATACATAACAGAATCGTGATTCCGTTAAATCTATAACTTACAAAAAAAACACAAGAAAATACTCACTAGCGAGGAAGGCAAAGGTAAACGCTCCAACGAGATGAACCTCCAAAAGCTTTGTCGTGCTCTAGCGAGAACAATGGCGAGGGTAGGGGCTGGGGGTTAAGGGAGCGCAGGAAAATGAGAGAAGGGTGGGGAGGAAAGGGGAAGAGGTTTGCCCGAGGAGGGAGAAGGAGAGGGGGTGGGAAGTTTTAAAAGTGTTGGGGGAGGGGGAGGGGGAGGGATATTTAAGTAAAATTACTAGTTTTTTAAAAAGAAAGGGGTGAAAAAGTGAAAATGCGTGTGAGAATAGCAGTATCCAAAAAGGAGTGTGAATGTGATTTCTACTTTATCATAGCTATTGTTTGGCTAATGAGGGAGTTTGTAGTTGAAAAATTTTGGACTCAGTTGCCGAATGTAAGTTATGAACATCTTCAAATTTTTTACACCTTATGAAGTGATTTTGTACATGTCTGAAAATGATGATGTTGTGTTGCTAGCAAACAATTAAAGTAGGAAATTTATGCTCTATAATCAGAGAGATAATAAAATAGACCGCACTGAAGTTGCAGTTGCACATAATCTTGCTTAAAAATAACTGTTAGTATTCTATGGTTGTGTGAAATTTTTGTTCTCTTCTTATCCTCTCTCTTTAGGTTTATTTGTCATATAGTAGCAGTTAAGTCTAGAAGTGATTTTATTATTTTTGATTTCAAGACATAAAAAAAATAAACATTCAAGTGGGGAAATAAAAAACTATTGAATTTGTTTCTTTTAGTTCATTCTAAAAAAAAGGTTGATTTTTTAAACTTGCTCATTTTAGCAGTTTTTTATGGTCGTAGTTAATTTATTGTTGTGAAGTTATCATTTAATTCAATTGTCAGGAAAAAAAAATTAATAGAAAAATAATTAAATTGTTGTGAAGTAACAAAGTTATGGAACAAACACAAAACTATGGAGATACTTATTAAGGTAGCCTAGTAGTAAGGAGTTTAGATAGTTTGTACAAAGTCTTAAGTTCAAATTTTGTTGCAGTCATTAATCATTATACATAAAAAAAATATATCAATTAATTAATTTTATTTTTAATAGAAAAATACTGTTTTGTTAGTATTATATGCAGATATTTGTAGAAGATAAAATTCAATTTATCTACATGATAACAAATAAGATGTATTACCAAATCGTACTTTATGATTTTTTGAAAAGCTACATAATCATAGAAATACATCAAGAGAGCCAACATGGTGTGCTATAATTTAAATAATAATGTCGTTTAAATACATGGTTAATGGTTCAATCTTCATGTTCGTGTGTATAGAAGAACTTCTGTTGAGAAAAGTTAATCTCTTAAATAATTTTTCATACATTGAGAAATTAATTTTTAACTCTCAATCAAAGGATATTTTGGATATTCGAAGAAGCAATATATCGGGAAAAAGTAATTTAGATAAACAAATTAAGATAAGATAAATGTTTCTTATTTGTGGTGAAAAAACAATTTTAAGAAGAGAGTTACTCTAAGAATAAGATTAGATGATAAAATAATTAATATAAATTGACCTTTTAGATTCAAAATTTGAAAATATCATAAAAAAAACAACAAATAGAGTGCGGTATATTAGAATGTCATTTTTCATTAACTTTACTCTAACTTTACAGATATAATGTGTCAAAATTTTAAATTTTAAATTCAAATTGGTTACAGTTACAATAATTTTAAATTTTCATTTAACTAAAAAAGATAGATATTTTAATTTGATAAAATATTTCAAGATTTAACATTAAATTAAAATTAAATCAATAGTATTTAAAAATAATAAAAAATTAGAAACTAAATTAAATATTCAAAGTAAGAAAAGTGACGTAATTTAATAAAAAAATAACTCCAAAAGATCCTGCAATTCAGAAATGAAAATTCATTTATAATATAAGAACGAATTAGCATCTCTAATTTTTATTATGATATCTAATTCCCCATTCTTATTTAATATCATAACAAAACGAATGTTTTAGGGTTTTATGAGTTTGCCAGAGCTCAAGAAACTTAATCCAATGAAAAATAAATAAATAAATTTGGGTTTTCTTCAAAAATTCAATAACAACTTTCTTGAAAATGTCTTAATTACACTAACGTACAAAACGTTGAGTTTTTCTATTAGGCAAAACTCCCCCCGTTCCCCGTTGAACCATCCTCTCGTTCAAAAAATTATGGTATAACTTTGTTTCAGAACTTTTTCAAACATTTCATTTTAAAAACTTTTCTAAGCAAAACACCGCAAACTATTTTTTTTTTCTTCTAGATTTCACCTTTTATTTTCCAAAAAAATAAAGAATAATTATAATCTATAATTTTAAAAAATGCCCTAAACCTTTCAGGGTGCTATAGTTTACTCTTTAAGAAAATGTTAGAAAATAGGGTGGGAGAAGTAAATTTACCCCCACAGATGCCCTTTATTGACATCCATGCTAGACAACCGCATGATTAAGTATCCACAAAATTTTGAAAATACAATACACAATAATTCTCTATGCTCTGTAATTCTAGATTTATTTCATGTTCGAATTTTCAAACGCAGCCAGCTGTTATTCTTCAGAAAACCATTTCAGTACATGAAATCTGCAGCGACAAGTGCTTGGCATGCTAGCTTCAGATGCAAGAAACCTAAATTTCTCAGAATTTGTAAACCATTTGTTCAGTGTATCCAACCTCTTTTAGGATGCCAGAAACCTGTAGCAAATCAACAATAAAGTGCGCATCATTACAGGGATCCAGGAAATAAATCAGACAAACCACACAAATTAATTTCATACCTCGCCTTGTGTCCAGTCCTTGGCCTTTTCTCCAGATATTTGTTTCATCATCCCAGGGGGTCCACACACCTGAAATGCAGGTGATAATAAAGGTTGGGAATTAACTACAGAACTTTTGTATTAATAATGTAACAACCTTACCGGCAAAAACTGAAACATTAGCATAAAATAATATGAAAGGCAGAAAGTTTTGGCATAAGCCTTACGATACAGATCAAGATTATTTGCACTAGCCTTCAGATGTTCTAGAGTCCATTCATTTTAAAATAGAATAGAATTGATTTTGAACTGTTGAATGTAATCGAGATTTGTGCCCAAATTAATCTCAGCCACAAATTTTACATTGGAACGCATGCATAGTATGGGAAATTGATTACTAGTGTAAAAGTAAAACAAACATGCCCTTTGTAGAATAATGGTGTAGTGCAATAATTTGGCATGGAAAGTGCTCTAAATGTATTAAGAAGTTTCAACTATAAAGCATCTACCAAATTCTGAATTCAATTGCTCAAGAGCCATGAACCAAGTAGCACCGGGACTATTTGATCCTGGGTTCAAATGCCAGTGTTGCCCCACTTTAGTTTACTCTCCTCCTGACTTCAGGACATGGACCTCCTTTGTCCAACAACCCACCCCCCCCAAAAAAAAAAAGAAAAAAAAGAAAAAAAGATTCTGAATACAACATGTCTCCAGGGAAGCTATTCAATTCATATGTACTAGCACAGTTGCTTCTGATTAAATGCAGCTATCCCGGTTAACATTGTGTAGCAGTAGCCACAACATGTTCTGGAAGTGCCTTACTAATCTATATGGGTGATTTCAGCCATCTGACAACATGGATAATTATTGTTCTCAAAAGAGAAAAACATCCTTTAATTTCCCCAAATGTTCAAATTATTTAAGTACATCAGTAGGACAATATTAGAGGAGTTCCATTAATGCTATGTAGGTTTTACTTGAAAAGGCAAAACTCACAAGTATAAGAGTATCATCACTAGGACAGGGTAAGCCTTTCACAACCATATCCTTTGATATGTAACCTGCACCTCCTCTCCAATTTTTTGTTGGATTATCTACAGTGTAGAATATCTGCAAATTTGTCAAAAAAAGTTTCCATTTAATTTGTTCATAATATTGGTTAATAATATTATCTTTGCTAAACAAGATTTTTACCTTTAAGTTTGGGTAGCTTGTTGCTAGAATGTCAAGCTTTTGTTTAAGCAGTATGTCATCGGGGGAGACATTAGCATAAAGTAATGATATCTGTACATGTTAACGGCCATTATCAGCTGTAATATTCTTATGTTTGTCAGAAATTAAATAAATTAAAAAAATTCAACATACTTGATATGCACAATAAACAAAATGACAGTACATATCCAGCAATACGAATTAAGCTGCCCAAACAGTTTTAATAAATTAAAACAAGAACTGTTCATACTTTACTATTTGATAACATAATAAAGAGAAGAGTAGAGAAAGACAAACTATATATCTTGGGGGAATGCAAAGCAGAGGTTTACCACCTACCTGAGTTTTGTCATCAGGATTCTTCAATATAGCTTCAATTACCTGAAGCATAGGAGTAATTCCTGTGCCACCAGCAATCTGAGTGATGCCAAAAAAAAAAAAAAAAGGAGAGAGCTCAAGCAAGTGTAGCATGGAAAGCAAAATGAGACTTAATGTATTCATAATTTCTTACCATTATATTTACATGAAATACAGTGATTAAAAAAAAGTGAGAGGCAATAACAAAGTACATTTCTCGTCTGTGTAGGGATCCAAACAAACTTTTGAGGAAAAGGAGTGCTAATTTCTTCCTTTTCCTTTTTCAAAGGCAAGGTGACTCTCCTGATTACAAAATAAGCTTAATTTATATATGCTGGAAATTATCTCTTATTTAGGAGTAGAATTTTTTTTTAGGAGCTGCATTCAGTATTGTCCATCTTAAGAATATATGTTATTGGAGTAATGGACAATTAAAATGATGATACTGAACATCATATCCCAGTATTGTCAATGGCTACTAGTGTGAATATGCTTACCATGCCAATATGCTTCTTCATATTAGGAGTATATCTGAGCTTTTCAATGGGCCTGAAAGACACAATGGGTTTCTTATAGAAAGTTTAAATATGAAAGTATTCTTCTGATCTTAAATTGTAATTGCAAATGACATACCCTTTCACTTCAACAACATCACCTGGTTTTAAGCTTGCAAAATGCTGGCTCATTTTCCCTTCAGGATACACCTGCAACAATTTGAAAAGTGGATCACCCAAGTGCCTCTTTAAAATGGTATGCTAGATGAGAAAAGTAATGCCCCATAATGGTGACACACCTTGATTAGCAAATCAAAATATCCCTTCGATTCTGGATCTGAAATGGGAGTATACCTGAAGATTCAGACACAAACACCCTTTTAAATTAACATCCATGAAATGTCAACAGTAAGCAAGAAATTATTAGTATCTCAAAAGTGATCTTGACAATGAGTGGAAATTTTTAGGGTCTTATTCTCTTATATGACCTTCCTAGGACCACACCTTCTCCCTCCACCAAATGTAAATAATAATAGTACTAATGGGTTTCTTTGAAGCTAGGGAGAGTAGATGCGTGCAGCCTTACTGCCACATGCGGAGAGGCTGTTATAAAACTATATTATAACTATTTAAATTTCTATTATTTCATACTAAAACTAACTTCATTTAACACCATTCAAACAAAACACATTGTTACAAAAATTATCTTTAGATGAAGAAACCAAACATAAAATTTATTCTTTTGAAATTTTTTTTTAATTATTTCTCCTCAAAAGTAACTCTATACTACTTATCCAAATAAACACAAAGATGTCATCAGAAAATTTTAGAAGATGAGATCTACAGAACCAACCTCCTAAAGAAATCTAGTACTACAGAGGGCTGGGCTTGCAGCCTTCAAGTTATAGAATCTTGTCTACTCTTACAAACTAAGAATGTAATTTTCTTACTCAAATAGTAAAATATTGTCTTCAAAAATCCCTGACCTGGTAATATGATATATAGTGCATACATGTTGCAGTTCTATTATCTATACTACATCAGCTAGTAAGAAAAAAATTGCTTTGTCATGCTTCTAAAGGTTAATGGAACCAAAACTTAACATGATGAGTATTACATTATTCAAAGACAAATAGTGTTCAAAGTTCAAACTTCCAATGAAAAGTTCCTGTGAGGTCAGAAATGTTACTCATTTCAAAGGGAACCAAAAAAAATTCACGAAGGACGGAGTAACATGATAAAGAAGAAGAGAAAAGGAAAATATAATCAAGAAACAGAAAATGTAATTGTCTATTAAGGTGGAAAATAAAGTAGATGGCGCCCTCCAATACCAAATTCATTTAATTTATTTATAGCTAAACAAATTTCTGAGGTCAACAAAATAAGTGGAAAAGAATGCACACCATCATACAAATGATTTTCGTAGACATTCATCAACAACAATGTAGGGTTAAGATGGACGTCAACAAACATTCTGAAAAGCTGTACTAATTAATCATACTAAGGCTATCAGTGGCAGACAGAAAAAATAAGTACAGCAAAAAAGCAAATGAAACCTACAATTTAAGAAATTAATATTTAATATAAAACAATCATGAAGGTTTTAGACTGAAGAGTGAAGACTGCCAGAAGGTTACATGATCAGGAGCCATAATAAAGAAAGATCTGGAGATGATGTATACTCATTGTATCAACAGGAAAACTTACGGACGTATGACAAATTTTGGTTTTCCTTCAGCATCTTGCCCCAATGGAGCCCTGCAGTTATACAGAAGCTTTGAGTCCACATTGTAGTGAAACAGAAAGAAAAATATATTATACTTATACCAATAGCAAAACCATATGAATTATTGACAATCCATCACACCTTGTAAGGATGCAAGAAGCAATATCCAAACCCAACTTCTGAGTGGGATCAAATGAAAACCTGGCATCAATCACAGAGGAAGAGACATAGTTATACAAATACAAGATAAAAGAAGTTAATGGCTTAATGCATTTGCACGCATGAAATTAAAATGAGAATATTGAGTACATTTTGCTATTTGAATATGTGCAACAGTGATGAATCCATGTCTTATATGATTTGGCATGCATTTGAGTAAACAGTAGAATTAAGCACTTTTCAATAAGAGCCTTGTCACATGAGAACTTACAGCTTATTTTGACAAGCTTCACCATGAAACTTACCAAAATAAGCTAAAAAGAGCTAAAAGAAAGGTCACAAGCCACTTTCATAAACTTAACCAAACACTTGCTTAAATGTTTGTTAGATAAGATAAGTTCAAATAAACTCCATAGAATCTCTTCCAAACGCCATGCTTGCTCTCTAAATTTCCAGCTTATGCTTCAGTTGTGGTGCTTATTATGATAAGCATTTCAATTCTCTTGACTACCATTTTTAACAAATTAATTGCTTGACAGGCATTTTTCACAAATAAATGGATTTGATATGAAACAAGGCTTCATTATTGATAGATAGAATATAAACACCACTAATATTATCTATTATTAATTATTAATCAGATAAGATGATTTAGATTTTAAAATTAAAGAGTCTGCGTGAAATTTAAGAATGGCTTAATTGCTTCTCTCATGGAAACTCATACCCAAACTTTTCTCCTAGAGAGCAAGAACATTGATTTAAGGATATACCGTGGTGAGATGGGGACTACAAAAATTCAGCTAACTAGAGCACCACTATAGCTCTAACACGCACCGACCCTTTTATTTTAGAATTGAGTATTGATTATTGTTAGGAACAGTATATAATGGGTTCACGTCCACAGAAGGGTAGGAGGCACACCACTTAGCTAGGTTTGTATGCAGGGTTAAAATGAAAGAAATACAAACTGACATTTCGCTCCATTTGAGTAATATCACTTGAACAACTCGTTGAAAGATGAGTCAACAAAGTTAAAGGAGAAAACCAAAGAAAAACAGCATCACGCGAATAGAGGCACAAATTCAACATGATATTTTAAACGTAAGCAAATTCATGATCTGTCGTACCTGAATAACTGGGTATTGTGACTAACCCTGGCAGTGTCCTGCAACTTAAACTCGACCCATTTATCCGGATTGAGTGCTGAAAAAGGAAAGTCCAGAATCTTCTTTGTGACGCATTCGAAGTGAAAGGAAATCACAAATCAAATGCCCAACCATACTCACCGATATTTTTACTTTCCTCTTGTTCCGTTTGTTGTGAATGAACCTGCAAACAGTCACCGTGACCACTCGATTTAAAACATTCTGTTAATGTTGATGTCCATATGACAAAATAATCGATTTAAAAACCTAGAATAATTTTTCAATTTAAAAAATAAAAATGGTAAATAGAATGAGAAAATGCGCGAGAAGGAGTGAATAGTTACAAGGTTGGGAGAGGAATGGTAGTAAAAGAGGGAGACTCCGCCGGAAATGGCGGCGATGGCAGTAAAGGGTAGGCGGAGATTAGTGTGAGAGGAGTTGGATTGGGCAGTGAATGGGATCGGAGTGGCCCTCGCAAACCTCCTCAAGATAGCAGCCATTTGGGTTCGGTTCAGGCACAGATTCCAGAAGCAGTCAGAGCCAGGGTTCAAGTTCAACTGTTCAAGTATACAGCCCCAACTCTCACATCACATTCCACGCCTCCTTCTAGATGCTGTCCAAATATTAAACGACCAGTCGTTGCCGTTGCTTCATAAACCCCTTTTTTTAAGACAAAAACAAGATTTTAACCCCTTTCATTTTTTGTTAATTTGACTTTTTCTGGTATACACAATTAAAAAAAAAAAAAAAAACAGTGCCTAGTTTAACACAGGAAAATCTCCCAGTTCAAAAATATTTATAAATAATTATATTTTTACCTCATAAAAAATAAGAAGTTAAACTTATAATCTGTTAAATAAAGTATTTATCTTATCTTGTTTCATTTTATTAATCCTTTGAGTTTGTGAATTTGACTTTTGATACATATATAACATTAAGAATTGGCCTCTTGCTTTTCACATTTAAATTATTGGATATATTTTAAAATCAGTTTAGATTTTAATCCTATATTTTTTTATTAATTAAGACATTGATCTTTTAAAAATTAATTTCTATATTTTGCCTAAATAAGGTATTAACATATAAGGTAGAGAAATAAAAATAAAAATATTGATATTTAAATAAAAAATTATAAAGACAACAACTTAAGTAAGGAAAAACTATAGAGACAAAAATCTTATTTAACTAATGCACTTTTTTTAGTTTAAATACGATTTTGACATTATGATACAGAGTGCTTCAATATAAGTATCATAGGGATGTGGGAGGTTGGGAAGAAAAGAGGAGGAGGTGCTCTAGGTCGTGGGTTATAAATTCGTTGGAGGAGGATAAATGTTTAAATCAGAACTGGATGTCGGGAAACTTATGGAGAAAAGTGGGGGAGGCTGTAACATTCCGGTACTAACGAGGGCGGAGAGTGATTATCGGTGTAAAAAAGATGAGACACAGACAAGGAGTGATTCTTGATAGACTTTCAGCAGGAGGGACACATAAATGAATTGAATACATACCGGAATAAGAAGGATCCAGAGACTGTGTAGGTATGAGACTGTACAGTTGAGGATAACTTAAAAGAATTAGTAAGTATTACCTATACCAACAAGATGCATTTACTTTTCGGTAACCTGTTATTTAAGAATTTTATAGTTACACTTGCTTGACTTGGAACAATTTTGGAATGAGTGACCTCTAGTGAAGTTTCCTAGGAAGTGTGTAAGTGAAGACAAAGCATGCAAAAAAGTCTTGTGTTGGTTTGTAGAGACAGTCTTCGATCTTGAAAACGGCCAGGCGTTACAAAGTGGTATCAGAGCAGGGCCTTTTTCCTAGTACGATGTGGTTTGAGGACGAACCAAGCGGAAGCTAGTGGGCATGTAACATCCCGGGTGCTGACGAGGACAAGGAGTAATTGTCAGTGTAGAAGAGATGAGGCATAGACAAAGAGCGGCTCCTGGCTAATAAGTACTACTTATACCAACAAGATGCATTTACTTTTCGATAGCCTATTACTTAAGAACTTTACAGTTAAGCGTACTTGACTTGGAGCAATTTTGGGATGGGTGATCTCGTGAGAAGTTTCCTAGAAAGTGTGTGAGTGAGAATAAAACACGCTGAAAAGTTTTGTGTTATTTTATAGAAATAATTTTCGATCTTGCTCGGTTATTTAATAATACAGAACATAAAGAAGTGCTGGTAGCTGATTTAGGGGAGTGGCAGGATGGGTCATGGGTGTGGAAGTGGAGATGGAGAAGGGCTTTATTCGAGTGGGAAAAGGAACTATTGGTGGAGTTGGAAGCTACGGTAGCAAGGACTGGGGTAAAAAAAGGAGTGCAAGATAGATGGGAGTGAAAGGCGGATAAATCTAGAGATTACTCTGTGCAGTCTGCATACAAGGAAATTATGTCCAAAAACAGGGAAGCTGCAAATGATTTCTTTACACATATGTGGGACACTTGTGCACCGACAAAGGTACAGATTTTTGTGTGGAAAGCTAGCCTGGAATCGAATATCGACTCTACAAAACCTTGCCTAAAGAAATGTAATAGAATATAATGATGGGATCTGCAAGAGATGTGGAAGAGAAGTTGAAAATGATTCATACTTGTTTTTTGAGTGTGAGATAGCGGTTAAAGTATGGCAGGCATGCTTGAAATGGTGGGGACTGTGTTCAACTATTCATAATGAGGTGCGGGCAAATTTTCTTCAATTCATGGGTTTGGTGGAGTGTGTTGGGAAGAACAAGATATATTGGCGGTCAATATGGCTTGCAGTGATTTGGACGTTGTGGTTGGCTAGAAATTCCATAGTCTTCAAAGACAAGAAGAAAGAAGAAGAGGAACTCATGGAAATAATCAAGATACATTCTTAGAGGTGGAATAATGCAAAGGGGGAGGGGGGGGTGGGCGGGGGGGTGAGCTATCCACTCTTAGGTTGGATCATGAATCCTAGATCATGTCTAGGTATTAAGTGAAGATTCGGGCGGCGTGGCTGGGGAGAAAGATTGAGCGCGGTGGGCGACTTGGTGGTTTTCAAGGGCGAAGTCTAGGCAATCTAAGAAAGGGAGCCTTGATCAAAACAGTTAACACTGGGGTGGAGGTTCAAGTAGTAGGGGCTTTGATTAAAATCGGGGAGTGAAATGAAGAATAATTGGAAAATGGGGAAGTGAAAAATGCAAGTGGAGGAACGACGAAAAGAATTGCAGGAATATTATGGAGGGACGGACTGTATTAATTCGAAGGGAAGCTTGTGGATATTCATGGGGTACAGTGATATCAGCAATGAAAGCAGATTAGGTAACAACGATCATGTGAGTAGGATGCTCTCTGGGGCTTATGTATTATTTGGAAATGGCAAGGGCGGGTAAAAGATAATCTCGTGATGGGTTTTCCAGCTTTTGGTTGATGGGGACGCGAGGGGTTTAATGTAAAGGAAGGGTACAGTAGAATAGTATTATTTGTTTTGGTGTGGGGGAGATATAAGCCTCATGTAAACTTTGACTATGTACTTTAACCTTGCACGCCTGGTTCCAAAATCTCTTAATAAAATTGTCTTTGCTTATAAAAAATATATATATATATGATTTTGACACTAAGAATATTTTTAATGGCTCTCATTTAAATAATTTACTTTGGCTTTTAAGTGCGTCCAAAATAGATTGTATTATGCCACATCACATTTAAGCAATTCACGTTTTTTTGCTTTTATTTGCACTTAATTTTGTTCCACCATTAAGCATGTGGTATGGAATTTAATTTACAAATTTATGTGCATGAAAAAATATTTATTAGGAGAGATTAATTTCTTAAATAAATTTTAGGACCTTGCGGGATTAGTTCTGGACTCCTGGCTTCATCAAAACAACAATAAATTAATTTTTTATTCATAAGCAACAATTCCATATGTAAAGGGCAGTGTTTACCATTTGAGGAAAAAATTAGTGAATATTCTTAAATATTATGCGACAATAAAAGACTCACTAAAAGAAAGTTGAAAACACAAGTTGAGTTCTTACATTAAATATGCTCTTAGTTTAGGCAACCCACTTGAGCAATGGAGTTGCTCTAATAGTTTTCATTCGTTTATGTTCCGGTTTCTATGAAAATAGAATTTTTTTTTAATAGCAGATTTATATTTTTATTTATTTAAGTTTCAATTCTCTTTAAGCGATACATTAGTAAATAAATTGTAACATAATTATTATAAAAAAAATAAAGAAAAATGTTTCAATAAATCAAATTTATGAAAACTAAAACTCAAATAAATTAAAAGAAATATTAAGAACATTGCCCTAACGATAAAGAACAATACCTTGTATTTTCGATGCAAGAATACAATTCAGATTTCTAATTCTCTTTTAGTGAGTTTTTTATTGTCACATAAAATTTAAGAACTCTCACTACTTTTCACTCCAATAGTAAAACTTAACTTAAATTCTTAACCTATTTTTAGTGAATCTAATTTCACTCACACAAAAAACCTCATTTTAGCTTAGAAAATTATTTTTTTAATGGTTAAACAACCTTAACTTGTATTGCTTATATAAACAACTTCTATAAAAATTCTATAAAAATTTATTTATTCTAATAATATTCTAAAATTGCTTAACTTTAAGAATCAATATAAGCAACTGGATTAAAGTTGCTCTAAGAGATCTTGTTCGACTCGAGCAGTGTCAGAATGATGAGTTTGGTTCATAATTATTACCCTGTCTAATATTGCACAAGGATACTTTTCTAAGTTGATTTGCTGGGATATAAATCATATAATGACCCATTAGACAGTGTTTCGGCCATGACCACTTGGAAATCTTTTCAGCCTTGACTATCCTTGTACACGTTCTTTTCGTAAAGGAGAGTGGTAGATCCTTCATCCTAGTTGCTAGAAGCTTCAAATAGAATTCTGATTATTCAAAACAATAATCAAATGTCCAAGCTCAAATCAGTTGGCATGGCAAGTCTTAGGTTGTCGCACGCACCCAACACAAAAGTGAAAATCACATGCCATCAGTTGGATCTTGATCTTGATGGACAATGAAGCTGAAAGAACTGTACATTTGTCATGGTAAAATTAACGGTAACATTTAATTACAACTATAAGATTAAAATTAGCTGTTCATGTTGCACATTTAATTATAAATCTTACTATATTTTTTTTCTGTTTTCAATTATAGATCACGTGAGATTTATAACTAAATATACAATTTGTCAATTTTAATTTAATGATTATTGTGAAAAATAAAAATATTTGATTACAATCATTAAATTAAAATTAATAATTGAGATTGCGCATTTAATTCTGATTCATACCTGATTTTTCTTTCCTTTTAATTAAAGATCTAAGTAAGATTTATAATATACAATTTGAAGCATTAATTTTAATTTAATAGTTATAATTAAATGTTCTCGTTTCTTACAAAATACAACACAAATATATATATATATATATATATATATATATATATATATATATATATATATATATATATATTATGAATAAGGACATATATTAGACAAAATTGTAAGCTTATAATTAGTAATGGGAAGTGGGGACAACCATTGAGCATAGGACAAATAATTCTTCCGTTTTATAAGTTGAAAATAACCAAAAGCTCCTTGAGGAAAAATTATCAGGTGATCCATCACTGTCATGATTACAATTAAACTCCATATGACACGTAATCAAGTATATTAATTTTTTCTTAAAAATTGAAAAACTTAAATATATGTCACATAAAGATTAGTGAAAACTATATACACGTGTGATTCGAGACTACCTAATAATTTCTCACTTCGCTGGTGCATATGGAACAGACTAAGGAGGATTGGCACATAAACTAGGGGTGTTCGTCGGTTCGGATCAACTCGATCAACTAGACGATCCAAACCGAACCAATTTAATTGGTTCAGATTTTTCAAGTCAATTGGGTCCAACCCAAACCAAACTGATGAAATCTGAGAATGATTGGTTCAGGCATCGGGTTTGGGCTTGCAAACTCGATGAACTCAAACCAAACTGAAAAGGTGATCCAACTTACTATTTTTCTTATTTTTTTTACTATTACTTAATTAGTGTAAGCCAATTACTACAAAATATGTTGTTTAAACTCTTTTAATGACAAGATTATTGTTAATTTTTGTTCAAAACCATGAATTTTTTATTTTTTTCAAAAACAATTTTTTGCAATTTTTTATAAGATGGACCCAATAGACCCAAACTAAATCAACCCGTTCTTGATCGGGTTGATTTGGTTCGGGTTGAGTGAAAAAAAATAGAGAAATCCAAACTAAACCGAACCAATAAAAAATGATTGGTTTGAATTTTTCTTCCTCTTAAATCCGAACCAAACCGACCTGTGAACACTTCTAGCATGAACTTGATACGCTTCAGGTTTTATCAAACACTGGACACCAAGCACGCGCGTCAAGCATTCATTGCTTTCCGTGCCATTGTAGAAAGAAACAAATAATACCTAATAATTCAGTACGACAAATAAGCTCTAATGACACGTCACATGTAGTGGAAGATTACAAGTGATAGTAGCAGTTTTCATGGATCGACCAATATATCGCATTCACTAATCTTCTGAACGGTTTACAATGGACTAGCCTTGGAACTTGGAGAAAATTAATAATTAATATAATACAAATAATAAAAGTAGACAATTATGCAACCACTAAAAGACAAGGATGATCACTATGTTGATTCCACCAAACTCTCACTGGGGAACCTTAAATTTGACACTGGCAGAGTTGGAGGGTCGTGTTGTTACTTGTTAGTTACCTACCTTTCTACATTTTACATGCCATTAATTACTATATAAAAATAAAACCTTATACTTTAATATATAAGATCCATTGTGGTTATTTGAAATATTGTCCTTTATTCGGAGATCCTGTTTTGGGGAATCTGGCATAGAAAACAATGTCAGCTTGTGCTCTTGCAGATTTGGCTTTAAAATCAGCTCAAGGTTCGCCAAACACTGAAACCATGAATGCCCCGGCTACAGGGTCCTGGAGGTTAGTGATGTGACTCTGACTAAACTTTTATGTGCACTTGTCAACTTATTATTGATGATGATGATAACTAGGTGGAAAGAAGAACACCTATAAATAGATGTTTATAATTCAGAGGAGGAAAAAATTCCATTGAAACTTGGATGTTAGAGATGCTAGAAAGGGGCATATTGATGTCTGTGCAGACACTAAATCACCCTCCATTTCTGACTGGTGATACCTTTAGAAAGAGGACTCAGACTCGATGCAAAGCGAGATCAAATTCAAGTACTGCTTTACAGTTATCTTCTGATGAGAGTGGAAACTATGCAGAACGAGGTACTTCCCTTAAGAGACGTCAAAGCTCTGGTTCCCTGCTAAGCCAACCAAATACTGTTGGTATTATAGGAGGGGTATCAGTTCTATCAACTCTGATTTTCTTGGAAAAGCTTGCTTGCTGGGGCTCAAGAAATGGTAAAGAATGCCCACCTTTTGTTGTTTCCAGTGATCCTGTGTTGAGCAAAGTGCTTTCATTACGTGGTCCCCTCCCTTCTGCAAGGAGAAGAATTGATCATATCAAATTGAATCAGGACCTGGTGATTGAGAACTTGCGGAGCAAGAGGGACTTTCTTCAGCAGTCTGGAGCACGTTGTTTGGCTATGCCTTGTCATCTCTCACATGCGTGGCACCGTGAAATTTCTGAGGATAGTTCCCTACCCTTTCTTCATGTTGGTGATTGTGTGGCCATGGAACTCAAGAACACCAAGTTGAAACCAATTCACGCTGCAGTTACTGTGAGGATTGGACTGCTGACTGCCGATTCAATTTTTGTAGCTAGTTATTACCAGGAGAAGCTTCAAAGTCAGGTATTCATGATGTTTCATGTTAGTAATAACAAGTAATCCAAACACTTTGCAAGTTCAATAGTATTGGTAGCTTTCAGTAATTTTGTTGGTGTACCAGATTGAGTTTTGCTTTTTTGTGTATATGGGGGTAAAATTCATCTGCAGGGATTTGAAGTAGTGTTGCTAGACAAAGCAACTGAGGAGCATGTATTGGTTCCTGCAATGGAGGCATTGCACAGAAAGGACATCGAAGGGGCAAGGAATTTATTGAGAATTGCAATCCATGTTCTTTTGGTCAGGGCAGTGAACGTGGTGCTTCTGGCATCTGATGATTTGCTGGGGGTTCTCCCTCACAATGATCCTCTTCTGAGGAAATGTATAGACCCCATGGATGCGTTGGCCAGGTCAACTATATATTGGGCAGAAACAACAGCAAAGGTACACAAGAAATTCTAGATCTCCTTTCTTCTAAAAGCCTGGCATAATGATTGGAGTATTTCTGTAATAAAAAGAAAAGTATGGCTTCATGTAGATAGAATTTCTCCTTTGCCACAGCACCTTTCTTTGATATATATAGAAGAATAAAAAGAGAAACTGCCGTGTAGTTTGGTGTGGAAATTGGTTTTACTTCATTTGTGAGAATAACATTGATAACTTGATAGTTGTAGCTTGTCTGCAGTGCCTTTGTTGATTATGTTGCAGGTTTTGGCGTGCCTTAGTATGCACTAAAACTCTCTTGGTAGCTCGTTAGCAACTATTTGAGTTTGATTTGTCATGAAATCACTGCATGTGACGGAGGATACCTATTCTATGTTTCTTAGATATAGCAGGATAATACATTCAGAAATAATTTGTCATTTGCCAATCACGAGAAAGCTACAAAATGTTTAAATGTAATGCATAAAGGAACATCCAAAAAAGGTCCCACACTGTCCTTGCATAAAGAATCCTACCGATCAAGCAAAGAAATCACATGGCCTATGATAGGCCTAGTAAGTTAGGTACTAGAAGAGTGCATCACTACCCCCAAAAACTCTGGTAACACAAGATTAAGATCAGTTACAAGGTAAACAAAGAAACAGCATGAAACCATAACAGAAAGCAGACGGTCTTGTATAATAATAAGTTCATTGATAATAAAGAATATGAGTTGTTCATCAACGAATCATGCAAAATCAAAAGTTGAGCTCTTCAATTCCAGGGGTGCAGAATCTTTAAAACAATTTGAAGGGAAAATTCCATCACCAGCACAGAACCCCTCTACATTATTGGAGATAAAAATAACATAATTTTTTTTTCCAAAGCTTCCTTGAAAAAGAATTTCAGCCACTCCTACAAATTTGTCATAGAACTGATAGGTTGCTTTGAATTGCATTCAACACCATTTACTACATTTTGATCTGAGAAGGCCCAAGAAGAAATAAGGTGATGGGCTATTGCAAAGGGTCCAGGAACAACTATTGGAGCTTGTTCATCAGCACTTTCCACGTTGAAATCTGCAGCCAAGCTTCGATTCTTTTCTATTCCTTTGCACATTTGCTCCACCTTTGCTGCTGCAGTTCTTTGGGCTTGCTTGTATTTAGCAAACGTCAATGCTTTTCTTACATCTTCTCTACTGTACCACTTAGCATCTAGATAAGCAAGTTGCAGAATCAGTTGTTGCAGATTCAATAAAATAAAATAAAATAAGCAAAAGAAACGGAGAATACAGTATGGGGAGGATGGAAATGCTTTAAGATGTTAAATCACTCCATAATTTATTTTTCATGAAAATTGCCAACATGTCCCACATGACCAAAATAGTCTTTTATAAGATTTAGGCAATCCTCCTTTCTTAACCTAGCTTTTGGGGTTACATAAGACTTGGACCGTTTCTATATGGTTGTAGAGCCTGAATTCAATCTTGACGTTGGGCCACCTATAAATGTTCAATCCTACAAACTTCACGCTCCAAATGTCCATTATTGGGCATGAGGAGCGTATGTTTAGAGGAATATGGACAAAATAGTCCTTATAAGACTTGGGTAATTCTTTCCCTTTATTTTCTTAAGACTTTATCTACTACTTTTGATTCTTCCGACTCTTTTTCAAGATTTCCACAAACAAAGAAAAGCTTAACAGTAAGTTCTGATTTATCATATACCATAATTTCTCATGATATCTGATCATTGTGATCAACAACTTTGCTGCATATCATATAGAAGCAAACACTATGCAAAAAAATAAAAATAAAAATCATCTGCATAAGTTCATAACTCAAAAGGAAAATACTTGTATATGCCATCTGTATGGATATGGTGCAGCTGAGATTTCAGCCACAAAAGTCTGACACCTGTACAATTGAGAATTCAGCCACTCCACAAGCATACACATGATATACCTAAGTCTGTCTCACAAATAGGTTTTTACAAGCTAAAACACCATTTTAACTCATGCATATAAATAAAGGGAAAATAACATAAAAAGAAAACATCAGGGCTAAATTGAATTAAATACAAGGGACGTCAATGTACCTTCTAGCTCGCTCTTGTCCACAGTTATATCAAGGGATTTTGCATATGCAAAGAACCCAACCATCAGCTGGCATGGAATGCTATTTGGTCCAACTAGAAACAAAAACAAAAGAAATTGTTTTATTAGTAGACCAAAAAGGGAGGAGAATAATTATAAATTTGATAAGAAAAGTAGTAAAATACTCATAGTTATGTTAATTAATCATTACATTAAACTATGTTTTACTATACTTAACTTCTGAAAGCTGCCTACATGTGAGAAAAATTAAGAGTTTCAAACATAAACTCTGATTTAAGTTACTTTGAACATTGCCAAACCACCATTGAACTACCAGCATTAGGTGGGTGAGCTTGTGCCATTGTCTATGCTTCAAACCAAAAGGGCACTTGCGTATACGAGTCAAGCTTAAGGTATATAATTATAAGCTTGATATTAAAAGCTCACAAATAGCCCCCTTACATATATGTGTGTGTCCATAAAAGTACGCATATATAGCGAGCAAGTAAGACATTATGTAACCAGAAACTATCATACTTAATAAGCAAATAGAAACTATGCAAGATCACTAAAGTTATCTTGACAATGAATAATGAAAAGAAAAGCAAAGTTTTTATTTCAATTATTTCTTCATTTTTAATCATAAATATGACTACTAAATATGAAATTAATCAAACTTAAAAGAAACTTCCAGGAGATATTTGATAAAAGGAAATAAATAATCATCATGAATAAGATAAATAAGCCGAGCTTAAACTGTATAGTATTAAACAAGCCGGTCTCAAGATCTAGATTTGGCTTGGTTAAATAAATGGGCCAAGCTTAAGTAACTTGTATTTTAGACAAGCGAAGCTTGAGCTTCAAATGCTCAGCCTCACTTAATCTGTTTACACCTCTAGTTAATACTATACAAGTAAAAACACATTCAAATAGCACAAATTACCAATAAGATTTTAAATCACGCAGTTATAAACTTAAAACCCGAAATGTTTCTAATAAGAACAACAGAGAAATAATAAAATTATAAAATCAGAGAGTTAAAGTAGCATTAGATGATGTAGCATAAGTTATACCGGGCCATGGCTGAGAACTGTGATATACAACTTCTCCCACTTCAATACCAGTCTCTTCCCATGTTTCTCTTCTTACAGCTTCCTCCAAGCTTTCTCCTGGCTAAATGCAACAAGAGGATACAAACTGATAAATTTTTTATATAGATGGAGAAAGGATCAAAACTAAAATAACTATGAAATAATCCCAGCCGAAAATGAATTCTTAAGCTAATGAAACCTGGCCTTACAGGCATTACTTTTCCTTCTAAGGAGAAGGTTGAACTTTTTACAAATCAAAACCTACAGAGTTTTTGTCTGTCAGCACCCACAATAGCTACCAATTAAAAAAACAAAAGGAAGTTCAAGAATTCCAGACCACATAAATGGGAGGCTTTTAGGAACACAAACAGAAAAATGTCCTTTTATAAAAAAATATATTGTACATAAATTCAAATGTGTGTCTTCTCTATTCAGTCAGTTAATGGTAGCTAACACGAATAAGCTATGCTGCTTCATGCTATAACAGAAAACCTTTTGAGTCCCTACAAAATGAAAAAGGTCTTAAAATTGTCAAGACATGCACCTCTGTGAAACCTGATAAGCAGGCGTACATCCGAGGTATAGGCATCGGTCGTTTAGCCAAAAGAACACAGTCATTCTCTCTATCAATTACGAGCATAATGACCACCTACATAAGATCATGTAACCAAAAAATACTTGAGCAAACACTTGATCATCCATTTATCAAATCAACACCTAGAACAGAAGACAACTAACCGGGTCAACACGTGGATATATCCTCTTTTTGCATGAATCATTTGAGCATTGCTTCCGTCTCCCAGCTTCCATTGGGACTGTTTTCTCTCCACAATGTCCACAAAATCGTGAAATATTATGCCATTCAAGCAGTGCCTTAGCCTGGCCAGGCCAAACCCAATAATTAAGAAGTTGCATTGACATTGCTCCACCAGTATCATGCATTAATTCACTATTATAATAATTTGATAACAGGCAAACAAATGGTGATAACTGTGGATTTGACTCCTCTAAGATAATTACACATTTTACAGTATAAAATGATTGATTAAAATGCAGAGTGATATTCACTGTCTCATTGATTAAGCTAATACGCATTTTAAAGAGTGATAGTCACCAATTAAAGTGATAATCTTGATCATTAAAATATAATCTAATAATTCAAATTTATAATTTTCACTTCTCAGAATATTAAGAGTTCTTACTTGATATGCTCCACACACACATATATATTTATGTATGTGAATATACGAATGTTAGAGAGTGTATTGTTAGCGCTTTGTAAAACTTTAGTATTTAAACACCAATGAATCTGATAGATTCGCAAGCTCTAACAAAAAGCCACTTGGATTGATCATGTTACAAAATTAACTTACATGACCGGCAATAGCCAAGTTTCCCATTGCTTGCAAATCCAACCAGTCGGTAGCCACCATGAGCGTTCGAAGCTCCACAAAACACAACCCCATGTTGTTGCTACCCAATTCAGGTACCTTAGCGGAAACATCGATAGCCCAGTAAACAGCGTCGTCCTCTGCACTCGAACTCAGATACACCAACGAGTCCACGCTCAGCCGGGCACCGGAATTCTCGAAAATACCCCTGAGATCGTCCAACCCGAGCCAACCCAGACACCAAATCGGCGGCGAGTCGCCGGTCCCTGCGGCGGACGAGGCTAACGGCCTCCCATTTCGGAACGGCAGCACCTTGAAGCTCGGGGAGGGAGAAGAATGAGTGTCGTTTAGACTAATTCGCGCGTTGAGGGCTTCAAGTGCTGCTGAGGGTGGAAGAGAGTCGCCGGAAATTGGGAATTTGGACCGCAGAGGGTTGCCGGCGAAGGCATGAGACTGCAAGTTTATGGACATGGTGATGGGGGAAACCTTGCTCTGTGAGAAAGCTCTTGTTAGAGACAACTGGGTTTGGTGGGAGACCCTGTTACGTAAGGGGAATTTTGCAAAGAGTGATGTCATATTCTGCTACGAATCTTCTTGTTATTTCATAAAGAAAGTATTAAAAAAAAAAGAGAGTAAATGTATTTAATGTTTTAAAAATATAACCTTAGAACGGAAATAGGAGGATCAGCAGACGTAGAAGGAGGATTTAGACTTGTTATTTTGCAAAGCATTGCATAGTGGGAGGAAGGAGGAGAAACTTAAAGCTCAACGTCTGCTTCCATGTGTTTTGAAAGGTCCAACAACTGGGAAGGGTCAATGGGGTGACCAAAAGAGGTTGGTAAGATGGTTTTTGGTCATTGAAGAGTGTCAATCATAATGACACGTGTCAATTCATTAGTTTCGGGTCCCATTTGACTTGGCTAAATTACAAACCATGAAATAATCAAAATAGAAAATGAAAATCCTTTTTTTTTTTTCACTCCTTTTTGTACTTTTCGAAGTATGTGAAGTTGTCAATATATACACTCGTAACGGTATGTTTTTGTACAAATCTTAATATTTTTATAAAAATAAAATAAAAAATAAATACGTTTAATAAAAAAATTAAAACTTACTGTAGATATATCAAATTTCTGTCACCCCTGTTTAACATTTTTTTATTGTAAGTTTTATTAAATAATTTAAGTTTATTTTTTAGTTAATAAAACCTTTATAAAATATATTTAATAATAAAAATGTGTTCAAAAAATATATTAAAAAAAGTATTATTAACATTTTTAAATAAAAATGATGCCGCATAACTGAAAAAAAAGTGTGGAGGAGATAAACTGATAAAGTAAGGAAAGGTAAGTGAGTTGATAACGAGACGATAATGTGAGCTTAAATTTCAAAAACGGCAATTCTTGCATTGCAAAACCCTGAACCTTTGAAGATAATTTGTAGTATCATTAAAATAAATATATGCTACATTACACTTACACCTGATTGGATCTTGTTTTCTACACACTTGTGTTCTAATTCTATTGACACATAGATAAAGCATAAGAAAATGTTAATTGACAAAAAATTATTACTGACAACATATATTTTGACACACTTTATTATTCAGTGAATCTCATGTGAATTTTAGGAAAATCCTTACGCCTTCTCTTTTTTATTTTTTAATTTTCTTGTGCCGGCCTAGAACTAAAGATTAATTTCTTAAAGTACAAATATCTATTTAAGAGACTGACATTTCTCAACAGATATTTTTTCATACACACGAATCTGAACATCAAACCCCTTACCACATGCTAAAAGAACATGGTTATCTATCAATCAAAATACACCAAATTGGTTAAAGCCTTCTCTTATAATCAAACTTCCACAAAATTCACTCTAAAAAAAAAAAAAGTATGAAAGTCTGTCTTGTCAACATTTTTTTTATGTGCTTTATACGCAAGAAGCTTTATCCAACTTTAAAACCTAAAATGACAACGTAAGGTGTCATGTAACTGCGGAAGAAGAAAACATAACAACAAATACCAGATAATCACAATTCCATGTATGATAGAAATATAATAATATAATTCAACCTATTTACGGCCATGATTTCGGACCATAAATTTTGATAATTGTTGAACCCAACCCAGGATCCTACACAACGTCCTCAGAATTTGGTTCTTTGTCACCGATGTAGCTTAATTCTTAAATCCATCAAAATCCCGATGTACACTGACAATGGCACATCATTAATTAGAAAAAGAAAACTATAACAATTAACAGAAAAAAAAAAGTAATAACGAATAAATCTATGAACTGATCACCATCAATCAGTGATCACATTTTCAAAATTCTGTCTGCAGGGAAGAATTCAATTTTCTAATCCAATTGATGAGAATTTTCAAGAGCACAGACTTCAACTCAGGTCCCCACTCTACTTGGCAAGTTGTGAGTAAGTGGTAAATCGTCAAGCCAATCACCATAAATTCGATTGATCTTCTTGGGTCCTTTCCACTTCAGTAAATACTTCTTACCCTCCTCTTCATTTGCTGGAGGTACACTTACTCTGTGGCTAGGAATTGCATCATTAGAAGAAACTGATGTAGCTCTTGGTAAGGTTGGAATGGTAGCTTTAGTTGAAATTGGAATGGCACCTACAATTTCTGCCTCAGTGCGTCCACCAGGAACTTGTAACTCTGATTTGCAAGACAAAAAATACTTAGGGAATAGGGATCAGAGAAGAAAAATGGGAACCAAACAATTTTAATTGTTGAAATTATCGCACTTCTCTAGTGTTCTTTTTGTTCACAATAAGCATATACAAGTTATCACATGATAATGAAAGTACATCCAATTTTTTTATGAGCCAGCCAGGCATCAAATTTCCAAGTCAACCATTAGCAGAAATCGTGGGGATGCTATAGGATGAACATAATATAAAATTGATCATTCAGACATGCACAAAGGTAATGTCTCGATCATATGATATATTTGAAAAACAGACCAAGACGCCATGTTATATTGTCCAATCACTTGGGTGATGGAATTGCTGGTCACACTTGGAAAATTCTCACAAATTACACCAAACTACTATAAACTTCAGTCAAGCAGCAAACGTGTACTTTGCAAAGTAAAAGTAGTTTTAACACCACACTATAGTAATAGTATTGTAATCCATTACAAAAATGGAGATGGTCAACCACTTAATTCTTGAAAAATCCAGGACATTTCTATCAGAGAAAAATTCCTGGCAACAGGGTTTATAGAAAATGCAGAATTTCATGCATATATGACATATTCCTAAGACAAAGACACAAAGTCATCACTAGATAAGTGATTAATTACTTCTAATCATACCAAATGCTCATACACAACAACCAGAACGAATTGCATTGAAGTACATAATTTGTATCTTGTTTAGGCAACAATCACTTTGCAGATTAGATCACTAACAAGCACAACAACATTACAGAAAATGACCTTCTAATAGAGCTCTGTTTGGATAAACTTCTCTATAAACACTTAGATGAGAAGAAAATAAGAAGGTAAAATGAATTGAGCTTCTTCTGCACTTAACTTCTATAGAAGTTATCTCATCTAACTTCTTCAAAAGCTGAGGTGCATAGAAGTTCAATTCATTTTACTGTCTTATTTTTTTATTCCTATAAGTGTTTGGGGAAAGATTATTCAAACGGGCCGCCTAAATCACAAAACTGAATTCATAAGATTGAACAGAACAAATCAAAACAAGGTAGAACCAAAACCAATAATCAAAAGGGGGAGTTTGTAGTACCTGCTTGGCCATGAGCAAAATGACAGTCATCCCCAAAGGGGCAGTGGCCTGTTGTCTCAAACTTGATACACAGTTTAGTCTTCCAATAAGTAGACTTCACATTACCCCGGGAAACAGTTAACCCCGTGTTCACAGCCCTGTTAGTTTCTAAATTATTAGAGCCATCACCATAGGACTTGGGGGATCCATTAGTTCCAATGCTTATAGCTGTGGTCTCCCTGAACCTCCCTGAATCATCCCTGAATTTGGCAGGGTCTTCATGAAGAAAACTACACTTATCACCATAGGGGCATTCCTCCCCATTGTAATACTTCTTGCACAGCTTCATCTTGTGTATGATTTTCTGGTCATCATCCCAATTTCCCGATGGTTGTTGCCGCTCCTCATTGCGCAACCCAACAAGCTCTTGCCAATTTGGTGGCGGCTGCCTCATGTCCTCAACCCCGTGTGCAAAGTTGCAGTTCTCACCGTTCCTACAAGCACCAACCCTGAACTTTGCACAAATGCGGGTCTTGAAGAAAATGTGGCTCGTTCCTTTGTTAACTGTGGGGTGCTGAATCATCCTTGGAGGGCATGTCATTGCATTATTGGAGTGGCTGCTATCACAGGTCCTTGCCCTTTTGAACGAAGGGGGTTGATCCTGTGGTGAATGTGGCTCCAATGATTCGTTGTTCATTGGGAATTGAAGCCTCACTTCAATGGCATCTGTGTCTGTGGAAAATGACGGCGGAGACATCATAAAGGATGGAATATGGTCAGAGAAACTCATGGCGAAATTTTGATCCAATTCTATCAAATTTAGATTCTTTTTTGATTTGATTCTTGGCGAACGGACTTAAAGAACCAATGGTGTGTTGAACGCCGATTGATAAACTGAATCAATACTTTATCAAATTGAAAACACTGATATTCAATCGAATGCAATGTGTAATCAAATGATCAATGCTGAACGGCTGAAAAAGGAAAAAGAGAAACTCTGGGGTGAGGGCGATTTCTGAGAGGGAGAAAGATCAAATCATGAAATTGGGAAGACCCAGATGAGAATGCTGGGAGAGAAACTAGATTGGCGATCAAAGTTTGAACCTTTTCAGGGGTTGATCACCGGTATTTTAAAAAAGAGCAAAGTAAAGGAAGGAAGGAATGTTGGGGAGGCAAATGCGAGGTTTAAGCCTTTTGCTGGCATGTGAAAGTCAAAACCCTAGCCGCCTATCGAACCGTGATTGACTGACCAACATCAAAAACAATAAACCCAACGAGGAAAAATAAAAAGGGTAGAAGAAAACAGACCGAATTCAAATTAATTCACATAGTATGGAGTATTTGTGTGATCTCGACTCGACTTTGATGAAAAAATCTCATTTTATTGGGTTGAGTTTTTTCTAATTTTTGAAAGCAGAGTCGACATCAAGTTCAAGGATCTAACTCTATGTCCTTTCTCTGCTACATACACGCACACACATCCATATATATATATATATATATATATACTAGTTTGTAAACTCATGCAAAGTAGGGAAAATTTATTCTGTGAAAATAATAAGTTATCCTTTTTATATATTATAATTCATTTTTAACTGTTGATATACATTGAAATATATAATAAACTATATAACGAATATGTATAAAGATATGATCTTTTTATAGAATTGAGTAGAAGATAATAAAAATAATTAAAGAGATAATTCAACTCTACCAAATTCATGAAATTGTTTTCACTAAATTCTAAATTTATTACATGTAATAATATTAAAGAATTATAACTAACTAAAAAGATTACCATCTCACTCATTTAATATATCAATAAATGGCACAAAGTCAACAAAATTAACAAAAATATTATCGAACTAACATGGTGTGACATGGTTGGTAGTTAATGTTGCTCCTTAAGCATATGATTAGAGATTTGATCCCTAGGTCCGTGTGTATGAAAAAAGATATGTTGGAAGAGGTTAGTCCCTTAAATAGCTCTTAATATCTCAAGAGATTAGTCATTAACTCTTGACTAGGAGATGCCTAGGGTTCATCGAAAAAACAAAAATATTGTCGACAATTATATTAAACTTATAGTTATGCTTAGTAGTCTTGAAGTTTGGTTAAGAGTAACCACTAATACATTTTCTATAGTATAATTTATTCCTTCTTAAGTGACTTCTTGAAACTGTTCAGAGTAATTGCTATTAATGATAGCATGAATCCTATCATACTAAAACTACAATATAAAAGTAATTAATTGTAATATTGGCAAAAAAAACTACTAAATAACTAATTATCAAAATATTCATAGCTTTTCATTAAGAAAATCTATTTCAATACTATTAATTTGACCATGTTTGTTAATTTCAAACATTATCCACAAATGAATCACACGAACTTTTATCTTTTAGTCTATTCTTCCAGGAACGATATCATTGATAAATGTAAATCTAAGAGATATAGTAATATATGAAATAAAATGATTATAAATAATAATTAATAACTTGTGAATTAATTGGTTATTTTATATATAGAAAGATGAAGCATAAAGAAGACTTATACTAAACCAAATAATTTATAAATCACCCTGCATTATGCTCATAAATCATAAAACGGGACCCTTTGTTTTATGATATCATTTACAGTGACGTAGTTATGTAGAGGCTATCTAAAAAAATAGAATTAGCGAGTTAAAGAACACTTATTTAAAGTGAGTAACATAGTTAAAGTAAAAGAAGAATGATCTCATAGAATAAAGTAAAAGTTTGACATAACTATAGTGATGTAGTTATGTAAAGTGACTTAAAAGTAAAAATGCAATAACAAAATGAACTTAAGGAAAAGAGGTTTGAAGTTTAAATGAAAACAATTAGACTTAAAACTGTAAAATGTACAATGAAATTTAAAGGAACTTTGAACTTAAACTAAATTTTAAATAAAAAGAAGAAAGGAAGTGGAGAAATAGAGAGCAAAAAGAATGGAGTTAAAGTAAAATTATTGAAATGTAAATGTGTAGAAAATAAGAGTAAAGAAAGGAAAATAAAGATGAAGAAGATAAACATATAAAGTAAATTGCAAGAATGTAAATTTGAAAGCAAAATAAATAATTGAAAATGTAAAGGTTTTGTTGAAAATAACTGGTTAAAAACATAAGCTCAACTCATTAAACTAGTAGTCATTGATGTGTTAGGCATGTTAAGTGTTACAAAGTGTTTGGCGTAAATGTTTTAACAACAAAAAATGAAATACAATGGTCTTATTTATAGATTTTCAACCCTAACAGTTGAATCCTATTATATAGACATATGTAAACAAACTTCATAAGATTTTGTCATTCGTCGCAATCCATGTGCTGAAGGTAATTGTTGTTAACTTTCTCTCGATTCGAACCCTTGCCTTGGAATTCTATTATTTATGACACTTAACTATTTTTAAAATTTCTATTGCTTGACTTCTTCGCTTTTAATCTCAAATCTTGACTCAAATTTTCAGTTGTGTTACCAACATATTTCAATGTAGCTTCAAACTTCAATTTGAAACATGGTCTTTGAGAAATTGAAATGGACTAGTCAAGTATATCTTCCAACACTTAAATTTTTTCTCAATTGACACCAACACTATTAAACATGATTTTGTTACAATGAATAAGATGGTTCTCAAATTTATTTTGACGTCTATGTTACTTCATTAGTAGAATCCAAGAAAAGTTGTACATAATACATAGTGTTCAATGTTCATGGAAAGTTCTCTAGGATTTGAGTATAGCATATTGGGGGTAGTTTGACCTAACCTAGCTTGAAAGTTAAACAACAAAGTAATCGAGTGCAATGTAGGGACTAGGAATACCGAAATAGCATAGGAGTTGAGGAACATTGTGGAATAAAGGTTGGAAATAGAAATAGTTGAAATTTGATAAGAATGATTAAAGGTAAAGTGATTCTTACCAACCTAAGGGGTGATCATGTGCCTTTCATGTTATAGGCCTACAAGATGAGTCTATGAGCTTCGTGATGTTAGGGGTGCCACATGCAAAGACTTTGATGCTCAAGTTAATAAGAGCTAAAGTCAGGACGTGAAAGGGGATTTAAATTGTACATGTTTTCTATTGTTTGGTATTAGTTATAGATCTTTCAAATGATATTGTGTAGGAGGAGATAAGGATTATATGTTATTGTTAACCGATTGGCAAGTGTACCAATTTTTGCAAGTAAACAGTAATGAATAGAGTATCATATCCCAATGGACTTGTGTAATACTAGGTTTTTACTCAATTGAATGGATTGTTCAATGGTGAATTTCTACGAACATGTAAAGTGCAATTTTTGATAAACAAGACAATAAGCAAAAGCATTGGGGTTTGATTACACTAATCATCCTCTCATGAAACATAAAGATTACCTATTGAGTTTATATCCTATTTGTAACAATTGGCCATTTTTAGGATCAGTGACTGTCCCTATAAATCAACACAAGACTTTTCAGCGTGCTTTGTCCTCACTCACATGCTTCTTGAGAAACTTCTCAAGAGGTCACCCATCCCAAAATTGCTCCAAGTCAAGCACACTTAACTATGGAGTTCTTAAGTGATAGACTACTAAAAAGTAGATGCATCTTGTTGGTATAGGTAGCACTTATTAATTCCTTTAAGTTATCCTCAACTGTACAGTCTCATGCCTACACAGCCTTTGGATCCCTTTCTTTTTAGTGTGTATTCGATTCATTCATGTGTCCCTCCCAGTAGAAGCCTGCCAGGAGTCGCTCCTTGTCCGTGCCTCATCTCTTTTGCACCGGCGATCACTCCTCACTTTCGTCAGAGCCCAGGATGTTACACTATTCATTACCATTAACCCACAATTTTATCCAAACCCTAATTCCCCAGTTGAATGGATCTAAGTTATTTGAATAAAATATCAACCCCTTGATGAGTTTACCCAAACAACTTGCTCTACGAAAAAGGGTTTAAGAACTGGTTAATAAATCATGTTCTATTCCTAGCTACAAGATTTATTAAGTGCTCTCTTCAAATCTATGCAAGAAAGAGTTTTTCAACATCCATCAAAGCAAAAATGACTAGTTATGGGAGATCAAACCACAACAAGCATTAAGTATAAAAGTAGAGACACAAATGAATAGAACATAAACTTCAATAAATAAATCAAAATGTATACATAAGAGTAGATTAGTTACATCAAACCCCAAATAAGAGAAGATTATCCACTAATGATTTAGTGGCCCAAACAAAAAGAAGGAAAATGAAGATCTTGGAGTGAAGCTTCAAGGAAATGCTCCCACACTGTTCCTCTCAGCCTTAGCACGAAAATAAGACAGAATGACCAAAAAAAAAATATATCCCAAAAAGCTTGTCTTCTTTACTCTTTTGTTGTGCATTCATTAAGTGAGATGAGACTAGTCTCGCTCAACGAACACAAGGCTCGCTAAGCGAGAGACTTGACTTCGTGGTCTCTAGAACAAGTCTCGCTCAGCGAGAGGCCTGGCTGCTCTCTATATGCAGTTTCGCTGAGCGAATGAACTATTCGCTCAGCGACTTTGGGCAGATGCACTCCTCCCATCTTGCTTTAGTCTTCTATCTTTATTTCCTGCAAAAAATCATCAAATGACAATTAAAATGCCCAAAATGTATAATTTTGTTTATTACTGCTACTTACTTAAAAATAAATTAAAATTGAGTTTAGACAAAGCCTTTGGTTCGGGAAAGAAAGCAGTGAACACACAGTTAAATGCCAAAAATAGATACATGATTGACACTTATCAGTTATCAATGAAGGTATTATCCCTTAAGTGGTAAGATAATGGGAGATTCAAAGATTGGAGCTCTCTTGAAATTATAGGAAGGTTCTTGATCTTTAACCTGATTAGTCCTATTCTAGGGTGACTTGGCTTATTGGGTCAAGTCAATGTGGTTTGGGCCAAGTATGGAACAAAAGGTTAAAATTAAAAGAGAACCACTTTGTAGAGATTATTATAATGATTCTATAAGAAATTGTTCCAATGAGTGTTGGTCATATGGTACTTGATTTCCCATTTAGATAAGCCACTATGAACAACTTCTTTTATGATACTTTGTTAAAATTATTGATTGAATTTAATAGATACGTAAAAATTGAATTAAATGTGTTAAATTAAGTTGTATTGTTTTAAATTTCATATAAAAGGATAAAAAGGCAGAATTAAAACAATGATTTAGGAGAATAAAAACCTTCTACCCTATTTTCTTTTTTAAAAGTATTTACATTATTAATATATTAATATATTATATAAAACACAGTAATATTAATATATTATATAAAACATAGTTGCTGATTAGGCATAAATTTTATGTGTCCTCTCTTGGTGCAATTTTTTCGCTTCATTTTTCTTGCCTCCCATTTGAGCCAATGCCATTTTTTCATATTATCTCATCCCTTATTTTTTTATATCTTTTATATTTAAATGATAAAAATTACATTATCATTTATTATTAATTTTATTTGTTTTTGGATAATAATTTGATTTGTTTCCAGATAAAAATATTATTTCCAAATAAAAATACCATATCTTGTTAATATAGATTATATCTTGAAAATTTTTTTTATTTACAAAATCATTTCCGCAAATATACATTTACAAATTTTGCAAAAATCTTTTTTTGTTCTTTATTTTTCTACTAATGCTTAGTGAAATGAGCTAAAAGGCTACAATTGAAAATGATTATCAATTTTTCCTAATTTGCATTTGTTTATTTCTTATTTTATTTTATTTGATGACGAAAAGATGCATTTCGAAATTTAATTGTATCACACAAATTTAATATAAATTATATCTTTAATTTATTTCATACCACAAAGTGGGCCTTTATGCCACTGTTTGCAATACGACATTTGTTATCCCAATCCTTCTTCCTCTATATTATCTTTGCATCAAATGTGATCACTCTTCTAATATTTTTTGTGTCCTTTGCAGTGCCTTCTACGAATTGTTTTTGGGTAGTTTTGGGAAGTGGTTCTTCCCAGTCATACATTCAATTCGAAGATAGCTAAGTGCCCATGAAATACTACTACCATATTTTGTTTCAAAGTTACTTTGACTCATTATAAAGTAACTGAGAGTCAACTCATGGGTTTATCAAAATTTAGCCATAATTTTGATTAAGGCATAATAAAATTTTGCTATAACTTTTTTAGAATTTGTCAATGGAATTCCAAAACTTTATAAAGAAATCTGGATTTAGGAATCTCAAACTGCGTGGTGCTTTTGTATACATAACCAAATATTCAATCTTATCAATATATTATATAAACATACTTGGGTGAATAGATATAACTTTCACATGTGTCTTCTTCTGGTGCAGTTTTTTCCTTCCATTTCTCATTTCAGCCAATCCCATTTATTCACACCATCTCATTCCTTATTTTATTTTATCTTTTATATTTAAAAGATAAAATTACTATCATCATATATTATCAATTTGACTTGCTTTCAAATAATAATTTGATTTGTTTCTGGATAAAAAAAATTACTTTTAGATAAAAATATAACATTTCCTATTAATATAGATTATATCTTGAAATTTCTTTTTATTTAAAAATAATTTTTATTTTAATGATTATGTACTGTCAGTGTAAAAAGTTTTACACTATCAATCAATTGAAAATCACCGTTGATATAACTTTTAAAGTATTTATTATAAAAGTTAACAAACTTACAATAAATAGTAGTTTGTGATTGGATGACAGTATAAAACTATTTCACACTGTCATTGCATAACCTGTTTTCTCTTACAAATTTTGCAAAAATCTTTTTTATGTTCTTTATTTTTCTGCTAATGCTTAGTGGAATGGGCTAAAAGGCTACAATTGAAAATGATTATCAATTTTTCCTATTTTACATTTGTTTTTTTTTTATTTGATACGAAAAAGATGCATTTTAAAATTTAATTGTATCACGTAAATTTAATATAGATTACATCTTTAATTTATTTCATACCGCAAATTTGGCCTTTGTGTCACCTTTGCAATACCACATTTATTATCTCACTTTTTCTTCCTCTATATTATCTCTACATCAAATGCAATCACCCCACTGATATTTTTTTGTTCCTTCTACAAATTGGTTTTGGGTAGTTTTGTAAACTAATTCTTCCCAGCCAAACATTCACTGTGAAGATAGCTAAGTGCCCATGAAAGACTACCAACATATTTTGTTTCAAAGTTACTTTGACTCATTATAATGCAACTAGGTGTCAAACTCGTAGGTCTATCAAATTATGGTCATGATTTTGATTAAGACATAATAAAATTTTACTATGACTTACTTCTTTTGTTTTTTCAAAATTTGCTAATGGAATTTCAAGACTTTCTAAGAAAATCTTGATTTAAAACTCAAATTGCCTGGTGCTTCTACGCCCATGACCAAATGTTCAATCTTATGAATATCCTTTATGTTTATAAATTATAATAGCTATCTATGAGGGCTCCCCTCTTTTCATTCTCTCACATTCGTTTTTGTTTAAATTTTTTTCTCTTAAACAAAGGTGAATTACACTTTCCCTTATGTAAATATTATTCGTTCTCAAAAAATTTTCTCCTAATATTTCTCTTTTCTTTTCTTATCTCCTAATTTAAATTCCTTCGTCTCTCCCCTGATTCCTTTGTCTCTTCCTGATTTCTTCATCTCTTTTCTAATTTAAACTAATTTGCCCATCTCATTCCTGATTTGATGGGAATTTTCTCTAATTTCTTGAGATAGTTTATCATTATCTTTTTTAATTATCTTTATCTCTTTTAATTTGCATACTGATTTAAATTTTTTTATCTCTTACTTAATTTAAATTCTTTTATCTCTTATTTGATTTAAATTATCTTGCCACTGTCATTTTTGATTTTGTGGGAATAAATTATACTTGATTTCTTAGAAATAATGATTTATCATTATTCTTTCTCCTATAACAAGGATAACAAATTATTATTCCTCTATTTAATTTTCTCACACGTTACTATCATCATTAACTAGAATAGTAAGAATTGGAATTATTATTGAATTTTAATTATTTTCAATTTATTAAGTTGACAATTATTATATTTAGATATATTTAGTGTTCTCCCGTAAACAAATTTATTAAATCTTATCAAGGCCATTGAATATATATTTTATTTAATTATATGATATGAATAATATTTTATTTTTTATGATAAATAATTATAATCATAAATTTATATATTGGATTTGAGTCATGCAATGCATGAGCTAAAATACTAATATTATATAAACCACAGTTGTTAACTGGGCATAACTTTATATGTGTCCTTTCTTGGTACAATTTTTCCTTTCCTTTTTCTTACCTCCCATTTCAGCCAATGTCATTTATTCATATTATCTCACCCCTTATTTTTCTATATCTTTTATGTTTAAATGATAAAAACTACCATCATTATTTATTATTAATTTGATTTTTTTTTTTGGATAAAAATATTATTTTCAAATAAAAATATCATTTCCTATTAATATAGATTATATCTTGAAATTTCTTTTTATTTACAAAAAAAATCACAAATATACATTTACAAATTTTGCAAAAATCTTTTTTATGTTCTTTTTTTTCTTGTTAATGCTCAATGGAATGGGCTAAAAGGCTACAATTGAAAATGATTATCAATTTTTCCTATTTTACATTTGTTTATTCCTTCTTTTTTTTGAAAGCACATTTGTTTATTCCTCATTTTATGTATTTTTATTTTATTTGATACCAAAAAGGTGAATTTCGAAATTTAATTGTATCACACAAATTTAATATAGATTATATCTTTAAAATATAAAGGCTTAATTACTAATTTGGTCCCTTAATTTGTTTATTTTATTCAATTGGGTCTTTCTATTATTTTTTGCTCCAATCAGGTTCTATTATTTTTTAAAAAAATTCAATTAGGTCTCATAATTTTCAAAAATACTCTAATGTTACACTTTTTCATCTAAAACGACATCATTTTCCATCAAATTTTACACTAAACAACATAGAAAACATAATGAAAAACGACATTATTTTGGATGAAAAGGGTAACATTGGAGTATTTTTTAAAATTAGGGGACCAAATTAAACTTTTTTGAAAATAATAGGACTTGTTTGGAGCAAAAAATAATAGAGGGACTCAATTGAATAAAATAAATAAATTAAGAGACTAAATTAGTAATTAAGCCAAATATGAATTATATCTTTAATTTATTCCCTACCGCAAATTGGACCTTTATTCCTTTGTTTGCAACGTCACATTTATTACCTCACTTTTTCTTCCTTTATCATATCTCTGCAATAAGCGTGATCACTCTATCAATATTTTTGTGTCCTTTGTTGTGCCTTCTATAAATTGCTTTTGGGTAGTTGTGCGATGTGGTTCCTCCCATCTAGACATTCACTTTGAAGATAGCTAAGTGCCCATGAAAGACTACCAACAAATTTTGTTTCAAAATTACTTTGGTTCATTATAAAGCAGCTAACAGTCAAGTGGTGAGTCTATCAAATTTTGGTTACGATTTTGACTAAGGCATAGTAAAATTTTACTATGACATACTTTTTTAGGTTTTTTTCTCGAAAATTTCCAATAGAATTTCAGGACTTTTTATGGAAATATGGATTTAGAACCCTCCGATTGTGTGATGCTTTTGATCTTATGACCAAATGTTCGTTCTTAATTTGCAAAGAACCAAGAAGGGATGTTAAATTGGCAAAGGATGGAAAAAAAATTCTTAGCTAACAATGGTTTTGAAGGCAAGGATGAAATTATTTTCGAATTTTGGAAATAAAATTAGAATTTTGCTGGTGCAAAAAGAATCGATGTTTAGTTGGTTGTTATGATGGTTCATGAATCATGACCCTGTTTCTGGACTTATCAAATATAATTACAAATAATAACCTTAATTATATATATATATATATATATATATATATATATATATATATATATATATATATATTCAATAATTACTTTAATTATACTTTTAAAATACATATTTATCTTAATTCAAATTAATCTTACTTTCCTATTTTAAAAAAAAATATATCATAATTACCTTCATTAATTCAAAATTGTCTATGCATCTTTGTAAGAAAAATAATTATATAATTAAGATAATTACCTTAATTATATAAAATTGGTAATTACATTAATTACCATAATTAGTTGTAATTACCACAATATCAATAATTATTTATTTTTATCAATAAAAAAATAAAAATTTCCAGCAAACAATAGTGTATTTGCATTTATTTCTCACTTAAAATTCGTTTATTACAGCTTTTTCATAAAAAAATAATATTAGATCCAAGAAAAATTTAAATAATAAGCTCTCTTGTGATATTTTTTTAACAATAATTAACTTAAGGGGGTGTTTGGTAGGGAGATTTTTTTAAGTTTTTCAGAAATCTTAGGTTGGAAATGTTAAATTCCTCTGATTGGTATAATGATTTTAAAAATCATTTCTAAGAATCTAACACTCTCAAGAATTGTTTTTTAATTAAATTTTTCACTAAAACCTTCCCATGGGAGGGGTGGGAATCCAAGATTTCCATAAAGGGAGAAAGTTTGCCTATAATTTTATCTCTCATTTCCAAGAATATTTTAGACATACCAAACATATTTGTGACATTCTCAGAAATCATGATTCCCAGGAAATATAATTCCTGAGAAACATGATTCTCAAGGATGAAAAAAGATTTTGTATATCAAACACCCCCTAAAGGATGTATATTTCTTTATATTATCTAATCACTTATATATAATATTTTATGTTAATGTAATCACTTAATATTTCTTATTCACATAACCTCACATTGTAATGCCTATGTAACAAACAACTGCATTTTTTATGATCTTCTCTAAAACCAAACCATTAGTCTGAAACATTAGTACAAGGAATTAAAAATTTTGCTTGAAAAATCATGAGAATATGTCTAAAATTTATACAATTAATGTTGTATATAAAGAAGTTTTCCAGAATTTGGCTTAATAAGATGTTTATTAAAGAAAAGTATTGTTATTTTCAAATTTATTGTTGTTAATACAAATTTTTAAGATCTTTTTCTTTTTATGTTATGAAAATTATCTAAATTTTCTTTTGCATTTAAAAATATTTATTATCTTTTATGTTCCTATGAAACTCGCCTGTACATTGTAAAGTAAGAAACTAGTTATCACATAAAAAAAAGAAAGTGTTTATATCATATTGACAAGTTTTCCATAAAACTAAATCACATACCTTTTTTTTTTTCCTCGTGTGTTTGAAAATCAACAAGCAATTGACAAGCTGACCTATTCATTCCTAAATCCTAAGACAACAAAGAGTAGGGTTTTATTAATGAGTTTAATTTTCACATGATGTGAGTGTAAAGTGTATACCAAAAGCTACATTGACTCTTTTCCCGACATTTATTAAATTTATTTTCGTTGTTTGATTTTATTTAGAAAATACATTTTATTTTAAAAATGGTGGGTAATTTATTTTTTTTGCCTCTTTATTAAACTTTATTGTGGTAACGAGTGAAATTAAATTATTTCAGTATATTACTAATGGGATAAAATAACATAAATCATATTTCCATTTACATACTTAGTGTTTGTAGAAAACATGCACCATTGTTATCAATATGATAATAAACATTCGGGGCATACAATTTTATTTATAATTACATCGTGAATACACTAAGACCTTCCCTAAACCAAAGTAGTGACATTACCAATTACTTATACATTTTTTCTCACCTGTTGTAAACTACAAATATATCAATACTAAGTAGTCATGAACTTCTCTAAATTATCTTCCTTTGTGTCCTCTCCATCCTTAGTATCGACATTTTTTTCCTCTATCTACTACTAGATACAATGTTGTACCATACACATTTATACATACAAAAGAAAAGAAGCAAGGAGGGAGGTTTCACAAAGCCTCATCCATTTCTCAATAGGTTTAAAAGAAAACTAAAACATACAAATATCAATCACACAAATGTAGGGGGACCTAGAGTTTAACCTAAATTCTCATGACTCAACCATAGACTTTTACCACACGTATAGATCCATACTCCTACATCAATCCTATATCAATTAGGAAGCGATCGAGAGTACATATACCTCTCCAACATCATCATGGTACAAATCATCATCAATAATGAGCAATCTTTTAGCCCAAGGATGCAACCCTAAAGTGGAGGTATACTATCTACCAATCCTCTGAGCAAGTGTCAAGGTTATCAAGTCGATTTATGTGTTTTGTCCCAGCTTAAAGGCGTTATCTTGACTATTGGGACGTTCACAACTCGATACCATACCCTTTAAACTTTAATAGTGGTCCCTGCCTTTCATCATAGAGTATACCAAATTGTAACTTTCCATGTTTAGAACACATGCCATACTGCATGGTCCATCCTGAACTCATGAATCATGTAACGACCATCTGTCGCTATAGTACTACTCACAACCTTATACCTTACTCAGAATATTCAACTATTAACATTAAATATCATTACATCACCATACATGCTATGAAATATATGTATATATATTACATAAGACAATATAATATACAAGTCTAGGTATATATATAACCCCAAAGGAGAGATACAAAAAAAAACAAAACTCTCTACAGCTGGTCAACTATACAACCAATACAAAGGAAAACATCAAAAAGATCTTCCCAAAGGATCCACCCCAAAAGGGCCTGCAAACTCTCACTGGATCCTCCACCATCAACTGTGGGAAGCTGGATCTGTAGAAGCTTCACCCTTTGCTCCTACACCAAAATGACGTGATCATCACAGTCACAACAACACAACAACAACAACAACCACAACAACCATACCAAAACAAAACAGCAAGGCAAGGGTAAGCTTACATAATAAAACCAACGTATAATGTTTAATCCAACATAATCAAAATCATCAATTACACCAATATGGAAACCAAATTTGTCCAGAAATGGGTTTACATACATTACAGTATAACATATACAACATCACACACCATGCTGTCAACCCCACATGTTAATGTATGAATGACACGACTCTCGAGAGATTTTCTACATTCCAAGCGATCAGCCAGGTCTTATCCCCTACCAAGGCCATCTAGCACCATTCAGGGATTGCCAAAACTCTGATCAGTTGGATAAGCTTATGTTGTCTGGATAAGTGTATGTGGGTGGTGGTATACCGCGACACAAGGCCTGTAGTGCCTTGGCCCCCTACGAGATTACCCATCCACTTATCCTCTAGGTCTAGCTTTAAAACTACACTTCTTATCCAAGCACTAGGTTGGAGGCTTATTTGTGTACTAACTCTAATCACCATCCACCTTACATGCCTACCCGCACACGGCTTGAGGCCCACACAACCTCAGCCAACAACATATGCGGGCCAATGCATGTGTCACCACAATAATTAACTCTACCACAACAATCATTATCATATATATATGTATCAACATATCACCACAACCATCAACTCAACCACAACAATCATCATATCATGTATATATATCACATATCACCACATGACCTACTCATCACCACCTGTAATCCAACAATCACCATTAACCCCATGCATACCCAATTCAGCTTCTTGCATGGTTAACAGGTAAAATATCTCATTATCACAACATTCTACAACTAGTGGAGGTTCTTACTTAGGCAACCTTCCACCTAACTACCACTTTCTTACAAATTCTCATACAACAAAATAGAATTACATGCTCGCTCAGCGATCCATATGCTCGCTCAATAAGTACCTTTCATACAGGGAGCACACTCTCATTTTTGAAGGTTCTCGCTTAGCGAGTATAAGTCTCGCTTAGCAAACTTGATTCCAAAGAGTAGCCAAGTCTCAGGTAGAATTCTTGCTCAGCGAGACACTTACAACTTATTAAACAAATCCTCAACATTAACAATAAAGAAAAACCCAAAAACTAGTTTAGAAAACCATTTGAACAACCAATTAACTTAAAATATACATTTAACATTCATAGGAATCAATAAAGTCATCAACAACCAACAAAAATAATAAGAAAGAAGAAAAAACTCTGTTTTTTTCTCGCTTAGCGAGCATTTCCGTTGCTGAGCAAGTGATAGACTTCTAGCGACTGAAATATCCGTCGCTGAGCAAGCTATAAATCGCTGAGTGCGATTTTCGCTTGTTTTCTTTGCAAATTAATCACCAACACCTATTTTTGACCAAATCAATCAATAAGCATCACAAAACAATATTAATCACTTCTAATACCTTTCTAACCTATTACATAACAATATAATCCACAAATCTCAAATCCCTTTTCTAAAACCCATTTTGTATCAAAACTTACATACACAAGATTTTCACAGAAATCAATCAATTCCAAAGCATTAAATCAACATATTAGCATCCACAAACACAAAATCAACCAAGAGTAAGCCCCCCTTACCTTTAAAAGTCTCTGAGTTTGAATTTAGGTTCTTTAAGGATTCAGTGTCTTGAGCCAAATCTTCCACAAATTTATTCCTTCTCTCACCACAAGCGCTAAATTAAGCTTACAACTCCTTTACACCCTCACAAACTCAAGAAATCTTAGAGAGAGATAGAGAGAAAATGAAGGGATAAAAGAGAATGAGAAAAGGAGAAATGAGAAAAAAAGCCCTCCTCCTTCTTATATACTCGACCTCCCAGAGCTCTCACACAAACTTTGGGCTATCTAAGGATCATATGTCATCAAACCACTCCCCATAACCCCTAACTGGTCTAACTTAACTGTTTACCCTCAAAAGCCCAAATCACACTCACAACACACCCACATTGGCTTAAGCATATATCTCAAACTTCCTAAATTCAAACCAGAATTTCAAACAAACAACACACAATCATCATCACATACAATAAACCATACATAACAACAATTCATTTATTTTTTTTTATCACCTAGTTTACATATCAAATTTCCACTTTTTAGTTATTAAAACACTTAATCATGCATTAGGAAAAACAAGATGTTATAATCCTCCCCAACAAGAAAAATTTGTGTCCCCGAAAATTCTCTTACATAGGAAGAGATTTGGATACTGCTCTTTCATCTTCTCCTCTAATTCCCACGTAGATTCTCAAGTTATATCATTCCATACCACTCTCACTAACTGGATATCTTTGCCTATTAACTGCTTTGTCCTTCTATCCATGACCATCACTAGTAACACCTCATAGGTCAAATCTTCTCGATCTTGCACCAAGTCTGGTTCCATAATGTGAGTAGGGTCATACACATACTTTCTCAACTGAGATACATGGAAGACATCATGGATATTGGATAAGAAAGGTGGTAACGCTATCTGATACGCAACAGGTCCAACTCTACGAAGAATCTGATAGGGACCAAGAAACTTAGGAGTAAGCTTCTTAAATTTGATTGCCCTACCAACTCCAGTCACCGAGGTGACCTTCAAGAAAACATGGTCGCCCTCCTCAAACTCAAGAGGCCTCCTCCACTTATCAGCATATGACTTCTGGTGACTTTGAGCAGTTCTCATGTTCTCCTAAGTCTTCTCCACCTTCTCTGTCGTTTGTTGTATCAATTTTGGCCCTACAAGCATGCTTTCTCCACCTTGATACCAACACAATGGTGTTCTACATCTCTGACCACATAAGGCTTCAAATGGTGTCATTTCAATGCTTGCATGAAAATTCTTGTTGTAGGTGAATTCCACCAAAGGCAACATCTCATCCCAACTCCCAAGGTGATCCGACACACGCGCCCTCAAAAGGTCCTCCAAAGACTGGATTGTCCTCTCTGACTGACCATTTGTCTGAGGGTGATATGCAGAGCTAAGCTTTGTGTCATATACTATAACTAAAAAGATCAATAAAAGGTAATATAGGAAGATTTGAATTATATTTAAAAAATGATTAAACATTTTTTTAGCATAATTTTTGCAGTAAAGTTAAAGTGAAGGAAGGAAAGGGGCACGGGGAGGGGTGTTAAACTAACAGAAAATGATAAAAGTATACTCTATTTTAGTGTGTATAGAGGTGGAAGGAACTAGGAAGAGTGTTGTAAAAAAAAAAAAAAAAAGGGAGAAAAAATGATAGATGAAAGAAGTAAATGAGATAGAAAAGAAAATGAGTACATGTTTATTAAAAGTAAAAACCCTAAATTAATATGTTAGTTAGTGGAATATAGATTGCGCCTTCAACTACCACTCTACCCTTTGAAGATTACTTGATTCCATTTTCGAAATGTTAATATTTGCCCCGCTAACCATTTCCATCTTCACGCTATCTACGTTGTTTGTACCAAAAAGAAAAAAACCAAGTCCCCAGAAAGGCCCACAGGCCACTTTCCAATATATACATATAATATAAACTATATATAAAAGCATCCAATAACTTCATCGGAAGGTCATTCTAGAACAAGGTGAGTTTCCTCTTCTTTGCCTTTCTTCTGTTCCACACTTTCCAATTTCTAAGAGGCAGATAATCCATGTTCTGAACGCAATTCTCTGAGCGACTGCTTCCACGTCAGTGTTATTTATTAATATTTACTTTACTGCAAGCCTTGTGTGCTAAAGGGTGCTATCTCGGTGCTACTATGAGCTTGCTATCATGTGCCAGGCCTGGCTTTTAGGGTGCTCTCTAAAGTTGTTGTTACGTTTGCTAAAACGAATCAGGGAATTGTTATTGCACTACTATGTTCTAAAGGTGCACAAAACAAGACTGGTTATCAATTGAAGGGAGATTGATGCTTCCATTTTGCATAAGCCATGAGGTAAGTTCTTCTCACGTTTTCCAAGATAACTCAGCGTCTTGTTAGCATTTTTATGCCAGGAATTGTCTGGAGAGCATGCCTTTTTTAGGTGATTCTAGAATTCATTACAACTAGAAAAGCCAGAGAAACTAGCCCACATGTCTATATAATCAAAAGCATTGACTGCACATGCCCACGTATTTGTTAATAATTGCTGATTGCCAATAGCAGCTGTACTAGGACCACGGCAAATGGAGTTTTATGGCTACTAAATACTAATAAATTTAATTAAGCACTTATTCAATAATTTCTTATTGAGATGATGCCATAAATTTGACCATGAAACTTATTGAGATAACTTAGAAAGAACTTATATTGATAAAATTCACCAAAAGCTCATTGAAATAAGTTAAAAATAGCTTGTAAGAATCATAATTTCATTAGTTCAAATAAGCTCTTCCAAAACACCTCCCTTAATAGTAAATACCTATGTTCTGAAAACCGGACCGGACCGAACCGGCTGGTCAGACCGAAAAATCAGTGAATCGGTTACTTAATTGGTTCAAATAAATTATAGAACTGGCCTGAAGAAAAACTGGTTAAAGAACCGGTCAAAAACAGGCCAAAAATCTGGTCAATAAAAAATGTTTAATACAACATTATTTTGATTTTTTTCTTAAAAAAATAAAAACCAACCTAAAGTTTTTATTATTTTCTTTTTTATTTTAAATATAAACTTGTTTTTATTAATAAATATTGATGTGTATAATTAAAATTTATACTTAAGTATCATAACATATTTGATTTACACTTTTGTAGGTATTTTAAATGTAAATAGCCTATAAAATTATGTTTTATTTTTAATTTTTAGTATTATAAAGTAATGATATTATATTTTTTAATATTATTTTATATATTATTTAATTATTATTTTTATTTTATTAATATTAGTTCGACCACGGTTCAACTATTGAACCTTGGCCAGTTCAATGACCGGTCGGGATTTAAAAAGCATTGGTAAATACTGTTCTTTTCCCTTAAAATGGTTGTTGTGTAGTTCTGTGTGTAAATTCTCTAAGGATCATCAGGGAGAGATTAATGATGGATGAAAAATCATTCATGGACCAAAAGAGAAAACAAAAGCCAGTGAAGCTACCGGAGGAAGAAAGATAGAAAGAAATTGTAAAATAAATAAGAAAAATAGAGCCTTTATCGCAGTTTATTGACACACATTATCATTGGGTTGAAATAAATCTCGACAACTTTAAAACATGGGAAACAACAAGTATGAACTACACATGAAGAAATTGTTATAAAAAAATACAAAATAGCAAATTTATAATCAGTGGTTACTTGATTACTTCACTGTGGGAGAATAACTAGTGTGCTAAGGGTAGTTTGATATATTTTGGTTTGACCTCGCCACAAAAATAACCAAACAAAGTCACGAAGGAAATGAAAATGTTTAATTGGGAGTAATATTCCTATTTTTTTGTACGGGACTGAAATAAGAAACTTAAACGTATTAACTTAGTTTGAGTTTTCTCTTCTATCCAACCCGTTCCCCCTATTTTCATTTTGGCCTGGAGGGAAACATTTATTCTTGATTAACATGTTTAATAAATGGCATGTCACGTGTTTTTGTTCAATTCCTACTCTATTGTTCTTTTTCATTTTTTCACCTTTATCTTATCTTTTTTTGCAAAGTACAAAACATGGTTAAGGAATGTAAATTATTTGCAGATTTTAGATGCCTCTTGAAAGTGATTCTTTAATTTCTTTTTAAAAATTTAAAAAATCCTTTAATCACTCATTCTTTTGCATCATCTAATGTGCTCTGAACAAGATAGAGGAACCTTGAGAAAGTCATTGTTTATAAATCCTGTGATACGGTTAAATAGTATTATTTCCTTAATCTGGTGCGTATTTTTCTTAGATGAGGATACCAGAAAGGAAGGCATCCACCGTATCCAGATAGCTGGTCCAGCACTTTGGATCCCTGCAATATGCCGGGGGAACTAGTTCATTAAAAGTGGGGTCCTTTCTTAACATCTTCAAAGCATATAAACGAAAAGCTAACTTAAAGAAAGCCCAGAATATTTTATAATAGGGAACTCTGAGAAAGAAAGAACATATATATGCTTTTTAAGTCAACATCCACATTCTAAAGTTGCTATTAGTCAATGAAGGTCACAAAAAGATAATGAAGCACTAAGCACGATTTGAAATTTAGAATTCCTTCCCAATTGTAGAGCTCAACAAGTAATCAAGGCACTACTCATGCCCCGGCAACAATTTAATTAGTGAAAATAATTATCTTTGATTTGTTTGAAATTCAGATGTAACATCTGTGCTTTTATATGTATGGTACATTAGATTCTTACATGTTTAATTATTTCCTTGCTCAGAGCTTATATGCTTAATCGTGCTCGGAGATTAGGCTGGATTTTGAAGTAATCTCCCCACATAGAACCTTTGAATGTAAACTCATTTTGATTTCCCTTAGAGTTGTTGAATATATTGCTCATGGTGATCCATGACTTGGTCTGAATTCTCTGCCTGATCTATGAATTGTCAAAACATTCTTTGGACCACCAAACAGTTGTAACTCAATAAAATAATGTTCCCCACCAGCCCACACTGTCTCCCTCTCGCCTTTCCACTCTCTTTCACAGCGTGTCACAAATACAGAAGCAGAAGCAAGTATTCATGTGCACTTGCATTGAATTGGTGAAGAGAAGCTAATAAGGGAAAGTTTTGGGGGGGGGGGGTGAATGGATTAACATAGGGTCTAAAGCTCAATTATTTCGAATATTGAAAATAAAGTCAATGGATTTCATAACCTTCTTGTTAGTACATCTAGCAAGAAACAATAACAGCCGGATATCCATATTCCTTCCTAATTGAAAAGCATTGCTATGATTCTAACAGAGGGCCTTCATCCATGATTTATCTAGAGCTTGACATAGGGAAAGCACGACAGAATGTTGTTAGGAGAAGAAAGACGCCAAGGGAAAAATCAGTGATATTGCAGGTCTAATGAAATTTCTTCTTTCAGTCTGCACCACCTGAAACAGAAGTAATAAATGTGTCATTGAAACTGAGGTTAAATAGCATATTTTGGAAACATCTTGGCAATATTTTTCAGAAAGAACAGATGAAACGTCAGATGACTAAACTTTTCTCACCAAAATCCCTTGGCATTTTGCATTTATAGCATTCTGTCCTGCTAGCATAATTATGCACTCCACATCCAAGTCTGTTATATTACAAAAAGGAAAATAAAGGTGAAATACATTAAAATAGGAAGAAATTTGAATATAAGCATTTGTATCATATTTCATATTTTCTTTTCTTGTGTGCATCTCATTCTTTTCTACTAGTTTTGGCCTACAAAATCATTTTACCTTTTGTTCTTATGGTGTCACTGTACATGCCTACGTGCAAGGCTGAGTATAATTCTCTTGCTTTGGGAGGAAGAAAAAGAGATTCTACCTTCAATACATGAAAATGCAGCTTTTGTGTGTACAGCAGTTACATGTTATCAAATTACATTGTTCAGCTTTTATGATAGTTGGACATGTAGGCGTTATATGGTCTGTGTTTGTAGACGCAATTAAATGCAGGCTCTCTATTGAAGTGAAGCAGCTGATAATGTGAGGATAATGTAGGCTAAGAAAGAGATACTAGTTTGAGTACTGAAAATATGATGATAATGTGAACGGACCTTGGGCAAAGCCAGTCTCCAGTCTTCCATCCTGGGGGGAAAGTGTCAGATCCATATCCTCCAGAGCTGTTGCCATATCCTGAAGAGTAATCATCTTTCATTGCACCACATCTGTAGCAGCTTGATCGACTGGCATAGTTGTGACCTCCACAGTTGCAAAACCAATCTCCTGCCAAAGCTTCAGTCCTGTTGTATCTGTAGGTTGAAGGGTCAGGGCCCCCATACTTGGGGTATCCACAACTCTGGCATGCTTCCCTCTTCTTGAAATTTATGTGCTGGCAAACACCACACATCCAATCTCCTCCAGACCAGCTCATTTTCCTGATCAATACACAGTTCAAGTCCTTAATTATAAGAATTTTTGGTTTCATCAATTCTCAGTGCAATCAGATAAGGGCTATATGACTTAAATCCCTGTGCATGCAGCCTAGACCTCACACAGCAATGGGAAATATAATTAATCCTTCTCTTATGCATTATGAGTTATCACCCTAACTTTTATTGAAGGCACGAAATTTTTTATCCATACAGGTTATTTGCTTAAGGAATTACTGTCTTGGGTGATAGAATACTCTGTCAATATAGCATAGCAATCTTGTCAATTTTTCTACTCTACTCAATCTATTCATAGGACTTGAACCATGAGGTTCCACTGCACTGCATTAACAAAGAAAGATTACACAACATAACATCCACGTATAAGAATTTATTGAATACAAGAATGACAAGCATAGAAAGAAGAAATTTACCTTTCAAGAAGAATTATGAATAACAGAAGTATCACGCAAGTAAGGATAGCTTGTGAGCCAAGATGGTGAGTCTGATGCTTGTGTTGTGAGGGTTTATATACTAGTTGTAAGACCTATTGTGGGGGTCATGACATGAATGCCTGTTTTCGTTCGATCCTTGGTAATCTGGAAATGGTTTTCTTCATACGGGATTCTAAAAGAAGAATTTACTGGAAGATGTGGATAAAAATTTGTACTGCCTTCTATTGTTATTCTTAGAAATGGTGGGAAAGGTGGGTAATAATAGTGCATGCATACACGTTTTTTTTTCTTCTTTCTAGCCTTTTTGCCCATCTTTACGTGATTCCTATGCATTATTGAGAGGAACATATCCAGGGGAAGCAAGGCTATATGAGGGGTAGTTGTTATGTGGTAGGCTGAAAATCTACTATAGAATCCTTTATCCCTTTAACCCCACCTATTGCTTAACAACAATATGAGCTCATTCGACCCGACATTTATCGGATCCATGCATAACACTCTGTACATTGGACACGTCCAACTTGCAAAATAAACCTTCACTGGATAGGCTTATGGAGTGCTGTATGGTGTCTGTGCAGTTAAGGGTGAGTACTGAGAGTGAAAAAATTATGGGGAATTGATTCCAACCTCATGCACATCCATTTCCACATGTTCTTTCCTTTGTTTCAATTCCTTTAGGACAATAATTGAAATGCCATTCGAAGATTCATATCCAATGCCAATACTTTGTTTTCCTGATTTACATACGAGTATACCAAACACATGTATATTTCACGGTGACATGAACTGAATTTTTATACACATTCACATGCGTGCTCATGCGATTGGTTATGAGCACACAAGAATTATTATATTCTTACACCCAACTTTCTTTCATTTTTCTTTTACCCTATTTTTCTTTTTTATCTTTTTTTATTTCTCATCATATTATTTGTCACATTTATTAATTTCTCTTTTTTATTTTTTCTTTCTATCTCTTTTTTCTTTTCATCCATACATCCCAAAAATAGGAATGCGCGCGTTTAAAATTTCCCGAGTAAACAAGCAGTATCGCTGGCAAACCTTTTCTCGTTGTTTTAGTTTGTTTCTTTTTCTATATTATTTATTTTTTATTGTAAAGGAAAGTGCTAAGAAATATTTGTGTAAAAGTATGCAGCGGCTCGACGCTGGGAAAAATCGACAGGTGAACCTACTTATCTCGGTTTCAAAAGAGTGCTACAGCGGAATCAAAGTCTTTTGGACCTCCAAACTAAAATTTACATGCGAGTGGTAGAAATGGATCTAGCAACATGAGTAATTATATTCATATATGTATTTTATCTTATTTTTACCTTATTTTTTTATATATATTAGTCCTTATGTCTCCATTTGGTGGTAATTTTACATGGTTAAAAAACTAATAACACAAATTAAAATATAAAAAAATTTGCTCGTATAAAGACTAAAACGTAAAATTTTTAGGTATAAAAACTAAAACGAAAATTTGACACAAATATAAAGACAAAATAATTAATTAAACCTATATTTATTTATTTTTTTCTTCATCATATCACTTGTTACGTTTTTTATTCTCTCTCTACCTTTTTTTTCTCTTCTTATTTCTCTTTTTCCTTCATCCCAATTCACTCCTAAATGGGATGAACCACCATTTTTTCCTAATAGCATAAACCCTAATCCTTAGCTACTTTACATTATTACATATTTAAGTAATATGTAGGCCTACATATAGCTTAAATATTTTTGTAGTCCCTATACTATATTTATTTTTCGCTTTTGGTCTTTATAAAATTTTTGTTAATCTTTTCGCTCTTCTAACTTTTTTTGTCTTTGGTCATTGTCGTTCAACTAGTCTATTAAATGTGACGTTAGCAACTCATTTGGCATGGCATGTCGTCAATATATGCCAGTTCAACAACTCATTTTTGTTAAGTATGTCATATGTTATTGACATGTAATAAGACATAGTAGCGAAAATGTTTTTGTGTGTTTTATTGATAAATTAGGTGCAAATATATACATGCCAAAAAATCCTATTTACAAAAATATTACAACAGAATCAACAAAATCTCCCAAATTGGCTCTATCTCAATTACTTTGATTGGCTGTAATTGATATTGTTCCACCCAGTAACTTCATGAATATCTTTCATATTTTTGGTATCCAATTTATCTCTATAATTTATTGGTACATATATCTCAATTAACATGTCATATATTGTTGACGTGACATATTCTGATGTAGAAGTCAAATGGATTGTTAACATGACCTATATTGCTGGCATGGCATGCAAAATGAGTTATTGACGTAATATTTTTTCACATTTAACAGACTAATCCTAACGACAATAACTAAAAGTAAAAATAAATTAAAATTAGAGGGACAAAAAGATTGGCAAAAAATTATAAGAACCAAAAAGCAAAAAATGAGTATATTATAGAGACTAAAAATATATTTAAACTTATCAATCATTAATTATATATTATAAGTTATATGAAGGATGATCTTTTTGGAGAAATCTAATAAGAATTAATTTTTTGGGATTGATGCCATCTCATTTAGTATGGACTTTGTAATATGTAGATATCAAAAGTCTTATTTCTATTTTTTATGATGAGTCAAAATAGAAATAAGAAAAGTTTAAATTACATCACTTTTCAAGAAAAAAGTATTCACCTATTGTATAAATGTTATAGTCCCTAAATTATATATACAATTTTCTTTTCTAACATCTGGTCATTAAATAAGATTTACTTTTTATTCTAAAAAGAAATTGTACATATAAGGCTTGGAAGACCAAATATTACAAGTTCCTTCATTTTTATGACGTTAGTCATGGACCTTGATATACTGTTGCTTATCTATACTTTCTCTTAATAATTTGACATAAAAAAAATCATTTGATGAGGGATTTTCATCTGTAGTATCTTCCTACATTTTCTTACACACATCTCTTTGGTTACTTCTTCACTCTATCTTTATTCTTCCAAAATATCTGAAAAAAGTATTTCAAAAGCATAGATGAATACTTATTGAAGTCACATGTAAAACTTGTATCACACAGATTCTTCATTTTCTTATTTTTCACTTTCTCTCAATCCTTTGTTTAACGAGTCATGTTTTTCCCCGGAGAAACAATATTTGCATATCATATATTATAATGTATTTTTAATAAAATTAAAGATATATACACTTTTACCTGTGCATTTAAAAATAACGTCATTTTAAACTTTTTTACCTCATATATGGGGATAATTTATCAATTCCTTCAGCTTGAATTTATGAATTATTTAGTTTAGAGGAAAGAAAAAAAAAGGGAGAGATTTTAATAATAAAAAAAAAGAGTAGAGATAAAAATAAGGAAAGAGATATTTTGGTTCTCCTTTTTTTTTTTTTTTTCTCTTTTGTCTAAATTTTTTAATCAAAGAAGAAAAGTGATTAAAATCCTTCCACTTTCCTTTAATTTCAACCAAACAAAGAAATTAAAATTTTTCCTCTTCCTTTCCATTATTTTTAAACCAAATAAGAGAACTTAATTATTTTTTGTTTTTCGTTTCTCTCTAACTAGTTATGAAGAAGATATGACTATATATTTTTCCACTTCACAAGAAATTATTAGGTAATCTTGAACCACCTTTATTTCCATTAATTTTCACAGATAATCAAGTGTTATTAATTTTTTTTTATAAATTGTAAAATTTGAATATGTATACTATCTAATAATTTCTCCCACTTCACATCGTGGCGTGGTTAGCATGGGTCGAATCCACTGTGGCCTCAGAGCTGGTTTGTTGACCCAGGATTCGATAAGGAGGAATCCTAATCAGTAATCACTAATTTTTCCCAGACAAGATGAATATTCCGCATGTATTTAATCAAATTGACATGAAATAAAACCTTAGACTGACAGATCATACCCCCACTCTCACCGTGTGAAACTTTTCTCAAAGGAGGGCCATGCCCTGGAGAATCCACACCCCAACGACTCTACCTCCAAAATATAGCCGTTGCTTTTAGATTTTGAACAGTATCAGCCATCACCACAAATTTAGCATAATCAAGCTGTTTACGCCAATCTAAACCTTAAAATAGTCATCTTTATGTTTACGGAAACGGAGAGCCTAGGCTACTTGCCAACTGACAGAATTTTTAAACATTCACATCAAGATTATTAAAAATGATATAAATGTTATGCGTCACACCGGTATGAATATTTCGTTTTCTGAAAACCCACAAAATATATCGCTACTGCCAGGTAAATATACCAAATCGTACAAATAATAAAGTAAGAATATGAATATTGTTTTCAAACGAGGAAGTTAAACTACAAGTGGTGATGGTGATTAATGTTTACTTCAAAATAGGTAGACTGAAGTGGATAGAGTAGAGAAATAGGAAGACAAGAGAGAAAATAAAGAAAGAGAATGATGAATGTGATAGAAAAAAAATAAAAATAAAATAAATAAATAAATAAAAATAAAAATAAAATATATATATATATATATATATATATATATATATATATATATATATATATATATATATATATAAAAGAATAAGATGAAAAAAAGATTGAAGAGAAAGTAAGTAAATGTTTATAATTTTTTCTTAAAACTACAAATATAAGATACAAAAATCATTAAAGTGCAAGAACAGCTAAAATTTCAGAAGTTTAAATCAAGCAAATGATGCTGGGATATTGATAATTTCATTCAATTTAAAAATGAACTCTGAATCTCTACTCAATTAAATCGATTGCCATGAAATAATTTATGGTTAAATCTTCCAAAAGTAATCTAGAGTTAATTATTTAATCCCTTGTTTTGACTTGAGCTCTTAAAAAGTAGTTTTTTTTTTTTTGAAGCTCTTCAAAAGTAATTAATCCCTTAGTTTTCAAAGAGATCAAGGAATTAAAATAGCAGATAAACTCACCAAGCAGAGTTGTGTGGTATTTTTATTGGATTGTAGTTGGCTTGGAGTCGTGGTTTTCGCAATGTCATTGAGTCTGATTCCCAGCTTTCTATGCAGCTGATTCGAATTCTTAATAGTCCCTCCCCCCATCATCCTTGTTATCCCTTGATCCGTTGTATCCATGATTTTATACGGCTAGGGGGAAACTTCAGGTGGATACATGCATTCAGAGAGGCTAACCAAGCTACTGATGCCGTAGCCAAACATAGTTTATCTCATATGGATCTTAGAATTTTTTATGTAGTTCCTGCTTTTCTTTCCTTGTTTCTTCAAGCTAATTTAGTCTCTACTGTATTTCCTACATTTTTTTTTGTGTATAATGGTCACAATAAAATTAAAACCTATAACCTCATGCATATTACCTCAACTCCCCACCACTAGGCCGACCCTAGTGGGTTATCCGTTCTTACACGTAATGTAATATCAAATGTATCATCTTATATAAAATTCAAATATGATAAAATGATATGTTTAAATATTATTTAGATCTCTTTCTTGGACATCACACCCATTCCGGATTGAATCAAGGACCTTATCTTTAGATGTAGTGCATGCATTAATTTTTTAATTGATACATAAACCTAAAGTTAATCAAAAGGCGGCCCAAGTCATTAAAGAAACTTTTAAGAGTATTTTTTAAACTTTGAAATTCATTTCTTTTTCACTCGCCTACAAAATTAAATAAATAAATAATAAGAACTTTCAAAACTAAATTACTTAACCACTAAGCGCATAGATTAACTGGCGAGGGTTGTTTTAGCTTAACCAGTAGTCTTAAATTCGAGTCTTGGGATGTAATTGCGTTAAATACTTGGAGAAAAAACTTTACTGCTTATAATAGTTCTATCTAGCTCGAACAAGATTGACTCCAGTGAGACCCACTCAAATATTCTTTCTTCTCAGTTTGGAGACAGAGTGTAAGACAAGGCTTAAATGGGTATAAAGACAACAATACTCTAATTTATTATACATTTTTTTTATTTAGGATCTTTGTGCAATTCTATATACGTATCTCTTTTATTTTCTTTCACTTTTTACACAACCAAATAACCTAAAAAATATGTCACTTTTTATTCTCTTTCTTGATTTTCTTTCCTTCACTTTTTCTTCCTAAACCAAACAAAGCATTAGTGTGTGTTTGGATATGTCAATTAAAAGAACTTTAAAATATTTTAACTTTCAAAGTAACAACATTTTCTTGCTTCATTTTCTGTCTTGGAATTCGAGAATATACATTGAAATTTTCAAAAACACATTCCCAACTTATATCCAAACATAACCTTATGGAAGGAATGGTACAAAAGATAAGATGTATTAAAGATGCTTTAACTACAAAAGATAAATTTTGAATTTTATTAATAAGGCCAGAAATCAAATGCAAATGATGGTTAGTACTTGTTCTGAATTGATTTTCATCAACATTACAAGTTCCAACCAAAGAGGGGAGTGGATCCTCTCTAGTGACATTATCACTGGATGAAATCCTAAGCTTTCATTAAATTCACTTGAGATAATATATTTTCATTATAAAGTGAATGTTTTAAAATATTAATGGTTAGATCTCAACACTTGAGAATCTCACATGTTTTTTTTTTTTTTTTCACTTGAGAGAATCTCTTCCCACTAAAGAGATTTAGCTACATATGACAAATGAAAAAGAAAGAAAAAAGTACAACAAAAAAAAAACTCCATTAAATAACTTTGGTGAGATGCTCCTACATAAAATCGTAGATTTCTCAGTAAAATATTCTTTAAGGATGTATATGGTAAAAATAGCAAATAAATTAATTAAAAGTTGAAAAATACAGATGTTCTCTGCGAAATAATTAAAATGCTAAAAATGTTCTATAGGAATGTTCTCTTCGAAATAATCAATAGAACAATGATATATAGATACCCTTTATTCACAAATATCTCATCAATACTTATCATTTTTTAGTCTCTCTTTTTATTGCATTATATCACGTATAATACTTATATTTTTCTTTACTATTTTCTTATCTTACTTGATGCCAAATAGCATATAAGGTGTCCAACAATCATTTTTGTAAACAAAATGCTAAATGTTCTGTGTAGCTGAGTGACGAGAATAGTGCATACGTAAAATGGGGGGATATATGCAATAATGGTTGATAACTGATATTCAGAGTAACGCGAAGGCAAGCTTACCTGAATACCAGCCAATTCTCCCTTGTTCCCGCAACCCCCCCTATTTGTTATACTATCATGTGTACCAAATAGGAACCAGCACCCCTCTTCTGTATTTTTTCCACCCTTCTCCATGCCTGCTTTTCCATGCCTGTTTCATTCAACAGCTAGGGTCTACCTCTTTAGTGTTAATTTTTTAGCTTTATTTTTTGCCCTTCTTCCTGCTTGTTTTGCGGGATTTTTTTTGTTTGATTCCCATTAATTTTCTTGGTTAGTCTTGTTTTCACGTGATTAATGCTTCCTTATGATTAATTCATGCTTTCCCTGCATGCCCCTGCACTTGAAGCCATATTTGACCACTGGAGCAGCAATTCGTGACTTGATTTCTTGTCTTATTGTCCCTTCTTTCATTTTTTAATTTTTTTTTTAATTTGGCAAAAATAAATAAAATGAATAAACGAGAAAGGGAAATAGAAAGAACACTAGAATAGAATAAATATGAAGGTGGATAAAAAAAATATTGAACAAATATCTACCACATAACAACTACCCCTAATAGCCTTTGCTTCCCTTGGATATGTTCCTCTCAATAATGCATAGGAATCACGTAAAGATGGGCAAAAGACTAGAGAAACAAAACGCGTATGCATGTCCACTATTATTACCCTTTTTGTCCACTTTCCACTAATAACAGCAATAGTCTTATTGCATTAAGTAAGACTGGTTACATATATCACACAATGTTACTGGACTTAGCAACCAATTTCTTATAAATATTATTTATCATCATATCTTTTTAATAATTTCTTTTAATGTTATTCTCAATTTTTCTTATCTTACCCTTTTCATAGGGTTAAAACCATGCATTTTATTCTCCTCATCAATAATGTTTCTAGTTGTCTTCTCTACATGTGTCCACACCCCTTTAATTGATTTCTATCATATTTTTCTTGATAGATATCACACCAATATCTTTCTATATATATGTATTATATCATTTTTTACGTGATTACACATTCATCTTAATATACTCATTTCTACTACTCTCACTTTTTCTCTTGTTACTCATTTAAAACTTAACATTCATTACCATATAGTATAGTTGATTATACAGCAATATGATAAAACTTCTTTTTGAGCTTGATAAGTACTTTGTAGTCACAAACAACCTTTGATGTCTTTCTCCATTTCAACTGCCCAGCTTGTATCTTGTAATATTTTCAATAATTTTTCCATCATTTTGTATTATTAATCCAAAATACTTAAACTTAGAAACATGTGGTTTGACGACATTCTCTCCAATTTTAACCTTCAAGTCTTTCCTCTTGTTTTTAACCAAAATTGCAATGCACACACTCTGGCTTACTACTATTCAAGTGAAAACCCTTTGATTCCAAGGTTTGTTTTCAAGTTTAGAGTTCCTTGATTCCTCAATTAGAATTGTATTATTTAAGAATAACCTTTTGTATGTCTCTAGTAAGCACATTTAAGATCAAATTAAACAAGTAAATTCAACACTGAACACTTTGATGTAAATCTGTCTTCCTAGGAAAGTTCTTAGTCTTGCCTCTAAGAGTTCTCACACTAGTAATTACTCCATCATACTTATATAACTTGGATATAAGTCACTTGGATCTTTTCCAAAAGTTTTTTACAACACTTCTCTTGATACATAATTGTAGCTTTTTTCTAAGTTAATAAAAACCATATGTAAGTCTCTTTTTTTACTTTGGTACCTTTCCACCAACTCGATCCAATAAAAGATAAATAGCTTCAATTGCAAACCTTGCTAACATAAATCCAAAGTGATCCTCTATAATCTTAGTCTATTCTCTAAATCTATGTTCAATTACCTTTTTTCATAATTTCATAATCTGACTCGTAAATTTTATCCCTCTACAATTTAAACAACTTTGAATATCTCCTTTGTTCTCATATAAAGGAAGTAAAAATGCCCCTTCTCCACCCACATGACATTTTCTTATATCTCAAAATCTTATTAAATATCTTAGTGAGTCAAATGATATAATATTTTCTTACACATTTCCAAACTTCAATAGCCAACAGTTTTATTATTATCTATTCTCTTGAGGGCTTCTTTACATTTTCATCTCAAATTCTACAATAGTAAGTTAAGTTTTGTTCATCCTCTTATATTTTTAATCCTTTCATATTACAATTGGAACCTTGCCAATCATTGACAATCTTATAAAAATAGTTCTCTTATCTCTCTATGATATCTTGATTTATAACTTTTCTTTTTTCATCTTTAATACACTTTACTTGATTCAAATATCTCGAATTCTTTTCTCTAATTTTGTCAAGTTTATATATCTTATGTTCTCCATTGTTTGAACCAAAATTTTGGTAAAACTCCTAAAAAGTCTGGAATCATCCCTCATTCGCAACTTTTTTTATTCTCATTTTTAGCCTTTTGATACCTTACCCAATTTTCAACATTATTGCAACAATATAAAACCTTAAAATACTCTCAGTTGTTATTTCTTACTTCTTCTTAGCACAAATATTCATAATATGATAATGTTGAAATAATATGCCATTGAAAAAGGTTGCCCATCTTTTCCACCGTTTGTAAGAATATAATAATAGAAGCAGTACAAACTTTTATGTACGTCTTCCAGTAATTTCTACTTTAAGAGATTACCAGGGAACGAAGAGATATTCATGTCCCCACAATGGGTCTTACATCTAGTATATAAAGTCTCACAACACAAGTAACAGACTCACCATCTTGACTCACAAGCTATTCTAAAACTACTACTTTAGGCTTAGCAACAACAAATCGTTACTTGCGTGATACTTCTGTTGTTCATAATTCTTCTTGAAAGGTAAATTTCTTGTTTCTATGCTTGTCATTAGTATATTCAATACATTCTTACACGTGGATGTTATGTTGTGTAATCTTTCTTTGTTAATGCAGTGCAGTGGAACCTCATGGTTCAAGTCCTATGAATATATTGAGTAGAGTAGAAAAATTGACGAGATTGCTATGCTATCATTACAGAGTATTCTATCACCCAAGGCAGTAGTTCCTTATGCAAATAACCTATATCGATAAAGAATTGCATGCCTTCAATATAAGTTAGGGTGATAACTCATAATGCATAAGAGAAGGATTAATTATATTTCCCATTGCTGTGTGAGGTCTAGGCTGCATGCACAGGGATTTAAGTCATGTAGCCCTTATCTGATTGCACTGAGAATTGATGAAACCAAAAATTCTTATAATTAAGGACTTGAACTGTGTATTGATCAGGAAAATGAGCTGGTCTGGAGGAGATTGGATGTGTGGTGTTTGCCAGCACATAAATTTCAAGAAGAGGGAAGCATGCCAGAGTTGTGGATACCCCAAGTATGGGGGCCCTGACCCTTCAACCTACAGATACAACAGGACTGAAGCTTTGGCAGGAGATTGGTTTTGCAACTGTGGAGGTCACAACTATGCCAGTCGATCAAGCTGCTACAGATGTGGTGCAATGAAAGATGATTACTCTTCAGGATATGGCAACAGCTCTGGAGGATATGGATCTGACACTTTCCCCCCAGGATGGAAGACTGGAGACTGGCTTTGCCCAAGGTCCGTTCACATTATCATCATATTTTCAGTACTCAAACTAGTATCTCTTTCTTAGCCTACATTATCCTCACATTATCAGCTGCTTCACTTCAATAGAGAGCCTGCATTTAATTGCGTCTACAAACACAGACCATATAACGCCTACATGTCCAACTATCATAAAAGCTGAACAATGTAATTTGATAACATGTAACTGCTGTACACACAAAAGCTGCATTTTCATGTATTAATTTATGGTACAATCTCCTTTTCTTCTTCCCAAAGCAAGAGAGAATTATACTCAGCCTTGCACATAGGCATGTCTAGTGACACGATAGGAACCAAAGGTGCAGAATTTTTGTAGGCCAAAGCCAGTAGAGAAGGTTTAGCCGGAGGATTAGGACCATGTCAATAATTACAATACGGATGGTGGCCAATATAAAAGAATTCAGTTGATTTTATTGCAATCAAGAAAAAAATGAATGAGATACAAATACTTGTATCCGAATTAATTTCTTCCTAATTCAAAGTATTTCGCCTTATTTTTCCATTTTCTAATGTAACAGAATCGGCTGTGGAGTACATAATTATGCTAGCAGGGCAGAATGCTTCAAGTGCAAAATGCCAAGGGATTTTGGTGAGAAGTTTAGCTTCTGATGTTTCAACTGTTCTTTGTTGAACGTGTTGTCGAGATTTTTTCAGTAAACCACCATTTTAGTTTTTAAAAATGTATAGCTCTATCACATTAGTTTCTGAAATTAAAAAAATTATAAATAAGTCTCTAAAAGTGTAATCCGCCAATCAAATTAGTCCAAAAGACAAAAAAATGTGTAACTTAAATAATAATATTAACATAAATTTAGAAACAAAATGATAGTAAGTTGTTAGTTTAGAAATTTAAATGAAAATTTTAGGAATTTATTTGAACTTCTTTAATTTTTGAAACTAATGTGACAGCACGTTACATTTTTTAAGACAAATGATAGTGTACTCATATATATATATTTTTTAAATGCTATTTAACCTCAGTTCCGGTGATACATTTATTACTTCTGTTTTGGTGGTGCAGGACTAAACTAAAAGAAAAAATTTCACTAGACCTGGAAAATCACTGATTTACCCCAACATCATTCTTCTCCAAACAACATTCTATCTTGCTTTCTCTATGTCGAGCTCCTGATAAATCATGAATCAAGGCCCTCTGTTACAGTCATAGCAATGTTTTTTCATTTGGAAGGAATAAGGATGTTATTGTTTCTAATTGCTAGATGTAGTGACAAGAAGCTTATGAAACCCAAATATTTTGTTTTCCATATTCATTACTGAGATAATTAAGTTTTAGAACCTACTTTACCTTAACCCTAGCCCCCAAATTTTCCCTTGTTTGATTCCACAATTCAGTTATTCAAATCAAGTGCATATGAAATACTCGCCTTTGTATTTGTCACACACACAAACACTGTACAAGAGTGGAAAGGCGGGAGGAAGAAAGAGTTTGTGTGCTGTGCTGGTACTGAGCATCTATTTCCGTGACGGTATTCCAAATAATATTTTGCATAACAAGACCCCAAATCATAGATCAAGAACATCAGGTAGAATAGTCAGACCTTAGTCATGGGCTTGGTTTCAAAGCTGCTGTCCTCTTTTTTCTTTTCAAATAAAGCAGTTCCGTGTTTGACGTTAACACATACAAGAATTAATGATTGCGCAAAAAGATATAGATGTGTTTCTGCAATAAAAATGTTATATACTAATAATTTGACGTTAAATTAGTTTTATTTAGTATAATTTTTATTTAACAGAAATTAAATTGATATTTAGAGTCAATTCCGTTGATCTAAAAAATGACACATATTATTAAAACACCAAGAATTAATATTTTGATAACCTTTAAAGTATTATGATTAATCTTCGTCGAAAACTCGGTTAACCACTTTTAGTTGAGTCTATCCTCCTAATCACATTTTTCATCTACAAAATTCAAACTCGAGACCTTAATTAAGAGTTTTAAGCTCAATTTCACTCAAAGCAACATAATGTTGATAACAAGAATTAATATAATATATTATATTATTAATAAAGATATTTTATGTTGATATTAATAATTTGGATTTAATTTTGTTAATACAATTTATAATTTAAGTTTTATTAAATAAAAATATTAATGAAAATAATCTTAACCTTTAATTTTTTTGTCTGTTAATAAATATATTTTTTTTCTAGTGTATAGTAGTTGACCTTTGATCAGGAACATGAAAATCCACCGTCAAACTAAAAATAAAATAAAAATAAGGAACATGAAAATCCCGTCCCCTAGTCTGTCTAAAAATAATTGAGTTGTAAAACTTGTTCACCAATATTTTTTATTTTAATATATTATAAATAAATATCCATTTCTATATATAACACCATATTATATTATAATTTTATAGAAGAACTTGCTAATATCACATAATATTATATCTATTTCTTAGAGTGGATCAGCACAAATGGTTAAGGATCCAGAATTAACATCCATCTTTTCTATAGATGTGGATTCGATTTTTTTTATGCCACTCAAATTTTGCTCAGTGGGCAACTCTCTTTGAAGAGATCTCTGGCGCCTAGGAGTTAACTGAGTAAGAGCGAGTAAACTGCTTGCAGTTTAAGCTTGCTCTACCAAAAAATGCTCATCTTTATTAGAAAAAATATATATATCTATTTATAATTTGTTAATTTTAAAATATTGCCCATGATATTGATATATTAGTTATTTTATTGTTATAACTTGTGTCATATAAATTTATTTTTGTTATATGTTTAGTGTTTATTTTTATAGTGTTTGGTTGGGGAATAGAGCAGAGGAAAAGGAAATGGAGGGAAGCAAAATATTTCATCATTTAATTTTTACTCCCCTTCAATATTGGGAGATTTGGAAGGGAGGGGAAGAGATTTATAATATTTTAAGTGTATTGATTAAAATATCCCTACTTATATTTTAAAATCTAAAATTATTAGAATATAAAACTAAATTAATTTTTAAAATCTCCCTCCTCCCCTTCTAAACCAAACAAGAAAAAGGTTATTTTTCTTTCCCTTATTAAAATTCCTCTTCTCTTTTCAACCAAGTAGAATATCTAATCAAAATTCTTTCTTGCCATTAAAATTTCTTCCCTCCTTTAAACCAAATAGAGCCTTTTATGATTATCTTCTCAATTTTAATATCTTTCATATTGCTTGTGCATTCAATATAAAAGTTTGATTTTCATATACTCTTGTTTTAAAGAGTTTTACCTTATTACAAAATTAAATATCGATTTAAATATAACTTTTAAAATAATTATTATAAGAATCAAGAATATTAGCATATATAACAATCTATAATTAAATAATATATTGTAAAAAATATTTATAATGTATTCTAATTAAATTCTAAATAGGAATCACTAATAACTTCTGTTCTTTGTATTGTTTTTAAGCCGTGATTTATTATCTTCTCATTATTCCAACTAATTAAAAAGTGTCTTTTAATTATGTTCTTCTCTAATTGGTTTATTAAGTTATATTTTTTTCATCTTTAATTTTCATGGCCTAAAAGAAATATCTAAGTAGATAAATCTAAACTAAAACTCTTTAAAGCATGTCCATAATGATTTACTCTCGACACCTAAAAGCTCCTTTTACACTAAATTATTCAAGATTTTTCATAATTAAATTTAAAAGTATTAAAGCAATTTTAATTAGTAGTAATTATTTAAAGACGCATTGTTGACTTTTGTCTAACCTAAAAATGTTTTCCTCGTTTTCAATATTGAAGATTATGAGATGATTTTATATGTTGTTATTTAATTTCCCTCTTCATTTCGTAATTGTCAATGTCTAAAGTTATAATAAGAATTAACATCAATAACAGAGATTGGTCTAGCGAAAAGGATTAGTTCTCACAATGTGATATAATAAAGTTCGAATCTTTGCTGAGAAAGATATCTACATTCTGACATTTAGTGTGTGTCTCAAACAAGATTATTTTCAAAGGAGGATACTTTCGGAAAAAAAAAGTATTAACATCTACTCAATTTTATTTTGTTCAGGTAGTTTAGTTTTATGTGACAAATTAATGCTCCAAATAAAGTATAAGTAAAACTAATTTTATTAAATTAAAATGGATAAAGCGTACGAAACATGGTTTTGTTGATAATTAATTCTAGATTATGGATTATGAGCCATCATGAGGTTTTTTTCATAAAGCGAGTGTCTCTAAATTCACTCATCATAGTTTTGTTCTTAGGTCACTCTAGTAATCTCTTGTCACTTCTATGTCATTATTGTTTTATGGTCTCAAAACTATTAACATATTTTTCTTTTATTTGGTACTGAATAATTTTTCTTTTATAAAAGTTACTTTTATAACTATTTTATTTCATCTTAATAATCTATAATGCATGAAAGTTTAAATAAACCTTTTCAAAAAAAAAATTGTATAAATTTTTATTTAATTTATTCACACTTCACATGGATTTATACCAAGTTAAAATTAACTCACGAAAATGATTAGCCTTTACTGTTAATTTCACTAAAGTAACATTCGTGCTGACTCTTATAACAGAACCAAAATGTATAATATTTTAATCTTATGATTCAGTTATGTTTTAAAATATATCGAACATTAAACTGAAATCACATACTATATTTAATTCGTTTCGATGTAATCTATCAATCAAAGGTTTAAGAGTAATGGCAGACACTGCCTTCGCTGAAGCTTCGCACCGTGGCGTCATGGGGCTGATTTTAAAAGTTAAAAAGTGGGAAAATGCTGTTGTCACTTGTCTACTACTAACAAAGGTGTCGCTATATTCGACGAGCATCGCACAGGCAGAATGAGAGCAACATTGAAAAGAACCAATGAAGGTTGGTCCATTTCACTGTGATTGGAAAACACATAATGAACAACACCAAATAAAAAATGTGATAAGATACCAATTTATTTAAGACATATTTTGTCTACGTTTACGAAAACATCTTAACATTATTATTATCTCTCAAATGACATAATATCCCAATACAAGTTTTTTGGATAAATTTGTGAAATTCTCCCTTCACATAACCTCCCTTTGACTTAAGGTGGTGATCCTCTTTATAGACCGTGTAGTTTTTCTCATCTCAAGAACCTCTATTTATACAACTTGCATCTTAATATAAAAGAAGAAACAAATTTCTAAAATAAAAACAATATTTTTAAATCTAAACAAAATCCTATAAATTTAAAATTGAAAATTTAAATTGTTGAAGGTTTAGAAATTAAATTTAATATATTTTAAGAGTAAAGTAAGGTTATATTTTGAATTGTCTCAAGTCAATTTGATGTGATATTTTATATCTTTTAAAAAATATAGTTTTTAAAATATTTATATATTAATAGTAAATTGTTTTAACTGAATGTATAATTTTTTATATAACATAGTATTATATTTATATTGATATTATATATATATATATATATATATATATATATATATTAAGATATATTTTATTTAAAATATTATATTTTCTAATTTTATAATTTAACTATACATAATATTATAATTGATATACTATATTAATAAATCAGATGAACTCAATGTTATTCGGTATATTATCTAGTCAAATTTAAATAAATAACTCTATCAAAATTTTGAATAAAAAAATAAAAAATAAACTCATCGTAACACATCTCACAAATACTCATAGTCTCATACTACTTAGAAAGCATAGTGACATGTCATAAAAATATGGATTTGAATTTCATTATCATTTCCAGAATCTTTTTAATTAGTGTCCTATAAATACTTTTTATATGCGAATTTTAAACTTCAAGACACATAATTAATTATGGGAGACTTAACTCGTAATTCACCTAAATTTTTCATGATCAAAATATTGAAGGAATAACATATTTTTTTAAAACTTCACAATGAACAAGGTATTGTACTGCCTAAATCTAGCAGATTGGTTATTTGGGCTGAACAGACCAAGGATGGTTGACCGAGTGAACCTCGGACCAGCATAAATCAGGTAAGTAGGAAACTGGTTTAATAAAGGAAAGTAGGCAACAGATCCGGGGGATGAGGATGAAGATATTCTGTGATATCGATAATGAATATTTGATAATAAAAAGGACACAAGTGCACACTTTCCAACCCTAATCTCAATCTTGAACAAAAAACCCTAAAACCTTGCTTAATCCTAAACCTCCACTAACTTGATTGTCGGAGTGTCTTTGCAGGTTACCCCCCCCCCCCCCCTCGATCACTCTGCACAAGGCTAATTCAGACGTGGGAAAGAAGAGCACAACAACAGAAGTAGAAGCTTGAGGAGGAGTAATTTTTCAGTAAGAACATTTGGCGCCCACCGTGGGGCGAGGTAAAACTATTCCTCGACCACTACCTAAAGGAGATGGTGAGAACCAAAACGTGACGGTGGATGACCAAGGCAATGGTGCGGGGCTATCTTTAGAAAGCCACCCCTTAATCCAGGCCCTACACCAAGAAATAGCACTTATACAGAGCAGGGACGAGGAGGAGATGGATAGGTTGCGAAAAAAGAATGAAAAGATATGCCAATAACTGGAAAGAGAGAGCTAGCGAGGGCAAACCACTCATGAGTGGATTGAAGATCAGAGCACCACACATAGCGATCTCATGCAGAAACCAGTCAACAACCAAAGGCGCGTAAGAAAGTACCCGCCAATTCGCGACTGAGAACCCTGACCAAGTCGTACCTTCACTCGGTGGGAGGGACAGTCCGAAGACACCCGTTCGTAGATGGTATCATGGAGACCCCCTTACCGTCGGGTTGGAAAAACTTGAATTTGGACCGTTATGATGGGACGACTGACCCCAATAAGCACATTGACGCACATACCACACAGGTAAACCTATTCACAAACGATGACACCATTTTATGCCAAGTATTCCCGACCTCCTTCAAAGGGGCAGCCTTAAGCTGGTACACTCAGCTACTGCCAAACTCGATTGATTGTTTTGCTACTCTTGTTGCGAGGTTTAGAGCACAATACGCAATGAGTAGGCTACACCACCTCACATCGGTCGCCCTGGTGAACCTCAAGCAAGAGGACGATGAGCCTTTGCGGGCGTTCATGGAGTGATTCGTGGCAGTATCCATAAAGATCAGGGACCTAAACCCGGAAGTAGTACTGCACTCTATGATCATAACCCTCAAACCAGACCCTTCTCCAACAGTCTGTGCAAGAAGCCTCCAGCGGATATGGATGAACTCAAGGCCCGAGCTGCGAGTTACATCCAAATGGAGGAGATGGCAGAATTCAGGGACCAAGTCCAGGCGGGATGTCAAAAAATGTCAGTGACCGTGAAAAGCCACGATCAGTCAAGAAAAAGGCAAAAGGTGGAAAGCAGTATGCTTAGCCCGAAGTACAACCATTACACTCCGCTCACTGCCAGTCGAGCCTGTATCATGGATAAGCTTGTAGCGTGGAGTTATTACGATTATTGCCGTAGAGCCACTCCCACGAAGGCACGGATCGAACCAAGCATTGTCGATATCATGGGAACTACCGGCACTCAACGGAGGAATGTTGGACCCTCCATGATAAGATCGAGGAACTCATCCAAGTTGGACACCTACAAAACCATGTCCAAAGAACAATGGCGCATGGTGGCCAGGATGGGAGCCGGAGCAAGAATAAGGGTCGAAGAGAATAGCGAATTGATACACAGCCTGCGAATAAGGAAGGAGGAAAAAATCCACCCCCTGAGGGAACCAACACCCGCCTAAGAGGGGTTATCAATACAATAGCCGAAGGGTTCATTGGGGAAGGGTTAAGCAGCTTCGCCAGGAAGTCTCACTTAACGGCGGTATGATCGGTCAACACTGTGGGGAAGCCCTTGAAGACACATCCCCTAATAACTTTCACAGACACTGATTTCAAAGGAGTAGATCCTGACCAGGACGACTCGGTCGTCATTACAGTAGAAGTTGCCAACTTTGCTGTACGAAAAACACTGGTTGACCAAGGGAGTTCGGCCGACATCCTCTACATGGACACCTTCAAAAAGTTAGAGATCTCAGAGCACTTGATTCAGCCCTATCCGAAGCAATTGGTGGGATTTGTGAGTAAGTAGACACTCGCAGGTACATTGACTTACTCACCACATTTGGCGATGAAAGCACTTCCCGAACTATCATGGTAAGATATTTACTAGTGAATGCAGATACTTCATACAATATTTTGATAGGGTAACCAGCCCTAAACCAACTGGATGCAATAGTTTCCACCCTCTATTTGGCAATGAAGTTTCCCACTGTGATTGGACAAATAGTAACGGTCAGAGCAGACCAGTAGACGGCTCGCGAATGCTATATTGAGAGTTTGAAGGTTGGTAGAAAAGAGTCTAAACCCCGGGGTTGGCCCGTATGCACACTACACCCCTTTCAACCAAATGAATCAGTCGAACTTGACCCCCAAGTTGAAGAGCAAAGAGCGAAACCTACGAAGGACGTGTGGAAGTTCTAGTTGGGCAGGCACCACGACCAATGCACCCGACTCAGTCTTAACTTGCCAAAAGAAGTGTTGGTCAAAATTGTCGACGCCCTCAACAACAATGCGAACTTATTCGCATGGACGGCAACAGACATGACGAGGATTGATCCGAATTTCCACTGTCACAAACTCGCTATATACTTGGAGGCACGACCGATCACCTAAAGGAAAAGGAGGTTGGGTGATGAAAGAAGACAAGTGGTAGAAAAGGAAACAACTAAGTTGATAGAAGCGGGATTTATTCAGGAAGTAGAATACACGACTTGGTTAGCTAATAGTGTTGGTAAAAAAGGCAAATGGAAAGTGGCGAATGTGCACAAATTACACCGACCTCAACAAGGCTTGCCTTAAGGATGCCTATCCACTGCCGAGCATCGACCGATTAGTTGATGGCGCTTCAGGATGTAAACTTTTGAGCTTCCTGGACACATATTCCAGGTATAACCAAATACCCATGTTTCCTCCAGACGAGGAAAAATAACTTTCATGACAAACAAATCGAACTATTGTTATTCGGTGATGCCGTTGGATTAAAAAATGCTAGGGCTACCTACCAGCACCTAATGGATCAAGTTTTTGCAGGATAGGTAGGCCGAAACTTATAGGTGTATATGGAAGATATGGTGGTAAAGTCTGAGGACGCCAGCAAACACATGAGGACTTGGAGGAAGTATTCAACCAAGTCAAGCGGTATAACATGAGGTTGAACCCTAAGAAATGCGTATTCGGGGTACAAAAGGGCAAATTCCTGAGTTTCATGTTGACTCACAGAGGACTCGAGGCCAATCCCAACAAGTGTCAAGCTTTTATTGAGATGAGGAGTCCCCAAAACATCAAGGAAGTTCAGAGACTGACCAGAAGACTTGCATCCCTTTCCTGTTTTCTCCCCTAGGCAGCCGAGAAAGCGCATCCTTTTTTTGGGCTTTTAAAGAAGCCGAAAGCTTTTCATTGGGACGATGAGTGCGAATCAGCGTTTAAAGAATTCAAGACATTCCTGGCAACCCCACCTATCTTGACTTGGTCGGTGCTCGGACAGGACTTACTCCTATACCTGGCTATATCCAATCAAGTGGTCAGTTCGGTCATCGTACAAGAGGTGAAGGGCCAACAGGTCCCAGTGTATTACACTAGCCGTGTGTTACAAGGAGCGAAGATTCGGTACCAGGTTATTGAAAAATTAGCATTAGCACTGGTAGCAGCCACCCAAAAACTCCGACCATACGTCCAAAGCCACTAGGTGGTAGTATAGACTGACTACCCTATCCGGCAAGTGCTGAGAAAGCCAAAGTTAGCAGGGAGAATAATAGCCTGGTCGGTGGAGTTGTCCGAGTTCAGACTCAAGTATGAAGTGAGGGGCCCCATCAAGGCCCAATGCCTTGCCGACTTCATAACAGAACTCTCATCACTGGCAAAACAAACCTCTCCACGGTGGATTCTATACGTGGACAGATCGTCAAGCCATCAAGGGGGTGGGGCCGGCGTCATTTTGGAGGGACCCGAAGGAGTAGTGTTAGAACAGTCCTTGAAATTCAACTTCCTGATCTCCAACAATTAGGCAGAATATGAGGTGCTTATCACAAGACTCAAGTTAGCAGGTGAAGTCGGTGCCAAAAAAGTTATATGCAAGAGCGACTCACAGTTGATAGCCGGATAGGTGTCTGGCACTTTCCAAACCAAGGATGCCCAGCTTCTGAAGTACTACCACAAGGTTGTTCAGTTGATAGCAAGGATGGAAGAATTCAAAATAGAGCATATTCCAAGGGAGGAAAATGGGAGGCCCGACTTCTTTTCTAAACTAGCAAGCACCAAGAAACCGAGGCAACACCGGATCATGATACAGGAGACAGTGACAAGGCCAAGCATTGAGGAGGAAATTCTGAGCATGGAAAAAGACGAGGAGGGATGGATGGACCTTATCCAAAAGTACCTCACAATCGGCAAACTACCCAAGGACAAAAACATAGCAAAAAAGATTCAACGAAAGGCCAGTTACTATGTGATGGGGGAAAGATATGTACAAAAGAGGATTCCATACCCCTCTACTTAAGTGCTTAAGCCTTGATCGAGCTAAGTATGTAATGAATGACATACACTGAGAAATTTGTGGCATGCATACAGGAGGACGGGCCATGGTAGCCTGCATCATCCAGGTCGAGTACTATTGGTTAACCATCAAGGTCGACTGCATTGAATACACAAAAAAATGCCAAGAATGCTTAAGGTTCGAGAATTTGTCCCATGTTCCCTCTAAAGAGCTACACTCAATTGTATCACCATGGCCCTTCGCCACATGGGGAATGGATATACTCGAGCCCTTCCCCGTTGCCAGGGGCCAAGTTAAGCTCTTGCTAGTAGGAATTGAATACTTCACCAAGTGGATATAAGCCAAGCTCCTAGCCCCGAATAACGGCGTTGAATGTGTAGAAATTTATATGGAAGAACATAATTTGCCGATACGGAATGCCACATTCGATAGTAACAAACAACGGAAGGCAATTTATAGACTGGTTAGTTGTAAAATTTTACAGAGGACTCGGAGTATAGCACCAGGTCACATCGGTGGAACAACCGCAGGCTAATGGGCAGCCCGAAGCCACAAATAACATAATCCTCGGAGAGCTAAGAAAGAGAATGGGAAAAGCCAAGGGTACCTGGCCTGCGGAAATACTAGAAATCCTTTGGGCATATCACTGCACACCTTAATCAACGACTTGGGAGATGCCTTTTAGATTGGTATACGGAGCAGACGCCATGATTCTGATTGATTTGGGAGAATTATCCTTACGCCGCACAGTGTTCGACTCGGAAAAGAATAACGAAGCACTGAAGATAGAATTGGATCTGGTAGAGGAAGCAAGGGAGAGGGCAAGGATACAAGAAGAAGTAGGAAAGTGGAAGGCCGCTCGAAGGTACAATGAGAAGGCATGGCCGAGAGACTTCAAGCCTAGCAACTTGGTGTGAAGAAAGTTGGGCGAAGCAAGAAAGGAGGTCGGAGAAGGAAAGTTGGCCGCAAACTGGGGAAGATCGTTGAGAGTGGTCGAGCGGTTGGGAAACGGAGCCTATCGCTTGGAACAACTTACAGGTGAAGAAATTTTGCGCACATGGAATGCTTCCCACTTGAATATGTACTTCAGTTGACAAATGTAATGACGATGTACTCTTTTTCCTACCTCGGTCTTTTGTCCTAAAAAAGAAAAAGAAAATGGATTTTGCCCAGGAAGGTTTTAACGAGGCATGTCAAGAATAAGCAATAAAATTGTTTCGAATCCATTTCCTTTTGCTATCATCTTATATAACCGAGCTGGCCCACCGAGCTCGAAGACTTAAATAGGTTTCGACCCATCAAAACCTAACTGAGCCGACCCACCGAGCTCGAAGACTTAACAGGTTTCAACCCACTGAAACCTAACCGAGCCGACCCACCAAGCTCGAAGACTTAACAGCTTTCGACCCACTGAAACCTAATCAAGCCGACCCAAATCCACCATGGTCAAAGACGTAACCGAATTCGATCCACGAAATCTAAATCGTTGCGAGTAAACAAAAAAGAAAGAAGAACACGAATACAAAAAGATATCTTGCATTAAAGGAGGAAATCAAGTACAAATGAAGTACAGAAAGATATGTTCTAAAATTTGAAAGACCGAATACATCTTTTTCATTTGCCAATATATCTCTACAAGAAATATCCTAAAACTATGAAGGCCTCACTTACTGGCCCAAATTACAAAATAACCTATGTTCTAAAAGAGAAAGTCTTGCGTTGCGGCAGGAGGACTGCCAAAGAAGCGAACATTTAAGTAGCTCAGCCCAAGAAGAGGACGTTTAGCCGAAGAAGAGGACGTTCAGCCGAAGAAGAGAACATTCAAGAAGTTCAGTTTCAGGGCGTGGAGCATCAGAGCTCATACAACATCAACATTATGCTTAACTTGCTGGTGTCCCCACCCCCCTAAACTTCCTCTTCCTCCTAATCGGAGAGCTCGGCCACGTCAACCAACACCCCCTCCTTAACATCTTTTTCCACATCGAATGTGGAGGTGTCGGTACCTAGGAAGAAATACGACAGCTGTCGAAGTGCCTTTTGAAAACCTCCAACGTGCTCCTCCATGATCGACCCATTGGCCTCTTCTAGGTCGGCTTCAAGGCGCTTAACTTGATCAATCGCTTGCGCCTAACTAGATTCAGCCTCAGAGACCCCAGTTCTGAGAAGCTCCACCTCTGCCTCCAAGGCGGCCATAGAGTATTTGGCCTAAACCCCCTGGCTCATCAGAACTTTGTCGTAGGCCTTGGAATCTCTTAGCTCGATCTCCAAAGCTGTGGTCGATTTCCTCACATCGGTGGCCTCAAGAAACAACGTCTCGTTGGCACGAGAAGCCTCAGCGAACCCGGTTTGTGCCTTTTCAACCGCAGCTTCCAACCTTCTAATCTCAGCCTCTCTTGACTCCATCAATTGGGGGAAAGCCTGAATGTGCTCTAGCTCCACCGCCTAGAATTGGGCGATCGCCCAAGAGTGAGCTTGGAAGACAAAGAGCGCCTCCAAACTTGCCAAGGGATTGACCTCTCGAAGAGCATTGCGGTCGACCTCAGAGAGGGAGCCAGGACCCAACACCTTGGTGGGATCGAAGTCCCAACTCCAAAGAAAGTTAAGGCCTTCGGTAGAAACAAAGAAGGCCAAATGGACCTCAGCGGACGAAGACCCTCGGCCGGCGCCATGGAAAGAGTGGTGCAGGGACGCTTGGGGGGAGGGTTGCTCGATCGCACCTCTACCACGATCAGGACCTCTTAAGGCAAAGCTGGAATCGGGGCGCAAATGAAAGCCTTGGCCATCGGAAGGGCGGGCTGCCCAGGGGAAGTGCTGATAGGAGCAACAGAGGTGGCACTCGCCTCAACCCTCTTGGCCTTCTCGGTGCGCTTGGCAGGGAGCTTGGCAAAGTTGAAGCATCCCATTATCCCTACAAAAGGAGCAAACAAACATAAGAAGCAACAAATGACTACTAAAGGGAAATAAAAAATACTTACGCTTCATGTCCCTCAATGGCTTATTAGACTTGAGAAGCCCCAACACGGCCCGGCACGGAAGCAGCTGAGGAAGTGTATGCAGATCAGCCATATCGGACTGATCTCTCGCCAATATATCCTAAACACACCAAATCGTGTGCTTATCTGGGTTCTTTATCTAGCATAAGGGGAATTGATGGTGACCCCGGGTGTCGAAGAAGTTGCCCTGCGCCATCGAACTCGGTTGGGCACGAAAAAATCCCCCCTTAAAATCTTTGTAAGCAGTTGTGAAGGTAGTAAACAGGGAAATGCTACTGACACCTGACGACGACACCCAACCACCCTTTTTCCTTTCCTTGGCCGCATAGTGATGGAGGAACTTAAGGGCAGCCGGCACAATGTAAAACATGTTGCAGAGAACATGGAAGGCAGTCATTGCCGCTCAATCGTTGGGATGAAGTTGGGTGGGAGCCACGTTTAAACCCGTCAAAACCTTGGTCTCGAACGCGTCAAAAGGCATCGAGATCCCTAGATTTAGAGAAAACGTCTCATACACATAAATGAAGTCATGTTATGCAGGCACCGCCGAAAGGTATACATGTTCATCCAGATCGTATGGCTCCGCAATGACCTCGCCCTCGTGGTTTGGACGACTGAAGGTCGACTTCATCAGCTCAGCAATGGCGAAGGCCGATTGGAACTTGGAATGGTAAACTTCAACCTCCCCAGAAACCCACTCATACCCAAAACGGGTAACGGTAGGAAAGACCTCCTCGACTCGCCTTTTCTTTCGGTGTGCCACCAAGGTTGCTCGGGCGTTTCTTCTGATGCTTAGCCGTCGACTGGAACCACGATAGGTCGTTCAACCCCGGAAACGTCCGACCAAACAATGCCACCCACGGGCAGTTGGGGAGCGTGAGGATCACTCTTTGACCTCTCTAGGTAGGAAGAGTGCACAGACTGACCAGAGACTTGATAATCGCCTCCAATAGGCTCAACTTTCGGTGACAGCATAGCTCTGAGCTCATAGTTGGGGGAACCTCCTAATTCGCAACTCGAAGCCATTGAGGGAGAAGAATGCTAAAAGTAAGGGAGCGTACCTGTAAGGTTCACAAGAAAGGGAGAAGGAGATGACGGCGACGGCAACGACAGAGGATACTCCGATACGACGGGAGCAAGAGGAAGGGAAAGCGTGACAAAAAAAGTAAGGAGACGAGGAAGGGGGGAAAGCATGAGAAATGCGTCGTGCAAAACCCTGCCTTTTTATAGAGGTTGGGGGGACCCAAAGCTTCCCTGCCATCAAATCCTATACCACCGTCCATAAGCTAAGGGCTCAGATGAGACAACGATTGAGGTTTTCCAGGCCATCATTAGCCTATACTATAATCAGCAACCAGCATTGAATGCGCTTGAAAACTTGCGCAACGTTTCCCAAGGTAAGATGTGACCTTTGAAGGTCCTGACGCTTCAATCCTGCAACATTGAAACGACAGGGTAGCAGAAAAGGCACAGTACAAGTCATCACAAGTCGACCAAGGCCCTAGAGCTGTTAAAAGGTGCGGGCCGGCCTGGCCCCCACGAGCCATTGGTTCTTAACGGGTCGGGCCGAGGTGGCCCGGTTTATGATCGAGCCTGTAATTTGGTGGCCCAGCCCAGCCCTATGCTGGCCATCGAGCCACCGGGCCAATTTAGCCTGAATTTTTTTACACATGATTAACATTGTTATTTATTTTAATTATTATTTTATTTGCCAAAAATTATATAAAATTAATTTATTTAAATGATATTTAATATTTAAAATTAAATTCTACATACTTTCTAGTATAAACAAATATTTTTCTTCATATATAATTTACTTAATTACTCAATAATCTTATTAAATATTATCTATGTAATTTACTTCATATATTTATTTAATATTATCTATGTAATTTTATATATATATATATATATATATATATATATATATATATATATATATATATATATATATATATATATAAACCGGGCCAGCCCGGCCCGGTCCTAGTTGGCCCCACTGGGCCAAACGGGCAGGGCCAATTTGGCCCAGTTTCTTATGAGCTAGTTTTTTTTTAGCCCAGCCCATCCCTTTTTACGGGCTAACCGAGCCGGCCCATTGGGCCGGGCCTATTTTGCCGGCTCTACAAGGCCCTGTCGGGTCGGACAATCACCCTAGCTACAAGCTACCCGTGGTAGCCCAGCTTATCTGAACGAGCCAAGCTCCACGCGGCGAAACGAATTAGAAAGCTTCTCCACCCGTGTTGAAGCTTGGGGGGCTTGTGTACCGTCTAGATCTAGCAGATTGGCCATCTGGACCGAACAGACCAAGGATGGTCGACCGAGTGAACCTCGGACCAGCATAAATCAGGTAAGTAGGAAATTGGTTTAATAAAGGAAACTGGGCAACAGATATGGGGGATGATGATGAAGATATTTTGTGATATCGGTAATGAATATCTAATAATAAAAAAGATACAGGTGCACACTTTCCAAACCTAATCTCAATCTTGAACCAAAAACCCTACTTAATCTTAGGCCTCCCCTGATTTGATCGTTGGAGTGTCTTTACAAGTACCCCCCAGTCACTCTGCACAAGGCTAATTTAGACATGGGAAAGGAAGAGCACAGCAGCGGAAGTAGGAACTTGAGGAGAAGTAACTTTTCAATAACATGTGTCTTTATTATTATATTTCTATTATTGCTTAATTCACAATAACAATCAACACGTTCGCTTTTTATTGTTGTGTTGGGGATATAATATAAGGTTCTATGATTTTATTTTATAGGGTCAAAATATCATATTTTAATGTATTGCAGTGAGATGGAAATTTTATATTATTTCTCTATCAAAAAATGTATTAAACTTACTAACTTGTTGGTAAAAAAAATTACTAACTGCGCAGTGGAATGAAGCATAAAAGATCCATCTTTGAGGTTAAAGAAATGCATAGTATTATTAAAAATAGATATACTAAGATATATATGTTTAACTGCAACGATACTAATGTTCACAATTTCTGATAATTATTAGCTCATCAAATATAAAAAAGCAACTAATACTTTAATTTGCTAAAAGCGACTCGTAGCATATTGGAGCATTTAACTTGTTGCTACACAACTTTGTAATTTTCAATAAATTTATTATGTGTTTGGTTTCACTGAAAATAAGAGCAATAATTTTGTAAGGAAAAAAAAATCTCATTGTAATATATATATATATATATATATATATATATCATTTGGTATTGTGAAAGTACAAATGGAAAAGAAAAATTATATGGATTCAGCATAAAAAGTGTTTTTTTTTTCTAAATTGGAAAAAAAAAGAATAAAAAAAATTGTACATGTAAAAGACACAAATACTATTATTTATACTACATCTCATTTTTTTATTCAAAATATATGTGTTATTTTATATACTATTTTCTTTTCTTCACTTTTTACCCAACTAAACAAAATGTAGAAAGAAATTTTTATTTTTTTTTATAACACACAATCTAAACTATTATCTCACTTTCTATTCTATTTTTTTTCTCTTCTTATTTATTTTCTTTTCTAAACCAAACATAGCCTTAAATAAATACATTAATAAAGAGTGTATTTTAAAAAATCTGTTGTTATCATTTACCATAATACATACACCAAGAATTGGTGCTGACTTTTTTGCGAAGCTTGGATCTTTGGAGGATGTCCGATTGAAGATTTTTCATGAGCCTCCTGCAGGAGTTAGTCTAGCTTTAGGTGCTGAAGCTGCTAGAGTAGCTTTCTTAAGGATGTAATCTTTGTTTTTGTTTTTGTTGTCGTACTCTACCAAAAAAAACACAGTGCATAAATCTTGAAAAATTAATTTATTATAACAATTCTTATGATAAAATAATATTATTTGATCAAATTTCCTTTATTAACTATATTTATAGTTATAATTATATATTCATTAGTGTATTTATTTCTTAAAAAATAATTAATAGTTTTGTAATATTATAAAACGAAAAATAATTTAAGAATAAAAATTCAAAAAGAACAAGTTTGTATTATCGGAGAGAGTTGCTTCTTTGCTTTGGAATTATTATCTCTTATGTCCTATCACTCACAGTTGGGTTGCGTGGCAGGACAGTAATCAGCAACCACAACAGTTGCAATACGATGGTGGTGTCGTGTCTGTCCCCTTCCACTCTTCACTTCCTTCCCGCCTCCGATCCTCCCTACAAGCTTCTGGAAGACCATCCTCACCTGAATCTCGTGGCGAAATGCCCCGACATCCCCGCCCTCAAACAAATCCACTCCCTCATCATCAAAACCGGCCTCCACAACACAGTCTTCGCGCAGAGCAAGCTCATCCACTTCTGCGCCCTTTCCCCCTCCCCCGACCTCTCCTACGCCCTCTCTCTCTTCCGCTCCCTCCAACGCCCCAGCCTCTTCATCTGGAACACCCTCATCCGCGCCCACTCCCTCACCCCCTCCCTACACCTCTACGCCCGCATGTTACACTCCGGCCTTCACCCCAACTCCCACACCCTCCCTTTCCTCTTCAAGTCCTGCGCCAGAGCCGGGGCCACCCACGAAGGGAAACAGCTCCACGCCCACGCCCTCAAGCTCGCCCTTCACTCCCACCCGCACGTCCACACTTCGCTCATCCACATGTATTCCCAAGTGGGCGAATTACGCCACGCCCGGCTGGTGTTTGATAAAAGTACTCTCAGAGACGCCGTCTCTTTCACCGCTCTTATCACCGGGTACGTCTCCGAGGGCCACGTGGACGATGCCCGACGCCTTTTTGACGAGATTCCCGCCAAAGATGTTGTCTCATGGAATGCCATGATCGCGGGGTACGTTCAAAGTGGTCGATTTGAAGAAGCCTTGGCCTGCTTTAGCCGCATGCAGGAGGCTGACGTGTCGCCGAATCAGAGCACAATGTTGAGTGTGCTTTCTGCCTGTGGCTATTTGGGATCGCTCGAGTTGGGGAAATGGATCGGTTCTTGGGTTAGAGACCACGGGCTTGGTTCGAATCTTCAGCTTGTTAACGCACTTATTGATATGTATTCCAAGTGTGGTGAAATTGACACGGCCCGTGAGTTGTTTGATGGGATTGAGGAAAGGGATGTGATTTCGTGGAATACTATGATTGGTGGTTATTCCCGCCTGAGTTTGTACGAGAATGCCTTGGCGCTGTTTGAGCTCATGCTTAGAGAAAACGTCACGCCTAATGATGTAACGTTCTTGGGCGTTCTTCCGGCTTGTGCTTGCCTTGGTGCTCTTGACCTTGGCAAGTGGGTTCATGCACATATAGATAAAAACTTGAAAGGCACGGATAGTGTGAATAATGTTTCTCTTTGGACTAGTGTCATCGACATGTATGCGAAGTGTGGCTGCGTTGAGGTGGCGGAACAGGTGTTTAGAAGCATGGGTTCTAGAAGTTTGGCTTCTTGGAATGCCATGATATCAGGGTTGGCCATGAATGGACATGCAGAGAGGGCCCTTGGCCTTTTCGAAGACATGGTCAGTGAGGGATTTCAGCCTGATGACATCACGTTTGTTGGACTATTATCTGCTTGTACTCAGGCTCGTTTGGTAGATGTTGGACACCAGTATTTCAGTTCAATGACACAAGATTATGGAATTTCACCAAAATTGCAACACTATGGTTGCATGATAGATCTTCTAGCTAGATGTGGGAAGTTCGAAGAAGCAAAGGTTCTGATGAGAAATATGGAAATGGAGCCGGATGGGGCTATTTGGGGTTCTCTGCTTAATGCTTGTAGGATTCATGGACAGGTTGAGTTGGGTGAATATGTTGCAGAACGCCTCTTTCAATTAGAGCCAGAAAATGCTGGGGCATACGTGCTTTTGTCGAACATATATGCAGGAGCTGGCAGATGGGACGATGTAGCAAGGATAAGAACCAGGTTAAATGACAAAGGAATGAAGAAAGTTCCAGGATGCACCTCTATAGAGATTGATGGTGTTGTGCATGAGTTCCTTGTTGGTGATAAGTTTCACCAGCAGAGTGAAAATATTTATAGAATGCTGGATGAGGTAGATAGGCTTTTGGAGGAGACTGGGTTTGTGCCTGATACTTCTGAGGTACTCTATGATATGGATGAGGAGTGGAAGGAAGGGGCTTTGAGTCAACACAGTGAGAAGTTGGCTATTGCTTTTGGTTTGATAAGCACAAAGCCGGGGACTACAATTAGGATCGTCAAGAATCTTCGTGTTTGTGGAAATTGCCATTCGGCTACCAAGTTAATATCCAAGATCTTCAATAGGGAAATAATTGCAAGAGATAGAAACCGTTTTCACCATTTCAAAGACGGGTTTTGCTCATGCAATGACTGCTGGTGAAACTTTATCTATCTGTTCGATGGTATATATCATATGCACTTGTGTAAAGAAAGGTGAATGATTTGCATTCATATAGTTAACTGATAATTGGTACATATGTGCTCTCTCACTATTGAAAAGCAAACCCTTTATTATAAATACATTTACATATATGATAAGTTCGATGATTGGGTTAATGTTAAGATAGCCCAATGTACTGCAGCCGAATCCAACATCCAAGTTATCCATTTGGAATTCATGCATTGGAGGGTGGGTTGAAGGAGTTCTTTCTTGCAGTTGCCAAAACGGTCTTGTCAGCTACTATGAAGTATGCTGCTCCCGCCACTGCTAACATAATATGGTAGTTAGATGACTAATTCGAACAGTGATTATAATAACTATGAGGAGATCGTGGCAACACTATGGATGAGAGTAATTACCTGTGGAAATTATGAGAGCTTGAGCAGTGTGATTGAGATTGGCTCTTGCCCAAGGTAGCATCCTTACACTAGCCAGCTGCATATCAAGCATAATTCCAGTTAGTTATTTACAAAAAATAAAAATAAAAATAATCTCTATTTGAATATTAAAAAGTGGTTATTTTAAATGTACCAAAGAAAAATTGAATGGGTGGAAGAATTACTTACAGTTGGAATGGCAGTGGCAATACTAGCAACAACAGCTGCCTTTGCTCCAGCCATCACACCCTCTGTTTACACAGAAGTGAAAAATGTGAATTAAAACTAAGTAACATGCAGATATCGCGAAATTTGCAAATCTCATCAATGACCATAATTCTGAAACCACATCAGAAAATTATACATTACCATGAGAACAGCGCTTGGCCATGGCCAACTTTTGATCCAGAGAAGCCAAGCTAGTCCTCTCGAAAGAAGAATTAGCAGCAACATTTCTCTTGGCCATCTTAAAAAATTTGATTGAACAGAAACTAAGAATGGAATAAGTCTTCGTAAACTGATGAGTAACTGGAGTAGCTTTGGATGAAGAGTTGCTGAAGTTGCTGGCATATTTATAATGAGATTTGGTGAAGAAAATAAATTATTATTTTAAAATTATTTTCCCCCAAAAGAGAAGAGTTACACTGTGACGGGGGAGTTTGATGGTTTCAACTGAAATCCACCGTCTCCGACAGTTGTTTTCACTTGGGTTTCTGTTTCGGTCGGTTGATGCTTTTGCTGTTCCCTAGTACTCCTACTTTATTTTCCATAAGATTGTAAATTAAATTAGTTTTATGTAAATTCGTGCATGTGACATGTGAGGGATTTTGTTACTCGGGAATGTCAATGTGCTTTATCCTATTATAATGCAGGAAGGGCCGAAGGAAACAGTATTGTACTTGCATTATCTACTTGTGTGAGATAAAAATCCATAAAAAAAAAAAAATGATATTCTGTCTTTTTACCCCTGATCCTGTTTACTTTGCCACATTTTAGTAAGATAAAGAAAAAAGTTCCTTTATCTTATTTTCGCAACGGCAACTGTAGAAGCTGGTGGTTTAGAGCGAAGATAGCCAAAACCATGGGCATTGACCACTGACGCGTTGATCCCAATAACCAAATAATTAAACAAAACATTTATAGAAAGGAACCACCTAGCACAGGAGTCAATATCATAATACCATGGATTAAAGAGGGTGGGTTAACCCTTAGCCCCATTAGATCTGTCGGAGTGCATCTGCTACGTTGGTTATATTGCAACACGTGTCCTACTCAACACGTGCAATAATGCAGGCAATCGCACTCACAGAAACAGGGACTGTACGACATGTTTGGTGTGTTTTTGTAGTTAAAAAAAGGGTGGGAGGCCATGGTTTTCGGACGAAGCGGGTGACCTCTCTAGCCAATCGCAAAGTTGAGCGTGGACATCTTAGCTAACCTGAGTTGCTCTCTCTTCTGCTATTTCCGCACTTTCCTTTGATTCTGTCAAGCAGAAACATCATGAATCATGATTCTCTCTACGCGACATCGTCACTTTCCGATATTTTAATAGTGGCTAGAAAATGCATCGGAACAAATCGATATTCAATAATCATGCCATCTTTTCTACATAAAAAATCAATAATACGTGTTTGATTTTCATTTTTTTTTTAATTTTCAATTGATCATAAATTATTTTATACCTAAAATAAATTAAACTGAATATGTGTTTAATATATAAAAAGATTATGTCTTACCCAAAAAATTTTAATTGGTATATTATGTATAAATTTAAAGTATATTCCTTGAGAATTTTATATACCTGATATTTCTTCACTGTTAGGTTCCGTTTAATTTGCAAGAAAATAAAGAGTTGAAACGTATAAAATTATTGTTTTTTATTTTAAAAGTTATCAAAGTACAAAATTAGTGAATTATAATTTTTTTTTTAAAAAGTACAATGTTAAAAGTAAATTAATGAAGTGGAAAAAAAAGAAGAACAATATTATAAACAATAAAAATTACTGTTTATAATATATTAAAATTAAAACTAAATTATATATAATTACCTTATTTATATAAAATAATAAATCCATTACTTAATTGAATTATATACATAAAAATAATCTAATTATCTTAATTTAGAATATTTTTATTATCTTAATTAATTTTTTATTTTGTTAGTCATGTAAACACTAAATTAACTACAGTTAATGATAAAGGCTAAAAAAAAAAAAACTAAGAAAATGTCATGAATCTAAACATAACAAATTTTTTTGCAATGACTAGAACTAGATAGAGTTATATTTGTAGAAAATTAAAACATATTTAACATAAAAATATTCAACCCACTCTCAACATCCTGAACCTCTCTCATGTCAAAACTTTCACCACTATTGTTATCATCATTGACAATGTCATTTTTGTCACCATCATAACTGTTGCTATCATCATCATCATTATTGTTATTATTATTATTGTTGTTGTCATTACCATTGCCATTATATAACGCAAAAAATATTGTAGAAAAATTTGTATTGACTCATTACTTATGCACATCAAATACCATACAATACAAATTGTTTGTACAATTGCACTGTGCATTAACCAATGAACAAAAGATAAAATAGAATACATATAGAATATGTTAAACAGGGAATTTGTTATTATTTTGTTTCTTATTATATAGGTTGAATAATAAGAATAGAATCAATTGTTTCCTATTAATTGTATTCTTAAATTAGGATTGTACAATTTAGGAATTAGAATTAATTTGTTATTAAGGGTTGTAAATGAGTTTGTAATATTTATAAAAGAGAAAAGAATAGACAAGGCAACAAGCCAAAAATTCTTGACATGGTATCACAAGTCTCCTAGCTAGAGACGTCCCTTACTCACGTTTTTGGCTCTCATCTTAGTCTCTGGTTCATGGTTGTTGTTTTTAGTCTCCATCGTGAATCTTCGTTCTCGTCTTGATTTATGGTTTGGGATTTTCGACTTTGTCTCCATCTTATTTGTGGTCATTCTTGTAGTTCGTTCCTTTTATGGTTTTTGGTTTTCTTGTTCTTGTTGTTTGATCGTTGCTTCTTGGCTTGCTACAAGTTCTCTCATGGCAACAGATAATTTTTGTGATTGCTTTATTGGAAAAAATTATACTGTTAGAGAGTTTTGATAATTGCTAAATCATACTCACTTTAGTGGTTTTTAGTGAGGCATTTTTGATCTTTTCTTGAACTTAGAACATATTTTAGCTTGTTTAGTAACATAAATAAATAAATAAAAGGGTATAGTCTTGTTTTATTTTGTTTAAGTGTTTTTATCTTACTTTTTGTTATTTTGTGCAGATATATGAAGAGGCTTAGTTTGAAGCTATGTTGAAAGCCAATTTTGGAAGGCCCACTTTACTTTAGAATTGTCAGATCGAGTGGTGTGCTTAAAGCAGCTGACAGGTGCTTGGCGTGCAGAGTCCAAACAACATGTTTTAGGAGCGCTTAGCGCCATTAGAGCACGCTTAGCACTGGGATGGCTAAGACTATTCAAATGGATTGAGTAGGGTGTGCTTAGCATGAATTAGTGATGCAAATGTAATACAAATAGCAGAGTCTTAGACAAATTGAGGGGGACTAATCATTTTCTTAAAGTGAAAATTGCAAAAGGAGTTGATAGGATAGAATGGAAGCATCTTTGCATAGAGTTTGGCTTTTCATGTTTGTGTTGAGATTTTTCCAAATGAGTATGAGTAGCTAAATTCCTTTTTGTTGGGGTTAGATGTAGCTGAATTGAAGTCTCATGTAATTATTCTTATATTTCAATCTATCCATGTTTATGTTTCTCTGTTAATGTTTGATTTTTATGCTTAATGCTTTTTGTGGATTAATCACCCATGAATTGACTTTAGAGTTTGATTTGCAATTGAACAATTCTTGTTAAACTTTGAACTAAAATCAAACACATAATAGACCTTATATCTAGGAATGGGTTTTGGTTTGTTGGGAATCTTATTACCCTTGTTCTTAATGCAAATGTGGTAATTGATTCAACTAAGGAATTAAGGATAGATTGCTAATTTAGGCTTTTGTACCTAACAAATTAGGACTTGAGTAATTTTGTGGTTTGATTTTAACAATGGAAGCATGAATTGGATAGTATCTTTGGTTGTACATGACATGGAAGTCCAATGAAATCAAATCCCCAACAGTTTTGTCTTTGAGAAGAATCTCCTACATATTAAGTGTTCAATAAAATCTCTAAAACAGAATTCAATTAGTTTTGTTATTCCTTTTATTTTAAATATTAGATTTCTAAATTTACATTTTCAATAAATTTAGAAACCTAAATAATGGGTCGTATGTTATGTGTTAGGCATGGAGACTAGTCCATGTGGAAACAATACTCTTTCTCACCATTGACTACTTGTACAAACTGGTATACTTGCTAGAGTGTTAACAAGTTTCAATTCAAAATGTTCATAGAGGGAAAGGCTTGTGAGGTTATGTGGATGGGACCTTTGTTACACTTGTCGACAACGATGCACTACCAGCATGGTAAGCAAAGGACGTCAAGATTATAACTTGGATTCTCGCTTCCATTAACCCTCAAATGGTTAATAAGTTGCATTCCTTTTCTTTGGGCGAAGGATGTGTAGGACTACGTGAAGGGTGTCTATAACTAGGACAGTGTTGCCAAATGGTTTCAGTTAGAGCTTAACATAACTATTTATCGTTAGGGAAGTCCTTCTATTCAGAATTATTATTTTACGTTTCTTAATTTGTGGGCTGAACATTCAGCTAGTTTACATGTTGATGTTTTTAAAGACTTGCTTGCTGCTGTTCAAGAAGTCTATGAAGTCAGTAAGCGAGATCAATTTCTTACGAAGCTTCATCCTGAATTTGAAGTTGTGCATGTTGCTTTACTAAATCAAACTTTTGCTCATTCTTTGAATATGTGTCTTTGCGAACTACTTTGGAAAGAACAACATCTCCTCACTCAAAGGGCCATAACCAATGACAACTTTGTTTTGGATATTGTTTTTGTTTCCTTTTCTGCCTAATGTAAAGGGAAAGGTTGTGATATGACAAAAGTTCAATGTTTCTTCTGCAATTAATTTGGCCATATTGCTCACAATTACAGTAAAAAATTTGCAACTATTGGAAGTAACACAGTCACATCATCATTGACTATTTGAACAGACTAGAAAAGAAATCGGTAGAGGCCTTTCACACTACTACTGCTTTGATAGGCCAAACCTCTGCTCCAACAGCCTTCAATGCTGGTACCTTAACTCTAGAAAGTGTGCAACAAATGGTACTATTTAGTCTTTCTGCCTTGGGCATTTAGGGTAAGCTTAATGACGTCTCACAACCTTGGTTTGTTGATTTTGAAGCCTCCAACCACATGATTGGTTCCCCTGAATATTTACACAATGTTCATAATTACATTGACACCTAAAACATTCAGATTACTAATGGTAATTCTCTTTCTATTAATGCTATTAGAGACATTAATTCCTCCGTTTGGGATATCTTTGGCTCACTTGGACCTATTTCTAATTTAATTTCAATTGGACAATTGGTGGATAGTAATTATAATGTTAATATATCTCATGCTGGTTGTTCTGTGCAAGATCAGGCGTCTGGGAAAGTGATCACAAGGAGACCGAAAGTGGGTAGACCATTTCCTCTACAATTTTCTCTATTGAGTCTTTTGTCTTTTACTTTGTACGGTGTTTCGAATAAGTTTGAGGATTAGCATAGACAGTTGGGCCATCCTAATCCAACCGTTTTGTCCCATTTATTGAAAAGTGGCTTGTTGAATAATAAAATTACTCCTTCTCCTTCCTCATTGGATTGTTTTGTGTGCAAACTTGCTAAAAGCAAAACTTTTCCATTTCCATCTAAGGCTCACAGTGTTGGTAAATGTTTTCATCTCATTCATAGTGACATTTGGATCAAGAATCTGCATGTTCATTGGTAGACCTACATTGAAGTGAGGGTGTGCAAATGCAACCCTTTATAAGTGTATATATATGTAGAGGTTTTGTATTCCCCCCACCCTCCCCTCCTGTTTTTATATATTTGAATCTACTGTTTCCAATTTCTCACTTGTCAAATTTTGTCTTCTACTAACTAATTTTTTTCTTACATTTTGTTCCAATTTTAGCTCTTTGGATATCATACACTTTATTTAGTTAGACATTTCATTCCATCTCTTATTTCACTCCATTCCATTTCAATATTTATTATTATTTATTTTTTTAAAAATAAAGTACCCCCATTGACCTGGGGTCCTGAATCTGCCACCTTTCGTGTTTGTGGAGATTGTCATTTGGCTCCAAGCTAATATCCAAGTTCTTCAATAGGGAGATAATTGCAAGAGATAGAAACCGTTTTCACCATTTCAAAGACGGGTTTTATTCATACAACGACTGCTGGTGAAACTTTATCTATTTGTTCAATGGTATATAACATATGCACTTGTGTAGAAGAAAGGTGAATGATTTGCATTCATATAGTTTACTGATAATTGGTACATATGTGCTCTCTCACTATTGAAATGCAAACCCTTCTTTATTATAAATACATTTACACATACGATAAGTTCGATGATTGGGTTAATGCTAAGATAGCCCAATGTACTGCAGCCGAATCCAACATCCAAGTTATCCATTTGGAATTCATGCATTAGAGGGTGGGTTGAAGGAGTTCTTTCTTGCAGTTGCCAAAACGGTCTTGTCAGCTACTATGAAGTATGCTGCTCCCGCCACTGCCAACATAATATGGTAGTTAGATGACTAATTCGAACAGTGATTATAATAACTATGAGGAGATTGTGGCAACACTATGGATGAGAGTAATTACCTGTGGAAATTATGAGAGCTTGAGCAGTGTGATTGAGATTGGCTCTTGCCCAAGGTAGCATCCTTACACTAGCCAGCTGCATATCAAGCATAATTCCAGTTAGTTATTTACAAAAAATAAAAATAAAAATAATCTCTATTTGAATATTAAAAAGTGGTTATTTTAAATGTACCAAAGAAAAATTGAATGGGTGGAAGAATTACTTACAGTTGGAATGGCAGTGGCAATACTAGCAACAACAGCTGCCTTGGCTCCAGCCATCACACCCTCTGTTTACACACAAATGAAAAATGTAAATTAAAACCAAGTAACATTCTGATATCGCGAAATTTGCAAATCTCATCAATGACCATATATAATTCCGAAACCACATGCTTTTACACTCAGAAAATTATACATTACCATGAGAACAGCGCTTGGCCATGGCCAACTTTTGATCCAGAGAAGCCAGGCTAGTCCTCTCGAAAGAAGAATTAGCAGCAACATTTCTCTTGGCCATCTTAAAAAATTTGATTGAACAAAAGCTAAGAATGGAAGAAGTCTTAGTAAACTGATGAATAACTGAAGTAGCTTTGGATGAAGAGTTGCTGAAGTTGTTGGCATATTTATACTCATATTTGGTGAAGAAAATAAATCATTACTTTAAAATTATTTTCCCAAAAAAGAGAAGGGTGGCATTGTGGCAGAGGGGAGTTTGATGGTTTCAACTGAAATCCACCGTCTCCGACAGTTGTTTTCACTTGGGTTTCTGTTTCGGTCGGTTAATGCCCTTTTTTGTTTTTTGGATTAAAGGTCGGTTGATGCTTTTTCTGTTCCCTAAATACTCCTACTTTATTTTTCATAAGGTTGTAAATTAAATTAGTTTTATTTCATCCAAATTCGTGCATGTGAGGGATTTTGGTACCTGGGAATGCCAATGTGAAGGAAATAATGTACTTACGTTATCCACTCGTCTGACGTAAAAATTCATTAAAAAGATGATATTCTGTCTTTTTACCCCTGATCCTGTATCTCTTTTGTTTACTTGCTTCATTTTAGCAAGATAAAAAAGGCCCTTTTTCTATTTTTCGCAATGGCTACTGTAGAAGCAGGTGGATTAGACCGAAGATGGCCGAAAACCATGGGCATGATCACTGACACATTGAATCATTGATCCCAATAACCAAAAATTTAAACCAAACATAAAAGAGAATAGAAAGGAAGCAGTAACACGTGTTTAATTTTCATTTTTTTTAATTTTCAATTGAACATAAATTATTTTATACCTAAAATAAATTAAACTGAATATGTATTTAATAGTGGCTAGAAAATGCATAGGAACAAATCGATATTCAATAATCGTGCCATCTTTTCTACATAGAAATCACTAATACGTGTTTGAATTTATTTTTTTTCCAAATTTTCAATTGATCATAAATTATTTTATACCTGAAATAAATTAAACTATATATATATATAGATAGATAGATAGATTATGTCTTTCCCAAAAAAATATTATTGGTATATTATGTATAAATTAAAGTATATTTTCCTTAAGATTAATGTAAACATTTATAGAGAAAATAAGTTTTACATCAATAGTGCATAGTCATTTTTGATATTTCCTCACCGTTAGGTTCTGTTTAATTTACAAGAAAGTAAAGGGTTGAAAAGTTTTTTTTTTTTTTAATTTCAAAATGATCAAGGTACAATATAGAAAAGGATAAAAACACATGATCGAAATAAAAAAAATGTATTACTTAGTAAATTAAGGGATAATCTTTTGTCTCATTAACTTTATAATTATAAAGATAAAAATATTGAAGCCACTCTTAACATCCTAATTCTGTCTCGCATCAAAACTTTCAACACTGTTGCTACAATCATTGACATTGTTGTTGTTGTTGTTATCATTTTTGTCATTATGATAGTCGTTATTGCCATTATTAATGTTATTACTATATTATTATTTTTATTGTTGTCACCACCACCAATCAATCTCCATTGCCATTATATAACACAAATAATATTGTAGAAAATTTTGTATTGTATACTACTCATTACTTATAATGCATATAACACAATTTTGTTTGTATTGTGCATTAACCACTGAACAAGAGATAGAATAGTAGGTTGAGTTGTGACCTAGCTAGTTGTATTGTGTTATTATACTTGTACTAGCTTTTAGTGTACATCAAACTTGTCTTTACACATCATTTGTTGATGAAAGGGGATAGAAATAAAGAAAATGGAAAGAGAAAAAATGGATAGAAGTAAAATTGAAAGAAAATGAGTAGAACTTTGTATTGTTTGGTATGAGAGAAAAAGAAAGCAAATGAAGAGAAAGAAAAATTTGATTTCTTTCTCCACTTATTTAGTTAGATATGTGTGGAGTAGTTGTTCCTTAAATTACAATTTTTGCTTGGGTTAGATGGAGAACACTGCATGTCATGAAGAATTGTCCCATGGTTGGGCAGGTTTGGAAATATCTAGTTAAATCTGATTCACTTCAAGACTTCTACAATATACATCAAGCCTTAGATCATGCTAATTTGACCCAATCCTTTGGCACATAGGATGCAACAATGTGGTCAAATATCTTTATGACATCATGTTATTTTCTTTGATAATGGCGTAATAAGGCCCGTTTTTATGACAACTTCCAATCACCCTTTTGCCCTACCCATATTGTTTTTAGGAAGCTAATCAATTTCTTAAGCCTACTGCCTAGACGCGTAAATAGATTTCTGTAAGAAGTTAGATACCTGCTTTGTCCATTGCACGTTTTCCCTCCTAGTTGGTCATCAAAAGGAAATCATGGCCTTGCTAGCTATGGTGGGTGCGTATGGACCTTGGGTATTGACTTATCGGTTTTGGCCTTGATGTTGGCCATTGTTTAGCTTTTGTAGTTGAACTGTGAGGAATATTCATTGGGTTAGAGGTGGCTTGGAAAGCTGGATGTAAACAAGTTATTGTGGAGTCTAACTCTTGTTCAATTTCTATTACACTTAGTTATAATCTAGTTAGAAATTAGTTACTTAATGATAATAAATTTGGTTAGGAGGTCAGTTATTCCTCAATCAAATTATCAAGATAATTCAGGATTATTTTTTATAATTTGACTGGAGCTGATATGCCCCCAACCCAAGATATTGCATTTTGGGGGGGGGGGGGGGTGTGATTATTTCATATAAAAGATAACTATATTCTAACACATAGTTAAAAAATAAAAAAAAATAAAAAAGAAGAAGAAGAAGAAGAAGGAAAAGTCATACGACCCACGCTTGGTATTAAATGTTCATATAGAAGAATGCCCTTAGAGTTGCCAAGCTACAAGGGAACCAAGGGTAGGAATGTCAGAGCCAAAAAAGTTGAGAACTCTCCCTGGTTTTCTTTGCAAATTCGAAGAATATAAAAAGTCATAGGAACCAACCACGCCTGTTGTAATCTATCGCCCCATTTTCTTTACTTCACCGGATAAGAGAGATTGTCTTCTTCTCCACTCTTCTTCTATTTTCAAATTCATTCTTTTCTGTGTTTCTCTATTATCCAACATAGTATTAATATTTATATTGATAGTTTGCAGCTAGAAATACTTTAAACAAAAAAGATACTTTAAACAAATTTTATTTCATATATTTTTAATTAACGTTTCATCTTAGAGTATGTTTAAAAATTATATTATAGAGGGAAAAAATGTCAGGGAAAATATTGTAATTTTAAATTAAGAGTTATATCATGTTTATAAAAATAAATAAAAGATTAACACATTAAATTTATTATAATATATTATTTTATTTCTTTCATTTTAAAAATTTATCAATTTAGAGAACTTTTCTTAGAAATAAAAAATTTGCCCTTCCTTCTCTTATCCTTTAAAATCTAACTTCCAAAAATACTCTTAATCTTGTGTTAACGTTAGAATAAAATCTTAAGTTCGTTCTCTAAAATTATATGCATTGCTAAATTAATCAATAAAAAATCTGGGTCAACTAAATAAATCTTTCAAAGATGTCTAAAAGTGTCATTGTTTTAGTTCTCTAAAATATTTATCATCAAATTAGTTTATTGAATATCCAAATATCACCATATACCTTCTTATGTAACACTAAAGTAGTGACACAAATAATTTTTCAAGAATTAATTAATTTAATAATAATAAATTAAAGGCTTTTGATTTTTCTTTTGATCTTAATACTTTATCTTATATGTGATTTTAGTCTTCCTGATTTTAATTATTTGTATTTAAGCTTTATATACTCCTAATATTGTTCAAATTAAGTCTCTCACTACAAAATTTCATCTAATAATTAACATAACTATACCAAAAGTGTGACATTATTAATTTATACCACTTAGAAAACTAAAAATGTTAAATAAAATAAAAAAGTAAAATGTATAAAATGTAACAAAAACTATTTTGGTTTTTCCTTTTTATTATTTTATATTTTTATTTTACAAATATATACAAATCAATAATATATTACACTTCTATTAAATTTCTATTAATTATTACATGAAATTTTAAGGTGAAAATTTTAATTTAAACAATTGAAAAATTATGAGAAATAAATGTAAGAGATTAAAACTAAAAAAAAATTACAAATAAACTAAAATGAAAAAATAAAAAATGCAACTAAACCCAAATTAAACATTTGGAAAACAAATTTAGTAACAAAATCTTCGAATTTTCTTACTAAATTTGGAAAACATCTCATTATTTTGAGAGATTAGTCCCCAACTCTTAGGCTGGAAATCCTAAATTTTAAAAAAAAATTAAAAGATTAACAAGATAACATCTTAATTTTTAAAGAAATAATTTACCAACTTAAATTTTTTATAAAATTTAGCTAATGTGGTGACGTACATACTTTCAAATAAGAGTGTAAATGAGCTGAGCTATTTGTGAACTATTCAAGCTCCACTCGTTCAATGCTTGATAAAGCTCATTTGTTTAATTAAATAAATAAACTCAAGTTTAGGATTGAACTCAGTTATTTAAATGAGTTAAACTCAAGCTTTACAAGCTCAACATTAACGTCTCGTGAATAGTTCATTTATTTAAATTGATGATGAAAATTTTACTAACTTTTGTTATTTATATATTCATTATGAAAATATGTAAAACTTTGTTGAGTGTTAAAATTAATTTTGAAGTTTTTTTTTTGTAGTAGTAGAAGCTAAGAAGTTATAATTTTTTTATTTAATGAATTATGACAATATAATAGTCTAGAATGTTTGAAATTAAATTTCACATATCACATATTAAGCACATATTTCTATGTAAATTATCATTTAGTATTAAAATTTTTATTAAATACTAAATTGATAAAGTTAAAAAAAAATAAGTTAAAAAAATTCATAAAAGTATAAATAATTAAATTATAAATGAGTTAAACAAGTCAAACTCATTTTTTTTAAACAAGCTAAGCTTTAGCTTTTAATTAGACTCGTTTAAATAAATAAGTCAAGTTTGAGTCATTCATGTTTTTCACAAACTAAGCTTAAACTTCAAGTGCTTGTTTTGGCTTGACTTATTTACACCCTTGTCAAAGCACTATCTTAGTGTTCTGGAGGTCACTCGTACTTATGGCCCTAAGTTGGCCGTGCAGCACCTGTTCTGGTGTCAACATCGCTAGTTTACCTCGGCTCATATTTCCATGCTATCCCGGATCAACTTGACTTTAACCCCGGATTCGTGGACGAACACGCCCAATGGCATAGAACGCGTGTAGTTCACTCAAACGTAAATCACCACGTAGCACCCAGTTGGAATGCGTATAGTTCACTAAAACGTAAACTACCATGCAGCACCTAGCTAGAATGCATGTAGTTCACTCGAACGTAAACCACCATGCGGCACCCAACTCTCATAAAACTTCCCTCCAACACACTATATAAAGGACTCCACACCCATCAAGCACGGATCTCTAAGGCCCTCTCATATTGATACCGATACTAACTTAAGCATTGGAGTCCTTGCAGGTGCCACCACCAAAGACGCCAACTACCACCGCGGGAGCTCAACGGAAATACCTCCTTGTGTTTACCACACAACATTGGCACCGTCTGTGGGAATCACTTCCGATTCTCGTCTCTTCATTTCATTTTTCTTCATTCTCTAAAGATCATGATGGTCAGCACAAGGAATCACAAGTCCACTGTGGCGCCTTCGCAGCTAGAGCCTCCGCCACCGTCGCCTAAGGATGGCGTAGTTGCTTCCGCCACTCCTAAGGAAACTTCCCACTCAAACTATGTTCCCGCACCCTCGGTTAACATGGTGGGCCTTGCCGCACTGTTGCAGCAGCAGAGAGATGCTCTGAAAGAGCAGGAGAAGATCATCGATGAACTCTGAGCGGAGAGAGACAGTAAGAAGGCTATGGAGAATACTTACGACCACACCGAGAGATCCGCCGCATCCGCTCCAAAGCCTATGCTGGAAATGCACAATGTGCACATGGCAATAAGGGTGGACGAGGAGGATGAGATGGTCCCCTTCAACCTTCCTTTTTCCCCGAGGATCTTGAGTTTACAGGTCCCGAAGCAACTACAACAACTACCCTCTTTGGAACTGTATGACGGATCTTCTGACCCCGGCGGCCACTTATCAATGTTCGAGTCAGCGATGTCATATAGAGGAGCGACGACCTCACTGACGTGTAGGGCGTTCCCTCTCTCATTAAAGGGGGTGGAGTTGAAGTGGTTCCAATCCCTGAAACCAAAGTCCATAGATTCATGGATGGTGTTAAGGGAGAAATTCAAAATTGCCTTCGCGACTAGCAAGGCCAAACCAAAGACTGAGGCCGACTTGAGAAGAATCTGCCAAGGGGCAGAAGAACCGTTGAGGGAATACATCAGCAAATTCAACAAAAAGGCAAGGGCAACTAAGAATCTGCAGTCCGGAGTAGTCTTGATGCTGGCGAAGGACAGGGTTAGACCTGGCTTGCCTTTCTTCATGTCGATTGCCAAAACACCTCCAAACTCTATGGAGGAATTCTTGAAGAAGGCGAAGAAATACATAAACTACGAGAATGTATTGGAGGCTGGCCAGATGAAAACAGTCGACGTTTGTTCACAGAAGAAGAGCGTACAGGCAAGGATCGACAAACCGCCGCGTCAAGAGGACTGGGGTATATATAAAAGAGGCCTGATGTTTGAAGAATACACGTCGTTGAACACCTCTAAAGTGAGAATATTGAACGAGGTACACAATGTGGAGCTTGTGGAAGAGAGAATAAAACCCCCAAGGCCGATAAAGAACAAGGACGTAGGGGATCAATTCGAATACTGTCAGGTATCATGGGGAGACAGGGCATGACACAGACGAATGTTATCAGTTGAAGGACGCTATTGAAATGTTGATCAGGTAGGGGAGATTGGATCGCTTTGTGAAGCGAACTGGAGGTCACAACGATAGGGGACAACCCCCCTCGCCGCCAGGAAGAGAAAGATCGGGAAGCCCAAGGCGGGGGCGCTATCCACCTCGGAGACAGATCCTTACAAGAGGCCACTCGCTCCCCCGGCCAGCGCGAAATGATGTCGAGGTGCAGGGTAAAGGTCGTCGATCCCCTAAACGGCCATCGTCTCGACAACCCATCAGATCCCCTGCGCATTCACTGGTAAGAACCCACAAGATCATATATGTCATCGCGGGCGGATTCTCGGGAGGAAGACTGTCGAATAACGCAAGAAAGAGATATGCCAGAAAAGCGATGGCAACTTCTTCCGAGGTTCGTGCTAATAAGAACCCTGCAAAGAAAAGAACGTTGCCCTTGGCGTTTGACGACACGGATTACGCCAACCTAATTCCTAATCATGACGACCATCTTGTGGTAAATGCATTAATGGCAAACAATGAGGTCCATAGGTTGCTGGTTGACATTGGTAGCTCAGCCGATGTTATGTTCTACGAACTCTTTCAAAAGCTAAGGATCCTGGAGTCTGAGTTAATGTAGTATAGCGAAGATCTGATAGGATTCTCCGGACACTGCATTACACCGGTGGGGTACATAAAACTCTATGTGATGTTTGGGAGACCACCTCACATGAAAACTGTAGTCACACGATTTATAGTGGTGGATGCCAAGTCGCCTTACAACGTGATCCAGGCCAATGTTGAATGCATTAGGAGCTGTTATCTCGATCTTGCATTTGGCCGTGAAATTCGTAGACGATGACATGGAGGTAGTCACCCTACAAGGGGACTAGAGAAAAGCAAGAGAATGTTATAAGAAATTACTAAAGGTCGACCGCAGCCCCGACATAGATCACAGACTTAACCTCGGAAAGAGCGAGGTACTTTTGACGGAATTAGATTGCCGGGATGATATAAAAGGATACACTTGGATACCCCGTCTAGAACTGGATGGGGATTGCACCTCGGTTTAGGTAGGGACAGAGGAACATCAGGTCGTGAAAATCGAAGCCAACCTCGACAAAAAAATGAAGGAGGATATGTTGACACTTATGAAGAATAACGTCGGCTTGTTCACATGGAAGCCAGCAGATATGCCAGGAATAGACCCCAACCTCTTTTGTCATCGTTTAGAGGTGGATCCCTCCGTGAAACCAGTGTGTCAGAGAAGGGGAAAGATGGCCCCCGAGCACCTTAAAGAGATTGACAGACAGGTAAAAGAGTTGCTGAAGGCCGATTCATCCGAGAGGTGAAGTATACCACGTGGTTGGCCAATATAGTGCTTGTGAAAAAACAGAATGGGAAATGGAGAATGTATGTAGATTATACTGACCTGAACAAGCATTGCCCGAAGGATTCATATCCCCTACCCGACATCGACAAACTGGTTGATGGTTCATTCGGATTTCGTTACTTGTCGTTCATGGATGCTTACTCTGGATACAACCAGATCCCTCTTTATCCAGGTGATCAAGAGAAAACATCCTTTATGACGAAGAAGGCCAATTATTGCTATAAGGTGAAGTCCTTCGGACTGAAGAACGCTAGGGCCACGTATCAAAGAATGATGAACAAGGTGTTTGAAACACAGATAGGGCGAAACCTGGAGGTATATGTTGATGACATGATTGTAAAAAGTGCTACCCCTACAGCACACCTCCTGGATTTATAGGAGACCTTCGCCTAGTTAGAAAAGTTTAATATGAGACTGAATCCCAATAAATGTGCATTTGGTGTCTCAGCTGGCAAATTCCTGGGATATATGCTATTTGAGAGACATATCGAGTTGAACCCGAAAAAATGTAAGGCCATACTGGAGATGAAGAGCCCTCAGAGTGTGAAAGAGGTCCAAAAGCTAATAGGGCATCTGGCTACGTTGACGAGGTTCATAGCTAGGTCGGCACAGAACACTCTCCCTTTCTTTCAACTTTTAAGGAAAGGCAAACCATTTGAATGGACAGACGAGTGCGAAGTAGTGTTCATAAGATTGAAAGAGATCTTATCCGCTCCGCCCCTACTCACTAAGCCCGAGATGGGCAAAGTGTTATATCTGTATTTAGCAGCGGCCGATGAAGCCGTAAGCGCCGCGTTAGTGCAGGAGATGCCGGAGGGACAAAAGTCGGTGCATTTTGTAAATAGAGCCTTACAAGGAGCTGAATCGCAATATCCCAAAGTGGAGAAGGTCGTATTTGCTTTAATGATCGTCGCCAGAAGGTTGAGACCTTACTTCTAGTTGCATTAGGTCGTAGTGAGGACGGATCAGCCAATCCGTCACATCCTACACAGACCAGAGTTAGCAGGAAGGATGACGGCGTGGGCCATTGAGCTATCAGAATACGAGATTCAATACGAGCCAAGAACAACATTGAAAGCCCAAACGCTAGCCGACTTTATAGCATAATTGACATCGGTGGAATCCTTCTTCAGAGGATCAACCTGGACCCTCTTTGTGGACGGATCATCTAATGAGAAAGGGAATGGAGCTAGCATACTGTTGGAGTTTGTGGACGGCGTGGTTTTGGAACAGTCGCTGACTTTTACGTTTCCCACCTCCAACAACCAGGTAGAGTATGAGGCGTGCATAGCCGAATTAGTTATGGTTGCCGACATTGGCATCGTGTTGCTGCGTGTATGTAGCGATTCGCAGTTGATGATTTCGCAAATTAACGGGGCTTATCAAGCCAAAGAATCGGTATTGTAGAAGTACTTGGCAAAAGTAAAAACTCTCATTGAGAGATTTCATAAGGTGGATTTCGTCTACATTCCGCGCGAGAAGAATGTTAGGGCAGATATCTTATCGAAGTTGGCTAGCACTAAATCTTCCGCCAACAATAGGACAGTCGTCCAACAAACAATTCACGAGCCCAATCTCGTATTGGCAATCGAATCGGAGCAGAGTTGGATAACTCTTATCATCGAGTATCTGAATGAAGGTGTCATTCTGGAAGATAAAAAAGAAGTGAAAAGGTTGGAGCGATCTGCAGCTCATTTTTGCATACTGAACGACAAGCTATATCAGTGCGACTTCTCCCAACCGTTGCTCAGATGTTTGGAGAAATATGAGTCTGAATACGTGACAACCGAGATACACGAAGGAAGTTGCGGTCAACACTTGGGAGGTAGAGCGTTAGCTAAAAAGATACTCAGAGCCGGCTATTACTGGTCGACTTTAGAAAATGACGCCATGGAGTTTGCCAAGAAGTGCGACAGATGCCAAAAATGTTCCGACATTCATCTCGCTCTTCTGGAAGATTTAAGCATGATCGCTTCTCCTTGAGCTTTCATATGGTGGGGGATCAACATCCTCGGCCCCTTCCCCAAAGCACCTGGCCAGGTCAAATTCCTGGTAGTAGCTATTGATTACTTCACCAAATGGATCGAAGTAGAGGCGTTGGCTACTATTACAACAAGGAACGTGGAAAACTTTGTATTTCGGCAGATCATCTGCAGGTTTGGGATACCGGATGTCTTAATGTCGGATAATGGCACGCAATTTACAGATAAGGGCTTCCAAAATTTTTTGGTCGGGTTAAAGATTAAGCAGCATTTCACATCAGTTGAACACCCCTAAACAAATGGACAGGCAGAGGCAACAAATCGAGTTATTCTCAAAGGGCTCAGGAGGCGTCTGGACGATGCAAAAGGGTGTTGGGTTGAGCAACTACCACATGTCCTATCGGCATACCGCACGACCCCTCACTCTTCCACAGGGGAGTCTCCTTTCCACCTTACTTACGGCGTGGAGGCAATGATCCCGGCGAAAATTGGAGAGCCGACGTGGAGAGTGACTAACCTAAGGCTGGAGGATAACGATGGATTGCTACGATCAGAGCTAGACATAGCGGAAGAAAGAAGAGATGTGGCTGCTATAAGAGAAGCTGCTCTGAAAAGACGAGTCGCTGCAAGATACAACAAGAAAGTCGTACGTCACTCCTTCGAGACTAGTGATCTCGTCTTAAGGCATGCCGACATCGGAGGAAGAAATGCCAGACAGGGGAAACTCGCCGAGAAATGGGAAGCCCTTATAGGGTTACCTCAAAGACAGGAACGGGTGCATATACATTAGAGACGCTACCCGGGGTTACCATCACATGAACTTGGAACGCAAGTAATCTCAAACAGTATTACAGTTGAGGCACGATGGGTAATACTAGTTTTAATTTCCTAGTTAAATCTAGCTATATAACGTAGTTGGATTGAATCACATATTATAACCTCTGGCTCTTATAATATTATTTTTGGCCCACGTGATTAATAAAATGAGAAGTTTGCCTCCTTCATAAAGCTTAATACAGGGCTCTAGCCAGATAAAGCAGGCATTGCGAACTACCCTATGTACGTGGATTCATTCCAACCGAGGTAGGAAGATCGCTAAAAATGAAGATAAAGCAAAGCATTGCGAACTACCCCGTGTACGTGGATTCGCTCCAACCGGCGTAAGAAGATAGCTAAAATTGAAGATAAAGCAAGCATTGCGAACTATCCCGTGTACGTGGATTCGCTCCAGCCGGGGTAGGAAGATCGCTAAAATTAAAGATAAAGCAAGCATTGCGAACTACCCTGTGTACGTGGATTCGCTCCAACCAGGGTAAGAAGATCGCTAAAAACGAAGATAAAGCAAAGCATTGCAAACTACCCCGTGTACGTGGATTCGCTCTAGCTGAAGTAGGAAGATTGCTAAAAACGAAGATAAAGCAAGCCATTGCGAACTACCCCGTGTACGTGGATTCGCTCCAATCGAGGTAGGAAGATCGCTAAAATCAAAGACAACAATTACGAACTTCTATCTCGTCAGATACGTACAAGACGCATCAGGTACAAAAAAGGCAAAAAGTATATATAACAAATATATATATATCGAAATTTGTTTCACGTATAAAAGCAAAGCAAAGCAAAAAGCGACAACTCAACCGAGAATTGGGAACATAGGCAAAAACTGGAAACACTGGCATCTCCGGAGTCAGGATCATCACCCAAGACCACCACCAAATTCAATATATCGAATCATTGCGCATTTAACGCGCCTTGGCTATCGCAAAGTTAGGGCGCACCTGTCCGAAAAAACGAAAAGACTCGCGAACGATTCTGATCCTAAATCAGCAAGACATTCACAGGTACAATTATCACTGGCTTGGGGGCAACACCGTTCTGGAGATTGCTCAAGCCGACCTAGTCTCTTAAGCTGACGATACTTCCCCAGGCATCACCGACTTGGGGGCAACTGTTCTGGAGGTCACTCGCACTTATGGCCCTAAGTCGGCCCCGCAACGCCTGTTCCGGTTTCAACATTGCTAGTTTACCTCTGCTCATATTTCCATGCTATCCCAGTTCAACTTGACTTCAACCCCGGATTCGTGGACGAACACGCCCAGTGGCATAGAACGCGTGTAGTTCACTCAAACGTAAACCACCATGCGGCACCCAGCTAGAATGCGTGTAGTTCACTTGAACGTAAACCACCATGCGGCACCCAGCTCTCACAAAACTTCCCTCCAACACACTATATAAAAGTCTTCACACCCATCAGGTACGAATCTCTTAGGCCCTCTCATATTGATACTAATACTAACTTAAACATTAGAGTCTTTGCAGGTGCCACCACCAGAGACGCCAACTACCACCGCAGAAGCTCACCGAAAATACGTCCTTGTGTTTACTAGACAACACTTAGTATTTAATTTCAAGGTTATATTCATTTATTTTTTATATAAATTATTTTATTTTTGTCTCTTCGGGGTATTACATGGTTAACTGATAAAGACGTGTGTATTATATCTAACGCGACAATATATAAGTATAACAACACCATACAGTAAATTTCTGGACAAGAAGATTTCAATCATGTACGAGGCACATGCACTTCAACAGTCTTTGTTATATTTTAATGCTCATCGAGAAACAAAAAGATGATAATTAAAACCAAATTGAACTAAGAACCAATAAATAGGTGGGGGCGAATATATCACACAAGGTAAATTTGTAGCCAACAACTACAACAGGAAGCTATCCCATAATCATGACCCATCATAATTTGCAACTAACTGGAAATTTAAGAGCCCGTTTGGGATGGTTGTGAGTTTTTGTTTTTAAATGTAATTTTTAAAATAAAATTTTTTTGGTTAACATGGAACTGAAATAATTTTTAATTTAATTTCAAAACATTTTTACATTCATTTTCAAAACTAAGAAAAAAGTATTTGCAAATTTGGTTTTTAGTTTTCAAAGAACATATTCTCGTTACATTTGATTAAGGGTGTAAGTTGCCCGGGTTGGGTCGAGTTTGACCTCATTTAAGACCCAACCCAATTAAACATAATCAAGGTTAGGTTGAGTAGGGTTTGAGTTTTTTTCAAAACAACCCAACCTAACCCAACTTGACCTTAATCGAGTTGGGTCGGGTTAAACAAATAAAGTATTAATATAATTATGAATATTTGAAAAAAAATCAGAAAAATCAAAAAATAAAGAAAAATAAAATTCCTAACTAACTCAACTCACTCAATGCATGTTTAATTTAAAATACAAGTCTAACTACACAAATCCAACACTTACAAGTGAGAAGTAAATATGTGAATATTATAATATTTTAATTTTTTTATTAATAAAATAATAGGTCAGGTTCAACAGGTTAGGAATGCATCAACCCATGCATCAACCCATGACTCAACCCAATCTTAATTGGGTCTGTTAAAATAAACTCAATCCAACCTTATGACCCAATTCGCTAAAATGTAATTGGGTTGGGTTGGGTCAATTTCAACCTACTTACACCACTACATTTGATAATGATCTTTCTTGTTGTCATCGCCACCACCATTACCACCAACGTCGCCACCCCCATCAGCACAACCACCACCAACATTACTATCACCACCGCTGCTACTACTACCACCACTGCCAACACTGCTACTATCACCACCATTGCTACTAGCATCACCATCGCCATCGACGCCGCTATCACCATTATCACTTCTACCATTACTGTCATCGCTATCTCTACTACCATTGCAATAACTGCTGCCATTGCCGCCACCATTGCTATTATCACACAAACATATTCTTAAACTAATTTTGATAGAATATGAAATTTCAAATTGAGTTTATTTGGAAACAAAAAATTAAAAAAAAAACTAATTCTTAAAACTAAAAACCACCATAAACTAAAATCTAATTTTTAAAAACTAAAAACATTATAGTTTTTAAAATTTTTAAAATTTACAACTAAAAACCACCCGAAACATACTCTAAGTTAATGAGTTAATCAGAAGTTTGAGTTTGGGCTTCCACCATCAGTTTTCCTAAGATAAAGATCAATTACCTCTTCGACTGTGGACATTCTCAACCGCGCGTCGCCCAGAACAGAGCACCAACAGTCCAGCAGTCCTCTACCCGCTGTTCAAATTAAATAAAAAATAAAATAAAAATGTAAGGTCGTGCAGTTTCAAATGGTATAATATTTTTTACTTAAATTTTACTCTATCATTTTATATATTAAAATTATGCTCAATAGTTAGGATTTTTGCAGTTGAAAATTCAACTGTAGAAAACACTATGTACCAAAAAAACTGCAGAAAACGCTTATCTAAGATATTTCTTTATTCTACGTTATTAGATAAGTTCTATACTGTAGCATCGAGGAAGTGGTTCAAATAGGAGATAATTTTTTTTCATAACACAAAAAATAAAATGAAGATAACTGTGATTTAAAAATTTATTTATATATTTTTTTAATCTAGAGCTTTTGAAATAATTAGTTCATCAATCATGATATCAAAATTTTTATAAACTAGTACTTCTTCTGTCTCATGTTATTTGTCTTTTAAAATAATATACACTTCTTGAGAAAATTATTTATGTAAAATGACTTTTTTTCATAAAAATACCCTTATTAAAAGAGTTAGAATGTTGTGAATTAATTTAAATATTTAGTTAAGATGGTATTATTAAAAAATTGATTATTTATTATTTTTTTAAAGTAATAAATATTTTGAGATAAGTTGAAACATTCAAAGAGACTTGAAATATAAAACATAAGTATTAGAAATTCAATCTTGTCTTCACTTAAATTAAAGTTGAATTAAATAGTATAAAGTAAGGTGAGTTAGTAAACAAACCTATACATTATTCGGAATAACAATTTAAATTTGAGTTTAATGGTCATGCACTGTCAGTGTAAAAAGTTTTACATTGTCAATCAATTGAAATTCATCGTTGATATGACTTTTAAGGCTGTTATTGTAAAAGTCAACAAATTTACCAAATATAATGGTTTGTGATTGGATGACAGTGTAAATCTGCTTTACACTGTCAGTATATGACCTTTTTTCTCTTTAAATTTTCAAATAAAATAAAGGGAGAGTTGTTAGATTGTCTAAAGATGATGGTTTTTATGCATGATTAATTGCTGTTATTGGAATTATTTTTTTGGCTTAAAGAAAATCTCATAATCATATTTGAAAAGGCAAATAACATGTTTTAACAGTTTAACCATTGGTCATAAGTTTGAGCCTTAGATATACAGATGCGTTAAATATTCAAAGGAATACTGTCGCGCCATAGTAGTCTTATCTGATTCGAACAAAATTACTTTTTGTAAAAGATATATGTGATCTCTACTAAAAAAAGATGAAAAGTCATTAACATATGTACTTATTTATTTTTTGAGGAAAGTACAACATACCACTATATAAAAGAGTCTTGTGTGAAGAGATGGAACATTGTAGCATAAGAAAAGAGTGAGAAATCTACGAGTGTGAGAGATCACTTTAGTAGTAAAGAGTCTCTTGTGAAGTATTTATATTCTAATAACTCTTGAGTAACAAGATGTTCAGATTTGTAGGGTAATACATATTCAAAAAGAGTTCTTAAGTTTTCACAAAACTTTATGATAACAATTAACAAATACTTTGTTGAAGCAATTTTGTAAATGTAGAAAACAAGTATCGAACTATATTATTGTGTCTTCCATTTTTTTTTGTAATTTGTGTATGTGTTTCCATCATTGACTGTAAAGTTTTCCCCCAACATACATTGACTACATCTCAAGTTCATTGAACTCTAAGAAAAGAGAAAGTGTAAATCTATTCATGTTTCTTCATTTAACAATTAAAAATTTTAATATAATTAATTACCCACGAAGATATTGTGACAAGTTTTTGTTGCTGCGTGTAACTAACACGTAAGAATTTTTCTAAATTCCCTCCCTAGGGTCATAGGTATGGGAACGTGAAATGGGCAGGTATAAATTCACATGACAAAATTAATTGAATGTCCACTGTTATTCTACCTACCAATCGAATGGGCAGGTTGAATTCCTATCGAGTCTAACATTGGATTAAATCGAAAAAATTAATACATAAGCTAGTTGTTCAACGTCCGTGTCATTTGTCCATGTTACTGATGCTGTGCAAAGACTAGGACGCATATATCTTTATTCTGCGTTGAAAGCCGAAAACAAAGTTGGAGACTTTAGAACAACGGAAGAAATCGTGTCTGCCTGTATGGAGTATTAGAGAGATATCTTTCCGGCCTACAATGATTCAAAAAAAAGGAAGAAGAAGAAAGAAAGTAGAGCGGTGATGGACTGATTGTGAAAGAGGCACTAAAGGACAGGGAAGATGATAGGACAGATCGCTATACTTATGATATTCAAAGTGAATTATATGAGTTATTATTAGTTTTAATTTTAATTATTCCATTGTCTTTACTGGAATTTTAAGTATTTAATTCAATTTTCTTTTAAAATGAATCATAATTTCTTTAAAAAGAGCTCGTAAATAAATTGAAATTGGATGTTATGTTTGAAAGCGTAAATAATTCAATTAGATACGTATAATTTGATAGCCGGTTTATTTATAAGTTTGATAGTGAAACTTATCAGTATAAGTTAAAAATAATTTATTTTAACAAATTTTAGTGGAATTTATTTTAAAAAATTAAAAATTATAAAAATATTATGAATCACTTTTATTAATTTAAACAACTCTTCTTAACATTCTTTAAATCTATTTAAAATGAGGTTTACCAATTGCCATGACCAACATCAGTTTTCATTCCTAGGAGATCCCTTATAAAGGAACATTCCCTTATTGCTGCAAAGGTGAAGTAGGGGGGGGGATCATTTAGGAACTGTTGGTAGAGCAGAAATAAAAGGAGAGAGAAAATAAGAGTGTAAAAGTGAGAAGAAGTTGATTGTTTGGTAAAATAGAAATGTGAAAAAATTTAAAAAAAAATTGTGAAACCACTTTTAAATATTTATTCACTGTTTAGCAAAGAAATACATATAATTTACTGTGCAAACTGCACTGTTTGCTCTCTTTTGTTAGCTGCAAGTAAATCAATTTTGGGGGGGGGGGATCATCATCATTTAGGAACTGTTTGGTAGTGCAGAGATAAAAGGAGAGAGAAAAGAAGAGAGTGGAAGTGAGAAGAAATTGATTGTTTGGTAAAATAGAAGTGTGAAAAAATTTATAAAAAAAATTGTGGAACCACTTTTAAATATTTATTCACTGTTTAGCAAAGAAATACATAGAATTTACTGTGTAAATTGCACCATTTGCTCTCTTTTGTTAGCTGCAAGTAAATCAATTTACAAGTTTTGTAAATTAATTTATTTGCATGTAAATCAGTTTTGCTATACTGTTTTATATTATAATAATATTATTATTAATAATAATAAATAAAAATAATGATTAAAATAAAAAATAATTTCAAAAAATTAACTTTTTTTCATTTCTCTTTCACCAAACAACATTAATTTTTACTTTATTTTTCACATATTTCTCCTCTCTTTTTTTTTCTTTCCTCTTCTCTATTTCTTCTTCCCTATCAAACACACCCTTAATAGTTTTTCTTTTATACGTGCCACTATAGGTTTTATTTTAGAATTCAGAGGGTAATTTAATACCGGCGACTCCAAATGAAAAGAGCCCATAGACACATCAAATTCAATGTACGGAGGTCCGCTTTATGGGATGCCCAACAAACTTTCGTAGTCAAAAGACAAAATACCGGCATGAAGCTTGAGTGTATTCAAAGCATAGTATAATCCAAAGCAAATTAATGACAGCAAAGTTTCCATAAATTGGAGAAAGAATAAGTGCTTTTAAAAAAAATACATTTTTTCCTTGGACAAATTATTATTTAAAAGGATATAAATTAAAATAACTATATTAAATGAGAACATTTTTATGAATTATTCTTCAACAAAAATGTTTTTAAGAATTTTTCTTTAACAAAAATATTTTGATTTCTTTTAACCTCTTGTCTCTTTAAATTTAACATTTTCATCTTTATTTTTATATATAATTTTAATATTTTTTAAAAAGAAATTATCAATAGTCAAAAATAACTTTGTATCACAATATAAATTATTTATCATAAATTTAAAATATAATTTATATGTTTAAGAATATTTATTTATTACAAATTTTAATTATAATATAATTTATATATTTAAAAGTATTTATTTATTATAAATTTTAGTTATAACAAATAAACATTTATCTTGTGCATTATACATGCTAAAATATTAATTATTAATATAAAATTATATTAATATCTATAAGAACGGTTTCATTTCATTAAACAAGAATTATAATAATAAAAACAATCCAAAACACAAAAGTAAGAGCACATTTCTTTATTTTGGTTAAATTAAAAATTTAGTCATGTACCTAATATTATTTTTTGTTTTGATCTATATGCTAGAAAAACTCTACATTTTAGTGTTTACATGAAAAAAAAAATTACGAATTGATCTCAAAGTTATAATAGTATGAGATTTAATCTTTATACATATACTATGTTTTGTTTTAGTATGGAAAAAATATTCACGAATAGATTTAGGTATACTATGTTTTGTTTAGTGTTACATAAAAAAATTATACTTCATTTCAGTCCTACATAACAAAATCTACATTTTGATCTTTAAACTAATATACTTGACATATTATTTTTCTTTTCTTTTCTTTTTTGATAGAGACCACATATACTTTTTATGGGAAACAATCCTACTCAAATTAAATAATATCACTATAAATGACAATTTTTTTAAAATATTTAACGTAATTGTATATTTAAACTTTGAACTCTAAATCACAACAAAAATTGATAATACATAACCCTTTAATCTTGGAAAGGATTATGTACTATCGCTGTTGTTTAAGAAAGGGTAGCCCAAAATCTATTTGGGTTTTGTTTAAGGCTTGATATGGGTACTGACTACTGAGATCAAAATCCTAGTAACATAGGTTTAGAAATAAATAAAAAAATTGTTTGGGGTAAATGGGTATATATGGTAATTTTCTCTTAAAAATAAAAAGTTAAGCAATGAATTTAGTTCCAAACTGTATATATATCTTTTTTTGTTAACAAATGTTACATTTTGATTTTTACAGGAAAAAGTATTTACAAATTCACGAGTGGTTATAAAAGGGTTACGTGCTATCACTATTATTTATAAAAAGGGTTATGTACTGTTACTATTGCTTTCACTTTTGAATAGTGGTTAATTACACAAACTAAGGTAAATTTTTTATTAAATCTATTGTATTCGGTATTGTAATCAAGAGGAATGCTATTAACACTCTTTTTTTAATATTCTCTCAACTATTGATTGAAATTTATTAAAAATTATAAATTTTGATGAGTCTTATTTTTTATTTAATGAGTTACTTTCTTGATTTAAAAGTAAGATTCACCAAAATTTGTGATTTTTAATAAATTTCAGTCAAATTAAAAGAGTGTCATAAATAGAATATTTGAGAGAGTATTGCTGACATTATTCTTGTAATCAATGAATCTTTTTTTCAAAAAGTGTTTTAACCTTGAAATTCTATAATTTTATTTTTTTTAAAATGCACTTATTATCATCATCATTACAATCATCATCATCATTATTATTATTTTATAAAGTTAATTAAAGATTAAATATTTATGAACTCACGTATTTATTTATAATTCTAAATTGAATGATGAAATCATGTTATCAAATTTTTTTATAATTTATCTTTATATTTTAATCATTTTATTTTTAATATTTGAATTGAAAAAAAATTATTTATATGACTATATTATAACACATTTATGTTATATTTATAAAAAAATATTTTTTTATATTCCATTCTTCAATTGTAGTGAAAATATAAATTTTTTACTCTTTTAATTATGTGATTATTTTCATTCTTATCTAATTTGAAGTTTTTTCACAATTATAAATATGCAGATAGTATTATAATTTTGGTCTTCTGATAGTACCTATGGAATAGTTGATTTAATTGAAAAAATAGTTATAAGAAATTTAAGTGGTTATCTTAACTTATTTTGCATCAAAATGTTGGTTATAAATTTGTTACTTTAAATGAAAATGCTTAAATATTATTAAAATTATTCACTTAATTTTATATTTATATAGTCTAATTTTAAATTAAAATAAATGTGATCTATAACAATAACAATGTTTAAATATTATTGTTATGATTGTTATTTATTTAATATTTTTTAAAATTTTAATAATTTATTCCTTATGCTTGCCAATTGTCTAATAATCATAATAAATATTGTAACTGTTATCATTATTAGTATTACTATTTTCATTATTAATATTTTATTAATATAAAATGAAAATAATTGACTAATTTATGAGATTAGTGAGAATTTGTGATAATTAATGACTGTGATTCTTAATTATTTTTTATGTGCATGTATTTTATAGAAACAAAATAAACAAACTTTTAATAATTTATTTACATTATTTAATTAATTTTTTATGTATAAATACCTTTTAGAAACAAACTAAACAATCATTTGATAATTTATTTACATATATTATTTAATAGAATGTCACATATTTTTGTAATGGAGTTTTATTACGACATTTCAAATTATGTCATGCTTTACTGATCATGCTTATAACCATATTGAAGTCCAAATATACAAAAATATAGGTTGTGCATATTTGACTAAATTATCGCGTCAAAAAAATAATATACAAATTCTATGAAGGAGGACAAGTTAAAATGTATTATTTTGATCTTGTAAAATTTATCTTTTAAGTTAAAGAAAAATGTATGCTTGAAGTAAAGATAAAGGACTTTGTTTTTAGATAGAATGTTATTTTTAGTATTGTGGTAGATGTTATTTAATTAAATGTATAATTTTGTTACGTTGTATATATATTATGATGACTACATACTTTGTTTATAAATTGTGTATAGAGTGTATAGAGAAATGTTAGCAATATACTTTTTCTAACGCATTTTCTACTATTAGTTGAAATTTGTTGAAACTCACAAAATTATGTGGGTCTCACTTTCTACTATTTTGCTTTATTTTTGACATTCTCTCCACCATTGCACTTGGCAGCACCCCCTCGCTAATCACCACAACTTTGACCTCTTTTCGCTTCCATTTTGCGCTTGGCTACATTTTGACCAATGCCAAGATTGTTGAGGTCCTCGCTCACTGCATCTTCAAGGATCGAAAGCAGAGGTTTGGACTCAAAGCTACTCATTTTTCCTTGTTATGGAAGGCTCTATGATTTTGGCAATGTCTCCGTCACATTCTAATTTGGAGCATTGTGATTTTTTTCCAATTTTTGAGTGTTTTGTTTTTTTATTATTAAACCTAATTACTTGATCTGAATCAACCCAAACCATATCGGGTTGGTTCAATTTGGGTTCTTAACAAAATCTTGTATGAACTAAACCAACTCAAACTAATAGAATTTAATTGGTTTGGACTTAAAATCCCCCTTAACCTAAACCAACTCAACTTGTTCCCACCCCTGTTAGTATGACAAACTCACTTCATCTCTTCTTAAGTTAGGGTTTGTACATAGCAAATGTGATCCTTCTCTTATGATACTTAAATCCCTTACAACATGTCTTTATGTTTTAATCTATGTGGATGATATTATCATAAGTGGGACATCTAACACTCTAGTGCAATCTTTGCCCTCAAACACTTTCTTGGCTTTGAGGTCAAGCACTTACACAAGGGCTCACTTTTACTTTCTCAAGGCAAATATATTAGGGAATTATTGCGTAAAGCCAAAATGTTTGACTCTAACAGTATTTTTACTCCTTTACCACGAGGCCTTAAACTAACAAAACATAGTGCTGATTATATGGAGGATCCAACCATATATAACTCCATTATATGAGCACTGCAGTATATTATAATGACCAAACTTGAACTCAGCTATAATGTCAACAAATTGTGTCAATTTATGGCACAACCCTTGGTTAAACATTGGAAGACAATAAAACCTCTCTCTCTCTCTCTTTTTCTTTCTTGATTCCCAAGGTCTATTATAAATATGTATATTTCTATTAGTTTACATTTATCATCTATTTTAGCAGATAATTTTACTAGGAGTTGTGTAACTTGCCCCAAGTAAAAATGAAGTTAAACAACCCTATTAAAAATGATTGATGTAATTTTCTATGTACTTAAAGATGGTTGGTACAGCATAGAAAATTGCACCAATTATCTTTGATGAGGTTGTGTTAACTCCATTTTTACTTGAGATAGGTTAAACAACCCCATTTTACTAAACACTTATAATTCAATATGCTAGTTTAATAGCTTTGAGCTTCAACTAACAACTTTTAACAATCAACTAGTTTTTTAACTTTCAGATAGCTTTTCAACTTTTAACTAACATATCAACTACTTTTACCAAACATAAGATAAGGATTCTTTTGTTCAATTTTTTAACTATACGTACGATATGAAATTCTTACCTTAAGGATACCTTTTTTCAGATACTTACGCCGGGCCTTAACTAAGACATGATCCATTATTACATTGGATCTCCACAGAAATTTGTAGGTAAGTATGCTTAACCGAAATTAGTATTAGAAAATGTGACAAAAAGTTTTATTTTGCACATCTTTCTCATATTTTTAGTTGATTAATTAAAAAAAAGACATAAACCCTTCTTATATAAAAAAATAATTCCCCTGTAAACTTGAATTGTTTGTCATCCATCATCCATTCAACTTGTGAAATTAGTGTTTCAAAATCTGTTTCGATTAGGAGACTCTTTTAATAATTAGCTTTACAGAATTTAAATTAACTCTAATCTTTTCTTAAAAGTTTGTTACCTTTATTACCACACTTGATTATTGATTACACTTTTTAATTGAATTTGAGTTAGAGAAGCGAACACTCCTCAAATTAAACATAGAAAGCTTGAGTTAATCTCCTTGAAAACTGAAAGTCTCATTCTAGTCTTTGTTATAGTTGAGAATTCAAGTTAAATTTTTGCCAATGCTTACGTCACCAAATAGTTCTGACTTGTATATGCTTCAGTTTTGCAGGAAGGAAAAAAAAAAAAAACGGAAAATTTTCAGTGAGTCAGTATATATGTTAAAAAAGTGAAGGTGAAACCTACCTTGGGAGAGATCGCAACAAACGAGGGAGATTCAAGAAAGAAAAAGAACTATCAAATCATATTAGGGTTGGATTGCTATAATGGCTCCAACATAATTAAGCTTTTTCACATAACCCATCTGATGGACATTAAAAGCATGATTACTTTTTTTCTCTCTAATTATTTGGTGAAAGTTGAGATTTTCTGTTCTGTGCTGAAGGAGAGGGTAGAGGGGTACCCATATGTGTGTCTGCAATTGGACGACATTGTCTGTAACTAGGGTGTGTGGTGTGTATCTGCTAACAGATATGTCATCTCTGAGACTGGGAGTACGGTATTAGTCCAGAAATTTATTCAGGTTACCGACGTCTTAATTATATACTTATTAAATCTAAATATTTATTGATAAAATTAATGTATCCAATAAAATTTCCACAAATAAAAGATACTGAGAAAACATTTAAGAAAAACATCATAGCAGCTCTCATGATAAGAAAAAATGAAATTGGCGGCCAAGTCAATTTTGGTTCTGATAACCTTCATACTACCGTTAATCAACAACCTTCAAAGTCTAGAGATTTAACCTGAACGATGCGCTGTCACAAAAACAACTACTGAAACACTGACATAAACTACTCGGTCTTCACTTCACCCCAAGATATAACCTCTAAAAGAAAACAAAAAGCCAAAAAGAAAATGAGAAAAAGTCATTTAAGTACTTGACTATTTGGACACATACGTCTTACAGCTCATTCATGTTTAAAGAACTGAATCAATGACATGATAAAAGCTGATGCTTGCCCATTGTAATGCTGTACTCCATTAGAAAGCAAAGCTAAATGGTGACTTATTCTGTCTTCCTTTTAGTGATATATGACAAAAGTTACCACTTAAATGACAGAGGATGTGGTTAAATTAGGAACCTCTCCTTTGTGGAGGGAGAAAGTCACCACACCACCATAGTTTTTGAGTTAGTGGTTCCATTTTTCATCATGTTTCTGTTGCTGGTATGTATATGTTAATGATTTTTTTTTTTTTAATTCTTTCACAAATTCTTCTCATAATATTCTTTAGTTGTGAAACTAATCTTTAGGAAGTAATATAAAATCCATCCACATAAAATATTTCCAACTAAGTCACATTGTCACAATATACATTATGATTCAAAATTGCAATCAGTTGTGCTCTCTATATACGGATAAATTAATCATACAAGTTTATTGTTTTATGTTCTGTTGTCATCACCATTTGAAAATGATCAACTTTTACTCGAAAGAGGAAACTAGTCCCTTTCTTTTCAGTGTTCACTACGCAGGCAAAAAGAGATAACGGATTCCAAGTACGTAATGAATGTTCATTGTTATTCGGGCTGCCATGGAAGAGAGCACCAGAGTTTTGGGCTGTCATCCATAATGCACTGACTCATAGTAGATATTTGATTTATTGATTCTTTAGGTAAGAAAATGATTCCCTCTTGTATTTTAATTGGTTTCCTTTCGTTTAGATGTTAAGATCAAATTATTGCTGTCATTTTTCACTGCATTCAAAATGGTCCACACTGCCTACAATCCTTTTATTCCCCTCTCACCTCATCATTACTGTTAGCAACACATTCCCAAATCTCCTCCATTTTTATTATTAACTAATTCCAGACATTCATTACCCCTGATTTGAGAAATTAAGGGCTGTTTACATACATTTCTCTCTCCTAAATGAACATAACCGCATCATAAACTCAAATGAGCTTTAAGAACCTTAATTTATTATAAAGCGTAGTAGATAATCACCGGAATTTACATTTTACAATTTTTTCCTAAAAACATTGAGAAACAAAGAGCCATAAAACATTTCCTTTTTCTCTTTTTCTTTCTTTTCTTCGTTCGGTGAAAAGGACATCTGAATGCGCAGATGTGAATATAGCCATACGAGAAAAAGTATACAATGTTATAAAGTATTATTAAAATAAAGTGTTTTTTTTTTTCTCTTTTCTTCCCTGCAATTTTCTCATCAATGAGAAGTGTAATTATTGTCATCACATGACTTCATAACCTTTCATGAGAATCACATTAGGACAATTATGGGATCCCACTTTTCTACAGCTACAAATCCTCAACTACTGATAATTTATTGGTAGAGACATAACAATATTATTATAATGAGGAATAAACTGTGAGTTCAATGCATAGTGCCTTAGTCATACATATACTTTCTAATTCTTTCTCTCATCAGTACATAGAAAAAAGAAAAAGGGAAAAGAAAAAACAGAAAACAAGGGGGAAAGAACCCTTAATTTCTTTAATGGCAAACACATATTTGCGGGAAAACCTATTTTTCCTAAACTATTTACATTTTGTAGTTGATTAGAAGTATTCAAAATGATGAGTTCTATGCTGATATGGCTGATCCCTGTCGTGCTTGCTTAGTTTTGGTACCAAAACCCTACTCCTAATTTTGTTCATGTCACCAGGGACCTCAGGGGGCCTAACTGATCTAATTAAGGCCCAATTTACACCTTTGAAGAACTCATGCCTTTTGATCTCAACAGAACCCATGCAACTTCCAATTCTCTTATTGGGATTCTTCACTAACAACTTGCTTATAAGGTCTTGAACTTTCACCATCTCTTCAAACTCCTTGCTGCTGCTAACTGCAATCCTAGGGAAAACCAACGGCTGCTTCAAAATGTTCACGAGAGTTTTCTCATTGTTCTCACCTTTGAAGGGTGTTCTCCCGTATAACATCTCATACAAGAACACCCCAAACGTCCACCAATCCACTGCACTCCCATGTCCTTGCCCCAAGATCACTTCTGGCGCCAAGTACTCATGTGTCCCCACAAATGACTTGGACTTAGCATCGATGGGTTCAGCCACCAGCTCCGGATCAAGTTCTTCCACTTCAACATTCTCCCTTATAACTGTTGTCACCGTCGCTTTATTTTTCTTGCTTGATGCCGAGAAACATGACAGCACAGGCTGCATGGGGGCAGTGCAGGCAGGCGCAGATCTCTTTGTGCTCTTGATACTGCGTTCCAATCTGGTCTTACTCCTTAACAGCTTCGGAACAACGTCACACTTGAGCGAAAGATCAAAATCTGAAAGCATAATGTGCCCATCCTCCCTCACAAGCACATTCTCCGGCTTCAGATCCCTGTACACTATGCCCATCATGTGAAGATACTCTAATGCCAATAGCGTCTCAGCCGCATAAAACCTGTGTAGTGTTTTCCAAAATTTACCCCTACGTTAGTACCTTTATATAATCATAATAATAAGTTAATTACATATGTATTTTCAAAGGCATTGAGTATTACTCTAAATAAAAATAAGATTAAATAACCCTATTAAAGATGATTAGTATAATTTTTTATGTACTTAAAAATTATTGGTATAACATAAATATTTACACTAATTATCTTTAATAGAATTGTTTAATCTCATTTTTATTTAAAATAAATTAGATAATCCCATTTTTGAATAAGCTCTCATTTTAATCCTTGACATTATAACCCCGTGACTTTAATGCCTGATTTAAAAAAAAATACACTTTTTCTTGGTGCATGCTAGGAAATAATTATTTTTGAAAAATATAATGACTAAAGAGTGTATGCTGTATGCACTGAAACTATAATGTCATTTAATTATAAACTTGCATATATGATAAGTTTTTTTTTTTACTTTTATAAAGCTTATCTTAAAAACTATACCAACAATAATTTTTGATAAATTTATTTACATCTTAAAAATTATATTAATGATGATTTTGGATTAGTTGAGTGTTTAAAATTACAAAGTAGGAAGGTCAAAAGTGCTTACTTAGCAGATGTTATGGAAAAGCGCTTCCCTGGCTGGCGTTGGCGTGCAGCATACAAGTCTCCACCGGGGCAGAACTCCATGACCAAGCAAGAGTAATGAGAAGCGTCAAACTCAGTGTACAAGGTAGGCAAGAAGGGGTGATCAAGCATGGCTAGAATCTCCTTCTCCATCTCCGCTCTCTGCAGCTTCTTCCTTATAGCAAGTGCCTCTCTGTCCACCACTTTCATGGCATAAAAGCACTGCGGCAACCCCACCACGGGGTTCCTTATCTGGCAAAGGTACACGTTCCCGATGTCGCCGCTCCCCAGCCGCCGCAGCAGCCGGAAGTGGTCCAGCCCCACCTGCCCCTTGTCGCGCCGGAGCCGCCGCATGGCCTCCCACGCGGCCTGGTTGGCCTTGTGGGGCTTCACGCGTGGACTCTCTGAGGTGGAGGAACAGACGGAAACGGAGCTCCGGCGGCGCCGGCTGCCGAAGCTGAGGTTGGTCATCCAGCTCCGGCTTGATTCCGGCACAGTGATCGAGGAGGAGCTGCTGTCGTAGTCGGGTTCGTCTCTACAGGGTGTAGTAGCGGTGGCGGTGGTGGCCATGGTAGGTGCAGGGTAACATGTACGTGTGAGAGTTTTTGAAAGTGTGTGGGGGCTTCACACCGGGTTGCGATGCAGTGGGGTTTTTATATTGCATAAGCTGGCTTTGTTGGCTTTGGTACCTAGCACATGCGAGACGAAACGTGACGTGGAACAACAACTAATTAACAAAGTTACAAAGGGTTATTTTTGCTAAATTAATTGAATGGCTTATGTTGATTAAAATTAGATTAATATGTTCCGGTCTAATACGATTGATAGATATTTATGCCTCCTAAATATGTGATTAGAGATTTGACTTTTAGATTAGTCTGTATGAAATAAAATATATTAAAAAATATTAGCTGCTCAAATAGAATTGTATATCTTAAAAGATTAGTTTTTAGTGACGGATCTTTATGTGATATATACTCAAATTTTTTAATATATAAAAAAAAATTAATAACACTTAAGACATTAATAAAGATCATAATAGTCTCGTACCTCTTAATAATTTCTCCTTAACCAAAGATAGCCTCATCACCAAAAAAAATGTTTATTAAAATTGGTATTTGGTACTGAATTACGATTAAAGCGCCCATATTTCAGCGACGAAAGTTACACTTTCAATTTCATATTCACATTTAATTAATTTGTCCATTCTCTTTTTCTTTTTGGTTATACAAATTGACAAATTGTCTATATAAATTAGAAATAGATGTACAGAAGGAATCTTTTTTACTGAATGAGAGGCAACAGGGCGGCAACATGTTGATCCTAGGAAGAAAAATTGTCAAAAGAAGAATAGTGAAGATTCCTCAAATATTAATATTCTGTGCGATGGGCTATGTTTAGGATTGAATGAATCTTTAGATTTTATGCGAGCTAGTATTTTGTAGGTCATTCGATTTTTTTCTTCGTTCAAATTTTAGATTTTCTTTGAGAAGGAGTGGTGGGAAGAGGGCATCAAGGTATTTTCTGGATCGTCCTCACGTTCTTATCCCGTGGGATTGTATGAAATGAGACGACCAAAAGGTGTAGAAACTAAAAGCTTTTGGTTTTGTTTATGTTGAGGCATGTTAGCTCAGTCACCAGGCCATCTGCTGACGAACCCACTAGGCTTTGTTCTCTCAAAAGTGATTTCCAAAATGAATTCTTAAACTCTATTCTATTCTATAAGTTTTATAAATATCATATATTGTGTTAATCTTTTTTTTTTATATTATATATTGTGTTAATTTGTAGTTATATATATTTATCTTAATTAATAATTACCCTCACATGAGTTACTCAAGTTTAAAAGAAGATGGTAGGGCTGGATATGGATAAATGTTCATTTTACATAAATATTTAAGGTTTTTTTTTTTTTGTGCAGAATAAGGAAAATCAATCATCTACTGTCGCATAACATTTTAATAATTCATTTTTTAGAATTGTTTTATAATTTTTTTAATTTATAAATGAAAAATTATCTCTCCGCATAATTTTCCTTCTAAAATTTCTCGTCAAAACATATCGGCCCCAAGAGTACTAGTAAAGTAATTTCATGTGCACGTATAAGGGATAGCCTCTAAGCGTGCCATTTCTTTTCTTTTTTCATAAATAAATTATATCAACTAAAGTCACATTTTCAACAGTTAATTGAATTATTATAAGGTAACAAAGATTAAGAAAAAGGTAAACTGAAGAACTCTTGCGCTTTAAAAATATAATATAGCATCAGTTGTGCTACGTATAAATATACTATTAGAGCATATCTTTATTAATATACACAGCATAATTTTTTGGTTTGATATTTGATGCAGGATCACACTAATAGTTTTGACGGGGAAAAAAGGAAAAATAAGGTGCTAGCAACACTCTCTCTAACATTTTTTATTATTAACTGAAATTTATTAAAAATTACAAATTTTGGTGGGTTCCATTTCTCATTTAACGAATCTTTCTCCTGATTTAAAAGTATGACCTATCAAAATTTGTAATCTCTAATAAATTTCAAGATAATAGTAAAGAAAGTGTTAAAAAGAGTACTACTAGCACTCCCCAAAAAAGAAAAAAAAAAGGAGGGGAATGGAGAAAGACGGTTATTGAGGGAATAAAGAGTTAAATGTTTTTAATTTTTAAATAGTGTTATATGTGTGACAAATTTCCTAATTTATTACTTCCTTCAATCTCGAATATAAGAAAAAAATAATTTAGGCTAATTAAAAAAGTTAGTTAAAATTAAATTTCATTAATTTCATTTAAAAAATAGAATATTTTCCTAAATTACCCTTTATCGGAACTTGATATTAAGAATAAAAAAAGGTCATTGACAATATAATTTAAATTAAATGAAGGGTATTTTGAAAACAATGTCATTAAATAGGGTGAAATTAGTTGAGATTTACTTATATTTGAAACCAACATACATTTTCTTTCGCTTATATTTGATAAGAGCTTTTATTTATTTATTTTTATTGGAATGATAACCTCATCTAATTGTACGTTAAAAAGAGGTTAGTGCTTGATGTGGGAAAAGCTTTTCTTGTGAATGGATTATTTTTTATTTTTTACGAGTCTTAACAATATAGCTATTTTCATTATATTTTTGGGTAGTGATAAATGTATAAAAGAAAGAATATATTGATAAAGATTTTTTTTTTCCAAAATCAAAAGAGTAATTGGGTTGAAAAAAAAAATAAAGGATTCCTAACTAGCTTGTTATCCTAAAATAAAAATTAGGTGAAAAAAGCGACCAGAAGGAGTACTAAGCAACCAATTTTAATTAAGACTTTTTTATCATATACTTTTTTGGTTACTATGTTATAGATGCGAAGTATCTACTAGTTTTGTTGACGACTAATATTTGGGGGAGAACTTGTCTGACTACCTTAAGTAGGGATCTCCTCTCCAAAACATGTTTTTTCCATCCACAAAACTCGAATATGAGACCTTGCTTAAGGGATCCGAATACAATTTTACTCAAACATTAAAATGTTTTAAACCATGACATTTTAAAATAAAATTAGGGGAATATTTTATGTTATTATTGATCATTTTCTATTTTAAAAAGTAGAAACAACAATAATAAATGTATAAATTTACTTGTGTGAGTTAACCAAGTAGACCTACAAGTGGCTAGTAGCTTGGGCTCTTCAAGCATATGACAGGAGTTTGATTTTTGGCTATCGTTATAAAGCATATCAAGTTTGAGGAAAAAAATGAGGGACTAAATTTGCAAAATGACGATAGCAGGAGACTAAAAATGTAATTAAACCTAAAAAAATTAGTGATTTTATTTGAGTCAACCTTAATAGGATAATATCAAATCCAAAAACACTAGTTGTTTACTAGCAAATATATTTTTCAAAAATATTAATATTATTTTTTAGTTAATGGTATTTTTAGTCCTTGAAAAAATTTTAATTTTTTGTTTTAGCCCTTGATTTTAAAGATATTGGTTTTAGTCCTTATATTTTTTTAAAACACTCAAACTTTGGTCTTGTATATAGGAAAAAGTGTTAGTTTTAGAGGCTAAAGTTTGGATATTTTCAAAAATAAAAGGACGAAAACTATTAGTTTTAAAAATTGGGGAGTAAAATCAAAATTTGGAAAAATTTTAAGGACAAAAAAATGCTATTAATAATTTTTTTTGCCTTACCACGTATGTTAAGGAACATTAAATACAATCTTAATTATTTACATTCATTTAAAAGTGTAAATATATTTTATTTTTAATATAATGACTTAATTACTAATTTGATCCCTTTATTTATTTAATTTATTCAATTAGATTCCTCTATTATTAAAAGGTTCAATTATGTCCCCTAATTTTCAAAAAGGTTCAATTAGATTCTATAATTTTCAAAAATACTCCAATGTTATCCTTTTCATCTAAAAAGATGTCATTTTCCATCCAATTTACACTAAACAGCATAGAAAACATAATGAAAAACAACGTTGTTTTGGATGAAAAGGGTAATATTAGAACATTTTTGAAAATTATGGGACCTAATTGAACCTTTGTAAAAATTATGGGATCAAATTGAACATTTTAATAGTAGAGGGACCCAATTGAAAATAAATAAATAAATTAAGAGACCAAATTAGTAATTTAACCTAAGATAATAAATGGTTTTTCAATTAAAACTTTTTTTTTCAATTAAAGCTATCTATTTTTATCTCTTGGGCTATACCTCGTTGGCTCCCTCCTGAGCCTGGGGTAGCCAAGCTAAACATAGATGAAAGCTATTTACTTGATACAAGGGCACAGGTGGACTTCTCATAGACCACAACATCGACTGGTTGTTAAGTTTCTCAACCTAGGATGGTTTGAGTAATCTTATGAAAGTTGAATTACTCCTATATTTCATGGTCTTCACATTATGTGGGTATAGGTGTTTTAGAGTTTTTTGTTGTGAAATGGATATAATTCTTTTATTGTGGATATATGATCAATTCTGGTATTGCTTCTCCCCAGCATAAAGATGCATCTTTGATATCATCAATTGTTGGTCTATATAGACAAAACTAGAAGCTTTCCACCTACCACATTGGACGAGATGCAAATTTAGTTGCTCATCAACTTGCAAATTATAGAATGCGGCAATAAGATCCAATGACATTATGGAGTTCTCCAAATCTTAGCCTCCATACTCTTTTATTCAAGGATAGTTTGCTTTGATCTTTGTTTTCTTGTAATGTTTGCACTAAATAAAAAAAAATAACAAACTAAAGTGTGTTTATTAGAGTTTATAAACTTGAATTTGTAAATTGATTTATATTTAAAAATACGTTATGAAAAGTCATTTTTATATTATGAATATTTTTAAATAACAGTAATAAAAATCACTTTTAAGTGCATAATTATTAAAAGAAGATGATTGTTCTCGTTTAAATATTATTAGAATAATATATCAAAAAAATATTATTAGAATAAAAATGAAATAATAATTTAAGAAGATATTGTCAATATAAGCGAGAATTTACTTACAACAAAAGCAACATTAAAATATAACTTTGGTTTTTAAAGGACTAGAATCAAGTTTGACTTTAAAATTTATTAATATGCTATATCTCGTGCAATACACGGCTATTAGAATTATTAATTTATAAATAGTTAGTATAAAATAAAAATAATAAATATTCAATGTATTTTTATGATTTATATGTTAAAATGTCTTATATAAAATTTTTAATTATATTTTATTGAAATATTTAATCTTGTTATTTAAATATTAATATACTTATCCACGTAATTTAATTAGAAACAAACTTCATGTAAAATTTTATTTTCATATTTTAAAGTTAATCATGTCATTTTTATATAATTTTTTTCATTTAAATAATTAAAATAATGTGAAAATGTGAATGAACGCCTTTTATTATTATTATTTTTTAATTATATTAATTTAGTTATATTGATTATGTAAAATAATGTGTATTTGGTGATTTTTAGATAGTTTATATACTTTAAATCTTTCAACAATTAAAAATAATACTAATCTAGTTCTTTAATTATACAAAATTTATTAACCCTTGCGGCGTGTAAAAAACAAATACCCTTTTCTTTTAAAAAAATATGTGATTTGTAAAAGATGTTAAAAAAATTAGTTACACGAAGATTAAGCAAATTAAAGCTTAGAAATTTTTGTAGTGTAAAATAGTTGGATGAATAGTAAGAGAAAATGGACAAGTAAATATTATACTTGGATGAATAGTATAATTTAATTGGATGAAAAGTGAGAAAAGAGAAACAAATAATATTTTTTAAACTTTAGAAATGTTTTCAGTTTAAATTTTATTGCTCCGATAGTCAATAGTGACACAAACAAGTTATGCACTTCATTTGAAAAAAATTTCATGTTGGAAACCAAGTTTTAGATTTATGAAAGTGGAACCAAATAATGCATGAGAAGACTGCATAAAGCACGGCGTTAAATGAGTATGTATTAATTGGCTAAGTATATGATTAAATCATTGACAATATTATCTTAGGTAATGTTTGTTAAGTTTTTTTGAATTTCACTAAAAGGAGAAGTTACTTTAATAATTAGCTTTCATAAAAATCATGTTTTTTTAGACTTTTGTTGATTAGAAAAAATTACTTTTATTTTTAAAAGTTTTTTTAATTATGTTTGATCTGACTATTTTTAAAGAGAAGAAAAAATTCAAAAAGTTGACTCAAACATTAGTTTTACAAATAAAATTGTTCACAATCCTATCTATGGTTCTTTATATAAGAAAAAAATAAATTAGTTCATTAAAATCAATAAAAAAAAGTTAAGTAAGTTAATTTTAATTAATAATAATATAAATTTAAATTTCATTTCAAACGTATACACAGAATCAAAAAGTTTAAATGATGATTATATTTAATAATATTACTCGTAATTCAAAAAATATTTTTTCCATCAATAAATATAGTAAGTTTTGAAATGCCCAAAATTACTATAAATTAATATTTTTTACAAAAAATTAATTTAAACCAAATGACATTCACTTGCATGGAGATAAAAATTTTCACAATAAATTAAGTGGATAAAATTTTTTAACAATTAGTATATTTAAAAATGAGTATATATATACTTTTATAATTATTACATTTATTTATTTTTTATATAAAGAACCAGAATTAATTATCCTGAGTTGTTGTTCTTCCTCACTTGTCAATTTCTATGCAAACCTCAATCTTAAATATTGTCTTTTTTTGGGGCCAAAATAGTAAACATAGCTTGTGATGCATAGATGATTATACATAGATGGTGAGATGAATACGATACATTTTTTCTTCTTTTTTTTTTTTTTTATAAAAAAATGGTCTTTTTTTATTTATTTTATCACCGTTTAATAATAATGATAATAGAAAAAACCGCTTAAAGGTGGATCCGTGGATGGTCAAAAGCACCCCGTCTTTGTGTTAAAGCTTGTGCAACCGCAAATCAAGAATGTTTATTTTTTTAATTTTCTTTTCAAAAAAACAAAGCAGAAAGCAGAAGCAGCATGCAGACGACATCGTAAACTCTGCCATGGATGGTTCTTTTTGTCCGATCACCTGATTAGTTGAACACTTGTTCAAGGATATGTATCCTTTCATATTAAGTAAGTAATGTCATGTTATGCTCCTTAAAGAAAAAGTCAGACAAAACAAAGAAAAAACAAAAGTCATTGAACAAAACAGAGCAATAAATTGTTGCCCATTATTACCTGCAAAGAAATCATACTGAGGAATGAGGGTGCACGAAGAACCCGTGTCCCAAATTGAATTCACCACCCCAATTTGAAACGGGATGTTAATATTATAGCTTAGGTGTCCGTATATGAATGTATGTAATTATTAGACATACGGTACGGCGTAGTCATCTTAATTTATGGTATCCTTGCCAGGCATGTGAAGCAACTACCTTTGTAGGGGTATGTGTTGGCCACCTACTTTGGTCCATACCCGCGCCCACCTCAGAAATACGAAATATCTGTATAAGCTAGTAGTAGTTTGATTTTGAATTGAACCTGTTTTGATGAAACATTCAAGCATGACAATCTGATATTGTTCCATAATGTAATGACATGTGGCTGTGATTGTGAATATATACTGCAAGTTTATCTTCAAGTGAAACTATAATATGTTCCATCTTATAAAGCCTCATGTTTGCATTGCATTATCTCTTCGTAACTCCCACTTCATTGCATTTTGCAAAGGCACGAACGCACCATCATACTCCCCCCTTTTCGAACTTTATACATCAGTCAACAAAGACTTAAGACTTATCCCCCCATCTTTTTCTCAGAGTAGAGTAGCTGTCACGTATCCCATTTCATTATGTTGATCTTGCGGACCCGCAAGTAGTCATTTTCTTTTTCCCTATTAAATTAATAATCATGCATGGATCCCAAGAACAAGAAAATAAATTCAATCACAATTTAATCATGCAAAAAAAGTGAGGATATGGGTTAATTTGAACCTAATTGGATGTATGTTGGGATATGTATGTCAAAACCAGATCTTGTTTCCCATTTGATGGGATGTGTCATTGGTGATTCTACAGAATACCCTTTCAATTCTTGCTTCTTGCTATTCATGTAAGGCAATAATTCAAATCATTCACGTGTGTGTATCAGGAAGTACTTAAATAATTTCTTGTTTTTTGTTTTCCATCTCCTTCCTTTTTATCTGCGAGATCTTGTCTTTTACACCTTTGGTTACAATTCTGGTAGCAGACCCAACATAAATTGCAGTCATGCAGAGTGGCAAATATATAGGAAGACTCAAAGCTCCATCACTTGCTCCATAACATTCTTCTCCCCAGACCTTCAAAAGTGCCATCAACTACCCTCCAATGACCCACCTTTATGATGCCTACTTGTTTGCATGCTAAAAGGAAAAGAACCCACAAAGAAATTGGGTGGGAGGGAAAAAAGGCAAAAACAGTAAAATAAGAAAAAGAAAAAAGGAAAGCTAAATAGATGTTATTTATATTGAATCGAATTATATATAGAACCAACTTATGCTCATGGATACCAAAAAAGGAAAAAGGAAAGGTTCAGAGAAGTCTAAAGATGACTTGATTTATTTTATTTTAATTTTTCTAGAGATTTTGGAGGAAACCACAATTAATGCTCTGAGATTTTGGAAGTATGCCTTGTTGAGCTCCACATTGAAACCTGCCACTCACTCTCAGCAATGCTGATAATGAATTTGGCAGAATGTGGTGAATTTAACGACATGAAATGGTGAGAGGATAACTGCAAACGAACCAACTTTAACATCTCTCAGAGCAGAGTATCAGAGTTCCACTCCTTTAATAATTTGCTGCATACACTGAACAAAGCGTGGCCAATCTGGCAACCGTGCAATGTAATGACTCACATACCATACCAGAATATAAAGAAGCAGCAGAAGTGAAATTGAGAATCTGCACCTAAAATTAAAAAATTCTATAATCATATAATATTGGGGAGGCATAAATTTCAGCGAAAAGTGGACCAAATGTAGAAGGACACGTACGGATGCATATACCGGGAAAACAGCAGTGGCAATCTTATGCGATCTTGATTTGTTGTTGTATGGGACATATCATAATGGGCATGGCAGCTTCTGCTGATGGGGTCCAAAGACATCTATTTTGATTTCCTGTTTTATGTGAGTTTGAGTTCAATGCTCTTAAAAGGGGGATTGTGGATGATAGGATAAATTAATATAGTATGAGTTTAAATATGTTTTTTTATCTTTAAAATATAGTATTTTTATTTTAATCTTGTTTATATTTTATTTATTTTTACTTCTTATATTTATTAAAAATAGTATGTTTTTAGTCTTTCCTTAAAAACTAAATGTAGATAATTTTTTAACTTTCAAAAATTAAAAACAAATAAAATTTAAATAGAGATTAATATAAAAGTAGTATACTTTTAAGGACTAAAAATATTTCTAAGTTTATAAAATATTATAACTTTACTAGTTAGTTGGCGTGAGAATTGTATTATATAAATTTATCGATCAAACTTCTCTTCTATATCAAAATGGTGGATAATCTAATTAGGACTTCAAGAGTATGAATAGGTTTGATTGGACTTTAATGTGTAAACTTATGTAAAAACGTCTCAATTACAATGCTAAAGCATTCGTCTATTTTAACTTTTAAGTAACAATTAGATTTGTATTTTCTTTTTGCAAAATTAATTTAATTTTGTAATAAAAGTTAATTAAAAAATAAAATTGATACATTTAGACTTTAATTATATAAATAAGCAAATAATATACTTAGCTTCTTCTTTTTTGGGTCAAGATTTCATTAATTGAAATAGCTTGTAGCTTCCATATTGGCCAATAATTTGTTAACTTATAACTAGTCTGTTGTGGGTCGGCCCATATTTAGCATAGCCTATAGCTGACGTACCCCCAAATGGGCTGATCATGCGTGCTAGAATTGATATCCCTAAGTAGGCGATTACATCTCACTTAGTGCATTCATTGAACGTGTCGATGTTTGTATGATGATTGATGATAGCGATTGGAACTGATATTATTAAAAATATTTTATTTTAATCAAACGCGTCATAATTTGTTATGATTGAGCATGACCTTTTTTTTCTTCATATTGTACAATGGGGAGGATCTACTTACTTTATTCTTGTAAAAATTATAAATTATTCTAAAATTTTTGATAATATTTTTTAAAAATAAATTACACATATAATTTATATAAAATAAAAGAATAAAGTAAATTAAATTTTAAATTATATAATTTATAGATAATAAACAAAATAATGAATCTAATTTTTTTAAAAAAGAAAAAGACTCTCAATTTAATACTTCAAGATATATGCGTTCACTGTATTAATCATTCAAAATTTTCAGTTATTTCTTTTTATGAATATACTGATTGATTTACATTTAATATTGAAGTTTAAATTACTTTGTTTACTTTATTAAAAAAATAATTTTTATCCAATAAATAATTCAACCTCAATTAAATATTTAAAATTTCAAAAATTATTTCATCATATATATGTTATATAAATTTTATTCAACATATTATCTAATATATATTTATAAAAACATTGACATAAAATTTAAATAAGTTATTAATTAAAATTTTAAGTTAATTAAATACTGTTCAAATATTATTTTTATTAAAATTTGTAATAAATTCAAAATTTGTAAAATTGTATTGTAATAAAAAAAAACATATCAATTATTTAAAGAATATTATGATATTTAAAAAAAATATTATATGTGCATATAATTTTTATTATTTAATTTAGTATTTTAAAATTTATTCGTAAAAATATTGGAAAAAATTAATATATCTAATTTATATGTTTAATGAAAATGAAGAAAGAAATATTAATATTTTTTATCTGACCAGTCTTTATTTTAATGAAAGATAAATATCTTATGAAATTTTTAAATTGACATTTTAATCATTTAAATGTGAATTTACTACTATTATTATACAAAAAATAAATATAACTATCAATCAGCGATTATTATAGTGAAATATAATCTTAAAATAAATTTTAGAAAAATAATTTATCACATTTTTAAGTGTATTCTGAGAGAGAAAAAAAGATAGGAAGAAAAGAATAATAATTGTAATGGGTGATACGCTGAAATGAAATAGAGAGATAAAATTTAAGAAAGAGATAAAACGTAATAAATTTCAAGAAAATACTAGTCTTGAGAATTTAAGAAATATTAATGATACAATTAAAAAATGTGTCAGCTCATGCCAAATGATACAATCAAATTTACATGGTAAAAGGTCAAATTTCACACGACCAAAATGTTAGACAAATCCTTTTATATAACTATAGATATATATTATATCAATTGTAACACATTACAATATCAAGAGAGTATTGTCGAATTTTGAAATAAATCTTTCTTATTGTAATATATTGCAATTGATATAATGTATAATACATAATGATTATCCCTTATTTATATTAATAATCTTAATTAATAAATAAATAATTCATGAGTTATTTGGAAATATAGAAATTGAGAAAATAGGAAAATTAATCCTTAGAGACGATCTTTAAGGTAGCGTGTGGTGAGTGAATGGAACAAATAATAAAATATTTTGTCCTGTTCTCTTTAGTTCTACTTTTTTTCTTTTTCTTGGTGGAACTAAAATATATTACCTTATGATCTTAGATTTTATTCCATTCTATTTTTTTAATGCATTAAACATAGAATACTACTTATATAATCTATTTCATCTTTGTCTAACATGTTCACCAAACACTGTTAGATTTTCCACAGAACAAAATAATGAACTACATTAATTTAAAACCTAACTCTTTAGATAATTTAACAAGAGTTAGCATCTACTCAGTGTAGATAACTGAAAATATTTTTTGATTGATTAAAAGAAAAATTTATTAAATTATTAGTATTATAATTTTTTTTGAAGGCTTTAAAAAATGTGTATGTGTCTTAATACGCTAGTTCGCTTATTTATTATTGAACGGATGAATATAATTATGTTAACCACTACAGTCTACATACCTATAAAATTCAAAATGGGTGAACCAAAAAGCCCAAATAGCATTACAAAAAGGGTTTTTGTTATTTATAATTCCCTATATACTAAGCACACTTTCCTTTCCCTTTTTTTGGTATTTGAATTTACTTAAATCTATTTATTTATTTTTCAAATAATCCTCCCTTCCTAACTTTCGTAGAACCCTTTGTTGTTCTAAAAATCACTTTCCGAAACAATATCTTCCAATTCTGAAAAGTAATTTCTGAAACTGTTTATTCTAAAAACACATAGTTTTGAAAATTACTTTTCGAAATTGAAAGATGTTTCGGAAAGTGATTTCTGGTAGTATCCACAAAAATAAATTCAAGCGAGCATACCTGTTATTGAATGCACACAATTTTATGATTAAAAAAAAAAAAGACTACCCTGAAAGCATACAATTAATTGTCTTTCAACCAAAAAATTGAAAGTTAATGGGTTGATACTATACGTGTATGCTCGCTTATGGGATGTTGAGAGGTACAGACTAATAAATTAATGAATGAGCGCTTTTGTAAATTGAAAGTTGTGATAAAAAGAAGTGTCATGGACTTTGAAACATATAATTGATGAAGTTGATGTTGAACATACCTTGAAACACAGTATCACATAAATGAAAATGTACAATATGACGTACAAATTTGATGGAAAATGCATGTATTACTTTGATGAAAAATGTGGTATTATGCAATCAGGGTTCAAAGAATAATGAATATGGGCTAAAGATGGGGTTCAAAATTAGGGTTTGAAGAATAATAAAAATGGAATGCAAAAATAGGATTTAAAGAATAATAAACATGGGGGGTTGCAAAAATAGAACTTAAAAGGGTATATTTGATAATAAAAAATATAAAAGGGAGGTGTAAGTATAAGAAGAAGAAGAAGAAAGGTGCGGTTAGTAAATAGGGAGGTGTAAGAATGCTGACCTGCAACGTTTACAGGCCTAATCTTGGATGCAAGCCTTTTGTACGTCAAAGGACTGGAATCATATAATAAAATGAGATACAATAAACCAGCCCATTCGAATTTTGAGGAATTTTCTGTGTTTTCTACCTTTCTTTATTTTTCTTCCTTATTTATACATATACTCTTTGATTAAGTCCATAGATAGCGCTTTGAGTCACCTTATGATTTTCTACAATAGTCTAATTTTACAATTTTCATGCTTCCAAGATTGTCATCGCTTCCTTCATTTTTTCAAAGCAGTTTCTTGTAGACTCTCAACTTCGTCAATTTATTGCCTACTTTCCTCTGCATATGCTTTAAGGCTGAAACACACTTTCTAATTAATGCTCAAAGAAGTGCGGAGTAAGTTTCATTCCTCTTTCTTCTTTTATTTCTAATTAGCCATATGTGAGGTTGACTTAGTATGCAAATTAGCCAGTACAAACTAATTGCATTTACCTCAATAAGGAAAACCAAGTGAAATTTGATTGATGCTCCTTAGAAGTTACTATGTTAGGCTATAATGCTATATATCAGATTCTGTAGAGAAAAGGCTAAGCCGTTAGCCCTACATATTCAGGTGACATGTAGAAACTTCTTCCGAAAGACAATAGAATGACAAAGGAAAATACACCTGGAAGGGTTGTTGACCAAGTATTAAGAAAAAAAAATCAACTTTTGTTTGGTAAATACTCATAAACTAGTATCTTTCGTTCTTGAAATGCAATAGCTCACAACCTTGATAAGATTTATGAGCTGAACCATAGAAAATAACTGCACCTCAGTTTTGAACTCATCTAGTCCTTAACCTAAACTTCTTCAAAGCCTATTATTGACCACAACTTCTTGTCCAAATAACATTCCCTACTGCAGACTATATCTAAATATTAGATATTTTATTTTCTTACACAATTGAACTTGACATAATGTGATTTCCAAGTTACTGTTGTCAACACAGATTACCTTTGAATATATATGTACTAGTGGACTAAAGTAAACAAAAAGCAATAGGGTCGGCGAAAAATAAGTTTACTAAGTACATTATAAACATGGCCAAAACCACCTTCCACAAGCTATAACAAATACAAAACATGAAAAAGACAATAATTTACTTGAAGTTATATTTTTAAGCTATTGATGAAACTTAGCCACTATAATAAGCAAAGTAAGTTTAAAGTCCATCCGCATACGACATATCCAAATGGAGCACTGCCTCATTCGCTATAGGTGATTGACATTGCTGCGCTAGCCACAGAAAAAAGGTTGACATGTTCCCCTATTGATTTGGCAAGCCAAGATTTATTACAAAACTATTGCTTAGCTCTTATTTTATCTTATGGGGAAAGCAATTCAATCTTAAGAAAAAATGATAAAGATGTGCAAGCTCTCAAATGCAGCAAAATACACTTCAGCAGGTCACTTGCATAATCATCACATTCTAAAAACAAAAGAAATGCAGCAGTATCCATCTCAATATCTCATAATAGGTTAGTCATAGCCTTTTCCTAGACAATTCAAATAGCGTTGAACCTTACAAAATCAATAATACTAATAGTAAGCATCAGAAAACTAGAATTACCCCAAAAGTCATAATGCTTGATGTTAACTTGAAGAAAGTACATTTCAAATCCCTATACTTGAAATTTACTTCATGACAACCACAATAATCAAATTATCTTCCTTGTCTTAAATTTTCTCAGTAAGCATACCCCATACTCAAAATCCACATTGAATATCAAACTAGGCATAGCATGAAGAAGAGTGAAACGAAACCTAACCTGTTTCCTTCGCAAGTAGGACAAACGCAAGGGTTAATTGCAATAGGATCGTACATTGGGGACCAAGCTATGGTGGAGTTCCCATTGCACAGTTTGCATATATTAAACCCCTTCCCTCTACAAGCCCTACACGGCAACGCAATTTTTTCCTACATACAAAACCCATATGTCCCATTGCATGAATTTCCAAAATAATAGGATAAAACCATGAAATTTAGCTAATTTTTACCCGTTTCTTCTCAAACACAAACTGAAGCACTTTGATGGTAATAGTCGAAGCCAAGTTCATAGTGGCTATTCCACCCAAGATAACTGCAGCCCCTCTAACCAATGGCCTTAGATTCATGCCTTCCAAAATCTATGCTTCTTCTTTTCACACCCAATTTCTCAAACTACTCATCCGCACCATAACACAAGCCGTCACAAAATGGACACTGTTTTCTCGTTCAAACAATAATAATAGCAAGTAACTAATAAGCACGGTGTCAGGCGCAAACGAAACGACTTGCGTTTCGTGCGGGAGGCTTTAACTTTTCATAGACACCCGTCTACGGCAAGTCGTTTTGGTAGTTTCGAATTTCAACATCATCCTGTGTTGTTGCGGCTGAGTTGCACGTACTCTTCAGCGGTGAAAATACATTTGAAGAAGAACATACGTTCTTCGATGAAATGAAATTCGTAATTGCTAGAAATCCCGTTAATCTTCTAAACTCTCAGGGTTCGCTTGTTCTTTTTCGCGTCCCTTCCGTTGCTCGCAATTTCCTTCACAGTTCGAGCGCGAAATGGGCGCGCGGCTCCAAGCCCCTCAGGTTTTCGTTTTCTTCCCTGAGAGCTTCGTGCGCTTCTTCCTCGACTGCGTACGGAGGTTGGGACGATCTTGGCGGTTTAAACGCGCCTGGTGAGTCCGACGCGTTGCGCAATTTTCTCGTTTCCATCGGAATTGATGATAGGAAGAACGTTTTCGTGTTCCTTTTGGGCCTCGTTTGTGCGATGGCGATTTCTAGGGTTAAGGTTTCTTCTATTGTCGTTCTTCCTGCTTCCGCGTTGGTTTTTGCCGTTGGTTTCACGGTAGGGTTTTTTCGAAACGGGACGTTCGGTGAGGGGAGGGCGAGTGCGAGTGGGAGTAAGAGGAGGGAGAAGGAGGAGAATTCGAAGCTGTCCTCGGAGAAATTGAGGAGTTTGGTGGAATTTTTTGACGAGCTTGATCTTGTGGTCAATAACTTGAAGAGTGATGTACAAAGTGCTATTAGGAGTAATAAGATTCGAGTGGATGATTTTTATGGTTATGTTGAAGTCACTGATAAGATTAAAATTTCAACTAAGAATGCTAGGATTGTTGTTAAGGCTTTAATTGATGATGAGGAAAATTCTGGTGGTGTTTTGGTTGAGAACCCTAAGAGTGGTAGAAGAAAGAAACAAGTTGGAGAAGGTGGGTACCAGATGTTACAGTCTTTTAGCAGTTTGTTTGGGGAAAATTTGTTTAGCTCCAATTCCAGCAAAGTCAGAGAAAATGTTAAGCAAGAGGCAGTGGATAGAACATTGGATCAAACTCCAGGAAATGGTGCTGTGCCTCTAGTTGAAGACAGGGCTTTGAATTTGGCTGATGATCATAAGGGAAATCGTAAGTTGGATTTGGATCCTTCCCAAGACTCATCTACTAACTCTGTCTTGGATACGGACAGAAGTGCAAGAATAAGAACTACTCCTGAGGGAGAAAATTTTGGCTTAGGGGGCATTCGTGGAAGCACTAATAAATTCTCTGGCGATAAAGAGTATAGTTACCAGAACAAAGGATTCAGGTTCACGAATAATCGCAGCTTCTCTTTGAAGATGGATTCCAGCAGCATAACAGATATGTGGGAATCCCATGACAATCTGCTTGATTCTGAGAGCTTTAAAGTCAGAACGAAACACATGGAAAGTAAGTCCTCTTCTTTGCGCGAGCAGCTGCTCAATCGAGGTCATGAGACTTTCAGGTCTTCTCACGACAAGAGGGAGGGTGGGTCTGACAGGTCTCAGTATAAAGATGATACGGTGAATTACGATGATCATCGCCATCTTGAAGATGATTTGTCTGCACATGAGAATGAATTCAATACCCCTTCATCTACAAAATTTTCGGATGATATGATGTTTGATAGGTATCTTGCTGAAGCAACAGACCTTCTAAAACTAGCAAAAGAGTTTATAAAAGGTCGGCAGGGTGAAGAGGAAGCTGAAATCATGTTATACAGGTCTGCAAACTTACTATCCAAAGCTGTGGACTTGAAGCCCATGAGTTTGTTGGCTGTAGGCCAGTTAGGAAACACTTATCTTCTCCATGGAGAATTAAAGTTGAAGATTAGTCGTGAATTGAGAACTCTTCTTTCTGGGAGCATCCACCCGTCATCTGGAAAACATAGTAGAATATTGAAGGGACTGAGGAATAAAATCACTAGTAAAGAAGAAGTTGCACCATTTCTTATTGATGTTTGTGAAGAGTGTGAAGAGCTACTAGTGGAGGCAGGCAGAAAGTATAGGCTGGCGTTGTCAATTGATGCAAACGATATGCGAGCCCTGTATAATTGGGGCCTTGCTCTTTCTTTCCGAGGCCAATTGATAGCAGATATTGGTCCGGTATGCATTATTCTTGGCATCATTAAATTACCTGTTTTAGTTCTTCAATTGGTTTGTTAGGGTGTTGTCATGGCTCATAAGATTATATGTTAGAATGCTGCTTTCGTTTATGTGTAGCAACAATGATGTGTACAATTTAGTTAGCAGCTAAATTGATTCTATAAATTAGTAATTTATGTAATCTGATATAAAAGCTTCTGTGACTTCAATGTTTCCTTGACATGAATTCTTCTTTCAGTTTGCTATGCTGACCTTTGTTGTACATTCTGTTTCTACATCAAAGTTTAATTTATCTTCAAATACCGCAGGGTGCTGCTTTTGAGGCTGAAAGAGTATTCCTGGCTGCAATTGACAAGTTTGATGCTATGCTGTTAAAAGGCAATGTTTATGCACCAGATGGTATTATGTCTATATCCCTGAATTTGTCATTTATAATTTTCACATACAGGTGCAACTAGAGAATATTATGCTGACAGATTCTCCATAATGTATATAGCCTTCTTTGGACTGTCAGAATTTAGAGCAAATTATACTAACACTCTTTGAGATTTTTTAAATTGCATACAATACTTTTCCTTTTTCTATCCCTACACTAACCCCCTTCATTGTTTTAAAAACATTATACCGACATTCCTTATACATTGTACTAACATTCCTTAATTGTTTGAAAAATATTACATCATGTATTCTTATAAATAATGTTGTTGTAAATGTTAAAAAAGCAAGAGAATTATGTGCAATCCGAAAATATTTCAATGTAATTTACTCTAGAATTTAAGGTCATAAAGCATGTAACTAGCTCAAAATAATTCTATAAAAGATGTCTTTGTACGAAGATCTGCATTATGAATAGGAAGTTAGGTCTGTATACACATGCATTATAGCCTGAGATACGCACACAGTTTTAGCACCAACTTCACATAAATTGCTAGCTGTATTTGATGGCATCATGCTCTTGGAAAATTTTGGCATAGAAAATATTTTCTCCCGGGTGTCAAACTATTCGTCTATGGCATCTCACAATTTTTGTTTCCCTTTCATATGTCTTTTTTATGATGAGAGCGTTTCCAAAGTCCTATTGTTATGTTTAAGTTGTATTTTAACATGTTGAATTGCAGCTTTGTTCAGATGGGGTGTGACATTGCAGCAGCGATCTCGCTTAAGGCCAGGAAGTAGTAAAGAGAAGGTGAAGTTACTGCAGCAGGCTAAAAGGCTCTATGAAGATGCCCTTCATATGGACTCCAATAACATGCAAGTGAAAGACGCCTTATCCTCGTGTGTTGCTGAGCTTAATTATCGACAGTTTTAGGCAATTCATGGAAAGAGTTACCATCAATAAAAAGAGTTACCAAGAAGAATCATTTTGCTTTCAATCCCTTGTTTGCATTTATGTTATATCTACCCTTGATCCAGCACCAGCGGCCCTTGACACAAATGAGTTATGGTTCCCAGCGTCGTCGTTTTTGTACTGATTCTCCGTAGAATCAGATAAAGACAGCACGTATAATAACAGTAATAATAATGATAAAATGTAACCATTTTTTCTTTACGTTTTTCTATCCTAAAATTCCTGTCTGCACAATTACCATGAGTTTTCATTATCGGTAACAGGAAATAATTTTATTTATGCACAGTCGTGGAGACACACGGTTCTCTTGTGATACACACACGTTTTGATTTCCGCTATCGAAAGCGTCAGTGACGGCCACGACAGGGAACTACTTTGCTATGACAGCCCCTGTAAATTATTGTGTGGTCTGGAATCAGCATGGTTTTTATTAATCTCTATATGGTATAGTAAAGTGTTAATAATTTTTTTTTTAAATTGAAAATTTTGAATATATTTCAGATAGAGGTTGATCGAAACTATAGACATGTGGTGTTCGTGAACTACCAAATAATTTCTTCTTTAGCAGCCAAGGGCTGTTCTGCACCATCCTAATGCTATAGTGGGCTATTTTAAACCCTGGTTTGACATGGCTTTTTCAAAGAAACAATTGTTTAATTTTTAAAAAGCTCTTAAAAATTCACTGAAAACAATTGATTATTGCTTAAAGTAAACTGAATCAAATAAGCATTTAGCATATTTTATTAAATATATTAATTATTATAAAAAATAAAATGTCAACTAAATTTTATGTTTCTATATAATATATAAATTTTCGCATAAATATTATGTATTTTTTTTTCCTTAACCATTCTTGTAACGTGTTAAAATTTGTCATTTAATAACAATAGTCGGAAACCCCTAAAAAAAAAAAAGTCGGATACAGGGACAAGCATTCGGGGTAAAAAAAGTTACAAACTCACGCAACTTGTCGGGTGACCATCTCAAAGCGACTGAGTCAGATAATTATTATCTATTTTAATTTCCGGTGACTTTTGTCAAATAAGTAAATAAATATATATGTGTGTGTGTGTGTGTGTTTTATGCTTTTATAAATATAATAGTTCTTTTGTTATAAAAAAAAAATATAATAGTTCTTTATTTTTAGTTCCCATAAAATGTAAAAATTTGTGTTTTTAGTCTATACAAATATAGCATTTTTTATTTTTAATTTGCATGATTTGACAGTCATATAGGTGAATTTCGAGTTTGGAGTTAAAACAGGTGACGATGAATATCACGAAAATCAAAATTTTCGTGATACAAAGAACTATAATATTTGTATCGTATATACTTTTATAAAAGATGAGCCACTGAATATCGAATGCTTTTTTCTAGGGCATACAAAGTTACTTTCATTTTTACTTTGTCCAAATCAAATATACAAAAATGAATTTTCTTTTGCAAGCTTTTATAAAACTTTTAGCATGTTTGTTTCTTATTTCACATTCAATGTCAATATGCTATGTTACTACTATGGGTGTAAGCAGGTCACGATCGACTCGCGAACCCAACCAACTTGACCCAATCCAACTACATTTTAGCGGGTTGGGTTGGGTCCATTTTTTGTTGACTCGATTAAGATTAGGTTGGGTCACGAGTTGATGCATTCTCAACCCGAGCCAACTAGATCTATTATTTTTTTAATAAAAAAATTAAAATATTATAATATTCACATATATTATATTTTTCTTGAGAGTTGAATTTTTGTGGTTAGATTTGTATTCTAAATTGAACATGCTTTGAATGAGTTAAACTAATTAAGTATTCATTTTTTATTTTTTTCAAATATAAAATTATATTAAAATTTTAATTGGCCAATTTGATGACCTGACCAGACCCAACCCAATTAAGGTCAGGTTGGGTCACTTCGAAAAAAAATGCAAACCCAACCTGACCTGACTATTTTTAATTGGGTTAGGTCTTAAACACACCTGAACCCGACCCAACCGAGTCATTTACACCCCTAGTTAGTGTTATTAAACTCGAACCGAACCAGCCGGTTTGACTGGTTCAATCAGAAACTGGACTCATGACCAGTTTGATCACTTTATTCTATCGGATATGTAATTTGCCCGGCGCGTCAACAACTTAGGCTTAAACCGGTTAGAACCGGTAAACTCATACGGTTCAAAATGGTTCAGAGCTGTCACTCCTACTCCTCGAAGCATGTTCCTATATTTGATGTTGTGACCGCCCAACACTCTACATTTGATGTTCCCCATGTGACTGCACACTTCCTATGCATTGTCGCACACAATATCCAAGGCTGCTTCAATTTTGAAGCCCCCGCTTCTTCTTATCAGGAACCTACAAACAAAATACATGAAACACAACAAAATATGTTTCAAATTTCTCATGGCCTAGGGTTCAAACCCAGGTCTCACATATCCGTAAAAGAATATTTACCACTTCTCTAAGGCTTAGCTGTTAGCAAGTAACTAACAAATGGAATTTATATACAATGCATGTAATATAAATTTCATAAATTTAATATATGCTGGTTCATGTGGTCCAACTAGTGACTTACCAGTTCGACCAATGACCCATCAACCTAGTATCTTGATCGAGTCGATGACCGGTCCGGTTTTAATAACATTGCCCCTAGTTACTACTTTCTTGTTAATTGCTTTGAAAGATGCACCTAGGCCCTAGTGACGAATCCAAGGGGGGGCAAGCAAGGACCTTGGCTCCCTTACCTTTGACTCTTTTAAAATTATATATTATTATTACTTGATTAGAGATAAAATTTTAATTGATTGCTTGAGTATTTATATTGAGAGAATAATTGAAGTTTGATATATATTTTATTGTTGATCAATTTTATGATTTAAAAGAACAATATTCACAAATCAAATAAAATGCTATGATGTATTTAACTATTGTGATTTAGTGTTTATTTAATATTTATTATTAAAAAAAATTTGGCACCCTTTGATAGGTTTCTGGATCCAACCTTGGATGCACTGACAGGAAATTAAACACATAATTTATCATGTAAAAAAAATATAAACAATGTAAAATTTTTATATGATTTGTTATCCCTAAACTATATAAGCATAAATACTTTAAATAATTTCTAACAAATTTTAATAGAAACCTACTTATTTAAGATTGTGTTTAAATAAATTTTGAAATATATATATATATACATATATAAAGAGAGAGAGAGAGAGAGAGAGAGAGAGAGAAGTAATCTAACTTTGAGTTGATACAAATGTTGAAACATTTTTTATTTAAATTTTTTGTTTATTGAAAAATTCACAGTTTTGTTATAATTTTTAAATTGAAAGGAATAAACTCATCAAAAGGGAAAAAATCTACTTTGGAGGAAAAATAATGAAGTTGTTATAGTAATTGGTGAAATATATATATATGAGATTTGCTAATGTACACACAATTGTTTTTCAATTGGAGTACGTTAGCAAACTACATCGTAGATGTGTTTTAAGATACATTATAGTTATAGCTTACTAACGTACTCCAACTAAAAAATAAATATGTGTAGATTAACAAATCCCTATATATATATATATATATATATATATATATATATATACTTCTAATTTATATAAATATTATAGATAATGTATATATTTATATACTTACATATTATAATAAAAAAAGTAATTATAGTTATTTACCCACACAATAAGTACATTATATAATTTTTATTTTAATTGATAAATTTTAAAAAACAATATTATTATTATTATCTTATATAAATAGTTATATGTTTTAATTTATATAAGAAATAAGGAATAAGGATTTTGCTAACGTACCCTCACTTGCTTTTAGTTGGATTATGTTAGCAAACTATATTATTGGTGTATTTTAAAATAATTTTAGTTATAACTTGCTAACATATTTCAATTAAAATATACATTAGTAAATCTCACAAATATTTGTTAATGTACATGCAAGAGTATGTTAACAAGTTACATAGTATGTGTATCATATATATATATATATATGTATATGTGTATATATGTGTGTGCATGCGCACGCGCCAATTGCAACTTTTTTTTAATTTTTATGTAATTTTAATTTTAATTAATAAATTTTAAAAAACATATTATTATTATCTTTTATTTTTATACACATAGTTTTATATTTTAATTTATATAAATATTATAGATAATATATATTTATATACTTAGAATTAAGAAAGTAATTCAATGGGTAAATTCTATTGTAATTATCGACGTCTTAACAACCCATTATAACTACTTCATTATTTTTTATTTTTATATAATTTTTATTTTAATTGATAAAATTTAAAAAGAAATATATTAATATTATCTTTTATATATATAATTATATGTTTTCAATTTATATAAATATATTTAGATAATATATATATATATATATATATATATATATATATATATAAAATTATATTTTACAATTAAAAAAGTAATAAGAGTGGATATAAGTATGTAACCCACTGTAACTGCTTTTTTTTTTAATTTAATTTTCATTTTAATTGTTAAAATCTAAAAGACGATATATTATTATTATCATCATCATATGTATATATATATATGTGTGTGTGTGTGTGTGTGTGTGTTTAAATTATATAAATATTATAGATAATATATATTTATATACTTATATATTATAGATAATTTTTTATATAATTTTCATTTAAATAACAAAATTAAAAAAAAATAAAAAATCACTCTTCAGTCTTCAGTCTTCTTCTGCTGTGTTTCTGAGCATTTATATCCTGGGCAAACTTTTCTTCCTTTCCCCCAAATCGTTTTTCACGGTGCAAGCACACGCGGTCACCCAATAGCACCCGCATTCTCGGATCTCACACCGCCGGCGAATCCCGTCCCCGAACCGCCTCCCGTTTCATTCACGAACCACCGCGCGAACAGGCTGTTCCACCGCGCATTTCCGCAGGCCACCCCCTCTCCACCCAGCTACGGCCACCATCGCGCCACCCAACCACCCCGAACCGCGCCGCCCATCCACGCCACCACCTCCCACCGTTCTCAGCTGCCCGGTTCTGGAAAAGTATGTATAGCGGTTTGTTGGGTGCTTCATAATCGTAAATTCCATCAAAATTGAGTTTCTTCTTCCTATTATCTTATTGCTTCATTCATTCTCTTTATGAACTTAGTCTCCCGATTTCTCCTTCTCTGTTTAGGGCTAAAGAATTAGCCCTCATAAATTCGCAGAAACCTAGTAGTGCTGTAACGGGTTTTTTAAGCTGAGTAAGGATGGTAGCTTAAATTTAATAAACAATAGAGTTGGTTATGGTGGGGTCGTACATGATGTGATTGGTGAATGGATTTCTAGTTTTATGGGAATGTTCCCGCTGTTGAGTGTTGACATCCTTCACGCTGAATTATTAGCTTCATATTAGGGTTGGTTCTTGCTCAGTCCTTCACTGCTGTATGTGCCCTCTGGAGTGGAGAAAATTTTATCATATGGTTCTAAGTTATAGTTACAAAAGTTGTATAATTAGAGGACGTTGATGTTATTTAATGATGTAATTAGGATTAATCTCAATTGAATGTACAGTTTTTTTTAATTATTTTCTTTTTTTTTAAATATTTTACATATAGATATTAAATTAATATATTGAAATATTGTTCATTTAAGTAAATATTTTTAACGAATTAATAGGTGATTAATTGCTTTGTTATTTGTCTCTTGAATGTTGTAGGTGCATTTGGAGCAAATCTTGAGAGAAGAGGTATACATTAAAAATGTTCACATTTTTATCTCTTCAATGTTATATGTAATGTGTTGTTTGATAAATTAAGTGGAGCACATTAGGGTGTGATCCTGTGTTGCTCATGGGATGCTGTTGTGTGCTGGAATTAGTATGCATCTTGGTCATGATAGAGTTATAGGTGTCAATGAATTTTTTCTTGTTTCTCTCGAAGATAGTCTTGTATTTGTGGACAGTATTCTAATTAAGTCTGAATTTCCCATTCATGATATGAAACATGTTTTGTGTAAGGATATAGTGATGTCTGATCCTTGGATATATTGAAGTTTTTGAAACTGTATGACAGGACTTAAGGTCATTTGAGTACAGTTTCTATGCATATATTTGTCAACATGTAACTCTATTAGAAGCGGTAGATGTTTGTAACTTTCTGCCGCTAAGAGTTTAGGACAAGAGTTCTCAAAAATGGAGAAAATTCCTAGGAGCTATGAAGCACCGACACCTCTTATGTTCAAAGTGCCTGCGGGGTCGGACACGTTTCCTACCCCAACACTTGTCCGACACATGTCAGACACTTCCAATGTCCAATTGAAAAAATTGTTTTTTGTTGACTTAGAGACTTGAGCCGACACCTCTACACACCTTGGACACTTGAGCCGACACCTTCATATGAATGGACGCACACTACTATTATTAAAAAAATAGTCATTTTTTAACTTTTATACAAGTTAGCTTAAAATATAAAATAAAATATTGAAAAAATAACAGTCTCTTGCCTTTTTTGAGGCTTGTTATCATAGAAAAAACATAGAAGGTTGGTTTAAAAAGGTGAATATATCATCAACTTGTATCTTTCGTTATGTTACTCATATTTCATTTCATTAGAGTCTTTCTCTTTGTGTGTGTATGCGGTGTCTCGGTGTCTTATATTTTAGACATTAGCTGTGTCGGGGTGTCCGTGTCTGTGTCGTGTCCGGTGTCCGTGCTTCATAGCCTAGGAGAACCTTCAAGAAATATAGACATGTGTTTTATTGCCAAGTCATGATCTAACCTGAAGAGGCTTGGTTCAACAATCAAGAAAGAGAAAGACACTAAAGGAGACATATAATTACTAAATTTGAGTACAATTATGATTAATTTTAAATATTAATTCTATCTTTAAAAAAAAAAATGAATACAGTGATGGAACAATTTAAAAATTCTGTTGAGTGAAGCTTATGTCCCTTTATTCAATTGTTCTCTAGCTAGGATGTTCATGTTCATGCTTGCTTCTTGGTGATTGAACAAAAAAAACCCATCTTTACCATTAGTGTCTTTGAAGTTTTGCTTTTTGAAATCTCAAAATTCATTAAGCAGTGAACAAATGATTGGACTTGAGAATTGTACCTCTGTTTTTGAGTTTATTTGGTGATACTATGTAGTCATGTTCACACCTTTTTTTATCTTTTATTCTGAGGGTTAAAAAAATCTTTTTTTGTTAGTTGAGGGCAATCATGTTTAAATAATACCTTCTCTTTTGATTGTTCTTTTTTTTTTAATCCTAAGTGTTAATTTTTAATTAGAAGGACAGAAAAAAAGGATAAGTGATTTGCTTACAGTCTTACTCCTAGTTAGCTAGCTGCTCTGGTTTTCTATAATTGGGCTAGAAGATTATTTAAGGCTTCAAATGTCTCGGTCATTGTTCAATATTTTAGTGTAATGTATGCTTCAATTTTTGAATGGAGACTCCACAGAGTCAGTAGGGGTCCAGTTAGAATGATAAAGGTTAAAGTTAAAGTAGACAATTTTATTTCAAAACAATAGTTATGAAACAATTGGAGCACTGTTTTAAATCCTGGATAGCGGTGCATAGCAGCTGGCCCCAAAATAGCTATAGCGGGATAGCCGCAGTTTTGAAATTTTTTTTATGGTTTATATAATGTATACTAGGTACATATAAATTCTCAAAAAATGATGAATATTACTCAAAATTAATGACATTCATAATTAACAATAAAAAGTCAGTGTCTTAAACAAAACATACTAGTAAATATCAACAAAAGTCAAATGCAAGTTTCCTGGATAGGTATCATCAATCATCATCTTCTAAATCCAAGTCTTCCTTATTATTTTCGCTACTATTACAGCTGTAGATTTCATTTTTGGAAATTGAAATCCCAAAAAAAGCCCCCATAAAAGCCCTGATGTCTTTGTTCAGAGGGTTTTTTTGGAATCAACACATAGCGCCACTATAGTGCTCTGCTATTCAGCCCACAATTTGGTCTGCTATGGCCACTGCACTAAACTGCTCTAGGCTCCGCTATGGCAGCCCCTGTAGCGGGCAGGGGCTGCTCCGCTGCTGTAGCGTGCTATTTAAAACCCTGAATTTGAGTTACATCTAAAGCTTTGGGGATTGCTGAAAATGACAAAATTGTAGACTAAGTGATTCAGCTCAAATTTATACATATTATAGGATCAATTTAATGACTTTGGTATTTTCTTGTGTGGATTACAGTGAATAAGTGACAATAATTTGTTGGTTGTGTAGTTGAGTTAATGCAACATAATTATGATGCTTCTGCCTTTTGCTAATATTATTGATCCCATTTGGCATGAAATCGGGCTTGGGTTTCTAAATTCCTCATGATTGGGTTTTATCTATAATTATGTTGCCTTAGCTGCTTGCTTTTGTTGTAAAGTTGACATCTCATTATTCTCTATTTCTCTTAACTGATTTGTAAAAGAAAAAAAAAAAGGTTTTAAAACTGGATTTATAAGAGGCTTTGGCTGAAAAACTGGGTTTCTGACTAGATTTGGCTGAAAAACTGTATTTATAACTAGAGTTGGCTCAAAAACTGCACTTATAACTGGATTTTAACTCAAACCGAGTTTTGAAACCGGTTTTAAAACCAGTTTGGTCAAAACCGATTTTGAACCAAAACTGGTTTGAAATTGGTTTGGTCAAAACCAAATCAGTTTTGATAAAAAGTTGTGAATTGGTTTTGAAATCCAATCCATACAATTGGTCTATAAATGGATTTAGTTTGGTTTTGTGCCTAACCTATCCATGCACATCCCTTACTAACAGACAACAGTAATGTTTTGAAAACTAAACAGGTCATTGAATCAATGATAGCACGGGTTCAAGGTTCAGTGATCTAATTGTAGTTGAACCGGTAATAATTAAATAATATCTTTTAAAATTTTAATATGATATATTAATTAGCAATATTAAAAAAATAGCATAATATTCATTTCATACCATAATATTATGTTTATGTTTTTAAATATGTTTATATTAAGTTGAACCAATACCAAGATTTTTAATTAGTAGTTTTAATATTATAGAATTAGGCATGATTTATGAATATCTTCGACCAGTATTGGAATCTGAAGGATCATCTCCCCCAAATTTTGAGTAAGCTGGTGTTACATTTGGGTGTCTTAAATGGCTAAGGAACAATAGGAGTCTGGGTGGATAAAGCTGGTGTTACACTCAATTATGCTTATGTTAGAATTTGCACACCTTGTAGTGGATAAAGCTATTAAGTAGTAACTTGAGGCAAGGGTCAATTATGATATCTTCTAATTTTATTTTTTTTCTGGAAATTTAAGATAAATGCGCTTAAATGAATAGAATCCATACACTTGTGCTTACAGTTAACATTCAAGTAGCAGTAATGAAGCCTCACAAATGATAGGCCATAGCATGATAGTTTCAAGCATAGCTACAAAATAAAGATAGTCCTACATCGGTAGGCAATAAGGTGTTGTACGGCTGAGTCCATTTAAAATTTAGGCCAAGTCCCACATCGGCTGACACTAAAGATTTTGCACTGCTAAGTCCATTTAAAACATAAGCACAAGTCCCACATTGCTAGAGTTCCAAAAAGAAATGCCTTGCTCATCTCATAAAACTGATTGGTCATTTCCAAGTCCCTCATTGGTAGAGCTCCAAACTGAAATGCATTTCTCATTGTGTAAAACCAATTGGTTATTTCCACAAATCAATCAGAGGTGACGTGTAATAAATACATGGTACCCTATAACCAATTCAAGTTTTTTGCCAAACCGGATAAACCCACAGAACCACAGATTTTTGCCAGTTTGTGCAGTTTTTAACCGGTTTTATCAGTTTAAGACTAGTTCTTTTATAGAACGGTTTTATGTACTTTTAGAACTGGATGACAGGCCGGTTCACGGTCTAACAGGTTGAATCAGCTGGTCCGGTCTGGTTTTAAAAACTATGGACTATAGACAGCCAACAATGGCTTGATGGTAAGTTCTATGCTGATAATATCTCTATTGGTATTTCCCCCCAATACATTCATCTGAACACCTGGGTTCTTCTTTTGAGGGCAGGGATGAAGTCCTGCTAATATTTAGCAGGCAATGACATAAAATAACAACTGGGTAAATGCATTGAATTTAGTCACTCATTTTCCCTGAAAGGTTGTCAGTATATGGTCAACAGAAATCTGGAATAGTCTAAATTATGGTGCTGATGTATTACAAGATTCCAGCAACATGCCTAATTGCCTATTTTACAGATTGGATAGTGGATAAAGGAGAAATATGGAGAAAGGGAAAAAGCTATGATATATGACTATATTGAAGATGTTTTCATAAGTATTTTAAGCTTGATTATACCATCTTGTCTCAATTGAACAAGTTAAATTTTAATAATTACTCCTGCAATTAACCTTTTTGGAAAATGCTATCTTCTATAGTTGTGACATAAAAGATTACAATAATCGGAAGGATATTGTTAGCTATGAAATCATTCATTAGTTTTCAGTCAATAGCTTTCATTGATGTTAACATTCAGTGCATACATTTTTAAGGTCTTGTGTGCTTAACGTGATTTATTTTTCATAAACGCTCTCATGGAGTTATCTTAACAATAACTATTCCTACGTATAAGATTTACATCACGTTTTGGAAATAAAATTTGTTTTTGTTGAATGATTATGCATGGCATGCTAAATGTCTTTTAGACTCTGTTGTTTTGCACTTGGATTGTCTTGGTACTGATCAATTTTTTGCACTGATGTGTGATGTGTTTGACATCAATTTTACCAAAACTTCTATTGATGCCCAATACAGTTTTGCTTAATTTCTCACGATGCTATCTGTGTGTAGCTTTTAGCTAATTCAATTGTTTAGGTGGTGGAGACTTTAGTTTATTTTTAAAATATTGAAAATTCAGAATACCAAAGGAGAGAGTAGATAGGTCTTTGTCACATGATAGTAGCAGAACATCACCTTATCAAAGCAGCTCTAGTTGTGTTTGAATTTAAATGCTTAGACCAACCAATGTCTTGTATGTACTCACTATTATGCTCATTTTGTATTTTATTTTGTTTATGGTTAAACTAACTTTGTATTACATCAACAAGGAGTCAACTGTTTTCTTGGCTAAAGTCTGCTCTGTATCACAGAAAAGAAGTTTATAATTCATGTTGAGTTGGGCTTGGACTTAAAGGAACTCTTGACTCTTGAGATCACACTTTCACAGTATAGCACGGACGGTGATAGGGTTTTGTGGAATTTTCTGGGGAAAAACTTTCCGAGAAAATGGACAAGAGCATGCAATTGCAAATCTCCCTTGACAAGCTACCAATCAAGCGCTTGGATTCCATTGAAGAAAATGGAATTGAACGATTCCCACTGTATGCTTCTTTTCTTCTCCTCTTCTTGTTTCTCAATCTTTTTTTTAAATGTTTCCTATTGCTGATGTCATTTCAAAAGTATTGATAGGAAGAAGAATATTAACCCTAATCTCTGTTTGCACTTGTTTCCTGTGACTTCTCTCTTCTTCATTTGTGCACTCATTTGTGCTTGTGTTATTGCAGAGATGTGGATCACGATGAGAAGCGGCTTTCCCTAATCCGGCGAATTGACTTTGCTTGGGCTGTTGAGAAGGATGAGGAGAAGAAGAAGCAGAAGGTCTCAAAGGAGACCTCCACGCCATGGCAATGGCAGAGCATGGTAGAAAATTTGCAGTTGGCTCATCAGGAGCTCTCTGTCATCATTGATCTCATCAATACTGTGAGTAATGCTTGTTACTTTCTGCATCGAATCACTGCTTTTGTGATTTTGTCTATATTTTAGGAATCCTTGTGAAAAGTTTAATTTTCTCTCTGAATATCTGTTTGCAACAATGCAAGAGTGTTGCTTGAGATTATTTGGTTTTTGACTCCTGAGAAAGATCTCAAGAGTAAAGGCTTTCTTTTAACATTCTTCGGAAGAAAATGCTTGTATGTGGCTTAAAGGAAATTGTGTTAGTTTAATTCATCAAGGAATGGAATTAAGTGTTGAGAGAACTTTTATGAATGTCATCTTACAATACCAGAGAACTAACAATGATCAGTTCATCATGAGACATCATGCCTTATTTGATCGTAATGGAACCTTTCCTGTATAACCAAGTTCTTTGCATTCTGGGTGGCAACTATTTTTTGAAATTTAAGATTTTTCTGGGGTGTTTTTTGGCACAGTTGTTTATAGTGTAACTGTATAAGTTATGTGCAGGCTGACAATACAGATATGATGTTTTGTTCATATTATTGTACTTAGGTGGAAACAAATGATGCAGTGACGGTGGCTAGCATGACAAGACCAAAACTATTACCAAATGAAGCTTTGTCTGACCTGGCTGTATCTGCAGCCACCAAGCTGCAATGTTACCGTGTAAATATTCTTCTATCTTCTTTTTCTTTAATGAAAATTTGCACTGGTGTTTATTTGAAGTTTCATTATAGTAAGTCAAGATCAGCTCCCTTTTTTCAATGTAGTAAGTTTATTTGTTTAAATAAAAAGAATGCAACTCAAAACTTGTAGCAACTTGAGTCTCTTACAACTTGTCAATGACAACCACCATTGGTTTAGCCTTTACTGGGATATGTAATGAAATCTTTGAACAAACTTTCTATTCTGTGCAGCATGTTGGGAAATATTTCAAGCAATCTGCCAAGGCTTTTGAACAACAGGTTGCTCGGGAAGCTAGGTTTTATGGTGCCCTTATCCGGTAAATTTCCATTCTTAACTTTTTACTTTAATATTCACTTATTTGGGTCAATGCTGGCAAGAATTTGAGAACATGTTTAGATCGCAAATAACCATGTTTTGTTGCCTTCAAAAACTGGCTCTCAAGTAACTTAACACACCTGTATTCATTTCATCAATAATTTAAAGAAACTCACTTTAGGAGAATGCTAGTTTACTAGCTTACATCACTACCTATCAAATGTCCTGATAAGTGGACAGGTTGCAGCAAAATTGGAAGGTTAAACGCCAACGTCAGGCAGCTATTGTTCCAGGGAATGAAGGCTTCACCTTTGATCTCTTTGATAACTCATATGACCAAGCAGCTATTATTCGCTCATTGTCTATGTCCACTGTTCGAGTCAATCATGATGTGGCTGGAATGCTGGCAATAAACGTGTCTCCTGATTTATGCCATTCTCTCCAATTTGGTTTTGTTGATGCACAGTCATACGGAGGAAATCCAATGAAAACAAATCCTACTTTTCAGGTGAGCATAATTTGGGAGAAACTGGTGAAGGGTCCTTAAGTGATGAAGTGTGTGTTAAGAAAACACATTCACTCCTTCGAGAAGTACATAAAGCAATTTTCAATGAACAGGTAGATTTGTTCTTTCATTATTGTTGTTGTTGGTTTGCTTTGTCTAGTTTGTCCAATATTCTTACTTTGAACATTTCTTGTTGGTGGTTTGTCCAACATTCACTCTTATGCTTCCAGGTGTTTGATCTGGTGAATCGAGAAGCATTTAACACATCTACAGGTGTCAGTGTGACTGGAATACGGGAAAATTATTTACAATTAAGCTTAGGACAAGGAACCTCTGTGTACTTATCACTTGGGTCCAATGGTCAAGATCATCCTACAGTTGAGGGTGAACTCACCAATAACATAGAAAATGCAATTTTACCTCTGGAATCATCTAATGGAATGAAGCGTGAGGCCAAACAGAACACCCCTAAGAAGAAAGGGCAGTTTTCTAATTCTATCTGCTATGAGATTTACATTCAACAGATTTTTCATGAACATATATTTGGAAGAGGTGAAAAACCAATTTCCTCTGGAAATCGTTTATCTGGCATACAGGCAAAGGATGGATCCAGTCTTCTTGGTCATTTTTTTATGTCTTTGGCTCACAGGATCTTTTCAACTAAAGTTCTTGCAGAGCTGGAAAATGTGGTATTACTCTTTTCGAATTTGACTTTAGCTGCTTGTAAAATGAACATTTTGTTAAGTCTTTGATACCTGCAGGTATGCAGGGTCCCATATCTACAGCTAATTTCTAATCCCACATGGCATTCTCGAGCGTCGTCCTGGACACTCTACATGGAGGTTCCTCAGTCTATTCTTCGTGGTAGCCAAACTAAAACATCAGATTATTATGAGAAAAATGCTGTCAAGCGTCAGTTTTGGACCAAGGTGGTGGTAAACGATGATTGCATCAATGTTAAAGCAGAAGGTTCTCCAAATGTTGCAGGCCTGTTCAAGGGAAAGTCTGAGGAAACCCACTCAATAAACAAATATGACTGCAACTTAGATGATCTTCCTGTGATTATTTTGCAGCAGGTAAATTGAGAAAAATAAAATAAAATTGATGCCATTGCAATGATTTCTATATTCGTAAGTATAGAATTGCATATATGTAGCTGACTCACATGTGAGTCTTACGTGTAAAAATAAAACATGCTTATTACTGCAATTGAAATCATGCAGGTTGCGAGCCAAATTATTAATTGGCTATATCAAGAAGCTCTGATGGTTGGGATAAAAGCAAATCGAGACTTCTTATGCTTATCTTTCGAGCTGGAGCAGGGTGAAACACTCGGCCTCGTTGCAAGTGTTGATCCGGAAGATAGTGAAGGGTGTATATCTTGGTCGTTGGTCATGGAGGACAGTTTTGCAGAGGAGCAAAAGCTTCATATGAACATCACGGATGGTGCATCTGAATATAGGAAATTCCTAGGTCACTTGTCTCTTGATTTGTTATACGCAACACTGATGGACTTGGTTGGCTTGTGCAGTGGTGGCGGCGGCCAATGAAGCAGTATCAATGTATTTCTTGCACTTGTCAACTGGAAGATCTAGGACATCTCTTGCGCAACTATTGTATTATATCAGTGCCATGTTATATAATTTATGTACATTACACCTCAACTGTTTTTCTGTCTATTCACGGAAAAAATGAGAGGCTCTTTTTTAATTGAGATGAAGAGAGAAGTGTTAATTTATTTTACGTAGAGATTTTTATTTTAAATTCTTTTCTTCATTTTTTTTCACCTTGATTTATACATTTGATTTTTCAAATTATAATGTGATGTCATAAGTAAATATACAAGCCAAAAACTTCGTTGAATTGAGTTCATTTTCAAAATGATTGAGGTTTGTTAGTTTATTTGTGGGAAAAAGTCAAGTTGAAGAGTAATTTCTGAAAAAAAAAAGAAGGAACTATAACAGTTGTTTCTAAAAAGCTTGTCTATGTACAGTTTTTGTAAGGGTATAATTATTTTAAAAGTTATTAGGTTAAAATTATGGTAAGTTTAAAGATAAATAAAAATATTTTTTTATTTTAAATTATTTCTATGATGTTGGAGAATTGGATGAGTTTTTTCCCCAAAAAATAAGCCAATATTGACCAATATGCACACCAACGAAAAAAATGAGTTGATTAATGATAAATGACCGTCATATTTTGCAAAAACAAAAAAACTCTCTTCATTTTTTTTTTCCATTTTAGGGTGGATTAGAGTAGAAAGAAGAAAGAAGAAAAGATAGATAGGAAAATTTTAGTTACTTTTTTTCTCTTCATTTTTTTTTTCATTTTAGGGTGGATTAGAGTAGAAAGAAGAAAAGATAGATAGGAAAATTTCAGTTACTTTTTTTTTGGTTAAGTAGAGAGAAAATAAAAATAATAAATAATGTGATAGAAAAAGAAGAGAAAGATAAGAAAATAAAGAGAAATTGATGTAAAAGAAAGAGTGAGTGTATATTGAGTATTTTCTATTTTCTTCATTGAAATTGTGATTCTAGACTTTAGTTCACGTTTTCACAAACTTTTTACAATGATGCACTTTGAAGATTGGAATTTATTTATTATAATGAGAAATAGTTTTAGAAATCTCTTCTTTAATACCACACAAAAAATTCTCTTCTTTAATAGGTATCAATAATATTTTTTTTTAACTTCAATGTATCTTTAAGAATAATAGAATATAAGTGGATACTATTAATAATTTAATTATTATATACTATTAGTATAAAAAAATTTACATTGTCAATCAACAAAAAATTATAATTGGTATGACTTTAAAGATAATTATTGTAAAACTCAATAAATTGATGGTGTAAAAATATTTTACCTATCAATGCATATACTATTTACTCTACTATTAAATATTCTGCGTCTAAGCTCCATTTAATAAATTTCATTTAGCATTTTAATGAGACCAACATAACATTATCTAATAATAGTGTATTAAAAATTTATATTACAAAATGTGTTGTTAACATTTTTTAATAAGAAATGTGATTAAAAAATAATTAAATATAAGACAAGAATAATGTTTACAATTAAAACAATATAATAGTTACTAATTGGTGGTTAATTTAGGTTATGTATATCTGATACTTCTTAAGTAATGTATTAGGTTAAAGATTTGTGAATAGAAAAAATTACAGTCGGAATTGATACCTATAGATGATACTTGGGATCTAAGAAAAATAATAATATAATAATTAGCGATATAATATAGTATTAAAAATTGTGTAAAAAATATCTATTAATTTATCTAATAAGAATTATTTTGGTTGGTGTGATCATTGAGCAACACACAATTTAATTTACAAACAAGATGTAAAAGTAAAATCGTGTTCCGCATAGGTGTCTTAAATTTTTTTGCATAATAGAGTAAGAGTGATGCATACTTAAAGTAGAAGTAGTAATCCAATGTTATAAAAGTTGGAGATTAAAACCAAAACTTGGTAATTTTTTAGAGACTCAAAACATTATTAACTTGAAATAAAATTTACCGTTGTTGCTCAAATTCTTTTCTTTATTTGCTCACCTTCTTGCTACATGCGAAGATGAAAAACAGTGTGTGTCAAATTTTGTTTGATCACGATCCGGATTCCAATTATTATGTTCTGTAGGGTGTGTATGGTAGAAAAAAAAAAGTTGAGAAATAGAGTGGATGAAAATGGAGAAGAGAGAAATAAGTAAATAGAAATAAGTAAGAAATAAAATAGAAATAGAAATATTTGGTTTATGAGAAATAAGTGAAAAATGAAAAATAGATAAATAGAAAAATAAATAAAATAAATAAATTTGATAGTCTATTGTATTTTGATAATCAATTATTGAATTTTGTAGCAGTTTTAAATTGTTACAAAATGTTAAAAATATCGATTTGTGGCGGTTTTTAACAGTTACAAAATGTTAAAATCGCTACTTCCTACTATTCATTTCCACTTATTCTAGCGGAAAAATAAAAAGGTGTGGGACCCACACTTTTTTATTTTTCTACTCCTTCATTTTCACGGCACCAACACAACCACATTTTTATATATTTTACCCATTTCAGTGCTCTCCTTCTATTTCTGGTGCATTTTAGCGGCACCAAACAAGAGGTAATCATAATGGAAGGTGGAGGGAATTCATAACAAAAGATAAAAAAAACTAAAGAATTTAAAAAGAAAATCAAACGATTCAAAAAATCATGAAAATGCTTTCACGTGCTTTTGAAATCCAAATTGTTTCAATTAAAGGTGACCCAGGGACATGTTTATTATCTTTGTCCTTGTCTGGGCCAAAGTTTTAACCGGGTCATTTATCTAAACACAGACTCGACTCGATCAAGACTCAAAACATGTGAGACAAAACTAGGTCAAATTGATTTTTTTAACATAATATATCAATCTAAACATTATGTATAATTAAATTATAAAAAAAGAGTACAAAACTTAAATTAAAGTATACTTTACGACATATATTTTAAAATAAATAATATCATTATAAATATAATATCATGTTATAGAAAATATTATTTATTAAATAATTTTTTATTATTAATACACAAATATTTAAAAGACTTATATTTTTTAAGAGAATATTAGACATCAAAAGAGACTGAAACGACTCGAAACATAACTCGAATTTGTTCTCAAAATATACTAGATCTAATTTTAAAATCCGAATTCAGTTAAAATCAACCTCGGCAGGTTAGTGGGTTGGTTAGGCCATGTTTACCCCTAGTTTTAATCATAGTCCATATTGAAATATGGACTTCAATTTGACACATTATTCTGATTTAAACAAGAACAAGGCTAGCGTGTGTAGGAGTGGCAAAATGGGTTAGGCCCGTCAGGCTAGCTCATTTAGCCTGTCATTTTTGACAGGCTGGGCTAGACCCTTTAACCCGTTAGCCCGTATAACCCATCCCGTTTAAAAACGGGCTGAAGGCGGGACAGGACAGGCTAGCTCATTGGGCCAATAACAAAAACAGTTCTTTTATATTTTTATTCTTTAGGTTCAGACTTTAAATTATTCAGTCTGCTCTTTAGAGGCTCATAACCTGAAGCCCAATCCCATTAGGGTTCTGTTTTCATTACGCTAGGTCGCTGGCTCAAGCTGGCTGCTTTGCTGCTGCCTCCAAAGCTCCAAGTAACTTCCAAAAAATAGAAAGTTAGAAACCTTTCTGGCTGGCTAGCTCTTGCTACTTGCTTCGTTGACTTCGCCTAGCTTTCTATCTGCCATGTCGTTGTTTGTCATTTGCCGACTCCGTCGCACGTCCCCATCAACGTTTGCATTAACGTTTGAGTCTGCCTCACTAGCCATCGAGCGTCCGAGTTTGCCTTGTTGTCTGTCGTGCTTCCTAGTCCGCCGTCCACAGTGCGTTTGAGTCTGCATTCGCAGCGCGTCAGAGTTTGCCACCACCTAGAGTCCAAGTTCGCCGTCCACGGCGCATCTGTCTTCGCCTCCACCTGCACGTCTGTCTCAGCTAATAGCCCCTTGATCGTAAGTCACAAGTTTTCGTTCATCTGTATATGGCTTGTGATTTGGCCCGAAAATGGAAATGGTTGCATTCTTGATGTTGTTATATACTTGTATTAAATATATAAGTTATCTTAATGCATATGCATTCGCTGTTGGTCTATTACCTCTGTTGGTTCTTTTGTATTTGCTATTTTCTTTCCATATTGGCATAACATGCAACAGTAACAGAGAAGGAAAGCTTGATTATGAACTGAGACTGTGTTTGTTTGTAATATTGCTTACATTTATATCATTAATTTGAAGGAAAGAATATAGAAACATATGTCATTAAATGAATGAATGGAGAACACTTGTTTTTTTTTTTTCATTTTTTTTTAATTTGGCGCGCCAGCTCGTCGCCCCGCCAGCCCACCCATAAACGGGACGAGTTACACACTACAATCCACTTTGTCAAAACGGACCGGGACGGGCTAGGCCCGTTTTCGATGGGCTAAAAACGGGACTAGCCAGTGCGGGGCGGGCTGACCTGTATTGCCACCCCTAAGCGTGCAAGAGGATATGATATGTCCCACAATGGGAAATAAATTTCCAACCTTTAGATTTATTAATTTTTAAATAATCAGTTGAGATTTTTTTTTTCTTTCTTTTGTTTCCTAATTTACCCCACCTCCTCAGCATCTCCTCCACCGCGCGCACTCTCTCCGCACAGATCCCCCAACGCCAAACACCAACCCTCATCTGTCCAATCTCAAAACCCACCACGCAGAACCTGTTCTTCGTTTTCTCCTCAAATGCGGCTTCGAGGATCGCGAGATTCACCGCCATCGGAGCAGAAGGTTCGAGAGAGAACCTGGTTGTGGTTGTAGGTTTGGAATTCAGTTAGGGTGCGTTTGTTGATGAGGGTTGGCGTTTGGTGTTGGGGATCTACGACGAAGGACTAGAAACATTGCGGGAATGTTTTGTTGGGTTTGGTAGATAGACGGAGAGTTTTTGTTGGGTTCAGTAGAGCTGTGGAGGTTGGTGGTGGCGGAAGGGGCAGCGTCGAGGAGGTTCAGGTGGCCGCCAGAATGGATCTATCGGAGAGAGAGATTAAACGGTGAGAAAGAATGAAGAACAAGCGGGTAATCTGGAAAAAGAGGTAAAAAAATAAAAATCAGTCATTGATTTTAAAACCATCTAATCTAACGGTTAAAAGAGAGGTAAACACTTTCACACACTAGCCTCCGTCTATAAGTTTTTGTTTAGTAAAAAAGAGAGAAATAGATAAAAAAAAATAAAAATAAAAAATAAGTTAAGAAGTGAGAAATAAATAAAAAATAATTTGAAATTTTAAGTTGTTTGGTAAAAGATAAATTTTACTTAGTTGAAGTCAATGAATTTAAATTTTAAAAATTAGACTTGATTAATTTTAAAAATGATTTTTTTGGTACATATTTTAAAAACGAATTTGAATTATATATATATATATATATAGGAGGCATATATAGTGAGAGGATCATTTTTATATGAGAGTGAGAAGAGAAAATTTGGGCTATATAACCATACACGGATGGATAGACGGTTAGGATTTAATGTTATGTAACCACTTAAAAAAATTATGTGACTTTTTAAAAATCTCACATGCTTTTGTGTCTTAATCTTGACTATTCATGATAAGATCTAATGGTCCAGCTTTATTCCTCTCACTCTCACATAAAAAAGATCCTTTCACTAGATATATGTGAGAGTGAGAGGGTCTTTTTTATGTAAGAGTGAGGGAAATAAGGCTAAACCATTAGATCTTACCATGAATAGTCAATGTGAGATTTTTAAAAAGTCACATGACTTTTTTAAGTGGTCACATGACATTAAATCTTGACTATCCATGTATGGTTATATGATCCAGATTTACTTCTCTCACTCTCATATAAAAATGGTCATCTCACTAGATATGTCCCCTATATATATATATATACATATATATATGGGGCAGGATCCACTGACACCAAGTATAAAAGTTAGTCAAATTATACCTTCAATAACTTTTTGTATTATACAAATTTAAACAATCCAACTGCTGAATTTGATGATATTATCTTTATGATTATGTATATCAAATTTCACATCATTTGAACTTTTCTAAATATGTTATCTAATATTGAATATTTACATATATTTTAATATCATATTGTATGTTAAAATAAAGTGTTTTAATGAACTATTAAATAATTTTAGAATTGTATGAAATTTTGTATACTTAATCTAATTAATAAGAACATCAAATTCAATGGTTGGATTGGTTAAATTTACATTATACAAAAAATTATTGAAGGTGTAATTTAACTAACTCTTACACCTAGTGTCAACAGATCTTGCCCCTATATATATATATGTATATATATTTCTAAAAAAAAAATTATATTAATCATAAATTTCTTACCTTAATGAATAATATTTTCATAACACGATATTATATTTATATTTGTATTACTTATTTTAAAATATATATTATAAAATATATTAATATTTTAGTTTTATAATTTAATTATATATAATCTTGAATTTAATATATTATATCCATAATTTAAATTCACTGGATATCTTTTTATATATGGTCAGATCTTGATTACCATGATTAGTTTCTTTAAATAACTTTATCACAAATTTAACTCCATTAGAAGTGGGAAAAAAAAATTAGATACAGTACTTAAGGCATCACTGTTGCTGTTCTTCAATTAAAAATATAATTTTATTTTAGTAATGTGTGAAATTTTTAATACATATTTTTATAATGAAAATTATTGAAATAAAACTCAACTTTTAATTGAAAAACAATACTAATAATATATAAAGTACTGTATTTAAGTTTTATCTTAAAAATAAAAAAATAAAGTTTAAATATATTTTTGGTCTTTATAAAATATCACTTTTTTGTTTTTAGTCTCTGTAAAATTACTTTTTTTAAAATGGTCCTCGTAAAATTTATTTATTTTTATTTTGGTCCTTTTATTTGTTCTAATCCCTTTAATATATCTATTTTTTTGTTTTAGTCCCTATAATATTTTGTTTATTTGGAATTAGTCCCTTTGAAAAATTTTGACAAAGACTAAAAACAAATTGTTTACATATTATAAAGACAAAAACGAAAAAAATAAATATATTACAAGGACTAAATAAAATAATGGAGACCAAAGTCAAAAAAATGTTTTTTTACAAGGACTATTTTAAAAAATATTTTTATAAGAACCAAAAAAAAAAAAACAGTATATTACGTAAACTAAAAATATATTTAAACCAAAAAGAAAATACATACCGACCCGTCTTGTAATGGAATGAGCAAGTGGGGAGGGGAGGTGGAACTCGAATCACACTGTCCGAACAAAAGCAGAGAGCCAAATCCGTCTTTTGACTCAAAAGTAACCGCTTCTCTCTATCAACGGAAGGTCTAATGTTTTGTTAAGGTTACTGTCTTTATGTCTGTGTGGCATGGACATGACATCAGGAGGTGGATCTGTATTCTGTGAGGCTATCTTTTCCTCCATGTCCATGGAATATGTGTTTCCTTTTATAACTACTTTCCACTTTTGGAGATTTCAATTATAAGGTTGCCCTGTTTGTCCTATAAGTTATAGAGTCCTGCAATATGGGAACGGAAAACGCCTCTAACTCCACCATTTCCAGCTCACAATGCGACGACCAACACAGCAACAACAAAATCAACACGCTTGTGGTCTTGAATGTCTACGATCTCACCCCTATCAATAATTACGTCTACTGGTTTGGATTTGGCATCTTTCACTCTGGCATTGAAGGTCTCTCTCTTTTTCCTTGCTTTAACATTTTCAACTGTGCGCTAGATCTGATATGTGTAGGGTTCTTTTTTTTTTTTTTTTTTTCAATTTTTCTGTCTATATTTTGCTTTAAGAAGGCTAATTCACGATTTGACCTAGGCTGTAACATTAAATATGTTTTCTTTGAGTGCTAGTGTGCAACTTTTCTCTATGAATGGTGAGAGTGGAGAGACAAGTATAACCTTGAGTCACTGAACAGTAATGTCTGATTCCAAAGCTTAGAACTTGCGGAAGAGCATGCACAACAACTTACTTGCTAGTAACTTATCAGATTTGTGAATTGGGGAGCAAACTTCATAAAAGAGGGGAAAATTAACTTGTCAATTCAACGAATGTAAACTAAATAAAAAAAAAGCATTACATGTACCAAGGGTAAACTAAGGCAACAAAATAGTTTGGAGGTGAGAAGGGACCTGGATTCCCTGCAGTCAAGGAAATCCTATATTCACACAGTCAGCCACTCCACTACCATTGGATTTGCTTCTCTCACACTTTGAACCCTTGATTTGTTTTGTCCAAAAAAATAGAGAAAAATGCAAGTACAGAGAGATAGAGATGAGTGACTGCAGGGAATCTACATCCGGTGAGAAGGTGATGCGTGATTTCTAGTCCTGCATCCTCTCTCCTAGTACACTTGTGATTTTTTCCATCATAATCAGTCAAGATTTCGACAAGCCAGCAATTGCAACAGTGTCCAAGCCCAACATACCATTTAGTTTTGCTACAAGAACCCAAAGGAAGCTCTTATCTTTAGGCGAAAAATGGAAGTATGGAACCCAAGGTTCAAGCTTCCCAAGTGTTTCACACTCCAATAGTCACAATCATAAATAACCCAGATTACATGTCTGGAATGAGAAAGACAAATGATGAGCAAAAATGGCTTTGAATACAGAACGCTATCAATAGTATTTACCGTACAATAGCCCAAAGGGTTTTTTGGCTGGACCGAGGATAACAAGTTATAGAACTAAAAAATCTATTCAATGCAGATCAATTTATTTGATCTCATGCTTGTGGTGGTGGATTTTGTATATTCAGAAAGCCTCCAGTCTGTTGGAGCTAATTTAATGTTGAGAATCCTATTCAACAGCCTTCCAACAGCTCTTTTCACAGTCCTCTGAAAAGATTTCCCTCAGTGTCAAACACCTTGCTCTCTAGTTTGACATTTATATTTTGCAATATTCTTCATGTATGGCTTTCCCAATCCACTTTATTGTGTCTTAACACTTAAACAAGACTACTCCATGTATTCCAAAGTGTATTATACCATTTACAAGAGGATGTTAACTCTTGGCAGACGACTCTACTAGCTTATAAGCTAATTTGACTAGCTTATAATCTGGTTTGACCAAAATAAGTCTGTTTAATACATGAGCTTATTTTGGTAGCCTCTACGTTATTTTCATAAACCAAAACCCTATCACTCTTGGTGATGTCATGTTCTGTCTTTCACTCTCACACCCACATAGCAGCAGCATGCATCTTCGATAGCATCCACGACTGGCTCATCAATCGCTGTCGCCAAACCGTCCTTTATAATATGAAATCATCAAATCTTCCCTATTCTTTTATAATATAGAATTTAAAAATTATTTTGCTAATTTTTAAGATGATAAGTTATTAGAAATAAATTTAAATAATGGAAGTGATATAAATTTAAAAATTACAGACACACACATATCAAATGACTACATATATCTTTTTATGTCATTTTACATTTATCTGCTAGCTTATAAGCTTTTAGCTTATATACTTTTAACTAGCTTATAAGCTTTCATCTTTTCAGCTCCTAACTTTTAACTTGTATATTCTCAGCTAGCTTATAAAACTAGTTTTGCCAAACACACCTTATATAATACTATGGAAAACCATTTGGTATTTTAGGAAATAATATTTTAGGAAATTTGTGTAATATTTGTAATCTGTATAGATTTGTATGATTAGGAAAATCCCATGAATTAAGGAATTCTAGAGTAGAATAGATAGAGATTTTATTTCCTAAAATAGAATAGAACTTTTGTATATATGTTGTATGTTTATTCAGTGTTAATGCAATGAAATCAATTCATTCATCCCAAATTTTCCAGAAATAAAATAATACATAATATAGGTAGGTTGGTTACAAGCATTACATCACAATAACATAGTGTTTGATTGGGGAAGTGGAGGGGAGGGGAGGAATTTTTATTAAGTTTTGTTGTTTGGTTCAATTTTTAGGAAGGGAGGGGAAGGGAATGGAGAGGAGGGGATTTTGGTTACAGAAATTTAGGAGGAGGGGATGGGGCCCTAGTTCAAGGCAGAGAAAGCCTCTGGGTTCAAAGAGTGCTTACAGATGTGCTTACATTTACATCATTTCAAGGAGACTAAAATATCCCTACTTATGTTTTGAAATCTAAAATTATAAGGGTATGAAAGTAAATTAATTTTCAAAACCCCTCCCTTCTCCTTATGAACCAAACAAGAAAAGGGTTATTTCCCCTTCCCTCCCTTCCCTTCCCTTCCCCTCGCCTCCTTTTTAACAAACAGAGCCTAAAAGCTACAATCTTATTGTCAAGTGTAAGCTAACATGCATATATCTTCAGTTGCAATACACAGACACTTTGCTATCATCAAAATCATCATATCATATTTGCCTCCTTAGGTTCTTCAAAAGCCATCCTTTTAGGATATGTTATATGTTGCGTGTGAGTGAGGTTTCATGTGTCTAAAAGTGGTTTTCCTGGCTGATTGGGAATCTTATTCAATAAAAATAAATAAAAAGAAAATTAACATATTTAAACTTACTAAATTTTATCCAATTGATAATTATACTATTCTTTATGGCTTTTGAGTTCTTCTAATAAGCATGCCATTTTTGTATTATTGTTTGGAAACAACTATTATTTTGTCAGAATTGTTCTGAAGACACTCCAGAAATTGTCTTCCGTGATTTATGCTGATGTCCCTGTTGTTGTTACTTTTGTTTTAATTCGTGTTCCTAATGCTAATCTGGTGAAGCTTTTTGTCTTTTTTTCTTTGTTTGTTTCTTTTATTCTGAAACAGTGCACGGTAAGGAGTATGGATTTGGAGCCCACGACTTCCCAGTTAGTGGAGTTTTTGAAGTGGAGCCAAGGAGTTGCCCTGGATTCATATATAGATGTTCCATCACTTTGGGGCAAACCAATATGAATCCTTCTGAGTTCCGGACATTTATTGAAACCATGGCTTCCCAGTATCATGGGGATACCTATCACCTTATAACTAAGAACTGTAATCATTTTACAGACGATGTCTCCTATAGATTGACTGGGAAACAAATCCCAGGTTGGGTGAATCGGCTTGCTAAATTAGGTAAAACCATGCAAGGAAATTCGCTTATGAGCTTATTTTTTTCACCTTGATGTATCTGTTTACTTCCATAATTATCTTCTGACTTCTTATTATAAACTAGATGGTAGTTGCTTTCTGCTCTGTCTTCATCTCTTTAGTGAGACACTTCTTACATCAAGCTTCTGTCTACCCAACCCATCAGTTATAAAGTTTAGGGCCATTACAGGACTCAACTTTTCTGAAAACATACTTGAAATAGATAAGGAGAGAAAAGACTGTCTCTTGAAATATGAAGTTATAGGCTCCATTATGCATCACAAAAATAGAACTTTATAGTATATAATTTAATTACATAATATTTGAGTTGAGTTCGAGTCAATTAAACTTTAAAGTTCACTCCATCAGCTTTTTCCAAGTTATGCTTGGCAAAGAAAATTACTTACTCTGAAAATACCAAACATCAGTTGTTTTGGGGTATATAACTTCATTTTTACTGTCATCATATGAGAGATTAACATCATTTTGGGTGACGAATCTAATCCAACGCATTGATCTCTCTTCTAGTTATGTTCTATACTTCTTATATCATATCCTCCGTATTTGTGCGAACGATGCAGGCATAATTGTCATAAAAATACAATGAGGGTAATCCTAAGTTCAGCCTTTTGGTCAAAATTGCAGGTGCTTTGTGCGGCTGTCTACTTCCTGAAAGTCTTCAAGTAACAAGTGTTAAACAGCTACCTGAATACCATGAATGCTCGGGTGTGCATATATTTCTCTTGTTCTTTGTTTCTTCCCAATTGACATGTATTCTGAATGATGCATACTAATTTCCATCTAGCTAATATATGCAACCTTTTTTGTTGTCATTTTTGGTGACTGTTTGCAGAAGATGAAATTGTCGAATCTCTTTCACCTGCCACACCCCGTGAGTCAACAGAAATTGATGATGAGCAAGAAAAGCACCTTCTTTCACCATCAGCTAGAACTGAGGATGTTACTTTCATTAAAGAGGCCCAAGTAAAATAAATGTAGTGTCTTTGGAGAAATAACACAGGCTGTCTTCGCTTTGAATCTTTATCCATTTGATCTGCAGTGATTCTTTTTTCTCAAAATTTTCTCATTCTTCCATGGCTTTCTGCATTCTCTTGGAATTTTTATTGTTTTTCGAGGGGTGGAAAGTGGGGCGAGATTTGGGGCTCACAAGTATTTGTCATGTAAAATTGTAAATGACATCAGACATCCACGTTTGAAATTGTGTTATGAAATATTAGCTAGCTTGTTTGAGGACTTAATGTAAAAAACATCTTCCAGTTCGACGACGAGCTTAAACTGACCACGGCTATGATGGACAAGTAATGCATATGGTTTACGGTGTGCAAGTTTGCTATAACCATTAGATTTATTAATATAATATTGAGTGTTCTAGATTTATAACTTAGAACTTGTTCAAGGAGTTAAAAAGATTTTAAAATTTTTTTATCAACATAAATGTATTTACTCATTTATCCCTAATGTATTGACTCATTAGTCTGTAATCTATTTTACAAATTTGTCCTTTAAGTTGAAAAAAATTGTCAGTGATATCATTGAGGCAATGTGTTAGGGGAAGATACGACAGAGGAGCCATGTAGTAGTACGTCGTCGTCTGTTGGAACAATGACGTGTCATCGAAGAGATCAATGGAGGATGGAGAAAACGAGGTAGAGAAAAAGATGGCAATGTCCTTTGTCGGAGCAGCATCAGACCTTTGTATTACTATGGTGTCAATGAGTGTTGAACCTAAACACTCTTTCACTTTTTCATTTCGAATCTTTCCTTTGATTGAGAGTAGATATTAGAGGCCATTGAACACTGTCATTGTGCATATGAGAAGGTGATTGCGATGTCTTTGTCCGTGAAACCCCTGTCGTTGTGGATATGAGAAGACGATTGCGAGGTGTTCAAAGGTGAGTTAGTTCTCGAAACAATTATATATGGGAGGTCCATTTGTAAAATGAAAAAGTGTGGTGTGAGTGGATTATGAACCGTAAGAGTGGGGGTTGTATGTTTGAGCAAACATTCTCGTAGATGGTGGAATGGAAACTAAGCAGCGCAGCTGATGAGTTTTTGGATTCATCTGTTAGTGAGGAAGGTGGTGATGAGACCTGAACATTTTGTTTGAGGTTTTGAATTTAGGAGCAACCTTCTTAATGTTCACTTTGGGATTCATTGTCTTGGTTGGTGACAAGCTGCAACTATGAAGGGCTTGCTCTTTCCCAGTTTCCTTCTTTAGATTACTGTCTGTCTTTTTGTTTTTCTTCTGTGTATGTGTTATTGCAAATTCTTGCATGACCCGTAACTACTAATTTAACTCTTTATTGTTTAAATTGTCACTTAACTTTTCAAGTTTGCATCTTGGTGGTTGGGTCACTAAATTTCTGTTACATATTATAGTGAATTTGCAATAAGCAATGGAATTGTGCTAGTATCTCAAGTAGCAAATGGTTAAGTGTGTGGACATCTCACGATTCCACTACAGATTATGATCTGAGATATTTTCTTTTGATCTATACATTTTTCTCATTTGATAGGTCATTTGGTAGGTTATTTGTATCCTTTCGGTTCTAATCTATAAACTATACAATCTAGGTGACGTTAGAAGACAAATTTTTTACTGTTTCTAGAACAATGATTTTCCAATTTATCCCTTTTTATTGTATTATTGGTTATGGTTATTATATTATTTCATTATTGAAAAATACAAGATGATTTCTATAATGGCATACCATGTTATTTTATTTTTTTTGTTTACTGATGTGAATATTTTTTGTTGAAGTACCGTGTAATTTTGTGGTGTGCAGTGTACTTGTGCAGAAAATCTTTATAGAAGTACAATTTAGTTGACTATTAGTATCCTTTCTAATGTATTCATTAATTAATCAATTAGTTTTTGTGTTAATTATTATATAATATATGAATCTAGACTTATATATGGTTTTGTACATTTGTTTTTAATGATAATGTTTTTATTTTATATATATATATATATATATATATATATATATATATATATATATAATTAGTGTATTAACATTTAATTATATGAAGTTATTCTTATTTAAAATTATAATAAGTATGTTTCGTCTTGATCTTATCCTATAACTACAATGTGTGAGTATTTTTTATTTATTTGTACAATTCTCTATTGTTTTGTTTTCTTATATATTTATATGTTTTTTCAAATCAAAATATATTTATATGTTGGGATTTGCTAACGTACACCCATTTATTTTTTAGTTGGAGTATGTTAGCAAATTACATCATTGGTGTATTTTAGGATACATATTGTAGTTATAACTTGCTAACGTATTCTAACTAAAAAACAAGTACATGTACGTTAACAAACCCCACAAGTATTTGCTAATATATATACACTTACAAGTGATACTATAGTGTATTTTAAGACATATTGTAATTATAACTTACTAATGTACTCTAACTATGTGGTTACGTTAACAAATCCCTTATATGTTTTTTATTCAAAATTATATATTAAATACTGAATGAGTTGGAAAAGTGTACTATACTCACTTAAGCATGAAAAGAGGCGTAGTCACTTAAATGCAAAGAGGCACACTAATGGAGGCATGCACGATTTGCCTATTTTTGAATGGAACTTCTAAACACAGTACATGACAAGATGTATCATTTATATATGAAAAAGATATTGATCCCTTAAATTATATATATAAAATAAGTTATTAGTACAATAAAAGGTTGTAGTTTTATTATTTTTGAAAGTTGATATATGATTTGTTGATGAATGAAAATGATAATGTCGATGATATTATCGATTTTAATTAGATCAACATTGATATTATAATTTGCTGCGTAATTTTTATTTTATTGTTAGATGAGAAAAAAATGACATTTTATATGATAAATTTTCTAAAATTTAACTTAATATTTGTTTATTTTTTTGAAAATTACAAAATTATTTTTTGGTCATTAAATTATTTGATGAATCCAATTATTTTTAAACAATAATATATAATGTTTTGTAAAAATTATATATTTTAATAATTTATCGTTAAATTGAATAAAAAATTATGTTTGTTCATAAAATTTAAAATTTCCTTTTAATATGAATGTGAAAGAATTATTTAAAAAACTATTTAAATATAAATGTTTGATTATGTTTAATTATTTTTTGTTTGTATTCAACATATAGTACGTATAATGGTATATTAATAATAGTGATAAAAATAACAATATTAATGAATAATTAGTAATAATATACATTTGTTTTAATTATATTTTAAAGAAATATAATTTGATAATGTAAGTGATCTATTCTTTTATTTTCAGTCACAAACTTATTATTAAATTAATGTAAAATTATAAAGAATTAATATTATCAATAGTTTTTTTTGTTTGTAATATAAGGATCAATTGACATAATTATTTGTAAATTTTTCTTATATATTTAAATTAAGATAACATATAATTATAGTTACATCATTATTCTTTCGGTTATGAAATTTTGTGTTTTAATTTTTTTACTTATTAATGTTGTTGCTTCAAATATCACGTCCATTCCAGTTAGTCCAGATTGTATAGAGGATAATAAAATATTAAATAAAACTATATATCATAAGAATTAGAAATTTAATATTTATTAGTAGTTATACATAAGTATTTATTTATAAAAGAATTGTATTATTTATTTTCAAAATTGTTTATTTTATTAACATATTTTATTTCGGGGGAGGGGGGGTTATTTAGTCAAATAATTTATTATATAATACATATAATAATTTCTAAAATGTAATTTTTAACATTCTACGCCAATATTGGGAATTGAAATAGTTAGCATGTGAATTTATTATACATTTAGAAATTTAGTAATTGAAGTTAATAGATGCTTTGATTAATGTGATATTGGGATTGTAATCATTGTCTTGGGACCATAAGTTTGATAAAACCGGTTTAGTAGTTTATTCAGATCTAAGAAATGTATTTGGAAGGGCAACATATTTGTCTATTTTACTTTTTTTAGATACAAAGTAAGGTGTTTTGAAAGCATAAATATTTGTCCAGTTTAGTTTTTCATTTTTCAAAGAGCATTTGTGCTTAAATTTGATTAATAATAAATTATTATGTAATAGTTATATTAAGAACTTAATAAATAAATACATTTATAATCAATGATTTTGTACTATTAATTTTGATAAATTTAATAAATGTTGTTTTTTTATATAGAATACATAATATTGTATAATATTCATAAAGTAAACAAAGATTAATGGTTTTACATATTGTTAATTGTTATTGTTAGTGTATATATATATGTAATATTTAAAAATATATTGACCATAGTCAATAAAATATAATTTGATATATAATATATTAATATTATTGTAATAGATAAATATGTTTGTCATAATAATAATTTTTGTTTTATTTTTATAACATTATGACACTATACACACCCACACATGATATGACACTTTATATTATTGTTATGGTTATGGCTATACATTTTATTTATGATGATTAATAATTCATTCTCAAATGTCAACATTTAATGTTTGTCATCAAGGTCTAAAATTTTTCTCCTTATAATATAATTAATCTATATAATAGAACTGATTATTACTTTAATTTAATTTTCTTTCATGTTGATCTTTTTATATTTTAAAAATAAAGACATAAATTATTAGAAATAGAATCAATTTTAAATTGATCAAAATTTTGATTTTGAATTATAGAAAACAATTATTTTTATATAATGTAAAATATTTTATTGAAAGATTTTTAAAGTCCTGTGCATTGCACAGGTGGATAACTAGTGTGCTTCCAAAATCCAATATTTAGTTTTTTGCTTAATACTTTGCATCTTTTGAATTAGTTGTAAGGAATTGGCATTATTTAAGAAAATGTTCATCCTTCAACAAGCTATTTGACTTACCATAGGATAACTTTCAGTAGCTTTGGGTCATGACAAGCCATGGTTTCAACAAGCAGGTCCATGGCTTCAACAAGCTTACACAGATCCTTTCTGGGAACTGCTTGACTAGGATAAGCATTGCTTGGTGGAAGTGGAGTCACAATGCTCATTGCCTAAGTGTCAATTGAGGAAGATTTCTCCTTTGGTTAGTGACCTTTGCAAGAAGCATAATTTGCCTTATAAGAGCTTGTCATTTTGGGAGGCCAATTAGTGGACAATTAGGACGCTCAAGACTGCTGCCCTTCAGGCCAAAGACTTAACCAACCTTGTCCCCAAGAATTTGTTGTGGGAAGCTATTAATACTCATGGTTGAGGCATTTGGAGTTTTTAGAGTTTAGGGTTTTATCAAGGTCTTTTCTTTTCTTTTTTTCTCTTGAAAAAGAAAAAAATTCTTCTTGTGATTTTGTTAGCCCCCACTTTTCTAGATTGGGCTTTGAGTTTAACTTTTTGTTAGGAGTGGTTTAGAAATGGATGATCTAGATGTTAGTATAGTTCTTGTGCTTTGCATCAATACAAAAACCATATCCTATATGCCTTTTTGCCTTTTCACTTTTTCTTACATTGGCATAGGTTGTTAGTGCTTGAAAGTTATACCATGGTTAGCTTAATAAAAGATAGAAAGATTCCATCAAATTGTGTATGTATGTGCTTTTCTATTGCGGGGGATTGAATGTTGAGCTTTAAATGCTTTAAGATGACTAAAATGGTTGGTATATTGGTTATTAAATGAAACCAGCAGCAATTTATTCTATATGCATTTTAATGAAACCAGGAGCAACTTGTTTTATGTGCGGTTCTTAAATGTCGGAATGAAAAGTATTCATCATCTCGTAGTATAGGCATGTGACCTCTACTTGGGAGGATGAAATTACAGAAGTGCTTTAATTAAAACACATATAATACAATGCCCTACATCTGGAACTTCAACACATGAAAGTCTGATATAATATTGAATACAATCAATATGCTATAGCAGAACTAACTTGAATAACCTAAAAACTGATTGTATTATGTAATTTAACATTACACTAACATAAAGTACAAATGAAACCTCAATAGAAACATCTATAATGGCAACAACAAATTAGAAATATTAAACACATTACACTGTACAAGTTACTAGAGCAAAATACTAGTTTAAGGAATAATGGCTAGGGTGAGGATTAGGATTTTCAATAAGTTAAGCACTTATGGCTTTGTCGTAGCATGCAACTATGGAGCAAAAATCTTAGGTACTAAGGCAGCTTTGGTATTGTAAGCAAATCTGACTTCTACAACTCAACCTACACTTCAAGGATTGAAATAGCAGGCAACTCATGCTCAGGCAATGGTGGTAGTGAAAGTGGTAGATCAACCTTGGTAAGTTTGGGATCACAAGTGGTGAAGGCAACTCAAGTTTGGAAAGTTTGGTATACTAGAAATAGCAACATTGGTTGTAGTAGGATACCTGCCTTTGCAAACCGTGTGTGACCAGTCATTGTTGAAAAAGCTAGAAGCCAAAAATACCATCTTTCAACCTTATAATTTTTCCTATTCAAGTATGGACCAAAGACCAACCAAGCATTCTAATCTTGGAGAAAATTCTATTTTCAATAGAATTAGGAACCCTTTTCTCGTTTACATGATTTCGTGTGGCATTAGATAGTACAAACTCATTTAATTTTTTTTAAAAGATCTAACATTCTGTCACAGCAAAATATTGATTAATATAATTAAATAAATAATAATAATAAGCTTTATTAATCGAGTTATATGTTAAGCTCCAAAAGATTATATATTTGTATTGATGCTAAACTTTGGTCTCGCTAAAACACCTATTCCTTGGCCGCATACAACGGACAATTATTTTCATTTGGAGTAGTAAGCATTGCAGTCACTAACCCCCACTAAGCCTAGACTACAGTTATTTTATATAGTACTATATAAGTTAATTCTACCTACACTAAGCATACTATTATATAAGCTTCCAAAAGGTAATAATTAATCAAATTATCGTTTTCATGATGTGATCTAATTAATTAGGTAGAAATATTTGTAAATGACATTGTAGCCAAAGAACAAACATTGTAACCTTTGATAATATTTTCAACAAGTCAATATGAAACTTCACATAATAAAGGCATGAACCATGCTGCATCTATATAGGAATTCAAGGTCATCGTCATCATGTTTTTCACAACAGCAAACACTTACAAACCACAACCCTAACACGATTGCAAAAATTTCAATCAACCTCCTCATAAAAGATAAGCACATAACCACCAAAGCAAACATGAAAGTAAATGCATATTTTAACCAATGAAGAGCAACAACAACAATGGAATCGAAATTCGCAAAGACCAGCATCGATGCCACCAACGCACCTACAATTGTTTTTCATCGAGATCTTGCGAAGCAACAACAACTACAACGGTCTTCCATGGGAAACTTGCAAAGCGTTCCACTATTGACCACGAGGGTTCGAACATTCGAAAAAGGCTTATGCTATTTCCTTGTTCAGAGATAGACCTTCTTGATCGTTTACTGTCGTTAAGGGTATAAAGGTCATATGCATATGGATATAAATGGTATTGTAAATTTTTTTTAAAAAAGTCTGAGCTTAAGATAAAAAATAAAAAATAAAAAAGGGGTCAAAATTGGATATGACCAGTCACTAGACAAGGTCCACCGTAGACCACATTCTTTCGTTCTCCACCAGAGAATCCATCTACACCACGCATTCTAGCGAGAGCTGAAATGAAACTAGATGATGAATTGATGATGCATGTGATCCATGAGTTGTGACCGTAGGTAGAGCTGGTTGCCAAATCTGTGATACTGTTTAATGAGGTGGAGTATATGATCAAATATGGCACCAGCATTGATTCCTTAATGTCAAGATGGGATCTTTATTTGGCAATGTTTCCAGCGACAGTTTAAGAAATAAATCTCTCTAGATTTCATTCAGTAAGCAATAGCATACGCACATACACCATGACTTATCAAATGAAAGGACTTTTTAATGTGACATAAATGTTAATTATTAAATCTTATCATAAATGGTTAAGATAAAAATACATAAGTGATTTGAGTTTTTTAAAAAGTCATATAACTTTTTAAAGTAATTATATGAATTAAATTTTTTTTGGGCTTAATTATGTTTTTAGTCTCCAAAATTTGATAAATGTATTTTTTAGTCCTCAAATTAAAAATTAATCTTTTTAGTCCCTCAAATTTTAAAAAAATCTTGTTTTGGTCCTTTTGTCTAAACGTAATTAATGAATCTGCAATACAAAACTCACACAGTAATGTTCTTATCAGTGAAAACATCACACTAAACCCAACTGATGCTGCACATTTAATTCAATTTCCCCTATAAATGATATTGTAGGTGGTCCTAAATGACTAAAACAATATTTCTTAAAATTTGAGAGACTAAAAAAAATAATTTTTAATTTAGGGGACTAAAAAAATACATTTCTAAAATTTGGAAGACTAAAAACATAATTAAGCCTTTTTTTAATATTAACTGTTTATATATGATTGTATAATCTAAAATTCTAAAAAAAAATTCTCACTCTGATAAAAATGACATTCTCATTAGATACATTCTTACATATCCACACATTTCAAATTCCATATTTTGGAAAATTTTTACAAAGTGTTATTTTTTCTATAAAGTTCTCCCCTCAAAATTTAAATATTTTCTACTAGTAGTATTTTTTTCAAACCTATCAATTCAAAATTTAAAAAGTGTTTAATTATCAGTTTGCTTTTGTACTTCCTTACAACTATTAATCATTTTTTATTTTGATATCTTAGTAAGTAATTTTTTTCGCAAATTTTTGTTGAAGGGTTTGATTATGATATTAATAATAAGGATCTCAGCATACAATCAATTTTGCAATTTAGTGTCTCTGAAAATTCCAGCAGATAAAGGATGTGGTTTTCTTTAATTTGTTTTGATAGTTACTTTTATGATATCTCTTAACATAGTCATATATTATAAAATATTTTTTAATAATTTTTTCTTTCATATAAATTATTCCTTAACATATAATTAGTAAGGATTTCATTATTTCTAAATTTATTTTCTTTTCAATGCTTGAAAAAGTGACTTGAATGTGAAACCCGAGATTACAAGTTAGATATGAGATTGAATTTGCTTAAAATCTACTTCGTGGAATTTTATAAAGAATATATGATTACTGGTCCGTTTGTTACATATTAAAAAAAATGTAATTATGATGTAAAATAATTTAGTGATTATTTTTTAGAGATTTTTTTTTTAAAAAAGCAGCTATTTATTATGAAAAGCTATTCAAAATAACTTCTAATTATAATTAGATTTTAGATTCTTTTAAGTTTTTGATTACTTTTAAAGCTGAAATAAACTCAGAAAACTTTTAAAAGTGTTTTTTTTTTTTTTTATGAAAAAAGCACTAAAACGGGTCTCAGGAGTCAAATGTGATAGAAATACTTATTGTGATTAATGAGTGTGTATAAGATTTTCTTTAGAAACTTTTGGTACAAGAAATGTTTTTAGTTTTCTAAGAATATGAAGGTGAGAATGTTTGTTTTTCATGTTTGGTTTATTATTTAAAAATAACATTCTCAAAAAATATTGTTTCCTAATAAATTTTTTTATGTATGTTTCCCACAAAATTGTTCTCATGGAAAAGTGAGAATCTAACTTTTTCAAGTTAGAAGAAAAGTTTTATTTTTATTAACTCATTTAATGTGATAAATAATTAAAGTTTCTGAAAAAGTTCTATTAAAATTAAATGTAAAAATCTTTAATTCTCAAGTAACATAATATAAATATTCCCAAGAATATTTATAATCAACCAAACAAATTTTAGACATTCTTAGGAATCATGATTCCTGAGATTTATGATTTCTGGACATAAAAAAATTTCTCTTCTACCAAACACACTCTTAAAGTAGGTTATAGTGTCAATTATCAACATATGTATTCATAAGAAGAATTTTTTTTAAGAAATAATATTACTGTTTACGTTTATAAGTTTAAATTTTTTACATGAATACTTCTAATTTAACTAAAATACAATTGACAAGTACTTTATATGTAAATATATTAACATTTTAATTATAAAAGTAAATATATATTTCATACGCAGATATAAATTTTACATGAAATTATATTATAATCTAAATTAAATGAGTAAATTTTCATGTCATTTAGGGATGAATAATTAATATTTAACTTATAGATAAATATTTACATCGAGCGAGAATGGAAACTTTGCATGAGAACATTTTAAATACTCCTAAACATATATTTACATTTTAAAATATTTGTATATAAAAACAATCTTATCTATAATTTTGTTCAAGTCCATAAAATATTAGAACCATTCTGTAACGAAGAAGCTCAATACAAAGTGTGGTACAAAAAGGTAGTGGAGTTAACAGGTTGTAATGTTATGCAGATCGTGCACAATGTCATGGATTAGAAGGGATATGTCCAGAACGTTAGGTGAAGGGGTTGTCTCAAATTGGAGTTCTTAGGATGGCTTTCATAAGGCGATTGCTATTCTCACCCCATTTTTTCGCTCTTTTCACCCCAGGTTTTGTTTGCTTTTTTTCTTTTCTTTTGAAAATATTCCTGGTGGAAACGTGTTTTCGTTGTAAAATATATACAACGGAAAGTTAGGGGGATGTGCCCTCTGTACACAACATAAATGTATTTTTGTTGTGTATTAGCAGAAATGCATTTATGTTGTGTATAGAGGGTGCACCCCCTAACACAACGGAAATACGTTTTCGTTGTACACAATACACAGCAAAAACCCTTTTCCATTGTGTATTTAGGATAGATACACAATGGAAATACGTTTTCATTGTGTATTTCATATTCTTACACAGCAAAAAGGTGTTTTCATTGTGTATTTCAAAATTAATTGTTTATATTTTTTAATTTTAATTTTTTTTTTACACATAGCTTTTAATGATTCACTAACACATGAGCAGGGCATGCCTTTGAATCGATGTGATTGAGACCCTAGATTTCCTATGTGTAATCTCGACCGTTACTTTTTCTGGTGCACAGGACAACGCTTTTAATTAGTGACTAACGTGTAAACAGGGCACATGTTTGAATCGATGCGATATGGACCTTTGATTTACTGTGTACAATCTTGATCATTTCTTTTCCTGACACACAGGACAAAGCTATTAATGATTCATTAACGTGTGAATAGGACACCAATTTGAATCAATGCAATCTAGACCCTTGATTTAGTCGATGCAACCTCGATTTTTTTTTTCTGACGCACAGGACAAAGCTTTTAATGATTAATTGATGTGTGAATAGTATTTGCACTGGTATAAGAGAAATGTGTTATGAAGCACCACATTACCTTCACATTTACCATTTTCTATTTGTGAAAGTTTTCAGCCATCTTCATTCCATATTTTTTGTTGTCATAAGAAGATGGACGGACTTCTTGTTGTTATGTATTACGATGGTCATATAACAATAACATTTGAATGGGTCTTATTTCAATTCAATATCCTCATGGTTTGAAATTTTTTAGGATAAGTAAGGACATGAAGATTGCTGCTCTAAGGAAAAAAATTCACAATGAGATCGGAGGTACCAAAAAATTACTTGATATTCATTATCGACAACTTATATCTTTGGCGAATGGTTATGTTCAATACGGCTCTATAGAGATTAAACATGATAAGAATATGGCAAAAATGTTGTCCATCATTGCCAAATTTCCTAGACTTGCGTTGATTGAGTTACACACTATGTTAGGTAGATCTACCAAAAAGATCCTAGCCCTGTATGTGTCAACCACGATATGTCGAAGAGATCATCGCGTGCTTGGGTGAAATAGCGACATCAACTAGCTCCAACGACTAGACAACTGTTAATTTGAATGAATTATGATGATGCACTTTGTTTACTATTTTTTTATTTGTATCACCTCTATGTGGAAGTGCTTTTATTTAATCAAACAATATTATTTACATTGCATTTGTTTTTATTTGTATCGCATGCTTTAATTGTAACAACGTAATAGTAATACAAAGAACACAATAAATCTAACATATATAAAACCCAAAACGTATATAATCAAAAACATATACAATAGGATCTGTACGTACGAAATAAAATATTAAATATCCAATAGTAAAAGAAATAAATAAAAAAACAATCGTCAGAGGTGGTCCTCTTCCTCCTCCGCCTTCTCCTCTAATAGGCGCACCTGGATGTCATGCCTACCTATGCAATGGCCAATGTCTCCCATAGGAGGACATCATTGTCAGTGTCCTCAGGTACCACCCTCAGGTGCAGCATGCACTCTAGGTTTTAAGCAATTGTCTCCCGCTTTGCCTACAAAAAAAGAATGCAAACAATTATTAATGAAGGTTTCATTATCATCGAAAAAACACATTAGAAAGATATGGATAATTACCTTGCATGAATGAGAGTCATTAAACGAAGACTCTGTTTAGCTACCTCTACGCTAGCTATGCCAGGGTGCAACACAAGAACTCGTGGAAGACCTCATAGAAGACCTCTCGCCATTGACAAAATGACATATGGATGGGAAACAGGATGGAACCACTCAAAGTAATCATCCATGCTGGTCCATGGACTACCTGAACACCCTTTTTGACAGATGGGCAAGCACATGGGGACCACATTTGATGAAGCCTGAATAAAAAGAGATCACTTGCAAAGGCCAGACAACTCTATCTGCATCATGTGGCACCTAGATGACATTGTTCAACTGCAACTAGTTTAGTTTCTCCCCGGTCCCCAATGCAAGGCCCATAGCCCTCGTGGTCGTCCACCTCAACAAGAGGGGAAGTTGCTCATTATAATCGATGGCCAACTCACGAGGGGTGCTGGCCGGAAAGTGCTCGTAGATCTATACATGTAAAATATTTAATAAATTAAATTACATAAACAAAATAAACACAAACAAATATATAGAGAAAATACAAAATCATACCATCAGCAGGGTCATGTGTCCTCCAAACTACGCTGCAAATCCAAAGCTTGCAACGCTGAGATGGTCATAGAGGTAAGCCAAGGCAAAGAAACCCCAGGAGTACTTGCCACGGGAATGAATCTCATGGAGGAGCTCCAAGTAGCTAACCTACACATGCATCAAGCTCTTGTTGGTGAATATTGTATAGCCAACAAGATGTAATAAATAAGCTTTAATAGCAAATGCGTACTCCCCGACTGTGATGCATGCCTTGTATGTCTCCTTCAACCGTTACAAAGTCATGCAAGCCTTTTTTCCTAGTATCACCCCATGCGTCATGAGACGTAACACTGAGCTCACTTATCAACAACCCTATGGCCTCCTCATGATTAACATAAGGGTACTGGCAGAGCTTGCCTATAATAGGCAAGTGCAGGAGAGATGATACACCATCTAGGGTGATGATCATCTCCCCTAATGGCATGTAGACGGAGCTAGTGTTCTCATGCCACCACTCAACAAAGGCACATATCATGCCCTTGTTTGCAACAATATACCGTGCTTATGTAAGAGGAGCGAGCCCTGACCTCGCCATGATGTCCGCAACCTTCGGATGCGTGGGCATTGATAACACCTTACCCCCGTGGCTAACTAGCCTAAGCTCATCGCAAGGCTCTTCGAGTCATATGTGTCAAGCAACATAGTCTTTATAGGACATAAATAAAGACAAGTCTGCAGGGCCTCCTCCAAATAGGGGTCCAACGATGCGATCTACCAAACCACCCTTAGGTACCTCTACCTCTACCTCAAGTACCTTAACCTTTAGCTCAGGTACCTTAGCATGTATCTCCTGCTGCTACGCTACTACACGTGCAGCCTCTCTAGCCCGACGTGCAGATGCAGTCAACGGTGGGCTTCAAGATCCTCCGACAAAGGGCCTCGTTTAGGATGAAAGGAGTCAAACCTTGTGCGTGGCATGGTGAATTAGAAACAATAATAAAAATTTAACAATTAAATAATAATTAATAATAAATTATAAATATAATCATAATAACAACAATTCATAGTTTAACAAAGGTTAAATTAATTAGTAAGTCCTTAAACTATTTAGATATTTTTAATTAGGTCCCCAAACTAAAAAAAATTGTTATTAGGTCCTTGGCAATTTGTGACTATTTTAAAGACCGTAGGGACTCAATTACAAAAATTTTATAAGATTAAGAACCTAATAACAAAAAAAAAAAAAATTGTTTAGGAACCTAATGAAAAGATTCCAAATATTTTAGGGATCTATTAATTTAACCTTTAAACAATATTGTAGTAAAATATTACTAAAACTTAATTTAAATAAATAAATAAATAAATAATTAAAGGTAAAAAAATAAAAATTAAAATGATACACAACAAAATCATAATTCCGTTGTGTATTTGTGCCTACATACAAAATAGAATTATGATTATGCTGTGTATTTGTACACAAAGGAATCGTGATTCCATTGAATCTAAAAAAAAAAAACATAAACCCACTCATCGTGACGAGAACGAAAACGAGAAGGGAGAAAATTGTGGTGGTCCTCAATGGCAGCGACAACGCTCCTTAATATTGTGCAAATGAGACTAAGCCTTTGTTTGGTAAAGAAGAGAGAAATAGATAGGAAAGAAATAGGTAAGAAATAAGTTAAAAGGTGAGAAATAGATAAAAAAATTATTTGAAATTTTAGGTTGTTTGGTAGGAAAAAAATATATGAGAAATAGGAGAGAGATAGAAAGGTGGATGAAAGTATGTGAAAAATAGAGTGGAAATAAGTAATGAGATTCAGTAGGACCTACCAAAAAATTTAAAAATTTCTCACTTATTTTCACTCAATCAAACCACCTAAATTTTTAAAAATTCAAAAATTTATTTTCTTCTCTCCACTCAACCAAACAAAGCGTAGTGGAGGTGATGAATTTAAATGAAAAGGGTAAAATAGTAATTACATGAATTTTTGAAAAAGTAAGGTTAAAAAAGGAAGGGGGTTGGAAATTGCAGGGCCCTTTCACAATTGATGTCAATTTCTGGGCTTAATTAGTCCACGTGTATTTGTGCTTGGGTCCCCCTTTTTGCACTTTTTATGCTGAAGGGTGGGATCTTATGTCAATAATACATTTTTGGCTTCTCAAACTCAATACATTTAATGATACCTATCCCTCCAACTTGAATTTGTTTTTTCCCGTCATCGTGACAAATTATTCATCCTATTCCTTTGAAAGAAACTTGATAGCATAGCTATTGGTGTGAAATGATCTTATTTGTTCTCTTGTTGAAAACGTCGACTCCTGTATGCCTAAGCCGAAACTTCAATAGACTTTTGCTAATTAAAGAATACTTGCGGAGCTTTTAGGATCCACGACTCAGTACCCTGGTCGCTGCTTGAAAATTCAGATTTTCATTAAGAATCGTTTGGTATCTCTTAGAATTGGGAAGAAAAATTAAAGAATTGATTTTCCCTATGTTTCTTTTACTTGAAACTACTCACCACTGTTTTGAAAAGATACCTATGATCCTGGTGAGTCTAAAATTCATATTCTCTATCTTTTTGTGTACAAGATTACAAGAATAATTTGTTTCAAAAGAATGGTTTCATTGATATCAAAATCGACTTATTTGCCAAAAAAAAAAAAGTTGATATCAAAATCGATTTCTTTTATTTTAAATACCACAAAAAATTATGAGCAACAAAAAAATTATTTTTTGCTCATAATTTTTTTTATTATTCATTTAACATTAAAGGAATGTTATTGATATTTTCTTTTTTAATATGTTCGTTATTATTGGGTGAAATTTCATAGTAATTCTGCTTAATAACTTCAGCATTAACCTAACCCTTTATTAATAACGTCAACATAAGATTTCACTTAATAATAAAAAATTTGTTAAACATAAAGTATCAAAGAATATTAGCATTTGTCTATATCATGAACAGGTCAGATGTTAAAGGATTTATTCTGTACTATTAGTGTAGAATACTTTTACAGTATTATCCCATCATATGTCATCAAACTATCAAATAAGTTTGACTACTTAAAAATCTAGACATTAACAACAGCAATATCTTGACTAAAAAAAGTATTGGAAATGCAGTAGTTGCAGAATTAAAACAAGAATCATAGTGAAATGATATGCAAGTTTCATACATAATTTACAAATCTTCAAGTGTAACATGTAAATTAATTTGTCAGGAAATTAGCTCTTCTTTGTCTAGGTTATAAACATCTTAAGGTGCTCCTGTTCGACCTGAGAATACCCACAATATAATAGAACTAGTTTTCTCATCGATTTTTTTTTTTTTCATGCACTAAATTGGATCCTAAAACCCTGTTCAAGGAGACTTGAACCAATTACTCATTGGCAGTAAACTAAATTAATGATATTCCGAACAAATTTATAAAAGTTATCTTTTGAAATTCCAAATGAACGATTGGTTATTAGGAATGAAAGAACAATAAGTGGAACTCTATTCACTTTATTTTTTTAAAGTTTGACAATGTCTACCATATCCATACCCCTTTCTCTTTATTGATTTGACTGTATTATTTCACTTGTATTACCTTTGTAAGAAAAGACTGATTCGTGTAAAAAATTAAAGACAACGTCAGCAAAGATTTAGTCAAATGGAACCTCCAAATCATTTAGAGAATAACAATGCCAGAACTGACTTAACACCATGGCATTTCATATAGCAGTAGATGTTTGCAAAAGGACTCCGGAAACAGGTAATAATGAAAAAAGAGAGAGGATAAATTATATATATAACTTCCTCACTGAAAATCTTAGAACTACGTCCCAATTTATACAATTGAAGAAACTAAGTAATCAGTTAAGCAAAAATAGCAAGGGAATACCCTACCCCCAAGCAGATTCAACTGCGTTTGGACTTTAGAGGTAGCTACCTGCCAGATAAAATAGTGGTTCCCATGGAGTAGGTGGATGTACAATCCTCATGGCTCGACACAGTGGTCAACAACCTAGCCAGATTCCGATGATCTGCAGGGTCTTCATCAACAGCCAGCAAATCAACAAGAATCAATCTGGAGCCAGGGGGTTCATCCACCCTCACACGCCCCTCAAGCATATCAACCACTTGTGCCATGCTGGGCCTCAACCTTGGCTTCTCTTGTATGCACCACAAGGCAATATGCACCAATCTAATCACCTCACTCTCATCAACACCCCCACGGTCCACCAACCTACGATCCACAATCTCCATGAACTTCCCCTCCCTCACTTTCTCGTTAACAATCTTGGGAAAGAACTCCCACTTTTTCTTAGTCCTGTCCCTCGGATCCTCCACCCTCGACACATTCCTTCTCCCTCCAATGATCTCCAACAGAACCATCCCATAACTGTAAATATCAGTCTTCTCCGACACCCCTCTTTCCAAGAGCCATTCAGGAGCCAAGTACCCTCTCGTCCCCCTCATTGTCGTCATAACCTGACTCACATCCTTGCCAACAAGCGTTGAGAGACCAAAATCCGAAACAAGAGCCTTATAATCCTCATCCAAGAGTATATTCTCGGGCTTCACATCAAGGTGCAAAACCCTTCTCCTACAATCATGGTGAAGGTAAGACAAGCCTTTAGCAACATCAATCGCAACCTTATACCTCAAGTTCCACGGCAAACACCCTCCCCTGCGTGCATGACTTTCCCTCGAGGGAAATATCCAACAGTCCAAAGACCCGTTTGGGATGTACTCATAAACAAGGTACCTAGGCGCCGTGGGAGCGTTGCAGTACCCAAACAAGCGCACGAGGTTGACATGGTGCACGCTGGCCATGGCTGCCACCTCTGATCTGAACTCCTTCTCCCCGCGCTCCTCTCCATTGATTCGCTTCACGGCAACCGAAGTTCCATCGCTGAGAATGCCTTTGAAGACCGAAGCTGAGGACCCTCTTCCCAGCAGAGCCTGGAACCCGTCCGTTGCTTCCTCCAGCTCCTTGTAACGAAACTTTGTGGGAACCCCGGCAACCTTTCGTAAGAAACTGTACTCTATGCGAAGCTCTCGCCCCTCTGACTTCAACTGTGACTCCAACAACCTTCTTCTGCGGTTGTAACGGTGCCTTATGAGTGCGCACGAAAAGACGGCCAGAATCACGGCAATTGCGGCGCCGCAAATGAGGAAGAAGGCCTTTGAAAGCTTCAAGGAGACACGGGCAACGATGATGACGATGATCAGTGCGATCACTGATATAACAGCGATTGTGTTGGCCTTTCTGTCCTCCATCAAAGCTTCATTGCTTTGGTTCTTTTGTTTTCTGGTGAAGCTAAAAGGCCAATTTATGTTTCCAGCTTGGTAATCTGACAAGAGGCAGGGTTGAGGAGGTTAGTTTGGTTACTGACCGCAGGGGAAAAACAAAATTGTGTAACTTGCGTTTAAATATTTAACTAATTGAGTCAGTGACGCGGATAATTTTCCATGGCTGGGATGTTGGGTGGTTTTAACAATTATTTATGTAGGCTGGAAGTAACCAAGAAATTTAAAATCAATATTAGTCTCACTTTGTGTGCAAAGACCGAAGAAGACTGCCTGCCTTTATATTTTTCAGAATTCTTCTGTCAAACGCGGGCTTTGACTTGGTCAATAATTTGAGTTCTCCAAATCCAATGTTCAGTATATATATAGCGACAAAGGGGAATCGGGAATTAGTATAAGTTGAGCTTTAATTTGGTCAACAATTGGGTTCCCTCACAATACCGGAGGGCACTTGACGCGTGTGGGAATTAAATGACAAAGTTTTTTGTCTCGTTGTTTCTCTCTCTTCCACAATGCTTCAACTTCAAAAAGCTGGAGGACAAAGGAAGTCTTCTCTCTTAAGTGCGGTTGTTTATACCGACTCTTGAGGCATGTGGGAATTGAATGACAAATCTTTTTCTCACTCTCATTTGGGGCTGGCAAATTGATCTTGGTCCTGAACGGTCCAAGACAGGTTGTAGCGTATTGAATGAATGAATAAATGAATATTTTTTGAAGTTGTTCACTGATAAAATAAATGTGTTAACTTATTACAGTTTAGAATATACTTTAGAGTAGGGGTGAAAATAGATCAGGCCGCCTATCAGGAGTCTATAGGTTGGCCTACATGAGGCCTGACCTGACTCGTTTATTAAAAAAGTCAAGCTTAGGTTTTGCAAAAAATCTATTTAGATAAAAATGTCAAGTCTTAAGCCTTAAAAATAACTTATTAAACCTAACAGGCTGGCCTATATATATATATATATATATATATATATATATATAAAAGAATGTATAATTTCTAATAGGCTTTTAGTTCAATGAGCTTTTTTAGACCAATAGACCTATTGAGGTCAATAGGCTTATCAATCTTTTTATAGGCCGTGTAAGAAAATAGGCGTTTAAGTATGCTTACAGGCCAAACCAGACTTTTATATAGGCCTATAATAGGTAAATAGGCCAGGCTCAGGCTTTATATTTTTAATGAAGGCCAAGCTTAGCCTACCAAAACCTAGCCTGGCCTGACTTATTTTCACCCCTACTTTGGAGTTAATTTCATAACTATAATGATAGAAAGAAATATTATATTATTTTTTATCGGTTCTTTTAGTACTTTCTTTAGGAATTTTTTGTTACTTCATTACTTCTTGAAAGTAAAGAAAATGGGTGACTGACCAAATTGGGTTATTTTTGTAAATTATTTATTGATTTGGGACTATTTTGAAATATATTACCAAAGTAGGTTGGTGAACGATGATAAACACTAGTCAAACTAGGATATTCAGTGTCACATCAGCTTTTTTATTTTATTTTTTAAAAATTAATGCCTAAAATGTCAAGTGGTTGCCATATGGGATATCCTAGTGGCAATGGCGTTTTCTGAAAATGTTACTGCCACCAGGGTATCTCACGTGACAGTCACTTGGCACATAGTTGGTAGTTTTGTGGGACAAGTGTGGAATACACTATTATTAATAGCGTTTTTACTTTTTATTTTTTTAAACGGACAAAGTTGCACTGATTGGAAGTGACAATAGTAAAAACACTAGTACTACTAGCTTTTTTACTTTTTTTATTTTTTTTTAACTTTCAAAAGTTGTACAAAGAACACAAAATTAATATTAATAAAATGCTTGTTATTGCTTCCAATCAGTTTTAAAAAAAATGAAAAAGTAAAAAAGCAGTACAATTGGATTTGAGGTATGTGGACTTGCTTAGAAGACTTCCCACTAATTTCATCTCATTACTTTCCTTAAGTAGTCTCATTTTTACCGAAACCAACCTCACGAGTTCAATTCCAAAAGAAATAGGGGTCCTTAGCGACGAAGTTCCCAACACCATCGACAACCTTAAAAGCCTTCAAGTGATAAGAGTTAGAGTTGTCAAATGGGTTAGCTCGACTCAGCTCGTACAGGTCAGCAAAATAAATGGGCCAGGCCCGACCCACCCCGATCCCTTTCAAGCCTTTTTTTTTTGGCCCAACTCAGCCTTGGGTGAGTCATCGGACCAATTTAGTCTAACTTTTTTTTACCAATTAATTTTATTTTTTTTATTGTATTTATTTTTTTTTCAAAAATTATTTAAAATATGCTGTAGACGATGGGTATTGTACTATTGTTTTATTAGTTTTATAAACGTATACACACCAAGTTGGATTTTTAGGATGAAATCAAATACTACTACTACATTGTTATCATATTACTAGTATTTAAATATGTGTTCACAATTTTGAGAAGCTAGCTAGCTGAGGCAAAGTTACAAATGGAATCATCTCCAATAAAACTCCAAGTCACATGCTGCCAAATTTGCATTGCAGAGCAATTACTATGACCACAGCGACGTCACTATTATACATAAAATTATATAGACCTTTTTTTTAATATTTTACCTATATTATTATTAATATATATATATATATATATATATATTAAAATATAGGCATCAGGCCAGAATGGCCCAGTTCCTTTTAGGCCAACGTTTTTTAAGCCCACCCCAACCCTTTTTACTAGCCAACCAGATCGGTCCATCGGGCCAAGCCCATTTTGCTGGTCTCTAATAAGAGCAGGAGGAAACAAGAACCTAGTAGGTCCTTTACCACAGGAAATTAACAATTGTTCCAATTTGACTACAGAATATTAATAAAACGCTAGTTATCGGTTTAAAAAAAATTAAAAAGTAAAAATGCTAGTAGTACTTGCGTTTTTACTATTGTCATTCCCAATCAATGCAGCTTTGTCCGTTTAAAAAAATAATAAAAAAGTGAAAACACTATTAGTAATAACATATTCCATACATTTCTACCAAAACTGCCAACTATGTGTCAACTACCACTAAGATATCCCATGTGACAACCACTTGACATTTTTAGCATTAAATTAAAAAAAAAAAAATTGACGTGGCACCAAATAACTCAATTTGACTAGCATTTTCTACCGTTGACCAACCCACTTTGTTAATATGTTTCAAAACAACCCCAAATTGGTAAATACTTTATAAAAGTGACCTAATTTGGTCAATTAGCCTAAAGGAAATATTATATTACTTCTTTTATTGGTGAGGTTTCAACGGACAAGGACAACAAAGGAGTTGCACATCAAGAGTGGTAGAAATTCAGTGTATGTCATGGGGATTGGTCAAATTGGACAAAATTTCTTTCTTGGTTATTGGGCTTTTTTTTTGGTTTTAAGTGGGGTTTTGGTTCCATTATGTGTTTGGTTGGGGTAATACTATTAAAGGTGGTAGTGTTGGAGTGATAGGTGATGGGTTATACACCATTCTTGGGGGATAATGTTGAGGGTATAGAACTTAGGTTGTTGCTTCCACATAAGGGAGATACACAATTGGAGGTTGATAGGCTGACATAACTACTTAGGCCTTTTCTTTTATGTCGAAGAATTCCTATCTGTGCTCCTTCTAATCGCTACTGTTTGTAAGACTCCTAAGATTTTATTCATTTATTCCTTTAGCTTATTCATATCTCTCCTTAATTCCTCTTGATGTTGCTCTACATCTTCTCCAATTTCATCCATAAGTTTAGGCACTGTCCCATAAGGGTGTCGAAGGGATACTTTTTGGAATGGTTATTATTTTTCCTAACTAACTGTGAAAACGTAAAATATAAATATGCAATGAATGAATGAAGACACAATATATTTTTGGCTTAAATATATTTTAAGTCCCTGCAAATGTGGTTGTGTCTTGTTTTAGTCCTTACAAAAAAATTTGTTATTTTTAGATCTGTAATATTTTTTAGTGTTCTTTTTTAGTCCTTATCATTAACTATGGTTAATTTAGTGCTGATATGACTAACAAAATAAAAAATATTAATCAAGATAATTACGGTGATGAAGAATATTTTAAATTAAGATAATTAGATAATTTTTAGAAGTGCAATTCAATTAAGTAATGTATTTATTATTTTATATAAATAAGGTAATTATATATAATTTAATTTTATAATTTATTTTCAATTTTAACATATTATGAATAGTGATTTTTATTGCTTTTAATATTGTTCTTACTTTTCATTTACTAATTTATTTTTAACATTGTAATTTTTTGAAAAAATTATAATTTACTTAGACGTTTATAGTTTACTTTTAATATATTACTTTGATGTTATTTTTATATTTTAATTCATTAATTTTTGTTGGTTGAAATATAATTTATTTTTTAATATATTACAAGCAGTGATTTTGTCTCTAAATATTAAAGTAATATATTAAAAATAAATTATAAATCTCTAAGAAAATTATAATTTTTTTAAGAAAAATGCAATGTTAAAAGTAAATTAGTAAATTGAAAAGTAACAGCAATATTAAAAGCAATAAAATCACTGTTTATAATATATTAAAAATTATAAATAAATTATATGTAATTACCTTATTTATATAAAATAATAAATACATTACTTAGTTAAATTACACGCCTAAAAATAATCTAATTATCTTAATTTAAAATATTTTTCATTACCTAAATTATCTTAATTAATATTCTTTATTTTGTTAGTTATATCAATACTAAATTAACTAGAGTTAATGGTAAGAACTAAAAAAGAACATTAAGAAAATGTCAGGGATTTAAAACTAACAAATTTTTTTGCAAGGACTAATATCAAATAGAGTCATATTTATAAGGACTTTAAACATGTTTAAGTCTATGTTTTTATTTCTTTTATTCCTACTTGAAAAATTGTAAGTTTTGGATCATAGGTACCTGTAATAAGGCTTGCCTTAACATTTACTCAATGTCATGCTCGAAAATACTAATACTTATGATCAAACTCTAACTTTCTTATGATTTTCTAGTAGACCAACCTAAATGAAAGTGATGTGAGAATAAATGCATCATGCAAATGTAATTTATTTGTCCTAAAAATGAAGATGTCCATATTAATGCATGTTGATATGAAATAAGATACAATAAATATGAAAATGAATGTCATAAATGCTTTAATGAGAATATGTGGGACACCCACTATAATAAGACATACATTCATTTCATTTTATTATTTCTTAATCTATTTGTTAGAACGTCGACTTGATTTAAAACTTATACGTACTTATTTTTCGCAAACGTTTAGTAATTCCAAAAGACATTATATAAAGAACCATGATCATGAAATAGATGTCAAGTCGTCATACAAAATCAGAGTATATATATAAGGAATACATCAGCAAATACAACAAAAGTACATCTTAAAAACTCGTTCGTAACTGTACAACAAAATGACCTATGTCAAAGTAGCATAGGTCTATACTAGGCCACCCTATCCTATAAAATCTACAAAAGTCATACGTAGAATAGCCATCACTGTAAGTCCCCAGAGTCCATCTGCTTGGACCATGATCGTATATGAAAAGAAACAAACAAGAAAGGAGTAGATTTTTATAAAAGTCCCATTTGTTTTCTTAATAGGCTACAAACAATAAATCAAACAACCAATTGGGAAAATCCTAAAGGTTTGACCTACGTTATTACGACTCAATCTCAAACTTTACCAGATATATGGATCCATACCTATCTCTAATGATTTACTTTAACCATTAAGAATCACTGGGAAGCGATTGAGAGTTTGTACAATCCCCCACAAGGTATAGACATTCATGTCGTAATCATCATCCTCAAGGAAAGGCCCATACGCCCATCAGGGATATACACTACACCAATCATGGTGATGCTGAGCAGGCATCAGGGTTACCAAGTCAGTTTACGTGATTTATCTCGGCTCAGGGCGCTATCCTGACCATTAGGATCTTCACAACTCAGTACCTTTATCCTCAAGACCCCAACAATGGTCCTTGCCTTTCATCCTGTAGTGTACCAAATGTTACTTCTCAGACATCGAAACTCATACTTCTCAACATGGTCTTAACTCAACCGGGGATTTACTATGATTTTGTTTCTAAGTTTCCAAGCATACTCTTTGGGTAATCCAGCAGAGTTTCAGAATCACTTTTCACAGAAATATTCATCCATCATTCATAACAACTTAGAAACAATTCAACTAAGAAATATAGCAAGAAAATGTCATCACTTAAAGTTACATACAAAAATTCATTTTCACATATACATACTTTTAAAATAAGTTTTCAATTTAATTTCTTTAATTTATCCTTATCCTTTTCTAATTTATTTTAAATTAGACTATTTTAAAGGAAAGATTCTTGATCCATGAATATGGAGAAAATTTAAAAATTAAAGTTTGAGAAAATTGCTAATTAAAACGTGTGTTTTATTTACAAGTGTAGGCATTTTATTTTATTGACAAAAACATTTATTAGAGAGGCTTGGTTAAACAAAAATTTCCATTTCTTAGCTATAAGTTAACAAAAGATTAGATGTCAAGACCATTTAATTTATACAAGAAAACTTTTCATTTCTAAATCTTTCACTAGTTGGGCTAAAAGCCTGTTTAATTCAATTGGCTCAAAAATTTATTTCTTAAATTAGTTTCATAAAAGTTAAAGGAAAATCTTTTCTTTAAATTTTTCTACTAATTTTAAGATTCATTTTTACTAAGTTGAACCAAATTAAGTAATTGTCAAAATACTTAAATTAATAAAAGAATTCATTTTCCTTAATCTATTTAAAAGGGCCACGAGCATTTTATGTAAAACAACCAAAAACTTTTTAATTTTCTCACTTTGAAATTTTGGGCATTTCATAAAAATCAAAATTTCAACTTTTGTAGAAATTTAATCCTTCTACTATTTTCATTTCAAGTTAATTTTTTTTGTTTGTTTCCTCTTTCTAATGAAGTACTAACAAAATAAAAGCAACATAAAAATAAATAACAATGGAAAGATGAAATAAATAACAAGAATTAAATGAACAAAAGGAAATAGTAATAACTTAAATGACAAGAAACTAAAATGGACAATAAGGCAAATAGCATAAATATAAATGATAATGGAATGTAAAAAGCTAAGGGTTTTGGGGAAAAAACCACTCAAAAACTGTCTACATAAAAGCAATTAAATGGAAAGTAAAAAGCCAAGAGCTTTGAGGAAAAAATCCACTCCAAAACTATCTACATGAAAGCAATTAAATGAAAAGTAAAAAACTAAGAGTTTTGGAAAAAAAAATCCACTCCAAAACTATCTACATGAAAGCAATTAAATGGAAAATAAAAAGCTAAGGGCTTTGGGGGAAAAATTCACTCCAAAACCATCTACATAAATAAAAATAAGAACAAGAAAAATAAAATAAATAACATCAAATTAAATATCATTAAAGTAAAGTAAGAAATTAAAATGAACAAGAAAGTAAATAATTACTTATATATATAGATAGTAGTAAGATTAATATAATAATATGAGTTTAAGGGATAACCCAACACACACACCCATTAAGAAAACAAAATTAGAGGCTTAAACCTCACTCTCCCTTTACCTCAAATAAGTAGCTTGTTGGTGAAATATGGAAGAGGAAAGGGGGTATTTTAAGTATAGGAACTAAACCTAAGCTTTGAATGCTTTAATGGTGGAAAAAAAAAATTAAGACTTGGAGAGTGAAGAGAAGAGGACTTCCAATAGAGTTTCAGAGAAAGAGGTCTAAAATTTGAAGAAAAAAGTGTAAGAATGGTAGTGTAGATGGAGGGGTACTTATAGGAGAAAAATTAGTATAGTTTTTATTTAATTTTTTACATAAAACTCATTAAAAATATTTAAAAATTTACTCCCCCAACCACCAATTCAGAACAAATTTGAAAATGGAACCATAAGGGAGAAAATAAGAGTTGCAATTGTTGACTTTTAATTTAACATGTGTATATAATGGTAAAAGTTAATAAAATAATAATTTATGGTAAATAATTGGTTTGAATTCTTGGGTCAGTTTTAACCAAATCTGTCCACACCATGCATTCACACATATTTTTGTGAGTTTAAAAATATCTCACATATATATTATTTATAATAAAATTTTCACTAAAAAGGCATTTATTAAGCTAAAAAATCAAGTTTTTGTCAAATAAATAAGTTTTTTCGGTTTTTCACTATTTTTCCCTTAAAATAAAATTTTCATGATTAAAATATACTAAATATAAAATTTTCAAAATATTTTGAAGTCAAAAAGTCTCTGGTTTACTTCCGCAGTCAACTAAAGGTATTTTGGTCATTTTACAAAAACTGTCTCAATAAATTCTTATTTTTTTAAAAATTATTATTAATTATTATAAGCACATATATGACTTAAAAATAAATTTTATACATTTTAAACTGTTTTTAATCTATTTTCTCAATTATCTAGTTCTTATAGGGCCAAAACAGTCATTTTACCCATTAAAGCTCCGTTATAGAAAAATTATTAAAAATCTAAACTAACTACTATTTACTAATACGAACATAACCATGGGATCATACTCATGAGATTCCCATATAATTCTCCATAGATAATTATAGAATAATTAGAAAAATCAAATTAGTAAGTAAAAGTGACGGCGTTACAGTATGCCCCTCAAAATTATGTTACTTGATGAAGGATGTTTGCTTAGAGCAATTAGACAAAATAGGAATGAATAAGGATGATCCTTTCAAACAGCTTATTTTCTACAAAAACAACTAAAATTGTGAAATTTCAGTTGTCCCAAACATGCTCTTAGTGTCCTAATTGCATACATCTAAGGATGAATGGTCCCAAACTTAAGAGATGAAAATGAATGCAACATAAACACTTTTTTAAGTGTCATGCATGAATTGTGAAATACAAAGGTGTGATTAAATATTATGCACTTGCATTGTGAAATTTATTTATTTTATTTTTATTAATTTTTTTAAAATGATGAATGCTAATAAATTGGCTTAGATAAAGTAGAAGTAAATACATGAAATGTGGTGTAAAAATAAAATTAAAAATAATTTAATCTAAATTTTTTTTTTCTGAAAAAGATGGACAACACTAATAATTTAATTTTAAGAATGTAAATAAAATCTAGAAAATTTCATGCAATGTCTATGCATTTTTTTGAAATAAATTGACAATTTAATCTAAAAAAAAACCCTTTTTAAATGTTTTAATTTAAAAATAATACATGCAAGAAAATGATGACTACATTTTGATAGATTTTCAGCAAAGATATATTTTTTTCCTAAATGCAAGAATAAATTTAAAAATTTTTATTCAATGGTTATACAAAAATGAAAAAGTGTGATAAAAAAATATTTTAATGATGCGAAATGCCAAACTATGCATTGCAAGAATGCAAATTTTATTAGGTAGGAAATGCATTTTTATTTTTAATTTATTTTAATACAGAGTAGAAAATTGGTAATGAATGGAAATTCAAGATAAAATAAATAAAATAGTTTATTTCTATCTTCAAAAGAAAAATGTAAGTTTTGCTTGTGTTTATTTTTACAAGGTACTTTTTTAAACATGGACTAAAAAGAAAAAGAGAAAAAAAATGAATATTCCCTAACAGTTGAAGCTTTACAGATTATTCTAAGACGTGCTCTTTTTCAAGGGGTAGCTTTATGGTTCTAAATTGGTTCTTAGAGTCAAAAATTTCATTTTGAAATATTGCCCACAAAATAAGTAAATTGTTAGAAGTGACAATACTCTAAAAATATATATCAAACTCTAAGTGAGACCTTTGCAATGACCAAGCAAAATGTACATCCAAAAAGCTATCACTACTCCACTTCTTTTGTATCTCAAGTTGTACTCAGATTTAGGTATAGGACCTCTTTCATAAGTGCACATAACATTGCATAAGTAAGTGTGCGTAGGGAGTAAATCCTAAACTAACCAATTTGCAAAACACACAATTATATATAATCAAATGTTTTCTACTCTAGGGTTCAAGAAAATGCGAAGCACATTTACAAAGACTATAAAGCATATAATACATCAATAAAAATATTTATAGCAAAAGTGGACAAAAGAAAAGTAAAAGGGAAAAACAAAAGAACAAGAAAAATAAATTAAAGGCCACTAATTTTCTTAATTAATTATGACAGTTACTTGTGATCTGTTGCAATCAAGGTAGCGGCAAGATAACGAACCAAAAATAATAAGTTTGAAAAAGTAGAATTACCACTAAAGTTTTTATTGGGAAAATGTTGAAAAACTAATTTAAAACAAAAATGATACTCGAAATCATATTATAGGTTCGATAGTTGATTACATGTAACTATATAAGAAATGTATTAGCATCCAACAACATCCATTTAAAAATAGTTACCCCTGATTAATTAAGCAAAACTTTTAAAATATTTATCTTATCCTAAAACACAATTAAGAAATAATTATGATACATATACAACAATTTGTACAACATTTTTTGTATGTATCTCATTCCATCACATCATTAATTACATTTCAAACTTCTCTCTCTTTTCTCCCTTTCTCTCTCTTGGTTGTAAACTTTGTTGTACAAGTTGTTGTACAAATATCATTTCTCATTAAGAAAGAATTGAGAGAGAAAAAATATGAATATCTTGTTTATTCAATTATTATTATTTATTTTTGGGCTCAATAGGAGTGATCATTTGCTCATACATATTTCTTGATGCAATAGATAACTCAAAATTATGTAGTTCTTATAAAAAATGTGTTTTTTTTTTAATTTAAGATTTTAAAGTTATCAAATGTCATATGTCCTAAAAATAGAATTAACATATGTGTCATATCCAAGTCAATCTTTAGAAGCAACTTAATTTTTTTATAATATTTTTTTTTTGTTTTAGAGAAAAGTGTTAAGACATCAAGTTGTAACAACTTGTGTCCCAAAATCTTAGGATTAAAAAAATGTCATATCCAATTAACGCTTTTCTCTATTGAGAATTTTAGTATATTATTTTAATCTCTATTTTTTGGGTTATTAAATATATTTTTATTCTAAGATTGTATTATGATTTTTTCATTAAAAGAACTTTTATTTTTATTATTGTTGATAGCGATTAAAATTAATTAATGAAGAATCTTAAGCATGCAAAGTTGTCACATCTTGTGTCTCCAAAAAATTTTAAAGTCAAGAGGATATCACATTCAATCAACTTTTTTATTGACAATTTCATTTTTCATTTTGCTAATGTCATCGTTAGCTTTAAAATTATTACTATCGCTGTGTTTTTAAGTGTTGTTTAAGATTTTTATACACAAAAACAAGAAATGTAATAAATTTTCTTGTTCTTCATAAAATAATTTTGAAGTTTCGTATTGTACCATTTCTCACATCTACTCTACAATAAATGCATATTAGTGGTAAATGTGTAAATTACTTAAAAATTAGGTGAGAAGCAAGGGTATAATTGAGAAATAAAATAATTAATGTTATCTTGAACTTTGAAAATAATAGATAAATAGAAATATTTTTTTCTAAAAAACTAAGAGGTAAAAAGAACGGAGGGAATATTGTTTTTAACTCATCATAAAAGTAAAACATACATTGAACATGTACAAAATCTGATAATATTAATAAAAAATAAAATTAAAAAAATCTTATAGTGATTTTGATTTTTTGTTTTATTATTTCTTACTAATTTATTTTCTTTTTATCAATTTTTGGATAAACATTACATAGATTCTAATATTAAACATTCACAAACTTGCAACTAAATCAAGTAATGTGACATATAGTTTGTTGTTAGATAAATATGAATTTGGCCCAAGAATATAAAGGGACAGGATAAAAAAAAATTAGGGATAGATGTCCCGAGCCCAAGCCGTGTAGGAACAACAAGTAACAAAGAAGCTATAAAAGAGTGGGCTAGGCCTAGTGTTTCTGAACAGAAGAAATAAAAAGGATTAAAAAAGAGGAAACGGGCCAAGCCCGCTACTTAACTTAACGAAACCAGCCCAATTACATTGTTATCCAGCCTTCGGCAGCTGGGCGTGAGAGAGGCGGAGCCACCCTGGGTCGCGGGGGAAGGCACGGCGGCGCCATCGCCTCTGTGGCTGTTCAACGGCGCCGGCGCAGACCGTGGATGAAGGATGGATGCGAGGGGGAGAGAGCGGGGAAGAGAAGACGTGCCAGATCATTTGGTGGGAACACGATGGTAGGTTACTGTGTTAGCTGATGTTGATTTTTTTTTTAAAGGTTTAATTGTCTTTATAGTTGTACGGATTTTTTTTTTTTATTCTCATAATTAGAAATAATTCATTTTAGTTTCTATACATGCATTTTCGATATCAGTTTGGTCCCTATCGTTAAATATGTCTTAATTCTGTAAAATAAAATCGTTACAAAATAAAAATTGGTAGTGTAAAAATGCCATAAATTGATATTTTCTGATTTTTTTTTCAATTTGTGATAGTTTAAAATAACAGGAACTAAACTTGATATCGAGAGTGCATATATAAGAACTAAAATAGATTATTTCTAACTATAGAGACCAAAAAAAAAAATTTGCACAACTATAGAAACGAAAAGGTAATTGAACCTTTTTTTTAATTTTGTTTATTTTTTCTGTGATTTTGTTTGAATCATTTGGCTGTGTATGCATCAACTACAGGATGTGTGTGTGCATTTTGTTACAATTTTGTGAGAAATTGAAACATGCTAAAAACCAATTAAGTTGTCATTGCCGGAACTATATGTAACAAGAAAAGAAATAATAAAAGATTGAATAAGAATAGTAGAAATAATACCGGTTCTGATTCCTTCCTATTCAGTTTCGTATGTACTGTTAGTATTGTTTTTCAATCAAAATTGAAATTTTATCTTGATAATTTACGTGAAATCTTTTATTACGCGGATTATTAAGATAAAACTCTAATTTTGATTGAAAAACAATACCAACAGTACATATAAAGCTGTATCTAAGTTTTGTCCTTCTATTATTTCCCCCTCTTCTCTGATTTTTCCTTCTCCCTTTTCCGAACCTCCATTTATTTAATGCAATAATATTTGTAGGGTTAAAATTGCTCAAAGTTGCGTGAGATGATTTGAAAACAGTTCTGATTGTAGAAGCAACTAGGACATTTAAGACCAATTTGCTGCATTAATTAGTAGTGTTAGTGGGTGAAGTTTGCAGAGAGTTGGTGCTTGATGGGGTTCTACGATGAAACAGGAGGAGGAAAAGAAAAAAAAAACTCTGATTTTCATATTTATTATTTTTTTCCTCACTTGTCTTCTTTGTTAATTATATCAAAGTGGGCTGGCCTAACCTGGTTTAAAGAACCAAACAAAAGGATTCAAGCTATTGGGTCATGTTGGCCCAATCTAGTTTAGATGTAAAAATAACAAAGAAAAAGAAATAAAATAAAGGTTTTGCTATTTACACTTTTCCTATTTACTAAATATATTCCTTATTTTTTTACTTTTTTATTATTGTAAATACCCTTTATACTAATAATATCTTTTTATATAAACAAGTTATAAACATTTTTCTCTATATCCTTCTACATTGTCCATTAAACTCTTTTCATTTATTTTTTCTTTTCTCTATCAAAGATGTTAGAATTTTACCTTTATTTCATTGCACTCCAATATTCAATTCCATTGTACATGTAAAATACTTTAATCAAATTGTCAACACTGTGCATGACAAGATAAGTTGCAATCTCTTTTTTTTTCTTTTTTTCAATTTCGAAAATTACTTTCGGAACACATTATAATCATTCCAAAAAGTATTTTTCGAGATAGTGATTATATTTGACATTTTGAAAAACATCGAGAAGAGAAATGAGAGAGGAGAGTGAGGTGAAACTAAAGGTGAATGAGTATGATAAAACCAAAGGGAAGAGAATGTGTAAAATCACAAGTGAAAGAGTACAATGAAACTAGAGGAGGAGTGCAGTGAAACCATAGATAACAGAGTACAATGAAATCAAAGGGGAAGTGCGATACAACAAAAATGGGGAGCGAAGTTTAAAAAAGAAGAAAAACTAAGGTTAGTATATATATATATATATATATATATATATATATATATATATATATATATATATATATATATATATATATATATATAATAGAAAATGGGAGTGTATTTAGCAAATGAGAGAAATGTAAATAGCAAAAGCCTAAAATAAAGGACCAAACTTTTAGGTCTAAGAAGGTTTCATTTGGGTTAAAAGAAACAAACAAAAGAGATTTAGAGATAAATAATAATAATAATAAAATAATAATAATTAAATTTTGAATGTATTAAATTTTAACACTTTTAGAAACTAAATTCTGAAATTGAAATTGTTAAAAATTTTGAAAAATGATTTTTTAGAAAAACAGTTACCAAATTGCTTTAAATGAGACAATATGGTTTCGGTTAATCCTCTCATATGCTCTGCTTCAATCATCCTTGTGCAGACTATCAAAGTTCTTGAAGCTTTCTAACATTAGTGAGTTAAAGCCACATCTGGGCACAACTTCCTTCACAACTCCAAAGTCACTCTCTCTTTCTGGTTTTCCTTTTTTTTTTTTCGTAATTACTTACCATAATTTTAAAATCAGACAAGATCGACCAGTTTGATTGAGAACTAGTTTGGTAATCAATCTATTAACTCTAAAAAATTGCCTCACTTTAGAACTGAGCTTCTACCAGTAAAAAAAATAGTGTAGAAACCAGTTTGAACCTTTTTTTTCAAAAAAATGTTTTAATTTGATTTAAAATATTTTGAAATAAATAAAAACACGTATTTAAGGATTGCACATAGGTATATATTATTTTTCCAATTTTTATTATTTTTTTATCATAAAATATATAATTTTGTCATTTATATTAATTTAAAATTTTTCATATCTTGATTTCTTATAATTTTATATTGTCTTATTACTTAAAATATTATATAATATTGAATATATGAATTTAATTACTTCCAGTTCGATCACAGTTCAATCATGATTAAATCAATAAACCGTGAAGTAAGATTTTCAGCTAGTTCAATTATGGGTCTGGTTTTTAAATCATTGTTAATTACTCACTTGTCTCACCTCACCGTTTGGCATTTGTCTGGGATTGGGAAGGTTGCAGGACAAAATGAAACGAAGAAACCCCAAAATCAGTTTTGGAAAATCACTTTCAAAAATCATTATTCAAAAGTGTTAAAATTTTAATCCTTTCGAAATTTAATTTCCGAAAATATTAAAATTTTAACACTCTAATTAGTTTCTTAATGTATCTAATACATTCCATAAACTAAATTCCGAAACTTATATTAACAATTAAAATTACGCTCTATAAACTAATTTCTAAAAAAAATAGCACTTTTAGAAAAAAAAATATACAAAAAATCAAAGGAGATGTATAAGTAAAAGGAGGGGCGCATTTAGCAATTGTCATGGTTGAGGCCTCACTTTCTTGAGAGCTCCAAAGAAATATTTAGTAACATGTATACATATAATTACAAATTGAAAAATAAAAATTTATTTTTAAATTTATTTCCAGAATGTAAAATTTCAAAAGATCATATAAATATAAAAGTAAAAACACCACTTGAAATATTAAATTTTATAAAGAAAAAAGATTAAAAAAAATTATACGTGTGAATAATTTATAGAACATTATTAATCATTCCTGTTTGTTATTACTATAGTTTTAATTGAAAGAATTTTAAATTCATAAACATTATTTTTCATTTCAAATATATCTTAAGAAAAATTAAATAATTTATCTATTTTATTAATTAAAAATATGAAAATTTTAAATTTGACTATACAAATTTGATAACTATTTTTACATCACAAGAAAATAAAAAAATACATCTTAACTATTTTTTATATTATATATTTTATATTATTAAAATGTTCCAATAGATTTTGTTTAGGCTATGATTGATTGATGGTAAGAGATGGAATGAGAGGGAACAGAAAGGAAAGATAAGTGATGCTATTGTTTGTTTGTTTTTTTTTTTTTTTTGAAATTGGGATGGAACTCATTAAAAAGGGATGGAATGAGATCCATTTCATTCCATTATTTACAAGCATTTTTCTTTCTTTCCAATTTGGGAGGAATGTAATGGAACACAAATATTTTATTATATATTGACTTTTTAATTTTATTATATTTACCCTATATATTAGTTCTTGTGTCTCATCCTCACTCTCCCCTATTTGCTCTAATTTCTTCATACCACACCTCTTCTCACATGTTTCACCTTCTTCTCACGTGCTTCACCCTCTTTTTTTCCCTCAACATTAAACATTTGATAAGAATGACAATAACTAACTAGATTATAACAAAAAAAAAATAGTCTAATGTATTATAATATATTAAAAAAAACTAGTATTTGTATGTGTATTGCATTGGATAAATATTTATTTGTATATAATTATAATTATAATTATAATGAATAAGTATTTTAAAATTTTCAAATTATATTGTAATTAAAATTCATAATAAATAAATATTTTTAAATATATAAATTATATTTTGAATTCATAATAAATAATTTAAAGAGAAAACATGACATGTACTAACAGTGTAAAATAGTTTTATACTTTCATCCAATCACAAACTACCATTTATTGTAAGTTTATTGACTTTTATAATAAATACTTTAAAAGTCATATTAATGGTGATTTCTAATTGGTTGACAGTGTAAAACTTTTTACACTAATAATGTATGACCATTAAACTCTAATTTAAATTGTAATATAAAGTTATCTTTAAATTGAAATGGTTTAGTGATTAAGAAAATTAAATATGCAAATAAAGATAAAAGGAAGGTAGTTTAAAATAATTGAGAAAGATATTTTGGCTAGTTGTATAAATAGTATGTGAAATGTACCTTCTAAAAGAGAGAAGTATTGAGAATTTCTAATTAAAAGAGTAGGGAGGGTGGAAGCTTTATTCTCCAAGTTTAGGATTCTGATTTATAGTATAGGATTATATTACTTTTAAAAATATCAAAAATTAAAACATGACATATGCCTTTTATTACGTCATTTTTACTATATCTTTTTACTCAATTTTTTGGTTTTAATAAAATAATGCATAAGAATATAAAATAAATAAAATATAAAATGTTTTTAAAGTAAGAGCAATGTGAAAATTAAAAAGTTATAATTCATTTCGTTCTATCTTTTTTCCAAAAACGATGGAATTGAATTTTTGTTCTGTTCTATTATAAAATATCTAAACAATAAAATAACATTTTTAATCCATTTCATTCCATATCATTTCGCTCTATTATATTCCAATCCATTCCATTTCATTATCTACTACCAATTCAACCATAGATCTCAAATACCTTTGTATTGGTTATGCTTAGACAATGACTCACGGTCACCGACTCACCTACCGTATTTTAATGAATTTATCTGTTGATAAAAAAAAGAAAAATGAGCTTAACATTAACTTATTACAATGCATCGTCATATACTCCTATACCCAGTTGACACTCTAATATTGGCATATTCTGATTTAAGATACTGCCTGACCTGTGAAGGGGGTTTGGTGCTTCCAAGTTCCAACGAAGTGCATGCACATGCCATGCCTTTAATTACTCCACAAGCTGCTTTTAGGCCAAGCTTCAACCCGTAGATTGTTGACTTATAAAATCCATCTTACCTCTTAGGTTTGACTTTAATTTGATTATATTTGTAAATTGTAACCACGGCTAAGCAGCAAGTAAATCGCAACCTCGATTAAAACAAAACCTTTTCAGCTCCGAAAGCAAAGGTTGGTATATATACAAAACAACACTTCAATTCGGTTTATATATAATTCTCTACGACCCCTTCTTAAAAATGCATAGGTCTTCCAGTATCTCAAGAGCTTCCGGTGAGTTCTTGGTTGACATTTCAGCCACAGCCTTAGCTTTCCCATCTTTTAACATGGCAGATTCACATGGCTTGCCAATACATCACTCTGTATCCGATGTTACCAAGAAGGAAATGACACTCCATGGTAAGCCACCTGCACAGAAAGCCATTCATCTCATACCTCTTGTACTCATCTTTTGTGGTTTAATTCTTTGGATTTTCTCTCATCAGTGACGTCTACTGAAAGGGGGAAAAGAGGGAATTATGAACCGTTCAATTCTAGCTCTTACTTCTTAATTCTAATGTTTTCCATTGACAAAAGTGCTGTGTACGGATAAAATCATGGTCATGTATGCGATTCATATATCATTCTTATTTAAAAACTTATTGCCTTCCAAAAAAGGGATAATAAAATGTAAAAAGACGCGGAAGCTAAGATGCGGCAACTTTCTTCAATTCTTGTAAGAAAATTCATTTGTTTATTTATGGTTCTGTCTCAATATTTTGTCTTACACTTAATTTTAGCACTCTTAAAATCATTTGATATGTATGATTCTAGTAATCCCAAATGCACCCTGTTTAGCAACCCAACCTAGTGATAGTTCCATTAAAACTCTCATGACAACACCTTTTTACTCTCAAACTTATTTTGTTAATGGAGTTTTGGATAGAATTAGAGGTGTTAATTGATTGGATTGATTTTGAAGGAAAAAATAATAATAATAAGAAACTGATCTAGTCCTGTAGATTTTTTTGTTATTTTATTACCTACTGGATTTAATTACAAGTTTAAATCTGATTCTATTAAATCTAACCTTAAGTAGTTTATATTTGACCGATTTTTTTTTGTTTAGATAAAATACGATAAATAAATTTTATTATTTATTTCATACATTTTTTCATTAAATCTTATTTTTTAGTATAAAACATATTTTATTGTAATAAAGACAAAGCATGAGACATATGAGAACAATTTCAAGTTAATAAAAATTAATAACTTTATAAATACATTAAAATATTTATATATAATTTTGAGAATAAAACTATATAGAAAGCAAACAAGTGTTGTAATATCATAAGTATATATATTTACACAAGTGTGAATAATTTGTTAATTGCATAAATAAATAAATTCATACACATTTATATAAATTCAGATTGGATTTAATTATATTGACTTTTAAAATTGGATCAAAATTGGATCCAATCCTAATAAAGATCTTTTTTTTTTCTCATTTTTCTGTTTGTTTATTTTTTTAGTTTAGTTTTATGGTTTACATTAAGTTAAATAACTTTATGAATATCCCTAGATAGTAAAAACAAATTGAGAATTTAAAGTTTGAGGAATTAAATGATAAAATTTATCATTGAGAATTAGTTCAGCAAGGAGATAAAAATAAAAGCGAAAATTTTAGTAATAATTTTGATTAGTAAATTTGTATTAAAAATGGATACTTAAATATTTTAACTTCATTGTAAAATGATGGCATTTGAAAGTAGACTTTTTTAGAACAAATTTTAGGTGTTGTTTTACAGGTATTTTTTGGTGTTCATTTTTAACTAAAAGATACAATATATATAATAATCATTACATGTGTTATATTTTGATTAACGAACTGTTACACTTGTATTTTTGTTGGCAAATAAATCAAAATATATTTATAACACTATACTTTAGTGCTGTCTTCTATCTTTTTTATTAGTGGTGTGTTTGAAACCTGAATGCGCTAGGTTAGTTTTTATGCCAATTAAGAATGTCCAACTCGCAAATCAAGTGACTGGTTTTAGAACCAACCAAATCTACAAGCTTAAACTAACTAATCATTTATGAGTTGAGTTAAATGGAATTGTTCAAGTAGTTCAGTGGACCAAACCCTCAATGTAACATGCGCATTTGGTTAAGATTCCGATGTGCACTACGATTGTAAAACTAAAACATCGTTTTGGTCCACTGCCCTCACACTAACCCTCTGTTTGGCAGGGGTGAAATAGTGTGGAAATAGGGGTGGGAGGAAAGAAATAAGAGAGGTGAAAAAAAAGTACGTATGTTTAGTAGTATAGAAATGAAGAGAAAGAGAAAAAAAAACATGTGGGCTCTGGCACTTGTTTATTTCCACACAAAAAAGAGTAGAAATAATGTAGAAATAGAGAGGGGTGTATGAAGACAAAAATGCCCTCAAAAGTAGTGTTTCATGTGCATGATAGTTGACTATTTGGGCATGGTAGTCGACTATTGACACTGCAACACCCATCGTGTAGAGAAAATTATACTCTGTTCTTGCATGATAGTCAACTATTTGGTCATGATAGTCAACTATTATCACTTGCAGCAAATAATTCTCGCAATAGTAGACTATTCGAAATAGATAGTAGACTATTTTGAGCCTCATTTCACCATTGTTCAACCACGATAGTCTACTATTATTTTCAGATAGTCTACTATTGTACTTTTATTTGGTCCAGACCAACATGATGTACATAAGGGCAAAAAGAGAAATACAATATTAATCTAATTTCTTTCCTCTCTTTCCACTCAAACCAAACAACCATACAATATTATTTCTACTCTATTTTACCCCTACTTCTATACAACCAAATAACTTATATTTTCACTCTATTCTTATCTATTCTCTCTTATATATTTCTCTCTAACATATTTCTCTTCACTCTATTTCTTTCCATGCTGCCAAACAGAGAGTAAGATGGAGCTTTGCTCAAGGCTTGGTTGTGTTTAACACTTAAAAAAAAAAAACCCTTTATTTTTATACTGTAATTTTGTACACATGCTCTTGTAATATTTAATTTATGGGTAACATGGAATTGATAATGTAGTTTATTATTTGGGATTTTGTTATTTTTTTAATTGTTAAATGACCTGTATTGATTTTTTTTTAAATTGAAATAAACTTCAATAATTTTTTTTGCAATTATAAATTTAAAATACCATTAAAATTAAATTCTAATTCATTTATGATGTGATTTTAATGTATAAATAGTTATTTTTTATTTGTGAATAATGAAAAAAAATACCAATATTCTCTTAAAATTTAAGATACTGAATCAATCACTGTAATTTTAAATCACAAATAATTGAATGATAATGTAAAGATTAAACATGGGTGAAAATCAAATCCATGATCTTCATATTTGTTGTCCTTATAAGATAATAATGAGATTTTCTTGTCCCTTTTGCAATGGAAACTGGATGGAAAAGAATAAGGCTACATTTGGTATAAAAGAAATAGAGGGGGAGAGGAAGAAAGAGAGTGGAAGTGAGAGAAAGTGGATTATTTGGTAGAGTAAAAGTGTGATTTTTTTTATAAAAAATACGTGGGACTCCTAGCAAAAAATTTTGTCACAATTTTGCAAAGAATTGCGCAGAAATGGAGTCGCTGTCTGCACATTCATCTCCTGCTTTTCTGGGAAAGCAAGTAAATAGATTTACTTGCTCAAGTAAATCGATTTACATACTTCATTATATTATTATTATTATTATAATAAAATAAAAAATAAAATAATATTATTAATGATAAAAATAATATTAATAATAAAAATAAATAATAATAATTAAAATAAAAATTAATTTTTTCTCTATTTCTCTTCAATCAAATAACCGTAACTTTTTCTCTATTTTTCATCTATTTTCTTCAACCAAACAATCTTAACTTCTATTTTATTTTTCACATATTTTTCTTCTCTTCTTTTCTTACCTCTTCCTTTCTTTTTCCTCTATTTCTTTCCTCTTTACTAAACACACCCTAAAGAGGCTTGACAATTTTAGGTCTAGAATTTGAGCCAGGGGATGAGATTGAAAAGCAGAGAATGCCATTCTCTTGAAACGGACAAGCCAGATAACAAACAATTTGTTCCCTAACCGAATTTGTGACGGTCACTTTTGTCTGAATTAGGCATCCAGTTACAGCTATGTTCCACCAATTTATGGGCTTCTTGCTTTTCCGTATTATTACGCTCGCCAAAGCAATTTTGTCAAATACGAAATCACTTTTAAACTTAGTTTTTCCTTATATATAGGCTGCAAGTAATATAATGAAATTTAAGATCTTCAAAGTGAAGATAATTTGATGATTTAATCACGATATCAAGTGACTGGGGAAAATTTTGATTTAATGGCTTGATTTGATGATTTACTGTTAAGATTTTCACTTTACTAGAACAATTAAAAATCATTAAAAATATAATGTTCATGGGAAAATTGTGATCACTTTGCATTCCAACACATTACCACGAAGGCATCCCACACGTGTTCGTAACTTCGAATAAAACGACTTTCCAAACTTATCCGAAATTAAAAGATTAAAATACAACATAAAATAATTTGTACGATATGAGATTAAAAATCACACGTGTTCCCGTTGTGTTCATGGTTTTCGTGTGTTGCGTTCGGGAGGTATTTGAGTGTTGCTGTGGTTTTTGCTCATTTATAAGTAATGTATGCATCCTCTCATACCATGATTGTTATGAGTATTCCGAAAATTATTGTTATGGATACTCTTTCTTTTTCTTTTATGAAAATTGTTTTTGTGCGACCTAATTTCTTAATTTTTTTTTTAAATTTATAATAGCCTTCCTCTTCTTTGTTAATGACTCCAAGCCCCACCACTAGGGATGTCAATGGGGCAGGGCGGGCACGGGTAGTAGCTACCTGCTACCCGCCCCGCTGGATAAAATCCATACCTGTGCCCGCCCCATACCAGCACGGCTATCGTTAAGTGATACTCGCAGATATTTCTAATAACCGCTAGTATCCGTGGATATCCGCGGGTATTTTCTAAAATAAAAAAATAAAAAATTTATTTTGTGTGGACAATCATAAAGTGTTACAAATATCACTTTGAATTTATAAATTTAAATTTATAAATTAAAGAGTTATTGTTTAAAATAATCACTTTGAACATAAATTTTAATTATTCTAACAATTTTTCTAAAAAAATATAGTTTAAATGCTTACAAATTTATGTTTCTTTTCTCTTGTAATATAATTATATAAGATTTCTCCCATAATGAACAATCGTTTTGAAAATTTTGAATAAATTTATGTAATTTTATCTATATTAATATATAAAGATATTTAAATAAATATATAATTGCAGGTGACAGGTATTTGCGGGTACGGGTACTATGATGCCTGTACCCGTCCTATTAATAAACGGGTAACGGATATACCCGTTTAGAATATTCACGGATACCCATTTAAAATACTCATTTTCTACTTGTGACGGGTTTTATCCGCAGATATCCACGAGTGCGGATTTTTTTGCCATCCCTACCCACCACAGTTGGAATACAAAATAGAACAACAACAAAAGGAGCATTTACAAGAAGGTAGGATCCCTCTTCTCAACTATAGATATTAGCAAATATCAAGTTAAGCTACACGTATTTTTACTGTGTAAACATTGAGTTAAGCTGTATATTTTTTATTGTGTGGATGTTACAAACTATTTTAGGTTTTCACAATCACATCTATTTATGATCACATGTCCATATGTCTCTTATATTTTTAGTTTTTAACTCGCTATCAGAAGGATAAAATTGAGAAAAACTAGATTTCTAAAGAAATGTAATATTTAATTTAATCAACCTCTTGTTTGTCTTTAAACTTCCAATATCGCTAAATATCTAATTCGTTTAATATTTTGGAAATTTTGATGTCCACTTTTCTAAATGCAATAATCAATTTGATGTTCAAATAATGAACCAAGAAACTTGCTTAATACTGTCATAAATATATGGAGAAGTTATCTGGTCTTTTCTTTTTGTAGCTCATAGAAAAGGAGCTTCTAATATTAAAGAATTTGAATTGTGATGTGTGTTCCTAATTGTTAACGAGCACACATGGTATTCTTGACAATAATGTCTTAGTAGTAGTTATAATTATAGGCACACTGACTTAGATCATGTGAGATATGATTTGACAATGATGATAGCACTTGAAGAAAAGTTATAAAGACATGAGTTTTGATGAAGACTTTACCCGTGTTGTAAGGAGTTATGTCTTTAAAGTTTTAGTTTGTGCTTATATATGTTGTGTCTTGATTAGTTTTCTTTGACTTATCTTGTTCTAATGAGAGGTTTAGATCACGAGTCATATTAAAATTGATTAAAAATCTTATGAAATGGTTTTTGACATTAAAATAAATTAAGTGCGTAATTGTTTTGGTAATTCAATTTGATTCTAGCATTAATTGGCGTTAAATGGTATTTAAAATGGTTATTAGAGTTATAAACATGTTTATAATGAAAATAATTAGTTTCAAAGGCTTGGTTTATGAAAAACTTTGTGTTTTGATTCTGTTGTAATAGATTACGAGTTAGATGTAATAGATTAAATTGTTCTTATTTTGTTTCTAGGATCTTTGAACAATGTAATTGATTACACAATTCCGTAATAGATTACAAAGAAAAAGGGAAAGTTTTGAGAAAGTATGTTCTTTTTGGAATATTCAATTATCAGAGGTATGTAATCAATTACATGGTTCTTCAAAACAAACCCATGATATCTTATGAACAATGGGCAGTAATCGATTATATTAGTATCAAAAACCAAAAAAAAAAAAAAAACATAATAACTAACTGGTTCTTGATAGCTACAAAGTCAATATGATATATAAGTGATTTTCTTGTGTTGGCTTCACATAGAATACATAAGAAAGTGAGAGAAAAACTTGTTCTTACATCATTACAATTGTTTTTGAAATATTTCATGGCCCGTTAGAATTGGATTTCTTATTGGTCAAGAAAAGTTATAAGAAAGCATTATGATCTTCAATATGTGTACAAGTCACGGACAAGTGATTTTATTTTTTGTTTTTGTGTTGATTTTTGTTGAGAAGGGGGTATCGTTAAATGGTTGGTTGTTGGTGAGGCATCCTACAAGTTTTTTTTTCTAACTCTTGGTGGGGTATCCAAAGGTGAGCTTATAAAAAGGTCAAGAAAAGGTTTGCTTGGCATATTTCTTGTAAAGATTTTGAAAGAGACAGTGAAAAATCTCAGTTGTGAATTGAGGAGTAGATGTAGGTCATAGTGGTAGTGACTGAATCAGTATAAAAAGCTTGGTGCATAATCTTGCTAACCTTAAACTCTTTAATATTCTATTTTCTTAAATATTTTGCATTAACCATTATGTCATTGGTTCATTTTAGGGTCATATATATATTATTGTGCTTTACATATCATTCTCTTTATATTTTTAACAATCAAAATCAACTAAAACTCTGATTGAAACAAATTTTTGGAGGGATTAAACAAAATTTTGATAATGTTTTTACAACACAATGTAGTCTCATCTTGGATTGTAGAGGTGGCAAAACAAACTGCTTGACTCGGTGGGCCAAGGGGTGGGAAGTGGCTCGACCTAGATTTCTTATAAGCCACTTTTTCATTAGCCTAGCTTGGTCCATTGGCTCATCAGGTCTGGCCAAAGCGGCCTGTTCTTTTTTATTTTTTTTGCTTAAATTTATTTTATTTTTATAAAGAAAAAAATAATATCAAGCAAAATAGGTCTAGTAGTTTTCAGGCCCGCATTTTTAGGCCTAGCCTAGCCCACTAATTCTGTCGGGTTGGGACAAATTGGCCCAGTTCTTTTTGGGCCTCAAACTTAGGAGCTGACCTGGCCCACCATTTTGCAACCTTTATTGGATTGTTCCATCATTTGTCTAACATATCACAATATTATCAATTTGTTATTCTATTAATCTTAAGATTGAATAGTTGTTCTTATCTTATTGTACAACTATATGTTGTTTATTTGTTACCATTTTTTATCTGTTTGTATTTATCTTAATAGTTGTACGTGTACAAATACACATGCCCAATTGTATCTTTGATCAATAATATAAGTAAGTATTCAATTCTTCTATAATAACTATATTTAATTATTTTTAACACGAGAAGGTTACATTGAAATATTTTAATGCTTTTGTGCAATTTTTAATCAATTTTTTAGTTACTCATCGCAGTGGTTATGGTGCAGTCATTACTCATTCCCAAATGACTGGTTTGGGTTCTTATATAGTAGAGGTAATTGTCATAATTAAGCATCATGTAATTATTGTTATTGAAGGTTTCACTCCAATAGAGCTAAGTTTCACAATACTTAACCAAAAAAATTCTATTTTTGAAAATTAATTCTTCCATCATTTTTTCTTAACATGGAAGATGCACATTGTCACGATGAGATTTATAAGAAATTCACCCAATTAGTGGATGGTGTGTTACTAAACTAATTTTCAAAAGAAGTTTGTTATTAAGATATTAAGAGGGATTAAACTAATATGCCAAGAATTTTTTATGTGGTTATAGATTAATCTTTGGTTTATTATGGGGTTTGATTAGTCATATTTCAAAATTGAGCTATCCTCCTGTGTTTGACCAAAATGTCTGTAATTTAAATTAAATTCAATTGTTTTAATTTATTGTCAAATAAGGTATACAATTTTGGTTGTAAGAGATTTTTGCTTTCAACCATTTTAATTAAAAAGTCCACCCTATGGGGTTTATTAGTGTACTGATTTACTAACAGGTCATTAGGCAAATAACAAATGATAGCTATAACGTGTATTATGATATTGTTTTTGCATTTATCACCATTTAATTGATAATTAATTGATGGAATTATGTGAAGAGTTTGGATCATGTTGAATGGGGGATTGCAATAAAGTTAGGTCTGTGAAATGTGATGCTCATTAACACGAATTCCTTGAATACTAAACAATGAATGGAAATTTTGTACTGATAAGCTTTTGTAGGAATAACAAAATAATAAACTTAAAAACTTGACTAAATGATCTTTTGGAAAATTCGAGAGGTATGCTTATCTAATGAACACAATATATGGCTATGAAGAATGAGTAGCGGTATCAAACGAGTCAACTCAACCCACCGAAAAATGAGTTGGGTTGGGTTGAAGCCGTTTTTATATTGGGTTGAAAATCGCAACCCAACCAACTCATTAAAAAAAATTATAAGATTTTAATAATTTTATTTGTCTTAAATTTTTTCTAATTTTTTTATCAAATATAATTAAAAAAAAAGAAAAAATGTTATAAACATTTAATTTAGTCTAGGAGCTATAAAATTTGCCTTCTTTGAGACTTTACATATTTAAAGGAAGAGAAGCTATAAACCCAATCACTCATCCACTTTGAAGAGTGAACTTTAATTTAGTCCATGAGCTATAATACAATCTCTCTAATTGTATGAAAATCCTAAGATAATACAACGGAAAAAAAAAAAAAAAAACCAATGGGCCAACCCAACCTAACTCGCCATTTAGCCAATCAAGTTGGCTAGTTAAGCAGGTTGGAGGGTTGAAATTCTCAACGCAACCCAACTAGTTTGATTGGGTTATATGGATTGGCCCATCGGGCCTAACCTATTTTGACATTCCTAAGAATGAGTGACATATATTTGTATATGGGCAGGGAATACGTAGGGCAAAATATGTGAGACATGCAAAAATTGTATATTTATCACAAGTGGGAATGATTTTAATTTAGTTTTACATGTAGACGTTACTCCAACAAAAAGGTTGTTTAATGAATGTAACGACCCACTGTTGCTACATGTCACCGATTTAACAATCACTATGGAAAAGATTCAATTTTAAAATTTTGAAATCTCTTATTAATTTATTTAATGAAAACGTGTGTAAATTTTTCGTGTTTTATTTTTCAATTTCTAAAACGAAAACATCTAAAAGTTTCAACACATAAGCATATAATATACTGGATAATACGCATAAGTAGCACAACAACGGAAATACAATACAGTGCCTCATGGCACTACAATCTCATAAGTAGAAGATTTAAGTATCTCAAAATAAAGCATATATGGCCATCAAGTACAACTCAAAAGAGATAATACATCAAACGGGGGAGCGAGGAAGTCTACTATATGACATCTACTCCTTAGCTGGCTACAACTACATCCTACTCCTATCAAGGACAGTGAGGAGAGGTGGAAGAAGCATCCTCATCAGTCTCTTTGGCCTTGTCAGAAACTTATCTGTGGACGTTGCCCTCCATGGAACAAGTGGCTATACTCAGATGCACGTCCAACAACCCTAGAAGGGCGTAATGGGGTATGCCAATCCTCTCCAAGAAATTCACGAAAGTCCACTGTCACAGAAACAGAAACGGAAGAAACCATAACACCTATTGGAACATAACGGATAACCAACACTCCACTAAAACGTGCCTCCTGGGCCTCCTAGCCAATCACACAGCCACCACCTCGGCCTCTCACAATTGGCACGAGCTCGATGCTAAAAGGTCCCATTCGGCATCGACTAGCCATCTACTCCCGTGAGCGAAACACCACGATCATCGTAGTCAAACACAAACACGCAAGGGTAAGCTTATAAACAAATAATTAATCATAATATACCACGACGTTCCATACATCTCTGGGAAGACAATTAACAAACATACACAGCAATTTACATGATGACTATAATAAATGTACATATAGTCCCAAGTCGATATGATATGGTTGTGCAATGCATGCAGACACGACTCCATGGAGATTTCTAACAACTTTGAGCGATCATCCAGACGTATCCCTTAACGTGGTACACCAACAACACCACCCTGCAGGGCAAGAAGGCGGCACGTGCCTAAACCAACTGGGGGATTACTGGTACTGATCTTGGATCGACTGCAGCTTCATCAGGATATGCGTATATGGGTAGTCGCCACCACAACTCGGGTTTGCAATGATCCTGGTCACTTGTGGAATCGCGCATGTGTATATCCTCAAGGATACTCTAGGTACCTCCACTAGCCATCCCAACGCTTTATCAAGTGTTCCTGAATGACTCATGCATAAATGTATGTCAACAAAATAATATTTTATCCAAGTCAGGATCTAACAACGTTCCTGCTTAGATTCTCTTTTCTGTGGATTAGACATATCAACAATATGTCTGCCACCTTTACAGGCCAAGCTTTTCCATGAGATACTAAGCATAACCATCACCTTGTTGTCAAGGTCTTATGTGACAAAATCCCTTAGGATTTTCCAACAATTATTTTTCTTAGTATTTCCGATGTTCACCAAATGCGTCAAATAATTTACGTCATTATAGTTTTATGACAATTATTAAATCTTATCTTAATCATCAAGGGTATTAAATATTAAATTTATTTTAATTGTTTACGCCACCTAAGGATTTAAAATTTTATGATACCTCTTCATTCCATTCTATTGGTCCTAATATTTTTTTCTTTTAATTAGTTAATAAATTATTATTATTATTATAAAACCAACACTATATGTTTACGTTTTCTCAAAAAAATAAACATATATAACTATAAACAAAAGCTTAAGTATATATATATATATATATATATATATATATATATATATATATATATATATATATATATATATATATATATATATATATATATATATATATATATATATATATATATATATATATATTTGTTTTCCCCTGAAAGGCATATTAAAATCCCAACAAAAAAAAAAAATCTATTTCTTAACAGATTTTTGACTTCGATGAGTGACACTAGATACATATATATCTATATTGTATAATGTTATCTTCTTTACGTGTATATCCCCTAAAATCTCAAAAGCACATTTAGACATCTGCAGCTTATCCCTCAACAGATTTTTATCTATTTATTTATTATTCTTGCCTAAAAAAGTAACGTTCTCACACTTATATATATATATTAGGATTTTAGTTCATCAAAATTTACCATTTAAGATATTTAGGTGTTGTAAATAAGTAAAATTTTAATAGGTAAAACAACATATAACTCAGTTAATCAGTCCCAAATTTTTGCATGGTGCACAGTCTCAAGAATCAAATAAATAAATCTACTTACACATGCACACTTCTATTTATATTAACAATCATTTCCTCACATCTAACTCAACAAATCACATAATATTTACATTATTTTGCACACAATACAGCAGCCAACATATTTCATGCATATCATACTTCTATAATTATAACAGAAAAAAAAAAATCAAGACAAGGAGAACTTGTTAGAATATGAATAACCTTTTTACAACATTTTCCATCTTAGTAAATATTTCAAGTCTATCATATTTATGCTAGAATATGAAAAATAAAATGGAGGCGAAGAAGAGTATAAGCTCCCTTACTTGATAAAGATCAATAGGAGTAGATGAACTTAAAAATGGTGGAGGAGAATCTGCTCCAGCAGAAGAGTAAAAGAATTTTGCTCCTACGTTGCCTTAGTTGAAGATGCTCCAGGGTCTATAAAGGCTTTAACGTGCAACTTTCTCGCAGGGAGGTTTAAAATCTAACGTATAGTTCAATGGCATCTTTAGTTACAATATACATGGGTATATAAAATAAGTTGGACGTTGGGTAAAAAGCGGTCTAATATTTTATGGGTTTTCTGGAAAGAGAGAATCAAATAGCTAGTGAATAATAAAGGGTATGCAGTAGTCAAGCAAGCAACCCACATTTTTAGAAATTTGACATTTGAAAATTCTTACTAAAATAGGTTAAGGTAATTTACTAAAAAAGGGAGATAAGATTTAACCAAAATTGGTAAATTAAAAATTAATTTACCTTGAAATAGGTGCTAATTATCCTGAAAAAATGTATTAATGACACATTAGGATTGGTTCATGATAAATTCCTAACTACTTGTTCAGTTACACAATATAATTTTACACTGATAGTATACAATTAAATTCTAGTTTAATTAGAACTTCATCGAAAATTATCACATAAAATCATACAAAGTGTTTTAATTAAATTTTCTCAATAAAACTAAATTTAAATTTTTTCTTGTAATAATTTCAATCACTTTTTAAAATACAAGTAAAAAAAAATGTAGTGTTACAATGAAAGTATTAATCATATAGTTTCAGTTAGGGTTGCACAAGGAATTGCTATCAAACCTAACATATTCAGAAAAATTGCTTTTGAGTATATTTGAGTGGGTTTTTGGGTAAAGTGAGTCAAGTTTTTGATTTCAAATGAATTGTGTTGAGTGGTTCGATTTTGGATTTGTAAACCCACTGAAAACCGAACCTGACCGAATATGACACAATTAGTGAGGCCTATAATGCCACACCTAAACTTCATTTAGAAGCCTCACTCAAAATTCAATTTTGTGTAACCTTAGCTTCACTATTTTCTCTGTAACCTTAGTCCCTAGCTTGCAGCATCTTTGATCCCTCACCTTTTCTCTCATTTCTCTTATTCTCTTAGTCGTTTTGTTACTCGACTCTTTCTCTTCTTCTTGTCCTAACTTCGTTTTTGTTTCTTTCTTTTTCTTTTTTTCTATCTTCTTGACCATCACACCATCTTTGTGACCATAGTTGTGGGTAGTGGCTGACACCAAGGGTTACACTTAAAGGTAAGAAATTTGTTTGTGGTTTTTTTTTCCTATTTTAGGGTTTCTATTTTTTAAAACTTTTGAATTTTGGACTAGCAAGGTTTCTTCTGGTTTGTTTAAGAACATTGAAATTTGAATCTAAAATTTGTTCTTTGTTCTTTATTGTGGTCATGTTGGGCAAGGACTCTAAAATTTGAATCTCACTCTAACAAACTGAGGTAAGTGTTTTCTTTAACATAACCTTTTATTCATATTCAACTCATATTGTTCTTTTGTTCATGTATACACATTCTTCATAGATGTTGCCATTTATAACCATACTAGAGGAAGCTTGACAGAGAATGAGTCCTGAATTGGCATCAATGGGGGGTGGTGCACCCTTTCCAACTTTAGGTTAGTTGGTTAACTAGACTCACATATAACTTGGCTATTTTATATACATATATGCATTGGTTCCCTAACCTCACATTTATGTTTCTCTGTTTTGTTATAAATGTTGTGTGTTATGCTCTCTTTATTGACTTTTCTCTGTTCTTTGATATTAGCTCATGTGATATGCGTGTATCAATGTTATGTCATGCCATGATGTTTGTGACTATTTTTATGGCCTATTTAATTGCTAGCTAGAAATATTTCATCATAATATGATTTCCTTGTGTATAGTGATCCTAGAATATTTTTGTGGTCCAACTCTTGCTACATTTGTGAAAAAGAATCATAATAATAATTGAAGTTCATTTTTTTTTTTGCAGATGTTGCACTTACCAAGGCAGTCCCAATTTCATTGTTGGCTTTGGAACATTTTTTGTTTCTTATCCCACGATGAACATCTTCATGGAGAAGTAGCAAATTAATTTTCAAAAGTAACACAAAAGCTTCAACTATCCTTTGGCTCCAAAAGACAGAAACAAATTGCTCGGCTCTAAACAACTTAATTCCTTAAAGTTTCTTAAAATAATATTATCACTGAGCAATGCGTCCATTAGATTAACTATTGTTTAGGAATTTGATTCATGACCAATATGATAAATGAGAATTCTAAGACCTGGGTCAGGACTATGATTAATGTCTTGTTTGTTTTAGGAATTTATCTAATATAGAGTGTCATCCACTTTAAAAAAACTACTTGCATTGATGAATAAGGTACACTAAAAATCCGAATATAGTTCTTACTTATCCTATTTGTATTGTCTTGGATTTCGCCTAACTCTTCTTGTTCTTTTAAAATACAAAAACAATTAAATTGATCAGGAATAGTTAAGTTTGTTATTATTGTTATATCTCCAAAACAATGTCTCATGATTTAGGTACAACGAAAAGGAGTGGGAGGAGAAAGAATTGGTTGTCCACAAGTAATCTTTGGAGAAAGATATGATGAGATCTTTGGAAGGTATCTATATTTCCACAAGGCACCCAACAAAGAAGAGTTCCACTAAGAAACATGCCAAAAGGTCATAGAGTTATCAAGCTTCTTGTCAGAACAATATCAGTGGTTGGACTATTGAAGTAAAAGGTTTAATAAATTATTTCTATTTGTTCTCTTTAATGTAGATTAAAGCACTCCACAAAGCCTTTATCAGAGTTGCAATGGACATTAATCCTGAGTATAAAATGGTATAGGTGCAGAATCTTGCAATGCACCATCACTTAAAAAATGTTGCATTTTATTAAGTGGTTGCACCATACTAGTTGCATAAAACAAGTGATCAACCACATATTTGCTACCTTCTTTATATTGAAATTGAGGATATTCTCATCTTGTTGAACTTTCTCTTTTTAATTTTGATATATATTTTTCCTTTATGTTTGATTAAAAAACAACACAAACTAGATATTGAATGTTTGGTGTGTTAGTGTGATTTGCAAAAGAAATGAAGATTTCTATAAAATGATAATGTATTTAGGACAAGCAATAGAAGATTATCTAATCTTAAATTTTAGTGGATTAAGGTAAAGATACTATTTAAATTGAATAAAATGTATATACAACTTGTTAGTTTAGAAGAACCTTTCCAATGTAGTTATTTTCTTCATAATTTCTTATTCAAATTAACAATATCCTCCAAAAACTTATTCATTTCAATTATCAAACATATCTTATGTGTTTTGTTGCTTTTGCAAGAGTTATGCATTGCAGCTTCTCTAGGTGTATATCCTATAGGGGAAAGTATAGTTACAACAAAATTGCATAAATAATGGTAGATCATCGAACAACTAAAAATTTTAAATTGTTGTTAAATTGTATTTTCACTATGATCATTGAAGCAAAATTTTAAAATTGTCAAAGCAATTGTAATGTAGTTGTTTTACAATTTTGTATTTTTGGTTATAGCTTGTTACAATTAAAGTTTGAAGCAATCCAATGCAAGAATAAATGTCATGTGCATTTAGCTTAAAAAAATAAGTAGAAAAAAAGTTATTTTGGGCTTATTATAATTAAAATTATAATTGACCCAATGCGAAAATAAAGGTCCAATTCAACAACTATGATTCATTTAGTTTTGATAAATTTATATGTACAAAAAGAGGAAAAAAATTGGTTCTAAAATTTTTGAGGTCCAAAAAATAGTAATGGCCTAAATTTAGGCCAAAACCATCTCAACCCACTCGTTCAACATGTGACCCACTCAACCCAATGAATAGTGTAGTTGGAAATAGGCTTGGAATTAATTGATGTTTGGTTAGGATTGGGTTTTTGGGGCGCAAATCGACCAAATCCAACCAATGCTCAATCTTAGATATAATTTGATGACTTTCATATACAAACCTCTTTCACTACAGAGCTAAAATGTGTGAAGATAGAAAAATAATGTTGAATTTTAATATATTGATTAATGATTTTTAACATTAGTTTATTATTAGAAAATTTTCTTACTTTTATTGTTATCATACAATAGCACTAGTATTAATGCATTAAGATGTCTTGTATGTGATTTTTATTTATAATATAAGAATTATTTACACACACACACATCATTATTATATGCAAAGATTATATATAAAATAAAATAGTTATACATTTCACAAGCTACTCATTAGTTTGACAAAAATCATAATGAACAATTAATTTAAAATTTAGTAAAATTGATTTTTTATTATTTAAAATTTATCTTTAAAAAATAGTTAAGAACCTTCCTTCAATATCTCACTAATACTATCCCTTACCGAACATGCTAATCTTATTAATGACTTTTTAATAGTTTCTTCTCAACTTCCTTAAGCTTAGGGTAAAACCTTCCCTTACTCTCTTTTTTAGCAATTCTTTCTACTTTAGTACTCTAGGTCAAGAACATTTGAGCGAGACATGTTTTTAACATAGCAGGTGCCAAGGGGAAAGCATGACTGAAATTTATATAGTAGTTGTAGGGGTGAAGTGGACGAGAAGCAAGAATGGATTAGTTCATGATTGAAAAGATGAACGGAGGAAGAAGAGATAAACATTAATCAAAGATTATCCTTCAAAAACTATACGAAGTTTCATTATCTTTCATGAATTGCTAGAAGCAGTTTTAGGAAAGAACCTTGAGAGACAATGGAGGATTACACAATGGTTTACTAGTGATTTTTCTAAGAAATAGTGGTAAAAAAGATAGGTGGAGATGCTAGAAGTAGTGGAAGTTACTAGGAGTGTTCATGACCTGTCACATACTACCAACCCATCCCAGCTGACGGACTTTTGATGAGTTAGAACTTAAGAAATTAGAACTGATGCATTTTGAGAACAGATTCAGGTTATACTACGGGTCATTCTAACGCGGTCTAATGTTATACATTCTTTTAAAAAGTATAATTTTTTTAACAATTATATATTAATAATACAACTTATTGAGTTAATAAATAATATTTTGTCTAATATAATATTATATTAATATTAATATCTTTTATCTTTAAATATATGTTATAAAATATATCTTAATTATAGTTGTATACTTCTTTAATTATACGATTTAACTATTTATAATGTTAAGATTAATATATTATGTCAACAAATCGGCTTACCCAGTCTTGTTCCAAATGTTTTCGGCTCTTGATTGGGTTGGGTTCAAGTTCACAAAATTAACCCTATCAAAATTTTGGGGGGATAGGGACACAGGTAAACCCTTCCCAACCCGACCCACGAACACCCATAAGAGTTAAGCTATAAACGATATTGAGAGGGAAAATAATCAGTGGACACTATAACACTACATATAACACATACATAGAAAAAGAGAGAGAAAAGAGAGAAGTGTATGTATGATAAGTTATATGATGTAATGAGAAGGTAGAGATAGAGAGAAACAATAGGTGTTTGTGGAATGTATTATATATAAAAGTGTTTATATATCATCACTATATTGAGAGAAATGCATGAAGCAATTAAGGAAGGTGAAGCTAGAGGTGAGGCAAACTTTTACAACTAACAAAATGTTTTTCTTTTCATTTTAAAAATTAAACTAAAATATTTTAAAATTAAGTTAATAGCTAATTTAATTCTATTTTAATTGAACAAAGCACATTTAGGCTATGTCTGGATGATAGTTACAAAAGTACTTTTGTGAATTCCAATGCACAAAAACAAATTCTAATACAAAAATAAAGAAGGAAAAACTTGTTGCTTTGAGAACAAAAGTATTTTTGAGCTCTCCAAACTTTAATCTAAACATGCACTTACTCTTATATTATAAATTAAAATATACATCCTTAATATTCTTTCTTCTTTTATTTGTAGGTGCATTTCACACATTATTCCTCGTAATTGACTTATATACTTGATTTTCCTACCATTTCATCTTTTTCAATCTATCATCTTTTATATCTAAATCTAAATTAAATTTCAATAATTTAAAAAAATAGTTAAAAATAACTTTATATTGTAATCTAAATTGTTCATTGTAAATCTAAAATATAATTTATATATTTAAAGATGTTTATTTATCATAAATTTTAATTATAATATAATTTATATATTAAAAACATTTATTTATTATAAATTTTATGTTAAATAAAATTTAATATATACCAATCCCTAATTAATAATTCCATTCAATAATTGTAACATGTATAATATGATAAAAGGTTTTTGATTACCTGAATTTGCTGAAGAGATTTGATCCATTGAGTGAGGAGAAAAACTATTCATATTCCACTGTGTCCAAATCTTCTGTGATGTCTCAATGGGGCAACAACATTATAGAGTGGGAATAAATGGGCATCTCCTTGTGTTAAAATTGATATGAGCTTTCCTACCTATCATAGTAAGCCCACACATGGTGTACTGAACACCCATTCATATTAAATATAATTCATATTAATTTAATTATTAAGTTTAAGTAAATAAAATGCATGTAAAATTTTCCATTTAAAAGAAATTCCAAATTTAACAAAATTTGGAAATGGTAGTAAAAGATGAAAGATAAGACTGTATATACATATAATCATAAAATTGTACCTTATGGTTTGAGTAATACATAATAGTCAGAAAACAAAAGTACATCGAAAAGACATATACTACCTACCCATGTATACATAAAAAAATCCTATACAAGCATATTATCTACCTTATCCCTCATTCAAAAAGAAAATACTGTAGGTCTTCAGGTCCTCCCCCGTTGAGATGTTCTCTATCTTGTATTCAGCATTGCGGATCGTTAATGTTGTCTTCAATAATCACAATCAATCATACACAGAAGAAAATAATAGAGTGAGGTGTTTTGTTCTAAAATCAATTTTACATGTACGGTAGGAAATCTACCATAAAACAAAGATAAAACACAGCTGACAACACAAGGGATCCTAAGGTTCATTCTAAGTTGTATTAGACCACCCTTGACTAAGTATGGATCTATACTTCCCATTAGCGGGTAATAGTTCTCAACAGAACCTCGGAAGTGACTGGGAGTACATACACATCTCTCAACATCATCACGTGGTACAGTCCTTATTATCATTGAGGAAAATAATATTCAGGATATCCATTTATAGAGTATACTTTCAAACCAATCCTGGAATGTTGAGTAGTTGTCAGGGTTATCGAGTTTGGTCAGGCAAATATCCCAAGCTCAAGGGCGTTACCTTGGCCATTGGGACCTTTACCACTCGATGCCTACCCCTAAGACCTCCACAAGTGGGTCCCTGCCTTTCATTCCTCAGCGTACCAAACTGTAGCTTCCCTAATAGGATGCTATGCCACTGCATGTCACTCGCTTTACATTACTCACTAAGCTATCAATTTCTAACTTCTCAAGCAGAGGTTTTCCTAGTCTCATTTAATTTGAGTGCCTAGTACAATCAATATTTCTACCTTATTTTGCAGAAATTGTATAATACCAAAATTTTAACGAATAACAATTTAGTAATCATATAAAACTTTAGCAAAATAATAATATAGTAATTATAATTTAATTACTAAAATTTTGACAAAATAACAACTAAATAAATGCATTTTGATTTTCTAAATTTGAGCAAAGTAATAGCTTAGCAAATGCATTTTTATTTTTTAAAATTAAACTGAGTAATAGCTTAACAAGTAAAATTTAATAATTTAAATTTGAACAGAATAACAATTTAGTAATTATGATTTAATAATCTAAATTTGGGCAGAGTAACAACTTTGCAAAAATTAAAGTTTAACATTAAACAATAATAAAACTTAATCCTAAACGGGTTTAGGAGAAACCTTCTACTAACATGCAAAGTGATAATAATTTAGAACCAATCCCACTCCCTCATTACCTCTAAGATAGTTGATGAAGAGGATGAAATTGTTGATGCAAAGCTCTTAGAAGAGAACTTTACTAGTTGTTAGAAAACTAGTAAAATTTTAGCATAAAAACAAAGTAATATAATTTTTTTTCTAGAGAGAGAAGCTCTCTAAGAATTTGGCTAGCTTGAGAGAGGAAAGGATGAGTGAAAATCTGAAAACTTTGAGGCCTATTTATAGAAGAAGGAGGGGGTAGGTGTCCAAAGATTTACATCATCCATCATGTAAGCATTATGTCATAAATCAATTTTTCATTTATTTTTAATCCAATTTAGGGACACATATCCCAAATAGGTGGTGAATCACCTATTTTAGGGTTGGGGACGTGCTCCACCAGTTGTCCCAAGCCTCCACGTGTCAAATTTTATCTGTAGGTGAATTAATCGGTACCGATAAAAACACCTAACTTGAAAAATTAGCTTTTAATATCAAAATAATGCATTTTAATGAAAAACCGGACAAATGAATTATTTTTCATCAAAAATAAATTTATAATAATAAATTTTAATTTTTATTAATTTATTTCAATTTATATGTATTTATTTTGTATTTTTAAGCTAAAAAATTCATAGAAAATCCATTTTAATTCAATAAATACCAAAATTTTTATGAAAATTATAAAATTAAATATTTTACTCACAAATAAACTAAAATTACCATTTCCACCCTTTTTGAATGTCAAACCAGTATTGGCTGGCTTATTAGACACTTAGGGACATTTTGGTCATTTTACATAGGAATTCTAGAAAATTTCCAAAAAATTTTCAAAATTATATTTTAATATATATGACATAATTCCAAGCTCAAATTGACATTTTAATTTTAATTGAATCTTTTTCTCATGTCAGCTCTTAATATTGAGAAATAGGGACAAAATTGTCATTTTCTAATTTCTCCGAGCTTCGGCTCGAAAAATTATTAAAAATACATGATTAAATAGCTCTTGAAATTATGAGCAAAATTGTGAGAGTCAGAATTTCAAAATTCCTTTCTGATTTTTTAGAATTGTATTGTCAAATATTAAAAAAAATAGTGGAAGAATTGAAATAGGATTGTTATATTTTTACTACTTTTCTTTCAAAATAAAGTTTTTATAATGAGAGATGCTTAATATAAAATTTTCAAAATATTTTGAGGTCAAAAGTCTCTGGTTGGTTGCCACAGTCAACCTAGGGGTATTTTTGTCATTTTACAAAAATTATCTCAATAAATTCTAAAAAATTTCTAAAATTATTATTAATTGTTCTAAATACATTGATGACTTAATTTTTTTTTTAAACATACAGAATAATTTAATATATAAAAGTAGGGGTGTTACATGCATCACATCAACATTTACTAATTAGTGCTTTACAATAATAGTTTCAATAAGTTTAATATGAAAAATGCTTGTACACACTTACACACTCTTTTGAACACATCCTCTCTTATTGGTTGAAATTTCTTGAAAATTGCAAAAAATTATGGGTCTCACATCTTATTTAATTACTATTTCTCATTATTTTGTAGTTTTCAATAAATTCAACCAATAATAAAAAGTATGTTAGGAAGAGTGTGTTAGAGGATATGTTACTAGCACTCTACTTTTAATATTAGTGATACATAATTGGGACTAACAATATACTTTAATATTTGACATCAAATTAATTCAAATATTAGCCAAAATAAAGCTGACTATACTAATCCTAATTAAATTAATCCAACATTTTAATTATATACAATAAACATTTATCCCATTCAAATGAGCTAAACTATCTATTTTTATATGAAATATACATTTATAAACTAAAAACTCATAATCGCTTCTAACAAAACCTTTATGCAAGTCTTTGTCACGATATAATAACCAATTGGTTCCCATATATAGTTTGCCATCAAAGTTTGCCACTGACCATAGTTTTTGCAGTATATAAGTAACAGAAATTATAAAAAAATAAAATGGAAATATAAATTTTAACTTATTATTTTTGCTACTTTTTTTTACGAGATTTTTTTGGTACTTGAAATTTTAATTTTTAGAGCCTAAATTAATAATTAAATATAATATAAACGAATTAAATTTTAATTATATAAAATTGGATTTAAAATTGAAACTATAATTTTAATATATACACCAAATAAGACAATTAAAATTAGAATGTAATCTAGTTTCAATTTCTAAATGCTTTCAACTCCGACTCCATGTCCCTTATTCTATTTCCACTTTTTTTAGTTTTTCTTTTTTTTTTAAATTTACATATATCTTTAACGTGCACTTTATTTTTAATAGAAAAGAAGACAGCAACATATGCTACATATTAAAATTCTATTTCACATATAAAACCCGAAATTGAATATTGCCTTAGAAAGAAATGCATACCAAACGTTGTTTGTCCCAATTCCAAGGAACGCGTGCTTCGATCTAGCTAGATCAGTAATATGTTCGGCTCAATCAGCATTAATATTAATTATATATACATCTTTTGTTCTTTCCTTATAAATGTAGTCATGAAAATAAATGAATTCATAAGCTGGATTCCGGACGAAGAAATTCGCTGGAGCTGGAAATGGATTGAAACCGGGGTACAAGATAAGCAACTTCAATGGGTTTGGTTGTCTTATTTTACAAGTTGGGTGGTTGATTATGATATAGGCCAACAGCAACATAACAAGCATGGTGAACAAAGTAACCGAATTATTTGAGTAAGCAAAGGTGTTAGGTTTAAACATAATATATATATTTTTTAGTTTTTACGTGGTTGAATAATATGATACAGTCATATTAGAGAGACAAAAACACATTTTTTATTATTACATATAATTAGTGGATTATACAACTAATTATGTATAGTAAATTCTTGTTTGATAAAAATTATATCTTTCTTTTTCTAATATCATATTACTCAATACACAAGAAAATACAAATTATACAAACATACATACTTTTAAAATTGAGAAATAGATTATAGAAATAAATTGTGTGAAATATTTATTAAAATGACACGTTGTATTGAAATTCAAATTTATGAAATATCGTAGATATAGAAAGTTTTGGTATTAATGCAAGATAAAGATTAAGGCTGAGTAAATTTAAGTAATAATATTTGAGAAACAAAATATAATATATTTGATATATAAACATCTTTAAGAGTTGAGAACACAAATTTAATATATAAAAATTGATAATAAAATTAATAAATCATAAAATTATATATTTTTATGTAAACAAATTAACAGATACGTATGTGATTTTCAAAAGAAAAGATAAAATTTTCAAAATAGTAGATATTCAATCTCCACACATTGTATAGGTATTTTTAAATTTAAATAAAATTTATAAATAAGAATAAATTAAAGAAAATAGAAGATATTTTAATTATTAATAATAATTTTTTATATTAAATAAGAATAAAATAAATGGACAAATTTTAAAATTAAGAAAAAGATTATGAAAATAAATTGTGAAAACAAAACATACAATTTTTATTAATATGACGTGTCAAAATTTAAAAATTAAATTCAGAATAAGATTAATTAAGATTATAATAATTTTATTTAGTTTATCTAAAAAGATATCTTTAATTTGATATATTATGTAAAAAAATTTGATATAGTATATCAAAATTTAATCAAAAAAAAAAAAGCTGAAAGGAATTTAGAAATAAAAAAATGCTTAATGCAAGTGCAACGGAAGTCACATGGTGTGTGTGTATTAAAAATTACTTAAAATTATATAAAATTTAAAAGTTTACATAATTTTTATATTTTAATATTAATCATTTATGAAAGATTTAATAATTAAAATTTACTCTTCTCAGTTTTTGTATAAAAATATTTTGTTTCACTGGGCACTGTGGTGCCTCTATTGTTTACATGGTTTGATCCATCGACCTCTGTTGGGAAGAAATTCTTAGGTGGGATAAGGGGATTGGGATTTTGTCGGTAATATATTATATACCGACCTCAAATGTCTGGACAGAATGCCAGAGAAGGAATAGCAACAAAATGAGCGGCAGGCAAGTGTATTTGGCTCGTGGATGGTGGGGGACTAGACAGGAGGAGAAATCCGTGGTTTGAATGTAACAGTACCTCAAAATAGATGCAATAATTAAGAACCTTTTGATTGAGAAGAATATCTTGACATAACAACAGTTCTTTTTTTGTCAGGTATATTTACCGCAAATTTCTCTTTCAGAAATGTATTGCTTCTATCATGAAAGGCTCATAAAAATGCATATACACCTCAAAAAATTTAGTTTGGTAAGAATAAAATTTAGGTGTAAAATTTTAAGAGATAATAGGTTATATACTAACAGTATAAAATAATTTTACATTGTCATTTAATCACAATTACTATGTATGATAAGTTTGTTAATTTTGATAATAACTATCCTAAAAATCACACTAAACCTGATTTTTGATTGGTTGATAGCGTAAAAATTCTTACACTGATAGTGCATATCAATTAAACTCAAACTTTAAATGTTTGTGATATTATTTTGTAGTTAAAACTGAGATTTTATCTTAATAACTTTCTCGTTAAAAATCGATATTAAAGGTTAGTGTATATTACTGAATTAAAATTCTAATTTTAATTAAAAGATAACACCACAAACACGTAAAGAATATAATTCCTAAATTTTAAGCTTTGATAAATACTCAATGCCACTATCTTCCAATATATTGTTTATACACTATATCTTACTTTTGTCATGATAATTAGGGATGATGTAATACGTACATTAGCATGTTTGTTTTAATTTAATTTTTGAAAACATTTCTTTTAAAATCTCTTAAGAAGCTTGAACAACAATTGTTTTAAAATTAATTGAATTAAGTATGATGTAAATAATAAAATAATGGATGCCAGTTTAGATATCAATTTATGATGAGAAATTGAGAATTGCATTAAAAATTCTCGATGAGAATACGATTATCTGTAATGATATTTTTGGAAACTTATCATACCCATTTCGCATTTTCCTATGCTTTTGAAAATTTATTTTCAAGAATATTTTATTACAAAATAAAAATATTGCTGAAAATAAACAAATCTTCATTCTTTGTATCCCTCGCCCACAACTATTCATTACTTATCTGGTAAGTACTTCAATGATTCTTATGGGAAATTTATCCAAAAATAAAATAAAATTGATTCTTACGGGAATAATTTATATCCACCTCTCTTCATTGATATCATTTAGTGGGAATGATGATTAAAAAAATGTTCGACATAAGTCCGAAGTCAGAATATCTTCTCAAACTTGGAAATAAACATGAGAGCCCGTTTCAATATTCTTAAAAAATATAGAACTAACCCTTAAAATAAATGCCATTTAGGCTTGTTTTTCTTGTATTTTTACTTTACGATGTGCATTTAAACCACAAAATAATTGAATTGATCTGACATGTACGATATTTTCTATTATCGAACTCTAATATATTCTTATAGTTGTTTTTCTTTTTGACATAACAAAGGCTAATGGATTTGGGTATCTATAAAGACACTCCGACATTTAAATGAGCTGAGTCTTTAACATATTGACAACAATGATTTAAATGCATACTTGGCACTTCTGAAATGAGTTGTTTATAGGGATGTTTTGAAATGGGTTAAGGTGGATTGTGTAGGGCCCAAGGCTCCTATTTAGGAAGTATTTACCTTCTGGGGGGAGTATTGAGCTATGGGTTTACTCTTGGTTAAGGTGTGATTCCTTGTTTTATGCATATTTAGAGAGGTTTAGTATGGCATTGCATTCTTCCATTGTTTCATCAATTTTTTGCATCCAAGTAAAAGTTATTTGTTATAGCTTATGATATTCACTTATATTACGCACGTTAATTAAACCAAACGTGAAACCAAACATAGGTTTAATGTGCCTTGTAATTGAGTAATCTATTGTGGATTTGACTTAGTCACTTCTCATTAGTGTTTTGGAGTGACATTGCCATTAGGTCAAGGTTGATTGGGCTACCTGATTGGGTTTGTTTACTTTGGTCCAAAATAGTTGTCCTTCAATTAGATATGCTTATGAAGTAAGCAAGTTGGGTTATTGCTAGAAATTAATTTGCCTAATTTTTGTGAGATGAAGATTCACCTCAGCCTAATGAATATGTTGGTTAATACTTCACATGGGTCACATGTCTTTTTTCTAAATAGAGGGTGATCCTCAAGCTTTGCAACTAATCATGTTAAGCAAGAGTCGTGTTTTGTAAGCAATTATGTTGTTTTAAAAAATGATGGTGCAAGGTGCCTTTTTTTTACCCTTGAACTCTTTATTTCTGCCCCCTTTTTCATAGCCCTATATATAGGGGCCCCTCAAGGCTTCTCTTTCTTTTGCTTTTTCTTCGTGCCCTACTTTTCGTTTGAAAATTTTCTTTCTCCTTTACCTTCTTCGCCAAAGCCGCTATAGGTTTCACCTTTTTTTTTTAACAATTCTCATCGTTGTTCTTCGTCTTTATGCTTTTTGTTCATTTTTAGGTAATATTGCCATCTCTTTCTTTTTTTTACTTTTTAATTCTATCATGCTTATTTTGAGACAAATAAGAGAAGATGAGGAGGACAATACGAGTTCTATAGAGATTTTCTCAAAACCACAGATGTTGTGATTGACGTTGGGCCATAATGGTTCTTTCTTTAGTAGAGTTATTCAACAATCAAGTTTTGTTATAACATATTCAACCATGTAGGATAATTTTATCCAAGAAAGCAAGATTGTGTCCGACCACATTAAAAAGGGTCGAGCTAGTAAATTTTATTAACGAGTTATCCTATTGTTCAGATTCTAGCTCAAATTCTTCTTCCCACAACTCAACTCCTACAGGTTCACTATCTAATATGGATTGAGTCAAGGGAGGTGAGGATTTCAAGATACTTATAGGCTTAGATAGGTGTGAGACTAGGTAGACTAAGAAGTGCTCAAGACACCTATCTATTCCACTCCAACCCAACAATATCAATGAAGGGAAAGTATAGTCTTGACCTTCAACCTTAAAACTTAAGAGGTGCAATAACTATTTGCTAGTGGTTCCCAAAGCGAATGCTCGAGCCTGCAAGATGGTTGAGACTTCTCAATCTTATATGTATATGTATGATTTTTGCTTCATTTCCATTAGGGTCTGACTTCCTTTTATCGACTTTAAGGTTAGGTTGCTTAGCATCTCAGTGTAGCCCATTCTTAACTGTTAAGCCATGACATCGGACAATAGCCTTCAATTCCCTTTTTCTTCAATCTTTCCCAAGTACTTTAGAAACCTGATAAGGGAGGAGGTAAATTTTGGGTTACCTTGAAGGGTTTCCAAGGTAAGAAAATTATGACGATTTACATAAAGTCTTATAAAAAGAAAAAAAAAATGTTTCCTTCAAGAAAGAGTTCTACAAAACTATTCCTTCTCAAGGCTTGACTCCATTCTACATTATAATGATGCCAATGAACCACCTTGATTATGTATCTACTAGAATAGCAACCATTGGGCCCTTAAACAAGAAAATTATGCCATTTCAAAATCCAAGCTTAGTAAGGCTAAGGTGGAGTTTAGGAAACTTTTACTTACTTGTGTGAACGAAACTAGCACATTGTTTCTCTATCGTGATTTATTGGATTTTCATGCTATAAAGTTGTCTAAAGTCATAAGTAGGTATTTTCCTTTTCTTAATTATCATGTATTGGTTATGAATTATTTTGAGTCAGTAATTTGGATTTTGTTTTCTTTTGGTGGCTCAAATTGCTAGCTCAACTTTACGCAAACTTCACATGATGGTGGCCAAGGATGTATAGCCGATAGCCGGTAGTAGTCCAACGTACGCTGCTCAAGAGACAAACTCACCTTGAGGTGGAAAATTCACCTCAACAACATTAATTCTTCTTAAGAAGTCCCATACATTTCTCCACACGACATAGAGGGTTCTTCCAAAAAATAAAATAAAATGAAAGAAAGTCTTCTCTTTCTTTTGCCAAATGCCAAGTAAGGAAAATCAAGCAAAAAGCAAGTGGACAAACCTACTATGGCTAAAGTTAAGGAGGCGAAAAAGGATAATAATCCCATTTGCATATCAAATGATGAGTTCAACATATCTAAGGTCGTTGAACTCATTTATACTTATGAGGATGACCTCAAACTTCCCAATTGTAGCCTAAGGACTTAATAATATACATATTTCACAAAGTGCTCAAATATGCTTGCATCCTTCAACACTTCATCCACCATGTTCTTCCTTCCACCCACAAGCCAAAATTACTTTTAAAATGGTTGTGAAGAAAGAAAAGGAGGACCATTGCAAAGGTTGAGAAACTTCCCAAAAACAAGGCCAGTGAACTTGTCTTGAGATGTTTGATATCTTGTCCAACTAAGTTATGAGGTATTCCTGTGGTGGTTCTTCTTATTGGCACACTTAGGTTGGTTATAAAGGCACTTCAATGCTCAAGAGTGTAAGGACTTTAGCAAAGTGGTGGCAATGATCTTAAATGTATATTTGACTCTACTAACGATGAGCTATTTAGAAGGATATTTTGAAGTAGGCTAAGGTGGATTGTGTAAGGCCTAAGGCCCCTATTCAAAAAGCATTTGTTTGAGAGCATTATGCTATCATTTTATTCCTCATTAGGGTATGATTTCCTATTCCAAGCATATTCAATACGCCTTGCAACTAGGTCGTCTACTATAGATTTTGGCACAGCTACTTCTTATGGGTCTTTGGACTGGCATTGTATTTAGGTCGACATAGATTGAGTTATCTGATTGGGTTCATTTACTTTAATCAAGAACAATAACAAAAATAAGTTGTTAGTTATTATTATTTACAAAGTTATGGTTTTGATTTTTTAAATCAACACCTATTATATATTTGAGTCTTCATTCTTGAAAGTGAGACACTTGGTGAATTCACTCTCTCATACAAGACACTTCAACTTAAAGTTTGTTCTCTCTTAACAAAATTTGAGTATATGATTCAAATTTTCTCATTGGAGTGATGTATAATTCAAGATTACTACATTAATTAATTAGTAGAATTGATTTATGTAGCATATTTAGTAATAAGTAAGATACTCTCCATCTTCATTTTTTGCAAATTTCTAGTAATCTTATTCTTAATTACTTCTAATGTACATCTTGATTTCTTACCTACAATGTCAATTTTTTCTCCAAGGAGAATACTATATGTGTAAAAGAGATTATAGAAACTAACAAATATCTTGTGCGTTGCATGGGTTTATAATTATATGTAAAATGTCAAAAACAAAAATAATTTTTTAAAAATATTTAATTATTTTTTGGTAATAAAAAAATATATTAATATATAAAAACAAAAATATTTAATTTTTCATTTCAAAAATGTTAAAAATTAAATTAATTAATAAAATATTATTTGAATGATGATATGTGAATATCTTATTATACTTAATGCTTATTGAAAAAATTAAATATATTAAAAATTTTATTTAACCGAATTTTTTTTGAATAGTTAATTAAACAGGAAAAATATGATTTGATATAATAACTCATAAGACACATATCACAAAATAAGAGTTGATTCATTTAGTAAGATACTTTATCTTTATCACTTCTAATTTTCTTGTAATATAATCCTTGATTATTTCTAATCTAATTATTTAGTTCTTACCTATCAATTTCAATCGATTCTGCAATGCCCAATAATGCACTACGTGTATAACTTATATTGTAGAAATCCATTTTTCTATTAGAGGTTAGAGTCCCTGTTAATTGGTTGAAGTTGTGCAAAGAAATTAATTAATAAAAAAGTAAATTCCAATAATTTTTTTTAAACTTGTGTATTTTTTTTATTTAATAATTTTAAGGCCCAATTTCTTTTTTTTAATTATTTGATTTAGCTTTTAACCTTATGTTTTCAAAAGATTTTAGCATTTCAAGTTCCATTCTTTTCTAAAAAGGAAAAATAGTATTTTTCTCCTAATTAATTCTTAAATTACAAATAAGCTTAAATATGTTTTAAGTCTTTGTAAATATGGCTCTGTTTGATTTTAGTCATTGCAATTTTTTTGTTTTTTAGATCCCTGACATTTTTTTACTGTTCTTTTTTAGCCCTTACCATTAACTCTAGTTAATTTAGTGTTGACTTGAATAACAAAATAAATAATATTAATTAAGATAATTAAGGTAATGAAGAGTATCTTAAATTAAGATAATCAAATTATTTTTAGGTGTGCAGTTCAATTAAGTAATGTACTTATTATTTTATATAAACAAGGTAATTGCATATAATTTACCTTTATAGGTTATTTTTAATTTTTAATATATTATGAACAATAATTTTTATTGTTTTTAATATTGTTCTTACTTTTTAGTTCACTAATTTACTTTTAACATTGTATTTTTTAAAAAAATTATAATTTACTTAGACACTTATAATTTATTTTTAATATATTAATTTATCTTTAGTGACAAAATCACTACTTGTGATATATTAAAAAAATAAATTATAATACAATCAGTGAAAATTAATGAATTGAAATGTAAAAATAACATCAAAATAATATATTAAAAGTAAATTATAAGCTTCTAAGAAAATTATAATTTTTTTTAAAAAAATTTCAATGTTAAAAATAAATTAGTGAATTGAAAAGTAAAAATAATATTAAAAGCAATAAAAATCACTGTTTTAAATATATTAAAAGTTAAAAATAAATTGAAAAGATAAAATTATATGTAATTACCTTATTTATATAAAATATAAATATATTACTTAATTGAATTACAATATAAAAATAATTTAATTATCTTAATTTAAAATATTCTTTGTTACCTTAATTATCTTAATTGATATTTTTTATTTTGTTAGTCATGTCAACACTAAATTAACTATAGTTAATGGTAAGGACCAGCCTCAACCCACCTAACATGCCCCACATGTACACATATTACAAGGACAATCCTATTGCATTTAAGAGGTAATGTCTCCTCATAAAGCTCCATGCATTCCACTCATCATGCCAATTGAATCTTGTCACACCAAGTACTTTGAGAGAGGATTACATGATTAACCTTGGTCATTGATCCTAACTTAAGCAGCAGACATTACAGCTCTTTGCATCTTATGTTAAGATGTAACTATAAGCAGTCACCAACCCACTAGTGTTGGTGACTGCCACTAGCCTTAGGGTTAACCAACATCACCTATAATAATCAGAACTTATCTTACAATTAGGTACCTCCTTATTCTACATTATATTTTACTGTTATTATGCTAAAATGTCCATTAACTTGAGCGTTAGAGTCTCGGCAGGTGTTATCACCTCTATTCATTGTGCTCAATTATCTTTGGAATAACTGTTTGTTGTTGAAGAAATATCAATATTTTAGTGTAGGACAATCATATTAAATTCACCTTAAATCTTGAATTGTTCGTCCGGATCACATCTTATCTTTATGAAAAAGTTTTTTTTTTGTTTTTTGTTTAAGTTATGTTTTTTTCCCTTTACTAGTATCATTCTTAAAATGTAGTTTATAAGATTCATATCCTATCCTTGTTAAAAAAGTCTGGCTTAATCATGTTTTGTTCTTGTACTATACTCTTTTTTTGGTTTTGGTCTTTATAATTTTCCTTGAAATAGTCTTTATAGTATGATTTATTTTTTTTGGGTCCTTAACATTAGTTTGCTTCTATTATGTGTTGATGTGACTTACAGAAGACCATGTCAGCATGTTAGGTAGGATTACACATATGCACTTAACAATAACGTACCAACGTTAAGAGCCAAACCTAAAAATATAGAGACCATTTTAATATATATATATATATATATATATATATATATATATATATATATATATATATATAGATAGAGATAGAGAGAGAGAGAGAGAGAGAGAGAGAGAGAGAGAGAGGACTAAAACCAAAAAAAGAGGTATAGAGACATTGAATCTATAAAAGGTAAGAATGAACGCAATATAGAGAAGGTAGAAAGGTAAACATTGCATGAGAGTAGAGGTGTAAACGAGTCAAGCACTTAAAGTTTAAGTTTGGTTTATGAAAAAAATTAGTTGCTTAAGGTTGACTAATTTATTTAAACGAGCCAAATTGAAAGCTTAAGCTTGGCTTGTTTAAAAAATATAAGGCTTGAGCTTGACTTGTTTAGCTCATTTATAACTTAATTATTTGTTTTATGAAAAAATTTCTTACATTTTTTTAACTTTATCAGTTTAATATTCAATAAAAATTTCTATACTATAAGATAATCTACAAATAGAAATATGTGCTTAACACGTGACATGTGAAACTTAAACATTCTAGACTATTACATTTTCATAATCTAGTAAATAAAAAATTTATAGCTTCTTGACTACTATTAAAAAAGAAACTTTAAAATCAATTTATTGCTTTCAACAAAGTTCTACATATTTCTATAATGAATATATAAATAGCAAATGATAGTAAAGTCCACAATAATCAGTTTAAACAAACGAGCTATTCATGAGCCATTAATGTCAAGCTCGTAAAGCTTATGCTTGGTTCATTTAAATAATCGAGCCAAATTTTAAGCTTGAATTTGTTTATTTAATTAAACAAACAAGCTTGAATGATCATTTAATGAGTTGAGACCGAATAGTTCACAAATAGCTTAACTCATTTACACCCTTACATAAGAGCTCTTTGATGCCTACACTTGGTAGGTTTGGTTAAAATGACGCCACATACCTAATAGAGCAAGTCAAGCTAGAAGGAAAGCACTTTTAGATCGATCGTGATGCTTTGATTGGCGTCTTACGAATTAAGGAGACACATAAACTCCACAAGGAGAGAGTGGTTGTTAAAGACCCAAACAACTTTAGTAGATTTCTCGGTCACTAATCACAATTGGTTATTTTGATTCTCACAACAAAATTTTCTTGAACAATTATCTCATCTTGTCTATGTGTTCGCTTGTCCTATATTGCATCTTGCTTGGAAAAAAAACTATCGCTAAAGAAACTTCATATTTACCATTGTCATTGACTCATACATTCTTTGTGGAGTCTCCCATGTAGACAAAATATCTCCCACTGAAACTAGTACCTTATCCTTGACCACCATTAGCACAACTTTGAAGATTTTTTTTAACTATTTCATAACTATAGATGTTGTTGTTCATTTATCTTTTTTTTTTTTTTGCTACAACGAGTAAGCTCTCTGTAAGATTTGCTCATGGTTATTCACTCATGTTTACTTAAAATCAATTTTATATAATAACATTAATCCAAAATCAAATCCACATACACACATCTAAACACACACTATTAATGTGTTTGATTACACCTTGTCAACCAAAAAGTGTGAGTTTTGTCAATCAAATTATTTTCATCTAATATTTTTTTTTAATTTTATCACTTATTATTATTACTATTATTATTAGGTTTAATCATGTTTTTTTGTCCTTATAATATACTCTCTTTTTTTGTTTTAGTTCTTATAATTTTTTTTGAAATGGTCTCTATAATATATATTATTCATTTTAGTCCTTGACTATGTTGCTGTTGACATATAATCCTACTTGACATGCTGACATCTTGAGTCATGGTAACACTAGGGATGAATTTCCTTTAGATGTTAGGTGGCCTTCGCCCTTAACTTTTTTTTTAATTTTAAAAATTTAATATGTATTATATTTTAATACTAAAACAATTATTTTTATTTGAGATTTAATTACAAAAATAATGACATTTAAGTGATATTTATCTCTTTTCTATGCTTTGATAAAATATTTCATTTTCTTTTTATAGTGTTCATTGTGAAAATGATGTTATTTCTTTTCCTATTTTTAGCCAAATATTTTGTTTCCTTGCTTAGTTTGTCTTTTTATGTATATATATTTTCTATTATATATTAATTCTTGAATTGTTTAGAAAAACACATAATTATGAATATTTTGTATGAAATTTAATGCTTATATATTTATTAGATGAGCTTTAATTTTTATAATTTCCCTCCTCTATCATTTTGGCCAATCTTGGTCCCCGGTCAACACTTAACAAAAGTAAATTAAGGTCAGAGACTAAATAAAAAATATATTGTATTACATGGACTATTTTAAAAACATTATAAAAACCAAAACTAAAATGTAAGTATATTGAAGATTTATCCGAAAACAAGTTAAAAAAATAAAATTATAAATAAATGATTATGTGTGAACAATAATTAATTTGTGTTGAAGGAGTAAATTTTCCTGATAGAAATATTTTTCTGGCTGACAAAAAATATTATATTTATTTCTATCAAATCTCAATAAAGACATGAGTTTAATGAATATACATTATTGGTGTAAAAAATTTTACATTATCAATCAATTAAAAAACAGTTTTGGTCTAGCTTTTAAAGTAGTTATTATCAAAGTCAATAAACTTATTATATTATATATGATAGTTTGTAATTGAAAGATAGTGTAAAAAATTTTACACTATGAATACATATTTTTTTTTTCTCAAATAACAATAATAATAGTATTTTACTCTTCGGCCAAACTATACTTCCACCATTAATGTAAAATTAACCCTTCAAATAACGTGGGTATTATGAAGTAGTATTTTCTTATCCCATTATCACGTTTGAAATTTTTATATCGTTTATTTGTAGTTCGTTTAATGCTGAAAAATCTCCATTGATAAATCCAAATAGAGGGTTTCAGTTTAAAAAAAAAATGGAGAATGTTAGTAGAGAAAGAGGTAGAGATAGAGTCAGATTGGTATTCTTTTAAAATTAAAATTTGAAATTAAACGACAAATAAGGGATAATTTTTTTATGTAATTTTCTTTATATATATATATATCTTTATGAATTTGAGCAACACACAAAGCCAAGAAAGAGGATGCATGACACAAGGAATGTTTACAATAAGATGTAACAGTTAATTTCCACCTCAACAAGCTATTCTTGGGGAGTTGGCAAGCTTGGCAATGAAAATTCAGCTTCGTACATTAAGCTTCCTTATTTAAAAATAATTTAAATCCATTTAATTTAAATAAATTTATAGGAAACACACAATGAATATGATAATTTTACAAATAAAAACAAAAAGGAAAAATTCTACAACAACCCCAATCACAATAACAAGGAGAGAGTGAAAATCACAGAGACGAAAAGATCGTCTTCTGAATCGGAACAAGGTCAGTGAATTTTCTTCTCTTCCCTTCATACAATTTCCTTCTCCTCCTCATGTACTTATTCACTTTCTCTGTTCATCATAATTATTGGATTATTATTATTATTTAAAATTTTGTCAATGAGCTTTCAATTTCAAATTTCTGCACGATTTGTTGTTGTTGTTATTTTTGCTCTTTGTTTTTGTTGCTGAGGAAACGGATGAAAGGAAACAGAATCAGAATTCTCCTCTCCGGTTCTGTTATTACCTGATTTAGTATTATTGAGTTTTTATTTTCCTTATAATATTTCACAAAATAAATAAAATTTAGAGAAAAAAAGATACAGCAGAAATAACAAAAAGAAAGAACCTTGAAACTCAGCAAATCACTGGCGTAAAGCACACTCGATCGGGTTTAGCATTCAAATGAGACGAAATCGGTTTAACGGCATTTGTTCTGCTTCTGATCAATTGGACTTTGTCATGACTGATTGGTCTGTTTCTCTCTCTGTGTGTGTATCTTTTGCGTTTTTATTTTAATTTTTACTGTTATGTATCGCTGTCTATTTTGAACATAAACTTGCAACGACTTCTGTATTTAGCTTTGTTTGGCCTCTGCTTTTTTTTTTTTTTTTCCTGATCAAAATTTTCTACTTTATGATTGCCTCAAAACCAGTTGATTTTTTTTTTTCCTTCTTTTAAAAGTCAAGATCTAAATTAATTCAATGTAAGAGTTTCAGAATAATATTTTTTTTGTTGTTTCTGTGACCTGTTATATGGCTTCTCTTTTGTTTATATGTTATTATGTCTATTTATTGATTGTTATCACCATCGATTCGGTGGTTTCTATGGTTGATGGGGGATTGCTTTTAATCTTTTCCCTATCATTTTCTGATTCTGAGCTGCTGACAGCTATGTTATTTTGATTTTTGTTATTGAACAGCGGGTGTTCAGGTTGAAATTTTAGAGCAATTTACTAGCAATTATGAGATTCAAGAAAGGGAATAAGGTGGAAGTGTTAAGCAAAGTTGAGGTGCCTTGCGGCTCCTGGCTATGTGCAGAGATCATCTGTGGTAATGGCCACCACTATACTGTGAAATACGATGGATATCAAGGTGATGCTGGTGAGGCAATTGTGGAGCGGGTGTCCAGGAAAGACATAAGACCATGTCCCCCTGCATTGGAACTCACAGAGAATTGGAGCCCAGGTGATGTTGTAGAGGTCTTCCAGAACTTCTCATGGAAGATGGCTACAGTTTTGAAGGTTTTGGGGAAAAACTACATTTTGGTGAGGCTACTTGGATCTTCTTTGGAATTTCAAGTGAGCAAATTTGACATTCGGGTGAGACAGTCTTGGCAAGATGACAAGTGGATTATAGTTGGAAAGGTACCTTTATTTTGCCTTTTGAATCTTTTTTTCTTCATCCCCCTTAGCAATTGCAAAGTGCCATTGGCTGTACTATTGTTTCGTATCATCTGTTGTGTCGGTTTTAACTTTTGATAGAGCTTTTGAAATTTCATTTATTCATCATATCCTGTTTGCTAAAACTAACTAATCAAAATTTTAAAAATTGGGAATTTTTCCTGTTTTCTTTTTGTTTTAATTAGCTTTCACAAGTTTTTCTTTGTACTATTTTTTTTTTTTTTCTGGATCCTCTATGCTGCTTTATGGTTGAATAGTCATTTATCCTTCTCCCATCTTCAGGGTTCTGCCAGCTGGGAGAATAGAAAACGTTCTAGTACCCAACTTCAGAAGACAGCTACAAAGACAAAACTGTCAGGTTCCACTTACTATCATCCTGAAAAGAAAAAACTGAGTATTCTGGAATCTCAACCTGTTTCTTTTAAAACATTGAAACGAGGAAGCCATTCTCAAGTTCAGGCATATGCTGAACCTCCCCTGAAGTTTAGAGCACTTGAAAATGAAGGCAGATGTCACAGAGCAAGAGTAAGAAATCCACCCACATCACTCAAACAGGTACAGGGTGTCAGATTTCCAAGAGATGTGCTCGCTGAAGAATGTATACCTGCTTCTGTGAACAACAGAAAAACTGGGATTTCTAATATGGCGGACATAGAGAGAGGGAAACAAATTGGCGCTGTGGGTTGTTCATTTGGAGAAAACTTAGAATCAAATCATGCTGATAGTGTTACATGCTCTGTTGGTAGTTGTAGTATCACTAGCAGGAATTCCTATAAATTGCAATTTCCTGTATCTGCAGGTCCTTTTGAAGATGTAGACAGTCCATTTGGTGATGCTGAATCTGTCTGCCAGAGGGGATATGAGGAAGGAAATTGTTCCCTTCCTACACAAGAGGAATTGGCAGCAGAAATTCATAGGTTAGAGTTGCATGCCTATCGTTGTACAATTGAGGCATTGCATGCATCAGGACCCTTAAGTTGGGAACAGGAAGCATTAATGACAAACCTCCGTCTTTCGCTCCATATATCAAACGATGAACACTTAATGGAGCTAAGAAACTTGATTTCTTCTGAAAACAGCATTCCTTTCAGATGACAGGAATTTTTTTACTCTTCAATTTAATACGTTTTCCCTAGGATAGAGTTTCATAACAGTTTGATCTCAGCCTCATTCAACTGTAAGAAGAAAGATGAAATATTTTGGCCCTTCATTTATGTTTTATAACTTAGTGATATAGTTTGATGTGAATGTATATGCTAAACTTCGTGAATAAGTGATCATTTCTGAACTCTTGTTACTCTGTTCATCTATGATATATCCTCATAATTCCCATTGGGCTTGTTCTGGTAGACACATTAGACCACGATCTTTCTGGAACCTTTGTTACATTCTAGATTTTGCAGCACATGGATAACATGATCTGACTACTGAGATTTGAAATTAAGTGGTATACTAAAATGCTGGTTTATATTGAGGCTCAATGACTAACATGTTTTGTGGGACTTGTGTTTTTATAATTTCTTGATATTTTGTGCTGACTTTAAAAGATTGTTTTGCATTCATTTCGTAGCTCTTTAAGTAGAACAAACAAGGAAGCTTTTGTTTGCTTTCTAAATTTGGTACATACAACGTAACAAGCAATGTCATATAGGAGACATACCTTGTGTAATACATGTCTCTGTTCTCCATAATTTGGAAGTATAAACAAAGTCATTTGCAGATACTAGTAATGGTTCCCCTGCATTTTCCAGGGCTGAAAAGGAGGCACATAGGTGTTGCTTCCAGATGTCTACAGATTTTCTCTTGCTCTAGACAAGGGATGGCTTTTCTAGTATGGCTCTTGATAAGCCAACACTCCATAGGCTTGTGGAGTTCTCTCGCATTCTTCCATTTCAGGCCACCTGTGAGCCTCAGATATCTGTTTTGCGGAGGGATGCATGGCTCAGAGTCTTGTGGCTACCATGGGGTGACCTGATATGTGAATGTATAGTTGATAACTTTCACCTTAGCTTATTCAATTGTGATATCTTTTGCGTGCTGATGCATGGATCACTATCAATGTGTTACAAATGAAATGATCACTGCTATTTTCTTCACGTGCATACACACAAACAGAGAATGTTATACATGTCAAAGCCTAGTTAATGGTTAAGATGTTGAATGTCCAACTTTGGAATGTTTAGGGTAGAAGAAGCTTGCACTAGTCAATAGTCATGATTATAATGGGCATTTGTGTATTAATGAACAGCTGATGATCATATATATTAACTAATAGTAATAATTAAGCTGTCTCAATGTTTAAAGAAGCATCAGTTTTTCAGACAAAGAATCTTAACAGAAAACCTTAGGACCAATCAGCGACAACTGCAGTAGACATTGCAAGCTGAAAAGGCTTTAGTTTCTGATGTGGATAAACTATGGAAAGTATTCACTTTCTTCCAAACTATTAGCAACACCTCATGCTAGTTTGCAATTTATTATATTTATTGATCGATTGGATTATCCTTTCAGTTCATTTAGTACCTGCCATGGCTGCTTTGAACAATGCTGTTCCAGTACTTGTGCATGTACTACTTTACAAGTTACATGAACATGTTTTTCCTTTTAATGGTTGTAAGCTTACACATGAAAGTTGTCATTGCTTTGTGGCTAGTGCATCAATGCTCAGCAATGATCAATTAGCACAAGGTCCAAATGGCTCTTGGAAGAACATGGACACATTAAAGCTAGAATCACACAAGGTATGGTTATTCACGGAATATACGTTTTACGCATATATTCCCCATCCTGAGCTATGATCCATATATAAGTAAATAAATTTTATGCTCTTTATCGGCATGTTATACTTCTTTTCTAATTGAGAATCTAATTTATCCTTATTTCAACTGTTATCGGTGTCCTCTACATCACACTGTCTCTAGAGCTCTATATCCCAGATTTCCTGCGAGACATTGGATTTCAGTTTTGGCTGGCCTGATATCTTCAGTTGGCAAAGATATTTGCTCGTTCTTTGTGAAAATTTTTGGCTTCAATCTGATGTTTTACCAATGTGGAATCCGGTGCTCATTTGAAGCATGTTCCTACGTATGATGTTTTTTTCCCCTTCCATTGTTAGTACATGTTTAGTGACATTTACGACCTTCAAACCTCTTCCTAGTCTGTTTGATTTCGCTCGCCTTATTTTGTCAAGATCTCTTGTTATCTGGTGCAATATGTGAAAGGTTGTGTAAATAACAGTTTAGTCTGGCTTAACGAGAAGTTGGACAATCAAGATCTTATCGACTTTTATGCTCGAGTACAGTAGCTTTTCTAGTGTTTGTGTGCGTGTGTTCTGTTGGCTATCTTTAACTAATAATATTTCATAATGCAAACGCGAAGGTACAATTTCCCGGGGGGGGGGGAATCCTGATATACCTGGAGATTCTTCGCATGCCTTTGACTGAGCTAAACTGCCAGTTTCTTAAGCTCTAAATGACAAATGCTACACTCTTTTAAATATATTATTTATTATTGACTGAAATTTATTGAAAATTATATAATTTTGTGGGTTTTATTTCTTATTTAATGAGTTTTATTCATAATTTTATAGTTTAAAATAAATTTTAACTAATAATTAAGAGTGTGTTAGAAGAAGTGTGTGGTTAACACTCCTCAACTCTTTTTTTTATTGTATAACACTCCTCAACTATAAAATGCTGTAACCTGTTCCAGCATAATTATATGCTGCACGGAAGAATATCAAAATTTGCATCCCATTGTTTCCTATTTTTAAAATCTGTTTTATATTTTTTTTAAAATAAAATCAGTCTTTGAAAACTATTTTCAAAACTAAAATCTCTTTTTTAGTTTTTAAAATAAAAAATCAAAACACCTCTAAAGTTGTTTTGATTTGCTATTTGAGTTTAATAGATATGTACTATTAATGTAAACGTTCATACTATCAACTAATTAAAAATTATTTTTGGTATGATTTTTAAAGTAATTATTATAAAAATTAATAAAGTTATTATATATGATGGTTTATAATTGAAGGAGAGTGTTGAAGATTATCCAACGATTTGTAACCGTGTTCCAACAACCTTTTTTTTATTCGAACATTATCCAATGAAGCAATAGTGGGCTTCGGCCGTGCCAAGTGGCCCTGGACCCCTGGTAGACATTCGGACCCAAAGTCTACGACCTGACATTAATTAGGTTTTAAATAAAACTGTCTCATGGACCCAAAATGAAGCTGTTCCATGACAACAAAATTGTCCTTTTCTTTTTAAGTATTGATCAAATAAATAACTTCATATTTGGAGGCCATATTTAGATAGTGATATTTTTCATTTACAGTTCTTGATATTTACCCGTCTATTTGCATAGGTGCTTGATCTGTTACTTCTACCCTAATTTTTTCATCCAATCTATTCTGATCGTTTTTAAAGAGGCACTCCCAAAATGAATCACGCATTAGACAATTCATTTAGTACTTGAATATTACAGTCGCATGTTAAAATTAATTTCGAATCTCCAAAATTATTTCGGTGATTAAATGTTTGATTAAAACCCAAAAATCGTTTTAGGTATCAGAAGTAACCAAGTGACCGTCTCTAAAAGAAATATACAAAATAATTAATTACCTGCAGAATAAACTTTTTATTTAAATGAATTTTGGGTGACAATAAATGTTCCATGATTTTCTCAAAAAAAATGATTCATTTTAAATATGCTGTACCCATAAATGATTCTATATTAATTATTTCAAGTACAATGTTTGCAACATTGGGTTTTGATTAATCCAAGTCTAAAACCCTTAGTATTTGGAAACTATATTACATCACGTCTAATTGAATTTGAGTTGGATAGATTTATTTTATGAAAATAAAGCTTTTTTTCTATTTACAAATTTAAATCCAATACCTTATTTATAGAAAATTAAGTTTCCTATTATTCAAAATCAACAGGTATTATTTAAAACTTTTTTAACATTTGTATAAAATTAGAAGTAACGAAGATAAAATGAAAGTTTAATTTTCCAATATAGTTATATCTTTTTTGCCACTAAATTACATTCACACTGACATATTTGTGTATGAGAAAAAATATTTACGGTGTGTTTGATTCAGCTTTAAATTGTGGTGAAATTTGTGATGACCTTAAAGTTGATATATGCTGCTGTGGAAAAAACGAACATTGATAGCAATTTTACTGTGTATCCAAAACATGCATAAAAGAATGTCAAATTATATATCCATTTAGTCTAATGGTAGAAAGTTTGACTAGTTTGCATGAGAATTTAAGTTAAAATTTTATTTTTGTTTATCATAAAAAAGGAAGAACATAGGTGTTCAATAATTTTCACTTCATTAACCCAAAAAAATAGAGAGAGAAAAACTTTATGTGGTTTGTGTAACTTTTTGATTGTCAGTGATGTCAATGTTCCATAATTTCAATTGTACTTACCCAAGTGATTTAACATTTGACGCGAACTTTACCCGATTATCAATCATAACGGATGCAACAAGATTTGGCCTAGAAGACGGGGATAAAAAGGATGCTTTGATGAGAATGGCATAAATGTTTGGTTAAATGACTAAAACCGAACCGTTGTTCAAAATCTGGATGTGTGCAATAATGTGTTTGTTGCTCAGCTTTGGTGGGTTGTAACAGGACTTGAGATTTGATTTGATAATTGGGCTTCTGGCTCGAAAAGTTTTGGTAGGAAGTGTCCCACTTAACAAATTTTATGGTACATGAAGTATAACTAGGAGGGAATGGATCCTCCCTAGTTTAAAAAAACTGGAGAGTGTCTAGTTTTCAATGTCTACCATTGATATATATTTTATATATTAAATTTATTATATATTAAAATAAATTAAGGGTTGAGATTTTATCCAGTAATAATTTTATTGGAAAGAATCCAATCCCATAACTAGGAAGATAGGTCGATTATTAGAAAGATTAGAAAATGATTATCCCAAAATTAAGAAGCTCCTTCAACCATTCCTTTTTGGTTTAAAAAAGAAAGTAAAAGGAAAAAAATGAGTAGAAAAGAAAAAGAATGAAAAATAAATAAAAACTAATATGATTTTTAGATTGTTTAGTGAAAAGGAAAAAGAAAAAGAAACAAATATGTATATAAAATGACATAAATACCCTAAATAAAAAATTAGATATGAAAAAAATAGAGTTATTTTTGTCATCGTATAAAAAGTCTCCTTCTATTTTCTGCCCAATTTAGACAAATTGCAACAATTGGTGGGACAAAATGGGAGACAAGAAAATTTTAAATTTTTAAAAATTTTTATAGTTTGGTTGAGTCGAAATGACAAAGAAATTTTTAAAAATTTTGTGAGCTCCACAAGTTTATTTCTATTCTATTTCTCACTTATTTTCATTCACCTATCTATCTCTCACTTTTTTTTTATCTATTTTTCTTAAACCAAACAATTTAAAATTATTTACTATCTATTTCTCATCTCTTAACTTATTTCTTACCTATTTCTATCCATCCTATTTATATCCTTTCTAGCAATGGGTTACACAATAACAAGTTGATTAGATGGATAACATTTTTACCATTTGTAGTATAAATTTATTTTGTATATTCGGTAGTCTAAATTTTTCTTCTACAATGAAATTTACGTAAAAATTATTTTTCACCAATAAAAAAGATTTAATTATATTTTTATCTCTATTAATATGTAATTTTAATTTCTTGATAATTTTACTCGCATTTAAATTCTTTTTTTAATTTTTATAATCATGTCTTTTTATCTTTTTCCTTTACATAATTTTTTAAATATTTATTTATATCCAAATAATTTCATTAAATTTAAAAGATTTTATAGGATATAAAATTAAAATGGAAAAGGTGTTGAAAATTGGGTAAAATATAATATTTTTATTCTTGAGTTTTGAAAGGAAGAGGGATTAAAATGATTTAATGAATATAATTCCCAAGATTTGAGAACAAAAAGAGAATTTGAGAGTTTTAAGCAAAGAAAAATTAATCAAAACACTTGATTGTAGTAATTAAAAATTTAAAGGATTCGATTGTAATAATTAAAAAAATTACAAGATTAAATTCAAATAAAAAATTATTAAAAAACTAAGACCTCATCACATTGACTAAATTAGAGAATATAAAAGTATAATAAAACGTTAACAACATAATTAATCCTTAAAAAAATTACTGAATTACAACGTATTGTATGTTTCATAGTATTTTTTATCCTAATTTGAACAACGTATTTTAGAGAGTAAAATAAGTAATCTTAGTACATGTTTGGAGCACTGTTTGCATCATTCCAAAGGTAAATTGGGAGTTAAAGATATAAATGGGTTCTTTTTCCAAAAGTACGTTTAGCATTTTCTAACAAAATTTCAACAGTAATCCAAATATAGCCTTAATTGTTGATGAAAAAAAATCAACAATTGATATTACATGTACATGTAAAATAAATTATGAATATATTAAAATATTAATTGTTGATTTTCTCATTAATGACTAAGATTACTTATTTTTAAAGAAGTCATTTTTTTTAATGAATTCAAATCGTTTGTACACATTCCTTGGAGATATGTGCTACTAGTATTCTTAAGGATGTTGGGCAAAGGAGAAATTAACACGAACACATATATAAACTTCATTCCGTACTAAGGTAGCATTTGCTCTCACTTATTTGTGTTGTCTCTCTTCTCCTTAAATGGAGGAGCTAGGTTAAATACTCTTTATATAAAAATTCTTAAAAAAATAAGTAGCTTAATTTTTTTTAGAAGAAATTATAAGAATAAGGAGCTTTTAGAAAAATTAATTGGAGGAGCTTTTGGAAAGCTTGTGCAAAGCTTTTTTATATTGGACTTTACTTCGAAATTTGTATACACATATTTTATGCTACTTTTCTTTTATTTCTTTTTTGTATACTTATATTTTGTTGTTTACTTATATTTTTTATTAATTTCTTTGATTAATATTATATATATATATATAATTTACAAATCATCACTAAAATAAATTATTATCAAAATAAATTTTGACATTTTTAAAAATGAAATATTTTAATTATATGATTTTAATATATTTATTGTTTTTATTATCATTAAAATAATTTATGTAAATTAAATTAATTTTACTAATATTTTTTATTTTTATAAATATACTTTTTACTGGACAAGATAACTATTTTTAAACAAAATCAAATTTTTTAAAATTCTTTACCAAACGACTTTTATCTTAAAATATGTTTTTAAACCAAAAATAAAAAATAAAAACTAACAAACAATTTTTACTTTTTTTAAGTTCTTATTTTTAGTTTTAACTTAAAACTAACTTTTAGGTAAAAGAAAAGTTGGACCTAACATACCCGTAGACAATAATTTTTAATATTTTTTTGAAAAAAAATGGAGATTTGTGATTTTATGTACTTGAAAGTTAATTTTATCAATATAATCATAATATCATTTCATACCGATTCCTGGTACTAGGGCAAAGAGAGGTACGCATTTTTAAAAAAGAAAAATAAAATGAAAGAAGAGATGGTGTAGTAGATAATTTAAAAAGTAGTTAAAAGGTAAAATAGTAGATAATTTAAAAAATAATTAAAGGTATAATAGTCTAACAAAAAATAGAGACCAAAAGAGGGTATTCTTTTTATTATAACTAGGAGAAAGAGAGGAGCTCCGTGCCTCTCTTTATTTTTAAAAATAAAAATAAAATAAAAGAGAAAGTATAATGGATAGTTCAAAAAGTAGTTAAAGGATAAAGTAATAGATAATTTAAAGAATAATTAAAGGGCATATTAGTCCAATAAAAAATAAAGACCAAAAGAAGGTATTCTCTTTATTATAGTTATTGATAATAGATTACAATAAAATGGATAGAATGGATAACTACACTATTAACAAAAAGCTTTGAAATAAGAATTGTCAATTATTTCGTGCGATATAATTCATTTCCATTCTAATTGCTCAAATTTAGTTATTTATACTAATTTTGCTTTAAGATAATAATAAAAAATTGTTACTATTTTTTGGTCAATTAAATAATTACTATTTTATATCACTAATAAAAGTCTAGGGAAATATGACTAGTATACATGTGATTAATGTGATTACGGGTTGATCTTTACAACTACGTGTATAGAAAAACTTTAGTTGAAAGATGTTAACTCTTAAATGAATCTCAACACTTTAAGGGACTAGTTCTTGATTCTCGGCTAGGAAATATCTTTGGTTCACCTAAAAAATATATATTATTTTTAGTAACATTTATTTGTTTTATTTTACGACTTTTTTGTAGGTCTTTAAAAACATGTTTATAAAAAAAAAATCACTGCACATTTTATATCATTATTATATTTGAATTATCAAAAATTGTTTTAAAAAATGACTAGAGGACATCACAAGTGGGCTTGTCACCAGTATCACCAACAAAATTTAATGTGAATTGTGAAACTGCCATTCCATAGGCAGGGCCATTTTAAGAATTTTCTTTTTACAGCCAGTAAACGGGTACTCAATGTTGTTTATTAAATGCGCAATATAATTGAATTCTGGATATTTTTAGCCAAGAAAAAAAAAAAAGAGCTGAGAGAAAAAAGAAAATAAGAGAATGAGTTCCACATTTCTTCTAAAGGCCCTTATAGAAAGAGTTGACGGATAGGAAACCTACAAACGAGTTGTGCATTAATGCGGCTCCACCAAATCCTCTACCATTGTCTCATTTGCTTCCTTCATGATTGGTATTCCCATGTGATGCTGCCTCTCTCTCGTCAAGAGAGAAAGAGAATGAAGCCTACAAGTTTTGAGTAAGCATTTTAGGGTCACTCTCACCCTCAACATCTGTACATCACATGAAAATGTATTTAGTGAACAGGAAAGTTAATTGCGAGAAATAATATGGGACAGGTCTTTTCAAAAATTGGTCCTATCTCCTAAATATACACCCCCATTTCAAACATGAGGTGCTGTTGTGGTTTAGCAAGTTCTGAGTATATATACCATTTTGCCCTTATACATGTATCTTACGTAATTGCCCCGGGCAATTACATTTTTGTTTTCTGTTTTATTATATTTCTTAAAATAAGAATAAGAAATGTAAAGAGAAAAGAATCAATGACATATATTTGGTTGTACGTAATTTATCAATGACACTTCTATCCATCTATTGCTGTGTTTTTTCAATGATGAATGCGGATTGAGAATTTACGTCAAGACTTAATTCATGTAACATATAAACATTTTTAAAAACACTTATTTTTAGATTTAAACATTTTAAATTAAATATTGTATTCCGTTTCCAATATTTTTCACCAAAGGTCTTACTAAATTGACATCTTACTCCAATTATAGCATAAAACAAAATTATAAAACGTCTTTCTCTCTATTTTGGAGTTAAAGCCGGCAGATCTACCTAATCTATGAATAGTACTGAAATGAATAGTTGATTCCCATTGCCCATTTCTTGGTAGTGGCATGCAAATCTGGTAATTTATGGGATGGAAATCTCTCTGCAGAACTGATGCAACTGAGATATTGATCCTAAGGCAAGGTTTAATGGAGAGAGGTGGCTTGGTCATGAGACATAAAATTTTGGCAATCATGTTAAAGAAGACCATTGCTATTGCTATTTTTTGGTACATGACAAACCGACAAGGTCTAATTAAACAAGGGCAGACATTAGCCAGCTCAATTGCTTTGGCATTAGTGCCTAATTAGGGGACATTCAGGATTAATTTAGTACAGTTTTTCTTATAATTGCAAAAATACTGTGCTTACCAGTGCCCATAGATCTTGAGCATTTACTTGGGATTTTAAAAATATTCTCTAATTTTTGGCAGAGAAGCAAAATAGTTATGAAACAGCAGGTTAGGTTTACTAAAATAACATGAGCTGTCCATTTACATAAATAAAGAATTGTATTATTGAGGGCCACCTGGTACTAGTATCCTCATTAAGAACAAGCACATTAATAATGGAGTTTTTATTTTTATTTTTTGGGGTACCGAAGACAAGCATTGATTTAAGTGCAAATTTCGATACATATAAAGTACTAGAAAGTAAAAGTAGAAACATAAATTTCAATCCATGCAGAGCTAAAATTTAATTGGAATGTAGATTTTGTCATTTAGCTAACCATAGGGGGACACTGCTTAGATGTTAACGCGGAAGAATGCTCAGACAAAGCACAAACGAACAGAAGCCTCCAGCAATATAAAACCAATAAACTCCAATGAAATTAATTCGCGGATTACTAGGACAATTAATGAGAGAGATGCGAAATAGTTAGAACAAATATTTTATAAAAAAAGTTAGTACGTGAAACATTAGGTTCTTGTTTTATGTGATTGATATGCTCAAGGCGTAATCTGCGATTCCCATGATTCACCGCAAAAGCGTACTTGGATTATCTTCAACAGCAACACAGTAACATATAGAATGCCAAATCGTATAAAAACAATATAACAAGAGCAGCGGTAGTAGGGATAATAATAATAATAGAATAATATCATTAATCTGTACTGTACTAATTATATTCACACAATTTTCAAGATTAACATAAGAGGAATAAATGGCTCGCAATCACCTCTAGGACTCTAGGTGTACAATTTTGCAATTGAAAATTAAGGACATACAAAGGTAATTATGCAATGGGGCCACATGCTGCATGGCATGCTTTGGTTCCTTTAATAAAAGCTAAAAAGAAAACTCAAATTAGAAGACAAGAAGATCTCCCCTAACCACATGCATCTTGGGGACCAGCAAATACTGATAAATTAGAGTTCTCTCCCCCACTCCACGGAAGGGGATGAGAAGATCCCAAAAAACAGTACACAAGGTGTTGCTCTAAATCTTACTTCTTACTAAATTACAACTCAAATGCCGCAAATCCCATAAAAGAAAACCAATAAACAATGTGCTGCATGCTGGATTATGGTCCCCTTTGCTTCAAAAGAACATTTTATGTCTTAAAAGTACTAGTTCTTACTTTAAATCCTGCAGGTAACAGAAATCTTACTCATCTGCATGGCCCTGCAAACAGGACTATATAATAAATACAAGGAAGCTACCAGGGAGGCAACTAGTTAAGTTTCCCTTAAATATGATTTTAAAAAACAAACAAAAAAGAATTCAGAATGTCCAAATACGTTCTTATCCTAATGGTTCATTATATATGCTTCATGCTAACTTGTTTGTTTATTATTATTATTCTTGCCCATCATTTAAATCTATCTAATAATTTGGATTGTTTTTGGAATTTTTTCCAAAATGTGGGATTTTCTTAACTATGATTAGCCAACACATTACAAACAACATGTACCAAATTGCGGAAACGGGGGTTGCACAAATCACAAGTGTAAACTGAATAAACAATGTGATGAGAAGGAACTTAGAAACCCAACAACTATGGGATTTCGGAATCTTACCTGTATACCATTTACTCTTAATTCAAGAAAGCTTCAATTTGCTACCATGCAATAAGAAAGGGATATTATGACATGTCTTTCTTGGAAAGTGAAGGAAAGTAGAGTTCAGTGCCTAACTAGTTACCATCGCTGTGGTACTCATGAGTTTTGTTCTAGAAGTCGGCAAACTACATCTATGGAGATTGCAAAAGTGCAGAGGACATTGAAAAGCTCATGATTCTTCATCATGGAGGGTGAAATTATGAATAAAATCTTAACCGATGCTTCTTCTTTGGGGTCAACCAGTGATAAAGATTTTTGGGTCTTGATGTCAGTGGCAGATAGTGGTTTAGAAATTCGGTTTCCAATGTTCCTTCCTCTACTTTCTAGTTCCTAGCTCCTATATAACCATACCTTCTCGTTACCTGTTATGAGTTTTTTTTACCTTTTTCCTCCCTCCAAATTAAATTCATGCCAAAAAATAAATAAAAAATATTTTGATAATATGTGTAATCTAAAATAAATTCTCTTTTGAAATCATGTGCTAAATAATACTTGTTGGGCATGAAGTGCAAATAATCATCTTTATTTGTTGTGTATATCGGACGGGAACCGCCACTGTATTATTTGTCAGCAATAGTCACCAATTATACATAGTACTACCTTGCATCAAATTGTTTCTTACACTGAATTAGGCCAATATAGATTGCAGTTTACATGTTCATGGCGGAAGTTAAGGGTAACAGAGGAACCTTGCCTCCTCAAAACTTTTCTAATTTCTTAAAATTAAATGAAACGATATATAAATTACCTGCTGTCTAAAACGTAAGTTGCTAAAAAATGAGTTATATTTATCCATTATATTTTCTTGGTAACTTTTACACATTATATTTCTTAATACTTATAATACTTTGAATGTTTTCTTGAACATAAAATTGGGACAACAAAAGGTTGTATCTTTAATTTTGTAGTATTCTTTTTATATATATGTATAAAAAAAATAAAATGTATGTGAAAGACAAATAATTTTATTCCATGTTACATATAGTGCTAATTTTTTTATATTTAAATAGTCGAACTCTACTTGATTTATTAGTGACTAAAATGAATGAAGGGCAGTGATTATTTAATGATGAATTCATTTGTCTTGTTATAAAAAGTTTAGCTTGTGCCTCATGATTGTGCTGCGTTTGAACATAGCTAATGAAAATTTTTCTGATGACCAGTCTAGTGTATTTTGAGTTATCTATTTTGGATGTAAAGTTTCTTTTTTTGTCACTGTATTATAGGTATGAAGTATTTACTAACTTTGTTAATGACTAATTTTTTTTGTAGAACCTGACTGACTACTTTTAATGAGATTTTTCCTTCTAACTACGTTTTCTTCACTCGCAAGTCTTGAACCTGAAACTTTGTTTGAGAAATTCAAACCAATTTTACTTGGATCAACGGCATGTTGGTGGAGGTAAAGTTCCTTATTTATATATAACTTCAATATGAGGTGAAAAATTAGAGATAAGAAGGAAAATAAAATTGAAATAATAAAACCCTCCGAGTGAAACAAAAGAGCAGAGGATTAAAAATAAAGAATTGAAAAACTAACTCTGTCAATTAACAACTCACTTGTTTTTGCTTACCCGTGACCTTTCCCAAGGGGTCGTTCATGGGGTACACAATTCCGTACTTTCATGAACAATTCTATAATATAAAGGTTGAGAAATTGTAACAGGAAAGGTTCATCTCTTATGAATGATATGATATTTTTGAATATTTAGTATAGCGTTACCGATGTTTTATTTCAAACTCTGTCCACGGCATATATTTAATATTGATGAAAAATTCACACAGAAAGAGACACATAGAGGGAAAGGAGTGGAGCTAAAGAGGAATAAATAATCATAAGAAACCAATGGTTACAGTGCCAAAAGACAATCAAAGGGCCAAAAATGCATTACAAAATTACAAATCTTTGTAAAAAAAAAAAAAGGGAAAAATATACACAAGATACACAAGTCAAGAAGCACCTATCTAGCGAATTGTTAGCCATCTACTGGTTTACTCCTATAACTCGAACTAGTACCTACATTGCAATTGGCAAAAGACACTTGGCCAAGAACCAAACCAAACCTCACATGCTAGAGTCAGTATGTTCAGGAGAGGATAAGAAAAATAAAAAAAACATGGGAAGGGCTCCACCGTAAATTTGCTCACCACACATCTCTCTTAGTCCTATATATATTTAATTTTTTTTTTTTAATTTAAGGGAAAGCCATAACGGGGGTAATTTGGTCCCTAAACTCAAGCCACATATATACTCGCATACAGTGGTGGAGGGGCATGCATCAAGATAGATTCCCAACGTGGATCCTATGAGGACCCTTGATCATGGTCATCCATTGTTGACAAGTGTTGGAAAATGATTGGTGCGCCGTACTGAGGGTAGAGTAGCATCAGGACCGTTGGTGCGTGCTGATAACTAGGGGCCAACCTGAAACTAAAACGCTGCAGTATGATTGCCAGGGCCAGTTTGGTTTGTAGCACCGCGAGGTTTTGTCCAATGCATGTGCGCACACCCAGACCAAACGGTATGAACGCCAAGGGATGCTTCGCGGCGCGGGCCACCCCATCAGAGAAACGGCCAGGATTGAACTCGTTCGCATCATTGCCCCATATGGCTTGATCATGATGAACGGCCAGGATTGGAATCAACAACTCCGTCCCACGTGGTATCTTGTAGCCCCCCAACTCCACGTCTGTTTTCGCCCGTCTGATTGTGGCGATCGTTGGTGGGTAGAGTCTTAAGGACTCGTTGACGATCATGCTCAGCTGCACCAGATGATAGCGATTAGATTATTTTGATGATGATGATGATGATGAGAATTGAGAAATGAAATTGAAAAGACATAATTGCCACTTGCGGGGGTGTAAATGGCCAAAATGGGCAATGTTCCCGTAGATGTTCCCTTCACAAGGGATAAGGGGGAAGCAAAAGGTGGCAGTGTGAGGAAACAAACACAAACACAAAGGGGTAAGGGACAAAGCAAGATTTTTTTGATTTGATTCCAAATAATAATCTCATGAAGCGTGAAAGGGTTGAAGGGTGGGGAGGGGGGGGTGTTTGCTTACCGTCCTCAGCTTTGCAACGTGGTCTTTGGTGGGAAGGTCACGTGCTCCACACATCTTGAAAACCTCGTCACGTGCCCGTTCCTGCCAGTGTGGGTGCATCGCTAGGAGAATGGTCGTCCACGTCAGCAGGTTGGATGTGGTCTGTTTGCCTGCAAAGAAAAAGCTCTTGCACTCTTCCACGATGTCATCCACTGTGACATTGGAGGAATTGATGTTGGAGGCCTGAATCATTAGCCCCAACAAATCCTTTGGCCCCTTTTCCACCCTCTCCTTCCCACACGAATTCTCTCTCCGTCGCTCGATCAGCTTCACCAGCGATTTCTTAATGTCCTTGTCCAATTTCCAAGATTTTATATTCCTCCTTGTGGGAAAGAATCTAAAAATTAAGATTGTACATCCAAAAGTTAATAATATATAAATCAGTAAATTTGGTGTATAGTATAAGTATCTGTAGAGAAATAAATGTTACCGCTGGTACGTACCACACGGTGGGAAAAAATGAAATGTGATTAGTTAATTAAGTAGAGGATTATTGTTATCTTGTAATTAATTACCTGTAACCTGGAATGAATACTTTTTGGAAAGCATCGGCGGCTAAGTCCATTTGTTGGGCTTGTAGACGGAAAATGGCTTTGCCATCTTCGTAGCTGCTTCCAAATGCCGTTCTCGTAATGACATCTTCTGTTAGGGTTTGAAACCACTCCGAAACTTCGATTTCCACCTCACCCTTCTCACCCATTGCCGACCACTTTTCCAACATCTCCACCACGCTTGTTGCCATCACCGGTATCAGCAACTAATTAAAAACATGTACATGTTTAGACACAAAATCTTATTTTTACCATTGATTTAAAAAAAAATAAAAAAAAATGCACGTAACAGATTCATATTAGAAAAAAAATAAAATAAAATCCAGTGTATATTTTAATAATAATGGGGTCGGAATTAATTACTTTGAGATTTTCCATGTGAAAAGTGGGAGAGATAATTTTTCGGTGGTGAGCCCATTTTTCTCCTTTGAGGCTAAGGAGCCCATCACCTTCTAGCTGCTTCACAAGTGGTGGAGCTTCGTTTTTCTCGTAAAATTCTGACTTGGATGTGAAGATTTCCCGGATGAGGTCTGGATCAGAGACTGTGAGACGAACGGTGGGTCCAAACCAAACTAGGAATGTTGCACCTGGATGAAATATTGTGAGAGATTAATTAATTAATAATTGACTAATGAGTAATATTAAAATTAATTGTTTAGTTTATTAGTACATTGATACAATTTTAAATAGGAGGATTAAAAATAAAGAGTGAGGTGAAATGAGGATTTTTAACACAAAGTTGGAACTAGCACACTCCCGCAAGTAGTAAGTGTGAAGTTTGCAAAAGAGGGAAGGAGCAGGAAACATGACAGCCATTAGTTTTCAGAGGGAGCATGGGTAGTGTAGAGTAGACCCTACAGCACAGAGACATTGAGAGAGATAACAGGAGGTGGGAAGAAGACAAGTCAATTTTAAAACGGTTACCAAACATATACAACAACATTGTCACATTTCAATTCCTCCCATACAAAAACAAAACAAAGAGGACAATGGAAAAGAGAGCAAAAGCAGATGACAACTCCGCAATGCCAACAAAGTGCACTTACACATCATAAAAATTATGACTGTATGCATTGAGGGTACTTAATCAATAAGCTGGATATATGCATATATTTTTTTTAATACAGGAAAATGAAGTTAAGAATATGGACAATATTTGTATTACTGACATCCTTACAGAGCACGCAGCCAGTAGGAAACAAATGTATGATTACACACCAAACTGAAGCCAGCTTGTTGGATTTTGAGGCAAGGATTCAAGGAGGGTAGTGAAGAAATAAGGGAAAAGAAGGAAAGAGAGAAATTAATCAGGTGGAGCTACAGCTACCGTCCAAACTTGGAACTTTAACATCATGCATCAAACAGCTAGGAAGTAAGTAACTCAGAAAAAAGAAAACCCTGAAAAGTTGCAAAAAGAAGCACCCTAACTCCGGAACGAGTCCTTGGAGGCTTGAAAAGTCTAAAATTCTGATGCAAGTAACACAGAACTTGCAAAAGAAACATCATCATCATCATCATGGCACTGAAGAGCACCAACTTTAATTAATGATGATGAAGAGGACTGTTGTTTTGAACTGGCTAGAGATAAAAATAAATATTATAAATAACTTACAACATCAAAATGCATTTGTTCGTTTTGAAATTGAGAAAGAAGTTAAGTTAGCATTATTATGTGAAGAGTGAAAAGGTGGAAGAGAATGTATGTATGAGGGGAAGAAGGAGTACCATAAATTTTCCTCCAGTGATGGTAGAAGGAAAGGACTCTGGGAAGAATGTTGTGAGAGAAAGGCATGGGTTGAGAAGAGGCCTTCAACATCATGCCGACGAGTTCCTTAACGTTTCCAATGAAGAAACGATATGGGGGGCCTCTGATCCCTTGCTTGGAGAAATGGCCTTCAATTTTTCTGGGACGCCACCAGAGCAAGACAGCGAGTTTGAGCACGAAGAGAAGGAGCATGAAGGAGAAAGAGAGAAGCTTGAGGCAGGAGAAGAGGTTCTCCATGCTAGCTTTTGAAGTTGTTGTCTTAGTTAAGAGAGAGCAGGCTTTGCTTTGCTTTGCTTCTTATCTGCTTTGCTATGTTGGTTGTTAGTGGCTTGGCTTTTTAATACTACCAGGACATGGACAGAGAGAGAGACAGAGGGTAACCAAGGCCAACGGCGTAGGGGCCGCCACTGGAACTCTAAGAGTCAACGAATGTGAACCTTATTTGAAAAATAACAAGACGATGTTACCCTTGTCTTTTGGATTTTAGTATTCACATATCCATCCCTTTTATCTACTTATATTTATATACATTTTTACACCCTATTTTTTGAAACACACTTCAATTTTTTTTTTTTAAAAAATTCTCTCTCTCTCTAAATCGCACCTCGTATTTATCAATTTATATTCTTTCTTTTATATATGTTTCTTCCCTAATCTATTCACTTGGTTAGATATGTCATAACAGTATTTTATATTTATATTTGAATAAAAACTTATTTCAGTCATCGATATGTATAGGGTGTTTCATTTCTGTTTCATCCCACGAACCTTACCTAGTTTAAAAGAACTTTTCACATGTTCAAATTTAAGAAATTGGACTGATGTATTTTAAGGATGGAAATGGATTATACTTTGTGTCATCCCAACTTAGTCTAATGTTATATATTTTTTTAAAAATTATAATTTTTTAAATAATTATGTATTAATAATACAACTTCTTGACTCAATAAATAACGTTTTGTCTAACATGATATTATATTTATATTGATATCATTTATCTTAAAATATATATTAAAAAATATACCTTAATTGTAGTTGTATAATTCTTTAATACTACAATTTAACTATATATAATAATATTAATACATTGTGCCAACAAGTCAGGTTGGCTCCATCTTGTCCCAAATATTGTCAGGTCTTGATCGAATCAAACTCAGGTTCACAAAAACTTGTCCTATCTAAATTTTGAGTTGAGTAGGAACATATAGATAAAGTCGTCCCAACCCGTCCCACAAACACCCCTAAAGATATATACTCAAACACAAACATTTTCTCAGAGAAAGATTTTTTTTTTTCCGCACCATTTGAGGTGTATATATCTTGGGAGGAAAATAGTAAAAATATAATAATTGATATGAGAAATAAAATAAAGCTAAAAATTAAATTGTATTATAACCACCTCTAGCTATGCTTTAGATATAAGAATAAATAATATATTCATAAGTCTTTATAAAAGATATTTAATTACAAATCGTTATGTATGATAAGTGTATTGAATTTTATAAAAATGCCTTAAAAGTCCAACAAATGATGATTTTTTATTAGTTAAAAGTGGAAAAAAATTTCCACTAACAATACATATGCCAATTAAACTCTATATATAAACCAACACTTTGTTTTTTTTTTAGTTTATAATATTTACTTTTGAATTCATCTTGTTTAGTGCACAACTCAAAATTCAAAAATTCACATTCTTCTTCAATGGAAAATTAAAATCATTTTCAAAATTTATTTCTATATTATAAATTAAAATATATATTTTTAATATTATAAATTAAAATATATATTTTCAATATTCTCCACTTCTCTTCTTTAGATGTTTATTTCACACATAATACTCTTGCACTAGTTAAAAAAAATTATCTCAATCATCTCAAATTACTTTCTTTTATCTTTATCTATATATTTAATCTTCTTAACTATATATATATATATATATATATATATATATCTTTTATTCTACTCTCTTTTATTTTTTATCTCTAAATTAAATTTCAATAATTTTTCAAAAGAAATGATCAATAATTAAAAATAACCTTATATCGTAATTTAAATCATTTATTGTAAACTTAAATATATATATATTCAAAAATATTTATTTATTATAAATTTTAATTATATAAAAATAAAAATCTATCATATGCATTACACAAGTCAAAAAAATCACCGAGCATATACATTAATTAGTAAGAAGTTGTTTTAACTAAACTAATAATTTTAAGAAAAAATAGGCTATGCACTGACAGTGTAAAGCTATTTAACACTACCATTCAATCACAAACCACCATGTATGATAAGTTTCTTGACTTTTATAATAATTATCTTAAAAGTCATAACAACGGTGATTTGTGATTAGTTCACAGTGTAAAACTTTTTATATTGACAGTGTATAGCCATTAAACTCTAATTTTAAACGTGAACCCAACAAATGTAATTATATACTTAATAAGAAAAACTTTATCACTATTAATAATTTTGTTCAACTTAAGCTCATATGAGATGAATCAAATCCAAATACAATGAAACCGTTCTTGTTATTTTAGTGTTAGAATGATAAACATGGCAACTAGGGAGAACATAATTGTAATTAACACTTTTGTACCTTTCCATTGCATATAGAATTTGCCAACATGAAACTTAATTTACCAAGTAAATCACATCTGATGATTAGTTTAAAGGTAAATTACACCTCCGGTCTTTTAAGAAACATTTAAATTATATTATTTTTTATTTACTTTTAAAGAATGAATTTAATATATGTGCATTGTTAGTATAAAAAATTTTACATTATTAATCAATCAAAAATTATTATAGATATGACTTTTAAGATAGTAATTACAAAAGTCAATAAACTTTTTATACATGTCAATTTATGATTGAATGATGATGTAAAAAACTTTTACACTATCAATGTATATACTATTTACTGTATAATCCTACTATCAAGTATTTTTAAGATATTGGTTAAATGATTAATAAATAAAGATTTTTTTATTAAAAAATGTAGTAGGACATAATTTGTAATATTAAATATTACATTTTTCCATAAAAAAAATACTTTTGATTTCTTAACCCCTTGACTGTTTACTAACGTTATGTTGGTCTGAGTAAAACTAGATTCAGATTCCTTAGGTAAGCATTCAGGTTTGAGTCTTGTGGATGAAAAAAAATGTAGTTGGGAAGGGAGAACCACTAAAGGTAGCTATATATATTTAGGTTCCTTAACAGGTATTAGTCATTATAAAGCCAATGAATACTTCGTACTTATAACATGGTAACCTAAAAACCACTTGAGTATGTGTTAGCATTCTCATTTTGTGAAAATTACACTTTCTTTTTCCTAGGAGATAATGTGCTACATTTTAAAACTTTAGAAGATGAACTAAAACTTAAAATATGAGCAATTCTAGGGTGGACCAAGTGAGAATGTGGTCTATGGTGGACCAGTTATCCTCACCGGATATAATAGGTTTTTCTTCTTCTTTTTTTAAGAATTTTTTTTAACAAGAACAAATTGACGTTAGTGCCCTTTTTTAAATGAAATGAATAAGATAACAAACATATGACCCAACACAATATGATCAAGAAATGTCCAGGAATATAGGGAGTAAGAATCCAAAGAAAAATCAGTAATATTTCTGCAACAAAAGACAAGGATCCAGTCAATGCTTTAGAAGATCCCCCGACATAGAATATTGAGTTAAGCTCTCAATAGCCTACATAAAACTTGTTGAAACCCCAAACATAGATCACTCACGACCATTTCATCACTCCAAACACCAAAAGACTTTTTTTTTTTTTTTTGTAACAAGAGCTAGAAGCCCCAAAACACAAAGCTTCCTGCTAAAGAAAATAAAAGACAAATCATAAATTCTTAAACCAGGCTGCAAATTTATTCCCTGTTTAGCAAAGGCACCAGCCATGACATTTATTTCTCTATAAACATGCTTCCAAGTGACTGATGTGGTTTAAAGAACAGTTAACCAATGGTGTGAATCATAGGATGACAAGGATGTGTAGGGGGGCATCCATTCTACAAAAGTTGGATAGCCACTAAGGAATTCGATTTAAACCACTAAAAGTTTGAAACTATACCAAACACTCTATTGGATCCCTAATGGACAACAACCTATCACCGGAGATTGAATCAACAACACCCCAGTAGCAGAGCCATAATAGCCATATAGAGCATAGCCCTAATTGACACCAACCCATTAACAGAGTCCTAAAATCCCTAATCGATGCTTAACTTAATTCGGATTACAAAATCACTAATAAGGGGCAATTCTGTAAAACGTTACATGGGTAATTATGTAATCTATGTATACATATTTAAAAAAATAAAAAAATAAAAAACATACTCAACTAGTAATAGGTTATTCATCACAACCACACAATATTTTACCACTAAATCTAATGGTCATCACATAATGGTCCACCATAGACCACATTCTCACTTAGTTCACCCTCAAATTGGTCTTAAAATATTGCTATTATCAACTTTGAAAATTTCTCAAAATTTTTACTTCATTCTAAAAGAATCACAAAAGGAGAAAAATGATCATTAAATTTTTTTTACATTAAAATAGACTAAAGTATGACATAATTTTTTTTTGAAAGAGAGAAGTGTAATTTTTTAAAATAAATTATAAATAATAATATAATTTAAACATTTATTAAAAAAAACACATTATTTACTTTATTTTCAATTAATAAACTATATATTCTATTCTACACTCTCAACTTCTAAATTCATGCACGCTAATATATGTCATTAATAGATATAAAATAGTATTTTAGTTTGTGCAATGCACAGGACAAATATTTATTTTATATAATTAAAATTAATAATAATTAAATACTTTTGAATATATAAATTATATTATAATTAAAATTTGTAATTAATAAATATTTTTAAATATATAAATTATATTTTAAATTTATGATGAATAATTTATATGTGATATAATACTATTTTTAATTATTAATAATTTTTTTGAAAAAATTATTAAAATTTAATTTAGAAATTATTTCAATCACAGAAAACCTCCCCGATGAAGGCCCAGAGATCGCCTATGATTAGATTATTCAAAAATGTGTTTTGTTTGCTTTGTACACTTGAGGGGGATTTTAAACTTGAGCTAGTTGGTGATTATTTGAAATATGTGAGATCTCTAATTATCGTGAATCTTATCTTCTTAATTGTCAAATATTTAGATAATGAGTAATGTACTAGCTCATGTGCTAAAAGGTCCCAAGAGACATTAAAAAATGGTCTAATATCTTGTAATAAGTTAGTTTAGGATTGTGAATTTAAGACACATATAGCTCAACCTAAAACCGAGAGGATGCATAGTCCTCCAACCTTGAGCCAAAAAGATGAATGAGGCTTAAAAATGAAAACATATTTGACATATCACTCAGCCTATAACTGAGACTCCGGAAGGGGACAATACCATACATAATGATCTATTATCGGATAATAGTGTAAAAAATATTTATTCTACACTTCAATTGAATTCCGAGATTTATGTGTTATTCAATAGATACTTTTGGTATTATTTTCTATCAAAACACAATAATGTCTGTTAGTAGAGATATAATACAGTTAGTAACAATTGTACGTATTGTGTTTTGTTGAAAAATAATCCTCAAAGCATTTATAAAATAATACCTATTTTTTTCCTACAGTAGTTCATGAATCTTTTCTTAACACTTGTGGAACTTATTACTTTATCGTATGGAAAATAAATTCTTCATCAAGGTGCGTACGGATAGATTCCTCACTGACAAAGAAAGAATATATCATGTTTTAAAAGTTTTATTAATTTACCTTGTTTTAAGTTAAATTTACAAGAGGTTAAAAGATACATAGTAAGTGTAAAAGATTTACATTATCAACCAATTAAAAATCAACTTTTGTGTTATTTTTAGAATAATTATTATCAAAGTTAATAAACTTAGCATACCTCGTGATTTATAATTGAATGATAGTATAAAGTGTATATACTTTTTTCTCAAACTACAATTCAACTTTTCTTAAAATAATAAATAACATTTTTAAAATTTGTTTTGATCACAAGATGCCTCTTAAAGGCAGCTCAGAGGTAGCAGATGACTAGAGCATTCAAGGATGTGTGTCCTGTTTGCATTTTAGGTCTATGGGGGATTTTTAACTTGAGTTATTTGGTGGTTATTCAAATTATGAAAATCTCTTGTTATCGTGAATCTTATGGTCTTAACCACCAAATCTTTAGATAACGACTAGTGTATTCACTCACAGGCTGAGGTCCTAAAAGACATTAGAAAATGTGCCTAATATTTGGTGATAAATTGGTCTAGGATCATGGATTTAAGACACATATAGCTCAACCTAAAACTGAAAGGGTACACAATCTTTCAACCTTGAGTCAGAGGCGAATGATGCTTAAAAAAGAAAACATAATTGACATATAGCTCGACCTAAATTCGGAATGGTACAAAAAAAAGATGAAAATGATATATTGAAAGAGATAAGAGATTAAGAAAAATTCCTAAAACGCTCTTGTTGAAGAAAAACTCCTAAAAACTCTCTCATTCAAGATAGTTATTCTAATTTATATAAAGAGAGAATTTTAGATTTGTGATAAACAATTTGTATTGTGATACAATAATATTTTTAACTATTGATATTTTTTTTAAAAAAATAAAATTTAATTTAAAAATAAAAATAAAAAAGATAAATTGAAAGAAATAAAAGGTTAAGAAAAATTCCTGAAAATGTTCTTGTCAAAAAAAACTCTTAAACACGCTCTCATTAACTAATAATTCATACAAATATTTTCATTTAAGATGATTACTCTAATTTACATACTGAGAGAATTAAGTAAATATTTCAAAGGAGGAATTTTGAGAAAAAGAAATAAAAGTTTAAAAAAATTATTTTTAAATTTATCAAATTATAAAATATTTTAAAAAATAAACTGAACATTTTAAAAAGGCACATTGTAATTTATTATTTTATTTCTGTCACTGAGAAAAGTATTTACTTAAATTTTGGGGGGAGGGGATTCCTATCCACCCATCCCTTTCAAACTCCTTCAAGTCTCCATCTAATCATATACCTTATTAAACCTCTTGAGTTTTTGTTGGTGGAAACAAGGTCAATCTAGCATGAGAATGTCCCCCTATTTTTCACGACCATGACTATTGACTGGTAATATGCCGCAACATTGCTTGCCGTCAAGGTTGAATCCATCCATTTTTATATAAAACAAATTGAGCTGATTCGATTTATTGAGTACTACGTTCCTTGGAACCACAATGCGAAATTAGTATGAGAAGTTTTTTTTGCCATTGAATACTTTTTTCAAATTATTCTAGCACGATTGGCGGAGGAAAACAGAGGAGCTTATTTATATTTTATTATATTAATGAAAAACAATGCCGTAATATTAATTAGCGTTTTAGATGATTACGGGGTTTTTTAAAATGAAGATCGTTATATTGTTGAGTCGAGTATGACTAGAAGTTACGCCGATGTTCAACACGAAAGGTCATATTTTCCACCCCAATAATCCCTTATGTTGGTAACTGAAATTGAATCATTGGCAATGGTCACACTTAAAAATAGAAGGGTCCCATTTTTTCAACAATCGCCTATGACTAGACGGTTTTTTCCCCCAATCAACCAACATAAGTAACAGTAGCATAGTTAATGTAAACTGTCACAGAGAAAAAGGGAATTTAGTTATAGATATGTCACCTTGTGTACAACAAAATCTACAAATTGCTTATAAAGTTCTATGTAAATGTAAAATTTTCTTTTTGGACTCCATAAATAGGGAAAGTAGGGAAAGAGAAAGTGACAAATTAAATGGGGATATGTACAGCCATAATTAGAATGTAACAAGTCCTAAGACAAATGTGTATGAGCAAACAATTGTCATTTAAAAGTAATAATTGTAGATACAAGTTTACCGTTGTGCACTATGATTTGTCTTGGGTTCAAATAAAAGTCCAAAGATCCTTCTATATTCCTATTTTCCACATGTAAAATGCCTAATCCAAATGACTTCCCAAGAAAGGCTAATTTCAAATTATACATGAAATTCACAACTAATCATCACGGGAATGTATGCACATGAATCACGAATGTATGAAAGCACAATCTATTGACTAAAATCAATAAAAATCCGTTGATAAGCCAAAAATAAATATATTGTTTGTACAAGTGAAGGTACGCAGAGGGTTGTCGAAGATAGAAACAAGAGGATCGTACAACTAAAATTGCACAAAGCACTCTGCATTATTTAATTTATTTGTTTAATGAGCATTATGAAATTACAAACTCTACTTAGGCATACAAAAATAATAATCAAAACATGTTAAAGAAGTTGGTTGTGATATAGTATGTACGAGAGATTACAGACTAATTAGATGTATGCCTCAACTTTTGAAAACAAATTTTAATTAACGTACCAGAAGTGGAAAAGAAGATAAATTATGATGAGATAACTAATTTATAATTTATATTTTGGTTCAGGTTCCATGAAAATGGTAAGGATAGAATGTGGAAGACACTGGTATTGTTCTTACCTTGTTCCTTGTTGTCCAAATTCCAAAAGATGATCTTATGAGAATCTGAGGGGAAGAGAAAGAGAAGGGGAGCACAAAGGAGGTTGTCGTTTTGGAATGTTGCTCTTAAATTTGTGCACATGGGAACAACGCTGTCTAGCTTAGGGCATCCTTCTGTGCATTAGGTGGGGAAATATGCCCTAGTTGACCCAACACTGGGGTGCCCACACAAAGACACCCTTCCCTAATCTTGTCCTAATAGACCCAAGACATCTTGGGGCCATGTGCCCCTCATGGGTCCTCCAAATTTATAACAGAACTCAACGGCTTAGAGGAGATACTTTGTGGACAAACAAACGCTGGCTGATGACTTTCATTCCATAATCAATTCATGTTTCTAAGCCAGATTGGACAAAATAGGAAACCCCTTCCTTCAAACCGACCTCTGTGATTTTGTTCATTCTGTCAATTGATTTCATTTCACCGGATAAGTTAAAGCAAATTCTTTCTCTCTGTCAATGATTAATAATTATCCAATAATTATTAACATTGCCAGTTAGACATAAGTACCATGATAAAAGAGAATTAAAATATAAAGCTTTAGAAAATCAATTTTGAGGTCAACATGTGTCTTCAGTTTTAACAAATTTTAACAATAACCTATTAATGAAAGTTGACCTACAGAAATTAAACTCAAAAACTTTTGTAAACATTTGATGATCCTATTAATTTATCAGCCCTTGTCGACAGAATTAAAAAAAAAATCATCTTATAAATTTATTATACGTAAATATTTTTAATATATAAATTATATTATAATTAATTCATAATAAATAAATATGTTTAACTATATAAATTATATTTTAGATTTACAATGAACAATTTACATTCTAATATAAGGTTATTTTTAGCTATTATCAATATTTTTTAAAAGATTATTGAAGTTTAATTTACAAATAGAAATAAAAGAAGGTAAATTAAAAGAAAAGATGGTTAAAAAGATCAAATATACAATCAATTATATTAATATAAAAAAGCTTAGATATGCTTTAAGTCTCTACAAATATGATATGGCTCTGTTTGGATTTAATTCTTACAAAACTTTTTTGTTATTTTTAGATTTCTGATATTTTTTACTGTTCTTTTTTAGTTCCTACTATTAAGTCTAGTTAATATAGTGCTAACATAGCTAACAAAATAAAGAATATTAATTAAGATAATGAAAAATATTTTAAATTAAAATAATTAGATTATTTTTAGGTACATAATTCAATTAAGTAATGTATTTATTATTTTATATAAATAATATAATTACATATAATTTACTTTTATAATTTACTTTTAATTTGTAATATATTATGTAAGTTTTAATAATTCAATTTATATAATTTACTTTTGAATTTATTAAATTTTAATTATCTTAATATTAAATTTTATCATTTTAATTTAGAAAATAATGTAATTATTATAATATTTTGTTAAATAATATATTATAGTTGGGGTGATAGAAAAAAGAATAGAGATGTGAGAAGAAAATTGGGTGAAATAGAAAATGGAAGAAAAAATGAATGTATGTTTATATTATTTAATAAAATATTATAATACTTACATTATATTTTAAATTAATTTATAAAATTTAATATCAAATAAAAATTAAATTCACACATTAATCACACTTGGGAGGCAAAATATTTGCAATTATCTCATGTAATAATATTATATCTCATATATGTTTGACATTATAAACTAAATATATTAAGTGGTTTAATGGTTAAGAATTCTTCTTTCTGCAAGAAGTCATGGGTTATATTCCTCCATCCTTTGTAATTTTAATATTTTCTAAAGCATATATTTCATTACCATGTCAGCATCCACATGTACTGTCACGTCAACATTAAAGTGTCATGTTAGCAATTCATGTCATCACCAATAAGTCATGTTAGCAGTTAGCATTTGACCATGGATGGTCAACTATGAACAGAACCAAAATTTGTAATTTTAAAAATTAAGGGACTAAATATCCATAATTAAAAAAGCAAAACCAAAATCTCAGATTGAGAATGATAGTGGCCAAAACTACAATTTAGCTTAAAGATAAAAGAAAGGATGTTTGAAATGACTAAGAGATTTTATTTTATTTTTGGCTATAGATTTGAAGTACCGTATGAAATGCATATTTAAAGGAGAGTACAGAAAAAAACTCAAAATATCTAATTAAAATGGTGAAAGTCTCATTCTCCAAATTGTGTTTTTAATTTATAATATAAGAGTAGATATCATATTTTTAGGCTTTGTTTGACAAGTTCAAACTAGTAACTTATAGTAGGTAACTTATAGTAGTTAAAGTCCTTTGTCCAATGTAAAGGTGTTTGATAATGAACTTTATTTAACTAGCTTATAACATTTTTTTTCATATGATATTTCAAGTAATTTTTGAGCTTATAATGTACAGTTTAATATTTTTTTATGTTTACCCTTACTATTTTAATTAAATTCCTCTTCTATCCTCTAACTTGCTATTTTTATTTTTTATTTTGCATGTTCAAGTTTTATGTTCCATGACTAGAGATTTTAATCATATGTAGTTTAAGGCAATTTATAAAAAAAAAGTATTTTTTTTCAAAATATAATTTTTCATATAAGATAGAGTAAATAGTAATTTTTAAATAGATATTTAGTTTTTAAATTATAAAAATCTTCTATATATAAAAATAGAATAGCTATATTAAACGAAAGTGTTTTTAGGGACTATTCTTCAATAAGAGTGTTTTTAGTTAATTTTCTTCAACGAGAGTATTTGTAGAGATTTTTTCAATCTTTCATCTCTTTCAATCTATCATTTTTAGTTTTAATTTAAATTTTAATATTTTTTAAAAAATTATCAATTATTAAAAATAACTTTATCTGACAATATAAATTGTTTATCATAAAATTTAAACCATCATCTACATATTTAAAAATATTTATTTATTATGAATTTTAATTATAATATAATCCATGTATTTAAAAATATTTATTTATTATAAATTATAGCTATATAAAATAAATATTTATTATGTAGTCTGTGCATTACATAGACTAAAATACTAGTTATACTTAAAATCTTTAAATATGTATTTATAAAAAAAAATTGACAAAAAGGAAAAAAAAAGTATCTTAATAAGCAATATATATATATATATATATATATAAGGACTAGTTTTTTTGGATAAAAATAATAGAGAATATATTTTTCCAAAAAAATAATTTTTTATGAAAAATCACATGACCATGTATGAGTTATTTTTATGACATCATTTTATTCAATATAAATGTTTAAAAATATAATTAAAAATTATTTTAGTTTTTCAGATGATTGATAATTAGTTTAAATAAATTAAAATATTTAAAATAATGACTATTTTAAAACAAATATATATATATATATATATATATATATATATATATAAACATATAAACATGTCCTTTTATATTATTTTATATTTGTTAGCCAATTTAATTACTAATTTTTTTAAATTATTTAAATTCAATTAGTTAACTTAGTTATTATCAGCTATCAATTATATGCTCATATATTATATAAGTTTGAAGCTTATGATTATTTTCTAACAACGCACGCGATTAATAAATAAGTAATAAACTATTTGCTATTTGCTATAAATTATTTGCTATCCGCTAGTTTTTATGAAAGATCGAGAGCCTTAGAGTCTTTAATGATAAATGGTTAAATTTCTTATACACATAATTTTGAATTCAATAAAAAATATTGTCACCTAATTAACTAACTAGATTAATATGCCATACAACGCACACGATTAATAAATAAGCAATAAACATGCTTGTTACTTGTTAAGTTATTAAGATAAATATAAATGTATGAATTTAACTTCTACCAACATAACCATGAATTTTAACTAAAACAATCTCCAACAATAATAAATATAAAAGAATATGAATATTTTTATATCATTGAAATAAGAATACTTGTGAAACCCCTTGAGTTAATACTTGAAATGTATATGAAAATAATATGATTTATCTCAATGTTTTACCCTCTTAAAAAACTTCTTATATTCAATAATCGAGAAATGTACTTTATTAAAAGGATAAAGATTATTATATTAATTTTATATTACTTTTAGTATTTTTTTTTTCCATTTATAGTCATTATATTAATAATGATACAATTATAACAATGAAGGCTGGGGGGAGATAAAAAAATAAAATTCATATTATAACTAAAAAACATGATCTTACGTTTAACTAATAAAGCAGAGGTGTAACGAAAGGAAGTTAGGAGGAGCTATGTCCCTCCCCCTAAAATTTTGAAGAGTAAATCCTAATTTTAGTCTTTGAATTTTTAAGGTGTTATTTGGATGATCCTTGAATTTTAAGAAATTTGGTAAAGTTACTTTACTCAATAATTCTTTGTATATATTATATTCAAAGATCCAATTGTTAAATTAAAAATTCCTATTGAATAGATCAAGTTTATAATTTTTTATAAAATTTTAAAATTATTTAATAATTCATTAAATAATTTTAATTTAATGTATAATATTTTTTTTAAATATAAGTTAATGTTGACTATAAAATTACTTAACAACAAATGTCTGAATTATCTTAAATTTAGTGTGCATGATTGGTGAGATAAAATCAAAATATTCAACGATAAAATTATTAAAATTTAATATGTACAAAGAGTTATTGATTGAAGTATATATATATATATATATATATATATATATATATTACATTGGTGTAACTCTTTCACCATCTATTACACTATTCAATAACTTCTAATTTAATAATTTTATTTCAAAATCTATCATTGGGTTGAAATTTCCTTTTACATAGATTACATATACAAAAATTTTGTTATTAATCTAAAATTATTTGATACATCATTCATATAGAACAAAATTAACATAATATACTTTTCAAAATATACTAAAATGTGAATAATTTGATTACCTTCTTATTATTGTTTAATTTTACTTAAAAAATGTTTAATGATTTATTTTTTCAAATATAATAAATATTTAATTTTTAAAAATATATTTTATTTCTTTAACTTATACTTTTGATGGATATGATAAAAAAAACTATTAATAAATTTTGTCTGTATGATAGAAGTAAAAATAACTTAAATTTTATTTATAAAAAAGTTTAAAGATAATGTTATAAAATTCTATATTAAAATACGGTACAAAATATTCATTCCAAAGAAAATAATAATTATAATATTTTTTATTAATTGTGTTATAATTAATAATTTTCTTACATTTTATTAAATAATTTGTATCTATTTATAGATAAATTATTTTCTCATTACAAATTTGTTTTTATCTTTTGTTTTATTAATTTTTAAAATAATATATTTTTATTAAATTTAAAGATATATAATTTCATATATTTTATATTTTAAATTATTTTTTTACCATGTAACACACAAATAATATATTTGTTAGATATTAAGATTCTATTTGGATAAAAATTTTCATAAACACTTATAGGAGAGAAAAATAAGATAATAAAATGAATTGAGCATGTTCCATAAATTAAAATCAAATTATACGCTTATATTTTATAGAAGTTTTCTTATTTAACTCTCCAAAAGCTCAAATACATAAATTAATTTTATCTTCTTAATTTTGTCTTTTATAAATATTTATGAAAAAATTTATTCAAATAAAACCTAAACATGAAAACTTTTTCAGACACATAAGTTCCAAAATTAAAGCCAAAACTACATATGCTCAAGAAACTAGAACTTCTTCCATTATAAAAACACACTTGATGAAGTAATCCTTAATCTGAGCACTTAACTTATTACCATTCATTTTATTTCCTAAATACAATTTGGGTTTTAGACAATATTGTCCCCAGTCTTGTTGATTGCTTGGTGTTTTACTACTGAGGCAAGTGGAGAAATAGTCCCCAGGACTAAGGAGGAGGTTGATCTATATATTACGGGGGCCTGCTCTGCACTTGCTGCAGAGAAGATTAACGAGGGAACTAATAAGTTGACCTCCTCTTTGCCAGCAGAACATTCCCTAATTATAAATGTATGTCAATATTTTTAAATTTAGATCAAATTTAAAAATATAATTTCTCAAACCAAAAACTCCCTTCGCTTTTTCATTTTATTTTTCTAAATTTCTAAACTAAACAACCTAAAATTAAAATAAATAAATAAATCCTTCTCTCTTCTCTCCTATTTTCCTCCAATCAAACAGCATAAATAAACAATATTCATTGAAATTAATCCCATATTTTCTGACCAGCATGGCTTAATTATTTTGTTTTGTTTTAACAGAAAGGTAAGCAATACACTCTTTAACATACTTTTTATAATTGTCTAAAATTTATTTGAAATCATGAAATTGTGAGTCTCACTTTTTGTTTGATGAACTTTACTCATAATTTTATAATTTTCTATATATTTTAACCCATAAAAAAATATATTACTAACACTCCTCTTACTCTAAATACACACCAAACCGAATGAAGAGATATCTATCTCTCCGGAGGGGAATTAATTATTCAAGAGTCTGTTTTAGCTGATAAAGGTTCGACCTGACGAAGTCCAAAGATTCAAGTGTGATCATTCTTTGCCTTATTGGACTTACATGTGGCTAAATTTGTATAGACAAATTTGAAGAGAGAAAATTTCGAAGTTTTATGCTTTATTAAACCCAAGTGACAACGCATGCATATAAACATGCTCATGTACATTCCATAGGCAGTCAACTGTCAGACATCACTTAAAAAGCGAATGACAAGATTACTTGTAAAATCAAAAAAAATGAATGCATCCATTTCATAACCTAACCGGGGTGATTTGAATTTGATGTTATATTTTTCTTTTTGGAAAGGGAATATTAGTAAACTGGGAGGTCATAACTAAACCATTAAATGAATTAATGGTGATAATCCCCTCTTCATCCATTTTTTTTTCTTTTCACCCCCGGCTTATCCATGTTACTTTCAAATTCCAATGGTAACGGAGTCTAGTTCGGAAGTTGTTATAGCTATATGGTATATGGGGTAACTGAGAGCATCTAACAAAATATATAAGGACAATGAGGAATATACAACCAAAATGATTATTAATAGACCACTATAAAGCATACATCGATCTTTAGATTAAAAATACAAAAAGAGAGTACGCTGACAAGAAGCTTTGGAATTATTAGACAAAACAAATAATTGAATTCAATGATAGACTAGAACCAAAAGCCATGAAAATAATTGACAATAATTGGCATCGATACACGAGTTATGTATTTTTCTCCTAGCTATATATGTCCGCATTGCACAGATTGGAGAAACTTGAAAAGTTAAGAAAAGGATTTAGTTGGTAGGAGACTAATTAAAGAAGCTATAATTAAGAGCGAATGAAGGGATATACACATATGATTTGGTAGCAAATCTCTGCCCATCATATATCATATCTCCTACTTGTGATTATGGTCATTGAATAAAAATTACTTCCCGTCAACCTCATGATATTTTTTTTACGTTTATTAGTGGCCATGCTGAGGATATGCAGCCACTTGTCATTCTACATTTGGCGTTCTCCGCATTCAACAACTTTCATATGGGACAACCTTTTGACCTTTATAAAATAGAAGGATGAAATTCAATTTCAATTGCTACTCAGTGCCAAATCCGTAAGGAAAAACAGTTGGCCTTTAGAAAGATTTTCATCAACTTTGTTAAGTAATGATGATAACAGGGATGGCGATATTTCTTGTGTAGAATATGTTGTTGATCGATCAAGAAAATGCGCACTTATTTGAAAGGTCAATTGGGAAAAAGTTGAAGTTTGATTTCACGATGGTATAGCATGCGGTTGCGCATGCCTTAGCAATTGGTAATAGATATAAAGAAGTCCACATCTCTCAAATCAGATGTTACCAATGCAATGCATTTTTAGCAATAATATACTCTGTAAGTTGTCATCAGAAGAGATGTCTTTCAATGTAGAAAGGTCAGAAAAGAAGGTCTAATTAGAACATTAATTAATTGACAAAATAAAAAGAAATGAAGACCAAACACAAGTTCACAACTTTCACAGGATTTAGCCACTTTGACATCCTTAGTTGTGTAAAACTCACACACATATACGATGAGGGAGGTGTTAATTATAAAAATAAGAGGACCTCGTTTTGTTTTAACTTTTTTTAAATGAAAATTAGCTTCATTTTTAAAAACTTCTAGTTAATTTGTTTAAGTTTTTGGAAATAATTAGAATTTGAAAAAAAAAATAGATTTTTTATTATTTTGAAAAACTGTTTATAAGTAGCTTTTGAAAAAAAATTGAAAAAAAAAGTTGTGATTATGAATATGCTTGACAAGCCATTTCAATAAATTTATAATTTGTTTGACTAACTTATAAGTTTATTTAATCAAAACTTATTTTAATAGTTTATAACTTTTTTTTTTCAAATCCTATTCAAACATAGTATATGATTTTATAATTTATATCTTATTATAAGTTTTTTTGCTTGTACCCTTATTACTTTAATACATATTCTCTTTTATTCTATAGCTTATAATTTAGGAGAAATTCACATCCTCACATTCATAATGCTTATCTCTAATATTATCTATTTTATCACATCTTATTAATATTATATTATTTATTTTAATTATTACACTATTTATACTATTTTAATTATTACTAAAACATTTGATCTTTAAATAAAAAATAATAAGAGTTTAAAATTAACCAAAAAAACTAAAATTATAATTACTTAAAAATGTATTTTTGACTAAAAAATCATATAAAAAAATACCATATAAACATATCTTTTTATGTTAATTTACACTTATCAATTAGTTCAATAGTTAATAATTTATTTTAATATGTTTATTTAACATCTTTTAGCTTTTAGTGAATAACTTTCTAGTAAAAATTACTTTTTTGGCATTCAACTAGTTTTTCTAGTTAGCTTTTCAATTAGTTTTTCAAAACATAACCTACAACTACCTTTTAAAATAAAATTGACTTATTTAATTATAACCAAACAATAAATAACTTTTAATTTTAATAAAATCTCTAAAAAAATAAATTACTTTTTATACTTTTTAAAAATCTAATATAATCATCAATATTTCCTTTATATAAAGAAAGATATTATATATTTGGGTAAAATTTACTCTCATTTCTTCATATGTTTATATTTCACTACTACATTTTTGTATGAGAAATTAACATGTGTTAAAGTGTAGTTCATTTCTCTTTCTACAATTTTCAACATCATCAACTGCTAACAAAATTAGATCTCTATTATCAACTTTAATATTTTAAAATATGAAATGAAAATTTAGATGAGTTTTTGAAGTTGATAATTTAAAATTTTACTAGTATTTTAACATGTGCATTGTACAAAAAAATATTTATTTTATATAATTAATATTTATAATGATTAAATATTTTTAATGTAAATTATATTATAATTAAAATTTATAATAAATAGATTTTATTTTAGATTTATAATGAATATTTTAAATTATGATATATGGTTAATTTTAATTAGTGACAATTTCTTTAAAAAAATTATTAAAATTTAACTTAGAGATAGAAATAAAAGAGGATAGATTGAAAGAGATGAGTAATTAAGAAGATCAAGTATATAAATAAAGATAAAAAGAGAGTAATATGAGATGATTGATAAAGAAAATTTTTGCCTCATTGTAAGACTAATGTGTGAGATAGTGAGAATCTTACTGTCCAAATTGTGTATTATAATTTATAATATATGAGTGTATTTTATCTTTCAAAATCTTAAAATTAATAATAAACTATTTAAAATTATCTATTAATAAACTATAGAGAAAAAAAATTAGAAAACTTATGTTCACCCTAAAAAAATGTTTTATTAAAATAACAAAAATAAAGTAATCTAATAATTATGTTTTGAATTCTATAAAATTTTAGAAAACTAAATCCAATTTATTAAAAGAGGGATCTATTTACTTCATCCATAAGTTAATCTTAAATTATACTTCTTTCATTTTTAAATAAGTGATATTTTTACACACAAAAAATTATATTAAATGACATTGTTTATTTTCAATAAAATATTAATTTTTATTTCAAATTTACTCTATGTAAATAATGAGCGTGGTAAATCAGCCTTGAAATAAAAAATAAACCATAAAATTCAAATAATATAATAAAATTATTCAACTTATTAAATTATTTATTATTTTTCTTAACATGAAAAAACTTTAATGCTTTGTTCGGATGAAGAAAGAAATAGGGAGGAAAGAAGTATGGTGAAAAGAAGTAGAAGAGATGAAAGAATGTGTAAAAAATAAGTAGATTTTTAAGGTGTTTAAATTGAAAAGTAAGAGACAAGTAAAAGAGTAAAAAAAAAATGAGTTTTCTTTCTATTTATTTGGATAGATAAAAAAATAGAGAAAAAAAAATAAGTTTTTCTTATAAAGACATTTTTACAAGAAATATATATGTAAATATTGTGAGGTAAAAAAGAAATAATAAGATTTAAAGTGTAATTTTGGACGAGTCTTATACTTTATTATCTCTCTTTTTCTCTTTTTCTCACTAAAGAAGAGTGTTTTTTTTTAATTTTAATATTTTGTTTTTTCTCTTTTTTATTTCTCTTCCCAACCAAACAATATAACAATATATTTTTCCTCTCACTTCTCCTCTTCTCATTTTATCTCGTAATTGAATCAAACAAAGGTAAATGTCAGTTATTTTAAACTTTGGCGAGTATGAATTATATGCGCGTATGTAGGTTTTGGGGTGCGGGGGTTTGAACATTGGAAATGGAAAAGTTCTGATGCAAAATTAATTCATTCAATCATTAATTTTAAAGTCCAGTTTGTCCTTTTGCGGCATAAAGCCGTTCGTTGCATCAACTCAGGCCTGCCCAGCTGCGCAGTTTGCTGATAACTTGTTTGTTTCTTTGGGATGCAGGTTTACAATATTGACCTTTCATATACCGAAGGATCTTTTTTGTTCCACAAACACATTTTAAATTATATTAAACAAATGTAGACGCTTTCATTTTAGAATTGAATTCAGAATGGAGTAAGGGACCAGAATACATACTCACTATTTGTTTTCGTCTTAGAATACTTTCAGATGGTGGTTTGGACATCATTTATGACTAGACCATTCAAAAGTTATGATACTTAGCAATTACTCAAATTACAGGAATCCTTTGTGATCGTGGATTCTACTTTTTTTAATGGACTAGTATAAAGGTTCCGAGAAAGGCATTAAAAAATGGGTTTGATATCCAACAATAAGTTTTTTTTTTTTTTTTATAAGCAACAATAAGTTAATTTAGAATAACAGATCTAGGACATATATAACTCAGCTTAAAATTGAGAAACTACAAAGTTCTTTGGCTTCAAGCTAAAGAGGCGAATGCAACTTAAAAAACAGAAGCCGTATACAGCCCAACTTAAAATCAAGAAGGTACACTATTCACAAAAAGAAAAACACCAAATGATATAATTCTATTTTTGAATGACTTGTGAAAAAATTGTCTTTTATTAATTACTTGAAGTTTTGAATTTTTATTTCATCGTTGTCGAGTTAAAGATTAGTTTCAAAGTTCTAAATATTTGCCAAAAAAGAAAGAAAATTACTTATTATTCTTTTAAATATAGCCAATTTTAATTTTAAATCTAGTTTCTATATATAAACTAGTATTTTAGTATGTGCATTGCACATAATAAATATTTATTTTATATAACTAAGATTTATAATAAATGAATATTTTTAAATATATAAATTATATTATAATTAAAATTTGTAATAAATAAATATTTTAGAACATATAAATTATATTTTAGGTTTACAATAAATACTTTTTTATTGTGATGCAATATTATTTTTAATTATTTATTTTTTTTAAAAAATGTGAAATTCAACTTAAAACTAAAAATATTGAAAATAATATATCAAAAGGGATAAGTGATTAAGAAAATCTTTTAAAAATGCTTTCGTTGAAAAATGACAACTAAAAATGTTTTATTCAATATAATTATTCTAATTTATATATAGAGAAGGATTAGACATACGATTCAGAGAATGAGATCCTCAACCCTTTTTTTAAATTCTCGATAAGTTCACTGTTAATGTTTTCTCCCTTCTTTCTTTTGAGATGACTTTCGGTCACAATTATTGGGAGTAGAAAAGTTTTCTTTTACTCTCTTTATCTCCACATGGTTTTTTAGTTTAATTTAATTTTCAATTATAAAAATTATAAGAAAAATTTATTAATAAATTAGAAAATTTTTATCAATACAAAAATTTAAACTTAACTTTATCTAATGTTATCGATGTCATTTTTTATTTATTTAAAGTATATTAAGGTAATAAAAAAATTAACATTACAAAAGTTTAAATTTCTTCTTATACATGACCTTTTATTTTATTTTAAACTACAATAAGTAAACAATTAATAAACTGCAAAATCCCTTTATCTACTTAATTTTTTATTAAAAATATTAATAAAATATGAATTCGTAGTATTTATCTTTTGAAGTTTTTACACATGGTAATATGAAAAGTACAAACTAATTTGAAGTTGCAGTAGATATATTAATTATCTGTCATTCCAATTAGATTTGTTTTAGAATAATGTATAGCCAAAAACAAAATCACCAAACCAAGGGTAATTTTGGGAAAAGGCAATAAAGAAAGAAAACAAGTATTCAAGTCACATGGTCCCAAAATTATACATATTTTCATGGCATCCACATCGAGAGAGAGAGAGAGAGAGAGAGAGGGCAGCACAGCACCGCACGGCAGGGTCAGGTTTGTTTTGGAGTGCACAAAGATAACAACCTCTGGCAGTAGAAGTGATATATGAGAATCACAGACACAAGGCAAAAATCCGTACTTTCAATGCTAGCATATTTGTGCAGATAATATAGACAAACTATTAATAATATATAAAAGTGAAATATTGCTGTATTGTATATTTCGACTCATCTTAACCCTCGTGAATCGAGGGGCAGTGTTTGCACTTTTTCAGTTAAAAACAGTTATCCATGGTGACCAAGTTTACTTTTTCTCCACCATCCCCAAGATTTCTTCGCAACAATACAGTAATTTATTGTAGGTGTTCATATGCATGTCTGCTTTTATGCACAAATGAAGAAGCTGAACACAAAGTACTACATTTTATGCTGTGTGTTTTGTCCCATTAAAACCATCCTTGTCCAATTATGTCTCTTCCCAATGACCACTCATTGTATATGTTTAAGTTTTACTTTAACCTAACTTTGGTCCCTTTCTAAAAGATATCCAAGCTTTATTTAATTTATTTATTCAATTAACTATTTCATTCTTTGCTCTTAACTATAGTTGGGTAGATGGGATATGTTTAATTCGCAGCCCGTACGGATCTAAGACCAGTGAGATTTAGTCATATAAATGTGGCTCTAGGTAGATTGATCCATTTAGCTTGTGGATTATACATATTTAATTTACAAGTTTGCAAACCAACTTATTTAACTCACATAATATATTTATTTTTTAAAAAAGGTTAAATTACTTAACTGATTCTTAAATTATTGAAGAATTTCAAGTAGATTTCAAAACTTAAAAAAAAAAAAATTGGGTCTCTATACTAAAAAAGTATATCTCTAAGATTAGTTACTTACTGTTTAAATCGTTAAAAAATGACAATTTATGACGGTTTTAAAAACTTTAAAATTCAATTAAAAAAAATTACATGATCAAGGACCCAATTAAAAATATTTTTTAATTCAAGGACTTACTTGAAAATTTTAAATAGTTTAGGATCAACTGGGTAATTTAACTTTTTAAAAAATAATAAACTAATCAATTGTTTACTAATTAATTGTAATATTTATATTTGATATTGGGTAGTTATTTAGTTGGGATTTGAGATTATTTAATGTTTATTAATTGCTACTATTTTTTAATATTTTGTTTAAATATTTTTAGTTTTTTTTATTTAGGCCTACAGGCTAGCTTGCCAACTCATGAGGGTCAATAACGAGTGCTAACTAGTCATTATATTAACCCATTTATTTTATAGATTAGTTTGGCTCAATTCATTTATTTGTGGACTTATGCAAATCTTACATATATAGACGAGGTTAAATTATATACCCAAGTCTTTTTTAACCTAATGAAACCCATGACAAACCAAACATTTAAGAGCATAATCTAATAGTCTTAACATGTTAGCAATGACAATTTTTTTCCAATTACAGTTAAAGTTCATCTTTAACTGATATTGACATATTTAATTTATATATCATGTTTTAAATTACTTCATTAATAACAACATAGTGAATATACAACAATCTAAATTAACAACTCACCAAAAATATACACAACCAATTTCAAACGCACAAAAATTTGTTGTGGTTCTTTAAGTATTTTTATGTTATTTTTAGTTAAAATTAAAATTTCACTTTACTATCTTTGTTCCTTTTTATCTGTTGTTTAAGGTTTTTATATACAAACTAAGAAATGCAATAAATTTTCTTGTTTTTCATAAAATAGTTTTAAAGTTTCCTACTATACACTTTCTCATTTCTACTCCACAATAAATGCATATTACTTGTAAATGTGTAAATTAATTAAAAATTAGGTAAGAAGTAAGGGTATTATTGATGAAGAAGTAATTAATGTTATCTTAAACTTTGAAAACGAAACAAAAATTTCTAAAAAATCGACAAGTAAAAAGGAACGAAGAAAATAATAACTAACCTAATAAAAGTTAAAATTAGAAGTTTACATTTATTATCAACACAAAACTCAAATTTTGATTAGAAATATATGCTAAAAATATTTTTTTAAAAATTGTACCTAAATTTTATTCTTTTAGTATCACTTCATTTTCAACATATTCATTTTCAACATATATAGTTTTCAAATGAACTAATTAGCAACTAGTAAACGTACAAATGTCAGCTAGTGGTAGTGACACACCGCACAAGGATCTATTTCATGATTTATTGATATAATCCCATATAATTGAGTTGATTTTCACAAAAAAACACTACTTATCATTAAATTATTTAAAAAAAGTTATAATAAAAAATTATTTAAAAACACCTTAAGTAATAAAATGAGGAGTAGAGTTACAATAGAAGATTGAAATTAATCTTCTTATCCTTTTTTATTGAATTTATCATTTAGACTTTGACTTTTTTATATGGACAAAAACGTCATTCGATAATAATTAAAAGTAAATTTTACTATTTCAGAACCAAATTTCTTGAGAAGTTACTCTACCAATTATTAAAGGCAATTACTTCAAGTTTATGCATTAATATCATATTTGATATTAATTCTCTTAGAAATTTACATTTAATAGCTTAGTATTGGAAATGTTAAATTGTTGATGATTTAGTTGTTATTCATTAATTTTAATATGACACCGTTAATAAAGTAGTCAAATAATTTTATTATATTTCAATGTTTTATATATTTGAATATATACTTAACTTAAAATTTCCGGTATACAAAACTCATACTCAAATATTATATACTGTATATAACACTTATATATTACATTTTATATACATAAAGTCAACACATAAATTTAACATCATATTATTAAATATTTAAATTTTAGATTAAAATTTTTAAGTACTTTCATTTTAATAAATAATTTTGTTTTATTTTTCATTATTTTTGGTTCCTAAATTTTTATTTATTTTCTTTTCTTACGAAGCATTATCCCATCTCTAATGGTAATTATGTAGAATTTCTTTTTATGTGTTTTTTTTTTGTAATATACAATTATGAGATATTCTAAGAAGTTTGTTTTGGTAAATTCTTTTGCCAATCTTAATATACTTAAGCTTTGTATTTTTTATTTTTTTTCATTTTCAAATAATCTTATTGAGCGTTATTAATTCTCATTTTTGTGTTGTCTTCAACCTTTTTAGACATATCATATATCAAATAAATTTTAAAATATACAAAAAATAACAAATGATCTAATGAAAATATTAATATGAAAAATATAAAAAACTATTTATTATCCCTTTAAGGGTTCATGATTGCAAGATGAATACTTGATAAATCTACAACATATGCAGATTTATTGACTTACATTGATGAATAATTATGTAAAAAGTGTTAGAATAGAGTACGTTAGGGTACGTGTTAATATTAGGAGTTACCTTATTGAGTTTTTTTGTGTGCAACCATATTATAAGTGCGAAGTATCTACCAATTTTGCTGATGACTAATCTTTGTTAGGAAACCTAGCTAGGCCACCTTTAGTGAGGTTTTTCTTCCAACCTACGTTTTTTTCATTCACAAGACTCAAACCAAAGACCTTACTTAAAGGATCTGAGCCTAGTTTCACTTAGACCACCGGCATGTTGGTAGTTACCTTATTGACTTTAGTTTTACTTTTATAAATAATTGACATTTTCTATTTTTTTTCTTTGATTATTAGGACTCCTCACTAACGGAGGATCATCAAATGAAGGCTAATGATCGTTAAGCAAATTGTGTCTATATTGTCATTGTTAGGCGAAGCTCTCTTTTGCTTGACGAATTGCTTCCAGTGAGCCTCATCGCCCAATGATGATCTAATGTCTTGTCTATGTGACAAATCACTATGACAAATCACTCAACGATGGCTTAACATTGTTGAGTGATGACAATTATTCATAACCATATAAAAGTTCGATCCAAACTTGAAATTGAGAGTTATTGAGTGGGACAAATTAATCTTGGAACTGTCGCGGATAATCCTTCTATTTTCTTTTTCATTTTCTTATTTTTACTCATTTGATCAAGTATTTCTAGTTTCTCTAAGTTAGGATAAAATTAATTCTACTAAATCTTGATGTAATTGAATGTGTCTTGTATATTTTGGATCTATTTGATGCAATATATGTTTTTAATTATGTTCTTAATATTTTTCCTTGATTATCATTGAATTGATATTTTGGCTTTATATTGCAATGTAAATTGGATATGAGATTAAGTTTGAATTAGAAACCACATGTTTCAAATGTTTAGGGATATAATCTGACTCGTGCATTCTTTTGTGAGTTCTATAATTTAATGTTTTTCTTTAATCACTTAAGAATTAGGGTCTAATACGAACTAGGATAGACCTATTCTATTGAGCTTGAAGTATAATTGGATGAAACCGACCATAATTGAAAAAGAAATGAGGTTAGATTAAGTGACGATAGAAGGATTCCAATTCCTAATTGATTACTCATCATTAATCTTTGTTCATAGTATGCATCATCTTGTATCTCACTGCATGTTTTTCATTCAATTGCATTGTTACATTTTATTCTTCATGTACAAATGATTAGATTACACTCTTGATGTTTTCTCAACGAGTAATAACTTGGTAGGATTTGGTAATAGATGAAAAATCTATATGGAAACAATACTCTACTAATCATTATATTACTTCATGCGATCGGTATACTTGCCAAAGTGGTATGGTTTAAGCAATCAGCCATCAATATTTAATATATAAACTGTGATTTATTTTTAAAATAATATTTAAATTTGTTCCTTAATTACTTATAATTTTTTGAATTTTATATAAGGAGAATAAATATTTTACTAAAAGCTTTCATGTGAAAATATGGTTAGAAATATTAATTCTAAAATAGTTAATAATTTTAATTTTTGACTAATTATATGTTATAATTAACAATATTCTTACACTTTACTTTTAGAATATTTTATATCAATTTTTAAATAAATATTTTTTATAAGAAATAAGATTTTATATTATATGTTTGATTAAACTTATTTTTTTACCAGTATTTAGTCTGTGCAATGCACAAGATAAATATTCATTTTATATCATTAAAATTTATAATAAATAAACTTTTGAATATATAAATTATATTATAATTCAAATTCATAATAAATGAATATTTTTAAATGTATAAATTATATTTTAGATTTATGATAAACCATTTATATTGTGATACAAAGATATTTTAATTATTGATAATTTCTTATAAAAAGTATTAAATTTCAATTTAAAAATAAAAATTCAAAATATAAATTGAAAGAGATAAGAGTTTAAATTTTTTTTCTAAAAATATTCTTGTTGAAGAATAGCTCTTAAAAATTTTCTTGTTGAAGAAAATTATTCTAATTTATATAAACAGATGATAAGACTTTTTTGTTAATTTTTAAAAATATTATAATTTGAAATATTTAAAATTTTAATTATTTATAATTTAATTTTATCATGAAATGCATGACTACTATATTAGTTATATATAAATGGAAGAAACAATTAATAGCCAATTATTTTTACTTTATAATTTATTTATCTTACTTTATTAGTAGACAAAAATTAAGGAATTTAATATGTATGTTTTTATATATTTTTTTAATTTTTTTACATCCTAAAATCCTACACCCTGCCCCACTTCCTATACTTATGTATCTGTGTGTGGGAGGATGAGCGAGAAATTAAGATTTTGGGGCGTAAAATATATTGTTCTTTGTTTTCTTTATTTATGCGGTATTTTTTAGACTTTATGACGTGCAGATTTGACCCTAGTTTGGCTGTTATGATGGTTTTTTTTTTTTTTTCACTTTCGTAAGAAATTAAGAAGTGAGTTTCACAATACGTACTTTCCAATTGCATTTTTTTGGGGTGATAACCTTTTCAATTACATTCTAGCTTGTAGCAACTAACATTCTGCCCTGAAGTTTTGACAGTGGAATCTTCTCTCTTTTCCATTCTTATCTGGCATAATATATTAAATAAAGTCTATCTTTTCCGTTCTTATCTGGCGTACTATATTAAATAAAGGAGCATGAAACGTCTCCTGCATAGGTCCTTCGGTTTTCTTATTCCCTAGTTTGTACATGGATAAGGACATACAAAAAACACATGACTTCTAATTTACTTTTAAATTAGTAGAAATGTACAAATTAGGCTGTACTTAATCAGGTGCAGTTTACACTAATAACAACAGTGTATTTGAGAGGACAAATTAAGGAAGGCCTATATAGTTCTAGAGATGAGATGAAAACAGTAGGGAGCGAGGCTAATCAGTTTTCAAGTGATATGAGACTGAAAAGTACTAAAGCAAGAGAATCCAAATCATCACAACCAGGCTGAGAGAGAGTGAGAGTGAGAGGCAGAAATGAAATGGGAAATATAGGTGAAACTAATGGTCCTTATGGCTAATAAATTCAGGTTTCCCCTAGTCTCCAATTCCCATCACCACTAGGTGCATATGGCATAGACAATGACAGTTGCTAGCTATCCTCCTATTGATGCCCCTACCGTTTATGTGTAAGCACATGCTGCTTTTGCAGAACATGTCCTGTTACAAATTTACATGAAAACAAGCTATAATCAATCTTATTTCTCCCTTTACCATCCTCCCTACCCTACCATGAGGGGCTCCCCATATATATTTGTTGTAAATATGTATCCTCACTTGATAGGCCATGTGATGATAAGTCACATTCTTTCATTACTATTCTATTGCTTCTCACTCTAGTTTTCCTACTTATAACTTTCCTCTGATGTTGGGGGTTAGGGTAAACGTGAGACTGTTGGTGTTATATATCATTAACAGGAAAATTTATGACAACTAAACTAGGGTCTTATGTCTATCCATAACCAATTCAAAGAACAATTTCTTTAAGTTTTCTAAGCCACCATGAAGGTTTCATGTTGCATGGATTTCAATACATAGATCATAATTCAAAATTAGACCATGTTCCTATTTCCTAAAATAACCCCTCACCCTCACCTACTAGTGGTATAGACTCCATTTTTTAGTTTGCAGTATATAGACAAACTGATATTTGATTAGATACGTTGAATGGCAACATAGACGAATACATGCATGGAATTATAAAAAGAGTACACATACATGAGCCCCGCATGCATCTCGCTCATTTTCTGGGTCTTGGTTACATTAATTGTTTTGAACATATCCACATCCATATTGATGACTTTTAAGTTCTAACCAATTCTATATATGTTGATTTGAGGATTAGACTAGGACTGCAAAAAGACGAAAGAAAACAAAATTAAGCAAATATATATATTCAAAGCTAGCTGTAATCCTGTAACCGTATATGTGATGGGGGATGCTATTTAATGGCTATGAAAATGCATGATACGGAACAAAATTAGGAGACACAGAGAACAGGTGCATATGGACACCATTAACAGGTGAGGAAAGAGGAAAAAAGAAAAGGAAAGAATAGCCAGTTCACTAAAAGGATGCAAGACAGCATGGGCCACATAGCAAAGTGAGCCCCGTTCAGGAACAGCAAGAGAAGATGACTTCCAAGCCAAAGGGAATGAGAGAAGTGAGCAATAGTAAGGGGCCTGGCTGTGATATGAGATAGAGAGATAGATAACTACTAAATAGGCCCTAGCCCAAGGCAACACCGACCACTCAACCGACATTGAAAGCCACCCTTCTGATGCTGCCTTTAAAACATGAATTTTACATGGGGTTATCTAATCTATCCCAAGTAAAAATGGAATTGAACAATCCCATCAAAGATAATTGGTGTAATTTTCTATGCTGTACTAATTATTTTTTATGGAGTTGTTTAACCCCTATTTTTACTTGAGTTAACTTAGACAACCCCATTTTACATTGTGCTCTATATGTAAAAAAATTATTAGGTAGTTTTAAACTACTAAGTGTCTATAATCCCTAATCAATCTTTATGTAATATATATTTAAGTTTTTCAATTTACAAGAAATAATTAATAACATTTGATTACATGTTATATAGAGATTAATTGAGACCATGATAGTCTTGGATCACCTGATAATTTCTCATGTATGGGACCTAGGTAATAAGGTAACCACTAACCAGCTCCTGAAAAATTGGACAGTGTACTGCTCTAGTGGGCAGTGGTTAAAATTCTCTATTATGACCTCACTCAGCCATTCCCACATTGCATAGACATGGTGCTGGTGCTAGCAATGGTCAAGACCAGCTTTCACATGTCCCACTTTGGCCTTGGTGGGTTCCTACCAGTGCTTAGTGGGCACATACTGTGAGTACAGTAAGTAGAGTAGTAATGGCAAAGTGGGACTGTAGGTGTGGGTTAGAACCGACACCGAAAAGGACAAGTCGTGTGGCAAATGGTGCTCAACAGGCTCAGCTTCGGACGGGAGGGAGCCATCAGCATCTTTGGCCCATTAGGGCAGGCCTACCTTGCAGGAGGTAACCAGTTATGGAGACATGGCAATTGGCAAGAGACTGTGTGTGTTCATGAAACTACTACTCCATAATAATCATATAGTGACTTGTGTGGTGCCATCATCAGTCATGTGGTAATTGGTGTTATACTATTCAGCATTCACGTGACTATGATGAGGCACAAATTTATTGAGCATGTAAAAGCTATAGCATATGGTACACTGATGAATGGTGATGAATGGATTGCCACTTCAGCCCTGGTTTTCACCGAACAACCTAATAGGCCGGTAGCTAGTTAGCTAATAAGGGAAACTGTTCTAGCCTAATGGAGCACATTCAACTGCCCAAAGTTGGAACCCTTTATGCTACTATTCAAGGTTCAATGTATTCTGAGACTTGTAGCTTTTCATCCCAATGTACATGGACCAGGCCAACTGGCCAACACCTAAAGCCGCACCTAAAAATGAAGTGTTGCAACTCAGGACCGCAAGTAAGGATCACTCACCAGTCACCACCAGTACAATGGTACCATAATCTAAGAAGGGTTTAGAAGTTACCTTGAAAACACTTTTCAACACAGAATACAAGGTGGTGTCGTGTCAAAAAAAAAAAAAATAGGTTGATCCAGCAGATCATAAGCTACCAGTTAAAAAAAATAACACATCAGCATTTTCCCCCTTCCACAACCAAACCAAGTAAAAGATCCTACAAGTGGAATATTTTAAATTACCTGCTGCAACAGTTAGAAGTTAAATGCCTGTTGCTTTCAAGTGAGACAAAAGATACTGTTCACTGCGCTGTTTGCCTACGACTACAGATCTTTTTTTATTTTTTATTTTATACTTTTCCTTGTAACCAACATAGTAATACACTAATACTAAGAAGTCTAAGCTCACAAGTCACAACCATCTAAGCATCAACTCATAAGAAATGTTCCAGAAACATTTTAAAACGATAAACTATGTCTTCAACATCAGAACTGCAAGCCGTGTGCAAGCGGATTGAAGAGGAATCATCAACCTCTCTTACCCATCTGAACAGCAGAAAATTTCAAAGTATTCTTTAATCTCTTACTACATTGTCCTCGAATCAAACATGCCATTAAGTTTCTTCAAAATTAATTGTGATTTTATTTGTAGGTCTATAACCATGATTCCATGAACCATTATTAACTCCATTTGGTACACTCATAGGAAGATCGGCACTGATAAATCATTAAATCCTATGTCGTTGTTCTTATGACCTTGAATATATAGTACTTCAAATTTGTCGCTAACGAGATGCTTGGAACAAGCTACATATATAGTACAATATGCATTTTTGCCCCAAGAAAACTGGCATGATAACCGGCGATTAAAATTTAAATAGAGAAAAAATCATTGCACGGTAATTCGTGGATTCGTTTATCGATATGCATTTAACATTTAATTGTGGAGCAAAGAAGTGAAGCAATATGATTCATGAGGTCCATTTCATCCACGCGTACATGTGCTAAAAATTAGCAAGGGGAATCTACTCAGTATTACGTCACTTAAAAGTTTAATAGCATAAGAAGTCAATTGATTACTATTACCCATATTATAACTGCAGGAACAAAACTAAGAAATACTGTTTATGCTTGTGCTAAACAGACCCCTACCCTTACTCCTGCTTTCTATTTGATGACACTCCCCCAAGATTACAATGCATCAAAAGCAGAGGAAAAAACATTCTTTTTTATCGGGAAAATTTTGGAAAGCCTAAAAGTTTGTTCAAATGTATCATCATCGTCATCAGGAAGAGGGTGAGCAGCCGCCATAACTAGCTCTTGTTCATTCCTGTAAAGCACATAATAACACATAATAATAACAAGAGTGAGGCAGAACACCTAATGTGGCTAAAAGCACATAAATAACAAATAAGAGTCCTTACAACTGTTGTGTAGTTAGATCAATGACTACGTCCGGGGGAGCAAGAGCAGGCATCTCCACAAAATGAAGGCCAGGATCCCTGGAATCACAAGACCAATAATTTGCTACCACTCAAGACATTGGCATATTAACAATAAAAGAAACAAAGAATAAAGCATTTTGTTACGTACCCTGCAAGTTTCCTGGCAAGGTATAAAAAGGGTTTTTCGTAATTGTAGTTACTCTTTGCAGATATCTCATAGTACTGCAGATTCTTCTTCCTGTGAAATGTAACCTGCTTTGCTTTAACCTGTCTGTTCTTCACATCAACCTTGTTTCCGCAGAGAACAATGGGAATGTTCTCACACACCCTGTGATTAACAAGCAAGAGTCACATAGTCAGCTTAGAAATACATATCAGAAAACGTCACAGATCTTTAAAATGAAAAATACTCAACTCACCGACAGAGATCTCTGTGCCATGTAGGAACATTCTTGTATGTCAAGCGAGCCGTTACATCAAACATAATGATAGCACACTGTCCATGAATACTGCACACATAATTCAGAGGTTTTCATTAGGACATCATAACAATCTTCCAACAAATTTATACAAAAAAAATGTAGGAATTTTCTGTTAGCTATGAAGCCAAATAACTAAGCAGCTATTGGACAGGGTTAGAACATGCTGAAGCATGTTACACGCCAGAAAACAAGGTGCGCAAAATGAAAGAACACAATTCAGAATCGCCTAATATAAGGGGAAAAAAAATAGGGGGGGAGGGTATGTACCCAAATCACAGAAGATAAATACAAACACAAGATACCATACCATGAGAGTTGACATAAACCAGTAACACAATTTTGGGCTAGTCCATTTTCTTCTATTCATGACTTACTTCATCCACATACTTCCCGTATATGAGTCAACAGCGATTTTGCAAAATTTTCATATATCCATATTCATATTATTACTTTCTACATGCCGACGCCTAGAATTGAAAACGACGAAATTATGCATAAAAAAACTGTACATAAAGCACGCAAAATTCACTGAACAGAACAACAGGAATCATCAACAAGATTAAAAGTGCTAGGTGGTTAAAAATAGACGATAACGTTATAATACATACAATACAAGAACATGTTTGAACAACTGCGAGAAATATAACTATACAATTAATAATAACGAATTGAAATTGGTTGGAAATATAACTAAATTAAGATTAAGAAGAAAGAAGCTCATCTCATAGATTGTATGAACTTTATATAGACTTACTAGTAACCATCTCTAAGGCCACCAAATTTTCTTGGCCAGCAGTGTCCCAGCAGTAAAAGCGAATTCTTCCACAATTGGTATGGAAGTCTAGTGGATGAACCTCCACACCAATGGTTGCTGTTGCAAAATTAAATAAATAAACCGTAAATAATTAAAGGAAGGTAGTAATTAAAAGGATGGATGTTAAGGAGTTATTACGTTCATATTTCTTCTCAAACTCCCCAGTTAGGTGTCTCTTCACAAAAGTAGTTTTCCCTGTGCCACCAACCCATGTAGTTAGCAATAATATATAATCATCATCATCATAAGTTTCATTCCAAAGCCATGAAACTTATACGTTATACAAGAAAAATGAACTGAGTGATGAGAGTTGAGAGGGGAAGATAATTAATTAACCAGTTCCTCCGTCGCCTACGATGACCAGCTTGAAACTGGGATAGTCCACCGTTAGGTGCTGAGGCAGAGCCTATAGAGGAGAGAAAAAGCATAAAGGTTAGACATAGAAGGTGCAAAGGAAGCGAAGAAGAAAATGAAGCATGCAAACTCCATGTAGAGAGAGGCTTACGTACCATGAATAATAATGTTAAAGAATGAGAGGGTGGTGAAGGTGAAGGTGAAGGAAGGGTGAGGATATGGAGGTAGGGAGGGGCAGGTTGGTCCTTATAAAGTTTGCTATTGGAGGGTTGTGGACTTGAGAATCACGCACGGCACAATTAAACATTGGCTTCAATCTCACGCCATACAGTACATACACCATTGCATTATTCAAGTGTTTGTGTTGTGGAGGCAGAACCAACTCGCGGCTTAAGATTGACGCGCACCTTCGCTTTTTCAAACTCGAGTATTTTATGGCCCATATTATGAAACTCTTGTAGTATTATTTGTGAAAACATTTAAAAAAAAATTTCTTAGTAAATGTTTTAATATTTTAAAAAATTTATCTTAAATAAGTTATATATGTTTTAAAGAAAATGTTATCGTATTATGATTTTATATTTAATTATAATTTATCTAAATTTCATTATCATTATAGGGTCATAAATACTTTGGAGGTGGTGTCTTATATTATTTAATTATTTTTACCTAATTATACGATATTCAATTTTTTATTTTTTTTATATATGTAGAATGTCTACAATATTCATTTTTTTTATCTATGTAATTTTAATCTTAATCTTTAATGATAAGATCTAATAATCAATATAAAACATGTAACATATATAATATCAAGCATCTTAATAATTACTCCATCGAAAATTCCTCTACGATGGTCTAGTTATAGACCTTACACAATCAAGCATCTTAATAATTAAGATCCACATTCTATTGGAATAGAATAATCCAAAATACTCATATGATAATTAATAAACATAGAGTTTAATGGTTGCCAATGTAAAAACTTTTACACTATCAACTAATTAGAAATCATTGTCAGTATGATTTTTAAGGTAATTATTGTAAAAGCCAACAAACTTACCATATGTAGTGGTTTGTGATTGATGTAATATTTATCTCTCACTCTTTTCTCTTTTTTTTAAACATAAAAAATTGATATTATATATGTTACATGTTTTATATTGATCATTTGATCTTATCATGAAAAGTTAAGATTAAAATTACTAAATCATGTGAGACTTGATTATCCATATATGGTAGTATGGTGTAGATTTATTTCTCTCTCTCTCTCTCTCTCACACACACACACACATATGAAGGTTTTGTCACATAAGTTGATGTTGTGTGATAGTGCCTCATTTATTTATTTTTTGTCAAAAGAAAAATAATTTTTATTTATTCTTTAAATCTTAAAAATATATAATTATAGTAATTACGATAATTATGACAAATATAATTTTTATGATTTGAACATTTAAATTAATAACACAGGTATATATCATGATTCAAATTGTTAACTGATTAATTAATTGATAGCAATAATATATATTCTAATTTAAATTTATAGCAAATGTCACTCAAGTAATTAAACATAATGTTCATAAATATATAATCAATCGATTAAATATTGAACCAATTGTTATATTAATAGATCAATTTTGAATTTTTGTATATTTGTTCATGTGTCTATATAATAAGTTTCATTTTTACTATAAATATGAAATAAAAAAATTAATTATATAATTTCTCCATACATATAAAATAACCAAATTTTCATAATCATTTAAAGAATGAACTTTCTCTTCAAAATAATCACGTTTACTCATTTTCATTAACATTATTAGTGTCAATGTTAAAAATAAGGAGTTGTTTAACTTACCTCAAGTAAAAATGGGGTTACACAACCTCATCAAAGATGATTGGTAGAATTCTCTATGCAATTAAAGATTATTGATACAATATAGAAAATTGCACTTTGTTTAACCCTATTTTTTACCTAGGATAAGTTAGACAACCCCTAAAAATAATTGCAGATATAAAACTTTCTATTCTCTTTTTCTCCTAGTTTCTTTTAGTAAGTCTTTTTATTTTTTTTATCTTGTTTAATATTTTATCCTCTTTATTTTCTTTATCACAAGGATCTCCATAATTGTAATTCAATTTTTTTTTAAAGTTTCGTCTTTTTGAACTTTTAAGTTTTTTATACCTTTTCCCTTTAATTTAGGCTTCTTGTTTTTTTTTTCCCTTTAATTCTTTGAGTAAGTTTTTCGTTTTACTAAATTGTCCAATGCTTAATTTCTTTTTCTTCTTTTTGAGGTATAGAGTAATGCTAGCAACACACTTTCAGACATATTCTTTTGAACACATCCTCTCTTATTGATTGAAATTTCTTAGAAATCACAAAAATATGTAGATCCACATCTTATTTAATGACTCTCTCATAATTTTGTAGTTTTCAATAAATTTCAACCAATAATAAAATGTGTGTTAGAGAGTCTATTCCTATAGCACTCCTCGTTAATTGTTTTGTAAAATATATTTGTTGTCCTAATTAAAGTTTTAATTTCTTTCACCTTTTTGGTCTTATTCATCATTTTTTATAAAGCAAGCTTCTATGATTTATTCATTATTTGTCTAATATTATCGTTTATTTTAAGTTTTGAAATTTCCTCGTTTTACCATTTTAATTTTTCCATTTATTTTCCTAAAGCAAACACTTATTCTTTTGAGAAAATAGGTTGTGCATTGACAATGTAAAGTAGTTTTACACCGTCATCTAATCACAAATTACCATATATGATAAGTTTAATTATTGACTTTTACAATAATTACCTTAAAAGTCATACCAACGGTGGGTTGTGATTGGTTGACAGTATAAAAGTTTTTACACTGATAGTACATAATAATTAAACTCTATTTTTTTTATTATTTTGATATTTTTTTATTTTCAATCATTTAAAATATATAAGAGGCTTGAAAGAAGAATTTTAGAATAAAATAGTGATAATCAAGCATATTCAAAACTTCATGATAGAAGTTATAATAAAGAAGTATTTTTTTTTAATCTCGTGACTTTTATTAGCACCATAATCTTTCTTCTTTTTCTATCTTTTTTAATTTTCTTAACTCGTTAATAAATTAATAATATACCCTTTTAGTATATATCAGTCTCAAAATCATAAATTAAAAAAGAAAATCACTATTACTATTACTAAATTAATAAACAAATTATGAAATGCAATCAGAACTTTAATTAGTTTGACATCTCCAAAATGATATCCATGTGAAACTGTTACAACTATTATTGTAAAGAACATCAATCAACATAATCAATCAATATTTTTACAATTATTTTTAGCACTCCTAATTAAATTAAATGATGATCAATTAATTTGATATTTCCATATTTATTTTCATCTTTACCTATTTGGTTAAATATATGCTATGTTTGGCAAAAGTAGTTGACAAGCTAGTTAGTAGCTAAAAGCTGTTAAGCTAGCTTATTTAATTATAAGTGTTTGGTAAAATTATCTGTTGAAGTAGTTGATAAATATAAAATGACAGCAATAGACATGTTTATATAATATTTTTATATAAATTTTAATTTTATTGTATTGATAAAATATATCTTGGAATAATTATAATTTTATTTTTTTAATTAATTTTAAACTCTTGTAATTTTTTATTTATAGATTAATTATTTTAATTGTAATTTTTAGTCTCAATTATGATATTTTTATACATTTTACTATTAATTTTATATTATATCTTAAAATATTTCCAACCAAATTTAAAGTAAAATTAATATGCACTTAAGTAGATGCCATGCCTTTATTACGTTGATTAGTGTAATATTTAAAATATCTTGAAGTTTAATGTTAAAATAATATAATAAATAATACAAATTTAAATAGGGTAATGGTTAAAATAAATAACGTAAGAAGAGAAACTAAATAAATAATAAAATCTTACCTTATATAAAAAAGGGTAATGAAGAAATTTAATAAATATTTTAAAGATAAAAAGGAAAAAAATATAAAAAAGCTAGAAGCTAGCATTTTAAAAAACATTACTTGAAGTAGCATCTTAAAAAACGCTACAAATTAGTAAAAAAAAACTTGTTTACCAAACACTATTAATAAAATCAGACAAGCTTTTCAGCTAGTAAAAAAAGCTAGAAGCTAATTGAAATGGCTTGTAAAATATAGCTATCAAATAAATGTACATCAATGATAACCAAAGTTTACGGTGATTCCAACATTAATTGAGCATTAATCAATACAAAATTTATACATTCATAGGCATGTTTCTTTGTGTATGTGTGTGTGGTTTTGTGTGTGTGTACAAACCACATGTATCTTTCATGGTAGGTAATCCTACTCAAGCTAAGTAGGACCACTATCAGTAACAAATCTCTCCTTTCGAGTATTTAATGCAACTGCATACTTAGGACTCAAACTTAAAACTATTGGTTAAGCTGGAACAGCCACACTCCACTTAATCTATGTGCCCAGTGTTATGTTTCTCTGGCTTTAAAAATATAATTAAATTTATCAATTGATAAACTCATAAATTAGAAATATCAAGTAAATAATAAATAAAACAAATAATAAAATAGTGAAAAAAATAATTAAAAATATTAAATGTTAATCATAAAAAAATAGTCATATAATTATTTTCATATTTTTAGATATGTATCTTTAAAAATTTTATGCATTGTCAATGTAAAAGTTTTTTACATATTCAGCTAATTAGAAATTACCTTAGTCATGACTTTTAAAATAATTATTACAAAAATTAACAATATTATCATATATAACAATCTATGATTGGATAATAGTATAAAAATACTTATATTGTTATTGTATTCTTATTAAATTATCGTTATATAATGGAAAGATTTGTTTTAAAATCAATCCAATTATCAAATATATATTGTCATAATTAAGAAATCATATTTTTTTATTTCTTGCCTTTTTTTTTATTGTTAATCGATTTTTAATTGACTTTAATTCCATTATTTCAATTAACACGCCATATGGAATATTGAAGATATAATTTTTAATAAATGATACAATTGTCCCATTTTTAAATATATTTTGATTTTAATCCAAAAACTCAATCATTTTCTAAATTTAAACATCATACAATCAATTTTTTCTTAATGGAATCAATTAATAATTGATATAGTCATGCACTGTTAGTATAAAAAGTTTTACACTATCAACTAATTAGAAATCATCATTGATATAACTTTTAAAGTATTTATTATAAAAGCCAACAAACTTACAATAAATGGTGATTTGTGATTGGATGACAGTCTAAAACTACTGTACACTGTCAATGCATGACCTGTTTTCTCTTAATAATTTACATTTTTATTCATATTTATTTTCTCATACTTTGAATTTGAAATTACCATGAAAACATAATTTTTTTTTCTTATAAGTTATAACTATATCAAATCAAATATTAAAAACAATATTACCAAAACACATGTTAGTATTAATCAAATTAGCAATATAGATTTGAAATGATTTCAGTTACAAATAAAATAAGTATAATAAGTATCTTTTAGGAAAGTATCAAATACAATTACAATTAGCAATATATAATTGAACAATAAATCACTAAAATATTTATCAAGATAATTATTTTAATTAAAATTAGCAATGAGTAAATTAATGTTAATCAAATGATTGTTTCAATTATATATATAATTAAAACAATAAGTCATGGACACACATCTTTTAAAGTAATTATTATAAAAATTAACAATCTACCATATATAATTTGATTATTAGTACATTCTAATTATGTTGTTTTTATATAATTGAAAGATTTGATTTGAAATCAATCAAATCCTTCGAATGTATATTATCACAACGACAAAATCACATTTATTTGTTTATTGCCTAATTTTTAATTTTAACTGATTGTTAATTGTGTTTAATTTCATCATTTCAATTAATATATCATATCAAATATTGAAGATGTAACTTGTAATAAATGACACAATTATCCCGTTTCTAAGATAAAATTTGATTATAATCCAGAAATTGAATTTTAAAACATGCTTATATTTTCTACATTTAAATCTCACACAATCAAGCAATCAATTAATAATTTTTATATTTTTATTCATACTTATTTTATCATAATTTTTAATTTGAAATCATCATGCAACATAAAGTTTTATATTGATCATATATAAAAAAATCACAAAAACACATATTATTATTAATCAAATTTGGAATATATATTTATAAAATATTGATTACAAATAAAATAAATATTGTATGTTTTTTATGTCATAATTAATTATAAATAAAATTAGTATTATGATTGAAGTAACATGTCACTGAAATATATATATATGAGAGGGATCAAATGATACCAGTGTAACTTATACCAACTATTACATCATTCAATAACTTTTAATTAGATAATTTTCTCCCAAAACCCACCGTTGTATTGAAAGTCCATTTAACACATATCATATATACAAAATTTTATATTAATCCAAAACTATTTGATACATTATTCATACAGATCAAAATATAGTAAAACATGAGTCATTTTATTACCTTCTTATTATTTTTCAATTTTGAGAAAATTTGACACAAACAATTTTGGTAATATGAAATTATAATTCAACGGTTTGATCAATAAAAATCACATTTTATATTAAGTTATTAAATGTCATAATAGTTTATGTAAGTTACACCGGTGTCATTTGATCCCTCTCCACATATATATATATATATATTTGTTTTAGTTAAAATTAATAATACGTATATTAATGATAATTACATAATTGAAACAATAAGTCAAGGAGATACATTTTTTAAGATAATTATTACAAAACTCAAGAGTCTTACCCTATATGACGATTATTGAATGACAATTAAAAAACTTTTACATTTTTAGTGTATTCTAATTAAATTATTCTTGTATAATTAAATGATTTTTTTTAAAATTAATCAAATCCATCAAATATATATTTCTATAATTTAAAAAATCAAATTTATTTGTTTCTAAATATTTCTCATTTAACTTTAATTCTATTACTTCAATCAACATATTATATTGAATATTAAAGATATAATTTGTAACAAGTGATGCAATTGTCCTCTTTCTAAGATATAATTTGATTATAGTATGTAAATTCAATTTAAAAATTTGCTCATGTTTTCTAAATTCAAATCTTTCGCAATCAACCTTTTTTCTTGATGTAATCAGTTGATAATCTATATATTTTTATTCATATTTATTTTATCATGATTTTTAATTTAAAATCATGATGAAACTAACATAAATAATTATTCATATTATTTACAAATCTATTTTCTTTTTTTAGGTAAACATATTCTTTATAAAAAAATCAATAATTCCAAAATATAATTTAAAATATTTTTCATAATTAATATTTCTTACTAAAATTATGTGTATATCTAAGTTAGGTACAAATATGAATATATTTATATATTAAATACTTTTTTAAAAGACACATTTATATGGATTAGAATGGTATAAGATATTTATAAATATAAAATTATTTGAATATATACCAATGTCTATAATTGTTTATATATATTGATATAAAGATCTACTAACATATATTATTGTAAAATTAATAAATAATAGAAGATACATTTTAAATTATAATAATAAAAAAATGTAAATTATAGACTTGATAATAAAAAAATGTAAATTATAGACTTAATATTTGTGCAGGGGGTGAGTTATTACACTAGTATATTTTAAAATTAAAGAGACATTTTTGTTGTTTGTGTTCCAAGATATTTTCTCATACTTAAAGGATGCCTTGGAATAAAATATTTTCCTAAACTTAAAGTACTACTATTTTATTTTATTTTTGGAGGGGATTACCATGTCATTGGTGTGAATATCAACCAGTTTTGCTGATGATTAATCTCGGTTGAAAAATTAGCCCAGTGGTCACTTTTAGTGGAGTCTTTCTTTTCAACTACTTTTTTTTTATCTATAAGACTCGAACTTGAAATCTTTCTTAAAGAATCTAAGCCTACTTCTACTCCAATCAATGTAATATTGGTACTTCAAGGACTACTATATACTCAAATTCTCCTTTTTATTAAAAAATATCGCAAATCAATTTGATTAAATTGTTTTAAGTCTTCTTTTGCTTAAAACTCACAAACCAAAACATCAAAATTCACTCAAAATAAAAAATCAAATTTTCTCATTTTCAAATTATGTTTGCACATTTTATAAAATCTTTCAAATTTTGTTAAAATTTCACAAAATTTCTGATTTCGAAGCTTAAAATTACGTCACAGCTCAAAACCATAAACCCCCAAATATTTGAATAAAAAATAATAATTTGAGGATTTTAGATAAAAAAAAAAATTATAACAGAACCACATTTACTTAATTTAAAGAAAAAAACTTAATTGGCTCGAAAAAACTAAAACTACTCACAATACAAACTAAAGAGACAAAAAAAGTGTAATTAAACATTTAAATTAATAATGAAGAATATGTTAAGAGTAACGTCATATCTTTATGAAAATTGTCTTAAAGTATTAAATTAAAAAATAAATAAATTTAATGTCTTGAAAACTAAAAAATATTTATTATTTTATTTATTTGATAAGTAGAAAGATTAATAAAAAATATTGTAAAAGGATTTAGTATTCTACATTAAATATTTATCCTGTTTGATGGATAACATCAATAAATTTTCCAAGAGAGAGATAATCTTTGTTTTGTCCATACTTGATTCAATTTATTTTAGGAAAATAAATATTTTTTAATTGTTGACTATCCCTATCTGAGAGAATTTTAAAAAATGATTATTTTTCTTAAAAAACATATTAAACATGGGCAAAGTTTTACTTGCCAAAAGTAAAACTCTTTCCACGAAATCCATGCTAGCTAGAGCCCATCATGTTCAGAAACGAAGATAAAGGAACCTGCGCACTGCTATTTCGAATTTTTTTTTTTTTTTTTTTCTATTCTCACCCCAAACTATTATCTAATTGTTAAATTATTATTACTATTTTAGAGTTATCATGGCGCGCATGAGGTTTGAAGTCTTGCATCCTAGAAGAGGCTCTCCATCGGATGATGCGCTAGGTACATTTAGGAGCCCACTGCCTACTGCATCTACACATCAGGTTAAACAGGTTGCACGTATGCCCTGTTCATACGTTAGTCAAGGTTGTCCTATGTGGCAAAAAAACTAATAGTCGAGATTACGTATAGAAAATCAAGGGTTTTGATCGCATCAATTCAAATGCATGTCCTGCTCACATGTCAGTAAACCATTAAAAGTTGTACGTCAAAAAAATTGAATTTAAAAATATAAACAATTAACTTCAAAATACACAACGAAAACATATTTCTGTTGTGTATGTATCCCAAATTGCTTTAAAATTATATTTGTGTGTGTGTGTGTGTGTGTGTTAGTTTCTCTGAATTAATTATACATTTATTCTTTATAGCTTTAAAATTTTGGTTTAAATACTTTTTATTTTATTTTATACTTTTGAGTTTTATCTAATGTGTGTTTGGGAGAGCATTTTCAAATTGATTTTGAATTAAAGTGATTTATATTTAAATATTTTTATTTTAAAAGGAAATTACTAGTAAAATTTAATACAATTTTTTTTATTCAACTCAAAATTTATTTAAAATTACTTCAACTCAAAATTAATTTTAAACTCATAATCAATTTCTTAACATAAGACCAAATATATAAATATTTATCTAAAATAACATTTACTTATATTTCAACATAATTTTCAATAATATAACTTACTCCATACTCGCACCAATTTAAAAGAGTCCAGCATCCCACGACATACTTAGCTGTAGTTAATATAGATAATTTTTTAAAAGACTCCAGCAATGCCCCCACATACTTCTTTTGCAGAGGTTTTATGTTTTTTGTTAGAGTCTTGCCTTAAGCATATATTGATATTTATTTAAAAATTTAATGTTTGAATGGACATTATCTTCTCAAAATAAATTATATTATCAATGTCTTGCTCAATATAAACATTTTAAAAAACCAGTAAAATGCATTTCAAATTACACCAAGTTGATACATTTGTTTTTCAATTAAATGCTACGGGGTCAAAAAATCTAATTTGAATCTGTAAAGCAGCCTACGTGAAAGACCGAAAGTAGAGGGGCAGTTGATCACTAGCAACCAAACATTTTGACCGTTCGACCAACTTTTCTCCTTTGTTTAGTCTGACTTAACTAGCCTTCTATTTTTGACCCTTTCCCCCACTCTTACTAAATATTTTTTACGCTTCTATAGCTAAAGAATCCTTACTATAAACGTTACTCTTTTTTTTTCGATTAAAATTTTAATTTTTATTAATTATTTCTTTTTAATTATTTCGCATGGGCAATTAATTTTTTTCTTTTATTTTTGCAAATTTTAACAAGCAACCTATCATATTAGCTAAAATCAGTATTTTGTTCCTTTAATTATTTTTTATTTTGATTTGATTGTTTAACCTTTTTTATGTTTCATTTTGGCCTTATAATTTTTAAACGTTAAATAAATTGATTATTTTTATTAGTTCCGTGCAACTTCATTAACGATAATACTGATTTATTTTCTTATTTTTGATTCTCCACAAGTATTTTTCTCCACAAACAAGTCTATTCAAAACAATGTCATACATTAAATGTGTACATCTCTTCTAGTAAATATTTGAACTTCAATTCATTAAGATGGAAACTAACCCCTTCCACTAGACTCAACCTTCATTAATTGGTGACTTATCCTTTTATTTAATGTCTTTTTCTCTTATAAATAAAATAAGAAAGAATTAAATAACTTTTTAGTCTTGTTACTATATGGTTATTTTTGTTTAGGTCTTTTTATTTTATATTTTGTTTTGTTTTGGTCCTTATTAAATATTTTTTTTTTGTCCCTGTCGTAAAGATTCATATTAAGGGGGCTAAAGCCTCACAACTATGTTTTTTGTAAATAAGGGGGGCTAAAGCCCAACAACTACAAGCCACGCAGGAAAAACAATAGATGCAATATTAGCTTCTAGGGACAAAGAAATGAAAAATAGAACTATACAAAAAAATTCTAGAAGCAATTTGTTGTGCAACTGTGCAAGACTAAATTTTGGCAAGACATCTGTGACTTAGAAAATATGTCTACCAGAAATTGGAAAATAAGTCTAATATTTTTTAAATAACAGGCACTAAAATGGAATTTTTCTAATATAAAAGGAATCTATAAAAAAAAATCTACAATTTTATAATAATAAAAACAGTAACATCAAGAACTAAGATGAAAAAAATTATAGGAATCAAAATAAGAAAAGAAAAAAAGAGAGGATCAAAACAAAAATAATCGTATATTACAAGGACCAAAAAGCTATTTGAGCTAAAAGAAAATATCTACCACCACAAAACCAAACCAAATTTCATTGTAATACCATTAGACAGCATATAACCATCATTTCTGTACCACTCATGAAACTTGTATCTCATCAATCCCATTTGTTACATCATCTAACCAATAATATAATCAACAAAAAAACTAATTTTGATCCCAATTTTAGGCAAAAGAAAGCCTTGTGATCCAATCATAAAAATAAATTATAATTCGATTTAGATAAATTTGAATATAATATCAAATATCGAATTCGATTTATTTCAATCCGATTAAAAAGTGGTGTGAGTTTGATTGGATGATTCATTTTTTATATACTTACTTACAAATATGAAATTAATATTAAATAAATCTAAAGGTATGCATTAATCTAAAATTTATTTTTCCTTTAATTAGACATTGTCTGTTAAAATTTAAAATTTATATTTTAAATTTAAATTGAGATGAACTAAATTTAAGTGATAATATTTGAGAAAAATAAAGAAATTAGAAAAAGATAAAATGACATACCTAATGCAGAAGAAATCACACAAATTTTTTTTGATAGGCAGAAATCACACAATTTATTAAAAGAAAATAGCTTGTAAAATATTCTAGTTCAAAAATTAGAATTCAAATTACACTACTGACTGTACATTGGTTATTATACTCTTATTATTAATACTTAAAATATGGTTCAACTCATTCGACCAAAAATTTATTGGTTAAAGTAGTGATATGTTATTTGAGTACTAATAACACACCATCTAACACACACTTTATTATTAATTAAAATTGTTGAAAACTATATAATTAAAAGAGAGACTTATTAAATAAAAAGAAAAAATTACAAAAATTTATAATTTTTAATAAACTTCAACTAATAAAAAAATGTATTCAAAAAATATGTTAGAAAGTACATCACTAACATTTCTTATGATATTGGCTAAGTCAATAATTAGGCCAAATTTGACAACATGGCACCCTTACTACTTTTTCTTTTTCTTTTTTTTACATTTAAGAAAAAAATGTTACTTAAAGTTTGTTTTAATATACATTATTAAAGTATTTTATATTGCCTTTAATCCTTATTACACTTTATATTGTTGCTTTTTTACACTTTAATATACCTTATTAAATATTTTAATTATTAATTATATTTTTGATATAATAAATATTTTTTTATTTTTTATTACTTCAATTTAAGGGTACAAATACTATTTGTATTAGAATAAATTATAACTATTTGTAAGGATGTTGATTGAAAAAAAACAATATTAATTTTTTTTATTAAAAACTAATAAGTGATGTATTAAAAATCATAATAAAAATATACTGATAATATTTTTTAATAAAAAATGTTATATTTTATTTTTAATTAATATCATTATGTAAAAAAGAATAAAAATTTAATTTTATTATATTGTTAATATAAAAATTTATATTTGAATATAATTATTATAAAAATAAACAAATATTATTATACATCAGAATTCATAATTTAACTAATCCAAATGTTGTTGGTACTTTGTTTCGATCAGAATTGTAGTTTCACTTCAATAATCTGCGTAATAAGGATAAATTAGATTACCGAGGTAAAATTTCAATTCTGATTGGATAACAATACTATGAACACATATACATCTGCATCTAAATTTTGTTAAAAAAAAAAAAAAACAAAGAATAAACTATTTTCAATAGTTGATCTTACTAGGTTATATGAGTTACATTACATCCCCATGCTTTGAAGCGGACAATTCCTAGAGCTCACGGATCAAACCACCCTCCACCCGGATTCCAATCCCATCGATTCCGCCATGGCCACGCCCTCCGATCCTTCGAACCAGTAAGCCTCTCCCCCTTCCTTATACACTAATATTCTTACATTAATTCTTATGCTCAACTTCATCCCCTTAATTCTATTTTCACGTTTTGGTTTAACTGCCGCAGAGAAGCTGTTGTAAGAAGGAAGAACAACGGACCCCCTTTTAAGTTCCTTGTTCCTCTCATATATGCCCCTGTACTCCCTCTAAGTATGTTAACTTTTCCCATTCCCTTCATACACCCCTCGCTCTTTCAATTGGATTTTAAATTTTATTTTATTTTATTTTTCTTCAGTTCGTCTATCGCTGCGGCATAGACCCGTCTTGAGAGATCGTTTGTTTACTGCTGTGTTGGCTGGGGCCTTTGCTCATGGCTTCTATTTGGTGTATCCTTTTCTTCACACTCTCTGCTCGTGCTACTGTGGTATTCTTGTGCATACTTTTATAGTTTTATTAGTTTTACCCGATCCGTCGTGGTTTTTTTTTTTTTGTGTCACCTAATTTTGGATTATTGCGTGCTTGAAAATCTCAATACAAGTTAAGAAACCAATGTTTGGAGTTTGGTGTGTAGGATTGCAAAATGGGTTTTGAAGATTTGAAAATAGTTATCTGGTGTATAATGTTTTTAGATGACATGCAGTTTGGGATTTTACTGTGGCTGCTTTCTTTTATTAACTGAAGTTGTTATATCGTCTCTGAGGCTGCTGGGGATTGTACTTGTTGAGTCGTTGTGTTAGTATTAGTATATGCTTCTAATGATTTAGGGTGTGTTATTAGGTGTATATTCAATAAGATTGTAGCTCATAAGAACTTCTGACATAAATTTTACAAAAGGGCTTGTTTTGATCGAGCTTCAACAAGAAGAATAAAACGATCTAAAATGATCTTGTTAGATCTTATAGTAGTGATAAGTCATTTTCATATCTGTAAAAACTCTTCGGAACACTCCCGTAGTGTCTTTTAAGACTAATTAGCTTCTAGCTTTATTGATTTGTGTGAGAAGACGGGGAAAGGGGAAATAACACGATAGGGCTACTTCATTTTATTTGGTCAGTGTCAACACTTGATGCCAGAAATAAAGTTGACTTTTCCATAATCTTTTGAGACACTTGACTTTTGGGTGTGAGGATTTTTTCTGATGTTAAATTGGACTCATCCTATTGAACGAAGCACAATATAAGATCAAATTAGGTTGGCAAGGAGGCACGAATCAGGATGTATGATGATATGTACATGTTACTTGAGGTCCCTATTATGAATCTTTCCTTGACTTCACAAAATCATTTTGATAAGTTAATTAGATACAACTGATGATGACTGATTTTAATTGATTGGGAGGACAGTTGTTTCCGTCATCAATTAATCTTTATTTTTATTTTTATCTCATGATTGGAGGAAGTAGTGGAAAGTTTAAGATTAGTTTGAGTGTTAAGGATTTTGACTATTAGGGCTTCCACCAACTAGCCTTTTTGTACTGTAATGGCATACCCCAATGAAAGGAAAATAAGATGCTAGTTTGGCATTTTTACATTGAAGTTTAGGATCAGTTTATGAATGTAGAATTGTTATTAGAGCCGCAAACTAACCTTTATGAAGTTATGACAGTAAATAGGACATGTGCAAGCCAGGGAGATACATAAAGATGCTAGTTCTATGTTAAGTTTGGATTTTAAAAGATATTATTTCTTAGAATCATCATATAATAACTAATAAATAGCAATATATTTGGGTGGAAGGCTTTTTGTTCTCCACTTTCATGTTAATATTTACATGTCTTATCAAATTCTGTAGCTATAATTCCTTTCTGAATTGTATAACTATTGAATTGTTTATTAATTACATTAATTGGAAGCTAATGTAAATTGCATGGTACTATAATAGAATTTTTGCCACGTAGTTTGTTGAAATTCAAGAATCCTACAAGGACCAGCCTCTGTTAATTTCTATATTTTCCTATCTTGTTTCTCCCTAATGGCTATATCCAGAACAGATGTGTATGATATTGAGAGCAAGTGATTATGCAGAGCATGCTTCAGACATTTCATTGATATCATTTACATCACAACCTCAGGTCCTCAATAAATTTTTTTGACCACTATTTGCGGCTCAACATCCTGGTAACACCTAAAATAGCATAGGTCAATTTTAAGCATGTATGAATTTTTTTTTTTCAATTATTTTGGAAGATTGTTATGCTATGTACGCTTTAAGAGTTGCATCTTGCGTTGCAGTTTTTGCTTTCTATAGAACAAATGTGGAATTTATGGGCTGTTCATTGATCTTCAAGTGTTGTAAATGCGGCAAAATTATCCTATTTGTCTCTCCTGATATCAATACTATTTCTTATCAGCTCGATGTTGGTCTGTGGATAATTAGATGGTCTAAGTGGATTCAGAGCATCAATATGCATATCCTTTATCACTATGGATAATCTCATCCATATTTTATTCATGAACGGAGGCTGAGAAAAGGTGGAAAAAATTAATTTACTTGTAGTTGGAGCTGATTTATACCTTCAATGGGGGAAAAAAAAAAAAGATGCTGGATTAGATGTCTTGTGTCTTCCTTTTACATGATGAAAAGATGTGTAGTTTGGTTTACTTTCAGACTTTGGTTTGTGTTTCATTTACGTTAGCAGTGCAGCGGCCATTTCACAAAGGACAAAATTTAGATGTAATTTTTTAGATCTTTTCGTGTTGTTTTTCAATCAGAATTGAAATTTCACTTTAGTAATATACATAATAAAGTTCAGTGCAGGTTATTAAGATAAAACTCTAATTTTGATCCAAAAATAGTGTTACAAGCACTTAGATAACTGTATCTAAGTTTTGTCTATTCACAAACCATCATAAACTAGTGTCTAGTATGAATATATGATCACTTGATGTTTCTGTCAAGTTGGCTGACAGCCCAGATTCCTCCGCCTCCATTTCTAATGAAACAGATGACTTACAAAAATAGCCCCTCCTAGAGGGAATTAAGCATATTGATGCATCTCAAGGTATGTTTGGATTGAGAGGTTTTGAAAGAAAGGGAAAGGTTAAGTTTTTTAAATTTTAAGTGAACATTCTCTTTAGTTTTCTTTGTTTTAAAAAAAGGGAGGTATGATGAACAAGAATTTATTATTTAACATTTTCGTTGTTCCTTATTCTTTTTTTATCGTTATAATTTTTAAATTTGAAAGTGGAAATGTTCACTCTCGTGGCTTTTTGTTCGCAAAAAGAGGGGAACGGGGCTGCTCATGAGCTAGCGTCTGTCGTTTACTTTGAATAATAGGTACTGGATTGATGAAGTTCCCTACCAAATGGATCTTCTAATTGCCAACAATGTGATTGACCCTGCTTTTTTGGATGAGTAATAAACCAGTATTTTGCCTTCAAAAGAAAGTTCTTTCTTCTTAATTCAGGCTTGATTGGTGATGGATGTGATGATGGAGGCAGGGAAGAAGAGAGGGGGAGGTGACAATGATAGTGATTGTAGATTTCTGCTGATGGAAATAGTGTAGATGATGGTGATTGCAACAATGATGATTCTTGTGGCCTTGGTGGTGGCAGCTGTCGTTAGTTTGGCAGTGATGAAAGTGGTGGTAATAGTGGTAGTTATGTATTAGGGGTGTTCAAAATAGGTGAACTAAACTAAATTACATGAAAACTAAACTGTACTTGAAAAATAATTCATCAAACTGAACTGAACTGAAAAATAGTTCAGGCGAGCCAAACTAAACTATTCGACGAACTTTTTTCTCAAATCTAAATTGAACTATGTTTTGAACTGAACTGAACTATTTGAATCAAATTGAACTGTGTCAAACCAAACTGAACTATTTTTTTGCACTGAGAATTTTTACCTCTTTATAAAAGTGGTTCAGTTTTTACAGTTCAGTTTAGTTCCTAAACAATTCGGTTCTCAAATAGTTTGGTTCAGTTCTCAAATAATTCAGTTTAGTTTTTTATAAAAACAGTTTAGTTCAATTTTTTATAAAAATAGTTTAGTTTTTATAGGTCAATTCAATTTAGTTCTCAAACAATTTAGTTCAATTCAGTTTTTTTGAATACCCCTACTATGTAAGTTGAATGATTTGGTAGAGATGAAATCAAAAGTATTTTTTTATTTTAAAAATGGAGGTAAAAGTGTTTTAAACTTCAGTTAATTCGATTTCATTTTAGTAGAATATATTTTGTTTTGAAATTTACATTTAAAAACAAAATTGAAAACTCACAATTATACCATAGAAGCCATAACACTTTGTTCTTTCTTGACTTGTCCATCTAAAACATAACCTAGAGTGTTTGCTGACTTGCTGGATTTCCATTTTTTTTTACGTTGATGGGCCACTAAAAATTCGTACATCAACCATGGTGTTTTTTGGGCCTGCGAAATATTTGTGCTCTTCCACTTGGTTCGGTTCTGTTTATACTGTCCCTGAACTTTGTCGGCAGAAGCAGCCTCAAATTTTTCTGAAACACGGACCCAAAAAAGGAAAAGATTTTTTCTGGTACACGCATCTTAGACGAAGTTGTTGTCCCACACCACATTGGTCCGCGGTTTTTCTGTTGTCTTATTTTGATTCCAGTACACGTTGTCATCGTGACATTTTGCTTGTTTATGGTTTACATCACTTGTTTCTTTTGTTTGTTTTTTTCACTCTTTTTGGTTTACAATTTTTGTTCGGCAACTCCATGCAAAGTTGTAAACTGAACATCATGATAAATACAACCCCCCCTCCCCTCAATGTGAGTTAAAATTCTCAAAATTTTGGCCTGTTCGGTGTATGTTACTGCGTTGTTTATCATTGTTAACGAAAGAACAATAATAATTAATGTTTTCTACAAATTACAAGTGTGTGTGAATAGTTTTTTTCTTTGATTATTGGGTGGCTACCGGTACAAAACTAAAAAATTCGAGGAACACATGTTGAATGGTGAAGTAAACTAGATTGAGTTTGTGACTATAGAACGAACACATTGTCTCCTCAATTTTTGTCATACAAATGAAGGCTATGCGCAATTTGCAGCTACAGTCAGCTCCAGACAAGATTAATTTGTTTTATACACACCACCCATATGACAATATTCTCAGCAGCCAGAGACACCCAGAGGCAGAGCCTCGGCATATTCCTTCGTCGGATGCTTAAGGCAGCATTTAAGGAAATTTTTAAAGGCTTAAAAAAAATTTCCTCAAATTTGAGTTCAGTTTGTTTTTGATCTCTCAAATTTAAAAATAATTTTTTAGTCTCTTTATCTGAAAATACTTTTAGTTCTTATTTTGTGATTTTTTTAATCTCTAATAAAGATTAAAACTGGATTGTTTTTAAATTAAGAGACTAAAAAAATATTTTTAAATTTGATTTAGCCTAAATTTGAGACAGTAAAAAGATAATTAAGCCATTTTTAATTTTTTGTAAAATTTTAAACTCTCAAAGATTCCACGCGTATCAGATACTCTAGTTCTACTGTAGTTGTTAGTTACTCATCCAGTACCGTGCGCCTCTTTCTTCACCCCAACCTTATCAGCGAGAGTAATGACAGTGGGAGTGTGGGACCCAAAACGATGCAATTAATTATTTATTTATAAGAAATTAACGCTCCTTCACCCAATTATTGTCTGCTTAGTGTCTACATTTGCGTCAGATCTAACCCGCCAACAACTATTAACAAATAGATAACGCTGCTGATACCATCTCACTACTCCCCCGCACTTCACGCAAAAGGAAAGGCAAATCAATCGAACAATTCAAATTGAATTCGAAACAACAGAATCATCGTGCATCAATCGTCAATTATATTTATATTTACACTCCTAAATCCTTGTTACATACACCGTGATTGTATTAATTGATAATCTAAATTGTAAACGCCAAACCATTATACATCGCTTTGCATCAACGGTTACATTTGAAACCCTAAAATTTGGCTACAAACAATCCGCAAAATACACGAAATAAGGAATAGTAATAAACTATGCGAAGTTGCCGGCGCCGAAAGTTTACAGATCGGAGTGGGCCTTGAAGTCTGAGGCTAGTCGAGAAGCGATCGCGGAATGATACATGGTGTCGTGAAAGGACTCGGTGCCGACGGTCATCATCCGGAGCTGCCTCGCCTTCTCCTCCGTGAAGCCGCCGGCGAAGCGCGGTCTCGGCGGTTTCGCCTCCCTCGCCGCCGGAACGGGTTCCGGCTTTGCCGGCTGCTGACTCGATGCTTTGTTGCTGGAGTCAATGTAGTCCGGTTCGGAGGAAAAGCCGAACAGCGGGGTCCACCAGTTGGCGGAGGAGCTTCTCCGGCGATCGGGATCTGTCCTGCGGTGGCCGGAGGTGGCGCACGCTTGGATTCCGGCGACTCGGATGGGTATGAAAGTAGCTGCCATTTTGAAAATTTTACCCTTCTCTTCTGTTTGGGAACGGTTTGAGTAACAGTTAGGGTTCAGAAGTGGCTGGCTAATACCGAAGTTTTTATAGCGTATCCGAAGGAGAAAAGGATAAGATCGAATACGTGGCGTTCTCAGATCGACGGTGAGGCTCTGTCTTTACACGCTTTTTTCATGACTTTTTCTACGATAATGACGTTGCGTGTCACTGACGTGGAATACAATTGGCTGACTTGGGCTTGGCTTTGAAATAAAAAGGACAAACCGAACAGAGGATGACAATAGGACATGAACCTCACTCGTTGTCATTGCCAATTGCCATGCGCATTCCTCTGTTTGTCCTTTTTATCAAAGGAGGATGCAACTTGAACAGCTTCAACAATGAAGATTGATGTGCAATTGCCATGCTAGTCTATTCAAAGTACACATGTCTCGACTCTGGAACGTTAATTGACAATTGTTGACTACATGGCGAGAACTATTGCAGCCTGCATAAGAATTATTCCTAGACGCTAAAACCCATACCACGACGATGCGAGGAAGCTGATTTCCTCCTTCTTCTGTCTCTTTTTCTTTTTTAAAGGCCACGTGCAACCTTATCTTTGAAATGACAATCCCCCAACCCTTTCCTTCAGTTGAAACTCTACCAATCTCGTGTCAGGAAAATGGAACACACCAAATAGTCAAAGTAATCCTCATTCCTTGGATTTTCATCAGAATTTGTGTCCATATTTCCAATTACCTGTTCTTGTACAAAAGCTTGTGTCTCCCATCGAGCTTTAGCCATTGACTAAAAGCTAGCTAACCTTGTTAGGGCTACTGTAATGCCGGGCTAGGTTCCAACTTCATTACGTACTCCTTTTCCTCCTTTATCATTTGAAGTAATAATAAAATTGTGCTCAACGGGTCATTACTACTGGTAGTAGAGCACTAATTTTGTTGAAAGCCGAAATCTCTGATTTCTGATGAGGCTTTTCCCCGCAGTATTAAAATCCACACTCCATCATGTTCGAACCTTCCTAGTCTCCGAGTCTGGAACCCCTATGGCCTGTTAAGGGCCAAATAAACTGGCCTAAACTGGCTATTAGTATTTTTTTAAGATACTCTTGCTTAATTTAAAAAACAATTACAAATATTATTGTAACTAAAGAAAACTGTTGAGTGAAATTAATTTGGCTATTTTATCTTGACTTTTCGTAGAATTGTTTTACATCTTCAAATTTCAACTCTGTTTGTGGAAAATTACTAATCTTATTCTGATAATGTACAATTTTATTACTGAAAAGAAAAATATTGTAAATCAAAATTTTTATTCAACGTTGCTGTTCAAGCTTTGGGTTTGTTTGCCCATTTTGGGACTTTTTTTTATTATTATTATTCAAGCTCAACCCAACGTAAGGCCTCATTTGAATGCAAAGTCCTATGGGTTTTAAATTCAACCCAAGCCTTACGTGTTTCAGGCTAGGCTTACCACGCGTCCAGCTTTAATTTGTTCATTCATTCTCCACTTTTCTTTAGGGGTTTGCTAATTAATTAACTTGTTTGTCGATTATGATAGAAACAATTTTATATTTAAATATATTAATTGAAAATTAATTTTAAATATTTTATTTTATTTTGTAAAAAAATATTATATTCTATTTGATTTATGTTCCGATCACAAAAAGTTTCCAAAGAACACCCTAAAGACTATTTATGACTAGACAATTCAAAAGTGAGTTCTCCTGATTTTTAGGTCTAAGGATAATTTAAACTCGGGCTAGTTGGCAATCATTCAAATTATGGGGATCTCTTGTTATTGTTGATCTTATCTTCTTAACCTTCAAATCTTTAATGGCTAGTGTGCCCGTTCATGGGCTGAGGTCCCAAAAGGCATTAGAACATAGGCTTAATATTTGGTGATAAGTTAGTTTAGGACTGCAAATCTAATACACATATAGCTCAACCTAAAATTAAGAGGGTAAATTTATATTAAAAAATATTTAATAAATCAATAATACAAATATAATCTAACTCTAATGATCTAAGTGAAAAGGAGACTTAAATACCCTAAATATGCGATCTTATATTTAATTACGAGTGTCTCTATTCATTTGTCAATTTATCTATCTATAGATATAATATTAGCCTTCTTATGGAACGAAGGAGCACTAACAAATCAAAAAATAATAATGATAACAAATAATTTTTTTTTATATCTATATCTATTGGGTTAAGGGATAAAGAATTTACCATTTTTTTCTAAATTTTCCAGTTTAAGTCGTGTAAATAAAAAATAGGTGTTAAGAGAAATTTTATTCTCAGAAATATGGCTGCCGAATTCAATTTAAATTAATTAATGTCTAATGTTACTTCAAAATAGTGAGATTTTAAGAAAAATAATAATTTTCATATCAATGAAATAATGAATGGTTCTAAACAGATTCACTTACATGCACCTAAACTTATTACAGTTTTTCCAAAACAGATTTTATAAATTAAAATAAATTTGTTACTAAATAATAATAATAAGGGTGTTCAAAGTCAAATCAAATCATTTTAAATCATCAAACCAATCCAAAAATTTGAAAACAAAAAAACCTACATATTTTATTGTGATTTAGTTTGATTTTTAGTCCCAATTGTGAAAATTGAACCAAACTCACATTATACTTACATTATTTTTTCCTTATATCTTTATATAAAATCTCATTATCCTAATTTAAGTCACAACTATGTTTTGATAATGATAGTATGTGCTTTTATATGTATTGGGGCAATTTTTTAGTTATTTTAAATTATAAATTTATGACATTGATAGAGCATGACTAATTAATTAACTATGAATGATGTGCAGTGTACTTCTTTTTTAATATGAGGTTTATAATGCAATTATGATCATGTGTGTCTTTTTTGTTATTTTATTACTTATAATTATATAAATGTCATTTTTAAGAGTTGATCACACTAGTACAAAAAACACTTTTCACATCATTATTCTATATTGGATTCGTGGAAACCGATATAGTATGTGAGACAATAATATTTTTGTAATATTGAGATGAACATTTTATATTAGTTGATAAAAAATAATCTACAAAATATTTTCTACATTTATTAAATGAGGACCCGATCTAGAAAATATTTTCAACATCAATTCCTTAGCAATCGATCTAGAATGTGAATACCTTTCCTATTTTTTAAATTTCGAACCAAACTTTCTATGTTGGTTTTGTTATAACTGATGTAGAAAGTGATTTTGTACATCAGTTCATACCCTAACTAGTCTAGAATGTTGACACATTTTCAAATATTTTAAATTATAGACCTAACTTTCTATAATTATATGAGGAATTGATCTAGAAAATGATTTTGTAGATCAATTTCTCGTACAATTGATGAAAATAGTCTTATTAGACCTAAGTTTTGTCCTTCCAAAACCATTTTACTATCAAATAGTGCAAAATTTCCAACTCGCGTCTTTGGTCTTCTCATTTTCGGGCCCTCCATTCTTGCACATTCCAACCTTTTTGTCTTCACTTCACTTTTATTCTCACCATTGTTCTAGAAACAAGTATGTTCTCATTCTTGTTCTTGTTCTTTATTACTTTGTTCTATCTTTCATTATGCATTATGTTGTTAGTTTATTTTCGTTATTTGTTTCTTCGTTCTTTCTTTCACATTGTGTTGTTGGTTTGTTCTCTCATATTTGGTTATTCAATGTTCCCTGTGTTTGGTCTTTGTGTGTGTGTGTGTGTGCACATGTTAATGTGTGTTTTCCATTATGTGTTGTTTTTCTGTTAGTGCATATGTGTTAGTGTGTCAATCATTGTAGTATGTGTTTTGGATATGAAAAATATTATCCAAATGGCATATTTGAAGTTTTAAAACCCTGTCACTTGTTGTCTCACTACTTATCGCATTTGAGCTTTTGGATTTTGATTAATGTTAGAGAGTTTTCTTTGACATGCCAACAAATAAAAGGTTACATTGAACTTAAAAAGTATAGACTAGATGTGTGCAGTTCATCATGGTATTTGAATAATAATATTCATAATGGTGAAGATTGAAATTGAAACAAGCTTCCAATTAATCCATTATTATACAATTTTGGATTCTATGTTTGCATTTTCATTTAGATACTTTGGTACACATCTTTATAAAAAATAGTGGTGGAAAAGATTATCATAAGGAATAATTGTGGTTTTAATTTGAGATTGATGATGTTAAGTGCATAATTGGTGAATATAAAAAGTTATTTCCATTGATTACTTGTATTGTGTAATTATCTTTGCATAAACTTGTGCTTACCTTCTCATTTTATGTTACATTAGGACCTTTTACTTAGTGCAATTAGTAAAGGAACACAAAGACTCTATTAAATGTATATATATTGACAATACGTAAAGATCCTTCAACCAACAATTTTTGAGCCAAACAGTTAATTTATGGTCTATAAGAAAGGTAGACATGACATATAGTTGAAGAAGTTGGTCCTCAGTCGTGGTAATGGTGAGGAAAGATTTCCAATCAATTTGAAAACCCACAAGGGATAAGAAAATTTTTAAGAGTTTTTCCAACTTTTTGGTACAAAGTAAGTTGAACATACTAAAGAATGGATGGGATGACGTAGAGGAGATGTAGGCACAACTGTGAGAAGAGATGTAAGAGCAGTTGCAGGAGCAGATGCAACAATAGTTAGTTGCCATGAAGGTAGAGCAATTAGCGTCCATAGGGAAGAGAAGATGACTTTGTTCTCCTCTAACCACCCCACCCAAGAATTTAAGGTATGAAAATGCTTATCTCTTTTGTTGTTTTTTGTTTAATTGTACAGGAAATGATTGTTTTGAATGAATTTGATTCAATTCTTGAGTCATAACCTTCATTAACTTTGTGTGACTGACTTAGGTTGTTGATATCCAAGTACCAAATTCGATTCATATTCATGGCAAGGCTAATATTTGGCAAGGACATGGAATTAATTATACGTAATACATAAGGATGTTCTCAAACTCCTAAGTAGGCAAGACATGCTTTGCATACCATTATTCAAGTATTTGGGATATAAGTAAACTTTTAGCATTTTAAACGAATAACGAAGTATTGATGCCTAAACATTTTTCTTTCCAATATCACAAGTATGCCCATAGCCTTTGAAGGTCAAAGAATCTCTTAGATATGCATGGATTCATTTTCTTACTTCACTTCCAACAAATTAGTCACTATTCAAATAGATAAAAGAGTAGCTGAGTATAAACCTATGCGAGACAAGAGTAAATCCTATCTTTCACCGTATATCCATGGGTAAGTAATATCATAATTTGCAATTAATATGATATTATTTAACTTTGACCAATTCACATCCGATTTCACAGGCAACATTGGTAGTTGTTTATTATTTACGCTAATAAAAATGTCGTCACATTGTTTTACTCCCTTTAGCGTAAAGAACCACATAAGGATTTGAAGACTTTGGTAGATAGGTAAATGTACATTTATAAAATTTTTACTTTATTTATTGTAATTGTTTATAGCATCATTTTCATGTATATGTTTGGTCATTTGTCTATGGCATAAGTTTTTGGTCATTTGCTTTTCTTTGTTTTTTTCTTCTTTTGTTAATTTGATTAATTTTGTGTTCATCTAGAGTGTGATAGACAAGGAAGTAATCGTGAGTGTGGTTTGCTTCATCATGATACACACATTGAACATCATCCAAGCATGCACTGTCGATTCCTTTGAGGTAATTTTCATTTTTCACAACTTGATTAGTTTTGTTAAATATGCCATGAATCACGTGTTATGTAATAATTTTTTTTTCTAATTCATATATTTGAAATTGCAAAGATTCGATCATCAAAATCCCTTTTCTGTAGAAAAAAAATTGATGAAATGAAAATTTGTTTGGCAAGTTACTTCACCAATAACATCGTCCAAGTTCTCCCTAAGTAGAATGTAGCATATATTTAATTTCATGATGTATAGATATGTAAATGTTAATGTATAGCTTACACTATGAAAATAGTTTTTGGTAAATGACAATGTATAGTTTTGAAAGTAGTTTTCTACAAATGATAATGTATATATATTGTTGTGACATATATTGTTAAATTGGTTGTGAAAGTATAGTAATTAACTGTGAAAATGTAGTTTTGTGATGTGCTATGTATCAAGGAAGTCATTTATTTCAGTAGAGTTTTATTTTTTGTTTGAAAAAATAGGCTTTTTATATTAATTGTGACCAGAACCATTGTAAAAAGTCACTTTGTACATTAGTTATGATAAGAAATGATGTAAAAGTATATTTTCTAGATTAGTTGTGATTAGAACTAATGTAAAAAATGAACTTTCTACATCGATTCTCACTACTATCAATATATAAAGTGACTTTCTACATCTAGAACCAATCTAGAATACCCATTTTATATATCGATTGATTCTACACCCCCCCCCCCCCCCCTTATAAGCGATCTAGAAAGTCAAAAATAATTGATATTAAAGTTTTTTTTGGTACTATTGTCATAATTCAATTAGTTATTAGATTCTACACTGTGACAATTTATTTTTCTTAGTTGTCAAATTATTATTTTTTTTGAAAGTTATATAAAAATAAATTTAAAAAATTAACAAACTACCAAATCAAATTGAACTGCATACTATTTTTATGTTTAATTGAAAAGACTTTTTTTATCTAAAAATCAAATCAAACTGCACTACAAATACCCATAATAATAATAATAATGATATAGATTAGGAACCCCAATTGATGTAGGCAATTTTTGTAAAGGCCCTTTTGAAATGGGTTTTACTTCATTTAACCCACTTATTTGTAGTCATAGTTGAATTGTATTTTTCACATGGTGTGTCCGTCAAGATTTTTTGACCACCATCCACTCCAAATGCAAGAATGAGACACTGGATCCCATTTCTTTCTCTCGTTTGTCTATTTGTTTCGTTGGTCAATTCACCGTACATCCTTGGCCCAACACAAGTGAATCTTTGGCATCAATTATCAATTCAATCAAACGAAGAAAAAGATTGCTCTAAAGTATATTAGGATATATAAATTTTAATTTAATTTTAAAATATTATAATTTTAATATAATAAAATTCAAGTATAAATAATTTTTTTTATTTGTTTTAATTTTTTTAACAAAATTACACTTCATGTGTAACAATCTTTAAGATTTTTTTTTTCTTGATCAAAAGGTCATTCATTTAAAATGCCTAATAGCACTTAAGAAAACAAAGAATGCTAAAGGAAAAGCATTGCAACAGTACATAACATATAAACAACAGAAAATCAAACAGTACGCTTAAAACTAAATAACTAAATATATTAGCATTCCTAAACCTACTAACACTAAAACATGAAATACACATCTTATATTACAAAGATAAGGGCTTTTCTACAATTTCTATGGCTCCTTATCCTTTTAGCTTTTAGCATTTGCACCAATTCCGTTTCTTTAGTTTTGACATGTGCTCTGAAATAAGAATTTTCTTGCTCTATTTAGTCTATCATATTATTAAAAGTATGTTAAAATACAAGAGAGTAACATTTCACATAATTAAAATGATATACGTTCAATTCAATATTACATATTGCTGTGTGGTGTACATGAGGAAAGATCTCCGGTGAGCTCTCACGATGGTCGTAGACATCTCCGTTGGTGGCACCTGTAAAGACTCCGATGCTTAAGTCAGTAAAGATGTAAGAGTGAGTGAGAATGACAGAGAGAGTATATACCTGATGGGTGTAGAGCCCTTTATATAGTGTTTTGGAGGGAAATACCGTTAAGATTGGATGTCACGTGATAGCGTGCATTTGGGTGTCTCATTACACGCTTTCTTTTCCGTTAGGTGTTTTCCATGCCATGCCGGTATAGGCATAAAAATCTGACCGAGATGAGCAAGGTAATACCGTCCAGATACATGTAACAATGTTAACCGAGATAGGCGATAAATAAGCCGACTTAGGGCTTAGCGTCCGAGTAACCCCTAGAACACATATTAAGAAAATCTTTGTCTATGGAATCATTTTAAAATATCTATTTCTTGGAAATAAATCCTTTCGTGTTAAATAATATCATGTAAATACATACACAAGTTGTTTATGAACATCAGAAATCACGCTTATATATTTAGATTTGAACCATTTATATAATCAAACGTAAAGTTTAATTAAACTTATTTGTTTAATAAAACAAACAAAATTAATTGATCATTTAATTAGTTGAATTAAAATGATTTATAAATTACTCAATCCATTTATATTTATAGCTCAGACTCAATGTACATGGTATGTTTAGATCTCCTCCCACATGCATGTTCAGTAGGTGAGGAACAACTGGGTCAATGGACATGTCTTTTTGTAATATGGCGTATCTCATGCTTTTATTTTACCTTGCCTTTATGATCAATCGGGAACCAGTAATAACCCCTTCTCATCATTTTGTTGGTCAAGAGTCGGCATTTGCTATTGCTTCGGCATGTAGGTTTTACCTAATGGCTCCACTTGTTGTCTCTAATTTAGAATAATTTAAAGTTTTTTTATAATATTTTTTGCATCAACTTTCTTGCGAATTTAATTAAAATATACTGACAGTGTTTTTACAGTGATAATAAATTATCATATACGATGAGATTGTTAACTTTTGTGAATAAAAAAAATCGTTAATTTTTGTTGTAATTACTTTAAAAGTCATATTTAAAGTAATTTTTAATTGATTAATGATATAAAAAGTTTTACATAAATAGTAAGTAAATATTAAAATTTGTCTTATTTATAGATAAATAAAATATTAAATATTTTTTATATTTAAGACATTAAATAAATTTACTTTCGCTTTTAATTTAATATTTTTTTAAAAACATTCAAAAGATTAATTGAAAAATATAAAAAAAATAACATTATTTGCTAATTTATTTTCACCACATTGTTACTTGGATTTTGCCTAAGGACAATAATTAGATATTGTTATTTAGATTTTTTGGTGTTATTCTCCTGTTAAAAACGTATTCTTCTTGGTAATTTGCACAATAGAGTTTACCAGTTAAAGTCGACATTAAAATTACTTCAATTTTAATTAAAAAATAATACAAAAATACTTAAAAGTTACACTAAGTTTTATTCTATACCTATTGATTGTACTTGTCGTAGCTAATTTCCTTAGGTTCATGTCTTTTTCCACCTAATTACGGTCCAAAGATTGCCAAAAAGTGCCAGTCCAGTTCACATGGACCTTTCATGTTAAAGTACACATTAATGCGTTTCACATGGTCTTGTTAGTTTAGAAACAGTTTGTCCAAATGATTCCTTCAATTACGTTAATGATTTCAAGATGAATATACATACAATAAATCTACCTATAGATATAGCTTTTGTTGATCGATGATGATAAAAATGAACAAAAAAAAAAGATATAGCTTTTGTTTTGGTGCCAATGTGCAGTTAGTTTTGTTTTCTGGTTTAACTTCGGGATTTCTCTGCTCTAATCTGCACCGTGGACGGAAAGGTTCTAAATAGGCGTTGTATTAATTAATTATCCCTAACTTGTAGGGATTTAAAAAAATTGTTCCCTTTTAAAATATTTCATTACTTTGTTTTAAATTATTTATTATTTATTACTTTAAAAATATTAATTATTTTAAATAAATTTTATTCTTATCTTTTAATATTTTCACTAATTTAAGTGAAATAAAAACTATTAATGAAATAAAATATTTTTCACTCAAATATAAATTTATTTTTTAAAATTAAATATTTAATACATGTATAAGAATTTAATTAAAATGTACTAACAACATAAATTTTTTATACTATTATTCAATCATAGATTATCATATATGAAAAAATTATTGATTTTTATAATAATTAATTTAAAAATCATATTTACAATAATTTTTAATTAATTAATAATATAAAATGTTTACACTTACCTTATATTAAAATTAAACTCTTCTAGTTTAAAATTTATACACCAACGATATAAATAATATTTAAACTGTCAATCAATCACAAATCATGTTAAGAATAACTTTTATTATAAAAGTCAACAAAATGACAATTTTTATTAATTGATAGTATATATTACTTTCTCCTTTTATAATACGTTAAATAATAATTGTTTCAAAAACAATCACGTAATACTTGAGCGAAACTTTATGTGATTCGTTACTTGCTACTCACTACTCTCGGTCAAGCCTCTAGAATCGTGACCTCTATCTCTATAATGCAACCTGGCACGTCTATAGCAGAGGTGCATTTATCCCATCCACAATGAAACACAGGCATCGTTCTCTCTTTGTTTTAGGGTCCCAAACGTCATGTCCTTTAACACGATCAAATGTGCATTATTTTTATTACATTAGGGAGTTTTAGACTCAAATTCCCACCCCACCTCAAGTGGTTCGAAGAAAATCTCAACGACGACCTTCGTTTTTTGTGAGGTTAAAAAAGATATATACTTTATTCCACGGAAAAGAAAACCGAAAGAAGAAAAGAGCACGACACAAACGAAAGAACGAGAAGCAACCAGGTGCAAAATAAGCTTTTATAATTTATTGTCAAGTCCGTCTCCCTGCACGGCAGATTCATGAATTGTTTGGTCGCAATTCAAATTATGGGAGCTTTGTCAAAGTAGTCAAAAAAAAAAAAAAATCCTTAATGAACACAACTCGTTTCAAGGAAATGAGACACTTTAGACCTTCTAGGAAAAACAACTCTTTTCAAATATTTTCGATGTCCATGGACCCATGAAATCAAGTTGGGACCCATAACTTGCAACTTTTCCTCACCCTTCCTTTTTGCTCTCGTTTCATTCATGTTTTGTAAGTCTCATTTCATTCATTATTGGACTTAAATTGATTATATTTCAATATCACAATTAAAAAATTGATTTTTTTTTAATCTGACCCTATCAAATCATTTCAAGTATTTGCGTTGTCATCATTTATGCAGTAGCACAACATTTGTCTCGATTTAAAATGAATTTTTAAATGAAGCTTTTAAAGTTAATAAAATATTGTAATTTTATATAAACTTTATTTTTCGATTTAAAACCAGGACAACTTTGAGATACATGAGATTTGTTATCTATTATATATAGAAGGGGGGGGGGGGGGGGGGGGGGGGGGGGGGTGTTGTTATGCAAACAAATATGTTTGACAAGGTATTTCAATTAGTTTCTAACTTTTTTAACTAGCTGAAAAGTTTATTTAACCTTATTAGTAATACTTGGTAAACAAGCTTCTTTTAGTAGCTTGAAGTGTTTTTTAAGACGCTACTTTAAGTAGCGTTTTCTAAAACGCTAGCCTCTAACTTCTAGTTTTTTATATATATTCCTTTTTTACCCTTAAAATATTTATTAAGTTTTTTTTTATCTTTTTTAAATAAGGTAAGATTTTATTATTTATTTGGTTTCTTTCCTTCAAGATGTTTTACCAATTTTACTAACTAACATAATAAAAGTATAATGTTTACTTAAGTGTATGTTATTTTTACTTTATTTTAAACTTAATTGAAAATATTTTAAGATATAATATAAGATTAATAATAGAATATACAATATGAAAAAAATATGATAATTAAAACTAAAAATGTAATTAAAATAATTGATCTATAAATAAAAAATAACAAGAGTTTAAAATTAATTAAAAAACTAAAATTATAAATATCCCAAAATATATTTTTATAAATAAAATATTAATTATAAAAATATCATACAAACACGTCTATTTTTGTCATTTTACATTTATCAGCTATTTTAACATATAATTTTGCCAAACACTTATAATTTAATAAGCTAACTTAATAACTTTCAACTACTAGTCAAATTTTTATTGAAATAAAAACAGTTTTTCATTTTTAATTCATAAAAAATATATAATTAAATTAATTAAAGTTATTATAAATTTATAATCATTATTTACAAATTCAATTAATTAATCTTTTTAATGATTTATTTCAATATGATTATATAATTGTAATAATCGGTTTTCATGATTTCAATATTCAATTCAGTCAATCAATTTTAAAAATAACTGATTTAAATTATAAGTAATTTATTCAATCAAGACGTAAATATATTTAATCAATGAGTCAATTAGTGTCAATTACAAGTATTTTCTTAACATCAATCAATATTTCCTACCAATCAATGTTTAATAATTTTTTAAAAGATTTATAATTATTGCTGCTTGAAATGCATGGAATCAATTTTTCTTGAAATGCAAATTCCAAGTCAATTTGAAATTTGACATCATTTAGACTCACTAGTATAAACACATGTGGCAAGTAGTCAACTTTGATCACTCAACTTCATTTTCATGTTAGATCATGTGTTTTGCTATGTATGTAAAATCTTCTTTTTTTTTTGTCTTTTATTTCTTCATTTCATTACGTAGTCAACATCTTGAATTATTAATTTATTTATATTTTTGCATGTCAGTGTTGACATTATTCCATCTTCATTTGAACATGCACATTCACATTCTAGTAGTAATTTATAAACCTTAATTGATCGATTTATTCTTTCTATTAACACGGGTATGCTTCAGTTGTAGCATAAAAGAGCACATCTAAGTTTGATGACAAGTCGTAATGATTCATGTTCATGTCTAAAAAGTTAAATGGAGTAACATCTATTTATGGTTGGAATGACTTAACACGGAATAATGTAATTTCGGCATGTGCAATTCCCGATCATTCTTTGAACGGGTGTTTTTCCATGCAAATATATATATCTATTGATTGCTCCTAGGAATAAACTAGAAACGTGAAAATGTGGTATGTTTGAAGTGGTGTAATATATGAAGGGATAACCCTCTTGCATGTAGTTGGACTATAACAGATAATAACCTGTACGATAGTTTGCTTTTTTGATGCAAAATTCTTCTTTTTAGAACTTCACACTTGCATAGTACACATTCTAATAAAAAATTGCTTTTTGTCATATCTAATCATCTTTTAAACGTTCAAAATCATAAAATGAAGAGTTAGAAACTTCAAGGGAAGGAGGATTACTTTCGAGAAGTATATTATTTTTCTAAATTTAAATATTAATATAGTAAGGTGTATTTTCTTGTACATTTAAATATTAAATGTCTAGAATTTTCTAGAGAATAATATATCATATTTTTAACAAGATTTTATTTTATTTACAATGATGATCCTGAGATTTAAACTAAGAACCTCACATAAACTATATTTTATTTTTCGTGTACAATATCAGCAACAATGTTAGAACTTAGGACCTTATGTATATTATCCAAACCCCCTATTAGGCTGACCTTAGTGGATTTTATGCAAATTATCTAAACTTTCTACCACTAGACTGATCCTAATGGACTGTTTTATATTTAATTTGACAAAATGTTATTAAGAATAAAATTTAATTTTCTGAAAAAATTCATAAAAATAAAAAATAAGTAAAGAAAATTATGAAATATACACATACAAATTGATGTTTTATGAAGGTGAAATTAATTTCTAATAAAATCCTCAAAAACTAAATATATCTTCCATATTTAACATTTTAATTTATAAAAATATTTTTAAAATTTTTAAAATAAATTTTGGAAAAAGTCATATGTTTCCTAGAATTTGTATAACATCTTCTAACTAACATAATTCTATCTCTTGAAACAATAACAATCAAAATTAACAATATAGAATTGAGATAATATCAATCACAAATAAAATAAATAGTGTACATATATTACAAGACAAATAAATATTATAGGAAATATATATATATATATATATATATATATATATATATATATATATATATATATATATATATATATATATTGCTAACGTACACCACTTAATTTTTAACTGGAGTATGTTTGCAAGTTATAACTAAATATTATCTTAAAATACACCCATAGTGTAGTTTACTAATGTAGTCCAACTAAAAAACAAGTGAATGTATGTTAGCAAATACTTGTAGGGTTTGCAACGTACACTCACTTGTTTTTTAGTTGGAGTACGTTAACAAATTATAACTAGGATTATTCTTAAAATACACCAATGGTATAGCTTGCTAACGTACTTCAACTTAAAAACAAGTGAGTGTACATTGATAAACTCCACAAGCATTTGCTAACGTACACATACTAGTTTTTTAGTTGTAGTACATCGGCAAGCTACACCATGGATATATTTTAAGATAAACCTTAGGCTATGTTTGAATTGGTGGTAGATAATGGAACAGAATGGATCGGAATATAATAGAGCGAAATGGTATAGAATGGAATGGATTAAAAATGTCATTCATTATTTGAATATTTTATAATGGAACAAAACCAAGATTCAATTTCATCGTTTAGAAAAAGAACAGAATGGAATGAGTTATAACTTTTTAATTTCCACATTGCCCTTACTTTAAAAACATTTTATATTTTATTTATTTTATGTTCTTATGCATTATTTTATTAGAACCATAAAATTGAATGAAAAGATATAGTAAAAAATGACTTAATAAAAGGCATGTATCATGCTTTAATTTTGATATTTTTAAAAGTAATATACTCCTATACTATAAATCAAAATCCTTAACTTGGAGAATAAAGCACCCACCCTCCCTACTCTTTTAATTAGAAATTCTCAATACTTTTTTATCTTTTCGGGAGGTGCATTTCACATACTATCCCTACAATTAGTCAAAATATCTTTCTCAATCATCTTAAACTATCTTCCTTTTATTTTTATTGCATACTTAATTTTCTTAATCACTAAACTATTTCAATTTAAAGATAACTTTATATTACAATTTAAATTATTTATTATAAATTCAAAATATGATTTATATATTTAAAAATATTTATTTATTATAAATTTTAATTATAATATAATTTAAAATTTTAAAAATACTTATTTATTATAAATTATAATTATAATTATAATTATATACAAATAAATATTTATCCAATGCAATACACATACAAATACTAGTTTTTTAATATATCATAATACATTAGACTATTTTTTTTTTGTCATAATCTAGTTAGTTATTGTCATTCTTATCAAATGTTTGGCGTTAAAGGCAAAGAAGAGGATGAGACACATGAATAGAAGGTGAAACATGTGAGAAGAGGGTGAGGCACGGAAAAGTCAAAGCAAATAAGGGAGAGTAAGGCAAGAAGAAGGAACTAATATATAGGGCAAATATAATAAGATTAACAAATTAAATATATAATAAAATATTTGTGTTCTATCACATTCCTCCCAAATTGAAGGGAAAGAAAAGTGCTTGTAAATAATGGAATGGAATGAATCTCATTTCATTCTTTTTTAATGAGCTCCATCCTAATTTAAAAAAAAATAAAACAAACATTGGTATCACTTACCTTCCCTTTCCATTCCCTCTCACTCCATCTCTTACCATCAATCCAAACATAGCCTTAGTTATAACTTGCTAACATACTCTAACTAAAAATCAAGTGAGTGTATGTTAGCACAAATCAAGTGTTATTGCTCGAATCCGTGGTCAATCCTATTTCCGATAGGAGCAATTGACAATTGAATCCAATTTTTCCATTTTTCATATTGGTAATAGTGTGAAAAGAAATCTCAACTCCAAGTTGTTTAAGAGTAGTGGCTTTGAATTTCTCGACTCTTTGCCTTAGGATTTGTCATCTCTCTCTCTCTCTCTCTCTCTCTTATATATATATATATATATATATATGTATGTATGTATATTCCATTCCCTCCCATTTCATCTCTTACCATCAATTCAAACATAGCCTTAGTTATAACTTATTGACGTACTCTAACTAAAAATTAAGTGAATGTACGTTAGCGAATCATGTGCTATTGCTTGAATCCGTGGTCAATCCTATTTCCGATAGGAGCAGTTGACAATTGAATCCAATTTTCCCACAATTTTCATATCGGTAATAATGTGAAAAGAAATCTCGACTCTAAGTTGTTTAAGAATAGTGGCTTTGAATTTTTCAACCCTTTACCTTAGAATCAGTCAGTTCTATACGTGTGTATATACATACATACGTATAATATATATATATATATATATATATATATATATATATATATATGAATTTTTAAACACACACAAATTAAACAATTAAGATGAATAAATGAATTTTTAAAAGTAGAAAACTTGTATTTCAAAAAGTGAGAACTGAATCACATGGACAACTAGGAGCAATATCAGGTGTAGAATCAAAATGTAAATAACTACCTACTTTAGAATGCAATTGTGATGAAATTAATATAATCGATACTTGATTCTTAAATCTCTAAATGGAATATTGTCTATTACCATTTTGCTCTAAATTAGGTATCCATGTCGTTTAATCAAAGAGAACATTATATTAGTCCAAGTGAAATTGAGTTCAGATTTATTAAGCAAAATTTTGAATTTGAGTCTTGTGGATGAAAAAAAAGTTGATTGGGAGAAAAGACCCTACTAAAAGTGGTTAGTTAGGTTTTTTAACAAAAATTAATTATCAACAAAACTGATAAATACTTTGCACTTATAACAAGGTAAAAAAAAAAAACATTCATTATTATAATGAAATATTATCTCCATCCTTCTCCATTATTATTTTATTTATAATAAGATTATATCATAATATTAGCCATATTTTTACCTCTCCTTTTCTTATAAACAAAATAAGATAATTTTTTCCCCTCTCTTTCCCTTGTCTTGAACCACACCAGATAAGAATAGTTTTCATTTCTCCTCTCCTCCGATAAAATCTCTCCCCGTATCAAATGCATTATTAAACATTGATAAACTGCTTTTGATTAAATTTTAATCAAGTGCACGTTTTTAATATTAGTACCTGGACAATAACACGACACCAAACTAGGCCAAGGGAATTCTTCAAATTCAGAGAAGTCATCATCATGTTGACATATCGTCGTCAACATCGATCTTCATGGATAAACTTTCCGGGCACTACGTAGTGGAGTTAAGCTATGGGAACAAGGATTGGAGGGTTTAGTTTGACGTTTAAGCATCATGGACCACTCTCACTTCCTCGACTGAGGGACCGATAATGATGTTGTAGTCCACCTTATTTATACCCAACACCTTTGCCTTTAGTTAAAGATATCTTTTTCTTCTGCTGCAGCTCAAAATATCAGCGATTTCCCTTTCACATGCGATGGTGTAAATATGGCATAATTGGTAATAAACAATTTTAAAGAAATAATTATTTTTTTAATTTTACAAAAAAAAAAGCAAAAAATATTTTTTAAAATAAATTAATTCAATATGCAATTATGCATTAGTGATTTTACAATTAACAATTTGAAATCATTCAATTAACAATTTTTTTTGCAGATATTCAAATTTAATCTAATAATATTTCATTTTTTAAATTTAATCACATGCACTTGTATGCTGTATTTATTTATCCCAAATTAGTCAAATGAAATAAGAAAAAACAGGCTATGCACTGACAGGATAAAATAGTTTTACACTGTCATTTAATCACAAACTACTATTTATTGTAAGTTTGTTGACTTTTATAATAAATACTTTAAAAGTCATATCAACGATGATTTCTGATTGGTTAACATTGTAAAACTTTTTACACTAACAGTGCATGACCATTAAACTCACGAAATAAAACGAGATTTTACATTTGATATAAGACAAATCTGAATCGTTCATGATATCGATCATGCTATAAATGCAAAATTGATATTGTGTGGCAAGCAAGGTGGAATCTGAATCTATGAAGATTTATCTGATTCCAATGTTTTTTTATTTAATTACGGTTTTGATCTTTGTCTTTCGTGAGATCTTGTTTCTTCTAATTTTAATTATTCGTATTTAATTTTTATAACTTGTTAGTTATTTATATTAAGTTTTTTTTTCTCAAAATGTTCTTTAATAATTACAAAATATAACAAAAATATGAATTATCCTTAATTTATATAATTTTTAAAGGAAAAATCTATAAAATATTTAAATAAAAAATTAAAAAATAGTTTTGGTTATTTATTATTTTTATTTAAATATTATTTTTTTTGCTTTTCAAATTTATCATACCTCTCTTAGATTTTATTTGTTAATCATTAGTTAAAAAAATTATAGTGAGGAACATAATTTGAATTGGAAAATTAAAAGAATTTAATGTGAACAATTAAAATTAAGGGAACCAACTCACACATAGGTTGAAGTATAAAACTAAAAATGTAGTTAAGTCTATTTATTTTTTGAAGAATACAGGTGTGGAGGGAGTGAACACCTAATTTTGTTTGAGTTATTCAATGAGTAAAAATATCTTAAAAAGTAAGTAAATAAATAAATAATAAAATAAACAAAAATAAAAAAAAAACTAATAATAATAAATAAAAATAAAAAAGTTAGAGTGTCAAACAAATTATTGCTTAAGAATATTTCTTAATTTCTTTTTTTGGTAACTTGTTTCCTCGTTTTTTATCTTTTAATATGTTATGACTTGTTTCTTTATTTATTTAGGATTATTTCTTTGATTTCAAATTTTCTATTTTCCTTATTTACTTAGGATTTTTTCTTAGTTTCCTTTTTTTTTTCTAATATTTTGTGACTCTTTCTTCATTTACTTAGGATTGTCGCTTAATTTCTGTATTTCCTAAATTTTTTCTCATTTATTTAAGATTTTTTCTTAGTTTCTCCCTTTTTTAATACTTTGTGACCTTTTCCCTCGTTTATTTAAATTATTTCTTAGTTTTTGTATTTTCTAAAATTTTCCTCATTTAATTAAGATTATTTTGTGACTTGTTTCCCCATTTACTTAGGATTATGATTCGGTATTTTTCTCATTTATAGCATATTTGTTACAGATCTTAAAGAATTCGATCTGCGTCACGTCAAAAGCTATTTTATGCAGCTTTTACATTTTTTTTTATGAGAAAAAGGGCTATGCACTGACAGTGTAAAATTATTTTACATTGTCATCTAATCACAAACTACCATGTATGGCAAGTTTGTTGACTTTTACAATAATCACCTTAAAAGTCATAACAACAGTGATTTGTAATTGATTGACAGTATAAAACTTTTTATACTGACAGTGCATAACCATTAAACTCTTTTTTTATTGATTGGATTTGGAAATATTATCTTACGTGCATTTTTAGTGTCACTCCGTACACATATTTACTTAGGATTATTTTTTGACTCGTTTTCTTAGAATTATTCCTAAATTTATTTAGTTAAGAGTATTAGTATAAATAGGAATAGAACTTTGAAGGGAAAAAAGACATGAAGAGAGAAATAAATAAGAATAAAAAAAATAAAAGAGAAACAGTCACAAAGATAACAAGATATTTGATTACTTGTTGAAAAAATCTCAGTCATCAGCACACACTCATCACCAACACGTAGCAGAGGAGTAAAAATAACAGCAAGCAGAAATTTGGTGTCTATTGATCAAGTAATTTATTTTTTTAACTGTATGTTCCTAAAGTAGTTATATATCTTTTGCTTTCATCAATAGCAACTACAGCTCTTTATCCTCTTCACTCTTTTCTCTCTCTTCTTATTTCTCTCTTCATTCACACTCATTTGCCTCTACTAAAATGGCGTCTCAGATGCCCCTCCTCCCCACTGTTACTAGATACTTCAAGCAATTCTCTAATTTAAGATACCTAATCATTATGTTAATCTTTTAAATAATTTTAAATCTTATCTATATATATTATTCCATAATTGTAAATATTAATCCTTTTAAATACATAATTGGTTAGTTTTGGATAACATCTTATAGGTGCGAAATACGCACCGACTTTGCGATGACTAATTTCCGCCAGGGAATATGACTGACCCATAGGTCTTCCCTTTCATCTACTTTTTTTTCATCCACAAGATTTGAACCTGAGACCTTGCTTAAAAAATTTGAGTTCAGTACTACTTGGACTAACAATATGTTGGTAAATAATCAGTTAGTTGATTTTATTTTATTTTGATAAGTCAAAGAATTAGTTGATATGTAACATCTTGTTGATTCAATCAATTAGAGACGTCCAAATTGTGACAGCTTACTGTTTCCAATTTCACCTTCACAATTATTAATTCTTTTAGGATCTTGCTAACCCGTGCCCTTAAGGAATTCAAAATAGAAAGTTTTTGTTGGAATTCATGTTGAAAATGCATTAGAAATCATAATAAAGGTGCATTAATGACATTTTTTAATAAAAACTTTCTATTTTGAATTCTGTAACTAGTGCTCTAAGGACACTAGTTAGCATTTGTCATTCTTTTAATATATAATGGATTAATTGAGTTGTGACATCTTTCTAATCGAATAAATTTGACACACTTAAATTGTAACAGTTTGGTAATATTGAATCTAATAAAAAAATCTAGAAATACACAAATATTTTTAAAAGAACTATGTAGTTTTAGTTTCTTTATTATACTTGAAGATATGTGTGGAACTTAAAAGTATTTTTATAAATATAATTCCTTTCTAAAATTCATGTATAAATAAATTTTAAAATAAATGATTTTTAAGAACTTAATAAGCAAGAGGATAAGATAAGATCATTATTTTTTTCACATTAATAACTATTGTAAAATGGATGTCATAGGATGTTAATACATTCCTTATGTATAATCGCCTTATGTCTAATTGATTATCGAATTCATATTTAAATTATATATCTTTTTTTCAAAAAAAAATTCATATGTTTTTTTTCTAATAAATTATGATGGTGACTTTCTATAACATAATTTGATTCGTCATCTTATCGAGATTTAATTGAGATTGAGGGTTATTGATATTATTTAATATTTATTACATATTGATTGTATTTAATAAATAATAAAGTATAAAAATTCTCAATATCTATAAATTAGAATAGCTATCTAACTATTTGGGTAATTTACATAAGGTTTTAGCTTCAAACATTGTTGATGTCATTGTATATACACACACACAAAAAAACTATCTAACTTGTGAGAGCTCCACTCTCTCACATTTAATTTCATTTAAATTATATTTCCTCAAACAAAGATAAACTACACACTCTCCCATACAAATATTCTTCATTTTGAAAAATTTATTTCTTATGATTTCTCTTCTTCCTCTCGTATCTTTATTTAAATTTATTCATCTCTTCCTTATTCCTTCATTTCTTTCACAATTTAAACTAATTTGCATCTTTTGTCTCTAAGTTCATGAGATTTTATTTATTTATTGGGGATAAATTATCCTTATCTCTTTTAATTATTTGTATTTCTTTTAACTTGCATACTAATTTAAATTCCATTATCTCTTACCTGATTTAAATTAATTTATCTCTTACATGGTTTAAACCATCTTGGCTCTTTGATCTCCAATTTTGTGGAGATAAATGATCCCTAATTTATTGGGGATAATGATTTATTCACCTTATATGTTAAATGAGAATGATTATCTTGAATGAAAATGTTTTTAGTTACTATTTTTCAACAAGAGCGTTTTTAGCTATCATTCGTCAATGAAAGCGTTTTTAGAAATTTTTTAACCTCTTATCTCTCTCAATTTATATCTTTAATTCTAAATTAAATTTCAATATTTTTTTTAAAAGAAATTATTAATAATTAAAAATTAACATTGTATTACAATAATTGTTTATTATGAATTTAAAATATAATTTATATTCAAAAATAATTATTTATTCAAATTTTAATAATAATATAATTTATATATTTAGAAATATTTTTTTATTATAAATTTAAGTTATATAAAATAAATATTTATTCTATACACTGCATAGGTTAAAATACTAGTTATTATACTTTCTACTATATAACGAACTATTGTTCTTCTATTAAATATTTCACACTTTGTTGTCATCATTAATTGGACTCACAAGAACTGGATTTTTTAATTTATTATTAAATTTAATTATTTTGAGTTATTATGTTAAAAATTATTATATTTAGATATATCTAATATTTTTTTGTAAACAAATTTATTAAATTTCATTGAGGTCATTTGATATATATTTACTTTAATTATATGATATGAATTTTTTTATTTTTTATGGTAAATAATTATAATAATAAAATTTATATATTTGATTTAACTAATGCACAGGCTAAAATATTAGTTTACATATAATTAAAAATCCACTGCAAATATATTTTTTACTTATTTGTTAAAAGAAAGATGTTAATGACTTATAATTTTAAATTTATTAAAAAACTTATAAAAATATAATTTATTAATATATTCCTTTTTGAAAAACAATAATTCCTATATCTGTGTGTGCACGTGCATTTTAAGGTATTGTTTGATATTTTTATTTTTTATGGGTGTGTTGGGTAAAACTAGCTTATAAACTAGCTAAAAGCTTATAAGCTAACTTAAGCTTATAAGCTATAAGCTAAAAAGTTGAAAACTTATAAGTTAATTGATTAAATTAAAAATGTTTGGTAAGATTAATTGATAAGATAGCCGGTAAATATAAAATGACGTAAAAGGCTATATTTAATTATTTGATTAAAAAATAAAAAAAGGGATTTCAAATAAATTAATGAGGATAAAAATGAAAAAGAAAAGTTAATAGCTTATAAGTTAGCTTATTTTCATAAATATTAGAAATCAATTTTGAATACATACATATATATATATATATATATATATATATATATATTATTTTCAAAATTTATATATGCTCCTAACATGCATATGATATCCCTCCAAGAACATTTTTAGTTGTCATTGTTCAACGAGAGTGTTTTTAGGAATTTTTCTTAACTTCTTATCTCTTTCAATCCATTATTTTCAATATCTTTAGTTTTAACTTGAAGTTTAGTATTTTCTTAAAAAAAATTATTAATAATTAAAAATAATATTGTATCACAATATAAATTATTTATCATAAATCTAAAATATAATTTATATGTTTTAAAATATTTACTTATTAGTATTTTAGTTTCTGCATTGCACAAAATAAATGTTTATTTTATATAACTAAAATTTTAATAAATAAATATTTCTAAGTATATAAATTATATTATAATTAAAATTCTAATAAGTAAATATTTTAGAACATATGATACAATATTAACTTTATTTATTGATATTTTTAAAAAAATATCGAAATTCAAGTTAAAACTAAAAGTATTGAAAATAATAGACTGAAAGAGATAAGAAGTTAAGAAAAATCTCTAAAAATGCTCCCGTTGATGAATGATAGCTAAAAACGCTCTCGTTCAAAATAGTTATTCTAATTTATATGTTGAGAGGGATATCATATTAGGAGCATATTTGAATTTTGAAGATAAAATATATATTCAAAATTAGTTTCTAATATTCAATTACAGCTTATTAAATTGTTCAAGCATAAGAAGATATATTAGATGCATATTAGGAATGTATTTAAATTTTGAAGATAAATATATATATATATGTGTGTGTGTGTGTGTGTGTGTGTGTGTGTGTGTATTTAAATTGGTTTATATATTTAGTTTTAGTTTGTTAAACCGTTCAGGTGATAATAAAAGAATTAGATGATATATCATATGCATGTTAGGAGAGTAAATTCCACCTCTTCATAAAGGAAAGTATTCAAACGAAAGTGAATGTGAGGAAAAGTGAGGAGAGTGGAGGCTTGAGAAAGCAAATAGTTTTACACATTTATATATAGAGAGGGATTACAAATTTTAATTATAATATAATTTATATATTTAGAAGTATTTATTTATTATAAATTTTAGTTATATAAAATAAATATTTATTTCGTGCAATACACAAGCTAAAATACTAGTTTTAAATAAGTCTACAAACATATTTATAAAAAGATTAATAAATTTAAACTTATATGTAAGTCAATGAATTTATTGTTTTAGAAAAATTAATAAATATATGATCTCAAAATATTATTATCATTATTATTATAGATCAATTTGTTAGGTTTAAAAGATTTTTTAATCGATTTAAAACCTAACTTTTTTAATTAAATAATTTTTTAAAATAGTCTTAACCTAATTTATTTAATAAACATGTTTAGTCTGATTTAGGTCTGATTTGCTTCAATAACATTTTCAATCTAGCACTTCTCTTTTTTATTTTTTACACATCTTAAGTGAACTCCATTATACATTACTCATTTTTATTTTTTACACATCTTAAGCAACTATTTTTTTCAATTTAATAATTTTGAAAATTTTACTAAATAAATCCCACAAATAATCGCATATTCTTACATTTTTACAATGCACACAACCCTTCTCTTCAACTTATCACTTGTAAGAATACATGCACAGACTCGCAAAAATAGTTAAGCATTGGTGCTTAAAGAAGCATATGTTAAATAAAAAGCGGCCCAACCCAACTATGCTTGATTGGGTTGGGTCTTAAATTAGGTCAAACTCAACCCAATTCGACCCACTTACATCTCTAGTTTTGCACCTCTCAAGCAGCTCCATGCTCCAAGACATGGACTCGCAACAAGTAGATTAACCTATTTTCATTCTTATTTATATGGTAATTATTATTAAAACAAATAAAATTTAGCGAATATTAATAAATAATCTAAAGACACCAATTAAAAAATAAAAATGCATTTTTTATTAAAATTATAAAAAGTTATGTAATATTTATTTATTAGAAATTTAAAAATATAAAATAATGTGCTTTTACGGATTCTTCAAGTTAAATATTGATGGAAGTTTCTATCCATTAAATTAAAAGGGCTTGTTTAGTGGGGTTAATCCGGGACATGAATGGGGAGTTTTAGGAATTATGGGCAGTGTCCATGCTGATAACATTTTTCATGCTGAATTAATGACATTATACATATACGAGGGGCTAATGCATACTTGGGCATTAAATATGTTACAACTTGTTTGTGAAATTGATCGTGAGAAGAGAGGCATCCACACATACAAGTTTGGAGGTAAATGTGACCACAAACTTTTTTATATTTTTTAACATAATATATATGTATAATTCTAAATTGTCTCTATAATTTAAAATACAGTAAAAAAAATCCATTAATAATATAAATATTATTCTCAAAATTTATATATATATATATTAAATTATTATTCCCACATGATAAAATTTCAAACCGTGACTTATTTTAAGGAGGTAATCTTTTTAGTAAATAACTAGCACGATACCCCGTGCGATTGTACGGATTGCATCGTTTTCACGTACGATTCTCTAATAGACCTTTAATTTATTGAATATTGATTTGATATAATGTATTTATTATTATTGGGAGACCCTTTATCCCATCGTGATCCTAATTTGATCCCAAATATAATGCAACTGAATTTTCAGCACAAAGACTCACTTTAATAAATGTTTTAAGACCACATGTAAAAAGTTATTGCTCAAATCTATATAGCTAAAAAATATATAATTTATACTTTATAGAATAAATTTTGTTAGAAATTATAAATCGTGTTTATTGGAATTTAAGAATATAAAAATCGTGAGAAAATTTTAAAATTCGTTTTTAGAAAAATATAAAAAGGCAAATAAGTTTTTCCATCAGACAATGTTCAAAAAATTAATTTCACAAAAAATTCTGCCAAACATTTTTAGCCAAAAAAAAAGTAAATAATGTCTGGTACTTTAAAAAAACTTTTAAAATATTTATTATATCAAAACTATAAAATTATTTAATATTTATTTTAAATAATTAAAAATATTTAAGAAAATATATTAAATATTTCATAAATAGTATTATCAAAATATTTGTTAACCAAAATTGTTATGAAAAAAGAAGAATGTTCTTGTAAATTAATATAAGTTGTCTTATCTATAAAAATTTAACGCCATGCAAATTGACCCGCTACTATTAATCTGTCTCTAGTCTCTTATGTTTGATGAAAAAAGTGGGAAATGATTCAAGGAAAATATGACACATGGTTAGATAAGAACCCTTTTTTTTATGTTTAGAGAAAATAGATCATGTACTAACAGTGTAAAATAGTTTTATACTGTCATCCAATCACAAATTATCATTTATTGTAAGTTTGTTGACTTTTATAATAAATACTTTAAAAGTCATATTAATAATAATTTCTAATTAGTTGACAGTATAAAACTTTTTACATTGACAGTACATGACTATTAAATTCTTTTTTTTATTATATAGTAAATTATATAGTAAATAGAGTAAATAGAATAGATGGACATGCTCCCCTGCCGACCAATATGCTCAACTTATTTCAACAATTAGGAGTTTGCTTGATGGTGATTGCGAGATTTCTGTTGATCACGTCTGCTGCAAGGCTAATCATGATGTGGACAAGCTTGGAAAGCACTGTGCATGACCCAATGTTCTGTTTATTTCTGCTCCTAGCTGGTTAAGGTCCCTGCGAATCACCTTGCCCTTCTACCATTCGTTAATTTCGTTCCTATTTTTCTCTTTGCGCTCATTGTTTCTTTATTCTCCTACTTTACCCAAAAAAGGTGCTTTTATAAGACGCATAAAATTTAGAAAAGACATACGGGTACTGGATGGGCTATCAACAACAACCAACATAATTAAAAATCTTTTTAAATATGTTAATTATGATTTAATTTTTATCTTGTATATAGAAAATATTTTATTAAAAAATAAAACTACTTCAACGATCTTTACGCCCGAAGATAAATTAATCTTTGACAATCTATATGAATATGGAATCCACAATAATAAAATTAAACAATGATATATCTCCTTATAATATTTATATTTTCCTACAAATTATTGTATTAAAGTGTTTGCGATTCAATTTAGATCAATTATGAGATAAAAAAAATCATTCGATCTGATCATAAACAACTTGTGATTCTGTTTAGATCACTATATGAAAAATATTAAATATGAACTAATTCAATTCAATTTTTTACGACTTGAATTGAATTGGTTATTTTGATTTTTGTCCCTTTTATTTTTTAAGAATTAACATTTTTTAATCAACAAATAAATAATTTTTCATTAATTAGAATAGAGATATTTTATCAACACAAAATATTATTAGATATTATTTGAAAAATTATACAATAATAACACATTTTAGATTGTTTTATTTGATATCAATATAGAATATTATTTTTAGATGTTATTTGAGATTTTTGAGACACTCCATTGGTGCAACACATAATATATTTTAGGTTAGGATTTATTTGAATGTATAATTGAAAAATTAATATATAAGTTTCATAAGTATCATGGTTTGCTTTGGTTTTAAATGTGAGAATCAAAAACAAATCAAACTAAATAAAAATTGTGGCTTTTGGGGCTTTCTATTTTTTTTAATGGTTTGTTCTAATTTCATTTAAAAAAAAAAGTTTGCTGGTTTGAAACAGTTTGAATCGATTTTTGAACATTCCTACCTTCTAATGTTTTAAAGAAAATATGAAAAAGTAAATATATTTAGGAACATTCAGTATATTGAATTTTTTTTCATCTCTAGGAATCACGTTTCCTAAGAATTATATTTCATAAGAATCATGTTTCGAATGTTATAAATATGTTTGGTATGTCTAAAATATTTTTGAGAGTAAGAGATATAATTATAAACAAACTTTTTTTCTTCATGAGAATCTTGGATTCCCACCCCTTCTCATGAAAAAGTTTTAGTAGAAAACTTAATTAAAAAATAATTTCTAGGAATGTTAGATTCTTGGGAATAATTTTTAAAATCCTTATATCAAACATAGAAATTTAACATTCTCAAGCCAAAATTCCTAAGAAACTTAAAAGAATTCCTGTACTAAATACCTCCTTAATGTATTTAAGACATAGAAGCATTTATTCTTTTTCATTTAACAAATAAGAAGATTAGTAAAAAAAAAAAATTGTACGAAGATTTAAAATTAGGATCTTATTAATCAATGTTGTTATAGTAATGGTGAAGAAATTAATAATAGAAAACATTATTAAAAATCATGTAAGAAATGCATTAAAAATCATAATATGAGTGCATTAATAATATTCTCAATTTTAATTCTTTATCCAATGTTTTTAGGACACTAATTAATATTTGCATTAAAATTATGACAAATATTAATTAATATTTGTTTTAAAAATAAAAAAGTAAAAAAATATTATTAATATACTTTTATAATAATTTTTAATATATCTCAACATAATTTTTAATAAATTTTTATTAATTCCTTAATTTACGTTGACTTCTTAAGAAGACCCAAAATTATTCTATTCGTGTTGTTTTGAAACTAACTGACAGTCATTACCGACGTGGCATGGGACCAAAACATCAGGGCCACACAACAAATGAAACAATTAAAATAATAATAATAATTAAAGTCTACGAGGCTTAATTAAATTAATAATAAATGAAGTCAACTATTCTGACAAGCATAATTCAAGTTATTAATTGTGCATCCCAATTTTTATTTTATTTTTCTTGGTAAAAAAGGATAGAAACCATCAAGTGCCCATGGTTCAGAGAGTTGACTGTACTCGGAATCAGTGGATTGAGTTTGGGGGACGTTGGGAGTTGGGAATTGAAGACTAGTGTTTTTTTACCTCCGGTCCTAAATAGAATTTATTCAAACGAAAAATTTTAATATACAATCTAATATACTTTTTTTAGCATATTTTTCATTATTAACTGAAACTTATTAAAAATTACAAAATTATATGAATTTCAATTCTTATTTAATATATCTTACTCATAATTTTATAGTTTTCAATAAATTTTAACCAACAAAAAAAGAAAATGAGTTAAAAGGGTTTTGCTAACACTTTTCTTATCTAGATTGCTAGTAAATAGTTAAAATGTAAGTTCTTTTCTAATATTCCTCTAATATTTATTTTATATTAAATTATGTATATAAAATAATTTTGTATACATAATTAAACAAGTCTATATTTTAATTTTGTACACGGAAAAATTAAAGTTTTATAGCATTATTTTTCTTTGAATGCCTTTATGGGATTCAATCTCTACACTGTTATGTTAAAACGTTAATGAAAATACTTATTGTCTGGCATTTCACTTTTCTTTTTATCCTTATATTTACTTCACAATATTTTGGTTTACATAAATTTATTTTTTGCACTCGTTAAATACTTTAAAATAACACGTCAAAGTTGCCAAAACAACAACAACAAATGTTCGTGGTTTTGTTTGGTAGATAAATATTTAAGAGTTTAGATAAACAAATAAGACCAAAATAAATGATTTTACCAATTCAATTTCCTTGCCTAGTGTTTAGTAGTTATAGTGAGGCAATCCTAGTTTTTACTTTCAGTTAAAATCCATTTCATTTTTTTAAGAGATGTTTAAATTATCTTATTTTTTATTTTAAAAATTACACTCTTTTTTTAAGAGAATAATGTATGTTATATTTTTTTAGTTCTTTTTAATATAAATAAGTCTATTAGTAATGGTGAGTAAATATGAATGAACTTTCTAAAAATATTTTTCTTTAGTCTTTAACTTTTAAGGACATCAATAATTTGTATTATTTATTTACAGAATTTAGTAGATGAAATGTTACTGACGACTCATCGTAGAGGTTTAAAACTACTCGTCAATAATGCCGAGAGTCATAAAAAAAAGGAAAAAAATAATTGTAAGAGACTTATTTACATTAAAATGAACTATATTATAGTACATATTAATCGTTTAAGGGATGAAAGTAAAAATTTTAAAATAAAAGAAAGCATTATAATTATAATACATGCAACTCTCAAAAAATGAAAGTGTAATTTATTTTTGTTGGTTTTCTTACGCATTTTGCCATTATGTTTCCCTTACCTTTAAGAATAAATAATATTTTAATAATTATTAAAACAATTATGCAAACTATTTTTAAAATTACAAAAAGGGGACAAAAGAGAAATCAACTAGACTATTACAAATAAATTAAAAATACCAACAATATCATTAAGAGATCATTGTACTTAGAGAGTTTGTTTGGTAAATGCAAACTTTAACATCTCGAGCACTGATGATGGCGAGGTAGTGTCGTCAATGCAAAAAAGAGATAAAACATAGACAAAGAGCGGCTCCTAATAGGTTTTCGGTGGGAGGGATACATGAATGAATTGAATACAACAAAATGAGAGCACTCTAAAGACTATGCAGGTATAAGACTGTATAATTGAGGATAATTTAAATGAATTGATTAGTATTACCTATCCCAACAAAATGCATATACTTTTCGGTAACCCATGACCCATCACTTAAGAACTTTATAGTTAACTGTGCTTGACTTAGAGCAATTTTGAATCAGTGGCCTCCTAGAAAGTTTCCTAAAAAGCATACAAGTGAGGACAAAACACATTGTAAAGTCTTGTGTTAGTTTGTGAGGACAATTGTTAATCCTAAAAGCAGTTAAGCATTACACAAACCTATAGGCAAGTTATGAGCAAAATATACCAGATAATTTATAAATATGTTTCTTTTCCAGAATACATGATTGATTCTAACCTCCTAAATTGTGCTCCTTGGATGCTAGTTATAGTTAATAAAAAAGTGCAAATATATGGTTCATTGCTAAAAGGAAGACATTCTTCACCCAAAGTTTGGATAAATCATTATCATGACCTTTTAATCCAAGCTTCTAATTCATCTCTAAAGGTACTTAAGAGCTTTTCCATATGGACATTTACAAACAAACCTTGTAATCCAAGTTCTTGATTCATCTGTACAAATATCTCAATAATTGGCAAGAGATCCACCTTGATAAAAGCCATGTACTTTGCATTTGATTAACTCATTACAATGAAAAGTTTATCCCATTTTAACGAGTACGAAATTCAACATTTAAAAGTAAATGTTGTTCTTGAAAGGAATGGTTCTATAAGATAACATTATTCCTTTTATTTCATAATAACTATATCTTGTATCCAAAGAAAGTTGACCAATCCAACATAATGTGCACATTAAAGTATACCATGAAGTTGGGCTTGATCCATTCATGATGGTGCAAAGGGAAAAAAAAAGTCACACTTCTATCTCAAGTTCTACATTACAAAAAAAATAGGGGTCACATAAAGATATACATAGAAAAAAAAAATGGAGGATGATTCTTTATGAGTTTTACACAATAGACAGGTTGCATTATTGATAATGTGATATTTTATGTGAAAGTTATTTGTCTTCGAACTTTCTTTTAACCCTATATGTATAAACATCTAATTTTTTCTATGCTTTGCCACTTCTAAAAACTTGTGTTTCTTTTATTTCATATGTCTAAGACCAAGTTATAGGCCAACCTTGTTGTGAACTACCTATTAATAAAAAAAATGCCCAAATTGGCTCATCTTCACATAAGCTCAAGCTAGGAGAAGAACGGATAGCAAATCTATAAATATCTAATTATGTAGGTGGTTTTGTAGATGAAAAACATCCTATACCATTTATGTCCAATAAACCATATCGACTAGAATAGGTGCAAGCACGACTTTGTTAAGGACTACACTAAAATAAAGCCAAAGTTCATCGTATAACAAAACCTTGCTCTCATCCCCACCCATCTGTCTAATACCACTAATAACATAGTCCCAAGTTTACGCATTCCTTTCCACACATGAAACATAATTTATCATATTAACAAAAGATAAATCAAACCTACAATTATACTTAGAGTGAAGGACTTTTACCTATAATATCTTGGGGTCTACAATAGGTTTCTAGCCTAACTTCAAGATTAAAGCCTTATTAAAATTTAAAAGTATAAATCTTCTTAAATCGTATACCACCTAGAGCTTTGGGCATATAAAAATCATTCCAAGCTAGTGAATGACACTTTACAACTACTATTAGTGAATCCCAAAATTATATATATGCGTTTTTTTTTTGCTCTTTCATAGACTATTTAGGTAAAGCATCATTTACATAGTGTGAGTAATACCACCACCATCAATTGAGCCAATGTAAGTCTCTTAGCTAAAAAAAAAAAAGACGCTTTAAATGGCCACAAATTAAACTGTTATGATATTTTTATAAACAAGTGTTTGAAAGTTTCTATATTAGTTATCTTATGTAAGAAAATAATGTCCAAATAATTGTTGAGGTCAATAGAAAGTTTGAATTTAGATAAATTATTAAGTTCTAAAGTTAGGATGAGACATGATCATTTTTTTGACATAAAGGAGTTACGTATTGTCAGTATTCACTTTTAGCCAAAAAATATTGTAAAAGATATTATAGCACCAAACAATAACCCCCACTTGCTTAATTGAAGCTTTTGCAAATAAAAAAAAGTCATTTGTGAAAAAATAAGTGCAAAATAGTAAGACCCATTTGCTTAAAACAATTGGACAGTAAATTTTAACAAATGCATCCTTTTCAATAACATGTGTCAAACACTTAACTTTAGAGACATAAAATAAAAAGGAAAAAAATCCATTTGTTTTATACCTTAATAGTGTGTAATGTTTTTGTTTTTTCTTAATTAAATAATAGTTGTTGCATATTGTAAGTCAGTGCACACTTGAAAATTATGCATCAAGGTCATCATTTCAAAGTTTTAACGGAATAACTCTTATATCAACATACCATAGGCCTTCTTGAGGTCTACTTTTACACCCAAGTTACCCTTATTATATTTCTTCAAATTTTAAGAATAGAAGTTTGGAAGAATTCCTATCCAATGATGTTACTATTAGAGTTATCATACCTATGCTTAAAGCTACATTGCTTCAAAGATATAAGATCCTTATATATCATTTCGGCTTTATGGCTAAAATCTTAATATTGAATTTATATATCACATTGCAAAAGATCATGGATACAAATTATTTCATATGGGCAAGATTACTAACCTTAGGAATAAAGACCAAAAGTGTTTCATTAATATTTATTATTATGTCTAACTTTGGGAAATATTCTTTACAAGGTTACAAACAAATAGTTTAATCTTATCTCAAAAGATGGAAAAAAAAAGGTGTAACACACTTGTCCCAAGGCAATTTAAGGGACTCGTAGCAAAAATAACTTCCTTATTTTGTAGTTAAAGAAAAGAGCTTGAATTTTGATTAATTCTTCCATTGGGATTATTAAAAATTAAAATTTAATTTGCAAATTAATAATAAATCTTGACACATAATAAATTTCTTTCTAATAATCATCTCTTTAAAATGAGAAGGGTCAATGCTTAACTCTTCTACATCATCATTTAAGGCTCTATTTTGTTATGATTGCATTTAGCCACCATAAAAATGTGGAAGAATCTATTGCTCCTATCTCCAAACTCTAAAGTTGATCTAATTACATATGACATTTTGGTATCAAAACTTTCTTTGGAGTAAAACATATTCATACAATGCTAAAGTTTTTTTGAAGTTTCTCCAAACAAATGACTTGGTCCATACACAGATTCCTATTAATGTCATTTGTTTGACTCAAACAAGTACACCATAGACAATTAATATAACAATATAAAGGATCCCTAGATATCATCTCACAATGATTGTTGGCAAGTACTAGACCTAATCAAATTTATGATTACTTAATTAAAATATTAGGGTTTGAACTTAAAGGATTCACAAAGAATAAGAAAATAAAATAAAAAAATAAACCAAATTACTGAATCAAGAGTTCAATTATAGATTGACCTAAGGCATGTAGGTTCACTTATGCAATTACTTTATGACATGTATTCTACTTAATTGTCATTCAAATGTCCTTAATCTATTAGCAACCAATGATCATGCAATGTTAATATTTTTTTTCCCAAATTATTACCCAAATGACCATACAAGGCAACAATTAAGAAAAGTGTAAAGTTTTAACAATTTTGTTAATTCAATAATTGATTAAAAGTAGAAGAATTGTAATTAGTCATCCAATACTTTCAAGGTCAAATTGTTTTACATATGCATTAATTAACTATAGTATATCTATGGATCAATCAATTAACTAAAACTATATCAAGGGCATCCAATTCTCAACATACTACTTAAAATAATAGAGCAAATCCAATTGAATAAAAAATGTATTTTATATTTAAATGTAAACAAAATCAAAAGTCAAAATATAGGATATGTCATAACCGTAGCTATAGATTTAACCATGCATAGTAATAGATAAATCTAAAAACAAATACCAAAATTATATAAATATTTACTATCCTAAACAAAAGATAAGAAAATATTGTAAATAAATTCCATTTTGCCAATAACATTCTTTGATCTTATAATTTCAAGAAGGCATTAATAGCTTTGGTGCAGAGGAAATAAGTATATTAGGGTTTTTTTTTTTTAGTTTTGTAGAAGACCTTTCCAACCCTCTAATATGTTTTTTTTTTATATATAAAGTTGTGCTTGGTTTTGTTGAGAGTTTTAAATAGATATGTTTCTCATATGCATATTTGTACATGTTCAAAATTATGCCTTAAACTAATTTTCAAGGATAGGCCAAGTAAAACGTTGCATGACTATATTCTTACCTATATTTGTTTAGCGATGAGACATACACCTTCTTAATTATGGGGGCATGCTAACCAAAATAGGCAATGGAAATCCTTTACATGGTTGTGCATGTTGTCCAACATCTAATTTTGAGTTGTTTTTTTTTTTGGTTACGTTTTCTCCTTAAATTTGACTCTTTTTTTTACTAAATGTTAATAGTAACGTCTAAACTTATCAAATCTAGAGAATATTATTAAAATTTTAAATTAAAGCTCAAAACTATAATATAAAATGAATAAATTTCCTTATAAATAATTTAACAAAATGTCAATTTATCACCTTTTACTCATGTCATAAGTCTCCTCTTTTTGTGGAAGATGTTGCAAAAATGGTTATTATTCCAATCTTGAGCATTAATTCAAAAATAATCAATAGCTTTCTTATTGGATGTTAACTTTTACTAAGCACTATGAACAATTTTTTAAAAGCCCTTACTTGCTAACAAACAATCCACGAACCTAAAGCCCTTATTTGCCCATTATAAAAGGAACAACTATTGTGAGACCATTTAAGTATTGTGAGAAACAAGAACAAACAACAACTCTTAAATCAAGATTAAAAATAATAGACTACTGAGATTAAAATCTAATTATAAACATCTTTTATAAGATCACTATTGTCGCCGTCCCCATCACATTTTTAATGGTAGTCAAGGCAGTGGCGGAAATAATGACAATGGTGGCAGCGACGATAGTGGTGATAGCAATGGTAGTGGGGGTAGTGATGGCAGCGACGACGACAGTGATAGTCTTATAAGAGGTGTTTATCATGAATTTTAATCTCAACAATCTATTATTTTTAATCTTAATTCAAGGATTGTTATTGTTTGTTCTCATTTTTCACAATAACTAAATATCTACACAGGAGGCATTCCTATATATATATATATATATATATATATATATATATATATATATATATATATATATATATATGAGACAATAGATATAAACTCAAAATATACACACATCTTAATTAAATAACAAAAATGTGTTACAAGATTATTTTTTAAATTTAGTTTCATATTTTTTTCACAGATAAAAAAATTAGAAAAAATAGGTTATGCACTGACAGTATAAAGTAGTTTTACACTGTCATCTAATCACAAATCACAATTTATTGTAAGTTTGTTGACTTTTAAAATAAATACATTAAAAGTCATGTCAATAGTGATTTCTAATTGGTTGATAGTGTGAAATTTTTTTACACTGATAGTGCATGACCATTAAACTCAAAAAATTAATGACATTACATTTGAAATTTGTATTTATTATATTTTTCAATGTTACATCCAATATTTTGAAACTAAAATTTTCAATACCATTAGTTTATTTGTTTTATATAAAATAATATGACTTAATTTTTCTAATATACAAAATATGTTATAAAATACATAATATCTATGGTTTTAATTGTTTATTTAATTATTTGTAGTAAGTAAAATTCAACTTACTATATTATATGCATAAAAAAATACAATAAATGAAAAATGATTAGATTAAATTAACTGTTAACATATGATTAAATTTTAAATAATTTTAAATTTATATTAATATGCATTTTAGTTTGGTTAGTTTAAAATAAGTTCTATCAACAACAATAATTAAAAGAAGGACCTTTTAAATATAATGTAAATTTTAAATTAATTCACAATAATTTATATAAATAAATTTAAGAAGAGCATTGAAGAGATAAGTTGTTATTATTATTACATATGTATTTATATACATTTAATTTTTTTATTTTAAAGTATGTTTTATACAGTAATAAATTAAATTTTTTAGCAAGAATTAAAATAATTAAATTTTTAATGTATATTTCAATATACATATATAGGTATTTAATTTTTTAATAATGAATTTTTATTTAATAATATAATTTTAATAAAAAATTTCATATATTATAAATACATATTAAATTTAATAATTTTTTATACCTTGTTTGAACCCGCGCTTTGACGAGTTTAGAAGATATTAGCAAACACAAAGTTAAGAGAGAAATTGACATATTAAATTTAATAATTATATTGTATTTAATAAATATAATATTTAATATTATTATGAAGATCAATTATATATCATATGTTAGAAATACAATAATTAGTACTATAAAAGGTAAAATTCTATTTATTCAATCACACAAATTATCATGTATGGTAAGCTTGTTGGCTTTTACACTAATTACCATAAAAGTCATAAGAATGGTGATTTCTAATTGATTAACAGTGTAAAACTTTTCACACTAACAGTGCATAGCCATTAAACTCAATTTTAATACATGTAGATTCATATGGAAGGTCATATATTTAATAAATATACTTTAAATGACAATTAAATTAAGAAATTAAGAGATAATATATTATTATATTTTTTTTATCAATTTTCATATATTATATTAATATATGTTTGTGTTTTTAAAAAATATATTTTAGAATATAATATCATTTTTTTAATAATAATGAAAGAATAAAATTCTTTTTGTGTGTGTGTTAAATTCTGTAACTATTATTTTTTATGTAATACCATGATTTTAACGTATGTAGACTTATATGAAAAGTCACATTTAATAAATATAGATTAAATTTAGTAAATTGAATTAATAATAAATACAACAATCAGTACTATTTATGGTAAAATTTTATATATTTATACAAATATTATATTGTTAACATTAAATATAATATTAATATTTATGTTTAAGTCTATTTTATTCTTTTAAAATATGTTTTATGAATAATAATAATTATGAAACTTAAGCGAAGGTATATTTAACCACTAACTCAAGTAAAAAAAAAAAAGCTAAAAATTAAGTTGTATGCAATGAAACACTTCACTCAATACTTGATTTTTTGGGTAACTATATTATAAGTGTGAAGTTTTACCGGCTTTGTCAATGATTAATCTCCGTTGAAAAACCTAGTTGATCACGTTTAGTAGAGTCTCTTCTTCTAACTACGTTTTTTTCATCCACAAGGTTTGAACTCTAGACCTTGCTTAAGAAATCCGAGTCCAGTACCACTTGAATCAACGACATGTTGGTCACTCAGTACTTGATTAGCACAAAAGAAAACAGTTAGATAAATAAATCTCAACAAATGGATTAATAACAATATCGTGCATTCATGTGTCAAAATTTTACTCTCATGTAACTACTATACTATCATGTGAATTTTTTATTAACAAGGAGGAACTGCATATATTCTGTAAAATTCTAAACATAAATTATAAATTTTGAATCTCCCAAATCTTGAAAATGGACGAACGTCAATATGCACACAAAGTTAACGATGTACATATGTATGAATATACAAAATTCTTTTATTGTGCCGGGTCACCCTCTCTCACCAAGAAGAATTGCATGTGGCTGTTTGAATGACTCTCATAGTAGGGACACTAACCTTTTTGTTCCGATTCGTGGAAATATAGAAGAGGAGATATGATAAAAATATCAAATTTTTACTATTTGTTTGAGATTTTTTTTTTTAGATTTATATAAAAAAAAACTCGCCTCAATAATGGAAAAGCAGAAGAGATGAGACATTTTTATTTTAGTTTTTAAAAAAATTATGTTAAGAAAAATAATATAGTAAAACTTTATTTTTTTTGGGTTAAATTTATTTTTTAATCAGTGTAAAAGCAAAAATGATTAGTTTGAATTATTCTAAGAGTTTAATGGTCATGCACTGTCAATGTAAAAAGTTTTACACTGTCAACCAATCAAAAATCACTATTGATATGACTTTTAAAGTATTTATTATAAAAGTCAACAAACTTACAATAAATAGTGATTTGTGATTAGATGACAATGTAAAACTACTTTATACTATCAGTGCATGACCTTTTTTCTCTTATTCTAATAGTATTGAGATTTTGAAAAGAAAAGAAAAACTAATGCAATAACGGGCAACCCTAAGATATGATATAGAGTTATAGATAATTTTAAATATATATATATATATATATATATATATATATATAATATAAATTTCAGCCTTTTTAAAGAAAAATGTTTTTTTAGTAATGTAAAATATAATGAGAATATAAAAATACAAATGTTTAAAAATTAATTCAATTGATGAATTATTATTTTAATTGTTCTTTACAAATATATTATTGTATTTTATATTGGTTGAAAATTTTGAACATTAATTAAAATAATTAAGGAAATTAAATTTATTTTGATAAGATAACTAATTAAAGAGAAAATAAAATATTAATTTGATTTAATTTAAAATCTCATAAGACATTTGTCATAAAATAAGAAAATTAAGTGATTGCATAAAAAAGAAATTATATATTTTGAAGAACGAAAATTTGAATTTATAATATAAAGATAGATTATCTTGATCATTAAAAATCATTTTATTTCCTTTATTATGAAAGCAACAATTTTAATATTACTTTTCAAATCAAGAAATTAAATTGATGTCAGTATTGTTTAAATGAAAAAATTGTGACCAAAAAAGAAATGACCAAATTAGTATTTATCATTGAGGAAACGAGTATTTGATAGGGCAACTATATATACGGATTTGATAAGGCGAGTGTTTAAATTAATTGGGAATTTAAGTAGACATTATTTGGTAAAGAAAAATTTAACAAAAATAACTTAAAAGTGTATAAATAGACAGATGAGATTCTCAATAACTCCTTGCCATAAAGTGTCATAATGAAAGAAAACGTACGTTAACGAATGTCGTAAATGTACTTATTAAGACATTAATATCCGTTCCGGACTTCCAAAAAAAAAAAAATCCGTTCCGGACTCCCGATGCAATAAAAAGTGGACAATGAGAAGAGTGGGATATTGATTTTCTCTCTGTTTTTTTTTTTAAATATATATTATATTATTTGCTTAAAAAATGGAAAGAAAAAAAAAACCGAACATGGAAGAATTAATTATTTGTTCAATAATACCTTCCATGTGGGGAAAAAAATTATTAGCTTTCCCTAGATTTCGCAATGTCAAGGTGAAATGGTCTTGTGGTGTAGAATACCAATTTGTCCAACTTGTGTCCCTAATTTTTATTAAAGTATTTTCAGGAGTTCTATTAATGAATATTTTAAAAATATTTATCAAAAATTTAATTAATTTTTTACTAAAATTTATAATAAAAATATACTAATTGTTGTGTGGTGAACACACGGATGTGTCTCCAGTGAGCTCCAACGATAGTTGTTGGCGTCTTTGGTAGGTGGTACCTACAAGGACTTCGATGCTTAAGTCAATATTGGTCTTAGTATGAGGAGTACAAGAGAGCAGTACGTACCTAATAGGTGTGGAGTCCTTTATATAAGGCGTTTTGGAGGAAATTTTGTTAGAGCTAGGTGCCATGTAGCAGCATGCGTTTGGGTGCCCAACTACACGCGTTCCTTGCCACTAGGTGCGTTTGATGTTGTGCCGGGGTCGAAGTAGAGTTGACCCGAGATAGCATGGAGACATGAGCCGGGATACCCAAGGATGTTAAAATCAGAATAGGTGGTGTGGGGCCGACTTAGACCCATAGGTCCGAGTAACCTCCAGAACAGTTGCCCCTAAGCCGGTGATGCTTGAGGAAGCATTGTCAGCTTAAGAGTCTACGTCAGTTCGAGCAACCTCCAGAACACTAACAACATTAGATATTATATATTTTTTTATTTTTAATTGGTGCTCAATATATTTTGAGTACTCAACGTTAAATATTAAATTATTATAGTAGATCACTCAAATTTCAATATTATAATTATCTACCAATATATTATAAATTTGAGTCATTTAATAATTAATAATAAAGTACTCTATTAAATGAATACTCATATATTGTAAATTTGAGTACTCTATTAAATAATTACTAGTGTATAAAATAAAATTTATATTAATTATTTTATATAAGTACTCAACATTTAAATTTAAATTTATATAGTAGAGTACTCAAATTTTAAAAGGAAAAAAATGCTATGCACTATCAGTGTAAGTAATTTTATACTGTTATCTGATTACAAACTATTATATATGGTAAGTTTGTTGACTTTTATAATAATTATCTTAAAAGTCATACCAACGACGATTTTTGATTGTTGACAGTGTACAAATGTTTACACTAACAGTGCATAATCATTAAACTCATTTTAAAATTATAATTATCTGCTCATATATATTTGAGTAAATCATACTTCATGTAATAATTAATAATAAAGTTAAAATATATATTTATATTAATATTTTTTATAAAATATAATTGATATTTTAAACTTTTTTGGTAAGAGACTGTATGTATATTCTATGGGAAGCAAACTTGTTCGAGTTGGATAGGATTACTATGAGCGGTAAAGCTCTCCTTTCGAAGATTTAACACAACCGTATATCAAGACTCAAATTCAAACCATGGGTTAAACTAAAATAACTCCACTCTTGTTGATTCACGCACTCAAGGGTTGAAAATTTTAATTTATATTAGACTAATTAATTTAAATTAAATATTTTATTCTTATTACGATCATAATGAAATAAAAACCTACCACTTGTAAATGCTTAAAATCAATTCTAAGTACTTGTGTTCTAAAAATTGAATTGGTCAATTTGGCCAGAAATCTGATGAACAGTTTAATATTTGGTTCAAATAAATCACAAAATCAACCTTAAAAAAAAGTTAAGAACTGCTAAAATTAGTAAAAACTAGCTAAAAATCAAAATATAGTGGATCAATGAAAAATGTTTAATACAACATCGTTTTGATTTTTTTTCTTAAAAAAAACAAAAAAATAAACTTAAAGAATTTGTCATTTTCTTTTTGATTTTAAATGTAAACTTGTTATTGTTAAGAAAAATTCTAAATCTTCCTACTCCATCGTCCTACAAATCTTGCTACTACCTTTTATGGTAAGCATTGGATGTATTTTATATTTTCAAGACATTACATGCATTTAATTTTCATCCAATACTTAGCATAAAGAGTAGTAGGATGATTGTAGGAGGTAATAGGCATTATTGTGTATTTTTGAAACTTAAACTTAAATATTATGATACATTTGATTTTGACTTTTGTCGTTATTTTAAATATTAAGATCATATAAAATGATCTTTTATTTTTAGTTTTTAGTATTATAAAGTTATGCTATTATAATTTTTAATATTTTTTATGTATTATTTAATTATTATTATTCTATTAATATCAATTCAATCATGATTTAAATATTAAATTTTGAACCAATATCTTGACCGATTGAATCACTAGTCCACTTTTAAAACATGGCTAAATACCAATATTTACATTTTTTGAAAGGGTTTTTTTAACATCATCCTTTAAAGCTAATTTTAAATAATTAAAAGCAAAACATATTTATTAGAATTATTTATTACACCACTAAAATATATAAAAGTCCTATTACTATTTTTTTCCATAAAAAAACCTACTTTTCATTACTTAAAATTAATTGTAAAAATTATATAAATAATACATGTATTCATAGTATAAAGATTTTTTATATCATTATTTATGGTAAGTCTATTTATAATAATAATTACATTAAAAATTATACTAAAAACGATCTTTAATTAATTAATAGCGTAAAAACTTCTATAATTGTGTCAGTTTATTCACATGGTGGGTTGTAAAGGAGTGTGTGCCTACTGGCTACTAAATTGTTAAAAAAAAGAAAAGAAAAATAAAAACGAAACCACGAAGCGGGCGCCTCCTGATTTGTGTTGGACTGGGGTGTATATAAAGGACGCGAGACACTTTGGTTCGTTGCCACCATTCTCCAACCCAAGAGAAACAAACGTTGAGAACCGCCTCAACAATAACACGCCGACCGAAACTCTGTAGTCAAAGACATATTTGTATGAGACACACACGCACTCACAACAGAGCAAGAAAAAAACACAACGTAGAAAACAAACAACAAACAAATAAATATATAAAACTGTTGGTGTCCATGTCCGTGTGCGGCCAAGAAGAGCTTGAACTGTCCAGGGATGGCAGCCACTACAGTCTCTCCACTGGAATATTACCTTCTCTTGGTGCCAAAAGTAACCGCAGAATCAAGCTCAGGCCCTTCATTATATCGCCCTATGACCGCCGTTACAGGTTTTTTTTTTTTTTTTCTTCCTCTCGCTGTTTAGTATGTACTCCTCTGTATTTTTTTTCTCAGTTTTAAGGTTCACTACGTTTTCTTTGTTCAAATGTCAACTCAATTACTTTTAACAAATACGTTTCTTCTGAAGCTCAATATTTCGCATTTTTTTAGTCTTTTTTTTTTTTTCCTGTTGAGAGAAAGATGGGGAAACAAAACAAGGAGGGAGACCTGCTGCTATTTCTTTGTTTCTGACGGAAGGAAGCTTGTTGGTTGTTACATTTTTTTTTTCTTTTTAATTCGATGCTATTATTTTATTTTATTCGATTCTTGTATCCTGCTTTTTGAAAGTATTTTAGCCGTTCCTTCCTTGCTGAGTGCCGAATATTCATAATCTTTTTCTTTTCCTTATTCAATTTTGTGTCCTCCTCTCAATTCTTTTTAGCGAAAATGCTAATATTTGGCTGTTTTGTTTTGATGAGTTTTATTCTCGTGTCGGTTTCTCTACTTTTCACAAACCAGAATAAACAGCACTGGATCTCTTCCTTGTGATCCCTGCTGATTACTAAATGAGCAAAATCGTTCCCTTTCATCCTCTTTCGCGTTTTATCATTTTTTAGTCATAGTTTCATTACTTTGTCTTTCTTAAAATGTTCTTCCGTTGGGATCTATCCAATTCATTAAAATTCATATACCAACAACAACCATCTTATCCCATTAGAATGAGGTCGGCTACATGAATCACGTAATCAAATTCTGACACCCGGAGTTAATCCATTAAAAGCCATATAGTTAAATATTTGGTTTTGGTTTACTTTGTTCAACTCGACTTTTCAAAGGGTCACGAGCATCCACCTGGCAGTAGTCAACTATGAAGTTTGACTTCGTTTCCTTGGATTAGAAACAGCCAGGGTCTGGTGGTGGCTATGCATGATGCGATGGAAGAGTTTGGATTGGACTCCACTGAAAATAAGTGTCAAGGGATAATTCATAATTCCAAATAAATGTTTTGTTATTGATTCTGTAACTGCAACTAAAATTTCTTGTAAAAAAATAAAAATAAAAAATAAAATATATATATATTTTTTTCTTTTCTCTGTTTTCGTCTCCCCTTATAAATAACTTCAGTATTCTATGTTTATAGGTTTCTTACCCAGACGAGTAGTACTATTAAGTAATTTAAATTTGTTGGATTTTGCAGGATATGGGAAACTTTCCTTGTTATTCTGGTAGTTTACACTGCTTGGGTTTCTCCCTTTGAATTCGGATTCCTTAAGAAACCACAAGCACCCCTTTCCATCAGCGATAATGTTGTCAACGGATTTTTCGCCGTGGATATAGTTCTCACCTTCTTCTTGGCTTACGTTGACAAAACCACCTATTTGTTCGTGGATGAGCCAAAACAAATTGCTTGGAAATATGCAAGGACTTGGTTGGCCTTCGATGTTATCTCTATCATTCCTTCGGAGCTTGTTCAAAAGATATCACCAGCTCCTCTTCAATCTTATGGTCTATTCAACATGCTTCGGCTTTGGCGTCTTCGAAGAGTCAGTGCTTTGTTTTCTCGGTAATATTGACAGTTTACCACTAAATTGATGTTATGGATATGTTATTTTATTTTCTCATTTATGTGGCTTGTAACTCTGAATAATATATTTGAGTAGGCTTGAGAAGGACAGAAACTATAACTATTTTTGGGTTCGGTGTGCTAAGCTTATTTCTGTAAGTTTCCAAACTTATTATATTTATTATAATATTTTTAATAAGGAAGATGAGTTTGACAAGTTCAGTGGACTGATTGTGTGAGTGATTTCTATAGGTTACCCTCTTTGCTGTTCATTGTGCTGCATGTTTCTATTATCTTATTGCTGCACGTTATCATGATCCCAAAAAGACATGGATTGGGGCAACGATGGATAATTTCCTTGAACACAGCTTGTGGACAAGATATGTGACATCTATTTACTGGTCTATTACTACCTTAACAACAGTCGGTTATGGTGATTTGCATCCAGTGAATTCAAGAGAGATGATCTTTGACATCTTCTATATGCTCTTTAATCTGGGGTTAACAGCATATCTGATTGGTAACATGACCAACTTGGTTGTCCACGGCACAAGTCGAACCAGAATATTTGTAAGTATCCGGTTATAGTCCTAGTTGGTGATTTTTAGTTCAGGAAGATGTAAAACTTATATGACTTTACTCAATTCTCAGAGGGATACCATACAAGCTGCCTCAAATTTCGCCCATAGGAACCAACTGCCTCCTCGTCTACAAGACCAAATGCTTGCTCACTTGTGTTTGAAGTACAGAACAAACTCAGAAGGGTTGCAGCAGCAAGAGACACTTGACTCTCTTCCTAAAGCCATCAGATCGAGCATTTCACATTATCTTTTCTATTCTCTAATTGATAAGGTCTACTTGTTTCATGGGGTTTCGAATGACTTGCTCTTTCAATTGGTAATTGCAAATTTTTGTCCCTGCTTATAATTGATAGTTAAATATTTATTTTAATCTTCAATTTGCACTGAGGGCCCTTTTTTCTTTTGACTAACTGTAAAAGGTGTCAGAGATGAAAGCTGAATATTTTCCACCCAAAGAAGACGTTATCTTGCAAAACGAAGCCCCCACTGATTTTTATATACTAGTCACTGGTGCCGTGGTAATTGTCCAACTTATGTGAATTCTATACCTGCTTTTCAAAATTTGACAATATTTGATTGTAACAGAACATGAGATTTTTCTTCCTCCGAAACAATCTTACAAAATGTGATTTCTAATGCCTTAATTGTTTGACAGGACCTAGTAGTTCTTAAAAATGGGGTTGATCAGGCAAGTTCATTTTATCAATATAATAAGAGTGCTGAAATATATAATATGAAACTAAATCTGAATGGTTGGTAACTAACTGATTTCAGGTTGTTGGAGAGGCCAAAACTGGCGATCTTTGTGGTGAGATTGGTGTGCTTTGTTATAAGCCACAGCTTTTCACAGTTCGAACAAAGCGATTGAGCCAGTTGCTGAGGCTGAACCGTACTACGTTCTTGAATATTGTTCAGGCCAACGTAGGAGACGGAACCATAATCATGAATAATCTCCTTCAGGTCTGTATAGCATCATAACCATTCATTGCATGTTGACAATGAACAATAGAATGTAATAAAAATATTTTCTTAAAAAAATATTTAAAAGCACATTCAATAGAGCAGCACACAGTGATTTTATGTATGTGGACTTGTCATGGTGGGCAGCATTTGAAAGAGCTCAACGATCCAATCATGGAGGGAGTTTTGGTGGAGATTGAGAACATGTTAGCTCGTGGAAGGATGGACCTACCAGTGAGTGTATGCTTTGCGGCAGTAAGAGGAGATGACTCGTTGTTACATCAATTGCTCAAACGGGGTTTGGATCCAAATGAATCCGACAACAATCGAAAGACAGCTTTGGTGGGTGAATGATTTTACTTTTGACCTTTTGGATACAATTTTTTTGGAGACAAAACTTACATGCAATTTTATAAGTGTTGTTTGTACTGTTTTTCAATCAGAATTGAAGTTTTATTTTCGTAATCTGCAAAATAAAAGTTTGCATTATAGAATTGATTGTGCAGATTACCAAAATGAAATGTTAATTCTAATTGAAAAATAATATAAACAGCATTTATAGAACTGTATGTAAGTTTTGTTCTTTTTTCTTTCTCTAATCTATAGTGCCGATTTATTTTTAAAAAATCAGCATATAGCCGCATCTCAAGGAAAAGAGAACTGTGTTTTGCTTCTGTTGGATTATGGGGCGGATCCCAACATTAGAGGTAGACATTTCTGACCTCTTACTTAAATTCTGTTGGTTACACTAATGAAGTTAAAAGATCAAACAAGAAAAAAGTATAGTTTAGATATGAATATATACAACCAATCTGAAGAACTGAGGAAGATGAAGACTTCTAGGCATGACAATTACTACTGAGACAGGATTTCAAAGTTAATTAGTAAGCATACGTATTCTTGTCTATTATTTTAGGTCTGCCGCATTAAGACGTTAGTCCCACTGCTCAAGACTCAGTATGAATTATTATTAAAATAAAGGTTTTTTTAACATTAGATGGAAAGTTTTCATCGAAAAATAAAATATTTATTAAATTAAAAATATAAAACTCTTTTATTTCTTTTCTTTTTCAAAACTTTCATATCCTTAGCATCAGCTTGATGTTAACAAATCCATTTAAATAAATAAACCATGGCTTACATGCCTATCTTCGTTAGTCGTTCGTGTGTGTGATTCCTTTCTTACAAAAGTAACATAACTTTCCTGTATTAGGATTTCAACAAGTGTATCTTCTTATTTAATTACCATTAAACCGATCAAGTTGTACCTGATGAGGACGCGAATTTTCTACAGCCATGTGCTTTTGGATTTGCTTCCAAAAAAATAATTAATTAACCCGCATCATATATTTCGTGTAGTTTTAGTAAACAATTAATTCTTAGATCGGCTGTCCTCATGGGGTTATATTTAATCTTTGTCAACAGCCTAGTGGCCCCTAATCAAGACACAAGGAATTAGAAAGGGAAAAAAATGCTATGTAATAATAGAAAATGATGTTATTCATTTGTTAATAATAGGGCAGAGTTTCCATTATGCATAAGTCTCCTAGTTGAAAGCAGTAGTCTCTCATGGTCGGCAACCGACTAATTATAAATCAACATGCTATAATAATAAGTTGGAGAGCCATATGGTCGCCAATCCAGACTTAACCATGCTTCTTTTGGCTTATAAAAAATTTAATTAAAATTGTAGTTATTTAGTAGTGTTCGTGTGTAATGTTTATTTATTTATTTTATAGAAGTCTCCGTCCAAGTTGGATCAAGTTCCTGGATATGATAGATATTATCAACTTATTAATATAATTTTCTTTTTAATATTAGTAATATATTAGTTGACATTCTCTTTCTAATACTTTATTCATCATTAAGTGAAATATTATGTTAGTGTTATTACTAAAGAGTGTGTCTAAATTATTTAAAGAATTTATGTTTTTTGAGAGTTGGGGGGGCGGGTGTCGATTGTTGCAAACTAAAAAGATAGTGGAGCTGTCATTTTCTTGTTATCTTACCAATCTTATCCAAAATCCACAGCCCATTCCACGATTATATCTCCATTTATTTCAGATTTTACTAAAATTAATTTTAAACCATTTTGTAATTAAAATATAAGAAATAGGTTATGCACTGATGCAAAGTAGTTTTACACAGTCATTTAATCACAAACTACTATGTATGGTAAGTAGTTTGTTGACTTTTATAATCACTATTTTAAAAGTCATATAAACAGTAATTTTTGATTAGTTGACTGTGTAAGAGTTTTTTCATTGATAGTGCATAGCCATTAAACTCTTAAAATATATGTTCAAATTCTATCACAAATTATTACAAAAAAAAAAATCTTTCACTAATTTTATATTGGAATATTTGTCATTATATAAGAAATTAATTATTGATTATTGATATATCAAACGAGCTCTATCTTGACTTTGAAACACTCATTCATCCTGTCATCCCTAGCGCCCCCCGACCCTAAAAAAAAAATGACACTATAAGTTGCACTTGCATATGCATGGTGTGCTTCAATTGTAATTTGCACCTTGTATATCTGATGAAATATTTGGATGACCGCGGTTTGCTACATGAATAAGGAATTAAACCAAGAACTTGCTTTAAACCATTTCTAAGATTTTTCCTCGTTTCCCTCCCCTCCGTTAAAATTCTTCCTCATCCATCCGGTCTTATAAACCAAATACTTCTATTAGTCATACTAATCTGAAAAAAGAAAAGAAAAACATAACTTCATACGGGTATTCTACGTGCAGATTTGGATGGTAATGTGCCACTTTGGGAGGCTATAGTGGGAGGCCATGACTCAGTGAGCAAGCTGTTGGCAGAAAATGGAGCTAACTTGCAATGCGGGGATGTGGGTCAATTTGCATGTACTGCCGTTGAACAGAACAGACTCAACTTGCTGAAGGAAATAATGCGCTATGGGGGAGATATCACGCTTCCAAACAGTGACACTGGGACCACAGCTTTGCACGTTGCAGTCTCGGAAGCCAATGTTGAGACAGTCAAATTCCTTTTGGATCACGGGGCGAGTATTGACAAACCAGACAAGCATGGTTGGACCCCCAAAGCTCTAGCAGACCAGCAGTCACATACAGAAATCAAAGCCATTTTTGACTCCATTGGGGAGCCAAAGGTTCAGTCCTCAGCTGCTATTCCCGAGAGGCAGAGTAAGATCAGGTACCTTGGTAGGTTTACAAGTGAGCCAACCATGCCTTTACCCCATCATGGCTCATTTCAGGGAACAGATGGCTCTTGGAGCCATAGCCAAAGCCAAAGCCACAGCCACAGCCACAGCCACAGCCGCCCAAGGCGTAGGAGCAACAACTACCATAACTCACTCTTTGGGATAATGTCAGCAGCACACAATGGAGAAAGGGACCTGCTTTTATCTCTTGACATGAATAAAAATGCCAGGAATGGTATGAAGAGTAGAGTTGGCCCAACTAGAGTAATAATTAGTTGCCCTGAAGAGTGTGAGGTTGTTGGGAAGCTTGTTTTACTACCTGGAAGCTTTCAAGAGCTACTTGAGATTGGAGCGAAGAAATTTGGTGTCTATCCTGCCAAGGTTGTATGCAAAGATGGAGCTGAAATTGAAGAAATAGAGGTGATTAGAGATGGTGACCATCTTGTTTTTGTAGGTGCTGGTGGCGTGCCAGAATCCAACTGTCCACCACCCACGAATGGTGTGCATATATAGTGTGCATATAAGGAACGTCCTTACTATTATTGTTATTTTTTCCCGGTCTCATCTGCTCTCAATTGTAAATCTTCAGCCTTCTTCTCACGGTTTACTTTCGTTGGAATGCGAAATAAAATATTTCCGCCTTCGTCTCATGGTGACCTCCCCCTACTTCTTCGTCTCTTGCTTTCTACTTTGTAGCTTTCCCTTCCGTTTATTTTCCGCTAGAAACTTCGTCTTCTAGTTACTTGACACACAGCCTTACTAACTTATTACTGTCAAGAGGGAAGGGTAACGCAAGGGAGTGTTCCCTGTGATAGAAATGATAGATTAGGCAGGTTTTGTAATTTTGTGTACGCAGACACATCAGGCCACATAAGACACAGCACGATTATCGATTGGGTTAAAAAGCAAGACAAGTACATCAGAAATTCACTTAGCCACTACTCCACTAGCCATTTCCTTACACCTCCCCCACCACAAAATAAAAACGGAAAAAAGCGAATCATCACAACACCATACTCAAATCATATAAGACTCGGTAGATCTTTTCTTTATTTGCCGATAACATAAATGGGTAAGCATGTACAATTGCCTTGGCCCTCCGCCCTTACATAACAACAAAAATGATTAGTAGATATTAAGAAGCTATTTGACACCTAATGCGAGAAGGAGGGAGAAATATAAGCATGATAAGATATATGATGTAATATGGAGAGAGACAGAGATGATGAAGAGAGATATGATGGAGAGAGAGAGAAAAATATAAGTATGATAAAAGATATGATGTAATATGAAGACAGAGATGATGAAAGTTAATAAGGTATTTGGAGTAAAAAGGTGTCCATCAATCGGTACTCATAACAATGGCAATGGATGAATTAAAGGTAAATCCTGTGCATGGACAAATATCTGCATATGTTTTCATCATTTTTCTAGTCAGATTTGCAGTATATAGAATCTGGCAAGGTTCCAGATTCTTTGTTTTTGAAAAAAAAAAAAAAAAACGATGATATAAATGATTTCCAAGCACTAGCAAACAAGGTTGCTAAGCTTGAGACCGTAACAGTCAAATAAAGCAACAACTTGATACTTAAATCATTCAAAAACATTTTTACAGATATGTGCTCCGTAATCACGAGAGCTTAAGCATTTTCAAGCGACCTTCATGTTCTGGGTCCAACTTTGGTGGGAAATAACAGCCACGAAGATCCTCTACTATGTATTCCTGTAAATATTTATAACAATGAATGTGTGAGATAGAAAGTATCAAATATAGGTGTTAAAAGGAAATAAATAGAGACATGTTTGAACTGAAACCGTGTCTCTGAATACACAATAGATGTATGTTTATATAGGCTTATTACATTGATTATACATAAATAGGGAATATACTGTTTCCTCTAAATCAGAGATTACATGCCTATAAATCATAATTATTACAATAAATATGGGATATTCAGTTTTGATTTCAACACTCCTCCCCAAGCTGGAGCATATAAATCATATGTGCCTAGCTTGGTACAAATATAGCCAATTCTCGATCCCCTTAAGGACTTGGTGAAGATGTCTGCCAACTAGTCACTAGAGTTGACAAAACTCATAGTAATGTCCCCTGACTCGATCTTCTCCCTGATGAAATGACAATCAACTTCAAAATGTTTGGTTCTTTCATGGAAGACGGGATTAGATGCAATGTGCAAAGCCACTTGATTATCACAAATCAACGTCATTTGCATAGACTCTTCAAACTTGAGTTCTTTGAGAAGCTGCTTCAGCCAAATGAGTTCACAAGTTACCAAAGTCATGGCCTTGTATTCTACTTCAGCACTGGATCTTGCTACAACATTTTGCTTCTTACTTTTCCAGGATATCAAGTTTCCTCCAATTAGCATACAATGCCCAAAGGTAGATCACCTGTCACTGGGTGAACCAGCCCAGTCGGCATCTGAGTACCCAACTATCTGAGTATGTCTCTTGTCTTCATAAATGAGGCCTTTACCTTGAGCACTCTTAATGTATTTCAGTATCCAAATTATAGCATTCCAATGGTCCTAGCAGGGAGAGTTCAAGAACTGGCTTACCACACTCACAGCAAAGGCAATATCTGGACAAGAGATAGTTCAGCTTTTCTACCAATCTCCTATATTTCCCAGGATCTGATAAGGGCTCCCCCTGATTGGATTGCAGTTTGACATTAGGTTCCATAGGAATATCTATTGGTTTAGCATTTAGTAGACCAATCTCTTCCAGGATGTCAAGAGCATATTTCCTCTAAGAGATTATCACACCATCCTTGGATTGAGCCACTTTGATACCTAGGAAATACCGAAGCTTACCAAGGTCTTTAGTCTGGAACTGTCGGGAGAGGTATTGTTTCAGATGGAGGATGTCATGCTGATCACTGCCTGTAATCACAATATCATCCACATAAACAATGAGATAGATGCATCCCTGATGTAAATGGTGATAGAAGATAGAATGGTCGACTTCACTTCGAGTCATACTAAATTGTTGTACAACAGTACAGAAGTGGCCGAACTAGGCGCGGAGGGACTATTTAAGCCCATACAAGGACCGACGAAGCCAACAAACCATAGTAGAAGACTCCCCCTGAGCAACAAACCCGGGAGGTTGCTCCATGTAGACTTCTTCATCAAGATCGTCATGTAAAAAAGCATTTTTAATATCAAGTTGGAAGAGAGGCCAGTGACGAACGACAGCCATGGGCAGTAGTAGTCGGACAGAAGCCATCTTAGCCACTGGAGAGAAGGTATCAATGTAGTCCTGCCCATAGACCTAGGTGTATCCTTTGGCCACCAGACGTGCCTTGAAACGATCGATGGTTCCATCAAGGCCAACTTTAAGTGTGTATAGCCAGTGACAACCAACAGCAGATTTGCCAAGAGGGAGAGGAACCAAATCCCAGGTACCACTACTCTGTAGGGCACACATCTCGTCAATCATTGCTTGCCTCCACTTAGGGTGAGATAAGGCTTCACTTAGAGAGTTAGGAATAAACACAGAAGACAAAGAAGAGAGGCAAGTATAATGTAAAGTAGAAACACGGTGATAACTAAGGGTAACATAGTGAGGAGAAGGGTTGTGAGGAGAAGGGTTGCGAGTAGAACGAGTACCTTTTCGGAGAGCAATGTGTCAATCAATGTCAAGTGGCAAGCCCGAATCCGGTAAAGAGGATGGCACCGGGGAAGAGTCTAGCATGGGCTCTATTATATCACTAGAAGCTGGCACAAGGGCTGGTGTAGGGCGCGGGCGACATTGATATATTTGAAGGGGTTGCACAGCCAAGAGTGCTGCTAGAACATCATGATTTACCTTATAGTTATCCAGAGAAACAAAGGGAAGGGGGACAAGGGTAAGGGAATCAGGAAGAACAGAAAAACACATGTCGGGAGGAGAATGCAGACTCGAAATAAGGGACAAATTCAAAGAAGGAGACATTAGTAGAGATGAAATACCGTTGAAAGGTCAGCGAGAAGCAACGATATCCTTTATGTGATCGATGATAACCCAGGAAGATGCATTTGATGGACCTAGCGGAGAGTTTGTCAAGGCTCAGAGTGAGGTTGCGAACAAAGCATGTGGAACTAAAGACACGAAGAGGAAGTGTATGAAGTGGTGAATGAAGAAAGAAAACTGAATGGGGAACCTGATTATTGAGGACAGATGATGACATGCGATTGATAAGGTAGCAAGCCGTGAGGACATCATCACCCCAGAAGTGTGGAGAAACATGACCGTGGAGAAGAAGAGTTTGATTGGTGTCAATGAGATGTCGGTTCTTGCGCTCAGCCACCCCGTTTTGTTAAGGGGTGTGAGCACAAGATGTTTGATGAAGAATGCCTTTTAATGCCATAAAGTACTAAAACTGATGAGAGAAAAATTCATGTGCATTATCACTGCGAAGAGAGCATATAGGATTTCCAAATTGGGTTTGTATTTCATGATAAAACTTTTCAAAAAGGGAAAACAATTCAAACTTGCTTTTCATCAAACATAACCATGTACAACGAGAAAAATCATCAATAAAAGTGACCAAATATTTAAAACCAAATGAGGTAACAAGACGAGAAGGACCCCAAACATCGAAATGAACTAAGGCAAAAGGGGACATAGCTCATTATTGACGCGATTGGGAAACGAAGTACAAATGTGTTTCCCTAACTGACACAACTCACAGGAAAGGGTGGACAACCTGTAGAGACTGGGTACCATTTGCTGAAGTTTCGATAAACCAGGATGTCCTAGCTGAGCATGGATCGTCATTGGAGAGGTTGTGGTCAAGCATGCTTGCAGTGTTGCGGAGAGATAATAGAGGCCATGTGACTCACATCCAACGCCAATCATCCGTCCTTAAGTCCGTTCCTGCAAGGTAACAGAATCTTTAGTAAATGTAATGACAAAGTCATGGGATTGGGTAGGACGATGGATAGATAGGAGGTTAAAAAGGCAATCCGGGATGTATAAAACAGACTCGACGGTGAGAGAGGGAAGGGGGTGGGCGGTGCCAATTCCTTTGGATTGTGTTTGAGAACCATTAGCAAAAGTAATGGTAGGTAAAAACCTAGAAGTAGAAAGGGAAGAGAAAAGAGAGCGGTTACCAGAAGTATGATCAAATGCGCCAAAATCAAGGACCCAAGGACTCAAAGAAGGAGAATGAGAGATGCAAGCAATAGAATTACTAGTGTGTGTAACAGAAGCAGTGGTACCAGGGAAGGGGGGTGCATCGACCGTAGGTAGAGCAGAACCTGTAGAAGCCATATAGAAAACGGAGTGAACAGTACTAGAGGCACCTGGTTTGCAAAGGGAGTACCGTTAAACAGCCACAGATGGGGATGAAAATTGGGGGGTAGGGTCACACATGGGCAGCGACTCAAGTGTCCAAAACGTGGCCAGAGCGGAAGTTGGACACACCTGCACGCGCCAATCAGGGCCGCTGTTTGGCGTGGCAAAGGCGGGGAGCGTGACTGGGGTGTTTGGGGATGCAATCTGGAGGGTCGCGTAGATCGGCAAGAGGCGAGCCAGAAGGAGTGGGTGGTCGTCGGAACGATCGCCGGAGTGACAATAGTGACCAAAAAATTGGCCGGAAAAGGGGAAATGGTTGAAAAAGCGAATTGGAGAGAGACACGGTTCGCAAAAAATTTTATCACCGGGGACAATGGGTCCACCGGGCAGAACACGGTTTTGTATGTTGAGATGCCTCTGTCAGGCTCTGGATACCATGTTAAAAGGAAATAGATAAAGACATGTTTGAACTGAAACCGTGTGTCTGAATACACAACAAATATATGTTTATATAGGCTTATTACATTAATTATACATAAATAGGGAATATACTGTTTCCTCTAAATCAGAGATTACATACCTATAAATCATAATTATTACAATAAATATAGGATATTCAGTTTTGATTTCAACAATAGGAAACATTAAAATCATTTCAGATGACTGATTTTATTTAGTAGAAAGATATAACAACATGGACATTCAATATAGCGCAAGGGTATTACTACCTTTGTAAGCTCCCTCTTGGTGAGGATATGGTAGTGCCTCTGCCAAATTCTTTGAATGGCCATGGTGGCAGCAAGAAAACCATAAGCTATACCAAGAATTGCAAAGATGACAACAAAAACAACCACAAGGGCAAAGCACGCCTCCATTGATGCGGGAAAGCAATCCAAGATGCCCCATCCATAACAACAGTTCTGACAACCAGCCATTCTGGGGTCATTGGTATTGAGGGAGGAGCAATGCAGTATGAGACCAAAAAACCCAATCAGTACAAAGAAGGCCAGCACTCCTGACACACAGATATAAAGCATCAGAGAGATGAACATGAAGTAAAAGTTGGAGCTTTCAAACAATTATTACCACCAAGGATGAATTAACTAAATGTCAAAATAGATCCAATGAATGAAATTTGATTAGATATTACAATGTGAACTGTTTAAGAAACATGCAAAAAAATAGCTCGGAGAGAGTAAGTTACTCGCGTTAAAAGTAACTTTCTACCATATTGTGCTTCCTTTTTCCCCTCCTAAAAGCAATAAAAATGGATCGATTTCTACTTTCTCATATTAATGATTTTTTACTAATAGGTTTGGATTCTCTCATGTTATTTGTTTTTTAGTCTAATTCAAATCAAACTTAACTTGTCTAGTTATGTGTCTTTTTCTCTACAGCATGACTATAATGTAACATGAAAGGATCCAAATCCCGTTTGGATATATGATGAATAATAATCTCTTTGCAATATTCTTTGGCATTAACATTAAAAATTAAGGATGAGGCAAATATCAAAGCAGATTACATATGTCTTGGATGATATGGAGAAATATGATTCCCTAATTTCAGAAAAATCTGATTGGCAAAAAAAAAGGCAAATACAAAGGAATTTCGGCCATTGGTTAAAAGCAAATAACTTCCATAACCATAAAAGCTTACCAATACAATAATAAAATGGAATAGGATGCTTTGACAGTATCCTATCCCAGCCATCATCAAACGAGTTCCTGAAGGAACCATCTTTGTCCATGATGTACGCAAAGCCACCCATAGCTGCAATCACCTGGCAAATAAATAGAACATAGCTTATAGATAAATTCGTAAATAAACATTACACAACATATGCCAAACAAATAGATTCATCACAATATTAGTTTTCAAACCATTTTAAATCAAAACAAAACTAAAAGCGGTGATAAAAAGATAATTTAGAAGGCCTAAATTATCAATATTGACACAAGCAAGGGAAAAATTGCAAAAATATGAATATATTAAACAGAGACAACTGGTCCCCTTATCAGCTAAGCATTTCACTATTTCATCACCACAGAAAAATTCCTAATAACTCAAGGAATAATGAAATTGAAATACTCTCATCTTATATCAATTGGTGTCTCCTTACCATACTGATAACAACACAATCATAACATCTATATCTAACTGTTCCTAGCCCTAGGCCAATGAAAAATAAGCATTTATGGACACTATGTTGACCAAATACCAACATTAAAGCTCAGTTTAACAACCCCACAAGATAAGTACCATCTTCTTTCTAAAAGAAGAATACTTATAACAAATAACATTGTTAAAAGGGAGACAATGAGAAAATATATTGAGTGAATTCGTGTGTTTGAATTACACCACAAAGCTAGGTTTATATAGGCTTATTACAATAAATGCATATAATTAAAGAAGATTTTGTTCTTCTAAATCAGATATGAGTTTCCTATAAACTAAATATGAGTTGTCTATAAACCGCTATATAATAAATACAGAATATATGATTTTGATTTTCAACACTCCCCCTCAAGCTAAAACTTACTAAGCTTTTAGCTTGTTACACGAAAACAATTCATTTCCCTGCAAATAAAAAATAAATAGAAAAGATAAAAATTGAACTCCACCAAAAACAATAGTTTGAAAGACAACTCAGGGATGTTGAAGAAGCCGAGAAGTATTGCTAGAAAGATAGCTTTAGCCAAAAAGCTGGAATGACCTCAGCCTAAGAGAAATTTCTTGGCAAGCAAAGCAAGGTCCGACCTTCTTAAAACCACATTTGGAAGCTTCAAACCAATACTATTGGAGACCCAAAATATTTTTACTTGAAAGGGAGGAAACCTTCACAAGTAGCGAGAGTTGCCCGAGGTTGATCGTCGGACCAAACAGAGACTAGCACAAGGTGTGTTACTGAAAAAGTCAGTGGTGGCTGACGGGAAAGTCAACAAAAGAGTCATTTTACTTGCCAGAAAGTCAGGTGGCAAGCGGCGAGCCGCTAGTGGGTAGTGGGCCTCTCAGGCTCTAGATACCATGTTAAAAGGGAGAAAATGAGAAAATATATTGAGTGAATTCGTGTGTTTGAATTACACCATAGAGCTAGGTTTATATAGGCTTATTACAATAAATGCATATAATTAAAGGTGATTTTGTTCCTTTAAATTAGATATGGATTTCCTATAAACTAAATATGAGTTGCCTATAAACCGCTATATAATAAATAAAGAATATATAATTCTAATTTTCAACAAACATTTCATCATGATAACAGATGTAGGACTTAAAGAAGATCTTCTATACCACGTGTATGATTGACTAGAAGCTAAAGAGCTTTTAAACAAATAACATCCTCTTTGGGATAGCTTAATAAAACAATGAAAACATAATCATTAAATATGAAGGATAAAGAAGAGTTAAGAATGCTCACAGTTTGTACAGCCAGAAAAACAAGGAAAACATCCCTTGCCACAAAAAGTCTGAACTTTATTTTACGCCAAGAGTTGTCCTCAAACAATTCAACTCTAAGATGAAATTGGGCCTTGCAGGTGGTGCAGTGTGAGAAAGCAAACCCTTCCTATGAAGCACCAAAAAAAATGTTCACCAAATTATCATTTGATCTCAACCAGTTAATACTAGCAGTTAAAATTACACATCAAGACCAGCATCAAAATATACACCTTTACTGAGCGCCAGTGATCAAGACATGAACGATGGACAAACTGTTGGGTCCCTTTGCACATGCATGGAGATATCAATTCATCCTCTACAAAAACAAACAACAATTAGCGTTATGAAGACTATCACCACCCAAACAATAACATCTATATTGTTGTTTGCTAACATTATGTAGCACTTATCTGATGAGTTAAACAGGTTCAGTGTCATGGTACAGGAAATGCCTAAGTCTTAATAATAAAAAACTTAATCATCATTTTATCTTTTACTAATTTTTTGCTTGACACAGAAGATCATCGATCTTCTTCTAATGACATTATTTAGTGCTGAAAATGGGAAAGTTCAGAATAGAAAATGTTGAGTTGCCTATTAAATTTAAGCAACATGTTGAAAACATAGCGCTTATGGGAATGGGAGGTAAGTGTATCTTGCATGCATTCAACAGCAAACCTTTTAAATAAATGACTATGGTTTCCTGCTTTCCTTATTACAAACCAATACTTGTCCATAAAAATAAAAATTAGAAAATAAAAACTTATAAAAATAATTCTCCATCTCTCTTTGATATCTTGGTCTCTGACCTTCCAATTTTAGGAAGATTTGAATGGATTGGTACAAGGCGTTCCACGAAAGGAAAAGATTTCCTTAGGTAGGGATCTAAATGGACATGTTAGTAGTGACTCTGGTGAGACAAGGCAATTTTCAGGAGCTCATAGTAGTTTTGGTTTTGGAGAACTAAATGAGGAAGGACAGACTATTCTTGATTTCTTTATGGCTTATGATCTTAGGATTATGAACACTTATTTCAAGAAGCAAGAGGAACATCTAATCACTTATAAGAGTGGAAGTTCAAGGTCACAAATTAATTTCGTTTTGGTAAGACGTGCTAATAAAAGAGTTTGTAAAGATTGCAAGATGATATTAGGAGTCTTACTACACAACATAGAGTTTTGATTCTTGATGTTCATCTCAAAAGGCATAAATAGAAAATCCAACAACTTACAAATCTCAAGTGGTGGCAACTCAAGGGAGGAATACAGCTGACTTTTAAGAAGAAATTATTGGAGAAAGGTAACTGAGAATAACAAGGTAATGCTAACCTCATTTGGGATGAGTTGTCTAAGAAGTTTAGGAAAGTTGTTAGAGCAGTCTTGAATGAATCAAAAGATTTTGGGCAGAGAGATAACGAATATTGGTAGTGGAATAAAAGTGTTCAAGACAAGGTTAGAAACAAAAGAGAGTGTTTTAAAATCTTACATGGGTGCAATAATGCTAAAAATTTGGCAAAGTTTCGGAATGCTAGAAATGAGATGAGAAAAGTTGTGAGTGATGCACAATTTAAAGCTTTTGAAGAGTTTTACAAAGATCTTGGAACAAAGAATGGAAAACGTAAGATATATAAGCTTGCCAAAAATAGAAAAAGAAAAACAAGATATGTGGATTAAGTAGGATGTATTAAGGGCGAAAAGGGGAAAGTTTTGGTCAAAGACCAAGATATCAAAGAGAGATGGGAGCATTGTTTTTAATAAGTTTTTCAATGATGAACAAGGATCAACTTTTAATATGGAAGGATTAGAAATCTAAGGATGAACAGAATTTGACTTACTATTGTAGAATTTAGATTGAAAAGGTAAAAGAGAACATTAAGCAAATGGATAATGATAAAGCTATGTCTAGATGGTATCCTTATTGAAATTTAGAAGTGTGTAAGAGAACAATGTATAATTTGGCTCACTAAGCTATTAAATGAGATTGTGAGATCTAAGAAGATGTTAGTCTATTAAATGAGTGGAGGAAGAGCACTTTGATTCCTATATTTAAGAACAAGAAAGATATTCATAATTGTGTTAACTACAAAGGTATAAAACAAATGGCCACAGTATGAAATTAAGGGAAAAGGTGATTGAGCATAGATTAAGGGAAGATGCAAGGATTGTAGAGAACAAATTTGATTTTACACTAGAAAGGTCTACAATAGAAGCAATTTATATTTTACAAGGGTTAATGGAAAGGTACTGAAGCAAAGCAAGATACTCACATATGGTTTTTATTGACTTGGAAAAAGCTTATAATCAAATACCAAGAGAAGTGTTGTGGGAGACTATGGAAGAGAAAGGTGTTCGCGTGGCTTACAACTAAGTTATACAAGACATGTATAATGGGGTAACTACTAGTTTGAGAACTCCAGGAGGTGAGACTAAGGACTTTCCTATAGGGATAGGATTACATCAAGGCTCAGCCTTAAGTCCTTACTTATTTAATATAGTCTTGGATATACTTACCAAGGACATACAAAAAATTATCCCTAATTGCATGCTTTTGGCTGAAGAATCAAGAGAAACAGTTAACTTTAAACTTGAGCTTTAGACATAGACTTTGCTTAAATAGGAGTAAGAGTGTAAGACAGAGTATATGCATTGCAATTTTAGCAAAATGTAAGAGGAATATGACTTGGAAGTAAAGATAGGTGAATATGTCATATCACAAGTCTTTAAGTTTAAATATTTGCGATCAATAATACAAAATGATAGGAAAATTAATGAGGATGTTACACACAGGATACAACCAGGATGGTTAAAATGGAGAAGTCAACGGAGGTTATTTGCGATTTCAAAGTACCTACCAAACTCAAAGGCAAGCTTTATCGTACTGTTATACATCTGACTATACTCTATGGAAGTGAATGTTGGGCTTTAAAGGGACAAGAGAAAAAGGTGTAAGTAGCAGAAATGAGAATATTAAGATGAATATGTGGACACACAAGAAAGGACAACATATAAAACGATTGTATACGGGGAGATATTAGTGTAGCATGGATTGAAGAAAATCAATAGGTGGTTTGGACACATACAAAAAAGGCCACTGGAGGCATCAGTGAAGAGAATAGATTGCATTTGTGAAAAGAGAGAGGGAGACAAAGAAGCCCATTGGTAAAAGTTGCTAAGAGAGATCTCGTGATAAATAATATCGTTGAAGATTTGGTTTTTAACCAAGTTGAATGGCAGCGGTGGCATGTGATCCACATAGCCAACCTCACCTAGTGGGATAAGCTTTTGTTATTGTTGTTGTTGGTTTCCTGCTTTGCTGAACCTAGTTTATCTTATTAAACACCAAGAGTTCCCTTTCATTAACCAACAACAATTAAAATGATAATAATTTCAAGCATCACGTTATCAAAAATACACCATTATCATCCTAGAAGAGCTGGATTTTCCAATTTCAGCCTGCATTGTTATGCAAGGTGTGTAGAACAAACAATATCCAAAAAACAAACTTCTTGTTTGACATTGACAGTAAGCAAAATAATACGGAAGGTGAAATTACACGACATTGATTTTCTATTGTACAGAACAATCAAAGCCATAGCATGATAGGAAGGAACAAAGCACAACAGGGACCAATTTCAGGTACTACAGTTCTACAAACACAATTCATAAAGGGAAAAGAAAACTAAAGACCAAAACTACAGTATTTGATCACAATGTCACCAATATCGATGCTGACAACGATAAACTGGTTCATATTTCAAGGACTCTAATTGCACTCTCCAAAGCCTCTGCTTTATTGAGTCCTTATTTAATTTTACAGGAAAATGCCCAATTGCCCATATTTCTCAAGTTAACAATTCCAACCGAAAATGAGAAAATTCGGCACAAATTTGAAAACCTTTTCAGGAATTTTCACCTGGGTCGGAATCGCTTTCGAGGCAAATTCGACAACAGGGGAGTGAGCCAGCCTCAACGTCTTCCTCATCCTTGATCTCACCAGAGCTTCCCGGTGATTCATCCTCCTCCTGATTATGGAGTAAAGGGTCGGAATCCCTAGGGCTTTGCAGAACCGATGGAGGCTGAAGCTGTACTTCTCCCTTCATTGGTAGTTACTGTTCGATCAAGCAAGCTTTGAAAATTGAAAACCCTAACAAACACAATATCGCTGAACCTAGCACGGGTATCATAAGATTCAGGTCCGTGATGGTGGAACAAAATATTGAAAATGAAACGGGTCAATTGAATTAATTTGAAATAAGTTACCTGAAATTCAGAGGTTAATCAGTTCTTACGAATGTCGATGAAAACAATAAGAATGCAGGGAGGGGCAATGTTATCTTCTGTGATAATATATGGAAAGGTTCAAAGCACTGTTTTGGATTTTTTTTTCTGCTCAATTCTTCAATTTCACGAGGTAAATACAAGCCTGATGGTAATCGCAAACCCAATTCTTGTCTTGACGTTTGACTTTATCTTTTTTTTAGACCAAGAAAAAAAAAACTTTGTAACCTAATCGAATTAGTTGGTATGAATTTGATTTAAAAAAATTAAACCAATTAAAATGGTTTGATTTGATTTTTTGATGCCAAACTTAAACTAAACTAATCTATTAAAAATGGATTAGTTTGGTTTAATTCGTTGAGTGACAATATATATATAGAGAGAGAGAGAGAAAGAGAGAGAGAGAGAGTGATTAGATTAGTACTGGATCAATTGACTCAAATAATTATTTGTTTTAATCAAAACAATATTGTATTGGGTATATAAGTAATGACAAAATAAAACTAAAGAGAAGGTTTAATTTGATTAATTCGAAGTGCTTCCACTCTCCATGAATCCATGATGATGAAATAGTAATTATTGTAGATAAATTTTTATCATTGATTTGGAAATAGAAAAGCGTGAAGTGCTAAAAGCTAAAGCTCCAAGCGTGGAAGGTAGAACCGTGCCATTTTATATAAAATAGATAATAGGTGGAGATAAAAAATTAAAAAATATAATTTTTTTATGATAGTCTAATAATAAAGACTTTTTTTTTGTTAGATATATGTCTCGAATCTTAACATATTTTCTTGTTTTTCACTAGTTAAACTCTGTGCGACCTTTTTCATCATTGAAAGGCAGGGCGTGCAAGCCACAAGGCCAATAAGGTCATTGCCTTAGGTCTCCAATTATTTAGGGCCTCAATTTTTTCTCAATTTTTTAAACAAATTATTTAGTTATTAATTTTAATTATTAGGTAATAAATTTTATTATGATATAATATATTATTTGCTATTATTTTTATTAGTATGACTATATAATCTTAAGATATGAATGTAAATGTTATTGTAAATCATTTAAATGTAATCTTATTATTTATTTTAAAAAGTTAAGAAAATTATTTTGCATCTATTTTGGGCTCTACTCCTCACCCTAAAAAGACTATTAAAATTAGCATTGAGTTTAAATTTAATAAACGAATTTATGATTGATATATAAAGAGGATGTTTTGGTAAAAATGATGATAATAAAATCACATGTTTAACTAAAAATTCTTTTCATATCGATTATTTTGTATACATGTTAGATTAATTTACATTTTTAGTTGAAAGTCAATTTGCATAATTTTTAAAATATGAAATCACTTTTAATTTTTTATTTGAATTTGTAAATTGAAAACTTTGAATGAGGAGGGACTGAAAAAATAGTATATTAATCTTAATTTTTAAATAAAGATATTGTAAAAAGTGCATACAAAAGAAATTCATACTCCACTACAAGTATTACATTATATCAAAAGATTATATTCTTTTTCTTATACATGCATTGCTTGTAAAATATTATTGACAATATTTATAACTATTGTTATTGTTGAAAAATAGTTTTTAAAATTAAAATTACTCAAATCTTATCTAAGATTACCTATGTCAATGAATGTATTAAATGAATTTATTATTTTATTTATTAAGAGTGAAATGTTAAAAATACTTAATTATAAAACTTTGATAAATGATTTTGTAGTCAACAAAAAAATAAAATTAACAAATATTAAATTGAGATTTGAATATAAATTTTGTCTTAGGCGTCATAATTTCTAGACACGGGCCTGTTGACGAGAGTAAATGAATTTGAAGTACAATTGAGGGAAAGTAAGAATTACAATACTAATTTTATAAAGATTGATGTCTACGCTATGCCTATTAAGGATGATGATTTAGGTGTTTTGGGGTCGATTGTCCATAGAAATAACAAGGAGGAAATTATTATTCGTAAACCATAGAAATAATTATTCTGATTATTCATAAACCATTTCATACATATTGAATTAAGTGATTGTTTTGGTGCTCATTAGTTTCAGAGTGTTTTGGTGTTCCTTTTTAATTAGCTAATAAGATTATGACTTATGTGTATCCTCATTACTCAAATATAAAGGTAATGTAATATTCTTATTACTTCACTAGAAGTCTTATTTGCATAGTTTTTTTTATATGATATCGATTCATCTTTGTGTTCGATTGGCAATAGGGTTTGTGACGCAATATTCTTAGAAATATCATATAACATTTCATTATAGTTGAAGTTCTTAAAATATGAATGTTGCATTACCATTACAGTTGAGAAATGTGGACACACACCAGTCATATTTTATTGCATAAGTAAAAAAAAGCATCAAAACCCTTTGAAATTAAGGGGCACTAGAAAAATTAACATTGAATTCAGACCATTGGACATGTGAATTTCCATTAAAATCACTAAACCACTATATGTCAAGTTGCTTTGTGACATTTTCATATTATTGGTATTTGAACTATTGATAGAAGAAGCCAAGGATCCAAAATTAACTTTAATTTTCTTTATGGATGCAAGTTTGATTCCCTATAAAGCCACTAAAAATTCGTTTAGTAAACAATCCTCCTTAGGGATATCATGTAGTGCTCAAGCACTAATTGAATAGTTGTGGCTAGATAACACTATTTATGATTCAAGCTTATGCAATAATTCATTGTGTGAGTCTCTACTAACTAGTTTTAGCATGTCACTTTGCTTGGTAATATTGAGAGTGTCTCTATAACGCCCTTTATTACAACAATAACTCACATTAAACATAATCTCAAATAATTACGAAAGTGAAATTTAAGAGATGAAATTGCCTGAAGTAATACCTCAATAATGAAAAAAAAAATTATAATCTTTACACAAGGAAAAAAAAATTGTTCTTAAATCCGGGCATTTACAAAATAAGAAAAAGTAAATAAAGGAACATCTAAACTAGCCACATTGGTCCTTTATTCTAGAAAGAAACTAACCAAGATAAAATATAACCAAAAAAAAAAAAAAAACTACGACTTCATGCTTCCTTTATACCTGTAACTTTGCCCTCGTGCTCTGAAAACAACACTTTTAATGAGACAATAATCTCAATGAATAAAACAAGTTCTAAAATGGTTCGCAAACAGTGTTATTCTCAGCCGGTGCGGTAACCGAAAAAAGACAATCATGGTACCTACAAAATAAGTTCATAAAAAGACTTTTTAAAAAGCAAGTATAAGACATTCAGTTCAAACATATAATTAAAAAGGAATCAACAATTTTCATACCCAAATATTTGTATTCCAAACACTTGACTCTATACACTACTTAGTGATTCCCATAATCACCCTACTTGACTCTTCAATCCCTGAAATCAATGTGAATCCCAGATTCACTTATATTTAATATATATATTTTTATAATTGGTTCCCATAACTAGTGTAAGTCCCTGACCCGCTGTGAATCCCAGGATTTACTAAGATATATGAGCTCATATCCGTGCAATGGCGTTCCACTGCCTTCCCCATCCCAGATGGAGGTATCTTATATCATATCTCATCCTAGATGTAGATATGTTCAATAAATAAATATCCTATCCCAGATGGTGATATTTCTCATCTTATTCCTGGAATAAGATGTATACCTGTCATTCCTTCCCAGAAAGTAACAACTGACTCTCACAATAACAAAAATACGTCACTCTCGATGACTGTAAAATTAATTCCCAAACTCCATACTTCAATAACAATTCTCAAAATCGTACTATAATAATACTATAGTATCATAAACAACAATTAGTAATATTTGTATACTTACTTATTTATTTGCTTATATTCTCAGTCATATATAACGAAGGCTAAAAGCACTAAAAGCCTATATATATATACGAAACATATATATATTATCCAAAACATAACGCATGGCCCAAGGGAGATTTTGAATCCACATAATATGCTTCAATGCATAAATCCATATACTTTTGCAAAGTCTTTGACTCCAACCCAATTAAACTACCGTTACTATCCCTTTTTTTTCTCGTAATCGTTATAGGCGTTTACCAAAACTTCCATTCCAGCAGTATTCATTATGTGTGCAAGGAAGAGCAAAACGCTATGGAAGAAATCTGTGTAACATCTCGCAAATAAATATTGCCACAGCACACAAAATTTGTAAACAAGACAATCTCAACCATTTAAAAAAAATTATATATCTAGTGTTCATGAATATTCATATGTGATTCAACATAATACCTAGAATCTCAATAATCCCCAAATTCTTCTTATCAAGAACCCCAAAAAATTACACCCTTCAAGAAAAATACCATGGAGGTTTCAAAGATAGATGTTTTACTCACCTCTTAGAATGAGGTTGATCAGTACTCTCTCCATTAATTGCGTTAACAAGGTTGGCTAGGTCTCTTTCTTGTTCCCAATCCTCAAGCAGTCTACGGTCTTTCCTATTTTTAAAGAAGAAAACTAACTCCGTAACCAAGATAAAAAATTGTCTATCCCTTATATGTTTACCCACCAACGTGATTTGTTGGAGTTTGTTTCTCTCTCTCTCTCTCTCTTTTTAAACGTGGATTCCCCAACTAAGTTATCTAATTTCATCTTATTATCTATTATGTTTATCTCTTGCATTCTTTTGTACATTGCAAAATAATTTAAGCAATTCATATCTGAACCACTTAATCTCTTAATTGATTAAATAATTATACAAATAAGTAATATTTATTTATATATATATATATATAATAACTAAATAATATAATAATTTTTAGGATGTTACAGTCTCTCTGTTCTACCAATGTTATTCACCAAAAACAAAAGTTCTCAAACTACATAGTAGTGTTAGTTTTGCTATTTTTTTAAAAGAGTTTTTTTTTTTTTTTTACCTTGTGTTTCATACATTTGTACAAATGTTGTCTATAGTTTATCCTAATGTTTGGTTTGATCAAAAAAAATTATGAGTCCCACTAAGTTTTTAATCTTAGTGCCTATGTCACAAAAATGCTAAGGGGCATTTAGTAGGAGAATTTCTCTCATGCCTAATAATCATGATATATGGAATCATGAATCCTAAGTATCATGATTCATGGTAATGGTTAAAATTTGTTTAGTCAGTCATAAATATTATTGGAAATGTTTACACATTATTACTGAGAATAAAAAATTATCATGTTTTGTTTTAATAGAACTTTCTCATATACATAAGTATTTTTTTTCCAAATATATCCTTTTAGTGGAATAATTTCATTAGATACATTTTTTTTCAAAAAACTTTATTGTTTAAAGTTTTTTAATATTTTTTATGTATCATATGGTAATCTTTATTATTTAAAACAAATTTATTATTTTTGAAATAATGAAAATTTATGAAAATATAATTTTTTAACTTGAAAAGGATGTTTTGTATCTCTCAATACAAAGAGAAATCAAAGTTACACAATGCTTTAGAAATTTTCTTAGGATTGATTAATTTTAATTAAAATATTGTTTTTGTAAAATATGAAAGAGAATAATCCATTTTGTTTTGAAAATGTAAGGATTATTAAGTTGTCGTGACTTAAACATTACCTAAAATATAAGGTTTTCACAAAACCAAATAAGAAGTGGATTCAAAATGATTAACATTAATAACCTATTTTTTATAAATTAGAAAAATAGCATATTACTAAGTCATCATCATTTAAATGTTCTCCAAAATATGAGTTTCTCATGATAAATAAACATGAAGTGAATCTAAAATTATTATCACTAACAATATATTTTTGAGAAAATATTTATTTTGAAAGTTATCGCTTATTGAGCGACGCGAAGAGTACTAGACCGGTGCTTGTACGTCTGCCCATTCCAAGGTCGATAGAGTCTACGAACGGAGTGAACCAAGTCAAATGAATTGTTTTTTGAGACCAAGAGTGAGTCGTAGATAGAAAGACCTCTCCTATCCGCTGCTCATGGACGGGACTCTGGGAAAAGAAAAGGGTTCTTATATACCTTCGTAAAATAATAAATAAATTATTTTATAAGAATTAAATTTGTATAATTTTATTTCTTATGTAAACTGTTTAGCATTTTTCTTATGTAAGTTATTTAAATTTTAGTATTACTAGTTTAGTCTAAACGGTTCATATGATATATATATATATATATATATATATATATATAAAGGATTTATACAAATAACAACATTTATAAATAAATTATCATAACATTTTATTTTTTGGTACATTTTCTTCTTGTATGTAAATAAGATAAATTTATAAATTAATCTAATCAAGTTATAAGTTTGGATAAATTTTGTTGTAAAATATTTTCCATAAATTTTAAAATTATAAAATATGTTGGTGTGATTATTAATATATTTTTTATTTTTTTGGGTGCCTAGGATATCCCTAATCGAAGGCTAGAGATTGATTCTTCGAGATATAGAGGTCCATTTAAGGGGCTAACTTCTCCTAACAAATATCCTTTCATGCACACAAACTTAGAGATTGAACTCCTAACCACATGCTTAACAAGGCATGGTTATTTGTCAACCATACTACACCTTGTTGGTAATATTTTTTTATTTAGCTTCAACATCACAAAATTTTTAATTTTTTCTACTTAATTTTTTTTTTTTTACAGTTTTTGTTAAAACATTTCTTGAGTTCTACATCGATAATATTCTTAAACGATTTAATGCCTTGACAATTTTTAAGAAGAAAAAATAAGAAGTATTTAAAAATTATAATAATAATATATTTAAAAAATTTAAACAATAGATTTTAATAAAATAATTTTTATTTTCAAAATTATAATAAGAGAATGTTTTAATAAAATATTTAAAAATTATTATTTCTTATTCTAAAATTTAATTATTTATCACATTTAATAAGAGAATGTTTTAAATTTTTATATAATTGTATTGAATGAGCTAATGAAGTATTACAGGTTTTTAATATCATTAAAACTTTCCTTACAAATCAAGAAAATTGGATTCTCACGGATGAAAATCACCTATCCAAAATTTGTGTCTCACTTTCCTGTCCTTCCAATGAGAAGGTGACATATCAATTAAAAATGCCACATTAGTTTTCCATTCTTCTCACATTTCTTTAACGACGTCAAACTTATGCTACCCCTCATTGAGCAGAAGACAGAGGTAGCTTGAGATGCAAAAGAAGAGTATGTCGTCATCGTCATTCACAATAATCAAAATAGCCAACATGCTGTCAAGTGGGCTGGGAAACATCTTTGAAGATCTCCTTTTGCACCCTCATTCACGTCAGAACCAAGACCTTGTATCCCTGTTGGTACCCTTCTCCTCACCTCCTCCAATTGTATATGCTTTTCTCAAATTAATTATGTATTGCGTGCCTCAAACTCGTAACATTGTATTTAGCCAATCAATACATTATATTTTTAATTACTTCCTTGATTGTTGGAATAGATACAAATGTGGGAGCTTAATTTCTATATGGGCAATTGATTAGCTTCATTTTTTTAGGATGTATAGATCACTTTTTTTTTTATTTGGTTTATGTAGGTGATTTGATGCTTTCCCTAAATAATATTGTCCCACCAACCGAAAAAAGAATTGCACAAGGTTTTTTCACGTTCAGATCCTCTGTCGCCTAAAATTCTTTGTAGCTCCCTGCTACAAAAATATTGACCGTAGATGACATCCAACGGCTCATATATGTTCAAACATTAAAATAATTAAAAATTAGTATTATATAATAAAAATGTAACCTTTCTTTCCTGCCACTCACACGTACTGGGGCAAGTAAATGAAACAAACCTTCACTGCTGCAAACTTCATGGATTCTCCTCAATTTAGCTCCCTGCTTACTGTAAGGCTTCTTTAATTTTAATTTTTTTTTATTAGTTTAAGTATTCATTTGGTCTCTATAGTTATAAACCTTCTTTATTCTATAGGAACAAATATTTTTTTTTATTCAATCTTGACTTATCTATTGTTTATCTATTATATTTGTTATTTATATTTTAATTGAGATTCTATTTTTTTATTTTTTCCAATTTGTTAAATGTGTATAAATTTATTCATTGTTATAGGAATGAAATTTCTTTTCATTTATTTATTTGTTCTTCATGTATAATATATATATATTATAAAAAGTAAATAAATTGATTTTATATTTTGATAAATGTCGAATTATTGATATAAGATGCAAGAAGTGAGATATGAAATATCAAATAGGTTGGAACACGACAGGGTAGTTTCGTGGCTTTTAGTTTCGTTCTATGTTGATTCATGGGTCTGAGGGTGTTGCCATTTAGGTTGTTGCCAATTGAATTGTCAATCACTACAATCCTTAGTTGTTGTTGCCAACTGAATTGTAGAACTCATAGGCCTGAGGGTGCCGCCACGGGGAACACCATCCTAACTACTGCCTGACACAAGCCACCAGTTTTCGTCCACAAAAGCCCCACGACACCATTGACGGGGTCGTTGATTTGTCCAGGCTTCGAATAGCATCAATTGTAGATTGAAACAATATGCATAAAGGTAAAGAAGAGTTACACAATTGTAGATTGAAACAGATTTGCGTAAAGAAGAAGAAGAGTTACACGAGAGAAAGAAAGATCGTATTTTTGGGTTCAGCAGAATTATTTTATTGTAATTAGTTTTTAATTATTTTAATATTTAAAATGATATGGACCGTTAGATTTAATATACAGTCAAGATGTTTGTAGCAGAGAGCTGTGGAGAATTATTTGTGGGAGAGGAACCAGACGCTTTTTTTTTCTTTCATTTTGAGGATTTTGTGCTCAAAAAGGAGGGGGGCATACCTATAAATTAAGCATCTTTAAAGCCACCTTTGTTCTAAAATAAATTTAGTTTCATTACTGAAGTTCACAAGTTTAACTAGGAGCTGTGCTAATTTTACAAAATCTTAGAGCAATAACCTAAATGTTATTGTCCCAATAACCAAAAAATTCATAGCAACAAATAATAACCACATATTCTTGAAACTTCCCACTGTCGTGAAGGTAGCCTTATAATAATGGAGTTAAAATCAACCCACTATCATGGAAACTTAATTACAAATAAAGGGGACAACAGCTAAAAGACACAAAAGTTTATAGATTTATGTGTAAAGGAGTGCTAGCAATATACTCTCTAATACACTCCTCCTAACACACATTCTATTATTTGTTGAAATTTATTGGAAACTACAAAATCATGAGAGAGTCCTTAAATAAGATGTGGGACCACAATTTTTGTAATTTTAAGAAATTTCAACCAATAAAAGGGAGTATGCTCAAAAGAGTGTGTTAGAGAGAGTGTTGTTAGCATTTCTCTTATGTGTAAATTGTAATTACTAAAAGAGTCCGATGATGTTTTCAAATAAAATACCGATACAATTGGGGTATAAGACATTCTCGCCTATTCTTAAGCACAATGGATGTAGCTGATAAATCGAGCTATTTTCCTTTTTCTAATTGCAAGGTTTTCCCACTCTAATTATTGACAATTGATATGTTGTCTGCTAAAAACACTCTTACTAAAACTCCTTTAAAGGTGTGAAAAGAGAGCATTTAATTTATAGGTTTAAGTAAATAAAGTATAATAATATTTTGTATTTAATTCGCCTATGATCATTAACAATCCATGTCAATCACATGGTTATACTATGAAGAGATATCCTCAATTTCAGAATTATTATATCAAACCCTTGGTCGTTGCTAGAGCTGCCACCTCCATGGCCGGGAACTTCACAAACCCTAATTTATTGGGGCTCTCGATCTCCTTGCAACCGACATCGAAAAGTAAGGAGAGGGTGTTGAGGATATTAAGAAAAAGAGTAGGTGGGGGAGAAGTTAGGGGAGGTTGTGAGTTAACATTGTTAAAGAAACATGAGTCGAATAGAAAACCTACGTGGCATTTTTAATTGAGATGGCACCTTCTCATTGGAGGGATAGGAAAGTGAGACACAAAGATGGGGCAAGTGATTTTTGTTTGATTCTCACTCCATGGGAACAATTTTGTAAGAAATATAAGTCAAAGTATTGTTGAGAGATAATGTTTCTTGGAAATGTTTCTTTTCTTTTTTTCTAAATTACATATCGAGTACGGAAAACTAACATTCTCAACGATGTTAAATTCCTAAGAAACTAAAAACTTTTGTTGTACTAATGTCCCCTTATAGAAAAGGTGTTCCATTCTAATTTCTCACTAATATCTTTGGTTCCACCAATCTAAATTACATTTTTGATCTCTCTATTTTCTCCAATTTGTAATTTTGGTTCCCCTATTTTTTCAGAGACATTTAGTCTCATTATTTCTAAAAATTCGCAATTTTGGTCCTCTTATTTTTTTAGAGCCATTTAGTCTCTCTATTTTTAAAAATCTGCAATTTTGGCCCTGCATCAAATCTCTTATGTTGATCGTTAGTGGTTTAACATTGACTCTGACGTGTCAATGTTGACTCTGACACGACATTTAAGTACTAACACGTTAGAGTCAACGTTAAATAACTAATGGTCAACGTAAGAGATTTGTTGGCAAGACCGAAAATTGCAGATTTTAAAAATAAGGAGACTAAGGTTGTGTTTAGTAGAGAGGAAGGAAATAGAGGGAAAGAAGGGAAGAGAAGAGAAATAGGTGAAAAATAAAGCGAAAGTTAATGTTGTTTGGTTTGAAAGAAATAGATGAGAAATAAGAAAGAGATAAAAAGGTGAATGGAAATAAGTGTGAAATAAAGCGAAATTTTTTAAAATTTTCTTACTATTTTTATTCAACCAAACAATGAAAATTTTAATTAAAATTTTCATGCAATTCCTCTCCCTTCTCACTTACCAAACAGGACATAATATGTCTCCAAAGAAAATAGGAAACCAAAATTGTAGATTAAAAAAAAATAGAAGGACCAAAAATGTAATTTAGCTTATCTATTTTAAGGACATGATTGTTTATTATAAAAGTAATTTTTCTATTTTTTTAACTAAATCAGTTGAGAAAAAAATGTTTTTCTTTCTTTTACTTTTTTATTTATATTTCTGTTATATCAAATAACTCAAGAATTTATTCACTTTTACTATTTTCTTTTTATTTAGATTTTTTATTTCTTTCCTAAATCATTCAGAGTGCAAAATTTAAATCTCTGGGCATTTTGAATTTAAACCTCCGAAGTGTTTTTTATGAGAATCACTATCATGACTATTACTTACAAAAGCAGAGTAAGTAAAGAGGAAGGAAAGTGCTTTCTGTACGACTAATCAATAATTACAATCGCACTGCAATTAACAAGACAATGGTCGAGTCAGGTACATCATCAAGTATTATGGCCGAAGAATCATTCAAAGTTAGACAGCGTCGAGGAAATTTCCCACATAGGTTATCCCTGAATACTCTATCTGATTCAATTACAAATAGCCAAAACACTGCAGGCTATCAGAAAATTCCCAAATAAAAAATAAGGCAAAACCAGCGAATTGGACACGACACACACGCTTTCTCAAAATAATAACAATAACAATCAAATTCCGCACTCCAAACACAAAAACAAATCATTCACCGAACAAATTGAAGGCAACTTCCGGATGCAACTTCATTCTCGAAGACAGTCCCCCAATCTATACTACATGTTGCATATCAAACCCTGCGGTCAAAGATATAACACCATTTTGCATCAAACTATACACAAATAGAAATTAATTAAACTCTTATGTTGTAATTAATTAAGACTATGTTTGAATTAAAATTAAAAAAATATTTTTACAAATTTTAATACATATTTTCTCATTTCAAGACACAAATTGACAAGGAAAAAAAGTTGTTGCTTTGGAAATAAAAACACTTTTGAATTTTTCTAACTACAATTCAAATATGCACTAATTCCTTTCCCTCAAAAAAAAAAGGAAAAAAAGAAAAAAGAGGGAGCAACTTGAAACTTACTGTTGGAACTCTATATTGATCAATGTGGCAGATGTATTGGCAATAGTCCCGAAAGCCTTATCGGAGAGAACCATGGTGGTGCCGCCGGCTGAGGGCGGCGACACCGCCGAGGCGGCGTAATCAACAATTTTGATCTGAATACTCTGGTCAGGAATGCAAGTCCTGGGTTGCTCTGCGCTTATGCACCTCACAAGGTACTGTCTCCCACACGCCGCTCCATTATCCCATATTCCATCTCCCGCCGCCGCAAAAAGATTGCTCGACGGAAACTGCGTCGCTTCAGTGCCGTAACACCCCGATGCTGTCATATACCATCCATGTACCCGTTTAATTAAGACACGTAACAATTAATTAATTAATTATTGGACATGGTGATATGTATTCGGTGATGAATTTATAGAACAACAAATGCTGCAGCTTGCAGGGCAGGGTTTATGTATAACATATACTTACGTAAATATGGAGGGGAGTAACGAGAAGCGGTGCCAACGTCAGCGCTGGAGTGGTGCAGCAGAACTATGAAAAGGATGAAGACAGGAGATAAATACTGAAGTGTTGCTGACATGATCTTAGACGACATGAAGATGGCCGTGGATAAGATATTAAGATACGATGCAATGATACATATTTTGAGGTAGGGAACGATTAATATAGCATGGGGCATAAGAGCTTTGTTTTTTGTTGACTTTTTTGGCGTTCACACTTCCGGTCGAAGTCAAGGTTTGCTCAGCAATTTAATTTAGAATGGTCCCACGGGACCGGGGAGCACGCGGTTGATTAGGATAATGGAGGTGTCGTGACTTAAAGAATTCATCGATGTGTGCAATAAGAAAAGTTTTGTGTGGTGATACAGTTTTTCGATCAATGTCGTGTCATCACCACCGCAAGACCCACCGTAACCAGAACGTTGACTAAATACAACTGTACGTCAATTTCTAGATTGATTGAATTGATTAAGTTCGAAGAAAGAGGTTTTTTTTTTTTTAATAATACACCGTTTTTAAATTTTTAGGTAATTTTTAATTAGGTTTTTATATTATAAAAATTTGTAATTAAGTCTTTAATTTTTAAAATTTATTTAATTAAGTTTTTAGGGTTAATTTTTTCTGATTGCCGTTTGTCACGGAGACCAAATTAAAAAATTAAGGACTCAATTAAAATAATAATACAAGATCTAATTAAAAATTACTTAAAAGTTCAGGGACCTACTAAATAGTTTAACTTTTAATTTACTAACATTGTATGAGTCCAGTAAGGTTTTGGGTTTAAGCTTTGTAGATGAAAAAAATGTAATTGGAAAAAGATACCTCATTAAAAGGAGTTAGCCAAATTCTCCAGTAGAGATTAGTTATCGACAAAATCAGTAAATACTTCGCACCTATTTTTAATTCTGGAATTTTAATCTCCTAAATTTTAAAAATATGTAATTTTGGTCTAACCATTAAATGTTTATTTGTTGATTGTTAATGCCTTAACGTTAACTATGATGTGACATTAGACTGAATACATGGTAGATAATATTTAACAGACTAATGTCATGTCATAGTCAACGATGAGACATTAACAATCAACAGATGAACATTTAACAGTTGAACAAAATTGAAGAATTTTAAAATTTGGGGACTAAAATTGAAAAATTAAAAATAGGGGGTCTAAAATTCAAGATTATTTAAAATTGGAAGACTAAAATTGCGAAATTAAAAATAGAGAGACCAAAATCACAGATTGAGAATTATAGGATGACCAAAAATGTAATTTAGTCTCATAATAATAATGTAACAACATTTGAATATTGAAAGATACTCTCTGCCTTTTTCTAAAATTCTTTTTTTTTTCTAAAATAAAACAAAGGCAAAATCAAGATAAAAAAATAAAAATAAGGTTAAACTATTAAGTAGGTCTTTGAACTTTTAAATAATTTTTAATTAAGTCCCTATACTATTTTTTTAATTGAGTCCTTATTAAGGAATATTCCGTCCAAGTTAACGAAAACAGAACATTCACAACAATTTAACGCCAGGGACCCAATTAAAAAAATTTAAAAGATTAAGGACTTAATTACAAATTTTTATAGTATAGGGACCTAATTAAAAATTGCTTAAAAGTTCAAGGACCTACTAATGTATTATCCCTTTTTGCTTTAGTCGAAAAAATTTGGGAGAGGGAATGATAACTCACCTCAAGGCAAGGAAAGTTTCTGATCTTAAAAAGACAAGTAAAGATCTGAACCTTGCATTTGTCAAATGGATGCATTGTCTTGTTTTACTTAACTACTTAGATTTCAAGGTTTGCATCTTATTATTTTTGCTATATATTTTAGGGGTGGGTTCAAGTAACTTGTGAATCAGAACTGACTTAATTCGACAATTGAAACACGTTGGTCTAAGTATTGACATTGTTTGGATTGAATCCAACAGTTTTTTTTTTTTAAACCTATGTACTCTATAACCTAAGATGTTAACATGATATTTCTTAAAATTGTTATTTATATAATTTTTTTCATTTTTTATTTCTTATTTAGATTTTTTAAGAAAATATAAATTAATATTTAAGTTTTTGACCCGAATGACCCTACTCGACCGATAATTAATCAAGTTCTATTCGAGTTTGACATGAAAGATATATAAACCCAACCTAATCTAAACATAAGTATTTTGATCGGGTTGGGTAATGAGTTTAGTCAAACCCAACCTAACTTAGTGATAATGTATACTTAAATACATCAAGTAAAGACCTAGGCGTGATTCTCACTTCGAAAAAAAGGTCAACCAACTAAGACATGAGCAATAATGAAGATCAAGACATATATTCACTCTAAATAGGAGGTCAACCAACTAAGACCTTGGCAAGCAACAAAGAGCAAGATCTTAAGTTGATCTTCATTCTGAAAAAAAGGTTGGTTGATAATTACCAATTTTACATATTTTTTTGGTGTGCATTTGAGTAATTTTCCATTTCTTTTCATAGCTCAAGAGATTTGTTTGGCCATCTTTTGTTCACTTTTGCATTTAAGTAGGAGTAGATGTTAAATTTCATTTATAGGTAATTAAGTTCTTTTTTTGTTAATATTGTGCAAGAACAGTTGTGGGAAGCAACCCTTTTTGGAGCCTAGTTAAAGTCCCAAAGTTGTCCTTCATGCTTAGCGCTGAGATACCTGTGCTTAGTGTGAGGCTCAAGGCTATAGAGCATTTCATCGCTTGGATGTGCTAAGCAGCATTTTTGTCTCACTTAGGGAATAAGGGAACAAAGACTCCATTTTTTGATCACTCAGCGAATCACACTTATGCTCAGCAACAATACAATTATAGAGAACCAGCATTAGAAGCACTCAGTGCCACAATCTCTTGCTTAGCAAGAAAAACCTATTGTTTCAAGTGTCGCACAGTTGCGCTTAGCTTAAGTACATGCGCGCTAAAGGCAACATTAATAAGGTGGCATTTAAAGGTAGTATAAAAAGAACTTTGTTGGCCCATGTATAGATTTGTCCTATGATTTTCAAAAGCATACCCCTTTTCTCTCTTTTTAGCAGTTGGAGCTCTCATTTGGTGGCTTATTCCTCTTTTTCTCATTTCTTCATGGATTTTGGCTCTCTACATGTCAATAAGTAGCTAAATCTTTATTTGTTGGGATTAGATGTAACTAAACCACATTTTCATGCATAAATTCTTTGAGTTATTTATTCATCTTATGCTTCTTTGTTGATGTTTTGCCTTCTTACTCAGTGCTTGTTATGGGTTGATCTCTATAACTTGATATTTTGTTTGATGTGTGATTGGAAAATGCACATTGAATCTTGAACTGAAGTAAAACAACTAATAAGCTTTGTATCTGGGAGTAAAGCTTGGCTTATTGGTCATCTTGTAATCCTTGTCCTTAAAATAAGTTCATTTATTAAGCATTCCAAGAGATTAGGAGTTTAGTCAAGAAACTTAAGCTCTTCCCTCTAAGGAATCAGGGTTTGAGTAAATATTGGGATCGATGTTAACATTTGAAATATAAAATGAATTACTAACTTTATTGTTGCAAGAAAGGAAGGTTTAGCGAAGTTTAACCTCAACATCGTTTATCCTATTTCACACCATTTTATTTCTGCCCACCAAGTGTTCAACAAAATACCTTAACTATTTTAATTTCATCACTTTTATATTTCAAATCAATTATTCATGCAAACATCTAGATAGTAACATGTGTGTTCTATGCCAAGTATTATGCAAGTCCTCGTTGGAAACAAAATTCTACTCATTATTTGACTACTTGTACGATTTGGTACACATGCCAAAGACGTAACATTGGTTAGGTAAGACCTAAGCAACCAATAAGACAAAGACCTAGGCGTGGTCCTCACTCCAATAGTACGACAACCAATCAAGACTTAGGCAACAAGGCAAGTAAAGACCTAGGCGTAGTTCTCACCTTACAAGAGGTGAACAATTAAGACTTAGGCAACCAATTGAGAGAAAACCTAGGTGTGGTCCTCATTCCAACAAAAGGTAAACTAATTAAGATCTAGGCAACTAATTAAGAAAAAACCTATGTGTGGTCTTCACTCTAACAAAAGGTCAGCTAATTAAAGCTTAATCAACCAACCAATAAAAGACCTAAGCATGGTCATCATTCTAATGGGAGGTCAGCCAATTAAGACCTAGGCAACCAATTAAGCAAAGACCTAAATGTGGTCTTCACTCCAACTAAAGGTCAGCCAATTAAGACATAGGCAAACCAACCATGTTGATGACATTGCGAGGCACCTTCGTGTAAGTAACGCGAAAAGGGTGGCAATATAATCCATGGTTGACGCTCCTTGGGCCACTTAATCCTCAAGGCAAAGGAGTTGTGGATAGTCCTGAGCTTTTTGGCTGACCTTAGGTCCAATGTAAGACAAATAGGTAATAAGTTGAGCTTTGCCCTCTTTGCTTTTCAAAGTTGAGGTTAGGGGGTTGTGGACCATCTTGACCTTTTGGGTTAACCCCAGGTCTAATGTCAATGGAGTAGGTAATTCGCTAATCACATTTATTAGCCCATGATTCTTTGAAACGAACGCCAATAATATTTACTGCCCCCTAATTCTTAGAGTAACAGTTGTTAATGTCTCAATCTTAAATCTAGTTCAATCATTGATAACCCTCCTATAAGAAGATTTCAAATAACTGAAAAAAAGTTAAAACATTATTTAGATCGATCATTATTAAACTCTAAGACCGGTCTTCTTGAAATTGGCTTTGGCCAAAACAGGTGTCGTATTTGTGCTATAACTCTTTGTTATTGGTGTTATGAAGCAATAATTGTGTTTTACAACAAAATTATTATAGGGTTTAATTCGTATTTTTTTTCTTTGAGTTATGATCTTTGGTAATTATTTGTAATTAACAAAGCTAAGCCATATAGCTTAAAAAAAAAAAAAAAACCTAGGCCATAAGGTTTTATCATTAGTAAAGAACAGTACAGATGCTTTATTATATTTACTTCGCCATAGTTATCGTTCATAAATTGCTAATGATTAATGAGTGATAATCTAGTTTTAGTTGTATACACCGAATATGAAAATATGATTTTCTTATTGTATAATTGTTTATATCATTAAACATCAACAAACACAACTTAAAATATCAGATATAATTAATATCAAAATATATATATATATAAGATATAATTTTACTTAAATTTTTAGATATAATCAGCTCATTCCTTACCCAAAATCGTGGCTCCGTTCCTTTGAGACTGCTTAAAATTTTCTTTTTATAATTTTTGTTTTGTCATCTAACAAATTATTTGGACTGAGCATGTTTTTTCTTTTAAATGAAAATTTGAACTGGACACTCTGCGTTGATGGTGGCACAGCGACAATCATGTGAGCTGTCGAGGAGATCCCTTCCCACCCTCCCACAGTTTATTATTTGCAATATTTCATTAACCAAAGTACAAAGCATAACTTGAATTTGACTAATTTTAAATATGACTTTTAAAGTTATTATTATAAAAGTTAATAATCTCATTTTATACAAAAATTTATAATTGAATAATAATATAAAATTTTTTATATAGTCAATATATTATAATTAAATTCTTATTAATATATCAATATTTTTTAAATTATAAACAAATTATCAAAATTTAAAATTATAAATAGTATATAATTAATAAATGATTTATATTATTTATAAATTATATATTAAAGTACTTAGAATTTATAATTATCAATGTCAAATATTTTAATGTAATAATTAATAATTAAAAATAGTTTGTGTTTTTCAATAAATTAAGAAAATAAATTGTTTTAAAAAATATTCTAATATTATACACAAAATATAAAAATATATTCTAATTATATATAAAAAGAAATCAACCAATCAAATGTAACACATTTATCCTTTATTATTGCTACAAGTCACAAAATAAAATTAAAAAATTGTCTTATATTAATTTTTATATTTATGTATATTTTTATAAAACATTAAATAACTTAACAAAATCAGGAAAAAATAGTTTAAAGGCTTAAATATATTTTTAGTCCATATAAAATAAGTGAGTTTTGATTTTAATTCTTGTAAAATTTTTCTTTGATTTTCATTCTTAAAAAACTAAAATTTTTGTTTTTAGTCCTTACTATTATGTGACATTTGTTAACTGCTTATATTTTTAATAGAAGGTCAAATGACCATTCCAGGTAACACCCACTAATATTTGTAGTACCATGTCAGCACGTAATGCATCTAATTTTTTTTTTCTAAATTTCTAAAATAAATGTCATTTATCTATTTTAAAATGAACTTTAAGGATCAAAAATAGTTATTTCAAATTTTAAAAGATGAAAATCAAAGAAATATATTTTATAAGAACCAAAACCAAAATTGGTTCATTTTATTGAGGCAAAAATTAGTGATTTCAAATTTTAAAGGGATCAAAAATAAAGAATTTTTTTTACAAGAATTAAAATCAAAACTCGCTTCTTTTATAAAGACTAAAATATATTTAAGTTTAATATAAAAATAAACTCCTCTCCAATGAACAGTATAATAGACAATAGTGACCGTTAAATCCTGGATGGCTAGCTGTAATACACCATGCACCGAATAATTATGCCCACAATTCATGCCGTGAAGTAAAAATTATCAACAAGCACGAGTAGCCGAGTAGGTGATTGATGGGTGATAATTAAGGATGACAATTTTACTCAAATTTTATGGATGGCCGAAAAAAGAGAGTAAATTATTAATTTAATCTCTGAAATTGTAATAGTTGATTAAATTAGTTTGGTTTAATTGTACCTTTTCTTTTCAAAGTTTTATAATTTTGTGAAATTTTGTTACCCTAAGTTTTTTTTTTTCAAATTTTGTCTTTCAATTTATAAAATACCGCAAATTTTGTCATAACAAAGAAAAATTGTCATAATTAAGATATTTTTGTGGCAATTTTTCTTTTAAACTGTCACAATTAAGATAATTTTGTGGTAATTTTTTTTAATTGTGGCAATTTTTTTATTTGGGGAAAAATTCGTGATTTTTGGTAAATTGGGGAGCAAAATCCGTGAAAAATAATTTTGGGTGGCAAAATTCGCAGAATTGTAAAACTTTGGGGGACAAAAAGTGCAATTAAGCCTAGTTAATTTTTAAAACTAAAAAACGATAAAATTGTCCTTAAAATTGTACATTATTAATTAATTTCGTCTATGAAATTGTAATAATTGGTCAAATTGGTCCCTAAACTAAATAAAATAACAAAATGGTCCTGAAATTGTAATGACCAGTTAAATTGGTCCCAAAAATTAAAAAAGCTTAATTGCACTTTTTGTCCCGTAATTTTAAAAATTTCATGACTCATGTCCCTAAAGTTTTTTCTCGTGCATTTTGACATTAAACTTACATAATTTTGAAAATTTTACATTTTGCCCATAAAATGCAATTAAGCCTTTAGAAAATGATAAAAATGTCACACATAGGATTTGAACCTTGACCCTTCTTTCTCCATTGCCACCAAAGCCACTATGTCACTTGGCTTGTTGAGTTTATATATATATATATACTGCATTTGTTAGTTGCACTTTTGATCTCCTAAGTGCATGTTTATATTTGTATGAAAAAATATTAAAAGTTAATATGATAATTTTATTTATTAAATATTTTTAATTTAAGTTTAAGAATACAAATTTATTTATTTTGTTATATAAAATTATTTATACATCTTCCACCCTTTTATTTGTAGGGTAGTTATTTTGAAATAAAAATATTTAATAAATAAATTTATAAGATATTGTATAATTTAACTATTAAATAAATTTATATAATTAATAAATAAATTTATATAGTTAAAATAAAAATATTTTAAAAAAATACCATTGTAACTTATTTTTTATACAATAAATTTAAATATACACTTTGAGAACCAAAAGTGTAATTAAAAAATGTAAAAATGATATATATAATATGTTGTTTATATATAAACAAATAAGTCAAATGACTTAGTCGCTTTAGTAGTTGTGAAGAAGGAAGGGGTGAAGGGTTCAAATCTCACCTTAAACATTTTTACCACTTTTCTAAAGGCTTAATTGCACTTTAAGTGCAAAATGTGTGAATTTTTTAATCTTAAGAAAAAATTTGCGAAATTATATAAGTTTATAGTCAAAATGAGCGAAGAAAAACTTTAGGGGCAAAATTCATGAATTTTCAAAAAATATATATAATTAAGTCTTTTTAATTTCAAGGACTAATTTAACTGACTATTATAATTTTTGGGACTAAATTAATTTATAATTTATAATTTTGGAGACTATTTTACCATTTTATTTATTTTAGGAACTAATTTGACTATTTATTATAATTTTATGGACTAAATTGACTAACAACGTACAATTTCAGTGCTATTTTTGTATTTTATTAGTTTTACGGACCAATTTGACTAACCATTATATTTTCAAAGACAAAATTGATGATTCACTCCTACAAAAAATATTTGTAATAACTAAGGTAAATATTTGTTTAATAGAAACGAATATGGGAATTTATTAACAAAATTTAATAGGAATAAGTGTAAGTATGAGTAATATAGTATTCACTCCGCCCTATGCTCATAATATATACATACATAATATATATATATATATATATATATATATATATATGAGACATATTTAGTGAGAGGGTTATTTTTATATGATAGTAAAAGGAGTAAATTTGGGCCATATAACCATGCATAGATGGTTAGGATTTAATGTCATATGACCACTTAAAAAAGTTATGTGAGATATTATACGTGTGTGTGTGTGTGTGAGAGAGAGAGAGAGAGAGGGAGATTATATCTTTAATATTATATATATATATATACACACACACACACACATTGAAAATATAAGTTTTAATGAGTATTATAATATTAAGGATCTTAATTATTTTTAAAAATAAAGACATTGCAAGAAGTACAAACAAAAATAATATATGCACTATTTCACAAATATATAATGACTTCATTATACAGTCGCTTCATGTTAATAAATAGGATAATGTAATGAAATAATCAAATTTTGTTAGATGTCTATGTAAAAAAGATCTTTCTCATAGGCATCACTAATATTATATGAGTTTAATAGTCACGCACTTACAGTGTAAAATAGTTTTACACTATCATTCAATCAGAAAGCACCATTAATATGACTTTTAAATATTTATTATAAAAGTCAACAAACATACAATAAATGGTGGTTTATGATTGGAGCACAGTGTAAAACTACTTTACACTGTTAGCGCATGATCATTAAATTCATATTATATCAGACGTTTGTGTAAAAATGATATTTTTCAAATGCATCACTCATTAAAGACCTTTTTTGCCTTTTTTTTCATCTTTTTTTCTAAAATATCACTAATATTGTATTGTTTATTTTAGGCTACGATTATCTTTTTAACAATTAGTGATGTGTTAAAAAAAAATGAGAAAAAAATGGGATAAAAAAGAAGATGAAAGACAAAAGTGATTGTATATTTATAATTATTGTGTGAAAATATATTAAATAATAAATTATATAATTTAATTATTAAAATATTTTATATTTATTTTTGTTATATAAATTTATTATTTATTATTTTTAAACTAGATTTAACATTAAATAAGTATTTTAAAATTTTTTATATTTATTTTTGTTATATATAATATAATGTTTATATTTTGATTCAAATAAGCTAAATGACTTAGTGGTTTAGGTAGCAAAAGAGAACAAGAAGGTTATGGATTCAAATTCTTCAATTACTTTTATCATTTTTTAAATCATAAATTTTGTTGGTAGACTAAAATTGTGTAATTAAAAAAACAGGGAGTTAAATCGTGTATTGGATATTGGGACTAAAAGTGTAATTTAACCTAAATATTATCCACCCTATATATTAAATGAAAACAACTATCTGAATAATAATGTTTTGCTGCTATTCTTCAACAATAGTGTTTTTAGCTGTCATTCTTCAATAGGAGCATTTTTAGAAAATTTTTAATCTCTTATCTTTTTCAATCTATCATTTTTAATATTTTTAGTTTTAAATTGAATTTCATATTTTTTTTAAAAGAAATTATCAATGATTAAAAATTAACATTGTATTACAATAATTATTTATTATAAATTAAAAATAAATCTATATGTTTATTATATATTCAGAAGTATTTATTTATTATAAATTTAAGTTACATAAAATAAAAATTTATTTTGTGTAATGCACAAATTAAAATACTAATTAAATATTATTTATCACGTCATCTACTTAATGTCAGGTCATGGTCAATGTTACAATTTCAACAGTCAACAAATGAATATTTAATGATTAGATCAAAATTGTGGATTTTACAAAATAGGGGCTAAAATTGCATAATTAAAAATTAGGAGACCAAAATCGCAAATTGTATATTATAAGGGGACTAAAAATGTAATTTAGCCAATTCATTGTTGGTTAAAATAATTGTGAAGTAATTAAAAATATTTTGACAAAAAAATAATTAATGCAAGAGGCAATTTATAACGAGTGCTATAAAAAAAGACAAACAAATTTCTCAAAAAGATTCTTATATATAGAGACATAGGTAATAATTTATTTCATTAATTTTTAAGTTTGTTTAAATGAGTTAAGATGCTAATAAATAAGCTTATTTTATCAACTTATTATTCATAAGTTATACATTATTTTATCAAATTTATAATTTATAAGCTTGTAACTTTTTTAATTCAATTATTATTCTATATTTATTATTTTTGAGGTTATTTTTTGTTTTAATTATTGCACTATTTATCAGTTAAAAAAATTGATCCTTGAAAGTGTTAAAAAGAATTAATAAAAAAGCGAAAGCTATAATTACCTTAAATCTAATTTCCTACAAAATAATAGAAGAAATTGTATAAAATATTATGTAAATAATTTTTTTATCAATTTACATTTATTTTCTACTTTAATAACTAATTTTATCAAACGTTTTAAATTTATAGACTAACTTATAAACTTTTAACTAATAGCTTATCAGCTTTAACTTTGCTTACAAGTTTCAAGCTAATTATCAATTAGTTTTGTCAAACCTTAAATGGAAGGTGTGTGTCACTAAAAAAATGAAGGGAGTATTTCGAGATAAAAAATATAGTTACAATTTTTAGTTAAAAATTTAAAAATTATAAGTATGTAATTATATATATATATAAAATAAATTGTAAACTTATTATAATTTAATTGATAATTTTTTAATTAATAATTATAATTATATTTTAAAATAGTTTAAAATAATGGTGGGGATTTGAATAGTATGCACAAAGTTTTAAGTTCTAATTTTATTGTTGTCATTGTACACAAAAAAGGATATTATGTTATTTTTATTCATATTTGCATTTAAGAAATATATTTTATGTTCTATTTTTTTTGGCAAAAAAATATCTTTGTTAGACAAATGACGCAAATTCAAGAGGATGGTAAATTGAGTTTGAAAATATTTCGAAGAAAAATTTACCCCTTTTTTTGTTAAATTGAATAGTTAGATAGAGAAATTTTATGAAATTGGAGATAAATGTAATGTAATATGGTCAAAGATCTATATAGAATAGGGTTAAATATATTTTTGGTCCTCCAAAAATATTATAGAATTGGTTTTAGTCTCCAGAAATTTTGTTTCCTTAAATAAAGTCCTTCAAATATTAAAAAAACCCTAATTAGATCCATGTGCTAATCTGTGGTTAACTTTTATGTTAAATAATGACCATATTAGCATCACAGTCACTATTAATTTGCTGATGTGGCATCCACGTCAACTATTATGTCCAGGTCATATTAAGTAAAATGCTTTTTAAATAAAATTATTATATGTTTAATCCTAAATCACAATTTTTTTAACTTTAGAACAAAAGTAATTACACGATTTTTTTTATTAAAAATTATTACTGGACACTTCAAATAATAAAATACTTTACTTGAAAGCTGATGTGGCTAGCATTTAATAGAAAAGTTAAACAAAGTTTAGTATAGGGATCCAATTAGGGTATTTTTAATATTTAGGAGACATTATTTGAGAAAAAAAATTCTGAGGACTAAAATCAATTCTGTCATATTTTTTGATGATCAAAAACATATTTAACCCTATAGAATAATGTGTACATACCAATAATTGATCACAGGGTAAGAATATTCATTTTAACCCTCTTGACCTCAATTGTACCTTCATGAGTCACTTGAAAGGTCCTTCACTTTTTTTTTGAAAAGTATTATAATTTAAAACTATAAAGATTTCACCATTTAATAATGTAGTGGTAATGATGTTTTTTACTGTCACATCAATGAAGAATCATTAACTATTATATCTAAAATATCTATATCTACTACTTCAATGAAGGTCTTGGTCCTACCTTTCTAATAAGGATATTCCTCACCATTAAAAACAAAGAATTTTGTGATAAAATTATTTTATTCATTAAAAATCGAGTTTGATGTCATGTTTCTTTAAAACTATTAAGCTTAGACTGAAGATCCAAACTCTGGTATCACTTATTTAACAAATACCACAACTTAAGAAAGATGAATTGAATTTGAATAAATTTTCCACAACTTTTCATATAATTTTGCCAATTGAAAGCTAGATAAAGAAACTTTAAAGTTCAAGATAAATGGAATACAATATGATTAATATTCTATAAGATTCTATATAGACTATGTACCACCAATAGTTGATTAAAGTAATATCAAACAATTTGAATTATTATGGGAAAATCAAAATAATAATTTCTATTGTTGAAATTATGCATAAAATATATTTTTTTAATTCTAACAAGATACAGGTAAGAAAAATGACATAAGTAATATATAGTCTCTAGTCTAAAAGAGTTCCACATATAGTTTTTCATCTGTACTGCCATAATTTTTTCTTGTATGTTGATATACTTGGATGATTGCCCTAGAAAGTCTTCTATGGTTCTTGGTTTTCTCTTAGCAAGCAAAATGGTATCCTAGGGAGTAATTCATCCTTGATAAGATGTAGTTCCACACATAATGTTAGCCTTTGTACCTAAAGGGCCTCTCAATTGAATATATTGATATTTTCTTTGAAATTTTGTCAAGTTTCTGTTGTATGGTCATCAATGTGACTTTCATTTTTGGTCGTGTCTTCCCCATCGAAAAATGGTTTTCAAATATTTGTTTTAGCTTTGTCCAAGTGTTTATTGAGCCCACTCAGAGGGCTTGGTACCACCTTATGGTAATTTTCTTAAGAGTTAAGGGAAATGCCTATACATTGTGGGGCCATTAGCTCATTTGTACATTTGCATAGATTGAAATATATCCAGGTGTTCCATTAGATCTCCCAATCCATCATATTGCTCCATTACTGGAGCAATTTTAGGTTCTTAGGTATCGAAAACATTAGAATTTGCTAAAATAAGGGTTGTTTAATGTCGAGTACCTCCTCATCAACATATGTGGTCTTAGTTAGGATGAACGCTTAATCTCCTTGGGATGATGATAGGAAGGATTGTTTGTGAGGTTTTTGTGGATAATTAAGAGTCTTGGTGTCGATTGTGGACTAAATATGTTAGGGGGGTTTTCCAATGGCTTGTTGGTATGCTTGTTTTCAAACTTCAGTAACCCCGGTGTTCAATTCTTCTTCTTGTTATTCGAGACGTTGAATCCTTTAACTTTGTGCGTAAATGAACAGGACCTACTCGCAGATGAGTTTGAATAGTTCTTCTTTATTTGAGGCTGTATTGTTGGTTTGGATAAGTTAAGGTGGTGGTTCCTTATTTGTTGGAGGGAAAAGGTGCTTTGGGTTAGGATCGTAGTAAGTATGGTCATGGACATTTTGAGAATGAAGAAGTTTGCTCATATAGGACTGTCCTTGGCGAATGAGCTTTAAGTGTTGTGGTGAGGATTGATATAGAACACGAATGATTTCTAACAAATCGTGTCCAACAGGCAATGCCAAATGTTCAACACCAAGCAAAAATGGTTGAACATTTGGATGGAATCTTCAACAATCAACATGAGCCAATCTCAGATAGTGTATCTACAGGGACTTCGATGCTTAAGTGAGTGTTTGCATGATAAGGTTTTAGTGTGTAAAATTAGATAAAGTATACTTGAGGTCTCAAGGCCTATATATATACATGGCTTCCTTTTGAGTCATAGTAATGTTTCCTACATAATGAGGCATGAGAGGTACCTGTGAGGCAAATCTTGTGATTTGCTATCTGTTGTTAACAAATTGCATTGTGGTTCTTGTGCTTCACACATGTATAAGTCTTGATGTACAATCAAAAGATTGTTGAGCCTCATGAGGTGCTAGATTTATAGATCATATAATTGGGCTTAGTATTATTGAGTTAGTGTACTGACTTTGCTTATATATGTAGGCCTAAATTCTTTGAATGAGATCTAGAACGTTACAAGTATTTCATTATATCTATTAGTGATTAAATCTTTTTTTTAATATCAATTAAAGAAATGAAAGGAAAAAAAAAATCCTTGATTAAATAATACATCAAAGAGTTATCATTATTTTGACTTAATATGGACACTTGATGAGAAAGGTAGAAAAAAACATGGTTACATGAGAAGGATAATATATATAAAGATCGTGTCACTCTTATAAATGTATATTTGAATTTACTACATAAAGGTGAATGTTAGTGTGAGCTAGGCTATGATGAATTGAAATGTAAGGTATAAAATTCATCATTATTTTGATATTTCAAAATATAATTTGCTACTAACATATAATACATGTGATGGAATGAGATAAAACATAATGTGTTTGGTTTTTATGTTGTGTATTTTTTAAAGAGTAAATAGTCTATATATTTTTATACTTTCATCTAACAACAAATTATTATATATAGTAGTAAGTTTGTTGATTTTTACAGTAATTATCTAAAAAGTCATGTCTATCATGACTTTTTGACAGTTAACAGTGTACAAATTTTATACTAACAATGTATAGAAAATAAACTTATTTTTAAATATTATAGATTTATACATAAGGTTGAAAAATGGTACATTTTTTTTATTACAGTGAAACTAAGGATATAAAAACTTTCTAAACAAAATATAGTCATTCACTTTTGCTCTATTTTATTTTATTGACACGTCGAATGCAATGTCAAGTTTGGTGATAAATATGTTGGAATAAGACATACGATTCTATCGTATGTTTAATACATTTTGAAAGTAGGACAAAACATGACATGAAACTAAATTAAATGATAATACATTTGAATTATATTAATATATTTAGAAGACAAAACAAAATTTATGCCAAACATTATCTTAATTTGTCAAGACACTAATGTAAAAGGAAAATAAAAGTGAAATGATTTTCTCATTTTAAGTGAGTATTTCTTTATTTACATATTTTAAAGATAACATAATTAAAACAACAAAGTATTATGGAATCAAGTATTCCTGATTTTTTTTATAAATAATAAATAATATATAATATATAATATATAATATATCTAAAACCACACTAATATTGGTTGGGCCTAGGCCCATTCATAATCCGATGGAGGTTGGGGGCCCCTACGGCTGTGAAAGAAGAAAACTGAAAATGGGAATTGGCTTTGGAGGGGGTCTCTTACGTGTAGATGTTTGGGGTGGGGTCCACAATCCACCATCTCCATCCATCCGAGAAAGGACGGACACAGTACAAAAAGGCAGATCCAGAGCCAACGTATCCTCGCTTCGTGCCTAGCCTCCACCCTCAAACCCCTTCCTCTTCTCCTTGTTTACCAATTTAATAATATAACATTATTATCACTATCCTTTTCTTTTCTTTTTACCATTTGTTCCATTCGATCCGATTTCCTCACACCATTTTCAGTTCACAGGGTTAGGTTTAGGAACCTTGTCTGGTGTGGGATTGTGTATTCACTATCAGGCAAATAATCCCCGATACAATAACACACCCATTTAATCAATCAATACGTCTATAGTGATCCTCTCCTTTGCTTCTCAAACCGTAGATTTAGGGTTTCTCTTATATAATCTTTTCACACTTCCGTAAAAAAAAAATCACATAATTTTCCCTTATAATTATTATTATTTGGCTTTATCTTTCCATTAACTAGGCTTGAGCTATTACAATAATAGTTTTGGAGAATGGACAAGAAAAAGGTGGCAGTTCCCCTCGTGTGCCACGGCCACTCTCGCCCCGTGGTTGATCTCTTCTACAGTCCTGTTACGCCTGATGGGTTTTTCCTTATCAGTGCAAGCAAGGGTACGCTTTCTCTCCCCACCACCTTTACTTTTTCAGCTTTAAATTTGGGGTGTTCGATGTTTTCATGTCTCAATTCGGAGCAATGATTGTCCTCTTGTCTTTTTATGGATCTAAAATTATTTTTGGTGCCTGGTCCTCTGATTTTGATTCCTAAATGCGTATCAATGTGTCAGTGGATAACATAAGGTTGCTTAATGTTACTTTTAGCTCTCAAAAAAAAAGGAAAAAAAATACATTTTAGGGTATTATTGCTACCGGAAGACGCAGTTAAATCATGTATTTTTGCACTTACAGTCCGGGCTTGTTGCATTGGTTTTGGATGTATGCGTGTAGTGGAAGATTTGATGTGTGAGTTTTTGCTTGATGTTCAGATTCTAGTCCCATGCTCAGAAATGGAGAGACTGGAGACTGGATTGGAACATTTGAAGGGCACAAAGGTGCTGTTTGGAGTTGTTGCTTGGATACTAATGCCTTACGTGCTGCAACTGCTTCTGCTGATTTCTCAACGTATGTGATTTTGTTTTATTTTTATGATTTTTCTTTTCAGTGTTAACTATTAAGCTTACTCACCGTCCTATGCATATTTGGTGTTGCTACTCTGCCTTTTAGCTCGCACTGACCTATCACCTGCCCTGACAGAAAGAGACTGTAGAGTTGATTCAATGGGCATGGGATTCATCCCATTTATTTGAGTTCATAGTACTGTGTTTACTTGTAAACTTGTTTCCCTGCTTGTCTGTGCTGTCTTGCACATTTTTTTGTTGACCCGTTCATGTTATCAGCTTATTATTACATTAGGAACATAATCATGGGTTATGGCAATTGTGTTGAAGCATTCTTGTGTTGATTAGTATTCAGTAGTGTTGGCAGCTAGATTTTCCTGGTAACGTATCTGACACATGTATTAGCTTTTGCTTTTCAGTATACATCTCTTGTTTGCCTTTGTTTCAGCATTGCTTGTTATTACAAATAGTGTGATCAATTTAGACCCAGCAATTAAAGCTATGTTGTCGAGGTTTTAATTCATTGATTAAAAGTTTACAAGTTATCTTTGGTTTAATGTGCAGGAAAGTTTGGGATGCTTTAACAGGAGATGAATTGCACTCTTTTGAGCATAAGCACATTGTTCGAGCATGTGCTTTTTCTGAGGTAGATTTGGCAATGTTAATTTCATACTGATTGATTACTATGATTTCTGTTGATATCCATTGCTGGAGAAGGAAAATCAATATATCAATACATAAGTTATAAAAGCATAAAATAAATGGACCATGGTATTCGTAGTTGGAATCACATGAAACATGATTCAATTCATTTGATTTGGTGCAAATACTCACTCCATTGATACAGAAGACATGGAGATTTGTTTTGTTGCCAGAACCAGAATTGCATGTTAAATCACCAGAGTCATGCTGGAATTTTAGGATTTTTGATTCTGTTGCATTTCCAAGTTCCAGTAATACAGATCTCAGAGTTTATGCAAACTCTTGGAGGTTCCATAAACTTGACCCATAAACTTGTAAGAGTTTACCAAATACAAAAACAATATTAAAATACCTAACTACAATATCCATATCAAATATAATACTATAGAATAATAAATATCCAACATTCCAACTTCACAATAAAGCAAACCATAATAACAAAGTATGATAGTACAATTTAAAATAATACATAAATGACCAAATCAAAAGTTCATAAGGTGAAATTGTGAAAACAATTTAGGTTTCAGATAGGACATATTTGTAAACAATTTAAGCTTAGACACAACAGGGGATAATCAAGTGGTTAATCAAGCTTTTGAGCGGGTAATCAAGTGGTTAATCAAACATTCGGTAATCAAATTTTGCTAGAGGGGAGGCACAACACAGCACAATAGGGAATGCAGGGTAGGCACAGCACTACACTAATTCCACACAACACTAGTTTCAGATTTTCAAAATGTGGTAGGTTTAGTTCACCCGCTACATTGAAGGCACAACACAGCACAATAAGGGGATGAAAGGTACCGCAGAAGATCGTTGAAGGTGGGTTGCAGTCTTTGAAGGTCTGTTGTTGCAGATTGTCACTGGTTGTGGTTGTCAGAGTTCCCCATTACGTGATTGGATGTTGTCACACCAAGAACACAGACGGCAGGAACATCTCTTGATGCCCTTGACCGGTCTCTGAAATGTGCAGGAACATGACGCACTAGTGGTTGCAGCACAGAAAGTAGAGAAACGTTACCAGTTAACTTGAGGATTCGGCTTGATTTCCAGGTGGAGAAATGTTACTAGCTAACTTGCGAATTTAACAACTGTGGTCAGAGGGACAGGGAGCCAAACAGCCAGTGATGGGTCGGGGTGGCAGGATTCTTATTGGCGCAGAGGTCTATGAAGATGGATTCCTGAAGAAGTGCTCAGATAGTCAGATCAATGTTATCAATTGTGGATTGTGGAAAATGGCGGAAAGCCAATAATCCACTATATCATATAGCAGATAGCGTCCCGGGCAAATAGTAGAAGTCACATAGCGATCAAAATATATATGATATATATCAATTATATATGTATAAAAAATTAAGTGGTATGCAAATAAAAATAAAATGCATAAACAATGGCATAATATTAACTCAAAAGTTCAATTGGCTGGAGACTTGTTGGAGATGACAAGAGGATGCAGGAAGTGGTGAACAAATGCTGATGGAGGGGTCCTACCATGATCCTTACGTGAAGCTGTGAGCAGAGGTTTATGCATGGGAGAAGTTTAACAGGTTTACATGAGTGAGGAGAGTGGGACACAAAAGTCGCTGCAGTCCCACATCCATCTCTCAAAACCGTGATGCCGCTATGCATGCCGCAACCACTACACCCATAGCGGCTGCAATAGCCGTTTTTGCTGAAGGCGCAGCGCATTTTGCAATAGAGTTGCGATTGTGGATCTGAGGAATTCCACAACTCAATAGCACTATAGCGCCGTTATAGGGGCTAATTAACAACACTGGCGCAGATGTGTTTATATGTGCTGTCCAGATGGATAGATACGGCGGACCAGCAATTGGGGTGTGGGGGGGCATGAGGATGCTTCATCAACAAGCAGTCTTTGGTGATTTGGCACTAGAGGCGAGAGTAGCAGGGTAGATGGGAAGTGAAACATGCCTCCAATTTATAGATTTGAGTTGGACAGCTGTTAAGGATAGAAACTGAAGAGGTGGCTAAAAAAATTAGGGTTTTTGTTTGAAGGTTATAATAAATAATGTTGAGAGGGAGAAAAAAATGAAAAGCCCAAATAATTGATGCACATAAAAAGGAAATAAAGAAATTGTTCCATTTCTGTACAAAGTCTTGCAGTTTTATAATGTTAAAAATATATTGTACATTGTTATAATAATTGATCAAGAATCTTAAGATTCACGATTCGGAAAATAGGCCTTTCGATTCAATTCCTGATTTGATAGCATGGAATGGACGGGCAAATACAAATGAAGGGGGTAGGGGAATACAAATTTTAGATATATCAACACTGACATATGTCTAGAATTTATTAAATCCTAATGTCAATATTACAAATAGCTGGCATGGTTTCATGACTTTTATTCTAGTTGTAATGATCTATCTAGTTTTTTTTTTAATATTAGGTAGATATTATACTAAGGTTTTACTTTTAAAAATTTGTCTAATTCTTTGAGCAAAGTTTTTATGTCTCTTTGTTTTAGAATTTATCCTTTACTCCAAATTTCTTATTCCATTGACTTTATGGTGTGTTTGGATTGGGAATTTTGAGAGATGAATTCAATTTTTAAGTGAGTTTAAAATATCATACATCAAAATGACATGTTTGGATATCAAATCTAAAGAATTTATAAAAATGATGGGAATTTTATAGGGGATTTTTTTTTCAAGCAAAATGAAGGAAATTCAAATAACACCTAAAATGAAGGAATTTCAAATAACACGAAATGAAATTTACATAAATTACTTTATCCAAACAAAAAAATTTGACACCAAGGAATTTGAATTGCTTTATCGAAACAAAGAATTTTAAAAATGAAAGGAATTTAATTGAAGTAATTAAATTCCGATGTATTTTAAATTCTTTGAAATTTTGAAATTCATTATCCAAACACTATCTTATATTTCATTTCTTTGTTTAAATGTTACGTTTACTATACCATGCCAATCCTTTGCTATGGAAATTGTTTATACATGTCATTCTTTTTCAATCCCATCTTGTATTATAGATGATGTTGAGATTTGGGGATGTAATGGATACTTGTTCTTTATCTGGATTTTGCCTATAAATGCTTACATTTTATATGCATCGATATTTTTATACCTGGGGGCAGGATACTCACCTTTTGCTCACCGGGGGAGTTGAGAAAATTCTCCGGATCTATGATATGAATCGGCCTGATGCACCACCCAGAGAAGTGGACAAATCCCCTGGCTCTGTCAGAACTGTTGCCTGGCTTCATAGTGACCAGACAATATTGAGTTCTTGTACTGATATGGGAGGTGTTAGGTATATCCTACATTAAGCCATTTGATGCTGAAAGCTTGTCTGCATTGTAAATTGTGTGTTTGCTTTCTTGTTTTTAATTTAATAATATGTATATCTGCATTGGATACTATATAGTGCACTGAATCTAGTTGATGTTTCACAGGTTATGGGATGTAAGAAGTGGTAAAATAGTCCAGACGCTTGAAACTAAGTCATCTGTGACAAGTGCTGAAGTGAGTCAGGATGGCCGTTATATTACAACTGCTGATGGTTCTACTGTAAAGTTTTGGGATGCAAATTAGTAAGTGCCAAGCCATGTAGGTCTATGTCCTTACCCAAATCTGCTTATATGGTTTATCATCTTAGTTACCTTTGTTTTCCAGCTATGGATTGGTGAAGAGCTATGATATGCCCTGCACTGTGGAATCAGTTTCACTGGAGCCTAAGTATGGGAACAAGTTCGTAGCTGGGGGAGAAGATATGTGGGTCCATGTTTTTGATTTCCATACAGGCAATGAGATTGGTGAGCTATTGACCATTAGTTCTTTGATCTTGTGTTGTGTGTGTATATATGTTTTGACGATCTATCTGTGGCAGCATGCAACAAGGGGCACCACGGTCCTGTCCACTGTGTTCGTTTTTCTCCTGGTGGAGAATCCTATGCCTCAGGATCTGAGGATGGAACCATCAGAATATGGCAGACTGGCCCATTGACTCTCGATGACACGGAGGCTTTGTCTGCAAATGGATCAATTGAAAAGGTGAAGGTAACTGCAGATGAGGTTTCACGCAAGATTGAAGGTTTTCATATTGCGGATGAGGGGAAATCTAAAGAAAAGGACGAGGCTGTGGAGGAATCAAGCTAATAGTCGTGCATTTTGTCTGGCAGAGAGTGTTAGAATTAACTAGATCAAGTGCCTACTTGTGTACGTGATTAGTAAACTAAATTTTGTAAATTTTAGTTTGTGTTTGAGATTTACTGAATTGAACGAGCTTGTTGCAGCTGGCTGAAATAAGTTCTCTGTTTGCTTTCATTTCAATTCTGACATGGGAGTTTAAGGAGTATAGGAAATGACTTGGCATACTTGTTCAAGAATTATGGCATTGAAGCGGTTTTAATCTATAGATTCTGGCCAGTCCAATTGTGGCCGGCACTTGCGGTCTAGTATATTGTTTTCTGGGTTAGATGCTATCTAGTATTTGAAGTGAAAATGGAGATTTGAACTAGGCAGGGTAAAGTGTTGTATGCTCTGATAATATTAATCTCGCTCTAATCTTAACATGTTCGTTTACGCTTTTATTACAAACTTACATAATGATGTAGAAATCTGAAATATTTATATCTGTTCAATAACTTGGAAACAAATGCTTCTTTTCTAAACTCTAAACCATTTTCTAGTTGTGTCCAAAATAATGAAATATAGATTGTCGTCATTATGAGTTCGTTGATTTTACGTGTTTACCAAAACACGAGACTAATCATAAAATTTAAAAACTACTGCTATATTTACAAAAGAATCCAGGCTCAGTGCTTGGCCCAACGAGAGGGTATGGCTATAACTGGTAAATTTAAAGTTATTTTAACATGATTTTCTTTTCAATTTGAATGGATTATAAAAAGAAGAGAATTATCGTGTCTTTTTTGTTGCAACATCTTGAAATTTTCTTTACAAATTATCCTTGTACGCAAGTATGAATTATAACTAAAATAAAAAATAAAAAAATTTACGCTATAATGAAAAGGTAGAAAAGAAAATAGAAGAAATAGAGGACAACAGTATAAAGCAGAGAGGAAAAATATTGAGGAAGGGGTTAACTGCAATATTGTGAGAAGGAGGGGGTGAAAAAGCAATAGTAGAGGCATATAATAGTAGGGGAAGAACATGCAATTTGAAATAAGTAGGAGGGTTGAAGAAGAAGCGTTGAATACGAATAAATAATGTTAAGGGTTAGGCACTGAGATGCAGATGAGAGAGATGGTGGGAGAGCGAAGTGCAGTGTGCGCGGAAGGAGAGGAGGTTGATTTTGGCGAGAAAAGATGTCGGGGAAAGGAGCGAAGGGGTTGATAACCAACAAAGACAAGAAGAAGACACCCACTTCTCGCTCTTCTCGTGCCGGCCTCTCTACTAGCCACTTCTTACTTTTTGATAACATTAATCTTATTTAATCTGTATGCTACTTTGTATTTTGCATTTCAATTTTTTAGTTTTTTTTTTAAAAAATACCTTCCATCTATTAACCATCTACACCATGAGTGTTTCAACTTGATGCCAGCAATTTTTATTTACCAGGCCACGTACCCAATTATGTTAGTGTGTTTTTGGTGATGGTGTCAAATGAATTAGGCAATTTAGGTTTCATTAACTGTGGATAACCTCAGGTTGTTGTGTAATGCGAGCTTGTCGTATAATTAATGCAGTTCCCAGTTGGGCGGATGGACCGGCTTTTGAAGTCAAGGACGACGGCTCATGGTAGAGTGGGGGCCACGGCTGCTATCTTGGAGTATCTGACTGCTGAAGTATTGTACGTGGCCGCTGGGAGCGCTAGTAAGGACCTCAAAGTTAGGCGCATTACTCCCAGGCAGGCATTTACAACTCGCAATTCGGCCGGGGTGAAGAAGAACTTCATACGCTCATAAAAGGAACAATTGCTGGAGGAGGTGTAATTCCTCATATTCACAAATCTCTTATCAACGAGTCTTCCAAGGAGTAGTTAGTTCATTACTAATTGTGTATTTGTTAGACTAAAACCGTAGGACCTGCTATTACTATTCCTGGTCGGTCAACTTGATGTTGATTGTGGCTTCGGTTTCTCAACTTAAATTAGAGGATAATTTCATTTTCCTTCAATATTGGGATTGCATGCTAAGAAAAAGAATCATGGCATATCTCGTCTTGTACTCGAATTCCTTTCCCGTCAAGCTACTTGGCTCGTGTTTGGTAATTCTAGAAAGTGGGAAGCGGTTGAGTCTATTTATTATTTATTTATTGGAGACATTTCTGCATCTGGTGTTACCTTTTTTCTTCATGCAGATGACAATCTTTAAATTTGGTGGGATCAACTTGGTCTCGTTGATAACAGACGGTTGCAGAATGAAAAAACACTTCCTCCAATGAGAAGCGAGGATGTCCTTACTTACGGGTCTAACATGAACTATGTTTCTAAACAAGAGATTTGTCATATAAATTTTCCAAGTTTCTTTTGTTTAATTTTATAAATGTTTTTAAGCAATTGTTAACGAGTGTTTTTAGAGACACTTGATAAAGATTAAAAAATAAAAAAATATTAAATGATAAGTTTTTCAAGTTTCTAGTATATTAAATGTTGATTTTTTTTTTCATTGAATGCCTTTTTTTTTTTTAATTCTTCAATAATTATTCTTAAGTCATTTCTATCTTAACCACTGTTTTGAAAACCGGACCGGCCGGTTGGATCGGAAAACCGGTGAACCCGTCACCTGACTGGTTCAAATAAACCACAGAATCAACCTGAAGAAAAACTGGTCAAAGAATTGAAAAACTGGTCAAAAACGGATAAAACCGGTCAAAACTGGTTAAAAACGCTAAACCGGTTCACAGCTGGTCAAAGAAAAATGCTTAATACAACATTATTTTGATTTTTTTTCTTAAAAAAAATAAAAACAACCTAAAGTATTTATCATTTTCTTTTTTATTTTAAATATAAACTTGTTTTTATTAATAAATGTTGATGTGTATAGTCAAAACTTATACTTAAGTATCATAACATATTTGATTTGCACTTATAGGTATTGTAAATGTAAAGAATCTATAAAATTATGTTTTATTTTTAATTTTTAGTATTACAAAATTATGATATTATGCTTTTTTAATATTATTTTATGTATTATTTAATTATTATTATGATTATTTTATTAATACCGATTCGACCACGGTTCAACTCCGGTTGAACCATTGAACCTTGAACCAGTACCTTGATTGGTTCAATGACCGGTCCAGTTTTAAAAACATTGATCTTAACAACTTATTTTTTTAATTTTTTTTTTGAAATTCTTAAACGGATTCCATCATTACACCTATTTTTTATAATTTAAGCAACTCATTTTTTCAACTTAGAACCTCTAAAAGTTTTACTAAAGGAGTTTCACAACTAATTTCACATTCTTACATTTTATCACTATTTTATAAAAATTCGTGTTTATGAGACCTATAAATTTTTAAGGACCAGTACTTATATAAGCACCTGCTTGAAGAATGCTTAATAAGTATCAGTTTTACACTTTGTTTGGTAAAGAGGAAAGAAATAGAGAGAGAGGAAGTACGTAGAAAAGAAGAGAAGAGAAATATATACGAAATAGAAAAGGAAACAGAGATTGTTTGGTTGAAGAGAAATAGAGAACAAATAAAATATAAATTTACTTTTTGATTTTTGGGAGTTTGAAATGAAAGAATAAAATTGCTTTTATACTTGTTTTTTTGACCGGGTTATTTGTAGAAAAAAGTCAAAATACAATTATGCTACATATATTCAAATATTTAATTACCATATTCGAATATATGGCACTGTTGGTGATATATAGGTCCATATTCCAATATATGGGGGCCATATATTCGAATATGGTAATCCCATGTTTGAATGTATGGCACTGTTGGTGAGAAATAAAACAAAAAAACTAGGGGCATTTAACTAAAAAAGACAATTTCTTTGTATTTCTTCACAAAATTGAGGGGACCAAATTTGACATGGGGTCCACACGAATTTTAAAATTTTTGCACCAACTTCTGCACAACCAAACATAAAAAAGTTTACTACTTCTCATCATTTCGTCGCTCTTCTACTCATTTCTTTGTTATTTCCGCGCTACCAAACAGAGTGTTAATGAGAAAGTTCGATTAAACAGTAATGCTTAATACGAAAAAGCAATATAAGCACTACCATGGAGGTGCCCTTAGGACGCGGATACACAATTTTATGATACACTAAATTTCATAATGAAAAGCTAACCAATCACCTACCTTGGCCGTACAGTACATGTAGCAATGGTGTTGGTAGTGGTCGTATGACAATATAATGATAATGAAATTGATAGTCGTGATGGTATTATTCTAACTTCCAAGGGCATGTTGTCGTATGACAACACAATATTAATGAAAAAGATAGTCATGATCGTGTTATTGTAACTACCGTGGGCACGTTGCTTTGATTATGATGATGGCCGATGGGCGATTAACGCAGGAGTTCATTTTACGGCGTATTTTGGTGTTTTTATTATGCTTTTTTTTTTTTAATTAGAACTAAAATTTCACTTCAATTATTTATAAAATAAAAGTTAACATTAAAGGTGGATATTAAATACTATATTAAACTTTAAATTTGATTGAAGGATAATATTAAAGACCACATAAAAAAAAAACAAACTATACCTATATTTTGTCTTTTTTTTATGGCTGCAGCAGTATTGATTCTGATGATATGATGATTTAAGTGATCAACGATGGTGAATTCAACCGTAGTTTAATATTGTTGATATAGTTATTTCTTTATTTATTTATTGATAAGCAAGAGTTGTAGTTGCTACCAACTAGCGGCGTTGCCGCAGCAAATACGTTGGTTAATGTTACCGTGATAGCAGATACTCATCTAAAAGTGCCATTAAGTTTGATTTTCATTGGATGAGATTTGTTAGCAAATGGATTAAACTATATGTTCATAAATAACTGGGATGTAAATTTTTTACTCTTCCATTCAAAAAAATTGTAAAAATAAGAATAAAGCAAAATTGTGAGGACTTTTCTTTAGGCTTAATAAGATATCATTTTAAAAAATCATTGTTAGTCATTTTTCTTTAATTCTATGTTTTCTGATTTTAACATGGTGAGAATCTTCTAAAAAAACTCTGGACCTAGGTTTTCAAGGGTCCGTGACATCCACTTAAGTTCTGTTTTAGATAAAATTTTTCATAAATGCTTACGGAACAAAATAAAATAAATAAAATGAATTGAATTTTTTTTTTCTATAAGTTAATATTAACTTGTACACCTAATTTTTATAAAAGCTCTTTCGTCTTACTTTTCCAAAAATTAAAATGTATAAGTTAATTTTAACTTAAGAAAAAAACTCAGTTTATTTTACTTTTTTTTTTCCTATAAGTATTTATAGAAAAATTCATCCAAATATAATCGTAGAATACCAGCCTCCTCTGATCCAGGAGTACTCCTTTTTCAAAGTCTTTGGATGTCTATTTTGCTTGCATCAGTGCTTCTCTAGAGACAGGTTACGTCAAGTAAGGATTGCAACAAATACGCCACCCAGAGCAGAGACAAAAACCATTGAATTGTTCCTTTGCTTGAGAAAGAAAGGAAAGAAGGACATTCTATCAATTTTTTCACACATAAATGCATATTACTAGAGGAAAAAGAGAGTTAGGCAGTATACTAATGCAGGAGCTACATATTTCAGATATCTGGTATACGACAGCCATGCAGCTAAAAATCACCTCATATAGCTTATGAATTGTGTACAGATGCTGATACAAATTACTAACCAAGAATATACCTTGGAATTTTGTTTTCGGCATCAACACATTAAAGAATTGAAACGGAATTGTTCAATTCCAATTTCGTGCGTTAAAGTTTGCAAATTGAATCAAAAGTATGTTGTCAAGTTTGATAAAAAATGAATTTCCTATAATGTGATTTATTATGTTGACAAAGTAAAATTTGTTTAGATAATATTAATCAAAAATACTTTTATTTGATGCTAGACTTGCATATATACTACCAACGAAAAAAATGAGTTTTCAAAGACAGTCCTTATGTTGTTTTCAACTCAAACTCAGTTTAATGACAAACTAAATTTTCAAAATTACTTTGAGAGACATCCAAACATAACAACAAATTGAGTTTAGTAGGATAAAAGTAAGATTGAGGTAGCCAAACAGTAATCCAAAGATGCCCTATGCATTTCATTAGAGAAATTTGGAATTACATTTTAGATGCCCTACGCATTATACTACCAGAGTCCACAGACCAATGAGAAACACACCCCACGGCAACCAAAGATCAAGCACCCGCCATTGACTAGATTGGATCCAACAAAATCTACCCCCAAGTTAGACATTCTAATACACGGGATACCATAATTTAAGGATAAAACTTACATACAATTCCTTATATGCTTTTGGTATTGTTTTCTAATTAGAATTGGAGTTTAATCTCGATAATCTAAATAATAAAAGATTGCATTGAATATCAACATAAGTTACCGAGATAAAACTTCAATTCTAATTAGAAAATAGCACTAAGAACACTTAAGGAATTGCATCACGTTTTGTCCTAATAAAAATCCTACAATACTCCGAAATTAGCAATGTATTACAAACAACTTTGCAGGAGAATTTCACCAGTCCAACAGCTACAACCTAATGTTGATAGTGATACACAAATATTTAAAATTACATTGTTTAAATGGAAGATACCCTAGGGACATCGATTGGAAACTGATCGATCTCATCCATCCAAGGACTCTTCTCCTTAGCAGGGTTGATGGTCCTGAGAGCCTTCCACACTGCACTGTTACACTTGAATCCAGAACCAAATGCGATTTGCCAAGTTCTGTCTCCTTTCTTGATCCTCCCTTTGGCTTCTGCGTAAGCCAGCTCATACCAAAGCGAACTGCTGGAGGTGTTTCCAAATCGATAGAGCGTCATCCTTGATGGCTCCATATGCCAAGGAGACAGCTGCAAGTTTTTCTCCAGTTCATCCAAAACAGCTCTACCACCAGCATGGATGCAAAAATGTTCAAATGCTAGCTTGAAATCTGGAATATAAGGTTTGATCTTCATCTTGAAAAGTTTCTTCCCGACTAACGTAGCAAAGAATAGCAGCTGTTCAGATGTTGGAAGTACAAGAGGCCCCAGTGTAGTGATATTGGTTTTTAAAGCATCACCTGCAACTGCCATCAAATCTTTTGACAAAGTAACACCAACCTTACCATCGGCATCTTCTTCTTGGGTTACACAGCTAAAGCACTTGTCATCAGCAGCCTTATTAGTGCGAACTGTGGTGACCAATTGGTATTTGGATCTTCTTCTGTCCGAGCTTTTATTGGAAAGAAGAACTGCAGCTCCTCCCATACGAAATAAACAATTAGAAACAAGCTTTGACCGATCGTTTCCAAAATACCAATTCAAGGTGATATTCTCCATGCTAATGACCAATGCATAGGAGTTGGGATTGGCCTGGAGAAGATCTTTGGCTAGATCAATTGAGATCAGCCCTGCACTGCAACCCATCCCACCAAGGTTGTAGCTCTTTATATTCCCCCGAAGCTTGTAATGATTGACAATCATTGCTGAAAGTGATGGAGTTGGGTTGAACAGACTACAATTTACAATCAGAATTCCAATGTCTTTAGGCTTTACAGAGGTTTTAGCTAATAGCTCATCAATGGCACCGAACATCACAGCCTCAGCTTCTTTTCTAGCTTCTTTCATTGAAGGGTTGGGGGGAATGTTGAGGACAGCCTCAGGAAGGTAAGTGGAGTCTCCAAGGCCAGATCTCTCAAGGATCTTCTGCTGGAATTGAAGATTTTCCTCTGTGAAAGAACCGGTCAACCGGGAGTGATCTATAAATATCCTTTTTGTGCATTTCCGAGATTCTTCAGGCTTGTAACAGGAGAAATTGACAAGGTACACTGGTCGAGGACGCGTTAGAAAGTAGAGGGTGGACAGGAAAACAAGGAGAGTTGAGCAAAGAATAACAGATATCAGGTTGTATTGTAGATGCTCCCAAACATCATACAAGTCTTGGAGGGAGAAGGTGGAGAGCTGGGCAGCAATCAGCACCACCAAGGGGGAAAGGAAGAGGTACATTCCATGGGTAATGAGGTAATGATAACCAAGCTTGACATACTTCAACTTAACAGACTTCTTGAAATCGGGAAGCTTTCGCGATGATGATGCCATCAAGGGTGTATCTGGCTTTGCACCTGTCATTTTGCCCTGTTCAAAAGTTGAATCTACTTTTGTTAGATAACTAGCGGTCTAGCTTTAGCCAAAAGATGATAACAAAAGGCTTTTAAGCATACAACATCTTAGAATGGCAACAAAGTGCCTCCAAAAGATCCTTTCTAGCTAAAATCTCTACTAATGTACAAACAATAATAACAACAATAAAGCTTGCTCTCTCTAATTTAGATGCACTGAGTTAGCACTCAAGACACAAAATCAGGTGGAAGTGAAAATAGTCTGTGCATAGAGAACAAAAGTTAGCGAAACTGAAAAGGCCAGATACACACAATATGAACTGAAGGCAAAGCTCAATTTTATTTATTTATTTTTTAAACACATCCTTGTGTGCAACCCCTTATGCTTATTCCTTCTACACAACAAATCCAGGTACACCTCGCTAAGAATTTGACATCATATATATTCATCCACGTTCGTGCTAATTATAATCAGATGCGATTATGCTAAAAACTGAAAAAAATAAAAAGGCATTCACTAAAAGCAAGATTTCGATTTCTCCAACAGTTTGAAAAAAAAAAAACAAAAGTGAAGCACGAACGCTACGAGTAACAGAAGAGAATTTGCAAGCATGGGAAGAACTCAATCACGCAAAGAAACAAAACCCAGTTCCGAAAATCGTACCTTGAAAAGCAAAGCCAGCAGATCCCAGGAATGTAGCCCGAAAAAAGAGACGTTGATTGTAGAGAGAAAAAAGAAAGAAAAACAGGTAAGCAAGGAGTTGTAGTTATTAAATATACTTGTAGAGAGAGTTAGAGTGAGAGAGATGATGACAGATAATAGAGGGAGGGATTAGGATTTAATTGATTTTGATTTTTGAATGAATGAGATTGGGAGCTTTAAAATGAAGTAAATAATGTGCGTGATAATAATAGGGCGAGAAGGGAATCGCGAAAAGCATGGGCATAACATGTTCACTGTCTACAGTAACAGTAACATGAGAAACGCGAGAACAAGAGACAGGCAACAAAAATCAAAATCAAAATCAAAATCAAATCAAAGCAAGAGGGTGAACTCAGTTGCACTTGCACACGCGGATTCACCGAGCGGCGATGTTGACTCAGTTTTTTTATTTTATTATTTTTTTTTAAACTGTTATATTTTTCGTACAAATAAAAAAAGAATAAATAATAGGGTATAAATGTCCTTATCTTAAGTTTTAGTCCCTGTAGATCAAAACTATAAGTTTTAATTTTTAGACATGCGTATAAGTTTTGGTTCCTATAGCTAATATTAGAGAAAACTTTCAGGTGAAAGTATAAAACTGTTACAAAAACTTTTTTGACAATGATAAATCGCTATAAAAAAATTTTGAGGTTAAAACTTACAATTTTTTAATATAGGAGTTCAATACAAGTATATTGGTCGATGTTTGCTGATTGCATGTTTAGCCCATAGTCTGTGGGGGCCACAAGCCTCTAAATATGAAATTCAATTAGATGTGGCCTATTTTTAGTTCGATCTACATAACCTACGAGGTAAGTGAGTTTGGTCTGCGGATTAACAGACGAACCTGTAAACTTTTTTTTTTCCTATTTAAGACTTTAAGCATAAATGATTGAAGATAATTGAGGATTATATATTTAATGCACTTTCTACTTAGTATTGTGTGTATTTAAAATTTGTGCTTCAAAGATTTTATTTGTAAAACTTTCATATTTGGTTGATGTATTTGAGTGATCTTAAAGAATGTTTGATATTTTTTATTGAGACTTTAAATGGTTTATGAAGATTGATTATCATGCTTTATTTTGACATTTTTAGCTATTTATTATTTATTTTTTTAAAATTTCTTTTTTTTTTACAAGCTATAGGATGGTCCATTAGCTTGTGTGTTACATAAGACGAATGTGAAAATGATAAAGCTAGACCATTTATTTAGCAATCTATAACAACTCGACCCATCTAAGTTGTGGTGGGGTGGGCCTAAATAGGCAGGCTGACCCACATACATAGCTTTAATAGGGACTAAAACTTAAAATGAAAACAACTATAAGGACCAAGTTAATAGCTTAACTTACATAATATATGACATATGTACTGATAATGTAAATTTTTTAATACTGTCATTCAATTACAACTATTATTTATGGTAAGTATGTTAGTTTTTATAATAACTACTTAAAAAGTCATATTAAGGATTATTTTTGATTGGTTGACAATGTAACTTCCACTAACCGTGCATGTGTATTAAACTCTAATTTAATCACTCCACATAATTATTCTTTGTATATAAAAAAAATTATTTACCTATATACAAGTGTATACTTTAAAAGTTTTTATACTATAAACCTATCATAAATTAATTTTGATATGACTTTTAAAGTGCTTCTCATACATAACAATTTATGATTAGAAAACAATGTAAAAAACTTTTACACCTGTCATTGCATGTATTACTTATTCATTAAATTATATGTAAATTTACATGTAAAAATAAAAATAATAATGTGATTTTATATAATTTGGCTTTGCTTCTTCATTATTAATTTATTACTCTTATTTTAAATAACTAAAATTATAATTTTTATTTGATTATTCACTGTTTAAGAAATATCGTTTTTTTTTTTTAATTTTAAACATGTATAAATGTAGAATTTTAAAACCAACAAGTGGTTAGTTATCTTATTCAAGTGTTATGTATAAAAATATATTTTAACTAAAAGAGTTAATGAGTAAGATTACATTCTATAAATAATATTTGCAGTCTTACACAAACACAAAAAGGAATTTTAATTTTTAAGAATATAAAATAATTCCAATTCCAGTGTGGTGTAATCAATTATACAAATTATAAATTTAAAAACAAATAAAAAGTGATCTAATTTAGATATTCTTAAAATTCTAGCTTTCATTGAGGAAAATAAAATTATTTAAATTATTATATATTAATATTTGGTGCCGCCTACGTTACTTAATCTTTAAATTCGATTCTTATTGTATGGTATAGTTGAATTGTGTAGACAAAGAGTTTTAATTTATTTTTTTATTTAATTTTGTTTTGAAAATGAATTGTACTAAATTGATGATCTTTTATCAATAAATTATTCCTTACTTACAAACATTATTCACTTATTTGTGGATTTGTGATAAGTTGTAACCTTATAGTGGGACAACTTCTATTTTCAAACATTCACTTAAAACAAAATTAAAAAGGCAACCGGATGCAATTGATTTGGGATTTTTTATTTTTAAAAAATAAGATATATTTATAATTTTTTTATAAAATAACTAAGTTTAATTTTTATTTTTTAATTAATTTTAATCTTAACATATTTCAAAATTTTCAAAAATAATAATGATAATAATTAACTAATAACTTAATGTGTATTTAGATATGTCACTTTAAAATGATAATTGTCGTGACATGCTTAAATATACGTTATATCATCAAAAAATAATAATAAAATCTATTTAATTTTTTTTAAATCTATTAAGATTAAAATTAATAAAACTTTTCTAAAAGAATAAAATAAAATATAATTATATTTAACTATATTTTCATATTCCACAAACTTATCTGTGCCAAAAAATAATTTTCAATGTAGTATCAGTTGCCGTAGGATGATAGAATTACGTATCGATTTGGTCTGTTTGCACCAAGATTTTTCCATAAAAAGAAACATTATATTTTAAGTAGATATTATTTAATTTAATACTTTTGAAAAATAGAAATTATAAATTAGTTGGAAACTTTCTATCAATTTTCTTATTTTAAAATACTGTATAATAATTATATATGTATATTTTTTATTTCTTTTCAGACTTTTTCACCTATATTTCATTCTACTACACACCATGCAATTGGAGCGATATGGTTTTGTAATTTTGTTTGGGCTGAAGGCGGCGCAGTCCGCGTTTGACCATTTCCGTTACGAGCACAGTTGCTTCTGTTCTGCCGCCCCCGGCCAAAAAACACCGTTCGATTTTGTTGGGCTGCGTTTCACGTCGTCGTTTCATTCTATCTTTTGGATAAAACAAAAAACACGTCAGTATACGACGTCGTCAATACTTTCACGCCTCAACAACACTATTTTTCCATATCGGATTTTTATTGCTCTCAAAAAATCATCTGGATCTTGTATAAGCCCATTTTTGTTGCCAAGAATTTTTCTTAAGCTTTTTTAATAACATGGTAAAAATTTCCGTTTACAAATATTATGGATTCCAAATTTTGTTGTTCTCTTCTAATACCCAAGTATAAGGCGACCTAAACTCTTGTTTTAGGTCCTAGTAAAAAGTTATTTGATATTAATATTTATATAATTTTTATAATTAGTTGATTTAGTGTCGTGGTAATTAAGTTATATTTTTTTCTTAATTAATGAGGTTCAAATTTTGATGAAAGAAAAATTACATTTATTTTTTGTAAGACTTTTAAATTTTTTGATGCTTTTATAAATTTTAAAAAAAAAATTATCTCAAAATCCGATCCTCCTCTTTGCATCTTAACCTTATCATCATCTATAATATCACAGCACATTAAAGGTTTCGGTCCACGTGTTATAGAGTGGCAATGGCCACCCTTATGATTCTGAATTGGTGTGTACATGTGACAATGACATTTGATGAGGGAGCATTTCTCGCTCCGTTGGTCCTGATGATATTACTGCTTCCGGCTTCCTTGATACATCCCTTTTACCTCTTTTTCCATGCGAATCTAAAATTTTCAGATCTGAGAGTGGTCCAATTCCTGGGAGTAGTGTTTTAAAATTTGGACCGGTGATCGACTCGGTTGAGGTACTGAGTTAATGGGTCACCGGTTCAACCAGACTGGTTGAACCACACGAACTGGTATATTATTAAATACATAATTTTACAATACAGATATACTATAAAAATTATTATTATCAACTATATTAGAGCAGGAGACGTTGGTGTAATGGTTACTTTCATTTTAAGCACCCAAGGGACATGGGATTTATACTTGGGTAGACCAAAAATTTCTACGCCCATCCTAATTTCTATCGCGCGTGGCACAGTACACAATGGAGGCAGATGTGTGGCACAGTGCAGTGTGTACTGTGTTAGTCAAGATCAGACTTCTGAATGCAGCGAGCCGGATGAGTCACCGGTTTTAGCCGGTTTGGAACCGAGTTAATGACGACATCTTCGAGTTAAAAGCATTTCCGATCTAATAAAGTGACCGAACTGGCTATGGATCTGGTTTCCAGTTGAACTGGTCGGATTGGCTGATCCAGTTTGAGTTTTAAAACACTGCCTGGGACTATTCAATTACAGCAAAATGAAATGAATTTTTCCTTTTGTTTATTTTTTTAATGAAAGATGTCATGATGCTGCTTTATTAATGATGAAAACAAGCTTTTGAAGTATATATTGAAGAATTTTGTTAACAAGTACATTATTAAGATATGAATTACAAGTCATGTTAGAATATATTAGTAATTATATTAAGAATAAATTAATAATATTTTTTATAAAAAATTCACTTTAAGCTTAAAATCTCTTAATTATTATTTAAACAGTAAATAACAAGTACGTTAAGGTAATGGTGGTTGTTGCTGTTATTGTATTTGTTAGTCTCTTATTGCATTATATATAACAATAGCAGCATCTATCACTTCCTTGCGCAAGTTCATTAATCTGAGGGATTATTCTGAACAGGATATAGGGTTCGATTGTTTTGCTAAATTTCAGAAGATTGAACAGCACATAAGTTTTTGTCCAGTGTTTGTTTAAAATAATGGTCAAAGGACAATACAAAATAAGAGAAATAGGACTGAAGAAAAGTTTAAAATTTTGTTATTCAATAAATCATGGGACAACTTTTTGTCCCAAATACAAAATACTTAAAGACAAAAATACTTCAACATCGTCACTGTCGTTACCACCACCATCGTCGTTGTCACCACCACCACTACTACCATTATCATCATTGCCACCATCATCGTTGTGGTTACCTTCACTGTAACATCCCTATTTTTGTATATTAAATTATTCTGTATGTTTAAAAATTGTTTTAAAGTCATCAATGTATTTAGAACAATTAATAATAATTTTAGAAATTTTTCTAAAATTTATTGAGATAATTTTTGTAAAATGACAAAAATACCCCTGGTTGACTGTTGGAACTAATCAGAGACTTTTTGACCTCAAAATATTTTGAAAATTTTATATTAAGTATCTCTCATTATAAAAACTTTATTTTGAGAGAAAATTAGTGAAAAATATAATAATCCTATTTCAATTCTTCCACTGTTTTTTATATATATTTGGCAATACAATTTTGAAAAATCAGAAAGGAATTTTGAAATTCTGACTCTCACCATTTTGCTCAAAATTTCAAGAGCTATTTAATCGTTATTTTTAATAATTTTTCCGAGCCGGAGTCTGGAGAAATCAGAAAATGACAATTTTGTCCCTATTTCTCAACATTAAGAACTAACATGAGGAAAAGATTCAATTGATATTAAAATGGAAATTTGAGCTTGGAATTATTTCATATATATTAAAATATAATTTTGGGAATTTTCTGGAATTTCTGTGTAAAATGACCAAAATGCCCCTGCGTGTCTAATAAGTCAGCCAGTACTGGTTTGACATTCAAAAAGGGTGAAAATGGTAATTTTAGTTTAATTATGGGTAAAATATTTAATTTTAGAATTTTGATAAAATTTTGGTATTTATTGAATTAAAATGGATCTTCTATGAATTTTCTAGCTTAAAAATACAAAACAAAAACATATAATTTGAAATAAATTAATAAAAATTAAAATTTATTATTAGAAATTTATTTTTGATGAAAATTAATGTATTTATCCATTTTTTCATTAAAATACATTATTTTGATATTAAAAGCTAATTTTTTCAAGTTTAGGCGTTCTTGTCAGTACCAATTAATTCACGTACAGATAAAATTTGATACATAGAGGCTTGGGACAGCTGGTGGAGCACGTCCCCAACCCTAAAATAGGTGATTCACCACCTATTTGAGATATATGTCCCTAAATTGGATTAAAAATAAACAAAAATTGGATTTATGACATAATAGTGACATAATGGATGATGTAAATATTTGGACACCTAACCCCCCTCCTTCTTCTATAAATAGGCCTCAAAGTTTTCAAATTTTCACTCATCCTTTCCTCTTCCAAGCTAGAGAGCTTTTCTTTATAAAGTTTTCTTTCTCTAAAATATTTTTTTATCTAGTTTTTATGTTAAAATTTTGCTAGTTTTCAACTAGTAGAATTTCTCCTCCTAGAAGCTTTGCACCAACAATTCCATCCTCTTCATCAACTATCTTAGAGGTAATGGGGGGAGTGGGGTTAGTTCTAAATTATTGTCACTTTGCATGTTAGTAGGAAGGGTTTTCCCCTAAACCCGTTTGGGCTTAAGTTTTATTATTGTTATTATTATTTAATGTTAAACTTTAATTTTTGCTAAGTTGTTACTCTATCCAAATTTAGATTATTAAATGATAATTACTAAATTGTTACTCTGCTCAAATTTAAATTATTAAATTATACTTACTAAGCTGTTACTCTGTTCAATTTTAGAAAATTAAAATGGACTTGCTAAGCTGTTACTCTGCTCAATTTTAGAAAATTAAAATGTATTTATTTATTTGTTATTCTGCCAAAATTTTAGTAATTATACTATAATTGCTATGTCGTTATTCTGTTAAAATTCTGGTATTGTGCAATTTTTGCAAAATAAGGCAGAAATGTTGATTGTATTGGTGTTCAAATTAAATGAGACCAGGAAACCTCTGCTTGAGAAGTTAGGAATTAACAGTTTAGTGAGTAATGTAAAGCAAGTGACATGTAGTGGCATGGCACCCTGCTAGGGAAGCCACAGTTTGGTACGCTAAGGAATGAAAGGCAGGGACCCATTTGCGGAGGTCTTGGAGGTAGGCATCGAGTGGTGAAAGTCCCAATGGCCAGGGTAGCGCCCTTGAGCCGGGATATTCGCCTGACCAAACTCGATAACCCCGACAACTACTCAGTATTCCAGGATTGGTTTGAGAGTATACCTCTATAAATGGATATCCTAAATTGTTATTTTGTTCCTCAATGATGATGAGGACTGTACCATGTGATGGTGTTGAGAGAGGTATATGTACTCCAGTCACTTCCCAGGTTCTGTTGAGAACTATTACCCACTAATGAGAAGTATGGATCCATACCTAGTCAAGGGTAGTCAGATACAACTTAGAATGAACCTTAGGATCTCTTGTGTTGTCAATTGTGTTTTATCTTTGTTTTATGGTAGATTTCCTACCACACACGTAAAAGTGATTTTAGAACAAAACACCTCACTCCATTATTTTCTTTTGTGTATGATTGGTCGTGATTATTGAACACGACATTAACGCTCCGTGATGCTGAGTACGAGATAGAGAACGTCTCAACGGGGGAGGACCTGAAGACCTATAGTATTTTTTTTTTGTATAAGGGATAGGGTAGATAAATACTGCTCTGTATAGGATCTTTTTTGATGCATATAGTGGGCTAGGTAGTATATGTATTTCGATGTATTTTTGTTTCTGACTGTTATGTATTACTCAAATCATGATGTACAGTTTTATGAAATATATGTATATATCTTTCATATTTTATTACCATTTCCAAATTCTGTTAAGTTTGGAATTTCTTTTAAAACTAGAAAAATTTTACACACATTTTTATTTACTTAAACTTAATAACTAAATTAATATGAATTATATTTAAAATTAAATGGGTGTTACATTCACCACCACTATCATCGTCGTTGCCACCATTACTGCCACTACCACTACTGTTGCCACCATTGTTGTGGCTACCTTCCCACCACCACTATCATTGTTGCCACCATCACCGTCATTGCCTCCACCTCCACTGTCATCATTGTCGCCATCACTGCCATCTCGTTGCCGCCACAACCTCCATCACTGTCCCCCTAACACCCTTACTGACACCGCAATTACCACTCTTGCTGTCACCACCATCTTTGTCATATTAAGATAATTAATATGAATTGTATTAAGATAATTAATATTAAAAAATGGTATTGTAGTAAATCTCACATTATTTTGCTTGTGCTGTCCGTTGTCTACCAAACAATGTATAGAATAAAAAGTTGTCTTGTAACTTAAGTATTTGTTGTTCTCCTTGTATTGTACCTTAGTGCATATCAAATGCACCCATAAAGTTACAAAAAGTAAGACTCTATTGGTAGGTGAGAGATTCAAATTAAGGTGGTAATTGCCACTAACCCTTTGTTTGGTTAAATAGAAATTGAGAAGAGAGAAGTGAGAGAAAAAAAGTAGTTTTATGTTGTTTAGTTAAGAAGAGAAGTAGAGAAGAGAGAAAATATTTATGTACAACACACTCAAAAACAAATATCTCATTTGTTGGAAAGAAAAGAGAGATAAAAAACTGTGGGGCCCACTCAAAATTGCAATTCTAACCTAATTACTTCTTTCTACCTCACAAGATCCATATATATTAAGGGTAAATATGTCTTTACAAGAACAATTCATGCTCTTTCTCTCTACTTTTCTATCCAACTAAACAAGTGGAGATAAAACTTAACTTTTCTTTCTCATCTATTTTTTTCCTACTTCTTTCAATCTAAACACACTAAAAATCTACTCTTTTTCTACTCATTCTCTCTTCTTTTTCACTTTTTTCATCTCCACTTCTCTTTTTATCCAAACAAAGCATAAGGCACAAGTATTATAAATATGCTCCTCGTCTGTGTCTACTTATATCTTTAAGAGCTTTTACTTTTACTATTGGAGATTTGAGGAGTTTTAGTCTTATTTGAGATTGTCCGAGACTAAGATAACCTCACTTCAAAATTTGCTTATGATTGTTGTTAAATAAAATTAATTAGATAATGTTAATTGAAGTAAGTTAATTTTATATGTGTGGTTTAAAGTTAATTTACCATAGTTTAACACTAGTGTTCATTTTCTGAACCTCTTCCTAGTATGAGTGGTTTAGAAGATCTCATCAATAAAGAACCCTTTAACGAGTCGTCTTGCCTATAACATAAAGTTAGTTTGGTAAAAACATTTGATAATTTACAAATTGAGTAAGATCTAAAAGAACTTAATGCATAATATACGATTTGCATGGTCATTATGGACTCCCTAACATGGAGGGATCCACCCTTCTCCAATGCCTTATTCTTTTCCACCTGTTGCAACATCTTTTTAAAAGCAGGTGTTTCCCAATGAAAGCAAATGGATTCTTGTACAAACTCGCCAATCCAATTAGGGCGTTGACCCCTTTTTATGGGCAATACTCAATATATCAGATAAACATTGTGAATATCTCTTTATTCGCATGCTCATCCTCCTCAAACCTTATCACATGACTCTAAATCAAAATTTAAATTAAGAAGTAAGTGCATGTATATATACACAAATATAGAAGTTAAAAAATTAACTATATATTGAATTTACTCAAAAAATGTTAAATTAGTTTTTCAGCTCATCCTTAAAGATCACACTCCAAGACTAGTACAATTCTTGAAATTGGGATCAAATTGATGTAATGGCTTGAGATGCTTTATTGCATGGTGTAAACCTAAATAATTACTAGATATATTTTATAATATCAAATAATTTAGTTAAATAAAATAATTAAGAATTTAAGCAAACAATTATTATTCCTTGTTAATAGGAACGATGATAGGTTGATCATCTTTAGTCATTAGAATCTTCTTGGGCAACTTGATCCTCTTATGAATGTCAATCATCCTCGTTGAGAAAAATATTGGCATCAAGATGATGATTATCTTCTAATGGCAATGAGGATGATCGAATGTCATGATGAGATGTCAATGGTGTAGTGGATTAATTGCAACAAAGACAAACATGGATAATACGCATATCTTTTGTGTGTGTGTGTGTGTGTAGATCACTGTTTTGAAAACCAGACCGAACCGGCCGGTCAGATGGAAAAACCCATCACCTGATCGATTCAAATAAACCATAGGACCGGCCTGAAGAAAAATCGGTCAAAGAACTGGGGAACCGGCCAAAAATCGGTTCACAACGGGTCAAAGAAAAATGCTTAATACAATATTATTTGATTTTTTTTCTTAACAAAAATAAAAACCAACCTAAAGTATTTATCATTTTCTTTTTTATTTTAAATATAAACTTGTTTTTATTAATAAATGTTGATGTGTATAATTAAAACTTATACTTAAATATCATGACATATTTGATTTGCACTTATAGGTATTGTAAATGTAAAGAACTTATAAAATTATGTTTTATTTTTTATTTTTAGTATTACAAAATTATGATATTATGTTTTTTTTATTATTATTTTATTATTTAATTATTATTATTATTATTATTTTATTAATACTGGTTCAACCCCGGTTGAACCGTTAAACCTTGAACCAGTGCCTTTACTAGTTCAATGACCAGTCCGGTTTTAAAAACATTGGTCTAGATGATACACACATATAAAACCAATGTATGTGGAATCCTCTTCCTTATGTTGCTCACTACAACCTTCTTCCTTTTATCATTACCATAAGTGGAAAACATTGACCACTTGATGCCATACTTTACCAATATAATGCCATTTTTGTTTTTTGTTTTTATAAATTTCACCAAGAAGTTTATTAAAATAGACTAAAAAGGACTTATATTAGTACCATAAGCTATTTAACTTAAAAGTTTCACTAAGAAACTTATTGAAGTAATTTAAATATTTTTTTATAAACTTTTCAATGAAGTTTATCAAAATAGATTAAACATATGAATAAGTATTTAAAATATGGACAATGCTATTTAGTAAGAAGGATGATTTGCACGAATTATACAAAAGCACACATGTATTGTTTTTAAAGGAGTAACAAGTTACCTGTGTTTGAAAAAAATTAAAGGATGATTAAATATAAAACACTAGTCCATTAAAATGATTCGCCTATTTTCGTGCCTATCACTCTTCGTAAAGTTTAGCATTTTCCTTAAAATATATATCTTCAAACAATATATATGCACACTTACGTACTAAAACATATATTATATAAATAAATATTACTAATATAACTCTCACAACCCGGATCACGACCGGATGACAGAAAAGAGATAAAATAAGAGGAGCCGCTACCAAAGTTTATTAAGGAAAACATTGAAAAAGCCCTTTAAAAGAAAAATGGTCTTTGAAACCAAATATAGGTTCGGGAGTCATTTACGTGTAGGGAAGGTGTTAACACCCTACAACGTCCGTCATAAAGACAGTTACCCTAATTAAATGTGCAAAACTAGATAGCTTCAAAGATATGTATTTTCCCCCTAAAAAATATCTACAAAGAATTTTAGAAAATATTTATTTTGAAAAGAAATATTTTTTTTAATTTTTGAGATCGACAGGGATGGATCCCTGCTCCTACGTATCTTCAAGTACAATGAGGAATCAGACTCACATAGTTCTTTGGTAAAAAATCATGTTTTGTTGGTTTTTTTTTTATATATTTTTTTAATATTTTAAAAGACTTACTCAATAACCAAATAAGAAGTGCATCCAAAATGATTATCAATATATCTTTTAAGATTTTTATAATAGTCAAACAGGAAGTACATCCAAAATGACTATCATTAAAACCTTTGTTATGTTTTTAGTAAAATATTATATATTAAACAAAATGATAACCAAATAAGAAGTGCATCCAAAATAGTTATCATTTATATTTAAAACTTTAATAATGTTCAAATAGAAAGTGCATTCAAAATGGCCATTATCAAGTTTAGTTATTATTATTTTTGATTTATTTAAAAAGCTAAATTTGACATCACTTAATTGTAACAAAAAAAAATACTAAATTATTTATTTATTTATTTTGAGAATTAATTGCATTATTAAAGAAACGAAATATGGCAAAAAGAAAAAAAAAAAAAAAGATTCATCCGCTATATAATTTGTCTTATTGGGCTAAGCCCAAAACGTGGTAGACAAAAGTGGTTTGCCCCTTTCCCCCTTTTTATTAAAAACAGACCCCTGTAATGGGCCAGGCCCATCGTCCGTTACGGCTAAGGGGGTATACCCCGTCAGATGCCTCACAGTTTCAACCCCAGCCCCAAGCCTCTAAACCATCAGACCAAAGAGGGGGAGGGTATACCAATCCCCAACCCTACTGGAAGCTGCTATTCACGCGTGTGCCATAGAACGATGATGACCCCTCTGCATGAGCTCCTACGTCGGTCCGAAATGAAGATGCCTCATGCAGTGATGGCGACAGGGCGGTGATAGCACGGGGAGACACGCGAGAACAACGCGCATCGGAGACGCAATAGACGCGTCGCGACGGCGTGGCAGAGGTGGCGCGAGTTGGAGCGCGACGGAGGCGCAAGGAAGAAAGTGTGTGTGGGGCGCGTGATGATGATCGTACAGTGGTGAGGGGTTTCACGCGACCACAAGTGTGAAGTGGTTAACGACGATTTTCCGCGGTGGCGCGATGACGATGTAGCGGGGGCTTGCACAAGGATGGACACGCGACAGCGCGGCGGAAGTGTGGGGATGGTGTTGCTTCAGCACCTTTTCTTTTACTTTATATTTTTATTTTTGTTATAATTTTATTTTGATTCATTCTTAATCCTTGATGAATGTGTGTGGTAATTCTGGAAATGAATGAGCACGAGTGTGGACATTTGCAGAGCCTATGTATTGATGCACCGTTATGTGGAAAGGAATGTGAATGAACTTGAGATGCTGTGTAAAATTGAAAATGATTAATCGTGTCAATGGTGTTCGTGTACTGTAGCAACGTGGCGTGTGTCTGTGCACAGGGTGATTGGTGTTAATGCGATTATAATGAATATGTGAAGAATGCTGTGATCTGTGTATGTAATTAGGAATGCAGATTTATTCGATTTGTAAAATCATCTCAGTGTGTGAATGTATGAATACTGCTGTATGCTTGTGATTGTGTAATGTGTGCTGATATATGTGCAGGAATAACGTGAATATTGTAGTGTGTATATGAAAATCTGAGAGCAAGTGAGGTATGTGTATGAATGATAGGCACAAAAATAAGTACAGCAGTCATTGATCCAAACTAGATTCACTGTATAGTGTAACAAACCAATAGAACAGAGAGGAAAACCAGAAAGAATTAAAGAACTACATGAGGGAGAATTAGAATAAGATATACCTTCTAACAGAGAGCTATGGATTTCTCCAATGAGTCTCACTCCCTTTCACAACTCTCTTCTCTGTTTTTCCTCAACTCCCCCTGCTTCTTCTCCTCTGTTTTCCTCTTCTCTCCCCCTCTCTTCTTCACTCCAGCCTCCTCCGTCTATTTTTTTTTATTCAACCGGCTATATATATCCTCTTTTAAAGCTTCTTTTGGAAGCTTTTATTTTGCTTCCTCCTCTCTTTTGTTTAACATCCAAACGTGAGCCCCAAGATAGCCCACCAGGACCTGAGTGAATTCTCCTTTTTTCAAAAGTTTGTTGTAACAAACTCCTTTTGCAATCCTCTTTCGTTTTCTTTTTGTTTCTTCTCCATTCCTTTTTTATTTTCTTATTTGTGTTTTGTTTTACTTCAAGTGGGCCTAACCCAATGTTTCCTTTTTCATTTCTTTTTTTTTTTCCTTTATGAATGGGCCTGCACATGCAAGCCCAAAACGAAACGTTTTATTAAAACCCAGTTGCCTTTTATTAAAACTTTTATTTAATTTTATTTATTTATTTTTAACCCAGATAAAATTGGGTGTTCACAATAACTTATACTAAAATTTAAAATTTCATGAACACATAAGTTCACAGAACATATTTGGTTAGGTGAAGATAAATGGGTGTACGATAATAATTTCACTATTCAATAAATAAATATAATTAATAAATATGAAATTTGATAATAAGTGGACTAACAATAAAAAAATGCGCTACATTCTATCATGGTGCATTAAATAAATATTTTTTTAATGATACTAAACAAAATGTGTTATGTATGTAATTTTAATATACTGTTGCTATAAAGATTTTTATAATGTTAGTTAAATATTACCTTTAACCGTATTTGTATCAATTCAGTAACATAATTTTTAGGGTAAATTCACTACCTTGAGGTTTATATAAATGACACCAAACTCTAAACTTTTTAAATATTATACTTCACCCCATTTATATCTAGTAATTAAATTTGAACCTCCAAGTATTCGTTCGACTCCAATCCAATTTTAATCAAAAAAACCTAATTTGACTAGAGTCATCAAGGTTGGGGATGTAATCCTCCACCCCTGATCCCAAACTCACCCCACTATATTATGTATTATATATTATATAAGAATTAGAATTTTATTTCATGCTTTTATTTCTTATAATGATTAAAAACACAAATTAATTATTTTAATAGTTAAATAATTTAAATAATAATAATAATAATTTAAAATAATTAAATAATAAAGTTAAAATTATACATTTAACTAAAATTTAATTTAATGCTTAATTTTTTTATTTTTAAGTTATTTGGTATTTATTAATTTTTATATACTATTTGAATGAAAACGTAATTAATAACTTAATATATGATTTATTTAAAAATATATAAATAAACTAAAATTTAAAAAAGTGAGTTCCTCACGTGTTTTTCCAAACCCAAAAGGAATGAGGTTGGGTTTACATTTTTTAAACTCACTTTCCCTAAACTCATCCTTGAACTAGTCTCACTTTTTACAGGATCGGAGATGGGGAGAGTCAAACTTGTCTCGTTGTTATGCCTATTTGTATCAACTCAGTAACATAAATTTTAACAAATATTAGTATTATATTCTATTTAAATAATGTTAACAAGTTACTGAACATCAAAAAATGTTAAATAAGGTTACCTCTTTTTATTTTTTATAACTAGTATTTTAGCTTGTTCATTGCACGGGTCAATTTTAATATCTAAATTTTATGACTATAATTAATTATCTTAAAAAATGAAAAAAATTCATATCATATAATTAAAAAGAATAACAATCAATATATAAATTGTAAGAAAAAATATTGATAAGATTTGTCTCTAAAAATATCATTTACAATGATATATATTTACAATGTTATGGAATGTATATAAGATAAAAGTGAAATTTTAATTTAGTCATTGAAATTAACATTTTCAATTAATTTAATTTTTGACATTTAAAAAGCAAAAATAAAAGCAATATAGTCATTAATTTTAATGTGTAAACATCAAATTGATTCTTAATATTAAAAATTAATTAATAATCCTCAAATTCATAAATTAAATTGATTCTTAATATTGAATAGTAAATTGATTAAAAATGTTAATTTTAAGAATTAAATTAATTGACAAATATGTTATTAAAATTAAGTATTTTATAATAAAAAATAATACCAATTTTAAAAACTGAATTAATATTTTATTCTATAATATAATAATTAAAAAATTTAATACCTATATAAAATGTAAATTGTATAATATATATATATATATATATATATATATATATATATGATAATAACCACTAATATCAAATCACATATATTGAGTGATAAGGAAAAAAATTAGGATAATGTAGTAGGAAAACATATGAAATATTATATTGTATATAAGTGTAAATATACATAAAAGTATAAAAAAAAGATATTATTTATCTACATTTATGATAATTATTGCTTTGTAATCCTCAAAACTTCCTTGCTTGTAATACCAAATGTGCATTTCAGGATCATTTTTAGTTTCCTTGCAATTTATCAGAAATATGTGTGATTTGTCATCATTTTTAGTCAACCAGTAAGAAAGCATATTGGTTAAGAAAAATTAATAAAGTTAAAAAGTTGTTTACCTTGCAAGGATTCTTCTCAATTCTTTATAGAACTCATCATCCATGATTTCTTGAGTTTTGAAAAACTATAAAATAACTCACACAATGTCATGTATAAATATGACAAATTTAGCATCTCATTTAATGTAATAGGTTATCAAAGAACTAAATAGAACCTTATGAATGCAGATATTTTATTTTGCATGAACTTTGTTAATATGAAAGTTGTCAATTAATATTGCATTTTCAAGTTTGCTAATATTAAAAAAAAAATGAGTTAGAATGAATTTAAAAATGGGAAATGTTACAACTAATTATATGGTAGATTTGTGTTTTATTATAACTACTATATTTCTACATCAATTAACATCACACAAATAAAGTATTTTAAATGAATCTTATTACATTACTTATCTATCTTTTGAGCCAATAATCTTTTTTTTACTATTTTCCAAAGTTGAGTTTTATTTGTTATTACTGTAGAATCTCACCCATAAAATATATTTTTAGACAATGAACCTAGAATGAAGAAATTTAAAAATTTAGTGGATTGACAATAAAATAATATGAAGATGTTATTATAAAATTTGATTTAATCTTGTTATCAATTGGGCAAATTATTGCAAGTGAATACTCTTCATTTCAAATATTCCATAACTTTTCAAATTCGCCCTCCTAGAAAATATAAATGATTTCATTGAAAAGTTAAAAAAAAAAAATTAAATTTTATTGAAAAAAACTAAGAAAATAACTTGCATTCTAGACCCACTTATGACATGTAAAGGCCTTTGATATGATGATTTTGTAGTAATTTTTGAGCACTGAAGCAGACATACATATCCAGCATTTCAAAAAAAAAATAAAAAATCAAATATATGAAACGGTAAATAAGTAGTAAAACTATTTAGCAATAAAGAATTCAATATTTAAAAATAATAGTTAAAAATAATTATATCCCAAACTATTGCACATTCATGTGCGACTTTAGTTGATCCATTCAATCAATAACAAAGCAGGAAAATGGATATAATGACTTTTTTGTTCCTCCCCCCCCCTCTTTTTATACAAAAAGTCATTAAAGATGGACATATTGATTATTTTCAATTTCAATAAATGCCATTACAAAATATAGAGGTCCTTAACAGTGAATACTAAACACTAAAGAATCAACAACAAATGCTCATTAATATATTTTTTTTCATATAAAACTTGCATATTTCATATCTCCGCTATCCATCCTACTCAAAACCAAATTAATAAGAGAACGGATGCAAAGGAAAATGAAAATAGAAAGAAAAAGGTGATAAAAGGTAGGAGTATGTTATAATTAGTTTCAACGAATACAAAGATAACTATAATGAGGTGTTTGTCAAAGAAGACGATGACAAGCCATACGAAGTCCCACTCATAAGGTGAACTAAATTATTTACGAAAATAATTTAATTTAATCACCCTTAAATTATTTACAGAAATAACTTCTTATCATATTTATTTTGGTCCTTGAAACTGTAATTAAATTATTGTCATAAAAAAAATTCGTTTTTAACATGAGTTATTGCCCTAAGTAAATTAATTACAAAAACTAATTAACATTAGTATAATTTAATTTATAATGAGTAAATTAATTATAAAAATTAATTAACATTAATATAATTTAATTTAAAATAATATAGATAATAATAATAATAGCATTCAAATAGGATTTTATTTAGGAAAATAATTTAATTATAGTTTAATGGACCAAAATTTATTTAAGGAAATAACTGCGTATCATATTTATTTTGTTCCTTGAAACTACAATTAAAATATTGTTCTAAAAAAATTGTTTTTAACATGAATTATTGCCCTAGATATATTATTTACGAAAAAATAATTGACATGAAATTAAATGTTGAGTAGTCATAATGAGATTAAATACAAAATTTATTTATATAAAAAATTAATAGTATTTTGATAGACAACATAAACGTTTGAAAAATAATTTAATATAGAAATAATCAAAATGCCAAGTATCAGTTCGAATTAATATAAATAAAAATAGATTAATTTTTCCTTTATTTCACTATTAATTAATGTCCCTGTCCATCAATTGTAACTCTAAAACCTGTTAGTAATTCTATTTAATGTAAATTTTGGTCCATAAAATTGCAATTAAATTATTATCCTAAATAAATCCATTTGTATTCTATTATGATTATTTATATTATTTTAAATTAAATTTGTTCAAGAAATAAATTTAATATTATATTATTAATTTTTTTTACAATTATTTAAAATAATTATAAAGCATATCACAATTTGTCATATTATCCAACTAAAATATGCATTAAATCATAATAAAAAAATAAAATAGAAATTCAATTCATATAAAAATGTGTCAAAATTTAATTGCAAAGTATTACTTTTATGTCATAATTAGCTTCTTACTTGAAAAGATAGATTATTCTAATATTTAGATATTTACCATTAGCGTATCAACATATTAAGAAAGAGATATTATATTACCTTATTATTTTTTATTATAACATTATAATACCATTTAATTCTATTTATATAATAAAATAAAAAGACTGTAATATTCTGATTTTATTTTTTTCTTCTCTCACTTTTTTTCCTTCCAAATCAAAAGGGAGAATTTTGTATACGATTCCCACACTTATTTAATCTAATATACTTTTGTACATAATAGCAATGTGTGTGCATAAATATATTCTAATCTACTTTAGTTTTTTTATTACAAAAATTAAAGCATTAAATCACTTTTTCTAAAGGATATATATTTATTAATCATTTGATTTAATTGATAATCATATGAATAACTTGTTAATGATTATTTTATTAATTGGTTGATATGTGTATATTCTAATTTGTCTTACTGCTATTTTTTTCTAAAATTGAATCATTAACTTGATTTTTTCAAATTAAATATATATACATCTATTTGGTAACTATATTTTTTGTAATAAGTAATTATATTAGTTATGTGATTAATCACGTAAATTATTTATACTACTTATCAAACTTTTTTAAAATAGGAAAATTTGAATGTTCAAATCACATAAATAAATTTTGGTCCATAAAACTGCAATTAAATTATTGTCTTAAATAAAATCTATTTTGAATTCTATTACGATTATCTATACTTTTTCAAACTAAATTAGTTCCAAAAATGAATGATTGTTTTATAATTTTAAATATATGATTACTTTTCAAAATCAACTAATATGACATTTATATATGAAAATAATATAATATTTAATTTATTTCTAGAAGTAATTAAATTTATAACAATATAGAAAATCATAATCAAATTAAAAACATATTTTATTGAGAGCAATATAATTTAATGGCATTTTCATGGACCAAAATAAATGTGATAAGAAGTTATTTCTGTAGAATATTAAAGTTAAACATATCAACTTTCTTGTATCTGTCTTCAATGCCATGGGATCAACACCTGATGTATATTTGGAATGATAAATCTAGAAAAGAAATAATTTGGTAAGAAGGAAAATTCGCTTTCTAAAATTTAATCTTTTTGATTTGGAAGGGAAACAAGCGAGAGAAGAAAAAATAGTTAAAATTAAAAATTAAAGTCATCTTATTTTATTATATAAATAGAATTTAAATGTTGTTATAATGGTATATTAATAAATAATAAGGTGATATAATATCCCTTTCTTAAAATGTTGATGTGCTAATGGTAAATATCTAAATATTTGAATGATCTATCTTTTTCGAGTAAGAAGCTAATTATTATTATGTCATAAAAGTAACACTTCTCCCTTAAATTTTTATTCATACTTTTATACGAATTTAATTTCTATTTTTTTACGTAAATTCTATTTGGTGTATATTTTAGTTGGATTATATGAAAAATTGTGCTATACTTTATAATTATTTATAAATTATAGTTAATTATAGTCCTTAATATGAAAGTTTGTCCTCATTTAATAATCAATTTTTATTCTATTTAATAAATAGATAATAGTATAATAGCTGCCGTTATAATAGTAATAATATTGCATAATAGAATGATTATTATAATCGATATTAATTAACATGTAATCAATTAATATTTAACATAATATCAATTGTTATTTCTTATAATAGTATTACAGTAAGTTATTATTAAATCGTGATAATAAAAAATTATCTTAATTATGAAATCAATATCTATAAAATCATGATCCATAAAAAAATTATCCTAATTATAAAATCAAGACCCATAAAATTATTCTAAGTATAATTATTCTGCATAAGGTAAAGTCTTAAATAGTTTGAACTGAAATTTAAATCTAAAGTGCACAAACTTAGAAAAAAATGGAAATCTAGCAAGATAAAAACAACAACTAATCGAAAATAGTTCCTCTTTAGAATTTTCATAATCCTTTGCTTGAAGTAATCTAGGTGTTCCCAATTTTGAGGCCCTTTTTAAGAATCTTGAGCAGTGCTGAGTCCCCTCCTATAGGACAATATGAAATAGCCCTTTATCATAGGTCCTATGAAACCCATTGTTAACAACATCTTCATTGTGTTGGTTATCTTTATTTTCAATAGACAAATCAGACTCTTCTATAACAATTGGAGTGTTGTTCAGATAAAACATCTTTGAACTGAATTGGTTATTTTCAAAAAGCCACAACCTTTTTAATATTTTATTATTTCTATATATAAACATCATATTAATTGATTTTAGAAATTAATCATATCAAATATTAATTAAGGTACTAATTTAATTGCAATAATTTACGTTTATAACTATTCAAAACAGAAACAATATATTTATAGATTTTGTTGTCAAATCATAGTATAATAAAGGTAAGAAAACATGTAATAGTTACCTTTATTAAAAATTCACTCAAAAAGAATTTTAAAATTCAAAATTTAAATGTCCGTAGCAAACTTTAACTATTTAAAACACATTAATTGGATAAATTTAGTTACCGAAAATAAAATAACAAATATAATCATTACAATAATTATAATTATGGTCTAAAACCGAACCAAATATTTACGAGACACTATATAATGATACATGTTATCCGAACTTCTCTCCAACTGACACGTGCAATCCAAGCCTTGAAAACTACTGTGAATTCGACATGTGTACTCCAAACTTGTGAATAGATTCACAAATTTATTTATAATGATGAAGTGAGTGTGCTTTTATAATTTTTTTCTTTTTTACTTTTGGTAACTATCATAATTAGGCTTTTGGTTCCTCGATAGAATTTTCAAATATCCCAACAAGCTTTGGTCCTTTGGCCAGGCTGTATGGAATAATTTTCAGCTAGAACTTAGTCACATTTAAAGCTCTTCACTCTTCTCCAATGATTTGTTCAATGAGAATCAAACCCAAATTCTCTTTCACAAACTCGGTGTATGTTGTCAACTGAGCCACACCTTGTTAGCATTTTAAAAAAATTCAAAATAATTAAACTCTCTTAGTAAGCTACTTCAAATGGGATGGAGAGTTATATTGGAAGAAGTTTGACGTTTTATGTCATAAACAAAGTTTAAGATAGGGGAGTATAAATTACTCTAAAAATTATATTATTAAGTTGATACAAATGGGGTGGAGTGTAATACTTAATTAAGTTTCAAATTTGTTATCATTTAAATAAATATGAAGGTATTGTAATATAATTTACTCATTTTTTTAATATATATAATACCAAACAAAACTTGATTTAAGGAACAAAAAGTCATAATAATAGGAAAAGAAGTGTTGAAGACACGTAGTGGATTGTTAATCCATCCTTGCTACAGCTATACACCACATACCTTTTTGTTTGTCTAGATTTAATTTCAAATCTTCCTACTCCACATTGTTTTCTACAAAAGGGTACCATTTTTTTTTCGCGATAATTATGTAGTCACAAAAATATCATAGCACGGGACCAAATAACTAATTCGTAAGAGAAAAGGGGGTACGTATAGGCAAAATAGCTTTGCTATCGTTTTCATTGGGGACCTTAATCCTTCCTGCTGTAGACTCAAATGTCCTCACGCTTCTTCTCCCACTAGCTCCCAAATCATTTCATATTCACATAGATTCGATGTGTTCACTTTATGAGATTTAGCAAGTGCTTCGTAAGCTGCCACCAAGGCATCCACCTAGGATTTATTCTCTTGTGTCTAACGCGCACTCATCAACGTTAGGGCGCATTTATCCACGTGCCTATCTCCTGCATCCAAAAGCATCAAAGTAATTAACCTAACCTTAAAAAGCTTCCAATCACTATATATACTACTCCTGCCCTTTCATTCTCAATTAATTAAGCAGAAGAGTTCATATTTTTGGTACATTAATATCCTTCTATTCTAAACCATCCTTTTGCTTCTGATTCTTTTTTTTTCAGTAGAAAGTCAAAATGGTACCTCTGGTTCACACAAATGTGCATGACGAAGGTATTGTTTACTATGATCAAGAATGGTGTGCTTACCAACCCATAACCCTGCTCGAAGGAGATGATGACGACGACGACGACGACGATGGTGACTATGATTATGCTCCTGCAGCTTAAAATGATAAGAGATGTTGGAGACCGTGCGTGGACCTATCACCACTTAAGCTGCCAATGTATTAAAACCCTAACTAGCTTGTTTGTTTAGAGCTAGGTAGAGGAAGAAGAAACATATCTGTAGAAGTTTTCTAGATCGGGTTAGTAATCTAGTTGTTGCCATAGTTTATAGTGTGCCTGAATGCAATATATATAAACTAATTAGATTAGTGAGTCATGTCAGTGAGAAGGAGCTACGTTAGTTGTACACTGAAGTTGTACCATGATAGTTAGTACGTAACTACGTATATGAGAAATGATTAATTACAAATAATTGATAGTCCATGTCTGTTTGACTGATTACGTCTTCATCAAATAGTTAGTACGTACGAGAAATATTTGTAGTGAGGTGATCTATTATCATGATATCATTGATTTAACTATTTCTGGCCTTTTAATTTTTAATTTTCTTATGAAGGGTGGTTGTATAAATTAATAAACTAATTATATAACTCAGTTATATATACTACTTTGAAACATCACATCATTAATAATTTACTCATATATTTTTTCGTGAGTAATGTTAGTTATTAATTGTTGACATGTTATATTTAATAAATTTAAAAATATTTCTAATAAAACCAACAACTGACGATTTTTTCATAACTGATTACCTCAAATATATAACTACCGCATGATGTTGCCATTCATTTTATTTATAAGCTAGTAGAAGACCCCCATAATCTTTACTCACGGAATTATTATTTTGGGTGTCGTAAGCTAGCTTTCTTTTATATATTGTGTGTAAATCTAATAGGATTAATTAGTTTAATAATTCAACAGTAATTAAGTGCTCATGTGTGTAAGTTCAAGTGCTTGTCTTTTTCGATGAGAACCTTTTAATAATATGTTTAATCTTGATGTACTGTATTCCTCAATATATATATATGTATATATATATATATATGTATATATATGTATATATATATATATTGTGTATATATATATATATATGATGTACTGTAAGTATAATTTTTTTATTTTATCATTTAATTTTGTTTATATTAAGTTTTACTATATTAACAAATACATAAGATATCACTTAAGAGTAAAACATTTTACACTAATGTATTGAAATGAATTTCATAATTAATGTTCTCACACACGAAAAAAAAGGTTATCGATAAAGAAAATAAGTTGATCATAGTCAAGTTACAAAATTAACATATGCATTAAGGGCAAAATACTTGATGAAGGATGTTTGCAATTAAGGTCAACTTGTTCTCTTTATTAATGGATGGGGTTGTTTACCCCAAGTAAAAATGGGATTAAACAACTCCATCAAAGATGATTGGTACAATTTTCTATGTTGTACCAACCATCTTTAACTACATAAGGAATTCTACCAATCATCTTTGATGGAGTTCTTTAATCTCATTTTTACTTTGGGTAAGTTAGATATCCCCTTAATGGATACATAAATATGTGTTTATGAGAACATTTATTAAAAGAAATAAGTATTAATTAATGGTTGTATTTTTTTTCTTAAGTTGCAAAATGGTGTAGAAATTTGAATTTAAAATATAAGTTCTTCCCATATATTGTGCCAAATTTAGTGACTTACTGTTATCCCAAAGTTTGTAAAGTTGTTTGAACCTTTCAAAGCTAATTTGCTATTTAGATTTTTTTTTCCTTAAATCAACAATTGATAGTCTAGTTAAGTTCCCATTTCTTCCTAGTGACAAAGGTATTGTCAAGAAACAAGCAATTTGCTTAGTTCTGAAATCTGAATATATACATAGTAGGTGATGTTCTGAAATATGAACTCACCAATTAGGATATTGTTTCGTTTCATGTCTATAGTAATGATCGATAGCAGGTTATTTTCAAGACGAATTTGATTGGAAATTGCCTAAATTTTCTATTTGTGTGGTGCAATTATTACAACCTGCCATTAAATTCTCTTCAAAATAACTGTTTTCCACCTCTATTCACGTTGTCCTACTATATTTTGGTTGATCTTGTAGTCCTCGATGTCTATAATCACGGTCTCTCCATCAAATCAAACTCTTAAATTTGAATGATCACGAACCAAGATCAATCACGAACCCACGAACATAAATGGTCACGAACAAATTAAGCCTAAGACATGTGATCTCACACTGTCTTCAAAGACTTATCTGCATGATGCGTAAGTCTCCCAAGATATAACAGGCTTATCTCGACCATTTCCAAAAATGATTGGGACAACGAAACTAGTAAGCCTTCTTAGAATAACTTAGATAGTCACAGAGGAGAGTAAGGATGTGGGGGAGAAAACTCTATATTAAAACCTTTTAAAATATAGATATTTATAAAGAAAAGATAGAGTTTCTAAAACTACTTAAGACCAAGTCAAAAGACAAGGTTAGACTCAGTCTAAAAGACCAAGTCAACAGGACTAATATAGAGTAAAATATCTATTTTGATAAGTCACTAAATTAATTTAAAATAATTTTCTAAATTTAATTAAATAGAAATTTTAACCTTTTGAAATACTCACTCAAAATATACAACAATCTCCCACATATTTCAAAAGGTTAAAGAAATAGTTTTGCAAAAAGATAAGAAATTCCTGAGTTCTCATGTAGGATGTAACGCGTCGGATCTGGTGTTGCAAGCTATTGAACCAGACCTAAACTAGTAAGACTTAACACACATCGTAGTTGGTGTAGTAAGCTATTGAACCAAAAACACTTAATGTGTGTTAGCAGTCTACCAACCACATTACACCCCCACAATCCTTGTCGTTATAGTTGTTTTGCATTACTAGGCAATGCGCGCGCCCTGTATTCGTGAGTGCTTTAGAGATTTCACTAGGATCCCATATAAGCAATCCCACTTGACACTCATATAGGTGATTTCATCATCAAGTGTATGCTGCAAATCATAGACCACCCATAAGGGATATGAAATCATTAAAAGCTTAGCTGTAAAGCTTTCTCAAACACATAAAGCTTTATTACAAAACTTAACCTCTCATTAATGCAGTGTTTAATACTTTCTCACACCATAGGCGGAGACAACAAAAATCAATTAAAATTGATTTTAGTGCTAGCAGAACTGACAAGTGACTTGTTCTTACCCATATGAACCTTCTTCATGGGATCTCCAATCACAAATGTTGAGTTACCATCACTTATTTGTTTTCAAGTGGCTTAAGTCCCATTCCCCTTGATGTTAATAATATCTTCCCTAGGGGTTTAAATCAGAGGATCAGCCAAATCCATTTTTGACTTTAGATAAACAACAAATTTCAATCTTTTAAGCAATTACTTTACTACATTATTTCTCAATTTATATTTGCAAAGGAATATTTGTTAAGAGCTTTTTCAACCACTAAGCCTCATAATTTGCCATATCTAAAGCAATAAACTTTGACTCCATAATGATTTGTTTGACTGATCTCCAAATAATCTCACCTCAACCAAGTATAGTGACATAACTACTATTGAATTTTGTCTCATTTGGACCAAAGATCCAATTGACATCACTATAATTTCTAATACAGTGGAAAAACCACCATGTTGAATACCATAATTTATGGTATCTCTCAAGCAGCTTATGTTATGCAAAAATTTATAATATAGAGAACAACATTTTTGACACTTTAACCAAGTAAAAAAAATACTTGAAATATTGCTAACAAACCACACAGTCCCCAATATCTTATTGCCTAAAAGGCAGTTGCGTTCAAAAGCTATATTAGTAAACTCAGATCTTAAAAACCCATGGAGGCATTGTCTCATGATAAGCACTAGAAATTACTCTCTCGAGAAGCCAAGAAAGAATACAAATTAAAACTAAAATAATTAAAAACTCTAAATAATTAAATCACCTATTTAAATTAACAAAATACACACCAAAAGTTCACTTATAATTTCAATAGCTTCTCTCACAATATTAAATGCCACAAAAACAAAAACAAAAACAAAATAATATGGAAAACAACTCTACAAAGCATTATACTCAAACCTATATCTAATAAGAATTGCTCCAAAGCAAATGAAAACAAATTATATTCTAATCACTAAGTTAAGTACATTATGACAAACTGTGAGGAAATTTTGGAACCAATATATCTCCTAATCACAAGTCAAAAACTTAAAAAAATAATAATATTGGTCCAAGGATAAGTCTCATCTCATCAAAGGAGACTAGTGTTCTCAGTGTCATACTAATTATTAATTCTCCCCATAAGCTTTTATCTTAACACATATATAAAGCCTTTCAATGCAAGCCACAAATGTCAACCGCCTAATAATATACACAACATTAAAACAAATATTAAAAGGAAAGGCATAACTTGCATTGTTATGTTCCTCACCTCAGTTTGAGGGAACCCAATTACAGAATAAGAGTGGCTAAGAGGAATGCCACCACCGTACGCTTTCCACTACCCATTTTTGCCTTTACTTCTTGCTAATCTTTAATTCTCTACCTATCTTGCGTCAAAAATACTTGACTTGCTAACACCCATCTTTTCAATTTTTTTTTCTTGTAGACTCAAAAACCCCCTCAACTAGAAAGCATCACATAACCCCCCCCTTTTTTAGTGGCCTTAAGAAGTGCAACACACCATTGAGCCCATAGAGCCTAAAACAGCACCAAAACTGCCCCCAGATCATCACAAAATGCTAAGTACTACCATGACTGCAATTGCATAATCATATTATTCTTGTGAAATTAATAAGGGAATGGAGATTTTGTAGAATACAAAAATTGCCGAAGGGACATCGTGAAGAACCAACACCAACAAGTTTTTGCTTTCTACAATTCACATAATAAATCAGGCAATAGAGGAGTATTACTATTTGGGGTTTTGGGTATGGAAGAAAAAAATTTAGGGATTTGGGAGTATAGATTCATCACGATCTGAATTAGGAATTGTCGCGGAAAACGGATAAGTCCTTGAGATTGTAGTCTTTAATATCTATAATCACAATCTATCCATCAAATTGAACCCTTAAATTTGAATAATCACAAATCACGATCAACCACGAACCCACAAACAAAAATGGTCGTGAACAAATTAAGCGTGAGACATGTGATCTCATACTGTCCTCAAGGACTTATCCGTATGATGCGCAAGTCTCTCAAGATATAACAGGCTCATCCTGACCATTCCCAAAAATGGTTGACGCAACAAATCTAGCAAACCTTCTTAGAATAACTCAGATAGTCACAAAAGAGAGTGAGGATGTGAGAGAGAAAACTTTATATTAAAACCTTCTGAAATATAGATATTTATAAAGAAAAGATAGAGTTTCTAAAATTACCTAAGACCAAATCAAAAGATAAGGTTAAATTCAATCTAAAAGACCAAGTCAACAAGACCAATATAGAGTAAAATATCTATTTTGATAAGTCACTAAATTAATTTAAAATAATTTTTTAAATTTAATTAAATGGCAATTTTAATCTTTTGAAATACTCACTCAAAATATACAACAGATCTGATATGGAATTTTTTTGTTCCCTGTTTCCTTCGGCCATCAGCAACATGCTGAGGCTTTTTCGAAGTTATCTTTGAAACTTACAAATTAAGGAATGTAACACAAATACAACATCAAGCTAGGCAGATGAGAGTTTGCAATTAGAGAGGTGTTAGGAATAATGCCAACATGATCAAACCAGTTTCAATAGTATTGGAGATCTAACATTGATTAGTAATATAATTAACATAAAGTATATAAATAGGAGACAATCCTAACTTCGTAAGTTAGCTTTTGAGATTGAGTTAAGTCCAAAAATTTGACAGCATTTGACATGTTCCATATTGATGACCATGTATGCACCCAAAGAAAAAATATTGATGACCACGTATGGGCAACGCAAAAGACATCAGTAGTAACTCCAACTATTGTGTGATGTCAAACAACCAGCAACTCAAATGATCACGTATGGTGCACTGCTTTCGTGTTGTGCTCGGGAATATATAATTTTTGTTACAAGTCATCATAATGTACAAGTTCAAGCTAAATGACGTCATGTAAATTGAAACTAAATTTATTCTTATCTAAGTGATTATCACTTGCCTGTAATAAATTCTTGATCAAATTAAACAAAGCTATAACTCGTGAAATATATAGTTTGATTATTCTCTTCTGTTTCGATAGTTTGCAAATTGTGCCGAGAAAAAAAAAAGGTAAGGGACCTCCCTGTGCCATATATAAATCCAAAAATCTGAATGTGTTTAGAAATTTGTTGAGAAGTAAGAAATTATGTCAGGAATGTAAAAGTTACAATTACTAACTTCTTAGTAAATGTGAAAAACTAGGATATGGAATCAAACACGCTATAAATACTGAGCAACGTACCTTTCAAACACATAACAACAACAAACAAACAACAATAACACAACAATAATAATAATAATAATAATAATAAAAGCCACTAGGAAAAGAACCTTGTTAATTAATTCCAACATGATGCTTTTGGTGCGGATAACAAATGATCAAATCGAACTAATTCCCGTTGTCGCCGCAGTCCATTGGCTACAGAAACGGACCGAAAAGGGAAAGAAAGAAATTAAAAAAAAAATCGCACTAATTCACCTACTGAACGATAGAGATTCCATGCTAATTAACTAATATAGGCATAGAGATAGAGCTAAGTGCAATATTAAAAGCCAAACCACTAGTATTAAATCATCCCCCTGCTGCCCCTAATCTTACACTTTGAATGACCCAACATTGCATTGAAGGATTCGCTATGCTATTGTTACCCCAGGTAACACCAATATGTTGACATTCCTGGCTGGTATCTCCAACGAGTTTGCTGAGTTGTGTCAATTGGATTCCTACGTGGCCGGACAATATAGCACCACACATCCTGGGACTGAGTCATGCTCACACCCCAAGCATAAATCCACACACTTCCCTCGTGGCTTGCTTGTGCCAAAACGAGGTCCACACTTACCCTTTCCTTTATATAAACATCGAGTCTCTTCCCTACTCAAACTCAACTTACACCACTAGTCTCTTATAACTTTCATTTCTTCTCTGCTAGTTCCAATTCAGCACTCTAGATTTTGCTCTCGCTGTTGCTCTACTACCTAGTCTAAAAAAATGTCTTTCATTTCCAAGGTCATTGCCCCGTGGTGCAAGAAACATGGGAATGATGATGGTGTCGATGAGTATGATCATGCTCCTGCAACTTGCATTGAAAGAAATGTTTGCAATGGGCATGGAGAATTTGTAAGTTTTGTCCCAGTTGCATCCATGGAAGGCGACGACGATGACGACGACGACGATGGTGGATATGACTATGCTCCAGCAGCATAAACTATATGTTTGGTTACTATAGTACTACCCAACTTGTTAGTGACTTACAATGCTGCTTCAATCTTTAATTATTAGTTTGGTACCAATTGAAAGCGATTAAGTTACAAAATTATGTATTAGGTGACTTTATGGTGATGTAGGTATGCACTATCAATTGTCTAGCAACTAGGTTTGCTATGCAGAATGAGATATCGATTAAATATGCATGTTTGCTGATGAGAAATGTAGTTGATTAATTTATCTCATCCACCATAACTTGCATCACCATATTGGGACTAGTGACGTTACTGATTGTCTTATGTAACAATCAAGATGTCACAAATTAGTTTAGTTTCCTTTCGTTCATAAGTTTCTCAACCATTAATTTATTTTTCATTATGCATGATCGATGTTGCTTTTAAAGGAACTTCTACATTTATTTCTTTCCTTGTTTTCTTAATTATTTTTCCTTTCCTTTTCCTTTAGCTGCTCTTTTGAGTGACCACTGACCAGTCGCTGACTTTTTATTTATTCGATATAATTGTGTATTTGTGTTTGAATCCAAAGATTCCAGTGACAGGTTATACCCAATTCCATAGTAAATACTCGTTAACGTTTGTCATTTGAGCGGGCTTTAAAATGAAAAAGAATTTTTTTGGTAATTAAAGTGAAAAAGATATTCGTTTGTCTTGAAAAAGTGACATACAAATATGAGTTTAATTTTTATATATTGTCATTATGTTTTGACTTAGTCAACTAATAACAAATTATAATGACTGACTTTAAAATAATTACTCTCCGTAATCATTTTTATAAGACTCAATAACCTAATTTTAAGAATTAAAAAAATTAATTAACTTAATTAATAACATGAAATTTGTCGTAGCTAATTAGTTGACTTTATAAAAGTCTTTATATTCACACAAATCATTTATAATTGAATAGTAAAAACATTTACATTGTCACATTATATTCTGATTAAATTCTATAAATATAAGGGTGTCTAATTAACCCCAAGTAAAAATAGAGTGAAATAATCTTATCCTAAGTGGCCAATGTAATTAAGACAAGTTTATTAAAAGTTGGACCCATTTTTTTACTTGACCTATTTTTACCAATTATGTATCAACCCTGTTATTTTTGAAATATTTTCCATCCTCCCGTTGTCTTTTTGTAATCTTTATTTTCTCTCTCTTGCATCTAGACCAATATCATTGTCTCCGTTATTAGAGAAATTATTAGGTAGTTCTAGACTACCATGATTCTTATTAATCTGTATATAACATATAATCAAGTGTTGTTAATTCTTTTTCGTGAATTGTAAAAGTTGAATATATGTTATAAACACATTGATTGGAACTATAGACACTTGGTAGTCTTAGACTATCTAATAATTTCTTCTGTTGCTGGAGCTTTGAATTTCATTATCGTTTCGATGGACAATGACTAGGTAAATGATTTCATGGAAATAATCTTAGCTTTCGAACGTAACTTGTCTGTTAGGCCATTACCCCCAGTACCTGTGTACGCGTTATTCTCTTTTTTTTTTCTAATGTTCTTCTTATTCATTGAAGTAAGCAATACTCTTATTTCAAATCATCAACTAGACATGGAGAATGAAACCTTGTGGACTTTGTTCCTCCATGTCCGTCCCATTAACCTCCATATTGCCACCAGTGACCATCCTGTGTTGATATCACCTCGTGGCTGGTGACCATCTTGTGTTGGTACCACCTTGTCGTTCACACTTTTTAGTCTGTCCACTGTGCTAATCGCTTCATTAATGCCCAACATGATCGCACCATCGCTGCAAGTAGGCTATCTTGGAGCCCCAAAGCCTAGGACTCACCATGTCTCTGCTGCTGCACCCCCTTCATTTGAGTCTCAACTTTATGAATTTTAGCTATTACACCCCTTCATCTATGTCTTTGCCTTTTATTTTTGTTTACTTACGAAGTTGGATTCCGTCAAGAGATACAAAATAAAAGAGATCATATTGTATATCTTAAATCTCTCCCCCTCCTCTTTTCTTTTGTTCCTTTTGAAATTGTGAAATAGGAGTATGAATGGTACATTGGTAAGGGAATGATTTCTGCGTCCCTATATTCCATGGCAATTTGTCAATGATGAATCCTATATTTGGTACATAACCATGCTAGGAAAGCACACATTTGAATTCAACTCTAGGCCTTGATTCTGCACTGCATAGACCTGAATCGCCATTCTTTCATGAGGAGGTGGGAAATTGGGAATGGTGGTTCCTGACAACTATGAATAAATTAAATTTTGTTTTATCACCATCTTTATCTTCATTTTGGTGTACAATCATGATCCATTCAATGCACCAAGCATAATAGTAATTTGAAATGAAATAAAATGTCATTTTGTTCCTTACATAACCAAACACTAGAGCAGAAATTATCATTCCATTCCAGCCACGTTCCCATTTCCAATCCCATTTTGATTCCTAAGAAATCTATTCTCCACACCAAATGTGTTCTAATTGTGATTCTCATTCCAATATAAGCATTTCTCTGGGATACCCAGGATTTCAATTGATAAGACATATCATGTCCCTACCCATAGGAGAATTTTAAGGGACTTTCCTGTAATACATGGTGAAGAATGTTTAATTCTGATGCTCAAACCATTTTTCTCTTTCCCATCTCCCCTGCCAGGAGGGATGATTTTATTTTATTTACCCAGTTATTTGTCTTTTGACATTGAATGATGCCTCTTTGTTAGCAGAACACTTAACACGATATTTGTTTGTTATTTTCTTTGATTATATATCTCTCTCTCTCACTCATCTATTTCCCTTTTCCTATTTCAAATTTAGGCTTAAATATGTTTTTAATTCTTTAAATTTGAAGTAAGTTTGTTTTTGGTCCTCTAACTTTAAAATTAATCTTTTTAGTTTTTGTAATTTAAAAAAAGCATATTTTAGCCTTTTGCCTAAATGTCTTTTACCCAAACATTGTCAAAATGAATATTTTGAAAGAAAAAACCACATGTGGTAGGGTATTTGATAATAAAAATACAAAATCAATGTGAGTTGTCACGTAAGCGATTTAATTCATTAGTCACATAAGTAAAGTCAATTTGGATAAAAAGACTAAAACATGTTTTTTTTTTCAAATTACAGGAACTAAAAAAATTAATTTTAAATTTAGGGAATCAAAAACAAATTTGCCTCAAATTCGAAGGACTAAAAACATATTTAAACCTTAATTGATAATCAGATTTGCCTTGTGTTCAAAGGACATGGAACTATTGTTGAAGTTGTTTTAAAGGATAATAGAAATAGTACATGATTGTTTCACTTATTTGACAAAACAGGTACAATTTAGAAAAAGAAATACAAAATTATTTTTTCCCATGTGATTTTTTTTTTTGGTTTATTTATGAAGTTGGATTCCGTTAAGAGATACAAATAAAAGAAATCATATTCTATATCTTAAGTTTTTAGTTAAAAATTGAGTCAAAAATTTTCATAGAGGTATGTAAAGTGTATAATAACACAGGAACCTTGATTTGGTATATCAAAACCTTGAATTTGTAGCTTGATTATGAAATCAGGTGGAGATTTTTCACTTTCTTTAGACTTTGCCTTTCTAATCAATCATGTTGAACCATTAGCAATATTTTGCTATATTTCATGTAGATTTTACAGTAAGTTTTGGTTTGCAGGCAACTTTTTTGTGAATAACAAGTTTCTTACATATTTCAAAATTTGCAGGAAACTTTTCTATAAAAAAAATCTATAGGGAAATCTGCTAGAAATTTTTTACAGATTTTATATTAGTAGGTAACTTTCTTATGCATTCAGGTAATTTTTCTGTGAATTTGTAGGTAAATTTTCTATAGATTTCAATTCTGCAGAAAATTCCACAGGTAAATTTCCTATGAATTTTAAAAAATAATATATCAAATAAATTTTAAAATACTTTTTAAATTTTCCAATATATTTATATAAATTTATTGTTTATTTACTCTAGAAAATTTTAATATTAATATTCCTTTTTTAATAATAATATCTTTACTTAATTATGGAATATTACTAAAATTATAAACTATATTATTATTATATGTAATATATACAAACTTGCAGCAATAATAAATTTAACCGTACAGGTTAAATAAATCATTACAGATGTTACATTAAAATTCTGTTTGAATAAAATTTTTCATAAATATTTATAGGAAAAAAATAAGAAAAAAAATATAATAAGCTTTTCCCATAAGCAAAAAATACTTTAGACATAATTTAAAATAAGATTTTAAAGAAGTTAAAATGAAAGAACTTCTACAAATTAATTTATGTATAAACTAATTTTAACTTATGGAAGAAACTTATTTTATTTTTTTAATTTTTTATATATAAATACTTATGGAGAAGTTAATTCAAATAGAACCTAAAGGTGTATTTGAATTTTTGTTCTCTTTTGTCGAGCTTGTGCTTTCTTTGAGAGTAAGATTTTTGTTCAACGTGCATCGAAATATTGAAAATACCTTTTCCAAACACGTTATAAATCATTATGATTTGTTCACTTTGTTTTTTATTAGCTCTTCCATTCACCCTAATAAACAATGTGCTGATAAGGCTACTTTGTCTTTGATTCTCCAATCTCCACCAACTAGCATAATCTCTTTGCTTTCTGTAATGCCCAGTAGTGTGGATTTTCTTAGAGCATGATTTGTTAGTTTATATTTTCCTTCTTTTTTTTAATTTTTATTGTCGTCCAATTATAAAAATAAATAAATGTTGAGAAATTTATTTACTTTTTTTCTTTCTCTTTTTTCATCTAACCAAACAACACTCCTTTGTTATTTTGTTTTTAATCTATTTGTATCCTTTTTATTTGAATATTTTTTATATCTTTTTTGGTAGATGAAACTTTTTTATTTCAATCCTTTATCCAAAGAAGATTTATTTCTAAGAATGTATTTTGGGGAATTAATTTCTCTAAAACAAAGTATAGTTATAAATGTTAATAAAATAATTAATGATTAAAATTAGGATAAAATATATCTATATGTATAATAAATTATAAATTATTAAAATTTTAATTGTTAGTTTCTAAATCACCTGCCATCAATTTACTTTATTTTCTAAAGTAAACTTCTCTTCTTTAGAAGAGTGAAATGAAGTAGAAGTACAGTTGTTAATCAAATGAGATATGATACAATTTTGCCGCAGCCACGGACATATAAATATAGTAACATGGGTGTATGATGTCATTTTTATTTTTTTTTGAATTTGGGTATTTTTTTAGTTGAGAGTTATGAACACTCAAATTTATCCAGATAATTCAGATAATATTAGATAAAAATTAATTAAATAATAAAAGGGGGGTTTTTAATAAATTCTTCCTTTTGTGTTTATTGGGCTAGGTGTGTTTTTAAACCCACAGAAAGAAAAGACCCAAAATCTGAAATAAATAAATAAACAAAAAATAAATGAAAAGCATGCTGTTTTTAATTTGAAAATAAAAGAGAGAAAATGGAAGAAGAATCGAGAGGAGAAACGGTTACAAAGCTTGTTTTGGTGATGGGTCCATAAATAAAGAAAAGAAAAATGAAGGGTTGGAGAAACACTATTAGGAATTGTATTGGATTTTAGTTTATAAATAAGGCTATAGGACTACACAGTAGGGGAGGAGGAAAGACGGTGAGACTAAATTAAAAAAAAAAAGAGGTAGAAAGAGGGATATGAAAAACAGAGGGAGAAGCCAGGTGGAGGGAAGAAGAAAAGGAAAACACAGATCATAGAGGTAAATCAGTCTCTGTTATGCTCAGTTCTCAACTGCAGTTGGAGATCTCTCTGTTCGTTCTAATGTTTGCTCCATTGATATAAACTGTTTTCAATTCACTCTCAGGATTACAAACATCATACCATTCACACACCAATGCACTGATTCATAATTACAAATAGAGACGTAATATATCGATTCGTTCTCAAAAATCACCATAATAATATAGATTTCAGCACATACATCGGTTTTTTTTTTTTTATATATCACACAAATCCGCACACTGTATTCATTTTTCATTGAATCCAAAATCCATATCAATATTCATATGTTCATAAAAACAAAAAAATATATAATAAAAGCCAGTTGTTGAGGACTGCATCTGAAAACCGATTCGAATCCGTCGATCCCTTTGTTCCCTTGTTTCTCGCGTCTGCAGCTTACCCAAGACGCTTCCGTCGTGACATGAAGTGGCGCTAGTAGGTCCGCATCATCCCCGGAGGCCCTCTGGATTCATGAATCCAAACTACCGCGCTGCCGCTGGAAAGTGACACATCTACCACCGCGAACCTGCGACTCGAAGTCACCGCGTCGTCAATCGCTGAGACGACGTCGCGCAGGAGAGTCGCCGTCGATTTGCGCCATCTCCGTCTCCTCCCTTATCTATCACCACAACTGGCAAGGATTCGGTCAAGCTATCTTCGCCACCGCGATACTGTCCACGCCGACCACCATGACTACACGAGTCTCCCTCACACCGGCTCTGTCTACTTTGTTTTCCGTCACCGCCCCTCCTTTTTTGCAGCAGCGCGCATGGTCACTCCCCTGGGACTTTGGAACTTTGTTTCTCGGGAGAAAGGGCTGTATGCCCACCGTATTACCTGAACTTGCAATGAACTAAATGGGCTTAGGCCCAATGCCAAATACAGAATTTCTTTGCTTTGAAAGAAAGTTTGGGCCCTTCCGTTTGGCATTTTTCTTTTAGTTATAATATGTTGGGTTCATAAATATGTCTTAGATTGATCTGTAAACATTTTCTTCCATTCTTTTCCTTATTAAGCTTTCGTTAAAATTTTCTTTTAGTTAAAACGCTTAGGCAAAATAATATTGATATAATATATTTATATATAACTAACGTAATAATTAGAATCCGCAGTTACGTTTTTATAATGTTTTAGTTTCTTTTTATAATAATAATTATAATTAGCTTTCTTTGGTAATAAATGAATAAATAAATAAATGCAGTAAAATAAATAAATAAACTGAATAATGGCCATTTTGGATGCACTTCCTATTTGGACATTATTAAGGTTTTAAAATAATTAGTGGTAACTATTTTAGATGTACTTCTTATTTGGTTACCATTAATTCTTTTAAAAAAAAATAAATAATAAATAATATATTAAGCTTTTTAACAAAAAAGATTTAGTGATAGTCATTTTGGATGCACTTTCTATTTGACTATTATGAAAATCTTAAAAGATGTATTGATAACCATTTTGGATGTACTTCCTGTTTAGTTATTGAGTAAGCCTTTTAAAATATATATATATAAATAAAATATCAACCAACAAAGCATTTTTCTATTGAAGAACTATGTGAGTTTGATTTCCTCATTGCACCGGAGGATACGTAGGAGCAGGAATTCACTCCTGTCGATCTCAAAAACAATAAAAATAAAATAGTAATGATAATTTTTTTTAAATCTAAAATAAAAATATAAAAAAATAGGATTAATAATTTTATAAGTAAGAGGATAAGACAATTAATATTTTCACACATCAAGTTAAAAGGTAATCGTTTTTATAACGGACGTCATAAGGTGCTAACACCTTTTCTATACATAATCGACTCCCGAATCCAATTTGTGGTTCAAGACTATTTTTTAGGGTTTTTCTATGTTTTTCCTTAATAAACAATGGTGGCGATTCCTCTGTTTTTAATATCTTTTTCGCCATCTTGTCGTGACCTTGGTTGCGACGAGTTAGAAACTGATTTTTCAGAATATTAAAATTTATTTGAGGGATTGATTTCTCTTAATATATATTCTTTTATACACACAAACTTAAGAATCAAATCCTTAATCATATGTTTAAGAGGTATGGTTATTTTTCAACCATTCCATATGATCTTTTGGTTTAATCATTTGATTCTACAACGAAATAATGTTGAGAAAGTTAAAAAAACAACTGTCACCAATGTTATGAAAGACCTGGAATAGTAACGTGGCTTATTTTTCTAGTGGAAAATAGAAAACATAGAAGCGTTGAAATTGGAATGTCTACAGTTGCAGGTAGGATCCTCGCAACCTCCCCGTGGTTGCGAAACCAATACGGCAAGCACGACATCGTGCTTAATTTGGCAAATATGGAGGCCTTGTTTGGTAAGAGTCAAAAAAGAAAAAAAAGATTGGGACGATGTCACACCAGTTCATTAATGTGAAGAAAATTATTTAGATCTAAACATGAAAGTATTTATTACCACTCGTATTTTTTTTTTGGTACATAAAAAAAAATACGACTCGTATTTAATATAACTTTTGAATATTTTCTTAAATTATTAATTATCTTAATAAAGAAAAAATGTTTTAAATAGACATTATTTAAATAGACATGACGATAAACATTTGTGAGTCACAATAAATATTCTTTCTAAAATTTTCCGAGTCCCGCCATTTTCTTTTATTTTCTTTATTTTGAACCTAAGAAAATAAATTTTTGGGTTAAATATGTTTTCATCTTTATAAAATGAGTAAATTTTAGTTTTAATCTATAAAATATTTTTATTTCTCTAAAATTTTAAATAATTATTTTTTGTCTATATAAAACAAGCGAATTTTGATTTTAGTTTTTGTAAAATTTCATTCTTTAGTTTTCGTCCCGCTTGTTTTGGATTTGGCCCAGGTCAAGCTCAATAAAGTCCAACCCCAACCCCTTAGGCCCATTCTTTGATCTAAACAGTACATAAAGGTTAGAACAACTCTTAACAATATCAATGGTAGCCCCTATTGGTTGGAGAGTAATTCAAATACAACTACTATCCCACCAAAAGATAAAGACTTTGTCATAAAGAAGATCACATTACCTCAGCCTACCTTACAAATAGAAGTCTATAAAAACCAACAAAGTTTCACACTCCAAGTACGCCTAATCTCTCCTAGCCACCTTTCTTTAGTTTCATACTGACTTGAATATCAAAATCTTTATAGGTGACCTTTGCTCACCTTTTAGACTAGGAGCCAAGGCATTGCAACATCCAAGTCAGATCTAGTTGACTAAGGGATCAATTTAGAGGCTTGTGAGAGGCACATAAAATCTTCCCTTGGGCTAGGTTAGAACACCTCTAAAATTTGAAATCATTATTTTTAATTCTTGATATTTATTTTACGGCAAATAAATAATATTTATTTTAGGGCTCAAAAAAAATTAGGAGTCATATATTAACATGACACTACATATGTATTATTGGGTGTCACTTAAGATGATCAATAGGGATGTCAAAATAAATTGAACCCAGTGAGTCAACCAATTTAACCCACCAAAACGAGTTGAGTTGTGTTATGTGATTTAACCCTTCAATCCATATAATCCGCTAACCCGACAGGTTAAGGAACATGTTGGGTTGGGTTGACTCGCTGGGATGAGATTTTTTATTGCTAAATATTTTAATAGATTGTTTGGTTAAATATTGTTTTATTGGACACAATGTTTTGTGAACTATTATAGATTTCATGTTATTTTGTTGCTTTACACTACATTTATGTTACTCATGATGATAACTTCTAGAAAGCATCTGTGCCATGACAATATGTTTATTTTTGGATAATTTATATTTTTTATTTATTTGGTGACTCAATTTATGAGTTACCCTCCCCTCTCTCTCTCTCTCTCTCTCTCTCTATATATATATATATATATATATTGGAAGGTTAACTTAACCCAACCCGCAACCCACCAAGATTAGGTTGGGTTGGGATTTTCAACTCAATCTCAAAATGGACCTAACTTAACCCAACATGCTTTTTGACATGTTGAAAACGAGTTAAGTTGAGTTGGCCCATGTTGACATTTCTAAAGGTTACGTGATATTTTGTTAGACACACAAATAGTTAATTGATGTCATATATATATATATATATTATTTTATTTTATTTTATTTTTATTTTGTCTGGACCACAGGTATCCTCCACAGGAGACAATCTTGTTAGAGACAAGTAAGACGGTAGTAGGGATGAAAAGTATTGGTTTTGGATATTAGAATAATGAAAATCAAATAAAAACTTTCATGAGACCAAAACCATACTTTAGTCATTTTTCAAAAACAAAAAAACATATTTTATCCTAAATTTTTTAAACCCTTTTTCTTATTTTTAAGTTTATTTTTCCTTTGATCTAAAAAAAGTATATTTTTTATTTTTTAAAATCTATATTTTTATTTTTATAATAAACTAAGAACAACTTTATTTCGTATGTCATTGTTGATTTCTTTCTTAAATTTAATCCAATTTTTAGATAACAAAACTTATTTGTAAAAGTAACTCTAGCATTTTTTTTCAATAATTATTTTTATATACTTAAATTTTTACAACTCATTTTTTTTGCTCTATCATATTACTTATTATATTTATTATTTTCTTTCTTTTTTCTTATTTTTCTCTTCACTCCACCTGTATACATCTCAAAGGTATCTTACTACCTTTTTTTTTCACTCTCATGTTATGTCTTGAATAAGAATCATACCTTAAAGAAGTTCTAAATAATAAAAGTAAAAGTTTTTTTGAAAAGAATTAAAAAACTCTTCCATTTAAGAGTTTGTGTGATAAGTCATTTTTGTAGCTTGTAAACTAATTTGATTAACTTATAAAGTTGATTTGACCAAAAGCTTGTTTGGTATACGGGTTTATTTTAGTAGCTTCTATTTATTTTTATAATCTATTTTAACTAGCTTATGAGTGTGTTTGGTAAGGTACTTTAGTACCTTATAAGCTACTTTGAATAGCTTCTAAGCTAATTTGACCAAAATAAGTTTATTTAGTACATGAGCTTATTTTAGTGTCTTCTAACTTATTTTTATAAACTACTTCAATTAGCTCACAAAAAAAGTTAGCTTATAAGCTATTAGCTTTTTCCTATTTTTCCATTTTATCCTCACTAATTTATTTGAAATCCCTTCTTACCCCTTTTTTTTTTTATCAATTTAGAAAGCTTTTTTTTTCTGACTAATTTATTTGAAATCCCTTTTACCTTTTTTATTTTTCAGTTTAGAAACCCTTTTTGCCTATTTTGTCACTCCCACACCCACACGACACCTACGACCAACTCGTCAATTGTTGTTGCACTACCCTTAACACACATTTTCACTCGCATCACACAATTTAAGGTTAAAAGTCCTTTGAATCATATCAATTTTGAAATCATCTGTTAAACAATTTTGTGCTTTTTTGAAATTATATGACCTAATTCGATATCTTGTACTATCAACACCCAATGATATGATACCCCTTTATTATTGAGACAATTACAAAGAAAATAATTCTATTTTTGCTTTAAAATATTTTATTAAAAGTTTATTTAAATATTAAAAAAATTGATTTTAAACAATATAAGCTTATTTAATTAAATTATATTTTTTTGTAAAAAAGAAGGAAACACACCATTAGAAAGCAAAAAATAAAACAACTACAACTGTCCATTACTTTCAAAACTAATAGATTGTCACACTTGAAGATGATTAAGCAAAATCATCAAATATTTACCATTTTTTATAATACAAAATTAAAGAATTATTGTCATGTGTGTGTGCGTATAAAATTTGATAACAAAATATGTCATTTTACATCTATCAGCTAGTTTTTTAGGCAATCTTATCAAACACTTTCAATTCAATCAGCTAGCTTTTAAGCTTTCAACTAACTTATTAGTCACTAGTTTTTGTTTTTGTTTTTTTTGGGTTTAATTACTTTTTTAGTCTATATAGTTGCGCAAACATTACCTTTTGGTCCCTATAGTTAAAAATAATACGTTTTATTTCTTATACATGCACTTTTGATATCGGTTTGGTCCTTGCCATTTTAAACCACCACAAATTGAATAAAAAATGCTAGAAAATGTCAATTTGTGGTGGTTTTACAACGCCAATTTTTATTTTATAATGATTTTATTTTACAGAGTTAAGACATACTTAACGGCAGAGACCAAACCGAGATCGAAAATGCATATATAGGGATTAAAATGAATTATTTTTAACTATAGGGACCAAAAAATAAAATTTGTACAACCATAAGAATTAAAAAGGTAATTAAACTTTTTTTTCTTTTTTTCTTTTTATCTTTACTAATTTATTTAAAATCTCTTTTTATCTTCTTTTTTAATTTTATTTTTCATTTATTAGCTAATTGATTAACTAATTTTATTACACACATTCAATTCAATTAATTAGCTTATAAACTTCAAGCTTTTTAACTTTATAAGTTTTCCCTAACTATAAGCTTTTAGCTTAGTTATAAACTAGTTTTACCGCCCCGTCATGAAGTGATATGTCTTGGCAAACAAAACATAATCAGTTTTTCACTTTGTGCGTGTGTACTGTGTAGATATCGGGGTGTCTTTATTTTTGGTCTTCAATCGTACCATACAAATTCTGAATCTGAAGGAAGAAATAAGTGTGGCTGAGTGGCTGCAGTTAATACTTGTCCTCTTCCCTCAGACACCCCTTTCGTTCATTTTCTTTTGTCCCCTTTTCCAGATCTACATCGTCGTCCCCCTTCCCCTTTGTGTGGGTGATCCATTCCATTCCATTCCATTCCCGATTCTCTCCCATTCCGAGAATGTCGTGGACTCGATTGGATTCGTGGAAGCAGCAGTACTACACGACGAGCGGCGTGGTGGTCGGGTACGCCGTGTGCTCGAGCCTGCTGGCCATCATCAACAAGTACGCCATCACCAAATTCAACTACCCGGGCCTCCTGACCGCGCTCCAGTACCTCACCTCCGCCCTCGGCGTCTACCTCCTCGGCAAGCTAGGGTTCCTCCACCACGACCCCTTCACCCTCCACACCGCCAAGCGGTTCCTCCCCGCCGCCTTCGTCTTCTACCTCGCCATCTTCACCAACACCAACCTCCTCCGCCACGCCAACGTCGACACCTTCATCGTCTTCCGGTCCCTCACCCCCCTCCTCGTCGCCCTCGCCGACACCGCCTTCCGCGCCCAGCCCTGCCCCTCCAACCTCACCTTCCTCTCCCTCCTCGTCATCCTCGCCGGCGCCGTCGGCTACGTCGCCACCGACTCCGCCTTCACCCTCACCGCCTACTCCTGGGCCTTCGCCTACCTCGTCACCATCACCACCGAGATGGTCTACATCAAACACATGGTCATGAATCTCGGATTGAACACCTGGGGTTTTGTCTTTTACAATAATCTCTTGTCCCTCATGATGGCTCCGTTCTTCTCCTTCCTCACCGGAGAGAATGTCGAGATTCTAGCTGCCGTTAGATCCGGTTCCTTCGACTCCGCTGCGTTCTCCGCCGTCGCATTGTCTTGCTTGTTCGGCTTGCTCATTAGTTTCTTCGGGTTTGCTGCCAGAAGGGCGGTTTCCGCGACGGCGTTTACCGTCACCGGTGTGGTCAATAAGTTCCTGACGGTGGCAATTAACGTCATGATTTGGGACAAGCATGCTAGCCCTGTTGGGTTGGTTTGTTTGCTTTTTACCATTGTTGGGGGGATTCTTTATCAGCAGTCTGTGACTGGGCCTGGGAGTGCTCCGGCCCAGCCCAAGCAGTTGGATATTGAGAGTAACAGTGCTGGTCATGATGATGATGATGATTTGGTAGGGGAGAGTGAAGGGATGGGTAAGGTTACTTCTAGATGAGTATTTTGTACTGATTATTTGTAGTTCAGTATTTATTTCATGTTTAAGCCGTAATGCCTGTATAATTGTTGTCTTATCTCAACAATATTAGGAAAATTTTTATGTAATGTGAGGAATTGTTTTCAGAAGGATATGGAATTTCAATTTTGCTTGCATCCTTTCTTGTTTTGGATTTTCAATATATGGCTGTTTGCTCTCTAGTCTTTGGTTTCCATGGTCCCAGACTTCGTCACCACAACAATTTTATCTTCCTTATCTAGGGTTGTGCACCATAAAAATCTGATATAAACATGTGTTTGCCTGTATTTGGACCATGTGTCCTGTTAATTACTGGCCTTAAATTGTCCGACAAACATGATAGTTCGTGATATTGTAATTTCTTTCTGATTTCGGGTTAGCCATTTAGCATTATTTTGCCTTTTCGACGATTATGATTTAATATACTTTAACTGTGGTTTCAATTTATAATTATGCTGCTTGCAAGTTTCTATTATGTGATTCAACACAACTTGCTGCTAAGCTGCAATCCCAGAACTTAAGAGGAAAGCAGGTGGTCTTCCTTTTTTTCTTTACTGTTAAAGCAAAACACAAAGAAATGTAGTCCCGAAGCCCAGCCAGGCAAATCTAGGGGAATCTATCTGAATGGTTATGCCAGATGGTTTAGGGAACTATGTAATGACATATTCACATATGTAGTTTAAATTTTTGCTGTCTTTTGTTCTACCCTGCAGCCAATGCGAATGGTTTCTATTGCTGCTCCTGACTTTACCATTGTAGTTGCTCCCTGCATCTTAAATTCTTCTTAGAATAATGTTTTGATCAATTACTTGCTAACTCAGTTGAAAGTATGTTTGCTATTCATTTCCCATATCACGTACAACAAAGCCTTTTTGGCGAGTGCTTTTTAATCAAGCATCTCTTTCTAGTCATTGGGCAAATCCCCATGGACTTTGAGACACTGGTTGTGTTTGATTTGAATTTCCATTTGCTCAAGTTGAATGTCAATGACTCGTGAGAGTGGGATTGACGTTCAATGTGCCTAAAACAAACATTTCTGTTTTCAAGTAATTAAGTCCACGGAAAGCATGCTTGAGTTGGCATCTCCTCGTGAACTGTGAAATTACAATCTTAATTTCTTCTTAAATCAGTACAGTCCACTAGTTATGTAGTACAAACTGGTATCAATCTTGAACTGAAAGCATTTTCAATGTAGTTGAGTACGACAAAGCTGTTTTTAATATTGATCACCAGCTAATAGAGTTACTTAAGAAATACTAATTCTCAGTGAAATCTTTACCCCTGTATTTGGTGAAGAAGAAATAGGATAGAAAGAAAAGAAATAAATGAGAAATAAAAAGGTATGAGATTTATTAGTTATTTTTATTCTATTTTTTACTTGTTTCCATTTACTGATTTACTTTTTCTCTACTATTTTTAGACCAAACACTTTTATTGTCATTCACCTTCTCTATTTTTATCTACTGTATTTCTTACTCTCTCTTTTTATCCTACCGAACGGACTATACAAGAAAATTTCTGCTGTATGCCTGACATGATGCAGTTATTGCTAACTGCAAGTTATGGACGGTACGAAGAATGTAGAAAAGGATGTGGAAGGAAGGCAGAAACCATATACTGTCATTTGTTACTGGATACCCAGAGAAAATAAGGCGCTAGCTCTTTGTATCTTTACCCGATATGAAAAGTGCAAATAAACAGAACACTTTCCTCTCAATTTCCGGATGAGACAAAACTTACATATAGTTTTACATGTGCTGTTTGTACTGTTATTTAATTAAAATTGAAGTTTTATTTTAGTAATCTGTGAAATAAAAGGTTGCATTAAAAGATTATATAGATTATTAAGGTGAAATTCTAATTTTGATTGAAAAATAGTACAAACAATACTTATAGAACTGTATGTAAATTGTTTTTCTAAATGCGTATGCTGGCTATCTGTCAAGAGTATAACCAGGTTATAATTGAGTTTGAGGATATTCTGATTATAAAAGATTATAACAACCAATTATACATATAATTGATTATTGAAATAATTTAATTTTCGAAGTTGTTCTAAACACATCCTTAATCTCTAGTTGCATATCTCCATAAATTGGTAGACCAATTGTATAGGGAATAGAAGTTTAAAGCAGTTCTCTAGGACTTCAAGCTAAAGTCTAAACAGTGGGTTTTTGCTGGCATCAAATTGCCTCTCAGGAAAGTATTTTTTAATATCTTCCGTAAGTAAAATGGCATTATCTAATTCAACTACTTAGACTAAATTGTTTGAACATGACTTTACATATTTATTATTAAATAATTCTGTGTTCGAATTTTCTTAATTACCTAAAGAGAAAACTATCAAAAGCTTTTTAAGTTATTAAAAATATTGAATTCTTTATTTAATACTTAAATATTTAGGAGGATTGATTAAGGAAAACGTAGATTATCCATCTATCACTATGCCTTTCTCTATTTAGACATTCGTGGATTAAATGTGTGATTTCCTTCTTGATTTTTCTTTTTATTTAAGGAGAGATTATTCAGGTCTATGTTCAAATTGGTGAACAAATCCTTCTATCTAGGACTTAGCCTACACAATTTGTTGCATTGTGTAAGCCACATTGGAAAGGAACTTCAATCATGGACCTAGAGAGAGCGTTTTCCAACCGGTGGAGTGCCTACTGCTTACAGGAGATAAATGGCAAATGGAGGGAACGAGAGGAGTTCAACATCACTGCATCTGCTTGTCTCTGGCTCTCTCCCTCTATGCAAAATAGGGTTGGAACATGGCTGTAATAAGCTTTTCCTCTGGAAGGCATGTGACACCGAAAACATGTTGTCTCAGTCCTTGAATGCGTGACCATCTTTGTGTTAGTACAGTACCTATATAGTGAGGCATGCCACTAATTGAGCACAGGCATGTATGCAACTCCAAAAAATCTCGACGTAAAAACTGAGATTAAAATATTATAACAATTTTATTTAGTGAGTATAGCTCAGAAATATAATAATCGTCCCAAGTTTTTAAAACCATTTATTGGACAAACTATAGTAGGTGGTATTGTAAATCCGATCCTAATCTTTTCGTACTTTAATTTTTAACATTTGCGTTACCCTTTTCTCTATCTTTCTGTTCTTTTTCAATCACATCTATTTCTTTCTCTTGCTATCCCTCTCTTCCTATTTGGGGTAGAACTCCAAAGGATGTCGAATGATCATTGTCCTTGTAAATTAAAATTGAAATTTTAAGTAAGGGTGGTTATTGTTTATACATCATTCACAATGACTGGTGGTCACACTCACATTTGTAAAACTTTTTCGTAAATGTGATTAGAATACATCAACTTTAAGTTCAATCAGGAGAGAGAGAGAAACAGAGGAGAGAGAATATGATTACAATAGCATCAACCTTAAGGCTTAAGCTCAATCAGTATGACAGTTTAGTGTCTGTTTGGATTAAAGTTTGCAAACATAAATTTGAATCAAAAGTATCATGTAAACTCAATTTTGATAAAATAAAAAAAAGTTTATTATAATGTAATTTATGTTTAGATATTTTTTGTTTAAAAGTACGTTGACAAAATAAAATATGTTTGGATAATATTAATAAAAAATACTTTTATTTGATGTTGTACTTGTATAAGTATTACTAACAGAAAAATAAGTTTTCAAAAGCGATTCTTATGTTGCTTCCAACTCAAACTCAGTTTAGTGACAAATTAAGTTTTTAAAATTACTTTGAAGGACATCCACGCATAATAACAAACTAAGTGTAGTAAAATGAAAGTAATTTTGGACCATTCAAACAGTAATCCAAACATAGCCTTAAACCAATTCAATACCACCTAAAAGAATAAGTTGAATAACCATGAAATGAAATGGAAGTCTTGACCCAAATCACGTCAATTGTATATAAACCGCTCCTCTTTTTTTTCAGTTCTCATCTAATTGTCGTGGGTTCAGCTATAAGGACGAAATTAAGGTGAATTACCTATTCGTCTATTGCAAAAATAAATTAGAAAGGTTCTCATAAAGAGGAACACAATGTTATCGTATTCGGTCCCCAACCTCGTCCACACTGCGCAACATAAATTAACTGCATGTTTGAAAACCCGTCCACAGCAATTGGCCGCGCATAAAGTTGAAGCTAGGAATTCATGCTTCTGCATCAATTTAAGAGTTTTGACGTGAATTTTTTTGTAAAAGTGCATCTTGGACTCAGATCCAAACATGCACTATATTCAGAACGCTTTTGATTTCCATACTGCACGTGGACTTAATCTATTTCACATGATGCATCAAAGGGTCCTCTTCCTCGAAGCTTGCACTTCCGCTTGCTCATGCAATTAGACCCATGTCGCAAATGGTCCCTTATTCGACGTCAACACCCTGGACCACCATTTATACTTCACAAACTCTCTTCCTGTTTAAGGAATTCTAATTAATTTTAAGCACCCTAACAAGGCAAGAAATTCCATGCTAAAAATAACCAATATTATGCAGAGCAAATAAAAATAATCTATTACGTTGTTTTTATCATTTCTCTGTTTAAATTATCAGCAATTTTTAATACTGCAAGATCGTTTTCACTTTCAAATGTTAGATTAATTGTTTAATTAATTTATTTTATGAATTAACATTAATTAGTTATTTGAAAATACTATTTAATTATTAATATATTAACTATGATCAATAGTTATTATTATAACACCTAATTATATAATAGATGTTGTATTGAACTTTTGTTTTGAATAGTTTGTGATGGGTTGGGCTATTCAATTGATGCCCGATGAGATATTCCTGTCCTCATTCATTAGGCTATTTAATCACTGCCCTATTAGATGATGGTTAAGACAGACTGAAAACCAATCAGGTAGAAGATAGTCTTCTCTCATATTTGTTCATGCATACTCTTGGTTTTTTTTTTGGGTCTTTCATCCCAGGTACACACATCTAACTCAATTGTTCTCTCTTTATATGTATGATTATAGAACATGTAATAATCTTCTATCTACTTGATCTTGTTAATTGGGCTTCTAGAATTTCATCAATTGCTATCGGAGCCTACGTTAGATGCATGGTATGGTTGTTCTATTTTGTATTATTCGAGAACTAAACTCTATGAGTTCATATAAATTTCATTGAATTTTTGGTTTCTCTTTTGAATTTCATGAACAAATCTCCTCTATTAGATACATTAAAGATAATTCTATTTATCTTTGGTAATTGTGGATTTCAATCATCCACTAAAGAAAATTAATTTGGGGCTTTTGTTTGTTAGTGAATTTCGATTCATATGCCAAATTGTTGTTGGTAGTCAGATGAGTAAATAAGGGGAATTCGTATATTCTTTTATTACTTGCTTAGCATGAAGTTCTTGAGCATGTTGATCTATTTAAGATTCATTAAACGGAAAATTATTTGAGAAATTCTTCTTCCACATATAATGCGTCCCTATCCCTTAAAATTAAAATAAATTATTGACTAAATAATAATAATTTATCGAGTTGAATTTGCGGGCAGTAAAACCAGACCAGAGCGGTGAGTTGTTTCAAATTATCATCCAATTTACTTTATATTTTTTCCACTTCGTAATCTATTCAAACGTTTTTCGCTTTGTAAATTAAACGTGAATGCTTTTATGTGCCATTTAATTTTTTCATGCACCGACTATTCATCTGTTTCATAAACTGTTCAAGGCATTTGCAAATATCTTTTCCGTTCACTTAAAGGCATTTTCATGCATTCTTGAATTTCATGCGCTTCATGAATACAAAGTTTTTCATGCGTTTGCAAATGTCATTTAAAAGTTAAAAGTCAATTATTAGCCTAGATTGATTTTTTCTGTTTCGTGTGGCTTTGTTTTACTATGCCATATATATCACTTTAAGATATATGTTAAAGACCTTGTATAGTATTCCCCTTTGTTTTCGGTGTTTTTTTTTTTTTAAATATATATACTCCAAAAAAATTTAAATTATGGAATTTTGGAATAAATTGAAATTTTTTTTATACCCAAAATAATTTTATATTCTTAGTTTTGAGGTTAAGTAAATTTTGTGAAAATTCCTTATTGTGCTAATAACACTTATCTACATTGAATTCTTTTTTAAAGTGATATAATTAAGTGATGGTAACCCAAATTTTGTGATTGGAGATCCCATGAAAAAGGTTCATATAGGTAAGAACAAGTTGCTTATTAGTTTTGCTAGCACTGAAATTAATTTTAATTTTATTCCCTTCCTATATTGTGAGAAAGTGCTAGACACTACACATCCCTGTGGGTGGTGCATGATTTGCAGCATATACTTAATGAAATCACCTAAATGAGTGACAAGTAGGGTCACTTATATGAGATCCTGGCAAAATCTCTAGACCATTCATGAATATCAAGCGCTTGCATGGCCTATTTGCGCACAACGGTGATAACAACAAGGATTGTGGGGGTGTAATATGATTGGTAGATTGCTAACACACATGAAGTGTTTTTGGGTTCATATAACTTACTACACCAACTATGTTGTGTGTTATGTCTTATCAGTATAGGTCTTGTTCATATAATTTACTATACCAAGTCTGACGTGTTACATCCTATATGAGAACCCAAAATATTCTTTCTTTTCTTCAAACAATTCTTTAACCTTTTGAAATATGTGGGAGATTGTTGTATATTTTGAGTAGATATTTCAAAAGGTCAATATCTTTAGAAAATCTTTTTTTTAAAATTAATTTAGTGCTAATAAAAATATATATTTTACTTAGACTTGGTCTTTAGATTGGGTCTCATCTTATTTTTTGACTTGATTTGATATTAGCCTTTTGACTTGGTCTGATATTATCCTTTTGTCTTTGTCTCACACTATTTTTATAAATATATATACTTTAGAGATTTTTATAATGACTGACTCTCCCCTTTGTATGCTCTTCTCTTTCTCCTTTTTTCTCTATGGGTTATTGGGTTTTTCTCAAATAGAAAAGCTTGCTAGTTCTATTACCCCAACCATTGTTGGGAAGGGTCTATTATATTTTTGGGGACTTACGCATCCTGCGAATAAGTACTTGAGGACAATGTAATCATACGTCTTAGGTTAATTGTTTTTGTCATTATTTGAGCTAGTGAGTACAACAATGGGTTGTGGTTTGTGGTTATTCAAGTTTGTGGGTTCATAGTTGATCGAGGAATCGTGATTATGTTCAACTAGAGTAACAATTCTAAGAAAAAAACCCAAAAACTCATAAAGGAAAAAGGAGAAAGGAAAAAGCATATGTAGGAGAGAGCTAATTATTATAAAAACCTCTAAAGTATAGATATTTATAAAATAGTGTGAGACAAAGTTAAAAGGATAATATTAGACCAAGTCAAAAGAATAATATCATAATAAGTCAAACAGATAAGATGAGATTTAGTTTAAAGACCAAATCTAAGTTAAGTATCTGTTTTTATAAAAACTAAATTAATTTTTAAAAAAAATCTAAATTAATTAAATATAAGACATTAACCTTTTGAAATATTTATTCAAAATATACAACATATTTTTCGTTGTAACCCCTTATGCTGTGACCTTTTTAATAGCATCCAAATCCATTGATGTCTCTATTTATGTCTCTCAATTATTGCCTACACTTCAACGTTCATGTTTTGTTCCCATGTCATAGGATTGAAGAGAATAAACACGTGAATTAGAGCCTAGAACTGCAAACACACGAAATTTGACAAACTTAAGTAGGGCAGCATAGCCATTGGAATTTGCGTCAACTTGGCTCATTAGGTTTATTGACAGATAACTCTTCCCTATTATAATATGCTAGTTGAATTCCTGCGTCTTGCTGAGAACGATAGAAAGTATAGATATTTGGGTTCTTGGTCTAAAGTATATAACTAGTCTTTCTCAATCTCACAAGATAAGTGCTCTTAATATGATGCCAACTGCGAAGCCACCCACATTTTAAAGTGGCTACGTCGTAAATATCACAATTAAACTAGTAGTACATTTTGTTCCTCTAGCAATTCATATATAGTATATTGTCAAATGTTACTTCATATGATGTTGGATGCAATATTTTAAATGATCTAGCAGCAATAACACTTTTTTTTTTTTTTTTCTGTTTTGACATTTTATGGTTCGAGACGAAATAATAAATAAGACCATTTTATATACAAATATGTTAAAATGTAAACATATATTTCATAAAAAAATAGACATGTAATTTGATTAAAAATGATATGTTTTATTATATTAAACGAATAAGATATAGTTTTAACAAATCTCAAAAAAGATGTATCACAATTTTCATTCAATTTACTCCTATATTATTGTCTATCATTTATAAATTATTTTTTCTAATCATAAAATTGTTGTTTATCACTTGCAAAATAAAACACATAAATTATCATGAAATTCGTTTCTTTGGACATTTTGAGATGAAAAATTACTAATGATAATATCAACATTAGGAGATAAAATGATACACTTTTTTTTTTTTTTATAAATGCATAAATTATATATATATATTTTATCTTATCTTAATACTCTTTTTCCTTTAAAATATAAAGATACGATAGGGTAACCAATGAGTTCTTATAACAATTATGAACAATCATCAAACCTTTTACTACAAAAGGAAAACCAAAAAATAACTATGTGACCCACTAAAACTGAATGATTAGCAAGATGAAAAATTGAAAATACTACAAAATTGAGAGTTTAAAAGAATTGAATTTTGGAAACTTACACTGTAAATTATTCCTGTTCTTAAGAAGTCAAGAAGATGAATGACCAAAGAAATTAATTAATTATTTTTTTTTTCCTTTTCCAAGTTGTCTAGATTTTTTTTGAACCCTTATCGACCTTGAGCCCTAGACTATTGCCCCTTTGGCCTATGCCAGGGTCGACTGAGATCATGTTCTTAAAAAAAAGGCATTGTATAGGGGCGTCAAATTTTGATTTAAGGAAGATCAAGAATAGAAAAAACGACCTAGTAAAAAAAAATTAAAGTTTTATATATATAATATATAAAAAATTTATTATATATCTAATATTTTCTTATAAGTAAAAGAAATATATAATCATATTGAGTACAAAATAACATATAAGTACTGTATGAGAGAAGGAATAGATTAAATGGATAAAGTATTTTTTATTTTATTTTTTAGGATAAGATGGGGGCACAAAACAATTTTATATAACAATTTAAATAAACTTAAAATATTTTGGAGTGATTAGGTCTCACCTAGTCAACCCATGGCTCTGCCTTTCTTTACCTTTGAGGTGACCTAACAAATAACATCATGCTTTAAACTCACATCTTTTTTTAATGTGACTAGACTGATAATTAAGACGAACAATGATTAGGTTTAATGAAAGGAGTTAATTTTCACGAAAAAAATGATAACTAAGCAAGTTGGAAAAAGTTTGAATTTTTTTTTTATAAACGGAAAGTCAAATCAAATTAAAAATCCTTTCTGTTGCACCCAAAAATAAAACTAAAAGACTTAATAACTTTTTAATCCATATAATATATGTTTTCTTTTTACATTTTGTTTCTCTTAATTTTTTTTTGTCTCTTTTAATCCTTATCAAATACTATTTTTTTATATTTTAATTTCTGACGTTAGGATTCTTATTAAGTGATGATGTAGTTAACAAAGATTGGAAAACAAGGATGATGTTTCTTAAATAATAAAAACTAAAATGAAAACATTCCAATATGAGAGAAACTAAAATGAAAATCTTCTAATATAAAAGAAACTAAAATGAAAGTCTTCCAATATAAGAAAAGTCTGTATAAAAAATTTACAAATTTATAAGGATTAAAATAGAAAATTATTTTAAGAGGATCAAAACAAAAATAATCTACCATCAAGTGCATGGATCAAGAGATTGTTCCAACTCAATCAATGTTCTTGAGTTCGATCCTAGAGCATACAGTTGTGTTAAATATTTAGAATGACAGCTTTGTCCTATTTGGCTTAAATAGAATTGTTTCTTGAGGAAGATACACGTGTTGTCTAAAAAAACAAAAATAATCTTATAAAAGTTATTTAACTCAGCTTAAAATAACTCTGTTATGTGAAAAGGGCATCATAACATGCAAAGTATAATTTAATTAACGACAAACATGGGAAGAGTTCTTTACTCAACTTACCTTTAAAAGCGATACTCAGTTATTTTACGCAACAGCATATTTTAACTTTACAAGCTTATAAGACCAATCAAATTGAGACGGTAATAAATACTTGGACAAGGACAGGATATAGCAGAGTTCATGCATGGTTTGATTTGTATATGCCTTTGAATTTGGTTTGCTTAACATTTGAGGTAACGACACTAACAATGCCAAAAAAATAAAAATGTTTTCCCCTAAAGAGATCAATATTCTCCAATTAGTGCACCGCTGATTAGGGCTGTTCATAAACCGATATAATCCAATGAAAACTGAAAAAACCGATCCAAAAAACTGAAAACTGAATAAATCGAATGCCAAAAAAATCAAAAATCAAAAAAACCAAAATTTTTTATTAGATTGAATCGGATTTCGGATTTGAGTTTGAAAACCAATTTAATCCAATCCAAACTAAACTTATACATGTATATATATTTTCACTTGTAATTTTCTAATATCACTCATGTTTATGTTTTTATTTCTTATATATTTGCAAAATTCTCACATAAATTATACTTGTTTATAAAAAATATATTTATTGAAAGTTAGTTTTTTAGTAACTATTTAAGTAAAGATATATAAACATAATTATCAAGTTGTGTAAATTTATTTTTAAAATATATATTTGAAGAGTTATACTAGTATTAGTTATATAATGACTCATTGATGAAATATTTGATGTTTTAAATTATTTTTTAATATATTTATTATATATCATATTATTTATTTAATACTTTTTTTTCAAAAATAATTGTACGATTAAAACTAAAAACCGATTCAATCCAAACCGTTTTAAATTAGATCGGATTGGATTAGATTTAAATTTTAAACCAAACCGATTTAATGATGAATTAATAAAACCAAAGTGATTGAATCAGGATAATTTTTCTCTTCAAAACGATTCAATCCAATCCTGCGAACACCCCTACTGCTGATTGGGCTTCATGAACATGATGTGAAAACTAGGAAACACGAATACGACCCTATCAACCTCACGTCGGATTAAAAAGTAACATGCGTTGCCATGAGCCAATTTTTTGTTGCATTATGTAAAAATTAAGGGTAAAGATTTAATTGTGTTACTTTAAATATAAAATAGCTAATCTAAATTCCTGATTAGCACTAAGCAGATGTAATGTAATAAATCAAATTAAAAAACAAATCGCTAGCTGCAGGTGAAATTATGGGCAAACTAGATTCAGGTGCAAACTGAATTTAATAACAGGGCTAGTGATTAATTTTATTCGCATTTCATGTGGCAATGACATATATAAAGGTTCTTTTCTTATAGAAACCACACAGATCCTCATATATTTGGTTATAAAACTTTCAATAAATCATTATTTTCATTGACCTGGTGCCGAAAATATTACATAATGTGAACAAATAATTGAAATTTTCTAATTACTTATTCGGTATACAATGACAACAATAAAGTTTGAACCTTTTGTACAAATTACTAAAACTTCTTACTACTAGACCGACTCTAGTTAGTTTAACTAATAACTGCTTATTTCATGATATGAATGCTATTGTTCTCCGGCTTCTTTATTGTGCGTCCATGAATAGTGGAAGTATTAATTAAATGCACACTATTAAATATTTTCAATTATTTAAAAGCAAAAATTAATTTATTTTTTTATTTTCTAGATAATAAACTGTTTTTTAATTAAAAAATTTTGTTTTTAACTTCTTCTCATGTGCTAATGAATACACAATAAAAAATTATTGGTTAAACTAATAATTTAGTCCCTTTACATGATGAGAATTCTTAATTTGATTCATATACATAAAAATTTATTAAATTGGTCTCCATACGTGTAGCGCATTTTTAATTTGATCTCTATATATATAGTACATTCTTAATTCTTATAGGAACTAAATTAAGAATGCACTACACGTATAAGGACCAAATTAAGAATGCTCTACATCTATAGGGACCAAATTAAGAATGAGCTATGTATATAAAGACCAAATTAAGAATCTATAAATGGCTTCATAACGACAGTGACCAAACCGGTAGCGTTTGCATGTATAGGAACTAATTTAATAAGTTTTTATGTATAAATGCCAAATTAATAATCTACGACATATATAAAGACTAAATTATATGTTTAACCAAAATTATTCTTTTGTATTTATTTGGGCCAGAAACCCAAACTCCTGAAATAAAAGGCAATGGTGACGAGGGGAATGGTATTCGTTAGTGAAAGTGAAGTATGCATTTCCTTGATTTAAATGAATTTCAAAATTTTGTTTAGTATCAGTGAATCTTTTCAATGGCCTGAGACCTTTCACTGTTGCACTTGGGCAACAAACACCTGAATGGTTGGACGGGGAATGTTTAACATGGGGAATATATAGATAGTGCTCCAACATTTTTACCATTTTTAGACTTTATACTTGATGTTAAAATATATAGAGATCGGGCCAGCACATGCTTTGAAGTTCGAAGGCTGACACACCAATAATTTCTACATAAGAGGTATTATATTGCCTTCCCTATGTACTAGAAAAGACTGAAAAACAACCTAGACTTTGTCAAAATTTTCCATTACAGAGAATTATGAATTATGAACAGGTTAGGTGGTGGTTGTACACATTGAACTTTCTCACCTCTATTAATTTAATTTCCTTTTCCTACATGTGCTGCCGTTTTCAACAGTAAAACATTACACTCTTCACCTTCTCTTTCAGAGCTGGTAGAGGCCGAACTGACTCATCTTTTGATCTCGCACCTCGAGATTTAGCAATCTCAGGGACATCAGGATCCATGTAGAATCGAGCTCTGTAAGCTGCCAAATGAGCGTAGTACGCAGGAGGCACTGTACACATAGTAGACAAATTACATTTCACAAAGGTAATTAATTTGCTATATGCAACCAGCTGACAGAAAATCCACGAATGCTGACTTTATACTGATGAGTAAAGAATAAAGATAGTTGCACGCGCACTAACACTCCTCGCATACACCTAATATAAATATTTTCTATAGATTATTAACTCATTTTAAGGAGTGTTTGTGTGGCTCCTATGTGCAATTAACATTATGTACAAGTACTTAATAACAGGTAGATGATCATACAAGTACTTATTATGTTAAGCAAGAGCCAAACACTTACCTACAGAAACAGATCGTGTACATCTTGCATAGCTACAATCAAAATAATGAGGAGGTTATTTCATCACAGGAGTAGTTCAATCAAATTTTAGATGATATGAGAGAGGTTATTTACGTGTAGCACAAGTTGTTGGTCAGAGATTGAATCTCATCAGCAGTGAAATTGTTCTCGTCCCACAGAACATGATAATGGGCTGGTCTACTTGTACCCTGTAAATTGCATTAATGTAAATCCGATGCAACAATGATTCTTTAACATTTCATTTCTTTACAGCCTACCCCAACACCCTATTTGTATGGTTATAAGAGGAGAGGAAAATCTCTTTCCCCTTCTTAAACATACAAATGGGGTGTACTCGTAGGGGTGTAAAGAAATTTCATAAGTGAACAAAATCTAAGTTCAAGCCGATACTAACATATCCCTTTAGTGTAGCAACATAGATATCATTTTCATACCTGAATTCCCGCATGACTGCATAAATAGAAGTCAAATTCCGTGGGATGACAGATCTTAGAATCCACCACAGTACCTACATAATACATAGGGATGTTTCAACTCTCTGGGACTAATAATTACATTGCTGGCAGATGTATTTGGAGAGTATTCCAAATAGAGTAATGTTATTTATACATCAAAATTTTACAACAAATTATACGTAAGGGTAAGGGATAAGAAAAGGAGGTTATTGTGTGATAAGATAGGTGATGTGGCGAAGAGAGACAGAGAGAAAAAGTGAATGTGTAGAAATTGTTGTAAAAATTTGTTGTATGAATAACATTATTTTTTGAAATATTCTGCAATTCTGATTGGCAAGCTATCTAGGCATATGTCCTCTTGGATTTTCATAGGTATCCTTAGGTTGGTGACATGCACTAGTGATAGGAAATGGCAGAAGTTAAAAAACTTTACCAGGTAAGATATTCCCACTCTTATCAGTGCTGTTTCTGTCATCATGATTGTTAGAGAAGAGTCTAGTGTGATGCCGCTTTTGAACCACAACAAATGTTACCGGAGGTTGGTAACTAGGTTCCAAAGATGCACAAGCCTACACATCGAGAATTTAAGCATTGGGGAATGTCATAGCAAATATAAATGGATACAACTGTAATAAATATAACTGTAATATGCCCAAGTACCTTACGGATGGCATCAAGCTCATACAACAAAACCTGGTAGAACTGTCCTTCGCTTACCCCATCCCTGTAAAATATTATCCTCAATGGTTTTTGTCCGGTTGCCTTCTTAAAAGAGAGTAACAGCTCTCTGCAGTAGCACAAAATAGTATGATACAATAAGGCAGCTGATGTTGAATAATTACAGGTAATAAATGCAAAACCATATTGCTTCCCTTGTAGTCAATAATTGAACAACAAACAATCACTCAAGTGAAAAGGAAATGCTTAAAGCAAGCAAGAACTAAAACCATTTTCATTAGGCAATTTAAAGAATGTCAACAGAAGACGTTTTCAGGCTTATTAAGTAAATTAAGTCAATACCTAAGGGAAATCTATATTGCTCGAAAAAAATATATAAAAGATATAAAATTTAGAGGCAAACATGACCTTCCACTTAATCCAATTATGAAAATGGCCAGGCTGCTACTAAGTACCTGATCATGCCACCATAAACTATACCATGATGAGGATCCTTCCAACATTTAAAAAGATCTTGAATGAGTTCCTCACGATGAGGCTGAGCACATACCAATCCTGCATACTTCGTTACTTCTGGCCAGTCCTGGGAGGCTACAACCTGAATAACAGTAATTAGAAGACCAAATATATGGCAGCTATAAGTTATAGGAGTTTGGAAATACTTACAGCAGCAATGGATGGGCAAGGGTCCTCTCCAGATTCTGGATGAGTTACATCAGCTCCAAAAATTATCGTTGGAATGTCACTAACCAATGGGATCCTCCAACTTAGAGCATCCAAAAGTACTGTGTTCCTTCCTCCCATCTAAAAGTATATTGTATTTATTTATAAAAACAAACATTAAGCGAAAAAAGAAAACAATAAAAAAGAGAGAAAGGTTGAGGAATATATAGAAGTGAATATTCCTGAGTAGCAAGTAACCACTCTGTTACTTTGGATTGTAAATTTTGATAGATCATTTAAATTTTATAATAACAGACCTTGACATTGATCTTTAGTGCTACATTTGCCAAATACTGTCTATTAATCTTGAATACGTGTTTTGTAAGACAGCACTGAGAAATCAACCCCAGATCTGTTTCGCAGATTCTTTTGAGATCACCTGAAAGAAGAATTTGTTTCTTCAGTGCAAGCGTGAAATATGGTGTTATCCTCCACAGAAAAAGTGGGATGAAATATGGAAAAGAGAAATGCTCAGCATCTTTTTCTTGGAAACATGAGAAGTGTATTCCTCAGGAGTAAAAAAAGAATCAGAAACAAAGAAAGTTGAGAATGAAGAAGATACTACAACCTCTTGAGTGCAAGCATTCCCATTTTTATAGGTATGTGAGACAAAGAAAGCTGAAAATGTAGTAGTAATGTACTAGAACCTCTTAAGTCTTAACATTTCTATATGCACCTCTACTCTACTGTTGTAGCTATGCTCATGAGGTGATGCTAACGGACTGAACATATTGGAGTGACTTGGAATCATACCATACAGAGAGCCATTGTTGTCTGGAAGAATGGCAATCAGCAACTCTAGTTCTTTCCCACCAAGTTTGTCTAGTACAGCAGAATGTACATACTTCAAGGCCTTCTTTACCAGATCAGGTCTTGCTGAATATATAGGAATCACGGGGTCCTGACTAAATTCCTGTGAAGAGATTAAAAAAAAATGTATACTACGAGCGTACATCATAAATTGATAATGATATAGAATAACGAGAAAGTGTGGTTATAATTGGAAAAGTGATGTGAACTGCTAGTGTTGTTCAAACAAGTAGTCTCTATTGTATAACTTCTTAACAAGGTATGACCAAAATTTGAAACTTTACCATGCCTGAGATTTGGCACATTTGAACCAACTGTTGGCAAAACCCACGGGCAGTGCTTTCTTGGATACTTCTTGAGAAATTGATACATGCCCAATATCTTACAGCTGCTTCCGTTTATAACTTTCTGCATTGAAATAATTAGAATTACATTTGACTGGGAACAAGTAGTTTTCCTTTTTCCTTCAACCTAAAAAAATTATAACTGTAGTCTTTTAATGTCTGAGCTAACCTTATTCATCATGTTCCATTGACCAACTTGTGGCAAGTATTCTTTCTCCCTTCCAGTGTCGTGATATTTCAACTGTGAAGAGAGAAAGCCAAAATGTACTATCAGAAGAATGCCAAAAGCTAACAATAATTGCCCAATTTAACTATAGGCAAATTACCCATGGAGCAGGAAGAACCCGGGCCTCAACTGATGCAAGCTTGCTGTCAATGCTGATACCAAACTCCTTTGCATAGGGATTATACTCATAATCATTTTGTTGAATCGTCTGCTAGTATATTGGAAAAGTTGTAAATTAATTAAACTAAATCAAACCAACAGTACGCACAAATTTTTTGTTTGTAAAGAGAACAAATGACTGAAAAGGACAAGTTAATTGCAATTTATCACAAATGTCATGGCAGTTCAGTTTCCAATTGATTCTGACAAAAATATAAAATAAAAGAATAAGAAAAAAATAAAGGTTGGAGAGTGATATCAAGAATCCTTGACAATGACCTGTAGAATATCTGTCTCTTGTTCACGTGGTCTCTGGCATGAGACCTTTAGCAGAGAAGTTATCTGCTTTTCGTTAAGTCCTTTTGTATATCTCTGACCCCCAACTATCTTGCATGCCTGTGACAGGATTCACATGATTGTTCATCGAAAAATAAAGTACTAAGAAAAAAAAAGGGTTGAATAAATTGAAAGATGAGCTTACCTCCATAGGCAAATAGTTCACCTTCTTTTGGCTTCCTACTTGAAGGCAGGGTAGATGAGAATATATGATTGTATATCCATACATTTCTTGAAAGTAATCAACTACTGATTTCATGTTCATTTTCTCATCGACAGGGAAACTGTTAGGAGGAAAAGAGACAGTCGTTTATTGAGGGGCAATATCTGAAAAATTTAAGTCCATTTTGCAATGCAAAAGTTACAAAGCCATACTTAAGCTCCCTTGTAGGCTGTGATGTCAATCCAGTAATCCTGTACTTCCTTCGAAAACTTCCTCTATGTGTAACTTCAACTTTCACACCTCTTAAGGCTTTCTTAATCTGCATTAGTGACACCACAAAGATTTTTTGGTTAGATATTGTTTAATTGTTTCTCATGATTTAGGAGCTAGAAATGTTACCGATTAAAGTCTTCAATACCCTAGAAAACGAACTTTATTTAAGTGATTTAATCAACAATCTCAACCTTCGGTTGATGCACTTGGATCGGAACCAGAAAACTTCTTTGCATTACATTTATTAGCATGTCTTTGAAGCACAAGGGCTCTTGGCCTTGCAGGATATATTGCTTTCCATGTTAAATCCAAATTTGAAACCCCAAAGTTTCTTTACTCAAACTATCATTGTCAAGACGGATTTAGTGGAGACCCTAGGGCGTGCAAGCATCACCTATTTTGTGTAACTTGTAAGGATAATGGTGTCTGTAAACACAAAGATTGCTAGCTGTCGTAATTAAATAAACTTTATACCTTGACCCGATCTGCATCTGACAATGGTTTTGACAGCACATCTTTTCCCAAAATTTGAGCAACAAAGTCAATTACAGGGATTGGTTCAATAAACGCCATTGATGACATGTCTGAGAGAAGAACAAAAGAAATATAAATCAAAAAGAGACAAAAAAAAGAAGGAACAAAAGCAGCTTTTTAGTATTAACAGTTGACAAATTAAAATTAGTGACAGTATTACAGAATCTCAACTCAATAAAAGGAAAAAAAACATGATGAAGATATGATAGAACTCTCACCAATATTAAGTGACAATCCCATTTGAGTTGGCCTTATGCTCTGGTAGAAGCCACGCCATGATTCAAGGCCACCACCTAGCTGTTGTGGTTTTCTCAAGTCCGGAGAATAGAGAAACCTCCCAATTGACACGAAGCTAAACATGCAATGCAAGCAAATTAAGGTGTAAGAAACAAGAAGATAGTCTGTAGCAATAGGCTCATTCAGTTCAAAAGGAGGCAATGGTTCCAATGTTGAAAGAGCAACCACAAATGCACCTCTGAGCAGCAAGCTCCCTCAATACAATGTCAATGACAGTAAGCGCTTCTTGTGGGGTGTCCACTTGTTTCCCACTCAGAAGCTCACGTAATTGATGCATGCTAACACGAGCTGCAAACTTGATTACCACTTCAAATTCCCTTTCCCTGACACAAATGATTGAAACTCATTTATTTACTTCAACTCCAAAGGCCAGTTTCAAAATCCAAAAGTTTGGTGAGCCATTAAGAACAAAATAATTTTGAACAATCATCACCTGGTACTACCAGTACCCTCATCATCCTCGTTCAATAGTATGGTGAACTCTTTGTATGCAAAAGGAAGCAAGCCAGCAGTGTAGAGATTTCTTCCTCCATCATAAACAGGAAGCCTCATCCCCAAGTCAGTTTTCCTGTGAAGCCTCACTAACTCAGCTATGATGGCTTTGCTTGTTTTACGAGAAGTAACTTCAGGTGTTATTTTAACCTTCACAAAACACGCATGATAACTTCAGCAGAAATCCTTGACACAAATCAAATTATTAGTCTGTCTACTTGACATCAGTTTGTTATTCTAGATTTTCTTTTTACCAAAAAGTTGGACTTACATTGTAATGGCTCAAGTCAGATGCTGATATATCTGCCAGGAAGTGATTAGCTTTGACCAGACACTTTGTCCCCAGCTGGCCATAGCCAGGCCTGGCAGGAAACACAAGACTTTTGCAAGAAGCAGAGGAAACCAGTTGTGAGTCAAGTCTTGTTTCTAGTAATTTCTCTTGTTTGCACTGGCCTCTTCTTCTATCTCTTCTTCTAAGGTCTTTGGGTTTCTGCAGAGCCCTCCTAAATTTCACTTGATCCTCCACCGGATCCTTCATTGCACTTGCCAAACAGTTCTGAAGAAAATAAGGAAAGAACCTTCACTTACGTTTATCTCAAAGTGGAGTGGGAGGACCTAGAGATGAGAGATTCCAACAAGGGATAAACTAAAAGGTTTATGGCAAAACAGGTTCAACTTTTTAACTGAGAACCATAACACAGCTAATGCACTTGTCTTGAAGGAAGACAAGAGTTAAAGAAAGTACAAGAGTGGGAAAGGCATGAAGAGGCCTTGTAACGGCTGAAAGCTGAAAAGAAGGGTAAATAAAAATAAAAAAAGAAGAAAGGTATGGTATGGCATCAAATCTCGACAGTATTTCATCTCCCCCTAGGCGCTGTACATTCTCTGAAACTGAAAGTGAAAAGATGGGGAGAAAAATAAAGTGACGTGCATACATGCAAAAGAACCAACAATCTCCTATAAATTCTAATGACCATCGTTGCCCCATTGCAACAATGTGATGGCCTAATTTTAACTTACCACTCTTTCATGTTTATGTGCATAATAATAAAAACTTTGTCCTCAACACCACCACCACCACCACCACTTGGCCCTTTCTTTAAAAAAATTTAATATTCCATAAGCTCACATCCATATGATAGGGTGCATATATAGGCAAGGACAAAGACGTTGTACAGGAGATAAAATGTTCGTGCTAGACTAAAGGTTTTTCTTTTTTATATATACTAGGTTTGAACTTAGTACCTGATGCAAATTACCAAAATCCTCCCCCAAAGAATAGTTAATTATTTGTGGGGGAGTGGATACTATAAGTCCAAGGGGGCTTTAAATTTGGTGGTCCCAAAAGGATGTTTGAAATTTACCCTACTCCAAGTTCTTGGTAGGACAATTTGTAAGATTGCACGTATAAATATCCTTTTCAGCGACCACAAAGGAGCTTTAACTCCTTCCCAAGTTGAATTACAATGACAGAATGGGACCCTAAAGCAGACTCACTCACCACACAACACAACACAACACAAGGAGGGTAGCAGAGACAAGAGGCATAAAGAAACAGCAGCGAGCAAGGAGTCAAACAAAATTTGAAGCTTGCTTGTGCTTGGATATCCGGACAGTGTGCATGAACATGCCATAATGGTTGCCTGCCAAATGCCAAATGCCAATGTCAGTTGTACGTGCACCCAAGGGTAAATGCTAGCTGCAAACTATTGTGTGCCTGCCCCAGAAAATAAATTGGATTTTGGCTCTTTTTTCTTTGTTTTTGTGGTCTTTTGGATGGCAGATGGGGGAACTAGGGATAGCCAAGAATGGTACAAGTGATAGTAACGCTCTTCAACTATTTCGGATCATTACAAAGACACCAAGAACAATCATGTGTCCTGTCCCTTTCACTGGCTTCACACGACAGATAGAACATCCCAACAAAAAAACAAAAACTCATTTTACTAAGTAAACAAAATTTTGAATATAAATAAACTATGCTACCCATGTGAAGACTTTCATGCTTTATTAATTCCTGAACCGAACCACATTGTATGGCAACCAGCAAAGCTTTCGCATTTTGTTCTTATGATAATATTGTTGCTGAGAAAAAAGAGGGATAATTTTGTTATTAAATGGATTGGTAAGAGGCATTAATTTGCATACTGATGTTGTGGCCGAAGCTATCTGACTTCTTCTTTGGTCAATGTGATTTGATTTCTTTCGATTTTGTCACATCTAAGCTGTAAAATTTTCCACTGGGGATGCCCAGGCCCCCCTCCTCCAACCTTGGTTCTCTCTAATTTTTGGATGTTCAAGTCCATTTCTCTCAAACTCTTTACAACTTCACATATTTTTAATTAAGAGCTCTTACATTTAAACAAGATGGGACGTACTGCGTTTGACATACCATTTAATTATAATATATAAAATCTAATGTGTAAGCTCTTTGATTGTTACCTCAGCTTGAATTTTATTTATTTATTTATTTACATCAATATTTTTAACATTTTTATTACTTTATTGAGTTTTTTTCAACTTTCTTTTGAAGAGAATACAAAAACCGTTACTAATTTTGGTTTTCTTTTTTGAGTTTAAAATCTATGCACTACTATCAACTAATCACAAATCATGTTATGAATGATTTTAAGTTAATTATCATAAAAGTTAATAAAATTACCATACATGTTATTTTCTAATTAGTTAACATTATAAAAACTCTTTATACTGTCAATTCATATATATATATATATATATATATTTTACAATCAATTTTATGAGTGTAGGATTAATATTAAATTTTAACCATTATTAAATATTTATTACAAAATAATCATATTATCTTATTATTTTAAGTTATAAAAAACGAATAGAATTACAAAAGTAGGGTCTCATAGTATTTCTCTTTACATTGTCTTTTTCTATTAATATTTAAAAAAAATAAGGGAGAAGTAGGAGATCAAAAGGACAGGATGCAATAAATGTTCTAAAATTTTCAAAGAATAAAATTTAAATCGGCACATCTTCGTATCTTTAAGCAAGTCATTTCCTACGATAATAGAAGTATTTAAACAAAAGTATTTCCAATCAAGTCATATACTAAAAGATCCACAAAAATAGAAACCATCTCCCCCCAATTTATTGTCAAAAACCAAAACTACTTCCTTCCTCCTTACAAATTCACCATAGACCTATACCTTGCAACCCCCAAACCACACCCCAATCATGGTTGTTTCTACCATATCACGTGACCAAGCGATTCATAGGCAAAATTCATGAACTAGGTGTGAGTAATAGTTAGCAGAACCATTTGCCATGTAATTGTTGTTAGAAAAAATATTAAGTAAATTATTACTTATTTGTAGCAAATGAGGGTATGTATATAAGAAGGAAGAGCGGGTGTTCAAGGTGTGAGGAAGAGGATAGCCGAAACGTCTTTTCCTTTTCTATTATTTAAAAAAATTAAAATAATTAAGCAATGTGATTTTCCAAATAAAAAATACTAATAAGTGATGGAAATCCAATAGATATCACTGATTAGAAATTATTAACCATTAGGCAGCTAACACTTAATTAGAAGAAGAATCTATTGTAACAACAGTTGAAGTTAAAGGTATATATACTTACAAAAGATATCAAGATTAATGTGACTGCATACTTTTTCAGTTTTTCTGATATAATCTAATTCACAATGTCCTATCACACAATCATCTTTTATCCTTTTGCAGTACATTTTTAAGCTACCATAAATGTTAACCTATTATTAGGCAGCAATGATTTTTTTTATTTTTTTTAATCTTCAATTCTTGAATCTTAAAAACGTTTTGATGCTATATTCGCGTAACGCACGGAATTATCATCCAGATATTTTTTTAAAAAAGAAAATGCAGTCAACACCGTTAGGGTGATCATAATATTAATTGCCATAATCAACTAGACTTTGCCACCATGTTTATTAGTTTTTTCTTTTTGGTATATGTTAATTTTGTGTGTGTGTGTGTGGTTCTTCAAGGTATTTTCAAGAGCTAGAGACTAATTCTTCGAAATATAGAGGTCTATTTAAGGATTGATTTATTCAAACAAATCATCTCTCGTACACCAGACCTGACAATCGAATATCTAACCACATATTTAAGGGATATGATAATCTACCAACCATACCACATTATATTCATATTAAATTTTCATGTTTAAAAATCAAAAGATAACTCAATACTCACCCGTACTTTCACAGTGCACATGTTAAAACAAACTAATGTTATTATTTTTTAAAAAAATTAAAGGTAAATTCAGCTGTCAATATGTCACTGTCCTCTGATAATTTGTATATCAAATATATTGACCGTATGAAATTTGCTTACCCGATTCAGCACCAACTCCTTCACCTACGGCGATCTTACCAAGATCATGATCAAATAAAGATTCCTGCCCAAGATTCGTTAAACTCAGGGGATGGAAGGATCATATTCATAGGCACGACAAAGTTTAAAAAAAAAGGTTTTGGGGTGGATGTAAGATAAAGAGTTTAAGAGTAAATCTCCGTGTTTATTTTCAAGAAATCAAGCGTCTCTCACACTATATATTAGTCCCTAACAAATTTAATGTCAAACATCAAGTTATCCTTTATTTTCCTCATAAAAGTTAGCCTTTAATTTATTTTTATCAGCAGTTAGCCTTTTATTCATGTGGTTATGTGACACGAAAAACATATGTGACACCAAAATTTGGCAAAGTGGAATTTAAAAAAAAAAGAAAGTTGGAAACTATCCTCAAATCAAGCAAAGCCAAACACAGATCTCACTCCAACACAAAATAGAGATTCCCACCAAAATCAGACCTCACACAATACAACATAGATCACAAATGGAATTAAATCATGAATCTCTCTAAAAAACGAAATTTGAATTTTAAATGATAATGTAAAAATTCTAATTTTTGATTAGAAAATCAATAGAAGATATTTTATAATTTCATAATTTATTATAAATATACTTCTATACTATAAATTAGAATATCTAATTTGTCGAGTGAAACTTTCACTCTCCTCATTCTCCCAATTAGAAATTCCCTTTTTTTTTTTCTTTTTCCTTCTTAGGAGATGCATTTTATATGTCTTCTCTGCAATTGATAAAAAAATACTAGTATTGTCATTCTTTTATATTTATTAATATATTTTATTTTCTTAACTACTTATTTGTTTCAATTTAAAATTAATTTTATATCACAATTTAAATTATTTATTAGAAATCTAAAATATAATTTATATATTTAAAAATATTTATTTATAATGAATTTTAATTACAATATAATTTATAAATTTAAAAATATTTATTTATTATGAATTATAATTATAATTATATAAAAATTAATATTTGTCCTATGTAATTTATAGGCTAAAATACTAGTATACTTATATTTTATAATAATGTTAACTATTAGTTTTTTAATTAAAATTGTAACTATATTTTATCCAAACTTTAAATAAAGTTTGCACCTTCCTACTTGGGCTATGTTTGGTAAAATTAACTAAAAAGCTAGTTGGAAGTTGAAAAGCTAGCAGGAAGTTGAAAAGCTAGTTGGTAACTGAAAGTCGGTAGCTGGTAACTGAAAGCTATGAAACTAGCTTATTAAATTATAATTGTTTGGTAAAATTATATGTTGAAGTAGCTGATAAATATAAAATGACAAAAATGGATATATTTGTATGATATTTTTATATAAATATTAATTTACTTTATTTATAAAAATATATTTTGGGATATTTATAACTTTAGTTTTTTAATTAATTTTAAACTCTTTTGACTTTTTTATTTATAGATCAATTATTTTAATTACATTTTTTAGTTTCAATTATTATATTTTTTTTATATTGTGTATTCTATACAATCTAATGTTTTTTCTAAAATTTCTTTTTAGAAATTTATTTTTGATGAAAAATAATACATTTGTTTAGATTTAAATTTACATTAATTATTTTGATATTAAAAGCTATTTTTTCCAAAGTTTAGGCTATTTTATTGGTAGCGGCTAATAAATTATAGTGAAAATTTATACTAAAAAACTTTAGGACAACTCACCCAGCAAAATTTCAACCTACAAGGGGGTGATTCACCACCTAAAATTGATATGGTCCCTAAGTTTGCATATGTGTCCCTAATTTTAAATTAAAAACAAATTTAAAACTTGATTTTTTTACATCATTACTTAGGTTATTTGGTGGACACCTAAGACCCCTTTCTCTTCCATAAATAGCCCCTCCTTGCTTCAAATTTTTAGCATCTCCTCTTCCTCTCCCAAGCTAGACGAAGGTCTCCATAGCTACCACTCTCCATAAAAAAAATTTCTTACCCCAAAGTTCTATTAGTTTCCATCAAGCTTTCATTCTAGGAATTGTGCACTAACAATTCTCTCCTCTTCAACAACTACCCTAGAGGTAATTGGGAGAGTGAGGTTGATTTTAAATTATTGTTACTTTGCATGTTGGTGAGAAGGGTTTTTACCTAAACCGTTTAAGCTTAAGTTTTATTATTATCATTGTTATATTATTTGATGTTAACTTTAATTTTTGCTAAGTTGTTACTTTGCTCAAATTTAAATTATTAAATTATACTTGCTAAGTTGTTACCTCTGCTCAAATTTAGAAAATTAAAATATATTTATTTATTGTTATTCTATCAAAATTTTAGTAACTTAATCATCGTTATGCTAGTAAAATTTTTAATAATTACTAAGTTATTATTCTGCTAAAGTTTTATGTGATTACTAATTTGTTATTCTGTTAAAATTTTGGTATTGTGCAATTTCTGCAATATAAAACAGAAATGTTGATTGTATTAGTGCTCAAATTAAATGAGACTAGAAAAACCTCTGTTTGAGAATTTAGGAAGTTGTAAATTAGTGAGTAATGTAAAGTGAGTGATATGTTATGGCATGGCATCCTACTAGGAAAGCTACAGTTTGGTACACTAAGGAATGAAAGGCAAGGACCCACTTGCGGGGTTCTTGGGGATAGGCATTGAGTGGTGAAAATCTCAATGGCTAGGGTAGCGCCCTCGAGTCGAGATATTCGCCTAACCAAGCTCAATAACCCCAACAACTGCTTAGCATTTCAGGATTGATTTGAGAGTATACCTCTATAAATGGATATCTTGATTGTTATTTTGTTCCTCAATGATGATGAAGACTGTACCATGTGATGATGTTGATGAGATATATGTACACTTAGTCACTTTTCAAGTTCTGTTGAAAACTATTACCCACTAATGAGGAGTATGGATCCATACCTAATCAAGGGTAGTCTGATGCAACCTAGAATGAATCTTAAGTTTCCTTCTATTATTAGTTGCATTTTTATCTTTGTTTTATGGTAGATTTCTTACCATATATGTAAAAGTGATTTTAGAAGAAAATACCTCACTTCATTATTTTCTTCTATGTATGATTGATCGTGATTATTGAAGACGACATTAACACCTCGTGATGCTAAGTATGAGTTAGAGGACATTTCAGCATGCGAGGATCTAACGACCTATAGTATTTTTCTTTTTGTATGAGGGATATGGTAAATTGACACTATTCTATATAGGACCTTTTTGATATATATATTGGTTTAGATAGTGTCTATCTTTTGATGTATTTTTAGTTTTATGTATTTTATGACTATCATATATTATTAAACCATGATGTACAGTTTTATGATATATATATATATATATATATATATATATATATATATATATATATATACAGTTTTATCTTTCATCTTTTACTACCGTTTTCAAATTCTGTTAAGTTTGAAATATTTTTATTATAAAAGCGAAAAAAATTACACGCATTTTCATGTACTTAAACTTAATAACTAAATTAATACGAATTGTATTTTATATTAACGAGAGTTACATAAGATGCTAGGAGACCTTTGAAAATTAATTTGTTTGACATATGGAGTTACAATATGTTTCCAAATTGCATTTTGTATTTTTTGAGCTACATGTATTTACAATAGTATAAGACCTTTGCAATGTTTAAAAATTGATATGTGTAAACCATTAAATATATAAGTGTTTTTCATATTAAAACAATTACAATGACTGTTATAGTATCACTTTTCAATCTGTTTTTCTAAATGTAATATTAGAATAAGATAATTATCTATCTTTTGTTTATTACATTAAAATAATATGTCAATAGAAATAATTATCACATTATTTTTCAGTCTTAATTTTGGGAAAAGTAAAAAAAAAAATCTACCAAAAAAGAAAAAAAATGAAAAATGTCAGATCAGCCTAAAAAGCCCACAATCTGCATAAGGTCAAGCTTAGGTTTAAATTAGGAAAATGGATTGGGTGACTTTAAGGAGGGAAAACAACGATGACTTTAGTTTATTTTGGGTTTTAAGATGTTGACAACTTATTTAAGTTGATGACCACTTATATATATAAGTTACAGATAACTTATATTAGTGGCCACCAAAAATAAACTAAAGTCACTGTGACTTTGGCTTCTTAAATTAGGGAATTTGTTCCCTTAAATTAAAAGATTGAATAAAATCTAGACCTTTTGAACTAACCCATTATAATCTGTGGCTCGCATAGGATTGACCAACAATGGGTCAGATATTCCATTTGTGACCTCTACTCTACACTTAAGGCCCCAACACCCCCTTTTCATTTTTCTATTCTGTAAGAAGCCCCTCGACCTTGATAAATAATAACCAATTAATACCTTTTTTTATTTTACTTTTGTTGTTTTAATAATTTTTCGATAAATCGATCTAAACTAATCCGATAGAGATCATCATTAAAGAAGCTATAAGCTTTTAATTTTTTTTATGCTAACTTTTTATAAAAAAAAATTACAATTGTTCCGTAAAATCAGAAATTCATAATTTTTTAGAACATTTATGAGTTAAAATATATCTGTTACATACTTCTATGAAAACTAAAACATATAAAATAGGTTAAATTAATAATTTCATCTCCTTAAATTTTAATTTAATTCTCTAAATTTTTTTAATCAGTTCTATTGTCTAACTTGATTTTTTATTCTAATATTTTCTTTATTGACATCTTCATTTTGAAAATTAATGAAAGTATTTTATACGATATTTAGGTGACTCTAACATAGCTTTCTTATATGAAATGCTTTGGTCTAATGAGTTTGGAACGGTAGACTTGGCGATTAGGTGATAAGAGATCGATAAAGATATTCACAGATTAAATTAGATTAATTTTGAGACAAATTATTCAATTTCATTAATTTTTTATATTTTACTATTTAATTAGTTTAATTCTAAATTTAAATTCCATCTAATTCATTCTGATTTGATCAGAACTCGTCTATTTTCCCTTTATATATGTAAAATAAGCAAACAACCGAATGACGTTGTCCCTTCTTGGGTGGGGCAAGGAATTTTATAATGAAGCTGTTGGTGAATGGAATGTTTGGTTTAAGAAAGAAAAAGAAAAAAAAAGAGAATAGAAAATGAAATGATTTTTTTTATGTTGTTTAATAAGAGAGAAAAAATGTATGTAAAACAACATAAATGTCTCACATAAAAAAAAAAAGAGATATAATATAAATAAAGATAATTTTGTTTTTATATATGTACACACTTTCCATTCTCTATTTTTGCCCAAATCAGGGGGAAAAGGTTTTTGTGTAGGACTCACTGATTTATTCCCTTCTTCTTCTTCTTTTTTCGAGCTTTCAAAAAATAAAAAGATTAAAAATTATCATGTTTTTTTTCTACTCACGTTCCTTCTTTCTTTTCCTTTTTTAGGAATTTTTTTTTTTAGTTTAACGACTATACATTGTCAGTGTAAAAACTTTTATATTGTCAATCAATCACAAATCACTATTAGTATGATTTTTAAGATAATTATTATAAAAATCGACAAACTTACTTTAAATGATAGTTTGTGATTAGATAATAGTGTAAAACTGTTTTTGCACTATTAATGCATAACTTATTTTCTCAATTTTTTTAGGAGAAGTAATTATTATTCAAAAATCTTGTGTTAAATTTTTGAAAATAATTATTTCTTAAAATTAATTTAACAAAATATGCATTAAAAAATATGATTAATATTAACCATAGGTCCACAACAAACAAGACATCTTTGATGACAGTATTTGGCCTTTTCACCCCGCAGTGGTAATTTCTTTTCAAAATTACCAAAATAGATAGATTTTGAAAAATTCTTAAATTGGAGTAAGTTGTGTTTGTGAAACATGACTTCAAATTTAGAAGTCGTACATGATTTTACAACTCTTGAATTTAATATTTTTTTAATTTTTTTATGACTTAATATGAAGTCGTAATTTCATATACAACTTTTCTTTATTTTTAGAGAAAACAGGTCATGCATTGATAATGTAAAGTAGTTTTACACTGTCATCCAATCACAAATCACCATTTATTGTAAGTTTGTTGATTTTTATAATAAATACTTTAAAAATCATACCAACGATGAATTTCAATTGGTTGAGAGTATAAAACTTTTTACACTGACAGTGTATAACCATTAAACTCTTATTTTTAATTTTAAAATCATAAAAATGAATTAAATACTGGTAATTAATTTTTGTACAAAAGTAGTGAAACTAAACACGATTTTAGTTTTTTTTTTTTTTAAACTAAAGTCGTATGTACATATGAAACTTTAATTTTAATTTTTTTAATTTTTTTTAATTTTTATGTAGAAGTCATACATAAATATAAGACTTCACTTTTTAATTTTTTTTTATTTTTATATAAAAATCGTATTCCATTATAAGATTTCATTTTTTTTCTTTTTTTTATCGAATGACAATGATTACGAAAGTGTGAGTTTTAGAGCACGACTTCATTATGTAGAAGTCGTGTATCAATATGAGACCTCATCAATGGATCTAATAAGTAAAAATAGGGAAGCTTGGTGAGTTTTTACGACTTATTGAACTTTTTTTTTTCTTAAATAGACATAAATTGTATGTGTGAAGACGACTTTAGATAAAAATTTAAAAAATATAGAAGTCGTATAAAAAAAAAGGTAAAGTCTCATAATGGAACACATCTTCTAATAAAAAATGAAGTCTCATAATGGATTACGACTTCTACATAAAAATAAAAAAATAATAAAAAATTGAAGTCTCATATATGCATATAATTTTAGTTCGAAAAAAATAAAATAAAAGTTGTGTTTAGTTTCACGACTTTTTAAAAAAAAAAAATTACCCTTATTCAATTATTTTTACTATTTTTAAATTAAAAATAAAGTGAAGTCATATATGAAATTACAACTTCATAATAAAGTCGTAATTTTTTTTTTAAAAAATGTTAAATTCAAAAGTTGTGAAATCACGTATGATTTCTGAGTTGAAATCGTGTTTCACAAACACTTATCCCACTTTTTTTTTTTTTTTAAATTTACCCATTTTAATCATTTTGAAAAAAAAAAAGCCCTGTAGGGTAAAAAAGCCAAAGTATTCCCTAAGGCCACCTTCATCACCACCGGCGCTGTCCCTACATACATACACATTCATGATTCACCAGTGGAAATGTGTTGGTACGGTAACAAAGAACGTCCAAATTAACTAGTTGTTATCCTCTGCCCAAGGGTACGCAGATTTTTAAGAATAATAATTAATGACATTTGTACGTTATTATTTTTTATTTTTATCATTTCTCTTATTTTTTTAAAAATAAAATACAGCAATACATACTATGATATTATGACACATTTTTCAATTTTAAAAATAACTTTTTGTCAACAAATTTTTGAAAAGTATTGAAGGAACATTAATTAATATATTTTTAAAAGATTCTAATTACTTAAAAAATAAATATTAAATATTTTTATTATTTAACATAATTATTTTTTATTAAATACTTTTATTTATAATTTTTATTTAGTATTTTTAAAATACTTATTATTATTCTCTTAAAAAATACTATAATTTGTCATGCGTGTGTTATAACATTTAGTTTTAAAGAAATAATTTTTTATTTTTTTTTAAATCTGAAATTAAAAAAGATTTTAAAATAAAATAAACTAAACACAAACACCGACTAATTCAAATGACATGATTGATATTCTGAATATTAAATATTAGAGTAAAGATTCGAGTTAATTCTTTAAAATTATAAGTATTCCTACAAAGTTATTCAAAAATTTTAGTAGTCAAAGCAATTTTTAAATATTTAAAACATAATTATATTAATTCTCTAAAATGGTATTATTGGATTAATTTCAAATAATTTTTATGTAACAACTTTAATCTTCTACAAAGTTAAATATGGTAATATATTATATTTTTGAATAATTAATTTAGTGACAAATTTTTTGAAAATAATATAATAACCTTTTAAATATCTTAAGAAACTTATTTAATTATCAAAACTTTTATTGTTATAATACTTAGCTTGACCAATTTAAGGATTTACTCTATATTTAATATAACCATAAAATAGTAAAATAATTATGAATTGTCTTTAAAAATTTCAAAATATCTCTTTATATACACAAAGACGTATAAAGATACAATTCTTTTAAGCATCCCTTTATACATAAATGTGTAGTGCATATTTAATATTAATTACATTAAATATACACATCTCTATTGAGAAATATATACACTCTATGAGAATGAGTATAAATTACATTAAATACAAATAAATCTCTTATCAATTGTGAATAATTATGAATGTGTCCTCTAATTAAGGATATTTTATCATTTCTACAACTTTTAGCATCATTTGTAATTAATTTGAATATCTATTATTGATTTTAACATTTTATAAAGATAGAATGAAATTTTAAATACTTCAAGATTTAAAATTTCATCCAAAATATTTATTTCATCTTCTAATATCATAAAACAAATAGGAATGCTTGACACCAGTGTTCTGAAAATCAGATTGAACTAGCTGGTCTGAAAAATTGATGAATCTGTCATGTGTCTGGTTCAAATAAATTATTGAATTGACCTGGAAAAAAATTGGCTAAAAAATTGGAAAAAAAAAAAGAAGATTTCAACAAGTCAATAAAAAAAGTGTTTTTTTTTCTTAAAAATAAAAAAATTAACTTAACATATTTGTCACTTCTTTTATTTTAGGTGTAAACTTGTATATATTAATAAATTATTTGTTTATATTAATAAATATATTGTTATGTATTGTTAAAACTTATTATATATCTTTAATTTGAACATTTGTGTACATTTTAAATGTTCAAAATTTATAAAATTATGTATTATTTTAGTTTTTAATATTGTAAAGTTCTGAGATTATATTTTTAATATTATTTTATGTATTATGCTAGTTCGTGGAGAATATTATTATCCAAAACAAAAACTGTGGAAACGTATCGCAATCATGACAAAATGACTAAATGAGACCCTACCAGTACGAACCCATTACCCATGCACACAACAAGAAAAAAAAAAAGAAAAAGGAAAGAATTCATTCAAAAGTGCCTTACTAGTTACTGGGTTGTGGACTTTGGGAGAAACATGGACATGAAGCAGGTAGGTACAGTGCCATAATTTATAAAAGAATTATCGTTTTAACTTAAAAGATACACATGAGTATTCTGAATGTGAAACAAGGGTGAGAGCAGTTAGTAGAAAAGCAAACCTTGTGCTTTACGCCATGTATCTTATGCAGGTATCCGTGCGGATTGTTGTAACTGCTGGTTTTGCTTTTAATGCCTGCAACTGTACGTGTGCTCCAACTAGAAGTATGAACTGAACCTCCCCCTCCCCCTTTCCCTTTATCACCTCTTAGGTTCCCTGCTTGCAATTAAAACATAATATATTATATACTGTAAATGGATTATACCATAACAAACCGGCTTTCAAATAAGGGTTGAAACTTGAAAGACATGAGCGTGAACCGCAGCTAGCTAGCCTGTAACTAAAATATGTATAGTCCACCAAAACGTGTGACCCTAGAGTAGCCACATGCAAAAGCAGTGGTTTTAATTATTTTTGGCTGCTATAGACTGCTAGTGGATGACATTACATTTAAAGTAAGCTAAAACTGGTTTATCACGTTGAAAGTTAGTTTCCAACTCTGGCCTCTTTAAAGACACGGGACAATACATTGGCATGGGATGGTGAAGCAATGAATTGAAGCTATGCTACCTCTATAGCTCTGATCTGATTCTCTGAAACCAATGCTGAAAACTTCATTCATACAAAAGAATGCAACTAGGGTCTAGAGTACTTTGTTTTCTCATTTGGATTCAGTGAAACTAAAGTAAAACTGAATGTACAAGCAGGATTCCAATTATAAATCAAAAGAAGTTCTTTTGTAACAGAACAGGAAAAACCTCAAAAAGCAATGTTTCTAAGTAATTGATGGGAAAGCCAAAAAGTTAAATTAAAACATAGACTTCACTATGCATGACCTTAATAAATATTAATTATATTTATGACAAATTGCAAGGAGATTTTGAAATGCTTTTAGGCTGAGAGCAGGAGCATAGATCTTGGGGACCTGACCAGGCCAGGTGCTTGTTGGGGACGCTTCCCTTTCTGCGATTGATAAATCATGTATGAAAGAACACTACCCTAAGAAAACATGTCCTCACTTCACTGCCTTTAAGAAAGGAGCAGCAGAAGAGAAACGAGTTTTGAAAGGGGTTTTTTGGAGCATGAAAGCGTGACACTGATTATTAAAAAGGGGGAACACAATAAAAGAAACGTATAGCATGATAATATTATAAAAGAATTAATAATTGCAGAAAGGAGGATTTTGATGCTAGGAGAGTAAAAGTAGACATTATTAGCCATATAATAATGGTAAGGTGTGAGATTCCATAAATAAATACACACAAGAGAAAGAAAGGAAGGTTGGCAGTGCTAAGTGGTGCCTACTATGCTGCAAAGGTTAACTTGGGTGCACTTGTAGCTCCAGCTTGCAGGGTTGCTCTGCTTTTATTGGTTGTGATTTGTGTAAACAACAGATCTTATACAACAAACAATTAAAGGAGGAAAAGAAAGGTTGTGTCAGCTTCTTTGACGGAAATATGACTGGTCGGAATTTGAGATTCCGGGGACTATGTGTCAGTAAAGTAAGAAAGTAAGAGAGAAAGAGAGGATATGGTGAAGAAGCACATGTGCATCGCTGGGTCGAACTTTTATAAAGGAAGGAAAGAAACCACTACCAGGCCGGGCACTGCGTACGAGGGCCTCACCCCACCCTCGTTTATTTCATTTCGACCCAAATCATTTCTTCCTTTGCTGCTGCTTTTTTTTTTAATTAAAAAACAGCTCCCAATAAAAAGAAACCATGATAAACTTGTGAATATATATATATGATAAGTGGTATGGTATGATAAAAAAAAAAAAAAAAGATAAAGCGAAATGAAGAGTGTCAATACATACTAGGCAGATGTCTATATATTATTACTTTGTACCTATGTTCTATGTTGACATACATGAAGTAAAAGGAAGAGAGGGATTAAAAAAGATAAAAATAAGAAAAATGAAGTGAAAAAAGGAACATAAAAGAAAGCGAATGTATATATTGAATATTTTCAATAAGCTTTTGACTATATATATATATATATATATATATATTCAAAAGCTTATATTTACGGTTACTTAAAAATGAGTGATGAGTATATGGGGATGAATTTGAACATGTATTATTATTTTTATTTAATAAAAATTGCTGTTCTTAACTTCTTTTTTTTTTTTTTGAAGAGAGATGTTCTTAACTTTAAATATTGATCAGTGTGAATCTATGAAGTAGATATAATTACTTAGCTTTTGGACTTCATCTAAGGATGATGATGTTTGTATATATTATTTAAAGGATGATGATGTTTGTAATTAATAACTAAATATTTACTATACAACTTAAAGGAAGATGACGTTTGTATATTGGCGACTTCGAGTATTTTCATGGGAAGTAGCTAGATTGGAATTATCAATAGAAGTCCTTTAAGTTCACACAAGAATTGCTATATGATAGATTTATTTTCATCATTCATATCACTTTATTAAATAATTTCAAAAAATTGCCACGCCCTAGTTTCTAAAAGCTAATACTCATACTATGTTCTTCTTTTCATACCTAAGGACTAAGGTAGGTAGAAAAAATTGTTCTTCTGACATCAACCTCAACAGGCCAACACTGTAAGGAAATAGGGGTGGGAGAGAAAATATGTAGAGATTAAGGACATAAGGATTGCTGGTGCGTAATACATTTTTTTAAACATTTTAACTACACTTTTTAACGCTTCTGTTATATATTATTTTTTATTAAGTGAATTATGTGAGTTTTTTTGGCACATAATTGTATGAGTTTTATTATAATTCAGATTATTTTAATGAAATTCACATACAATTTAATTTTATAATATTTATTATAACATTTTTCTCTCTAAGGATTAACAATTTCTAGCCTGTTCCTAACCGGCATTCCTGCCTTGAGTTAACAATCATTAAAGTGGATAGTATTGGAAGGAATTTGGATGTTTCATGTTAGCAAACAACATGATATTGTCATGAAAGATAAAGATATAAAAATGAAATTAATAAAGCATGCACAACTATTTGTGAGTCAGTGAAATAATTATTTTGTATCTTTTTTTCTTATAGTATGACTAAAATTAACGAGAGGATCCTATATTCCTATGCGTGAGGGGAGAAACCAAACTCCTCTTCTACCAATCATCGACTCTTTTCCGTCTTATTATCTTCTGCTTACCTTAAATGGATGTTGCGTAAGATATGCATGAAGTAATGTGAAGGATTTGTATTTTCTTGAGTCAGACAAGCTGGATGATTAGACGAGACTCAAGTTAAATGACACTGGGTAGAGAATTCCCCAATGATGTATATATATCATTTTGATATATTATTTTGAATATAAATTTTATATAATACAATAAATTTGCATTTGTCTACTTAAATAAATTTAATACCTCATAAGATACATCATTTTATTGATATATTATATTAAAATTCAAAATATAAAAATTAAATTTAAATTAAGATTGATTAAAATTATAATAAATGTAAAATTTAATTTATCTAAAATAGAAAGATATATTTTATTTAATGTAATATATCAAGATTGGAAATTCAAATTAAAATTAATTCTACATAAAGTATTTAAAAAAATATTAAAAATAAATTAAATTTTTATATAAGAAAAGTTACATAATTTAATAAAAAGGAAAATAATTCTTAAAATATTTTTATTTTAGATTGATAATTTAAATTTATAATTTAAAAATTAATATCTAATAAAAAACAATTAATAAATGAAAATTGACAAAAATTATACGGGGAATAAAGAACGTACTTTTGAAGTCAAACGGAGAAATCATTGTGTTTCTTTTGAAAGGTTGTGGAATGTTGCACACAGCTTGCCCCACCAAAACGTGAGAATGATTGACAAAACGTTGCAATCAAAAGGAACATGCATGTCCATAAAGGTCAGAATGATTATGGGGGGATCCATCAATCTCACGATAACAGTGATTTAGATGCTCTTTCGTTCAAAGAAGCACTTGAGCGATTAGGGTTCAAATATCAAAGATCATTCAATACTTCGCGTAAGATCAGCGGGGTTGTGAGATTACCCTGAATAGGGTTTGTGTTATAGTAATTTGTCTCTTAATTAAAAAGGATCATTACTTTTCTAATAGTTATAGACCATTTATGTATTATGAACTACTTTTCAGACAAATCATCTGAATAGTTTTTTTAACCTTTAATCATTTTCCTTTTCGCGACATTCTTTTCGCATCTAAGATAGTGGGGTACCTCTGTATTACCTGATGAATGGTGATTGATATATATATATTCAGTTGCTGCAAGGTAATGAGAACTTTTTAGAGTTGGGATACATAGTAAATTCAATTTAGCAAGGAAAAAAATTAGTTGCAATATATTAAGCGTTCTTAGTATATTGCGATATATATTTTGTGTTGGGAAAACAAATTCCTTCATGTACAACAATTAATGATGATCAAAGGATACACACAACATCACAAATATAGAAATGGAGGAAGAACACAATTTTAACGTTGCTCGACATTTCTTATACACACAACATCACAAATATAGAAATAGAGGAAGAACACAATTTTAACGTTGCTCGACATTTTTTACTTACGTCCACAGGAACATCTCAAATAATTTTGTTCTCTCAAATATTCATCCAATTACAAGTTTTTTAGACAAACTAAAAAAATCCTCCCTTCACATGACTCTCTTTCACTTAGGATGATGACCCTTTCTACAAGCTAGATATTATCCTCATCTCAAGAATATCTTTTTATGGACTTTGCATCCAAATCTTAAAAAAGGAAACAAATATCTAAAATAAAAATAATATCTTTAAATCTAAACAAAATCCTAAAAATTTGATAGGGATGTCAAAGTGGGGTTCCAACTGATCAACTCAGTTAACCCACCAAAACGAGTTGGGTTGAGTTAGGTAATTCAACCCTCCCACTCATATAATCCAATTCGCATAACTCGTTACCAACGAGTCAAGAGCCGAATTGGGTTAGGTTGGCCCAGGGGTTTTTTTTTATAAATTTTTTAATTAAATATTGTTTTATTGTATATAATATATGAAGTTTATGAATTTTAGGTTATTTTGTTGCTTTACATTTATTTAACTCATGATGATAATTTCTAAAAAAACAATTGTATTAAGACAATTTAATAAAATAATATTCTTGGGATTGTGACTTTATGTTTAGATTATTTATATTTATTTATTTATTTAGTTGATAGGTCAACTTATGAGTCATTCATTTTTTTATAACTTTTTTCTTTTTAAAAAAAATTTGGCGAGTCAACCCAAAACCCAATTTTAAAATAGGTCCAACCTAACCTGTTTTTTGGCTGGTTAAAGATTGGTTGGGTTGAGATTTTCAACCCAATTTTAAAATAGGTCCAACCTGACTCGTTTTTTGGTAGGTTAAGGGTGGGTTGGGTTGGGTTGACCCATTTAACATCCCTAAAATTTGAAATTGAAAATTTGAATAGCTTTCCCAACAATTCATCCCTCAATTAACATTTTCAAATTTCCTTTTTAACTCTGATCATCATGGATGCTCATCATAATCATATTTAATTACGCTTTTGCTTTGCAAACTTTGGTGTGTTTCCTACCTCCGTTTTATGAGTATTGGATGGTGATACTTCTTGCACTTGTACCATCATTAGCTATTAAGACACATGATTGACTTCCACGTTGTCAAGAAGATTTTTGACCCAAGAATTTATACCATTGTTAGCCACCAAGACACGTCGCTTGACTTTTGTTGGAACCAAAGACGTATTTTTGAAGATAACAAACTTATTTTTCTATTGTAAAAAATGTTTACAGCGTCCAATACATGTTTTATATCAAGGCATCCAATGCGCCAATTTTAACAAGCATCCATTTGACTTGCGCATGATGATCATCCAAACGCAAGTCTCTCTCTAACGACTAAGTCTTTAAAGCATGTCTGAATTATGCGTTTCTCACATGAATATTTTGAGACAAATACTTCTTTACCTATTAGAGTGATCTAACGTTCAAATATCTAAACATTAAATGAAAGACAAATACATGTTAGTGTATAAGCGTAATGTTGCAAAAAAAGGAAGTCAACCTATCAAGCTGGCAAGCCGAATGAAGAATGTTCAGAAAAGTAGCTCTTCAACATAGCTCTACACCTTCCATTTTAGTGCAAGAACAAAAGTCACTTTTTTGACTCTACTGCCAACTCGATACATGCGCACGCTTGTCTCTACTAAAGAATGAAGCTAAGCATTTCAATGGCTATTTTCAAGAGACCATATATATACTAGCTTGAGAGAAGAAGAAAAATAAGAGAACGACTACAATCTTGTGTTTACTGGACGACTTTGAGAACATCTTTAAAACTCTTTGTAGAGAAACTTGCCTATTGTACTTAAACTTTCATACTCTCACATTGTGAGTTGATTTGTTTATAACAACTGATTTCTGTTGTGAAAGCCTAGATAGGCTTAGTGGAAAAGAATACTTGGGTGGTTAGGCAATCTGGGTGGATTGCTTTGTAAAGCCTGAAGAGGCCGAGAAGAATACTTGTGTGTAACCCAAGGTTGGTCAGTTGAACACCTTCAGGATGAAGGGACTAGACGTAGTTCAAGTTTGAGTGAACTAGTATAAAAATTCTCTATGCCTTTGTTCTTCCCTTATCTTTATTTTAAATTGTTTTTGAACTTGTTTTTTATTTAAGTTAAAAGAAGTTTTTAAACACACAATTCAACCTCTTCTTCTTGTGCGATCTTTGTTCTTTCAACTTCCATATCGCCAAGAAGATTTTCAACACAAGGATCCCACATGGATCTACCATTAGCTTCAATACTTGTCTGACAGGTTACCACTACATGAACCAGACTTTGATACCATTGTTGGGGGAAAAAAAAAACCTCTTCTCGCATAACAATGAACATCAAAGGATATACACACAACACCACAAATATAGAATAACAAAAAAACACAATTTTTAACGTAGTTTGACACTTCTTGCTCACATTCATAGGAACCTCTCAAATATTCATCCAATTACAAGTTTTTTGAACAAACTTGAAAAATCCTTCCTTCACATGACCCCCTCTCACTTAGGGTGACACCTCCTCTACACATTGGATGATTCTACTCATCTCAAGATCTTTATTTATAGACTTTGCATCCTAATCTTAAAAGAGAAAACAAATTTTTAAAATAAAAAAATATCTTTAAATCTAAACAAAATTCTAGAAATTTAAAATTTAAAATTTGAATTATTTTTCCAAAATTTGATAATCACAGTGCACATCTTTAATGTTGATCTTTTTTAATTATATGAATTATTGAGATTATACTTTAATTTTAATTGAAGAAGAACATCAAATAGCACCTAGCAATGTAAGCACCTAAGTTTTGTCTTAATTTGGTGAAGCCTCACTTTTGTCCACAACATTTTTATTCTCGCATTTACCTACTATCTGTAGTACATGTACCTTAAATGAACATAAAGATATTGACTAGACGTGGATAAAAACTTGAGATGCTTAAAGTAAAAGTAGGTACCATAAATTTAGGGCGGGGGGAGGAGCAGAAAGAGAGGTTGCATACTGTAAATTGTAATGAGATGGCTCGCGATGGAAAAAATCCAGGGACTCGAGAAAGGCAGGACAAGTTGTAATGTTAAATTGTGGTGTTCAATTTATGGTGTCCTCTATGCACGCTACCTTTTGCAAAGTTGTAATGTCAATTGAGGTGTTTAATTTAGTTCATCCTCTGCTAATAGACACCAAATCAAGTTTTAAAACCAGAGCCCTATCAGCATCATGTCATTACACTCGGAAGAGGGCAACGAAAGGTGTACTTATTTATATAAAGGACAAATGCTAAAGGCATTGATCTTTTAAACTTTTTGTCCATATTAATTTATAGGTAAAGTTTGTGTGATGATTTACCCCAAGCAAACGAAGAAGGCAACATGCATATATGTAAAATCGCTCTCAGTATCAGGTAGGTGGTTATCCATATCATATTTGCAATCATTCTGGTACATGTCGTGCTTTGAATTACATATGAAGATAAAGTAAGCCATGCTTTGCATTGATTACCTCAACTTGTTGGCCTTTCTCTATGCTCATCATTTCTCACTTTAAGAAAAGGGATAGAATTCAACAAAAGCAAGAGTACTTGTGGGACAGGGCGAATTGTTGATCTAGTGCATTCTACAACTTTAGGGGTCTATCAGTTGAGTGATTTGTATTGGGTATCAAATGTTCTCTCCTTGCTATTGTTAGGACCGAAGAACTAGCATTTCAGAACTTGCATAGTTACATTACATATAGGCTACAACTACAAGCACCTTCAACTAACTGCTAAAATTGACCGTTGAGTTGGATAAAACAGAGCTACAGGCTATGAACACAAGGGTACCAACTGAACGATAACAAAACAAAAAATTAAAAACCAATTCAATCCAAACTTCTCTAAATTAGATTTAATAGGATAAAATTTGAATTACAGCCAAACCAATTAGATGGTAAAATTAAAAAATCGATGATATTAATTGAGATTATTTTTCTCTTTAAAATTTATCCAATCTAATTTACAAACATCCATACTTAAAAGTTTAATTTTGACTTGTGAAAAAAATTATATTGTTCAAATTTGACACATTCATTTAAACCAGTTAATTTAAAAAAGCTTGACCCCAACTTTTTATATCATATGAAGCTTCGTAAGCTTAAATCATTTAATTCACATGAGACTTATTTTTTTTATTTATAAAAATTCTCCTTGAAGTATTTTTTTAAATTTATTAATTTATTAATTAACATATTTTTTTGTGTTGAATGATTAAAAATATAATAAATATAACTTTAGATAATATAAATATACACGAACTATTTGCAAGTTATTTACATTAAGTTTACAAAGTTTTAACAACTTATTTAAATGATAGAAAATAAGTTCAAGTTTAAATTTATTTATTTAACTAGACAAATGAATTTAATTGAGAATTTAATAAATAAAATTCAAATTCATGAATACCTTAATTCATGTTGCACTTGTATATAAAAGTATTCCTCTCCTTGTAAACTTGTTAGAGCGGGAAGTAAAAAAGAAAATAATTCAATTTACTTCCCCTAACTTCAAACATTTTTTTTTCTTTTTTAAATTTTATTAAAATTAGAAAAAATCATATAATTTATACCCAAGAACTATAATATATACATTTGAAACCTAATTTTACGGATAGTTTTTACATGTGTCATATTTTCATGCAATATGGTTTTAGAAAGAAAAAAAAATAGATGCAGTTCCTTATATGTTTTTAGTGTTGTTTTTTAATCAAAAATAAAGTTTTACTTTAATAATTTGCATAATAAAAATTTATATTAAAGGTCAGTATATATAAGTTGTCAAGATAAAACTCAAATTTTAATTAAAGAATAGTATTAAAAGCACCTAAAGAACTATATTTTAAAAAATAAATAATGACTTTTTAATACTATTCTAATGGACTTTCAAAATCTATGTAAGTTTTGTATTTTATACTCGAGATAAATATGAAAATAAGAAATAAGAAATAAATAATTAAAATAATTAAATGAGTTTTAATACTTCTTTAGTCAATTTTATTACGCACTGAACTGGTTTCAAATGTTCAATTTTGTCTTTGACTAAGAATTAAGGTGCTCTTATGGTGGTTCCCACCCCAGGCGTGACTAAGCTATAGTTGCAGTTCCTATAAAGGTACTTTAATGCTTAAGTCAACAATAATTTTGTCAAAGTAATGATAAATATAATAAATGCATACCTGGAATTTTTGACGAGGATCTATTTATAAGGATCTCTTGAGATAGGATGGGAAAATGGTGCAAAGTCTAATGCCCCTGTAACATCCCGGGCGTTGACGAGGGCAGGGAATGATCGCCGATGCAAAAGAGATGAGGCACGGACAATGAGCGGCTCCTGGCAGGCTTCCAGCGGGAGGGGTACATGAATGAATCGAATACACACCCAAACGAGAGGGATCTAGAGGCTGTGCAGGTATGGGACTGTACAGTTGAGGATAGCTTAAAGGAATTAATAAGTGCTACTTATACCAACAAGATGCATATACTTTTCGATAGCCTATCACTTAAGAACTCCACAATTAAGTGTGATTGACTTGGAACAATTTAGGGATGGGTGACTTCCTGGGAAGTTTCCCAGGAAGCGTGTGAGTGAGGACAAAGCACGCTAAAAAGTCTTGTGTTGGGTTGTGGTGACAGTCACTCATCCTAAAAGCGGCCGAGTGTTACAGCCCCTGTGAAGAGTTTTTATTTGTTTAGGAGTAATATGTTACCAGGGCTTTTTTACCCCACAAGGGTAATTTATTTTAAAAATTATCGAAGTGAGTATTTGTTTTTTAAAAATTCCAAATTGGGGTAAGTCCTAATTGCTAAGCACAACTTCTAAACCGGAAGTCGTATTTCAAATACGAGATTTCCCTTTTTACTTTTTATTTATGACTTCTTAAAGAAGTTGTGTTTCCCACACAAGACTTCAATTTTTAAAAAAAAATCTGAGGTGAAATCGTGTTTGATATATATATATATATATATATATATATATATTTGGGTGAAGTCGTGTTCTCCAAACAAGACTTTCCTTTTTAATTTTTTTCTTCTCTTGAAGTTGTGTTTCGCATGCAAGACTTTCCTCTTTTTTTTTTAATATCATGTTGAAGTCGTGTTTCATGTTTAAGACTTCCATTTTTAATTTCGTTTTTGAATATGATAGATGTGAAGTCGTGTTTGATATACACGATATTCCTGGTTATATTTTTAAAGTCGTGTTCCTCAAACAAGACTTCCCCTTTTTATTTTATTTTCAAGTTATGTTTGGCATGCAAGTCCTTTTTTTTTTTAAATCACATTGAAGTTGTGTTTCATGTATAAGACTTCCATTTTTAAAAATCACGTTGACACAACACATTTAACAACATATTAAAAAAAATACCATTTGTATAAGATAAACTTATAGTGTACTCGTAGCGAAGAATGAATGTAAAGAACGTGTACAATATCTTGTTATTTATAGATGTATACTAGAAAAAATCGTGATAGGGAAACATGACTTCATATTAAAAGAAGTTGTGAACAAAAATTTAAATATAAATTAAAACATGTCGTCCATTCCAAACACGACTTTAGAAAAAAAATATTAAAAAGAGTTCGTATAAGCATTTCATGTTTTTCACACATGACTTTACAAAAAAAAAAAAAAACTAACCATTTTGTGTTCTCAAAACATGATTTTAAGAAAAAAAAAATTGCTTGGAGATTGTCATGTTTTTAATACACGACTTTAACAACACCAAATATTAAAAAACAATTAACATATCGTGTTCTTAATACACAACTTTAACATAAAAAAAAAATTAAAAAGAAAACAATTAAATTACTAGGTCATGTAAAGGTATATATTTAGTATCATATTTAAAAAAATTAAAAATAGAAATCTTATACACGAAACACGACTTCAAGAGAAGAAAAAAAAATAAAAGGGGAAGTCTTGTTTGGGAAACACGATTTCACCCATATATATATATATATATATATATATATATATATATAAACATAAATATCGAACACCACTGCACCTCAATTTTTTTTAAAAAAAATAAAAATTGAAGTCTTATGTGAGAAATACGACTTCTTTAAGAAGTCGTAAATAAAAAGTAAAAAAGAAAAGTCTTGTATTTGAAATACAACTTTCAGTTCATAAGTCATATTCGACAACCACGACTTATCCCAATTTGAAATTTAAAAAAAAAAAAAAACTCATTTCAATAATTTTTAAAATAAATTACTCTTCTGGGGTAAAAAAGCCATGCTACCAGTTTACTCTAAGTCGAGGTACGCTTGCCAGTTCTAAGGACTATTGAACTCACTTTACAGCTGGGTTCTGGTGTGAATTTTGGCCTGTTAGCCCTCTGGGACTTTTGGGCTAACGTCCTTTTTGGGCCAATGTAATCTAATTCATGGATTTGCGTTTGCATGGTTCAATCTAGAACAATTGCCCCTCATCCTGACATACTTCCAAAGTACGCATGTTGGGTTATTGTTATAAGTCACATGTCCTTCGAAAGGTATAATCTTACAAGGTCAAAAAATTATGCCACCTCGGATTCTTGGCTTAGTGAAGTTAAGGTAAACTTTAGGGAATTTCTTCCTGAATTTATAAGTGAGCCAGAAAAATCGCATGATGTTTTACTCTAATATTAATAACTTTTATTACCCTTAATCTTATTTTTATAAATTTTAAAAAAACATTTTAATAGCATTTTAAAAAAATAATAATATATTTTATTTGTCAAAATTTTATAAATATATACAAGATAATATTTTTAAATAGAAATGGATAGATAGCTAAGAAAACTAAATATACAAATAAAAGTAAAAAAATAATAATTTGAGATGATTGAGAGATATATTTTTTGACTAGTTGTGTGAATAGTGTGTGAAATGCATCTTCCAACATAAAAAGAGAGAATATGTGTTGATAATCTTTAGAGAGTGAAGAGAGTGAATAGATTATTTCGTATATTTTTATAAAGGTAAATTTTAAGATAGTCTTATAAAAAATATTTTAAATTATTTTTCACTTAATATATTTAAACATAAACTAATTTTATTTATTGATTATAACATTTATAATTAATTAATAAAATAATCTAACGTCAAAACACAAACGTACACTGTGTTTGTTTTGATAAAATTGGGAGGGAATGATTTTGGAGGGAGGCAATGTGAAGAAATGTGTGCAATTTCAGCTGTTTATTTGTGTGAGAATTGGGAAGGAGATGTCTAAAAATTTGTGAGTTCCACTAAAATACAATTCTCTGCATGAGGGGCATGATTTGGTGGAGAAAGTTTTATTGGATAGGTTGCTGGACAATGGGTCTGTTTGGATAAAACTTTTTTATAAGTACTTATGAGAGAAAAAAATAAGAACAAAAGTAAAATTAACTTCTCCATAAGCTAAAATTAGCTTATGCATAAGCTAATTTGTAGAAGCTTTCTCATATTAGCTTCTTCAAAATCTAATTTTTAGTTTATGCATAAGCTAATTTTAGCTTATGAAGAAGTTTATTTCATTTTTCTTTTTATTTTTTCTCCTATAAGTACTTATGGAGAAGTTAATCCAAACAGGCCCATTATTACCTTTTATTCTGTTTGTTTGTACTTATAACAATTGTTTTTTTTTTCTTTGAAAGTTCGTATAACAATTGTTATTCTATTAAAATCACACACACACACACACACACACACACACACACACACACATATATATATATTATATGTTTAATAAATAAATTTAACAAAAGTAATATTATATATAAACTCTAATGTGTGCCATTTTGTTAATATAATTTTCTTTTGACGAGTTAATTAAGCAATTGTTAATAGACTTATTTAAAATGAGGGCAAAGTTGTCTTTAATTATTATCTCCAAATTCTTTCCTTTTACTTTCGCATCTAAACAAACAACTAAAAGTAAACCAGTTTATTTCATTCTTTCTCAATTTTCTCAATTTAAACAATACAAATTTTCACTTCAAAATCACACATATTTGTTTTCTCGCTATTTCTTTCTCTTCTATTTCATTCCTTCTAACTTTAACTCTCATCCATAGAGGTACTTTGTAAATTTCAATTGACTGCAACTGGACCATTTTCAGGAGTCACGAGCAGGCCCTTTTTCACCCACGTAGATGTTAATATATATATATATATATATATATATACACACACACACACGCACACACACACACACACGTGTAGGTATAACATTCGTTACGTATAGAAGCAACTCATAAAATAAGTTGCTTATATTTTTTATGAGTATTATTATATCTTCTTATAAATTTTTCTCCTATTTTATCAAAAAATTAAATAAAAATTAAATATATTTAATGTCTTGAAAATATAAAATAAATTAATAGTTATTAAACAAAGAAAATAAGAAGATTAGTGAGAAATGTTATACATGAATTTAGAATTATTCATTTTTTATTCTTTTTTATAGAAGAATTCGTCTTAAAAATAGTTTCACGGATGAACGTGCTCTTCCTCTACTATGTATTGCCAGTGAAGCTGCCCTTCCGCTACCAGAAACATAGCTCCCTTCCTTTTCTTTCGGCCCATAAAAACAAAAATAAGTTCCATTTAATATTTGCCTTTTGATAATTGCACCTCTCTAATTAATAAGTATACCTCCTTCTTTTTTTTATATAATTTTTTTATTACTAAAATATTCCTTTATATAAATCAATAGTAACCTATTTTTACCCTCCATCTTTATTATTTTTTATACTCTAATTTTGTACTTTCATCTTCATTATTCTTTAAATCTTATTTTTGAACCTTATCTTCATCATTTTTTAACTCTATTTTTCCACCTCTATCATCATTATTTTTTAAGCCCTTTACTTCTTTTTCCATTTCCTATCTTTTTTTCTCTATCAAAAATAATAACTTTTTTTTCCCATAATTTCATTAACTTTCGAATGAATATTATGTGATACGTGATAACTTGAAACATAACGTACTTGAGTTTTCTCTCAAATGAATATGTGATAGGTTGTACATTTTCATCGATTGTATACAAAAGGTCAAGGAGTGCGTTTTCCTCTTTGTGATTACGTTTCAGGTAAGTTTGAATTTTGTTTCTAGAAATTATTGCATTTTTTTTAGTACTACCGAAAATTACTTTTCAGAATATATAATTGTCTATTCACTTTCCGGAATAGACAATTGTTTATTCCAAAAAATAATTTCTAGTAGTTTTTTATTTTTATTTTTTATTACTATTATTTAATTTTATTGTCATTTGTAAATAGACATGGAATACCATGTTAGTAAGATGTCTGAGGTGATGAATATACTAACTGGAGCGAGTAGTGGTGGAGGAAAAGGGGTGAGTGGCAGAGCGGAAGAAAAGGGTGAGTGGTTCTGGACAGAAAGCCTCTAGAATAAGAAAGGGGTGAGTCGTGAGGGAAAGGGGTGAGCAGTTCCAGAAAGAAAGCTTTAAGAATGATTTGAAATTGAGGAATAAATTAAAAGGGTATTTAGGAAAAAAATATAAAAAAAGAAAAGAAAAGAAAAGGTGGTATATTTATTAATTAGGGAAGGTGTAATTATCATTTGCCTTAATATTTTTTTTATTCTTTTCAACAAATGGGCTATAACTTATTAGCCCGGACTAGAGAACCATCTTAGGATACACAGTCCAGTTGCCCAGAAATGATACACATAGTCTACAATTAGGAATTAAGATAGTCCTTCTATAGTATTATGTGTTTTGGAAGTGTTTTGTGTTGTGTGTAATTCAAATAAGTTGCAGTTAGTTAGTTAGTTACTAACTGTTAAACACTATAAATAGTGTAATCCATGTGTAATTGGTGCAGTGTGTTGTCAATAAAATTTTTACTCTCAAGAAACTCTCTAATTTCTTCTGTGTGTGTTTTGCGTATTCCAACAAATTGGTAATCAGAGCTTGTTCATTCTTGGACCTGAAAACCAGTATAGTGTGGTTATTTCTTTGAGGATCAGTAGTGATGGGTTCCAATGGAAACTTCCCTGTGCAATTGCCAATTCTTGATGGCAAGAACTGGGATAGATGGAATGTTCAAATAAGGGCGCTCTTTGGCTTCCAGGATGTGCTGGAAATCATGAAAAATGGCTACCCAAAAATAAGTGAGGGTGCAACCGATGCTCAGAAGGCTGTCTACAAGGAGAACAAGAAGAAGGATAACAAGGCTTTGTTCATGCTGCATCAGTGTGTTGATATGGCCAATTTTGACAAAATTGCTGGCGTTACAACTGCAAAACAGGCCTGGGAGATCTTGGAGAAATGTTATACGGGTGGAGAAAAGGTTAAGAAAGTGAGACTTCAAACCTTGTGGAGGCAATATGAATTGTTACAAATGAAGGATTTTGAGAAGGTGGCTGATTTCTTCACCAGAATTTGGAGCATCGCCAATACGATGGCTGAGTGTGGAGAAAAAATTCCTGATCAAAAGATAATTGAAAAGATCTTGCGCACACTACAGCCCAGATTTGATTACATAGTTGTAGCAATTGAGGAGTCCAAAGATGTCGAAAGAATGAGTCTTGAAGAGCTATAAGGCTTATTGGAGGCCTATGAACTGAGATTGAATGAAAGAAGCTCGAAAAAATATGTTGATCAAGCTTTGCAAGCTCAAGTGACCAAGAAAAGAGTTGGAGAAAAGAAAAAATGGAAGAAAGGAAAGACGAAATTCAACAAAAATGGTTCATCTTTTAACCAAGATAGATCAAAGGGTAATGACAGACCTAAATCTTCAAATAAAAAAGGAGGATTTGCAAAAACCAAAGGAGGTAAAAAAGGCTTTGATAAAAGGAAAGTGCAGTGCTTTAAATGTCAAAACTAGGGTCATTTTGCAGATGAATGCTGGTTTGGCAGAGGCAAATAAAAGAAAGGAAGTGATGATGAAGCGTGTATAGCCTAAGAAGATTCAGATTCTGATCTAGTTCTGTTGATGATAATAACCAATGATAATGCTAGACAATCTAAATCTTGGTATCTTGATACAGGTTGTTCGAATCACATGACCAGTCACAAGGAGTGGTTGACTAATTTAGACACCTCCAAGAAAAGCAAGGTTCGATTTGCTCATGACAGAACCTTGAATATTGAAGGAGTTGGGAATATTGTTATCAAGAGAAGTAATGGGAAGCTTGCGGTTGTTGAGAATGTGTTGTATGTACCAGGGATGAAGTGCAATCTGTTGAGCATTAGGCAATTGATTCAGAAAGGGTTCTCAGTCATAATGAAGCAGGATTTTCTTGAGTTGTTTGATCCTAGCAAGAGGTTAATTTTGAAGGCCTCTTTCTCAAGAAATAGAACCTTTCAAATCAATTTGCAAGCTACTAAAATTCAGTGCTTAAAGGCCACTGAATTTGATGAGGAGTGTTGGCTTTAGCATTCAATGTATGGACACTTGAATTTCAATAGCTTGCACCAGCTTGGATCTAAACAGTTGGTGGCTGGAATTCCTTCGATTACTGTACCAAAGAAGGTGTGTGAAGTGTGTTTGATTGGTAAGCAATCAAGGAACTCCTTTAAATCAAGTTTGCCTATGAGGGCAACATGCTTATTAGATGTAGTGTATTTTGACATATGTGGGCCATTTGAAGTGTCTTCATTGGGAAGCAATAAATATTTCATTTCCTTTATTGATGAGTTTAGTAGAATGATGTGGATATATTTGATCAAGGCTAAGTGTGAAGCCTTTGATATCTTTCAAAGATTTAAGGTCGCAACTGAGAAGCAAAGTGGAAAATCCATCAAGGTGCTGCGAACTGACGGAGGAGGAGAATACATTTCTAAGGAATTTGAAGAATTCTATGTAAAGAATGGAATTCAACATGAGGTAACGGCTCCCTACACACCCCAACACAATGGACTTGCAGAAAGAAGAAATAGAACGGTGATGAACATGGTTAGATGTATGTTGAAGGGGAAGGCTTTACCACAATCATTGTGGGGTGAAGCTGTCTCAACAGCTGTCTATTTGTTGAACAAGAGTCCAACTAAGAAATTAAAGGAGAAGGTCCCTGAAGAAGTATGGACTAGAAGAAAGCCAGCAGTGAATCATCTTAGAATATTTGGCTCACTTTGTTGCAAACATGTCCTTAACCAAAGAAGGAGGAACTAGAAGACAAGAGTGAACCTATAATCCTAGTAGGGTATCATCCTACAGGTGCATATAGGTTGTACGATCCAGTAAAACAAAGAATTATGATTAGTAGAGATGTTGTAATTGTTGAGAAGGAGTCTTGGGATTGGAGGAACAAGTGCAGCAGTCTCAAACAAATGCCTTCCACTTGGCTTGATAATCTACAGGAAGATGAAGACATAAGAGAAAGTTAGCCTTATTCTCGAAGAACTCAAAGACAAAGATAGTTTCCTCAGGGATTTTCTGATTATGAGTTGTTCCCTGATAGTGCAATCACTGCAGAATGTGATATTGTTCATTTTGCACTATTGGCCGATGCAGAACCATTAAATTGTGAAGAAGCTATGGAAGAGGAGGTATGGAAGGAAGCTATGCTAGATGAGTTGAAAGCAATTGAAAGAAATCAAACATGGGAGCTAGTTGCTTTGCCCCCTAACAAGCACCCGATTGCTATTAAATGGGTTTATAAACTAAAATTGAACCCAAATGGTTCTGTTGCCAAGCACAAAGCAAGGTTGGTGGCAAAGGGTTTTCTACAAAGGGCCGGTCTTGATTACTTAGAAGTATTTGCACCAGTTGCAAGGATTGAGACAGTTAGATTGGTGGTAGCCTTGGCAAGTGCAAGAAGCTGGCCACTTTTCCAGCTTGATGTGAAGTCTGCATTCCTATATGTCACTCAGCCACCTGGCTTTGTGATAAAAGGAAAAGAGGAGATGGTGTATAAGCTGAAAAAGGCTCTTTATGGGTTGAAGCAAGCTCCTCGAGCTTGGAATAGAAGAATTGATGCCTTTTTGGTTCAACAAAAATTCAGCAAGTGTTCTGTTGAGCATGGAATATATGTAAGATTGCAGAATGGAGGATTGGATCAGTTGATAGTCTGCCTTTATGTTGATGACCTATTAGTTACTGGAAACAACCCCAAGGAGATTGATGAGTTCAAATCTGTCATGAAGTCTGAATTTGAAATGACAAACTTGGGAAGGCTTAGCTATTTTCTAGGCATGGAGTTTATAAGTACCTCAACTGGAATTATCTTGCATCAAAGGAAATATGCATTAGAAATATTGAGAAGATTCAATATGACTAATTACAATTCAACTGTGACACTTATGGAAGCAAATGCAAAACTTGAAAAAGGTAGTGATGAGGAGGGTGTTGATGGCACTTTATTCAAACAAATTGTGGGATCATTGAGGTATCTGTGCAATAGTAGGCCTGACATATGCTTCTTAGTTGGCTTGATTAGTCGATTTATGGATAACCCGAGGAAATCTCATTTGAATGCTACAAAGAGAATAATGAGATACCTACAAGGAACTTTGGAGTATGGAATTTTGTTTCCAAACAAGGAGTAGCAGTTAGGAAACATGCTTGTAGGTTACTCTAACTCGGATTGGTGTGGGGATAGAGTTGATAGAAGGAGTACATCTGGCTATGTCTTCAAGTTTTTGGATGCACCAATCTCTTGGTGCTCAAAGAAACAGCTTGTGATAGCTTTGTCAACATCTGAGGCTGAATATGTTGCTAGTTCATATGCTGCATGTCAAGCTCTTTGGTTGAAATCACTACTGACGGAGCTGAAGATTGAGTTGAAGAAGCTTATGCAGCTAATGGTTGACAACAAATCAGCCATTAATCTTGCCAAGAATCCAGTGTCTTATGGTAGAAGTAAACATATTGAGACTTGGTTCCATTTTCTAAGGGATCAGGTGAACAAAGGAAAGTTGGAGCTGATTTACTGTCCAACAGAAATACAGATTGTAGATATACTGACAAAGGCTTTGAAGAAAGAACAATTTGAAAAGCTGAGAAGCGAGATAGGTGTTGTTTCTGTCAAAATTTGAATTAAAGGGGAGTGTTGTGTGTAATTCAAATAAGTTGCAGTTAGTTAGTTAGTTACTAACTGTTAAACACTATAAATAGTGTAATCCATGTGTAATTGGTACAGTGTGCTGTCAATAAAATTTTTACTCTCAAGAAACTCTCTAATTTCTCCTGTGTATGTTCTGCCTATTCCAACATTTTGGACACTTTCAATTAATGATCTTGTGACAAAAAAAGAGAGTTATCCATCATGTAGCCCTAGAAGGAGGATGTTACTTGCTCCTCTCATAAGTTTGAGACGAGGAGAGAAATAGATATTATGACCAAAAATAGAATAATATATATGATATTGTATTTTGTTTTTTTATTATCTACAACTAATAACAAAAGTGACGGGAAATTTTGCTTTTTATTTTTTGAACTAAATTACCCTTTAATTATACACTTCTGTTTACTATTCAACTTTCTCTCTCTCTCCTTTTTTTTTATGTTTTATTTTTAAAAAAATGTAAAGAGGTACGAAATGGATCTCTTTTCGCTAATTAATTATAATATTTTTTTAAACTTAAATTTATCTTTATTTATGATTAAATTTTTAAAATAAAGGAACGATAATCCAGTCTAAAGTAAGAAAAACATTTGACCCAAAGTTCACTGATAAATAACTACACTATTTACTATTTAAATTAAAAGTAGTTGTAACTGTAAAATGCATGACTCTTTCTCAGTTAGAACTTACACTATTTACTATTTAAATTAAGCATCGGTTGCTTACAAACAACTGCCTAAAAAATGCCGCCAAAAATTCTCCGGTTAACTATTTTGCAACTATTGTTTAAGTTTGCATCTATTGTGTAAGTAGTTAACGAATTGAGATAAACACGCTCTAAGTGTATGCTATGATTGATCAATTTTAATTTTAAAAAGCAATTTTTAAAAGAATCTTTCAAAAAAATTAATGAAAATAATAATTATTTTTGTAAATAAACTAATTAATCTCACATTTAAAAAAGAAAAAATATTTACACTCTTAATTATTTTTTTATTTCTCATTAATTATAATTTTTAAAATATATTTAATCAAATAAGCCACAATTTCTGTCAAACCATAATTAATCAAATTATCATTTGTATATTCATATTTAATTTTTAATTTAATTAATGATAATTTTAAAAACTAGAGTTAAATAAATGTGAAAAATAAAGCGTCGATATATAATATCTTCTATATTTAATATTTTGCCAGACGTATACTATATATTATCTTATATTGACCTTCTCTTTGTTGAATACAAGTATTATTTATGGAAGATAATCCTTTTGGAGACTTTGACGAGGATAGAACCACTTTTGACGATAAAACTCTCTTTGAATATTGGACATAGTTACATATTTAAAATTTGAACTTGAAACCACTTATGAAGGCCCGTTAGGAGTGATTTTTAGTTGTGAGTTTCAAAAATTTTAAAAATTATAATCAATTTTAGTTTTTAAAAATTAGTTTTTTTTTTAATTTTTAGTTTCAAAATAAACTCACTTTAAAAATTTCTTATTTTATTAAAATTAGTTTAAGGATAGGGTAGTGGTAGTAGAAAGGACTATTATCAAATGTAGTAACGTGTATTTTTTTAAAAACTAAATTTGCAAATTCTTTTTTCTTGAAAATGAATATGAAAGTATTTTAAAATTAAATTAAAAATTATTTCAGCCATTTTAATTAAACACAGTTTATTTTAAAAATTATATTTAAAAACCAAAAATTAAAAACTCATAACCACCGGTCCTAAGCTAGAACAATCTGGTACGTTAATCTTATATTGAGTTTTGACTGCGTATCATTACACATTTAATTTTAAAAAATACTAATATTGTGTGGGAAGTTTTTATTTACAATTACAAGTATGGTTTCTTATGACATTTAAATGCCTTAATTAATTAGATAATTGAAATAGAATTTAGTGAAGTAGAGAGTTGGGGTTGACTGAGTAAGGGTTTGGGGATAGTGGCGAGGAAGGAAGTGAAGTTTGAAGGTTGACGCAAAGAAGTGAGGTTGTAGTATGCAAAGAGAAAGGTAAGGTAAGGTAAGATCGATAGCTGAAAAGGGAAAATGACGATGGACGACGATAGCTCCATATATGTAGGGGGTCTTCCCTACGACGCCACCGAAGAAACCATTCGCACCGTCTTCAATTTGTATGGCGCCATCCTTGATGTCAAGGTCCACTTTTCTAACTCTATCTCAGTTAGGGCTTTAACCAACTCGGTGTTTCACCACCTTATTTATCTGATTCCTTTCACAAATAATCAATTCCGCTCATTGGGGTTCCGTTTTAATCCCCAAGCCTTTCTTTTTTTCTTTTTTTCAGATTATCAACGACCAACGCACTAGGGGCAAGTGCTATTGTTTTGTTACTTTCACAAATCCTAGGTCAGCAATAGATGCCATCAACGACATGAATGGCAGAGTATGTAATTTATCTTCTTTTACATGTTTGGGGGTGGTTAATACTTAATATTTGGTTATCAATTATCATAGTTGTGCTTATGAGTTTTAGGCATTTGACACTCTGTTGTTCCGAATCAGACCATTGACGGGCGTGTGGTTAAAGTTAATGGGGTGAGGGCTCGTGGGGGCAGGTCAAATTTTGGCAGAGAACGTTATTATTATCATAATGATGAGAGGAATGGAGATTGGGATCGCGGTAGAGATCGAGACCGGGATTATGATCATGATAATAATGATAGGGATGGATATAGGACTCGGAGCAGTGATTGGACTCGCGACCGTGATAGGTCTCGAGACCATGAGCAGGACAGGGATAGAAGATTTGAGCATATGCATGATTATGATCAAGCTAGAGAACCTATGTTAGATAATGACTGGAGTCGAGAGGATGACAGAGTTGAAAATGAACAAGAACACAGCAGGGGGCATGGTGGAGATCTGGATAGAGACCACAACTTTGATTTGGATATAAACAGGAAAATGGATAGGACCAGTGATCCTGATAGAAGTTTTGATGAGGATAGAAAAGATCAGTCAAGGAGAAACAATGAGTAAGATCTCCATTCATTTTCCTTGACATTTGTAAATTTCCAACTATTCCTCTTTAGTTGACTTATGTTGCATTCATCTTCTGCTGGACTTATTAGTGTTTTTCCTGCAGTTTGAATGTTATAAATCAACACAGCATGGATCTTTCATCAGATTCAACTGGTACTGACAGTGATCAGGTAATGTGAACTTGTGTGTGAATTTCTGAAATGTGAGGATTTCTGAGTTTCCTGTTCAGATAGCATAATGGCATAAAGTAAATTGAAGCTGATTGTGGAACATTTTTTATTTTGTTTTAATTATTTGTGTGGACTTCAGGTAGAAGCTCAATTAGACAGGTCAACTCAAGAGCTTGATCAACTAAAAAAGGAGGTTTGTAATCTCTTTAGAGCTAACATGAATGAACAATGAAAATTTGTTAAATGATTAAGTCTACACTAGTATTCTGCATTATGATAGTGTGAAAAATGTTTTGTTCTGAAGAATTGCATTTTCTGGAGGTGCATATGTATACAAAGACTTCCCAGGATTCCAATGTTTACTAAATACTGAGTTAGGACATCACTCACTTTAAAAGTTTTCCAATTCCAACTAACAAGTCCTCTAGCCCTATATATGTTATTTTTATCTCTGCTGTGTGTTGGTGATGTTGGAAAGTGAAATTTCTTGGCTTGTCAGGTTTCTCAGATGGAAGAGGGATTGGAAGAGAAAAGACTCCATGTTAAGGAATTACAAAAGCAATCTAAGGTACCTTCCCTCTCATTTTCCATGCATCACATTTGGAACTTGTTTACTATACTTTATTGCTTGTCCTTACTTTGAACACAAAATCTGTATTATGTTCTGACCTGGAAGATATTTACTACAGAAACTGGAGGATGCACTGATCAATGCCAAGAAAAACTCTTCGTATCATCAGATGCAGTTGATGAAGGTAATATCTAGGTGTCATAGTCATACATTAGATACTTGCATTCTCTACACTAATATCATATTCATGAATGCTATTGCTAATGTTGGGTCTGGGCAATTGATCTTCAGCTGCATAAATGTGTTCTGCAAGTGAAAGATTACACAGAAAGACTTAAAACTAGTGAAAAAGAACTTCAGGTTTGTGTCTTAACACCTCATAATTCTGATTTATATACGAACTGCAAAGTATGTCCCGTGTTTTTTAAAAAATGATTACATTGTACATTGTGATCTTGGGTACTGTTTTTTCAATTTGACATGATTTTGTGCATTCTGTGTAATGAATATTATGTAGACTTATGTGACAAATGCTCCCTTTATAAAATTTTTTTTGTAGTGCTTCCTTGAATTCGGTTTGTCAACATAGAAGCATTATATAGTGTAATTGTGTAAAAGATATATCTTCTTAAGATTTTATTTTTTTCTGTTGCTTCATTTTGTTTTTTGCCCCCTTTATAATTTTTATCTTTTCCATGGAGATATCTTTAAAATTAGATATGGTATTTCTCTTTTGGGTCTATTTATTTTTTCTTTTTCAATTGTTAATCTGGGGCTAAAAACATGCAATTTATTTTCAAATAAGAAATTTTAGTAAAGAAAGTTAGAGAAGTAATTAATTAAGCTATTGTCGCCGTTAATTAAGCTATTGTCGCCGTTAATTAAGCTTCATAATCGGACCCAAACCCAAAGTGCTGGGTAAAATATGTTTTTAGTTATGTGAATGTGGCTAAATTTGATTTTAGACCTCCAAATTTTTTTTTGTTATTTTTGATCCTCGTCAATTTTAAATTTTTTTAAACTGGCCCATTTCACTACTAAGTGATAATATGACATGCGTCTATACGTGCCACCCCATAATGGTTGTTTACATGGCATGTGTAAATGCATGCTACGTCATCACTAAATAGTAACAGATCATTTTAAAAAAATTAAAATTCGTGAGTACCAAAACCAACAATTTTTTTTTAGGACTAAATCAAATTTAACCATATTTACAAGGATTAAAAATGTATTTAAGTCAAAAAGAAAACTATTTTATGCCTTAAATTGCAGTGACAATAAAAATTGAGAAATCAAAATACATGTGTAAAGTTATAAAGAAAATGCAATAGCAACTAGTAGGAAATATATTCCTTATCTTCAAGGAATTGGCTGAAATAGGTCTCTGTTGAGATTTGAAAGATCTCTGATGTTTGCTAATCATTATTGATTTGAAATTATGAATATGATCTGATGTTTGGTGTTGCCTTATAAATTTAGTGAGTTCAGTTGCTCCTATAACTCCGGCTGCTTTCTTGCCTTTCTTCTCAATCTCCATGTGTCCCAAATGGCTGTGATGAAATCGTGCTAGTAGCATGACTTAAGTATTTTCTTTTTGTGGCTTGCAGGCTCTAATTCATACAGCAATGTCAGAGATTGATGGTGATGGTGTTGGATTAAAGGATGGACAACTAACAAATGGAAGTCTTGATGGTAGATAGTAATTTTTCTTTCGGAGGTTAAGATTGTGTCATTGATGCTTAAAATGGGTTTAGCACATACCTTATCTGATATGGAGAAGAAAAAAAGGCTTGGATAAATTAATGATTCTCGTTTATTTTTCCTTTTCGATTCCACTCCAGTCTTTACTAAATAGCATCAATAGAGTTTTGTTTATATTGTTAAGTTGTTGGTAAACTTGGTCATTGTAACTTCATCTGTTATAATTTTTCACTAGAGAAAACAAGCTGCATGTGCTACTTTTTGAACTCCACTCGATTGAATTGCATGATCTCATGTTTATTATCCAAAAACTTGGATCTTGGCATGAAAAACTGACTGGTTGGTATAGTGCACTTACTACTAGCCACATGTTTCTTGTCATCTGTGCTTCACTGCTTGGTTGGAGGGGATTCGGGGGCTCTAATTGGCTCTGTTGCATGGCACAGATCATACTCTAACGTATGTTTTTGGTACAATGGTAATACTAAAGTTTGTACTTGTAAACATCCTGTAAATTATCTTGTTACCAATATGGATTGTTATTCTAAGGAGTAACTGGAGAATCCTTTGTATGAAAAATTTGCTTGATTTGGATTAATTATAGATCGGGCCTGTCTAGTTTGGTGGTTTAATGGGACAAACGTATTCTACAACATGTGTTGCTTAAAATTTGAAATCTAATAATCTATAATTTCGACAATTCAGAACACCCAACCCACCCCCCGCCAATTCATAAGAATTTATTAGTTTTTTATTCTAAGTTGGATTGACTCCCATGATAGAGAATAAATTTATATCGCACACATGAAAAACAAGTATGAAATTCTATTCTCATTATTTTTAATGAATTGAGCAAACTACCTTTGGAGGAAGCATTTTTTTAACTATTAAAAATTTTTCGTATTATTTGAAATGTTTCCAATTCTTCATATGCTTATGTACAAGCTATTAAAAATTTATCCTTTTAAAAATAATTTAAAAACGTTTAATTTATTCATTTTAATTTAAGATTATGAATACTAATTTTAAAATTTTAAAAGATTGTAATGTGATTCTTAAACTTTTAAACATATGTATTTTTCATTTTTCTACTCAATTTTTTTTACATGTTTGATTCAATTCAGTTTAGAAAAATTACCCATATTTTTACAAATTTTCAAGGATTCTCAAGCGACAAATATTTTTCAAGGTAATCTTTTGAAGACTTCCAACATCATGTCCTCAGCAAACAAATTGGAGGAAGCATTTTTCTAGCCTTAGTCAGATTTAATAGAAAATTGTATGATAAATTTTTCTTAATGGTTTGTTAAGATTACAAAACATATTATTTCCAATGAATTTATTTTTTTATTTACTTGAGAAGAGTTTACTGTAGTGATAATAGATTACACTAAAACTCTATTTGATGTGGACTCATCTGTTACGAGATTGATTTGGTCAATAGACTTTTTTTCTCATTTGGTAGCTTTCTAGATATCTTGATTCTTTTCATATCCTCCGCCCCCTCCAACTCCAACAACCAACCTTTAGTTCCCATATTATTTGTTCCTATAATGTTTAAATCAAACCAAAGTTTGATGAACTAAAATTAGGAAGTTACGTATAATGCAATTTAGATTAGTACTTGAATAGAACTCATATATAGTGAAATGGATGAAAGCAATAAAATTGGTAAATATTCTTCTATAATATGGTTACTTTTCTGCAATAAGGAAAAAAATATCAAATATTACGAAAATTAAATTTCTTTATTCTTAAAATATTGAATTTAATTTAATTAATAAAAATTATTTCAGCAATGTTTCTTTCATTTCTTTTTTATTTAATCCTAAATGTAATATTTTATTAATATTTAAAAATAAATATATTTTTATTTACTTCCTTTGAAAATGTGTTTTTTTTTAATTTTTTTGAGCTAAGTTTAAATTAATGAAAAATATAGAATCAAGTAAAATAATTTAAAACGTGGTAAAATAAAATCTAATGAAATATATTTTATTTTATTTAATATTTCTTAATTATTAATATAGAGAAATAAAATTAGTTTTTAATTTATTATAATGAAAAGTAATGTCTATACTTACTAATTAATTCCCGACATCGGTAAGAAAGATGCACAAGAAAATCACTCAAATTAAGATATGATTAGAAGATTTCTTATACCATAATAAGTAGGCTTCACCAAAGTGATCAATGGTGACCAGGAAAGATTCACGAATATACTCGTTTGTTGATAAAATATACTTGAAAGTTTTGAAGAAATAAATCTAGCTTAAAAATCATAATTTGTGATGAAAAAAGTAAAAGTTGTTCGATGACAAAAAATATTGTACATAAAAATGTATTCCAAAAGATATAATATAATTTAATCTATACACTTTATTTATGTTTTACGTTTTTTTGTCTTATTTAACATTTTATTATTATTATATATCATTTTTTTGAGTATTTTTGGGATTAAAAATAAAAATAAAAATAAAATATAGTATAACATGGACTAAGTAAATGAATTGTATAATTACCCAGTAATGATTAGTGGCAGGGGAAGTCGACATTCTAAGCAATCTGTATGTTGATTATATCCAACAATGAAATTAAAAATATATCCCTGGAAGTTGCGATGGCTCCCCGACATAAACGAGGTAATTAACCCAATATAAGTTGTGGACCGAGGACAACTGAGTGCATGTCCTATAACATACTATGCTGATGTAAAAAGTAAAGTACTGCTTTAATTTTTCAAAAGCTGAATGAACCGATTAAGTAAATCTAATGTGCTTGAAAAAGACCCCTACTAGTTGGAAAGATAATACTCCTCCAGTTTCGGTGTCACTTGTGAGTAAACCAGCTGCAGCTTGAATCAGATCTGTATGAGATTGTGATCCAGTCTGGTCTGGGTAGTAAGAATGTTATGTTGGCCAACAACGGAAAACCTTCAATTCACTAGAATGTAAATATTTTTAGCTTCCCAAAATCCGAGAATGCATGCAGGGTGTCTCCGTGCACAATAGGGATGGCAAAGTATACTCAGATTTTTTGGGTATCTACAAAAATATCTGCAACTAGGTAGGATAAATACTCATTTGTTAGGGATGGGTCTGAGGACAGGTAGTTACCCGCAAATTAAAACAGGGATGGGAGCGGGTATAAGTACTATAGTACTCGACCTGTCTCATACCCACATCTATTATATATATAATAATTTAAGAGTTTAATGACTATGCACTGTCAGTATAAAAAGTTTTACACTGTCAACCAATCACATACACTGTCAGTATAAATTTACCATACATGGTAGTTTGTAATTGGATGACAGTGTAAAATGACTTTAATCTGTCAATGCATAACTTTTTTTCTCATAATTTAATTAAAAAAACTTATATATATATATTATTAATTATGAATTTAATTAGTAAAATATAATATTCATTAATGAAATGAATTAATTATGTGTTTAATAAATTAATTATCTGTGCTTAATAAATTGTCCATACATACAACTAATTTCTATGCAACTAATTGTCTACATACTAATTGTTCATAATCTACAACTATTCATTATAAGTAATATAATTATAAGATAATTAATGTCAATGTATCATTTTTTGGTAGGTTTTGGAGAGTACTAGCACATGATGTCCAAGTTTCTAATGATTACATTAAATGTTTAAAACATTACATTTAAGAATGATTATGTTTCTAATGTTTGGTTATGACTTATGTTCAAATGATTTAAGGTTATATTTGAATGATATAAAAGTGGATTTTCGATTTAGTTGTAATAATTTTTTTAATTAATATTTTTTTATTTATTGACTTTACACATAAATAAAGTGCGGGTAATAGGTACAAGTATGGGTATATAGATACCTGGCGAGTATAAGAATGAGAATTAAAGTTGTTACTCGTATAGATATGAAGACAGGTATGAATATTTTTTTTAAACACAAATATGAAAATAAGTACTATAATATCTTATCCAAATGCTACCTATCTACATCCTTAGTGCACAAGCACCGGTTGCTTGACTCTGAGGAATCGTGTGCAAGTAAAGAGGAGTGGCTTCTACAGTGCACAAAGCCAGTTTTGGTGCACCGGTGGGTAACTAATATTACCTGCAATAGCCGGTACATGTGACTCTTTAATAATTTATTGTTCAGTCCCTCGTAAATTTGTAATTAGCAAACATTTTATCATACAGTTGGGATGCACTCAAGGCCAATTTTAATTTGAGAAGACAAATTAATATAATAAACCAAGCTCAATGCATACCCAAAAAATAGTGCAACGAATAAAAAAAATATTCTCACGTATATCATAATGACAATTAATAGATATAGGTTTCATTCATTTTCATTCAACATTAATAATAAAAAGAAATAGAGAAACAAAATTTGTCTAAGAGAGGTCATTCAACATTATCGTTTGCTGTTTCCGATAAGTCTCCACTGTCGAAAATAGACTGCCACTTGGTTTGTCGTTGCATGTGGGACTACCCAAGCCAATGGCATCTAGAGACTACAGTTTCAGCATTTTAGAGAGAAATTGGACTTCTCAGCAAATTTAATTAATTTGAGGATTGAACCATAATTTTCGTAAAATTTTAAATATCAGGATAGTAGTAAAAAATATCAAAATCATTATATCAACACAACTATTGTGAGTTGTGCACTGGTGCACAAGAATATTCCTCGTACACCACACCATCAGTAAACCTAGTTAAAACAGGTTTACCCATGGTAATCACACGGAAAGGTTGAGAGTCTATTAGAATTGCTTCACAAAAAACTGTCGGTGAGTCACTAGCTCAAACGGAGTATGAAAACCCACAAAGTCCCAGACAAAAGTTGTCCTGAAGTTAAATATTAATGACGAACGAACTGGGACTTTTAACATATAACTTGATTGGACTTGGAGGGACTAGGGAGGTAGATATTTTAATAAAAGGACAAAATTTAAGTGTGGTTTTTTGGATTCTTATATAACTGTTTTCTTAATTTAAATTAAAGTTTTATATCGACAATTCATATTATAAAAGTTAATATTCATTATTAAAATGAAATCCTAATTTTAATTGGATGACAACATTCTAATCATTTAACAAAACGCGTCTAAATTATCTTTAATACAAATATCTTATTTAATTTAAAAATTTAAGGAAGTGCAACTACCACTTCTCTTTCTCTCTAGCATTAGAAGGTTTTATTTCCATTGTCCTTTCTTTCTTTTCAGTTCTTAAAATTCCCTCCACTCCTAAATAGTCCACATAATACTTGAAAAATCCTTTTATAGACTTTGGTCGTGGACGACATTGTTATTATATCAGAAACTTGAGGGCAAATTTGTAACCCAGAAAATGCCAAGAGCCAGAATCCAATTCTTCCCTCTATACAGTACTAGTATATCGATACATAACAGCATCAATACATTGCATACGAGGTAAAGCAAAAACAAAACAAAACAAATGTCCACTTTTATGCCTCTTTTACCCTCTGCAGTACAGTCTCTTTACCACAGAAATATATGCAAAAAGTACAGCTAAGGATATTTTGTTCTACTTAGTTTGTTTTTTTCCCCATTCTTGTTGAACAATAATGAACAGTTGAACATGCATGGGTGCAAGGAAAACCCTAATTCTAAAACCACTTCTCTTCTCACAAACCCTAGAATTTGAGAGTGATCTCACTCCCATTGCTCTCCTCGCCCAACCCTTTCCTCTCCCCTTCGTTCTCCCCACTCTCCCCCTTCCAGCTGCTACTCTCCGAGTTCCTGTCCTCGATGCTCTCCGACCGCCCCCCGCCGCCCGGAACGTCGGATTCCGGCGAGCCGTGCCCGTGGGGCGCCGCCTTGTACATGTGCAAGTGGTGGAGTGCGTTGTGGTGCGGCGGCGGCGGCGGAAGCAGCGGCTGCGGCGGCGCAGCAGTGTAGAACTCTTGCGGCACGGGAGTGGCAGCGCAGTAGTGTGGCGGTGGCGCGTGAGAGGAAGGGTGGGCGCTGTAGAGGGTAGGGGCGGCTGAATGTGTCGCCGCCGTGGCATATTCCGGTGGGACCCAGATTCCTCCGAGGACCACAAGCTGCGGTGCTGCTGCACCCGTTTGAGGACTTGGACTGGGTCTTCTAGTGTGAAGCCTATATTTCTGTTCAAGAAATGGAATTAGAGGTTATAATAATTATTAATTGGTAAAAGAAAAGAGAAACGGAAGCAAAACTACAAAAAGTTGGTTTGGAAATGCAGAATGGTACGTCAGGGTGGCAATGATAATAGTACAACAGCAACAAAGGTGCCTGTCTGTTTGTACATACATACACAGTTGAACAGAGAAACATTTACCTGCAGATGGCTTTTAACTTCATCATTGGTCAAACCGTCAACCTTCATCAGCTCCCTTATCTGCTTTGGGGTCGCCACTGTGTCAAAAATCAAAAGTCACATATAATTATTCAGTATGATATTCAAAATCAAAAGGATCCGTTTCTGTTATTTCTAGCCAATCTTATTCTTAGTGCATGCATGTTTGAATTGTTTATTTCTCAGTTTAATTTTCATACACTCTGAACAAATTAGAAAGAAACTGTCTAACTTACTTTAATTAAAAATAAAGTTAAATAATTTCATAAGAAACAATTGGTATAATTTTTTATATTGTACTAACTATTTTTAAATACCTAAAATATTATACTAATCATTTTTGATAAAATTGTTAAACTCCATCTTTATTTGAAATAAGTTAAACAATTCCAGTTAAAAATCACTTTATATATAATTTTTAAAGTAATTAATATAAAAGTTCACAATCTTATCTTATATATAAATTTATAATTAGATTACAGTATAAAATTTTTTTAGACAGTAATGTGTTCTAGTTAAATTCTATTCATGTTACCCTTTTTTATAGAACATAAAAAAATGAATATTTCTCAAAGTTACCAAACAAACACTTAATTATGTAAACTTAAATTGTTTGTTATATACCTTGTGATCCACCAAGCATTTGAAGAGCATTAACAAATCTACGGTGCAGGTCTGGTGACCAACACCTTCTTGCTTTCCTATGAGTTTGGGTAGTGGTTGTGGTTGTTTGTGCATGAGATGATGCAACTGGACTACCTCCTTTTCCTTGATCAACCACAGCTCCATCACTTCCTGAATTCTCCTTTTTATTCTGACATGAAACACCCTTTTCTACCTCTGCACGTTTCTTGTCCTCCATTTCTTTCTCTGCAGAGGCAAGGGCTAGTTCAGGGAGGGGCCGCAATGTAGAGCCTTGGCAGGAGTTTCTCTCTCTTGAGAATGGGAGGAAGGCTCCGCCACCGTTCCTCTGTTTGTTGTCTAGAGCCAGCTTGGGGCTGATGCTGAAGCCTATATCAGCTTCTTTTGGCGATGTGATTGTTGGTTGTTGTTTGGTTCCTTCGCTTGCTTGACTCCACAGTTGGGCAGATGTCATCCAATTTGCCTTGTCAGATAGGTTTGTTGCCTTCTCAGAGCTTTCTGAGGCGAAGTGCTTCATGGGTATGAATTCTTCGAGAACCGGCTTTGTGCTATGGTTTACTTTAAAGGCCTGAAGTTGCTGCCTTGAAGCCTCCATGGCTGTTCCAACCAAAAACAATTGTGTTGGTAATTACTAAATTGTTTGGTGTACATGCACCAAAGAATATTATTGAAAGAAATTATGATTGCATGTGTTTCCACCCTAAATGATTAATAGCTGATCACTACCTAAATAGCTTTCAAAGAAATAAAAGTGAACAAATATATATGTGATAGTGTAGACAGGAAAAAGCTAATCCTCATTTCTATTTGACGGTGGAAAAGAAAAAGAAGAGAAATTACCAAAGAGATATCGGAATAGAAGAAGATGATGATGATAAAGGTTAATCATATATAAATATATAGTAGACTTTATTAGGAAAAATCTAAATGAGAAAAAAAAAATTCTGATCGAGTTTGTTAGTGTTATATCTATTTATCTATATTTAATTTAGAATCGGTAGCTTGAATCTTTAAGGTTTTGGATTCTGTGTGTTTAATTAATTTATTGGGGGATTTTGAATTAGCTTTGGTGTGCATGTTTATAAAAGGATGATTAATTCAATTGTGTACCGTTGATGAGAAGTTGCATGCAGAGAGGAAGCTCTCGCTTGAAGGCATCAATCTTGAGACGTTCTTCCTCTAAGCGAGAGAGGAATTCTTCAAGCTTGTAGGTCTGATCAGTTTGATCTCCAAATGATTTGAGTAGCAAGGAATAGCTTTGGGGCTTGCAATCCAGACTTAGTTCGGATGGTGATGCCATTGTTTTCACGTATAGCTATAACAACTAATTAACAAGCACAGTGTTTAAGATATGTTCATGCCAAAATAGGAACAGGGTGGGATGTAGGAACAAACAAGAGCAAAAGAGGGTGTTTGGCTTCTTCCTTTCTAGTTCTGGTGGGGGCGAGAGAGAGAGACAAAGACAGAGAAAGGGTGGTATTGTTGTTTCTAAACACAAGGAGGATCGAGGGAGGATCGTCTTCTTTTTAGAGGTGAGTTCAATGGGAATAAAGCAGGTGAGAGAGAGAGAGAGAGAGAGAGAAGAAAAAGCATGGGATAAAGCAGAGGGAAGTAACTTCCTACAAAGAACCAATGCAAAAAAAGTGTAAAAAAATGAGAGAGGTGCTGTGAGAGAAGGAATCAGAGAGTCTGACATTAGAGGGTCATGTGCTTAGAGCCTGGTTTTAGAACCTCTCAGTGTTCTTTGTACGAATTCAAAATCACCAATACAAAAGACGATTCTTCTTACTGTTACCCTTTTTTTTTCTTTACTCCTTTCTCTCTTTTTATCCCCCCTGTACTCCTTTTATTTTGGCTTTCTTTTCATATGAGCTATCCCTATGCGCAAACGAGACTCAGATTCTCCAACAATTTCAAATCAAAATCTCATTAACGGTGTATTATCTTTGTTCCTTTTCTTTTCTTCTTCTGTATACTTTCTTCTTTCCACGAGAGATTTATTTTGCTTTGCAGGATATATCCATAAATTTTTGGTTCAAAAGTCTTTGGGATTAAGTACAAGGATACGCATCGATGCATGGATGTCATGTATATCATGTGGTCTTACTCCATCTTAAACAGAGATTAGGATAAAACAAGGGATAAATTTTATGTAGGCTGCCAAAATCATTTATAAATATGAATGCCTTTATGGATTGGGGCAGCAGATTAGGATTAAACACACATAATATATAGGATTATATTAGTTCTAACTACGGTATGTTATGGTTACACTTGCTATAGCTCATGCCGAAGGAATGATCAGACAAATCATTTTATGAAACCAATTATGAATGCGGATGTTGGCCACGTGTTGTGCAATATAGTTCTTGTGGGTATCCATACCCATGTATGCTATTGCTGTTGCAGCAGCAATAATTAATGAATCTATTATGATTAATTAATGGAAAAACTTTGAATTGTGGGGGAGCATATACCATCAACATAATTTTTACCAACACAGTGAATAAAGAGAAAGGGAGAAAGAAGGAGAGGGAAAGCACATATTCAAATAGGTTTTAGTATGAAACAACCTTGCAACTTTCTCTGAGTCCAAAAGTTGCATAATTATCATGAATTTGAGTGCATTCAGGGAAGGGGAGGAATATCTAATCTAAAAAACGAGACACTCACCATATAGAATAAAATATTTGCCTCCAAGAAAGGAATATCTTAGTTCCAATTCTGCGACTCTAAATTAAGGGAACACAACCCACGAAGCTTAAAGGGGAGAAAAAAAAAAATCACCCTTCAAAAGAGTGATAAAGGAGCCTAGCAGAGGAGAATCTTCTTCTGCTACTGTCTTTAATGAAGTGGGTAAGAAGCTAAGAAGATTCTCTTTTACATGTTAAAACGAATTTTCGTTATTTTGGTTAGAAAGCCAGGTGAAGAAACACTAAATACTAGGGTCGAACGAGGGTTTTGAAAAGTTTTTAAGTTGATGTAGTTTATTGATTGGATCAAGTCTAATTTACTTGATTCCTTGCGGGTTTCACACAAACAATAAAGATGAAACGGTACTTTTTCTTAAAATTAGCAAGTATTAGGTATGCACTGGTGCACCTTAATTTTTGTAAAATTTAATAATATACAGGAAGAGATATATTAAAAAGTAGAAAATATACAACGATAATTATTTTTTACTTAAAATTTTATGGTATATGTGAATTTCGTTTAGTGATAATAAACATATGTATTATTTGGATTTTTGTTATAATAACTTTGCTTATTTAGTATAAATAACATTAGTCTCTCAACAATTCGTTAAGCATTTATGAAACTTATTCGTTTCAAACCTATTCTGAAAGTTTCATCTAATATATGTTAATTATGTACTTTATGAACAATGAATTATTAAGGTCACAATCAATCATTTAATTACAAATTGTAGAAAGTCAAAACTTCTTAAATAATAATATGTTTTTAGTCAATTTTTATATTATATATCTCATAAAATACGTGGAACAAATTTTATTAAAGTGTTTGGAATAGTTTCAATGAAGGAATATGAAGTATATGACACTGATTTAAACTTCCTAATATAAATTAATGTAGTGTATAAATGTATTCAAAGTAAAGTTCGTAACTGTATTCATATTAATTAATTGTTCAAAATGCATAAAATAAAGAAATTAAAATAGATGAAAAGAAAGATTGATTATGACAAGAACATAATTCATGCAAAACACCTAGTTGACTAAACAAAATAAGTTGATTAGCATGTCATAATTCACTCACATTCTTCTTTAAACATCTATGATTTTGTCTGGATATATTTAGATAATCTTTTGTTATAAATATCATTATATAGTCTTGTTATATTTTTCTCATGTAAAGACTTGTCATGGTTAATTAAATTTTTCATTAGAAAAAAATGTATATTTCTTCTTCTAATAAGATTATAATATCCTACTCTTCAATGATATGAGAAAATTCAAGATCATTTTGTTTATGTTATCCTACAAGTACTCTTTAAATATGATATTAATTTGTAATAGTATTTAACATACCATAACTATGTATACACCATTCACATGCATGGATAATTAGTGTAATTAAGAAAATGCTGAATATATACAATACAGTTTATGAAGTAAATTAACTCTTGTTTGCAATACTGGATCAAATACTTACACCTAGGTTAAAATTTATAATTGTTAATTACAACATATTTTTTTACATAATCTCCTTAACATCCATTGTGATTTAATATGATGTCAACCCTGCTAGCCTTCTCAAGATAGAATGTTAGTTCCTAAATTTGGTCCCTGTAGTATTATTTCCTACCTTTCAAGCCTTTCTCTAGAACCAAATCTTCACGAGTAAACTCTCAATTTAGTTCCTAATTAACTTTGACAAATGATATAACTTTAATTCCTGATTTTAATGAAATAATAAAATAGTCCATGAATTTGTAATTTGTCATTCACAATAGTCCCTCCATTAAGTCTTCTTTGTTAACTTTAACGGTGCATATTACGTGACACATTAAGTGTTTGCTTGATACACACATGACATGTCTATAAAGTCCAAGTGTGTAGAAATTATTTTAAAGAATTTAAGGTTAATGTGAAAAGTTGTAAACCCTTTAATTTAGTCCCTAGATTTGGCACCTGTTGTCAATGACAGATGTAGAATCTTTAAATTATGGGGGCAATATTTATAAATATAAATTAGTATTTTAGTTTGTACGTTATACATAATAAAATTTTATTTTTATAAAATTAAAATTTAAATAATAAATAAATAAATTTTAATATTTAAATTATATTATAATTAAAATTCAAAATAAATAAATATATTTAAATATATAAATTAGATTTTGATGAATAATTTAAATTTTGATATAAGATTATTTTAAACTATTGATAATTTTCTAAAAAAATATTGAAATTCAATTTAAAAATAGAGATAAAAGAGAGTAGATTGAAATAGTTAAATAGTTAAAAAAATTCAAGTATAAAGATATAAAACTCAAAAGAAAGATTGTTTGAAATGGTTAAAAGGGAAATTTTTTGGTTAGTTGTAAGGATGGTATGTGCAATATATATTCAAATAAAAGAAAGAGAAAGAATATTAAAAATGTCTAATTAAAAGAGTACGAATAATAAGACTAGGAATTTTTTTTTACTACATTTTAAATTAGAAATATTAAAAAGTATTATGAATTTATTTTTTACTACATTTTAAATTATAAAAGCAATTTTAAATATAAATATGTATTATATTAGAAACATTAAAAAGTTAGTGGGGGCAGTTGCCCCCATAGTCTTATGTGTAGTTTCGTCCGTGCTTATAGTCATAGCTCTTGAATTTGATTTGGCATCCTTGACATTAGTCCAAACATTAACTAATATCTATTATCTTTAACGAAGTGTCCTAATTGTTACCTTAAGTATCTCCGTGATACACATGTAAAATGATCTTCATGTCCTAATTAGCAACTTAGCATTAACTCATATCTCTTCTTCATATATCTTGATAAATACTTGTAGTTAGAGAAAATATCATACATAAATCACATTGGATTTAACATGATTCGGCCTAACATGTTTGCATCTACAAATGAGAAGACACCAACTGCATGTATTATGAACAAATTAGAATAGTACCAATCTGGCCGGAGTGGCCGGGGGGAGCAAATTCTCTCCTATACTACCACTTGTATATACGTAGAGACGCAAATTCTACCAAGTGCAACTTCTATAAACAAGTTGTAAACCATTTGCTAATACAACTTTTGTTGACAAAGTTAGAAACCTTCTATGATATAACTTTTAGGAACAAAATTGTGAACCCTCCCTTCTCAGTATTATTCACATTTTTAATTTCTGATTCTCACAACTCTTTGTCAAATACTTCAATCACTCACTACATCCTATGATTAGTTCCATATTAAGATAAAGACTCCACATAAATTAATATTAATATATAATATTAATTACAATTCAAACTTTGAAACTTTAAATAAATAGAAATTTAACAATAATTCTCAACTGGGAATTAATTTGGATCAAATCCGACAACTTCTGTCTTAACCCATTTTTCACCATCCAATACATTCTCCAGAATCTTGGAATCTTCAAACCATCTTCTCTCTACCTTAAAAAATCTGTCAATATACCACCTCTACCATGAACAAAATTTAACAAAAAAATATTCAAATCAACGCATCATGCTTTATCGCGCCAAGTCCTTAACAAGACACACTACCCATACATGTGGGAAAACTTGACACAAGGTACTAAAGGGATCATATCTCGCACAAGCACAAATCCTCAAATACCATTTATTAGATTAAACAGTTATCACTAACCCAAAACTATAGTTGCTAGCTAGTTGGAATGAATTTCTACTTAAACTCATTAACATCCTCATTTCAGTCCCAATTGAGCCTTGCTAAGGCAGAATGTGGAATCACAACCAACAATATATATGTAGTTTTCATTTATTTTGTTGTTTCATTCTAGCTATATTAATTTTTCTAATATAATTCAATTAGTCATTTTGTTATATTTTTATCCCATTCACATTTCAATATAGTATTATTTTTTTAAAAAAATAACATAATAAAGATAACTTACATAATCAGTGGTAATATATAATGAATAACAGGGGGTTTTCAGTGCTTAATGCATGTACTAATCAAAAGTTAAGCATACGGAAATATTGTTGATGAACTACACCTCATGATTTTAACTATGTATATGGAAATTAAAATAAAATTAATAATATTTGAACTTAATTAAATTATCTTGATTCTTCATTATAACACCCTTAGTTTCCTTCCTTTGAGTCGTTGACGATAGATATACATGCATGTTGCCCTTATATACAAACATAGACTACCCTAATTAGAACGAAACTTAAAACATAAATGTTTTGTAAAACTTAAAACTTTTCCTCAAAATCTGAAATATTATGTGAGAATATGTAACATTGTCTTACGGTGTCAATATTATAAACTCTTCGGTTAAAAATTAAAATCTTTACATCTCATGCTTCAAAGGATGCACCAACAAAAGATTGTGTGATTTTCAATTAAAAAAATTAAAAAGGAAAAGCAGTGTATGGGTGTGTGGGTGAAAGTGAGAGGAAGAGTGCATCAAATTCCACGAGCTTTCAATAAAAATGGTGGGTTGCTTTCTAACTTCAGTCTTCTTGTACAAGCTAAACTCCAACTCATACCTTTTCTTCGGATTCTTCTTTTATTTTTTTTCCCCCTCTCTTAATAGAAAAGAAAAGAAAACAGAGTAAAAGAAAAAAGCAAAAAAAAAAAAAAAACATAATAACAAAGAGTAGAGATTATCCTTGAGACGCGTGTCCATAATATTCTTTCCTATCGTCCTTCTTCTGAATATCCCTTTTGCGTGGCCCATTTGCGGTTCCTGTCAGAATATTCTTCCCTTCTGCCATTTTCCTTATCGCTCCTGCTGCTCCATGCTTTTTTCATGATATTCTTTTATTACATCTGACATTTCGCCTAATCTTTTATTATTATTATTATTATCATCATGAATTAAATTTAAGAATTTGTATTGTATGATTTCATTGAGAAGTGCCGGTTTAATTACACATCGGGTCACCATATTTTTTGTTTTAATGCAAATTTTATAACTAAAATTAATTTTAGTATATATATCTCGATTACGTTGAATAAACGTAACATTTTCTCGTTTTGCCTTACGCGCTCTATTTGCATTGAAACAATTATAAATCAAACGCACACAAAACTAAAAAAATGGAACCAAGCTCATCACACTGAAGTTTTCTAACTTACTCGCCATAACACGTGATCTTTTCAATAGAATATGAAAATCTTATCCACTGACTATTGTAAAGTTGTTTTCCTATTTGAAGTTACTACTTGATGGTAGACATAAATTATTCTTCAATTATTCTCTTTCGAACATTAAAACTCAAATATCACCTTTTATCCAACTTACAAAATATCTCCAGATAAAACATAATTAATTTTAATTTTTTATATTATTTTTTAAATGACCTGTGTACATAAGCACACATAACGTAAGAACGTAAGATTAGGTAACAGTTAATTTTGATGATATTACCATACGTGAATAGTTAATATTGATTTAGACAAATTTAGTTTTAATTATATACGTATGCTTATAAAGATTAAGTGTTCTCATTTTTCGGATTCACACATACATAATTTCACACGATATTCCCGTACTTTTCAAGTGTAAGAGGTTACTTTTTTGGACATAGAGTAGTACTAGGGATATCAAAATAAGTCGAGTTAGAAAGACTAATTTAAATAACTGGGTTTATTATATGAATTGAATTATAAAAATTCATCTATGATCTTAATTTGATCTAATCAAATAAAATTTGACTGCTCCTAACATGCAATTTGTAAATTTTTTATTTTTCTAATAATTTTTTGATCTTTTTAAATTAGATTAAATATATTATATTAGGTTAGTTCTTCAAGTTAAAAATAATAAATAAATGAATAAGTTTAAAGGTTGAAAACATTTGTGATGGTTTATCAAGTTAATTATAAAATTTATCACATATAAAACCTTAATATATAATATGTTAATGTAAAAATATGATAATGGAAGAATTTATAGAAAATTAATAATTTTATGCAAATATTATGCACATTAATTATATTATTAATGTGATTGTGAAGTATTTTTTTAATTAAAAAATATAAAGAAAAAAATGAGCCTAGACTATTTCGTTTGAACTATACCCTGTGACAGACTAAAGTAAAATAATAACTTTTCCATTCGTAATTTAAATTATTCAACTCAATCCTGAAGTTTGTTTGCCCGCACACCTCTAACCAATACAAGTAGTAGTAGCAGTAATAGTAATAGTAATAATAATAATAATAATAAATAGTTTTTTTAAAACTTTAATTTTATCCTCTATATAGAGAAACCTAGGGAATAGTTTATCTTTAGTGTCCTTAGATCTGCCGAAGAAGAATAAAAACAACTGAAAATACTCCTTATAATCACATACATATAAAAAAAAATCCTCCCATAGACACTTTATTTATCATTACACTGAATCCTGATGAATTTTTACTGAATTCTTGAATCCTACGTGCTAATTTATTTTTGAATTTAGCGTGGGAGATAACCAATGTGCATCCACCGCATCAGCCGCGCCTTAGGGTGGCTCAGCCACGAGGCCTGGGTGCTGGGCCGAATGGCTAATATTACATAGAATAGATTGCAAATGGGCCCTTGGAAGCCCAACATGATGAGCCATGGCCAGTGGACCCACATTCTATTTCTCCAACCACATTTGACCTTCCCTCACGTGCTTTTCTTAAATAACTTTATCTTCAATTTTATTCTTGACCCCCAAAAAAAAAATCTTGAAATTCATTAGAGATATTTCTTTCTGACATTTTAACCTCGACAAAATTTCACCCCCCCTTTCAAATCAAATAGAGGGAAAAATAGAAAAAACTATCGTATGAAAATATTTTATTTTTTTCTTTAAATTTTAGGAAAGAAAGAAGGGAATGATGCTTTGTCTTTGCGTCAAAAGCTTAAAAAAAAAAGAAAAAGCAAAAGGCGAAATAACAGTAAGTCTTAGACAAAGAATCCTGTAGGTAGTTCATTGCTCCATAATAACGAATGAAGTTTCTGTATAACTAGAACAAAGGAATGCTACCTTTTAACGACAATTATTTCACTTCTAAAGCTTAAAATTATAATCAGAATACCACTTGCATTGCTTAATATATGTTTTCCTTTCTACACCCACTATGCAGGCAAGCATACAAAATAAAAAGTGTAACTAGAACTAAATTAACCACGATATTATAAGTTGGAACCCTTAGTGTGTAGATGTAGTGTACCCCACGCGCTTTTTCTTTGTATATTTTAATTTGGAATATTGATCTTTGCACATTACTTTTTTCTTATGATTTTTGCTTTCTTTTAGTCTAAGGTTGGGTGAGAATTTAGATATAAAATTATATATTCAAGTTTTGATAACAAACCTTGCACATCAATTTTAGTTTTGTGTGAGCAGCTCAAATTCTTGTATTGGAGACTCGTCATATGATCAAATATTATCTAATTTTTATGTAAGAACTAAGAAGAAAAATAGTTTTACTAAGACGAATGTTGTAAGATCATTTTTCAATTTTGACCCGTTTTTAATCTCTTTTTTTTCTTTATTTTTAAAGACATGTACATATGTATTTATACCTGGTAGCTGCAAAGTGACATCAAGACTCCTAAACCGTTGATTCGCGCGTATAAACTAAGGAAATGGGCATGGTCATAAATTAATTAATTGAAACTAAAATGCAAATTCAAGAACAACTAGTGTGGTCTAAGATACTTGAATAATGAAACAAAGTTGATTAATTAGAAGCATGAATATAAGAAAAATAGAGATTCTATTCCTTTGAATCCAATTATTTATCAAAAGTTCTAGTTCATGCAATATAGTCATCGAATGACCATCAAATTCAATTTCAAAATTCTATTCAACTTGGATGAAAAGAGGATGGTATTATATGAGAACTAAAAAAGGGGTAAGCGAATGGACTTTAAGTAACATTACATAAAGAAAGATGTTCTCTTGGGCCTTGCGGAAAGACGAGTAAAGGTACGTCTACGGGTCGAAGGAATTTGCATATATATGAGATGAGAATCACTGAGGACTGGACTTGTTGATTAAATAAAAAGTATATTACAAACAGGATTATGCTACTAAAAATTCCCTGTTTCAGTTGAGGATAGATTCTCAGCCCTTCAGGCATCCGAAAAACGAATTAACTCAATTATTATTCACTGTTTTTATTTTATAATCATAGCCAGCTGTTTGCATATTTAGTTTATGCTCGTATGCGGGAGAGTGCATAACTTTCTGCATGGTTGATCTTCAACCCTCATTTTTTCAACCCGGTTTCTGCTTCTTGATCAACTCATTTTCAATTGTTTTTAATTTAAGCTCAATAATATAATCAATTTAAACTGAATTGGATTATCAAGTTGATTAGAGTTCAAACCGTATTAATTCTGTTAAGATCACGGCAAGTGTACCGGTTGTACAAGTAATAAAGTAAAAGTAAAATATCATCTCCATAGGAATTGTGATTTTAATCTCAATTCAACCAAAAATTGCTTGCTTGTTTATGAATTAAAAGAAGATTTGAAATTTTTATGATTTTAGGAATTAAAGAGCAAAAGTAAAATGAGAATGCAATTAAAGGATGTTTAGAAAATCAATGAATTAAACGGTTAGATTTCAGAATTCTCGATAATTTTTCCCTGTGCAATTTCTTTTCCCTCTAAATATGTTCTATATTAATCAATAAACCTTCAATTTTCCTAAATTAATTTACCCCTAATTCTTTAGGCGATAAATCCTTTGTTCCTAATTTTGCATCCTAATCCCTTAAGTGAACAAACTTAATTACAAGCATTAGAAATAAGAAATTATGCGAAGGCATATAATATCTCCTCCTATCCCTAGGTTCAGGAATTATATGGTTGTTAAATTGAAACGGTTCAAACCCCAATTTTTCAATTGTAAAGTTTGAATTACAAATCAATTTCAAGTAGGGTTCAAGCACATAAAAAGCATTACATACGCATAAACTCAACAGCTGAATTGCATTAATAATTGAAGGTCCAAAAGGAAAAACAAATTACAAAGAAATCAAATTACGATTCATCCTAACCTAACCAAGAAGGGGTTTAAAAACTCATAGAGTTATGCAAAACAAAACAAAACAAAATCAATAAGATAGAAGAGCCATAAACCTCAAAAACTAAACCCAAAGTCCTAAGATTTAAGGCCTCAAGATGAGTCTTTGAACTCTTCTTCACTTCCGGTCCTCAGAGTAGTCCAAAAATCCCTCCAAACATATTTTTTCTCCTTTTTATAGTGAGTTTGGGCTATATGAGCCGTAAAACAAACTAAGCTCACAAAACAAAAAGTCTGGAATGCGTTGGTGCTAGATATAGGCTAAATTGGCGTCGGGCGCCACCTCTTCGGAAATCCATCAACGTTCTGCCACTCTTTCCAAAAGCCTTGTTTTGTTTCGGTGCCGGGCATGTCTTTGAATGGCGTCTGGCGTCGCTTCTTATATCTTTTGTAGCTAGAAAATTTCATTATTCTCCACCTAAAAGTCATCTTCTTCTCTTGCTCATTTTTTTCCTATTTTTATCAAAACCCAAATAAACACGTAGAAATCATGTAATTTTAAATAAAAACTAAAAAACTATTTATTTCATGAAATGTCTTGTTATTAGGTTAATTTCTCGTTAATTTCTATTGAACAAATGCAAATATCATGTAAAATAACTCTATAAATTTACATCAGTTGTAGATTTATTAAACTCCAATATCCCAATAAATTAATGTATGTTTGGATAGCCACTGAAATTATATTTTAGGAGACTGAATATATAAAATTAATTTTAAATAAGTAAAAATCTTTTATTTCTCATTTGATAAAAATTGATTTTAAGTGTAAGACTCACAAAACATGCTTATATTTATATTTTAAAAGCAATTTTATTTTACTATCTAAACAAAATCAATTTTTCTAAATTTACTTTTAAAATCTTGTTTAAAACACAAATTCATTTTCCAAAATCTAAAACAAATAAGCCCTTAATTGGCAGGTTTAGCCCAATCATATATAAGATTCAAATTGCCTAATTGAAAACTTTCTATTAAAAAAAAAAGAGCCTGAAATGTATTCTAGTTTGTTGCTTGATAAAATGATTAAATGGACTAACCAACACCAATGTGGGTCAATCACATTTGGATTGAATATTTATATAAATATATATCTATTTTCTTCACATCACTTATTATATTTGTCACTCGCTCTCCTTACTTTTTTCTTTTTCTTTCTTCTTTCCACTTCAATCCACCTCAAAATCAAGTGGACATTTACATCTCTTCATTTAGATTGGAATTTTTATAATAAGACCCTAACCATATTTGAACATTTACTAAATTTCTTCAAAGCTAATGAGATTCAACTTGTGAACACCTTGAATAAAAAAATAATAATAATTTCCAAATCATGTAACATACAAGCCTACGAAGTATGTAAGTTTCTATAAGATATCCAATGAGACATTTTTGTCCTTATTAAGAGCTAGCAAAAATGTTTTACAAACTATATATGATAGATAAATTAGATGAATATTGTACATCATGTCAGAGCAATATCACACGGCAAATATGGCGACACAGGACCAGCGTGTAGCTTTTTTAATTGTACACAGAATGAGCACTTGAGCTTGATCATAGATAAGAATAAATGTGCATATAAATAAATATATAATAGCATCTGAAGTATAAGAGAGAGTGGAGGATGGAATAGAATCACGTTGGTCGGCCTCTATTGAAAAGATGAACTTGTTGTAAAGAGAAAAGCTACCCTATAGCTAATTCAGAGTATTGGCGAAGACTGGAATTTTGAACATTACACTAAAATAAATGTTGACTCACCATTATTGTTGTGTCAACAGAAAGTAAACTAACTACGTCAAACATCGTTTTCAAAACAAAATTCTGCACTAATTAGGTCGTGACACTGAGGTTGAGTTTTGTAGGACAGTTCATGTATCTTTTTTTTTTTTTCCCTCTTTGTATTTAGGTTCGTTTTGTGCATTTAACAGCTTCAATCTTGATGTGTTTTTCAAAGCTGTAAATATGAATAAGATTAGGATAAGATAAAAATCTGTTCTTATATACTATCCTTAGATGCCGGCAGGTCAGAAAGGTTAACGAGAAGTTTCATGTCATAGTAATATAGATGATTGAAAAATGATGTCATGTGCGATGGTATATATAGATGGACAAAAAATTGAATAGAGCAAGAAATAATTGTTTGTAACCAGATCTTTTAAAAGTTGTAAAATGCTAACATTATTTTTAACACACTGGATGAAATTTATTAGAAGAGCAAAAAAGGGGTAAGCGAATAGACTTAATATTGCTCTTTTTACATACTAATTGAGGAAAATATTAAATAAAAATTAAATATATTTAATCTCTTAACAACATTACAAAAAAGTTTAATATTTATTCTATTTAGCAATTAGAAAGATTTGTAGGAAGAAGATGTAGGAGGATACAGAATTATTCTTATTAGAATAAGTTTTTTTTTATGAGTTATTAGAAATAATTTTTTTTAATTTATTAGAATAAGTTAGAAAAAAGTTTATCTTGATATAAAAAGAACTTATAGAACTTATAAACTATTTCTATGAATTCAAATAAGCTTCTCATAAGTTTTTCAAAATGTTCCCTTACCACGACTCATATGAATTTCATCTAATAAAGAGTGTTAAAAAGAATATATAAGATAGTGTATTATTACTAGCATTGTTCTTAAAAATTATAAAGTTGGAACAATAATTAAAATGCATGTTGAAAAACATATATTTATTTTCTCTAATAATATAAATTATGATACAATAAATTGTTGATATTTGAAATATACTTTTCCTTACTTTCTATTCAGGAGCTTTATCATATTTCGTATTTAAAAGGTTATTAATATTTTTTTTATTTTGTTTACCTGTTATTGTTTTTTTTATCTGGAATCCTTAGTATTTGAATATTATTTTAAACTTTGACTAATTTAAGTTAAGTCCGATGAATTTATTTAGAGAGACAAATTTTTCTGTCTATAATACCTATTTATTTTTATTCACAAAACTCAAACCCAGATTTTAGTTATATATAAAAAAAAGTTTTACGTTGCTTAGACCAACAAGTATTGATTTATTGCCCTTCTTATTAATGAACATAAAAGCAAAATTATAATGAGTGCAGTGTTTTAAAACTCGAACCAGTCATCGACTCGGTCAAGACACTGGGTCACTGGGTCAATGGTTGAACCAGTGGGTCAATGGTCGAATCACATGACCCAGTCTTTATTAAAAAAAATTAAAAATATTTATAACATACAAATTTGATACTCGTAAAATTTTATACCATGCTTTAAAAAAAATCCCCAAAAAAATGAGAACACAAATTAACATAAATCTACAAGAGCATTCTTCAAATTCATATCTATTGACATTGATCACCCATGAGTTCTAAGTCTAAACAAATAAAACAAATTCTCAACAAGCAACAAACTCACATAAGTTCCAAATTTCTAATGATATCTGAGTTCAAATAAGTAACAAACTCACATAACAAAGTCCAAAAATAAGTTCTAAACATAATTAAACAATAAGTTCCAAACAAGTCCAAAAGCTATTTATGTCCAAGGAGTAAAAGTTGGGCCAACTTTAGGCACTCCTTCATCAAGGAATTCAGAACCTTCCCCAATAGCTTCCTCAACATTGTTTTCATTTAGATTCATGTTTTCCATGGTATTGTCTTATGCATCTTCATCCTCATCTTCATCCAAATTCAATTGATCTATAGCAACATCATTTTAGATAAAAGTTAGTAATCAACTAGTGATAAGAAATATAAAAGAATGAAATTGTAAGTACAATATGGGAAACACATACCAATATCACTTGAAATTGGTTGAATGGTCAAATTTGTAAGGTCATTACGTAATGCATCTACCTCTTCATTGGTTAAGAATGGTGGTGACTCCTCCATTACCCAATTAGAGTGATCATCAAGTGTTTCAAAATTGATAGGATCATAACTTTGATGCCTCTTTTTCCTAAGCACATGTATTTAAATCTAAGCATATGTATTTACAAATAGAAAGATAAACAATCAAAAAAAAAGAAATATAATAATACCTATGTCGCAGCCTCAAGTTGTAACGCACAAAAACTAAATCATTAAGTTTCTGATGCTCTAACCTATTTCTTTTTTTTTTAATGAATATGCTCAAATACACTCCAATTTCATTCACAGCCTAAAGCACTACAAGTTTGGCTTAAAACACAAATAGCCAACCTTTGCAAGTTTAGTGCACCACATCCATAGGATTCCCACCATTAATCTTGAACATTGCATGTAAAAAATTAATCAATAGATGTATTGAACTAAAATAAATATTAAGGATCACAGTTATGAAAGTTACCTAGCATCACTGTATTTTGTTCATGCAAAGTAGCTTGCCTTCCAAAATCCAACTCAGCATCTTTGTATGTTCTCATCTCACTAGTCAACTCACTCCTCAATTTAGGATCTCCATGAGCATATTTTTCAATGACATCTAAAAGACCAGATGTTGTGGACTTGTGTTGTTCAAATTCATCATCATTAAACTGACAAGCTGGATTTAACCAATAACCAGCAGCATGAAGATTTTTACGAAGCTATGAATCCCAACAATCATCTAAATTCTTTAAGTAAGGTTTCGCTTTCTTCTTATTTCCCCAAAACCTCCTCACCATCTCCTCTCTAGCTTTATAAATAGCTTGGTAAAGAAAACCCATAGCAGGTTTATCTTCACTATCAACAATACGCAACACATGTACAAGTGGTTCAGTAAGTTTCATTATATCAGCACAACCATTCCAAAAACCAGAGTCTAAGACTTGCTCCACAAATTTTTTTGCCTTGGCTTCTTTAGCATAAGCTGAGGTTGTCCATTCTTTAGAGGTTACCATGGCTCTTAGTGCATCTTTTTGAGCCAAAATGCTTTGCAAAGCAATAAAATTAGTGGCAAAACAAGTTGGAGCAGGACAAAGTATTTGTCTGCCACCTGTATGCTTTCTCATCAAATACAATGCATAGTAATGGTTATAAACATATTTGGTAACCTTTAAGGCATGTGACATGGCCTTACTTACTTCCTCTAATTTTCCCATATCCTGTAACATCAAATTAATGCAGTGTGCTGCACAAGGAGACCAGAACAATTTAGGAAACTCTGCTTCCAATAACTTGCCAGCAGCAACATAATTTGCAGCATTATCTATCACTATGTGAACAATATTTTCAGGGCCAACATATAATACCACCTCCCTGAAAAGCTTATACAACATATCAGCAGTTTTAGAAACATGAAAGGCATCAACGAATTTAAGAAAAATTGTTCCCTTAGGACAATAAACTAAAAAGTTGATAAGAGTTCTCCTACTTCGATCAGTCCACCTATCTGCCATAAGAGTACAACCAGTTTTCTTCTAAATAGAACGATAATCCTCTACAAGCTTCTTTGTATCATCAACCCACCTATTTAACAAATGACCATGAAGAGTGTGCATACTGGGAACCTTATACCCTGGACTCATGCTACAGAGAACATCAATCATAGGTTGAAAATATGCTGAATTAGCTGCATTGAATGGAATAGATGCATTAATGAACCATTTAGCAATAGCAAGGTCACATTTTTCTACCATTTCCTTACTTTGCAACACACTTTTTAAGGTAGGTTGAGCTCCGGGAGTTGTTCTAGGCATGAAATAATTACCAATACGACTACTACTCTTCCCTTTTTGAGATGCAAAAGCTGCTAGTCTTACTTGTTCCACTCCCATTTGCACTTCAGTAACCTCCTCACTAAATGGATAACTATCATCATATTCTTCTTGAGTTTTTCTTTTCTTACTCCTACACTCATCAATGTTTTGCTTCATTTGGAAACGAATGTCTGCAACCACCTTCTTGCATTGTTTAACTTGACCTTTTTCACCAGCCAAATGACTCTTGAACCTATTAATTCCACCTCCCTTAATAACTTTATTGCAGTAAATGCACAATAAAACAAATTTTCCATTCTCCTGAAGCATTTTACAATGTCCCCAAGCAATATCAGTTTTGCCTCTAATATGCCTCTAAATTGAATTTTGAGTAGAAGCCTCTTGAGATGATGGTGCTTCACCAAATGTCATCTCTAATACAATAAAAAAAAATAATAAGAAGAACCTACACATAACTTTAATACAATCATAAGCATACCAATAATATTAAGAACTTATCATCTCAAACAAAATCAATAGCTTCTACACATTCTATACAATCATAGGCAATATGCACACTAAGTTAACTGAGCATTAGAGAATTTATGTACACAGCCTCAAAAAGCAACAACATTGAAAAAGGGGTATTTGCTAATAAATAGAAACAGATTTATTTTTTTATCATATGACTAGTTTTTGGTTTAACAATATAGCACATATTCCACACAACTCAATCATTGAATCACAGCTACAAACATAAAGCATTCGTAATTTGTATCATCAAATGAATCCAATTCGCAGCACATCAAACAGGGACTGCAAACAAACATTCTACATTATATCCAGTAGTCAACACAACCAAAAAACTCTACATTATATCCAACACTCAGCACAACCAAGAGCAAGTATGGATAAAGAGAATCAACCTCCCTACAATAGACAACACTCAGACGCGCAGGGAGGAACCAAAATGAGATACAGAGATAGCAATTTTCACGCCGCTGCAGGGACGGGTCGACGACGATTTTGACAAGTGGACAACAGCCTTGCACGTCGACCTTTACTCAACGGTGGCGGCGGACGAGCTCACGGGGGATTGGCTCATGGGGTTAGGTTTTGGATCTTCACAGTTCACACAACAGAATAGAGGGTGCCTTCACTACCTTGTGCAATCCGATTCTGGAACCCTGAATGAAAAAATGGGGTGAAAGCAAAACGATGCCGTTTTGCCTAGTTTTTTTTATAAAAAAAAATTAAAATAAGTGTTACATTAACCCGGTCCGAGTCACACAAACTCGCGGGTTACTGGTTATACCAGCAACCCGGCCGGTTCGTACCAGTTTCTAATGAGTCACATGCACGTCCAATCCAACTAGAGATTCAAACCGATTAAACCACCAGTTTCTGATCGGACCGGCTAATCTGAGCCGGTTTTCAAAACATTGAATGAGCATAATATTTTCTCTTTTAATGTCGACTGCCTAATTTACTGAAATATTAATGTTCCTGACATGAGCTTCTGTTTAATATAGATTACATGGTATGATATTTGAACTGGGTCCATTAAACTGAAGTGACACGGTCCAACTCAAAAAGTAAAAAAAAAAATAAGGTCCATGAAATCAAGCACCTCTAATGAACAGCATCGGATATTTATTGACTATTGAGTCCTGTCTGTGGCTGACACTCCAAATTAGTAGTCCACAGGGCGCAAGCAAAGATGTACAATGTTGGTCCTGAAAATTTTTCAGTCCTCCATTAGTATGTGCGGCGGCTTCTACAGTGAACCACCACATCAAATGGTCCACCAATGGATCACTAATTTAAACCGTTAAATATATGAATAAAAAAAATAATGTTTAAGATTGTAATCAGATCAACAAATCTTAACCATTGATTTTTTTTATTCATATATCTAATGGTTTAAATTAATGGTCTACCAGTGGACCACCTATTTGATGGTCCACCGTAGAATTTTCCTGGTAGGTGCTTCCTTTCTTCTTCTTCTTCTTTTAAAAAAAAAAAAAAGACCCCATGTATTCCGTAAGAAAAACAATCCTGTCCAAATTGGATAAGACCATTATAAGTGACAACTTTTTTTTCTAAGAATTTTATTAAGAGTGAATTACCAATTTAGTCCTTAAAATTGTAGTAGTTGATCAAATTGGTCCCTCAAATTAATAAAATGGCAAAATGGTCCCAAACTTATACATTATTAATTAATTTAGTCCCTAAAATTGTAACAGATAGTCAAATTGGTCACTAAAATAAATAAAATGACAAAATAGTCTTTAAAATTGTAATAGTAGGTCAAATTGGTCTGTAAACTTAAAAAGGCTTAATTGTACTCTTTGTCTCCTAACTTTTAAATTTTCACAAATTATGTCCTCAAATTTTTCTCTTGCACATTTTGACCCTAAAGTTATATAATTTTACAAACTTTATCCTAACGTTAAAGTTTTTAAAAAATGATAAAAATGTTAGAGACATGATTTGAACCCTTGACCCTCTATTTCTTCATTGTTACCAAAGACACTAAGTCATTTAATTTGTTTAGTTTATATATAAAACATACATATATTATATATATCATTATTGCATTTGTTAATTGTACTTTTGATTCCCTAGGTGTACCTTAATATTTGTATGAAAAAATATTAAAAGTTAAGATAATAAATTTATTTATTAAATAGTTTTATGTTAATTTTAATTAGACAATTTTATAAATTATACAAATTTATTTATTCAGTTATATAAAATTATTTTTTATTTATACATCTTCCACCCTTTTATTTGTATTCAAAAATAAAAATATTTATATAATTTAACTAATAAATAATTTTATATAATAAATAAATTTGTATAATTTATAAATTTATGTTATTAGAATAAAAATATTTAATAAATACATTTATCATCTTAACTTCTAATATTTTTTCATATAATAAATTTAAACATACACTTGAGAAACCAAAAATGTAATTAATAAGTGTAAAAATATTGGTATATATAAGCTAAACAAGTCAAATGATTTAGTGGTTTTAGTGGTTGTTGAGAAGGAAGGGATCAAGGGTTTAAATTCAACCTCTAGCAATTTTTACCATTTTCTAAAGGCTTAATTGCACGTTTGGGGCAAAATGTACAAATTTTTAATGTTAGGACAAAATTTGTGAAATTATATAAGTTTAAGGAATTTAAAAGTTGGGAGACAAAAAGTTTAATTAAGGCTTTTGGATTTTAGGGACCAATTTGACCGACTATTAAAATTTTAGAGACTAAATTAATTGATAATTTACAATTTAATTGACTATTTTTCCCTTTTCTTTATTTTAGGGCTAATTTGGCTGTTCATTACAATTTTAACGATTAAATTCACTAGCAATGCACAATTTTTGGGACCATTTTAACATTTTATTAATTTTAAGTATTAATTTGACTGATCATTAAAATTTTAGGGATTAAATTGGTGATTCACTCATTTAATTAATGTAGTTACATATCAAGATTCGAACTCGAAACTATTGATTCAACTAGAACAATTCAGTATTAGTTAATTCACGTGTTAGGTGGTGCGATTCCTTTCTTTTAGAGCAAGATATTTGTTATGTATAATATTTTTCTCTTAATTTAAGAAAATTAAATAAATATACAAGATTACTAAAGAAAGAAATATAACTTTAAGAGAGTAGATACTGTAGGACTACGGAAAATTTCCTGGTTGGTCTCACGTTGCTAAGGCTGAAACTTTGTTCTTATAACTACATTAGAGATCCTGTTTCAGACCCATATTCTAATACGACGATGTAATGGCTCAGATTTCTCTTCCATTTCTGGAATAATCGCAGCTCGATCCCCTCCCATTGTTATGGCTATATAATTGCTTCTGTATAGTACATTAACAAAGTTAGAACTATCTGAAACCATACATGCAGTCGTTGAAGTCTAGTTTTCTAGAGTGATTCTACCATGCACCATTCTTAAATTGGTGCATCCATACATCTAGTTTTTTGGGCTTTAAAATGGTTTTTGGTACCGAATCAATGGCCATAAAATGTTGGTGCATGCATGCACCCTATTTTTAAGGTGCATGTTAGAGATAGAAAGAGTCAGTTTTCTAAATTCTTTGTTCCTTTGAGTTTGAGTTCACAATAGTTCGTGTTTGAGTTTGAGTTCCTTGTTTCTTTAGAGTTGTGTGAAGAAGCTACATACTCTCATATTTGGCATTTATTTCCTTTCCCATTTCCATTATCTCAACCAGTGAGCAATGAACTTAAATGCGTGCGTGCGAGCTTATGTCTGTACCTTTTGAGGTCGTCTATGATATCTGTTACATAATTTACATGCTTCCATTAAGCTAATTGTTATGAGCCTGCTAAGTGCTACTTGTGCTAATGGGTCAGATCATGATTCAGGCAGCTACAACCAATGGACAGGGGTAGCAATAAGGCAAGAAATAATGAGTGCATTTTAGTGATTAATTATTTCCCTTACCGATCAACTATCTCTAAACCAAAATGTTTTAAATTTTAATAGATAACATTTTGGGTAGTTTCGTTATAAACTTGTACTCCGAGGTTGGTTTGATTGTGGGGCGGCTGAATTATATAGTTTTTAGGAGGATGCTTGTGTTATGATTGCTGCCCTCTCATGTTTATTGACTGTCATTGCAGGCAGATACAAGGATGTTGAAGTCGTATGAAGGGATATAGCTATTGCGTCGGTACAACTTCGAGTGTGGTTGTCTCAAGTAGCACCATAGATATGTTAATGGAAAATAGGTACTAAGAAAATAAAGAGAATAAGAGAATAATAATAATGTCAATGGAAAATTTTAATGTAAAATACCTTTCAATCTGAAAAGGAAAAACTATAGGATCAAGTCTAGCAAAATCTCTTCATTATAAAGTAGGATTATTAATACAAGAGGATTAATTTCAATCTCACTTCTCGCCCAAATTGATGGTATTAGGTATTGCTATAATACGTATTACTGTTGTAACTGAACTGGAAGTTTGTTAGGAAGTTAGTTTGTTCTTGTACATATAAGTACCTAATGGTACTGATTGAATAAGATTGAGAAGAATCATTTCTCTTTTCCAGTTCTTGATCTTCGTTCTCTTTCTCTAGTTAGAGTTGGTTTTATGGTATCAAAGCTCCTTCAGAGCTCTGCTGCCTTGTATCCACCATGCCCAGAAATTCTCTTAGTTCTACATCTAATGTTCAACCCAATTTGATGAGTAATCCCTCTACGGATACTTCAAGCTATTACTATGTTCATCCTGGTGAAAATCCTTCTGTTCCACTCATGAATCTGTTGCTGAATCGGAAGAATTATCATACATGGGCGAAAATAATGAAGCGTGTGCTGATATCCAAGAATAAGTGGAAGTTCTTGGATGGTTCCTTATAGATTCTAGATCCTTTTGATCAAAATTATGATGTCTGGGAGAGATGCAACAATTTAATTCATTCTTGGATCGTCAATTCAGTTTCACTGTCAATTGCTCAGAGTATCATTCATGTGGAATTGTCCACTGTTGTTTGGAAGAACTTAGGAGAGAGATTCTCTCAAGGAGACTTGGTACGAGTTGCAGAGTTACAGCAAGAACTATATTCGTTTAAGCAAGGTAATCTTTCTGTGACCGATTTCTTTACGAACTTATTGTGTATTGGGAAGAGTTGGAAAATTATAGACCTATCTTGGAATGTAATTGTGAATCAAAGAAATACAGAGAATAAGACTATGTGATGCATTTTCTGATGGGATTGAATGAGTGTTATTCGGTTATCAAAACCCAGATTCTTTTAATGGATCCGTTACCTCCATTAAATCATGTTTTTTCTATGATCTTGCAATATGAAAGGCAAAATGGATTAGATGAAAATGATGAAAATCAAGCTGTCATTAATGCTGCTGATAGTAAGAGATTTAATAAAGGAAAGTACTAAGGGGGTAAGGTCTACACCTATTGTGGTAGAGTTGGACATACTATAGAAACGTGTTTTCGAAAGCATGGTTTCCCCCCTGGTTCTAAGAAAAAGGGAAATAACTCAACTGTTAATAACATTACTGGAGATGGAGATGCTCTTGATGAGAAGTTTGAAGGGAGCTATGTCAATGACTCACCAGTTTCGGGCCTTACTAATGAAGAATGCAAAACTTTGCTAAATTTGTTGCAGAAAACGAACATCCAAAAGTTAGACATTGCTGTTGATTCACACAGTAATGCTCAAGTGAACCAACCAAGTGTTGGCAGGATTTACTCCATGAATCATAATGAAGGTACCAGCTGTACATTTTCTTGCAAGACAATTAAGAATAGTCATTTACGGATTATGGATTCAGGAGCAACAGATCACATCTGTACATCCATGGATCTATTCGAAAATTGTCATGAAATAAATCCTATTCCTGTAAGTTTACCAAATGGTAGTACAGTGATGGCACGATTGACGGGAGATGTGAAATTTTCAAATGCTCTTATTCTTAGGAATGCGTTATTTTTACCCGAATTCAACATTAGTTTGTTATCCATTTCCAAACTTACAAAGACAACTCAGTGCAACTTTACATTTGTTAATGGCATATGTTATATTCAGGACTCAACATTGAGGAAGATTAGTTCAGCTGAACTGCAAAATGGATTATACTACATGAAGGCCTCGGGTAAGAATGAAGTCAATATAAATAATGTGTCTTTTTATAGTTGTAGTGAAGATTTGAATGTCTGTATATCAAATTCAGTTTGCATCCCTAAGACCGCCATATGGCACTTTAGATTTGGTCATGTATCCTCTGAAAAATTGCTTACACTTTGTAAAGATTTTCTCTTGATAAATGTGAATAAAACTGAGGTGTGTGATGTATGTCATCTTGCAAAGCAAAGAAAATTGCCATACAACATTAGTTTAAGTATAGCATCCTTACCTTTTGAGTTACTGCACATGGACATTTGGGGGCCTTATTCACTTCCGTCCATACATAAGCATAGATATTTCCTGACCATTATGGACGACCATTCTAGATTCACTTGGATTAGCATGTTGAAAGGAAAATTCCAAGTGCAATCCTTAGTGCAGAATTTTATTGCTTTTGTTGAGAGACAGTATAATGCAACAATCAAAGTGGTAAGAACAGACAATGGTCCCGAGTTCACTCTCAATGCCTTCTACAGTGAAAAAGGGATTATCCATCAAACAAGTTGTGTAGAAACTCCTGAGCAGAATGCTAGAGTGGAAAGGAAACATCAATTTATTTTGAGCATTGCTCGAGCTCTCATGATTCAATCTTCCCTTCCAAAATTTCTTTGGAGTTATGCTGTACAACACGCAATCTTCTTAATTAATGGAGTACCATCCAATGCTCTAAAAGGAAAGACACCTTATCAAGTGTTACATGGTACACCCCCAGATTTTAATATGTTGAAAGTGTTTGGATCACTATGCTATATCTCTACTAATGCAAGTCACAGAGGGAAGTTGGATGATAGAGCTAAAAAGTGTGCCTTCTTGGGCTATAAGGTAGGCATGAAAGGCTTTATAGCATATGATCTCTCCTCAAAGGAAATTATGGTTTCTAGGCATGCAGTATTCTATGAACATGTATTCCCTTGTGGAACACGAGTTAGAAATGCAGTAGGAGCTCCTTGGCAATATATGGATCCCAACTCTAACACACCCACACTTACCTTAAGCCTTGACATTACACCTTCCCTAGATAACCAACAGAAAACCGATTTACATACTGGCACCTTGTCACCTAACATATCACCCAAACCACCGGCACAAACCGAAACAGTACCACCTAAGCCACTACCTGAATTAGAAACAGTACCACCTGAACCACCATCACCTGAAACTGAATCCATAATTAGGAAGTCCACCAAACCAAGAAAACCACCAAATTACTTACAGAACTATCATTGTTTTAGCATAAACACTAATGCTAATTCAAATTGCCTTTATCCATTAGCCTCATATATCTTATATGACCACCTTTCTCCACAACATAAGAGCTATGCCTTTTCTTTATCCGTTATTACCGAACCATCCTCATATGACCAAGCTGTGAAAGATTCCTACTGGGTTGATGCTATGAATGCAGAATTGGAGGCTTTAGAGGCCAATCACACATGGAAGATAGTTGAGAAACCTCTTGATGTGAAACCCATTGGGAGTAAATTGGTATATAAAATTAAAAGAAAATCAGATGGCTCAATAAAGAGATATAAGGCAAGGTTGGTTGCCAAAGGATATACACAAACAGAAGGAGTGGATTTCTTTGATACATTTTTGCCAGTGGCAAAGGTAACAACTGTGCGGCTATTGTTAGCACTTGCATCCACACAAAATTGGCTTGTTCATCAACTAGATGTTAACAATGCCTTTCTTCATGGGGATTTGGAAGAGGATGTATATATGGAAGTGCCGAAAGGGGTAAAGTGTAAGGAGAAAAATAGAGTTTGCAAGTTACTAAAGTCGTTATATGGCTTAAAACAAGCTAGCCAAAAATGGTATGAGAAATTATCCAGCTTACTCACCCAACTTGGATACAAACAAGCTGCTGCAGATCATTCTCTGTTTACAAAACATGCTGATCATAGTTTCATAGCTTGATTAATATATGTTGACGACATTGTTTTAGTCAGAGATTCAATTGATGAAATTGTCCATATCAAATCCACTCTAGATCAGCATTTTGGAATTAAAGATCTAGGAGTATTAAAATACTTCCTAAGACTTGAAGCAGCACATTCCTCCAAGGGTATTTCCTTATGTCAAAGGCAATACTACTTGGATCTTTTGGCAAACACATGAGTATCGGGTAGTAAACCAGCATCCACACCAATTGAGCCTCACTCTCGTTTACATCAAGATGCTGGTCCAGTTTATGAAGATGTGGCAGGTTATAGACAACTTATTGGTAGACTGTTATATTTGACAACCACTTGGCCTGATATAAGCTATGCAGTCTAACAATTAAGCCAATTCCTTGCTCGACCAACCATGCTACACTATCGAGCTGCTCAAAGGGGAAAAATAGGGTATTTGAAGGACTATTCTTCCATTGGTCCACTTCATTTCAGCTACTGGGATTTACTGATGCAGATTAGGGAAGATGTCTGCACACTAGGAGATCTGTGAGTGGTTATTGTTTCTTTCTCGGTGATTCTTTGGTGAGTTGGAAATCAAAGAAGCAACTAACTGGTGCAAAATCTTCTAGTGAAGCTGAGTACAGGGCCTTGGGTGCAACAACTGTGAATTACAATGGTTGTATTATTTGTTGGAAGATTTAGGAGTCAAATGCATTAGACATACTGTGATTTACTACGACAATCAAAGTGCTTTACACATTGTGGCCAATCTAGTTTTTCATGAACGGACAAAGCATTTAGAAATAGACTGTCACATTGTAAGGGAAAGGAGCATGGCAGGTTTGATGAAATTACTCCCTATTACTTCTCAAGACCAAACAGCTGATGTCTTTACTAAAGGACTGTATCATTCTCACTTCCAAAAACTGATCTACAAGCTAGGATTGCTAGATATCTACCATCCTTAGCTTGCGGGGGGGTATTACGTATTGCTGTAATATGTATTATTGTTGTAACTGAACTGGAAGTTTGTTAGGAAGTTAGTTTGCTAGTTACACATTTCCCTCTTGTACTCCCTCTTGCACATATAAGTACCTAATGGTACTGATTGAATAAGTTGAGAAGAATCATTTCTCTTTTCCAGTTCTTGATCTTCTTCGTTCTCTCTCTCTCTAATTGAGTTGGTTTTAGATGGTTTACAAGATCTCTCTACTCTCTCTCTCTCTAAGTATAATGGAAATAATTAAGACTCTCTTGAAGAGGATTATAACAATTCTCTCACTCTAATGCTCTATCACTTTAAGAGAAGAACTCGATTATCTTGGATAAAATGCTCTTGCCCCTTTACAAGCACCCCATATGTAGTGGAGGGTTGAGACTTCTTCCAATAAGAGATAATGGATATTAAGTATTCCTCATATTTTCAAGTCTCCATAAAAATATTCATTTTTCTAAATTGAATTTGGTAGTTTCAAGAGTCTAAGGATATATTTCAAGATCTTGGTATGTATTCATTAACTATTTTCCATGCATTTGAATTATCAAAATTCATGAATCATAACATCCCATCAATAATGGAGAGATGCCCAACAAGATATGCATGCAAAATGTGGAAGAGTGGATTACGCAAGAGGATTTTTCAATACAACTCTGCCACAAAAAGAGAAATATTATATTCGTATAATACAATGTTAGCCGCTTAAGCAGAGTTGGGTCAGAGTGGTGGGGCCTTGAAATTGTTCTTTCAAATGCAGCTGGAGAGTATCCCCTTAAATGTGACCTCACGGAATTCTACGATCCTTGATTTATTTAGAAATGGTCAGATGTTGAAGCTCAAAACATATTTTCAGAAATGTATTCCTTTGGTGTTCGCCCTGAGTTGATCACATTCACATGGACTACAATGACATTTGTCCTGGCTCGGAATGATCTTGGTTACAAGGCTACTGTAGTTTTCCAAAAAAAAAAACAAAAGCTGGAATCAGGCCTAATAGCTTAAATATAACTTCTGACAATTATGGTATAACCAAAATATGGGAAGAGCACTTCATGGATATAAATTACAACAAAACCTAAATACAGTTTTTTAAGTGTTTTTGATGTTATTCTTCAATCAGAATTGAAGTTTCATTTTGATAATTCGCATAATAAATATTTGCATTCAAATTCAATTTAGATTATCAACGTAAAAAGCATAAGAATATACTGAAAGCCCCTAAAGAACTGCATCTCAGTTTTGTCATATAAATTATATGACATGAATCATGGTATCTCTCTCTTCATATCACCACCTCTATAACGGGCACGTATGTTAAATGCAAAAATAGAAATAATGCAAGGAATTTTTTTGTGTTCAAGAAAGGGATTGCATGTCTACAATGCAACAACCTTTGCTTATGAATCACATGGTTAATGGTCAAGCTATGAAAGCTTTTGCACTATTTAGACAACTGAAGATAGAAGGTATAATACTACACCTTAATAGTGTGGTGCCTTTTATAATGCACTACTGAAGGCCCTCCTATTGTTATATCTTCTCTCCAATTGTCTAAAAAGTAAGTGCCTTAATTAAGGTACAATAAAAGATCATCACTTTACTAATATAGTGCCTTAATTATTAGTTAATAGCAAGCCGAAGACAAATGGTGAAGGAGGGCTCCGAACACTGGTTATTTAATTAAACTCATTTTTCACTATGAGCAACTGGATGAAGCTTTTAGGATTATTTTAGAAATGTCAAGCCATCAAAAGTAGGGGTGTTCATAGGATGGGTTAGGACAGGTTATATATGTCCCTAACCCGTCCCTAAATTTTATTCGGACCAAATTTATAGACCTGAACCCGATCCTTAACCCGAAAAAACCCGATAACACACGGGTTTAACGAAGACCAGGCCCAAGTAAGACAACATCGGATTGACCCGAAGTGTAAACTAAAAGTTTATATAGTGCTCATTAACTATGGTGAAAAGTTCAAGACATAAACTTAATACACATTACACATTATTAGAAAATTAGATTTCATAGTCAAGGAATGGAGAGAAGAGGAAGGCACATTACATTATTAGAAATTCACACTGCATGTGATAAAAAATTTTCTTTGCATAGATTATATTATTCTGTATAACAAAAAAATTGTATAAACTCCGAAGAAAATGAAATTACATTCATGTTTTGCTTTATAAAAAATTCAGTTCATAAAGAGTGAGAGTATTAGACATTCTGGAGAGGAAACATCTCGTAGATTTTTTTTTTTAGGGGGGGTGTTAAGGGGTTATCTCTTGTAGAATTTTTTTTTAACATCACATATCACATTTTTTTGTTTTTTCAAATCTACTAACTTTCTGTGCACCTTGGGCTATTAAGGGAAAGTCGCAGGGGCAATTCTAAAATCTAGGAAAGCAAATCATCCATTTGGAGCTTAACTTTAGTGAGTTGCGATAGCAATATTAAACTTTAAGTAAGCAAATAATCCATTTTTGTTTCTACTGCGCCAAAGTAATGGAAATGCTGCCAACAATAAGTGGATTCTATTATTCTAAATTATCTCTTTGTAAATCTTGAAAAATTGATAACAAAACGACGAAGTATTTACCAAAATGTAATGATAATAATAATAATAATAATAATAATAATAAAAAATTAACAATAATAATCGGGCTAGACCGGGTGACCCGAGGTTCAACCCGAACCCGTCCCAACCCGAAGCCGGGTTTTGGACTGTCTTGCCTTTCTTGTCCTTTTTTCTTTTGGAGACCGGGTCAAATCCGGCCCGAAGCCTTCGGTCTAAGACAAGTTGTCGGGCCAGACCAGGTCTTGTACACCCCTAATCAAAAGCACATACACTAGGATCTCTGCTTGGGCATGTGGACCAAACAATGAGATTGAGCTTGCAGGCAATTTTGCAACATGGTTATTCAAATTGGATCACCAAATAATGCCGGGAACTATGTGGCTCTTTCGCATGTATAACTACAGGAAAATGGGATAAAGTATCAGCTATATGGGGGCATAATGAAGGAAAAGGGCCTAAGGTTCCTAGGTGTAGCTGTATTAAAGTTGAACAAGAACTTCATGGATTTGTTGCTAGTGATGGTACACACTTCAAAAGATGTTAGATATATTGGGATTTTGGGATTGGAAATGGATTTTGCAAAAAAGGCTCCTTATAGTACTTAGCCAAATCCTTCGTTTACAGTTTAAGTTTATTGACTGAATGGTTAAATTTCTAGGGTGACTAGTAAATTCATCTGAAAGAAAGAAACTTATAGCCATATTACCATCAGAAGATGGTACCCAAATACAAGGGACAAGGAGGTACATTAACAGCTCTAATGGTGGAATCATTTCCCTCCAGGGCAGACATGGATCTATATCAGTTCAGAGAATCTTCTAGTTCCAAATTTATCTCGAAAACAGCTTGCTATAAATTACAATGCACTTTTGTGGCCCACAGTCCCACACACAACCACACTTCGTTTAATTTTCCTGGAAAAGAAGGTGATCCAGCTGTACTGGAAGAAGGACATGTCCCAGCAGAAAAAAAACAATGTTCTGCATGTCATTGGTTTTCGGTGGTGACTGTAAACGCATAGGTAGGGACAAAACCTTGCAGTTTTCCGAAAGTGACAAGCCAGGATTTTAAACATTTTATAAAATGTATACATATTTTTTGCTAACCTTTGTCTCGGGGATTTTTCCTAGTCACTAAAATTGTACTATTGGAGATTTCTTATCGTGGGCGAAGGAATCAACTCTTTGTTTTTATTTTTTAATAATTTCATTCCTGTTTCATAGAGCAAACAATTGGCAGTTCTCTTCCATCTGTGATTCTGTGTATTGACGGCCTGCCTAATGTGATGTTAAGAAATTTATCTCAGATTTTGTTTTCCAATTGACTTGCATTGTTTTGTTGTATGTACGTACCTTTTTTTTTTTGGTGATTTACGTTCCTTCTAATCGATACCAGATGCAAAAGATTCCATATGAGCTTGCACATGATAGACAAACATTTTCGTGTTGAAACTTTAGTTATTTCATTCAAGAGAATTAATAGGTATGAACTATTATTGCATTGTTTAATTTTTCTTAAGTTTACATAAGATTTAAAAAATTAAATTAAGAAATAAAAAAATCTTTAAAGAGAGATAGGAATGATTAATTAATTTAAAATATAAAAAATATATATTTAAAATATTTAAAATTATATAGAATATGTGTATAACTTCTTTAAAAATAAATAAATTACTATCAAGCGTGTGGATCAACTAGTGCGAGGTTATTTTAACTTAATTAGTAATTTTGAATTCAAGTCATGGATATGCAGCTCTACAGTAATTTGTCTCAAACAGAATTATCTCCCGTAAAAGATTCATGGTTTATACCAAAAAGATTAAATTTATTTATTTAAGATTCATGACTTTTAAAATAAATATCATCACAAGTGGCATATAAATTGACATATACAATCAACCATTCTCTTTCATCAATAAAAAATATACTTATCAACCTAATAATGTATTATTCATATTACCATTTTGAAATTCAAACCCAAGCTTATACTAAGTTATAATAACAAAAACAAAATAAAAACAATATTCTAACCATTTGGGCCAGATCATTTTAGGGCAACCGAATCATTTGTGATGAAGAGGATAAGCATAAAGAGAATGATTCATAGTTCTAATTTAGAATATTGTCACTAATTTTGAACTTTACACTTTAACTAATCCAAAGTTTCGAACTCTAACCCAACTAACAAATTAATACTTCTTGTTTTTGATTGGTTTAGGGAGGTGAAATATTTGTGAAAGTAGCTTGTATCCTCAAATGGAATTTCTAAGGTGTCTTTCAAGCGAAATCTAGGTTGCAAGGACTCTAACACTTAAGTAAGTGATCGTAAGATATGATGAAAGTAAAATGAGAGTGAATGTATACTTTGCATCTTCTATTCTTTCCTTATATTGTCATTCTTTTGTTGTTAGGGTGGAGTTAGTTGTATGAGTGCATGAGGATACGCCTATGCAAGCTCTTGTGATTTTTAAGTGCTCGATAAGGAGATATTTCCAACTATCATCCAGTGTAATGCCCTGTATTGATCATCGTGTTGTGTTGAGAATATCCTCAGCTTAAGTGGAGATTTAGATTGTTTACATTGGGCCAACATGTTTCCTTTATTAATTTTGGGCTTAGTACGTCAGTTTAGGATAGACCTAATATGTTAGTCAATAACACTTCTTATATTATCACAGTATTTGGTTTAAGAAAAATAGAAATAAAAGAATTTTTATATTTTTTATTAATTTTAAAATTTTGGGAGAGGGTAAAGTAAAATGAAAAGAAATCTCTTTCCTATTATTTTTTGTCCACCCACCCACCCCCCGACAAATATTGGCAATTTTGAAATGAAGAAAAAATGGTTAAAAATATTTGAATTATGTGCCATCTAAAATATCTTGAAATATTTTTCAAAATCTAAACTTACCCTTATCATGTAATGAATGTAATGTTATCCTAGGAACCCTTTGCGGATGCTGCTTTGCCCGTGATGAGATTCTTCTTCCACGCCCCTGTAGGCCTCGCTGCCTCCATTAACATGCTTTTTTCTTCCTCCCCTCGCTTTCTAATTTCTATGTATTATTTATATGCTTGCAGAATATTTTACTTTTGCTGTTATGAAAGCCCGTTCATAATGTTTAGCACTGTGCCACAAGTACAGATTTGACATAATTAGTATTATCAAGTGTTGAAGAGAATATATATAGCTTGCACAGTATGTTTGGCCACGTTCCATGTTTCAATTTTGTTTTAAAATTATTTTTTATTTTTATCTAAAGTTATAAATGCTGTAAAGATATAATAGAATTTTTTTTTTCTCTCCTTACAATTTAAATAAGAGAAAGGTTATTTTCTTTTTCTTCTTTTAAACTAAACATGTGTATGGACCAAATAAAACTAAATGTGTATAAATATTTTTAAAACTGGATTAGTTTTTGAACTAGCAGTAAAAAGGAATGTTTAAGAACCCACTAAAGTCAGTCTAATGGTGAGGGGTTTTGGTAGTTAATATGTAGTCTTAGGTTTGAATCTCATTATCGTCATTGTACACACAAAAAAAATGTTTAAGATTTTAAATTTGGATCTAGGTTGAATGGGATTTTGTATATACATATCTATTTTATATTTTTTGAGATAACAAACTTGCATGTTTTGGACCTGTTAAAATCACTTCGGCCCGCTAAGTAAACAAAACAAATTTGTTGGCCTAATTTTTTATTATCCAGCCTCAATGTTTCTTATAACTCGAGAATCTTCCTCACCAAACTCTACAGCTTGTATATACGCGAAGCACAATATCATGATTATAATCCAATAGTAATAGACATTGCAAATCAAGAGATTTTTCTCAAAGACATTCCCTACACACCGGCATACAAGAAACACCGCTCTAACTCAATAATAAGAGCCTTGTAAGTTGTAAGGAAGCCTAACATGTTGGCTTGCAGAAGACTGTTGGAGATTTCAAAATCTGCTACAGATATTCCTTTACCTGGTATTGAATACTATGTATTTTTATAAATCGAAATCATGTAAAAGAAATATGACATGCACAATGTAATTATACAAATAAAATAATAGAGAAAATATATCTTACACGTAACATACCTTACATCATATTTAGAAAATATATATAATACTATCTTGGTCTTATATTTATTAATGTTTTAGTTTTTTTCGAAACTATTAATGTTTTATAAATTTAAATTATCATTAACTATTTTTTCTGCCTATATCTCTATTTATTAATTAATTGCTAGAAGAGTATTTTATCATAAATAATGAAATATTAAATAAAGATACTTTAATTTAAATATAATAACATTTTATTTTTATTAAATGTTTTTTAATCTATGTACATTAACTATAAATATCAGTAGATATGGAACGAAGTAGTATAAATCAAGCCTAAGGATTAATAAATATCTAAAATATTATGTTTAAATTCACCATATTAAAAAGTTATAAGATAACTGATATCTCTAATGAGATAATATTGCACAAACAAATGCTTGGCCTGGTGGTGAACCAAAACACGTGTCTTTCCTCCCAGGATCAAATCGCAACCATTTGGCATTTCAGAATGAAGTAATATCTCCTTTCCCTAAATTTTTTGCAATAAATAAAGTTTGTGCAGTGACCACCAGGTCCGGTCAGCAATAATTTGAGCGAGTAAGTTGTTTCATGTGCAAGCAAAGTCCACAGGCTGGCAGTCATGGTACAATTTTTTTAAAATTGTATCGGATCTTAACTAAGAATATGTTGAGACTAGAAGCCATCCAATGTATACAAGAATTCTGTATGGAAATGATTGGCTTGTTCCTGCCACTGAACTTTGCGTAGATCCTCAAAATACACGCACACATGCACTAATACACGCTTAAATGTAGCCTGACCCGATGCTACTTTGGTTGTTAAGATGTTAATATGTTAGTTACTATTAAATAAATGTTCATCGATATCGTGTTTTTGTGATAATGATCTTAATGACTAAATAAATAGATTCCTTACAAGGGTTCTCTTTTCTACCGTGTAATAAATCCAACTACCGTACGCAACAGATGACTGGGATTAATTTGGACTTGGAACAATTACGGGTTTGATTTTTTAAATTCCGTGTATTTCCTTCTGCTAATCCTTCTATTTCTAATTTGCTTTACTCAGAGATGGCCTTTCCAACCCCAATAGGCAAAACCTTAAAATTAAACCATTATTGTCTAATATGTCTATGTAGCTCAAACATATACTTGGACGGCAAGAAAACTACTGTACTGCCTTGGTGGTTGATGATGCCCTCAACCCCTTCTTTTTCCAACAAGACATTAGACAGAGGAGCATTAACTGACGATGACTGGGGAATAGTTAATGTATTCCGGAGTTGCGTGAGTAACATAACCCTCATTTGTCATGTGGTTAAGCATTGTATTGTATAGGATAAAATTAATTACATTTTAGTTTCTAATCTTTATTGTCCAGATTAATTTTCTCCAACTTCAAAATCTTAATATTTACACTCATGAAAAAACTGAAATGTACATTTTTAAAACATTAAACATATGATAGTGCAATGCAAAATTTTAAATCTTTTTTTTTTGTCCAACTTATCTCAAATAAAAATATATAGGGTTAAACAACTTCATTGAAGATAATTAGTGCAATTAATACTTATAACCAACTATCTTAAAGTGCACCAAAGAATTGCACTAATCATTTTGGATGGGGTTGTTTATTAACCCTATTTTTACTTGGAATAGATTAAACAATTTCTTTTTTATAAGCAAATAAATTCATCTGAATACAACGGATGGTAGTTTAATTAACTCATATACATGCATGATCTGTCAAAGGAAAACGTTCTAGAAGACCCCACAACAGACAGAGCTCATGATAAGCTAGATACAATAATCATAACCAAAAATAACCTCTAGAACTCGAGAATAACATCAAAGTAAATTCATCTATACAAGCCAAAGGATTTAAACACCAGTCTGAGGAATGCTAATAGGGCCATGGTTTTTTAAAAAATAAACAAAAGTAACTTATATTATAATTGATGACATAAACCGAAATCCAGAGGAATCGCATGAAATTACTCCTCAACTGTCAACAATGTCAACTAAAGTAAAAAGAAAAAGGGTTTCATCTTACCATTACCACCGTTTTTGTGGGCTCATTTGGTCCCGTTCATACCTACTCACCAAAAAGGCAAAATTAACCCCACGAGTTTCTAAGTGAAACCGACAAAAACGGCAATTAGGAAGTAATTACGTGAAACGACTTTACACTACTCATACGATTTGAATAGTTAAAGTAGTCTGCATGGAAATTCAAGAAGTGAATCACCATCAAGTGTGCATCCAATGCTCTGATGGGAAGCTCTCATAACCCACACCAAATGGCTTTTGCTTTATATAGAATCTAAATTCTCGAGGCAAGTCTCTTACTTTATGAGTAGACATATTTTTTCTTGTATGAACCGCAAAATAATAGCATTTGTGAGTGTGAATAAGCAGACAAAATCACTGGGATTCTCTAACGTATATTTAATATTGCTTATTGTATGACAAGCTTTTTCAGTGTCTCTAATCATTTTAAAAATACGCCTTTGCTGAATTGTTATACTATTTCATTATAAGTCATTTGGCATGTCACTTACCTTCGTCTGCCTAATTCATCACATCTTAATCCATAAAAGTTAATTAAATACATTCGACGATAAGTTTGATGCAATTTAAAAATGACATACACTAATATAAATAATAACTTTTAGTAATACTTTCAAAATACTTTGAAATATATTCATTTAATACATCTAAAAAAATTGTAATCAATGAATTCAGATTTATATTCTAATCTCGCATTATATCAAATGGGCATATGATTCATATCAAATCCATGGTTTTGTTTCGCTTGGGGGAGACAAAATATATACTGTTGTATTTTACGCTTGTTTCCCGGTAAAGTGAGAACTTTATTCTTTAAGTTAAGTACTATAATTCATATATAAATAATTTGATCTAATCTAATTTAAAGCGGTTGAAGTGAATGGATTGTTTATTTTTTATGATGATGATGATGATATATCATGAAATACATCATAAATATAATAAAAACTAACTCAAAAAATTAAAAATATTAACTTATAAGTCATAATGTTGTTAGTATTAATTGTGATATTCATCATAATACCCAAATCGTAAGTCTAAATTATGAATTATTAGTCAAAAAGATATAGAATTTTTAAATATGATAATTCAATAAATAAAATTACATAGATACATGTAAATTCAATTCAATTTAAATTAGACCAATGTTTAAAATCAGAGTTAGAGCAATTGAATTAAATTTTTTTCATTTTTTATTTTTAATTTGTTTGACTTTTAATTCTTCGATTTGATTTTTAGTATTTGTAGATAGATTGGTTTATAAATACTCCATATAAGAGATCTCCCGAAGTCCTATTACTATAGTAGTATAAACCTAAAAAGTCCCCACTATGAGACTCAAAAGTACAGGGAGAAATAAAATATTAAACTCCCTACAGAAACTTGTAAACAAATATTTTAACTTAGAAAGTTAGGCTTGGTGAAGGTTTTTTTTTGGGGGGGGGGGGGGGGGGGCGTAGAAGGAGTTACCATATTATACATATGAAGTATCTTCCAGTTTTGTCAATGACTAATCTTCATTAGGGAGTGAAGTTTCTTCTCTCAACTACATTTTTTTCATCCACAAGCCTCAAATTTAAAACTTTACTTAAAAGATTCAAACTAGTTTCACTTGGAGAAGGTATTTCGAATGTTAATTTAAAGGAAAGAAGAACCAATACTTTCTCATAGCTATTCTATTTAGTCACACCTTAAAAAGAAAGAGAATTTATATTTATAGAACAAATTAATTTCTACAATTTTTTTATAATTATGAAAGTGATAGAAAGAAAATAAATATAGAATAAAATATGTGATATGATTAAAAGAGATAAGAAAAAACATAATATTATAAAAAATGTCATAAAAAATTACAAATAAATAGTATAACTTAAAAAAGAAACAATAATCTAATTGATTTAACATAGCAGAAGTATTGGCCACATCCACATGAACAAATTATTGGTAGTATAATTATTTAACCCTATACACTGGTGTTCCATCAGTCCATCTTTTAATTAACACGCTCGGGGTCACCTCTTCCACGGTTGCGAAATATCTATCACACATGAAAACTTGTTTTGTCAGCGGAGGGGATGGTGCATTAATGTTTCATTTAGTTTACTTGGACAGCCTTACATGTAGACTTGTTTGTCAACGTAGGGGATGGTGCATTAATGTTTCACTCGTTTCGTTCGCTTGGACTTGGACTGCCTTTTTATCGGCAATCATTAAGAATTTATTCGGATAAAATTCTTTATAAATATTTATATAAGAAGAAAATAAAAAAATTATAAGCTAAAATTAGTTTATATATAAATTAATTTAGAGAAATTTTTTCATATTAATTTTTTTAAAATTAATTTTTAACTTATGTATAAATTAATTTTAACTTATAAAAAAGTTTTTATTTTTTTTTGTTATTTTCTTCTTCTAAGTGTTTATGAAAAAATTTATACAAAACATAAGCAGATTATATCTATAAAAGGATGGCGCTAACTGTGTCAATTGCCTAGGACCCATGGAAAGTAACTCTTTCGACCATAATATATCAGAGAATTAGAACAAATTAAATTTATCATCTGAATTAGAACAATGATTAAAACCAGCCAGACACACAACACAACAACCACAATCAAAGTGAACGCATCGTAATATGAAAGATCCAAAGCTAAGGGAGGAAAGGAACAATTAATTTTGCACCCGACCAAAACCTTTGTTAATGTTCACTTTTTGGTATACCAAACTATGCTTTCGCCGAGGAGACATGTGACTCCATAACGCCACCGTTAACAAATTAGCATAGTGAACACTTTGCATTTACAAGGAAGGAAATTTTTTTGAACGAAAGTATATAAAAACTCCACTCAAATATCCATAACATATGGGGCGCTTAAGAGTCATATTAATAATCCAAGAATCATTCCAATAATGTAACTCTTGATTTTGGCAAGTTAAAACCCCTTTTAAAGCTTTTAAAGTATTCAAGTGAGAATATATTTACCGTTAACTTTGTGAATTTAATCCATTTTAAATAAAAAAAAATTAATATAGTCTCGCTTCTATTTTACACTTTAAGAAGCCTTATTTTATATTTATATATATATATATATATATATATATATATATATAGGGTCAAGATCCGTTGACACCACGTGTCAAAGTTAGTCAAATTACACCTTTAATAATTTTTTGTAGAATGCAAATTTAATCAATCCAACCATTGAATTCAATGTTCTTATTAATTAGATTAAGTATATAAAATTTTACATAATTCCAAAATTATTTAGTAGTTCATTGCATCACTTTATTTTAACGTACAATAAAAAATTAAAATATATGTAAATATTCAATGTTAGATGACACATCTAGAAAAGTCCAAATGATGTGAAATTGGACATACATGATCATGAAGATAATATCACATCATTCAATAGTTGGATTAGTTAAATTTGCATTATATAAAAAGTTATTGAATGTGTAATTTGACTAATTTTAACACCTAGTGTCAACAGATCCTGACCCATATATATATTTTAATGTTCATGCACTGACAGTGTAAAGTAATTTTACATTATCAGCTAATCACAAACCACCATTTATTCTATATTTGTTGACTTTTATAATAAATACTTTAAAAGTCATATTGATGGTAATGTCTGATTAGATAACAGTGTAAAACTTTTTACACTAACAGTGTTTCACCATTAAACTTTTATATATATATATATATATATATATATATATATATATATATACACACACACACACAAAAATAGCATTCAATTCATTTATAACCTATACACATCAAAATTGTCTGTCCTTAGTATTTAGTATTTACACATTCAAGTAAGGACAATTACGACTATCGCCAGTTTTTTTCTACGTGTCAGCTTCTAGGTCTGAATCTGAACGGAAAGCGACGGAACAAATTAGGATTTAAGAGGCATTAGCGCGTCCGGTTGCCAACATGTCGAATCAGAAAACTCAACAAGGGACAACAGGAACAGTTCTTTTTTTCAAAGGTCCAGGTAACTAGTAATCTAAGACATGAATTAATAATAACTTTTTTATATCAAAAATTACGATAAAAATACATTAAAAATGATGGTGAGTAAATTAATAATATCACCTTTGCCTACCGTTGATATTAAAAGTAGTTTCTAGTTTACCTTTGTCCGACTATCCCTTAGATTGAGAATTCTGTTACTATTTCTAATACTGGTACATATTATACGTAAATGAAGGGGGAGAAAAAACAGCAATCGTAGGGCACAGAACGTTTACGTGTGAAACACGGACGCAGTGTACGATGCCCAGATGTGACGTGTGTATCCGATACAATATGTATCGGATACAGTGATACAATTATTCTAAAAATATATAAAATACGATACTGTAATATAAATATTTAGATATGTATAAGAATTCATAAAAAATAATAAAATGTAATTGTAATTTTGTAAATCCAAATTAAGAACATGTTTTTTGAACATTAGTATAAACAAAATAAAAATTATAAATCATTTGCCATCATAAATCCTTCCTATCATTTATAAATAAAAATAATATTAATTTTTTTCCTTTTTTAAGATCATCCATAAAAAGAACAATTTTTATTTATTGGTTCATTAGAAGACAATACTTCTATGTTTCTAAACTATATATGTTTTTATGTCTCATATTTAAGTATATTAAAATTTAATAACTTTTTAAAAGATTTGAATGAAGTATCGGTAAGTATCCAAAAATATTTTATTGGATACGAATCAAATACGGATACATGAAACAAATTAAAGTATCAGTGGTGCTTCATAAGAGGGCACGCAAGGAAGATGTTTAGAGAGCAAGTGATTGAGGAAGGAAACGGAGACAGTGGGAACAGAAAGCTCTTCTGAGAGCCAAGGATTTTGCGCTATAGCGGTTAGATTAGATTAGATTAATTGGCGGGGTCCATAGTCCTACGCATCGACGGCCTTCACACCATCGTTGGGTCAAAGGCTCTTCTTTATTTGTCAGAACTCCCAACACACTATTGTCTAGCCAGGCTGTTCTCCACCCTTTTCCCCATAAATGGACACGCCACACCAAGGGCAACCATGTAATTGAGAGTAAATTTCCCACCACTCCCGGTGCCCAGGTGAGTTACTAACACGTGAATACGGAACACACTCGCACCACCATCCGTGCGTGCTCCATTTTATAAAAATGGTAATACTAATATATCCCAATCCCATCCATCATTTGAGGTCAATCCTGAATTTATTCATAATTGATTAAAAGCTGGTTTTGTACCCTGCGTCATCAAAGAACAAGTGACGTATATATCAAAAAAAAAAAAGGAACAAGTGACGTGGATACATATTTTTTGCAATGATTTTGCAACAACTGCGCTGCTCGCTGGGTCAAAAAAAAATGCACATGCTGACGTAGTAACAGACGACAGTTGCATCAAGACGTATTGGAAGGATAAGCTTAATTTTGGGGAAAAAAAATAACAATTATAATTAAGAAATGACGTAAATGCCAATTAAATTAAAATTCATGAAATGGTCAATCTGAATCGGTTCATGGAACTCCCCCCATCTCACTTCATGAACAATTTTCAAACTCCCACCTGTAAAAATCATTGGAATTAATAAAAGAAAATAGGAAAAAAAAATGAAATGAAATACATGGAGAGGGGGAAAAAAATAGACACGAACTGGGCCAGGGAAGGAAGAAAGCGCGCGGCATAATTCACATTTTTAAGAGCGACCCACCACCTTGTGTTGTCCTTTCCTCTTTTTTGAATTTCATATTTTTCATTCAACAACCCTTTAGAAGTAGTAGTGTTGTTTTGTTACGGTGTGAGTGACCTAGGTGGAGTCCTTGACTCCGGGGGAGGCGTATGACCCTCGGATCCTTTGGAAGGATCATCAGAGGACTGGCGCAAACCGTCATCGGTCTCGCCCCGATTAATGTCCTCAATCATGCGCACCACGTCCTGCATGTTGGGCCTCTGATCGGGCACCACCGAAACGCAAGCCATCGCGATTTGCAAGAGCTGAACCATCTCCTCCTCGATGTTGTGGAACCTCATGAGTTCCGCGTCGAACACCTCCGCGGTCCACTCTTCTCGCACCACGGACTGGACCCACCTGGGGAGGTCGATGCCCTCTTCGCCGAGCGAGGCTTGGTTCGGCGCTTTCCCCGTTAGTAGCTCCAACAGCAACACGCCGAAGCTGTACACGTCAGACTTGAAGCTCCCTTTTCGGGTTTCAACGACTTCGGGTGCCCGGTAACCCGCGACCCGGTTCGACGGGGCTCCGTTTCCGAACAAGGGGTTGAGGCCAAAGTCCGAAACGCCGGCATCGTGGTCCGGTCCGCGGAGGAGGATGTTGGAGGATTTGATGTTGCCGTGGACCACCTTGCCTGACACGTGGAGGCATGCCAGCCCTCTTGCGGCTCCTAGTGCTATTCTCATCCGGCTGTCCCAGTCTAGTGGTGTTCGCCCAGACCCTCTGCTCCCTGTAATGACAATTCCATTGCCAATCTAGTTAGTCAAGTAATTGTCACACACAATCCAATTCCCTATCCATACACACACGTTGTTATAATAATCAATATCATGTCCACTACTCTTTTTATCCTCCCCCTTTTAGCCAGATATCATATCACCATGCAATAATTCCATTACACCGCAAAATTTAAATATTTCAAGACATAATAAGCATGAATCAAATTAAGGAGGTCGTGGTTTGTGGGAATTTTCTTTTGCTTGGACTCAACACAAACCGTTTCAAAAGCAACAAAGCCGCACGCCCGCGGTCCAAATGGCTTTGTCTCCGTTATTGGAAGGGAATTGCACGTTTTCTTTTTCTTTTATTTTTTCCATCTTTTTTCTCAATTAAAGGGGAGAAAAAAACGGGGGAAAAAGAGATAGATAGAAATAATGTCGATGAGACCGCGCTGGTATCTCATGAGTGCATGTTGTTTGGGTTGGGGAATGGGGGAATGGCAAATTAAAGAAAGACACCTCACTCATGAGTAGAGAATGTTTGCTCCAGAAGCATGTATTAAGCAACCGCGACAGCGCACTCTACGCTGCTTCAGAACCTTACCATTTACGATACACTTAACACTCTTCCTATTAAACAATCCTGCCTGTTGATCAATTAATTAATAATTAATATAAATAACACGATGCCACTAATAATACAGTAACACGCAGACTACCCACCTCCATTATCGACTTAGAAAGCAGCCCACATAAACGCTAATCACACAACAAACACTTCACAATAATACTAGCAACACTATTAAAATATTCCGAACCCTCAAATTAAAATAATCTAATTTCCACGACTACAACAGCTGGAGCAGGAATTCAGCCAAATTAAATACTCACAAAAAAACAATGCCATGCCAATTCCATCAAACAAAGGAATATTCAATTTCCCCGTATGAACATAACCAAATGCCGGAAAGGCAATAGCAAAAATAGTATTCCGAGAAATTCGAATCACTTAGCTACACTAGAACAATCAAATTGCATGAATAACTAAGTATAGACACAATTAAGCAGCAAGGAAAATTCATGAACAGAAAACGAATTAGGGATTTGAACGACAACAACAACTTCGTACCGTGTAGCAGAGCAGACAAGCTACCAGCGGACATGTAATCGTAAACGAGCAATTTCTCGTCCTTGGAGAAGTAAAAGGCTCTGAGAGGAACCACATTCTCGTGCTTGATCTTCCCGAGAACCTCCATTTGCATCTCGAACTCTTTCTTCGTCACCACAACATCCTTCAACCTCTTCACCACCACCGTGGTCCCTTCTTCCAGCACCGCCTTGTACGAGGTCCCCACGCTCCCTTTCCCCAACACCTCCGCCGAAGCCCTCAACAAATCCTCCAAATCGAAACTATATATTCCCCCATCAAAGAACACAAGCTTGTTCCTCTCCGCCTCGGCGGAACCCCCGGTGATGTCCTCCTTCGACGACGACGTCCCCGCCTCCGCCGGCGGCCCACGCGCCACCGCCGCCACCGGCTTCGGCTGCTTCGCGGGCTGCCTCCGCCGCCGCCGCCGGAGACAGAGCAAAAGCAGCAACAGCAACAACGCCGCCGCCAAAACAGACCCCACAACAATTGCGACAATGGCGCCGGTGGAGAGCTTCTTGGACTTCTTGTGCGGCGGGCTTGGGTTTGAATTCGACGACGGAGACGGCGCCGGCGCCGGGAAGAACGGGTTGCACGCCTTCAGCGGCGGCCCGCAGAGATCTATGTTCCCGGCGAATGAGGATTCGGGGAATCTGGACAGCGTTTCGGGGATGGAACCGTTGAGGCGGTTATAGGAAACGTCGAAGTCAACCAGCTTGGCGGCGATGCTTGGGATTTTACCGGAGAAGGTGTTGTTCTCCAGGAAGAGGCCGGTGAGGTGGGTTAGGTTGTTGACGGAGAAGGGGATTGGGCCAGAGAAGTTGTTGGAGGAGAGATCCAAGCGGGTTAACCGAGTGAGGCGAGTCAGACTCGGCGGGAACTCGCCGGAGAATTGGTTCTTTTGAAGGTAGAGGCTGCGGAGGAAGGTTAGGTTGGAGAAATCGGCGGGGATCTCGCCGGCGAGTCCGTTGGAGCGGAGACTGAGGATCCGAAGCTGGGCGAGGCGGCCGATTGTGTCGGGTGGGACCCGACCCACGAGGCCCACGGCTGGCAAACGGAGCGAGTACACGAAGGCGCGTGAAGCGTCGCATTTGACGCCCACCCAGTCGCAGGCGGAGGCGGAAGCGTTCCATTGGAGGCGGTTGGAGTGCGGGGTTTTGGAGAGGAAAGCAAGGAGCGCTTGCTTGTCCTGAGTCGGCTCCGAGTTGACTGGGACGTGAAAACTCAGCTGCAGGAGGAACACCAGGATGAGCAGCGCCATTGGGTCGGGCCGTTGGGGTTTGCGGAATCGGAATTAACGAAGAGGATCGGAGAGGAATGTGGCACTGGTTACCCGGCGAAATGCCATGGGAAAAGGAGTGGTGGGAATTGTGTGAGTAGGGAGGTTTTGTAAAGAGAATGAATCACACTATCACGAGGTTCAAAGCTACAAAAAAACATAAACAAAAAATAAAGCAGAAATGTAACCCAAGAAAACCACTCTCCTGTCGCTGGTCCTAAAACTCCTTACGTTTTTTCCTTTTCGTTTTTAATTAACTCTCCCACTGGTTTTTTACAACGCTTTTTCCACTGCTCCCGTGATTCCCCACGCGCTTTTGTCTCGCGTGTATTTTTTATTTCTAAAAAAAAATTCATTTATGTGAATTTATTTATTTATTTATTTTAATTTTTTTTTAACCAATATGCGTTACTATGGCGAATTCAGAAAAGAGGAGAGGGAGGAAAATTCCTAATATGACCGGCTTCAAAGCAAACGTCGCATTCGAGGGGGCTATCAACTGCTTTAATCTTTTTTCTTTATTTTAAGTACTTTGGTATTGGTATGCCAAAGAGGCAAAACAAAAGGACAAAATAAAACAAAGAGGGTGTTTTGTCGCTGATATGTTATAGGTTAGAGGCACATGTAAGATAAGATTTTGGAATGGTTAAAACTTTAACCAAGGGCCAAGGTGCGCGGGTAAAGATTGCAGGAATACTAGGTGTGGGAATGGCTTTTCTTTTCTCTTTTTTCTTTTTGGTCCACACTGAGTGTGGACTGTGGAGTGGCTCAACGAAGGAAATGTGGACCTTGGTTTCATGAGGCTGTTACTTAAGGTCCGTGAAAAGGCACCTGCCTGGAGAGGAATTGGCCTTCTGAATATATGAGGCTCTTAATAATACTCGGATAATCTTTTTTCTGTTTTACTACTCAGATAATCTTCTAGTCTTGAATGAACGCTGGGTTTTGACTTGCTGAAATGGACGGTGATCAACCCTTTTGATTATAATTGATTGAAATTAGGAAATGGACAGTCACGCTCTAGGTTTGATTTGACCACAACAATGTCAGTGCAGTACGGTCGTATTAAGTAGCTCAATTAGCATTAATTTGTGTATTAATTGACTTATAATACGCGTTTATTTTACATTTAGAAAAGGCTCAAATTATAATCAATGTATCATATTATTATATAAATTAAGTTTTATCACTAAAAAACACAGATCAACTAGTACAGAGTTATTCAAGCTTAAACCAATGATTTCAATTTCAAATCCTAAATATGTAACTACATTAAATATAGTTGTATACCCATAATTTGAAATTGAAACTACTAGTTAAGTTAAAACAATCCCACACCAATAAACCCACACATTCGTTGGTTTAAATTTTTTCTTTGAAAATAAGTTATATAAATTTCTATTTTTTATAATATACATATATATATAATAAAAAACCAAGTAATTATGTGTGTGTGTGCGCTTTCAATACAATTATCTAATTATAATTGAAGTTTTAGTTTGATAATCTATGTTGATTTTTAATGTAAATTTTATTATGCATATTACATACGTAAAACTCTATTTTTGATTGAAAAACAACATTAAAAATACCTATAAAATTGCATCTAAATTGTATCTTGTTTTCTAATTATTTAAATAAATAATTATTGTTATAATTGATTATAATATACTTTATTTTTTGTTTGAGCTTGTTTGCTAAAAATTGACTTTTACATACTAAAATATAATAAAGTATGAAGTTATTTGTTTATAAAACTAATATTTGATTCTTTTCCAACATTTTAACTTTTTAAAATGTAATCTTTTTATGTTCATCATTTGTACTGGCCGAGTTTGTAAAGAGGCCACTTGAATTGAGCTCAAGCTAGCTCAATCATTCAGGTTAGAAGGACAGCTAAAAAGGGGATCACACTTGGCATCTAATCATAAGTACACTTCAAACTGAGGATGCGCTTAGGCAAGCTGAGTATACATTAGACCTTGAGCGTGTCTAGATATATTATTAACATAAAGTAAACATCTTATTAGGCACGTCGAATATTACAAATCGTTAATAAATATTTATGAGTTTAACAACAACCAAATATCTTAAAATGACGGGAGCATTATCAACTCATAATTTGTAACAATATCTACAATCAATGAGGATACATCCTATATAAAGGGGTACACTATATAGGTAAACCTAACTCTAATCTTAGAAAATACTCTATACAATTTTCCTAACTTGAGCATTAGAGTGTCTTTACAAGTACCATCTCTCGTCACCCAAGAAACGAGGAGTTACCACCACATTAGGAGCATTAACACTACCACTACACTTTAGTAGCGATGTACTTCAGATTTTTGCAAATACACCATCCATTTTTTTCGTTATAAAAATTTGAATAAAATTTGTAATATTTATTCATGACCATGGAAACATGCCAAAATGATCAAGATATATTATTTTTGAAATAGTCAAAGAAAAAACATTCCATATCATGTAGAAACTTCTAAGATAGAAATATTTGAAGCATTTCATAACATGCAAAAGGTAATTAATGTTCGGTGGTCATTGTTTCTTTTAATTAGCTACTATCATTAATTTGTTGTCTCTTTAGTTATGTAAGCTTATTTTTTTCCTGGTCTTATTTTTTTCTTTTAACCAAGTATATCATTTAATTGATAGTCAGAGACTAATTTTTTTTCAAGATGTAGAGATCATTGATGTTGATTTCGCCTCTTCCAACAAATTCTTTTCTATTCACATAGCCAATAATCGAACTCTTAACAACATACTTAAAAAACTCAACTATCTACCAACTATGTTCGATCTTGTTGATTTTTTGTCTAATTTTCAATTATACATATACTTACGCTATATTTCATCCAGCTTTTTTTGGCTTAAAAGTTACTTTAAAATAAAGCTCAAAATAAGAGCTTGAAAAATAAAGTCACAGCTGTTTGGTAATTTTTATTTTTATTTTTAAGTTTTAAAGCTCCTTTTAAGTTAAAAAGTTGTTTGGTAAAAAAATTTAAAATTTATTTAAAACTAATTTCCTCACTCAATAGAATAATATACATATTGATAAAATAAAAAATATTATATTGTATAAAGTTAAATTTTAGTTACAATTATGTAAAATTAATTTAATCAACATAAATTTATTTTAATGATAACAAAAATACATAAAATATATTAAAATATATAAATTTTTAATTTTTAACTTTAAAAATGTAAAAAACAATTTTAATTAATAAATTTAATTTTAAATATGATTTATAAATATTTTATTATACATAATACTAATTAAAAAAGTATTAATTACAAAAGATAAATATTTTAGAAAATTATATTATTATTCAATAATATATTCAGAAGATAAAAAAAAATTAAACATATTCAATAAGTTCAATATATATTAAATAATATTTAACTAGTAATCCAAAAAGTATTTGAATAAATATATTGTTGAAATTCAAAATGAAAAAACATAACTACAAATTAGAAATAAAAAATCTAAAATATAAATTAAATTTAATGAATAAACATTATACACATTTTTGAATATAAAATTTTTATTTAACAATATTATTTAGTAACTTTAGTAACTTTTTATTTTATATAATAAATACATTTAAAATTTTTAATTTTAAAAATGTAAAAAATAAATTTAATTAACAAAAATTAATTTTAAAGATGATTTACAAATATTTAATTATATATAATATTTATTAAATAAATTTAATTATTAATTACAAAAGTTAAAATATTTGAAAACCTTTATATTATTATTCAATATTATTTTTGGAAGATAAAAAAAAATTATTTAAACAAAATTCAATAATGTCAATATATATTAAAAATCATTTAATAAATAACTCAAAAAGTATTTAATAAATATATTATTACAATTAAGAATTCAAAAAATTAAATATAAATTAATTTTTTTAAAGAAATATGACATCTAAATGAAATGTAAAGAATAAAGATTATAAATATTTTAAAATATAAAAAAAATTATTTAACTACCTTATTTACTCATTTCATTAATGTTATTTTGCTTTATGTAAAGAATATTTTAAAAGTTAAAAAATAAATAATATTTTTTAATTTTCTAAAATAAATAATCTAGAAACAAATTAAAAACTGACAATAAATAAATATAATTTAAAATAAACTAGTATATGTAAGTATTATTTAAGGGGAAAGCTGATGAAGCAATAAAATTGGAAAATCAGTGAAAAATTAAAAAAGATGATATTTTTTGTTGGGTTCAGATTCAAAGAGTAAACTGCACAAATATGCTCCATATAAGCTGGAAAAAAGCTCCCCTACCAACTTATAAGCTACTTTTTTTTTAAGTTTGTTCAATGAAAATAAGTAGCTTATTTTTTAAGAATTTTTCATAAAATGTGTTTGGCCCACCTTTTCCTTTCAAGGTGAAAATAAATTAAAAAAAAAAAGGGTCAAACACCATCTTAGTGTTGTATCTGTATGTCTAAAGGACTTTTCTATTCATCTTAATTAATAAAGTATAAAAAGACATTAAGGTCAAGAGAAGAAAAAAAGTGAGAAATAAAAAAGTAAGTATATTTAGTAGAAGGAAAATGAAAGAGAAGAGAAATATAAAAGTGTGGATCCATTAGTTATTTTTACTCTATTCTCATCTATTTCTATTCATCTATATATCTCTTTCTCATGTTTTCTCTATTTCTTTTAAATCAGATACATTTATTTTCACTTTATTTTTTACTTATTTTTATTCATCTTTTCTATTTTTATCCATCTTATTTTTCACATATTTCTTTTCTTCCTAAAAAAAATCCGTAATGCGTAAAGTGTCCATTCAATGGAAGATGACAGTTCAATAATGAATAAAAAATAAAAAGAAAAGACAGTATATGCCTACATGGTATTACGATGGCTGTTAAACGGGTTGTAACTTTTGTCTTGTTTTTGTCTTAAGTGACAGCACCAAAATGATCACTTATGTCTTTTAGCAATTTTATTTTTTTAAAAAAATATTTTATTCCATTTTAACAAATTTAATATTTTAAAAATTGCCTTGCGAATATAATTAATAATTTAAAATATTTTTTTATAATATTAAATATTTAAAATTACTTTATTCAGCGCTAAAATTTAAAATTAATCCACTGATTAAAAATTAAAGGGTGACTTAGATGTTCCGGCAGTACTTATACATTCCGACTTTTTAAGTTCATCGAGTACGAAGGATGAAAAGGATTCCTCCAGCTAGATATTGATTGATGACTCTTGGCTTTCGTCGAGAGTTCTCTGTATAATTTTTTTCGGTAAATAGAATATAAAATAAGATAGATTTTAGATTGTAGTAATTGGTTTGTGAGGTAAAATATTTGAAATTTGAAATTAGTTTTTATTATATTATTTTATATATTTGTAGATTTATTTATTGTGTTAAAAAATTTTAAAAATGGAAAACAAATAAATTCCAAAACACTTTTCTAATTATATTGAATTGAATTAAAAACTAGTACTTTAACTTGCGCATTGCATAGAATAAATATTGTTTTATATAACATAAATTTATAATAAATAAATACTTCTGAATATATAATATAAATTATATCATAATTAAAATTTATAATAAATAAATATTTTTAAATGAATAGATTATATTTTAAATTTATAATATATAATCTATATTGTGATACAATGTCATTCTAATTATTGATAATTTTTTTAAAAATATTGAAATTCAATTTAAAACTAAAAATATTGAAAATGATATATTAAAAGATATGAAAGGTTAAAAAAATCTCTAAAAACATTCTTGTTGAATAATGACAGCTAAAAACTCTCTCATTAAAAAATAACAGCTAAAAATGCTCTCGTGTGAAATAGAAATTCTAATTTAATATAGAGTTTAATAACTATGCACTGTCAGTATAAAAAATTTTACATTATTAACCAATTAGAAATCACCATTAGTATGACTTTTAAGGTAGTTATTATAAAAGTCAACAAAATTACCGTACATGGTAGTTTGTGATTAGATGATAGTGTAAAACTGTTTCATATTGTTAATGCATAGCCTATTTTCTCTTTAATATATAAGGCGTATATGAATTTAAATTTCAAATGTAGGAGATGGTAAAATAAAATTTTGAAACGATTAAATCAAATGTTTTTCTTTTTAAAATTGATTCAATCTAATTTGAAATGATCGTAATATTTGAATGACACATTAGATTTTGATTAATTCAAGTTGAGCACGGTATATTTTTTTAAAAGAGCAAAATTCTTTGGTTGCTTATTTTTTCTATTCTTTTTTTTTTCTATATTTACTTGTTTTTTCTATTCTACCAACACGCATTAATAGCATGATATATTGATATTGATTATTAATGATATTTGATTTCAAAAGCAATACATACTATCATTTGTTTTTGTTTGACCACCCAAATCGAATTCAAGTTGAATAGGGCATTGAAGGTGGTAAATTTTTTCTTATTAAATGTTAACATAATTGCTTAATAGTCGAACTTAAAACTATTACTAGTTAAGTTAAAATAGTCTTTTGCTGGTTGATCTTTGGTGGTAAAAATCTACCTGATAAGTGTATTAAGCATTTATTCACTTTTTCTTATCCAATTGGGGGGAGGGAGGGGGGGTTATAATATGTCTTTCAATGGAGAAATGGGTAAGGAAATTGGAATGAAACAAAGTGCAGGGCAGATGATCGAATTCATGTGTTGGAACCAAGGAGATCTAATGTATATAGGTCATAAAAATTCTGATGATTACATAATTTTAAAGATTAAAGAAATTTATTGACAAAATTATTAAGTTTGTAAAACCATACCATATTTAAAATGACCAGAGACGCCTACCCAAAAAACTTTAAAATGACCAGAGACAATATGAAGTCTTGAATGAAGGTGTTTCATAAGGATTGTGTAAAGCTTGTTTGAAGTATTGTCTCTTAAAAATTCGTACTACCTCGCTCAAAATTAAACTTGACACAATTTTCAAGTTTGTATGGTGCTTAGCACACTAAAAATAAAGACATTAGGAAAATATAAAATGGAGTGGTATTGTCTTTACACAAAAAGTAGAAAAGTTTTGACACAAAACATAACAAATTTTCGAAAAATAACTTGTCTCACGAATAAAGCAATTGTACTACAAGACAACTAATATACAACGACTTATTTAATGCATTAAATGAAGATTTAGAACGTTCATCCAGCCCAAAGTTGTAAGTTACAACATTCATATTCTCAAAGTATTATATATAAAAAAAAGTCATTTTGTGAAGAGGAAGAAGGGTCTTTTTATCGCACACTAAAGAAGTTCTAGAACGTTCTTTATTTTTCGTTTATTTCTTTAAGTGTTACTATTTTTAAGCTCTGAACACTTATATTCAGTTTTAGAAAATATTCCTTACAATCGTTTGTCATTTATGACAAATCTCTTAGATAATATTGGTTATTGCTGGGAGAGGATTAATGAACAAAAAAAAAACTTAGAATAGAGAGCGAAGAGGTTTGTGTGAAGAATATTTGAACATAAATTATCGTCATTATATTTGGACTGGTTATAGTAAAAAAAATAAAAATCTTGATCTATGTGTTAGGGATTGAACATAATGCTTTGTGATTTGAAAGTAAACTAAGATAAGTCACTTAAGTGTTTATTTGCTCACTATTTCCTTACTTAATTGCAACTAACCTTGAGATAGTTTTGTGAAAATCATTTGAAATTATTTTTTAACTAAATTTTTGTTTAAACTAATTTTTAACAGTATTATCTAAAACATCATATGATCCTTTGGAAAATCTCATATAGTTATTTTGTCCTTATTTTTAAATTTCTTTTAAATATTTTTGTTTTAAAAAAGGATTTGTTTTAGCAAAATCTTTTTAAACACAATTCTATTTCACTTCTTATATTTTCTGGTACTTTTTCATCACATACTCATACAACAAAAAATTGAGAAAACTGAAATAAGAATTCTCCAAACAAGTCCCATGCACACGTGTCATTTCTTCAATTAATCATATTATATAGATATAGTCTTCAATCATATTACATAATTGATTATATATATAATTAATTATTGTTATAATTGATTATAAAAAGATTTATTTTTGTTAGAGTATGATCCCTAAAAAACTACTTTGCATGGTAAATTATATTAAAAAAGTTGCACAAAGTTATTTGTTTATATGAATAATATTTGAAACTTCTTTAACTTTTAAACTTTTTTGAACGGTGTCATCAATTTTTTTCATTATAATACTTTTCCATTAATTACGTTCAAATCTATTTTTATATACCAAATTAGAGACTGTTTGAGTAGAAATTGCTAAAAAGATTTTGGCATGATGGAGATGATTTTCGATTGGCAGCGTACAACAAGGAAATGTGTTGATGGTGGTCACCTGTAAACACTCTGACGTTCAAGTCAATGGTAAAATGAGGAAAGTCAGTTTGCAAAGGTTCCGAATGTTACATGGCGGGTGTATCATCCTTATATAGCCTTCATTCAAGCAGGAAAAGTCATTATTGAATGTGACTGCTAATGACATTGCACGTGGTTGATGTGGCGACCAAGGTTGGCAACAAGGTCAGGGCGCTAGTAGTAAAGGCTTGCTGTCGGGAAGTCGTCCCTAAGAGGGTGACAACAGCATGGTAGTTCTGATGTGAGATGATGAGCAGAGTGTCGAGAGGTAGCTGAGTAAGTTGCATGGGTGATTGGTGTTTTGAGGTGGGGCACTAGCCTATAAGGTTGAAGACCAACCTCTAGAGAATGTGATGAAGGCAAAGGGGTAGAAGCCTAAGATTACTCCAGAACAAGTACACTCTTTTAAAAATAGTACTACCTCCGGTCATATATATTAAAAACAAGTATCTAATTTATCAAGACCAATACAAATAGATAAGTTAGTTAATTTTCATTAATAATGTTATAAATTTAAATTTTATTCTAGAAATACCCATACTAGTAGAATTAAATGGTTTAAATGGTAGTTATATTTAATGACATTATTCGTGATTCAAGAAATAATTTTTCAACCAATGGTTGTGATTTTTATCGTTAATAGCTCAATGAATGTATCAACTTTTGTGGGAAATAAGTGAATGTTGCATCAATAGACTTTACAGTAAATTAAGAGTATTAAAAAAAATTAGCAATTAATACATTAGATAGTGAATCTATGTTTCTTATAATTAGGACCGAAAAAATGATCTCATTTATTTCTTATATAAAGGACCAAAAGTAGTATAATCTTAGCATGGGTTTATGTAAAAAATTATAATTTTAAAATTTTCTTCATTTAATATATATTTTCAAAATTTTCTTCCTGTTAAAGAAACTTTAAAGTGAGATGGTACTAAATTAGTCATCGACAAAACTTGTAGATACTACGCATCAATAATATAGTTAAAAAAAAAGGTGAGGTGATACTTGCGCCACTGCAAACTACATGCAACTTCACATTTTTTGATCCTTATAATTTGTGTGTGGTCTCTCTGTGGGGGGGTCCTAATTATTGCGGCACACAAATGAGTGTGCGTAGGTGAATGTTTATAAAATTAATTTTAAAGTGAAATAATTTATATTTAAATATTTTTATTTTAAAAATAAGTTAATAATAAAATTTAATATAAATTTTTTTATTTATTTCAAAAACTACATAAAATTACTTTAATTCGGAGTCAATTTAAACTCAATCAAATTTTCACTATACAATCAAACATATAAATATTCACCGTACAATATTTTAATATAATTTCGAATGATTAAATGTGAATATAAATAAACAACCACAAGTCAAACAGAAAGACTTATAAAGTCTACTGACACTAATTTTTGTCGGACAAATCTGAGCAATTTTTTTCAATATTTGAATTCTGGATAGAACTTCTCGTCTCGAGGAGATCGCTCTTCGAATCTCAGTAAAGTTACTAGTTAGTTTGTCTATAGTTTTTGAACACACTTTAAAAAAAAAAGAAAAACTTGTTTGATATTATTATTTTTAAAAACAAATCTTTTTAAATTTTTTAAAAATCAAAATTTGAAAACAAGAAAAGGTATTTTAATTGTTTTTATTTTTCCAAGTTCTAGCTCAGGTAATTTAATTTTTCCCTCCTGCCCAATCTTGTTGCCCAATAATCTATGCTTCTCCCACGTAACTTAGCTTATGACGGATATAGGTAGCCAAGAAGATGGTAAATTGGTAATGTGCGTCGGAGAACGTATGCTGCCACCAACGAGTATCTAGTTTTAGAAGTTGGTGTGGAAGAAGCAATGCTGACGCTTTGTGTTGCGCTATTGTAACTCCACCTCCACCTGACCACAGAAAATCTATCAAGCATTTTTTTTTTCTTTTTTTTTTCTGCTTTAAGTAACAGATTTTAAAAATAATCCTATAAAATAAATTTTGAAAAAACAACTACAATTAAACTAATTATTTCAAAACTTATAGAATACTAAATTGAGTTTTATCTCTTTCATCAAAGTTTTTGTTATACACACAGTTAAAAATTAAATCTTATGATATATTAGGGGTTACAAACATCTACTAGCTGCCCAATCTGGTGTAATTTTAAAAACAAATTATCAAAATGAAACCCTTTTGAAACATATTACTAGTATGGGTCTGTTTTGACCGTTGACCGGTCAAAGTCGCAACTCTGACTAGCAAACTTAGTCCACGTCAGTTTTTTTTTTTTTTTGTAAAATTACACGTAGGCGACCAACGTGAAGAGTAAAATGCTAGTCTGAACTGCGAAACTCACAGGATCGTGCCACGTGGCACAATCCTGTGAGTTTCGCAAGTCTGAACTGCGAAACTCACAGGATTGCGCCACGTGGCACGATCCTGTGAGTTCCACAAGTTTGAATAGCGTTTTAAATCCTATAAATATCCCTTCACCTTCGGCTTACAATACGACTTCTCCATTGTAGTTACATAATTTTTTTATGTTTTTTTAGTCACTTTATATTTATGTAACTTTTTTATATTTTTTGTGTAATATTATATTTATATTATTTGAAATATATATATATAATAATTTTCTTTTACATTTGAAAAACAAATATATTTATTTCATTTTTTATTTATTACTGAGTTGATATTACTTTTTTTGGTAGGTACATCATACACAATCATGAATTCAATTGTAGCATTTGTGTATATAAATGGAAGGATGTATGAAGGTGTCGAAGGAGTAACGTTCGAAGGAACAAAGAAAGCAATACAAATTAGACATGGCATTAGTTTTAATGTTTTAAAGCGAAAAATTCATGACAAATTTAAATTGCAGGCAAATCAAGTTATATCTTCTATTACATGTAGGTTTTTAATTTCAAAAGGCGAAGGCAAATACAGTGCATTACAAATATGTGATGATGAAGACATAGAATGCATGATTCACATATTTCAGCAACAAAATGAAATGTCAGTAATAGAACTGTATGTTGAAGTGGAAGTTGTTGGTAGTTCTATGATTCCGTTAGAAGGTGGTGGAATAAATTCTCGCGTGTCTGGTGATCAGAATTTGTCTTGTAATCAGTCATTGGCACAATCTGGGATGCAAAGACAGGTAGAAGCAGATGACGACAATGATGACGACGACGACTATTATGTGTTGCGGTCATATGTTGAGGAATCATCCAGTGATGATATTCCTGATGATGAATTGTTTGACATAGATGATGAGACAGTGTTCATTGAAGTAAGTCGTATGATTGAACCATTGTCAATATATCAATCTGAGGAAGGTATGTTTTTATCTTACATAATACCATTATGTTATTGCATACGTAGTTAATGTTTATTCATGAAGTTAAATACAAATAGACAATTAAAAATTATTAGATAAAATAGTCATACACAATATTTTTAATTATTTTATTTTATTTTATGTTTGGTGTCAATTTTTTATTGTTAATCTTTTCAAATTTATGCAGGGGGTGCAACTCAACTTCCATTTTGGTGTGATTCTTCCCACTATACAAACATTAATTGGAGTCACCCTAATCACGAGGAGATGTCATCCTTAGACGTTTCTGCTGGCTGGAGTGTTGGGAAGAATTATATGTCGGGTTACAGTTTGAGAACAAACAGACTATACATAATGCATTAAAACATTATGCAATGAAATTGCATCAAACGTATGTTGTTGTTGAGTCCAAGCCCACGAAGTTGATTTGCAAATGCCCAAATAAGAACAATGGTTGTCCATGGTATATAAGGGCAATTTTATAAAAAAAAAACAGATACTTGGGTTGTCAGCCAATGGGGTGGGCCACATACATGCTTGAATTTGTCACTAACACAAGATCACAACAAGTTAGATTCTGAATTCATTTGTTTATGCGTACAAGGTATATTGCAAGTTTACATATTTGACTTTGTGAATCAATATGAAAATATATATTTGAAATTCTTTTTTTATGTGCAGGAATGATCTCTAATGATCCATCCCTAAAAATAAGTTTGATTCAAGAAAGAATAACAGTTATGACGGGTTATAAGGTGACATATAGGAAGGCATGGAAGGCCAAACAGAAAGCTATAGTCCGTGAATTTGGAGACTGGGATGAGTCATATGCCATGCTTCCAAGGTGGCTTAAGTATATGCAAGGGAATGCGCCAAGTACGTATTACCAACTTTGCCACGATGAATTTTTTGTTGGTAATCAACTCATTCGTGGTTACCGGCAATTCCATCGAGTCTTTTGGACATTCAAGCAATGTGGTGATGCCTTTCGCTACTGTAAGCCACTAATACAAGTCGACGGAACACACTTGTATGGCAAGTACCGTGGAACCTTGTTAATTGCCACAACACAAGATGCCAACAGTAATGTCCTTCCTCTTGCATTTGCTGTGGTTGAAGGCAAGACTTTACAAGCGTGGTCGTGGTTCTTGTCGCATTTACGTTTGCATGTCACGGATAAACAGGGCATATGTCTAATTTCTGATCGACATCGTAGCATAAAGTCTGCTATGCAGAATGAGGCCCTTGGATGGCAACCTCCACATGGTTATCATATGTATTGTATTCGACATATTACAAGCAATTTTAATCATCATTTCAAGAATGGAAAACAAAAAAAAATGTTGGTTAATTTGGGTATGTTGTGAGTTTATAACCTTTAACTTCATAATTTTTTTTTCCAACATGATCGTATTTTCAATAACAAATTTTATTTTTTTATTATTGTAGGATATACTCCATGCAAACACATTTTTGACAGAAAACTACAAACATTTCGCGAGTGTAGCACAGATGTCAATAGATGGATAAGTGCCATTTCTGTTGACAAGTGGAGTATGGCATACGATGTGGAAGGCCGTAGATTCGACCACATGACCACGAACCTATCTGAATGTGTCAATAAGGTCCTGAAGGATTGTTGGAACATTCCAATAACTGCCTTGGTAAAGTCAACATACAGTCGATGTGTTGAGTACTTTGTACAGCGAAGGTCTCAAGTGAGGGCAGATTTGTCAGCTAGCAATATATATTGTGCCAAGTTAGTTGAGGCGATTCGAAAAAATGTTGAGGAAGCATCTTCTCACCAGGTTCGTAGATACGACATCCAGTTAACACGATTTGAGGTTGAGGAGGCATTTAATCCTTTGACTTAGCGTGGCGGTCAGAAATGGATAGTTAACCTAAACGAACGTTATTGTTAATGTGGGCGCTTTACTGCATTTCATTATCCATGTTCCCATGTTATTGTTGTGTGCGGTGTAGTTAGCGTTGACTACAACCAATACATAGACCCAGTATACACAAACGAGTACATACTACATGCCTATTCAGCACAGTGGTGGCCATTGGGTAATGAAGAAGCTATGGCACTCGATGATGAGCAACGGGTACTTGTCCCGGACCCAACAACTGTTCGTGGAAAAGGTCGACCAAAATCAACAAGAATCAGAAATGAAATGGACTGGGTTGAATCACAACCCAAATAGAGATGTCATAGATGTGGACGGGAAGGCCATAATAGGTGCAATTGTCCATTACAAGCGCAGACAGGCCATTCCGAGCAAAGTAATGAAGAAAACATTTAGTTCATAACAATTTTTGTAATGTTAATTTATGAAAATTTTAAACTTTATCTTTAAAACCCTATATTGTTGTTACCATTTTTGATTTGTTCATAAATGTGTTTTTCTATTTATTAACTTAATTATCAACACCTAGTAAATCAACGTGGATGACAACATTGTCGAATATGGTCAATAAAATATTAATATTATGTACAATAAACTGATACAACGATCGTAGAACTTAAAAAAAATCAAGTATCATCTGTCGAATGTTCGTGACCTTCATTTGGAGGTGTCAGAACACAAGGCCGTGACCAGTTTCTAGCAATTCGTGTAGGATTTCTTCTTGTTGGTCGTACATCATTCGTTGTAGCAGTAGCATTTGTCGCAGATAGTTGACTAGCATTATCTGCCTCTGATGAAAATTGGGCATGTAGATCTACACCCATTACATGATCCATCCCTTGTACCCATGGAGATCCAGGTATATTATATAGTGGGGCGCCTGGGGTTACATATGGTGAAGGCATGTTTGGACTCGGTGTCGAGAGTGGAGTCCCAAATAGTTGATCCATCGTGAAATTCGGTGTTGACGGATGAGCATGAGGAGGGTGTTGTTGCGAAGTTCCAGCATTAGCCTGTTGCTAAGAAGGATAATAGTACATGGGTTGTGAACTGGGATAATATACAAATTGTGCAGGTGTGTAATACATCCCAGGTTGACATTGAGACATTGTCGGAAAATCATATGTTTCGGCCTCAACAACCTTTCTCCTTCTTCCAAGCCTTTACGATTCAACACGATGCCCAAGAATATGAAATTGTTGTGCATCGAATATCGGTGTCTGCCTTCCTTGGAGACCATGTATGTTAATGTCTCCCCTACCTCTCCCTGTAAAAAAAACAAAATTAGACACACAACGACTTCAATATCAAAAAAAATATTACAAGTCAATTTACGTAAGTCATGTTACCAAAGTTGCTGCCTTAGCGTTCTTTAGGTCCACAAACATCTTTGTTTTCCGTTTGTACCACCTCATATACTCGAAATTGTGACCCAAACTTCCTACTTGCGGGCCGGTGTCCTAAACTTGTAGTTTATGTCTATGATTCCATGCGTTGATCGCTGGTGCCAATATGTTATGCCAATTTTCACTGGTCTTTCCACGCAAAGTCAACGCATGTAACTCCTGTGGCTGAAGCGGAGGATGTGGAATTGGTTGCCGAAGACCAAATTGTCTCATCACTCTATCGGGTTGATGCCATTCACATACATTAAAACATATTAGTGGCACAACTGATTTCCAGACAATTTATCCATCTCGGCATACTGGAGGCATTGCATTCATATTAGCCTCAGTGTATGGCTCCCAAATAATCTACAAAGAACAATTAAGTTAAAACCATGTATAGCAAATTAGAATTACAATTACAGGCTATACAGGATAGATACTTACATCATGCCTCCTCATAATGTCAAACGCTCGTCGGTGTGATGTTAAATCGTTGTTTCCTATGTGGCTATGTCCACGTCGAAGCCACCTATAAAAATATGGAGTCATAAACAATTTAAGCCAAATATGAAAATCATAACAAGTGTATATTAACAACATTAATGTTACCTCATCCCTAAGGGTTGACCAACAATGAAGTCGGGCGTTCTTTTTGGAGCTATACGTTGAAATCTTTCCCACGCCCAAAGTTGCAGTAATAAGCACATGCCACCAATGGATTGCGTCCTATAATTCGTGGCTATACATAGCTAGCAATATAAGCAGCTAAGTACAGCAGGCCCCTATGCATAGGTCCTTGTCTCGTTAAAGTCTCGTAAAAATTGAAGATATCGTAAAGAGACTTTACTACTTGATTTGTCAACTAACAGTGCACCACCGATGAATCTAAGGATCCATGCCCGAGCATATCTCCGCAACTGTTCCTCATTGATAATATGTTGACCAATGTCATCAAAATGCTCAGCCAACCAGCTTAGTTTAACAAAACTATCATCTAGGTTCGCTGGTCGAATACCCAACAACTCTTCGCACAGAGCTCCCCAATCAAGCTGTGTAGACCCAATAAGAGGCAGCCCATCAACAGGAAGCCCTAACAAAATTGCGACGTCTTGAAGAGTAATCGTGCACTCTCCAAATCTCATGTGGAATGTATAAGTTTCAGGTCTCCACCTTTCCACCAAAGCATTCACCAAACCAGCGTTAACCCTTAAAAAATGCATTCTGGCAACCCAATAGAAGCCAGATTGACTAAGAAATTCAATAATTGCTTCCGGAACACCTTCTACTCCATTATGTGTAGGAAGGGCCCGTCTAACAAGTAATTTGCGGTCTGGTTCACCATTCCACACATATTGTGAAACATGCATACTTTGCATCCATAAGACGTCATCATCAATTGGTTCGAATGAATGTTGCTTCTATCGGAAGATGAAGAAGAGGCCATTTTGTAGAGGTCTGTAAAAAACACTATGTAAATCAATCAACAAGAAAAAATATAATCAGTTAATAAATTTATTATACATAACTAAATAAATAAATATTTTCTATTATTATCGTCCTAAATAATAAAATCCCAAACATATTATATTTATTAAGAGAGTAAATTTTAAAAAACACTACGTACTTTCAATGTAATTAACCAAAAATTTAAATAATATTATATATGCTAAAACAATAATTTATCAAAGAAATAAAATAATTTATCAAAAAACACATTCACCACCTAAAAATACTATAATACATATAATCAATGAAATATAAAGGCATATTACAAATTGAATAACAAAATAAATAAATCCATAACTAGTTTTTTTAATTTTTTTATTATTTAAATAAAAATATGTTACAACAAATTTAACCACATATAATTTCTTAACGTATAATAATAATTACATATATATTTCTTAACCACATACAAACAATTATATTACAAAAATTAAAAAAAAATAAACAAAAACATAAATTAACATAGTCAACTATTAAAATAAATGCAAAACACAAATTAAATTAAATAAACTTAAATTAAACATAAATAATTGTCAAAATTAAGTAAAATATACAATAAAATTCATAATTGAAAATTTTAAATCATTTATTGAATAAAATCGCCGCTTTAGAATACAATAAAACATATAATTAATAAATTAATTACAATATATTACAAACCATATAAATTAACACACAATGTCAAATAAATATTTGAAATATAAGCACATATTATAAATTGTATCAAAACAAAAAAAAACTTAAAAATAAGGAACTTTCTATTATTTAATAGACAAACAGTACAATTATCATTTAAATAAGTAATTAATTTTTACAAAATATATACAAAATTTTTTTTTACCTAAATTTTAATACGCCAAAAACACCTCAGACGCGAAATTCAGACCCACTTTCGCTCTTCAGTTATGTTGCTTTCATGTGGGGATTCAAAACTATTTTTAGTTGCTTTCAAAGTGGGGCTGTGGAGGTTTTTGAAGGCTTTCAAAAAATATTTTTTTATTACAATCTCGCTATTCATAGCAACAGGTTCTCCCTTTGGATGCCACGTGTCGCTGTCTGGTTGGTAGGGGAGGAGGCGACAGGCCACGTGTCACATGTAGGTGAATTCTGCTATTCGCAAATGCAGAACACATAGGGAGATGCCACGTGTACTTCTCCCATTGAGCGGTATGACGATCCCTGCAGATTGCGCCACGTGGCGCAATCTGTGAGTTCCACAGTTCAAACTAGCATTTTACTCTCCACGTTGGCTGCCTACGTGTAATTTTACAAAAAAAAAAAAAACTGATGTTGACTGAGTTTCACTAGTCAGAGTTGCGATTTTGACCGGTCAACGGTCAAAACAAACCCATGCTGGTAATATGTTTCAAAAGAGTCTCATTTTGGTAATTTGTTTTTAAAACTGCACCAGATTGGTCAATCAGCCGCTGCATCAGGCTTTATTGGTGTTAATAAGTATATATTGATTAAAGAAATTATTAAAGGGTGTTTGATTAAAAAATTATTAAATTTAAAATATAAAAATACGCAAGTTATCATGGAAATATATATGCAAAGCATTTACTTGGTCATAAATACACATAAATCTTTTTTTTTGTTGTTGTTGCAAAATTAGGATAAGAAGATAATGAAAAAAAAAAACTATCGTTTTATTGAAATTTAAACCCATATACTTATTTGTCATCATGATATATATAATTTCAATTTAATAAAACTTGCCTGCACCAAAGTCACAAATGAAAGCATAAAAATATGGATTTTGTTAAGAAATTAATAATAAAAAGTTTTTACAAAGCATGGTTATATGAATAATGTTTTTTAATAAAATCTTTCTATTTTTAACTCTTTTTCACCAGTGCTTTAAGAAAATTGGTTAGCATTTGCTTAAAAATATTTATATTTTTTACTTTATTGAAGGAGTAAAAATTATGAAAAGAAATTCAATAAGATTGGCCTAGTAATGGGGAGTTTTAGTAGTAGGGATGGAAAAATGGGCCAACCCGGCCTGTTTTGGCCTGCCCTGCTTTCAACTCGTCAAAAACGGGTTGGGTAGCTGGGCGAATATGAGTTGAAAAATGTCGCTTGTCTGACTTATAGGTGGGTTGGCGGGCTAGCTAGCTAAAAAGAAAAAAATTAAAATAAGAAAATATATATATATATATATATATATATATATATATATATATATATATATATATAACTAAAAACATTATCAAAAGAAAATAGTTTTAAGTTTCTAATAGTTATTACCCCTTTTACTCATCCACCTAATGTTTTTAACACATTATTTCATTTACCTATTGTCTTAAATACTAACAAAAATGGTCTGAGACACTTCTACATTTATTGATTATATTTAACCTTAAAATATTATATCTTAGACACCATCATTTTCATATCAAAATAAAATAAAAACCTAAAATCTTACACTAATTTTTATTATTATTTTACCTAATTCAAAATATAAAAAAATTGTGTGGCCTAATAGGTTGGCTTGCCCTAGCCCGTCGTGAACCCCTTTTTTGGCAGGCCAAAATGGGACAAGCTAAAACAGGTTGGTGGGTTGAAAATTTCAGCTCATCCCACCTAAGAGAGTGGGTTAAACGGGTTAGCTAGTTTGGCTAAGCTCGCTTTGTCACCCCTATTCAATAATTTGTATGAAATCTTAAGCTCCAACTTCAGTGTCGTCATACACCAAAAAAATTATGAAAATAAGGGAATTAAATTGTGAAAGAAAAAAGTCTTAATTAATGCATTAAATTGGATAGATATATTTATGATCTTGCAATAATTTTATGCAAAGAAGACACTGATAATTAAGTATGTGACGTGGTATATTTTCAATAAAATAGCTCTGTAACAACTTTTTCTAACGATTGGTACAATGAATTCTATGTTTTAATGATGTAAGGTTTTGCTAAATGGTATTTTTTTCCCACTTATCAAAATCAAAATCTAAATGGCACCATCAAACTAGACAACTCATTTTATGTAATACATAGATTAAGGTCTGAAAACACTACTCGTTACTATACATATATGGTGCATACAGTTGGCGTTTAATGTTTTTGAATGAGATGAAAGATATATAATGTAACATTTTAAAAAATATAAATTTAATGTCCCTAAAAATGTAATAAAAAACTATTTCATTATACTATGTTTGTACGCGGTGTTTTTAAATACATAAATAATAAAAGTAAAAATTTCTTCCAAAATATTTTAGGACGTAAAATTTATTTTATGATTCTGATTTTTCCACTATTTTTCTTTTTCCTTTCTTTCAATTCATGTTTTGCCTGTTTGCTTTTATGTGGCTGTTTTGAGGAAAAGTAAGATACACTTGAACTCAATTAGCACCAAAAGCGTCTTCAATTAATCAGGATGGCAATAATTCCAGACATTAGGTATTCAAAACTTTTTTATATCTTATCTTTGTTAGATTAATTATTCAATTAATCTATTTTTTATGGATTAACATTAATCAAATTATTACAAATTATTATTTAATTATTAATATATTAATTATGGTTAATAGTTAGTAATATGACACCTAATTAATTAATGTATGTTGTATTGAGCTTTTGTTCTAAATAGCCCGTGATGGGTTGAGCTATTCAATTGATGCCTAATGTGAGGTTCCTACCCTCATACGATAGGTTACTTAATCGTTGTCCCATTAGACAGTTAAACAAGTCTAATGAATCAATCGTGTAAAGAGTAGTCTTCTCTCATTCTCGCTCTTGTTCTCTGGTTCATTTAGATCTCATGAACAATAAGATAGTTCAATCCTTAACACTAGGTACGCAAATTCTATGATTTAATTCTCTATCAATGATTGATTGAACATGTCATAATATGTGTCTATATGATCCTTTGGAATCGAAACTATAAATTTTTTTATCAATCTTCACTTACATTTTTAATCAAAGGTGGCGTTTGCAAGCCATATCTGTGTGTGGCCTTCACACCTTTCTTTGTTTAAGAGTACAACTAATACAAACTAAATAGCAAAAGAATAAGAATTGATCATTATAGGCAAATGGCAGCGAACTACATTAATAATGCCGGCAAATGGAATATTACTGGACCTACTCCAAGTACCGACACATTAGATCTTTTTCATCTTGTGTTTCCACCCAATAGTCGTATGCCACAAATTATACGCCCTCCCTCTCATTGAGCCTTTTATCCCCCACCATATTAGTATTTGTTGTTTTCATGTGTTCTAAAATCTAAATTTGCACATGACAAGCAATGTCACATGGAAATCTTCTAGATCTCTGCCCTTAGTAGGGAGAAAATAAATAATTTCCCTGGGAAATTGCCTCTCACTTCCGATTAACTCATATAGTTCACGTGAAAAAAATTTGAGAAGAATCGATACAGTATTTATGGAAGTATTTGTCTATTATTGGCCATGTTAACCCAATTTGTGGTAGTGTCACACTCAATTGTCAACCCATTCATGGCGACTATGAAGTGAATATGATAACACCATATATTTTACCGTCTACGTGTACATAGATTGTAGGCTATTGGAATATGAGGAGTTTGGCAGTGAATGACACGATATAAATAGATAAAAAAAATAAATTACCTAAATTTAAGTAAGAAACTTGACCCTCTAATCTTTGCTGAGTTTCCTCTTAACCTTATCATATGTGCAACATCATCTTTTGCAAATAAAATAGTTGGTGTTGTAAGTGAAATCTTTTGTTCAAAATGATTAATACACTTAAAAGTTAATTGGATGTATTTCTTGTCTGTGTCTCATTTTTGGCTATAAAAGATAAGGTGTGTGTAGCTAAGAAATTTTTTATCAAGCACCATAATAAACGTCAAATATTCTAATTAATGTAGAGTTCAGGGCACTAAATCAATCTCAAAGCTCGACATTGTCTGGTCCATAATTGTGTTTTGCCTTTTCCTATTGTGAAAAAGTCTATATATTGAAGGATATTGTTAATTCAATGAGACTTATTAAGGATTAATTGGTAACATCATTAATTCAATGAGACATTAAAGGTTAATTGACAACCAAGAATTTAAGTCTAATGTGTGAGTCATCACTAGTCTTTAGCGTGTGACGTAATTGATGTCTATGAACTTAGTGCCTGTTAATTATAGACTCAAATTAAGCTCTCAAATTAAAAATTGGGAACTCTAAAACCCCTTCCTAAGCCATCTCCATAACATCCAACTCCTGATAAAAGGACTTACCTCATGATGGTGATACAAATTAGTGAAATTGCTAATATTGTTTGGACGCATGCTACAGTGGTCCGTGGAAGTTGATGTATCGTATTTTATACCATGTTTGCATAGCATTATAATTAGGATATGTTGCATATTTATGCTTTCTATGGTTCTATTTCTAGTTATTTTAGTTGTTTTTCCTTTTTGTTGGACTAATCGTAGTTTTAGTCATATTTTGGTTTCAAGTGTAGATTTTCCTTTGATTTAGAGCATGGAGCACGTGTAAGGATTGAAAAGTTGTTATGTTGAGTCTTGATGATGGCGTCAAGTTTGGTTAGAGCTTGAATTGAAAAGAGTTGTAGCAAAGAACCAAGAAGATTGAATCTTTTCTTCATAATCAGTGTGGATCACAGGTAGCCCATGAAACACACTTGCTGCCCGTGAACCAATCTATTGAGCACATCAGGATCAAACAGCGGAGTTCACAGGCAGCCCGTAAACAACCCTTTTGCCCATGACTTGTCACCTTGCAAACTATTTTAAGTATGGTTGCCTTTTTATTTTGTTTGGGCTTGGACTCCCATTAGCCTAAGGTTTTAAATAAACCTTTTAGGATTATTTTAATGATCTTGAACCTTAGCATTGACCATTGTAGAGCACAAAGATAACACAAGAAGGGGGGTTGAATTGTGTTATAGCAAATTTTTGCAATTCTTTTGTTAACGACGTATTGTCTGAAATAGATTAAAAAGATTTTCAAAAACGTTTTCTAAAACAGACGAAAGCTGAAAGACAAACCAGAAAACACACACAAATTATACTAGTTCGTCTCACCTCAAAGACTACGTCCAGTTCTTGGCAACAAGCAAGTTTCACTAACTTTTTCAAGTTACAAGTATTCTTTCCACAAGCCTTTTCAGGCCCAACCCAAGTAGTCTTTCACTTGCCTTTCCAAGCAAACACCCAAGTATTCTTTAAATCAAAGCCTTTTCAAGCTTAACCTAATCTCGTTAAGAAAAAGGTTTACGCATGAGTTACCTCACTGGGTTTAACGTCTTAACAGACTGAATATACAATAAAGTATAAAAAGGATTTTACAAATAGAGTTTACAAGAGCTTTTTCTTTTCTTAAAGCAATTATGATCAGCAGCAATAGCAACAACAACTTTCGAAAGAGGTCTCTGATTCTATTTATAGGCTTCGAAAAGAGATTTGTTGAGTGCTTTGCAGAAGACAGGCCTTCGTCTGATGAAGAGAGTCATTGGAGCATTAAATGCAACATTTAATGCCTTTCACCAACTTGTCATATGATAAGATAGAGCAATCTACTTATCTTTTCTCTTCTTGTACTCAAACTTGTAACAGTTGTCATGTCTGTTTTCCCATTCTGACATATACACATATATTCCTTCTTTTTCACTAACTATCTTCGAGAGTAGGTATGTAGGCTTTATATGTTTCAAGATAGCTTACGCTCTGATTGATGTGCAGATCATTTTAGAACATTGTTATCGTCTGTAAGATTTATTAGTTACGAAGCTTATCTAATCAAAAGATAAGACGATATTCATTTTAAAAACATCAGATGATTGTATGCGAACGTATGAACAGACGATTATGTAAGGACATATATAATTTTAACTATTTGTTATTATCAAAATATTTGAGGGTTATAAATTCGTCCTTTGTCTTAACAACCGTGGAGAGCGAGAGCTTAGGATTACAATCATTGCCTCTTTCTCTTTACCGATTTGAATGCTTCTCTTTTCTACTTGTTTGGTTTCTATGACTATGTGTGAGTAGTCATCTTTGTTCTAGGATTGGGCGTAGCCCTATAAACGTTTAATGAATTGATTTCTTTTATCTTCGTGTGATTCTTATTCATCTCTTGATTTCTTCTTTATTGATTTTCTTTATTGCAAAACAAATTGGCCACGTTTTACATAACCTTAGGGATTTTGGGAAGTACAGAAAGGTGAACTTAAATGTCGAAACTATAGGGAAGAAACATAGGTCTAAACCACGAAAGTAGGTGAAATCTTTGAGGATTAATTGAATTAACAAAGAGCTCATTGAGTCTAATTAAACACAACCACCACGAAAGTAGGGGGCTAATTTGATTAGACACCCTTCTGTATCTTGAAAGAGAACATAAGGTACCTTAGGTTAATTCACCCTCAAGAAGAACAAGTAGGAGCACGGGATAAGGGAATTAATTTAATAAGCGTCATAAGGTGAACCTTAATCCTAGAAATTTTCCTTACTGAATTACTATCAATCTTGTTTTTCGTTTAATTGAATTCTCTACACTTTTTGATTCTTTTACTTTTACTTCAAAAACCTAAATTCCTAATTCAATTCCCTTCGTCTAATTTATATTAAATTGTGATAATCACTAAAGCTAACGTGCAGTCCCTATGAAAATAACGATATTTTATTACTCACCAATACCGTACACTTGCGGTATCGCATCAAAAGCAAATGGTCCACGCTAGTCCATGTATTATGACCTGCTATTTCAAAGTTGTTTGTGTTTTTTTTATAATTTTGTAATGGTAACTATACCTTCAATAATAAGACCTTTATACCTTTAAAACTATTACATTAATACCCTTGGAAGAAATGGCTATACCCTAATTCACATGTTTGAACTATCATCCTTAATAGCTGTAGGTAGCTTAGCTTCTAAAGTTATTGGCGAAAGGTTTTGCGTGGGTGATGACTATGTTGTTTGTTTTGGTTTAGGACCTTATCTTTCTTGAGGAGGAAGGCTTTTTTTTTTTTTTGGCAAATGTGTTACAATGGTTGCTTGATGTTGTTTGGTGCGTCATTTTATTCGATGACATTTGTATAATTTTTCATGATTGCGTATAGCTGTTGCTTCTAGATGACATGCCACTAGGATCCAAAAACGTGCTTAATCAAGTTTGAATTATAACTTAATGCAAACCAAAATGTCCCCTAATCCAAACGTCACCACTAACGGAGCACTCATCTAGACAACACCATTAGAGCCCTAATCGATTGTTGGCGCCACATTGGATTCAGATTTTGGTGATTGTTAGGTGGGTGAGTGCTACCATGGGCCTATTGTTTTGGGCCTTGAATAAGATGAAGTTGCTAAGGATCTCCGTAGAAGACAAACTTGCGAGGATGGATCTGACACGACATGGAGGGTTCGCAATACACAAGCATGGGATTCAGTTAAGGAAGGTTGAACCCAATGCGCCTTCGACTCCCACCATCGATGGACTGAGGATCTCCGCAAAAGACGAGCTCGCGAGGATGGATTTGACACGGCATGGAGGGTTCGCTTATGCAAATGAGGATGATGAGATGCACAAGCACTAGATTCAGTTAAGGTAGGTTGAACCCAATGCATCTTCCAGTCCCACCACTATGGGTAAGGATTTAGAAAGAAAAAAAATGAAAAGCTGCCGCCGAAAATTGCCTCCAGTGATGACGTACGGTGGTCAACAATCCTAATTCAGCACTTAAGTTTAACTAGAAATAGAAGTAGTCATGTAAAACTACAAAGGACATTGATAAATCTACAATATATGTAGATTTATAAAACATTCTTGATTTGTTTTAATGCATTAATTTGGTAAATTTTGTCAGAAAATAACCCATATGTATATAATTTCTTATGATTCATGTTTTGAATGGTTTAAATGGAAAAAATGTGTGAATACATTGATTTTGTTGGGTTTTTAATGTAGGGAAAATAAGCACTAATGAGAAGCTTCAAATTGTTGACTTGGACTTCAACCTTTCCTCCTTGTTTAGATCACAACTCGAACCATAGAATTTGATTGAAGTGATCTTAGTCTCTATGGAAAGCTTAAACATAGATCTACACTTTTCATGAAGAGAGTTTGACAAGATTCATCATGGATCATAGAGAAAATGAAGCTTGAAGTTGAAATTGACGTGCTGTCCTGACAACACTGGCATAGGTGCATTATTTTAAGCATATCTTGAGTTGTAAATATCTGAATGACATGAGATTAGTGCCATTTTTTCAAGGACACAATTATCTACAACTTTTGTGATGACATCAAGAGCCAATTTTGCTTGTATCGTCACAGCATATGCAAAATCAAACTTGTACTACTTGGCCACTCAGCGTAAACAAACCACGCTTAGCAAAAATGAACCAATGTGCTCGTGCTCAACGTGAGTTATCCACGCTCAGTGCAGAATTGAATCTGCGTGCTCACGCTCAACGTGCCCGCGCTTTACTGGGTGCTCTTTTTGGGCTTGATGTGCAAAAAATAAAGGAAAAGCAGCCCAAAATTAGTTTTAAAAGGAGGGAAGGTCCTTCCATTATTCATTCTTTGACTACTCTAAGGGCTGAAAGTGAAGAAGAGTTCGAAGACTCATCTTGAGGCCTTAAACCTTAGGACTTCGAATTCGATTTCTGAAGGTTATGGCTCTTTTATCTTATTGTTTTTATCTTGGTTTTGTTTTGGGCAACTCTATGAGTTTCTAAGCCCTTTTTTTTTGTTAGGTTAGGATGAACAGTAATTTGATTTCTTTGTAATTTGTTTTTCCTTCTGAACCTTCAATTATTAATGCAATACAATTGTTGAATTTTTTGCGTAATGCCTTTTCTGTGCTTGAAACCCACTTGAAATTGATTTGTAATTTGAACTTTGCAATTGAAAAATTGGGGTTTGAACTGTTCCAATTTAACAACCATATAATTCTTAAACCTAGGAATAGGAAGAGCGATTATATGCCTTCGCGTAAATTTCTTGTTCGTAATGCTTGTAACTAAGTTTGTTCACCTAAGGGATTAGGGTGCGAATTAGGAGCAAAGGGTTTATCACCTACGGAATTAGGGGTAAATTAATTTAGGAAAATTGGGGGTTAATTGTTTAATAAGAGTGGGTTTAGAAGGGAAAGGAATTGCATTGGAGGAAAATTACTGGGGCTTCTAAAACCTAACCGTTTTATTCATTAATTTTCTAAACATTGTTTAAATTGCATTCTCATTTTATTTCTGCTCTTTAATTCTTAAATTCAAAAAAATTTCGAATCTTCTTTTAATTCACAATACGCAAGCAATTTATGGTTGAATTGAAATTAAAATCATAATTCTTATGGAGACGATACTTTATTTTTACTTTATTACTTATATGATCAGTACACTTGTCAAAGTCTTAACAGACATTTGTGTAAATGACATTTAAATTTTTTTAAATAAATATTAACAAAAACTGTCTCATATGATAATAAGTGAAAAATCTCAATCATTAAATATTCTACAATATATCTAAGATCAACGGTCATTAAACCACCATGAAGCACTTTCTTTACTGGTCAATCCTAGATTTTGTCGTTACTAGCAGAATCTCAACAATATCTTTCTCTGCGTATAGCTTTTAGTCTGGTAGACCAGTCAACGAATTCGCAAGGCATCCACCATCTTACATGTGCCATTCAAGCATCATTTTCCTGTAATTTGTCTGTTTTATTTTCTGTCAACTTAGACTGTACCACTCAACGAATTGAGAGAACTCCACTACCACCAGTCACCGTTTCATTCCCGTGTTCTAGAAAAGCTATTTTCCATAAAGAATTTTACGTGAGTCCTAGAAAAGCTATTAGAATAAGTCATCTATCAAAATACTGTCCGAGTTTGTGACACCAATCGCTGTTTTCCATAAAGAATTTTACGCATTTAGCCATTTGGATCACTCCTTGTGATTATTTGAATAGTCGACAGATAGTTCAATTACTCATTCTAAATTATTTGAATTGACCATGTCATGATTGACATAAATATAGCAGAAAATTCAATTAATATTGTTCATGCATATGCATCGTGGCCTAATGGCCGTCGAAACTGCGTAGGCGTCAGAGGTATATAATGGATATAAGTGGCACCTTCTACTTCCGCATCCAAAATGAATGACATAAAGCTCCTTCATAATTAGTTCATGATAGGTTGGCTAAACATCAATTAATAAGATTTCAGATAAAAGGGTCCTACATTTTTGTGACTTCCATTTTCGACTAAAGGTGACAACTGTGACCTGTGAACTGTTGGCTAGGGTGTTCACAGATCGATTTAGAACAAGTTTCTAGCAAAAAAAGTCATTTGATTCAAATATTAAAATAATTTGCAGTTCGGTTCGGTTTAAATTGCTTTTTTTAGAAAAAATTTAATTTGATTCAATCCAATAAAATGCGGTTTGAATAGGATTGAATGATTCAGTTTTTTCCGATACATCCTTACTGACATTTTTATTTTTTATTACTCTCCAAATATTAAGCATTATTTTAAAAATGAGCGTAAAAAAGAAGTATATCAATCAATAGACTAATTATTCTATAACATTATTTCTTTTTTCTCAATAAATAGTAACATATATATTCAAAATAAAGTCGAGGAGAACAAAGTATATATAGTTCTACTATGTTGGTTGGATACATAAAAAAGCATAATTAAAATATTGAAGAAACACTAAAAAAACATAATAAAATATATAAAAGTTACACGTGAAACGTATAAATATCGAATCAATTTGGATCGGTTCGGTTTTGCAAATACCAACCTAAAACCGATCCGAACCGATCAGTTATACAAAGAAATTCGGTTTTGATCGGCTTTTGATTTTTTTGAATTGATTTGCAATTTTTTTTTTATTGGATTGGATGTGAACACCTCTATTGCTAGGCAACGAAAATAAAGTACTTCTTTGTAATATTGCAATCCTACATGTGTACTGCTTAGGCTGATCTATAATGGAACCCAACAATAGCAGAGACATGTTTTTGATACATAACTTTTCCGTGTATTAATTGGATCCTTCAATTGCATTAGGTAGGGGTGTGTGTGGGACAAGTTGGTACAGGTTTGTTTATGTTTCTATTCAATCCAAAATATTGATAGAATTAATTTGTTGAATTCAAATCTAATTCAATTATAACTCAATAACATATGAGATAAGATTAGATCAACCCAACTTATCGACGTAATATATTAATTTTAATATTATATATAGTTGAATCATAGATTAAAGAAATATACAACTACAATTAAGGTATATTTTATAATATATATTTTAAGATAAGTAACATTAATATAAAGGATTAAATATATTTTAAGTCTCTACAAATATGAATTTATTTGATTTTAGTCCTTATAAATTTTTTTTAACTCTTACAATTAACTCTAATTAATTTAGTGCTAACATGGCTAATAAAATAAAGAATATTAATTAGGATAATTAAGGTAATGAAAAATATTTTAAATTAAAATAATTAATTTATTTTTAGGTGCGTAATTCAATTAAGTAATATATTTATTATTTTATATAGTTAAGGTGATTACATATAATTTACTTTTATAATTTATTTTTTATTTTTAATATATTATGAACAATGATTTTTATTATTTTTAATATTATTATTGCTTTTCAATTCACTAGTTTACTTTTAACATTGTAATCTTTCAAAAAAATTATAACTTACTTGCCAAGTATACAATATGGTTAACGCTGTTTCTCGTAAATGGACAAAAAGAGTAACATTGGTAAGTTTTTTAAAATTAAAAGACCTAATTAAATCTTTTAATAATAGAGAGATCCAATCAAACAAAATAAATTAAATTAAAGAACCAAATTAATAATTTAACCTTATTTTTATCATCCAAAATTTAAAAAAGGAAAAAAAAAGAAAAAAGAGAAGGAAGAACTCAAGAAAATGACAGTACCTTTTGGGTAGCGCTCGTTGCTAATGATGGCAACATGGCAACGGGAGCCACAATCTTTTGTCAGTGACTTTATCACTTTATCATATTATGATTTTTTTTAAATTTTGGATTTCGGATTTTTTAATAAATAAAATTCAAATTCAAGTGTTTATTCAAAAGAAATTATATATATATATATATATATATATATATAATATATAAATGAAAACTATACTTATTAAAAAAATGAGAATTATAAATCTCGATCATACAATTATATATAAATGATCAAAATTAAAAATTAGTTAATAGTCATATATTTTTGTGTACAGTAATAGGAATGGGGTTTTAACCTAAGATCTCAAGCAAAGCATTCAAGCATCTCACTACTAGACTAATCTTAATGAGTTTTTAGTTTTCTTATAATTTTAGTCATTTAAATACGATTTTTTGGTACAGGGTGACAAAAAAGAAAAAGCCAAAAAGAAAAATTACAAACACATTTAAATATGATCTAATGATTTATATCTATACTTTTCATTTTTCATAATAAAAAGAATTCTTGTTTAATACAATATATATATATATATATATATATATATATATTGTATCAATTATTCATTAATTTTCCTATATTAAAATAATGATAAAAAATTAGTAAAAATCCGATACATTTGTATAACTTTTACATTCTACATGAATATAAAAATCTAATACACTATTTAATTTTTTTTGGTTTTAATTTTTATGCATGTAAAAAATTGTATACTATCAATCAATCAAAAATTATCAAGATAATCATTATAAGAGTTTAATGGTTATACACTATTAGTATAAAAAGTTTTACACTATCAACCAATTAGAAATCACTGTTGATATGACTTTTAAAATAATTATTGTAAAAGTCAATAAATTTACCATATATGATAGTTTGTGATTGGATGACAATGTAAAACTGCTTTACACTATCCGACATTTCTCTTATTATAAAAGACAAAATAGGTTATGTACTGACAGTGTGAAATAGTTTTACTCTGTTTTCCAACCACAAACTACTATACATGACAAGTTTATTGATTTTTATAATCTATTATATATTATAAAAGAATATTTTATAACATGAAAAGATGTCACGTGGTAACACCACATTTACTTTTTTCCAACCTAAATTCTATAGATTTTTTATTTTATTTTTTTGATTCATATAAATACACTATACATTATTATATTTAATCATAGTAATTAAGATTATTATAATGAAGGCATTTATAATTAAGGCGTTTATAATCTATTATATATTCTACTTAAATTCATCAATTAAATAATTAAATCTTAAATTGATTTTGATTTTATATAACAAGAAAATAATTTTTTAAATGTTATTTATAATCATGGTAATTATGATAATTATGGTAATATTTTATGACAATTAAAACATTTATAATATATAATTTTTTTTCAATTGATTGATTGATTACGCCTAATGCAATCATTAAATTACCATTTTTTTATTACAAATAAAAAAGAATTGCTCTACATATTGTAATACAAAATAATATATTATTATCATATTTGTAAAAAAAGATATGATTATCATGTTTTTTTTTGTGATTTTGATCAATCATTAAATCTTGTATGAATTTTGATCTATTATTATTATTATTATCTATTAATAGATCGTGGACTTGTGCATAGCACAAGTGAATTATAAGGAGTGTAAATTTATTGTATGTATATGAAAATATATTGGCAACTTCCTTAATTTTTTTATTGTTGAAAATAATGTAAAGTAAATTAAAAACTATGCAATAAGTCAAATCAATTGAAACTTATCCCCTTAGAAAAATAAATATTTCACTTTTGAACCAAATCCTACTAAATTATTTTTCAAACAAACCATGCAAGCTATTAAATACTTTTTATAAGCTTTATAAAAAACAACATCCACAAAGCTTAAATATAATAAGTAAGACATATCACAGCAATAAAATTATCCCAAATAGTGTAAACAATAGAGTAAAATATTTATAATTATTTTAGATAATATATTAATATAATTACAATTATAATTATTATTTATGCAATAGAGTAAACATCCTTTATACATTATGGAAACAAAATATTTCTTTTATTTCCATATATAATTATTATATATGAATAATTTATAACTATTTATACTTATATAATATATAATAGATTTAAATACTAATTTATACTAATCAATATAAAATCAATCAATAATAGGGAAATTTGAATGCAAAATACGAAACCCTAATGTCGTCAATTAAAGCCCTAAAAACCTTAATGTTGTCAATTAATACCCCCAAAACCCTACAAAACCTTTCTTTTATATGTATAGAGATTAAAATACTAATTTATTATTTGTTTAAGAATATTCGATATAAAATAAAATATCACTGAATCTTTTCTAAGATAAATTAATATGAAATTTGTACACCACTTTATTTTTGTACACAGTAGAATATGAAATCAATGTGAAATTATTGATTAATTAAAATCAATCAATAATAAGAAAATTTGAATATAAAATACAAAATCCTAATGTCATAAATTAATGCTCAAAAAAATCTAATATTTTTAATTAATGCCATATAAACCTTAATGTCACCAATTAATATCCCCAAGAACCCTACAAGACTTTTCTTTTATATACATAAAGATAATTTATTATTTGTTTAAGAATATTCTTATTTATTTAAGAATATTCAATATAAAATAAAATATCACCAAAATTTTGCTAAGATAAATTAATATGACATTTGTACACCACTTTGTTTTCATAAACAATTGAATATGAAATCAATATAGAATTATTGATTGATTAAAATCAATCAATAATAGGAAAATTTGAATAGAAAATACAAAATTCTAATGTCACCAATTAATGCTCCAGAAACCCTAATGTCACTAATTAATGTCCTAGAAATCCTAATGTTGCCAAGTAATATCCCATAATCCTTACAAAATATTTATTTTTATATATAAAGAGAATTTATTATTTGTTTAAGAATATTCTTATTTATTTAAGAATATTCGATATAAAATAAAATATCACCGAATTTTTACTAAAATAATTAATATAAAATTTGTACACTACTTTATTCTCATAAACAATTGAATATGAAATTATTGATTGAGTAAAATCAATCAATAATAGGGAAATTTGAATATTAAATACGAAAATCTAATGTTGCCAATTAATATCCTAGAAACCTTAAAAATATTTCTTTTATATATAAAAAGATATAAATATTTTTACTAAGATAAATTAATATGAAATTTGTACACCACTTTATTTTTGTAAACAATTGAATATGAAATTAATATGAAATTATTGATTGATTAAAATTAATCAATAATAGGAGAATTTGAATATAAAACATGAAACCCTAATGCCGTCAATTAATGCTCAAGAAACCCTAATGTCGCTAATTAATTTCCTAGAAACCCTAATGTTGCCAATTAATATTCTAAAAACCCTACAAAACCTTATATATATATATATATAAAGATATCTATTATCTATTATATATTATATATAAAACAGATTATTGATTTAGGTTTTTACTTTACTTTTTAACACATTTGTCACTAAAGGGAAATATTATAATTTCATTTTTAAAAAATATAATCAATTATTACACATATTTGTTACAAAATTCATACAAGATTTATTTTTATTTCATAATACAAGTATATAATAATACAAATATATAACTTGTAATTTAAACAATTAAACAATATCAATATTTAATTATTTAACTGATGAATTTAAGTAGAATATATAATATATTATAAATGCCCTAATTATAATACTTAATTATATAATTTAATTACTATAATTAAATATAATAATGTATAATGTATTTATTTGAATCAAAAAAATGAAAAAAAATCTATAGAATTTAGGCAAAAAAAGAAGGGATATGGTGTTGTTAGATGGTATCTTTCATTGTTATAAAACATTCTTTTATAATATTTAATATAACAGAATTCATCAATCAAAGAATTAAATTTTAAATTAATTCTTATTTTATATAACAAGAAAATAATTTTTCAAATTTTATTGAATGTTATTTATAATCATGGTGATTATGATAATCCTAATAATATTTTTTATTATGATAATTAAAAAATTTATAATATATAATAAATATTTTTAATTTATTGATTGATTACACCTAATACAATCATTAAATTACCATTTTTTATTGTAAATAAGAAACGGATTGCTCTACAAATTATAACACGAGATAATATATTATTATCATGTTTGTAAAAAAGAATAAGATTATCATCTTTTTTTTGTGATTTTGATCAATCATTAAATCTTATATGAATCTTGATATATTATTATTATTATTAGTATTATATCTATTATCTATTATGTCTATTATATATTATAAAAACATATTATTGATTTAGGTTTTTTATTTACTTTTTATATATTTGTCATTGAAGAGAAATATTATAATTTCCTTTTTAAAAAATATAATTAATTATTATACATATTTGTCGTAAAAATTCATGCAAGATTTATTTTTATTTCATAATACAAATATATAACTGGTAATTTAAACAATTAAATAATATTTATATATATGTGTGTATGAATGACAATTTCGCATTATCTACCTTTTCACCTTCTATTTAGGTAGACTTTTCCTTCTCCAGTATGCATTCTTTCCTCCTATCTTTTATATTTTGATTAATCCTTTCTTTCCTACTTTCATTGTCCCTTCAAATTGGCTTTTTTTTTTTTATTATTGTCAAAACGACTTTCTTGCTTCATCTATGTTTTGATTTTTTTTTCTTTTGCAAATTAGTTTCTTTTGTTAAAGTTAGTTCTTTCATTAGTAATTCTTATGTCCATGCAATTATAATCATTTTCTTGTATTTTTTCTCTCTCTTTTTTTTGTTATTTCTAACAGAGTTAATCATTCTTAGTTGGTATATATTTGCAAGTATGCAAGACTTTTTTGTGCATCATATATAATTTCAAAGGTATTGATAGAAAGACATTGTTATAATTTCTCAAAATTTTTACTGCTTTATTATTATTATTATTATTTATACATTATTAATGTTCATCTCTTAAAATTTCTCATAGTTTACCTTTTTCTCATCTTATAAAATCTCTCTAACATATGAATTTTCCAAGTTGATATTTTCCATTCTCATATAGTTTTTTTTTTAGTTTGTTAGTTTCTTCCGTACTAGTTTCTTTAAATAATCTTTCTTACTTTCTTGGTAATGCAAGAATTATATGTTGTGATAGAAGTGGTTATTGTGACAAAAAATTATATAAAAACATATATCGCTTCCTTTTCAAATTTTTCTATGCAATTAAAGAGCCATAATGATGGTTCAAGGACCAGTTGATGACTTAAAAGGTAGAGATAATAAATATAAAAAGATAAATTTCCTATTTCATCTTAGAGAAAGTGAATTTAAATATTTTTAAATCATTCTTGATAAATTCTAAAGATATCTATATTTAACAAAAATCATTTATTAATACAAATCTAAAATATATAAGCAACAGTTAAATATTTCACATAAAAATACCTTAATATCTAAATTATTATTATATAAATTATAATTTAGTTAAATATTTTTAATATAAATTTATCTTGATTATAATATTTTTACTTATTTTATTTAGTTTTAAGTTATAATAATTTTTAAAAAATAGTTAAAAATTAATGATTCTTTTAAAATGAACAATGGTATTATAATATTATTAATAAAATAATTTTAATTTTATAAAGATCAAAAGCATATTTAACTTTATTTTTTAAATAAAAATGCATAACTAAGACAAATACAATTAATATACATTCTAATTTATCTTCTAGATATGCAGTTAAGTTTTTTTTATCATTTTTTAATTTATAAAAAGACATAATTATATTAATAAAAGTAATTATGATTAATACATATTTTGATTTTAACTAATTAATATAATAATGACCAATATATATTATTTTGGTTTAAATCAATTGCTAACTTTAATATATATTCTGAGTCAAATTTATATTAGATTCAAATTATGATTATTTTAAATTATCGTAAATAATATTAGAAACTTTTCCATATAAAATAATTTTTTTATTATTTGTTCCATTAATTTAAATTTCAACATTCTATAATAGTCACATTATATTTTGAGCATTAATAAATTATATTGTTATCGTTACTATTATTCTCATATAATTTATAATAAATGTTTAACTAACCTAATTAATTCATGACAATAAATTAATGAATAATATTTTAATTTAAATTAAATTCTAATCGTATTATTTTATGCTTAAAATATCACAAATAAATTATATACTTTATATAAATGAAATAGAAATATCAATTAAATTTCATATAAATAAAGTAAAAATATCAATTCATAAATAAAAAATAACAAATAATTTTAGAAAAAATACATGAAAATCTTCAATATTTATTAATTATAAAAATATTTACATTTAAATTAAATTAAATAATACAAAATATAAAAAATAAATATTAAATTAGAATTAATTCATATAAGTATATAATTTGATAATATATTATCATGTATATCATTTTTTTAGAGTATAAGATATAAATCACCTTTTTTTTTGTTACAGATATAAATAACCTTATTACGTGGTACTAATTACATTAAATTATAAAAGAGAAATATTAATTACTACGAAACACTTTTAGTATATTTACACAAACCTTTTTGTATTTAATCAAAACTTTTTTTTTAATTAAGATTTATTTTAAAAAAGGCCATTGGTACACATTGTCATTTCTTGCAATTTGTGTCACTTTCTTTCATAAAGTATAGTACTACTAAATTATAAATGATATATACTCTCATATGTTTTTGTATGAAATATTTTCATATTTATATTGAAAATTAAATTGATGCATATATAAAATATCACAATCAAACTGGGATACTTATGAGAATAAGTAAAATTAAGAAACATTTAAATCATAGGCGAATGTCTCATTACATTTAATCATATTCAAATTAAATAACAACAACAACAATAATAATAACAATAATAATCTGTTAGAAAAATTTATTTTCCAAGTTTCATATACGTGTCACTATCATATTTATTTTTGTCCTCTAAAAATATTTTTTGCTTCACTATCTTTTTGGTAATTTTAAATAAACATTTTAATAAATAAATAAATAATTTACACATGATTGAAGATTATATTCACAAAAAGATGTTACTTGATGCAATCAAAACTTTCATTTGGTATAAATTTTTGAAATGATATCCATAATAAATACTTCTAATAAATATAAGACAAAAAAATCAACAAATCATACTTAAACAACAACAATAATGAAATAATTTATTCAAAATTATATTTGCAATTTATACTTATTTGAACATAATTAATTCAGTAAATTAAATCTAAAAAAATCTTTAACCATTTAGATAACGAATATTATAATAAAATAATTTTAATATTGATAATTTTCTTTCTATATAAAAATAACTCATTAATAAAATTTGAATATTTTACCTATAATAAAATATGGTTTCAAATTTTAAATTTTTTTTAATGAATTCATTAGTTAGTTATACTTGATGAATAATCATTACATTAGGACTTACTACAAATGTTTAAATATGCAAGAGTAAAATAACTATAAGACCAAATAATATTCAAATTGACATGCTAATAAATTGCATGAGTTGAAGTCTAAAATAACCTAAAAAATCATATATTGGAAAACTATCTATTGGCAAAAAGATAAAAGCACAACAGAGTCACTCCTAAACCAAGACTAATATCGAGTTACATTGTAAAAAATTGAGCAAGAGAACTTTTTTTAATCTCTTGCATAAGAAAGTAAAAAACCCTGAAGAATACGAGAAAGAAAATTATTGACTAACATAAGAAAACCTAGAAGAAGGTTAAAGAACATAAACTTTTTATTAGTTTTTTTTTATAAAAAAATTAGCATATAATTTAAAGTAAGTTAAAGCACTTATAAATTTAATTGATAATTTGTTTGAGTGATGTTCTATTTTCTTTTATTATTGTTATTAAATAGAAATTAAATTTTAAATTATAAAATCAATCATTGCAAAATATAATCACATATATTTGTAATTTTGTAACAAAAAAATATTGTTAATTCATATCAATATTAAAATGATATTAATATATGTATGTGTATAAATCTACTTTGTATTCACTCCTATTTACAAAATTAATAATGTATAAAAACATTTTTAAAGACTTAAAATAGTACAAGACCTTAATTTATGTAAGTATTTAATTATGTGTTAAAATTTACATTTACTAATAAAAAAATTGGTAGAATTAAAAATTTATAAAAAAACTAAATCCACAAAAAATATAATATTATAAAAGATTTGAAGTTTATTTATGTAAAACATACGACATAGGTTATTTATTAGAGAAAAATTTAGGGGTCAATCAATTATTATTAGACGAAATAAAATAAGAGTAGCAAAATCATTATTTAAACATCATCTTATCTTTTTATTCATCATTAATTTTCTTATTATATTATGTACAAGTTTAAGTATTCACAATCTATTTTCTTTTCTTTAATTAATGTTATTCACTTCTTTTAGGATAATTTTTTTTTGCAAGGAAAACCAATAATTAAAAATGATATTTAAATATTTTTAATTATTAATATCTATTATTAAAATTATATATATATATATATATATATATATATATATTATGCAGATATATTTTCAAAAGATACATTTATCTAAATTAAAATGATATGAGACATTTGTAAACATAAAATTATTTAAATATATCAATGTTCATAATTACATATATATGGGTGTGTGTGTGTATGTAAATACTCACAAATCTATTTTTTCATGATTAATGTTAATCATTTCTTTCCTTTCTGAAAGAAAAAACTAATAATTACATAATGTAATTTAAAATATTTTTCATTATTAATATCTCTAACTAAAATTATGTATATATCTAAGTTATATAAACATTAAATATATTTATAAAATAATTTCTTTTAAAACACACATTTATATAAATCAAAATGATAGAAGCATGTGTTTATACACACATATTAATAATTTTCATTATTAATATCTTATATTTTATATATTTTCTAAAATATTTGTACATAACTACTAAAATGTATTTGTATAAAATAAAAATTATTGAAAATTAAATTAAAATTATAATATTTTAAAAAAATTATAAATTGTAATCTCAACTTCTGTGCAAGACACAAGTTATTATACTAGTAATTACCTTAAAAGTTACACCAACAATAATTTTTGATTAGTTGATAGTGTAATACATAACCATTAAACTTGTTATAAAACTCCACAAATATTATATAACAATTGATATTAACGACAATATAAATAATTTTTATGGGTTTTAATCACATTTTTTTTTATATATAATTAATCACATTTTTTCTTCCAGCCTTGTTTCTCTTATTTGTAATTGTAACTCTCCCTTTTACAACATTGCTACACCCAAAAGACATGGGCACGCACGTTATTGTAGACAAGCAACAAAAAACATGGGTTTCTCACGTTTCCTGGAGGCAACTTGTCATCCATCCATCCAACTAAAGTATAGACATAGCGATAGTCGCAAAATTGGCTTATAGTTTGAAAAGATAGGGATGAGGCAAGGGGTGTTTGTGATACCTCTTGGTTTCCTCAAATATCCACAACACCAAAACTTGTCCTTGGAGTCGGAGTTAAATCCCCAACCCAAGCTCTAAGTCGCTTTCTGCCTTTGAATATCGAAAGTACACAGAACAGATTCCGCAGACAGATCCTTACCCTGTTACATCCAATCCATGGCTTCCATCATTCTCAGAGACCATAGAGCAGGGGCGTATGATGCACTACTTAAGCCATGCTTTCGTACCCCCACTTGGAAGAAGCTTCGTAATTCCCATCAGGGTATGCTTGATCCGTTGCTTCTTTGGATGTTTCTCTCTCACTGAACTTTTGTTTCTTTCCTTCCCTTGTTGATGAGTTTCGTATTCTTGAAAGGCCACTTTTATCTGCCTGAGAGTGGGAGAAGCTGCGCAATCCGAAGCGAGTTGCGGGGTCCAGATGCTGCTGTTTTAGAACGTCCCTTGAGCCTTCAGGCTTCTAGAAGGTAATCTTTTGGAACCAAGTTCTGATTCAAAAGTTAATACATGCTTGAAGAATGGTGTACAAGCCATAGGACTGGTGCCAAATGCTGTTGACTGTAGTGAGAATCATGTTGATGGAGGTGTCATGGTATGACTATGTCCTGAAAGGAATGTCTAATTTTTTCGTAGTTGACTTCTGAGGAGGGATTTGAGGGAATGGAGACAATACTACCACTATGATGAAATTGAAATTCTTTCCTGAGAAGCCAGATATGTAGGCCCCCTGTGTGTTAGAATTAAGAATCTGTTTGGCTTGTCTCAAATAATTTGCAACAGCATGGAACTTTACAGCTATTATCTTAGATAGTTCGGGGAGCTTCTGTTTACCATTATTGTGTGGATGTAGTTTTGCAATCATGAGTTTAGGAAAGGTGGCAAATTGTTAAGTTATTGTATGAGGGCCTATTCTGTTCTTGCACATGCATGGAATTATTGATTGGGTTTATTTGCAAGATTTGTGCCTGAGGCAAAAAAGTTCTTGATTCTTCTATTTTAAAGTAGGAGTGAGGGAGGGGGGAAAAGAGTAAAACTGGAAAAGGCTAAACATCACAGTGAGTGGCAACTGTAACCAGTTGTGAAATAAAAAAAATATTGTAGTAATGCTTTTATTGATATGCTGCTTTTCAGCAGACAATGTTATCCAAGCAATGAAAGGCATACTAGACTTCTTGTGGTGAAAATGAAGGTATATTAGATTCCTTATAGTAAAAATGAAATATGGGACTACAGGTCATGTTGATTGTTTGAGACTCTTACTTCCTGTGTTACAGACAATAAACTGAGGGTCTTCAATTTAGTGTGCTTTATATTAAGCAAGATGGTCAATGCTTTGCCCATCAACTCTGCATTGGATTTGCAAGTTCTTTACCTTGCATGACAGCACTAAGTTACTAGACCTCAGAACAAATTGTTTTATAGAGGAATGTACAAGAGCTTAATGTGAACAAAGGCTGGTAAATGTTGATCTCCTGATTTTTTTAAAGAAAAAAGATCTACAGAAGTATTTGCTATGAGTGATGGAGCTACAATATCTATGAAGAAGAAATGGTATATGCTTGTATTGAAAAAAAAATAAAAAAAAAATAAAATTCAAGACCCCTTTCATATTTCCAAAAGTTGCTTTTATTGATGAGTGTTGGAATAACAGTTTGCTAATGATTAATAACATATGAGCAGCATCTGGTGGGTTGGGTTGTTTCTTCTCATCCTCAAGCTTTGTAATTTCTCTTTTGTTTTAAAATCTCATTATATACTTATCATCCAGGTCTAAATTTAAGTATGCTCTTTATGTCCTCAAGCTTAAAAATTGTGGTAGAGTGATATATTCTTTGCTAAATTATACCAAAGATTGCAATGTTTCTGATTTGCTTCTTTGCTGGGCTAGAATAGAATTAAATGCTCTTCATGGATAGAGTGTATTCCTTCCCTTCTTTTCCACTTAGAGAGGGGGGAAAACAAAATGTCGACTGCTTGATAGCACTGTGTCCACTTCCACATTCCTGAGTAAAATGAAAATTTGAGAAACAAAGAGAAAATGGAATGAAAAACAGCAACCACTTGATGACAGTGCTTCCATAACTTCGTATTTTCCTATTTTTGGTTAGGTACTGATTGGTAAATCTTTTGATCCATTTTCTGGTGCTTGAACATCAACTTTCACATTCTTGATTTAAAGTGCTACTGACTTGTTTATTGCTATGTTTAGGAACTCTCAAATATTGTGCAAGGCTACAACAGACATTTCTGGAGATATCCCTGAAAGTGCTGGGGAGCTGAGCCAGTTTGAGAAAGTGATTGAAACCTTAACCACTCTTTTTCCTGTGTGGGTGAGTCCATTTCTTTTTCAATATAGTATCTGAACTTTTTCTAATTTTGTACTTGGTCTGTAGTTTGAAAGTTTGCTTACTTACATGGGCAGGTCATCTTGGGGGCCATCATCGGCATTTACAAGCCAACTGCTGTAATTACTCTGATTTTTTCAGCTACGTACATGGTTGAGTGGAAATATGTTGATTAACTGCTGTGAAGTTATGGCTCTATTCCAGGTAACTTGGTTGAAGACAGATCTTTTTACTCTTGGCTTGGGTTTCCTCATGCTTTCTATGGGCTTGACATTGACATTTGAGGATTTCAGACGGTGTCTGCAAAATCCGTGGACTGTAAGGGACAAAAACTGATATTTAAAGGAAAGTTTATTTGTTTGTTTCTCCTTTTAAATAATATTGATTTTGTTTTTGCAGGTGGGTGTAGGATTTCTGGCACAATATTTAATTAAACCCATGCTAGGCTTTGCCATTGCAATGGTATTTTTGTTATTACCTGAGCACTTCCATGCTTTACTGTTTCATTGATTCATTCAGATCAGTTCTTGAAATGTGTTATATCCTCTTATTTTTTATATTGCCTCCTAATATTGTTGTCAAAAACATTATGTCAACAGTAATGATTAATTGAGTATTTTGTTCTCACTTTATTTATAGTAAATTCTACATTTTATGTTATCTCTTGATTAGTGCTTGTTTAATCAAAGAATTAAAGATATCCTTCTGTTAAAATGAATATGATTATATTGGCCACTTGTTGGTTGTTTGTCCCTTAATTCTGTTTTCACCAATAATAAGCTGAGGCAAAGTCTATGCTATATTTCCAAGTTATTCTATATCTTTGACAAGGTTATTCCTACTAATTCTAGTGGAGTGGCAGAGTTATCTTTCATGACAAGATTAAATTTCCAAATCTAAGAATTTTTTTTTGAATGTTTAGATAAACATACAGGTGGCAAGGAGCTTAATGTAAACTAAGTATGGTATTTCTTGATGTCATTTCTTCTTTTGGTATGAATCACTGATTTAACTTCTTTGAAGGAGAATGACATATCTAGCTAAGAGTGGCAGATAATTTTGGGCCGCATAATCATATCATTAAGAATTTTATTTATGTGATTATCAGGACTTCCCTTTCAATTTATTATCCTTTTTAAGGTATAAGATCAATGATAGTCATGGTGTAGAAATTTGTAGTTTCCATGGATATGGGTGTAGGACTTAGTATAGCTATTTATGTTAGTATAGCTATTTATTTATTTAGGCCAATTTTGGGATCTGCGATGGCTTGTTTTGATTACTGGTTGAAGAGGCTGTAGTTCAATGCCTATTGTTCTGTCTATGCTCTATTACTAATCTTGTTTATCTCTCTAAAGAATTTGTGCTTTTGTAATTAGATCCCGAAGTTTGTAAGATTGATAATTTGTCTTATACTAGCTGGTGTATTATGCATCATAAGAACGTATATCATGCATAATCCTCTAACATCAATCTCTGATTCCCAGACTCTCAAACTTTCAGCTCCTCTTGCAACTGGTCTTATTCTGGTCTCATGTTGTCCTGGAGGTCAGGCATCAAATGTTGCAACATTCATATCCAAGGGAAATGTTGCACTCTCTGTTCTTATGACAACGTATGTTTAACATGCATTCCCTTGTTTGTTTGTCTCTATAGATTATGTTCTACTTGAAGTTTTATATTTCTGCTCATAGTTACTGTTGTTTTTAAAAAATATTGGTTATTTCTGTAATATATATTCTTGCTCACTACTTACATTTGTAAAATACATTGTTTTGGCTCCTGTCCCTCCCAATGTGTAAATTTTGTCCTTTTGAGTTGAAAAATCAGTTTTTTATTTGGTTAAAGGTTGATGTCATATAAATAATCTAGAATTAACAAATGCATTAAAGTCAGTTTTACTAATTTCATATCCGTCGTTGCCTGTACACTAAGTAGTGAGTTTCTAGTCCTTGTAGAAATTACTTTCAAAATGTGTGCTTCTTATCACTTGAAAGGAGAAATGGAAGAATTTGGATTAATATGTTGCTCTAATTAGAGCCTCGTGATTTGTTCAATTTTGGCAGTTCAAGGTTAGGATACAATTTGAAACATGAAGAACCTGCACACTGACATCTCTGAATGCTAAACAATTCAATGTAAATATTCTCTTTAAACAGGCAGAGCTGAATGATACAAGAACAATATGCAAGTACTAAATACATGACATGGTTGCAATTGTGTCATGTTAACCCTAGAAGAAATTATTTTGGTTTTTATCATTTTGTTTATTTTTTAGCAGCAATGAAGTTATCTGTTGTATATTAATGATGTTGATTAAGAGAATCGTCATTTTCAGAAATTACGTTTCAGAGATATTTATAGATGTTATTTACTGTTCTACAGGTGTTCAACTATTGGAGCTATTATAATGACCCCACTCCTTACAAAACTTCTTGCTGGTCAACTCGTTCCGGTTGATGCTGTTGTAAGCTGTCGCTTGGCTATTTTTGGACGTGAAAGGGATGTTGAAAAAAAATCTTCATTTAAATTATATAATGCCAACTTCCTGTTGGCTAGCTATTACAAAAATACAGCATAGTTGACACTTGACAGTACAAATCATACTTTCTAGTTTCTCCTGATCAAGTGAAGAAGTGAATATGGATGTTGGATTCTGAATAGGATACCTTCTTTCTTTATTACGTTCTCAGTATTTTTCTGTCCCTGCTGGGATTTTCACATCGTTTCTGTCACTCAAATCCTATTGTATTTATTATTTTCCCTCATGAAGTGAAGCTGTTGTTCTTTCTCTTTTGCAGGGCCTGGCACTTAGTACCTTTCAGGTTGTTTTAGTCCCAACGATTGTGGGAGGTAAGAGATGAATATTTCAAGTTATATGTGAGTTGGTTGGTTTATAACATGTCTTTACTTGGTTTATGGTTTCACTCGTAAAGATTATGGTGATTTTTTAAAATCTTTGCTTTACCTGGCAGTTTTGGCAAATGAATTTTTTCCCAAGTTCACTTCAAAGATAATCACTATTACTCCTTTGATAGGAGTCGTTTTGACCACTCTCCTCTGTGCAAGCCCAGTAAGTTGACTAAGTTCTAGCGAGCAGTTGACTTCATTGTAAATTATCATTTGTTGTTCTTGCTTTGCATGGAAATTTGACGTGTATTAACTTCTCAGATTGGACAAGTTTCAGAGGTATTAAAAGCTCAAGGAGCGCAATTAGTATTGCCAGTTGTTTTTCTACATGCTGCTGCATTTGCTCTTGGTTATTGGGTTTCAAGAATATCATTTGGTGAATCCACATCACGCACTATATCCATAGAGTGTGGGATGCAGGTAAACACGTTCATACCTAAATACCTCATTGTTCTTTAAATTGTTTATCTGGGTTGAGTACGTTTCTCAAATCTGAAAAATTTATGAATCATTCCACCTTTTCCAGATGCATGTTGCTTTTGTTGATTATGTATCATGTCATCCGGAGTTGACATCTTAGCATACAGAAATACATTCATTCATAACCTATATAAATGAGTTGTGAAAGGATTCTGTTCTTGATACAATCTGATTATGTAGAAGGTATTTGGGCTCGCATACCAAGAGAACCCTGTAACCCACTGCCAGTGTTTCTCTGTGTTTGCGTATTATCAAATTACTGAAAATGGACATTAAAGCACACCTGTGAATTTTCCAGATCTTGAGTAGTATAGTGCTCAAGAAGAGAACGAGAAATGATATCAGATCTGTAGATTAATAAGTAAGATGACATTGAATTGTGTTTCTGGGGAAAGGTTGATCATCAGTTTCAGTGATACACATTTGTATTCTCAATGCATGTTTAAACTTGTACTATGCTTCATCAATCTCTCTTATCAAAATCAAGTAACTCCTCCAGGTAATGTTTTATGCTTGATCATTTTGTCTAACCTTATTTATTTATTTTTATCTGCAGAGCTCTGCACTTGGATTTTTGCTTGCTCAGAAGCACTTTACAAACCCCCTTGTAGCTGTTCCTTCTGCTGTTAGTGTTGTCTGCATGGCGGTAAGATAGGATATTTTTCCTGCTCTTTGGACTGTTTTGTTTTGTTTTATTCATTTCTTGTAAAAGGATTTAGAAATATCTATCAATGACTACTTTTCACTGTTTTCATGCAGCTTGGTGGGAGTGCTCTTGCTGTGTTCTGGAGGAACAGACCAATTCCCCTTGATGACAAAGATGACTTCAAGGAATGAAAATCGTTGTCTAACTTCTATGCATTGCGTGCCCTATTAATATTGTTTCCACTCATTTTTCTTTTGCGGGACATTTGTTTTTGCATTAGTTGTTTGAGAAAAATTTTGATTTTTGAATTCACGTAATCACTCAACATGTGAGAACATTGAGAATTTAGGACGAGCTTACAACAATTTAAAACAGGGAATGTCACAACAAATATGCCCCTTAGTTTGTAATATTCCTTGGGGGTAATGTTTCTTTTTTCCCCATTGTGTTTAGAATCCAAAAATATGGACTGATTTTTACGTGATGGCAAGCAAATAGTCACCCATGTCCAGTATGGATTGTAAGTGGGGTCCTAGTGAATCAATAGGATCTTATTTGTATAAATTTCTCTGTAAGCTATTATAAAAAAAAAAGAGTAAAATAAATTAAAATTTTCTTATAATTTAAAATTAACTTATATATGTTTGTTTTTATAGAAACATTCTCATCTGAATTCTAAAAAAGTGAAGTGTGTAAGTTGATTCTAACTTATAAAAAGAGTATAAATCAGTTAACGTTCTTAATTTATTTTTCTATAAGTATTGAGGTAGAAGTTTATTTAAACTGGACTCTAGTTTAATATAAATAGAAAATTCAAATAAAAATAAATAAATAATGGGGAAAAATAAGATTTTTATTAAATTAGATCAAATTTCAATTTCAATGTTAAAAAACGATTCAATTCATATTTAAATTAAACTTGTACGAAGAATATATAATTTTATTCATGTAATTACTATACTATCCATATTGATAAAAGTAAGTATTTATGAAATTATTATATTAATTTATTTTTCATATGGTCTTATTTATTAATTCGTATCTTATTGTTTTAATATTTTTTTTTATAAATTTTGTATTTCTCAATTAGTGTGAAATTTGTTTATTTTTTTATTAGAGTTTAATTGTTATGTACTATCGGTGTAAAAACTTTTACATTGTCAACCGATTATTATTAAAGTCAACAAATTTATCATATATGATGACAATGCATAGCCTATTTTTTCTTTTTATTATATAACTTTTATATTTTACATTAAAGAGTAAATTTTAATGAAGATTGGGAAAAAAAAGCTATGATAAGATGTCCTTATTAAGTTATAAAATAAATTTACCATATTAAAAATTTGAGCACTCAATTTGGGGAGTGAGACAAAGTGACTTTTTTCACTCTCTCAATTAACTCATTATATATATTCCTTGTTATGTAGTGATACTCACCCATAAGTTATTGGAGTAGAATTGAATTTTTAAGATTTTACTAATTTTTTCGATTTAAATGATTGTCATCATAAGTATGCTATTATCTTTAATTTAAATTTAAATTACATTCTATTTTATTTAAATTATAAAATTATTATTTTTAAATTTAATATTAAATTATAATAATTATTGTTATTATGAGTATATAATTATTTTCGAATTCAAATTAAATCCTATTTTATTTTAAGATCTAGCTAATTTTATTTTCTTTAAAATATTATTGTTAGAATGATACTATTATCTTTAAATTTAAATCAAATTAAATATTTTTATATTTTATATTTTATATTAATTGATTCATTGGAAGAATATAATAAAATAATTTTATTTTATATAATTAAATGATTGCATATAAAAATATTTATTCATGTATTTACAGAGATTAAAATGCTACTTATAATAAAACAAGTGAACTAGCTTGTAATTTAACAATGTTCATTATGATATGTTAATGTTAAGTTTCTATCGACTTTACGTGGCTTCGAAATTCGAGCTTTTATAATTTTTTGACATGGGCATATAATTTTATTTTTTTATATTATTTTCATTTATTTTTAATTGTTACTTTAAAAGAAAAACTTTTTCTTTAGTAGTTATTTTAAAATTTTAAAATAACATTAATTATTATTTTTAATTAACAAAAGAAATAATTATAAAAAGAATAAATAAAATAAAGGTTAAATTAATCTATCTCTAAACTATTTAGGGGGTTTTAAATTAGTTCTTATACTTTGAAAGTTAATAATTGGGTTCCTAGATTTTTAAATCATTTTTAATTGGATCCTCGGACACATTCATTGAAGTGATTCCTTAAGCTGATTGAAAATTTTTAAATAATTTAAAGGTTTGGTTGTTAGTTTTTTTTTTTTTTTTTGTAAGTAGAGAAAATGAACAAAAAACCAAAAACCAAATGACAAACGAACAAACTTAGCACTCATGACATCTGGCATCAGCAAATCGTGCATTTCGATAGGAGGAGTACTAATAACCTGAAAAGTAACCGCCGAAGAAGTGTCCAACTTTGCCAAAAAAATCACACACTAATTCCCTTCTCTAAAAGAATAAAACAATGGATACTTCCCAATCGCGAGAAGCTAGCTCTTGAATTTTTTTGGTGATAATAGCATATTATGCCTCAAGTTCAAGGAACCCTTAGCCAAGGAGATGGCGAGAGATGATTCCAAAATGTAGAGAGAACATTCTTCAACCCATGCCACTTGTATACCATGCATCAACACCAAAAGCTTGGGTTGGAGGTTATCAGAGTGACCAATAACGCCATAAAAACCTGTAATCCAACGACCAAGCAAGCTGAGGAGAAGACCACCAAAACCAATTGGACCTGGATTACCCAAGCTACTACCATCAACGTGAACTGCAATTTGCATATCTTGGGCTTGTCTACACTGCACCAATCTGACTTCATTATGCTGAACATGCCCTTGGCTATTGGGCCGTGATAACAAGGCTACATAGACCACATCTTGAATGACACAAACCTGGCTAATAGCTTGACTAGCAGACGGAGAAATACTTTGAAAGGCATGGGCATTGCTAGCATTCCATAATACCCACATACATAATAATGGGAAGTGTATCACCCAGTTCGGTATACTGGGTCTTTATCTAATTTGCCAGCACCGTGGCAGCATCAGGGCAGGAGATTAAGTGCACACACATGGCTCCCCCACATTCGAGAAACACATGGAGCACGTCCTCCTCCTTAGTTCAACATCTGGGACAAATAAGGTCAATCTTAAGGTGTCGACTTGCTAGAAATTGGTGATTAGGCAAGGAATCGATGCTAATTTGCCACAACAAGAAACAAATATTTTCAGGAAAGTAGGACCGCTACATCCAAAGCACCTGGTCATTTGGAAATGAGGTTGGTAAGTATGATTGACAAGCCATTGGTATCCTCACCATGTAGTATATGTGAAAACGCAAAAGCCGTAAAGCCACTTTTGTGGCTGGAAAGTCAGAAGTTTCAGTGTATTCAATTTGAGTAAAATTTTTCTTTACCTGAGTAGGTGGCTGTTGGATGCAGGAGGAGTTTTACTCTCATAAATAGCCATCCCTTTCTACGATGTCCCAATTCGAAGAGAGAAAAACATAATATAAGTATTGTATATTTCTCTTATTTTATACGAAGAGGTGTATTCTCTTATTATAAGAGAGTATGTATAATTGTTCTCTCCTTATATTTAGAGAGGATGTAATTTTTTTTTCACTTAGTGAAATTATTTCTCTGGTGCCCGTGATTTTCCCTTATCAATTGAGGGGTTTTTCCATTAAAATATTGTGTGTTAATTCTTATTTTTCTTATATCTTATTTTGGCTGCGTGATATTATTCTGTCACTCTAGTTTTCAACAGTGGTATCTGAGCCAATAGGTTGGTGATACTATTCTGCTGCGACACGCTGGTACGATGCCAAATTCATAAGAAAATTCTTAGTATGCTATGTGATTGCAGCTTAGTCTAATCTTCTACATCAGAAAAGAATTTTTCTTATTACTGGTAATATAGTGTAGTAATGTGGAAGTGCATGTCTAAGAAAGTTCAGGCTAGGAAAGACTTGGTATTCAAGTGTGTTCATTGGTGACCACCTTTCTTTATTGAAAACTTACATGGTGTACTAATTCACGGACTACAACCACTATACCAGTATATGATACTATTCACAATGGAAATTGTGGAAGTCAGTTCAGCTGAAAAATTATTTGGTGTAAAACCATGACAACAAAATATGAGATAGAGAAGTTCAAAGGGTGTAATTTCTCCCTATGAAAATTGAAGATAAGAGCAATTTTGAGGAAATACAATTGTCTAAATGCAATTAAAGACAAACCCTTAGATATCACTGATGAAAAGTGAAAAAAGATGGTTGATAATGTTGTTGCTAATTTGCACTTAGCAATGCCAAATTCGGTTTTGTCCAGTGTTGCAAAGAAGGAGATTGCAAAAGAGATTTGGGATGCTCTCATCAAATTGTATGAGGTCAAGTCACTTTACACTATAATATTTTTAAAGAGGAAAACTCTACACTCTTTGAATGAGTGAGTCCATATTGGTGATGGATCGCATCAACAATTTAAATACTTTATTTGCTTAACTTACAGCCTCAAATTTCAACATAGCAGAAAATGAATGTGCAAAACTTCTACTTCAGAGTTTACCATATTCGTATAATCAATTCATTATCAATATAACAAATAATAATATTGTCGATTGTCTATCTTTTGATGATGTTGTTGAAGATATTCTTGAATAAGAATGCAGGCAAAAAAATAAGGAAGATAGGTTAGAAAATTCAAAGCAGGCAGAGGCTTTAACAATGACGAGAGACAGATCAACGAAACATGGCTCTAATGGGAGTCAAAATTGTGGTAGATCACAATCTCAAAGAAGGAAGAATCTCAAATGCTACAAGTGTGGCATGAGAGGGCAGTTGAAGTAAGATTGTTGGCACAGCAAGAAAAATGGAGGAAAGAACTCTGAAGCATCAATCTCTCAAGGTTGCATTGCAAGTAACTCAAATGATGGAGAAGTCATAAATAGCAAAGCAGTAATCAGTTCTAAAGGAAAAAAACAACTACATGATATTTGGATAATGGATTCAGGTGCAACTTGGCATATGACTCCACACTCAGATTGGTTTTACACTTATGAGTCTATCTCATAAGGATCTATATTCATAGGAAATGATTATGCCTTAGAAATTGCTGGAGTCAGTACTGTCAAATTAAAAATGTATGATGGTATTGTTCGCACAATTCAAGGGGTACGGCATGTAAAAGGCTTGAAGAAGAGCTTATTGTCCATTGGGCAATTTGATGACCTCGGGTGCATGCTCCATACCGAAGGTGGGATTTTAAAGGTAGTGAAAGACAATCTTGTAGTGATGAAAATAGAGAAAATCACAACCAATCTATATATGCTTTTGGCAGATACGTTACAAGAAGCAAATGCATCAGTTGCAATAGCAAGCCAAGAAGAACCAATGATGATGTGACATTGTAGACTCGGTCATATGTCAGAGCCAGGCCTAAAAGTCCTTGCAGAACATAATCTCCTACTTGGGCTCAAAACGGTGAGTTTACCTTTTTGTGAGCATTGTGTGATAAGCAAGCAACATAGATTAAAGTTTGTTAAAGTAACTACTAGAAGCAAACACATACTCGACTTGATCCATTTTGATGTGTGGGAATCGCTAGAAATATCCATGGGAGGAGCAAAGTATTTTGTATCATTCATTGATAATTACTCTAAGAGATTATGGGTGTACCTAATCAAGAAGAAGTCGGGTGTATTTCTAGTATTCAAGGAATTCAAAGCACAAGTGGAGCTTGAAACTGAAAAAAGAATTAAGTGTTTGAGGACAGGTAGTGGAAGAGAATATTTAGATGGTGATTTTTTGGCATTTTGCAAACAATAGGGTATTTCAAGACAATTCTTAGTTCCACATACACCACAACAGAATGGTGTGATAGAGTGGATGAATAGAACTCTCTTAAATAGAACAAGAGCTATGTTGAGAATAACAAGAGTGGCCAAATCTTTTTGGGCAAAAGCAATTAAAACTGCTTGTTTCGTGATAAATCGATCACCATCAACAGCAATTGGTTTAAAGACACCGATGGAGATGTGGAAAGGCAAATTAGTTGATTATTCTTTTTTACATGTGTTTGCATGTCCTATATACGTGATGTACAACTCCTAAGAAAGAACAAAGTTGGATCCAAAATTCAGGAAATGTAAATTATTGGGTTATGCTGACAATATCAAGGGGTATCGCTCATGGGCTTTCACTGCTTACAAGGTTGTTGGTAGCAGAGATGTAGTCTTTACAAAAAACGAATTACAAAGTAAGCAAAAAAATGGCAACACTTTTCCAGAGACTACTTCAGTGCAGATAGAGGAAAAGTGTAAAGAATATGATTCTTTTGAAGCAAAACCAAAGAATGAAGAACAAGAACCAAATGAGATGAATGATGGAGATTTTTGATGAACAACACGTTAGATAAGGAAACCATCTTGACACTCAGACTATGTCATGGCAAGTCATGATGTGTACTATCTTCTAACTGAAGAAGGAGAACCATCAACCTTTTAAGAGGCTTTGAGGAGTTCAGATGCTTCTCAATGGATGGCAGTAATGCATAAGGAAACGGAAGCCTTACATAGAAATAAAACATGGGAACTTGTTGAACTTCCAAAGGGTCGTAAAACCATCAGAAACAAATGGGTATACAAGATCAAACAAGATGATAATGATCAAGTAGAACAATATCGTGCAAGATTGGTGGTCAAAGGATATGCTCAGAAAGAAAGTATTAACTTTAACGAGATATTCTCATTGGTCGTCAGATTGACCACTATTAAAGTTGTTCTAGCTATGTGTGCTGCATTTAACTTACATCTTGAACAACTTGATGTAAAGACTACTTTTCTTTGTGGAGAACTTGAAAAGGAAATATATATGCTCTAACTAGAAGGCTTTAAAGAACAAGAAAAAGAAAACTTAGTTTGTAGGTTAACTAAATCTTTGCATGATCTAAATTAAGCGCCAAGGTATTGGTACAAGCTAGAGATTTGATTCTTTCATTATTATCCTTGGTTATAATAGATTGAGTTTAGGCCATTGTACATACTATAATAGGTTTGATGATAATGATTTATCATTTTGATATGAAGGATTTCAAACCAACAAACAAAATTTTAGGGATGCAAATTCAACGAGACAAAAAAGATAGGAGGACTTGTCTTTCTCAAAAGAATTACTTATTGAAGGTCTTGCGGCGTTTCAACATATAAGACTGTAAGCCAATTTCTACCCCACTTCCTATCAATTATAAATTATCCTTAAGTATAAGTCCTAGCAATGAAGCAAAGAGAAAGGAAATGTCTTGAGTACTATATGCATCAACGGTAAGAAGCCTTATGTATGTTATAATTTGTACAAGACCAACTATTGCAAAAGTAATGAGAGCAGTTAGCAGATTTATGGAAGTTCCTAGTAGAGGGCATTAGAACGTTGTTAAGAGGATCCTTAGATACATTAAAGGAACCTCAAGTGTTGCATTGGAGAATCAAAATTTATTGTCAGAGGCTATGTTAATTTAGATTCTACAGGTGATCTTGATAAAAGAAAATCTATTACTGGTTATGTGTTTACACTTGCAAGAGGGGTGGTAAGTTGGTTATCCAAATTACATACCGTTATAGCTTTATCTACTACAGAAGTTGAACATATGGCAGCTACTCAAGCATGCAAGAAGCTATTTGGATTCAAAGGCTGATGGAAGAACTTAGGCACAAGTAGCAGAAGACTATTGTGTATTGTGATAGTCAAAGCGCCTTGCACATTGCAAGGAATCCAGTCTTTCATTTTAGGACAAAGCACATAGGCGTTCAACACCACTTTGTTTGAGAAGTAGTAGAGGAAAAAAGTGTGGATATGTAGAAGATTCATACCAAAGACAACTTAGCAGATGTTGTGCAAAGTCATTTAACATTGACAAATTTATAGGTGTCAATCCTCCTACGGCCTATTGGAAATGTAAGCAAAAAGGAATTGGCAAGATGGAGAGATATTTGAAAGCTCACAAAAGTAGCTTTAAGTGGGAGATTGTGCAAACGCAAAAGTTGTAAACCACTTTTGTGGTTTGAAAGTCAAAAGTTTCGATGCATTCAATTTGAGTAAATTTTTTCTTTACCTAAGTAGGTGGCTATTGGATGAAGGAGGAGTTTTACTCTTATAAATAGCCATCCCTTTCTACGAGTTTTTGCATCCCAATTCGAAGAGAGAAAAATATAAGTGTTATGTGTTTCTCCTATTTTATAGAGAGAGGTGTATTCTCCTATTATAAGAAAGAGTGTGTGTAATTGTTCTCTCCTTATATTTAGAGAGAGGTTGTAATTTTCTTCCACTTAGTGAAATTATTTCTTTGGTCTTGTCTGTAGTTTTTTCCTTATCAGTTAAGGGTTTTCCACGTTAAAATATTGCTTGTCAATTCCTATTTTTCTTATCTCTTATTTTAGTTGCATAATATTGTTCTGTCACTTTGGTTCCCAATAGTATACATGCTAGAAATGTTTCCAAGCCAAGCCATCCCATTTGGGACATTAGGATGAAGCCACAGGTTACATATTTGATCTTGTTCAACACTTGTTGGTCCAATGAGGGAAAACAGTTTATCCATATAGGTGTGTATTTGTCGGGTCTCTTTGAAGAGCCTTACCCCTGAAAGTCAAGAGTCGAACCAAAAACTACACTAGCCATTTCTTAGTTTAAATTGGAAGCCATCTAGAAGAGTTATACTAGCTTGCTTGATAAAGGTCTACGTATGAGACTCTAATAAATGTAAGCTCTCCTCTTGTTGCGCTTAATATATTTAGCTTTTACAATCTTTACCCAAAGTTTATCTTCTTTATAAAGTAAGTCATATACCATTTTCCCCAGCAAAAAGATATTTTGAAGCCTAGTCATATGTACATCCAACCCACCATGGGTTCAAGGTTTGGTGATTGTTTCCCAACTAACAAGGTGGAGTTTCCTTTCCAATGACTTACTCCAAATAAATTACCTATTAATGGCATCCAATCTATCACAAACTTGTCTCGAAATCCATTGTAATAGCATCGTGTAAGTTGGAACATGAATAGCATTGATTGGGCCAAAGTAAAGTAACCAAGCCTAATAAGCATCTTGCCTTTCCACATTGAGAGCTTCCACTAAACCTTTTCTGGCAAGTCCTCAAAATGTCTATTTGTGACCTTCCCATGAATCATGTAGAAACCAAGATAATAGTCTAGAAGATTAATGAAACGAATTTAGGAAATGCCCACCAACTTGGCTTTTCATTGAAAGGTTAGCCCCTTGGAAACAAAGGATTTAGATTTATCTAGATTAACCTTTAACCTTGAGGCCCCATAGAAAGCATTAATGATATTAGTAAGCACATGCACTTGAGAGGGTTTAGCTTTAGTGAAAAGGAGGACGTCATCTTCACATAAGAGATGGGATAATTTAGGTCCACCTCTTGTAATGCGAATCAGTTCCCACACACTTTATCGCCTTAGAGATTCTATTCCTAAGTTTCTCTATACAAAGAACAAAAAGGTAGGGAAATAAAGGGTCTCCTTGCCTTAAACCATGCTTATTAGCAAACACTTAACTTTTGCTACCATTCTAGAGCATAGAGGTGAAAGTTGAAGTAATTCCATGCATTATGAGATTTATAATAGTCTCGGGGAAGGCAAACTCCATTAACATCCCTTTTAAAAAATGCTAGTCAACTTGATCATAAGCCTTCTCCAAATCTAGCTTAAAAATCATTTTTTTTTCCTACTGGACTTGGACATGCTATGAATAACTTCCTCTAGGGTGATGATGTTCTTTATGGTACTCTTTTTTGGTATAAAACTACTCTATAAGGGACTCATTAAGTGTTGTAACTTGTAAGTGAGGACATAATCTGTTTACCAAAGCTTTTGAAATCAGTTTATAGATAATATTGCACAAACTAATTGGTCTAAAGTCTCTAAAGCGCTTCAAGTAATTTGTTTTAAGACTGAGGATCACCAGAATCTTTGTTGCCATTGAATCAAATATACTAGTATCAATAGCTTTCTTTACAAAGAGCCACACATTATCACCAACCTCCTCCCATACAATTAGTTAACATTTGGATTGGTTGTTAGTTTATTTATTCAATAAGTCTCCAAATTATTTAAAAAAAATATTAATTTGGTACTCAACAAAATCTTGACAAAAATGTGACTAAATACTTGATAAAAATGATTTATAAATTTAAAGATGTAGTTACAAATTGTTAAAATATAGAGATTCGTTTAAATTTTTTTAACTAGTTCAAAGGTCTACAGATTAGTTTAATCTAAGATAAATTAAGAACATATTGATAAATTTAAGTGTGAGTTCCAATCCCTTCCTCCTTTATTTATTTATTTATAAATTTTTCATTTTTTTATTAGAATCTACAATCTTGTAATCCACTAATATAATTATACTCGTTTAATTTTATTTTTTAAAAGTCTAATTTTAATATTGAAATACCTAAAAATTAAATTCACACTCTCTCTTAAAAGGATCGAGATCCTTTAAAGTGAGCCTTCACACTTTAGGGAGTAAAGTGAGGTTATCTTTGGTCCTGGTTAATCTATACTTTAAAATTTTAAAATTAAGGAATATTTTTTAGCCATGTTTCCCGTGAAATTGTTCCCATGAAAGGAGGTGGGAATTTAACTTTTTCAAGTTGAGAGAAAAGTTTTATTGCGATAAAAATATCAAGTTGCCTTTATTAACTCATTTAATGTGATAAATAATTAAAGTTTTTGGAAAAGTTCTATTAAAACTAAACATAAAAATATTTAATTCCCAAGTAACAAATATAAATATTCCTACGAATATTTATGACTAAATAAACAAATTTTAGTCATTCCTATGAATCATGATGCTCGAGATTCATGATTCCTAAGAATCATGATTCCTGGGCATGAAAAAAAATTTCTTCTACCAAATGCACTCTTAGAAAATCAAAAATTCAATTAACAAATATAGTAATGATATATATAATATATATATATATATATATATATATAGATAAAACTAAACAAGCTAAATAACTTAGTGATTTTGGTACCAATGAAGAAAGGAGTTAAGGGTTCAAATTCCACTTTCAACATTTTTTAGGTAGTGTGGTTAGGGATCGCAAAAGGGGCTAGCCTGGCCCGTTTTGGGCCACCCAGCCATTAGCCTGCTTAAAATAGGGCGAGGCCGGCTAGCCTGCTTTTAAAAAATGGACTGAAAAATATAGCCTATCCATCGACCCGTGTGGGTTAGCCTGCTAAAATTAAAAAAAGAAAAAGAAAATTTTAAAATTAAATATGAGAATACGTTTAATGAAATTCTTACAAGCATCAAATAGATAAACATTTTTAATTATGAGATTCTCATTTCAATAATTTATGTTAATTTTTATTATGAGTTATGCTTATGAAATTTTAATTTTAATTAGATAAGTTTACTAAATATATCTATGTTACTACTTTTTTTTTTCTTGTTCTAAGAGTTTTTCATAAACCATTAACTTTAAACCCTACATGTGTATCCTATTGTGTATTGTTTTTGTTCAATTGCTCGCCTAATTCTTGTTTCCTAAAAAAACCCTTAAATGTAATATTACATGCCAAATGTAGGTTATTATTTTTATTTAATTAAAAAAAAAAGATTTGGCCTAATGGGTCGACTCACCCTACCTCACTGCAGGCCCTTTTTTTGGCAGCCAAAACGAGCTAGTGGGTTAATAATGTTGTCCTAGCTCGCCAAAAATGGTGAGTTAAGCGGGCTGGCTCGACAGGCCAAGCTCGTTTTGCCACCCCTAAGTGTGGTCAATTAATGTTAGGAAAAAATTGTAAAATTATGTAAGTTTAGGGTCAAAATGTGCAAGAAAAAATTATAAGAGCATAATTCATAAAATCTTTAAAGTTAGGGGACAAAAAGTACAATTATGTCTCTTCAATTTTAGGAACCAATTTAACCAATTATTATAATTTTAGGGACTATTTTTTTATTTTATTTATTTCAGGAACTAATTTGATTATCCATTACAATTTCAAGAATTAAATTATTGATAATGTATAATTTTCGGGACCATTTTGCCAATTTTAGAAACTAATTTTGTAATGACCCGCTGTCGCTATATGACATTCTATAATAAATCACATATTAATTTAGTTTTAAGTAAAACTTCTGTTAATTCAATTATGAAAATACAAGTATTTTTTTTTTTTTGCACTTCATAAAACTAGTTGATAACAACACTCATTTCTTGAAAGTAATTATCTACACAAATGGCAACTACTGAAAGTCAGACATCACATATATAGGGGTGTGTGTGTGTGTGTGTGTGTGTGTGTGTATAAGAATATCAACATCATACTGATTAGCAATTACAACTTATATATCAAAAGATTAATTGTATCTCAAAAAGGTAAGGTGTGTGTGTCAGCTAAAGTGTACCCATCAGTAAGTACATATAACAAAAAAGGGAAAGGATACATATAACTACTCACTCTCTAATAGTTGGTCATAGCTACACACTACTCCTAAGAAGAACTAGGGTGGTACTAAGGAAGAAAAGAAGTAGGACTCCTCGACGTCTGACATGCTCCTCTTGAAATGAAGTCTCTCTACTTAGAAATGTCTTCTATACCTAACGGTGAAAAGTCTGATCTGTTGGTGGCTCGCCATCTACTCCTGCGTATAAATTGCGATCATCACAGTCGATTACATATTGAAATAAATAGCGTAAGGGTAAGCTCACAAAATAAGGATAATTTACAATTAATAATCCACAATAAATATATATTGACTTTCAATACAACAACATATCAATAGGTAAAAGCAAATCATCATTAAATAATAATTATAATATGAAAAGAATTTTAATAATAATGACAGTCATGCTATGGATGTAGACACGATTCCATGGAGATTTTTCAACAATCGAGTGATCAATACAGACTTGTTCTTTAACATGGTACAATAACAATAGGGACTGTATAGATTCAAAAAGGTAGCATGTGCTATAACCATTGGGGAACGCTGTTAATTCTTACTTATGAAAATGATGTAGTGGTTTGTCAGGATAGACATACGTGGATAGTGGCTTACCATGACACAAAATTTGCAATGACCTTAGTCTACAATGTGGGATGTGCCCGTTTATCTATCCTCAAGGTCCATCGACAGCTACCCCACTAACCTTTTTAGTACTAAGTTAAAGGCCCCACCAAGCAACCCTAACTTACGTGCTTGCTTGCAACACAGTTACAACTGTGAACTCATGCATGTATGCATGTACATCTCATCAACAATGATAATCAACATTTTTTATTTTTATATAATTTATCCACTACTATATTATCAAGGTCTTACCAAACAACCTTCATAGTCAACAAGCAGAGGTCCCACTAAGCAACTTCTGTCTTATAGGGATTCTACTGACAATCCCTACTAACAACAAAATTCTATCTTTTCTTACTTTAATGTTTTCCATCAACATTGGATAACATATATTATAAAATTTTATGAAATTGCTTAAATGGATTTCACTTGAATCTTTTAAATATTTTATTTAGTAATTTATTCACTTTCATTTTAAATTCAGAATATCCAATAAAAATTAAAAAGGGATGTCAAAATTATAAAATACCCTTTTTAGCATTTTTCTTATTAAAAGGTTTATTATTAATCACTTCTTTGTCAAAATTGATGAAATACTAAATAAATTTTAAAATTTTATTTTTCTGCAGAATCAATTTTAAAAAAATATATTAATAATTACTAAAATGTAAAATTACAAAATTTACCTTAAAATCATTCAAGAAAAGTATAGTCTTAAACTTGAAAATTTCTCTATTTTAAGGTCAGATCTACAAGTAGATTTTGAACTTTAAATAATTTTTGTTGAAAACAAATCTTATACCATATAAATGGTATGAGAGTCTATTTTCTAAAACACTAAACCATGTCTTGAACAAAAATCTACAAAAAACATGATAATTATTGAAGTGGACAGAGGTCAGATTTGAATCCTTGAAACACACTCAACTTTAAACTCAGATTTCTCTTTCAAAACAAAATCAATTAAAACAAATCTTGTGTCCTTTCAATAGCCCTGAAAGTTTATTTTTCAAAAAGACAAAGTAAATCTTCTAATTCATTTTGTACAAGGAGAAACAAGCAAAATTACTAAAACATGTTAAAACCGACCAACAGAACACGGTTCCTGCACATAACCCAGTTTCAAATAAACTTTTACTATATCAAATGGATGAATTAGAAAGCTTATGATCCATCACTGGAAAGATATTTAAGTCTAGTTTTCAACTATATAACTCGTTTTTCCATATCATTTTTAGAAAAGCAAAAACGAACCAAACAATACACAGTTGCTCATTTTTGGATGCACATATCATGGTCATTTCTTAATGTTTTTGCACAATTATTGTGCCAAAATCTTAGCCCCAGATGTCTACTTTCCAACCCAACAAACGGAACTCAATTTCGTGAACTACACAGAGAGAAATGTCAAAAATACGAAGGTATGTTCAGACGAAAAAAACCAGGCAGCAATTACAACATATACACCTTTGTATATTTCAAGCAAATCACCAAATATAACCGACAACCATCACCAAAACAGGTTTCCATTCAACCTTTAAGGCATTAAAATGAAAGAAAATAGCAAGCTTCCCTTACCTCTAATAGTCACAAGCTAAAGTTTTTAGGAGTAGAGAGGGAAAGGATTTTCCTTAAGCCAACAAGAAGATATCTTTTCACAAAACAATAGACAAACCAAATAAGAAATTGTGAGAGAACTCTTCAAAGTGTGAAAAAAAAAAAAGAATTAGGGAGAAGGGAGGAGAGTCTCGTAGATGCAAAAGGGGAGGGTAAGACTTGGGTTTTTAAAACCTACCACTTGCTACAATAATATTATGCTCCTTGTGATAACATTTTGGAATCCATTTACAAGTCAAAAGTCAAGCATGGCATACAGAAAAAGAAACGTGTATATAGATTTTCTTACTATAAGTTTACAGTAGTTGAAAATGAGAAAAAGGAAGTTGATTTGTTCTTTAATTGGTATTACTATGCAAATTAGAGAAATTTTAGATAAAGTGAGTAGATACTTGGAGAGAAAAAATTATTTAGAATGAAATATATAAACTTTCTTGACTATTTGCTCACTTTTACAGTGTATTATTACACTGTTAGTGTATAACGCAGTCCCGGTTTTAGTAGAATTTTCTACTAAAACTTTAATAGAAAAATCACACATATATTTATTAATTAAATTTTTTACGAAATTAAATTTAATTATCTCTTATAATTATTTTCAATCAATTTATTAATCATAGAAGAGAAAAACGGGTGTTACAAATTTGACCAACTATTGTAATTTTATGGACTAAATTAGTGCTTCACTCATAAAAAATTCTTACCTAATATGTTTCTTACACACCCACACCCACATAAAAAATTCTTATCTAATATGTTTCTTACACACCCCCCACACCCACACTCCCCACACATATATAAATATATATAAGTATTTAAGTGAGAATATTTGATAGATTGTTAAATTATATTTGAATGGTTAAGATTAGTGTTTTATTTCATTTGGAGGAAAGAAAATGATGAGAGAAGTAAAATTTTAAAATTTGAATTGAAGAGAAAAGAACAAAAAATGGTAATTAAAATTTCTGTTTGTAAAAATCTTTTTTTTTCTTTAACCAAATAAAAGAAATGCATCATCAACCATATTTTTTCTCTTACTTTTTACCTTCCTTTCTTCTAAACATACCATTAAAGATAAATGTATACGAATTCTTTAAAGTAATCATATAATTACTATCTAAATTTTAATTTTACTGTATACACATATAATTGTACGAGCCATATTTATACTTCTTACATTGTTAAAATGAAAATGATTCTGATTATAAATATGCTCATAGGCAAAGATAGATATAAATTTTCTCGGCTTTTATTTTCTTAGTTATTATAACAAATTCTGATTTTTACCTTGATTTCAAGTCAGCTATAAGTGATGAGAAATGTTAATAATATATTTTTTGACACATTCTTTTAAATACTCTTTTTAATATTTGTTAAAATTTATTAAAAATAACAAAATTTTGTGGGTGTTACTTTTTATTTAATAAGCCTTACTCATAATTTTTTAATTTTTAATAAATTTTAACTAATAACAAAAATTATATTAGAAGAAGTGTTAGAGAGTGTATTATTATATATTACTCATCTCTAGTCCAAAATACACTCGTGAGAGACAGGGTACTTAAAATATTTTACTTACATTTTTTTTTAATTTCTTAACATACATTCGCCAATTTTTATGCTATATTCGTCAATTTTTAGCAAAAATTTATATTACAAAAAGTATGCTAGAGAGTATATTAATTATATATTTGTTTGATAACAGTATATTAATTATATATTACTCATCTCTAATCTTAAATCCAAAATACACTCGTGAGACTTACATTTTTTTTAAAAAAAAATTCTCAACATACATTTTTCAACTTTTGTTTAGTGAAAAACAAGTTTGGAAAGGATAACGACTTTCTTGATAGAATTTAGAGGGATAAGAAATTGACATATTAGGGCCTGTTATTCTATCATATATATATATGGGGCAGGATCTGTTGACACCAGGTGTAAGAGTTAGTCAAATTACATATTCAATAACTTTTTGTATAATGCAAATTTAACCAATTCAACCGTTGAATTTGATGTTCTTATTAATTAGATTAAGTATACAAAATTTCATACAATTCTAAAATTATTTAATAGTTTATTAAATCACTTTATTTTAACGTACAATATGATATTAAAATATATGTAAATATTCAATATTAGATAACATATTTAGAAAAGTCCAAATGATGTGAAATTTGATATACATAATCATAAAGATAATATCATTAAATTCAACGGTTGGATTGGTTAAATTTGTATTATACAAAAAGTTATTGAAGGTGTAATTTGCCTAACTCTTACACCTAGTGTCAATGGATTCTGCCCCTATATATATTGTTTGTTGGTTGTGCTAATAGGATTTGTTAATGGTATCCTATCTCTCATCCTATGTTAGTGCTATAATGTATTTCTTATTTTGAGTGAGAAGTTAGGTTAGGAAAAAACATGATAAGATAAAATGATAAACTCTCTCTGTTTTTGTTATATATATATACATAGAGAGAGAGAGACATATAATATTTAACATATTATAATAAATATTACATATAATTATATATAAACAAATATACTATTATGATGAAAAGTATATATAAGATTTATATATAATATATGATGTTATATATTATATAATGGGGTAGGATCAGTTGACATCAGGTGTAAGAGTTAGTCAAATTACACATTTAATAACTTTTTGTATAATATAAATTTAACCAATCCAACCGTTGAATTTGATGATATTATCTTTATGATTATGTATATCAAATTTCACATCATTTGGACTTTTCTAAATATGTTATCTAATATTGAATATTTACTATATATTTTAATATAATATTATACAGTTAAAATAAAGTGATTTAATAAACTATTAAATAATTTTAGAATTATATGAAATTTTGTATACTTAATCTAATTAATAAGAACATCAATTCAACGGTTGCATTGGTTAAATTTGCATCATACAAAAAGTTATTGAAGGTGTAATTTGACTAACTCTTACACCTGGTGTCAACAAATCTTGCCCCTTATATAATATATATTATATAAGTAATATATTACTATATATTATATTTATTATATATATTTATACAATATATACATATATATATATATATATATATATATATATATATATATATACATATTATGTAAAATTTGTATTTAGTATATCATCTTTTAAATAATAATAATAATAATAGTAATAAAAATCTAATAATAATTTTGACATGTACATTTAAAGTATATTGTTAATTAAAATGTTAAAATTAAATAATTACTATTCAAATATTTTTAAAGAAAATTATTTAAATAATAATTATATATATATTTTATAATTTTTTAAAAAACTAACTACATAAATAAAAAATAATATTGTATACTTTAGTTAAAATTATTTTTTTGTCAAAATTAAATTAAAAGTTACTTTTAAAAAATTATATGTAATTTTAACGAAACAATAATTTTGTTATTTGAACATAATTTATATTTTATTTTATCATTATCTGATTTGTTATCTAGTGTGCATCAAATATTAAATAAGATTATAGCTTATTTTGTTTTTATTATTATTTTGTTTTCATATTCTATCATATCTTATCTTTTCCTGATTACTAAATAGGCCCTTGATTGATTTCACTTGTCTTTATTTCAAATTAATTTTGCATTTAATTTACTTTATTTTCGAGAATTATTTTAAAAAAAAAGTCTTGTAAGGGTATTTATTTCAATTCTCAGAAAAACAAATTATACCAAACACGAAATTTATATGAAAACAAAAATGATCCAAGAGTTTATAGAAGCATGAGTAGAGATTTATTTAAATGAGTAATGTTATACTTTTATACAATAATTTTATAAAAAATATTAAATAAAAAATAAATATGTTTAATATTTCAATAATAGAAATATAATTTTTTATTTAAAATAATGAAATATTGTAAGAAAATTTTAGATTTTTTTTATATTAATTTTTATATTATTTTATTTGAATGGAAAAAAGGCATGCATCATGCGGGGAACAGTCCCCTGATGTCGGAATTCCAAACAAGCGTTTTCGTAGCATGGGCACTGTGGCGTGGGGAGTAAGAATGTCTTGTGACTTACGAATAAAGACAAAACATAAAAACGTAAAACAAAAAACCTAACCGGAAAATCAGAAAAATAATTTTTTAAGGTGCATGTTTAAAGGAAGGCGAAGTGAATATTATCTTAAGAAAATCACACCTTTAAACCACACTTACCTTTGTAATAAACAAATAAAAATAAGGAAAGATATATTTTTTAAAATTTAAAATTTAATATTATAATATACTCAAAAAGCATGTAATCTGACTCATCTCGTTCATGCAATACGCATTAAAATAAAATAAAAAACATTTATTTTATATGCTTCTCAAAAGCCAAAAGGGTCATTTGACTCACTTTATAGTTTATATTATTAGTAAGAACGTAAATTTGATATATTAATATTATGCGTCTTAACAATTTTATCATATATGAATATTTATGATTAAATGACATTAATTAAATTTTATTAATAAACATTTTAATTAGTTTATTTTAAGAAAACAAATAATTTGTACCTATTTTTTATTTTAAAAAAAGATTATTTTGAAAATTAATAAACAATAGTTATTTTAACATTGTTTGATTCTGATAAATCTAAGCAACTTTTTGTCCTCCCTCACTGTGTAGCGGGAAACATATTTTCTGACGCAGTCACCATAGCCATACATTGTCATTGCTTCTACGCTGGTCATCGCCAAGATCAAATTTTTCCACGCTTCACAGTTCAAACCATGTCTCATCCCAACTGGGAAGCCGATAAAATGTACGGACACCACTCATACTTTGAATTTGCCACCTTTTTGTCTCTTTTTCTTCTGACCCATTTTCTTATTCCTTCTTCTTCCTATTTGATTCCTATCTTTTTGGGTTTTGTTCAGTTTCTTGTGTTGGTGGCTTCTGTGCCTGCTTCTTCCCTCATGTTTTTGTTTTAGGGTTTAGGTTTTCATGCGATCATGTTTGAGTATTTTTGCACCCCCTTCTATTACCTGTTCATAGCTGCTTGTGTTGCAAGGCTTTTGCATTATCTGCGTTTTATCGTTCTTTTGCGTCTCTCCTTTGATTTGCTGCTGCATCTCACTCCAAGCTTTGGTTTTTCTTTTGCTTGTTTTCAGTTTTGAGTAGTTCACATGTAAATTTATACAACCCTTGGCCTTTGGTTTTTTTTTTGTTTTTGGGTTAATTTTTTTTAGTTCTAAATGTGTAATGACAGATGACAATTTATCTTGTTATTAACTATTGTATGCATGATGTGTTATACTTTTATGTTTTACCAGTGATCATAGAATTTGGTTGTTGAGCTTGTCTCTGTTATGTCACTTTCAAAATGGGAAATGCTTCTTGGTTCAGGCGAATGTCGTGTGGAATGGATGTTTTGTGTTTGTTAGGCTTGACATTGTTTAGCTTGGATTTGTATCTGCACCATCCCCAGTCAGTCTTGTCTTGATGGTTGCTAATTGCTATCACTTTGATTATTTTATTATACTTTTCACTGCTTTTCTAGTTGGTAATCATTATCCTTTTTGGGGTTGGTGGGAACAGGTTAGATGTGTATATTTACGATTATCTCATGAAGAGACAATTACATGCTTCTGCAAGAATATTTCAGGCTGAAGGAAATGTTTCAACGGATCCTGTTGGTAAGATAATAATATGAGCATTCTTAGGGGAAAGAAATTTGGTATGTGCAAATGCAAATGCTCTTCTAATTTATTGAATTTGACCTTTACTTTTGGCCACATGCTCCAGTTATAGATGCACCTAGTGGTTTTCTCTTTGAGTGGTGGTCTGTCTTCTGGGACATATATATTGCCAGGGCAAGTCAGAAGCACTCAGAAGCAGCAGCTTCATCTTACAGCAAGGTGCATTTTTTTAAATTTACATTAACTAATGTTTTCCTCTTTTCTGTGATTAATTCCTTGCTATCCTTCTTAGTATATACTCATTCTTATCTTCCTGCTTCTAGTATTGGAAAATGGAAACCAAGGTTAAGTACACGTTCCTCATTGATGCTCTTTCTTTTTGTACATATGCCTATATGATTTTTTTAAAATCCGATCAAGCATGTGTATGTGTGTGTATTAGTGTAACAGCCATGATTTGGTATTTATTATTTACTAGCCATTATTTTCATTGCAATATGCTACTATTTTCTGTGGTTTTATGATGATTAAGATTGTAAACATTGACATCTGTCATGTCAAGTTACTCGGTCACTGTCAAAATCAGAACTAGATGTTTGTTTCAATATCTCTGGTTAGCCCTTATTTCTATGTGTTTAATATGTAATATAGACCACAAATCATAAATATTAGCTTAGTATAAGATTGAAAATGACAGAGTCAACAAATTAAGGCTCGGGTAATGCAGAAGCAACAAGAGCAAGAGCTTCAGAACACAAACCAGAATCAACAAATGCAAATGCAACTCTTATTGCAAAGACATGCTCAGCAGCAGCAACGTCTGGGTGGAACTCAACTTATTGGTGGCAGTGCTAGCTGTCCTATTGGCAATGATCCTTTGATGAGGCAGAACCGGGCAACAAAAACATATGAGGACAGGTTGAAGCTTCCACTTCAGAGAGATGCTTTAGATGATGCAAGCGTTAAGGTATCTAGTCTGTCTTGGATTGTAACAAGGCCCTGTCTGAGATGCTCTAGAATCACGTTGTTTGTACTGTTTATTATGCAGCAAAATGTAGCCGATGATATTGGTCAGCTTCTAAACCCCAACCATGCCATATTGTTGAAAGCAGCAGCAGCAGCAACTGGTGAACAGGCTACAGGGTGCCTACCAATTGTTTGTCTTTGATGAGAACATTTATTATTCATGTCATCTTATCCTCCATTGCTTATCTCAATTTGGGCTGAATTTGCTAGTTGTCAAATTTCTGTTTGCAGACAGACATTGCTCAGTGCATCTAGCGTGTTACAGGGGAATATTCAACATGTTCAAAATCTGAACCAGAAACTTCCAGGGTCTACACAAGTAATTATGAACATCATTATTGTCTTGATTTGTATACGATCCCATTTCAAATTTATAATATTTTGTATTTACCGGTCTTGGGGCCTGAAACAGGACATAAAGAGTGATATGAATGCAATGATGAGTTCTCAAGCTGTTGTTTCAGAAGGATCTTTCATTGGTTGTCATGGTACTGATTTTCTTGTTTCAAATTAAACTTATTGTTTCGAAATTTACTTTCACTTGTTAGTGTTTCAATATACAGACTTGGTAAGTTCAATAAGGAATCTTTAAAGATATTCAGTCTTTGTTAATTTTCAGCCAGTTCTCACTCCCTTCTTTGGGAAGTGCAAGTTATTTGATTTATTCCTGTTGACTGAAAATAATTGTGCATAATATCTGTGCTCTGAAGAGTTACTAGGAACTGTTCTTTCACGAGGACATAAATTGTGTTTGGACACTAAAGACATGCAAAATATTATTTTGACTCTTGTTGGGTATGTATACATCACTGTTGTAGAAATAAAAAAAATATTTGACACTGAATAATTTAATTTGTTTCTGGTATTTGTTCAAAAACATTTGTCAGAACTTTGGTCATGATTCAAAGCTTTTGAATGGCTGAGGCAATTGAATCATTAGATTAGGTTTCTTCAGATCTGTAATTTACTTCAACTGTCTCCAGTTTTCTTTCCCTTTCTTTTCTCAACCAACATTGTCTGCCTATGCGCCTCCTTGTTATCACTTATGTAATTTGATTTATAGTTGATTCCTCCCTCCCAAAATCATCAACTCCACTTTACATAATTAAAATATAGTTTAGGGTCTTCTCTTTTAAAGTCTATATATTTAATAATTATTCTCTTTGGCTATTGGTGACATTGTTAAAATAAAAAAACACATGTAGTATATTACTAAAAATCTCTGTTACATCATGTCAGAGATAAGAAATCATTCATTGGTAGACCTTCCCCTAGCATCCTAAGCTTTTTGGATGATATTGTTTTTGATAGAAGCCAGAATTTACGCCAGCAATTCAACAGTAACCAAAGAGAATGGAAATTCCTGAATATTATTTTGGATGAAGAAAGGTTTACAGAGGAAGGAATTCCTTCTGCCGCAGAGCTCAGCTCCTATAGAGAGCTAGTGCCCTCTACCCATAACAAAATAACAGAAAATCCACTCCCCCCCACTACTTGGCACTCTAGCCTACTAATAACCGTAACCTCTCCTATGCGCAACTACCCTCCTTATTCCTTTTTTTAATTTCTCTCTGCCAACTCAGCCACTAACCCTTTTATTCCTCCTAGTATAAACTCTCCAGATCATGGGTCTATATACCCTCTGTGGGTCCAATTGGTCTACTGGACCCCCTAGCTCATCTTTGGCTCTATCAGTTTTCTGAACTTTCCTTCTGATCAAATGGTTGTTATTAAAAGTAGAAATTATGATGAAAATAAAAGTTATAGATGTCAAAAGTCTAAATTCAATTATCTTCTCACATGTGGTTCTTGTACCTTAAAAATTGTAACAGTAAATGGACTTTAAGGAACTTTACTTATCCAATGACATGCTGTTGTTTTCGTGCACAATTTTTATACTCATTACTTTGAACATGACTTCCTTTTCTTAAATCAACTCTATTTTCCACAGGGTTTTCTATGCTTTTAAGCTATTGGAGTGAATACCTCAACATGAATATGTCAGCTTTGATATCTTGAAATATTTATAATATGCCACCTCAATAATGATATCTCTTGGATTTGTATTATATTGTAATGGTTTGATTTTTATAATTTGCATTTGATTTTTTGTTGACAATTATTCTCATTTTAGGTTCAAATCAAGGTGGTAGCAATTTGACTCTGAAAGGATGGCCTCTAGCAGTAAGAGTCACTTTGGCCAAATTCTCCATCACAAAATTGTGATGCTGTTTATACATTGGTTTCCTGAGTCCATCTTTCTGGGATCACTGATTTGTCAAATTCAAATTTCAAACTATAAATCTGAATATATTAGGGAATAGCATCTGGTGCAGACGTGCAGTGTTGCTAAGTTTATTGGATTACATAATCGAATGTGCATGCTATAGATAACATTGTCTTTTTCAACATAAGAAATTAAGAATGATTACTATCTTTGTCTAGGCATGAATTTAAGGTTGAAGATTGGACACTTTCCTTAGAAAATAGTATGTACTACTGAAGCAAACTCTCTTATAAATCCTAACAATAAAGGGGCATTACCTGTTTGATAGAGCATCTGTTTGGTTCAATGGTAGGGGAAGCCTCTCTACTTGGCTTGGGCATAACTTTACTGTTGGCCTTTGTTAAAGTTTTAACTTATGAGATGTCATTGTAAAATTGAAATTGCCAAAATCGCCTGTGATATGGATATTTTAATTTACAAAATAACAATGTAAGGTCATCTTTCTCTTCATTTTTTCTTTCATCTAGGTAATTTAGGTACATCAATGTTCTTTCTACTGTCCAAGCAATCCTATTTATGATTTATCTTAATTATTTAGGGACTGGATCAGCTTCGTTCAGGATTTCTCCAGCCGAATAATTTGATGCAGTCTCCACAATCTTTCAATCAACTTTCTCTACGGCAGCAACTTATGCTTCAGGCACAGCAAAATTTGATGTCTCCTTCTGCCAGTGATTCTGAAAGCAGAAGACTCAGGATGCTTTTCAATAATCAAAACATGGGTCTTGCGAAAGATGGGCAATCAAATTCTGTAGGTGATTTAATTCCGAATAATGGATCACCTGCACAAGTTGGTTCCTCAATGTTGCCCCATCCAGACTCGGATATGTTCCTTAAGGTATCTCCTAGACACCTACACCTGTGCCTGAATTGAATTAACTTTTCCACCACTTTGAATATATTCCATCAGAAATTGTTGCCTCTGGGCTTCTCCAAAGTATTAATTGTATATTCAATTGTCTTTTACAGCAACAAATTCAAAAGAGTAGTCAGCAGCTTCAACAATATTCACAGCATCCTCTTTCAAGCCAGCAATCTGAGAGTCTCCAGCAGCAAGAAAAAATTGGTCCTGGAAGCATGACAGTAGAGGGCAATGTGTCCAATACCTTACAAGGAAACGACCAGGTTTTCATTTGCTGCCTTTGAAGAGTATTTACTGGTTGCAATGCATATCTAGGTCATTTAATCAGTTTGTGTGTGTGTGTGTGTGTGTGTGTGTGTGTTAATTTAAGGCTTCCAAAAGTAAAACAGGGCGAAAGCGAAAGCCAGCATCATCTTCAGGTCCTGCCAATAGCTCTGGAACTGCAAACACCACAGGACCACCTACCAGTTCACCTTCATCACCATCTACACAAACACCTGGAGACATGATGAATGTGTCAACTCTGCAACAGAATGTTCCTTCCTCTAAGTCATCATTTATGTTTGGTACTGATGCTTTGGGCTCACTTACATCAGCTCAGAATCAATTGGTTAGAGACTCCTTCATAACTATTTTCTTAGGATTATTACTTATATTCATTGCCTGATTTGAGATAAACATCTTCTCAAAACATGTTTGTGGTATCCTAATATTGCACCATGTTTTGTTGAGCACTGTTTTTCTGTCTTCACATGAAAAATGCTTTTTATTTATACTACAATAATGGCTAAATATTTTTAATTTGTAAATGCTTGCATTTGTTATGGCCCCCCAAGAAAAAAAAGAAAAAAAACTTAAGAAGTTAAGAGTAAATTAATCAGTACTATTGGGTACTGGTCATCTTTGTGATTGGCGTTCCATTACTATAGTGGACATGTAAGGTTTCTAAGCATGGAAACATCTAGGCACTCTAAAAAACTACATGACAGCACGGCAATTGAATTATTATTTTGCAGGCTGATATGGATCACCTTGTGGGTGATGGATGTTTGGGTGACAATGTTGAGTCATTCTTATCTCCTGATGATACAGACGTTAGAGAAAAAGTTGGCAAAGGTATGATAAATCTGATAGATGAATTATCTGCCCTTGCTTTTCCCCCTTCCAAAGATATCCCAATCCAATAGCCCAAGATTTCAAATTCAAATGGTTTACTGTACATTAGGATTCTCATTCAAGGAGATCAAGCATATAATGGCAAGTTCACATAAAGTTGAGTGTTGTCACTTCTCATCAGATGGTAAACTTCTTGCTACAGGTGGCCATGATAACAAGGTAAGTGATTGATCCAACTTTTACTATGAAATGATCTCCATTTCAGTAGAAATGTTGCATTTAGTGGTTGTTGGAAGAAGATTTTGTTTATTGATTTGAATTTTAATTTGTTATACTGTGAAATCTGTGGTTATAAAACTTGGACTGGATTGGTGGGTTTGACAAGTGAAGCCAGCCAGGTATTAACATTGATGAAATAATTTTTTCTGCTTTATCTGGTGCAGGCTTCTTTGTGGTGCACAGAATTGTTTAACCTGCAAATTACACTTGAAGAGCACAGTGAATGGATAACTGATGTTCGATTTTGTCCAAGCATGTTGCGTGTTGCTACATCCTCAGCAGACAAAACTGTTAGGGTTTGGGATGTTGATAATGTAAGTCAAGATTTTCATTGGTCAAATTCAATTATTTATTTCAAATAAAGTTCAATTAATTTGGTTTAGTAAAGAAGTTGAGAATTTTTTTTACGATGTACGATTTATGCTGTGAACTCACTAAATCCTTTACCCTCTGTTTGAATGGAGAGAGAGAAAATTGAAATTTGAATCAAAGAGAAAAAGGGAGTAGAGAAAATTTTGATATTTTATTTCTTAAGATCAGCTTTTCTTTCCTTTTTCTCTTAAACCAAATAAAAGAAAATACACTGTTTTTCGTGTTTTTATCTCTTTTTCTTTCCTCTCTTTCTCCATAACCAAACATAATGTTAAACTATCACACATGTCTAATCTCACTTCTTACATGTATTAATGTATTAATCACATTGACACTTAAAATTTCAGCAACTTTATGAATTGCTATAGCCTATCATTATTAATGAATTTGATATGAAAACCTGGTTGGATTAATCTGAGAACTAGGGTATGGTCATAAATGATTAAAAGTAGAGGAAATAGATCAAAGATGGAGGGGACTGGGTGTCTTCTATTGCTGGAACTTGTCAATAAAATAGCCTGGAGATAGTTCCTTACCTTTTCCTGTATGTATGCATGCTGTTCGATAGCCAGTAAATTTTCTTTCTGTGCCCCTACGTGTATGGGAACTTAAAAGGTTATTACTTCTTGATCTAATGATCTCAGTAGTTAGCATTAATTATGCAACTATGTGGTGAAAGTTGACTATGTTGTATACTTGAAAGTTTATTATCTTCAAAAATTTAATTATGATTTATCATTTCTTTAGTCTAGGGGGTGCATCAGAGATTTTTCTTCTATCAGTTTAGGTGCTATTTCAATAGGTGATCCTTTTATTTTTCTCATATAATTGATGGAATTTTGATTATTCTTTGCAGCCAGGTTATTCTCTTCGAACATTCACAGGACATGCAACAACTGTGATGTCACTAGATTTTCACCCTAGTAAAGATGACCTTATTTGCTCTTGTGACAATAGTGAGATAAGATACTGGAGTATTAAAAATGGTAGTTGTACTGGGGTTTTCAAGGTATGAAATCTCAAATTGTGAAGTACATCCCAATTCCCAACGTATTGTTATAATTTGATTGCAAATAACTTCATTTTCCAATATTTTATCAGGGTGGTGCATCTCAGATGAGATTTCAACCTTGTTTGGGAAGGCTTCTTGCAGCTGCGGTAGACAATCACATATCCATTTTTGATGTAGAAACCCTGGGTTGCAAACTTAAGTTGCAGGTCAGTTGTGAATTTTCTTTTTATAATACCCTTGTTTACTTGTATTTCTAATGTTACATTTTAATTTCTAGTCTATTGCTCAAGTTTTAATTATAACAAACAACGCTACAACTTCTTTCTTGTTGATTGCCAACCCTTATTCACATATACATTCTTTCCGGTATTAGATTATTTTGCTATTTATTTACCTCAAAAGATAGGCAGATCAATTGTTGTTGATGTTTTTTACTTAGATTTAATGTGGCTAAACAGTAAATACACTAAAGTAATCAAAGTTGTCATTATTTTGGGGGTGGTGTACATCTGATATTATAAATGAGGTAAGATAGCAGGTGTTTAGAGCTGAGAGAGACAGATAGCATACTGTTGAAAGGGTGACCAGGTGCCCAAGGCTCCGACTGCTGGTTTTTTAATTTGGGGTGGATGCATGCAGCCTTATCCTTCTGAGTGGAGAGGCTTTTTTTTGTGACCAGAAGAATTGGTAATCCTCAAGTAATAAGGAAAAGAAATGGCATACGGCGTAGTAATGAAGTTCACTTCATTTTTGGATGATTAACAATTTGAGAAATGCTAACACACTCTTTTGAACACACTCTCTTATTAGTTGAAATTTATTGAAAATCACAAAAATTGTGGGTCCCACATGTTATTTAATAATCCTCTCATGATTTTGTAGTTTTTAATAAATTTTAACCAATAGAAGAGAATGTGTTACTAACACTTAATTTTGATAAGTCAAAATTGATAGCTGAATAAAGTGAGGAAAATTTTTATGATCATTCATAGTAGCCTTTTACCAAGATATCCTTCTATGGCTGCTTCCTTTCTTGCTTTGCATATAATTTTGGTTTTTTCTCGTTTCCTTTACCTTTGGCTTTTAACCACCAAAGAAAACTCCAAATGAGGTGAAACCATTAAAAAGGATTTAAAATCAAATGACCTTGCTGAAGAATTGATTCAACAAAACATAATGGCATCATTTAATTTATATAACCAACCCCACCTAGTAGGAAATAGCTTTGGTTGTTATTGTTGTATGAGAATTGGAGGGTATTCGATAGGCCAGTTGTTGTTTAAATAGAGTTTTGCCTGTCTCTTGTAGTACATTGATATGGTCAATAATTGGAATTTGTATGTTGTAATTTACGTAGCAGTTGGTAGGCATGTTTGAATGAAATGGAACATAACATGCATTCTATTCTCTGTTTGGTATATTTTATGAATAAAACAGAACTGGACATAGACTTAAAAGAATGGTACAACTTCGTTCCACTAAAAAGAGTGGAATCAAATGGAATAGAACAAAATCTATTAATTATTTTTTATTGACAACAATACCATTTATTTATTTCTTTCCTATTTTTTTGTCTTGCTTTTCATGATTGCTTCTGCAAGTTTCTACCTTCTCTTATCAATTTTGTGTGTTTTGCATTTAAAATCAAAGATTGTGATCTATTGCATTATTGATATATTTTGTCACGATAGTCCTTCATTGTGATTAATGGATGAAAGCAATTCATTGAATTACATTTTGATTCTTTTTCTTCACCGCAGCTGCCCTAACTATTTGATTTTATATATACATATATATACTGTGAGAATGGTCTTCTTATGTGAGAATAAGTTAGATTAAAAGACTCATTTAAAACTACAATCACTACCTGCTGTTACTACTACCACCCCCGCTATCATTATTGCCACCACCATTGTTACCCTCACAGTCGGTGGCAGCAGCAGGGGTGACAGCAGTGGTGGCGGCGACGGCGGTGACAGTTTTGGTTTTAAGTGAAACTACCATTATTGTTGCCACCTCTGTTGTTGTTACCATCACCACCCTTATCGTCGTCGTCGCTACCACCACCATCATTGCCGACGGTGGCGGTAATGACAACGGCAGTGATGACAACGGTGGTGATAAATTGAGAGTGGTGGAAGGGCAACAAATTATTTATGATAAGCATGTGGAATGTGAACTGCAAGGGATGGATTGCTAATTGTTATTATTCCATAATCGACGTTGAAGCAACCCACCACTATCACTTCTAATTTCAAATTTCCAAATTCAATCACGCACTAAATTTTTTAAATAGTTGAGGTGCAGCTCTTCTAAAATAGAAGATACTCCCCACTTAATCTCCTTGTTTTCCATTCGAGGCTGTGAATTCTTTGTTAGGTCTTGTTGCTGGGTAGTGGGCGCACTAAGAAATTGGAGAATTTCAGAGATAAACAAAAGAATTGAGGTCATGAGAGTTTTTAATTAAGTTTTTTTTTTTTTTTTCTTTCTAAATCTTAGCCTTTTATTTTAATCGAACGGTTGGGAGTGTTTATTCTCATTCTCATATAAGAATGTCATTCTCATAGTATAATTTTAACATTATTATATAGTGATCATAAAATCTCACAAAATAATATATACTATTCTATTATGTTTCTGAATATCTAACTAAATATTAAAGAGAAAATATGTTATGTACTGATAGTGTAAAGTAGTTTTATATTGTCATTTAATTACAAACCATCATATATGGTAAGTTTGTTGACTTCTATAATAATTATCTTAAAAGTTGTACTAATTATCATTTCTGATATGTTGACAGTATAAAACGTTTTATATTGACAGTACATGGCCATTAAACTCAATATTAAATAAGATAGGGATATATTATATGTAATTGAAAACAATGTTATGCTTAGTAAGCACCAAATGCAAAACAGGATCCTAGGTTGTGTTTTGTTTTACAGTTATCAAATACAGTACAAAACAATAATGTCTCATTCCATTCTGTATCATTCTGTTTTGCTCATGTGCCAAACGTTACTTTAGTTATTTTTCTCAAAATGATCTAGAATTTATCCCTTGATGCCACCTTTCTCTGCCTCTTTTTTTCTCCCCCTCCATGTAATCCTGACTACTATTATTTATCAATCTTGTTCTGGCGCTTCATTTTAGGGCCATAATAATCTTGTCCGTTCTGTGTGCTGGGATTTGTCTGGAAAATATCTGGCTTCTCTTAGTCATGATCTGGTTAGGGTATGGACTGTTGGATCTGGTGGCAAAGGGGAATGCATTCACGAGTTGAACGCATCTGGGATCAAATTCAACACCTGTGTTTTCCATCCCTTCTATCCTTTGCTGGTCATTGGCTGCCACGAGGTAAGTTATCTTTTGTCATGTAATTGTTATATCATCATAAAACATGTTATTCTGTCTGTGTGCACCAATAAAAATTATCATCCTTTTTTTACTTTTGTTTTTGGTATGGAATCATGGGGATTTCAGACACTTGAGCTGTGGGACTTCGGTGAGAACAAGACATTGACTCTGCATGCACATGACAAGGTTGTATCTTCCTTGGCAGTATCAAATGTTAATGGGTTGCTGGCTTCAACTAGTCATGACAAGCATTTCAAGATCTGGAAGTGATTAGCACTTTGCCTCGTGGTATTGACAATGTAGATAAATATTCCTTCAGGCTTCACCAAACATATTAGGTGGTTTTTTTTTTTGCACCTTTTGTTCCTCCTTCAGTTCTTCCTTATTTATATAGGTCCTATTTAACAGTGAAAGGGATGTTTTGGATTTTGGCCCCGTCCCTGATTGCTCATACAAGTCATACGACCCCTCTGAAAGGTTTCCCTACACTTGGGTTTAAATATAGAAAAGGGTATATATTGAAAGTGGTAAACTTCAAATACATATACATGTTTTGAAATTTTACTTGGGAAATATCCTGCTTTTTCAGCCCCCGCTCTCTTGATCCTATTTATATCTCTATTCTGTCCATGATCCTATTTATATATTTATTCTGTCTGAAAGAGTGTGCTTGAGAGGACCATTGCTATTTAGTTAAAACAAATCACCGAGTTTATGGAAAGAAAGAATGCATGTATATCGAGTAACATGTTATTAAGCCAATTATGTTTGATTCTGCCTCAGACAATTCAATCATGCATTTCAGGACGCCAACTTGATTATGTTGTAAAAATTTATGTTTGATTGTTCTCAACACAAATCAAGATACTCTTAAACGCGCATACAAGTAATAAACGTGGAAATATGTAACTTTGTTGTTGGATTAAGAATTTCATATTAAGTTTTATCATCAACTTATTTTAAAATAAGAATTACAAATCAACTCATTCTAAAATAAGAATTACAAATTATAAATTTACTTCTAATTAAAATTAATTTTTTGAGCCAGTAATGTAAATTTAAGTTTGCAGATGCATCTCTAAACACATGTATTTCAAAGACATCTATTTAGCAAAACATCAATTTTCATGAAAAGCTTTTCGTGAAAAATGACATTTTATTGAGGGCCTTAAAACAGTTTTAAAGGAGTTCTGAAAACTCTGCAATGTCAATAACAAAAGAAAGATAGCATTCACTTGATGGGCCTCACTCCATTCTAATCTTAATAAACTCAAGCGCATTGTTGTAATGAATTGATTTGGCATAAACGTGTTCCTTCCAAGTGACTGGGGAATAGAGTGGTGGATGATCATGATCGGTCAACGGTGATATCTTCACATCGGTTGGTGGGCCATAGATGTATGCAACTGAGATCCGGTGACGTGTCTTGTTCACAACCGCTCGATGCAGTATGTTTTTGAATCGGCCATTGGAGAGTATGTGCAGCAAGTCACCGACATTGACCACGAGCGCACCTGGAATAGGCTGCACCGGAATCCACCCAATTCCATCTCCAAGAACTTGTAAACCAGTGCAACTGCTTTGGTAAAGAACCGTGAGTAGCGATGTGTCGGTGTGTGGGCCTAGGCCCATGGCTTGGTTTGGTTCTGGACAGGCCGGGTATGAGTTTAGTGCAAAGAGAGCCTGGGCTTTGTTGCAGCCCGTTTTGGACTTGAACCACTTGACGTCGTCTGGTGTTAATCCCAGTGATTCAAGCATCAGCACCATCACCCTTTCAGTTGATTCCTTCATCTCTTTCTGACACTCCTCCATTACAGTACTGCATCAAAACATGCATCACACTCTCAAAGTAAAGCAATTCAATAACAAATAAGATCCACTAGATACAACAACTAAGCTAAGCATTTTCTTATTAAGTGGAGTTAGTTATTCCATGAATCTTGCCAAAACGTTCTGTCGGGAATTATAGTGTGAATTTCAATTGTATAATTAAAATAGATTCTTAAAATTAAAATTAATTATTATTTTTTATCATTTATGTATATATGGCCAAACTTTTATGTTTTCACTATATATATCTCCCGTATGTACGTATGTATATAGGTATATATTTTAACTTTTAAATAAACTATATGAGAACATAATTTCGTTACTCTAAACAAATTTCAAAACTAATTAGAAAATAAAGGTCAAGTCGTGGGTAATTAACGACAAATGCAATGCGTTGCAGATTGCATGCTTTATATATGGACCACCTGTGGGTAGTGGGATGGTGTAATTAATAACTAAGGCAGGTTAAGGTACGTGAAAAACAAATATGCATGGTGGTGCATGCAAAGAATCATGCATGCAAAGAATCCGCCCTGTTTTCGCACATCACATCCCATCAGAGTCCCCATAGAAACTAACGAATAATTAATGCCATTGTCTATATGATTATTACTATCCATGGACAATGCTACAAACGAAACGACGAGCATTTACTGTATTGCATACCACACCAACATTATTGACATTTGACGTTGCGCCACTTCTTTACAAAGATTCATACATTACAATACAAAAGCAACAATGGTTCTCTCACAGCCACCCCGTGAACAGGTGCGAGATAGGTACGAATTGAAGAGAAACTTGAAAGAAATTAAAGGAGAGGAAATAAAAAATGGGCTAAATTACATTTTTAGTCCCCTTATTTTTTTCAATTAGTAATTTTTAGTTATCCTATTTTTTTTAGAGACATTTAATCTCTTTAGTTTTAAAAATTCACTATTTTAGTCTCATTGTCAAATTTTTTGCACTAACTATTAGTGGGTTAATGTTGACTTTGACGTGTCATTTTAGTACTGACATGTCAAAGTTAATGTTAAATCATTAACGGTCAACGCAAGAGATTTGACGGCAAAACTAAAATTGCGAATTTTTAAAAAATAAGAAGACCAAAATTCCAGATTGAGAAAAATAGGAAGACCAAAAATGAAATTTAGCCTAAAAAATGTTATACTTGATGTAATAAAAAAAAGGTGAATAAGTGTAAAATGATTGTTAGAAAAAGTGTAAAAGATTTGATACAATAAATGAGTAATGGTATATTTTTCTATTAATTTCTAAAGTAAATATTAAATAAAAATAAAAAATATATTTAATATCTTAAAAATGTAAATTGCATTCAATTTTTTATATATTCATTTTTTCTCTTAATATTATCTTCATCATTATACATTTGTTTCTTTTGTTTCTCTTTATATTTTTCTTTCACATAAAAATTATTGTAATTTTTTTTGTAAAAATAATACTCCTATGTAAGTTTTATAGCAACAAAAAAGCACGGGATAATAATCAGAAACACTACTTTGGCTCATTGGGAAAGAAATTTAAACTGTCCCTTCGTTGAAAATGATTATCCTTCAAAATAATATACATTTGAAAAATTATTAGTTATATTAATTACTATAATAAAATAAAATAAATTTTCAATTGAAATATTTTTATTAAAAGAATTAAAATTTAGTTATGAATTAATTAAATAATTAAATGAAATATTAGTAAATATAGGTGTTAATAAAAAATAATAAATATTTCTTAATTAAATTTTTTTAAAATAAATTAAAATTTTAAGGTGGAAGATAATTTGAAATAGAAAAATTACTAGCTAATAGCTGTTAGATTCAAATAATTCTTTTTTTTTTCAAATATAAATAAATTTTATCCATCGGTCATCGTATTCATGTATGACATAGTATACAAAATTTGAATTTAAATTAAGTTTTTATATTCTTGTTATTCCACTATCAAATTAAATACCGATATGTAAATATTTTTTTAATAAAAATATGAATTTAATTAATTAAAATGTGTAAATATTTTTTATACTATCAATCTAATCACAAATTGTGACATATAATAATTTTGTTAATTTTTATAATAATTATTTTAAAAATCATCCCAACAATAATTTTTAATTAGTTGACAATGTAAAAAATTTATACTAACAGTTCATGACAATTAAACTCTAAAAATATTTGATGTTAACAAAAAACAGCATGTCATTATTTAATTTAAAAATGATGATAAGAGATGTTAATTGTAATATTATATACATAGAAAGAGGATAATATCAATGGAGAAGTTATATTTATATTACAAATATATACTCAACAGTTCATACAAATAAGAATGATGAAAAGAGAAGAGAGAAATATGACATGAGTAGACAAATAAAGTGGTGGAAAAAGATATAAAGAAAAAAAAATAGTATATAAATTATATAATTTTGTTGTATAAAATTAAAACGTGATATCTCATGTCAACACTAAGGAACATACCAGAAACTAGTTTGTAGTTCCGGTTGATGTGGCCAAAGTTTGGTGGCATGCTCCGCCGGAGACCCCATTATTGTGAAACCTTCAGACCACAAGAGCTTAGAAAAGTAACTTGAAATGCGAGGCATCCCGTAGCCGGTGATGCCATCACGTAACCGGAGAGCGCAAAGTTTCTGGTGAGTCGGTAAGGAAAATAATCGAAATGCTTGAAGTTCGACTTCGTTCAAGAGGTTCAAGGGAACGCCAGTGATTAATGACTTGGAACGCACCCCATTTCTCACACGCTTCTCGAATGAGCAATTTCGCATTTGTGTCAGAGAGGTCTACGAGGGGCACGGATCCGAATGCGTGTGGTTCCACGTCCACCCATTTGTGGGAATCGGGTACGGTGAGCACACTGTTGAAGTCCAATGGAAGCAAGTGGTTGAGGTGGTTGGGGCTGCTCTTATAGGCGTTTGAGATTGAATCCATTCTTAAAAAGCACTTGCCACAAAACAGTGCTATATTCCACTCTCTCTTGCAGTTATCTTTATACAACATGCTGGGGAGTTTATGGAGGTTGCAACTGTGTCTAAGAACTTCTCTTGGCTCTAATGTCCCATCCCATTAATTTTGTCCTTACTGATGTCCTTGCAAATTTATCTATCTAGTTGTAATACAGAATAAACCATCCACGCTAGATTCATGAAGCATACATACAAGATCGGCACAATAACCAAATTAAAACTAGGGCAGTGTCAGCCGTTGGATCGATATATGACAGGATCAGATAAATCTTTGTACTTGGTCTTATATAAAATAAAATATGTATACAATAAAATTGTATAATTTTTTTTTTCAGCATGAGCGAGACAGGAAAGGAAAAATTAAACAGTTCAATTAAAAAGTTTTATACTATCAACAGAAATAATCTGTATGATGATTTTTAAAGTAATCATTCTAAATTAATAAATTTATTATATACGATGATTTGTAATTAAATAATAATATAAAAAAATTTACGTGTATTTCATTTAAATTCAAAAAAGAAACACTAGTGAGTGATAAATTGAGTAATGTGATAAAGAGATATCAAAATAAAAAAAAAATAGTGTTGTAAAGTAAAAAAATGTTATATAAATCATATAATCCCTGGTATAACTATTGAAGTTTGATTTTTTGACGCTAAAAAAAATTAAGATTATTCACTTTATCTTTACACCCATATATATATATATATATATTGTTTGAGATCACAAGTATTCTATTTGAATTGGGTAAATAAAATTACTATGGATGACAAAACTCTTTTTCTTCAAGTATTTGACGTAATTATATACTTATGACTCAAAATTGATATCACTAATTAAATTGAAACAATCTCATGCTAGTTAATCTACGCATTCAGTGGTTACACGCATGAGATTACTAAGAATATGTTTGGCTTAATTTATTTTTTTGGGCTTAAAAGCTATTTTAAGGTTAAAGCTCAAAATAAGAGTTTTAAAAATAAAATATAATTTATTTGGTAATTTTAATTTTTTTAGTTTTAAAACTCTTTAAACTAAAAGTTATTTGGTAAAAAAAAAATTAAAATTTATTTAAAACTAATTGCCTCACTCAATGGAAGATTATATTAATAAAAATAAAAATATTATGTAAAATTAATTTAATTAACATAAATTTATTTTAATGATAACAAAAATACATAAAAGTATTAAAATATATACATTTTTAATTTTTAATTTTACAAATATCAAAAATTAATTTAATTCATAAAAATTAATTTAATTTTGAAGATGATTTACAAATATTTTATTATATATAATATTAATTAAATAAATTTAAGTATTAAATAGTACATATGTATAGGGGTACTGCTTTTAAAAAAAAAATGCATAGGGATAGGCTATAAGATATTTAGGGCGTAAAAAAAAAAAAACTTCTCTTTAAATATATAAGAAAAAATATCATTTCCTTTTGCGCGTCTTCATACCTTTTCCGTCGTTAGAAAGATGATAACTAAGTAAAAAATATAAAATAACAAACATTAAAGAAAATAAGTCTTAAAAATATAATATGAGAAAAAAGATTATACACTGATAGTCTTTACACTGTCATCTTATCACAAATCACCATTTATGGTAAGTTTGTTGACTTTTATAATAAATACTTTAAAAGTCATACTAATGGTGAATTCCAATTGGTTGACAGTGTAAAACTTTTTACATTGACGGTGCATGACCATTAAGCTCATATAATATTTGGTTGGAGAGAAATAAAAGAAGGGATTTTGTTTTAATTTTTTATTTGGTTAAACAGAATAGAGAAAAAAAAAAATGAAGAGGTCAAAATTTCTCCCTTTTTTTTTCCCCCTCCTTTTCTATTGAAGAAATTTAAAGGGTAGGAAAATTTGTTTATAATATTCTTGACTTTAATAATTAAATTGGCATGAGATTACTTTTAAAATTCAAATTTTCCGTAAGATCATTTGAAACCCTTGCACAAAGCTCGCCTCACAGTTTCTTCACTTTCACGTCCTTGCAGCCTCAGTGCCTCACTTCTTTTTACGGCTATTCAGTCCAGGTACAAGTTTGGGCATTTTTGTTCATACCTTATACCATGCTTTTAAGTGTAATGACTACTTGTGCAATGTTTATACAGTTTGTTGAATCTCACCTACAATATATTTAAACTAGATTGATGAAGTATATTGTTGACATTGCCTCTATTTTATTTTTCATAAAAGCTTTCTACGTTCGGATGGCTTCTCCGTTGTGAGTTTTTTTTTTTTTTTATCCATCTCCATTGTGAATTGAATCATTTGCTTTGTGTCACGACTCTCGAGTGCATTTAGGTACATGCATTGGTCAGATTGACGGTCTATTGTGTCATGACTTCAGTCTTCAGGGTTGTTGGTGACCACTTGTGGTCCATGGATACATGCATTGGTTAGATTTGATGGCAAATTTTGTAGTGAATATTATTTTATCATTATCTTAAAAAAGTTAGAAATTTATTTCATTAGTAAAATATTAAGGTTGATATTATTTTTTGATATATCTCATATGAGACATAGATGACAAAATCAAAACGTAAAAAAATAAAATCAAACAAGATGACATCAAATATCAATTATATATGTATAAATGTGTATAAGGATAAGTAGCACTATGAGGAGAAAAAGACTGTCATAGAACAGGAAAGGAAAATGTTGAACATATATCCCATTTTCGGGATGTATAGGGGGAAATAGGGGTGTAATTGGGTGGAGTTGGATCTGATTTGAGATATTTAAGAACGGAGGTACTTGGGACAAGGTCCCCCTAATTTTTTTGTAATTTAAAAAATTTTAATGTGTATTATATTTTAATATTAAAATAATTAAGATAATTATTTATATTTGAGAGTTTAGTTGTGGAGATATTTAAGTTTTATTTATCTTTTAATATTTTGTGATAGAATATTTGATTCTTTTTTTATAATATTCATTGTGAAGAAAATGATATTTATTCTTCTTTTAAAACAAATATTTTATTTTATTTTATTAATCTTCATTGTAGAAATGATTGCATTCCTCTTTTTATTTAGACAAAAATATTTAAGTATCATTTATTTCTTTTTTTAGAAGTTTTTTTTTTCTGTTATAATCTGTTGTTGCTATTTTAAAGGTTATAAATGATTACATTTATAATCAAAAGACTTTATTAGTTTTTCCTTTATATTGATTTCATTATAGTTATTTAGGAATTAAAGACTATTTATTTTTAATATTTGCAAATGAGACAAACTTGCAAACATTATATAAGGGATCAATTGACAACTTAAACTGTGAAACACATCAATAAATATTCTCTCTTTCTATCACTATTCTTTGTATATTCTCTTTGTTTTTTGTTTTCTTGTTGTTCTTGTCATTATTTTTTAGGCTTTGATGTGCTTCTAACTTCGAGTGGTCTAAACATGTTAATGTGTAAACTTTGAGAAAACAAACTAAATGTTTGGTCACACCAAGGGACCATTGAAGTTTGTTTTCATGGCAATGACTATTGCCACAACACAACACTATTTTTCTTTTACTTTCTAACAAATTTGAAAGCAATTTTTTTTTTCAATTGTTGTTGACTACTATTATTTTAAAAAATAATATGGCGAGTAACATAATTCATTTTGGTTTAATAATTTTTTATAACATAATTAATAGGATCTTTTTTGTAAAAATTTATTATTAATGTATATACTAACCTTTATTATAAATTAATGAAAGTAATGACATGTGAAATTTTAGATCTTTTAAAAAAAGAATTTTTAGTTTATTTTCTTTGTAAATTTATTTTCTATTATATATTTTTGAATTGTTTTAAAAAATACATAATTATAAATATTTTATATAAAATTTAATATTTATTAAATAAATTTAAAATTTTAAAATTGCACCCCCCCCCCCCCCCTTCCCCAAATCATCTAGTCCTAGCTCTGTCTTTGTTTAAGAGTCTTTTTTTTGGTGTACAATGAGGTATTTAGGTGTCTAAATCAATTAAATAACATCAAAATTGAGTTGGTTTGAATACTTTTTTTCTCGGATAGACAACCTGAATCGAACCAACCTAATTTCCATTAGGTCGAGTCAGTGGGTCACATAATAAATAATGATTAATTATAAACAAATGAAAAAAAAAGAGAACATTCCATCTTCCTGACACCAGATTGCTATGATTTTTCCAAAACTAATCTTTATCTTCCGTGTTCAAAAGCTGACGTGCCAGCAACTACAAATTGCGAACCATAAACTACAACACTATATTGGGTTTCATGGAAGAAGGAAAAGAAAAACAGGAAAAGAGGGAGATCAGAGTTGAATGAACTGAAGTGGCACCAGATGTTATAACACAAATATCAGGTGATGGTGCCTCTGATATTTAAGTTTTCCACATGGCACGGTAAGTATAAAACATTTGATCCTTTTATACAATCATACAATATTACATGGTACCCTTGGATCACTTTGCATGCATCAACTAGATTATCAAACACTACTGTAGGAGTAGCAACAGGTGTCACTGAAGTGACATTGAGTATCAAACAATACTGCATTATTTTTTTGTTTCCTTACTTATTATAAGCATTTTTCTATTCTTATATAGTAAAATCCTTCGAGTAAATTACATTGTCATCTCTGAATTTTTTTGAGATTGCACATAATTTTTTTGTTTTTTTAACGTTTACAACAATCTCCTTTATAGGGATACATGTTATAATATTTTTCAAACAATTAAGGGGAGTTAATGTAATGTATAAAGAACGTTATTGTAATGTTTTTCAAACAATTAAGAGAGTAAGTGTAAAAGAAAAAAAAGAGAGGGTATCAAGAAAAATTTGACGAAACTTCAAGAGATATCAGTATAATAATTTACTTAAAGTCTTCCCTATTAGTACACCCAAAAAAAGGTCTCCCTATTAGCCGCATGTGTCATTTCCCCCAACGAATTTTTGCCACCTATCTCCCTCGACAGAGTAGGAGTGTTCACGGCGAGGTTTGGTTTGGTTTTTTGAACAAAAAGCCACCCAAATCAAACATAAAAATAATATGTGGTTCAGTTTGAATGTAACATCAAATCCGAACCAAACCAAATCGATATTTTGCGGTTGGTTTGAATCGGTTTGGCGGTTTATTATTTTTTTAATTTATTTTTAAATGATTTTCAAAATTATTTTTAATTTGACAAATAATAAAATAAATTGACACAATATATGATCTAAAAACTATTTGAGATCAATCCTTCAAAATAATATGTACATAATTATAAGGATTAAAGTAACAAAATATTATATATGATAACAACTAAATTACAAACCTCTTATAAAAAAAAATACATTACAATTCATTCCTAGTTAATTAGTCATGTACTATCAATGTTATAAACTTATAATCTAACATAACTGAAAATTTTCCAATACATAAAGAATTACATACTATCATTATAACAATTGAGTAGTGGCTTAGATTTTGATAATGATAATTTATATAAGTATATACAAGAAAAATCAACATATGTCATATGCGGGTTGGTTCGATTTTTATAATAAGAACCGAAATGCAAACCAAACTGTAATAAACATGGTGGGTTTTTTTAAAATTTAATTTTAGGTTTTTTTGGCTTTCAATTTAATCGGTTTTTGGTTTTTTTTTTTTTTTTTTTGGGATCAATTTTGCAGTTTAAGACGGTTTGGTTTTTTTTTTAATACCCCTTCTACATATTACAGTCGCACACACAGGCAGCTTTTTTGTTGATTATAAAAACCAAAAGGTGGAAAGTAAATAAAATATTACTATTTGAAATCACTATGCTATAGAAGATTTTCTTTGGACTGAAGACAAATTAATTTCTTTGCAGGAATTATGCAAATGCTTTACATTTAAAATCATTTAAAAAATATTTTTTAACAAAGAACATTAATTATTTTATAAAATTAATAAAATATTAATTATTTTTTATCGATAATCTTATATATTAATATCTCACATGAATATTTAAATAAACTTACAATTACTATTTAACTCTTTTGATAAAAGTAATTTTATAAAAATAATTTAATCGTAATTCATATTTTTTTTATAAAAGTGTATATTACATTGAAAAATAAATAAGGAGTCGTGGTTGCAATAGTTGTAATTAATATTTTACAATAATTATAATTTTTTACTGAATAAGAATGTAATTATTTTTTCTAATTTGATCACATGAACAAAAGATTTGAATAGGAATGATTTACTAAATTGTGGATGCAAATATTTGTCAAGTGATAATTTATATATCAAGTGATACATTAAGGAAATGACCAAGAGGGCGAGGGAATCCTTGGTCACAAGATAGGATGTTTCTCAGAGACAAAGGAGATCGAAAAGGTGCTTACTTGCATGGTGTTGGCGATATCCATAATATCTCCACTAATAGGATGTGGATGAATGAAATCGTTGTTTGCCATTTGAAGGCAAACAACATCTGCGTCAATCATAATATCTCGTAAACCTTACTCCAAAATTGGCACTACCTTTTAATAACATGTTTGGGTTCACATTTCGGATGTTATTTTTCACATCTCAAATGTGATTTTAAGAAAGCATCAGAAAATTGAGCAGAGATATAAATGACATCCATTTGATGTAGCCACACATCATAGAGCTTAAAAAACAAAAAAAAAGTACCATAGAAGTAATTCATTGTATTGATAAAAAATAATAAAAGATTCAATGAGACTCTTAGGATGATCTATTTATAGAGTTTGTTGAAACTAACTAATATTTCTAACAAACTAATTACTCTTAACACCCTCTCACAAGGTGATACGTGTTATCACACAATCACCTAGAGTTACCAACAATACAGAAAGGAAATGACAATATAGATTTTTTTTATTTTTTTTACAAATTGATATGAAAGGCAAAAACAAATGACAAACAAAAAAATGCAACCCAATAGGACTGAAGCCCAAACAGGTAGTGAAGCCTTGCCTAATGAAATTTGAGGTCTTGGTGGGTAAGGTGTTCTGAAGGTGGTTGGCCTCTTTGACGCAGTAGCACCATCAAGCTTCTCCCTAATGATCTTCATCTTCTCAATTTTGATCCACTTCTCCCTCACGATGTGTTCTCACATCTTTAGTATCGCCACTGAATTTACCGAATTGAAGTTGTCCGGCAGTGATTCTTCAAACTACATATATCCCTTCTTTCTTCCCATTCTCATGAGTGAGCTCAAGCAAGTTTTCAGCTGTTTCGATGCCAATGGCGATGACAAGATCTTTGCCAACGAGTTGAACAACACCCTCCGCACCCTTGGATCCAACGTCCCATTGGAAGGGCTCCAGCCGGTCATGGACGACTTCGATATCAAACACGACAACTTTTTCCACTTCCATACCATAGACGACGGTGACACAAAGCTTGACAACACCTTCTCCGACAACAATTCAGAGCAGTTCGGTTTGGATTTGGAGTATTCAGACTTAGAATCGAAGCATGAGAAAGCGTAAAAGCGGAAGAAGTAGAGGAGCAAGAGTGATAAGCGATGATTTCTGCCAGGATCAAAAATAACAATGCATATGATTGGGATCCAAAATGAACTGATACTATCCATAGAGATGTTCTAAAATCGCAAATCAATCTTAAAATCTTGTGCAATTTCTACAACCTCCTCTTTCGTCTCATTGTGTGTTTCATCCACCATGATACCTGATGTAGCACGGGGAAGACCTTTGAAATGAGAGCACAAAGAATCAAATCCCTTCAGACCAAGAATGCAATAGGTTTTAAAGCTTCGATATGGTGTTTCTTCTTCTTCTTTGTTTCCTTTGACTTCACACCCTAACGTTTCTTGACCTTCCTCTAATTTAATCTTGATCCAACTAATGGTCTGGATTCTTCCTCTAATGTTGTTTCAGATACCACGGTTTTAGCTTCCATCTCTTTTTCATCTTCTCCAATAACAAAATCATTGTTGTCTCCATGAGAGAGCTCTGATACCATATCAGAGGCAAATGACACCTATTTGATGTGGCCACACATCATAGAGCTCAAAGAACAAAAGAGGAGTACTATAGAAGTAACTCATTGTATTGATAGAAAATGATAAAAGATTCAATGAGAGACTCTTAGGATGCTCTATTTATAGAGTTTGTTAAAACTAACTAATATTTCTAACAAACTAATTACTCTTAACACTTTTACATCTCAAACGTGATTTCCTACTTCTCAATGTGTTTCCAAACACGCTATAAACAAGTCACGTCATACTTCCATACTCAAGCAATGATCCATCTAATATTACAGCTTTACTAACTATTAATTAGGGGGTGTTCAGGGGGTTGGATTGATTCGGATTTAGGGCAAAATTAAATCCGAATCAATTACATTTGATTGGATTGGTTTGGTTCGAGTTTTGAAATTTTTTTCGGCCAATCAGAACCAAACCAAATCGATTATAATTGGGTTGGGTTGGTTTGGGTCATCGGGTTATGATAAACAAAATAAATTATTATATTTTTCAAGCTTTTATTTCTATTTATTGTCTATTTTATATAATTATTTAATTTTATACTAAGACAAGGTAAAAATATTCCTTGTTTTTTAATAACTAATTATTTATTTTATCAAAAATATTTAATTTTTATATAATTATCACTTTACATATATCATTAGTTTTTTTAACCTAAAATATAATAAAAAATTTACATAATAAACATGATCAAATTAAAATATTTTATAACATAAGATCATAAGAAAATTAAAATAAATGAAAAAGAAAGAAAATACAAAAGTTGAAGCAAAATTTAAGTTCAAGTTTAAAATATATTATTTTAAAAGTTAAAACATAATTGATTGGATTGGTTCAGGTTGAAAAAAGTTAAATCCGATAACCGAACCAATTATAATTGAATTGGTTCATATTTGAAATGAAAAGAACTGATAACCAAACAGATTTGAACCAATTTAATTGGTTTGATTTGGATTGTCGGGTTCATCGAAAAAATTCTATCTAATGAACACCCCTACTATTAATTGCTGCATCAAAGAAGTAATCCTTATACCAGCTAGATGTTCAAAATGCCGTGCAGAAAATATTGCCTTAGTAGGATCCAACCCCATGTGATCGGTCATTCACAGCAATAGGAGAGTAACCTATAACTTGCATCATTACGTAATTCATATTCAAAAATTCTAATTATATAATAATTTTAGAGTTTAATGGTTTTGCATTGTCATTATAAAGTTTTACATTGTCATCCAAGTAGAATTCACCATTAATATGACTTTTAAAGTATTTATTGTAAAAATCAACAAACTTACAATAAATGATAGTTTATAATTAGATGACAGTGTAAAACTATTTTTTACTATCAGTGCATGACCATTAAACTCATAATTTTATACTATTATCTTACAGTAACAAAAAAAAAGAAAAACATAAGATAAAATTAATGGATGTGACAAAAATAAAAGATAATATTATATAAATTTATTATATAAAGAATATAATTTATTCGTATTATTATCATAAACATCCATACAGTGACACAACAATTGCAGCGTGGTTGATTTAGCAACTAGCAACGAGTATGCTACTTTGTAGGATGTCACATTTCTCTTTCATGCTAGGGTTCAGTGTCGGGTAAAAATGGATTGAGTGTGTGTTTGAGTTAGGGTTTATAATTTGATCTTGAATAAAATTAATTTTGTAAATTTTATAATGAAGTGATTTATGTTTAAATGTTTTTATTTTAAAAGAAATTTTTTATATATAAATAAAAGCAGCTCTATTTTAACTTCTAAGTAAAATTAGCTCTTCTATTTAAAAAAAATAAATTTAATATAAAATAATTTACTGGATTAATAAATCCTAAACATTACAGTCTTCCTAACCGCCTATTTAAGTTTATTCTCTACATGAGTTGCAATCTTCTAATAGCATATTACTGTTTTAGCAAATACTCTCTTAAAAAAACATTCTTTAAAGTAAACAATTTAAAAAAAATAAACTCAATCAAAACATGTACCGCGTACATCTTTAGTAAATCTTCAGTAAGGTGGAAACTAAGAACAGCAAATGGGAGTTAAGAAAAGGAAAGGAGAAATTAAAGAGGTGGGTGAATCGTGAACCCACAACCTACACGGGATTTGAAGTTGAATCCCAGAACAATTCCAATATCACCATGACATGTACCAATCAACGCCTGTGCCGTGATCCAACGCTCCACGATTCGCTCCTCATATCCCATTGACCCACTCAAAGCAGCCCATTCCCATTGTGGTTCCCGGTGTTAGATGTCTAAGAACATAGGGAAATAGGCCTCTTTTGAGGCACAGACATTAAGCATTAAGCAAAGAATATGGGATTAATAAAACAAAAGGCAAAGATTATAGGGAAATATATTATTCGATGAGATAAGGGAAGTTGAGAAAGGAAATTAAGGGAAGTTGATAGGGTAGGTGCTATTTTACACGTTACATAGAACCCCGGCCCGAAACAGAAAGGGAAAGTCACCATACACATCTCATACCCTCAGAAAATGAACAAAAACAGGAATTAGAAAAATATTAAGGCTAGACAACGAAATGAAACTGCTGATTAAGGAATTTGATTAAACCTTAATTTTTATATATTATTAGTGTAAAAAAATTTATGCTCTCAACTAATAAAAAATTATGGTTCACATGACTTTTAAGATAATTTATAGCAAATTTAAATTAAAAAATTTTGTAAAATTTATTTTAATTTCATAACACAAATATGGAATAAGATCTATTGACACCAAGTGTAAGTCTACACCAAATCTGAACCATCATTAATCCAAAGGTTTAGAAAATTCCAATCGAAAATTAAAAAAAAAATGTAAGTAAATTCTTATTTTACTCCTTCTGGAAATTAACTCTCGTGTTTTCCTTCTTGCTCTGCTCCGTATCAGCAAATTTTTCTTTATCCATGCCTTGGCTCCAAATTTTCCTCATTGCTTCGCTCCTTATCAGCAAAGATTTTGTATTGTAATTTTGGCATCATTGCTGCTGCAAGAAAGATGAAACCGTGATTTTTAAGCTTGTATTGTGGTTGATACGGGACTGTGATTTCTTTCACTTTAGTGAATATCTCCAGATATAATGAGATGTTAGAACATATTGTCCATATGCAATTGGGGTGGGGTTGCGCCATGTTGAGCTAGAGTTGATATGTACTTGGGGTAGTGTGTTGGGCATTTGCTGAATTACTGGATAAGCAGTGGTCCATTGCAATGTATGTAAATTTATATTTGATTAATGAAATTGTAATATTTCCAAATGCTTCTTTTGCCAAAAATAGTAAAATCGTACCTATCATTTAGTGAAAAGCCTAAAGGAGAAGACTTGAAAGCAATGGTAATTACTTTGTGAATTCTTTCTTAGTGGACTTGAAGTTTTGAGTGGAGGGACTTTGTCACGCTTTTACCATTCACTGCAAAACCAATTCTGAGTCATTTTTCTGTCCATTTGTGTTACTTTAAGCCTTTAAGATTGGTTAGCTTGTGAACGTATTCTATTGCGTCTGCTCACACCTAATCACGTTGATGAAAATTTTAATTTGTGCACCATGTGCAAGTTAAACACCGCTAAAGGTCTGCTTTGGGACCTCGGTTTATTTTTGATTAGAAAGATTGTTTCATATTTTTGTCATGGCTCCTGTTGTATAGGGCTGCTTCTGATTTTTTGGGGTTACTTAGGCGCTTCATTTTAAGCATATACTTGTAACTTGATTAGACTAAGGTATCCCTGGTACCTATCCTTTGTTGATTGCCTTAATATATAAATATACGTTTTGCTGATAAAAAAAAAAAACACCACTAAAGTTTCTTCTACTTTTGTGGCAGTAGGTATAGGTAGAATTGTGCTATGAAAGTTTAGCTCCATTCATTTCTGCACTATGCTGAGTGTATTAATGAATAATGATAATATATTTCATCATTAGTATTAAGTATAAGCTCTCTTTTCATATAGGTTTATATTACCATGAATATATAATGCCCCAAACTGTTAGTATATCTCAAGCTATCGTTAGGCGTCCAATTATGTTGGTTATGCCTCCTTGATATGTTAAATCCTAAACTATGAAAGCAATACATGTCCTTTACATCGTATATTCCTGAATACTGGTGCATTTATCTCCTTACACATAAACAACTTTTCCTTGCCTTCATGTGTTAAATCATTGAGCTAGAAATGGTCGATCTTTTGAATTTAAATAATCTGTGTCCAAACTATGTAGTACAATCTAGAGATCAATTCCACCTTATGAGATTCTTAGCTATTGAAAAACATCTGTACGTTGCTAACAAATTTGATTTAAGGCGATATAAAATTACCATACAACATCTTCATCTGTGAAATGATAGCAGCATTATAGCAATTGTTTGAAATCTTATTGATGAATTTGAGTACAAAAAGTAATTAATTTGTTAGGACTTGGAATTTTTAATTGGCTATATGCCTTTAATTTTTCACAGGGATGAACGGATATTTCTGAAAGCAATTGTAAACCTCATGATAATCATACTGCTAACACCCCCAAAAAGTTTCAAGAATTAGATTCACTGCTAATGTTGCTTTATTATGTAGCAAGTAGCTATATATAGACACAACTGTTTTGGGCCTTTCGAAGGATGAGGCTCAAAAGAAACCATACATTGCTTCCAGGGGTATGTAAACCGTGGCTGTTAACACCGTTTTCGAGCTCCACCGCATGCTGGCCCGGCCCGGCCCTGATCCATGGACAAGGTGTTGGACACTGTCAAGAAAATTAAGCCCAAGATTGCGACCATCGTTGAGGAGCAAGAAAAGAAGCGAATGACAATGGGCGAGTTTATTCTGGACCAGTTCACAGATTACTAGACTTTATTTGACTCGCTCAAGGGCTCGTCGTCTTCAATCAGGTTGGGTTTGCCGAACCTGACTCGACAAACCCAACCTGATCGAAGAGGACGAGCCTTACTTTTCTTGGGGTTCATTCCGATAGTCACAATCTGGTGACTTGGGCTTAATTTTCTTCAGAGTGAGCAACACCTTGTCCACGGATCTGGGCTAGCGTGCGTGCAGTGGATCTCGAAAACGGAGTTAACATCCACGGGTTTCCGGTCCTCTTCCTCCCACATCTTCGCCTTTCCGTTCGACATTGACGGACAATTCAACACCTGAATGGATTATTGGAATTGCAATTGTTGGGTTGGGATCATTTATAGAGGTAGGTCCAAAGGGGGAACGGAGAGAGAGAGAACTCAGAAGGAAGGGTGGAAAATACATGGTTTGTTCTTCCTTGAGTTTGTGCCATGTGCATTCTTACAATCTGATCTGACCGTTGAGTTGAGAGAGAACCTTCCGGATGAGGTAGTGTTCTTCCACGTTGTTCATCTCATACGTACTTCTATCTGCATGGACATTGAGGGCAAGATGACGTGGTGCACTGCATGTGGGCGGGAATACACTGTGGTACTAGTTAGTGAGGCTCTTAATTTTGTCATGTCATGGGATGAGCAGGGTAGAGATGAGAGTGATTGGTAAAGGGAGGGGATTCAACTACGTACGCCTTTGTTCTCACAACAACAAGAAGCTACCATTTTTTATTTTTATTTTTATCTTTAATACTTTAATGAAAATTTTCATTCATTATCCTCTGTTAATATTAAGTTATTTACTTTAATAAAATTTCTCCTTCAAGATTATATTATTATTTAAATTATTATATTATTGATTTTAATTTTTAAAAAAAATACTTAATCTTTGAAGAAAAATAAAAGTTTAAAATTAAAAAACTTAAGACTATAATGATTTAAAAATATTTTTTATAAAATAAAAACCATGCTTATATTTATTAATTGGTTTAATAACTAATTTCACTAAATATTATAATTTAATAAATTAATTTATTAATTTTCAATTATTTTTATTTTTAACTATTTATTAACTATTTTTATCAAATACAATCCATCCTGTGACCGAAATTTTAAATATGAGTATTTATGGATATTTAAGATAAATAGTGTGGGAAAATATTAATTAATTATAAAAGTCTGCAAAATTTCATGTGCTTGATTTCACTTTTGTAGACATGAAGTTAAGATAATGGCTACAATACATTTTTCTTCCTCTTCTTATTTTTTTAGTTTTAGTTTGGTTTTCTAGGATTAAAAAATTTTATTTTGGTTCTTTAAAATATATCTATTAAATTAAATTGGTCCTTTCATAAGTTTTTTTTTTTTATGTGTACAATAGTGACACTGGGGTTAGAACTTATAACTTCATGTATACTACCCAAACTCCCCTTCATTAGGCTAACCCTAGTGGGTTAGTCCTTTCATAAGTTTTTTACACTAATGATTGATGTTAATTTTTTGTTGATGTGGCATCTCTCATAGTTTGCCACATGCCACCAAGTTGATTAAGTTAGTGTGATAAATTAATGGAAGAACCAACTTGGTATAATGGAGACACTGTTAAGAGACCAAAGTAAATGTTTTAAACTTAAAAAACCAAACTGAAACAAAAAAAAATAAAAAGATGAGGGATGCAAAGTATATTTTAGCAGTTGAAAAAGATATATCTGTCTAAGCTAATTATGGCATAGTGAGATGAGAAAAATGTTTTTGTCTAGGTCCTTGCTGTTGCATAGAGAAAAACAAGACCATTCTTTAATAGAAAAAGATTAGTGGACATCAATCTCTACTTAACATCTAGAAAGAGAGGGGAAAAGAGAGAAAAGAATTGTAGGTATAATATGTGATATAACCTGTGTTTTGAAAACCGGACCAAACCAGTCGGTCAAACTAGAAAACCTATGAACTAGTTACTTGATCGGTTTTTATAAATCATAGAATTGGCTTGAAAAAAAATCAGTCAAAGAATCGAAAAATCGGTCAAATTAATCAAAATCCAACCAAAAACTGATTCAAAGCAGGTCAACAAAAAATGCTTAGTACAACATCATTTTTTATTATTATTTTTAAAAATGAAAATCAACCTAAAGTGTTTGTCATTTTTTAATTCTAAATATAAATTTGTTTTTATAAATAAATGTTGATATGTATTGTTAAAACATAAATTTAAGTATTATAACATATTTGATTTAAACTTTTGTAGGTTAATGTAAATATTAAGATCCTACAAAATTATTTTTATTTTTAGTTTTTAGTATTACAAAGTTATGATGTTATGTTTCTTTAATATTATTTTATGTATTATTTAATTAATATTATTATTTTATCAATATCAGTTCGATTATAGTACAAATCTAACTTTTATGATTCAGATAAAGAAAAAATGAATCGTAAATGAAGAAAATATAACATAAAAAAAAGATAGAAATAAAGAAAAATAATAAGTATTGCTGAAGTGTATGATATGTGAAGGCTTCCATATCCCCACTCTTCTTTAATTAAAATTTGAAAACTCTCATATTGTATGTCCCTTATTATGGATATTAGGAGCTTTCCTTTTTACATATCTTTTAAAATTCACACTTCTTTTCGTTTGGTGTCTTCAATTAATCAAATTAATTCACCCTTATTGCATGTCTTATAAGATATAAATAATTAAATAGTAATAATTTATTTACAGATTACACTAGTCTTTAATTATTTTAAAGTAAGTATTTTTTTTTTAAGTTTTAGAAACTAAAAAAAATCATTTTTCGAAACCGCTTGAACTGATTTTTGTCCAATTTTAATCGATCAATTATTTATTATTTATTTACTTCACCAATTTCTTATTATCAGAATGAATGATCTAACGAATTTCAGCTGGAACCAGCTTATATGATTCGAGGTAAATAATACCAACCAATACCTATTCGGTGTCATCATTCATACCATATCCCAACGACAAATAATAGTAAATTCAAATCGTTGTCAAAGATCTATTTCCTGGTCATTTCTCTTTTCACACATTTTAACCTTGACCATTGTTAATTTGCAAAAGGGCCTATTCTTCAACTTCATTTGGTCACATGAGGCCAGCATGGGCACATCTACGGATATGGACAAAGGACGATAACTGCTGTAACATTTAAATGCCATATACGAAAGAAGAAGAAGCAAAACACAAGCCAATTTAATGAGACAGGGAAAAACTAGACGGCAAGGCCATAATAATAGCTGGAATGATACAAGTCCTTTTCAAGTAGGGAATCCAAAGGTGGCATCCACAAGCCATTATTAATGATATTTTAGTAAGGCTGGCCAAAGCCAAAGCCTGTGCTGCCTGCCTCAAAAATGGAAAGGTGGAAGATGATGATCCATAGAGTTGTTGGTAATATTGTAGTTGTTGAATTTGTGTTGGGTTACACAGTGTGGTCTGTGCTCATATAAATACACAACCATTAAGCTAATGTTGCACAACAACTGTTCTCCATTATTAGTACTAATCTGACATCATTCAAAAATTACATGTTCTTAATTGATTGGAGGGAGAAAGATGCTTACTTGGTGGTACCCATAATCACGGGTGTAGGTACTGTAGCTGCAAATAGAGTTGAAAGGAATTTAATTACTAAGTAAATATTGAAGGATATATATACGTTAAATGTACGTGCCGGTGTTGCAAATTAGTAATAATGAACTAAAATCTTAATAGTGACCTTCTATCAACGGAGGATGCAGGATGTGGTTGGGAAAATTTTGGAAGGGAATGTTCACTAATGTAAGAGGGACTGACTTTTTATATAGGGGCTGGATGGAGACTTTTGTTATTTACTGTGCAGGGGCTAGGCTACTCATGTAGAAGGGCAGGGTAACCCTTGTACCCTATATTAAATAAAATTTATTGGACTGGTAAAAGAAAAAAAAAATAGATGGGAAAAGCAACGAGATTGAAGAAAAAGGACTGAACAACATTGTTCATCACATACATAATATTTCAATCTGCATGGACATTTAGGTTCCCTTTGGTAGCGTTCAAATAGGGGGCAAGAGGATGAAAGAGAAGGAAGAGTGTAATTTCTTCTTGTTTGGTAGAGTGGAAAGTCGAAGAAATTTTTGAAAAAAACTGTGGAACCCACGACTAAAACCTTCCCGCAAAACTGGGTAAATTAGCGAATAAATCGTACATTTCACTACTCTTTTCCAAAAAGATCTCTTTCGAAAATCGACTTTGTGCTAGTGGCAAATCGATTTGCACGAGTCAAAACAAACACAAAATCCGTTTTCTCATCAGCAAAATTTGTTTTCTCATAACCAAAATCGATTTTGGTACATGTAGGTATGTATTAGCTTTTCAAAACAGATTTTAATGCAATGAAAATCAATTTCCATGACCTCAAATTGATTTAACCAAAAAAATAAAAATTGAAAAAACGTGTTCAGACACATAAGGGTATAATGGTAATAATTTAATTTTTTTTTTTTCTCTTCTTTCAAACCAAACAACCACATACATTTATTTCCACTATATTTTTTCTCTATTTCTCTTCAACCAAACAACCTTAACTTTCACTCTATTTTTCATTTATTTTTCTTCTCTTCTCTTCCCTTTCTTTCTCTCTATTTCTTTCCTCTCTACCAAACACACCCTTAGGACAAAAACAAAATGGCGAGGTGCAGTGCATGTGGTATACTAAATAATGATCATCAAGGCCATTTCATGTGTAATAGTTAGTGTGGCTCGACCTTTTGCTGTCATGTTTTGGAGCCATTGTGGTTGGAATTCTACGTTGGAGAATTTATGTGAAGGAGTACCAATTATGTGCCAACCTCATTTTGGAGATCAGAGGGTAAATGCCTGCTTGTTTAGCCATGCATGGAAGGTGGGTCTAGGAGTGGTCCAATGTCATAGAAAGGGATGAAATGCAATGGGCAGTGAGAAGACTGATGGGGAATCTAGAAGGGAAAGATACGGGGTAGTAGGGTGTAAATGGCTCAAGTTAGGTCGGGTTTAAGGGTATTTAAGACCCAACCCAATTAAAAATAGTTGGATTGGGTTGGGTTAGGTTTGTATTTTTTTTTCTGAAGCGAGCTAACCTGACCTTTAATCGGGTTGGGTCAGGTCATCGAGTTGACCAATTAAAATATTAATATAATTTTTATATTTGAAAAAAATAAAAAATACTTAATTAGTTGAACTCATTCAACATGTTGAATTTAAAATACAAGTCTAATCACACAAATTCAACACTCAAGAAAAATACAACATATGTGAATATTATAATATTTTAATTTTTTATTAAAAAAATAATAGATCGGACTGAGTCAAGTTGAGAATGCATCAATCCGTAACCTAACCCAATCTTAATTGAGTCAACAAAAAATGAACCCAACCTAACTCGATGACCTGACCCGCTAAAATGTAGTTGGATCGGGTTGGTCGAGTTCACGAATTGATCACGACCTACCCCTACGGGGCAGAGTCACATTAGGTTAGCTGTAAATAGTGCTTCTTCGTATGATGCCTTATATGGGTTGGTAAAGACTATATATATATATATATATATTTACTAACATACACCTATTTGATTTTTAGTTAGAATACGTTGACAAATTATAATTAAAGATTATCTTAAATATACATCTATGGTGTAACTTACTAATATACTTCAATTAAAAAACAAATGAGTGTATATTAACAAATACTTGTGGAGTTTATTAACGTATATATACTTATTTTTTAGTTAGAGTACGTTATGTATATGTATGTAAAATCATCAAGAGTACTTAGGAAGCAGCACCTTGTAAATTAAATCATGTTATAATCATTGGTATCATTCTCTTTTGCTTTTTGATGTTGTTGATTATATAATAATAATTATTTTTTTTGGGTAGGATTCTAGTTTTTTGGTAGGAGTATAATCATTTAAACTTTAAAGTCACTATGCAAATACACAGAAACTTTCACATATTCATATAAAAAACATTTACTCGGCGTTTAAGTGCAATATGTAATGTTTCTACTTTCTAGAATGAATTTCAAAACGACATAATGGAAAAAAATAAACGCACTATCATTTGAATCACAAAATGATAAAAGAGTTTAATGATTACGTAACAAAAATTTTACACTGTTAGACCTAATTAGAAATTATTGTTGATATGATTTTTAAGATAGTTATTGTAAAAGTCAACAAATTTACTATATACAGTAATTTGTGATTGGATGACAATATAAAATTATTTTACATTGTGAATGCATAATTAATATTCTCATAATAAAATATATGTAAATATATTATTTGTTATATTAATATGTTAGACAAAGAAGTAAGTAATTTTGTCAAATGACAGCAGACATAAAATTTGACCAAAGGACACTAAAGTCAAATAATTTCGTCGGTGAGGTTGAATTTCAGGCAATTATGTTTGAAAATAACTACAAATAAAATTTGATTATTTTGCGCTTTAGTTATAGAGTTTAATGGTCATGTACTCTCAGTATAAAAAAGTTTACACTATCATCTAATTATAAATTACTATTAATATGTCTTTTAAAGTATTTATTATAAAAATCAACAAACTTACAATAAATGGTGGTTTGTGATTGAATGACAATATAAAACTACTTTACACTATCAATGTATGACCATTAAAATCTATAACTAAAGCGAAAAATAATCAAATTTTATTTATAGTTCTTTTCAAACATAATTGCCTGAATTCATCCTCACCAACCATTAAACTCTTAGTAATATTATCCAGTTATTCAAGGAATTATTGGTTTGAGAAAATATTTCCTGCTTTATTTTTTATTTTCACTTTATTTCTTATTTTTAAAAGTTTGTTCACAAAATAGTTAAAACAACTTTTTTTTTTCACTTTTTTCCATACAAACTTCAGAAAACAAAAAACAAAGTTAAAATAGAAATAAAAACAGAAAAATATTCTCAAAATAAAAGACCCTTAGTTTTTTTTCTTTTCAAATCTGTTCTATAAACTAGTCAACCCTATTTTTTTTTTCTCTCTTTTGCATGCATGCTTATTATATATACACATGACACTAGGGTGAAAATAAACCACATGACAACATTAGGCTAGGTTTTGACAGGCCTAAATTTGGTCTAGTTTCTATTATAAAGCCTAACGCCATTTTTAAAGGCTTGATTTGTCCTATTTCAAAGTTTGAATTGTCCTGAAAGCCTACTAATTACCTGGTTTGTTTTATAATAAGACGTATAGATAGGTTAATAGGCCTATAAACCTAATTAGGTTAATTGGCTTGACTTAGTGTGATTTTTCTAAATGGAAGTACTTTGATTAAAAGAGTATTATTAATAAGCATATGTTTTTATATTATATATAATATAATATTATCTTGTATATGTAAATAATAGGTCAGCACATCATATTTAGTAGACTTTTTTAAGGCCAAAGGTCCAACCTTTTTACTTAAACATGTAATTTTTTTAAAAGGCTAACCTTTTTGATAAATAAATCAGACTAAAGTCAAGTATTGTGCAAGTCAAGCCATAGGCCGCTTGACTTATTTCCTCCTAATACACACGCAATACAATATCGTTCAGTTAATTAAAGTGGACGGTTGTTTGACTTAATTAACACATTTTTTTTCATTTGTACTTTTTGATGTATAATGTGACTTTATTTAATTTAAAAGGAATAATTATTTATGTTAAGAAATCTGAATTCTTTTTATTTTGAAAATAAAGAGATATATCAAATTCAATAAATCGAATCAAACCAACTCACTATACCAGTTTGGTTTTGTTCAGATTTATGGGGTGGGGGGAGCTAAACCAATACATTTTGATTGATTCAAATTTCTTTTCCTTAAAATTAAATCAATTGACAAAGGGCTACTCCTAGTTAGTGGTAATTTTTTCAATGGCACCATTATGATAATTTTATATAGACTTGTGATATACTTTAATCTCAAAGTGAAACAGTCTCATTCTGTAAACTTCATTCCATTAGAAAGAAAAAGAAAAAATTGTTGTAGAAAAATATGAGTGATTATATACGGTCTACTTGGTTTAAAAGAAGGGGAGAAGGAAGCAAGAGTGGAGGGAATTTTATTTATTTATTTATGTGGATTACTGATAGTGGGGAATTTTAATGAAGAGGAGAAGAGAAAGATTTCAAGGAAAATGAAGAGAGAGAGAGAAGAGACTCCTTATTTACTTTACAAGGAAATTATTCCAACTTGATGTAACCATTAAGTTAATTGGTTGACCATTAGTAGTCATCATAAGTATGACAGCAAAGATTCATGACGAAAAGAGGGGGAAAAAAAATTCTTTTAGTCGGATCCCTCATAACTATGAAGACGAGAAATAAGTTAACAGACCTATTTTATTCCCACAAAATCTTAACACACAGCGCTTCAAACTTTATTCCCACGAATAAATGAATTATTCATTAGAGAATAGACTTAGAGCAAACTACAAACTTTATAAAAACATTGGCGCGAATAAGAAATACAAAGGAAATTAATACTCCAATTTTCTTGTAAAGACTTGGGGGAGAGAGCTATAAAATACACGGCCTTGCCTCAGGAAAACTACAATTATTCTCCTTTGTTATAGTAGGACACTAACAGACACACACCTATTCTCCTTTTGTTATAGTAGGACACACACACAAGTATTTGGATTTTATATATTGTCATGGAGGTGGACTTTATGTCCTATTCTCCTTTGTTATAGTAGGACATAGTGTTCCACTTCATTTGTAATTTGGATACTCTTTTTACTGACTTGGGCATGTCTCATGCTCAGTTTGGTTACAATAATATCTTCTTTTCCTATAAAAAAGAAAAAGAAAAAAGAGAGAGTCAAATCTACTAAATTATGTTAACTTCAATTCCTTAATTATTGGCCCCTATATTTCCAACTAAGAACCCTAAAACTTTCAATCACCCTATTTAGAATAATATTAGGTTCAAGAATTCATAACATCACATAATCATTAATTCCTATTTCTCATATATCAATAATTATGGTGAACTACCCCTATTTATACATGTGCCTGACTTCTCAACATATTCACGATGAGTTTTGGATGTAAAATTACAAGCTGAACAATAACATGACAATGACGTCTTTTGAATATAAAAATGTTAAGTAGTCCAATTAACAAAAATTCCTCTTTCCCTATGTGTTTAGCATGGTTACAATCAATTTCTTCATAAAAACACTAAAGTTTAGTCTCATTTTGCTTTATTCCTTGCTTGCAATATTTTGCCTCCTCCTTCGTTTACAAAGATATTCTATTAGAGATGAAAATATACATTTGAAATGATATGTTTTTTCACTAAGGTTGATATATCCTATGAATGAATATATGTATTTTCTATTACTTTCCACATAATTAAAGGTTATTTTATTGATAAAATTAGATGAGGGCGATTCTAAAAGATTTACCATATTTGGACTCACTAGTAGCATCTTCCATATTTTGTTTTAATTAGTCTAAAAGTTCATTTTTCTCTGTATTTAACTAGATAACTATAAATTATGAGTAAAAGAATATTTTTATCTATTTTTACTAATAATTGCAATATTTTGAAATTTTTTATCATGGTATTTCCTATTCATATATTATGTTTCTTTTTGTTTCCTCCCATTCTAGGAGTATGTAAAAAAACTGAACCAAACCGACCCAAAACCAAACTGAACTGAATTATAAAAACTAAAACGTTTTTGAGAAAAAACCAGAACCGCTTTATGAAAATGATTTGATTAATTGAACTAGTTTTTATAAAGTGATTCAGTTTGGTTTTTTTTTAAAAAAAAAATCATATATGAGTGTAAAAAAGATAATCAAACTGAACCAAACAAAAAACAAACTGTTTTGATAAAAAAAATTGAACCGGTCTATTTTATAAAAATAATTCGGTAACCAAACCGTTTATATAAAGTGATTTTAGATTTTTTTTTTTAAAATGGAACCGCACGTGCACAGCCCTAGCTCAATATTATATAATAATGAAAGAGAAAAGTCATACAATATATTTTTTTTTATGAGATACGAAAAGAAAATAAAGTGTGACTTACGAGAGATAAGATAGGTGACCAGATAAAGAGAGAGAAAATAAATAAATATAAATTATTATATAATTTTATTCACTTTCACCAAAATCTGTCATTAAACCAACCACTAATCTGACTTCATATCTAACAGAAGCCCTATAAACCAATAATACGTCACTTTACAACAAATTTGTCCCTGAATTATGTAAAACAAAAATAATTTGGATAATGTTTTCTTACTAGTTTACAAACCCTAAGCACAGTAGTACTATGATATAATTATATCAGCTATACAGATGTCAAGCTTATTTTTACGAGGTATTGAAAAACTAACATACAATTGGTTACAATATCTCTAGTGGCTACCGAGTCCATCCCATCATCTCCTTTGGAAATTGAAGGATTTAATTGCAAAGGCAAATATAACTGCAAAAAATATGCAGAAGCCAGCCACCATAATAGCAGTAACGCACAAGAAATCATGCCTGTACCCAAACACGTCTTTGAGTACCTGTCTTATAGTCATCAAGTTTCCATTAGAAAGCGTCACCAAATGATTATCGTCACCATACTGTGAAGTTAGAAGACCATACAGACTCCAGGCTACAGGGTTTGCCCAGTAATACCATCTCCACCAAATAGGGATTCTCTGAGAAATTGAAGAAGCAGAAAAAGTTAATGGATGACAGATTTTAATACACACACAAGTGGATGTATTTCTCAATCCACATATAATAACATGCCAATCAAAGTTTCGCATCTCGAGTTTCGCAAGTACAATACAATTATAAAAAACAAAAAGCACTACATATTTGAACATTCTCCGGAGTTATGGATCTTGTCTTATTGCAATGTGAAATTAAATGATTTCTTTTCCGGTGGAACTATTTGTTAGATTAGAACGAATCACTATAATTGTATCGCTAATTAACTAGTTAAAACTCTTAACTAATTAAATAACTCAAAGAATCACAGAAAACATCAAGTTAATAGTTATTTTTATGAGGAAAATCCTTAATTATCCTTAAAACTTTAAGAAATGCAAATAATATACTCTCTAATATACTATTATTAATTATTAATTAAAATTTATTAAAAATCAAAAAAATTTGTAAGTCTCCCTTTTTATTTAATAACTTTCATAATTTTATAGTTTTTAATAAATTTTAACTAATAATAAAAAATGTGAGTTGCTAACACTCTTCTGAAACTTTTTGATATATCAGTTTAGTTGAAAGATTTTACACCATTATAATCCGCGATGATAAAATTAATTTTGACATCAAAATAGTCCAGAAGTTATTGTTTGTTGGGAGCAAATAGATGAAAAGTCGATGACCAAAAATTATCATTTGAGTAACCATTTTGATATCATTAATCTGTAATTCGAATATTAAATTTGGTGTTTTGAGCATTTTTCAAGGACTAAATTCGGGATTTACTCTTATTTAATTAGTAAAATGGGTCTACTTTAATAAAAATTCTCCTTAATGCATTTCATACTCCAGCATTTTTTGTAACATGGATTCTTTGGAGCGGCCTACATAAACCAACACTCCGGAAAGAAGCAATAAAGTATCAGTGTCCATACCTTATGAGGAATCATAAAACCACTGAAAAGGTTCCACAACATATAAAATGGAGCAGCAATGATGGCAGCAACGTTATGATTTGGTGTGACAGCCGTCGTCATCATTCCATAGAAGGTAAAATATAACATCGTAAAATACATGAAGAATAAGTACCAAATGAACCTATCAGTAGTCCAGACAAAGGAACTCATGGAATAGAATATTGAAGAGTATATCATAGCCTGTGCGAACACATAAGGGAACTCAATCACAACCTGCATATTGTAGGATAACGGGTGAGTCAACTTACGGAAACCTGCTATTTCCATGTACTAATAATTCTAAATGAATGTTATATCTGAAAAGATACCTGAGCAAATGCAAACGATAAAGCCGAGTACATCCCTGCAGCTCTTTCTCTATAAGAAACAAATCTTTCCACCGAAACAACAGGCTGAACAGCTGTGCCATTTGTTATACCAATGAAGAGGATTGCCGAATACATGGATCCCATGGCATTGAATAGATCTTGCTGTGTCTCCCTGCAAAGATACTAACATGGTTGTTGCATAAAGTCTGATGGTTAAAAAACAGAAAATACAACAGATCCAGTGACAGTATAAATAAACTAAAATTAGCACATCGTTGCCGGACAAGAGTCTAGCCATTCCATGAACCTCCAGACATCTTGAACAGCATTTGGTCAACCTCTATTATGGTCTCTCTTTTTGTAATTTAGAATTTTTTTAATCCCAGTTACATTTAAACTTAAACAATGTAAACTAATCTCCACGGCATTTTAACTAAAACTAATTCAACAAGATGATAGATGACTTTGTCAATTGCTCATGTCCAGCTGGGCTTTCTCAATATATGTTTACACATTTATGGGGCACATCATAGATCTTACTTCTAGCTGAGAAACATTGCAGAGATGTACCTAATAATGACAAAAATGGAAAGTGTATGGCTTCCCAAATTTGAAGCATTTGAAACAAAAAGTTACTTGAAATTGAGATCCATAGAAGAAAAGAAAAATGAAGAGAAAAGGACCTTTTAGCACCAAATCTCCAGCATATCGTCCCAAGCATCAATGAGATGATGACAGTGTAAAAAAAGCGAACAGCAGTGTACTGAGGGTTACGCCAGTAAGAAAGATTTTGCTTCCACAGACAAGTTAGGAACTGCTCAAAAGATGACCGACAATACTTGGTTGGAAAATGCAATTCTTTTGAATTACTACTTGGCTTGCTCAACCTTTCAACCAACTCTTCGTTATATCTGAAGAAAAACATGGTATGTTCATATAAACCAAAAAATCGTGTACATAATTTCCCAACAAAAGATATACATACTGATATAAACTTGATCTTCGGTAGATTTCTGCAAAGTCCACTCCCAGCCGGTTTTCTTCAGCGGAAGAAGTAACCTCCAGCATCCACGTAGCAGGGTTATATCCAGACCTGATCTTTGGAACTCCTTCGATTGCCTACAGAGATATAAATATTACGAATAATTGAGGATTGCTTCATCACCATTCAACCATATACCACATGTTCAGTGAGAGCTGAGAGGGCATCAGCTGACCTCGAAATAACTGATTAGTTCACTAGATTTAGGACCAAGTGGACCAGCATAAATGAGCTCTCCTCCCCTTTTCATAAACAGAAGCTGTAAAAGAAGTTGGGATTTCGTCAGACTACTGAAGAGAAAGCAAGTGTTAAAAGAGAATTTCAAATAGAAAGAAAATACATGATGCTCTCTTAAAAACCACCAATCATTTTCAGAGTATAGACAGGATCAGGAAAACTGGAATATACAACAGCTACGGGCATATGTTACATGTACACAAACAAAAAGAAAGAAATTACGGTATAACAACTATATAATAATGTCAACAAAAAAGTAATTAGCTCCATGAGAGAGAATATGTTGCCTATTGACAAATACAACTCCAAATACCTATGTTTAAATGGAATGTTTGAAAAGTCCTCTCGTAAAGAGAATACCTCATCAAAAGATTCAAATATGTCTATGCTTGGCTGATGGATCGTGCACACAATTGTTCGCCCAGTATTTACTATATTCCTCACAGTTCTCATCACAATGGCTGCAGCCCGGGCATCCAATCCAGAAGTGGGCTCATCCATGAAGACTATAGAAGGGTTGGCAACCAGTTCCACTGCTATAGTCAACCTCTTTCGTTGTTCAGTTGACAGACCATCAATTCCAGGTAGACCAACTAGTGCTCCACTTAACGGAGTGAGCTCCACAAGCTCCATTATCTCCTCAACGAAGGCCTAGCAATCAAAAGTCTCCAGAAGTTATTTATTTATTTTTTATTAAAAGAATACCAAAAGGTGTTGCATGTCTATCCCTATTAATGTGCAAAAAGGCCATACTATGTTCTCACACCTTTTGTGTTTCGAAGTCAACATCTGAAGATAATCGAAGCCAAGCAGAGAACAGTAAGGATTCCCACACAGTCAAACAAGGGGAATGAACATCAGTCTGCTCACAGTAACCAGAAATTCTTGCAAAAGTGTCTTGTCTTTTGGGATAACCAGATATATATATACTGCCTTCTATGACACCACCAGTTTTTCTTCCAGCTAACACATCCATCAGCGTCGTTTTTCCAGCACCACTTATTCCCACCAATGCTGTCAACACACCAGGCCTAAAGGCTCCGGTGACATTAACAAGCAGTTGTAACCTGTCCTCCAATATCCCTTGCTGTTTCAATTCCTGAAGCAATAATTGAATAAAATAGCATTTAATATACCATAAATTAAATTTATAAAATAAAAGAATGATCTTTTTACATACCAAAGGGACATCCACATAGTAATTGATATTCCTGAAAGCCATGGAAAGTGGTTGAAATGGGAGAACCATTCCTCTTTGCTTAAAATGCTTTCCTGGGAAGATAATAGATATGACAATTGGATGAATGTCACGTCCCAGCTATTTAGTAACAGTCAAGTACCCCACACACACACATAATTCATTATTTACAAACCACTTGATGCCGAACGCTGCAAGTACTCTCTCAGCTCAATAACAACACTTTCACCTTTTCTTCTCTTTTCTCTTTCTTGCAGCTCATCCTTTGAAACTACAGCTTGTTGCCTTCCCACGGCTGAAGCAAATATTAGGGAAATAAGATATCATAAAAACACTCCTCTAAAATAAAGTTAATTTTGGTCTATGAAGCACCGGAAGGCACCGTAACATTAGACAAAGGGCTTATATACAGAATAACGTGTCTTACGATTAAGGTAAGCCAAGAAGATTGTAAACAGAATGTTGAACAAAATTGTGTATCCAACCATTGCCCCAAGACCAATCCAATACCAATAGCTTTCTGCATACAAACTCCGCTCTTTTAATACTGCCTTACCCAATGGATAGGTGGTCTGATTTCCAGCTTTCTGAGAAGAGATTAAATAGTGAGTACATTTTCAATGCAGTAAGGAAATTAACATTATCATTTGCATTTCTCAACTAGGAAAATGTCACAAACTTACAATGGTTCTGAAAGAAACACGTGATTATAATCACAAGAAGGATTATACCTTATCCCAAGAATGTCCAAGGAACTCGTTCACAGAAGCTGAATTTTGTGCATACATCAAAGGAGAAATCCAAAAACCCCATATCCACCAAATTGGTATACGGTCTGCCCAAAAATTAGATATAAAGTCAGAAAAATTAATTTACCAAACCGAATTTAGAAACATGCAAATATTGCAATTCCTGTTCGACCTCTTGAAATTATATATCCGCCAAGAGTCATTACAACCAACATGGCAAAGGATCCGAAGGTATTAGCTACTATCATATTCCGGCCCAAGGATCCTATCAAACGAAACAGACCTATAGACATCTGGTGCAGAAAGAAAAAAAGCAAGAACTGGCGAAAAAATCTGCAGATCCAGAAGAACACAAAATAGTCACTTAAGAGAAACTCTAAGGATAAATGAAATCACTAAATGAACATAAGAGTTACCTAGTAATTGCAGGATCATATCCACTTGCATAGTATGAGACTGCCACCCAGCATCCAGCCTCTATCAGGGAAGTTGGGATACTAAGGAACCAAGAAGGGAGTGTATATGCCCAGCTAGGATAGAAGTGCAAGTCTCTGTGCTTGTAAAGAACTGGAAGCTTTGCAACTAACATTGACACCTCGGTAAAACCATTGAAAAGAATAATAACCATAGAAAAGTACAGTGCTCCAAGATATATGCCGCCATCGTCAATTGTATTATGGTGCATCGTTGTTCGGAAGAAAACACTCATTGTAATTAAGGCAACCAAAAGCAGCTGAAAATAGTAAATAAGGGTCATGATCAGCTCCATAAACCTTACATAGTTACATCCATATCAGAACCAATAAAAAGTCAAACGTTACACAGTCACATAGAAAAAAAAAAAAAAGATTTAGATGACTAAAACAAATTTTAACAATAAATTAAAGAAAGAATTATCTAGTTTAAGAGACTGCAAGAATTATTGCTTTTGCTTGAGGTGATTTTTATCACGAGAATTACTTTAAAACATCTAAAAATCATTAACTCTTTTATGCTTTAACCGTATATTTATACTGGTAGGATTACCTGAACAAATTTAAAAACATAAATAAATGAATTCCGTTTCATAAGAAGCTTCTGCCACTGGAAATTAGTCTTGAGAAGTTCGAGCCTTTTCGCGCCATAGCTAAGAGTTGCCAAGGCGGCTGGATGATTATAGCGTCTATCGAAAGGTATATTTAGTTCCTCAGACAAAATCCTTCCCTCACGATAGAAGGAAAATGCTTCGGCGAACTTCCCAACAGGTACGTATCGGTAAGGGCGATCGAGAACGGACCAGTACTGCTCTTGGTCCTTCTTAGACGTAACCTGTTGACAAGAATTTGAAGCCTGAAGTGAACCGTCACTAAAATCAAATATAGTAGAAACATAAATTCCGATGTGGCTACTACTCACTTCTTGTAAGAAATCTGCTACATTTTTTCGCTCAGGACAACTGAATCCCATTTGTTTGAAAAAATCAACAGCAGCTTCACGGGACCCCTGATATACAATCTGACCCTCGCACAAAAGAATAACATCATCAAACAATTCATAGGTCTCTGGAGCTGGTTGCAGAAGAGATACAATTGTGGTGGCATCAAGTGCATGGGTTGAATGCTTAAGATATCTAATAATTTGATAAGTGGTTGAACTATCGAGACCAGTTGATATCTCATCCATGAACAGCACTCTTGCTGGACCAATTAATAATTCACCTGTAAATCACACATAAACTGATTAGCATATACCAAACACATCTAACGTGCTATTACACAAGACAAAGTAATACATGTCCTTAACCTGTTGTAAGCCGCTTCTTTTGCCCCCCTGAGATGCCCTTGAGCATTTCATCTCCCACCAATGTGTCACCACATATGTCCAAACCTAATATCTTTGTGAGAAAAATTTTAGTACTTCGGAGTTCGGAAGATACAAAATGAACTAAAAAATGAAATAACAATATAATTAAAACATGAGACACATAGATAGCAGTAGCTTATAAATCTTTATCGAGATCACTTGCTGAAAAAGTAAAACATGTTTGGCATTTGGCCTTGGTGGAATCTTTTCTTTCTTTTATTTGTGTGCTGTTACTTGTTTGTCTAAAAATGTCTTAAACAGGGGACTTGTCCAACACTCCCTTAAGTCCAACTATCTTAGACCAATTACAACTTGTCTTTAATCTTCAATCTCTGCACAACTTGTGCTTCCACTTCAAGTTTATATTATAGAAATCTCAGATCTTGCTTTCATTTATTTCTTCAATTTGTTCTCCTTTTCTTGAATTTATGAGGCTTATCTATTTATTTATTGAGCCTATCTTTTAGCCTTTGTCCTTTTTTTGTGAGGTCTTTCAAATATTTTTGTGAGTCTCTCTTTTTTTGGGACGGTCTTTTAAATTTTTTTGTGAGCTTTCATATTATATTAGAATTTGTGTGCGGATCCTTATTTAAAAGTGTAAGAGAAAGTGAATTAATAGGCTTAGTTTGAGTGATCTGTTTGTACAAAAATACTTTAAAATTTTGGATATATAACACGCTTTCTTATATATCCTTTAACTTATTACTAACTCACCATCTTGAAACTTGTTCTTCAACACTCCATATGTCCGGAACTTTACTGGGTTCTCTATATTATCCAAAGGCAACCAGTCATTGGTGTGGTATGTTTATTGTTGTATGGGGTTTTGCAACAATCCCTTTTAAACTAATTGGAACTAGCTGAAACGCGCTTTCAAAAAGAGGGGACAATTTTGTAATTTTACAAGACAAAATGCAACCCAGTTTTCCAAGAATTATTATTTAAACTCTTCAAAGTATGCTTACAACTCAACTTCGAAGAATGGGTTTTTTTAGCATATATTGGCTTTACGTAAAACTATGTTTGGAGATTGAGTATAATTATAGGGATTTTATGGTTATATATATATATATATATATATATATATATTGTTACAAAAAGTTTAAATTAGGAAAAAACACACATTTTTACAAGGCCAAGAAAGACTACTAACCTTAATGAGAATTTATAATGGAATTTGCTCATGTGAATAGAAGATTCGACTAGATGTATCAACTCCTGTTGGCTGGATTTATGGTTATATGATTTGTAGCTATTTAAATAAACTTTTAGAGTCTTGAAAATATTTTTTAAAACTGAGATATGTCGATACTAGATCGATGGCTTTTCTTGGGCTTGTTGGACAACAACTTAGATGATCCTTCATACTACATCAATGCGTTTCACTATGACTTATTTATTTTATAATTATTGTTTTATTTATCTTGATATATTGTTTATTCAATTATGTTTGGGAAAAATACCTTTTAATTTATTGTAATCATCTTTGAATTTTTCTAAAGTCATTGATTTTATGCAATTCAGTTGGTTATATTGTGAAGTAAAAATGAACATGTTTTTGAAAAATGTTAAATTTCGAAAGTATGTAATTGAGAATTCTATTCTTAAAAAATCTTTCATATAAATCGAAAATGATTTGAATAGGTACACTGGACAGAATTAATCCATGTTAGAATTCCGTAGCTGTTAATGGGAGTAACGGTATAAGTGCACTTAGTTATATATCTCGGGAGGTAAGAGCTATCGGTTAGATGCAACCATCCATGCATGGAGAGAAATATCATGGCTTGTCTGGTGGTTAGGATATATTATCTTATCTTTACGTAATCTGTTGTTTATTGTGCTAACAGGATATAATAACGTTGCTTCAATGCATTTTTTATTTTGAGGGAGAGCTGAATTAAGAAGCAACAGGATAAAATAGGATAAGCTCTCTCTCTCTCTCTCTCTCTCTCTCTCTCTCTCTCTCTCTCTCTCTCTCTCTCTCCTCTCTCTCTCTCTCTCTCTATATATATATATATATATATATATATATATATATATTATGTAATAGGTTGAATATTATAATAAATATTATATATATAATATATAATTATATACAGTACTTGTTATAGTATTCAAAACAGATATAATATTATTATGAAAAATATATATAAGATTTATATATAATATAAGATAAAATATATATAATATATAGTAATATTATATAAATCAATATATTACTATATATTATTTTTATTATATATATATATATATATGTATATTTTTTTTTATAACAATTTTGAGATGTAAATTTAAAGTATATTATTAATTAAAATATCAAAAATTAAATAATTAATATTTAAATATTTTTTAAAGAAAAATATTTAAAAAATAATTATAATTTTAAAAATATTATATATTTTTTTATAATTTTAAGAAAAGTAACTACATAAATAATAAATAATAGTATATACTTTAGTTAAAATTATATTTTTTGTAAAAATTAAATTAAAAGTTACTTTCATTGAAAATTATATGTAATTTTAATAAAATAATAATTTTGTCATTTGAACATGTTTTATATTTTCATCCTATGATTATTTGGTTTTTTATCTAGTGTGCATCAAATATTAAATAAGATCATAGCTTATCCTGCTCTTATCATATATTGTTCTTATCTTGCTATCATATCTGATTCTATACTGACCACCAAATGAACCCTCAATGAGATAGAACTACCCTAGGTGAAATATGATATGATGTGATATGGATATGATTGCCATTATTTGACAAAAGAAGGGGCTATCTATTCGATGGAGTTCTAATGTTTCGTTTGAATAAAGAGAAAAGTCGAAAAGAACGAAATAGGATGAAAGATATAAGAAAGAAGAGAAAATGAATAGAAAAAGAGTATATTTTTAGACTGTTTGGATTGAAAGAAGTAATAAAGAAAGAAAAGCTAAGTTTTCTCCTCACTTATTTGGTTGAATAAAAAAGTAGAGAAAAAGAAAATAAATTTTTTTTGTAAAGACATATTTATTTCTAATATATGTAGGTCTTGTGAAGTAAAAAAAAAAAAAGGTTAAAATTGTAATTTTGAGTAGGTACCACAATTTTTTATCTCTCATTTCTTTCCAACAAAGGTAAGATTTTTATTTTTTTTTTGAGTGGGTCCCACACAAATATTTTCTCCATTCTCTACTTTTCTCATTAACCAAACAACATGAAACTACTTTTTCTCTCTTCTTAATTTCTATTTAACCAAATAAAGGGTAAGGGAGATGCTACTCTTTGGAGAAGAGGGCTATCAACGAGATGAATAACCTAAGATTTTGATTCTCTCACATGTGATCTTTAACATTTTATATTTTCTACATTTGTCATTTGCCATATTTTATTTTGGGATTTGTTAACGTACACATACTTACTTTTTAAAATGAGGATTTTGACAAATTATAACTTTGATTTTCTTAAAATATATCTAAGATGTAGCTTACTACAATATTCCTTCTAAAAGATAAGTAGATGTATGTTTGCAAATGCTTGTAGAATTTATTAATATACACTCACTTATTTTTTAAAAATAATATTTTAACAAGTTATACTTTCGATTTTCTTAAAATAATTTACTAAAATACTTCTTTAAAAAATAAGTAGGTATATATTAGTAAATTCTTTTTATTTTTATTCTTACTTTTAAATCACAAGGTATTAAAATTTTATTTCTTTAGAAATAAGTGAATCGAAAATTATTTGATTTCTATGCACATATTTTATTGCAGCTATTTGAATAAATTATATTCATTTTTTTAGGTTGTTTGATACTTAGTAGTTGGTATGAAAAAATTAAAAGAAATAAAAACTCAAGCATTGTTGGATTTCCCATTCTAGTTCATGGTGGTTGTTATGCTTTTAATGCCCACATTATTTCGACCAAGTGTTGAAATAATGTTTTATTTTGACTAGATGGTGATAGAAGAAATGAAGATTCGGAAAACATCGAGATCAGAAAAGTTGTCAATGGTGGAGATTGAAGACAAAAGTGATCAACGGTGAAAATTGCCGAAAGTTATTAGGAGAAGTTTGTAGAAGTTACAAATAGTTAGGATTCTTTATCTATAAATACTAGTTTGCATCATGTAACAAATGTTGTTGAAAATTACAAACACCCTACATATTTCAAGTCCCCGACGTTAACAAATCGACGGGTTACTGCAATTTTTTCAATCACCATTTCAATTTTAGTCTTTCAATTCCAACAATTTACAATTGTTCTGCAATCTCTCTCTCTCTCCCTACCTTTTCTTCTCCAAACTTAACTATTTTACTTCTTAATCTCAATTCTTCTTGAAACTCTACTTTTTCATTTCTTAACCATCATTTCTTCTCTAAACTTTTAACTTTATCACTTTTAAATCCCAATTCTTCTCGAAACTTAAGCTCTTTTAATTTTCTGCACTTTAAGTTTCTTGCACTTTATGGTCTTTTCAATTTATTTGATTCTTTACTTTCACCTTTTTCTCTCAATTCTTTTTTCTTTTGTTTACAATTTGTTTTCATGATCAATCTCTGAGATTGATAAAAAAATTAACCATAGACCCACAGTTAAAAGGCCTACAAAGGAGGATAAAGGCCTCCAAAAAAAGTAAACATCCCCATCCTCAAATCTATCTAGACTGTAGAATTATATTTGTTAACAAAAAACACACAACATTTTACCGTGGAACATATGCTCTCACAAATCTGTGTGTCTCACTCTCACTCATTGTCTATTTTTCCCATCTAGATTCTCAAATAGTCGAGTAGCAAGCTACTAGAAATTTCAGATCATCTCGCCAGTGTTACTTCTTTAGTGGACCTGCCTTGTTTTGTGGACCTTCGGTGTTTTTTTTTCGTTATACATTTTGCTAGAGAGAGTCTTGAGTATATTTTAAGTTGTACGTGTACTAAATATTTTGTGAATATTATATCCTGTGAATAGTACTAGATTTAATGAGTATTTTAGTTAACTTGTCATGACTCAGTTTGAGTCGTGACAGTAATACGATCCAAACGCTAGCTTAAGAATTTTGATCTAATCCAACCTTATGTTAATCCACGGTTCAATTTTGGCGCGTAATCCAAGCTTATAATCCACCGTTCTTTCTCTAATTCTTCTTATGCGGGGCTTTCTCACTTCATGCACACACTCGCGTATTGTATCCAACAGAAAACAATTATTTTGCACAACGAATTCCATTAATAAAAAAAAAAAATTCAAAAAAAAATCCCAAGCCAAAAATATTCAGGACCTCCGGTCATAATCACAAGAAAATTCGTTGTGCATTCGAGAGTAACAGTACTTAGAGAATACCTTCATGATGTACTCCACCACAAGATTTGTTTCCTGTCCCCCGAGAGCTAATGACTACAAAAAGAAACTAGATTAGATTAATTTGTATCCATGAATGAAGTTTATCAATTTTAGGAAAAAAAAAAAAAAAATGAACTAGCGAAATGCTTTCCCTTAAAAGGGAAGCAAAAGAAAATGAAAAGGCACCTTCATGAATAGATCAAGATCTTCATCTGGTTTTATTCCAGCATTCTTTTCTCTTCTGGCGAGTTCCAGCAACATATCTAGTAGGAGGCCAAAATTTAGTACTTAGGATATAAAACTGCAAAATTGAATATATGTTAACACGATCACATAAAGCATACCAAATTTAAATCCAACGCCTTGACAGCGACCAGCAAACTGGAGAGTTTCCCTCACGGTCATCTCTGCCACATGCCAATCTTGTTGGCTGACATAAGCAGCAGTTCTCTGAGGAACAAACTCTTTCAGACTATGTCCATTGTATGTAATGTTCCCTGACATCTTCGAAGGGCATAAATACATATATGAGATGGGGGAAAGAAACCAAGATTTAAATCCAAAATGGAGCATAGCAAGTATTGGCCATTAGGTAAATTATGCTACTTATATATTATTAAGTATGCATCAAATAGAGAAGGCATTTATCCGCTTTTTTATCCAGTTGAGTATAATGAAAATAAAATTTCGTTAATAATAAACTTCATCAGAACTCAAATATAAACAAAATTAACTAATTTTTTGCTAAGTAAAAAAGTTAATTAATATTATTTAATTATACTAATCAAGTTTAAAAAATAATTTTTTTTTCTAAACTGCCCTTGATTGAAACTTAATATGAAGCATAAAAGAGAGTCGTTGAAGATAAAATCTCAATTAATTGAAGGGTATATTTGGGATGGTATTATTAAATAAGGTATAAATAGTTGAAATTTGTTTACATTTGAGTCCACTAAACCCTTTTTTTTATTATTGTTTATAATTGAGTCTGTAACTACAAAAGTATTTATCTGCATAATGTAAGATGATAATGAGAAAGTCCACTTTGAAGATACAATTTTCAATGTCATTGTCTACTTTTTCATTAAAAAATAATAATAATAAGTCAACAAAACCATTATTGGCTTTGCCTTTGAAGTCGATTTTCCCATTACCAACTTACACCATAAAAATAAGGTTAAATTAATCTATATGTCCTTATATTTTATAAAGTTTTCAATTAAGTCTTTATAATTTAAAACACTTTAAAAAAGTTCCTATAATTTAAAAAGTTTGTAATTAATTAAATATCTATACATAAACGTCATTATAACTTGCTGTCAAAAAAAAAAGTCATTAGAATTCTGTTAATTTATATTTAATTTAATTACACTTTTGGTCCTTGAGGTATCACAATTATGCGATTTTAGTCCCCGACCTTTTTCTCATTTACAATCAAGTCCTTCAAATTTAGACAATAATGTGACACGTTGGGGTGGTATGTAAATATAGGAAAAAAATAATAAAGTATTGAAGGTGAGGATTGAAACCCCACCTTCGAAGTCCACTAGCAATACTAAAATTACTAAACTAATGACTTTATTTAATATATAAATAAAAATTATATTATATATAACTTAAATAAGAGACAAAAATTGCACATATATTTAACATTATATGAACTAATAGTATTAAAATTAATATTAATAAATATAAATTAATAATATATACTAAGGACCAAAATTATACATATATTTACTACTAGTAAATAAATAATATAATATTACAAAACAAAACAGACAATAACTTATATTTCGAAATACTATATATCTTAATTATAACTTAATCATTCTATTTTAAATAATTTTCTTTTTTATAAAATATTTTTATTTTTATTTTTTATTTTTTCTCTACATATTTTAGGGATTGAAATAAGATATTATTAAAGATGAAATAAATTTTTATATATATTTTGCTAAAAAAGATATATTTATATTATATATTTCCAATTAACCTTTTTTTAATATATTTATATTATAGTTTATTAATATATATTAATTTATATATAATGGTAAACTCTAAGGGTGGAGATTCAAACTTCTTTCATGCTGACAAGTATATATTATTAATTTATATTTATTAATATTAGTTTATATGATGTTAATATTATTTAATTTAGTAGTGGTAAATATGTGTATAATTCTAGGCTTCTGTTTAAGTTAGATATAATATAAATTTCATTTGTATACTAAACAAAGTCATTAGCCTCATGATTTTAGTGTTATTAATTATAAACTTTTTAAATAATAAGAATATTTTTAAAGTATTTTTAACTGTAGAGACTTAATTAAAAATTCTATAAAATTATAGGAACTTTTGGATTAATTTAAGCTAAAAATAAACACATTTATAGTTATTATATTAATTTACAGAATTTTATTTTCATTATACGGCAACTGGGTAAACAAGGCAGCTTCCATTAGGACCAATGCGATTTACTAAATCCTGCTATTCTGTATACGCAAACTCTATTAGAGATAGATAACTCCAGACAGAGTGCAGAAAAGACTCCACAATAGAGTCTTCAATTATTAGGACTTCGGAACGTTGTTCTTATTAATGCCAAGCAACCTATTAATTCATTCTTACTACGGGTACTCGGCATTAAGCTTAAACAGCTTGTCTGGCGAGAATTTCCAATACTATTGGCACAGTAGTTGGGCGTCGAGACATAAAAGAAACCCCACTTTGTTAATGTAATTGGAAAACTTAGTACCTGCAACCCAGGACCTAGCCTACCAGCAAGAGCTAATAGTAATGTTGTTTTTCCAGAGCTTGGCGGACCCAATAGCAACGTTAGCCTGCAAGAATAACAAAACCACAATCTATCAAATATATTCAAAAAAATTAAAATTAGGTCTTGGAAAAAAAAATATTATTAAAATAGTATTTAGCTAGTATTTTAACCTATATATTATATAGAATAAATATTTATTTTATATAACTTAAATTTATAATAATTAAATACTTCTAAATATATAAATTATATTATAATTAAAATTCATAATAAATAAATATTTTTAAACATATAAATTATATTAAAAATTTAAAATAAAGAATTATTATAATAGAATATTAATTTTTAATTATTAATAATTTAAAAAAAATATATTGAAAATCAATTTAGAGATAAAGATATTAAAAATGATAGATTAAAAAAGATAAGAAGTTAACAAATGCTTAAAAACACTCTTGTAGGAGAATGATAATGATAGCTACGCTCTTGTTAAAAATAATAACTAAAATACTCTCATTCAATATAGTTATTTTAATTTTTATATATAGTGGATATGTGACAACGATGTTTTATAGTCTTGTTTTGAGGCGTTAGTTCCTTTCCCTCCAAAAAAAAAATTGACAACGATATTCATCAATTTTGAATAAAATATAAAATATAAGTATTAAAGCAACGCTTTTGTAATAAATTTATTCGTTGTACCAAAAACGAGAAATCGATTCGTAAAATTTAGAATTTTATCTAGAATAAATAATATATGCAAGGATTTTGTAAATGTGTTTGAGTTTATTTTTTTATTAAATTTTTTACACAATCTATCAATTAGAAATTATAATAAATGTAACTTTTAAAATAATTATGATAAATGTCAATACTATACTTAACAAGTGTAATTAGATGATAATATAAAATTTCTTTATACTATTAGGCTAAATTACATTTTTATCCCTTATTTTTCCCAATTTATAATTTTGGTTCCTCTATTTTTTTTTTTTGAGACATCAAGTCTTCTTACTTTTAAAAATATGCAATTTTGGTCTCGTGCATTAAATCTCTTGTGTTGACCGTTACTAATTTAACGTTAACTCTGATATATTAATACTTACATAACATGTCAGAATTAGAATTAGCATTCATACGTCAGAGTCAACATTAAAAACTACTAATAGTCAACGAAAAAAATTGACGAGAAGGCCAAAATTACGAATTTTTGAACATAGAAGGATTAAATGTTTCTAAAAAAAATAAGAGAACCACGGTTACAGATTTTTAAAAACAAGAGAACTTAATGTCTCTAAAAAAAATAAAAAAACTAAAATTACAGATTAAGAAAAATAGGAGGATCAAAAATGTAATTTAGCCTATAAACTATTTATTCAATATTTTTTATAGTATCATCTAGTTATACAATCTATCATGTATAATATTAATTTTTACAATAATTCTTTAAAAATTAATTCAAACTTAATTTTTGATTTATACTAAAAGGGTAAAAACATTTATAATGAAGTAAATATCTATTAAAACTCTTTTGTCTATGTAAATTTTTATTTTATTTTATTTATTTTGGTAAAACCATGTAAATTTTCTTTGAATGAGAGTAGCTGTAGTTCAACCTTTTTCTGCTTTTGACATGTCAAAGTGCAGTTAAGGCTATGTTGAACTTATCCCTCAACAAAAAGTTTAAAAAAAAAGGCTACGTTGAACCTACTGTAGTGACTTAAACCCTGTATTTACGTAATAAAGTAAAATTACTTTTAAACACCGACCTTGAAGGTCTAATAATCCCACTGATGTCTGCTAGAATTGTTAATTTGCTTCTCTTCCTTCTGTATAAGCGCAATTGTCTTAAAAGAGCCTAATCACAAAACGGAAACATATGATATTAGAACCACGTCCAAACAAGAAAAAAATAAACACATGATCCAGATCAAAGAAAGGAAAAAGAAAGCACCTCAGTCATATTGCAAATGAAATTGGGAATCGTAGGCAGAGCTCTGCTTCCGACATGTACATAAGTCTCCACGGTCAAGTTCTTAAATCGAACTTCGATCTTCGGAAACTCCAAGCCTACTCTGCGCACACCAGCATCGAGTAAAACACATTCAATAAAATTAGCCACCTACATTCCTCTTTAAAGCTAAAGCAAAAGTGAAAAATCGAGACGAAGCTGCAATGTATCAGAATCGAGCAACGAAAACAACTAATGGCGAGCGAAGCACAAACGCCGGAATTTCCAAATACTCATATTGCTTTTGAATCGCAAGTCCTGTTACTCAGTTACTCTACATTTTGCTAACAAGAGAGAGGAGAGAGAGAAATTACGCGTCGAATCTTCTTCTCATGCGGTGGAAGAACCTCTCAGGGTCATTGTCGACGCAGTCAACAAGCCTTTCAAGAAGAAGGCGCTGCTCCTGCGCCTGGAGGTCTCTGACGTCGATCTCTTTCGTGTCACCAATGAGGTTCTTGAAGATTCCCCTGCGCGCTCTCCTATACGTCGGGAGCCTCTCCAGCGCCGCCCACCGCAGCGCCTCCTCGTCTTCCCCTTCCTCCCTGAACGACGCCGATCTGGAGAACGCGTTCTCCGCCGAGTTCCACATCGCGCCCTCCGCCACCCAAAATTTCAAAAACGAATATCACAGTCCAAATGTTGTGAGTGAGATTGAGGATCGATGAAGGTGCACCGCTTCTGCTACTTGTTTTTAGCGTTGGTTGAGTAGTTGAGACTTGAGACTCTGCATTAATGGCCGCACCTTCTCTTTCTTCCCTCTCACAGACTGAGTTGGTGCCTTCGTTAAAGTGCAGCATAGCGTCTGCGTGCTGTTTGAGGACCCTCATTTAATAGCCGCGGGAGAGCCAAGCGCGAGGGCGATGCACAGTTCCCGCACGCGCTCCTAACCATACTCGCTCTATTTAGTGGACACATGTGACTTTGTTGTGTATGTGTTAGTGCTAACAAATAACAACCTAACACAGTGACGTGATGCCCGGTGTGCTAATGCAGCCAGTACAGTGCGGAAATTGCTGACCTGCTCGGTTTACTTTTTGGGAAACGGTCATATAGCTGTATGTCGATTTACTATCTTACCCTCGCCGAGGTAGCGATCGAACGGTGGATATGGTCATATGCGATTCTCGTTTTGTAAAAAGAATAGATACTTGAAGATGAAGCGCTACTGGTTTGACGTGCCGCTACTCTCTACTCGCTAGCTTGTGGTTTACAATTTATAGATATTGATAATATTGTTTTTTAATTAAAATTAAAATTTTACTTTGATGAAATATATTGATATTTAATAAAAAATTTTATTATGTAAATTATTGAGATAAAATCTTAATTCTAATTGAAGAATAATACCAATAATATTTGTAGTATTGTATCTGACTTTTGTCCCTTTATTTACGGACCTCTTGCCTCCATACATGAATCATCCACGCCGAAGCATTTGGGTTTTGCTCAAATTATTTTTACCTCTTGTTTATTGAAATTTGTTTGATTTTCCTATTTTGAGAATGAGAACGAACAGATAAGGAAGGACACTCAAATATTGTAAAACTTGAATTTCATCTAATAAAAAATTAAAGAATGTGTTTTAGGTGTTAATCTTTAACAAGAATTAGAGAATCTGCAAGAAAAAGCTTTACATTAAAATTAAAATTAAAATTAAAATTCATAATAGATTAATAAAATGAAACTTCAATACTAGAGAGAGAACACAAAAAACACGGACAAAATTGCATCTAAATTTTCTTCAAAAGTTTACTTCTCGAATCATTTAAAGAGAAAAAAAAATATTGGTTTGATTTTTTTTACACTAATTAATTGACATCTACCTATTATTATTTATTATTTCTTATATTATATAAACAATACTGTGACCTATCTTAAGTAACAATACTAAACTTATTTGTTTTCCCCCACCTAAATCATTTTTTGTTTAGCTTTTAATTTACTTTAATTAAGTATTCTAATCAATATGTCATAATAAATTAAAGATGTAGCTCAGATTCAATACTACAACCATCTCTTTATGATTAATTTCAAATTTAAATTTATTAATTCAATCTATGTGCAATCAATGTTGGTTGTTCACAACTTCAGTCTTGCACTAAATCAATTATGTAAATTCAAAATTCATTTATTATAAGAAAATTCATGACATAGCATAGAAATTCATAATTCACATGTAATCAATGTTTGTAATCAATGTTTATATTTGTCGTATTAATGTAGTTAACAAATATATAACTTAATATAATAAAAATACCACAAATATATCCAAAACTTCATTCATAATTTCTAAAATTAAATATAATGTAATCGATTTTTTAATACCAAACTTTCTCTATATTTACAGGTAAATCAATCAATTAATAAATTGTGAAAAAAATTATTTGTATTTAATTATTTAGTCGTGATTTTTAATTTGAACTATCATTCAATTAAGATAATTTAAATTTAAATAGATTATATCATGAAGATATCATTTGTAATAAATATTGTGATGAAAATTAAAAATAACATGACATATGATGTGTTGAAAGTTGTCGAAACTAATAAATTTTAATCTTTACTTTTTAGAAAATGATTTGACTATAATGATGAGTAAAATCGAATCCGCCGAAAATAGTAAAACTTACTTCTATGAAATTAGTTCAAATAATAAAGAAAATGGGAGTTTTGAGTAAGAATTGAAATTAGATAAAATAACAATTAAAATAATGAACAAAATAATGAAATTGACAGAATTCAATAATGAGAAGACTCTAATCTTATATACACTCTTAGCATTGATTATAGATTCAAATATATGTCATTTTTATTTTTTTTATAAACTGGTTCTAGTCGTTAACAAATTTCAACAACTAATCGCTTCTTACTTTCTCAATAACTAATAGAAGTTTGTTGATTATTTCTCTTATCAATAGACAACTGTAAATAAGTTCATAAGATTTAATCTATCAATAGTCCCACAATCACACACGTGCTCAAATTATTTAAACTAAATTATATACCCATACAACATAGACGAAATGCCACATTAAGTCCTTTTTTTTTACCACTAACTATAGAATGAATAGACAATTACATATCTACCATCCTGATTAACTTTATACTAGTATTTTAGCATGTACAATATACAAAATAAATGTTTATTTTATATAATTAAAATTTATAATAAATAAATACTTTTAAATATATAAATAATATTATAATTAAAATACATAATAAATGAATTTTTTTTAACATATAAATTATATTTTAAATTTGTGATAAATAATTTATGTTGTGATACAAGGTTATTTTTAACTATTAACAATTTCTTTTAAAAGAATATTTAATTCAATTTAGAAAAAGAAAGATAAAAATGATAGATCAATTAAAAGAGATAAGACATTAAGAAAAATTCCTAAACGTTTTCATTGAAGAAAAACTCTCAAAAATGTTCTCGTTGAAGAATAGATTCTAAAAATGTTCTTATTCAAGATAACTATTTTAATCTTTATATAAAGATGATTTTCTTGTTAATTGGACAATGGACCTTTTTTGCATAACCAACAAGATAATAATTTATAAAAGACATGAAGGATATATAGAGTGTGTTTGGCCCAACTTATTTTTAGCTTATTTTCTTTTTAAAAGGAGAATCCGAGCCAAATACATTTCATGAAAAGCTATTAAAAAAATAAGCTATTTATTTTCATAAAACAATATTCAAAAAAAGTAGCTTATAAATAAGTTGGTAAGGGAGAGCTTTTTTTTAGCTTATATAGAGCTTATTTTCACGGTCTCCTCTTTAAATCCAAATGCAACTAAAAATACATCTTTTTAATTTTTCACTTTTGAGTGCTTCACCGGCTTTCCCATTAAATAATATACATATATTAGTTTATTTTAAATTATATTTTTTTATTGTAAGGTTTTAATTTTGTTTTAAATTATTTTTTAGAAATTTAAAAAACATTATTTATCTTTTTCCTTTTTAAATATTCTTTACATATAATTTTTATTCTTTAAATTTAACTTAAACGCCATTTTAAAAAAATAATTTATAGTTAAGTTTTTGAATTCTTAATTGCAACACTATATTTATTCAATACTTCTTGAATTATATATTCAATACTTTTCAATATATATTGACATTATTGAATTTTGTTTAAATAAATTATTTTTATCTTCTAAAAATATTATTTAACAATAATATAAATTTTTTAAAATATTTTAAATTTTTTAACTAATACTTAAATTTATTTAATTAATATTATTTATAATAAAATATTTGTAAATTATCTTTAAAATTATTTTTTTACATTTTTTAAATTAAAAATTTTAGATATATTTATTTTATGAAATAAAAAATGTTATTAAAATGAGTAAATAATATAGTTAAATAAAACTTTTATATTTAAAAATATTTATAATGTTTATTGTTTAAATTTAATTTAAATTTCAGATTTTTTTTTAATTTTTAATTTGTAGTTAAGTTTTTTTTTAATTACAAAAATATATTTATTAATTAATTTTTGAATTATTTGTTAATACTATTTAATATATATTGACATTATTAAGTTCTGTTTAAATAAATTATTTTTTATGTTCTGAAAATATTATTGAACAATAATACAATTTTTTAAATAATAATTTTGTAATTAGTATTATATATAATAAAATTTTAAAAAAATTTACCAAACAACTTTTAGCATAAAAAGAGTTTTAAAATTAAAAAATAAAAAATATCAACCAACTTCTACTTTATATTTAAAGTTCTTATTTTGAGTTTTAACTTTAAAGTAGTTTTTAAGCCAAAAAATAACTGAGCCAAACATAACCTTATCAATAAATAAAAATAAAAGAAAAAATATTTAGATCTCACAATCATTGAACAATCAAACCTTGATTATCCTTGAAATAGAAGAAGAGAGAAAAACTAAATATAAAAGAGTTCTTGAAAAAAGGCTCAATATACAATAAAATATAAAGACTCTTAATGGAGGTTCAAAATACAATAAAATAGAAAACTTAAATCGTTATAACTAGTTTCTAAATATTTCCACAAGCAGGGTGGATTCACATTTACTTTGGGGTGTGATAGGACTTCTTATTTTTCTCCCTCATTCAATTCAGGTCTCCATCTTTTTCAAGAGTTGAGATGTCTCCTTTTTAGATAAAAAAAATAAGTAATAGAACAATAATATAAATCAAGAAAATGAAATTATGCGAACTTCTAAAAAAGAAAATGCCTAAATACGTTTTAAATATACACAAAATAAATAGAAAATTATGATGTAAATTAAGATGAATCATGTATTATGTTAAAACAATAAAATTCAGTTAAGCTGACAAAATCATACCACAAATTCAGACATAAATCTAATTTCCAATCGTCATACAATCAATATTTTTTGTTTATAATTTCAAAATTATAATTCAATGTTTGAATGATCAACATTTGCGATCCGCGAGATCAACTAAATTTTGACAAAATAGTAAAATAAATTTAGTATAAGAATCACAATAGGTAATAAATCTAAAGATCATCCACAAAATTTATTTATAATGGATAGAGCAATTACTTACTTAATGGATAAGGATATGAGTATGAGTAATTACATACAAATTTAATGGGAATGTGTGTGTGTGTGTGTATAAAGAGAGAGAGAGAGAGAGAAGAGAAGGAATTGCTTGATGGTACGAATTATTTGAATAAAGTTGTGTATGAAAGAGAAGTGGGTGTTTTTCGTTTCATTTCAAAATTATTCACTTTTTCATTATATTAAATAAATAATAAAACACTTCCTCGCCTCATTTTTACTATTTCATGCGTAAAACATTTGTACCATATTGCAATGCTCACACACACACACATAACATCAGATGTCAAACTTTTGCACTTACATCATTTAATAACTTCTTAGCCAAATGCAAACGCAAGTTGGTGAGACCTCCACAAGTGGGACACAGGAGGTGGCATGGTCATCAAAACTTGGCTTGTGGTAGGAAGTTGTTGGTGACAAGAGTTGAGGCTGGGCTTACAACACCACAGATTTGTATTAAAATCTCCATCGTGGTGTGACGTCGCTCAATCAGGAGTCTCAAGCACCTTCATCAAGTTGTGGTGCGTTTGACAAGAAGGTCACTAAAGTTGAGAAGAAAGGTGCAATTATCGAGGAGAAGGCCAACATAGCTCAAGAGACGGTTGCGGTAGCCAAGGCGGCCTGTGCTCCCTTGAAGCATTATGTTCTCTTTATCATGAAGCATATGACAACTCCAGAGCATCATTTAGGCTCCTATAGTGAGAGTTAGTTGCTTTCACATTCACATTACGATGCTAATCTAAACAGTCATTCCTTAGATGAGGATGAGGCCTAGCCAAGTGTTGACATTTTTGTTATTTTTTATTTCATTTTCCTTGTACTTTGACACTAATATGTATAGGCAAGATGAGGATCATTGATTGGATGAATATGAGTGTATTATTATGTCGATTATTTTTTATTCATTTCCATATTATTATTCCCATTATGTCTTTGTTATGACTCTATATTTTTAATTTATATGTTCCAGTTTTGCAATATAACAACAACAAATTTATATATATATATATATATATATATAGAGAGAGAGAGAGAGAGAGAGAGATCTTCTATACTAATTCCATGTAGTTAAGTTAGCATCGATCTAGTTATTAAGTTAAGGTCAACTTAGAATTGGCCTTTTTTTTTTAAATAGTAATAACTTTTATTTTAGCATTAACCACAATGCCAACATATGATTGATGCTAAACTTAAATGTAGTGTCATTTTTTATATGGTCAACTTTTAATCTACATTAATGGTAGATTTTCTTGTATTGGTTTATGTTGGATTTCATGTTGGACCGGTCCAATTTCTACCACATAAGTCTTACGAGTAGAGATGGTAATGGGGCACGACAGGTACAAATAGTAGTTTTCCCACACTCACTCATACATACACGAGTGCCCGTTAAGGGTGTAAATCGTGATCGACTTGCGAACCCGACCAACTCAACCCTACCTAACTACATTTTAAGAGGTTGTGTTGGTTTCATTTTCATTGACCCAATTAAGATTAGGTTAGGTCACAGGTTGATGCACTCCTAACCCGATGAACCTGACCCATCATTTTATTAATAAAAAAATAAAATATTATAATATTCACATGTATTTTATTTTTCTTAGGTGTTGAATTTGTGTGGCTAGACTTATATTTTAAATTGAACATGCATTGGATGAGTTGAACAAATTAAGTATTTCATTTTTTTGATTTTTTAATATCCAAAATTATATTAATATTTCAATCATTCAACCTAATTACCTAACCCGACACAACTCGATTAAGGTCGGGTCAGGTCACTTTTGAAAAGAAAAAAAGCAAAACTAACCTAACCCACCTCAATTTTGTTTTGTTTTGTTTTTTTTTTAAATTTCATTAAAAATAGAATAAGACTTTGAGTGAAAGCACCAGAGGTGCCTACCCAACGCACGTACAAAGAATGCCCACCCATACAACCTACAATTATTGATCATATGCAAGTGACCCACCCCGACTTTATTTAATTGGGTTAAGTTTTAAATAAGGCTAATCCCAACTCAACCTGTGCCAGTTACAACCCTAGTACCATTTAAGTATCCGTGGAAATTTATTACAATATAAAATTTTAAACCAAAAGTAAAAAATAAAATAAAACTAAAACTAAATATTTTTAAAACATATATTTATACTAAAAATATATATAAATATTCTTTAAATTCTTAATAACTTAAACGCCATTTAAAAAAAAAATTATAGTTAAGTTTTTGAATTCTTAATTGCAACACTATATTTATTCAATACTTCTTGAATTATATATTCAATACTTTTCAATATATATTGACATTATTGAATTTTGTTTAAATAAATTGTTTTTATCTTCTAAAAATGTTATTTAACAATAATATAAATTTTTTAAAATATTTTAAATTTTGTAACTAATACTTAAATTTATTTAATTAATATTATATATAATAAAATATTCGTAAATTATCTTTTAAATTATTTTTTTACATTTTTTAAATTAAAAATTTTAGATATATTTATTTTATGAAATAAAAAATTAATTAAAAAAATTTATTTTATATATAATTACAAATATTTAAATAATTTCAAAAAGTACAGATACTCGTGACTACATGTACCCTACTATCCATCCTCATCTTGTTAATAAACAAGTATTCATTGAACTATTTATTTTATACTGATAATAAATTTTACCCACGAATACGAATTTTTTTTGTCATTCCGGCCTGCTTACAAGACAGGGAAGGCCAGATTAATAGACTTAAAGTTTGTTTAGACTTTTGTTCGCACCGTAGGTTTGAGTAGTTTGACAAAGGGGGCAAATGAGTTCCACACTTCCACTTATTAAGCTTGTGTTAGGTAGCAAAATATATATAAGAAATTGTGTCATACAGGGACAGGGTTCTTATGTATCATAAAAATCATAACATGCAATTGGTTTAGCTATATCTCTCGTGTCTACATCGATATTATTGGTTATATTTATTTAAATATTATTATTTTAAACAGTATGATTTTATTTAAGCAATCGATTAATTTTAAAACTTTAGCAAATTGAATCATTAGAATCCCTTTAGTTTTTCTCGTTTAGTCTCAATTTCAACAATTAACCTATGTGAAATCTTAGAAATGATTAAAATCCCGGCTCCAGTATGAATGCTCAAACTACACGACTAAATAATCAGTTCTTTAAACTTTTAACCAGTTAATTTATGTTTGTTGTCACCTACGCAATTGTATAATATTCTTTTCCCACAATTGTATAACCTAACCGATATGTCCAGTTCACTCGTGAATTCCTTCACAATATTCGCGGTTGTGGAGCTAAGCAGAAACGCTTGCCACTCAGTCCAATAGCATTATGAAGCGTAAGCAATCCACAATCCACCATTGCCACCAATATACAGGTGATAAGTATTCTCTTATTTTGTTAGGAAAAAGGAAAGGTTAAATGTATGATTTAGTCCCTGTACATGTTATAAATTCTCAATTTAGTCCCTATATATTAAAACTTATTAAATTGGTCTCTATACATGTCGTAAATTCTCAATTTGGTCCCTACCATCTTGACACCATTTACACATTCTTAATTTAGTTCCTATATATGTAACACATTCTTAATTTGATCTCTATACGTGCAATGCATTCTTAATTTGGTCCTTACAGTATAGGGACCAAATTAAGAATAAGGTGCACGTATAAGGACCAAATTAAGAATGCGTTACATATATATGGACCAAATTAATAATTTGTAAATGGCAAGGACCAAATTGAGAATCTGCGGCACGTATAGGGACTAAATTGGGAATCCATAACACATATAGGGACCAAATTATATGTTTAACCAAAAGGAAAATACAAAAAGAACGGAATCCATGGGAAAGATACATTGGATTTTAATTAGGAGTGGACACATGTTAGGATTGACCTGCAAACCAAACTAAAGAGAAAATTTTGGGTTGATTTGGATCATCAGTTTATTTTAGATTTTAAAATTACAAACCCAATGACATCAATTTGGATGTTGAATTTGATCATATGAAACTCAAACCAACCCGAACTATATTATTTTAGAAAAATTTTAATTTTTTACATTGTGTATTTCCATAATTTTATGTTATATAATTCTATAATTTTTATGTTGTGCAATTCTATAATTCTGACTTATGATATTATTCACTAGTTTTCTTTCATTTTATTACAATTTATTATTTTCCCCCTATTTTCATTTTTTAATTATTTTATTAGGCTACTTAATGACTTGACCAGAACCAACCTGAACCGATTATTGATCAATTTAGATCTAAATATCCCATAAATATGAACCAGCCCAACCCGTGCCCACACCTAATTCTAATTCAATATACAATTAATTATTCTTTTTTTTATAGACCACAAGTATCATTCATGGAGGCAATCTTATTCGAGCTAGGTAAAATTACTACAGGCGACAAAAATCTCCTTCCAAAAATAACTTATTAATTAATTGAAAGTTTAAAACTTAGTTAAAAGTTAAATTTTAATAAAAACTTGTAAGCTGAAAGGGTAAAGCTATTAAATTAACTTATTACACTAATGGTTTTGTTTGAATTAAGAATGAAATAACGAGAAAAGAAATATGAAGGAAAGAAATAGAAGAGATATAAATAAATAAAAAATTAGAATGAAAAAGATGTATTATTTTAATGAATAGAAATAAAAAGAAAAGGCGAGAAAAAATTTCTCTTTGCTTATTTGGATAAGTGAAAAAGAGAGTGAAAGAAATAAATAAATTATATGAAAAATATTATTTAATTTTTAGCAACATCTTATGACCACTTTCCTTCCCAACTCATGGATAAAGTAGGAGGAAATAGAATATGGTGGGATTCACGAATTTTTGCAACTTTTCCTTCCCAATTCTCCTCTAAAGAAACAAAGGAAATACTCAATATCTCTCTTAAATCTTTCTTTTCCAAATCTTTCCTCTCAAATTACTTGAAACAAACAAAGGATAAAAGTGTGATAAAGTTAGTTGTTAAAGAAACTAATAAATAGAATATGATATAAAAGACATATTTATATATTTTTTTATTTGATAGAAAAAAATATTTTTAGGTAACTATATCTCTAGTTTTTTTAATTAATTGTGAATTCTTATATATATATTTGCAAAATTCTTATAATTTTGTTTAAAGATCAAATATTTAGTTAAAAAATTAAAATAAATAGTGCAAATAGTGTAATAACTAAAAAATAATATAATATTTAAAATTAATTTTATTAAAGTATTATGGATAAAAATAAAATAATAATAATAAACTATAAGTTATAAACTCAAATTTTACTTTAAGTAAATTTTAAAAAATTAATAAAATAAACTTATTTACTAAATATGTTTGTTTTAATCAAATAAATTTAAAAGTTACTTAAATAAACTATAATGTGAAATCTATTCGTTTTATTGAGTTTTCATGAATACCTTGATGCTATCCGACAGAAGAAAGTGTAGGTCTTTGTCGTACGTCCAAAAGTTTGGTCGATTTGATTTAATCTTCTTGTATTTTACCTCAGGTATGGTCACCCACTTGAAAATAGCGTCTTTCTAAGTGGAAAAAAACATATCCATGGTAAGTTATGATAAATATTAAATGCAGAGATGGCTCTCGTTCCTTGAGTTGGGCATCTGTTGTGGACTATACAGAGATGTATTAGGTCAGCTAGTTGTGGATTTTGGATAAATTAAAGAATGCGAGAAAGAAGTAGTTGTCACAAAGACCGCACTGTACCCTTGGAAAGGGATGGTTTAACCCTCTTCACTTTTTCCCATTGAGAAATGATACTTGCACGTTAAATTATACAACAAATTTTATAACTAAAAGAAAAAACAAAAAAATTTGAAATGTAATAAATAAATAAAGTGATGGAGAGCAATAAATATATAAAATGATGTTGTATAAATTGTTATAAGAATTAATGTATATGTATCACATCTCTTTTCTAATTAAGAGTTAGGGTTCTAATAATACGAACGTGATCTTTAGTTCTTAACCTCATCATTAATTTTTCTTCGTGTTAAATATTACCTTCATTTCATATTATTTGTTTCTTAATGTAATATATATTTTTAAAAAATATTAATTATATAACTTATTTATGATAAAATGACGTTCTCGAACCAAAATATCATTATTAAAAAAAATGTAATTTTAAATCTATATAAGTGTGAGATATTAATAAGTAAGTATATTATTAAAAAAATTATTTTTTTTAACTTTTTAAGAATTTAATAGACATGTATTGTCAATATAAAAAATATTATACTTTTAACCAATTAAAAATTATCCTTAGTAGATAATTATTTTAAAAATCAATAAAGTTATCATATATAACAATTTATACTTAGATGACAATATAAAAACTTTTACACTATCAATATATATTATTTATTTATTTTTCAAAATGACAAATATTTTGACACAAACTAAAATATGAAAAGTGACATACAATATGAGATAGAGAGAGTAAATATATATTTATAAATAATGTCAACGAGGATTAACTAATCAAGGAAATTAAAATAAAATTAACGGATCAAGTTTTTAATTTTTATATGTAATAAATAATAGTAATTACTTTGTATTAACACTAGCATAACAACCCGTGTCATGCACGGATGTTAAATTGAAAATTCATAATTTTTATATTTTTATAATTATTTAATATATTTTTTAATTATTTTTAATTTATAAAAATATCTGTTGGTAAATATGTATATAATATATATATATATATATATATATATATATATATATATATATATATATATATATATATATATATATATGCATATTTACTAACAAATATTTTTATCAGATAATTTAAATGAAAATAATTAATCCTCTATTTTAAATTAAAAATTATATTAGATAATTTAATCATGTAATTTAAAATCATCTAATTACCTTTGTTTAAAATAATTTTTATTAACTTAATTAAAATATATTCAAATCATAATTCCCTTAATTTATTCATATCACAATATATATTTGTCATAATGACCGTGATCAATAAAATTATGTATTTTAACATATAAAAAGACTATATTTTTAGCAATAATTAAAATTATATTTTATAAAAATAAATTATATATAAAAATTACATATAATTATCTCAATTATATATATTTAATAATTACATTAATTAATTTAATTACATTAATAAAATTTTCTAACAAATTTAATAATACATTAAATAAAAAACTAAATCATATATAATATGTGTCATGTGTCTCTCATCTTATAACACATGTCAAGAATTTTCACATTAAAGTAGATCAAATTAACTTTAATTTTTCTTAATTTATAATTCAAATAAAGGAGGCTTCTAATTTATATCCAAATGTTTAAGTTTCATCAATCAATATTAAATATAACTAAATATTTAAAAATCAACTAATTTAATTATAATTACGATCAATTCTTTTAATTATATATATTTATTAATTACATTAGTTACTTTAAGTATACATTTCAAATAAGATATTTTTCTTGATTTGTTACATTTTTTATAAAGAGTTTAATGGTCATGCACAGATAGCGTAAAATAGCTTTACACTGTTATCCAATCACAAATCACCATTTATTGTAAGTTTGTTGACTTTTATAATAAATACTTTAAAAGTCATATTAATGGTGATTTCTGATTGGATGACAGTGTAAAACTTTTTACACTGACAGTGTATGACCATTAAACTCTTTTTTAAAATTTATATATGTCATAATTATGTTAATTTATTCAAATTAGAATATATATATATATATATATATATATATATATTGATTGTAATTACCTCAATTATTATAATTATTCAAATGGACAAGGATGTTAATTTCGTGTGAGTTTGAAGTAAAAATCAATTTATTTTCATTTAAAATGTCATTTATAACAAAAATTCAATAGAAAAACTCGCTTCATTTCTATTTTAATAAATGAACACTGTATATTTATGTCAAACAAATCATTAATCTTAATTTAATTGTCCATTTTAAACTTTGGTCCATCAAAATGTTATTAAATTATTTTCAATTGACGTGTGTAATAAATAAAAAAAATAGACAAACAAACAAATAAACAAATAAATAAATAAATAGCGATATAATAAATGAATAATTTAAATGAAAAATTGTATTTATGTTAAATTAATGATCCTTTTTAAATTAATTGTCCTTTTGAAATTTAAAATTATATTAATTTTAATTAATTCAATTTTGTAATTAAAAATAACCTAATTATTTTTGTTTAAAATAATTTTTGTTACCCTAATTAAAATATATATTGATCATAATTACCTTTATTAATTCATGTCACAGTATATATAAATTGTAATTACCATGATTAACAAAATTATGTATTTTAACATAAAAAATAGTTTATTTTAGAAATATTTAATAATTATATTTCTTAAAAAATAAATTATATAACAATTAAATATAATTATCTTAATTATATATATATATATATATATATATTTAATAATAACATTAATTACTTTAATTATATCAATAAAAATGCTAGCAAATTTAATAATACGTTAAATAAAAAACTAAAATATATATAATATGTGTCATGTCACTCTCATCTTAGTATATATGTCATGAATTTCCAGATTAAATCAATTAAATTGACATTATTTTTTTCTTAATTTATTATTCAAATAAAGGAGATTTCTACTTTATATTTAAATGTTTAAGTTTCTTCAATCAATATTAAATTTAATTAAATATTTATACATTAACTAATTTAATTCTAATTATAATCATGGGCAATTACCATAATTATACATATTTATTAATTACATTACTTACTTCAATTGTACATTATAAATAGTATTTCTACTTTAAATTAAAATAATCTTACTATCTTTTTTTAAAAAATATATATGTCATAATTATGTTCATTTATTTAAATTAGAATATAAATCGATTGTAATTCCCTTAATTATTATAATTATTCAAATGGGCAAGGACGCTAATTTTGTGTGGATTTGAAGCAAAGTTCAAATTATTTCCATTTAAAATGCTATCTACAATAAAAAGTCAACAGAAAATTTTGTCTCATTTCTATTTAAACAAATGGACATTGCATATTTAGATCAAATTAATTGTTGATTTTAAATTAATTGTCCATTTTAAACTTTGGTCCAACAAAATGTTATTAAATTGTTTCGAATTGACACATGTAATAAATAAACAAATAGTTCAACAATAAATGGATAATTTAATATAAAAATAATTTAAATAAAATTTTCATATTTAGGTCATGATAAATGGTACTTTTAAATTAATTGTCTTTTTAATATTTTAAAATTATATTAATCAATTTAAATCATTTAACCACCATTATTTAAAATAATATTTATTACCTAAATAAAAATATATACTGATCATAATTACCTTCATTATTTAATATCATAATATATATCATTCGTAATTACCATAATTAATAGAATTATGTATTTTAACATATAAAAATAGTATTTTTTAACAATATTTAATAATTATATTTCATAAAAAATAAATTACATATAACAATTACATGTAATTATCTTAATTATATATATTTAGTAATTATATTAATTACTTTAATTATATCAATAAAAAAATTTCAACAGATTTAATAAGACATTAAATAAAAAACCAATTTATATAGAATATATGTCATGTGTCTCTTATTTTATTATACGTATCATGATTTTTCACGTTAAATCAAATCAAAATTAGTTTTTTTCTTAATTTATTATTCAAATAAGGAATATTTTTACTTTTGTATTCAAATGTTTAATTTTCTTTGATCAATATTAAATATAATTAAATATTAATAAATTAGCTGATTTCTAATTACGAACAATTACCTTAATTATATATATCTACTAATTCCATTAATTACCTTAATTATATATTTTAACATAATATATTTACCTTAATTTAAAATAATCTTATTTTCCCTTTTTGAAAAAGTATATATGTCACAATTATCTTAATTAATTGAAATTGATATATATATATATATATAGGTCAAAATTATCTTAATTATTATAATTATATAAATTGACAAGGACATTAATTTTGGTGAATTTGAAGGAATAATTAATTTATTTCTATTTAAAATGCTATTATAAAAAAAAAGTCAACAAATTTTTTTGTTCTATTTCCATTTAAATAAATGAATATAGCATATTTAGGTAAAATTAATCGTTGATTTTAAATTAATCATCCATTTTAAATTTTTATCCATTAAAATACTATTAAATTATTTCAAATAAAGAAATAAATAGTGTGCTAATAAATGAATAATTTAATATGAATGTATTTTAAATGGACATTCCAATTGTATAAATTATATATAACAATTACATGTAATTATTTTAATTTATATATATATATATATATAATAATTACATTAGCACTAAATCAAATGACCGTCAATTGATGATGCAAAATTTAATTTATTGAATAAAATCACATGACAATGACAACATTTGCTTTAAAGCTCAGTTTAGAATATCCTCTTCATCTATACTCTTATTTCTCTTTTGAATTTTTTTTAATTTGTATGTGTGAAAGGAATAAAAGTCTTAGCAAATCAAAATTAAAACAATAAAGAAAAAAATGATAAAAACTCAAAGAAAGAGAAAGCTGATAGCAAGTGGGGACCTTGAGCACCATTTTTGCCTCCATCCTTAATGGCATTATCCTAACCATCTATTCTAAACTATACACTAAGTAAAAACAAAATAAGCAAACAAATGAAAGGGGAATAATAAAACATAAAAGTAAAAAAAAAAATAGAAGCTTCTCAGTTGGAGAAAATGCAAAAATAAAAAAGAAAAAGAGAAAAAATACCTAACATATATGCATCTTAATTTGACAATATATTTTCTCACCTTAATAAAGACATGAAGAAAACAAACACAACAGAAGGAATCAATGCAATGTGGTTGACTATTCAGAACATGTAACAAAAAACAAAATACTATCACTGGAGAAATGACAGAAGAGTTTGGATATCTTTCGAATATGCGTTCCTTACTCATTTCTTATTTCTTTGGTTTCCTTTTATTTTCTAACTTTATTTGAATTTCAAAATAGAAACATCAGGGTACTAATAATTTTGTGATTGTGTACAAGAGTGATTGTGAAGTTGCACTAAATTAGAATATTCAATAAAAAATAATTCCCTAATTTTATGTGTCATAATTGTTCATAATTTATTTTTGGTGCAAAATAATTGTGTGTCATAATTGTCCATAAATTGATTTGTGTGCAAAAAAATGTGAGACTGACACAGTAGCCAAAAAAAGAGAAAAATATTATGGTGTTGCCAAGTAGGATAAGATTCAATGTGAAATCGCTCCAAAGATTAACACGTGGAACTTTCCTATTTAAAAACATTATACTTTGTATAGATTAAAGATATATTATAGATATAAAATATTTGTAACGTAATTGTATCTTTTATTAATATGTAATTTTAAGTGTAGTCAAATATCAAGTTTATTCTGAATTGTTTCCTAAAAAATAGAGTAATTAATTTATTTTGAAATTGCTCACACATGGATATTTCCTTTTGTAGATTATTATAAAATAATTGTAGAGGTGTCATTTTATTTTGAAATTTAATGGCAATTAAACTATTACACATATCATGATTTTAATAAATAGGTTAATGAAATTAAATGGCAATTAAATTAATTGTTTGATAAATTTTGTGTTTATCACCCAATTAGATTTTAGATATTTGCTAATTTTTAAACTCATTTTTATTTAAAAACTGCCTATTTTAAAACTACTAATTTCTTCCTAATATTTTAATACTCATTTTGATTTTAAAATTGTCATTTAAAAATCACCCATTTCTTTATCAAATTTTAAAACTCATCTTGATTTTAATCACATTTAAATTTTACAACTACACTCACAAAAATAATGTTAATTTATATTGATTTTAAAAAATGGGTAGTTACCATTTTTATAGTATATAATAATAATTATTCCTTAAAATATTGCTATATATTAATGTTGATGTATATAATATTTGTATAATGTTGATTTTATATAATGGGCAACACGTGCTCAAGATTTATATAATATTTATTGCTATAATGTTGATTTATATTGATTTTAAAAAATAGACAATTACAATTTATATTAATTTTCATCTTGATTTTGTAATGTTTCCTTAAAAAAATTGATTTATATTTGTAGTAATGTTGTGCAGTTACCATTTTTATTATATAAATATTTATTCTAATTCTTTAATATTTCGTATCTTAATTGTTTATAAATTGTGTCATAATTACCAATAAATTAATTTTTATGCAAATAAACATGAGGTTGACACATAAACAAAAAATTAGAGAAATGCTCGGGTGTTGCCAAATAGGATGAGATTTCATGTAGAATTGTTCCAAATGTTAATATATTGAACTTTCTTTTTTTAGATTATTTTCAATTGTATATATAATAGATAATAGATAATAGATTATAATACTCTTCTTCTTCTTTTTTGTCTAGGGCTATTGGTATATGAACAACACATTAAGTATTTCTTTAATCTTGGAAAGACCATATAGATAGTAAAGCTTTTCCTCTGAAGTTATATATAAATATTACAATCATTTTTTATTAACATCATAAAATGTAATCTGAATACAAGTCTTTAATGAATGCATACTAATTAAAATGTCCCTAAAAATATTATATAAACATGGTAACAATACATTTTTACTGTTCAATGACAAGGTAGGACATATTATGATGAAAATGATGTTAATATGTACGCTTTACACCATATTTATCACATAGTATGACCTGTACAATATTATCATGCATACCTGATACCGCTCTCCAAAACTTGCAGAAATGCTAATGTAAATAATAAAATCGTTATTTATGATTCACGTGGATGTGCTTCACCTTTAACCGAACCCTCCACACGTGATTATTGTATTTGTGCTTGTAAAATTACGATCCCCATTTCCCTTCCATGAAGAAAAAGCTTCTGGTTATGAAAAGCTAGCAGTTGTCAACAAGAGTGAAGTTAATTAGATAAATTTCTCAATAAATATTTATAGGAAAATAAAATTAAATAAATTATATAAGAAAGAAAAAGAATCAAACTTTCCATGAGTTAAAATCACTCTATAAATTTCAATTTTTTTAGAAGTTGTTTCACTTAGCCTATTCATTAATTAAGATTCATAAATTAATTTAAATTTATAAAAAATTAATTTATTTTACCTCCTTCATTCATTTTATTCTCTTCTTGTATAATTGTTTGTTGAAAATTTTATTCAAACTGACTCGAACGTAATGAATGTAAACTGTTTCTTATAATTGGATGGGGAACTATTCATTATATGTCATATGTTCGGTCGTTTACAGTTCACACTTAACATCAAAATCGGATCTTCGTCTTTTTCATTCTCGTAACAGTCGTAGCCCCACTTTGGCGTTTTTCAAGATCAGCCTTTCGTAGTGGTGTTCACAGTTGGGTTTGGATTGAATTTGGCACAGTTTAATATTCGAACCGATCAAAATAAATTAGATTGAGTTGGATTGAATTTGTATAATTTTTTTATTATACTCGAATCGAACCAACTCGATCAATAACAGGTTAGTTTGGGTTGAGTTTATGGGTACCTATTATTATTTAGTAATATATTAAATACACTTTTATAAAAAAAGAAAGAATTACAAAAACTAAATTATATTTTTTAAAAATAAAAAAACATAATAAACGTTAGATTGTTCACTACAGGTGAATGATGGGCTATATTATGTAAGCCAAGCTCCAATAGTCACATCCGCTGTTTTTATTGGATTGACTTGGTCGATATATATATATATATATCTATATTTGTATGTTACAATTAACAAGAGTCAATTCAATATTGAAACACTTATTATTCATAATTTTTTTAAACTAAAAATATATACAAATAATAAATTTAAAAATTATTCATGTCAATAGGTTGAGTTCATGGGTTTAAAAATTAAAACCAATTACCCAACATATACATAAATAGGTTTGAATGGTTGGGTTGGATGCTACCCGAACATCCAAAAAATTCAAATCGAAGTATTTGGGTCGGCTTGGATTCATGGATACCCATACCCGTGAACACCCCTAGTCTTGCACCTGTAGATAAAATTTGCTTTCACTCTCATTACATCTCTCTTTTGATATATATTAAATTTATTTTGAATTTTATACCCAAAATTATACATTTTTTAAACACACAATACATATAATTAGTTTTGGAATTTATACAAAATGTATTAATATTTTAAAAAATATATGTAGATTGAATTATTTTCTATGCAATTACAGAAAAATGAACATCTACACCCAACAATCAATATGTAATTATTTTAAGAGTTTAACTTATATGTGTTGTTAGTATAAAAAAATTTACATTGTCAACCAATCAAAAATATGGTTGGTATTATTTTTATGATAATTATTGTAAAAATCACAAACTTTTAAAATATGATAGTTTGTGATTAAATGATAGTATAAAAATTCTTTAAGTGCATAAACTATTTACTCTTATTTATGGGAAGTATTACTTATAAGTTAAATTAAGCTGTAATATACAATTCCTAAAAACAAAAAGAAGAAGAAGATGTAATATACAGAAAATACTACTAAGTGAGTAAAGTTATCAAATCAGGTCAATGTGGATTAAATAAAGCTGTCTTAGACATAATTTCTTAAAAAGGAAGACAATATTATAAAGTCACGAGGCTCTCCCATTTAATAAATTAGTTTTTTTGAGTTAGATTTTTTTCGTATCTTAAGTCGTAACAATTTTTTTAATTACAATAAAGTCAATTACAGAAAATTACTCATAATTTATAATATTACAGAAAATTACTCATAATTTATAATTTACTAAGTCTGTGTTTGTTATGTTGTAGACATACTCCTTTTTATATTTTCTATCAAATAGATGGAAAAACACAAAAGTTACTATTTGTAGCTAGTGCTTTGACATGGATTAAATGTTGTTAGACATAAAAAAAATGCAGTAACACAATTCCTTGAACTTATTAAACAACGAAAAATAATATAAATTTAACCCTTTATATACATATAAAAAAATTCTTCGTCAATATACGTGATTTAATAAATTTAACGAGTCAATTTGTTAAATTTTAAATTTTAAAAGAATTTCACTTAATTGAGCTATCTATTATTTAAAAGTGTAGCCACTTATGTTTCTTATTGTAACACCCCAAATTATATAAATATATTAATAACAATATTATATAGCTTTTCCTATGTTTGAAAAATTTTGAAGTGATTTTTTTTTTTACATCTCGAATAATAAATACGTACAAATTTAAAATACAATATTACAATTTCCTAAATCTAGCCATGCTAAAAAAATAAAACTTTACTTATGCAAAACTAAAGTGGTAGAGAGTTGTCACAAGAGAACACTCAGAAGATCCTGCTAAGCTCCTGCTGCGCTATGCTAATGTTGGTTGCTGCCATCTACGGGGTAGGGGAAGTACACAACAAATAATAGGCAAAGAAAAAATAAACAACACACAAACAACTGAAGAGGGAGTGAGGTTCTAACTTAAAGACATCAATATGGTAATAAACATCTATGGGGCCTAATCTAACATACAATCACATTGAAACATAACAAGTATGGGAATTCATATTATGTCACAGATAATGATCAATCAAACGAAATGCATTAATGCATAGATGTTGACTCATAATCAGACACAATGGATAAATGTACAGGTGCTTACTCATCTCCATGGAGGACTATTCAACAACAGAGTAGAATGATCAGGAGCTCATACCCCATCGACCAAAGCATGCCAAATCAATATCAATATTCACCTAATCTAGAATAGGAATAGTATTTGGTGATGCACCAACCAAAGCTAGAATGCGAATAGCCTTTGGTAGTAACAGGTACGCGACAGTACTCTCCACTAATCGTGAATAAATTGTAGTGACTCGTTAAGAATGTTAGTGCGCAAATCACCTTAACCATGACACAGAGTCACGACCCTCTGGCCCTCTATGGGATGACGTGCACCGAACATCCTCGAGGTCTCCTTGGCCTGCATTACAAGATTCACACCCCATCATAGGGTGTAGCTACTTTGAGACCTTGGGCTTAACAACAATGATATGACAATTGTCTGCTTTATTAGAGTTGATATCAATCAAGTATTTCACTAGAAGGTCTCAACTTCCCCCAATACAAATTTTTGATTCGCCAACAGTAGGTTTCACAAAAAATCCTCTACATCAAAGGTTAAAATTCAACAATTTCACTCAATATCAACTCTAATATAAAAGGCTAATCATTGTGCACATGACAGTATATTCAATATTCATTTAGTAAAATCAATCACAACAATAGTAAAGAGTTGAATTTAACTATATGTAACTTCACTCGTATACTCTTGTTCCTCTTTACTTTCACTCATCCCTTAAGGATTAATAATTAATAATTGATTTGCTAGTTTTATTAAATTTTATAAGAAGAATCTATCCTAATTAAAATATTTTAAACTTTTAATCTCTTTTAAATTTTATGGAACACCTCACCTTACATTCTATTCCACTTATTTGTCTTATAAAGATTAACATTGTTAATAATTATCATTAAGATTATTACTATTATTAGTAGTAGGAGTAGTATTACCATTATTATTATTATTATCATCATCATTATTGAGGATATTATTATTACTTTTATTTACATTTTATCATATTTCCATCATTACATTTATTTAACTGTATAGGTATTTAAAATTTCCTTTTATCATTGTAGTTAGTTAGATTTCATTAAACCACACTTATAGTTAACGAATTGGGCCCATTCATTTAACTTCTCCTTATTATTATTATTATTATTATTATTATTAATCATGCACTTTATTACTATAACTCTTTTTATTTTGTAGTATACAGTATATACATACATTTTATTAGGTCTCTATTATCATTAGAAAATCTAACATTGTGTACCTCTAGACGTGTGTTTGAGGTGTAGCCCAACCTCACGGTTTGGGCTTTAGTTTTATTGTCATTATTAATTAATATTTTCATTTTTTTAATATTTTGATTAACTAATTAAATAAAAATCATTATAGGTCTGACACATAAGGTGTAGGTGGTTCATATTTGTTAGATTGTCATATATCTGATGTCATTGTATATTATTCTTACTCTTTCTAAGCCTAGCCATGGGTAACTACAAGTGAAGATAATAAAGGGTTCCTGAGATGATTTAAGCCAAATGGATCCTTTTCCTACATCTGTTATTGTCTCTGGTTAGGGAGACAACGCACTATTTCACACAATGGAAAACATAATTAGACCATAATTCCAAGTCCAACTAGACTCAACTAGCTTTGATACCACTAATTTATTTATTTATTTTTCAAATAAAAGAAATTAAGAAAAACAGGATGTTACACTTATCAACATGTTAAATGTTGCAAGTAAACATGCTTCGTAAGATCTGATGGAGCTAAACCATAGTTGGAATCATTCTTTTTTTGTTTTTTTGAAGGCTAGAATCATTCTTAAAGCTAGGCGGAAATTTAAAATAAAAAAAAAGTCTATATGGCATTGAGATTTTTCTTTTCTTATGTTATTCTTTTACAATATATATATATATATATATTTGACGAGTACAATTTTTATATTTTTAGTAACACCTTTAGCAGAACAAAAAGATAGCAATGTTTAATTCTACGGTTTTTGTTTTGTCACAAAGAAAAATCTACCAAAAGGAAAAATACTAAAATATATATATATATAGCACAAAAGGGACAATTGAAACTTGCACTTTATTTTCTTTAATACCAAACTCCTACTCCTGTCTAGAAGTAAGAAGGGGAAAAAACATTATTCAATGCTCATCTGTGTAGTTGCCTGGTTATGACCTGTGGTGGAGTGGGTCTACTAGTATTTGAGGGAGATTAATGCGTCTGAGTCTCAGATTTACATTTGAACACACCACTCCTCTCCATATTGAGACATGTCACAGTCAACATATTATATCACCATTTGGAACCCGTTTTGGATGTTTGCTTAAAAAATTGGGGGCCAAGCACTATTTTGAATGTGGTTTATTGGATGATAATGAGGAATAGAAATTGGTAATAATAGTTAAACAACTTGTTTTTCAGGTTTCATGGTTTCCACTTTCCCATATGGTCTAATCAAAGGTAGATTGCAAGATCATTTTACCCAAAAAGAGAAAAGAGCCCCGCTCTGGAAAGTTATAAGGTCAAGTGCATTATTGTTGTAGGTATTAATTGTTTGATTAATGACAAGGTCCCCACCGTAAAATGCAGCAACCCTAATGCCATGTACTTGCGACGAAAATTGGGTGGTGGAAACCCCTTGCACAGACTTCCTCCCTATAATCCCATGCTTTAATATTAATGTTAGTCAATAAAATCTATAAAAAACTTGCCGAAGTATTAAATGCGTTGTCACGTCTCTCTCTCTCTACATATTTTAGTCGAAAATAAAATTATGCAAAGAGTATAAATATAAAGACGGTACAGTAGCCCTACACTGTCATGACACACTGACACATCCGTGTCTCCAGCTGTGTTATTGAATAATAAGAAAATGAAGACTTTTACATCAAAGTAGACTGAGAAAAACTCAGCCCGTTTATGTTTATTTTTATTTTTAATATATAAAAGTGTTATCTTATTTTAATCTGTTTTCTGTATTTAAATATTTGTATATAAAATAAAGAAAACAAAAAAAAAATCATTTTCATTATTTCATGTACAAATCTTTGAAAATAAGAAATAAATTGAAAATAAAGTGACAATTTTGTAAATTAAAAGTAAAAATAAAAAATAAAAACATAAATAAACAGACCCTAAAGTGACTAGCTGGCATAAATACGGATGAGAAAGTAAAGTATTAGCTTATAGAAATGCTTAAACCATCGATTTCGTCTTCAAATTATTATTTTCTCTTCTAAGTAGTTTTTAAAATAATAAAATATTTATATGATTTCTGAAGTATTGAATATTTTTTATTTTAATCCTTAAATTGATGTATTCCAATTTATTTTAGAGATTAATTTAAAAAAAATAATTGAGAAATTATTTAATATAATTTCTAATACTTTCGTGACCATTCATAAGTAGAGTTTTTTTTTTACTTAAAAGACCTTTTTAAAAAAAGAATAATACTTTAAAAATAAAATTGACAGTTAACACTCTTATAGAAGTACATACGCTGCAAATATTGCAGCATGCGAATTACTGCCTAAAGATTAACCAACCAATTTAAGTGGCAAAAGGAGGATGAGGAACAAATCAACTCAACTAGGATAAAGGGGGAAGAAAAGTTAGGATCAAACTTCCACGGGCACCCTAGAGCGGACAACCCACAAACTTCAAATTTAACAGTTTAATAGGAGAACTAGAAAATTTAAGGCTTAATTTTACTTTTGATACTTCTTTACAATTGCGTGATTTTTCTCTTTTAGATTTTAATTGTGTAAATTAGGCATTTTAAATATTGTAATTGTACGATTTTGCTTCCTCTTTCATTCTTTCATTAAACATTTAATAGATTTTACTAACATGGTATTAATGGATAACGTGACAAATGATGTGTTGTTGTCAGATTATACGACAATTAACATGACACTAATGTGGTGTGATGATGTGACATGCAAAAATAAAAGAAGAAATTTTCAAAGTATTAACCCCCCCTCCCCCATATTCCTACAACCACTAGGCTAGTAGGTTTCTTTGATATGTGAATGGAAAATGAAAATTATATATATATATATATATATAACTTAAATGAGGGTCAAAATTATACATATATTTATTATTGTTAAATAAACAAATTAATATATATTATTAGTATTAATTAATAATATTATAAATAAAACAATATTATTAGTATATGTTAATAAAATAATATTGATAAATATAAATTAATAAATATAAATTAGTATATATTAATATGCTTCTACATAAATATAAATATATTGGATATGATATAAATATGTCAGAGGAAATAAATAAAAAAGAAATTGTTAGAAGAAGGTTAATTGAAATATATGATATGAATATAAATTTTAGTAACTAAAATATGTAAATTAGATGCTCAACATCATTATGGATCTCAATCACCCCAACATCACTATAAGTAGAATCACCCATCTCAACAAATATAGGGGTCTTTATTAATAAATTAATACAAATAATATTTATTAATAATATTATAAATATTAGTATATACTTCTACATAAATATATTATATAATAAAATAATAAATAATAAATTTATTATTAATAATAATTTATTTATTAATATATTAATGTTGAGGTGATTCTACTTATAATGATGTTGAGGTGATTGAGATTTTTGTTGGAGTAAAAAAAATATTAACTCTATTGATAGTGATGTTCAGATGATTGAGATTTTTGTTGGAGGAAAAAAAAATTAACTCTACTGATAGTGATGTTGAGATGATTGAGATTTATGTTGATATTGAACATCTAATTTGTATATTTTAGTCACTAAAATTTATATTTATATCATATATTTTCAATTTACCTTCTTCCAATATATTTATACCATATCTAATATATATTTTTTATAAAAGTATATTAATATTTACTAATTTATATTTATTAAATTATTAATTTATCTATTAATATACTAATAATATTATTAGTATTAATTTATTAATAATATTATAAATAATGCATATAATATATATATATATATATATATATATATAATATAATATAAAAATTTTGTTAGGTAGAATAAACCCTTCACGCAGCAATAAGGATCAAATGGATACACAAACGACACTACAGAATAAAAATAGTAGAAGACACAATTTAACGTGATTTAGCACCTCTTGCCTACTTCCACGAGAACATCTCAATACTCATTCATTCGCTCAAATAAGATTACATTCCATTACAAGTTTTTGGGACAAACTTATGAAACCTTCCCTTCACATGACCTCTCTCTAGGCCGGGGTAATTCTTCTCGTTTCAAGAACCCTTATTCATACAACTTGTATCCTAATATTAAAAAAGGAAACGAATCTTAAAATAAAAATAATATCTTTAAATCTAAACAATATCCTATAGATTTAAAATTGAAAATTTGAATTGTTCTTCTAGCAATTCTTCCCTCAATTAAAATTTTCAAACTTCCTCTTCAATCTTCTATCGTCATGGATGCTCGTCACAATCATCTTTATTCATGCTTCCACTCCAAAAACTTTGGTGTGTTTCCAGTTGTCGCCACGCGAGTGTTAGATGGTGACACTTCTTATACTTACACTGTCGTTAACTGTTGGGACACTGCTACTTAACTTTTACATCGCCAAGAAAACTTTCGACACAAGGATTTGCATTGCCATAAGCTACCAAAGCATGTTGCTTTACTTTTACATTGACAAGAAAACTTTCAACACAAGGATCTCACATGGATCTACCATCATATTCAATACTTGTTTGACAGGTCACAGGTCGCACAAACTTGGCTCTAATACCATTGTTGGGTGGAACAAACCCCTTCACTCAACAATGAGGATCAAATGGACACACAAACAATACTATAAAATAAAAGAGCAAGAAACACACAAGAAGAGGGGGTTAAATTGTGTGTTTGTGAAATTTCTAAACTTTTTCACAAGCGTTTAATAAAAGATATAAAGGCTGTCTAGTTAAAAAAAGCGTGAGTGTACAGAAGGAGAAAACACACAGATTTTATATTGGTTCACTCAACAAAGCTACATCCAGTACCTTTTTTTCCAAAAGGATTTCACTAACCAAATTAGGTTGCACAAGTATTCTTCAACAACCTCTTCAGGCATTACAAACCGTGATCAATCCTAGATCACAAAAACCAAGTATTCTTTAGTTACAAAGCATTTCCAAGCTTCGCAAATAGCACGTTGGAAGCCAAGTTTTACAAAAACATATTTGGATGCGTCTAAGTATAGAATTATACCTTTGTCTTCTTATAGGCACTGTTACTGCACAAGTAACACACTTGTCATCAAACTCTGAAATTTAATAACCTTTGTTATTATCAAAACTTTGAGGGATTAGATGTTTTATACATCTTTGGTTCTAACATAGAATAGAAATAATAAAAGACACTAATTTAATGTGGTTCGACACCTCTTGCCTACGTCTACGAGAACATCTCAATACTCATTCATTCACTTAAATAAGATTACATCCTGTTACAAGTTTCTAGATAAATTTGTGAAACCTTACCTTCACATGACCCCCCTCTCTAGGTCGAGGTAGTTCTTCTCATATTAAGAATTTTTATTTATACAACTTGCGTCCTAATATTAAAAAAGGAAATAAATTTCTAAAATAAAAATAATATCTTTAAATTTAAATAATATCTTAGAGATTTGAAATTGAAAACTTGAATTTGTTCTCCCCAACATTTTTTTTCTTTAGTAGTAGTAAATATATGTGTAATTTTGTCTTATTTAAGTTATATACATGGCTAACCTAAAGGTAAAGTTACTAAAGTTCAAGCTTTAGGTCTATCAACAAAAAAAAGTATTTGCTATTAGTTTTTATAAATCAAAAAACTCACATATATTGATAAAAAAAGCCCAACATATAGATTTCCTATTTAAAGTAAAAAAATTTCTTTCAAAATTTACTTTAGATTTTACTCAACATTGGGCTAACTTAGTTATATATAATATATTTTTCATTTATATATTGAATAAACCAGTAACCTACTGATTAAGTGTTATTGTTAGAGTACAGGTTGAGTGAGGAGGGGTTTAAACCCTACCTCTAATACTTTGACAATTTCTTTTCCTATTTTATATGCCATCATTTGTAATGTCCATGTAAACAAAATCTATCCAATATTTAATAGAAGACCGACGGAAGGAGACGTAGCAAAATTAAATAATTATAAAGTTAGATTATTAAAAAAAAAAGTGGAAAGGACCGTTGGACCAATATACAGAGGACAAGTTGAAGCGTACAAGGTACATAAGTAACATAACGTAACATATGTCAAACATACTGTTAAAATCAAAGATTTTCTGGTCACAGTGATGTCATCCTCTTTGTTTTCTGGTTTATGATTTTATCCGTAGCAAGCTGTGGACAAGCATTATTGAACTGCAAGGATCTTACAGAAATGTTTGCTTTTTCTTATCTAAGCATGACGTGAATAAGTTGGCCTGTAAGCGTGTAGTGCAATAATTTGGTTTTAACCAATTTAGTGCAACTTTAATTTTTTTTTAAAATAATGTAAATTATGAAAAGCTGCGGGTGCTGTAAAAATTAGAAGAAAAAAAAAAAGATAAAAAAAAATGAAACTCGAAACATGTGTGAATAAGCTGGCCTTTAAGCGAGTAGTGCAATAATTTAGATTTTAACCAATATAGTGCAAGTTTAGTTATTCTTTTTTTTTTTTTAAATAGTGATGAGAGATTTAGATAGTTTGTACCAGATTTTAACTTCAAACTTCATTCATTATTGTATACCAAAAATAATGTAAATTATAAAAAATTGGTAAAAATTAGAAGAAAAAAGAGGAAAAAATATTGTAATTTGAAACATGTAATAATAACACTATCTTTAAGAGTTTATTAGCCTCATAACATGAATTTTAATAATTCAACATTATTATTTCTTAGGATACAAAATACTCTTTTGGGCTGAATTTAATTGTAAAAAATAATTTTATTAATCCAAACTCAAAGAGAAACAAAGGAAGAAGGGAAGGAAAAGAATAAAGTTGGTGGAATAATTGGAGGAGAGGATGAGGAACAAAAACATGTATGTAAGAGAGATAATATGAGTAGTAGTTTGTTATATTGATTAGTTATAAGATAAAAAAAAAATTGATCAAAGTATAATCACTAATAGATTAAGTAAAAATATTTTTAAAAAATAGAATAACTCAAAACTTATCTGATAAAAATTTTAAATAAAATGATTTTTTAAATTAAAAGTAAAATTATTTTTGCTGCTCTTCATTTATTCAATGTGAGACTTGTTTTCATTAAAACTTTTTAAATACTCATAAAATATTCAACGGTGAAACTCTCTCTCTCTCTCTCTTGACTTTGTAACAAAGTTTTTTGAAAATAATTTTTTAAAGTCATGAGTTCTAAATGATTTATATATAAATTTAATCTTTCTATCAATAGATTTATAATGCTTAACTTGATATATAACCAAGTACAATTTTTTTAAAACATCATATTGTTAAAATCATAGGTGAAGATCACGATTTACTAAATAATAGTTACTTGACCGCGAAAACATCACATAACTCGTTCGAGTTATTAAAAACACTTTAGTACAATGATTTAACACTGTGGCTCGTAGCTTTGGCTCACTGACTCATGCAGGTTGTGACTTTAGAATTTATCATGGTACTCTGCGATTTTATATTACTATAGATAACATAAAAAAGAAATATTAAAACCTGACTTAATCAAGTTAACAATTTCATAAAATTAACGCTAAAAAAGTTAAACATATAGTTTGATGTCTATACCTTTGCTATCAATTACTTTACTATAAATTTGTGCGATCAAATCCACAACTCTTCACTATTCACATCATTTTAAGAAGGAAAACATTAGGATACATTAAGTGTGTATCTCAGTTCAAAATTAAAAACTAATTCTTTTGGAAACAAAATATATTTTATACATACAATTAGAAATCAAACCCTGATCAATATGTTAAAGGGATCTATTTATCTTACACTAAATTGGTAAAAATCAAACAAATTTGCACTGCAAATATAAAATACCAGAATAAGCGCGTTATGTGTTCTCTTTATAAAACATGTTCTCCAATATCTCATTTTTGTGCCATTAACTATTTGGACTTGGGAGCAGCTGAGAAATGGACTCGAATCTTCAGGGTGAATAGTGGTTCGCCCAATTTAAATGGGCTCTATACTATTATTAGGTCTGCCTGCTCAGACAACAACACCCCACCCCCCCCCCCCCCCCCCCCCCCAAAAAAAAAAAACTCTGCCTACACAATAAGCACTAAGCAGAACTTTCATATTTGTGGAAAGAGGTACGCATGTGTATGGAAAATAGAAATGGAAGTTTTAGGGCCGGTTTCATTAGTCTTTATAAAAAGAGTTTTTAGTATTTTTTTGCCCTTTTTATTTAAAATTGTGTTGTGATTACTATCATTATTAAATAATTTTATTATACAGAAACTATTATGAATAATTATTATTGACAATAATTAAGACCAATTAAAAAAAAACCTTTTGAGCACGCCAAATTGTTACAACTTGTGTCCTCAAAATTCTAAGGGTCGGAAATCACATTTAATCAACCCTTTTTCTATTAAAAATTTTATTGTTATTATGCTATTTTTAATTAGATAAAAATTTAATTTTTGAGAATTTTTATAATTATGGTTATCATCAATTATATATTAATTAAAGATTAAGACAAATTGTAATGTTAATTAAAATGAGCTTTCAATTTGAATTTTTTATCAACTTAATTTTGTTTCATTATTGATTAATTCTTCTTTGTTGTTGAGTCCTAAAAAAAAATAAAAATACAAGTTCATGCATTTATAACCCAATTAAAATAGAGTTAAGGGGTTGTTATTCACAAAACCTTTTTTTGCTTTTCGTACCGCCCACAATTTTTTTGACAAAAATACCCTTCATAAAAACTAATTTTTATTGAGTATTTAGTTTTCGTTGTATATCTTGTTTAGATACATATATGTTGTGTATCTAATACAACATACACACTCCACCCCCACCCCCACCCTCTACTGAGCACCCTCATCCCACCCTCATCTTCAAATGTCTTTTTTCCATACAAAGGAGATATCATTCTTGCAAGCATTTTCGTAAACAACACCCATTTGTAGAATTTTTTTTTCTACTCTTGCAAATCTTAATCATTGTGTGGACAAAGCAAGAGTCACAATTGGGGTTTTGTGATGGTTTGATGGTGGCTAGGTAGATGTGACATCGTAGTTGTGTTTAGAATCTCTTGAATTGGGGTTTTAATCTAAATACAAGATGTTAGAAGGAGGAAATGGGGTAAGAGGTGAGGGGTGTGCCAATTTGACAAAAACCAGTTTCTGTCAAGGGTATTTTTTTGTAAAAAATTAAAAAAAGAAGAAGGGCAATGTGAAAAGCAAACAGAGGGTGTCAATAGTAGCACCCATAAACATGTAGGCTTAAGCCTAATAACTGAGTCCAATTTCACAACAAGCCCTTATAAGCTGAATGAAATCGAGCCCAACTACACTCACCAAAAATGGAACATCTAACAATATTGCAAGGTTGGTCATATTCCAAAAAAAAAAAAAAAAACAATGCACATCAAATAAAAGAAATAGACAAAAGTTTTAGATGTGTAGTGGGCCAAGCCCAATTTGTCCTACAAGGAAGGCAAAGGTCTGATAAAAATAATGAATAAAGAAAGCTCAAAAAAATAAACAGAAGAGGACTTTCTTCTTCATGCATAAAAGGTTCTCTGAACCATAACTCTATATATCAAAGACTTCTGCGCAAATAGTAAGGAAGTGACGTCGCTATTCATAGGCCTCCATGGCCATGCATGTAAGCAAAAAGGAAAGAGATAGGCAAAGATGAGAGCGAGGATGAGAGTGTGAAAGAGAAAAAAAAATGAGGGACAAAAGAAAGAGAGGGAGCGGTGGGGCAAAGAGAAGACATATGTTCCTCATTTGACGTGAAAGAGACACAGGTTTCGAAAATGAATGGAATAAAGATACCACATAAAGATTTATAGCTTTTGCTAATGATTTTGATATCCCAAGAATATCTGATTACGATTTATCGTGCAGTTAAAATTAGACATTAGCCAATTGAACATTTGAAATGGCTTTTCTTATTAGTTTTTTTTTTTATCAGGAGGTATTTTGCATACTACTTTATTGTTTTGCTCACTTAGTTAAAAGTAACAAATATGTATGCTAATGAGTCAAAAATTCATAAAGGATGAAGGTATTATGAATTACTACAACCCATATGAGGTGATGTGCAACTATAAGCATGATATGTACTGTGCTTTTGTATGATACTCGGTATTGCTACTTCAGTGCAACCCACTATATGTTTTTCTATTTTAGAAAAAAACAATTATTGGTCTAGCTAGAAATATAATTTATGACAAATTTTTAGTCAAACTTTCATGTTTAACAATTAACATGATACTATAAGAGAATTAACAAAAGGGATTGAGTCGCGAATGATCTCGAGTTATCATGCTTTACTAAAATAAGTCAAAGTGGTCTATCCAAATTATTAATGCTCTATTCACGATAATCCTATGATCAAGTATGATTTGGATTAAAATTATAAAAGACTTGTTTCTCATTATCATAATCTTTATTATGATACCAATCCTTTGATTTTAATCAAGTACTTCATAAAATCAACCAAGGACCTTATCAAATAAACTATTTAATTTAAACATTAAAATATGATAATGAAAACAAAAAATAAAACTTTATTATTGAGACTAGAATTGATTACATGATGAATTAAATCTTAGACATACACATTTATTCCCAACATAGATATCCTAAAGACCAAAGTAATGAATCATATTCAACGTTCAATAAAGTCTATTAACTTGGTGATGCAAGCCAAATGTTGTGGCCATAGTCATCCACCCTTTAATGAGCACTCTCACACAACTTTTTCACCAGAGTTTTTGCAAGCATTGCTCCTACCCCTCCAAATACCAACATTGCCAAGCTAAACATAACAGCAACAACAATTATCATAATCTTATATTCGCATATGAAATAAGTTGCTAGCTAGCAGTGGTACCACAACATAGGAATGTCAAAACGGCTTGAACCCAATGAGTCAACCCGTTTAATTCGGCTAAATGGGTTGAGTTGGGTTGCATGACTGAACCCACTAACTCGCATAACTTAACCCAATGCAACCTATAAATTTAGTGGGTCAATGACAATTCTAAATTGCATTGGCTTAACTCACCAAGTTAAGTTTTTTTTTTTTTTTTTACAATTCTAAATTGAGATATTTGGATTATATATGTATACACACACACACACACACACACACACACACACACATATATATATATATATATATATATATATATATATATATATATATATATATATATATATATATATATATATATATATATTGTGTGCATGTGTATGGTGGTGGGTGGGTGTCCATGGATGTGTGTGTGTGTTTGTTGCAATTCACATCCCTACACCTTTAACTTGCATTCTCAATACATGTATGCGGGCAAGCGTGCGCGTGAGTAAGTGTGCACATGGTTGTGAGCACGTATATGTGCATTTGTGTTTGTTACAATTCAGAGTCCTACACCTTTAAATTGCACTCTCAACTATTTATTTCTTTCATTAATTAATTATTACAATATTGAAACATAACATTCCCTTAAATTTTATAGCTTTGTGTTTGTTTTAGATTGATGTATATAATAGTAGTTTATATTTTTTTATTTTCTATATTTTTATTTATTTGGTAAGTTAACCCATGAGTTATCTTTTTTCAACCTATTATTTTTAATTTTTTATAATTTTTTAGCAAGTTAATCCAATCCAACTCGCAACCCACTTGGGTTGGGTTGGGTTGGGTTGAAATTTCTAACCCAATGACAAAACGGGTTAACCCATTTTGACACCTCCACCATGACACCCGTAGAAATAACTAGTGTTGATACTAGAACAACCTTAAATGACTTTATCAACTTGTTCCTTTAAGCTTCTTCACCCATTCCACCAATATTACTTTCTCTATTTCTTTTAATTTGAGTCATCTCTATGTCATACTAAATGTACATAGAGACAAACTGCCCAATTGCCATGCCACGTGCCCTAGAAATTAATCCTACTAAGCCAGCAAGAACCATGGACATGATGCTCTCATCAATAGCTGCAATTCCTAGCATCAATGATGCAACTGAGACCAACCCCTTGTTGCCTCTCAACACAATTACGCGAAGCCATTGTGCCATTTGAGAATAAACTATGTTCCTTTGTTCAACCAATCAACTTTCATTGATATGACGACCTTACATCGAAGAACATATGTCATTAGTTAAGTATTAATATGCATCACTTTATTATAACATTTTTTATAATAACTAATTAAATTGTAATTTTTATTTATCTTATTAACTAATTACCATTACTTTGTATTTTTTATTTTCTTTTAGTTATTAAGAAATATAAGTATATCCTAAAAGAATTGCAATTACCGCTTTATAAGTTATAATAAAGCAATTATTATTGAAAATAAGATTTATTTATAATTTTTATGTTTTATTCTTTTAGTAATATGATGTATTATTAAATTTTATGTTTAAGTTTATTTTAATAATTTTATCAAATAATAATTATATTTAAAAACTTGTGACTTAATGAGAACTCTATTATAATATTACAATAGATTTATTCTCCCCGATCGTAGTTACAAAAATTATTTATTCAAAATAGTAAATTATTGAACAATTTAAGTAAAATTATTAGCTCTACGAGAAAAGGTGTACAAGAGCAGTTGAGTACATTAAGTAATTATTCTCGAGTAAACTCCCAAATAGTTACTTAATTTCTTATTTAGTCTTTAAATTTATGCAAAATCATTTCATTTATTTCTTATTATTAGTAGTAAAAAAATAAGATATGTAATCATTTCAAATTTAAAATTCAATATAGCACTTTTTTATCCATGCATCAAACAAAAGAAAAAAAAAAATCAACTGATTGATCACATTAGGACGCTATTAGAAACTAACAAGAACTCTGGTTGTGATATTTTTTTTAACATCTCCAACACTTATCATTAATGATGTAATTGAGACCAATCGTCATCGTCTTTCAACACAATTGGGTATACATTGTTTGCATGGATCAGGGTTGCCTAGATAGCAAGACTCTCAAGGTACTTGCCTTAGAACTTACTAAGAATGCAAGTATCAATGTATGTGATAATTATATAATTTGCATTATGTTTCAATATTCTAATAAGGCTTAAATATGTTTTTAGTCCTTGTAAAATGAGCAATTTTAATTTTAGTCCTTATAAAAAATTTTCTTTGGTTTTCATCTTTCAAAAGCTTGAAATTATTATTTTTGGTCCCTACTATTATATGACACTTGATAACTACTTTGTATTTGATGGAAGGTCAAATAACCATTCCAAGTGATATCCACTAGTGTTTATGGTACCATATCAACATGTAATACTTCCAAAAAATTTCTTGATCTCTAAAATAAATGTTATTTATCTACCTTAAAATAAACGTTAAAGACCAAAAATAGTTATTTTTGATTATTTAAGGATGAAAATAAGAAAAAATGTTTTATAGTGACCAAAACCAAAATTCGCTCATTTTTTAATGATCAAACACTAATTTCATACTTTAAAGGAATGAAAAACAAAGAAATTTTTTTATAGGAACTAAAATCAAAATTCGCTCATTTTATAAGGATTAAAAATATATTTAAGCCTTCTAATAATTAATTGATGAGAGAAATAAATAATTGAGAAGTATAGGGCTGTAGCCTGTAATACATACACCAGTGCACACACACACAAATTTAATTACTTACACCAAATCTTAACTACTGAATTAAGATAATGTAATGGTCCTAAATTTCCCAGCTAAAAATTAGGAAAAGAAAAACTCATGACCTAAAACCCCAAAATTGGCTTAGATACTGCAACTCTCCCCTTATCTGGCCATCACGTGATTCAATTGACTTACACCTCAATTCAATTGAAGACCGAGTTACTGCATATATAATTTGGGCAACAATATATCTGTAGTGAAGCAAGCGTAGAAAACACATAGAAAATAGACTTTTAATAAGAGAACGAACCTTAGTTTAGCATTTTGGATTGTTGGGTCGTGTAATATTTATTTATGTATTAAAATGATTTATAAATATAATAACAAATTGACATTGATATATATTAAATTCATTTATATAATTTATGTCTGTTATATAAATAATTGTAATAAAATGTTTATATAAATAATAATTAAATAATTATAAGAAGACATTAATATAAATAAAAGTAAAATATTTTTTTTATATCAATTAATTAAAACATTTGTACTTAAATGTAGAAAAAAGATTATAATAATATAATATTTTAAAAATTGTTTTTATATTTTTCCTATCATAATAATACAATATAAGAATAGTATAATGATATAATTTATAAATAGCAATATAAAAATGTGTGATATGAAATAAATTAATTTTATAATATTTAATAGTATATAGATATAAAAAATTTAAGAAAAAAAAAGAGAAAAAGGGAAACATAAGAGGAAAAATCGAGAAAGAGAAGGAGAAAAATTTTGGGTGAAAAAAAATATAGAGAGAGATGACACGTGTTCAACTAGAGTATTCATTTTAAGTTATAGTAAATAGACAACTACTATCTAATTAGAATAAACATAATATTTCTTACGTAATATAAATACAAATTCTCGCTTTACTTTGGTAACCATTTTTAACTATTTATTAAATTTACTTATGTAATCAATTTCTCAATATTCTCATGCTTCACATTAGTAATTTTTTGTTTTCTACTTCCAATTTGTAGAGCAAGGCCCACAAAAGCATTACTTTGCTTGCCCATAGCCTCCTCATGACTATGGCTTGTTATCTACCTAACAAATTCAAGGTGTTTGTATGTCAAACTATTTTTACTTGCATATGTTAATACAGTTCATAAAATATTTCAAACTTATCTAAGAAGTGACTAGATTTACTTTCAATGTTAAAAGTTTAAAAATTGTTACTCTAAGAAGACCTTATTGATCATTTTTTGAGGGCAATTCTGTTCGAGGCACTAAATGTGGGTATCTTTCCTCGCAAGGATTCAAAACTTGGTTCACCACATTATGAAGGACTAACTCTTTCCATTAGACCTAACCCCTTAATCTTATAGTTATACCTATAGGAGATATAAGATGCTTCACCATCTTTTTTTTTTTGAAACCACGTGTATCTTTCACCGGAGGTAATTCTGTTTGAGTCGGGTAAGATTACTATAAATGATAAAACTCTTTCTTTTAGTATTTAATGTAGTTGCATATTTATAACTTGAACTCAAAACTACTAGTTAAGTTTAAAACAATCACATGTCAATTGATTCACGCACTTGATTACCTTAAATGCCCTAGATGTGTAAATTGAAAGATTTTAAAAAGAAAATATGATTTATTTTTGGAGGAAAAATAAATGATTTTTTGTTTGTTTGAAACCACATGTATCCTCCATAGTAAGTAATTCTACTCAAGCCAGGTATGATCGTTATATACGATAAAGCTCTTTCTTTAAGTATTTAACGTAATTGTATACTCAAGATTTAAATTCAAGATCACTAGTTAAATTGTAACAACCTTACACCATTTGATTTATATGCTTGATGGTGGAAAAATGAATGATTAGATACTAGAGAGTGACGACATGTGTAAAATTAACGAGAGCAATGTCCAAAAGTCTTATTTTATATAATAGTATTAGATTTAAAATCATTATATGATTCCCTTAAAAAAAATATATGATTCATTTTTATTTATTTGTAATATTATTTTATTATGTAAAAAAAGTTTAAAAAATTATTTCATTTAATATAAATATATATAGGAGACATACATAACAAGAAAAGTATTTTCATATGAAAGTAAAAGAAATAAATCCGAAATGTACAACTATACATAAATAGTTAATATTAAAGATGAAGACTATGGTGGACCACCTTAATAGGTCCACAACAAACTGTAATTTTTAACTGTTAGATTAATCTTATTATTGTAGGTCATTCCATACTAGATTCCCTTAACCCCCTCCCAACAACCCCTCCGACCACCATTCATCTTTGTTGGAGGCGATTTTCGACAGCGGTATATTTTTTCCCTTCTTTCCTCGCCACCTGTATCCTCTCCTCCCTTCTCTCGAGTAATCTCTTCGGCATCGACAACCCCATCGACGAGCTCAACTTCGTGGGCGCTCCTTAAAATCGACTTGCAAGCAAGCTCCTCCCTGATTTCCTTATCCGTGCACAGGTACGTTATCCTGAACTTGTTTCGACCCATCTTGTAATGCGCCTCGATCTCGTGCCCCGTCGAGGACTTCAAAATGGTGACTTTTGACCTGTTCGCCTTGGAGTTGTTGTTGTTGAACCTGTAGTCGATCGCAAACGAGTTATTCTTCTTCCCTTTCTTCGCCTTCTTGTTCTTTGTTTCATCCATCAACGGCGTTGTGCAACAGTTGCCCATTTTAGAATTTGGAAACTGTTTGGGGGGTTACGAGGTTGGTTTCGTAGATTTAAAAATGCTTTCCCCAAAGAAAGGTCTTCCAAGATTGCCTCAAAGATCCCTTCTCTCTTCCTTTTCTTATAGGCACTCCGAAGATGGTATTTTTACATTTTGTTATGTGTCTGGGTTTAGGTGAATGTTGTTTTTGCTGCCATTTTATCTACCTTGAGGAGGAGCTCTTGTGTCCCATTTACAGATGCGTTTGGAATGTGCAAAACATGTTAGAGCTTCTAGTCTAAAAAAGAAAAGGTAGTGACATCGACATTGTTGGTGGTTGCCGATGAGGGTGGTAGCGCCGACATTGTCGATGGCTGTCGGTGAGGGCGGTAACACCAGTGTTGCCGGTGGCTTGAGTAAGGGAGGTGACTATGGAGAAATGGTAGAAAGGGAAAAAATAATTGAAATGGTGCTGTCAAAAATCCCCTCTGGTGGTGGCAAACGGTGGTCGGAAGGGTTGCTTGGAAGGAGTTGGAGGAATCTGGTGTAGAATGACCTACAATAATAAGATTAATCTAACAATTAAAGGTTTTTTAAAGTTACATTATCACTGTAAAAACTCACATGGCTTGAATGTTTTCATCTTCACTATTTGTGATAAAATCTAATAGTCAATATTTTTTCTTTCATTCTTATATAAAAATATCTTTTTCATTAGATACATCTTCCATATATATATATATACACCAAATTTTAGCAAGATTGCATTTTGAGGAGATTTAAGTTCAAAGATCACTAGTTAAACTAGAACAACTTTTACTAACTAATTTATGCATTCAATGATAATACATACATTCACGCATATATGATTAATAATTAATCTTTGTCAATCTCACATCTCCAAAATCATTAAAGTTGAAAATTTAATATCCTTAATTAATTTTATTATAATTCATTGTTTCACTTTCAAAACTTATTGCTAATTTTTCATTTAATTTTGTTTTAAATGAAATATTAAATCACTTTTGGGTTTTGCTAACCAATGCAAGCACTGGTTAAAGAATCAATAAATGAAAAGTTTTTATTAAAAGTTATGTTGGAGTTGCATTGGAAATCACATTGTTACACTTCTCAATAAAAAAAACTTTCCACTTCTTACTTTTTTAATCTATAAAAATGAATATTCATTAATTCACCCTATATATTAAATGAAAATAACTATCTTGAATGAGAGTGTTTTTAGCTGCTATTCTTTAATGAGAGCGTTTTTAGCTATCATTCTTCAATGAGAGCGTTTCTAGGAATTTTTTAACCTCTTATCGCTTTCAATTTATCATTTTCAATATCATTAGTTCTAAATTAAATTTTAATATGTTTTAAAAGAAAATACCAATAATTAAATATTAACATTATATTACAATAATTGTTTATTATGAATTTAAAATACAATTTATATGTTCAAAAATATTTATTTATTACAAATTTTAATTATAATATAATTTATATATTTAGAAATATTTTATTTATTATAAATTTAAGTTATATAAAATAAATATTTATTTTGTGCAATACACATGTTAAAATACTAGTTAAGATATAAGTGTGTACTTGAATTTTCCAAATAGGTAGTTATTCATTAATTTCTCCAAAGTTACAATATTTGTTTATCATACATTGAATTTTATTATATTGTCAACATGTACTGGATGTTTATAAAGGAAAAAATAATTAAGGAAGTGATGTGTAAAGAAATCTAAATTTATATAGTAATATTAAATTAGATTTGCTCAAGATCTTTTTTTTTCTTTAATTTAAGAATTATTTCCCGTAAGAAAAAATATGGACAACTATTAACTAAGTGTCCAAGGTCCTTAAAAATCATGTGAGTTCCGTCCCATTTATCAAAAAAAGGCGAATATTGGTGTTCCACGTTGGGCAACGGAAAGTAGCTATACTATAAATATAACTGAGTCAAACATTTCGTCAAGCAGTTACAGTTACAGTATAGTGGTTGGTTGCTCTAAAACCAACGTTCTGAACCTCCGCAACGTGAATCATAGCAATTTCCAATTTCAATGGACTCGTTTCTTCAACTCTTCGTCGCTGTCTTCGCTGCGTTCCTAATCGCATTCCGAGCTCACAGAAAAAAATCCCTCAGCACTTCTGGCGCCGTCGCAGGGTTCTTCGTGGTGGCCCTTCACATTTTTGTGGGATACAGGTAAGTAATTCTTCTTCCTCTTTCTTTTACTTTCTGTTTTGGTTCTTGGGTGACCCCAAAATGTAATCTTTTTGCTCTTCTCGTTTGTGGGTCTTCAAGGTTTGGGGCGATGCTGCTTGCCTTCTTTTACTCTTCGTCCAGTCTCACAAAGATGGGAGAGGATAGAAAGCGAGTACTCGATGCTGACTTCAAAGAAGGTGGACAAAGAAACTGGTCAGTTCTTTCTTTCTTTCCTTTTCGCTTCAACGTTTTTGTTTTTGAATCTTTTTTTTTTTTTTTTAAAGGTCACGTGGTTTTATGTTCTTGTTAGTTAGAATTAGAAATGATTGTATGTATATTTCAAACGTGAAGAAAAGGGGCATTGATTGTGTTCATACAAAAAATAAATGATTGTGTCCATATTTGGATGGATTCTTTGGTTGAGATATGGGTATGATGATTGCCGTAGTTCTCTCTTGGAGTTTTTTTGGTGTCACTGAATTGAGGGATGGGTTTTTCTGTTTTTCATGCACTATTTGACTTAAAGCTTATCGTTGAAAGTTTCACCCCATTTTTATGAGGACACCAAGTTGACCCACACTTGGTTTTTTCTTCCTTTTGACTAAATTTCCCTTATTTTTTTCAGGCTACAAGTTCTGGCCAATAGTGGCATTGCCTCAGTTCTGGTTGTAGCTATATGGGTACTCACTGAAGGGCAGGATAAGTGCTTGAACTCTCAAGACTCACCTCTGATCACTTCTCTCATTGGTGCTGTTATCGGCCATTATTCCTGCTGCAATGGGGATACTTGGTCTTCTGAGCTTGGAATTCTCAGTGATGAGCAGCCTCGTCTAATCACAACTTTCAAGGTGAATAATCTCTTGGTCAAAGTCCTATATTCTTGGATCATTTTATCCATATTTGGTATTCTCCTATTTAGTTCAACTTAAACACGACTTTAATTCAATTGTAGCAGCCAGAGTGTTTCGTGTTTAGTTTGTTAGAAACATTCATGAGTGTTTGTTAGAAGTCTGTGGAATATTCAATTAATGTGTTTGATTCAAGTTCCATTTACCCCATATTCTGGGTCATTTTTTTCAAAATCACCCTTGTCCAATTTTGATAAAAATTAAGTTTTGGTCCCATCATTAAATAGGAAAACACAGACACATCAAATATTCATCATACCCGTGTTGGACACATTTCCTTGTTAAACACAAATGGACACTTTGATACTTTTAGCTTCATTTTGCTGTTTTTGGACTTTTGTCTTTTAGAGTTTCTATACAAATACAAACAAAAATACTACAATAATTTGATAAACGATAGAATTTTATTAACTTTTATTACATTGGTTCTCTCTTTTAATTAAAGATTTGTACTTTTATACTAATTTTATATGTTGCACTATAGCCATGTCATGTCTAATAATTTCTAAAATTTGTCATATCCCTAATCCCTAGGTCCATGTTGTATCTTATTTGTGCCCTATGTTGTATCCATACTTCCTAGATCATTAATTTTTTGGCTCTCAATTCAGTCTTCTGTAGATCGTGTTTTGCAATCTAGTTGCTCGCTGATCAAATCCACCCCTATTAGTCCCTCCATGGACCACCTGTTTGTGAGAAAGATGGAATGTGGCCAAATTTATCCTCACCTTTAATATATTAGTTGAATAGTCTTTACAAGGCTAAATTTAGCTTTATATTAGTGATAAATTGCTGAATTGGGTGGTGACATGTCCAAGCTGGACACTGTGATGCTGCATAGCATTCTAATGATGACAGGTAGTTGTTCCATCTTCCTCACTTGCTAGTTCATTGATGGACAAAATTGAGGGAAGTTTGGTTAGTGAGGGGTTAAAATGTGAAAGTTGATATGTGAGGGACTAGATTGAGAGCAAAAATAGATTAGTGAGGGAAAATAGGACTTTTGTCAAAATTTCAACCTAAAGACAATTTCATGAGTGATGGAAACGACAACGATAGTAGGAGTGGACGGTGCTGGGAGGGCTAGGTCATTAGGGGTGAGCAATGATGTCAATAACATTCACATTCCACGGAATGTAACAACCCTACCCAAAATAAGTCATGAAAAATGTAAGGAAGTTGTATTCCTAGGAACGACAAATTCTTGAATTTGTTTTGAAATTTGAACTGCAAAGGGGAGTTTAAGATTCTGAGCCTCCCTGAAATATTTCTCGCATTCTGTTCTTATGCCGTATTCTGTGTTGTTACTTCGAGCATCTGTGTAAAAATCATGGCTACTTACCTAGTGTTACCAAATTCTGCCTTAAGAATCTTTAAATGGAAAATTCAAATAGAATATTGCTACTGAATTTCAGAAATTGTGGTTACAAATTCGTTTCTTTATGATTATCAGTCTGTGAAGAAAGGTACAAATGGTGGTGTGACAAAAACAGGAATCCTAGCAGCTGCAGCAGCTGGAAGTGTCATTGGACTGTCTTTTGTTCTTCTGGGACTTACAACTACCAGATGTGAGTCTAACATAACTCTTAAGCAACTACTGGTCATACCCATCGCCACCCTGGCAGGACTATGTGGAAGTGTCATTGATTCCCTCTTGGGTGCAACATTGCAATTCAGTGGATTCTGCACTATTCGCCGTAAGGTAAATTTACATACACCACCACCTATACAGGATACTTTCTCTCCTATTGGCACAATGCTTGAATTCCTGTATTGCATTGGGAGTTTGTTGAAAAAATCTCCATGCAAAATCCAGTGATTAATAGTGCGAGGGGTACCGTAATCAACGGCACCATAGAATCCTCCTATTTTAATTCTTAGAAATCTGATACTTGAAATTTCTCACTCCATTTTGCAGGTTGTTGGAAAGCCAGGACCAACAGTTAGGAGGATTTCAGGTGCCAACATTCTGGACAACAATGCAGTGAACTTCGTATCAATATTGTTGACCGCATTTTTGGCCGCAATCGCTTGTTTGTACCTTTTCTAAATTCACCACTAGAAGCGATAATGTGGCCAAAAGGTTCCGGAGTTCAAAACTTGTAATTCAGTGGTGTTAGTTGTTCCTGTACTGTTGTATTCTCATTCATCCATTGGGAAAGTAGATTCTATACCAACATTAGAATAACAACTATATTTGGTTCTAGAGAATAATCATATACTTTCTTGTTAGAGAACGATCCTTCCCAAAGAAACACGTGCCACAGCAAATTTTCAGTTCATTCTCAATATAAAGTAGAAAAAAGGTAAACAATCAAAAGTTGCACTTCAAGGCTTATTTGGTTGGAAGTTGGTAGTGGAAGATTCAGCTATCCCTACATATGACCTGCCTCAGTTTGCTTTCATCTGTTTCGGCCTGGCTGCTGATGTGGCCGTTGCTTCGTTTAACCTAATCTGGTATACTTGTTGGTGCACCATTTACTTACTCTCATCTCATAAATTAGATAATCACTGTGGTGCAGCTAATGACACGCCTTTCAGGGATGTATCTAGCGAGAATGCTTTTTTTTTTTTTTATGTGAAAATTAGAGGAATAAATATTAATTATTAAATCTTATCATAAATGGTCAAAATTGAGTTTTCTTTTTCTTAAGTCACATGCCTCTCTTTGAGTGATCATGTGATTATAATTCTTGACTATTCATCTATAATTATATAGTCTAGATTTATTGTTCTCTTCTCATTCTTACACAAGAAAGTCATTTTCTTCTCAATATACATCTTTGCCTATCATATGATTAATTGAAATATGATAATTTGTTAACATGTGGTCATGGTGGCTCAGTGAACTATTTCTAAAGCAGATGGGCCTAGTTTCTTTCTTTCTCCATTTTTTGTTTTTCTTTTTGGGTCTAAACGCGGATGGATCTTGTTAACGCAATCTGATTACACGAAGCTTCACCTGGATAACGATAAATTGTAAGACCAGACCTAGGTTGATCCCTGATTTGAATGAGATAGGACGAAAAATTAAAAAAGAACCATAAGATGAGAAGGCCTGACACAAAGGTTAGGCAGGGCCACAACGTGATACTTGTTGTTAGGGGCATCATTATCGTGGTCATTGTATGATATCGTTGAGACAAAGTTGCTGGGGTCCGTCTAAAAGAACCTGCCTCCAACGGGTCTTCTTATGCGTTTCATGTTCGAACAGCTCAACATCATGGACGATTGAGGAAAAAGACAAAAACGGCAAAAACCTCTAACTCTAATTAATATTCAAAACTCATTTTTTAATTTCTTTATTCATGTTAGAGAAATAAAAAATAAAAAACTATATCACGTTTATTTTATTCAACTTTTTTCGAAAAAAAATTATAAAGAATCGTAATCAAGGTATCTTCTGATGGTCAAAGCTTAATTTTTTCTGAAGCGTTGAGGTCACTGAAATGACTTTCCTTTTCTTAATAAAATCTTATTTTGTACACCCAGTCAAGAATAATTTTCAATACACTTTTTTATCGGGTAAAAGTCATATACATCTCACCAAATATTCTGAGTGTTATATCTTATTTAATATATCTCCCTCCTTATTTAATGAACTTTATTTGAGCTTTAGGGTTTAGGATTTACATAATAATAAAAACTATTGAGAAAATAGTCTATGTTCTGATAGTATAAAATAATTTTATATTGTCATTTAATTAAAAATTATTATAGATGATAAGTTTAGTGACTTTTACAAAAATTACTTAAAAATTATACATACCATAATTTCTAATTGATTGATAGTGAAAAAACTCTTTACACTAATGGTAAATATAAATTAAACTTAAAATTATTTTGTTAACATTTTTCATTGGTGAAAAATATATACTAGAATCTTACTTTATTCGACTGTCCTAACTTTAAATTAAAACTTGACCATTGGGTGTACTTATCCCTAGATGTAGTTCCTATTTGTTCCCTTTTATTTAAAACTGTTTTCTATTTTTAAAAATAAAAAATTAAAAAACCTATTTGATAAGAGTAGTTTTTGAAAACTGTTTTCAAAATTTATATCTTAATTTTTAAAATAAAAAATTAAAACATCTCTAAATTATTTTAGTTTTTTATTTTTAATTTTTGACTACTTATATTTTTTTTATACTTTTACACATTTTCTCACTCTTACTATTTAAAATTTAGTTTATAAAATTGGTTTATAAAATAGATTGAGTTTAATGGCTATGCATCGTTAATATAAAAAAAAATTATACTATCAACCAATTAGAAATTACTGTTAGTATAAATTTTAAGGTAATTATTGTAAAAGTCAACAAACTTACCTTTCATAGTGGTTTGTAATTGGATGATAGTGTAAAATTGCTTTACATTGTCAATGCATAGTCTATTTTCTCAAATAAATTTAAAAACTAAAAAAAAAAACTCATAATATACTCTAAAAATACAACTAGTTTATAGTCGTAGTTTCAAAAATTTTAAAAACTACAACCAGTTTATACTTTTTAAAAATTAGTTTTAGTTTTTTTTTCTAATTTTTGGTTTCAAAATAAACTTGATGCAATGCATTCTGCAGCATATTTCACATAGAGTTCTTAGTTGTTTTGCATGCATTTTGTGTTAATTAGGATTGGTTTTACTTTTGTTTTCCTTAATTTTGTCATTTAGGACTTTTTAGTACTCTTGTGTGTTTTAGATTTCAAAGAGGCTTGTCACTTTTGAAAATTGCCTTGGAAAACTTCAAGATTGAAAACTTAGAGTGCTTTTGCATCAAGACAAAGACAATGGAAAAAGCTTATCAGACCTTGGGGAATGCATGAGAAAAGACTACAAGCTTGGAGATGTAAAAGAAAGTGAAGAACTTTGAAGGAAACAAGAACTAGAAGGCAACACGCCCTTGGCGTGGGTGCTGCCATAGGCGTGGCAAGCATTAGGAAGCCCAAAATTGGCTACTAGAGAGTGCCATGGTCAAGGTGTGGGGAGCACCACGGTCATAGTGCAACACCAATATATATTTTTTTTCCTGTTTTTATTGAGTTGGGCTTGGACCATTTTGAGACCCTGAATATAAATAGACATTTTATGGTTAGGAAAAAGGCACTGAATCCTATAGAGGGCGACAACTTAGGAGTGAAGCAAGCGTCTTCTTCTTCTCCTTCTTCTTCTGTGTTTGAATGTTCCTTCTTCTTTAATTTGCTTTCTCTGTTATTATGTCTGCATAGTTCTTCTTTTTCTAGAATTGGGGCTTAGCCCTTGGTTAACTAATGGTTGTTTAAATTGAATTTTCTTTGTGCCTCATTGTGTTTTCCTCTTGATTCTTTTTCTATTGATTTGCTTTACGCAAAGCGTTGGGTTATCATTTTTCATAATCTTAGACACTTAAGAAAGAACTGAAAGGTGAGCCTAATCGTTGGAACCATAGAAAGTGGGTTTAATCCTTCAATGATTAAATGAATTAACAAAGAACTTAAAGGACTTAATTGAACATAGCTATCACGAGCGTAGGAGTCAATTCAATTAGGTACATCTCTATGTCTTGAAAAGGAACAAAGGTTACATTAGATTAATTCACCTTTGAAGAGAATCATTAGATTACTTAGGTAAGGAAATTTATCCCTTGAAAAATCATTGAGCAAATCCCTAATCCTAGATGTATTCTCACCATTTGTTTTCTTTAATCTTGATAATTCTTGCATTCATATTATTTACTTTAAATCTTTGTTTTTACATTCAATCAATCTTTCTCCCAATCGATAATCCTTTTCTTGTTCTCTATTTAAATTGGGATAAATTGGTAAGCATAAACCACAATCCCTATGATTCGATATTTTATTACTTGACGACAACCATACAATTGTAATTTTCTCCTATCAAAACTCACTTTGAAAGTTTCATGTCTTGTTAAAATTAGTTTAAAGGGTGCATTTGTGTAGTGGTAGCAACAGTGGTGGCGGTGGTGGCGATAGTGTCGACAATGGCGATAGTGGCAACGGTAGTAGTGGCGATAGTGACAATAGTGATAGTAGCAGCAGTGGCGGTGTCAGTTGTGGCGGCGGCGACAGCATGGTAGTCAATGGTGGAGGTGGTGACGACAACAACACTGTCAAATGTAGCGCGCGTGTTTTTTTTAAATTAAAAATCAAATTCACATTTTTTTTATTTTGAAAATAAATGTAAAAGTGTTTTGAAATTGAATTAAAAACCATTTCATATCCATTTTAGTCAAACAAGTTTTGTTTTGAAAATTGCATTTAAAAACCAAAAACTTGCAACCACTCCAATCTAACCCTAAACTAACAATTTATTTCGTTTTCAATGTTAATGTCCTGTTCCTAAAAAAAATGGCAATGTCCTGACTTAAATTTAAAAACTTGACATAGGTTGTACAGGAAAGTTATGAAATTTTAAGATGCTTTAACTACATTACTCTCATACCAAACAGATGAAGGCATGGGGCAGACAGTTAAAAATAAATTCTGGATCATCTTTGAAAAAAGACCCGAGCTGCCTTGTGTAACCCATTTGGTTAAAAACAAATAAGCATTGTTCGGCCACTATAAAATATAAATTCAAAGCTCAACTCATAGGAACTGTTGAATACCATGCCTATTAAAATTTGGTCCGGGAGAGGGCTCCAGTTCATCAGTCTGCACTAGAATCAGCATGCCTTTTGCCGACATAACGCAAAAAAGGGTCCCCAAAATGTCCATGTTTATTGTTCATTTCACCATTATATTATCACGAGAGTAACTTGCGCTAAATAAAAATATTCAAGAAGGAAAAAGGGAATTTGTTAGGCCTATGCCTTCTTGATCATAAAGTAAATTTACAAAGAAAGCAAATCACAACCATAAGTCAAAAGTAACATACTCAAAAAGTTACATCTTCATTTGTAATTATTACTTTAGATAGATTACATAAAAGAGACCATGATCATATTTTTATTACAAGACTGGTGCAGGCGATGATCACCCTTATCTAAGGGCAGCAGCAACACACCACATCCAAACAGCACTCACAGGTCTCATAGCAGCAGAAGCAGCAACACAAGGCAAACAAGCTGCAAATCCCAAAGACAATCCCCACCAGTCAACAAATGACAGCAAAAATAAAATAAAATTGATGATTCATACGAATAAACACTATGAAAGAAAAGGAAATTATTAAATGTCGAGAACAAAGAGAGCAAAATGATGAAAATTAAATCATCTATGCGCTAGAGTGGCAACAGCAATAATAACAAAAAATTTAACAACAAAAGCAACAATGATAACTATACAAACCAAGCATAAAGGCAACCCTTTTCTTCGTGGCGTTTGCGAACATGCTCCACATAAGTTATCTCTTGGGTGGGAGGAGCATACATTTTTTATTATGTGTTGTGGAAATTAAAACTAGAAGGTGAAGGTGGTTATGTAACGAAGATATAATAGGATGTGATCACCTGGAAGAAAGTTTTGATTTCCTTGCAATTTATGTGGTACTAAAGGAGGTATATACGTGGGGTTTGGACCGTTTGGTTACGGTATTGACCAACCAAGCCATTTACTATTATTTTTTTACTACGTTCGTTTTATTTTTCCTTATCAACTAAGTTTCCTCTCTGCCATTCAACTATTTTCTATTTTGTTTTGGACTTTGAAATGCTCATTGAAATATAATAAAACAGAACTTTGATTAAATAATAATAGTATAAAAAGGCTAATTGCGGTCCCTTGGACCCTTGAATACAAGCTATATCTAGATTCAACATATCCATGTGTAGCTAAAATGAAAAAAACTACGAACATATATATTGGATATGATAAACAAATCAATTTAAAAATGTATATTTAGATGTTATAAACATATGATATCAAAGTAAGGGGTTGATCAAGTAGAACAAGACAAAGTCTCACATTTAACGGATCGTAAGTTTGAGCCCTCATTCATTTTTTTTGTGAGATAAATGTAAGTTTCTCTATAAGTATTATTTAGGCTCTCTCTTGCATTAGACTGGAGCACCATCTTTTTTTCCTAAATTTTTTACAATAAAAAAAGTAAGATGTGTAAAATTCAATATATCCTTATCAAATATGACTACTAAAAATATTTTCTAATAAATTTGTAAGTTGGTAGCTAATAAAGTTTTAAACTCTCTCAGCTAAAATTCCCTCATGTAAAATTTGTTTATTTAACCGATGTCTAAGTGTATTAAACTCATTTCCTTAATATATATATATATATATATTAAAACTATGATCCAATATTATGTTGATGTTTCATTTAATATTAACTATACTAATGACTGTATAAACTCGTTAAGATATAACAAAATGAGTAATGTTATATCCTTCTATAATCTTTTTTTACAAATTCTTGTAAGACTTTATAAAAAAAGGTATTAGATGAAAAATTACATATATTTAATGTCTTAAAAACATAAAAAAATTCAATACTTACTCTATAAAGTAAGAGGAGAATTGGTAAGATGTTCTAAGATGATTTAGAATTATTCATAATAATATATCATTATTGATTGCATAAAAATTAAATTCTTTTTTTTATTAACTTCGAAATACCAAACAATATAAAATTTTGCATTCATGAGTAAACATAGGGTATGCTTGGTTTAGGAAAAAAGGAAAAAGAAGTAATGGGAGTAAAAAATGAAATGATTTTTTAAGTTGTTTGATAGAAGAAAAAATGAAAGGAAAGAAATATAAAAAAAATTCTTTTCTCTTATTTGAATGTGTAGAAAGTGAAAAAAAAATGTATATAAAATGATATAAATATCCTAAATAAAAGGTAATATAAATAAGAGTATTTTTATAACTTGTGTAAAAACAAAAGCTTTTTTAGCTTGTCTTCATTCCCAAATCGGACGGATCCTAAAATAAGAGGGGATCTATATATATTTTTGCTTTCCATCCTTTATTAGAAGATACCAAACAGCATAAGAAGTGAAATCTAAAGTGTTTTCCATCTCCCGTGAATCATTTCTCTCTCTTTCCATCAAAACAAATAGAGCATTAATGTTTACCACATAACAATGTACACCAAATATCAAACAGACCGTTAATGTACACCAAATACCAAATGTATAGCAATATTTCTAAATATTTTAGGGGCATTTGTTTCATGTCATATTCTTCTATTCCCAGAAATATGAAGGTGGAAATATTTATTCTTATATTTGTTAGAAGGTTATGAAAAAAGATTTTAAAGTATCTTTTATTTCTAAAAAAGTTACATTCTTATGTTTTAGGTAATTTTTATTCCCATGAGAGGTGGGAGAGTGATATTTTCATGAAAATATGAGAAGTTATTTTTTTATCACACTTGTAACTTCAGTTTTTACTTATTTTTTATTTAAATTATTTTGAATTTAAAAAATATTTTTAAAAATATTAAAATATAACCAAACACTTTTTAAATATACCCAAAAATAATATTCCTAAAAATATAATATGATACAACGTCCCTTAATTTGTCAATCCTTACCGTCATAAACGTCTATATCTATGATGCAAAAGTTATGACATTAATTATTAAAAGGAGAGTTGGATATTGATTAATCGAAAGACGAGAAAATAAGAAACGAAGGGTCTGATAACAGCGGTGTAAAGGGTGAACGCATTAAATTTAAATCTAAAGTAAACTTTAGAGGTCGGCTGCAGTTGGTAAGATATAGAGATATCCCATTAACGACGTAATTAGTTGTTTGCCGTGAAAATGAAACATAAGGACTTGTTTGATTCCACAATTTTTTTTTTTTTGCTTTTATAAATAATTATAAAACATGTTATCTTTATTTAAGCCTTTATTTTATTATATTTTTAAAATTTTACATAAGAAACAGTAAAAACAAAATTTTATTAATTTTTTGTATAAATATTTTCAAAAGAGATAAAGATAAGGTTACAACTTTAGAATTATGTATAAAAATTAAAAAAAAAATACAATAACTAAACACGTCTTAAAGAATTTGAATCTTACAATCCTCGTTTTAACTTTGCCTATATTAAAGTAGAGGTTTACATCATTCCCCATCAAATAAGTCAATCTTTGCCTATGTCAAGTTATGTGTGTGCAAGTGGGTGAGTCATTTATTATAACCTTGTTTAATAATTTTTATAAATATTAAATTTTATCAATTTAACTACTAAATTGATAAATCTCATAAAATAAATCAAATGTATAAAATTTTGTATAATTTAAAAATAATCAATATCTTTATAAACTAATTTCATTTTCAATGTATAAAACTTTTTAAATAAATAGTTTATACATTGACAATGTAAAGAATTTTTACAATATTATCCAATTACAAATCATCATATATGATAAATTTGTTAACTTTTGCAATAACTTCGTTAAAAATCATACCAATAATAATTTCTTAATAACTAACCGTCTGAAACTTTACATTAATAGGGCATAGATTTTGAACTCTTTAAAATATAAATAAATATTAACTACAAAATTCCTTATCTATGAATAAATAATTTATCTATAGTTTAATGTACACAGTCACAAATAAAATGTAACGTCAATTAAATTTAAGACAAAAAGTAATTTAAAAGGTCAACAACTACAAAATTTGATAAAGTTTAAAATATTTTGTAACATATTGTTAAAGTTTTAGATTAAAAGAATTTTTTTTTTTAATTTTAAGTGATATATGACATGTTTTAATTGATGAATTTTAAACAAAACAGTTTAAAAGTGGATTCAGTTTATGAATTTCTGTAAATGGGAATTTAAAAATTTTAAACAGGAAAAAAAAAGGACAAAAAGTGGACCTGATTTCAACAATAGAAATTAAATTTGAGTGTAAAATTACTTAGAGTTTAAAATCACAAACCATAATTTTTAGATCCGTTCACTAACCATAATAAAAAGAACTAAAAGTAATACGCACACAATTTTCTTCGAAAGAAAAGCCAAATTGGAATAGGAACCCCATTTCCTTTAAGTTTAAACCAAACATCCAGATCCATTCCATTTCTCTTTTCTCCTTTACTATTATCTCTTTCACCAGCCCGAAAATCCGTTGAAACACTTATATACCGGACAGGAGCAGGTAAAAATAGACAAGGAATGAACATAAACGAAAGTTTTCACTTGGCATATGGGCAATGAGTGTGGCAAAGTAACAATGACACCGCACTCGGGTACACACTGTTGCAGATAGGTAGGGGAAGGGACTAAGGTGGGGTCCAGCAGGTAAGAAAACTGAATAAAGAGTCAGGGCTACGGTGCTGACACTGCAAATAATTGCACGCACGAATAAGCCACCGACACACACACCCCCACACCTGCTCCTCCAAACAAAATACTATATAAAATAATAATATCACCTACTCAGCGGTCTGTGCAAGAACCTAAGCAACAGCAACACCCCTCGGCACAATTTGAGGGTAGTATTTGTATATACATACCCTACTTGCCAACATGACACAAATAAAACTCAAGAACCACACCACCACTATGTAATTAGAACCTTACACCATTACTCAAAAGCAATTAGCAATTTAGCATGCCACTGAGCATGTAGCAGATTTTACTGGGACTAAAACATCACCACCACCTACAGATTGGACACTAGCAGTGGCAGTGGCAGTAGCAGCAGCTTCTAGCCGTTCCCATGTTACTCTTCTCCTCTCAGCTGCAGCACTTGCACTTGACTCTTCCTCCTCAATCCTGCGTTGGCATGCGAGTACCAGCTCCTCGTCCATCTGACACAGCATCTTCCTTACGTTCTGAGTCAGGTTCAGCACTGCTTGGTTCCAATGACTTTGAGCATTACGTACAAGTGCTGAGAAAACAAGAGGCAGAATCACCTGTCGGTTTTGTGTGATCAGATTCAGGATGTGCTCATTGTTCCACAGCAAATGTGCTCGTTCAGCCACCTGAATAAACACATGAATATAATAAGCTCACTCATGTTCTCTATAGGGACATTACCAACATGACCATATTGCAAGACATGATTCAATTGAATCTTGTCAAGCTAAGAAAAAATGCTACAATCCATGACATTATAAAACCATTGAATCTATTTAGCACAAACCCAAAAAAGATGGTGCCAGAATAAGAGCTAACAGGACTTGCTGATTAATTGGAAGCCATGGCTAACAACAAAACCAGTGTCGAAGAAACTACCTGATAATGAGAACTATTAAGGCAGCAAGCCATTCGTCGAAACAGTGGGACCATAATCTTCTGAAATTCAGACATGCTAGTCATTTCCAAAATCTCTTCCAACTCACTCATGAACATTAGCTCCTTTTGGCTATTTGTTACTGGCCAGTACTTTAATAGTCCCTTTATCACTGAGCTAGCCAGTTTTTGATCCTTCTCTATGAACTGTGTAACACAATATATTAACTGCTGATGATAAATGCCAACAGATTTAGGTTTGTGCAAAGGAATTAAAGCCCTCCACAAAAATATTTTATGCTCGTCCTTCAATGGCAAGGCAAACCCACTAATGACGCTCCCAAAAATCTCCAACAGCTCAGCGATTCCATTATGCCGCTCGGTCTCGAAAACAAACCGGTAGATGATATTGCTAACAGATTTCCTAATGAAAGGCCTATGAACCATGAATTTCCCATAGATTCTATGAAGGATTGTTTTCAAGCAATCTCTTTCTCTAGGGTCCTCAGAATCAAAAAGGTCAAGTAATCTTAGAATAAAAGCGTGATCTATATGCACCTTTGCCACCTTCACATCAAGAGAGTTGTAATTGATGAATTGAAGGAGTAGATCATAAACAACTTGTAGGTGAGACCAGGCAGGATCAAACATAGGTTCTTCATCTTCTGTTTCTCCACCCGTATTACTTGTCCGAAACTTAGGTGGGAAAACCCTGAACAAATTAGTTGCACACATTTTACACAATGCGGCAATTGCTGGTTCTGTGAACTTAACAGATCCAGAAGAAACAAAATCAACAAGATCCACTAACATTTGTCGTTTAAGATCTTGCTCTGCACTGTTCTTATCAGGATCACTCATATCATAAACTTGGCAGCAAAGATTCAACTTACTAATGAACAGACTTTGCTTCTGTGTATTTGAAACATCTTTGAAGGACAGACAAGGGTCAACTGCTTCCACTCCAGCACTCATGCTTGCAGGGAAAACAACCGAAGATACCCGCTTTACAACATTTAATTTGCTTGAAATGGTACTTCCAACATTTGTACACTGAAAAACATTCCCAAAACTAGTAGTATTGCTAGAATCACTCCTTGCAGATTCTGATGAGTCAGATTTTGGCACCTTCTTTGGCAATTTGCTAAGAATTTGCTTTATCATGGTGGCAATCTAGGCGAGAAAACCTGCATCCAAATTATCACTCTCAATTAAAAGCTCAAAGTCTAGGAATACCTTTTAAGTTGATTTGCCATGTAATCAAAAAATCGGCACAAGTTAATGTAATCATTCAACGGCATAGCAAAAATGGAAAGCAAGCATATGTACGAGACTTACTCAGTTTAACTAAGACCAAAGATTCTACCAGAGCATCAAAAGGTAAGAACTAAAGAAAATGACCAAATCCTGTGCAAGAAAGAATATTAGACCAGGGATGAAGACTAACAATGCAATATGCCCGAGAAGGTTGATAATCTGAAGAGTAATGCAAATAAATGGGATATAAGCAGAGAGAGAGAGAGAAGATCAAGAGAGAAAGACTACTCTTTGGACAAGGGGATGCCTCAAAGGAATTGAGGATAGCCATAACATAAGTTTTTGAAACATGGTATTAGGTATGTCTTTCGAGAACAGTTAGCAGCATATTCCAGCCAGATCTAACAATTGTTTATGAATTTGTGCCTAGAGATATTATACAATTCAGTACATTAGGATGAATCTCAGTAATTTTTCAACTACAAACAACAATTAAGCACCCAAAGCTGTTGTTGCAGAATACCAAACTAATCATTCCCTGGAGCACTAGCCAAACATAAAGCTAGAACAAGTTCATATCAACAAAATTCTGGAATCCAACAAAAAGAGAAAGCGGGGAAGAGAGAATGCAAAAAATAAAAATGAAAAAAAAGGTAAACGACCCGTTTAAAGCAAGAAATTGACAAGCCTACAATCAATACAAATTTAAAGACTTTACTTAAGCAGCAATAGTGGGTGGGTAAAACCGAGATCTGAGTCTGAAAATAGAAGAAAAGATAGAAGATCACAACCACTTGAGGAACCATTAAAGACCTTGTACCTGACAAGATCATTACCAGTACTAGAAAAATAAATAAAGAAATACTTCAGTACATAACAATTCAGTTAAACTCCAAGGTGAGTTCAAAACAGGAACCCCACCAAAATTAGTATATTTAAGAACACTTGTTGAGAGAGAGAGTGCGTGAGAAGCAGAAAAGACCAACCTGATTTCTGTGAGACGGAAGCAAACCCACTTAAGAGAGAGAGAGAGAAGGGAAGGTAGTCAAAGAACAAGTTTAACTTTAACGGTTTGCATAAAGATGGAACAAGTTGCACAGGTGAAATGGGAAGAGAGAGAAAGAGTAAGAAGAAGAAGAGGGTGAGAGGTGGGACTTGGGAGTGTTGTGTGTTTTTGTTTGGAGGTGAAGAGTGAAGAGAAAAAATGGTGTTTGATCCAAAGAAGAATGCTAGATTTGGAAAATGGATGGAGAGGGAGCATTTTGATGAATCAAGATGGATCCCTCCATGAATGGCACTATGCTCAGAATTGCTCCCAGCTACTTTCCTCGATTCAAGAGAATAAACGACGCCACATGTTAAGTTAATGTTGTTACTCGCAACACAATCGCAGGTACAACTCCAATCACCACCCAACCCAACTTAAACTCCATCTTAATCTTGAGTTTACAGTACAATCCTGCACAGTGAACTGAATTATATATAAATAAACTTTAGTACTAATAGTCTAATATATGTACATTATGAAAGCGATTAAAAAAGCGAAAAATATTTGTTAGAAATCTAAAATTTTCTAATTTCCTAACTTCTGTTGGCTGAAAAGCTTTATGGAAGGGTATATGACCATGTAGATACTTAATTAAATACTTATTAAATAAAAATTTATGATGCGAGAGTTTATTTATAAATTTTATTTGAATTTTAGTAAAACAAGTAAAAAGAATTTTTCTAATGAACTTTATTTTATTAAAATAGATAAAAAAAATAACTTATTAAGATATATGTGTATATATTATGAAATCGTTTATATTCGGTTTTTGGTTTTCTTTTATGTTTTTTTTATTACTTGTTTTGGTCCGGACAAAAAGGTGCATAGGCATAGTCCTACTACATAGGGTGGATTACGTAAAGTGAAAGTGGGAGATTTTGGGGATGCCCGATTTCGAGGCTAAATTTTTGGGGTTTGAGAGTTGGGAGTGACAGAGGGGCAGAGAGGGGAAGATGGAAAAGAAGAGATGGGAGGTGAATGAATGAATGAATGTGGGATGAGAACAAAATAGAGAATCACGAAAAGTTAGGGACAGAATCACCGCAAACACAGAGGGAAAAAACAAAAGAGAGGGGGAGGAGCTAGGGAGGGTAAAAGTAAAATAAAATGCGGCAACAATTATCATGATTCATGAGGAGAGACACGACATAAAAAAATAAAAAAAAAGGGTTAATTAATGGATGATATGTGAGTGATTTACATTAAAAAAATTATAATTATCTTGTAATTTTATTTTACATTGATTTATCTCTTTTCATACGTCTTTTAAATAATAAATGCATTAACTATGCAACGACATAATTATTGAAACTTTAAGAATATATTTAGCAAAAGATTTAACATGATTAAATCACTCAATATTACTTTACAAAATAAAAATCATGAAGAACATGCTTTTTTAACACACTTTAAAATATGGTTTATTAATAAATGAAATTTATGTAAGATCTAATCATGTACATCTTGTAACCAAAAAAAAATTCATGTACATCTCTCGTTCTATTTAGTAAAACTTGCATAAAATTTATTTAACAGTAAAATTAACGTTGAAAAATGTCAAAAATATATATATTGTTAGTATTTTTTTTATTATTAGAAAAGGTAACACAAAATTGTCTTGCTTTTATACGAGATTTTCTATATTATATTGTGTGATTATAGACACATGATAAAAAAAATTAAAAAAATATTTATTATATTTAAAAGATAAAAGTTAGCACTACAACAAATTTACAAAAAAAGTGATGGTCAAAAGTCATCGCTAAGTGTAAAAAGTCACCACTAATAGAGGGTTTAGCGTCTCGTTAAGCAACCTATAGATTGTCACTAACTAACTTGATGCTAATTGGTTTGTGACAATCAAGAAAGGCCAAAGTAAAAAAGCGATTGCCTAACCTATGCAACGTTAAAATGCATGGCTAGAACCAAGAAAAAAAAAAACATTATCATCACCGACAGTGTGTTTCCATCTTGAACCCATCCTAAAAAATGTACCGAGTTTAATTTCAAAATTCGAACCCATCAAAATCAACTTTGTGCTAGGCCGAGTTAGCGACTTGGATTAGGTCATGCTTAGCCTTATCACACCCTATTCCAACATAACATCACCATTTCGACAACTAATGCCTCCATCCATCCATCAACTCTAGCGACCACTGCTAAACTAAAAATAAGAACCATGGAAGAAAGAAACAAAGAAAAAGGGGGGGGGGGGGGAAGGGGATAAGAACCACCCAAAGGTCGCAGCTCCGGCGACCAAACATTCTTTCATGGTCGTTGTCGCCTGTCACTCCTCTGTTCGGCTCCATCTACAACATTAAAGGAAAGAAAAGAAAAGTGAGGGGGATAGGGAGAAGAAAAGGAAGATAGTAAGAGTGAGAAGGAGAAGGAAAGTCAAAGGTATAAATGGTACCAAGCAACGACTTAAGCCGTTGCTTATGAGCAAAGGACTAAAGGTTAGGTCACCCTTACTAGATTGGCGCTTAAATCTTAAATATTCAAATAAAATCACATAGCAGAGGCGAGAGAGAGAAAGCAAGAGAAATCTTATTTTTGACGCTCAAAAACTGGTGACAACTAGGTTTTTTTTTTTGTGTAAATTTGTTCAATAAGTTGTCTCTTGACAAAACTTATTATTTCGCATCAAACTTGTGATGACGTCAAAACCATCGCTTAGGTTTCACTGCTATTTTTATCATTTGTTATAATGTATTTAGTATTTTTAAGTAATTTAAATGATTTAATTAGGTGTATTTAATACTTTTATATACCATCTATAACGAGTATACAATAAAGAACCCTTTTTATATATTAAAAACACCCTACACTAACTCTAAGAAATTATTTATTAGTTGAATCATTTCTTGTGATCAGGAACAAATATCACCTTAATTTTCCATTGTTCAATCTTATACGTTAATTTCAATTGAAATTTTATCTCAATTATCAAAAACCCGTTTGCTCAACAATTTAAATCTCTCCAACAAACATAGCATACGGCACATTAAAATAAAATAGTGGGATGAAACTTTATACTTAAAACTTCATGTACTTTATAATAATTTTATATCTGATGGTTAGAAAGTATGGAGAAAGACAGAAAGTGGATCTCTTTTGCAGCCTTGCTTGACCTCCTCATAAGCATGGCACGGGTAGATGGAGAAAATGCCGGTGCCGGACATCACTAATGACAGCCCAGTATACTAATGAAACCGTGTATCGGCCACGAGGATCAAGTGAATAGATTCCAAAAACACCCAAGTTCAGATTTGCAAGCAAGGGCAAGTACCTTTTCAATTCAAATCGGTCCATGATTATTTGGATGACTAAGTGTTCATCTTCCATAAACCAGTAGAAGGGAACAAGAGCAACCATTGAAAATGTGTGGACTAGTAAGCGTCGGTAGCAGGAAGTTAGAAACATCAAATATATGATTGTTAAACAATGATATATATGAGTGTCATGGTACGTATATGATGTTATTACTTATTAGGATACTGCATGTCTAGCTCTAAATAATTTATATCCAGTCATATGATGTCACATGTTCAAATATTATAATAAATGCTTGAATTTCCAAGGTATGTCTATATGGGTATAGCATATTATCTTATATTCTTATACATTCTACGATAGCCTCACTTTACTTTTCTTTAACAACAGTTTATATATTCACTAAATAATTATTTTATAATATGATAATTATAATGTAACTATTATATTGATTGAAGCAAATACTCAAAAGATAATTTTAAAACAAAAAGAGTAAATTAAGTACCACATGTAAAATGTGAGACGTAATTCCATAGCAATTAATGAGTACCTTCAAATTTGTAACCAGAACACGTACAATGCTAGCTTGTGAAAGTCCCCTTATCCCAAGTTCCCCAAAGCCATCCTAAGTTCCTAACAGCTTCCCAATTGAAAATATCTACCCATTTCATGAGATGGAAATGACAGTTCCAACTGTTGTTGTCGTGGTTCTAAATAATTATATTTCGCCCTTGAACAGGTTGATTGTGAAGATGACTTGTTCTCTTTTTTTCCCCCAAAAGATCGTTAATATGACTCCATCTCACCCAATATGATCATGACATTCATCCTTTTCACGGCTAAAGCTATGGTTTAATCACGAAATAGCTTATTGAAATAAGAGAAATTTTACCGATCAATGAATAAGACAAATGGAAGGGCAGATGTAACGATCGTTACACTAGTGAATTAAATTAAGGAATTTAAGATACAGAGCGAAGAAAAAATGAAATATGATGTAATAAAATTATTATTATTAAATATTTTTGTAATGAAATATAAAATATTTTCATTATATATCATTAAATAAAATGGAACGATTATATTTATTTCAAATTTAAATTGATCAAATATTTCATATAATATAAAAAAATATTTCATATAACAATTTTCTTGATGTATATTCGCAGGTGTATGTATGATAGGAAATTAAAAACAGTAAAAAGTTTTTTCTCTACCAAAAAAAGAGTAAAAAGATTTTATTAGAAAAATTATTTATTACATTAACATGTAATTTTGAGTTTAAGTTCTGTGTATAAAAAAATTTATTGAGTTAATTATACTATATTATGAATGTTAAATAACAATAACGGATTACACACGGTTTCCACAATATATATATATATACATATATATGTATGTATACATATATACATACATATATATGTATGTATACATACATATATATGTATGTATACATACATATATATATATACATACATATATATATATATATACGTATATATATATGTACGTATATATATATATATATATATATATGTATGTATATACACATATGTATATACATATATGTATGGGTGGGAGGAAAAAAATTAGATCATACAATACAATCATATATAAAAGGTTAGTATTAAATTATAAAGTCGTGTGATTTTTTTCAAGCAGTCATGTAGTCATTAAATAACTTTTAATTTTAATCATTTATGTATAGTTATATGGTTCAAATTTACTTTTCTCACCCTCATTGTAAAACTCTTCTTATTTCATATCCTCTCTCTCTCTCCATATATATATATATATAAAATAGCTTTTGATATAAGGAATCTTTCATTCTTAAATAAACTATTTTCATGTCAGAGATGTGATTTTTTTCAAGTGGTCATGTAGTCATTAAATAACTTTTAATTTTAATCATTTATGTATAGTTATATGGTTCAAATTTACTTTTCTCACCCTCATTGTAAAACTCTTCTTATTTGATATCCTCTCTCTCTCCATATATATATATATATATATATATAAAAGTAGCTTTTGATATAAGGAATCTTTCATTCTTAAATAAACTATTTTCATGTCAGAGATTTTCAGGAATAGAGTTCTTAGGAAATTTTATAAAATATGTTTAGTTATTATTTAATGAGTTTAATTTTTATGCATTTTTTTGTTTTGTTTTGTTTCCTATAGGTATTGTTTTTCAGAAGTAATCTTATTTGAGACATGATCAAATATTAAATGTGAACATCTCTCCTAGTAAAAATTTGAACCTTGGTTCGTCAAGCTGTAAGAGACTACTCTTTCACTAGACTCAACCCCTATTGGTAATTTTTATATATTGTTAATGTAAAGATTTTTATATTATGAATTGATTAAAAAATCTCAAATATAACTTTAAAGTAATTATCATAAGAGAAATAATATTTACAATAAGAGAGAAAAAGAGAGAAGAGAGAGCAAAGTATGCAATATAATGATATGTTAGCGAGAGATAGAGAGAAAAAGTATTCTTATATAAATTATTGTATGAGTTTTTATATGAATAACACATCTTTGATTATAAAAATCAACAATCTTAATATATATGATAATCTATATATAATTAGATGACAATATAAAAAAAAATTGCACTATCAATGCATTATAACTGTATTCTTATTCATTTTTCTTAAGAATAATATGTTTATAGTCATTTATCGTAAAAAGTTTAGTAACTTAATAGTTGTTATGGGAAAAATTTATTAACTTCATATTGTTAATGTAAAGAGTTTATATTGTTAATCAATGAAAAAATATTTTAGATATGACTTTTAAAGTAATTATTACAAAATTTAATAATTTTTTATTAGAGTTTATTTTTTATCTACTATCAATGTAAATATTTTACATTATTTGTTAATTAAAAATCACCCTAAATATAATTTTTAAAGTAATTATTACAAAAGTTCACAATCTAACATATATGTCATTGAATAATTAAATGACAATGTAACTTTCATATTGTGAGTGTATTCTAGTTATTTTTTTATTTATATGACAATCTATAATTGGATAACAATATAAAAGATTTTAAACCATCAGTATATTCCAATTAAATTCAATTTTATTTTCACTTATAAAAGAAAAAATTATTTTCACTTATTTGCAAATTATTCTAAAAAATTTCTATAGTAAAAAAAATATTTTTATTCTCTTATCTTAAATATGAAAAAAAATTATTCTCATATTTTCTATAAAATATTAAAAAAATATATCAAATATGACCTTAATTTCTTTTTTATCCATTAAAATCTATTTCTTTAATAAAAAAAAAAGTCTACACGACTTGACTTATCCAAAAAATTTGTTCAAGCTCAATGATTGTGGAACAATATTATCCTTTACAAATAACACATGTAATCCAGGAATATATGAAATGAGAATTCTTGTTGTTAGTGTGAAAAATGAAAATTATAAATTGGGTTATTAGATCATATATGAATGGTTGAAATTAAAAGATAAATACACATGATTTTTAAAGTAGTCATGTGACCACTAACTAATTTTTAATATTGATCATCCATATATAATTGTATGACTGACATTCATAGTTCTCATTTATCATGATAACTAAGAATTCTCACTTGATGTGTCCTCTCTAATCCTAACCTAAAAAAACACAAAAAGGTTATTCAATATTGTCGTGTTCGAGGTTAACCCTAACCAAGACTCAAGTTTGACTTTGACTAAGGTCTAAGATGGATTTTGATGGTCTTTTCTTTTGGTACAACTAAGTTGTGGCGAATATGAGTTGGATACTTATAGAAGGCACTTCAATGCTTAAGTCAACAATGATTTTAAAAGAGTAACAATAGGTAATAAATTAAATGTGTACCTAACAATGTTGACGTTGATTGTATTTATAGGGTGCCCAATATGGTCTGGACTGTTTAGCATGGGGCCCAAGGCCACTAAAAGGGCAATTTTCACCTATTCTAAAGTAAAATGATATCAATTTACTCGATGTCAAGGTGGGTTCCCTTGTACCAGGGTGCATTGAAGTGGTCTTGCACCTAAGTTGTGTTGTGATTAATTTTAGTCAACATTTCAACCATCAATTATGCCTTCACAAGTTGATCATAGCGCTACGGATGGGAGCCATAGTGGTGCATGATCAATGTGTTGATAGTAAGGGAATCTATTTCTTCCATGTGACCCTTTGAGTTTGCCTCGAGTAGTATAGCTTAACACTAGGCATAACAAATAAATCTGAACCCTTTAAACTTTGACAAGGAAAACACGCTTTGATCGGGTTCGAGTTTCTCCCAACTTGTAAAGTCGGGTTTGGGTGTATGACTCCTCGCCCCGTCCTTATACCCACCTCGTTGCATTTTTTGTTACATACATACATACATACATATATATATATATATATATATATATATATATATATATTAGAGTTAAGTTTTTTTATACTTTTATTTTTCATAATTATTCAAACTATAAATTAATTAATTATTTTAATAGTTAAATAATTTAAATTATAATAATAATTAAATAACAAACTTATAATTATATATTTAATTAAAAATAATAATTTAATTCTTAATTTTTTTATTTTTAAGTTCTTTGTTATTTATTAATTTTTATATGTTGTTTGAATTAAAATATAATTAATAAATTTATATATAATTTATTTAAAATGTATAACTAAATTAAAATTGTAAAAAAAAAGTGGCAAGTTCCCTGCAGATTTACCTAAACCCGAAAAAACTTGATAGGGATGGGGATAGGTTTCAAAAATACAAACCCGTCTCTTTTAAACCCGAACCTGAAGATGGCCCGTCTTTTGTGGGGACAGGGATAGGGAGAGCAAAACCCACCCCGTTGCCATTGTGAACACCCAATTTTGTTCGAGTAAATTAAAATAAAATATAAAAGACAAGAAAAAAGAAATAAGAAAAATTTTGAAGGAAAAAAGCTTTTTTTTAATGATGAATACCATGAAAAGACAATATCGTATCTTGAGTTATACTTGTCATTTGAGGTGTTCTTTGCACCGTTGGAAAGCTTGTAGAAAAATCTACAACTCATCTCTCTACCTCAAAAACCAAAATCAACTTCTATCTTGATGAAAATCAACCTCAAAGTAGGGCATTTAATCATAACAACACTTAAGTGCCACATTCCTTCCCTCCCACCTTCCCTTCACTTAAAAGTCCCACATTGGACAATCCACACTCATGCATCTTCTCCTTCCCCTATATAAAGAGGTGTTTACCAAGCAATGGGGGAAGAAAAACATTCATTAATTATGGGCTTAATGCAAAGCATAGAGCCTATGAAAGTTTAATCTTTTTTTTATTATCTCTTTTATTTTTTTCTCTTAGAGCTTTTACTAGAAGCTTGTGGTGGATTGTTTTTGTGTTCACCACAAATTATATCTTGAGATAAATTTTCCTATCTTATCTTTTTTATATATATGTTTTATTTTCTTTTGTCATTGTTGTTTTGTTAAATTTTATTCTTTGTATGTCCTTTTCAAATTAGAAATATTGTATATTTAATTATTTTTTTAGAGAAAGGATTAATTGAATGTGACATCTTTTTAATCCTAAGATTTTAAGACACAAGTTGTGACAACTTGATGTCTTTAAACTCCTTTCTAAAATTAGAAATGTTAAACTAAAATTAATTTGCTTCAATGGATTGACTTGGGTGTACACCTCTGTTGACTCTATTTTTAGGACATATAAGTTGTGATGGTTTAGAAATCTTAAAATTTAATAAACAAAATTAAAAAAAATAACAACATGAGCTTGATTCTCCATTGCACCGAGAGATACGTAGGAGTAGGAGCTCACTCTTGTCGATCTCAAAAAATAATAAAATTTAAGATAAAATAAAAATCTTTTTTATAATAAAATTCTTCTTGCAATTATTTTTAGGGTGAGATAAATATTTTAAAATAATTTGTTTAATCAATTAGAGGTAACTGTCTTTATCACGGACGTTGTAGGATGTTAATACCTTCCCTACACGTAATTGACTCCCGATCCCAAAATCTGATTTCGTAGACCATTTTTTATTTAGGTTTTTCCAATGTTTGTCCTTAATAAATATTGGTGGCGACTCCCTGTTTTTAAAACTCTTTTTCACCGTCCCGCCACGACTCTGGTTGCGACAGCCATGCCAACTTGACACCTAGTGTTGACCACGTCAAATGATTGGAATTGAATTTATCATATTCTTATAGACAACAATGTCATGTCTAAGATGTTTGAGGTTCACTATGATCAAGACTTGAGTTTGACTTTGACCAAGGTTTGAGATGATTTGGTTGTAGTCCCTCTTTCTAGTACGACTGAGGTATAATGGAGATGGGTTGGGTACTTACAAGTGACACTCCAATGCTCAAGTTAGCATTGATTTTGACAGAGTAACAATAAGTAATAAATATTTACTTAACACAATTAACAGTTTTATTTATAAGATCTTCGAAATGAGCTAGACTACTTGGCCTTGATAAAATGTTATCAATTTATCCCAAACCGAGGTAAGTTATCCTATACCTAGGTATATTACAGTGGTCTTTCACCTACATTGTGTTGTGATTGACTTTGATCAACATTTCAACCATCAAATTGGGTTGCCATTATTTTTAGGGCGAGATAATTCATTGTAGCGGATTAGACCTCAATTTTATTTCAAAATAAATGCATTTTTTAAAAATGTTCAACAAAATATATTAATATTTCCATACCATATACTCATATGCCATAATAAAAAGAATCTTTATACTTTTTTCGTTCCATAATAAGTGTCATGTTAGATGAAAAAAAAGTCCCAAAATAAGTAACATTTTAGCTTTTCAATGTAATATTAATTCCTTTTTTTCATTTATACTTCTAATAATATTTTTTTAGAATGTTGTTGTTGTGCTGCATAGTTTTTAGAAAAAAAAGATTAAGGACGACACTTATCATGGAATGGAGGGAGTATAAAAATTTACAAAATTTTGTAAAAATATTGCTCAAAATTCACAAATATGACGTGCATGTTCGATCGGTCAACAATAGGGGTGTTTGCAGATCAGTTTGGATCGATTTTGAGCTAAAAAAGTCATCCGATCCAAAACTTAAAATACTATGCAGTTTATTTTGGTTTGGATTGTTCTTTAAAAAAATCTCATTCGATTCAATCAAAAAAATGTGATTTAGATTGGATCGATTGATTCTATTGTTAATTGACAAGGAATGTCATTGAATCAATTTGAAAAGTATAAGGATAACATTGCTATAAAAGAAACGAGGATACCAATATCAGATTTTAGTAAAACTAAGAGGATTGGTTTTAGTATAATTAAGCCTTTTTTATTTTTTGGCACCCCTGGTGATGATGTTTTCATGGGTTCTATAGAAGATACATGTTACATCTATTGTATCAAAGCTCCCACCAAACCCAAAAAGAAAGGATTTGGTACAGAAACATAGACAAGAGGTTCCCATCTCAGATTAAATCTCATTTGAATGATCATTCTTTTCTTTCTTATCTTATTTTTCCATCAAAGCTTTTCTATCTCCATTCATAATAATCATATAAATAAAAACAATAATATAAACAAGGATTATTAATGAAAAGAAAAATAGTACAAGAAACAAATATCAAGTTTTGTGTTAAGAAATATAACATCTCTATGTGTGTGAGATATGTTATTATAATATATCAACATGAACATGAATTCATATAAACTCAAATCCCCATGGTTATGGAGACTTTGTACCACACTCTTCAACCTATTGGCTCAGTCCCCCCACATACTTACATAATGAAACGCACAACATTGTAAACATTAGTATACTCTTATATATCAGTTCAGTTTGGTTTGGTTACAGAGACACCAACTAAAAACCAAACCTATCGATTACACTAAAAAACAATCTAATGAAATAAAAAAAATGATTTTTTATGTTTTCAATTTTTTGGATCAATTTTCAAAAATTTTTTAGATTGGTTTAGATTTGAACACCCCTAATCAATTAGTGCCACAATTAGAAGTTGAGTTAAGGATAGTGGGATACACACAAGAAAACCCAAAACAGGAAAATCGCCAAATTAAATGCTTGAAAGGATGGAAATTGTTTCCAAAACACATGGCACTTGCATGAAAGATCCTAACACTGTGTTTGGTGCTGTGGAAATAAAGGGGTGAGAGGAAGGAAAAGAGGGGAAGTAGAAAAAATGGATGTGTTTGGTAGAATGGAAAAGGGTGGAAGTTTTTTTTTTTTAAATGGTGGGGCCCACTGCATAAGAGTTTCTCGCAAAAATGAGACGATTTGTGCGGAAGAAAAGGAGACAGTGTTTGTAAAATCGATTTTGTAATGTGACTAAATTGATTTTGAGCACAAGGTGTGTATTTTTATGCACACCAAATTGATTTTGTACACAAACTAAATCAATTTTGTATATTGCACTAAATCGACTTCCATGCACAATAGTGGTTTATTCACGATTTTATATACAACCAAATCGATTTTTGATAAATCTACATTTTTAAGTAGATTTATAAAGCAAGTTCACTTGATTTTTGCATTAGCTCATAGGAAATTTGTGAGAAAATAGACCATTAATGAAGGATTTCTTGTTATGTGCCTTTCTAAGTTTTCTACTTAAAATTGCATGAATTGCCTTGATTTTGTTGGATTTTGTGAAAGGTAATTAGGTGAGCAAAAAAAAGATATACAATCCACAGGCACAGAAGAGTATTATGCTAGTCAAAGAGGTCTTAAAGGAAGCAAGAGCTAATAGGAGGATCAAAAAAGAAGCCTGCAAGCATAGGAGCTGTAACACCCATACTTTTGTATATTAAATTATTCTGTATGTTTAAAAATTATTTTTAAGTCATCAATGCATTTATAACAATTAATAATAATTTTAGAAATTCTTCTAGAATTTATTGAGATAATTTTTGTAAAATGACAAAAATACCCCTAGTTGACTGTGGGAACCAACCGGAGACTTTTTGACCTCAAAATATTTTGAAAATTTTATATTAAGTATCTCTCATTATAAAAACTTTATTTTGAGAGAAAAGTAGTGAAAAATATAATAATCATATTTCAATTCTTCCACTATTTTTTATATATATTTGGCAATACAATTCTGAAAAATCAGAAAGGAAATTTGAAATTCTGACTCCCACCATTGTGCTCAAAATTTCAAGAGCTATTTAATCGTGGTTTTTAATAATTTTTCCGAGCTGAAGCTCGGAGAAATTAGAAAATGACAATTTTGTCCCTATTTCTCAACATTAAGAACTGACATGAGAAAAAGATTCAATTGACATTAAAATGTCAATTTGAACTTGGAATTATGTCATATATATTAAAATATAATTTTGGGAATTTTCTAGAATTTTTGTGTAAAATGACCAAAATGCCCATACGTGTCTAATAAGCCAGCCAGTACTGGTTTGACATTCAAAAAGAGTGAAAATGGTAATTTTAGTTTAATTATGGGTAAAATATTTAATTTTAGAATTTTGATAATAATTTTGGTATTTATTGAATTAAAATGAATTTTCTATGAATTTTCTAGCTTAAAAATACAAAATAAATACATATAATTTGAAATAAATTAATAAAAATTAAAATTTATTATTAGAAATTATTTTTGATGAAAATTAATGTATTTTTCCAGTTTTTCATTAAAATACATTATTTTGATATTAAAAGCTAATTTTTCAAGTTTAGGCGTTTTTGTCGGTACCGGTTAATTCACCTACAGATAAAATTTGACACATGGAGGCTTGGGACAGCTGGTGGAGCACGTCCCCAACCCTAAAGTAGGTGATTCACCACCTATTTGAGATATGTGTCCCTAAATTGGATTAAAAATAAATAAAAATTGGATTTATGACATAATAGTGACATAATGGATGATGTAAATCTTTGGACACCTAACCCCCCTCCTTCTTCTATAAATAGGCCTCAAAGTTTTCAGATTTTCACTCATCCTTTCCTCTCCCAAGCTAGAGAGCTTCTCTTTCTAAAGTTTTCTCTCTCTAAAATATTTTTTTATCTAGTTTTTATGTTAAAATTTTGCTAGTTTTCAACTAGTAGAATTTCTCCTCCTAGAAGCTTTGCACCAACAATTTCATCCTCTTCATCAACTATCTTAGAGGTAATGGGGGGAATGGGGTTGGTTCTAAATTACTGTCACTTTGCATGTTGGTAGGAAGGGTTTTCCCCTAAACCCATTTAGACTTAAATTTCGGTATTATTATTATTGTTTAAAGTTAAACTTTAATTTTTACTAAGTTGTTACTCTGCCCAAATTTAGATTATTAAATCATGATTATTAAATTGTTACTCTGCTCAAATTTAAATTATTAAATTTTACTTGCTAAGTTGTTACTCTGTTCAATTTTAGAAAATAAAAATACATTTACTATGTTGTTACTCTGCTCAAATTTGGAAATTCAAAATGCATTTATTTAGTTGTTATTCTGCTAAAATTTTAATAATTATACTATAATTGTTATATCGTTATTCTGTTAAAATTTTGGTATAGTGCAATTTCTGCAAAATAAGGCAGAAATGTTGATTGTACTGGTGCTCAAACTAAATGAGACCAGGGAAACCTCTGCTTGAGAAGTTAGGAATTAACAGTTTAGTGAGTAATGTAAAGCAAGTGACATGTAGTGGCATGACACCCTACTAAGGAAGCCACAGTTTGGTACGCTGAGGAATGAAAGGCAAGGACCCACTTGCGGAGGTCTTGTGGGTAGGCATCGAGTGGTGAAGGTCCCAATGGCCAGGGTAGTGCCCTTGAGCCGGGATATTCGCCTGACCAAACTCGATAACCCTGACAACTGCTCAGCATTCCAGGATTGGTTTGAGAGTATACCTCTATAAATGGATTTCCTAAATTGTTATTTTGTTCCTCAATGATGACGAGGACTGTACCATGTGATGGTATTGAGAGAGGTATATATACTCCCAGTCACTTCCCAGGTTCTGTTGAGAACTATTACCCACTAATGGGAAGTATGGATCCATACCTAGTCAAGGGTAGTCGGATACAACTTAGAATGAACCTTAGGATCTCTTGTGTTGTCAGTTGTGTTTTATCTTTGTTTTATGGTAGATTTCCTACCGCACATGTAAAAGTGATTTTAGAACAAAACACCTCACTCCATTATTTTCTTTTGTATATGATTGGTCGTGATTATTAAAGACGACATTAACGCTCTGTGATGCTAAGTACGAGATAGAGAACATCTCAACAGGGGAGGACCTGAAGACCTATAGTATTTTCTTTTTGTATAAGGGATAGGGTAGATAAATACTGCTCTGTATAGGATCTCTTTTATGTATATAGTGGGCTAGGTAGTATATGTATTTCGATGTACTTTTGTTTTCTGACTATTATGTATTACTCAAACCATGATGTACAGTTTTATGAAATATATGTATATATCTTTCATATTTTATTACCATTTCCAAATTCTGTTAAGTTTGGAATTTCTTTTAAAACCGGAAAAATTTTACACACATTTTTATTTACTTAAACTTAATAACTAAATTAATATGAATTATATTTAAAATTAAATAGGTGTTACAGGAGCGGCCAAAAAGGAGGCTAGAAGACAAGAATGGAGTGCAAAAAGCTGCATATGTCCGGCGGGATTAGTAAGCCACCCGACGAGACTCACTTTAGTAGCAACCGCTCGGCGGGTTGTGTATCCCGCCCGGTGGGTAGCCTGACCAATGCCAACACAGAGCAAATTTCTTCTAAAAAACTGCCCAGCAAGTTTTTGACCCCGCTAGGCAGGTTCGAGGCCCAAATTCTAATTTTATTTTAATTTTCAATGGGTCTGGGTTGTACGAGATGGACCCGTTAAGCCTCCTTGTAACACCCCAAATTTCAAATACTAGAAATAAACCACGAGGTAACTCTTAGTAGGACCCTTCCCTTGTGTTATTAGACAAAAAATGCCTTAAAAGTTATTCTTATTATATTTCTTATTATTACTGTTTCTATTCTTATTAATATTATATTTATTATTGTTGTTGTATAAGTTGTTGTTGTTGTTGTTGTTATTATTATTATTATTATTATTATTATTATTACTATTATTGTGTTGTGTTGATGTTATTATATTTATTATTATTGTTGTTGTTGTTGTTGTTATTAATGTCTTAGTATTATAAATTAGTAGGAATATTATCATAGAATTCAAAAGAGCATCTAGGGCCCAATAGGGAGACTAAAACCCACTAAGCTACATACTCACTTACATGTTATAAGAAAGGAATAGAGAGGAGGGTTAGGTTTAGCCGTCACAAAATAGAAGAAGAAAAAAGTTAGAGAAAATGAGGAAAAGAAGAGAAGAAGAAGAGGAAGAGAAGGAGGAAGAATAGAAATCGGAGAATCCAAATCCTAGAACTCAACTTTGCATGTCCACAAAGGTGAGTGCTCTCCCCCATATTCTTCCTTGTCTTTTATGTTGTTATTTTTCATCTATTTACCTTTTCCCCCTCCTTATGCGTAAGATTAGGGATTTGATGGCTTTTGAAGGAATTGTGAGAAAGTAAGGAATTCATAGATTAGATAGTTTTTTGGCGACTTTTCTTCAAAAACTGGATTTTGCCTTGGCACTGGGCGCAGACCCGCTTGGCGGGTTGGGTCTTGACGCGACCTGCTGGGCAGGGTGCGATACCCGCTGGGCGGGTTGGGTTTCGGCGACCGTTGGGCGGATACGACTTTTGCTATTACGTTTCTTGTATTTGTGAACTCCTTTTGGCAGTGTTTAACTCATTGTTATTTGTTTTTTTATGTCTTGTTGAGTTTATATTGTATGGTTAATATGAGTGTGATATGAAATTGTATCTATGATTCATGATAAAAGTCTATGAAAGTTGTAAGCATTATATGTGACCATGCATCATAACATTTGAGTTATGTGATGAGGAAAGTATGTAAGAATCTGGCTGGTGGAGGCCGTGATGGGTTGTTTAACCTTAGCCTTGGGGGTTATCCGGTTGGGAAAACTCCAATGGTCCATGCTGAACCCATAAAGCCGGGTATATTGGCAAAACTGGGTAACCGTGACTAGTCACCGGGGGATATCATGCTAGTTGAGGGTGCAAAAGTCGAAGGCATCGGTACCGATGACGCTTCTTATGGCCTGCATTTACTCCTAGTCTACTTTTCGAAAAGTTTAGGTTGGTACCACATGTGCATGAGTAGTGGTTTAGGAACATTGCACGCATATGTATCTTGTTGTAGTGTGATATGTTGAAGTGTGCTACGTTGTAATTGTGTGAATTCTATGTGACCTTGTTCATAAGCGAATGATGTAATGTATACACGTGTGAAAATGTGATTGTGTATTGTGATGGATTGTCAAGATTATGTATATGTGCTCATGTTATGCATGTATGTCATGCTTACTTGATGAAACAAAACAATGTGTATGTCTAGTTACTAGGCGAAAGATGTGAAATAAATATATGTTTGTAATTAAAATTGTGTTTGCTACCTCAAGGATAAGTGAGAGGCTAGGCCCTAGGATAGTGTTGTGGGGGTCCTAGTTGGATGATAATAGTTGTGAATGAGGTAGAGAAAGAGTAAATCCCCACCCAGCGTAATAGAAAGGTATAAGACAAATAAGAGAGAACAAAATGACGATATTAAGGTGAGTGTTAAGGGATGGTCAAAAGTATTTTAGAATGTCTGTGACCTTAGACTTGACTCATAGAGACCAACCTTAAATATTAAAAGAAAGAAAAGTAAAATCTAAACATGAAGGGTTTAAATACTAAAGAGCATTTTGGGTAAGAAAGAATTCTTAGGTTGAGAATGAGATAGTAAACTAATATAACAGTCAGGAGAATGAGAGAGTAGTTAACATAGAAAGTATTGAAAATTAAAAGGTGTAGATTAAACCGTAGGTATGGCGAATTATGAGAGACCTAGTGAGTTTAAAGCCATAAAAGATAAATGATGAGGGTTGTCCAAATAGAAGAGTGTAACCCAGCCGTAGAGTCCTTAGAGCACTCACTGAGACATTATGTCTCATTCCTTTAAGTTTCTCCTTTTTCAGGATACAGGTGAAGACATGCGTAGATGGAGCTTAGAGTCATATGCAAGAAAACGTAGTCTAGTTTATATTATGTTTTTGTATTCTTCTTTATATTTTATACGATACCTTCGGGTGATAGATAAGTTATATTTGACATGTATTTTTTTTTTATTATATTGTTCGTATATAATATTTAATTATATTTATGAGTAGCATTTGTATGTTGTTTCTACCTTTTTAAGTTCGTTTTTTTTTAATCTAGACCTAGTTACGGTAATGCCCCTTAGGGTGTTACATCTTTAAAATTCTGAAGATACATTACAAATAGAAGGGAGCTCAATTCTATTTGGATTTCTACTCTCTTTCATGGATTTTGATGGAGGAAGGACTCCCCTAGAATTTCAAAGGATTCTCCCTGCATGCTAGTGGAGAGAGACTGAAGGCCATCTTTTTTGTTAAGGTTTACCTTTAGTTTCTAATGATATATATTGTAATGGATTGTTTCTCTGTTGTTATAGAGAACTAATCCTTAGGCTATGATTGTGGTGTAGCCATGTTTAAGATAACTAGAACCTCATTTTGATTGTTAATTTTATTTTCCTTTTTCTTTCAATTGAATTGCCTTAGTGTGCTTCATTATATTGTTTGGAATTGATCACTCCTTGGATGTCTTTAATCATTTAATTAATCGACGACCGTACCATAATTAATTGGTAGACCTCTAAGATAATTGGGTTTAGGACGTTGCATGATCAAACTGCGAACTAAGCTCTCAATCGAATTCGTTCACCCTCTTTGTTCCTAATCCTTTCCTAGATTAAACCACTGCACGACCAACCAAGGGTTTAATACAAAAAAATTTTTTTACAACCCATGACCAAAGGTTGTGAAAGAACTCAGTAGAGGGATATTAACAACTGAACTTGGAAAAAAATTACATTTTAACTTGGGAAAAAGAAATTGAAGGCATAGGTGAACCCATAATCCTAGGTTCTTAACTCATTAAAATCTAATTTAATTTTAATTATTCTTTTTTTTTGTAACCCCTTGCATTTTAATTCTTTGAACTTAACCCATAAAATTTGAATAACCTAGACAATAGTACATATGAATTTATCTAAAAGTTACTCCATATTAGTCCTTTGGGTACAATATTTGGACTCAAGTCCATTGTTACTATTGCGATAGGGTATGCTTGCCCTTAAGCGTGTTCTAAATGCATCAATTTTGTATATAGGCGTGTCGTTGTTTCCCTTCTTTTTATTATTAATAATCAATAATAATAATAATAATAATAATAATAATAATAATGACGATGATGATGTTATTATTAATAATAATAAAAATAAATAATAACAATAATAATGAATAAAAATAATATTAATAATAAATAATAATAATAATGATAATTAAAATAATAATAATGATTTCAAAAAGTTAACTTTCACTCTATTTCTCCTCTGTTTATCTTCAATCAAACAACTTTAACTTTCACTCTATTTCTCACATATTTCTCTTCTCTTCTTTTCTCATTTCCTCCTTTCCTCTCCCTCTATTTCCTTCATCTTTACCAAATACACCCTAATGTATGTCATTTAGGTTTAGATAAGCGTTGAGCTATATCATCCATCAAACTTCAAATCCCACTTTTATTATTTTATTTTGACTTAAATATGTTTTTAGTTTTTTAAATTTAAGATAAATTTATTTTTGATTTTCTAAATTTAAAATTAATCTTTTTAATCTTTGTAATTTGAAAAAAGTATGTTTTAGTCTCTTAGGACCACCTGCAACATCCTTGACAAAGGCAAATTGAGTTAGTTGTGCAGCATTAATAGTTTGGTTTGATATTTTTACTAAAATGACACTAGAGGTGGTTTTGTGTGATAGACCCACTAATGGTATTTTTTCGGTAAATAAAAATTTAGTAAGAAGGGATGATGCCCCAGTTTAAGGTAGAGAATGCCTCCGAGTGCAAAAAGTGTTTATAGAAATATTTACATTTACTTCACCCCAAGGAGATGAGTGTGGATTTGAACCTGCGACCCATCAAATACGAGATCCTCACTAATGACATTTGAGCAAACATACAAAAACATATTTTTTTTAAAATTACAGACTTAAAAAATTAATTTTAAATTAAAAAATAAACTTATTCCAAATTAAACAAACTCAACCTTTTTTTGGTAGAGAAAAAAAATAGATAAGAAAGAAATAGGTAAGAAATAGTTAAGAGGTGAAAAAAAAATAATAAATAATTTGAAACTTTAGATTGTTTAGTAGAAGAAAAATAAATGAAAAATATAAAAGAAATAAATAGATAAATAAAAATAGGTAAGAAATAAAATAAAAATAAATAGTAGAATCCGGTGAGACTCATCCTTATAAAACAAAATTTTATCTCTATTTTTCTTATAATAAATAAGTGAAATTTACACCAATTTTAATAAATTTTTTATCTCTTCCTCTTTCTTTCAAACCAAAAAAGGGCTAAAGGACATGTCGAAAAATATTTGCGGTGAATGAAAAGCCACGTACAGTTTTAAACCTGGTTCGTACGTGTCTGCCGCCGGTGCTTGATAACTTTTTTTCAAATCACATCGCGAACACAGTATCAGAGTAACGTTAGAAATCACCACCCACGGGTGATTTGCCTTTTATTTTTTATTCTTTTTCCCCCTTCCTGTGACTGAGGCATTTCCGTAGGCAGGTTCTAAAATTCAGTGCTCTGTTCACTCTCAAATAGTACAATTATTAGGGACAATTGGCTTTTTTGTTTTTAATCTGGGAGAAGAATTTTTCACTTTGAAACCTTACTTTTAACAGCGAGAATAATTCAGATAAGAGGTGATTACAAATGCATATTTTGTTTTGAGAAGCTCATAATCTAGTAAAAAATTACTCTTATGCTAAAATCATGATTTTGAAGTTTCAAACAAAAGTTTAATTTTTAATACTATAAGTATAGAGTTTTTTTACACGATCTTATTTTAATACTAAATAAAAATTGTCTTATTACAAAAGTCAACGATTTTATTTTATATAACAATCTATTATTAGATGACACTATAAAAAAATCTTTACACCATTAATATACTTTAATTAAACTCTTTAAACAAAACTAAACGTGCCAACAGTTTGTAATATAGTAATCTTATCGGAGTGATTTGTAAATTTGTACATATAACTTCATTTAATTTTTGGTATTTATTTAAGTTTTCAATATAAAAGTATATTATTATCATTCAATTTTATACATACCTACACATACTTAAATAATAATGTAAGAAAAAGGTTTTTAAATGTTTCAAATTAAAAGTATATATTATTTCCGTACCATCTAAGGCTACATATAAGTTTCGTGGCTATTGTTTATTCATTTATTTGGTATAAATCATAAGTATTCTCCATTGAATGCAATCATTCTTGAGTCGAGTAAAACCATTATGAACAGTAAAGTTCTCATTCAGAATATTTAATGCAGTTACATATTCAGGACTCAAACTTGAGACCTCTGAAACAACCTCACAGGCTTGCACCGGTTGATCCGTGCACTCAGTTATCGTGAGCTATTGTTTATTGAAAAAACTATATTCATGTTATAAAATAAAACTTTATTAACCATACAATGACCTGTTAGACTGAAATGACTAATATTATATCATCCAAAGTAAGAAATATGTGATGGTTCCATTTAGATAAAATTTTCAATAAATATTTATAGGAGAAAAAAATAAGAAAATAAATTAAATTAAATTAAATTTCTTTTATAATTAAAATTTACTTATGCTCTCTAACTTTTGTAGAAGTTTTTTAATATAAATTCTCCTAAAACTGTGCTGCATAAATTAACTTTGTAGAAAAAGTTTAATTCATTTTTTTTTTATCTTTTTTTCCCAGAGGAATGCTAGCGTCACTTTTCTAACACTTCCTTTTTAACACTCTTTTTATTATTGATTGAAATTTATTAAAAATCACAAATTTTGGTGGGTCTCACCTCTCACTTAATGAGTCTCTCTCCTTATTTAGAAGTAAAACCCAGCATAATTTGTGATTTTCAATAAATTTCAGTCAATAGTAAAGAGGGTGTTAGAAAGAGAGTGTTAGGAAGGGTGATGCTTATTGAAAAATTTATTTAAATAGATCTAAAAATACTTAAAAAATTCTCATTGCCATAACTTGAGTAATAGTGAAAAAATAGACTAAAATCAAAGGACAAAACTTAAATACAATACCTTAGGTATTATTAGTGCTGTGCTCCAATTAAAATTAGAGATTCACCTTAATAATCTGCGTAATAAAAACATGTATTTGAGAATTTCGTAAATTTCTAAGATAAATTTCTAATTCTAATTAGAAAACAACACCAATAATATCTAAGATATTGTATTTAAGTTTTGCCCAAAATTAAATCCAATTTAGTAACAAAAAAGCCTAAAGAAATACTTGATCCTTTTTTCTCTTTTTTTTTAAAAAAATTGAATCAAATATATATTTTAAAAAATAAAAAATAAAAAACTTATTTTTTATAAAAGAAAAAAATAACGTCTAAAAAATTTAAGTAAAGAAATTAAAAAAAAAAATTCCTCCTGTCTCTCTTCTTGCTCTTTGCTCTCTTCCCAATTTCACGAACTAATTTTTAAACTTAAAACAGTAAAAATTATTAAATAATTTCTACTTTATTTTTTAAATTTTCATGTTGACCTTAAATTTTGTTTGCTCACTCTCCATTCTTGCTCTCTTCCCATTTTTGTGACCTATTTTTTAAACTTAAAACAACAAAAATTATTAAATAATTTCTACTTTATTTTTTAAATTTTCATGTTGACCTTAAATTTTATTTAGAATAAATAGTTATAGAAAAATATAAATTTATCTTATAAGTTAAAATCAATTTATTACATCAACTTTTATAAAAAATTTCTCATTTAACTTCAAAAATTGTATAAAAATTAAAATGTACAAATTAATTTAAACTTATAAAAAAATTAATTTATTTTACTTTTTTATTTTCTTTTCCTGTATCCAAACATCACTTGTGGTGTTTAAAACAACGTTTATGCCAAAAAATACTATTTGGAGTCAATACTTGTTCTCAATTATATGAAGTTCAGTCAACCGGACCGAATCTTGGCTCATGTAAAATTAGAATAATGATAAAATTCATACATACCCATGATAAATTATAAATTATTAATATCTACTCCAAATTTTTAATAAAAAATTACAACTCCCATGTTTTTAACTTCTAAAATACACATCTCACTTCAAAATAAACCATATTAAACAGGAACTTAGACACATTCTGCATAGACCAACGGGAGTAGAGAATTTCAACCTTAAAAAAGTTAGGTTCTAAAAGGCAAGCCTCGTGAGTCCAATTATAGGGTCCCAACAAAATGTGGAATACACATACGTAGGACAGCACATGTACAGGCCCCACACATCCGCGACTCACCCATCAACGTAAGATAATATGTATTATTATAACAGGCTTGAAGGAGAAGGAATGTTTTGCACCCAATAATTCCCATGTGGGAAGCTGGCATAAATGCAAGCTAGAGCATACAATCACGGTTGTATGGGAAGGACAAGTCATTCTTGCATACAGGCTCTACAAAAATAATAATTATGCTATGTTCACAGGGAAACTTGCATCTTTAATTTAGCCAAGAGAAAAGAATAATAATATACATGCCTACCTATTTTTGATCAAGCAATTAAATATTGAAGACAGCCTAGCAGTAGCGCAACCAGAGATGAAATGAAATATGGAGCAGAAAAAGAGAATAGAGCAGTAGCTAATTACAATGAGAATGAGATTTACTGCTGCTTTTCCCCCTTACCCACCAAAGTAACACAAATTAGAAGGTATATATAAAGACATGTAGATTGGACAGACACAAGCAAAACTCTTCAGGGGCCAGAACGAGTCTAAACATAGCAAGGAGACTGATGCAACTCCGACCGTTAACCATTCAAAATCTTAGGTGCTTTCTGCTGGAACCTGATTCACAATTCCAAAGTTGTTCACAGGTTTGGGCCTCCACTCAGTCCTGCCCCTCACAATTTCAGCACCATTTTCTAGTCGAAGCAAATGCTTGCACTCAACATGTCCGCTGTGAGCTAGATTGCCAATGTCGGCACCAGACACAGCAGTCAGGGAATGCAGCACACTGTCCCTACCACACTCCCTCCTATACTCTAAAGTCATGGCAGAAAGCTCATGACTCTCCAAGATTGGCTGCGGAGCACTCTGCAACAATCAAAGGACAGTCCTTTGGTTAAGAGGCCTGGTCTGATCAACCCAATGCATAACAAATAAGCAATTGAACATACCAAGCTATTTATCTCCAAGAATAAATCAACAAGCAATAATTAATAAAAGAGAGAATATAAGTAATATACATAAAAGATCAAAGATCAAACATCACCCCTATTGCTCAATTTTCTGTGTTCACCCAACTCCCAAGTACAGCATATTACAACTCAATTATATCACGTTTCAATTTTCAAGCCACCACACTGCTCCTCAGTGGCTCGCAAATGAATACCAGTGAGGCATCAAATGCCCATAACCATAACCACTACAGAAAATTGAATATTTTATCTTAAAACGACTTCATCCATCATATCAGTCATTTTCATAAACCTGCTAAAGTACCGATAGTCAGATACCCAATCCCCTAGCATAAAAGCACATTTACTCCACAGACAATTGATTAGATAGACTCACAGACCCAACGGACTAAAGAGTAGAGTTCTTTTACAAGGAAATTGGGCGTCAGATTATATCATAACCAGCAAATGGCCTGATTCTAATCAGATGACAATTTTCATTAATAATTCCACTCGGAATTTCACTTGGCCTTCCACAGTTATGATATAAGACTCCTAAGCTTGTGCCACAAGAGATGTGCCCAATGAAAAAGAGAAATGATATTTGTACAACAATTTATACAATAATTTGTACAACACTTTTTTGTATCTATTTTTCTTCTGTATATCATTTATTGCATTTCATAATAACGGAGAGAGATAAACACAAAAAATATTATTATACAAATTGTTGTATGAATTGTTGTGCATATAATATATCTCAATGAAGAATTGAAGAAAGAGAAATATGGGAAAACAAGGATTGGAGTTTATTAAAATACAAAAACAGAAAACTACCTCCAGAATCCATCCAATGTACTTCACATTGTTGACATGCTGATTGATATCTAGATCACTCCATCTAGGCTGGAAAAATGAAGATACAATACGTAAACTAATTAGAAAACAACATCTGAAATAAATTAATGACAGCAATTACAAAAAACAAGTTGACATACACTTAAACCAGTACGAATGTAATCTGCTGTGTTGTCATCAAGTTTGAGCAGTTTTCTGTTATCCTCCTCCAGAATTGGATCAGAATCCACAAAATAAGATCCTATCTCCTCTCTGACTTCTTGTGGAATTTTAGACAGCCTCCTTGTCAGCTTATTCATCATGACCCAAACACTGTAGATCACCAAAACCATAACAACCAGCTCAAAAAATGCTTATATGTTACTAATTACAAACTCCAAGGGGATGCATGTGTACACATGATAAAGTCTGATACTTAATAATAAACCAAGATACAAAGTTCTGTTTGTTCAATTAGAGGTTTTCACCCGCAAAATATAATACACTTAAATATGTAGTTCATTATCTTTTTTAACATTGCAAAATGCAAATGATTAACTCAAATTTCAGTCATGACAAATTTGTGTCTTAAGAGAGAAAAAAGGGAGGGGGGGGGGGGGGGGAGAGAACAGTTCCCATAACTTTTGTAAAAGTCTGAAAGATTCAAAATTGTGCCCAATCACCAATCATTCACATTCAGATATACATCATAAAATTTGCTGGAAGCAAAAAAAAAAAATGGAAGGAAAATTCCACAGAATGATTTCTACCTGGAGGCTCTTGTCAAGATTTCACCAGTTTTACAGTCACGTAAAACCCAATCACGACGCATACAATTCTTCCCTGATGCAGAAACCCAAGTGTCTACTTGAACAATGTCACCCCTGAAGCAAATTTAGACACTCGATATCATTAATAGCTTATCTAACTTCAACCCAACACCAAGAAGCCAAAATAATTGCATACTATACATCTAATACTCAAACAGATCAACAGCTCTATTGCATAAGGCTTCCCATAGTTCATCATGTATAAAGCTTGTGTTAATCTGATGAATTGTCAATTTGTCATCCCATAAGAATTTCACAAGTATTGTGGTTTTCATAATTAAGCCTCAATAATTACCAACCATGAGTGTATTTAGAGTGATCATTCCTTATAACGATTCACTAAAATAGACAGAGAAATAGCAGCTTAACATGGATACATTGCAAGTCACACACATAAAGGGTGAATCTGGGTGACTTACCATGTAGGATAACGATCGACCACAACCTGCATCCGGGTAACTACCCATATCAAGTTCTTTTTGCACATTTCTGGTGTGGAACCAAAGCCATCACCAAGAAGTCCAGCAGTCTTAACATGATTAAGTGCAGTTTCCTGTTGTTAAGCAAATAGTTGAGATAAATCTAGTATGAAAAGTATTACCAAGATGACATTATCTGTACATGAATTTCAATTCTGCACAGTGAGTAGATATACAACCCTATCTTAGTTATAACATATTCATCTCTGAAGATTATAAAGATTCATTTGTATGAGAACGAACTTACCTGCAAATGGTTCATTACTGTTTCTATAGATGCCGTTCGATCAGCACCAATCTCATATGATCTAATAGAAAAGTTTTCACGGAACACGAGACCATCCTGAACAATTTTTCCTATCCCAAAGGGGTCAATAAGCATGTCAGGTCGCCTTGGCTTCCAATCAAGCATCATCCACTGCTTTTCAGCGGCCAAGAAAATTGTTGTGATAGCAGCAAGAAGCATGCTCCAATCAGGTAACTGGTTAATAAAAGTCCTGGGGGGAGGCGAAGGTAAATCATCCTCATGCTTCAAGCTTTCTACAGATGTAGCAACTGTGCTTCCATTAATTTTCGAAGGGGCTTGCGCCTTTGCCTTAACCTGCAAGCCACCAGAAGACGCAGGTTTGGATTTTAGTCCTCCAAGGTTCGTATGCCCTCCACCAACACCAAGTATGTTGCCTGCTCCACCAGAGTCCGGTGAGGGTGAAATAACAGGGAAAAATGATGAAGAAGCAGCAGTTGCCACCATAATGAATTTCTACGGCAGCTGCATGCAAAGTTCAAACAAGTTAGCAAAAAAACTAAAAATACACATATTTTCTCTCCCACCTTCCACCGAAAGGGGGAGAAAGAAAAATAGGCAAGGAGGCAAACACTATGAATGGAAAATGCATCAGCCGGCAACATCATTATACTTCACCCCATATAACAAATAATCATCACAGACAGAAGACGGCGATAATAAATAACTTCGGCAAAGCAAAGGAAAAAAAATAGTGTAAAATAAAAGGCAAACTTGTTTTTAATACTATTAAAAAAAGAATTATGTTGATCATACAAAAACTCATATAATAATTTATATAATTTTTTTCCTCTTCTCTATCTTTCTCTCTCGTTATTATACAATTTGTTGTAAAATTTATTATACAAATATTATTTCTCTTAAAAAATAAAAAATAGCAACTCTAAACACTAGTTCCAATTTCAGAACAGATCCATAGAATTCTCTTTTTTCATGCCACCCCACCCTCTATTTAATCTCATTTGGAACTCCTGACTGAGAACTACAACCTGCAACTTTAACCAGTCGTGAAATCTCAATTTCCACGTAGAACAACGGACCAAAGAGCTCACACACATTTTTCTTCCCATTTCCTATAATCCAATCAAGCTTTTATCGGAAAGAATCGAAGAGGGAAAAGGTTTATATACCTCCCCCCCTTCAAAAAAAAGCTCAATTCAAAACCACCTGTTTTAAGTAATCGTAAAAAGAAAGCTACAAAGTTTATAAATTCTACTTCAACTAAAATAGCAGGTTTATTTTATCACGTGAGAGATTCCAGGAGAAAAAAAAATCTAGAACGTGAAATTTTTAGGTGATAAAACCAACCAATCAATCAAAAAGAGACGAATAAGAACAAAATCTTCGGATAAGCCGGCGCAGATCTGACTTGGAATCCTGAAAAGATCGCAAACCGAAAAATGCAGAAACGAAGCCAAGGCTGAAAACATCTCCAAAAATAAAAATAAAAATAATAACGAAATCCATAACGAAAATCAGACAAGGTAAAGAAAAAATGAAGAGAAAACCAGCCAATGCAATCCATAACGAAAATCACAACTCCATTGCCTCGAAATTCACAACGAACCCGACGCATCCAGCTCTCGTTACTTTTTTTAAACAATAAACTTAAAGAAAATATCGAGAACCATCATCGATGTCTAGAAATGCAGAAAACATGGATTTTGTGTATTATTCGCAGAGTTCGATCTCTGAAGGTTTAGGGGAAGCAAAAAAGTGAAAAAGAAGGAAAAAATAAAACGATGAATTGAGTGGAGCGAGGAGGTGCAGCTTGTGGACACGTAGATCAGAGAGAAGAGGAATGGAATAGCAGATTTGCGTACCTGAGTGAAGAAGCGGAGAGAGAGAGAGGGACAAGCGCTCAACAAACAAGAAGAACGAACAAAAACTGGAATTGGGGAAGAAGGGCTATTGCGTCATTTTGCGTCTTCGCTTCTCTATTCTCCTCGGCCTTGTTGTTCCCCTAATTTTGAAATGAAAATAATAAATGGAAAAGAGAGAGAAAGTGTTGGTATTATTATTGCGTTTGCGTTGTGTAGGGGAGAGAATGGATTGACTGGGTGGGAGAGATAAGGAATTGGCGTTCCAGCCACGCCCTTTTATACTGTCCAGCTGGCCCTCCCGCCTCCCTTTCAAAGCTACCAGCTAGTCTCTTCCCACTTTTACCATATTGCCCTCCTTCTATGAGTCCCATTCTCCAAGTATTTTCAGGTAAATCCATATTGCATACCCCAATAGCACCCACAGGATTTATATGACGATAAAAAATGGTTAACACTTATCAGTACACTCTCAATTCTATCTCTTTAACATGTTCATCCATCTATAAAGATTTTTTTTTTTTAACAATATGTTGTTGGTTTGAGTAATACTAAGCTTGAATTTTTTAAATGAAATCTTAGGTTTGAATCTTGGAAATAAAAAAAATGTGATTAAAAAAACAGATCTATTAAAAGTGATCAACTAAGTTTTTGGACAAAATTAATTATCGGTAAAATCGATAAGTACTTCACATTTATAATATGATTATAAAAAAATAAATTTGAAAATAGGATAATTTTTTATAATTATATATATCTTTTTGTTTTATAATACATGTTTCGTACCAATCAAAAGGTACTGCATGCGTATTTTGTGGTCTTGATAAATGTGGTGAATTAGAGTTTTTTTTTTTTTTTACTTAATTGCACTTTGTATCATTTAAGTTTTATTATTTTATAAATTTTACCACCATTTTTTTTTTTGCATTTTATCACCCTATTTTTGAAATTTTAGAAATGTCCAATTATCACTGTTAATTAAATAAAAATTCGTAAAATTGAGCAAAATTTACAAGATATAAAAAATAAAGTGATAAAATACAAGAGAAAAAAACAAGGTGGCAAAATCTGTAAAATAATAAACTTGGGTAACACAAAGTACAATTAAATCTCTTTTTTTTTCATGTGATTATGGACTTTTAACACTCGAGTAAGCATCAGAGTTACTAAGGTACGAGATGAGGAATAGAGAAATAATACAATTTATGTGATAACGTATTTATATTTTTTTTAATCTTATCTTTAATTAGAAGTGAATTATTTTTTCTGATAATTAGAAATAAGAAAATTATTTAATAACTATCTTTAGAGAATTATTTGTCAATAATTATTTAGCCTAAGATAACCTAATAAGTCATTTAAGAGTCGGATTCAGGTCCCACATAATACATTTTTTATGAGTTATTATATCCATTAAATTAATATTTTCCTTTATTTAAATATTTATTTTGATGAATTTTTCCTTATTTTAATTAACTAGTATTTCAGTATATGCAATACACAGGATAAATATCTATTTTATATAACTAAAATATAAATGAATAAATACTTTTAAATATATAAATTATATTATAATTAAAATTACTAATAAATAAATATTTTGAACATATAAATTATATTTTATAATTATGATAAATAATTTATATTGTGATAAAAAGTTATTTTTAATTATTGATAATTTTTTAAAAAATATTAAAATTTAATTTAGAAATAAAGATAAAAACAATAGATTAAAAAATATACAAGGTTAAAAAATTTCTAAAATACTTTCGTTGAAGAAAAACTTCTAAAACGCTCTCAATAAAGAGTAATTCCTAAAAACAATCTCATTTAAGATAATTTTTCTAAGTTATATAGAAGAGGGATATATATATATATATATATAAGGGACATATCTAGTAAGATGGTCATTTTTATATAAGATTGAGATGAGTAAATCTTGGTCATACAACCATACATGAAGGATCAAGATTTAATATCATGTGACTACTTAAAAAATCATATAATTTTTTAAAAAACTCACATGACTTTGTATATTTTAATCTTGACCATTCTTGACAAGATCTAATAGTCAATATTCATTTCTCTCACTCTCACATAAAAAAAGTCCTCTTACTTGATACGTTATATATGTATATATAACAAAAGAAAGAAAGAAAGAAAGAGAGAATATATTTTGGATTCGTGATGAATAATTTAAATTTTGATATAAGGGTATTTTTAATTGTTGACAATTTAAAAAAAATTATATAGATAGAGATAAAAGAGGATTGGGAAAAAAGGCAATTAAGAAATAAATATATAGTTAGCATTTGTTTCACGTCATCTTTTCTCATTCCTAAAAATATGAAAGTGAAAATATTTATTTTCATGTTTCTTAAAAGATTATAAAAAAATATTCTGGATATATTTTATTCCCAGAAAACCTTATTCCCATGTTTCAGTAGTTTTCTATTTTCATATTTTCGTGAAGATGGATGGAAAATAGATTCCCGCCGTGGGAATAAATTTTATTGACAGAAAATTCTAGTTTACCCTTATCAACCACCCACTACCGAGTATTGACCTGTGATCTCTCCCTTTGTTATTCTCTCTCCTCTGCAGGGAGCGCCCATAACTGTTTTTCTTAGAAGAGAAAGTTGGAATTTTTTTCCTACCACAATCAAGAGCATTTACAAGAGAATAATAGAGGAGAGGAAATCTGCAAACGATAATCCTAAATCCTTTCTCATAAACAATAAAAGCAAGTTGGGCTAATTTGTGTGTTACTCTATATGCAAAACGTCTTGCAAACTTAACTATGAAACTTGACCAAGCGTTAATTGATAAAATTGTTTCATTGATAATTTACACAAATTTATATTAATTTGTAAAGATAAATGTTATGAAAAATTATTTATAATGTTGTTATAATAATTATTTTATTTTTATTTTTATGTATTATACTAAAAATTAATAGGGACATTTTTTATAATTCTAACATGCATTCCTAGTATAATATACTGTGAATCAAACACATGTTTTAATTATTCCTAGGAATATACGAAAGATTCCTATGAATTTTATTGTTAACCAAATATGTTTCTTTTAAAATATCCGGAAATATCTTTTCTGTGTAATATTCCTGAGAATAACATTTCCAGGAATGAAAAAAGTTGACTTGAAACAAATGCCCCCATAGATAATAAAGATAAAAAAAGAAAAGGTAATTTGAGATTACTAAGAGAGAAATTTTTTGGTTGGTTATGAAAGTAGTGTGTGAAATGCTCTCATCCCAATGAAAGAAGACGAAGAATATTGAAAATGTCTATTTGAGAGAATGCGGAGAGTGAAAGTTTTACTTTCAAAGTTGTGTATTTTAATTTATAATATAAGAGTGAAGTATTTAGGGAAAGTAGGGATCACGACGAATTTACAACAAAGTTAGCCTCCATACTTCTATCCATGGACTCTCAAGAAAGGTCATATGTTATTTGAAAAAGTATATAAAGATGGATTGACCCTCAAATAATCAAGTGTTTTATGTGGATGGTTGCCCAAAATATACCCAAAACAAACGTTGAGTGAGCATGGTGTGGGATGAATGTGCCAACCTATCACCTTTTGTGCAATTGTTGCAGAGGAGGATCTGCATATCCTTCAAGATTGTGTGATGCCCTAACAAGTTTGGCAAATTTTATCATCCCATGCTTCACCACTACCTCAAAACTTTATGGTGGGGGACCTAATACCTTGGTTGAAGACAGATCAAATGCTTCTAAAGAAAAGTAACTAACATGTGCTCTTTGGTGTCAATATTTAGTGCTTGTGGTTTTACTATAATAAAGTGGTGTTCTCCAATACCCCTTGGAACCTAGTTCAAATTGCTTAAGATATCCAAATGACATCATTGGAGTCGAATCAAGCTCTAGGTGTTAGAATTCATATGGCCCGTAAGTACAAATATTGCTTTATCAATTAGAGCTTTCCCTCAAATGGGTGGATCAAGCTCAATGTGAATGGATTGGTTTTGAGTAATAACATGTCTTTTGAGTATTGTTGAGATACTCAGTGGTGCTCGAAATACATATATAATTTCTCAATTTAGTCTCTTCTATAGCAAACTGCACTCGTTAACAAGTAGTAAAACCTAGTAAGTAGAGTATTGTTCTTCTTTGGTACTGGAGTAATATGGCTCAATTCAATTGCTCAACTGTCATAAAAGCAAGCAAAATTGTATTGTCATGTACACAAATTGCTAAAGAATAAAATGCAAAAAATTAAATCTATTGTTATGTTTATAATTTTCAAAGATTTTTAACAATGATGGTAAGCGTAGTTAGGGATTTGAGTCGTTTTGTGTTTATCCCCTGCATTTTCCCCAAAAATCAATATAATCCAAACAATGTTCAAAAGTTCAAATTTCACAATTATAGATTAAACTCAATTCCTTGGCATAAAATCACTATGATTCAACTCAATGTTCTACTTTTGTAACTTCATTGAAATCAAATCAAGCATTAAGTTTGAAATCCATGAGAACACGTCTTATAAAGTACTATTCCTAGACTCAACTTAACACATAATAATCACATTCAAGTCATAATATATATATATATATATGTGTGTGTGTGTGTGTGTGTGTGTGTGTGTGTGTGTGTGTGTGTGTGTGTGTGTGTGTGTGTGTATGATTCCTTATAATACACACATTCAAGACTAATCTCAACAATAAGTAATTGCAAGAAGCATAAAAACAGAGTGAATTACTTTTAAACACAAGAAATTATATTAAATTAAAAGTCATCATTACAAAGGAATCCCACAAAAATCATTTAATCCCAACTATAATGAGGGTTTAGCAAAACATGATGAAAGATAAAGTTTACAAGGAAAAAATTATCATGAATAATGGTGAATACGCTAAATCTTCAAGATCTTCTTTCAAGGGTAAAATCTTCAATGGTGAAAATAAAGAGAAAAACCTAGAAATTAGGGTGAATGAAAGGAGAAATGATCTTTCAATGCATTTTACCCATGAATGGGAATGACTTAAATATCAGCTAGCATGGGCCCAACATGTTAGCACAATCTATTACAGCCTTTAGAAAATCGCTACCAATGTCCCATGTTGGCTAGGCATCTAGGATGTTAAGTGAAGAAAATATTTGGCCAGGCTCCAAGTAGTTAAATGTTGAATGAAATTTCAGACGCTAATCATCCAATGTAGAAATCATGCTCGTCTTACTAGAGAATTCCAGTATTTCAGGTATCTAACTTGACGTTTGTGCTCAGTTCCAACGTCCAACATTGGGCTTTCAGAGGAGAGCTTGCTGCTTGTCTTCATAGCATAGGGAAGTCATTCCAACTTTTCTCACATTGCACTTCTATATGCAAGTGTTTTGCTTTATTTTCCTACAAAAATGTGAAAAAGACTCCTCAAAAGTCTATTTATTCACAAACAACTAAAAGTAAACTATTTTTATCAGTTATATACATTTTCTTCTTTTTATGTATCTTTTTCTATAAAAAATCATGCATATAAAGTCATCAAATGTGAACTTATCAGGTATCACAGAGTGCTTTAGGATAACTTTGGCTTTTGGGTTGGGGGCTTTATGCGCAACTTAGGTTGGTGTACCTCCATTACTGCTAAGCTTTGAGCTATTGTTTGTGGTCTTCAGATGGTGTGGGTAAAGAACTATAAGGAAATGTGACTTGAGAGTGACTCATTGATTGCGATGGAGATGGTATTGAAGGCATGGAACCTGCAACATCGTTATATTGCATTATGGGAAAAAAAACTTCTGGCTAGGTAGTGGACTACACAACTAGCTCATAACCATAGAGAAGCAAATTGTGTGGTAGATTGTCTTACAGGTTTATCTCATGTCTTTTTATTTTAGGATTGCACATTTTAAGAGAGCCTCTTATAGATTGTCATCTTTATTATGGATGGACTTTTTTGGTGTTTGTATGTCTCGTGACACTTTAGTTTAGTTTAGGCTCTGACCTTCCTTTAAAAAAAAAAACATTTCTTTATTAGCACCTTTAATTTTACATTTGTGTCATAATGCTTTTGTGAAGGTATTCTTTAAGTTGGTTAATTAAGGAATATCACTACTAAACAATAACAAAGGTCATGTCATACACATTTTGCTCAATATTGCAAGGCCTTATTAAGTTAGTCTCCTACCAAGCATGGAAATTTTGTGTAAAATAGATTGGTAGTGGTGTTGTTGTTAAAACACTCCATCCACGACAATTTAACATGATCACAATATATCAGTCTATGAAGGATGGAATCATCTACATAATACAAATTCAACATGTTGAGGCATGGGTCATCTTCTTCTTCATTCTTTGCATGCTTATAAGTAAGGCCTCGTTAGCTACTTCCAAATGAGAAATCAAATTCTTTTCAGGCCTTCCACCACCACAGAGATTAGAAGGTACTAGCATGTTGGGCTATGTCATAAGGTCTGACGGTAGAAAGAGTCGATGCTAAAGTGAACGTCCCATCAATTATCAATTCTTAGGCCACAAAGTCATGTAGCCCATCATTCAAAGGCTTAGGAACAACTATAATAAAATCTATAATATTTTGAGGAAGATATTTGCTTATTCGCTCCAAAGGCTAATTATCGCTCAGTGTGACGAGCTCATAAAGGAGGATTTCAATGTTGCCATTTGGTACTTGACCCTACATGTAATTTGGTAAATTACCAACCTTTGGGACTCAAGGATCCTACAAGAACTTAATTGTTTTTTTGTTTCATATACATCAAATAAAATTATCAATCATCAAATACCAACTTTTACATACTCCTTGCCAAAAATTTAACCAAGAGGACATGGGCTTAATTTTTGGGATTAAGTCAACACCACAATGATATTTACTTGTAGTTGTTGACACTTATAGAAGTCTATTATCCTAGAAAAGACCACATGCAACCTTTATCGTGTAAACTTGATTTATGTCTCTCGTTTTTTAAAGGCCTAGGCCACCTGACTTTTAAGGCTTGCAAATGTTGCCACATGAAATTAGATGAATATTCTTCCTATTTTCTATATTTCCCCATATAAACTCACACACCTTTTGTCCATTGATCACAAACACTTATAAGAACCATGGTTGACTATATCACATAATTGAGAAGTGCTTAGAGAACAGTTTTTCTCAGTGTGACCATTTTAGTTAGAGACATCATTTTTGCCTTCCAAGTGTTCATTATATTCTCCACTTTATCTATAATAAGTTGAAATTATTGCTTTTTAATTTTGAGTGAAGAATAGGTACTCAAAGGCATTTGCCCAAATTTTTTGTTGATTTGAAACATGAAAAATCACATATTTGCTTCTTGATATGCAAAGAGATATTTTTGGAGGATTTATCTTGAGTTGCCCTTTGTTCAGAGTTGTTACAAAATAGGTCTAAAATATATGGCCTCCTTGGATTATGCTCCAACGCATTTGCTAGCTTGGTAACCATATTTCCAATGAGAAAAGCAAACCATGTGAAGCCCTTTGTATTCAAGATTGAGAAAATCCTTATGAACCTTGACCTTTGGAATAAGCTTCTTTGTAAGGTTGATTTCAATGCAAATTCTCGCAAACTATCCCTGTGAGTGCATTAACATAAGTCTATCTACTTTAAACATTACCCTAAGGGTTGACCTGAGCCTCCATAAGAATTTATTATTGTATAGTTCCAAAGGAAGTTATGGAATACGAATCCAAACAATTATTCTTTTTTTCCCCTTAGGCTATTTTAATGAAGTTTGGCCTAGTGGCCAACAACCATTTATGGTCCATTATACAAAGCATGATTATAGTCTTTTTCCATTGAAAAGTGAATAACATAATAGTTTTTTGGTAGATCAATAATCATGATTATAATTGTCTTCTCCCATTCTTTGTGATGTTTGTTCTCAATGACCCTATAATTCACCTTATTTCCCAACACATGAACAAGTGTGAGTCTCCATGATTCACTCCATTTAGTTATTTCTTCATCTAAAACATGTATCTTAGGTATGTTTTTGGGTCTAAGTCATAGGCTACTTCGGTGTCCACATACCACTTATTTTGCAATAACATGGTATCATCCATCTCTTCCACACCCATGTCGTCTCCCATAAGAAGGGGCTCCTTGAAGCACAAACAACCCCACAAATCCTTAGCAGTATCGATACAACTTCACTATCAACACCATCTTCCTCTTAAGTTTTCACAATTTTCATGATTTGAACTTTCTGATCATCTTCTTGATTTGTTGCTTTTCGTGAAACCCTAGCTAGCAGACATAGCAAAAACTTTTACTCAATATGATATGATATATGTTTGGTTATGACTTTAAATCATAACTAACGGGAAAATATATATTAATATGCACTTTATACCAAAGCCAAAATTTCAATTGTTACTCGGTGTGTCTTGGAAAGTGTAATTGCGGTGAAGTTTAACCAAATAGACACCATCATTTATGACAAGTGTGATTTACATTAGAAATATTAATTTTTGAACAAAAGTTAGTTGTTATTGATTAATGTTATGTATGGATGAAAGGAAAGAAAATAAAGAAAAAATAAACATAAACAATAACGAAAATTTTTCTTTCTTTCCATTTTTTAATTTAAATTTTAAACATTTTTTTCTCATTTTACCCTTTTCCCACCACATCAAACAGTGCAAGTGTTTGTGTTGTTATTTTTTAATTAAAAATATATATTTTTATTTTAGTAATTTGTGTATTAAAGGTTAATATGGCTTATTGAATTAAAACTATAATTTTGATCTTAAAAAAACTCTATAAGCATTTAAAGAATAATGCTAAAATTTCGTCTTTAATTTTTTATGGAGAATGCTTATATATGTCATTAAAATATTAATTAAGAACTAACACTGATTTTTTAGAGAAATGTTTTCAACACTTTTTTTAACACTATTTTATTATTTACTGAAATTTATTAAAAATTACAAATTTTGCTAAATTTCACTTCTCATTTAATGAATCTCTCTCCTAATTTTGTAGTTTTTAATAAATTTTAACTAATAGTAAAGAGAGTGTTCATAAAAGAGTGTCAAAGAGAATGTTGTTAATACTCCTCTAAATTTTAACCAAAGTTAATGAAAATTGTAAAATTTTGGTGTGAACAATAAATTTTAGTCAATCATCCAGTATTAAAGGACTTCAAGAGGAAGTGATTTCCTTGTCCCAATCGAGATATGTGACCCGAGTTGATGAAAATTGCAAAATTTTGGTGTGAACAATATATATTCCGGAAGTATAGTTAAATATGAAAATATAAGTTTGCTAAATACGACCACAAAAAGGCAAAGTAGTTATAGTTTTGGAAGGTAACATGCAGGCCAAAGAAATCATAAAATAAGAAATAAATGACAAAGGAAAAAAGGATATAGGTTTCAAGAATGCCTGAGTCGTGGTCAATATCCATTTACTCTTCCAGAAGAAAACAGGGAAAGTAGAGGAAACAAAATCGAAACTTTCTTCCATTTATTTTACTTTGTCGAGGAGTCCCATGACATCACAATCAATTAGCAGTTCGGTGAACGACATTTCCCCGGCCCTTGTTGGGATGGGGAATTTTTGTTTCAGCCTACGACTTCTTTTACTTTCTTTATTATCATAAATTACTAAATAAATGTCATACAATTAATGAACTCATTATTCTTTGCTATATTTTTCCTTGGTGTGGAGTTGTAGATTTATCGGAACTATATATATTCACGTAAGAAAAAGTTTCAACAAAAAAACAATGAGAAAAATTGTTTAGTTAGGTATTTGTTTAAACTGGTATTTTAAGATTTATCATACAGAATAAATATTTTTATATAATTAAAATTTATAATAAATACATATTTTTAAATATATAAATTATATTATAATTAAAATTCATAATAAATAAATGAATTTAAATATATAAATTATATTTTAGATTTAAAATAAACAGTTTAAATTGTCATATATATAAAGTTATTTTTAATTATTAAAAATTTATTTTAAAAAAACTATTGAAATTCAATTTAGAGATAAAAAATAAAAGATGATAAATTAAAAGGGATAAACTGTATTCAGATGGTTGAGAGAGAATTTTTTTTTTTTAGCAATTTGCAGGATAGTGTGTAAAATACACATTCAAATAAGAGAAATGAGAGAATATTAAAATATTTAATTGAAAGAGTAAAAAAAATGAGAATCTCACATTCTAAGTTGTGTATTTTAATTTATAATATAGAAATAAACATGTTATAAAATATAATAATTACTTTTATCAAACAATTATTATATTTTAATTTCTATATACTATTAGTGTAAAATTTTTTACACTATCAACCAATTAAAAATTAATGTAGATATGACTTTTAAGTAATTATTATAAAAGTCAACAAACTTACTATACATAATAATTTATAATTGATTGATAGTGTAAAATCTCTTTACATTGTCAATGTGCGTATTATTTTCTCTAATTATTATAAAAAATATTTTTAAAATGACACATTATAATAAAATATGTTACTATTATCATTTCTTTTTAATTATTGTTTCAGGTTACAGTACGATAATTTATAAATATAATGAACATTTTGTTTTTATTAAAATTATTATTTGATTTCTTATTATATTTTTTATCTACTCTATTAATTAATTTCTTTGTCATTTGTTATTTTTCACTTTCCTCCTTTAAAAAGTATATCTGATAAAATAATAGTAACTATTATTTTAATTTTTTAAAAACTATAAATAAGTATAATTTTTTTTATGAAAATTTGACACCTAAAAGAAAACAAAAGTAATATATTACTGGTAAGAGTGAGTTTAATTTTTATATATTATTAATTTTATACTGTCAACCAATCAAAAATTATAATTAACACGAAGACTTTTAAAATAATTATTGTAAAACTCAACAAACTTACTTTATAATGCACGGATTGTAATTAAATGATAATGTAAAATTATTTATATTATCACTGCATACATTATTTTCTCGTACATTAAATAATAATTACAAGTGATATAAAATTTAACTTAATTGTTGGTGGATTTAGTTTAACGATAATAATTGGAAAAGATCCCAAATAATCTTTCACTGGGAAACGGAATTGAATTTGTATTGGCAACCGATGAATAAAAATAACTAAGAGGATACCATTGTCTTTGGACTTTAATTCTCATAAATAATTATTGTAAAGATTTGCATATTATTAATTAATTAAAAATATTTTAGATATAATTTTTAAAATAATTATTATAAAAATTAATAATCTTATTATATATGACAATTATAATAAACTAATAATGTAAAATTACATTACGATTATTTAAATTTTTATTTTCGATTGAGTTACTTGAACTTTGAACTTTGAAAGGTTTAGGCCGGTAAACCAACATATTTGTTTTGTACTAGCGGAGCGTTTGACCTTTTGGGTCTTCAGAATCTAAAGCTTCAAAGAAACATATTTTGCTGCACTCTAGATGTTTCCATCGAAATCAGAGGGAGATTGGACGAAAGAGCTTGTAATGCACATGCAAAGTGCCAATCTGTTTTTTTTTTTTTTTCCCTTAACGAAGCGGCTATCACTATCAGTCTAGTAATTAATTAGGATTTAAGAAGGGTGTCTCTGTAACGTGGACAACAGTTGGAAAGCCGTCAACAAAATCCTATAATCTCTCTCTTAATCCTATAAAGTCAATTTTTAATAAAATAAAGTTAAAAGTTTTAGACTCTTTCCTTTTGAATAAATAGTATATGCACTAATAATATTAAAAAAAATTATACTATCATCTAATAACAAATATATTGTTATCTATGTTAAGTTTGCTGATTTTTATAAGAGAAATAATATTTGTTCAACAATTTGTATATTAACATTTTTTTGTGTCTATTTTTTTCTATACATTATTTATTACATCTTATAGTGATGAGAGAGATAGACACAAAAAGTGTTATTGTACAAATTATTATATGAATTGTTGTATATATAAAATATATCTCTATAAGATTAGACTTTTTATAGTAAGTATCTTAAAAGTCATATCAATGAATATATAGAAATTAGACTCTTTTCTTTTGAATAAATAGTAATACACTAATACTGTAAAAGATTTTCGTAATGTCATTCAATTACAAACTATTATGTATAAATAAGTTTGTTAACTTTTATAATAACTACTTTAAAAAGTATACAAATAATAGTTTCTAATTGATTAATGAAATAAAAATTTCTACATCAACAAAACATATAAATTAAACTTTTTTCCTTTTCTGTTCAAATATAGGGCACACGCACAATACACGTTGCTAACATACATATGCGCGTGTGTAAAATAAAAATCAATGTTGTTTCCATTGATAAACAGCAAACTTATATTATTAGATGAGATCAGAATTAAATTTTATATAATAAAAAGAGCAAATAGTCTATGTATTAATAATGTAAAAGAATTTTATACTGTCATTCAATCATTAATAATCATATATGATAAATTTGTTGATTTTTACAATAATTATCTTAACCCCATACCAATTGTAATTTCTAATTGGTTAATAGTATAAATTTTTTATACTGACAGCGCATGATAATTAAACTTGAATAAAAATATTAAAAGTATTGTTGTTAATATTTTACTCTTATATATAAGTAGTTGTGTGTCTAGTAAAATTAATAAATAATAAGTATCTCATATGTTGCCGATATTTGTAAATATACATAAAATATTATAAATTAAAAAATCAAAAATATTTAACAAAATATCTTTTATTGGTGATAAAATATAAATTAAAATATTAACATATTTAAAATTTTTAATCCTGAAAACTATAAAAAATAATTTTATTAATATAATATTATTTTTATGTTGATTTATAAAAATTTCATCATTTTCAATATTGAAAATTTTAATTATTAATTAAATAATTAGGAAAAATAAAAAAAATATTTAATTAAATAATTAATTGAAGAGAAAAAAATTACTTTGATTTGATATAAAAACTTAAAAGACATATATATGTTATAAAACAATAATTCGTTGCTATGTGAGGAGAGTATACATACAATTTTTCCTATTTTAAAGAAATGACGATTCAAATTGATAGCATATAATAAATGATCACAAATAATAAAGTTATTAGTTAAATGACATAAACTTTTTTATATGACTATTTAATATTAAATCCTACTAAATCATTTTGTTTGCATTTTTGGAATATGATCTCTTTATGCTAAATCATAAACATCTTTGTAACAAAATTGTAAATTTTATTAGCAAACTGTCATAACCACGATGAGTATAAAGTTTTATTAGAGATCGGCATGTTGACTAGTTTGGTCTGATCCACACTGATTTATTTGAACTCTTGAGTAAACAATTTAATTCATATAAACCCATATTTAAGTAAGTTTGCATTTTAACAAATTCGTGTAAAATTGTAGTTAAATGAATTGACTTGTGACCCAATTTACACGCTTATTATTTTTTTACAAGCCAACCCAAAATGACAACTTTTTTGTTTTTAAAATAGTTAAAATGGCTTGTAAATTATTTACGAGGGGTATATAGGTCGATCTACAAATTTATAGACCAAACCCGTTTGGCCCCATGAGTTTGACAAACCAACCAACATAAGCTCGCAACTGAATAGACCAAAACTTAATCTAGTTCAAGCCTTTATAGGCTATAATTTACAAGGGTTACTAGGTAAATTGCAACTTGTACACCCGCCTCTAACTTTTATAGCCAACAATACGTTGGATGTAATTAAGTTTTTTTTTTTTTTTTTCCATTATATACCTAGATATGTAGACTACTTGTGGTTAGGTATAGTTGAAACACTTTAATACTTGTGATTTGTAATGGGAAATGCTTGTAAAATGAATGGCGTAAAGTATACTCTTTTTTTCTTTTTGAGATGTGAGTATTATATTGTTATTCTCTCTTATGTTAAAATATACATTTTCTTCTTAACTGATTCAAGTATATAGTCCATTTTTAATTTTTTGTTAAAGTTCTACTAAAAAAGTTATTAACAAAATATCTTTTACACTACTATTTCTTAAGAGATGCAAGTATTACACCACTATCTCCTCTTGTGTTAAGATATATATCGTCATCTTTTGACAGATGCAAATATATTACAATTTACTTTATTTTTAAGTTTTTTGTTAAAAATAATTTTATGACTAAGATATCTTTTACACTCTCTTATCTTGAGAGATTTAAATATTACATTTTTCTCTTTACTTATTTTAAGTATACAATTTTCTTCTTTAATAGATGAAAATACACCACAATTTTCACCATTTTTATTTTTCTATAAAAGTATAATAATTTCTATTAAAGAATAGTTTTTTGACTAGAAAATCATTTGTTAATATATTTGTGCATTTTTTTTACAAAAATATATGTTACTAAATTATTTCATTTTTATAATATATTTTTTGTCATAATTTTTTCTCCATTAAAGTCATTTCTACTCTTTTTATATACTACGTACTAACAACAAATTTAGTTAGACATTCTATCACTTCCAAAGTGTTACTTTATCTGTAATCCTTTACGAAGAGAAGCGATGCTGATGTGTAGATAAAAAGCAATGTTAAGGCATTAAGTGAATGAAGGATAACTTAGTAAATAAAATATATTTTAGCATAATTTTAATTAAAAAGCATATTTTAAAATCTTTTAAAGAATATTCTTTAATAGTGTTGAGTTAAATAGACTAAATTACATATTTTAACAATAAGAAGAAATGACAATGTGATACTCTCATCTCTCAAAAGATGAAAATGTAATTTACTTTAATGATACTAAGTTAAATAGATTAAATTGTATATTTTAACATAAGAAGAAAAAGTAGTATAATAATTACATCTCTCAAAAAAGGAGAATATAATTTATTCAAAAAATATTATAATATTCAAATTAACAACATTTTCCAATAAAGAAAAAAGAAAAAAAAAACATATTAGAGCCATTTGAAAATTTTGACTATTTATAAGAAACTTTCCATAAGATGACCTTAATCAAATCAATCATACCCTCCACATCACCAGATTAAGAATTAAAGATAAAATTATGTATTTGAATTTAAACATACCAACTCACAGTATTCCTAATTATCATCACATATTTTCTCTCTCTATTTCCTTTTATCAAATCACAAAATAGAATACATAACTCATAGGTTATATCAAAATGTAACACTCACTCTAACTCATTTAAAAATGCAACATCAAAACTAAACTGAAAAAGGACAAAGAAGGAATAAATAAAGACAAGTTTTTATTTCCAAGTGTTGCAATGGGGTTCGTGATAGTACAATAGGTTGGAATATATTTTTGTCCCTTTGTCTTATTTTTTGGTTGCAGTTTAGTCCGTTAAATTTAAAAAGTTTCATTTTGGTCATTTAGAATGTCTCTGTTAAACCAACAAATGTTCTTTTTGTCAGTTTTTTGTACTAACGTTATTAATTTTCATTGATGTGGTAAACATACATCTAATGTGACATTTCTCACAATTTGCCACGTGTTGTCAAATTAACCAAGTTAGTGTGATAAACTGATGAAATGACCAATTTGGTCTAAAAGAGACACTTTAAGGGATCAAAGTGAATCTTTTCAAACTTAAAGGACTAAACTAAACCAACAAAATAAGACGAGTGACCAAAAGTGTAGTTTAGCTTGAAAAACTTAAAAAAAAAATTAAAAAAATATAGAATCGCCACCAAAGTTTATTTATATTATGAAAAATATTTGAGAAAATCCTAAAATATGATCCCTAACCAAAAAATTGGTTTTTAGAGTTGATTATGCACTGGAAAATATTAACCACCCATAATGTCCTTTAAAAATTGTCACCTCTAATTAATTAAGTAAATTATTAACAAGTTCTAAAATATTTATCTCACTTTATGTTGGGAAACAAACCCCTTCACGCATAATAATGAGGAGCACACACACACCATAAAATAGAAAAAGAAAGAGCACAACTTTACTTAACGTGGTTCAGCACTTTTGCCTACGTCCACAGGAACTTCTCAATACTCATTCATTCACTCAAATAAGATTACATCTCGTTATAAGTTTTCTCGACAAACGTATGAAACCCTCCTTTCACATGACCTCCTCTCTCACTTAGGGTAGTGATCCTCTCTACAGGTTCGGTGATTCTTCCCATATCAATCTAAACAAAATCCTAAAAATTTGAAATTGGAAATTTAAATTGTTTCCCAACAATTCTTTTCTCAATTAAAATTTTCAAACTTCTTCAACTTTCATTGTCATGGATGCTCGTCCCAATCATCTTCAATCATGCTTCTACTCTACCAACATTGGTGTGTTCTCCGCCTCTATTATGTGAGTACTGGATGGTAATACTTCTTGTACTTGTACTACTGTTAGCTACCAGGACACGCTGCTTAACTTCCCCATTGCCAAGAAGACTTTCAACATAAGAATTTGCACTGTTGTTAGTTATCGAAACACGTTGCTTGACTTTCATATTGCCAAGAAGGCTTTTGACACAAAGATCCCACATGGATTCACCATCAGTTTTATCAAGCTTTAATAATCATTTCATAGGTCATCAGACCGTACAACTAATAACTCTAATACCATTATTGGGGAAACAAATCCCTTCACGCACAACAATGAGGGGACACACACAACACCATAAAATAGAAAAAGTGAAAGAACATAACTTGATTTAATGTGATTCGACACTTGTTGTCTATGTCTACTAAAATATCTCAATACTCATTTATTCACTCAAATAAGATTACATCTCATTACAAGTTTTCTCTACAAACTTGTGAAACCCTCCCTTTACATGACCTTCTTTCACTTAGAGTGGTGACCCCTCTACAATAGGGTGATTATTCCCATATAAAGTACCCCTATTTATACAACTTACATACTAATATTAAAAAAGCAAACAAATCTCTAAAATAAATATAGTATCTTTAAATCTAAACAAAATTCTAGAAATTTGAAATTGAAAATTTGAATTATTTCCTAACACTTTGAAATATAACTAAACATTAAATGTGTGAAACAAAAAAAAAATTATGAAGATTTCATTTGTTCAATTATTGTTTACTTATTTTAGTTTTGGGAATGATTTACTTTTAAATCAAAAGGGAAATTTAAAAAAAAAAGATTTTGAGCTCGACAAGAGTGGTTCGATATTCCAATGCATCCTCCAGTGCAATGAGAAATTCAAAGTTACATAGTTATTTATTTAACAAATATTGTGAATTGGTTGTTTGTTTGCTGAAAAATAAATCATATAATTTTTTGACACTATAAGAAAAAGCTAAAATAGCAACTGAATTTAGCAACTAGATGTATTTTGTCTCTAACAGCAACCATATTTTGTCATCCTCTTCTTGCCACTCTCACTTGGATTTTCATGATAATCTTGGCTATAATATTGAATCTTATTGTTAAATGAAAGACATATTGACTAAACACCAAAAGCTTCTTCTTAATTGATTCATATAAAAATTAGCATGTTGCTAGAGAATTTTGATTTCACTTTATATCTCATAACTCACATATAGTTTCTCTATTAGATCATTCATTATATTATTAGATATAAATTTTCCACCAAATTTTTTGCTGTAAGTTCCAATTTAAGGTGAAGATAAACAACACTGCCTACAACAACCACTTTTCTTTTAAAATTTGTGTCCTTGTGCAAATTATAATGAACTAAATCAAAGAAGCTTCTCACATTAGGTATATGTATTATACTATGAATGTGTCTGACAATTGTGGTAGATACACTTAGGCCCTATTATCAAGCACATTTGTAGCAAAATACACATACCTGGTGTTGAAGATTTTTGATTTACTTGATAACACTTTGTTGAAGGACACAAAATTTAGAAAGTGACTATTGTAGGCAATATTGTCTATCTTCACCCTAAATTGAAATCTATAGTAGAAAAATGTGGTGAAAATTGTATATCTAATAATGTAACAGATGATCTTATAGAGAAACTAGGTGTGAGAGACGAGGTGAAATCATAATTCTTTTGCTACATGCTAAATCTATGTGAACCAATTGGTGAGAAGCTTTCAGTGTTTAGTCAATTTGTTTTACCTTTGGTAGTAAGATTCAAGATTGCGAGCAAGATGGTCATGGAAGTCTTAATGAAAGTGACAAGAAAAAAATGAGACAAGGATTGAGGACTTGATGCAGAGTTCATTTGCCATAGAGTGACACTAACGACGTTAAAGGTCACTAATCAAAGACTCCATTGTGTTCATCTTTTTTTATTTTAATTTTTAATTTTTTTGTTATACATTTTATCATTTATTTGTATTTTTTATTTTATCATTATGTACGACACATGTAATATTGCATTCAAATACATTTTTTTTCCAATTTTGATATGCAGTTCATCATATTGTTTCATCTCATGTTACAATTTATTTTTATATGTTTGTTGTTAATAATAATAAAGCATGTCAAAGATTATAAATATTAAAATAAAACAATGTATTAAAAAAAAAAGAATAAATTGCTTAGCAACCTAAATTGTGACTGAATCTATGGTTGTTAACATAAATTTAATTTTTAAAATTATTATTTGTAATTAATATTTAATAACCATCACAAAGATCGAAAAAATCATCGCTAGCATTTTGTTGTTTATTAATATGAAATATTATTTATCACCATTGCTATCAAATTATCAATTGCAAAAGTGTTTTTATTTTTTAATATTTATTTCCAATTACGATGTAGCTACCGAGTTAGTGACTGAAAGGTTTAGTTGCTAATTAATTTGATCTCCCTAATAAAAGGCGACCAAAATGTTAGTGACAAGTTTGAGATCGAATATATCATTTGCTAAACTAGTTAGCAAGTAGCTAAATTGCAGCTACAATTATTTGGCCACTGGTTTAGTCATTAACGTGTTTAGTGACTGAAAACTTTGGTCACTAAATGAACATCTTTTTTTAGTGTTGTCACAACTTATACATCTTAAAAATAGAATTAATAGAGTTGTCACACCAAGTCAATTTCTTGAAATAATTTAATTTGTTTAAAACATTTTTATTTTAAAAAAATAATTTAAGACCATCAAGTTATTGCAACTTATGTCCCAAAACATGAGATTAATAAGGCATCGCGCCTAGATTAACTCATTTTAATATCTTTTAAAACAATAATAATAGCAATAAAGTAATAATAATGATGATAATAATTCTTTGGCTTAATTAACATTTTAGTCCCTATAAAATACCTATCTTTTGTTTTTAGTCTCTATAATTTTTTTGGATTTAGTCCCTGTAATATTATATTTTTTTCATTTTGGTCTCTACCATTAGTCTACTTCTGTTAAGTGTTGACGTGGCTTATGGAATGCCATGTTAGCATGGTTCCTGTAAAATATATATAGATTATTTTATGTTAGTCCTCATAAAACATTTTTTTAAAAATGGTTCTTGTAATATATATATATATATATATATATATATATATGGTCCCTAACACGGCAATGTTATTGCCAACGTGAAATCTTACGTGCCATTTTGTGAGCCATGGCAGTACTTAACGGAAGGTAACTAATAGCAGGGACCAAAATAAAAAAGTTTGATGTTACACGAACTAAAATGAACAAAAAAAAAATATAGGGATTAAAATCAAAAAACGTGTATGTTACAGGGACTAAAATGTTGATTAAGCCTAATTGTTTTAATAAAAACAATTCCAAAGTATCAAGTGGTCACAATTATTGCGTTCTAAAAGGAAAGAAATTGACAAAGGTGTCACACCTAAGTTAATCCTTGAGACAATTGGGTTTTCTTATAATTTTTATTATTATTTTAAACAAGAGTTTTAGGACAATCAAACTGTCACAACTTATCTCTCAAAACAGAGGATTCATATAAGGTGTCACACCTGAATTAACTCATTTTATTTTATTTAAAGAGGTTTAGGAAAATAACAATAACAATAAAATAACAACAACAATAAGAAAATAAAACATAGAGAAAAAAAGAGAGAGATAAACATACTTACTTCGTGATGACAATTCTTGATAGACGCAAGGCCTAAAATGATCGAAAATAACCTTTGCACCCCTAACTTTAAGATTCAAAAGTAATTAAAACTTTAAACTCAGTCACAGGCCCTATATTTTATACTAGGTTCATATGAATATTTTTTTGAATGATTCCTAATTCCTTGCGTGTAGATGAGTAATTTTCTAAAAATATTTAATTTATAATATAGTTTTTTATAATTTTTAAAAAAATATTTGCAACTTTTAAGAATAATATTAAATAATTTTTATGTTTTTTATTTGAAAAATTATCTAATTATTATAAAATATCAAATATATTTTTTACTTAAAACCTTTTCCCCTACTTTTTAAAAAATTTAAACAATTGAGCGCTAAATTGTCTCTTAATTTTAACTTTTTATAATCATAACAAAATGGTGTTTGATAATAAAAATAATTCCAATTAATAGTAAAGATGTACAATTTTGTTTTAGATATTATAAGTTTATTTGAATAGGTTGACTCAGATGGATTGAATGCATGCAGATTCCCCACGCTTGATCACTATATTCATTTTTTTAATACGAAAAAGTTTAGATGTAGTATGATAGATACTGTTGGTGCTGTTCTTTAATTAGAATTGGAGTTTTATTTCGATAATCAAAATAATAAAAAATTCTATTAAATGTCAATGTATATTACCAAAATAAAATTCTGAATCTGATTGAAGAACAGTACAAATAATACTTATAGTACTGAATTTTTAATACTGTTCTTTATATATATATATATATATATATATATATATATTATGTATATTATATATATTTATACTGTATCTTCATCTTCAAATATTCAATTTCTACTTTTCTACTTTCTCTTGTACTACCGTATTATATGTACACACGTTTCGCCTAGCTAGCAAAGCAAGTTCAATTTGTTTTACTGCTCCACTTTTAAACAGTACTGCTAGTAGTTCTTCTTGATTATTATTAGGTGGTAGAGTGATAGTAAATGCATTTAAAATTACAAAATTATGAATAAGATTAATTAAATATGGAGTGGGACTCAATTATTTTTGTAATTAATGTGTTAGGAAAAATATGTTAGTATTTTTCTTATTAAGTGAGTGATAATTGGGTTTTATGCCCGAGGACATGGCATGTGAGTAAAAAACTAAGTTTTAACTCTATTTTTAGTTGGGCCTTATGCCCTCCGTAGTAACAAAAAGAAAAATGCATTTTTAGTTTTCATATTTTAATTTATGTATAATTTTGATTTTTTAATTATTTACATTTTTATAGTTTCTTAATTATTAAAATTAAGTTTTATTTTAAATTTCATATAAGAACTAACACAAATGTAATAAATATTATGATATGATATTAATTTATCTAGATTGATAAAATGAATATATAAAATATTTAAATAAAAATAAAAAAAACTTCTAATAAAATTTATATTTTAGTTTTTAATTTTTATGTTTTTTTACTTGTTAATTTTTACAAACTAATATCACGTCATATTTCACTTATATTTTCATTGGCTATAAGGTGAAATTTAGAATAAGTTAGAGACTTAACTTTAATAATTAAAATTATAGCTCATAAAAAAATAATTAAAATTATAAAAATCAAAGTCAAACTATTAGAGTTAAAAGAAACTAAAATTACTGATAAATAAAAACATGAGAACTAAAAATGTAATTAAATTAGAATAAAATTTTTGCCTTATAGCTTGCAGGATCATGAAACATTTGCGATGAGAGATTTCCAGAGCGATCAATCAGACGCCACTGTGCATAAATTAGGTAAGTACATTTTACTCCGCCAAATGGTAGTTTCTAAATTGGAGATCATGGAACGGTCAAGGATTGTTTTCGTCTTAGCCTTTGTTTGATAGAGAAGAGATAAATAGATAGAAAAAAGATAGAGTAAGAAATAAGTTAAGAAGTAAGAAATAAAAAAAAATTAATTTGAAATTTTAGATTGTTTGGCAGAAGAGAAATAAATGAAAAATATGAGAGAGATAGATAACGTAAATAAAAGTAAGTGAGAAATAAAGTGAAAATAAATAGTGAAATCCATCAAAAAATTTAAAAAAATTTCACTTATTTTTACTCAATCAAACTACCTAAATTTTTAAAAATTCAAATTTTTTTCTCATCTCTATTTTTCTCTACTCAACCAAACAAAACATTAATATCTATGATTGATATCCCATACAAAGTACAAAAAGTATCATAGTTGTTTTATAAAAAAAAAGAGGGTATTATAAGTTGACAAATTTTAACTGTTTAAGGAAGAAAAATGTTCTTGCAGTAGTAATTCACAGTACACGGACAATGGGTAATCTCCCAACAACTATCCCTGACAATCCATCATACGAGGGGCAATTTCCTCCATGAAAATTCGCTACCAACAAACATCTCAGTATTAAGTTTAATTTTAATGAGTACATTGGCTATTTAAAATTTTAATGCATATGGCGCGTGGTATTATGAATGTATTTTAGTGCCTACACATTAAGTCTATGATAAGTTGTATCTCCTAAATGATAACATAAGGTCTATGATAAGTTTGTATCTCCTAAAATGATACATTTCAGTCTAAATGATTGTTTGGAAAGTCACATATATTTAATGCCTGACCGTATTTTGAGTCATATGAAAAATATTTATAAAAAGATGAATGTAATGTAATTTAGTACTAACTGTATCAATATACAAAAATAATTACATAATAAGATTTAGAAGTAAGCATCATCAACACATTCAAATATGCCCTTATCTACTAATTAATTATAATACTTTCACCATTTTATAGAGACAAATTACTTTTGTAAAAAAAACGTTGTATGCAAAATTCCTTTTTATTATTTTGTTGCTTACGTGTGTTCCAAACCTGACATTGCCGTCAGAATTAAATAAATTCATAATCTACAGTTGTTGAGTAATAACATGGATATGTATGCTGTTAACTTAAAAAGATTACCCAGTTTCGGTTCAGATATGACGGATATATGTCAAAATCATACACGGTTGCCTACATGTGCTTAGGAAAGAGATAGAATTGACTCAATTACCAATCCAGTTTGTATAGAAATTCAAGTTCCTACGTGACTTTGAAAGAATATGTAACACCCCAAGTATTATATTAAGAATAAACTGAAAAGTAGAGAAATTACTATAATGTAAAAACTATTCTTATAATTCGATACAACTCTGGAAATTCTCTTGTACGTGTATGTTGGTTGAATTGATAACATCATGTTTAGTGTGGATCAAATCATTCAAAATCAAATCTATTTTTATAAATTAAAATTGGCAGGTGGTGGAACCTAACACATTTTTTAAAATGTTTATAATACCAATAATAAAAATTAGAAAGCTTAGAGTTCAGTTATTTTTAAATATGTCACTGTAATTATTACCTCAAAATAATTTAGTCTTGAAATATCTGCACAAGTTTACAAATTTAAAAGTTTTATGTGATTGGTTGTCTTTTTTTTTTTTCCTATATGATCTTGTTTTTGGAATTCTATGATTGATTTTCGTAAAATTAACAATCGATAAAAAAAATTAATTTAAAAATCTAAACCAAATGGATACTCTATTTTTTTCCCTTAATAATTATATCTCCTTTTTACTGCATATGCTGGCTAATCATTTCAGTGGAGTGTAAAATAGATAGCGTGGTGCAATCGACATAAACTAATTCTCCTTTTTAATGTTTTGTTTCGTTTGCTTGAATGGTTATCTTACCATTATTTATTGTATATCTAAATATAATTAGCTGTCACACGCGCACACAATAAAAAAGAAAAAAGGGAGAATAATAAATGAAAAACTAAAGCAATGAGTTTGTTCATTAAAGCTGTAACTTTGACAAATCAACTTTTCTTCCCCATAACTGTATGTTGACAAAACTTTGATGGGTCTCGAATCTTGGTGAGGGGCACATAGAAGCCTAGCCCATCAATTCGTGGACAAAAATTAACACAATACCATTAATGAAAGACGGTTGAGAGAATGAGAAAAGTCATGGTGCACATAACAAAAGAAAGAGATATATAAGACAACAACTAAATAAAATCAATTTTGCTTCTCACTAAATCATCCATCAAAATTCAACAAAACAATAGTCTATTACCCGAAGACATTTCTTTTTTATGGGGCTCCATTGAGGGTAGGTTAGTTTGTTGAACCGTAGTCCACATCATGGCTAACTTGATCCACATACAGCTACTACTTCATCTTCTTCATTAAGCCACCTCAATTTTACATATTCATATTAACGTACAGGGCTGGCTTATTCTGATTTGACTCAGCTTTTATGTTAGTAGAGCTAGCACCTGCATTCTTGCATGCAGACCATATGCATCGTATCAGTTTCATGGGATATTGTTACAAAGTGTGATGAATATTTAATTGTTTGAATTTTACATACTCAACTATAAACCGATTAACCCCCACCTAACTGGTGGTTTAAATCAATTTTTGAGGAAGATAAAGGAAGAGTGACAATCTTTGCTATATTGTTTGGACCCTTTTGGGCCGTACACGTTGAGCATAAATCTACTTTATATATTAAATGAGAACCTTTATCTATCACTAGAAAAGCTCACTTTCCCCATTTTCCCTCACATTTATTTTCATTTGAATACTTTTATTATAAAGTGGTGTAATTCATTCTCCTAGAGTGCAATACTTCTATTTTTATTTTTTCTTTATCCTCCTAACTGTTCCCTCTCCCTCTCTCAACAAAATTAGCAATAGAAAATGTCATATCATATTCTCTAATCTTTTTTCACATTTTTGGCTTATCTTCTTTTATCTATTACTCTATTTTCTTATTTTAAATCATTACTTATAAAATCATCTTTGTAACTCATCATCTATCCTATTCATCTATTTCTATTCTTTTTATTTATCAACCCTCTTCCCAAGATCAAAACAAACCCTCAATTTTTATCTCTCAATCTTTTCAAACCTTCAATTTTATTATTATTCTTTCTCCTATTATCAAAATAACAAACTATTGTTTTTCTATTTAAATTTCTCTCATCATTAAATAAAATTGCAAAAACTAATATTATTATTGAATTTTAATTATTTTAATTTATTATGTTGATAATTATTATATTCATATATATTTAATATTTTTCTGTAAAAAATTTTATTAAATGGTACGAATAATTTTTTTACTTTTTTGTGATAAAAATTATAATCTTAAAATTTACATATTGAATTTAACCCGTGCAATGCACGGGGCTAGAATACTAGTGATGTATACTTTAAAGGCTTAATTGTACTTTGTGTGCCACCTAAGTTTTATCATTTTGTGAATTTTGCCATTGTGTTTTTTTTTTCTTTCGTATTTTACTATCCTATATTTGAAATCTTGCAAATTTTGCCTAATCATCAATTGTTCATTAAATAAAAATTTGTAAAATTGAACAAAATTCGCAAGATTTCAAAAATAAGGTGGCAAAATGCGAGAGGAAAAAAAAAATACGGTGGCAAAATTCACAAAATGATAAGACTTAGGTGGCACAAAGTGCAATTAAGCCTACTTTAAATGTATACTTTATAATAAACATATACTTTTTTAATTATTAATTATATTAAGTGTAAAAATTAATCGGGCTTATCCTAGTATATATTTTAAACACTATAGGAATTGAATTATAATAAATTGCATACATTTCTTCTACAAATGTGGTCTCATTAATTTACAAACGTATATATACTTATATACGTCAGGGATAAAATCTTCTTCTCTTTTTACTTTCTGTGTAACTTAGACTCTTGATGGGATGCGAGTGTTAGAAGTGGTGAATCTAGAGGCGTTTAGAAGCAAGCTACTAGATTTTGTTCCTCAACGAAGTTGACACTGGTTTGCATCTTTTGGAAAGCATGCATGTACGATTTGATAAGTTAACTAGACCAGTCATCTAACTGATCAAACCAACTTATTCGGTCTGTGTTTTATAACGTTCGATTAGTCTTAATCAGTCATTAATTAGCATGCCGTAATTAGACATGAATTTCAACTAAGAATAAATAGTGTGCTAAAAAAGTATAGTCTAACCAACGAGTGTTTTAAAGCATTTGGAAAAAGAATATTAAATATATCATATTAAATGTTTCTAATTATTTTAAAACACAAATATTAAATGGTTTTTTGTATTTTCGATATTGTGTAGGTTAGATTGCAAAAGTCGGTTGGACTCTTCCCTTCACAGTGATACTGCTCCTCTTCGATAGTTGCAGTTGGTGGAGTTTAAGGATGTGTAAGTAATAGTATGTGAATGAAAGTATATATCTAGCCTAGCTAAGGTGGTGCTATATAGAGTTTAGATACGGGTGAGTCACAACCATGTGACAGTAGTACAACTTCATTGTTATCTTCAAGTGCCCTTAATAGATGTGGGTGGTTCTAGGCCGGAAGGCAGGAATATCAGAGAATTAAGTGTGGTTAGCAATTAACATGACCTAGAGTGCGCTTAAAATTTGGATTAACCCAATTCACCAGGTGCTAAGAGGAAGCAGATCTCATTCTTAAGCCCAAGTTGAGTTGGGCTTTACTTTTGGGCTATTCTAGAATAGATAAACATATTCTTCCTTTTATAATGTTTCCTTCTCTAATGGTAAGCATTTACCAGAAGAAAATGTCAAAAAGTATGTTGCTCTTAATGACTTAATTGCTTATATGCATTTATGATTTGATCTTTTTGAGTAAGGAAATATGAGTTTAGTTTAATTAACCTTACCTAAAATAATTTTAAAAAAATGCTAACCAAAATATTAATTAAGAAAATAAAATAGAAAATTTTATTAAAAAATAAAGTATTTATTATATGAAAATATAAAATTTATTTAATATTTATTTTTTAACTAATTAAGAGTATTTAATAGGGTATATCAAAATATTCCTTAACTAATATAGTATGATTAAAAAAAATATCATTTAAACTGGTTGAGTTATTGAATTTCACATACTCAAGATATTTGCAAAATTAATTATTTAGTCCTGTAATTTTTTTTTTTCAGTTTCGTCCTATATATATATATATATATATATTGTATTTCATTGTGATCTTCTAACTATCAAATGTTAAACAAATTGATCTTTTTACTAGTTTCGACCAACTCCATTAATGACACTATTATTTAAAGTGTTTTTCTCTTAAAAAAACTTTATCCCCTTTTTTTTTTTTTTAAAGTGAGTGCCTATTATATACACTTCATAACTCCAAAAATTTTGGTCTTCCAAAACTCCGAACTCCATGATGGAGCTGCACATTAATGATATTGGCTAGGCAAGTTGATGAACGATTGGGTGATAGGGGATGTAGTGGTACTCAAGGTGGCTTCACATGCCTGAACATGGTAGTCAAATATGGTGACTGCATCACTGGGTTGGACAATTAGTTTAATTGGGACATGATGGTGCAAGTTTGGGGTAATTGGTGGTTCAACTGGGATGGAGTGGGTTTGATTCATGGTGGCAGATTTACAATGGACAATTTAGAGCAATGGTAACTATGGTTAATGGTGTAAAAGGTAAGGAGGTGAAAGATGGTGACTCTAATCGTGGTTGTTTGGAGGAGATTGAGGTGCATAGGTGAAAGTTTTGGGTTGTCCATGGTGTTCATGTGAGGTGCACATGTGGGACATTTAAAAGTTAGAGGATCAAGGAGGGGGGGAGATTAATGGATGAAAGTACTAATTTTACCCAAGATATTACTAAACTTGATATAGGTTAATTGAGGTAGCGCATTAAGTTTTTCAACTAAATTATCATATTAACTACATAATTCACACGATCACCAATGCATTTCATTAGAGTTTTTTTTAAGATTTCATTCTTCAAACTTTATAATTCCTCCTCGCCTTTTAGCCCTCAGTGTTAATTTTTTTTATAACAAAAATTAAAGTGCAACAATGATCTAAGCAAACTAGGCTATCTTGCACCTTCATCCTCCACAATCAATTTGTGTTGCTGTCCTTCACATCGACTTCTTAGTCTTCTAAACTCTAGCCACTTGAACTATATCGAATATTGTTCCAAAGAAGACTTATTTTTATTTATTTTAAACTAGGTCCAAATTATTGAAAGAGACTTTGAGCTATTTAGGAATAAGAAGGTCAAGTGGTTCATTGAAAGTTTATAGCCTAACATGTATTTGGTTTGATCTAACTCGGATTTTTTTATTAAATAATTTAGGTTAAGATTTATTGAAAAATCTATTTATCTAAAGTGATCACAATTTATGTGATGTAAAAAGCTTTTGACAAGTTAGTTTGTTTATTTAAGTAAATATATATACAATACAATAATATTTTTTGTTTCCCATAAGATATTTTCCACATAATGCAATCTTACTTGAAGCACAATCAAATATTAAATGTAAGTGTTTATCCTAGCGAAAATTCGAACCATAATTCATCACTTTGTGAAAGAATAACTCCTATCATTAGATCCAATTCATGTTCATTGTCATCATATTGTTATATTAGCTTTTAGTTGAAATATCTAAAATTTCATATTTGTTATATAAAGGTATTGACCCATTAATTTATATCAATGAGGTTAGGTCTAGTAAAAAAGGTTAATCCCCACAAGCATGGAACCAAAGACTCTTATATTATATGTCTAACTTTACTTCAAGCAAGATTGTATCCTATGGATGATACTAATGAAAAATAAAATAAAATAAACCTATTAAAAATATGTTTGCTAGCCTATTTAAAATGTTTTACTAGAAAATAAGTTTATAAGTGAAGCTAGACTTTTAAAAAAGACTAAACCAAGCCAATTTTAAGACAAAACTTAGTCAAGTTACATCTTCAATAACTTTTTGTTACGTGTAAATTTAATTAATCCAACCAGTGAATTATGTGATATTATTTCCATGATAATGTATATCAAATTTTACATAATTTGGACATTCTAGATATGTTATCTAACAATGAAAATTAACATATATTTTAATTTCGTATTATACATTAAAATAAAGTGATATAATGAACTACTAAATAATTTTTGAATTATATGAAATTTTTTATACTTAATCTAATTAATAAAAATATCAAATTCAACACACATTTTTCCTTATGCAAGTTTTCTTTGCAAGAATATCAGCTCATCCCTTCTATTGCTATCAATTACATGTGTGATTTTTACTTAAAACGTTTCACAAAACAAAACGATTTCAATTGGATGAAACAAAATTCACAATGCCCTTCTAGCTTTTGTAACTTGCATTTTCTATCAATTTCAAAATTGACAGGCATCATGATGCTTGTTGGGAAAAGAAGCAAATTACAAAGAGTCAAACGCATATTTAATGAAATATATACTAAAATTTATCAAAAAAAGAAATGTATATTATAATTAATGTTGATGTTGCATCCCTTCAGTTAAAAAGTCACAATCTTTTGCTCTTAATGAATCTTTTCTGTTCCTTTTCTTACTTGACTCAGGCTAGCGTGCGTAACTCGAGCATATCCCGCAGCGTGCGTGATGGTTTCCTAACCCTCCGATATACAGTTTACAAAACTAACCGAATTTTTGAAAAGACAGCAAGTCGGTCGGTTAATGGTGTGCCAGCTAATAATGCAATTGTAAAAAAAATAAAATTAAACATCTGTTGTTGATGTCCTAGTTGCCATCTGTGAACTCTCTTGGTCGTGAACTTTTGCTTTGCATCGGAATAGACAGCGGGGGGAGGGGGGGAACGGCGTAGAAGAAGCAATGCCATGACTAATAGAGGGAACAGAGAGAAGAGAGAGATCAGAGCCGAAAGGTATGCTGTGAGAGAACAAAGAGGATAGCAAAAGTAAGAAGTTTGATTTCATGTCTGATCCAATGAGACGCTTGAGCCAGTTAATTGACCTATTCTCTAATTCATTACTAATCCAACCAACTGATTCGAACCGAGTTTTAAATGGGTACACAAATAAAAGTGACATTCAAATTTTTTTTTAGTATGTAAACATGGTCGTTCTGACTTGCCCCAATTCATTAGCTAAAAAATGTTAAAATAAATTAATAATTAGCACACATTACTAAGTCTATCTTTTACTAATGTTTATTGAAATATTATTCTAAAACAAATATTAATCTATTTCAATAAAATTTAATTCTTTTAATATAAAATCAATGTTTCAAAATTAGCATTCAGACTCTAAATAAATTATCCAAGGGACCAAATAAAATATCATTTTTAGCATGCCTAACACGCAGTTAAAAAAAAACAGGAAAGAAAAGGTCAGCTTACCACAAATAAAACTCAAATTTCACGAAATGCGCAAAATCACCTCACTATTTTGTAAGCAAATAGTAAATACATCATCCAATTTACAAGGAAAAAGGGAGGGAAGGTGGAGGATCCCTCTTTACACAAACGAATAACTCTAGAGAAAATTGCATATGCTCCCCAGTTGCTAACCCTCGAGCAAGTAGACAACAAAACTGTACAGTGTACTATACAGGTGAGTTACAAGTATAGGCTTGGGTATATGCTCCATCATGTAAAAATGTCTTATTTTTTTACTATAAAAGTTGATCCTGCTTTCCATTGAAGTCAGGGGAGGATGATGGAGGAGGTCTAGAAGTAGTGGATTGTGGTGGAGCAGTAAGGGCATAAGTGAGTCTCGACGATGATGAATTCTCAATGAGACCAGCAATGCCAGCAGCTGCGGATTGAGCATTTGAAGGGAGGAAGAGATCATGCTTCTGGTCTTTGTAAGCACTCCAAACCTGGAACGCAGGAGGGGAAATGATTGTAGAAGGTAAAAACTTAGATATGGATAGTAGTGCACTTGCAACAGGATGCAGCAAAATGCAGAAACAACATTTGAAGTGCCAAGAGGCAAAAGCCAAAAACTCAAACAACCATGTTACATTACTACTCAAAATGTGTTTTGAGACTTACATCAGAATTATTCAATATTTCTCGCACTTTAGTGCAATGGGCTCCCTCAGTAGCAAAGGCATGCAAGACCTGATTAAGCAGATAAGTAACTTGTCAGCAACAAATGATGAATCATCAACAGAAAATTGGTACAAATTAATCAATGTAGATTATTTTCTTTAGAAACAACACAACTGCAAGTGCTGATTAAAAAAAAAAAAACCTGCAAGTACTTTCTTTAATGTTTGTCAAATTGTGCATACAAATTAATGAAAAGGAAATAAATACTTGCAGAAAGAAATACAAAATCTAGACTCAAGTAAATGCAACAATTATTATTTTGAAGTGCAAGATGTAAGAATTAAGAAATGGGAAATTTAAAAGTAATAGTTGATTATATGGAAACTCACAGATATACGAACAAAATGTGAACTGCTTAAAAACCACTAAAACACCAGATGCATTTTTACTTATAAAGCGGACTGGAGCATATAGAAAGACAATTTTATTTTATTTTTAATTTTTTTAGAAGTTACAGAAAATACTTGTAAAGAAGAAAATATGCAAGAGAGAGAAACTCAAACTCAAGGAAGAATAAAATTGACTGAGATTCCAACCTCAATTGCAAGCACCCTGCCAATAGATGCCTCAGATTCATTCCACTTCATCTGAGAACATAAGCCATTCCTTCCGCCAGCCCTCCAATCAAGAAGACCAAGAAGAACTTCAACAAGACCAACTCTGCATTGTTTACAAAAGTTATTTTAGTATTGAGAGAGAGTTTGTAATTCTACTCCCATAAACATATAAGACAGTCTTCAAGCATGCAGCTGTTTCAAAGCAAACTATTGTGGGGCTCCAAAGCCATCCATGACCTTCCTAATAGGTACATTCATTTTTCTACATTTTAAAATTGTTTTTCCCTCAATTATAGAGCATAGAAACATTTTTCAACAGTCTCATTGCAAGAAATTGGAAGAAATTCAAAACCAGACAGAGACAGATTAGGCAAAGTGTGACACCACACAATAACACAAACTTCAAGGCCATAAGAAAGGTTAACTTCAAAAATATCACTCATTTTAGATGATAAACTTTGTTCATTTTATGTGTCACTTTAGTCCAAGAAGGTAATAATTATTTTTTATCCCATCTTTTGGTAATTACACCAAGTGAAAAGTGAGAGAAAGCACTAATGGATGAGAGGGTAATTTAATAAAATGCAGTTATAGTGTTATACTCCTGTAAAATGAGGTCATACCACAGGTTTCTAAATTTAAATATTCAGGATCAACGTTACAAAATGATGGAGAAAATAATTAGGATGTCATACACAGATACAAGCGGAATGGTTAAAATGATAGAAGACATTGGGGGTTGTTTGTGATCGCAAAGTACCAACCAAACTTAGGAAAGTTTATCATACTGGTATATGTCTGGCTATATTCAATGGTAGTGAATGTTGGGTTTTAAAGGGACGAGAAAAAGGTGAGAGTAGAATATATGAGAATGTTTATAATGAATGTGTGGCAACAAAAGAAAAAACACAATACAAAATTATTATTGTATACAAAGTGATATTGGTGTAACATCGATTGAAGAAAAGATGACAGAAAATCGGTTAAGATGGTTTGGACACATATAAAGAAGACCATTAGAAACACCAATGAGAAAAGAAGACCATTACATGGTTTTTAGTCTTGGGAAAAAGAGGAAAGGAAGACCAAAAAGGATATTGGAGAAAGTTGTTAAGAGGGATCTCATGGTGAATAATCTCTACCTAATTTGTCTTTAACTGAGCCTAATGGCAACATGTGATTCATGTAGCCAACTTCGCCTAGTGGGATAAGGCTGTTGTTTGCAGTTCTGTGAAAATAAGGGGTATTTGGTAACTTTTTTACTTGCTGACTCAAATTTCAAACTCTTCATCCCACATCTACCACGACTGAACTTCAAATCTACAAAAACAAGGGGAAGTCAAAGGACTTAAACCAGGTTTTTATTAAAAAAAAAAAAAAGGCCTTATAATTGGAAATTGATTTGATGAGTTTTCTCTTTCACTTGCACCTTGTGGAAGTTGTCTGCAGCTAATGCAAAGTTCTATCATGAATTTGGATCTCCAAGTCATAAAATATTGAATCAGTTGAAAGTAGATCAATTTTCAATTATACAAGCTACTCACTTAAGTCCTTGTGCAACAAGAGCATCCCTGGCTCGGTTTCCAGCAACCACAACACGTTTTAGAGTCTCAAGAGCTAAAATGCTTCCACCTTGCCACCCTATAGCTTTCATTAGCAGTGGAACAACCTGGAAGAAGAAATTTAAATAACAAAAAAAAAAAAAATGTTCGGTCAAAATGACAGTCAAAATTAGGTCAATGCAAGTTATACATACAGATAATGGAAGTACCAGCAACAAAAGCATACTAACATTATCAAAAAGAAACTAGAACCCTCCCTAAAGCATGAGACTATCAGAACCTGTAAACTTTACAAATTTTTCTTTTCCATACCATCAGCTAAGTCACCGAATATCAACTTCAACTGAATGGTATGTCCTCCCATAGTCAATATTTAACCTTTATCCCCAACAGAAGCAAATCTAAACTCTGCACCCCACCCTAGGGAAAAAATAATAAATAATAAATAAAAACAGTTGTCATCAAAACCAAAATTTCTCCAAAATAGCATATTTTCCCTACAATTGCAAGTCTTCACATTTGCCATTGAGGCTTATTTACTCAGAAGTTTAAAACTAGGATTAGCAGCTAAGAAACTGTTGAAAAAAGTCAATAGTTGCTTCTAGACCTGGTGAACCAAGATCACACTTAATGGAATTTTTGAAGATGAACAATACAGGATCCAGAGAGATTTTGGGGATACAGGTATTAGAGAGGGATGATCATTGAGATGAACAAAGAATATTCTCACAACAGAAAGTGCCGTGGTAATCTCTCAGTAAATACATATGATATGTTTCACATTTATTTTTCTTTCTTTGCAATAAAAGGTAAGCATTTTTGTTCAAAATATTATGGTATAAACCAGGTAGACAAAAGACCATTTTCATAAGCAGGCTCCAAACCACAAAAGGAGCCACTATAACAGTTTAATAAAAAGCAGAACACTAGATAACCATTAACCAGCATAAAGGAATGTAAAATTGTAAATTAACAGATTCATATATGTCTTGTCAGATACCTGAGGTGTTCCAACACTGGTTGCTGCCATGGCTTCAGCACAGGTGGTACTAGCTGCAAGTTGATGCAAGACACGCAAACAACTCAAGCGCACACGTTCTTGAGGAGTTTGTGTGTTCTCTGCTGATTCATTATCCGGCTCATATGTTTGTTCTGCATGTCTCCCATTGTTTACCTCACCCGATGACATTGTTTCTCGCCTTCCCTCAAATGCAACAGCAGCAACTAGTTTGGGTACATATCCAAGATACCCAACATGATCTGCTAGTGCAGGGTGCACACGTAGTAAGGAAACCAGTGCAGCCGACAGGAGCAAAGGAAGCTCTGGGTCAACAACCTGTGCCTCATAATGTGTGGCAGCAATGGATGACAAATACTGATCTAGTAGACCTTCCAAGAACCTTTTAGGGTTTCTCAGAGGGAATTTGGGATCTTTCAGAAACAGCCGAACATAGATGCCACCAACCTGCTTCCACACAAAAATTGGAGTCCGTTTATGAGAAAATATATTATTCTTTGTGTAATACCCACACGTCTGATCTTTATTTAAAATCAAGATAGGAGGTAATTAAGGATACAAAGAATGAAATCAATCCCTAATTTCTAGCAATGGAATTCCATATTTACATATGATAAAAGCGTATATTTAACACTACATCATTTCATCAAACCCACTAGGGTCGGCCTAGTGGTGGAAGGTTGGGATAGCTTGCATGAGGTCTTAGATTCAAACCTCAAGGCCATCATTGTACACCAAAAAAAAAAAAAATCATCAAAAAATGAATTTATATATCACATATAATAGGAGATACCTGTGGCTCATCTCTCATTTCCTGCTGTCCAGATGCCTGCTCAGGTACATCCCAATCAACAACACGCCCTTTCATCTGCTCACGGTATAGCTCTGATGCCATAGTAGAAATTTGTGCAGATAAGGAAGCTGCCATCGCTGGCGTCCATACAAGTTCTGGTGTCTCTGTAGTCTGCTCAAGGACAACTACTACAGCTTCACCAGGTCCATCCCTAATTACTGACACAAGCCCATCAGGAAGAAACCTTGCAAGTGTTATAGCAACTCTTGGTCCGTGCATTGGTTGGCCAACAAGCTTCCCCAACAAGGAGGCTGCCATAGCTCTTTGCTGGAGTGGAATTTCTTCTGCATGGAATTAAGATTATTATCAATATGTATAAATCTGCAAACAGATTCTAGAAATGAGGATAAAAAATAAGACCAAGATGTACAAGTCTTCTACCCTTCAAAGGCAAGAGCAATTCAAGAATGTAGACAACACCACCATGCTTGGCAGCAGCCCAGGCCAGTTCTGGTGTGCTTGCCAATGCATAGAGAACATGGAGAGACCCTTCACGACAACTTGGGGCTGAGTGAAGCATTTGTAATAAAAGCAGAAGACTAGATCCATCTGCAACCATGGCTTGCAAACAAGGACCATGTGCTGTTAAGAGTGACAACACTCCTAGGCAAAGTTGAGGAATGTTACTATGTGATGCTTCAGGCACAGAAAAGCATTCAAAAAGAGGCAGTAACTTGTCCTTATTAGAAAATATGGATGCCAAATTAGGATTATTAGTCAGAAGGTTCTGCAGAAAATAAACAAGATTAGTCAGACATGCAGAATAAAGTTATCTCGCTACATAATAAGGCAGTTAGGAATTAACCTGAAGGGAGGTCAGCATGGAACGGAGATTTTTAATCAACTCAAGCTCTTCCTTCACTACAGATTGTTCTTCCGACACTCTGCCAGAATTATCCAGAACCTGCTGCTCATTGACAGATCCATCAACAGCCTCACTCATATGCTCAGAAGTCTTAAAGATATTAGAGGTGTCTTCAACCTTATGATCGGCATCTTCAACCTTATGATCAGCATCTTCAACACATTGATTGTGCACAAGATAAGATATAAAATCAATCAGAGCAAGGCAAAAAGTTTCTGGTTCACTAATTTCAGTGTCTGGCTGATCATTGTAGACTCTCAAGTAAACATTTCCAATGAATAATTCTCTGGATAGTGCTTTATAGACAAAGTCATGTGAATCCTTAATATCATATGAACCATCAGGACCTTGAGCTGCACGTTGCTGATCCACAAATTTCAGCAACTCTGCTCGTGTTGAAGAGTTCCAGATAATCTGCAGAGTATTCAAAAGATAGTATCAACATGCAAATACAATTAAGAGACGGCTTAATTTTATCTTCATAAAACAGTAGAAGTTGAAACATTAATATTCTAAACCAAAAAATTGGCTAATTATTTGTAGGAATTCATGGATTATCTCATTGAACACACAAATGGTCAGTAGATAGAACCCATTAAATGACCAGGAAAACTAATGACTAAAGGAAACAAAAATAACCATATTAACTAATTTGTACGACTATATCTACCATACAATAGTCAGGTATATTCTCCTTTTGTGGTTTTTCCTCTTGTGGGAGAAGGGGAGTGCCATTTAAACCGCTGGAAGTCTATAACCATGTGGAACAAGTATTTTAGCAACTTTAGGTTACCTGCTTTTGAATTTTAATTACTGTGTCAACTAGCAAGTAGCATAGCAGCAATCTCAAAATGAGTTAAAGGCTCTAATAAACTTGTTCAGTTTTAACATAAAAACTTTATTTATAATTTCCCCAGTTTTGCCAGAAGGCCTGTCTCCTTTTGCCTGTGTTGTAGATCTCTTCGGCCCACTCTTTTCTCTTCAAAAATTCTTCAGCTCTTCAGATTTTATCTGAAGTTCTTTTTTCCCAAAATGTCTAGGTTTTTCTTTTTATCTTTTTAATCTTCACCTTTTCCTTCCAAAATTCCTTCAGCTTAACAGATTATATTCAAAGTTCTTATAAAATGTCTAGCTTTTAATCATCTGCCAAACCAACAGTTCCTTCATCTCAGCATGCCGATTTTATTAACAATAACATCATTAACTTATCATCAGTTCATTCTTACATCCCAAACAATAATCTTTTCTGACTGATTAAAAAATGGATACAGACTAAAACCTAGCTACTAATGACTATGCATATAGTTTCTTGTCCAACAGATTTGTCACTTAAGTGCATTCATTTTCATTTTTATTCCAATGTCCTGCAAACAAGAAAATAAGTGCCCTTGTCAAAAAATTCTTCCTTACACAGGGTTAAGGATGATGAGAAAAAAATACCTCTGGTGACTCCAGGTTTGCATTTAATTTGGACAGTAAATCTTTGGGCATTTGATCTTTTAACATGCTAGAGAGCTTGGGAGTTAGCAAAACTCTGAGGGCGTCAGCAGCTGCCTGATTGTAAGGTGTTGCACTCTCATCGCCACACAAACCACTGAGCCTTGACAAAGCCTGGGATGCTCTTATGGCATGCATGTTTTTGGCAATTTGAACACTAGCACCAACACCATGTGATTCTGTTGCATCAGATTCTTCTGCAGTTGAGTCATACTGAAGCAGCAGTGGCAAAAGGTACCTATCATGGACCATATTAAATAGATAAGTCCAAAAACTATTTACGAGGATAACTAAATAGGATAAAAAAAATTCTTTATGTAGCATAAATAATTACTGTCAACATATAAAAGATAGAGCTCTTTAGTTAAACAACAACTCAAAAAGTCAATACTTCATGACAAGGATTAACTGAGATGCCTAGAGGAGTAAATTTTAAATTATAATACCAGGTGAGAGTCAGATGATATATTAGGTAGATTTTGTTTCTTATGCCTACTAGATCAAGAGGTAGAGCTTTTACTAGATAGGGTCAACTTTCACTTAATGCTCAGTGCAGCCCATTTACAAAATTCAGGTTCCAAAAAGATCACCACAGATGGGAATAGCTCCCCAATTGAAGGAAAGCTAGTGTTTGAGGAGGAAACTCTATGTATGTCTGCTTTATTTGATGATATCAGTTTCATGCATCCAACAGAAGAGTGCTGCCCCCAATGCCTCAGCTGGTAACCCTGTTACTGGCAACAATTCCTTGAGTAAGGCCAATAACTATAATTTGGGCTAATCATTTACAGGGTGTATTCCTCTTAATCCTTATTTTATTTTCCCTTGTTAGTTGTTCCCACATCATTGTCCCATCCTTCTTTGCCTAGCTCAGCTTCAAACTTTGATCCAGTTCATTCTATTACAGGGGGGCAACATGAGATACAAGATTTAGGTGATGGCATCCTACTTTAGAAGGAGATTGAAAGAAAGAGTCAGGAATGTCTCTGGAGGCGTCAGCATTAAAAAATAAGAAAATCTTCGAGATTGATAGAAGGCCTTCAGTTGGAAACAAAAGTTGCAATAAGGTAAGGATGGCATATTCAAAGATCTTTCATAAGGTGGTCCATAAGGAGGAAGAGGAATAGTTTAAGAGTTGGAAAATACAAACGGGATATTGTTTGAGAAAGTGAAGATATTGCGAAGGAAATTACTAGTTTCCATAAGGATCTCTAAACTGAGGATAATTTGTCCAGACCATTTCTGAGAACAGAGTTGGTATGCACTTATAACAGTAAACCCATGTAACAAGCTCTATTTAAATTCATACTCATTGAAGCAACTTATCCTATCTAAGCTCTAGACTCATCCTCCTACAAACTTGAAATAGATAGAAAATAATTTACTCAATAAAACAATAATTGAAGAAGCATACCATAAAACACCAGCCTTCAATAAAGCATCTTGCAATTCAGAGGAAACAGAAACATTGGCAATAGTCTGTAAAGCAGCATCAACAGCTGCAGGTACAAGCTCAAATTCAGTGCAGTGCACAATGTCCTCAACTAGTCCGGAAAACTCAAGTATTTCAGCTCTGGCACCCTCAAATTGACTAAGAACTGCAAATGTTCGCATGATGTTTGTAACAATGATGGCAGATGGCTCATTTCCAGGAGTAGTTGGCTGAACAACACCCATGCAACGGGAAAGAAGAGTTCCAAGAAGATGTACTCCTCCATCTCTTACCAGCTCTTCACCATTCAATGAAGAAGACGCACATCTAACCATATGAAAATTCAATAAAAAAGCAAAAGTTACCACAAAGTGTTTTTGAATCTATTAGCATAACGGTGAACCTAAAAAAAAAGAACATGTAACTCTTACGTCAGCCAGACAAGCTCTGATGCAGCAACAAGGAGAGGTGCTCTATCTGAAGAAAGAAAATTGTTATCATCCTTGTCCACAGTAACAGCACTCAGCAACATGGGATATCCAGCATATTTGAATGGCTCCAATACATCTCCATGTCTTCTGTATAAAATACACTGTCCCTTCAACAAGAGTAGCAATCTCCAGGGCTGAGGACCTTGCAACCCTTGCATGGTAGCCTATGTTTTGGTCACAGAATATAATTTAACAAATTATAAAAGGCATAAATGTATTCTTGCTTGCAAATGAACCAAAAAAAAAAAAACCCTTTGGTAGAATAATTCATTATAATGTAAACATGCACCAAGAAATCAAAACGAAAATGAATGAGCATCATTATTTTGATGGCCCATTTTTGTGCTTGTTATAAGCTAATAAATAAACATGCATAAATGTGCATTTGTTTTTCTCTATCAGACTTTTAAGTCAATAACATACCCAAGAAAAATAACAACTCCACTGTCACCTCAAGTTAGAAAAGCAAATATACAGATTTCAGATTTATATGCTTAAGATATTTGATTTCATGAATTAATTGCTTAAGACAACACAGCTCTCCACAATTTTTAAGCTGAGATACTAAGACTATAGAAGTATGAGAACTGTTATGTAGAAAACTAGAAATAATCGTGCTGTCTTAGTGACATTTATTGAAACATGATTCCAAAGAAGCCTGTGTATGACATGGAAACTTATGTCTACCTGGAGGCGTTCATAGGCCTTCTGTATAGCAAGAAACTTCTCTCTCCCTTCCGGATTTTTGTCAGGATGATATTTCATAGCAAGTTTCCGATATTGTCGCTTTAATTTTTCTTCATCAATGTTCTCAATCTGCTTTGGTAAGCTAGATGCTTCATCTGCAATCTCCAAAGAATTTTTTTTATTTACATCATCACTAGATATATCCTCAAAGGATATTTCAAGGATCTTGCAAGCTTCTTCTTCAGACAGATCCATAGGCTTTCTAGTCAACTCTTCACGCCACATTACAAGTAATGACTGAAGAAACTCTACATGTTCAACAATTGGCCAATTTGGAAAACGAATATCATCACATAGGTTCCTGAGATAATAACGGTGACACCACATTTCATCTCTCAGCTCTGGGTATGTCACTGGAGGCATGGGGGCATAGTCATATAAAACATGGCAATGCTGTGACAGTTTCTGCGGAAAATCACCAAGATGCTGCAAAACCTGATAAAGAGCAAAGGAGAATGGATTCAATTCCACTATGGGAATATCATAGCAGAAACCAAGTGATTATACTCTTATAAAAATTGAGGAAAAATAAAATTCATCAGAGTGGCTACTACAAAGTTTAAATTACCTGACGAATTAGGTTTTCAGCCCTCATTTTGTGAGTCCATACTATCTCTGGGGTGTCAGAATCAGAAACCATTGCTGCAGCAAATGCTGCCGGACCACTACGCTCCAGTACATACAGCAAAGATTCAGGGAGAAGTCCACCAAGAACACTACGTTTTGCCAAAGGCAGTGAAGTTGAAACTGCAGCCTCTTCCCCACCATGAAATGCTTGATGGACATGGGTGACAGAAAAGAGTTGCCCAATTGAAAGTAGATTAGATCCAGGATATGCCAGTGCAAAATAAAATGCACCAGTGCTGTACAGACGGATCATAGCTTTGGGATTCCGGGTAACAATGGCCTTAAGCAAAGCAGCAGCTGCCTCAACAATACTTGGTTCCCCAGAAAGAATGGCCTGTCCCCCCCCCCCCAAAACAAAAAAAAAAGAGTGAAAAAAGGAAATCAAAATGTTATAATAATTTGTTTAGAAGTTGGAAGAGTAGAAAAACCTACAATTAACCATATGATCCTATCACATATCAAACAACTTGAATTAAGAATGATAAAGGTAATGACTTAAGAAAATCCATAATCAAAGAATCTAGCCCAAATAATTTTTTAGAAAAAAATGCTACTTGGAAAGATGCAAATCACAACAAATATCAATATTTTCCAACATGGCTGATTAAAAAATGAACAATTCCTAAAATTACCTGTGCAATATGTGGAAGGCAGCGTGGACTTGACAAGATTCGTTTTACTCTAGGAGTTGGAGTAACAATCTCTCCAGCATCATCTAAATCTGAATGCGCAGACACCATGCTATGCAATATGGACAAAGCTGTGTCCCCAACCTGAATACAATATCCATATTCTATCTATTAGAACGATACAAGGAAAATAAAATTAAAGAATGAAGTGCCAAAAAACTGTTTTTGATAAGACAACTTATTAGCCATAAACATAACTATCTTCTTTCGCTTTTGATAGATTTCCAAACAGGCCTAAGCTTATGGTTATCAACAATTTAACATAACAGCACCTTAACATTGGTGGTCCATCTCAAAAGGTACCCCAAAAAGATCAAGTCACTCAGATATAAATATGCACATATCTAGACTAACAAAAAAGAAGATTGAGAAAAGATTAAAGAGCAGTCGGTAAACATATGGAAAGAAAAAAAATAAGCTATAGAAAACATGACAAAAGCAATTATTATCAATATTATCATCCAGCTGCAACATGATTCTACCTGAGGCGGGGTAAGGACAGGAACTCTAAGGGCAAGTGCCCAACGAAGCTCACGGATATCACGCAACTTCTTCCAATCTAGCATCCCAGAAGCCCAAAACCTTGTTGTCCAATCAATAGCCTTCTTGGACCACAACCTTCTAATAGCATCTTTTTCCATAGGTCCAACTTGAGCACTATCTTTGTCAATATACATCCATTCCTTAAGTGGTTCCATAAAAGCACTAGCAGCAATTAAATTTGATTGCAAGGGAATAGATGTCCTCTCTGAAGTTTCATGGACCACGGTAAGCAGATCAACAGCTAATACACAACCTCCAACTAGAACACAAGCCTCTACATTTGATAAAACCTTCATCAATGCCTGAAATTCAGTAAACCATAGTTAATTTAAATTTTCAAATAATAGAATTGACATACTGCAATGTTTACTCAAGCATATTTAAAACTTAATTCCATTTAGGCTAATCATTAAACCAATATTGACCACCAATCCTGTTACAAATTGCAATTAGCAGTAATGAAGGTCAATTGGCCAAAATTTAAAACGTATTTTCTTGTGGTCCAAATACCTGCCAAAATTTTAGTAATCTAAAGCACAAATATTAGGAGGAACTTCAAACAGAACTATGACACAATAATAAAGTAAATTAATCCTTCCTCCCACTCATAGAGAAGACAAAGCTAGGAAAAAGTAAATTCAATTTACACACCTTCAGAAGTAAAAGAAGTCGGTGCCTCAAAGCTCTGTCACCTGTCCTATCCAAGAGAACGGTAATATGAGCTGTACCTTCAAAAGGGCCTATGGTCATGTAATGCTGCTCATATACAATTGCCATTGCCCTTGCACAAAGCTCTCTCACTGATGATCCACCACCTCCACCAAAACCATCTAATCTACCCATGTCACACCAATCATCAGATGAACCTAATTCATCAGGAACAGCACCATCTACAGTAAGCCCAGTGTCCGCATCACATAAGAACCAATGGTAAAGTGCCCTGAAGAAAGCAACAGGATCACGCAATGGGAAGTCTTGCGCCCTGCCACCACTGCCACTCTCAAGCAGTAAACGTAGATAATATTGACCCACACAAACTTCTTTTGACAAGCTTGGGTAACGAACAGAAAATTCAGGGTAGTTCCAAGATATTTGTGGCACACTCTCAACCCCTGATACCATTTCCAAGGTAGCACCCCCTGGAACAATATCTTCAGTACGCTCTTTCTCAACATCTAGTTTATGAACTTCAGCTTGCAAAGATTCTCTCAACTCTTGCCTAGTACGCTCATTCCAAATCAAGTCTGCACGATTGTGATCAAGATCAAAAGCTCGCCAAAATTCAGGCCAATTACATAGAAGCCGACCAGATCCTACAGGGGTGTTCTCCACAACAACTTGAGCAGGAGCAGGAATGCCCGCATTCTGCAAACTAACCTGCATTGCTGTCAGCATCAACTGAGTTCGAAAAATCGGATCCTGGTGCTTCATTTGAGTTTGTTGACGCCGCAATAACTGAATCCACAAAAGTTGAATGCCCATTCTGCACTTCTGCAGAAGATCCATTGTTCAAATGTTCACTAGTGTGAACTACTGAAGGTTGAATATTTGAAGCCTGTGCAGAACTTGGGTCCATAACAGTTTTATGATAGTTGTCTGAGCCTCTACTAATAGCACCCACTGTCTGCCTAGCTGAATCAGAAACATCAAAGTTGTTAGCTGGAGGGAAAGGTTGTTCTTGAGAGATAAGTCCTCTCCCAATGCGACCTTTCCTGTGCTGAAGTAAACGTCTTTTTCTTTTCCCAATTGATGACTCTTCTTGATTTGTGTCTTCAGCTAGAACTCCATCAGCACGTGTGTGCAAGTAAGCAACAAGACCAGGAGGCAGAATTCGGGACAATAGCTCCAAAGCTGGTTGATAGGAATCTGCCCAAAGAGCAACAAGTTGTCGACTAACTTCACGCCGCTCACCAGCTGGAAGGAAAAATGCATGTAGTAAATGCCTTAACAAAGCACCATCACGCAGAGAAGCATCCCGCATAGACTCTGCAGCAATAGCATCTTCTTCTGCAATTGATCGCATTATCATTGCTACTGTTTCTCTAACACTTTCAGCAGGGTGACCAAACAGTGCAAACAAGCGACGCTTCAACCCTGCAACTTGGCGTAACAATTCAACAAAAACAGTATATTGGGTAGTCTCACCATGTGGATCACAAATCATAGCCTCAAGCACTTCAACAACAGTCATTGACAGTAAAGGTGATACTGACATGGGCTTTAATCTGTTGATTAGAATGATGATAAAATTATGATTAGCAAACAATACTGACTTTGTATGCATAATTGTGGCATGCCATTCTCCTTTAGAATCTGTTACATTTGCATCACCAGGCCCACCACCAATGAGTACAGCAACAAGCCCTGCAGCCTCAGAAGCCACACCTTCTGAACCATTTCTGAGTAAACCCATTATCCTTCCAACTGCTGCCGGAAAAGACATCACATGTGATGCTGCACTTCTTGAGGCAAGTAGTCTACGTAAACATGCAATAAAACCCATTACAGTTGCTGCAGCTTTTGGTGAAGGGGGTGGCAATGGAGGAGATTCTGGAGGAAGATTTGGGGCAGCAGGAAGCATAGTAATCAAGGCCATCAAAGTAACCTCCGGCACTTCAATGTTTGGAGGCACACCACTATATGGTATACAGGCATTGAACTCCCTTATTCTACGCCATAGTTTAGCCCTTGATCCAGGAATAGAACCACCTTCAGCAACGGCATCTTTGGCAGCAGCTGCTAAATGTTTCAAATACATGGATGCACTTTCTGCATCAGCAACAGGCTTTTGTTGACCATGTTGCAAAAAAACTCTCCCACAGGGAGGATCAATACGATGACCAGGCATTGTCAGTCTTGGCAATACAGGTATGGCACATTGGCCCTGTAAATAAACATCACCAGAAGTCAAAACGTACTTGGACACTCAATTTTGCAATAAGACATGCTTTCTTTTTTATAACAACATCATAAGATTGCCTCCAGTTCAGGAACAGGTTCAACATTGATATTATGAGATTAAAACAAGTATTATAGAACACAAAATCATCATGCTTCAATGTACACATACAATTATAGAACAATTCTCAACCAAAATGAGATACATCTACCTACTTCAGTTTGCAAAACATCACGAACTGCTGCCAGTAAGCTATCACGAGACGTGCTTGCATAAACCTACAATTCATGCCATATGCATGAGAAAGTTTATAGCAAAATAAATCACAATTAGAATAGCATAACAAAAGCTTACATGGATGGGGCATCCATCACTAAATTCAATTGCAAACATCTGGGGCTCTTCAGCAAACCGAACAAGAGCACTTACTGAAGATAACAGACGAACAGTAACAGCCTGCATACATCTAGAAAATGCATTAATAAGAAATTGGTTGCATAAAAACACAAAGCCTACATAAAACTATTGATAAACACAAATGCACATTCTATAGAATATGCATATAATATTCAACTTTAATATATCTTCTTTAAAATCTGTTATACCTCAGACAATGATACTCCTTGCTTGTTGTTACCATAACAAGTTGAGGCTGCAAGCTTTTTCTTAGTATAAAGTGCTTTTCTAATTAAAAGAAATGTTTCAAAAAATGTATAACCACTGGATAACTTTTCGTGGGGGGGGGAGAGAAGGAATCGATTCAAGTGCTTTTCTAAGAAGAAAAAAGTTATACAATAAAATCACCCTATTTCAAAGCCTATCCACATGTACCCTAAATGTGCAGGTTTAAAACAAAAATCACTGGTCAAAAATTCCAAAGACCTATTGCAAACGGCAACATCTTATGTTTATCAATGCTTAATTTCTCATACAAAAAATCCCATCTGCATGTATCTATGCCTGTAATATAATAATAGATTTGCATCTAGAAATGCTAGATCCTATTCATAAGTTGACTTGATAAATGCGTCACTTACTTCATAATTCTCAGGACGCCTTTCCACAAGCGAAACCTTTGTAAGAATGAGCTGACGAGATACAGCATCACCATGCTCACCTAGTCCTCCTTTTGGGCCAACTCCTAAGCTCAATCCTGGAACATTTAGAGTTCCATGGGCGGCAGAACGCAACCTTGTTACAGACCAACCCCCCAATGGGGTATCTTCTGCTCCAACTGCCTCTTTTGCTGCATTACATTTGTTTGTTCAAGGTTAAAAAATAAATTCACTGCAGATAAATAATGAATTTGAAAGTAGAAGGAACATAAACAAGGTTATGACTGGTTACCCCTTTGTTTTATATATTCAGAAATAGAGAGAGTTTGAGAACTCTCCACAGATAAGGACAGCCCAACAGTGGATTTTGCAGTTTTTGTCTGCAATAAAATTTATGCACTGTTATTACTGTTGATATTAAAACAGGTAGCATTATATTCCTTGGTTATCCAGAAAGCATAGGTAAACCATTCTTACAAATGCTGCTTTATTTCAGTGCCAAAAGGCATCCTAATTTAAGGTGCCAATATCTTGCAGAATAATTATTTAAGTTTAAACAAAGCAATCCATACCAAATTTGAGATAATAGCTGATGATGTGCATCCAGAACCAGCTTGGAAAGCTTTAGATTTTCTTCCATATAAGGGGCAAAGAACAAATCCACTACCATGATCAACATTTTTCTTTCCAAAAGCATCAGAGAGAAGAATAATTGCAGGGGACTCCATGTCTCTAAAATCCAAGCACCACCGAAGGTCACCCGATTTTGTATCAATAAGTTCAACACCGACATAAGTTACTTTCAATTTCTGTGAAAGTCCCCAGCCATACAGGACAATTAGTTTAGCTAATCACCACTTTTTTTTGTATAAGAAGTTCATCACACAATATATCAAAGACAATTGCTGGTTATATAACAGGGAAAAAAAAAAAAAAAAACCTATACCCCATCATCCCAATCTCCACAATTCTCACAATATAAAACATCAAGACAATTAGATTAAGGATTTCAAAATTATAAGGAATTTGGAATGCATGGAAACTTAATTGCTTCAATTAAATTATTTTCATTTTCAAAATACTTTCTTTGGATAAATTAATTCAAATACCTTGTGTTCCAAATTCTTGGTTAAGATAAAGTTATTCAATTTCCATATGAAAAATTTATTTGTGAATATTTATTTAAAAAAATTCAGATTTCAAAATAAAATTTTACCAAAAATAAGAATTAGCCAATTTCTAAATAATAAAAAAATTCAAAAAGTAGTTTGAAAATTAGAAAAATTGCAAAAAATTAAATGATTAATTATACTATTTTTTCATAGATAATCAATAACTAAAAAATAAAATAAATATTAAGTACTTGGTATTATAATTTCAACAAAATTTGTGACAATGAAAATACCATTTAAGAAAGGAAAACAAATATTTTTAAGTCTTTTATTAATAGAAGCATAAAAGCGTACACTTGTATCTTATATTGCTAATGGACAGGGACAGAGAGGTGGGGGAGAGAGAGAATTAGCAGGAGGGAGAGAGGCGCAGAAGAAAGAGGAAGAGGGAGAGAGAAGTGTAGAAGAGAGAGAGAAAGAGAGGTGCAAAAGAAAAAGACTGGGAGACAGAAAGCATACCAAAGCTTTGAGATGAGAGAGTTAATGGCAAAACAGAAGAGAAAAGAAATTTCCAAATTCTCACTTTAGGTATTATTTGAAATCTCTTCATTTTAGTTGAAAAAAATCACCTATAAAATTCTAATCATTTTAAAAATCTTAGGATTTGATATCCAATAAAGTCATCTTTTATGGGATTCAGCTCCTCTAAAGTCACTTTAAAGGATAGAGTAAATAATCTCAGTTGTTGGTCTATATTCCATGCCTATACATAACAAATCATGGATGCGAGGTTTTTAAAAACGGTCCACTGACTATGCTTTCAGCCACAACGTCAAGGTTTTTGGAGTGTCCATGACCGCAACGCAACTGCAATTGTGGCCACATCTACAGCATTTGTCCACAATTTCCCCTCAATATCAAGGAACGCAACGAAACGGTGACCACGACCGCAACCATTTTTTAAAACCTTGCATGGATGTGTTGGAATGTCAACCATTGATTCTCTCATCAACAACAAAGATTACTCACTTTATCCTTACTCCCCTCAAAGGAGCCAAATCCATTTTTATGGTGATATTATAAATCCACTTAAAAATTGAACTCCTCCCTCAAGACTCCCCATACAAACACACATATTTTCTCTTAATTGGCAAGGGACAAAACAATGACACAAATTGACATCCTCAAAATTCATCATACACAACAAACTACAAAAAGTGTTATCAATGGCGGAATATGGTGGAAGGCCAAACTCTGCCATATAAACACACCATTGCAGCCTATGGAACCACCATAGCAGGCCTCCCTTCACAAATTGTCTATGGTGGCTGGCAAAAAATCCGCCATGCCATTCTGCCATTTAACAACGACAAACTAATAAACAGTACCAAACACTCTTAACCATCGCAACGCAAGCATGAATCCCACAATCAAAATGCATGCATGTCCACTCTGCTATCTTTACTTACATAACAGACGAAGTTTACAGAAAAGCCTTTTTCCCATCGGGACAAAAATCATCATACACAATAAACTATGAAAAGTGTTATCAATGGCGGTTGGCAGAAGGCCAAAATTCCGCCATATAAACAAGCCATTGCGGCCTATGGTGCCGCCATAGTGGGTCTCCCTTCCCTTCACAAATTGCCTATGGCGGTTGACGAAAAATCTGCCACCCTATTCCGCCATGGCTCCCCCCATTTAACAACAATACACAAACTAATAAACAGTACCATAGACTCTTAACCATCGCAATGCAATCACGAATCCCACAATCAAAATGCACGCCTGTTCACTCCGCTATTTTTACATACAAACCAGACGAAGTTTACAGAAAAACCTTTTTTTCCGTCGGGAAAAAAATATCCAAAACAAGAGAATCACAACTGAAGAAGCAATCAACACAGTAGCGGTGTGGTGTGACTTACAAAAGGAACCCACTGAGACGCCCGACGCCGAAGATGAAGCACCGGGAACTCGGCCACCGGCGCCAACCGATTCCACCGTATCCGATGCAACTCCGTCAAAATACTCGCCCTGTACCGCGACGAGAACTTCATGGCCTTGAATTTCCCGCGGCCATCGCTCCTCAAGCTCAGGTTGAACTCATTCGAATTCTCGTCACGGCTGAGAACAGGCGCGGCACCGTCGAAATCGGTGGCAACGTCGTACGAGTTCGTGACGTTGAGCGTGGAAGGATCGAGAGTGATGACGGAAACGCTGGAAATGCAGAGTATCCGCTTGTAGCGGCCGCGCCACGAGTGCTTGACGACCATATAGCGCGCCAAGTACTCGGGCTCTTCGAGTGATGGAGGAGCGGAATACGCGGTGGCGGAGGCGTTGCCGACGTTTTCCATGACCGGCGGCGGTGGTAGCTGGACGGGGCGGTTGAGATCGGATGCGTAGCGGCTCACGGATTCGACCTGGGGAGATGTGCGAGGGTGTGGACACGTGGCGCATTGTGGAAGCGGAGGAAGAACCAGAGTCCCTGCTGCTGCGACGATGAAGCTGCCGCCGCCGCCGCCGGGCTTCCGAGAGGCCGAGAGTGATTCGCCCCCAGCTCTGAGACTTAAGAGCGGTGTGGATTACATTCAATTTTCGCTCGATCGAATCGAACCCTGACTACGGCGATTTGTTCATCCAATGTGAGGTTTCGATTGGAGTTGCGATGGGAAAGGGAACGGTTAGGTTTGCGGGAATCAGAGAATGGAAAATCGAAATGGAGCAAGAGATCGAGTTGGAGTGGCAGAAATGGCCAGAGATAGGGTAGAAGTGGGAGGAGGGATAGACGGAACCGAACGCACCGTCTAAGGCTGATCAAGGTGACGTGGCCATTTCTTATTCGCGATGACTCCTACCTCCGTCAGAGTTAAGATACTGAAAAATGGAATAAATAAATGTTTGTTTTATATAACTTATTCGTGATCAAGGTGACGTGGCCATTTCTTATTCTATATGTAAACTAACATTTTAATAAATGTTTGTTTTATATAACTTAAATTTATAATAAATAAATACTTTTAAATATATAAATTATATTATAATTAAAATTTATAATAAATAAATATTTTTAAACGTATATATTATATTTTAAAATAAATAATTATTAGAATATAATATTAATTTTTAATTATTGATAATTTTTTAAAAAAATATTAAAATTTAATTTAGAATTAAAGATATTGAAAATGATAAATTAAAAAAAATAAAAGATTAAAATTTAAAAAAAAATACTCTCGTTGAAGAATGACAGTTAAAAACACTCTCATTCAAGATAGTTTTTCTAATTTATATATATAGAAAATAGAATATATTGTACGCTTTAACATTTTAAAAAAAAATGAAGTTTGTTTTATTTTAATAACTTTTGACTTAATTACATTTTTGGTTCCGAGGTGTTTGGTAGGGAGATTTTTTTAAGTTTCCCAAGAATCTTAAGTTAGGATATTAAATTTCTATGTTTGATATAAGGATTTTAAAAATTATTCCAAAAATTGTTTTTTAATTAAGTTTTCTACTAAAACTTTTCCATGGGAGGGGGTGGGAATCCAAGATTCCCATGAAGGGAAAAAGCTTGTTTATAATTATGTCTCTCATTTCCAAGAATATTTCAGACATAGCAAACATATTTGTGACATTCCCAAGATACATGATTCTCAGGAAATATAATTCTTAGAAAACATGATTTTCAAGAATAAAAAAATATTGCATATACCAAACGCACCCTAAGTATTACAATTGTGCAATTTTAGTACCTAAGTTTCAATTGTGCAAATCAAAATTGTACAATTTTGGTCCCTCCATTGCAGTTGTTGTAGGTTTTGACATGTCAATGATGCAACATGCGAAAATAAAAGACAAAATTATCAAAATGACCTTAGTAAGGTTTGAACCACTAAACTAATGAATTTCTTTAATATGTGAATGTAAAATATAATATATGTAACTTAAATAGAGACCAATATTGCACATATACTTACTACAACTAAATAAACAAAATGATATTTATTGTATATATTATTAGTATTAATATTGCCCCTCCACCACCTAAGTTGCCTAGGGTGGAGGAGGTTCAACCCCCAAAGTTTTGTTTCATGACAAAGTCTTAAGTGATCAACAGTCCAGTCCCATCACATGATCGTGTTGATCTCATTGGGAGTAATATTTTCAAGATAAAATTCAAAGATGGAGATAGGCTTAAGCCTAAGTGTTTCATTGATGAGAGCATTTTATAGTAATTGTGGCATCCATGGAATGATGCGGTAATAGTGAAACTGTTAGAAAAGACAATTGGTTTTCTCACAATGAGAGACTACTAGGAGGTGTTGATGTGGGCAAACGGATTTTATATGGTTAAATTTGATTTACTAAAAGACAAACATATGGTCATAAGTGGCAATCCTTGGATGATTTGACCACTACTTAGGGGCAAGACCTTGGGTTCCTAACTATGTTTCTTTTTATGTTCATATAGACAAGACTTTGGTCTAGATTCGTTTCCCAAGTCTAGGCATGGAGTATTGTGATGAAACTGTGCTCTTAGCTTTAGTGTTTGCCATGGATAGGCTAAGTTGTGTCAATGTTAGAATTGTTGATGCATCAAAAGGAAAGTTTGTTGAAGTTTACATGAATATCAATCTAAATCAACTTGTGGTGGGTAAGGTTTAGTTTAGAAATCATTGGTTCGATGTCAAATATAAGGGTTTTTATCTCATTTGTAAGAAATGTGACCTTTATAGTCATACAACCCAAAGTTGTGGAGTTTAGGAGGATGCACCACCTATGATGGCCTTGACTTCTCATCATGGGATGGACAAGTCAACACCTTTACATGAAGAAAGTCAACAATCTAGCCTCGGCACTAATCATATGGAAGCAAATAATATTGCCAAGCAGGATCTTTATGGGGGATTGGATAGTGGCACTTGTGCTAAATGGCCTTCTAAAGCTCGACAACGTGAAAATCCCATTATTGATGGATCGAATTATGGAGGGCGACATTCAAGGAAATAAAAAACACCTTATAACAAATTCAATTTATTAAATAAGGAAGGTGAAGAAGTAAATGAAAGGAGAGCAACTACTGTTATTACACAAACAGAGGGAGCAATTAATGAGCCCAATGATAAAGGAAAAGTTTTAAAAAGAAATAAAAGATCTCAGAATGACAATAAACGGGGTAAGAAGGGTGAGCTTAATTCTCATCAAATAATTGCAACACTTGCTCTTAGTAAGTTGTTATTATTGGATGAACCGAAACACCCATTTGGTATTCAAATTACAATGAACGTGAAAGTTTTACCTATTAATAAGTTGTTGATGTTGGATGAACCAAAACCTATTAACCCCATAAGAGTAAAGAGCACTGCAGATCTGAGTGGCACATCAAAATGGTGGAGGAATCGGATAAGGAAAAGGATATGATTGCCGAGACACCTGCTTGATAACTCTCATCATATTTCTTTTTTATACCACATCTGTCAATATGGTTGCATTTAATGATTTTAAACTTATTTCTTGGAATGTGTGTGGCTTTGCTAATAAAAGAAGCCATAAGCATATAAAGCAGCTTCTTAAGAGGTACAAACTAATCCTTATTTATTTTTTTTTGTATAAAACACTTATTTTGCCATAACCAACATGTTTTGGGACAAGTCAGGCTTCAAGATGGTAGGGTTGGAAGAGGTTCATGACCACTTTAGTGGAATATAGGGGTTGTAGAGCATAGTTAGTGACTTTAAATTTGAATTATTAGAATCCATGCCTTAAGGGGTTTCAATTTCAATTTTGAAAGGTAATCACTCTTAGGTTTGTTATGAGATTTACACAAGTCCTATGGATTCCTATTGTTGTTAGCTGTGGGAAAATTTAAGGAATTCTCCGTCAAAGAATCTTTAAGTCATGGCAGTTAATAGGCAATTTTAATGACATTGTCTTTTATTTGAAGCAACAAGGAAGCTTTTTCTTGCTAGCTAGGGTTATTTTGTTTGCCTTAATTCATAAAAATTGTAACATGATTGATCTTGATTTATTTGAGAGTCAATTCACTTGGCAGAGGAAGTGTAAGGGAAACGTCTTGATCTCTAGAAGGCTTGATAAAGGGGTGTGTGACCACTCTTCGAGCATACAATTCATAAAAGCAATAATTCAACATTTGGTTTTATAATAGTCAAACCATAATTTGATCCCCTGCTTCTATGACGCAATAATTAGACAACTAATAAAGAGGACTGCCCTTTTAGATTCCAAGTAGCCTGGTGCACTCATAATGATTATTCCTTGGTGGTCCATAAGGCTTTGAGGAAAAATCCAGGTGATATTGTCCAATCCCTAAATAATGTTAAGGAGTATTCAATAAAGTTTAACTATATTTTAGACCCGTGCGTTGCATAGGTTTGTTTATATTATATATTTTTAATATTTGTAGTTTTTTTAAGGTTAAATTATATTTTTGGTCTTACTATTTATTTTTAAAATTCATTTGGGTCCTACTATTTTTAAAATGTTCAATTTGATCCCTCAATTTTCAAAACAGATGCAATGTTTCCCTTTCCATAAAATTGGAGCTGACCCCATTAGGTTTAAGGGTTAACAATGGTTTAAAATCGTCACTAAAAAGCTATCACTAATTAGTGGCAGTTTTAAATCGCTACTATTTAATTTTTAATTTATTAAACCTTAACAAATTATAAAAGTTATGAAATAGTGGCAGTTTAAAACTCCACTAATTAGCAATGATTTTTTAGCGACGGTTTAAACCGTTGCTAATCATAAACCTTAACAATGTTAGTTTCAATTTGACGGAAAGAGCAATATTCCATCGATTTTGAAAATTGAGGGACCAAGTTGAACATTTTAAAAATAGTGGGACCAAATTAAATTTTGAAAATAAATAATGGGACCAAAAATATAATTTAACCTTTTTTTAAAATGTGTGTATGTAAATAAAATTATTTTTTAAAATATTTAGTGGTATATTAAATATAATTACATTAAAATTGTGGGTGTTGTCTTCAAAAATATTTAGTGATATTTAAAATTTATTATGATTTATTCTTTTTTCAAATAATAATAATAATGAAATACTTATATGAAATTTATATATATATATAATTAAATGTTCATTTTTGTTATTGTGTATATTATATTAACATGTATTTTTTGTGTTTTTAACATTAAAGTTTTTTTAACTATATTTATTATAAAATTAACAGATAACATGAAAAAAATACATATAAAATTAATTTAAAAATTAAAATGTGAAAATTAATAATGATACATACCACATATACACAAAAGTCAGAGGAATTTATTTAATTGCCATATATTATTATTATTATGAATAACATTATTTTAAGAGATAAAATGAAAAAAAAATACATGCAATAATAGAATATTTTTATTCTTATAAAAGAAATATAATCCTTATTTAGAAAGAAATCATAAAATTAATTGTGTATTATACTTAATAAATACATCTAATAATTAATATTATAAAAAGAAATTGGTACGAAATATAATTCTTATTTAGAAAGAAATCATAAAATTAAACATTTTATCAAATGAGCCTATTATAAAAGTCAAAATTGGTAAGTCACATATCAATTATCATTGATGTTATTGCTAAAATGTTTTTTCTTTGTATTTTTTAATTTTGACATGTAAAATTGAGTCAATAATTTTTTTATTTTATTCAAAATAAATTTATGGTTTATGTAAAATGAAATGAAATTTACGCAAATTGAGTTGAGTTTGATTATGTAAAAAATATTCACTAATTGAACGATGTATTTGGTTGCACAAATATAAACATGTTTATCACTAACAATTAGTTGAACAAACATTAAAAAAGTTGCTATAATTTTTTTCTCATACATCTGGAACTTCAAAAACTCATTTTGATTCTTCTTCATGATTCTTATTCAACTAGTTGCAACCTAAAAAAAATTATAATAAAAATAAAGGTTACATTTCATATTTATGGTCTCAAAATATATTAGAATTTGCTATATATATTTTACCTAAATTTGTCATTATTCTTTAACATCACAAAAATCCTAATCATGTATATTTTTCCTTCTTCCAAAATTGTCTTGAACTTAAGTGCAACATTTCTCCCTATAATAGCATATATATAATTGCCCCAAAACAGACGATATAAAAAATTAACATAAAAGAATATATTGAGCAAAAGAGCAATGAATCAATACCAAGAAAAATTACTTTAAATTGTTATAAAAAAAAAGTGTTGATCAATAGAATAAAATTGTCCAATGATACAACCAGTACTTAAAAGCTATTTTCATCCCATTGCTCCTCAAGGTTAACATAGATAACATATTCTCGAAGTCCAACAGTAATGAGTTTTTTACAAACATTTGTCAAGATTATAGAGAAAAGAAGCATTAGAGTAGAAGGAAAAGAGAAAAGACAGGATCCCCCCCCCCTTTCTTGCTCAAGCTTATATAAAGAATACAATCTATCAATTCAATGGTCAACTATCAGAAACAATAATATAATATTATTTTTCTCAGTGAATAGGAATTAATATAATATTAATTTTAATTAAAAACTATAAATAGTATTAAATTTAAAAACAATTTCATTCATTGTTTTAATATCATTAAATCTTAATTTAATATGATTAAATATGTTAAATTTGATTATTTTAGTCCATTAAAATTACAAATACATAACCATTTAGTTCCTCCATTTGTTAAAATTAATGTTATCAATAATTAATTTGACTTATTAATAATTTTGTTAAAAACTAAACATAAAATTCACTTTTTACATACTAACTAGCTTAATAACCTGTGCCATGTACGGGTGTTAAATTATAATTTATAATTTTTATATTGTTATATATTTAATATATTTCTTAATTATTTTTAATAAATATCTGCTAGTATGTATGTGTGTGTGTGTTTATATATATATATATATATATATATATATATATATATATATATATATATATATATATATATATATATATATATATATATATATATGGATATTAATATAAATTCAAATAATTTTATATTCACACATATCTCACATTATTTTAAGTTATAAAAATGTGTGTTTTAAAAAATATTATCTTTATCAATATTTTCTCATTTGTATATAACTTCGATTCGATTTATACAAAATTTTAATAAGAGATATTAATATTAAAAAATATTTTAAATAAATTTTGTAATTATTAGTTTTTTCTTTAAAAATGAGTTTAATAGGCATTCAATGCCAATGTAAAAGTTTTGCATAGTTAATTTTTTATTATTATTATTATTATTATTATTATTATATATTAATTTTAGTTGCCTAATTAGAATATTTTTCTACGACACTGAATATTAGTTTTGTAATTTTTTTCCAACATCAAAGCTATTCCTTTAAATTAAAGGACATTAATACTTAATTTCAAAGAAAGATATAATATGTCATAGTCCTGACATTGATTTTTGAAATATTTTGAAGCAATCATTCCTGTCTTTATTTATTGTATGATATCAAGTATGATGTACTACTTATATTGCTTTAGATCTTAAATGTTACATTTTGTCTAATTTTTTTTATAAATATGTATGAATATAGAGTAGACTTATATATATATTCATTCATATATATTAATCTTATCTTAATACTTATACGAATAAAAAGTTATATGTAATTATATTTTGTAATAATTGATTTATCATTTAAATCTCAGTTTCTATTGAATAACAAAAATAAGAAAAAAGATAACATCAACCAAATGCAAAACCAATTAAATTTATAAGTACTTGAATAAATTATTGATGTTTAAGTCTATGTTTTATTATTATTTTTTTGTCTCATATGTATAGTAATTATTTATTATGAATATCATTTTAAAATTTTAAACTAATTAAAAGATTTGAATGCATTATGTAATATCTTGTTCCAAACATAATATTCATGATATATAAATTATTATTTCATTAAAGCATTCTTTTATTAATCATTGAAAAGATAATAAAATGAAAATTACATATAGAGGAAAAAATGAGTATGGTAATAGAAAAATAAAGCCTTGTAAAACCCCTTTTTAAGTCTTTTACCCCAATCCATCTTAATAGTTGAAATAGTAAAATCTATAAAATAATTTTAGCAACCTAGGATGCACTAATTCAAATACTAAATATTATATTTTTTAAAAATATTTAAAGAAAATAAAAAAGATAAAAATAAATGAATTCAATAATAATGAAAGAAATATATATTAAAAATGAAGCAAATAAAATTAAAAAAATGAAAGCTCTAAAGTTTGAAGATTATACAAAAAAAAATCCTAAACAATAATGTTTACAATGGAGTCAAAATTGAAACACACATCACAATAGAACAAGTTCTTACAAAGTTAAATGTTCACTTAATAAATTATTTATAACAATAATTAGATATTATACCTTAATTTGAATATGTTATAACTTAATTAAAATATACACAATTCATAATTGCCTTAATTAATTCATATCACAATATATATATATATATATATGTCATAATTACCATGATTAATAGAATTATGTATTTAACATATAAAAATATATTTTTTAGCAATATTTAAAATTTATATTTCATAAAAAATAAATTATATATGAAAACTATATATAATTATCTCAATTATATATATTTAATAAATATATTAACCAATTTAATTACATCATCAAAAATTTCTAATAAATTTAATAATACATTAAATTAAAAACTAAATTATGTATAATATGTGTCATGTGTCTCTCATCTTATAATATATGCAAAGAATTTTCACATTAAAACAGATCAAATTAACATTAATTTTTTCTTAATTTATTATTCAAATAAAGGAGAATTCTAATTTTTATCCAAAATGTTTAATTTTCTCCAATCGATATTAAATATATTTAAATATTTATAAAGTAACTAATTTAATTATAATTATTGGCAATTACCTTAATTATATATATTTATTAGTTACATTAATTACTTTAATTATACATTTTAAATAATATATTTATCTTAAATTAAAATAATCTTACAATCTTTTCTAATATTTATGTCATAATTATGTTATTTTATTCAAATTAGAATATATATTGATTATAATTATCTTAATTATTATAATTATTTAATGGACAGGCATGTTAATTTCATTTGAGTTTGAAGAAAAAATCAATTTATTTCCATTTAAAATGCTATTTGTAACGAAAAGTCAACAGGAAATTTCGCTTCATTACAATTGTAATAAATGAACCGTGCATATTTAGGTCAAATTAATCATTAATCATACATTAATCGTCTATTTTAAATTTTGGTTCATCAAAATCCTATTAAATTATTTCAAATTGATGTGTGATAAATAAATACATAATACATAAATAGTGTGATAATAAATGAACAATTTAATATGAAAATATTTTATATAAAAATTCTATATTTAGGTCAAAATTAATGATCCTTTTTAAATTAATTGTTCTTTTAAAATTTAAAATTATATTAATATTGATTAATTCAATTTTTAATTTAAAACAATCTAATTACCTTTGTTTAACATAATTTTTATTACCCTAATTAAATTACATATTGATCATAATTATCTTTATTAATTCATATCACAATATATATATCAGTCATAATTACCATAATTAACAAAATTATGTATTTTAACATATAAAAATAATATATGTTAGAAATATTTAATGATTATATTTCATAAAAAAATTATATAACAATTACATGTTATTATCTAAACTACATAAATTTAATAATTATATTAATTACTTTAATTATATCAATAAAAATTTCCATCAAATTTAATAATATATTAAATAAAAAACTAAAATATATATAATATGTGTCATGTGACTCTCAATTTAGTATACATGTCATGAATTTTCACATTAAATCAATCAAATCAACATTATTTTTTCTTAATTTATTATTCAAATAAAGAAAGTTTTTACTTTTTATTGAAATATTTAAGTTTCTTTAATCGATATTAAATATAATTAAATATTTAGAAATTAACTAATTTAATGATAATTATGGGCCATTACCTAATTATATACATCTATTAATTATATTAATTACTTTGATTATACATTACAAATAATATGTCTACCTTAAATTAAAATAATATTACTATCTTTCTTAAAAATATATATGTCATAATTGTGTTAATTTATTCAAATTAGAATATATACCAATTGTAATAACCTAAATTATTATAATTATTCAAATGGATAGAGATATTAATTTCGTGTGTGTTTGAAGCAAAAGTCAATTTATTTCCTTTTAAAATGCTATTTACAACAAAAGTTTACAGAAAAATTTGTTTCATTTCTATTTAAATAAATGAACATTTCATATTTAGGTCAAATTAATTATCAATTTTAAATTAATCATCCATTTTAAACTTTGGTCCATCAAAATACTATTAAATTATTTCGAATTGACACGTGTAATAAATAAACAAATAGTTCAATAATACATGGACAATTTAATATGAAAATAATTTAAATAAAATTTTCATTTTTAGGTCAAAATGAATGGTTCTTTTAAATTAATCGTCTATTTTAATTTTAAAATTGTAATAGTCAATTTAATTATGTAATTTAAATAACCTAACTACCATTGTTTAAAATAATTTTCATTACCTTAATTAAAATTTATAATGATCGTAATTACCTTAATTAGCATCACAATATAATTAGTCATAATTACCATAATTAATAGTATTATGTATTTTAACATATAAAAATAGTATTTTTTAGCAATATTTAATAAGTATATTTCATAAAAAATAAATTTCATATAACAATTACATGTAATTATCTTAATTATTAACTTAATTATATATATATTTAATAATTACATTAATTACTTTAATTGTATCAATAAAAAATTCCAATAAATTTAATAATACATTAAATAAAAAACGAATTTATATATATACATGACATGTGTCTCTCATTTTATTATATGTGACATGAATTTTCACATTAAATCAAAATTAGTTTTTTCTTATTTTATTATTAAAATAAAAGATATTTCTATGTTTGTATTTAAATTTTTAAGTAATCAATATTAAATATAATTAAATATTTATAAATGAGAAAATAGGTTATGCACTGACAGTATAAAGTAGTTTTGCACTGTCATCCAATCACAAACTACCATTTATTGTAAGTTTGTTGACTTTTATAATAAATACTTTAAAAGTCATATTAACAGTGATTTCTAATTGGTTGACAATGTAAAACTTTTTATATTGATAGTGTATGACCACTAAACTCTTTATAAATTAGCTGATTTCTAATTATGGACAATTACCTTAATTATATATATTTATTAATTACATTAATTACTTTAATTATATATTTTAACAAAACATATTTAACTTAATATAACATAATCTTACTTTTCTTTTTTAAAATATATATATATATATATATATGTATGTATATATATATATATATATATATATGTCACAATAATCTTAATTAATTCAAATTAGAATATATACAGGTTGAAATTACCTTAATTATTACAATTATTTAAATGAACAGGGGTGTTCATGTTGGTGGATTTGAAGGAATAATTAATTTATTTCTAAAAAGTTATTTATAAAGAAAAGTCAACAAAGACATTGAGAAGACAAAGATAATAGACAAAATCAACACAATGAGAGTGACTATTCAGAACATGTAACAAAAAAATACTGTTAACGGAGAAATGAGAGGAGAGTTTGGGTCTCTTTTGAACATGTGTCACTTTTTCATTTCTTCTTTCCTTAGTTGCCTTTTATTTTCTAACTTTATTTGAAATTTCAAAATGGAAGCATTAGGTACTGATAATTCTCGTAATTGTGTATAAGAGTGATTGTGAAATTGTGCTCTATTAGAATATACAATAAAAATTAATTCCCTAATTTTGAGTGTCATAATTGTTCATAAATTATTTTGTGTGCAAATAATTGTGTGTCATAATTGTCCATAAATTTATTTGCGTGAAAATAAATATGAGGTTGACATTTAAGCAGAAAATAGAGGGGAAACGTTCTAGTGTTGCCAAGTGGGTATGTTAAATTACTTCAGAGATTGACACATAGAACTTTTATATTTAATATGGATATAATTTAAATAGACATTCCAATTATATAAATTATATATAACAGTTACTTATAATGATTTTAATTTTAATTATATATATTTAATAATACATTAACATTGAATCAAATGACCTCCAATTGATAACGCAAAATTTAGTTTATTGAGTAAAATCATACGAAAATGATCACATTTTCTTTAAAGTCTAGTTTAGACTGTCCTTTTCATCCATACTTTTACAATATATAATAATAATTATACACAGATATCTTCCCAAATTGTACTTAAATATATATAATAGAATGTAAGTAAAAAAAATTTATTGATTAAGTAAAAATTATTTATTGATTTTTATTTAGGACAAAATTAGGGTGAATGTAAGTAAAAAAATTATTGACTAAGTATATAATTTTTTAAAAATAAAAATACTCATTAGTTTATCCTTGATTTTGGGAAAAAAAACTAAGGAAACTATATATATTATTCTCGTTAGTTATTAACAATTAATTAAGTCAAACGATCAATAGAATTTTTAGTTATAATTAAGGTAGTTATTTAAAAGGTAGGTATTTAATCGAATTTTCAAATTCAAAATTCAAAATATAGCTATTTAAAACTCATTAATGTAATAATTATAATGATAATAATTATGGTTTGTAACCGAACCAAATATTTACGAAGCATCATATAATGACACTTGTCATCCGAACCTTTCTGTAAACAACATGTGTCATTCAAACCTTAAAAATTACTCTTGATTCGTCATATGTAATCCAAACCTGTGAATGAATTCTCAAATTTATTTATAATGATTACGTTATAAAATTAATAAAACAATAATTAAATTAAGAATTAATATCCTGACACTTATAGTTTTATAATCTTAAGGTAGTAAAATAGTTTTTGGTGTTTTTATTTGAGAGCAAAGTGAAAAAGCAAGAATCGCACAAGAATGGGGGGTTGAATTGTGCATTTAAAAAACTTTTCAACTTACAAGCAAGTTCATAAACGATTTAAGCAAAGGATAGGGAAAAACAATAACATAGAGAATTTATACTTGTTCACTCAACCTTAAGCTACGTCCAGTCCTTCACCCATAAGGTATTCACTAACCAACCTTAGGTTACACAAGTATTCTTCGCAGCCTCTTCAGACTTTACAACTATAACGACCCTCTGTCGCTACAATACTACTTACAACTTCATACTCCTCTAAGATATTCAGTCGATCACAGTAAATATCATTACGTCACCATATATACTACGGAATATACATACATTATATAAAACAAAATAATATACAGGTCAGTTTATATAAATCGCCAAGGGAGAAATATAAACACAAAATAATACTCCCTATAGCTGGTCAGCTATACAACATGTAGATCAAAACAAAAGGAAAGACCAAAGGATCTTTTCAAAAGATCCACCCACAAGGGCCTTTAAACGCTAATTGGAAACCTTCACCCTCAGTTGTGGGAAGTTGGATTTGCTGAAGCCTCTCCCTCTGCTCCCACGTCAAAATGACGTGATCATCACAGTCATAGCAACACCTATAACCACACCAGCAACAACATCAACCATGACAACACAAAAAGAGAACAGCAAGGCAAAGGTAAGCTTACGTAATAATTAAATATATAATAGACAATATTTATTTCATAAAACCTTCTACGTACAACAATCATGAAATTTAAATCCCAAAAGAATGAGTTTCCACAAAATCACTACATACATACCATACTTTCAACATCAACATGTTAATGCATGAATGACATGACTCTCGAGAAATTTACTACATTTCGGGTGATCAGCCAGGGCTTATCCCCTACCATAGTCCTTTAAGCACCATTCAGGGATTGCCAAAACTCTGATCAATGGATAAGCTTATGGTTGTCAAGATAAGTGAATGTGAGTAGTGGTATACCGCAACACAAGGCCTGCACTGCCTTGGCCCCCTGTGAGATTTTCCCATCCACTTATCCCCTAGGCCCATCTTTTAGATCCCATTTCTTATCCAGGCACTAGACTAGAGGCCCGGCTGAGCCGCAACTTCGTTCACCCCCAACTTCCATGCCTGCCTGCATACAACATGAGGCCTATACAACCTCAATCAACAACATATGCATGCAAATGCATGACCTCGCCACAATAACTCAAATACAATCATTCATCAATATCCATACATAGATATGTACCAACATAATACCACGTGGCCTACTTAGTACCACTTGTGGTCCAACAGTCATTACCAACTCCATGCAGGCCCAATCTAGCCTTTGCATGGTCAACAAATAAGATATCCAATTAACAGACCATACAGTCAGACTATACCACAGACCATACAGTCAGACTATACTCAATCAGACCATACAGTCAGATTGTACCTAACAGACCATACAGTCAGACTATACCCAATCAGACCATACAGTCAGACTATACCCAATCAGACGATACGGTCAAACTATACCCAACAGACCATACAGTCAAACTGTACCCAATCAGACCATATAGTGAGACTATACCCACCAGACGATACAGTCAGACTATACCCAACCAGATGATACAGTCAGACTATACCTAACCAGACATTACAGTCAGACTATACCCAACCAGACGATACAGTTAGACTATACCCAACCAGACGATACAGTCAGACTATACCCAATCAGACCATACAGTCAGAGTGTACCCAACAGACCATACAGTCAGACTGTACCCAACAGACCATACAGTCAGACTCTGCCCAATAGACCATACAGTCAGACTATATCCAATCAAACCATGCAGTCAGACTATGCCCAACAGACCATACAGTCAGACTATACCCAACCAGACGATACGGTTAGACTATACCCAACCAGACGATACTGTCAGACTATACCCAACCAGATGATACGACCAGACTATACCCAACCAAACGATACGATCAGACTATGCTTAACCAGACGATACAATCAGGCTATACCCAACCAGACGATACGGTCAGACTATATCCAACCAAACGATACAATCAGACGATCCTCATCGCTGAGTGGTGATTTCCATCATTCTGCGAGACTACAAATCGCTGGGTGCGATTTTCGATCATCTTCTTTGCAAATCAACCACTAACCCCCATTTTTGACCAAATCAATCAAGAACAATCATCACAAAACAATCTTAATCACTCTTATTTCATTTCTAATTGATTATACAACAACTTTATCTGTCAAACATCATCAGACCTTGAAATCCCTTTCCAAAACCTAGTCTACATCAAAACTCACATGCACAAGGTTTTCACTGAAGTCAATCAATTCCACAGCATTGAATCAACATATAAACAACCACAAACACCAAATCAAACAAGAGTAAGCTTTCCTTACCTCTAAAAGTCTCCAAGTCCGGATTTAGGTTCCTTGAGAATCCGATATTCTTGAGCCAATATCTTCCACAGATTTGTTCCTCCTCTCACCACAAGTGCTAAACTAATTTCACTACTCCTTTTTACAACCTCACAAACTCAAGAAATCTTAGAGAGATAAAGAGAGAAAATGAGAGTAGAGAGAGAAATAAAAAGGAAGGAACCCTTCCTCTCCTTATATACTTGACTTCCCCAACACTTTCACACGTTTTTTATTTTATTTTATTATTATTATTTTGAGCCAACTAAGGCTCAGATCTTGCCAAGCCACTCTCCTTATCTCAAAACTAGTTTAACTCAATTGTTTTCCCTCAAAAGCCTAAAATCACACTCTCAATTCATACCATAATTCAAACAAACAATGCACAACCATCATCATAACATACCATACATCAAAAACAATTCATTGATTTCTTTTAATTACCTAAATTACATATCTAAGTTCCACTTTTAATTATTAAAACACTTAATCATGCATTAGGAAAAACAAGATGTTACAACAACGCAATCACCCCAGATTGCTTAACAACCCAAGTATTCTTTCTCACTAAGCCTCTGTAGACTTTCATAACATATACAGTTGTTTACAACTAAATTCAACTCACAAAGTGAGGATGTAAAAGATTAAGCACAATATAAAATATTTTGGAGAATATTCAACTATCGTCTAGTGGACGTAAGAAAACAATGTGTTTTTTAAAATATCTCACAATCAGCGTTTGTGTGCTCTTCACTTGATTCATTTGTATCTTCTTCTTCTTTCTTGGTAAATATATAGTCTTCAACGAAAAAGAGTCGTTGAAGATGACTTAGCTTCAGTCTTCCAGAAAGAGACGCACGTATCGAGCTTTCAAACAGGTCAGAAAAGATAGCTTATGAGCTTGCACCAAAAGAAAAGTGCAGGATTGTATTGACGGTTTACTTTTTTGAATATTCTTCATTTGGCTTGGCAATTTGATAAGTTGACTTCCTTTTTCTGTATTGCTGCGCCTTTGCACTAGAATGTTTTTGTCTACCATTTAATGCTTGAAATATTTGAACGTTAGATCTTAAAACGGTAAGGCATTAGTCTCGAAGTTTGCATAGATAAAAGACGTACAGACTTGACAAGTATTTAAGAACTTAGTCGTTTAAATAACTTACGTCTGGACGAGTCTAATACTAGCGTTTGAACTAAAGACACAGTCCATGAAAAGAGACTTACTCTTGGACGGTCTTTACATGCGAGTTTATTGGGCACTCGTTAAGACTGGCGTGTTGGACACTGTAAACTCGTTAAGTTTAAAACAGAGACTTAAACTTTAATAAGTTTGTTATCTTCAAAACTTTGAGAGACTAGACGCTTTAACGTCTTTGGTTCCAACACAAAGTGTCTATAATAATCATTACCCACTTTATAATAGGATTAATCAATCAAGTGGTTAAATAGACCTTTTCTTGTGAATGCAACCATCCATTATAAATTTTCTTTTACTTTCTCCACTTCAACTATAAATTGGAGGTCTTAATATATATTTTTTGGGTGAATGAATACTTTATTAACAACTAGAAACCTCTAGGAAAAACAGTACAAGCAGTGTAAGCTCTAAGTACATTCCAAATGAAACTTGGAGATACATAAAAAATACGACTATCATTCTGAAGACGGAGCCCATATTTCACTAAAGAATCTGCCACTTGATTTGCTTCACAGTGCACATGACACCATCTAACATACCCTTCATACTTGTGGATACCATGAATGGCTCTAACTAAGAAATGGCACGGAGGCACATGAGAACAACCTCTAGTTAGGAGGTTCATAGCACCTTGAGAGTCCGAATAAACAACAATATTGCGGAAGCCCCTTCCCCAAGCAATTTCCAGTCCATGGAAAACTCCCCACAATTCAGCAGCTAAAATAAAGCAAGCACCCAATCTTTTGGAGAAGGCAAATAAAAAGGCTCCATTTTCATCTTGCAGGATCCCTCCACACGAAGCATTCCTGCCAATACCCACCACTAACGCATCACAATTCAAAGCCAACTCCCCTAATCTTGGTGGGATCCACTGAATGTACATGTTCTGGCCTTTCAAAACAATAACATAATTATTAAGCTCCAAGCAATCTAATGCCGCACGGATGGAGTAGACCCATGACAACACTTTTGCTATGACATCTGAACTTGTCCATATTTTATTGAAGAAAATTTGTTCATTCCTTCTGCACCATATAACATTCAGAATAATTCCAAACCACGTGCTCCCCTGCACACCGTTGAGCAATTCATGTTTATTTAAATTCATCAATAGCCATTGCTTCCAATCCTGCACCGTGAAGAAAATCTCCTCATCTAAAGGTAAAAAATAATGCCAAATATCCTTAGTATCACCGCAACTTCTGAAAACTTGAAGGAGAGTTTCAGGTATATTACCGCAACAGCTACAGTCACTCGTAGAGGTCATTCCCAAATGAAATCTCTTCGCATTAGTTAGAAAGGCTGAATGGCTGGCCTTCCATAAGAATCCTCTAATTCGCTCTGGACATTTCCACCTCCAAACTTCCGTAAAGAAATTCTTATTATGATTAAGATCTGCATTACTCAGAGACTCATATGCGGATCCAATGGAGAAAATGCCATCATTTGTCCTAGTCCAAGCTAGCATATCCTGTCCACCCTACTGACAAGGGGCCACTAGCGCCTTAATTTTGTTCAGAACCGCCTGTGGGAGATAATGAGCAACACTATCCAGCAACCACAAATTCTGAACACTATACTCACCAACCTTTTTCTTTAATTCCTCAATAGGTACCTCATCTATAGTGGATTCACATAGAGCACTGCAACCAGGGACCTATTTATCAAGCCAGAAATTAACAGTACCTCCATCCCCCACTCTCCAAATAATATTATCCTTGAACTGCTCCTAAGCTGCACAAAGACCACGCCAAAAATTACTACGTGGTCTAGAGACATCAATGATAGGCAAGCCCACCTCTCCACATCTGTATTTGCTTCGAATGACACTAGTCCACATAGAATGATCAGTTGAAGCTAGACGCCAACTCGCTCTCATCATGTACACTAAATTGACATCCCTTGCCTTCCTCAAACCAAGACCACCCAACTCCTTCGGTGAACAGACAACATCCCAAGAGACAAGATGCATTTTCCTACCATGGTCATCATCCCCCCAAATAAAGCCTCTACAGGTTTTGTCAATCTCGTGACAAACAGCTTTAGGCAACCATGTAGTTTGCATAATATAGGTTGGGAGACCTTGGAGGACAAATTTTGTTAGGTTCACCCTTCTTGAAAAAGAAAGAGTTCTTGCTTTCCAATGACTTAGCCTTTGTTTGACTTTGTCCAAAACAAATTGATAAGTTCTCATGGAATTGCGCTTATGAAGGATAGGCACTCCCAAGTATTTGCCCAAATCATTAGTCCATTAGATACCTAGAGCATCACTGAGTTGCTGCCTGACATTCCTTCCCACATTTCTAGAGAAAAAAACTCTAGACTTGTCCAAACTAACTTTTTGTCCGAAGCTCTTACAAAACAAACTCAATATAGTTTAGATATAATATTATGATGTAGTTAATATCAAATAAACTGATGAAAATTAAAATTACCAAGCCCATGGATCAATTGGCGTGGAGTTGTTCCAGCTTACCTAGTGGTCTTGAGTTCAAGCATTGAGTATGGAGTTGCGTTAAATACTCAGAAGAAGAATTTTGCCACTCATAATAGTTCTACCTAAATCGAATAGGAGTGGAAGATATTGGTGGTCTATACAAACAAACAAAAAAAACTAATGAAAATTAGAATAAAGGGGACCAAGGTGCTCATAGGTCAAGCTTAAATAAGAGATAATGATAAATAAACTATCGAAATAGAAAGAGAAATAAAGAGCCACTAAAATCAAGGTAAAAGGGACCAAAATGCTTACTCTCATAGCATTTTACTTGAGTTTATACAGAAAATGCAATATGAATGGATTCATTCTTTGTTTTAATATCATTAAATACTAATTTAATATAATTAAATTCGTTAAATCTACTAGGTCAATGACTATGTATTCATTAATATAATTAAATTTGTAAAATTTAAGTATCCATCAAATGTTCACATTAATTCAAGTCTATTTTACATAAATATATAGATATAGATTAAAATAAAATAGTATAAATCATTTTAAAATTAACTACATGTTTCATTACTTTTAATTATTATTGTTTGTAAAATATATTTCAATAACTAAATTAAAAATTAAAGTATATTGATATATATATACATAATAATTTATTTATTAATTTCTATGCTTAATTATTATTAAAATAACATATTATGAATTATTTTAAATTTAACTACATATTTATAAAATCATTACTTTTAATTACTATTGTGCGTGAATATATTTTAAAGTAAATAATTTTAAAAAATAAGCGTAAATAGTAATATAATATTTAATGTTACTACTTAATATCAAAATTATGAAATTAATATTTAATTATCAAAATTATATAATAAATAGCATTTCAAGTCTATTTTACATAAATATATAGATATAAATTAAAATAAAATATTATAAATCATTTTATTTTTAACTACATGTTTATAAAATCATTACTTTTAATTATTATTGTTTGTGAAATATATTTTAATTACTAAATTAAAAAATAAAGTATACCGATATATATACATAATAATTTATTTATTAATCTCTATGCTTAATTATTATTAAAATAACATACTATGAATTATTTTAAATTTAACTACATATTTATAAAGTCATTACTTTTAAGTATTATTGTGTGTGAAATATATTTTAAAGTAACTAATTTAAAAAAAAATGAGCATAAGTAGTAATATAATATTTAATGTTACTACTTAATATCAAAATTATCAAAATTAATATTTAATTATCAAAATTGTATAATAAATAACATGTTACTACTTAATATCAAAATTATCAAAATTAATATTTAATTATTAAAATTGTATAATAAATAGCATTAATGTGAGCAAATTTAATTCTTTATTAAATACAATTAGGTCTATTAAATTTAATTACATTTGATCAACGACTATTGTAAAATTTCGATCAATAGGTGATGTTTGTTCAAGTCTCCTTTACACACACATATATTGGGAATATTTTTGTCAGGAAGTAGAGTTGAGTATATGGGACAAGGCCTACTGGCCACCCATTTAACTTCTAGTTCTCATGGGCTACAGTCTTAAAATATTTGGCCCATTTAAGAATGCAGGCTTTTCAGCCTAGTCCATTTAACTTGTGATTTAAACGAATTTATTTGCGAGTTTGTAGGCCTACCCGCAGGCTTTTAATGTTAGACTTTTTTTATAGACTTCAATACTTCATTTCACTCTCTTAAGTGATTTAGGGTTTCTTTTCTTTACTCATTTCATTTACGCTTACAACTCAGCAACTTAGGAGTTTCTCTTTGTGCAGCCAACAGCTTCATTTAGCAACACCATCACTATTGCCACTTCAAAGTCTTTAAGTTATTCTTTTACATGCTCAATTAAATATAACAAGCAATCCAAAATTAGTTCGTGGTTTGATGCATGTGTAATGATTGATGTCTTTGTTAAAAATATAAGCTAAAACCTATTGTTTAACTAGTGAAGGTATGTGGCTATGATATTTAGTTGCTAAGAAATATCTAATTATTTTCAAGTTCATGTTGGCTACAACAGAATTTACTTATTTTTATTGATTTTTTTTGTATTTTATAAAATTGTTTTTTTTAATTTGCGGATCGCAGATTGGCCTATAGCCCACGGGCTATGCGATGCGAACACGGGCCATAAAATTCAGGACTATTTATTTCGTGGTTCTAGCCGGCCCGACTAGTTTAATTTATGGGCTGGTCTGTATACCCAGCTCTATCAGAAAGTGGATTATTAAGCTCGGCTTAGGGGCATCCAGAAAGCCCTTGACAATATTGATTTAGCATCTCTCTTTTACATTCAACAAAATCTTTTGAAGAAATATGAGGGCATCCTCTTTTAGGAAGAGACCTTTTGGTTTCAAAAATCTAAGGAGAAGTGGATTAGATTGGAAAACAAGAATACCTCATTTATTCATGCTCAGACAGTAATTAGAAGGAAAAGGAATAAAATTCATGGCCTTTTTCTACTATCATGAGATTGGCGCACTGATGAGGATATGTTGAGAGAAGAAGCTGTCAAGTATTTTAAAAACTTGTTATGTGTAAAAGAGGGTGATGGGGCAAGATCCTCTACCTACTCTAATCTCAACAAGTTGACCGAGGAGGGGAGAATGGCACTTACTCAAACTGTGACTAAAGAAGAGGTGTTTAGGGATCTTTCAAGCATGAAATCTTACAAATATCTAGGACCCGATGGTTTTTAGTCAATCTTTTTTAAGATGTTCTGGCTGGAAGTTGGTAATGATGTCCATCTTTTAGTTAAGAATATTTTTGAGACAAGGTCCTTTGATATCTGACTTGCAGAAACCTTGATGGTTCTAATTCTGAAAAAAAGACCACCCAACCTCGTTAAAGAAATTCAGACCTCTCAATCTTTGCAATATAGTCTACAAGATGTCCAACTTGCAGAAACCTTGGTCTGAAACAATGAATAATCATATTTTATATACTGTCTTTTCAATCAAATACATGACTTATTCTTTGAAAACTAGACGTGATTTTTTACATTTATATTTTTATGTTGTGTTTTAATATACCAATTAACTCTCATCTTTCTTTTCGTTTTCTTATAAGCCACAGACAAAGCATGCTTGGGGAATTTTAAATTTGCTTAATCGATTCTCTATTAATTCCTTATTTATTTGTTAAATACCAGATTTCTATAAGTAAGATTGCATGAGTGTTAGTTATATCAAGTGTTTTTAAGCAATCAATCTCTCTGAGTATCTCTTTAAAAGTGGCTTAATTTCTTATTTTACTATATTTTAAAAGTATAAATAATACATGTATTAAAAATATATAAAACTATTATACTATTATTCAATCATAAGTTGTCATCCTTAGAAGTCATAATGAATATAATTTTAATTGGTCAACAATGTAAATACTTTTACACTAACAATACATGTCTATCGAACTCATTTTAGAAAAGAAGAGACATCATTTAACTTTTTTTTTTCTTTTACCGTTTTGATTCAAAATATTTTAAATAAAGTATTAAATATTTTTATAATGTTAATTTTTTTGTGTACTCTATATTTTAAGATCTCATCTGAATTAATTATACACATTTCTTGTAATTTAAACATTTTTCTTTTAAAAATTTTCTATTAGCTTATATTAATATTTCATTTAAATTTAGAAATATACTTAAAATACACTAAATACTTATTAGCGCTTAATTAAAATTTCTGCACTAAGCTACTTGTCAATCATAAGTAAACTGATAGAATAAATTTTATATTCATATAATAATCTTATATTATCGTCCAAAAAAAATCTCAACTATAAGTCTCATGCCACATTGCCCTCCAAATTATTATTATCATTTATAAGTTAGGTCACAATTATTTTAGTTTTTCATTAGTTGTTACATAAAATTTTACATACATGTCTTTAATCACGTCTGATCATAATATGTACATGTTGTCCGGTGTGTAGCATCAATTGTCTTGTGGCGGAGGCTCAGGTGGGTTAAGTTACAGTTGACTCATGGCGCTTGGGTTGTTACAAGTTAAGTAGAAAGAGTTGCGCCCTGACTATCAGCTATAACTTTGGCCTAGTGGTAAGCGCTCGATCCAACAGTACATTTATACATGTCTTATTTTTTATATTTTTAAAACTTAGTCTTCAAATCATTGCAAATCTTTTTTATTCTAAAACCCCCTCTGATTTTATATTTAATTATATCATAATTTTATAACTCTGTGCTTCAAATCATATTTAATTACGAGCAAAATAATAGAAAAGTCAAGCACATAAGCTCCAAGCATTTATAACTGATATTAACATTTTTTTTTTAATTTTATGGTAATACAAAGATCTTTGTGATCACTTTTACCATTGTATGTCGCCAGGATGCTCGGGCTATCATGCGAACATTTAAGTGCAAAGATAGTAAAAAAACCCTTCAAAACCAACAAATGCGTGGATTAGTGGACAAGGTGCTGTTCCAACTTAACCAAGGTCCTCAGTTCGAGACTTGGGAATGCAACAACATTTGTTGGGAGAGCTTTGTCGTCCTATGCGGTCTCTCCCTAGCTCGAAGTGGTTGCACACTTTGCCAACATTTTTTTAATAAAAAAAAACCCTTCAAAGAATTGGGCGCACAAGGTTGAAATAAGAATAACATTTTAATGTGAATTAATTTTGCGTTAAACATTTTTTTTTAATACTGACCATTTTAACATGAGATATTGTTGGAGTATTTTCAACTTTCAACCCGGTAACAAAAAGTGGAGATATCGTGCACTATTTGAAATTTTAAAGAAAATAAGAAGCAATGAAAAGAGTCTCCACGACTACCCCGTTCATGCAAATTCCATATGATACCAAAGCTGACTAATTTCAGAATTTGTAATCGTCAACTATTATCTCCTCTTGAATTCCGACGGGAACTGAACTAGATCATGGGAGCTTCATCCCGAATTTCAAAGACTTACCCTATGTTTTGGTTGTTTTGGCTGAAATAAAGAGAAAGAAAATAAAAAAAAAATGCTACATTTTTACAGTTTATTTGAAAAGAGAAATAAAAACAAAAATTATTTTCGTGAGATCCACCAAAAATCATTTCCCCCTGCTTTAAAAATAAAATAAGATGAAAATAATTTCTCATTTTCTTTTTTTTTGTTTAATTTTTATTAAAAAATATGAATTAATTTTTTTAAAAAAATAATAAATAATTTTATGTTAAAAAAATATTATATTAAAAATTACATTTTTTAAGTTAATATAAAAGTTTTTTTATATAATTTATTTATTTCTTTCACTCTCTTTTTCATTCATCTAAATAAACGCAAAAAAATCCTCCCACTTCTTTTTCTCTTGTTTTTATTCATTCAAATAATATATATTTTTCATTCTATTTCTGCTTTATTTTTATTAATCCTATTTTATTTCTCCCTATTTCTTTCTTTTCTATTTCACTTCTCATCCAAGCATTAATCATTCGGTTGACCACTGTCCATTACCCCGAATTAGCATTGTTATAGGGGCTGAAAGATCCATTAGTTTGAAATCTAGAGCCCAACCCCAACAAGGAAAATAAATCGAGCATTAGACACTAGCCGATGCGGAAGACAGATGAACAACAACATAACTCTAATGCTTCTATTTCCCACCAAATATAAAATTAGACAAAACTTACTCAAAGTCAAATTATCTAAAGCCGCTCCAAGGTTTATTTTGCATTTGCAAATGAACAAAGAGCATATGCTCATATATGATATAGAAAGATAGCAAATGAAAAGGACCAAAGAAAAATTAAACATTAAAGAGAAGATACAGTCACTTTGACAGCCCATTTACCGCACTGGCTGCTGATTGTAGTGACCCTTCTCTTTTTTCTTGGCTGCAGCGAGCTTTGCACTCCTTGCAGCAGCCTCACTAGCAGCAGCACGTGCAGCAGCATCCATCTCCTTGCTTGATTTTTTCTTCTTCATTGAAGCAACTTTCTTAAGCCGCTCTTTAACATCAATAGCAGATGCATCCTCAGCCTTCTCCGTTTCAGCAGTTTCAGAAGTTGTATTTCCAGCATCCACGCCATCAGGCTGGTCTTGTGATTCTTTCTGCTCCTTTGAAGATTTGTCCTTCTTCTTCTTCTTTTTAGAATTTTTGCTTTCCCCAGTAGCATTCTCCTTCTTTTCCACAGCACCGTTGGGATCCTCTTCTTTCTTCTCAGCCCCTAAATTGTTAAAGGCCAGATAAAAAATTTCACGTCAGAAAGTTTCAGTTAGCTTAGCTATATAGTTCAGTTGAGATAACTAATATAGTTAAGGCAATTTTATTTTTTACACATGAATATGATGAAAGAACTATATTACCATGGGAATCATCTTGGCCACTGGGTTCCTTTGGCGTGTATCCTAGCTCAGCCAAAACAGCTTCAAGTTCTTCAAGCCCCTTTTTCTTTAATTCCTTCTTTGAAAGTTGCCTTTCAGTTTCCTTTGTAACCAGTGATGGTTCAGGAGGCTTCTGAACAACAGGCTCAGCTTCTTCTGGCACTTCTAAGTCATTTTCATGTTCATCATCAGCATCATCATCTGCATCATCGAGACCTTCTAACTCACTCTCACTTTCCTGGTTTCAAATATTCATCAAGTCTACCGGTTAGTGGATATGTAACCAACCAAGCCATCAAGAGAGATAGTACACATACATACAAAGGGAGAGAATTACAGTGAAGACTGATTTATTGATTGATTTTAAACAAAAGACAACACTCAGGCTTTTTTATCTTTGTGATTGTGAGCAGGGAATAGTAACCTCATCTACATGTTAGATAATTGTATTCAGTTCTTTATTTCCAGTAATAGCCAATGAATGGATTTCTTTTACAGCAAATTTTCTGAAGAGTATGAAGTAATAGCCATCATGGCTTAAGCTCTATATTTAAGTTTGATTGTTGTTGGCATATAATGTACATCGTTATACCTTCACCTTTTTTTGCAGGAATTTAGTTCGTCATTAGAAATTAATACCATTTAAATACCATTCACTTCTCAAAAAGCAAAATAGCAGAACAGGTTGTTCCTATAACTTGTGAGAAGCTTGCTTCACAACTTTTTAGCCTGCTATCAGCTTGCCTGATACTGGTTAACAAAGAACTACTACCTCCGATCCTATATATAAGCAACAAATAACCAAATCATCAAAACCAATAAAAGTAGTTTAGTTAATTTTAATTAATAATTATATTAATTTAAATTTTGTTCCAAAAATACCCTTGAAATAAAGTACTTTAAGTGTTGGCTATATTTAATGCATGGGAAATTGATGTGTCTTGTAAATAGTCTTATTAATAAATTAAGAGCATAAAAGGAAATGAATAATTAATATATTTAAAAAAGGGTCTTTGATGTTTATAATTAGGACCAAAATGATACTCTCATTTGTTGCTTATATATAGGACCAAAGGTAGTATCTTAGAAACTCTAGACATTCAATCATTTCTTTAAATGTTAAGGTAGAAAAAAGAAGAACATCCAATTATGCCATTTTTATTACTTCCATAATAAATGGGTAATGTGCAAGGCCATTCCATGAAAATCACTAGCTACATTACATATCCGCATTAGTTTGTTGATGGTAACAGTATAATAACAGTTTAACTACACAAGATCAGGCACATGGGAAAGTATAAAGAATTGTTACACCATTATGATCAAATCAACAAAAACTAGATTGTGATTATATTGTTACCATTACTGTTGGCAACGATATAAAAACAGTCTAGTCTTAGTCAATTTGATTATAATGGAGCAACAATTCTTTATACTTTCCCATGTGTCTGATCTTGTGTTTAACTGTCGTATATATGATTTATGTTAACAGTTTCATGATTTGGCATCTTATTTACTTGCAATTAATGTCCTAGTCTTTGTCAGTTTATTGATTCTTGTTTCAATTGTCTCCAGGTTTGTGATAATATTTATCAATCCTTGCCGAGTTTTCGTTTATATGATTAATGTTAACGTATATATGATTTATGTTAATGATTTCATGATTTGGCATCTTGTTTACTTGCAATCAACTGCCTAGTCTTCGTTGGTTTGCTGATTTGATTATAATGGTGCAATGGTTCTTTGTACTTCCCCATGTGTCTGATCTTGTGTTTAACTATTGTATATATGATTTATGTCAACAATTTTATGATATGGCATCTTGTTTACTTGCAATTAACGAGCATACTCTTTGTTGGCTTGCTAATTTGACTATAATGGTGCAACAGTTCTTTATACTTTCCCATGTGTTTGATCTTGTGTTTCACTTTCATGTATATGATTTATGTTATATTTGTCTTGTGTTTAAACAAGACACCAAATCATGAAAATTAACAAAAATCATATATACAACATTTAAACACAAGATCACACAAATGAGAAAGTATAAAGAACCGTTGCACTGTTATATTCAAATCAGCAGACCAACAAAGACTAGGCCATTAATTGCAAGTAAACAAGACGCTCAATCATGAAACCGTTAACATAAATCATACATACAACACTTAAACACAAGATCAAACACATGAACCGTTGCACCATTATAATCAAATCAGTAAACCAAGAAAGACCAGGCAGTTAATTGCAAGTACACAAGACACCAAATCATGAAATCATTAACATAAATCATATACATGTTAACATTAATCATATATATGACAACTCAGTAAGGATTGATAATTGATAAATATTATCATGAAGCTAGACAATCGGAACAAGAATCAGCAAACCGACAAAGACTAGGCCATTAATTGCAAGTAAATAAGACGCCAAATCATGAAATCGTTAACATAAATCATAAATCATATATACAACAACTTAGCAAGGATTGATAAATATTATCACAAAGCTAGACAACCAGAACAAGAATCAGCAAACCGACAAAGACTAGGATGCCAAATCATGAAATTGTTATTATAAATCATATATACGTTAACAAAAATCATATATACGACAACTTAGCAATGATTGATAAATATTATCTCCAAGCTAGACAACCGGAACAAGATATGGATAATCATTATCAACAAAAACAAGACAAATGGAACATTAAACATTGTATCTCGTAAATTTGAAAGCTACACAGCTTTCATGCAAATCATGTCAATCATGCAATATTATTCAACACAAGTCTTTCTCCCCAAATATGTAAAGCCACCCAACATTAAACATCACGTATAAACAACATTTAAAAAATAAATAACAGAGAAATACACCAACACAACCAAAATTCCAGACTGATAAATCCCTGTTGAAGCACTTCACTCCCTTTACCTCATACATAGTAAATGAAACATTTAAACACAGATTAATTTTCACCAATATGTATATACAAGCATTATCCATCTATCTTTCTATAGATAGATAGATAGATAAACACACACACACACAAATTTTGGTATAGCAGTCGTGTCCATGCAGCTCAACCAATCCACAGTCTAGTCAAAGACAAACAACAACCACGCCAGAAGCTAAAGGATTCACAAAAACACTCGGAGCAATAAGGATTATATACTGTAATAACTAATAATAATCATCAACATTAGAATTTAAAAATAAATAAATAAAAGCACTCTATATGGAGCTTCCAAGGGAAAAATCGGGCAAAATATTTTCACCTCAGCAGCGGCGTCGTTTTGAGCGACGGTCTGTGACCCAGGTTGTGCGACCCAAACGGATTCAGGAGGAGCGGTGGTGGCGTAATAGTCGTCGTCGTCGTCGTCGTCGACATCGGCCCAGGACTTAGACGTGAGAGGCGCGGGGGCCCAGAAAACCTCCTTCTTCTCGGGCTCGTCGGCTTTGGACTTGGACGGGCCCTGTTCCTTCTCGGGCTTCTTCTTCTTCTTCTTCAAGCTCCCGAGCGCGGCAAACACGTTGGTGCTGTTTATGACCGGCGCCTCCTCCCTCCTGCTCCCTCCTCCCACCATTTCCAATCGCAGCTCACAGTCGTTCTTCCAATTCAGACCAAGAGTTTCAGTACCGGGGCAAGATCGGAAATGGAGAAATTTCGAGGGATGGAAATTTTAGGGTTTGGTGTTGGCGTGATCTGAGAGGAATGTGAAGAAAAGGGGGCGTTTGGGTGGAGGGAAGGAAGAGGATAACGTAGAAGGTGAAACAGTGAGTTGAGGTGGGAGGCGGGGATCGACAAACGATGGATGATGTATCCGAGACTGTTTGCTTGCATAGCAATCGCATTAGGCAATAGGCATTAGCACTTGCATACATACATACATCCACATCTTTGGGATTTTTATAGGACGCCGATTCTATGCGCATGTTTGCTCGGGTGCGGTAAGGTCCGTGTGGATGTGGTACACTGCTTCTCATGGGCCTCCGTGTAAAGACCAGAGACTAGCTAGAGGAAGCAAAATGGACACACGTGTCGTCAACGTTTGATTTGAGAATCAATGAATCATCATCACATCCAACTCACTGCAGTGGAATTGTGGAAATGAACACACGGATCGTAAATGTCTTTTTGTTAAATTAAAAATATATTTAACTAATTAATTATAGTTACGTAATTTTTGTAATTTTTTTAAAAAAATGGCATTCTTTTCAAAATAACAAATTAACCTTTGGAAATATATACCATAAAAATAATTTTTATACTTATTCTAAACAAATCAATTCAAGATAATTTTTTTCCTTTTTTAAGTGTGCATTTGGACACATTGAAACCGGACACCTTTTACATCTTTTGGTCAAAAAGGAAGAAAAATGTAGAAATTATTTTTTGCCTTAAGGCGAATCAAATATTTCTATTAGAACCAAACATGCATTCAATCTGAATATGTTGGCTTAAGTTAAAATTATAAATTTCCATCTAAGAATGTTTAAAATATACCTCACACACATTTATAAAAGAATATTTAAAAATTTCTTATATAAATGTGTGGGTTAGGTGTATTTTTTTTTTTATAATCACCATAATTAGAGTATTTGGCTCCACGGTATAGCCTTAAATTATCTCCACATACTTTGATCTTTTGGGCCGATTATGGGACTAATCGTCGACCTAAGACCAAATCATATTTGAAACTTGTTGTCTCTCCCCAAGAATAGGCTAAGTGAATTATAAATATATTCTAGAAAACAAGTTAAAGTATGAAGTTTTAATAAAATTAATGAATTAAATTTTAATAATGTTATATATTTTATCATAATTTTAATTAGGATTTAATTTAAATATACTAATAATCTATCATTAAATCATATATTCTCATATAAGGACTATCAAACGTGTAAATCAACTGACGCGGGTTGTTTCAGCTTAATTGATAGTCTCGAGTTTGAATTCATGTAGCTACATTTAAATATTCGGATAAAGAACTTTGGTTTTTATAGTGATTTTACCCGGCTTGAACAAAATTATTTTGCAATAATTACTTTAAAGTTACATCTTAAGTTATTTTTAATTAGTTAACAGTACAATGTTTTTGGTACAAATAACATTATGTTTTTTAAATCATTTTAATTATTAAATTTAATTAATAATTAAAACTTTCGATTTTGTTGTTTAGAGAGCTTTTAGAAGAACAAATCCAATTTATGTAAGATAAGGCTTTAATATTTCATTATTCAACGCGTTTGAGGGCTGGAGGCCGTGGACCACAGATATTTATAATTATTTATTTATTTATTATTGACACTGGTTAATAAATACTTAAAATATTATATAAAAAAATATTTTTATAATTTTATATAAATCTTTAAAATAAGAAATGAAATAAAAAAAATGTGATATTTTTATAATTATTAATGAAAAATATTTTATCAAACCCAATGTCTTTAAAATTATTAAAAATGAAAATAATAATAAAATATCTAAAAATGTGACGTTGGTATCATAATTTCTTCAAAGAAAAATGCTAACAATACTCTTTTTAACACTTTCTCTGTCATTGGTTAAAATTTATTAGAAATTAAAAATTTTGGTGTGTTCTATTTTTATTTATTGAGTCTCTCTTTATTTAGAATTAGAACTAACCAAAATTTATAATTTTCAATAAATTTTACTAATTAATAATAAAAAAATATTTGAAAAAGTATTGTTAGCATTTCCCTTTTTTCAAAACTTAACTCCTTCGGAAAAACGCGCACTTGAGCAAAATCTATCTATATTATATTATATATTTTATATATACAATCAACTAAGTTTTACAGTACTATTTATCACTAGTCATCTGCATCCCACTATTTTAATATTTTCAGGTTTTTATGATTTACTGAGCATTCTATTATTTTAATATTTTCTTTGGACAGTTGGTTGTCTTTTTAAGAGTATTGTTCATTCGTTTTATTTTATTTTTCTGCACATATAATTTTTGTCTTATTGAATTTTGCATTATTTGATAATGTTTGTTTATCTTCTTCTTTTTTGTTCTTAATGTTAACATATTAAATTATTTTACTGTCAGCAACTTCTATAAGGTCAAAGGCATAAGGATTTTAGCATAGAATAGTAAATTGTCTTTTATGATGGATTAAAGGTAAAATCTTCTTATTACTTTCCTTTTATAATATTGCCTTATTAATTTCCTATTATAATTAATCGTGTAATGTTATATGTTGGAATATATAGAATTTATAATTCTTTTGGTTCATTATGTTAATGTGTTCGTGAATGACCAATAAAGTAGCAACTCATATTATTTTATAATTATTTAAAATTTCATATTAGTATAATTTACAGAATTTAGTTTTTTTTATACATTATTTACAGATTTTAGTTTATTTTTCATAAATTAATATAATAAATTTAAAATTTATAAATTTTTTATTAGTCACTATAGTGTGACTCACAACAGTATATGTCGTAATGACATTTTAATTATGTTAAAAATGAGTAAAAATATTTACTTGATATAAAAATGTGAGAAGATGATACCTTTAAGTGTATTATGATAACATAAGTGATAAAAGTAAAGGTGGAGATATTTTATTGAATCTATACTATCACCTTCGTAATCAACATACACTTATCTATTTAAATAAACTTAATTATTATTAATTAATTTTAAATTAAGTCAATTATGTTAAATTTATATTCATTTCTTATATAAAATCAAATATAATATATTTTTTATTATATTAATTATTTTAAAATGTGTAGAGATATTAACTTTTAAAAAAAAATACAAACTAAAAGGTAAACTGATATATAGTCATTGATTAACTTAAGTTTTTCACAAGATTAATTCTACAATATGTCTAATTTAAACTAACTCAAATAATATATATTATATATGACATACTAAAAATAGAAAAGTAAAAAAAAATATCATGAAAAATATTTCATTTAAACTGTTTGTTTTAAAATTTTAATATTTCATATTATTTCATGACTTTCATATTCGGCATACACTTAAAATACTGTTTTTTATAAAAGTTTATTTTATTCACCATTCGCATTAATTAAATCAATTATGTTTGATTTATATTAATATTCTTCTATTAGAATAACAATTAAAATGAAATACAGTATACTGTTTTGTTTTTTAGGTGAAGAAATGCCATATATTGTTTAGTATATTAATATTAATTATTTAAAATTTTTAAAATGTGTAGAGATATCAACTTTAAAAAAGTATGGCAAATCGATAACATAAGATGTACGACTAAAACCAAAAATGATAACATTAATGGCTAATCTTTTTTTTATTTTTTTTTTTACATTTCATTGTGTTAGAAATAGTAATAGGAATATAGATAAATTTCTTCAAACTTTGCAATATTAATATCTGCTAATAACATTAAGTGAAGTTAAACCAATATGTAGTCATTGGTTAACTTAAGTTTTTTACAATATTTAATTCTATAATATGTCTAATTTAAACTAACTTCAATAATATATATAATATATGACATACTAAAAGTAAAAAAATAAAAACTTAAAAGAGAGAAATGCTAGCAACACACTTTCTAACATATTTTTTAAAACACACTATCTACTATTGGCATAAATTTATTGAAAATCACAAATTTTAGTAGGTTTCATTCCTCATTTAATAAGTCTCCCTTTTGAATTTATAGTTTTCAATAAATTTTAACTATAGTAGAATGTGTATTAGAAGGAGTGTGTTGTTAGCACTTCTTCTTGAAAAATATTTCACGATTTTCATATTTGACATACACTTAAGACAATTTTTTTAAAATAAAAGTTTATGTTTTTATTCATTATTTGCGTTAATTTAATCAATTATGTTAGTTTTATATTTATATTCCTACATTAAAATAACAATTAAAACGAAATACAGTATATCTTTAGTATATTTATATTAGTTATTTAAATTTTTTAAAATGTGTAGAGATATTGACTTTAAAAAGTATGACAAATTGATAATATAACATGTATGACGAAAACTAAAAATGATAACATTAATAACTAATCTATTTATCTTTTTATTTTAATTTGGCTTAAACATGTTTTTGGTCCCTCAAAATATAGCTAGTTTTGTTTTTAGTTCCTCATAAATTTTTTAAGTACTTTTGGTCTTTTAGAAATAGTTCCCCCACTAAGTTTTGTTTTTAAATTTTACATTTCATTGTATTAGAAATAGTACCCCACAAAGTAAGAAACCTAAGTTTGAATCTGATTGAAAAAGATGCTTACATTTAGTATTTGACCATATCTCAAATACAACTATCTCGTAAAAATGATATTGGAAAAAAAAATAGTAATAGAATATAAATTTATTAATAATGTATAAAATAATCTCCTAATAATAATAATAATACATCTTTGGTCAATTTATATATTTAATTTAAAATTATTCAAATAATATATATTCTATATCAGATACTAAATTGAAAGGGTAAAAAAATGTTGAGAAATATTTCATTTCAATTGTTCATTCCCAAGATTTTAATATTTTATGTTATAGATTATTTAAAAGATTAGTTATAAACTTAAAATTTATTTAATTAACAAAAATTAAAATGAATAAAACGTATTTATTCTTTTAAATTTGATTTTATTTTCTTTAATGTTAATTTTTTTATATTTTAAAAATGAAGATAAAAAAGATCCCAGCATGGCCGGGTTGGGATACTCGTTAAAATACATTTGGCCGGCATGCATGATCTTCAGCATTTTTTCAGGCAACTTCGTTTCAGTTTCCTCAGACTTTCCCACTTCCATAATTATAATTGCCAGTTCGGTAACGCTACTAATAAATACTATAATAATCACATTTTGGCACTAGTAATTACTTTGGTTGACATCATTCTTTTTTACTCACGGAAAATCGAGGCTTTTTTTGACAAACCATCCATTTTACACTCTGTCTTTGTCTTTATGTAATTTAACATCTCACAAAAAGTATAATGAAATAAGAAAATTAATGTGTGAGAAATATTTTTAAATAAATGTTAAAATTAGTAAATATATATCCCTAAATAAATATGCGTTAAATAAATCAACCAAAAAAAGTAAATGCACTGTACCCAAAAAATATTCATGAAATTATTATTATTAATTATCATAAATGTGTTGAGAGATACAACAAAAAGGTAAGATAAGATATAATCCTAAAATTTATTTACATGCCAACAAAATCACCGCTTCCAAGTAACAAGTTTTTTCAATTTTGCCCCCAAAGTATATTAATTTCCTCAATCAATCCCTCTTCTAATTTTATTCACTAATTGATAATTTTTTATTTTATATATTGTTAAACGTTTAATAATATTAAACAATACTTAATATTAACAAATAAAATTGATATCTAAAATATATCAAATGAAACATAATCATTTATGTAAATAAAAAAAATTCTCATTCCTCTCTAAGTAATATACTGGATAATATCGAAATTAATCGAATTAAGATAGGTTTAGAAAAAAAAATTACTATATTTTATACAGTACATTATATGTTAAAATAAAATGGTGTAATAAAGTTTTAATTAATTTTTAAATTATAGAAAATTTTATAGAGCTTATTTACTTTATAAAAAATTTAAATTTAACAGATAAATTTATAGATCTTTTTGTAAAAAATATATATATATATAATGTGTAATTTTATGAAATTTAATTTTTAATACCCACTGATCCTATTCCATGAAAAAAGAAATGCAGTCTTACAATTTTAATTAATATAATTACGAATAATCTTAGCAATTTTTTTGTGAAGATTTGTACTAGCTCAAACAAAACATTGAATGCGAGAGTTTATCGGTTTTTTTTTCCCTCTCTTATCTTTGCATCTTGTTATTTTTCTAATAACTAGTTCGTGAAAATCGGGAATTTAATTTTAAAAAAATAATTAGAATTGAATTATATCAAATGTTAATGGTAAGAATTAATATGATTTGAAATATATAATTAAAAGATATAATAAACATGATGATAATATACTATTTGGATAAATATCTAAAACACACACACACTCATATGAAATTTTATATGCTTCAGATATTTATTTAATTAATTTTTAAATTATATAAAATTTTATAGAGCTTATTTACTTTATAAAAAATTTAAATTTAACAGATAAATTTATAGATCTTTTTGTACAAAAAAAAAAAAACTATAAAATGTGTGATTTTATAAAATTTAATTTTTAATACCCACTGATCCTATTCCATAAAAAAGAAATGCAGTCTTACAATTTTAATTAATATAATTACGAATAATATAAGCAGCTTTTTTATGAAGATTCGTACTAGCTCAAACAAAACATTCAATGCGCGAGTTTATCAGTTAAAATAAAATATCAATTAATTTTTAAATGTGTAAAATTTTGTTAACTTAATTTATGAGAACTTAAAATTCAATAATTAGATTAATAAAATTTATTTTAGATAAAAATTTGTTAAAAGTGTCATTTTACTATAAAATGAAATTTTTATTCCACAATATATTATGCATTAAACATTATTCATAACATTATGATATGAATTTTATTGTATTTTTTTGTCATTGGGGAAAATTAAACAAACAGAAAAAACGAAATTATATAAAATTATAATATTAAAAGGTTTTAGTATTATATTTGGATCATTTTGTAGTGTTAAATTTTGAATGTACATAAATTGTGCACATGAATTATAGGTGATAATTTGAGTTTGGCCTAATGAATTGACCCAAATAGTCCGTAATTAAGATTGGACTAAACACATAAAATTTAGGGTTGAAAAATTTGAGCATGTGTTGGCCCAACCCATTGGCCAGACCAAGCATCTAAAATGTTAGTCCAAAAAAATTGAGCCTATTTTTCCCTATCTAATGAACCATTTAATTTTATTTTTTATATATTTATATATATTTCGTAGGATTTGTATATTAAATATGTTTGTTTTTGTTTTTAATTAAGGCTAATTTGACATGATAGGCCAATGGCCTAGTATAGAACCATGTTGAATAATCAAATTGCAGCTTGGAAGAAATTCAAGCAGGCCCAACTTGACTTGGTTTAACATTCTGGTCCAACGGGTCTAAATTAGGCCAGGTCGAGCAACTCAATTTGTCACTTCTAATATGAGGTATGATACAAAATTGCAAGGAACGGTTTCAAAAACATCAATCTGTAGATAAACAATAGAAGTAGGATTAATGATTTTTTAGTAATTTAAATGCATGAAATATTTATCAATTAATTATAAATGTATTTTCTAGTAGTTTTTTATTTATACATTTAATATATTTATGCTTGGTAATATAACTATAATATCAAATTATTATAAAAAAAAATCAAATTAATAATAAATTATAATAGTAATTTTTACAATTTAAAAATAAAATATATAAAAAATAAGAGATGAGATATATAATTAAGGTAATTATTTGAATTATTATTTATAATTGAATTTTTATTAAATGTAATTATTAAACGTTCTTGGAATTTTTTTATTTTTTATTGATAAAATATATAATTATATTAATTATGATATTTATGACTAATTATGGTAATTTCTGTAATTATCATATATATATATATATATATATATATATAGTATTAAGTTAATTACCTTAATTATATATAAATAAAAATTTTCTCCATTGAAATGTATATGAGACAACTCGAGCTAATTAAGGTAATTATGGGATATATATATATATATATATATATATATATATATATATGTGTGTGTGTGTGTGTGTGTGTGTGTGTGTGTGTGTGTGTGTGTGTGTGTGTGTGTGTGTGTGTGTGTGTGTGAGAGTTTAATGGTCATACACTATTAGTGTAAAAAGTTTTACACTGTCAACTAATCAGAAATCATTATTGATATGACTTTTAAATTATTTATTATAAAAGTCAATAAACTTACAATAAATGGTGGTTTATGATTGGATGACAGTGTAAAACTACTTTACACTATCAGTGCATGGCCTGTTTTCTCCCTCTGTATATTAGGAGATATATATTTTCTAGTAATTATAGGATACTTGTATTTTAGCTTATGCAATATATAGGATAAATGTTTATGTTATATAACTAAATTTTATAATAAATAAATACTTTTGATACAGTTTGAATTAACCAAGGTAATTATGAGATATATATTTTTATAGTATTTATAAGATACTCGTATTTTAACCTATGCAATATATAGGATAAATATAATAAATAAATATTTTTAATATATAAAATATATTATAGATTTGTGATAAACAATTTATATTGTGATACAATGTTATTTTTAACTATTGATCATTTCTTTTAAAAAAAATATTGAAATTTAAGTTAGAAATAAAATAAGAATGATAAATTGAAAGAGATAATATGTTTAAAAAAATTCTAAAAACTAGCTTGTTGAAGAAAAACTCCTAAGAATGCACTTGTTGAATAATAGTTCCTAAAAACATTCTCATTATTCTAATTTATATAAAAGGATATATTTTTTAAAAAAGAAAGTAACAATATTGAATTATTCATTATATACACCAGAACCATTTCTAATTGGTTGTGCAAATGGTGTAGGCAAAGGTCTTGTTTACAACTTTTCTCCTCTATCATTTTCGTGATCAGAGGTGGCAAAAGTAGCTACCCAACCCAATACAGGTTGGCATAATGCAGGTTATTGGTTATAGCTAGTTAGGCAAAATAATCCTCATATTTAATTTGGGCCTCTAAAACGAAGCCAAAGTCTTGTAAAATCCCTTTTTTTAGGCTTTTGGCGGGCTAAGCCCACATCGAACCATGATTAGATCAGGCTAAAAAGGTCTACATTTAATTCAGACTCAAAATTTAAAGCCCAATCCCTATATTTTATAGGATGAGTTCGCGTCGGCCTGGCTAGCTCGACTCATTTTACAACCTTTATTCATGATATTTTCTAAAGCATTTTGATTAGCTTCCTTTATCTTCATTCGTGACAATCTCAAAGTTTGTTTCTATTAATTTTATGACAAATGAAACATTTCTTCTCCACCTTAAATTGCACAAATGCATCGTGTAAACATGATGGAAGAAATTAAAAACATTAAAAATGGAAAAAGTCAAAAACAGGAACAATAGTAGATGAAAAAAAAATACAGAGAGAGGGATATGCATACCTTGACAACAATCACAACATGCAAACAAAGATGATGTAGAAAGAAAACGTCTTGGTTTTTTTCCTTTGCTACACCAAAGAAAGAATTTTCACCTACTCGTTGTTGTAGGTTATGAGTATTGGTTGCTTCAATAACAAAGAGAAATGGAGCTTAAACATTTTTCGTAGATTAAAACAGTGCCTTTTGCACCAAACATAAACAATAAAATATGATATCAAGAACAAAGGTTTTCTTACCTTGATCTAGTAAGGTTGAAATTGTGCATTAAGGAGAAGAAAAAATGGAGAAACCATGAGAGGGTTTTCTCACTCGTGATGCTTGACTTGCTTTTAATTGTATTTTAAAGACCAACCCTTAGCCAAAGGGGGGGGGGGGGTGTTCATAAAAAGGGAAATTGGGCAAATTACTTAACTTATGTTGACACAATTAATTATAATTGAAAAATGGTGCATTGGTATTCATTATAGGCATGTGCAAATGGTGCATTTATTACCTCCTAGTTTTCATTTTCCAAAAGCCATCAAAAATAGCTTTTTATATTATAAATTAATGTTAAAATTAAAATAACCATTTTAACCTTAATTTGGGTGGAAAAAGTGTCCTTGAACTAGACCCAACACTTCTACTTTTATATTATATATAAAGATAAAAACATCAATGGATTTTTACATGTTGTGAAATAAAAGAAAAAATTTAATAATGTAGAAGCAATTAAGATGTAGAAATAAGATAATAGGGACAACGAGATATCAGAAATAATGAGAGAACTTTAATTTCTCATTTATACATGATCAATACAAATGAGATGTTTTATTTATAGGCATAAATTTACAACTCAATAGACTTATCTTATTAAGTGTGAGAAGATGAATAGACAAGTGAGTTATAACCTTTATGGAATAAGAAAAGACAAATGAGATGAACATCCACTCACAAGTATTCATAACACTCCCATTAGATGTCTATTATAAGAGAACATGCTTCGTTAAAACCTTACTAAGAAAAATATTGTGGGACCAAACCCTATTGAAAAAAAAAATACATCATTCTTTAATACATTATTAGATATTGCTTCATTAACAAACTTTTTAGGAAAACCCAATGGAACAAAACTATGATGAAGAAAAAAATAGTACATAACATATATATTTCTCCCTCTCGTGCAAAAAAATCATCTCTAAGATGATGAAAGTCAATCTTTTGTACATATTGCTTAAAAGTTTTACTTGACAGTGATTTGTAAAAATATCTACTAGATCCTCACATGAACAAGCTTGATAAAAATTAATGTAACCATTCTTTTAAAGATCATGAGTGAAAAAATGGTAAAATATGTTTTGTTCTATCTCATTTAATACATCTTTCATTCAATTGGGCAATTCATGCAACATTATCTCCATATACAATCGTTAGTGTCATTTTTTTCTAAAGATAAACCACAAGTTTTTTGCACATGTTGAACTAAACATCTCAATCAAACGTATTCTCATTTTTGCTCATGTAATGCTACAAATTTTGTATGATTAGATGATGTGGTTTTTATGGTTTGTTTCACATACCGCCATGAAATGGTTGTACCATTGCATGTAAACAAGTGTCGTGTTTGTGATCTACTATTATGAGGTTCTGACAAATAACCTACATCTACATAACCAATTAGGTATGCCTTGGAAACATTTGAATAAACAACTCTATATTTATTATACCTCTAAAATAATGAAGTATATGCTTGACTCCATTCCAATGTCTTCACATAGGCGAATAACTATATCTTGCAAATAATTTGACAGCAAATGATAGATTAAGTTATGTATAATTAACAATACATATTAGTGCCCCAATAATACTAAGATATGGTACTTTAAGAACAAGTAGTTCTTCATCCTTTTCTTGAGGTTTAAAAGAATCTTGGTTCACATTTATCGATCTTACAACTATTGGAGTGCACAATGAATGTGATTTGTCCATATAAAACCCTTTAAGCACCTTTGCTATTTAATCTTCTTTGAATATTCAATTTCTTCCTATGAATATGATGCAGGACCTTCTATGCTAAAATTGCATTATTCATAGTGCCTCTCCTAAGAATAAAGCTTCCTTGAGATAGACCAATAATACCATCTAGAAACAGGCGAAATCGATTCAGAAGAACCTTTGTAATTACCTTATAGGCTACATTACAAAGGCTGATAAGTCAGAATTATTTCAAGAGATTGGGGCAATCAACCTTAGGGATTAGTACCAACAAGGTCTCCAAGAGCTTATGATTAACCATACCATCTGTGAATGCTCGATTAACCATATGCCAGAGATCCTTCCCCACAATAGGCTAGTTCTATTCAAATAAGAAAGGTTAAAACCCATATAGTCTCGGGGCCTTGAATGACTTCATGCTCAAGATAGCTTTCCTAACTTCCTTCATATGATAGGTGCCAAAAAGGCTAGGTATCCTTCATCACTTAATTGTGGAAACTGGTTCACCTATTAAAGATGAGAAGTGGCATGGATATCATTGAAAAAAAAACTTTTATAATACCCGTGAGCCTTCTATTTAAGAATCCATGAATCAGTGCACCAAGAACTATTTGTGAGAAAAGGCCATGATCTTGTCTTTCTTTCTTTCAATCAGAGTCTGGATATGAAAGAATTTTTTATTTCAATCCCCAAAACATACCCATTTTCATGAGATTTCTAAAACCACATAAACTCTTCTTGAAGAAGAATCTCATCATATCCCTTTTAAAGCTCCCTTTCCAGTCTAATTAAGATCTCAAATTCCTACGCCTCAAGAGACATCTGAACTCTACTCAGCCGTGATTGGACTTTATGTTTCTTTTTAAAGATATTCCCAAACACCTATCTATTATAATGAATGAAATCCTCCTTATCTGTTGTTAAACCCTAAACAATATTAGATTCTCCTTTCGCCCAAGCTTGCCTAACCACTTGTTCACAGTCTATATGTGTGGCCTAAGCAGCCTAGAATCAAAAAGGTCTATTCTTTTTAACTATGTCCATTCCACCACAATGAATAAGAATAGGACAATGATTTGAATAAACACAACAAATGTTGTCCATGTAAGCTTTTGAAAAGGTCTCTCCAAGGTTGATCTATAAGTGCACGATCAAGCCTCTTCGTAATATAGTTGCCTGCTTGCCTCCTATATCATGTGAATTTCCACCCCACATCACTTAAATCTAAAAGTTGGCAACAATGAATCATCGTTAAAAAATTAGCAGCCCTTTTATAAGAAAACTTACCACCCCAGACCTTAGATGGTAAGGATATCACATTAAAGTCCCTGAGGAGAAGCCAAGGAACAATAACTATTTGATTTAAATCCATCAAGCAAGTCCAAAAGTTGTCTCTATGAGTAGGATTTAGGTTCGCATAAATAGCTAAGCAAACCCACACTAATATATTTTGATATGATATTATAACACTAACATGTTTTAAATATTATTAACCAATATAAGTAAATGCATTCCCATGTATTGATTAGACATAAACTTGGAACCAGCATAACTCATGATATAAGTTGAGAAACAATAGTCATTAGAATTCATCTTAAGCTATTTAAATCATATTCTATCAAACATGAAGTTTAATAACCTTAATTAAAAAATTATGGTAATAAAAGTATTGTTAGAAACTAAACACCTCTAGTTACACCATAAACATAAACCATGATAAAGTAAATGATCTTTAGGTTCAAACTCACATCCCCGATCACGCAAATACCATCTAGAAACTAAGGCTCAGGTGATAATAATATTGTAATAAATGAATCGATTTTTTTTTTTCGTTTCTATTCAGCATAATAATGATATATTGCAAATATCTAGATGAAAAATAATAACAGTGAAACGAAAAGTCTTTTAAGGTGTTTTTTCTTGCAGGCTCTATATGTGTGTTTCTTAGTATATATCAATGTTTTTAAAACTGGACCAGTCATTGAACCGGTCAAGGCACTGATTTAAGGTTCAATGGTTCAACTAGGGTTGAACCGTGGTCGAACTGGTATTAATAAAATAATAATAATAATAATTAAATAATACATAAAAAATAAAAAAAATATACTATCATAACTTTATAACATTAAAAACTAAAAATAAAATATAATTTTATAGGTTCTTAACATATACAATACCTAAAAAAGTTCAAATTAAATATGTCATAATACTTAAGTCTAAGTTTTAATAATACACATCAATATTTATTAATAAAAACAAGTTTATATTTAGAATAAAAAAGAAAATAACAAATATTTTAGGTTGATTTTCATTTTTTTAACGAAAAAACAACAAAATAATATTTTATTAGACATTTTTATTGAATCGCTACAAACCGATTTTTTACTAATTTTTAACCGGTTCACCGGTCCATAGACCAATTTTTTGCTTGACTGGTTTTTTGGTTTAATTGGACCGGACACAGGACTGGTTCAACTATTTTTCGGTTGAACTGGCCGATTCGGTCTGGTTTTTACAAATATAGTATATATAGAAAAAGAAATTAACTAATGTATAAAGCAAAGACATCAACAAATAGGGGGGGGGGGGGGGGGGAACGCACTTGCAACACCAATAGCGGAAATGACAAACATAGGAAAGATAACCGCGTTGATAGCATGTTGTAAAATTAAAGTAAAACTTAATAACTTAAGCAATAGATAGAGAAATAAGAGAATAGAGAAAGCAAGATATTAGAGACAATGAACGAACTTTAATCTCTCATTCCATATATAATTAATACAAATGAGACATCCTATGTATAGATTTACAACTCAAAAAACTCATCTTAATACTTGAGAGAAGATGAATAAACAAGAGAGTAACCAATTAAGAAAAGATAAGAGATGTGGATATCCCCTCATAATTATGTATTATAATATTTTTTACACATTCACTTTTAACTGTATCTTTTTCTAACACACCACATTCCTCTTTTTTCTCTTCTTGTTTCTCTTAAGTAAAAATTGATAGAAAATTTTGTCATATAAATAACACTACTATTACTTTTCACATTACAAATTAGCTATTTTGAGGAAGAGAAAAATGCTTCGTGGCCTTTCACCAAGGTTATTTATTTGGTTTTTATAACCCAACCCATTCAAATATGTATCTTTTTATCGTCCCTATTCCAATTCAATTAATTTTACAATTTATTGTCTTTAATTTAATTTTACAATTAATTAATTTTGTTACCCACAATGGTCCTACCTTACTCGTACACAAGTAAGATTGCCTTACCTAAAGTCTACGCCAAAAAAATGACTATTTCAAGATTTGTGCGCTCTTATGTCCATTGGTTAATCAAAATGCTTCAGATGTCGTTAGCATTTGAAAAATATGTCACAAGTAATTTAATCAAGCTATAACCTGTTCAATCGTTGTGTAAAGATACACTCATGATGAAATAATACATTATCTCTCACCCACATTAAAATACAATGAAATAATAATGATTTTCCTAAGAATGCAAAATGGGCAGTCAATCTGATGACAGAAGAAGCACTTCCGTTCATCGATTTCAACGTCCAAACACAAAGTTAAATGGGCAATAAACTCAAGAAATTCATGATGAAGCAGAGGAAGCAGAACTATCAAAAGTTGTTCCTACATGCTGAATAACAAATCCGTAGATCTTTCTCTTCAATTTCTCAATCTTTTCTGTTATTGAGTCATCCCCTTTGGCAACCACGCGGTCCAGCCATGCATTTACACGCTTCAAGTGTGACAAAACAACAGCAATGGAGCCACCATCCAGGGGCAATGCTTTTTTCCCATCAGCTGCATACTCTCCAAACACTTTAAATCCTGCATCTAGGGACTCCTCAACAAAACGTAGAAACCACATTTGCATTTCAGAGAGCAAATTTGCTCCAAGCTCTACTGTCTCTTTCATTCCACTACCTCTTGTCCACACACCAGTACTCACACCTGCAGATTGTGGTGATGAAGAAACCTTCATGTGGTTCTTAGCTGCACCAAGAGAGTGTCTTTTTGATAAGCTTTTTTGTAGTGTTGATGGAGGATCAGCTCTTGTGCCAGTAAGAAGGGATACTATCTGGAGATCAGTGGCCAAGGCAGCTTCAACCCAAAGAGAGAGTGATTTTGACTGCTCTGTTGGAATGCTGTCATCAGGTGTCTCAGAATTATGTCTGTTGGCAATGGATTCAGCCATTGCAGTTGATTTCAGAACATCATCATAGATAGTGAAAAATCTGTCTATGGTTGGCAAAGGATTTCTGGCCTGGCACACTGAGCAGAGGTCTGAAAACATGCTGATGTAGGCAGAAGGAACATAAAACAAAATGCATCATTCATGCTAGCCATTAAGCAGGAAGTGAAATATGTGAAAGAAAGATATGAAATGGCACCCTTTAATAGAAAATGGAGTTTTCTATTGAAGGTTTAAAATTGAAACTGCCAATAGAATTCAAAAGTTTGGAATATTACAGGCTCTTTCCAATACAAAATTCAGTTAAAAGAGAAATTGTTACCTTAAATTTCTTATAATACACTCAGTAGCATTGGCCTCCTCTAATGCTTCAGCAGCAGCAGTAGAAGCAAGAACCTTCCTTTGCATTGCTTCCTGCATCGAGTTGATAAGAAGGGATTTTAACTTATTAAAGTGGGTCAAATGACCAAATTAAATGCAGTGCAGTGACTGTTGCGTAATGATTGATTATTTCGTGATCCTAGTCCTTCATCAGGTTGGTACCTGTCTATTCTCTTAGCTAGTTTTTGTTGGATTAAGATCTCTTGCAGACTACGCTTTATGTTTAAAAATCAGTAGTTTCAGTTTGGATGCTAAAACTTGCGGAACAGATTATAGTATGCGAAAACTATAATTCCTTAATATATATAGTATTAGTATGTGAAAATCAGTTGTTGTCCTTGATTTTTCACTTACAGTCGGTGTCACCGCACTGCATTTTACTTTAGAAGGAAGCAAAAATCTGTTTTCCAATTAAAACTAACATGCAAGGGAAACTATTAATTTTCATTAGAGAACTGTACTAAAAGCAAAAAATAAAAAATAAAAATATGAAGCCCAAAAGTTTCCAGTTTCTAAAGTATCTTTCGACGAAGAGAAATTCCTTATCAATACTTTAGATAAGTTAATCCATAAAAGTTCTAGTTGAACCTATCGTCGCGTTCTATTTTCGAGGAAAAGGAAAGATACTTTAAATAATGGAAATTTTTGGGGTTTATATTCTTTTCTTTTTCTGCAACTAAATGCATTTGAGGTTTGTCCTTCTTATTGTGTTTAATTCTATATTATACCACATGATAACCACAAAGCAGTAGTCAATTTTCAAAATCCATACCTTTCCAAGCCTTGAAAGGTTCCCAGACACAGCATCTAATGAAACACTTCCATCAGTCCATTTCTTTTCATGAACGGTGACACCCATAGCTGCAAAATTAGATTTCTCTTCAAGGGCACAACTTTGAGGAGAACCAGATTTAGTTTTCTCATTGCTCGAAGAATCATTGCTACCCGGTTTATGACCACTCACATCACTTAACCGCCTTGACATTGCAGCCTGAGAAATTGCATCAGTATTAGGGCTAAGCCAAACAAATAGTAAAGTGCATTTGCATTGTTTCTAAAACAAGAAACACAATAGCAATAGCAATTTCCCACTTCATGCTCAATCACAAGCAACTGCGATCTAAATTAACACTTTCTACTTTCGGTTCATCTCAATTTTATCTACCTGAGTACGCAAAATTGCTTGCGCGTCAACCTTATTCTTGGAACCACCCTTTTCCTTGGGTTCAGCTTCCACAGGCGTGGCCGGCGGTTGCTCGTCCCAATTCTTCCTCGCACTCTTCGCGGTGCCACCGATCGCGTCGGAGACCTTCGAGATTCCGGCGACGATGGTGGCCATCTTCTTCTTCCCGGCGGAGTCCAGCACCACCGGCGAAACCTTGAGCCCGCCGGACAGCCTCCTCCCGGGAGAAAGCGAAGCCCGCCGCGGACTCGGCGACGGCTGCTTCCTCCCGGTCGGCGAAGGCTGCCGGTACCTCGACGGCACGATGATCGCCGGCTCCCTCGAAACCTTCCGATTCTCCTCGCGCGCCGAAAGCAGGCCCGGAACCACGCACTTCGAGGGCACCGGAGACGCCGACCGCTTCCCCTTCCCGGCGGGCGAAGGATCCCTCTCCGCCGGCGCGACACTCTTGTGCGACTTCTTGGCTGTCGCCGGAGAGGAGAATCTCTGAGGCGGCAAGTTGTCGCGAGGGGCGAGGGGCTCTCTGGACTTAACCTTGTCTTTGTCTTTGCGTTGTTGTTCTTGTTCGTGGTTGGGATTGGGGTTAGGGTTAGGGATTGGAGGTTGGTTGGGGGCGTTGTTGGAGAGGTAGAGGGAGAGGGGGTCGTGTTCGGAGTCGGAGAGGGGTTGGATGAGGAAGTGGCGGGTGGAGGGGTTGATGCGGGCGACGAGGGGTTCGGGGGATCCGAGGAAGGGGTGGCGGCCGGCGAGGGGGCGGATGGCGGAGACGGAGGGGAGAGGGGAGTCGAAGTGGAGCGGTCGACGTGGACGAACTGGCCGAGCTGGAGGCGGTTGGAGAGGATGAGGTCGGTGTCGGGGTGGGAGAGGAGGACGTACGTGGAGTTGAGGGAGTCTGAGAGGTTGAGGTAGAAGCCTTGGTTGGACCACAGGTCGGGGCCGGCGAGGGCGGGAACGATGCCTATTACTTGGAGGAGAGGGGAGCGGTGGTCGCCGGTGACGCGGGTGTTGGTGTTCATGGCCTGCAGCATTTTCAGCAGAATGCCTGGGGTTAGGGAAGCCATGGCCGAGATTGAAGCGAGGCTCAGTGTTGGATGTAATGTTAAAACAAAGAGAGAGAGCGGTTACGCATGGTTGTGTTGTGTGCCTTTGAATTCAAATATTTGTCCCGTTACTCTTGTGACTGACTGTATCATGCCATTTATTTTTGAATTAACCTGCCCCACGCGTACGTTACCGTTGCACATTTTTAACGGATCCAATTGGCTCATTGAACAAAGTGGTATATTTTTAAAAATTATTTATTAATTTAAGATTGTTTTGAAACATATTATCGAAATAGAATAGTTAGTGTTTTTTATTACACGTCAGTATTTTTAATTATTTTTTTTAATTTAATTGCAAAAAATGTCAAGTGGGTGGCCACATAAGATACGCTAATAGTACTAGTATTTTCAAAAAACACTAGTAGTATTAGCGTATCCCGCGTGACACCCAGCATGGCAAAAAAGGGACGGAAGGTGATGAACACATGTACAAAACGTTATTGGAAATAACATTTTCCGTTTATTTTATTTTTTGAAACGGAAAAAAAATAAGTATTTAAATTTTTATTATTAAAATTTAAAAAATGCTATTTCTAATAACGTTTTATATTTAATTTATTTTTTAAAAACGGAAAATAAAAGTATTTAATTTTAATTAATAAAAACTACAAAACGCAATTAGAAATAGTGTTTCCAATCTTTAATTATTTTTTTTCATTGATTTTTTTAAAAAATGAAAAAAAAGTATTTAATTTTAATTAATAAAATCTACAAAACACAATTAGAAATACCGTTTCCAATCTTTAATTATTTTTTTCAGTTGATATTTTTTAAAAAATGGAAAAAAAAGTATTTAATTTTTAATTAATAAAATGTATGAAACACAATTTCTAATAACATTTTCAGTTTTTAATTATTTTTTTTAGTCTATTAATTTTTAAAACGGAAAAAAAGTATTTAATTTATAATTATTAAAATATAGAAAATGCTATTAGTAATAGCGTTTTACATATTTTAATTTTTATTAAAATATTTTAATTTTGAAAATATTCAAAAAATTTAATTTATTAAAATATAGAAAACACTATTATTAATAGAATTTTCTATATTATTTTATGTTAAAAATTTAATATTTCAAAAATACTAAATAATAGTGTTTTTGATATTTTAATAATTAAAATATTTTAATAAAAATTATATATATATAAAACGCTATTAATAATAGCGTTTTCAGTTTTAATAATTAAAATATTTTTAAATATTTTAATACAAAATGGTATTATTATAAATATTTTAATAATTACAATATTTTAATAAAAATTATATATATAGAAAACGCTATTAATAATAGCTTTTTCATTTTTAATAATTAAAATATTTTAATACAAAACGGTATTATTTTAAAATATTTTAATAATTATAATATTTTAATAAAAATTAAAAATATTGAAAACGCTATCATTAATAGTGTTTTCTATATATTTAATTTTTATGAAAATATTTTAATAAAAATTAATAATTTTTATATTTTAATAATTAATTTTTTTTAATAAAAATTAACTGAAAACGCTATTTCTAATAGTATTTTCTACATTTTGATAATTAAAAATTTCAATACTTCTTTTTTTTCGTTTTAAAAAAATTAAATTGAAAACGCTATTGATAATAACATTTTGTACACGTGTCCATCACCTTCTTTTGCTTTTTTGCCACACTGGGTGCCACACGGGATACGCTAGTAGTATTAGCGTTTTCAGAAAATGCTAGTACTACTAGTGTATCCTATGTCGCACCCAGCGTGGCATTTTTTGCGATTAAATTAAAAATGCTGACGTGGAATAGAAAGCGCTAGTTTGACTAGCATTTTCCGTCGTTGACTACCCCATTTTGGTAATATGTTTAAAACAACTCCATATTAATAAATAGTTTTTAAAAGTACACCACTTTGGTCAATGAGCCGATCCAATTCGTGTTCATGTCTCATACTCGTCCTGTTTTAGGCTTATTAATCAAAGTGGTGCACTTTTAAAAACTATTTACCAATTAGGATTGTTTTGAAACATATTACCAAAATGGGGTGGTCAACGCTGGAAAACACTAGTTTGACTAGCGTTTTCCAGTCCACGTTAGCATTTTTAAATATTTTTTTAATTTAATTTCCAAAAATGTCAGATGGAGTGCTACATAGGATACGCTAGTAGTACTAGCATTTTCAAAAAACGCTAGTAGTAAGAGGGTATCCCGCGCGGCACCCATCCTGGCAAAAAAGCAAAGAAAGGTGGCGACATGTGTACAAAACCCTATTACTACTAGCGTGTTGCATTTATTTTTTTAATAAAAATGGAAAAAAAAGAAATTTTTAAATTTTTAATTAAAAAATGTGGAAACGCTATTAGAAATAGCGTTTTCCGTTAAATTATTTTTTTCTGTTTAATTTTATTTTTTAAAAAGGAATTAAAAATTAATTTTTAATTAATAAAATAAAAAACGCTTTCTCTAATTGCATTTTAATTTTTTAATTATTTTATTTTTCAGTTTAAATTTTTTAAAAAACAAAAACAAAAAAAGTATTTAATTTTTAATTAATAAATAAGGAAAACGCTATTAGAAATACGTTTTCATTTTTCAATTTTTTTTCAGTTTAATTTTATTTTTTAAAAAGGAAAATAATTAATTTTTAATTAATAAAATCAAGGAAATGCTGTTCTAATAGCGTTTTCATTTTTTAATTATGTTATTTTTCAATTTAAATTTTTTAAAAAACAGAAAAAAAAAGTATTTAATTTTTAATTAATAAAATAAGGAAAATAGTATTAGAAATAGTGTTTTCATTTTATTTTTTTTAGTTTAATTTAATTTTTTTTAAAAGGAAATAAAATTAATTTTTAATTATTAAAATATAGAAAACGCTATTAGAAATACCGTTTTCATTTATTTTATTTTTTACAGTTTAATTTTATTTTTTAAAAACGGAAATAAAGTACTTAATTTTAATAAATAAAATATAAACAACACTATTTCTAATAGTGTTTTTAGTTTTTAATTATTTTATTTTCACATTAATTTTATTTTTAAAATTGGAAAAAAAGTATTTAATTTTTAATTATTAAAATATGAAAACGCTATTATTAATAATGTTTTGTATTTTTAATTTTTATTAAAAAAATTTAATTATAAAAAACGCTATTAGTATTAGCGTTTTTACTTTTTATTTTATTTAAATTAAAAAACATATTATTTTTTATGTATTTGATTTATTTAAAATTGAAAAATTAGTAGCATTTGTAAATTATTTCATTGAAAATGTAAAACGTCGTATTATTAATATTCTTTATTTTACTATTTAATGTAAAATGGTATTCATATCTGCGTTATTATTTTTTTAAAATTAAGAAAATGTATTATTTTTTATTAAAAATTCAGAAATCAACAGCATTTTTAAAATTATTATTTTTAATTAGTTTTTTTTATTTTTAATGGAAAACTCTTTTTTAAATAGCGTTTTCAATTTTTAAATAATTGTTTTTAATCAATTTTTTTATTGAAAACGCTATTGTGAATAGCGTTTCCAATTTTTGCTTTTTTTAAATTCAAAACTTTCATTTTAATTTTTATATTTAATTTTAAAACGTCATTTATTAAAAATTTATTTTTTATTTATCCAAAAATGCTATTATGAATAGCGTTTTTATTTTTTTTAAATGGAAAACGCTATTACTATTACAGTTTTCACTTGCCTATAAATAAGATCAATACTCTTCTGCACTCACCGAAGCAACTTCACTCTACATTTTAGTAGTGTGAAGACCAATTCATTACAGTATTGTCCTTTTTTTATGTTTTTTAATAAATCTTTATATGTTTTATACTATCATTTCTTTTGTTGATTTTTCTCTGTGTTTGTCATATATTTATATATAATATCTTTGTTATTATTTTGTGTACATAATAAAGTATTTAAGTTTTTTCTATGTCATTTGTTATTAATTATTGATTAAATTTTTGATAGTCACAGAGTAAATAATATTTATCAGAAATAACATTAAATAAAAATATTTTCTCGTTATAATTTTTTTTATTTCACTAAATATTATTTACAAAAGTATTTATAGATATTTAATTTTATATTTATTTGTTGTACAGGTGCGTTGAGAAGGATCAAGAATCATGAGTCAAATTATAGCATTTATTTATGCGAATGGTAGGAAGTACTGTAACACCTCGTTTCTCCTAATACTTGATTAAGTATTTTAATAACTAAAAGTAAGAACTTAGATATGTAATATAGGTAATTAAAAGGAAGAAATGAATTGTTATTGTGTATGGTTTGTTATATGTGGTGAAAGTGGTGAATTATCTATTTGAATTCGGGTTTGATTTTAGGGGATTTGAGATATGTGCTTGAGTCAATCTAGATATGTTGTGAGAGTGATTTTGGGCTTTTGAGATAAAACAATTGAGTTAAATCAGTTTTTGGATAAGAGTAGTGGTTTGGTGAGATTTGGGCCTCAATTGGCCAAAAGTCCATATGAGAGCTGCGGGGTGCTCGGATATAAAAGGAGGGGAGAAACCCTCATTCTCCTTCTCTCTCTTCACTTTCTCTCTCTTTTCTTCATCTCTCGAGATTTCTCGAGTTAGTTAGGGATGTTAGAGGTTTCTTAACTCCAATTTCATGTTCTTGAGTTGTGGCGGGTAGATTTCTTGGAAGATTAGCTCAAGAGTTCTCTTCTTTCATATTCTCATCTTCCAAACTTTCAAATTTGGAAGCTTTTAAGGTAAGGGAAGCTTACTATTGCTTGATTTCGTGTTTATGGTCATTAATATGTTGATTTCTTGCCTTGGAATGGATTGAAACAAAATGGGTTTTTGGAAGGGATTTTGAGATTTGAGGTTGTTTATGACTAAAAATTATTGTATAATCGGTTAGAAATGTATCAAGTGTGTCTATAATTGTTTTGTGATGCTTAGGATGGATTGATTTTTTCAAGAACAACAGTGGGTCATCTTTCCTACAACTGCAAAATCGCGATTCGGTGCCAAGGTGCCAGTAAATAGCATTTTGTTTGAAATGCTGTTAATTAGCGACGGAATTTTAGTTTAGCAACGGAAATTTTGCCTATAGCGACGGATTTTGTCGCTAGGTGACAAAAAGTGGCACCGAGCGACATCTTCACAGATTTTCGCTGATGCTCTCGGGGATGTTGGCACTGGGCGACAAAACCCCTGATTCTTTCCTGTTTTTGAGATGCTTTGTGTCAATTTTGTGATACTATGCATGGACCATTAAAGTTAAAATTTTAAGAAACATAAAAATAGGGTTGAATACTATTGGTTTATTGTTTGGTGTGATAATTGGAAACTTTGGAAAAATATTTAAACTCCACAAGAAAGACAAATTCATATTGTATGTTGAGGATATTTGTGTTGTTATATAATGAATGGTCACGAGTGATGTTGTTGATGGTTTGTGAGGTTGATTATTTCAACCACTTTTAAAATGTTGGATACGTTGTTGAAGTGGAAGGTTGCTCAGATAGGACCTCCACATGTTATTGTTATAATTCTAAACTTGATTCTTGGTTTTCTTTATTATTGTTGTGGATTTGTGTGATAAATTGTTGAAAAGTGGTAGTTGAGTGGAAGGTCGCTTAGATAGGACCTTTGCTTGTGATGTATGATATTATTCCTCATGAGGTGTTGGCTGCTTGGATAGGGCCTTACTTGTTAACCATGCAAGAGGCTGGATTGGGCCTGCATGGGGATTATTGGACCATAGGTGGTGCTAAGTAGGCCACGTGGTGATATGTTGATACACATATGTATGATGTGTTGATTATTGTTGTTGAATGGATGGTTGTGATGATATATTGGTATATACATGTACCTATGGATATTTATGAATGGTTGTGTTTGAGTTGTTGTGGTGACTCATGTATTGACATCCATATGTGGTTGACTGAGGTTGTATGGGCCTTATGCTGTATGTGGGTAGGCATGTAAGGTGGATGGTGACTAGAGTTAATACTTAGATAGGCCTCCAACCTAGTGCTTGGATGAGAAGTGAGGTCTGAAAGATGGGCCTAGGGGATAAGTGGATGGGTAATCCTACAGTGGGGCCAAGGCAGTGCATGCCTTGTGTTGCGGTATACCACCACCCACATTCATGTATCCTGACAACCATAAGCTTATCTAACATATCAGAGTTTTGGCAATCCATGAATGGTGCTTGGAAGGCCATGGTAAGGGATAAGACTTGGCTGATCACCTGATATGTAGAAATCTCTCGAGAGTAGTGTCTTCATGCATTATTATGGTGATTGATATCACTAAGGAAGAATGTGACTATATATCATGAAACTTTATATATAAATGAAACTTTCATCTGTAACTTGTTGGTGGTGGTAATGGTAGTGTTGTTGTTGTTGTTGTTGTTATGATTACTTGGTAATTGTGGTTGTTTATTGTTGTGGTTACTATTATGGTTGGAGGTGATGGTAGAGGTATGGATAATGCCTTGTTGTTGATGTTGTTGCTATTTCCTATTTGATTATTGATATGGAATGAGGGGATTTTTCTATTACTTTACTTTTAAAATATACGTTTTATTATTTTAAGTAAGCTTACCCTTGCTTTATTTGCACATGTGGTTCGTGCCTGTGATGATCACGTCTTTGGCGTGGGAGCAGATTGTTAAGTTTTTGGCAGGTTTAGCTTATCTTAATTGATGATGAAGCTTCATTTTAGCCAGTGGTGAGATGGAACAAGTATGGAGGATTAATTTTTTGTTCCTTTAGAGGAATTGATATTCCTTTCGTTGTTTATTTCCATTAAAAGAATGTATAGAGTGACCAGCTATAGAGAGAATGTTTTGTACCCTATATTTATTGATATAAAAATGTTTAATAATGTTGGGGTATGTATTTTCTTTTGATTTCTTGATGTATACATTGATGTAATTATTTTGGTTGGAATGAATGGTTTTCTCTATTATTATCTCTAAAGATGGAGAAGGTGAAAAATAAAGACATATTTTTATAATACTTAATCTAATATCATTATTAAGAAAAGCCTTCCAAGAGATAAAGTAGAAAAGTAGTTATGTAGCGGCAGTGGGTCGTTACAAGTACCAAGGTCCTGAAGGTGTTATTTTTGAAGGGCCTAAGAAAGCAATGTATGTTAAACGTGGTTTAAATTTGAATGATTTGAAGAGAAGGATTCACAGTAAATTGAAGCTCTAATCAAACAAAGTCATATATGCAATAACATATAGATTTTTAGTTTCAACAAGTGATGGTAATAAATACACCGAACTAGAAATTGGTGATGATAAAGACGTAGAGTGCATGATAGAAGCATTTTATAATCAAAATGATATGTCAATACTTGAATTGTACATTGAGGTAGATGTTGTCGGGAGCTCTGTAATCCCATTAGAAGATTTGAGAATTACTTCTCGTTTGTTGGATAGCGATGATTTGACTTGCAATGAATCAAAAGCACTGTCAGTTATGCAAGGGGCTGTAAATTCAGATGATGATGATGAAGGTTATTATGTGTCATTGTCATATCAAAGTGAGGAGGAATTATATGAAGATGATATAGTTGATGGTTCGACATCAGACATAGATGAGGAACTAAGTCACATGATCCAACCACTTTCGGTATGTCCGTCATAAGAAGGTATGTTTGTCTAACAATTGAAGTTATGTTATTGTCTAGCATTTATTTTCATTTGTATTTTGTCTTTATTAATATTAACTTTGTCAATTTATTGTCATGTTATCTTGAATCTTTATTTATTTTTTAATTTATTTTAGGTGGAAGTCAGCGTTCGTTTTGGAATGATTTATCGCATTATACTAACATTAATTGGACTTATCCTGATCAAGAAGAAGTTGCAGGGATAGATGTGCATGATTCTTGGAGTGTCGAGCAAGAATTATATGTGGGTTTAGAGTTTGAAAGCAAACATGCGATGCAAAATGCACTTAAATAGTATGCAATGAAAATGCATCAAAGTTATTATGTTGTTGAATTGAAAAAAAAAATGTATTTGTTGTGAAATGCCCAAATAAGCAGGAAGGCTGCCCATGGTACATGCGGTTAATTTTGTCAAAGAAATTTAATACCTGGAAAGTGACTCAATGGGTGGACGACATACGTGTTTGTCATTGTCACAATACCATAACAAGTTAATTTCGATTTAATTTTGACATTTATACATGGTATATCTGCTTACCTAATTGGTTGTTAAATTTTTATAATAAATCAAATGTCCATTAACAATTTTAATTAATGTTATTTGTGTTTAGGAATGGTGTCAAAAGAACTATATGTAAAGATAAGTTTGACGCAAGAAAGGATTATAACTATGACAGGCTTCAAAATAACATATCGAAAGGCATGGAAGGCAAAGCAGAAGGCAATAATTAATGTTTTTGGTGATTGGGAAGAGTCATATACCACACTTCCCAGATGCCTAAAATATATGCAAGATTGTGCGCCAGGTAGTTGTTACATATTGCTGCTTCATTTGATCAAACTTGGTACGATGATAAGACAAATCATCATGTCCTATGTTTCCATGCCTACATCGCAGCCAGCTGCAAATGATTTGATGATTAAGAATATAATTCAATGTGTGAAATTGATTGCAAACTTTTATAATGAATGTCTTACCGCATTCCAATTGGTGAATTGCCTTGTAATAGTGGTGTCGAAGGAGGAGCAATAGTTTTGAACCTTTCCCATGCCCATAATTGTAGTAGCAAGCACATACCCCCAATCGACTTACAGTCATAGCTAGTAGCGTAGCACAATTGGCGATATAGAAAGCCAAGGATAGCAGCACCCCATGCATACCTCCTCGTCACTCTGAAATCCCTTAGAAATTGCAAATACCTCAGGGACACTTTATTGCTGGTCGTATCAACAAGTAAGACACCACCAATAAATCTCAACATCCATATCCTAGCGTATCATATCAACTGTACTTCATCATGTTCGTGGTCCTAAGCGTTGTTAAAATTTCCAGCTAACCAACTCAATTTAACGACACTTCCATTTAATTGTGCAGGCCTAATACCAAGCAGTTCTTCGCATAAAGCACCCTAATCACATGTTGTCACCCCATAAGCGCTACACCATCGACAGGTAAACTCAATAATATAGCAACATCTTGAAAAGAGACTATGCACTCTCCAAATTGCATGTGGAACATATGAGTCTCGGGTCGTCACCTCTCAACCAGAGCACTAGCAATCCAGCATTAGTTTTTATGAAGCTCATTTTAGCAACCCATTCAAAGCCTGCTTCTTCTAAGTATAGGACAATTTGATGTGGAACTCCTTCAATACCATTGTGAGTTGGACATGCTCGTCTTACCACTAGCTTACGATCTGCTTCACCATTCCAAACATGTTGAGACACGTGCATGTTCTGCATCCACAACAATCAGGTTCTGCTGGTCTAGAATGTATGCCACTTGAACCGGAAGATGATGAAGACGCCATTTATAGTATTATCGCCAAATGACACTGCATCAATTACCATAAATATATGGGTATGCAAATATAAAAACAAAAAAATAAATACATAATTAAATTCATAATTACCAAATAAAATAAATGACAAAATATTAAAATCCCAATAAATATAATATTTGACTCAAATTAACAACAATAGTAATTCTACTTAATAAGCTTTTACAAATTAAATGTCACACAATGTGTTACATGTCATAAAATTAATATACAAGACAAAGGTGCATTAAGATTATTAATGTATTATTTAACAAAATAGAAAGAATATTTAAAATAATATATATTTTATTAAGCAGTAATACAAATATCCGTACAAAAATCAAACTATATGAATATAGATTATGTTTATTGTTACTAATATTTTTGACAGTTTTTATTTTAAAAATGGAATGTAATTATGAATTAATTTTAATATGTCAGTCAAATGTCAATAAATGAGAATGGTATTAGAAAAAAGACAATATTTTTAACTTCAAACAATAATAAATATTATTAGAAAAATAAAAATATCATAAAGGAATAAAATATAAGAAAAAGAATAATATAAAAAGACTATTTCAATATTATGTTATTGTCACTATTTTAGATCTATTAAGAATATTTACAGTTAATAATTAATAGTTAAAAATGATTAAAAATATTTAATATAATAACATAATTCTCACGTAATATTTAAAATGTGATTACAGTTATATTTTTTAAAATATAACATAATTAGAGTAAAGGATAACTATTTATTTTTTTATTTTACATTTCTTAAATATAAATAAAATTCTTTCTATTTCTAAAATGTATACAAAATATTTCATATTTTAAACATGTAATTAATAAAAATGTATGTTAAGTTAGTTTATTTTTTCACTATTTTTTTAAAATACATATTACCAACAGACTTTAATGTATTTATAATTTATTTTATTTGAAATAATAAATTTTGAATAACTTGTAGACTTTTGGAGAGTTTGGAGAACAATAAGTACATTGATAATGACCTTTTTTTCATTATTGTCTACATTATTAATTATAAAGGACAAACATCATATATTGTCCTACTCCTTATTTAATATCATTACACTATTCAATTATTAATAACTGTTATTTATCAGAAAAAATAATGTTAGTCATGTTATAGGGTATAATCATGGACTATTGACAATTAATAGTTAAATTTTTTTATTTAATTGCTTATTCCTTTTAATTGCTGCTTTATATATATATATATATATATATATATATATATTCTCTTTTGCATTAATTAAATAAATTATATAAGAAAAATTTTATTTAATTCTCTTTTACGTTATATTAAACATTGTACAAACTTTATATTTATTTAGAATGTAAAATGAATTTATCTTATACAATTTTTGTATAACAAAAATTCACTTTACATTCTAAATAAATATAAAGTTTGTACAATTTAAATATTTATTAGGTTTAATAAATTAATACTTACAGCACATAATTACTTTAGCTCAAGCTCCACAATGTTAGAAAACTGTAAAAGTGCAGTAGGAACACTGTGAGTGGGGACAAAAAGTGTGTAGATATAATAAGTACAGATAAAATAATACAATATCATCCTTATACTATATTATTATTTCACCTCAAGTCCCACAAATGTTGAAAAAGTGTAGCATAAAAACCATAAGTAAGGACCAAAAGAAAAAGTGTATATAGATATAAGCAGTAAAAAAAATGGAGCTAATACATTATAATTCTTACAAAATGTTATTACTTCAACTCAAGCCCACAATGTTAGAAAATTGCAATATACAGATCGTGAATGAGACCAGATGACAAAAGTATATATTACTATATAATCACTAATTAAAAAAAAAGGATACATTATAATTTTTTTTATTTACTTACACTATATTGTTGTTCTTCTTCAACCCCACAAAAAAATCGCATGCATCGCAACTACCAGCAGAAAGTGCAAAAGAACTTAGCTTTCAGTGGGTTCACAACCTTTGCGTAGGGACTAGAGCATATATAAGGAGAATAAAAAAAAAATTAATATGTGCAAAATTGCACTTCAAATAGCGTCTTCCAAGGGGATAGCTCGACACATGCATTGGTTACATCCGAACAAGCAGTTGTCTCATCCAAATAGTCACTGCAAAAATGCTATTGCCAGCTGTGTTTTCCATAAAGCTGCTTTGCACAGCGTCAGCACACAGGCCTTGACGCCGGAAAGGTCATGAGTGTGCAGTAATACACAGGAAAACGCTAGTAGTAGCGTTTTCCAATGCTATTTTAAAAAAATTAAATATTAATATTAATTTTAAAATTTTAAAAAAAATATTATTATTACTACTTTCCTATTTTTTTAAGAAATATAAATATGAATATAAATATAATAAATATAAAACTTTAAAAAAAATAAAAGTGAAAATAATATAAATACGAATAATGCTATTAACAATAGCGTTTTTCAAATATTTAAAAAAATATTAATATAAATTTAATAAGTTTTTAAAAAATATAAATATAACTATAATATAAATATTATTAGAGAAAACGCTATTAACAATAGCGTTTTCCAAATATTTAAAAAATATTAATAATTTTACAGGTTTTTAAAAAATATTAATGTTACCGTTTTCCTATTTTTGTTAAAAATACAAATATAAATATAAAAATATTAATATAATAATTATTTCTAAATATTTGAAAATAAATATTAATATAAATTTAAAAACTTTTAAAAAATTATTAATGTTATCGTTATCCTAATTTTTTTAAAACTATAAATATAATTTTTTAAAACAAAATTAAAGGCATTTTAAAAAAATATATTATGTGAAAAATGCTGTTATCATTAGCGTTTTCCAAATATAATTTACAAAAATATTAATATAATTTTTAAAACTTTTAAAAAATTATTAATATTAGCATTTTCTATTTTTTTTATAAACTATAAATATAAGATATAAATTTTTTTAAAATAAAAAAATTTACACTAAAAACGCTGTTATCACTACCATTTTTGAATATATTTTAGAAAATATTAAAATAAATTTTAAAACTTTTTAAAAAAATTTAAAGGCAATTTTTTTAAAATAAAATAATATAGAAAACGCTATTAATAATATCATTTTCTATATTTAATAAATAAAATTTTAATAATTTTTTTTAATATTTTTATAATTAAAATATTTTAATAAAAATTCAAATGTAGAAAACGCGATTATTAATAGTGTTTTCTATATTTTAATAAATAAAATTTTCATAAAAAATAATTTTTTTTAATATTTTAGTAATTAAAATATTTTAATAGAAATTAAAATATTTTAATATAAATTAAAATATTTTAATAGAAATTAAAATATAGAAAACGCTATTATTAAAAGCGTTTTCTATATTTTAATAAATAAAATTTAATAATTTTTAATAGTTTAATAATTAAAATGTTTTAATAAAAATTAAAAAATAAATAAAACGCTATTAATAATAGCGTTTTCTATATTTTAATAATTAAATTATCTTAATAAAATTTAAATTTTTTTAATATTTTAATAATTAAATTAGTAAACGCTATTACGAATAACATTTTTTACATTTTAATAATTAAATTATTTTATTAAAAATTAAACAGAAATCGCTATTTCTAATAGCGTTTTCCACATTTTTTTAATTAAAAATTTAAATATTTGTTTTTTTTCCATTTAAAAAAAATGAAAATAGAAAACGCTATTAGAAATAGCGTTTTCCACATTTTTTTAATTAAAATTTTAAATATTTCTTCTTCTTTTTTTCTGTATTTTAAAAAAATTGAAAACACTATTAGTAATAGCGTTTTAACACGTGTTGCCACCTTTGTTTGCTTTTTTACCAGGCTGGGTGCCACGCAAGATACGCTAGTACTACTAGCATTTTCTGAAAATGCTAATACTACTAGCGTATCCTATGTGGCACTCCATCAAGCATTTTCAGAAATTAAATTAAATTATTTTTAAAAAATGCTAACGTGGACTGGAAAACGTTAGTCAAACTAGCGTTTTCTAGCGTTGACCACCCCATTTCGGTAATATGTTTCAAAACAACCCCAGATTGGTAAATAGTTTTTAAAAGTGCACCACTTTGGTCAATGAGCTTCTTGTTTTATCACTTTGCCTTGTTCAAAATTATTTACTCTTACTTGACTCTTTTTTTTTATAATAAAATAAAAGCAAATCTTAACCTATAACATTTTTTGAATTCCTTAGATTGAGGTTTTATTAATGTTTATTAATTGTGTGTTTGATTTCTAGTTCACCTCTAACCACTAAAATTGTAATTGGAGTGGATATTGGGCTTAGTTAAATGTCATTAGAGAAAGAAAGTATTGTTACTTGTAAAAATTTGACACCCAAAAATTAGTTTTCATTTGAGTAATGAGTAATAATGAAGTCATCATACTTGGAGAAGGGTTTTGGGATGTACTTATAAACACAAAGTGGTCATGTGTTTGGTGGTTAAGTAACATCACATGTATTGTCAAAAAAGTGGTTATAGAATCTATACTATAAACAATTCAAGGGAGCACAAATGGAAACAATTGACAGGTGTCATCCTTTCAGCAATCCTACAAAAATTGAAGGTGCAGAAACTTAACTATTTAAGGAACAAATGATATTTAAAAAAGTCACAATAAAAGCAATAAAAAAACAATAAAATAGTGTTTATCTGGGGCAGCTTTTGTGAGGCATACGAAGACAAATGAATATTGGGCCTGCTTTAGTTGGCCCATGTCTATTATTATGCAACAAGTAAAAAAAATAAAATTTCTTGGGACTCATTTGAGGCATATAAAGACAAAAGCTCCCCTTTTTACGATTGTGAGGCAGGCGACGCTCAAGCAACAGAGGGTGAGGTTTCACAAGGAGGGAAACCTGTGAACATGGCAGACTTGCATGCTAGGTGCGGAAGAGAGAAAGGGCCATAGGCCTTTGATTAGGGTTAAATCATTCATGGAAATGGATGATGTGAGGAGAAAGTTGAGAAAAAATTTTTTTGGGGGGGGGGGGTCTGTGACATTTCCAAAATGTCATTTGAAGAAGAAAGAAATGGGTTTGTCACGTTCTACACACATTAACAACGCAGGTAATGTAACGCCTGGCCACTTTTAGGATCGAAGACTGTCCCCACAAACCAACACAAGACTTTTTAGTGTGCTTTGTCCCCACTCACACGCTTCCTGAGAAACTTTCCAAGAGGTCACCCATCCCTAAAGTGCTCCAAGTTAAGCAGGCTTAACTGTGGAGTTCTTAAGTGATGGGCTACAAAAAAGTAAATGCATCTTGTTGGTATAGGTAGCATTTATTAATTCCTTTAAGCTATCCTTAACTGTACAGTTCCATACCTCCATAGCCTCTGGATCCCTTTCATTCTGGTGTGTATTTGATTCATTTATGTACCCCTCCTGCTAGAAGCCTGTCAAGAGCCGCTCCTTATCCGTGCCTCATCTCTTTTGCACTGACGATCACTCCGCGCCTTCGTCAGCGCCCGGGATGTTACAGGTAATAGTTGAAATATGGTGAGAGTTATTTGGTTGTGGTTGGTATCTGACACGTCAAGGCACAAAATACCCTTCTCCATAGAGTTGGTGCTGGTGGATTCTAAGGTATGTTTGTATATTTTTAAAATATTGTATACATATATTATTTGTGTGAAAGAGTATTTTTTCTGTTATTTATGAAGTTTTTCTTTGTTGTAGGGAGATAGGATTCACAGTTCTGTGAGGAGGACTCTGATTTACAAGCTTCAAAAAAATCTACAAGAAGGTGTTGTATACTCTATACAGTATTTTGGTGTTGCTTCAAATGGGGGTACTTACAGAACTTGCCAACATAATTACAAAATTAATTTCCAATATTCGATTAAGGTTGCATTGCTAGATAACGGTTTTGTGCCTGAAACAATGTATGATTTTGTCCCTATTTATAAGATTACTGGTGGTGGTTTAGATACTAATTACTTAGTGGGTAATTGTTGATTTCATTCTTCATTGGTTATTGTCATGGTGGTAATGTGTTTAAAATCTGAGTACTTAGATATTATCATTTTGAACAGATGTGATGGGAGTGCTTACTGGTGTGGGAACTGAGAGAGAGTATGATAAAAATGGTAGCAAGATAAAGATGAATGTGATTTGTCTAAAGGCAAATCGATAAATGTGTTTCATTTTTTTTCCATGGCTGTTTTTTATTTGGCTTTTGTTATTTCTCTATTTGATTTTTGATTTTCGATTTGGATACTGTTTGCAATAGTTACAAGATAGAGTGTATTCTATTCGGGTCATATGTAGATGAACTTAATGCATTCCTCACGTCTAGAGAAGTGGAAAATGTTGTTGTAATTGTGCATTTAGCCAAAGTCAAGTGCTTCCAAGGTACTGTTGTCATGGTTTATTTTAACATTACAAAGTTTATGTTGTATGTTGTTTTGTGATTTGAAGTAAATGGAATAATGGAGTTCTAGATTTTTTTGTGTGAATGTAGACAAAATACATATTCAAAATTGTATCAACTGTACAAAGTTGATATTCAATGCAGAGTGTGAGGAAGCTGTGAAGCTTGCAAAGAGGTAGTGCACTATTTCTTATATTCATCTATTTTTGGTTAATATGTAATAATGTAGACTTTATCCTGGTTTCATTAATTTATTTTAATTTCATGTAGGATGCTTGACAGTATGGAGCTATGTTATGAAAACCAGACCGGACCAGCCGGTTCAACTGGAAAACCGGTGAACCGGTCTTGTGTCCGGTCCAATTAAACCAAAAAACCGGTCTATGAACCGGTGAACCGGTCAAAAACCGGTTTGCAGCGGTTCAGTAAAAAAGTCTAATAAAATATTATTTTAATATTTTTTTTTTAAAGAAATAAAAATCAACCTAAAAATTTGTCATTTTCTTTTTTATTCTAAATATAAACTTGTTTTTATTAATAAATATTGATGTGTATTATTAAAACTTAGATTTAAGTATTATGACATTTTTAATTTGAACTTTTTTAGGTATTGTATATGTTAAGAACCTATAAAATTATATTTTATTTGTAGTTTTTAATATTATAAAGTTGTGATATTATATTTTTTTAATTTTTTATGTATTATTTTATTATTTTATTATTATTATTATTATTATTATTATTTTATTAATACCGGTTCAACCCCGGTTGAACCATTAAACCTTGAATCAGTGTCTTGATCGGTTCAATGACCGTTCCGGTTTTAAAAACATTGGTATGGAGTCACCAACTCAAGGGTTGAGTCAATTGACCGAGTCTGGTAAAGTTAGCATGTTAGAGGAGTTTCTTAAGCTGACACAAAGAAAGACCACTTATTTATGTGTTTCAAAATCTATTTTATGTGTTTATTATATTAGATATTGAGCATGTGAGTTTGTTTCTTAAACACAAGAGTCTTCCTATACAGTCCTTGGCATTGTCAAACACATCATTGATGATGATGATTGGTGGTACACTACTTGCATATGCAATAAGGCAGTGTACCTAGACTCTAAAATGTTCTTTTGTGAGAAATGTAACAAGCATGTTACAAAGGTTGTTTTAAGGTAAAAATGGTGTAGTGTTTAGCGGTTTAACCCTAACTGATTTGTGTAGTTATGTATCACACTATTTCTAAATTTTATCTATTATCCAAACTGCAGGTATCATATCAAGGTACGTGTGATAGATGAGACTGATTCTACAACATTTGTCATCTTTGATCGCGATGTTACTATTCTCTTTAACAAATCATGCAGTGAGATGTTTGAAACACATGAAAAGGTAAGTCTATTTTGTGTACTTTATATTTATATTTTTATGTGTTTGTTGAGCATTTCCTTTATTTTTTGATTTGTTCATTATGGTGTAGAGAGGTGGTGGTGGAGCTTTTCCAAAGGAAATTTCTAATTTGGTGGATACGAGTTTTTTGTTTAAAGTAGAGTTTAAGAGTGTATGCAGTTCAAGATTTGAACAATCTTTTAGGGTTAAGAAAATTTGCACTGATGTCTTCATTCTGAATAAGTTCAAAGAAGGTATGAATGAGAAAAAAGAATGTTTGGTTGAGGATTCATCCATTAATTTTGCACAAGTTTGTAAGACAATTTTGTTGATGTTGTTCATTGAATTAATTGTTATCTATTACAGCTAATTACAGCTAAATATATTTATCTATGTTTGTAATAGGATTTGATGCCTAAGTTCTCAGATGTGGTTGTGGAGCATGAGTCTCAAATGGATGAAAAGGAAGCCACAGATCTGTCCAAAGATTTAGAGAATTCAACTCCTCTTAAAAAGTACTTTGCAACTCCAGCAAAGGAAGGAGATGATGTGGACATGATACTGACATTTTAACTCCTATCCACCCATGTAATTTTGTACTAGATGCAGTCAGACATATACCAGAGTCATGTTACTAAATAAAGCATTCCAATGATTTTGTCAGAAACTAAACATGAAGTAAAGGCTTTTCATGAACATGGCTGGCTGATCCTGTGTTTATTTTTATAGTAAAGTTCTACATTACCACTTGAAAATAGAGGCTAAGCTTAATTTGGGGCTTTTGTAATTAAGATTTCTATAATATTGTTGGTGCATCTAACATAAACGCAATGCACAGGTTTGGCTGGTTTAATGCTAGATTAGAAATTGGATTTTGTTTGCTATACGACAGCTTATAGGCAGCTAAGTTTTCATTACAGCCTGTATGAATCTTTTTTATTTTAGGACATAGTATGAAGTTGTGATTATGGTGTGTTCAGTTGCAACTTCCTTCAGCTTGAAAGTAATTTCCCAGCTCCTGTAACCCACTCTATGCCCAATATAAACATGCATGCTTAAAGGAAGTAGTTTGTAATCTTATTTTCAAGTTTTGATTATAAAGGAAATTAGAGCATTATGTTTTAGACAGTAAGCACCAGGGGTTATTAGATTATTAAGAGTATTTATTTTTTATTGTTAGGTGGTAGCAAATGCATGTATAAGTTGTCTTTTAGCATTACCTTTTATTGACGATAGCAAGCTATTCATATAGCATAGTGATTTATTTTAAAAATCTGCCACTGTCATTTATTTGAGGACCAACATTACCTTTTATCAAATCTAATATTATGAGAACATGGATACTTAAATGTATTTAATTCCTTCTCACATAAGCATGTCATGTCCTTGGATACTGCTGGCAGGGGATTTGTATAATTAGTCAAGATTCTTTGCAAAATTAGTCAAGTTTGAAGTTTTTTCAGGATTAATATCAATCTTGACCATTAGCTGCTTCAATGATTTATCTTATCAGAGCTTTGTAACTACTATTCAATTAGAGTGTTATAAGCTTTTCATAGATTGATCTATGATGCAACAATTTTTTAATATAACGAATGTATAACAAAATATTTATATGATTATAATTGTGATACTTTATTTACATGGTAATTCAAAGATAACCTATAATACTCCTTACTCTATAACCTATAATATTCAACAATAAAACCTTTACTTGCCCGTGTGTTGCACGAGTATAAAATCTAGTAGGCTCACATTAGGTGCTTCCTATATATCAAAGATATTAGAATAATTTAAAGGGTTAAGCCGATTATAAGGTCCCTTTTCAAGTAGTTTAGTCAAATGGTCGGGTCATGAACCTTTAAGTAGGTTAAGGTGGTGGCGGGTTTACTTGGACCCCGTGTTCTAGTTGATGTAGTCGATGGGGTAGGCTATACCTTGGGTAGGGTTGCCTAAGTGTCAATTCTCTCTAGAATAGTTGCCCCCAAAGCTAGTTGCTTGAACAAGTTAAGCAGGTGGTTTAAGGGTAATTTGAACCATCATGTTGATCCAAGTAGTGTTACTTTGATTTCCACACCTTTTGGTTTCTGTAGCTTTTTTTTTTTTTTTTGGGCACATTTAGGTCTAGTGATGCATTACATTTCATACCATTTATACATAGCATTTTACTTAGGATACATCACATATTTTGATATCTAAGACTTAATCATAGCGCATTTTCATTGTTTTCCCCTTCTTTGTGGAACTTGTTACGCGCTTGATATCTTTATGTTTTAGGAGTCGGTATTTTGGACTGGGAGACACTAAAAGTAAAGATGGAGAAGCATTAGAAGGCATTAGGATTGAAACTAGTAGCTTTGGAGACCCGGTAGATGAAATGGAAGCACATTTTGGTGGTTTGATAGAGTTCATGCCCGTGAGCTTCTCTAATTTGTGTCTCTCAGGTTGGGGTAGAGGAGTTCACCCTCGTGAACTCCTGCTCACACTCGTGAGCTAATCTTGACGCATGATTTTATCGTTTTGCTTTTTTTTAATGTAATTTCACCTAAAACCATATTTGCCCAGTAGTTTAAATAGAACCCTTAGGTTACGTTTTAGGGACCGAACCTTATGGGGGCTGATGGCTCTTGGTGAAGGATTGAAGACGATTCTTCCTTTTCTCTTCTTCTACCCCGAGTTTGGATGTTCCTTCTTGTTTGTTTTGTTCTCTCCATGGTTATGTTTGTGTATTTTTTCTTTTTCTAAGATTGGGGCTTAGTCCTTGATTGACTAATAGTTGTTTAAATTGAATTATTGTTGTGCCTAATTGTGTTCTCCTTTTGATTCTTTTCCTATTGATATTCTTTATGCGAAGCGTTTGACCATCGTTTTTCATAATCTTATGTGCTTAGGGAAGTATTGAAAGGTGAACCTAATCGTTGGAACCATAGGAAAAGGACATAGGTTTTAAATCATGGAAGTATGTTTAATCCTTCAAGGATCAAACAAATTTACAAAGAACCTAAAGGTCCTAATTGACCCTAGCTATCATGAAAGTATAGGTCAGTTTAATTAGATACATCTCTGTGTCTTGAAAGGGAACAAAGGTTACATTAGGTAAATTCACCTTCAAAGAGAACCAATTAGAGTACTTAAGTGAGGAAATTTATCCATTGGAAAACCATTAAGCGAATCCCTAATCTTGGAAGTATTCCCATCATTTGTTTTCCCCAATCTTGAAATTCTCACATTCTTGTTCTTTGTTTTTAATCTTTGGTTTTATTCTCATCACTCTTTTTTTCAATCAAATAAATCTTTCTTGTTTTATCTTTTCTAATCACGATAATTTGGTAAGTATAAATCACAGTCCCGATGTTCAATATTTTTATTACTTGTCGACAATCGTACACTTATGTTTTTCTCCTATCATCTAGCTTAAATGTGCCACATGCTAACCATTTGGCATGCATGCAACTATTCATTTTCAAATTTCTTTCCATAAATAGAGGGGATGGGCATCATTTCATGTTTCTTCTTCTATTCCTCGTACGCTTCATTTCTTCCCCCCTTGCCTTTTGTGGTGCTTTGTTTGCCAAGTTGGGCTTTTCAACTTCTTGCTTTTAGTTTCTTCGCCGGGTATCCCTTTCTCACTTTATTATGCTAATTTTCTTCATTATCACTATGGTTGGGTTTTGAGAGGTTGTCTTAGGATAATGGAGTTTCCTTCTTCTAGTTCTATCTAAAGAAGGTTGTTGTTGTCGATGATCTTCCTTCCTCTCTTGGTAGGGACCTTCATTCGTGAAGATGGTCTTCACTTTAGGGGTGTCAAGATCTACCCCTTTCGTTCCTATGATTGTTTAGGTTGGGATGGTGCCTAAGTGAGTCCCATTTGGGGTTTGTTATTGATTTTAAAGGAGTTCCTTTGGGAGGCATCCATGAGGTGGGCGCAACTTGGGTGTCGTGGCCCTTCTTTTAGGGGGAGTAAAGGTGCCTTTTCAATGTGATTAGGTGAGGCCAATGAAGGCCCCCCCCCCCCCCCCCCGACTGTTGTTCAAGCTTCTACTAAGGAGTGACACTTAGAGTGTCTTAGTAGGGGTGATATGTAAGTCAAAAAGAGGTAAACGCCTTTTGGAGCTGGCCTCAACATCCTAGAACGGGCTTATGGGACACTAATTTTAGTTCTAATGACTCTAGTAGTGATGTTTTTGCCTTATTTAGATTAGATTCTTCTTTCAGCTGTTTTGAAGAAATGTTGAAGAGGAAGATACATCAAAACAAACCTGACTATCCTTTGCCCTTGAATGGGGAAGATTTCAAGTGGGTTGACATAAAGGCTATGGGGACGAAGTTGTTTTGTGGGCTCTTCAGACTTGTCTCTATAGTTTTATGCCCTTTTCTTTCTAAGGTGTTGAGGATGCAAACTTGGAAGTTATGTTCTCTAGTGAAGATAGGTGTATATGTTAATACACAAAGGGTTTAAGGGATAAGTGAAACATTTTTTATTGACCTATGAGATCTTATTGACAAAGTTGGACATTTGGCTACCACTGAACCAGTTTCAACTGGCGATTCTTAAGCACTTACATGTCAGATTTTCATAGCTACACCCAAATGCATGGGCATCTATTTGGGCGTTTGAATTTGTTTGTTACGTGTTGGATGTGGTCCTAATTATTAAGGTGTGTTTTGCAAATTTCAAATTGTTGCCCACGATAAATAAAGTGACCGATCATAAAAGTTGGTTGGCATTTTGAGCTGGGAATTACAACAAGTTGTTTGGTATGTACTCAAATTCTTTCAAAAGGTATAAGCTCCAATTTTTTTATGTGAAGCCCATTACTATCATCGCCCACCATTTTCACATGTTGGCCAAAAAGGCAGTTTTACTCCCTTAAAAGAAATAGCATTTTATCAAATAACATGATATGGTCATGTTAAAGAAATAAAGATACATTTTTTATCAAGTAGACTCTCATCATGATTGATTGTACTGTATGTTTGGAAACACAGTAAAAACATGAGAAATCAGGTTCGTTTACTAAAAGACACAAAAGCAATATCTACTAGCTTTGATCTAAATGTGAGAAACTACATCAATAGTGTGATACCAACCACGCTAGTAAGACTTCGAAGTTTTTTACTTAAAAGTTACTTATTAAATAAAGTAGAAGTTACTTAACAGTTTTGACTTAAACTTTTCTTTTAAAAATTTTATTTCATTGTCCCATATCAATTTGTTCAAGATGAAAGGGAGAGAAATCTTAGGGTGTGCAACTTTTTTTAAAAGCTATTTTCCCCTATTTTCTTTTATCAAAGTTAAGTTCTTTGATTTTTTAAAAGTTTTTTCTCCAAATATGTTTGACCCAGACCCAGAAGATGAGTGTAAGAAAAAAAAGTTAGATAAAACACTACATAATTATATTTGATAAAAAAAAAAATGTGTTTTTCTCTTTATAATGTAACCATATTACAGTAGTTAACATCATAGGAGAATCCAAATCCTTAAAAAAATAAAAATAAAAATGGAAGTGCCCAAAATTATCCTAGAGCCAGACCAAAAAAAAATCTAACAGAAATCCAAATTTTTTCAAGAATATATAGTAAAAATCTGTTGGGGCACAGTCTTTTAGTATTCCGTGGCTTCTTTAATCAGTAAACTATAGTAAAATTACAAAAATATATATACCCAAAGCTTTCTTTAGGATGTTTGCTAGCCTTTCATGCCGTAGCAAAGAAGAACCATAAGAAATCATCACAGGGAACTGGCAGCCCTTTTCTGATGGATCCTCATCTGTTCCCACAGCCAAACCAGAGAAATTACAGTCCCAATCCTTCTGGTTATTTACTTGATAATACATATTAAAGGCATAAGATGCATTCCCTTGGAGAGTTAAACTATTACAAGAAGAACCATAGCCCAGAGCTGTACAATCTGATTGGCTACAAGCATAGTCAATACTCTCAGGTAAGTAGTGCAGGTCCTTAACATCTGGATCCAAGATACACCACTGTTTCTCCATGTACTTTATACCCTTCACTGGGACCAAACCCTTATTCTGTTCAAGTCCAGTCAAATCCAATTCATACTTTGGCTTGCCATCAAACTCAAAAATCCCCCAGTGCCTCTCAAAGTTGCCAGGAGCAATACTTTTAGCATTCTCATCAATCAGGCTGAATAGATAAATGTCAATTATGCCTTTCCTTTTAGGGGTACCATTTCCACTCAGAGCATGCTTAAGCAAACCCATGTTGAACCTTTTTGCATTCTGAATATTAGCATTCTTATCACCATCAGTTGGCCACCCAACTTCTCCAACTGCAACATCGATGTCTGGATATCCTGCCTTCTCTAAGGCCCAGAGAAGAGTATCCAAATTTGCATCAAATACATTGGTGTAAACTGAAGTACCGTCTATGAGGGGCTTGTTACTTCCATCAAAAAATGCAAAATCAAAAGGGAAATGATCGTTTCCATAAAGACTAAGGAAGGGGTAGATATTGACCGTGAAAGGTGCATTGTTTTCATATAAGAACTGGACTATTTCAATAGTCTGGTCTCGTACTTCAGGCCTGAAGTCACCAGCTGATGGCACTTGATTTGAGTCTGGGGAATAGTAAACATCAGCATTGAAGGGAACAGTGACTTTGATCTGTGAACCTAGGCCCCAACTATTGAGCGATGTTTGTATATTCTTAAGAGCTGGCAGAGTTGACTGTAGATAGGAGCCATTATATTCCTTAAGGAAAGGTTCATTACCCACGGCAATATACCTGCATCACAAGCATAGTGCAGAGTAGTGTTAAAATTTGACTTAAACATACACACAACAGAAGCTTATATATGACCAATAAGAACATAAAGTGCGTTACATAAAAGAATGATGCCATTTAAACTCCTTAATTGAGGCACTGTTGCAGCTTCTGATTTATCAACATTTCTTGAAACACTAGTCTTATTTTATTACTTCAAGAAGCTAAATAGATGAAGAAAATGAATATGCACCAGAAGAAGTGTGGTGGTACCAACTCCTCCCCGTCTCGAGAATTTTGAGCATGAAAATCAATTGCTACAAAATGGAATGATACTGTGATAGTGATTGCCATGAAAATTTTGGGATACTAACAAGAATTTGGACCAAGAAAAATGAAACACAAGCTAGTAGCATCTTGAATAAAAGAATAAGAAAATATAATAATAATAAAAAAAAAAAAAACACTGCAAGATAGAATGGAAGAATGGAGAAAGGAGCACGAGTGAGCCAAATAGTAGAAACTTTGAAGAGCTAGAAACTATGTGCAAGGAAAAGACACACAAATAATGTGATAGTGAATGTTGAATATACTCGTAAGACTACTTAACTTGATATTTAGTCCACCAGGGTACAAGTAACTAGTGACATTTTCATAAACCCAAGAATCTGCAACCTGAGGATTCTTACTCATCTCCTTCAACATGTTATTGGGTATTGCCAGCATCACTTCAATATCAGTCCCCATCAGAGCTGCCATAATCCACTCTTCAGCATCAAACAGCTTCAGTTTATCAAAACCGTTTTCTTGAAGCATCTTGATCACCTTATTTGGTGGAAGCTTGTGAGTTGCCATGGTTCCCCAGTTGACTCCAACCCCTGAGCCACATGAGGCCATGGTTAAGAATACAAGAAGGAATGCCACTAGGTACCCAACACAAGGTGCCTTTTCTTGTGCCATTCTATGACTTTTTTTATATCCTGGTCTTGGCCTCGAAACTACAGAACAGAACCCGGATAAATGGGAGGAAAAGAAAGGGGGAATGTATGATTCTTGGCACAGGAATTTATAGACAAGGAGAGGTTTCTTTCTTAGTGTGTGTGTTTCAGTGTCTTCACAGAGAAGGTAAAACAAGGACTGAAATTTGGAGTTTTTTACAATATCATAAAAAGCAGGAAATGGAACAAAGATTCCTTCCTTAATTCAGTGATAATGCCAGCATGTGTTGCATTAGTGTTAAGCTCTTGGATCATCATCATCATCATAATCATAATAATAGTAGAAGACTAAAAGGAGTTTCTGTAAGGCCAATCAAGTGGCTCTCCTACCAGCATGCATACGAAATCCCACACATCACAGGGCATTTGGGCCATTAGATAATTGAATCATCAATTAAATGATCTTTAGAGGGGAAATATTTTATATGACGTTTACTCTTCTAAAGAGAAAATCCAAACATTGATTAAAAAAATCAATAATTAATATATGCATGTACATAATAAATTACGTGAATATTAAAATCAATAATTTTCAAAATATGCTTACAAATTGGGTTGATTTACCAACATTACATTGATCCAAGTGGTATTGGGCTTAGATCTCTTAAGTAAAGGCCTGTTTGGGATGGTTTTTGGTTGTGAGTTTTGAAATTTTCAAAAATTACAACTAGTTTTTAGTTTTTAAAAATTAGTTTTAGTTTTTTTTTTCTAATTTTTGGTTTCAAAATAAACTCACTTTGAAATTTTTATTCTGTTAAAATTAGTTTAAGAATATATTTGTGTGGTGACGACAATGATAATGGTGACGACAACAATGATGGTGGTGGCGATGGTAATGCCGACGGTGACGGTCGTAGCAGTGCCGACGGCGGTGGTTGTGGCGATATCGGTGGTGATCGTGGCAATGCCAGTGGTGATCGTGGTGGTAGCAGCGCTGGTGGTCATGATCGTGGTCGTGGTGGCGACGATGACGATGGTAGTGATGATAAAGCTTGTGGTGGTGGAGGTGATGTTAGTGGTCGTGGTAGTTGTGGCAGCAGTGATGGGTGGTAGTTGTGGCAACGGTGATGGTGGTGGCGATGCTGGTGGTTGTGGTAGTTATGGTAGCGATGATGGTGGTGGCGGTGTCGGTGGTGGTGGTGGTGGTGGTGACGGTGACTACGGAGATGACGACAGCAGTAGTGGTGGTGATGACAGTGTTGGTGACAATGGCGGTGGTTGTGGTGATGGTGGTGACAAGAAAGGCTATTGTCAAATATAATGATGTGTATTTTTTTTTAAAAACCAAAAACCAAATTCACAAATCTTTTTTTTGTGGTTTTGAAAATGAATATAAAAGTGTTTTGAAATTGAGTTAAAAACCATTTCAGCTCCATTTTAGCCAAATGCGTTTTGTTTCGAAAATTGCATTTGAAAACCAAAAATCAAAAACTCGCAACCACCCCAAACGAGGCCTAAGGTTTCAAGTTTGAGTCTTGTGAATAGAAAAAAAAATGTGGTTGAAAGAGAAGACCTTACTAAAGATAGTCAGTCAGGTTTTTCGGTGAATATTAGTCATCGACAAAGCAGGTAAATACTTTGCACCAATGTCATGATAACTAAAAAAAAAAACGGGTTGATTTGATGAAGCATGGGTCATAGGTGTAAGTGAGGAGTAACTAATTGTATATTGTCATATATTCTCAAATAACCATATAGTCGTTTTGTTGTTTTCTTTGATAACAATATGTTGTTTTTTTCCCCCCTACGATTAGTCATAGTATATGCATGTAAGTCTCGACCCCACCTAATTATCACTATATATATATAAAAAAAAAAAAAAGCTAATTAACACATGTTGGAAGTTGTAGCTTTAAGAGAAGTTTATACATTCAAATCTCCATATTTTCATACTATAAGAAATATAAAGTATCAATTTAAAAGCTTCAAGCTCTCATTCTCTACCAAGATCTTGTGTTTGAGTCTTGTGGGTAAAAAAAGGTGATTGATAGAGGAGACTCTACTAAAGGTTAGTTTTCAACAGAGATTAGTCATTAGTAAAGTCAGTAGATATCTCGCACTAATGATATGGTAACCCGAAAAAGGTCTCGTCCTCTAAAGAAAATGATAGAAGGCAATCTTGTAGTATCTCCGTTGTCAATAAAGAAATTATGTGCAAAATATTTACAAAGCTACTTTTCAATAATTTAGAAACTAATTATGTACAAAATATTCATAGAGCTACTTTCCTATAATTTAGGAACTAATTATGTATAAGAGATATTCTAAGAGGATTGCAATCAATTACATGCTAATATACAGCTTCATTATCTCAATATTCTCTCTTGTGATGCTCAAGTGACAGTCTATAAGGCATGCGTGTTTGAAGTGTCCAATTTAGTGCTCTCACTATTTTTTTTCATGCTATCGTATTCAACTGTAGTGTTGTTGCTTTCAAAATGGAAGCTTATAAATAACCGCATGCAAAATGGGGACACGAGACACTTTGATTGTGGACAACGCATTGACTACTAATTGACTAAAATAGAAGAGAGACAGGGTCGTCAATTCTCTAACTTTCCACCTTAAGTTTACGTGTACTCTTAATCCTATGATCCTTTGTATATATCTTTTTAGTAAAGCTAGCCTTTTGCTTTAATAAAGTTGAGTACGTCTAAGGACTACATTTTGTATTACAAAGAGCAAGAGCACTTCCCAAATATAGAAAATTAAATAGTCCTCAAAGGAAAAGTTATCCTCACATGAGGCATTCTAGTTTTCCGGTTATAGTTTTAAGACTTTAAAAATGATGGAAAAAAAAATTGTTTTATGATTTAGACTATAAAAATGAGTTAAGTGTTCAAAGTATATAAATAAGAGTGTATTTATTACCTAGTTAATTCAAAATGTATTATATTTTAATTTACTAAGTGTAGATGCATATTCGGTCATTAACTTAAAAAATAATATTATTTTAAAGAAACTTTTATTTTCAAAAATTTTAAGACTTTGCATCAGATAACAAAGACATATAAATATGAATTTTGATAATTGTATATGAGAAGTGATAGTAACACACTTTTTAACACACTTTCTTCTATTGGTTAAAATTTATTGAAAATTATAAAATCATGAGAGGTTCATTAAATAGGACGTGAGACCCATAATTTTTTGTAATTTTTAATAAATTTCAACCAATAAGAAAGAGTGTATTCCTAGCATTTCTCATTGTATATTAATTGTTTTTACATCACTCAAATTTTCTGATAACCATGTTATAGGTGTGAAATATCCACTGGTGTTGTCGGTAACTAAATCTTTGTCGGGGAACCTGGCTATCTTTAGAGGGGTTTCCCCTTCTAATTACATTTTTTCCATCATAAGATTTGAATCCAAGACCTTGCTTGAAAAATTCAAGCCCTATATCACTCAGACCAACGACATGTTGATTTTTACATCACTCACATAGGCTCCATTTGGTTGCGACAAAATAGGGGAGAGGAGTAGGAAAGAGCACAGAATTAGAGAGAAATATCGAAATCATGTGCGTTTGGAAGAGCAGAAGTGCGATGAAATTTTTTAAGAAGTAGTGGGCCCTACGCGAAAAATCTTCCACGCAAAAATACGACGATTTGCGAAGAAACCGTACAAAGTTGCTTTGTTACTTGTGGTAAAGCAGACGCGGGAGTGTGCTAGTTTGAAAAAATTGATTTTGGTACAACCGCAAATCGATTTGCAGTGTTCAAAATAATAAACCAAGTGATTGCAAAATCGATTTATGCTTCTCAAAATCGATTTTGTAGTTTACTCTTCTTTCATTTACTTGGATGTGTAAATTGATTTACACATCCAGTAAATCGATTTGCTCCTTTATTTTTTATGTTTTCACCGTAAATCGATTAGGGCCCCCTTTTTAACATATGAAATCGATTTTTATGACTTGAAGCTCCCTTGTTTCAATTATGCATGCTTTTGTTATATATAATAATAATAATAATAATAATAATAATAATAATTAAAATTAAAAATAAATGATGCAACAAAACCAACAAAATCGATTTTCATAACTCCAAATCGATTTAACAGAAAAAAAATATTGACAAAATATGTGTTCAGACACATAAGGGTATAATGGTAAGAATCTAATTTCCTTTCTTTTCTTTTCTTTCAAACCAAACAACCTCACACATTTATTTCCGTTTTATTTCTTCTCTATTTCTCTTTAACTAAACAACCTTAATTTCTACTTTATTTCTCACCTATTTTTCTTCTCTTCTTTTCTCACCTCTTCCCTCCCTTTCTCTTCTTTTGTTCGCCCCCTACCTAACAGACCCATAGTGTTGTAGCATCACTAATGTCAAATTATCCGGATATGAAAAAACCTAATTTGATTATAGCTAGAAATTTTGTCTACACGTATAATAAATTGAGATTACATTTAAACTATGTTATAGTTATTCTACCATGTAATTATTAAAATAATTTGACTTTTAATATAATAATTATGACAATTATTAATGTGATAGTTACGATTGAATCAGAATATATAACAAATTTTATTAAAAAAAGCATTAACATATTCAAACTCTTTTTTTTTTATAACAATGTTCAAACTCTTTTATGATGTAACATTGAACAACAACGACATATAAACGGTTTTGCTAAATCTGATGAAAATTAAAGTGTACTTCAATACACTTTTGCGTGGATACTAGTATTACATTGTACTATATTGAGTAGCATTGTACTCCTTCTATTCTTTTTTATTTGTTAGTTTTTTAGAATATTTTTATTTATCTGTCATTTTTAAAATTTAAGATGACATTAATTTTTTTTTGTTAATTATACTCTTACTTTTTACTTAATTTTTAATTAATTTACATATTTAGAACTAGTATGCATTTATTGTAAGATAAAAATGAGAAATGGTACAATAAGAAACTTCACAACTATTTTATGGAAAACAAAAAAAATTATTATATTTCTTAATTTGTGTATAAAAACCTTAAACGACAATTAAAAAAGAACAAAAGCATTAGTATCTATCGAAAAATTTTGGACGAATTAATTACAAATCAACATAGTTTATTCTTATTGGTTAAATGGAAAGGTAATAATCAAAGGCAGGTATTTGACGGAAATCTAGGTAGGGCATTCGGACACACTATTCGTCAAATCAAAAAGTTTTCATACCATTCAGGATTACTCTTATATATTTGCTAGCAAGCAGCAACTAAGTTTTCCTTAAAAAAAAAAAAAAAACAGCAATTAGATTCCTAGGCTAAGATGTTTCATTGGGATGTTACTTCTTTCCAACGTGACGCAGGATTTTTCAGTCCCAAAGAATGAACGATTGTTTGCAAAGCAAGCATGAAATTTGTATTGGAGATTCTGATTAAACAAACTAAGCAGATAAACCGCACATAAACTAGTCCACCTGTACATTGTAATCCACCAAGTCCTGTCACCCTTTTTTATCCTTTCTTTTTATCGCTTTACTTACGAACCAATCAAAAGCCCCATTTTGAGGAAACCTTTGACCTGGTTCGAAATCTAATCCTTTAAAGAGATTACGATTGAAAGATTGATTGTAGTGATTTTTATTTTTATTTTTAGTTCACAACAGATTTTTCCTAATCAACAAGGGATTAATCTTTTTTGAAATATGGAGATTAATGAAGTAAATTGCCTCTCTAAAAGAACATTTTCTATACAAATAATTAGCAATCAAAGTCAGTGTACTTGAGGGACCCAGATATTTATACCATTGTAGTATTTAGTAATATATATTCCTTTTTGCCGAAAGAAGGGGTATGATGTCATTTTAAGATTGGATTACTCCGGCACTCATCATCCCATTCTCCTTTCCTCGATAAAAAGTAATATTAAAAGTAAATTATCAAATATTTCTTATATATTAATTACCTTTAGTATTTCTGACAGAAATTTCCAGTTTTGATTTAGCCGATACTGGAGTTGTAACTGAAAATCTTTACAGATCATTTCTGCCTAAAATCTCTAACGATGAAGATACACCAAATCTAGATCGACTGAAACAGTGCACGTTCTTAATTGAAAACCGTTGTAATTGCTAAAAAAGGAAGAGTGTTGCTTTGCCTGATTTGCGGCCAAGAGGTCAAAAACTTTCAACCCTATTTATCCAAAAAGCACTCATGACTAGTAGAGTAGTTGGTAGTAACAATCCATACATTACAATATATAATAGTACTAGTATTTTAACTTTTACAATGTAGAAGATAAATACTTATTTTATATAAATAAAACTTGTAGTAAATAAATACTATAAAATATATAAATTATATTTTAAATTTCTTTATAAACAATTTATATTATATACATTATTATTTTTAACTATTGATAATTTTTTTAAAATATATATTAAAATTTAATTTAATATTAAAGATATTGAAAGTATAAATTGAAAAAGATAAAAAATTAAGAAAAATTATTAAAAATGCTATTGTTAAAAAAAGCTTTTAAAAACGTTTTTGTTGAAGAATAAGAACTATGAACGCTTGTGCAAAATAGCTATTTTGATTTATATAGAAAGAGGATTATTCTAGTTCACTGTGTATAATACCAAGGAAAGTACCAAACGCAGCTTTAAAATCAACTGGGCGCTTTTTGCTTTAACATACAATGATCTCAAGACTGAATACCCCTCTATAGTTTCAATGAATATGGCCTATTCCTTCTGTTAAATGTCACATTTCAGTATTTCACTATGCTTGTTTTTGAGTTAGATAGAACATGGCATTGAATCCATCAATGCGCCCCTGTCAAACCCTGAAAACTAAGGTAGTATTATACGAAGCTAACTTCTCTTCAGCATCACCAAGGACAGACAATGTTATTGACCATCTTCATTAACGCATGCTCCTGGCAACCTGAAGCTTAAACAAAACATTGCCTGCACAGTAAATAAAAAGCAAAAGCCATGAGTAGGTAATTATACAAGTTCTAGTGCTCTAGAAATCAACTAGAAGAATAATGAGTTACCAAATTGATCTAAAAAGTGATACTCAATTACTGATACCTTGTTTGGAGCCACATCTCTAACCCTATGAAATCTCGAGTCTTGTATGGGAGCATTTAAAGCAGATTCTGCCACCTGCAAGATAAAGTTCAATGAACTCTCCGAACAAATAAAATACACGTCTTATCATTGTCCATATCCAAGTAGCTTACAAAATCCAGCTACCTAAGCCATCAGGATGAATGGAAGATTTTAAATAGCCACAAAACAGTAAAGTCATTGATATTCTAACCTTAACATAGAAAAAGGAAAACGTGCAACACTATTAGCGGAATGGACTCACAGCAATTACAGACTCAGGAGTTTCAGTTGCCCTAATGAAGCAATAGCAGTGGATCCATGGTAGACATCCTTTCCAATATTTCTTCTGGATTAATCCCCTGAATGCATCTGGCAGGGCATATCTTGAATCAGATATCTGCTTATAAATCTTAAAATGGTAACAAAATTATAAAAAAGAGTCTTGTAAAAGAATCTGCACACATTCAACCACATTGCAGAACACACAATAAACAAAATGCTAAGAAATAATGTCACCAATGAATCTTGGTTTAGATTATGATAGCTAGCTCATTAAAAAAAAAAAAGATTTAATTACCTTTTAAGTCCCTATAGTTGTGCAGATTTTTCCTTTTGGTTCCTATAGTTAGAAATAATCTGTTTTAATCCCTATATATGCACTTCGATATCAGTTTAGCCTCTACCATTTTAAACTACCACAAATTGAATAAAAAACGCTAGAAAATATCAATTTGTGACGGTTTTACACCGTCAATTTTCATTTTGTGACGGTTATATTTCACAAAATTAAGACATACTTGACGACAATGACCAAACCAATATTGAAAGTGCATGTATAAGGACTAAAACGGATTATTTCTAACTATAAGGACCAAAAGAAAAAATTTGTGCAACTATAGAGACCAAAAAGGTAATTAAACAAAAAAAAATAATTAAGTTAGGCCTTAGCCAGATAGTCAATGGGTCCATCCCTCACAAAAAATGAAGCAAGATCTAAAACTCTCACCAAAATTGGTTATAGAAAATATAAATGTTAAAATATATATCAATGTAAATTCACTTGAGACAGTGTAGCTGCTCACCATCCTAGGGGGTGGAAGAGAAACTGCCTGCAGTTTTAATATACTAAGCAAAGGACACATTCGAATAATCCTAATAGATGAACAAAAATAAGGGTCTCACCTAAGGGAATAAGGCCACATGATTTGTAAAAGAAAAAGTCACATTATATCAAATGACATTGTACCTAGAAACTGAATAGCAGATGCGGGTAGGTTCATTATTATGTGATCAATATGTTCCCAAGTTTTTGTCTCAGAGATTTCAGAGCCTCTCATTCTCTTGTTCGTGCCTCCTTTTCTCCTACCACCTTCAAGGATGCCAGTTTCATGAGCCTTTCCATTCCCTGTCAAATGAAAACGACTGCCAATTTTACTTTCATCCTTACAGATTATTGTTATCAATGCTGTAAAACTTGTAATTGTTTTCTTAGAAGATGGGGACTGTTAGACAAAAAGTTGTCTTTTAAATCTAGAACTGAAATTGTAGAAAACTTTGACAAGCTAGAAGATCAAGTAATAGCTACATCTAGTGAGTAGTGACAGCATGATGTGATACTGCAGCCTGTAGAATACCTTCATGATAACTACCAGAAGATCTTTTACCAGCAATTTCAGATGTAGCAGCATGCTTCGCTGAATCCTGTACATCCTCTAAACCACTATTATAGCTGTCTCCTAGGTCTTTTGTATCAACTACAATAGGAATATTAGTATTAACTACTAAGGAACATGTTCTCATATCATAATTAAGATACTTGCAGTTATTTACCATAAAGATATTACCAGTTAGCAACTCATTTTCAAAATTTGATTCAGCATTGTCTTGTATCTTGCATGTGTGACAAGTATCCAAAATGGGAACTTCGTGTGAGTGTTCTAATGTAACCTCAGTATTTGGCACTTCCATCAACTGGGAGATGAATTTTCTAGCATCCATGTTGTATGCATAAATGTGATCATCAACTTTGTTGATTTTGGCATTAATCTTCAGATAGTGAATGCTATCTGGATTTAAATCATTTGCATAGACTATGCATCCTTTCTGTGCTGCAGGAATGGCAAAAGGACCTATACCAGCAAACATGTCACAAATGGTCTCTCCAGCTTGGAACATTGAGACTAACCTTTTGTGTTCATGTTCCAATCTCGAATTCCAATAAACCAAACTGTAATCAAGCCTAAAAGTGGCACCATATTGCTTCACTTCTGTAATCATGTTGTGCTCTCCTGCTAAAATTTCAAACTCTGGCACACGAAATTCATTTGTAATGGTTCCAACTTTATTAACAATAGTTTTGATTCTTGGATAGTTTTTCTGCTTAAATAGTGAAAACATGAAAACTAATAAGAACATATACAGCATGCTTAATGGTGTAAAGATAGAATTCATGAATGAATGTTCAAATGGACATCTTCATAGCAATGCAAAAGGCATGTTATTCAAACATAAATATAGACATCAACGTAACCTCTTAGTCTGTAGAATAACATCATTACAGAGATATACATGCCAGTAACATGGTACTAAAATGAGGAAGCAACATCAAATAGATCTGATAGGAACTCATAATTAGAGTAGAAAATTGGGAGACCAAGCTCCTTACAAGCAAAAGTCCCTTCGTTAAGACTGAAAATGCGAGAATAAAAAAAAATAACAAGGGGAATTCTACATATGCACAGAATAACTCAGCCCACCCAAAACTTCTCTATTTTACTTAGAGAAATGCTAGGAACACACTTTGAATCTGACAGACTTCAAATACAATACACCCAAACAGAGAATGATGTAATCCAAACCAAAATCAATTAAAAGGACAGAATTCAGGGAAGACAAGCATCATATCTTTGTATCTGACAAGTAAACAAGACCAGTGCATTTAATAGCAGTAAATCGACAAAGAAAGCTTTTGAAAAAATAAAAGATTGAGGCTCTAACTAGAACCTTAATATAGTCATACGTACATCATAAATAACCTTCGCAATAACATCTTTGTAGGGAAGTAATTCATCATGTAGGTTTAAATGGGCAATTTGACCTGTATAAGTAGAACAAATGTTAGTTTACCATCAATGGCTGACCAAACATATTTAATTATTAACGAAAAAGAAAGGCTCACTACTCCCCTCTGAAGGAATCACAGTTAATGAATTAACAAAGCATATGCATTGAGTTAATAAAAAAAATGAAATAAATTATATTTGTAACAGTTAAAACAATCAAAAATATATTTAGAACCCAGAAAGAGCAAAGTAAAATAACACAGGTCAGATACCACTCACAAAATGATAGGGGTGTGCAAAAAATGGATATTTCAAAAAACCGATCTAAACTGAACCGTTTTTTATAAAGCAATTTGGTTAGGATTTCTTTTAAAACAGTTCATTTTTTTTTTTGGGATTCAGATCGGTTCAGTTACCCATTTTATACTCATATATGGATCAATTTTTGAAAGAACCGAATCGATCCACTTTGAGGAAAATGGATCAGTTAACCAAACCGTTTTTATAAAACAATTCGGTTCAGATTTTTTTTGAAAATGGATCGGTTTGGATTTTTTGCACACCTGTACAAAATGATCATAAATTATAATTCTAAATACTTAACAATTGTTTCAAAGGATGATGGCACCTCCACTCCAGTAGGCAGTATCTGCTTCAACACATGATCTACAAACACAAAAGATTGTCATGCAATTGTAAATAATTTAGGATGTAGGAAACAAATGAATCATTACAAAAAGAATGCTTCCAACTAATGTTGCAAACAGAATACCAACTCAGCATAGAGACATCACTTGGGCAAATAATAAGACAGTTATATTTTCCTTTTATTTATTTATTTTTTATAAGCAAAGAATTTAAAATTTTTATCAGAGTTGCTACAATAGTCCTGATGAGTAAAGAGACACTTTGAAGCAACTATTCCATCAAAATAAAAAAATCAAGTTAAAAGGCAGCCGCTGCAGTATGCTTTAAGAAAACAATGCACTCACCTGCACTCCAATAAGAATACCCTAGCGTCAACGAATAGGGCACAACTTCGACCTCACACAAGCCCTTAAGCTCATCAACCTTTTGTTTTGGAACATCAGAGAAATCTGCCCTCCAACATCCAAATCAAGTCAGAGATGAGAATGTCCACCGAAAGAAAGACATTCAATAGAAGCAGAAGCTCACACATACATACCTTGATTCTGAACTTTCTCAGAGAGTATAAGGTAACGGTTTTTGTCACAGGTTGGGTCCTCAGTGATGGGCTTAACTCGGGGCTTGTCGAGCAAGTAACTGCAGAATCAATAAAGCGGAAATTAGACAGAGAGAAGGCGAACGAATAGAAAGAATGGGCAGAGAGAGACACGGACCCGTTGAGGATTCGAGTGGCGACCTTGCAATGTTGGCAAGGGATTCGAAGGGCCCATAGTTTGAAGTGCACGTCGAACTTGCTCTCGTCCAACATTGAACACTACTATAATATGCAAAGAAATCGCTTCCGAATCATGCGATTGGGAGAAAAATGAAGAGAGACAAATATAAACGAAAGTGAAGACAAGAGCAATATTCATTCACGAGGGATGAAACAATCCCAAAATTAAGTTGGTGGGCGCTTTGGTCATTGAGATTGAGAGAGAGAGAGAGGAACCGAACGAACGAACCTGAGCCCTGAGTGAGACTAAAAAGTGTGTGCGCGCGCGAGAGAGAGAGGAATTAGGAGAGGGCGTCGTATTCATTCATTCTCCAACCCCCTAACGTAACAATTCCCCTCGTTGACCTAAAACCCTAGCTTCGATGCTCTGACACAACAGATCGGGAAAAACACTGTCCCTGACCAATGGCTGCGGAGTCAAGACAACAGACTGACTGAGACGGTGGTCACGCGCGCCGCTCACTATTCCTACGCCTTCCTCAAAGATTCCAACGAGGGCCCTCTTCAAATATCCAACCCGGTATGGGATTCTGATTCTTCAACTTGGAAGAGCTGCTTCCAAGTTCTCATATCTTGACCAAAAAGTACTGATAGCCGATCCAGGCCCATTTCTATCCCTACTTGCTTTTACTTTTTAATTAACTAACTTTTTATTGCACGGCCGAAATTTAATATGTAAATTTTATTATTATATTATATATAATAAGAATAATAATTAGGAGAAATAGAGACACTTCATATCCCTCATCATTTTAAAAAAATAAAAATAAAATAAAAAATATAGTGAATAATTTATAGGAATAGTTAAAAAGTAAAATAACAGATAATTATTATAATAGTCTAATAAAAAGCAAAGACCTTATAAATATAGATTAATTATTATAAAAATTATGATAATTATTTATATTTTATAATTAAAATAAATTAATATCAAATGACCTAAATAAAATTTTGTTTTGACATAAATCACTTACTTTAGGAATAACCCACAAAGATAGATCAACAAAAACTCCATTAACCTTAAATTTCATCACATTAACATAAGTATCATAGTGCAATTCTAATATTTTTGCATCTTAGATAGCATCTTATGTAACTCACCAAAGAAAACTTCGCAATGACAATTTAATAAACTTTAGCTTATAGAAGATATGAACTTTTTTTTAAGGTATATAGGAGATATGAACTTACTAAATAACTTATTACAAAAACTAATAACAATCATTTTAATACAAACAATTGGCTACCAAAAAAAAATAGATTGATTGCAATATAAATCGACGTTAAAACATATTTTATTCAATACTTTTAAAAATTGGTAGAATTAAAATCTGTAATGATCACAATCTTTTCTTTTAAACTAAATTTAATTGAAATAAAAGTTTTTTTATTAATAAAGGTAATATGTAAGTAAAAGTGATAAATATAGTTAACATATATTTTTAATATATTCATTTCACTTGAAATCACTACAAAATTATTTCAAAAAGTTGTGCATAGCACGAGTTATATTCTAAAATGCTATAATCATAAAATTTACACTGATTAAAAACACATCCTTATTTAATACATGATTAGGGTCCAATCTCATTAACTAATGTTGTGTACCCAAGATTTATTACTAAATAACATGCTAATTTAATCTTCTATGTATTTTATGTTTAGGACTTCCATCGATTATCTTTTAAAGCTTCAACATATTTCATCAAAATAGATTTTTATGTGCAAGAGGATTCTGAGAAAGAATCAAGGCAGTTGTTGAAATCATGGCAATCAAAATTTTTCCTACTTTCATCCTTCAAACTTAATGTCTGGTTGAAATCAAAGAAAGTTTTAGACATAGAAGTAAGAGTTGCAAACTCGCTCATAAAACCCTTAATTCCATCATTTATAGTTGATATACTCGAGCTGGAATTTGAAGAATTGTTATGTTCTTGAGACATTATTTCTTCTTAAGATGTAACTCAACCATGTTCACGATGGCTATCTTTGCCTCGTATTTGCTTCACAAGCTTGCCAAAAATCTTTGACTCACTTGTGTTAGCTTTAGCATTGGATGAATTATCAAGACGAAAATAATCATCATGTTGTCTAAAGTTTGTGAAAGAAAAAAAAAACTTGGGAAGAGGACCATCTGTCAAAGTCTGAACCATAAAGGTTCCCTCACCCTTTAGTATTTGCATACTCAAGTATAAGCTGCTCAACTTTCTTCTCAAATGTTGGGTTCAAGCTTTTACTCAAGCCCCTTGGAACTGTTTTGCTAGGTGGGGGTTGATAACTTCGTAGCTTATGACTAAAACAAGCATTTAGCCATTGCAAATAGACTAATTCTTCAAGATCTAAACATTTATCAGCGTGTAGTTGCTCAATTTCTTTCGTCAACCCTTCATTCTCTTGTCTAAGACACTCACCTTTTTCCTTCATGACATTTTGCCTGCATCCAAAAGTATTAGGTGAAATTATAAGTAATCTTATTACCCATGAGTCTTGTAGAACAACATAAAATATTTCTCTCCAAGGATTTTTCCCTTTACAACTGAGACAAGGCTTGGTTCCACTTGTAAAGGATCAATGAATTTCCAACACTATTTCAACTTCTTTTATATAACTACCTAACTGCCTCCAACCCTCAATATAACTATCTAACATCTTGACTAACCAACTCAGACACTAATTAACCATTCCACTGTTAAACATTTGTATTTTAAATTATAATATACCTTCTACTATTATCCTTATTCTGCAACAATGTGCATTATATAATTCATTTCAAAGATACATTTTGAACATATCAGTGACAATTAGGGAAATAAACCTGTGCATTTAAAGCCAAACAATTAGAGAAGAATCTAGCACATCAATAGTAAGTGGAAAAATAGGTCTTATAAGTAATTAATTGGCTATGACTGATGACGCTTTAGATAAGCTAGGAATAATTTCCATTTTCAAAACCCGCCTCTAAATTCTCTTGATATGTTGCCACTCCTGTGTAGGTATATATAGTCATTGCCATATTTATTTCAAAACAGCTAAAGACCTATTTATCTTATTGGACATTTTAAAGTCTAGATGAAAATTTCAAGTTTTATTTTAAATGTTGGACATTTTTAAGTCTACTTGATAATGTATAAAAGATACATATATGACAATTTTCAAAATTAAAAATGTTAAGAACTAAAAATCTAAATGAGCTTGATGGGATGGCTCGGCCAATCATCAGCTCTTTTTTATAGGGCTAAAGCGAGGCAGGTTATACAGGTTGATGGGCTGACTTCTCTATTCTTAGAAGCTTGGCTTGTAAAAAATAGCAAGTTAAATGGGCTGACTTGACGAGCCCAACCCATCTTGCCATCTATATCCCAAACCCCACAATGATTAGGGCGACCCTAGTTGATTGAGATAAAACTCCCTTAATACTATTTTCTTCTCTGTTCACAATATTTAAATTCAACACTATAATTAAGAAAAACTAAATTTATCTCCATTCAAGTTAACAAATATTATCTAGTGAGTCGATTAACTATTACAAGTTTTTTCCAGTTTAATTAATGATTTCAAGTTCAAGTATTGGAATATGTTGTTGCATTACAGGAGTGTATTGGATTGAGATTTTAAAGAATTTAAAGATTTTTTTTGTCATAAAAAAGTATTGTGGTATTCAATGAAGACTTTTTAATAATATAGACAAGTCTTGTGGTATTCAATCAAAACTATCAAGAATTTTTCAAGAGGGTAACAAAATTTGGTTTTAATCAATTGAGATTTTTTATGACTTACAAAAAGTCTTTTGGTATTCAAAAACGTACAAATTTTGATGGATTGTTTTGTAAGGTGGATTTCGTGCAACTTTTTAGTGGGATGTATGAAAACCACACCCATTCAACAATCTCACGCAAATCCTTGAGACTTTTCTACTTTCTTATTCCTTCTTTTTCTACCGTTACCAAAATTTTCTTTCTTCCGTCACACATAAGTCTTTTTCTCTTTATTGAAGGTGGTATGGACGTTGATACTGTACTTGGTCATCTTTTTATTCTAATCTTACACATCTTCTTTGCAATTGGGTAAAAGACCTTTCTATTTGCCTTTATCAACTTGTTTGGATGAATTCATTGTGTACATTACCAAAAAAACAATGTCAAAAACACATAAAAAACTCGTACATCACTAATGCCAATCACACACTCGCACATTGATTCAAACATAAATTATAAGACTTCGTTTCAACTTTGAATAAAATAGTGTATTCTGCAACGTGAGTTATGTGGATTTCATGTTTCCTAATATTATTAGGAATTCCCCCCTAATAAAATTATTAGGAAGTTCAAACTTTTTTATGAAGAGCTTTATCTATTTGTTCTTGGACTCTCCTTATTGTTTTGATAACAATGACATGTGTTTATGGATTGACAGTTCTTCAATACTAAACAAGCACTATGGACTATGACTTATTGTGTGATTAGGGTATTAAAAGGAATGGTAATGAAATAGTTAGGCGATAGGTAATAATTTATCATATGTATTAGAAAACAAATGTTTTTATTTTGAAAAATTTAGTAGGACATGAAGTTAAAATGAATTAGCTATTAAAAGACTAGAAAAAATTGTATTGGTTTTGTTTTTTTATCCAAAACTTATCATTTTTTTATTATGTTTTTATTGACTCTTGTAACTTTGAATGCTTTTTAAAAATTCACGAGGCTCTTACAAATCTTATAAATTTACAAAGTTCTTTTAAATCTTATAAATTCATTAAAATCCAAACAACAAAATATTGATTATAAAAGTCTTTTAAAAAAATCTTATAAGTCATTACATTTTTACATAGTCTTTTAAAATTCATGATTTTTTTTTATGCAAAATAGTCTTTAAGATCTCAATCCAATACACCTCCTAAATACGTAAAAGAAATTTATCCTACTTGGCTCAAGCAAAAATACTATAATACTCTCCATAAAAAATATCCGTTGTTTTTTTTTTAAAAAAAACTAACAGATGTCAGCAGTATAAACTCAAATACTTTTGTCTATAGAGATTTTTTTAGTGTTTTTAATTTTTTTAATCAATACTCATTTTTCTTTCAACTAACATTAAGTTTTATGGGATATTTATAGATTCTCATTAAATTAATATTTATAATTAAACTAATTTTAAGATTTTTGAAAATAAATTTTTGAAATTCTTATATTTCTATAATACTAATTCATATTTTTTGTATTTTACATGTATTTACAAATAGTCATGGAACATTTGCTAATGATTAAAAATATTAACAATTTTGCATGTATAATAATTATTTTTTCGAATTTCTCTGCAAATAACATATATGTTTTAAATGAATTAAGCAAAATATGTAGCAAATCTTTTTCATTATTTTTAATTTCCCAATTAACTATGTGTGTTTGTTTTGACTTATAAACGAAAAATATTATTTGTCCCAAATGCAGAAATTGTGTTAGAAAAGTTAGATTTTACTAAGTTATGCAATAGATTCAATTGAAACATAGGAAAAAAAAACAAAGGTATAAAAATTGACATACAATCAATCATTTAATCTAATTTGTTAATCATTCAATTTTTAAAAGCTCATTCTTTACCCTTTTATCTTAAAACAATTGATTTAAATAAATATTTTGTAGTTATTTATATCGAGATATGATACACATACAACAATTTATTCAAAAATTTGTACAATAATATTTTTTGTGTCTATCTCTCTCCATTATTATGAGATAAATACAAAAAATGTGTTATTATATAAACTATTGTATGAGTTATTATACAAATAACATTTCTCATTTATATTTACCTTTTTTATTAGAAAAATACCGTAGTAAATAACAAGGAAAAAATATGTAAATTTAATTTAATTAGAATACATTGGTAGCATAGAATTTTCATACTATCATCCCACAATATATTATTATGTATGATAAAATTATTGATTTTTGCAATAATTTCATTAAATATCATATGTAAGATGATTTCTAATAGATAACATGAAAATTTCTTCATTGATAATATAAGAAAACTAATCTCTATTTCAATTTTTAAAATATCAAATCAGTTACAAATAATATTTTTGTTAACATTAAGTATTTCAAAATTCTTTAAGCACCAATTTAGTGCTATTATTTTTCAAAGATTAAATAGATAAACAATATTTTAAAAAGTATTGTATTGGAGTGGGCCATCTCAAAAACCTGGTAGCTCCTGTCCAGTGTTTTTCGGGCCTCGGATTGGGGTCTGTGCTTTCTCTCACTGACACAATTTAATTTACAAATCTATTTCCTAAAACGAAAAGAAAAAAAATATATAATAGTGTTGTTCCTTGGTGCCCTAAGCCACGACGCGATCCACAGTCCAAGCCCGTAAGTGCTAAGACTTACCACACTCTACCCTTTCTATGTGCTCTCATAATCTCATTCCCTTCGTTTTCCTCCCTTTTTTTTAATTTACCTTTTTACCCCTCCCAGATCTCATTATCAACCCTACCGTTTTCATTTACCCCCCTTCTTCACTTCTCCCTCCTTCAATTCCTACTTGGTTTCAACCGCTTCCTTCGCAAAGGTACTTCCCTCTCTCCCCTCTTATTTTTTTCTCTTCGTTAAATAAGAAAAAAATATTCCATATATTTTTTTTAATTGTTCAACAAAGTTAGGACCATTGTCTTCGTTGTTGTATAATTTCGGCGGTGACGCTGTCTTACTGTGAGTAAATGTGCTAGCTGCTAGTGCTAGGTTTTCGAGTAAACTAATGGGTAGTGGAGCTGTTGAAACGAATCGTTTAACAAACGGGGAAACTGAGAACAGTCTTCACAAGCAAGCTTCTCAAGCTCCTGCACGCGACAACGTGCTTTCTGATGCCAATGATGCAGTTGCTGACCCTGATGCCGTATGTGTCTGTTGGACGCTTATTTTTATGCAATTATTATTGCTTCCTAGTGTTGTGTGTGAGTGTGACTGTGTGGTTCCTTAAATATGTTGTGTTTCATGTGTGGCTGTGTTGTTTAGCCTGCGAAGAGGGCCAGGCTGCAGAAGGAATTGACCTTCCAGGACATGTATCAAAATGATGGCGTGTTTGACGATGACGATGATGATAGTGATTGGGAGCCGTTTCAGTTACACAAGTGTGTGGAATTGGAAATCAAAAAGTGGTTCTGCAAAAATTGTACTATGGTTAACCTCGATCGTTATAACTGTTGTCAAGTATGTTTGCAATTTACCTTTCCATTGTATTTTATGCCATGCTTTTTGTTATGATATATTTTTTTTGGTGTATAGGAAGCCTTATTCTTTCTATGGATAGTTATCAATAGTGATCTATGGGTCTGGATTTGGTGATAATTGATAAACTAGTCGTCCTATTGTTGTTATGAATCACTCTTTATTTTCGTGAATAATTTAGTGCTATCTTCTACGTGCAGATATGTGGAGAGCATAGGGATTCTAAAATCGTCAGCCATGGGTTTTTTGCATCTCCTTTTGCCCAAGATGAGGATCTGACTGAGGTCCAGGGAAATGTAAAAGGACTGAAAGGTGTATATGCATGTTTGGCTAATAATTCTCTAGTGGTTATAATTGAATCAAAATGATTTTCTACATGCTGTTTTGGTACAATAAATAATATTGGTTTCGGCAAGGAATCTTGTCAAACTGTCCTTTTCAAGTTTGATAAATGGTTTCCTTTATGGCTGGTCATTTTAAGCTGTCATAGCCAAGGGTTTTTTATTATCATTTTTGAAACTTCATCTGCTGTCATTAAAATTTATAATCATTTAGTTTTTTCATGTGGAGTGGAGTGGGGTGTCGTAGGATGTGAGCCTTGGGTTAAATCAGTAGCACTCAAGAGAAACAAGGGGAGAAAAGAATGGACAAGGAGATCTGTTACCCAACTGTTAAGAGGGTTGGTCTTCTGGTTAATATACGGAATATAGAAGAAAAATATCTGTTATTAAGAAAAAAACTGAACTAACTCAGCATTTTAAAAAAAAACCTTTTATATAGAAAGAAACTATAGTTAAAAACATATTGTGGCTCTTAGCGATACCCGATCCTATCTGTTTAAGGCAATGTGAAGAAAAAGATGCTGAAAGACATAAAATAAAATGAACATAAGGCAGCTATTGTATTTAAAGTCATATAACCTTTTTTTAGCTTTATTGAAAACATTAATTCAAGAAAAACTATAATTTATCAAAAATTTGCGCAGAAGTTTGCTAGTTGAATTCTTTATTTATATTTTTGTAGGTTTTAAAAATAGAGATGTATGTAGGAAGCCCAAAATCCTAGGGAGCTTGGTGTACGAAAGGAGTGTCTGTGGCAAAAAGAAATTTATACAGGTTGGGTATCAGTATTATTAATTCAAAATAAGGGTGATTAGTATGATATTTCAAACTAAAGGAGTTGTTTCTATAGATTTTCCAAATACCAGGTGGGGTCAGTCTGCCATTGTAAATTACAGATTTTTTTGGTCAAGATTTTTACAAGTCCATATTTTGATTCTTACTTAAGATATGAGTATTCATACATTGTTTTCTCTGTCTAATGTGGTATTAAACTCCAAATTTATTTCAATTCTATCCATATCTTTGTAGATGTTGGCTCAGAGGAATCAGTGGCTAATGGTTCTACGGCAATCGGCTTTGATGAGAGAATGTTGCTACATGCAGAAGTATGGTTCAGCTTATATTTCTTATTTCCTTATATATCCCATTTCAAAATAGATGCTATGCTTTTTTAATAACCTACTAGCACATATAGACCTTGTCAATTTGGTTTAATATCCAATCATAGAAAGCATAAAAAATTTCTCTTATTTTCAAGAAACACTAGTGTTTGTGTTGTTTGTGCTCTCTGAAAATGTCAAATTGGAAGAGAGGATTTTCAGTGTTCACCCTACTCTAGAAATGTTATAGACAAGTGTATTTGTGGACAGAGTGTAGACTTAAGTTGACAATATATATCAAAGTATGGGCTTTTCTTTCCAAGGATCTACTTTCATATTTTAAAAATATTTAGTTCCAACCAGTTAATTCCTATTTTAATCATGTGCAGTATTATTTGTACCTTTTTTAATATTATCAACTGTTTTCCAATTTAGTTAATAACTTAAAGCATACTCAAATGTGCTTGTCATGTACGTACAATCTTTTAAATTTATATATGATTTGTTTTCTAGCAAGCTTTTATGTGTTTCAAGATTATACTTCTTTCATTGTAATTTTAATCTTTCTGAATTGTTTCCAGAAATGTTTCGATTTCCAATTCAATTGAAGTGGTATATTAAATTGTCAATTCATATCTTGACACCTTTTGAAAGCATTGATTCCAGTATCTGGATTTACGCTATCAATGTGTTCTATATACATGTGTTATATTTTTTTATATTATGTACATGTATGTGAGGAAAGGGGATTGCTCCATTCAGTTTCTACTTTTTCTTTTGCTAATTGATGGGCGGCGAAATCATTTTGTATCAAAGACAAATATGTAGAATATAGTGTCAACTCATTTGGTGCACCATCTTTCTATTCCTCTCCTTGGTTCTCTGTCTATTCCAGTACTACCCGTAATAATCTCCTTAGACTTGCAAGGGTTTATGTATCTGTGGCAGGCAACACAACCATATCTGAATAAGGGTCGGGAAGTAGGGGAAAAAAATTGTGGGACAAATATACTCCTATCTGTCAAAACATTTTTATTTGCTTATGCTTAATGATGATTATGCACCCTTGAATGAAAGTTTCATACTTTCACTATTTAAACAGTTATCTGAAATCTATATCATTGAAACTGACATACTTGATAACTTGATTGGATAAATACGGATATTTATTTTTTTTCCCTATTGGAAAGAAAATCAGCATTTTCTAACAACAATTTACCAATGTATTGTACTCTATAGGTATATGAGTTATTTTATTCTCAGTTTCTATTTCCATAAGACATTCTGCTGCAATTAAACCATACTTAAATTATGCTTCAGAAAATTTTGTCCATAAGGGGATTGGGATTTAAATTAGAAGATGGCATTGCTAATGGCCTTCAATAAGGTCTAAGAATGGTTTGTTGCTTACTTCCTGCTTTATTGATGAAAAACAGCAATGTGCTGGTTATGGGTATTGGACAAAGAATGGTCCAGTGATTGAGAGAATAGAGAGAAGGTGCAATAAATGTGTTGACACAATGTTTAGGTATATGTCTTCTTGAAGCGAAATTACCTTACCATCCACCAAAGTTTGTTTTGAATTTGATGTTAAATTAAACAAATAGGTTTCTTTGCTTGTCCATTTGAAGATGTGAAGGATGCTAGTCTACTTCACATTGTTGGCACTGGTGTATGAAAATTCTTTTTAAACCAATGAATAACTCTTCATAGGATTATTGTTTTACAAAGTTAACTTTTGCATTGACACTGAAAGGGAGCCTTGGCACAACAGTTGTAGTTGTTGCCATGAGTCGTTGAATCAGCCCCTTGCCTATGGAAGATAAGGCTGCCTGAAATATACCCACATAGTGGGTCCAACACTTTTGGACATACACAGCGGGAGCTTTATAGCACCATGCTGCACTTTTTTGTTTTTAACCATTGAATTGAAAGTATACTTTATGCATGTGATTTTATAAAATTTCACACTAATACAAGATTTTTTTTTTACTCTGCCAAGGTACATTAAAATTAATTTAAAACATGATATTTAGGAAAGTGAGGGTATCTACCACTTGATGTTGATGACATGTAGATTAAATTATACAGAGTTTGGTCTGAAAGATTGACTTGATAATTAGGTATAATTCAATGGTTAGATTGGTTAAAATAATTTTTTACAATAAGTTATTAGATTATGTAATACTGGATAATCAATGTTTAATCATTTTTCTTTGATAAAAGAATAAATGCTTTTAAAAGAGAGGAGAACAAAATAAGAGTAGATATACTCTCAAACACAGGCATGTTATTAGATTCCTTTTTTCCTTTTGGCAATTATTTTGGGGTCACATTCAGTTTGGGTAGTGAGAATATGGGATGAGATGAATCGGTTGTGTTTAAGTTAATGAGCATGTATGAAACACTTAGAGTGTGCTGAAAAATTTTCAATTCAATTCTTATAATTTAGTCTTGTGGAGTTTAAATGCTCTGTAATAGGTGCAGCTTATGTTTTGGTTAGGCAGTATTGTATAAGGGCCTTTTAATCTATTGGAGGTTAATCAGGGTTGTCATTTTGTTTTTTTTGGCATCATTTGATCTGCTGTCGACCTGAGTCTTCTCATAACCTATGCTGTGGAACTTCTTTTATTCCACTTTATCCCTCTTTTTTCATCTCTTTTAAGTTGGAAAAAGCTTGATTACTTGATCTATGGTCTACAATACACCATACAAAAGTTTCAGCACAGTAGCACTGTATGTTGGCAACATTTTGGTTCACCTTATACATGCGATACAATGATTGCAGTGTGGCTTGTTGCTGAGAATTGCATGTCTGTTTATATGATAATATATTTTCTGGTGGTTTTTGGGTTAGAATAGGTTGAAAAGAAATCACCTCCACATCCTGAGAGGCCAGATCGTCTTCAAGCCATTGCTGCTAGTCTTACTAGAGCTGGTATTTTTCTATTGTAAATATTTGCTGCAATCATTCATTTTTCTTGACTATCAAAATTTACAGCTTAGTACTGCTACTGATTTCCTTTCAATTTAAATTTATATTTGATAGTGTTATTGATCATGCAGGCATATTTCCTGGAAAATGCTATTCAATTCCTGCTAGAGAAATCACACCAGAAGAACTTATTACTGTAATTGACTTATATTATATCTTGAATGAATATGCGGCATGGACATGTACATATTTCTGATGCCTATGGCATTACTTTTTTAAGAATATGTGAGATACAGTAGGGCCTTAAACAAATGCAGTACTATTACTCGGCATAATTGTTAATGATATATGCTTAATATTGTTTGGTAGGGTGTATTAATGGCGAAACTGACTTTTGTATTCAAATATAATATACGATATACATCATCAATGATATGTATTGGTTTGAAGGATTCAAACCTGTGGATAGTGGGACCAAAACTCGTCTTGTTGCTTTGTCACATCCCATTTTTTATTTGACCCTATTAATCACCATTATTAGTTTTCAATAAGTTCCAGCTAAAAAATATATACAGAATAAATTGTAGTAGTTGTCTTTTGAGATTTTGTGATTATGCTAATAGGAAAACATGTTTTTAATTTCTGGCTCCTTGCCTCCTCCCTTTCCTTTATCTAACAGTAAATCTATGAAGTAACTCTTGGATCCTCACCCAATCTTATCCTTTACCATATTGGAATTGAAGGTTCATTCGTTGGAGCATATTGAATCTGTGGAAGGTACAACTGAATCAATTTCTAGGTGTGTTAATCTCTCTATATATCTCTCTGTCTCAAATGCATATTTTGTTTCATCATTTTTTCCTTTTGAATGTTGATACATTTTTTTAGAGTGCTAATACTCTCTACTATTGGTTAAAATTTACTGTAAACTACAAAATTGTGAGTGGGCACATTAAATAAGAAGTAGAACCTACAAAATTTTGTGGTTTCTAATAAATTCCAGTCAATAATAGTATGTTCAAAAGATTGTGTTAGAGAGTGTGTTGTTAGCATTTCTCTCTCTATTTTTTTTTTTAATACAACTTGTACTCTGGTTGGTCCACTTTGCTGATTTATTGAATCTGTGGAAGTTACAACTGAATCAATTTCTAGGTGTGTTAATCTCTCTATATATCTCTCCGTCTCAAATGCATATTTTGTTTCATCATTTTTTCCTTTTGAATGTTGATACATTTTTTGAGTGCTAATACTCTCTACTATTGGTTAAAATTTATTGTAAACTACAAAATCGTGAGTGGGCACATTAAATAAGAAGTAGAACCTAAAAATTTTGTGGTTTCTAATAAATTTCAGTCAATAATAGTATGTTCAAAAGATTGTGTTAGAGAGTGTGTTATTAGCATTTCTCTCTATTTTTTTTTTTAATACAACTTGTACTCTGGTTGGTCCACTTTGCTGATTTTTATAGCTAAGCAGAAATCCTCACTATCATGTACCGTTACCTGGATCCTGATCCTCTAATTGGATAGTAAATACTTTATTGGATTCATTCAATGCTTTAGTGTTAGGATGCTTAATGCTTTATGTTGACAGGAGGTATTCATTATGATTAATGTCTCCATGTGATTGCAGTTATTTCACTGCTGACACATACGCCAATCAGCATTCAGCACTTGCTGCTAGGTTGGCAGCTGGGTTATGTGCTGATCTGGCATCAGCAATTGTTTCTGGGCGTGCCAAAAATGGATTTGCTTTGGTATGAATCATTGAGTTGCCTCTGATAACTGTCATCATTAGTTGCAATTTAAGGTTGCTATCTATTAACTATTAAGTTTATTTTTGTTCCTCTATAAATCAGGTTAGGCCTCCTGGTCATCATGCTGGTGTAAGACATGCAATGGGGTTCTGCCTTCACAATAATGCTGCGGTGGCAGCATTGGCTGCTCAAGCTGCAGGGGCTAGGAAGGTGCTAATTTTGGATTGGGTAATGTCGCTACTCATAATATGCCATGGTGAAATTATGTGATTTTCCTGAAGGCTGTTTGGAATGGGACCTACATTGTTGTTAAATTGAGTTGATTGAGCTTCATGATTATTACAGGATGTTCATCATGGAAATGGGACACAGGAAATATTTGAACGAAACAAATCGGTGAGCTGTATTTAATATTATACTGTTTTCTTTCTGTACCTTTGTTGTGTGTATGAAATTTTAGCAATGTGCTAATCTTGCTCTTTTTTTTTTTTATGTTTTCCACATTTTTTATTTTTTTTTATATTTTTATTGTGGCTTTAGGGGCTAAGCCACTAACTTTTTCATGATTTTGCCGGTGCTAACAATTTTTTCTTTCCTGTAGGTCTTGTATATATCATTGCATAGACACGAGGGAGGAAAGTTTTATCCTGGTACTGGAGCTGCTGAAGAGGTACTTGACTGCAGACAAATTTTCAAATTAAACTGCTGCTGCTGGCCAACTTAGCCAGGTGCTTTTTGGTCTGGTATTAGAGGAAATATTCTTATTTATTTGGTAAAGAATTTTTTTAAAATAAACCAAAAGGGATGAAGAAAAGTATTGCATTGAGTGATGTAAATTGGCTAATCTTGACGACAAGTGGAATCTAGACTGAGTAGGTTTTACTTTTGTGCTGCTGATATGACTAGATTTTATGGATTTGAATTGGTTTTATAGAGTTCAGCATATTGTTCCATTGTTAAATTCTGGAAGATCATCTGGTGAATATACTTTTTCTTGAGATGTTCAGTGTTGAAATTATATAGCTGTGTGCTTTTGGTCAAGTGGATTTTTAGTGTGCCTCTTCTATTCTGTTCTGCGCTTTGGTTGCAGCATTTTTTTTCGGGTGTAAAATGCCTATACATCTTTAAAAGTTTCATCTATTTTGCCCTGATATCTTGTTTTTCTTGCTGAAACTTGACAGTCTTTTGACCATTGTATTTCATGAATTATAAAAGGAATGCTGGCTAATGTATTTGAATTGAGAAGTGGTCATAAGTCCTTTTTCATCTGTTCAGGTTGGTAGTATGGGTGCGGAAGGATACTGTGTGAATATTCCATGGAGTCGAGGAGGAGTTGGTGACAATGACTACAGTTTTACATTTCAGCATGTTGTCCTTCCTATAGGTTAGCATATATTGTTGCCTATTGAAATTTGTTTAATTTGATTCCTGGAAGATGGATTGATCAACAATTTCAGAACTGTGTCTTTTAGGAAGAAAATGAACAAATGGTGAATGAAATCAACTATAAGTTGACCTCCTTTTTATGACCTCAGTAATGGTAATATAAGAATAATTAATGTGCTGGAACTTATTTGCTAAGCATGATAGCAACATTTAAACTATTTGTCAAAAGGTGATTATATGTGATCAATAATATGCTTTTGGTTACTGATATAATTTGCATAATGTGCTGCCGTGGAAGATTGATTCTTTGTCAACTGGCAAGAATTTCAAAATCACTAATGAAAATAAATTTAGGATGCCTAGGAATATTGGATTGTAGCATGTGTGTATCTTAACTCTTAAGAATTTCCATTGTATAATATGATATTCTATTCTTTCCACCCTCCTGGGTTGTATCTTTAAAATGTACAATATTCTCTACTTAAAAACATTAATAATGAATGGCATGCTTTTTCAGCTTCTGAGTTCAATCCAGATTTTACCATAGTATCTGCTGGATTTGATGCTGCAAGAGGTGATCCCCTAGGATGTTGTGATGTAAGAGTTTTACTTACTCAATCTTTATCTTTTGTTTTCTTGTTTTTTTTGAATTGATTAATTGGACTAAAATCAATAGCTGGACTGTGCAATAAATTACATAAAATTGTCATATAAAGAATTTAATCTGTTTTACTGTTTGATTAAGGGTTAAAAACATTCAATATACCTTTAATTAAAATAACCAAATTTGACAATAATAAATCAGCATTTTATGACTTTTACATTGAAACTTTCATCAAATATGCAGGTTACTCCCTCTGGCTATGCACATATGACGCATATGTTGAATGCCCTTTCTGGTGGAAAATTGCTTGTTATTCTTGAGGGGGGGTTTGTAGCTCACATCTTTCATACTAGTTCATTCTAGGGTTAAATATGTTTTAGGTCTTCCAAAAATGTGAGAGAATTGGTTTTAGTCTCCACAATATTTTTTTTTGAATAAAGTCCCTCAAATATTAAAAATACTCTAATTAGATCTCTGTGCTAAATTTTGTTTAACTTTTCTGTTAAATGATGGTCACATCAGTTTTAGTCACCATTAATTTGTTGATGAAGCCATCCATGTCAATTGTTATGTTTAGGTCAGATTAGTAATATTTTTCAAATAAAATTATTACATGTTTAACCTTAAATCATAGATTTATTTAATCTTAAAGTAAAAGTAATTACACAATTTTTTATTAAAAATTATCACTGGACACTTTAAGTAATAATATACTTCATTTGGAAGTTGATGTAACCATCATTTAACAGGAAAGTTAATTAGAGTTTAGCACAAGAATCTAATTAAGGTATTTTTAATATTTGAGGGACTTTATTCAAGAAAAAAATTTCCCAGGAACTAAAATTAGTTCTGTCATATTTGTAGAGGACCAGAAACATATTTAATCCTTTATTCTATTAGGCACTGTATTTTGCTTCAAGTTGATTTACATGCATTTTACTGCAGGTATAATCTTCGTTCTATATCGTCTTCTGCAACTGCAGTAATCAAGGTGAATTATTTTGCCCTTCATTATCTGTAGTGATATCCTCTTTCATTTCTTTTACCAGTATTTGGCTGGTCATTTTTAATTTCTAAAGTATCTATGCAATCTGTTGCATGGTTGTGTGACATGTGAGAATGATATATCAGAGCTTATTTCTCCTTGATATATTTTGGTTTCTTACTTGGGTTCTAATGGATCAGGTATTACTGGGTGAGAGTCCTGGATATGAACTGAAAAATAGTTTCCCTTCCAAAGCTGGCCTGCAAACTGTTCTGGAAGTCCTCAAAATTCAGATGAACTTTTGGCCTTCCTTGGGTCCGATTTATGTGAACTTGGAGTCACAATGGAGGATGTACTGTTATGAAAAAAAAGTAAGGAACTGTCTTTGATTTGTATTTATTGAATTTCACAGCCTTATTTCCTTTAGATATTGTTTTATTTCGATACATTTGGACTTGTTGGGGCTAATGGTGGGATTACTTGTGGGGAGGAGGAAATTAGGTATCTCATTCCCTGCTTTACTAAAATATTGTGCACTCTGGAAGAGATTAGAATCTACTATTTTTAGGGAAGCTTCAATTCTGAATACATGATTATTATTATTATTATTATAATTATTATTATTTTGTAGGGAAACAGATTAAGAAACGACGCCGACTTCTGGTTCCAATTTGGTGGAGGTGGGGACGAAAAAGTTTCTTATTCCATTTTCTGAACGGCCATCTTAATGTAAAATCAAAGTGATTATGTTGAGCTGATGAATTTTGTAAGCACTGGAAATGCACTGTAATTATCAGCATGTTGTATATTCCATCTTCGGGACAATATGATTTTTGTTTGATCGTGCAAATGACAGATTTGTGCGGAAGGGTGAGACAAATCGGTTAAAGAGGGGGCGGGAGGCAGGTGTAAAGGATAAAAATGATTTCCCAGTTCCATGTTTGAACATTTTGAATTTTTATAGTTACCAAATGGGAAATATGAGAAATTAAAGAACTTTACACTCGAATTAAAAAAACTCGTGCTAAAAACTTAAAAGATGTATCCTTTATTTTCATCGTCTCTCCTTTGTCTTAGTCCAAAAATTGCCAAGTTTAATTGTAACCTTTTTTCTTGGTTGCCCTAATTTTGGACCGGTTGGTCTCAGATTCGCTGAATACTTAAGCTAGGATTTAAAAATAAGAGACTGTATTTGTTTTGCGTTGAGAAGGGAACTAAGTGTTTGATACAGTAGGTTTTATTTACCAGTTTTGCAGTCATAGGGGATGAAATTATGCATCGAGGATTCGAGAGTCAAGATGACTCACGGAAAGATGCATGATTTTGCAGTCACAGGGAATGATATTCAATATTTTGGATATCATTCCCTATGACTGCAAAATTTTCAATCCAGGCTAAACCTGAATGTTTAAACTGAGTTTTCGCGTCGTCTGGTGCAGTCGCCACTCGGGGTAATTCGTATGACACAATGGTTATAATTGCTGTGGGGTAATCTTAAGTGCTAAGTTGCATTGGGTCCTGGGGAAGTTAATACAACATCACCTGCTTAATCCCTACGATTACGAAACAGCTGACAATGGAAGCAAACAAATCGTTGTCTATCCTGTTTGGCATCCATTAGATGAACTGAACTTTATTGAGCTGTATATGTGGATCTTGTCCGACATAATTTTAAGGTTCCATGGCGTTCCTTGTCTGAGTGAGATGCAATGAGCGAGAAGATGGAGATGGAATGGAGGTGATGGCAAACATAGACATAGACATAGCACTAGACATAAAGCGACCAATTCCTCCCTCTCTCCTCTATAAAACTCGGATATCTTATGCTTGAGTTAATACGAATTTGAGTGCTTTTTATGAAGATCAATTCACTTATTATTTACTGATTTTTGATGCATTGAATTAAATGTGTTTTTATTGTGTTTTGCAAATTATGGATTTTGTGTGTGTGTGTGTGTGTGACAATTTGAGCTAAGTTAATATGAAATCTGTTGTAAAAATTACGATCGAAATAGTATAGGAAGCTTTGGAGGTCTCTACATTAAAATTTTGTCAAATTGACTTATATTTTAAGAACAACCCAAATTCTTGCAAACACACACACCAAAAAGAAAATTTAATTTAGTAGACATAAGGAATTCACTTAAAATAAGTGATAATTTGCATGATCATATTAAAAGTAGAAGAGTTGTTTAAAGACTAGAACGGCAAAAAGCAAATCAAATCAAATTATACACATATGCGGATATGCCAATTCCAAAACTGTGCATATCTAATTAAACAAATGTTATGATCACAAGCTATAATTGATAAAAATATATCAAGTGAACATAAATAATAATGATGATTTTTTCTTTTTTTGCCCATTTGCACGTCGCTGAGTTGTTGCCACATTGCACCTTTATTTTAGTAGCCTTTCTAATAAACAATATTGCAATTGTTTAATCATTAAATAATAGAAAACATATTATAAAATCAAAGTAAGCAAAAATCTAATTTCTCTCTTCCACACTTATCCTATGTTTAGATGGATAGAAATAAATAAATAAATAATAGGGGACAAAAGAAAAATTTTCAAAATTTTCAATTTGCTTTGTTTCGTTGAGAAGAAAATTAACAAAAAAATAGAGGAAAAAGAGAAACTTTTAAGAAATAAAAATTTCTTTTTTTTTTCCTCATCTTTTTTCCTTATCTGATAAAGAGTTCGAACTAAACTGTCCTCAATGTAAAAACAAAAGTTAGAATAAACAAAACTAATAAATGGTTAGTTCAATTGGTACATGTCTGATTCCCTTTCTCTTTAAACAAGATCTTCAAGTCTTATTTATGAAGAAAATTTTCACCAGATGAGTTAGTCCTACCATCCTAAGGATGTTTCTAGTTTGAATAAAGATTGTCTTTTGTACTCGTGGTCGTACACAAAAAAAAGATAGGTAATAAAGAATAAAGACCGACGTTCTAATAATTGTTGTTAAATAGAAAAAAAAAAGATCAACAAAGATTTATTTTAACTATTAAACTAGATGATAAGTATAAAGAGGTATAAAAGAATATATTTAATTACTTGATTATAGTTTGAAATTTGGTAATTATATATTTTTAAATAAATATAAATTTTTATATTTTAATTTATTTTAAATAATTTTTCATTTTAAAAATTAGGATAATCATTTTCAAAGTTTATTATTATTTTTAAAATATTTTATTAAATGAAAATAGATAATATAAATGGATTTATGTTATAATTTTAATGATTTTATTATATAAAGAAATAATGTTTGATGAGAGTGAGAGATAGTGTTAAGGATTTCTGAATATAGGAAAGATAAAGGAAGAATTTTAATAAAACAGTGAGAATAAAAATAGAAAAAAGTAGTAAGTTAATAACTTAGAAGCTCAAATACTATATGAAGTAGTATTTTAAAAAACGTTATAAGTTAGTGAAACAAATTCCTTTATCAAATAATCCTATTTTGATTTAACAAAGTTTTAAGTTAGTCAAACAAGTTAGAAATTAACTAATTTGCCCCCAAAAATACTCAAAAGTAACATTCATGGGGCTTCAACATATAATTCATTTAAGTATAGTGATGTGACAAAGCAAAATATTTTTTATATGAGAAATGATATTTGTACAACAAATTATACAATAACGTACTTTAACTAAAAAATAAGTGTGTGTATGTTAACAAATACATACATACATATATATATATATATATATAAGTTACAGAAAACTGTTCATTAACATTTCTAGCATCCTGAACAAGGGTAAAGGTCTTGACTCTTGAGGTAAAAGAGACATGACAAACTTAATAAAGAGAAGTTCATTTACTTCAAATCCTTGGTATTTAAATCCATATCTATCTCCATATACACCGCAAGGCAATTCTTAGCATTACATTACATCCACCACCTGACATGGAAAGTGGCAAAATCAACTAACTCTATGCTGACATTTAAACTAAGTACCATTGGATTCATTCAACAATTTCCTTGCTTAAACTAGAATAGAATTTAACACAACAGATTTATGACTTTCCACATAAAGGACTTTCCATAATCCATACTAAAAAAAAAAAAAAAAAAACTAACTACAAATAACAAAAGAAGGGGTTGTTATTGGTGCATTGTTGGAGGTGCCATAGGGTAAGCAAGAGGGAGAACATAAGGTGGATGAGGATGGGGGTGGGGTCCATGAGGAAGCATGACAGGAGTGCCAACAGCAGACGCCATATGCCCTGGAGGAGCAGCCACAGGATGCCCAACTGGTGTTCCATACATGCCTAAACCAGCTGGTATATGACCCTGAACTCTATGCTTCAGTGATTGTCCTCCTACACCCATTGTACTTGAAGAAATTGTGCTACTATGCTGCCCTGTAATTGGTGCTTGATTACTAGCCACATCTCCATTGTTCACACTAGTAATATCATGGATACTAGACCTCCTCCTGTCTCTATTCATAGAATTCAACCTGATGAAGTACTTCTGTGCATGGCTAGCCACTTGAGTAGGAGTCCTAGAAATCACAAAGTTCCTTGAAATGCTTCTCCAATCTCCTTTTCCAAACTTGTCTAGACCAAGTAAAAATAACCTGAAAAACAAAAATACTTATTAATTACCCCTTACCTGGATTCCCATATAAGCAAATTTTGTTCACCTAACTCATATTTATTTTTTGGTAGAGATCACAAGAGCTGCTCGAGCTAGATAGAATCACTATGACAATCTAATGGAATATATATGGAGCATATAAAGGAAGAGAAGTTACTTACTATGAGAGTTAAGAGTTATTATAAATGTAATTGGAAAGTACCTGTGCTCCTCCTCAGTCCATGGAATTCCTTTTCTCCTTTCTTGTTCTGATGACCTTGACAAGCCTCCTTTACCACTATGAGTGGTGGAGTCATGTCCTAGCCCAGAAAAGCCACTTCCATAATTACAATTCGATCTTTTATCTGAAGTTGTGGCCTTGGAAGAGCCATGGAAGTCTTTATTTGAAGATGTGGTTTCCTCAGAAGCATAGTTTGGGAATGATATATGACCTGCCTCAATTGCAATTACATCCTCTACTAGAACCTGGTAATGTTGCTTCACTTCTTCCATGCTTTTGCTGGGAACTGCTGAAGCAATTTTCTCCCATTGCTCTTTTGAGGCTTCCTCAATCCAATGCATAGCGATGGCATTCTCAAATGCCTTTTCTTCCTCATAGCTCCAAATGGTTCCACTTGATGACATGGTGGCTCTTGGTTGGATTTGCAATTATGGTTCAACTTTGGAGGATGAGAATGGTGAAAATGGTAGATGGGTGTGTAAGTCATTTTTTGTTGTGTGGATTTTGTCTCTATTGAACAAAGTAGCAGAAGGGGTGCGCAGGATTAGGGGAAGAATCATAATGTGTGTAGGATAAGAAGTAAAGTGGTATCAAACAATCAATTTCGAGAGGACCACACTGTGTAATTGAAGGGATGTGTAATTTGTCGTTCATTCATATAATTTTTTTTCCTGTTTGCATATTTCTATAGAAGAACTCTCTCTCACACAGTTATACTGACCAAAGTGTGTAAATGAGTATGAGTAATATATTTACACCTTAAAAATATTACATCATTGTTATATTTGTTTGTTTAGGGGGGTAAAAGGCAGAAAAAAGCTCTACTAAAAAAAGTATGTTAGAATTTTTTTTAATTATCTAAGAAGAAAATAGCATAAAAATGGTGTAAAATTTTCAATGTACCAACATCATTTCTGAATGAGTATATAGTGGGCCCGATAGAATTTTTTGTAATTCAACCATAATGAAATGGAATCTCGACCATACCAATGAATAGACCACTGGGAATAAAGACAAGTTCATTAAGGTATGGGTTCTTTTTCCTTTCTTATTGAATGATTTAAGTATAACCTGTGATTCTCCAACACGGTTAAAATTTTCTTGTCACTTGTTCCAATTTAAATACCGCCTTGAATTAAATTAACAGTGATTGTATTTAGTTTATCTGACACGGCTGAATATAGTAAAACAATAGGAGACAGGAATATAAGTTTAAACCTATAATTCTCCATTAAAGGGGTGCTTAGATGAACTTTGATTTTATTTTGTCATATATTATCAGATAAACACTGAAATTTAAAATTAAAAATGTTTAATTAAATCTATAAAAATAACTTACAACTTTTTATAAGTTCTTTTTAAATAAGTTTAATGATATAATTTATCAAAATATATTTATTAAATTAAACATTTATGACATAAATTCTCATATAATAAACTTATTAAATAAACGATTAATTAAATAAACGTTACCTATATATATATATATATATTTGATAAAGAAACGTTACCTATATTTTATCCGGAGATGAAATTCAAATCTGATATCATGCTGCCCTAATCTAAACTTCACAAAATACATGACACATGCCCGTACTCCCACTAGAATTATAGTATTTGTCTTATTAAAAAAGGAAAACTAGAGACGTGGCGAATTCTCCTTGTCTGCTCTGGGATAATATGAACCGCAATTGTAAGTTTCCCTTTTCGCAAAGAGGAACCTGTTGATTTGCATTATGAAAACTAAAAGAATACTATTCACATCCGCGCACTAATAATGTAAAGTGAATAGTGTTCACATCAAAAAATATTATGTACAGTGTGAAGTTGCAGCTAGGGAAAGTACAATACAACGTCAAGTTGCACTATAACAACTGAAACTTCTATAGTACTACCTCAGTTTTGGAAGAACGGGAATTGATTCGCAAGTCAATTTTTCACATGACAAGGTCATTTATATTATGTCCAAATTTGTCATTATTTTTCCTTACAATTGTCTTATATCATTGAATTTATTTCTGAAGCTGTTTTTGAATCCTACCAATAATTTTACAATTTTATACATTAAATAAATAAATTTACGCACATACAAAAAATCGCAGATATTAAGTTTCTAATTTCCCTGTAGCATATGTAAGTTAGAAGTGACATCCTTCAGATGCGTCCAAAAGTAGCACAATTTTATCGGCAAGCAACAACAAAACATTTCCTTATGATTAAGACCTGGTGATGTTACCATATAACTACTTCGCATTTACTGACGATATAACTCTAGTTGGGGCACGGTAGAGCACAAACTTGAAGTATCTCCCTTCTCTGATAAATTAAACTGATACCACGCAATGTTTTGAGAGGGAGGACTCAGTCGTCAGTGATGCTATGGAGATGTTAACAAGGGTAGGTTCCACTAAGTTGGAGGGTTTTGAATTCCATAGCAGCTAGTGACCCTAAAATGGTAACATAAACTAAATGCGGTGCAACCAACCTTGATTGATTGGCCAGGTGTCCACATCCTATATTTTTCATGTACCACTGTGCTTCAGCTTTCTTTTCATGAACAAATAAATCTGGGTCCTAATCCTTGGTCACGCCATATAATTACACCAGGATGTATTGAAGTGACAAGTAGATGCCATGGTTGACACATGTCATAATAATCATAATGATAATGATGATCATAATAAATCTTTCTCATCTTTCAGACTTTTAAGTGTTTCGAAGAGGCATCTCAACCATTGAATGTTGGACAACAAAGCCTGTTTTGTTGTTCATATTATTTCTGGGACAAATCTTTAAAAATAAAAAATAAAATAAAAACAAAGTGACATATTTGCAATCATTAAAAACATAAAAACGTTCTCTCAGATTAAACAGGTCCTTAACTTCCAAGTCTACCCTCAACTTTTATTTTACTAAAGATAGCCCCTCCTTTGCATGATTAAGATTAGCCTCAACACAAGTCCTCTACTTCACTTGTTCAGTTGTTCTTATAGTGAAATGCGTTTAACATAAATATATGATTACATTCCCTCACCTTTTTCCTCAGAAAGTGTGTATACCTTTTCACAGGAGGCGACATGTAGCTGTAAGGCAGTGTTAGATATTTCCCACATGATGGTTGAAGCATGCATGCTCCTCCATTTTTATTGGACCTTTTTTTTTTTTTTTTTTTCTACATGGTCCTTGTTTTACTTTATCTAATATTGCTATTTAGAGCGTGTTTAGAAACACGTTCTACAGCCAACAAAAAAAGCCCTTGATGTAAAAAAACGTAAAAGCTAAAATTAGTAACATTTATTTTGATGTGAACAATCACGTCCCTAGTCCGTCTCCAAACAAGAACTTAGTTCTCTCTTCTTCGGGAAGACCCTGGTAAACGCAACCTTTTATTGATCCGAGCGTTGTAGTGACAACTTATGAGGGCCAACACGCGCATTCTGGACCATTGATATCTCTTCAGTGTATATCCCATGGCTAAAATTTTCAAAGGGAGCAAGTTAGACAGAGTCTACTTTAATGAGCTTTTGCAAGTTCCAAAACCTTTCTCAGAAATGGTCTTGTTAATCCCACATCAATTCTGCACATTACACTTGTCAGTTGTCACCGTATTAATATCATTGTACCAATTACTTGTCAGTTACTAAAAATATGGATGTTGCAAAGTGACTTGCAAATATAGCAATGTGAAACTGCCAGTGAGGGTTGCACAGGAGACATACAAGATACAACCCATGTAAATGAATCTTTCCTAGAGAGACAATCCATTGCATAAATTGAGAATTTTGCAATTGTAGAAAGCGTGGAATAGAGAACAATGATCATTACCAAAAGCTAAAACAAAGTGAATAATATACAGCTTGGTCCTTCATAATACAACAATATGAAGCCTTACAACCTGGCAAGTTTCAAATAAATCAAATTTCCATGTATGTTTGTCAAACAAGAGGCAAGTTATCTCACTTCTGCCTTTTGAAGTGGATTGATCAGTCAACTGAGGTCACCGCACAGCTGTTTATTTAAAGAAAAATATGAAAATCAGCAAACACGTTCAATTGAAATGAATTGCATGACATGCAAAGGAAAATGGGATGTCTACAAAAATATATCTTACCCCATGACTTGTCAAAGGTCACGGAAATTCTCTCAATCAGACAGAGGCGGTGAATTACACAGAAGGGTGTTTGTCAGCACCGTAAGAAGATCACCTGTTTCATGCTTTTACCATTAAGTGTGTGGCGTAGAAGATACCTCCCTGGCTTGAACGAGTGGATGCGCTGGAAGTTTTGTCAATTCTGGGCTACCTTGCAGAAGGGATGCCCTTTGTGGATTTGAAAGCATGAGTTGTTGCATATCTTTTGTAAGCGCATTAAAAACTGCCTGAAGATCTCCCATTAGTTTCTGACAAGTTGCTGTAGAATCAATACCTCCATTTCCAGGTTGCTGCAGATGATAATTGCATTTGACAGAGATATAAAAGCACTGTGTATGTTTGATTTACAGTTAAAACAATCCTATGTTTTACGCATATAATATCCGGCAGCACAGTATGCAATGAATAATAATGTGCAGCCATGAGCACAGTAAACTACAAAAGGGCCAATGAAACTTTTGGAACTATGTTTGAACTTAGGGGTGTAAATGAACTAAGCTATTCGTAAACTATTTGAGTTCAACTCATTAAATGTTCGATCAAGCTTGTTTGTTTAATTAAATAAACAAACTCAAGCTTGAGATTGAGCTTAGTTATTTAAATGAACCAAGCCCAAGCTTTACAAGTTCGACATTAATGGTTCGTGAATAGTTCGTTTATTTAAATTGATGATGAAAATGTTACTAGCTTTTGATATTTATACATTCATTATGAAAATATGTAAAATTTTGTGGACAGTATTAAAATTAATTTTAAAGTTTTTTTTTTTTTATAGTAGTTAAGAAGTTATAAATTTTTTTATTTATTGGATTATAAAAATATAATAGTCTAAAATGTTTGAAATCAAATTTCACATACCGCATGTTAAGCACATATGTCCATATGTAGATTATCATCTAGTAGTAAAATATTTATTAAATACTAAATTGATAAAGTTAAAAAATAGGTTAAAAAATTCATAAAAGTAAAAATAATCAAATTATAAATGAGCTAAACAAGCCAAGCTCAAGCTTTTAGTTAGGCCTGTTTAAATAAATGAGTCAAACTTAAGCTACTCATTTTTTTCACAAACTAAGCCTAAACTTCAAGTATTCGGCTCAGCTCATTTACACCCCTAATTGAGCCTAAGTAATGGTATGCCTAACCTATGAAAATACAAATGATAGGTTTTCTTATAGATAGCATGGCAAAAGCTTCCATCCCAAAACACCATATTACCCGAAGGCTCCTGGTATCTGACACATAATCTCTTTCTGGCAAACTGGATGAATCAAACAAGCAAGCTTTCACCTGGATGACTGTTTCCCCACAATGTCCAGGATAAAATAAGACATATTTAGTTATCATATACTTTTGTGTTGAGCATCAGTCTTGGTGTATTCAGTTTTATCATGTCTTGTTGGGTCCAAAAGCACATATAAATTGCTAGTAAAAAAGGGTTCAAGTCTTAATAAAACATTTTCAAAACTTGTGACACAATACATTAGATTATACTTGGTCCTTTGCAAATGAAAATGGTGAAAACAATTATTAATTAAAATAAATGTAGACATATCATCGTCTTTGTGTGGGGCAAATACCAAACGAAAGGCACAATCAATTAAAAGCATAATTGGAGGATCCTAGGAGGGTCAGTTACCTGTAATTCTCTAAGTAGAAGTCTCTCTATAACATTGAAGGAATCCACAATTTCCAACTCAGACATTTTAGATATAAGCTGTCGTATATCAGTTTTCATTCTTGCATGCCTCCACAATCTATCTTGTTCCTGTTCAGCTACAGCACGCCTCCTCTGAAACCAAGGCATGAAGTTGGGTCCATTCAGGAATCGCCTGATAAGAACATTCATGGGAATCATAAAGAATATAAATCTAATAAGTGAAGTCTGAGGAACTAAAATTTTAGTGCAAGATCACACTGTAAAAGACTATCATACTGAGAGTTAGGTAGCAAATGATAGTACAAGACAAATCTTGCAAATAAAATCATTACCTGTAGAAGTCAAGCCAGTTAGATTTCATTCTCTTCAAAATGAACTTCCCTGGACCTCTGGCTGATAAACTTGCAAGAAATTCATCAGCATTAAATGGAGGCAAAGAAGGAGGATCTACATAAGGAGAAGATCCTTCCAATGGCGCTGTAGTCCTAAAATATGGACCAAAAGGGGCCAAAAAATTAGTTGTGAGCTCCAAGAAATGTCGCCGTAATATCTCATTGTTAACAACTGACATTGATTCCTCAACTCTTGGTGACAAGCCAGCATCTATAAGCCTATTTAAAATAGAGGTGTCTGGCTTAGTTGTGGTGGAATATGTAGTCCAAATGGCTTCCTTATGTTCTGTCATGAGACAAAGAGGACCTTCTCTCCGTAGCTTAATTGCATTCAATAAACTTGAAGGAGAAAACTTTTGTAGGGAAAGCTGTTGAAGCCCAAGACCTTCAGGTCTACCAGAGACCCTTCCAGTAGAAGGCCTAGTTGAAAGGGCAACCCTATTTGAACTAGGAGGGGGGCTTCCAACTGAGACAATGTGGGGGATGTTACGGAGAGCCTTAAGGAAGAAAAGATTAGTCACCCCTAAAACCATTGGGGGGAAGGTTTCCCCTTCTCGAATTGAGTTCAAGTGTGCAAACTCAGGGTCATGAATAGTAAAATAAGGCCGGAAGTCAACACTGCAAAGTAATGGTGCAACCAAACTCACAAGACTGGCAACGGCCTCACAACACTGGGGAGGGGTGGGTGCAATGATAAGAATAGGTTCACCAACGAGTAACAACTCCCATAACAACCAAAGTTGCAATAAAATGCCACGGAAAGCACCAAAAAGATCTGAATCATGAAAAAGGCCTTGTGGGATAAACTGATTATTCGGAAGAAAAGGAGCCACAGGAGAAGCAGACTCATCAAAAGATACACCATTTTCCATCGGCAAGCTGTGTGCAGGCGGCAAGTTCACTTTAAGCGTTGCATTCCCGATAGGAAGTTCCATTAGCTTACCAGGAACAGGAGCAGGCCATGTTGAAACATAAGCAGCAATATGCTCCAGTGCTATCTTACCTATGTCAAAATATAAGGGACCTACAATTTGTAATAAAGGTCTGAACACACTAGAATAAGGACTGTGGGACAAAATGACCACAGACTTCTGCTCCCCTCCTCGCTTTAGCCTCTCATCGTGTCTTTGTCGATTAAAGACAAAGCCATACATATATTTAGAAACATTAACACTTCTTGTACTGGATAGTCCTTTACTAACATTATTTTTATCTATGGACTTTGTAGAAAACTCCTTGTCAACTTCAGTTATCTCGGAATGAGTAGCATTGCTGTTTTGAGATTTAAGGTGCCTACGAAATCGGAAAAAGAAGATACAATCATGAATACTGGAGCGGTTTTGTTGCTGGGAAATGGAATCCGGAAATGAACTATAAGCAATCTCCAGCTCCTCATCATGTGTAAGGCAGCCAGGTGGATAACATACTTCTACGAGCTGGCCTTGTTCAAGATCAAACCTTATAGCACAAAAGGCAACAATCCATCTCTGTAAAGAATCTGGATCAAGACTGGGACTCAATTCTGTTTTAACTTTAAAGGAGGGAGACCGACTCATATCCAATAAAAACACTAACAAAACAGACTTTCATTGGTCAAAATGCCATCAACAAAGAACTCAGAAGCCTAACAAAGAGACACAAAACAAAAGCATTAGTTTGCTGATATATTTCTGCTTTGGGGAGCATGAACAACAAACAAGCATGAGGTGTACCTCATTGCATAGCAGAAACCAAGATAGAAAGACAGCAATTGACAACTATAACACTTGAAAGCTCTCCTCTGGAACACTGCAAAAGCAGAAAGTCCAGTTCAAACAACCATGCTCAACTACTTGTGTTACAGAAAAAAAAAAAAAGCTTAAGCAAGATCCAGAATTACACATAATTCATTCATGCATTTTTTCAGCGACCAAAACTAGGAACCAAAATCGTGGTATGAGAGTCACAACTTCAATTTCAACAAGATCCATCAAATGGGTACCTGAATATAAGAGTTAGGAACGAAGACACAGTTCCTAGCACGAACCAATCTGGATCGGCAACGAAAGAAAACCAAATTGATCGAAAACAGTGCAATTTCCCAGAAAATAAAACAAAGTTCGGAGCTTTAGGCCTTGGACCCAGTAACCATGGCTTCAAATTCAACAACTTTCTGTGCACACGGCAATGGGTATCCAAATCTATGAACTACCATAGAGAAAAATTAGTTATTGAAGAGAAGGGAGATATCTGCAACAAATTTTCATTTCTTATTAAATATCGGAAATAATGCAAGTTGTGTACATATTTGAAAACACTGCTGACTGCCCCTTCATCCAAATATCTGATTTTAACATTAAATTATGTTGGTGTAAGTGAGGGGTTTCTATTTCTGCGGAAGGACAAATTTGGAGCTGCAAGTTTGAAGGCGAAATACATTTTAAAAACTATAGATTGAAAGAAATTTACAGGTTAAATTAATGTTATATTCCTTGAAATATTTGAAAAACTTTTAATAAGTCTCTATATTTTAGAAATTATAATTAAATGTCTGAACTTATAATATAAATTATATTTATTTGAATTCTTGGTTAAGATTTTTTATGTGTATCAACTTGGTTAGAAAATTTTAAATAGTTTGAAGAATTATTAAAGAATTAAATTAATAACTCAATCGTTAAATTGTTTGAGAATTTTTAATTATTTCTCTATGCTTAATGGAATCTTAATAGAATTCTAGTCAATGGCTCATTTAAAAGTATTCATAAATTTAAGATTTAAATATATTTTTAGTCTCTTAAATTTGGGGTTAATTTTGGTCCTCTAAATTTAAATTAATCTTTTTAGTCATTATAATTATTTAAAAAAAAACTTGTTTTAGTCTCATGCTTAGATGCATTCTGCCCAAATATTGTTAAAATGAATACTTGAAAAGAAAAACACACATGTGAAAGGATATTTGATAGTAAGAATGCAAAATCAACATGAATTATCATGTAAATGACTTGTAATTTGTTAGTCATATAAATTAAGTCTCTAACAACATTTGGGCAGAGGTGCTAAAACTGTTTTTTTTCTTCAAATTATAGGAACTAAAAATCAATTTTAAATTTGGAGGACCAAAAACAAATTTGTCTCAAATTTGAAGGACAAAAACATATTTAAACTTAAATTTAAAAGTCTAATTACAAAAATTTAAAGTATAAAAACTTATTTGAATAATTAAGGGATTTACAAATTAATTTAACCAATTTTATATACATGAATTCTCTTACTACATCAAAGTTATATTTATCGAAATAATACTAGTGGCGCATATTTACACATGTATATCACTTTAAGTCGTATTCATTAGATAACTATCAAACTTTTTATTTAATAATTTCTTAATTACTTATTGTTAGTTACAATTCCTATAAAACATATATCCTTTGAATTGATAGTTAAGTACATTTAAAGAGTTTAATAGACATTTAGTGTAAAAGCCAATCTATTAGAAATTATTTTTCATATGATTTTCAACGTAGTTATTATAAAAATTAAGAAATTTACTATAAATGATAGTTTGTAATTGGATGATAGTTTAACTGAGTAAAAGAGCTTTACATGCATATATTTTTTGTTCATATTTACATACGTTAGATAGTTAATTTGATTTTTTTTTTTGTTACAAGATAGTTAATGTGATTTAATAATATGTTAGTGCAATTTCAATATTTAAGTAATCTGAGGTTAAATTTATGTATTTGAGTGAGTAAACTTAATAATATTTTGCTATCTAACATTTAAACGGGTAAATTTTATCATCTTCTTTTGAAAAAAACTTAAATTATATTATTACGTTTTTTCATACTAAAAATATACTTTTATTTTTTAAGAAATAAAATGCACTACATTTTAAGACATTTTAATGTAAATGACTTTATTCTCTTCTGATGAACTTTTTAATAATCATAAACAATTATGAACAATTTTCTCTCAGATACTTTTCCACTTTCTAACTTTTAATGCCATTAACAAATAAGTATGACCCATCTGTTATTAATTTTAAGATTTTAATTTTATCTCTTAAAATTCTATAGTTATTAATACGGATTTAAAATTAGTTGCCAATAATATTAATAATTATACAAAGAAAATATTGTATCTTAGAAATTATTTATATTGAAAGAATTAACGTGTAAATATAGGTGAATTTTTAAAGAGAAAAATATAATTTTTCTATTGTTTTTTTAAAATAAAAAACTAGTATAATTTAAATTTCTATTAGGAGAAAAGAGTATAATTACTCGATCCAAATTTATAGAGTTTCAATTTCACATATTGATATAGTTGCCAATATTTTATAATTCAAATGTATATTTTTTTATTATTGTAAAATGATGTATTAATCGTATTTTTTAAAAATAAAAAATTCTTCATTAAATTTACGTAAAACAAAATTAAAAAATTAAAGATAAATAATAAATCAACTGCTTCTCGTGGCCTCACTAAAATGCATATTATAGTTTTTTTTATATATAAAAATGCATATTATAGTTTTTTTTGAGGTAAAAATGCATATTATGGTTAATTCACATGGAATTGGTTAATAATGTAGAGCATGGGTGATCAAAAATTTAAACTGTTTCATTAATATACCAAAAATATATATATAATTTAACATCGCATTTTCCACAATCACTAACAAAAAACAATCGTGATAAAGAAACATGATTACCGCACAAAATAAAAATAATTTTTTTTTGTTCTGGTTCAAGCAACTTAGAAAAAAAGATTGATGATGAAATATCAAACCTTCGACAAATTATAGTTAAAAACTCGTTGGCTTCTATGAATTACAGATCATTTGGAGCAATCAATAGATTGTGTTCGTAACAGTTATTACATTACCTCTATTTATATTTTCAAACATTTTCAGACATGCATTTCACCTCAGAAAATGATTTAAAACAAAAAGGAAAAGAAAAAGAAAACAGGTGCCCAGGTTTTACACGCTGGTTCAACACTCATCACACTCATCTGTAGAGCCAGTAAAAAGCTAGTATATATACAAATTACAGAAGGGAGTGAATGCAAAACAAATCAAATGCAAAATCCAAAGTATATCGAGTGGATGCTCTATTCTTCTTCCTATCCTTTGATGTTGTATTAGACAATCAACAAGTTGGCGTCGAATTAATGTCACCGCGAAAACTGTACTAAGTATTCACCCTGTTAAAACATGTTCTCTAGTCCCTTTCTTCTCTGGTCTTTTAACACAAAAAAGTTGACCAAGTTAACATCTAAACATCGTATACAGGCAAGCGCTCAGCAATAGAGTCACGGCAAATCGGGCACTTCTTACACTTCTCTGAGCAAGCGCTGCAGTACATGGAAATCAAGCATAAGGCCAAAATTATTTTGACCCAAAAAAAATAGATAAACAGAGAAATGCTAGCAATATACTCTCTGATACACTTTTTTGAACACTCTTTTATTAGTTGAAATTTCTTGAAAATTACAAAAATTTGTGAATTTCACATCTTATTTAATGACTTTTTTTCATGATTTTGTAGTTTCGAATAAATTTTAACCAACAATAGAGTGTGTGTTAAGAAAAGTGTGTTAGAGAATATATTCCTAGCACTCCTTTAGATAAATAAAAGCATAAGGCCAAACTATAATGTAATGCATGAAGTAGTCTCATTGACCATCACGTATTTGATCTCACCTGCAAAGGACACGATGCCTACATGGGAGCAATACAACATTAATCTCTCCCTCAAAACAAATTCTGCACAACACTTTCTCCTGATACACACAAGATATGAACATAAAATTGGTCAAATGAAACTTAATAATGAATCTAAACACAGTAGTGATGACAATAATCAGAAATTTAACTTTAACCAGATGAATGGTTTAGAACTCATATTATTGACAATTGTTGTCACAACATCAAAATAACGTGTTAGCTCAGCTACCGTGTTAGTGTGACAAACACTACCACATAATAGCTGCTCCACTCTTATGATTCAGCAATGACAGTAATTTGAATTATTATGATCACAACACACAACCTATCCATATTTCAACTATATTGATTAGACTAACAGACTTTGATTTACAGTGTCAGAAGTCAGAACAGGGTCCAGACATAAAGAATATTCTAACCGAATGATACCCCATTTATCCTTTCCATTGTGGAAGGCTTCTTCACACATCATATAAGCAACTTTGGCAAATACACAGCATAAGCACATGACTAACAAAATTACTCATGAAGGTTAGAAGTTTTACATTTTGAAGTCTTTCATACTCCTGTTGGCTGTATTTTGTAATTTCAGTTTGTTCACCAAGAGCTGCCTGGAGTCTCCAAACCTGACATTCGAAAATTTTAAGCATGCTAATGAAGGAAAAATCAGAGTTATTGACTTACTGAGAATTTTTGTGCCCAATATTGAACAGATGAACATAAGGAAATAAAATCTATGTAGATTATTTCAACCATACTACACAAGGTCATATCCATCTATACGCATAGACATGAAGATACTCCACCATAAATTTATATCTATATATATTATAAGAACTGTCATCACCTCCTCAGCAAGTTCCTTTTTTGGCATTTTCTTAACAATGTCAGGAGGATAACCACAGAACGTATTATACCTGTGCAGTGGGAAACCAAATGGACAAAGATCATTAGAAACAACTACAAGGCAAACATACAACAAAACAATTGAAAATAGCTTAATGCATCTTGTATTATAAGAGGCAAAAAGGATGTCTTCATATAGTACTTGTATTGTATATATCATAGTCAAACAAACTACATGTCAAACAGAAAAAATAAACAGAAACCTACTATTTTGGTCCTAAAAGATATAAAATCTGCTCAATTTGCTTCCCCTATGTTAATTGTATCACTTGAGCACTTGATAGTTGATTGATTCAATTCATCTCAATTTGGTCCTTCCATAAGAATTTCACACACCCTAAATATGAATGGCAGGACTTAAAAAAAGATGAAATAACACAAGAAAGAGCTAAGACTGATAAAACAAGACTTCAATATAAATTGAAAAAATGTTTATGGGTATCTTGAAAGACCAAAATGGTACTTTCCTGAAAATTAAACATTCACAAGCAAGCCAGACGAATTGAAAAGAGACATTGCAGGGGATATGTATGAGACAACATGTAAGTTACATCGTTGATGGTATACACCAAGGTAGTAATAAAATGAAATGATGCTTACCCAGATGCTCCCTCATGGTATAGTCGTGCTTGTTCTTCCCGACTCCCTTCATCAATTGACCACCAACCTAATAATCTGATTGCATGAATTGTCAGAATTCAGATGTAGTTGCAGCACAGTACATGCATGATGCATATGGTAATTCAACAAAATCACAGCTACCCTTTTTGAAAACTTGACCCCAATAGACATCAGATTTGTCACCTCCAATCATAGTAGTGGTAAAATAAGGAGAAATATTCAGGTTACTCCGTTGAGGTTTGGAGATATTATGGTCAATTCGTGCACTGAACTAACTAATCAGAGCATTTTTTTGAAAAATTTGACCCCAATATACATTGGATTTGCATCTACAATCATAGTAGTGTAAAAATAACAGATAAAAATAAGATTACTCCCTGCATGTTGGGGTTTGGAGACAACCTTGGGAAGACAACAAAGACATATGTTCAATTTGTGAACCAAATCAATATGAACATCAGTTGGTTTGCATATTCTACATGAAAGGTCCCATATTAAAAAATATAGAACAAATTGTCTCATCTATTGGTTCAGTGCACGCAATCATTGTATCTACCCAAGAATACTCCTAGTGCTAGACATGATATCACTTTGCAATCTCATGGAGTCATGGTGCTTAAAGAATTGCTATTCATATTCTTATCATATAACTGAGCTGCTTTGATCCAAATTTAACAGCAAATAACTTATGAATAGAATGTGGTAATGAAGGATTCATTTGATTTGAGAAAAAGCAGCGGGGGAAGGAATTTTATATCACATGTGACACTTATACGTTGATTGTTAAATTTAGTTATAAATTGGAAAAGAGTACAGAACAAAGTGATAACAGAATAAAGGTCAGGGGAACTGAACGACAAAATGAAATCAGACCAAACAAGAGTTCTAATCTAAAGTTTTCCTAATAATAATAGCAATAAAAGAAAATTCATTACCTAGAACCATGGTGCAAGAACCCCAAGCAATCATGAGCTCTTGAAGAAAATCTAAAATATATTCCTCCACCAGCTCCACTTCGTAGCAGAAGCACAAGTTTCTCCACTAATTTAGATGCAGATAACAGTACACCAGCTCCTTGCAGTAGGAAAAGGGGAGAGAAAAGAACTGGAAGAGGTATATATACAGCACAAGCAGGTGTTCCCTGAAATGCAAAACAGATCAGATCTCCAAAAACAATATTCCAAAGGCTGGCCAAGCACACAATTCAGTATCATATAATATACCTCTAGACGCATACAAAGAAGAACCTGGAATACAATAATTGGTACTTTCATGAAATGACCTCCTATGTCTTGCAGGCTACACATTCTCCCTTGATTTTCCTCTGTAGAAACCACTAAACCACTGTTCCAGTCAAGATATCTAATTGTAGTTGAAGATGAACTACTGGCTTCTCTTGAATTTCTATGAATGACTGGATTGGACCACTTTGTACATACAAGGAAAGCAAAGCACTCGGCAATACTGCAAAATAATAGGTCACAAAAACCTTATATAAAATTTTCACGTCAACATTCTAACATACACAAAGCTAATTATCAAAATGCATTTTTTAGCACTTAAGACAGAAACCTACGCAAAGTTAATAAACAAGTCCCACCAGCCCAGAGCACCTACATCACCTGTAGTAGACAAGAAAAATGAAGCCATACTTAGAAAAGGATGAACTCGTGAGAATAAAATATCTTAGACATACAAAAGCAAGAGTAACCAAAATGTATTAGTCATCACCTAGATGTTATCACAAATTTCAAAAGGGTAAAATTTCATGCACTGTTCCACTCCATGTTTGCATTCTTTAATTAAAAAAAAAAAAAAACTCATCCTTACACTGTAGAATCATCCCATGCTTGTCTTTATATCAAACATGTACAACATCCAGTCCAATGTAGCAAGTATATGTAAATGTATATTTTCATAAATTAAAATTGAAAATAAAATGCATTTATGATGAATAACAATCTTTAGGACATATTTCAAGTTCTGTGAATTGTATTCTATGTGTAAAGCATGAGGGATTGACCATTTTATAGCACATTGTATGTGCCACTCAATATCTGATAGCAAGTGAAAAAATAAACTAAATTCTGCTTCATTGTTTGAGTAATCACACCTACTTAACTCCAGCATAGTCAAGAAAACTGAAATTTGGTATTTATTTATTTATTTGCATAACTTAAGTCTTATCTTGCCAGGGAAAATATTGAAAAAGAATATAACAAAATATACTGTCACCTTTTCAACAGCAGTGTAAGACAAATTCCAAAAGGAATCATAAGATAACAACATTGTTATCATGAGATGAAAATTAATTATGACAGAATTTATAAACAATGAGGAGAAAAAAAAATATATCAACATTTAGAAGAAAGAGTTACCGCTCAGTTTTAGGAGTGTGAAGACTGTAGCAGCAATGAAGAACACCATAGAGATTGCAACCCAAAAGTGCTACAAAAAAAAAAAAAAAGTGTATTAAGGCTTTAGCCATTTCAAGTTATAAAATATTTCAAAGATAAAAGAGGCAACTCAGGATCATACTTCAAAAACAAAACGAACATTACAAAACTTTGACTTGACTCAAGCAGAGATTGCACTCAGAATATTTCCTAATATAGGTATTCCTTATCTATTTGGTGCATGTCCCAATCAGAGAATACTGCACTGAATTTGTGTGGCATGACAAAGATATCCTCAAATGTAAACTAAAGCATATTAAAGCCCTTTCTGTTAAACAACTTTACAGTGCCAAAAGTAGGATACCTGCAACAATTTATAACACTCTACTTCAAATAAAGTTTTTTGAAAAGGCAATAGCAGTTTCTCCACAGCACAATAAAATATCAAGTACTAATTTAGAAGAGTATCAATACGGGGTTAATTGGAGATTGATGCTAAATTCACCTCAATTTCACTCTTCTGACAATAATTTGAAAACCCACAGCCATACAGCTTTCATACATTGTTTCCTGAATCCTGATGCAATTTTACTGTGGCATGTATACTTGGATAAAATAGAAATACTTTAGTGTCTAGCCACTTTTCCCCATATAAAATCAAATCATCACATTGTCAATGATGAAAGTGTAGGCTTGAGCACCATAAAATAAGAGCCTGTTTGTTTCCTATTGTTGAAAACTATTTTCTGTTTTTTTTTTTTTTTTTTAAAAAAAAACTTGTTTGATAAGAGTTGTTTTTGAAAATTATTTTCAAAAATAATATCTGTTTTTCAGTTTTGAAAATCAAAAACCAAAACATTTTTAAGTTGTTTTGGTTTTCTACTTTAAGTTTTCTATTTCTCATGTTCTTCCTTGCATTTTCCCCTCTTCTTCCCCTACTTCTACTCTCTAAAAATTAGTTTCCGAAAATTGTTTTTAAAAACTAAAGAACGAAAACAGAATCAAATACAACCTAAGATTCCTTTGATTTCTCTTTTCTGCTTTGTTAGTTAGTTATATTAGAGAACCCAACAAAGAACATGAAAAATAAACTGATATTTAGGTCATTCATAAAAAGAAAACACTGCAGCCTATGCCTATTTTTTCTACAAATTATTGATATAAATCCTTACAGGAAGAGTTTCCCATATTGCCTCATCACTCATGTTTTCTTCATCTCCTGGCATTAGAGCCTTACACATCCTGCACATAAGATAAAACATAGTTGGTTACAAATGACAGATAAATAATTGATGAATATGGGTCCCCACACCAATGAATTATGTTGAAGGGGTTCACATTCATCTCTCTAAAACAAAGCATATCATAACAAACCTAATTGTGCACATCAATAGTTGAGATTTAAAAATTTTCAAAGAAGTAAAAGATGATAAAGAAATTCACTGAAGTATCTAGTCTAGTGGGTGTAAAGAATTCAGAAAATTACTCATGTAACCATTGATCTGTCTAACATAAGAGAACAAACCAAAAGAAATTACCTGAAATTGTCAATGAGAATAATGATTTCAAATGTTAGTAAGGGAAGAAACACTATCTTTAGATCAACTGCTGCAAAGCCACGAACTGTGCAAGAACAAATGCATTAGTATAATTGGAAATTTTGCATAAATGTCTTTGCAGAAATTTAAGTCTTCTATTGTGACAAAAGTCTTTCATTTACAGATGGCAAAATGCTCACAATTCTATAGTAGGAACTTGTGAGCATCAAGCTAACTGGATGAACAAATCATAGTATCATACTGACTTCATATTTCTTTAGAGATACTCCATGCACAGATAACTGAAATACATATCGAATACATGAAAATAATCGGAAAATTCAAGTTATGCAAAGATGAAAGCATACCATATAAGCTCTCAAGATATATACAAAGGAGCAATTCAAATGCAATAAGCAATGGCGTTGCAACGACGGCATGGCATGGTGCCCACTGTCACAATATACAAATTCAGTATTGTATTTACTCATCACAACATTGTCAGAAAAAGAAAACACCCTATTTAATAGTAGTTTATTAAAGAAAGAAACACAAGGAGCACCTTATTTTGAGTTTTTATCCGTGATAGCCAAAGAACAATGCACAAAGTCATGGTTTGCAAGTCAAATGGCCCAATACCCACTACAACTAAACTAAAACTCAAAATAGAAACTGTCTCAAATTTCAGTTATGAATGACGATGGCATACATTTCGATTACGTGGAGCAGATGGCGCAGGTAATGAAAACCTTCCTCGAGCCACAACACCATGGAACATCCAAAGAGGTAAAAATATTATCCTGTATATTAAAGTTGAAGTCAGTTTGGCAACAGTCACCATCTTCTCAGAACATAATACACACTGCACCTTTCCATGCATCTTTACAATCATAAAATTTCCATATTAATGGACTGCACCAAACCAACAGCATAATGGACTTGCACCAAACCAACACCATGGCACACATTTCAGGACACCTTTTACATTTTATTCATTTATTTATATTTTTGCTAAAAGATCGTAAGTTTTAAATGAACTTGCGGTCTTGCACCAAACCAACAGCATAATATGTTCTTGCACTGCATTTAATAATTTAGGTATTACGCAGCAATTATTTTAATTGAAACCCATAATACACTCCAAATACTAATTTGACTTTGAGGCACAACATCACCCGATGATATGAAGCCACTTTACATTTCACCACCTGTGGAGTCTTTCTAACCACTCAAGTTATAACCTAACTGCAGGCCCCACTCTGATTTGTCAGGTAATCATTTTGGTAGCTTATTAACACGCAGGCATGATTCCAACTCCAATTGGAGCAGAAGCTTGCACACTAGTCATTTCACAATAGTGAAGTGTACTTATTTTCAGTCTAGGCCATAACTTTAGATCCCCTTCACCACATTCTCCATTTTCCATTCTGCCTGCTCAACCCCTGAATCAAAATTTCTCCAGCCACACAGAGCCTACTACACCCGAGTTCGCCTTTGAGGAGGGAATTATAGTATTATGCTATTACCAAAACGGGCTCTACAACTTATCAGTAGCATAACTCTCGTGAACATTTTTAATAGTAAAAAAACTATAAAAAAAAGAAAATTACATTACAGAACTCACTCCCACGTGAAACAACCACCAACATTGTCGGTTTGTACTCTGCACGCGTTTCCAGAAACAGAAACACATTTCTTTTTTTGTTTAAAATCAATTTACAGTATCACCCACATATTCTTGCCAGAAAATTCAACCATGCCAATTTTGGGTGAATCAGAGTGAAAAACCACACAATCCAGTAATGATTAACACAAAAGAGGCATACAAGGCATTGCATGTGGGGCCAACCCTCTTCTCTTTCTCATTCGGGTAACTCCAAAGGATAATAATAATAATAATAATAATAATAATAAAAGCAGGAAAAGCATGAAAATCGAGAATCCGCATAGAATTAAAGCGAAAATTGAAAGGGTCGAAGGCGATTGAGGAGTGAGGGAAGAAAAACTAACCACCAAGAACAAGAGAGACGGTGATCGAGCTTGAGAACGAGGAAGAGAGTGAAGCACAAGAGAAAAGTGTGCGAAGCGAGGGCCTGCGCTGACTTCAATACCCTGCGCCAGCTCATCTTCCCTACCTCCTTTCCCTTCTGATATTTAAAGCACACAGAAACCCAATCCTAATCCCAAAATAAGAAAGAAAAAACAAACCACACAGAATTTATACAGCAACTGGACTTGGTGCACACAACAATCCAAAACCCTAGGTTTGTCTCTCAGTCGGCACAGTCTAGTAGTAGTAGGTTGAATTTCTACGTCGGGAGATAGAAAACTAAGGCTTGTTTTGCGTTACAAGGGGCGCCATATGAAAGAGGAAAGCAAACTTTCATGTTTGGTTCAATACGATTATAAGATTAGAATAACTTCTTCTTATTTAATGTGTATATATATGTATATATTTTTTGGGAACTATTGTTGAGGTATTGAGGTGGAGACGACTAGGTAGGTAAATTAGTTTTTTATTATAAATATATTTAAATAATAATGGCATTTTATTTCGTTTCATTGTATTTTATGATTGATCTCATTTCGCGTAAAATATTTAAATACTGTATATTCCAATATCAAATTTCAAAGACCCAGTGGAGGTATTAAATGCCATTATTATTATTATGCTGACCATGACAAATGAATGAATGTAAAACTAACAAAACCCATTTACTCTCTCTCTCTCTTCACTGTTCTCTTCTTCGTGCGAGACATCGGCTTGGCTTTTACGCGCGCCGGTCCCAAACCTCCTTGTTTTGATTTGGGCGCTTGTCGGTTTTGATATTTCCAAACATTAATTTTAATTTCTTTTATAATATTTTTCTATTAATTCTTTTATTTATTTTCTATGATAAATATTAATAAATATTTTTAAAGAAAAAAATATGAATTAACAATATAAATTTTTTTTGCATTATCATTCAATCAAAACTATCATGTATGATATGTTTGTTGACTTTAATAATAACTATATTAAAAGTCACATTAAAACTATTTTTAATCAGTTGATGGTATAAAAATTTTTACACTAATAGTGTATATTTCTTAAACTCATATTTTTATATTTTAAGACATTAATATATTTATTTTTTATTTAATACTTTTTAATAAAATTTATAAGAGAATGTAACACTTCTCATTTAATAAATTTTAGGTGCAAATGACCATTTTGTCCCCCCTTTTTATCCTTTTGATTTATATTTTTTGGTGATACATCCTTTTGATTTAGTCATGGTGAAAATGAAATGCGTGTGTGCACTGTGCAGTGATGAGTGATCTGAAACCCGCACGCATACGCTAAGCAAAGTATATAATATGCTTATGTTTCTTTCTCTAGTTTTTAATGCGTGCGTGCTATGTTTCTTTTTTTTCTTTTTCTTTTTTTTGGACCGTGAACTCACACAAGATGAATATTATTTTTTAATATGTTTTATTCATACTCAAGGTCAGAATTCGAATTCTGAACAACTTAGTTAAGAAACATTAGTCACTACCATTTGTGTCAACAAGTGTTGGTTTGTTTCTTTTTCTTGTATCCCTTATAGGTATGGCATGTTAAATTAAATTTACGAATATATATATACTAGTTATAATTTCAATTTTTCTAATTTTTGTCTTAATGAATATTTTTATTGATTTTGATTTATATATAAAGTTGGCTTGTGTCGTATGAGATTTCACATCAACCGTGTAAGACTGATTAAAACCTCTAAAATTTATTTAGTCTGCATAAAGTTTTATTCGTTGATGTTTTTTCAAATAAAAGATATTTTTAGTTAAACTATATATTTTAAATATGTTATAACAATTAGATATTTTTAACAATTTTTTTAATAAAAACCGTTTAGCACTTAGAAAATCTAACTTCTAAAAATTCTATTATAATTTTTTTAAAATAATATATTTAAATTGGCCCTTAAAATTTCCAATAATTATTGCGTCGTTAAGAAACTTATTAGCTCTCTTTTTAACATTTTTTTTCACTTCCCTAAAATAACAATTTACTTCTCTAACTTCGTTCACCCCATTTGTTTATTCCTTTGGCATCCTGCAGCATTGATTCTCTTACAAGCATCGCTTTGGTTTATTCATGGTTCAGATCTGAAACCATGTTCATGAGTTTTATGTTTTTCTAATCAGAGGCGTAGGTTGTTCACACATAACTAGCTTCTCTCCGACACTTCAGAAAAAATAATATCTCATTATCTCGGAGTAGTAAAAGCATGGTTAGGAATGATGCAAGAGGTCAAATGAGACAAAAATTCGTGGGCTAGAGGGCAACAATCGAAGATTCTTCCTCATCACTTGAGGGTCCATATGTCCTGCAACTTTTTACTCAAGCAATGAACGTCTCATTGTTGGTTTTCTAAAAACTCAACCAAAAAAAAAAAAAATCATTCTAAAATAATATCATTTTTTTAGGTGTGATTCTTACAATTTTTTATTTTTACAAATTTTAAATTACTTTAGTATTCTTAAGTCACATGAGATTATTTGAATAGAGTTTAATTTTTATGTATTATTAATGTAAAGATTTTTATATTGTTAATTAATTAGAAATTATTTTGGATATAATTTTTAAAGTAATTATTATAAAATAAATAAACTTATCTTATTATTATATGATAACTAGAATGTCTGTCGGTAGTACTATCATCGTATTCTTGCGTCATGAAATCTAAACCAAAACAGGTTGTTTAATTTCACTCCAGAAAACAGCAATTACTGTGAATGATAGCATATACATGTAATTGTGATTGCCCATTTTGCATCAAGGGTGAGTCACCAATAACTGCAATACCATCAGTTTATTATTAAACGAGGTTAGGCTTCGTTTGGTTGAGAGGAAACAAAATAAGAGAGGAAAGAAAAGTTTTAAATTTAAATTGAAAAAAAAATTAAAAGAAAGAATTTTTATTTTTTTTATATAAAAAGAAAGAAAGTTTTAAAATTTTGTTTCTACTTTCACTTTTTTTCCCGATCAAACAAAAGATTAAAGTTTACGTAGTTCCACATGGATATTTGTGAACAAATTTTCAGTATTCCTAATTCTTGAAGACTAAGGGTGTGTTTGGTAGAGAGGAAAAAAATAGAGAAAAAGAAGGAAAGAGAAGAGAAGAGAATAGATGAGAAATAGATTGGAATTAAGGTTGTTTGGTCGTAAAGAAATAGAAGAGAAATGAGTGAAAATAAGATTGTTTAGTTGAAGAGAAATAAAAGAGAAATAAAAAAAAATTAATTTTTGAAATTATTTTTATTTTAACTATTATTATTATTATTCATTTTTATTATTAATATTATTTTTATGATTATTGATAATATTTATTTTTATTATTAATATTTTATTTATTTATTATTATTATTATTATTATATAAAAAAAAAGGTGGGGGCCAAGGGAAGGGAACCGAATCGATTAGCTGGGGTGGGGGGAGGTGGGGTAAATCGATTGGAGGGGGGTTCCAGTATTATAATCAATATTATTTTATTTATTATTATTAATATTATTTTTATTTATTATTATTATTATTATTATAATATACTAGTAGTAGGCAAGTTAATGGACGTACAAAACAACATGAACAATGATAATTTCTCTCCATTTCTTTCGTTTTTGGATGGAAATTACTACTTATGGGTCCCACATATTTTTTTAAAAATTCCTTTGCACTTCTATCTTACCAAACAACTCACTTCCACTCCGTACCTTCCTCTCCCTCCCTATTTCTATCCTACCAAATACAACCTAAATATGACAATGTTTGTTTTATCATTATTTCTCTGTTCATTCTCACAAATATGCATCCAACTTTGCTATCCTAATTGATTGATTTCTGAGTTTTGATACCGTATATAGCTAAAATTCATATATGCTAGCTAAAATATATGTCGCAAACATTTTAAGGTGGTTTTTAGTCTCTTTTATTATCTAAAAAGTTTGTTTCATCATATCTGTAATAATTGGTAAATAAACTTATTTTAATAGTTTATAGTTGTAGTCTTTTATAAGACAATACTTTAAGGTAGAATTTTATTATTTCTTTTTGATTGTTCTATTTTCACTCATCTACATGTGTGACACTATGACATCTATTTAGGTTTATGTTGTTTTTATGTTATTTTAAACTTGATTGGAAATATTTAAAAGTAATATTGTTTAGATACCTAAGTCCTAAACTGTACAAGCACCACATTAACACTCATCATTTCTCTATATTACTCTTTTCTTATCACATATCACATTTATATTCCTCTCTCTTCTATTTTTTTCTGTGTGAGTGTCTACTAGCAGAGGGGTAATTAAATGCATCATTTTCATATCACATGGCATGCATCATTTTTTATATTTTAAGATATAATATAAGATTAATAGTAAAATATACATTATAAAAAAACTAAATAATTGAAATTAAAAGATGTAATTAAAATAATTAATTTTCAAAAAAAAATTATAAGAGTTTAAAATTAATTAAAAATTATAATTATAATTATCCAAAAATATAATTTTATCCATAAAATAAAAACAAATTTCATAGAAAAATATGATATGAACATATTCATTTCTATCATTTTACATCTATTAACTACTTTGCCAAATAATTTTATTAAATACTTATAATTTAATAAATTAGCTTAACAACTTTTAACTATTAACTAGTTTTTCAACTTTTAACTAACATATTAACTACCAAACCTAGCTTAAGTAACTACTATTATTTGGGGTGGGTTTTTTTTGTGTGTGAACCCGAGATATTCATGACCGAAATTTAAAATCTAATCCTTTGAGATACTAAAATCTATTTAAAGTGCTTGCTTCTTCAAATCAATAAATTGATGATTATTGTAAAACAATTATGTGGGATCATTATCAATTTACAGGAATTGTAGTCAACTGAATAATTCTGAAATGAAAATGCGGTATCACGTTTGCTCGCAACCGTACGAAGACAGGAGGGTTGACTGATATGTTTTGTGTTTCAAACAAACAGAGGCATGTGTATATGATTTGTCAAAGATTTTGTTGGTCCACGTAACTTTTAGAATTTAGACACACTAAAGTTATTTGTCCAAAGAACATAAAATTCAGAAATTTTTAAGGTGATTTGACCTTAAAAAGGCATAAATATTATTTAATATTTTAAAATTATAAACCATAATGAAATGGTTATAATAAAGTATAATTATTTTGTTAAGTTTAATAAATATGTACGGTCAGTATAAAAGATTTTATACTGTTAAATAATTAAAAATTAGTTTTTGTGTGGCTTTTAGGATGATTAATATCAAAATCAATGAATTTACCATATATGATAGTTTGTGATTAGATGATAGGATAAAAAAACTTTACACTTTTAGTGTATATATTTTTTTCTCTTATTTTATCACAAGTGTTGTTATAGTTATTTCTATATATAACATATAACTGATAACTTTTTATTTTTAATTATGGGAGGTCTTACCATTGGAAGTGGAGTATAAAAAGTCCTTTGACTACACCCTAAACCCGCATGGATTTATATAGGTACCCATTAAGTGAGTATCTACAAATTTTATATATATCCACGGATATTTAATGGTTTCCATAGATATTTGTTAAAATGTAAAATTTTAAACAAAACGTAAAAATAAAATAAAGCTAAAAATAAATATGTTTAAAACATATAATTATACTAAAAAAATAATTTTGTAACATATATTTATACTAAAAAAAATAATTTTGAAATATATATTTATACTAAAAATAAATTAAACTAAATTTTTTATGTATAATTAAAAATATTTAAATAATTTTAAAGTGTGTGTACCCGCGAATACGGGTACCTTACTATTTGTCTCCAGCCCGTTAATAAATGGATATCTATTTAACTATCTATTTAATATCCATAGTAGGTTTTACTTACAGGTATCCGTGGATACGGATTTTTTTTTGCCATTCCTTAATGTGAGACAACATTAGATAGGATTATTAAACTCATTTACTCTCATTGATATTCTATAATTTTCTTTTATTATAGTGTGTTTTTATTTCAAAAGTTGGCTAAATCATGGTTTGGCAAAAGTTTATTTCTTATATATATATATATATTTCTTTTTCAAATCATAAGATGTGTTGGATTTGATAAAAATTGACGAACTAGACGATACAAAAATAATGGGGAAACAAACTCCCTTTACACACACTGTGGAGGATCAAAGGATATGAAACATCACACAATAGAAATAGCAAAAGAATCAAATTTAACGTTAAACCACTAACAGTCAATATTGACTCTAACACGTCATTTAAGTACTAATGGTATCAATACTTAGCGGATTTTTAAGTATTGACGATGTCAGTATTGATGTGTCAGAGTCAACATTAAAGTTAATGTTGACATGTCAAAGTCAATATTAAACCATTAACAGTCAACACAAGAGATTTGACAGCGAGACCAAAATTGCGAATTTTTAAAAATAAGGAGACTAAATGTCTCTAAAAAATAGGGGACCAAAATTGCAGATTTTTAAAAACAAGGAGACTAAATGTTTCTAAAAAAGTAGGGGGACCAAAATTATAGATTAGTAAAAATAGGAGGATCAAAAATGTAATTTAGCCTATCTTTAAATTTAACCAATATTCTAGAGATTTGAAATTGAAAATTTAAACTGTTCTCAAAAAAAAAAAGTACTTGTCTTATGTTTTGTTTAAAAATGGTCATGCGACAAAAGAAAATAAAGGACAAGATAAAAGTCTAAATTTGATACTTATTATGCCAAGAAACAACTTTTTATTCTACCTATAATATTAACAAAAAGTTAAAAAAACACAACCATCATTTTATTGGATACCATAGTGATGAAATAATATCACACAACTAAAACTAGAGTTGAGAAAATAAGATTTGACATACAATATTTAACGTGAAAAATTCTCAACAGATAAGGAAGAAACATGTGCAATAGTAGAAAAATATTTTCACTAAGTAGAAGAAAATTACAACATCCCTCTAAATACAATGAGAGATCAATTACGCTCTCTCTCTCTTGAAAACAAGAAAATATACTGACCGGGAGAACCTTGTATGAGAATACTATCTTGTCTTTGACTATTTTTCTCTCATATTATAATAGAATGCTACGATTGTTGAGCATGGTCTAGATGATGAAAAAACTCTATAATTATAGGTAAAAATTTAAGCTTCATCATTTACTTCACTGAAATGCAATTGGAGACGTTTTCTCTCCACCATCAATGCATAACCAACCTATATACATAGGGTAAGAAAAACTTGCACTTCAATTTTTTACTTTTGTCACAAAAAGTGAATTTACACTCATTCACAACTTCCGCTTAAAGTCATTTTGTGAGCTCTTATAAAAAAAAAACTCTATCTCGCCAATCCTAGACCATACGAGAATTTGTACTATGTAAACTTATCAACATTTATTGATTTTGTCGTGACATATGCTAGGTTGTCTTTGGTGTGAATTTTATGCAAGTCCACACTTTTTTCCTCTACCACTTCTCTGACAAAGCGCTATTGAATACCTATGTGCTTTGTCCTAAAATGAAAAATTAGATTCCTTGCAATGTGCAAGGCACTTTGACTATCATAATCAAGATCGGTCCTAAACCTTGTCTAGAGGGGTGATGATCCAAGGGGGCCCAAAAATTTAAAAAAAAACTATATAGTTGTGTAGTAATTTTTTTATATTGTTTTAATAAATAGATTGAAATTATTGTCTCGTTTTATGGGTCTTTTTATCCAAATTAAAATGTGACATGTGATTAGAAAGTATCACTCTTTTGATTAGTTTTTTTCCTAATGTATTACATTTATAAATCCATATTATATGAATTTCTAACTCACTATGACATATTAATATGTAATAGACCTACGATATTAGACTTAAGAGTCTTTCTATCTAACAAGATAAGAAACACAAAACAAAACTCAAATTATAAAGAAATTAAAACTAAAAGTTAGTATATTAATAAAGAACAAAGTTATATGTAAACTTTAATATGAAATGATGATAATTTGTCGACGATAGACAATTGAGGCAAAACTAGAGTATTTTCTTTGAATACAAAAATTAAATTAAATTAAATTATAATTTTAAAATTTATTAAATTATAATTTTAAAATTGATATATTAAATTTAACCAACAACTAAAAAAATCATAATAATTGACCTCACGTCACAAAAATCAAAAGTATATAAATTAAACAAAAGATACAAGATTATAATGATGTGGCAAGAGAAAAAAGATTCAATTTTTAAAATTCATGGTAGCATTTCTAATGATAAGAAATCCTTATTATATTTAGGGTATGTTTGACCTAGCTTATTTTTAGCTTAACTTCAACTTATAAATAAAAGTTGGGGCAAACACATTTTAATAAAAGGTTTTAAAAAAATAAGTAGCTTTTTTTAATGAAGAAAATTTAAAAATAAGGAGTTTATTGAAAAGCTGCTAGCAGGAGCTTATGCGAAGCTTATTTGGAGTGTACATGTACCCCCATCTAATGACAAAATCCAAATTAACGATACAAATATCGACAAAACCCTCCTCACTTCAATTCACATTAGCCTCGCCACTCGCGTTCCTCTCTGCCTTTCTTCTCCCCCACCCTCCGCTCCTTTTGCCCTCACTCTCATCATTCCCACCAGCTCCCTTTCTCTCCGTTACAGGACTTGTAGTGACAACCATTCCGGATGATTTTGATGAAGAACCTCCCGCTATTCCCATTTTGATTCTGTCCTTCCAATTCCCCCTCGCAGACTTTGATTTTGATTAACAAGCAGGGATGACGAAGATTGTTGAGTGATGTTGGGAGTTAGAAAAAAATTTTGAGGAATGAAATGCAAATGCCCAAACGCAGATCAAGATTCCCCAGTGCAGGTGCTGGGCTTGCTTTTTACCATGGTGGCGTCGTGAATTATTTTTTGAAGGCAACTTGCAACTATTGAATTGAAACCTTCCATGTTCTTTATTGGGTGGTGTCGTTAAAAATATTCAAAAACTTTTAACTTAAAATTATTTTTTAAGAAAAATAAATAAAAATTATCCAAACAGCTTTAGCTTAATTTTTAAAGCTCTTTTTTTTTTTTTAACTTTAACTTAAAAGTAACTTTTAAGTTAAAAAAGGGTTAGGCCAAACGGACTCTTAGATATCATGTTTAAAGTTTTAAAAGTTTAATTGACCCTCAAATTTTGTTAAAACAAAATTTAATTTTTAACTTGAGAATAACAAGAATAATGTGTTCTCTGCTTCAAAAAAAAAAAAAAAACCACAATAAAATAATATTTCTTTAATTTTTTATTAAGAAACATTTAGGAAAAAAATAGAGAGACCTTAAAAAACTATGAAATATGTTAGTTGTATATTTTTTGAAATGTGTATCCATCTTGAGTGGTAAGAAAGATAGGAAGAAGAGGGGGAGAAGATGTGAGATGTAATCGGATATGTAACCAGAAAGGAAGAGAGAAATAAAAAGAAAAAGAAGATGGAAAAGTTATAAGAAATAAAATTGTATAAAATATTATTAAAAAATTATATTTTCCAATTCTCTCTCTCTCTCTCTCTCTCTACACACACACACATATATACACTATTCATTATTTGTTGGGGAGGTTTTATCCTATGTTTGGTAGCATGGAGATTATCATTTAATAGTTAAGAAATAAGGAGGAGGAGAAACAAAAAGATATGGGTCTCACACCTTTTTGTTTCTTCGTTCAATTGCATGGAAATTCAATAGTAACGAATTAATATGTGTACGATAATCGATTAATTTTAACTACAATCAATTGACACGGTATATAAAACCAAAACGATAATTGATTTTTCAAAAAACAATTTATTTTTTTTATTTAATCGATTGTTTTCTTGATTTAAAGAAAGAAATAAAAAATATTTTTAAAATCAAATTTTAAGCTAAATAATCCATTATTTTTTTAATATAATCGATTAAAATAAAAAAAATCAATTGCTTTTTTTTATTTAATCAATTATATAAAAAAATAATGGATTATTTAGCTTAAAATTTGATTTTAAAAATATTTTTGTTTTATTTCTTTTTTTTTATTTCTCACCTATTTTTCTTAAATCAAATATCTCTATTTTTACTTTATTTCTCACTTATTTCTATTCACCTATTTCTCTTTTCTCTATTTTCTTCCTATTTTTTTTTTTTTTCTACATAACACACCCTTAATAACAGGAAACTAGACTGATTTTGTATTTGGGAGTCACAGTAGGCTGAGTGGTTGACTCTTTAACTATTTGATAGTTCGTTAGTGGCAAAATTTTATTGGTTTAGCCGCATAAACAAGTACCAAAATGATTGTAGCGTCTAATGATGTCATAAAACCAAATTTTATTGTTCTAGAAAATTAACAAGTCGCAATCAAGCCCCCCTATCCTTTGCATGACGAAGCATAGTGACAAGTGACTAACGATTCTAGACCTGGATAAGAAACACTTAGAAGGAAATGACAATTAAGTATCAACCACGTCCTAGCACCATGACAAATACGTTTGATATCCTAGCAAGAAAAAGACATACGTGTTCTAAAGCTGTTTCTGAGTTGTGACTGGCATTAGCAAGATCTATATTTTTCATTATCGATCATCAGGTCGTGCGCTCCTCGCATTATTTATATTAATATCTTGCTCGGCTGCCATATTTTCTTTTATTGTTTTGCCTCTAAAATTAATATAATATCTTGACATCAGGAAGTAGATTATTTATATTAATATCTTGTTCGTCTGCTATATTTTTTCCAAATAAATTTTCATTTTAGTTCTTGAATTTATAAAATATTATTATAGTAATTTCTGAAATTAAAAAAATGTCAAATAAACCTTGAAATTAAAGTTACTATCATTTTAATCCCTTATATATACAACTTATTATCATTATAATCCATAATAGGATTAACAACAAAAACTAACATGACTAACAAATTTTAATTTTAAAAATTCATTTGACATTTTTTAAATCCAAGTACTATGACAACACGTCACCAACTCAAAGAATAAAATAGAGGTTTACTCATTTTTTTCCCCCCATCGTTTTGCTTCTAAAATTAATATAATATGTTGACACCAGGAAGCAGATTTTTTAGGGCCGAGAAGAGAGATTTTATTTCCATTTGGAACTGCACAAGCTGCATTCATCTTATTTCCGACTTGATTGTTCCTTTAATTATCCAGTCATTAAATGATCTGTTCTGTCTGTCTCAACCGTAAAATTGATAGATTAATGGTGAAGCTTTTATACATAGGGACAAATCAGGAAAATATGCTTTGATAATATATGATCATTGATCAATAGCCGTTGTTAAATATATTATCCATAGGCTCCCAGGAAGCAAGCCCGTATGGTCTTTTAACATTTTAAAACTAACATAAAAAGCAAGCTACATTGGAATATACATTTCTCTTCTCTGGCAGGGCTATGCCAGAAACTAACCTTCCCTACAATTAGCATATAAATGCACAAAAAAACCTGGCACAGTTCTGTTTTTACCTCAACCCATTGAACACATCATGGGAACCGCAACCCTGGTACAGAAAGAAGCTCTTCAAAATTCACAACATGCATGGGTACTACTACTACTAACTATTTGTTTTCCAAACTACAAGAACTTTTGCAGCCAATGACAGTTTTTTGCATCCTTCTCCAAGGTGTCTGTTAACTTCTTTACTTCTTGCAAAGCTTGCACTTTGTCCATGGTTTCTAGTGGCAAAGCAACAAATGCTTCGAGAAATTGGCGAGCCCTTGCAGCCCCTTGAGACATGTCATCGGGTTCAAATACTCTCTTACGTTTAGAACCCACCTGCAAAATTATAATTGCAAATTTTTAATGATTCATTCCAATGACGTAGGTTTCTGAAAAATGATGAGAATTTCTGAAAAATGATGAGAATTATATTAATTTCTTTATTATAATTTTGTAGAGAGAAAAGCATAGATTTACTGTAAGCAAAATTGAGGCTACTATTTCAGTATTTCTGACATTCCCTTCTACAAATTCAGACAAGTCAGAAAAGTGTTTCCAACATGTCAATAATAAAATATTGAAACAATAAGAAATTAAAAGATAAGTAGCCCCGCAAACAGAGGCACACACGAGACAATGACATCCTTTTTGAAGCTTGAATACAAGGGTTAAAGTTAAGTACATGTGCAAGTGACATGTTCCTGTTAGACCCCCAATTAGAAAGACTTACATAAGAACTCATGGGAAGCATAGGCCCAATAAAGATGGGCCAGGAACAGCCTAAAGAAAAACTCAATAGGACACATTGCAATGAGAAATGTATAAATAGGATAGAATGAGTTTAGATAGGGACAGGTTATGTTAGTTGGAAGTTGGTTAGGGAGAGGATAGGCTCTCAAACATTCCTATCAGTTGTAATTCTCTCATTCTTTCTGTACTCTCTCTCTCTAGTGGAACACATTGTTCCCTAGAGTTTCATCAATAAAACTACACTATTGCACAACTCTGATCTAACATTGGTATCAGAGCTTTCGAATTTAGGGATAGATTCATGGTTTCAAGTTTCAACGAGAGGGATGGACGTACAAATTGAGTTTCTTGAACGCGACTATGAGGGTTTCATCACCACACGAGAGGAATTGCAAGAACTGAGGAAAACATTGGAGGAAGAGAAACTCGAACGAGTTGAAACGAGGAGGCAATTGGGGGAGCTAATAGTGACGATGAAAGGCATGTCAACCGATGGAAGTCACAACAATAGCGGAATTCAGAGCGAAAATCATGAGGGTTCCCAAAACCGCAATGAGTAGTGGAGGAAACTCGAGGTTCCAATCTTTGATGGTGAGGATGTGTACGGGTGGACAAATAGGGTGGAACGATACTTCAAGTTGAAAGGAGTGATAGACTTAGAGAAGGTCCAAGCAGCCATGGTGGGAGTTTTGCGCTCTGAACCCTAATTGGGAGGATTTTAAGGTGGCATTGATACAAAGATTCCAACCCTCAATGATCCAAAGTCCTTATGAGTTACTATTGAGCCTCAAGCAATCGAGTATGGTAGAAGAATACAACGAGCAATTTCAGTTGTACGCAATACCTCTTAGAGGAGCTAAGCCAAAGTATCTCAAAGGGATCTTTCTCAATGGCTTGAAGGATGTGGTGAAGGCAAAATTGAAATGGTATGAAGTAAGTTCCTTACCAGAATTGATGGATTATGCACAACGAATTGATGAGAAAAACATGTTATTAAATAAGGGTAGCTTGGGGGTGAGTAAGATAGGAGGACATTCGAAGAGTTATACATCTTCAAGGACTATTACCAGGGATCCAGGAAATAAACGGAATCAATCTAAGTCTCAAGGGGAAAATTCGATTGGGGACTCCAATAGTGTGAGAACTACAGGCTCTTTTAGAGGGATGGCGTTTAAAAGATTAATTGATGCAAAATTACAAGATAAGGTAAGCAAAGGATTATATTTTAGATATGATGAAAAGTTCGGGCCAGGACATGTGTGTGCCAATAAACAGTTTTAGGTATTACTCTTAGAAGGAGAAGAGGAGAGAACCTGTAGTAGAGGAAATGGGACTCAAAAACATACAGCTATCCATCTATAGTGTCACTAGATTAACTTCCAAAAAATCTATCAAGTTATGGGGAGAAATTAAAAGGGCCAAAGTGGTGGTGTTGGTAGATTGTAAAGCATCCCACAACTTTATATCTTCTGTCCTAACTAGGGAAAGAGAGATTCCAGTGACCACTACACCCTTGTATATCGTGGAGGTTGGTGATGGAAGGAAGATACAGTGTGAAGTGGTCAGCAAGCAACTAATCTTACAAGTTTAAGGTTTAGAAATTCAGCAAGACTTTTTCATTTTCAAATTAGGGGGACTAGATATAGTGTTGGGAATGGAATGGTTGGCAGGATTAGGAGAGGTTAGAGCCAACTTTAAGGACCTCATGCTAAGGATTCCCACAGCTGGAGGTATGCAAACATTGAGGGGCGAACTAGCTATGTCCAGATTTGTTGCCTCTTTTAAGACAGTGATAAAGGCACTAAAGGATGAAGGCAAGGGATACATATTGAATTATCACAGTTTGCAGAATGAAGTGACAAACAATAGCATACCGCAATGGTTGGAAGACATGCTACAAGAATATCATGGGGTATTCTAGGATCCTATGGGGTTACCTCCACCAAGACGACATGATCATGCTATTGTGCTGAAGGAAGGGGTGACAATTCCCAATCTCAAACCTTATCGATATCCACACTACCAAAAAAATGAAATAGAAAGGTTAGCGAATGATATGCTAAATTCAGGGTTGATTAGACCCAGTATCAACCCCTATGCTAGTCCTATTATTCTAGTCAAGAAAAAGGATGGAGAGTGGAGGTTTTGTGTAGACTATAGGGCCTTAAACAAAATTACCATTCCGAACAAGTTTCCCATTTCTATGATTGATGAGTTGTTGGATGAATTGGAAAGGGCAACTATTTGCACAAAGCTGGATTTTAAATCTAGATATCACTAGATTAGGATGAGAGAGGAAGACATCCAGAAAACTGCCTTTAGAACCCATGAAGGACACTACGAGTTTGTGGTGATGCCATTTAGGCTCACTAATGCACTCTCCACATTTTAGGCTTTGATGAATGACATGTCGAGACCCTATTTGAGAAAATTTATTTTAGTTTTCTTTGATGACATCTTGATCTATAGCAAATTGGAGGAGGATCATGGTAGACACCTAAGGGCAGTTTTATCCTTACTACAAGAGCATCAACGATTTGCCAACAAAAAGAAATGTAGCTTTGGACAAAAACAATTGGAATATTTGGGCCATATAATTTCAGGCCAAGGAGTAGCTGTTGACCCTAAGAAGTTGGAAGTGATGTATAATTGGCCTACACCAAAAGATGTCAAGGCTTTGAAGGGATTCTTGGGTCTTACGGGGTATTATAGGCAATTTGTAAAGGACTACAAGAAGATCGCTAGGCCTCTCACTCAATTGCTTAAAAAAGATGGTTTTACTTGGAATGATGAGGCACAAGTAGTTGTAGATACACTGAAAAGAGCCATGGCTGAACTTCCTATCCTCACTATGCCAAATTTCCATCAAACATTTTGCATAGAAATTGATGCATTTAATAAAGGATTGGGAGCTGTTCTCATGCAGTAAGGCAGACTAGTGGCTTTCTTAAGCCAACCATTGTCAAAGAAAGCTAAAAAAACATTAGTATATGAAACGAAGCTTGTGGCCATAGTTATGGCTGTCCAAAAATGGCACCATTACTTACTTGGGAGGAAATTTATCATACATACCAACCAAATAAGTTTGAAGTTCTTGAAGGAACAAGTGTTGGGGAAGTAGTTTAAGTGGACCTCCATACTCATAGGCTTGGATTTTGAGATTTGTTATAAACCAGGGAGTGACAACAAAGCAACAGATGCATTGTCTAGACGTATGACGTATGCAACTATTTCTTTAGTCCATTTTTCAAATTTAGAAGAATGGGAAACAAAAGTACAGGCTGATGATAAGTTGAGAGGTATCATGCAAGACTTATTGTGAAATCCCGAGGCACATCCCGGCTACACTTTTCAAAATAAGAAGTTATGGTACAAAGGGAAATTGGTCTTGCCAAAAGGGTCTTCCAAAATCCAAACAATGCTCGCTGAAAACCACAGTTCAGCAGTTGGAGGTCACTTAGGAGTCTTTAGAACTTACAAAAGGTTGGCAGCCTTGGTGTATTGGGAAGGTATGCGACAAGACATCCAGCAGTTTGTAGCTTCATGTGAGGTTTGGTAACAAAATAAATACCAGGCCCTCTCACCTGCAGGCCTTCTACAACCATTACCTACTCCTACATAGGTCTTGTAGGATATTTCTATGGACTTTGTGGAAAGACTCCCTAAAGCACAAGGCAAGAATGCGATCCTGTAGTGGTCGATCAACTCACCAAATATGCTCATTTTATTCCACTTAGTCATCCGTTTACAGCCAAGGATATAGCTGAGATATTTCTTAAGGAGATTGTATAGTTACATGGTTTCCCTTCCACCATTGTTTCAGACAGAGATAAAACCTTCTTGAGCCACTTATGGACTGCATTGTTTAGACTAGCAGGCACTAAACTTAAATTCAGTTCTGCCTATCATCCTCAAACTGATGGGCAAACCGAAGTAGTTAATAGATGCCTTGAGATATACCTGAGATGTTTGACTAGGAGCCGGCTGATGCAATGGCCCAAATGGTTGAGTTAGGCTGAATTTTGGTTCAACTCCAATTACAACAACTCCACCAAACTAACCCCATTCAGAGCTCTCTATAGCCACGACTCTCCTCAACTCTTGAAAGGAACTACGATACCTTCAGTAGTGGAAGAAGTCAATCGCCTGAGTTACGACCGAGACACACTCCTAATTTAGTCGAGGCCCAAGATCAAATGAGAACCTATGCCAACAAGCATAGAAGAGATGTCACTTCTGTAGTAGGAGATTGGGTGTACCTCAAATTGCAACCCTATAAACTGAGATCCGTAGCCAAAAAACAAAATGAGAAACTCAGCCCCAAGTTCTATAGCTCGTATCAAATTAACAAGATCATTGGAAAAGCAGCTTATCAACTTGATCTTCCACCAGACAGCAAGATTCACCCCATCTTCCATGTGTCCTTTTGGAGAAGGCCATAGCTCCGTCTGTACAGCCCCAACCCCTGCCACGCATGTTAGTGAATGACCTTGAATTGTTGGTAGAGCCATTGGCTATCAAGGCTATTCGCAATCATCCCTCTGGCACTGCAGAGGTCTTAATCCAATGGAAGGACCTGCCAAACTTTGAAGCCACTTGGGAATCAGTTGCCTCCATTCAACAACAATTTCCAACCTTTCACCTTGAGGACAAGGTGGCTCCTTTTTTGGGGGGGTGGGGGGGGAGTATTGTTAGACCCCCAATTAGAAAGACATACACAAGGAGAACTCATGGAAAGCATAGGCCCCATAAAGATGGGCCAGGAACAGCCTAAAGAAAGACTCAATAGGACACACTGTAATGTGAAGTGTATAAATAGGATAGAATGAGTTTAGATAAGGACAGGTTATGTTAATTGGAAGTTGGTTAGGGAGAGGATAGGCCCTCAAACATTCCTATCAGGTGTGATTCTCTCATTCTTTCTGTACTCTCTCTCCAGTGGAACACATTGTTCCCTGGAGTTTCATGAATAAAACTATGCTATTGCACAACTCTGATTTAACAGTTCCCTCCATGATATATTCACATGGAACCAGTTTTACATAAAATAAGTTTCTCCCATGCTGAATAAACTAAGAATATTACAAGACATGTCATATATCCACCAAATATTATTTTACTTATTTAAGTTTTCTAATTAGATCTGGCTACTTCAACCACTAGAATTAAAGGAAAAAAAAATCAACGCACTGGTTCCTTGTATGCCAAGAAAATTTAAGAGAAATCTTTATTTTCCCTTCTGTTTATTCTGAAAATCATAGGTTCATACCATATCGATAAGCCACAGAAATTAAAAAAAAAAAAAGAGTTGCTATAAGCGATACCTCTTGTGTAGAATCAGTTAAGGATGTTGCAGAAGGAGAAAAGTCTTCTAATTCTGCTGCCTTTTCTCTAGCTAGGGTAACAACACTTTCAGGGAAGTTTGCAAACTCAGCAACATGAATACCAAAACTCTGATCACAAGCTCCAGGTTCAACCTAAAAAGTAGAAACATATCAAAAAAATAAGTTGATGCAAATGCATATTGCTATCTGACCACAGTACTACAGTTTCTGAACTTGATGTCCATATTTCTTGAGAAGGTAAGTTATAAGCTCATTGCCACAAAAGGTCATCCAAAATATGTTAATAATCAACAATAACAAGGATCCTGCAAGATTTATGAGTGGATGCTGCATTTGGGACAGACTTCAAACAATAACAATGAGATACACAATCAACAATAACAAGGTGTTTGCTGGTAACAAGATACATAGGTAGAATGGTGAGTCATGCAATCTCTGGACATACTGCTTTTGAGGAAACTGGGTAGTTCTCTTCTTTCCTTTCTGGAAGTACTTGGGTGATGAAAAGCATGATTCTAGTTGGTTGTTGATTGATTGTTCAGATTTCAGAATAATGGTCAATTGTTTGTTTGATGAGATGTATCACTAGTAAAAAATAAGAGGATTTTTTTCATTATAAACCTAAGTCTAATATAGTTTAATACTCAGGCCAAATATATCTACTTTATTTCATTTTTTTTAATTTTTTCTACTTAAAGTTTCTCATATCCTTCATTTTTAGCAATATCACCTTCTAGTAAACCAAAGTATAAAAGCAACCTCACGAAAGGATCTGCCAAATCAGGAAAAGGAAAAAAAAAAAGAGAGAGGGGGGGAGTAGGGGTGAAAAATCTGCAAAAGATTTTGCTGGTATATGATGGGGTGGTACAAAGTAAAAATTGTAGCACGAATATCTCAAGAATTCTTGAATTAATTTTCAATTGAGGTTTGAGAAATCTGGTAAAATTGAACCCAATAGTATTATTATATCAACAGTTTTTTTTTTTCATCTTTTAGAATTTAATTATAGAATTATCATTAAAAGTCAGCTGTCCTCAACCTACCAAATCAGGATAATACCATGCAAAGGTGATTATGGTCTTGGGATAATTAAGCATTAAATAGACATTGTTCTTCAAGGTAAAATAACACATTTCAACCCAGAAAAAAAAACAGTGCAACAAGAAGAACCCTATGAGATTTTTTTCAAGCCTATAAGGTCATGCTCTTTTTCTTTTCAATTTGTGATGATTTATAACCATAATAGGAGCTCTACCACTTAAACACCATTTCTTTTCCAGTGATATTGGAAAGAGTTGAACAATTAAACAAATTAAGGCTTTTTTGTTTGTGCTTTGTTATTACAGAAAAAGCACTTTTTAAATTAAAAAAATCATGCTTAAATTTTTTTATGATAATTAGATAAGTTTGTCAAAAGAAAACCAAATATCCCAAGAAAGAAAAATAAAAAAGCAGTTTTAGTTCTTTCATCAGAAACTAGAAAGTGCAACTTCTAGGGAGGAAAAGCTCCAACAACCCCCCCCCCCCCCAAAAAAAAAAAAAAACTTATCCATAAACAACCTTAGTTTCATGAGGAACACACGTCATATAAAGCCAATAGAGGTAACTTGCTATGTGAAAAGAATGTTTGGAATGCATTTACCTTGTATAGCATAGTTAGCTTTCGAGTTGATGGGTCAATATGTGCACTAACATGATAGTTTGCCACACCAACAATTTGGTTCTGTGGATCATTGCTTACATTTTCAAGGGCTAATGCAGTCAGTTCATGAAAGTGGGTGGCAAACAAAGTAGGTGCTTTGATTACTTCAACAATATGCTCACAAATGGCCCAAGCTAGACCTGCATATCACATAAAAACTTGTTTTAACTTTTAATGCACTGAAATGTTTAAGGGCTTTCAATCATCAGCCTGAGTTAAACCAACTGTTTCAAACCATAAACTTTTATTAACATAATTACTTTTTACTCATTATATCTGACAAGCATATATTGATTGTATAAATTGGTTTCATGTAAACATGAAATTTTGAGGATACTTCATGTGATAGGAGGTTTAAATCCAACACTAGATTCTGTGAAGACATTTTATAAAAAATTATACAATGACATTTGTACGGTTGGATCCAGTTAAAAAAAGAATTATGCAATGATGTAAAAATGATTGTTTTATACTGGTGTCTGCAGAGGCTAACCCATACATAGAAAGCCTCATAAAAAATAATAATTCCCTTTTTTAATCTTTAAGCTGTATTTTTATTCTATATTTGATTATATATACAACTCTAATGAATATTCAACTTTGAAGAACTTAGAAAACCTATATGAATAGTCATTTTGTAAATTAGCAAAAGGCTGAATTAATATTGTTAGCTTTTCATTTGGCAAACGTCACCCCTAGGTTTGACGATGTTAATATCTCAGACCATGGCATTTATAATGGGTGTAGTCCTTTAAGTGAGATGCAACTCGGAGAATCCTTGAGAAAATAAAGTTTCACCCGTGCCATCAATTATAACTTTTGGCCTAGTTGTAAGAGCTTGATCTAACAAGTGGAATCAGAGTATCCTTGACATCAGCTACAGCTTTTAGCCTAGTGGTAAGCACTTGAATAGCACATGAAGAACTCTATCACAGCAGAGAATTTTCAAGACCATAAAATTTCCAAAAATGGTACAACTATATAAAGTAATAAGTGATTGAAGACATAAAAAAGTAATAGAAAGAAATTTTATGACATAAATTTTAGTATTAAGAATTAAGATAGATGTGATTTACAATTTTTTTTAATTTTCTTTTTCATCGTAAAGGCAACTAAAACAGTTCTTGAGTGATCAGACCCAATTTTAGGTAGAAGCCACTGCACAGATCACTAAAGAAGCACAACAGGAGTAGAGAGTTGTCCACACATATATTTTGACAATTATGATTCAGATTTAAGACATTTCAACACCAACACATTAAAAGAGCGCTTAAAGTTGAAACAAACCAAATCCATCATAAGTTGATGTCCCACGTCCCAACTCATCAATGATTATCAAAGACTTGTCAGTAGCTCCTTTTAATATTGATGCAGTTTCGAGCATTTCTTGCATGAAGGTAGAAACTCCACGAAGCTGGGGGGAATTAAAATAAAAAGACTCAGAATTCATATTAAGGATATAACATTATAACTAAAGATTTAACAAGCATCAAACAGTAACTTAAAAATTGCAATTTTTATGTGTTAGCCTTAAAAAGAATAGAATACCATTCTAGATGGGCACTGAAAAAAAGTGATGATTTGGCACTTGGTAATACCCTTACAGCCCCCTTAATAATTTTGACCATTTTTAAGCAACTCCAAATCCCGTTAATGTTGTTACTTAACAAAAGAAAATTAAATTAAAGTGATATAAGAAGTTCAAATTCATGCATTTCAAATACAGTCAGTTAATACCAACAGTAACATAAAAAATATTCTACAAGTAGCTTTATGTTGAGTAAAACACTCAGACAAAGCTTTCAAAAGTTTTTTTTGGTGGGTTGGGAGGGGAGGGAATGCTACTAACAGGAGCACAGAATATGGTATAGGACTCACTTGGCAGTCACCAGCACCAATGCGGGCAAAAATGCAATCACGAACAGATATGCTGGCTCTGTCACAAGGAACAAAGGAACCAACTTGTGCCATCAAAATATTCACACCCACCTACATATAGAAGAAACTTTATGTTAACCAAATCTCCAACCTCGCGTAGCAAGAATGCAAGTATCTGAATTACAAGGACTAAAATGTCTATACAAGGAATGTTCAAGCACCCAAAATTGATGGTCATACTTAACACCAGCACAAAAGTAGAAGGATGAGGTCTGACAATAAAATTCATAAAAATGGTGATTAATTTTTCCAATAAAATGGTACAGAAGATAAGCACCTGCCGGATGAATGTTGATTTCCCACCCATGTTAGGCCCTGTTATTATTTGAAACCAGGTTTTTCCTCTGACCTGGTTTGTTACAAAAAGCAATATAAATTGACTTATAAGCTCCCAATTTAATGAAGAAATGCTTATGACTTTCCATGGATCTCATGGGTCATGAATACTTACAAGCTTACAATCATTTGGTATAAAATTCACCCAGTCTTGTGCCTCTACACAAGGGTGTCTGCAGCCTTCTAAAATAATATCTCCTTCTTCCTATTAAAGTCAAAATGACAATGCTCAATGCTATTCCCAAAAAGAATCGCTCCAACCACAACAGGGGATAAACAGAAAAGGAAGGCAAAGGCAGGATGAAAACAATGCAGTAATTGTGAAAACAGCAAATTAAGTACCGACAGAGTGATGTCAGGCCTTGTGTAGGGAGTAGGACAACTAGAAGCCAAATCAGCAAAGCTCAGTAATACATCCAATTCGGAAATTATTTCAGCTAAAGATTCAAACACCTGCAGAACAAAAAATTTTCAATTTAGAGCAGAAGAAACAAATAATCTGAGGACATAATAAGTGTGTTTGAATTAGCTTATTTTGTACGTGATACAGCTTGAAAACACAAAACAAAAACTATTTTTTCCTAAACATTAATCTAATATAAACTAGCTATACATACACTCACCTCAGAGAAAGTTGCCGCAGTTTGAACTACTCTATCAACTAACTTTTTTTGACAACTTTTGTACTCCTCAAGAATTTGTTGATATTGATCTCCTAGCTTTTTGAGCTTCGTGTTGGTAAATTTCACTCCATCTTTACGGGTTTCCAGTACAATAAACTGGGTATTGAGCTTCTTCCTTATTTTTGGCTCTTCCTTCTTTGTGATTCTGAAAACATGTCCAAATTGTGTGCCCTTGTCTAACTTTAATGCCTTATCTATAGGCAGATCAAGATCATCAGCAGTTTGCCTATGCAAGTTATATATTTGGCTCTCTAGTAATTCTTGCTGTTCCTTTAGGTTAGCTAGTGTAGAATCATAGCTCGGAGAAATCATGTATTCCCTGTTCTCCAGTTGATCAAGGTCAACAGAAGCTTCTACAAGCCCAATGAATTTGTTCAGGTGCTCATCATCAGTCCATAACTCCAGAGGCTCCAAATACCTACTCCTCATCATTGAGGAAAAGTGTCCATCATATCTTTCCAATGCACTTTTGATGTAAGGGAGTCTGATACTTGACTGCACACAAAAGACAGTAATGGAGTTAACAAGAGGCCATATCCTTAGCCAAACAAGGACAGTACTATATAATCAATAATATGGCTAGTGTGGATGTAATTTCTATGTAGTTAAATGATGATGATAATAAAAATAATAATAAACTTACCAAAAAAAAGAACCAAAATTCTTGAACCACAAAACAAGTACAAATGCAATTGTAAGATAGCCATAACATAGGTAAAATTCTACACCTTATCAAAATCTCACAGTAAATACAGATAAGACTCTACCTGATAAAGTTTAACAATATGTTGCAGACCAGCTCGTCGTTTCTGAAGATTGTGCATCAATCGCTCAATGTCTGATATTCTTTTCAGATGCTGCCTTAGATCTTGTCGAAGAACAGTGTCCTCTACAAATGCTTGTACTACATCCAGCCTGGAATTAATTTCTTTTACATCTACTAATGGTTGTTTTAGCCAGATGTGCAATAACCGTTTTCCCATTCCAGCAGTACAAGTCCTATTCATGAGACCAAACAAACTGAAATTCTTGTTTGCATCAGTTTTGCTTTCCAGGACATTAAGTGCTCTCATGGCTGCAGAATCTAACCTCATGTAGCTGTCAAGATTGTACCTACGAAGAGTATAATTTTCATAATTGCTTTCATCTGCCAGTAACTCTGCATAAGATAGTAATGCCCCCAAAGCACCAGGTGCAAATTCAAATCCAGACACTAAATCTCGAACTGGTTCAATAGGACCTTTAACAAGCCTGCCAAGATCCTGTACCAGATCCCTGGTTTTAAATTCAGATTTCTTTTTCTCAGTTAACATCACACCACATTTAGTCAACACATCACACAACAATCTATTTTCAATAGATTTGCCACACTCTATAGGCAGAAGGCACTCTTTGCAGCCAAGTGCAACAAACGCTGATTCGACATTCGTGAAGTGACTGTCATCAAGGAATTCAGCCATCCCAAGTACTCTCTTAGTTAGATCAACAAATCCTAACCCAATGGTGCACCCATTTTCACGGAAGTTAAGTGACAATGCAACAACAACTGGAGAATCTTGCATTTCACTGTTAGCAAACAGAACATCTTCAAAACTGCCAATATTACCAGGTGTTCCACTTTTGACCAGTCTCCAATTAGAACCACTACCTTCATAAAGCTCCAGAGTATGGTCTGTTCTCTCCAAAAGGAGATCGCGAGCAATTGTTTCAAACATGTTCCTGCTAACACTTACACTGGAAAGAGCATTTGATCCACTACCCAGCTGTCGCATAGCAGTAGTAGTGTGGTAGTAGGTCTTTGCAATGAAAGTTGCATTCTCGCCATGGGCAGTATAATAGTCCTGAATAGTTTGAAAAGGGCATTTAATCAAATTATGATCATCACAATGCATAAAAAAGGAGGAAATAAAGCTAAAGAATCCCATTGACATAATATAAAGAAAAATCTATTTAACAAGAAGCCATTCTGAAAATTTATAACCAAAATTGCAGAAACTCTTCAAAAGATGAAAATAGGTAGCAGCAAGATGGTTTGTAAACCAGGAAAATTAGATAATAGCTTTTCTAGAAGTAGTACTTTCAGGGTTAATAAGCTTTAAGCATCATATTTACATAACCCACAAACAATATCTAACCAAGATATCTATATGTTATAGCACATATTATACAGTAATTAACAAGACTACATGAGCCTTAAAAATCTAGGACCTAATCCTATCCACTTCAGGATTACAAATTTTGAAAATCTTATAAATATTGCTGAGGTGAATGAAGTCATTTTATATAAATTTATTCTTCTTCAGGAAATCCATAATAGAAAAATAAGTGAAGACTGAAGAGATTATGACATTTCAGATATCAGGAGCTGCCTCTCAAAATATCTTAAAGACATGCCTGTATGGAAATCGTACTACTTGGCATCTATTGAACAGAGTCATTAAAAACATAATAATGAGAAAGATGAATATCATCCATAAACTTACCCGGCGGTCAAAAAACCGTACAGCCCTTGGATCCTGCAACAGAAACATGTGAATAAACATAATAAATGGAAAATGAACAATACCACTTTACAACATGTCAAAACCATTAAACCAGTGTTGGTAAAAGGGTCAAAAAATGGATTGTGTGCATGCATGCACACCCATACACCATTTCATCATGGCATTGGTTTAAACCAACAAAGAGGAAATGAAAAAAATAGTTAAACAACAATGCTTGGACATTCCATTACATGTAAAATAATAGGTGTTTGAAAACAGTAAATTTAAAGTTTCACCACTACGTACATAAGTTGGGGAAGAATTGACACAGCTATAATATTTCATATTCTTTCAAAATAACTTAGTGTAGAAATTAGAAAATTATTTTGATAGGTCTAAATAAGTTATAACTAAATATCATGTAGCTGCTTTTGGGCCTAAATTTAGAAAATTTAAATAAGAATAAGTACACGGCTAAGTAGTTGATATTTAGTTCCTTTGAGAAGTGTATCATACGTTTAATTTGTAGACACTTTAATGAAGTAAAGAATAAGAATGTTAGGCTAATGTGAAATTTTCTGAGCATATTGGATGAAATATTCATAATTTCAGCAATCAAAGAGAAAATGTGGTATTCACATGATGCTAATAACACCCTCCCAACAGAGCCAAGCCCGATTCCGAGAGAGATAATAGAACAAAAATACTTACATCAGGTAGGGTTTTGAAAAATGATAGAAATCCTTGCGCTTGCTTAGAATCTGGCAACAGTGATAAAAAGAAAACGACGAAAGCCGTTAGCAAACTTGAACTAATCACCAATATCAAAAGAAAAAAATCGGTTGGCATATAAATAAAATTAAATAAAAATAGAGCAATTTTCTTTTCTTTATAGAAGGGTGAAAAAAAGAAAATCGTGAATTATAGGATACCTAATTTGAGCTCAGGAAGCTTATTATTTAGGTCATCGAAGCTTTCACCCATTGCTGCAAGTAGGGTTCTAGAGCGAAACTGTGTCTGTGATTGTGAAGTGGTATCAACTGTGAGAACACGCGCGTGTGTATATATGAGTGATGAAGTGAAAGCGTTTCTTTCTTTCTGTGGTGGTGGTGGCGGGAAATACTCGCGGGCTTTTCGGAGGCCTCAGGGACCTGACACTGAAGTTGAAGCCCGTGATTTTGCGTCGGGGTAACTGCCATTTGAACCAAGCCCGATCCAAAGAGGACAAAAAAGACAAAAACAAAAACAAAAAGATAGTGTGTTCTAACTACGAAATTTTAAGAACTCTTTTCACTTATAAATTAAATTTTAAGAGAAAATAGACTATGTACTGAAACTGTAAAACAGTTTTATATTATTATCTTATCGCAACCCACCATGTATGTTAAATTGGTTGACTTTGATAATAATTATCTTAAAAGTCACACTAAAACTAATTTTCGATTGGTTGACAATGTAAAAGTTTTTACACTGACATTACATAACAATTAAACTCAAATTCTAATTCTAAAAATTATAAACTGTGAGTTAAAGTAAATTTTGATTTTGTTTATTTGAACTTATGGCTCTCCCATTCACGTCTAATTATTTCTCTTTAGTATGTGTTTCGGATCAATTTTTAGAGTTCTTCTACATTTATTTGCAATTTTTTATTTTTTGGTAAAATTAGTATTTTTGTCTTTTAAATTTATTTTATATATTTTTGGTGTGTGTACAATAATAACAATAAAGTTATAACTTAATACATCATGTAAATTATCTAAACTTTTACCATTAGATTGACCTTAATTGGTTATTCCTTTTTATTCTCTAACTTTTATTTTCGTTCCAATATTTTCCACGTCATCTCCGTTTTGAAATTAAGCAGATACATGACTCTAATATTAATTTGAGGACTATGGATGTGGTGAGACAATTAAGATTAATGTTTTAGGATTCACATTGATTCGTTCTTTGACTATTAGTAAATTATCATTATTGTTATAGAGGTTCAGTGTAATGTGTATTTAAATGTATATAAAGATCAAACAGATGAAGATCAATATGGTCATGATTATTTTTTTAAAATTAAAAGTATTGAGAGAATTGTTAATAAAATAAATTAATAATCTAATAAAAATATTAAAATAGATCATTTTTTTTAAATGTATGCATTATTTATAAAAAGTTATTATTAATGTCTGTAATAGTTGTTATTGTTAAAAAAATATAAATTAAAATTGTTTAAATTTTATCTTAAATCAACAATTTTATAAAATAAATTGAATGAATTTGTCATGCTATTTATTGAAAATAAAATTTTTAAATTACTTAATTATAAAACTTTAATAAATGATTTTGTAAAAACGGTATGAAAATTGATAACTTATATTATATTAAATTTCACTAATATTAAGTATACCAAAAGTGTCAGAAGTTTTGCGCACGGCTCTAATTATTGCTATACCTAAAATTTCATATTTTTTTCCTCCATTCTTTTTCTTCCCTCCTTACCAGCAGCCATGCCCTGTATATAAAAGTATTATTCTTCTTTTTCATTATATAGATACTAAGCTCATGTTGGAAAAAGAGACAATTGATGGTGTCAAGTTCAAACGATTCCATGTCCCAACAAGCAAAGATTTTCAAAAATTATTGATGGGGTACTTCCAGAGTGTATTATCCCTATGGACTGAAGCTTAGATAGATTTTGAAGCTCTGGTCCTTCAAGTTGGGAAAGGATTTTAGAATCCTCTATGATATTTTGATACTTTGAATGTGTACTGTGAACCACCACAAGGTTTTCAACATACGGTAGTGGCATTTGTGAATAGAAAACAAATGGAAATATATTTGATTCATCGGTAAAGCTTTACAATTTAAGTGAGTTTAATTCCTCAAAGTCAACATCAAGTTTCCTTGCTCAATGGCCAAGGTTTCTTCAGGTTTCAATTCATTCTTCAGTGACATAGTGACTACGACTTATGAAAGTCATGTAGATATTACAGTAGACGAGGAGTTTCTAACATTTTTTTTTGAATATATTATTTTTTTATTAGTTAAATTTATTAAAAATTACGAAATTATGAGAGATATTCATTAAATAAAGATGTGGGACCTATACAATTTTATGATTTTCAACAAATTTTAACTAATAAGAGAGAACGTATTCAAAAGAGTGTGTCAGAAAGTGATTTGCTAGCATTTCTCTATATTAGACTAAATCAGACTATGATTCAACTCCTCAAAAAAAGAACTGTTCACATTTAGTATTTGACCATACTTCGAACATAATTATTTTCAAAAGAGAATATCTATGAGAAAAAAAATATATTAGACTAAATTAATTACGTTAAAACCATGCAAGTGTCATGTAAGATACCTCTGTTAAAAGCATAGATAGAAATAATGATAATAAAAATGAACAAAATAAAAGTCAAAGAACTAACTTAAAATTTAAATTAAACTTAGAAAATAAAGATACTAATTTTATCTATTTTTTTATAACAACTTGAAAGCTTTGTGTTTGTGCACATTGTTTATGTGTGTATATGTCGCAATAGAGATTTTTTTTGTATTTGTTAAATTCAAGTTTAAACTATATATTACTATTAGGTTTTGTCTTACATAACTGACTGAAAAGTTAATTGATGATTGAGAAGTTAGTTGAAAATTGACAAGTTATTAAAAGATGGAAATTTTGGAGTCAAAAACCAAAACCTGGTTAAATTAAAATATTTGATAAGATTAATTAATTAATTATAGTTGATATATATAAAATAGTGTCAAAGTACATGCTTATATATGTGTATGTGTATATAATAATTTTTTTTTTACAAATTTAAATTTAAACATATTTATTTATTAGGCAAACTATTTTTATTTTTATCTTTATATATATAAAAGTAGTAAAATTACATTTCCTAATGCAGCTAGTTTTTTTGCACATTTCAAGGGTAATAACATAATTAAAATTGCATCATTTTTTTATCATTTTTTTTTATTAAAATTAATATTACAAGCTATCTTAAATTTACAAGACATACTGTTATTAAACTCACTGTTTTTTCAAAACGTTGCATGCACTTGCATTGTTATTATTCTTTCTCTATCTTTTTCTTTCTCCTTCTACTTCCACTACTTGCTAATCCTTTCTTCTTCCATTTTTAAAACAAATGGCGTTTCTTCTTCTTCTTCCTACTAGTTCTCTTTACTCTATTATTTCTTTAACATTTCCTCTCCTCCTTCACTTCGCCAGCTCCTCCTCCGCACAGCTTAAAAATATAGTTGAACAAATCCCTTTTATTCTGGCATGAGCTTTTTGGACAACCTAAAACCTTTTTAGATAGCCATGAGAGTGATGGTGATTTCAAAAAGAGATAAAGACGATTTCAAAAGGAGAGGGTAATGCTTCTTGGGGTTATGTCACAAGTGTAAAGATAAAGCTGATTTCAAAAGGATAATTTTATGCTTCCCTCACTTTCCCCCTTTGTACAATGTGCAAGAGATTTAGGTAGCAGTGCAACCTTTGAGCAAGAACTGGTATCTGATATGTTTTATAGCACTTAAGCATTTTATATGATAATATTATAACTCTCATTTAGCGACAATTAAAAGGGTTGCTCGAAAGCTTAACAAACCAAAAAAGCCCTTTCTTTTCAATCATTAGTAAAGGGCTTTTCCCTTACTAATAAAGTGGTAAGTAAGGTAGGGCGCTATTCGATGATGAAAACATACTTTAGGAAAGTGGTTTAGGTAGCTCAGCTAGTTAGAGCAAAGGACTTAAAATCCTTGTGTCAGTGATTTGAATCCACTTCTAAGTAAGCTTTAGGTCCAAAGGACAGGTAGTTGGGAGCGAGCTGGTTTTTTTTTAATTCAAGTGAAAGAGGAAGCAAAAAAAAACATGTGAGCGCTGTTACACTATATGGCCTTTTGGCATCGCCCTATCTTGTTGGAGGCGAATTTTCTAAAAAAGGTGGTTTATTACTCAAATTGGTTCTTGCATCCTTATGCCCAAAAGTATGGGCGAGTTTGGTTTGAGTCTTCATTGATTAGGTGGATCTATATGTTGTGGAGGGTGAGACGAGGTGTAGCGCAATCTGGTTAGCACATATGTTTTAGGTACAAAGGGCCATAGGTTCAAATCCTATCACCTTGATGTGAAGGGCTCTAAAGTGAAGTGCACAACCTCGACACAACCTAAAGAACACCTATCCACCCATAAACTTTTTCTTTTTTAGAAGGAGAAAAAAAATGACCACCCTTTATCTAATTTAGGTGGGATCTAAAGCAGCATTTCTTCCAAATATTTTGGGGGCAAGCCTTAGGTTTAATTCTTTCTTGCCTATAGTCATCTTACCTTGTTCTTAGGAGTGAAACTGCATTTCAAGTAGTCTCCAATTCACGTAAGAAAAGAGTATCAGTCTGCATGCTTAACAACCTTCCTTGTCTTAATCCTTTTGTAAATGTAAAAAAAAAAAAAGGCTCCCACATGAAGCTAGGATTGAAAAAGCTAGTTGATAGGACCAAGAGGAGTCTTTTTATTAAAAACCAATAGATAAAGGTGGCCCATATGGATTAGTCATTGCCCTTTTTCTTTACTTATCATTAGCGAAATGATAATCCTAAGCCAGCTATTAAAAGACATCATTTATGATACAAGTAAATTAGACACACAAGCCATTGATTACGCCATAGCAAGATCTTGGCAAGGATCTCAACTCGGTAGGAATCCAAAAAATAGAGTGAAGCTGGACACAAACTTACTAAGCAGTGTATATAAGAATTCCATTGGGAGTCCTCTGTATTATGACTAGTATGTGTAATATAATATTACTGTTATGAGACATTTTATTGGTAAACCTTTTCGTTTAAATATTAGGAGAAGAAAGCAATCTTGCAAGGGAAAACACATCCATCTTTTATCTCTATTAACATTAACGTTTGCCCTATCCCTCTTAGACTGGCTTAGGATTCTCTTTCCTTAAAAATTCACTCTAGTTGTATTAAGGGATTGCGCTTAAAAGGGGAAAACTATTTTTTTTAAGGCTTGAAAATAAGCTGGCATAGACCGATGGTGCAAGGCCTTCAATCTAAGGTTCTTAGAAAGTTCAATTCTAAAAGTAAAGGAAGGGCTCATATTGAAGCCTAGGTTGGCAGTTCCTTTGCCCCTCGCCCTCCACAACGAAGGAAGCACTTTATTTTCCTGTGATGCGAATAGCTAAAATTGGATCGAGTGGAAAAACATATGTTATCAATTGGGGCATGAAGGTGATTTTGCCAGTAGGAAAAAAAAACCCAATGCTAACTATAGAGAATTTCTTCATCTCATTATATGACTCGGAAGTCACCAACTATAACTCTTAACTCACCAACCATACATGTGTTTAAATCCCCCTTCAATTACTTATGTCATTTTCTAAACCATAAATTTTGTAGGGGACTAATGAATTCACAAATTGGATATTATAGGAGGACCAAAAGTGCAATTTAGCCTAAAAATTATTAAATATTAATTGTCACACCATCTTCTTAACGTCAGGTCATGGTCAATGTTAAAATTTTAATGGTCAATGGATGAACATTTAATGGTTGGACTAAAATTGCAGAATTAAAATTCGGGGAACTAAAATTGCTGATTGGATATTATACAAGGACTAAAAATGTAATTTAGCTATTTATTTATTTAACTTTGCATTTATATTTTTTATCTAAATAGTTTTCAAGTCAACTTATTTTTCTTTAATTATTTCAATCCCATTTCTATTACTTTTTTCTTTTAAATTCCTTTAAGTTTCTACAACTACTTTTCAAATTTTATATTCATTGTTTTTATGCTCCATGATCGATTTCCTTGAATCTTTGGAGTACATTTTAAGTTTTTTCCTTTACCTTTAATTTTTTTGAATTTAATTTATATTTTATTTTTAATTAATGTTATTTTTAGGTCATTTACTTTTTGATCATGTCATTTAACTCTGCAATTTTTTATCTAATTATTGTTTTGATCAAATTGATTCTTGCATTTTGATTTTTTTTAGATTAGGTCGAATAAATACTTTACTTACAAGTATTTATACTTATTCAATCTCGCAAAGTTATTTATTTTATTGCATTCAATTGCTTAATAATCAAGTCAAAATTAGTTATTTATGCTTGTTTGCAAATTAAGATCTTAATTGAATTAAAGAATTAAGGGTCCGTTTGGGGTGGTTTTTGGTTGAGTTTTGAAATTTTCAAAAACTATAACTAGTTTTTAGTTTTTAAAAATTAGTTTTAGTTTTTTTTTTTAACTTTTGGTTTCAAAATAAACTCACTTTGAAATTTCTTATTCTGTTAAAATTAGTTTAAGAATATATTTGTGTAGTGACGATAGTGGTAGTGGTGACGACAACAATGATGGTGGTGTCGGTGGTAAAGCTGACAGTGACGGTTATGACAATGTTGACGATAGTAGTTGTGGCAGTACCGGTGGTGATTATGGTGGTGCCAATGGTGATGGTGGTGACAAAGTCAGTGGTGGTGGTGACATTGGTTGTGGTGGTGGCAGCAGCGCTGGTGGTCGTGATCGTGGTCGTGGTCGTGGTGGTGATGATGGTAGTAGTGATGAAGCTTATAGTGGTGGAGGTGATGCTGGTGGTCGTGGTAATTGTGGCAGTAGTGATAGTGGCGGCGATGCCGGTGGTCGTGGTAGTTGTGGCAGCGATGATGGTGGTGGTGGTATCGATGGTCGTGGTGGTGGTGTAGCGGTGGTGGTGGTGGTGACGGTGACGGTGGCTGCGGAGATGGCGGCAGTGATGATGGTGGTGGTGGTGCCGGTGGTCGTTGTGGTGGTGTAGCGGTGGTGGTGGTGACAGTGACGGTGGCTGCGGAGATGGCGGCAACGATGATGGTGGTGGTGGTGCCGGTGGTCGTTGTGGTGGTGTAGCGGTGGTGGTGGTAATGGTGACGGTGGTTGCGGAGATGGCAACAGCGATGATGGTGGTGGTGGTGTCGGTGGTTGTGGTGGTGGTGATGGTGACGGTGACGGTGGCTGTGGAGATGGCGGCAACAGTAGTGGTGGTGACAATGGCGGTGGTTGTGATGGCGGTGGTGGCAAGAAAGGCTATTGTCAAATATAATGATGTGTATTTATTTTTAAAAACCAAAAACCAAATTCACAAATTATTTTTTCTTGGTTTTGAAAATGAATGTAAAAGTGTTTTGAAATTGAGTTAAAAACCATTTCAGCTCCATTTTAGCCAAACGCGTTTTGTTTCGAAAATTGCATTTGAAAACCAAAAACCAAAAACTCGCAATCATTTCAAACGGGGCCTAAGGTTTTGACTCATATGCATCAAACTGAAAGCTAAATGCTACAGATTTACGATTTGATTCTAACTCTCTTCATTTTTATTTAGAATCAAAGAAACACTACATTAAGAATTTGAATCGACACATTTTGTAATTAAGGAAAATAAAAATTATTTAAAAACATCTATCTTATCCATACCTTGTTTTTTTTTATAAAGAATTGCTAAAAATGTAAATTTTTTAATGTAATTATTAATTTAGAGTGTGTGTTTAAATTAAAAAAAAAAGTTATTTCATAATATAATTTTTTAGATTTTTTAAATTATTATATTTAAATTTTGAAAAAAACCCTAAAATGACTTTGTTTAGATGCGTTTATTTATTTTTATTTGTCAACCATATTATAGGTACAAAGTATTCGTTGGCTCTGTAGATAACTAATTTTCATCGAGAAACTTGTTTGACTACTTTTGGTGAGATCTCTTCTACTATATATTCACAAGACTCGGATTTTAGATATTACTAAAGGGATTTGAGTCCAATGCTACTCAGACCAATGACATGTTAGTTGTTTAGATTTGTTTATTTAAACATACATAATTATTATAGTTTCTTAAATATATATTATTTTAATTATCAAAGAAAAAAAAAAAAAAACCCTTAACGTAGTGTACCACCTCCCCAATTACATAAGTGCGACCAGTGAGATCCAATAATTCAGATTTACTACTTTATGTACTCGTTGAACTTTGTTTAATTATTTGAATGACATATCCCGATGTTGTAACTAAATCATGTATCCCTTTTATGTATACCTGAATGTAACTATCTTTGTCGAACCCGCCCCCACCCTGTTTTGTTTGTCCATGCACGCCACGCAGCATGATTGATGAACCTTATATACATTTCTGTGTATAACCTTTTACAATAGTTCACCATATTTATGATATATGCAGGAGTTAATATTTCCAAGAATTATATATAGGGCCCTAGACGTGAACCACCTTCTCATATGAGCATTAGATGGTTTCTGTTTTGTGACACAGATGCTGACCCAATAACTATACACTTCTAGCAGTAGCATGATGTGCTGCTGGCATGGCCCCCCCTCCTTTAGTCTTTTCCCCCTTTCTTCTTCTGTTCATAAAGAAACCCAATTCTTTGCTTGAAAATTTCCACTGAATGGCAGTCATCATTCACAAGCATAATCACTCAAGCAGTTGTTAGAAAGTTAATGCATGTAGCATCATCTTTATCATGATATCATACGCAATATATATGGTATTCTGTTTATGTGGCCTTTTGTAGTTCTAAATACATGGTGGATGGTTTTTGTCATATATGCCTAAAAGTCATTTATTATTATTGCTTTGAATAATCGCACTGAATCAATAAAAAGGTTGAACGTTAGTTCAAATTTTATCAATGGGATAAGAATGGTGGGAAACATTGCGAGAGAAGTCCTTTAACTTTGATATAACATTTTGCATTCTCTCATTCTATATCTATATATATTTAAGGCTTAATTACTAATTTAGTCCCTTAATTTATTTATTTTATTCAATTGGATCCCTTTATTATTTTTTGTTATAATCAGATTCTATTATTTTCAAAAAAGTTCAATTAAGTCCCATAATTTTTAAAAATGCTCCAATGTTATCCTTTTTCATCAAAACGACGTCGTTTTTTTGTCTAATTTTACACTAAATGGCGTAGAAAACGTAATGAAAAACGACGTCGTTTTGGATGAAGAAAGATAACATTGAAGCATTTTTTGAAAATTATGGGACTTAATTAAATTTTTTTAAAAATAATAGGACCTGATTGAAGCAAAAATAATAGAGAATAAAATAAATAAATTAAGAAATTAAATTAGTAATTAAGCCTATATTTAATTAGAGTATAATTTTTATAATGTCATCTAATCTTAGATTGTCATATAATTAAAATTTATTGATTCTTGTAATAATTATTTTAAAAATTATATTTAAAATATTTTTAAATAATTAATAATATAAAAATGTTTATACTAATAATATATCGAAACTAATCTCTCCCACTCTCTCTATATTTATTGTGTATCATGTACCATGTATTTAAATTTGATTAATTTTAAAGGGATTTTTTTAAACCTTTCTCATTAAAACTTTAATTATAAAATATTTTAAATATAAAATAGGCTAATTTAATGCACATATAATTAAAATTTATTAATTACTGACATTATAAAAGTATTAACCCAATCGGGGAACATAGAAAAAGTGCCAATATTCCCAGTTTGACGATAATTAAGCAACCTCAGCTCGTTTTATCAGTCAAAGGAAAAGGAAAACGTTCCAAGTTGGGTTGTAATTAACAATCAACTAGTGATTTGCTTACTGAGAATGAAACGCTATAGAATCATCGCTGCTAATATATGTAAATTCCAGAAATTAATGTTGAAGTGGTTCGAATCATGAATTTAATGACGGTGATTATTTCATTTTCTATCTGACCAATTTTAACTTGTGCTGTAATTTGTCTGCGTATCGGACCAAGCAAAAAAGAACAAGGGTAAGTCACAATACCCTTTCGTATAGGACATGAAAAGACAGAACTCTTTTAAAAGCACCCATGATTGCAATGTACCGTTTTCTTTCATTATCTTCCCAGAAAGAATTTAGCGTGACACGGTTCTTAATTATGGGAAAAACAGTAAAAAAATTCCTGTAATTAAGCATCCATTACTCTAATTGACTCTAGTGTCCAAATTAATCGAATCATTTCTTATATAAGCGTCATAGATTCCATACGTCCTAATTTATATCAGAGGCTTAAAAGGACGATGTACAGCAATTAATACTTTATATATATATATAGAGAGAGAGAGAGAGGAAACGTATCAAGTGAGATGACCTTTTTTATGTAAGGGTGAGATGAATAGATATTAATCATTAAATCTTATCATGAATGATAAAAATTAAAACATATAAAGTCATGTGAGTTTTTTAAAAAATTACATGACTTTTTAAGTGGTCACATGACATTAAATCTTGACCCTTCATGTATAGTTGTATGGCCAGAATTAACTCCTCTCACTCTCATATAAAAATGACCTTCTCACTAGATATGTCCCCATATATATATATATATATATATATATATATATATATATATATGAATCAAGTTATTTCTATAGTTTATGAATTATGATTCATTATTTAGTAAGTTTTAAGTTATGCATGTGTATTAGCAGATACCACATTTAAGAGTCACAATTATCTATCAACCCGAGATAAGATAATTTTGATTGAGATACGATTAGATAGTAAGGCTAAGCATTTATTTTAATAATAATTTGAACTGTGATTCATCACTTTTTATAAAATTAGCTCTTTTAACTAAATCCAAGTGTCTTCTTCTTCTTAAACAAAAAAGGCATTAAATCCAAGTGTCATTAGTAATTTTTGCATATGTTTTTACTTTACTTTACTTTATATACACTTACGCTTGCTTATATATAAATAAAAAAATATACATCTAAAGCTTAGCCTTTTGAGCAGTTTACTTCTTTAAAGGAAAGATTCCGAAAGAAAATATCAGCTTATTAGGAATTTAAATTTAGTTTTTTTTTTTTTTGGTAACGAGTACTCTTATTTAAACCTTCCTCAATGAAGTCACCTAATAATTAAATATATTGTAAAATGTCATTTATTACACTCGGCCTAATATACTTTCATGATTTTCAATAATAGAAGCAGCCCAAGTTTGATGCTTAGAGGGTTGCGTAGTTGCATCTTCAAAGGGTCAAGAAGATGATTAAAGACAAATTAAGGACTTAGACACTTAGATCGAGTGTGTTTGTTTTTAGCCATTCTCAGTTTTCAATGCAGTTCAATCTAATCTTTCTTTCACAGTGGTTTGACATTGAACGTGATCTAAAAAGAGCCCTAATTTTTGTACATCTAAACAGTACAAACACTTTATTAATATTTTTCATTTTTTTATTTTTTTCTTTTTATCACATTACATTATTAATCATATCAATCACTTATCTTTCTCATCTTTTTCTCTCTATCTGAATATCTATACCCAAAGGATCTCCAGAAATCATTGTCTTTCTATCTCCTTCTAAATGTCTACATCCAAAAAGTGCCCAAGAATCATTCTCCTTCTAGAAGTTATTAACGAGATGTGTGCCATTACATTAGGTTGAGATATTAGTGCCTTCCAGAGTATTGGCTGCTCTACAAGCTGAAGCTGCTAGTATATTTGGGAAAAAAGGAGAGGAGATGACCAAGAACTTAGTCTGCAACAATGATAGTCACGAGGAAAGGATAAAAAGTCAATATTGGCTGCCACTAAAAGATATATACTTTTATAAATTAGAACAATATTACTTAAATATATTTAGAGTTTAATAATCATATACTATCAGTATAAAAAAAATTTCATTATCAATCAATTAAAAATTATCATTGATATGATTTTTACAATATTTATTATAAAAGTCAACAAACTTATAATAAATGATAGTTTGTGATTGGCTAATAGTATAAACTACTTTACACTGTAAATATATAGCCTATTTTATCATATATTTATATGCACTCCACTCATTTATGAATAATTTTTATCATAATTATAGTAAATCTTATAATAAAATTCTACATACTCTTATTTTAATTGTCATGTTAAATTCATTAATGTGAGCGATATGTGAGACACACATAATTAATATGAACAAACATTATTGTATAAATTATATAGATGGTGAATCTTTTGTCTTCTCCAGCTAAGAAAATTTTAGATTCATGAGGAGAAAGACTTCCTATAACTTTTACTAGTAAGAATTATCATTATTATCAGGCTTAAATATATTTTTAATCATTAATTAGACTAAATTTGCTTTTGGTCCCTTGAATTTAAAAATAATTTTTTTAGTCCTCTTAATTTAGGAAAAACCCATTTTTAGTCTTTATCAAGGACTAAAAAGATAAAAAAATAAAAATCAAAAGTGGATTATTTTCAAATTAGGTGGAGTAAAAAAATTATTTTTAAACTTGAGGGACCAAAAGCAAATTTGATCCAAATTTAAGGGACTAAAAGTATATTTAAGCCTTATTATTATTATTATTGATCCTTTGTACTCATTTAGACATTAAAGAGATTAATACTTTTGAAATTAAGTGAAACTTATAAGAACTAAACATTCATGGAAATAGATATTAATAATAACGATTAGAGAAATGTTAGTAACACATTCTCTGACACACTCTTTTGAATATACTCTCTCTAATTGGTTTTTTTTTTTTAAATTACAAAAATTTGCTGGTCTCACATCTTATTTAATGACTCTCTTTCATAATTTTGAAATTTTTAATAAATTTCAACAAATAATAGAGTGTATGTTTGGAAAACTGTATTCCTAACACTCCTCTAAGGATTAATGCATTTTCATGTACTTTTGGTTTGTTAATTATATATGTTATTATTAATAAACATTAATTTGCAAAATTTCGAGTTACTAAACTGCAATGCACAAAAATAAAAATAAAAAATCCATTGCTTTTTATACTTACAAATCACAATTAGCTCAGATGATCACAAAACACATACACACACGTATCTGTGCGTGTGTATGTACAAGCATTTATTTGTCATCTTTCTTATATTTGGTATTGGGATTTTGGGTTGACATTATATTTAAAAGAAAAATAATTTAAAGAATGTTGTAATATATATTATTACTATCAAAATGTGCTTCAAACTCCTGCCAAAATGTTACTGTAAGATATTATAGATATGAGCACGATAGTGCAAACAAAATCATTATTGCCTACAAAGCTTATTTGATATTAAGGATACTTTATCTTGATGTTATAATACAGTGTCGGCATCCACTCAGTCAAAATACACTGGTCATTGGTTAATACGGTGGTTTCATGAAGATTGATTATATATTGCAAAAGCCCTGCACTTAAATCCTTGGTTTGACATTTTCAAACATTTTTAAAAGACCACTTTGATTTAAACCGCCAGTTCAACCAATTAGCTAGTCACGGTTTTGACTAATTTATCGATCTGATTTAGCAGCATAACGGTAACGGCAATAAATCTTAATCCGGCCATTAGATGGTCCAGTTCATGATCGAATCAGTCCGAATTTACAAACTGGTTATACATGCCCTCGACGATATATATCCCATGTCCCAAATACTTATTTGCAGCGGATTAATCTACTTGTATATAAATACTAGTGACTAGAGAAATTATAAATACATTAGGTAATTTGGTTGGTATGTTTATATTTACATACATATGAACAGAGATTAATTCAACTAACCATGACATTAAAATATAATTTTTGAACTAACACGAATTACTGAAAGTCCATGGCCAACAACTGATTCTAAGTTTTTTTAGAGTCAATGAAATAGTGTTGAAGGTGCTAGTTTTTGTGTGGCAGGTTTCCTTAATAAGATATGCTGCCAACAAAACTCAATTTACTTACAAGAAAGAAGAGAAAAATTAACAATACACCTTTTAAACCGATTCTTTATTATCAACTGAAATTTGTTAAAAATTACAAAATTTTGTAAATTTCATTGCATATTTAATAAACCTTATTTATAATTTTATAATTTTTAATAAATTTTAACTAATGGTTAAGGGTATATTAGAAAGAATTTGTTGTTATAGCACTCCGCTAAGAAGTAATGTCACTTATTTTCAACGGCGAGTACTTTGCATAACAGTCTTCGACTTGACAGCATCTCTTCTTTTCCTGTAATGTGTTACCCTTGTGTGGACTCACTTTTATTCTTGGTTTGACTTTTTAAACAGCTTTCCTTGAAATTATATAGATAATTTTTTGCAGCATAGAAAGCTAGTGTATGATAGGAAGGCTAAACACCTTTAGTTACTTTGGTTCACTACTTTTTGGTCTATATGGACTCTGCGCAATGTGTAATCTTCAACTAGCTGGGAGTTGTACGATTTATATATGCAGAATTTTGGACACGATTGAAACTAGATCTTGATCTTGGTTCTATAATTCCCATCGTGGTCAGGTTCGCATAAATACAGTTTCTGAAAGATTATATACTATGGGCTAAGTATCCCTTATACCCTGTTTCAATACAAGTTTTGCTATAAAATAAATGTATACTAAGTTACAATTAATACTTTGCTGATGCAAAATAGACAACTGCAAATCCTTTACGAACACAACATTTAAAGACGAGAGTTATATTGCATTACTATCTATCTACCACAATTTTTTCGTAATTCCTTTTTACATTAAGATATCAAATTCTCAAATTTAAACTTGACTAACTTTTAACCTTTCTCTTTTTATATTATACAGTATTTTTTTTCTTTTCAAATAAATTACCTATAATCTACCCAAAAGCAGTTGGTCGTAGGGAAACATTACCCCTAATGTTCGGGTTCAAAGTATCACAGCCATTATTTTAGGGAAGACTTTACCTAATTATTACTCAGATTTAATTGTTAATTTCACAATTTCATCTTTGAAAATGCTTGGTCAAAGCCAAAAGAATATAATTTACTTACATTTCAAAATTATTTTCTTAAAAAAAATTCAAATTTGCTGTTCTCCACCTGAATTACTTATATAGATATATTTTTTATGAGTCTAATAGTCATGTACTTTCAATATAAAAAATTTTACATTGTTAATCAATTAAAATTTCCTGTTAATATAATTTTTAAAATATTTATTATAAAAGTCAACAAACTTATAATAAATAACAATTTATAATTAGATAATAATGTAAAATTTTTACACTATCAAGACATGACCTGTTTTTTTATTTTTTATTTACATTTAAGAGCATTCATAAAATGTGCAAGATATGTACTGGTAATTAATTATAGATAACCCATCAATACAACCTTTCGACAAAGTACCACAGTAGAAATCAAAATCAAAACCTTTTTTGTCGCTTCTCTTTAATTCTACCATTGGTGGTAACCCTAACGACTGCGGGTAGATTTTAATCATCAAATCATTGGGCCCTACCACTTAACATTGATTTGGGAAAGTTGCCTAGGGCGTGAAAGAAACTTTAGGGCCATCTAATCAAATCATAGCAGAAATAATACAATGAAGAACTTGCTCTTATTTATCAATTAATTATAATGAACTCTCGGTAGCAGACAAGTTCCTCTCATAATGGACGAAGATGGGTATGATTTCTGCTTTCTGTCAAAAGCTATACTTCAATAATGAATACAGCTTCAACCAAAAAAATCCAAAAGAAGAACCAAACAATTCTATCTTTAGTTACTTCACAGAACACAAACAACCTAGTCAAGTTCTGATGATGAGGGGAAAAGCCAACGGAATACTCCAACATGAAAAATATCTGTATAGCCACCTCAGGTTCATGAGTGCCCTCCTCTATGTATGTAAAGTTTGCAGAATAGCTTGTGTTATAATTAATTTAATGCCCTAATGTGTAGCATGTGTCCTTTCTTCTGGCCCCACTTGTATATTATATATCATACATGCCTGGTTGGAATTCATGAAATTCAGATATTTTCAACATGAAAAAATGCATTAATTATAGGCTTATCATCCATCAGAATTTTAAATGAATTTCCGAAAACTTAGTACAAAACTAATTTCTGCGTCAAAGGAAACATTTTTTTTCAAGGTAACAAAGCTAAGACCTCACTATCAACATCTTAATTTGTTTTAGTCTGCAGAGTCAGATTTTTTTTTTTCTAAAGAATACATATATATTAAATAAATTATCTATTTATCTATATCTAGTTGTACAAGACAACTGGGTTGGGTTGTCTTTTTATTTTTAAATGGTTCATCACCTAAAGCCCACAAATCTATGCGTCTCTACAATAAGGAAAAAAGGAAAGAAACAAGAAAGTTTTGAAACAAATGAGTTGAAATTAAAGCTTGCAATTTCAACCACAAACACGTTTTCTTGTTTCTGTTTCCTTATATAGTACAGACAGAAAAAAGGAAAAACCATCCACATAGAAATGAAATTAAAGCATTTAGAGAATATTTAACCACGACTTTATAGAGGATAATTGTGCTCTCGCAATCGAGCACTCCTACATATGTATGTACTACACAAATTCACCAGTGCTTTGTTGTCATAGTTATCTCCTGCTTGAAAACAACCCCAGACCAACCCGTTGCTTTGCCTTATATCGTGTGGTCCTTGTAATTATGCCATCTAAAGTGGTCTTGATCGAGACTGCTATAGCTATAGAGAGAGAGAGAGAGAGGGTTGGAGATATAAGTGGTGGGGAGGACGGCATGTATAAATGGAAAGACAGAAAGAGAAAGGGAGAAAAAACAGAAAATTTTGGTGTACTATATAGAGTGCTTTCAAGTGTGGATGGACTATTGCCATTTTGACAACAAGTTGGGAGAGATCATGGGGTGTTTCGGTTCTATGGCAAGTTGCAATTGGTTATTAGGGCCTGGAAGGTGTCATGCTCTATACATATATGCCAGTGGCAAGTACAGGCACAAGTGCACAACTGCGCAAGCATTTCTATCTTGCTTCCTTTTGATCTTTCTTCACACAGAGGTAGACAGAGAAAGAGAGAGAGAGAGAGAGAGAGAGCCTACTTTGCTATATATATATATATATATATATATATCAAAGTAAGCATAACCGATAAGCACGCAGCACGCATGGGAAGGAGAACCAACAACAACATTCTCCAAGACTCTGATATCGATAGATAGATACATACATGGACATCTACCACAAACACAACACAAGGAAAGAGAGAGAGTGTGTGTGTGTGTGAGTGAGAGTGATGGCGCATCTCTTTTTGTAGAAAGTGACGTCCTGAGCAACCCCAGTCAAAGGGAGCATTGGCTACCATTGCAAGCCCGTTGGATGGAAATAATTGTACTTTGTTTCCCCCATTATCTACTTTTAGGGCTAGACGCAACACGGACACCTGGAGGTTTAGAACAGTGAATGAAATTATAGTTAAAAAAGACAAAGGGAATAATAAGAAGAAATGAAATTATTTAAGTTATGTGAATCTTCCCATAAAAAGTCACGGCATGTGACATCCCACTCCTACGCACCATGCTCTGTGGGACAAGGTTGAACGCAAATAGTACCCTTTCAACAAACAATTTAATTCAACACTTATCCAAATAGGAGTTTATCATGAAAAACTTTTTTCATAATTAACTTTGATGATACAGTATGTTTATTTTGATAATTTTTTTTAAAATTACGGATAGATTATAAGATATTTTTATAAAGTTGTGAAAATTCTTGCTTAAGGTCAGTCAATATTGTGAGAATTCAAGCTTGGTAGCGTAGGAAATTAAAGGTGTGTGGTGTGGGGGGAGTGAGTGAGGAAGTTGGTTTTAGTTTTCTGTCAACTCGCGTCTGTGCTGTGCGCACCACGTGAAGTGGCACAAACTATAACTTTTTTCCTATCCACTCACTTCTTCTCGCAATTTTATCGTTCTAAAGAGATCACAACTTTTTGCTCAAAAGAAACGATTAAGAAAAAGGATGCCCCTTGTCTACAATAAATTGCTCTTGTTGGGTCCTTTGTCTCTCACATTATCTTTAGTACTCACTACTCTCCCTCCCCCTCACACCCTCTCATAATTCAACCCTCATGCTTATAAGGTATTATTGTCTATGTGCTGTCATTCTCACACTGTACTACTTTGCTTGAGCAAGCCAATTGTACTGCGCAACCACTCTCTCCACACACACACACACACACGAACACAACATACATACGGTGGTGCATCATATCCGTAGCCGTGTCCCTCTCACTCACAGACTCACTCACCCCTAGGTGAAAATAAAAACAGTATTAATTAGTGACACTTACTTGGTTGTCTTTCTCAAATTATGTTATGTCTTCCTTTACTTGCAGGGAACAGGCAAAACAAAAATGAAAGGATGGAAAAGGATAGAATTAATACCTGCTCTTTCTTTTTCAATAGGAAGTGAGAGCTAGCGAACATGACGTCGTTCTCAGGCATTGAAAGTCCCAACCAATAACCAGTTCCACCTTGAAAGGTAGTGTTATTTTGGTGCAGTCCCAGCTTAATATTAATTCCAGATATGTATTCCTCAAATACCTCCCTCAACAGCAATGACCTAATCTCGTACCCTAACCAAGCATTTTGCTTTAGGCCTTTTTCCTTTGAAAGCAACCCAACTAATTCTACAAAAGAAGCAGCCAACTCCAATTACGCCCTCCCTCCTCCTCCTCCTCCTTTGTCCTTTTTCCAATCTCCCTATGAAGAAAATATCTTCCTCGAACATCACCATGACTTGCTCTTACTTCACCAATCTCTAGCTGACCCTGGACTCGCCAAAAACCTTGACGTTGTGGCCGAAATCTCACCAATTCCTTGCCCCGGACACGGCGCCACCACGATGAAGCACACTCCAAGAAAGAGATCCAGCAAGAGAGACCGCCATAGTAAGATCAACACAGCACGAGGACTCAGGGACCGAAGAATGAGGTTGTCCCTAGAAGTTGCGAAGAGGTTTTTCGGGTTGCAAGACATGCTAGGCTTTGACAAGGCCAGCAAAACCGTGGATTGGTTACTAAACCAGGCAAAGGTTGAAATCAAACAACTTGCAAGAGAGAAAAGCAGTGTTATTGGTGGCGCCAAGAGTGCATCATCAACTTCGGAATGCGAAGGGGTGTCTAGCTTGGACGAGGTTGTAGTGAGTGGAGTACTTAATAATGAGGAGCAAGCGAGGGAGCCACACGTGAAGAGAAGAACAAGTAAGGTTTGTAGAAAGAGTGCATTCAATCCTATTGATAAGGAATCGAGGGAAAAGGCAAGAGAAAGAGCGAGGGAAAGAACAAGAGAGAAGATGAGGACTCGGAGGCTAGCTGATGCGTCAAACCTGAACCGTTTGAGTTCTTGGAACCCCTTTGAAACGGTTGAAGACTCTGCGTGTACTCAGAGCCAAAGCGTGAATCATCCCTCCTTGGATGTGCACCTAACGGAGGCTGAAGAACCAAGTTCTCACGCAAAGGAGCATTTGGGCCAAGTAGAGGACATGGCGCATGAAGATAATTCTTTGGTGATCATGAGCAAGTGGAGCCCAACTATGATGTTCAATTCTCTGAACAGCTCCGGAATCCTTCAGGAAGTAAGTTCAAATTAATTGCTAGCAGTTAACTTCATTTCCACAAAAAATTAGCACATAATTGAGTTATGGACAAGGTTAACAAGACCCTCAGAATACTAGTTTAAGAAATCAAAAATGAAAAAAAATGTTATCAACACAATCTACCCTTAAGTTATATATGCATGCTTGGTCTAAGGATTAGCATGTTGATCTGTTTCATTGACATCCATTCATTTTCTATATATACGAAGTGCATACATAAGATCAAAGTGTGTATCGGTAATGTTGCTGATCATTCATTCATGAAATTGTTTGCAGCATCAATTTGCAGAATTTCAGTCCTTGGGAAAACCTTGGGAAGCCTACAACAATCACATCTAATATGTGTGCTCATCATCAATTGCACCCATCATGTTTTTGTGTCAGCAAAATAAAATACAATCATGCTGTGTATTTCTCTACTTTCCTTTTGGCATGTAATGTGGTAAGGTATCTTCCGTTTACTAACATATGGAAAACAATATTTCGTGAATGCTTGTGTGTCATCTCTATAAAATTTTACTTCTCTTGTTTATGCCTATCCTCTATATTTATTAATATCTCATAATTGTCTTAGTGATGTTTTAATTAAGAAAGTAATTAATTGAATCCTTTTCCTAACTCTGGTTGGATATGCGTTAAGAAAAAAATTTATGCTACTATTGCCGTCACATCCATTTACATATAATAGCGTTGTTGATGCCACTTTATATATTTTCATGTTGTGGTTGTTTTTTTTCAAAGTCCAATCATCCCTTGGAAAAGTGTTAGGGTTACTTCTCAGATGTATGTATGTTTCTAATTTGTTTGTGGATAACTTCCTAAGTGTATTCCAATTTGTGAATTCAGCTTAGCTTTATAGACGTGACTGAATTGACACTTGGGTGATGATCCACTATATATCCACTTCCAGGACTAGTTTGATTAACTTATCCGTTTGAATGTTGGGCATAATTATTCAGCTCGATTTTAACACAGAATTAATAAAAACTAATTAAAACGAAGCTAAGCATGTAAAGGAATGTTAATTTTGACAAAACATAAATAAATATCAAGTTTTGACAACTGACATGGACAGTAAAATTAGAAGGGATGAAGGAAGAAAACAATTCCAATAGAGAAAATTGAAATATGTACGTATATTTGGGGAAATTAAAGTTATTTACAAAGAAGTTTCAACAATGTTATGGAATGGACTGTATACTTCTTGTGATAGGGTGGTTAGTGTAGATTCATATTGTAACAATTTGATGAAGCAATATTAGGACGATGTGCTGTACAGAAATTAACTTTTATTAGGGATTCAACTACGTCAACCATGCTAGATTTTGTTGGTAATTAACTTTAAAGCTATATATGCCTTACGGTAGAATGCAAGGTTTTTAATTAGTCTTTGGATAAGCAAAGATCCATTAAAGGAAAAGAAATAGTAACTAAAGCACAAGGAGTGTTGTCTCGTATTATGAATAAAAAGGGATTACGTGACTCCATTAACACGCTCTGCAATATCCAAGAACATAAGAAATTCATATGTTGACTATTATGTCTAGTTTCAAAAGGTGTCTTCCTAGTCTGTAACATAACAGGTCCATTAAGAAAAAATTTCCATGTCAAACAAACTTCTCAATAAAGTTTATTTGCATAAATTATTTGGTATATTTTGTCGTAGGCAGAACGTATAATGTGTATTTTTTTGTATTTTCACACATGATCCCATAGTTTTCTTATTTATTTCCATTTTTTTTATTTTTTAAACATCTATGCGTCTTTTCAGTTATTTTAGGGAGGGGGGTTAGTTGAGTCATCGCGTTTCAGAAATTGTTTTTGTACAATAAAATTGCAAAAATAATTATTTAACCACGAGAGAGATAAGAAAATGAGAGAATAATGTAAAACAACATAAGTGATGTGATAAATAAAGAAAGAAAAAAAGTTAGTATTATAAAAAATATAATAAAAATATATTGTATGAATAATATAACTTGTCTCATTTTAGCTTGTGAGTAAGAAGTATATTTGAATAAGTTGAAGAAGATAAACGAATCCCAGGAGATAAATCCTTCCGAAGTTACAGGTGAATAAATTTAACTATAGAAGATTTTGCTACCACTGAGTTTCAAGGCAAAAGAAATATATGTACGAATATTGGACACATTTTGGGTTTGAGTCCCTATTTTGATTTAATATTTATAATGAGAATAATTTAAAATTTAATTATGTAAAGTACAAGAGAAGATCAAACCCTTGACTACATACTTAAAGAATAAGGTTATTTATCAACTATATCACATCATCTTAATATTAACTCACAAAATAAATATATTAACTAAAAACCCATAATCTAATTTCATTAAAAAATATTTAAAAATTTTACACTTCTTAAAGAATTATAAGATATTAAAAACACTTATCATATAATTGTATTTATTGTATATGAAATAAAATAAAAGAATATCATACCCAAACTTACAACTATTTTTACAATTTTTTCTAAATAATTATATCTAGAACCAATAGTCTTATATAATGATTAAAAATTCTATTATTAAAATTTTGTTTGAATAAGAAAAAAGAAAATAAAAAATACTAATAGTATTTTTTTTGTTTAATAAAAAAAACTAACTTTATTAACAAAATAGTTGAAATTTTTTCTTTCATTTTCTTTTTAATTTAAAATTTAAAATCTTCTCTTCATACATATAAAATCTAGATTCAAAGTGAAAATGTTGAGTGTTACATCATAAATTTAGATTTGGAGTAATATTTATTAGAACTTAAATATTATAAACAACCCATTCACACTTTATTTTTATTTTATCTCTTTTCTTATCCCCTTATATACACATTTTATTTATCACTTCTCTTCTTTTATTTATTTCTTTTTTTAAGTGTAGAATAGCATGTGAATGTCTAATAAAAATTTTCCTTAGATTTGTTCCGGTGGCTGGTCTTATGGTCTTAAAATTCCATTTCAATCGGTCAAAAGTAAACAGTCAATAAAGGAAAAGATAAGAAGAATCAGATTGCTTGCTACTTGCTAGTCCTAGAAGTCCTTTAGCTAATATTTACATAACACCGAAGAGAGAGAGTGCAACGAGAATTACTGTTTTGATTCAGAATATCAACAGCAGTGCCACTCCAACTGGTGTGGCTTTGTTACTTTCTACTAGAGAGAGAAGGAATCTAAAAGCTTTCCATTATTAGTACAGTTTGCTAACGGAAATTTTGTTCCATAATCTTCTAATCAATTTGCTCAAAAATCTACCTTTACCGTTTCATGTTCGTATTAATAAAAAAATTTCATTGCCTTCAATTCATGTTATAATCTTGTATTTGAGTTTTAAATTTTAGAGGAGTTTTAATTAACATTTGGTTAATTATAAAAAAATAGTGATCTTATTTTAAGAGTTTAGATTTCGAAATTTACAACTATGAAAAATATTTTCCCTAACCACCCAACATTATGTATGCAATTACAAAGACCTATAAAAAAAAATGGAAACTCGACCTTTTCACTTATAACAATGTTTGTTTTTTTTTTACTCTATAAATTTAATCTACGCATGCGCAAAATTATATAAAAGCAGATAATTAAAAGATCAAAACAGGATTGTTTCTCAATATTTAATTAAAAAGATCTGTACTGAGTTTTCTGGTGTTTTAAGTTTTGAAAAAAATAAATGTGGACTATAAATCAATCAATAAATAAACATTATAGAGCCGCAACCGTTTTAAAAATTCTCGTAACTTTGCAACATATATAATGGATAAGAAAAGTTCTCTTACAAAAACAGAAGGTAAAAAAATACCTTTTTTTTTTCTGATTAAGGTAAAAAAATACCTTGTAACGGACTATACTTGTATACGAACATAATATTTTAAACAAGTAACAGTTTTTTTTTTTTTAATGAGTTTGATTTTTATGCACTGTCAATATAAATTTACATTACATATCAATTATAAATCATAATAGACATGACTTTTAAAATAATTAAAATAAAAGTCAATAAACTTAATATATGTAATTATTTGTAACTAAATAATAGGGTAAAACCCTTTATACAGTACATAAACTGATTTTTTTTTTAAAAAAATTATATTTAGAGCTTGACGAGGAAAAGAAGTGATTATTTTTTTAAAATAATTTAGACCAAACAACCACAAAACCATATTCCACATTTAATTGTTTCATTCTCACTATTATCAGCATTCATTGCCGCAGAGAGGACATGCTACAGAAACAAACTTAAAAGAAAGAAAAATTCCAGCGCACTAATCTAATGTGCCTTCAAATCTGTGTTTTCTTATAATTTCCTGTCCGACTCCCTCTCAATCATAGATCCCAGCAAAATCAATGCAAAGCTTAATAACCACAAACAGGAAAACCACAAAAATGACAGCAGACCAATGTATACCCTAAATCCAGAAACCCATCCAAAAGAGAAAGATGCTGCAAACCAAAATCAGACCAGTCAAAGACATCTTTGGTGCCAACCGCTAAATCCATAAATCACCATGTAATGAAATTCAAAAAAAAGAAAGAAAAAGAGAGCGTTTTGTTTTTCGTTCTTACTATTTTTTTAGAAAGAAAAGCAAGAAGAAACAGGAACAAGAGAAAGGAATCAACCCTGTGGGAAGCCCGAGAGACTAGAGTACAGAGTAGCATACTGCAGCTCTTCCACATATAGTAAAATTAGTAACTTTCTTGCTAGATCCATATTCCCTTTTGTTTCGACCAGAGCAGTGAAAGTGATTAGATACTGAGAATCTGAGTTCCATATTTTTTAGCAGGAAAAATAATATAAAAATATCAAACAGAAAACCACCCAAGATATATATTACACCTACATCTGCAACTTCAGAAATTACCGAGTGTTCAAAATGTTACGAGGAATCACTCATTTCAGTACACAAATATGGTGGCCAACTCGCTAAACTTGAAACACTTTTTGGGTTTTAATTTTTCCACACTTTAATTAGTTTCTTTTTTTTATCAGAAAAGAATAAATCTCATTGAAAAGGGGAACCAGGAAGAGAGAAAGAGCATATATATCATCACATAACCAAATTAAGGAAGAGGAAATATACCCGGATCCAGAAATCAGATATAATAGCAAATCCTAAAAATGCAGAAATGGTTAGGCAGGGAGGGTTGCTGTGGTCAGTGAGTCATACATATTCTGATGAGAAGCCCTAGGTAGGTAGGAAAATTAACCAGTGAGTGTTGGCATTCAGGCCTGAGAAACCCTAATGGCTATGGATAATGGAACATAATGGCGTGTCTTCGAATGATTGCACAAAGGAAAAACACCAAATAAGGGCTCAAATTGCAACAGCCAGTGCCGTCCTTGTGTTACAGAAAATGACAACTTTTAGGATTAAGGGATTATTATTAGGGCAACAAAATAATTGCACCCAGACAAGTGCCTTTTTACTTTCTGCAGCTTATCTAAGCATCAGTCCTCACCCTGTCTGTCATTTTTTGGTTTGTGCTCTTCTTAAGATACCCATACCTTCAAATCAAGGGAAGCAGGAAAAAAGGGGACAAAGAAAGAAAAGAAAACTAAGTGAAAGTCACATGGGATACTCTAGATATTTTAGGGATAATAAAAATACCAGAGTTTCCGTCTTTGTAGTGCAATTGTGATTCCAATCTTAGTAAACATTAAGCAAAACAGCAAATAGAACATAATGGAGTGTGATTCCATTGCTACACGATGAACGAAAGACAATGAAAAGTCAGTCCATTGAGAGATCCATTCCAGCCTGTATATAAAGAGGAGTAATAATAACACACTATCCAATATACTATTTTTACATATACTTTACTATTTGTTAAAATTTATTTAAAATTATGAGAGAGACTATAAACAAGTAATGAGACTTACCAAAATTTATAATTTCGATAAATTTTTGTCACTAGTAAAAAGAGCATTCAAAAGAACGTATTAAAAAGTATGCTATTAATATTTCTCATATATAAACTGAAAATATTTAGCGAGCAAATTTTTAAAATTTATTTTTTAATGAGGCTTTTCAAGAACTTTTCTTAAATGAAAACATTTTAAAAATATTATCATTCTTAACATGTCTTATCCTAATTTCATATATTAAGCATTTATTTTTAAATTTTAATTTTTCATTCTTTAAATGAAAACATTTTCAAGAGTTGTTACCACCTTTATTTTTATTTGTATATTTAATTTTCTTAATCACTTTTGAATTTTAATATATTTTTTTCATCTTTATTTTTAAATTAAATTTTATTATTGTAAAATTAAAATATAATTTATATGTTTAAAAATATTCATTTATTAAAAATTTTAATTATAATACAATTTATATGTTTAAAATACTTATTTATTATAAATTTGAATTATATAAAAATAACGATGATACTAATTTTGATATATAAAAATTTGAGTCCTTCCCAACTTTTCTAATATTATTAATAGAAAACTCTTTGTGTTTTTTAATTTTAATCTATGGCAAATTTTCTTTTACATTGTCGAACTAGTCTGCTAACTAAATTTGAAATCTTGTTATTTTTGGGGTTGCATCAAGCTCAAGCTTGGATCTTTCTCTTATTGTGGCTAAGCTTTGGTATTCTATGTGTTAAGTTTGGCTACAACTTTTTAATATACTCATTTGGCGTATAAAAAAAAAGTAAAATATGTACACACATCATTTTCTTAATCATTAATTAATTATTTTAAAATCAACATAAAATAATTTATTTATTTTTTATTTTATTTAACTTTCGCTTATTCGCCTCCATCTAACACATTCTCTGTCCATTTTCCAAAACAATTAGACCTGCCATGCAGACAGCAGAATTGAAAAAAGTGGACACTTCGTTCGTTTACTTTTCATTTGTTTTTAAAAATAAGGCAAGTGTATTATGTGTTATATATGTTAAATGAGATGTACCAAAAAAAAAATGTTAAATGAGAATTAATTGCATGCTGATGAGAAAAAGGAATGAGTACGTACGTACTCTTCTTCAATATTTCTTAGTAAATAGAAAATCTTCGATAAATTAAAGATCTCATTATTCTTCAATTTCTCTAAACTTTGTAATTATTTGAAATATTTTTAAATTTCTAATGTTTTAATTTTATTTGAAATGTCATTCAAGGGTTAGTTGATTTTAATAAAATTCATATTGAACTATTAAATGTAATTCAGATGTGTGCCATATTAGTTTCGGTCACTAGTATGATCTTAAAATGTTTATGTGGCGGTGAGAGAAACTGATTCTAAAAGTTTTCTTAATAAACACTAATGTCTTGTTTGAATTAAGAGTAAAATTGAGGGGAAAAAATAAACAAGAAATGGAAATAGAAGAAAAATAGAATGAAAAAATTATATTGTTTAGATAGATAAAATTAAGAAAAAAAGAAATGTAGAAATTTCTTTTTATTTGTTTGGATGAATAAAGAAAGTATAAAGAAATAAATTAAAATAATTATAATAACTAAAAAAATTAATTTTCTAAACATAAAATTATTTATTATTCATTATTTTTAAAAAAACGCTTTAAAAACATTTATTTATTTTTTTAATAAATTAAAACAAAAAATAAATAAAAAGAGGAAAATTTTTCTCTCATTTCATGCCAATTTCAGTAGAAGTGTTTTAAAATGAATCCCAAAATAACTTTTTTCCTTATTTTTCTTAAACAAATGATAGACAATCAATATTTCTCTCATTTCTATGTCTTTCCACTTTATTTCTACTCAAACAAAGGTAAGTATACACAAAACTAACAATTCGGAGTACAATACATAGAGATGTATGAATTTTTTGTTTGTTTTAAATTATAGGTATCTTCCTCGAAAAGCATTCCTAGTAAAAATTTAAGAGTTTAATAACAAGTCATTATAACCGAGAACTGAATAAGCTTAATTTTGTCTCAAAATAAGGAGATTGACATGATATTTGTGAAACATCCAACATTATATTGGGGTATTGAGAATAAATTGGACTTAATTCAACTCTAAATTCAGGAGTGGAAAATTGTAAGTGAATTTTAAAAGTAGGATTCAGAGTGTTTTTAAGAGAAAAAAATTATCTAAAAGATAGAAAAGTGATAGGGGTTAAAAATAAATACGAAGTTATTTATGTTCGAAATAAAAAATGGTGAATAAAACACTATACAATATACATTGTGTGAAAAGCAGTTATTTATGTTCGAAATAAAAAATGCAGTTATTCTAACATTTGATTATATATGAAAGATTAGATCGGACGGAACTTTAATTTGAATCTCTTAATCGTGATATAAATGGCTACTAGAGAGATAGATTAACCATAATATGCAAAAGCTAATCTTAACACCAGTTATAGCAAGCTTGATATATAGTAAATCAAGTTTAGTTTAAGTGTTGGTATAGATCGTGCGTTTTATTAAATAATTTTATATTTATGCAATTTATATAATGCGTGAATAAAGCAATAAAATTTAGAGTATTAAGAATATTAGATAACAAATTTCTTTTAGCATTTGTGATGCGAGTGTTTTCTTTCTTTGCTGCCTCTTTCACTACTATGTACAGTGATCCCAGACACAGGGAATTACTCGGACAGAATGGTGCAAGGAAATAATAAATTTCCTATGAACTCACAAAATGCAAAGTGAATGAATGGAATTGCCACTCAATTTATAAATTCATAAATAAACTGTAGACTAGTAATTACTGCTGGCCCCGAACATGTGAGAAAGCGACATGTGCTGCCACTATAGAAATATGGTACGCAAGGAAAAACGACCAGATACCAATATACCATGAAACATATATGGCTAATCCGAAACCGAAAAGATCTAAATTTCTAATTCCCTCCATTCATATCCTTTTCCATTAAGGGCGAGTAGCTATAGTGTAGTTTGACAACTGATGCATCCAAACCACTCAATTCATAAAATACGAATTAGAATGGATAAACATAATGGTTTTGGTTTAACCTGAACGACCCTATTCGATACGACTATCTGATTTTATTTTTTCAATTAAATCAAGTATAAATTAGCCTAATGTTGATTTATTTTTTAAAATTTAATATAAAAGAAATTTGCCTCAAATATTTTTGAAGAATATAAAACAGCACTTGCTATATTTTTGTAACCAAACTGAGCCCCATTTCACTAATTATACTTGAACTGTTCAAATTCATTTCATGAGCCAACAAATAATAAAAATACTAACTAATAATAATAATAATAATAATGCAAAAGAGTTGTAAGGGACAAATTCTATTGAAAACGTAAATCTGTATAAGGATGCCCATCAACGAACTAGGAAAGGAAATAAAAACAATTTATAAGAAAACGTTTTTTCATTTCTTAATTCTAAAAAAATTATAATATATTTTTTATTTTTAAATATTCGTGAGAAAACATTCATCTGTTTTAATTTCTTTTTTAAAAAATAATTGCACAAACATCACCTTTTTTTAAAATTTTAAATTTAAATGTCTATATTTGTATATGAAACAATTAAAATAATTGAAATAATAGTGTTTTATAATTATTTTAATTTTTTTTTTCAAATTAAACAAATCCAATATTTTTCATAAGGAGTATGAAAAGTGCATCGTTTATAAAAATAAAAGACTAAAGAAAAGGAAGAAAATTAATCACCTATTTGTTCTAATAATTTTAAGTTCTCATTATTTAAAATAAAAAAGTTAATTATTTGATGAAAAGAATTTTTAGTTTTCATAAATATTTTAATTAAACTTGGACCAAATTACTAACTAGAGAGGATAAAAAAAAATGTACCCTAATTTTAGTCCAGTTCTCTAACTTTCTTTTGTTTTTAACCAAGTGACGGGCTTGGATTTTTTTTTGTAACTGCATCAATTCATTATGGTTTATACGAAAGATTTTCGATTATATAGCAGCGCTCCATATTACATAATAAAAATAAATATTGAGAAATGTTATTTTTTGTCAAAACCTCCAGTGAACCAGTGACATTAACACTCAATGAAATTCTTACCCTTTGATAAATTTTATTATTATAATCTATTTCTATTGTAAAGTAAATATTGTTAAAAAATAATGGTGAGATTTTCACACTTGTGAAATTCTTCGCATATTTTTCTAATTTTTTAATCAATTTTTATTTTTTTAAAATTGTCACTATTACACGACAGTTTTCGTGCAATTCTTGCCTCATTATCTGTAACAATTATCAACACTAACAAATATTTTATCAAAAAAATATAAAATTTTTCGGCATCATTTTAATTCATCAGATAGAATTAAATTATAATACACAAAATAATATAGTTATTATTATTTTTATTATATAAAAAATGTTAGTAACACACTCTCAAACAGTTTTCGACATACTATTATTAAGTAGAATTTATATAAAGCTTACAAACATATGTGAATCCCATTCACAAAATAGTAAAACCTACATGAATTTCATTTCCTTCCTTCTTTTTTTATACTTTCACGAAATACATCATTCTTATAATCTACTTCAATAATAAATCCTCCCGTAATTACTATAACTAAGATGTTTATAACATCTTAGTCTACTTTATTCTTATAGCTAGTCTGCTTCAATTCTTCATCCATTAAATCTATACATACAATACTTTACTCTTATATCTATTTATTATGTATAGATACAATACAAAGTAAAACATGATATTAAATTCCACTTCATTCAAACTCTCTCCATCCTATTCCATAAAGAAATTGCACACCAAACAAACATATTATAAGAATATCAAACTATATCGGATTAAGTAACTGAGAAGTAATAGCACAAGCAAGGCCTAACGGGGAGTATTGCATCGGTCAATCACCATCTGATATCCATTATCCCTGATACTTATTCACACTAGACACGTAAAATGTTTGACTACCTTTTTGTTACTTAACCCTATAAATAAACATCTAATATCTCTATCATACAGAGAAATGTCAACGAATACAAAACATTCAAACTTATACAAACCATAACCAGAGAAAGAAACTGGAAACACGAAAAGATAGAAATAAAATTGCTCAAAAAAAATGCAATTACAATTTACCTTGGAAAATGGAGGTCTGATATGTGGCTCTTAATTTTCAACAACAGCTTCTAATCAGCAACCGAAGTTTTGCAGTCTGGAAAGTGGAAACACACAATGTAATAGTGCAATGAAGATTAGCATAATTCAACATAAACCTTTTTCCTTCTGAATTTGGAGATGAATAAGTAAATTATGAAAGGGAACGTGTCTGCGAAGAACTAACTTGAGATCCGGAGAGCCATGAGACATTTTTCTCTCTGACCAGCAAAGTAAGAATTAACTATGCTGTGATGAGCAAATTAAGACCCAGAGAGAAAACGATCGATTAGTTGCAGATATATACACGAACAAGGATATTTTAAAGTATTATTGTATGCCCGCAGGTGCAGCTTGAAGAAAAGGAACAAAATTAATTAAACTTGAATGGAACAAATCTATCAGAAGAAAGATTGCATTTATAGGCATGATCATGAAAACTGAAACTTGTTGGATCTAGTTAGTAAATGCCTGCGTACGTTGCTAAGTAATTACTATAATAGGGTTTTGCAGAGGTGGCCTGGTCCTGGTGAGTAGCGAGTATGTGTAGGGAGGTTGACTAATAATTTATCAGTGGCTCTTGTCACGTAAAGGAACACTAAGCTCTCTACCACCACTGCTACTTGCACTGTTTGTAACAGTGTGTTATGTATATATAGTGACTAGTGAGATTCAAATTTACTAGAATGGGGAGTCCTACTTCATCTTATAGTGGCATAAAGTTAATTACTTACCTGGGTTTGTGTGGTTTCTGTTTCTACGATCGCTTCCTCTCGTCCCTTCCCTCTTCCAACATTAGGACATATGCATAGGTCTGTCACGGCGAGGCTAATCAGTCGGCTCCATATCTTTTGTTTACCTTTTTTCGTTGAAGCATCAGCATAGCTGCACAGCTTTAGACACTTGCTAATTGAGGCAAAGGGAGCTAGCTAGCCACAGGTCTACTACTCTAGTATCTACCTAGACATTACCAATTTACCATGCCACAGCTCTTTTGACCATGTCATGTTGTTTGAAAGAAGGAAATACTCACGTTCCAGTTTCAGCTACACTTCTTATTTTGTTTAAGAAAGGAAAATAAAAAACTCCTACGGGGTGTAAATTGTAAGCTGATGATATATGATACATATTAATGAAACCATATTTATCAACTTTTAATCCCAATACTCTTCATAATATTCTGATGGAAGACCCAAGTCTGATGTTTTAAAAATACCAAGGGTTAAGTATCTGTCTAGAATTGAAAGTTACTTATGCACAAGAACTAGATTACTACATGTTTTCTAACAGATAAATATAGAAATTCAAATATACCAAAACCCAAATAGTCAAGCCAAGAATCTTTGTTGTCGATTGGCATAAATTGAGAGAATCTATAATGAAATTAACTCACAAAGAACAAGGGAGATCTCAGCCCGTTGTGGTAAACCATAGTTTTTTATTTAATGCTACTATCTGTTTGTTCTCTTATTAAGACCCACCTATTTTGGCCTCCATGGCACCTCATTCGTACATCTGTTGCTAAAACTGTAAGACTTTTTAGTCAAGTGACTGTTGATGTAGTTGCGTCTTGCATCTCATCTCTTCTGCTTTTTTGGCTGACCGTCGTGGCTTAATTATGTAGACTGTTATGGCCTTATTATCTCATAGAGAAGTCCCTTTCAACACTCACTTCAGTTGAGCTCAGTAACAGTGCTAGGTATTTCGCTCATAATAATTTGCCACACACATGATCTCCGCCACAAATTTCGGTTTTTTGAGGTGGTTATAACTTATAAGATTAATTCATGATTTTTTTTTAAGAAATTATAAATGTATTTTTACTTTTTCTTTCATTATATTTTTATCTTAATTTCTTCCTATTTTTATGTTTTTTTATTTATTTATCTTTCATTTCTCTTTTATCTTTTTTTTCCTTCTCATCTCTCTTCTTCCATCCTAAATTCACCCTAATATAGAGTGGACTATTTTTTATTTTTTTACCCCATGTAAATAACATACTTTAAAGTTTTGATGTACAATTTAACAAAAAGAACAAAAATGTTTCCATGTCTAAAAGAGTGTATACTTATATAGAAAAAAGAAAGAAAAAAGCAAAAATATTAAATGTTATAAGCAATACAATGAAAAAATAAAAAAAAGTATAAGATAAATATAAAAATCCAAGTGTAAAAAAATTAAGCTGATAACAAAAAGAGAGAGAGAAAAAAAAAGATAGAGAGATAATAAAAAGACATAGTGTGACTGTAAAAATATTAGGGCTTTTTTATATAATCTTTTACATCCTCTTCTCACTTTGGCACAAATTTATACTTGTTTTACACCCTCTTCTCAGATTATAATTCTTTTGTTGTTTTTTACCGATAATTTCATACTTTTCCCGACTTTAAATTCATATTTCGTGTGTATGGATTGGTTAAATTTATCTTTAAAATAACTCATAACTGAAATCATATTAAAAAGAGGACTTTTATTTAAGAAAAATGATTTTTTTTCTAAAATAACAAAATCAGGCATACAGTTTATTAAAATCAAACAATTTTTATTTTTAAAACAAACAACAACAAAAATCTATCCCACAAAGTGTAGTCAGTTACATCGATCACACAATAATTTTTTATTTTTTTTATTTTTAAAACGAATGAATAAGAACAATTTTTCTTTCAATTTCTTTTGGTCTAACCCGTAAGTGTAAACTCTTGATGCTGTGCAGTTTTGTGGCCCCCACTACAACTGGTCTCTCCAGGAAGAAGAGCACCAGTACTGCCGTTCTTTTTGACCTTTGGCATTGCTTTAATTATGCACCAAATTTTGTGGAGTAAAGAGGAAGATTAGCCCAGCAAGGATATACCATGCCAATGCCAATGAAAGCAAATACTCAGCTCCATATCTAGCTAGTAGCTGAGCTAACTGAGACAGCTCTTAGCTATGGTTAGTACAACCCTATCTGGTCGTATGTATGTTTAAGCAATGATGCTTTACCCCCAAAGCCGCTAAAAAGAACACACAGCTGAATCTCCCTTTTTCAGAAATGGATTGAATTTGTAAGCAGATCTTAAACACTGTCACATTATGATTCGTGAACTGGGAGTAGTTAGTCATCATTGTCATGCACAGAAAATAGCCCAAATTATAAAAAATAAAAAATAAAAAATATTATCCATTTGAAACACCCATCCTGGATTTAACATCGTCAACTCGACTGCCGGATTTGAGAGTTTATAATGATTATTAATTTTTAATTAATTAATAATGTAAAATTTTACACTCACATTACATAATCATTAAACTCTAAAAATAAAGATGGTCTTAAATAAAAATGTTGATATTGTTTTGTGGATCTTTTGCCGTTAATATTATTGGTTGATCTTCAAATGAATTTTACTAACATCACATTTGTTAAGTCCAAACTGCGCGTGACTGCATGCACACTTGTTAAAATTAATAGTCTTTATTTTATTTTTTTTCCTACCAAGCCACCGTGCAGGCTGCTACTTATCATATGCCATTTCAACCTCAAGGATCATGATAGTGAATAAACTTATCATATATGATAATTTGTGATTGAATGATAATATAAAACTGTTTTATGTTATTAGTGCATAGTCTATTTTCTAATATTTTTATAATGGTTTTGGATTGTTTAATTTTTTTTTAACTTGTAATTTATATATACAATATTGTGGTCTCTATTGTTGTTTATGGAAGGAATTCACACACACGCACAATCTCTCTTTCTCTCTACTTGTTCAGCAGTCATTCCTTAACAACACTCACCTCATGAAGATGCTTTGAGTCGATATTTAGCATTGTAGCAAAAGACATTTTGTTTAGTGACCACATATTTTCATCTTAGAAGTTTGGATAAACAACTTAATTACATGCAACGGTTCCCCCACTTCTGATGTTCTTATGACAAACTTTCATCATAAACTTATTAAAATATGCTAATAAGAAAATTTTGTAAGTCACTAAAATTTATAACATAAATGCTTAAGTCACAACTTTAAGATTCAATCCTACATTATGAATAATTCACCTAAAATTATTAAGCATTTCCATTTTCCATAGCAATTAATCAATCACTAGCAAGTAGTAACTACTCACAGCAAAGACCAACAAAATTGTAACCAAATTGATCCCTTTTTTAAGTGATAAGCCCGTTTGCTTTAAAGTTATAAAATTAATATCCACAAGACTTCTAATAACAAACACATTCCAATGCAAATATATATTTCAGATTAACTTAAACACGCACCTCAATCATATTTAATAATTTAAAATCAATTTCTTTAAAATTAATTTTACCAAACTCTAATGATATGTTTGAAAAAAAAGGAAAAAATAGAAAAATATAGATAACGATGTTAAAGTTAACTTTCATTTAATTAAAGAGAAAATTAAGAAAAAAAATTAACTTTAAACAAAAATTCAAACTTCTCTTTCCTTTCACTTTTTTTTCAATTCAAATTCTAAACTGTTTTCTCCTCCACATTTTCATTCTACCATTTTAAATGCAGCATGAGCATAAATCAAACGTGTACAAATATACGCCATCTCCGTTATGTCGCCATTTCTACAGTGAATAATATAGATTAGATTCTGCGCGGAGCGACAAAATTTGATCCAGACATTTTTTACCGACTAGGAATATTGTTATAGTCACTAGTAATCTTCATATTTGACTTTCTAAAAATGTGAAATTAACCTTTGTCCCTCTAACATGAAATTTCTAGCAGAGGAAAAAATAATTAGTAAGATTACTTAAATTCGGATAGCCATACAAAGCCACAATAAATAACGTAACTGACGTACAAACAACAAATCATGATGGCACAGACATCATTTTTAGTGCAAGATTTACCATCTCTTGCGTACAGAGTGAGAAACTTCATGACAATGAAACAAATAGCACTGATAAATCTAATAGTACTGATCCTAAAAGGGCGATTAAGATCATCTGTTGTAACATTTTCACTGCATGAAATTTTAACCACTCAAATTATTTAATTTATATTATAAAAAATATTATAAAATTATGTTTAAAAGTTATAGATGAATGGAATGAATTCACATGATCCTTTCCAGTTAAATTCTGCTGCAGAGGATCTTTTTTCCCTAAACGAGTAAAGCAATGGAATACTAAACCCGCAAAGGACCTGTGCATGATTAGACGTTACAAGCAATACCTAAAATTCGACCAAAAAATAAGTCAATACTTTAATGAACACAACAAAATTATAAATTTACAACTTAAGTTACAAATTTACAACAATATCCCAAACAACCTCGTAATACGCTTCATTTACAGGACCATTATGCCGCTGTGAAGAAAGCCAAATCCTATCCATCGATAACATTCTAAATATTGTATGATTGAAATTGCAATCATATATATCTCTAAAATCAGAGTTTAGAACTACCAACAAATAAAGCTCATTGAATCAATAATTATAAGTACCTAAATTGTCTATACGCCGGATAATGAAAAGAAAAATACTAACCCAGAAAATACGAGAGCGTTGTAATTTTCATTCTAACATTTACAAAATAAAGGACAAATCCTATTCCCTATGACTTGTTGAGCATTCGGTTTTTAATTTTAATTCGAATTTTTGGCGCACCAGATGTGCCTTCAGGTGGCTCCGGTTTGGTATCAATCTTTTTAATTTCTAATTTAGAATTATATCCACTGGGTTCAATAGATTTCACCTGTCTAGCAACGTCCACTACGGGTTCCTCTTTCTTACTTGACAAGTCTATGGAGGATCTCTTTGCTTCATCACTCTGCAGTTTTGCCATTTCTTTTTCCCGGCGTTTTTTCTCTTTCTTTAATCGTTTTCGCTCCAAATATTCTGGATCATCATGGTGTCCTTTATTACTTTCCCGTTTCCGTTTCTTTTCCTTGCTTTTATGTTTTTCCTTTCCACGAGCAGAAATTTCTTTACCTAATGATTCTCCTTCAGGATCAAATCTTGCAACTGAAAGAGTTTGAAGACTGGCATATCGTCGTGCATCAGCATCAATATTGTTATCCTGGATAACACTGGATGATGATGGATCTTCTGCCTGAGGTTGAGAATAAACTATACTTGAATCAGCAGTGCACTGGAGTTCTTTGACCAATTCATCACCATCACTCAAAAACTTTGCACTACCAATGCTGGCAGTCATGCGCGAACCACGATCATGCCAAGAATTAACTTCGTCAATATTGTGATTACTGATGCTAAGAGTCTCCGCAAAATTCCTCTGGGGTGCATCTACAGAAACTGAACTGCTAGCTCCATGATCCATTTCATTTCGACCACCTAAAGAACGTTCAACCACTTGATTATCAGTATCAGCCCTACTGGTGGCAGAAGATTGTTTGACCTTGATTTTAATGGTCCTCTTTCTTTCATGGCTATTGGATACAGTATCAGCTTCCTTGGAAACTTCATTTGTAGCTTCAATTGGTGCTTCCTGAGGAAATTCAGTAAATACCTCTTTGGGTTTCTCTAGAGGCACTTCCTTTAGAGCTTCAACATGCACCTGTGTGGGAGCTTCACAGGGTTGGTCCTTAGAAGCTTCAAGCGCATCCCTCAAACGCTCCGTTGTCAGGCCCAAATTTTGTGTGAGGTTTTGGGTCGAGCTTGGCAGATCCAAAACTTTGCTATCTGAATCAAGAACAAACATGTTCTTCTGATAGTTACAAGCTTCTGTAAGACTCATATGCAACGTTCTATTTTCTCTGGGAATCCCATGAAGAGTTGGGGGTCTGCAGAAAAAAGCACAGATTAAAATCAGTGAAACAAAAACTTCAGTGTCAAGATAAAAACACACAGAACAAAATGGCATTTTTTAGCATCACCTAAGCTCGTCAACAGGACCTTAAATTTTTACAGAAATAGCAATGTGAAAATAGTTGCCGACTATAAAATATTAAGACCTGCTTAGATTGAGAAAATGTTCTGTTTTCACCAATAATTACAAAATATGACATTATTTTCATTTTACTTCTTGTTTCCAAAGACGTGTATATCAAATGACAAAAACAAAATACTGTTTCACCATCTCCTGTATAAAAAAGCTGAATAGAGGAAATAAAGGAAAAACAAGAGATAGCATTTCTGAAATTATTTGGTAAAATCAGGAAATAAAAACAACATTTTGTCAAACCAAACAGGCCATTATATTCTACATTAGATTCATTTACTAGGGAACATTATCAAGTAAAACCAGAACTAGTAAACAGTATAGTTAAGGATCCCTTCCAATTGAAATTAAGCTTATATCCTAAAGTATTGAATTTACTCTCAAACATCAGCTGGAAGAAATTTTCTACTACACTCAAATTCCATTGAATTCAACAAGTTACAAAATAGACAACATATATAACAGTAAAAAAAGGTGAATAGAAAGGCTGGACTAAGACCAAATAAAAAAAGGTTAATTTCCCAATTCCCAACAAATTATTTTCTTGAAAAGCCGAATGAAAAAATTGGAGAGTTAAAAATCACAAATGCACTGCTTTTGTTTTAGCAGGTACTTGTAATATTCACACAACAGATTAGCTACAAAATCAGCAAGCTAGCATTTCATTTCTATAAGAAATATATACCTTCTTGCAAGTATTTGTAATATGCAGAACAAGTAATGCCGGAGACAGACATTATTAAAAGCCATACGCCCTTCCAGTAAATTAAGCATAAAGACAAGAGTTTGGCTTGTAATTTCGTCATTTGAATTCAATCCATCCCTCATCTGACATAGCCTCATAACATGGGTGGCCAGTTTTAACTGCCCTGCAATCAAGGAATGTAAATTTTCCTACACATAAAAAGGGGTAAACTAAAGCTGAAAAAAGGGAAAACTAAAGATGAAAATGAAAGGAAAAAAATAGACAAACAGGAGTGTTCTTTAAGAAGTTTGTCAACGTTAAAAAACCAGATAATTATGTGCCACGAGATCAGATATAAATCTTGTGTGATAATGGCTTAAAACTTAAAAATAAATAAATAAAGGGTCAAAACTAGTTCAAAGGAATCCATTACTAGTGAGAATTAAGCTATTTACTATATTTTTCCCTTTCTCTATAGAATCTTACAAACACTTATATCAAGATTTAAACAATAATTATTTTGGACAAACCATATACGTTTTGAAACTTGTCCAACTTTAGAAAAATTTCTATAAATAATTTTAATTTTACCATTCAGAACCAATTTTTTAGTTTGCCACACATCTTCTAAAGATCATCTCTTAGGGAAAAGATTTACAACCTCTTAAGGAATGCTCCTCCTCTATGTATTTGATAAATAAAAGCAATGCTGAATCCATGCCCTTGCAGTGGAATTCAAGATCAAGGAGTGCTCTACTTGCTTCAATTCGAACTTGCCACAATGCCTTTAAGTCCCGAAAAGGCTTTACAAGTTCATAAACTCGATCCTGTAGTAAAGCTGAAGCATTAAGTATCTTCATGCCAACCTTTGAACAGCAGTTTGATGCTCAATAACAAAGTACTTACAAGAGGAATGAACCCCGAAAGCTTTAAAGCAATCTGGGTCAATGTCCGGATACAACTGATAGTCAAGATTCCATTGTAGCTTGGCATGAAACTAGCAGAAGACATATCTAGAAATGTAAATTATAGTTACAAGTAAAATGATAAATCCACCATAATAAGGAATGTGTCATTTCACCTATCAAATTGTAGAAGCCGGTCAATGCGTTTGAGAAGTGATGACAATAAGAGAATACTCTGTCATCAGTTTTAGAGTCAGAAAGAACCCTAATACTCAAAATCAGGTTGACTAATGTTTACAGAGATTATGATAAAGGAAGTGAGAACTATATCAATGATAAATATAAATCAACAGCTGATAAAAAAAAAAGAAAATTATATTCATACCCTTTGAAATTTTTTGAGATTGCATATAATCCTCCTATTTTTTCAACGTTTACAATAACTTCCCTTATAAGAGTATACAGTATAATGTTTTTCAAACAATCAAAGGGGGGTTAATGTAATTTATAAGGAATGTCAATATAATGTTTATCAAATAATTAAGGAGTATTAGTGTAGGAGTTAAAAAATGAGGAGTATCGGACGAAATTTGACAAAAGCTTTAGGAAATGTCAATGTAATTTATTCTAAAAAAGAATATAGACTTCAAAACAAGCAACCTTTGCATAGTTGTTATAAGAATGAAAATTGCATAGTTCAAAATCACACTTTCCACCAACAAAATTATAAACTCTCAATAATTCAAATACAACAACTAGAATTTTAGTTAATTGGAAGGTACTTAATGAGCTCTGTACTTAGTAAATATAAAACAAAATAGACTTGGCAAGCTCAAATCAGTATATTAATCCATACAGGTAACCATGAGAATCAGCTAAAGAAATAGTTCATGAACCTGTTGCCCAAACTCAAGCTCACCAACTGACTGGACCAATGCAGCAAGCCAGAAGACATCTGAGTAAGGGTTCCCGTTGTTGTCATTGTACTGAAAATATAGGAGGATAAAAATGACATAAGCCCCAAAGCTGATCACACAACTTTTATATAACTAAAAGCAAGAAAACTTCCCAGTAACAGTAATCCCACTGCCAACCAACATATCATGAATCCAAAGTGCAGTGATGTATGCCATATGATTAACCAAAAATAGTGCAATATTACAAAAGCATAAAGGAGCAAAAAACAGACAGCATCAGTGAAAGTTAATTGATTACCCTTTTTTGGGGTAGCCTGGATCCTAAATATAAAAAAAGGATAAAAATGGCCAACTACAGTGTTATCAATGGTAGATAGCAGCTTATGGAGAGAAGCCAAAAATCAGCCATAGAATTATGGAGGATGGAGTTGTGGTAAATGGTGGAAGCATGGCAACCATACGAAAAACATTTAAATATAGAACAAGGCATGCATAATGTACAGCTAAAAAGACAGTACAGAAACAAAAATGAAGACAGAACAGAACAGAGAAATAAAAATATTAGAGAGAATCAGAGAATGAAGACAGTGATTATCACTGAAGGAGAAACTTCTAGGGATAGAGGTTCAAGACTTCAAGTGAGGTTTCTCAGAGAAGAAAATGCTGAGGTTTGGGTTGGAGAGATGGAGCTGCTGCACAAATTAGCAACTTTTGAGCAAGGTAGGTCACACAATTCAGATACCCATTTTTTCAGAATCACAAAAACCTAGACTTCCATTTCAGCCATGGTCCACCGTGACTGCCACATTCATTAACTAATTCCATTCAGGTCATTTCAAAATATTGATTTCAATTCAACTAAATATCCAACAAAACTATTTATTTAAAATAACTGTTGATAATTACATAATTTAATTATTATCCCATTTACCAAGTAGCCCAGGTGCAATGTAACAAAGGAAATAGGATTGGAATTATTAGCCCATTATTTTTCTCTTGTAAATTGATTTCTGTAATTATTATGCATGTAATCAGTCTATTTACAAATATTACACTACTGAATGCTCATTTCACTCATGCATTTCACTCATTCTCAAATATTTACTCCTAATCCTAAAATCTCAAGGCTGATATTGGAGCAAATTAATCACATCTCTGTTGTGCATGTGATAGGACACTTCTCCCTATTACTCAGGTTTATCTAACCGTTCTTTTTTATTTCTTCTCTCATAAACCTGAGTAATAGGGGGAGGGGATGTGTCCTATCAGCATGTCAGTCCAACCTCTGCTTAGGATAAAATCTCATTCCCAAGTCCATTTCTCCTCGGACTTCCCCCCTAGTCACCTCATTACAACATTGCCAGTCAGAACCCAAAGTCTGGTAATCTAAAAAGCTGGCACGTGCCGCCACCAGAATTCCACACATCCTGCACAAAGCCCCCTAGGTTTGTTGCTCACGAGGAGTCATGAATGGTTAGTAATCTAAACAATCACCACACAGTCTTAAACAATACCCTCGATATTAGTTTGGGAGATTCAGCTTGGTGTTAAAAAAAAAAAAATCGCAATATATCAAAATGAAGTATATCAATCCATATTTCATGAGCACTTGTTGAATCAATGTATATCTATCTTGTGGTCTACATGGATGATATTGTCATAACATGCAATGATCATATTGGGATTCAGCATTTAAAGGATCTTCTATTCAGTCATTTTGAAACAAAAAACTAAGGCAGATATAGATACTCTCAGGATTGAAGTTGCTCATAGTCTGGAAATGCTATCTCCCAAAGAAGTTATGCTCTTGTTTTCACTACTTCCTATACAATCATTGAAAACAAGAAACAAAGTGAAAACAAGGTGACATTTTTGTAATTATTTATGAAAACAGGATATGACAATAGAAAATGTTTTCTCAAACCAAACAGGTCCTTATATTTAAGGCAAACTAGATGCTTTGGACAAGGGGGATGTTAGGATCCAATTACAAGGTATGGGACTTGGAGACCCACAATAGAAGTATGGGATTCTAGTATGGGTTTTATAGGCCTTGGGCTCTCCAACTACAACAGCTAGCTTTTGTAGTGTGTTTCTCCCTAGGTTCTTATCAATTGGTATCAGAGCCTTCCACCATGTCTCTCAGCTGCAAACGAGAGCAGCACGGGTGGTGACACCGGCGTTGCAATGTTCGCCCAAGACTAGTCAAAGGGCTAGTGCACAACCAGCCTGTGTGGGCGCCAGGGCTGCAGAGTGTTATGGAATGTTAGGATCCAATTGCAAGGTATGGGACTTGGAGTCCCACATTGGAAGTATGGGATTCTAGTGTGGGGTTTATAAGATCTTGGACTCTCCAACTACAGTAGCTAGCTTTTATGGTGTGGTTCTCCTAAGGTTCTTATCAGGGGAGTGTTGAAAATTACAAAATTTAGTTATTATACCAAGCAGCCTAGGTGCATTGTAACATAAGAAATAGGATTAGAATTATTAGCACATTATTTTTTCTCTAGTAAATTGTTTTTTGTAATTATTATCTAAGTAGTATGTAAACAGCCTGTGTATAAATATTGTTCTGTTGAGTGCTCGTTTCACTAAAGCATTTCACTTGGTCTCAAATATTCGCTCCTAAAATCTCAGGTATAATTTGATGAATACAGTCCATTTAAAAAGAACTCCATTCACATCTTCAGGCTGAGGATTATTCAGACAAGACACCATAAATATGTCCTATCTATGATAATTCACTATTTCCATTTCATGGTGCTGATGCTGATTTCGCAATAGTTACTATTAAGAAATTAATGCATGCGGCAGGAAGTAAGCAATAACCTTCAATAGCTGTAAAACAAACTCAATAGCCTCTCTTGGGCTTTTCTTGTCAGCAGCTCTAACCATGGCAACAGCATGTGGAATAGCCTACAACAGCCATTTATTAAACAAAAAATGACTTAGCAAGTTTTAAAGATAAATCAAGAAACAATTATTTATTATCTAGCCACAAGCAGAAGAAGCATACCACTTCAGAATTATCATATGACACACATTCAATATTTCATTTGTGAAAGAAAAAATGTAAATAATCACAGTAATTGATAAGGGCAGAGTTCATGGATAAGATTATACTTTGTACAAAGGATAAGGGCAAAGTTCATGGAGGTAGAGCAATCACAGCAACAAAAATCAAGCTTCAACATTGGAACAGAGAAGGCCATAGGATCGTCAGATCATAACACAAATCGTAAGTTTCAACTAATATATATAGCTCATAATGCACACAAGTTTTAGACAGCATAAAACTAAAACATAAAAGAAAATAGAGCACACAGAAGGCAGAGCCCTCTACAACGCAACAACAACAGAGCAAACAGCGAGCTTCAGCCTTCAGGCACAAACAGAAGGCACAAACAGAGAAGATAACCAGTGAGGGTCAAAGAGCAAACGGAGAAGAGAAATGGGGAACCACGAGAGAAGAGGGAACCAAAGAGGGTTGGCTGTTAAGGTAGAATGATCAGTTAATTTAGGTTAATTAATAATTTTATATGTTGTATTATAGTAGTGCCATTCCAATGTTTTATAAAACTGTCATATTTTTGTGTCTGCATCATACCCTACCCATGTCATATTTTTGTGTCCAATTTTATTTAATTATTACATTTTTTTATTTATATATATATATTCTGTTTATATATTATTATTATTATGTTATATATTTGCCTGTGTTATATAATTGTCTCTATTATATAACATATAATTATGTATTAATATTTTTTAAAATTTTCTTAAATATTATGCATTAATATTTCAGAAAAACTAAACATTGTTACTGCAACCCTAAACTAGGGCAAAAAAAACTGTGACTAGAGGTTGCCTCACCAGAAAAAACTACTGCAACACCTCTGCCTTGCCAAAAGTTGCAGAATGTCTCTGCCTCAACAGAAAACCAAAAAAAATTGACACCTCCGAAAAGAGGCCGCTCTGGCCACTATTGGTCATGAAAATGGGCACACAGCGCTCCATGATCACTCTTTGAGGAGCGGCAGAGTGCCACTCCACTCCACTACCCCACAATCGCAGCACTATCGCAAGCGATTGACAACTGTATAGGAGTATCTTAGGTGTCTAAGAATTATCAGACCCACAGCAATCATTTTGAATAGTTTGTGCTTCCTTGGTGTTGAAACTCATAAAATGTAACAAAAATATCATTCAGCAAATCATTATATAAATTTTATAAAAAAGTTATAATTCCCAAAGTAATCATTTATTCTTCCTGAAGATCAGAGCAGATCATTGTCTCCAAAATGCCACCCAGCCACTACTGTTTTGTATTTTATTTTGCACAAACCATGGAATCAATATTTATGAAAGCTTAATCATTCAGGTGAACTGGCACCACATCTACATGGACATATTCACACCTACTTAAAGCTTTATACAGTATATATCTGGTGTTATTTAATGCATTACATGATAATTAAAGAAAAGAATACAACAAAGGCACACTAAACTGACAACTATGATTACATTTAAACAAGCCATGTAACTGCCTATAGAGCATAGCTACCTATGTTCAATAACCTGGCATGTGCACACTATCATGGAAATCAATAACAGGACAAATGTATTGCAATAGGTCTCGAAGGCAGATATTGACAAATACAAATATAAACAGTTACGTCCTACATCCATTTACAAAAAATTAGAAGTATATTAAAGAATTCTAAAAAATGAAACTACACTTGATGGCCCTCCAAAAAAATTAAAGACAAATATTCAGAACACATGTAATCACAAACATATTTCAATCACATCACATCAGACGCAACTTACACATCCTACCTCCTTGCATTACCTCAAGAACAAAATACTCAGCAAAATCATGAAAATCATTTGGCCTGGCAAGAATAGTATACCAAAAAAAGTCACTTGATATTGCCAAAGTTGAATGACAGAAATTGAAACAATAATTTCAGTAGTCTTACTTTGGGAGTCCAATGTCAGGATCAAACCTTCGATTCTTGTAAAATTTCACCAAATGGAGTAGACCAGAAAAATCAGTTTCCTGTTAGACAATGAAATAATAGCATAATTAAATACAAAACTATGATGAAAAAGAAACAACCATCTGCATTTTTTATCAAGCGTCAACAATGGTTTGGGTTTGTAGTCCGTATGACAAGTTTAATTATAATTCAGATTCACATTTCAAACAATTATATCCATGACTTTACTGATACAGTGATACTAATGCAACAATTAGTCATATATATGCCATCACAGTTATTCATGAACATGAACAACTCTTGAATGGATTTCAAAGTTGTAAATGCAACCAAATGTATGGTATACTTAAAAGACATAAATCTTCCATTTGGAGTTCAACATTGTAATAATTACTAAAATTGTTGTTTTGGGGGGGGAATGAATTTTTTTTCTTAGGTACAAAGATTTATTATAACAGTGCTTGGCAAGTTATCAAAACTCAATAATTATATTAAAACCAGATCTGACAACACTGAAATTATTCGGTTAAATTAAGGGCAGCCTAGTTGATTCCCACTCGACTCATGGATTTAATATGTATTTCGCAATCTACCAGTATTTCATGAAGTTATAATGCAATAAGTAACCTAGCATTTGAATACCTCAGATGCTGAATTTGCCAATGCAAATGCTGCTTCAATCCGTACTCTCCAAAAAGCCTGGAGTTAGAACCAAAAGACTCCAGATATTAATTTCAGATTTAAAAGCAATTAGTGAAAATACATTACAGAAAGGGAATCACCTTTGAGTCACTGAGAAAATTGTTTAGGGCATTTACAATAGAAAATGATAGCTGGGGCGATGCCTCAAGGGCTGCAATTGCTTGCGCCTGAGCAATAACATCTTTGTCCTTCTCTAATTGATTGATCTAAAAGAAGAAATCAATTATCTAGAATCAATAAATATAAATTACAAAAGGCTAGATATGATAATGGAAGATACAAATACAAATGCCAACACAAATGAATGAGTATGATTAGTTTCTAAAAAAGCCAAAAAGAGAGAGAATAAAAAAAGTTCAAGGGCATGAATGAGCATGATTACAAAACACTGCATGTTTTATGTAGTTGGGCCTTCTTGTTTCTTCAATAGAATAAAACAGGTTCAAGAAATAGTGGCATGATGCACAACTTAAAAGGAATGCTTAGAAACAGACAAACATAATTCAGGTAGACAACTCAATCTATTGATTTACAAAGAACACTTCATATCAAATTCATCTACTGTTTGTAAAGGTTTGTGCAATGCTCACTTCACCAAAACTTTCACCATGGAAAGTGAAACCAATAGGTCACAACTATAATGACAAATGCCCAGAATCCCACAAATGAATCATGACCAGCATACAGCTTCCACAGATCAGCAATAAGCATAACATAACATGCCAAATTGATTCTTCAAATAGACCATTCTCCTTGCAATAATTAGTCCCTCCCCACCCCCGAGGAATTACAAAACCCTAGATAGTGAAAATTCTTCAGTCACCAAGGACGGGGACCTCTTGATGATATGCCAAACTTAACATTGCCACGCAGAAATATGGATAATACAAAATAACACCAGTCAGGCTTTGAACTTACAACATAATCCCTGCACTCAACCAATAATTCTTACCATTGCAATTTAAGTTTGATTTTATTGATTAAATGACAGCCTGACAGGTGAGGCAAAGTGGTCTCAGACTAAAAATTTTCTTTTGTAGGATAAAATTTCAACATCTCATTAAATATTCAAACACAACAAATGCTAAAGACCAGACAAGGAAAGTATCTGGACATTCGTTTTAATATAAGACAAGAAAGATTAAACATTTGCAAACAGGGTAGGATGTTAGGATCAAATAACAAGGTATGAAACATGAGTCCCACGTCGGAAGTATGAACTTCTAGTGTGGGATTAATAACGCCATGACTTTCCAACTACAATGGTATTTGTATTGTGGTTCTCCCAAGGTTCATATCAATTAGTATCAAAGCTTTTCACCATGAGCAGCAAAACGAGTACCATGGACAGTGATGCCAACATTGTAGCATTCGCCCAGCCCTAGTCAAAGGGCTAGTCCACAGCCAGCTCACACTGGTGTCAAGGCTAAAGAGCATGGTGGGATGTCAAGATGCAATTGCAAGGTATGGGACTTAAGTCCAACATTGGAAGTATGGGCTTCTAGTGTGGGGTTTGAGGCCACCCCTAGCCTCTTCAATTACAATGGCTAGTTTTTGTGATGTAGTTCTCCCAAGGTTCTTATCATAGGATAAGTAAACTAGTTCTATTCATAAACCCGGAAAAAGGACCTAAATAATTGAACATATGCAGTGCCTCTCATAGGATAGCAAAATACTATATGTCTATATCACAATAACTTCAAAGAATCAATCAGCTGTACCACTACCAGTCTATCACAATCTCATCCTTACCCACATCTGAACTGGTTGGTTAAAATGAACCTCAGCAAGGTACTCCATATCAGGATCTGCTCTGATCCATAATAAAGGGGATTCGGTACTGCCATAACAGAGAAAACTGTCAGAAAGTCAATAACAACAACCACAAATGAAAACCAAAAAAGATAGGAAACTGATATATACTTGGAACGCATATCCACAGAAGGCACATCACCATTATCATCAGAGCCATCAAGTTTTAAACCTTTCTTGGGCTTCTGAAAGCGCCTAGCAGCAAGCTTTGAGTGGCATTGTATTTCCAATAGTTGCCATGCTTCTCCAGCCATTGGTAGAATTGGATGGTCATACATACCATCAAGTTCATATACCCTGATGCTCATCATACCAGGCCATCCAGTATCTCCATCTCGATTTTCTGTATCCGGATTAATATCAAGAATGGATGTACTTGAAGTCTGCAATGCTGTACATCCCCGCAACACAGCCAATTCAACCATATTCTTCCTTTTGTTATAGGAAAACCCCATCCTTAGCAACAGCAAGAAGTAACTCATCAGAATACATGTGTAGAAAAGCATTCCAAAAACGAAATAAAGAGTAACAAGTAAATCTTTATTTTTATACCTTAAAACAGGACATCCACAACAACCAACCCACCGAGGAAAGAAATCTTTAAGAAATGGGCGTTCAAGATTCCCAACCTTATTAGCAAAATGTCGAAACTGCATATTGAATAAATTTATCAGATCCATATTATATTGAATTATTGACAGAATCAAAACCCATCAAGATGCTTCAGATAATACTGCATTGAAGATTAAACTACATCAATATTTCTCAGCTTTAGTGAGATTACAAGGAAAAATTTATTTAGTTTATCAAAGCAATTTTAAGGAAATTTCATCAATTAGCTTGTCCACCTTAGTTCTTTTTTTCTTTTTTTTTTTGCATATTATTTGACAGAGCAAATGCCTAAGATAGAGTGACACACAAAGGCCTATCCATGGGCAGCTCTGGAAATAGGAGTTTGTATCCAATATTCTGAGTTATAAAGGATATGTACAATGGGGCAATGGATAGAGTGCAACTCCTATTGAGGTATACAGTTTTTTCTGTACCAAATAGTTTGCACCAAGGGTCAACTTTAAGTCCATTCCTCTTTAACTTATTAGTGAACTTAATTACTCTGTATATCCAAGAGGTAGTAATGCCATAACAATGTCTTTTGCAGATAAAAGTCTTAGTTCGTGAATCAATTCTAAACTAAAGTTGAAAAGAGAAAAAATTGGAATCATATTAAATGAAAATTTAATAAAATGCAAAATTAGTGATATTTGGAAATCTAAAAATACCCATAGTTGCACAATTTGGGTACTTGCAAAGTGATGGGAAGGAAGATTGATGGGTACCTGGGAAATAGAAATGAGCCTAATTCAACCTCAAAAGCTAACTCAAAAGATGAGGGTTGCCCCACTTACATATTCTATTTTGGTCATATCACTAGTCAATGCGGGGTCTCCAACAAACCCCTCATGCTAAGGATAGGACATTTATAGGTGGTCCAATAACGACTTGATAGCAGGTGGCCCGATCGGCCCAACAACAATCAATAGGATAGACTTTGATACCATCTGGGAATTTGGGATGGCCTAACTCAACCCCAAAGCTAGCTCAAGAGATGAGGGTTGCCCCTATTTATATATTCTATTTTGTTTTTGGCCATATCACTAGTCAATGGAGGATCTCCAACAAGGTGAGTTAGATATAACAATGAAGCTAGGAGGATGAAATGGAGAAATGCTTCTGGCTTGGTGATGATTGCAAAGTGTCAATCAAACTCAAAGGAAGTTTTATTGAACAAGCCACACATAGTCTATGGCAGTGACTGTTGGCCAATTTTTCCCCAACAGAAGATTCAGCCCAAAAAGAACAGTGCACCAGAGTTGAAAATGCAGTATATGAGTGGATTGTGGACATACAAAAAATGTAAAATTGTAAACTGTAAGGACAAAAGAGAAGAGAAAATTATTTAGGGACAGTAAGAGTAGTTAGAGGGGACTAGTTGGCAGATGGAAGGGGCATAGGCATTCAGAGAATTAGAAGATTTGTAAGAAAAGGGGAAACCTATGTTTATTGGAATTGTATCAAGGACTCGTAGAACAAGCTGTCAGCCTGTCACCAAGAACCCCAAGAATATTATTTTTTAAGGTGCAAAATAATTTTTACAAGCCACCTTCTTCTAGAGTTATTTGTTCTGACTTTTTAGTTCTTAAAGGTGTTGTTGGGTGTGTTCAATAAATCAATTGTTTTGGAGCTTAATAACTTCTCACATTTTAAGGTTTTTGCGAGAATAAGGACACCTTATATTTTTTGAAATAAAAAAGGAGGCCAAAATACTGAAGCAGACAGTTTGCAATTCTCCAGCTCACTTGGTCAAAGTGGAATGCTTGCATCTCCAAGGGCATCTCTTTGTCCCTGTATACGGCTGTCTTACTCTTATGTGTAAAACAAAATCAATCTTGCACATCCACTCATGTCTAGCAAATGACTTTCCTTGAAATCTGATGAATTCTAAGAGCATGTTTGGATGAACTTTTCTAAAAGAACTTATTTAAAAGCTTTATTATGAAAATATCTTTTTAAATAAGCTAATATTGTGTTTAGATAATACATTCTTAAGTGTTTATTCAAAATAATAATTATTTGAGAAGCTGAAAATTTTGGCTTCACTATAAGTTCTACTGGAAATTTTTACTTTTCCAAAAGCTGAAAAAAAACATACATCCAAACACCACTTTTATATAGCAAAGTGTTTATTTCAAAAGATAAGCTCTTAAAAGATCTTTCAATATGTATCCAAACAGGCCTAGAACCCTTTTTATCCAACTATTCCAATGTTCCAAAGTTTAAATTTTTCATTCCCTTATCCACCAACCCTAATTCCGTCTCATGCTATTGTCCTTCCTTTTCCCATCCGCATCAGTTTGGTACCATCTACTTATCCTATATCTGTCATATCCATACTTGTGTAATTTTATAGATAAATAAACCTAACAGAAGTGGTTATGACAGTAATATAATTCCCTAGTGGTAGGATTTCCTTGAAAAATTACACCAACCACGCATACATAAAATGTCACAGACTCAGAAGCGTTGTCCATGTTAAAGCATTTTTAAGGAGAGAGATAACGAAATAGAAATATAAATCATTTCATACAAATAAACTATTCTCTAAATGAATATAATTTCAGAAAAATGTTTTGCAGCTCTATATCATCAAGATAATTTCTGCAGGTAATAAGTCACAGAATTTACAGAACCAAAAGAAGATTACCTCCTTAGTACTAAGAGTTTTCATGGACCGTGTTTTATCTTGACCCCGAGAAACTATAGTTTGCAAAATCTACACATTGATAACAAGCAAAAACAATATCATCAAACCTCTCATTCAAGCACATAACTTCCAGGGGGAAAAATAAAGAAAAAGAAAAACCTCATAAGTAATGACAACAAAAACAAAAGGCACAGTAAAAGGATTATGGCAGATCAAGAACAAAGGGAGAAGGTGTCAAATGCACGGAGACCACTACAAATATCTCAAAGGATGCCACCACCTAAGTTAATCAATAAGTATATTTTAGAATATACACACAAAAACTAGCACACTAGACTCCACAACTATTCTTTGAGATCTGTCAAAGTATATGACAACAATCATCCAAACATTCTTCAACATAGCCTACAGTTAAAGCATAAACAATTAAATATAACAAATAACCAGAACCCAAGCACATTAATGTTTTCAAAACCAATGTCATTGAATCAGTAAAGAGAGAGGTCAAAAAAATTTTGAAATAAATTAATTTATCAGATATAATATTAAACAAAAAATAATATATTAGTATATTTCTCCAAGTCCAACCTATGATAGACTCACATCAAATAAGTAAAGGTGAAAGGTAAAGCTTTTCATCCTATGCTAGTACCATGTCAAATAAGTAAAAAAAGAGGTTAGGCTTTTTAATATAATAGAAGCCAAATGGTTCATGGATTACACTCTACACTTTGCCCCACATTTCAAAAAATGAATAGAAGAAAGGCTCTGAGCTTTGGATATAAATTAGGAACCACAAATTCAATCTAATGAAAAAAATTTACACTTGTTTAATAAAATAAAATAAAGTTATCTTCTCCAGGTCAACCATGAGAACCATGAATGGGTTGACTGCTTTCCGGTTCAAATCCCAGTTTGAAATTTGTGGTTCCTAAGGGTTGATAGGACTGGTTTGGGAACCAGTTTTCAGTTTTCCCAAATTGACCAACTGGTCAGGTCTGGTTTAATAAGTAAAACCTCAATATAATTGTTAAGAAAGAGAAAACAGAGACATATTTGACTAAAACCGTGTGTCTAAATACACAACGGAAACGAATTTATATAGGCTTATTACATTAATGATACATAAATAGAGAATATTTAGTTTCCTCTAAATCAATGATTACATGCCTATAAACTACAATAAATTCAGAATATTTTATTCTAATTTTCAACACTCCCCCTCAAGCTGGAGCATATAAATCATATGCACCCAGCTTGGTACATATATAGTCAACTCTTGGTCCCCTTAAAAACTTGGTGAAGATATCTGCTAGCTGGTCACTAGAGTTGATGAAGCTCGTGGTAATGTCCCCTAACTCGATCTTCTCCCTGATAAAATGACAATCAACCTCAATATGTTTGGTTCGTTCGTGGAACACAGGATTGGATGCAATATGCAAAGCCGCTTGATTGTCACAAATCAGTGTCATTTTCGTGGACTCTTCAAACTTGAGTTCCCTGAGAAGTTGCTTCAACCATATGAGTTTACAAGTTACTAAAGCCATGGCCCTGTATTCTGCTTCAACACTAGATCTTGCTACAACATTTTACTTCTTACTTTTCCAAGATATCAAGTTTCCTCTAACCAACACACAATATCCAGAGGTGGATCGCCTATCACTGGGTGAACCAGCCCAATCGGCATCTGCGTACCCAACTATCTGAGTGTGTCCCCTATCTTCATAAATGAGGCCTTTACCAGGAGCACTCTTAATGTATTTGAGTATCCGAATTACTGCACCCAATGATCCTGACAAGGAAAGTTTAAGAACTGGCTTACCATGCTGACAACAAAGGCAATATCTGGACGAGTAATTGTGAGATAGTTCAGCTTTCCAACCAGTCTCCTATATCTCCCAGGATCTGATAAGGGCTCCCCCTGATTTGGTAGCAGTCTGGCATTAAGATCCATAGGAGTGTCTATTGGCTTGGCATTTAATAGGCCAGTTTTTTCTAGGATATCAAGAGCGTATTTCCTTTGATAGATCACCAAACCATCCTTGGATTGAGCGACTTTGATACCTAGGAAATACCGAAGCTTACCAAGGTCTTTAGTCTGGAATTGTTGGAGAGGTACTGTTTCAAACGGAGAATGCCACGTTGATCACTGCCCGTAATGACGATGTCGTCCACATAAACAATAAGATATATGCATCCCTGAGGTGAATGGCGATAAAAGACAAAGTGGTCGACTTCACTGTGAGTCAAACCGAACTGCTGTACAACGGTACGAAAGCGGCCAAACCATGCTCGGGGGGACTGCTTAAGTCCATATAGGGATCTACGAAGCCGGCACACCATAGTAGAGGACTCCCCCTGAGCAACAAACCCGAGAGGTTGCTCCATGTAGATTTCTTCATCAAGATCACCATGCAAGAAGGCATTTTTGATATCAAGTTGGAAGAGGGGCCAATGGCGAATGGCAGCCATAGAGAATAAGAGGCAGATAGACGCCATTTTGGCGACCGAAGAGAAACTATCAGTGTAGTCCTGCCCATACACCTGTGTGTATCCTTTAGCCACAAGACGAGCCTTGAAATGATCAATGGTTCCGTCAAGGCCAACCTTAAGAGTGTATAGCCAACGACACCCAACGGCGAACTTGCCAGTGGGAAGAGGAACCAAATCCCAAGTACCACTGCTCTGAAGAGCACACATCTCGTCAATCATTGCTTGCTGCCAATCAGGGTAAGATAAGGCTTCACCTAGAGAGTGAGGAATAGACACAAAAGACAAAAAAGAGAGGCAGGTATAATGCAAAAGAGAAAGACGGTGATAACTAAGGTTAACATAATGAGGAGACAGGTTGCGAGTAAAACGAATAACTTTTCGTAAAGCAATGGGTCAATCAGTGGCAGGGGGCAAGCCCGGATCCAGTAAAGAAGATGGCGCCGAGGAAGGGTCTGACAAGGCCTCTGTTATATCTGTGGAAGTTGGTGCAGGTGCAGGCAGAGGAATGGCAATAGGTCGTTGGCGACGATGATATGTCTGAAGAGGTCGCATAGCCAGAGGCTCCGCTAGAACATCGTGATTCACCACAAGGGCATCCAAAGAGACAGACGGAAGGGGGACACAAGTAGGGGTACCAAGAAGAGCAGACAGACACATATCGGGAGGGAAGGAAGCAAACTCAAAATAAGGGATAGACTCAAAAAAGGAGACATCGGCGGAAAGAAAATACCTTTGCAGGGTAGGAGAGTAGCAACGATATCCTTTCTGCGAGCAATGGTAACCCAAGAAGACACATTTGATGGCCTTGGCGGAGAGTTTGTCGAGACCTGGAGTTAGGTTGTGGACAAAACAGGTAGAGCCAAAGATCCGAGGAGGAAGCTCATGAAGGGGTGAGTGAGGAAAAAGGATTGAATGGAGAACCTGGTCATTCAGGACAGAGGATGGCATGTAATTGATGAGAAAGCAGGCTATGAGTATAGCATCACCCCAGAAGCGTAGGGGAACATGATCGTGGAGGAGAAAAGTCCGAGTAGTTTCAATGAGATGTCTTTTTTTGCGTTCAGCCACTCCATTTTGTTGAAGAGTGTGGGCACAGGATGTTTGATAGAGAATGCCCTTGGATGCCATAAAGTGCTGAAACTGGTGAGACAAATATTCACGAGCATTATCACTACGAATAGAGCATATAGGAATACCAAATTGGGTTTTGATCTCATGATAAAACTTCTCAGAGGGAAAAAAGTTCGAATCTATGTTTCATTAAACATAACCACGTACAACGGGAAAAATCATCAATAAAAGTGACAAAATACCTAAAACCAAAAGAGGTAACAATACGAGAGGGACCCCAAACATCAGAATAGACTAAAGCAAATGGGGACATAGCCCGTTTATTAACTCTATCATGGAACGTAGTACAAGTGTGTTTTCTTAACTGACAAGACTTACAGTGAAGACTAGAGATTTTAAAGAGACTAGGTACCATCTTCTGAAGCTTCGGCAAACCAAGATGTCCCAGCTGAGCATGGATGGTCGTCAGAGAGACAGTGGCTGAGTATGCTTACGGAGGCGTAGAGAGATAATAGAGGCCATGAGACTCACATCCAATGCCAATCATCCGTCCCGAAGTCCGGTCCTGCAAGGTAACAAAATCTTTATTAAAGGTAATGACAAAGTCATGGGATTGGGTAAGACGATAAACAGAAAGCAGGTTAAAAGGACAATCAGGGACATATAACACAGACTCGACAGTTAGGGAGGATAGGGGATGTGCAATGCCAATACCACTGGACTTTGTTTGAGAACCATTGGCAGATGTAATCATGGGTAAATAGCCAGATGTAGACAGAGAAGAAAAAAGGGAGCGATTACTAGAGATATGGTTAGATGCACTAGAGTCAAGTACCCAAGGACCCAGGGAAGGAGATTGAGAGATGCAAGCAATAGAATTACCAGTTTGTGCAATAGAAGCAGTGGTGCCAGGGGTCTGGCGAGTCTCAAACCACTTGACAAAATCCTCATAAGTAGCCGGGGTAGCCCGGGGTTGATCAGCAAGCTGAGTGGTTTTCGCCAGAGGTGTGTGAACCACATTGGTGGGACGAGGTGGTTTACCATGTAACTTCCAGCAACAGTCAATGATATGCCCAAGGCGATGGCAATGCTCACACTTGGGACGATTCTTGGAGTGAGACATCCCAATGTAAGTACGTCCGGAAGTAGTGCTCTGAGATGCAAGAGCAGAGGTATCACTAGTTGTGGGAGTAGGGATCTCCATAAGGACCTTCGGTGGAATGCGGAGGAGGGCAAAAGAGGCGGATGTCATTGTAGGGACCGTGGGTGACCCAAGAATTTGGTCACGAGTAGTAGAATACTCTGGTGACAAGCCGTAGAGGGCAAGGACCATGAAAAAGGCACTCCGATTCTCCAGTTCCTTCTTAGCTTCAGTTAGAGTCGAGGCGGCAGGAGGCAAGAGTTCATTAAAATCATGCAGAGTAGCATGAACTCGCCCAAGACATGCAGACATAGGGCCATCAAAGCGCTGAGGGTCATCAAATCATGGCAAACACTATACAGGCGCTACGTGTCATTAGTATAAAGGGCGCGTGCCTCAGTCCAAACTGATTCACAAGTGACATGGGGCCGAAAAATCGGCTTGATAGAAGGGTGAATGGTGGATTTAATGATACTACATAATTGGGCATCAATCTTTGCCCATTGTGCACGTTCACTTGTGTCGACAGAATCAATGGTACCAGTGAGGTGGGCTTTGAAGCCCAGACCACTAATCCATACGGATATGTCCGAGGCCCAAGTGGAGTAGTTTGAACCGTCCAATTTCTCAGTAGAGAGCGGAAAGTTCAAAAAGAGAATGGTGTCTATCTTAGGTGGAATTGAGGAGCCAGAGGAAGCCATGGTGAGTGGTAAAAAAAATCGTCAAAACAGCTAACACATGAACAGTACCTGACGCGCGGGTAGAAAACAAGGGGCGGTCAAAAACTAATCAGACGGAGGTGAAAGTCGAAGGGTGAGGTCGTCTGGGTGGGGCGACGCCCACGCCGAAGTCGCAGCTAGAAAGGACTCTCCACGTGCCGCCACGCGCCATTGAGAAGCGTTGTTTGGCGCAAAAAGGGGGGAGGCGCGTGAGCGAGCGTGAAACATCGAATGGGGTCGCCGTCGACGGATTTGTGTAGATCGACAAACGGCGATCCGGACTATGGGGTCGGCAGCCAGAAAAGTCGCCAGAGCAGCGGCGGCGGTGACAGGAGAAGACACCGGAAAAACGAACAACGGTGCTAGAACAAGGGGCGAACCAGAGACATACACGGTTTGCCAAAAAATTTGTCTCCGGGGACAGTGGGTCCACCGAGCAGGCACGATCCTTGAGATGCCTCTGTTAGGCTCTAAATACCATGTTAAGAAAGAGAAAACAGAGACATATTTGACTGAAACCGTGTGTCTGAATACACAACAGAAACAAGTTTATATAGGCTTATTACATTAATGATACATAAATAGAGAATATTTAGTTTCCTCCAAATCAATGATTACATGCCTATAAACTACAATAAATTCAGAAAAATTTATTCTGATTTTCAACAATAATAATAGAGCATTCCATAGAAAACCACATTGCTTTGAAATTTCAAAGGTGAGGCTCTACACTAAATAGTTTTTATCTACATTAAGAAAATAAATTTAAAAATAAAAACAAAGAAACGATTATGGTACATTAAATAGTATAACAGAAAATTAGATGGGTAAAAGAACACAGTTCCACCAGCAAGCCTTAAGCAAGATACACCAAGTTCCTTTTAGGACACACTACGCTACTATTAATTAATCACTCATGACAAGTGCTGGATTATGGTACAATCACATTGTCAAGGAACGGAGGAAGAGCAAAGAACAATTTCAATAGTCAAGATAAACAGCAAGATATAAATAGGATATGAAATAAAAATTTCAAATCTGCACACAAGAAATCCCATCAACATTCCCTCTGTTTTCTATTTAAAAAGGAAAGGAAGTCTGAAGAGAAAAGGTCGACTAGAAAAATTGACTTAAGAAAAATTTAACACTAAAAACGAAAAGAAACACTAATTGTTTGATATAACTAAAATTAAATTTGAGTGAGAACGTATAGAATATATTCAGCAAATGAAAAGTCACTGAATGTACTATTATATGAAAACTTTCAGAAAACATTTTCCTTTTGTGTAGCCTTGTTAGATTAAATGCAATTATTTCTTTCAATATACTTTCAGCGCTTAAAACCTTTCCAAACAGAAGTTCAGTTCTTAATTTTTCATCATTAAATTTTCAGAGCTTTATTTTCAGGTGGTTTATCAAACATACCCTAAGCATGGACAGCTGGAGAACATATAATGCACACCACCCAACTTATGAATCCATTTTCAGGAACAAGAAAATCAATATTACTATATCCAAAAGAAATCACAAATATACATGACCAACAAAAATGGCACAAATGGCAAATTAAGACACATCCAGTATATCTAGAATGGTCCAAAAGGACAAATAGTGCAAATGTCAAGGACTCTCACTCTACGGAAAGATTCAGGACCCATTTGCTTTTCCAACATCTGAATAACTGCCACCTGAAAAAAGGTAAAAAAATATATATCTAATTCAATACCAAAATAAGGAAACACATTACTATACTGACTTATTGCTTTAAAGGAAAATACTTACAGACTTCCATGATCTTATTTTTCCATACAAACCAATGCACTGAGTTCCATATAAATCTTTACAGGAAGCTGAACAGCTCAAAGCTGTCGCTCCACCATTATCAACTTTGCAAACAGCACAATTTGCCTGTAGATTGATTTACATGAGCGTGCAAAAAATATAATTAGCATAATAACCGTAGCATTTTCAACTCAAAATATAATGCTCTACAGCCTCAACCTAGACTGACACAAACCAACTGTTTAAATATGAAATGAAATTCAAGTAAGAAACTTTGTTACAGTCATTTATGTCCAAATAGGAAAAGAAAATCCAAGCAGAAAAAGAATGCCTCAGGCATTTGAAATTAAGCAGCTGTAGAAAACTAATAAATTGAAACAAATCTGCGGAGCAGAAAAAATAATAATTATGTGAAAAAAAGAGGCCATCAACAGCAACCAGGTACGATGTTGTACTAGAAACATTTTTAGACAGCCATAAAGAGCACACTTCAATAATTTTTGACAATCTAATGCATGATGAGTTAACCTTCACATATATCAGACTAACCCAGAAAGAAAAACAAACCTTGTATCTCCGGTACCGTGCCTCATTATTTCCCAAATGTTTCTTAATAAAAAAATCTGTCAAGAAACCAGCAAGACCATCCAAGAGCCACTCTGCAAAGTACAAATAAGCATTCACCAATCATGCTAGAGGAAACACAAAATCTACCGAATTTGCAAAGAAACAAATCAAATTAAAACGACAATCAAAATATCCTCTGATAAGTTACCATCGTTCGGTGTCTCAGGAGTGATATACACACCAAACCACTGTCTTGCAAGAGCATATGCAAGTTTTACTCTTGTATCAATAGTCTGTCAACAAAGACTAAGGCTGATCATTAAGCTGGCATAGCAGTGAAATCATAAGCAGTAAAACCCTTGTGCAAGAAAACAGTTTTTTATTCATTTAGAAAGAATTTAATTAGAAAAAATAGATAATTAAATAAAAGAATTCAAGTGATGAACTGACCTGGTCAATAACCTTCTCATCAAACAAAACTTGAGAAGTAAATATACTCATAGAGGCTCCTAAACTCAATGATGACACTGCCATCTCCGGCTCTATGAAAACTTGAGTATACGAGTCAAACGGGAAGTCTACAGAAAGATAATCCTTATAGCAGCTGCTCGCCAATAAAAGTCCAACTATCCAATTATTATTCAATTTTATGATAAAAAAACCACCTGTTTCAGGCTAGTTAAATTGCAGCTAAAACATGTCAAACCTGAAGGCACTGTGGAAAAATTCCACTGTATTCCGCATCTTTGACAGATTAGGCAGAAAACACATATGTGATATGGGACTAAATTGGTGATCAGGAAGAATTTCAAATGGGGCAACAGCCAAAGATATCCACCTTGCAGCAACTGGAACATCCAATTTATAGACATATGTTTTCTGAGGAGGATTGTCCTTGCTTAAGACCTGAAAACAAAAGGAGGTTCAAACATATACAAATTTAACTCTGCTAGGCATATAACACATGAAAATAAATTTTCATCTAGAACTAGAAACTTTATTAGAGACAGAAGAGAAGAATTACAACAAAGGGGAGGATAAAAAATTCCCTAAAACAAGTTAGTGGGCATAACAGGGTATCATGCATAGTATACATCTCGTTGCATGTAGAGAATAGAATCAAAGGAAAACATAATAACAATAATTTTGTTTTCCAACTTGGACAAATAGCATTCTTCCTTTCCGCTTCTCTTTCATGAAATGGTAGTAAAAGACAAAGTGCGATGCCGCTTTAAAATTTTGTGAAAATTAAATTAACTCTTCGCAACAAAGAGCTAAATAATACAAGCCAAAATCCCTTGGATAAGAACTTTGACTACATAAATTGTTGACCCTAGAGGTGCGGTTAGCATGGATTGAACATGCAACCTTCAGATCTTCAATCTGATGCTCTCCCAACTAAGCTATCACCGCAGATCAAACACCACCAACCAGAGAAACCAATATCCAGTCCATAGTGCAGCAGAGTTGCATTAACTCCCCAACAAATTGACAGTGATAACCATATATGGCTGACTGAGAGTAAACCCACAAATCAAGCATCAGCCATGAATTGAAATCCAGGTCATATCATAGTATGTCAGAGTTGTATCAAAATAACCGGTACAAGTACAGGTACGGGTATTTTTTGGATGAATCTTATTATCCCAAAAGAAAAAGAAAATAAGAAACAAAGAAAGGAAAAAGAAAGGAGAAGGCTGCATCCAATCCAAAGAAGGGGAGGAAAAATCAGAAAATAGTGGGCTCAATCCTCAAATGTTTTACAGGGCCTCACAATATCCAATAACGTAAAAGCAAATAGCAATCCGAATTGTACAACATTTCCTTTAAGCCATTTCAAGGGTCTAGTGTACAAATTATGAATAAATAGATTGGAAAACCACAATATTCAGTGTTTTAAATGAAGCCATAGCAACTATTTCACTGTTCTACCAGACATCTCAAGCTTAAGTATTAGGCAGCAAAAGAGAGTTAACACTAACCATATGAAGGAAATAACTATTTCCAATATTTTTAATATAACCAATAACTTTCACAGCAATCAAAATCCCGTTATTTTCAACAATGAATATTCCCAAAGACAAATATTGATTGAATTTGGAGCCTATCAACACCTGTGGATTAAAAAAAATGAATGCAGCCATACTCCAATTGCCCAGTTGGTTGGAAATGAAAGAAATTCCCATTCCCAACCTGACTTGACTTGACAGAACATTAAATGTGCTTATCAACAAAATACAGCTCCAACATATTATCAGCTTGTTAAAAATAGCATTTTTCTTGCTTTCAGAACTAAAATAGCAGAACATCAGCATCATTCATTGCTACCTGATAAAGCAAGCTTCCCGTACTGACAGCCATGAGATTGTGTGCTACAGTGAACTCCAGGTCGTAGCTGAACATGAACAAAACAACAATAATTACTTCAAGTTCATACAGTGAACAGTAAATATTATTATTATAAAATGTGAGCATGGACCTGGTGTATGGACACACACAAATGGGGAAGTGTTAAACAATTCATACCAGCATCGTTGTGAATTGTCATCTATACAAGGGAACCAACACCTTGCTCTCCTTAACTGATTATCAGTATGAAGAACATTATTTCTGAAGTGGATTCCTGTCTCTGCCTTCTCTATCCGATAGTCGATACGAACAATTCTCACATTCTGCACCCAACATCAACCTACATGAGAAAACACAAATAGTAAACCTCCCCACAACTACTCATTTCACACATTTCACAGCTATATTTTCAGGGAAGGATGCGACACTATCTCAACGATCAAAAACAAGAACCTATTTCTTACAATGAGTAGGCGAAAAACACATGGATATCAAAAGGCAAAATTGGGAGAAAATTTTGAAAAAACCACAATAAAACATCAGTCATGGTGACCCATTATAAATATATACATGCAATATCTTGATAAAACATGTGGAACATCCAAGCCGAAGACAGATGTTCATAAATTGGGTTGTTCATTGTTACTATGGACATGGGTCCAAGGTTTTTAAAGACTGCAATTTCGGCCACAACATCAAGGTTTTTGAACTCTCCACAACCACATCATGACCTCAATTGTGGCCACATTTGTCTGAAATTTAATGCAACGTCAAAGATGCGGTCACAACATCAAGGTTTTTGGACTCTTAGCAGCTACATACAACCGCAATTGTGGACAAATGCATTTGTCCGTTATTTCCCACAATGTCAAGGATCAGACAAAACCGCAACCGTAATTTAACTGCACGTGGGTCATACTGAGCCCTACACGTGGCAGTAAGTCTATTTATAAATAATTAAAAAATATAATTATAAATACGTTCAGATATGTATAGATACATAAATTATCATAAAACTCAGTCAGTGCCTAATTTCTTTAAATAAATCATAATTAAAAATATGCACACATTATTTGCAACTCAGTTGCCATGCATAGGTTTCACGAGTCTCATGTAACAGAACTCTCAAAAATTGCTCAGCATCCGGGTAAGCACTGAAAGCAAGAGTTCAAAGACAGCAACTATAACCTGCTTGGGCTCGGCCGAGGAGTGAAACCCGTTTTCCGAAACGGGTTGCTCCGGCTGTTGTTCAGCCTCAGTCTTGGAAGGTTTACAACAATTAATGAGAAAATTGGGCACCAGTTCCTTCTCCAGAGCGGAGATGTACAGTGAGACAGCAGCATCAGCAGCAGAACTAGGAGAACACACAGAGCTAAATCTCCTATCATCCTCCAACTGCTGCTGATGGTGCGGGTAATACTCAAACTCCGTGGGCTCACCATCAACCCAAACACTCTCAATCTCTAAGTTCTCCGCGTGCAACCCTACAATCCCAATCTCCGGCACCGCAATCTCCAATTCAGTATATCTGCATGTAAAATTAACTCAAATCAAATTTTAGATGGATTTTGACTAGGCGATATCGAATTGTACTCGAACACAATCTCAGCGGTGCTAAAAACCTAATTTACAATAGCAGCGCATAGTAGATGCTAATTTTCGAGTAGCGTGCGTGTGTGTTGTGAGTAATGGAAGGGGGAAAAGAGAATTGCGAGAAAAAGGGAAGGGAAGGAAGCGAACCCGTGGATTAGGCGTTTATCCATGTCGATGGAGAGGCATAGCTTTTGGTGATGAACTAGGGCGCCAGAGTTTTCGGGCTTGGGTTCTTCGTTGTTCTTGGGCTTGCGAGGTTTCGCCATGGGGAAAAGAGTGAGAATCGAATTGGAATCGAGGTCTCTCTCTCCGTTTGTGTGTCTGTCTCCTTCTAAGCGAGCTGACCTGATGCGTTATTTATAGAGAACCTAGCCCAGTAGTAGCGTGCTTGGGTCACGCCTAGACCGCGATGACGATATAGTGCCCTATCGCTGTCGTCTGTTACTGTGTACCCTACTTCGACAACGCAACGCCCAAATGCCTTGTCCAAAGGTGCATTTGCTTTAAATTTTTGGCAAAATTCACTTTAATACAATTAATGTTAAGAATTTAATGGTTATGCACTTCAAAAACATAGTCAATCAATCATAAATCATTATTGAAATAAATAATTATTGTAAAAGTTAATAAAGTTATTATATATGGTAATTTATGATTAAATAATAATATAAATTTGCTTTACATTATCAGTGCATAACTTATTTTCTTTAATATTAATTATGAAAAAGAGATATTGCGTTCTTTTTCATGGTCTAGACCACAAATATTTTCGACATAAGACAATTCTGTTCGAGTTGGATAATGTTCTACCTAAATAAATTGCATTAGTTGTTAATTTTGTTTTTAACATTAGGAATAGCAATTAAGCAGGTCAAAAATGGAGAGAGGCGCAAAAGTAGAGCAGTTTCAGGTAGGGTTTATAAAAGGCGGGTATAAAAAATTTAAACTCAACCTATTTTTGTTGATTTTTGTCGGGTTCATTGAAACCCACATAAAACTCACCCCATATCATTTTAAAATTTAATTTACTTATATTTTCTGAAATAAATCATATATTAAATTATTAATTATATTTTATTTAAATAATATATGAAAATTAATAAATAACAAAAAACTTAAGCAATACAAAATTTAAGAATTAAGTTATATTTTTAGTTAATTGTATAATTTTAAAATTTTTTATTTAATTATTATTATAATTTAAATTATTTAACTATAAAAATAATTAATTTACATTTTTAATAATTATAAAAATAAAAATAAAAAAGTAAAATCTACACTATAATATATATGTGCGTGTGTGGTGGCAAGTTCAAGATTGAGTTCGAAAGAAGCAGGTCACATCGCTAAACCCAAACCAACCCCATTTTTATAAGTTGAGAAAAACTCAAATTCAACTTTGATCTTATAATTAGTTCTTATTAATTTGGACTTTTCTATATATATAATAACATTAATTTTAAAATATTTTAATTGTTAGAATTTTTTATTCATTTAAACAATATACATTATCTCGAATTTCATATTTTCTTGGATCTTATGTATGAATAACTTCCTAATATTATTAAGAAATAATTTATTAATTTAAATTATTAAAATATTTTAAAATTAATGTTATTGTGTATATTTACTATTTTTTACTAGAAAAAATTGTAAAAAATTAATTTATTAATAATTTTGATAAATAATTAAAATAGAAAGTTAAACCACTTAATTAAATCAAATCAAAGAATTTAATTGATTAATTTAAGTTAATTAATTGATGGTAACAAAATATGTTAAAGTTAATATATTTATTAAGATATTATAAATCGTAAGATCATTTGTATTAACACTTTGAATTTGGTGTAACTCTTTTACAGTTACAACGGTGTCATTTGATTCCTACCCATTTAAATTTAAAGACATTTATTATAAAATATTGTACCATCTTTATTATTTTATTATAAAAATCTATTTATTTTAAATAATTCAAACAAAATAAATTATTTTTAAATTACTTGTTATTAACATATTAAACATAAACTTTTTTTTTTACATAATCGATTACATTTATAATCAATTGTTAAAATTATCTCTTAAAACTAATTTAATTTAAACATACGAAAGTTTTTTCTTTTATAAAAAATGATTGTGAATAGGTATACCTGTAATATATATATATATATATATATATATATATATATATATATATATATAATTAGCTTGAAATGTTAGTGTGTATTTGAATTAATTGTAAAAAAAATATTATTTCAATAATTCATTATTATTATTATATAAAATAAATTTTATGTTTAAGTGAGAAAATATTTTAAGATAATATGTTTCGCTTGAATTGTAAAGAAAAAAGTTATTTTTATAGTAAAATATTTTTTAAAAATGTGAAATTATTTGTATAATTAATTTTTTGTTTAAAATAATTAATTTTTAAATATAAAAAATAATTGAAAATAATCTAATAACTTTTCATAATAAGTTCTGAAAATTTACTTGCGATGAAAAAATAATTTCACCGTAGAAAGAGCCTTCTTAATCACTTTGATAATTTTGCCATACATTAGATTTTTTCAAAAAAATAACTTTTACATTTTCTCCAAAATAATCTCATATAGGAAAGTTGGTTGTTTAAGTCAAACAATTATGGTATTGTGCAATTCAATAATGTGAAAGTAAAATAAACTTAAATTATAATTTATTAAAAAAACTATTTTTGGTGAAATTTTTTTAAAAAACTTAAAACAGATGATCTTAACATTGATATATTTAATTTAAATTTTTTTTAGAAAATTGAAACTCTTCAAAACATTTTTTAAAAGCTTTAATTATTTTATTAGTCCACATAATATACACCTTGTTCAAATTTAGTCCCTACAAAAATTATTAATTTTGGTCCCTAATATTTTTTTCAAGTTTAGTCCCTAGCGTTAATTACCATTTTAATCGCTATAAAACACTACAAGAAAATATTTATTTACCAACATATTTTTATCTAGAAACTTTAATTTGTCAGTAATTTCAAATTACCTACGGATTTTTACTTACAAGTTTAAATATGTTAATATTCTCAAATTACCAATGGATATTTACCCACTGATTTAGAACCATCGGGTAAAAAAGTTAAAAAAAAAAGTTTTTAAAGTGCCCACAAATTCATTCGTTGGTATTAGAATTTGTGGGTAATGTTAAAAAAAAGGTAGGTGTAGAAATGTAAAAGCACAAAAAATTCAACATTTCCCTCGCATTTGCATATTATAACCTCAAAGGAACTTCAAGTTCTTCTCAATCACTCGTCTCACCTGCCTCACTCCCTTCTTAGTCGTCACCTTTTATTATTTATTTATGCTTTGGAACAATTTAGGAAGCAATAATTGGATTTTTTGGTTGCAACAGATGTGGCAACCTGTGTAAATGTTAATCCTTGATGTTTATTTCTTCTTTACTCAATTTCAATATCGTATTATTATTTCAAACACCCCTATTATATCCCTTATCATGAAACAGAGGATAGGGATAATAGAAGTATGTAGCTTAAGAGGACATACAATTATTAAATATGTGGCTTATTAGCATTTTCTTTTGGCATTTTGGAATTTGGATATAAACCTAACACTATTGCATATGATTTTATTTATAGGGCCTTGACACCATTGGTGTTCAAACAGTTATCAACTTTATATGTCCCCATGATTTTAGTGGGTATATTTTATGATCTATATTAACGGTAACTCTACTTGACATCTTGTAGTTTTATTGTACATCCAACAATCCTTCATTGCTAGTTAAGTTGCAATTTATCATACATGATTACATGTTGATCTCACTTAATGGGTTGTACTACAAGAGTTAGAAGAGAAGGATATGCTATTGCTTTTGTGACCAACAATGACCAATCACTTTTAAAAGCAATTATAAGTATCATTTGAAGAATTGCTACATCTATTTTTAGCCTTATTTCATATTTCCCTGCACATATTTTCTTATAAGATAAAAAAAGTTGCGCAAGTTGATTTGGATTTTAGGTCTCATTTACAATTTTACATAGATTATGTCAATAAATGTTAATTATTTTTCCCAATTAGTTATTCAAATTTCAGTAAGTGCTAATTATTTTTCCCATAATGAAAGATGCAATTGATTATGAAGATATTGTTGAAGAGTATGATGGTTTAGAGACAAAAGCTGCCAATGAAAAGGACTATCTATTGCCAAAAGAGGTTTTTTTGTTTTTCGTTTTTAACTCTGTTGAAGCCTCTATATGTTTGGAATCCAAAACTTTTTGTCTTTGATGATGAGAATTATAATGAAAAATCTAAAAAGGATAAAAAATAGTGAATGATGATTCTAAAGTTGATAACTTCTCTTTAGCTGGTAATTTTTGTTTACATGAATTACACCACTTTGTTATTGTTGTTATACTGTGTGTGCTTTTAACTTAAGATACTTGTTTGGTGGTTTTGATCCTTATAAAAGTGCAAGAAATTTGGTTATTGTAATCTAGCTTTAGCATTTTATTTGCAGGCTTGCTCAAATATTGGTTGAAGACAGACGTGTTGTTGATCATGTATGAGAATGTTTTGATTTTTTATTTTTTAAAATTTTTGTGGCTTTCCTTATTTCTACCTTAAAAATAGTTCTCTTTTACTTTTGTTGATGACAAGTTTGGAAGTAGATGATGTGTGATGGATTATCTTTTAGGCATTTTGTTCTTGTCATGTGACATTCAGTATGCTACACCACCTCCTTTATGATCTATAATCCCACCTAAACATGGAAGATATATATGTGACATTCGTTCCTCTATCTTACTGATGTGACCTTTTATTTCTCATGTTGAATAGTTTGTTTTTTCACTTGCTTGTAAACATTACTACCTTCTAATTTATATCAATGTTCTCTCTTTTATTTGTTAAAACTAGATTACATAGATCTTTGAAACTGGAATGATTTTCTTGCTTATGCAAGTGTTTATCCCTTGTATTGTCATCATAATATACATGTGCATATAATATAATGCAATATGTCATTACACACACACACACACACACACATATATATGTATGTGTGTGTGTATACACACATACATATATGTATATTTATAATGAGAGCTTTTTGATGTGATAATGAAAAAATTAACTGTTTAATTTGTTTTTTTTTAATTTCTATCTAATCACATGAAAAATAAGACAAGCATTTTTTATTTTTTTCTCATAGCAAACAATACAAAAAACATTATTTTTTTAATTTTTTCTTTATTTATATTTCTTCCAGCACATGTTTAAATGTTATGTGAACTATGAAATGAAGACTAGGCTTGTTATTGTAATGTTGTTGTCAGTATCATCGTGGATAAATGTCTTTGAAGTTTGAAGAAATAAAGGCTTTTTAATTAATTGGAAATGACTATTATTTCTTTGTAGATATTGTAATTCTGGATCAGTTTATGTATACATTTCTTAGATAAAATGTGTCTTAAAACAATTTTATCTTCCCAGGAAACAAGAAGGAAGTTTTGGAGGCTAGAAAGTTTGCAAATAATGTTAAAGCAAATAAAGACAAGGAGAAAAACGCATGAGATATTTAATTCTCTATAGCCTAGTGAGGTGGATGTGCATTGCAAAGATAAAGATTACTTTGTAGTTAGTAACTCATGTTTTATAGCAGCTTTTGATGTAAAATGCTTTATATGTTTAGTTTCACTATAGGTTGTACTTTTGTTTATCCTTACATTATATTCCATAAAATTGAAGGAAGACTTTTGTGTTTTTATAATGTTATTTTTCTATAATTCTTGTGTGGGTTTTTTTTTTTTATTATTATCAAATATTGGTTTGGTGGAAATTAAATTTTAGTAAAGGTTTATGTTTTTGGATGTTAATAGCTTCATGGGATTTTTTTTAAGATTTTCTCTTATCATCCATATTCATTCTATTTTCTTTCAATTTTATTAGACATTACAACTTTATGGGATTTTTTTAAAATATTTTTAGAAGTTGAATATTGTAGAATTTTGGCACTTGAATGCTAACTGAGAAAATAGAAAAATGGATATCATTTTAAAAAATATGTCAAAAGCTTAAAAAATTAACAAATACGTTACTAACAGATTTTTTCGTCCATAATTTTCATAGAAAAATCCATGGGTAATTTTTCATGAAAAAGTCTTTTTTTAATTTCTCACAAAAGATTTTGTCAATAATTTTCCATGAACAAATTCGTAGGTAATTTCCCACAGACAGATTCGTAGGTAAATTTCGTTAATAAAAACTATTGATGAGCAAATTACAGACAAATTTCATAGGAGATTTGTCAGTAAAATTTCATTATTGACGGATTTTTGGCTTTACCAACAAATTTGTCTACCGATAATAACAAAATTTCTTGTAGTAAAATCGTGAGCTTTTTTTTATATAATTCTTTCTTATATTGAAAGATTTTTGTTTTAATCTGTCTTATATAAGAAACACCAAACCTATTTTCCAATATTTGTTAGTCACATAGTCATTGGATTGGGATAGGAACTAAAATCGAAAAAAATAATAACAAATAAGATCGATAATTTTTTAGAAACTACAACTAAAAAAGGTGTATATTATGAAATGTAGAAAGTTAACTAATTATTTTTTAGAAAAATAATTTTCTAAAAACATGTTATTAAACATGTATTGAAAAATTTAAACATGGTTGCAAGTGGTTTAGGGAATGTCTAAGCATATGGTAAACATGCAAACCTTAATTGCTTAACAAGTAACATAAATCAAGGAATTAAAGATTTGTATGGTGATTGACTAGTGGTTACAAAAGGGAAACAACTATTAAAATCTCACCAATGAGCCTATAGAGAAAATAAATAAGCCTATGATAAGGGAATGATACTAAGAATTCGAAATTAATAGCCAAGAAATTTCAGGGCTTGAAGAGCAATAATAAGGAAGATCCTATAGTGGGAACATTGGGTTGATGTCATCAGGTCTCGCCAGTGCTTGGAACATTCAAGATATAGAGGAGATATGGAAGAGGAAAAAAGCATTTAAAGTGAGCCTAAAACAATGAAGAAAAATATGGTGACAAACGACATAACTAAAACCATTGTGGAAAAAATTGCTAAGGTTTTATACCCTAAAAAGGCCAATAAGAGTCAAAGCGAAAATAAAGAAAGTATATCAAATGACGACTAGCTTGAAGAGGCGATGTTACCACATGCAACTCAAACAAATGGATTTGTATATGCTCATGGCATTATGACAACCAAGTGCAAGTTCTTGCCCACAACAAGTTATGTTTCTTGGAGGATCCTAAACCCTTAGATCCAACTGTGGTTGGTGAGGTATCTTAAAAAGAATAAAGAAGGGTCTAGACTCTTGTTGCATGGAACAAATGGCTTGGAGGAAGTAGAAGACATGGTTAAAGAGATACCACCTGTCCATTGTGCCCGAAAGGGTTTCCCTTAACTTCCTCCTCAAAATTATTCAAAGTGATTGTCTTTATAGATTTGTTGATCCTGTTGTAGAATGTCATGGGTTTTGCTAGTAGGAAAAGTCAATAGTATATGCATAAGTTGGTGAGATATAAGCTTGACTCGGTGTTCCTTAGGGGACACACTCATTTCTTGGTTACTAAAATATTCAAGAATAAAAGGGCTTATTTTCTAATGGTTATGGAGGAAGCTTGGGGCCATTCAAAAGGCATATGGGTTTTGCACAACATGAATTGTGTTTCTCATTCTAGCCATGGGAAGCTTTGTCACATTGCATCATTGTTATTATTTCACAGGGCACTCAGTCTTGGATATGCTTAGGGGTTTATGCTAGCCTAATATACTCTATGAGATGTCAGTTATGGAGTATTTGGAACATATAAGGAGGGATCTTTCCTGATTGCGGGTATTAATAGGTGACTTTAACGATATTTTTTCTTTTTTAGAGTAACGTGAGGGAGCCTTTTATAGGGTTAGGATAGATATATTTGTTTGAATAAATGTGAGCTACTATACATGAAATTTTCTAGCAACAAAAATACATGACAACGATAGTGTAAAAGAGGTCATTTGGTCTTTCTTAGGTTAGATAAGGGAGTTTGTGATCATGATTTGAGAATGCATTTCATATAGACTGTAGTAGAGCATTTGGTTAGGAGATAATATGATCATGATCCACTACTCCTAAGATGTAGTTACTCAATGTCCATAAGAGAATGAAGACCTTTTAAATTTCAAGCAATATGGTATGTACACCAAGAATATTCATCCTTAGCAAAGCTTGAGGAAAAAAAGAAGACAATTTTGTTTAGGCCTTTCAACAAGTTATGCATGACTTTGACTCCTTTAATAAGGAGGTGTTTAGTAATATTTTTGTCAAGAAGAGACATCTAGAAGTGAAACTAAAAGGAATCCATAAAGCATTGGAGGATATTGACTAAATTTCTCACATGTGCCTTCAAAAAGACATTTTGAAGGAATATGGAGATATTTTGTTATAAGAAAAGACATTATAGTTTTAGAATTCAAGGGAGAAATGGATTTGCTTAGGCAATTGTAACACCTCTTTCTCCTGTGTTTAAACTGTTAAACAATGATTCCGAGAAATAGAAACAAATTTCGTGGTATTCACTTGTCATCAGAGGAGTGGTGTAATGATACAACGATTCTAAAAGATGAGATTGTGAAGTTTTTTAAAAGTTTATTTTTACCAAGAAAATTTTGGTAGAGGCAATAGAGCTCCATGCTTCATCCATCAAATGATATGAAAAATGGGCCCTTAAGAAATGCATATGAAGTGTTGATATGCATGAAGTCCTATAAAGTTCCTAGAACAGATGGTTTTTTACTTTTTTCTTACAAAATTTAGTTATTTGTATTTGTAAATTAATGTACTTTCATTTTTACATTAACATTCAGTATTATTATTATTGTTATTATTATTATTATTATTATCATTATTATTACAAATTCCAGTTATTGTACATATATTAAATTATATTATATTATCTTGAAAATTGCTTAATCCTTTAATATTGTTTCCTTTAAAGAATGATGTTTTATTCTTATTTTTTTTTAAAGTTTTAAATCCAAAATCATTATAATTTGATTATGCCAATCTTTCTTGTAATTTTTATTTATTTTATCTTTTGTTATATATGTGTGTATAGTTTAATTAAGTTTTTACCTATTAAAAATATTATGTCTGTCAATTGATGTCCTTTTTTTGTTATTTCATGAACCAAGTCTTTTAGAAATTATTTTTTTACCAAACAATTCTTCTATTAGTGATTCATCTACTATCATTATTAAGCACGCATATGACATTCTACATGATTGTTATGATTTTACATGTATTTCAACTTAAATGATAATATGTTTTATGCTACAAAAAAAAAAAACTACTTCTAGAGACCAAAAATATAGCTGACAAAACAATGAAATTGGTAGTTAAATCAATTAGTGACCAAATTAAATATTGATTAAAATTGATTGTTAGACCACTAGTCGCTAACATATAGCAAGTGATTTAACGACCAATTTAATGAAGGATAAATTGCAGTTTTAGTCTCTCTATTCTTTTAATTTGCAATTTTGGTCCCTTTGTTTTTAAAAATCCTCAATTTTAGTCTCAGAGTCAGAGTCAACATCAGAGTTAACGTTAAATCACTAACAGTCGACCTAAGAGATTTGACGGCAAGATCAAAATTATGAATTTTTAAAAATACAAGAACTAAATGCCTCTAAAAAAATAGAAAAACCGAAATTGTAGATTTTTAAAAATAAGGAGACTAAATGCCTCTACAAAAAATAGAATGACCAAAATTGCAAATTGAAAAAAACAAGGGAACTAAAAATGTAATTTAGCCTTTAATGAATGATTTAAATGACTGGTTGAATTGTGCTTTTATGTCTTTTTGAACTTTTTTATAAATAAAAAATTAGTTTGAGATGAATAAATAAATTTTAAAAGATTTAGAAATATGAATACTTTGATGTTGTTGAGAGGTGATGTATCATCTTATCAGTAAGACAATTGCTATAAAAAATATAATTATAATTTTGTTATTTAAGAAAAACTTTACTTTGAAACAATATTCTTGTTAGATAACAAGTAAACAATTGTTAGAGATAGAAAAATAAACATTGTTATTTATATTAGTTTTTCTCATGACAAAATGTCACGTATAGTCCTCAATTGAACTTGACAAGGTTTTCATTAAGGCAATAACAAAATCTATAAGGATAACCTAGTCCTCACAAATTAAGTATTATTTTTCAAGTCTCTTGAGATTCTAATCTTAAGTATCAAGTTTCTTTAGGCTTCACTTTTGAGTTTGAGACCCTCATTATTAATATTTTGGTGTTAGACAAAACTTTGAAGATTTTAAGTATTTAGGAGTTTGTTACTAATAATTAGTTTAAGTATGATTGAGAAAGGACAAGAGTAGCAACATATATAAATGAATGAATCAACTGAGACAAAAAAGAAAAAAGCTTGAAGAATAAATTAAATATGTTCAAAATAGCATCTTAAATTTTATATAATTGGATATCAGAAGATACTTCTCTATTAGACATATTGTTAAAATACTAAATGCATATATACATTAATGGAATCTAGTTCTTAAAAAGGAACCTTCTGAAGATCAATATGGTCACAATATGACATCAACAATCCTTTATTTGTCTTATAGTAAAATTTTTTGTTCAAAAGGTTAAGTACAAATCATTATTGAGTTTATTTTATTCTTTAAAAAGACTAAATGTCTAAAAGACTCAATATTATCAAAATCACAAAGCAAAAGTCCTCACATAACTTAAGTTAATGCTTTTGATAAACATCAACTTCATGAACTACTCCAAAATAGTTGAAAATATAGCTAGAAGATTTGTAACCATTGATTTTGAAACTCAACACCAAAACCTCTTGAATAAGCTTAAGTGAAGTTGTCTCAAATCATGACCTATTATATGATCTTTTAGAAATTTTAATGATAAAAACACAAATGTTTGTCTTTAGAAGATTGATTCAACTCTCTAAAACATTTCATTAGGAAGGATGTTCATAATGGATTAAAATAAATTAAATGTTGTTAATGTGAATTATTATCGACCATAAGATGGCAAAATGTCAAATTCTCTCAATTGAAACAACTTAGAAAACCCTTGTGGAGCCTTTCCAACAATTTAGAAATAATGATCAATGATGGAAAACACTACAAAAACCTCATATTTTGCACAAAAATGATATTTGCTATATGTAGTGAAGATTTTTAAATCTTTTGAATGTTGCTTTCATTTCTTCTAGTCTTTTTTTTTTGTAAACATGTTTGAACATCTAGGAGTGTATTTGAACTTTGTTTTTCATTTGGTTATGCACTCTATGGGTGATTTGAGTTTCTTTTTCGTATATAATCTTTTTGTAATTGATGTTAATAGTTTATCCCAAGTTAACCGATATAATTAGTGTTGGTTAAGATTTAGTAACTTGAAAAGTCTATGCGAATTATGAGAAAACTTCTTCTAATCTTTTTTTTTTTAATGTAAACATGTTTGAACCTTTGGGAGTGTGTTTCAACTTTGTTCTTCATTTGGTTATGCATTCTATGGGTGATTTGAGTTTCTTTTTCATACACAATCTCTGTGTAATTGATTTTATTAGTTTATCCCAAGTTAACTAGTATAATTTGTGTTGGTTGAGATTTAGTAACTTAAGATGTCTATGCAAGTCATGAGAAAACAAACTATGTAAGGTGTTGTTTGTTTTAATGATTATTAGTGAAGAAAAAACCCACCTAAGATAGGGATTGAACTTGGCCTCCAACATTCTAAAGATGAATTAAGATAAATAGTTATGCACTGTCCTTTTCTCTTTCTCTCTCTCTCACTTTATTGTGTTAATCTTTATAAATCTTTGAATATAATAACTCTTTTTGAATCATCTTTTAAACTATATGTGAAATTAATAATCATTTTTTGGATTTTTTACTTGTTTTAAAAGATTACAAAAGTAGTACTTATGTCCTAACATAGTTTCATCCAAATAACAAAGTTTTTCATAATTAGATTATGTATTGACTAAAACAATTTTTTGAAAAGGTTTTTATAGTGTTATTCAATCACAATTTGACATGTATGGTAAGTTTATTGACTTTTACAATAAATACCTTAAAAGTCATACATATTATGATTTTAAATTGGTTAACAATATAAAAATTTATTGACTCACAGTGCATAAAAATTAAATTATTCTTATTAAAAAGTTTCAAACTTCAAAAGACTAATTTCACTCACTAAAAAAATCTTTGACAACTCATTGTTTGATAATAACCTTTCAGACATGTTAATAATCTTTTGTGAAGCTTTATGAAGATTAAATACGAACTTGAGAACAAATCAAAAGGTTTTAAAATTTTCTACACGGTGTAATTTTCTAAAGTCACAATTTAACTCCTCTTTTTAAGACTTTCTAAACTACTTCATCACTTTCATTTCTAGGAATAAACAAAAGGCAAATATAATTAGTAGTTAATGCAATACAAAATAAATAGGCTTTGTTGAATAATGTAAGTCCTTTACTGAAGTTTTACAACAAATGTTTTATGTAAGAATGGTAGTTGAAGTAAAAATAAAAGTGGTTTTTTTGATGTAGCTAACAACAATATAAAAGTTCCCATTTTTCTCTATTTATAGTTGAACTTAGTTGAGAGATATTGGAAATCATTGGAGAATGTTGGTGTAAGATCTGAACTTTGAGTTTGCATTTAATGTTTTTGAACATTAATGTTGGTTTTATAAACTCTAAAGCCTGTTTTTTATAATTAAGTTGACAGTAGAGTTAATAGTTTTAATTGAAATTTTTTATTTTGGTGTAGGATATAAGACATTTGTAACTAAAAGAGGGTGTATTGCATTGAGATTTTCAAAAATTATTTTGGCATAAAAAAGTATTGTGGATTTTAAAAGACTATGTAGAAATGTAATGACTTATAAGATTTTTTTTAAAGACTTTTATAATCAAGATTTTGTAGTTTCAATTTTAATGGATTTATATCACAAAAATTTATAAGATTTGAAAAAGACTTTATAAATTTATAAGATTTGAAAGGACCTCATAGATTTTTAGAAAACATTCAAAAGTTATAAGAGCCAATGATAAAAATAACAAAAAAAATGATAAGGTTTGGATAAAGAAAAGTAAAATCAATAAAAAAATTTATAATCTTTTAATAGCTAGTTGATTATAACTTCATGTCCTACTAATTTGGTTAGAATAAAAACATTTTTTTTTCTAATACATAACAAATTATTACCTATCGCTTAACAATTTTATTACCATCTGATGCTCCTTTTAATACCTTAATTACATAATATGTTAGAGTATAGTGCTTATTTAGTATTGAAGAATCGTCAATTTATAAGCATGTGCCATTGTTATTTAAATAATAGGGAGTATCCAAGAATAAACAGATCAAGCACTTCTTCATGAGAAGAAAAAAAAAGTTCGATTTTCCTAATAATTTTATGAAGAAAATTTCCTAATAATATTAGGGAACATGAAGTCCACATAACCCATGTTGCAGAGCACATTATTTTATTCGAAGCTAAAATGGAGTCCTATAATTTATGTTAGGATTAGTGTGCCAGAGTGTGATTGACATTGGTGATGCACAGGATTTTTTATGCGTTTTTGACATTATCTTTCTGATGATGTACATAATAAATTCGTTCAAACAAGTTGATAAAGACAAATAGAAAAGTCTTTTATTTAATTGCATAGATGGCGTGTAAGATTAAAAGAAAGAAATGACCAAGTACTGTATCAACGTCCATACCACCTTTAACAAAGAGAGAATAAATTGTGTTATGAGAGAAAGAGAAGTATGACAATGGTAGAAAAAGAAGAAATGAAAGAGTACGAAAGTCTCAAGAGTTTGAGTGAGATTGTTGGACGAGTGTGGTATTTATAAATCTTATTAAAAAGTCACACAAAATTCACCTTATAATATAATCCATTGAAATTTGTATGTCTTTGAATGCCAAAAGACTTTTTGTAAGTCGTAAAAAATCTCAATTGAATACTATTAGATTTTGTTACCCTCTTAAAAAATTCTTGACAGTCCTAATCAAATACCACAAGACTTATTTATATTATTAAAAAGTTTTGATTAAATACTACAAGACTTTTTTATCACAAAAAAATCTTTTAAAATCTCAATTCAATATACCCCCTAAAAGTCTATTTTGTTATATATACTTTTATGCCATAATAAAGACCAGAAAAATTAAGTTTTTTAAGAGTTAACCTTAAACTTTGTTTTAACTGAGATTGAAGGATATTAAATGATCTTAACTTTTATAATATATGATCTTAAGATGATTCCCATCAAATTGAATGCCAGACAAAACATATTTTCCAATAACGCTTATTCATCTTATTTAATTCTTGTATATTTAAAGCAAATCACTAGGTTTTATAAGTTATTTACTTAATCATCTTTATTTATATGTCATTGAATTTTCTGGATAAATCATCTTAACTCTAACAATTCATTTTTTTCTCCTTTTGATAATAAAAATTGAAGAAGCAAGAAGATTACTCTTGCCCCAAGGAAAATTAATATAGTTTTGATGATTTAGCTTCTTGATGAGTGCAAAGTTGTAATGTGTGTTTATGCATGTGTGTGTGTCTTTGTGGTCTTGCATGATTTATCTATATCCTTAATGGTTTAATGGTAATGAGCTCAAGATTTAAGAATTAAAGGTTAACAAAGTGGAAATATATTTTCTATAAGTCTAAAATTGAATTTGAAGAGAAACAATTTGATAAAACTTGTTTTTAAATTGATAGGAAGTAAGAACTATACACTAAAGCTTTAGAACTACTCAATCTCATATTAAAGAACCGCTTAATCAGTTAATTTAGTTTTGCAATCGATTAAAATCGTTTAATTTCGTGTAAACAATGAAAATATGTACTGTTTTAACTAGTTAAATCAATATGTAATCAGTTACATGTTTTATGTTTTAACTAGTTACAACGTTATGTAATCAATTATTTTAGCAGTAACTAATTACATAATTCTATAACTAGTTACATAATATAAAACTGTTTTGTTTTATATGAAAATAACTAGTTACAAAGTTATGTAACCAGTTATTCCAGTAAAGGCAAATCCAAATGGCCTCTGTTTTAACTAGTTATAAATGGAAATAACTAGTTAAACCCATTCAAAGTTCATTTTCCAGATTTCAAATAACAAAATAACTTATTACAAGTTTAAATAACTAGTTATACCAGTGAACTCTCTATATAAAGTGAACCTTTGTAAGTCTTTAAAATCACTTCATATTACTTCAATACAAATTCACTTTTCTAAAATTGAGAGAGAGCTTTTATAGAGAGAACTGGTCTTATTCTTCTACTTCATTACAAGTTTTGGATCAAAGATCAAAGAGCTCATCATGGATCAATCTTAAGAATAAGAAAAAGTCTTTACTTGGGTAAAGTCGATTAGTTCTTCATTGTTTTCCATCTATCACAAACCAAGGTGATATCTAACATTCTTCTAAATTGATTTTCGTTCTTGAGAGGGTGTCTCTCATGTCCTCCTTGTGGTAGGGTTCTACAAGAAAGGTTTCAAGTTTTTCTTGATAGGGTTCAAGAAACTTGATTGTGTGGTTTGTTTGATAAGTAATTCTGGTGTTTGTGCACAGTGTTTGTAAACATTTGAATTACTTAGTGATAACACCAATTGGTTTGATTGGAAACTGGATGTAGATCACGGTGGTTGTGATTGAACCAGTATAAATCTTGTTTGTTCTTTTCTTTCCTCTATCTATTGCTAGTATATTGAATCTTGATCACTTGCATTTAAAATCATAAGGCTCTTTGCATAGAAAAGTTCAAGATAAATTGATCCAATTTCATTTCATTTGTATAACCAAATTAATAAGATTCAAAGTTCTTGAAAAATCTAATTATTCATTATTGAAAAGTAATTGAAGATTCTTGAAAAATTTGAAAGATCTAATTCACCTCCCTCTTAGATCTAACCCTTTTGTTTAACAAAAACCTTAACCTTATTTCCTATAAATCTCATTCAAAATTTTCACCAAAATTCAAATTATAACCTATTTAAACAATTACTTATACATCAGCGTGAGCAAGCAAGTACTCTATATGTAGTTTCAAAAGCAATTACTTATATTAAGTCGATTGTAAATCCCAAACAATTTTTGTGTAAACTAAGATTTCCAGAAACAATTACAAGATTAATTTTAAATAAAACTACTTAAAAACTAAAATAATACAATAATCACAATAAAACAATTTGTTTGTTTAATATTTTAAAAAATTGATTTTATGAAACAAATATGGTAATTTTTTTAAACTACTATTGTTAACTTCTTAAAAACACTAGAACATTTTTTAAAGTTTTTTTTATTACATTTTTTTTTCAAATATACTTTTTTAATAGATTTTTTTTTTTACAAAATCGAACAAAATACCCTTAAAAGGCAATCATCCCCACGTATCGATCACTTATTTTTAAGTAATAAAATGTTTTTTAAACAAATTTCCCATACATTATATACATAACAATATATTTATTAAAATTAATCTAAACAAGTGGAAAATTAATAATTTGCATAGCATAAATCTACTTTTTTTTAATAAACCTCTAAACCAGTACTTGAGACTATACGGGTTAGATATTTTAGACTTTAAGACTTTAAAAACTCTATTTATTCATAATTTTACAAATTGTCATATTTTTAATTTTTATATTTTATTTTTTAACCATTTTTTTGCTTAGAAATTTATTAAAATGAATTAGATTTTATAAATCTGGACAAAAATAGAGAAATTTTTAAAAAGTTAAAAAACATGAATACATAATTAATATAAGAAGAAAGACAGACACTATCGATGTTTGTCTGTCTACATTTTTTTTAATAAGATGTTAAATTTGTTTTCTTTTAACAGTTTTTATCTTGAACAAAAAAATTAATTGTTAGGCGAGTTTAACATAGTTAATTTAATGTTGAAGTCTCAAAAATAATAGGAAATAATTTGGAGAGATGTTAAAGAATAAAATAGTCTAATATATATATATAAATATAATATTCCGTTTATTATTTTTTTAAACATATTATTATTGTCATAAGTATAGATTATAGATTATAAATAATATCCACTAGTTCAAAGATTATTTTTTTCCCCAGGTAGCAGAGTCGTCAGGCCACTGAGCCGCCAAAATGGATAAAAGCCCGAAGGCCCATCCAGGACAACGAAAGCATCTCTGATTCCATTCCTCTCTATAAAAGGCACTGACCAAGTACTTGTCTCAGTTATTGTAGTTCTCTCGAGGTAGAGATCGTTCGTCCTCGCCTCAGTCTATTCAACGAACTGCACGACCGTGCTCTCTAGAACCCTAAAGACTCTGCTAAAACCGTAAACCACGTCGAATCGATGATCGAACCCTACAACAAGTACGGTCTTCTCTCTTTAGTTCACACGCATCAAAATTAAATTGCGTTTTTTAACCAAATAAAATGAAAAAGAAGAAGAAGCGGTTTTGAACTGTAATTCAGTGTATGTTAATTTCGTTTTAATTTGTTGAATGAATACGCGTAGGCTGGTTAAACTAGCGGCAAGGGCTTTCTACGATGACCTACCAAGCAAAGGAGATAATCAGCCCAAAACGGGAAGGAGTGATAACAGGGGAATTGCTGTAGTGGTTCTTGACGCGCTCACGAGGTTCGACCTTTCTTCTCGTTTATCTGCTTTTGAAAACATGCCTCTGTGTTACTCTGTTGAAAGTAGAGCGCATGGTTTTGGATTTTTGTAGCTGAGTAGCAAAATTGAGAATAATTGTGGTCAAATGCTACTGTTATTGCGATTGCAATGCTACTGAGACTTTGAGAAGCTAAATATTGGGTTGCTTACTGCAATTTAGGACCATGGAACTTGTTCCTATATGCAATTACAAAGGAAGGGAAACAAAAAGAGAACTGAAGTTATTTGAATTTTTAAGTGAAATAGAGAGAATGAGAAAGCAGACTAGATAAAATGAAAAAGGGAAAGAAATGGCAAAAATGATATAGGCTGAACTTGACTACGAACTTCTTGAGCTACACCAACATTTTCTAGGGTAAAATTACGAAACTCTATTCTGCCTCAACCTTTGACAACTAGGGTTCAACCTTTGAAACCTAATTGACATGCGCTTATGACAACTAGAGTATATATGTAGTTGAAAAAAAAAAGGTGCATTATTTATTTAATTTGGTGTTTAACTGTACTCTTTTAATATTTGTTCCAGACGACAATGGGTTAGAGAAGAAGACTTGGCAAAGGACCTCAAACTGCATACAAAACAACTTCGTCGAACTCTGCGATTCTTTGAAGAAGAAAAGATCATTACTCGCGATCATAGGAGAGAGGTAACTATTTGGTTCTGTCTATTCATTAGCCAACCAAATAGACAATTTCTTTTGTCTGATTCATATATTGATTGTGAGCACACAAATGGCTTAGATTTGCTTTTTTGAATGAGCTTAACAGACTCATTATTGATGACCGGTGTTAAGTCATCCCTTTACATAGCAATTTGACAGATTATTTATGAGCGTATTTCATATAAGTTGAAAACTACAGCGTAACACAATAAATGAGAGAAATAAAAGGGCATATTTCATTTTATAATAATATGGTATTTTCTTAACTCTTATCATAATTAATGTTTTTTTTTTCTTTTTTCCATTATAATTTAATGAAGAATATAAGGTAGGGATGCTTGAGAGTTTCATTTAATAAGGATAGAACAACCTGATAGATTATTATCCAATAAGGCGTAACAAACTTTTAATGTTTAGTCATGTTGTTTATGTGGGAACCCACCATAGTTATCAATAGTGCGCTATGATAGTGTGAAGTGGCCACGGGCCGCTACAAAGTTTGAATAGCAGTGCGTTTCATGGCCAAAATAGCGGTGCTTTTGGAAAAAACCATTTTGGCCTTCAAAACAGTGTCATTTGGTTTCGGGGGGGGGGGGGGGGTTAGCGGCAAACTTGATATTTCCCTCCCCCTTCTTAAATTTAAAAAACCCCTATAGGAGGAAGAGGGACTAGTTTCCAGGTGTTGTTTTGCTTCAGGGCAGTGAACTCAGCTTGCATGGCAGCAAGCCAATTCTCATCTTTTAAGGCCTGTTTGACATTCCTTGGTTCCAAATGAGCAAGGAGCAAAAATGGGATTGAGTCTAGGCATGACAATACCAGAATTGGATCTGGTTTGCAGGGGGTGAGTATCGACAGCATGAGAAGCTGGTGGAGAAGAGACATGAGAGGAGGATTGATAAGAGGAGGAAATAGACTCGGAAGTTGAAGGACTGTGAGTGACAGAGGGACTGACTGAAGAGGCAGAATCTGAGGAGGAAGAAAGAGGGGAATGAGGTGAAGAGGGGACAGTGACCTGTGGGGAAACTAGCGGTGTTCGGGCTGCAGGCAGAGAATGAGGTGGAGAAGAGGGTAAAGTAATGGCGAAGAGATCTTTATAGGGAAAAGGAAATTCATTAAGCCCCACATCTTTGGATATGAATAATTTGCCATCCTGAGAAAGATATTTATATCCTTTTTGTACAGTGGAATATCCAAGGAATAGACGCTTTTGGGATTTGAAATCTAATTTGTGCTTGTTGTATGGAGTAAGAAGGCAAAACAAGAGCAATCAGAGACATGCCGAAAGTTGTAATCTGGTGACTGTTTGAACAGTACATGATATGGAACCTCAACTTAAGAGAAGGTGTGGGAAGTCTATTTTTTTTTTTTTAGGGTGAACCTAGGGTGTAGGAAGTCTATTTATAAGATAAACAGAAGCAACAAACACATGATCCCAGAATTTCAAGGGAAGAGAAGCTTGATTGAGAGTGAGTCCCAATTCCATGATGTGTTGAAATGCTCGTGCAATTTCTCTTAGAGTTCCCAAGAATCAACACAGCCAATAACTTGAGTGAGAGTTCAGTATTCAACTCGTTAGGGTAGATTGAAGCCACGATAGGAGCAACTGATCCTGTTGCTCCCAAGCTAGATACTTGGCAATCAATGCACCATTGTTGCGACTTCTTCTGTGAGAAAACGTGGTGGAATGTGTGGATTCACAAGATAGGAGTGAACATGATAACCTTTGATAACTGGCTCAATCTGTTGACACCGGAGAAGGGAGTTATCTTCACTAAGTGGCACCAAAGAGGAAGATGCCATAGGAGAATGCGATCACAATGGAGGTGGGGTTGTTGGAGGGGTAGGTGGTGGAACAATAGAGGCCATTGTTGACTGAACTAAGCTCTAGATACCATGTTCGATATCTTAGTGCAAAGAAATAGAGAGAGAATATCTGAAACTGAATACAAATGCTGTGACTACTCATATTTATGGATGAGAGATGCCCAACTGTTACAGTTATGACAGTTAAGTGTTAGTTAATCAGTTATAACAGAAAACTGAAAACCCTAACCCAAAACCAGAGGGACAAACACTTAGAAAATAACTATATTACCAGGAGAAGATTACTCTCTCAATTTACAATAATTTTTTCTAGATCTTGATGAATGAAGAGTAGGTAAGCTCTTTTAAGATTATTATTTTAGAACATTCCCTCCTGTGCATACATGATACATTTCATATTATTTTCTCTATCATGCAAACTTTCTTCCATCTATTTTAAGTTTAAATGCTGCATAACTAGTTATTTAGTGGTTCTGGTTTATAAATCTCATCCGTTGATGTCTGTTTTTGTAGTTTTGTTTTAATTATTTTTCATTGTTAGATTTGCTTGTATATGAGACTTGTGGGTGAATGTATATAGTCAAGTACATCTTTTCTGATTTGACCTCAGACAGCAAAAGGTGCAAAAATTTATAGTGCTGCTGTAGCTGCTACAGCTGATGGTCAGCAAACAGCAAAAGAGGGAGAAGAAAAGGTCAAGCTGCACACACACTCTTACTGTTGTCTAGATTATGCACAGGTCCACCTCTTCACTCTAATTCTTCCATAATTGTGGTTTGCCAAGGATATTTGGGTGTTTTGTTGCATGGAGAAGTGGAAAGCAATACTATTTTACCCGTTTTATTGACATTTTATTTGAATGATTGAATCATTACAAGTGTACAACCAATTTATGCCCCCTTCGTATATAGAAAATCTTATGTTGAATTTCATTGCAGATATATGATGTGATTAGGTACAGACTGCATCGCATGAAACATAAGCTGAAAGATGAGTTGGAGAACAAAAACACACTTCAGGAATACATATGTCCAAACTGTGGAAAAAGGTTTCAATAATTCTTGTAATATCAACATCATAATATGTCATAGTTATTTTGTATTGATGCATTTCCGTTCCATAATGCTTGGGCATATGAATTATTTTAGATACAATGCTTTTGATGCTCTGCGGTTAGTATCGTTTGAAGATGAGGACTTCCATTGTGAAAGTTGTAATGGAAAGCTAGAGGTTGAAAGTGATAAGATAGCTGCTCAAGAAGGGGGAGATGGAGATGATAATGCAAGAAGACGACGGCGTGAAAAATTAAAGGACATGCTTCAAAAGATGGAGGTTCTTATATGATTTTACTATGCTGGTTATTTCTACTTGTGGCTTCATATGATGGATCATTTTACTTAGATTTGTTTTTGTTGATGATGTTTAATTGGTTATCATTGTTGTTTTCAAGAACTGGGAAACTTAACTAATGTAGTTTGTAGCAAGTAATAATTGTGCTATTATTATGCTTCATGGTTATTATGTAAGAAATGTTAGAATATGCCAAGTCATATTTTCCATAAGGATGATGATTGCAGAGTTTCTTTATCTTATTGTTGAACTAAGTTTGTGTAACGTGATTCATCTACTTAAAGATGCATGTGGCCGTAACTAAATTGAAATATAAACAAACAAAAGTAGGATGTGTAATGGCATACTGATAACTATGAAACTTCCATTTCAGGTTTAGAACTGTCATTTGGTAGTAAGCTTAATCACTTCTAATTGATTTCATGTTGCATAAAAGAGTGAAAACTATTTTTATTTTACACATGAAATTTAAGCTAAAAGAATTGAAAGTATATAAACCCTGTAAGCCTGGTTCCCATGTGTTCTAAAAAAGAAGAAGTACGAGTCCAAATCTAGAGAATGTTTGAAACCCAATTTTACTAAAAACTTGTACTCAATCATAATATTTCACTCTCTTAACTCAATTGGAGATCCTGTATCTGAACATGAGCAGCTAGATGTGATTATTCCCTAGAGTATGAATCTCTGGTTTCTCTGATTAACAGTAAACCTGAACTGTTTTCCTTTGATGAGATTGAATCTCTGTTAGGCTGTGTTTGTTTTTCCGTTTGAAATTCCGTTGAACGCCAATCCAGCTCTTTGCTTCAGTCACGTTCAACGGAGTTGGGAAGTGTGCAAACGTTAAAACAAACATGCACTTAGTCATTCAAGAAGCACCACTTGATAAGTTCAAACAATCCAGTGATACTGTATGATGTATCACTTAATCTTACTCAGGCGAATCCGTCACCAATTGAACATTCTGCTAAGGCTTCGCCATCTGCTACTGCTCTGATACCATAATAGATTTCTAATGTTCAGAGAATGTGAACAGAAAGGAAATATTTTATTGATAATGAAATATTCAGTGAATTTCAGTATTTATAGACACTCCGAGAAGAGTGCTTAGGAAGCTAAAGATACAGTGCTAACTCAGCACTGATGTCATGTGACAGCTAACAGACTGTCATAATTAACTGTGATACAGTTACAAAGAAAGAAATCACCTACAACAGGGACTATAATACTACACTAACTTTTATACACGAACACACTCAATCATAATATTTGACTTTGGAACTGGACACCTCTAAATTCAACTAGAAGCCAACATTATGAAAAGTAAAAAAAAAAAAAAAAACACCTCCCATGTATAATTGTCTGTTATGTCAGGTATCATGTATTTGAACCTATCTCTACCCATGTGATTGCTAAATGATAATTGCTGCCTGATATAAAGACAAAAAACTGAATTTGGCTCTACCATCTTATCAATATAATAAATTCATAACTGTAGCAGCCATGGGGAAGATCAAGCTTGAATGCAGCATTTTGGTGCCCAAACATTAGTGGACACCTTGGTTTTGGTGGTCCAATCCAATGTATTGTATGAGTATGACCCACTTTAGTTTAGAAATGGCCCAAGACAACCAGATAACCTTGAGCTCATCCTGACACACTCACAAGTTTTTAGTAGGTCAACTACTTTACTAGTTTTGACGAACCGTCATATTCCATGCTAGTATATATGGTAGGCAGATTTTGTTGGGTGAGTATTCAGTAGAGATGTGAAACTTGGGCAAGTTTATGAATGTCACAACCTTGCCTATAGGTATCTTAATCTCATTTGTAGTTCATGATATATTGTTAGACTTTACACAATGATGGCCTTTATTTTTTTGTTGCTACTGGTCCAAATTTAATCTTATGACGACTGTTGTACTTCTTGTGCTAGTGCAGGTACAGCTCAAGCCTTTAATGGACCAACTCAGTCGGGTGAAAGACTTGCCTGTTCCAGAATTTGGCAGTCTTCAAGCATGGGAAGCTCGAGCTAGTGCTGCTGTCCGTGCAGCTAATGGAGATATCAATGCTGGAGATTCTAAAATTTCACAACTAGGATATACTGGGGTGCCAATGCCTTACAGTGGAGACACTAAGGTAACATTCTCCTGTTTAAGGGTGTTATTATTTCTGGCACGTGGAGGGACTGGGCAACCATGCTACTTTTTTTTTTTTTTTTTCCAATTTTATTGGATCCCTCCCTGGTATGAATGACATATTGTCCTCTTCATATTGTACATTCCATCTTTTCTTTCTAATAAAATTTCCTTTTGTTTAAGAAAATTAAAAAATCATTGATTTCATTTAGTTTGAACAATATAATTTTCTTTTGCATTTGGTGATCAAATAGTGCCAATATATTTCAATTAAAAAAAGATGGTGCTGATTGTTATTATTTATCACTTAGATGAATTTGAATCTCTAGGTTGTATTTCATAGCATGCACCTTTTATTTGGAAGAGGATAGTACCTTACTTAACAAGGAATCAGACTGTGCAAGAAGAAACAAAGAGAAGACAGATAAACATGTTAGTACAATAACACATAAAGCATTTCAGCGTCTTTGCATATCTGCCTGCTACCTCCCTTGAAAGACCCATTTTGCCAAGCACCTAAGGGAGGCCAGAAAAATATAGTTGAAGATAAAAATAAGAGAAGACTGATTTTGAGTGAATATGCTTGAGTGCACAATACGCAGTTACACAGTCAGTTAAATGATATATATGGAGATAATTAATAGAATACACTTCACAAAAAAGGCTAGATAAACTATCTCAACATCTTAAGATACAATGAACCTAAGTTGTACAATACTACAATGAACTAAAGCTAATTGGAAAGTGGGATAGTGATAGATACCAGGGAGAAGAAACATAGAAAATAATATGTAAACTAGGAAATAACAGAAAAATGAGCACTGGAAATGATTTTATCAATGGCAACCAGAGAAGACAATTCTCCTACCAGAGTCAAAGGCACCTCTGAGATGCTACCCTCGGTCCTGCAAATTAGTGCTTTCCTCCCCTCCTTCCGTACCCTTCTCTCACTCTCACAATATCCTCTATAACTAACTAAGCCATGTCGTCACCAAATCCCTCAACAGAGAATTCCCTCACTGTCCCTACCTACTTAAATCCCCATGACAGAAAATTTCCTCACCGTCCCTACCTCCGTCTAGAGTATACTTTCCATATAGGTTGCTTGCTAGGACCCAAGCCCTATAGTTGATCCTCATCTGAGCCTTTTTCATCATTCAGCCCTAGGTTTCTATCAGATAGTAATTAAGTTATTGATAATTCCAACAAATATCTTGTACCAAATCAGATCTGAGGGCTGAGAAGATTTTTGTTAAGTATAAGCATTTTGTGTAAACCAAATAGACACCAAAGAAGATAACCCACCACCAGTGAATAAACTTCCTTCTTAGTCCTGCTAAAGTCTTTGAAGTTAAAAAGAAACTGATCCAAAGTAAGGGGGACATACAGTGGCCACCAAACTCACTAAATAGCCTACTTGATATTGATCTGCTCATAGGGCAATGTGAAAACAAATTATCAGTTGTTTCTGGGCTAGAAGCCTAGAACCACACATATTATTATTGTTGTTATTATTGAACCACTGTCCAACGATATTGGAGGGAGTTTTGCATTTTCAAGGACAACTTTCTAGTCATTAAGGAGTGGATGAATACACAAAAGTACATGAATATTCACTACGAGTATAAAGAGTCCTGCTCGTTTATCCAAATTCATGGATTATGCTCCTACCTAGGCAGTTTGTGATTTGGGTTATTTTAGAATTTGTTAAAAGTGAGGATGATTGTTTGTATTTGGATTTGGATTATGGTTTGATTTTCATCAGCCAAAATTTAATAGGTGGACTTTCTTTCTCTGAACGGTGTAAGTTGATACTTCTTATACGCTGTAGAAAACCTGCAAAATTTTGGTAGAAATGACTTAAAGCTTAATAGATGTATCTTATAATAAAAAGTTTATAGTACTTCTATATTATCCATTAAGACTATATTTCTGTAGAGATAGCTTCCTTTATTCAAAGAGGATTGTTGTTGAGTTGAATACTTGAACTTACATTACCTTTTCCCAAAGCAATATGGACTAAACAGAACTAATTATAGAGCAGACATAGTAGAGCATGTCTTAAATTGGCCTGAAATGATTGTAAATAGGATCTTTCTCTCTGTTTGTGGTGGTAACGTGGTAGTCTGTGTGTCCAAGTGTATCATGAACATCCTTGCCAACTTGCTTGATTGTCTTGGTTTCATGTCTGTTTTCCTTTCTCCTTATATTCTGTTAGCAGTTAAAATAGTTTTAACCTTTGTTTTATCTTGAAACAAGTTGCACGTGAATGAATATGAAGGATAATGCCTGGCTTGTTATCAAGTTAAATCATAATGAACCTTTTAAACAGCTTTTCAATTTTTGTATTGGGCTTGTCGTCCTTAAATAGTTTTAAATATTTAGTAATCTATTGATGAATGTGACAGGTTGTAGTTGACTTCAATAATGCTGAAGGCAAAGGAGAGGGTGTTAAGTCTGAAACTGATAGTACATCTTTAAAAGTTTTGCCTCCATGGATGATTACATCAGGGATGAATCTTACAAAGGAACAACGTGGAGTGGTGAAACAGGAAACAAAGATGGATGGGATTTCAACTTCCACAGCAGCACAGTACACAGATGACAAGAAGTCAACAATTGGGCAAGACGATAATAAAAATATACAGGTTCTTAAAATAAGATGAACTTTTTTTTTGTTTGTTTGAGTTCCTTTTCCCTTCCCTTCCTCCTAAATATTTCTGTTTCCTTTCCTATTTTTATAGGATGAGTATATTAAGGCTTATTATGCTGCTTTACTTAAGCAACAACACGAATTGGAAGAAGCTGCCAAAAAACAATCGTCAAATACACTTGCTGCTGATGATCCTTCTAGCAGTCCTTCCAATTATCAGGTTGGCAGGAAAACAAAACGTAAGGTAGCCAATGATGGTACTGAGTGGGCGGAGGCTCCAATTGCAGGTACATTGTAGTCTTTTAATGTGATTTGACTAAAATTTGGATCCTCAAGTGTAAATCCCTAATGTTTGGAAATATATCTTTGACGCTCCCTCCCCAGTCCCCTCTAAAAAATTAAGATAAAAAAGGCATAAAACTTTAAACTTTAAATAATAAATTTTGAACATTCATGTGATCACTTATGAGTTTGATTATATTATTGCTTGGATTTTTTTGTCTGTATTTATTGAAATTATATTCTTAATACGCATGATCATCACCCAGGATTCATGTCTAGAGCTTTATTATGTATGTGAATTTGAGATTATTAGGTGCCACAAAGGTGACAGTTACTTGGACTGAATGATGGGGATACTCAACTTAATGTAAAAAGTGGTTTTTGAAAAAAACGAGGCTAATCACTTATTAATTAGTAAAGGAGAGTACATGTGTCAGAGGTTTGATTGCGCTTGAACCTAAATTATGATATTTATAAAATTTGTTAGCAGAGATGATATATACTGTTAGTGTTCATTCTTTTTTTAAAAAAAAAATTGACTGCAATAAAAATTTTGAATAATTGAGATCTAATAGTCCTTTTCTCTTGGTTTTTAGATTGTATTTTTCAGGCAATCATCATCTCTTTTATTTTATGTAGTAGTTTTAAATCTTTGTCAAAAAAGTATTGATAGTGCAACTCAGGTAGCACCATAGCATTTGATAGACATGTTAGAATGGGATGGAACTTAACATATGGGTTCTCTTATATGCTTGGTGTATTTTAAAAAACAGAACGGAACAGTATAAAAGGATAAAAAAGTGGTACATTTTGATTTCACTGAAAGGGTGTAACTGAGAATAGAACAGACTATTCCATTCCATTATATTTGCATGTCAAATGCTATTCCATCAATGTTGTCAGGGTCATCCAAGAAACAATAATGGCTTTAATTAGTTTGCTTAGGCTGGTGGCCATACTGGGGTTTTAAATTGCAGTTGCAGTATATGTTGCAGCCATTGGAGGCTGATAGAAACTGGATCAGATTGTAGACAGAAATGATCTTTATTGATAGAAAAAACAGTGTCACAGTCCAGGTATGCAAGAGACCTGGTTCTCTCCCAAAGACTTTCCAAATCCAAAAGACAACCCCTGTCCCTCTCAACCCCCTCTTATTTATAGACAACTCCTATTCTAACTAATGGGTAACTAATCTATCATAACTAACTGCTACCGAACACAGGCTAATGCAATCTGTACTCACGGTAATATGGTTGTGACATTTTCTGCAATTAAGGTGTTGCGCTGCATCAAGTGATGTGGTCTGCTATTTAAATCCTTGGTTTGGATCATGTCCTGACTGGTGTTAGTTGGACCAGCATAAGAGTTGGTTCCCTTCAACACTTAGAAAAATATGTAAGGAACTACTGGCAAGAATGTGTTAAGTGAATGTTATTGTGGAACGGAAGGATTACTTTGTTATTTGAGGTGATGTGTTACTAGTAATAATTATAAATATGAAGTCATGTCTTCTAGTCTGTTTTATGGACCCATTTAATTTGTCGGGGTCTTATTAAGTTGATGTTTCAGTAATATTCTGGTACTTCTTGTTATGGTTTTTTCAAATTGATAAGACACTTTAAAAGATTGGAATTAGGAAATTAAGACTTTTTTTTCACAGAGACTACACTGATGCAATTGAGGATCAATTTTGTGATTTATGATTGTGATTGTGAATATGTTATCAATCGCGGATGTCGCGATCGCGGTGTCGCGACTTGGAGTGGACCGGGTCCGCTACTCGTTACAGGTCACGAAGCGTTTTGACGTCACGAACGTCGCACCTGCGTTAGAGTTGTGCGATGCGGTGTCGATCGCGCCTCAGGCGTGTCGTGGCGTCCACTCTGATGGTCATCTGGAAACCCAAAAATACCCTCACTTTTTGGTCGTTAGTGAGGGTATTTTCGGGTATCCATGGCTAGTTTTAGCTTTCTCAGAGAAGCTCCCGCACAGCCCAGTCTTCGTTCCCACTTTCCTCCATCTTCGTGACCTACCAGCGACATGCTTCTTCTCTGGTCCCTCCGGCGCACACTTCTTCTCCGACGACGTCCGCCAACTCCGACTCCGACTCTGACTCCGACGAGTTCGTCTTCTCCAACTCCGACGCATCTCCTTCCTTTTCCCTTCTTAGGTTTTTTTCTTTTTCTTTTTTATTCCTTTTCTTTTTTTTAATTCTTTTCCTTTTTTCCCCCCTTTTCTTCCCCTTGCTTGACAGCCCCAACCCTCTGCTATTTTTTTTTAATTTTTTTTCCATGTTGGACTGTCGGCAGCACCCAACAATATCAATTTATTTGTTAACTTTTGTTTGCCTTTTGTATTTTGCCTAGCAAAATCATGGCATCCGGCTCCCAACCAAATGTTGATCAACAAAAAAATAACTCAGCTGCTGCGACCTCACCATCAGTGGGATCTTCAAATGCAATGTTCAAGCCTATTGGTGAGAGGATTGACATCTTTTGGATGTGGAACAGCTTAAAAGACAAGAATAATAGGAAGAGTGTGACATGTGATTTTTGCTTGAAAACATCTACCGGAGGAATTACTAGAGCCAAAAAGCATCAACTTGGAATAAAAGGAGATGTGGGTGCTTGTAGAAAAATACCAGAAGATATTAAATTGCAAATGAAGACAACCTATGAGCAAAAAAAAGCTGAAAATGAGATATACGTGGAGGGTGTGCATGAAAATGAAGATGAGGTGCAAGAGATTGCAAGGCTTCAAAGTGGGAAAAGGTCTCTAGCATCATCAACAGAGGCCACTTCAACTGCTGCCAAGAGGAAAAATACAAATCCTAAAGGCCCTCTTGATTTGCTTTTCTTCAAAAGACTTGAAGAAAGTATCCAATTGGGAAAATCTAAGAGGCAAACAAGCATAAATGATGCTTGTCAAAAGGAAGCAAGAGCAGGAATGGTTCAATACATTGCTCGTTTCTTTTATAAGAATGGAATTCCATTCAATGTGGCTCGATCAAAAAGTTTCAAAGTGATGCTTGAGGCGGTTGGAAACTATGGTCCTTATTTAAAGCCTCCAACCTTCCATGAATTGAGAGTTTCACTCCTTAAAAAGGAGTTAGAATATACAAAAGAAATGTTGAAGGGTCATGAAGAGGAGCGGATGAAATATGGATGCTCCATAATGTCAAATGGTTGGACGGATAGGAAGAACAGGACCCTAATTAATTTCTTGGTAAATTGTTCATTGGGAACAATGTTTGTGAAGAGTGTTGATGCTTCTGAATACATGAAAACTGGGGACAAAGTACATGAGCTCTTGAATAGTTTTGTGGAGGAGATTGGAGAAAAAAATGTTATTCAAGTGGTGACAGATAATGAGAGTAACTATGTTATGGCGGGTAAGCATTAATCAAGTTTTGATTTCTATTTCTAATTATAAGCTTGTAAATTCTAATTGTTACTCATTTAAGTTTATTGGTTTTGGTGTTTTAGGTAAAATTTTACAAAGCACTAGACCAAAATTGTTTTGGACTCCATGTGCTGCTCATTGTCTTGACTTGATGCTTGAAGACATTGGAAAGATCCCTAAAGTTAAAAGGGTTATACAAAGAGGCATCAAGCTTGTAGGCTACATCTATAACCATTCATTGGCCTTGAACACCATGAGGAAGTTCACGAATAAATCCGAATTGGTGAGGCATGGAGTGACAAGATTTGCTACAACCTTCCTTACTTCACAAAGATTGCACAAGCAAAAAGAAAATCTTAGAAGGATGTTCACTTCAGACGAATGGTTAAAGTCTAAGGTGGCTAAAGATCCCAAAGGAAAGAAAGCAACGGATATTGTGCTTATGCCAACATTTTGGAATGATGTAGTTTACACTTTTAAGGCTATGGGGCCTATTGTCCGTGTCTTGAGGTTGGTGGATAATGAAAAAAGATCTGCAATAGGTTATATTTATGAAGCAATGGATAGGGCCAAGGAAGCAATTGAAAAGGCCTTCAATGGCAATGAAGAAAAGTACAAGGATATCTTTGCAATTATTGATAGAAGATGGGACTGCCAACTACACCACCCTTTGCATGCAGCGGGTTATTATCTAAATCCAAAGTTCTTCTATAGCAACCCAAATATTGACAATGATACTGAAGTGTTGGATGGCCTATACAAATGCATTGATAGGCTTAGTGAAAATGAAGATTTTGTGGACAAGATTCATAGTGAGCTACCAATATATAAGAGTGCTGGAGGACTTTTTGGAATAAGTGCAGCAGTAAGGAAAAGGAATACAATGGCTCTTGGTAAGTGGAAAGTTCACTTTTTATAAATCTGAATTTTGAATTATTATTAAATAATTCATGTAAAATTGTAAATACTAATGCATAATTGCATTACTTACAGCTGAGTAGTGGAAGATGTATGGAGCACATACACCACACTTGCAAAATCTTGCCATTAAAATTCTAAGTTTGACTTGTAGCTCATCGGGATGCGAGCCTAATTGGAGTACCTTTGAACATGTAAGTTAATGTTCATTTAAATTTGAATCATTATGGAACATTGAAACTTGAATTGAAACTAACATTCAAGTTTTTTAAATTATTATAGATTCATTCAAAGAAGAGAAGTAGGCTTGAGCACCAAAAACTTCAAGACTTGGTTTATGTTAAATATAACCAAGCTCTTCAAGAGCGTTATGAGTGTCATGATGCCATTGATCCCATTGTTTTAGATGACATTGATAATAGCAATGAATGGCTAGTGGGAGATTTGGGTGAAGATGAAGATGCTGAAGATGATTTGGTTTTTGATGATGATGTTTTGACTTGGAGAGATGTTGCTCATGCAAGTGGGGCCAATGAACCTTTGAAATACACTAGGAGACAAACAACAATGAAGAGGGCAGCTGGTGGTGCATCTACATCTAGTAGGAAGGGAAAAGAAATTGAAGAAGTGGTGGAAGAAGAGCATGACACAAGTGAAGATGAAGGTGAGGAAGAGTACATTTCTAATGCTAGTGGGAGTGATGAAGAAGGAGACAATGAAATGAATCTTGATGAGGATGATGATGATTCTTATTAAGATTGTATTTGACTTGACATTTGTCATTTTGTCTATGTGAATGTTAATTTCTAGGACTTTACTACCTTAGTTACATTAGGCTTTAGGGAGTTCAAGACTTTTAAGTACTTTGTAGTTTGTTTTTCTTTGACTTTTATTAATATCTATGACATATTTTGCTCTATGTACTATGAATTTTGACTTTTATTGTTAATGATGATTAGTGCATGAATTTTGAGTAATATTTCTCTTTTTCAGCTTTTATATATACATAGTATCAAATTTTTATAATTTTATTATATATAAAAAAAATTAGAATAGTGGTCATCCCGCTATCCCAGTTTTGGGGGCGGCCGCTCCGCGCCTCTATTCGGGATTGATAACTATTTGTGATAGAATATCAAATTTGAACTGAAAACATTTATTGGAACAAGCTGAGATTACGCACTTGACACTACAGTGATGGTATTCTCTGTGTCATAGCTCTCCTGCATATAGTATTCTCTGTTTGCAAACTCAAACAGAATGTCACAACTGCACTTTCACACACTGTTCCTAAATTAAGAAAATACACTACAAAGCATAATTATTACATGGCATAACCACCATTTACTACAAAGATAACTGTCATATAGCATAACTGCCATTTGACTACTCACCTCCTGGATTAAACATTCCAAATAGGAGATTTTGGAGCATGATCCTGTGCATCTAAACCAGCCACAGGCCCATTAATCTTAGATCCGGTAGTCAGTTTCCATCAGATTGATTGTATGCCATTTGATTAATGGAAATGTTGGTGTGCCCAGAGTATCAAATTTTCAAGAATTTTGATGCATGAATTAAATTTTCCTGTTGGGACTTTTACATTTCTGGTGGCAAATTTCCACTTAGGGGCTTGGTGGTGTTTAAGAAATTAGACAGCCTGCTGCAACAGTAGCATTGGGTGGCATAGCATCAATGTTAGCGATGACTCTGGTATAAATAGGGTAGACGTATTATCTGACAGAAATCGGGAGAATAGTAGGGGTGATGTGATGCAATAGAATCAAGGACCGTGGTTGATGCTTGACAATTGCAGTGGCAAGTGTGGTAGCTGTGGGGGATGTCGTGATTATTGCTGTGGAGGTGGCAACAACTGTAATGGTGGTAGAAGGTAGAGGTGGGATAAGTGCATACACTTGGCAAAATTTTTTGTATGGTGAGAATCTAAAGAATCTATTGAGTACGGGTGGGAGAGTTTCCCGTATTGTAGACAGTGTTATCAATAGCAGATGGCAGCATGTGGCAGAAGGCCAAAATTCTGCCATATAAACACGTCATTGTGGCCTATGGCGCCGCCATAGCGGGCCTCTCTTCACAAATTGCCTATGGCGTTTGGCAAAAAATCCACCACACCATTCCGCCATGGTGCTGCCATTTAACAACACTAATTGTAAAATTGATATTCAGTACCTGTTTGGAATCCTGAATTAGAATAAAAATCATTACCCACCTGGGAAATCTTTTAAAATCTCTGATGCTAAAATAATTACGTAGGAAGCATTTGTCTTAAGAAAATTTCTTTTTTTGGGGGGGGGGTGCGGCGGCGGCGGTTTTCAAAAATTAGAGGGGGGGTCGTCATAGGCTTTAAGTGTACAACTACTATAACAACAATAGTTACAGTAGCTTTTTTCCACTATGTGGGATTGGCTGCATGAATTAAACCACGCCATAATGTTTACTGTAAATCATGTCTATCAAACCCATAATTTTTTGTGTACCTCTTAATTATTGGACTATCCTATATCTGATCTACTCTTTACTGGAGCATATGCAAGTCTTCTCAATGCATGCCGAAATCACCCAAGTGAAAACTCCATCTTTTTCACTATAGGTGTTATTCCGAGTTTCTTTCTAATGCATTCATTCTTAATCCTATCTTGTCTTGTGTGTTAACTCATCCATCTTAAACTTTTCATCTCTGCAACATTGGGCGTTTTTTCTTGTTAGCTTTTACCTGCTCAGCTTTCAACCTTGCAAATCTTATAATTGTGGGGTCAATGGAGGCAGGTGTAATTTACTTAAAATTAATTATAATATCTTCCACCACTCCTTAGGAAACATTATCTGAGAACCAGACATGAAGATGTGCTTGATGGGGGCTATTGAGTAGGAGCTTGTTTGTTATTGATATGAACACCTTTATTTTTCCCCAGATTTGAGCGACACCAGAAGTATTAAAATTTAATAAAACATTTCTTTGTATGTTTATGTTAATAGTGACTGGGTCCCTTTCTGAAATTTCCTAGTTAGCAACTCCATTCTTTCCTTTATTTTATTTTTCTTTTGGTTGATAATGTTAATTGCTTCCACTGATTTATGCACTTGGTGTAATTTTTAAAAGGCAATGGAAATGAAGGTTACAAGGTCGGTGATTTGAATGTTCAAGCTGAGGAAGTTCCAGCAGATGATGACGACGACGAAGACGACGTTGACTGGGAGGAAGGTTAATGTAAAGGTTATCTGGTCATTAGAATGTAATGGCCTATTCTGATTTGCAAAGGCAAGTGCTCATACAATAATACTGCTTCAAATTATGTATCAGAAGACCAGAATTAACTGCTCATATATTATTGCTTGTGCATCTTAATGTGGTTGTGCGTCCGTGGCTTCAGATAAGGTGCGCTGTTGACTTTAGTTGTTAATCATCAGTTTTCGTCACATATTGGATGAACAACAACTCTACTTTGAAACTTCGCATGTTATAGCCGTCCAAATTTAGTGTCTTTAACTTTATATCATTGTGATCACATTACTATTAACCAATGAATACCTAGATTTGTGAGTAATGGGCCATCCCAACGTTTTACCTGTCGTGTTACTCGCCAATGAAGAAAATGGTGAGCCCTGAATTATATCTCCCCCTGCGATTCCCGACAGGGCCCTTCATTTTGCAAAACTCATCCAAGTTGTCCACTTCCCGAAAATGTGCAAAAGGTGTAATAAGAATTGGGCAGTGTGTTCGTTGGCTGAAACCTTCAATTAAAGTCAAAATTGATATCCCATGAAATTGGGTCTAGTAATTTCTTATGAAGTATTTTTAATTTTATAATATTTCTTTTAAAATTCTAAGTTCATTTTAAAATCACTGGTAGGTAATTTGAAAGTGATCGTAGTTTTAAATTTTCGTGATCATTTAAAAGAAAAATAATGCATTTAATCCGGTTCCCTTTTTCCCAAGTTTTTTATTTAGGTTACCCTACCTTGCAAGCATTTGAATGCTACGATGTTGTTTTCCTTATATTAATAAAAAAATCAAGTTGCAAATTTTCGTGCATTTATCTGTGGACTGTAAAATATAGAGGTCAAAATATATATGTACTATTTGGGGGTAACACGCATCCGTTACTCAAAAGTCAGAGAAAGCTAGAAACAAATTTTAAGACCCACATCCACATGCCCCAGTCTATCAGAAGGGATATATGGGATGGGAACATGATATAAATTCATTTGTCAGCGTAAATCAAACAAACAATATACTTGAAAGCGGGAGAAAGAGTCTAATTGAAGCAAGTTTTTTCAGTTCTCCTATGCAACTTAGCGTTTTCCAACGTATATATATATAATTAAGAGTACAGAAGTGTGAATTGTCATAATATTGTTTACATGATTATTATAATTATTAAATATAAAAATATAAATATTGATGAAACGCATCTGAATATTTAATGCCAGCTCGCTTATGCTGAAGCTGAGCTAAAGGTCAAATACCAATGATATATTTAGTAGTTATACATATGGTTAAAAATAGAAAATAAAAGAGGGGAAATTCAAAAGTTAGTACAAGTTTATTTTCTTTATTTAAAATCAAATGTCGGTCAATACCAAAAAACAAAAATCTTAGTCAAAATAATCTCACAACTCTCCTCTCTTTTTCTGCCGGTTACCATACAGCATGTTGCCATAACCTGCGTTCAGACGAAGAATATCTTATGAATAGATATCTAACCCAGGAAAACGAGGAAAGAGAATGGAAGACATATCAAATTAAATGAATTCATTTTGCAATTATAATTTTGTGTTTCCATTTTTTTTTTTTTACCATTTTCGATTGCTCTACTTCTCTTGGACACAAGTATTCGATGAAGGTGGTGTTGTTTTTTATAGATGAGGGTTAGAAATTTGGATTTGACGGTTTTGAAAAATTTAAGAACCCACCAAATTTTACTAGACAAAGTACCTTTTCGAGACGTCCTCTAACTCTCTCCATCTATATACTTTTAGGCTATAAGTGATTATATTTTAGCTTTTTATAAGAAGTCATGAAACTTCATAATCACTGATAATAATACATAACAGATCTTAAATAAGAGGTGTTCGTGTTTTAGGAATAAAACAAAATTGAAAGCTTGCCATATTATATTTATCTAATAAATAGATTAATTGGTTGCTTATCGATCCTTCCACTTGGCATTTCGTTGGACAAATGTTGGTACTACTTACTCATTCTCACATATCAGATTTCATATATATATATATATACCCGTACCTAAGTACCCCTACTTACAATTTTCTCGGCCTGGTCTGGTGGTAGCTAGTGTCAATATATAATTCAAGGTTTGACAATCTGCTCTTAATGACCCTTTGTTCCTTGAACGCAAAGGAAGCTTCATTGGAAGAAGAATGCTCGACAATTCTGCCCCCTCTCCGCATCTGCTGGACCTTCCAAATTAACTCAACCTTTTTCTCTCTCTCTCTCCAATTAATTATAGCTTATATATAAAAATAATAAGCTATAGTCTAATGGAAGCAAGCACCCCCCATGTCAAGCTTCCGTAGCAGCATTTCTTATGCATGCTTAGCACCTTCAAGCTGTCAAAGCTTCAAAAGTCTAACTTCTTCTTCTTCTTCTAAAACCCCATTATTGTTTGTCATCAAATTGTCCTTCCATAAACCTTCTCTCTCCATGCAATCATTCCGATCTCTTTCTACTTTATCTCACCCATCATGGCCCTGATCATCAGATTCCAACATGTACTAAGCTTCATTCTCTGGCTCTTCCTGTTTTTCGTACTCTTTCATGGCTGGTTTGGCTTCAAATCCAACAATGATAACGCCGTCATCAGCAACAACCACCAACTGCAGTTATCTGTGTCTCGAAATAGAAAAATCTTAGCAGCTGGCCGAGGATTTGACTTCACCCCATTTCTCCACCACCACCGCCGGCATCATCATCGGCGTCACCACCACCGGAGTCACAAGCCGGAGCCAAAGGCAACCGAGATTGATCCACGTTATGGTGTTGAGAAACGCCTTGTTCCAACCGGTCCAAATCCATTGCACCATTAATGAGGTTCACATACTTTTTTTTTTTTTTTTTTTAATTCTTCACTTTATATAATGTAATTTTATGTATTCATCAAAGGAGAATTTGTCTAGTTCTAGTAAAAAAAAATGTTATATATACGTATAATTCCTCTCTCTATAAACTAATAGTTTATTATTATTATTCATATTATATCTGTTTGTGTACATGTGTGTGATGAATTTTATTATTATCAATCATTCATATATAAATGTATACTTCATTGATCTATTTATGTTTTTAATTTAGAATTTGCGCCATAAATGATCCAACGAGAACAATTAATTTCTATTAATGTGGTTCGAATTATATAGTTTGGTTTTGATGAAACACGAGCCAATACGGCCTACTCAATTGGCTTAAAGCAAAGCAATGTGCATCGATAACGCGAGGCTTAAATATTATTCCGATTGATAGAAAAATAAATAAATACTATATTATGTTTGATTTGTAGTGGTTGTGACGGCACGGCACATCAAGGAGGAAGAAATTAACAAGATATCGGAAAAGACATGCATTTTAATATTGGTATTAGTTATGATAATAAGGGACTTTGAAAATACATGTGATCGTGCAGGGATGTTGCTAGAAAAGGGTTGACTTTAAACTACATATGTATGAATGAAGCACACTTGGCTCCACAAGTCCACATAGATGCTCACGTAGGTCTTTGCTGTAATTGTCTCTTTTTTCCTTTTCTTCGTAAATATTTGCTTCGATTTGGGCCTGAGTGCTTGTGTTGAGTAACATTTTACCATCAAATTCGGACTTTTGGGACTTAATGTCACATTCGATCACCTTCTAATTTTTATTTGTTTCTTCTAATTTCAACCTGGGTGGGTATATTAGTTTGATGATGTTTAACTGCTTCATTTCCGTCCTCACAATTCAATGTCAACTTTAAAGCTCAGTGGAGTCGAGGCATCCGATGAGTATTGATTCATTTGAAGGATAGTGAAATTAGGCCTCTTTCTGGTCTGTTTGGTGGAGTGGTTAATTGTGGCCTTATGGCTTGGGACCCTCCCTGTTCTTCCTTCTGTACTTTAATCCTCCCTAAAGCGTTCAAAATATGTTCTTCGTGCTTCGATCATGCGTGCGTGCAACTATTGCTCGGGGATGTAGTTGACTCTGAAATAATGGAGAATCTACTTTTTGTTGATGGAGGATTTGTATTTTTTATTTTTTTGGTCTATTTTTATGATGTTATTAATAATTATAAATATATCACTTTATTATGCCTCGTGTTTTTAAGGTTTTAGGTGTTGAGCTAACCCATTTTAATAGATTGATTAAATAAGTTTTTTCAGTTAATCAAATAAATTAAAAATTAATCTGAAAGCCTTGTTAAACATACTTATAGGCCCCAAGTCAATCCTTAACCTACATATAAACATATATAAGAAAAAGAATTTACAATATTCTTTTGTTAATTATTTTTAATATTCTATAAAAAAAGAATTGAATGAAAGAATGTATACATTTAATGACTTTAAAACATAAAGAATATTTAATTTCTTCATTTATTAAGTACGAGAGTTAGTGAAAATACATTAGAATTTTACATAGAAAAACTATATATATATATATATATATATATATATATATATATATATATATATGTATGTATGTATATATATAAAATAACATATAAAAATATTGGTTCTATATGTAATACGATAATGACACATACTTTTATCATATTTGATAGAAAAAAAAACTACAAAAAAAAAAGAGAATGTATACAAGGGAGAATATATAAATAACAAATGTAATTATATGTAAAGCACATAGTAGTGAGGTTAGAATTATATTTTTTAAAATCTTTTTACAATTTTTTTCAGAAAATACTTTAAAACACTTTAACGAAACTTGTTTGTATTGATTACATCTATAAGACGAATCAAAGCTATTGTCCTATAAATGAGATGCAGTTTTATCAAAATGTGTTAATCCAAAGTTGAAACGTTTTTCTCATAGTTCAACTTCTTTAACGATCGATAGTCGAAATAAACAAAATAAGAGAAAAAGAAAAGATAAACACAAAAGTTTATAGTGATTTGTCTCACAACCTGAGACTACGTCTAGTTTTTGACAATAATTAAGATTTCCACTAACATTGTTTTACAAGAACCACGTTTCATATTATTACAAGTATTATTTTACATCTTACCTCTTCAAGTAATCAACCCAAGTATTTTTTCACTTTCCTTTTCAAGTATAATCTCAAGTATTATTTCAATAAGTTTCTTTAGGCTCAACAAACTTCTCGATATTTGAAAGAAAAGTAGTAACCCTCGACTATCATCTAATTAAGGTCAAAGCAATAAATGATAGTCTAAATGTTTAGAGTATTTATAAGATTTACAAAGAATGTTTTCAAATGATTAATATTGAATAAGCATAGTGTAAATGTTTTCAAATGATTAATAATACCTTCATTTTTCAATCTCTATAGCTTGTTGTCTCTTGAACTTTTATAAAGGATGTAGAAAATAGTCGTTGAATGTTTCTTTCTCTTTGTCTATTTTGAACATTAGGTACACCAAGTTACTTCTACTTCAAACAAATTAGGATGGATGGACCAAGTTACTTCTATTTCAAACGAATCATTTATGACAATTAGATGAAAAAGGTCAAACTTGTGCTTTTATTCACTTACTTTATATACAATGTTATTTTCTTGACTCTACTTTTATATCAATCATGTTTTTTGAGGTATGAGAATTTTTAAACTTTCATACAGAACAATTTGTAATTAGATTCTGCCTAACATTTCAATTTAGTCTTTTTAATTCAAATTAATGAGATATCACACATAATTGTGATTTTATTTTTATTGCATAAAATGTTAAAAATGTGTAAAGTTATTTATTTAATTTCTAGAGTGTTACATCACTATTTAAAATTATGTAATTACTCTGTATCATTGTATACTTACAAATGTCAATTTTTGTTATCGCTGTTCAAATAATTTTAAGACATAAACGAAAAAGTTTAACTTTAATGTAAAAAAAATTATTTTGTCAACAGTAATAAATCATTATAGTCAACAAATTTATCATGTATTCTAATTAATTTCTAAAGGAAATTTTATAAATAAGCGGAATGTATCTCAAATCTCTGCATTTATTAACAAGAAGCTTTGTTAGTTCAAAAAAATGCCCCCTTTCACGGGATAAATGAGAAATGTACTCCACACATAATTTTGATCAACAAAGGAAGATAAATCATTATCAACTAAACGGAGACTCTCGCGCAAGCTTATTAAATGTTCGATAACATGTCAAGTCCATGAATTAATGCGCTACGTATAAAAATTCGTGTTAATTTTTTTTTCTAATAAAAGTTTAGAGAATTGGGGAGATTATTCATTGAAGAAATGTTCGTTTATTCATAAAGTTACTAAATATAATTTTAAGTTTTGCACAAATTGTGAGAAATTTCTTAAATATAATATTGTTTTGGATTTTTTTTGTTGGGCGGATGGGGGGAGGGCGGTGGCATTTTGATATTCAAGAATCTAATAACAATAATGTTAGTTCGTAATAAAAAAACAAAAAACAAAATGTTAGATGATTATTGGCCACTACTAAATTAATGAATTAGCATTTTGTCGAAGAGGATTAGATAGTTTTGCATCCTATTCATTGAGATAATTGTGTTACAGGTGTCCAAGAGAGGAAATGAGCTAGGTTAAATTAGGTTTTAATTATTTTAATTATAATATCTATTTTTTTTAATTAAAGACTCGAATTTAATCTATTTACTTGACTTAGGTGTTGTTTTAAGGCTTAATTAAACTTTTTTTTGTTGGAAAGTTTAACCTAATCTAAAAGTCTATTTGAAACTTTACTGTTGTAAATATACTTCTGAATAAACTAATAAACTTTTCTCAAAAAAAAAAAAAGACCAATAAACTTACACTTAAGCCAACGGGTTTAATTCTTTTAATAAACTAAATATATATTCTCAGTATTATAATAAAAGTTAATACAATAATAATAAGAATAATATTTATCATTATAATATTTGTATTTATTTAAATAGATAAATTTGTTAAGCTTAAAAAACTTTGTTAATAACCCAAATCCCGACTATTTTAACTAAATAAAGTTTTAGAAAAGCCTTAATCTACCTCATTTAATGAATGTCTAATTTAAACCAAGTCCAATATAAGTTTAGGTTAAGTCATAAACCCCTAACAAATGACCTAGTTTATTTTCATCCCTAAAAGTGACTTAGGTTAAGACAATGTTTAGCATGATAACCATTTCTTAATTCTACTTTCTTTTCCTAGTAGAACAAATAACATTTTCACTCCAATGTAATTTTAAACTTAATGATGCCAAAACTTAAATATGTATTGATACCACTGACATTAGGTTTCGAACGCTTATCCTAGGCTTCTAAATTTATTTATTTATTTATTTTGTTCTCGGGGCTTCCAAATATTTTAAGCAGGGAAATTATTTTTTACACAATTTTTTTGCTAATTGCATTATATTTATTTTTGTTTTAACTATTGTTCTAAGATTACCTTTGTCTAACCCTAGAAATGATTTATAAACCACTCTTAAAAATTTGACTCTAAAAGAATGCTTAATTCATTTTAAAATTGAAATTCTGAAAAAGTGTTTAAAAATCCTTCTAAATTTTAATTTCAAAATGTATTAAATACTCTCTTAGAAATTAATTTTTGGAAGAGTAATATATTTCAAAATTAAAATTTTAAAAGAGTGCTTAAAACCCGTTTTAAAATTTAAATTCTAAAACGTATTAAACACTCTTATAAAAATTTAATTTTGAAAGTGATTTGTAAATCATTTTCAGCAATTTAATTTGGAAAGTGATTAGCAAATTATTTTTATAATTAATTTTTCAAAAACAATTAATACATTACAGAATTAAAATTTCGGAAGAAATGATAATATATTCATATGTGGTGCAATTAAAACCAAAAGTTAGTACAAAGAACAATTCTTCAGCCTTAAGGATATAATACATCCGAGTGCCAGGTCCAATCATTTGTTTTCTCATAATGGGCCATCGAGAGAATAAGCCTGGTTAAATTTTATATTGGGCTTAGGGGGAGGTGGGGGTGGAAATAACAAAGTCTAGCATGGTGATAGTCTAGATTGGTTTAGGCTGAATATGCCATAAAATTTAAGTAAATTACTTTTTATTGTACCCAAAAAAAAGGAAATTACTTTTTATACCATTCATTTTTATTAAACGCACTTCCCATTTTTTTAATTTTTAATTTTTCAAAAATAACCCTATGTTATGGCATTTCATTCCTTTTAGCAAAACCACATCCTCCCCTCCATTAACCACACATTTCTACCTTCTTCGGTGAGAGGCACCCCAATTTCATATACACAGGCCTAGACCCTTTGATTAGAACCATAAAATTAGTGGTATCTACTTGGACAACCATCCATTATTTTGGTTAGTTGAGCTGCTGATGAATAACTGATGGCAAAATCCATCACCAACACCAAATACCATGTACTAAAAATGCATCACATATTGTTCCACACTCTCAGGAATTCCCACCAATATAATACATTTGATTGTGATTTTAGTTTCCCAATACAGTTACTAAGTTCTCCATAAAAAAACACGTACATGCCACAACAGGATTTGCATGTGCAAAATTATTCAAGCTTTTGTTGTGTAACGTCTTGGATTATCACGTTAAATAATCATGAAATTTGCTTAATAACACCACAAAGCTCAATAACACCAGAGGGAGATGAAGAGAGGGGTAGAACAAAGGGAGCAAGAGAAAAACGAAGAGAAGAGTGCGTTCCGTATATTAGATATTTAGGATTTCCGTAGCAATAAGAGAGTATTTTGGACACAAAAAATTTAGAAAATAGGAGTGGTGTGTTTAGTAAAAAAGAGGTGTGAAAAGTAAGAATTAACTTGGTCCAATCCACAATCACGCTTGAGAGCCAATTTAAGAATCAAATGTAAAATTAATAATTATAATTATTAATGGATATAAATTTAATAAAACTTAAGCACTTAAATTAAAAAATAAATAAAAATGTGTTAATTTAATATATTGAGTTGACCTTTTTAACAAAAAAAGTCAACATACAAAAATTAAATCCAAAATATGTTTTGCAATTTTTTGGATTGGATAAGACAACTTGTTTAAAAAAAAAAAGATTGAATGAGTCAACTCAGACAAGTCTCAAAATTTGCAATTATCTTATATTTAGTACTAAGTAGATAAAATTAAGTAATTGAACCCAGAGATAAGAAAATGCAAATTAATATTATCATCATTAGATGTTTTCCTCGCAAACAGTAAATGGTTTTTAGCTTTAATCCCATGATTTGTTGCTCATCTTTCTATATAATTAAGCCAATTGCTAAAAAGAGCTAGCAAGTTAGTCAAAATTGATGATGAATGATTATGACATATACCTATAATAAATTATGTAAATCGTAATTGTATGCTGAATTCAAATGATCCCTACAAATCATCTAAAGATGCCCCTTTGGAATCATTAAAAGGTTAGGTCAGAATCCAGGGCATAAAATTGACCCAAACTAGCGTATACAATGAGCTTTTGGTTCTTTCTTTAAATATTATTATTCGATAATTTGTCAACAGTTGAACCTTGCATGGTAATCATGATGGATTGATGAGGGTATAGATCATAGGATTATAGTGGATGAACAGAAAAAGAGTACCACACACTTGTCCTGAACCAAATCAAACTCATCTAATAATCGTTACAAATGCACACGTAAAAATGGAAGGTAACCTACCATACAATAACCAATGCCTTATTGAAGTTCAGTTAATCACCGTCCACAATTGCAAGGTAACAAAGAATTGTTTTCCCTTCTGTTTGTAGGATATGGCCTCTAATTGGTAATCAAATTAAATACGATCACAGATTGTTTTCTCTAAACATGAAGCTAGGATTCTTAATTGTTTAAACTAGTGGCCTAACTCCGATTTAGGATGATGGAACTTGTAGCGAGTGATAGGATATTTTCATCATAAACAAGTGATCAGTATCACTAAACGAATTTGGTGTAATAGTTAAAAATAAAGAGAAAGTGATATTGCTAATAGCTATCTAAAAGATGCGCTACAAGTTGAAACTTGAAACCATACACGGTTCAATGCCATTAATTAGAATTTATACCAAACAATTATAGGCACTACAATCAAACAAACAAAATTGTTTATTATCCATAGTCTTAATCGCATGTTTAATATAGTATATGGTTACAATTTTTTTTTTAAAGGGAAAATTGATTAGCGTTATTAGTTTGTCACATAAGTGCCCTCTTTATTCACTAGAAAAAAAAGTTTGTCACATAAGTTGGTGGGACCAATAGAAACCAGAAACGCATGAAATTGGTTTGTAAAGTTGGTGATGGGTCCAACACTTACGTTGTGTTTAGTAGGGAGGAGAGAAATGGAGGGAAAGGAAGTAGGTAGAAGAGAAGTATATAAGAAATGGAGTGAAAATAGAGGTTGTTTGATTGGAGAGAAGTAAAGAAGAAATAGAGTGGAAGTTTGTTTTTTTGACTTTTGGGGATTTGGAATAGAAGAACAAAATTACACTTATACCCTCATACCCTTATTTTTTTTACCACGATATTTGTCGAAAAAGTCTAATAACAAAAACATATATTCGATTATGCTACTCACATAATCGAATATATGACCATAACAACACTATATATTCGAATATGTGATTACCATATTCGAATATATGGCACTATGTATATTCCATATATTCGAATAAAGCTTATTGACATTCGAATATATATATATATATATATATATATATATATATTTGAATACATATATATATATATTCGAATATATATGTATATATTCAAATGTCATGCATGACATATTCGAATATATATATATATATATTAATTAGTAAATATTTATATATTAGTAATTGTTTATATATTTATTTAATTTTAAAAATCAAATTTTTAATTTTAATTTGTAAAACACATATTCGAATGCGTTTTACATATTCGAATATGTATACACATATTCGAATATGTGAACACAATATTCGAATATGTGTTTTATATATTCGAATATGTAAAACACATATTCGAATATTGTGTTCACACATTCGAATATGTGTTTAATTGTACACAGTATTTGCAAAAGAGCGAGGGTATTATCAAAAGCTTGCAACCAACGCTGCATTTCTTCGCACTTCCGAGCATATTTGCAACGATTACTTTTAGTGTGGGACCCACCTAAAATTTAAAAACTTCCACGCTATTTCGCTTGCACCAAACGAACGGAAATCAACCAATTCTACACATTTATGCGCTTTTCTCTTTCTTTATTCGCCACTTCGTCGCTACCAAACACAGCGTTAGTCCAGACAAGCTCCCACTTGGCCCACTAAGTCTAGGTGTTTTAAAAGCTAAGACTTGGCCTTTGCATTATATAGTAATCAATTCTGAAAAAAAAATATAAAAATCCATCTCCACAACATTGAAGTAGTGTTGCTTCCACCACCTTTGACTCAATCACTCAACCACCTATTTTAGCTTTCGCACACAAAATGACTGGGATCATGACATCTAGAAATCATAATCTGATGCCCACTAGCTAATTTTCACACTCATTCATCTTCTGTGTATAATAAATTTATGTTTGGTAAAATTCACTATTACAACTTACAATCATTAAAATTCAAAATTAATTAGTGACAACCTTCTTAGAGGTAAAAAGTTGTATAAAGGAAGAGATTAAGAAACACTAATCTATTGAATTTTTTTTTCATAAATAATATACCTTGCTATTTACAAGCAAACTTTTAAGTACTGACAATATTGGTCTAGATTTTTAAGAATTTATTGTGATAATTGTTCATGATGAACTCTCACATACTGAATACAAGTTGGAATATGGTGATCCTAGACTCTAACCAAACCAATCTTTAAAAATTCAAGAGTGAAGATGATGATTTTCCCTTTATCCTTAAGCTTTGAAGGAAAAATTCCTTTGATAACAATCATTAAATGAGTTTTATGACTATTAATTACTTTCTTTAGCGCCATCTAAGGCTTAATTTGAAGGGAAAATGTAGATTTTGGGTTGAAATTATGTGCGGTTGTCTTCAATTTCCTCATTAAGCGATATAAGTGGTTCATGGGTCCACAGGGGCTATTGATGTACTTTCTAAAGGATCAAGATTTCTAGAGAATACACACTAAGGTCGACCCAGTGGTGGAGAGTTGAAATAGTATGCATGAGGTCATAGGTTCTAACCTCAATGCGACTGTTGTACACAAAAAAAATGGTTGTCTAGAGACTTATACTGGGTGGAGGTATATAAGTAAGGAAAAGAATAATTATAACTATATATTTATTTATTTTTATCTTATTTTCACCCAATTTGCTTTAGCCATTCTTTTAATTCGATATTCACTAAAACCAAGCTCATTATAGCTTTCTTCTCTAAAATCTTACTACTTCTAATGAAGATTAAAACACAATCGACATTCTGTTGGAGGTTGTGACTAAGTTCAGTCATTTTTTTTATTGTCATGCTATGATAAATGTCTCTCTTGAGAGTTGAGACTTTAAAATTAGTGGAAGGTAAAATACTTTTATGATGTTTTCTGGGGTTGAAGAACCAAGCATGTGAATGCTATGAGATCTATTGTTGTCGAGTCTTTCAAAAATACCATTACAAAACTATAGATTTTGAACCAAAATTAAAATGTCTGCATTGTTGCACCTAACCTTTTTGTTCAGGACAATCGTATAAGGCATTTTAACAAAGATAAATCTTTTACCCCCATAGATTAGGCCATAAGTATTTATCTTGAGAATATTTTCTTTTCTAATATATTTTCAATTTTATGATGTATTAAAGTTTTTGACTAATGAAATGACAATTACTTCATTCTTCATTCTCTTACCCTCTGTTTGGCAACGTGGAAAGAAATAGAGTGGAGAGAAATAGGTTAGAGAGAAATAGAAAAAAGAGAAATACATAAAAAATAGAATGAAAATATGAGTTGTTTAGTTGTATAGAAATAGGGGTGAAATAAAGTAGAAATAATATTTTATAATTGTTTGGTTTGAGTGGAAAGAGAGAAAAGGAATTAAATTAATGTTGTATTTTTCTTTTTTCTCTTATGTACATCATGTTGGTCTAGAGCAAATAAAACTACAATAATAGACTATCTGAAAACAATAGTAGACTATCGTAGTTGGACAGTGACGAAATGATGCTCAAAATAGTCTACTATCTATTTCGAATAGTCTACTATCACGAGAATTATTTGCTATAGGTGAAGATAGTCGACTATCATGACCAAATAGTCGATTATCATGCAAGAACAGAGTATAATTTTCTCTGCACGATGGCTGCTATAGTGTCAATAATCGACTATCATGCACGTGAAACACACTTTTGAGGGCATTTTTGTCTTCATACACACCTCCTCTCTATTTCCACATTATTTCCACTCTTTTTTGTGCAGAAATGAACAGTGCCCCGACCCACATATTTTTTCTTCTCTTTCCTCTTCATTTCTACACTACCAAACATATATACTTATTTCTCACCCCTCCTATTTATTTCCTCCCACCTCTATTTCCACACTATTTTACCCTTGCCAAACTGAGGGTTAATTCATGCAATTCCGAACTATGGTTATGATTAATAATTGAGGTACTTTGGATAATCTACGTTCATGATTATCCCACAAATCTTAATTTTGGGACAGTAAATAATGACCTTGAGATTACTTATTAGATTAATCTCCTTAGGTCATGCTATTTATATGAATTGTTTTCATGCACATCTTTATACTCCTGGCTTTGACATAGACTTTGGTCTTTATGGCTTAATTTTTCACATATGTAGTCTTTGATATTAGATTTTGATCCTCGTGGTTTTTTAACACGTCATACACATTTAAGATCTTTAATTTTTATAGACTTCGATCCTTGTGGTTTATAACCATAAGTTTATGCATATATAATCTTCAATTTTCATAGACTTTGGTCCCAATGGTTTGTAACCATAGGTCCTACTCCTACGCATCAATGATCTTCAACTTTCATAGATTTCGGTCCCTATGTTTTGTAACCATAGGTCCTACACGTATATTGTATTCAATTTTTATAGGCATTGACCCCAACACGTATTTGGCAATGGGTCCTACGTGTCTTGATGTATTTTGATCCCCATTGCTCTTCCCAAGTTGGTCTTACATGTCTCTCTGCAACAGAAGAACAAATATATACAAAACCATAATTCATTCCTAAGCATCCAAATTGATTTCATTAAAATATTCTTTCGACATATTCAATATGCTGCTTCAAACATATTCTTCTTTTTTTTTTTCGTAATAAAAACATCTACGTTTGATAATAGCATATGTCGTTGTCATGTAATTTGCACACGAAATCCTTCGTGTGATGTGCCCTGATATATCGTCCTATACACATAGCATAGCCACGCTTCATAGTTTTCCTAACCAAATTCTCTTTTAAAAATTTTGACTGTAAGTTATAAAAAAAAAACAATTACTGTAACATTTGATATTCAAATTTCTGTTTAGGTTACCACTTACCAGTATTTTAACTTTAATTATATAATATCGCTTAAAACAGACAGAATTCTCTCACTAATTATTTTTGAGATCATTTATTCATCTAATAACTTTATAAAATATTTTATATTTGTTTCTTTTTATTCTTCGTCCCATTAATTACTTTATCTCACACATCTAACACAACAAAATTTTAACGAATACAAATTCTCCTCTTTTTTACCGTTGAAAAAGTTTAAAACGTGATAATAATAAGATAACAACACGGTTAACAAAAATCCCTAACTAATAGTAACTTAAATTTAAAAATGATCAAAAGAGCGAGTCAACCCAAACAACCGTGGACTCTCTCACCGTTCCACTTCCACACCTATATATGCCTCCCAACATTTCAAGTCACGACACTAAACTCGTCGCAAAAGCATACCAGAGAAAACGCCATGGTTGACGCTGCAACCTCGGACTCGCCGAAACGCCAAACCAACGGCCACGGCTTCCTCGTAACCATATCGGCGATCCTCGCGCTATTAACCAAGCGCGCCAGCCGCATAGCGGGGAAGCCGAAGCCGGCGAAAGAGGACGAGTGGAAAATCGACCTCAAAACGCCGAAGTCGCGGCCGAAGAAGCTTCTGAGCAACATAAGCAGCAAAGCGCTTTTACCGTTCGGTCACAATCACAAGAAGAATAATAAGCAGGGCGCGGAAGAGACAACCGAAGGGTGGGGAAACGGCGGCGTTTGGCAGAAGGAGATTCTGATGGGTGGCAAGTGCGAGCCGTTGGATTTCTCGGGCGCAATTTACTACGATGGTAACGGGAAGCAGCTGACCGAAATCCCTCTCAGGTCGCCACGCGCCAGCCCCTTGCCTGGTTATCTCACGCGCCGCCCTCCGCAGCAAACCCTCTGAATATGATGATCACCGCCGCCACGTGATTTGAGATCGCACGTGTCTCTTATTTTATTTTATTTTTTCATACTGTTTGTTTAGCTACCGTTTTCGGGGGTTGCTTTGTTTTGTTTTGTTTTTGAAATCATTTGTACAGAGTATGTGCAATTGCGAGCCTCCTTTGCGTAATTGTGTGAGTATGAACTAATATCATCCAACCTTTTTTTTTTTTCAGTCTGAGTGGTAAGTGCTATGAGCGATGATTTGATGTTTGTTTATGTGTTTACTGAGTCATACTTGCATTCGCTTCAGTTGGCAAAAGTTTAATTTGTTTTTCAGTGTCCACTAAATGTGGCTGCAATTCTTACACGTGATTTGGAGATACGACGCAGCCTTATTTATGAGATGAAGATTAAAAACAAGTACAGAATGTTTCTACGAAATATTGAAATTCCTTTTTTTTTTCCCGGCGATATATATATATAATTGAGAAGGATTGAAAGAGAACCACAAACAATTAGTATGTGCTTCTTTGAAAAATAAAATAGAGATACAGATAAGATAATATAGTGAAATATAAGTCTACAACGGAATCGGTTTCAAACTATACGCCTTTATTTATTTGTAGATTTGGTGATTCCTTTGCGACTCTGCGAGTAAGATGTATATAATAGAAGGAAACAGTGTATTTGATTAGGTCTAATCCGAATTTGATTCTCTTGCAATGGCACGCGGTCATTTAATTTAAAAAGCTAAAAAGATGAATGGAATATTTGTCAAATTTCTCTTTGGTCGGGTACAACGTACCAGTCATTATTATGAAATTTCTTATAAATACTTATAATATTAAATATTAAAACATTAATAATAATGTTAATTGTTAAATAGTAGAGAAAATATACTATGCATTAACAGTATAAAATAATTTTACACTTTCATCCATTTGCAAAAAATTATATACAATAAATTTGTTAACTTTTATAATAACTACTTTAAAAAGTCATATTAAGGTGATTTTTAATTAGTTGACAATGTAAAATATTTTACATTAACAGTGCATGGCCATTAAATTCTAAAAATATTTAAAAACAAACAAATCATTGTGAATATGATATAATATTAACTATTAAACATGATTATATTTCTATTTAAAATAAAGTTTAATTGCTGTGCAATGTCAGTGTAAAAACTTTTAAATTGTTTATCAAAAATCAGTTTTAGTGTGACTTTTAGGGTGATTATTCTCAAAGTCAACAAACTTACCATACATAGTGGGTTGTGATTAGATGATAGTGTAAAACTACTTTACACTGTTAGCATAACCTATTTTCTCTTTAAAATATTTGATTTTAAAATTACTTAGCGATAACAATAGTTTTTTTTTTGTATGAGAAAATAGACTATGCATTGATAATGTAAAATAATTTTACACTGTCATCCAATCACAAACTACTATGTATGATAAGTTTATTGATTTTTATAATAACTACCTTAAAGGTCATACTAACAATGATTCATAATTGGTTGATAATGTAAAAAATTTTACATTGATAGTGCATAGCCATTAAACTTTTTTTTATCATTATTTTGTGTAAAAATATTGTAAAAATAAGAAAAAATAGTTTATGTACTAATAGTGAAATAAATTTTACATTGTTATCTAATCACAAATCACTATGTAGGGTAAGTTTATTGAGTTTTACAATAACTACCTTAAAAGTCATATACATTGTGATTTATAATTGGTTGATAATGTAAACTTTTTTGTACTGACAATATATAGTCATTAAACTCTATGCATACACAATGTAAATATTTTTTTATACAGTCATTCAATCACAAGTCATTGTATATGATAAATTTATTAACTTTTATAAACCATCTTGAAAGTCATACCAAAGATAATTTCTGATTGATTGACAATGTAAAAAATCTTACATTGTTAGTGCATACTTGTTAAACTCAAGTAAATAAATAATACCATATAATATTAAATATTGAGTATTAAATATCAAATATAGAATTTTACATGAATATATATGTGTGTGTGTGTGTATTCATTAATACTAGGTGTCAAAGTTAATCAAATTACACCTTCAATAAATTTTATAGAATGTAAGTTGAATTTGATGTTCTTATTAATTAGATTAAGTATACAAAATTTTATACAATTCCAAAATTATTTAGTAGTTTATTATATCACTTTATTTTAACGTATAATATAATATTAAAATATATTTAAATATTCATTATTAGATAACATATCTAAAAAAGTATAAATTATGTGAAATTTAATATACATGCTCATGAAGATAATATCACATAATTCAACAATTGGATTGGTTAAATTTGTAATCTACAAAAAGTTATTAAATATTTAGTTTGACTAACTTTCACACTTGATGTCAAAGTTAGTCAAATTATACTTTCAATAATATATATATATATATATATATATATATAAGTAAACAAATAATTAATGTATAATTTAATCTTAATTGATTAGTTTCATGCTATTATTGATTGTTATCATCCCTATTCAACTTCCCTAGTTAATAAGTTTACCTTTATATTTTCATGTTTGAATTGTCTAATTGTTACCTTTTTAATTGACAAATTTTCTAATTTTAATTCATTTTTTCATTCTCCTAAAGTAATAATTATTACTCTATTCGATTTTTCCATGGAAAATAACATGTTAAATCGTCAAATTTTATTACTATGTTCATTGGTTTTGGTATTTTTTTATTGATTTTTATAAATTTTTAATGAATTCGTTTTTTACTAGAGGAAAAACTAATTAACTCATTAACTAAACTAATTATTAAATAAATTAAATTGAGAAAATTGATTAGAAAATTCTTCATTAAACTAAAAGTGATCACAAGTTATGTTATATACATATCATATGATTTCAAATCAAAATTTTTATTAATATTAGTTTATTAATTTAAAAATATAACTAAAATAAACTCGAGCACAAGTATTAGTAGGGTGTTCACGGGTTAGATTAGTTTGAGTTTAGAGTATGAACTAGTTATATTTGATTAGATTGGTTTGCTTCAGATTTTCATTTTTTTTCGACCAATCCTAATCGAACCAAACCAATTAAAATCGGGTTGGTTTGGCTCAGGTCATCAGGTTATGATAAAAAAAATTGTTATGTTTTTTCAAGTTTTTATTTTCACTTATTATCTATTTTATATAAATATTTAATTTTATATTAATTAAGGTAAAATTATTCCTTATATTTTAATAACTAATTATTTATTTTATTTAAAATACTTAATTTTTCTATAGCTATCACTTTACATTTATCATTAATTCCTTTATCCAAAATAAAATAAAAATTTACATAATAAATATGATCAAATTAAGACATTTGATGACATCAGATTATAAGAAAATCAAAATAAATGATAAAGAATGAAAATACAAAAGTTAAAGTAAAAATTAAGCTTTAAGTTTAAAATATATTAATCAAAAAGTTAAAAAATAATTGATAACCGAACCAATCATAATTGGTTTGGTTCAAATTTAAAATTAAAAAAAAACTAATAACTGAACCAATCCAAACTAATTTAATTAGTTTGGTTTGGATTGTCAGGTTCATTAGGTAAATTCGATCTCATGAACACCTTTAATCTTTTTTTATATAAATATATAATTTAATATTAATTGAATAGTTTCATATTTTTATTGATTGTTATCATCCATAATTAATGAATTTCATCCTTTTATTTTTTTCGTTTAAAATCTCTAATTATCATCATTTTAATCGACTGGTTTCTCTAATTTTAACTCATGTTTTTCATTAACTTATTACAGTAATATATATTATTCTGTTCAATTATTTTCACATAAAACAATAACTAAAGTCATTAAATTTTATTATCATATCCATTTGATATGATATTTTTTTATTTATTAAATTTTATAAATTTTCAATAAATTCATTTTTTCCCGAAGGACTAACTATCTAATTAACAAAATTAATTATAAAATAAATTAAGCTAGGAAGAAATAATTACAAAATTCTTCATTAAATAAAAAGTGATCACAAACTGTTTTATACATATCATATTGTTTCAAGTCAATTTTTTCATTGACATTAGTTTATTGATTTTAGAAGAACATTAATAATAAATTGAAAATTTAATACAAAAAAATGGAAAGAAAAAAAATAAAAAGTATGCTAAACAATACAAGACGAATTTCATACAAATTCAATTGCATATTTTTTAATTAAATAATGTATGGTTTCAAAAATCAATTCATATATGATATAATAACTTATAAGAAAATTCATAAAATTTGAGAACTTAACTATAAAGGTAATAAATTATAATAAAAAATTTTAGATGCATTAAGATGAGAGGGGGGAAAGTATACATTAAACTGATTGATAATACAAGAAGACATGCAAACTATTTTAACACGTTATTAATTTTTTGATGCTTAAATGTTTTTGGTTCTTATAAAATTATTTTTTTTATAATGGTCCTTGTAAATTTTTTTATTTTGGTCCATGTTATTTTGTTTTAGTCTTTGTAATATATGTATTTTTTTGGTTTTTGTTCTTGTAATATGTAAATAATTTGCTTTTAGTCTTATCAATTTTTTCCAAAAGGGCTAATTCAAAATTAACAAAAAGTTATAGGAACAAAAATGAAAAATAAATATATTACAAGGGCTAAAACAAAATAATAGAGACCAAATCAAAAAAATAAATTATGAGGACCATTTTTAAAAAAAATTACAGGGACCCAAATGAAAAAAGTGATATTTTATAGGAACCAAAAATATATTTAAACTTTTTTCTTGATATTCTATTTATTATTAAGAGGGTATACTTAAATTGAAGTCAATAACCTTTTTGGTATTCCATTTGTAATAACCAATGTTTTAAAAATTGAACTGGTCATTGAACCAATTAAGGCATTGATTCAAGGTTCAATGGTTCAACCATAGTCGAACTGGTATTAATAAAATAATAATAATAATTAAATAATACATAAAATAATATTAAAAAAACATAATATCATAATTTTATAATACTAAAAATTAAAAATAAAACATAATTTTATAGGTTCTTTACATTTACAATACCTTCAAAAGTGCAAATAAAATATGTCATGATACTTAAGTATAAGTCTTAACTATATACACCAACATTTATTAATAAAAACAAGTTTATGTTTAAAATAAAAAAGAAAATGATAAATACTTTAGGTTGGTTTTTATTTTTTTAAGAAAAAAAATCAAAATATTGTTGTATTAAACATTTTTCTTTTACTCGTTGTGAACCGATTTTTTGCCAATTTTTGACCGGTTTTCTGGTTCTTTGACCAATTTTTCTTCGAGCCGATTTTGTGGTTTATTTGAACTAGTCAAGTGACTAGTTCACCGATTTTCTGGTCCGACAAGTTGGTCTGGTCTGGTTTGGTTTTCAGAACATAGGTAATAACTCAACTTATTATGGAAAAATAATAACATTTTGTCAAATTTTTTAAGAAACTTTTGAAAAAACAAAAGTAATTATTTTTCAAAATTTTAGTTAAAACAAACATATGGATCAAATTTAATCAACCAATGAAAAGATTGACTTTGAAACCTTTGATAGGTCATTCAAAGATTGTTAGATGTAGATAAGACAACATTGATTATAAGTATCTAAACAAAACAATAAGAAAAATACTAATATGTGCAAATCGATATAACATCGTCAAGTGAAATAAATCATTTGTCACATGAATTTAATATATGATTTCTACAAGTTTGTGATGAAAAAATAAAGAGAAAATATTTTAAGGTAAATAAAAATACCAATTTGTTTATAGCATATATTCAAAACATCAACAATAAATATGAGATAAAAAAAAATCTTAGAAAAAATTCAATCAATGTCTACTCCTTTATGAATGACATTGTTGATGAGATTAGTGGTTACAATATTTACATAATTGACGGATAAAAAAACCATAGTAATTCTCAAATAATATTGTCAAAAGCACTTAATAACATTATCTATATTTTGTCATGCATAATTTATAATTATATGTCGCATAGTCAAAAGTGATATCGTTAAGAAAATTGAGAATTCCAATTATTGAATAGGAAGAAAAATATGTAAATTACATTGGAATATAATTTAAATAAAGTATTTAATCTTAGTATAATTACCTTTGATATATTTTATTTTTATTCATAACCTCGCAAAAAACATTAACAAAATGCATTATTAATTTTAATCATAAATACACATAATTTACTAGAATCATTGTTCACAATGAATCATTTAAATAAACTATAAATTGATAAAAAAAATTTAATTTCTTATCATATTTTTATATTTTATACAATATTTGTTATTTTCATATTTTCATAAATTCGTACAACACACGAGTATTATATTTAGTGTATAAATAAATTAGATTTAAACACAAATATTAATGTAGAATTTATTTTTTAGTAATTTTTTTAAATATCATATTAATAAATATAATATATTTACTAAATTTAGTATATGCAATATATGTGTATTAAATGTATGACTTTTTATATGAATTTATATATATCAAGGATCTACTATTAAATAAAGACAATTATTACAAGATTTAAAAAAGTTAGTTTATAATACATATTTTAAAATAAAATTTCAAATGTGCATTAATACAATATATATACATACATACATATATATATATATATATATATATATATATAGAGAGAGAGAGAGAGAGAGAGAGAGAGAGAGAAAGAGTTTAATGATCATGCACTATCAGTGTCAAAAAGTTTTACACTATCAACTAATCAGAAATCACCATTGATATGACTTTTAAAGTATTTATTATAAAAGTCAACAAACTTACAATAAATGATGGCTTGTGATTGGATAACACTGTAAAACTACTTTACACTATCAATACATGACCTATTTTCTCTCTCTCTCTCTCTCTCACACACACACATATATGATATAAAGTGATAAATATATATAATAACTTTTTTTTTAATTTTTATTGTTACTTATTATTTTAAATAAATTATTGTAAATTTAAATATATATTTAAAAACTCTTAGTTTTAATTGTTATTGTCTATAAAACTTTCTCTTTGAGTATTTAATACAGTTATATACCCAGCCTTAAACTCAAAATCATTGGTTAACATTGTATCGGTTGATTTACGTGTTTGATAATAAAATAAGTTTAAAATGAAGTGATTTAATAAAACCCATATTGTTTGAATATTTTAATAAAATTATTTTTAAATGTTTAATTATCAATATGAAGATATTGTAATATTAAATTAGGAGGACCTTTTGGTTAATATACGTATAATTAGCTAGCTAGGTTTTTTCTATGCTTGTTTTTGTCAAAACCATAATTTTGGATATAATTAAAATTGATTTTGTCAAAATTTATCAACACATGTTGTGACATGCTTTTCCAAGCACGGTTGGCTCCTCTAGATGTGAATTCTAAGGATCTTACTGCATCTCCAAACACAACATAACTAAGATAAGACGTGGTAAAAGAAGGGAGATATGTCACTATAACATATTCAATCAACGACTTATGTTCTAAAACGAAAACAAAATTTTGTTTTAATTTCCCCAGCTTCAAGTCATGTTAATTTGAGACTTTGAAGCCTACAAATTTATTTTATTTTGTTTTATCTTTACCGGAGCTTATTAGAATTTTTCGTAATTGTTTTTTTAAGTATTCGAATGAACTCCAGTTTAAGCTGCAAAATGTTTTAATATAGATGATATTTTGTTAATTGTTCATTTTGAATCTTAATTTTATGTTGAATATCGGTCAAATACATTAGAGTTCATGATTATACTGTATTTATAGTATCATGAAATGTACACACACCTACATACAACTAGAGTAGAAAAAATTTTAAAAATGGATAAATTAATGACAAATTACATATATGATAAAATAGCATATAAATCTGTGCATTTAAAAAATTGGATAAATTAACAAATTACATATATGATAAAATAGCATATAAATCTGTGCACATGGTTTAAAATTATAACATAAAAGCATGTCAGGTTAAACATTATTGCATATGAAGATGAAAACATGTTTGAAAGTTATCTAATTTATTAATTATAATCGTTTGATATGTTCTTTTACTAAGGTGGTATCAAATGCATAAATGTTCGAGAAAAAATAAATCGTTTTTTCAATATATAAGTATAAACTGATCTTAAATTTATCTCTACTGGTAGGTAATATGGAACATTGATGAACATTCGATTGTGGCGTGTCCTCTTAAGAGGGGTAACCCTCTCCTTAAACTTTTACTAATTAAAAAAGTGTGTTGACAAAATGGATTGGGGGATGTTGCGATATTAATGATTCTGGTCAAATCTAAGTCGGTAGTTGACTTCAACTTTTGCTGTGTAGTTGTCTAGTTGACATAGGCCTTGAATCAACAATGAAGAAAAGTATGTGTCTGACCCGTTCAGCAATCACCATACAGAAATTGTCGTTTGCATCACGCGGAGTCAAATGCTCAAAACTTTGAAACTAGTATTATATATTGCGAATATCGTTTTCAGATTGAGTGAATAATATACCTTGAAGTATAGTCAGGAAACTCTGAGAGAGAAGGGATAATTTATTATAGTTTATTCTTATGATTACTGTTATAATAATCCCTTAATCGAAAAATTTTCTTCTATGGTTCTATACACAAAACCATTTTTCTTTTTCTTCTTAAATAAATAGAGTTGGTTGTCGGTATCAACTTAGATTTATTGAAAGTGTTAGAAGCATCATCACGAGATTGATTAAATTTCGATCTATAATCCAAAAGCCATGTTATTTTGAAGTTTGAAATTGATCTAAGTTATATGTTTGAATAGTAAGGATTTCAAGAAAATATCAATTCGAGGTCAAACTCAATTTAGGTAGTTAAGTCCGATAAAAAAAAATGACTAGTTGCTAAGAAAAAGAAGATTTCAAGACAAGATTTGAGTAGTTCAAATCATAAAACAGTTACTAGCAAGTATCGAGTGTCCCTTGAATCAAGGCAAATGTTAAGATCTTAAATAATCGATTTTACGCACTTAAGCACATGTTTGTATAAGATTTTTTATGAAAATAATTTGTTTGAATTAAGACACATCATTTTTATTTTTGTTAATTTGATATGACATGTCAAAATTTAAAATCTATAAATCAAATTTAAATAAGGATCAACTAAGAATATAATAATTTTAAAATACAAATCATAAAAAGTAATATTTCTTCAATTTAATATGGTGTCGACATTTAAATTAAAATTAACTAAATTGAAATAATAATATTTGAGAGAAAAACAAATAAAAATGAAAAACATTTGTATTAATAAAAGAATAACTACTACGAATCTTCTAATTTAAAAATGGTTATTAAATTTATACTATAAAAGTAAAAAATTTAAAACTTAAATATAAGTTTTGAACCTTTTATTATTTGATGTTTTTTATTCAAGATTTAAGATTTGAGCTCAATTAAAATTGTACATACATGGGCCTGATTCCATTATATGTGGCGTGGGTTGTAGGCATTTAGGCCGGCTGTAAATCTCGTCAAGTCCAATATGTCATAATTGAAACTATATTAGTGTGTGTGTGTAAATTTAGGGTATTTTTCAGTCGAGAGTCAATAATAAAAATCTCTATTTAATGTAGTTTTTGGTTGGAGAGAAATTGAGGTAAGGGGAGAGACATTTTTATAAATTTTTGTTGTTTAGTTCAATTTTTAGGAAGGAAAGAAAGCAAGATCTCTCCTCGTCTAATTTTTACCCCCCTCCAATATTGGGAGATTTGGAGGGGAGGAGAGGAGATTTAAAACATTTCAAGTATAATTACTAAAATATTTCTTACTCATGTTTTGAAATTTAAAACTATAAGGATACAAAAGTAAATTAATTTTTAAAATCTTTCCCCTCCTCTTGTGAACCAAACAAGAAAATGACTACCTCTCTTCTCCTTCATTAAAATCTCTCCTCTTAACCAAACAAAATATCTAATCAAAATCTCTCTCCTTCTTTTTCCTTCCATCCCCTTCTCTTCATTAAAATCCCTCCCCTCTCCTTTCCTTTCTTCCTTTGAACCAAACAAACCCTAAATTTATTTAAGGGCTTGACATTTTCTAACAAATGTGATTTTATATAGATAAACCTAAAATCGAACTTTTAATCACATATTTAAAGAGTATGTTTATCTGTCAACCATATCACACCATATCAGTGTTACTACATTAGAAGTAGTTTTAATATTCTTGTTTGATTTTTAGTTTAAAATTTTAACGTAGTTATCTTGTTCGTATGGGTACATTATTATCAATATTTTAATTATTGGGAATTAAATATATTTATCCTCAAAAGATATAATTTTCTTAAAATCCCCTTTTATTTTTCATAATTCTTACATTTAACAAAAAATTATATTTTTACTTTTTAAGGATACTAAAAATAAATATTTTTCTATTTTTATAGACTAAAAATAAAAATATTATAGTCAAAAGCAAGGTAGAACAAGGGTTTTAGATTGGAGTAAGGCTGGTCGGGTTGCAATCACTAAATTAGCCCAACCCGACCTAGTTAACCTATTTACGTTAGTATGAACTCGTTCCTCTATCCCTCTCTGTTTGGATCAACACCGCATTGTCGCAGTATCTAGGGTTCCTTTTTTCGGATTTGTTAGATTTTGGTCTCTCAGTAACGTACTTGGCTTCTTTTTCTTTTTCTTTTTCAAATCTATCCCCCTTTAGCATAGTGGGCTTACTTGTTTTACATTAGGGGCCTGCTATTCCAACCTCAAATTTTGCCTTTTTCACCTCAAGATTTGTTTGTTAATTTCTTTTTTAAATACCCCTTGATAGAACTGTGTTTCTGTTGTGTATCGAAATTTAATACACAACGAAAACGTGTTTTTGTTGTGCATTGAATTTCGATACACAATAAAAACACGTTTCCATTGTGTATCGAATTTGATACACAACGAAAATGCATTTTCATTGTATTAAATTTTTGCAAAAAATTAATTGAAATATTAATCAATTACAATAAATTACCATTTTTAAGAGTAATCAAAATAATTATGATGCAAAATTTCCTTTTTAATATTAATCTAATTAATTATGATATAATTTAAAAAAAAATATACGATACAAATTACCATTTTTAGTAAAAATCAAATTAATTATGATGTAAACCATCATTTTTAATACTAATTGAATTAATTATGATGCAGTTTATGATACTATTAAAAATAGTAATTTGCATCATAATTAATTTGATTACTTTTAAAAAGAGTAATTTATATCATAATTAATTTGATTCTTATTCAAAATGGTAACTTGTATCATGTTTTTTTAAAATTGTAACATAATTAATCTGATTACTATTAAAAAAGAAAATTTATATCAGAATTATTTTGATTGCTATTAAAAATGGTAAATTGTATCGTAATTAATTTAATTTCAATTAAAAATGGTAATTTATATCTTAATTAATTTGATTAATATTAAAATAATAAATTATATTATAATTAATATTTCAATTAACTTTTTTGAAAAATTAACACCACAAAAACGTGTTTCTATTGTGTATTCGATACATAATGGAAATATGTTTTTGTCGTGTATCGAATACACAATGGAAAAGCGATATCGTTAATAAAATAGGAGTGGGAAGAGAAGAGAGAAAGAGTACAAGAGAGTGAGGGAAAAATAGATGTTTTGCACTTTTTTGTAAAAGTTGGGGGTGAAAAAAAAAGGTGAGAATAGCAAAACCTTTTGCATTATTGTTTGTTTCTGTATTGCTAGGCCACTTCTTCAGAATATAGAGAAATGATAATTCTACCTCCCTAAATTAATAAATATACCCCTTTCCCTTTTTTCATAATTTTTCCTAAATACCTTTTTAATTCATTCTTTGATTTCAAATCAGAGACTTTCTTTCTGGAATGCGCACCCCCTTCCTCTCCTCTATGACTCACCCCCTTCTCGCTCACTCCTTTTCTCTACGAATATGATTCACCCCTTCTTATTTACGAGACTTTCTTACCCCATCACTCGCTTCCTTCGCTCACCCCTCGCTCCGTCACTCACGCCTCGCTCCGTCACTCACGCCTCGCTCCGTCACTCACCCCATCTTCTTCTGCTCTGCCATGCACCCCCTTTCTTCATCACCCACCACTTCCCTGTCTATATATAAATAAAATTAAAATTAAAAAAATATTGATGAAAAAATAAAAATAAAATTAAAAGAATAGAAATGAAAAAAATAATAATACAACACTTTCAGAAATTACTTTTCAGAATAACTAATTGTCTATTTCGAAAAGTAATTTCTATAATAGTTTTGGAAATTACTTTCTAGAATAGACAATTGTTTATTTCGAAAAATAATTTCCAGAATACTGCCGAAAACGATAAAAATGAAATAATTTGCAAAAACAACTTTCGATGTTACCTGAAACCCAATCACCAAAACGTATCACTTGATACAAACGATGAAAACGTGTCACCTATCACATATTCATTATCATGTATCACACAAATTATTGAAAAAATTATTATTTTTGATAGAGAAAAAAAGATAAGGAATGAAAGTAGAAGTAAAAGGTTTAAAGAATAATGATGATGGAAATGTAAAAATAGGGTTAAAGAATGATGAAGATGGGAGATGCAAAATTCGGATTTTAAGAATAATAAAGGAGGTGCAAAATTAGAGTTTAAACAGTAATGAAAATGGGATGTAAAAATAAGTTAATATTGATTTTATATAAAATGTTATTTCGGTAATAAAAATTATTTCAAAAAAAGAAGGAAGGTATACTTAATTAAGGAAGGGTAATTATCTAAAGCCCGGAATCTATTCTGGGCCTTTGCGGCCCGTTCTTTTTTGATATGAAGACGAAAAAACAATTCCTATATCTTATTAAATAATTAATTAAAATTTTAAAATAGAATTTAATTTAAATAAAAAAAAATGATTTTAGATTTAGTCGATAATTTTTTCTGATGCCTGACCGGAAACAGATGAGGAGAGGTGAGAAATGGCAGTTAGAAGTGATGTTGAGGCTGGCAGTGCGATGGAATTGCAGGCCAACGGCTTCTCTGCCTCTAACTGCCTTCACATGCCAGCAGTTCCTCATGCTGAACCCTAGCCCTCGATTCCGCAGCTTCAAGTTTTTTTGTCGACCTTCTTCTTCTGTTGTTGCGCAGACCTCGCATCCTCCGCTATTGCGTGCCGCAGAAGTCGCCGCTCCGAGTTGCGGTTCTCGTTAGCGGAGGCGTTGATAGCAGCGTCGCTCTCCGGCTACTCCACGCCGTCGGCCATTCCTGCACCACTTTCCACCTCAAGATATGGTTCCAAGTACGCCTTCCTTCTTTGCATCTAAAGTTAAATGGTGAGTGTTGCTTTCTCACGCGTGGTTTTCCGTAGGAAGATTTCGAGAACTTTTGGTCTGAATGCCCCTGGGAAGAGGATTTGAAGTATGCCAAAGCTGTTTGTAATCAGGTCACTTTCTCATCCATATCATTATTGTAGATTATGCTGACCAAGACATTACTAATGGAAATGCAAATGGTGTTTGTATTTGCAGGCTGATGTACCATTAGAAGTTGTTCATTTAACCAATGAATACTGGAACAATGTGGTATGGAAAACCGATTCAGCTACTTTTGTCCAATGTTTATTCACTCTCCCTTTATTAGTAGGCAATAGCATTTCCTGTTATTTACATACCTAGAATTTTAAGCTAAAAAATATATTCTAATTGCAATAGTGTAGGCCTCTGCTGTTTCTTATTTGACTTATTACTTACCTGTATATCAGGTTTCTTACCTCATTGAAGAGTATAGTAGTGGCCGAACCCCTAACCCCGATGTTCTTTGCAATACAAGAATAAAGTTTGGTATGCATCCAGTTGCGGGCAATGAATCCAATCTAACCTCGTTTTAGTTCGTTTCATTTACTTTCTCTCTGTTGCATTAATCAAATATCTTTTGTTAGGTGCATTCTTGGATGCAATCGGTGGTATGGCTTTTGACTATGCTGCCTCTGGGCATTATGCAAATGTTATCCACCCATGTACTGATTGGATGGATGAGCCTTCTGTTCTGGAGCTATCACAAGGCATGGTACCAATATGAGATGTATATTTATGGTTACAAGATCTTGTTTGTGTTTGTGGTTTATATGTAGGTGATATTTCTGTACTGTCAGATCTGTCTGAAGAATCATCGCTGATTAACTTATATAAATTGTTTATGGTAGTATTAAGTTTTGCATAGTTCTTTGCTTGCTTGTTTGTTACTCGGGAAAATATTTTTGCATGCTGTTAGTTACTGGTGTGATTTTGAAATTTTAGGTAAAGGATTAAACATACTTCCTTTCACACCTCTCACAATCCCAGCTGAAGCGACTTCTTTTTCCACTTGGTTGTATTCCCAAGGTTTGTTGTGACTTTGTACCATTTTCAATGCTTAAATTGCATTTAAATTTGTCTGTTATTCAGCCACTTTATGATGTCTAACATGAGAATTCAGGCAGTAAGCATTCAGAATATATTTGTTAAATTTTTGTGTGCCTTTAATTGTTGTTTGGGTTTTAAAATTGGATGCTGCGGCAGCTGCGCTGCTTCCTGCAGTAACCATCTATACAGGTCAACAAGTTATCTTGCTCTAAATGAAGGTTCCCCACCCCACCCCCCCCAAAATTTTGTGGCTGACAATCGCTTCTTCCTTTAAAACACCACTTGCTATCCCTTTTTATATGAGGTCTGACGTGATAATTCAGGTGGGATGTTTTCCCAATATATTTATTAAATACATTTTTGAGTGCTCTTAATTGTAGGTTGAGGTTGATATTTGGATGCTGTTTTGCAGTAAACCATTTATTAAAAGTATATTCTGGAAGAAATAGAGATTAGATAGTAAAAGAGAGCAGTTATGGCTGTTGCAGCAGTTATGAGTGGGACTAGTAAATAGAATTGTATTGGGTAGTGAGGGGTATTCGGGAATTGTTGTATGAGAAGTTTGAGAACTGTATTGCAGTTGGTTGAAGGGAACTCTTCCCTTGGCAGAGCAATAAACTCTGATTTTGTTCCTGATTCTTTTCCTCTCTTATTGTTTTTGAGAATCCATCAATTTATAAGGGCCAACGTGTTATCTTAGTGTATGAAGAACCTTTTTTTTTGTTTTTAATAATTTTGTAACACTACATGTTGTTTTGAAGAATTGTTTAATCTAATTTTTGTCTCCTACCACATCATGTGCAGGATGAAGTCCGCAGGCTTGCCACAAAATTTGATCTACCAAACAAGGATAGAAAGGATTCCCAAGGAATATGCTTTTTGGGCAAGGTATGTGGAGTGAACAGCTCCTTTACATCATATCTATTTCATAGTGATGAGAAGTATATAATTTATTACAGATCACTTTTGATCTTTCAGATTATTCGAAAAGTGGATGATTAAAATAAAATGACACTTATGGCAATGTCCATTATGAATTATCATAACCATTCTTTAATTTTCCATTTTAAAACTTTAATGGTGTCATATTATTGTTTTGAAGCAAGTCTTGAAGAGAGATTTCTTTTGTGTTTCTATCTTTGTTCACTCTGAGTTATAGATAGGATTCAGTGAATTTGTTGCAAGACATATTGGGGAGAGAGAAGGTATCATACTGGAAGCGGAGACAGGAGATTTCCTTGGCAAACATCGAGGATTTTGGTTTTATACTATTGGTCAGCACCAGGTCTACGGCTACCTGGAGGTCCATGGTTTGTTCCCTCTCTATTTCTATATGACATTATTTGTATTTGTCTGATAAATTTCCCATCATGCAATTATACACTCCATTTTGTATGGAAGATAGATCTTCATTGTAGGTGCAGAAATATGAAATTATGAACATGATCCGTGTTGTACCGATTTTTTTGATTATCGACTTGGAAGGGAGTGTTTTTTCCCCTTAATTATTCTCTCCATGTTGGGTCCTTTGAATTTTTTTTTTCAATGCATTCCTATACAGATGTCAAGTTTGGGCTTGCATTAAAAAGGAAAAAGAAATTCATCCCATTTGTTGTCGAGAAGGATGTCAAAAAACAATGTAGTTTTTGTGTCAAGAAATTACTTTTCCTTTGACAAGAAAAGGCATGTATTCCGTGTTGGCTCTTTGAAATCGCTTAGTGGGTTTACCCCAGGCCAGACAAGTCAGCTCCAATGCAAGGTGGATTCCTTGAATATCAATTTCCCTTTCCTGTTATTAAAATCGTTTTCCATTTCTTTAGTATTATGGTATCTTAACCTTTTCAGGTGAGACATGGTCCTAGATTCTATGATTGTAGCTTACAAATGGAAGTGGAAGGAGATGGCCAAGATCACTCTGCTGTCGTACGCATATCTGAAGATGATCAAGGCCTAGCAGCTGGGCAGTTTGCGGCCTTCTATGAGGGAATAACATGCATAGGTTCTGGTGTAATTTTGGAGTTCTGGGATGGTCAGAGTTTTCCAGTATGTACAAAAGCTGTAGAAATTGCTAGAATGGAAGATAAATCAAAGATCGGGAATCCAGTAAAAATAAAAGTTAAACCAGATAACCCGCAAGAAGTGTGTGATTCTGCAGAATTAGCAAGTAAAAGGAATAAGAAATTCTAGAGTTGCTGGCACTGAACAAAACAGCCAGACATGTCAGAGGAATGCAGCTTCCATATTCCCATTCAATTGGCTACAAAAAGTCATTGGCACACATGGGAATACATGTAGATTTTCTGATCTTTTATGTTCAGGGAAATCAAAAGTATTTTTTGTAGGGAAGAATGGATATTTAAGTTGAAATACAAGGTAGGTGAGAAATTAGTAGCTTCCATTATTCGGTGACCGAATAATGGTGTTTTGAATTAAAGGTGTATATTTATTGACAATGTACCTTAAGATGCAATTATTAAATGGAGAATTTCATAATTTGGAATTTAATCAATGAAAAAATAAATATTATGGCATCGAGCTATGGACAAAGCAAACTTGCATAGCATCATTTGATTTGCATATAATGGATATTGTTGCATATTGTTAAAACTTATATTTAAATATTACGACATATTTGATTTGGACTTTTGTCTGTATTTTGAGTGTTAAAAACCTATAAAATAGTGTTTTATTGTTAGTTTTTAGTGTTATAAAATTATAATATTATGTTCTTTTAATATTATTTTATATATTATATATTATTTAATTTTATTATTATTTTATTAATACTGGTTTGATCATAGTTTGATTATGGTTGGACTATTAAACTTTGAACTAATATTTTGGCGAATTTGGATCCTTTCTAGCCAATATTTTCTCCTGCCAATGTCCTGCAGCATCTCAGCCCTTAATTCATCAATACACAAAAATAAAGAAAGAGAAAGAATGTAATGTATGGTTTAGATTTTTACTGGAGAGAAAATATTGCTGGAGAGGCTAGAGAGGATCCATGCTGTATTTTGACTGGTTTAATTTTAAAAACATTAAATAATAAAATATGAAATGTTAAAATAATACATATGAAAGATAAAGAACATTAAATAATAGTACAAATATTTTTAATCATTTCCAATATTTTGCTGTGATTAACATTATATGTTTTAGTTGTAATGCATTGGTGTCTCTAACACAAAAATACAATTTCGTATCAATGATGGTGAAAAAAAAGAGGACTTGGGTGAAGTTTTATAATTATTTTCACTATTATTTTTTAATAAATATACTGTTGTGACAATTTATTAACGAAAATATAAATATCATCAAAAATATTTTCGACAAAATGTAAGTGTAATATTATAAATATTTTTAGTATTCTTTCATTAAGATTAGAATTTTACTTTCAAACGTGCTACTCTTTAACACTAAATTTTATTATGAGAATGAATTATTGAAACAAAAATTTAATTGTGATAAAATTAATTTAAACTGTTGAATATTATTGAGACATGTACTCAAATTAATCTTAATAGTAAATCTTATATTAAAATGTGTGTTATAATGAGAGAAATTGATTTTAGAAAAATATTTGATGGACACTCAAATGTTAGTCTATACTTATAGAGAAAAAGAAATATAAGAGAAAAATTATAGATGTAATATTATGTAAAAAGAAAAGAGAGATAGACAAAAAAAAAAAAAAAAGAGGTAAGTATCCAAAAAAATATTATTCTTGATGTTAACATGTAACTAATCACAAAGTAAAAACTCCTATAATCCTACATGAATTTTGTTAAAATACTTATAACAAGAGCAGCTAAATTTTGTCGGAAAATAAGATATTTGTTAACGTAACGAAAACGAATAAAATACGGTGAGGAAAAATTGAGGAGAGAAGGAGAATAGAGATAAACCCGCCAAATGTTGAATCCTGAGAATTGAGGTATAGTTACCCATGGCACGCGCTCTACCACTAACACCCATCTCTTACACTCTCACTAAAACCCTAAACCCCATTTTCCCATTCCACAACACTCTTCCCTTCTCCTCTTCAATCTTTTCTCGCCCAAAGCTCACTCGCCGGAGCCTATCCCGCTCCTTCCTGCGGTCTAGCGCCGGCAAATTCTCAGGCGGTGTCGACGACGAAGAAGAATCGGAGGAATTGGACGAGCTCGATGTCATAGCCCTCGAGCAAGAAGCGAGGGACGCTGTCGAAGCGTATTCAAGCTCTCTGTCTCAAATTTTGAGCATTGGTGAGTCTTCTTTTCATTGAGGTTTTGCTTGTCTTCGCAATCAGTCTTCAATAACGATTTTTCTATGTGTGGCGATTTCAGAAGATGAGGAGAAAAATGATCGCAAAGAAACAGCTCTAACCCGCAGGAGGAGTGCACGTAGGACAAAATTTGTTAGTATAACATTCAATTTTGTTAAATAATAAATATTACGGTGGTCAACTTGGCAAATTCTGGAACTCTGTACAACGCGAAAGAATTCAAGCAAGCAATGAGTCTTTTCAGTTATATGACTCTTATTTAATTCATTTCTAATTAGCGGAGATTTTGTCACTCACTTGAATTTATTACTTTCTCCAGCTCAAGTGCAAGTCTCATCAGCACGGAACACTTATTTTTTAACAGATACCTTTTCTTTATTGTTTGTAACTAGTTAGGGGGAGTTGAATTATTTCTTTTGAAGAGATTGAAGTAAACATGGTCACTTGCTGAACCTTATCTAATTTAAATGGCAGATCCCTGACAATTTTCTCCCAAGGGTTGCAATTGTTGGAAGGCCAAATGTTGGCAAATCAGCACTATTTAATCGTCTTGTTGGGGTACTGAATATTTCTTCTAGCTTTAATTTTTCTTATTTTATGTTCTCATGGTCTAGGGAAATAACATTGAAAATTGAAAATTTCGGTGTGTCTGAAATCTGAATGTTGAAATTGATTCATTATGATAGTCACCTCCTTACTGCTTAAATTGTAGGGTAACAGGGCTATTGTGGTGGATGAACCTGGGGTTACTAGGGATCGTTTATATGGTCGATCATATTGGGGAGAGCATGAATTCATGGTAGTGGACACAGGTGGGGTTCTCACCGTCTCAAAATCACAAGCTGCTGTTATGGAAGAGCTGGCTATTACTACTACCATTGGTATGGATGGCATTCCGCTTGCTGTTAGAGAGGCAGCTGTTGCCAGGATGCCCTCAATGATTGAGAGACAAGCAACTGCAGCTGTGGAAGAATCATCTGTTATTATTTTCCTGGTTGATGGTCAGGTATTTTCCATGCTCATGTACAATATCTTATAATTTTCCTTCTCCAAGACTTTTTCTTTTTTCCCCATTGAGTCCTTGATTCTTATTGTAATATGATAATATAAAAAAGGATAACAAGATATGTTAAAATGGTAATATTTACTTGTATTGAGTATTGGTTGGGCAATCCATTCCTCCCAGGCCACAGATATCATTAAACATTTTTTTTGGTAAATCTGGAAACCGGCTGAATCTTGGAAGCTTTTAGCTGTATTTTACTGCATTGAGTTTTATGTGGTGCACTGGTGCCATCTGGCTACAGTTGACATAGTTATACACCATCAAAATAGGTCATCAAATTTTGTTTTTATACTTATTTTAAAAGCATGATATGATCAACTGTTTCATGAAGCTGCTCCAAATCATGACCCGAAGACAGTAATGACAATTATGTTGAACAGGCAGGTCTAACAGCAGCTGACGAGGAGATTGCTGATTGGCTACGTAAAAACTACTCTGATAAATATGTCATTCTTGCAGTTAACAAGTGTGAATCTCCACGCAAAAGAATTATGCAGGCATCTGAATTTTGGTCCCTTGGGTAAGCTATTTCTGTGAGGATGCACTCCCAAGTGGGTGGGTAGGTTACATGCCTGAAGTGTGGCTGAACACTGGAAAATGGTCCTGACACTTGACTAGTTTAATAAATACTGTTCATAATCTGATGTTTTCATGACATGAATATCTAGGACAAGAACTTGATCTATCATATGTTTGGTTTTGGAAATTCATGGATATGATTTTGAATGTGCCTCTACAAGCATTAATTATTTGTGTGCCACTTCCAAGATACAATTGAGGTCAAAGGTGTTATTGATACTTACTTTGGCTTTGCCAACATTTAAACTCAATTGACCATTAAGGAGAATCGATTAGTTACTTATATTAGTGGTTAACATAACTAAAAGTTGTTAACTTTTTCAATAAATAGCTAGTTCAGGTGGTAAGCAGTTATTTTAATTATGATGTAAATGTTGTTAGTGTTAAACTAAGTTTGGTTAGTTCAACTTAAATGGGTAAAACAGATGTGAAATTGTGAATATCACTTTTAACCCCAGCTATGTTACAGAATCACCCTTGTTTGTTTCAATTTACTTTGTTTTTTACTATGCGCAACTTCATATTTCCTCTCATTAGTTCACATGGGTAATTGTAAGGAACAAAGGCCGGGCATAAGATATATATCATTATGCAGTTTTATATATTCATGTGATTAAGATATCACAACAATTACATATTAATAAAGAAACTTCATTTCTCTTTATGACTTGGACCTTTTAGAAGTCATAAAATTGTTCAGGATAAACATCATGATACATATTGAATATATTAAAATTAAAAGTATAAGAGATTGACAAAACTGTCTCTGACAACTAAAAATGTAAATTAACCCTCCCCCTCAAACCAGGAAATAGGAATTTTTTAGTGGCTAAGCATGCAAAGTGGAGTTCTTGCATAGTTGCATCATATTGTTTCTTGATGTTTCCTAAGTGTCATATGTTGTAATCGGCAAATAGTTACTGTGGTTACTATATCAGATTTGAACCACTTCCAATATCAGCTATCTCAGGGACTGGAACAGGAGAGCTTCTTGACCTTGTTTGTTCTGGGCTACAGAAAATTGAGGTTTGTTTTCTGTAAAGGTTGCATTCTCTTCTGTATATATCATTGACAATGGGTAAATTTAGGTCTATTTTCTACTTTTATGTCGCAAGCAAGTTGATTTGACTATACTTTGCATTCACCAACCAATAATAAGTCATTAGATTCAGTTGGAATTATTCCTGATCACTGTACAATTTGGGATCAACTTGTTTTTATTCTTATTTCGAGACCCTTGATTTTTCAATTTATAATTTACTTTCTGCTAAACAATAGGAATTAAGTAATCTTGATGAAGAAGAAGATTATGTTCCGGCAATTTCAATTGTTGGTAGACCAAATGTTGGCAAAAGTAGCATTTTGAATGCACTGGTTGGTGAGGACAGAACAATAGTCAGCCCCGTCAGTGGCACTACCCGTGATGCTATTGATACTGAATTTACTGGACCAGATGGACAGGTTTGATTCTTTTGGTGACTAACTAGAAACCACTTGGTGTGTAGCACCCAAAAAAAAAAAAAGCAAGTCTTAATTCAAATGTTTTATTATGTGCTGTGAGAATGAAAATTTGAAAAGGATTACTTGGTTATAAGGTTTTCCCCACCTCAACTTTGTTTAAGGCTGTATATTTTTTGGACCATACCAGATTGTCATATTGATGTGGTAATCTTTTAGAATTTTGAGTCAGCACAATAATTATTTTCTTATTTTCTTTCTATAGAAGTTCCAGCTTATTGATACTGCTGGAATCAGGAAAAGAACAGCCATAGCTTCAGCTGGGAGTACAACAGAGGCTTTATCAGTGAATCGAGCCTTTCGTGCTATTCGTCGTTCTGATGTTGTTGCTCTTGTCATCGAGGCCTTGGCTTGTATCACAGAACAGGTTCCTGATTAATGCTTTTATTTGTTACTTCAAAATCAGACTGGTTTTCTTCTTGTTATAATAAAGTATTATTGCTGGCCTAGGATGCATATGGGATACCAGTTTTTTAATATATACTTTTGCCCCCCCTAAACTATTTTAAATGTCTGTTGAAGGACTACAAGATAGCTGAAAGAATAGAAAAAGAAGGGAAAGGTTGTGTGATAGTTGTAAACAAGTGGGATACAATACCAAATAAAAACCAGCAGACTGCATCATACTACGAGCAAGATGTCAGGGAGAAGCTCCGCTCACTTTACTGGGCTCCAATTGTTTATTCTACTGCTGTAGCTGGTCATAGTGTTGACAAGTATGTTTTATCTGGAAAATTATTGATGCATTTATGCTGCATAGTATGTTAATTTCATGCTTTGAATTCCGCCAACTTTCCCATTGAAACAAGTTCTCCATTCATAGGCATTCATATTTATAAACAAATATCAATTTGAATCTCATATGGTGAATGATGTCAAGCTGTATATATTTTGTTGAAATTACCAGTTGCAATGTAGGGGTCATGGTAGACTTCAACTAGTAGTCACATTATTGGCTCCACACAATTTTGTATGTACTGCCGTACTGGTATTTCTTGATGTGTGGTCAAAAAAATTTCCTTGGCAATTTCTGGAGCTTGAGCTATGCACATAGAAATGGACTTGAGAACTTGGCTCTTTTCAGAATCATTTTTAGTTGGATATGGGCTAACTTTGTTTTTCTGGATGTAGCACACAATTAATGTCAGAGATAAATTTTAGTGGTGAATAAGTTTTCTTGGATGTAGCCATTAACATGGTATCATAATTGGTGTTAAATTTATGACTTATGAAGGTTTGATACTTTTCATTGGAGTTTATCTCCCAAGTGGATAGCTGATTGCTTATTATTGTTTTGACCAATAGGATTATTGTTGCTGCTAGTGAAGTTGAAAAGGAGAGATCAAGAAGACTTGGCACTTCCGTATTGAATCAAGTAGTTCACGAAGCAGTAGCTTTTAAGCCTCCTCCCAGGACACGTGGTGGAAAAAGAGGGCGTGTTTACTACTGCACACAGGTATTTGTATCATGTAATGATGGTAGTTAATAGTTATTATTGTATGTCTTTTAGCGTACTGTGAATGTTTGGCTGCATTCTTGTCATGTCATTTTTATTATTCATGTTAGAGACGTTCTCATTGCATTTATTAGGATGTTGTTTGGAATAATATATTCTATTGGCGAAGATTTGTCTATTAGAAAATGAACGAAATGATTAGTGCTGCAGGCTTACTCATGAGCTCCTTTGGTTATAGTTTATGTACACGTAAATCAAAATATATTTAATTACTTTATATTCTAACTGGTTCTCCTCTTTCAGGCTGCTATAAGGCCGCCTACATTTGTGTTCTTTGTCAATGATGCAAAACTTTTTCCTGAGACTTACCGGCGCTATATGGAGAAGCAACTGCGTTCAGATGCAGGTTTTCCTGGGACACCCATCCGACTTCTGTGGCGCAGCAAAAGGAAAATGGGAAAAGATGAAGGTCAGTATTTGTTCGCAGTGTTTGTAGTATCAATATTGCTATTATGTCCCGGCATTTTGCTTTCATTATTTTATTTTTGCTGCTCCCACCTCCAAAAAATGGCAAATGATGCTATAGACATGTATATATGATTTGCTCACAGGCAAAACTGTAACGAAGACCCAAGAGAATATTACATCAAATGATCGAAAATTGGTATCGACTACACCATAGGGTCAGACATTTTATGTTATTCTGGTTGTGTTGGAAAAATGAGGAAGCTTTTTATCTGGGATTACTTAATTACTCAAATGCATGTGCTTCCTGAAATCTATCAAGGTTAGTAAAAGCTCCACAAGGACCAGATTGGTGCGTGAAGTTTGGATTAGAATCTGTCATATTTACAGTGTTCATGATCATTCTGTAATTCTTTAGTAAGCACTTCGTATTTATAGGGTCGTAGCACATTCCCTGTCAACAACTGCATTGTACATTTATCTATAGAAGTAGTTGTTGAATCAAATATAAGTTCTTGGATTTCTAATTCCGTGACTCTTTATTCAAATATTTAAAAAGGATATTTTCCAGTGATCATATGCCCAGTTATTATCTGGAATGATGCTTTTGTTTTTGCTAAGCAATGGCAAGTAATTTTTCACGTTTATATGTATGTAGTTTGGTAGTCAGCTGCAGTCAGCTGCGTGATAGGTTTAGCAGAAACTGTTAGTGAATTAACTTCTTGTTTTGTTTTAAACTGTTGCTGTTACAGAAAGCTAACTAATAACAAACGAACATTTTTTGTTAAATACATCACTTAGCTCGGTAACTGTGTTGCAGCTGACTATCTGGCTATATATCTTACTCTGGTTAACAACACTATTTGGTACAATTACTTTTAACTAAAGTGTTAAAAGAAGTATTTACCAACAAAAGTTTCATCTCACTAGGTAAAGTTAGTTACATGAATTACACAACACCATTGTAGTTACAGTGTCATTTGAGAAAAAAAATGTTTTTTTAAGTACTTTACGAAGACTGCTTATTTAAGACGTTATGTTACATCCATCCTTGCGGCTGCAACATAACAGTGACTTCACCACCAGCTGGACAGCATCCGAAAGAATGGTGAATCACAAGTATGATATGTCATAGTAAATTCCAACTAAACCGGGTCATTTGGCTGTCTAAGAAGGGTTTAAGGATTTATTAATTATTATAAATATAAATAATAAATTTGCGCAAACAGATACTAAAAACTCAATATTCAATAGCATAGCTTGATTAGTTTCCGTCACTCTGGCCGTAGTATTGCGGTTTGAGTTCTCTGTAGACACATTACAAGCACAATTGGAACCACATCCACTGTATTTGTCCCTAATTTTATTAATCACAACACAACTATAACCACAATCATGATGAATAATTTGGTGTTCCACGCACAATTACCCAGTTCTCTAACAGCGAGTGTTTAATTTTCATAACCGTTTTCTGATCTTTTGCAACAAGCTGAAAGCATATACATGTCTGTAGCATCTCCATCTTACTTTCTGCATCTTACAAAGGCTTAGAGCCTGAGTTCAAGTCTTGGAGTCAACATTTTTCAACTTTAGGTTGTGTGGTGAAAGACTTGAACACATGATCCAAAACTTTTTAAAAGAGGAAATGTCACTAAGCTGGAACACTTTTGTAATATATATGTACATAACATATCATATAGAGTAAATTATATTAACACTTCATGAAATTTTTTCAGATTATATATAATTTTTTTGTCTTTTAACGTTTACAACATCTCTTATAGGAGTACATGATGTAATGTTTTTCAAGTAATTAAAGAAATTAATATAGAGATAAAAAAAAGAAAGAATATTGTGTGCAATCTAAAAAAAATTCAGTAATTTACTCTATCATATATGTACATCTTTAGTTTAAAATTCACAAATTTTATATATACTGTTTCATTTCATGCAGTTTAATTAGTGACTCATTGATTTAACCAACATTGCAAGAATTTAAACTATTACATTGAGTTCTTTACCTAGGCCAAAGGCCTTCGGTAATTGTTTAAATTACCGAGGACTTAGCCCTCAATAATTGGTTGAAAAATTAGTGAGGGCTTAATCCTTAATAATGTCATTAAATTACAAAGAACTTATCCCTTGATAAATTTATTGAAAGCTTAACGGTGGGCTAAATCCTCAATAATTATTGAAGGCCAAGCCCTTGGTAATTTATTTTGTAAATGTAGATCATAGAAAAGACGTGATGAAAAAGACATGATGAAAATTACAGTTGGCTATGTCCTTGATAATTGATTAAATTATAGTTGACTAAGCCCTCAATAATTTACGGTGAGTCGAGCCCTTAGTAAATTTTCAAGAGTTGAGTCCTTGATAATTTCTTTGATAGACTTTTATAAAATGCGAAAATTACAATGGACCCTCAGTTATAGTGGGTTAAGCTGTCAATAATTTACTGTTGGCCTAGTCCACGGTAATTTACAAAAGGTTAAGCCTTCAATAATTCCTTTAACGAACTTCTAGAGAAACCAAATGTGGAAATGAATGAGGGCCAAGTCCATTATAAAAGTATATTAGTGAATTAGGCCATAAGTACAACGTAAAAATTATAAGCGTGTAAATCATAATTCTTTTAAAAAAAGTACAATGTAAGAAATAATTGGTGAATTAAAAAATAAGAACACGATTAAAAAATTCAAAATTACTGGTCATTATATATTAAAAATAAAAAATAAATTATAAAAGAGATTATATGTAATTACTTTATTTATATAAAATAATAAATTCATTACTTAATTCAATTATGTACCTAAAAATAATTTAATTATCTTAATTTAAAATATTTTTTATTACTTTAATTATTTTAATTAATATTCTTTATTTTATTAACCATCTCAACACTAAAGTTAACTAAAGTTAATGATAAAAACTAAAATAAAAAAAATACTAAAAAAATGTCTGAAATCTAAAGATAACAAATTTTTTGTACAAGGATTAAAATCAAACAAAGTTATATTTATAGGAACTTAAAAATATTTAAGCCAAAAAAATTCAATAGTTTGATTAATAAAATATAATATTAGTTTAATGGTTTTGTCCTATTAGTAGAAATTTTTTTACATTATCAATTAATTAAAAAATACCGTTAGTATGATTCTTAAGATAATTATTGTAAAAATCATTTATTACACATAGTGATTTGTAATTATCCGACAACTGTGAGTATATAGTTTATTTTTTTAATATAATATATGCATAGAATTATTAAAAGAAATAACCTTACCAATAATTACCCTTCTACTAACTTGATTCTTCCTCATTAATTAATGCGGTGAAAATCCCGTTTTAATATTCTCAATATTAAATAAAACAGACACGTGGCTCTCACTCAGATCAAAATCAAAATACATGAGAGCACGTGGAAGCATAGAAACGAACCACGTAATCGAGAGAATAAAGTGGAGGAACGAACACAGACAGACAGCAGACACCATCACAAGAAACCAAAAAAAATAAAAAAATCAAAAGAATAAATAAAGTTGACGGAATTTCTACAGTTACACACCGTAAGTTGGTCAATATGATCCGATCCAAAAGATCAAGCGCCAGGGGCGGCATCCTTGACCTTACTCTGCAAATACCCACCGTATTCTCTGGCATAGTCTTTGACGTGGCTGGCGGTGTCGTAAATCCGGCTCCGAGCGTAGTCGACCCGGTCCGAACCGGGCGGGTGGAGCCCCCTAAAGTAACGGTACATCCAGGACAACGCCGCCACGAGGGCCACGCCGAATGCGCACACGGACAAGAACCCTGCGGTGACCACGAAGAGAAGGGTGCCGGCAGGGACCCACACTGGGCTCGACACGATGATCAAAGGCAGGAAAAATAACAGGCCCAGAACGGCCCCCGCGACGGTTAGGCCCGTGAGGAGGACCAAGGCGGAGGCGGTCACCAGAAGGGTCAGGATTCCTGCCAGCTGGGTTGAGTTGGGGGCCCGCTCTTGGAGTTTTCGGAGAAACGCGGCTGAGGGAGAGGATGGTGCCGCGGTTCTCTGGGCTTGGGCCGGGCTTGGGTTGTGGTCCGCCATGGCAGAAGGGTGGAGCTAGCCTGAATGTGTGTGCGCGCGCGATAGTGTCCGAGAGAAGGAAGTGGTAAAGGGAAAGAGAGGAAATAAGGGGGGAGTGTCTAAAACGGACAGGTGTGGGGTTGAGGGTGCTATTTTGGTGACATGCAAGGGGGTACGTGGAGGTGGGATAGATCACTGCATCGGACTCAGACTTTTTCTTTTTCTGTGCAAGAATCAGCTGTGTTCTCGCCTGCTCAACAACTTTGTACTTTGCAATAGTTTGAAAATTTAAATTTAAAATAAAGAAGTAATATTAATAACATACATTTCTTTGGAAAAAAAAAAGTATATTAAGTTATTTGTTAATTTAATACGAATTTGTAAGTAATTGATCTAAGAGTGTAGATATATTTTAGGATCTTACATGACAATATATACATCGAGTATTTGTTGGAAAGAACTTATGTTCAATTCTTCACAGGATACATCCTTAATATCCTTAACGCTGTGTTTGGTAGAGAGGAGAAAAATAGAGGGAGAAGAAGTAAGTAGAAGAGAAGAGAAGAGAAGTAGGTAAGAAATAGAGGTTGTTTGGTTAGAGAGAAATAGAGAAAAAATAAAGTAAAAGTTTGCTCTTTGACTTTTGGGGATTTGGAATAAAAAAATAAAATTACACTTATATCCTTGTTTTTTTTACTGTGATATTTGTCCAAAAAGTAACATATATTCGATTATGCTACTCACATAATCGAATATATGGCCATAACAATGCCATATATTCGATTATGTGATTACCATATTCGAATATATGGCACTACGTATATATATATGTTCGACTTTGCACCCAGTATTCGAATATATTCACACAGTATTCGAATATATTCTTGTATATTCGATTATGCATGACATATATATCTAAATACATATTAGTAAATATGCATATTCGAATACACTGTGTTCAAATTCGAATATATATATATATATATATATATATATATATATATATATATATATATTTTATATTAGTAAATATTTATATATTAATAGTTATTTATATATTTATTTTATTTTAAAAATCGAATTGCAAATTTTAATATGTAACATATTCGAATATGTGTGTTTATATTTTCAAATATGTGTATACATATTTGAATATGTGAAAACAATATTCGAATATGTGATTAACATATTACACAAAATATTCGTAGAAGAGGCAAGGGTATTGACGAAAACTTGCAATCAATGTTGTATTTCTTCGCAGTTTTGAACTGATTAAATTTGGCGCGGGACCTACAAAAAATTTAAAAACTTCGTCGCTATTTCCACGCCACCAAACGAAGAGAAATGCCGCAGTTCTCTTCTCATCCGCGCAGTTCTCTTCTCTTCTTCGCTACTTCTTCGGTACCAAACACAGCGTAAAAGTAGATGAGTGTGATTAAATTCTAAGTTGAGAATTAGTTTTATAACTAACTCAAAAAATCAAATTTATAGAGACATCTCGGATTTACACCAAAAAGCCGAAGACTTTAATTATAGTAATTAAAAAAACATTGAGATTTAGAAAAATAAGTAAATTGTAAGTCAAAATGAAATTTAAGAATATAAATAGTTGAAATTTAGAAAAAATATAAAAATTTAACATAAAAGCTAAATTTATAAATAATTAGTTTGAGAGATTTTATAAAACTTAAACAAATGAATCTATATTTTTAACGGTGAAATCGTAATAAGTCATATAAAAATAATCAGTTTGAGAGTTATTTAAAATCACTTCTGATGCAATCCACTGGAGATATAGTTTTTCTTATTATCAATCGAACTAAAACTTAATCCATCACTAAGCATGAACCGGATTTCTTTCCACCGATTTCAAGGTTGATTATAATAATTACACATTTAATTAGTGGTTTTATTTTGTCAACACATGTTTTATATATATATATATAAAGTGATAAAACAGAAAAACATTTCACTAGACAAGACGCTAATGATATACTGGACTTATTACTAGAAATTCATCCCAAAAATTATATGCTTCTTTCGCACTTTGGATTTAAATATTTTTCGTAATAGAGATGGAAATGGAACCTAGGCAATTACAATAAGATGGAGACTATTATTTCTAGTAAAAAGGCCGCCAATGAAATCATAAACATAAAGGAAACTTCAATATATCCTAATTCAGAGAACTCTCTCTTCAAATAATTATTCTAGTAATAAATTGGAACAAGTTACCAATAATTAGAGGTGTTGAAAATCGAAACAAATCATTTTAAACCACTAAATCGATTTTAAAAAAATAAAAAATTGATCAACCGAAAATAATAATAATAAAAGGCATATATATGAGCATTGAACCAAAACCAAATCATGCGTAATATTTACACTGATTTTCTATATCCCAATACAAAATCTAATCATTTTAAGTTAAGTCATGATTCAATTTTTGATAATTATAAATTGATAATATATGATTTCATACGTGTTATTTTTTTAGTCATGTTAAATAACAAGTTTATGAAATTGATAATATATGGCTAATTAACAATGCATGGTTAATAGGGGTGATCAGCGGGCGGGTTTAGTCGAATTCAGGCTTAAAAAATCCAATCCGAAGCAAACTGAAATAGTAAATATGTGACCCATTTTTGACCATAAGAGGCTTCGGATTGAGCAGGTTATGAGAGAGTCAGGTTACAGGTGTGTTGAATGGATTCACTCAGATTTGGGCGAAAAAAATCTCGTCAAATCTCTTGGAACCAACGAAGATGGTGATTGCAAAGTGACAAAGGCAAGAGGAAGAGCAAAGAAGATCAAAGAGAATGACGCAAACTTAACAAGAAAGAGAGAATGGGCTTGAGCCAATGTGCTTGTAGAGGTCAGAAGTGTGGTTTTGATGTGGAGGGGCACATGCAGGGTACCATGGACGTGAAAGAGATGCCAAAGAAGAAGAGAACAGGGGTAGTACTGTGTAGTTAAGTTTGTCGTTGGTTGTTCCAGGTGATTTGAAGCTTGTACATAATGTAGAGAGAGAATAAATAAAAGAAACACTCTACAAAGCTCCCATTTTCCCCAGTGATCGCTGTGATGATGTGCTTTCATTGTTAATTTGTGACCGCTATAAAAATGATGTGACATATGAGAGAATGGCGATAGAACTTTTCACATAGACACTAGACACTTTCTTTTTGTTAAGTCCCATTTTTACACTTATTTGATTGGGTGCGGGTATCGACAAAATTTTTTCTTTCCACTTGCACCTACTCGATACTATTTGTATTTAACTGATATTTTTACTTTATTTAACTCGAGGCTCGATATTAACCATCCAAGAAGCTTGTTTTGGAGTCGGATTAGCCGAGTGACGATTGGGCTATATTTTTCTGCTCAACCCTAATGGCTAATTCATTGTGAACAATTTGTATTACACTTCCTTTATAAAAGGTTTGTATACTGAAGTTATTATCATGCATGGTTTTTTGTTGCTCCATTGTTTATAATGGTTTAAATGTCATGTTTAAGGATGATCATGACTCAATTAATTGTTATATTTTATATTGTGTCAAATTATTTTATTAAGTAGTCAAATTAAAAATAATTTCGAACATCGTATAATTAAAATAAATTAAAAACTCATTAAAACAAACTGTAAAAGATTGATTATTTTTAGTTTGATATTGCATTCAAATCAAACTAAATTAATGTACATATTATTTTTATATTTGTTTCAAATGTCTTTTTATCCAAAAATCAAACCAAACCTTACTCCCAACATCCTAACTATATATGATCATGTAAGCTAGGGTAATAGGGCACATAATGCCAATGAAATTTGAACACATGCATCTTATAAAATTCAAATAAATAAATGCATGCCAAAAGTTTATATATTATTTATTAAATTATCGCATAATTTCATATGCTCAATACCTTATATTGAATGTTCATCATCAGAATATCGAATTCAACATGTATATATATTTATTAAAAATTACATATAACACAGACACAAACTATTAAGTATTAACACTATTTATAATAATAGGTTTTAATTTTATTTTTTAATAATATATTAATTAAATGCATCTTCATTTATATTTAATTAATTAATTAATTTACGGCTTATGTGAAAATAATATTTTTTTTTTTGAGTAAGAAGTGTGAAAACAATTAATAAAATACAATTAAATGTTAATAAATTTTAAAATGACTTTAAATTTAATGCATCATAAGTGTAAATTTATTTGCATTAATTACCAGCCAATTGTATGTTGACACAATATATAAAGATAGGGTTAAATATGTTTTTGGTCTTCCAAAAATTGATCCATTTTGGTTTTAGTCATTAGAAAACAAAATTCTTGAATAAAGTACCTCAAATATTAAAAATACCCTAATTAGATCCCTATATTAAACTCTGTTCAACTTTTTTGTTAAATGATGGCTATATCAGCATCATAGTCACCATTAATTTGCTTATATGGTCGTCCATGTCAATTGTTATGTCCAGGTTAGATTAGTAACATATTTCTTGAATAAAATTATTATATGATTAACCCTAAATCACATATTCTTTTAGCCTTAAAGCAAAAGAAATTACCCGTTTTTTTATTAAAAATTATCACTGGGCACTTCAAGTAATAAATACTTTACTTAGAAGCTGATATAACCATCATTTAACAAAAAAGTTTAGCACAAGGATCTAATTAGGGTATTTTTAATATTTGAGGGACTTTATTCAAGGAAATTTTTTTTTGAGGACTAAAAACATATTTAACCCATAAAGACATTTAGACTCATAACTTAGAGTTTGTTTGGTATAGATGAAATAGGGGAGAGGAGCGAAGAAGAGCGTGGAAAAGCAAAGAAATACCCAAATCAATTGCGTTTGGCAAAGCAAAATTGCAACGATTTTTTTTTTTAAATCGTGGGCCTCACATGAAAATTTATCCACTCAAAATTGAGACGATTTGCAAAGAAATCGTACAAAATGGTTACAAATTTCTGGAAATAACCTTAGTCGCGGTTAAGCAAAAGCAGGAGTGTGGTGGAGGTGGTGCTGCTTCGACAAAATTGATTTTGGGTACAAACAAAATTGATTTTTCTATGAGATACGCTAGTTGAAATAGTTTGTGTGATAGAAAAACCGATTTGTGCGTAGGAAAATCGGTTTGGTCTCATGGATAACAATAAAATCAATTTCATGTGAGACAAAATTGATTTTGAGCGTGTCCAATTGCAAAATCAATTTTGATAGAGTCAAAAGTCGATTTGCATGAATAAAATTGATTTTGGTTGAGTCAAAAATCGATTTCCAACTTTTTTTGTGTGTAGAATTTGATTTTCTTTTAACGAAAGGATGATTTTAATTCTGAATATGATCAAATTGTGATGAATAACAATTTCTTAATTGGTCATTTCGTAACAGATATTATCCAAATAATTTTTTCAATACGTGAAATTATAGAGTGATGGAAATTATGTATTAAATTTTTTTATCTATCATAAGAAATTTTCTTCCTTTTTTTTTTTTTAAACTATTAGGATTAGTGTATATGGAAATTTCAGCTAATTTAGTTTTGTATAGACTTCATCACTATTGAAATTGTTGCAATGGCAAAATCGATTTTAATCTATTAAAATTTAGTTTTGTATATGTAATTAGGCGTTAGGTATCAAATTAAAATCAAAATCAATTTTATTCTATGGCAAAATCGATTTTGACTTAAGATTTTTAATCCTCTTTCTCTGGACCTCCAAGAAAAACAATTTTGTTGCAATGCAAATCAATTTTCGTTAGTGTCTATGTTTGAATAGACAGATTTCGTGCTTTCTAGAGATCAATTAAAATCGATTTTCATCATGACAAATCGATTTAACAAAAAAAAATATTTAGAAAATATGTGGGAAAATACGTAAGAGTATAATGGTAATAATTCAATTTCTTTTCTTTTCTTTCAAACTAAACAACTCCACACATTTATTTTCACTATATTTTTTCTTTATTTCTCTTTAACCAAACAACCTTATTTTCTACTATATTTCTCACCTATTTCTCTTTTCTTCTTTTCCCACCTCTTCCCTCCCTTTCTTTCTCTTTCTTCACCCCTACCAAACAGGTCGACTATCATATTAATAAGTCAGTAAATTAGTCATTTAAATTATTCTGAAGTTTCAGTTTAACTTTCAATTTAATTATGTATACAAGTTAGTTGTTATAGGTCTGATAAGGTTTTGAAAAAATAAAGGTACCTTTTTTTTTTTGAAAAGAAGTTGAAAAAAATACAAGTTATAAATGCATGCAGAAAATTAAATTGGTTTAAATTTTGTAAAATAATATCCATTTGAATTACTGATATGATACTAAAGTTAAAAAAATATTTGATTTTTTATTTCATCTTTTTTGTTTTGTTGAATTTACTTTTTCTTACTTGACAATTTTTCCTTATTGCCTATTCGGTTCTTTTTGTATTTTATTTTACTTTCATAAGTCTTTGAAAAAAAAAAGGCATTAGTTATAGCCTATGAACTTATAATTATATTATCAATCTATTTAACTCTATACCAGAATTTTTTGAATGAACACTCACCTTTATATTAAATAATTTTTATCTTACAATTTTTTTTTCTTGAAATTCATTAACATAACATGTTTGATATTAATATTATCAATTAATGCAATATAGATAATTTTTCTTTCTCATATTTACATGTTATATAAGCATGTTATTATGTCATTTGTCAAGAATTAGAACCTCATATAAAAATATTACGGGATTCTGATTTTATTACATAAAATGAGGTTTTTTATAAACATATGTTAGGATACATGTCATTCTTCTCTAGTAATTTTTTCTCGAAAAATCAAATCAGTATTTCTAATTTTTTAATCTAAATATTTAATTTCGTAAATGGGATTTAAGATAATCAACACAATCAAGATAATTATTACAATCAAGAGAATTATCTTTAAAAGGTAATTTTTTATTTATACATGTATACATTATAAAGTTTAATGGTCATATATTGTCAGTGTAAAAAGTTTTACACTGTCATCCAATCAAAAATCAGCATTAATATGACTTTTAAAGTATTTATTATAAAAGTCAACAAACTTACAATAAATGGTAGTTTGTGATTGGATGACAGTGTAAAACTACTTTACACTGTTAGTGCATGATCATTAAACTCATACATTATATAAATACATTGTCTAATATTAGTAAATGAAATTGTAAATTGATCTCATGCCATGTGTCACCTCTCTAACAATTTTTCTCCTAAAAATAAAATTATATGATATTAATTATGTTAAAAATATAAATTATAAACAAATTTAAACATTTTTTTACTTGTATATAAAAAAATGCCAAATGATTTGAATAAATCTTTTTTTTTTAATCTGTATTTGAATAAATCATTTAATATATCATTTCTTACCTTTATCCTAATATAATTTTAATAACTACAACGAGTAAATTTATAATAGCTAGAAAAATTGTCATTTAACATATGTAGTTCTTAATAATCTTAATAAAAAAAATTTCTATACACCTATTACTTTTATAAGATATGAAATTATTATTATTTAAACATATCTAATTAGATCATAAAAAGATCAATACTGATAACATCTTATAGAGTCAATTAATGTAAAAGGTGATAATTTTAAAATGTATCTTGTATATTGAAATATTTGAAATTTCTTTTGACAAAAAATAATTAAATTTTGTTTAAATTAAATAAAATTAGTTATACAAAATAAACAACAACAGCAATATCTTATTATATACATTAGATATTATATACAACAAACATATAAAAATTAAATCTTATAATTATTAAATATAAAAGAGTTTAATTTTGATATATTATCAATGTTAAAAATTTTACACTACAATCAATTCAAAATCAGCATATATAACATTTTTTAAGTAATTATTATGAAGTTAATAATATTAATAAATTCTAGCTAAATTCATATAAAAAACTTACACATGACATTTTAGTAATATATTAATATATTTTATTTTACTAATTTAGCTTTTCTTGATTTGATGATTGTGTGGAAATGTTTTGACATTCATTGCAGATGAAAAATTAAATTAAAATCCACACAAATTATATGACCCTAAAATAGTATTAATTTTGTTATATTTATTTCGCGTCATAACTCTTAGCTCACGAAGATGATATAAAATAAAGAATTAAAGATAATAAAACCCCGATTCCCGCCTCTAGGGCATTGAAATAACGGCCAGAAACAGAACGTGGTTACAACACAAACTCTTGAAACTGAAAATCCTCCCAATCCCAAATGAACACAAACCCTAACTCCCTAATAGACCCCAAATCTTCAGTTAACTGAAACACACACATTATTCTCACTCATGGATGCACCACGTGTCTCTCGCACCCCCAAAATCCGGCGCGTCGGTTTCTCCGCTCCCGATTCTTCTGCCACCATGGTTCCGTCGCCACGTCATCCCTCCGTGCCGGTCCCGGAAACGCAGCATTCCGGCGATTGCCACGTGGCATCTGGGAGCTACGATCCCTCGGAAAACCTAAACCTCGCTACCGGCATTGGTAAAGATTGAATTGTCATTTATTTAATGTGGTAATGCATGATTCATGCATTATACTCTATTCATTGATTATTCACGTGCCTTGTTCTTTCACATATTAGAAAAGAAGGAAGAGGAAGAGAAAGAGAAAGAGGTTCTGCAATCAAGTACAAAGCCGTTCAAAGCAAAAACTACCAAGGCTGAGAGACGAGCCTTACAAGAGGCACAGAGAGCTGCTAAAGCTGCTTCTAAAGGTTGTTTAGGGTTTGTGCTAATTGCAATTTATTATCTCCCTTGAACTTTGCTTATAACTAAATTGTTGGCCTGATTGATTAAATATCTGATTAATAATTTAGAATGCTGATGCCGTGTTTGTTGATCCTTTGCTTGTATATAAGCTTTTTTAAACTATAAAAGAAACTATAAGTTTTAGCATGTTATATTGGACCATTCTTGTTTTCTTATTGGAATTATAGATCGATGTTACGTTGTTATGGATTATAAAATCTATGATTCTATGTTGGAATCAACCTCGCATAATTTCAATAAGTTTTAAGCGTGGTTTCTATTTTGGGTTGCATATATCGGAGGGCATCATTTTTTTCTCCATTCTTTTGTTTTACTGAAAGTATTTGATGAAATTCAATAAAATTATATCGAGTTTGCATTATATACTATGTTTGGCTGTGAAAGGATGAATATGGAATTCAGTGTCTCAGTATATGGTTCTTAATGTGTTACATAATTCAGTTGCCACAATCAGGAACTTTAAAATGCAGCCATAATTCAATATAGTTCTTGTAGTTGTGCTTATGCTTGTGATTGTCGTTCTGTATCTAGCTGAGGGAAGTAAAGCAGTTGCTGAATCTGGTAGAGCAGCTGCAGGTAAAAGCACAAAGCAGTCTTCACAAAAGAAAGGTGGTCCTTCCTGTGCGTCTCCAGCGGCTACTGATAAGAAAGCAGGAGATCGTCCTCTTGAGAAAGATAGGAAAAAGGATGCTCCTTCTCCACGAATGCAATTTGATGACAAAAGCCGAATGGAAAAGGCTAGAAGGCGTGCAGTAGTCAATCCAACTGAATCTAGAAACAGAGTTGACTTATTTCAGCATTTGCCTCAATATGAACATGGGACTCAGCTTCCTAATCTTGAATCAAAGTTTTTCCAAATTGGTTCAGTGCATCCTGCTGTATTTGAGGTACTCTTTTGGAAATAATGCACATGGCATCTATTTGTAGACCAGGGCAGTTACATGTGTGGTCTGAAGATGAATGTTGCCATTATAAATAAATTATTCTGTTTATTCAGAATAGTTCATTATTTATGGTTGCATATCTTTGTTCTGTTTTCCTTAATTATTCTCATTTCATATTGAACCTCCAATCCTTTTTGATAATACTCTAGTAGTTTGCCATTATTATCACCCTCCCTACTTTTAATGCCTAAAGTTATATTTTCAAAGACCTTGATGTTATCAAATATTTAACTTCAACTGTTTGCCCTATGTTTGCATGCTTCAAATATGCATGTTCACCAACGTAAATATCCAGAGTGTGCTGGGTATTCACATTTTGTTCCTTTGGATGAGAATTCACATTGTAATACTCGCTTCCCTTGTCACTTAAACCATGCAAAAGGTGGGATTTCTGATGCCCTTTGAAAAGTCGTAGCCTCTATCTGTCAATTTAATTGTTTCTTTTTGCTGAGATTTTGTAGCCATTAGTTTGGATACTGTCAATACTCATTAGCATGTATGAGTCCATGGTTACAGATTTGACATGAAATTGTTTTTGGAGCTTTGAACAGCATAAGGAGTTCTTCAATTTAAATGGGTATTGTATATATGAAAATAAACTTAAGAAATAAATAGCAATTCAGATAAGGCGCTCATTGGATTATTTAATTTTCAGGTTGGATTGCGTTATTTGGCAGGAGATATATCAGGGGGTAATGCTCGTTGTATTGCAATGCTAAGAGCATTTCAAGATGCCATTAGAGATTACTGCACACCACATGAAAAGGCCCTTGTTAGGGATTTAACTTCAAAAATCAATAGTTATGTATCTTTCTTTACTGAATGTAGACCACTTTCAATGAGCATGGGAAATGCAATTAGGTTTGTAAAGAGCCGTATTGTCAATCTGCCTTTAAATCATTCTGAGTTTGAGGCAAAAGCAGACCTGTGTTCTGATATTGACCAGTTCATTAATGAAAAAATAATTCTTGCTGATAAGGTGATTGTCCAACATGCTTTTGCAAAGGTTAAAGATGGGGATGTTCTTCTCACATATGGATTGTCATGTGTTGTTGAGATGATTCTTTTATATGCCCATGAGCTGGGAAAACAGTTCCATGTTGTGGTGGTAGATTCACGGCCAAGGCTTGAAGGTCAGGCCTTACTTCGTAGGCTAGTGGCTAAGGGCCTGAGTTGCACATATACTCATATAAATGCTGTTTCTCATATCATGCATGAGGTCACACGAGTTCTTCTGGGAGCTTCTGCAGTTTTCTCCAATGGAACCGTATATTCAACGGTTGGGACTTCTTGTGTTGCAATGGTGGCTCATTCATTTCGTGTTCCTGTATTGATCTGTTGTGAAGCATATAAATTTCATGAAAGGGTGCTACTGGGTTCAATATGTTCTAATGAACTAGGTAATTTTGTTATATCAGCTTGTTAATGTTACATTATCACTTTAGTGTAAACTTTCTTTATACATCGAGAAGGGGGATTAGGATGGAATTTTTTTGTATTGCTATCAAGTATGGTTATGCAAAAAATAGGGCATCTTCCTCCCAATTCTATTGACTTCAAGCTCTTCTAAACATGGTCTTGCCCTCGTATTTTTGTAAAGAAGTCGAAAGCTAAACTTCAAATTGCTTTCAGGAGACCCAGATGCTATTGCCAGGGTTCCTGGACGAATGGAAGTCAATTATCTGGACAATTGGGCCAGTGAAGACAATTTGAGGCTTTTGAATTTGATGTAAGCTAAGATATTTCATTTCTGTGAACACCTTATCCCCCCAAGAAAAGCAGAAAAGGTTACCACTGATTTTATTTTCACTGACAGGTATGATGCTACTCCTTCAGATTATGTCTCGTTTATTGTGACAGATTATGGCATGGTAAGTTTATTATTGTACACTGTAAAGGTTTGATGGTAGTGTATTGTGAGACTGGGTCATCAATCTTTAATATTGGAATTCTTGCTTTTGCATAATTACCAGTTTCACAATCTTCTATTTACTCTTCTTGTTGGTGTTACAGCTCCCTCCTACAAGCGTACCTGTATTAGTTCGTGAATATCGACGAGAGCATTTGTTGATGTAGATATAGAGAAGTCAGACAGTGGCGTTAACAGCCCTGCAATCGATTTAGATTAATGGAATTATTTTATATACTTGAATTTTAGTTAGTGAATGTTTTGAGGCTTTCCACTCCGAGCAATTTCGGAGATGCATTTACTTTCAATTATATAATTGTTTACACTCTTTTAGTCCAGATAACATTCGCTGTCAAAGAATAACAGGGTCCTAGGCCATTGTTCATACAGCGTAGATCATGTGTTATTGAGTCATATTTGTACAAGCCACCGATTGGTTGGCTATATTTGTTGTATTAGCACTTAGCAGCATGCCGGAGCCGAGGTAAGCACTTGTAAACGTGAAAGGCTTATCTCTGTCTGAAATTTATCGGATGCCCGGAAACTGAAATCTGAAGAAAGGCTTACAAGTCATATATGTCAGTACATCATAATAATAAATATATCAATAATGTCTTATAATCTTTGTTTATTAAATGTTTGTCATTTTTTCATAAAAACATATATTGTGTCTTTTCAGTTATGGTGCTAGATCCAAATAAACAACAACAATAATAATAAAGGGACCTTGCTTTTTTCATTTTTGGTAAAGTGAAAGGGACACTGCTTTTAAATCCGTAGCCTTCTCTGTAAGTTTAATAATGTAGCCTCTCTTTCAACGGTGTCAACACAAAGTGGGGAGAGTTCTATCGTCAAGATGCATATTTGATTTTTCACTGGGTTAGTGATTTCCAGAATTCAGAACTGTACATCATAATTATATTAATATGATACAACGACGAGTTTTTACATAACAAAACACCCACCAGTTACCCCTTCTAAGTTGAAGTGGCAATGGGCCAAAGTCAAGTTATAATCTAACAGTGACAGTAATGATGCTTGTTAATCAATTAATCTGTCACCCTCTAGTGATGCCATCTTCTATCATTATTTTTGCTTCTTGTCAGAACTTGCAGGACTACTATCTGTTGCAGCAGCTGCAGCTGCCAGTTCCATCAACCTCTCGTAATCTATCTCGGTTGATTTAAACTTAAACTTGATGCCAACCTGAATCCATGACTTGATACAAAGAATAGCTTGGGTGTTATCATATGGCATACAAAGTCGTTGCTTGTCAATTTCATCACCCTTGCCACAGAAAAGTTCTTCAGGCACTACTGAAGTTGCCTGCACAGCCAGGAAATCTCTAGCCATCACAGATAGTCGAGGGTAGCGTGTACTGTTGACCTTCCACCAGTCTAGAACATCTGTTGGTATTGGAGCAGGAGCCTCTGATAGGTACTGTGTAAGCTCATCAGTGGCAGAGCTCATGCTTGTCCTTCGCTTTTTGCGTGCTATTTCCTCAGCAAAGGAAACACTTCCTGCATCTTCAATTTCTTGAGCATTGTATCCAGAACTCATGGATGAGAAATGGCTGGTAGAATAATTTCTCATAAAATGGGTTCTTGCTTCGTCCAAAAAATTTTCTGAGTTTAAACTATCAGGGATCAGCTCCCCCTTTATTCGAGGATCTAGAATTGCTGTCATATAAGTAAATATGTTGCAAACCTGATTAATATAATTTCTGGCCTTTTTAGCCATTTCTTCTGCAGCACTTTTTAGCCATTCTGGGCTGTGACGCGATTCTCTGCAGGAACCAATTGTTTCTGAGATGTGATCCATGAAGAAAAGGACAAGCCCAACCGTTGGCACCTTACTTGTGCAGATGTTGTTTGTGGTTTTGTAGAATGGTTCAAGATATTGATGCATGATGTTAACCACACTTTTGTCAGAAGATCCCAGCAGCATCCTACTGCCTAGCATTTCCTCGTATTTACGAATAACAGCATCCACTGATTTACCTGCCTGCAGCATAAAATATATACAATATTTTACCACTGTTCCAGTGTTCCGATTTTGATGGCATGCATGATGCATTACAAATTCACAAGATATCTTAATATATTCTTACGATTCAATTCCAATGAGTGAGGTAACATGCTACATTGTTGTAATAAATAACAAATTTAAATCAGATCAACATCAACACAGGCCAAATTCATCAGCAAACATAGAGAAATTCTTACAGTTATTAGACAAGAGCGAATATAGGACACTTCAGGCATGAAAAGCCATTCCAAATCCAAGGTTTGTCTAGTAAAACACCGGCAGTGAAAATGTGAAATGCTAGCAGCACCTTTTCTTTTTTTATGATTCTTATGCTCATTAACTAAAGCAGTTGAAAATATAATGACATACCTTGCGAACAAGATCAAGCATTTGGTAGTTTCCACTCCACCTTGCTGAAACATCAAGAGGAAATTTCCATGTACCTTCTTGATAAGCTGTGGATAATTGAATAAAATCCTCAGAGATCACTGGTGAGGCATTTAACTCTATTACAAACTCCCGTATCTTAGAAATTACTTGTTTTGCGGATCTCAATCCATCTTCTATTATCACATTCAAAGTTCGAGCAGCACAGGGAATATAACAGAACGGCCCTATTTTCTGACCATCCAAGTCCTCTTTCAAAGAATGGCAGGCATGCATGACACTTGTACTATTATCATGGGTACAGGACAGGATTCTGTTTTCAATATTGTAAAATTTAAGAATTTTTACGAGGGAACGAAAGATCTCTGCACTCCCACATGGATAGGGTATGCGACATATATCAAGAAGCAACTTCTGGAAGCACCAGTTTTCGTCAATCCACTGACATGTTACACTCATGTAGTAGATCTGTTCAAAGGAGGTCCAGAAATCAAGTGTAATGGACAACTTGGAAGAAACCTGTTCTAACAATGCTCTTACATCTTCCCTCATGCTTCTGAAAACTTCATCAAGTACAGTTCTATACTTGTCACTTGGCCAGAGTTGTATAGAAGGATTCAGAAACTTGTAGGAATTCACAAGCCACTTCTCTTCCAGAGTTGAAGGAGGGAGAGAAGCTAAAACAATCCACCTAATGAGCAACCAATTTAGATGATCAAAATCCACCTGGTTTACTTTGCCCTGAGGCTGAGACTTCTTGACCACAGCAGCGGTCCGCTGCCGCTGAATTGCTTACAGCATCCCCTGACTTGTCATAACCTGGATGACGATTAGCAAGGTGCCTTCCCAAATTGCCTTCAAGAACAAAGGAACTTTAGTGGAAGTACAAGTAAGAACAGTTGCTAGGAAAAAAATATTTGTATCCAAGGGTGCTATAATTTAAAATTGAGCAAGCTCCAAATGTAAACTGAAATAAGAAAATAAAAGGGCAAATATGGAAACAGTTAACTTGATGAAATGCCAAAAGCTTGTAATCTTTACATAACAAAGTTCCCTTAGTATGTCTGAGGTTCCATAGCAAATTAACAATAGGTTAGGATGGATTATGATAAATAAACCTAAGTGATGAAAAGATACATATGCTCTATTGGACAAGAAAGGCACCAAAGGTAATAATTAATGAGTAATAAAAGATGATGCAGAAAGTAACCTGTGGCGGTTGCAATAGAATAGCTCTGTCCACAAAACTTGCATCTCCTAGTCTTGCCATCAGCAGCTGTCTCAAAGAACTTCAAATACACTGATGTCATTGTTTTCTTTCTTGGCTTAAGTGAAGTGACAGGACCAGGCTTATCCGAACAACCCAGCCCAATATTTGCAGGATCCATGTTTGAAATAAGTGCCACATCCATCATGGACTTTTGGTCGTCTCCTGAAAAAAAAAAAAAGAAGAAAAAAAGCCACAACTCAGAGTCATAGAAAATGAAGTGAAATTTATGTCACAGTTAGAATGCTGAAAACCAGGTGTATTTCTTTGATCACGCATCATGTTATGTTGGAACTACAGTTCACAGGCATCAGTTGATTGATTCCTTGTTGCTACTTAAAAGGATTACACGATCAAGCAATAGAGTAAGCTAAAACCCGAAATATAGTTGTCAATAGTTTTCCTCCGTGTTTGTTTCAACAGCAATATTACATCAAGTTTCACAAGGCAGTTCCTTAAAGGTGGGAGGAAGTAAGGGTAGGGTAGGGTGTGCACCTTTGTAAGTTCTGTAGTGATTGTTAAGACCACCCCAGTCCATGTAATTACCATCACCAACAGTCACCTGTCTGATCAGTAACAAACACAGCATAAGCATATTTCTAAGCGTTGGTATTTTTGAGTTCAAAGAGTGGGAAAAGTGGCGTTAAAATGAAAATAGGGAATTGGGCGTACCCGAGAGGGGGAGTTCATGATTCAGTTTTGGCGGAGAATTGAATTGCGATCACAGAGAGAGAGAGAGAGAGAGCGAGAGAGACGATGGAAGCTGAGGAAGATCGGCGTGGAGTGGATCTGAGCCGAGAGAGGGAGAGAGAGCGGCGTGGCTGAAGATAGATGAGATCTGGTCTTTTTAGTTTTGTGTTGCTAACACGGCTTCGCTTCGCTCAAACTATTTTCTCTCAATTATTTTTATTTATTATTACTAGAACTAGAAAGAGGAAAGAGAAGAGTAAAACAAAGGAATGCTGAGTGGAGTTTTTGAGTTGAGTTGAGTTTGGCTTTTTTAGGCTTAGCTAGCCATTCGTGTGTGTCAGCACCAGCTAGCTACCTAAGCCCAACGTCAGTCACCTTGGTTAGTCGGCTTCGTTCTTTTCCTTTTTAAATTTGGGCCCCCTGCTTCCTCCCTAGCCCAGACTATAGTACAGTATAGCCCACCACCTTGCTTTTTCCCACTCATCCACATTTTCGCTTTACTTCAGGCTTCATCTCCCCTAGAGAGGCACGGTAAAAGTTATTCTTACCTACACTATGCAGATTAGTTAAGAAATAGTGTATGAAATTCAAGTCTAAAAGAGAGAAGAAAAATAATACTAATAATGTTTAATTAAGAAAGTGAGAAGAATGACGCATTCACTTTTTAAATCGTGTATTTTAATTTATAATATAAAAATATATATGACAGGATAAATATTGACCAACTGACACGGAATTATTATAGTTTAACCAGAAGTTTCGAGTTTAAGTCTTGGGTATGTAATTATGTTAAATATTTAGAGGGAGAGTTTTGTCCTTCCATAGTGATCGTACCTAGCTCAATTAAGATTGTCTTCAGTGGAAGATACCTATGGTTTATTAAATAAAAAATTAATCTAATTAATCTTTCATTAGTAAAAAATATTTTCGTTAATTCTATATTCTTTTTTTTCATTTTTATTTTTTATTTTTTATTTTTTCAGTAGACTACTATATGTGGGAAATTTATGGACATCCGTCAAATATGTGGATACGTTTTTTTTGGGCAAATATGTGGATACGTTAAAAGTGGATACATGCACAAATATAGAACTGGTATTTAATTAAAAGAACATAAGGTGGGAGTTGTTCTTCGGCAAATATGACACACATGAATCTTTGTTTTATTTTTTCATAGAGAATATTTTACAAAAGATTAGTATTTTTATAATTTTAAAAAATTTATTGTTTAGTATTTTTCAAATAAAATAAAATGAATAGTTTTTGGAAACCTTCATTCCATTCTATTATACTTCATATCTCTCTCTTTTATTTTTTAATTACAAATATGAGATGCTATGGCTTTTTATTTTATTAATATAATTAATTAATTGTCTGTGCAATACATATAAATTTATTTAAGTTGTAATATGCATTCAAATTATTTTTTAATATTTATTCATCACTCTTAACTCAAGGTTAGTCTCACAATTATGTTTGTAAAAAATATCTAAAGTGTGTTGATCTAATCACTTCAATTAATTTATACTTTATTTGATTACTTTATAAGTTTATTTGATTAAAATAGGGGTATTTAGTAAATGAGTTTATTTCACCAACTCATAATATTTTTTTTCATAACATTTAAGCTTATAACTTGTAATTTATTATTATTTTTTTATTTTTACTCTTACTAGTTTAATAGAAATCCTCTTTAATGTTATACTATTTTTATTTGTAGTAAAATATTCAATTTTTAAACAAAAAAATTATAAGAATTAAAAATTAACAAAAAATGTAAAACAACAATTGCATAAAAATAAAATTTATATTAAAAAATATATAAAATGTTCCTTTATGCCATTTACATTTATCAATTAATTCAATCGTTAATTTTACCTAACACTTCTAAATCAATGAACTAATTTAACAACTTTTAGCTAAAAATTAATTTTACCCTTCAACTAACTTATGATATTTTTTTTTTCCAAACAAAGTTCAAAAACTATTTGAGCATTGAATAAACTAGTGAATATGAGAAAGATTTCGCTTGATTAAACCACTTAAGGAATGAAAAATGTCAACAACGATCTTTCTAGTAACAGAATATTTTATTATCGAGTGAATTTGACATAAGTTTCACTAAATAGCTAAATGAATCCCAATCTGACAATTTTTCACTTAAAATTCGCACCATCAATGGGGCGAATAATTAATGGAGATTCTGGTTTCCCTATGATTGTGGGGAATGGCAATTATGGCCACTGGAATTTTGCAACTCACCCAAAAACCGATCCGTGAAGGTGTTGCATATGCCTCGCAATAAAAAACGGGAATTAGCAAGCATTAGATGTGGGAAATAAAGGTAAGAACGTGCAACGGGGAATCTGGCTCGCGATTTGATATCCTAATGCGTAAAGAGCAACACATGCCCACGGTCAACAAAAAAAGAAGAAGGTGACGGTCGGTTAGCAAGAAAAACGACATCAAAATTGGGCCAAAAAAAGATTGGAAGGTAGTGGCTAAGTCTGTTTTACATCCGGGGAGCCCATTGGCGGGTACAACAAAGGCAGTGGGCAAGGATGTCCTTAAAGGCAAGAATAAGGATGATTTTTTCAATCTTAGAAATAAAGTCTGAAGGCAATTACAAATAGTAAAGGGGTGCCCACGATGGTGGGGATGGATTGGACACATACCATGGCGGCGCACACTGTTACGCCCAATGATGAGATGAGACAATGGCTTTTGTTTCGAAGCTACGAGGTACCAAAATTCATGGAGGGTCCTCCTCAAGGCCGCCTGACGCTTTGGAAAGTTCAAAGGCCATTGGGAGAGTAGAAGATGATGTTGCAAAGGAGCTCGTGCTCCCAGTAAGTGAGATAGAGAGAGGTATTATTGTGGTTCCAAAAATCACGGAATACCCGATTCTTTCATGGCACCGTCATCATTAGGAGGAGAAGGAACAGAATTGAAACCTTGCAGGATGAAGATTTGCGTTGGATCACTTCTCAGGAAGAACTGGAGGACCACATTACCAATTTCTATAATTAAGGTTTTTTTTTTTTTTTCATGACCCTGAGCCCTACATTCCTTATTATCTAACTAGATGTTTTCCCGAGTTGCATGAACAGGAACAATCTAGCTTCACTGCTCTTATTACTGATGAGGAGATTTTAGATTTGTCCGTCTGATGGGAGGCTTCAAGACTCCAGGGCCGGACGGGTTTCAAGCCATATTCTATCTGTCCCAATGGAGCATTGTTGGCCCAACTCTTTGCCAGCTCATTCATGACGTAGAGACTCAGCCCAGTAGAATTAGAGAAGTCAATGGAACCCTCATTACCTTGATCCCTAAAATGAAGAATGTATCTTCCTTGAAGAACATGAGGCCCATTACCATTAGCCTGTGCAACGTCTCTTATAAAGTCTTTACTAAGATTTTGGCTTCGAACGGTGATGGACGGTTTAGTCAGCCCGAATCAGTGCAGTTTTGTCCCCAACCGGCATTGGCTTACGGAGGAGTTGTCCGCGATCACTTCGGTTCCTTTGTTATTGCTTACGCTTGTAATGTGGGATCCTGCTTGGTTGTTCGGGCCGAGTTATGGGCCATTTTCTATGGTTTGAAGGTTCTCAAGGATTGACATTTACTTGGGCCCCTTATTATTGAGACGGATTCATCGCTGGCTGTGAGGATGATCACAGAGGGTGTGAATATTTCCCATTCGTGTTGTAGCTTCATCAACAACATATGTGCTTTGGCTTACCAGATCCAATGTGATTCTTGCTACCACATGTTCTGGGAAGCTAACCAACTGACGGATGGTTTGGCTAAAAGAGGTCTGCTCCTCTCGGATGCTGTTCATGTTTTCGAGAAAGCTCCGGCATGGATCCCAGTTACAGATGCTAGCTGATATGTCAGCCGTTCAATTCTTTCGTGGTTTCTAGTTTGGACTTTTAGCCCTGTTGTAACACCAAAAAAAAATGAAAGATTTGTTAGATGCATAGGATAATAAGTGGGACTAATTTGATAGGATACACCAACACTACATTTGGAATGACGAAAAGACATGAGAACAGATACTGATGGACGAAAAAAAAAAAATACAAAATCAATTCCTTCCGTTATTTTGTATTTCTACAAGCAAGAAGGAAGCATAAAAAAGCAAGTACAGTCCAATGATTTCTCAATCCGTCGATTTTGGACAAAAAAGGTTATCTTGTGTAATTAAAATACCAACGTACCTTTATTTCTACACACTTCGTTTTTTATTAGAAATATTTAATGTCATTTTATGTACATATTTTTCTTTTACTTTCTACACAATCAAAAAAGAAGAAAGGAAATTTTTATCCTTTTTCATTTATTTTATTTTCTTACCAAACAACTTAAAAATCATCTTACTTATAATCTTTTTTCTTCCTTTTATTTTTTTTCCTAAACCAAAATACCCGAAAAGTGAGTTAAGAATCAAAATAAAGAGTGCAGCATTAGAAATGCTTTTAGTACATGATTGATAATAGCTTTGTCCTTGCTTAGTCCATTACTCCAGCCCCTTTTTCATGAAATAATCTCTTTTTTTTCAATTCTTTCAGAAAGTTGACAAAAAAAACATTATTTCTCTAACATAAGTTTAACCAAACATGCATGCAATAACCATCAGTGAGTCGGGAATATCCCCACTGTCACACAGAAACTACTGCATATCATACTGATGTAAGCGTTTTCTTAATATTATGTTAATCGGTAAATCTTTTAACTGTCATATTAAAATAACCACCGAGAAATTTGATAATTTTGCATACCTAACCAAAAAATATAAAAGGCGGAAGAGCAGTACATGAGCAATACAAGGAAACTAACGATAAAGAAACCCAAAAAATGTTGTCACTCTTCAAATATGTACCGAGGTAATGTCACCAAAAGATCCTTTATACAATCAAAATAAATGTAGCTACAAACAACCAAACTATACCAAGCTAATTGCACTCTCTTCTTTTTTATGTATCTATGGCAGGCGAAAATAAAATACTATAAGAAATTGAAAAAAAAAAATCATGGCCCGAATTTTCAGGGACTATTTTAATGAAAAGAAAATTTCCTGAACCAAATTGACTCAGTCAGCTTCGTGAGATGATTGAGGTGGTGACCTTTCCTTTCATATTCTCCTTGACCTCCTTAATCTACAAATAATTACAGTCGGGTCAGGGCAAATCCGGTTACCTTTGGTGGAGGGGTATCAGGCATTCTGCAATGCATCAACATCAGAAACTTTAATTGAGTCATTGTGCTTCTCAGTCCTCAATTGCTTCATTATTTATAACTCAATAAACTTTATAAAAAAATCCTTTAAATGAAAAACAAACCAAAGAGCACTACTAAATGTATATGAGAAATATTAACACATTTTCTAATACTTTCTTTCCGATACATTTTCTCCTATTGGGTAAAATTCATGTGAATCCAACTAAATATGTGGGTCTCGTTCCTGTTTGGTGAGTCTCTTTCCCAAACTAATGTGATCCACATAAATTTCAATTAATAGAAAAAGTGAGTTAAAAAAGAGTGTGATGTATATTTATAATTAAACAGCACATGGAAAGGACAGTGAGTTGGTGAAATCTAAGTAAAATATATTTCCCTGTTCTTGGGTGTGTACAGATAATTAATTAATCTAACATATTGACAGACAGTAATGGTGAGACAGATTTTCAGGAAGCTTACTGTAATCTAGATATGTCAATCTGTGAAAAGTCCTTGTTGGTTGAACTGTCTAGGTCTCCCACCATTGGACTCGGTGGGAACGCAGGAGGCTGATTCAGCTTGATGGCAAGCACTTTACAGTTAAAGTAGTTAGGTATACTGTTATGGGCCATTACCAAGCTGCGCAATATGAACAAAAACAGTACTTAATTTGAGTTGTGAGATTTCATGATGCACTGTACAAAGTTAGACAAGAAACAAACTAATATTCAAACCACGCAATTCAATGCATTAGGTATCTGTAACTGTAATTGGTGGAGGCAACGCTTCAATTATCTTACCCAAATGTATATCTTTGCCCTGTTCGGATAGCATTGTTCCTGCTTTAAAAGGCTCTGTTAAGACAACTCATGAGATGAAATGATGAGTAATTCTTTATCTTCCTAATTACTTACTGAAAGTACAGAATTTTCTTTTTATGTTTTCAATATATTCAATTAACTAAATATGTTTTGGAGGATAGGAGGGGTCAATAAATATTGCATGGCTAGACAAGAATATTTCTGAACATAACTTCAACTTGGGTGCTCCTGTTATGGTTATAGGCAAGGCCAATTCAAAAGTGGAGCCCAAAAGCTTTTGGCATTTTTTGATAACCATCAAGAAGGCACGGGCAGGTGCCAAGGTTTTCAGTGACCAATTTCTGAAGCTCACTGGCAGCAGCATGCTCCTTTTGATGTTGAGCAGAATCCAGATTAGATAATTAATCCAGGTCCCACAAATCCCATGTTGTAGAGTGATTCCAGGAAGAATAAAGGAATAGTAATTCCAGAACCAGAATCCTTTTCTGTGTGATAACTGAATAAGTAATTAAAGAGTGAAATCCCCAATACCTATCAGGTAGAAGATGACCTTTGATCACAACCTCTCTGTTCTCCAAACCAAATCAAGTACACCGTGAGTTTAATCAACATTCAAACACACCAAGCTGACTATGATGACAGATAAATCCATCTTGAATGAGAAGTACCCATATATTTAGTGATTGTTCCTAGGTCTCCAGTTTCAATTTTCTAAGCTCTTTTTTACCAAGGAATTTAGTATCAGTATTATACATGATCATATTAGTTTAAATGATCTTATCCAATTTTCAGATAGACAACAACAAAGTAAATATTTGCATTCTTAAATCATTCCTAGAGTGATCAAACTCTCATTTAAAGATCCTATATATTCATAACTCTATTGCACTCATAGAATCTCTCTCTTTAGATTCAGAACTTTCAAGTCTACATTCATTGCCATAAATAACAATGGGACACAAAATATGAACATGCAAGCTCCCTTGAGTGTCAATCCAGCAAGATAGAAATATAAAGAAAGTAAAAAATACTGAAAAATCGAAATATCTGAGAATTATAAATCCAAAATTTCAAAATCATTTTTGTTTTCATCTCAATCAAGCAGATCAACATAACTTTACGAAAACTGGATATGAACCTTTAGAAATGACAAACTTATTTATACCTACTAATAAAATAAGCAAGATCCACAATAATTATCAAAGAGAGGCAAATCTAGGAAATCAATTTCATTTACTGTCCACAGAGTTAGAAAAAGATGACCCTGGATTATTATCTTCAGATATCTTAGGCAACATAGACCTCTCTGGCAAATCATGGAGCTTTTCTTCATATTTAAATACTTGCTTTCGGTAGACACCATGCAAACGGTCAAAAAGCTGCTTCTTCAATGACTCAAAAGCCAAATCAAATCTTTCTAGTTGTTCCATGGCATTTATATTATACAAGAACAAACCATAGTATAGATCAAAACTATCTCCAGCAGTATTTTCCACCAAACTCAACAAAGTCTCATAGCCCTTTGTGTCAATTGGTGTTGCCCCCAACTTCAGCTTTTCTAAAAATCTTCCTGTAGTATGCGTGATAAATTGTGATCCAGCTGCATGCCAATCATGTTCAGCGCATGACATTTCAACCATTCGGCACCCTTCGCTAGAAAAAATATCAAGAAACTGATCACATCGTGATGTTCTTGATTCATCTCTTCCTACTCTAACTTTATCATAAACAAAAGGAAGACCATTCCACCCATTTTTTCCACTCTCTGGCCCAAACATGGGATGAGTGCAGAGAATATCAAAACCAGGTGACAAATGTTGAAGAAACAAGTTTCTAGGAAATTCTTTGACAGAAAGTACATCAACAAACAAAGTACTTCTCTTCAACCTCTGCATGGGCAAGGATTTAAGAACTTTCTCCGTGGAAAGGATTGAAGTGCAAAGTAAAATCACTTCCGGATGTTGTTCACAAAGATCATCAACATTATTGAAATACGAAACCCCCAACTCTTGAGCCACGTGAGAGTAGTCTGATCTAGAGTACACTAACACTTGATGACCATGACTGCACAATAGTTTTTGCAAGAAACTGACCAAAGTTGCCAAAACCAACAATTGCAATCTTGAGCTTGGAGTTGTCATCAGACTGGTTTGAATCATTTGACTTGTATTTGTTGAGTTTACCAGCATCACCGAATCTGAAGATTAGCATAAAATGTAACTATAAATTATACTTGATCGGAAAGACCAACCCCAAATAAAACAAAAAACAAACAATAGTAGCAGTTTTAACCCTTCCTACAAATTCATGTCCCCATAATGTACTAAACAGCATTAAGATTAGAGTAAATAGTCTATACACTATCATTCAATTACAGCGCAAAGTGTTTTCACACTGCCATTTAATCACAAATTGTCATGTATGATAAGTCTGTTGACCTTTATAATAACCATCTTAAAGTCAAGTCATACCTATCATGATTTCTGATTGATTGACGGGGCGAAACTTTTACACTAATGGACATAGAAATTACACTCATTAGATTATAGTAAGCCTTTAAAAACAAATAAACACCTCTGAATCTGATCTTTGGAGGATAGTGCAGGTGCAGATCCGTTTCGAGCATTCCCCAGCAAATGATAGATATAATTATCTTGTAAACTCTGCACCTTCCCAATTCCAGCATTATCAAACAACTGCTCCCTGACAACGGCATGCAAACGCCCCATGAGCTGTTTCCTTAAGTCCTCGAAAGCGAAATCCAACTTCTCCAGCACCTCCAGCGAGTTCTTATTAAACATAAACAAACCATAGTAGAGATCAAAACTGTCCCCAGCCGTGTTCTCCACCAAATTCAACAAAGACTCGTATCCCTTCGTGCTAATCGGAGTGGACTCCAACATCAGCATCTCCAAAACCCTCCCAACCGTGTGCGTTATGAACTGCGACCCCGCCGCGAGCTTGTCGTGATCCGCGCAACTCATCTCCACCATTCTACACCCCTCTCTGGCGAACACGTCGAGGAACTTCTCGCAGCGCGCGATCCGGTGCTCCTCGCCCCCGATTCGAACCTTCTCGAACACGAAGGGGAGGCCGGTCCAGCCGCGGCTCGCGCTCTCGGGTCCGAACATGGGGTGCGAGCAGAGGATGTCGAAATCGGAGGGGAGCAGTTGGAGCAAGAGGTTCTTGGGGAACTCCTTGACGGAGAGGACGTCGACGAACAATGTGCTGCGCTTCAGACGCTGGAGAGGGATCGTGAGGAGCACGCGCTGGGTGGAGATTATGGAGGAGCAGAGGAGGATCACTTCGGGGTGCTCCTCGCAGAGGTCGTGGGGGTTGGGGAAGAACGTCACGCCGAGTCGGCGGGCCGAGTCCGAGTGGTCGGAGCGGGAATGGGCCAGCACGGTGTGGCCCTGCCGGACGAGGGTTCGGGCCAGGAACTGCCCGAAGTTGCCGAAGCCCACGATGGCGATCTTCAGCCTCTGGGCTTCGATGAACTGTTGGGCCACTTTGGATTCGTAGTCGAAGGGCTGGGCCGCGTCGATGGCGCGAATGCGGAGGGGTCTCTGACTGTTTGAAGGACGGGAGAGTGAGAAGGGAACATCGTAGAGTTTCGTACGCGGAATTCTGGAAGGCAATGGCAATGAAGGCTTCAGTGACCGCGGCTGAAAGGTTGAAACACCCATCATGGTGGGTGTTGCTCACGGCCTGACACTAACAGGGATCGCGGAATTGAGTCGGCAGAGTTACATTAACCTATCTCTCAGCTTTGAAAAATTCTACTACTGCAAGCAGTAGCAGAAAGAAAGTCTTTCTAATTGTAAATAGTGCTCTCTCCCTCCAGTCTCCACTATTTTATGAGAAACATCAATTAATTAGTCTTTCTGTACTTTTTTTTTATATATAAAACTTAATTAACTAATTCATAAAAATTAAAAAAATAATTAATTTAGTTAATAAAAATAAATTTATCTTAAATTTATATATTTTTTAAATTATCTTTAATATTAATGACACATACTTTTATTTTTAATATTTTTATTAACTTTAATTATTTTAATCTCTTAATCACTTTTATATTGTGTATTGCTCTAATTTTTATTGATTATGTATATGAAAAAACCAAATAAAACTTTTAAAATGTTTTGCATACAAAAAGACAAATTAGACTCTATCCTCAAGAAGAGAGCCTAAGAAATTAATGCATTTCACCTGCTATTAATGTATTCCACTACTATATATTGAACTCATATTCAAAAGTATTTTTGTAAAAAAAAAAATAATGCAAGAAATATTTTAGATTATTTTTCATAAAAAATGGTTTTGCTAACTAGTGCCCCTTAAGGCATTGGTTAAGGAATCAATAAATAGAAAAAATTTATTGGAAAGGTTGTATTGAAAATTGTGGGGGAGTACATTACTACACTTTTCAATAAAAACTTTATAATTTTGATTCTTTAACCAATGCCCTAATGGCAAGTTAGCATTTTCCTTATAAAAAAGGATCAAGCAAAACCTCTAATTTGGTTCTTATAAAAAAGATCGAAGAAAATATTCAAAAGGATTAAGAAAATTAGTTAATTTAATTAGTAACATTAAATTTCTACTAAATTTATATTTTTTTTTAAAAATTATCCTTAATATTAATGAAACTTGATATTTTTTTTTCAAACATTTGTATTGACTTTAATTCTTTTAATCTTTCTCATTGGTAATATATTTATTACTTTAATTTTCATTGACTAAAGTGGCATAGTAAGGTTTTTAAAATGTTTTCATACGAGACAAAGTTAGACTCTCAAAAGCTTAAGACATTAACATATTTCATCTACTATTTATTAAACTTAGAGAAATGAGTCTTAATTAAGGATGTTTTGTAAAAGAAATTAATGCATGGGACACATTTTAGATTGGTTTTGATAAAAAAGGATCAAGCAAAACCTTTAATTTGGTTCTTATAAAAAGGATAAGAGAAAGTATATTAAATTTATTTTAAATTTTATAAATCTACTCTTATATTATAAATTATGATACATTATAACCCTAAGGTCTCGCATTTGATAGGTCATAAGTTCAAATTGTAAAACACAAGAATAACACAAGAAGGGGGGTTGAATTATATTATTAAAAAATTTTGCAAAACTTTTTCAAAGAGCGTTTCGTCTGAAGGGCAAAAGATAAAAACTTTCAAAAGATGTGTGTAAAAACGAGGAGAAATTGTAAGCCAAAGAAACACAGAGATTTATACTGGTTTGTCTCATCCCAGAGACTACGTCTAGTTCTTAGTAACCAACCAAGTCCCACTATAACTTAAACAAGTTACAAGTATTCTTTTATCCAAGTCTCTTCAGGCTCAACCCAAGTAGTTTTTCACTTGCCTCCCCAAGCAAATACTCAAGTATTCTTTTATCCAAGCCTCTTTAGGCTTTTCACCAATTTCACTCAGAAAAAGGTTGAGGGTAAGTTATCGCACTTAAGCTAACATCTTATCTGACGAATATACGTTGAAGCTCAGGAAAGTGTTTACAAGCAAAAGTATATTCAGAAATTACAGATTGAGAGAGAAAGTTTTTCAAGAGTTCTACACTCGTAACAAAGATGTATCCTTCTATTTATAGGGTTATTCCAAAAGTGTCCGTTGTAATTGCTTTTGGAGACATCATTTGTCTGGCGTTGCAAAAGCAGAAAAGAGTCGTTGGAGCATTAAATGCAGCATTTAATGCCTTTCACAAATTAGTCACTCTGATAAGATAAAGTAGTCTACTTATCTAGCCTTTCTCGTACTCAATCTTGTTGCAGTGGACATATTTGCTTTTCGTACTGACATCTGTACTTAAATTTCTTCTTTTAAGCGTAAAGTTGACTCTTATCGATGATAGGTATGTAGATGTCTTCTTTTTCAGGAGGGCGTGTACTTTTCAAAATTACAAAAAAAAAGGTTATCAAATAACAGAGCTTTAAAAAGACAAGTTAAGCGCGCGCGCACACATACACACACATTTTTTGAAAATTTCTAAAACTCAATTTGAAAATTTTAAATAGATGAAGGTTCTGAAAACCCATGACACCACCCATTCTTCCCCCCCCCTTTTTTCTAAACCTGTTTTCTCTTCTTCTCCCTTTCCCATCACACACCTACATCAAATATTTCTTCTTTCATTCTTTTATTCTTTTCTTCTTCTTCTTCCATAATCATCCTCATCAGCTACCATTTCCATCAAAGGCATGTTTTCTTCTTCCTTTTCTTTTCTTTCTTCCCTTTTCAAGCATTTTTTATGGATGATTTTTCATTTTCTTTTTCCTTCTTGTTTGTTTCCATACATATGTAGTGTACAACCTTACATTGTTTGAGTATGAAACATAGTCATTGGAGCATCTCTATGAGTTTGGTTGTTTTATGCCCAAATTTTTTGTTTTGTATTAGATGACCATTTCCTTAAATTGGTTGAATGAAAATTCAATTTGAGCTCATGAATGATGCATCCCTTCTTCCAATTTGTTGAAATTGCACCCTAATTGTGATTAATTGCAAAAATTGTATGTTTAGGGCTTGCTTTATGAGAAAATTGAATATTTTATAATAAAAGCATGTTCCTTGAAATTGATTGTTGGAAAATGATATTGAACCCTTACATAACCTGATTGTATTATCAATTTGTTGAAATTGCTTGTTATTTTGAAATAATTGAGAAATTTCCAATTATGGGGTTCATAGGTGCATGACAATTAGGGCTGAATTTTTATATTAAGGTTGTTTTAAATATTTATTTTCCTCTTGAATGTTGACATTATACATCTAAAATATTTGCAATACATCCCAATTTGTGCAAATTGATTCATGATTAAGAGAAAAATAAGGAAATCGCTTATGTTGAGATATTAAAGAATGCTTAGAAGTTTTGATTTTGGGGCTTGAAAGAACTTTGTTGTTGATTCTAAATTGTCCTACAAGTGTTTTAATTTTGGAAATCTTTTTATACTTTTGTAGGTAGCATGGATCCCCAGTTCGTTATTGTGGGATCCAAAAAGAGAAGCGGGGTGAGTTGTCCTCTAGTGTGGCAAGAAGTGGTAGAAGATATTTTCAATCTTAAGCTTGTGAATACTACTATGCAACTATGTGTGATAGAGGATTTGTGAATGAAAGCCTAGTGAAGCTACAAGATTTGGAGTTTATCTCTGCATTTTCACAAGAAATCCTTGGACGGAGATGAGAAACACTAATCTCCTATCCGGATGAGGTATACCCAAATATGATAAAAGAGTTCTATGCCAATGCCTACATCCCCATAAAAGGCATTCAAACTGGTGTGAGCTATGTTAATAGGAGGAGAGTTCCCTTTAATGCTAACACAATTAATCAAGCATTAGGAATAGTATCATATTAGAGAGGCGAGAGCAAATGGGAGAAATACACAAAGGAATACCTCATATTCATCCTCTGATGTAAAGTGGACAAAATTGTGAAGTCCATGTACACACCAGAAACAGTCATAAAATACATAAATGGGCGATTACTAGATACAAAATATGTTAGCTCAACCAATCAAAAGATGCTTCCAAAATTATAGGTAACCTATATTGTCTATAACTTGTTGCCTAATGCTAACAAATCAAAAGTTAAATTTGACAATTTGAGATTGGCATGTGCCATTATTTGCAAGAAGTCCATTAATGTCAACTTAATCATCTAGGGAGAGATTCAAGTTGTTGATCATTACTCGAAGTCCCTTATATTTCCTTATTTAATCACATTACTGTGCAAGATGGATGAAGTCTCTATAAAAGAATTTGCTCCTACAAAATCCCCCATCATGATGAACACTGCCTTTTTGTCTAAATGCATAAGGAAGATCATGAAACACTTACTGAAGAATTAGAAGAAGAAGGTAGGCACAAGCTTAAGGACCATCCTCCAATAATCAAGAGCTAGGAAAGATTCATCGCAACATGGAGGCCCTATACAAGTTGAACTTAGCAACTAATGAGATGACAACTCACCTTTTCACTAACTTGAATATAAGCATTCCACTCGTGGCCAAGAGAACTACAACAAAGATGGAGGAACATGTTCATTACAGTTCTAAGATCAATCTGTAGTGCCTATAGTGGAATTAAAGGGAGGACACAGATGAGGAAGAAGAGGAATACTAGGAAGAAGGAGATGACACAAATGAGAAAGAAGATAAGGATTGATATGGGTTCTTTTTATAAGCCTCAAATATTTCTCTCTCACTTTTGTTTTCTCATTTCTCTCTTATATTATAAAATGTTTATTTTGTGCGACTAAAATTTGATCTCTACTCATTTTGAATGTTAGACCTCTTTCATGGATGTAGTTTATCAAGCACCCTAGGATTTAGTTGAAATTAGTTGGTAGTGTAAGGATGACTCTTCCATTTCCTATGCTATTTGATGGTTGTAGAGTACTACTTTGTCATTCTCTGTAGTGTATGTGACTCTTACTCAATTCCACTTGATACTTATTTTTAAAGAAAAAAATTAGCACTCACTCCATGACTAGTTCACTCAATATGTAGATGATTGTACACTCTTTAGGTAATTTTTGTTAACATTGATGGTAACAAAATTGAATGTCCATTGATTTCCTTTTACTCTCAAAACCATGTGGGATGTTTGAACCTAAAAAGTGATAAATCTTTCCTTGTGCATCTTTGACACTCTCATATATATGTCTTCTCTTCAAAACTTTATATGATTCTTGTTTGCTCATGCATTGCATCTCTGCATACACATGATTGAGGTTTTTCTTTCTTTCTTTAGCTAGAGTGAAACAAGCCACCATACATTATCCATTACTAAACCCATTTAAGCATGATATTACCTTTTATTATTTGAATTAGCTCACTACAAGCCAGGAATTGAAAAACAAATTTGTCCTTTTTCCTTAGGAGTAATAGATGTACAATTATATTGGAACAGGGTTGCAAACTAAGTTTGCAGTTGTTTTGTTCTTTTGGATACTTAAGGAAAAACATTGGTTTAAGTTTGGAGTGAGGGTGGGTCAATCTGACGTACTAGGTTGTTCTTTCATTATTAATATGCTCTTGTTTAAATTTGTTGCAAAACAAAAATTCAAAATTCAAAATAAAAATATATAACATGAAAAATTAAAAAAAAGTATCAATAGTGAATATTTAAGTAATGTGAGAAAAATGAAATATGATTGTTCTCTCCAAAAGTGGTTCTTCCTTGGTCTCTGGCTCCTAAGGTAGTGCTCTTCCTCTCCGATAGGTGATCTGGTCTCCCTCGGGTTGGTGGGGGTACCTACAAAGACACTCCGACGCTCAAGTCAAGGGAGGCCCCAGGATTAGCAAGGGTTTTTTCTTTAGTATTGGATTCAAATTAGGGTTAGAAAGTGTGCACCTGTCCCTTTTTTAATGTCAGATGTTCGTTACTTATGTCATGGAGGATCTTCGCCTTCATCCCTAGATTTATCTCCTAGTTTCCGTTATTAAGTTGGTTTCCTACTTTCCTGATTTATGATTCCCAGGAGGGGGTTTGGTCGGCTGCTCTTAAGACGAGTGCCAAGATGGCCGATCGATTAGGCCGATTGGCCATCCTTGGCTTGTTCGGCCAGATAGGTGATTGGTTAGGTTGATCATTCGTCTCTAGTTATTTGGACAAATCGGGGCAGTACACCATCCCCCGAAGCTTCGACATGCGTGAAGAAGTTCACCACGATACTTAGTTCGAATGGACCTCTATGGCTAGTTTGCTATCGGGGTGGTTTGTTCGGTCCGCTCAGGCCTCGGTTGGCTCGCGCTTGGCTTGCGCCTGTCTATTTCATTTTACTTGGCAGGGAATTGAAACGTCAAGATCTCGAGAGGTCACGTCTTTCCTTGGGAACCGTTGTGTGTGCTTTCGCATGCATTCAATGCTTGGCTGTTGACAAGACTTCGTGCTGATGATGACCTAAAAACCCCAACTGTCGCTTCATCTCAGCCATTAGCTCGTTGAGGATGGTACATGATCTGATGGCGGGAAAATCATGGGCCTTTAGACCGTATATCATTTTCTGACCCTATAAGAGGGAGTGGGAGACGCTTCTTCCCGTGCTTTCTCCCTTCTCGAACACTCATATCTTCCCATTGTGCCTCTCTTTCCTTCCACTCCCGTTGTGCCAGAGTGTTCTCCGTGGTTGTTACAGTTATATCTTTTTCTTTCTTCTTCGGAAACCTCGCAGGTACGCCCCTTACTTCTAGCTTTCTTCTCCCTCAATGGGTTCAAATGACGAATCTGGGGGTTCTCCCAACTCTGAGCCTGGAGTAATGCTCTCGTTGGAAATTGAGCCTTTTGACGACAGCTCTCAAATGTTTGGTCAATCCGTGCATTCCTCCTATTTGGACGGGTCTAACAGCGATCCCCACTCCCCACAAGTACTTGCAAGCGACGTAGTTCGTCCAGATGTTTCCATGGCCGAACGTCCTGTGGCGCCCCCAGCGACGGACAACTCATCCAAGGGGACACCCAAGCAGCCACTGGTGATGCGGCGTAAGAAGGGAGTAAAGGAGGTTTTTCCTCCCGTCACCCGTCCTGGGTATGAGTGGGTTTCTGGTGAGGTTGGTGTTTACCATTCGAAGTTCCAGTCGGCTTCCGCCATCACCAATCTGATGAAGGCCATCACTTTTTGTGACCCTGACCATAAGGGCAAAGTTAAAGCGGAACCGTGTGGTTTCGATGAGCACGTAAACCTTTCGGCTGCGGCAAGACGACCGGTCTTTATGTATGTGTACGAAACGTTCTTCTAGAACCTTGGGGTCTCCCTGCCTTTTGATGGATTCAAGGTCGAAGTCCTGAAGGCTTTGAATGTGGCACCCACCTAACTCCATCCCAACGGCTGGGCAGCGATGACCGCTTTTCGAGTTCTCTGCAACTTGTTGTTCATGGTGCTGACCGCTCCAAAATTCCTTCATCACTATGCGACGAAGGAGAGAAGGAGGGGTGGTTGGGTATCGCTGTCAGGTATCAGCGGTATCTCCCTTTTTACCGCCTTCACCTCCTCGTACAAGGATTTCAAGGGGGGGTTCTTTCAGGCCCAACCGAGTCCGACCGGAAAGAACAACTTCTTCAACGGCCGTGATAGCCCGAGGTTCCCCTTGTACTGGACAAAGGATCCGGACAAGCACGCTATTTGGAGAGTACAAGACATGTCGGAGTCCGATCGGGACGACATGGTTGACTTGCACAAGCTTCCCCGATTACTCCCATATCGAGCTGTGCTAGGGCTTATTAATTCGAAGAAGCCATTAAAGGACATAAAGCGTGAGTACCCTTTTCTTTGTTTGATATTCACTTGCCGCTTCTTATTTTTCTTTGCTTCTTTCGTAGGGATAATGGGACACTTCAACTTCGCCAAGCTTCGCACCGAGCAGGCGGAGAAAGCTAAGAGGGTTGAAGCGGGCGTTGCTTCTGCTTCCCCTGTGCCGCACGCCCCTCCGATAGTGTAAGTCTCCAGCCGTACACCAACCGCTCCGCCTTCGGAGATCCCAATCTTAGCGGCTCCATCGAGTAGTCCCCCTACCAAGCACCTAAGGATTGCTCCCACGCCAGCAGCAACCGAAGACTCTTCATCTGCCAGCATCCACCTAGCATTGTTTGTTGCTATCGAAGGCCTCGGTCCCTTTGGGGTCAGGATTTCGACCCCACCAAGGTGCTGGGCTTCGGCTCCCTATCAGAGGTTGACCGTCAAGCTCTTAGGGAAGCCGGTCCCCAAGCGGGTTTGGAGGCGTTATCTGTTTTCTAGGCTCGCTCTTGGGTGATCACCCAATTTTAGGGGGCGAAACTGGAGAGCACTTGTGCTTCTTCCCAATTGCTGAGGTCAAAGGAGGCCGAGGTCCAGAGGTTGGAGGCCACTGTCCAAGAGGTGAGGATTGGGCTGGCAGAAGCTTCTAGCGCCAATAAGACACTGCTTCCAGAGGCCGCTGAAGTGAGGATAGCGGCCGAGGCTTTGGAGGTCAAGCTGAAGGATGCAAGGCCGACAATGAGACTCTACTGAGCCGAGCGATCCGAGTCGAAGAGTCTGTGGTTACCTTGGAGGAAGAGTTGGGGCTTCTCAAAGCTGGGCTTTTTGAGGCCGAATCAGGTAGGTCGGGGGCACTTGCTCAAGTGAAGCTCCTCGAAGCTGATTTAGAGGAACCCAAGGGATCCATAATGGAGGAGCACATCGAGGGTTTTTAGAAGGTGCTGCGACAGTTTTCACATTTCCACCCGGGTACCGACACCTCCGTGTTTGACGTAAAAAAAGATGTTAAAAAGAGGGTGTTGGTTGATGTGACCGACCTTTCCGACCACGAGGAGGAAAAGGTGCAGGGGGGTGGGGACGCTGAGCAGGTTAATGACAATGCTGACATTGTATGGGCTTTGGCACTCTAAGCTTCCTGAAGTCCGAATGCTTTCCCCGTGACTTCCCTCTTAGGCTTTTAGGCTTTAGGATACCTATGTTATATTCAGTCTCCGTGTTCGAAGCATTATATGTACCAAATTCCATGTTTATAAAATGCAAGTTATTTTCCATTATTCGGTCGTCTTGGATTATTACTATTTTAATTCAGCCCATCAACTTGGGTGAATCAATAATCGTTAGGCCAACTTGTTTTTACTTTTGTGGGTTGAGACCTGCTAGGTCTTCGAGCACAGTGGGTTGGCTCGGTAAGGTTTCAGTGGGTCGAAACCTATCAAGTCTTCGAGCACAGTGGGTCGGCTCAGTAAGGTTTCAGTGGGTCGAAACCTGTCAAGTCTTCGAGCTTGGGTATCCGGATTGAAAGAAATGACAAGATGGATTCGAAATAACTTTTATTGCTTAATATTGACGTGCCTCATTAAAACCTCTACCAGCAAAAACCCATTTTGGGACAAAAAAACTAAGGTAGGAAAAAAAGTACATCGCCATTTCATTTTATCAACTGAAATACATCTTTAAGTGAGAAGCGTTCCACGTGCGCGGGACTTCTTTGCCTGTGAGTTGCTCTAACCGATAGGCTCCACTTCCCAGCCGCTCAACCACTTGTAGCAGCCCTTTCCATTTGGCAGCTAGCTTTCCTTCTCCGACTTCTTTTCACGCTTCCCCCCTTTTTCTCCATGCTAAGTCACTAGGTTCAAAGCCTCTTAGTTTCATTTTTCTGTTGTATCTACGAGCAACCCTCCGCTTTCCCGCTTCTTCTTGTATTCTGGCCTTCTCCCTTAGTTCTTCCGCTAGATCTAACTCTTCCTTGAGCGCTTCGCCGTTTCTCTTGGGGTCAAACACTGTGCGGCGTAAGGACGATTCCCTTAACTCCACTGGAATCATAGCGTCGGTTCCATACACCAATCTGAAAAGAGTCTCTCAGGTTGTCGATTGCGGTGTACAATGATAAGCCCAAAGGATCTCGAGCAATTCTTCAGGCCATCTTCCCTTTGCCTTCCCTACTCGCTTCCTCAATTTCCCCAAGATTACTTTGTTCGCTGCCTCGACCTGCCCATTAGTTTGCGGGTGTTCAACCAAAGTGATCCGGTGTCGAATCCCGAGGCCCCTATAAAATTCTGTGAGTGACCCATCTATAAACTGGCGTCCGTTGTCTGTAATGATGGTATACGGCATTCCATATCGACAAATGACGTGCTTCCACACAAATTTCTGCACATTTGCGGCCGTTATCTGAGCTAGGGGCTCGGCTTCTATCCATTTGGTGAAGTATTCGATTCCTACCAACAGGAACTTTACTTGACCCTTAGCAACAGGGAAGGGTCCGAGTATGCCTAGGCCCCATGTAGCAAAGGGCCAAGGGGATAAAATCGAGTGTAACTCTTCTGCAGGTGCATTGGACAAATTTCTGAATCTCTGGCATTCTTGACACCTTCTTGAGTATTCGACGCAGTCAGTTCGCATAGTTGGCCAATAATATCCGACCCGGATGATGCGAGCTGCCATGGCTCGCCCTCCAGTGTGCATACCGCAAATGCCATGATGGATTTCTCTCATGATGTATTCAGCTTGGTCAAGGTTCCAAACATTTGAGTAACGAGGCGTGGAATCCCCTTTTGTATAAGTTTGCTCCGTCAATGACATAGTAGCTGGCCTTCCGCCGGATCCTCTTTGCTACATTTCTGTTTGCCGGTAACTCGCCGGTTGTGAGGAATTTCTTGATAGGGACCATCCACCCGCTTTCATCTTTCGCCATGCTCAGGATCTCCTCAATACTGGGTTTCATCACGGTTTCCTATATGACCATTCGTCGTTGCCCCATTTTCCTAGTGCTTGTGGTCAGTTTCGATAAGAGGTCGGCTCTTCCATTTTCCTCTCTTGGAATATGTTCTATTTTGAATTCTTCAAAACCGGCTATCAACTGCACAACCCTGTGGTATTACTTCAAGAGTTGGGTGTCCTTGATCTGGAACGCACCAGACACTTGACTTGTTACCAACTTAGAGTCACTTTTGCAATTAATTTTGCTGGCCCCGATTTCTCCTGCTAACTTTAGCCTTGCGATAAATGCCTTGTACTCTGCTTGGTTATTAGAGGCCTAAAAGTCAACTGGGGCTTCTCGCAGTCGGCGGTTCTCTTTGACATCCCTGCTCAGACCTGATCTCTGTATTCAGCCATTTCCTCCATTTGAATGTAACCTGCTGCTCGGGCCTTGAGTTCATCCATATCCGACGGGGGCTTCTTGCAAAGACTGTTGGAAAAGGGTCCGGGATTTAGGGCCATGATCATGGAATGCAACGCTACTTCCGGGTTCAGGTCTCGAATCTTAACTGATATTGTTGCGAACCTTTACATAAATGTCCGCAAAGGTTCATCATCCTCCTACCTGAGGTTCACCAAGGCGACTGATGTGAGGTGATGCAGCCTGCTTGTTGCGTACTGTGCCCCAAACCTCGCAACGAGAGTAGCAAAAGAGTCAATCGAGTTCGGCGGTAGCCGAGTATATCAGCTTAAAGCCGCCCCCTTAAGAGAGTTGGGAATACCCAGCATAGAATAGCATCATTGTTTGTGAATAAGTTTACCTGGGTGGTGTACATGTTGATGTGCTCGTCGGGATCGGTCGTTCCATCATAGCAGTCTAGGTTCAAATTCTTCCAGCCCGGGGGTAAAGGAGTATCCATAATGTCGTCTACAAAAAGGTGCCTCCGAACTGCCCCACCCGCTGGTTGAAGGCGTGATTCGGCCAGGGTCACAATTCTACCTGTGCCTTCGAGTGCACCCCAGGTTGTTGACTGGTTTCTGCGTGAGATCGCTAGTTTGTGGGGCGCTTCGATTCTCCAGTCTGTTCGCAAACAATTCGCACTCGCTGGCTTTCTTTCTCTAATTGCTGGTGTATTTTCGCGTTTTCCTTTCGCAACCTCTCTATCTCCTCCTCGTTTTTTCTTCGCATGTCCGCCATCTCCTGATGTAGGGCCTGGATCAAGGGGTCCAGGGACGGCTCCGCACCGTGGCCATGGTCTTCTGCCATTACGCTTCTAGTTCTTACCATCTCCGTCATATAGTGGTCGAGGAATAGTTTTACCTCGCCCCACGATGGGCGCCAATTGTTCTCTCCGAAAGCAGTTCTTCCTTGGTCTCCACCTCCCAAGGTAGTGCTCTTCCTCTCCAATAGGTAATCTGGTCTCCCTCGGGGTGGTGGAGGTACCTACAAAGACACTAAGACACTCAAGTCAGGGGAGGCCCCAAGATTAGCAGGGGTTTTTTCTTTAGTATTAGATTCAGATTAGGGTTAGAAAGTGTGCACCTATCCCCTTTTTAATTTCAGATGTCCGTTACCTATGTCACGGAGGATCTTCGCCTTCATCCCCGAATTTATCTCCTGGTTTCCGTTATTAAGTTGGTTTCCTACTTTCCTGATTTATGATTCCCGAGAGGGGGTTTGGTCGACTGCTCTTAGGATGAATGCCAAGATGGCCGATCGATTAGGCCGATTGGCCATCCTTGACTTGTTCGGCCAGATAGGTGATTGGTTAGGTTGATCGTCCATCTCTAGTTATTCGGACAGATCGGGGTAGTACAATGATATAACAAGATATATGAGAAAATGACAATAATTGTTCGTCTATTCTCTTATTCCTTGAGAATTAGCCTAAATGAATTCTCATTCAATTCTACCTAAGTCTCATTATAACCCATAAATAAAGATCTCATAATGTATGTACATTTACATTGCACTAGTAAATTGTATATTCTTGTTAAGCCTATGATAGAGAAGGGCAAGTATCAATGTTGAGAATAAACAGTAGCCTACACATATGAGAGTGAGTTAAGTACTACATCCTGTAAGGAGCTCTAAAAGGACCTTAATTTGCATTTAGTAGAATCAAAGTTTAGTGTTGCCTTAAATTGTCATAGGAGAGAATCATGATTGTTAAAAGATAAGTTTCTTGATTGTATGTGATGCTCAATTTTTTTATCATTATCTTGACATAAGGGAATCATGCATGGAAGAGTAAATCAAAAGTTTACTCTACTCATTTTCTAGTTCTATTTTATTTGCTTAAGGACAAACAAAGTTTTAAGTTTGAAATAATAATAGTCTTTTGAGTTATTTAATTTTTCTTATTATTTCTAGGAAATTTTGAGTGACTTATTAGAAAATTTTAATTATTTTTATAATTTCAAGATCACTGTCATGCAACAAATTACTGAATATCATACTATTGTAAGTGTACTCTTAATATTATGTTAATCGGTAAATCTTTTAACTGTCATATTAAAATAATCATCAAGAAATTTCATAATATCGTACATACAATAAAATTATAAAAGGCGGAAGAGCAGTACATAACACCATTTGAGCAATATAAGGAAACTAACGATTAAGAAAGCAGGAAAATGTCATCATTCTTCAAATATGTACCGAGGTAGTGTTACCACAAGATCCTTTATACAATCAAAATAAATGTTGGTACAAACAAACAAACAAACTATACCAAGCTAATTGCACTCTTCTTTTTTATGTATCTATGGCAGGCGAATATAAATTATAAGAAATTGAAAGAAAAAAAAATAGTCTTGGCCGGAAATTTTCAGAAATTAAAAGAAAAATTTCTGAACCAAATTGACTTAGTCAACTTCGAGAGATGCTTGAGGTGTTGACCTTTCCTTTCATCTTCTTCTCCTTGACCTCCTTAATCTACAAATAATTGCAGTCGGGTCAGGGCAAATCCGGTATTTTACCTTTGGTGGAGGGGTATCAGGAACTCTGCAATGCATCACTTTAATTAAGTCATTGTGCTTCTCAGTCCTCAATTGCTTCATTATTTATAACTCAATAAACTTTATAAAGAAAGCCCTTTAGATGAAAAAACAAACCAAAAAGCACTACTAAATGTATATGAAAATTAATAGTAACACATTCTCTAATATTCTCTTTCCAGCACATTTTCTTCTATTAGATAAAATTCATGAGTTCAACTAAATATGTGAGTCTCATTTTTTGATAGTGGATCCACGTAAATTTCGATCAATGGAGGTGTGTTAAAAAAAGAATGTAATGTGTATCTATACTCAAACAGCACATGGAAAGGATAGTGAGTAGGTCAAATCTAAGTAAAATATATTCCCCTGTTTTTGGGTGGTGTACAGATAATTAATTAATCTAACATGTTGACGAGTAGTAACATGAGATAGATTTTCACGTAACTTACTGTAATCTAGATATGTCGATCTGTAAAAAGTCCATGTTGGTTGAACTGCCTTGGACTACCATTGGACTCAGTGGGGACGTAGAAGGCTGCTTGATGGCAAGCACTCTACAGTTAAAGTAGTTAGCTATGTTGTTATGGATCATTGCCAAGCTGTGAAATATGAACAAAAACAGTGCTTAATTTGAGTTGAGATTTAGTAATGCACCGTACAAAGTTAGACAGGAAACAAGTAATATTCAAAGCACCAAAAATTCAATGCATTAGTTATCTGATTATGACACAAACTAGGAGGAATGAATGGATGTTTCAAATGTGGTTGAATGGTTTCTGTAACTGTAATTGGTGAAGCGCACAACGCTTCAATTATCTTACCCAAATGTACCTATCTTTGCCCCACTCGGATAGCATTATTCCTGTTTTCAGTAGTACTCACTGATAAAAATATATATTTTTTATGTTTTCAAAATATTAAATTAACTAATAATACGTTTTAGGAGGATACTAGGGGATAAATAAATATTGCATGGCAAGACAAGAACAATTTCTTAACGCAACTTCAACTTGGGTGCTATTATGGGCAAGGCCAATTCAAAAGTGGAGCCCAAATGCTTTTGGCATTTTTTCATCACCATTAAGAAGGCACGTGCAAGTGCCAAGGTTTTCAGTGACCAATTTCTGATGCTCACTGGCAGCAGCATGCTCCTTTCCATGTTGAGCAGAATCCAGATTAGATAATTAACCCTGGTCCCACAAATCCCATGTTGTAGAGTGATTCCAGGAAGAATAAAAAAGAATAGTAATTCCAGAACCAGAATCCTTTTCCGTGTGATAACTAAATAAGCAATTAAAGAGTGAAATCCCCAATACCTATCAGGTAGAAGACCACCTTTGATCACAACATCTCTCTTTTCCCCAAACCAATTTCAGTTAATCAACATTCAAACACACCAAGCTGACTATGATGACATATAAATTCAACTTGAATGAGGAAGTACCCATATATTTAGATAGGGTCATCATCATCAATATCATTCACCCCAACTATCGAATGCCGTACTAATAACAATTCCAATTAATATACCTCATGAAATTGTGTTCAAAATTGACATAGGACTTACCTGTAAAGAAAACTATGATCATGAAGTCCAACCACTAGCATTGAAGCACCAATCTCCCGTACCGTGGCCACAATTTTCATTCCTTCTCGGTTCTCTTCCGTGACAACAATCTCAACCTTTGTCTGTAACACAATCCTAGGATTATAGCACATACCCACTAATTTGAACAAGCAAAATCTGTCAAAATAAATGAAAGACAATGATAGTAATAATAGCAAAAACCACAAGAAATCGATTCAGAGAAAACTGAAAAAGGGTTTACATTGGAGAAGTTGTTGCAAATGTCTTGGAAGGAAAGTGCTAACTGGAAGCCCCTGAGGCGAAGAAGGCGAGCTTTGTTTCTGCTTTTGGATCTTGTTAAAGGGTAGACATGGAGCAGTGTGATTATGTCACCATAGCGAATGATGTTGTGAAGTGCCCATTGTAGTGCAGTTCTAGCCGCATCCACGTCTTCCACCACCACAGCAATGTTCCTCACATCCATTCTCTCTTCTCTCTCTCTCCTCTCTGTCCTTTATTTATAACATATCATTAACTCTGGGATAGAGTTCTCTCTCTGTCTGTAAGGAACAGATGGTTTCTGTTCTGTACAGTTGTAACCAACGTTGATTGACCTCAAATTTATTAGCCCACAACTCCACAAGGCAAAAGCACACTGCACACGTTGGTATGCCTATATATGCTATCTTAGGCTTCTGTCATAATAAATGGGAAAAAGAAAAAGAAAAAAGTGGTTGCCGTATTAATTAGTGTACAGTCAATTTCACAAGTTGAAAATTTATGTCTATATAGACAGGCACCCAGACGGAAAGAGCTTGATCGATGTTTCTGTGTGTTTGGTTTTTGGTTTGCATCTCTCAATTATGGTTTAGAAAGAGAGAGCTAGATTTTTACACAAATTATGATTTGATGCATTACAACTCAAAACTAAACATGAATTATATAGTATGCTTAGGTGATTCAGTACTCATTTTAGGTACCACGTTCATCCACGCCAATCAGAGGCCACCATTCATCTCAATTAAAAGAATTTTTCGATTTACCAAAAAATAACTTTTCTATTTTCAGCTTCCGCATAAAAAAAAAAGTACTCCGTTATGATATAATATAATAATATATGGTTGGAAGTGTATTTGGTAGATTTGAGTGATAAATAAATAAATAATGCTCTTAATTAGTAGGCCATATCAAGTATGCGCTCATCAGGGAAATATAATAAAAAGGATGACGTATGCGAAATATAGTTGCTTGGCAATTGGCATATGGCATTGAGAATGCTTGTGTCGTAGTTTGTCGTGGTTGTGTAAGTATTCATCTTCGATGAAGTCACAATTATTAACAATTAATAGAGGTGACGTGATGTCAACGAGAATGTTAATTTATGTGAACGTAAAATGCTTGTTCATGGAATTAAATCACTTGTCCTTTTATCTACCAAACCATCATTCACCTCACCACTTGTCCTTTTCTTATATTTTTAGAGTAACATTCTTTATACGATAAAAAAAAGTACAATAACTTATACATAGCAAGAGAAATAAAAAAATGCAAGATAAGATAAGTGATGTGATTAAAAATTAAAAAAAAGTGTAAAAATCATTATAAAAATTTATCATACGATTAACATTGCTCATATTTTTAAATAAAATTTAACACTAGCCAGAAAATTAATAGTTAAGAAAGGGAATGGAAAAAAGAATAGGTGATTAGAATCTTGTACTTATACAGTTATACAGATTTTTCAGAATAAGAATAAATACTTGAGTTTTTTTTTTATTTGTAAAATAGTGGTTTAGCATATTTTTTGTTTAGCCGCACATTTTAACGCGTCTGTGATTTTTGTGTGAAGAAAAAAGTTTATAGAAGTAACTAGTATGGTATCCGTGCTATTTCACGAGGTTACATTAAATTTTAAGAATATTTTCAAATTACTTATATATATAATTAAAAGGCACACATTATTAACTTAAAATAATGAGTTTAATTATTATATATTGTTAGTGTAAAAAAATTTATACTATCAATTAATTAAATATTATTGTTAGTATGACTTTTAAAGTAATTATTATAAAAATAAATAAAATTACCATATACCGTAGTTTGTGATTAGATGATTAAAAACCCTTTACACTATCATTGCATACACTATTCATCTTAAAATAATTGTCCGAAATACAATTATCCTAAATATAATAAAAAGTTAGAATAATGTTAACATAAAATATTGGATAATGTTAATGTAAAAAGATTGAAACAAAAAATAATAATTAAATATTCAACCTAATTTTTTATAGACTTTACTTACAATGTTAAGAATTTAAAAATTGTTACTCTATGGAAAACTTATTTGATCATTATCTCTAACTCTAGGATTAATCTTAATTAGTAATATTGAGTTTGAATCCTAGATATGCAATTGCGTTAAATATTTAGAGATAAAGAGTTTTGTCGCTCACAGTTATCTTACTCAACTCAAGCAGAATTACCTCCTATTGAGAAAACATTTTATTTATTTATGATGTTAGTGAATAAATAATTTAAAACAATTTTACAATAAAAATATATTTAATAAATCAATTACTCATGTAATTTTAAAAAATAAAAAATATTATTAAAAATATTATATAAAGAAGAACTATCTATTATAACTAAAAATTATTTGTTCAAAATGAAATATATTAAAATTCTCATATGCAGACATAGAAATAGATAATCATTTAATTTTATAATATCACAAAAATCTTTAATATTATCAACCCATGCTATATTAATTGGAATAGACTAAATTTAAAATATCAATAATTTAATTATTTCCTTTTTTTTAACATTTACAACAACTTTTCTTATACAATATGTAATATTTTTTAAACAATTAAGAGGGGTTAGTGTAATGTATAAAGGATATCAGTGTATTGTTTTTAAACAATTAAGAGAGTTAGTGTAATGATAAAAACAAAGGAGGGGTATCGTGTGCAATCTAAAAAAATTTCAGAGAGTGGCAGTGTAATATTATATATTAATTATTATTATTAAATTACTTTCTCAATTGTTATAAAAAAAAAAAAAACTTTCTTAATAGTGTTTAATTGTAATTGAAGTGAATTGTGAACATATTTTTATATAATACTATGCATGTTAATATATTGATACTATATATATATATATATATATATATATATATATATATATATATGGATGAGGCAGGATCCATTGACACTAGGTGTAAGAGTTAGTCAAATTACACATTCAATAACTTTTTGTATAATACAAATTTAACCAATCCAATCATTGAATTTGATGATATTATCTTTATGATTGTGTATATCAAATTTCACATCATTTGGACTTCTATAAATATGTTATCTAATATTGAATATTTACATATATTTTAATATCATATTGTACATTAAAATAAAGTGATTTAATGAACTATTAAATAATTTTAGAATTGTATGAGATTTTGTATACTTAATCTGATTAATAAGAACATCAAATGCAACGATTGGATTGGTCAAATTTGCATTATACAAAAAGTTATTGAAGGTATAATTTGACTAACTCTTACACCTAGTGTTAAAGGATTCTGTCCCTATATATACATATACATGTATACATATGTATGTATACATGTATATGTGTATATATATATATATATATATATATATATATATATATATATATATATATATATATGGGGCATATTTAGTGAGAGAGCCATTTTTATATGAGAGTGAGAAGAGTAAATCTAGGCCATATAACCATACATGGTGGTCCGGATTTAATGTCATGTGACCACTTAAAAAAGGTCATATGACTCTTTAAAAATATCACATGACTTGTGTGTTTTAATCTTGACCATTCATGGTAAGGTCTAATAGTCCAACTTTATTCCTCTCACTTTTACATAAAAAAGACCCTCTCACTAGATATGTTCCTTATATATATATAGGGTCAGGATCCGTTGACACCAGTTGTCAAAGTTAGTCAAATTACACCTTCAATAACTTTTTGTTGAATGCAAATTTAACTAATTTAACCGTTGAATTATGTGATATTATCTTTATGAACATGTATATCAAATTTCACATCATTTGTACTTTGTTAGATATAATATCTAACATTCAATATTTACATATATTTTAATATCATATTATACGTTAAATAAAGTGATGTGATGAATTATTGAATAATTTTGGAATTGTATGAAATTTTGTATACTTAATCTAATTAATAAGAACATAAAATTCAACGGTTGGATTGGTTAAATTTGCATTCTATAAAAAGTTATTAAAGGTATAATTTAACTAACTTTGACACCTGGTGTCAACGGATCCTGACCCATATATATATATATATATATATATATATATATATATATATATATATATATATATATATATATATATATATATATGTATACTAGAGTGTGAATTCATGTGATGCACGGGGAGTATTATTAGATTTTTTTATATGTATAAAAATTTATATTGACAATTTTTGTTAATTTCTTATTTTGATGAAAAAGATCTTAAATAAATTAAAATTTTCGTAATAAGGAAATTAATTTACTGTATAATGATAGAAGAATAACATATCTATTAGATATGAATTTATTCATTAATTAATAAAAAAAAATAGAGGATAACTTAATGTGTTTATTTTCCATTATAACTATAAATTTCAATTTTAAATTCTTTTATAATGCTACAAATATTTTCCCATTTAAGAAATCCTACAATATTTCTCTTTTGAAGAGTGAAAGTGTTTATAACATATTTTAAAATTTCAAGAAAAATTTTATAATATTTTTTAAATAATTAAAATTAATCAATTTAAAATTACTATTTTAACCTTCAAATATTACCAATTTCAACAAAAATCTTTAACATTTTTTCAAATTTAAAATTTCAAGAAAACACTTATAATAACTTTTAAATATTTAGAATTAATAAATTTAAATTTAATTATTCAATCTCAAATATTTCTAGTTTTAAAAAAAACATTTATAACATTTTTAAAACTTTAAAATTTCAAAGAAAGCATTTATGAAAAATTTCAAATAAAAAAAATTAATAAATTTTATCCCTAATTGTTCCCAATTTTAGGAAAAAATTTATAATTTTTTTATATTTAAATTTTAAAAAAACATTTATAACATTTTTTAAATAATTAAAATTAGTATATTTGAATTTAATTATTTAATCTTAACTATTTTTGGTTTCAAGAAAGTATTTATAAAATTTTATAAAAGTTTAAAATTTCAAAAAAAAATTATAATAATTTTTAAATAATTGAAATTAGTATATTTAAATTTAATTGTTTTACCTCAATTATTCTTAATTTTTAAAAGTTTAAAATTTCAAGAAAGTACTCAAATTTTTTTAAGAAAGTATTTATAATAATTTTAAAATAATTAAAAATGAGTAAAATTGAAATTCTTAATTAAGGGAGGGTGGAATGTTTAACTCTTTAACATCAAAATATCAAAAAATTTCATTGTTTATCATTATATTAATTTAGCTATTAGAGGATAATAAACATTTTATATATGACAAAAATGGGCATAAAAATTGAAAGCTAAGAAATTGAATATAGCCTTTAAAGATTATGAATGTGCAATAAAGACTCTTAGTTGCCAACAAATTTATTGATCTTAACCTATGAATGGCTCAAATATACTATGATCAATAACCTGCATATTTCTTGTTTAAGATATACGATAGGCTAAATTGTGGTTAAAAAAAGGAAAAAAAGAAAGAAAAAAAATCGTTTTTCTGTAATAAGCAAACCTGCATAATTTATACTTTTATTCTTGATTGTTTCAAATGTTTATGTACATGAAATACTTTTTTTAACAAATTGAATACATTATTCTTAGCACTACTTTTGCAAACCTCTCTATAGAGTTTATTAATTAGCACTTGAAACTTGTGTGAAGACTAAATAACATTTATTGCTAATGTAAGTTATAGTGAACTAACATATATATTTGTAGGCCAATGGAAATTAAGAATAAAAACATGGAACATGTAAACAATGTTAAAGGGATCTTACCATATTACTTAAAAAAACACACAAATATAAACAACTGTATCAAATTAACAAAAAAAAAAATTAAAAAATGACAAATTAAAAAAAATGTAATGTATCAAAATAATGAAAAAAAAATACAGTTTAGAGATCAAACTCACAATGAGTATCAAGTTCAAATTGTGACCAACATGACCACATAAGCTTCACTAAACATTGAACAATCAAATAAAATTATATATAATTAATAAACCATTAACCCACTTGTTACATGTTCTGATTTCTAACACAGACTTGATTGTCTTCACCTTTGTTCCCAATTCATATACAAAAACATATACATGATAAATAAATTTATAACTCTGACCATTCTTTACTTTTTATTAGGTGAAAAGGTGGACGCAAAATAGGAAAAGATATTTATTTTAGAATAAAAATGAACATAAATATGCAATTCCAAAACAATTTTTAGAGAAGGATTAAGAAAAAATGGTGTATAGACAACGCTAATAAAAAAAAATAGTGGCTTATCTCACCTAATAGGAAGAGAGACAAATTGATTGCTGTGGAGGTAGAGGTTAGGATTCTTTTTTTTTTTTTTTTTTTAAGAAAGAAAGTGTAGAAAAGAGGTAGAAGAAGAAAGACATGCCTCCATATTATCTTTCTTTTCATTTGAAATGGGTGGAGATGGTGCATTCATTAATTATAAGTTGGAATTGCTAATTTTGCAATAAGTTAGCACCTTGGAAATGGTGCAAGCTTATATTGCCTTAATAAATACTGAGGATGCACTGTTTGACTAATGAAAACATTTTTATTATTATTACTATTATTATTATTATTATTAATACGATTAAGGAATGGGTTAATTAGTATAATTACACTTTTAACCTTATTATGCTAAAATTGACGATCAATTTGAATGAAAGAATAATTGATTGAGATAATAAATTATAGAAAAAGTTACTTTATTAACCTTATAATTTCTAAAAGATTGAAATGACTATAATACCCTAAAATTAGGTGAAAAAGTTAAAATTACTAAATTATCCATAGATAAAGATAGATATAAATAGATAGATAAATAAATAAATATATTTTTAAAATAATATTTTTATCTTTATATATATTATAAATCAAATAAGTATTATATTCATTGACATTTTTTTGCTATATCAACTCTAATTTATCTCTTTTTGAGAGAAAGATAGTGAGAATTATTAAGGATAAAACTTACATACAATAATGATCTCCAATTATAATTGGAGTTTTACCACAGTAATCTACGTAATAAAGGATTCTATTAATTGCCAACACATATTACTGAAACACAACTCTAATCCTGATTGGAGAACAGCACCAACAGTACTTATAAAACTGCATCTAAGTTTTCTCCAATTATTAATTAGTGGCTAATATATGATTGAATCAGTTAATACTTGATTTAATGAGTACAATTTCTATATTTAATTTATTTAATAGAAATCAACCAATTATTTGATTTCAAATTATAATTTCAAATTTCAAATAATTATAAATAATAGATTGTTCGGATTTGAATATAAATAATTTGAATATAAATGGTTAGAATCAACCAATTATTAGTTTATTAATTTATTATATATTATGTAAATATAAACAATTTATTTGTTTAATCTATTATTTATTATATTAAAAAAAATAATTTATTATTTGTTTAAGAATATTCTTATTTATTTAAGGAAAAACATTTATTAATGTTTCAGAAACCCTACAAATTGATTCAAATTGATTCTTTAAAATTGATCAATTCTACTTAGCTAATAATATTGAATTGGAAATAAAATATAGTGATTTATTGACTAGAATCATCCAATTATTTGATTTCAAATTATAATTTCAAATTTTAAAGAATTATAAAATAATAGATTGTTCGAATTTGAATTTATCTCTCTCAATTGATTTATGTTTTAATGAGTAGTGTCTTCATTTATTTAATTATTCAAATTCAAATTTTTATTTATTCAATTCTAATTAGCTAATAATGTAGACATTTATTTATTATATTATTCAATATTTTCAAATAATTATAAATAATTGTTATATTTGTTTAAATTTATACATTCTACTTAGGATTTGTTGATTATAATTAGCCAATTGCTTCATTTCAAGTTATAATTTCAAATTTAAAATCTTTATAAATAAAATTATGATGAAAATATTAATTAATGCACTAAAAACCCTAATATCGTTTATTAATGATTCAGAAACCCTATATTTTTTAGGTTAGATCACAACTCAAAACAAATGGTCCTAGAGAGACAATGGTTATTGGTTTCTAGATGACCATTGCAACACCCTTGTTTTTACATATCAAATTATTTTTTCGAATAATTCTGTATTTATTTTTGAAGAACCGGATCGGAATCTCAAAAATTTGATCCTTATGGTTATGCTTTTATTAGTTAGTAGTACTTAGTTGAGATTTTTAATAATTTTTGGAAAATGGAGTCCGGAAAAGGGTAAAATGACTATTTTGCCTTTAAAGGGACTGGATAATTAAGAAAGTAGATAAAAATAGTTAGAAGTGTCTCAAATTTATTTTTAAGTCATTTATGTACTTAGAATAATTAAGAACAATTTTTAAAAAAATTCAGAAATTTATTAAGACAATTTTTGTGAAATGATCAAAATATCCCTAGTTGACTACGAGAGCAGACCAGAGACTTTTTGACGTCAAAGTATTTTGAAAATTTTATACTAAGTATATTTTAATTATAAAAATTTTATTTTAAAATAAAAATAGTGAAAAATGTAACACTCTTATTTCAGTTTTTCAACTATTTTTCTTGTAATTAACTATTTAATTCTGAAAAATCGGCAAAGAATTTCAAAATTTTGATCATCACCATCATGCTCAAAATTTCAAGATTTATCTAATCGTGATTTTTAATAATTTTTCGAGCTGAAGCCTGGAAAAATTAGAAAATGACAATTTTGTCCCTATTTCTCAATATTAAGGGCTGATATGAGAAAAAGATTCAATTGCCATTAAAATGTTAATTTGAGCTTGGAATCATGTCATATATATTAAAATATAATTTTGGAAATTTTCTCAGAATTTTCTAGAATTCTTGTGTAAAATGACCAAAATGCTCTTACATGTCCGATAAGCCAATGGGTATTGGTTTGACATTCAAAAATGGTGAAAATGATAATATAGTTTATTTATAGGTTAAATATTTGATTTTATAATTTTACATAAAATTTTTGGTATTTATTGAATTAAAATGGATTTATTATGATTTTTTAGCTTAAAAATACAAAATAAATAGATAAAATTTGAAATAAATTAATAAAAATTAAAATTAATTATTAAAATTTATTTTTGATGAAAAATAATGTATTTGTCCAGTTTTTCATTAAAATGAATTATTTTGATATTAAAAGCTAATTTTTCAAGTTGAAGTGATTTTATAGGTACCAGTTAATGTACCTACAGATAAAATTTACACTAAGGAGCTTGAGGACAGCTCATATAGCACGTCCCCAAGCCTATGAGGGGTGATTCACCACCCTAAATAGTGTATGTGTCCCTAAATTAGATTAAAAATAGATAAAAAATTAATTTATGACATAATGGATGATGTAAATGGTGGGACACCTAAGCCTCCTCTTCCTCTATAAATACCTCCATTCATGGAGAAGATTTTCACCATTCTTCTCCTCCATAAGCTAGAGATCCTCTCTCTCTAAAATTTTCTCTCTCTATAATATTTTCTTATTTAATTTTTATGTTAAAATTTTGCTAGTTTTCAACTATTAGAATTTCTCCTCCTAGAAGCTTTGCACCAACAATTTCATCCTTTTCATCAATCACCTTAGAGGTAATAGGAGGAGTGGGGTTGGTTCTAAATTATTGTCACTTTGCATGTTGGTAGGAAGGGTTTTTCCCTAAACCCGTTTAGGCTTAAGTTTTATTATTATTATTATTGTTATATTGTTTGATGTTAAACTTTAATTTTTGCTAAGTTGTTACTCTACCCAAATTTAGATTATTCAATTATAATTTCTAAGTTGTTACTTTGCTCAAATTTAAATTATTAAAATGCCACTTGCTAAGCTGTTACTTTGCTCAATTTTAGAAAAAATAAAAAGGCATTTACTAAGTTGTTACTCTACTCAAATTTAAAAAATTAAAATATATTTATTTAGTTGTTATTCTACTAAAATTTTATATAATTATTATGTTGTTATTTTGCTAAAATTTTATATAATTATTAAGTTAAAATTTTAGCTATTGTGCAATTTTTGCAATATAAGGCAGAAATATTGATTGTACTGGTACTCAAATTAAATGAGACCAGGGAAACCTCTGTTTGAGAAATTAGGAAGTGATAAATTAGTGAGTAATGTGAAGTAAGTGACATGCAATGGCATGACACCTTACTAAGGAAACTACAATTTGGTACATTGTGGGATAAAAGGCAGGACCCGTAGTTAGGTCTAGAGGGTGTGGTATCGAGTAGTGAGAGTCTTAATGGCCAAGGTAGCTCTTGAGCCAAGACAATCACTTAACCAACTTGATAACCCTGACAATTGCTCAGCATCACCAAGATTGGTGAGAGTATACTTCTATAAATGGATATCCTAAATTGTTATTTTGTTCCTCAATGATGATGAGGGCTGCACCATGTGATGATGTTGAGAGAGGTATATGTACTCCCAGTCACTTCCCAAGTTCTGTTAAGAACTATTACCCATTAATGGAAAGTATGGATCAATATCAAGTCAAGGATTGTATAACATAGAATAAACTTTAGGTTCCCATTTTATTGTCAAATGTGTTTTATCTGTATTGTGTGGTAGAATTCCTACCATACATGTAAAAGTGATATTAGAACAAATCACCCCACTCCTTTATTTTTTATTTTATGCATGATTGATTACGGTTAATGAAGACCTGGCTGTTGATGAAAACCTATAAAGCTAGTTTGATAGTTTGTTATTTTATGGGATAGGGTAGACAGACACTACTCTGATTAGGATTCTTTTGATGTACTAGGAATAAGTAGTAACTATTTTGATGTATATTTTAATCTTCTTATATTTCAATAATTTTTTTGATTATGGAATCATGATGTACAATTCTGCGATGAATATATACAAATTTTATTTTTTTTACTATCGTTTTCAAATTTTGATAAATTTACAAATTTTTTATTATTAAAAGCAGAGAAAAATTTTACTCGTATTTTTAAATAAATAACTAAGTATGGGTTATGTTCAATGTGAATGAGTGTCACAAGCGTGGTTCCAAAAGAATTATTGACTGATTATAATTTATTAGTATTAAATTCAAACTTATTCTTTTATTTATTTATTTATTTATTCAATTCTAATTAGCTAATAATGTGAATGGTTATTTGTTATAGGATTCAATTTTGTACTAAAATTATCTCTTTTTCTCGGTCAATTTATTGATTATTTACTTATTAAATCAAATTGATTCTTTAAAATTGAATCAATTCTACTTAGCTATTAATATGGAATCTGTACTAAAATGTATTGATTTATTGATTAGAATCAGCCAATTATTTGATTTCAAATTATAATTTCAAATTTCTAGTAATTATAAATAATAGATTATTTGGATTTGAATATAAATAATTTGAATATAAATGATTAGAATCAACCAATTATTAGTATATTAATCTATTATATATTATGTAAATATAAATAATTTATTTGTTCAATCTATTATATATTATATTAAAAAACTAATTTATTATTTGTTTAAGAATATTCTTATTTATTTAAGAAAAAATATTTATTAATGCTTTAGAAACCCTACAAATTGATTCAAATTTATTCAAATAGATTCTTTAAAATTGAATCAATTCTACTTAGCTAATAATATGAGATTTGTACTAAAATATATTGATTATTGATTAGAATCAACCAATTATTTGATTTCAAATTTCAAATAATTATAAAATAATAGATTGTTCGGATTTGAAATTATCTCTTTCTTAGTCATTTTATGTTTTAATTAGCAGTATCTTTATTTATTTATTTTTTCAAATTCAAATTTGATTCGAATTCATTGAAATTTATTTATTCATTTCTAATTAGCTAATAATGTGGACGTTTATTTATTATATCATTCAATAATTTCAAATAATTATAAATAATTATTATACACATTTAAATTTATATATTTGACTTAGAATTTATTGATTAGAATCAGTCAATTATTTGATTTCAAATTATAATTTCAAATTTTTATAAATAAAATCATTATGAAAATACTAATTAATGCACAAAAAAGCCCTAATGTCACTCATTAATGCACCAAAAATCCTAATGTCACCCATTAATTTCAAAAACTCTACAAAACTTTATATATATATATATATATAAAAGGACATAAAGATTAGATAATAATGTGGACGTTTATTTATTATATCATTCAATAATTTCAAATAATTATTATATCCGTTTAAATTTATATATTCTACTTAGGGTTTATTGATTAGAATAAGCCAATTATTTGATTTCAAATTATAATTTTTGAATTTCAAATATTTATAAATAAAATAATTATGAAAATACTAATTAATGCACCAAAAACTCTAATGTCGCTCATTAATGCTTCAAAAATCCTATAAAACCTTACTTACTTATATATATATATATATAATTTCAAGTTTCAAATAATTATAAAATAATAGATTATTCGAATTTGAAATTATCTCTCTCTCAGTCATTTTATGTTTCAATTAGTAGTATCTTTATTTATTTATTCAAATTTAATTTGAATTCATTTAAATTTATTTATTCAATTGTAATTAGCTAATAATGTGGACGTTTATTTATTATATCATTCAATAATTTCAAATAATTATTATATCTATTTAAATTTATATATTCTACTTAGGGTTTATTAATTTGAATTAGCTAATTATTTGATTTTAAATAAATAAAATCATTATGAAAATACTAATTAATGCACCAAAAACCCTAACGTCACTCATTAATGCTTCAGAAACCCTACAAAACCTTACTTATATATATATATATAAGGATTTAAAGATTAGCTAATAATGTGGACGTTTATTTATTATATCATTTAATAATTTCAAATAATTATAAATAATTATGATATATGTTTAAATTTATATATTCTACGTAGGGTTTATTAATTAGAATCAATCAATTATTTGATTTCAAATTTCAAATCTTTATAAACAAAATCATTATGAAAATACTAATTAATGCGCCAGAAACCCTAATGTCACTCATTAATGCACAAAAAACCCTAATGTCACTCATTAATGCACAAAAAACCCTAATATCACTCATTAATACACCAAAAATCCTAATGTTACTCATTAATGATTCTTATGTTTTATCATTATATATGTTTATAAAATATAAATTCTTAAATGAAGTTGTATTATAAAATGTAAATAATAATTCTTATGTTTTATCATTATATATGTTTATAAATTATAAATTCCTAAATGAAGTTGTATTATAAAATTATAAAATTTGAGTACACTGCAAATGATAGACAGATGCTATTTGATAAACATAATAAAAGAAAAAGAAAATTGACGGACATATGGTGATTGTAGATTGTGCAACAATAGAGCAGGCTGAAATGACGAAAATATCATGCTTGAGCACGTGGTTAGGCTAGATCTTCTTTTCTTATATAGTAATAGATACTGTTTTTGACGACAATATCGGTCATTATTATATAATTTTATAATTATAATATTAAAAATTTAAATTATTGTTTTATTTTTTTATCTCTTTTATAATACATTTAATATTTAACTAGAAAACCTCTATAAACATTTGATCAGGACTAATTTTACAAAAGACAGTTGGCGATGATACAAGCTATACTATTATGACATTTCATCAATTTGATGCTAAAATTTCAAACTCATTTTATTTGTTGTCATTTACAAATTACAATCTTCATTTTTATTATCTAGGGTCAAGTTTTCAAATTATGCTCTCAACACTTCACAATCTTTGACATCCTTGACAATTCTCATTGGCGGGGACAATGTGGCAGAATGAGAGTCTGGTCCCAGAATTAAGTATCCAATTGCCACTCGATTTTAAGAACATAAAGGAATAATTCCTCCAATTTAAAACCAAAGAGAAATTGAAATACTTGGACTACCACAAGTTTACCACCATACATAAGCAGGAAGGTTGAGCTCTATATTCCCTGATTCTGAATTGCACATAGAAAGTACAAGTTCGCTCAAACCAAGAGTTTCCCTCACGACAAATGTCTGCGTAATAATTCCAACGTTGAGGTAAAAAAATCATAATATAATTACAAAATTGAAAATTCTCCATTGTTTACTAAATCCAACGTTCCCATTTCAAGAATCTACGTTAGTAATAGCCAACAGCTCTCAGGTCGTTTTGCTGTGTCTGTTGCGCAGCATCACCGCCTTCACCTAAAAATACAATGCGACCTGTGAAGCACAGGAAGTGGAATTGCATCAAATCCATTGACAAAGAATTAAAGATTCTCAAGCAATCTTCTGTCATATGCCAAACATTATTTTAATCATAAGCTACCTAAAATCTTTAGCCTCTGACAATCCATGGAGAAAGTGAGATATATATCATGCCAACATCTATGTTTCAACAGGAAACTGAGGAAGAACAGATAGATATGGAATATAGAGAGCAGATCAACCGTGGCTAAAAAGTAAAAACTAATGTTAAAATTATAAGGTTGATGTAGGGAAGGGGAAAAGGAAGAATAGACTTTGAATCATAAGATATTTAAATTATATAGCGTGTAATCATATTTTACAAAATACTAACCCAATGGTCATATTTATATTTTATACTAAAATAGGTCAAGTACAAGTATACGCCAAAGCCCACTAATACAATAACCTTATTAACCTAATTAAATAAGAAAACAAATCTGAAATTATAATGAAAATGGGAAACAACTCCGAAGATTGCGTCCCGAATCGGACGACCAATACATTTCAATTGCATAATATATTCTAAGATATTATTAGATATATTATGAAGATATGCTAAGATATTCCAAAAAACTCTCAAGATATTATGAGATATTCTAACAACTATTTCTTCTTTTTAATAATAATAATAATAATAAAAGTGCAAGATTAATGTTTTGTTTGGGTAAAGAGTAAAGTAGAGAAGAGAGAATGAGTAGAGAATGGGTACATTTTTAATGTGTTTAGATTGAAAGAAGTATGAGAAAAGTAGAAGAGAAAGAAAAATTGAATATTCTCTCCACTTGTTTGGTTGAATAGAAAAGTGGAGAGAGAAAGAGAATATTTTTTCTTGTAAAGACATATTTATCCTTAATATATATAGATCTTGTAAGATAAAAAGAAATAATAAGGTTAGAATTGTAATTTTGAGTAGATTTCACAATTTTTTATCTCACTTTTTTCTCTTTTCTTCAACAAAGGAGAGATTTTTTTTGAGCAGGTCCCATATATAATTTTTCTCTCTTTTCTACTTCTCTCCTTAAACAAACAATATAAAACTACTTTTTCTTATCCACTTCTCTCTTCTCTACTTCTCCCTTAATTTCTATTCAACCAAACAATGGGTAATGGGGACAAAAAGTATATGTATTGAATTATGAATTTGGGCATAACTTATTGAATATAAAATTTTCAATTAATACAAGGCTCAATATTGACTTATAGAGCTCGAATAACTCATGAGTTTTAAGGTAAGACGGGATTGAGTCAAAAAAAAGGGCTTGATTTCTTTGTGAGCTGAGAGCCTGAGCCACATTGCTAACCCTACTTTCCAGCCAAGCGGCAACATGTAAACAATTCCATGAAAAGGTTATTATGACAAGTTATTAAATGAACTTTTGGGCCTCTAGCACATTCAAGGATTGCTCTGTAAGACATTTAGACAGAAGGACACTGCTTTATTTCCATTTCCCTTTCAGTTTCAACTTTCAACTTTTGAGCAGAATTTTTTATGGTCTTCTCAATATTATGTCTCCAACATCTAATAGCATAAACTTCACCTAGTGGGATAAGGCTTTTCTTCTTGTTGTTGTTGTTATTGTTATCTAATGGCATAAAATTGTGAGAAAAAAAGGGGGGTTGCACGCGTGTGAGGGAGAGACCGCCGTATTAGAGACAAAAAGGAAAAACTTTTTGGCAAAGCCAGATGGAGGGATTAGAAAGCCACACTTAACCAAGTAAGTAACATGAGGCACTACCGCACTATACAATAGAATGCTAGCAAGCCTTCTGATCAGTAAGAGTCATGAAGGATAACAGTGTAAGAAGAACACAAGACAACGCAAACAGCATTCTCGTTTCACAAACGATTTTGCTTCGTGAAAAAAAAAAACTAATCATAAGATTAGGCTTCTCGTCTCCATCTTAGTTCTTACTAGCAAATTGAATAAAGCAACAAAAGCATACACGAGTGGAAGTCCTATTGTTAGAAAGAACACCAGCAGAGTCATTTAAAACATCTAATTTAAAGCACCAATCTAAAAAGAAAAGCGGCAAAGATTGAAGAGTTACCGTTTCGACGAACAGCAACTTCTCGAATTCGCCGGGCGAGACCGGTTATCGGATCGGTGAAAACTTTGGTCTCGAGGTTCCCCTCCACATAGAAGATTGAACTACAACAGCTAGCGGCATCAGTAAGGCGCAATAAATTGTGAATTAAAAGAGTGGCGGGCGAGCGAGTGAGTGAGGGTGAGGCTCACCCGGGAAGAACGTGTTTCATGAGAAGGGTTCCCAATCTCTGCGGATAAACGGAGACACGATGCCACTGAATGGCAGAGCGATTGGCATAGTCCTTAGGGTTCTCATTCTCGAGCGGCCTCCGATTGTTGCGAATCCCTCCGGTGCCGAGGGACATAAGAGTGACGACCGTGCCGCTCTTGAGCTTCTTCTGGAACGGCGCCTGCCCCACCTTGCCTACCAATATGGCCTACACTCACACAACACAGTTGAATTGAATGATCGAACGGAATTTGGAGGAATGTGTGGTTAGTTGTGAAATTGGAATTAGAATAGGAATACCCTGTAAATGCCAACGTCGAGGCCATCCTCGAGGGGGCGATCGAAGATGACCCTTTCCCCTTGCGCGGCGTCGGGGGAGGGCGAGTTGGCCTCGTCCGTGTCGGAAAGGTGATCGGTGGAGAAGTGTAGTGGAAGCTGGCGATGTGCGTTAGGGGTTCGAAGCAAAGAGCGATAAAGCCTCCTTGAGAGCGTCACCATGGAGCTCGACATTTTTTGGACACTGCTGCTGCTGCTGCTGCTGGGTTCTAAAACCCTAGTGACTTGGAACCAAACCCCGCCCCACCTATCAAAACTTGCATTCGTGGAAAACAATTAGTTTTTCCATTGATTACTTTAAAAATTATATTTAAAATTTTTAATTGATTGATGATGTTAAAAAAATTTATACCGCTTATTAAAATTAAATTAATAACGAACGAAAAAAAAAATAATGAAATAAAATAAATGTATAATTGAAACTAAGCAAGTGTTTGATAAGAAAAATATTTTATGTTTCTAAAAATTCTTAAGTCAGGAATGTTAAATTCTTATATTTGATATCAATCTTTTAAAAATCGTTTTCAATGAAAGACATTTTTTAGAATTTTTTAACTATATCTTTTTTTATATGATAAATTTAAGTATTTATTTTGGATGATGAGACGGTCACTCTCTTCACTCTTTTAATTAACTCACTTTTTATATTATCCTTCTTCTCTAGTTATATTGTAATTTTTATATACAACTTTTGCGAGTGGAATTAGTTTTTTAAGATTTTATATTTTTTTCAAATTTAAATTATTATTATTATTACTATGAGTATGTTATTATTTTAAAATTGAAATTAAATTAAATTTTATTTTAAATTACAACAATTACTATTATTTTTAAATTAAATTAAATTGTATTAATTATTGTTATTATAAGTATATTATCATCTTCAAAATTAAATTAAATTCTATTTTATTTTAAGTCCTAACAAATTTTATTGTTTATAATTATACTATTATTTTTAAATTTAAATTGAATTAAATATTGTTTTTATATTAATTTGATTCATTAAAAAATATAATATCGTGATTTTAATTTATATAATTAAATGACTACTGGTGGAGTTAAAATGTTAGTTTTCCAGTAAAATATTTCCATGTAAGGAGGTTTCATAATATTTCCAATAAAATCTTCATACATTATTTTGTGCACATGAAAATGGTATGTAAATAATCATAAAAGAACTTAACTAAGCATATTGAAATTTTAGCAAGAGTAATTAAACCTAAATGACACGAAGAGCCGATGACTGTGAATCGAAAAGCCAAAATAAATGTGTGCATATTTCTTTCTCAATATCTAAAGGGACCCACGTAAATTAGTGTTCCTAAAATTATGACATGGAACAAATAAATGGCTGCCATACAACGTAGCTATTTCCATCTTTCTTATCCATGAAATCTCCTTAGTATCAGTTACTCTATCTATTGTTCTTCTTTTTCTAAATCCCGATCTCCCTACATATATGAAAAGGAAGAGCTGATGCAGACACTAACATAAACCAATTCCCCAGTAGTGCCAAGGGCAACAACACAGAAATGCTACAAAACCCACGAGTAGTCCGATATTCCGCTCAACCATTCAATCCTCCAACTCGCACATCAGCACCATCACTTTCGCCATTCCAATTAATACCCACTTCTCCCTCTTTTCCAATCCTCAAACGGCAGTGCAGATTATCTCGTAGAGAGCTCACAATCTTCAGCAACTCTTGCTTGCTACTACTCTTGGGTGCTCAGGCAGTGGATGGATCCAGAGCAAGAGCAGAAGAAGATGTTGCTAACACAAGTAACAGTGATCAACCAGAAGAGAATCTGACTACCACACCCAGCTGCACTGAAAGAAAACCTACGAAACAAGTATTCTTAGACATATCTATTGATGGTGAACCTGTTGGTCGCATTACTATAGGGCTCTATGGAGATGAGGTCCCTGCAGGAGTTGATAGGTTTAGTAAGATTGTAAGCGGAGCTGCTGGCATTAGCTATAGAAGAAAAGAGTTTGTCAAAATCATGCCCAATTATGTCCAACATGGTGGTCTTAGATCGTATGGCGTGGATGTTGAACTTGCTACGAGGACAGGTAGCAACTTGGCAGCTGATACTCTTGTTCAGGAATGGGAGAGGGAGTATGAGAGATGTCCTGGGACTAAAAACGTGGCTGGAAGTGTAGGCATTATTGTGAGAAACCCATCAAAACCACCTCCGAAGTTGAAGCTGGTAGCTAAACAAGGGAAGCTGGAGATTGATCAAGAAGAAGTAGGAACTGATCCCAATGGTACACAATTTGTCATTGCTACAAAGGATTCACCAGAATTGGATGCATCGTCTCTGGTAATCGGAAGAGTAATAGGAGGGATGGAGGTTGTGGAGAGGATCGGTCAGGTAAAAACTGTACAAGAGAACACAGGATCTCCATATTTTAGGTGAGTAGAACACAGTATTTTTTACCATTTTAGTTATAGAAGTCATATATGACTTGTTTGAAATAGTTTGACATCTTGAGGCACATCATCTTTGTTTTCTAACCGTTGTATATGTCTGCTGCTATTTACAGTTGAACCTGAATCTATGATATATTACTAATTATATTGATATTACAGGGTAGCGAAGCTAATAGGAGACAAGAGAGCTGTTGTAGCAGAAAGAGGATTCAACCGCCCTTATTCGAAGGTCATCGTCACAAACTGCGGTTTAATGGAGTAACACAAAATTGTATTCACTCCCTTCTCTACTTGATTTCCTGTGTATGTGTAAGAGGACATATCACATTCTATAACAATCTTCATTGTCGTCCGACCCTATGTAACGTCTGCCATTTGTATTACAAATGAGGAAACAAATATTGCAGCTCGGCTCCAAAAGGCAAATTAATCGTCAATCACAGGTATCAATAAAGGTGTAACAAATTACTTTCTTTTGCTAGGAACAGGATTGAACCGGATATATTTTCAGTAAAAAACAATTAAACCTTTGATACAACAATTACAAGGCGTTTAAATAGAATAACATGCCAAGAAAAACGACAGTATACACAACATCTAGCAGGAGGCGCGGGGAGGTGTTCTTGAATTAGGACCCCCAAGCGGTTATGTATTTTGGCCAGTAATATGAGTGGGCTTCGTTCTTTTCGTTGGTGGAGACATGAAAAGGTTTCTAATTGAACCCACAGGATCATCCACCTGCATATACACACGCTATATGTAAGACACTGAACCTTCTAGGTAACCATTCCACAAACAATTAGGCATATGCAGATGTTCACAGACCATGAAAGGAATAGTTCATGCAACTGGTGTGTTGGCAAACATGCCACAATAAAATTGAGACAATATGAAAGACTGAAATCTCAGACTATCAGGCTTTTCGTCCTTTTATCAATAGTATTATTCTCACTTTTGCATGATTATACAAGAGACAGGTGACAGGTTAACCTTGGGGTCTTTGATATGTAAACCCATATATTTAAGGCTTTGGTTTTCGTTCAAGTACCAATCATAGGTTTGTCAGAGAATGGATTGCATTATGTTAAAATAAGGCAGGGTCATTCCAAGCACTCCTGTCCATGATGTTGCTATCCACCAATTTACTATTCTATATAATAGCCGATCCAATGATTATTAAGAGTAATAATATCTGCAAGAAATACCTTAACAATGGGCACAGATGATGAAGATCTATTTGGTGAATGCCGCAAATGATTTTTCTGATGAAACAGAGCAGATAATGTTTGTTTCCACCCAGGTTCCCCATCATCTATCGATGCAATCCAGGGGCAGAAGTGTCTATGCTGCCTGATTGGATCAAAATCCGTTGCTTTATCAGACAGTGTTGGATTCTTAAACTTCCCTGGAAAGCAAAGGGAAGAAGATTCATAAACTTTCAATTTCTCTTATAAATTAACTCATATTGACAAGTGAACTACACATTGTCATGCCAAAACAGATAATGATACAACTGTCAATCAGAATTTATGTCACCCTCTAATTCACATTCAAACATTCAATGTTAATGATTTTATCAATGAACTATCAAACATAGTGCTTACCTAAACTAGAATGTACATCTTCACTGCTAATAGGATTCTCTTCTCTGTCTTTGACCCCAGAATTTTCAAGACTACCAACTTCGCCATCCAAAGTCTTGTGTGAAACAGAAAGTGCTTCACCTTCTGTAGAGTCTTTCTGTACAGCAATATTTTAGTTAATGTGGACTTCCAAGCAACAAGTCATAGCAAGACTACTTATGATCAAGCAATTTGTTAGTGTTACTAATTATGATTATCAGACACAACAATAACTAAGGCAGTAATTTTTTCTACAAGTATCATAATTAACTGTGTCCATTTGACAAATAAAAAATCTCTAACCTGAGAACTACTAGGATATCCTGCAGCTGAACTATTCAATTTATCAGCATCTGTGTATACAGGCATCTTATCCTTTAAAGCAGAAGATTGACCTACATTATGGGTACCCACTATAACATCTGAATCATGAATACTTGCTTGAGAACCAGTTTCATAATTTGACATTTCCCTGATTTCAGATGACACTGGAACAAGTTGTCTGGTAGAAGCATTAGCAGTATTATCAGTTTTCTCCTGTAAATCTGATTGAATACCACCTCTGTCAACAAAAACAAGATCTCTAAACTCAGAGTCATAAGAAAGACGAGCCCTTAAATTCTGACCAATAACAGGCAGCGATATTATTGCTTTGAAGTTTTGCTTTGTTGGGGGAGGACCCCCTGCAATTGTCATATTTAGACTTGAAGAAGTATCCTTTGATGAATTTGCAACATCAGACATGGTATTATTTACACCCTGCCTATTTTCAAGATCATTTTTATTCAATAAATTGTGGGCCACAAAAGCATTTTCACTATTCACTTCAGCATATCCCACTAATCTGATTGATTCCACGGGCTGAGAAACTGTACAGAATGCCCACAATCCAATAGTGGCTCCACATAGGGTGCAATCTAATACTGCAGAATTGGGATCCATTTGTTCCCCAATAGAATCCTTGGAATTTTCATCTGTTATCAAACTGTCATTGGTGCCAGCAGAATGGACAACGAGATTAGTAGTATTTTTAAGAGATTGATCTGATATATCCTTGCAATCGACTACATAAGGTAGAGGACGAAGTTTCCAACCACATAAACTTATAAGCTTTTGAGCCTGCAAAATTTAGAAACATCACTAATCATTATTTAAAAGGGGAGAAAACAAGAAAGTTAATATATACACTAAGATGTTTTCCTGAGAAAAAAAAGAGAGAGATAATGGAATTCTATTGATATAAGACAGTACATTCATCAAATGCATTTAGCCATTTAGTGACAAAAAACTCAGGATAAACCATTATTTGTGCTGAAAAACAAAGATTTGGAGAAGAAGCACCCTTGATCATGGTTGTCAAACTCATGAATTGACTTTTAAACTTGCATGAGTTTAATAATTATAGGAGTGAAAAATGTGTTAACTTGCACACAGAATTGTTTTTGTGTAGACTCAGTGAATTCAAGCAATCAGTCAGACTCAGTCAAAATTGTGAGTTTGAGCCCAAGTGAATGAGTCCAGCTACATGTTGACCCCCCCCTTCCCCAAGCCAAAATCACAGCTCCATATCCTTTTTTTTACATTCTTCTGCATCTGAAAGGACAGTAAAGCAGTGCATGATCTGCCTCTAAAGCCTCCAATGACCTGCACCGAACAAGGTGCCAATTTCTGACAGAAACCTCCCTCGTGTGCGACACAAGGTACCACTTGACTCTAAAACCTTCCCAGCTGTGTGTGAAAACAATGTACACCCCATTGTGTGACTTATTTGTTATGTCTAAGCTCCAAAACAGCATGATCCAGCAGCAAGCTGCAATTTGTGGGTTCTGCTTTAACTCTGAAATTGTTTGTACGAATTTTACATGCACCTAAGCATAAATTGTGTAGTATTGTTTGTCTCCATTTTACAAAAATGTCTGAAATTGGTGGGTCAAGATTCTCAGGCAACATAATTGCTACTGCACCCACTTCCAAAACTAGGGAAATGCCCCTAGAAATAGTTTGTTTTAATATTACTCTTCTATTAGGAAATCTCTTATGAGTTCATGAGTCTATGGACCCTCCATAAGATTGCATAACTCATGAGTTTGACAACCTTGCTCCTAATTCATTTGCAAATGAATGGTAGTTCAAGCCAGGTTCATTTTTGGCAAGCATCAACCAATAAAGTAGTACCTAAGCCAAAACGACATCAAGAATCTCCTAAGAATGTTATTGAAATGCAATAAGCCCACAAGCAAACATAGAAAAGTGCAATGGACAAATTCTATCTGGCAAACAAGTGTCATGTTCATTAAGCAGTAAAAAAAATGAATCATAAAACAAGACCAACATACAGATACCAGATCACATACCAGTAATTGAAGAAATTTTTGCTTTCAAACATACTAGAAAACCTGTTATTACCTGATAATATGATTTCAGTTCCTCTTGACTACTAACATCCCCAATCCCAGAATTTTCAGCAGATACATTTCCATACTCCAGCATCAAAGATTGTCGAAGAAAGTCTTCCAAAAGCGAGCTTTGGCTTTGCATGTAGTCTATTGTTGAAGACGAAATACATGGAATAGCTGACAGTAGCAAGAGAGCAAAACAGCGTTCTCTGAAATTGTCAACTAATATCTGTGGAGTTGTAGGAGGAAATCGTGCCAGTGTTTCATTGCAGGCATTATCAATCCATGGGCAAAGTAATTTATGTCCATTATCCAACTTTAAGCTAAAGACCAATGCTGCCTTCTCCACTGAATAGAAGACATTCTAGTTAGAAAATTCATATAATTGAATGTTGCTGTGAATCGTATAATAACTGAGAACAACAACATACCCTGTTGCTTATTCCAAGATGCTGGTGTAGAAAAAAGAAGACGTGCCCCACATGCTTCACAAGCTATGGTGTCAATATCCACATTGATCCAACCTCTTCTAGCACAATTTACAGCACTCACCATCTGTACATGTAAATATCAGAAATCAAATGAGAAGCCGTAAAATTTGATGGAAAACAGGATGGGGAGAGGTAACAAAAGGAGTTTGGCGGTAGTCCAAAGTTTATTAAGTATACAACTGAATCATTTCTTGACAAAGGGAAGTCATGAACCATGAGGCAAGAGGCTTTCTTTAATGAAGGAGATGACATATTCTTTGCCAGATATTGTCAAAGAAGGATAAGTTTTTACTTCAACAGAACTCATGTGATTTTTAAATGAAAGCAAACAACTAGCAGAAAGCCAAAAAGAAATTAGTTTTTCACCCTCCAGTTGAACGACCCTATCATATAAGGCATTACTTGTTCTTACTTCATTACCACAGAGAGTTCCTTTTGAAAAATACCTGCATAGTTTGTTAAATTTATTCATCAATAAAAAGGTTCATTCTACTCTTTATCTTCCTCAAGCATGTTTCCAGTTTATTACTGTGTATCTGCTCCTTTCACTGTTAGCAAGTAGCAACCCAGTTTCATCACACACACCTACTAAAAGCATTGAATTATAACCATGACTCTAAAATGCAGGTATACAGTAATAAAAGCACAAGAGTGGATTCACTAATTATGTGCTTGAGAGTTGGATTTCATAGGCGAAGGGACGGAAGAGCAAATTTTCATTTCCAATATATATTATCTGATTCGATAATTTATTAAAATGATAAATTAGCAGAAAGTTAATGTCCTAATCTTTTATTTATTTTTATAAACATTATACAACTTTCTTAACATAAAAATAAAAAAATTGTCCTCCCTTTCTTTTCTCTCCAAAACCCCACTCCCAAACATACCCTAAATGTATAACGAAAAAGAAAAAAGATGGACAGCTAGAAACAACCTTTGGTTTAGCAAACCATGACATAGATTTGAATGTGGCCAATCTCCTCATAAAGTCATCACGATCCCACGGTCGGCAGAGCTGTCCCTGCAGTGCCGTGGTGGCAGCTGAGGAAGACTGCTGTCCCTCAGCAACATCCCCTCTCCGATTCAACTCCATTACCCCTAACTGGTAAGGACGTTTCTTACTCCCTGATAACTGCACTCCAGATGAACTGCAAACAGAAACACATTAGTTACTACCAATCCCTATTTCCTACGAAATGACAAGTTATAAAAACCAATAATAGAGCCAATTTTGAGTTCATGCCAAACAAGCACACACGCCAAACACTGTAAATCTAACTCCATAGCAAACAAATTGGTCTATAATTCAGTCACGTACCAAACAGAACTAGCAAGATGCAACAATAATAACCGGAAACTACAATTTACAAGCTACGGTTACGCAATGTTAATGTAATGAGGCTGGAGATATACACGCTTCTCGTGATTCCTATCCTGTTATTATCAAATTTCACGGATTGCAAACGGAAAACAAGAGCGAACAGAGAACCTGGAGGTGGAAGGGGGTTTGGGAGGGTGGAAGAGCTTGTCCATGATGGAATGGAATCTCTTCTCAGAATCTTGGGCCATGTTATGTTTTATTTCTTGAATTCAGATTTCAGAGCAAAGGAGGGGAACAGCAACGTCAACGCAAACGCCTGTTTCAGCTTCAGTTTCGCATCAAATGCGTTCTGTTTCACTTGCGTTGGCCTCACGTAGCGGCTACGGTGATTTCCAGACTCGCCTTCTTCACCTGCGTCAAATTTAAAGGCCCTGTTTGGATTGTGGCTCTGCTCTTGTCGGAACTGTATGTATCAGAAACGTTGGATTCGCGTCAGATGAATAGTGCTAGGCCTATCAAATTGGGTTGGGCTGGGCTCAGCTTCTTTTATCTTCTTTTTTTTGTTGTTGTTCAAAAGCTTCTTTTATCTGAGGGAATTATTAAATGTATCTTTCTTATTGTACATTTTTTTGGTTAATAACTTTAATTTTTTATTTTTTCATTTAATTAAATACTTCTTTTTCCCTTTTTTTTATTTTTCAATAATGCTCTTCATTTCTCTTTTCTATTCTTTTAATTTTTGATTCTTCAGATGACACTCTTCTTCTGTCATTTCTTTCTCTTGAATTTTTTATACCCCTAAAAATTTCATTCTTTCTTTCATTCAATCAGTCATTCTTTCTTTCATTCATTCAAACATTTTTTCTTTATTTCATTAATGATTCTGATGAAAGAAAGAATAAACGAATGAATGAATAAAAGAAAGCAAGAAAGTTTGAAAGAGAAAATGAATGACTGAAAGAATGGAAGAAAGTAAGAAATAATAAAAGCAATCAACAAAGATTGAAATAAAGAGAGAAAGGTTACTTTTGTTCATTCATTCTTTTAATCATTAATTCTTTCGTTCTTTCTCTCATTCTTTCTTCCATGCCTTCTTGCTTTCATTCATTATTTCTCTCATTAAAAAATGAATGAAAGAAAAAAAGCAAGCAAGAAAATTTGAAAGAAAAAAAGAATCTTTCTCTCAATCAACTTGCTTTCTTTCATGACTTCTTGCTTTTTTGATTAATCAAGAGAGAGAAACCAATAATGAAGCAAAAAAGAAAGATTGGATGAAAGAATAAAAGGAAGATTGCTTTCTTTTATTCTTTCTTTCTAGATTGCTTTCATTCTTTTTTGTTTTTTTTTATTCATTTTTTTTTTCATTCATTCTTTCAAGCAAGTTTCTTTCTTTCATTATTTCTTGCATCCTTTCTTTAATCATTATTCCATTAAATCTTTCTCTTTCTTTCTTTATTTCTTTCTTTCACAACTTCTTGCTTTAATTCTTGATTGCTTTAGTTTTGTTTTCTTTCTTTCTATAGTGATTTTCAAACTCGCCTTCACTTATGTCAAAGTCAATGGCCCTATTTGGATTGTGGCTCTGCTCTAGTTGAAATAATGTGCCAGAAACATTAGATTCACATGACACAAATAGTGCTAGGCCTACTAAATTGGGTTGGGTTGGGCCCTGCTCTTTTTGTCTTATTTAACCATCATTTACTAATGACGATTACTCTTTGCATTCATTTTTACTTATGCATTTCTCTTTATGCTTTTTTGAATTTTTTTTAAAATATTTTTTCAAAAAACTTGTATTTAGAATTTACTTTTGGTAATTAATACATGCCCCAAAATTTAGTTTCTAAATATATTTAATATATTATGAAAACTAAATTATGATATGATTCATATATAAATCAAAAGAGAATTTGGATCTTCCTTGCGTCGGTTGCTTCTAAAATTTCATAGGATAAGTAAAAGGAATGGAAAATAAAGAAAATGGATAAGGTAAAGGGATGGTCAAGAATTGTGCCACACTCAAGAAGAGTGATGAGCCTTGCCACAAGGTGTGAGGAACTCTTGACTAATATTCAAGAAAATGGTTCACTCAAATAACTCTAAAAGAGACGCACAGCTCTTTCACAATATGCTAAAAATTCAAACTTTTATTTAATTTTGTTTTGAGTACATAGGGTTGCCCTATATATAGGCAAAGGCAAAATTCCCTAAGGCCTAAATAAAAGGAAATAAGGAAATATATTCTTAATTAATGTTAATTTCTTAATATCCCTAATTACTATAATCCTAATTAATGTTATGGACCTTTCCTAATTTTCCTAGTTAATGTAATCATAATTAAGGCTGAAAAATTGCACTCCAAATTAAGAATAAATTAGCCTAATTTATTACAAATTAAAATGTCTAAAACGCTTAATTAAAGGGCTAAAATCATTTTAGGAACAAGGCCCAAAGGTGGTGCCTAATTGAAGCCTAGAGGTAAGTCTTTTTTCACTTGAATCAAACGGTCAACTTAGGCTTTTATTCTCTACATTAGGCATGAGCTTGTATATTTTAATCACCTTTATATGCTCCTTATGTAACACCCCTACTTTTGTATATTAAATTATTTTGTATGTATAAAAAAAAATTAGGTCATAAATGTATTTAGAACAATTAATAATAATTTTAGAAATTTTTCTGGAATTTATTGAGATAATTTTTGTAAAATGACAAAAATACCCCTAGTTGACTATGGGAACCAACCAGAGACTTTTTGACCTCAAAATATTTTGAAAATTTTATATTAAGTATCTCTCATTATAAAAAATTATTTTGAAAGAAAAGTAGTGAAAAATATAACAATCCTATTTCAATTCTTCAATTGTTTTTTTTTTTTTAAATTTGACAATGCAATTCTGAAAAATCGGAAAGGAATTTCAAAATTCTGACTTCCACCATTTTCCTCTAAATATCAAGAGCTATTTAATCGTGATTTTTAATAGTTTTTTTCAAGCCAGAGCCCAAAGAAATTAGAAAATGACAATTTTGTCTCTATTTCTCAATATTAAGAATTGACATGAGGAAAAGATTTAATTGACATTAAAATGTCATTTTGAGCTTGGAATTATGTCATATATATTAAAATATAATTTTGAAAATTTTGGGAATTTTTATGTAAAATGACCAAAATGTCCCTACGTGTCTAATAAGCCAGCCAGTATTGGTTTGACATTCAAAAAGGGTAAAAATGGTAATTTTAGTTTATTTATAGGTAAAATATTTAATTTTATAATTTTCATAAAAAATTTGGTATTTATTGAATTGAAATGGATTTTCTATGAATTTTCTAGCTTAAAAATACAAAATAAATACATATAATTTGAAATAAATTAATAAAAATTAAAATTTATTATTATAATTTTTTTTGATGAAAAATAATGTATTTGTCCAGTTTTGCATTAAAATTCACTATTTTGATATTAAAAGTTAATTTTTCAAGTTTAGGCGTTTTTATCGGTACCGATTAATTCACCTACATATAAAATTTGACACATGGAGGCTTGGGACAGCTGGTCGAGCATGTCCCCAACCCTAAAATAGGTGATTCGCCACCTATTTGGGATATGTGCCCCTAAATTGGATTAAAAATAAATAAAAATTTGATTTATGACATAATGCTTACATAATGGATGATGTAAATCTTTGGATACCTAACCCCCCTCCTTCTTCTATAAATAGGCCTCAAAGTTTTCAGATTTTCACTCATCCTTTCCTCTCTCAAGCTAGCCAAATTCTTAGAAAGCTTCTCTCTCTAGAAAAAAAAATATTTTAGTTTGTTTTTTAAGCTAAAATTTTACTAGTTTTCCAACAACTAGTAAAGTTCTCTTCCTAAAAGCTTTGCATCAACAATTCCATCCTCTTCATCAACTATCTTAGAGGTAATGGGGGGAGTAGGGTTGGTTCTAAATTATTATCACTTTGCATGTTGGTAAGAAGGGTTTTTCCCCTAAACCTGTTTAAGCTTAAGTTTTATTATTATTACTATTGTTTAATGTTAAACTTTAATTTTTGCTAAGTTGTTACTCTGCCCAAATTTAGATTATTAAATCATTACTAAATTGTTACTCTGCTCAAATTTAAATTATTAAATTTTACTTGCTAAGCTGTTACTCTATTCAATTTTAGAAAATTAAAATGCATTTGCTAAGCTGTTACTTTGCTCAAATTTAGAAAATCAAAATGCATTTATTTAGTTGTTATTCTGTCAAAACTTTAATAATTAAATTATAATTACTATATTGTTATTCTGCTAAACTTTAATATGATTACTAAACTGTTATTCCGTTAAAATTTTGGTATTATACAATTTCTGCAAAATAAGGCAAAAATGTTGATTGTACTGGTGCTCAAATTAAATGAGACCAGGGAAACCTCTACTTGAGAAGATAGAAATTGATAGTTAGTGAGTAATGTAAAGCGAGTGACATGTAGTGGCATGGCATCCTGCTAGGGAAGCTACAGTTTGGTACGCTGAAGAATGAAAGGCAGGGACCCACTTGCGAAGGTCTTGGGGGTAGGCATCAAGTGGTGAAGGTCCTAATAGTCAGGGTAGTGTCCTTGAGCCGAAATATTCGCTTAACCAAACTCGATAATCCTGACAACTGCTCAGCATTCCAAGACTAGTTTAAGAGTATACCTCTATAAATGGACATCCTGACTGTTATTTTCCTCAATGATAATGAGGATTGTACCATGTGATAATGTTGAGAGAGGTATATGTACTCCCAGTCACTTCTTAGGTTCTATTGAGAACTATTACCCACTAATGGAAAGTATAAATCCATACCTAGTGAAGGGTAGTCTGATACAACATAGAATAAACCTTAGGATTCCTTGTGTTGTCAGCTATGTTTTATCTTTGTTTTATGGTAGATTTCCTACCGTACATGTAAAAGTGATTTTAGAACAAAACACCTCACTCCATTATTTTCTTTTATGTATGATTGATCGTGATTATTGAAGACGACATCAATGCTTCGTGATGCTGAGTACGAGATAAAGAACATCTCAACGGGCGAGGACCTGAAGACCTATAGTATTTTCTTTTTGTATGACGGATAAGGTAGATAAATACTGCTCTGTATAGCATCTTTTTGATGTAGTATATGTATTTCGATGTACTTTTTTTTCTGACTGTTATGTATTATCCTCAAACCATAATGTACCATTTGATATATATACATATATACATAAGCGGTTTTTATCATTTCACTTCTATTTTCAAATTCTATCAAATTTAGAAATTTCTATTATAAAAAAAAAATTACCAACATTTTCATCAACTTAAATTAATAATTAAATTAATATGAATTATATGTAAAATTAAAGGAGTGTTACATTTAGTGGTATCAGAACAATTCTGTCCTGTCAAAGCTTGGGGTATGGCCTTGACCATTCTTGTGTTGTGTGTTCTTTCATTTACTGTTGATAAAATAGGAATGAAAGATGAATTGTTTGTTCTTATATTCGTTATGGATGTCCAACTTTGTTACGGAAGGTGGTCTGCGCACGTAATCGTAGACTTTGCTAAGAATAAACCTAATGTTTGCTATTAGGTTTAGTAGTAGTGATTAGTGCATGTCTAGGTAGGTTCTAGCTAGGAAAGACTTGGTACTTAAGAGCGTCCATTGTGACCCACCTCTCTTTCCTAGGAATATATCTGGTGTACTATTTCACATATTATTTTTACTCACCTAACATATGGTTTTATTCAAAGAAATGAACTAAGACATTGATTCTCTTTTTCAGACAATGGCCGGAAGACCACGGCGAGACGTTACTCAACAAATACTAGAAAGAATGGCTGTTGTCCTTGAAAATATGAATCAAGGACGAGATAATGAACCTACGGAATACTGAGGGCTTACAACTTTTTGCAAAAACAACCCTCCAACATTCAAAGGTGGTTTCGATCCTGATGGTGCTTAAAACTGGATTGCGCAAATCAAGAAAATCTTTACTGCCATGGAGTGCACTGATGCACACAAAGTGACTTATGCCACCTTTATGTTGTTCGAATAGGCAGAATATTGGTGGAGGTATGCTAAGCAGCAAGAAGAAGCTGAAGGAAGACTAACCACTTGGGAAATTTTTCATTTGAAGTTTCTGGGGAAGTATTTTCCGGAAGACTTAAGGCGACGAAAAGAAATAGAATTCCTTAAGTTGAAGCAGCATAATATGTCTGTTGGGGAGTATGCTGCTAAATTTGATAAATTGTCAAAACATTGCCCCTATTTTCAAAACGAAATTGATGAAAGGTCACGATGCTCCAAATTTGTGAGCTGATTGAGACCTGACATCAAGCAGGCAGTGGGGTATCTTGAGATAGCCCAATTTCCTACCTTAGTGAATCGCTGTAGAATTCATGAAGATGATATGAAGGTAAAGCAAGCTCAATGGAAGAGCGAAAGACCTCTGAGAAATAAGAGGTAGATTTTTCCAGATAGAAAGAAGCCATATCATGCCCCACCTATATCAAATGGCGGAACATCCGGCCAAAGGACTATTGCTGCTGGGAGTTTTAATACTCCTATTTCATGCTACCGCTATAGAGGACTTCACCATTAGAGGGATTGCAACAAGTCACTGGTTACCTGCTTCAACTGTGGAGAGAAGGGCCATTATAGCAGCATATGTACAAAGCCCAAGAAGGAACAAAACAATGACAATAATGGAAAGGCTCCAGTTGGTAGACCTCGAACCAATGGTAGAGTCTTTACCATGAGCGGAATTGAAGCGGCCATATCTGATGACCTTATTCAGGGTAAGTGCGTCATAAATGATAATCTCTTAAATGTACTATATGAATCAAGCGCAACTCATTCATTTATTTCCAATGATTGTGTGAAGCATTTGAATTTGCCAGTTTCACTTTTACCTTATGACCTTGTTGTTTCTACCCCTACCAATATCCCTGTTGTTACTTCTTGTGCATGTTTAAAATGTCCAGTTATTGTAGAAGGTATAACTTTTTCTATAAATTTGATTTGTTTACCTTTAACTAAATTAGATTTGGTATTAGGAATGGGCTGGTTATCTTCCAACTATGTTCTTCTTAACTGTCATGAAAAAGCCTTAGTCTTCAAATCAAAATCTGAGACTTCTGTGGGATTTGAGATGGTCAATGCCAACCATATAGATGCTCTGAGACTTCTTCTTGCTGCTTAGCATACCTCTACCAATATTCTGCCTCTTCGGACAATATAAAGGTAGCATAAGTCACTTTGTGTGCATCAGTGCACTTCATGACAGTAAAGATTTTCTCGATCTCTGCAATCCAATTTTGAGCACCATCAAGATCGAAACCGCCTATGAATGTTGGAGGGTTGTTTTTGCAAAAATTTGCAAGCCCTCAGTATTTCGTAGGTTCATTATCTCGTGCTTGATTCATATTTTCAAGGACAATAGCCATTCTTTCTAATATTTGTTGAGTAACATTTCGCCGTGGTCTTCCGGCCATTGTCTGAAAAAGAGAATCAATGTCTTAGTTCATTTCTTTGAATAAAACCATATGTTAGGTGAGTAAAAATAATATGTGAAATAGTACACTAGATAGATTCCCAAGAAAGAGAGGTGGGTCACAATGAACGCTCTTAAGTACCAAGTCTTTCCTAGCTAGAACCTACCTAGACATGCACTAATCACTACTACTAAACCTAATAGCTAACATTAGGTTTATTCTTAGCAAAGTCTTCGATTGCGTGCGCAGACCACCTTCCGTAACAAAGTTGGACATCCATAACGAATATAAGAACAAACAATTCATCTTTCATTCCTATTTTATCAACAGTAAATGAAAGAACACACAGCACAAGAATGGTCAAGGCCATACCCCAAGCTTTGATAGGACAGAACTGCTCTGATACCACTAAATGTAACACTCCTTTAATTTTACATATAATTCATATTAATTTAAGTTGATGAAAATGTTGGTAATTTTTTTTTATAATAAAAATTTTCTAAATTTGACAGAATTTGAAAATAGAAGTGAAATGATAAAAACCGCTTATGTATATATGTATATATATCAAACGGTACATCATGGTTTGAGGATAATACATAACAGTTAGAAAAAAGTACATCGAAAGACATATACTACCTAGCCCACTATATACATCAAAAAGATCCTATACAGAGCAATATTTATTTACCTTATCTCTCATACAAAAAGAAAATACTATAGGTCTTCAGGTCCTCCCCCATTGAGATGTTCTCTATCTCGTACTCAGCATCACGAAGCGTTAATGTTGTCTTCAATAATCATGATCAATCATACACAAAAGAAAATAATGGAGTGAAGTGTTTTGTTCTAAAATCACTTTTACATGTATGGTAGGAAATCTAGCATAAAACAAAGATAAAATACAGATGACAACACAATGGGTCCTAAGGTTCATTCTATGTTATATCAGACTACCCTTGACTAGGTATGGATTCATACTTCCCATTAATGGGTAATAGTTCTCAATAGAACCTAGGAAGTGATTGGAAGTACATATATCTTTCTCAACATCATCACGTGGTACAGTCCTCATTATCATTGAGGAAAATAACAATGAGGATATCCATTTATAGAGGTATACTCTCAAACCAATCTTGGAATGCTGAGCAGTTGTCGGGGTTATCGAGTTTGGTTAGGTGAATATCCCGGCTCAAGGACGCTATCCTGACCATTGGGACCTTCACCACTTGATGCCTACCTCTAAGACCTCCGCAAGTAGGTCCCTGCCTTTCATTCTTTAGCGTACCAAACTGTAGCTTCCCTAGCAGGGTGTCATGACACTACATGTCACTCGCTTTACATTACTCACTAACTATCAATTTCTAACTTCTCAAGCAGAGGTTTCCCTGGTCTCATTTAATTTGAGCACCAGTACAATCAACATTTTTCCCTTATTTTGCAGAAATTGTATAATACCAAAATTTTAACGGAATAACAATTTAGTAATCATATAAAAGTTTAGCAGAATAACAATATAGTAATTATAATTTAATTATTAAAGTTTTGACAGAATAACAACTAAATAAATGCATTTTGATTTTCTAAATTTGAGCAAAGTAACAGCTTAGCAAATGCATTTTAATTTTCTAAAATTGAATAGAGTAACAGCTTAGCAAGTAAAATTTAATAATTTAAATTTGAGCAGAGTAAAAATTTAGTAATGATTTAATAATCTAAATTTGGGCAGAGTAACAACTTAAAAAAAATTAAAGTTTAAATTTAAACAATAATAACAATAATAAAACTTAAGCCTAAACGGGTTTAGGGGAAAACCCTTCCTACCAACATGCAAAGTGATAATAATTTAAAACCAACTCCACTCCCTCCATTACCTCTAAGATAGTTGATGAAGATGATGGAATTGTTGATGCAAAGCTCTTAGAAAGAGAACTTTACTAGTTGTTGGAAAACTAGTAAAATTTTAGCATAAAAAACAAAGTAAAATAATTTTTTTTTCTAGAAAGAGAAGCTTTCTAAGGATTTGGCTAGCTTGAGAGAGGAAAGGATGAGTGAAAATTTGAAAAATTTGAGGACTATTTATAGAAGAAGGAGGGGGATTAGGTGTCCAAAGATTTACATCATCCATTATGTAAGTATTATGTCATAAATCAAATTTTTATTTATTTTTAATCCAATTTAGGGCCACATATCCCAAATAGGTGGTGAATCACCTATTTTAGGGTTGGGGACGTGCTCCACCAGCTGTCCCAAGCCTCCATGTGTCAAATTTTATCTATAGGTGAATTAACCGATACCAATAAAAACGCATAAACTTGAGAAATTAGCTTTTAATATCAAAATAATGCATTTTAATGCAAAACTGGACAAATACATTATTTTTCATCCAAAAAAAATTTATAATAATAAATTTTAATTTTTATTAATTTATTTCAAATTATATGTATTTATTTTGTATTTTTAAGCTAGAAAATTCATAGAAAATCCATTTTAATTCAATAAATACCAAAATTTTTATGAAAATTATAAAATTAAATATTTTACCCATAAATACACTAAAATTACCATTTTCACCCTTTTTAATTTCAAACCAGTACTGGCTGGCTTATTAGACATGTAGGGGCATTTTGGTCATTTTACATAGAAATTCCAAAAAATTCCAAATTATATTTTAATATATATGACATAATTCCAAGCTCAAAATGACATTTAAATGTGAATTGAATCTTTTCCTCATGTCAATTCTTAATATTGAGAAATAGAAACAAAATTGTCATTTTCTAATTTCTTTGGGCTCTGGCTCGAAAAAACTGTTAAAAATCACAATTAAATGGCTCTTGATATCAAAGCGAAATCGTGGGAGTCAGAATTTTGAAATTCCTTTCCGATTTTTCAGAATTGCATTGTCAAATTAAAAAAAAAAATAGTTGAAGAATTGAAATAGGATTGTTATATTTTTCACTACTTTTCTTTCAAAATAAAGTTTTTATAATGAGAGATACTTAATATAAAATTTTAAAAATATTTTGAGGTCAAAAAGTCTCTGGTTGGTTCCCATAGTCAACTAGGGGTATTTTTGTCATTTTACAAAAATTATCTCAATAAATTTCAGAAAAATTTCTAAAATTATTATTAATTGTTCTAAATACATTGATGACTTAAAAGTAATTTTTAAACATACAAAATAATTTAATATACAAAAGTAGGGGTGTTACATTTCATGTCTTTTTACGCTTCTCCTCATAGATTCTCCTAGCCCAATCATAGTATCCTACCTTTTTAGAGCTAGCCTACAATTTGAGTCCAGCTTGACAACTCAACTTGAACAATCATTAAAATTTAGTCCCAAAAAAAATATGGCCCATTCTTGGCCCTGACCCATCGAGCTAGATTGGGCCTCTAAATTTTAGGCCTAAAAAAAAGGCCTATTTGTATTTGGCTTGATCCAATAAACTATTTAATTTTTTTTTATAAATTTATATATATATTTTAAGATTTTATATATCAAATATGTTCAATTTTTTATTTGTTTTTAGTTGAGGCTAATTTGGCTTATTAACCTGATATAGGGTTAGGCTGAGCCATCAAAATTGTAGCTTGGAAGAAATTTAGCTTGACTCAGCCAGGCCCACTTTCACGCTATGACCAGGTGGGTCCATGCCAGATTGAGTTGGGAGGCTCAGTTTGACATCTCTATCCCTTTTATCTTTTCCCTTCTTATTTTTGTTTGTACTTCACTACTTATGTCAATATCTTTATTTTTAAAAATAAATTATGATCTTTAATATTATAATACCCCTGAACTTATCTTTTCAATATTATATATATATATATATATATATATATATATATATATATGTATGTATGTATGTATGTATGTATGTATGTATAGGTGTGTGTATGGGATGGAGTGGGTACTATTGTACCCTGCCGCAATTATCCCCATTAAATTTTACAGGTAAATCCCCGACCCCCAGTCCCATCCCCATTTAGCAGATATTTATCCTATCCATCGTGAATTTTTTTGCAAGTACTTATAAGGTCTAGGTAGAAATGTCATCCTAACTCCCTTATTACAACTCTTTCACTTATCAAAAACGTGTTGTTGCTTATTGAATATTGAAAGACTCTTGGCTCATTTGAGTAAACAAGTTTATTAAGGACTTATTAAACAATTGTTTATTATGCAAGCACTTGCATATAAGTTGTTTTTATAATTGAAGAAAAAATAAGGTTATATTATTAAATATAAGTTGCAAGCTGTTTTCATAAGGTGGAAAAATTATTGAAATAAATTGAAAATTGCTTATTATAAACTATTTTCATAAATTTTTCCAAACACTTACAGTCAAGTTCAAATAAGTTATAAATAAGTGTTCAAATAAGTTATAAATAAGTTCTTCCAACAAGACCCCAAATACCTTGCGCGTATTTAATTTTCTTCTTCTTCTTCTTCTCTTTTGGTTACATCATAAATACCCATTACCTTAAATATCTATGGCAAGGTGCGCATGAAGACTCAGGATATTCTCCTACCCTTGGAGACTCACATTGCATTACTCTCCACCAGGCCTTTTGGTTCGCATACTATTGGGATTTGATGAATTCTTCCACCTATGGGGAGCCTTAAGCTCAATTGTGACAGAGCCTTAAGTGGAGGAGGATCTCAGGCTTGGGATTCTCTCAGAAAATCATTTAGGGCCAATATCTGCATATTCATGGTTGTCTTGACACCATAATCATTTTGCACTAAATTAACTCCTTAAGTTGGCGTTGAAAGCACATGCCTGTCTTATTTCCCTAAGTGGGAGTCAATTGCGATGGGTCCAGGTGACACTTCTTTAAGATGCGTAAATAAGTGAGGGGTCACATGATTATGTAACAAAGTTGACACAACTACAGTGGGCTTAGTTACCAATTTTTGATCCCATGTATATTCATTTTGAGTAAATTATACTAACACTCCTTGAAGTTTTATCAATTTTTTTTCGATACCCCTTCTTCTTCTACCCTACACTAATTCATTCTTAATTGTTTGAAAAACATTACATTAACATCCCTTAATTGTTTAAAAAACATTATACTATATACTCCTATAAGAGAAGTTGTTGTAAACATTAGAAAAACAAGAAATTATGTATAATTTTAAGAAACTTTGGAGAATGTTGGTGTAATCTACTCATTTCTTTTTATCCTCTGGCATATTTTGCTCGAATTATGGTGACCATTTTTCGTTCCATCCATATTAGCCTGATTTGGAACAATATTTTTCATAAGTTTCTCCCCACTTCATGATCCTTTAATGCATCGAACGAGTTTCCTTTTTCATGAGATTTTTCTAGGATCCTTTTCTCCATCTTTTCTTGACATATTCCCCTCTAAATTGTGTTGATTAGATTTACCTGCACTCTTTCCTTTTGTCACAACTAATTAATCCTCGTGCATGTCATTATGGCCCTGATTTACGTGATTGACATGCACTAATTTAGGGTTCGTATGTTGATGCCCCTCCACCACATTCAATGCTTTTTCCCCGTTGTCCACAATGGCCACAGGTGGCACCATAGCTTCTGTCTTTCTCGCAGGGCAATTTCCTACGACATGACCATATAGGCCACAACCCTTGCAAATTAAGTGGAGACCTTCGTACTTAACAAATTCATTTACATAAAAATGAAATAAATATAACATATATTAATCTTTCAAAAATTAATATAATTTTCAAAATAAAAAATCAATGTAATTTATGCAGTTTTATTTTTAAGCGAACAAATTGAAAAAAAAATGTTTTTAAGTTTCTTTCTCGTTAAATAAATTTATTTTATTATAACCTACATGAAATTTATAAAAATAACTAGTATGTGGACCCGTGCAATGCACGGAAAATTAACATTCGATTATTATTTTATTGATATGTAATATTAGCTATTTGTAAGGTAAATATAATATTTGTTAATATGTAAATTTCTAAATATATTTACTTTAATACTTAGTATGAAAAAAGAAGGACCATAAGTTTTAATATTATTAGTAAAATTAAGTACGTTGATGCTTATTTTAATGCCAATATTGTAGAGAGATTTCGTATTTTTAATATATATATATATATATATATATATTAGATGATAATTCTTAAATGTGAATATTATATAAAATATTAATATGATTTTTATAAATATGATATGATACTTGTGGACTAAACTACTATTAAGGATGACAATGCTGTAGGGTGGGCACGGATAGTAACCTCCCGTCACTACCCTTCTTAAATGAAAGTACACTTCATGGTTGCCTTGTACTTGCATGAATATTTGTTGAGTGAGTATGAATGAATTTTATAAATATCCATAGGTATTCATGGGTATCTGTGGATATTTATGAAAATATAAAATTAAAAAAAGAAAAATAAAATAAAATTAAAAACAAACAATTTTATAACATATATTTATATTAAAATAAATATATTTATACTAAAAATAAATTAGAGCAACTTAATTTATATATAATTAAAGTTATTTAAGTAATTCCAAATTGCAAGTACATGTAAGTTTAGGTACTTTACTACCTACCTCTATCTCGGTAATAAGTAGATAAAGAAAAATTCATTTATTTTACCAGCAGGTACCCCATTGGGATATCCATTTTCAATCTATAATATATTTTACCCACAAGTACGATTTTTTTAGGTCATAAAAAAAAACATTTTGTAGAAAAAAAATGAATGTGACCTTATGGCTTGAGAAAAAATGGATATGATGTTGTTAATTGGAACTTTATATTTTTTATTGACATTTTGAAATATATCATCTAATACATGCAATGTAACTAATATGTTAATTATTTTAATAATTACAATATATATATATATATGTGTGTGTGTGTGTGTGTGTGTGTGTGTATACAATAATTAAATTTTATATAATAATTAAAATTCACAGACACACACATATACCCTAACTTAAAATAATCTTTAATACCTTAATTAAAACTTATATATACTAATTATAAAACTTTAATTAATTCAATTAAGAATAAGTGTTGGTTGTAATTTCCTTAAATATGTAATTTTATCAATAAAAAATAAAAAAATTCACTTTGAGAAAAATGAATTATATATCATTAAAATATTTATCTTAATTGTATATAATTCAAAATTATTTTAATCACTTTAATTATGTAATTCAAATATATATAATTATTTCAAGTAATTAGTTAGTTGTATATAATTGATAACTTCATTAATTACTTTAATTATACAATTTTAAAAAAATCTAACCACCTTTGTGTAAAATAATTTTTATTATCATAATTAAAATATATATTTGTTATAATTATCATAATTAATTCAAATCACAATATATATATATATATATATATATATATATATATATCAGTTATAATTACCATAATTAATATAATTATATAATTTTGTCAATAAAATATAATTTTTTAGCAACATTTACAATTACATTCAATGAAAATAAAATTATAAATAATAACTACATGTAATTACCTTAATCTTTTATTTTCAAATTGTTCTAATTAATACTAAATCTTTTAATTCAAATATATATAATAGTTACAGGTAACTACCTTAATTATATATAATTAATAATTACATTAATAACTTTAATTATACAACTTAAAAAAATGTAATTACCTTTGTTTAAAATAATTTTTATTACCATAATTAAAATATATATTGATCATAATTATATTAATTATTTCAAATCACAATATATGTGTGTGTGAATTGTAATTTCTATAATTAATATAATTATATGTTTTCATCAATAAAAATTGAAATTTTAAACAACATTTAATAATTTTAGTCAATAAAAATTAAATTATTTATAATAATTACATGTAATTACCTTAAAATTTATTTGTTTTAATTGAAACACAAAATTTCAATTCAAATGTATATAATAATTTCTGATAATTACCTTAATTGTATATAATTGATTATTACATTAATTAGTTCAATGATACAATTTAAAAACATCTAATTACCTTTGTTAACAATAGTTTTTTTATTATAATTAAAACATATATTTTCATAATTATTTTAATTAATTCAAATCACAATATATAACAGTCATAATTATCATATTAATATAAATTATGGCAACATTTTATAAAAAATAAATTATATATAATAATTACATGTAATTAATACTAAATGTACTTATTTTCGATACAACTTTAAAGTTGAATTTTTCAACGTTTGCATTGTTGAAGTCAAGGAGTTTTCATAGACAAAGAAAATTAAATATTAAAAATCAAATAAAAATAAGAATTAATTTTAACTAAAAAAACTCACATAAAATTTCATAAAAACCATTTTTATGGAGTTTACTAATTTAGCATCATGTAAAATATTGAAAACAAAATTAAGTGAATGAATGAAACAATATAAGTTTAAGTATACATATTTAAATGATTAAATGTCAGTACAATTTATATCAGATATCACATTTATTTGTGTTAAATTTGATTTGATGTGATACATGGATAAATTATGTGTGTGAGAGAGATTTTTTTTATTTATTTTGAAAGACTATTTATATGTAAATATTAACAAATTAATATTTTCATTATAATTGAGTTAGAAGTTATTGAAAAACTAATGTCTATTTTCATATATTAGCTAATATAAATAAATTATCAAATAATTAGCTACTTTGTTTCATTAAATACATGTACATAAAAGACAATTAAAAATCACGCCAATCAATTGCCATTAGCTCTCATCAATCCCATAAATTAGTCTCTTTTTTTTTACTTTTTGTTCATAAAAATATTAATAATATAATAAAAATAGCAATAATAATGATATCACTTTGCAATACACGGGAATTTTATCACCGTAATAAAAGAAAGTATTTAATAAATTATGTAGATGAGAAAATAATAAATAAAAATTAAAGAATGATTTGTTTTAAAAAATATTTTATATATTAAATTTGCATGAAAACAGTTAGCAGGTTTACAAAGGATTGTCCTCATGCCAACTTCTATTTTAATTTTTAATTTAGTATATTTACTAAAGAAAATGTTGTGGAACAATTAGATATTAGTTTTCAAAGAATCAGTGTCATTAATTATATCTAATTGCTTGCTGATGGTATAAATGCTTAACAGTAGAATTGACACTTGACTATTTAAAATTCAAAATTCATACTTCCCAAAGATTTTATTTAAAAATTAAGACTGGTGTATCAATGAGCAAACCTTTTTCATATGAGAGTTAGATGTGCAAACTTTAACCATTAAACCTAAACTTAAATAATAAAAATCACTATATAAAATTAACTTTTAATGTTAACTATTTGAGTATGATTTTATAGCTCATTTGGTATGAATAATTGTAACTATTAGATGTTAAAATTATTAAATATAATATATTATTCGTTAATAGACAATTTATATTTCATTCCATTAATTCTTCAAGATATTTTACATTAATTTAAGAATCTGTAATATTATCTTTTGTATTTTTATTATCATTCATCTTTAATTAACTTTTGTTGTTTCAAGTATTAAGCGAATAAAATTATCTATTTTATTTAAAAAATAATTACAATACAACTAATATATAAATCAAATTATTAATAGATTTAAATTGAAAATATAGATATACAAATTTATATTTAATTATTATAACAATAAATTAAAAAAACTATTAAAAACACAAACAATTTGGAGTCTAAATTTAAATATAATGGAAAAGATAGAAACAAACACATGGTTTAATTTTAATATGTTATCAAGTAATTGAATCTAAATTAATTAGGTTAAAAAATCAATTTTTCTTAGATAAAAAAAATTATTCAATGAATTTGGGTGAAAAGACACTTTAAAGGGAAAAATAGATTCATATCAAAATTAATAAAATAATAAATTAAAGGAAGGTACAAAAATTATAATTTTATAATAGATCATTTTTATAGATTATGAATTCTATAATAGTTACTTAAGATGAATTTATAGAAAACATATATCCCTTATTTCTTCATTACGGATGCATCATAATTTTCATTTATGTTTGACTTTGTTATATCCTTTGATTCCATTTGATGAAGCTCTTCGTCAAGACTCTTTAACTTCATCTTGTAGCTTTATGATATTTTGAGTCATAACTTTCTCAACAATGGTTGCTTTGCTTAAATAGGATTCATCAGCAATATCTACTCCATTAGCAACCTAATTACTTGAAATTTGTAAAAACATGTGATAAAAAATAGTTTCTTCAGCTACAATACAGTAACATATGATATATGCATAGAATGGAAAGTGAATTAATATAAAATGAAGAGGTAGACTCATCGTTTTGCTCATCAGGAAGTCATTGTTCTCTTATAAACAAATATTGATCTTCCTTAACTTATTATTTGGCAAAATAGTATTTACAATATGTGAGAAATTTGGAAATCAAGAATCATAAAATTATAAAATACAAATATAAATAATATGTAAAACAAATGCTAACCTTTCTTCTCAAAGAGCTTGCTTTGGATACTTAAATCATGGTTACAAAAAAAAAAGACAATTAGTAAATTTGTACTGATTTTCAATGGAAGAAAGAAAAACAAAGTAATGCAAAGAAAGAAGTCATTTTTCAATTGAAGAAAGGTAGAAGAAAGGCAATCAATAAATTTGTAACGATTTGTAGAAAAAAATGAGGAAAAATAATGTATAAACAATGTTTATTATTAGAATAGTAACTTTGCTTACTTATAGGGAAAGGATTCTCAAACCAAACGCTATACTTTTTAATTTTTCACATGATATTTTTCTTTCTTTGAAAAAAGGAGTGTAGAATGAAGGTTGAAGGGAAAAAAAAAACATAATGCCAATTTGCAAGGTATTTGGTGATTTTATTCCTTCATTGAACAACTAAAAGGCAAAAATCATTGTTTTAAATTACCTTCGTAATAATAATTATTACATTTTGAAATTAGAATTTCATAAAAAGGGAAATTAAGGTCAAAATTACTATTTCAAAATTTCTAATAATAATTATTACATTTTGAATTTGAAATTTGATAAAAAAAAAGAAATTATACATATTACATAACTTGTGCAGAAACCATTAATTTTAATTGTTAAATGATACAATAATATTCACAATCATGCAATAATTGATTTTATGAATAATTTTGCATTATATCATCACATTAATTATTGTATCATAAATATCTGTACATTGATTTATGTGAAAATGAATGTAAGCCCGACACCTAAGTAAAAAATGGAGAAAAATATTGTCATGAAATAAAGTGAAATGAGATTTTGTGTAAAATTGTTTCAGAGATCGACACGTACAAGTTTTCTATTTAAAATTATTTTCTTTTGTACATACTATAGATGCCACGCACGGATGAAAACGAAAAGTTGAGTTGCGCCAAAAAGTTGTTTCTTAAATCGGACTGTTTCCGCACGAGGCTTGAGAGAGTTGGCCGCGCGTCTAAACCCTAATTTCAACCCTATTAATACATCTTGACCTCGCTGCAGTTGCAAGTCGCTGGTTCTGATTCATTGCATCTTTTTAATCAAGGAAATCACAGTTGAGTGTGTGAGAGAGAAAGACTCGGGATCTCCGTTTCTCTTTCTTTACTGTGTTTCCTTGGTTAAAGATATGCGCTGGATCATAGTTTATACCTTCGCTGAACGGCAACATATCTTATAATCTATAATGGCCTCGCTATGTCCACTTGATTTTATTTTGCTGCGCTTAACCTATAAATCGTGCTTTTCTTATTTTTATTCTGTAGATATCCACTAGATCGCGATCTTATCCTTTCTCTTTTCTCCTTGTTGCGGTTTCAAATCTGAAATTCGCGCAAGGTCCTTGATCTGGATTTTACTTCAGTTTTTTTTTTTTTATCTTAAATTTTCTTTCAGTTATGGGGAACTGGTGACACGATGTTGTTTTGTTTATCTGTTTTCAATTCGGGAAAAAAAAATTGGATCTGAAACTCGCCTAAGATTTAATCTGACGCGTTGTCGTTCGTTTACGTGTTTACACAGTTTCGATTTGGGGAAATTTTTTGAATCTGATATTTCCTTCGAAATGAGTATATGATGTTCCTCCGACTTTGATGACTTCCAAAATGCAATTACTGTGCACTGATGATTTGTCCCTGGAATTCTATATTTTGTTCTCTCAGCCGAAGCCTCTAGCAGGTATTAAATATCCAATGACTTGTGTTCGAGTAATTTCAAATCCTGGAAAGCTTTTGCTTATTGAATATTGAAAGGCTCCTTTGAGTAAACAACTTAATTAGGGACTTATTAAACAAGTACTTGTCACTTAAGCACTTTTGCATAAGTTGTTTTTATAATCAAAAAATAATTAAGGTTCAGTTATTAACATATAAGCTGTAAACTGTTGGAAAGCTTACTGAAATAAACAGCTTATGACGTATTATAGCTTATTTTTATAAGCTTTTACAAACACTTAACAATCATAAGATAAATCCAAATAAATTATAAATATGTTCTTTCAAATGGATCTAAAATACCATGTGCCAACCGAGTCTTCTTCTCCTTCTCCTTTAGTTACATCATAAACATCCACTAACCTGTATTTAAGTAATTCTCACCCATTGCTATCTAAAGCATAGTTTGTTCACTTTCCCCCCTTATGTTGCACTACTTCTACCTTTTATTTTCATCTGTGCTAACTTTTTCCTTTTGAGCTGTCTATTCTTTGGGGCTACATCCTTGAATATCCAATAGAGCAACAAGCCGTTCTTTTAAAGACTGATTTTCTAGGATTACTTCTATGTTAGTGTTACATGATGTACAAATCACAACTTATGTTCATATGTGCAAAAGTTAGGTTACCCAGTGTAAGTTGATAGCTAATTAAAGGCTTTCCTAATCTTCTCAAGTCATTGGTCCTTGATGACTGTTATGTTGTTTTCCCTTGACCACTGATTTTCTTGAATCCCATTGTGAGAAAAGTTCGTACAGTTGGTGAACTTGGCAGCTGACTGTTCAGTTGAGATGGTAGGATTATGTGCATGTTTGGATTTTAGTTAGAAGAGTTTAAAAATACTTTTATTTTAAAATAACAAATTCTTCTTTTTTCAATTTATACATTGGAATTTGTTATTGTGCATTGAAATCCGTAAAAATGTTTTTCTAACTTTAATTCAAATATAACCTATATCTTTTGTAATTTGCCCTTTTATAAATACTGTTTCCTGGTGTTTTTGACCCCCGTCCCCCCTCCTTTTATTAACAATAATTTCTTGCTGTTATAGACGAGAAAGATAAGGAAATGTTTGGAAATAAATTTTAAACAAGTTCGAAAGCTCTTGACAGCTCGAATAGACAAATAAATGTTTTTTATTTGAAGCTAAATTCTGTTGAGGAAATTATCATAGCACATAAGTTCATTTGCTCTGTCTCTCTATCTATCTATCTTTCTTTCTGTTCCTCTATCTGTTATCTTATCTTCTATTATGCTGGATATATCATAAGTTGTTTTTATAAGCTCTTTTAAACACTTACACAAGTGTTTATGTCATGAGATAAACTTATAAAATAAGTAAGTTGTAAATAAGCTCTTCCAAATACACATACCTTACTTCCCTGACTTTCCTGGTTTTACATGCCTTGGCTGCTAATTTTTTTCAATTAGGACTGTTTGGGTCAGTTAGCATAACTGTGAAAAAGGCCTTTTGGTTTCTAAATGTATGTCCTCAAATCATGATATTTGGTGCTGTATCAAGTATCAACTAATCATCTCAAAAAAATTATTTAAAGAGAATATGGAGCAAGTTTTGCAAGGATTATCAATTGTCGTATCTCTTCAATTAATTTAAATCAGGGGCCTAAAAATCCCATGAAAACCTTTCAATTTGGTATGCCACTTTCATGATAGTATGCGGTGGAAGATTTGTATTGCTTTTTGGATTTTTACATCTTTGTATTTAAATTAAACTACACAAGTTTGCAAATGTGAAACCCTCCCCCGCCTCCAAAAGTTGAATTTGTATCATTGTTAAATGTTACATTTAATCTTGTGACGGTATAATAGATTCTGTTAGAGATGTGCTATTTATATAATAGTAATTTCACTAATTTGTACAACAGTTTATAAAAACATTATTTTTTGTGTTTATCTTTTTCTGTCACAACATTTGTTACATTTTATTCTTCTCTCTCCTTTATTTCTTTTTTCTATTAGTTGTAAAATTTGCTGTACAAATAATATTTCTTATTTTTTTATTTGATTTATAGTGAGTCGTTTTCTGACATTTAAATTATTTTTTGCCCCAATCTTCAATTCAAAAATCACACTACTCTTCATTCTATTAAGTAAGGAACTCGTTCTTGTTTGTTCTTTTTATTGCTGATGGTGACGGAAATTGTTCTTCCTGGCATCTCTTTATTCAATTAAAACTTGCATTTCCAAGGAGCTCAACAAATCACTAGCTTCCTTTAAGGCTAAAGGATGATGCAAGTAAAGGTGAGAATAAATTAAATGATTTTTTTACCTGTTACAAGTCCGAGCCATTTGAAGTTTTTGACATCATGTTAGCAACAACATTCTAGTTTATACCATTGTTATACCGTGAATCATTTGGAAAGTAATTCAGGATCTTGTCTGTTAATTTCTTGCCCTTTTGATGGTTAGACAAAAAGAACTATAATATTAATGATGTCTTATTTATGTCTTTTAAACATGAAGATAGCCTAATTCAAAAAGCTATAGTCTATTAGGTGGAAAAGTTTGATAACTTAAAGCACCGCATTACGCTTTCTATTTTACTCAATGATTCATAACATAATGGTTTTTTTGCTTCATTGCTCCTTTGATCCCCCCTGGTCCCCTCCTTTCTGCATCCCTCTCTCGCAAATAAACATAGTATTTTTTTCATCATTGCTTCTGTTTAACTTGTGAGACATGTAGCTACAATCAATTAATTATAATGGGGCCTTTTCTTTTGTGTATTTTTGCTATTATTGTCTATAAAAATGGTGTTACCCAACCCGTACTTAAACAGGTTTGAACAAATTGGATTAGGTGTAACGCTCTAAAAAATCAAACTAAAATAATTAGTCGGTTGGGATCTACAGATTATCCGTACCTATGAATATCCCTAATCAATTAATAATAATGGGCCTTTTCTTTTGTGTATTTTTGTCTATAAAAATGGTTTTATTTTTATTTTATTTAGAAATCCACTTTACGTTCAACTAGTAGGAGTTGTATCTTGCTGCATTGGTGAACTCAGTAATTGGTATAATATGGAGATTGTTAAGTATATAATATATTTGTTGCAACCGGGGCCGTGACAGAGATGGGGCAAAAATAATTTTAAATAGAGTAGCCACCAAAATTTTATTTAAGGGAAAAATATTAGAAAGCCCTTAAAAAAATGGTCTTTAAATTAGAGATAGGTTCAAGAGTTGATTACGTGTAGGGAAGGTATTAATACCGTACAATGCCGGTTAAAAACAGTACCTCTAATTAATTGCGCAAAACTATGTGACTTTATAAATATTTATTTTACTCCAATAAGAAAACAAGAAAAAAAATTATGATTTTAATTTTTACTTTTTTTGTATTTTTAAAGATAAGAAAGAAATTTGATTTTTGTTTTACTTTAAAGAAAAAAAAGAATTTTAAATTAAAATTTGAAAAGATATATTCTTTTATAGGATTTTATCTTCTTATCTTTATGGTAAAGAAAATTTGAAAATGTATTTTTTATTTAAAATTCAAAAGGACTTTTTTTTGAAAAGATTTTTTTTTTTAAAGAATTTATTCTCGCACAAGGTCTAAGCTAGCAAATGACTAATTAATAAACCCTCACGATCCAAATAATGTTAAAGATAGTATATGCTATTCAATTAACATTATTGGTCGTTGTATATTTGGATAAATTTTATTTTTCATTTTTACCAAAAGAAAACAATTTTCATTTTAATTTATAAACAAAGTTTATGATAACAAGTGGCTATTCTATAAACTTTTATGACCTAGGTAACATTAAAGGTAGAATTTACCACTCAATTAATGTCACAAATCACTGCATAAATTAAAATCACTGTTTTTATTTAAAATCATAAATACTATAAATAACCCTTATACATTAATTAAGAAAATGTAAGCCTCGTTTTTTATTTTATATTTTTAACTTACCAAATAACAAGGAAAAGGAAATAGCAAAAGAAAGAAAACCATCTACGTGTATAAAGCCACGACCTTTTTTTTGTTCTGTCTTTTTCCCATTTTTCTTTTATGTAGAAACAAGCTAAAGGCTAAATAAAAGACAAAAACTAAAGGACAAAATCAATCCTTTGAATATTATGATCATATAAGAAGAATAAAATATTAATGCCTCACTTACACATACGTTCCAAAATCAGGAAACAAAAAAAGAGGGTAAAAATATAGATCAAAGAAAGGCATAAAATCTTAAACTAGATAAAAGACCTGAGGTTTGAAGGATGCCTCAAAATGCAAAGCAATGAAAATCGAGTGGCGAACTTGATGTGTATTGCAATTGGGTGATGCAAACGTTGTGTAGTGGTGGACTGCTAGAAGCAAGCGGCAATGCAACCTTATGTGCAGTGATAACAAGTAGAATGCGTAGTGGTAATTTGGGACAAAGGAATTTTTCTTAGTAATGGAGAAGGACCGTCCTCCTCTTCGATAGCCCCCTCATGAGTAATTTATAGCCAAACTCGGCTTACCCATTTGTAACCACCCTATCTCTAATATCCCATAATATCGTCAATTCAGTTACGTGACCAGTTACCATGATCTGTAATTGACTTATCTTTCATCTTTTCCGAGATTTTCTAACATTTTTTTCAAATTTCAAACGTCTTATCTTTATTTTATTTTATTTCAAATTATCATTATTTTTCCTAAAATTGTGCTTAGATAAAATTGATTATTCACAGTCATTCCTGTGTTGTTCACTTCTCAAAGTAGCTGTTGTTAAGAGAGGAAATGATGACACAACTTCCATGAGTTTTTTGTCTTGGATTTCAAATGCTTAGTGGTGTTTGATTTCTGCATAAGTTCTTAATTGATGCCTGATTGTAGCTTGATGCGTAACATTTGGCGGTACAGCACTTTCAGAAGGTGGTTCTTTCATTTTTTGGATAGTAAATTTCTAAATATTTTCTTAAATCCAGGAAAGATAGTAGCAATACTATATATATTTTTAAATTTTCATTCTGTTAGGATCATGTTCTTAATAAATAATAAAATTATAGTTAAGTACATAAAGCTATGATTTACTAAGTATTAGCAATATATAAATTACTATTATCTATCTATCTAATTATAATTTACTCTGACTGTCACGATAAATCGCTCCTCTCTATTAATGCTTTTTCTCATGAACTTTTAGTTTTAAGTTATAAATCTTCAACTTAACTCATTTATATAATAACGTCTAAATTCAAACTTGAGTTTGTTTATTAAGTACAGAGTTTCATCCTACAATTTAATGAGTAGAGAGTGAATATTTACGCTCTTAATTATTGAGTTATCCTCGATTTCATCATCTTTTATTACCAGGACTTTTTTGTCTATCGACAAACAATCACATATTCAAATCGTAGTTATGCCAATCATTTGTGACCACGCTATAAAGAGTTATTAACTTATCACTATTATGTTCATACACCCATATCCTTTTCCATTTCACTTTTTTTTTTTTATCTTTGTTAATTTTTCATTACATTAGTTATCATATCTATTAATTTTTCTTTTCTTTTCACTCATACACATCAAAAAAACAAATGGAGTGTATGTTTAAAATTTTTCCTATAAAAAATATCATTCTAAATAAATACCCTGATCGTGACGTAAATGGTTTGACTTTGACTAGTTCAAGGAGGTAAAGTAGAGTGATTCAGGACTTCAGGTATAGGTAAGTTGGAATTAAGTCCTCCGGAGTTGGGTTTCCAACTCTACGGACTACGGGAGCGTAGACTGTGCATTTATGATCGTGAGTCTATAAAATTTTGTACTTTTTTTAACTTTTTTTTTTTATTTTTATAAAACAAACTATTTTGACGGCGAAAATTATGTGCAGTTAATAAATAACTGCATAGACAGTCCCGATCCATGTAAGTTGGCTAGGACACCACATAATTACAATTAAAACCAAATAAAGAAAAGGAAGAAAATACAGGAAAAATCAGCCTAAGCAACGTGGGTTGGCTGACAACTCGGCGTACGTTTGGTTTAAAGTTTGCAAAATTAAAAATATATTGTAAATTTAAGTTTGATAAAAAAATAAATTTATTATAATGTGATTTATATTTAAATATTTTTGGTTTAAAAGTATGTTGATAAAGTAAAATATATTTAGATAATATTAATCAAAAGTACTTTTATTTGATGTTGTACTTATATAAATTCTGCTAATAAAAAAATAAGTTTTTCAAAAATAACTTTTATGTTATTTTTAACTCAAACTCAATTTAGTAGTAAACTAAGGATCCGTTTGGGGTGGTTTTTGGTTGTGAGTTTTGAAATTTTCAAAAATTACAACTAGTTTTTAGTTTTTAAAAATTAGTTTTAGTTTTTTTTTTTAATTTTTGGTTTCAAAATAAACTAAGTTTGAAATTTCTTATTCTGTTAAAATTAGTTTAAGAATATGTTTGTGTAGTGACGACAATGGTAGTAGTGACGACAACAATGATGATGGTGGCAGTGGTAACGCCGACAGTGACGATTATGGCGATGCCGACGGCAGTGGTTGTGGCGGTACTGGCAGTGATTGTGGCGGTGTCAATGGTGATGGTGGTGGCAAAGTCAGTGGTGGTGGTGACATTGCCTGTGGTGGTGGCAGCAACGTTAGTGGTTGTGGTGGTGGCAGTGACGATGGTAGTGGTGATGAAGCTTGTGGTGGTGGAGGTGATGAAGCTTGTGGTGGTGGAGGTGATGCTAGTGGTCGTGGTAGTTGTGACAGCAGTGATGGGTGGTAGTTGTGGCAGTGGTGATGGTGGCAGCGATGCCAATAGTCTTGGTAGTTGTGGCAGCGATGATGGTGGTAGCGGTGATGGTGGTGGTGACGGTGGTTGCGGAGATGGTGGCAGCAGTAGTGGTGGCGGTAATAGCAGTGGTGACAATGGCGGTGGTTATGGTGGTGGTGGTGGCAAGAAAAGCTATTGTAAAATATAATTATGTGTATTTATTTTTAAAAACCAAAAACCAAATTCACAAATCCTTTTTTCTTGGTTTTGAAATGAATGTAAAAGTGTTTTGAAATTGAGTTAAAAACCATTTCAGCTCCATTTTAGCCAAACGCGTTTTGTTTTGAAAATTGCATTTGGAAACCAAAAACCAAAAACTCGCAACCACCCCAAACGGGGCCTAAACTTTCAAAATTACTTTAAAAGACATCCAAACATAATAATAAACTGAATTTAATAAAATAAAAGTAATTTTAGACCACCAAAACGATAATCCAAACATAGCCTCAAGTCTTAGGTCATCAAGATATGTTCCATATTTCGTTAAGGTATATGCAAAAATTTAGTTTAGGTAGAATATGACGCATTATTCAAGTTTTTACTTTGGTGTTTGCTTTTTACAAGATTTATTTTTTGCTAACGACATTTTTTTTATAGAATCTTCTAAGAAATTTTGGAACATAATAAATCGTATCTTCTGATAAATTAAAGAAATCATTATATTTTTATAAGTTTTTATTTTCATATATTATTTATTATATGAAATTTAAAATTTCATAGTATTGTAAACTAAAAAGTTTTTTTGTTCTTCATTAAATTTAAACAACAACTATATGAATTCAAGCATCAACGTTGTTTTTAATTAATATGTAAATTTTTTACAATTATAATTTTGCATATCTTATTAATTATTAAAAAATTGATTGGGCGGCTAGGATAGTTTAGATTAAAAAAAGGTAAATTCAAAAATTGAATTAATTGCAATTAATTTAATTTCAGTTTAAAGTAAAACAAATCAATTAACGTAACTTGAATCAATTTTATCTCGTTTAGTTTAAATTATTGAATTTATCGTATCAACCCAATTCAATGGACACACTAAGAATATAAAAACGTAGGTGATTATACGATGCTGGAGTACAAAGGGAGAGGATCAGAACATGTTACATGTAAATTTCTCCTCAAACTTTTTCTTCCTCTTTTCGTATTAAAGAATTTATATAAAGAATAAATTGCATTTCCCAATTATTTTCTTTCTTTTTACTATTAAAAAACATAACAATTTCGAAGTTGTGAGTAGGGATGAAAATGGAGCAGGCCGCTCGACAAGGGCCTATGGCTTAGCCTATATTAGGTCTAAGGCAGGCCAGACCTTTTTAAAAAATAAATCAGGCCAAGACTTTTATTAAAGTCTATTTAGTTAAAAAGGCTAAGCCTAAGCTAGTTCAACAAGCCTTTTAGGTTTAACAAGAGACCTATTTAAATAAATAAAAATAAATATTTTTTGTTAATATTATTATTATTATATTAAATTTGTTGTAATGTATTAAATTATATATTTATTTATCTTTTTAAATGTTAAGTATGTTGACCTACATAAAGAGTCAAGTTTATAAGTTTGTTGAAAGATAAATTTATACCTTATTTAGAGGTCTTATTGCAAAATATGTTTTTAAATAAATTATCATACCTTTATCAGGGTGTTAAATTATCACAAAGTAGACTCTTAAACAGGCTTGTAGGCCAGACCAGATTTTTATGTAGGTCAGCCAAACCTTTAACAAAAGCCTATGACAAGTAAACAAACCAAGCTCAAATCATATATTTTTAATCAAGGCCAGGCTTTTGCCTAGCAAAGCCTAGCCTAACCTAACTTATTTCCACCTCTAGTTGTGAGGTATGAGGAAAAGTAAAAAACATTGAAGACAAAAAAAATGTCAACTGGAGAAAACACTTCAGTTTTAACATTTGTTATACACTCTTCATTATCTTTCTCTTTTTTTTTTAGGTTATTATGTTAGAGGAGTAAAGTATTTACTAACTTTACCCATGATTAATCTCTATCAAGGAACTTGGCTGACTACTTTTAATGAGGTTTCTCCTCCCAATTACGATTTTTTTTTTCATTTACAATACTTGAACTCAAAACCTTGTTTAAAGAATTCAAATTAAGTTTCATTCAGACCAACGTATTATATTATTAATCACATTTATCAATTTCTTAGTCTTTTGTATCACAGCATTAAAGTATCTAAGCAAAGAGTAAATTACATTTCCCATTTTTTTCTCTTTTTCTACTCTTGAAATAAATAATATTGCCAGAGTTGTGTGATGGGAGGAAAAGAAAAGAAAAAGTTAAGATAAAATGTCAACTTGAGAGATGATAAAAGGAAATTTTGATAACAAGACTATTTAATTTTCACATTTGTTGTATACTTTTCTCTATTTCTCTATTCCCTTGGCATCATATTATAAATCACATTAAGCATTTTTTTTATTCTTCCCTTATCACCCAAACAGTATATACTCTATACAGTCGTTATTATTATTATTTTATTTTTCAACAAGATCATTTTTCATTAGATACAGTAAAGGACAAAATTAAGTGCAGTTTCTTGAGTATTTTTTATGTTGTTTTCCAATCAAAATTAGAAATTCATCTTAGTAATCTACACTAATCTTTAATGTAAACTTTATTATACAAATGATCAAGATAAAACCAAAGTTTTGATAAAAAAAAAGCAACACCAAAAACAGCTAAAAAATTGAATCTAAGTTTGTCCTAAAATAAAACCCTTTTACATGTACTTTTTATACGGACCTTGTGATATGAAAGTTAATGGCGGGGGGGAGGGGCCAAATCTTGGATGAAGGGAGATTGAAAAGGACTTGGACGGTGACTGTGAGCTGGTTTGCAGCTGCATGCAGTACTCACTGGGGTAGGGTAGTCCAAACTTGAATTCAACGTCACTTCCATAACCTATTTCCATGTAATTGCTCTTCGTACCGTAAGGTGGTCAGCTATTCCAGCAACCCACTAATTTACGAAATTTTGTCTCTTGCATGTGATTTTCTAAATGAAATAAGTAAATATGTATTTATTTTTAATTAATTCAAAATATATTATGATTTTAGTTTATTAAAACTTAAATAACTATAATTTTCCTATTTATTTTAGGAACGAACTCACTAATTACTCATGATTATTTTATTATTATTTGATAATATCCGCTATAATATTCTCATAAGTTTAATACTTCGGTGAGACTTAAGTATTCATTGGTTGGCAATTTTGTAATAAATGTTTAAAATTTTTAATAAATAAAGAGCAACTGAATAGTAGTTGTTTAAGTTACTTGTTTTTCCCTAATGTCAAAATTCATGGTTTAGTGCTAATAGAAAAGAGAGAATTGGAGAAATTCTAATAAGCAGAAAATAAAATATATTGATAATAAAAGGGAGTAAGTACAAACTGACCACTCAAGTCTTTATATAGGCTTCAACTAACTATACCTCTAATAGCCTCTCGCAAGCTGTAACGTGTTCACAACACTTCAGCTTGGAATGAATAGTACAAGTATCAAATGAAAGTAGAAATATAATGAAACATGCTAGAAATGCATGTCATGAACAAAGCTTAACCACCATATAAGGCAAAAGTTGAAATCGTCAAAGCCATAAGGCAAAAGCTTAACCACCAAGCAGAAACTATACCTCAAAGTTTAACCATTTGGTAGAAGCACAAATTAATGAGAATGCCTAACCACCATAAGGCAAAAGCAAAACATCTCAATGCTTAACCATCAAGAGCAGAAGCCAAAACTTAATGCTTAGCCACTCAAGACAAAAGCAAAACAAGGTTTTAATGCTTAACCATCCATGGCAGAAGCCAACACTAATGCTAACCACCATAGACAAAAGCTTACATCAAAGTAAAACTACAATAAACCACAGCAATACAAATTTGTCATCAATGAGAATTTTGCACAAGCACCTTGTGAACACCAATCAGCCAATCCAACCAAATAGTCTATCTCGATCGTAACCAGTACATGGTCTGAGAAGACATCAATTGCAGTAAGGATGCAATATGAAGCAGGGAGAGAATGAGAAAAAAAAAAACCCACCAAACTTCAGTGCAATGTCCGTCCTCATAGCACAATAGAAGAATCTATACAATAAACATATGAAAGGGGAACACCAAGTAGAGCATATATCACTGCCACCTCCAATCCAACAGAGAATCATAGCAACTACATTAAAAGAAAAGACAAAGAACAATTCCTAATCAACTTGCAAAGGTTAACCACAAGCTCTGATACCATGTCAAAATTCATGGTTTAGTGCTAATAGAAAAGAGAGAATTGGAGAAATTCTAATAAGCAAAAAATAAAAGTATTGATAATAAAAGGGAGTAAGTACAAAGTGACCACTCAAGCCTTTATATAGGCTCCAACTAACTATACCTCTAATACCTAGGGATGTCAAAAATACCCGTGCCTGCGGATATCCGCGGATAAAATCTGCCACGGGTATAAAATGGGTACTTTAAATGGATACCCGCAGATATTCTAAACGGGTATACCCGCTACCCGTTTATTAATGGGGCGGGTACGAATATTTCATGGTATCCACCCGCGGATACCCGCTACCCGCAATTATATATTTACTTAAATACCCTTACATATTAATATAGATAAAATTACATAAATTTATTCAAATTTTTTAAAAAGATTGTTCATTACGAGAGAAATCTTATACAATTATATTACAAGAGAAAAAGAACATAAATTTGTGAGCATTTAAACTATATTCTTTTTAGAAAAAATTGTTAGAATAATTAAAATTTATGTTTAAAGTGATTATTTTAAATTATAACTCTTTAATTTATAAATTTAAATTTATAAATTCAAAGTGAAATTTGCAACACTTTATAATTGTTCACACACATAAAATAAATTTGTTATTTTTTATTATTTTTTATTTTTTAAAAATACCCGCGAATATCCATGGATACCCGCGGATATTAAAAATATCTGCGAGTATCTGCTTAACGGATACCCGCGCGGGTAATGGGGCGGGTACGGGTATAAGTTTTTCGGGCAGAGCGGGTAGCTACTACCTAATAAGCAATGGCATTTGTCAAATATCATCGTTGGAAATGTTGATTTATCTTTTTATAGGAAGCTGATTTATCATTTCTTAATAAGAATGGTTGCGCAAAAAAAAAAAGGAAAATAGAAGTTTTAAACATAAACGAAAGGTCAAATGTGGGGTGATTGCAATACTTATTTGATGAACCTTTTGGAATTACACATTAGAATAAAGAGTTGCTTAAGTAGCATAAAGTAAAATACATACATATATATATATATATATATATATATATATATATATATATATATAATGGTGTAAGACTCATAAAAATCATAAAAAAAATAAAATAAGGATAAGTAAAACTAGTGAATTGCACCATTAAAAATGCTTTCATTGCTAATAAAATGTTTGACCGCTTATCATAATACTGCATAACAGTTAGCACTTGATAATGGAAGATTGCTGTAATTTGGTATAAATAATGTCCATGTATTGCATCAGTACATGTGACTGTTTCAGAAGACGAGGGATATGTAGGGTCCCCAACCTCAAACAGTCAAACCTTACCCCACTCTAATATTATGTTTCAGACTGTATTGTACCTTATAAATTATTACATAATCACTTCTCAACCAGACCCCTGTAAAATGCTTATAGATTTCATCTGTAGTACGATACTTTTTTCCCGGTTAGTGGTAACTTTCTAATCCCACAGTATTTGATTTCTGGCCTTTCCGAGTCATGCAATGTTAGGGTGTGTTTGGTTGAGGTGAATTTAGAAAGATGAGAAGAGAAAAGAAGAGAAGAAAAAAGAGTGGAATGTAACAATTTATCTTTGTTTGTTTAAGTGGAAATAGAAAGTTTTTTTTTTTAAAATGTGGGCCCTACCTTAAAATATTTCGTTACAAAATTGAGAAGAAAAGCAAAAAAATTGTCGAACTTCTCACCCCGCATACGCTGGCTTCTTACTGTTGAAGCATGTAAATCAGTTTTGCTTGCATTTTTTTTTTTTATTTAATCGATTTACATGCTTTTGCTTCATTATATAATAATAATAATAATAATACATAAAAATAATAAAAATAATATTAATAATAAAAATAAATATTATTAATAACAACAAAAATAATATTAATGATAAAAATAAATAATAATAATTAAATAATCTTAACTTTTCTTTTATTTTTTTTCTATTTCTCTTCAACTAAACAACCTTAACTTCCACTTTATTTTTCACCTATTTCTCTTCTCTTCTCTTCTCTTCCTTTCTCTTTATTTCTTTCCTCTTTACCAAACACACCCTTAAATCTAGGTTTAATCATCCTACTTGCATCATCTTTATTTTTTGGTTCCTATACTTAGAAATATCCGTTTTAGTTCTTATATATGCACTTTTGATATTGTTTTGGTTCCTGTTATAAAGTGTGTCTTAACTCCATAAAATAAAACAGTTATAAAATAAAAATTGACAGTGTAAAACTACCACAAACTTTTTGGTAGTCATTAAACCGCCACAAATTTTATGTGTTTTTTATTTTATGAGGCCAATTTGTGGCGGTTTAAAAACTTGTCAAAAAAATTATCGCGATTTTACATTGTTAATTTTTATTTTGTGACGGTTTTATTTGATAGAGTTAATACACACTTTACGAGAAGACCACAATGATATCAAAAGTGCATGTATAGAAACTAAAACTGATAATTTCTAAGTATAAAGACCAAAAAATAAAGATAATACAAGTATAGGGATTAAATGAGTAATTAAACCTTAAATCTACTAATACAATCATTTCACCACGTAGTATCTCTCACATTTATTTAACAAATTTATTTTGGATGTTTATACATAAAAAAATGTTTATTAAATATTTAAAGTCTTTGATTGCGTCAATTACGCTATGAATTGAAAGGTACTATTCTCGAGTCTGGCTATATTTAGTAAAAAAAAAGAGTTGAAAAACTGATATTTATTGAAGTTTAAAAATGAGGTGTTGGGATGTTTGTCCTTCCTTTCTTTCATCCTTTGATCTGTAAATTGTAATTAAATCAGTTCCGTCACAAAATAGTAGAAGGAAATTATTATAATCTGTGGTTGGCCTTTTCATAACAGAATAGCACATGCATGTGCATTATAGGCTGAACAGCTGAACTTCTAAGCTATAAACCTCTTAATTGCATCCCCCACTCATGCATCTTTTTCCATTTTATAGTCTCATTTTCAGTCCATTATTGCTATTACTTTTACTTCCTTTTCTTCCTTGAGAAGTTTTGCTAACAGTCATATGCTAGGCTTCGTTTTTTATCCTTCATCCTCTATTGCTCTTGCCATTGAACGTTTTAGATCCTTCATCTCTACAGAAAAATTCAGTACAGTATTACTGATTCTTTTTTCTTGCATGTCATAGTAGTAAGACCTTGTGATCAAGCGTATATTTTCCTGAGTAACATTTTCCGCCTTGATACTTAGAATGGCTATAAGGGTTTTATCATGGAAATGCCACCATGTTCTTTGTTTTGTGTTCCTCATTTTGTCTTGTCATTGTAAGGGCCAAGACTCTTCATTGTCACCAATGAAGAACAAAGAGAAGGAAGTCATCTACTCTGTTATTCAAGGGTTTGTTGGAAAGTGGTGGAACGGTTCATATCTCTATCCAGATCCTTGTGGATGGACTCCTATACAGGTTTGAAATCCTGAACGTTTAAAGCATAAAGATCAAACAGATAATGTTTATACTGTTGTTTGCTTCACATTTCTGTCTGAATCACTACCAACTTTAATGGAACAGTGCTATCTTAATTCTAAACTGTTACAACTAAAAGCGAGGTTGTGTTTCACTGCAATGATTGCGTTTCTTTTTTCTTATAGTTCCTATTCAGTGTCTCTGACGACTTTAAACCTCTATATTTTATATAATGTACAGGGAGTTTCCTGTGAGCAATATGATGATGGCTTCTGGTATGTAACTGCTGTAAACTTTGGACCAGTTTTTGACAACTCTCTCATGTGTAACCATGATGCTCAATTCCCTCAACAACTATTCAATCTCAAGCATCTAAAAGTCCTCTCACTGTCCAGTTGCTTCCTTTCTCCTACCCAAAATCCTGTTAAACTCCCTATTTCAAACTGGGAGAAGTTCTCACATAGTTTGGAATCTTTAACACTTAGATCAAACCCTGGTCTGGTTGGGACCATTCCATCCACAATTGCCACCCTTAGGAGGCTTAAATCTTTGGTACTTCTAGAAAATGGGCTAACAGGTGAACTACCATTAAGTACTGGTAATTTGTTCAGGTTGAGGCAACTAGTCCTTGCAGGAAATTATTTGGTGGGTGAGGTTCCAGCCAACTATGGAGGGCTTTCTGAGCTTTTAATATTTGATGCAAGCAGGAATATTCTATCAGGAGTTTTGCCACCAACACTAGGATTTTTGGATTCACTTCTAAAGCTTGATTTGAGTAACAACATGCTTGAAGGTGAGTTGCCAAGGGAGCTGGGAAGGCTAAAGAATCTTACCTTGCTTGATATCAGTCATAATAAACTTAGAGGTGGGTTGACTAGGACACTCAAAGAACTGGTTTCCTTAAAGCATTTGGTTCTGTCAAACAACCCTATAGGGGGTGATCTCTTGGGAATTAAGTGGGAAAATTTCCAAAGCATAGAAGCATTGGACCTTTCTAACGTAGGCTTGGAAGGGAGTGTCCCAGAGTCCATGGCAAAAATGAAAAGGCTTAGGTTTCTGGACCTCAGCAACAATAATCTCTCTGGAAGTCTCTCTAGAAGTTTGGAAAAACTGCCATGTCTTAGAGCTCTTCACGTAAATGGAAATAACTTGACAGGGACACTTGATTTCTCAGAGAGGTTTTACATGAAAATGGGAATGCGTTTTGCAGCTTGGAATAATGCAAATCTCTGTTACATTGCCAAACCAACGCACCAAATGCCTTATGGCGTAAAACCTTGTGTGCAGGGCATTACTACATCTGAAGGGGTTAGATAAGTGAAGGGAATTTCGAGGATTCCTTTGTAGTGGCCTCTTAGGGAGGCTCAGTCTATGCCTTTTGTGGACTTCGGTGGGTTTTCACTGTAAATGGAGTTCTTAATGTTTTCCTGTGGATTATGCCATTTTAGTTCGTCTCAGAGAAATCTGATATATGTATTATCCTAGAGAAATAGCCACAATTAACATATCGATTCTAACTTTGTCATCTATTGCTAAACAAATTTATGACTTCTAATTCTAATACATGCATTTTTCTCTAATCAACATATCTATACACTTATCCGCGACTTGTCCCCCCTCCCCACCTCAAATCAACAGAGGATTTTCTTTGAACACAATATTACTTTTTATTATTATTATTATTGGCAAAGCGAACACAACATTTTTATTCATTATTGGAAGATGCACTTGTCCGAAAGGAGAAACAAACATGCTTGTTGCAAATAGATGTGTTAGATACGAACGACTAAACATTCACAATTGTAACATCCATTCATGCAATTGCAAATTACTTATTCTGTAATCTGGCTTCTAGCGTTCCAAACGAGCGAAATTGACACAAAGGCGCCTCTTAGAAAAAGCTAAGCAAAGAACAAATACAATTATATCAACTACTCTTACAGCTGGAATATGCTTAATAGTACTCCCACTCCCCAGTCTTAACTCTTACGTATATTTGATTTAACATTAAACTTGTATTGTTCAAAGTTTTTCTTTTCCCATAGGTATGTAGCTTTTTTATTATTATTTATTTATTGCCGACGCTTTTTTTGTTAACTATTTGTTCAAAGTTGAATAACTTCAGGATGTAGAGTCAAATCAGATGAACCAGCCGTTAATAGCACATGCACAATTTTTAAGTGAATTCTAGAATTAATTTTTAGAAAACAGAAAATCTCAAATCTCAGTACTATCAGCTAATTTCCCTCAACAACCTCAGCTGTAAAAAACAGTTAAGACCAAGTCAAAGACCACTGTTACCCTCAGCTAGCAAAGCCCACCCACGACCCCCAAAACGTGCTCCTCAATCCTCTCCCTTTTCCTCGTTAACAAACTTCATTTTCCACTTCAGGTCTCTTTTTAAGTCCAACGTAAACAACCCCATCACTCACAAAAAAAAAACACATCCGCTCCTTGACAGCAAGAAAGCACATACTACACTAGAGCATCCAGAAATCCAAATATGGCTATTCTTTTCAAAGCCTCATACCCACTTTTCCTTGGCTTGATTCTTTTCTGTGGTGCCTCCCTTGTCAATTGCACTGAGTTTGAAGTTGGAGGTCACGAAGGTTGGATTGTCCCAAAGTCAAAGGACAATGATCAAATGTACAATCAGTGGGCATCCCAAAACAGATTCAAAGTTAATGACACTCTTCGTAAGTGCCACTTCTTAACATCTTAAATAAGTACCCTTATATTACATATAACCATTTTATTTTGAGTTACGATATATGATTAAATGAACACCTGCTACAATACAAACACTTCATTGACACCTCTCATTTCTCTCCATCTCTCTCTTCTTATCACATTATATTACCTAGCACATCTACACTTCTTTCTCTCTCTAAGTATATATTAACTCAAGGTGTCCATGGATCATTTTTATTTTATTTTCTATACATTCAAATATGTTGAAAGAAGCACATAACATGAAGCTTTTTTTTCTTCTTTTTTTTTTAACTTTTGGGATTGTTTTAGTCTTCAAGTACCAGAAAGACTCGGTTATGGTGGTGACTGAAGAAGAGTATGAAAAATGTAAAGCCTCTCGTCCCCTCTTTTTTTTAACAATGGCGACACTGTGTTCAAGTTTGACCGGCCAGGGTTGTTCTATTTCATTAGTGGGGTTAGTGGTCACTGTGACAGAGGGCAGAAGATGATCATCAAAGTTTTGGATATAGAGGCAGCACCCTCGCCTCAATCTGCAAATGAGAATGCACCAAAGTTACCTTCTAAAGGCGGAGTTGCTGAGATGAGTCCTATGAGTGTAATAACAACATCCACCCTTGGTGTTATGTCAATCTTCGTGCTTCAGCTTTATGCTTGATTCTTGTGTGTGATTAGAGTCTTTGGTTTATGAGTGTCGTAGGTGTTTTTTGTTGGAGTTTTAAGTAAGCAGTTTATTTGTTGTTTTGGTCACGTGTCAAGGTTGAAAGGATTGGACTTCATTATTGGTTAGGTTACATGTTATGATGTTTCCTTCTTGAGTAGGTATTGACTTTTCCAATGAGTCAACGTGATTTACATTTGTCATGAGATGCTCATTCTGATTTTTTTTTATTGAAAATAATGTTTCTTTCTGATATTGAATAGATGATATTATGAACTAGTTTGATCTTGGTTTCAATCCAAAAAACCATTATGAGGCCATTTGTGACCTGAAGCGAGAATAATCCGCGCTTTGCACGCCTAGAAGTATTTTTAATATGATGGTCAATAACTTAAATTAAAGTTCCATTTCATTAATAAATAATATGAGTTTAGGATAATGAAATTCTCAAGACACGCCTTACACACGTATATATTTTACAAATGAATTGATATTATAGTAATAGTAATAATATATAGGAATAGATGCATCTCTTCATCCCTCCATAGTATTTTTTATTTTGAATTTACAGATTTTACGTTTTGGTCATTTGAGTTTCACTTCCAAAAGGTGATCAAGGGATGGGAAAGGAAGGTGAAAATGAATATGATTGTTAATGGTTTAATTATTGGTGTAGAAATGTTGATTGAACATAGATCATGAGCAATGTGATATGTTGACTAATCTTGATCAAGTCAGATAGAATAATTATGAGTAACAAACTTCTTTTGAGTTTTTGAGATTTAGTAAGATTACAATAGAGGAAAAAGTTTTACCACTCATGTATCAACTTATCTACCTCTAATTTTTAAGCCTTTTTATTCTTGGTTATTTTTAATTTTATAACTTGAACTAAAAGGTATTCCTTTATATTCTAACAAATAATATTTTAAAATATTTCATATTTTTTGATAATTTATTATATAAAAGGTTTTTTTTTCAACACAATTCAGTCGAAATATACTATTTTTTTAGTTAACAAATCTAAACAAAAATTAATTTTAACATATTCAGTATTTTAAAAAATAAAAAATGTTATACATATAATTGATTATCTTTAATGAAATTGCATACGATATCCTTTTTTTAGCATTACTTTGACCTCCCCTAATTGAAATAATTGTATTAAAAATCAAAAAAAGTTTGTGTTAATAGAAAAGGTACATAATGTTATATTATATAAATTGACAAAAAAATTGTGTAGCATTAAAAGAAAAACAAGTGTGCTTGTGTGTGTTTTGGTTTACGCCCCGGGGGCGGGGGTGGTGGGTGGCGGCTCTTTAACTTCAAATATTATTTTATAACTCTGGTTCTTCATTATTTTTGCCTTAATCTCACTACTCTTTATTGCAAGAGGCAGAAGTTATTGAAGTCCTTAAGCATGCCAGTTCAATAACCTAGCTATATAGGTTCGGTGAATTTTCTTCCATTTACTAAAAATCATATTAAAAAAGCAAATAAAAAATTACTTTTCACAGTAAAACTTAAAATTGAAATTTCAATGTGCCTCCGCAAGTTTGGTGAATAGTGCTTAAGATATCTTTCTGTAGCCAAAATTTTCCTCCTAAGCACCATGGTGAGTAAAATACACGAGTGAACAACTGATTCAGATCTTTGTAAGTACACATTACAATAACTTAAAAAACTATTGGTTGGAATCAGTTTTTAGCATTGTCCCTAGTTCTTATCAAAAGCTACTAATTAAAGTTAATGATAGAAATTACAACAGGGACATGATAGGAAACCAGTAATCACGTAAAATATTACAGTTCAAGAATGTACAAACAAATTTTCAGTTGAAGAAATGATCGCTTGAATAATCTAATGTTGTTTTGACTAATTTACAATGCAATACATCTGTGACTATAAAATTGGTATTAGCAAAACTTTTTGTGGGTGTAGGAGATGCAAAGAAACCCACTGTATAAAGCGGCATGTCTACTGCTAGTGCCTCACAAACTGCCGCTTATCATCAGCATTTCTCTTTCCATAAGGATTGTTGTCGCTGAATCCATGTCTACTTCCATCAACTTTACGCATTTTCTGCCTTTGCTTACTGCTGTTTATGTTCAGACTCACATTTGGTGGGTTTGAAAAACAGAACGAAGAAGCAACGGCCTGCTCAAGTACCGAAACTGGTATTATCATATTGTATGCTACATGCTTTAATATTCAAATAATATGAAATTAAGGTAATAACTCTCGCTTTTCCCCTTGTATCTGTCTTAATATCTCTCATTATTAAGAAAAAAAAACAAGGCTATCAATAACATTAAATTTTCTCTTTCAAAATTTAGAGGATCAATCAACTTCACAATAATTTTTGGGACATGAACCTCTCTAGTATATACCAATTGATGGTCTTATCTGCAAATGTCTAACATGATATGATGTACCCTTTATCTATGAATTCAAACTTTCTTTAATCTATATGTTGCCTCTTTGATTATTTTTGTTCCAGTAATTTATTGTTACCAATCAACCATTTCAATTTGCCCCCAATCCTGAATTTTTTGCTCAAAATGAAAGGAAAATATATGAATTCACACTAACATAATTTAAAATGTCAGCTGCAGTATTAGTGCACAATTGCATATGAAAACACAAAGTTACCTAAATCAACTTAGATAATGTATCCCATAGACATTCATATTCATGTATTTCTGAAAAAACATGAAAGATAATACAAAAAGTAACATACGGTGAAAGCTGTACCTGCAAATCAAGACGGTGAACATTGAATATATCCTTCATGGAATGAGAATTGTACGCTAATATGTATGATCTATAAGCTTCTTTTGCCATCTTGTTCAAATAAAAATTGTTGACTACCAAATTCTCCTGAATTATCCAGATAATTCTTTGTAAGATAATCTGTAGTTGGTTACAATATTAAATAAAACTTTAATTAAGTATGAGGAAAAGGAATGTACCAGGTGAGATTGTACGTTTGCCACCTTCTTTTCATCATATGCATACTCTTTAACAGGGACCTTAGCTGCCTGAAATTAAGCATAAAATAAAATTGTGATTAGGAATAAGCTGAGAATAATTTCTTAGAAAAATGGGGACAAAGTCCTGGGGCCTGCGGAAGTAGCTAGTAGCAACCACTGCTTCCCACTTACATTACATTCTAGGCATGATAATCACCAGGTTTCCTGAAGTAATCTATTTTGAAACTCTACTTTCTCAGATAAGAACATGCACACACTAGAAGCATCTAATAAATTCTAATTCAGCCTCAACCAGCTTAGTAATCCCTATTGTTAAATGAGAGAAACTGACCTTCAGATAGCGAAGAAATTGCAATTCTTCAGGAATCAGGAAAAGCAAAGCATTTCCTTTTCCGCCTTCACCACGAGCTGTTCTACCAACCCTGTGGATATATTCCTGGTAGCAATATAAAAAAAAATGTTATAATGTACATCAATGTATAAGACTGCTAAGAAGCAAATGAAAAAGGATATTGATTGATAAATAGAAAAATGGAAAGCACCTTGGGTTCATCAGGTGGATCATACTGCACAATCCAATCCTACAACACAAATAAGGAGAAAAAATACACATACATCTCATATATTTAATGATTAAAAATTAAACGAACAAAATGCTGCATAAGTACATAGTTCGTTCAACTTCAAATGTTGTTAAATGTTTTACCATAGGTATAGAAACCAAATTAAACATATAAATTTACATGGAGGATCAAAACAGGTAAGAATCCCAACTTCTTGTTTTGCTTACCCCCTTTGGAAATCCAGGTCCCCTTCTACCATTAAGTCTTCCATTTGAATTTTGAACCACAGTACTTGATATAATTGACAAAATAATTTCTTGCAGGTTTGCAAGTCAAACACAAGCTTTGTGTTTCCCTTATTCTGCGATTAGCAGGCTTTTACCTCCACCACCCAGCTGCTGGATATTTGTGATGTAGATTCTCATTTCTGGTTAGCATTGGATTTGCCTAGTAGAAAGTTATGAGTACTTTCTCAAATGTCATTCAGAGGTTTGAGAGGGGAGTACAGCAGGCAAGATTTTGGGTCGTGAGCATTGTATTATGGAATTCAGTCATGGTTTAAAAAACATGATAAATGACAGAATTTTTAAGGATAACATTGACATTGCATCTATTTTGTGGGATAAAGTGGTTTTTTGGACCTAGTTATGCTGCTGAATTAATGTTTAGAGGGTTTGTCTCGTTGGACATACAGGTAATATGACAAGCATTGCTGAGCTGATATGATTTTCATGTCTGGTCTGATCTTTATACTGTTTTATGTAGGAAAATTTTCTATTTGTTGTGCTCTTCTATTTCTTTCCTGAAGATGTCTTATGTTGCCCATATTTTTTTATTTATCTTTAGCCAGTTGTTAGATTGACTGATTGCATGTAGCTGGGGACAAAACCTTAAAAGTCTAATACAAATGAGTCATACATTTCCATTGAGAAATATTCATGTGAGTTGATAAGGAAAGTGAATATACCACAGCAGGTATGTCAAGTCCACGAGCAGCAACATCAGTACAGAGCAAGATCCCCTTTTCTGCTTTGCAGAAGTCAAAGAAGGTAGTTGTCCGGGTCTGCTGCTTTTGTTTTCCATGAATACTCGAGCAATTCAAATGAATGAGATTAAGAATGTCTGCGTGGAATTTGACAGAGTTGCATGAAGAGAAAAAGACCATGACTTTTTTTGACTGGTGTCTCTTCAAAAAGGAATAGAGAACAATAAAGCGCTTGGCACAGGGAACAACAACATAACCCTGAAGCAATCCTTCATTTGTGACCTGCACTCATGAAGCGGTAATGATAATGATAATTATTGTGAACAAAATTCAGATATTATGATAAAGTGGGGAGACATCACCTTGGTTCTCCCATCATCTACATCAATATAGATAGGAGTAGTCTGAAATGACAAGCGGGCAAGATCCTCAACCTGTATTTTAAGGGGAAAATATTATTCAGAACCAAAAACAATAAGCAAGCAATATCCTTGCCTTTCCTTATTCTTACTTTCAAGTAAACCGTATATTATCAAGAATCAAAATTCTAGTGTATCAAGAAAAAAATTACACATACATAAGAAAGAAAATTATAAATTGAATGTAGAACTATATAGCCATTGTCAAGTAATGTATTTTCAAATATCAACCTCTATTCTAGTGTATCCAAATATATGTGTGTATGTGTGTGTGCATGTGCGAAAATCATTAATAATTGAAAAATATGGAATTAGATTTCATCTCAGAGAAAGAACTTGATGAAGGATGGAAAATGAAGAACACACCTTCTTTGTTTGTGTTGCCGAAAATAAAGCTGTTTGCCTATTCTGTTGAAGGAGAAACGGATCAATCAGTCAAATGTACAGATATTAGTTAAAAACATATACTACATATAAACTTATTTATGCCACTCCATAAAAATATGAGCAAGATGATCCAGCATACTTAGAACTATCATAAAAAAAAAAAACAATTTATAGGTTGAGGCAAAAACATCAGTATTTCTTGGAGCATTAAGCTAACTGCAAGCTGGGATTCAAAGGCAATAGACTCTTAGGCAGAATTCATAATTTTACTTTTCCTCTATGATAAAAGACAGGTGACACTTGTAAATTTATAATTGTTGAAGAACTTTTTGTTAGGTGTTTCCAGCAAAACAATCCAATCCACAGAGAGCAAATGGGGAGGGCACAAAGCCGTTTCATCAGGACACCATTATAATTTCATAGGCTCATGCATCACTGGAAGGGAGAGGAGAAAGAGAAACAAATTCTATATACCTTTGGAAGGACCTTAATAATCTGCTTCATTTCCTCCTCAAAGTTTGCTTCCAAGATCCTGTCAGCTTCATCAATCATGAGGCACTGCCAAATCATGCAGGAATTCAGAGTAAGAGAATAGCCTGAATCTACACTTACACATGCATGTAAGCATCTACTAGAATTCCAGATATCTGAATGAAAGACCCTAAGTTCAAGAACCTTCAATCCAAAATGGAAAACAGAAAAGCCTCTAACACCAAAAATTATTTATAATAATATTTCAGCACTAAATAGAGATTCATGAACTGAAAATATTGAGGCTTTCTTCCTTCTCGTTTTCTGGTTTCCCCCAAAACAACACCAATATGAGCAGGTGACAAGAGCAAACAGCAAAAGTATAGACATGAATAATGTTAGAAGGTAATGTAAACATAAAATATCAGCCCAAATACAAGATGAATAAAGTTCCAATTGAAATATAATGGATATTTTGTGGCCAAGCAGTCCATGAGCGTTTGTTAAACGCTAAAATGGATATTATACCAGAAATGATAAGATTGCTGATGAGCATTAAACACTGAAAAACCATTACAACCAACTATAGACTTGATTAATCAATACTATTATAGCTTATTTTCAGTATTGGGCATTGGCAATTAAACATAAACATGTTATCACGAAGTAAAAGGGAGAAACAACTGTTCGAACAATCCATAATTTACCTTCAAGTTTTTATATATGAATCCTTTTGTATTTTGAAGATGATCTAGAAGACGACCGGGAGTTGCTACCAATAGATTTATCCCTTTAGCAATGCGTTCAGCTTCAACTTTTCTAGCCGAACCTCCAATAACCAATCCAAGAGTTTGTGAATGATACTTGAGAAGCTCCTTGGCCACAGCATGTGTCTAAAAGAAATGGTAAATCAACAAATAAGGTGAACTATTTAATCAAACCCACAAACAAACAAAAAGAAGCAAAGTAAATTCTATTCCAACAGCACAGTTTATGACCAGGTCTACAGTGTCAAGGAGGAAAAAAAGTCAGCAAATGAGCAAAATGTTATACCTGTATTGCAAGCTCTCTAGTCGGACAAATAACAACCACACCAGCTCCATTTCGAGGTGTAAATTTAACATTGTACAACAGCTCCACAGCAGGAATTAAGAAGGCAAGAGTTTTTCCAGAACCAGTCCTTGCAGCACCGAGAACATCTTTTCCAATCAAAAGTGGCGGAACTGCTCTCGCTTGAATCTGCATTCATGATTTAGAATCAACTCTGATGTGTTACATGTAATAACCACCATCCTCAAAAAGTCATGTACAAAATGTCACCAAAGAAAGGTTTGCTTGATAATTTCCAGGATTATGTAAGATAAAACAATTAAGCACCAGTCGAATTTCAACACACAACGTGGCACGTGCAACACAGAAACAGGCTATCTTAGTATCTTATCCAATTTTTTTCGCAACTCGTTGTTTTGCTCAAATTAGAAGAAGAAACAGAGGATTACCTGAGTCATGTGGTGGAATCCCATATCCATAATGGCTTTATAAGTAGGTTCAGACAACCCCAGAGATTCAAATGACTCGGTGCTCATAATTCCAGACCCACCATTGCTCTTCACCTTTCTCTCTTCCGCTTCACTTTCTCCTTCCACCTTCTTCTTCTTCTTCGAGGATTCTCCATCGCTATCTGAATTATTCTCATTCTCCTCTGCTTCTGGACGCTCCTCGGTAGCAATACCCCGAAGTCTTTTCTTGTCGCGTTTTTTCTTATTCTTCTTATTCTTGTTATTGGTTTCCTCCATAGGCGAGGCTTGAACGGTGTCTTCTGCTTCTGCCATTATCAGAATCGCTATCTTCTGCTTACCTTCTTCTACCCCTTGTTAAACCCTAGTTTCGCACTCTTCGTGTGCACGTGCGCGGTGGTGGGTGTTCACATCGAACTGGACAGGGTCAATAGCAGAACGGATCGGGCCATTTGGGCTTTAACTAGGCCCAACTAACGTAGGCCTGGCCTTGGTGAGCCCAATATTGGTGGACTTATTTAGTCTAAACTAGTCTATTGAGTAACGTTGGGCCTGAATTTATACCAACTGCTCGGGCTTGATAATATTGGGCCAACAGTGTTTTTTTTGCTTCGCTCTTGCTCTTTGTAATATAAATATTAATTAATATAATATAGATTTTTTTTTAATCTAAAACCATTGTTGTCCTCCACATAAGACAATGCTATTTGGATTAGGAATATTCTTGATATGATAGAGTTAACTCTCTCAAAACAATTTTTTTTTCATACACAAAATTTGAATTCAAGACTTTATCTAAAGAAAATTAGGAATGTAATCAATCACTTGTTGGTGGGAATATGATTCAGATTTGCAGACAAGACAAATATACAATTCTAAAAGGATAGTAAAAAGAAAAATAAGCCAAAAAATGGGAATGAATGGATATTAATTATTAATAAGAAAAATTGAGGAGTGTTAACAATACACTCCTATTAAGACTCTCTTTATTATTGATTAAAATTTATTAAAAATTGAAAAATTATGAAAGAAACTAATTAATTAAGAAATGAGACTCACAAAAGGTTGTAATTTTCAACAAATTTTAACCCATAATAAAAAAAATGCATTAAAAACATATATTAAAAAATGTGTACGAACATTTATAAGAAAAAAATTGTGTGCATTAGAGGCACTCTCCAACCAATAATTAAAAATTAATTATTTTTCGGGCTGTAGAAATCAATAAAGAAAAATTTAACTCTCTTAACAAAGTCTTTCATATACTCAATTGAGAACTGAACTCTGATAGACATGCACAAAAGACCAATAATTAGATTTTGTTGGTAAACGGGAAAAGGGCATCTGGCATGATCTTCTGTCTACAAAAAATATATATTTGGTGTATTTTAAAATTTTTTAGAATGAGAAAAAATAATTGGTGAAATGATGTCAAATTTTATTAAACTCTTGGAAGTTAAAATATTATTTTTCAAGATTTCTTTTTCTTCACAGTGAAACTTAAAAGGATAGGTGCAATTAAAAAACATATCGGAAAACTATTACACATTTTGTAGTTCTCCTTTAATCATTGACAGTCATGACAGGAAGGGGACATCATTGGGCAGAACACTAGAGCAACGTGGGAAGAAAACTATAAAAGGGAAACATTATGATGAAGAAATACTCTATTAGACGCATACGCAAACTATCATAATCGAATTGCCCAAGTTCATGTCATTACTTGAAAGACAATAAATTGAATTTGGTCACAACCTTCATTATTACCACTGTGCTTCATTATGTTCCGCTCACTTCGCAATAGGAACCAAAATGCAATAAAATAATGGAACAGAAAAGGAAAATAGTCAATTTTAGAAATATATATTGTAGTCGATAACGTTGTCGGCTTGGCCCATTACATTCATTTCTGTTGTTTCTCAGAAGCCGAAAGGAAAAAAGAAAAGGATAACAGCTGGAAAACAGTGTTCGGTAATGAAGGCCCACTAATTGATGGATGTTCTAATAACTCCTGACCAATAAAAAAATTCATTTAATTAATCATTGTTCAATGGATCAGCATATCCCACTAATTAAAAAAAATTAAAAAATCACCCCAACGGTATAATGAGACTACTAATTGTATCGTGTGCATTATTATCTTGGGGAAGCATGATTATTTATTATTATATCTTGCTTCCCAGGTGATTAACCTACTGTAGCATTCAACTGTTATGTCATTAATTCAACTGTTACGTCATATTTATGGTCCAAAACAAAGTAGTAATTATTTGATTGTTTTAGTTTAAAAATTCACTTTAAACTAGAAATTTTCTTTATTAATTAGTTTAGGATGAAAAAAAAGGGACTTAGATATGCATCATAATTTTAAAAGTTATTTCTCATTTTTTTTTGTAAAAACTAAACTTTTTTTAAGAGATCTTCTCTAAATGTGCGTGAGCAAACTTCTCCTTTTAAAATATGAAGTAAAAAAAAAAGAATATATACACTACTTATTTAAAAATGTTAAATTTACAAGATATAAATTTGTTTAAATGTGAGGAAAATATAATTGAAATATATTAAGAAATAATTTTTTTATTAATTTATAATTTATCATAAATAATTTATTATAAATAATATTTTTAAGATAATATGTGTATTTTTATTAAGATTGAATACTTGTTTAATTGTTAGCTCGTTGAGAAAGCAGTTAAAAAAATGATTATTTATTAAATTTAATCTTTATCAAACAAGTTATAACAATATGATTTTTTGGTTACATATAAAAATATTATTTATTAATTCTTTTAATGATATTATGGTTAAAAAAACACATCAAAGATAATTATATTGAAGTTCTTTATTAAACACTTTATTGTAAATTGTATTTTTTATATAGTTCTCATTCATCAATAAGAGTATTTTAAATTGAACCAAATCATTCTAAATTGTTAAACTAATCTAAGAAAACTAAAAATTAATTAAACTAGAAACCAAAGAACCCACATTTTTATTGTGGTTTGGTTTGGTTTTCTATTCTTATTGTAAAGATCAAATCAAGCCAAATCAAACAACATATTATATTTATAGTAACATTGATTTTTCTTTTATACCCCTTTATAAAATCTCATTATCTTAGCTTAAACCATAACTTATGTCTAATAATCAATGTTTTGAAAACTGGATCGGACCAGCTGGTCGAACCAAAAAATCGGTGAACCGGTTACTTGACCGGTTCAAATAAACCACAAAATCAGCCTGAAGAAAAACCAATCAAAAAACCAAAAAATCGGTCAAAAACCAGTAAAACTGGGCAGAAACCGGTTCATAGTGGGTCAATAAAAAATGCTTAATACAACATTATTTTGATTTTGTTTTTCTTAAAAAAATGAAAAGCAACCTAAAGTATTTATCATTTTCTTTTTTATTTTAAATATAAACTTGTTTTTATTAATAAATGTTGATGTGTATAATTAAAACTTATACTTAAGTATCATGAGATATTTGATTTGCACTTTTGTAAGTATTATAAATGTAAAGAACCTATAAAATTATGTTTTATTTTTATTTTTTAGTATTATAAAGTTATGATATTATGTTTTTTAATATTATTTTATGTATTATTTAATTATTATTATTATTTTATTAATACCGATTCGACCACGATTCAACCATGATTAAACCATTAAACCTTAAACCAGTGCCTTGACCGGTTCAATGACCGGTTTGGTTTTAAAACATTGCTAATAATGATAGTATGTGATTTCATATGTATTAAAAAAAATTCAATTATGTTAAATTATAAGTTAATGACATTGATAGTGCACGATTAATTAACTATGAATGATTTGTATGTTTGTAATGTAAATTATCATGAGTAGTTTCTTATTGTTCTATTGCTTATTCAAAGGTTGATCTAACTCAATTAATTATTAAATTCTATGTTATGTCAATATATTTTGTTAGTGGTCAAATTAAAAATAATTTTGAAGGACAAGTAAAAATAAAAAATTGTCAAATCAATCTAAATCAAACTGTAAAAGAATAATTTGATTTAATTTGGATTTAATATTACATTTAAATTGAACTAAATTAAACTACATATTATTTTTATATTTGATTTGGATCTGTGTTTATCCAAAAATTGAGTCAAATTGCACCATAAATACCCTTATTCAACAATAAGGATTTTCAACTTTTTCTAACATCACTTCTGACAACACAACATGTAATTAATTATGCATAACAAAATAAATAATATTATCAATTATTTTGTATTTTGTATTTTTGTCAATCCTTCAATGATGTTAATAATACAGTTATAGATCTCATCAACAATATAATTTTATAAAAGAGTGAATATTGCTCTTTCTCTTATATATTTTTTATCTCATGTTGAAATTTTAAATATGTACTGTGAGCAATATTTTTAGTAAATCATCATCAGTTTAAGTAGATACTGACTTAATATTTTTCTTCCTATTAAAATATTTTATCCTTTTTAACTGACAGTATTTTTCCATCACCGAAAGTTATTTGTTAAATATGCATTTCAAAGAATATATTTCACCCAATTAATATTGATATACAGAAAATAAAAGTACGCTGACCAAAAATAGTTTAGATTAATTTGTTAACATATAAATAATTTAAATAAATTTAAAAAATATATTAATATTTATTTAAATTTTGGTACCTTAAAATATGTTTTATGGAAAACAATAATTAAAAATAAGAATAGTTTAATATATGTTTAAATTTAAAATAATTTATTTTAAATAAAAATCAAGAGATAAATTATTATATACATTTATCAATTTATAAGTATTACATTATTTTGTATTTATATTTATTGTTTTAAAATATGTTTTGTAAATTAAATATTTTCTGAATAACAATGACAATAATAAATTTTTTAGTATATGTTTTTAGATGTTAAATTTTGCAATCATTACTTTTTTGTATATAAGAATTTTTTAATAAATTATATTATGATGAAAAGCCATATATTTTATAAATATATATTAAATTTAAAAAACAATAAATATATTACATGCAATAAATATAATATTTAATACTAATTTTACTCAATTTTCCTCAAATAAAAATTAAAACCAATAATAATTATACCTTTATTTTCTTATTTTATATATTTTAATTCTTAAGAAAAAATTAAATCATTTCAGTTGGTAGATATGACTTGTTTATATACTTTTGTAGTTAATCCCAATTCTCTAACATAGAAACAGAGAGAAAATTATTTTTACGTGGAAGATAGTGAAGTAAATTTGGGTTACATAATTATATATGGATGGTTAAAATTTAAAATTATATAATCACTTAAAGTCATATTTAAAAAAAAAATACATGATTTACGTATTTTAATCTATAATAAGATCTAATGATCAATGTTTATTTCTCTCATACTCACATAAAAATTATATATATATTCTCATTAGATACATTCTCCTTCTAGAGTTATTGCCATAATTGTATAAATTTCATTCGTTTAATTTTATTTCATTGAATGATATATTTAACTTTAAATCAAAATTTAATAAAATTTAAATATCGACTCTATATTTTTTAGGAGTGTTCATGACTTGCCTTGTCCTACTAACTCGGCTCAGTTCAATGGCACTTTGGACAAGCTCTGGTTTGAGATATTAAACCCAATGCATTTTGAAGATGAGTTCGAGTTAGCTTATGAGTCGTCCCAATCGAGTCCAATGTCTTTTAAAAAGTATAATTTTTTAAATGATTATGTATCAATAATACAACTTCTTGACTTACTAAATAATGTTTTATCTGACATATACTATATTTATATTGATATTATTTATCTTAAAATATATTTTTTAAAATATACCTTAATTGTAATTGTATACTTCTTTAATCTATGATTTAACTATATATAATGCTGGAATTAATATATTATGGCTACAAGTTAGATTGACCCGGTCTTGTTTCATATATTGTTAGGTTTTAATCGGGTCAGATTCTAATTCTTAAAATTAACTCTATCAAAATTTTGAACCAAATTGAGATACAAATAAATTTGTCTCAACTCATCCTACAAACACCCCCAAATATTTTCCCACCTTGCAATTAAAAGATAAAATTGTATAGGAATCATTTTCCCACCTAGACAGCCTAGTGGCTCAATATGTAAAATAAACTTTGAAGATGTAGTTGTATTTCGCTACACATTCTTACATGTTCTTGGAAGAATTTATTACTATTATTATTATTTTCTTCAATTTCTTGCAAGAGGAGTTTTATTGATAAATTTATGTGGATGTCAGAATTTTTTGTACCCTGTACATTACACGGTTTAATTGATAATTGAGAAATAGTAACAATACATGTTTAGTTAAATTTTTAACATACACTACACTTCGTCTTAGCCGAAAGGCTGAGAAAGTTATATTTTTTAACATATTTTTAACTACTGAATAATGTTTATATAGACTTTATTAAATAAAAATGAGGTATAAGTTATTTAGTAAATTTCATTTAGTAATAAAAAATGTGAAAAAAATATCATTAATATGTTTAGATAACATTACTCTTTATGTTGATTTAAGGTATTTAAAGGGAATAAGTTTTCCTTAGTTATTTTTTTTTAGCAAAAATTTGCTAATTTTAAATGCTTAAGATCTTAAGGATTGACGTTACCTTTTTAATAAAAATTTTCTGCTTTTAAATGTTTAAGATCAGTTTTAAGATTGACTGATTGACGCTAACAAAATCATACTTTTTTAAAATAATTTAATCATATGTATTGCTTGCCTTTGAAGTTCAATGACACCTTCAAAGTTCAAACCACGTTAGGTGAAATTAAATTAAGTTTATGATTGTGTGTGAGAGAGAAAGGGGGCGGGGGGTTGGAACATGGAAGTGAGAAAAGAATACTAGTTTAATGAGTTTCCTTCTTTAGGCAATAAAGTTTTTGGCTTTTTTAAAGGACAAATTTGAAACATCTATGGTATTTGTTATTATTTATCCACGGAGGGAGCAGGTGCGGAAGAAAGGACTGACATTTATCAAAAAAAAAGAAAAGAAAGAAAGGACTGACTAAAGTTACTAATAAAATTTATGTATTGATTCATAGTCTAGTGCATAGAGGGTAAGAATTAACAAGTCTCGTCAGAGTTGGGTGAGAATTTGGCTAAATTGGGCACCACATGATAGGGTGATTAGTATAATACTATATTAGTATGCAAAAAAAATCCTGTTCTGTTGTTCACAGTCAGAGTCTCCTCCTGCCGCTGCATGCAAAGGGTAAAACAAGTTAACCGCCTGTTAAGGATTTATAACCTGGCCTACATAAAGTTTAACTCATTTATTAAAAAGTCTAAACTTAAATTTTTTAAAAAGTTTATTTAAATAAAAAAGTCAAGCCTTAGACCCTAAAATATATTTAACCTTCTAACATGAGTTAACACTTTGCTGTTAGGTAACATATGATGTTGACACCCTTTCATAACTGACTCACCTTTTATAAAAGAACACGATTTAATTAAAATATATTGATAGTATAAAATGTTTTATTTCATTATTTAATTACAGATTATTACATATAATAAAATTATTAATTGTTGTAATAATTATTTTGAAATTCATACTTACAGTAGTTTTTAATTGATTAATAGTAACCATGCATACCAACACACGATTATACACCTAATAAAAAGATATTAAGAGGATAACGTAAAAATTGTACATTGTAGCATTTCTAATTTCTAATTCTAACATTTATGGCTTTGAATATTAAATTCGTCATTTATGAAAAAGGTAGGATTCTCGTGCATAAGGAAATTTCGAAACAGGGACCACACCCTATTCAACAGGTAACCGTTTGAAGGCTGACACTTGACCGTTGCGTACGTATATCATTCAAATCCAATACATCCAACGACCCTCCATTTTTCACTACTTCCACTCCCTTCTTCCCTCCCAAAGCAACGCCTCAGATTCCCCCAAAATCAAATTCCAAATCACACACAAACACAACACAACACAACACCGCTCTTTCTTCTTCCTCCTCAAGCTGAGCTTCCAAGTTCGTGAGCACATATGTCTAACTAGAGCAACAAAAATCTCATAATGCCGGTTTCAACTCGGTCTCAGATCTTCGTCACCAACAATGTCGAAAACGAGCCAAACCCATCAACAGCGACGAGACTGAGAAACCCACACCATGGCCTCAAGGAGAAGCTCAAAACGCTCACTCTCTTATACGAGCAGCAGAAGCAGGCCTCTGCAGCTCTCAAGAACGCCTCCTTCAGGCCCCAAGAGAAGACCGTCATGCGAGAGAACGCAATGCCCAACACCACAATCACAAGAACCTTCGTCTTACCCCAACCGCCCTCAAACGACGACGACGACGACGCAAAGGAAAACGTCATCATCGGCGCCGACCGAATTGTCGGGTTTTCGTGTCCGAGAAGGCCAACCACCGCCACAACGGCAAATAATGTTTCGGCTTCGTGTTCTGCCACCGTGGCGCGGAAGCTCTCGATGGGGAATGTGGCTGCTCCCAGAGGGAGCGCGCAGGAGTCGGAGAGAGCGGAGGCGGTTTTGGAGAAGCAAGGGAAAGTCGGGAGCAGGATTCTCGTCTTCGTGAGGCTGAGGCCTATGAATAAGAAGGAAAAGGAAGCGGGTTCGCGGTGCTGCGTGAGAGTCGTTAATCGCCGTGACGTTTATCTCACGGAGTTTGCCAACGAAAACGATTACCTCAGACTCAATAGGCTTCGCGGACGCCACTTTACCTTCGACGCCGCGTTTCCAGATTCCGCCACTCAGCAAGAAGTTTATTCCACCTCGTGAGTTCCTCACAACGCTTTTGTTTTTTTTTTTTGAATTGTTTGCGCTTGCTATTCTTTATGGTGATTTTTTATTTTTAGAATCTTTTTGCAACATGAAATAAAAATTGAACTGAGTTTTTAGAATTTTAACCGGAGAAGTTTAATTCATTTTAACTTCTTAATTTATCTAAACAAAGTCTATCATTATGTGATGTGTATATTATAAAACATTGTTAACGATTCCGTGCTTAATAATATTCAGCGTCACTGAACAACATTGAGTTTGATTTTTCAGAACCTCGGAGCTTGTGGAAGCAGTTCTGCAAGGGAGGAATGGGTCGGTTTTTTGTTATGGTGCCACGGGAGCTGGGAAGACATACACAATGCTGGGGACGGTGGAGAATCCTGGGGTTATGGTTTTGGCGATTAAGGATCTTTTCAGTAAAATCAGGCAGAGGAGTTGTGACGGAAGCCATGTGGTTCATTTGTCCTATCTTGAGGTTTATAATGAAACTGTTAGGGATTTGCTTTCCCCTGGAAGGCCACTCGTTCTTAGAGAAGATAAACAGGTGTCCTTTCTAAGTTCTCCAAGTTGGGTTTTTGATGTGTTTAATTCATGAGCTTTGAAACAAAGTAGATGGTTCATGCTGTTGCTTGTGTAAATCTGTTCACAGTTTAGTCTACTAATATGTGATAAACTTTTGATAGGCATTAGCATTGAAAGGTCATGTTTGTCTCGGATTTGAATTTGAATTTGTAGTACAAAGATAGCTAATGATACTTTGCTCAATTGTGTTACAGGGGATTGTAGCGGCTGGTCTTACACAATATAGAGCTTATTCCACGGATGAAGTAATGTTCTTATCTATCCTTTGTAGAAGAATATAACTTTAGACAGTTGTTTCTAGTTTGAATTCAACTTTTGTTTAGCTTTAGCATTTTTAACTTTTCTTTTTTCTTGTTGCTTCAGGTGATGGCATTGCTTCAACAAGGAAATCAGAACCGAACCACAGAACCAACTCGTGCAAATGAAACATCTTCGCGTTCCCATGCAATTTTGCAGGTAACCGTCAGGGTTTTGGAGGAAAAGTGGAGGATTCATTTAATATTTGGATAAAACTTAGGTGCAGTAATGTAAGTATTTTTTGTATTATTCTCTCATCAAAATTGGAGTTTTACCTAGATAAACTGTACAATAAGGATTGACATTTAAAGTTCAATTCAAGTTACTAATATGAAACTTTAATTTTGATTAGAGAATGGTGCCAAAAGCACATGATATTGCAATTAAGTATTATCTTTTATGTTTTTATGACTCTGTGACTGACATGTTATTCTTACTAACCTAACGCACCTTATTTTGTTACATCTAGGTTGTGGTAGAATACCGAGTTAGAGATGCTGCAATGAATTTTATTAATCGAGTGGGTAAGCTCTCATTAATTGATCTTGCAGGGTCAGAAAGAGCTCTTGCCACGGATCAAAGAACACTTAGATCTCTTGAGGGTGCCAATATAAACCGCTCTCTTCTTGCACTAAGCAGCTGTATTAATGCTCTAGTAGAAGGCAAGAAACACATACCATATCGAAACTCAAAACTCACTCAACTTCTCAAGGATTCACTGGGAGGAACTTGTAACACGGTCATGATTGCAAATATAAGCCCAAGTAACCTCTCATTTGGTGAAACTCAGAACACAGTTCATTGGGCTGATAGAGCCAAGGAGATTCGGGCAAAGGTTGAATCCTCACACCATTTCAAGCTAGTGATTCTCCAAATGTTGAGACATAAACTTGACATTTTTGTGATGAAGTTGAATAATGTCATCTGTTATATGTGTGGACACAGGTAAGCGATGCAAATGAGGATCAATTGCCAGTGCCCGAGACAGAGACTGACCAGGCCAAGCTGGTACTTGAGCTGCAAAAGGAGAACCGTGAATTAAGAATACAACTAGCACAACATCAACAAAAGTTGTTGACTCTCCAAGCACAATCCTTAGCTTCACATTCCTCCCCAACACCACCTTCAGCTGAACCTCTTTCCACTACTCCGACTTCTGCCCAACCAAATGAAAAACGAAGGACTAGATCCTCTTTCTTGGCTGGAACTTGTTTCACTCCTGAAACCAAGAAGAAGGTTGGAACTTGTTTCACTCCAGAAACCAAGAAGAAGGGAGCTGAACTAGCTATCAAGACACTTCAACGGACTGTAAAAGCACTAGAGGCAGAGATAGAGAAAATGAAGAAAGACCATGGCTTACAGCTAAAGCAAAAAGATGATCTTATTCGGGAGCTTTCACAGAAGGTTGGAAAACAAGCATTAACAACTGGGGAAGTGGGGAAGCGAATGGTGACCAGGGCTAGCCTACATCCAAAGGAACCTAACAATAGCGAGATGAAGAGTCCAAGTCAACGTTTTAGATCACCAGCCCCAACTGCCAAGAAACGAAGCTTTTGGGACATAACCACAACTAATAGTCCATCAGTTACTACATTAAATGGGAGAAAAACTAGAAGTCATGTCCTTGCTGAACCTACTGCACCTCCTCCATCCATGCTTCTTCAGGTAAAGTGATTCTTCCCTCCTTAGTCCTTTCTCTTTTCACCTGCATATGTCTGCACTGTCCTTCTTCTGTAACTGATGCAGATGACTTTGTTAGAATTATTTGGACTAATATTAGGATTTAGAGCACCAAGAAAAGTACAATAAACGTCGTACCTCTTGAAGACATCTTTCCAAGAATGTGTTTTGATCGATTGCAGAAATATACATATTTCTATATGTCAAGAATAAGATTTTCTACTCCTACACACTTGATGGTAAAAGTACGCAATCAGAGTGTTATGAGTAGAGAAGGATCCTGACGTTATATTGCATCAGAAATCCTAGTTTCTACCCATCATGGGTGCTAGGTTACTAGGTCCTTATACTATAATCCAGTAAATACACTTAACAATTGGGTTTGATCGTAATTAACACATGTACATGGTGATTCCCAAACCCATAAAGGATCATAATATTACATGGATATGTAGAAAGTGTCAGACTATTCATTCAACTTTTTTTTACATAACAAATTCACTAATCAATAGAAGCCTAAATTAAATTAATCCAGAAAATTCTAACAAACTTGTCCATGTTTCTTGTTTTTCAGCCTGGTTTTGCTCGTCAAAAAGCCAATATTTAAGTGATTTATGAGGCAGTGGAAAAGGAAGTTGCCAGAGCACAGTGAAGTACAGTATTATGTAGAGAGAGATCATTGCACGCTTGATATGCTCCTCCTTTGTGGCCATCTTTTTATGTACTCGAAGGATGATTGTGCATGCAGAATCGAGTATCTTTTACATGCTTTTTCATTCACCACCTCCCTCCCCTACACCAGTTTCATTATTGAAGGCTATTAAAGCTCATGGAGAAAACTCCAAAATCTTTATCATATATGTACATTCATTGTTTTTTCAATCTAGATGCACCTATATTCTTGTACGAATTTGTCTATGGGCTCCTTATATGAATTTGTGTTAGGCTTGATGTTTCCAAGTTCTTCTGTCTTGGACCTTTTTGGTCGACCCTTGTGAAGGTGTGTTGACATCTCACATCGGTAGGGTATATGGTTAAAGTATTCTTGTAATGATTTGGGCAATCATATCGACTTCAACTGGTTTTTAAAGTTGAATGTGGACAAAATTTATTCTCAATTGTACTACATATATGTGTGAAATAAGAAAAATATTTTATATTGAAAAAGAATGAACCAAATAATTATAGTTGCTGAATGTGAAAATCACGAATCAGTAGAACTTGTATGACAGTCCGAAACCTGAGACGTGTGATGTTCGCACCATCTTTAAGGATTTATTTATGTGGTGTGATTAGGATATAACAGTTTCTTTTCGACAATAATTAAGGTTATTCAGGATTAAAGTTGAGAGTCTAGAAATTTAGAATTTTGATAGAGAAAAGAAAGAGAAAATGAAAAATTTGGGTTCATATAAGTTTGTTTTGGAAAATGGCTTCCAAATTAAAATAAATGTTATTTTGTGGATAAAATTTGTAAACATAAATCATTGCATTAGTATTCACTTGGCCTAATCTCATACACACAATCAGTATAACTTGTATGACATTTCAAAACCTGAGACGTATGACGTTTACATCGTCTTTAAGGATTTATCCATGTGGTGTGGTTAGGATATAACAATTTCTCTTTAACAATAATCAAGGTTATCCAAGATTAAAGTTGAGAGTGTAGGAATTTAGAATTTTGAGAGAGGAAAGAGAGAGAGTGAAAAGTTAGGGTTCATATGTGAGTTTTTTTTTCTTTTTCTTTAGAAAACAGTTTTTAAATTAAAATAAATGTTATTTTGCGGAAAAGATATGTAAACGTAAATCAAAAAGATTTGCATTGCATTAGTATTCATTTGGCCTGATCTATACACACAAATCCACCCTCTATTTGCTTGTTTTAAAATTTTAAGAATAAATTACATTGACATATCTGAAGTTTTTTCATATTACATATAATCTCCTTGTTTTTTTAACGTTTACAACAACCTTCTTTACAGGATACATGATGTAATGTTTTGCAAACAATTAAAAGGGATTGTGTAATGTATAAAAAATGTCAATATAATATTTTTCAAAGAATTAAGAGGGTTAGTGAAGAGATAAATATATATATATATATATATATATATATATATATATATATATATATATATCATGTGCAATCTAAAATTTTTTGAAGGGTTTTTAGTGTAATTTACTCAAATTTTAAATAAAAGTCAATATATAAACACTTGAAAACATGGAAAACCTAGCAATATGGACTTACACTTTTTGAAATACACTCGTATCCACAACAATGATTCTAGTGTCCGATATGTTGGGCTCCTCTAATCCTAACCAACATTAACATTATTTGTATACATGATGAAGACTTAAAGTCTTAAATATCTAATCATATTTAAAAATAATGTATGATCAAAAAACGGAAGTTAGATAAAACCAACGTGCATTTATGGCGGATATATCCTGCAAATTCAATAGCGATTAGGTTGGTGATTGTTAAAGGCAATTAGTTAGGAAAAGACAATATAATAGATATTAGAAAAGTAAGCTTGACATTCATAATCCAAAAAGGAAGTTGTGGGGTCAACTTCATCTATCAAATGGTACACTTACTATGATATTATATTATCGGTCGAGGCTTGTTGCTTAATTTTAGAGAACAAAAAATTTACGTGAATCACGATTTTCCCATATTGAAGCTAATTAATTTACTTTTGTAAATTTGAGTCCTCAAAAACTTGAATTTTAGAAGTCATGTGACTTCTTCTACATTTAATATTTAATTTTATTTTTTGTTAATTTTTATTCTTTCTAAATACTATTCTTAATTTTAATTTTGAATCTTGATATATTGTATTAAATTAAAGATATCTTTTTTTTTAGATAAATTGAATTTTATTATAATCTTAATCAATTTTAATTTAAAATCAATTTTAAATTTTAAATTTTGACATGTTAGGACAAAGGACGAATAATAGTCATCAATTAGTTTTGATTATGCTAAACAGATCATGTGTTATTAAACAAACCATATTCGCGTTTTGAAGAAAACAAAATAATGCTTTTATAATAATTTAGATGAAGAATCATGCGTCTTATGAAGAGAGGAACGTGTATGCGCCTTTATAACATATTTGAACATTTGTGCAAGTCTAATACAAGAAGCTCTTGCGCTAACTTTATCGAAAAAGTAACCAAAGCATGTCAACATCAAAACAAGCACGATAGTGTGCTTGTGTGTACGAAAAAACAAAACATGCTAACTGCAACAAAATATGGTACGAGAAAATAAGGATAAGTGGATTGTTTTATCTTATCAGAGTAACTAGTTGATGAAAAGCATTTAATGCCCCAACAGACACTTTTTTCACAAAGGCCTTATAAACGAATGAAGCTCCGAAAGACCACTCAATGGATACTTTTTGGGAGCTTTATAAATAGTTAAGTCTTATACAAGACAGAGAACTAATTTTGCTGAAGTTATTCAACAAGCTATTAGTTTTTCTAAGCTTCTCTTGTTCTTGATTTCTCTTGTACAAAAGTGCCAAAGTCACTAAGTTCTTATACTAGAATCTCATATTATACATTTGTTTGATAAGATAAAGCTTAGTCAGTGGACCTTACCCTCTACCTTTTCTAAGTGAAATTAGTTGAAGCCTGAAAAGGCTTTGATTCAAAAAATACTTGGCTTAATTGTTTGGAGAAACAAGTGAAATACTACTTGGGTTGAACCTGAAAAGACTTGTAGTAAAGAATATTTGTAACTTTGTATAAGTTATAGTGAAACTTAGTGGTGTGCTAAAAATTAGACGTAATCTTGGGATTGGGATGAGCCAATATAAAAACCTTGTGTTTTTATCTCTCCTCTCTATTTTGTTTACATAAGTGCTTTTGTGTTTGAAAAGCTTTTGAAAATCTTGCTTAAACGGTTTGACAAAAGATTTCTATCTAAAAGTCTGTTTTTAAACAAGCTTTGTATATCGTCTTAAGATAAGATGAACTCGTGCCTTGTGAAAAGATTTGCAAAAAGTTTTAAAACACAATTCAACCTCTCTTCTTGTGTTTTCTTGTGCTTTACACATGTCATGTCAATAAAAATAATCTTGGATTTAATAATTTATTTCTATAATTTTCTCCTCAATTTTGAAAATCTTATCTTTAATTTAGTCATATTTAATATGATAGAATATTTATTATTAATAATGAAAACGAATACTATTCTATTTAATGTTTTATTCATAGATTTTATTAAAATTCAAAAATACTCATGTAATGTACGACATATTTACTAGTGACTCATAACTTCTAGATACCAAGAGATATCCCACCAAACGAGATTGCTAGCTAAGAGGGGATTCAAACCACTACATTTAGAGGTGCATAGCCTCAAGGCCAATTCACATTAGTATAGGGAGTTTATAGAATGGAGAGAGGCAGACGGTACCAACTCTTCAATTACAAATTCCATGATTCCATTCCTTAGTACCTTAGATATAATTTTCTTACAAAAATAACAATTCTCAACAAGTAATTGATCTGCTGAGCAGCTCTAGTGTACCTCGTATTGTTCCTAGCTAGGGGTTATGCTATTTGGTGTTGGGTTCTGGTGGTGTCTAGGGGTGAGGGGGAGGTTCCTACAAGGAGACATTTCCAAGTTTCAACACCCAAATCAATAAGGATTCTAGTGAAGTAACAATTGAGTAGAAAGATAATATATCTAGTTGGGGTTGGTTTCTAGTATTTATAGGTGTTGGGAAGTGATGGGATTCAAAGAGGACTAATTCCACCGACATCGTTGGATTAATTGCCCCCGTAATTTTCATGTTGTTCTCGTAACCATGTGTATGGATAAGTCAGGTAGTAATTCCCAAAATGGTGACAATAATAAGTCCTTTTTGTTAGGTGTTATCTTGGCTTCGTCAGTGAACCATGAGGTCTAAACCTGAGTGTGAGACTTGAATTAGGATGGTGCTAAGATATGGATCTATTTTGTGTGGAGCCTCGTTCGAGGGTGGCGTTATAGCAACCTGAGTGAATGATCTTAAACAAGCTATCTATATGTTGGACCAAGGTGCAGAGATATCGGTCTAGGTTTTTTATTATGATCAAGGATTAGCTTGGATCGGTGATGTAATCAACCTACCATCATCATGCACAAACTAATCACAACACTAATATTGAATGGTGATATATATATTTCCTATACTCATTATTCTCTTCTAAAAGGGCGTAAACGTGTAGAGTGAAAAAAAGTAAGAGTATAACTACCGTTGATTTACATTAAAGTTTTTCATAATCTTAACTAACTTTAAATCAACAGTGAATGTCTTTGTTTTTGCACTTTCCATATTAACTTACAAGTTAAATGCAACTAATTATTGCTAAAAAAAGAAAGGAACGGCACACAACCATTCACTCATCTAGTTCTGTCCTTGGTCTTCTAATGAAATTTTCTGAGGCTAAATTTCATCCGCGGTTGGAATCCTGTTATGAAATCTGCTACTATTCAAGTATACCCCACAAAATAGCATGTAACCTGGAGGAAAATAAGTGGTACTGTCTTGGAGGCATTATTTGGGGTTGTTGTTTTCCAACGTACCATATAAGCGTACCTGTGAGCCTTTCGCTCACTTGATTTACATCAAGCGGTACCTATGAACTCTCTGTTTGTTACTCAAATTCAAAACTGGTAGGAGAAAAGTCTATCCTGCCTGATCAAAAGAAAACATACACATCATATCAATCTGAAGTGATTCTTCAATTATATAATTAGTCTATTTGACATTCAGGCTGCAGCCCCACGTTCGTACACCACGGCCGATCACACATACTTTCATTCGTCTGGTTTTATTGAAATAAAGTAGTTAGCTATTAACCTCATAATTGGCCGACAAGTAAGGACTACATATCCCTACAATTACAAATGTAAAAGACCAAACAAGTTGGATTTTGTAATGACCTATGGTCTTGTACCACAGACAACCTTAATGCATTCTTCTAATTTCTAGCACTATTTCTTTTCTCAGTGGTGGGTTGAGGGAGGTTTTGGTGCACTAATTAGAGCAATAATGATGTAAATCAGTGGCTCAACTTTATGTGAAGCCGCTAGCTTTTATATCTTTAGAAGAATGATGACTAGATGATTAAAATAACCAAAAGGACTTTGGTTTCGGTGAAAGACATCTGAAGAATTTTATTTTGTCCTAGCTGTAAGCCACATATGTTCTTCATCTTCAACCTTTTCTCTCGTATAAGTGCCAGGAAGTAGTAGGAAATTTGAAAGCCTGAAAACTAGGAGGGGAAAGGTAAAAGGAATGATCACTGTTACGATCAAACTGTCCAGGTAAAGGGTTTTCTTTTGGGGATTAAATAAAAGGGAAGTATCATCGGGAGTTGAGTCTAACCAAAAGGAATCAGTTTCTCATAATATGATAAACCAATGTTCGAATCATCATTAAGAAGAATACTCACTTTTAGTGTCCGACCATAATTCAAACAGAATTATCTTCAAAAGAAGATACATGTGTAAAATAAAAAGAAAAAAATAAATAAAAGGGTAATGGTCTTAAATGTTGACAGTAGGGGGCTAAGTCTACAGTTTGCGACTCAAGCTGCACAAATTACTATGAGTCACAAACTGGTGAGTATGTTTCCGATTTGAATTAGGCCAACAAAAGAAAAGCAGTCAACAAGAGGAAAAGCAAATGATCAAGTGTATAAACAAAGGAAAAGTGAGGAAAGATGGGGTCTGTTGTCAGATTGTTAGCATCTGAAGATGAATTTTCTTTTTCTTTTTTTATATTGATTTTGATGACTTCTATGATTAGGCATTAACAAAAATGAAATATTCTTGGGATCACTTCACAAACAAAATTGTGCATAGAAAGCACTCATTGGAACAATCTTAACTTTAAGAACAAATACTGATATTGTGTTGGATTAAAAGATCATGCTGATAAAGGATCCTAACTAAACAGGGAAAGAAGAGCATAAGGAAACAAATGAAAGGGCACTCAAACCAAATAATAATGAAGTTATCATCCAAAAACGCACACAAAGGGAGAGGAAGTGAGATTCTCGTATGACAATCTTCCTCGACCCCAAAGCAAACAAAGTATCGTTTACAGAATTTGTAAGAGTAGAACTGAGATAATAGTTTCTAGTTTCTAGTAAAATGTTAAACCATCTAGAGTAATAATGGTCTGTGAAATTTAATTTTAGAAGTCCAAGCAGCACTCTCAACTATGGGGACTGAATTAATCATCAAGCAAATATGCACAAAAGGAAAAAATGAAAAAAGAGAGCGTGAGGAAGCACAGTACAAAAAAGGCAATTCATCAAGTGGAATCAAATAAAACAACACGGCACAACGAAGTTGCAAAAGCTAATAAACCAAATGAAAATGGGAAGACAATGATGATTTGCATTAACCTCCGCCTCATATCACTAATTAAAGGATTGGAAAGGACACTATACATATACACCTTTCATGACCCACCCACCATCAGCCTGTAAAGTATCGGTTACCCACAATTAATTTCCCCCTTTCTCCCTTTACCCTACCCACCTATCCTAACCAAAAAAAAAAAAAAAAGGAACAGAAACCCCACTTCTTCTTCCTCCTGGAAGAAGAGGGGGGAAAAAAAGAAAAAGCTGGAGAGAAGTAGGTCTCCATTTTCATGATTAAGGAGCTAAACAAGTAGTATAGGAATAGCCTAGTGTTTAACATCCACAAAGAAGAAACTAAAAAGGGAAAGTAAGTATAATTAAACAGATCATTGGAGGGGCTGGTAGTAGTACTACTAGACTCTAAGCAAATAAATGCTGAGTTCGGGTGCTCCATTGCTGTCAGGATTCATCATGTAGAAAGCCTCAGAGTCTCTAGACCCAACAATTCTCTCAAACCTAGCCCTCATGTACATGACTTCCCCATCAGACCCTGCTGCTTCAGCTCCATCACTGTTATTACTCGCCGGCAAAACGCCTGCACCCATTGAAATTGGCTCCACGGCCTTCAGAATGTCCCAGTCTTTTGCCCCGCATTCTCTTCTCGTAGCAAAGCCACACTTTTTGCCGTTGCAATATGTCCTCCACACAGACTCCTGAAGCAGCCTCACGGTCTTCTTCTCTGTCTCCTTTTCTTTGTCACATTCGAGCGCAATTCGGACCAACCCAGAAGCCATTTCACGGACCAAACCGCTGATGGGTGTTGCAAGCTCGATGAGGAACGCGGGTTGGGAAGTGGGGTCCTTCTGGAAGGCGAAATGCACGTGGCCGCGACGGTAGCCGAAGAGGGTGCCGACAACTCGAGAACCGAGGCCGAAGGGCAGGTTGGAGCGGTTCTTGCCAAACACGGTGAGGACAGAGCGGAGCCTTGAGATCGCCATGGCCTGAAGCTTCCTCCTTGTTGCTGCTTGGGAAGTGGCTGCAGGGAGTGGAACAGCCTTGTCATCTTCTTCCTTTGTGTTTGTGTCTTCCTCTACGATTTTGGACATTGTTTCTGAGGTGGGGACTTCGCCGTCTTCATTTCCGACCTTGTTGGTCCAGTGGAAGTGCCTCTTCGAGGATGAATCTTGGGGTTGAGGGGTTGAGGTTGTGTCCATGACTAGTGTCTTCATGTGAGAAAGGAAGAACAGGGTTTAAAAGCAGGTCAGGTGGTAAAGAGAGAGAGACAGAGGGATAGGGAGAGTATGAATCTGGTTTCTTCCTTTTACTGTTGGGGATAGATATGTTGGGCTTTTAGGTTTATTTAATTGTTTCTTTGTTATTCTAGCCATCTCTCCCCCTTTGATATAGTGAGTGCAAGAGAATCCTGACAAAAGAAACATAAGCAGTCCCACCAGCTGATATAGGAAATCAGAGAGAGACTGGGACGGAGTGCGCTTCAAATAGAAAAGAAAGGAATCTAAGGAGACAATGTGTTTGTTATTTCACTTTCTTGTGGGGCAGGGAGAGAGAGAAAGGAAGAGCCTTGTGCCATTGTGCTTGACTAAACTCTTTTGACTTGATGCTCAAAACGGTAAAAAAAGGATTAAAAAAACTAAAGCAAGAACAAACAAAACACAAAGCCATCACTGTTGAAACTCGACATGCACCTAGCACACTCTTCTGCTGCATACATGTCTTCTAGTGTAAAGGCGTACCGTGGTGGCATCAGGTTAAGCGCTACTGAATTCTCGTGGCTCATGTTGGCTACAGAGACTACATTACACGTATTTACGAACTGACACCTCATTGTAACTTAGTCCTCTAAGCACTCAATCCTATTACGCTGTTACGAAATTTGACATTTAAGGCTTAACCCAACGTAATCTTTCACAGTTTAATTATATTTAGGTTGCAAGAGCTTGAGAACTTGGGGAATTGGGGGTAACTACACGAGAACTTGATAGGGATATCCGTAAATACATTATCTAAATAATTTCCCTCAAAAGCCATGAAGATTGCGATTCTCGGGAGCTCAGATTATCGTTCACTTGTATAAGAGCAACTGAGTGAGGTTGAAATGATATGCCTCAGTTTACAGCAGCATTTCGAGCTTTTAAGATTTCCCATATTTCATCAAGGTAGCAAAAAAACAGAACACCATTGTTTCTACATATTTAATAATTTGTTACAATCTAATATAGTAGCTACTGTCAGAATCAAGCTAGGAGTTGTTAGTATGTAGAAGATACAGAAAGTATATTAAATAATTACAAGTAATGCTAAACGGGAGGGTTTTCATGATCTCTCACTAATTACATTAACTTACAAATATGGATTCATTGATAGAATACAAATGGAGAGAGAGAACACATCCACATAGGCCAGCAAACTACTGAATGGTTTTTGTACACAATCGAACTTCATTAGAAGCAGAGACAGGAGTCAAGGGTGCTTGCCTATGCATCAATAAAGATCCTAAAGTTAGCTATCTAAACTTTGGTCAGCATCTGGCTGCTTGGAAGCAATGGCTCCACCATTCATCCTAGCACGTGCCTCTGCAAACATTCTTTGCTGCTCTGCTAATGCTTCTTCCTCAGTCATCTCAGCTCCATTGCTCCATTTACCACCCTTTAAAGAGTCCTGCTGGAAGACAAAAAAATCAATCAGAAAATAGTTTTCCTTTTTCCTAAGTAAATTCATATACAAAAGTAATTAACTTGTTCAAAATTCACTTTCCACATTAACTGATCGACAATACAGGCCCTCCAGCCTCTTATAGTCAGAGAGGGCATTGATGTAATAAATCTAGACCATTCACAAACTCAATAGAACCCAGATGGACAATTTTGCTAGATCACAAAATCATCATTCTTATGCCACAACCTTAGAACACCCAATTATTTACTTCAGAGTTTGATCGAATATCTAAAAAATCTACAAGCATAGAAGGACAATAAAAACTACTAAAGAATCATAGATAATTTCGATTTTAACAGCCAACCACAGCACACACCATGTTCTCAACAGGATGTTGAAAACACCCAGTGGGGAGGAAAGGAGTGGGAAGGCAAGTCAGATTACCAGCCCATTAAGATCTTTCCAGTGTTTACCTATAGGATACCATTTTCACCAGTTTCTCTACCAAGGGATATACATTAGATGGGTGCCATGATTGGTTTGGGGGCTTCTTTAGAGGACCGTCAACGAGCCCTGCAGGTGCTCCCTCAAGACAGTCCATCTGTCATCTGACCCCAGCTTGCAAACAGAAATTCAGCTTCCACTAAAGATTGTTCAAGATAAACAACTAAACATGGTTCATCTGAGGGAGCACTCCACTTTTTCACTTTTATTTTTCAAGTTCTCACCCAAAAATAAATTAAGGCAATGGGGCAGGGATAAAAGAGAGTGAATATGCTAAGTTGTATTGGACCACTCAAGTATTCAGTATGCATATGGAGCATTAATATTAATAATTACCATGGTCTCCAGCTTGTGCTGTTCGTATGCTGCATAAACTTCTTCAATGTACTCACCAAATCCAAGAACCTGGGAATAAAGGTGCAGATCAATAAACAAAATCAAATCATGTAGTATGTTTAAAAAATCCAATGAACCCATTATCGACAATCCCATACAGTCATGTTTAAAAATAAACCTGAGTTTGGAATTTTTCTGATTATAGAATTGAAAATAATTCATTTTAAAAGAAATGTTCTTTTTTTTTTTTAATTAAGGCATTCCTAATGGCTAAAATATACATGTAACATATATAGTGTAAAGCATGCATATTGCTATGGTTATTATCAAATAGTCTGCAGGAAACCAAAATAGACTCTCTTTTTTATTTCAAGGAAAAGGCCAACAACTACTTTGGCTTCAGGGTAAGCTAATAATAATTCTAAATCTCACTACAACATCCTCCTACTTGTTAGATGAAGAAAGTGTGCTTTTACATGATCCCAAGACAATAAATGCATTACTTTTTCATTTAACTATTTTTTTTATAAAGTATTAGGAGGATATAGCATTATTCTTAAGGTAATATCTTATGAGTATTGACTATTGAGTGCACACATTTTATTCTGGTAAGTGGAGACAACATTTGGTAAGCTCGGTTAATAAATCTGTAATCAACAAAGGACAGCCTAATCAGGTACTAAGAATTCCAATTTCAAGTGTTGGCAACTTGTGATCAAGTCTCATCATAGATAAGAATGCAATGATTTGACTGTTGTGGCAATTTTGACTATGAAGATATAATTTCTTGCACAGCAATTTCCATAAAAAGAGGGGGGGAAAATTGTTACTATTAATAATTAATCTTAAATCCTTTTAACTCGGTTTCCTTAAACTGCATCATTAAGGGAACATTTGTCAGATGAAATATTTCACAGCCAAACATAACACCACCCAAGATAATGCATATGCTGTCATATGAACACTCAAATATAAACTGGACAACATCCACATGCAGAGCTTTAGAGATACAAAGGATGGACAAATACCTGTAAAGCCTTCAATACATGCTCAGGTGCGATTGTTCGTTTTTCCTCTCTGTTACAGACTTCATTGGATTCTGACGAGATGAGGTTTATAAACTCTACAATGACAAATCAACCACCAACATCTTAATCCTTAAGAAAAGCAAACTAATAATATGAAGCAGGAAACACTAATCAGAATCTCAGCCTAAATTTTCACACAATACAAGCAATTAAACACATGTTTTGCGTGTCTATAACAGATACACAAGCAAACAATGATGGTATTATGACATGATTAGATATGAAAAATCAGACAGCAAGTCCAACAGTGCTTATTACCAATGATATTATTACACTATCGATTATACAAATTCACAGCTCATATGGTATGTTAGGGTTAGGTAACAACACAGATGAAATCATGAAAGACTTGTGTGAGAGAGAGAGTTTACTGCAACAAAATGAATGGCAGAACAATCTCTAAGAGAGAGCAGGGAACAGTGAGAGAGTGAACTGAATAGAAACAACAGAACAGAAGATCAGAGATAGTGCCCGAAGACAGAGCAAGGCCAGAAACATCAGGAAGGTGCCAGAAAACGTCAGAAATGGTGTCAGAATGGTGGATCATGTTTCAGAGACACGGGTGCATGATTGTTTAGAATAGGGTTTTAATTACAAACCCCAAATAAAAGAAGTGAAATCACGAAATTGTCCACCAAAATAAACCTTACACAACACAGTATTGTGGGGGTAAACAGGGGTTTTCAACCATTAATCAAAGTTGCACCCACTAATGCCACGAATGCAGCTGCGATTCACACCGCCCCAGGCACAACAGCAAGCCGCATCGCAATGGGCCTCAATGGAGTGGCTCATAGCTGGAACAAAACGGTGTTATAGCGCATGATTGACAACTCTGCTTATAATCCATGCCAAAAGCTTGGCAGTTAAGCTTAACAGACATCAGAAAAATAGCAATAGCACATTCATCAATTTTGTACAACTGAGATGCACACTTGAATTTAGACCCTACATAAAATCTTGAACTAAAAGAATTAAGTCAACAAATCAAACACAATATAATGGCAACAAAATTGTCATAAATTGTAAAATTCTGACCTACACAACACTCAATCAATAGATCTTGGGCATCTCTCGCAACACGTACATCTGGGGGTAACATCTCTTTAATAATTTTTGTCATTGTTGCTGCCAAAAAAACAGATATTCGGTAAGCAATAGAACAATGATGCAATACCATCAAAGAGAAAACACTGAGAGTGACTATCAAGTAAACGAACCAAACATCACTATTCATTATTAATTAGCAACATTTTATCAATTAAACCTATTCAAAAGAACATTAACCATCAGTATGTTCTAATGATTAATGAATAATGTTAAAAGAGACAGTTTTGATATGAAAACAAGTCAACAACACACTTTTAAAGTTTTAAAAATTGATAAGAAAAGCACATGTAGGACATTAATTATAATAGCAAAACCAGCATCCGTTAGCAAATAGTACAAACTTCATGAAACTAATGTACGGTTGCTGGCTATCAAAGCAGTGCCTTACAGAAAACAGCAAGAAGGTCGTTATTTTAAACAGAAATGATAAACAGTACATAACATCTTTTACGAAGTGAGTAGATTTGACATGCTCAGATTTTATTGAAAGTTAACTTCTCTTCCGATCCATTCATGTATTGTCATGCAAAATCTAATTAATAAAATACCAAATTCATCACTTTTTGAAATCCTTCATATTAAAGAGCAGTTTTGTTTTTTTTATTTTATTTTACACCACGTTAAACTTTAAACATTCCACAAAAATGAGCATTTTAAAATCATTAATTATCATTGGAAAACCACATGCAACGGCACACACCTAAGCTAGGTAACATGTCTATGTTTTGCTATACATGATATGCTATGCTGAATTGCCAATGTCTAGTCATCAATCAGAAACATAACTTCTGGAATTAATTAGGATCTTTCTTTGAGTGCAGTTTAAAAACGGCTTTATCAAGTCATTTAGTTTGCTGAAAACTCACATTCAGCACTTTCAAAGGGAAAAAAAATGTATCACGAGAGATTAGCCCTAAGATGTCACAAAAACCTGGACATATTTCAGACAATTTATGTTATTTTTTTCAGCAATCTCCAGAGAAACAAAATTCACTTGTGCTAATAACAAACCGAATCCAAAGAACTCGATATAAATATACTTCTCACTAACTATTCAATCAAATTCACCAATAGAGGAGCGCGGGGGAAAAACCTTTAGGAAGCGAAGCATCTTCCTTTGATTTGCCAACGATGTCCATGGGCTCCATGATTCGACCTAAAATCGAACGAAACGAAGAATTAGGGCACAAATACATAGATGAATAGGGAGAAAAAAAATTGCAGATCTGAAGGGAAGAGGGAGAAGCGAACTCACCAATTACCGGAAAGGAAGAATATGAGAATGCGCGATTGAAGATCGAAGTTGCAGAAGGTAGAAGAGGGGCAAGAGCGAAGACATGGCTGAGGCCGATATATGAATTTATGATGACGGTTTCACAGGATAAGAGAACCAGTTCTCGCTCCTATCCGATTAGGGCAACCCACACTGCCCAAAGCGCGTTCACCGGTTACCTTACCTCACGCGCTCTCCTCCAGCGCGTACAATCTTTCCTTTTCTCTTTACCTTTTTTTTTTAAATATATGGTTTAGATTTTTTTGAAATTTTAATTAATTTTAATTAAAGAAAAATTATAATTAAATCTTTGATTTTTTATAATTTTTTAATTGGATTCCTAAAAGTAGTAAAAACCGCCATCAATTATTAATTTTTTAACAGTTTTAAGCAATTATAAATTCATTTCAAAAACTCAGTTACAAAAATTATGAAAAATCAAGAATTTAATTACAAGATTTTATAGCTTAAAGACCTAACTAAAAAATTTTCACAAAATTCAGATACTCACTAATGTATTAAAAAAAATTACGAAGTTTTCTTCTTTGACCGTGGCATAAGTAGAAATATAAATCTTTACATGCACAAGCAATTAAAGACTTAAAATAATTTTAGTGCAAATTATATATATGTATATACATATACATATATGTGTATACATACACACACACACACACACACACACACACACACACACACATATATATATATATATATGTGTGTGTGTGTGTGTGTGTGTGTGTGTGTGTGTGTATGTATACACATATATGTATACATATACACATATATGTATATGTATATGTGTATATGTACATATACATATATGTGTATATATATATATATATATATATATATAATTTTAATATATCTTAAATTTATAACCAGTTGTGTTTATCATTGTTATATTTATGCAAAAATTAGTCATGTGGCATATATATATAAATTATGACACTTACCTCTTCAAATATTTTGGAATTTGAATTTGTAAACAAAAAATATTTTTATTAATTATTTTACATAAATATTAATTAAATATTTGAAAATTTAAAATATTAAAAGCTTATATTTTTATTCCTTATCATACAAATAAAACATTTTAATGTTCTAAAAACAGTTTAACATATTTCTTTCACATTTAACATAAAAATAATAAAGACTAACAAAATATTTATGCATCAATTTAGGATAAATTATCTTCTTTTAATTATAAGAGATATTAGTCAATGCATCTTGGTGCAAACGGTGAAAGATCTAACTAAAGAATTTCACTTTCTTTAAGGGTGTAAATTCAATCCTCCTCAAGTTATTCAAAATCTTACTTGATGGCATTGCTTCTTAGAGAGATATTAGTTGACTGTTGTTCAAGTTTGTGCACCAATTATTTAGATTGGACTTTTATAAATTTCCTTATCATTTCATTGGCACTCTATCCAGTAATATTGAGGGGAGTAATCCTTTTCTCACAATTTTTCACTCTAAAAAATTATAAGATATATATATGTTAGAATTTCATGTTCTTTTATCTTATAACAATTTCTCCTTTAAGAAAATGTTTATGTTGCACATTAATTTATTTTAATGTATATGAGTTTCTTAAAAATGTCTTTTTCCTTTAATGATTTTTGACATATTCATAACTGATTTTGAACCCTTATTATTAGATCCCAAGCTTAAAAAAAATGACCTATTTAATTTGAGTGAAGTTCCAAAGCCAATTAAAGGGGTTGTTTGGTACCATTCTTTAAACTAATTAAATCAATGAAAGAATGTTCAAAATATTAACTATTTGTGACACTAAAAGTTATTAAAAATGGATAAAAAACAGTTTGGAAACTCATTTTGTGGGAACTTGTTTTGGTGTATTAGACCTTTTTAGGTGTTATTCTATATTTTCATTATAATCTTAGTTTTACACTCTTTGGTGTAATATCTAGTTTTTTTTTTATTATTATTATGTTATAAGTGCAAAGCATCTATTGACTTTGTCTATGACTAATCTCCGCTAAGGAATTGACTAGCCACTGTCAATGAGGTCTCTCCTCCCAACTACGTTTCTACCATCAAAAAGGCTTGAATATAAGACGTTGCTTAAGGGATCTGAACCTAATTTTTCTACTTTATCAATTAACTTGATTTTTATTATTTATAAGTGAAAATATTAATTAAATTATAAAGTTTAATTCATTAAAATTACTATGATTTTTTGGTTGAGTTTTAGTTGTTAATTCAATTGAAATTTATATTGTGTTGTGAAACAGACAATACAAGATTTTACTGATTTTTGCCAAGGATGTCCATGGGCTCCATGATTCGACCTAAAATTGAACAAAATGAAGAATTAAGGCATAAATATATAGACGAATAAGGAGAAAAATATTGCAAATATGAAAAGGAATAGGGAGAAGCAAACTCACTAACTTACTAGGAAGGGAGAATATAAAAACGAGTGATTGAAGATCAGAGTTGTAGAAGGTAAAGGAGGGGAAAGAATGAAGACATAGCTGAGACTAATATATGAATTTATGGTGACAATTTCACAAGATAAGAGAATCAACTCTCGCTCGTATCCAATTAGGGCAACCCACACTACCCTAAGTACGTTTACTAGTTACCTTATCCCAAGCACTCTTATCCTTTGTGTCGGGCTGACATTTCCTAAGTAAATGTTACAAATTCTACTTTCTTCTTTACTTTTTTTTTTTTTCACTGAATTTTCTTCATTAACCTATAAATGACATAAGTAATCTATAATAACTAACAAAATATAATGGTGATTTCTCTTTATTTTAGTCTCCATTTTTTTGGATTTCTTTGTATTTGAATTACTAAGTGAAATAAATCACCTATTATTTTATTTTAGTTTCATTTTTTCTCACATATTTACCTTTTTACTACTATAAATCACTCATAACCTCTTACATCTTTTTCGTTTATCATATGCAAGCATAGGGTGCCTTTCTTCCACTAATTCTTAATAGAAATGTTTACATGCACAAGCACAGTGTCAAATTTAATATAAATGTTATTATTATTTTAATATATCTTGAATTTATAATTAATTGTGTTTATCGTACACCAAAATTAGTCATATGAGATATATATCCCTATATTATAAATAATTAAAAATTTTAAATAATCTACTCTTATATTATAAATTAAAATATATAATTTGGAAGGTGGGATTCCCACACTCTCTCTTAGACATTCTTGATATTATCTCTTTTCTCTTATTTGAATGTGCATTTTACACGCTTCCATGAAATTGCCAAAATACTTCTCCCCCAACCTTCTCACATGTAAAATATTGTGTGACTATATCTTTCACTATACTGAGATCAAACATTTATACACAACTATTGGATTGCCATTTTTTTGTGTATTAGATTATCATGCTTAGTTTATGGATTAAACATTCATTATCGTACTTATATGGTAATTTATTATCTACTCTTATCTTATTTTTACACCATATTCATGTATTATCATGTGAGAAATCATACCCCAAAAATAATTGTATATATAAATTGGCTACAAATTGGCACATGTATGTTCACAACGCCTGACTTCTTAAGTAACATTTCAAATAGGTCCCTTCCCGATGGCTCCATGAATATGTCTACTAATTGCTCCTTTATCTTCATTGGCATGATTTCTCCTAATTGAACTTGTTCTTGTACAAAGTAGCCGTCCATCTCCATATGGTTTGTTCTCTCATGAAAAATTGAATTTGTGGCAATGTGTAGTGCATCTTGATTGTTGCAAAATAATGTGTTGGTTGCACGCTATATTGCTTTTAGCCGTCTTAGAAACCATCCAAGCCATATTATTTCATTATCAGTTGTTGCCATGGATCTATATTCAACCTTTGCCAATGACTTAGGTGACTTGGCTACCATTGTTTGTCTCATTGTTATCACTCGCATCCGATTAGGGCAACCCACATTGCCCAAAGCACATTTACCAGTTACCTTCTCCCGCGCGCTCTCATCCAACACGTTGGGATGACATTTCCTAAGTGGATGTTACAAACTCTACTTTTCTCTTTATTTTTCTTTTTTCATAGCATAAGTAATTTATAATAACATCTATAATAATAATATAGGTCCATTTGGAAAAAACAACTTAATTAAAATATTTTTCAATGAGTTCTTATTGTATAAGAATTTATGTTATAAGTGCTTAAAATTCGATAAGTTATTTGCATTTGGATATACATGCTGATATATGCTTACACAATTTTGTAGTGTTTAGACGCATTATTATATAAGATGTCTCGTTTTAAAAAAATTTTAAAAATATAATCAAATCATGATTAAAAATAAATTAAAATTTTAAAACTAACTAGATAATTTATATACTAACATTATATATACATATTAAAAAATAGCACTAGTCACCATTTATAAATTTTTAATTTTTGAAAAAACAAAAAATTGAAGTATCATGAATAAAAACAACTTATGTCACACACGTACGCATATGCGCACGTGCACAGTCGCACACCACACACACACCCATAACACACACTCTCGCACACACCCACACACAAACCCTGCCTCCCCACCCTATCAATAATTTTATAAAACCATTATTAAAATTTATGATTAATAAATTAAAAAAAATTAAAATCAATTCCATGAAAAAATTTACCATGCACCTAATTAATAACTTTAATAATTAAAATATTTAATAATCAAAACCATCATTAAATTTATGAATAATAAATTTTAAAAATTTAAAATTAGTTCCATAAAAAAAATACCATACACCTATCAATAATTTTTAAAATTAAAATATTTAATAATCAAAACATGATTAAAATATAAATTAAGGAATTAAAATTAAAATCATATATATATATATATATATATATATATATATATATATATATATATCTTAAAATCATGATATAAGCTTAAAAAATTCAACATTCACATATATAAATAAATATAAGTATATAAAAATAATAAATCATTATAAAAATTTAATCACTGCATATCATTATAAAAGGAAGGATAAAAAAATTACTAGCAACATATACAAATATAAATTTATTTAATTAAATTATACTTTTTAGTGAAAAAAGAAGAAAACATATAAAAAAAAATCTAGCAACAAATAATTATAATTTGTTTTGTGTAGAAGTTAATATTTATATTAATTTGTTCATGTATTATATGTATTGGAAATATTGCACTCATCATTTCATTAATCATTATATGTAAGTGTGTGAGAGTCAAAACGAATTTGGGAGGAAGAAACAAAAAAATAAAAAATACACGCTCCATGTGTTTAGTCCTGATAGGATTCAAATGTGGGACTTTTCTTAAGATCTGGATAAGTTATTTCTATAAGCTATTTTGAAGAGCTTATGAAAATAAGCTAAAAATATCTTGTTGATTAATCATAAGGTCTCAAACACTCTTCCAAATACTTATAACATAAGATAACTCAAATAAATTGTTTATAAGCTCTTCCAAATGTGACCTATATAATGGTGATATGCATTTGTTTTGTTCTCCATTTTTTGGGACTCCAATGCTCCTAAACTGCCAAGTGAAATAAACCACTTATTATTCTATTTTAATTTGATTTTCTCTCACATATTTACCTTTTAACTACTATAAATCACCCACAACCTCCTACATCTTTTTCATTTATCAAATGCAGACATGGAGTGCCTTTCTTTCGCTAAGTCTTAATAGAAATGTTTATGTACACGAGCATGGTGCCAATTTTGTTATAAATGTTATTATTATTTTAAGATATCTTGAATTTATAATTAATTGTGTTTATCATCATTATGCTTGTGCAAAAATTAGTCATATGAGATATATATATATATATATTCATATATTATAAATAATTAAAGTTTTTAAATAATCTATTTTTGTATGTTGGAGAGTGAGATTTCCACTCTCTTTAGTTTCTATATTAAACATTCTTAATATTCTTTCTTTTCTCTCATTTGAACATACATTTCACACACTGCCATGAAATTAGCCAAAATACTTTTCCCTTAATCTTCTCACCTGTAAAATATCATGTGACTGTATCTCTCATTATACTAAGATCAAACATTCTACCATTTTTTGTGTGCATTACATTGTCATGTTTAGTATACGAATCAAGCATTTAGTATCCTACTTCTATGGTAATTTATTATCTCTTTTGGTCCTATTGTTACACCACAATCTGTGTATTATCATGTAACAAATCATACTCGCAAAACTGACTATATATAAATTAACTACAAGCAACAATTCATCACTTCCTATTAAGTTGATGCATGCATGTTCACAACGTCCAACTTGCTAAGTAACATTTCAAATATGTCCCTTCCCAATGGCTTCATGAATATGTTTACCAATTGTTTCTTTGTCCAAAACGTTCATAGACATGATTTCTCCTTATTGGACTCGTTCTTGTACAAAGTAGCAGTCCATCTCCATATGTTTTGTTCTCTTATGGAAAACTAAATTCATGGCAATGTGTAGTGCATCTTGACTATCACAAAACAATGTGTTAGCTTCATATTGTAGCGCTCTTAGCAACTATATACTAGGGTGTTTGGCAACCATCCAAGCCATATCATTTCATTATCAATTATTGGCATAGATCTATATTCAGTCTTTGCTAATGACTAGGGTGACTTGTCTACCATTGTTTGTCTCTTTGTTCTCCACAAGATGGATGAACTTTTAGGAAGAACTTTGTGCTGACAAAGCGATCAGTGCAAAGGATGACAATCAGCTGAACTAAAGAAAAATGATTGAATGAACAAAAATGGCAAGAGCAAACTACTGTTGGTTCGACTCTTAGACTTGGGTTTGTAAAGCAATGACGAAGTAGAAAGCGACTTGATTAAAAAAGGGCAAAGCAAAGCAGCCAAAGGATATGACTCTATAGTTGTCTTAAGAATGATCAGGACAGAAGACATACTGTAAATAGTTCACAAAGATGATAGGTCGGTGATCTACCAACTAGAAAGAACCTTTTGAAGTAGCATAAAAGATCGACAAAGGAGCTTTAATGCTGAAGAAGTTTCCCACGTGGCCTTTTCCACCTAGTATGCTTTAATCTTATTTTTTCACGCATAAATGTGTAACAACATTTTTCAATTTAAGCTATACATGTAACAACAGTTTCTTCTTTGAAGTAGTTTTCACTTAACCATATAATCTGTGAGCGAAGGTCAACCAAGCAACACCTAACCACCCTGTGACATGCGAGCAAAAGTCGACCACTTGACCCCCCTCGACACCCGAAGACCTGCGAGTGAAGGTTAGCTTCATGACCTTCAAGAACCGTAAAACTTACGATCGAAGACCCCTAGGCATCATAAGACCTGTGAGCAAAGGTCAGCCATCCAACCCCTTGGGCACTTTAAGACCTGTGAGTGAAGGTTAGCCACCCCACCCTTCAAGCACCCTAAGTCCTGCGAGTGAAGGTGGGCCACCAGAGCCCCTAGGAACCCAAAGTCCTACAAGCAAAGATTGACTTCATGACCCCTTAGGCACCCAAAGTCCTACGAGCGAAGGTTGACTTCACGATCCCTAAGCACCTTAAGACTTGCAAGCGAAGGTTAACTTCAAGATATTGCAAGTTTATAGCAAAGATCGACCAGTTAAAAATATTAGTATTTATAGTTTGGTGGTATGAAATTTGCACAATAGAAAAAAATCAATTATCAGTGTCCAATGAAAATAATATGAATGAAGTCGCTACATCAAATGTATGATAAACGAGTCATAAGTGTCAAAAACTGCCATCTTGGTAAACATAGCCAACCAAAAAATAACTTTCCATAAAAACAATGAAAAGCTTGAAGCAAATTCAAAAAATCATAGAACATCGGGTGTTGCTAGAGGCAAGAAAAGATCCACGAGTTGGCCATCAGCAACATACTTATGTAACCATGTACGACTAAGATCGAGGTCAAGATAGAAATACTGCACTTGCTCAATAGCTAGCTTGAATCCATTTGCATATTCCTCAAGTATAAAAAACCAACAATGTCTCACTTGTGAGTTTTCGCAACAAGCTCAAACTCCAACTTTGCCACCCTAAGGCTTATCTCTCTTTAACAACTTCTCTTTTTCTTCTAATCGTTCTTTCATAACAAAAAGTTTTTGACATATTCAACAGTCGACCTCAACTTTGAATGGACATCTTTTTTTTTTTTTTCCAATTCCTCCACCAGTTAGCTTTCACCCTCGCCAACTTAAATTCTCTAATCAACCGAGATGTTTCACCCTTTAGGCGAGTAACTGTAGATTTTGCTCTAGTAACCTGGCTAGCCATTTTCTCTTTATGAGCACCCATATACCCGAACTCCTTTAAGGGTTGGCCCAACGTTGAGTAAGTCCTAAAGCAAATTTTGAAATGGACTTTTTATTTTAAATACGAGAGTTATATATTGAGCCTTTTTGTTGACATATATGGCATTTTTGTCAATATATGTAGTTTTTTTGCTTTATAAAAATTCATATCAATTAATTTTTTGTTGATGGGCCTAAAGCTTGAGCTTTAGTAGCCTTACCTTTGGGCCAGCGCAAACTCTTTTTTTCCAAGCATGCCAACACATTTATGTAACTGGCATATGTCTAAATTACTTAGCAAGAACCCTTAAAATTAAGCTTTTGTACCTTGCCCTGATCTTCGGTACCTATCAAATATTGATCAATCACTTTGGTGATTATAAACTTTCTATCTTAAATGGATTGCATCCCTCCAAGATTTGTCTCAACCGAAATATTATGCCAATTGATCACTATATTGATGAACGATACGATAATGTCAACTGAAATACTAGCAATCCAGTTACTATGAACCTGAGTCCCATTCTTAACTTCTTGAACCCTTTTTCTAGGAGGAGATTGAGGGCAAGCAGTTGAAACCTCAAATGAATTGCCTTCACAACCACCAACCAATGAGCAATTGCTCTAACCATTGTTAGCTGACTAAAGGTTTCCTGCGGCAATCCCAAGTTTATTCTTTTTTCTCTTTAACTCCTTCAATCAAGAACTGGTCAAATGAATAGAGGTACTTTCCAAAAATAAAACATTAAAAAACATGAGAAATTCAAAATCATCACAAGAGATCAAAGGGTAGAAAAATATGTAGCCGTCAAGGTCATCACAAAACTTAATTATGGGTCATTACTTTTAAGCATCGAGTAGGACTGCAATTTAGCTATTATCTCCACCTCCTAATTAGTTAAAAAACACTTTGCCACTTGGATTTTAATTGTTGAATCACGAGTCTGATATAAGGGAAGTTTATATTTCCTTGATCCATCAACCAAAAGGTTGGGACATGCTTGATCGCCCCTAACACGGAAGAAACAATTCTTAATAGATTTGTAATTATCTTGAAAGGCATGAAGTAAGGTCTTGTTGCAACGATTATTATAGGTCATCCAACCAACCTTTTTAAGATGCTTCACCGTAAAGAATGAAAAGAAGGCATTCACAGAAAGATCCAACTCCAACCCAATACAGAGCAACTCAAAAACTTTCACAAACACCTAACCATTAAGGTGAAGTTTAGTGGGAGCAATGTCAAGTTTCCTCAAAATAAAAGAGTCAAAAGTTGGAAAAAATGAAGTAAATACCAATATTCTTAACCAACATATCATACATATACATATACATTTCACAATTGACCAATGGAATCTAGCACATTAATTCTCCTGAGTAATAATGCTCTTCTTCCACTATATCGTCACCCCTTCCGTTGATTTCCTTCAAAATATTACATAGTAAATTTTTGGCTGTATACTTGGATCTTACATCGCGCACGTCATCCTTAACCCAATCATAATCACCACCTGCATTATTTAAAGGAACATCAAACCCCAACCAGTCTTCTTGGTTAACAGCAATGTCGACCGCCACAATCTCCTCATCGATTGACCTATCCGAATCACTTATCTTCGCCATCAACTAATGTTATAGAGGAAATAAGAGAAAAAATAAAACCACAAAAAATGACATTGAAATGAAAAAAATAGGGACAACTACCCTATATACAGGGGACAACCAAGTGCCTTAACCAAGCATAACAAATGTCCATGGACCAATTAAGGATCGCCCTAACGAGACATTGTCCATGGATTGACCTATTAAGGATCACTCGATCGAGAAAGCACCCACATTTTTCAAGCTCGACGCTTAAGGGGTTGTAAACTATCTGATTTAGGATTATTAGGCCTCCAACCCTTAGGCCCAATCACGTTCAATAAAAAGCTTATTAAGGGCACGATTAACCGCGTTGTCATCATAGCAAACATGAGAATTCCAATAAATAAACATCATATATTATATACAAATATAAATGCAAATACAATATTTGTGGATTGTCCAACTAAATAGGCCAATCAAGGATGGTAAGTGCTCACGCATTTCAGGTTCAGTGCTTGAGGGGTCATGGACCATTCAATTAGGATGAGGCCCAATTACACTCTATTAAGGGCTCTTCAGTACAAGTGAATCTTTTGTCTTTAGGCTTAATGACACTCAATAATCCTACCTCTAATGGTCGATCCTCGCAAGTGCACCCATCTCTTGGCTTAGCACTTAAGGGGTTATTAATCGTTCGACCTTTGATGGTCGACTTTTGTAAGTGCTCACGCCTCTTAGCTTAGCACTTGAGGTTTGTTAATCGTGTGAACTCTAATGGCCGACTTGTAAGTGCTCGCCCCTCTTTGGCTTAACGCTTGAGGGACTGTTAACCATCCAACCTCTGATGGCTGACCCTTGTAAGCTCTCACTTCTCGGCTTAACGCTTAAGGGGGTATTTAATCGACTGTCTTCTACTAGCAAACTCATCCGGTTTGTTTAGACCAACCTATGTTATGGCAAAGGTTATAGTGCCCTTCCTACTACACGAAGGTTTGTGCATCTTAAAGGTGTAAGCGGGTCAAGGTCAACCTACAAACCCAATCAACCTAACCCAACTCAACTACATGTCAATAGGTGTAGGTCATTTGGGTTTATTTTGGTTGACCCAATTATAATTGGTTGGGTATCAGGTTAATGAGTTATTAAGTCAATTAGCTCGACCTAACCCAATCTAAATATAATATTAATCATAAAATAATAGTTATTCTAATCTTTTATCATTTGTTAGTATGTATAAAATGTAACCCTAGCCCACACATTAGCAATTTTGTGAAAACTCTTAACCCTATTATATAGGGGTGGCAAAGCGGGCCAGGCAGGGTGAGGTAGGTTGACCCGCTGGTGGAAAATGAGTTGAAAAATATAGCTCACCCCATTTAGATGTAGGTTGGTGGGTTGACCCGCTAAAAGATAAAGGGTAGGTTGGCGAGTTATAAAATGGTGGGTTGATAGGTTGACATGCTAACAAATTTCAAAATAAAAAGAAAAATAGGAAAAATATTTTAAAAAAATCTTAATTCATTTCTTTTTAACACATCACTCATTTTATTATATGTATATATACATATATGTGTATATATTATTTATTTTTTAATTATATAAAAATAAATTTTTATTTATATACATCTTAAATATTGATGGGTTAGGGGACAGGTTAGGTGGGTCAACCCGCCCCGCCTTGCCTTTAACTTGCCAGGTTGGTGGGTTAGGCAGGGCAGGTTAGAGTGAGTTGAACCACTTAACTCGCCCTACCTTTTTTGGTGAGTTAGGCCGGTTAACTCAATGGGTTCAACCTACTTTGTCACCCTTACTATTAGAGTATCAATATCAAATTAAAGTCTTTGATTACATGACTAATTTCTTATTGTGCATAAGTTAAAGTGGCCTATTTGTGAGCCATTATAAACTTCTTGCATAGTGGACATTGTCATTTTGATTGTGGTCTAATTATGTGTGTTCATTATTTAGCTAGCTTATGCATATTTAAATGTCTCAATTTTGAATGAGTTAAACTAATGGTACTTCGTTTTTTTTTTAAATTTCCAAAATATATTAATATTTTAATCAATCAACTCAATTACTCAACCTGATTAAGGTCGAGTTAGGTGCTTAACAAAAAAGCAAACCCGACCAACCTAACTCTATTATGTTTTATTGGGTTGGATCTTAAATTAGGTCAAACTTAACTCGACTCGACCTACTTACACCCTAATACATCTAAGTAATAGCTTGATGGGGCTTCTTAAGTCTCTCTTGGGTCTTAGGACTCAACAATGGTAATGTTCTCTAGCATAAACAATCATAATTAATTTTAGTCCTTAAATTTTAAAAATAATGATTTTGATCCTTGTATTTTTTGAAATATAGTAAATTTAGTCTTTCTTCAAATTAAAATGAAGTATAAGATTAGAGATAAAATCTAATATCCCTATTTTTATTTGCCAAACAATCTAATAGCCATAGCACAAGTTATTACACTAATATATTATATATTATAAAAAAAGTTTCTTAATATGGAAAGATACCATATGGCAACACCACATTCATTCCTTTTTCGCCTAAATTCTACATAATTTTTTTATTCATATAAATACATTATGCATTATTATATTTGATTATAATATTTAAGATTATTATAACTAAGGCATTTATATTCTATTATATATTCTACTTAATTTCATCAATTACATAATTAAATCTTAAATTGATTTTTATTTTATATAATAAGAAAATTAATTTTTTAAATTTTATTTAATGTTATTTATAATTATGGTAATTATGATAATTATAGTAATATTTTTTATTATGATAATCAAAGTTATATAATAAAACAATTTTCAATTTATTGACTGATTATCTTAATACAATCATTAAATTGCTATTTTTTATTGCAAATAAAAAATGGATTGCTCTATAAATTATAATACAAGATAATGTATTATTATCATGTTTATTAAAAAAGATATGATTATCATTTTTTTTTTGTGATTTTGATCAATCACTAAATCTCATATGAATTTTGATCTATTATTATTATATATTATAAAAATGGATTATTGATTTAGATTTTTAATTTACTTTTTAACATTTCTGTCACTAAAGAGAAATATTATAATTTGTTTTAAAATATAATCAATTATTATACATATTTTTCACATAAATTCATGCAAGATTTATTTTTATTTCATAATACAAATATATAACTGGTAATTTAAACAATTAAACAATACTTATATATATGTGTGTGTGAATGACAATTTCGCATTATCTACCTTTTCACCTTATATTTAGGCAGACTTTTTCTTCTTCGATATGTATTCTTTCCTCCTATTGTTCATATTTTGATTGATCTTACCTTTTCTTCTCTCATTGTCCCTTCAAATTGACTCTTCAGTTTTTTATTATCAAATTGACTTTCTTGCTTCCTCTATGTTCTTTCTTCCTTTATGTTTTGATTTATTTTTTTTCCTGCAAATTAATTTCTTTTGTTAAAGTTAGTTTTTTCATTAGTAATTCTTATGTCCATGCAATTGTAATCCTTTTCTTATATTTTCTTTCTTTCTTTTTTTGTTATTTCTAATGAAGTGAATCATTGTTGGTTGGTATATATTTGCAGGTATGCGAGACTCTTTTCTGTATCATAGATAATTTGAAAAGTATTGATAGAAAGACATTGTTATAATTTCTTAGTTTATTCGCTACTTTATTATTATTATTGTTGTTGTTATTTATACATTATTAATGTCCACCTCTTAAAATTTCTCATACTTCAACTTTTACTCGTCTTATAAAATCTCTCTAACATGTGAATTTTCTAAGTTGAAAATTTTCATATTCTCATATCGTTTTTTTTTTCACTTTGTTATTTCTTCCATACTATTTTCTTTAAATAATATTTCTCACTTTCTTGGTAATACAGGAACTATATGTTGTAATAGAAGTGATTATCGTTCTCACAATCTTGTGAGAAAAATTATATAAAAACACATATAGCTCCTTTTTCAATTTTTTCTATGTAATTGAAGATTCATAATAATGGTTAAAGGACTGGTTGATGATGTAAAAGGTGGAGACAATAAACATAAAAAGATAAATTTCCTATACTAAACTTCATCTTTGAGAAAGCGAATTTAAATATTTATAATGATTTCCAATAATACAAGTTAATGTTTTCATTTTATTTTTTTAAATCATTCTTGATAAATTCAAAAGATATCTATATTTAACAAAAATCATTTATTAATACAAATTTAAAATATATAAGCAACATTTAAATATTTCATGTAAAAATACCTTAATATCTAAATTATTATTACAGAAATTAAAATTTAGTTAAATATAAATTTATCTTGATTATAATATTTTTACTTTTTTTATTTAGTTTTAAGTTATAATAGTTTTTAAAAAACAGTTAAAAAATAATGACTCTTTTAAAATGAACAATGGTATTATAATATTATTGATAAAATATTTTTAAATTTTATACAGATCAAAATTATATTTAAATTTATTTTTTAAATAAAAATACAAAATTATATTAACTAAGACAAATACAATCAGTATACATTCTAATTTATCTTATAGATATGCAGTTAAGTCTTTTATTATTTTTTAATTCATAAAAATACATAATTATATTAAATAAAGTAATTATGACTAATATATATTTTGATTTTAATCAATTAATATAATTATGACCAATATATATTATTTTGATTTAAATTAATTAATAACTTTAATGTATATTCTGATTCATATTATGATTATTTTAAATTATGGTAAATAATATTAGAAATTTTTTCATATAGATTATTTTTTTTTCAATAATTTAAATTTCAATATTCTATAAAAATCACATTATATTTTGGTGTTATTGTTACTATTATTTCTCATATAATTTATAATAAATGTTTAACTAACATAATTACTTCATGACAACAAATTAATAAACAATATTTTAATTTAAATTAAATTGTAATTGTATTATTTTTTGTTAAAATATTACAAATAAATTATAAACTTTATATAAATAAATTAGAAATATCAATTAAATTTCTTATAAATAAAGTAAAAATATCAATTCATAAATTAAAAATAACAAATAATTTTAGAAAAAAAAACATGAAAATCATCAATATTTATTAATTATAATAATATTTAAATTTACTTAAATAATAAAAAATATAAAAAATCAATATTAAATTAGAACTAATTCATATAAGTATATAATTTGATAATATATTATGATATATATAATTTTTTTCCAAAGTATAAGATATAAATCACCTTATTTACTGGTACTATTTACATTAAATTATAAAAGAGAAACATTAGTTAGCATGAAACACTTTTTGTATATCTATACAAACCTTTTTGTATATCTATACAAACCTTTTTGTATTTCATCAAAACTTATTTTTTTAATTTTTAATTAAGATTTATTTTAAAATTGGACATTGGTACACATTATATTTTTTGCAATTTGTGTCATGTTCTTTCATAAAGTATAGCACTACTAAATTATAAATGATATATACTCTCATATGATTTTGTATGAAATATTTTCAAATTTGTATTGAAAATTAAATTGATGCATATATAAAATATCACAATCAAATAGGAACACTTATGGGAAAAAGTAAAATTAAGAAATATTTAAATCACAGGTGAATGTCCCATTACATTTAATCAAATTCAAATTAAATAATAATTACAACTACAACAACAATAACAACAACAACAATAATAATAATTTGTTATAAAGATTTATTTTCCAAGTGTCATATTACGTACCACTATTATATTTATTTTTTCCTCTAAAAATGTTATTTGTTTTACTATCTTTTCGGTAGTTTTAAATGAATATTTTAATAAATTAATAATTTACACATCATTGAAGATTATATTCACAACAAGATATTACATGATGCAATCAAAACTTTCATTTGGTCAAATTTTTTTAAATGATATCTCCATAATAAATACTTACTATAAATGAAAGACAAAAAATTAACAAATCATACTTAAACAACGACAATAATGAAATAATTTATTCAAAATTATATTTACAATTTATACTTATTTGAGCATAATTAATTCAGTAAATTAAATCTAAAAAACTTCTTTAATCATTTAGATAACTAATATTATAATAAAATAATTTCAATATTGATAATTTTCTTTCTATATAAAAATAACACATTAATAAATTCTGAATATTTTACCTAGAGTAAAATATGATTTCAAAAATTAGATTTTTTTAATGAATTCATTAGCTAGTTATACTTGATGAATAATCATTACATTAGGACTTACTACAATTGTTTAAATATGCAAGAGTAAAATAACTATAAGAAAATTGACATGCCAATAAATACGTAAGTTGAAATATAAATCAACTCCAAAAAATTAGATATTGAGAAATTTTCTATTGGCAAAAAAATAGAAGTACAACTGAGTCACTCCTAAACCAATACCAATATCGAGTTACAATGTAAAAAATTGAACAAGGCTAAATTTTTTAATCTCTCGCATAAAAAAAGTAAAAAAAAACCTAGAAGAATACAAGAAAGAAAATTATTGTCTAACATTAGAAAACCTAGAAGAAGGTTAGAGAACAACAACTTCTTTTTTTTTTTCAAATTTTAGCATATAACTTAAAGTAAGTTAAAGTACTTGTAGATTTAATTGATCATTTGTTTGAGTGACGTTCTCCTTTTCTTTAATTATTATTATTAAATAAAAATTAATTTTTAAATGATAAAATCAATAATTGCAAAATATAATCACATATATTTTTAATTCATATCAATATTAAAATGATATTAATATATGTATGTGTATAAATCTACTCTATATTCATATATATTTACAAAATTAATAATGTATAAAAACATTTTTAAAGACTGAAAATAGCACAACACATTAATTTATATAAGTATTTAATTATGTGTTAAAATTTACACTTACTAATTAAAAAATTGATAGAGTTAAAAAATTTATAAAAAAACCAAATTTACAAAAGTATAATATTATAAAATATTTGAACCTTATTTATTTAAAAGTTAAAACATAGGTTATTTATTAGAGAAAAATTTAGAGTCAATCAATTATCATTAGATGAAACAAAATAAGAGTAGCAAAATTATTATTTAAACATCATCTTATTTTTTTATTCATCATTAGATACATTTGGAATTGGATTGGGCAAAGAAAAATAAATTAAAGTCAATAAATATCATTGATTTTAGAAATTTAGAAAACATTTTAAAGGTTATGCCACCACATACAAGACTAAGTGTTACTTGAAATGGTTACTTGACCTTTCATTAAATATATAAGTAATTAACAAATGTTACATAATAATAAAGACTAAAAACAATTATGTTAAATTTTTGAGAAATAAAAATTAAAAAAAATTTACAAAGACTAAAATAAAAAATTACTCTTTATTTTATAAAAACTAAAAATATATTTAAGCCTATATTTATAATTTCTGTGTCTCTCTCCATCGGAGCTCGACTAACTGTGCACCCACACACTACTGCAGCAGTGACCCCCTGATAATTCACATTTCTCCACGCCAGAACATAACTTTTTACGCCAACAACAACGGATTGCCTTGCAATTTATAAGTTTTGGGGAAATTAAAATAAAAAAAAATGTAACAGGGACCCGAGACAAATATCGTCGTCCCTAGGTATAAAATGGTCAGATCCTCTCTCCATCCGTAGACGCGCTCCCAGACATGGTCACTCTCGCTCTGCATGTAAATGAATTTTGCATCCCCAAGACCAGTTTCTGAAAAACCCTAATTTATTTTTATTCTTGGCCATTCACTACCATTAGATACGTTTGGAATTGGATTGGGCAACGACAATCTTCCAATCTCACGAATCAGTGGAGATAAGTCACAAATGGAGTCCGACGAAGACGATTTTGTTTTCTATGGAACGCCGATAGAGCGTGAAGACGATTTAACCAGTCGCAAAAAGAAGGCCATTGCCGAGTCCTCCGGTCACCTTCGAACCCTCCCTGCTTGGAAGCAAGAGGTAAGCGTTTACTCTTTCCACGGAAATTCTGTTATGCTCGCATGAATTGATTGGTTGGGCGTTGGCACTGTTTTCAGGAATTGTGAATGCACATGACAAGACTAAGAGTTTTGGTTTTGTTTCTTGCTGTGATGTGAAATCTAAAATTGAAGTTGATTGTGTTGTATCAAGGATCGGATTGAATTGAATTGACTAAATTCTGCCGTTGGGTTCATTGAGGGGTTAAATTTTGCTTCTACAGCTATGTTCCTAGAGATATGCGGTTAAAGACTAAAAATATTTACTCGGAGAAAAAAATTTGAGAAGAAGCTACTGGGGTATTAGTTTGAACGTTGAAGTTTCCTTGTTAATTGTTATTGTCATTGTCTTATTTCTGCACTATAGTAGTTCTCTTGTGAGGTTGTTTTGGTTGTATAGTGCATTTATATTCTGAATTAACGTTTCAATTTCTGTTTTGTGTTTGAACCCTATTCAAGGAAATGTAGTTGGCTGTTTCTGTAGATGTGAAGTGGTGTGGTATATGCGGTTTATGATAAAAGTTGGTCATTGGCCTTAATGTTTAAATTCATTGTCAAAGACCCTTTAAAAAAGAGAATATTTTGGCCTGTGTCCTGACCTCATTACAATTTTCATTTTGCCATCTCCAGGTTAGAGATGAGGAAGGGCGGAGAAGATTCCATGGAGCATTTACAGGAGGTTTTTCCGCTGGTTACTATAATACAGTGGGCTCAAAGGAAGGTATAAGTTCATTAGGGAATCATAATGCTCCTGTTATAAATTTTGGTTTTTAAAGGTGGCGGGTGTTAACTTTATGATATGTGTAGGGTGGGCACCTCAGACATTTAAATCATCCAGGAAGAACAGAGCTGAATTCAAAGAGCAGAACATATTGAATTTTCTAGATGAAGATGAGAAAGCTGTATGTTGAATAATACGTGCCAGTATAAGTTTTTGTTTTATGTATAATTTTCAACATATGTGTGTGTGTGTGTTTCAAAGTTCTCTTATTATAAGTTCACTTCTAAGGCGGTATAGATGTAGAGATTAGAGGTGTGATACCAAACAGATCCAGCTTTTTAATCTAGAACAATTTCATACTGGAGCTTTCTGTAAATATTGATCTAGTTGTCCTTTTTTAAAATTAATATATTTCTTGTATTCATTTATGATCGATATTGTTGGTACCTTTTTGCATGGATTTAAGTTAGAAGCATATCCTTTGAAGAATACACAAAAGAGTTAAGTTTGTTATGTTAAAATTCTCAAATAAAGGAAACTGTGTTCTATTAGAATTTAAGCAAGGAGTTTTCTTGTAATTTTAGTTGGCAATGGGGCAGAGTGGGTGGCATTTGTAATATTTCAAAATCTCAGGAGAGGGCTATGTATTTATCATTAAACAGTATGATGCTTTTAGGATAGGATTATACTGTTCTTTGCTTGTATGAAGGAATCTCAACTAAAAACTATGTTGTAAAAAATGGTGATACTATCATTAACCCAACTACAACATTTCAATGATGTGGATGAAATCGAGTAGGTAGCTCACTTACTCAATTGGTGGCTAGGGGATTCCCTTTTTGTTATTAGATTAAGTTTTTTTATGTTTTCTAAGTTCTAACATACCCTTTACATGTATCATAGGAATTGGAAGGTCGGTTTTTGGGGACAACTTCACAGTTTGACACATTTGGTTTCACAGCTGCTGAAATTGCTCGCAAACAAGCTGAGGAGGAACAGAAACAGAGGTTCATTTTATTTCTCCAAATGTTATTGTGGTCCTATGATGTGCATATATCAACTTCTTTAGGGAGGAAAAACCTAATTTTTCATCTATTCATGTTGCCTTTTTTTATTGAAAAAATTCCTTAAATTGTGTGAGAAATGGATTATTGTTCTGTATCTTTTGATGCTTCACCCATTTAAAATTTTTTTTTTTGGGAAATTCCTTTTCTAAATATTCAAGGGATTGGAGAGCTTTGCTGTATTGATATCTTCACTGTGTGTGTTTAATCCCTCTTTTGTTAAAGATTATGCTCCTTTTCTATTATGTTCTTCTTCTTTCATCTTTAGTCAACAACACGACCACAACAACAACCACCATCAAACCTTTTCCCACTAGGTGGAGCCTGCTACTTGGATCGAATGATACCATAAAATTCTGTTGTAAATCATGTTTATAGACATACTATTGAAATTTTAGTTTTGATTTCGTCTTTAGTCAAAGAGAAGGTGAACCATGGTGCAACGGTAAGGATGCTACCTTGTGACCTGGAGGTCACGGGTTTAAATCCTAGAAATAGCTTCTTTGCCTGCAGGGCTAAGGCTATGTGCATTTATCCTCCTTAGACCCCACTAGATGGGATGGAGCCTCATGCACTGGCCCACCCTTTTTTGTCTTCAGTGATGAGGAGGAATAGAAGATAAGGCATGCTACTTATATGTGTATATGCTTTTAATCCAAATGATTGTTAGGCTTCCCTATATTTTTTCGTGGTTCCGGAAATATTAAACAAAAGCTTAACTTTTTAAATTCTTTTCCCTATTTGTGGTGATGATGGTGAGAGTATAATGTTTGAACTTCTGATCCCTTGAAATTTGTTGCACTTTTATCTTTTGAGTTAAAAGAGTTTAGAAACTTGAAATTTCAATGTATTTGTCCTTGTCTCCTTGAAATAGTCTGGTTTTCCTTCTTTTAATGAAAATACTCCCTCTTTGTGTGTCTCTATTCTCCATTTTTATCAATCTGAATATGTTAACAAAACATGAATGTTTGTAATAACTAAGTTATCATTCTACACTTTGGGTAATTATCAATCTTATTCACACGAATTGTAACATTTTCTCCTGAAAGCAAAATGCAACTTTATAGTTTTATCTTTATTCTCCATAGTTTGCCACCCCCCACCCCCTCCTTTTTTTTTTTGTAATCTTTCTGATGGGACTTCCTTCCTTGTTTGTGTTTTTCTTTTTCATTGTAGGCCATCCATTATTCCTGGACCTGCTCCTGATGAATTAGTTGTTCCAGCCATCGAGTCTGTTGGTCTGTTCCACTTAATTTGAATAGCTTCTTCTTTAAAAAGTACTTTATCTCTTACCTCCTTCGTGTTTTTTAGGGGTAAAACTGCTCTTGAAGATGGGATGGAGTCGTGGTCGCTCAATCAAGGATTCACATTCTGATGCACTGTATGGTATGGCTTCCTATTGCCATTTTTTTGATTTATTTTCTTGCATTCCATTTTAAACTTTCTGATACAAATTCATCAATATTAGTTGGATTGTAAGGAAGGTTACTCTAAGCAGCCATTTGGTTCGAGAAAACGTTTTCTGTTATTATTTTTTGTTTTCACTTTATTTCCTTTTTTTAGAAGTTTGTATAGGAAACAGGGAAAACAACTTTTTATTATTTTCTGTTTTCACTTTTTCCTGTATAACCTTCAGAAAACGGGAAAAAAAGTGAAAACAGAAAATGAAAACAAAAAATGTTTTCTCAAACCAAACAGCCCCTTAAGTTTAACACCTTTTTATTTATCAATTGGATTGTAGAAATCAGGTTGCTGTTCTTCCTTTTTTGGGTAAAATCACAGGATCACATAGTAGTTTCAGATCCATGTGTTGCTGGACTTGGATCCGGATTTCTTTTTAATCCTCTCCCTTGTTCGTTGTTTGCATTTGATATTGATTTTGATATATTTCTGATTTTCTGAGATTCAATAAGTATTTGTGATTTAGATTGTTATGTATATGCTACAATTGCTTTCAGCACTATACAAAAAGAAAAGCAATTTAGGAGAAAATTATAACGAGTTATGTAATATTTACATTACATTAATTGTTTTTGGTTTTCTTCTTTTTATTTTTCCTCTTTGGATGTTTGTCTTTATTTTAGCGCAATCTTTTCTAAAGGGCAAATTGCCAAATAGTTACATACACCGATTTTCTATAGAATGGGATGCACTTGGCATTAATGCACTTTTAATTTATATTTTATTCTTTTACTTTACATGTTATTGTCTTACTATAACTTTTCCTTCTGTCGAGTTCTAGTGATTTTCCCTTTTCATAATTGGGAATGGGCTTGGTATTGACCTTGTTTGGTAGTATTGGCTTTTTAGCTGAGTTTTTAGAGTTGCTTGCTGGATTATTATGTTTAGGAGTTCTTCATTCATCTATTTGTTTCTTATTGTTCTTCTTCTTCTTCTTTCATCTTTTTTCTCCTAAATTATACCCTTTGTGTAATTGTCAGTCAGGCTTTGCCCATTATTTTGTTTATGGTAAAGATTATATGAGCTATTTATTTTTGTTGTATTATTTTTTCATATAAAATATATTAATCTAAAATAAAATTTAATATAAAATCTTCATTTTCATTTATGTTTTTGTCAGATTGCTGTCTAATTAACTAGGCTTCCATGCTATCATATCTCTGTTCATGTATTGTACTGTCTGTGTAGATGCCAGAAGACAAGCTCGTAGAGCTTTCTTAGCATTTTCTTCTGATGATCCAGAAGTGAAAATTACCAAGTCTGAGTCTATCAAGGGTGATATTGAAAATTTTCCTGAGCAGCCTGTGAATGATGATCAGTTTTCTAAGGGCACACCGGTGAGAAGTTTCCGTTACCAATCATATATAAATGTTGCAGATTTCTTATTTGATTATCTTCTCATAGCATGGTTGAATGTTTCTTTCCTGTCCAATATGATTCTTGGGGATTGTGATGTGTGATGTGATTTTGATCTATCCAGAAGCACACCCATACATTTGCTTAGTCCTTATACTGAATTCTGATAAATGTTTAAAATGATTCCTTAGAGAAAAGGTGAAGTATTTTTTTCATATAGTTGTATCTCTGTGTTTCAAGGTTCTGTGTTGCAGTAAAAGTGCTTTTCCTCGCTTTGAATTGGTGCCAATTGCAAGAAAAAAAAAGGAGGGGGGGGGGATGTCAGTTGACATTTAAACCACTCAATATTGCCTATAGAAAATTATTTCTTTTAGTCTATTAGGCCTTCCCTTTGACGATAAGCACTTATCATATAGATTTTGCTTGCCAAATTTTGGAAAACTCAAACAAGAATAAATATGTGATCAGATTGTTGATGTTTCAATATATTTGAAAACTATGTTAGTGTTAATTGTAAGATGTTTGAATGGAGTAGAAGACAATCTTGAATTAATGTGAATGTTATGAGCATGATATGTATTATACAAAATTCTGATCCAATGGTGGATTTTGTGAATATATATCTTATTCCTCAACAAACAAATGTTTATTTTGATTCAATTTTGCAATTGTCTCATATTTTTGCTGCTTGTAAGTACATTTGTATTGATAATAGGCATATGTTTTATATACATCTTTTCTTCAGGTTTACATACTCAACCCAAAGCAAGACCTGTATGGATTAGGTTTTGATCCTTATAAGCATGCTCCTGAGTTTAGAGGTATGTATTTTCTTGATCTATATGTGGCACCTGCTGATGTGGTTGCTAGAAATTCATATTTAACTGCATTATCTCCTTTTTACAGAGAAAAAAAGATCACGCTTATCCAGCCAGGTGGGACCTGGGCATAGCAAAAACTTTTCCACTAGAGATGGCCTTTTTGGTTTGAAGTGTAAGATATTTTAAACTGAGAATATGATAATCCATGATCTTATTTGCCACTAGCTGATATATGAATTCATTGTCACAAAAATATCTTGCTCTAAGTTGATTTAACTCTATGCGTCCTTTCATCAGCAGGAAAGGCTGCCCCTGGTTTTGGCATTGGAGCCCTTGAGGAGCTTGATGCTGAGGATGAGGATGTCTATGCCACTGGTTAGTAGTTTTACTCTTTCATGTTAGGAGTGAATATGATTTAATTTGGGGCCATTTTGGTATGCATGATAGGATAAGGCCTGGTAGGATAAAACCTAATGGGGAAAATTTTAATACTATGCGGTGTTTAGCGTGACATTGTATAATATTCGATATCGTACAAGATACTACTATGTTAATGATGCACTATATAGCAGAGTAGTCAATAGCGTGCGTTCGTGCCACTATCGCAGAGCGAACACCCCCCCCCCCCCAACTCCAGAAGTGTGCATTGTGTCGCACCTCAGAGTTGTGGTTGTTGCGCCGTGAAAAGCATCGAGAAACGGGTGAAATCGCACCCTGCAGTGGATTTTGTTGCCACTCCAAAGCTTTCGACACGGAGGGCGAACAATGGCACCAAATTTGTGTCGATTTAGGGTTTTTTTTAAGGGTAAATGTGTAAAATTGAGTGGGTCTTCATTTTAAGTTTTAAACCCCCCAGACCCACATTTTTTCACTTTTATTTTTCACCTTAGAGAATTACTCCCACCTAACCTTCAACCCTCACCTCTCGTGCAACGTTCGAGCCCAACGACTCAGCAAACTCCAGCGAGGCCCACTACTTCCGGTGAGGCCTGTTACTTCCAGCGAGCTTTCTGGTTGGTGGAGTTGCAACTTCCGACTGACGCTTCTGGTGACACTTCCGGCGAGTTTCTGGCGTGTTCAAATCTGCATATTTCTTCTTTCTTCTCTGCTCAGCCATAATGGCTTCATCTCAATATGACATGTTGGTTGCTGTTTTGGTTATGCAACTTATAAGTATTAATCAGATTATGTTTTATATTTGGTGTTTTTTCTTTATTTTTCAGCACATATATATTATATACATTGTGTAATATAAACCTATTTAGGGATTAAAATAGCGGTTATTCCGCTATTCCGCTATAGCGTTTTTGGGGGCGGCTGCTATGCGCCACTATCCTGCAATTAACTACTATGCTGTATAGCACTATGTAGGATAAAAATTAACACTTTTTACATAAATATATTAAAAAGTATATTATATTCATCTAAATTTGTTGTGTTATACTAATTTTTAGAGAAATAAAAGCCCCCTGGGCCTAGGAAAAGAAAATTATGATCATTGTATACATTTGATAAAAAAACAAATTGAGTCTGCACACAGAATAAAAAGCCCATTATCTGAGCGGGATTACTATTTTCAATCAAAACAACAGTATAAAGGATTTCTTTAGCAAGGCATTTAAAAAGAAATGGATGGAGAGAAACAATTCTCCATGGAGCTATATGCTTGAAGAATTTCTAGGCAGAAAGAAGGTTTAAGGGCATAAAATCAAGAAGGCTCAATGCTAACCTTTTTCTTTCTGTGCCTTCGGTTGTCTACATAATAGATTGCGAATTTACAAGTCCTCTCAGACATGCCAACTTTCTTCCTCCACAATATTTAGATTAATCAGATAAATATATTTTTGAGCTAATTCAACTCATCACTTGCTTAATTGTGACGAAATTGCCAAGAATGTGAAAAAAGGATGGAGGGCAAAAAATGAAAGATAACATTTAAGAAGCTATAATTCTCAGTGTGCAGGTCAATCAAAAGGTAGACCATATTAAGGACCTAAAGCAGGTTACTTGTCCGAGACCCTAAATGTTAATGACTTCAAAAAATATGTCATTATATGCGCTTGTACCATGCATCAAGCAATGTTAACCTTTTTCCACCTTAAATTACCATAACCCTAAGTATTGTAAATGTTAGTAAAGTATTACATCAAAACTTGCTGCTTCCAAATATGCACTGCAAAACAGAGTAAGCAAATCTCACTTAGCTGCTCTTCTGGCGTACAATTTTATTATGTAAAGCAGGTCATAGATTTTTTTCTTTATTGGTTTCCTTTGTAAAAAGACACTCTGGTGCATGAGGCTCCAAGTTAATGGAGTTTGGGAAGAATAGATGTATGTAGCCTTACCTTCACAAGTGTAGAGGTGATTTCCAGGTTTGAACATGTGACCTCTATGTCACCAACATTACTGTTGCACCAAGCCTCTCCCTCTTTATAACTACCTAAAATGGCAATAAGCTTTTGTGCTTTCAATCATTGGGAGGAAACTATTTAACTTCCAACAACCATGCCATCATGGCTATTGATTTCTCTAAATGAAGATACAATGTAAACAGGAACTTTTTTAGATTTTTTTTTTTTTGCAAATTTTAAAACCACTGTACCAAACAAATATATTAAAAAAGAACAGAACATGGATTTAAATTACAACAAAAGAAAGGACATGCTATCAGAGACAAGAACAACCTCCTAAAGTGACTTTTGATTCACACAAATGTTTGTCTTGAGGATGTGAACACAAGGCTTCCACTGCTCAAGTTGGCATGAGAATGAGAACATAAGCTATTGGTGAACTGTGGGAAAATTTTGGTTAAGCTGTCTAGCTGTTGACGGTGGCAACGCTATTGAAGATAAGCTTTATTGGCCATGAAAGGGGAAGTTACAAAGGTGTTGGGAGCATGCTTATCATACTGTGGATCACCAAGCTAATTTTTGAATCACGAGTCATAAATTTATTAAATCACAAGATTCAGAGACACGAAAATTACCTAAAACAACATAACCAGAAGTTTCATAAAACCAAATCATAAGTCATAAATGAGTCCTGCTATCAATTTATATAGGAGCTAATAAATAAAAAGCCCATGACATATAAGTAACTAAGTGAACTCATGAGTCATAATTCTTTGTGTTCCGACTAATTGGCAGTTCATCTTAAGTGCACTAAACTGCATTGCTTTTGGACATTAAACGATAATTACATCTGATGTGTAATCTATTGTCTAGAATAGAAAAGTGTTCTCAAGTAACAGCTTTTTTCACTTTCTTTAACTTAAAATCCACATAATGTGGTTAAATGAAGCCTTTGTTTCAGAAGAATGGAAACAAAGCAATGTTAATCAAATAAGATGCATATAGAGTGAGCAATTGACTATGTGCAGCTTCTGTATCAGAAGAATGAAAATAGAGTTATGGAATGACCAAATAGGGTGTAAAGAGTGATTGTTGAGTCCCCTTAGAAGAATAAAAACAAAGTAATGAAATAATCAAATAGGATGCATTTAGTAGTGATCATTTAGTTCTTTTTCATATAACAGATTATTTGACTTTTCAATTTCTTTGATGATAATTACTGAAATAAAAGCATAAAGGGGGAAAAATTGAATCATTGAATTGCATGATTTGTATTGATGATAAAGAATCACATTGATTCATGCATGTGCTGCATCATTTTCAAAGATATCTCCAATTCATCACATCATACAAATTGTTGGCTTGCCAAATCATAGCAAATGGTGTGATTCTAAAAACTATGGCTAGGTGTATTGGGTGTTTAGGGTTGAAATGGAGAACTTTTACATGAGCCTATACATCAAAATACAACCAAGCCTAATCTCAATCAGAAGGCCTGAATATGTTATTCATTATAATAATGTATAAGAGGGGTTTAATGGATAAGCTTATGCAATATAGTACTTGCAAGTTGCACCAAACAACTAATAAAGTCTTCTTGTATTAACTTATCATACCTGATATCACTTGTTTGGGCTTTAGTGATGCTTTTGTCTGTAAAATTAGTGCTTCCTTCTGAGGACCCACTTTCAGCTTTCATGTTTTAGATAATGATTGTTTTCCCCATATGGATGTGTGTATGTGCCTTAAATTTTTTAACAAGAGAACAATTTCTTTGAAGTAAGTTGTAGAGTGTAAATTTTCTCCTATAAAAATGAGAAAAATTAGGCATAATGTTTTTTTTGGTTTTGTTTTTTAAGGTTACGAATTTGAAGATGCTTATGTTCAAGAAGTTGAAGAACCTTCAATGTTGAGCTTAGAAAACCAGAGAAAGAAAGAGCAGAAGGACCAGGGTGATCTGCCTGGTTTTAGAGTTGCATCCAATTCTGACTATAAAATGGAAAGGTCACAGAAGCAGTTTATTGCTAAACTATTAAACTAATATGGTTTTTTATTTTTAAAATCCTATATTATAACTTTTATTGTTTCACATTTCTAATAACCCTGATTTGGGTTAATAGTAATTCTTGGGGCATGGGATCCAATATCATAATTTTTTTGTAGTTTTTGGGTTATTAAGTCTATATATGCTTATCTTTTTTATTCCTTTGCCTATTTTGTATTTATATGATTGCACTTTGAAACATAATTGTATAAACTGTGATTTTCAGATTCGAGGCTCCTCTGATTCCCAAGGATTATGTGCCCCACCATCAATTTTCTGGACCTCTTGAAGTTAACCACAAGAGCTATGAAGTTACTCCACTGGATGTTCCTCCTCCTGAGGATGGCAATTTAAAACTATTAATTGAGGGGGTTGCAAATCTGGTAGCTAAATGTGGTAAATTATATGAGGATTTATCTAGAGAAAAGAATCAATCAAATCCATTGTTTAATTTCCTTTCTGGAGGAACTGGCCATGATTATTATGCAAGGAAATTGTGGGAGGCACAACAGAAACGCAATGATCAGACTAGTCAGCAATTGGATGGAAAGATGCCTCTCAGTGTGCAGAGGCTAACAGCTGAGAGCCGAGGCCAGCTCTTAGGGGAAAAACCTCTAGAAAAAAGCTCCCAAGATACATCCTCATCTGTAGCTTCTACAGATATTCATCTCCAATTTAATCTTACTGATACATTTACCAAGTCTGCATCATTTGTAAGTAGCATAATCTTTCTGCATTAAACTCCTAATTAGATAATTATAAAATATCTCTGTATTGCTTCTAGTAGTTTGGTTGGCCGACCAAATCGTGGCTTCAACTCAGATTATTCCTTTGACATGATTTTTAGATTCCTTTCTGTGGAATCTTAATGATAAGGGTATAGCTGAACCTTTGATGGCCAGACTTTTGGCACAATGGTCACTGCCCATACCATTAGGCTTGGGGTTATGCTGCTTTATGTACAAATCCTAAAAGAAGTTAAAATGTGATTTTATCCTCCCCCTTTGGCAGAGACCTCTGTTCCCCAGACTGTAAATTCCCAAAAAAACTTGGATCTTTTTACTCATCTTTATTTCTTTATTTTTGAGCCAGAGTGAGTTAATGAATGTTGAAAAGCCTTTCAAAGATGATCCTGCAAAGCAAGAAAGATTTGAGCAGTTTCTTAAGGAGAAATATAAAGGGGGATTACGCTCTGCAAGTTCTAGTTTAGCTGGTGATATGTCAGAAGCTGCTCGTGCTCAAGAGAGACTAAGTTTTGAGGCTGTAGCTGAGGCAATAGAAAAGGGACGACAGGGCAGGGGAAGCAAGCCTTTAATTCCATCTTCCATGGATTTCATCCCAGGTGGTGTTATGCAGTTTACTTCTGGGGAAGTAGAGGTATGACTAAGGTGATGTTCCTTTTGTTTCTTTCCCTATAGCTTTGGCTAATTTTATTTGATGTATCCTGTGCTAACAGCCAAAGAAAGACCTGCAAGCTGAAGATATTTTGAGGAAGAAAATGTACCCCAAGAGGGAAGAGTTTCAATGGCGCCCTTCACCTCTTCTGTGCAAACGTTTTGATCTTATTGATCCTTATATGGGGAAGGTGCTTCAAATAGCCTGCTATATTTTTAAATTATTCTTATATCTTGCTTGATTTGGAGAACATTTTTCACTTTTTATGCTCAGTATTTAAATTATGATCTAAACTGTCAAAAAGTGTTTCAAGCTTTTAGACATATTCCTTACTTTTTGTAGCCACCGCCTGCTCCACGGATTAGGAGTAAGATGGATTCCTTGATTTTTACATCAGATTCTGTCAAAGGTACCAAAGTGGACGAGCCTGTTACTTCAAAGAAAGACATCTCACCTTTGCAACAATCTACTAATAAAGACATAACCAAAAATATTACCGAAAATGAAACTGAAGGCGACGGGGAAGTTGAAAATATTGAAAGGCCAGTTGACCTATACAAGGTAACACCCTATTGCCAACCCTTTCTGACCATTCTACTTATGCTTAATACTTTCATGTGAAACCATTTCGTCCTTTACAAAGCATATTTTATACGTTTTTTTTATGCCTTTTTTGTCCGTGACCATAAAATCTTGGGGGTAGCTTTTGATGACAATACAGATTTAAGTTTTTAGTCTTAGAACTAAGCATGTATTCTATACGTGGAAATCTCTATTTTAATGAATTCTTATGCTCATTTATCACATGCATATTTTATATGATGATGTTGCACGTGGGTACCTATAACAAATTCATATATTGCAGGCTATTTTCTCCGATGATTCAGATGATGAAGGGGAAGACTCTAGTATTGGGAGAGTGGAGAATCAAGAAAAGAAAGCTGAAGTAGCTAATACAGCATTGAGCCGTTTGATTGCTGGTGATTTTCTGGAATCATTGGGGAAGGAACTAGGAATTGAGGTTCCTCCTGATATGCCTAACCCTACACAAAAGTCCAAGAATATTGCACCTCAGAAAGAAATTGTGAATGAAAATGCAAGAACTGACACCCTGAAGAGCGAAAATAACGGTGTGATGTCCTTGAATCATGATTTGCCATATGATCAGCACATTGCTCATGAGGGTGGACCATCAAAAGGTGACACCATTCATGGAGATATGCTTGAGAGCAGTAATATCAAAACCAAGGGAACCAGTATCATGGACAGTAAACCAGGTAAGTCTAATGGGAAGAATATTGAAGATGACAGGAAAATTAAATCGCCTTTAATCTGCAGCCAAGACCATGGCAGCAGTTCAGAAGAGGAAAGGAGCAGAAAGCGATCTAATAGGGAAAAATATGAAGAGTACAGGAAAGTTAAAACACCTTCAACACACCGCCGAGATTATAGCAGCAGTTCTTCATTGGAAGAGGAAAGGAGCAAAAAACGTTCCAGACATCATCGACGCAAGAGGCATGATGCAGGAAGTGATAGACAAAGTTCAAGGTCAACAGGGAGAAGGAAAGGTTCTTCCCGAGGAAAAAGCAGTGGAAGTGAAAAACACTCAAAACATCACAAGCACAGAAAACATGAACCTCCAAGTAGATCCTCTCGTTATAGCAACGAGAAGGACAATGAACATTCCAAAAAAGAGAAAAGGCGGAGGGAATAAGCGAGAGACTTGGTTCCTTTGTTTTCGAGAACTTCTTGGAATTATGTTAGGGGATCATTGCTGTATTAAAAGATGTTACTAGGTTTTGTGGTTGTGATGCTGAGGTGCACCCTATGCCTATGGATTTCTTTTGCTCCGACCGAAACTCAAGCCTCTTGTATAGGTTTCTTTCTTCACCGGTTTTAAGTAATGCTGCCTAATTCTATCCCCCCACCTTATCCTTTGTTGGATGAATGATGTTTGTTACCTGATTATTTGGACAAAAAATTAGGGAGTCCTTTATCAAAAATAAAAAAGTTAAGGTAGTGCTTAGTCCTAAGGTTCAGTAAACAGTAAATGTCATTTATACATCTATTTACGTAAGATTACCGATGATTCCAGATACTATTTTTCTTTCTCCATCAAAATAAAAGGTTCATCAGCGAGGTAGGATAAATTGTTGAATTGGAAAGATAGTATTGTGGCGGGAGAAGTGCCCAGTATTTAATTTAAAAAGTGGTCTTGGAACACAAGTAGGGTTAGTTTGATCTGCGAAAAAAGAAATAAAGGACTAGATAATACAAAAATTATTATTCTTTAATTTTAAAAGAGGTCATGGAACAACACCAACAAGGGGACAAAATACTGAACAAAAATCAATAAATTTGTTACTTTATAAACTAAAGGACAACTTTTCTCACATGTAAGCATCAAATGAGCAAACTCAGTCTGGCCTGATGGGCCAAGTGTGAAAAGTGGGCCGAGCCAAAGGTGTAATGGGCTGTGTTTTTTCTAGCCCAATCCCTGTCGGGCCAAAATGGCCCATAACTCTTTTTTCTTAATTTTTTATATATTTTACAAAAAAAAATAAAAAAAATATAGCAGCTGACCAAATAGTCCCGATACCTTGCGGGCCAAATTTTGTCTAGCTCGACCAGACAAGCCCATCGAGCCGGGCCATTTTTGCTCCTTTTTTTTAGGCCAAATTTTTTATGGTCTAGTCTGGCCTAACCCGTTGGGCCATCAGGCCAACCTATCGGACCAAACTAATTTTGCCAACTCTACTTACTATAAAGATGAAAATACCCTAATGATTCCCTCATAAACCTAACACAACCATCATCACATCACAAAATAGAAAATGACAGTGTCAAAAAAAAAAAAAAAACATTCACTCATTTACTCTCATTCTCAAGTTATGAGACCGACTTTTTAAAAAAAAAACATTTTAGTGCTTGAAAGTATATAAATACTTTCACATTTATGTCTGAAACTAAAGAAATTATAAATAAGTCTTTGAAAGTGCAATTCATCAATCACATTAGTCTAAAATTTTTTAAAAAAAAAGTGACTCAAGTTATAATATTAACATATATTTAAGAATCAAAATAACAATAAATGGTTAAGTTTAGGAACTTAAATGAAATAACTAAAAATTTGAGGGATTTATTTAGAATTTTTTTATGAAAACAGTGGTTTGTTTTTTTCAGGGACTATAACGGTGGTTTATTTTTTTCTTTTAAGCATGCTTAAATTTCATTTATGAAAATTACATTCTCTTTTTGACATAATGAAAATTACATTCTTGAACTTCTAGAAATTGTTGAAAGCTTATGGGGATCGTGAAAAAAAAAATGGGCATTAAACATTAGAATACATTATTATCAAGTGTAGCGAAATTTTCAATAGTATATGTGTAATTCCATGCCGCAAGAAGATCGTGAAATGACGCTACCGACAAACATTGGAATATAATATTAGTTAAATATTTTCAATAGTATGCGTCTTGAGAAACGTTAGTTGTAGAATACTTTTGTACAGTATTTTAAATAAAAGGATGGGAGATGAAAAGAATAGTTTAATTACTATATATTGTCAGTATAAAATTTTTTACGTTGTCAATCAATCAAAAATTAGTTTTAGTGTAATTTTTAGAATAATTATTATTAAAATTAATAAACTTATCATATATGGTAATTTGTGATTGAATGACAGTGTAAAATTGTTTTATATTGTCAGTGCATAACCTATTTTATCTAAAAGGAAAAGAAAGAAAAAAATGTGTGATAAAATAAAAATGTAATGAAAAGATATAAAATATAATATTATAAAAATATAATAGCAAAATATTGTATAAATAATATAACTGCTATATATTATTTCCTCTTCCTTCCGTCCAAAAAAATAATCTCTGTTTCTTACTTTCTTAGGACATACAATCAAAAGAGGGTAAAATCTGTTTATGAAGAGCGAAACGCAATTTATGAATTTAAAGTCTTGAACTTCACCAATATTTGTACTTTGCACTTTGATTAATAAACACGATTAATCTTCGGTTGTTGTTTTTTTCTTTTCAAAATATTTTTAGTATTTAATTAGAATGCACTGATAATATATATAGTTTAATCACATATTATTATGTATCATAAATTTATTAATTTTTATAATAATTAACTTAAAAATCATATTTAAAATATTTTCTGATTCATTGGCAACATAAAAATCTTTACATTAACCATATATGAAAATTAAACTATTATTTTTATAAATAACATGATTAATCTTCGTAATCATATATGTGCAAATCGTTCAATAACTACAGCATTGACGACGTCAAAGATAGAGAAGTCCAGAAGGACAGATCTAATCGATTGGATCTGGTTTTAAATGAATCTTAAAATACGTAAAACAATTGAAATTATTAACGCGCTCTCTAAAGTCTCACCCACAAACCTATGTGCCATGATTGCCATCACGTAAATGATTGATTTTATTAATTTCAACCGTCCAAGCTAGGGTCTTTTAGGTTTTAACAGAAAAAGTAGTGTATATACTAACATTTTAAAGAGATTTTACACTATTGTTTAATTATAAATTGACATATATAATAAACTTGTTAATTTTTATTATTGTTATTTTAAAAGTTATATCTATTATGATTTCTAATTAATTGATAGTGTAACATTTTTTACACTATATAGAAATTAAACTTTTTTTTTAAGATAGTTATCATTAAGAAGAATTAATTTTAAATAGTAGATGTAACAATTTAATTTCAAATTAAAAAATTCAATGTGAATAGTAATAAATTTAATTTTAAATAATTATTAAGTTGTTATTATCTTTTAACGATGACGTGAGTCGTCTTTTATTTCATTTGCAGGCCAAAGTTTATTTTCACCTCCGTTGAAATTCCAATTATCATAATGCAATTTTTATTACTCATTATTCGTAAACCAGGCATGCATTGTGATAAATCCAAATCATGTTTAGTATTATAGTATTTTTGGCCTTAGTTATTAATCATCTTAATTATTTTTATACTTACTTTTGAGTTCTTTTATGATCATTTTTACATAAAGATATAAAGAATTGTTTTAGGTATTTGTTGGCATTTTCTCTTTAATTCCTTTAATATCAATTTTATGTTTTTGAAAGTCACATGGAAAGGAAGTTGATGACATATATGAAATAAAGAAGGGAAAATTTCCTAGACTTTTCAATTTAAGTGTTGGCATTTGGCGTTGAGCGTTGAACAAGTATTTTAGTTTGTTTTAAAATATTTTTCATTTTACATCATAAAAAAAATAGAGAAAATATTTGTCATTTTAAAAATTTAATAAAATATTAATTAGTTAGTATTTTAACATGTGCATTGTATATGATACAATTTTTTATATAATTAAAATTTATTATAAATAAATATATTCCCAAATATAAATTATATTTTGAATTTAAAATAAACTAATTTAAGTTGTGATATAAGGTTATGATTAAAAGATTTTTTTTAGCTAATTGTGGAATAATGTGTAAAATGTACTTCAAAAAAAAAAAATAGACAATATTAAAAATGCTTAACTCATAGTGAGGAGAATAAAAGTCTTATTTTTTAAATTGTGTATTCTAATTTATAATATAACTAAATTTTCAATAATATTTTCATTTATTGATGTCGACCCAAATATTTATATAATACATAACTATATTTCAACTCTTTTAATAAGAGTATTTTAGTAAAAGACATAGTAATTTGTAAAATAATAATTTTATTAAGATACGTACAATACCTTAAAAGACAAAAGGTTAGATATGGTTTTGGTCCTCCAAAAATATGACATAATTGATTTTGGTTCCTAGTGTTTTTTTTTTCCTTCAATAGTCCTTCAAGTATTAAAAATATCCTAATTAGATCTCTGTGTTAAATTCTATTTAACTTTTTTGTTAAATGATAGTCATATCAGCATTACAGTCACCATTAATTTGCTGATGTGATCGTCCATGTCAACTATTATGTTCAGGTCACATTAGTAACATGCTTTTAAAATAAAATTATTACATTTTTGACCCTAAACCATATATTTTTTTAATTCTAAAGCAAAAGTAATTACATAATTTTTTTATTAAAAATTATCAGTAGGCACTGCAGGTGAAAAAAATATTTACTTGGAAGTTAATGTAGTCATCATTTAACAGAAAAGTTAAACAGAATTTAGCACAGAGATCTAATTAAGATATTTTTAATATTTGAAGAACTTTATTCAAGAATTTTTTTTTTCTGAAAACTAAAATCAATTTTGTCATATTTTTGGAGGACTAAAAATATATTTAACCCAAAGACAAATAATATAAAATAGAAAGACTGTCTCTCAATCTACATTTTGTGATGCATCTGGCCTCTTCCGACTTAAGGAAGAGTACACCACCGGGTGATGGAGGAAGAAGCTTCTCTTCGAAGACTGTTCGTGTTCTCTCCAACAATCAACCTTGATAGATCTCCCCTCTTTCTTTTTTATTTAATTTTAATTTTTCCATAGATTGTAACTGAACTCTTTATTAGGGTATTATTATAATCCTTATGAATAATATAATTGGATATTGATTTTTAATTCTAAGTTCATTTTCATCTGATTTGAGAAGTCTAAGTCTATGCTTACTGCTTCCTTTGAATTAGTTGCCCTTCGGTTGATTTTGGAGCCTCGATTTTGTTGGAAAATTATATCAAAGGTTGAACTTGAAAATTTCTTCCACGATTTGCTTAGATCTAAGAATGGCTCAAAGAATTGGTGTAACTTTGTGAAATCTCCGTATTTATTAATTGAGCTTAATTGTTGTACACTATCAGTGTAAAAAATTTTACACTATCAACTAATCAAAAATCAGTTTTAGTGTAACTTTTAAGGTAGTTATTATCAAAGTCAACAAACTTACCATATATGATGGGTTGTAATTGAATAATAGTGTAAAATTATTTTATACTGTTAATGCATAGCCTATTTTCTCTTATTAATTTTCTACAATTTCTTGATTTAATTTTTTTATTTTATTTTAGAGATCCCTTCAATCCATTCATTTAGTTCAACTAGCGTCAATTTAACAAAATACTAGTGTATTTGTGTTTAATCCTTACGGGACAATATTCTACTTTTTATTACTTGAACAATTGAATACACTTGTCGAAAAGCAATACCACCTCATTCATTGCGAGTTACAAGATATTTAAATGCGCCAAAACTGCTGGACATTGCCTGTGTTTGGGAAGGGGAGATGGTGTCATCTAGAAGGTTCACAAAGTCCAGTCCGGTGACTCCGGTCTCCGGTCATGCTTAAAGCAAATTAGGAAAAAGGGCATCGTTAGAATTGGTGTTGGATTCCCATTGCAGTATGCGGTAACACATCAACATTACACATGAAATGAGGGTTGGCCCTCTATATTTCTAACTTCTCTGACTTTGGTTGGGAAAGGTTAGTTGGCAATGCTATGTTCGTTCCTTGGAATTCAATCAACAATAGTGCATGTAAATAATCAAGAGTCATGTGTGACGTTACTATGCTTTTCTCCGCCACCAATATCGTCAAACGTGGGGCGTCAGAGCGGTGTCAATCACCATCAAGTGTGACACAATTCAATTCGCTCAATTAAATTTGTCTGTGAGCCCTGCACAAACTCGCGTGCCACGTACACCAAATACGGCTTTCTACTTTGCCATTCAAATTTTCAGATGACAGACAGCCAGATTTTCTCAGCCGGCAAGTTACAAATAATACTTTTACAACAAATTATACAACTAAAAAAAAAGAAAAAATTGAAATATAATAAGAAATATGATATATGTGTAATAATTTATATAATAATATTTTTTTATGTCTATGTTTCTCTATTATTATGAAATATAATAAATAATGTACAAAAAATAAGTAAACACAAAAAATATTGTTGTATAAATTATTGTATAAATAATATTTCTCATGTAATAAATGTTATGATAAAAAAAGATAAATACAAAATAATATTGTATAAATTATTATAAGAACTATTGTACATATATCACATTTCTTTACAAACACTTAACAAAATACTAATCCACTTGTTTTAAAGTAAATACAATTAAAATGTGTATTTAAATTAATCTTAATCACAAATTTTATATTTGTTCTGGACATGGTTTATACTTGATTATATTGATTAGGGCCCAACCCATCCCGTAGTTGCACCTATCAAGTGACATGAATATTGTAATTGCTTCAATCCCCATCTAGTGTACAAATACTAGAGCCGGCCACATGACCAATTGAAATGATCATCAACTGTTCATCCAAAAACGGCACATCTCGCTCTTGAATTATTCAAGTACTTCTAATAGGAGATATGAACTTTGTGTGTAGAGGGCACTTAACTTGAGTTGTACATCCCAACTACTCCTTTGACAACATATCAGGGTGACATCACTTGATCACTTAATACATCACCTATCCAACACCTATATATATGCCCACAAACCTTCTTTTCATATATGTTTTATCATCCATCACTAAATGTTACTTGGCTGATTTACTGATTTAAACATCAAAGTATTTACAATTAGACACAATTCCTCCATTGACGAGCTCAAGATGTAGCTGAAACTTCTACTCCCTTTCGACCCTAGGTAACATCCGGTAGTGGGTAGACCAACACAATATTAAAATATTGAAAATTAACCAAATGAGTTCTGTTTCACTTGTCTATATTCAAATTCGATTAAAACTTCAATTCAAATACAATATAAGGCTATCAATATTCATTTGTTAGTAATATAGACAAAATTATATATATTTTTTATTTTTAATTCTCTAAACTAGAAGTGTAAATAAATTGAGTTATTCGTGAATTATTTGAATTCGACTTGTTAAATTTTTGATCAAATTCGTTTGTTTAATTAAATAAACAAACTCAAGCTTGAGATTGAACTCAATTATTTAAATAAATCAAACCTAAGTTTTAGAAGCTCAACATTAACAGCTCACGAGTAACTCATATATATATATATATATATATATGAGCAACCCATTTTTTTTATAAGTCAAACCTAAATTTCAAGTACTCAGCTTAACTTGACTTGTTTACACCCCTACTCTAAACTTGTGAATTTAATTTAAATATAATGTTAATGTAAATATTTTTTATATATACTGTCATTTAATTATAAATTGCCATGTATTGTTATAATTACTTTAAAATATATATTTAAGATTATTTTTATTTGGTTAACACTCATCATATGCTTATAAAAAATGGTTAAACTATTCATTTGGTCCTGATACTTGACCTCATTTTAAGTTTCAATTCCTATACAAGAAAATTATCAATTTTAGCCCTTAGACTATTTTTGTAGTGGTTTATTACTGTTAGAAAGTTTTTGTAGCAGTTTTATATTGCTAAAAAATTTCCTCTAGTATCAATATGAGGGACTAAAGTTTAACTTTTATGCATGTATAGCAACTAAAACTTAAAATAAAATTAACAATAAAAACAACGATAGGGACAAATGAATAGTTTAATTTTTTTAAGGTATAAATAATTTAATTAAAAAATTTTAGATAATTTAATTAAAAAAACTCTAAACTTATTTCTATTTTTTAAACTACAGAGATCTCGATGCAATTTAAAAAAGTTATTTCAGTTTAAGCTAACATGACAATAATTTCGTCATTAAAACTTGGTCAAAGGATAGTGGGCGTTGATTTACCATTCGCTTTAAAATAATTGATTTAGGGATTGGTTTAAATTTATGTAATTCATAATAGGCGACGCACTAGACGACGTATGATTCCAAATGATTATGTACCGGTTTGCAGTTCAAGTAACATTACTCATTTTTTAAAGTTTAAACCAACTCCACAAGTACGAGACAATTCAATTTTAATTTTTCCTTAATTAGTGGTTTGTTTTTTTATAAATTCAAATTAAACTAGGATTTTAATTCGTATATTATTGTAAAAAAAATCGTAGATTATATAAAATAAATATTTATTTTTATATAATTAAAATTTATAATAAATAAATATTTTTATAATGAATAATTTAGATTGTGATATAAAGTTATTTTAATTATTGACAATTTTTTTAAAAAATTTATTGAAATTCAATTTTAAAATAGAAATAAAAGATTATAGATTGAAAGAAAAATACAGTTAAAAAGATCAAATATGCTACTGTAATTTGATTAATCCCGTTCCGCTGACAACAATTTGTGCTATATACAAATCTTATTTTATTATATTTAATTAATGACTATTGATGGGCCCTTTTGTTTGCTTATTCAATGATAAATTATTAACTGTTTGCTTTATATCCGTCATTTTTTTTTTTGAAATTGCTTTCTATCCGTCATTAATTTCTCAACAATAAGGTAGAACCTTTTTTTTTTTAAAACTTAAAAGAGCAACTATAATCGGAAGTGCGAATGTGGTTCTTCAAGATAAGAACTCGTTCTTTTGCAATTGCACTATTGAAGTGTCGTGACATATATTTCAGTGTAAGAAATGAATGGTTCTTCTATAAGAACAGGTTTTTATAATATTTAAAATATTATTATTATTGCTATATTTATCAAAAAGAGGGAGAATTAATAGAATGCAATGGTGTAATTCAATCCCAAAGAGAAATCCTGAAAACAAAAACCCATTCAAGAACTACCAAACTTCAAAATCAACAAAGCAAAAATTGAGTCCAAAGATATACATGAACAAGAAAAAAAAAAAAACTCGACAATGAATAGCCCAAAAGAAGTAAACCTCGACGATGTTCATCAGGACTTCCTCGAATGACTCTAACTGTAGCCGTCAACTCCTCTACTGTTCAAGTTTTCATGAAGTTATACACTTTTTTCAAGAACGAGAGAGGAGAATGTGCTTCATGATGTGGTTAATCTCTATTAGAGATTCACACACTCCTCCCTCATCGTCACACAAAGTATGTCACCTGTCAAAGACTCAAATGTCAAGTATTCGACAATAAGAGTAGTCATTTGAGGAAGTCCCAATAAATGACATTGAGGTCTCGTTCTTTTGGGTTGTTTCCGCTGCTAGTTTTCCTTCTTTTGCTTTTGTTGTATATCTTTGGACTCAATTTCTGCTTTTGATTGTTGATTTTGGGAGTTGACTGTTCTTAAATGGTTTTTTGGCTATTGATTTTTAGGTTTCTCTGAGACTTAATTGCACCATTTCATTATGTTAATTTTCGCTCTTTTTTCTAATGAATATAGTAATAATAATATTTTTTATTGTTTATGTCATAACATTCCTAGTATATCTGGTTTGGTGTCAGATGCCTTTGGTGAGGGTTAATATTAAAGCGTTTAATTATTACTTATGTGTCGTTTCAAGATTTTGACGTAAATATGTTGACAGATGTAAATCCGAAACATATAACCAAACACAAATTCCAATAATGCAACTACATAAAAACGTGTTCTTACCTTAAATAATTATATTTGTAACTCTTGTTGAAATTACTCTAGGTCCAACCCAAAATTAGATGGACAGGATTTCAAACCTTGGAGAAAGTGAGAATGATATTTCCTCTATTTGAAAGACATGTCTTTGCATTTTTATGATGTTTTGGTTGCTCTTCCATTATTAATTTATATGCTTTCAAAATACAATCAATCCCCACTAAAATATATATCTTTAACTTATATCATAACCCACGGTAAAAAAAGTAGCATGTTAAAAATTATCATGTTAACTAAAAACGTAAAATGTTACGTTAACAAAAAGGCACTCTTAGCTAAAGTTAAAAAAATAAAAATGAAGAAAAATGTTGTACCATGTTGCATTTATGTTAACTAAAACGTATCACGTTTTTAGGTGATTAAAAATAATATAAAGTGTTATTTAATTACTTAAAAAGTATTTTTTTTCCTAATAATTTTAATGCTTAATTTTAAATTGCATGGATTTACTTAGTATGCATTATTAGTGTACAACTTTTATATTAATAAAATAATATTTTGATATGTCATTTTTTATTATTTTCTATATTAATTATTGTAAAAATGTGGTAATAATATATCAAACTATTGACGAGTATGAATTTAAAATTTTGTTACATTGACAAGGGATATCAATTAAACTCTAATTAAATATTTAAAAAGTTTTATATTTCGTATTTAGTATGTAATAATTCAGAGCGTTGGAGTGTGAGTAAATTTTTTTAAAAGTTTTGTATTAAGTAATCTATAATATATAATCTATAATTATAATAAAGGAGATACCATCTTTTGATCTCCACTTTTTATTAGATTATTATATTCTTTAACTATTCTAAATTATTGACTGTATCCTTTAACTACTTTCTAAATTACCCACTACACCCTCTTTTTTCTTTCTTTTTTTTTTTTAAAAAATGAAGAGAGGCAAGTATTTCAAATGATCTCAAGTGTTGCAAGTATTTCAAATTTTATATATGCTTTTATTTTTTTTTTAATTTGGTAGATAAATATTTAGTATATTTAATTTGAATATGCCTTTCCTTTTATTTTTTTTATAAATCACATGTATTCTCTACATGAGACAATCCTATTTAAGTCGGGTATAACTATTATGGGTGATAAAGTTCTTTGTGTAAATATTTAACACAACTCCATATCCAAGGCTCAAATTCAATACTACTAATTAAGTTAGAACAATCTCGTATCAGTTAATCCACAAGTTCGATGATCTTTCTTTCTATTGTAAAGAAATAAAAATAAATATTTTTTAAGTATTGATTACTAATTACTGATATCATCAAATTACTTAATGTTTAATATGTTAGTAATATGAATTTAATTGATATGTGTTATTTAGTGTACAACTTTCTTTTAAGATAAATGTCATCATTTTATTGTTAAATACTTAAATATTGAAAAGTTGATGTGGTAAATAATACTATCTTTAGTCTTTTATATAATAAATAAATAACTAATTCATTAAAACCAATGCAAATAGTTAAATTAGTTAATTTAAACTAATAATGTTATAAATTTAAATTTTATTTGAAAATACTTATAAATTTAAACAATTTAAGAAGTGATTATAGGTACTGACATTATTTATATTATAAAGGATCAATTGTAGTATAATAATAGTAACTAGCAAAAAGGATTAAATTGGAAATGATAATAAGTTTAAGGATTAAATATATTTTTTTATAAAATGACTGGATTAAAAGAACTAAACAAGGTTCATATATGTGATTAAAAAATATATATTAAACTTTGAAAATATTGGATATATTGATAATATTTTTTAATAAAAAATTTATAAAAAAAAGTTTGTGTTATTATTAGCTAGTAGATAAATAAACAGTTTTTATCATGTTGAATTTTCTCAACAATTACATTTAAATTTTGAAACATGCTAATTTTATTTTATCATTTTTTTCAAATGATATAAACTTCCGCTCACTTCTTATTTTTGAATGATACAAACTTACACTCAAATTAAGGTTATTTGGTTGAAGAGAAATAAAGTGAAAATAAATTTTGTGGGGTTGTTTGGTTTAAAAAAAGAAAGAAAGAGAAATTAGATTATTGATAAAATACCATTTTACTCTTACAACATATCCATGTTTTCGAAAAAAAATTTCGTGTAATCAGTTTTGCACACTACTTAAATCGGTTAAGGATGTATTGTAGAAGACCATCTTCGATATTGGCCAAATGAGAAATGATTTACTTCAACACACATAATCAATTTAGTTGTAGACTTCAATGTACCTCTAGAGCATGCGGGAGAGTTTATTACAATTGTAGAGTGTCACGCTAATCCTCTTAATTCTGTGTAGATGTTTTCAGATGTAGGGCCCATCTTTTTTTTTTTAAAAAATCATTACATTTTCACAGCACTACTTTTACTATTTTCCTTCTCTTCCTTTGTCTCCCCCATTCCTCCCCTCTATTTCCATCTTACCAAACAGTGTAAATGTTTGATATATGTATTGTTCAGTGGCGTGAGTGACCCTATTGTTAACTGTTGCTTTAAAAGTAATGAATAATAATTAATACATTAATAGCTTAATTGTATGTTTTGCCCATATCTTTCACGATTTTGTAAAATTTGCCACTCAAATTTTTTTCGCATATTTTAGCTCCATACGTATCTAATTTCACAATATTAGTTGACCATCTATTGTTGTTAGTTGATCACTGACATAACAATGTTGACTACTAACATGGCCTTTAGGGACAAAATTAGCAAAATTTTGAAAGTAGGAAAACAAAATACACAAAATTTTGAAAGTCAGTGGCAAAACGTGCTATGTAATTCTTTTGCCACGTTAGTAGTCTATGTTAGTATCATATGCACTGCCACATCAGTGTGAGACTACCACATTAGCAATCCATGTCAGTATCACCTACCATGTTAGCAGTCAACATTGTCACATCAACAGTCAATTAATAGCAATGAATGGTTAACTAACGTCAAGACAAAATACATGAAATTAGGTAAGTATGAAAGCAAAATGTGAGAAAAAAAGGTTGCGTAAAATGTGCAATTAAGCCAAATTAATAAATATTTTATTTTTTTTGCCTTTTGGTAATATTAAGTAATATATTTTTTAATAAAATTTGTCACTTTTTATTCTTTAACCATTACCTTTAAGTGATATTTGATATATGAAATCTTTCAATTTTAATAAAATTATTTTCTTATGAATAATATTCTTAAGAATAGAATTCTTTTAAAAAATTATAAATATATTTGATTATTATTCAATTTCTTTATGGATAATATATTTATCTCATATTATTATAAGAACTTTAGTAACTTTACACTCAATTATCACAAGAATGTTTTATTCTCATTTATGAAGGAAGAAAAATTTATTCCCACTTATATATAATTAACATTCTTAATTTATTTTTTTTAAAAAATGTTTTTATTCTCTTATATTGAATATGAGAAACTTTTATTCTTATATTACTTTTGTAAGAATGATGAAATATTTTTTGTACTAAGATTAACAAAACTGTTATTTTTAAACATAATTTTTTTTCTTCTACATCAACTAAAAAAAAAAAACTCAAAACACATTTGAAAGTTTTATGTGAAGAAATTATTTGGCTTAATTGCACTTTGTGCCACCCAAGTTTTATCATTTTGTGAATTTTGTCACTATGTTTTTTCTCTCTTGCATTTTGTCATCTTATTTTTTAAATCTTGCAAATTTTGCTCAATCATCAATTGTTTATTAAATAAAAATTCAAAAATTGGGCAAAATTGGCAAGATTTCAAAAATGAGGTGGCAAAATGAGAGAAAAAAAATAAGGTGACAAAATTCATAAAATGATAAAACTTGGATGACACAAAGTGCAATTAAGCCAAATTATTTTAAGCACGATGTCTCCGCGAATCTTTCATTCAACTTTCTCTCCGTGTGTTTTGTCTTGAAAGCATCAAATTAAAATTTAAGGAAAATCCTGAACTTATCTATTGATCAATTATAAAAATAAAAAAAAATGCATGGACGAGTTCTTAATCAGTATTAATTGATCAAGTCTCAAAGAGGGAGGCCTAAATTTCATAACAAACTTAAATATAGTAATGCAAGTATTATTAGTGTTGTCATTCAATTAAAATTGACATTTTAACTTAATAATTATTACCTGTTCCTATTGTTAACTAAAAAAAAATAGCATTTTACGGTTCAAACAGTTGAAAGATACTTGTGATTATACTAAAAATAAAAATTAGCATGTCATGTTAGCAACTGTTGCTAATTTAAGTTTTCAGATAAGAATAACAATTATTGAGATAAGATATTAATTTTAATCAAAGAATAACATCAATCATATATATCTAATTGAGGTTTTTTTTCTAAATTTTTAAATGACAAAATCTTATTATTTTTTTTAAGAACAAATATGATGAGAGGAGATTTTTTTTCTCATTTTTAGACTAAACTAAATAATTAATTTTAACGATAATTTCTTTTCATATCACCCATCATGGACAAGTTTAGTTTAAACATAAACTTTTGTAATTGTCATAAGTAAATATTTAACTAAATAAATAAACTGCTCACTGTCACACCTGTCGGTTTGACCCATTTGTTTGACTGTTCTCTTGAAAATTACTTTGTTATCCATTTTTTTTTTCATCCCAAGGATTGATATGTTGAGGATAAATTTACAAAAAAGTGGTTTATATTTAATACTCATTTAATTTAAATATTTCTTATAAATTTATCATTTTAAAAAAACTCAATTATTGATATATATAACAAATTCATCTTTATGTTATAAATTTAAGTCTTTATTTGAGAATAAAAATGCTTTTAAGAGTTATTTATATTGTTATTAAATCACGTAACTTTTCTTATATTAAGTATTTTTATTTATTTATAACTTTGAAATCCTTTTATATATTATTTCTTAAATTTGATTTAAGATATTTTTCTTTTCTAAATAATATACTTTTAAAAATATTGTAATTTTAATTAATACTAATTTAAATTTGATTTTAAAACATGAATTTTCACATATTATTTCAGATGTATCTTGATTTTAACACTTTATTTTAATAATTTGTTTAATATTAAAAGTTTTACCTCTTTAATTTATTTATGTTGAATAAAATAGAATATTTATTAGAATAAATTACACTGATATCCTTTGAAGTTTTGTCAAAATTTACCCAATACCTCTTTTTTTTCTATCCTTGTACTATCCTTATAAAGAAAGTTACCGTAAACGTTAAAAATCAAATGATTATGTACATTTTCAAAAAAACTTTAAGAGATGTCATTGTAATTTACTCTATTTATTAATAACAACAATAATATATGTTATTCTCTTTTATTTATTTATTTATTTATTTTTATATTTCATTTAAATTTTAAAAATACCTGTATAATATTTAAGAAATCCAACCATTTTGATGGGCGGCCTGTGCTTACTTTCAAAGGCTTGTGTAACCAATAAAAAATAAAAAATTTCAAAGGCTTGTTATAAATGACGATTAAATTTTTGTTGGACGATAGTTAATCTGGGAATTTTTCTTAAATGTTAGTTAATAAATGACCCATTTATGTGATTTAAGAATATATACAGTACATATGTTACATTAAAGTCGGCCTAAGTGAGGGAATGAAGTGGCTTGCATGAACCTGTACACCCAAAAAAACCATTACACTTTGGAAAAGAGAAAAACGCAGACAAAATAGAGGGCCTCAAAGTCAGAGGTCGGCTTAATTAGACATCGACGTGACGACGTAGTCTCATATATATATATATATATATATATATATATATTAGTTAGAATATGTTAATAAGTTATAACTAATATCTATTTTAAAATATACTTATAATGTAATTTGTTAACATATTCTAACTAAAAAATAAGTGCATGTACATTAACAAATATTTATAGGATTTGCTAATATACACATGCTTATTTTTTAATTAGAATATATTAACAAGTTATAACTACAATATATCTTAAAATATAGTTATTATAACTTGTTAATGTATTTTAATTAAAAAAATAAGTGTGTGTATGTTACCAAATTTTTCACTCTCAATATATGTATAATCCCACTCAAATGACATTGGCATTGCTAAATAATTAATGCAGACTGAAGTCACAGCTGACATCAGGTTAATATTTGACACCGTACTTCGTTACATTCATCCGATCAAATAGTTTAGTTTTGGGAATTTTTTTCATTAAACAAATCTTATGAAATGTTATTTTTACTTATTTAAAATTGAGTAAATTATATTAGTATTCCTCAAGTTTCATCAATTTTTTTGCCATATTTTTCTTTTTTTTTTAACCTTTACATTAACTCTCTTTTATTATTTAAAAAATATTATACTAATATTTATTAATTATTTAAAAAACATTATACCGTATACTATAATAAAAAAAGTTGCTATATAAAAGTTGAAAAAAAAGGAGTTACATTTAATCTCAAAAAATTTAAGAATATTAGTATAATTTGTTGGAACCAAAGACGTATGAAGCGTTTAGTCTCTCGTATTTTGAAGATAACAAATTTATTAAGTTTTAAGTTTATGTGGTAAAAATGTTTTTTCTACAGCGTCCAATACGTTTTTTATATCAAGGCATCCAACGTGCCAGTTTTAACGAGCGTTCAATAGACTCATATATGAACATCGTCTAAGCATAAGTTTATCTCCAAACAACTAAGTTTTATATCTTGCCTATGCGTTTCTCACATGTATATCTCGAGACTGATGCTTCACCTATTTTAAGAGATCTAACGTTCAAATGTCTAAGCATTAATTGAAAGACACATATTAGTGTATAGCGCAATGTTACAGAAAAAAGAAGTCAACTTATCAAGCTGCCAAGACAGATAAAGAATGATCAGAAAAGCAGCCCTCTAACGTAGTCCTACACTTTTCCATTTTAGTGCAAGAACAAAAGCCACTTTTTTGACTTCTCTGATAGCTCAATACACACGCACTCTATCTCTGAGCCAAGTCTGAAGCTGAATCCTCAACGGTTACTTCGACAAAGCTATATATATTAGCTCGAGAAAAGAAATAAGCATTGTTACTATTGTAAAAGCAAATACAAAAAAGAACAACTACATTCTTACGGTTATTGGACGATCTTGAAAACTCTCTGAAGAGATTTTATCTTCTGTACTTAAACTTTCATACTCTCATGCTATGAGTTGATTTCTTTGTAAACAACTATTTTCTGTTGTGAAAGCCTAGAGAAGCTTAATGAGAAAGAATACTTGGGTGGTTAAGCAAGTTGGGTTGATTGCTTTGTAAAGCCTGAAGTGGCCGTAAAGAATACTTGTGTAACCTAAGGTTGGTTAGTGAATGAATACTTGTGTAACCTAAGGTTGGTTAGTGAATACCTTCAGATTGAAGGGACTAGACATAGCTCAAGGTTGAGTGAACCAGTATAAAATCTTTGTGTTATTATTCTTTCCTTATCCTTTCGTTAATCTGCTTTTCGAGCTTGTTTTGATTTAGTTAAAAAGTTTTTAAAACACACAATTTAACCTCCCCTTCTTGTGCGGTTTTTTCTCTTTCATAATTTATTCATTAAAATTCATCATATTCTTATCTTTTCTTTTCTTTTTGTTTAAATATGTTTTTAGTTCCTGTAATATATTACTTTTTTTGGTTTTGGTCTTTATAAAAATATTTTTTTTAAAATGATTCTTGTAAAATTCTTTTTCTTGATTTTGGTCCTTGTTATTTTGTTTTAGTCCTTGTAATATTTTTTTTTTCATTTTCTTCTTGTAATATGTAAATAATTTACTTGTAGTCTCTATCAAATTTTTTAAAAGGTACTAATTTAAAGTGAATAAAATATTATAGGGACAAAAACAAAAAAACAAATACATTATAAGGACTAAAAGAAAATAACAGGGACCAAAATAATTTTTTTTTTACAAAAACAATTTTAAAAAATAATTTTGCAGAAACAAAAAAAATGATATTTTATAGAGACAAAAAACATATTTAAATTTAAACCTTTATTTTTTTAATTTTTCAAAATCTCATAAAGTTGTTGTATGAATTAAACTAGTGTGGGTAAGTTGTACGGCATGGGACGTATGGACACATGTTGCAATATTAACCGTTGATGTAATACATATTTATTGAGGGGATGTGATTAGTTGCTTTCTTTCTTCATATATAAAAGTAATTTAGTATGAGTCTGTATTTGCGTATATTTTCCTACCTGGGTAATTAAGTGATTGTTGTATTATAATATGTTCACTCAATTTATTGATTTACTCAAATTAGTATTTTATATTTTTTGGTGGTGGATGGTTGGGATATTATGCACAAGGTCATAGGTTCTAACTTTAGTGTGACTATTATACACAAAAAAATTAGTATTTTATATTTATTATTTTTAATGATAGTTACACAGATTCATGAAATTTTTTTAACTAAACCAAATATGTTTAACATTATAATTAATAAATCATTTTTTGTAAAAAGTGCTCCAACCTTAAAAATATTTCTAATATTTATTTATGTATTGTTTCTAACATTTGTCATCAATGTTAACAATAATTTTATAATTATATTTTTAAGTACACTTATTATTATTTTGGAAATTTTAATTAAAGATTATATACTTATAAATTGATGTATTTATTTATAATTCTTAATTCTGAATTGAATAATGAAACAATGTTATCAAATTTTTATTATTTTCTTTGCCTTTTAATTTAAAAATATTAGATTAAATTATTTGAATTCATCTTATCATTTTATTTTTAGTATTTATATTAAAGAAGTAGATATTTATATCGTTATATTATAACACATTTATATTATTTTTATAAAAATAACAATTTTTATTTTTCATGCTTCATTTATAGAAAAAGTATAAAATTTTTACTCTTTTAATTATGTCATATTTTCATTCTTATCCAAACTTGAAATTTCTCTAAAATTATATGTAGTTAGTATTACAATTTCGGTCTTTTGATAATACCTGCAAGGATAGCTAATTTAATTTAAAAGATAGTTGTAAGAAATTTAAGTAATTTACATACTCTAATTTTAAATTAAAACAAGGTGTGAGCTATAACAATAACAATCTTTGAATATTATTGTTATATTTATTATTATCTATTTAATGTTTTTATTAAATCTTTAATAATTTATTCTTTATGTTTGCCAATTGTGTTTATAATCATTATAAATATTATTGCTGATATCATTATTATTACTATTTTTATTATTAATATTTTATTAATAAAAATGAAAATGCATGACTAATTTATGAGATTGGTGAGAATTTTTTATAATTAATGAGTGTGATTCTTGATTAATTTTTTTTATGCACATCTTTGTTATGAAAATAAAGTAAACAATATGTAGATAATTTATTTTCATTATTGAATATATGGAAAGATATTTATTTACATCATTTAATTACTCTTTCATGTATGTGTATCTTATGGAAACAAAGTAATCATTTATTTGATAATTTATTTAAAAAACTATTTAATAAGACTGTCACAAATGTTTGGAGAGGAGTTTTATCATATCATTTCAAATCATGTCATTCTTACTATTCATGTTGCCAACTAAATTTAAGTCCAAATATACAAAATTCTACGTCGTGTGCATTTAACTGAAGGATGATGTCAAATAAAATAATATACAAACTCTACGACAAAGATGAATTAAAAGTATTATTTTGATTTGTTAGAATTTATCATTTAGGTTAAAGAAAAATATATGTTTGAAGTAAAATGTTCAAACCCTTCTCATTTATTTAAACTTGATTAGGAAATTTACACAAGTCAAATGCCTGTAATAATAAGGAAGAGAACATTGTTGTCACAACTAATAATAAAGGTTTTGGTTAATTTATAGACAACTCATTGATAACATACCAAGTTAGAACTACATCATTGGTTACTTATAATTAAATATAACATTTAGACTAAAATATATATTTTGGTCTCTTATCTTTTTACTAAAATCTGTTTTGGTCATTTATCTTTTAAAAGGCTCATTTTTGTCCTTTAACTCTCAAATTCGCGTTAATGTTGTCTTTCCAAGACAATGACGATTTTTGATTTCAGGACACAATTTTGAATTCTTTTGTTGATCAATTTAAGACGTAAAACTTGTTCCATTATATTCACTAACATAAAAACTATGGAACCCAACTAGTATTCAAAAAAGGGGTCATAAAAAAGGTGAAAATCGCGTGAAAAATGAGTCTAACAAGCAAATAGAAAACTGAAAAATCTAATATCAAATTCTTTTTAGGTTGCTCGTGGGACTCACTTTTCATGTAAGTGAATCTAATGAGATACGTTTCACATCTTGAATTGATTAAAAAAAGGTTCAAAATTGTGTCCCAAAATCGAAAATAGCCACTGTTTTGGAAGGAAAATATTAACTTAAGTTTGGGAGTTAAAGGACGAAAATGAATATTTTAAAAAATAAATAACCAAAACAAATTTTAGTAAAAAATAAGGGACAAAAAATATATTTTAACCTAACATTTATTATTATTTCATAGATAAAGATTATTATTTAATTCACGTAATTTATGATTAACTATGATATAACTATGGCAATGTATGCCAGTTGACTTTACTATTGTGACATTTCTTATCAAATGTAAAACGAGTGTTAAAAGATGAAAGCAACAAAAGACGGTCATGCAACCTTAAATGACAATAGAGAACAAATAATGAGTTTTACTTAACAAGTGAATTGAAAATTTTGAATAATACTAAAGACTAAATAGAAAAAATATTATTCATTTTGGAAAAATATAAAAATGATCCTAACACTATTTATGTTAGAATCATTATTTAAGAGATTTTATTTTTAGATAAAATGACATTTTTATTTTTGTTGTATATGTTATTTAATTAAATTTACAATTTTGCTATGTTGTATAATATTATGATGACCATGTACTTTGTTTATAAATTGTGCATATCCAATAACATCATCAAATTTTATAGTTGTGTTGCAAAATAAGTGGATTCATTATATTCTATTTTTCTTATTAATGAATAAGTTCATATGCAATTCATGTGTTATTATTCTATAATAATATGCTAAATTAAGTATCTTATTGCATAAATTGTAACTAATATCGGATACTTTTTTAGCAATATAAGGATGTCAATATGCATTTATTCATACAAAAAAAATCTCTCACGACCCAAAATTCACCTATGCATTGCACGAATTCACGTTCTATATTTATAGATATGTAAAAGAAATGTAGTTTGAGTCTGTTTTATGAGCATATTTTCCCACCCAAATTGAGGGGAATCAAGTCATTTTTGTGTCACAATAAGTTTTGTCAATTTATTAATTTACCTCTAATTTATGCTTTGTATTTATTGTTTACAATTGGTGTTATACATATTCATGTAATCTTTTTCACTAAACCTATTATATTCAATATTGTAATTACCAACTGATGAATCATTTTCTCAAAAAGTGCTTCAACCTTGAAAATGTTTATAACAGTTGTCATCAATATTCACAAGACTTTTATAATTGTATTTTTTTAAGTACACTTGTTTTTATCCGAAAATTGATTTTTTGTAATCACGAATTGAATGTTCTGACAATTACATTGTTGATTTTATTGTCAATAACTTAGTCATCGATAATACCATTTGTGTTTATCGACAATATTTGGTTGCTTATGGTGGCCAAATACCATAGGTTTACAAACATGACCATTGGTTAAAAGTAGCAACGGAACGAATTTTTGGCCATCAATAATTGATGAATTTGTTGTAGTGGAGAATATCATTTCACTAAAATGTGTATCCAATATCTCATAATTGTGGACATTATCAAACTAACTCTCATGCCACCTCTTTACATCCACATTAATATGCACATAGATTTTCGCTTTACACCTATAATGAGTTTCATCCTTTGCCTTAAGCTTGCGGTTTTTTAAAGAACAATATTTAACTCATCTATATCCTTTCCAATAGCACACAAAAGTTTGTTGCACAACTTTTTGTTTCGTGTTTCTTCATAACTTGTCTTTGAAACCTTCAAATTCTTGAACAACACCATACAAACTATTAAACATATATGCCATCTTAAGGTTAACAAAATGAAAATGCAATACATCAACATATGTTTAAAGACATTTGATTTATGTCTACTAAGTCAGCCATCGAGTTAAATTTAACCTCATGTTTACCATTATTACTTTTTACACAATCTTCACTTAATTTCATTATATCTCCATTAACAATTCCATCAATATGACATTTTTTTTCTACTTGTTCATGGTCAAAATCCAAATCCTCTAATCTCTACAAGCAATAATTAAAACAATTTAACATTTGCTTATAATATTTATAAAACATAACAATAAACAATCCTAAATAAATATATCGCATGTCCTTAGTTTTATATGTTTATCAAACTTGTTTCTCCAAATTAAACTCAATGTAATTTTCTAAATATTTGATTATTCACTACATTGCTCCGTAATGAAATTATTAGAATTTTGACACCTCTAAATATATTAACTCCTATGAAGCCCAAATACATAATACAATACAAGAGAAATACAATATGAATACGAGAATATAGGAAATTCTAAAAAATCAACATACAATATATTTTAGATATGCTTACAAAAATATATATAATTTACATAAATGAACAATATTTATGAAACGAATCTTATTAATACATAAACATTTCATTGATATAAACAATCAATACGTGATCATGTTTTACAAAAAAAATATATTCTGATTGGAACAAGAAAACACATTTACATAGTGGCTAAATTATATTTTTTGTTTCATTATTTATTTTTAAAATTCAATTTGGTTCCACTATTTTTAAAATGTTCAATTTGGTCCTTTAATTTCCAAAATCAATGCAATGTTACCCTTTTTCGTCAAATTCAAACTGACATCAATAGGGTTTATGACTAAAAAACAATCACTATTTCATAACTTTTATAATTTTTTAAAGTTTAATAAATTAAAAATTAAATAATGGCGGTTTAAAACCACCACTAATTAGCAACAATTTTTTAGTGATGGTTTTAAACTGTCGCTAATCCGTAAACTTAACGACGTCAGCTCCAAGTTGACGAAAAAGGCAACACTGCATTAATTTTGAAAATTAAGGCAGCAAATTAAATATTTTAAAAATAATGAGACTAAATTGAATTTTGAAAATAAATAGTGAGATCAAAAATATAATTTAACCTTTACATATTCTTCCTTCACCTATATTAAAATATATACTTTGAGTAAATTATATCGACACCTCTTGAAATTTTTTGAGATTGCACAAACACGCCAACTTTTTTAGCATTTACAACAAGTTTCCTTATAGGGGTACATAGTGTGATGTTTTTCAAACAATGAATGGGGGTTAATATAATATATAAGGGGTGTCAGTGTAATGTTTTTCAAAACAATTAAAAAATGTTAGTGTAGGGGTTAAAAAAAGAAGGGTATCAAGTGAAATTTGATAAAATCTTAGGAGATGTCGGTGTAATTTACTCATATATTTTCTATTATAAAAGTATCATAAAACATACATAATTTTATTGTCCAAGTCAAAATATCATAAAAACATCATTAGTGTTATTCAAAAAAAATTTTGACCCTATAAAATTGCCTACTATTTATTATCAAACTCTAACTATGTCATTGTCTTGTCCCTCATTCCCATCATCAAGAAAAAAACATAGATTTTAACTTTGGTTCTTCAAGAAACAACTTAACTAATTTAAGAAATTTAGCACCATCATCAAGTGAATCATGTACATCTCCACTAATGTCCCACAACTTTTTCTCCTTTTTAGTGTATCATTCATATTTCTTAGACAAAAATTGAAGATTATAATGCACATAAAACAAATCCTCCACCCTTTTTAAATCCATTTTGTTTCTCTTCAAAGAATTAATAAAGGAGTACGTACTTTAATTTCTCTCAAAGTACGATGAAGATCAAGGCCATACAAGAAGTTTTAAAACATGTTTTTTTAATAGATGAGTAAATGATCCATGCATCACCCACCTAAATATTACATCTAAAGTCAATCTATGTTCACTTGAATCAAAAGATACAAAGTCACTATCATAAGATGGAAAATTGAAGAATTTTAGATAAACGTTTTCCTTCACCTCAATGTTTAGAAAAACATCTCTTTAGACATTTGTTCTTTTGTCTAAAAACTTCATCATCTTGATGAGGAAGAACCTTATTTAGAGATTTTCTAAGTTACTATTCATTATAATACCTATAAATCACAATAAAAGTTTAGTTAAACTACAAGGTATGAACTTTGTTATCCAAAGATGGTAACTGAAATTAGAAAAAAATATGTTAAATTCAATGAATGAACCAAGCAATAAAGTGAAGTACAATTCTTGCTCTACTTAATATTAAGTATATTATGAAAAACATCATAGAAATTGAATACGTCATTTGATTGCTTTTTCTCGTGCCTTTATATGCTTATCTTTATTTTTTCTACTATGTAATCCCACATTTCATACATCAAATGAAGAGTTAAAACATTTGTGTCACATTTTAAGCAAGTTATATGAATTTATGAGAGAAAAAGTATAATATATTTTATCCCACCATAAATAATTTAAAATAAGTTTTTCACATGTTCAACTTTCCTAACATCCTTATCCCTCCTCCTTATAAGCATTCTATTTATCGATAATAACCATATTTTGCAAAGCATATTTCAATAACTTGAATCTTTTTAACATCATTAACATCGATGCAAAACAAGTTTTAATAACAAAAAAAATTTTAAGAGTTGAAAATTAATTGAAAATAACTAGTCTTATAGAGTGAGTCATAATGAAAGTTTTAATAAAAGATGTATCATAAACTGTTTTAGTAATCCAATGACATTTATTGAAAACATCCTTATTGCCATGAATATTCTAACTACACATATATTTTTCAATGTTAGATGTAGTGTATGGACTAAACAAGGAGTCTAAAAGAAATGATTGAATTCAACTTCAATAAACATTATTGTTGCATTACAAAGATGAGTATTATTAGTTATGATATGGACAACATTCTATGACCCACTATCTTTTTAATTACATATTTTATTAAACTAGTCATGTAATGATTGTCTTTGTAATCCTTAGTACCATTAACTGTCTTAAAAAATATGGACCCTCCTTCACTTATAGCCATGAAATTAACGAAAGACTTTCTTTGTAATATGTCCATCCATCAACAACTAATGTAACTCCTTTCACCGTCCATAAAGATTTGATAAGTTGAAGCAACCTTTCAATATAAGACTTCTCTTGTTGTGAAAGATTAATTCTCAGAACGTTATAACTAGGGGGAAGGAAACCATTAAGATTATGATTAACAGTAAATAAATAAGAACCAACATAGTAAGGATTTTTAGCTAGATGGAATGACAAACTAATTGAATAAAACATTTTTGCTATCTGTGCATTAAGTTGATTCCCATCCTTAACATTAAAAGCTTTTTTTATAATAGCACTATTAATTTTTCTTACTTTTGCTGCAAGTTTGGTGGCATTAGAGGCAATATATTAGTAGGCAATGAAACATTTTTAGGTTTCAACTTATTTCAACCTCCACCCATGTTCTTTTTATGTTAGCTAAGTATTGAGTAGTAACCTTTGGACAAATAACTCCAACACCATAAATCCTAAGCAAGTATGACTTCACCTTATAATGTGAACTTTTGACCACTTTTTCACAAAAATTACAATTCCACAACTTATTTTTGCCTCCATATGCTATCTTCTTATTCATAGTAACAAAAGCCTAAAATGGAGCATGATCATCTTGAGGTTTCAAAGAAGCAATTTGACTAGTAATGCTAGAATTTGACCTAACAATGGAGTCTTCTTCCCCATTCACTCTAACCATTTTCTTCTTTTTTAGCAAACCAAATAGAGCAAATATTATAAAAGTTAGGTCAAGTCCTCTTACTACAGTTGGTGCATAACACAAATGACATGGGGAAGAAAGAGGATGATGCTTTAACAAAATGACGAGCATGTATTAGATAAACCGAATGGATGAGATTGGCAAGGAAAAACAAAATCAATGTGTGAGACTTAACAATCTGCCACAATGGAAGACGACACCAGCAAGACTAAAGGTGGGAAAAGCACAAATAGAGCGAGAACAAGGAGAAAATAATAGCGATGACAAGAGCGTGCTTAAAACAAGCTGAGAATAATAATGGTAACAATATAGTGCAGATGTACAAAGACACACTCAAAACTTAGTATAAGCAATGGAGAATGCAACAACTTAGTAAGAACTCAACGCCTTAGTAAGAATGCATGACACCATATGGAGCAAAAATGAGCCCACTAGATATGCGCAAAAGAATCCCAAGCCCTAACCAACAAACATTTGTTGGGTTATGCAATTTGGGAGGACCGAATAGAGGTGATTCAAGTGGGTATTATTATATTAAAACACACCATTTTAAGATTAAAAAAAATATTAAAACAATTTTGATATATTTTTTGAAAAAAAGTTAATTGAATACTTCTAGACATGACATATCGTATAGGTATCAATATTGGAAATGTGTTCGACATTAATACTTTACTATTGTCACAGTATTTACATTTCTTAGACTCACTCTATCAATAATAATAGCCTTTCAAAATATTTAATGCAACATGTCCCAAATTTATATTAAAACATTTGGCTACATAAAATGTGATTGATCTTTATCAACTCTCAAGCATTAATTAGTTCATAATTTAAGAATACTGAATACGGAAAAAACGAGAAAACTAAGGGACTTAAAACTCAATAATAAATAAGCTCACAAACAAAATAACATTATACGAAATCACATATTCTAAAATGCTGTTTGTGAACTTTTTTTTTTTTATTCTTCAGCAAAATTGAAGAGATAAGGATTTACTTAGATTTAATTTAATGAAAAAAAATAAGACAGAAAATTTAATTTTTTTAAATTCATTTTTTATTTTTTTTATTTAATTGAATAAAAGAAATACATCATTATCCATATTTTGTCTTTTTTTTCCCCCTCTCTTTTCCCTTTCATTCCCCTTACCTAAATATGCCGTAAAAGTTCAAATGTATTGTATATTGTCTTTAGTTATTTTTTTAGAGAATTATTAAGAAGGCATTTCTTTTTTAATTTAATCTACTTAAGAAAAGCTTAAAAAATAAGTTTATTTATAAACTATTTGAATAAGATTTTAGACATTTCAATTTGACTCCTCAAAACAAGTTTTATAAATGGAAGAAAGATCAAATCAAATCTAAGACAAACATGACCTTATTAATTTTTTAATCTTTTAGATTTTAAGAATGCGAAAAGTGATAGTAAAATTTAGCTCATGTATCTATATTCACTTGTAATGGATTTTACCATAACCAACTAGCACTTTTATTAATTTTTTCGTTTATATAGCTATAAAAACCCTAAACTGAGTTTTTTTTATTCATTAATTATAAAAGCCCTAAACTAAGTTTTAAAGAAGGATTTGCTTTTATTTAATATTTATCAATTTATTAAATGAAATTTCGGGCTAAAGGTTTAAATGAATTAGTAATACTTAATATCGCTTGAGTTAAACATGCTCAGCAGGATCCAATTGACGAAAAGAGAGAATTTCATTAAATTTTTTTTTTCCATCATTATTGATTATAATAGTAATATAAGAGCATGTGAAGAGCTTCTTTGACCTTTTCCCACGCATCCTTAAACTATTTCTTAGGCTGCGTCACATCTTAGACTTTTGTTATCTTCGGAGTTACACCTTCCTGCATTACGGACTGCAACAATTTCCTTTATTCTTCTGACCACGGCTGGACAAATGTAGGAAATGGTTTATGGTGGTCAAATTGATGATAACCGTTAGATTTAATGATATAATAATCAATGGCTGTGATGAGTGACCTGATACCTTGTTAGACATTTATCACTTTTTAATATATTTTTTTAAAGAATTTGTATTTTACACATTTATCCTTTTAGTTAATTGTAAGATTGAATTAATTGAATTGAAAATTAAGGCTTTGTTGATGTAAATCAAGTAAGGATTAGGGCAGGGCTTTGTTCTTCAGTTTGTTTTGAAGGGTTTTTGAAGAATGAATCGATGGTGGCATCGCATGGCAAAAGTGGTTGGATGAGGAGTCTGCTGGTGGTTGGCGGCGTTGTAAGTCGAAAGTGGGTGGTTGGAGATTGATTCCCACCGTATCTCTTGGGCCAATTGATATTTGTGGGGATCAGATGACCGGAGGTTTCCTATACCAAACATGAAAAACTCAAAACTCTAACACTAGTGACAAAATTTCAGCATTGCTCTTTCACATAAGGACATAACCAGCAAAATAGGGACAAACAAAAACGATACAGTATAACCCATGAACAAACCTCTAAAGTTTAAGGTGTGAGTGAGACACAGATGATGTCAAACGAAAAAAAAAAACAACAAACACTATCTCTTACATTGCGTCTTGTGGTGGTGTTAAAAAAATCGTTTTCTTTTTTAGATTGGGGGTCTTTAAACTTGTGCCCAGATCTGATCTTAACAGTCCTAATGTCAAAAACCTCCACTTCCAAACCTTTTCCACTTGAACGCACCCAATTGGTAATATGATTTTCACTTATCGGGTCTGCAATTACTTTAACTATGGGTAAAAACGTAAAACACAAACTAAAATAAAAAAAGGCCTGACATGTCAAAAAAAAAAACTGGCTAAACTTATAATTACAAGTCACAATAAGTGGACCACGCTAAACCATTTCTTTCACTTGCCCACCGTAGACGTCGTCTATTCTTCTAGCAGCAGCCATCACGAAAATAAAACCTTTTTTTTTCTCCCTCTCTTCCAGATGCTTGGGTTTGTTCAACTCTGAATCTAATCTTCGCACGTGTGTATCACACGCCAGATGATCAGTTATGCTTAATTTTCTTCAAATAAAATTTTGGATATGAGTTTTGTATATAAAAAAATAGCCGTCGGGAAAATTTTTATATTATGAATGTTTTACACTTAAATAATATTATTTCCTAAAGATATTCGTAATTTAAACGAAAGAAAAAAAAAGCAAATGAAACAAGGGAAAAGAGGGGAAAAAAAATTCCAAAATGGAAAAAGAAACTATTCCTTTTAATTCTAATAATATTATAATATTCTAAAATATTTTATTTAGAATTAATTTAATTTGATTCGAAATAAGTGTATTAATTTAATCAGAAATTAATTATCGTCCCTAGAATTTATTATAAAAAGAATATTTGAATTATTTATAAAGTAAGTTTCACCTCATTATATATTCGTAATTTATTTCATCATCCTTACTTAAAATATGTAAAAGGCTTAACTAATAAGGATAAAAATACCAATTCAACTATTGCGGAGTTGTTTTGGCTTAATTAGTGATCTCGAGTTCAAGTTTTGGTATACAGCTGCGTTAAATATTCTGAGGGAGAGCTGTGCCGCTTAAAGTGATCTTACGTGGCTTGAACAAGATTGCCTTCGATAGAGGATATCTGTGGTCTATATAAAAAAATAAATCAATTCAAATAACTTCAATGATTAATTGTATTTACGTAAATTCTTTTATACATTTCTAAAATTAAACAATTTTTAAATCAAATAAGCCCCAGCTGTTACAATTAATTTTATTTTCTTAATTAAATTAATTCTTTAAAAACCTTTCATTCCAAATCTAAAGAACTATGCCTTGTTTTCTTTTCTAAATAAAAGAGTTTCTAGAAGCCTCGTTTTGTAGGGTAAAAAAAACCAAATCAGTATTAAAAAAAAACAATTTACCAAAATAATGTAAAAAAAATATATTTTACCAAAATGGGTTGTTTGTAAATGTATAGAAGGCGCCGCTACCACCGGTGCTATGCAAAAAAAAGGAAGGCGCTGGTCAAACCAGCGCCACTTATTTAATTACTGTAGTAGAAGGCGCTGGTCAAACCAGTGCTTTTTGTGTAGTCAAAGGTGTTAGTTAGACTAGTGCCTTCTGTGCAGTCAGATGTGTTAGACTGACGCCTTTTGTACTGTTGGCACATGATAATTTTTTACTTTCGAAAAAACGCATGCTCGGTATCCGCGCGCATTGTAACATCCCGGGCGCTGACGAGGGCGGGGAGTGATCGCCGGTGCAAAAGAGATGAGGCACGGACAATGAGCGGCTCCTGGCAGGCTTCCAGCGGGAGGGGTACATGAATGAATCGAATACACACCCGAACGAGAAGGATCCAGAGGCTGTGCGGGTATGGGACTGTACAGTTGAGGATAGCTTAAAGGAATTAATAAGTGCTACCTATACCAATAAGATGTATCTACTTTTCGGTAGCCCATCACTTAAGAACTCCATAGTTAAGCGTGCTTAACTTAGAGCGATTTAGGGATGGGTGACCTACTGGGAAGTTTTCCGGGAAGCGTGTGAGTGAGGACAAAGCACGCTGAAAAGTCTTGTGTTGGTTTGTGGGGACAGTCACTCATCCTGAAAGCGGCCAGGTGTTACACGCATGCATTGTAATATGAAATAAATTCACAACAAATTTTTTTAAATTTCAAATTATGATTTAAATTATAGCTACACATTTATGTAAGTTTAAGACATATATATATATATATATATATATATATATATATATATATATATATATATACATAACATAAAATATATATATTAAAAATTATATATTTTTAATATATATACATAACTTAAAAATGTATAAATATATTAAAATTATTTTTAACCTTAAAAACGTAATACAACTATTTTTTCATATGTGAAAAAAATTTATTTGATTATTATTTTTGGTTTAAACATAATTTTAAACAAAGAAAAAAAACGTAATTTGTTGATAAAATTAAAAACAATTGAACGCATCGTATTATACTAAAAACAAATCATTTGTAAATAAAATTCAATTGGCTAAAGTGTTTTGCTAGTCTCAATCTAACCTACAGCCCCTGGAAAATCCTATCTTAAAATTTTAATCCATAAAACAATAAACAAGTCTCAAATCAACAATTAACAATCTTAAATCATTATCAATATGAAAAATATACATCTATACACACATCATAAATTAACCAAAAATAATATAACAACTTAATGAAATTTTTAAAGGACAACACAATACTATATTAAAATTAAAAACGTAAATTTTACCAAGTCAAGCTTACCTCTATGATTTCACCAAATAGGCTTCCTCCTTTTTTATTACTAATTTGGTCAAAAAGCCTATATTTGATATTACAATGCATGTGTGCGGATACGGAGCATGCGTTTTTTCGAAAGTAGAATTACAATACAGGAGGCGTCGTTTGACTGCACAAAGGTATTAATTTGACCAGCGCCTTTGACTACACAGAAGGCGTTGGTCTGACTAGCACCTTCTACTATAGTGATTGAATAAGCGGCGCTGCCTTCTTTTTTTTTGCATGGCGTGGGTGGAACTGATGCCTTTTATATATTTGTAAACAACCTATTTTAGTAAAATATTTTTTTTCTATGTTATTTTGGTAAAATGTTTTTTTTTAAATACTAATTTAGTTTTTTTAGCCGTTTTGTAGCCTTAGCTACACGTATTTTATTTCACAGTTGGCATCTAGCTTGACTTTCATAAAATTTGAGACTCGTATGCAGATTCAGCGCTTGCATATTAAGTTATTAACTGTTATTGTCAAGAAAGTAATTACTCTTTATTTCTTTTTTTCCAAAAATACTTTCACCTAATTTTTCAAATACAAACTCAATTAATCCAAAACATTGAATTGGCACTACCATATGCACCGTATTTGTTACGAATTATTTCTTCTTCAATTTCCATCGTTTCACACCCGTTATTGTTCCAGAACTAAAAAACAAAACATTAGATAATTATTAGTTTTTGTCATATTAGTTTGGGGTCTTAAAACCGAGTTTGGAGGGGGGGAAAGAGAAAGAGAAAGATCCATTCCCATGTGCACGTTGAAAAGTCTATTCTTGTTGGGCACGGCGAGTCAAACTGGGATGGCAGTCAGATTTCAGCTTCCGACCCAATCAAACACATAATAGGTTCCCTTGTTTCTCCTCACTTTCATTCCAAAGTTATACCTTTCAGCTCTGACGAGGGAACCCGTGTTTTTTTTTTTTTCCATTTCTGGGTCTATCATTTTTGTACAGATATATAAAACAAAGCAGGTTTTAGTTTTGGTTTGTGTTAAGAGTTCAATATTTCTCACCCTCAACAAATCACTTCCTTTGAGTTGTTTTTTTGTTTGTTGGTTCCATTTCATTGGTTCAATCAACACCACATCTCTTTCTTGAGTTTTCATAATTGGTTTGTTGAGGATCACTGAGTAGTTGGAGCTTGGTTTGAAACTTGAAGGGTGAATCATATAAGTTTGTGTGTGAGCTTTTGGCATAGTTGGAGGAATGGCTGGGGGGAGGAGGAGGAGGCACCACTTCGGCAGAATCCATGCATTCTCGTGTGGGAAAGCTTCCATGAAAGATGAGCATTCACTAATAGGAGGCCCTGGCTTCTCAAGGAAAGTCTATTGCAATGACCCTGAACGTGCCGTGGCGAGTCTTCTCAATTATGGTGACAATTATGTCAGAACAACTAAGTATACGTGGGCCACGTTCCTCCCCAAGTCCTTGTTTGAGCAATTCAGGAGGGCTGCAAATTTCTACTTCCTCGTTTGTGCAGTTTTGTCTTTCTTCCCGGTTTCTCCTTACACAGGCATCAGTAATGTTGTCCCTCTACTGGTTGTGATCGCTGCCACCATGGTCAAAGAGTTCATTGAGGATTTTAGGAGGAAAAAACAGGTAATGTTCTGTAATTGTTAAATCAGCTTCTGCTGCAAATTTCTGGTTCGAATGGGGTTCTCTTATCTTATTGCATATCTGTGATAGATAGTTATGGATGATAGGCAATTTTGCTAGAAAGTTTGGAATGTTAATTGCATTATCACTAGACTAGAACATGTGGCTATTGATTGCTTTGCAGATGTGTTGAATATAATAATCTTTGTTAATTGGTTGGGAAATTTATGATGAGAGTTGTTGCGGTAAGGAAACTGTGAGAGGCAGAGTGGTTTCTGTGCTAAATTCATGCCTTGAATTAATGTGCACATTGGTCGGATACCTTTTTTCTTCTTAGCATGTGCAGAATTTTCTTTTGACAAAAAGGTGATAGGGTTGCGTTGTAGTTAGTAAACTTTTTGGCTTTCATAAAAAGCAAAAAGGTTATGTTTTCTGCTGCTCTTGATTAATCCTAGGTTGATGATATTGTTTTATAATTTCATCAGGATATAGAGATGAATAACAGAAAAGTTAAAGTGCATCGTGGAGGTGGTGTTTTTGACTATTCTAAATGGAGGGATTTGAAAGTTGGAGATGTAGTGAAGGTGGGAAAAGATGAATTTTTTCCTGCGGATCTCATCTTACTTGCATCAAACTATGATGATGCAATTTGTTATGTTGAGACCATGAATCTTGATGGGGAGACAAATCTGAAACTGAAACAAGCGCTGGAAGGAACCTCAGAGTTGCAAGAAGACCTGAACTTTCAAAATTTCAGGGCTGTCATCAAATGTGAAGATCCAAATGCAAATTTGTACGCATTTGTTGGTAGTCTGGAGCTTGAGGATCAACAGTATCCTCTTGCACCTCAACAGCTACTGCTTAGGGATTCTAAGCTGAGGAACACGGATTTTATTTATGGTGTGGTTATCTTTACTGGCAACGATACAAAGGTTATGCAGAATGCAACAGATCCACCATCCAAGAGAAGCAAAATTGAGAAAAGGATGGATAAGATTATCTACTGCCTCTTCGTTGTACTTATTTTGATTTCTTTCATTGGGTCCATATTCTTTGGGATTGCAACAAATGATGACCTTGAAAATGGAAGAATGAAGAGATGGTACCTTAGACCAGATGATACCAAAATTTACTATGACCCAAATAAACCAGTAGTTGCTGCCATTCTGCATTTCTTGACAGCACTTATGTTGTATGGATACTTGATTCCAATTTCCTTATATGTATCCATTGAAATTGTAAAGATTCTTCAAAGCATTTTCATCAACCAGGATATGCACATGTATTATGAGGAAACTGACAAGCCAGCACATGCTCGTACATCAAATTTGAATGAAGAACTTGGCCAAGTCGATACCATACTTTCAGATAAGACAGGAACTTTGACTTGCAATTCTATGGAATTTATCAAGTGTTCTATTGCTGGGGTTGCTTATGGACGAGGAGTTACAGAAGTTGAGAGAGCTCTATCTAGAAGACAAGACTCACATTCAGGTCAAGAGTTGAAAGAAAACAACATTGCAAAGATTGGTGAATCAAAGTCATCCATTAAAGGGTTTAACTTGAAGGATGAAAGGATCATGAATGGAAATTGGATCAAAGAACCCAATGCCAATGTAATCCAGAACTTCCTAAGATTGCTGGCTGTATGCCATACTGCAATACCTGAAGTTGATGAAGAAACTGGTAAGGTTTCATATGAAGCTGAATCACCAGATGAGGCAGCTTTTGTGATTGCAGCCAGGGAACTTGGATTTGAATTTTATGAGAGGACACATACAACTATTTCACTGCGTGAATTACACCCCATGTCAGGCAAGAAAACTGAAAGGTCAGGTTATTGTTCTTGTATGTGAAGTTTTAATTATCTAATATCTTATTTTATATATATTCAATTGAAACTTGAGTTATGTATTAAAAACTGCATATAATTTCACCTTTACAGATCCTACAAACTTTTGAATATATTAGAGTTTAGTAGTGCAAGAAAGCGGATGTCTGTAATTGTAAGAGATGAGGAGGATAAACTACTACTCCTTAGCAAAGGCGCTGACAGGTTTGTAATCTCATGCTTGGCTATCCTGAATACACTATGTGAGCATCATTCAATTTGTTTTAAAAGTTCATAACATTAAATTGCTTTTCTTTTCTCGCTTTCTCAATCAGTGTAATGTTTGAACGAATTGCCAAGAATGGAAGGGATTTTGAAGAGAAGACAAAGCAGCACATTAGTGAATATGCTGATTCTGGTTTGAGGACCTTAATACTTGCATATCGTGAACTTAATGAGGAAGAGTACAATCAATTTAATAAAGAGTTTACAGAGGCCAAGAACTTAGTGAGTGCAGACCAGGAGCAGATTGTTGAGGAAATTATACAAAATATTGAGAAGGATTTAATTCTTCTTGGTGCTACTGCGGTTGAAGACAAACTACAAGATGGGGTATGTTCTAAATGCTGTTTTACTTTCTGAAAGTAGAGGGAAGCAATGGCTTGCTCTCTTTTTATGCTGGAGTGTTCAACCTACTACAATTTTGAGATCACATAATTGAAATTACTTCAATAATCAGCAGAGCTAGTACCTTTTCACTTTTTTTCAAGTCTTTTTTTTTTGAAATTATCCTTGTCCTATTTTATCATAATAACTTGGATATAATAGTTCTATATGTTGTGTTCTTATGAATCAGTTCATGTTGCACAGGTTCCTGAATGCATTGACAAGCTAGCACAGGCTGGGATTAAGCTATGGGTTTTAACTGGTGACAAAATGGAGACAGCAATTAATATTGGGTAAGTGCAAAGATTATCAATAAATTTTGGAATTGTATGTGCAAATGATATGATATCACTGATTTGGAAATTTCTGTGTGACTGCAGATTTGCTTGTAGTTTACTCAGGCAAGGAATGAAACAAATTATAATTAGCTCAGATACTTCAGAAAACAAGTCATTGGAGAAAATGGAGGACAAGTCTGCTGCTGCAGTGGTAAACTACTCTGATCCTCAATTTCTGTCAACAAGCACTGATGGCTATTTAGCATGTCATGAGATGAATGTATGCTCTTTAGGTTGTTATTTTACACATGTACAACTAGGAGATCCTGTGTACAACATATATCAATCAGAATGCATGAGAAAGGGACTTGCAAAACTAAATATACCCCATGCACCACACTTATCAATTAGATGGCATGTTGTATTGGGGGAAGGGGGAGAGGTTTTCTTGTTTTTATAGCTTAATATGTATTGATGGGCTCGCTTCCAATTTTGCTGGAATCTTATTTTTCAGGCAATTAAGTCAAGTGTTCTTCGTCAACTAAGGGAGGCAAAGACATTACTTTCTACATCAGATGAAAACTTTGAGGCCTTAGCCCTTATCATTGATGGGAAGTCTCTTACTTATGCACTAGAAGATGATGTAAAGGACTTGTTTCTTGAACTTGCCATTGGCTGTGCATCTGTTATCTGCTGTCGTTCATCTCCCAAGCAGAAAGCACTTGTAAGTTTTTTATTATTATTATTATTTTTTTATTTTAAATCCAGCTATGTATTTGCCTTTCTTTCTTCATACATAAGAGTTCAGGTTGCACAAGTTTGCCTTCTTATTATTGTGTTATAGTTAGGCTTGGACTTGGTGTTGTACTTGAAAAAAATCTCTTAAAAGTTTATGATGATCAATGAGGCAAAGAGACTTTTACTGCAAAGCAATACATTAAAAAGGGCAAATCATAGCCTCATCCTTTGGTGGTTTTCCCATGCTCAGTCTATAAAAGATCTTCTATATAATAATGCAGGTTACAAGACTGGTGAAGATGAGAACTGGTAGTACAACTCTAGCTATTGGAGATGGAGCAAACGATGTTGGAATGCTCCAAGAAGCAGACATTGGAATTGGTATCAGTGGTGTTGAAGGAATGCAGGTAAATCTGCAATATCTTGCATATTATTTTATTTTCTTTTTTTCCCCATACCTTTCTATAACCCCAACCCTGAATTTGTATTGTTTTTATTTTATTGTCTATTAAGTTCTTTCTTCTTTGCTTCATTAAAACTTTCAGGCAGTTATGTCAAGTGATATTGCAATTGCCCAATTTCGGTTTCTAGAGCGCTTACTTCTTGTGCATGGACATTGGTGTTACAGAAGGATCTCATCAATGGTAACAATCTTGTCTTAACATATGTTACATAATATTATAAAGTTCTGTAATTGGCATATATTTTTACTGATCTATGACCTATTGCAAAGTCTTAGTTCAACTAAGATTAATAAAATTATTTTAGTTTTTGACAAACTTGACTTTTTGTTTGGCAGATCTGCTACTTCTTTTACAAGAATATTGCCTTCGGTTTCACTCTGTTCTTCTTTGAAATGTATGCCTCATTCTCGGGGCAAGCTGCATACAATGATTGGTTCTTGTCACTATACAACGTTTTCTTCACTTCGCTTCCTGTAATTGCACTGGGAGTGTTTGATCAGGATGTCTCTTCCAAATTATGTCTCAAGGTAGGCCTCCAAACTCAGTAGCTTCGTGATGGCAAATAGTTAGAAATTCAGTTTCCTCAGCTATATAAATATAAACTAAATGATTGTTCCCATCTCATGAAACCTTTCTTTTGCTTTCATTTTTCAGTTTCCATTATTATATCAAGAAGGCATCCAAAACATCCTATTTAGCTGGAAACGAATCATTGGTTGGGCATTGAATGGAGTTGTGACTTCTGCCATCATATTCTTCTTTTGCATCCGTACTATGGAACATCAGGCATTCCGTAAAGGCGGTGAAGTCATGGAGCTACAAGTTCTTGGTGCCACCATGTACACCTGTGTTGTGTGGGTGGTGAATTGCCAAATGGCATTATCTATCAGTTACTTCACTTACATACAACATATATTCATTTGGGGAAGCATTATATTCTGGTATATATTCCTCCTGGCATATGGAGCCATAGACCCTTCCTTCTCAACCACTGCCTATAAGGTCTTCATTGAAGCTCTTGCACCGGCCCCGTCTTTCTGGTTCATCACTTTGCTCATTCTTATTGCTTCCCTCCTTCCATATTTTGCATATGCCTGCATCCAAATGCGTTTCTTCCCTATGTATCATCAAATGATACAGTGGATAAGAAAGGACGGGCAAACAAATGATCCAGAATACTGTAATGTGGTAAGGCAGCGATCAATAAGACCCACAACGGTTGGAACCACAGCTCGTTTGGAAGCATCCAAACGTTTTGGAATTGAAGGATCCAAACGTTTTGAAATCGAAGCACCCAGAAGACTTGGAGCATCCAAACGTTCTGAAGGGAAGTCTGAGGACCGATGACCAGAATTTTTTGTTGTTGTTGATGTTAAATTCATTAGTCAAAACAAGGTGTAAATTTGTTCATAGATTGCAAACCTTGTGTACATATTTAAGGTAAAGGGGGGTTTTCCTTATGTCCTTAAACATAGCAAAATAAAGCAATCTGTTCGTTGGTTTTTGGTTGAGAAGATTAGGATAAAATTGGGCTGCTTCAAGATTAGATGGAAGGTTATGGTCAACAATAATGTATGAGGGTATATGATTTATCGTAGGATAAAAGAATTGATTCATTCTTTCACGGTATAACTCTAGTGGCATTTTAACCCGGCCGGCTTGATTTTTAATTGGCTCCACATCTAGGTTCTTCTCAACTCGAACTTCCTGACATTCTACATCTTAGCCCTGCCATCATTGGCTGAATAGGGTTGCCGAAATCTTTTAAGTTCTAAAGCCTAAAAGACCCTCTAGCTCTATAAAACGCACAATAAACAATAGGATTGCACAGTACCAGAAATCTTTCGATACCAATTTCACCGCATCACGTATTCTATACCGAATTCTCTTTATAAGAAAGTCTTATAATAATAATAATAATAATAATAATGTAAAAAGTGAAAGTCACGTACCTACACAAATCACGTATCACGTACCCGTACATGCGGGTGCACTTATACACCTTCCGCCTGGAGTACAAACCCCAATTGATATCTAAAGGCATCTGCAATGGTAAGAAAAAAGGGGTGCTTATTGATCCATCTACATATCGCAGACTGATTGGACGACTCCTCTATCTTACACACACTCGGCCTATTTTCTGCAACCGTTGCAGCTCAAATTTGTTCAGCTCTGTTTAAGCACCACCGGTGCTAAACCGAGTATGTGGACCCATTTTTGTACTTTTATCAAATAATAATAATAAAATAGTTAACAGTAGTTAATATTGATGAAAGATAAAATTATTTATGGTTATTTGTGGTACCTATTTAGTAATTTTTTTGGAGATGTTGGGTTGAAAGAATTATCATTATATATTAAATGAGAATAACTATTTTGAACGAGAGTATTTTTAGCTTATTATTATTTAATGAGAGTACTTTTAACTGTTATTCTTCAATAAAAGCGTTTTTAGGAATTTTTTAACTTTTTATCTTTTTTAATTTATCATTTTCAATATCTTTAGTTTTAAATTAAATTTTAATATTTTTTTAAAAGAAATTATCAATAATTAAAGATTAACATTGTATAGTATATTACAATAATTATTTATTATAAATTTAAAATATAATCTATATGTTTAAAAATATTTATTTATTACAAATTTTAATTATAACATAATTTATACATTCAAAAATATTTATTTATTATAAATTTAAGTTATATAAAATAAATGTTTATTCTGTGTAATACACAGATTAAAATACTAGTTGAGTGCTTAAATTGAAAAAATAAAAATAAATAATTTGTACAATTGGGATCCATTTAAAAACCAAAAAAAAAAAATGCTGAATTGTGGATGCTCTAACATTAACGTAAGCCGTAAAGTTGTGACACTGATGTCCATCGCTGAATAAGGTCCCGCCCCGCTCCTCTTTGCAGTTTTATTCAATACAACCTATCTGAATTAAAACCATGTTTTCTTCATGCGTTGATTGTTTTAAATGCTTTATTGGAATATGTATGAAAATAATTGATAATTGATTAAGCACTCATACTTAGAGAGTTTGATTCCTTATCGTCTATTCTGGAAAGTGGGTCCACTAGTTTTAAATTTCTAATCAGGAAGAGGTAACACGGATTGGTCATCCTGACGATAGAATTCATGTGCCAACAAGTTTTGTGTTGAAAAGTAATTTTATTCCTACTTTTTCGTCTAAATTTTTTCTATTCCTACTTTATACAAATATAAAATAACATTATTAAAAGAAAAATACTGAAACTAATGACCTAAAAGTAAAACTCTTTTTTTTTTTGGTGTACATAAAAGTAAAACTATTAGAAACGTGACTTTAGGAATTAAGAGCGTGTCTGATAACACGTTTAGGACCTAGAAAATTAGGATGGAGAAAATTATGTCAACAGTAAAGATATTATCTTTAGTTTTCACATCTTTCTGGATTGACGTGAAAATATGTGTTGAAAATGTCATTCCAAACACAAAGTAAGAAATGCACTTTAAAAAGATAAATTAGGGAGTTATAACTATTCATTACAAAATTTTCCTCATTATTCAGACCCACGAGTCTTAGATGCCACCCGATTATACCCAAACAAAAATTTATCTCATTAATTTTGACAACTTTTTCTAAGTGTTTTGACTCGTTCCAAAAATGAAACAAAAGGTCAATGCCATCCAATGTGTTTCGTTACATGTTATGTGTTGAATTGGCTTGGAAATTCTCGGGCCATATATTGTTGCAGTAATGCTAAATGGTATGACAAGTTACAAATTTATATACTATACATTTGCAACTAATTTTAGAGGAAAGTATTGTCATATGTCCTCACCTCGTGTAATGCCTTTTAAAGTGCTTTTCTTTACACCTTGCTAAAAAGAAAATCTACATTAAAACATAAGATAAATTAATTATCATTTAAAAACGGAAATTCAACTCCCATATAGATGTAGATATAACAACTATATCAAATTCAAATAATAACATAAATATTAAAAAAATAATGATTTATCTTTTTTCACCAATAAGATGATGATTAGACAAAAGAATCTATTATATATTATAAAAGAAGATTTTATAATATGGAAAGATATCACGTGACAAAACCACATTCATTTTTTTTCCGCCTAAAATCTACAGTGTTTTTTTTCTTGATTCATGTAAATATATTACACACTATTATATTTAATTATAGTAATTAAAATTATTATAATTAAGGCATTTATAATTTATTATATATTCTATTTAAATTCATCAATTAAATAATTAAATCTTAAATGAAATTTGATTTTATATAACAAAAAAAATTAATTTTTCAAATTTTATTGAATGTTATTTATAATCATGGTAATTATGATAATTATGGTAATAATTTTTATTATGATAATTAAAGCATTTATGATATATAATAAAACCTTTTTCAATTTATTGATTGATTACTCCCAATACTATCATTAAATTACCATTTTTAATTACAAATAAAAACAGATTGCTCTACAAATTGTAATATAAGATAATATATTATTATCATGTTTGTAAAAAAAATATATATGATTATCATGTTTTTTTTTTGTGATTTTGATCAATCATTAAATTTTATATAAATTTTGATCTATTATTATTATTATCTATTATATTTATTATCTATTATATATTATAAAAACGGATTATTGATTTAGGTTTTTAATTTACTTTTTAACATATTTGTCACTAAAAAAATATTATAATTTCCTTTTTAAAAAACATAATCAATCAATTATTATACATATTTGTGACAAAAATTCATGCAAGATTTATTTTTATTTCATAATACAAATATATAATAATATATAATATAATAATATATAATATATAATATAATAATATATAATATAATAATATAATAATACAATAATACAATAATACAAATATATAATTGATAATTTAAACAATCAAACAATATTTATATATACGTATGTGAATTACAATTTCACATTATCTATCTTTTTACCTTCTATTTGAGCAGACTTTTCCTTCTCCATTACTCATTCTTTCCTCCTATCTTTCATATTTTGATTGATTTTATCTTTTCTGTTCTAATTGTCCCTTCAAATTGATTCTTTAATTTATTATTTATCGACTTTCTTGCTTCCTCTATGTTTGTTTTGATTTGTGTTTTTTTTCTTCTACAAATTAGTTTCTTTTGTTGGAGTTAGTTCTTTCATTAGTAATTCTTATGTCCAGGAAATTGTAATCCTTTTCTTATATATATTTTTTTGGTTATTTTTAATGGAGTTGATCATTATTGATTGGTATATATTTGCAAGTATGTAAGACTCTTTTGTGTATCATAGATAATTTCAAAGGTATTGATAGAAAGACATTGTTATAATTTCTCAGTTTTTTCACTACTTTATTATTATTATTAATGTCCATCTCTTAAAAATTTTCATGCTTCAATTTTTTCTCATTTTATAAAATCTCTCTAACATGTGAATTTTCCAAGTTGATATTTTCTATATTCTCATATAGTTTATTTTTATTATTTTTTTGTTTTTACTTTGTTACTTCTTCCGTACTATTTTCCTTAAATAATCTTTCTTACTTTCTTGGAAATACAGAAACTATATGTTGTGATAAAAGTGGTTACCGTTCTAGCATTCTTGTAAGAAAAACTATATAAAAATACATATTGCTCCCTTTTCAATATTTTCTATGCAATTAAAGAGTCATAATGATGGTTCAAGAAACATTTGATGATGTAAAAGGTGGAGACAATAGACATAAAAAAGGTAAATTTCATATACTAAACTTCATATCTGAGAAAGTGAATTTAAATATTTATAATAATTTCTAATAATACAAGTTAATGTTTTTATTTTATTTTTTAAATCATTCTTGATAACTTCAAAAGATATCTATATTTTAAAAAAATCATTTAATAATACAAATTTAAATTATATAAGCAACATTTAAATATTTTACGTAAAAATACCCTAATATCTAAATTACTATTACATAAATTACAAATTAGTTAAATATTTTTAATATAAATTTATCTTGATTATAATATTTTTACTTATTTTATTTAGTTTTAAGTTATAATAATTTTTTAAAAAATAGTTAAAAAATAATAATTCTTTTAAAAAGAACTATGGTATTATAATATTATTGATAAAATATTCTTAAATTTTATAAAGATCAAAAGTATATTTAAATTTATTTTTTAAATAAAAATGTAAAATTATATTAATTTTGACAAATACAATCAATATACATTCTAATTTATCTTCTAGATATGCAGCTAAGTTTTTTTTTTTTAATTCATAAAAATACATAATTACATTAATTAAAGTAATTATGACTAATATATATTTTGATTTTAATTAATTAATATAATTATGATTGATATATATTATTTTGATTTAAATCAATTGATAATTTTAATATATATTTGATTCAAATTTATATTAGATTCAAATTATGATTATTTTAAATTATGGTTAAGAATATTAGAAACTTTTTCGTATAGAATAATTTTATTTTTTATTACTTGTCCCATTAATTTAAATTTCAACATTCTATAATAATTACATTATAATTTAAGCATTAATAAATTATATTGTTATCGTTACTATTATTTCTCGTATAATTTATAATAAATGCTTAACTAACATAATTAATTTGTGATAACAAATTAATAAATAATATTTTAATTTAAATTAAACTCTAATCATATTATTTTATGCTCAAAATGTCACAAATAAATTATAAAATTTATATAAATAAATTAGAAATATCAATTAAATTTCATATAAATAAAGTAAAATATCAATTCACAAATTTAAAAATAACTAATAATTTTTGAAAAGAATACTTGAAAATCTTCAATATTTATTAATTATAATAATATTTAAATTTAAATTAACTTAAATAATACAAAATATAATAAATTAATATTAAATTGGAACTAATTCGTATAATTATATAATTTGATAATATATTATGATATATATATATATATATATCATTTTTTTTTCAGAGTATAAGATATAAATCAAATTATTATGCGGTACTAATTACATTAAATTATAAAAGGGAAATATTAATTAGTATGAAACACTTTTCATATATCTATACAAACCTTTTTTTGTATTTCATGAAATCTAATTTTTTTAATTTTTAATTAAGATTTATTCTAAAAAAGGGAATTGGTACACATTGTCATTTCCTGCCATTTGTGTCACTGTGTTACATAAAGTAGAGTACCACTAAATTATAAATGATATATACTCTCATTTGATTTTGTATGAAATATTTTTAAATTTATATTAAAAATTAAATTGATGCATATATAAAATATCACAATCAAATAAGAATACTCATGGAAAAAGTAAAATTAAGAAATATTTAAATCACAGGTGAATGTCCCATTACATTTAATCAAATTCAAATTAAATAATAATAATAATAATAATAATAATAACAATAACAACAACAATAATAATTATAAAGATTTATTTTCCAAGTTTCACATTACGTACCACTATCATGTTTATTTTTCTCCTCTAATTTTTTTTTTTACTATCTTTTCGGTAGTTTTAAATAAATATTTTAATAAATTAATAATTTACACATCATTGAAGATTTTATCCACAACATGATGTTACATGATGCAATCAAAACTTTCATTTGGTCTAAATTTTTGAAATGGTATCCATAATAAATACTTACTATAAATATAAGACAAAAAAAATCAACAAATCATACTTAAACAACAACAATAATGAAATAATTTATTCAAAATTGTATTTTCAATTTATACTTATTTGAGCATAATTAATTTAGTAAATTAAATCTAAAAAACTTCTTTAATCATTTAGATAACTAATATTATAATAAAATAATTTCAATATTGATAATTTTCTTTCTATATAAAAATAACTCATTAATAAAATTTGAATATTTTACCTATAGTAAAATATGGCTTCAAAATTTAAATTTTTTTTAATGAATTCATTACTTTTTTTTTTTTGTGTGTGAACCTAGGGTATTGCCCAACTGAAAGTTAAAGACTACTCTTTTGAGGTACTTAGATTCATTTTAGGAGCTCACATCTCCCGATAGATGTTTTTTCATACATATGGACTCGAGGATTGAATCCCTGACCACATGCTTAAGGGACAAAGTTTTTTGCCAACCATGTTACACTATGTTGGTAATGAATTCATTAATTAGTTATACTTGATGAATAATCATTACATCATAACTTACTACAATCGTTTAAATATGCAAGAGTAAAACAATTATGAGACCAAATAATATTCAAACGAACATGTCAATAAATTGCGTAAGTTGAAGTATAAATCAACCCCAAAAAATTAGATATTGGGAAACTTTCTATTGGCAAAAAACAGAAGCACGATTGCGTCACTCCTAAACTAGGATCAACATCCAGTTACAGTGTAAAAAATGAAGCAAGGCTAATTTTTTAATTTCTCGCATAAGAAAAGTTAAAAACCCAAAAGAATACGAGAAAGAAAATTATTGACAGACATAAGAAAACCTAGAAGAAGGTTAGAGAACATCAAATTTTTATTAGTTTTTTTTTTTAATTTTAACATACAACTTAAAGTAAGTTAAAGTACTTATAAATTAATTGATCATTTGTTTGAGTGATATTCTCTTTTTCTTTTATAATTGTTATTAAATAGAAATTAAATTTTAAATGATAAAATCAATAATTTGAAAATATAATCAATATATTTTGAATTCATATCAATATTAAAATGATATTAATATATGTATGTGTATAAATCTACTCTATATTCACATATATTTATAAAATTAATAATGTATAAAAACAATTTTAAAGACTTAAAATAGCACAAGACATAAATTTATATATGTATTTAATTATGTGTTAAAATCTACACTTACTAATAGAAAGATTGGTAGAGTAAAAAATTTATAAAAAAATAATTTACAAAAAGTATAATATTATAAAAGATTTGAAGCTTATTTATTTAAAACTTACAACAAAGGTTATTTATTAGAGAAAATTTTAGGGGTCAAGCAATTATTATTACACAAAACAAAATAAGAGTAGCAAAATCATTATTTAAACATCATCTTATCTTTTTATTAATTCATCATTAATTTTCATATTATAATCTACAAGTTGAAGTATTCATAAATATTTTTTTTCTTTAATTAATGTTATTCACTCTTCTAGGATAGATTTTTTTGGCAAGGAAAACCAATAATTAAATATGATATTAATATCTGTTATATATATATATATATATATATATATATATATATATATATATATATGTATGTATGTATGTATGTATATGTGTGTAAATACTAGCAAATCTATTTTTTCATGATTAAAGTTAATCATTTCTTTTCTTTATGAAAGGAAAAACTAATAATTACAAAATGTAATTTAAAATATTTTTCATTTTTAATATCTCTTATTAAAATTGTGTATATATCTAAGTTCTATAAACATGTAAATATATTTATAAAATAATGTCTTTTAAAACACACATTTATATAAATTAAAATGATATAAGCATCTGTTAATACACACATATTAACATTTTTCATTATTAATATCTCCTATTTTATATATTTTCTCAAATATTTATATACATAACTACTAATATGTATTTGTATAAAATAAAAATTATTGAAAAATAAACTAAAATTATAATAATTTTAAAAAATTATAAATTGTAATCTCAACAACTATGCAAGGTGTTGTAATCGGGATCACGACGAGACGACGAAAATAGAATTGATAACAGAGGAGTCGCCACCAAAGTTTATTAAGGAATACCTTGCAAAAACCTTTTAAAAGGAAAATAGTCTTTGAAACTAAATATGGGTTCAGGAGTCGATTACCCATAAGGAAGGTGTTAACACGCTTCGATGCTCGTTATAAAGACGATTACCTCTAATTAAATGCGCAAAACTAGATAGCATCAAATATATTTATTTTACCCCTTTATCAAAAGAAATTAATTTAAGAAGGAAACATTTTTTTTTTTGGAAAGAAATTAATTTCTGTGTGTTGTTGTATGACTGCATCTGATGTAGATTAGAGAAGATGAAATTTATTGGGATAAGTATGGACGTGGTAGCACAACCTGTATCTATTCAGATCCTAATGACAATTGCAAAGCACAAATTACTTATTTCATATTCAACCGAAAGGATGTTCAATCATTAGAAAACCTGGCTAGTACAGTAGGGAGAAGATAAACAGAACAGGCATATACATACTCACGATTTTAGCATCCAAAAGCATCATATTTATACAAAGCAAACATTGAAGCAGAAATTCAACATAATCATTGCCAATAACAGAGTGGAAAAGGAATGGTAATACCTCTGTAGCTCCACTAAGACAGCACACACTCTCTAATTCTATAGCATCAATTGTCTCCCTCCTTTCTTCTCTTCTCCATGCCCCTCAACAGTGTCTCCTCCTCCCTATTTATAGAATTCAAATTCCTAACCAACTCTTTCTTGATCCTTCTTTTTTTATTTCTTATCATTACTTATTATTTTGTTATGAACAACTGATGCTGATGTATGACCATGGATGACGTGAAATGAATCTGGAGTTGATGATTTTGCATATGGTGTGTGCGTATGTATGATGATACTGTGAGCGATGCAATTAAAACGTGAAGGAGTGACGTAGTGCATGGGTGAATTGAAGAAAACATGACCTGCCATTTTTCTTTTCTTTTTACTTTTCAAATTAAGAAAACTAGAATACACTTTTTATTTTTATTTTCTCTTTTATTTCAGACTTGGGTCTTTTTCTCTTATGGGCTTAAAACACCCATAGCCCAATAAGCTCAAAAGGAAGGACTTATAAAAAAAACCTCTTTTTATTTATTACTTCTTTTTATACTTAATTAATTTTATGTGAATTACCCGGATAAAATTGAGTGTTCACACAAGGCACGAGTTATTATATTAGTAATAATATACTTTAAGGTTTTTTTTTCTTTGTTAAATTTGAATTTATTTTTTTAAAATTTCAAATAATAACAAAAACATGAAAATTTAAATAAACATGTACTCTAAAAAAAATATATATTTGAATGCAATTCCATATTTTTTGGGTACAAGATATATGCTAATATATAACTCTAATAAATTTTAATTTGATAATTGGAAAATAACAATCGTATCAAATTAACATAATAACGGAAACATGGAAATATGACTATCAAATAATAATGGAAATATAGAAATATATATAAATTGATATCAAATTTAAATTTATGTTTAAAGCTACTTATGTAATTATTGATTTTGTAATTATACAAATTAAGATATACAAATATTTATCTTTTTCATTAAAAAAGATAACGGTTTATCTTTTTTAACAATAAGATGATTAGACAAAAGAATAATAATATACTTTAAGGTTTCTTTTCTTTGTCAAATTCAAATTTATTTTTTTAAAACTTCAAATAATGATTTATTTATCTTTTTCATTAAAAAAGATAATGATTTATCTTTTTCAACTTTCAATTTACAAATTAGGATATACACATATTTATCTTTTTTAATTTTGATTTTATTTTTTAAAAATTTAAAATAATAATGAAAACATGAAAATATCTTTAAGGTTTCAAATGATTTATATTTTCCTTTAAATGGTTAGTTGTTGCACAGTTTTTCTAATACTGCCCTTTCTTTCCTCTCTACTTTTTTACTCTTTGTTTCAATCGCAATGGCTTTTTCTATAAAATATGATTGACTCTTGTGAATAGCAAAGAAAGAAGGACTTTCTCGCTAGAGGTTTTTTTTTTTTTTTTGATTTTATCTTTATTTCATGTTATATAAAACAGGTTTTTTGTCATTTCAATTGAGTAGTTCACTGTATATTTACGTTCTTCTCGGTTGCGACAGATTGAAAGCCAATAATATATAAAGTTCATGTCATCTCACCTTCATATTGTGCTTGCGTCGTTGGTTTATTCATTATTGCTACCTAGTTATATTAATCTTCTACATAAGTACCGCATCTCCCTTCCTCTTTTCTTTTTCTTTTTTTTTTGGTCATTGTTTTCTTTTCTTACGTTTTTTCCTTTTTATAATGTGTAGGTTACCTAGATGCCTTCTTTTAGAAATAGGATATTAGAATTTAGGTTGTTTCAAATAGCAAGAGCATTCCTTTTATTAATTCCTTTTTTTTATAAGTTAAAATATAGTCTCTTGTAAAATAAAATAACAGTGAAAGGCTTTTGAAACTTGATATCAACCTTTGTTAAACGTATGAATTTTTATGGGATTTGTTGTAGCGGTAAGGCGGTGTTGAATTATGTTTTTTACTCTTGTGAAGTCATAGTTCATGTTACTTTTCTTTTTCTTCTCTTCCTTTCTCTTTTACTGTTTTATGTATTTTAAGGGGCACTTTTTTTTTTTTTCTGTTCTTATTATTAGTATTATTTGTTTTACTGTTCTTTTCTTTCCTCTTATGTACAGATTTTTTTTTTCTTTTTGGTTTGAATGTATGTTATATTTTGGTGTTTTTTTTAAAAAAAAAACGCAGATGTTCCCTTTTTATATAAAAAAGTAATGTTTTTGATTTATGCAATGATTCGTGACATTAATTGAGTGCTGGATTTTACCTTTAATGTTACCTAGATCATAAAAGTTTATAGAATAGCCATTGCTATCATAAACTTTTGTGCATAAATCAAAGTGAAAGTTGTTTTCTTTTGGCAAAAAAGACGGAAAGAAATCTATCCCAATATGCAACGACCAATAATGTTAATTGAATGGCATATACTATCTTTAACATTATTTGGATTGTAAGGGTTTAACGACTAGCCATTTGCTAGCTTGAATCCTTATGCGAGGTTTTTTTTCTTCTTTTAAAAAAAAAGGGGCACATAATGTTTCTTTTAGTTTTTAAAAAACAATCTTTTCCAAAAAGAAGTTTTTTGGAATTTCAAACTGTTTCTTTTTAGATAAAAAAAATATATCTTTTCAAGTTCTCTTTACCCAAAAGATAAGAAGATAAAGTCTTTTTTTTAAAAAAAAAGTATGTCTTTTAGATTTAAATTTAAAATTCTTTTTTTTCTCTTTAAAATAAAACGGAATTTAAATTTCTTTCTTATCTTTAAAAATAGAAAAAAGTTAAAAAGTAAAAATTAAAAAAATTGTTAGGGTAAAATAAATATTTATAAAGTCACATAGTTTTGCGCAATTAATTAGAGGTACCGTTTTAAGGGGCGTTGTAGGGTGCTAATACCTTCCCTACATGTAATTGACTCCTGAACCTATCTCTAATTTCAAAGACCATTTTTTTTAAGAGTTTTCCAATATTTTTCCCTTAAATAAAATTTTGGTGGCGACTCCATTTAAAATTTATTTTTGCGCCGTCTCCATCGTGGCCTGGTTGCAACAGATGGCAACTCCACTGGGGAAGTTTGAGAGTCAGGTCTACATAATTAATTGCGCAAAATTACGACTTTATACATATTTGTTTTACCCCTCTCAATTTTCTTGTATAGTATGTTTCTTTTGATGTAAATAGTTTTTTTTTCTTGAATTATAAGTATGCTTAGTCTTGACATTAGGATAGGAGACGTTATTTTTGTATATATCTGTGTTGTTTGTTCCTTGTGCAGATTTGGGTAGTTGTTAGGTCACAGGTTTATATGTTCCCCACACACACCCCACAGTCACTTACCTCACACTTTTTTGGGCTCTATACCCGAGCCTGTGCGAGCTTAAGAATAGAAGGTGCCTTAACGACTGTTATTGAGGGGCTTTATGCTCACTTGGCAGTTGTTGAGTTACCACTCAGGTTGTTACCAGTATCATTGGTTAGTTGTATTGAGAGGGTATTTTCCCTACTTATGGCTAATTCATGGGCTGGGTCCCTATCGACGTGATAAGGGCAATCTGGGAACCAATAATTCTTTAGGAGTCTAAATCCACCCATGAAACCTTGCACTAATACATGGACTTAGTGACCTTCCAAAATTAGAGTTATGACTTTAGGAATATCTTACCCTAGGCTTTTACCTTAATAGGACACAGGGGGAATGTACTCTTCTTTTTCCCTTCCACTTTGTACATATACATCATAACATTTAGTAGTAGTGACATGTAAATATTTTCATGCATCACATGAATTTTTTTTTTTTCTGTATCTAATGTCATGATCATTAGTTTAGGCATTCTAGTATCTAAGTTGTGTTCCAGTAAAATGTCATGCATGCATATTACATTTTAAGAACATAGTAGGTTGCATTATTCTCATTTAATTATGTTTGTCTCATCTTATGTGTTTATGTCCTTTTAGGAGTGGAAAGATTTGATAGTGTTCAATATGGAGATGATTCAAAATTATACTAGCAATGCATCGGGTTTCACTAAAAGCATCAGGATTACTATGTTGAATAGTGATCTCCGAAGGGTGACTGAGATTCGCCGGAAGATGAGCAAGGAAGTTTGCTTGAATTTTGAAAAGAAATATGGCCGAATTTTAGATTTGGATTTGATCTCAGTTGAAACACAAACACTTAGTGCTCTAGCTCAGTTTTGGAACTCAGACCTTAGATGTTTCGAGCTGCCTAATTTGGATCTTGTGCCTACAATAGAAGAATATGACACGATGCTAAGGCTACCTATCAAAGAAAAGGCTGGGGTTTACCTTTATAAAGGAAATCATGTATCAGGAAGAAAGATAGCTGGGTTAATTGGCTTGCCGGCAGATCGAGCAAAGTTTGAAAGTAAGGGATCGATCCAAGGGTGGAATAAGAGCTTTCTGGAAGACCATCTGGAGGCTTTAGTTGAAAAAGAAAGTTGGGAATACTTTAATATGACTCTGGCACTGCTTATTTATGGGTTGATACTATTCCCATTCACTTTGGGCATTGTTGATCAAGCGGCTATGGATGTGTTCTTTGTCTATGAAACATGTCGAGTGAATCCTATTCCGGCTATTCTAGCAGATACTTTCCTTTCCATGGAAGTATGTCACCAGAAGAAGAAGGGGATGCTACGATGTTGTAATCATCTGTTGTATGTTTGGATCATAACTCATTTGTATGCATCCAATCATATGGGTTACATGCCAGATCCTTTAAGAAGCTTTCGTCGTATTCCGGTGAAGAAACAGGAAGCCACAGACTGGAAGAATGATTTCTCAAAATTTGATGCAGAACATTTTCCATGGGTATGCCCTTGGTATCATCCTAGAAGTACAATCTTTAGCTGTGGGAATTTTTCAAATGTCCCATTGATCGGACCAAGAGGATGTGTAGCATACACCCCAGCCGTGGCTCTTCGACAACTCAAATGGACTCAGGTCGTGCCACATAATGAGGAATTAGGAGGACTGAGTTTTCAACATGTCTCAGGTGATGTTAATGGGCAACAAGCAGAAGTCAGAGCAGCTTGGGAAAATATTAGAAGGAAAGGGGAGACAGAGCTGGGAAAACCTCATGTGACTGCCTCACTTGAGTATAAAGAGTGGAGAAAGACCAGAGGAGTTCCTACTCCGATTCCCAAAGAGGCCCCACATGGAGAGGGTTCATCTCGTGAGTCTAGCCAAGCATCGGCATCCTTGATCTCTCAATTGGAAGTTATGAAGGCTCAAATGAGGTTGATGGGGGAAAGAGAAGAGCATGCAAAGACAAAAATAGAAATCCTTAAAAGACAGTGCCAAAAGAAAGATATGGAGATAGAGCACTTAAAAGATGAGTGTGCTGATGCCTACAGGGACTCGGTTCATGCAAAAAAGGCAAAGAAGGGGAAGGAAAAAGAGACGGAAACAACCTTGTCCATAATAAAAGAAATGCAAGATAGAATCAAAGCAATGGAGAAGGAGATGGCTAAGGTCCAGAAAGAAAAAGAAGTCTTAGAGACAGATGGCCAGGTGTAACAACAAAGGATGGAATGCATGGAAAAACACTTAACTGAGACACGCTTTGAAGCAGACAAGTGGTGGAATCTAGCCAAGGATTATTTCGATACACTTTTAAAGGCAGGACAAAATGAGGAACGGGTAGCAAAGCAAATTGAGGAGTTGACATTGGAGCAAGACAAATTGAGGTCTGACGCCGAAGGACTACGTCTAGTCGCTGAACACCATTGTGAAAAGAAGAAGGAATGGATGAAGACATGTGAAGAAATGACTGATTGTGTTTGACACCATGTTGCAAACTTGGCAACGCATGTCCACGAGGCAAATGAGGAGATCAACTCAAACCCTGAAATGAAGCTTCCTTGGAAGATCTTTAAACTTGTGAAATATTGTCAAAATCTAAGTAGGAGCATCATGTAAAATGAAATGCAGTATCATGTGCTTATTGTAATTCATTCCGAACAGATGTTGTATTTCAAAATTTGAAATGAAATAAAATGATGCTTTTTGCTCATTAGTGACTCTATTTAGGACATTGTCCATTGAGGGGAGAATTCTCCCTTGGATAATTGTCAACCACATTTTATCTTGAGATGATTGATCCTTGATTAGAATGTAGGGCACACAGTACATTGCTAGTTGACGAGACCTCATCCATTGAGGAGTGAATGCTCCCTTAGAATGAGGGTCAACCACATTTTTATCTTGAGATGATTGATCCTTGATTGGAATGTAGGGCACACAGTACATTGCTAGTTGATGAGACCTCATCTATTGAGGAGTGAATGCTCCCTTAGAATGAGGGTCAACCACTTAGCGGCCTAAAAAGGAATGTTCTTCTAGTGCCAATACGTGGGGAATCTCCTTCAATATTGAACCTTGCGATCAAATCTTTCCACAATGATAGTTTTATTTTTATTTTTTTTTATTCTTACAATATTTTCTGTACAGAAGGTAATAAATCAATAAGGAAAAGTGTATCCCCGGCATCCCTACAGGACACGCTCCCAAGCAAGGATCATGGATGAGATGGAACAACACAATGAGGAGCTGAGGAGTAAGGTCAATCAGCTAAAAGAGAAAATGACACAAGTTCTAGAGGCATTACGATCTCTAGAAAGGAAAGGCTCATAGGGGACCCCAGGAATGACCAAAGAAGGACCATCAGTCACTCCTATATACCCACCTGGTTTTACCCCAGTTTATGCGCAAGGATCAATGGCGCCGTTAACTCTACAGCTTAACAGACCCATGCAACAAGTTGATCCTTAAGATGTCCAATGGCCATTATATGGCCTCCCACCTAACTATACTCCCCCAACGGTCTTGGACTTGTTAGAAAGCAATCCCCTACCCACTCAGCTACAACCTACCCAGCCACAAGGTTTGTCCACAAATGCTATCGAGGCTCCAGCCTCCTCTGATCCACAAATCACTTCTCAACCACAAACTACCACCCCTACCACTCAAGGAAATGTCCTAAATTGTTATACCACTATAAATCCCCACCAGGGCATAGAAGGATTCCAACTGACACAGGCAGGTAAGCAGCTTCAATCCAAAACGAAGCTACAAATGTTGGAAGAAAGATTAAGGGCTGTCGAAGGGAGTAGCTACGACATTAGGGAAGTTGCCGATCTCTGTTTGGTTCCAGATGTAGTCATTCCTCCTAAATTCAAAGTGCCAGAGTTTCATAAGTATAAAGGAACCGCTTGTCCGAAGAGTCATCTTATTATGTACTGTAGAAAGATGGCAGCCTATGCTCGAGATGATAAGTTGCTTATTCATGTCTTCCAAGACAGCCTAGCTGGGGCAACTTTAAATTGGTATATGCATCTTAAGCGAGCACATATCCACTCTTGGAAGGATTTAGCTAATGCTTTCCTTAAGCAGTGCAGGTATAACATCGATATGACCCCGGATAGATTTGAGTTGCAGAGTATGTCAAAGAAGGATGATGAAACATTCAAAGAATATGCACAAAGATGGCGAGAAGTTGCAGCTCAAGTGGAACCTCCCTTGTCCGACAAGGAGACAGTGGCCCTGTTTATTGATACTTTGCGAGCACCATTCTATGACAAGATGATTGGAAGCATCTCGTCAAATTTTTCTGATATTGTTGTCATCAAAGAGAGGGTGGAGAATGGCATGAGGAGCGGGAAGATTGCTCTTAGCTCTTCTACTAGCACAAAGAAACCCTTGAATAGGACGGGAAAGAGAAAGGAAGGAGAAACTAATGTAGTGACATTCAACTCCCCTGGGATATCCAACTTTAGACCTCCTCACTTCCTTACCCCTCACATGGCCTACCCCAACGTTACTACCATCTCACAAATCCCTTACCCTCAACCATTCCACCTAACTTCACCCGCTTCACCCACAACACCTACTATAAGACCACCCCAATCCCATCAGCCATGGAACCAAAACCCTAACCAAATAAGACCACAAAACACCCAAGCCCGAAAACCAATTGAATTTGACCCTATTCCTATGTCTTATACCGAGTTGTTGCCTCTCTTACTTCAAAACTCATTAGTGGCACCTTGTCCGATGAAGTCGGTAGAACCACCATATCCCAGGGGATACGATGGTAATGCTAAGTGTGATTATCATGCGGGTGCTGTTGGTCACTCCACAGAAAATTGTAGAGCTTTGAAGTTTAAGGTACAGAATTTGATTAAGGCAGGTTGGTTAAACTTTAAGGAGGATAACCCTAATGTTGGGAGTAATCCTTTGCCAAGTCATGGAGGACCATCTATTAATGTTATTGAAGAAGGTGGGGAACAACCCATGAGAAGGAGGGTAGAGGATGTGAAAACCTCGCTAAAGACCATTTTCGAAGAAATGTGCAAGTTTGGTATGATTAAGGGAAGCTCTAACAAAGATGTGGGATGTGGATTACACCTAGGTGCAAATCATGTGGTAGAAGAATGTGATGACTTTAAGTAGATCTTGCAGGACTTGATGGATAGGCAATTGGTGCAAATAGGCTGTGATGGAAAGGATGTATTGGCCATTGACTCAACCTCGACCATCCCAAAACCCTTAGTTGTACGCTACACCAGGGGCACAACCACCTCGACTCCTAGCGGGCCAAAGTCTATCACAATACAGGTGCCGAAAGCTTTTCCTTACAAGGATAATAAAGCAGTACCATGGAGGTATGGTGTGGAAGTGTGTGTTGATGGCTCCGAGGAAAAGCAGTTAAAGAATACTGATGAGAAGGCTCCTAATGTTACAAATATCGTTGGGATTGGTAGTATGACTCGAAGTGGTCGAATCTACACTCTTGATGAGTTAAGGGTCAAACAGTCCAAAGAAGCAATGAAAGACAAAGAGAAAGGAAAAGAAGTGGTTGAGCAGAAAGTCATTGATGAGGAAATGATAGGAAGACAGGAAGAACAAAAGAAAGAGGTCTCTGACGAGGAAGTTTGTGAGTTTTTGAAGCTTATAAGACAAAGTGAATATGCAGTTATTGATCAACTACACTGGACCCCTGCCAAAATATCGCTTTTGTCACTAATGATGAATTCAGAATCCCACATAAAGATATTATTGAAGATACTGAATAAGGCTCATGTCGTTCACGACATTTCTGAAGAAAAATTTGAGGGTATTATTGGTAATGTTACTGCCAATAATTACTGCCAATAATTACCTTACTTTTAATGATGAAGAAATGCCAGTGGAGGGAGCAGGGCACAATAAAGCCCTACATATATCGGTGAAATGTAGAGACCACATCTTGGCAAGAGTTCTAATTGATAATGGTTCCTCATTGAATGTGATGCCCAAGACAACTTTGGCAAAATTGCCATATGATGAATCGTATGTGAAGTCGAGCACCATGGTAGTTAGAGCTTTTGATGGCTTTCGCAGGGAAGTGATAGGGGAAATAAGTCTGCCTGTGCAAATCGGTCCTATCACCTTTGAGGTAGTATTCCATGTGATGGACATTACACCAGCTTATAGTTGCCTTTTGGGAAGACCTTGGATTCATTGTGCTAGGGCTGTGCCTTCCACGCTTCACCAGAAGTTGAAATTTGTTATTGATGACAAGCTGGTCATTATTTATGCTGAGGAGGACTTACTGGTTAGTAAGCTTTCATCCACTCCTTATATTGAAACTGCTGAGGAAGCTTTAGAGACCTTATTTCAGGGGCTTGAGATTGCAAATGCCATTTATGCAAAGGAGGGAAAGGCCATCACCAAGTCCCAACCTTCTAATGCTTCCATGATGGTGGCAAAAATCATGCTTGAAAATGGGTATCAGTATGGTTGTGGACTGGGAAGAAATGTGCAGGGTCTGAGTCAACTACCTGAGCTGATTGAAAACAAGGACCGATTTGGTTTGGGTTACAAACCCTCAAAGGCAGATAGACAAAGAGTTGCATATGATAAAAAAGAAAAAAGGTTAGCCAGGTTGGAGAACAGGGAGCCAAAGACTGAAAGGGTCCCCATATGTGATCTCCAAGAAAGCTTTTGGAGTGCTGGGTTCGAGTTTCCAAGCTTCATAGCTGCTGTTGAGCAAGACATTTCTGAGAAGGAGCATGTCAACTTGGTTTGCACTTGTTCGCCAAACACTAAGCTAAACAATTGGGAGATTATCGAGCTTCCTGTGGTTTTCAATTCAAATTTAAAGTGATTTTGTAATGCTAATCCTATTACTCTGTCCAAGGTTTTGGGATATTTTTCTTTGTTCAATAAGGGCTCATGTGTTTCTTTTCAGTACATTAATAAAACGCACTTTGAATTTTTCAATAAATAGCCCCCCCTTTTTTTTTCTCCTTCCCTTTGCTACATATATTGAATTTCTTTGTCATTCCGGTCCCAAATTTAAACAATGCAGATGTGAAAATAACACACTTAAAAGTGATAATGCTAGTATTGCATCAAATTGTTTTGAGTGTCTCAATGATCAGGCTAACGAGGAAATTGACGATGACATGGATCCTTCCCCAGAGTTATTAAGGTTGGTGGAGCAAGATACCAAAGAGATCCGACCTTATGAAGAATTAACTGAGGTGATTAATTTGGGGACTGAAGAGGAGAAAAAGAAGTAAAAATTGGCACACTCATGAAGGAAAATGAGCGCAACAAATTAATAAAGCTCTTACATGATTATAGTGATGTCTTTGCTTGGTCCTATCGAGATATGTCAGGGCTTGATGTTAGTATAGTGGAGCATAAGTTACCACTGAAGCCAGAATGTTCCCCAGTTAAACAAAAGTTAAGGAGGATGAAGCCAGAACTATCTCTGAAGATCAGGGAGGAGGTCAAGAAGCAATTGGATGCAGGTTTTCTCGTTGTGGCTAAATATCCACAGTGGGTTGCTAACATAGTCCCAGTTCCTAAGGAAGATGGGAAGGTTCGAATGTGTATTGATTATCGGGATCTAAATAGGGCCAGTCCAAAAGATAATTTCCCACTGCCTCATATTGATGTGCTAGTAGATAATACAGCTCAACATTCATTCTTTTCTTTTATGGATGGTTTCTTAGGATACAATCAAATCAAGATGGCTGAAGAAGATAGGGAGAAGACCACATTCATCACACCTTGGGGCACTTTTTGCTACAAGGTCATGCCGTTTGGGCTTAAAAATGCTGGGGCAACATATCAAAGGGCGATGGTGACCTTGTTTCATGACATGATGCATAAGGAGGTTGAGGTTTATGTAGACGACATGATCACCAAATCAAAGAGTGAGGAAGATCATGTAGTTCATATGCAGAAATTGTTTGAGCGATTGAGGAAGTTCAAATTGAGGCTAAATCCAGCTAAGTGCACTTTTGGTGTGAAGTTTGGCAAGTTGTTGGGATTTGTAGTCAACCAAAAGGGAATTGAAGTGGATCCTGATAAAGTATGGGCAATTCTTGACATGCCACCTCCTCACACAGAAAAAGAAGTGCGAGGGTTCTTGGGGAGGTTGAATTACATTGCCCGATTCATATCCCAATTAACAACTACATGTGAGCCCATCTTCAAATTGTTGCGCAAAAATCAACCAATGGAGTGGAATGATGATTGCCAAGAAGCATTTGAGAAAATAAAACAATATTTGCAAAGTCCCCCGATTTTGGTGCCACCAGTCCCTAGAAGGCCCCTCATTATGTATTTGACGGTGCTTAATGGGTCTATGGGTTGTGTGTTAGGTCAACACGATGATTTTGGAAGAAAAGAGCAGGCTATATACTACCTAAGTAAGAAGTTCACTGATTGTGAGACCAGATACTCACTGTTGGAGCGAACTTGTTGTGCCTTAGCATGGGCAACCCATCGCTTAAGACAATATATGCTAAGTCACACTACTTGGTTGGTGTCTAAGATGGATCCAATCAAGTATATCTTTGAGAAGCCTGCTCTTATAGGAAGAATTGCTCACTGGCAAGTTCTTCTGTCGGAATATGACATTGTGTACGTAACTCAAAAGGCAGTCAAAGGGAGTGCGCTAGTAGATTATCTGGCACACCAACCCGTGGACGATTATCAATCAATGCAGTGTGAATTCCCTGATGAAGGCATAATGGCGTTGTTTGAGGAGAAAGAGTCATTTGAAGATGAAAGATGGATCATGTTGTTTGACGGTGCTTCCAACATGCTGGGACATGGGATTGGAGCCATGTTAATCTCCCTAGAAAAACAGTACATCCCGATCATAGCTAGGTTGTATTTTAATTGTACAAACAATGTGGCAGAGTATGAAGCATGCACCTTGGGTTTACGGGTAGCTGTGGAGTCAAAAGTCAGAAAGCTCAAGGTTTACGGTGACTCAGCCTTAGTCATTCATCAATTGAAAGGTGAGTGGGAAACTCGAGATGTGAAGTTAATTCCTTACCATACCTACATTAAGGAACTGGTGGAACAGTTTGATGAAATTACTTTTGATCATATCCCTCGAGAAGATAACCAGTTGGTAGATGCATTAGCCACTTTATCATCTATGTTTGCATTGAGCGAGGATGAGGACATGCCACTTATAAAGATCCAATGTCGTGATCGGCCTGTATATTGCCATTTAGTAAAGGAAGAATCGGATGGAAAGCCATGGTACTATGATATCAAGGAGTATATCAAAAGTCGGGAATATCCACCAAGTGCTTTAGAAAATGATAAGAGAACTTTGAGAAGACTGGCGATGAGTTTCTTTCTAAATGGGGAGGTGCTGTATAAGAAAAATCATGATATGGTGCTGCTTAGATGTGTAGATGCTGCCGAAGCACAAAAAATCATTGAAGAAGTTCATGAAGGCTCCTTTGGCACCCACACAAATGGGCATGCCATGGCAAGGAAGATCTTAAGGGCTGCTTATTATTGGCTGACCATGGAGACAAATTGCTTTAACTATGTGAAGAAATGCCACAAATGCCAGACGTATGCTGACAACATTAATGCTCCACCAACATCCCTCAATGTTTTGTCATCGCCTTGGCCATTTTCGATGTGGGGGATGGATGTCATTGGTCCCATCGAACCAAAAGCATCAAATGGACATCGCTTCATTCTTGTTGCAATTGATTACTTCACTAAATGGGTTGAAGCTACCTCATATGCCCATGTAACTCGGAATATGGTAGTAAAATTCATCAAAAGAGAATTGATTTGTCGTTATGGTGTGCCAAGTAAGCTCATCACTGATAATGCAACCAATTTGAACAACAAGATGATGACAGAGTTGTGTGCTGACTTCAAAATTCAGCATCATAATTCTTCTCCATATCGCCCAAAAATGAATGGAGCGGTGGAAGCAGCAAACAAAAATATTAAAAAGATCATTCAGAAAATGGTGGTGACGTACAGAGACTGGCATGAAATGCTTCCATTTGCTTTACATGGATATCGTACCTCGGTTCGCACTTCAACTGGCGCAACTCCATTCTCCTTGGTATATGGGATGGAAGCAGTCCTTCCCATTGAGGTCGAAGTTCCTTCCTTAAGAGTACTGATGGAAGCTGAGCTAGAAGAAGCAGAGTGGGTCCAAACTTGTTTCGACCAATTAAATCTCATTGAAGAAAAAAGGATAAATGCGATCTGCCATGGCCAATTATACTAGAAAAGGTTGAAGAAAGCATTTGAGAAACGGGTGCACCCAAGGCAATTTCGAGAAGGAGACCTTGTGCTTAAGAAGATTTTACCAGTTCAGAAGGATCGTCTTGGTAAATGGGCCCCAAATTATGAAGGACCTTATGTAGTTAAGAAAGCATTCTCAGGAGGATCCCTGATCCTCACAAACATGGATGGCAAAGACCTCTCACACCCTGTGAATTCTGATGCAGTGAAGAAATACTATGCTTAAAAAAATGAAAATATAAGCTCGCTAGGTTGAAAACCTAAAAAGGCGATCTAGGCAAAAGTTAGAGCAACATGAAGAAAAGAAAAAAAAAAAGAAAAAGGGCAATAAGCTCGCTAGATTGAAAACCTAAAAGGGCGATCTAGGCAAAAGTTAGAGCAACCCGCTGAGTTGAAAACTCGAAAGAGCAACTCGGGGAAAAGGTAAGGCCAAATAATGACTTACAGAGGATGGCTTGGCAAAAACACTAGGGCAAATGATGTGTCTGAATTATCAACTGGGGCAAATGGCATGTTGGAATCCTAAACTAGGGCAAATGATGTGTCGAATTTCATTTTCTTCTGAAGCTTATTGATGGGCAGTCAAGGTTACTGATGTGCGATACTAGCATTGTCATCTGGAAGGCGTCATTCAAACAATGAAATTCCCCCACTTCCATTTTGTAAATATCTTGATTCTTGCTAGAGTCTAGTGTACATACCGTTCTCTTTTAGCCATAAAGTGATCATTCTTGTAAATATTTCTCACTGAGTTGAATAAAATTGTCCTGTTTTCTTCACTACTTGTTGATTCATTGTGCATTTCTAATTATAATATGCTGAAAGGAAATATGTGTTAGCATAACATAAAATCATCAAAGCATTACAGTTACTTTAATGAGTTTTAAAAGTCACAATATGCTCGATCACTCCTCAATAAATGCGACAAAGCGCAACCAAAAATAATAATGCTGCTTTGACTCATAAAACAGCTGCAGCGGCATAAGGGTAACCTAGTGATATATATTCAAATCTTATGAGAATTGATCAAAAACTTTTCTCATCCATGAATCCTAAGATGCGTGACACTGAAAGGAACGAAGATCCTGAACTCTCTTGGGAAAATCAAAGCAAAGAGGAAAAAGTTTACTCTAATAAGTTTTGTGTCTTATGACATTTTGTGCATCATATCATTGCATATCATCGTATTGCATTTCATCTGCTTATTTTGTTTGAACTTCTTAGTCCTTAGAGCCCATGACTCGGTCTTCAAGCTGATAGCGTAGATCCGTTTAAGCCCAGAACCTACCTGGCACCTACACCTAAGCCCGGAATCGGCCCGGCACTAGCATTCAAGCCCAAAATCTGTCTGGCACCAGCATTCAAGCCCAAAATCGACCCAGCACCAGCATCCAAGCCCGGAATCGACTCGGCACTAGCATCCAAGCTTAGAACCAACTCGGCACCAACACCCAAGCCCGGAACCTACCTGACACCTACACCTAAGCCCAGAATCGGCCCGGCACTAGCATTCAAGCCCAAAATCTGCCTGGCACTAGCATTCAAGCCCGGAATCGACCCGACACCAGCATCCAAGCCCGGAATCGACCCGGCACCAGTATCTAAGCTCGGAATCTGCCCGGCATCTGTATCCAAGCCCGGAACCTACCCGGCACCAGCATTTAAGCACAAGCATTCAAGCTCAGAACCAACCCGACATCAGCATCCAAGCCCAAAATGAGCTCAGCACCAACATTAAAGCTCGGAATCGGCTCGACACCAGCATCCAAGCACAAGCATCCAAGCCCAGAACCTTCCCAGCACAGCATCCAAGCCTAGAATCGGCCCAATGCGAGCATCCAAGATCAAAACTTGTTCGGCAATAGTTTCCAAGCCCGGAACCTACATCAGAGAACGGAATCGACCCGTCACCAGCATGAAAGCCGAGAACCTGCTTGGCAATTGCATGAAGGCCCAATGCATGCTTTTCACCTCGTATTGGACTCTCAGATAAAATTAATTCACTTCTTTACTTATCTCTTACTGCAATAATCTGAAAAACCTCATTATTCAGATTATTTAATAAGAAGTAAGTAAAGAGGGGCAACTGTGAATAGCTAATTTTATCTGGAATATATATATATATATATATATATATATATATATATATATATTTAAGAATTTGAAAATTAAAATTAAAACAAAAAAGAAATCAGAAGATCGAAGAAGATATTACGGTTACGCATTGAGGAGATAGCAGGATAGTGAGGAGTTGGAGGAGATCATGGGATATTGGGTGGAGTGGTTACAAATGGATAAACCAATTTTATCTATTTAAGAACCACTAACACTCAGAGAAAGGGAGGGAGGAGAGATTCTCAAAGGCATCGAATTAAAAAAACACTCACTGAGATTTACATAGCCTCTTTCACTTTCACAATATTTTTCCGATTACATTCCATCAGCATCGCAACAATACGTGCAAGGAGAGCAAAGAAAGAAGGACTTTCTCGCTAGAGGTTTTTTTTTTTTTTTTTTTGATTTTATCTTTATTTCATGTTATATAAAACAGGTTTTTTGTAATTTCAATTGAGTAGTTCATTGTATATTTACGTTCTTCTCGGTTGCGATAGATTGAAAGCCAATAATATATAAAGTTCATGTCATCTCACCTTCATATTGTGCTTGCGTCGTTGATTTATTCATTATTGCTACCTAGTTATATTAATCTTCTACATAAGTACCGCATCTCACTTCCTCTTTTCTTTTTTTTTTCTTTTTTTTTGGTCATTGTTTTCTTTTCTTACGTTTTTTCCTTTTTATAATGTGTAGGTTACCTAGATGCCTTCTTTTAGAAATAGGATATTAGAATTTAGGTTGTTTCAAATAGCAAGAGCATTCCTTTTATTAATTCCTTTTTTTTATAAGTTAAAATATAGTCTCTCGTAAAATAAAATAACAGTGAAAGGCTTTTGAAACTTGATATCAACCTTTGTTAAACGTATGAATTATTTATGGGATTTGTTGTAGCGGTAAGGCGGTGTTGAATTATGTTTTTTACTCTTGTGAAGTCATAGTTCATGTTACTTTTCTTTTTCTTCTCTTCCTTTCTCTTTTACTGTTTTATGTATTTTAAGGGGCACTTTTTTTTTTTTTTCTGTTCTTATTATTAGTATTATTTGTTTTACTGTTCTTTTCTTTCCTCTTATGTACAGATTTTTTTTTTCTTTTTGGTTTGAATGTATGTTATATTTTGGTGTTTTTTTAAAAAAAAAAACGCAGATGTTCCCTTTTTATATAAAAAAGTAATGTTTTTGATTTATGCAATGATTCGTGACATTAATTGAGTGCTGGATTTTACCTTTAATGTTACCTAGATCATAAAAGTTTATAGAATAGCCAGTTGCTATCATAAACTTTTGTGCATAAATCAAAGTGAAAGTTGTTTTCTTTTGGCAAAAAAGACGAAAAGAAATCTATCCCAATATGCAACGACCAATAATGTTAATTGAATAGCATATACTATCTTTAACATTATTTGGATTGTAAGGGTTTAACGACTAGCCATTTGCTAGCTTGAATCCTTATACGAGGTTTTTTTTCTTCTTTTAAAAAAAAGGGGGCACCAAATGTTTCTTTTAGTTTTTAAAAAACAATCTTTTCCAAAAAGAAGTTTTTTTGAATTTCAAACTGTTTCTTTTTAGATGAAAAAAAAAATATCTTTTCAAGTTCTCTTTACCCAAAAGATAAGAAGATAAAGTCTTTTTTTAAAAAAAAAAGTATGTCTTTTAGATTTAAATTTAAAATTCTTTTTTTTCTCTTTAAAATAAAACAGAATTTAAATTTCTTTCTTATCTTTAAAAATAGAAAAAAGTAAAAAAGTAAAAATTAAAAAAATTGTTAGGATAAAATAAATATTTATAAAGTCACATAGTTTTGCGCAATTAATTAGAGGTACCGTTTTAAGGGGCGTTGTAGGGTGCTAATATCTTCCTTACATGTAATTGACTCCTGAACCTATCTCTGATTTCAAAGACCATTTTTTTTAAGGGTTTTCCAATATTTTTCCCTTAAATAAAATTTTGGTGGCGACTCCATTTAAAATTTATTTTTGCGCCGTCTCCATCGTGGCCCTGGTTGCAACAACTCTCATCTATCTCTGCCCTAAGGAAAAACTGAACTATCAAGGCAAGATTGGTTCGACTTTGGATGGCTCCAAAATTAAATTCGAATAGACCAAACAATTATTGCTCTATAGAGTTAGTTTTAATGGAAGAAAATGTATTTTTGTGTAGTTTTTTTTAATATATTGAATTGTTTTATATGAATATAAATACTATGATCTGTTCTTTTTTTTTTTTTGTAGGGATGTAAAATTCAAGCTTCTATTCATAAGGCTTTCATTTATCGATTTCAAAATATTATGGATGAGAGTTTGGTTTATTCTATTCATTCGTTCATTCATTCAGTGTCACTTCTAATACTGGAGATTTCAGACTTGCCTCACATAAGTATAAAATCAACTTTCAATATGGAACAAAGGTTGATGATGGACCATTGGCTGCAGGTATGTATTCATTTGTTCCTATTAGTTAGATTTGTGGTGGTGGAATCAATTTCGATGTTTTGATTGGTAAGTCTCAAAAACTAAATTGCATGTTCTTGATTTTTATCTTAATATTTTAAGCTCATTCTTTGATTTCCTATTTATATGATTTTTAAGATGTAATCGGGATTTTAACGAGCTATAGGACTGAAAAAGAAAATGAAAAAAAAATAACTTAAAGTCTAAAAGGAATTATATTGTATTAGAGGCTGATGGGTATTGTTTTTGCTTACTATATATTCTTTACATAATTCTATTTTTTTTATATTTTTTATTTCTTATGTTTTTATTTTTGTTGTAACAGTTATAGGATAGATTGCCCCTTGTTTGAACCATATGTAAATGAGTTTAATGCATTTCTTGCTTCAAGGGACACATCAAATGTTGTTGTTATCCTTTAGCTTACAAAAGCTAGGACTTTTCAAGGTTAAATTTCATTTATATGTACATGTATCTTGCCTTCATTTTACCTTTAACCCTTTTGATTCTTTTTGTGGCTTTGCTACAAAAAAAATAAAAATTAATCTACAAAATGAGTGAAACACTGTAACTAGTTGATATTCAATCCCAATTGTTAAACTAACTGTTTAAATTATCTATAATTTGATTTTTTTAAAGAAAATTTTCATGTTTAGAAAAATTAACACAAACATTTCAACTTTTTAAAGAAAATAAACTAATTTCAATTAAAATATAATTATATATTTCCATATCATGTGCATTATGTAGTAAGGTAAATGTATTTTTTTTTAAAATTAAGCAGCAAAGAAATTACAAAAAACCTTGACAAGGAATTGTGTAATTTTATCACGACATTTATTCAAATGAGATTATTGAATACAATTTTATTAAAACAATTAGAAAATTTTAATAGAAAATGCAAAACCTTTTAAACTATTTAAAATTTTACAAGAAGGAAAGTTAAAATAAAGTACGTTTTCTATTCTACCTTTCAAAGGGGGGTTGGGTTATATTCATTCAGTATGATCAAATTGCATTTGAATGTTCTGACAGTTTTGTTTCTCCTTTATTAGGCAAACCAATTTCATATAATGGTCCCTTTGTTTGCAAGATGAAATTGGCTCCTTTTGATTATTTCAACACAACATTGGATAAGGCTCTAGGAAAACTTGGGAGCCAACCTAAGCAAGTGATCAAATTGTAAATGTTTGAGTGTTTATACTAATTTATGTTAGATAAAAAATTGTTTTGGAATTTCCAAAAAAAAAAACAATTTGGGAAGGAAAATGACTTCTTTAAAGGGATCTAAGATTTATAGTGCAAGAAATAAGAATTATTCCAAAAGACTAAAAGAATAACAAAATGAAATGAAATTAAAAAGAGAACATACACCTAATCCTTCTCAAATAACCTTTTGGTCTCACAGTTTAGATGCTTGCAAGTTTTGATGAGATTTTTGAGTATTTGTGTCCTTTCAAAGCAACTGTTGTTATGTTTTGGTTACACCTTCATGCATTTATTGAAAACTTTCTATATAACTGTTAATAATTGCTAAACCATCTTAAAATTCAAATATATTACATCCATAGCCCTTTTTTGCCCAGCTTCGATCTTTATGTTTCTTCAATTCTATATGAATTTTGAGTCTTCAATTCAAAGCATTCTTTATCTTTTGAGTCTTTAATTCTATCATGTATATTATGCAATAAGATAAATGGATTTTTTTTAAGAAAAAATAAGATGCATCAAAATTATAAAAAAAACCTTGACATGGAACTGTGTAATTTTATCACGACATTTGTTATATACAAAAATGTTTTTTATGATATATATATATATATATATATATATATATATATATATATATATATATTCTCTTTTTGATAAGTATTTTTTATCATTATTTAATATTTATTTGTATATTCTTTTTTGAAAATTCTCAAAATATTAATTATGTTAATTTTTATACTTTAAGTTTTCTTTTATTTTTTAATTTTGAATTTATTTTTTAATTTTTATATTAAAACTTTCTTTTTCATCTCAAAATTCAAAAATTAGCGATATATACTTTCAAATATTTTTTATTATCGTTATTCAACCTAACCATTAATTATAATTTTAAATACAATCTTATTTTTATTATAAGTAAATTTCATTAATTAAATATTATATACTATTTTTTACATTTTGAAAAAATAATTTTTTTCCTGTAAAATTAAATATTATTGTATATTATATATTTTCACAACCCATACAAACAAACACTTTATCCCTGTGCGTTGCGTGGGTTAACATACTAGTTTCTTTACAAAACATATGTCTTGATATAATTAGCTTAACTAGTATTTTAGCTTGTGCATTACATGGTCAAATCCAATATGTAAATTTTATTATTATAATTATTTATCATAAAAAGTAAAAAATTATTCATATCATATAATGAAAGTAAATATATATCAAATGACCTTGATAAATTTAATAAATTAGTTTACATAAAAACATTAAATATATTTAAATATAATAATCGTCAACGTAATAAATTAAAATAATTAACATTTAATAATAATTTCGTGACAGTAAAAGTATTCATAATAAAAATATAAATAATAAAATTAATATTATAAAAATAGAATTTCTAATATTTTAAATTAATCAATTAATAATAAAAATATTTTAGTTAATATTTTAATATTTTCTCTTCTTTAATCAAACTAATAGTAAACAAATTAAATATAATGACAGTAAAAAGAGTTAATCAATCATCGACTTCTAGACCAATAAGAGATTTAACATTTTCACTTTATATAATTAAAGTGTTGAGTAAAAATGAAAAAAAAAAAAGAAGAGGAAAAAAAGAGATAAAAGAATTTAAATTATGTAAAAATAAAAAAATTTTAAATCAGTATGCACGTTAAAGAGATAATGATAATTAAAAAAGATAAGAATAATTTATCTAAGAAATAAGAAAAAATTCTGATGAAATTGAAGATGAGAAGAGCAAATTAGTTTAAATAACAAAAAGATGAAAGAATTTTAATCAAGATAAGAGAGGAAGAAGAAAATAATAGGTGAGAAGTTTTTGAGAACAAATAATATTTGCACGATAGGAGAGTATATTTCACGTTTATACTTGAGAAGAGAATTCAAACAAAATTGAATATGAGAGAGTGGAGAGAGTAAAGCTTTTACAAACAAGATAACTTTTCTAATTTATAGAGGATTATAATTTTTTTGGAGGATAGCTTAATTATAAATTAAAAAATAAATATAAAGTTAAAAATTGACAGAAATTATGGGTGAGTATTAATATTCAGTTTTCGTAGTTTACGTATCCGTAACAACCAGTAATGTCCGCAATGTTGAGGGAAAGTGTAACATACATTCTTGTATATATTATATACACATATTTCTTTTATAATAAGAATAATGTTGTATCTTTCATAAATTTTCTTAATATTTTATAAAAAAATTAAATGAAAAAAATATATTTGAAGTCTTATTTTCAATACTTATCATATAAAATGGGAGGATTTAAAATTAGAGAAAATAGGTGATGTACTGAAAGTGTACAACAGTTCTATACTGTCATCCAATCACAAATTACCATGTATGGTAAATTTGTTGACTTTTACAATAATTATCTTAAAAGTCACACCAATAGTAATTTTTAATTAGTTGATAGTGTAAAACTTTTTATACTACTGATAGTGTATAACTATTAAACTCTTAAAATTATTTTTATAATAATATAAAGTGTTAATTTTTGGTTCCGTATTTTGCTCTCTAAGTGGTCACACATTGGAGTAGAAACCAAAAATTGAATATCCTTATTTGATTCAATCCTTCAAAAAGAAACTACAATCAAGAGGAAAAATTCAAGAATAAGGTCACCACAATGAGAGGCCTAAGATATCAGTAGCAGAGCGAGCCATTATAGAGGCAAACTCAGTGAAGCTAATTACCCCATCACCATCTGTGTCAGCCTCTTTGATCATCTCCGTTAGCTCTCGATACGTGAGGGGCTGACCCATTTTGGCCATTGCCCCGGCCAACTCTGCGGCTGATATGTAACCATTTCCATCGCGATCAAAGCACTTGAACACCCCCAGGAGCTGTTCTTGATTCAGCAATATCTGTGCATTTATGTCAGGCAATATGGCCCTCACCAACTCGTCAAACTCCACTTTCCCATTGCCGTTTGAGTCCATGTTGGCTAACAGGGCTTGGACTTGGTCACCCGAGGGCATCAGCCCCAGAGACCTAAGAAGCGCTGCTAGCTCTAACATTGTTAGGCTCCCATCCGAGTCCATGTCAAATCGAGCGAAAATCTCCCTTAACTGATTAAGTTGGTGAACTTGAAGCTTTGACATGTTGGCTAATAACAAAATTAAATAATAAAGGACCCGCAATGTATGAGCACAAAGAATTAATGTGCCCCCCAGGCCACAAAAGAAAATATACGTGTAACAATGCAAAGAAAGGAACGACAGATATGATGACAAGAGAAGAGGGGGAAGGAGGAGGAGGAGATGTGACTTATTTTAGTATCATGGGATGTGAGGTAAAGTGTGGGAACGGAAAGCGCGTCGGTGGTTCATGTATATATAACGACAGGCTATATAAGATTATATAATAATCTATAAGGTCACTAAGCTTTTCATGCATGTGCGCCTTCTAGGAAACTCAGAGGCACCGTCGTCGTAGGCTCCATAATGCCTAGTACTACTAATTTAATCCCGATATATAATTGGTATCCTCGGGATTTTGGGATCCTTTTACAATTTTAAAGGGGTGATGATTAATGTTTGTCATGGTAAAAACCTTGCTTTTTTAATCATAAATGTATAGAAAAAAGGCGTATTAAATTTTAGAAATGATTTTGTCAAAAATAATTGAGGATATCTTATATGTCATGTATAGTAATGAGAACAGCTATATGGTACGACTATTTTGGTACAAAAACGACGACTTTTGTTATATATTGACTTATTAAGTATAATGACCAAACACATTAAAATTAAATGTTGATCTCCAATAAAATTATAACACTTGGATTGGTGCCTTTCGTAACTTAATCTCTTCGTACTTTTTAGCTTTTCCCTATAATAATTATGTAAAAATGCACAGACAAAGAAAAGGAAATTAAAAAAGTAGATTTTGACAATTTATGTAGGACATTTCCACTGCCCTGTGATCTAATAAGAAATCTAAATGTGTGATGAGCTGTAGGCAATAAAACTGGAGGAGGATGAATGTGCTAAGGTCAACTTTATTAAAATTGTCAAAAATGTTCATGATACAATTAATATATATAGATGTATACACTAGGTAAGAGATAAAAAGAAAAAGAAAAAAATATATGATAAGTGGTTGTGTGATATAATTATGTGAAGGTAGAATTGCTGTGAAAATGTATACCTTTCTTTTTTGGGTGGGCTGTGCAACTGTATACTAATACCATTATTATTAAAATTGGCTAAGTGAAATTGGTTTTCCGGATTACATTTTAGTTGGGCTCTCTCCTTTTAGCTTGTATATACTGGGAAGAAAAAAGAAGTCAAATTAATAAATAAGAAAATAACAGTAACGTTTATGCCGCACATGGAATTAATTGTTATCAATTCGTAAGAAAATTGTGCTACGTTCCGGATAAAATGTTAATTAGGCTTTTCTTTCGTTTCAAAGTTGGCCAAATAATGAAAACTAAATACTTTTACTATATACATTGAATGAAAGTGACACGGCTCATGACACATCCTCAATCATCATCCATGTGATGCTTCCTCTCTACCAGCTGAAGTCTACAGCTAGGTTGAGGTGGCTTCATCTTCATACTCGTTTTTTCGTTAGAAACGGATCATTCATTGAAATTAAAGAATAGCAGTTGGGTTTGTCTCCATACTTTATTATTGTAGGAAGGTACACCATGTATAAAGACAGATATATCTGATAGCATATATATTAGCATAATAGCATTAATGTTCTTTCGCAAATCGCCAACGTGTCCAGGTACAGCAAATTGTTATTCTTAATTGCACTTTTTGTTTTCAAAGTTTTATAATTTTGTAAATTTTGCTCTCCTAATTTTTTTTTTTTACAAATTTTGTCTCATAATTTACAAAATACCTCAAATTTTGCCCTAACACAGAAAAACTGCTACAATTAAGATATTTTTTGGTAGTTTTTCTTTTAAATCATTATAATTAAGATAATTTTGTGCAGATTTTTTCTTTAATTGTGACGATTTTTTACTTGGGGGCAAAATTCACAAAAACAATTTTTTTGATGGCAAAATTTATAAGATTGTAATGACAAAAAGTGCAATTAATTGCAATAATGCGATGATTATGTCTTGTTCTCAAGCCATCACCTTCAAGAAATAGGGAAGACATTAAGAAAAGGGAAATCAATATTAGACTATTGATTGGAAGTATTTATAGGCATTATTGTCTTTATCTAATTAAATGAATTATTGAATTAGACCTTCTTGTATTTATTAAAAATTCTTCGATAAAAGAAACGCACAGATGCAATTATAGTTATGAGTCATGTAAATTAATACCTCCACCTAACAGCTAGCGACGTTTTTCAAACTAAACTCCCAAGTCACGAGTGTTAATGATATCCCACAAAAAAATCCTCATTGATTTAAACTAATATCTTAAAATATAGTACATTATGTAGCAGACATATAAATGGTCAAATCTAACTAAACTGCTGAGAATGTGGACACAAACTAGACACGTTCAATTCCCACAACTAGCAACAAATTAATATCATCAAACTTGGGTTGTGATTTGCTGAGCAACCTCACCATCTTTGACCTTACAATGATCAATGTCCTCATGGTCACAAACCATCACCTTCGCCCCAAGGCCCCCAACTTCAACATCTTTGGCAATACGTTCCCTAAAAACGCGCTTTAACCACCCAAAGAGGCCTCTGCCTCTGATACTCTCCAGTGGGGTTTTTGGCCTTCGATTCCACTTGCGACCCAAATAGCACGAAAGGACTGCCAGAATTATAAGCACAGACATCACGGCAAAGAATGGACCAACAGATCTTGAGGACTGCCATGGACTATTGTTTGTGCTTGGAACAGCTTCTGGGTCAGCTTGTTGCTGCTCTGGCTGTACAATTGAAGTCAGTTCTGGAGTTGCCATGGTTAATTAGCATTAATATAATTAAGATGGAAGGGTTTAAGTAATCTAGCTGTGCTAATTGCTAAGCATCAATGTAAGAGGTAGGTAAGTATATAAAGGGAAGTGATGGTTGGTTAATATAATTAATTAATATATATATGTTTAGCTTCCTTAGCGGGGTGTGAAAACTTGAAATGAGTGGAGAACAACGTGGAAAGGGATAAAGGAAGCAGAGACTCCTTTTATTTTTTTTATCTGGTTTACTTTCCACTTTTGCAGATGGTTTACATGCATGCATGTCTAAGAAATCTTCCTTTATTTTGCATTGCGCACTGGCTTAGGTGAAAAGTAGGGCTTTCATTTTATCATAAAAGGCCTCGATACATCGGTTAAGTTAAAACTTCCAAGTGAGTCACACCCACATCCACTGCACGTGAATGTGAGATGTGATCTTTTTTCTTTATCCTTTTATATCTCATTCACAGCATAGATGTTGACTGCACGGAGTAGTTTGAAGTTGTCTTTGCTTGTGTTGTGGCACTTGGTGACCTCTTAATTATATCTAGGGTGACTTATGTTGTTCAATTTTAATGGTCAATGTAAAAAGTTTATACTGTCAATCAATCAGAAATTATCATTGATATGATTTTAAAATATTTATTATAAAAGTCAACAAACTTACAATAAATGGTGGTTTGTGATTGAATGACAGCATAAAACTATTTTACATTATGAGTGCACGACCTTTTTCTCAAAGAATTATTTGGTGGAATCCTAAAAATAATTTATGATTAAGTTTAAACCAAGTATAGTGCCACAATTGATCTAACACAATCCAATTAATAACTGTTTGAATTAGATTGTATAATTTTGTTTTTATATTTTTATTTTTAAATATATATATAATTAATATTCAAAAATTCAAAAGTACATAATAATTATAATATAATATTAATTTAAAGTACCTATTATCACATCTAAATTATATATTAGTCAAAATAGAAAAATCTTGAAACAAAACAAATACTGAAAAGATCAGCATTTTCAATCAGATGGCTAGGCTTTATATTCTGTGCTTTCTGGAGTAGGTAAATCTTTTAATATTTGCACTTAATTGATGTTATTTGATTTCTACATATAAATATAATATAACATGTGCTAAAAATGTATATGCTTAGATTTCATTTTTGTGGCAATGTAAGTTTGTACAATTAATGTTTACACATGATAATTGAATATACCTTATTTGTGGTTCCTATAATGAGTAAAGGAAAAGTATACTAGTAGTAAGTATAGAAAGAGATGCAATTCGATTTAGATCAGTACAATTTTAAAAATGAAAATTGAAACATATTGAACAAAAAAAATACTTTTTTATCAATTATATTAGTCAACGATTTGATTAGTTTTACTTAAATTAATTTAATAATTTAAAAATGTTTAAATTGGATTTTAACATTCATATATATTCTTATCATATTCCTTAACCAACAAGACGGAACACAATGCCACATAGTTGGTGTGTGTGGCTACACGTAGTGCGTGTTAACTGCAAGTAATTTTCTACGTGTAGGAATGGTTAAATTTATACTAGCATGCGTGTTTTGTAAGTTTATGGAATTTGGTTTATGAGTTTTAAATGAAAAAAAGTTTTTATAATTAATGTCTTGGGGTTTTCAGCCTTTATCAATAAAGACAATTTAATTCTTAATTAAAATACCCCATTATTTGATGAAAGAGATACCAATACCATTAGATCCATTACTTTTTTCAGCCCCAACTGTTGCTGTTTTGTCTGTTGTGGTGACAATTGACAAGTGTCCTATTTCTTTCATCCATCAAGCTGTGCCTCGCCTGCAAGTTGTTTGGCTTGGAGCTTTTGGTCTAATTAACCATAAAGGGACAAGACTGTCATATAACTACAAGCAGAGTGAGTTTTTAATTTGTCATTTTTAATTTTTTGTTGTTAATTACAATAGATTAGGCCTATTGACAAGCTTGATTACAACTTAAACAAACAATTCAGTGATGGGTTAGGTTAAACTCCTGCTTACATATTATATAATGTGGGTTTTCGTGAACTAGACTGATTAGTTTTGATTCATAAAAAAATGAATGATTAGTTTTGAGAAGAAATTTTTTTAAATAATTATATTATTTTTTATTTTTTATTTAAATATTTTGTTTTGACATTTAAATTCAATATTATTTAAAGTAATATGAATTAGATCGATTTTTTTGTTATCATTGTTTAGTGTTTTTGTTTATTTGGAAAGCAATAAATAAATGTTGAAATATACAATAAATATAATAAAAATTAATTAAAAGTATTGAATATTACGTAAATTCACTGTTATAAGTTTAAAATTAATATATTTAATTTCATATTCAAATTATTGAAAGGGATTTTTTCATAATGTTATAATTAGTATTTCTGAGTTAGAAATTAACTTATTTAGACGTCCTGTCTTTTTTGGGGGTGATAATTTAGATGTCTTATCTTATTTTGTTAATTTTTTCATCTTGTTTTGAAATTAATTTTTTAAAACTTAATTAAAATATACTGACAATATAAAAAAAATAAAATTACGCGGTTATCCAATGATAAATTGTTATATAATTTAAAATTATTGAATTTTGTAATAATTACTTTAAAAGTGATATTCAATGTAGTTTTTATTTAGTTGATAACATATCAAAATTAAACTCATTTTTTAATATAAAACATAGAAAGTTATATAATAAAAATAAGAAATAAAATTAAGTATGAAATTAAATTAAAACTTATAAATTTTAAATAATATTAAAATATAATTTAAAAAATAGGGTGAGAAAGAAAATAAATTGATGCCATAATTTGATAGATAAAATTATATAGTTACATATATATTGGATTCAAATTAAATTGAATAAGTTTTTAAAATAAATTCAAATTTTAATATAATTAAAATATATGATTTTTTATCGTTGATATGATAATATCTATCTTCAAAGATTTCACACTTCTAAAATTACTCAATGTATAAAGTAAAATAATGAAGACATGTTTACCATTAATTTAAAGTTAATTAAAATTATAATATTTTTAATTTAAATTTAACAATAAATATATTTTCTTTTTTTATTTTTTGTGTTTACTCACTTAAAACATTAGATTCTTTAAATTATATGAAAAAAAAAGGCCAAAATATGTACCAGTCAATTTATAATCTTTAGGAAAGATCTAAACATCTACCTAATTTTGGGATGGATTAGGATGGACGGAAGAAAGATATAGGAAGAAAAAAGGATAGAGAAAGAAAGTGGTAAATGTGATAATAAATAATGTGATGAAAAAGGAAGAGATAGTAAAAAAATGAGGTAAAATTGAGATGAAAAAATAAATAAATGTAAGTTTTTAGTAATTCTATCCTTTATATTTGTTAGTTATCACAAGCTAAAGAAGCCATATCAGTATTTTTATTGATTTATTTGTCATGACACATATGAAGTAAGAATTCTTAGTTATTATGAGAAATAAGAATTATAAATTTGTGTCATACAATTATATATGAATGATTAAGATTAAAAGTAAATTAATATTTATCTTTTAATTTTGACCATTTAAATATGAACTCATAATAATTCTCATTTCTTAAAAACAAAAATTAATTTAATACATTTCTTTATTTGTTAATCTTTTTTTTTATTTGTGAATTTTTTATTAACTTCATTTAAATTGAAGTGATAAAAGGTTATTATTTTGCAAATAAATTTATATATGACTACATTTAGTTTCTAATATTATTAAATGAATTTAATGGTCATGCACTGTTAATATAAAAAGTTTTACACTGTTAATTAATTGAAATTTATTGTTGGTATGACTTTTAAGGCTATTATTGTAAAAGTCAACAAATTTACCATACATAATGGTTTGTGATAAGATGACAGTGTAAAATTGTTTTACACTATCATTGTATGACCTTTTTTCTCTTATTAAATTAGTATAAGCTTCAATTTATTTTTATTAAAGTTTTACATTCAAATCTTGTGAATTAAAAAATAGATATTAAGAATTTTTTATTCTCATAAATAAATTTATTCAGCTCGACTCAAATTATACTAAAGATTTAAAAAAAAGTATAGATAAACCACATTTTTTTATGTTATACTTACGTTACACTTTTTTATATCTTATAGCTTGATTTATAATTTAATTTTAAAAAAGTAATTTATACATAATAGCAATGATTTAGTATATAATTAAAAAGTATATAAAAATATAATGTGTTATTGACAACTTTCTTATATAAATAATACAATAAGAAAATATATATAACAACAACGACTTTCATTATAAAATTAATGATTTTTTTTTTGGTTACGTAAAAAATTAATGAATGGTAGATATTAAATGTGGCTTTGAGGTACACATATCTGTTGGGTGGAGAATATAATTTTTAAGGAACGTTTAAAAGAATTTACGAGGATGTTATTTGAATTTAGAAAAATAATTTATAACTTTCATAAATTCTTGTGAACTAATACAAATGTTAACCCATTAGGGTCGACATAGAGGTAGGGAGTTTAAATAGTATGTATAATATTTTAGGTTCTAACTTTGTTGCTGTCATTGTACACAAAAAAAAAAAACACATATTAATGGTTTTTTTTTGTATGTGTGGATAATACACATGATAATGTTATTCTATATGTTTTAACATATTTAATTCCTCCAAAATAAGAAAAGTTTATTTTAAAGAAAAAAAACTATACTAATAATCATTAATTAAAATTTAATTGTTGAAATTGTGACTAATTTTAAATTTCATTATATGTATAGTTGATTTTACATAATTTTTAATCGTTAATTTTTTAATTAATAATTATGAATATATTTTATTTTTTAAAGTATGTTTCTTCACTTTAGAAGAATCAAATCCATACATGTTTTGGATTTTCTAATCAACTATTGACACATGATTGTTACAATAAGATAAAAAAAACTAAACTAATAACTTAGTGTATAATTTAAAAATTAAAAAAAAATTATCATTTAATATATATATATATATATATATATATATATATATATATATTAAAAATTGTGAATGAAAACGATCATTTTTATTAAAAAATATTTTGGTAGGTAATAAATATTTATTTTCTATATATAAATTAGAGTACATAATTTATGGAGTGAGACTTTCATTTTTTTTATTTTCTTTATTAAGTCATTAATATATTTTCTTTCTTCTCTTTTCTGAGTGTGACTTTGACTCACAATTACTTACACTATAAAAGTTTTATCTCATTTTCTTTGTCTTTATGTCACTTTTTTTATTTTAATCTAATTTTAAATTATTGAAAATATCAATATATTTTTAAAAAAATTATCATCGGAAAATTTTAAAATTTATCTTTATTTAATGTTATCCATCTCATTTTTACATATTTAAAATATATTAAAATTATAACAAAGTTTTTTTAACATTACAAAAATTTGAAAATTTCTTATTTAAAACTATTCACATGATTTTTTTTATTTTGTTTTAATTTATAATAAGTAAAACATTAATAATTAAAAAAATCTTTTTTATCTTTTGAATACTTTCTTTTAAATTTTGAGACACCATCTTTTACATTTAATATTTTTAATTTTATTAAAAATATTAATATTAATAAAGTATGGAATGTACTCTTGTATGAGTTAAAATACCAGTTAAATACAACTTTGAGATAGATATTTTGTATTTAAGAAATTGGTCAGGATTCATTGATACCAGGTGTCAAAGTTAGTCAAATTACACTTTTAATAACTTTTTGAAAAATGCAAATTTAATCGATTTAACCGTTGAATTTAATGTTCTTATTAATTAAATTAAATATACAAATTTTCACACAGTTCTAAAATTATTTAGTAGTTTATCGCATCACTTTATTTTAACGTACAATAAAAAAATAAATATATATAAATATTCAATATTAGATGACAATGACATATCTATAAAAGTCCAAATTATGTTAAATTTGATATACATGATCATGAAAATAATATTGTGTAATTTAACGATTAGTTGGTAAAATTTGCATTCTACAAAAAGTTATTAAAGATATAATTTGATTAATTTTGACATCTGGTATCAATGGATCTTGACCCTTAAGAAATAAGATTTACTTTTATTTGATAAAAACATTAAAATTTACACAAAATTAATAATATTAAATTAAAAATAATTACAATCCACAAATATTAAATTAGCACCTCTTTCTATTACTAAAGATGCTCATTCTCCTATTCTTCCTTACATTCATTTTTATTTAAATACTTTCTCCTGATGAAGTGGTGAATCACACACTCCTCTTTTGCAATCCTCTTTTCATTCTTTTCCAACAATAATTTCCCTCTAACTCAAAGTTAGCAATAACCTATCATATTCTCTATGATCTTCTCCCTTATATATAAATTTTTCTACTTTTTTTTCCTCTTATTTTCTATAATCTTCTTCTCTTATCTCTTTTAACTTTCATCCTTATTTGAATTTCTTATCACTTTCATAATTTATTTATTTTTGCCTCTCACATTATTCTGGTAGCATGGGAACGAAGATTTTCCTTTCTTCCTTTTCCTATTTATGTGCCCTATAATAATGGCATGTTTTTGTTCCTATTTAGGGTTTTCTATTTCTTTGTTTCCTATAGAAATGGATCTTAATTGATTCGAATGTTTTAGTTGATTGGTTTGCTGAGTTTGTTTTTTATAGTGAGGTGGTGTTTTCTATTTTGGTGATTTTTTTTAAATTTTTCTTTTCTATTTTTATGTATGGTTCCTAATCTTCGTTTCAAATTTTGCTTCATGTGCATGATTTATATAAGATATTGCAATTTCTATTTTGCCTTTTTTTTTATTTGCAATATCAGGTATGAGATTAACATTAAATTATCAAATAGTTTCATTCCATAAACCCTAACAATATTTCTTTTGGTTTGCAATCTCTTCATTTGAGATTTAGGTGATTTCTCTTTATTTTTTACTCCTTGTATTCCTCCTAATCAAATCTCTAATTTTTTGTTTATCCTTGTTTTTTTTTAAGATTTCATTATAAATACAAATTCTAAAGAACAATTTTCTTTATAAATTACAAATACAAATTCTAAGTTTGTTTCACTTTGTCCAACTCTATTTTAATCCACTAACACTGGCATAATTTTGACTTGCTAAGAAGGTTTTTGAGTGTGTTTTACAGGTACGTGAAAATTTTAAAGGGTTATGCTACTTCTTGTATTTTCGTTATTGATATTTATTCAACCTCAATGTGGTTTGTTTTATGTCTGTGGTTTTCATGTGTTTGTGTCTAGAAGGTATTCGAGAGTGTTACCGTAGTTTTTACTCATTTACAAGTGATGTGTGCATTCTTTCTTGCTATGATTGTTATAAAGGTTATATATTCTATAAAAGCATTGGTCCTACTTTAGACCATTAGATCAATATTCAACATCATCCATGGTAGAGTACCTTTTACTTTTTCTATATGAAATTATTGGAAGTCAGATTACATTTTTTCTTTTCGTTTTTATTGGAACATGGCAAAGCATTCATGAACTAGTGTTGACCAATACATTTTTTCCTTATTTTATTTATGGATTAGATTTTGTGTTGTTTCTTAATATTTTAACTTTAATTTTTTAGTTGCACCTATGTTTAACAGTTGGATTTTCCACCAATGGTATCTTTTTTTCTTCACAAAAATAACAATAAAAATACAAAGATAAAATTGAGTGTGTTAGGATAGATTTTTGTTATTTTTTTCTTTGAAAATGCATGTAAATTTTAAAAAAGGTATATGTGATTTTTCTTCTCTTAAAATTAGTTAAGAAATAATCAAGAATAAATATATATGATTAAAAAAGATAAAATAGAATGAGTAAAGATAAAAAAATTAAACAAAAGATATTTTCTTACTTTTTTGTTTTTAATTTCTAGATTATTGTCTGTTTGTTCTTACATATGTTTTATATATTTTACTAATAATTATTTCATTTTAGATGCTTTAATTGGTCAATAAGATTGTTAAGTAAAATTATTTTTTACGATAAAAGGATTAAGTGTAATTATTATTCTATATCATATTATAAACTTTTTACAATACATAAAATTTAATATGACTATTTTACTTTTATTTTTAGCATATTTTATTTTTTATAATTTATTGTCAAATATATTATATAATATTAAAATATATTTAATTTAAATAATTTAATCCACCCTATATATTAAATTAGAACCTCTATCTCTCATGAGAGTGATTTTAGTTGTCATTATTTAACAAGTGTATTTTTAGTTGTCATTCTTCAACGAGAGTTGTTTTTAGTGATTTTTTTAACCTCTCATATCTTTTAATCTATTGTTTTTAATATCTTTAATTATAAATTAAATTTTAATATTTTTAAAAGAAATTATCAATAATTAGAATGACATTGTATCACCATATAAATTATATATTATAAATTTAAAATATAATCTATATGTTCAAAAATATTTATTTATTACAAATTTTATGTATAATATATTTTATATTATATATTTAAAAGTATTTATTTATTATAAATTTATGTTATATGAAATAAGTATTAATTCTATGCAATGCACAAGTTAAAATACTAATTATACTAAAAATCAATTAAGGTTAGTCTAACGGTGAAGAATAGTTTGCACAATGACTTAAGTTCTAATCTTATTGTTGTCATTGTACACCCAAAAAATACTAAAAAGTAAGATGCTTTGTACACCAATGAACAAAAACTTAACTTCTCTATCATAAAAGTCACCATATTTTAAAAAAATCTCCAATAAAATTTAAATTTAGTAAATACTTATACTAAAAGAGTTATGAATTATAGTTTTTATATATTCAAAATAAATATAATAACTTAAAATTATTGCTCAAGGAAAAAAAACCAATAAAATCTTACACTTTATATAAGAATTGATCAATAAAATTTAAAACTAAAATATTAGGATTAATTTTTAAAAACTGAAATGATAGAAAAATTAAAGTTTATGGAGAAATTTATTAAATTATAAATTTTTATTGTTTTTAAAAATTATTCCAATGAACTATTTTTTATTAATTTTATGTGACAGAAAAAAAGCAAAAATATATTTAGCGTAAAAGCATCATAGAAAGAGAGAAGAGGTACAAGTTAGTTTGCTAAGTGATATATCTGGAAGCATGAAGTAGAATTGGCGATGAAAGTGTGTGTCTAATTTGATTCCAGAAACTTCGGGCAGTTGGGGGAAATGATTGATGGGAACACCTTCAGGATTTGTTACCCTCCAAACACGACTTCTCCCATAATTTGCTTTATGTGCATAATTTATATAACTTGCCACAATTTCTTTTTTTATTTGATTTTTTTTTCATGGTTTGCAATATTGGATAGAGTTTAATGGTCATGCACTGTCAGTGTAAAAAATTTTACACTATCATCCAATCAAAAATCACCATTAATATGAATTTTATAGTATTTATTATAAAAGTCAACAAACTTACAATAAATGGTAGTTTGTGATTGGATGATAGTGTAAAACTACTTTACACTATCAGTGCATGACCATTAAACTCTATTGGATATGGGATTGAGATCAGATTATCAAATAATTTCTTTTCATAAATCCTAACAATATTTATTTTGGTTTGTAATATCTTTATTTGAGATTTTAGGTAATTTGTCTTTGTTTATTACTTCCTATATTCCTCCTTTTTAGATTTATAATTTTTTGTTTACCCCTAATTTTTTTAAAGCTTTCATTATAAATACAAATTTTAAATGAACCATATACTAGCTTATGAACTTGAATAAAAGAACTTATACTTGGTTTTTTCATTGTTTTTTCTTTGTTTTTGTATTCTTTATAATTGTTTTAGTGTTACTTTACTTTGTATTTCTAATATTTTTAGTTATGCTACGATGCAATATATGTTGAGTAGCTCAAAAGCTACTGTTGAAGTTGAAGGTAAACCAATATGAGGAAGCATAGGCCTTACTGGCATTGGCCATTATAAAATTTGGTTAAAAGACACTCAATTTTTTTGTAAAGAAGGTGGAAGCTTAGATGGATCCATGACCACCCAAAAACAACTCCTTACTGTCTTAAAATGCAACTTGTGGATGATATGCAAACCTATAAGATGGATATTATTATTAGGATATGAAGTTCAATGTTTTCAATTGTCAAGCCTTCGTAGAAAATATAGTGTAATTATAATCATTATTTGGTCCTTGAAATTACTATGCATAATGTGCTCAATGAAAGAATAATTAGATAAATGTGTGTGAAAATCAATGCTACCCATGCAATCGTACAAGTATTATGCTATTAGTTGTTGAAATACAACACATTGGTTATGTAGCAAAGAGTTGTGTGTTTTCTTTCAATTTTTCCTTATTTTATTTATGGACAAGGTTTTTTGTTGTTATTTAGTATTTTAATTTTAAGTTTTTAGTTGCACCTACATGTAAGGGTTGAATTTTCTACCAATGATGTCTTTTTTTCACAAAAATAAAAATAAAAAGACAAAGATAAAAATAAAATTGACTGGATAGATTTTGTTTTTTTTTAATTTGAAAATACATGTCAATTTTAAAATATGTATCTGTGATTTTTCTTCTCTTAAAATTAACAAACAATCGAGAATAAATATATATGATTCAAAAAGATAAATAGAACAAGTAAAGATAAAAAAAAAAAAAGTTAACTTGAAGACATTTTCTTACTTTTTTTTTCGTTTTCAATTTCTAAATTATTGGTTATTTGTCTTTACAAATGTTTTATACATTTTACTAACAATTATTTCATTTCAGATGCTTTATTTGTTCAATAAAATTGTTAAGTAAAATTATTTGAAAAAAAGGTCATACACTGACAGTGTAAAGCAATTTTACATTGTCATTCAATCATGAATTATTATGTATGGTAAATTTGTTGACTTTACAATAATAGCCTTAAAAGTCATACCAACAGTGAATTCTAATTGGTTGACAGTATAAAATTTTTTACATTGATAATTCATAACAATTAAACTCAAATTATTTTTTACAATAAAAGAATTGGGTGCAAGTGTTATTCTATATCATACTATTATCTTTTTTACCATATGTGATTTTTAATATGACTATTTAATTTATATTTTTAGTTTTTTTTTTACAATTTATTGTTTAATATATTATATAATATTAAAATATATCTAATTTTAATTAATTTAACTACTATTAAATCTTTTATGATTATTAATTATAATCACAAAATTTATATAATAGATTTGACCTGTGAAATGTATGGGTTAAAACGCTAGTTACTATTAAATTTTGTATGATAATTAAATATAATTATAAAATTTACATAATTGCACGGATTGAAACACTAGTCGGATAAAAAAAAAATCCAGTAATTACCGAAAGTAGGCCAGGATTTGATTTGAGTTTGAAAACAAGGGTGCAATAGTAATTCTAAAGCTACGATAAAACAAACTAAAAATGTAGAATGATTGGCCTTTGAAAAGTCACTGTGGATCTGTGACTCAAAACAAACTGAGAGAGAGAGAAAACGATACACACACTTGCGGCAATGGTGCAATGGTGACTCCACAGATTCCTGGTTCATATCACATATATTCCTCTTTCTCTCTCTTCCCTCTGTATCATATTGTTTTGTTTTCTTTACTACTATTTATTGCTTAGGTTGATATATTTCATATTTTTCGCCTGTGTGTGTGGATTGTGATGGTAGAAGAGAAGCTGCCTCTTTCTTTCTGTTTATGTTTAGATCTATGTTTTCCACATCATGGATCGTATATACTGTTTTTAGCTGCCGTCTTTGTGCGTCCAATTTCTCAACCGAAAACACAAAAAAAGGGAAAGGAAAAAAAAAAAACTACAGAGCCGTGTTTATCGTTTTAATTTTTATTATTTTGCGGATATTATTTATTTTCGTGGTGTATGGAGATGAGGTGAAGTCACTGGAGGCAGCGGTTCATCGATCTCTTCCTGAATTTGGCTGTGGAAGAACACAAAGCAAGAATCGGTCGATAAACCTCTGCATCCAGCGCTCACTTTGCCTCTCTTTACGTATGCGAGCGAAACCAACACTTTCTATTTCTCTTTCTTCTTTTAAATCCTCTTTGTATGCTTTTGTTTTCATATGGCAAGATTAGTTAGTTATACGGCTTTAGTGTTTCCGCTAGCGTTGAGGAATTCTCTGTATCAGCATTTCTTTGGAAGTTTTTTTTTTTTTTTTTTCTTCCTAGCGAGTAATTAAATCTAGATGCTTCTGGATGTTGCGACTTACTCGTGTGTAATTGGTGATAATTTTATGTTACTTAATTTGCGCTTTCTTCCGAGAAAATGCCTATATTGTTGCAGTTGCCAATGTTCCGATTTGTGATTATGTTGCTATGAAAGGAAGGAAAAAATAAATCTAATATCAGCTGTATTAAACAGAATGCTAACTTTTGAGGAATACTGTGCTAATTTTTCCATTTCAGCATTCTTTCCTTGTGCGTTGATTAACTAGTCAGAACGTCAGAAGTAATTGCTTGTTTGATTAAGTTTGTTTTGAATAAATAATCTATATATTTTTTGTTCAACTTTTTCGAAATTTTTTAAATAATAAGTGATTATTTTCTAGAAACAATCTATTTCCAAACAAGTAGGAAGTTTTAGTGAGATTGTAGTGTCCTTGCAGGCGCAGATTATTATTCTTTTATGGTTATGTTCCTTTTTTCTTTCCCTATAGCAACCCATTTGCCCCTAATAGGAATGCTTCCCAACCCTTAAAACTTCATTTGTGTTAAGTAATAATATTCTTGCCTGTCGGTAAGGTCTTCCTTTTCACAAGCTTTTCATTTTGTCTTTGTGAAGAAGTAATATAATTTTTCCTTCTGGTGTTTATACATCATTTTTGTGGTATTACAATTGAAGGATTTAGATGTACTAGTGAAACAGGTTTGGATCCCCTCATGTGACATTTATGTCCAGTGAAATCTCAACCCTTAATTAAAAACAAGAGAGAGAACTTAAATAATAAAAAAAAATGGAGGCATGGGATTTTGATGGTGGAGATTTTCACGATGAGAATCCAAGCGAAAATCTCAATTGAGAGAATCCATTCCCCTAGTGAAACCTCAGTCCTTAGTGTTCATAGCATAATTCATGGTGATGAACTGTGACTCTAGTTTGTTTTAACAGTCAGTAATTGTAATTGACATGACTGGACTAGTGGACTGTTCACTCTTGAAGGAACTTCTGTTTTGGTTGGTTGGAGTTTGTGAATCTGATACTTAAAATGGATATGCAGTCTCCATTCCGTTTATTCCGATGCTCCGAATACTGGTTTTATGGATTGGATTTCACTAAAGTGTAGAAATATATTTTAGAGAATTGCAGTAATAGTGGTTAATTTGAAAATCAATTGATGTGATTATAATAATTTTATAACACATTTTACATGTGCCTGTATTTTATCAGAATTACCACTGTTGATTTTCAAATAAATGGCTGCCTTTGCATTTTATTCTCTGAAATACATTTCTACAAAAGAGACAAATCTCTGGTTTCACTTTTTTTTTTAATTAACGGTCTCACATGTTTATGTAACAAAACGGAAGAAATGCCTACATTCATTTTAAAAATTTCTTAGTTTCTTTATTACGGTTTGGATCTTCTTGAAGAAGCTCAAGGGAGTGCCTTACTCTAAACATGTCATTTTCTTCAGTTCACCATGTGGTCTAAAGGTCTCTGCTTGTTTCTTTCCTTAAAAGGTATATTTGGAATGTTGGTTCCAACTTCCAAGTGGTAGGCAGCACACTGCCCTCCACCTAGTTGTACTGTATCTAGGTCTTGGCTGCATGAAAGTCAATAAAAGTACTCTTGAAGGAAGTCCAATTCGCAAGAGAATCATCTAGCTGATGTTTAAGGGAATCTGGTATCAAATTCCTGTATATGTGTTGAATGAAATCAAAGTAAAGCAGAATCAGATAAGGCAATTTGGGTATTATACGGAGCACAAATTTTGATTCTAGGAACGGCGTGTACATATTGAGTAAGTTGAGTAATAGTGTAGGGAAGCGTCAACAATCCAAGGATATTCTGACATTTTGTTGTTGTTGTTGTTGATAAGGATATTCTGAAATTTCATCAGTTGTTCGTATTCTCTGATTCCCAATTTTCTCATGCTCTATTTAACATTCTATATTCATATTCACTTCTCGCTAGCGACTCTGTTCCCCTATGCTGAAATAGTGGAGTCATGTTACGTTTCAATCTTATAAAAGTAGTGGTACAAAGTAACAAAGAATTGACATAATTCATCTAGAGTTTGTCAACAATAATCGTTAACTTATTTTGGATAAAAAAAAGTATGGTTATTTAGTATTTTCCGTCTAACAATAACTGGAATATAAGTTGGTATGTACATATGGATTGTTTATGGAAATATCAAGTGGCAAGATTGTGTAAATATTGATGGTTGTCTATGAAAATTGAAAATATTTAGGTGCTTGTAATTCCTCCTGCTTTTAGTAGAAAAGAGTCAATTACCTCAAAGTTCAAATGAAAATATATAGAGGAAATTACATTAATTATCCTTGAGATTTTTTCAGATTACATATAATATCTTTTCTTTTTCTTTTTCTATTCTTACATAAACTTTCTTAATTATTTAAAAAATATTACACTGACATTTCTTATACATTACACTAAATTTTTTAATTGTTTGAAAAATATTATATTGTCTATTTCTATAAGAAAGGTTATTGTAAATGTTAAAAAAGTAAGATAATTATATGCATCTGAAAAAAGTTTAGGAGGTGTCAACATAATTTACTCAAATATATATAATTGTGCTAGAATGGATTAAAATTAAATTTGAACTTCAATTCAAACGGGAATAAAATTTCTTTTATTTTTACTATTTTTAAAGTGAGAAGATGGTTGTAAAAATTCATGATTATGGTAGTCGCACTTACAAGAGATTGCGGGAGATTTGTAGATTGTTAAAATGGGATTTCAACTTCTGTTGACGAAATAAAAAAGTTTGTTTAGGGCCCTTTTTCTTTGTTATTTTTTTATAAAATAATGATGCTTAAATTTTAATTTTCAAATTATGTAAACTATTCAAATCTCTCGTCGCCAGTCAGTGACTTCTAGGCTTTTGTTTTACGAACCTAATTTATTGAAAAAGATAGTGGTGGCTTAGGCCTTGATACCTATATAATGATGGCCATGACTTGGCGCATGCTAATCGTGTCTGCTATGTTGGGGCAATAAGTCGAAGGCAGTGATCATTGTGAGGATGAAAATAACAAGATTTTAAGGAGACGAGGGCTTGGGGTCGCAGTGGCTGCTATATATACATATATATCTGGGGGCTACCAAAGAAAATGACCATTACAAGATGCCAAATTCCATGACAAAGGCCTTTTGTCGTTTAGAAAATGGTGATAGTGACGAAAAGTTGTAACTTATGCAGAGTGGTATCCAAAGAAATTATTTTAATAGATTCATTGTGTGAATAAGTGTTATAAACAACTTATCTATTCATGTCTTTCGTGTTAAGTTTAGTGGGAATCGAGATAAAGCTCGCGTAAGAGTGTGTTTGAGACAATTGTAAAGATTAGATTATTTTAATAATCGATTATATGTATAATCGATTATTGTTATAATCAATTATAATTTGAATTAATTTTTGTTTGGGTAAAATTTGCTGAAAAACAATTAAAAAATAATTAATTTCGTTTGAATACAACAAAAAAAATAGTTTTTACGTAATAAATTATGAAAAGGATATGTATAAAACTAAAAAGAAAAAAAGATTGTTGGAAAACTTGGAGATAATTTGGAAATAACATGTTTGAAGAGAAAAAAAAAATCATAAGCTATTATACTATAGATTATAAAAAAAACAGCTTATTTTTCAGATTTTTTTTTTTTTCAAAATTTCAGCTCTTGTTCCAAACAAGCTAAAAAATGGCAAAATATTATTTTTTTTTCTGAAAATAGCTGAAATGTTAAAATTTCAGCTGTTCCAAACATATTTTAAAAGGAAGGATGAATATCATATACCATTTGGACCAAAATGTATTCGGCTAATTTATGTCCATCTTGTCCACCAACCGAAAAAAGAAAGTACCAGAATGTTCAAAATAAGTGATTATTGAAGAGTGATGATTATAGGTTTATGCAGCATTATTATCCTTGATATTCTAGTGGATCTAGAATTATGATGGAACAAATTGGAGTGTTTTCTCCACAGATCAACTTCCCTAACTTGTGAATAACTTCAATTTATATGATTATATACAGCCTCTCGAAGTTAGGTTATACTAAATGAAATAAAATAAAAAATCACGTCAAACAATTTCTATTTATTTTTTGTTAATTAGAATGCAAAGAAAATGTTCAGTATTAATATATAGACGACAATTTTCAATAAACAATATTTTTGGGCCCAAATTTTGAATGAATTATTTACGAATGATTTTGTAATTTGTTTCGAAAGTTGCAGTTAGCACATCTTTCAATTGTAAAACTTGTGAAACAGAGAAGTTTGTAGTGATATCCCCACTCAAATTAAAAATTTAGTTCAGGGAACATGTGGTATCAACATGACTATTTATTTTGATAAAATTTAAGGCTAATTAATTAAATAGTTCGGGTTAAGTCATTAAAAATAGTAGTAACTCCATTAAATTATAAGCTATATTTAGACCAAAGCCTTATGTGAGTGCCTTAACTAAGATAATAAAAAAGATAAAATTTTCATTATTTTTTAGTTGGTTCATAACAACATCATTTTTTTTCAAGAAATTTGAAAATTCAATGTGTGAGATAACAATTTTGATACCATGTCAAAGAATTATTTGCTAATGAATTTATTTTCATTATTTATTCAATATACGTCTATTTTGTTTGTACCGCATCAAATAATTGTTTCTCCATAAGTTTATAGATGAGAGAATTGATCTTAATAAGGTGTTATAACATTAATTGCTACAATTTTTTAATATGAGAAAAGCGTTGGTTTTCTGGCCTTTCCCCCCTTTATTGTTAACACCTAATTAAATTAACCATTTTGTTTTTTCTTCTTTTTTTGCACAAAAGAAACTGTGATGCTTCAAAATATATAGAATACTAATGCAATATATCTGTCTATATCTTCTAATATAGTACTAATTACTAAACATCTTGAGAGTCTTCCTATAAAAGAACACACAACATCTGAGTCTTGTTAACAAACTTTATAACCATCCCAAGTCAATTCAACGTCTTGTTTTCTTCTTAACTAATATGATTTTTTTAATGCATTTTTAAATAGGATTTAAAAAATTGATATCTAAAAGTTGAGTTATGCAATACTTGCAATTTTTACTCTAATAGTGATCATAACTTAGTATTGGATTGGCACAAATATTAACCAACGGTGAATTGCAACAACAATAGGCTTTGTTATTTGCAAGAAAGTATACATGGTGACCAAAGAATAATGAGGTCTAGAAATATTGTACGAATAAATAGTATATTAAATTGAAAAAAAGAAGATAGAAATTATAAGAAGATGAAAAAAATTCTAAAGAATTATTTTTTTATTGGTTTGATTGTCTTTCATAACTCGCTTTTATTGTTTGGTTATAAGAAATTGTGCTTTTAGAAGTTAGATAGATAGTCAGAGATGAAACTATTTTCAAAGAGGGAGTAGATTTCATAAAAATAGAAAAGAAGTAATTAGATTAAAGCTTGAGAGTGATAATTAAGCAAAAATGATTATGTGCATGTTTGTTTTACTTTAATCTCGAGTTCAATGCACGTTGAACATATATGAGCCTCTCACAAAGGATTGACATTGAACGGATCTCAACACTAATTCAAACACATCCTATGTGGAGAAAATAATGCTAACTTATGTGTGAAATGTCATCTCCCAATCCCATATCGCACACTTCAGAAATTATATACTATAAATACATCATTTAGGGAATGGTTTTATTTGGATAGGCACTACTGTTTGAGATTCAAATCCTAGACACACCAATTATTTAGACCTAAGCTACCTTTGAAGCAATACCCACAAAAAAGTTGAACTCAGTCAAGCACTAATTCATAATTTTGTACGAAGTACGATATCATATGAAGACAGTTTTTCTTTAGAGTTACATCTTATAACCAGCCCTACGATCTATCCTAGGATGCCATTAGTTTAGGTGATATATGCCTTATTCTCATCAAGCCAAATCTTGGGTTCATGCCTTATCTTACGTATGAAAAAAACTTCTGTTGAAATAGTTTTACCATATTGTAAATGTTTCTTGACTGAAATAGGATTGTCTTTCATATATATAAGATACACGTGATCGTAGACTAACAAAAGAGTGCCATCAACTGCAAACTGTATTGCACACGATTTATGTCTTGGACTGCTTTATGCATATGCGTAAGTTTACCCTGGTATGGTGGTTAGCTTGTGTCTTCTATGGTCTGAATGTCCATGGGTCTAGAGTTTAATGTGACTGCTGGAAAGTGGCACATGGTTGGCAGCAAACAACTTTTGTAATTGGCAAAAAACTTTTATTTATGTAATGATTGGATTTTGCATATGATAACTAAAAGTATGTAACTAGTACTTATGTAATTGTAAATCTTATTTGTAGTGATTAGAAGCGTATATAATTATGATGAAAGAATGTGGTGGGATACAAAAGTTTCAAAACATGAGATGATTAGGTGAAATGATAAGAACTGACTTCAATAACAACTCTAATTTGACAAAATTAGGATGCAGTAAACCTTTGATGTGGCGGCGTTACAGATCGAGTTCAATTTTAATATATTATAATAAATAGATTAGGTATCCTATTCCCTCTTTCTTGTCTTTTAGGAATGGGCACACTGATGGCCCAATGTAACCATCATCCCCATCGACCGGTATTAGCTAATCCAGAAAAGAAGTGTTCCTTATGTAATGGAAGACAAGCTAAGAATACTACATCTATTCCAAAAGTAAATATGAAATATGCAAGTCTTATGATACATACAGGGCATTAAATCAAGAAATGAAAGTATAAATGTTTCGCCCGCCCATATAAGTGATAAAAAGATCACATGGGGAGTAGATCATCATCATCATCTGGTGACAGCATGCATGTAACAGATATCAGATATGTAGTGAAGATAACTAGAGTTTGATATCTGTTTGTGAAGTAAAATAGGGTTGAAGGAAGACATAACTAGCTAGTTGCAATAAGACATCTAGCTTAGGGAGTTTCTTTTTCTTCATGATTTTCTCCTGTTAAACAATGGGAAGCACTGAAAGAAGGAGCAACAACAACAGAAGAATAAACCTTAGAACTTCCAAATGAAATTCCACAGCACCCAGAGCCTTGTTCAGGAATGGAACAAACTATAGTTTCCTCAACAAGGGTGTCAAATTCGTCTCTCATGATCTGGTTTTTCCAAGGCATGACTGTGGAATAAAAAGATGATGAAAGTGTATGATTCTTCATGACTGCATGCTTAAGAAGTTGGTAAGCCCTTGGATTCTTACCCAAAATGCTGCAGTCTTCCTCATGACTGTTCATGATTCCAGGGTTTGGAAAGTTTGTTTTGGCATTTCTCCCTCTAAGAAGCCTTGCAGCACAGTCATAAGTCAAGGCAGCCTCTTCTGCTTTGTCGAAAGTTCCCAACCAAAGCCTTAGTTTCTGTGACGTGTCCTTGATCTCAGCAATCCATCTTCCTGAAGGTCTTTGTCTCACCCCAAGAAACTTTTTATCACTCTTTGCTAGTTTTGGAATCTTCATGACTCTCTTCTCATAGGACTTGTCTATTTCAATAGGCATCAAGGGAAGATTCTTGTTTTGGTTTTGAGATTGGTGTGGAAATTTTGAGGTGTCTACGTTTTCCATGAGAGTAGGAGAAAAAAAGGGTTGGGTTGATTTTTAGCATAGATATGAGAAGAGGGTGAGCACTGATCACTAATAAAGCCCTTGATGTAACAATGAGGTCGATGATGAGGAAATAGCATGCTATTTGTCGGATTTGGGTTTGTTTCCTTCTTCAAAGGTTATTATACAGAAATAATAAAAGACGAATAAAAGAGAAGAATTGTGGAATCTTATCAGAAAGAAATCTTTTTTTAAAGGCATCTGATTCAGATTGGAAATATGTAAGAGCGTGAGAGACGATGATAAACACTACTACAGCTACTCTTTTTAAATTGTGACGAACACATCAAAAACGTGGCATGGTTTTAAAACATAATGAGTAGTATTATATATTTTAGAGTAAATTAAACTGACATCCATCAAGATTTTTTGGGATTGTACAAAATTTCTTTTTTTTAATGTTTACAAAATCTCTCTTATAAGAGTATATAATGTAATATTTTTCAAACAATCAATGAGAGTTAATGTAATATATAAGGTGAGTTGGGATAATATTTTTTCAACAATTAAGGAGGTTAGTGTAAAGATAAAAAAAAGAAGGGATATTGAGAGAAATCTGACAAAATCTTAGAAAATGTCAGTGTAATTTACTGTATATTTTATTAATTTATCAGGTGGAACTAGACTTATTCAAACCTTTAGATTGAAGATGAACATTAGAAGAAACAAAATTGTTAATGTTCATTAGTTCAAGAGGGAGGAATGTCCTAATCGAATCTTCTTAGGTCTGCATGAGCCAAATTTCAGTGGTGTATTTGTACGGATTCTAACACTTAAGTCAGTATTTACAGGAGGAGAATGTGAGTGTAAAGTTTGAAAATGTACTTGAGACTTATATGACCTATTTATATTGTTATCCTATTGGTTAAGGTGGTGCTTTTTACTTAATGAGGTTTAGTGAATGCCTCTAGGGGTCAATCCTGTGAAATGTTATGTCTACTTAGTGAACTTTAACATCAGATCTGGTACATCATAACTGTATTTAGGTTGATATAGTGCCAGAAAGTTCTCAATGGCCTTATAGGTCAGCTAACGAGCTTGGTGATGTTAAATTAATGCATTAACTTTATTCTTAATTGTGATTATGAGTTCTCGAGAGAGCCTCCACAACAATTCACATGCCAGTTTTGCAAGAATATGGTGAATGATTTTGAAAACAAGAAATTAATATCCTTTATGGACATATTGTAATTCCATTTTCCCAAGTTGTTTTACATAATAACTAGACCATTTTATTCTCGATTATAGTTAAATTGCAAAGCTATGAATGTAATCATGTAGACAGAAGCTAGGGTGGAACTGTCTCACAACATTCTGAACCCAGCTCACGTATCGCTTTAATGGGCGAACAACCAACCCTTGGAACATAATACAGCCTTAGGTGGCGAAGAGCCAACATCAAGGTGCCAAACCTTCCCATCGATGTGAGCTCTTGAGGAAGATCAGCCTGTTATCCTAGAGTAACTTTTATCTGTTGAGCGACGACCCTTCCACTTGGCATCGTAGAATCACTAAGGTCGACTTTCGTCCACGGTGGACCATAACTTTTAACTTTTAAATTAATCTTATTATCATAGGTCATCCTACACTAGATCCCAAAAGTGTTTCCTTTTTTTCCTGCCATTTCTCCATTACCGCTGCCCCTCCCCTTACTCTAGCCACGGGTGACGCTGATGTTATCGCCTTCACTAGCAACCATGGATAATAACACCAGCCGTAACACCTGCCCCAACCTATTAAGGAAATACACTTGAAACACGTGGTCGTACGTCGACATCATCACAATCAGCGACTCCCTTGGCACGAAATCAAACCTCTTGCTCTGCCTCTCCCTCTCCACACTCAAACTCACCAGATTGATCACATAACGCAATCTTCTCGAAGCTCAATCACAAACCCAACAGCAACATAGCCAACAAAATTGGATCTATCATGAAACCCTCCTTGAGGCAATTCCACAAAACGCAATCTTCCCGAAGCACAATCGCAAACCTAACAGCAACACAGCCAACAAAAGGAACAAAAAAAGTAGCAATTGTGATCTCCATAGGGATTGTGACACTTGGGATGCACTCAGCACTCATGTTTCTTTTATACAAACACAAAGCCAAACACCTCGTGGAGATGCAAAAACTCGTGGTTGGGAGTGGGAATAACAATAACCCAAACAAGAATAGCGACGATGCAAACACGACTGCGCCATTGTCGAGTTTCCTTTACACGTCAACTTCGCATCAGAGCTCTCTTGTTAACGGTAGTCCTGCTAAGAAAGACACAAATTCCATACTTTTTATATATATATGTATGTATGTATGTATATATATTGATATATACATGTATACACACACACACACACACACACACACACATATGCAAGATTTGCGGAGGGTGGAGGGAAATTTTTTCCAACGAGGGTGCATGGGTAAGTAGCAGTGATAGTAGAGGGTGAGGAATAATCCAATGTAGTGGATGTAGGATATAACTATAAAACCTAGATGAATCTAACAGTGAATAAAAATAGTCTATAATAGACCACCTATAAATGTTCTACACCGTAGCATTCGTCAATCATGTAATGTAATAGTTTCTTTAGCAAGAATAAGCATAACTCATTAAAGAAACTATTACATTACATGATTACATCCATAGCTTTGCAATCCAACTACAACGTTTCACTCATGCCTCTCCCCTGAAAAATGTAAATTTCTAAGGTTATTTTCTTGTCAGCAAAGGAAACCAAAAGTAAGAAGACAAGTCTTTTCTTTATACTCCTCCCACCTACTCCGCGCAACAAAACATAGACGACACCCTCATAAGGAGAAATCTCATGTTATTTTTAGAGTTGATTTAAAATTTTACTGAACAATATTTTAAATTCAATCCAATGACATAAAAATTTTCAGTGGAAGACATATTACATGTATGCATTTGTGTATACCATCGAGCATGTGGATCAAGTTGTTCTTGTTCTACCAGTGACTCAGCTCGAATGTTAGGTATGCAGTTGCGTTAAATATTTAGAGGACAATTTTGTCATCTAAAGTGGTCTAACTCGGCTCGAACAGGATTGCTTATGGAGGATATAGGTGGTGTTAAAAAAAATTGTCTATTAATGCTTTTTTTGGTTTGTCTATTAACGCTTTTTTTTTTTAATGGAATTCCATACGAGGGTAGTTTTCAATTTTACATGCGTACGAAAAGCAGGGCAAGATGGTACTTTGACACCTGTTACTAGAAGGTGATCTCCTATGGAGCTATGGTTCAAGTTGCTGAAGAAAAATCCAAGGTAATGAGCTGATATAAGCTGCTTTTGTTCTGATTAATATATTTGAAAATAATTCTTTGGTTAATAAGTACCCTTGAGGCAAAACTCCAACAGCCTAAAAACAAACTTCACACCTCAAAAGCCCGAAAACAAACAGAACCCACGTGTTTCTTACAATTTCATACTCAAATTAAAAACTAGTATGGAACATTTGTCACATAATGGATGTCTTTGTTGTCATTGTTAGTTGCTCCAAGTATGCTTTTATTCTCAATTATAAAATAACATCTCAATTCTGGTGCACTGCAAATTACCAGATGAATCAGTGGGTAGTTTTCTTGTTGGATTATCTAAAGTTCTGTTTATATTCTTTTAAAACCTTTTTACCAATCCTGTTTTATAGGTAAAAATTAATAATAGTATTTTGTTTAGACTCTGTTGAATGACCAACAATTACAATTACTGACATATCCCTATTACGCTGAGCCTTTATATGAGGTATATCACTATATCTTGTCGAGTATTATATAAAACAACGCTAACGACCAAATCTCATAGTACAGACGCAAGAAAGGATGCAATTGGGACAAAAATCATATGGGTTGATGCCAAGCTTCAATCTATTATTTATACCTGCTGTCGTAAGCAAAGCTGCTTTGTCTTGTTTCCTTAAGGCTATGATATTTGCTGGGGCAGTGACTAGGTATGAAGAATAACAAGTTCATAATTCTATTACAGAATCCACAGTAGTGAATACCAAAACCTCAAATTTCCTTTGAATAAACTACTTATTGTGACAAGGAGAATAATTCAAATAAAAAGTACCTAAATCCGTGTACTAGTGACTGGAGTCCTAGCTTAATCGATCCATTTAAGAAGCCTAGAATGTTGGAATTAAATTGAATACGTGAGGCCACTCATACAATTATTAAAATGTGTAACCATTATTTGTATAAGCTTGATAAAGTGATTTATTTTAGAATTAAATCTTTAAAGTTTCAGGGTATAAATATTATTGAAATTAATGTGTAAAGACTATAGTGATATTTTTAATTAATGATGGACCAAATTATAAATTTTATAAATTAGGCTTATAAAAAAGGAATTATGATCCCTATGTTAGAAGTGATGAAGATCTCTCATCACCCTCAACATTTGACAAACTTCAGACATTAACAATATGAAAGATTAACCCTCTTAATTATACAATAATTCATTTATAATGAATTCAGTTCTAATTAATTTATATACTCTTAACGATTTGATAAAAAAAAGTCTTTTATTTAACAATGCGAAATTTAATTAACTAGGAATTTGAGACAAATCTCAAGAGCTTGTAACAATTCTACGAGATTATAGGATTCAGATGAATTGTGTTATCATTGTACATTTAGATGAAGACCCTTGATCAATCATTGTTAAGCAATTGGCTAAGCAATTGTGTTATCATGTAAAAAGCTTTTGTCACCATTTGTAAGCGAGTAATGATTTATAGATACCTCTATATATTAAACATTTTATCAACATCTATTATTTCTCTCGATAGTTCTTATTAGACAAATTTTTCTACAAATACTTATAGGAGCAGAAAATAAGAAAGTAAAATACATTGAGTTTCTCGTATAAGTTAAACTTAACTTATGCACCTTAGGTTTTGGAGAAGTTAAAGGAAAAGAACTTCTGTAAAAGTTAAGTATATAAGTTGATTTTAACATATGTCAAAATCCCAATTTATTTTTTCTTCTTATTTTTTTCTCCTATAAGTATTTATAGAGAAATTTATCCTGTCATATTTACACTTCTCTCTTGTCTCTCTTTATCTCTCTAATGGTGTGTTTGGCAAGAGAAAAAGAAATAAGGTGGATGAAAATATAGAAGAGAGAAATAGGGTGAATGAAAATAAGTGAGAAATAGAGGGAATTTAAAAAGTGTTTGGTTTGAGAGAAATTGAAAAGAAATAAGGAAGAGAAAAATAAGAAAAAGAATAAAAAATCTATAAATAATCAGTTTTTTTTAAATTGATTTTTTTGTGTGATATTCATTTTTGACAGTTTTAAACTGCCACAAAACACTGAAAACTGCCAAAAAACACCTTCAGTGAAACAATTTTTGGCAGTTTCTAGCCGTCACAAAATAAATCGCTACAAAATGTCAAGCATTTTCATTTCCACACAGATTTGTGAAAAAATAAAATGTGTGAGAGTCACTGCCTTTTATTCATCTCCTATCTCATTTTCACTCTACCAAACACCCTCCATTTCTCATCTCTCTTCTATTTCCTCACCTTTCTTCCTATTTCCTTTCCATTTCTCCTTTACCAAACACATCTTAAGTGTCTACTAGAATTTACATTTTGTTTGGTTTATGAAAGAAAGAGATAAAGAAAAAAAAATGAGAAGAAGAGAAAGTGAGATGATTGTTTAGTTGTTTGGTAAGAGAGAAAAGAGAAGGAAAAAGCGAGAGAAAAAAAAAAATATTTATAAAAAAGTCATAAATAACTATAGTAAAAATGAGATATAATAATTTTATTTTGTATATATTGTAATTATAAAGGATATAATAATAATTTAATTTTTTACTCTTCTTTTATTGTAACTTTTTTGCAAATTAAAGAGGACCAATTTTAGTGTGGGATCACAATTTTTTTTCTTTCCTCACTTATTTTCAAGTGTGTATTAAAGGAAAGATTTTAAAAAAATAAAAATTGTGTATTCTTTCTTCTCTTTTCCTTTGCACTACTTTTCATGTGTCCACCAATATTTTAACTCTATAAATTGGTTGAAGATGCATCATGCACCACACCCATGCGTCATGCGTGAGAGAACGTCCAGCACAAAACGACGTTGCATAGAACTAAGAAAATGATCTCGTGTCTAGACAGATAACTTATATTCTAATCCCCTAGCTTTTACCAGTTTCACAATCACAAGAGTAGTCGTGGACCACTAGACATTACTGCAAGCACTAGGTAGTAGCAGCGCTGACTCATCAACCATCTTAGCTCTACTCTCAGACAGAAATTCATATCTACCATTAATTTTTTTAATAATATATCCAACGGTTGACAATGATGGTGCTCATCCACCCTAGAATTTGCTCCACGTTAATCACCATATTCTTGTGCCATTAAAGGTTAATACTGTATTTGGCTGGAAACAATGGAGGGGAAGTGCAGGAATTTTTTAATTTTATTTTTTTATTTAAAAATTTAGTAAAAAGAGGAGAAGAGAGAAAATGATTTCTTCCTGTTTTTTTTCTCCTCTACTATTAGGAAATTTGAAAGAAAAGAAAAGGTATTTTATTAAAATTACTCTCATATTTTAATATTTATAGAACTTAAACAGTATATTATTTAGAGTTTAATTTTAACATATTGTTAATATAAATTTTTTAACATTATTAATTAATTAAAAATCTAAATAGACATGATTTTTAAAATAATTATTACTAAAATTAACAAGCTTTAATTATATGATATTTCACAATTAAATTATAATGTAAAAAATTAAAAATAATTATATGGTAACTAAACTTTAAAAAATTATCATTATTCTTACTAAATTTTATCGTTTATATATATATATATATATGAATTGAGTTACTTTAGCCAATAACTTTGATATATATTAAATTTTAATGATCTATCTGTTGAATATTTTGATATTATGTCAACGATTACACACACCAAATTTTAGGTAAATCGGACATTTGTATTATAGTCGATATTTACTTATAATTTAGAAAAATATATTATATGTTAATTTAAATTTGTTTAATAAAGTATCAAATAGTTTTTAAATTTTATAAAAATTTGTAGACTTGATCTACTCAATAAAACTTTTAAGTTAACGGTTACATCATTAAATTTTAATATATAACAAGAGTTATTAAGTACAGTAACTTAAGCAAGAGTTACTCTTAGAGTAACTTGATCCTCACCCTATCTATCTATCTATCTATATATATATATATATATATATAAGGAATACTATCAACACTCTCTTTCTATCATTGACCGATTTATTGAAAATCACAAATTTAATGAGTTTCACTTCTAAATTAGGAAAAAGACTCATTAAATGAAAAGTGAGACCTATCACAATTTGTGATTTCGAATAAATTTCAACCAATAGTAAAGAGTATTAGAAAGAGATTGTTTAAAAAATGGTACTAGCATTTCTCTCTCTCTCTCTCTCTCTCTCTCTCTCTCTCACACACACACACACACACACACACACATAATGAATTTGTTAATGTAAACACATTTGTTTTTTAGTTGGAGTACGTTAGCAAACTACATCGTAAGTGTATTTTAAGATACATTACAGTTATAGCTTGTTAACGTACTCTAACTAAAAAACAAGTATGTGTATGTTAGCAAGTGCTTATTTTTTTAGTTAGAGTACGTTAGTAAACTATAACTACAATGTATCTTAAAATACACTTACGCATTTGCTAATATACACACACTTATTTTTTAGTTAGAATACATTAACAAGTTACATTGTAGGTGTATTATAAGATATATTATAGTTATAACTTACTAACGTACTTTAACAAAAAAATAAGTATGTGTACGTTAACAAATTTAGTATACATGCGTATATGTGTATGACTTTTTAAGTGGTCATACGATATTAAATCTTAACAATTCACATGTGATTATATGGCCAAAATTCAATTCACTCACTTTCATATAAAAATGATTTACTCATTATATATGCCTCCACACACACACACACACACACACACACATATATATATATATATATATATTCTCGTAAAAAGTCCGGAAAAATATGGAAGCTAAACGATATTATTTCTCGTCAAACACTAAACCAAACATACTATAAACCAAACACTGAATTGATTATGAACAACTTATGGTTCTCTCCCTATGTATATACAGTATATAGGAAAAAGTTGGAGGTGCGTTGTGGGGAAAATGTTTTACTACAAGTATTGTCTTCGTGAAAGGACATCATGCTTGTGAGAATATCATGATTGGTTTGGAGGAAAGCATAGGAAAGGGAATTCCCGAGGAAGCACAAAGCTGTGGACTAGGTTCATGTATATTCAGTTCAGGTCACAGACCGAACACTGTCGTTGTGATCATATTGAAGCATAAATCAATTTGTGTTGCTCAGTTTATGTCAGGAAAGCTGGGCGTTTATGGGGCTATTACAGTGACATCGCTGATAAGCTAGAAATCCATCATTGTTCATTGAACTGATGACTGACACTCTGCTAGTAGGACTCGTTTTTCTTTGGAAAATGTTCACTGAACAGAGTAGAAAAAAAATAATCTCTTCTAATGTTGAAGTGATTCTTTGAGATACGGATATAAAAATAAGCTTAAACTCACTTTTTGTCCTTCTAATTTTGCGACTGTGTAATTTTGATTTTATTGTAATTTTTGTCCCTTATGTTTTTGAGATTAAGTAATTTTGGTCTATTATTAGTTTGTCGTCAATTTTTTAATGCAAATTGTTAACATGACATGTTTGTGATGACGTGACATTGATATGTTGATGTACCATATGATGTGATAATTCGACACATATGCTGACATGGCATTGACAATATGCTAACATGTTGACGTGGTACTTGGGGACCAAAATTGCTCAATCATGATATTTTAGAGACCAAAATTGTACAATTGTGATATTTTAGAGACCGAATTTACATACTTAATTTTGTCTCAATTTTTTATTTTTGTTTATTTTTATTCTATTTTCTTTATCTTTTTATTCAATTTTTTTAAATTATCAAAATAAAAGTTTTAAAATTTAAATTAGGTTCATAAATAAATAAATAATGAAAAATGCAAAAAATGAGAAAAACAACATTACAGAACCTCCCCCTCAACCATGATAAAACGTCAAACCATAAACCAAACCTTGTTAAATCCTGTCATTATCATCACTTAAACTGACACATAGGAGCCTATCATTAACATTAATTTCATACTATCACCTAAACCAAATACCAAAGTCATTATGTTTTCCGATATCAACCAACAACCCCATGAACAACATCTCACAGTCCCAAACTAAACCAAAAGCTACCATGAGCCACAAAGATTTCTCACTGTGCCATGTGCATGCTATATACATACCACTTGAGCAGAATCGTGCCACCATAACACTCCATACCTATCCATCATTGTGCCACCTATGAGCTAGCGTCAGCTTAGAACAAGGTCTTATTATAGATCATTCTTTATTTGGCTAGGAGGTGGCGTTAGTAGATTATTGATTACATTACATTTTTTCATTACTAAGTATGTACGTCTCTTTTATTGAATATGTTATATTTGGATGGTTGCATATTTTTCTTGGTTGTTTGCAGGCTACATTGTGGTGTGACTATATTTTTTCCATGCAACTGTAGATGTGTTTTTGTATCATTTTGGTTAATAACCTGTGTGTGTGTTTTCTCTTTTTCCTCGCACATGTGTTTTTCATGTTTAGCAATTCATGGGTAATGTATTTTGTGTATTTTGTTTTTTTTTTATATTTTATATTTTCTATTTTTTTTTCACATTTAAATATTTTTTATTTATCTAAACAAAATTGGATGTTCACTCATTATGGGAGTGTTGTGCCTTCTTATTAATGTGTAAGCAATTCTGCTTAAGTTGTGCGATAGGTATTGTTTAGCTCAAGTGGCGTGCATATAGCATGCACATGGCATAGTGAGAAGTCTTTGTGACTCATGATGACCTATGGTTTTTTGTTTTGATATTTTTTAATATTTTTTATGTATCCAGAGAAAATTAGGTGTTTACACATCACGAGAATATGTCTCCTTCCTTTCCTTTTGTCTTTTTTTTTTTCAAAGTTTTTGTTTTGTTTTGTTTTATTTTTCTTCTTTTCTTGCATTTTTTCATTTTTTATCTTGTTTTATAAAAAAATTAAATAAAAAGATAAAGAAAATAAAATAAAAATAAACAAAACTAAAAAAATTGAGACAAAATTAAGTGTGCAAATTTGGTCCCTAAAGTATCATAGTTGTGCAATTTTGGCTCGCTAATGCCATGTCAACATGTCAGTGGCACATCATCACTAACATGCCACATTAGCAATTTTTGTTAAAAAATTGACTACAGACTAATAGTGGACCGAAATTGCTTAATTTCAAAAATGTGGGGGATGAAAATTGTAATAAAATTTAAAGGGAAACCAAAACCAAAATTGCACAATCGTGAAACTAGGATGACCAAAAATGCATTTAAGCTTATATAAATATAGGTAGATTTTATTGGACATACAAGAGAAGAGAAATTATCTTTCTTTTTTCAAGGAAAGAAAAAAGAACTATCGCCAAAGAAATACAATTTTATTATTTAAATATAAAAATTCACACTTGATATTATTATTTTATTATTTATTTTTTTGGCTTAAATAATTTTTTTGTCTCTATAAAATTCAGAGTTTTTGCTTTTAGTCTTTTGGTTTTTTCATTTTCGTCCTATAATAATTTTTTGTTTCATTTTGTCGTCAGGTTTATCTGTCAAATCTAATGGAGATACCAAAAGAGAAAACAGAAATTATAGGGACAAAAAATTAAGAGAACCAAAACGAAAACAACCAAAATTAAGAGGACCAAAATGAAACCAATATTATATTATAGAGACTAAACAGTTATTTAAACCAAATTTATAAAAATTAAACCTTCAAATATTGCAAATGCACTGATAGGGAGTTAAAAAACTAAACCTACAATGAATGTACTAGTGATAAGCCAAAAAAATTATAAATTATACTCACATCAATTGTTTGAAAAATATTACATTGGCACCCTTTTATACATTACACTAACACCTTTTATACATTACGCTAACAACCTGTGTTATCTAAGAAACACATTATACTGTGTACTCTAATAAGAGGCGTTGCTGTAAACATTAAAAAAAAGGGTGGTCATGTGCAATGTCAATAAACTTTAAGGGGTGGAGTGTACTATTGTAATTTGCTCATATATAATAATGACATCATGCATCATTCTTGCCACTTTCTTTGTTATTTCATGCTCATCTGCTATCATTTGTTTTGATACTTCTATCTTTTATGTTTCACTTTTGCTGCTCTCCATTTGCTATATTTGCTTTATAACTTGAAAGTGATTGCATCATTACATGACTTCTACGAAGTTGTATGTTTAATATTTAATTTAGTAATTTTGCTGGTCACTAATACATTCATTATAGTTTTAATTTTTCTAATCCCTGTCAGTGTATTTGCAATGTTTGAAGGTTTAATTCTTATAAATTTGAATTAAATAATTGTTTAGTCCGTATAATATAACATTATTTTCGTTTTGGTCCTCTTAATTTTGGTTGTTTTTATTTTGATCAACTTAATTTTTAGTTCTTATAATTTCTACTTTTCTCTTTTGGTTCCTCCATTAGATTTGTCGAACAAACCTAACGATAGAGACCAAAATAAAACAAAAAAATATTATGGAAACAAAAATGAAAAAAAAATAACTAAAAGCAAAACTCTCCTAGGAATGAAAAGTTATTTAAATTTTATTTTTTTAATATTTTTATGGCTTAATTGCTCTTTTGGTATATTAATGAAAAATAAATATATGTAAATTAAATGGAGACCAAAGTTGCATATATATTTACTACTACTAAATAAACAAATTTATACTTATTATATATTATTATGAATATTATTAATAAATTAATACTAATATTTTTATTAAAAATATTTTTATATATTATTAGTATATTAATAGATAAATTAATAATTTAATAAGTATAATTTTTTCTAAAATATGATATAAGCATTGAAGAAATATATTAATAAAATAATATCCTAGAAAAATATATTAATATTAAAGTATTATTATTTTATTAATATATTTATGTTGAAATATAAATAAATATTAATAATATTATTAATAAATATTATTAGTATTAATGTTGAGGTGATTGAGATCCTTGATGATGTTGAGCATCTAATTTGTATATTTTAATCACTAAAATTCATATTTATATCGTATATTTTAAATTAACCTAATAATTTATATCAAATATTTATATATTTATATCATATTTTAAATAATTTATATTTATTAAATTATTAATTTATCTGTTAATATATTAATAATTAATATATAATAATAATAATAATAATTGTATTAATTTATTAATAATACTATTAATACAAATAATATATATAATAAATATAAATTTATTTATTTAGTTGTAGTAAATATATGGACAATTTTGGTCTCCATTTAAGTTATATATATATATATATATATATATATATATATTATTTACATTCATATTAAATTTTTTTTGTTAGTTTAGTGGTTAAAAGTTCTTATTGAAAACCAAGGTAGAGAGTTCAAATCCTATTATGCATCATCATTGGATGGATCAAAATGGCACATTTTTAAACTTGGATGACTCAATTTGTGCAATTAGAGTTTGAGGGACTAAAATCGCGCAATTGTGATATTAGGGGACTAAAAGTGCAATTAAGCCAAATAAATTAAAGCTAAGGAAGAATTGTGGACGTGTCACTTTAGTTTATTTATTTCTTATTTTTAAGTTACAAAAGTAAAATTTAAGTACTTTTAACTTTTTATTTTTCATTTTAATTTCTTTTACTTTTATTTCATGAAGTGCTAATATATATTAAGTTTAAATATATTTTTAATCTTCATAAAATAAACGAGTTTTTTATTTTGGTCCTATAGATTTTTTTTTTATTTTTCATTTCTCTAAAATTTAAAATCACTATTTTTACTCCCTGTATTATTTTTATTTTCATTCCTTTAAAATTTAAAATCATTATTTTTAGTTCCTAACGTTCATTTTAAGGTAGATAAATAACACTTATTTTATGAATCTAAAAAAAAATTTAGAGGTGATGTTGACGTAGTACTATTGATACTAGTGAGTGTCACTTTTGATGATCACTTAACCTTTTGCTAAACATATAAACAATTAACAAGTGTATAGTATGGATAAAAAACAATGATTTTAGTTTTTTGAGCGATGAAAACTAAAGAAAAAATTATATGAAGACTAAATTCAAAATTCACTCATTTTACAAAAACAAAAAACACATTTAAGCCTATATATTATATATAAAACAAATGGTCTAACATTTTTTTGACAAATGAATTTTGACTTTATCATTTAATAAAATATGATATACTTTTATTTGTATTATTAATATTTTAAAATTCTTAAAACCATTATATATCCTATTTATTATTTTTAAATACTTCTTAAGTTTATCTCTTTGTTTCTTTCCATCATATTTATTGACTTTATTCTCTTCCTATCTTTTTCTTCTCTCTATTTACACACACACACACACACACATACATATACACACACACATATATATAGAGAGAGGAAGAAATTATGTGAAATTTGCAAATTCAATTGTTGAATCATGTAATAATATCTTAATGATCATGCACGTAAAGTTTTATATAAATTGAATATTCATAGGTATGTACTCTTATAACCAATATTTACTTTTATTTTAAAATTATATATTTCTTTTGGCGAATCTAGGATATATCCTTTGCCCAAGAACCAAGAGTAAATTCCTTGAGATACTAAAATCCATTTAAAAGTTTGAACTCTCTCAACAAATGTTATTCTATACACACAGACCTAAAAATTAAATCGTATGTTAAAATAAAGTTGATTAATGAAATATCAAATAAATTTTAAACTAAATGAAATTTTTGTACTTGATCTACTTATGTAAACTCTCAATCCAATGGTTGAATTAATGAAATTCAATGTCCACAAGAGTAAATTATACATGACTTACTCTTGAAATAAGTTGATCTTTTCTAGAGCTGACATATCAAGTCGTTCATCCTTCTCCTAACCAGAGTATGAAATTGAGCCAAGCCAGCCCGAATTCCCTTCGGGTTGTGAATTTGATAGCCTAGCCTTATGTTGGGGAGTAAGCCAATAGGTCAAATTAGCCCTAATTAAAAATAAACAAAAAAATTAAATTAAACATGTTTAATATGCAAATTTTATATATATACAAAAATATATAAAGTTAAATACGGTTAATTTGGCTAGACCAAACAAACCCAATTTTTTTGGGCCTTTATTTAAGAAACCTAACTCAATCCTAATTATGAATTGCTCAAGTGAGCCTATCAAGTTGCGCTCAAATTATCAACTCTAATCCCTCCTCATATATATCTATACATATGCACAAACATTTTTTGGTCCGAAAAAGAAACACACTTTTTTATTCTTTTTCCTTTTGGTCTTTAGGAAAAGAAACACATTTGATGACTTGAATCCATATTTTGTTCCTTGATTAATTGATTTTGTCAATTTTTGGAAATGGATTTATTGAGTTCTGATAACCTTTTGGATCCCGTTTTCACTAGCAAAAAGTTTCCTTGCAGTTTTGGGCTTTAGCTCGTTTTGGCTATAGCCTATGGGGAAGCACAATTCGTGGCAACCCCCTTCAATCTGCATTACCCAAATGATCGAAAGTAATTGACCAAACACATTGACCATAAATAAGTCTTGAAGTCCATGAGCCAAAGGCAAAGTCTTGAAGTCCACATTCTTGTCTTGGTGCACCAATGTTAAACTATCAATGACTTCATGGGATTTTTACCTCAGAGGGGTAGTTTTTTTTTTAAAAATACTAGAATGGTTTATTTTTTTAAAATTATCAAATTAGGATAAGTCATGGTTTAGAAACATGACTTCTAAATCTGAAGTCGTACTTACAAAATAAAACTTTAATTTTTATTTTTTTTACAATTTTTTAAAAAATCTTGTTTGTCAATCAAGACTTCAATATTTATTTTTTTAAAATTAGAAATAGAAGTCGTACTTTCTAAATAAAACTTCACTTTTTTATATATATTTTTAATTTTTTCTAAAGTCGTATTTAAGAAATACGACTTCACTTTTTATATATATTTTTTATGTTGAAGTCTTATTTCAAAAATAAGACTTTGATTTTTTTATTTTTTTTTATTTTATGCTGAAGTCATGTTTAGTAGACAAATGATTAAACAGCAACAACACACACCAAGATTCTATTCTTATTCCAACTTCCAATAAGTAATTAGCTCTTTTGTGTTGGGTCAGGAGACGACTAAAAAAGCGATATAAAACTGCTTGGCGAAACTAGTAGACATGAAATCAACGTCGGTACAGGACTAGGCCCAAATAGTATTAGCTTAACATCAAAATTTATTACATAACATTTTAAATATTGTTTTTAGCTATAGCAAATTTAATACGTCAATTGCAAATCTACTTTGTATATGTATCGTATTTTCAGTGAAGCAGATATTAAAGGTGAGCATATCTTTCTCAAAGCCAAAGAAATTCTTATTTTTATTTTTTTGGTATGAGCCAAAGAAATTCTTATGCCTTTGCTTTTGCTTGCTGTGTTCCATCAATTTGTTGCAAGGGTGAGCATATACTATATATTCAATTCCTATTGCATGAGTATCCCTAATGCTGAAGTCGTGTTTACAAAAAATTAAAAAAATATATAAAAATTGAAGTACTAAACACGACTTTGGCGCAAAATTAAAAACAAAAAAAAAAACTGAAGTCTTATTTTTGAAATATAACTTCAACATAAAAAATATATATAAAAAATGAAGTCATATTTTTTAAGTACGACTTTAGAAAACATTAAAAAAATAAAAAAATAAATAAAGTCTTATTTAAAGAGCATGACTTTTATTTCAAATTTAAAAAAAAAAATATTAAAGTCTCAATTAGTAAATACAACTTTTTTAAAAAGCCATAAAAATATATAAAAAATAAAGTCATATTTCATAAATGCGATTTCAAATTCGAAAATCATGTCTTCAAACCACGACTTATCTTAATTTAATAAATTTTTAAAAAATATTCATTCCAATAATTTCTTTAAAAAATTACCCTCTGGTGTGAAAAAGCCGACTTCATGTCTTGCGCAAGTGAGATGAGGTAAATTATAATCACTGCCACGGATGGAAGATTCAAACTTGGACTCCCAATGGCACAAATGTCTACTCCAAGTTGGATGTTAGAATTTTCCATCCTCCACGAAAGAGCATGCCACGTGGAATGGCGATAGTTTTCGAGCCTCAAACATAGATGCTGCGTAGGTGGACATAAAGAGCAATTAAACTGCGGAAGCTCTTTGGATTTTGGCCACACATCTCTGATCACTCTAGCCCACTTTCTTGATCTATCATCATTCGTCAACCAACCAGTGTCTATAGTGAGAGAGAGAGTCTCTAGAGTTACTGTGGGAGAGACAGAGAGTAGCAACTAGCTAGCAATGGAGATTACTGCCATGGCTTCTTCAGCTACTCCAAGACCTTCTCTTCCAACTCCTTCTTCCACTTCTCCACACACAGTAGTCACCACTTTTAGCAAACCTCAAATAAGACGCTCCCACATAGCACTACCGACCTCAGCCACCATTTCACTACTCGCTCTCTTCGCCCCTCCCAACGAAGCCAAAGCCGCTGTCACCATCGCCAAGGACCAGATTGTCTCTTCCCTCACCCAAGTAAATTCTTATTCAACAACTTCCTTCAATTTCCACGCATAGCCATTAACCGGAATAGGCAATTCCATTTATTTATTTTAAAAAAAAAATTCTGAATTTATTTATAGGTGGAGAAAACGATCGATCAGGTTCAGGAAGTGGGTTCGAGTGTTCTGGACACGGCACAGCGTGTTGCTGAAGTCATAGGGAACGCTTTGAAGCCTGGCATCGAAACGGCGTTACCAATTGTGCAGCAGGCTGGGGAAGAGGCCTTGAAAATTGCTTCCCCTGCCATCTCTGAGGCTTCCAAGAAGGCCCAAGAAGCACTCCAAAGCTCCGGTGTTGATACCGAACCTGTTATCACTGCTGCTAAGGTTTAATTGCTTAACTGGATCTTTCTACATTATTTGAGCGCAGTTTTCTGTGGTTAGGCCTTGTTTCGTAGGGACATTTGCTGTATCCGCACCAACGGAGCTACAATGTCAGTTAACATTTGGTTGGATATAGATTTTTGCAATGTTGATATGCCCTAAATAATTTTTTTGGGATGCTAAAACATTCCCTTTTATGCCTCTAGTGGTTGGAGACCAATCATGGGGTTTGAGGTCCATTTTTCTACTTTCACTTGTGTCAATTACACCCTAGGTGTGGATAAATGATATTAAATTTTTGGAATTTGACTCTTCGAGGATAAATTACAGTTCTAATTATTAATTCGAATATCAAAAGTTAAGATTTTAACAACTTTATAATGAGTTTAATTTCTATACACTCTTAACCAATCAAAATCATGGTGGGTATGACTTTTAAGGTAATTATTGTAAAAGTTAGTAAATTTATCATATATAATAATTTGTGATTGAATAACTGTGTAATGCATAGACTATTTATTCCTGTATAATTATACGCGTACATGTATTTTGTTATACTTTAATCAATGTTAATAACTATTTTACCCCTTAAGATGCAATTGTACAACCTTTAAGTTTTGACTGCTAAAAGCCTTTAGAAATATTTGAATTATATATTTTCCTTTGAACTGGATAATTTTATTTTTTTTTAATTTTCTTTTCAAATATTCAATTAGACGCTGCTATGTTGTTCCACAATGGAGACTCCGAAGCTTTGTGAAACATACGGAACTTGCTTAGGTTAAGTACCTAACCTAATAAAAGAATTTCTGTTTCAGCTTTAAAGGAGAAGTTTTCACCAATTTGGTAATTTGCTTGACATTTGAAAAACCAAGTTTATCAACCTGATCAGGATACTCTCTTTGATTTCAGACAGTGGCAGATGCTGCACAACAAACGACCAAGGTGATTGAAGTTGCCAAGCCAATAGCTTCCTCAACCGTTGAAATCATATCTTCTTCAGATCCTACTGTGATTGCTGCAACAGCAGGAGCACTATTTGTTGCTTACCTCCTGATTCCTCCTATCTGGTCTGCCATCTCCGCTAATCTTCGTGGTTACAAAGGTACCTTAGACATGTTTTTATGCGAATTACTGTGTCTGTATGCTTGCACAAAACCGTGGCATTGATGAATTTCAAGCTCCACAACTTCACTATGGAGTATGTTAGGATCACAGTAAGTTTATCGGCCATACAAGTAATAAAGAAAAAAGTAAGAGTTATTGTTTCTACAGGGATTGTGGTTTAATAACAACGCAACTAATTAATTACTTGTGAATTTAAGAATTAAGTAAGGAATTAGAGATTTTTGGATTTTATTTGGATTAATAAAAATAAATAACAAAGAATACAATTTAAAGATGTTTAGAAAATTTATGAATAAAAACGGTTAGATATCGGAATCCCTTTGATTTTTCTATAAAATAATCTCTTTCTTTTCCAAACCCTTTCTTGTTAAGCAATTTATCTTCAATTTCTCTAACTTAGTTTAATCCTAATTCCTTAGGCGATAAACCCTTTAATTCCAATGATGAACCCTAATCCCTTAGGCGAGCAAAATCAGTCATAAGTATTAAGAGAAGGAAATTCGCACGAAGACATACAATCTATCCCTATCCCTAGGCTTAAGAGTTGTATGGTTATTGAATTAGAACAGTCTAAACTCTAATTTTTCAATTGCAAGATTTAGATTACTAATCAATTTCTTAATGAGTGTCAATCATGGAAAAGCATTAAGTACAAATTCAACAACTAAATTAACAAAAACAAGAGAAGGATTTAAAAAAGAAATCGATTACATTAATTTCAAATCAAGGTTCATCCTAACCTAAGTCTAAAAGGGTGTAGAAACTCATAGAGAAACTAAACACAAAAAAATAAATAAAAAGAAGATAGAAAAGAAGCCATAAATCTTGAGAATCAAACCACAATTCTTCAAGATCCAAAGCTGGAGATGAATCTTCAAGCTTTTCCTTGCTTCCGATCCTTAAATAAGTCAAAGAATGCCTTCAAATGTATATTTTCTCCTTTTTATAGTAAATTTGGGCTACATGGGACTATAAAATAAATTAGGCCCACAAAATAAAAAGCCTCAGAATTGTCCAGCGGGGTTGAAAACTTGCTGGGTGGTATTTTTTGAAAATTGGACTTCATGCTAGCGCCGAGCGACTTCATTGCCCGCCAAGCATGTTGACCCGCCGGGCAGGATACACCACTTGCTGGACAGTGTGCCATTAAAGCAAGGCTCGCTAGGCGGGTACGACTTGTGCTTGTGAGTCTCTTTTGCGATCTTCACTTTGGTCCTTGTTTCTTTTAAGTCCTCTTTGACTAGTACAATATTTCTTCATACTTGTGAACTGTATTTTCTTTCTCTGCACATTTAACTTACTTTCATAAAATTTAACAAAAATTAAGACAATTCATGCAATTTTAAATAGAAAGCTTAAAAATATACATCACATGAAATTCTTCATTAATGATCTATTTTCTCATAAATTTATTATGAGCTAATGCAAAAATCATATGAATTTGTTTTATAAATCTACATAAAATGTAGATTTATCAAAGTAATTATTAATTAATGTTATTTCTTTTTTATCCTTTTAACTGAGGTTAATAGTAATACTTCTACTTCTATTACTTTGTAGGAGACCTGACTCCTGCTCAAACCCTTGATTTGATATCTACACAAAGCTACGTTTTGATTGATATCAGGTCAGAGAAAGATAAGGACAAGGCTGGCATCCCTCGCCTCCCCTCTAGTGCTAAAAACAGGATGGTTGCCATTCCGTAAGTGATACACTAGAACTTAAGCTTTTGAGATTTGTACATTATTTCCTTATCTACTACCAAGCACTTGGTAGGAGAAAAAAAGCATCAAAACTCTACCATGATGCACCCACTATCACTTGTTGTGGCCTTTCAGTTTGGAAGAACTGCCAAGCAAGCTGAGAGGGCTGGTCAGGAATGTGAAGAAATTGGAAGCTGAAGTAGTCGCTTTGAAGATTTCATATCTCAAGAAAATCAACAAAGGCACCAATGTTGTGATCTTGGACTCGTGGGTTTCCTTCCATGTCTATCCTATTTTAACCATTTAAGTTTTCTTTTTATCATTTTCACTTTGTGGTGGATTCTATTCTTGATATAAACTTTTGCTTTTGTGATAATGTTAGGTACTCGGAAGTAGCAAAAATAGTTGGAAGAACGCTAACCAGCCTTGGTTTTAAGAACACATGGATTGTTGCTGATGGATTCTCTGGGAACAAAGGGTGGTTGCAGAGTAGATTAGGAACAGATTCGTATAACTTTTCGTTCGCAGAGGTGCTGTCACCATCCAGGGTCATCCCTGCGGCAGTCAGAAGTTTCGGCACAACCAGCCAATCTAGCACGAAGCTTATTCCTGGGGCTGACTAGCTTTTTTCTGCACTAAACTCTTGTGCAAATAGAAATCACTCTTGTGCATGCTTCAGTCCTCCAATATATTTATTTGATTATTTCCCATAATTGTTTCATCAATGTCGAGTCTTTTATTTCAACCTTTTCCCTTTGTGCATGCATATTTTGTATGGCTGGCTACTTCCTCTAAGTTGCAACGACCGAGGAGAATGCCAAAAAGTTGTAGTTGTTATATCAGATGCTTTGACCGACTCACCATATGCATACCACGATCACTATTGCCTTTCCAAATAAACCTTCTAACAAATTTATCTAAGTGATCACACTCATATTGGTCAGCCAATTAATTTGCATACCATAGGATGGAATAGAAGAAATGAGTAGCTAAAGTTAACCTACCTGGCTTATTTAGGAGACACCCCTTCCAAGCCGCCAACTTAGAATTACCAACACGATCCAGAATGTGGGAATAATCTTCTTTAGAACATCTTTCCGGAAATATTCTATTGGGATATCAAAGTGACAGAATAATATCACGTAACTAAAATAAGAGATGAGAAAAATAAAAATTAACATGTAATATTTTAATGTAAAAAATCCTTAAGTAATAAGGGAAAAATTACTGACAAGATTAGAGAAATAATTTCACTAAATAGAAAAAAATTATAACCTCTTTCTAAATATAAGGAGAGAACAATTACACACACTCTCTTTTATAATAGGAGAATACACCTCCCTTTATAAAATAGGGTAAAAACTTAGAGATTACTCATAATTTTCACTCTCAAATGGAATGCAAAACTTGATCAAATGACTTGCTATTTATAGCCAAAGTTTTAAGCTTAAGCATTTAATGTCACTAGAAGATTTCCACCAACCAATTCGCACGCCTAGCATATGTAGAGGTAATTTTTTTTCATCCTTCTCTGTTTGACTTCTATGTCGCAAAAGTGGCTTTACATTTCACATTTCACAATCTCCCATTTAAAGTTGCTTTTGTGAGCTTTCAAAAGAAAATTCTACCTTGCCAATTTCTTATTGCTTACGTTTTCGAGGCCGTTGGAGGATCGACACCATATAAACTTGTTAGTATTGACCGGCTTTGTCATAACATTTGCTAGGTTACCTTTGGTATGAATCTTTTGCATGTTCACACTTCTTTCCTCAACTACTTCTTGAACAAAGTGGTACTGTATACTTATGTGCTTTGTCCTAGAATGAAAAGCCGGATTCCTTGTCATGTGCAAGACACTTTGACTGTCACAATACACAGTAGTCTTCTACTGCTCGTGCCCAAGTTCTTCCATTAACTTTTAAATCCAAATAGCTTTATAGCATGCTTGAGTAACTGCCATATATTTAGCTTCTGTAATAGATAGAGCTACAATGATCTATAATTTGGATAACCAGCTCATCACTCCTCTTATAAGTGTAAACACATAGCCAGTAGTAGATTTTTCTTTATCGATATCACCTGCAAAATTCGAATTAACATAGCCCTTGACAATAAATTCTAATCCTCCAGAACATAACGCAACACATGAGGTTCCTTTAATGTATCTAAGAATCCCCTTAACAACATTCCAATGCTTTCTACTAGGATATGCCATAAATTTGCTAACCGCTCCCATTACTTATGCAATGGCTGGTCTTGTACATATCATGACATACATAAGGCTTCTCACAGCTGATGCATACAGTACTCAAAACATTTCCATCCTTTCTGCTTCATTGCTAGGACTCATACTTGAGGATAATTTATAATTGACAGGGAGCGGGGTAGAAATTGGCTTATAGTCTTTCATGTGGAAGACCTTCTGTAAGTAATTCTTTTGAGAAAGTCAAATCTTTCTATCTTTTTTGTGTCGATGAATTCGTGTCCCCAAAATCTTATTTGTTGGTCCTAAGTCCTTTATATCACACTCCCTTGCCAACTGTGCCTTCAATTATTGGATTCGATCTTTGTTGGGGCTTACCACCAACATGTCATCCACATACAACAACAAAATGATGAAATCATTATCATAAAACCTATTGTAATACGTACAATGGTCTAAACTTAGTTTGTTGTAACCAAGGCTAATAATGAAGGAATCAAATTCCTTGTACCAACACCTTAGCGCTTGCTTTAGATCGTAGAGAGATTTGGTCAACTTATAAAGCAAGTTTTTCGTTCCTTGTTCTTTAAAGCCTTCCAATTGGAGCATATATATTTCCTCTTTAAGTTCTCCATGAAGAAAAGCAATCTTTACATCAAGTTGTTCAAGATGTAAGTCAAATGCAACACACATAGCTAGAACAACTCTGATAATGGTCAGTTTGACAATTGGCGAGAATATCTCGCTAAAGTCAATACCTTCTTTTTGAGCAAATCCTTTGACCACCAATCTTGCACGGTATTGTTCCATTTGATCATTACCATCTCATTTAATATTGTATACCCATTTGTTTACATTGGCTTTTTGAACCTTTGGATGTTCAACAAGTTTCCATGTGTTTGTTTCTATGTAAGGCTTCCATTTCTTCCTACATTGCTGTCATTCATTGAGAAGCATATGTACTGCTCAAACCCTCTTGAAAGGTTGATGGTTTTCTTTCTTCAATTAAAAGCAAGTACGCATCATGGCTTGCCATGACATAGTTTGAGTGTCAAGATGGTTTCATGATCTAACGTGTTGTTCATCAAACATCTCCATCATTGATCTCATTTGGTTCTTATTCTTCATGCTTTGGTTCTGGTTCAGAAGAATCACATTCTTTAGATCGTCCCTTTATCTGCACTAAAATAGTCTATGGGAAAGTGCTATCATTTTTCTACTTACTTTGTAATTCATTTTCTGCAAAGATTACATGCTTGCTAATAACAACCTTGTGGGTAGTGGGATCCCACAGGTGATACCCCTTAACATTGTTAGCAAAACCTAAGAATATACACTTCCTGGATTTTGGATCCAGCTTTGTTCTTTCTTGGGAGTTGTACATCACATACATAAGATATCCAAACACAAGTAAGGAAGAATAATCAGCTGGTTTTCCTTTTCACATCTTTATCAATGTCTTTAAATCAATTGCTATCGATGGTGATCAATTTATCATGAAATAAGCGATTTTAATTGCTTCTGCCTAGAAAGATTTGGCCACTCTTGCTATTCTCAACATGGCTCTTGTTCTATTTAGGAGAGTTCTATTCATTCGCTCTATCACACCATTCTGCTGAAGTGTATGTGGAATTGAGAATTGGCTTGAAATACTCTGTTGCTTGCAAAATGCTAAAAAGTCACCATTTACATATTCTCCTCATTGTTTGTCCTCAAGCTCTTCATTCTTTTTCCAATTTCAAGCTCCATTTGTGCTTTGAATTCCTTAAATACTGGAAACACATCTAACTTCTCCTTGATTGAGTATACCCATAATCTCCTAGAGTAATAATCAATGAATGATGCAAAATACTTTGCTTCTCCCATGGATATTTCTGGTGATTCCCAGACATCAGAATGGATCAAGTCAAGTATGTGTTTGCTTCTAGTAATTACTCTAGCAAACTTCAATCTATGTTGTTTGCTTATCACATAATGCTCACAAAAAGGTAAATTTATAGTTTTGAGCCTAGGGAGGAGATTATGTTCTGCAAAGACTTTCAGGCCTCGCTTTTACATATGATCGAGTTTATGATGCCACATCATCACTGCTTCTTCTTAGTTTACTGTTGCAACTGATGCATTTGCTTCTTGCAGCGTATCTCCCAAAGCATGTATAGATTAGTTGTGATATTCTCTACTTTCATCACTACAAGATTGCCTTTCACTACCTTTAAGATCACGCCTTCAGCATGGATCTTGCACCCGGAGTCATCCAATTGCCTAGTGGACAATAAGTTCTTCAAGCCGTTCACATGTTGTACCCCTTGAGTTGTGCAAATAGTACCATCATACTTTTTAATTTGATAGTATCAACTCCAACAATTTCTAAGGCATGATCATTTCCCATGAACACAATCTTTCCGAACTAGGCTCATAAGTGCAAAACCAATCTCGGTGTGGAGTCATGTGCCAAGTTGTGCCTAAATCCATTATCCAAACATCATGTAGTTGTTTTTTGCCTTTAGAACTAATTACTACTTCGCTATACAAGACTTCTCCATGATTTGAGGTACTTGTAACACAACCTTGAGAGGTTGATGCTTCAGACTTCTTTCCTTCATTCTTCTTGTTGTGCCAACAATCTTTCTTTATGTGTCCTCTCATGCCACAATTGTAGCATTTGAGATTCTTCCTTCTTTGAGATTTTGATCTACCATGATTTTGACTCTCACTGAAGCCAAGTTTCGTTGATTTGCCTTTCATCATCGTTAAAGCCTCTACCTACTTTGAATTTTCCAACCTATCTTCTTTATTCTTCACTTGGATTCTTCTTCAAGAATAGCTCTGGCAACATCATCAAAGGATAGATGACTGACAATATTATTATTTATTATATTAATGATGAGTTGATCATAAGAATTTGGTAAACTCTAACGTGGAAGTTTTGCGTGTTCATTTTCTGCTATGCTAAAATCTGATTCTATAAGCTGAGCAAATAAAGTATTCAGATTGTTAATGTGATTCTTTATCGATATAGACTCACTCATTCGAAGAGTGTAGAGTTTCCTCTTTAAGAATATTTTGGTGTGAAGGGACTTAACCTCTTACAATTTGATGAGAACATTTCAAATCTCCTTTGTAGTCTTTTTCTCTACAACACTGGACAAAACTAAATCTGCCATTACTAAGTGCAAATTAGCAATAGCATTGTCATCCATCTCTTTCCACCTTTCATCAGTGATATTTGTAGGTCTGCCTTCAATTACATCTAGATAGTTGTCTTTCCTTAAATTTGCCTTTATCTTCAATTTCCACAAGGAGAATTTATTCCCTTTGAACTTCTTTATCTCATATTTTGTTGCCATGGTTTTACACTTAATAGCTTTTTAGCTTAATCGACTTACACAATTTCCACTGTAAATAGTACTGTATACTAGAATAGTGGTCGTAGTCTGTGAATCAGTACACTAGGTAAGTTTCTAGGAAAGAGAAGTGGGTCACCAATAGACACACTTAAATACTAAGTCTTTCCTAGCCAGAACTTTTCTAGATATGCACTTTCACATTACCACACTTTATCACCAGTAACAAGAAAAATTCTTTTCTAATGTGGAAGATTAGACTATGCTACAATCATAGAGCATACTAAGAATTTTCTTATAAATCTGGCATCATACTAGCATGTCGCAACAGAATAGTATCAGGAACCTATTGGCTCTGATACCACTGTTGGAGTACTAGAGTGATAGAATAATATCACGCAGCTAAAATAATATATTAGAAAAATAGGAATTGACATAATATTTTAACATGAAAAACCCTCAACTAATAAGAAAAAAAAACATGGGTAAGACCAGAGAAATAATTTTACTAAGTGAAAGAAAATTATAACCTTTCTCTAAATATAAGGAGAGAACAATTACATACTCTCTCTTATAATAGGAGAATACACCTCTCTCTATCTAATAGGAGAAACACTTAGAGAACACTTGTATAATTTTCACTCTTGGATGGAATACAAAACTTGATCAAATGGCTTGCTATTTATGGCCAAAGTTTTGAGCTTAAGCATTTAATGTCATTGGAAGATTTCTACCTTCCAACCAATTTGCAGGCCTAGCATATGTAGAGATAATTTTTTTTTCATCCTTCCCTTTTTGACTTTTATGCCACAAAAGTGGCTTTACACATTTCACACATTCTAAACCCCAAATACTTCTCTAGCCTTCCAGTAAAGTGTATACCAATAATACTAGTAATTTTTCCCTTCCTAGCTAAGGTAAACCCCTTTGGAAGTATAAAAACGAGACTTTTCCAGGCTGACTTTCATCCTGAATAGACTACATAACCTTTAAAGCACATTAGTTATCAAACAAGCCTAGGGATGACAAAGTGTACTCGGACCCTATGGACACCCACAAAAATATCTGCAAATGGGTAGGGTAAATACCCGCTTATTAGGGATGGGTTTGGGGGTGGGTATTTAACCACAAATTTTAATGGGGATGGGTGCGGGTATGGGTACTATAGTACCCACCCCATCCATTACCCACACTTATTATATATATAATAATTTAATTAAAATATCTTATATATATATAATTATATATATTATCAATTATTAATTTAATTACTAAAACATAGTATTGATTATTGAACGCATAAATTAATTATGCGCTTAATAATTTAATTATTTGTGCTTAATAAATTATTTGAAACCATTATATTATTTGCTATATTTGTGGTATATATAAGTTTCAATTTTTCGGGGGGGGGGAGGGGTATGCAACTTTTGGTGTCCATATACTAATTGTCCATAATCTTCAACTATTTATTATAGGCAATATAATTATAAGACAATTAGTGTCAATGTCCTATTTTTGGGTTGGTCTTGGAAAATACCAACACATGATGTCCAAGTTTCTAATAATTGTGTTGAATAATTAGAACATTACATTTAAGGACGATTATGTTTATAATGTTGTTTGGTTATAACTTATGATTGAATGATTTGAGGTTATATTTGGATGCTTTTAATGTTATGTTTGAATGCTTTTAATGTTATGTTTAAATGATATAAAAGTGAATTTTCAATTTAGTTATAGCAAATTTTTTTAATTAACATTTTTTATTGATTTATTGATTTTACACATAAGCAAAGTGCAGGGTAGTGGGTGCGGGTATGGGTATATAGGTACCCAGCGGATAAGGAAATGGGCATTAAAGTTACAACCCGCTCCGGTATAGGAGTGAGTACAGATATTTTTTTCAAACACAGGTATGAAAATGGGTACTATAATACCCTACTCAGACCCTACCCATTGTCATCCCTAAACAAGCCTGGGAGCCATTTACCTATTTCAACTTCATGAGCAATCATCTCGCGAACTAGCTAGTTAGTTACTCATTTCTCTATTATTCAAGTTTTTAATTCTTTTTTAAAAGTCATAATTAAAGATATAAGGTATAAACCAAACAAGTACAACAAGTTATAAATTCTATCATTCTTTTAAAGTTTTAATTTTACATTCCTCATGGAACAAAGGCAATTTCAACGTGCTTCGATTTTTTTTATGACCGAAATTTTAAAAAAGTGCATATTTAAAAAATTGAAAATCAACCTTTTCCTTCTTAATTAAATCTAAATTGCTAGATAATATCAAAGAACATAATCAGCAAAGTATATTGGCATTGACCAACACAACAACTCACATTCGACCATCTCTTCAGTTATGAATTAAGGTTATGTTTGGTCTAATTTTTTATTGGCCTAAAAGCTAATTTAAAGTTAAAGATCAAAATAAAAACTTAAAAAATTAAGTAGATGTTGAATGGTATTTTTTTATTTTTAGTTTTAAAGTTCCTTTTAACTTAAAAGTTGTTTGGTAAAAATTTTAAATTTATTTAAAACTTGTCTCACTCAATGAAAGAATATATTGATAAAAACAAAAAATATTATGTAAGATTAATTTAATTAACATAAATTTATTTTAATGATAAAAAGATGCATAAAAGTATTAAAATATATACATTTAATTTTTTTTTAAAATGTCAAAATTATTTTAGCTAATAAAAAATAATTTTAAGGATTATTTATAAATATTTTATTATATATAATGTTAAAAATTATAGAAGCTGCAAAATAATACTTGCAAACGAATTTTATGTGTCAAATATTAGAGAAAATTAAAAGAAAGAAATTCAAAAAAAACTAAAAAAAAAAAACTTAATTTAGATAAAGAAAATCCGAAATGTTAAAAAAATTACAACAAAAAAATAAATTGAGCAAAATGAAAAAAAAAATCAAAAATCAAACAACATAATGTGAAGGAACAAAAATAACATGAGATAAGTGGTATATATTACAATGTATCAAAAACTTATATATATTACAAGTCCTTTATATATTTAAATTAGAAAATCTTTTAAAATTATTACAATATTTGATAGATTGAAATTATTACAATAGATATTAATTGATTGTTTCAAATATTTATTCTGATTAGCTTATAATAACATTGAAATTAATTGATTGTGTTATTTTTTTCCTACATAAGAAAAGCTAATAATTTTAGTATCATTATTCAATAAATATTAATTAATTAATTTAAATTATTATTATAAATATTAATTGATTGATTCAAATATTTGTTTTGATCAATTTATAATGGTTTTAAAATTATAACTTCTAAAAATTATTTAGATAGTATATATTATTTAAATTATTAATCATCTTACTATCATTATTGAATAAATATTATAAAATTAATTCAAATTATTGTAGTAGATATTAATTATTTATGTCAAATATTTGTTTTGAATAATTTATAATAATTTTAAAATCATAGTTTCTATAAATTATTTAAACAATATACATACATACATACATACATACATATATATATATATATATATATATTATTTAAATTGCCAAACATATATGAAATCAAAATAAATCTCGAAAAATTTGAATTAGAATATATATTATTGTTATCAATTAATTTTAATCAGAATATATAATTGTGATCTTAATTTTAATCTTCAAATCATCATGAAAATCAATATGGTCATAATTTCCTTAATAAATATAATTGTATATTTTTATTGATTAAAAAATTATATTTCAACTGAAAAAATGAATGAAATGTTATCAAATAATATATGTCTATGTGTTAGATAGATAGATAGATAATACTTTAGTATTTATACAGCACATAATAAATGTTTATTTTTATATAATTAAAATTTATAATAAATAATTTTTTTAATATATTTTATTATAATTAAAATTCATAATTTGTAATAAATAAATATCTTTGAATATAGAAGTTATATTTTAAATTTATAATAAATAATTTAAATTATATTATAAAGTTATTTTCAACTACTAATAATTTTAATTTAGATATAGAAATAAAAGGAAGATAGTTCTTGAAGATTGATAGAATTTTTTTTAACTAATTACAGAAATAACGTCTGAAATATATATTTAAAATAAAAAAGATAAAAAAAATAAAAATGTATAATCGAGAGTTCAATGTTTTTATTTTAATATATATAATATAGGAGTATATTGACAGTTGATTACTTAATGAAAATATATTTAGTATTAATCAAATAATTATGAAGAACAGAATATATATATACATATATATATATATATATATATTTATTTATTTATTTATTTAAAAAAAAAAAAAAAAAACCAAAGGGAGTTTGTAGTTTGCGCACGGGTGCGTACCCTAGCAGGAAGTGGGTTACACTAGAATACCGAAGTAATCTGTTATTGTTATTCCTCTTCCTCCTCTTCTTCTTGTTGCTCCACCCTGGTGGAACCAAACGAAGAAGACGTTCTGTTTTCCCTCTGCTTTTCGAATTTTCCATCGACTCCACCACGCTCTTCTATTGGGGTTAGGGCGTTCTTCTTGTTTTCGCTCCGTTATTAATTTCAACACGCCCAACATGGTTGCCCTTTCGCTTTCAACTCCCAATCTCTCCACCGCCTTCCTCGCAAAAAAACTGTAACCCCCGCCCCCCTCTGTTTTTCGTTGCGCAATTGATTAATTGGCTTTAATTTTCAAATTAATCAGTATTTTATTTTATTTTAATGGTTTCGGATTCGTCAATCATTTTTCGTCCATTACTCGTGAATTCGGGTTTCTTCAGGTCTCTTCGTGAACGTACGGTGAACCTTACGACCTTTCGCAACAACTCATTTCGCACTAGATGCGCGGTGGACACGCCCTATGGAGGTATCACCCAAAGCATATCAAATTTACTCATTTAATTAAACCCAACCCTATCGATTATGTAACATTTTTTTTTTTTTAATGTTTCAGTAATAAGATAGTCATATGGTGGTGAAGTTTGTTTCTTGGTAAGGTTTAGTGAGGATGCAAGTAGTTTGTGTTTGAGACCTCTAGTTGTTTAGTCTATCGTGCAGCAAGGATCATTATTTCGCTACTATACATCATAATACGTGTTTGTTTATTTGTTGGCTTATTTAGGCTTCAACGCAGTTGTCCAACCTTGATTTTGTAAGTTTTTTTATCTCAAGCTAAGTTCCCTTTTCTAGGTAGGAGGAGGGTGATTTTGTAAATGCCACTTTGTTGAAGATCAGCAACATTAAATATTCCTGTCTTGAGATATGTTTTGCACCTGGTAACAAAACTTTGGCTCCAGAATTTGATCCAAAGTGCAACGTGCCTTTAATAGTTTTATTTCCCCTTCAAGTAGCTAGTTGAATGATTTCAAAAAGCCTGATAACTTATAGATCATTGGCTATTGGCTGACAGCTGAAGTGTTAACTTAATTGGATCATGATTCATATTAATTTGTAAAGTCTGCATTTGTGCTGCTTAGTTGAATTTTTCTGTCTATTATTTTCCATCTTATGGATTCAACTATTGATACATGTATTTATATATAATTATTCTCTGCAGGTAACGTCCAAAAATTCCCTCGAATCAATGTTTGGGATCCTTACCGTCGCCTTGGTATTAACCGTGATGCTTCTGAAGAAGAAATTTGGGGATCGAGAAATTTTCTGTTGCAACAATATGCTGGACATGAGAGGAGTGAAGAATCAGTAGAAGCCGCTTTTGAAAAAATATTGATGGCAAGTTTCATACAGAGGAAGAAAACAAAAATTAATTTGAAAAGCAAGTTGAAAAAGAAAGTAGAAGAGTCTCCACCATGGGTCAAGAACTTGCTAAACTTTGTTGAACTTCCACCAACTGAAATTATCCTCAGAAGATTGTTTCTCTTTGGCTTCATGGGTGGCTGGAGTATTATGAATTCTGCTGAAACTGGACCTGCTTTTCAGGTTTGCTTTGAATTTCTTATATTATTCACTTCTGTGGTGTATAATCAAATGCATAATTTTTTAGAATAAAACTGTATTTTATTTTTCAAAAAGAATTTTTTTTTTTTGCAGATGTCATTTTCTATAAGGAGAGTATTTTGATTGTGACACCCATAAATTTTAAAAAAGAAAACCAAATTATATATTCATCTAGTCCTTACCTTCTCATGCCATAGGTGTATCAGAGTTGTTCTCCATACTGCATGATTAAGTCAACTACCAATCTCTAGATTATACCCTTGCTTCAAAGGCTATAGGATGCCTGGTATACTTGAGTTATGCCATACCTTGTAACAAGATTTTAGTGATTGTTTCCTGTCTTTGATTATCATTGAAGGTTGTATAGAAATTTCAGATCAGCCATTATTCTGATCGTGTCTTGTGACTAGCGGACTTTAGGGTTATGGTGTTTAGTACCAATCAAACATAACTTTTAATCTTGATTTTTTGCTTGGCCGTTCCCATTTTTAAGTTTTTCAGTATTTTCAATAAAGTGTCAATATCATCATTTTTGGTTGAAGACCCTCAGTATTTGGTAGTCACTTGTCGTCCCAACTAAGTCAAATTGAGTCAGGTAGGCCCATTTAGGAAGCAAAGCTCTCCTTGTGTGTGTGTGCGCACATACATGCATACAAGACTCAACCTTGAGATTTTGCTTAAGGGGAACCTAGTTCCTTTCTACTTGGATCAATCAACTTTCGTATTTCCTTTGTTAATACATGTCTACTTATCCTTTCATTTTGTTCACAAGTGTATTACGGCATATTAAGGTGATTGTGTTCTATAAGCTAATTTGATCTGAAGTTCATGTATTGTTGAAGTTGCATCAGGGGCCATTATTGAAGTAGTTATCATTGCTCTGTCTGTCTTTCCTTTTCCTGCTTCCTTCGTGTGTATGAATAATTGTTTGTTGACAGAACCATTGTTTTGCTACAGGTGGCAATCTCTTTGGCTGCTTGCATATATTTTCTTAACGAAAAGACAAAGAGCTTGGCTAGAGCATTCATTATTGGGTAAGTGGTATAACTTGATTCAACTTATGTTTTTCCTCTGATTTTTTTACTATTTGCCATCACCATCTACATTGTTTTATTTTGCACTATTATAGGTTTGGAGCTCTAGTGGCTGGATGGGTCTCTGGTTCAGTGCTGGTACCCAATATTCCATCTATGTTGCTACGCCCAACTTGGACACTTGAGCTCTTAACATCATTAGTAGTTTATGTGTTCTTGTTCATTGCTTGTACTTTTCTCAAGTGAAGTGGCAACTATTCTTTCAAAGTTTTATTCGGTGGCCTGCATTCTTGATGAGTTTATAGGTGATCAAACTCAACTTTTTTTTTAGCGAGCCTAATTGTTTACTGTCGTGATTTTTATGAAAACAACTGTCTTGAGTTGGCAATGGTCAGCGTAGATATTATTACTAAGCAATTCCTTGCCTAAATATCGGCTGGGTATGGGCCAAGTTCTTCCGCCGTGGTTTATATCTTTAAAGTTGTCGTCGAACTCATCTTATTCTTCAGTTAACATGTCAACTAGCTTTAATCTTTATTTAGACTGAGGTGAATAACGGGCTCCTAACCTCCCCCGATATTTCTTTCTCTGCCAACAACTCTTGGTTAAATTTGATTTAGAAATAACTCTAGTACAAATGGAATTTGTAAGTTGACGCGCGCAATATTTTAAATACAAGATAGTATCAAAGAAAATGATTGAAGTAGTTACTAGGATTATTAACTAGGTTTGTCACACAATCGTTCTTATTGAATTAAAAGATTTATTTGGTGTTTCACATATTTTATAAGCATGTTTTGTTTTTCAGTGTCAATTTTAAGAGCAAGGTATATAGTTTGGATAATTGAAAGATCACCTTAGCTTGTTAGTGGCATTTCAATTCTTTTACCAGCACTTTATTTCATTCACGTTAATATTTATTAATACTAATATTACAAATCTGAACGGACTCTGAAATTATAGAGAAAAGAATGAAGAAGATGAATGGTGTATTATTCTCATTGATTCACTATAGGATACAAGAGAAGGTTTTATACTGAGATTTTGTTATAACTAATCAGTAACTAACTTGATTAGTTTATTATTACAAGTGTTTGGTTAACTAACTACTCTCCAACTTAGCTTTCTCCTCACTATGTAATAGCCCTCCCAAGCTGCTTGGACACCAAATGTTGGAAGTTGCTAGGATGAAGTCTTTTTGTGAAAATATCTGTTGTCTGGTCTTGAGTGTTAATTGGCAACAATCGCATAAGACTCATAATTTTTCTTTGACAACATGACGGTCAATTTCCAAATGCTTAGTCCTCTTATGGAATACTGGATTTGCTGCAATGTATATAGCACTTTTGTTGTCACAGTATAGTACAGACTATCGTGCATCCAAAACATGTAGATCTTAGAGTAAGTAATGCAACTGTCGCAGCTTACAAGTGGCGGAGGCAAGGGCTTTGTACTCAGCCTCCGAGGATGATTGTGCCACTGTGGGTTGTTTCTTTGCTTGCCAACAAATAAGTGAGTCCCCAAGATAAAAGTAGTACCCATTTACTGATCTTCGAGAATCTAAACCTCCAATCAGCATTAGTAAAACCAGAGAACAGTATGCTTGAGGAACGTGGGGAAAATAGACCTTTTCCAAGTGTGTCTTTTAGATAGCGTAAGACACGTTGTGCATCCTAGTAATGGGCCATAGTAGGTTGAGACAAAAATTGACTCAACTATTGAACAGCAAAGGTGAGTATGAAAGCCTTCCAACAAGTCTGTGATAGCTTGCAACATCAGAATAAGGTGGACTATAATCCTAGTAAAGGCGAGTTGTAGGATCAAGTGGTGTGCTAACCAATTTGCACCCCAAAACACCAGCATCACTGAGCAAGGTGAGGCAACATCATCTCTGATAGAGAGAGATTCCACGAGGAAAATGGGTAGCTTCTTGCCCAAGAAAAAATTTAAGAACCCCAAAATCTTTGATTCCAAATTTTTGATTAAGAGTAACTTTAATAGACTGAATACTTGGAAGAGAATTGCCTGTAAGCAATATGTCATCAACGTAAATGACCAAAGTGTGAAAGTTTGATCAGTTACTTATGTGAAAAGGGAGTGGTATGCTGTAGCTTGTTTGAAACCAATTTGAACCAACAAGCTTAACAATTGCTCATACCATTTGTTGTTGGCTTGCTTTAAACCATATAACGACTTTTGCAACTTACATACTTGGTTACTGCTAGTATGTGGAACACCTTGGGGAACTGTTAACCCATTGGCAAGTGTACCAATTTGCGCAAGTAGACAGTAATGAGTAGAGTATCATATCCCAAAGGACTTGTTTAATACTAGGTTTTTCACTCAAATAAATGGATCGTTAAATGAGGAATTTATATGAATATGTAAAGTGTAGTTTTAAAAAAAACAAGACAATAAGCAAAAGCATTGAGATTTGACTACATTAATCATCCTCTCATGAAACATAAAGATTACCTATTGAGTTTATATCCTATTCATTACCATTGACCCACAATTTTATCCAAATCCTAATCCCTTAGTTGAATGGATCTAAGTTATCCGAGTAAAACATCAATCCCTTGATGAGTTCACCCAAACAACTTGCTTTACAAAAAGAGGTTTAGAGATGGTTAATAAATCATGTTCTATTCCTAGCTACAAGATGTATTAAGTGCTCTCTTCAGTTCTATGTAAAGAAAAAGTTTTCCAACATCAATCAAAACAAAATGAACAAGTTATGGGAGATCAAGCCACAACAAGCATTAAGCATGGAAGTAGAGACATTAATGAATATAATATAAACTTTAAGAAATAACTTAAAATGTATACATAAGAGTAGATTAGTTACATCAAACCCCAATGGGAGAAGATTAACCACTCATGAGTGAGTGGACCAAAACAAAAAGATGGAAATTGAAGATCTTGGAGTGAAGCTTCAAGGAGGTGCTCCCACACTATTCCTCTTAGCCCTAGCATGAAAAAAAACACAAAATGTTGAAGTATCCCCAAAAGCTCACCTCCTTTACTCTTTTGTCGTGCATTCATTAAGTGAGGTGGCACTGGTCTTGCTCAGTAAGCACAAGGCTCGTTGAGCGATAAACTTGACTTTGTGGTCTTTGGAACAAGTCTCGCTTAGCGAACCTTGTATTCGCTAAGCGAGAGACTTGATAGCTCTCTGTATGAAGTTTCGCTGAGCGAATGAACTACTCGCTCAAGTACTCTAGGCAGTTGTAATCCTCCTACCTTGCTTCAGTCTTCTATCTTCATTTCTTGCAAAAAAAATCATCAGTTGGCAATTAAAATGCCCAAAATGTATAATTCTATTTATAACTGCTACTTACTTAAAAATCAACTAAATTTGAGTTTAGACAAAGCCTTTGGTTCGAGAAAGAGACCAATGAATACACAATTAAATGCCAAAAATAGATACATAATTGACATTTATCAGGAACCTCCATGTAAACATCCTCTTGCAGTTCACCATGGAGGAATGCACTATTCACGTCTAATTGGTGAACAAACCAGTTTTTGATCAAGGCAAAAGCAAGCAATAGGCGAACCATAGTCAATTTGGCAACTAGGGAGAATGTATCAAAATAATCAACACACTCAGTTTGAGTATACCTTTTTGCTACTAAAGCAGCCTTGAACCGCTCTATGGAATCATTTGATTTTTGTTTGATCTTATACACCCACTTGCTTCCTATAGGTACAACACCTACAAGTAAATCAACAATATCCCATGTGTTGTTGGCCTCAAGGACATGTGGTTCAGTTTGCATAATGTCAATCCAGTTGGGGTCTTTATTGACTTAAAGGTAAGAAAAAGGCTTGGTTAAGGTGGAGATGGACAGTGTATAGGCTCTATGTGTAGGAGAGAAAGCATCGTAGTATAATATAGGGTAGCAACAGTTAGAAGTTGGTGTGGTAGTGGAATTAAAGCAATAGAAGTCTTTAAGGTGAGTAAAGGGAGCTTTGGTTCAAGTAGATTGTCGAGGAGTTGGTGTAGTAACAATTGGTGGAGGTAGGTTGGTGTTTTGAGATAGTGGAGCTGATGGTGATTGGGGATCTGGTGTGGAAGGAGAATGTGAAGTTTCAGGTTGAGGACTAAGATCAAGGGCTTGAGTATTTGTGGGCAGGAGACCAACACCAATGTAATACATTCACTTGCGTCATGATTGATAAATCAACATTTTATGTTGATTTACAGAACAAATTCACATGATTTTTACATTAGCTCATAGGAAATTTGTGAGAAAATAGACCATTAATGAAGGATTTCATGTGATGTACGTTTTAAGCTTTCTATTTAAAACTGCATGAATTGCCTTAATTTTGTTGGATTTTGTGAAGGGAAGTTAGATGTGTAGAGAAAGAAAATACAATTCACAGGCATAAAGGAGTATTGTGTTAGTCAAAAAGGACTTAAACGAAGCAAGGACCAAAGTAAAGATCGCAAAAGAGACACATAAACACAAGTATAGGCCGAAAAAAAGATTAAAAACGCAAAACGGAATGCATGAAGTTGTACCCACCCAGCGGCTTTAGTAGGCCACCCGACGAGCCTTGCTTTAGTGGCACCCCACTCGGCAGGTGGTGTATCCCGTCCGGCGGGTCAGCACGCCTAGCGAGCAATGAAGTCGCCTGGCACTAGCACAGAGTCTAGTTTTTGAAAAAAGCCGCTAAGCTCCAACCCTTTCGGGCAGGTCTTAGGTCCAAATTCTAATTTTATTCTTAACGAGTCTGGGTTGTGCAAGAATTGGCACCCAACGTCAAATTGGCCTACGCCCGGTGCCAATGTGTTCCAGACATTCTATTTTGCAAGCCTAGTTTATTTTACAGCCCATTTAGCCTAAACTCACTATAAAAAGGAGAAAATATACATTTGGGGGGCATTCTTTGACTCATTTAAGGATTGAAAGTGAGTAAGAGTGTGAAGATTCATCTTCGACTTTGGATATTGAAGAATTGGGGTTTGATTCTCAAGATTAATGGTTTTCTTTTTATTTTCTTTTTCCTTTTGTTTTGAGTTTAGCTACTCTATGAGTTTCTAAACCTCTTTGGGGTTAGGTTAGGATGAACCTTGATTTGAAATTAATGTAATTGATTTCTTTTCTAAATCCTTCTCTTGTTTTGTTAATTTAATTGTTGAATTTATGCTTAATGCTTTTCCATGATTGACACTCATTAAGAAATTAATTAGTAATCTAAATCTTGCAATTAGGAAATTGGGGTTTAGACCGTTCCAATTCAATAACCATACAACTCTTAAGCCTAGAGATAGGGATAGATTGTATGTCTTCGTGCGAATTTCCTTCTTTTAATGCTTATTACTGGTTTTGCTCGCCTAAGGGATTAGGGTTCATCATTGAGATTAAAGGGTTTATCACCTAAGGAATTAAGATTAAACTAAGTTAGAGAAATTGAAGGTAAATTGCTTAACAAGAAGAGGTTTGGGAAAGAAAGAGGTTATTTTAAGGGAGAATCAAGGGGATTCTGATACCTTACCGTTTTTACTCATTAATTTTCTAAACATCATTTAAATCGCATTCTCAATTTATTTCTGCTCCTTAATTCTTAAAATCACAAAAAATATGATTCTTCTTTTAATTCATAATACGTAACCAATTTTTGGTTGAATTGATATTAAAATCACAATCCTTGTGGAGACGATACTTTACTTTCACTTTATTACTTGTACGACCAGTATACTTGTTGTGATCTTAACAATGATCGAAAGAACTACACACTTGATTGATTGTGTGAGATTTTGAAACATTCGTAGAAGATTTCTGCAAATTGGTTCTTTGAAGTAAATTGGTCAAAGTCTTACACTCTGTGGGAGTGAGGCGTGGAACTGGATTTCCTGAAATATAGGTTGAGTCCTAAGATAATCATCATTTCTATTATCTTCTTCTGCAACTAAATTGTTTATGGTTGATGCTCCCTTATACTTCGATCCTAGAGGATATTCATGCTTCTTGAAGCATGTTTCAATTATGTGACCTATTTTGCCACAATATGTGCATTGTTTTCCTTGAAGACCACCTTGCCCTTGTTTCGATTTTTCTTTCCATTAACCAAATTCACTATTGGTTGATTTTCATCTAAAGACACATATCCACAATGCCTTTCATGCTACAACACCTTCGAAAACACCTTGTTCACAGGAGGCCAAGGATCCATAAGAAGGATCTGTGATCTAACCACACCAAATCCATCATTTAAACCTATAAGAAACCTTATTACTCGATCTTGCTCTCTATAAGTTCTCATGTCTGTTACCAAATCACCTGAACATTTCACAACACTTTTACAAGTAAGCATAGGTGTGAAGTGATCAAGTTCTTCCTAAAACACCTTAAGCTCATTAAAGAATTCGGTCACAGAAAGTGATTTTTGTTTGAAAGAATACAATTCTTGCTGAATTTCTACAATCCTTACTAGATTTGCCTGTGAAAATCTCCTTCAAATCTCACCAAGCGTCTGACGCAAGTTCAAGATAGACTATGCTCTCTGATATCAAATCTGAAACTGAGTTTAAAATCCACAAAAGCACCAAGCTATTACATCATTCCCACGCATTATAAATCGAATCGAATTTGTCTGGCTTTTTAATGCTTCCATCTACAAACTTCTACTTGTTCTTTGAAATCAAAGCACGTTGCATGTATCTTGCCCATTTGTGATAGTGCACAACAGTAAGAGGAAACGAAACAAGTGTTGTTGCAGGACTTTCATTCACATGAACATAATACAGACTCATTGGATCTTGAGCAGGGTTCACAAGACCCATGGACAAAGAATCACCCTGACGAGGCATGATAGCAAAGAAATGCATAGCAGAGCTCCTTAAAGGAGCTTTGATACCATATGACAAATCTGAACAAACTTTGAAATTATAGAGAAAAGAATGAAGAAGATAAAAAGTGTATTATTCTCATTGATTCACTATAGGATACAAGAGAAGGGTTTTATACTGAGTTTCTTTTAACTAATCAGTAACTAGATTAGTTTATTATTACAAGTGTTTGGTTAACTAACTACTCTCTAACTCAGCTTTCTCCTCACTACATAACAATTAATATCGTGATAGTATATTAAACAAAAAGGCCAGAAAATTAGAGTTTTATAAAAATGGTGACGAGTTTTATTTGAGGAAAATGCTAACTAGTGCCACTGGTTAACGATTCAAAAATATCAATTTTTTATTGGAATGTGTAGCCATGCACTCTCCCATGATCTCAAATACAATACTTACAATAAAGACTTTTTATTTATTGATTTCTTAACCAGTGCCCTTAGGGTACTGGTTAGCAAGATCCTTTATTTGTTTTTTCATATATAAAATTATCGTGTTATTAATTAACATGAGACAATTTAAGTGTGATGACTGATAAATTTTTAGGCGCAACTTCCTACACAATTCTATATGAATTCTAGATTTCTGTAGCTCTAACTAAGTCACAGCTGTGCTTGAAAATGTAAATGATGCCGAGGGGAAAAAAAAATCCCGAACAAGAATAAGTTATTGCAACATTATCCACGAACCAAGATTTCGGTTTACTCTGTGACACTTTTAAGATTTCGAACTTCAGGGTTTATGCTCTTAAAAGTATAGGAAGAAAATGTCAAAAACAAATTATTTAATATATTTTTATTATCAAGTAAAAATTATGAGACTCATTAAATTATGTAAGTTTTATCTTTTATTTAATGGGATTCATAAATGAATAAATAATTTATGCACTAACAGTGTAAATAATTTTTATATTGTCATTCAATCACAAATAATTCTGTAAGTCTTACAACAATTATTAACTCAATATCCGACTTTTGTTTTTTCGCACAACTTTTTAGAGTGAGATAGGTTGTGGAGTTTATTTAAGAAAGTTTTTAAAATTGTTATATTAGAATTAAAAAATTATTAAATTACTTAAAATAACTAGTAAAAAAAATAATGTGAATTGCTTGGACGAAGTTAATTACCGTTAATTCGTTCAGTTTCCACAATAGTTGAGACAATAACGAGACACATGATATTCTATATTACGATTAACTTGTCTTGGATGTTCAAAATCGTTCTTCTACTTGGTGTGTATGATAGTTGATTAAAAGTTCAGCTGAGAGAAAATTAGGAGTAGAAGTTGTTGAGAAGAGAAAATAGGTTATGTACAGACAGTGTAAAACAATTTTATACTGTCATTTAATCACAACTCTCATGTATGGTAAGTTTGTTGACTCTGATAATAACTATCCTAAAAATCACATTAAAACTGATTTTCGCTTGGTTGACAGTGTAAAATTTTTTACAGTGACAATGTATAACAATTAAACTCTTTTTGAGAAATGAAAGCGATATATAGAAAATAGGCTATCTATTGACAGTATAAAACAGTTTTACACAGTCATCCAATCACAAATCACAGTATATATTGACTTTTATAATAACTACCTTAAAAGTTATACCAAAGGTAATTTTTAATAAGTTGACAGCATAAAACTTTTTGCAGTGCATAATTAATCTCTATTAATTTTATACATGAGTGATGTAATAAAAAAAGATTGAGAAAAAAATAATATTATCAAAACATTGTAAAAAAATATTGTATGATCAAAGCTTTTAGGTGTTCATTATGATATCAAATTAATGTCTCATCAATAATTAATTAATATATTCATTCTTATTCTTTGAGAGTGAACTAATTTAATGTCATTTAAATGATTAATTTAATAATAAACTTGATATCAGTTTTAATACATGTATTCATAAAAGAAAGATGAACATGATGGGGAGTTTACGTCGGAAATATGATATATGAACGCTAACATTGTCAAGTGTTGATTGGAACTTGAACAATAATTCAAGAAACACAATAAAAATTTTACAGATCTAAACGCTAAATGCCCACTAATGATAAGAAAATAGAGAAATTGAATGACTGGATCCAACATACAAAAGCACACAGCCATACACACATACATGAAGCCTAAAGATGACTATTAAATATTTGAAACAAAACTAATTAACCTACATTTTCAACTATTCAAGACAAGCTAGTTTTCAAAATATGCCATCAACATCTATTAATCAAGGGCATGCTGCTTTGCGGTGGTTGCTCCGCGAGTCCGATCTGTTGTTCTTGACGGCGTAGCAGCCCAAGGCGTATATGGCGGTGACGAGCACAAGCACACATGCGTTGAATACGGTGAGACGTCTCCACTGGTTTCTTATGTTGGCCAGCACTCCTCCCTTGCATGAATTGCAATCGTAGCACAGTTTGTCCTGCCTATTATTCCAAGTGGTGCAGTCAGAATTATTCGCTGCTGGACCCTTCTTTGGCACGTCCCAGAACGTAGCATTCTTCATTATGAATCCACAATACACAGGTGGCTTACAGCACCCAGACTGAAAAATTAAAAAATAAATAAATTAATTAAGTAACTGCTACATATATAGAACCACAGGAATTCAAAAACATGCAATTATCACCAAATTACATCTCACAACCATACCCATTAATCACCGAATTTACTTCCTTTTTCATTAACACATCCACTTAAAATATTTAAGGGTAGTGCTTACGAAGACTTTGGAACGAATTTATTAGGAAGCCACATATGTTTATTCTTTATTAGGCAAAAGTTAAATAAAAAATTATAAACAAATAACGAGTTTGACAAAAATCGGACATGCGTTTGTAATTCAGTTTTTGTCAGTTCAATTCTTACAACAAATTTGTCCCAAGAATCACAAGATTTGTACAATGGACCATTGCTCAAAATTTAAACAATCTCTTTCCAAACGAATTAACTACATCACAAGAATCTATCAATTTTGCTTTGTACCATACATATTTCTTGTTAAAATTTCAGATTATGGTGTAAAATTTTAGATTCTTAACCAATCAGAAATTATCTTTAAAGCAATTTTTAGTTAATTATTATAGAAAGAGAAAATGGGTTACTAACAATACAACTGTCATCTAATTACAAATTATATGTATGATAAGTTTATTAATTTTTATAGTAATTATTTTAAAAGTCATACTAACAGTAATGTTTGATTAAAAGTCTTTATATTAACAATTTATAGTCATTAAACTCTTATAAAAATTAATAAAATACCATAATAATAATAGTTTGCAATTAAATGGCATTGTAAACTTGTACATATGTTATTTATTCTGGAATAGTTAAGTTATTTAGAAGGAGAAGTAACACATAACCTGGGTGGTAGATAAGTGTTTGAAAATGAGGGAGTCGTTGTTGCGACCACCGTTGAGGGCGAGGTTCTGACACACGTGCGCGTCCATCAAGCAACTCTTGACCTCGTCCCAGTTCTTGTTGTTGACGACGTAGCGCTGCAGCCAGTGAGAGAAATCGGCGACCCTGTATTCGCCGTAGCCCTTGCCGGAAATCTGCTGCCCCACCTTCCGGTTGGTGACGAAGAGCGCGAAGACGGTGAAGAAGGCGAGTCCCACGATGAGCAGGAACGTGACGAAGAGGTAGCGTAGAGCGCCACGTTGACGCGGCACAGCGAGCCCACGATTCCCAGCGAGGAGACCAGCACCACGAAGACGCCGCCGACCAGGAGCGGGTACTGCAGTACCTTCTGGCAGTCGGTGGCGCCGTCGCCCCGGTGGAAGTGGATGTAGGCGGAGGAGCCCACAGCGGCTACGCCCAGGAGTAGGGACAGGATGTTGAGGCCGCCGACCACGGTGTTGCTTATGCGGAACATGCTCGCGACACGACACGACACGGTGTTCGCGTTCAGGAACGAGGATATAGGACTGAGGAGACAAACCTAGAACTAGAATGTAGGGCTGCGTGAAAGAGATTGGAGAGTGAGTGAGTGAGAAGAGGACGATTGTGGATGGAATACTAACTGTTTTATAAGTGGGAACAAATGCGGTTGTGTGTAACTGCGGGATTGCATGCCATCCATGGTGATGTGATGGTGGAGTTGGAGTGTGGGGTCTTCCAGTTGGCAGATTCTGGGTGAGCCACGTCAGTGATGATCAGTTATAGTTTATGACTCCTCCTAGTGCACTACTGCGTTGGGACAGTTACCCGTTTGTTCTTTCATTCGTCTCTCTACTTTTTCATCTCTACTCTTAGGAAAAAGTTAAACGTACATTTGGGATAGAAACAGTTTCGGTCCAACAATACTTTTCTTAAAGAAATTTGTCTTATTTAAAAAATACAATGCTTAAGTTTGATTTGTTACTTGTTGTAGGTCTTTTTTTTTTTTTTACGTCTATCCTGGTTTTTTTGAAAGTTTGATTTAACTTGTTAACTTTTTAAATGTCTATTTCATATTAAAGTTTTAGATATATATGATATATTCCTAAATAAATCAATGGAGAAAAACTTTATGTAAAACAAAATATAAATTATGAAAATTAAAATCATTACTACTCAACGCATGGAATAGAGATGAAAATAGGTAGGTTAGATTTGAAAAGAGTCGAGTCCAACTTGTTTATATAATATAAACTTATTTGTAAGGTCTAATATCACATTCATGATAATTTATTTAAAAGTTTATTTTGTAATAAGATCTCTAAATATGACTAGATCTATCATTCAATAAGATTATAGGTTTGATTCTTTAAAAAGGTAAAATGCTTAGTATTTAAAAAGATAGATAAACATATGACTTCAATACATTATAAAAATTTTATATAATAATAATGTTAAAGATTATCATTTATATTTACTTAAATAGGTCGGTTTGTTAGGCCTAAAAGGCTTTTCAAATGGCCTAAAGCCTTGACCTTTTTAAACAAATAAGCTTCTATAAAAATTTTGGCCTAGTTTATTTAGTAAAAAAGTCTAACTTGATTTGATTTAATGTAAGCTAGTCCGTAGACTCCTGTCGAGTAGCACGACCTATTTTCATTCCTATTTGGGTACACGTGGAAAGAAAAGAGAAATATAAAAAAAAATAAAGAGAGAAAATAATAAATATGATAAAAATGCAATGAAAAATGAAAAGAAAGATAAAAAAAATGAGATAAAAATGAATTGTAAGAAGAACTAGTTATACAAATATAAAGCTAATTATATTTGGACACTCAATACTCCAAATATTTTTTTATTTTTTTCTACATCATATTATATTTTTCTCTCTTTTATTTATTTATCTCTACGACTATCTACTAACAATAATATTCATGCATCATTTTTCTTTTAACAAAAATCATAATAGGAAAGAGAGAAGAAAAATGATATATAAAGATAAGAAAAAAATTTAAAAGTATAAATATGACAAATAATACAATATCACAAAAAAATATATAAAAATAAATAACAGGTGTGTTAATGAGTATTTAAATTGTTGAGGTGTTTAAATATTATTATTCATTATTCAAGAGAGAAATAGAAGAAAAGACATAAAAAATAATTTATTTGACACATAATGTGATAGGCAGAAAATGAGTGAGATATTAAGGTGGACCTAACTTAAACATTAAAATTAAAGTATAAAAAACTTAAGATTATTGTTCAAATATTTTATATGTTATATTTGATAAAATATATGCACATTTTCATTAATTATAAAATTATTAAAATTACAATTTCACACTTTATCTTTTAAAATACATCTCTCATTTAGAGGAATTAAATATTTTTTAATTTAAACTAATGAAAAAAATAGACACTATCCTATACCTATTTGTCTACATTTTTTAATTTTTGGATAAGACGTTAAATTTGATTTCTTTTAATGGTCACTCTTATCATATATTGATGTATATGTTATTTTAAGTTTATTAATTTACTTTTTCTTAATACATATTTATCTATATGCATTTTTTACTTTTTGTATTTCAAGTATTTTTGGTAATCTACTTTTTTTTTTCGCACTGCAATAGGCCATATTCTTCTCTCTCTTTTTGTTGCAAAGGAGGACCTAGAGGCCCAAACAAACAAACTACAAGAAGTTATTACGTGGGTTGCAGATCCCCATTACATCACGAAGAGAAAGTAAAGAAATAGAGTGCGGGAGAGAGCTAAACATATGGATTCCGAAGGGCCTGGTATGAGCCAAATTGGCTAGACGATTAGCCACCATATTCGCTTCCCTAAAAGTATGCAAAAATAAAACATGTCCAGTGCGATTTCCAATATTGAATAGTGTGCACTATGTTGAAGAGGGGATGTTGGTCATGACAACCATTGAGAGCTAGATTAACGGCCACCATTGAATTTGATTCAAACCAAACATTTTTGAACCCATTCTCCTAGGCATTCTCAAAAGCAATAACAGTACCCCAAAGCTCAACCATTAAAGAATTAGTAGAACCCAAATTTCATTGGAATCCAAGGATCTAGTTACCATCTTGGCCTCTGAAAAGGCCAGCACAGATTGCACTAGTACCTTCTCTGTAGACAGAACCATCAGTGTTACATTTAATCCATCCATTTGGAGGAGCCTTCTAAATAGCTTGGATGGGAGCTTGAAGCTTACGAAAAAAAAGGAAACAATAGATGAACCAATACTATCACTCTTCTTGGGGCCTTCTTTAAATTTTACTAACATGATCACAGCTTGAGCATCAAAGTTGATCCCCCTAAAACAGAACTCATTTCTTTTTCGCCAAATCTCACCAATAAGAAACCTAAATAAAAAAGTCTACTATTATTGTGATGAGAATAAGATAGATTCAGATTGGATTCAATCCATTCTTCCAAACAGAGATTGAAGAATTAGGTTGGGACATTGTGGATCACTGTAAGCCATATTTGTTTGACACACCCACAACCTCAAAGGATATGGATAAGAGTTTCTTGAAATTGGTTGCATAGAGGAAAAAAAGGGTCATTAGAAATACCTCTTTCACATAGGAGGGATTTAGTAGGAAGACCATTATGAAGAATTTTCCAAAGAATGACTTTATTGCGGTGATGCATATCAGTGTGCCATAACTTTCTCCAAATAGGCTTGCTGGCAAGAGCATTTGTGGTGGTAGCAATGAGATCATAGCAGGATTTAGTAAGTAGTATAAAGAACTTTGGTTATATATACATATAACGTGGAAATCAAGCTACTCCAAGAGTAACTGTTGATATAGTTATTCCACTCAATAATTTTTTATATATATTGAATTTCAACAATCAAACCATTGAATATTTTAATATTATGTCAACGATCACACAGTTAATTAATCTTATAGGCAACATTTACTTATAATTTAGAAAAATATATTATACGTTAATATAAATTTATCTAATGAAGTATCAAATAATTTTCAAGCTTTAAAAAAATTTGTATGCTAGATATACTCAATAAAATCTTTTAATTGAATTATTGAAAATCAATATATATCAAAAGTTCTACCAATAGTTACTCTTGGAGTAACTTCCCCACCCATACATATATGTGTGTGTGTGTATGTGTGTGTATGTGTGTGTGTGTGTGGAGGGATCAAATTACACCAATATAATTCTAAAAGTATTACATCAAATTCAAACCTTTAATAGAGGAATGATCCTATGGTTTATAATATCTTAATATATATAGTAACTTTAACATATCTTGTGATAATCTATTAATTAACTTTAATAAATCAATTAAATCATTTGATTTGATTTAATTGATTGTTTGATTTATTAATATATATATATATATATATATATATATATATATATGAGTGAAGATCAAGTTACTTTAAAAGTATCTGTTAGTAGAGTTATTCCACTCAATAACTCTTAATATATATTGAATTTCAACGATCCAACCGTTCAATTAAAGGATTTTATTGAGTAGATCAAATCTACAAATTTTTATAAAGTTTAAAAACTATTTGATACTTCATTAGATAAATTCAAATTAGCGTATAATATATTTTTCTAAATTATAACTAAATGTCGCCTATAAAATTAACTAGCTACAAATGTATGATTTACTTAAAATTTGGTCTGTATGATTGTTGACAAAATATCAAAATATTCAACGGTTGGATCATTAAAATTCAATATATATCAAGAGTTATTGAGTGAAATAACTCTACCAAAAGTTACTATTGTAATAACTTAATTTGAATGGGTTAATAAGACTTGGTTATTTGTCAAGTGGAGATTGGTTGGTAGTCTTAGATCATCTAATAATTTCTCCTAATTTAGGATATATTAGTAATATTCTACTCCCCAGCTAGTGTAGTTGTTAGTTTTAGAAAAAATATGTGTAAAGGTGTTGATGATATAGTAGTTAATAGTGAATGGTAGTAAGACTTTATTTGATATGTAGAAGTGCTTACAACAAATGATGATACAATTGCCTATTTATAGGCATTCAAGAAAAGTTCTAGAAATATCTAGATTTTGTTGTTCTAGAGTTTTTTAACTTTTCTCGTAATTTTTCTACTTTTTTTCAAAGCTACATTTTTATAAGTTTCTAAATTTTTTTAATACATTGTGAATATTTTACAAGATTATTCTATAATGTTCTTTACTTTTTATATATATATATATTAGTCCTACACTCCTTTAGAAATTTGGAGCACATTCTTTCAGTAGGTCTAAAGTTGTGAAGCAGAAAGTATTTGAATAGTCACTCAAGCAGTTGAGCATCTAAATTCCGAGTTTGATGAATAAAGGTGTGTTTGTAAAATCGTTCGTCCTCTGTTGAATGTGAATCCAACATTTTTCTTCAGTTACACTCACTTTCTCGGAATGTGGGAAACGAGGGGTTAAACGGCAAAACAAACACATAATATATTCAAAAGAGCGAAGTGGACAAATAGTTACCTACAGAGAAATTAATATCAGCCTAACCAAAATTACCTGAGGAAGGAGATGGTGTAGCAGTCAGGGAATGACACGAGCAACAACATGGAGAATATACAATCTTCATCATTGCAGACTGCCAATAGGAAATAATTTTGAATGAATACACTTACAATTGATACAAATAATCTTCATAAGAAACTTTCGACGTTTAGTTAAACAAAGGAGCAGGGATTAGGAATGTCGAAGTTGTTTAATACCTGAAAATATATAACAAACAGAATTATTAGTTTCAATTTAGATGTATCATGTATATGACTCCAGAGTACTTCGTTTTGAGAGAATAAAATACAAGTTATTTTATGGAAAATCTCAGGAAGAAAACAGTGCCAGGTTCGTGTGCGTGGAACAGATACATTTATTTCCTTCCAGTCAGAAACAACCATTCGACTTAACACACATGAAACGCTTAAGCCTCCATTCTGCAAATCCCCCTTTTTGTAATCATTTTGGCACATCCATAAATGAGCTATTGTTAACCTCATTTGATTGAAATCTCTTTCATTTTATTATCCGTAATGATGGTGAAATAATTAGTTGCTGCATTTGCGTTCTTATACCAGAATATATTCTTGTATCACCCGTTAGTCTCATTTCTATGACGAATGTCGTTTTTCTCATCTTTCACTGAGTAAGTATTTTGTCACATATATTGCTTTCTTACTCTGGATTGATCATGCTGCTGAAGATACACAATCAATATTCTTGATAATCTAGCAGCTTTCTGTCATAATCTGATCGAATTCTTGTGTGTCATTGTAGGCAGGGACAGATCGACATAAGTCCATAGGATACAGGAAGGGAAAATACTATTTGGAGCGTTTTCCTAATGATTGGTTATCTTGGGTATCATTACAACAATTAATTCCTCATTCTATGGTAAGTGATTTTAGGTATTATCCAAAAAAAAAAATCCAAAAAATCAGTGCTACCTTCGCTCATACTGACATGCAAGGTTTTTAATACGTTAGATTATTCTCATCGTTAGGAAAAAGCACCTTTCCTCCCTAACTGTTCAATACTTTCCCGCGTATAATTTTTTTTTCCCACTTTCAAAATCCACGGATTTATTATGAATAACCATTTCAATATTTCAATTGTGTTCTTTTTTGTTGAAATGAACAGCAATGGTTATTTGAAGCCACATTATATGGTTAAAACTTAAAACCTCATTTTGTAACACTATGTAGTTAGTGCATTCTTGCATATATACTTAATTGCTCAAATTGATGTTAGCATTACTAATTTTATGCTATTGCCAATTTATTTTAACTTTTGAGCATTTAATTTGTCATAAAAATCAATTCATGTGCTATTCTTTCTTTAAATCACACACTTTTGGGCTAATAGGTGCGATGGCTTCACCAGCACATTCAGATAAGCTGTTTAAACATGGACAAACATAATCAGATAATCTATACTTCTGTGTTCTCGTATTATTAGCCTTACAACTTACGAGTAGGTCACAGACAGTGTAATTTCATGCTGAACATTATATTTTTTTCATATATAGGCAAGGTAATTTTGTCTACGATGAGAAAATTATAAGAATGATATAAAAAGCTACATGCCCAAACGGAGTCAAATTAAGTCCAGCAGAACCACGCTGAATTAATGTTCTTATACATTATTCCTTGTCACAATGAATGTTCTCCTATGAGAACCTCCCTGGCTGGGGTACTTGATTAAGCTTAGGCCTCAATCACGTTAGTGCCACTAGAATCGAAAAACTCATTCAAAATAAGAAAGAACCGAGGCGAAATGAAAACAAGTGTATCCAATATCTGTACCACCGTCTTCTCCTCCAAAGCATAAATGCATTCCCTCACTCTGAGCCCGTTCTGTTCTGTTCTTCTAAACGTTTCACATTTGGAGGAAGGAGGTGAGCGAGTGATGGAGTGAAGCTTCGGAACCCATCTTCCCGAAGGACAGAAAAGTTTTCTAGAGAGCCAATAAGATAAGATTGGTAAAAGATTAATTGGTAAATAAGATAAGATAGAAAAACTATCATACTTATCATGAAGATTAATTGGTAAAATAAGATTAATCGGATCTATTTATCTTAAATTATTGATATACTAAATATCCGATAAAAATAAGACAAGATACAGAATTTAATATCGCCATGTAAAAAAGGAAATAGCCTCCCATATATACGCATTAAATTCTTCTTTCAATAACATACAAATAGGTTCCTATATATAAACACACCAAATCCTTCCTTCTACGTACGACATACAATTCTCAATTCTGAGTTTTCAAATTTCAACCTCAATATCATCCAAACATGGCTATTTCAAGATTGACGAAGAAGACAAGCAACAAGAGACGACGCACTTATAATAATGGATCTTCTTCTACTGCTCCTATAAAATCACTTCCGAAAGACTTGCTGGTAGAGGTGGTTGCAAGGGTAGCCTCCGATTCTGTTATTGATCTTCGCAACATGAAAGGTGTTGCAAAGATTTTCTTGATGCTTCAGAAGATAAATACGTGTGGCAACGTGTTTCTTTGGACGAGTTCCGGTTAAATCTATGGTTTCCTAACGACCAAACATTGTCCTTCTTAAAACGTTGCAAGGAAAGTGGAAATATTGAGAGTTTGTATAGAGAAGGATTGCGAAAATTCTTTAATTATCCAAATGGAGATATTAGTGGTCTTGGAGACTTGAAGATGGCTGCTCAAAAGGGTCACATGGAAGCAAAATACGTATATGGTATGGTCATGTTGTGCTCCCAAGATGATGATTTGAGAAAACAAGGACTCGAGTATTTGCGATTTTTAAGAAAGTCTAAGTGCATTATACAATGCAGGAATAAGGTAAAACATTTAGTAGATCGTTTATGGAAAGGCAATGGAATGCTGGTGCGCAATCAGACTCCTTTATGTCGTTGCAAGAACACATGCAAGGGGTGGAGGCTGAAGAAAGGTGTTTGGGTATTTCAAGATGATGAAGATGATGATATTAATTTATGTGAATATTGTAGATGGGATCATGAGATAGATTTTTTTTACCAGTTATTCGAAGTTTATTAGTTCTACTCTCTTCAAATCATTGTATTAATTTCGATGCAAGTTTATTACAATAAAATTGTGATGATATTAGACATTTTATTTGAGGAATGTTAATTGTTTAAGTGTTTATGATAATTGCAATTTTTAGTAATATTTTGGGAAGGAAGATATGAACAACTAAGTTATAGCAATTTGCTATTTTTTATTTTTTATTATTTTCTGAAAGATTTTCAAAAAGATATAAAAATTTATTTTTTTCGTCCAAAAGTTTAATGTCAAATTAATAAATATAAAAGGTCACTAACATGATGTGGTGTGATTGACAAATAACCACACCATGTTTAAAGCACTTTGCTCTTTTTTTGTGTCAAGGGTTCGATCTCCTTAAAAGGTCAATCTTTTAAATGAATATCTATAAATCTAATTCAAAAAATTAATTTTTTGTTCTCAGTTGAGAAATACCTTTGACACAAAAAAAAATTAAAAAAGTCAAATGTTAAATAAGACCGTACACAAATAGAGAATATACCACCAAAACAAAACAAATATAAATTGTTAAGTTAATTACATTATTTATATAATCAATTAATGTCAGATTATAAGTGATTAATTTATATGATATATATTATTTCTTTTAAATAAGATCTTAAATTGGAATCTAGCATACGTACCAAAACAAATCAAATATAAATCGTTAAGTTAATTACATTATTTATATAATCAATTAATGTCAGATTATAAGTGATTAATTTATATGACATATATAATTTCTTTTAAATGAGATCTTAAATTTGAATCTAGTGTGTGTGTATGATCCACTATTATGCTCTAATGTTCTTCATTTAATTACAAATATTTTTAATAAAAATATCTGCAATTTTAGAAAGAAAAAAATGGCTAAAATATAATTTTGAATCCTTATCTGAATTTTTTGTTTTTAATCCTCCAAATTTAAAAAGTTTTATTTTGGTCCCTTAAAGTATCTTTGTTAAATAAAAATGGCGTTTCTATCAGTTTTTCGTACTAATGATGTTACTTTTGGTTAATGTGGCATCTCTCATAGTTTGTCATGATTTACTAAATCTGCTAGAGTTGACTCAATGGTGGAGTTTGGAGAGTTTGCATTTGGTGGTTTAAACCTTATTGTTATTATTTTACACTGAAAAATATTAACAACTTGTTATTTATTTTTATTTTTTATTTTCTGGATGATTTTTAAAAAGATATAAAAAATATACTTTCTTTGTCCAAAAGTTAAATGTCAAATTAATAAAAATAAAAAGATCAAATGTTAAATAAGACTGTTGTTTTGGTACACCAAAATGTCCTACATCGCTTAGGATTCGAGGCCAAAGGTAGTTTATAAACACCCTCCTCTCTTAATCCACTGAGACGTCTTTTAAAGATAAAACTATGAGGCTTACGAGCACTAAAGCGAACAATATCTCGAATGTAGTGATCATAACGATGCTAATAGACTTGAGGTCGAAACAACTACATGCAGATATAAAGTATAAAACTAACAAAATTAAATATTGATTGTTAACTAATAGACTTGATTAATTCTTATGGTAGATGTATTATTTTTGTAAAATATGGTCTTAAATATGAATCTAGTGTGTGTATATATTCCAATATAATAATTAATACTATTATGCTATAATGTTTTCCACTAAATTACGATGGTTTTTAATTAAAAAAAAAATCAGTAGTTCCAGAAAAAATATTGTAAAATGATGACAATAAAGAAAGACATTATTAGTCTTTGAATTTGAACCATATAATTATACTTCGTTACTTTTAGCAGACTGATATAATATTTTTAATACAAAAAAATCTTTTGCCAATTATCTGGACATACACAGTGAAGATAACATTATGACACATATAATCCTGATATTATTAACTAGGTACATTAACTCAATAAATTTTAATGAACATTTAATTACTATAATTAATTAATTACTAGTTATTTTAGTTTCATCAACTTCTAGTGATGTACAAATTATTTAATAATTGTTAAATTATTATTATGAGAAAATAGGATATGCATTATTAGTGTAAAATCTTTTTACACTAACTTCTAATACAATTTAACTATTTAGCTACATTAGATTAATTATTAAAAAATCCACTCGGTTGATCTAGTGGTGGGGGGTTGAGATAATATATATGAGGTCATAGTTTTAACTTCAGTGCGACTATTGTATAGCAAAAAAAAGATTCGTCATTAAAAAATTTATTTTAAATTAAAAAGCTTTAAAAAGTTAACTAACTTTTCATTTTTTTGGTCACTTTCATCCCACTTTATTCCCCTGTCTCAAAATTTCAACCCCCATTTTTTTCGATCACTCTCCTCCACCCCTCCCCCATCTTAAAACCCAAATCCCCATTTTTCTTTTTTAGTCACCTTCCTTTGCCCCACTTCCCCATCTCAAACCTCAATTCCCCATTTTTTTCCAGTTGCTCCTTTGCCCCACTCCTCTATCTCAAAACCCCAACCATCATTTTTTCGATCATCATCTTTCACCCCACTCCCTCATGTCAAAACCCCAACCCCCATTTTTTTGGTCACCTTCCTATGCCCCACTTTCTCATCTCAAAACCCTAACCTCTCATTTGTTTTCGGTCACCTTTCCTCTGCCTTACTTCCCCATCTCAAAATTCCAATCTCTCATTTTTTTCGATCACCCTTCTCCGCTTCATTATCTCATCTCAAAACTCTAATCCCTAATTTTTTTCCAATCACCCTCCACCGCTCTACTTCCCATCTCAACCTCCCCACTATTTTTAGATTTTTTTATTTTAATTAAAATAATATGATATGATGTAGTGAAATAGAGAAATTTAATCAGTTGTCAATATAAAACAATTTTACACTCATAGTGCATAGCCATTAAACTCTATTATTATTGTTATTTGTTCAATTATTAATAGTTGTATTACAAATATAACAAGTATTTCACAATATATTAGATTAAAGGTGAGTGAGTGTGTGTCTATATTTTTAATTTTTTATGTTTAGTTGTTATATATAATGAATTGAACATGTTAATATAACATAAATACTATTATTATTATTATTTTTGAAAGTGATCCATATAAACTGTATCAGTACGTATGAAATTTAAAAAGGAAAAAAAATATTTACGTAAGGAGAAAGAAAGGCAATTTGTGCCTTTCTTCATTATTTAAAAATAAAAATAAAAGAAAAGAAAAGAAGAGTTTAGTGGATAGTTTAAAAATTAGTTGAATACAATAGTGGATAATATAGAGAGTAATTAAAGAATATAATATTCTAATAAAAAGTGGAGACCAAAAGAGAAAATCCTCTTTATTATAGTTGTAGAAGTTATAGATTATAGATATAATAATTTGTCAAAAATTATTATAATACGCTGAAGATAACTAACTTATTTAAAATGATTTACGTCTTAAAAATACACCTACGATTATTTTTTCAATAACCATAAAACTTTGAAGGTAGAAAATAAACCTTTTCACTTTAAAATTTGTTTTTTATAAAAACGATTTACAAATATATCATTTCTTTATTCTAATTATATATATATATATATATATATTTAAAATGTAAATCAATTACCTCATTTCTTTTTATTTTATCAACTGTATAATGTTTTCTTTTATACTCATATCTTCTTACACTACAAGAATTCTCGCTATTACAGTAGACATTTTCGCTGATACTTTACAAATGATTTTTCCATTTGTATTGCAGATGGATTACGATAAGTTTTCCATCAACAAATTACAGTAAGTTTTTTCTGTCTGTAAAACTCAATTACAAAAATTTGATTAATTTTATGTTGGATAGAACCATTATAGATTACTTTTTCATCAATAATACAGATAGAATTATAATGGGTTTTATCCACTATAATTAGTTATTTTCAAAACTATTTTGTAATTATATATTCAATCAATAAAATTTTAAAAAAATATGTTATGATATAATCTTTGTATACATATCAATATATGTTTTTAATTTATACATAAAATATATATTTAAAAAAACGATTAATTTTAAAAAATAACTACAGTGGGTTTTACCCACTGTAATTACTTATTTTCATAATTATTATTTAATTATATATTTAATCAATCAATTGAAAAAATATATATGTTATGATATAATTTATACGTTTCAAATTTATATAATATATATTTTAAATGTTTATTTATTAATAATTTAAAAAATGTAATTACAGTGGGTAATATTGTAATTACTTATTTTCATAATTGTTATGCAATTATACTGACCAATCAAATTGAAAAAAAAAATTATGTTATGATATATTTATACATTATTAATTTAAAAAAGGTAATTACAGCGGGTAAGTAAAACCCACCGTATACCGTACTAAGTGTTTCTTGATGAATTTCAATCAATTTTAGAATATCCAAATCATACATCGATACAAATTATAGTATATTAAATCATTAATATAAAAGAGAGAGATCAAGAACGTGTACCTAGATTAATCTCAAGGTCCATGATGATTCACCAAAGAGAGAAACCATAGAAGAAGAATATGAGAAAAAACTGCCTTTTACCTAATGAACACGTTTTCATTACTTTAAATCACCCGATGAAATAGCGATTTTGTAACTCACTAGATGAGACGAGAGGCCTCTCAATAGACATTATGTAAAATGGTTCAATCCATCACCATTCACTTACATCAAAAGCCCGACATAATATTTATCTTATCAAGTGCAAACAATTAAATTAATTATTTGTATAATTGATAGGTATAATTCTATTATAATTGATTAATGTTAATCCATAAAATTTAACATTTCTCCATTCAATTCAAGTTTTCAGATCTCCCCCTTCTCCCTTATTTTCGAAACTTCATTCCGGAGCCCTACTGGTCACCAGCAACCAGCGGCCGTCCAACGCTGGTCTGCCGCCGACTTCAGGCTGCCACCCCGCGACACAAACAAACAATAAAAGAGGTGATTCAAAACCACCACAAGCCCTAGCAGCTGACATTACGTAAGGGGTTATTGCTTGCATTTTCGTTCTGCTTTTTTTTTTTTCCTTTCATTTTTCATTTTCCCTGTGCTCCCAAAGTTTTGATTCTCTGTTACTTCCTCCTCCTCTTTATTTTGGATGGGGATTCTCTGCAGTCAGAGAAGAAGGAAACTAAAATCTTAACCCTCTATTTTATTTCTCAACTTTTATAAAACTAACAAAATAAAAGAAGAAAAAATTTTAGCCACTGGATCTTGACTGCGTGATTAAATGCGTGATGCCTGACTGTAGGCAATCCGGGTCCATACTTGACTCAGCATTTGTTGTGTTCTAAATGTTAAAATACATTTAGGTTTGATTATAGAGAAAACAAGTTATGCATTGAAAGTGTGAAGTAGTTTTACACTATTATCTAATCACAAATTATTATTTATTGTAAGTTTATTGACTTTTATAATAAATATTTTAAAAATCATATCAACGATGATATCTGATCGATTGTCAGTATAAAACTTTTTACATTGACAGTATATGACTGTTAAACTCTTAATTGTAAATAATTTTATTACAAATATAATAAATAATAAGTTTTACTAATATTTTAGTTTCAAGGTGAGTGTGTGTCTTTTAATAAATAATATGTTTTACTATTATTTTACTAATAAGTTTTAATAATATTTAAGTTTTAGTTTTATTTTTAATTGTATTTCATGTTTAGTTATTATATATAATGAGAAATAATAACAATAGGTTTAATACATCAACAAGTCTTTGAATTTTTTAAAAATTTTAATTAGGTTCTTAAACTATAAAAAATTATAATTAAGTTTTTGATTTTTATAATTTTTGTGATTGAATTTTTAGAATTAATAAAACTGTTATAAATTATTATTATTTTGACAGTTTTAAGTCATTACAATTAACTTTAGGAATTTAATTATAAAAATTACAAAACTAAGGACTCAATTACAATTTTTTTAATTTAGAAACTTAATTAAAATTTTCAAAAAGCTAAGATTAAACCATAACAATATTATGGTATTTTTTTTATACACTCTCTTCTATATATATATATATATATATATATATATATATAATGAGAGATAATAACAAAATAACCTGCTGTTACAGGTCATTTTGTTTGGGCACGGTGCTACAAAACTCCATTTATAAAAGACACGTGTGGTAAGTGGTAACACGTACGAGTCACGAGCACAAGCAAAACTATATTAATTTTGTTTTATTTTTGAAGAGATTAGAAAGGCGAATCTGGAATTTGGCGGGAATGGAAGGGAGTGAGGGTGAGGCGGTTTTTGGTGCCCTTAATCTGAACCCGCAACTCTTCTCTAACGAAGTTCTCAACATCGTCGACGATACGCTCGACGAAGCCTTCAATTTCTTCTACCAGTAACGCCCCTGTTCCTTTCTTTTTATTTTTTTTCCTTCTAAATTCTATAAACTTGGTTGTGCAAATTATACGACTATGTGCTCGTGCGTACGTTGCAGGGACGCATCGACGAAGCTCAACATCGAAGGCACCCAAAGGTCCCAAGATCTGAAAAAGGTTACTCTCTCTCTCTTTTGTATTGGACACAATAATTAGGGTAATTAATTAATTAATTAATTATAATAGTGCGGTAATGGTAACTGGTGGGTTGTGAAAGGCTGTTGATTGCATTCGGCTGAGGGTTCAATCTGTTCTGGACAAACAGCTTTCTGTTTGGGAGAATTACATCCTGCGTCACTGTTTTGATCTTCCCCGAGGTTTTCGTATGCCAAACACGGTATGTTCTGCTCCAGTTGCTTCTTAATTAATTAACTGTTATGTATTATTTCATGCTGTTTTGACATAAAGTTTTTTAATATTTTTTTTCTCTCTTGCCGAGTCTATATGCAATTCAAGATGACAAGTAAATGTTCTAGTTGAGAAATATTGCTTCCTTAGTATAGGTTTTTCATTCTTGGTTGATTGTCTGACCTTGGAAGAATGTGTACTTCCAGGATGAATCAAATGAGAATGACCTTGATCTGGGTGCTACTTTTGATCCAGATATAGATGCCCAGTTAGATTCATTGAGAGAAAAACTAACCGAGGTAATAAGGATGTTGATTGCTAATGTTCTTTCTTTTGCAGAATTGATCCTTCTGTCGCTTCTCATTTAATTTATCTTGACACTGATTATGCTGTCAGGTGGGGAAGGAGTCTGAAATGCTTAATCAAGAAATTCAAGCGTTAGAAAGAAAGTCTACTGTCAATGTTGGATATATCAATGAAGCAGTACAATTGTATGAGCAAAACTCTATGCATGAGTTGTTTCAGGGTAATTATAGAGCTCCTCACCATCTTGTTGTTCATATCTTGACCTTCAGCATATACAATCCTGTTCCACTGAAAACTAATTTTCATAGCAAATGTATGCTTTCCATTTTAACTAAGCAGGGGATACTCCATTTTAAACTGTATCTATGTGTTTCAACACCTGCATATTGCTTTTTATGTGCAGTTTGATGAAGCAAAAGAACATCAAATTCTTAGGATACATACAATTTAGTTAGAATGTGATTTGATTATTTAGAAATTCTTTTTTAGGAATATTCAGAAAGGGCATTTCCTTTTGTTTCTTCTTCTTTTTGTTTTTTTCAGTTACATACCTTGTCATTTTGTCAAATGATGCACGTTCATGATAACATCTGTCTTTTTTTCTGAGTTTTGTACATCGTTTCTTATCTGATGGAATTTTACATGTAGCAGATTAACATCTATAAGCAAGGTTACTTTATTTCCTTATAGCTTGTTAAAAACCACATCAAGTATTTAGGAGGCACCACAATAGGTGTCATGGATTGGGATGTTAAGCTCATGACCTAAAGGGAGACCTTAACCAAATAATGTCAACAACCTTTTCCTGGTGTCCTGCATTGTTTTTTGTAAACATAGGCAGGAAAAATTTTGTATATTATGGTTGAAATTATTGTCAAAATGTAGCTGATATTAAATGAAGTGTCTAAGTTGACAGATCTCTAAATACACCATTGATTCCTATAGAGATTGTGACCACCGCCTCAGAACTTGGAATGAAGATGGGAAAGCTAAACTCCAGCATGATTGAAGAGACTGACCAAATGAAAACAAAAAGGATTTACAGCACAGAAATGGATCTATCTGCTATAAATCCTGCTAAAGGTAACTAAAATACCATTCATTGTAGTGCAACTTGCATTAGCTTTTGTTGGTTGAAATCATTATTTCTGAATTGATCATTCCTGTTTGCAGGCCTCTCAAACATGAAGGTAGACAATCTTGAAGAATTTGCAAGTGTTATGAAGAGTATGTGAAATTGTCTTTTTCATCAATCTAGCTGGACTGGACTTTGCCTGTTTTACCCATTGTTGTATACTCTTGTCTTTTTTCTGTGCTGTACAAATTTAATTATGAAACTGAATTTGCATGAGTTATAAACAGTGTATTTTATGTTAATATTGCACTTTAAGTTTTTGTTTTTGATAACATCAGTACTTATAGGTATTTTTAAACATTAATAATGCTTTTCATACATTAAGTATTTCATTAAATAATTGTCTTTTCATAATATAATTTTTTATTCTTTTTTGCATTCTTTAAGCTGATTTTTTTTATGACTTTTATATTCCCATTTTGTATAGGAAACCTTATACAATGTAACTTAAACCAGCAAATTTTTCTTGCATGCAGATTTTTCTTGTGGGTTTTGCATGTAAATTCTTTTTATGAATTTTGTGATTTTCTTGCAAAATTTTTCTGCAAAATTTGGTATGATTTTGGCAAAAATTTATTTTCTTAAATTTATTGAAAAAATCCATAGAAAATCTTAATGTTTTTTGTGTACTCATACAAATTTTATTTTGTATAAAAAAACTTAATATACCTTGCAAATTTTTTCAGAAAAGTAATTTACAGATAAGTTTTCTAATTTTTTATTCAAGTGTTTAAAAGTTGTAAAAAAAAATTTTAAAAGTGTTATTAATAAAGTAAAAAAAAAGATTTATTATCATAAAAATAAATTAATTTAGAAAATAATTAATATTTGAATAATATCAATAAATGTTTAAAATCGCTTATAAAAAATGATATTATTAAAATCATTGTATTTAATTTACATATTATAATCTTAATTATTTTGACCTCTCTAAAAGTTTTTGTCATGCCACTGCTGACATACAAGGTTCTTAATATGTTATAGATTTTCTCATTGTTAGGATACCCAGCCTACCTAACTGTTCGATACTTTCCTGCATATAACTTTTTTTCCACTTTCAAAGTCCATCATGGATTTATCATGAACAACCATTTAATAATTTCAATTATGTTTTTTGTGTGTGTTGAATTGAACAGCAATGGTTATTTGAAGCCAAATTATATGGTTAAAACGTCGTTTTGTAACACTTTGTCGTTGGTGCATTCTTGCTGATTCTTAATTGCTCAAATTGATGCTATCATTCCTAATTTTCTGCTCTTGCCAATTTATTTTAAGCATTTAATTTGTCATAAAAATTAATTCATGTGCTAGTCTTTCTTTAACTCACATACTGAGTTTTTCTCTTTTGATCTATAAGATATATAAGCTGTCTAAAGGCTATAAAAATTAAATCACATGGATGGTTGTTCATGATAAATCCGTGGACTTTTTTGGTCTAAGATATATAAGCTGTTTAAGCATTTAATTTGTCATAAAAATTACTTCATGTGCTAGTCTTTGTTTAAATCACGTACTGAGTTTATCTTTTTTGGTCTAAGGTATAACATGGAGATACTTAATCAGATAATCTATACTACTTGTGTTCTTTTCTTGTTAGCCTTACAAGTAGGTTACAGACAGTGAAATTTCATGCTGAACAGTACATTTTTGTCATATACAGGGTAATTTTGTCTTTTTCGCTATGAGAAAATTATAAGTTATATGTACAAAACGAATCAAATCAAATCAAAAGACCAGAACCTCGCAAAATTAATATTCTTGTTTTGACAATATTCTTTTTTTGACCAAATCAAAATACCAGAACCCTGCAGAATTAATACTCGCACCAGAACCTTGCAGAAGTAATATTATACATTATTCCTTTGTCACAAAGAATTAATGTTCTCCCATGACCACCTCGCTGAGGTACTTGATTAAACTTAGGGAGCCTCAATCACGTTAGTGCGAGTAGAATCGAAAGGACCATATGATCGTCTTCTCCGATCCCAGCGGTGATTCCACATTCATCCTCTTCCTCCAAAGCATAAATACAGTCCCTCACGCTGAGCCTGTTCTGTTCTGTTCCTAAAAACATTTCACATTTCCAGAGAGTAGGTGAGCGCGAGAGTGACTGACTGAAGCTTCGGAATCCATCTCCCCGAAGGACATAAATTATCCAGAGCCAATAACATAAGATTGGTAAATAAGATAAGATAGATAGCAGGATCTATTTATCATATTCTTTTGATATACGAAATATCTGATAAAAATAAGATAAGATGTTGTATTTAACAACGCCATGTCAAAAAGGAAACAGCCTCCTATTTATACACACCCTAAATTCTTCCTTCTGCAACATACAAAGTAGCCTCCTAAATATAAACACACCAAATCCTTCGTCCTTCCTTCTATAACATACAATTCTCAATTCTGAGTCTTCAAATTTCAATCACAAAATTCTAATGTTGTGTCATGCGGTTTTATGCCTCACTGTGGGCACATGTCTAATGTCAGGGTGTTAACACCATTGTGGTTGGTGTAGTGCCTTATTTGTTACTCGGGGCAGGTTTTGAATTGGTATTGGATGCAGCGGCCTTTCATGGGCCATGGTAGGCAGTGTTGCGTTCTCGCTTTGGAGGCGACTATTATGGTTTTTTGTCTTCTTATGTATCATGTAACTTTTGCACCCCTGGTGCTTTTAATAGAGGTTTTCTGTTTTTCTGTTCAAAAAAAATATAATTTCAATCACAATATCACACAAACATGACTATTTCAAGATTAATGAAGAAGACAAGCAACAAGAGACGACGCACTAATAATAATGGATCTTCTTCTACCGCTCCTATTAAATCACTTCCAAAAGACTTGCTGGTAGAGGTGGTTGCAAGGGTAGCCTCCGATTCTGTTTTTGATCTTCGCAACATGAAAAGGTGTTGCAAAGATTTTCTTGATGCTTCAGAAGATAAATACGTGTGGCAACGTGTTTCTTTGGACGAGTTCCGGTTAAATCTATGGTTTCCTAACGACCAAACATTGTCCTTCTTAAAACGTTGCAAGGAAAGTGGAAATATTGAGAGTTTGTATAGAGAAGGATTGCGAAAATTCTTTAATTATCCAAATGGAAATATTAGTGGTCTTGGAGACTTGAAGATGGCTGCTCAAAAGGGTCACATGGAAGCAAAATACGTATACGGTATGGTCATGTTGTGCTCCCAAGATGATGATTTGAGAAAAAAAGGACTCGAGTATTTGCGATTTTTAAGAAAGTCTAAGTGCATTATACAATGCAGGAATAAGGTAAAACATTTAGTAGATCGTTTATGGAAAGGCAATGGAATGCTGGTGCGCAATCAGACTCCATTATGTCGTTGCAAGAACACATGCAAGGGGTGGAGGCTGAAGAAAGGTGTTTGGGTATTTCAAGATGATGAAGATGATGATATTAATTTATGTGAATATTGTAGATGGGATCATGAGATAGATTTTTTTTACCAGTTATTCGAAGTTTATTAGTTCTACTCCCTTCAAATCATTGTATTAATTTCATTGCTGACAAGTTTCATTATGGCACCTTTTTATCTTATCCATTTTTATTTTAGGAATTTTGTGTACTTACATTTTGTATTGGGATAGTTGGTTTTTATTGTTTTATTAAGTTTTTCTTTTTTATTTTGTTCACTTGTTGATGTTCACTTATTTTTCTTCCTCAAGCTACCTTATAACAACTCTTCATTAAGTTATCAACATCAACAATACCAGTGGTTGTTTCGGCTTTGCCATTGTTGAATACTTTGTTGACAAATGATAAGGCCCAATCCGTTTTCTAGTCCCTGCAATTAATTGTCACACTGGCTCAAGTTTTGTTTCACGAAACTTGCCAACTTAGTTGTGAGATGGCTTTAACGTGGCCTAGTTAGAATACATGAAGTTTACGTAAATGTTACTTTAAAACAAATATACACTCATTTTAAATGATAATGAATTGAAAATTTTCAACAAAGATTAATATAGATATTATAATATAAGTTAATAACACAAGCTATTATATAATTATGTATCTAGTTCAGCTATTTTTAAAAGTCATTATTTTTTGTTACTTATTTAGAGAGGTTTTATTATTTGGGCCATGATGGTCGGTTTTTTATTATTTTTCTTTTCTTCATTCTTTTTAATTTTGAAGGACAGTTGGTGTCGGTGACAATGAGGAGCATTTGAATGTGGGGTATTGGTATTTTGCTCTGCTAAATATCTTATCTAGGCATTCTACTAATTATCTGCTTTACCTCTTAAATATATTCAATCTTAATTATTCCAAAATTACCCCGTAATCAAATAAGATGGTTCTTTGGCATCAAGTTTCGTAACCTCTTTGTTAAGTAACACGTTGACAACACTAATTAAATTATTTTTTTATGTATTTAATTATTTTCAATATTTTTTTGAATTATTTGTACTCTAATTCTCACCTTGCCATGCTACAATAGTTGATATTGTATGATACTAACAATTGATTATGAAATATATATATATATATATATATAACGTTCAAAAATCATTTGATCAAACATTGCTAAAAGCTTAAAAAAATCATGAGTAAGGCATGAAAACCAAAAAAATACGGAAGTCATTTCAGAATAAATGTCCAAACTACTTAAAGGAAAAAAAAAAAAAAAAAACTACGTTGATTCTTACAAAAGATGAATAAAATTAACTATTTAATCCCCATAAAATTATTAATTATTAATGTAGAACATTAGAAAGAAAGTTTATCGTTTCTTTTAAAAAAGAGATAAAAATTTAACCCAACTTGCTCATATCCTTATCATTAAGTTTACAAGTTAAACAAATAACGTAGATTTATTTTCAATTCCAATTGAGACTAATTTTATGTAAAGGTGTAACTGGTCCAGGTTGAGTTGGATCGAGATTACATTTTTTTTTCAAAACAACCCGACCTGACTTTAATCGAGTTGAGTCATTGGGTAATTAGATTGAATAATTAAAATATCAATATAATTTTACAGATTCAAAAAAAACATTTAATGAGTTTAACTAATTTAATACATGTTCAATTTAAAATACAAGTTTAACCACACAAATCTAATACTCAAAAAAGATACAATATATGAAAATATTATAATATTTTAATTTTTTTATTAATAAAATAATAGATCAAGTTGAATTAAATTCATCAAATTAAGAATACATCAACTCGTGACCTAACCTAATCTTAATTAGATCAATGAAAATAAACCCAACCCAACTCACTAAAATGTAATTGAATTGAATCAGATTGGTCGGATTCACAAGTCACTTACATCCCTAATTTTCTGGGAAATTGTTTACATATCATTATTTGATTTGTAAATAAATGGCAAAATTATGATACTAGTGGTTTAGGATATAAGTTTCAAAAGTTCAAGTAAATTACCCTATAAACCATGACATCTTTGACACGCTTCAGTTTTGCCTCGTCAATATGGATCGATCAAACACAAAATCCAAGAGTCTTAAAACAAGGATGATAAACTACCGCACACTAAGTGGTAGACATGTAGCTTGTGACTACTCTTCTTTTGTATTGACAAATTTCAAATGAATCAATATCCTTGCTGTCTTCGTTTTAAGGCCAAAATCAACTGTTTTTCAAAAATAACTAATTCATGGGTAGAGATTATCCCTATTTGCCAATTCGTAGCTACTGATGTTATAAACATGTGATACGGTGAAACTCAGGAAAATGATACAGCTATATAATCAATAAAACACCCTAATTTTGGGCATATTAGTAACATTTCGCTCCCCAGCTAGTGTAGTTCTAAATTCCACGAACATGTATGAAGCAGAACGCGTTTGAATAGTCACTCAAGCAGTTGAGCATCTTGATTCCCAGTTTGATGAATAAATATATTCAAAAGAGCGAAGGGGCCAAATGGCTACCTACAGAGAAATCATAAGCCTAACCAAAATTATCTAAGGAAAGAAGAGATGGTGTAGCAGTCAGGGGAAGAGGGGTGAATAACACGAGCAACAACATGGAGAAAAAACAAACTGCATAATCACAGAGTGACAATAGGAAATAGTTTTGGGTGGATACACTGACCAGTTGATACAAATAATCTTCATAGGAAACTTTCGATGTTAAGTTCAACAAAGGAGCAGGGATCAGGAATGTCAAAGTTGTTTAATACCTGAAAGTATATAACAAGCAGAATTATTCGTTTTAGATGTATTATATATGACTCCAAAAGTACTTTGTTTTGAAAGAATAAAATATAAGTTATTTTATGGAAAATCACAAGGAGAAAACAGTGCCAGCTTCGTGTGGAACAGATATTTATTGCCAGCGAGAAACAACCACTCGACAAAAAAATATGGAATACTTAAGTTCCATTCTGCAAATCCCTCTTTTGTAATCATTTTACGCATCAAAAAAATACCCCTATTACATATGGCTTTGAATACAGAAAAATTATATTACCAAAATTAAGAGAACACAGGAAGTGTGAAATTATGTAGTAACAATTGGCCATATAAAAACAAGATGACATAATTTTAGTGATCAAAAGTACCTCTGGATGAACAATGCCAAACGTGCCAATATGCTTTCCCTTGTAAATGAGTCTAGCTTGTCTACCAGCAAGAAACTCAGGCTCCTTCAATAGGCAAATGAGTTTATAATAAATCTTCCTTGGAAAAAAGGACAAAATAAAACAGACGACTCCTATGCAGTGTTATACACTTACATCTGACTGCTCAATATAATAACCCGATTTATCACCAGGGGAAACAAAGGGAACCCCATTCTTTTCCATTACTCTGTCGACCAAGCCATGAATTATCTGCGTATCATTGGATAAAAATTAAAATGCAATCATCCATTTTATTTTTACCATGTCTAGAAAGAATACGCTCTAACTGTGAAAAGTAGTGATGTTTATTTCAGATATCAATTTTTGTTGCAAATAAAGCCAGTTTAAATTCTAAGCTCTTCTGGAGCTCTGATCAATCAAGTAATGATAGGGATACATCAAATACTACACATTTAACAATTTATATTCAAAGAGCAAAGAACCAAATGAAGTGCCATGAACTCATTATTTAGTATACCTCAAATCCGGCATTAGCACCACAGTACAGGGCAGCAAGTTGGCGAACATTTTTTGCACCAACATCTCTTTTGTCATCCATAATTGCTATATCACCCACTTCAAAAATCTGAAACAAAATTTCAAGATACAAATGTATTCTTACAAACTTGCAACAAAGAAGTAGAGAAAAAAAAACAATAAAAACTAGAAATGTATAAATCAGAGGAACAGTTAACCATAATTTTGAAGTTTGTATCTTTCTTTAGAAGAGACTAGGCATCAAAATATTTTTGTAATGACAAGCACTACAAATTGGACATGTGAATTAATTATCAACTCATTTGAGGAGAAAATAAATAGACTACCTTAGTTACCAATTGATTGCTGAATTTAAAGGCAATTTAGTGCCAATAAAAAGATTGTGTAATATGCAGCAGACTTGCAAGGTAATATACTAATATCATAATCTTTCTTCAAAGGAGAAAGTTGACACTCCCATGCTTCATGCATGAGTCAATACACACCAATTTATACAAAACGTGTCACTAGAAGCAAAAGAATATATTTTTGGCAAGAAGATTGAATATCAAATGCATGGTAAAATATTTGTCATGTAATATAAATCAAATTTACATACTTTCGAACTCCTCAAATCTTTTGACTTGGTCAAGGCAGAGGAAGTTGGAGAAGAGGGAGGCAGCTAAAATATAGTCTTAAAAAAAGGTAATTCAATGCATGTTAGAACATGAGGGAAGGGTACAGACAACGATTTTACAGTTTTTGGATGAGGAAGTCACTGCAAAATGAATGAATAAAGGCCCTATCAATAATGGCAAAGGAACACGGAGACTGAGGAGGAAAAGGCTCCTAAAATCAAGGATGTGACAGTCGAAGCGCTTACTGCTTAGGCAGTAATTTCTGCAGCTTCACATCTATAAAAGGGTGTGTCTAAGGCACTGAAGGATGGATCCAGACACCATCACACCTCCAAAATCATCTGTGTTCCAACTTGCAATTGTTTTTTATCTTTACTTTTCCCGTCCTTCACAGCTTCTCTTTACATTTCCAGCCAGTTTATAGCTTTCTTTACTGCTTTCCCATTTATTACATTTCATTTATTGTTGCGTTCTTCGAATTGATGACTAAGTTCACAAATCTAATAGGTTAATTTTTGTAATACCACAGACACATCATGATTCACGTTAACAGGGCATGCTCAATGTTATCTCTAATCACGGAATGGTAGCAATGTGAAAATTACATAATGATTTCGACAATTTTGTTCAAAGCAGATTCATAAAATGTAACATTGAAAGGATATAACTAAAATCAATGATCTCATATAATTTACTATCACTAGCACTGAATTTCCATGTGAGGATCACACTTTCATCGTAGAAAATATGGTTGTTGTAAAGACTTATGATAAAAAGATCAATCACCCAAAGGAAGAACTGAAAAAAATACCTTTATGGGCTTTGGATGATCCTTGTTGTGAGCAACAGTTTTCAAAATGCCAGGCATAAGACTAGTCCGCACAGCCTGAATACATGTTAGATTTAAAAATTAAATTATATGGATTAAAGCAAAAAAATAAAACAAAAAAATAAAGAGGAGAATATCAATATATCATATTTATCTTGGTGAAAAGTACTAAAGAGCAGACAGCAGACAAAATAAAGGTGCAACTTCAGTAAGCAGGGATTGTGCAGCTTCAGATGGCAATTCAATACTGGGAACATAATCCATGTCCATGCAGCAGAAAGACAAGAAAAGGAAAATAAAACAGTCTGATGTAATGAGAAGAGATGATCGGTAAACTTTGTCAAATTGATTTCTAGATGGCAGCCTGGATGCATCTGCACAGCTATCCTCTGAGATGCATACCGTGACATGCTATTATTTTTTAATTTCAATTCTTAAATAAAATTTAGCATGATTAGTGGATCTAAGTATAATTTCCTCTTCCAATTTACAAAAAATAAGCATACATAAACAGTGCAAAGATCATGAAAATAAAGAATGAGCCACTTTATGAACCAAACATAAGTAAATATTAATATAAATAAAAGCTATCACAACTCAGAAGAGTTACACATATGAAACAGTAAAAACTACTAGTAGTTTGATCGCCAAGTTGAAAGGAAGACAGGAAAGAATAAAAACCTCTTACAAGAACTACGCAAAAAAAATTGAAGGGCCATTTTAAGACATTCTATTTTTTCATTGCAATTAAATAAACTTTGTTATAAACCTTAACACTGTCATCGAAAAAGAAAGATAAAGATTGTGAACCTCAAAGTCTGAAGACCTAGGGTTTCCAATGATAACTGCTTTAGATTTATCATCTTTGCGGTTAAGCATGGCAAAGTTTTCCCTTTTAGAGCAGAGTATAAATGTCAAGACCTCTGTGAACCCAATCAATGCAACCTGAAAAGAAGTTAGGAATAAAAGGATTCAGATAATTAGGCACTTTAAATAATTAACAGTAACCTTCAGGAATATGCTATGCTATCGTACTTTATTCTATTGCATCAGTTTAATCAAAGATAATACGATGATTAATACATTTTAAGAATAATTGAAGCATGAACCATTAACCTGCTTCAATCACAGGAGTAATATACTCTGTTATTTTGTTTTATACCTCTTTTCTGATAAGATCACTGAGCTCATTCAGAGGAAGTAGACTCAAGGATGCAGCCAATCTCTTTGAGCCCTTATTATCTACTACTGCTTTATCCTTAACAGCATTGAACCCATAAGCAATTGCCACATCCTATAGATAAAAAAAACCAAGAATAAAAAAGGCATGCCTTGTCAGTAAAATATACACACAATGGATCCAATATGCATTCAGGAATGACAAAGCCTGTCACTATCAATACCTCCATAACATCACATGGGTGAAGAACATCACTTCTAGTAGGAGGTACAGATACTACAAAGTTACACTGCTTATTATCAGATGTAGACTGCTTGGCATGCAATTGCATCCGATTTAAGAACTTAGTGACCTGAAGGAAGGTGGGAAGATTATGAAACAATAATTACAAGTTAAACAACATTTGTTTCACTTGCTGTTAAAAACATGGGCATTGAATCTTGCATTAGCGACAAGCAACTTCAATATAAAGACTAACTAGATAGAAATTAAGGAAATTTAACATGAACAAATGAATAACTCAACCCCAGAAGTAAAATGCCTGCATAAAAGAAAGCACAGTCACTCGGTTAATGTACTAAAATTTAAAGAAGAAAAAAATCTTGATTGTTTAAACACGTAAAGAATTTAAATCCTTAAGATTAATTAACATGGGCAAATTTCCAAGCACAAAATTAAAATCTAGAAAGAACAGGACCAGAAAGCCATCTTAATCTTGTTTTTATTTTAGCACAAATGTCTCACATGAAAACAGAAAGATTAAACTAACATTATAATTTGATGATCCAGCAAACACTACTATATATGGGGGGAAAAGGATCTAGAGTCATTAGTTAGAAAAAAATGGCACATCTGACAAATCTTTAAAACATAAATGGAAGTATAATTAGTAATTACCTATTGGAAGCTTCAAGTTTAATTATATCTGATTTTTAACAAGTTATTTAATCATTCATTTTCTATTTGGAAGCACATAAATTTACCAGATTTCACACCAAGATCAGGCATCAACACAAACTGACAACTGTGTTGAAAGCACTTCTATTTGAACCCAGAATTAAAATAATTCAGGAACATCACAACAAAATTAGACATTCATAATCAACAACTAAAAGCATCACAAATACTTGACATCATATAGTAAATATGTTAATAGTGAACTTAAATGAGTTATCAATAGTCAATTTGCAAGTGCAGGAACATGCCACTCAACATGAAGCAGCAAAATAATTACCTCTTCTGCCTCCAATGATACCCCAATCAATCCAGTAATGTATGATAGAGAAACTTCCATATTGTATACAGATAAATCAGGGTATATATTCAACTTGCCATCAGAAGAAATCACTTCAACTGGTTCAATGACAAATTTGTTTTCACAATATTCTGAGAAGGCTGTTACCTAGAAAACATAAAATAGTATGTCATCATCTAAACAATTGTACCACTTACAAAATGCCAATAGAAAAATATACAACGAAACTCACTACTCTACCATTGTATTTAAAACAATCTTCGCCTTTGTCAGATCAGTAGCAGTACATTCAATAAATACATTCTTTGTCTCCAGAGTGATGGCTGAATGTGCACCATTAATAATTGGGGGTAAAGATAAAACAGTTCTGTCAAAACATTATAGTATATTAATAGTTGAATTCAACAACAGCATATAAGAAGAATATTAGAGCAAATTGAAGGTCAAGTGACAGTAATTTGCTGTTCACAAAACGCACAATTAATAGAAAATAGACCAGGAGCAATAATTAAAAACATTTCAGCAAGTTAACCTGATAAAAATTTAGTGGGAAACTGGGAATGCATCTCATTGAAGAAAACATGAAGGTTCTTTTCAGTTTATGCATCCATAAAATGGCTAGTGTGCATGTGTTTTTTTGTTGTCATGGGTTAATATGAAAGTTTTATTGAAAAACTTACAACACCTTTACATTGCATACAATATGAGTATATTTTATGCTCAAAATCTGTCAGTTTAATTTTTATAAATTAGAATTTCAACCTATAAGATGTCTAAATATAACTTCGAGACAGCTAACAGATCAATCACATATAAAAATGTAATTTTTTTTTTATCATGACAGAATTTTTATCATTATCCTTAACATGCTCTAACTGAATCTTTTCTCCACATAGATATATCTTCTAGCTGAATTTTATCCTCAACTTTGAGGGTGAGCCTTGGCAGTTGGCACAGAAATATAGTTGCTGCTTTGTGACCCTTGGAAACAGCTTGTGGGAGTGGGGGTAAGTCTACGTACATCTATCTGCCCCAAACCCCCTATTATCATTATCCTTAACATGCTCTAACTGAATCTTTTCTCCACATAGATATATCTTCTAGATGAATTTTATCCTCAACTTTGAGGGTGAGCCTTGGCAATTGGCACAGCAGTATAGTTGCAGCTTTGTGACACTTGGAAACAGCTTGTAGGGCAGTGGGGGTAAGTCTACATACATCTATCTGCCCCACTTGGGGCAAGCCTCACTGGGTTGCCATCACCATCCTAATGTAATATGAACAAGAAATAGTATATGTATATATAATTTTATTTATTTTATTATAATTGTTAAATTTAAATTTTAAAAACTACACAAATTATTCTGTGCAAAATACATACTACCTGGAGAGTTCTACAAGACTCTAACAGCATAATGCAAATGAGAGATAAAAGATTTCAAATCTTCATAAATTTAAATATCTTGGACAATACTCTTTCATAGCATAACACAAATGAGAGCTAAAGATTTCAAATCTTTGAAAATTTAAATATCAGCATACTATGAAAATATAATACCTCTTACTGTCATATAAAACAGGGAAAACAGGGGAATCCTTAATTATATCCAAGAATTTCTTCAGTTTCAAATCTGACTGTCAAACAAATCAACAAGTATTCAGACACATCTCAAAAGGAAGCACATCCAAACAGAAAATGATAATCACATATGCAACAAAAACATAGTTGGGTTTGATGGCCTATAATAACTCAAAAGTCTACTTGTCCTAGGTTTATAATAGCTTTTGATATATACAGCAAGGAAAATATCACACAAAAACTCACTTTGTAGAACTCCATTAGCTCATCAGCCCTGAAATTCCTTTCCTATCATGGCAAAAGCACAAAGAAAAAAAAAAAAAAAATCCAAAGATGAGTTTGGCAATGCACATTAAAAATTCGAAGACCAGTAAATAATGTTATCTGTAGAGTATAAGTTGAATCATGTGCTTTTGTACTAAAGGAAGCAGTGGCAGCACATATTTTCAAACATTTGCTTACCAAGAAATTGAATATCATAAATAAATGTTACCTGCTTAAGTGGCGTAAAAATTATACTTGAAGGTGGTAAAGCCTGGAAAATAACATATGACTGAAGTCAATGATACTGATGATGTATAGAATTAGAGATAATAAAATTACACAAGAAAATGGTCATTAACTCTTAAGAACTCTCCTGTTAACTGGTTTTGGAAAAATTCAAATACACAATTTGGGTCATAAACAACAGTACATCACATCAAGCAGCACTGTGCTTCCTTTGATACCAATAAGCTTCAAAGTCAAAGCACAGTGATATGTCAACCATTTCAAATGGACAGCATCATGAAACAAAGTAGGCCAAACAAGGGATCAGAATTTCCATCACTCTAATCCTCATATTAATTTAGTAAAACATTTGCTTATTCCCTCACATAATTAATAATTTATAATTATATTATAATTTAAGACGATGTAAACTAACAATCATAGTTCCATTCCATCACAAGAAACAAATCACTTTAAAATATTTTCTATATAAAATACACATGATTTCAAGCAGAAGCGCCCCCCCCCCCCCCCCCGCCCAAAGAATGCCTTTACTAGAGCATGATGTCCATCACAACAACCAAAGTGCCCAGGCAACAACTTCCTTTTCCTAAGGAGCACTAGGCTGTAGGCTTCCCGCTTCCTTAAACATAGTACCCAAATGTCTATCTAAATCTTAAATTTGTAGGTCGTCATTCCACAATTCAAATATTTGTTATTTTCACGCGCAACAATTAGATAAAAGAAATTAACCTCATAGGTGAAAGGGCCCTCCAATTTATCAAGATCATGAGTGCCAATGGCAACAAGAGTTCTTCGGCTGAAAAATAGAAAAGAATGAAAACAAATTAACAGAAAATTCATTTGGAAAATTAAGTATGCTGTGACAAAGATGACCAAAAACAACATAGAAATAAACTGATGGATAAAAGGAAACATAATTTAGAAAGAAAACAGCATAATGTGGAAATAAAAGTAAACCAAAACCTGCCAGAACAAGGGGTTTTCCAATTTTTCTACACAAGCTAACAAAGCAAGAGATTCATAACATAATATACAATATATTAACCAAACTCATCTTAAAACACAGGATTTTTTTTATATCCTAAAAATTATGCAAGTATTTTATCAAAAACTCGGTAACAAGAAACACATTAAACTGCATTCAAACTTGAAAGGCTATTCTGGTTAGAATTCAGAGACAAGTAACATGAAGCTCAAAACTAATAAAGCAATGAGTCAAATCACATTACCGACATATGTTTTGGTGAAGCTTGTCTTGGAGATCGATAAAGCTGTTGTATCTCGCTTTATCAAAAGTTATACCTCTTAATACAGCACATACAACATATGGACGAATCAGAGAAGTCTACAATGATTAAAGAAAAAAGAAACACATCATTTTCCACTTAGTAAATACCCATACTGAAAGAGAAAAAAGCACAAGCATGACATAACTACCTCTGGCTTCACATGCATTTTCAGCATTGCATCCTTACTAATGTCAGACAATCTGTAAGTGGGGATCTCCTGGGACTCACAAAAAACTCGGAGGGCTTGAGCAAGCCCTTCAAGGCACAGGAGGTCATATCTATGCAAAATAAAAAAAGTTAGAACCATTTTTTGCATTAAGGAAAATGATATTTGTCAGAAAAAAATTATGAATGATATATGAATGCTGACAAGGTGTAATGCCATGCTTTGAATGGTTGTATACTTACCAGCTAGCATGTTGTTTAAAAATTCAGAGAATTTGCAATCGCAATGAGAGAATGGTAATTCAGAAAAATTACCATTATGACTTTTGTAACTTTGTTTTTATACAATATAAAATCCCCATTGCATTAATTCCTATTGTAAAAACAAAATGCTTGAATTTTCTTGTCAATCTCCCCCTAAAGTATACAAAGCTGATTTCATAATGCAATAGAGTATCAATCCCAAATCCAAGAAGAAAATTAACATGAAAAATCAAGAAATTCATTAAATCCTCTAGACTGAACGCACAGTAAATAAAACCATACGAGTCAAATAACTGATTAAGTAAAACAAATGAATTGAGAACAAATAGGTGAAAAAAATGAAAACATTTACTAAATCATATATCTAGGAGTAAGACAATCTGATAAACATTAACGTACAACCACATTTTCTTAATTCCCATATGCAGCAAAAAAATCAAAGATAACTTAGTGGTACCTGTTGGCGGGAACTTCAATTTTGTAGATAACTTCTTCATCCTCATCGGCTTCTTCTTCCTCCAAATGCTTCTCTTTTCTCACAATTGCCTTCTCCGTCGTCTGATACAATCACACTGAATTCATCAGATGGTGGTGATGATAATTACCATTATTACAAATTACTTATTTAAAAACAAAGTGGTTGAGGCTCCGTATTTGGACGATAATGAAGACAGTGGAGTGCTTACGACGTCGTCCAGCTCGATCCCGAAACTGAAGCACAAGTCTTCGAATTCCTCTTGCGCTGAAGAACAAAAAAAGCAACGGCAAAATGCCTGATTCAGTAGGGTGTACATGAAAATTGATGGATATCATAGCGGATAATGAGAAATAGAGGCTCACTGTAAGTCTTTCCTAGAGCCGCAAACAGGCGATCCCGCCCCATACTGACGGTAGGCATGGCGCCGTTCTGGTTTCGGAGTGAGTGACTGCAGCCACAACGGAGAGTCAGACGTTCCGAATCCGAAACCTTGCCTTAGGTATTTATATGGGCCGTAGCTCCTTTTCAGGTCCATTAGACAGGGCCGATATTTTAGGCCGAATACGAGGCTGTGTATGGAATTGTTATTCTTACTCCCCCAAAATTCTCTTTTCACTCCCCCTCCCCATAAAAATACCTTTCTACCCTTACCTTTTTAACTCTCCTCCTTAAACTCTTTTTCCCTACCCCACCTTCCATAGCAAAACGGGCTACCCAACCCATTACGAGGCCAACCCAATGCGAGCCATGGATTATAAGAGCTAGGTCAAAAAATCCTGAATTTTATTTGGTCTTTGAATTTGATACCCAAGCTCAGCCCTATGCGGGTCGCGGGCTTTTTCGAGTTAACCCGTCATTTTTTACATTTTCTTTTTTCAGTTAAATTTTTTACTTTTCTTCCAAACTCAAGATTGAAATATATTGTGATAATTATTTTCATTACCATATTAATGTTAGTGTAATAAATAAAATATAAATAATTATTTTATTATAATATTACATTTATAAAAAGATTGAAATGTGATACTACGACAATCATTATAATTGTTTTTAATACAAAAACTTATATATAATGTTTTATCAGTCCTATAACTGATTTCGGTTTAATTGGACCAAATATGCTTGGGACTTGGTGATGACATCATTGAACCGATATAAAACTATATTCAATCCTGTAAAAATATAAAAATAACAACCAATAAGACCTGAACCCAACACGCACACAAGGATTAAGTAAGCTTCACCACTAAGCGCGCTAAAGTCAATTAGTTCATATAGGATTAACAAATTATACACACACACACACACACACCAGTTCATGCGATTCAACTATTAACTCACAGATTTGACCAATGGCCCAGTGACCTAATACCCTTGCCGAGTCGATCACCTATCCAAGTTTTAAACCATTAAACATATAACTACTATTTTTGTAACGTTTATAAAATGATAAACAATATTAACTAATAATATATAAGTTATAAGGTAATATCGTTTATCATTTTATAAAAATTATAGAAATAGTAGTTATATTTTTAATAGTTTACACATGAATTTGTAAACATTGCAAATGTCCGAACCCAACCAGGTTAGCCTGGTTCGAGTCCAATTATGACACAGACTTTATTAGAGATGGCAAAAAAATCAGTACCCGCGGATATCCGTGGATAAAATCTGTGACAGGTAGATAATGGATTCTTTAAATGGGTACCCACAGATAGTTGAAACGAGTACATTCCATTACCCATTTATTAACGAGGCAGGTAGGGTATCATGGTACCTATATTTGCAAATACCCGCTACTCGCCATTGTATATTTACATAAATACCCTTTTATACTAATATAGATAAAATTACATAAAGTTTGTCCTAAATTTTCAAAACAATTGTTCATTACAGGAGAAATCTTAAACAATTATATTGCAAGAGAAAAGGAACATATATTTGTGGGCTTTAAAACTATATATTTTTTTAGAAAAATTGTTAGAACAATTAGTATCTATGTTCAAAGTGATTATTTTAAACTACAACTCTTTAATTTATAAATTCAAAGTGATATTTGCAGCACTTTATAATTGTCCACAACACAAAAAATAAATTTGTTAATTTTTTTATTCTTTTAAATTTTTTATTTTTTAGGAAGTATCCGCGAATACCCACGATCCGCTTAACGGGTACCTGTATGGGTAACGGTGCGGGTTTTAATCAAGCGGGACAGGTAGCTACTACCTGTGCTCGCCCCCGCCCCGCCCCCGCCCCATTGACATCCCTAGGCTTTATTGGATCGGATTAAAAAGGCCCGCATTTTATTTGGGCTCAAAATTTATAGCTTAAGCCTTATATTTTAGCAGGCAGGGCAACTAGCCTGACCTATTTTGTCCCTTTTACACTCCCCTCTCTCAGTCTTCTTTTACTCCCCCAGCAACTCCCCCTTTCCTCACACCTCTCTCATTCAGGCGTCTCATTCTGGTGACTCCTCACACCTCTCTCATTCCCCTCGTCTCTCTCATTCCGACAACTCCTCATTTCGGTGAGTTTGAATTTTTTTTTCCCCTGTTTTTTCGATTAGATGGAAACATATTTTCGTTGTATGTGCAATTTATTTAGTTATTTTAAGTTATTTTTTAAGTAAATTGTTATTTAGTTAAATGTTATATGATTTATTATTTCTTATTTAGTTTATTATTTAGTATGTTACTTAGTTTATGATTTAGTATATTATTTAGTTTATTTTTAGTTTATAATTTAGTTTTTTGTTATTTTATTATTTTTCTTTATTATTAAAATAAAGTATTATAAATTAATGTACATTAAAAAATACTATTTATATTATAATTTACTTTATTATAAATTTATAAAATTAAATTAAAAAATTATTATTTAATTTTTTATTATAGGTAAATTATGTTGTTGCGTACACGAGGCAATAGATACAGAGGATTTAGGAAGGATGATGCAAGACCATCCATAGCTACTGATGGGCGAGTACATCTTACTGCCTCAAAACTGCAGAGTTAGACAGGCAATCACACGACAAGAGCATAAGGCAGTGATGCATATTGACAAGCCTGAAGAGCCATTTCCCACTCCTGAGCTGCAATAGCTAGCTAAGCCATGGGTGGTAGGGCCCCCTCATGCAAATGGCCCTAAGGATATCTCATTTTTGAGGTCTTATCCGCAACATATTGCCACACGGTTGTGGGTATAGGAGGAGCGACCACAGCTAAAGCTAAACAACCATGGTGCACAAGTTTTAGACCACCTTGCATATTTGGAGGTTAGAAGATACATCACAGAGTTAGGGCTAAGAACTCTAATGGAGGCATGTTGTTGCGCGTGTAACAAGGCCACGTGTTATGCCTTTATTGAGCGATGGCATAATGACACCTACTCATTTCAACTTCCAATGAAGGAATTGACTATCATTTTAGATTATGTGTTAGCACTCCTACACCTCTCAATAGTTGGGACATCCTATTTCTATCAAGTGCTAACCTACAATGAGGTAATATGTTATTTGATGCATTTCAAAGGGGTCAAGTACGATCAGGCACATCCTACAACTAAGTAAGGAGCACAAATGCCTTTGGTCTGGCTGGAGCAAATTTATCGCAAGGCACTAGAGGTCGAGTCATACATGCAACCAAGGCTTATTTGCTACACTTAGTTGGCTGCACAATCTTTACGAATAAGAGTTCGACATGCATTTAGGTCAGCTACTTAGAGCTTTTCCAAGAACTGGCCAAATGTCGAGAGTACACATAGGGTGTGACTACATTGTGCTATTTGTACGATTAGTTAGACACGACCAACCTACACTACATAAAGTAGATTAAAGGATATATATAACTTTATTCCACGGATGAATTTTGTTTTTTATTTTCTTTGTCATTTATTTTTTATTTTCAAGCAAATAATTATGTAAATTGTTTTACAGCTGTGAATATATGAGCATTTTCCAACTATTGGTCCTTGCAAAAGGACCATTGGATATAAGGAGATATCTCCTCGTGCTTGTAAATGGCAGGCTTTGCAGGGTTCTAGTCAGGTGATTCCAACACAAACAGTCTTGGATATGTTATGGCTGGAGGATGTCATCTGGATGTTGTACAAGTTACACAAATAGCAGCCCCCTTCCACAACATCTCATATTTCTTTGGCTTCATTAGGCCATCACTCTTGTTATTTTCCTATCTTCCTAAGCAGGTCTTAAGACAATTTGGGCACATACAGCATATTCCACAATTGCCGCTTGACCATGTGTCATCCATTGAGTATGCGATGAAAGGTTTACTAACTATACCTCCTACTTTTGTAGGCATTTGTTGACAGATACTTGGAGTGGTTCCATCACATCTCTTATCTATACATCTCGCTCCCAGCAAACAGAGATCCTCCGAAAGTACCTGTGCAGCTCCCTAAAGGCAACCAGCTAGAGTCATCTTCTAATGAATCTTAGTCTCATGATAATCAGGTAAATATATATATCCATCTCATATGTATTAAACGACAATCAAACCTTCATAGTACTTATTTATAATTTTTTTTATAGATGTTGTTTGACAAGATTGCTACAGATCTTAAGATGATCATCAATTTAAGGAGGATCCCTAAAGGAATTGGAACTCATAAGTTGACACAGCATGCATTGACACTGGCTCAATCAGGCACTAATGCTAGATGTACATACCAGAGAAGGAGGAGGAGGATGAGGACCGTTAGTGATATTTTGCTCTTTAGGGTTTATGATTGTTGTATTTTATTTTGTATTTTCTAGTCAGTTATTTTATACAATGACATTTATTTTGACTCATTATCCACAATATATTATGTTCATTTATTTTTATTTCTTTCATATTTTTGCCTCATATGTTTTTTGACAAATTATTAAACTATAATTATTTAAACCAACTAAAAATCAACTACCAAAATTAGCTAAATTAATAAATATTTTAGTCACCTAAAAAATTACTATCAAAATAAACTAAATTAATAAATATTTTAATCACCTATAAATTAAAATATGTATTAACTAAATTAATATAAAAATTAACTCAATATACAAAGGAAACATATTTCCGTTGTGCATTACAAACTAATACCCAATGAAAACATGTTTTCGTTGTATATTATCTTACAATACACAACAAAAACTTTCTGTTGTATATTGTGAACTCAAACCGACTGTTAGTTCAGAAAACACAATAAAAACATGTTTTTGTTGTGTTTTACTTATTATCAGGGATTATTTTGCAAAAAAATATGTGAAAAAGTAGGGGAGTGAAAAGATGAAATTGGAGTGTGAGAATAACAATTCCCCTAGGTATGACTAACTTTGGGCTTCTTATTCCCAGCAAGGAGTGGTAGGCCGATGGTTTTTATAACCCTTTTCTTTATCTTTCTATCCTCTAGTTTTTTTGTATTTTTTTAAACTTCTATTCTATCCCTTCCTTCACAATCCTTTCCCTCTCCCCACTCTCGAGCCATCCCCTCAACCTTACTTTTTGATCTTCTTTAAACACCCTATCATTTTCTCTTCTACAAGCATATTGTTTTTTCTTGTCCTCCATTATCTTCTCCATGTGAGTTTTCGTGATTCCATTGTTTCTTTTTCAGCAATGTCCGTTTGTTTTTTTATATGTGTTGCCAATTTGACAAAAATTAGTTATCATTATGTCAAGATATATAGCGGAAACTAATTTTTGTCAAGAGTATTTTTGTAAAAAAAAAAAAAAAGGCAGGAGTGCAAAGATAAAATAGAGAGTGTTAATATCATGGGTTGGAGTGGCACCATAGCGTCTAGTTTTATTATGTCAATTCTCAATTATATCAGTTATATCAATGATAAAAGAAAGTTTCGCCACTTTGATAAATATTATGTAGCGAAACCTCATTTATTTATTTTTGTCAAAATAAAAATAACTTTTTATTTATTTTTTATTCATAAAGAATTTATAATTATAGTAATTAAAGTCATTATAATTAATATAATTTTTATAATTTAAACATTCAAATTAAAAATACAAGTATATATTTTGATTTAAATTAATTAATAATACTAATTTATATTGTAATTGAAATTTATAACATATTCAAAGATTTTATAGTAACTAGTATTTTAATATGTGCAATGCACATGATATATATTTATGCTATATAACTAAAATTTATAATAAATAAATACTTTTGAGTATATAAAATATTTATAATTAAAATTTGTTATAAATATTTTTTTAAAAGTTCTTTTAATTATTGATAATTTTTCTAAATAAAAATATTAAAATTTAATTTAGAAATAAAGATGAACATAATAGATTGACAAAGACGAGATGTTAAGTAAAATATCTAAAAACACTCTCGTTAAAGAAAAAGTTCTAAAAACGTTCTTATTGAATAATAACTCATAAAAACGTTATTGTTTAAGATAACTATTTTAATTTATATAGAAAGAGGTTTAAGAAAATTATAATCAATATAATTTTTACGAATTGAACATTTAAATTGAAAATACAAGTATATATTTTTATTCAAATTATAATTGATAACACTAATATATATTCTAATTCAAATTTATAGCATATTCAAATTAAGAAATCTTGCAAGATTTATGTTTATTTCATAACACATTATATAATTGGTAATCAGTAATTTAAACAATTTGTGACCATGATTTCAATGAACGATTTTCATGATTTGAATATTTAATTTTAGAAAAAAATAATAATTATTATTATAAACAATTTAATCAAATTATTATTATACACAAGAATCTCTCGTAAGGAATTTTTTTTTGGACAATCATATTATTGATGCAACGTATCCATCAGTGTTGACAATAACTAATCTTCACTGAAAAACCTGTAAATATTATTTAGTTTTAAATTGGGTTGCATTTGTTTTAAAGGACTAGTATTTATTTATTATCTTGATACTATCCAATCATAGCCACCACTATTCATTGCACATCATTTTACCTTCATCCTTCGCTTTGTTTTTTGGTTAGCAGAGTGTTAATCAATAATCGCAACTCAAAATCTGCTATATGAATATCAGTTTCGAAGATAGTTATTTTCAATTGAATGATCGTCATGCATGGATGCCGAAAGGTGTTAAATGCTAATGGGGGATATTTGATGTGCTCTCAATTGATGATCAGATCAAGAATAAAGCAAAAAGATCGATAGTTTATTTATTAATTTTAAAGTTCTCCCCATATTTCTCATAGCCGTACAAAGGCAGCATGTAGAAAAACTAGAAGAGAGTAGAAATGGGAACATGGGAAGCAAGCAATGACCCAGAGTAGAGTGTCCCGTTATACTCATGAACCTCACTTGCTGCCTCATTACCAAACTCCTGGACAAGAGACACAATCTGTAAAGTTATACCGTTCTCACTGATTCTCAGTCCTCCAGGTAATATAGTTGGCCTTGGAGGTGGATTTGGTCCTATTACACCGTTCACTGCCACCCAAAATTGACCTCTCGGATTCCTCATAATGTTGTCGGGTCTTCCCGTAAGTTGCATGAATAGTTCAGACGAATTTGCTCTTGGCCCTTTGAGCCAGAATCTCTGAATTCTGTTTGCCAAGTATTCACTAACAAGGACAAATGACCCATCTCTGCTTACTGCCACCCCAGATGCCAAAGCAAGACCCCTCATCAACACTCTCGTTTGGTTCGTCCTTGGGTCAAGTGAGAATAAGCTCCCAGAACTATCCCTGCTGCTTTGCAGCTTCTGAACATCTCTGCAAAAATTACGCGTCACATTATTTAATTTACTAATCTAGTTAGTATTTACGTGGAAAAAAACAAGGTAAGGGAGGAATTAATTACTTGAAACGGTAATTAGCACTAGCTTCGGTAAAAAAAACGATTCCAGTGTTGACGTCTATATCCAAGCCATCAAGAAACTGATAAGTAGTGGTATTATCCTGTGCTTGTGGACCTCGAAAACATTGGGTTGGAGCCCCTCCATTGGGCCCAATCTTGACGAGCCCAGAATAAGCATCCGCTACATATAGGTCGCCGGTTTGATGATTGAAACGTAATCCTAAGGGCCTCCCACATGTTGATTGTAGTTCTGAGAAATCAGCAAGCCCATCACAGATTGTCTTGTTCCTGTATGGACCAACAACACAACATTAATTAATTAATTAATGGGGTGTATGGTTTAACTATTATAAGTGAGTGTGTTTAATTAAGTGTAGCACTTCGCTCTTTATCTTTACCTGCTTGGCGAAGTGTAAGCATATTCCTTGAAGCCCTCGTTTGGACCAACATATTTGAGAATTCTTCCATCAGAAACACCAACATATGGCCCTCCACCGTTTCTGTCAAATGCTACGGACTCAGGGCCTGTCACTGGTGACGGTAGCGGCAACCTGGTGATTAATATAGCCACCGATGGCGAACACAAGAGGAATATCATAAAAGTTGCAAAGATAGCCATCATCATTGCAATGCTTGACAACATATTGTTAATAATACTCAATAATTAATGTTTGATGTAAGGCACAAAACTTAAGGGTTCAGTGATCATATTTATAGGCATATGTTCCATGCCATGCAACGCAATATAGGCAATAGGAGAAACGTGGAAGAGCCCACCTTTGTAACAACCTCGTGACAAGGCACAACTAAGCAAGGCCTACCTGTCAGAAACGTTCTTAGTTTGTTGTGAGTATGGATTTATAATTTATCAATGGACAAATTAAGTGCAATATGTGTAGATCGTGGAATGAAAATGTGAAGCGTCGATTATTGGAAATACAGATGGTTGGTTTTGTAGTTTTGTTGCAGATCCATAAAACCTTGATGCTGTGTTTGGTAGAGAAGAGAGAAATAGAGGGAGAGAAAGTAGGTAGAAGAGAAGAGAAATAGGTAAGAAATAGAGTGGAAATAAAGGTTGTTTGGTTGGAGAGAAGTAAAGAAGAAATAGAGTGGAAGTTTGCTTTTTAACTTTTAGAAATTTGGAATGAAAAATAAAATTACACTTATACCCTTGTTTTTTTTAATTAAATTATTTACAGAAAACCGTCGAAATACAATTATGCTATATATAATCGAATATGGGTTTATCATATTCAAATATATCACCATATATTTGAATATGGTAAACCTATATTCGAATATATAACATTGTTGGAGACAAATAAAATTAAAAAACTTGGGGCATTTAGAGGAAAGAAATAGAGAGAAAAGAAGAGAAGAGAAGAGAAATAGGTAAAAAATAGAGTAGAAGTTAAGGTTGTTTGGTTAAAGAGAAATAAGTAAGAAATAGAGTGGAAGTTAAGATTATTTTAATTATTATTATTTATTTTATCATTAATATTATTTTTATTGCTATTATAATATTTATTTTTATTATTAATATTAATATTATTATTATTATTTATTTTTATTATTGTTATTATTATTATTATTATTATTAAGATGGGATTTTGAGAGAGAGAGAGCGGGGGGGAGATATTCGATTATGGAAGAAGAGATAATCGATTAAAAGGAAGTGATAATCGATTATGTTACAAAAATAATCAATTATTGAAATAAAAATTATTTTTTAGTATCAGTGATAATCGATTATCAATACAAATAATCGATTATTTTTACCAACACTCATTTTCGCATATTTCTTCGCAATTTTGCGAAAAAGTTTTCAAACGTGAGTCCCACACTTTTTTCAAATATTTCTTTGATATTTCGTCGCTACCAAACAAAAGAAGTTCGTACACTTTCTGCTCTTCTGCTCACTTTTCTTCTCTTCTTCGATACTTCGGCGCTACCCGTGAAACTTGCTCCTCAACGAGCTTTCTCTCGTGCCGTGACTCATGAAAAATGCTCTTCCTGTTATAACTTACAACTCACTCCATGACATGATTTGATCTTTTTCTTCCATGTGTCTCAAAGGACACGCACAAGCTCCTCCAGGTTTAGTATGTGTTTACTTTAGCTTTTTTATAATTATTTTTTTGTATCAATTTAGAATTTTTTTTCTTTAAAAATAACATTATTTTCCATAAATAAGTGTTAGGAAATATGCACTTGGAACAAGATATTGATTTAATTTATAAAAATTATTTGTCTGAAAAATTATAGAATTGTGATTTATTTGATTTTTATATAAGTAAAAATTATAATATCAGAACTAACTTAAATTTTAAGTATAATATTTTTGTTTATAAATTTGTAAAACAAGAATTGAGTGATTTTAAAATTCATTCTCTTTTAATGTTAATGTTATGCATATAAAAACTCGCTCAAACTTTAAGGTTTATGAAATGGCGTGTCTTCTCCATAAAATATTAGTGAAGCATATCCAATACTCTTTAATGAATGATGTAAACATGTAGGAAGAAAAAATAAAACTGCAAAAGAACAAAGCTCGCACGAAACAGAGACATTTCTTGTCTTGGCAGCGAAATATGTTGTATTATTTGTTAGTTATTTAAAAGGTTTTATTAATTAATTTTGTTAATTATTTTTATATTCATGTTTATATGAAAATACGATATTTTGTATTTCTTTTTTTGATTTGGTCATTATGAAAAAAATTTATCCCATCTACTGCTAACTTTCAAATTTTCTAAGTTTTAGTGTATGCATCAAAAAATCTTAATTTTATTAGTTTTTTTGCCCTGATTAAGGTCGGGAAGAGTTAGTTAAATCTTAAGAAACTTACATACCAAGCGTGTAAGTCTTAGATGTCTCAAATTGTTTTGTTTGTGATCAATTAAGTTCGTAATTTTTTATTTTAGCCTATTACAACAAGAAGATATAACATGCTCGAAATTTAAAAAAAAAAATGCGATGGTACATCTCTCATAATTACTAGATGTACAGGAAATACACACGAATTAATTAAGGGGAAAAATAAACCTTATGAGATATTCTCACTAATTATAAAACTATACTTCAATCATCCCATAAAAGTAGGAAATAAAATTAAAAATCTGAAGAACGTAAAATCATCAACCCACAACGAACCATATTGAATCAGGGTAACTCTGAACACACGCAAGCAACAATCCCTGGCCGAAAGGTTCAACCAGAAATGAGCTCCACACTATTATGGACCATTTCAGATTTGCAAGGTATGAGGATGTGTCGTACACGTTGCAGTTACCAGCCTCGTTCAAGGTACATCTGGTTTTCCATATATCTTATAATAAACGCCAATCAAACATCAATTTTAATTGGTATCCTATCATAGTCTCTCCCAAATATTCAAACTTCAAATTAATAGTTAACTTCTCCCCTGATTTATACACATCTATTTTCATTGTTTTTTATTCTACTATGTTGCAAGTTTATACGAATACATTTCTATCCTAAAATTTTACTTCGGATTTTTGAAATGGGTGATATAGTAATTTTGGATGAAAAAATAATGATGGTGCAAAAAATCTTCGCCAACATGCTGCTCTGTACTGTGGTGCTAATGCAATATTTGAGTCTATATACTAAATAATGAGTACATCTCACTTCATTCGGTTCTTTGCTCTTTGAAAAAGAAAATTACAAATATAGGAAGAGGTTGCTGCCTATGTTAATTCAGCTGGAGCAAACAGTACAGATACATGTGTGCTTGTATCAAAAAAGTGAAGCTGTAAGCTCAGTAATATCCGATACAACTTGATCATAATCTGACTTTAGTTTCTCTTGTTCTCCTTGCTCTATTTCACCCTTTGCAGGCTTTGTCATTACCAAAACACAGCAAGTAGGCCTCTTTGTTGCTCCTGCACCTGCAAGGTCCTGGAAAACAACATAAATAGCAAGTTAAATGAATTTGCATAGTAATTGGAGTTTCTTGAACACAATATATGAAATAGCATGAAGAAAAATAACCAACAATTTTAGAAAAATATCCACGTTTCTCCTACTCTTACTCCCACACTTAAAGCAAAATGACAACATAATGATACATTGTGTAGGTTGCAGATGCAAAAAAGAATCGTAAATTTGGAACAGGAATGTGATTTACGACTTCCATACAAGGTTCAGATCGGTTGAAATATGCAGAGGCAAATAATGAGTTCCTTTTTGTTTCATAAACTGAGCTAAGAGTAGTTTCTTCTTATTACGCAGTTCTCCTGGCTGAACAGTAGAATAGTAGATGAATATTCTTCTAGGTTAAACATTAATTTGTTAAAGAAATAGATGATAGAGATACTGTAAATCTGGACTATTCAATTCATTATAGGAGGGGTATGTATTAAACAAAATGAACAAGTCAGTTGGGTCAAATTCATTATGATAATTACATTAGTGCTGTTGGCTGAACAACTAAAAAAATGCACCCAAGTTCTTCCAGAAGGTGCATCTCGCACTTGGTCGGTGCTTCAATATTTCTTTCTTATGAGCTAGGAAAAAATATTAAAGAAAATAAGTTCTAACTTCTAATACTAAATTAAACCCGGGAAGGTATATGTGTAACAACTAAGAAGAAAAATATAAGGGAACAATTTGTGCTGTCCCTATAGTGAAATAGGTAAACAAGAGGTCTACATTTTACAATATTAGCTAAAAGACATATAAACATAAACATAAAGATACGAGGTAAAGCTGGTTGCTTACTTCTTTAGATGGGACATATATATATGGAATGTCAGCCTCTTCACAGAGGATAGGAACATGAGTGATGACATCAATGGGTGATATATTCCCAGCTATAACACACAATCTGCAATGACAAAAGCAGAAAATTAGGAAAAGCACTTGTTTTGCACAGTGAAAAATAACACATGGGAATTCAACCCCGTCTCTCTCTCTCTGTGTATTTTTTTTTTTGAAATACTGACCCTTTATGACCTCGCCTTATACTTTTGACCACCTCTTGACTCCTCTTTTTAAGCATTTGTGTTGAGCAGCTGAAAGAACAGAACAAAGTTAACTAACAGGAAGCAGATGAATAGATAGGAGGAGAAATAAAAGGGCAGATTGAGAATGTGGATGGATAAAGATAGCAAACCTCTACGAACAAGTTTTAGGGTTCGCTTGCAAAGCTTCTTGCCAGTAAGGGGTTTAGCAATGGGAGCAAGCGCCAGCATCTTCTTCTTCTCCTTCTCCTTCTCTTTCTGCACCGACTTTTCCGCCTCGCTGTCGCTCCCCATCTCTCTCTGCTCTGAATTGGGGAAGAAAGTAGCTTCAAACCTTTAAACCCTCTAGCTAGGGTTTAATCTAGGATTCAGGTTTGGACACAGGACTTCTGCATGCTGTGGCGCCGCGCGTTGCTTATTAAGTCTTTACTCGGGCCACTCCGGGTAACAAGAAAGCCTATTTCAGTTATACCCAGCCTCGTATCGGGCTTAAATTATGGGCCCTATCTAATACACCAGGAAAAGAACTCCAGCCTACATAAAAAGGCAATTGCTATTTGCACTCCTCTTCTTTACTTAAGCACTTCCTTTTGTATTTTATTTTTACTTTTTTTTTCTAAATTATCCTTTTGCCGAAAAGTAATTTCTGAAAACTTGCTTCACCCAATTCCTTTGTACATTTCACCCAATTTATTCTTCCGAATCCAATCTTCACCAGCAATGAAGAAGGGTTTCGGCTGAATGTTTTTTATCAATGAGCTTACCAAGTTCTAAACTCGTTAGGGAACCTAAGTTGCAAAATGTGAACTCATTTTCTACCAAGAGACCACCTTGAACAGTGTCGGACAACAAAGAAAGGTTAAGGTCCCCAAAGAGTTGCTATTTTTGTGAATTGTTTGTGCTTATGCTTATTAATTTGTTTAAGGATTGCAGTCTGAATCGCAACATCTTTGATTTCATCATCAAAGATGTCGTCGAAATCACAATGAAAGTGGCAAAGCCACCAGTGAAGTCTAGTCAAGGTGATTGGATTCCGTTCGATGATAGCGCCTTCAATTTTGTGTTCTTCGACGAAGACTCCTTTGTGAAGTCAATGAGGCTAGCAAAGTTCGCAACGAAGATCGGTCGAACGCTGAAACTGGGAGGGTTCAATGTTCCATTTTGCAAACCTTAAAGATACATGTAGTTTCAATTCGTTATTTGATTTGTTCAATTGTTTCATAGTAGTCAAGTTGCATGGCTTAGAAGGGTTTGATTCTTCGATGTCATATATACATGAAATTGTTTTAAAAAAAAGGTGGTGATGATACTACCAGATTTGATGTTGATGATTCAAATGGAAAATGTTATGCTCCAAGGTATAAGCATGATTCAGGGGGGGAGGGGAGTGTGTGAAATCAAAGGTGAGTAGAGGGTGAGGTGAATAAGTGATCTTTGAAAAAGGATAATAATAATAATAAAAAGGCTAATTAAGTAAAGGACAAAACTTAGGTGTAGTTCCTTGGATGTTTTTGATGTTATTTTTCAAACAAAATTAGAGTTTCATCTTGATAATATGCATTAATCTTTAATGCATACAGATTACCGAAGTAAAACTCTAATTTTAATTGGAGAATAGTACTAAAAGCACATAAGGAACTGCACTTATGTTTTGTTTTTAAATAAATTTATATAAAAAAATATAAAAGAGAAGTGTGTTTAGTAGATAAGGAAAGTGTAAATATCAAAAGCCAAAACCTAAGTTGAAAGTGTTTGCAAAGGAATTGAGAATGTACACAAACTACTAGAATGGTGGGCTTCGATTATTGGGAAATAAACTAGTCCCTCTATTCCATATTGATTGATGTTTTCAGTTTTCAATGAAATATTAACACTTTTATTTCAAATTTATCCTAAATAAATACATGAACCTAATATTTTTGAATATTGTGCCTATCAATTTTTGAAAAGGAAACAAGGATGTTTTAGTAAAATTGTTTCATTGAGTAACTTATTTATTGTCTTTCTTAACTTGTGTAAAAAAACTTTAAACATCAATCAATATGGAATGAAAGGAGTATAAAATAATTAGGCAAATAATTGTAGAACAAGTTTGGGGCCATAATTTATCTATGCAATGATTGCTTGCATCAGTGACGATTGCTTGATAATTTTGACAACTTAAGCAATTCTACCAAGACATTCCATTATGACACAATTGCCTAGTTGAAAATGTAAAATGAGCATCAAGGTATTAATTAGGCATGCATTGGAGTTAAGATAGATATTTTATATAAATATGTATTGTACATTTGTACCAAAATGTGTTGGGTCTACTACATATATGTTTGATTATGCATTGGTTATCTGCGTCTATCTTAGATTCCACATCAAAATACAAAGAAAAAACGTAAAAGTTAGTTCCTTTTTCTTTTAAAAGGAACACACATCGATTGGTCTGAGACAAGATACCAAACAAGCATTGGTTATGTAAGTCAATCTTAAATTTCACATCAAAACACCAAAAAAACATGTAAGCTACTTCTTTTCTTTAGAAGGGACACATGTTCATTGACCTAAGACGAGAAACCAAACACAATAAAATGATTTAATTTCTTATAATAGTATATCAATATTTGAATTCTCACGTTAAAATATGCCTATATTTAATAACTGGCCACGTTTACCTCCGATTAAACATATTCATGAGAAATTGAAATATATATTTGAAGAGGAATGTGACAACACATTTTTATCTTAGTTGAAATTAAGAGTTACAAAATTATGTGTGAAACTCATTAAATAGGAAATGAAACTTATATAATTTCATGAGTTTTAATAAATCTTAACTAATAACTAAAGTATATTAGAGATAGTATATTAAAGAATGTAGTACTAATATTTCTTTTATTTTAAATATTTTATGTGATGGGTAAATAGTTTTGATAGGCACTTGATATATTTATGTCAACTTTTATATTCACTAAGAAAACTCTTACAAATGAAAGAACCTTTTTATAACCTCATGTTTCCTCATTAATTTGATCGTTTTTACAAGCGTTTCACATATGTAGAAGGTTGATTGGTTCAAAAATTGTATGCTGTCTTGTTCTCTTCATAATGACCCATTAATATTAATCTGGAGTCCAAGTTGAACATACCTCTGGAGAACTAGTTTTATGATGTTCACTGTTGAATTTGGTTTGGCATTTTGTTGAAAATTTACACGTTCTTAGTAACAATCTCTCAATCAATCAATCAATGATCTATTAACGAGAATGTTATTTAGTACCAAAGTTTTTGTGCAAAACTTATTACTAATAATATCTTCTTCTTTTTTAGAGAGTCACCATGTTATAGGTGTGAAGTATTTATTGACCTTGTTAATAACTAATTTTTACTAAAAAATATGGGTGACCACCTTTAATAGGATCTCCTCTTTCAACCACCTTTACTAAAAATTTCTTTATCCTTGAAACTCTTGAATTGCTTAATTTTCTCTCATTTGTAATTTTATATAAGGTTGTAGGTCTCACATTTATGATAAAATGGGGTTGCTTACAAAAGCAACGTACATCCACTCTCTTTCTACTATTTTATTATTTTCGGATGGTACAATTTCTAAAGAACTGTTTCTTATGAATAAGAAACCACTCTTAAAACTGCACGTGACAATCATTAAAAGAGACGAAGAAAAATGAAGTTCAATGGTAAGTAGATGAGTGACACTAACCAATCATACTTGAAGAGGAAAAACAAAAAGTTGAAATCTAAATAGATTAATGATAAATGTAAAAATAAGGATGTCAAAACGGGTTCAATCGGCAAGTCAACTCGCATAACCCAATAAAATGAGTTGGGTTAGGTTATGCAGCTCAATCCTCCAACCTACATAACCCAACCCATTTAACCTGTCAACCTAACGGGGTCAAATGACAGGTTGAGTTGGGTTGGCCCGTCGGAGTTTACTTTCTTTTTAGCTTGAGCCTTTAAGTTGAGATTGTATTATAGTTCATGTTGAGATTATAACTTCTTTTTATTTAAATGTGTCACATGTGAAGTCTCAAAACAAAAAAGTAAATTTGATAGTCATTAGAATTTAGGACAAATAAAAATTGTTACTTAAAGTTTATGATAAATTGATCATTTCTTAAATATATTTTTTATTTACTAATTTTATAACATTTTTTCCTCTTTTTTAATTTTATATTTGATCATAAAATTTGAAAAAGATTTAAAGCAAAAAAAATCAAATAGTTTATAATTTTTTTAATAGATTAACGGGTTAACCCAACCCAAGTCGCCAACCTGCCACGGGTTAGATTAGGTTGGGATTTCCAACCCAATCAAAAAACGGGTTCAACCCAACCTAACCGATTTTTCAAAGGATTAAGGATAGGTTAGGTTTGATTGACTTGTTTTGACACTCCTATGCAAAACAGTTTTCTTGGAAACATGATTAGTTTATGCAAATTGATCAGCATGATCCCATAGATGGCAAAGGCAAACTTTATATTGTATTTAACTTAAATTAAGGTTAAAAAATTAATAAAATTTAAAACATTTTGATAGACTTAAAAAAAAAATCTTAAATAATAATTTTTCAAACATATTACTTAACGTATCAGGAATTTTAAACTACTTAATAAATTTGGTTAAAATGAAAAAGAAAAAAAAACTTATAAGTTCTTTGAAAAATAAGTAATGTACAAAGCAAAGTAACCACCACTAAGTATCAAATTGAAAACTTTTATACTTCCATTTTTCTATCAATAATAAAGAAATAATAAATATAATTTTTTTATTAGAAATTACGACAAGAATGTTGTAATAATATTAAATATTATATCTTTCAGTTGAAATTTTATACTTTTAATTACATAACGATTATTATATAGTACTCAACTACGTGCATTATATTTGTTTTGGATTTGAGTGATCATGAAAAATATAAACATATCGTACTCCGAGACAATTCTTCACAAAGCAAAATTTTCTTCTTTTTTGCAAACGCTGAGCAACCCACCGCTAAAACAATCAAGCAACAAGCATTTAAGCGGGTGATCTATGCAGTATTCACAGAAGTATTTTAGCCTGTGAAAAACAGAATAAATGTTTATTTTATATAACTAAAATTTATAATAAATAAATACTTATAACTATATAAATTATATTATAATTAAAATTTGTAATAAATAAATATTTTAGAACATATAAATTATATTTTAAATTTATTATAAATACTTTATGAGTTTAATGATTATGCACTGTCAATATGAAAAGTTTTACATTGTCAACCAATTAGAAATCACCGTTAATATTACTTTTAAGTTAGTTATTGTAAAAGTTAACAAACTTACTATATACGATGATTTGTGATAAGATGATAATGTAAAACTTCTTTACACTGTCAGTACATAACTTATTTTCTCATTTTATATTGTGATACAATATTATTTTTAATTATTGATATTTTTTAAAAAAAGTATTGAAATTCAAGTTAAAATATAAGATATTGACAATAATAGATTGAAGGGGATAAAAAGTTAAGAAAAATCTCAAAAAACGCTCTCATTGAAAAATGATAGTTAAAAACGTTCTTGAAGAAAAATGACAGCTAAAAACACTCTCGAAAGGATATCATATGCATGTTAGGAATGTATTTGGATTTTGAAGGTAAAAAAATATATATTCGAAATTGGTTTTGATTAGAGCTGTCAAATTGGGCAGCCCTGCTCGGCCCAACCTAGGCCATTGTTCTCTAATTGGCCGACCTAGCCCGGTTTGTGTTCAGGCCCCTATTTTTTTAGCCCAACCCAACCCTATGTGGGCTTTCGAGCCAATTTGCCCTGAATTTTTTTGCTGATCGATTAACATTGTTATCTATTTTAATTATTATTTTTTTGCCAAAAATTATATAAAATTAAATAATTTAAATGATATTAAATATTTAAATTAAATGTTACATACTTTCTAGTATAAACGAATATTTTTTTTCATACATAATTTATTTAATTACTCAATAGTCTCATTAAAAATATATCTTTAAACGAATTTTATTTACAATATCAATAAACCATTTTTTAAAAAATAATTCATTACTTTAGAATTATTGGGTACCGATTATTCTTTGTTTTCACATCTCCACAATTTCGCATGATTCAACTTGTTAGGATTTCTACGTGTGTGAGCTATCTGATGACCCTTTCCTTCATTTTTACTTTTTTTACTTGTTAGGATTTCTACGTGTGTGAACTATTTGAGTCTAATGACCCTTTCCTTCATTTTTATTTTTTTTACTTGTTACGTGTGAGCTATCTGAGTCTAATGACCCTTTCCTTCATTTTTAATTTTTTTAATAGTATATATATATATATATCGGGTCAACCCAGCCCGAACCCAAATGGCCCATCGGGCCAAATGGGCCGATTTTTTATGGGCAACTTTTTTTGAGCCCAACCCATCCCTTTTTGTGGGCTGATGGACAGGCCCATTTTACCGGCTCTAGTTTTGATATTTAGTTACGGCTTCTAAACCGTTCAATTGATATTAAAAGCATAAGACAATATCTCAGATGCATGTTAAGAGAGTGAAGTCTATCCCTTCATGAGAGGAAAGAATTCAAATGAAAGTAAATATAAGGGAGAGAGTGAAGACCTAAGAAAACAGATAATTTTATACGCCTACATACATAGAGGGATGTCAAAGGAAAAAGCTCACGAGAATAAAGAATAGATTATAATATATGCAAGTTAAATATTCCACCAAGTGGAAGAATTATTTAACGAGAAAAAAGATATACAGAATCTTATATATTGAGTAAAGTTACGCAATTCTGTATTACATTTAAGGGAATGCCAAACTATATAATCAACTCACTAAGGTCGTCCATCACTGATACTTGTTGTGAGGCAGTCCCTCACAGATGGTAATTGTTTTTAGAAACCCTATAGGCTTTAGGCTTTAGATATACTTACGTGGTTTCACTCATAAATAAAATAGTGATGACGATTGACAAGAAGCAAAATATATATACATTACTTTTGGGATGTCAAACCTCTGAACAGAAACACACCAACAGCACCAATGGCCAGAGTCAGAACCAGGGGGATGGCAACGGATTCAGCTTCACGCATTCTACCTGTTTGGTCTGGTCTTCCCAGGCGTGACCTTTCTCCAAAGTATTCATGCAGAAGATTGCACAGAGTATCTAGTTGATGCATGATTTGGCGTTGTCCTCGTGCAATAACTAATACCTATTTTGAAAAAATAATAATAATAAAAATAAAAACCAAATATGTTTTATTGCTTCAGGCGGAATTTCAAAGTAGAAAACCACTCCAAATTTTGCTATATAGCTCTAACAAATAATATGATAAATTAATTTTCTTTCTCCAAATGGGAGAAAAATGACAGTGACACCATCCTCAATATTGTCTGAAATGAGGGGAGATGGGAGGTACTGAAAATGTTTGACCAGGTCACTTCAAATCTAAAAATTGTTTCCCCAAGTGACTTCACATATCTTAGTAGTAGTATCCAACTATTGTTTACAATCATATTATTCCCATTTTACAAGAATTTTAAAAGGGACCATATATAGATAGCTCAACAGATTATGCAAATGGGTAAATGGCATTATTAATCTTCATTAAATTATTCCTAATTACTTAAAAAATTATTTAATGATTTTTGGATTTTCAAGGTTATAAATTCTTGTATTTTTCATTTACTAGTTCCTATTTTTTATTCCTCAACATGTGTAAGGGTACATGTCAACAAAACCCTATACAAATTTATATTTATCTTTTCTCATTTATAGTTCCCTCACATTATGTTTATCTCACGTGAGACATAGAATGCATCTCTACACTCAGCAGACACATAGGATATAGTATATACAGTATGCATATATGTACTTTACAGAACTACTACTGTCATGTGAATTCGAGATCAGGGAATGTATCACCTACCTCTTCCATCAGTGGAGACTCTTTAGCCAGTTGAGAAGATGATGAAGAATTAGGTAGCAATGATCCAGTCAAAGAACCATTGCTTAATCCAGTTACAAATAAGGAAGTGGGGCCTGAACCATTGCAGGCCTCAGCCTGTAAAGCCAAGTTTTGTTGACTGGCTGAAACTTTTCTGATAGCAAACTTTGAATTCAGCTCTTCAATACGGGAGGTGAATTCATCCATTCTTTCATTTAACGTGGAAATTTGATCAGAAAGTTGAGTGATGACTCCCTGGACAACTCAAAAGCAAATATCAGTAGATGAATCATTCAGATGGGTAGAAAAATAAACAGAAAATTAAGTCTCTTAGACACAAAGGCAGGCAGCTATTTATTGTAGCACCTTCTCTCTATGCCAAAAAATTATGTAAATATAATTTCCACAAAATTTTAATATAAACTTGCTATACATCCTCTCTGAAGTTTCTTGCCAATATGCAGTACAATTGATTGTAAACCATTATTCCTTTCAACATTTCTATCTATGGACTCAACAAGTAGCTTTTCCACGTTCCACAACATAAGATACAGCAGGTGACACATTGATGAATGAAGAGGCCAAAATGATTTCTCAAAGCAAATATATCTTACATGGTTAGCAATCGGTGCAGGTGATTCTAGTGCTCTTCCATCAAATCTTGTGTTATTTATAGCAAGTTTAGTCAGCTTAGGTAGAATCTTCTCCCTTTGATTTGAATATGAGTGTGAAATACCACTGCAGAAGACAAGCATGAGAAAAACATCATAAGAACCTTACTTTTAACAAATTTTTATCAGATTCAGAAATTCTTATCCCAAATATGAAAAACAAGTAGAAGACATATCAATATTCTTTTTAAGGCAAGTCAAATAGGTAATGAAAATTATTAAGTACCGATTAAGATACTTCATTCTCCTATCTGCTGAAGCTCTGGAAAGGGCTTCTTTGGGGCTTGAAACCAAGTCATCATCTATGCTGAGTTTTGTCTTAAGATCATCTGGCAATGCCTGTAGTTTGATCAGATCAGTGATTCAGTGTACAAACATGTAAACCACAAGCAAAAGGTGGTATGATGGCTCATACCATCACATCGTTTACAAGCTTTTCTAGCTGAATTTGTTCAATGTAAGTGCGAGGAACATAGGAACCATCCATCCCCAGTTTCTCTGCTACAAATTTGCAATAGTTTCTGTCTTTCCCTTGCACCTTCAAAACATGAACAAGTATTTTGTTACTGACAACAAAAGAAACAAATACAAACATGTAATAGGAATGGGCATTTGTCCCGAGCCCATGGACCACCCAGGCCCAGCCGAAAACTTTAAGCACTTGGGTTTAAAAAAGTGCCCAAGGGCTGGAAAAAAAGGCTTTAATTTTAAGCCACTTTTCAAACAGGGTATACCTGAGCTTGAGTTTTCAAGATGAGGGACAATATGTTCCATTCATCCCTATGAACCTAGCAACATATTATGATTTGTACAAACATACACACACATATATTCATGTATTCATTTAAAAGGGCTGAGTTGTGGCCAAGATTAGGCTTTATTACACACACAAACAGGGCTAGATATGGGCCAGACTAGTGCTGTAGTGTTAATATAATGTTTAAGCCTAGCCCAAGACCACTCTAATATACTAGCAACCAAGAAGAAATAGCAGCAACAAACATGAGAAAAGAAAACAATAAGGATAGAGGAAAGATATTTATAAATAAACAACAATAAACCACACAAGATCATTGCCAACAGTAAACAAACAAGATGCTCATTTTAACAGAACAGATCACATCTGTTATTAATCTCAATTCAGAGATAATTTTTCATATTGAAACCAGAATGGCTCTAAAACAGTCGATGCATTTTCAGTTTTCGCAGATGAAACAGGTGAGGTGAGGGCATATCAGTGAATGGAACTGTTATGGTCTCTGATCACTTAAACTCGATTGCTATAGTAGTACCTTTTGACAAGGTTTATCAACGAAGACAAAGAAAGAATTGAAGAATTAAGTGTCAACTATTATTCCTAGGTAATATTATGCTTAGATGATAAATAATTTAGGGTGTTAGACTGATACTTTCACCTGTTAGTATGGCAGTTTATGTTTGAATAACAAACTTTTCGTAGGAACGACAGTTTTCGGTAACTGTTATTTCTTAGATGGACAGTTTGGAACAGTTGTTTTTGAAAGTATATTAACTAGTTGGCAGCAAAAATAAGATATATGTAGAAATTTTAGAAAAGTTCTTGAGTACTTTTTACTCTTGGAGATCATTGGCTCAATCTAACAAGCCCAAATTGTACAAACAAAATAGGCCACAGAGGAAGAAGTAGGAAATCCGGTGATTTACAACCAGACTTTACTGTTCAAGGTCCTATAACCAAATATAAGGGACTAGACCATAACAGAAAACCAGAACAGAGAAAACATATTGTTAAAACCTTTATTCATAGTAACTATGAATCAATGTATCAAAAAATAAAATAAAATAAAGCTGTGAATCAAACACAGAAACTACCAAAGGAAACACATTATAGTTAATATTTTCTAAATAAAGTAACTTATATAAGTAATAATGTAATATCAATATCTTCTAGAGTAAGATATTGCATTAGTAAGAGGATACTTTACTTTTTTGGTAAATCAATAAGATACCATGAACTACCAACAAATATGTCTGACAGACATTCAGTCCTTCTTCCAGACGTATTTCATAAGCACCAGCTGTTTGAAATTCACCACATAAATATATTGAAAATGATTCCCAAACCACCACTACCCATCAAAGGCATACAACATAGAAGATGGAAGTCAAAGAAGAAGAGAAAACTGAGTGAATACCGATCATGACTGTTCGTAGCATGTGGTTATCATGAGGTAATACATTAGCAAGGTGTGATTTACCATAATGAATGTTAATAAAGAAAAAACAAAAATGGAGGCACAAGGCACAAGGCTTTCACTATTGTGAGGTCTAAGGGAGGATGTAAGAGGCCTTACCCTCCTGAAATGGAGAGGCAGTTTCCACAACTAGAATCTGTGACCAGCAGGTCACATGTTAATAACAAAAATGGAGAAATAAGATGTTAACTAGTGGGAGGACAACACTAGACAGAAGAATGGAGGGCAAAGAGGAAAGCAAACCAGATGAGTATGTGTATAGCAGGTCATGAATAGGGTCCAGCTACTGCAAAATTTAATTTACACAACAAATTATATCTGCGGATAAAGAACAGGAATCTCTGGGTAAAACCATTGATGGACAACAGACAGCAAGGATAGATTAAAACTACTTATCAAATAATCAACAAGCATAAAAATATGCAAGGGAAAGATATGAACAATAAGCTGTTATACCTGAACATATATGCGATTAAGTTGTTCTAGCCAATCAGTTTTTATGGTCACTTTATCATCATGAAAAACATGGCTGCTTCTTTTCAGGATAGCTGCAATTGTGTATCCCAAGGCCATCAGCCCTCCAAGAAGGCGCACGCTGACCTCAAAAGTAATTCTAGGTGATATTATGAATGGACTATCTGTCACCCATTCCTGACAACAAGAATGCACTATCATTATAGAGGTTTTTCAGTAATTTTGTTTCTAAATGCAACGTTTCAGCAAATCTCAAACTCAGGAAGGTAGGAAGGATGTTGACAGATAAGGTCTGTAAAGCCCTGAGTTTGAAAACTGCAATGTCAATACTATCCTCCATTGTGAAACACAGGTTTTTCAAATATTTGTCAAACTTCTTGAAACAAACTTCAAACGCTTCTTTTATCCAATGTTTTTTAGAAGCACATATGCATACACACAAAATGACACAACACAACATACAGATAAAACAAAAAAGAGAGAAAGAAAAGAGAATAACTCACAAATCATTGGAAAGAGCATCAATCAAAGAAAGAGGTTTGAGACAAACAACATACTGAAGGCGGTAAAAGAAGGAAAACAAGTAGGAGTATATGTTTCATTAAATATGTGCTTAATTAAGCTATTCACCCAACTGCGTCCTTTGTCTAATTAGGTAATATGCATTTATTTTATGTCAATGCTTTACTCATAATATTGTTTTCTTAGTTAAAAGTTTATTAAAAATCTGCTGGAAGGAAAAAGAAGCCTAAATGCAACTGACCTCTTGGATAGCTACAGCCACTTCATGGTATTGTGACACTCAATGAGAATGAACTTTGGAAAAAAAAAAAAAAAAAACTTATAAAATTTTCAAAAGATGCAACTTTCAGATTTTCAAAAGATGACTCAATTTGCAAAGAAGCTGTTGTAGGTATGTACACCAAAAACTTGAAAGTTGCAGCTTTTGAAAATTTTATCAGTGTTTTTTTTTTTTCTTTTCCAAAGTTCATTCTCATTGAGTGTCACAATACCATGAAGTGGCTGTAGCTATACAAGAGGTCAGTTGCATTTAGGCTTCTTTTTCCTTCCAGCAGGTTTTTAATAAACTTTTAACTAAGTAAACAATATTATGAGTGAAGCATTGGCATAAAATAAATGCATATTGCCTAATTAGACAAAGGATGCATTTGGGTGAATAGCTTAATTAAGAACATATTTAATAAGAACTTATTCATAAGCTCGACTATGAAGTTTACTAAAATAAGCTAAAAAGAACTTATTTTGATAAGCTTTTCCCTGAAGCTTATTGAAATAAGTTAAGAAGAACTTACAGGAAGGTCATAAACCTCTTTCATAAGTTCAAATAAGTTTTGTATAAGTTCTTACAAACCTACCAAAAATTTATGCCTTGCTAGACATTCTCTTAAAAAATAATACAACTATAACAATCCAAAATGTTTTCAATCACCTAACCTCAAACATGAGATTGTACTTTCCATCACGATTTCTCATTCTCAAATATGATTGACAAGCTTCAGGGTCTTCCCCAGGGGGTAGAAGAAATATGTCATATGTTTCCTCTTTGGTTTCGGTATGCTCTGCCGCAATAACTGCCTTGATTTGATCAACTGTCACAGCTCTTGCTGACTAAAATGGTAGAAACAATCAACATAATGTATCATCAAGAAGACACTTGAAATATAAAGAACCTTACTATGATAACATAGCATAGGGTCACCTTCAATATGTAGGTGGGATTCTGGAATCCAGAGAATGGATTAAACTTGTTAATAATCTTTATATGTGCTGTTTGGAGATCTGGCTCAATAAAAGCTTTATACATAGGATATACCTACAAAAAGAAACAAAATAATAGATAAGAATTATAGCAGATGCCTCTTAGTCTTACTGATGCAAGTTTTCAAAACTCCTGGAAAAAACAAATCCAACATGGGATCAGTGAAAAACCGTTTCAGAGATTTGATGAATTATTTCTTCAGGCTCTTGACCAGCACGTTGAATGTCCCGCAAAACACGCTTGACAAGGTCAAAATGAACTCCACCAGTGACAGAAACACGAAGATCAAGCATAGGTCGTAATTTTTCACTTAAGGCGTAGATGCCTTCTATGATTACTATACGAGAGCTAGGGACTTCAATAGTCCTATAAGGGAAATAGTACAAAAGAAATCAACAAAATAAACATAAATGTAATAACATCCTGGGTTGGAATAATATGATGCTATTTCTAGTGCTAATGCATGTCCATATTGACATATTTTGTCCTGTACCTCTTCTATCCACACAATAGACATTCCTGTGCATGTATGTGCTTTGTGTGTCTATGGATGTTCAAAGGTGAATGAACACATAGGTGCACATTTACACATGCTAAGTAGATAATAATAGAGAGAAGAGAGAGAGATGCTCAGGAATAATAATAAAGGGGGTGGGGGGTGGGGAGAGAGAGCAAACTACAAAATATTGCTGCATAACATGTGTTTCTGAACTATTTATTAGGTGGGTGTTTGGCAATGTTTCCAATAAGAAACTTTTCTTAATAAAAGCTGCTTTGGTGGATTATAACATGTTTGGTTTAAGTGACTGAAACTGATTATAATCTCATTTATACTGAAAAATCACCTTTTAAGAAAAACTATGTTTTGAGTATTTTGCTTATTATCATCTTTCATTATATTGCATCTCTAAAAATTCTTACCAAAGTCATCCCATTACCCCATTAAAGAACAGTTTACATGTTACTATACAAATAATTTTATACCCTTTTTGTAATTTAAAAATATAAAAGTGATTCTCTTTATACAATCCAAAAATATATATATTATCTTAAAATCACTTTTCAATTTGGATATCCAGTCATGAAGCTGATTATCACACTTAATTATTGAATAATCTTTTATTCACAGATTATCCAAAAATAATCCAATTCCAGATAACCAGAAATTACAAGAATTTTCCAATTCCACATGTAAAATCGTAAAGCGTTTCAAATCTAATAACTTGATCCATAGAAAGCATAGTTAAATATCATTAGCTTTTGTATTCTCTTTTCCAGGTTTCCCTAATTTGTGAGATTAAAACTAGATGGCACAGCTACAAAATAGACTCTTCCATATTCTAAAAATGAGAAAATTAAAAACGTAAACAACCTGTAACCTATGCGAGAACTAGATTTGAAATCATATATTGGAACTTGAACAGGCTTCCCTGCTTTAAGACCCTGTATGTTTTTGAGCAAGCTATCATAATCCGTCAACCGAGGGTCTGTTTCAAATAACAATGGCATTAGAAAGCTGTGTTGCATAGCATCCCTTCCAATTTCTTGAATATTGACTAACATGATAAACAAGTAAAAATATTTCTTAGAAATGAAAAGAGTAAAATAAGATTAGATACTATGGGAAACTCATCCATATTACCAATAATAGATGATGAGCCTGTCCTTGTGTGTTTGTGTAGTGGATGCAAAAGAATCAATAATTGAGTAATATTTACTATTAGGCCTACATATGTGACTTGGAAATTATGACAATGTATCTGGAGTCTCTACGGCTGTTAACAAATTTCAAGATTAGAACTTTAAAAGGGAGTTGCTCCATCTACGTGTGGTAAAATGATTTTAGGATTATTAGCCCAACAGCATAAAAGAGATGGCTGTAGACAGTTGCGGGGATTTGTCAGTGCTTTTAGCAATAGTCTTTTCTCACTCCATTATTTGATTCTACTTCAAAATTTGCTAAATATATAATGCGTCTAATGATGTCTCGTTGATGTTTGTTCATATTAAAGCCGGTTAATTTCTAACTCAAATATATTTGGACCATGTAATAGATAGGAGGCCTTGCAATCTACTGTGTCAAGAAAGTAGCAAGGGCCTATCATCCCACCTCTCTTCTAGATTTTCATCAATTCCAACCCCCACCCCCCACAAAATCATGACACTAGTTCTGTTACCGGCCATAGAGAACCTGGATGCTAAGCTAGAATATAAAAATGTTATTCTTAGCTCTCACCTATCAAAAATAGCTTGAGATTGGTCCAGGGAAAATCAACAAAATGTGCATAAAGCCATTTCTGGAGTCGGAGAAGCCAAAAAAACAAAAACTGAGATCATTGAATGTTGCTTTAAAAAAATACAATACAACTAATAAATCTGAAATTATAAGTTTGTAACATTATAGTTACTACACAGTCATATGAAGAACATAAAGAGAAAGAAACAAATATCACTTTGTTGTTTACTTTGAACCCTATTTTTTTTCCTTTACTTCTTATGTCAGTGAATGTGTGTTCTTTTGAACTGCATAGCAACAGTGCAGCAACAGAAGTAAGCCAATACAAGTTCAAAGTCATATACTCACGAGAAAGAAGAAGTAACAGTTAGTCTTGTAATGCTCACTCTCAGAACAAAAGAGAAATATATAAGATCAAGAAAACTTTGCAAAACCCTAAATGAAACAAGAAAAATAGATGTATGCAGTCATTATAGATTATGTAAAAGTAAATAGATCTAGAGAAAACTTACCATCAAAGTTTCCATCAATAATTCTACTAGAATCATTATAGTTGTCCATTGTTATCACAGCTATGCTTGGCATAAAATTGAGGACCTTCTCGGTGAAAACAGTTTTCCCTGCTCCAGATGGACCTGCAACTCCTACTAATATGAGTCCATCATTCTTTTGAGCTAACAACTGGCACGCACGAATAAATATGAAGAATCCTTTCTCAAATGACAAAGAGTCTTGGATAGGAACAATTTCATATCGATCAGAATCCTTTCTTTTAACCACTTGAACCTGATCTCGTAATAGACGTCGCCGAGGCGAATCAGCACCAGAAACAGTATCTTGTGCCATTAGGGAAACCAAAGATGTTCAAGCCATATTCTGCAGAAAAGGAAAATGGGAATGAAAGTGCAACAGCAAAGATGGAAATCAAACTGGGACAAATAATGGCTCAGAACTGCAATGCATAAATTGCACATAGAATCAAGAGATGGCATTTTGACATTTCAAAACATATAATAGGAAACAAGAGAAATATAATTTAATTTCTACCTTTGTGGCTTACAAGCTTACTGGATGTGTCAACCGTAATTTGATGATTGCATAATTTGCTTTCAAATGGGTATGAACAACTCCAACTCATAACTATCAATCACCCTTTTTATGGCCAATCAAGATCAAAGATTCCCAACCTTACTTGAACAAGATCAAGGGTTCAGATATATGTAAAGAATTTTTTTTATTTAAAAAAAGGCCTATAATTCCATGCTATAGAATATGAATTGAAACAAATAAGTACTGCTGCATTATAGCAAAATCATTAATTGAAGAGGTCCAACTTCCACCATCCCATAGTTTATAACAGTAACGAAAATCCATATCCACATATAACGTCATCCATTCAATTCATAAATGCATGAAGGTTAATTTGTTCCACAAGGCACGGTCATGTTATCTAAATTGGCTCTTTAAGGGATAAATCAAAAGCAGTGGTATCAACTATGACAGATACTTCTAAATTTTCAAAAACGGATATAGAACTCATATGTGCTAATTAAATCTGCAGCCGTTTTCCTTTCATTGCCATTTTGACAACATTTATTTACAGTCGCAAACAAAAAGGGGGGAAAATATATATTCCCACCAACACATAACACGAGAATTCTCCGTAAAATGCACGTGAAAAGAAAACTAACTGAAGATCATAAACCTTTCTCTTGGTCCAAAATTTCCGAGTCTCTACAGAGAAATTTAAAACATAAAATTTATAAAAAAAAAAAACTGAACAATTATTTTTTGTTATAGATTTCAAAAAAGCTGAAAAACATTACAGGAATTGACTTCAAGTCTTCAACCAAACGATGCATTAAATAGGATCGTAAAATTGAAATAAGCATATATACTTTATGAAGCAGAATAGTGAACAAATATAAATAAATAAATAGGATGAACAGCAATCAAAAGAAACAAGTAGATAAAGTGAAAGAGCAAAGTCGAACCTCTTGAAAAGTGAAGGAATATAAGAGGAATAGAGATGCGTTCAAGTCAAGTTGGTGCGATTGTGCGAAGGAGGATAGAGCAGAATTGAACGGAATTTGCCGGCGGCTGTTGGATTCTCGCATTTTTATTTTTTTCACACAAAACGACACGTGGGACGCCGCCATAGGATAGCCGAAAGACACGAGTCACAGCTGGTCCTGCGATTTTGCATGTCTTTTTTTTTTTTTTTTATACCGGTCTTCAGTGGGGCAATCTATTTTTAAAAATAAAATTTAATAATAATTATTATCATACATATGAAGATAAAGAGATAAATGTTAAAATTATAAAATTTAATATATCTAATCAAATAAATTACATATCTTATAATTATTTTTTACATGATTTCATACTTTAAAATCGTTAAATGATCAGTTTATTATCAATGTTATTGAATACATTTCTTAATATAAGTCACTAGACAATCATTCATCTATACATCTCTCATGTGATTGTGCAAACTATTTTTCACAATTTTCCTAACAGAAAAGACTCTTTATACTGTTATTGTGGCAACAGACAAAATTATTGCTAAGTATATTATTAATTAAAAATTAATTTTAAATAATTATTATTCAAATATTTTTCTTATAATTTTAAAAATCTTACATATATATATATATATATATATATATATATATATAATTTTTTATAATTTTAAGAAAATTAACTACATAAATAAAAAAATAATTTTATATAACACAATAATATTATCTGATGACTAGTATGATTCTATATTTTATCCTATCTTATTTTATTCTTATTCTGCTCTCATATTCTATATTATATTATATCCTATCTTGATCACCAAACAGGCCATTAAATCAGATACTTAAAAAAATAATAATAAACATATTAGATGATTGAAAAAATTGAAAGATTTGAGTAATATACATGAGATTATAGGTTTTAACCTTAGTGACACCATTGTACACCAAAAAAAAAAAACTAGGACTGTGCGTTCAAATAGATAAAATTAGAAGGAGCAAAATATAAACATTTAAGATATTTATATGTAATTTTTTCAAAGTGAGGGGGTGCATTTGCACCCCCTCATTACTGTATAGGTCTGCCTATGCCGATCATACTGATATTAGAACTAATGACCTTATATATATTATTTTAACTCCTCACTACTGGGTCAATCCTAGTTCAATTTTGTATGCCTAGTCACAGCAACAACCCGTTTACCAGAAAAAAAAATGTGTTTATACTTGTTTTATCGTATGTCGTTGATAAGAAGAATTTAAATTCTCAAATAATTATTATGATCAAATTCCAAGCAAGATAAGGTTTTGCAATTGATCGGTGCATATTCGAGTCTCCTTTCGTTTTCAAGTGAGGTAAATGTAAGCTCTTTTATTAATCTCTTTGAACTTTCTCTTCTATAGACTGTGTAACATTTTCTTTCTCAAAATTTTCTTTATATAAAAAAGATATTTTATGTAATAATGAATTAAAATTTAACTCTATATTTATTATATATTATTTTAGAGTTTAATTATCAATATAAAAGTTTTTATATTGTTAATTCATCAAAAATAACTTTAATATAACTTTTAAAATAATTATTATAAAAGTTTAAAAAATTATTATTCATAATTTGTGATTAAATGATAATATTAAAATAATTTTACATTGTTAGTGCATATGTTATTTATTTATTTATTATTTTATAAAAAATAAAATGATTATATAAATGATTTAATTATTCTATTTATTATAAATGAATTGTGTATAATGGTTCTAGTTTTTTTATAAAATATATTATTAACATTATTATGATAATACACATATGGTTCTAGTTTATAACTAAAATTGTAACCAAAAAAATATTGTAACCAAAAATAGTTTATGACTAAAATTAAAAGGGGAAGTTATTTTTTGTCCCTACCCAAAATATCATCATAGTCTTCTGGCATACAGTTAATCATTTTTAATGAAATAAAGGGTTTTTTTTTTTATCACTAACTGTTTTTTAAGCTCTAATCTCAACTCTGTGGATTCAATTACCAACTAAAATATGTTTTCGTCTGTATTAAAAGAGGAGTTCTTTCTATAGTTACCTTTTTAAAATTCAATTGTTTTTTTTTATTAAAAAATTCAATTGTTCAGTTTCATGATTTTTATTACTTTTAAATAAGAAATAAAAGATTTTTTTTTTATAGTTTAGAGTAGTTCTATGCCACTCGAATCACATTAATCAAATGTAAAATGTAATATTTAAATACGAAATTTTAGAAAAAAATAACTTTTAAAATATTTAATACTAATTAACTTATGAATTTAATGGTCATGTACTGACAATGTAAAATAATTTTACACTATCATCCAATCACAAACTACCATTTACTGTATGCTTATTGACTTTTATAATAAATACTTTAAAAGTCATATTAATGGTAATTTATGATTGAATGACAGTGTAAATTTTTTTAAACTAACAGTACATGACCATTAAACTCTTAACTTATTATTAAAATCCTACTAATCTTTATATTAATAAAAATAAAGTAGTTCAAGCAATAAATTCTTATGAAATTAAGTACTATTTCTTTCACAATAACTTTTTTTTCCATCCAATTTGCTTTTTTTACTGCCTCTCTTTTTTTCCTGGGGATAATTTAGTCTTAATGCATTTGATATAGTATTATTTACTTTAATTACAAGTTTAAAAAATTAATTAACGTAATTATGAAATTTTTTTTTAAAAAGAAAGTAACAATATTCAAACTGTAATTTGAATTAACTAAATTAATTATCAAATTATTATTCAAAAACAAATCAAATTAATTATAAATGATGATAGTAATTTTTATGATTTAAAAGTAAATGATGTAAAAAATAAGGGATGAGATATATAATTAAGATAATTACCCACATTAAATCACAGCCTAAATGTCCTTCTCTCTTACTTAAAAATCAATTAGTCATTAATTTTAATTAAATAAATTGTTTATTAATATATAACTTCTCACCAAATTTTAAATTAATTATTCATTAATTTTAATTAAATAGATTATCTCTTAATATATCAATTTTTACCAAATTTAAAATCAATTAGTCATTAATTTTAATTAAATAGATTGCCTCTTAATATATCAATTCTCACCGAATTGAAAATCAACCAGTCATTAATTTTAATTAAATATATTGTCTCTTAATATGATATATTAGATTATTATGAGATATATTTCAATCACAAAATTTCAAATATTAGATTAGATATGAAATATCTTACTAACATGTCATTGGTCCGAGTAATACTAGGTTCAAATACCTTAAGCAAGGTTTTCGAATTCGAGTCTTGTGGATGAAAAAAAAAATGGTTGGGAGGAGAGACTCGGCTAAAGCTAGCTAGCCAGGTTTCCTGATAGAGATTAGTTATCAGCAAAGCTAGTAGATACTTCGAACTTATAACACGATTATCAGAAAAAAAAAAAAAAAAAAAGAGTTTGAGATATCTTAGATAGATAAATATTCAAACACTAATTAATACCTTAAAAATATGTTCAAATTAAACATTTGTTCTAGTTTTTTATTAGAACAAATAAACATGGAGATTTGAAGCCAATAAACATGAAGTAGTATTTTTTGGAAATATATAACACATTTATTGTATTTTAGAACAATAAGAAGACATCATTAATATTTTGTATTAGTAATGTGTACTTGGTTAATTACTGTTGCAATATTTTTCAAGTATACAAAAATATTAATTTATTACTTAATTAATAAATACAAACAACAATTTCAATTATTTTATTAAACTTCACATATTAATTATAATTACAAAATTGTATATATTATATTAGATATGAGATATCATATATGATATATACATTAGAAATATTACATATTGTATATGTTTGTTGATTTAATTAAATAAATGTTTGTATATATTTGGATAAATTTTCAAACATTAATTCCTTAAATATATGTCCTAATTAATTAAAAGTTCTTATTTTTTATTATACTGTTGTTTTAAAAAAGTATTCCTTACTAAATTGGGTGTCAAATTTGAAGATTTGATGTCAAGAAACATGAAGTAATATTTTTGGAATTAATATTCACATTCATTGTATTTTAAAACAATTAGAATGCATAATAAAGATTATGCCCTCCTGTCTTGAGTATAAGCAAAAAAAAATACGCTAATTAAGAAAGTTAGTTAATATCATTTAATTTTACTAATCTCATTAAGAAAATAACCTTTTTTTTTTCTAAACTACCCGTCATTGGAACTTGATACTAAGAATAAAAAAATATCATTAGAAGTATAATTTCAATTAAATGAAGGGTATTTTAAGAATAGTCTCATTAAACAAGGTGAAATTAGTTAAGACTTGTTTATATTTGAGAACAACACACAAATTTTATTTTATTTTATTTTTTTGCTTATATTCAAAATTGAAGGGAGGGGTCATTAGTCATGTGGCTTGAATGTTTAAAATGGCTAGGGGTTGCCACAACACCACACAATGTAGCACACACACTTTTTCAGCAATTATAGGGCCTTTTAAGGAGCACAGATTTTAATAGGGAAGGGTGGCAAGTTATTTGGTTTGCAATAGTATGGGCAATATGGACGGCATGGAATAGCGTTATCTTCAAACACAAGGCCAAGCAGGTGAGGGATATGGTGGAGCTAGCCCAAATACTTTCATGGTTTTGGCTCAAATCGAGGGAAAAAGGATTTGCTTACCCATTCTCGGCGTGGTTGTCAAACCCAACAGTGTGTCTTGGGTTGAAGCACTGGTGAGGCAATTTACAATGGTAACTGGTTGTGATTAAGGGTTTTTTAAACAGGGGCCAGTATGCAATAAATAGGAGATGTAGGATTGGATGGAGGCAGTTTGGAGACTGGAGGTAGGTGCTATGCATTTTCTTTTGCAGGACAGCTTGATGGGGTGGTTTGATGGCCTATCTACTGGCTTTGTAAGGTGCAGACTGGGCCCAATACATGCAGACAAGGGTGGGGTGGAAGAGTAACGTGTAAATGGGTGTGGCTCTCTAAAATTATTTGGTGCAGGGGTGGAGATAGCTGGTGCTAGTCTTATGAAATGCTGGCAGCTTTTGTGGTTCAAAGATGCAGCCAAGGAAAACAACTGTTGCAGTGTACAGTGGGAGGCTAACTTCAAGGGTTAGTCCTTTATATTTTGAGATTGTTCAGGAGATTTAACATCCTTATTTTGTTTGAATGGCTTTCCCTCTTGATGTATAATAAGTTTTTTGGCAACATGGTCTCACGTGTGTAATATTGCTTCGAGTCTATAATTGGGCATGCTTTGTGCTCTAAGTCTAGGCATTTAAAGAGGGTCAAGGTTGTACATTGGCAGAATGGTGTTCAAATCCTAATGCTTGTATGAAGATAGGAAGCTCAAAAACAATGTGTTGAAAGGAAGAGCAAGTTGCGATCTGTCTCAAGTAAAAACTTTGATGCAAGGAACTCATGAGATACTTATATAGTTTGTTTGCAGTTGCAGCGTTCATTCTTGGGGCAAGGAATTTGCTATCTTAAGCAGCACACAATTGGAAGTTAGGTTGGTGATATAATATAAGAAAACTCATTGTTGGATAAAAGTGCAAAAATGGTGGGCTAACTAGCAGTATTTTGTTAAGTAGGGAAAATTAGATGGATTCTATTGGCAATTGGATGAAAGTGCAGTATATTATGGATTATCACCAAATACCTTAGAAGCACTGTCTTATAGGCAGTGTTCTTGATTGCCAAATAATGCTGGTTGCATGTTGACATCAATGTGGAGGAATTTGTGCTAGTGTGGAAAATGACTCAGTTTGTGGGTCGTCCTTATAGGGAGACATGGAAGGCTTTATGCATTTCACACTATATCATTTGCTCATGTAACTATTTTGTTCTTGGTGCTAGTGCTTCTTCTTTTGATGGAACCCACGTGGTGGGTATTTGTATCAATCTATTCTTATTGGACTTAGCAGCTTTTGTGCTATTGTTCAATTTTCATTATGAAATTTTATTTGCTCATAAAAAAAAAAATAGTCATGTGCACTTGGTTAATTACAGTGAAAATGTTATTTGGAAATACCAAAAGACTTATTTATTAATGAATTATAATTAGATATTACTTCGATATTATATATATATGATTATAGACTGGATTATTAATAATATTATTATTAAATACATAAATTAAATAAATTATTATATTATTTTTATTATTATTTAATAAATTTAATGGGTAATGATGGTCATGGAAGTTGTGTTCAAATAGAGTTTAAGTCTGACTTTATAAAATACTGATGAAACAAGAATCTTCTTTTTGCATTGTTTATACAGATTTAATTAGTTGTTGACAATGGTATGGAGATTTACATTGTTGAATAACATTGTTCTAGGAAGAATAGATTGAACAATTAAAGTGCATATCAATAATCTAGATAGACTTCCAAATTTTAAGAATTCTAATCAAACAATTAGTGTTGAAATGATTTTGTTAGACAAAAAAGTTAGTTTACTGATTTTCGTTCTAAATAATATGTAATAAACATAAAATAAAATAACAACTTTAGTGTTTTAAAACATAATAATAGGTCCATGCATTGCATGAGTCACCACACTAGTCTATATAAAACTAAAGAATATAACAAAAGATTTTGTATTTGTTAAGACAAAAAACTGACCATTATTTCCAAAATATTGACATATGAAAAAATAACTCTTAGTTTATATTATAAATTATAAATATAATGCTTAACTTTTTGTAAAACACAGAGATAGCACAAGAAAGGGGGTTGAATTGTGTTATAGCAAATTTTTGCAAAACCTTTGTTAAAGACGTATCGTCTGAAAGATATGATCGAGCAGTTTTTCATAAACGTTTTATGAGACAGGCGAAAACTAAACTACAGACTGGAAAGCACACAAGATTTATACTGGTTCATCTCACCCCAAAGACTACATCCAATTCTTGGCAATAACCAAGTTCCACTAACTTTTCAAGTTACAAGTATTCTTTCCACAAGCCTCTTCAGGCTCAATCCAAGTAGTCTTTTACTTGCATATCTAAGCAATTACCCAAGTATTCTTTGAATTAAAGCCTCTTCAAGCTTCTACCAATTTCTTTGAAAAAGGTTTACTTGTGAGTTACCTCACTGGGCTTAACATCTTATCAAACAAATTTACAAGTAAGTACACAAAAGGATTTTTACAATCAAAGTATATAAGAGAAGAGCTTTTTCGTTTCTAAAAGATGTTGTGATTTTTCAGCAATGACTACACAAAAGATGTCTCTTTTCTATTTATAGGCTTCTCCAAAAGTATCCGTTGAGTGCTTTGTAGGAGATGACTTTCGTTTGATGAAGAGAGTCGTTGGAGCATTAAATGCAGCATTTAATACCTTTCACCAACTTGTCATATGATAAGATAAAGCAATCTACTTATCTTTTCTATTCTTGTACTCAAACTTGTAGCAGTTGTCATGTCTGTTTTCCCGTTCTGACATCCACACATACATTTCTTCTTTTTCGCTTAAAAAGAGTTGACTCTCCTCGAGAGTAGGTATATAGGTTTTATACGTTTCGAGGTAGCTTACACTCTTATTGATGTGCAGATTAATTTAGAACGTTGTCATAATCTGAAAGATTTGTTGGTTACAAAATTTTTCTAATCAAAATATAAAGACGATATTCATTTAAAGGCATCAAATGATTGATTGCGAACGAATGATCAGACGATTTCGTAAAGACATATATATATATATATATATATATATATATATATATTAACTGTTTGTTATTATCAGAATATTTGAGGGTTATAAATTCGTCCTTTGTCTTAACAATCTCCCTTTTTTTTATTATGACAAATAACTATAGTTTTTGTAAAACATTCTCATATGAAAACGCTTTTTGGCAAGTTGATTTTTAATTTCAAAAGCATTTTTCATATAGGTATAATTTAGTTAAGTGGATGCAATATCATAAGAAAATATGCCTAGACGATGTGACTGAATGAAACTATACGATATTCATTTGCAAATACAACTAATAAAGACTTATATTCATACTCAAACGCAACTAATAAAGACTTATATTCATACTCCCCATAAAATGATATTTCGTCTGTTTATTTATATATAGTACCTCTTGTCTTTCTCCTTTCTGTCTTATCTCTCCCTTTTGGCATCATCAATTAGAAGATTCAAAATCTGTAAGAGTGAATGATGAACCAAGTTCATCTTTGAACCGTTTAGCCATTCGGAAGAGCAGAGCTTTTGCCTGTTTGTGCTTGTGATGCTTCTTCATCAGATCAGCTTCAAGACGTTACACAGTTTGTTTTAACTCAATGAAAGCTTGTGGCAATTTTGAAGGGTCTGGAGCAGGGACAGAGCTTGTTGCTTCTTCGGTTGGTTCTTCTACAAAACATAAATTAAATACATAAGGTACAAGGGGACCACAAAACTAGAAGTGGCCACGGGGTAGAGAGATTTCACAGGTTTCGAAGGAGAAAAAGATGTAGGTTTTGGGTAGGTTTATGGATAATTGGTTTTGGGGGGTGGATGTACAAGTGGAGGGAGACGGAGAGATCTGCATCCAGTGACCAACTGGACGAAGTGTAGCTTCATGGCTTAGAAGATTCTTCTCTTTTGTAGTCATACCCGAAAAATGTTTTAGTGCTTCAACATGGTCTTGCAACCTTTTTCGGTTTGTGCTTCTGAGAGTTGTTTTGCCTTTAAGTTGACCCAACTATGTAGACGAAAGAGCCCTTTGTTTGATCATCAAGTGCCTTCGGGGGTCACGTATGAACTTAGGTTCTTTTCCTTTCCCCATAGATAGATTTTGGCACGGATAATTCTTCTGACAGCAGATACGAAAGGTGGTCCATGGCTTCATGAGAAGCGACATTCGAGTAGCCATGAGTCTAAGCGAGCCTAGCTCAAGGTCTGGACACCTTCGCTCACAGATTGCATGCTGTAGAGATATCTGCATCTTCTCCCATAGGAAGTTGTTCATCACTCTCCCCAACTCCCAGTCATCATCACTGATCTGCCATTCTTCAAAGTTTGGGCTATCTTCTGGTCGGATGGCGAGAAGGTAGGTCTTGATCATCCATGACAGAATGGATATATAATCTTGGGCTTGTAATGGTACATTCTGCACATGATTAGATACTCTGAGTAGTTACACTTCAGCATGAAAGGGGAGATGTGGTAAGGAATCTCACGTTGTCTCCAGACTTCATATTCAGTAGGAAATCTTGTTCTTGTTGAGGGTGGATATATGAAGATTGGAGCGTCTGATAGGGTACTGTACCCTTCCTTCTAAACGCAGGGAGTGATGTTGGGCTCATAAGAAAGTGCTGGGGTAGCTTCTTCTGGAATCAACGGTAACTTCTCAGCATACCAATGGCACACTAGAAGTGACCATTCTTCATTCACAATCTTCACCCACATTTGCCAGTTATTAACTTCGCCCACTTCATAGTTGAGGATAACTTAGAGTGTTTTTGGGTTGAAAGGGTTTGGAGTCTAGTATTCCTTTGTTTTTCCAACATGAAGAGACTCAAGCTACTCAAAGTATGTAAGTTCTCGTATGTAGAGTCGTTCAGACGGAGGCGTCTCAGAGCGATAAGCGTCTGGTGATGTTTCGTCTATCATTGGTGCAGCTCCTCTAGATGAAGTTCTTTCTACTTCTAGCACAGAGAGTGAAACAGCCCTTGCAGGCTGATCAAGGCTTGGTGCAGCTGTTAAGTCTACAAAAAGACGGTTGAAGACTTAAGATACAGAAATAGATTGTGGAACTTCCTAGAAAAGATATCTAGGTAATCTACCTTTTGAGGTAGCAGTAATGTCCTCTTGAGTCAACAGCTCTTACTTTTTTGGCTCTACAAGGGCTATTTGCAGCGAGTGCATAATTACAGATTGAAGCACTTTTTTTTCAATTTGTTCTTGCTCTACCTCAGCCAGTTTCTTTTCTTCTTCTTTCTTCTTTCTTCTTCTTCTCAGCCCATTTAGATTCAGCTCTGGCTCTCCTGAGCTGTTTTTCCTCTTAAGCTCTAGTCTTTGGTATTGGAATCTTTTTGGATTTTGAGGGCTTTTTAGAAGGTTTGGCAGATGGAATGGGTTCAGTAAAGGTAGGTGGTGGAGGTGGTTGTTTTGATGGAGGTTCAGGAATGGTTGTGCTTGGGGTAGGAAGAAGGGTGTTAATGGGAAGGTCATCGTCTGAGTCAGGTTAGGGAGTTAGTTTGGATCTCAGACGAATGGTTAAGGGTTTTTGTTTCTTGTTGGTCAGTTGAGGTTGAGGGTCTGGTTGTGAAGGTCTTTTGATGGGTAATTTAGATTTCTGCGGTTTAGTTTGTCTGGGTTATGGCTGGGATGGTTGGGGTTTCATCTGTGGAAGTTAAGTAGATGCAGTGCCAACAGAGGGGTCAACAGACGATCCCACTCTGAACGCAGTTCCAGCAACTTCTTGTGGTGGTTCTTCCTTGATCAATGCCAACTTTGGATGTCTGGCAACGTATCTAGAGAAGAGATGTTTGATCCTCATCTTCCTGATGATGGATACATCGATCTCAGAACCTTGCTTCATCTTCTCCAGCCCAGATTCTTTAATTCCTGCTAGACGAATGATTTCGGTGAAGAGCATGGCGTAGGGAATAGGATGCTTCTGCTTACTTTGTGCGCTTTCCTTTGACTTGGAAAGACAGGATCTCCAGTTATCCAAGATTAACATAGGCAAATTTACCTTCTGACCAGTCAGTATCTTATATATACAAAATATGTCCTTGGAGGTTACATTATCCTTTGAGCCTTTCCTTGGTAGGATAATGTGTAGCAAGACATTGTGAATTAGTTTGCATTCAAGCTTCATGTTTGAAAAGTATAAAAACCTCTTCAGAACATCCTTGTTCTCGGTCTAAGGCCTAGGCTTTCCATGCAGCGCCTTGTCAACAATCTCTAAGGTGATAACCTTCTCCCGATCTTCAAAAAAGAGGTCACCCTTCTCTTTGCAATCAGATGTTGCTACAATGGTGTTGGTAGAGATGATGATGACCTGATTGTCGGCGGTTCCAACGATGGTTCCGTTAACTTCAGACGCAAAAGCCTAGAAGTACGCATATGGTGCTTGGTACCATGCAGTTCATTTTTGTACGAATGCTTCCCATTCGACATTCTGGATGTAGGTTTGTAGAGGAAATCCTTCGTTTTCCAGCTTTTACAGGTCGACCCATTTTCCAGCAACGAAGTCACCTTTTGGGAACCTCTCCATGGGTACAAGCTGTTTTTGGGTGGCCATGAGTGCAGGTTTGAGAGAAAAGGGTTTGAGAATAAGAATGAGGGAGAGAAGTTTTTTAGAGGATTCGAACAGTTTTTCAGAGAATGTGTAAGTGAAAGAAAGAGCGGCTATTTTGAATAAAAGATAAGGTTAAAAGATTGAAAGGACATGCATTTATGACAAATTGATATGGCAGGGGAGACAGCGCACGTTTCTTGGGTGGTTATCGAGAATAATCATTAGGGGAAATATCAAACTAATAGATTAAAAACTTTTCATATTCAAAGAAAAGCGTGTCAGTAGAATGAAATATAATAAAGTGTAAGACGATATAGAGTAAGACGAAACTTAAAATGGTTAAACAAGATGATGGATGTAAAACGCTTTACTCTTGCAAAACTTTCATGTGCAAATTTTCTAAGATGAAGTTAAAACGTTCTTTTAGTAAAGCTTTTGTAAAGATATCAGCCCATTGATAGCCTGTATCAATGAACTTAATATCAAAAACACCATTTTGAACATAATCACAAATAAAATGATGTCTTGTTTCTATATGCTTAGCTTTAGAATGCTGAATAAGGTTTTTAGATAAGTTGATTGCACTAGTATTGTCACATAACACAGGAATGTTATGTTTGAAACTAGAGTAATCTTCAAGTTGATACTTTACCCATAGGAGTTGTGAGCAGCAGCTAGCAGCAAATACATACTCTGCTTCAGCAGTTGATAATGCAATTGAATTTTGCTTCTTGTTGGTCCAAGATATGAGACATAGTTCGATGAAGTGACATCCACCACTTGTGCTTTTTCTTTCAAGTCTATCACCAGCATAGTCTGCATTACAATATCCTAATAACCTGAAATATTTATTTTTCTCATAAAATAAACTTAGGTTAGGTGTACCAACAAGATATCTAAAAATTCTTTTAACAGCTTTCAAATGAGACTCTCTAGAGTCAGATTGAAATCTGGCGCATAAGTAGATGTTATGCATGATGTTTGGTCTACTAGCAGTTAAATAAAGAAGTGAGTCAATCATACCTCTGTAGACAGTTTGGTCTACTGGTTTACTTGATTCGTCCTTTATCATGACAATAGACGGATGCATTGGTGTGCTCATAGGTTTTGACTCATTCATCTTGTATTTTTTAAGCAATTCTTTTGTGTATTTTTTGCTGATGAATGTTTATACCCTTCTTTTCTTGTTTAACTTATAGGCCAAGGAAGAATTTTAATTCACCCATCATGCTCATCTCAAATTCATTTTGCATCAAATTTGAGAAATCCTTACATAGAATTTCATTAGTAGCTACAAAAATTATATCGTCTACATAAATTTGAACTATAATGAAATCTTTGTTGGATTCCTTTATAAAGAGAGTTGTGTCTACTTTGCCTTTCATAAACCCATTTTCAATAAGAAAACTGCTCAGTCTATCATACCAAGCACGAGGTGCTTGTTTAAGGCCATACATAGCCTTTTTAAGTTTAAAAACATGGTCTGTGAGGCTTGGATCCTCAAAACCAAGAGGTTGTCTAACATAGACTTCTTCCTCAATAAAACCATTTAAAAAGGCATTTTTCACATGTATTTGAAAAAGCTTAATGTTTTTTGAGCAGCAAAGGCAAGCATAATTCTAATGGCTACTAATATAGCAATAGGTGCAAAAGTTTTAGTGAAGTAAATACCTTCTTGTTGATTGTAGCCTTGAACCACTAACCTTGCTTTATTTCTGATTACCTTTCCATTTTCATCGAGCTTGTTGCGGAATACCCATCTTGTTCTAATTATGCTTTTGTGCTCTGGTTTAGGAAGAAGAATCCAAACATCATTTCTTGTGAATTGATATAATTCTTCTTGCATTGCTATCACCCAGTCATCGTCTGTTAGTGCTTCTTCTATTGTCTTGGGTTCAATTTCTGAGACTAAGGCACAAAACGCTTGATTCTTTAGTGATGATCTTATCTTAACTCCTTCAGTTTGTTCTCCAATAATCTAATCTTGAGGATGATAGGTAACGTACTTCCAATTCTTGTGAGATTCTTTCGTCTGATTATCTCTCTATTGTTGAGAAGTTTCTTCTGATTCTTTTACTTCATCTGTTCTTGTTTGATTAAACAGTCCTATCTGTAAATCTGCAAAATCTTCTTCCAAGTCTGATAGTCTCCTATCAGGGGTTAATGTATCATTAAATTTAACATGAATGGATTCTTCTACAACAGAAGTTCTAAAGTTGAATACTCTAAATGCTTTTGATGTGTCGGAATATCCAAGAAAAATACCTTTAACAACCTTAGAGTCAAATTTTCCTAATTGATCTCTAGTATTGAGAATATAACATTCACATCCAAAAAGATGAAAGTATGAAATGTTGGGTCTTCTACGTCTTCACAGTTCATAAGGAGTTTTTTTAATTATTGGTCTAATTAATATTTTGTTTTGAACGTAACACGCTGTATTTACAACTTTTGTCCAAAAGTACTTCGGGACTGAATTTTCACAGAGCATAGTTCTTGGCATTTCTTGTAGAGTTCTATTTTTCCTTTCAACTATCCCGTTTTGTTGAGGTGTTCTCGGTAAGGAGAAGTTGTGGAAATTTTCATTCTTTTCACAGAAGGACTTGAACTCAGCATTTTCAAATTCAGTTCCATGGTCACTTCTAATTGCAGTAATACAAAAACATTTTTCATTTTGAACTCTCTTACAGAATATTTCAAATACATTAAAAAACTCGTGTTTGTGAGCTAGGAAATAAACCCATATATATCTAGAATAGTCATCAATAATGACAAAGCCATACTTTTTCCCACCAAGACTAAGAATTTTTGTAGGTCCAAACAGATCCATATGTAGTAATTCTAATGGTCTGGAAGTGGAAACAACATCTTTTGATTTAAAAGAGGTTTTGATTTGTTTCCCTTTCTGACATGCTTCACAAAGAAGATGAATTTTCCAAGAAATCTCAAGTAGTCCTTTTACTAAACACTTTTTATATAGTTTTGAAATATGTTTTAGATTGATATGCCTAAACTTTTTATGCCAAATCCATTTTTCATCTTCTTTGGTCATTAAGCAAGTAACATTTTGTTTCTTCAGATCTTTGAACTCAATCTTATACATATTATGTCTTTTGGCAGTGAAAATAATAGATTCATCATTTCTTTTGACTATGCATGATTCCTTATTGAAGGATACAATAAACCCATTGTCACAAAATTAACTTATGCTAAGTAGATTATATTTTAATCCTTCAACACATAAGACATTATCTATAGATGGAAGAAGGAGCTTACCAGCTTTACCTATACCAATAATTTTTCCTTTTCCATTTCCACCAAAAAAGACCGTTCCTTCATGTGGTTGAAGGTCTAGGAACATAGACCTTTCTCCCGTCATGTGACGTGAGCATCCACTATCTAGGTACCAGAATGAATCCCTTATTTTTCTATTAAGGATATCTGCAACAGGAATTATTTGAGATTTTGGTACCCAAATACTCTTGGGTCCTTTTGTGTTAGTCCCAATGATCTTATTTGGCCTTTGTTTCCTTTTGTGTTGACATCTTTGGAATGAATGTCCAAATTTGCCACAAAAGTTACAAAAGATTAAATAAGATTTAGAAGACAATGGTTTAGCATTTTTGTCTTCTACAAATCTAATCCCAGATATATCAGACGAAGATCTTCTATGTTTTAAAATCATTTGAAGTTTTGAAGATCCGTCTACAAATTTGGTCAGATTATGTTTCAGACTAATGACCTCTTTCTTTAGTCTATCAACTTTAGAAAGAAGTATTGCATTTCCAGGATCTGAGGCTAGGCTTTTATGCATTCTCGTCATATCTTTCTTGAGTATTTCGTTTGCTAAAATAGATTTTTGATATTTTTCTTTATATTTCTTATACTCAAGAGCAATTATATGAGAATTAGCAAGAAGAGTGTCATATGACATATTTTTGTCATCAGACCTAGATTCAGAACTATTAGACGATTATAAAGAGTTTTTAAGGATAGAGTATACCTCGAATGTTACTTCCTCAGTGTCTTCCATGAGACAAATATTAGCCTTTTCATCGTTTGAACTGCTACTGCTGCTGTCTAGATCTTCCTAGGTGACTAGAAGGTTATCTTCTTGTGTCTTGTCTTTAAACTCCATCATTTTTTCAGTTTGGGGCATTTAGCCTAGGGGTGGAAGAATGGGCTGGGCCCGTAGGGCCAGCCTGTTTAGCGCACCATTTTTGACAGGCTAGGTTAAGCTACTTGAGCCTGTCGGCCCACATAACCCGCCCTATTTTGGCTCGTTTAAAAACAAGCTAAAGACGAGGCGGGGCGAGCAAGCCAGTTGGGATGAATACAATTTTAAATTATTTAATTTATAATTTTTATTTCATGTGAAAATGAATGAAACAAATAGTTGTGGCACTAGTTGAGATCATGTAGAAGCTAATCAAGATAGAGATAGGAGCAAGGAGATGTGATTTGTTTGCACTTTCTAGACTTGAAATTTTTTAAGCATTGGAAGTCATGGTTTGTCCAGTAATATCGTATAAAACAATAAATAATTAATTATCATTATCACATACTGTACATATACTCATTCAAAATTTTGAATTGCTTTCTTGTGTAGAGTACAGGCACTAACGTGTAGGCCAATCCCAAATGTTTCTTTATCAAAAAATCACAAGCATTAAGTTTTTTTAAATTTTTTCTCCTTTTTTTTTTCATTTTTGGCGGGCCAGCCGCTAGCCCACTCATAAAACGGGACGGGCTACATATTCCAACCCACTTTTTCGAAACAGGTTAGGCCGGGCTGGCTCGATGCGGGGCGGGCCATGGCGGGTCGGGCTGGCCCGTTTTGCCACCCTTAATTTAGCCTTAATATGTCCAGACTTTTTGCACTTAAAGCAAATGATTTCATTGTTCTCTTCATAAGGATGCTTTCTGTATCTAGTGTCCTTCTTTCTAGAGGATTGTTTAAATCTTCCTTTCTTTTTTAGCATCTTTTTGAATTTTCTGGTGATGAAGGAGATCTCATCGTCTATTGAATAGTTGGAGTTTTCGTTTAAGCTTTCGGATTCTTTAGACTAAACCTTCAGTGCTTTGTTTTTAAGTTTCTTCTCAGTCTTTTCGTCTGCTTTTTGACTTGATTCTCCAATCTTTAGAGCAACTAAGTCATTATTGTTGACCTTGTCTCTTTTGAAGAGATGAACTTCATGGACTCTTAGAGCTTCTAGTAATTCATCTAGAGTTAAAGTCTTCATGTCCCTTGCTTCAGCTATGGCTGTAGTCTTGGGCTCCTATACTTTTGGAAGACTATCCAGGATCTTGAGATTGTTCTAAGCCTTAGAGAACTCAATGCCAAGACTTTGAAGTCCATTTAGAATTGTTTGAAATCTTTCAAACATTTCATTAATGGTCTCTGTCTCTTTCATGGTGAACATCTCATGGTGTCTTTGAAGAGTTGTTACTCTCCTAAGACGAACATCTTCTGTGCCTTCATGTGTTATGCGTATAGCATCCCACATTTCCTTAGCAGTTCTGCAGCTACAAAATTTATTATATTCAATTTTTGATAGGGTACAAGTTATAATATACTTAATTTTTGCGTTTTGTTGTAACATGTTGTAGTCATCTTGATTGTATTCGTTTTCTGACTTGATTACAACATGATCTCCATGTGTTATGATTCTCCAGATGCTATAGTGAGTGGAGTTGATGTACATTTCCATTTTATCCTTCCAGTATGACTAATCCTCTTCATTGAAGGCTGGAGGCTTTGACAGTGAAGCTACTTTAGGAATGAACTATCCTTCAAGGTTTGCCATGTGGATCTTTTCCTCTATCACTTGTTAAGGTGTTCAACCCTTAGAGGCTGATCTTTGATACCAAATTGTAAAACACAGAGATAACACAAGAAGAGGGGTTGAATTGTGTTATAGCAAATTTTTGCAAGCCTTTGTTAAAGATGTATCGTTTGAAAGATATGATCGAGAAGTTTTTCAAAAACATTTTATAAGACAGGCGAAAACTAAACTACAGACTGGAAAGCACATAAGATTTATACTGGTTCGTCTCACCCCAGAGACTACGTCCAGTTTTAGCAATAACCAAGTTCCACTAACTTTTCAAGTTACAAGTATTCTTTCCACAAGCCTTTTCAGGCTCAACCCAAGTAGTCTTTAACTTGCCTCTCCAAGCAATTACCTAAGTATTCTTTGAATTAAAGCCTCTTCAGGCTTCTACTAATTTCTTTGAAAAAGGTTTACTTGTGAGTTACCTCACTGGGCTTAACGTTTTATCAGACGAATATACAAGTAAGTACACAAAAGGATTTTTACAATCAAAGTATATAAGAGAAGAACTTTTTCGTTTCTAAAAGATGTTGTGATTTTTCAGCAACGACTACATGAAAGAGGTCTCTTCTTCTATTTATAGGTTTCTCCAAAAGTATCCGTTGAGTACTTTGTAGGAGACGACTTTCGTCTGATGAAGAGAGACGTTGGAGCATTAAATGCAGTATTTAATGCCTTTCACCAACTTGTCATATGATAATATAAAGCAATCTGCTTATTTTTTCTATTCTTGTACTCAGACTTGTAGCAGTTGTCATGTCTGCTTTCCCGTTCTGACATCCACACACACATGCCTTTTTTTTTTCTTAAAAAGAGTTAACTATCCTCGAGAGTAGGTATGTAGGTTTTATACGTTTCGAGGTAGCTTACGCTCTGATTGATGTGCAGATTAGTTTAGAACATTGTCATCGTCTGAAAGATTTGTTAGTTATGAAATTTATCTAATCAAAAGATAAAGACGATACTCATTTAAAGGCATCAGACGATTGCTTGCAAACGAATGATTAGACGATTTCATAAAAACATATATATATTAACTGTTTGTTATTATCAAAATATTTAAGGGTTATAAATTCGTCCTTTGTCTTAACACTTTTTTTATAAGTTGAATACTAAACAAAAAAAAAAGGAATACTAAACATAATTTACATCATTAAAGTATGACATAATCGATAAATAGTTGAATTTTTTAAGGATGTTATTTAATATTAGATTTTTAAAAGTGAGCATGAAAAAGATTTTGCTGAAAGAAACAAAACTTAATTTGGTAATCTTTGTAACTAGGGATGTAAGTAAGTCAGAGTCGACCGGCGAACCTGACAAATCTGACTCAATCCAACAACATTTCTGCGGGTTGGGTTTGGTTCATTTTAATAGACTCAGTTAAGATTAGATCTCTCACAAGGCCACCATGGAGAGCTGCAATGCAACATGAGTACATTGCACTCCTTAATAACAATACTTGGTCTCTAACATCCCTTCTTCCTAACAAATAACGCATAGGGTGTAAATGGGTTTTTAGTATAAAAAGACATGTAGATGGTAGCATTGAAAAATACAAAGCTAGACTTGTCGCCAAAGGGTTTCATCAACAACAAGGATTTAATTTCTTTGAAACTTAGTCCTGTAGTCAAACTAGCAATTGTCTGTGTTGTCCTCACTCTAGCCTTAACAAATAATTGGCCAATGTAGTAAATTGATATTGACAATGCCTTCCTCAATGGTGATTTGAATGAAGAAATATTTATGGTCCAACCCCCAGGCTTTATCCAAAAAGATAGCACCCTTGTCTGCAAACTGAACAATGCTCTCTATGGCCTCAAACAAGCTCCACGAGCTTGGTTTCACAAACTGTAGGGCTGTCTTATTCACCTTGGCTTCCATTCAGCTAAATGTGATAATTATTTTTTTATTCGTGTCTCTGGTGCTATCACAACTCTGATCCTAGTTTATATAGATGACATCCTGGTTACTAGTAACTCATCCTCCACTATTGCAGATCTTATATTACAGTTAAACTCTCACTTTCCTCTTAAAGATCTTAGCTGACTCAATTATTTTCTAGGTATTTAGGCACACTATTCCTTAGGCAAGGTTTGTTTAACTTAAACCAAATATATTCATGATCTCCTTCACAAGGCCAACATGAGTAATGCCAAACCAGTGAAGACCCCCATGGTTTCTGGCCTCAAACTTTCTACTACTGACACTCCTGACTTAAAAGATGCAAGTCTTTACAGATCATTAGTTGGAGCATTACAGTACGTCACAGTCACAAGACCTAACATAGCCTTTGCTATCAACAAAGTTTGTCAATTCATGTATGCCCTTGAAGAATCACACTGGCAAGCCGTAAAACGTATTCTCAGGTATCTTAGTGGCATTGTTACCTATGGACTTACTTTCACTAGCTCCTTAAACCTGACATTCTCAGCCTTCTGCGATGCTGATTGGGGTTCTGATCCTGAAGATCGCAAGTCCACAACAGGGTATTGTGTATTTCTTGGCTCAAATCCCATTTCATGGTCCTCTAAGAAACATGTTATCTCTAGGTCCAGCACAGAAGTTGAATATAGAAGCCTGGCAACAGTAGTAGCTGAGATAACTTGGTTACAATCTCTTATCACTTAACTACACTATCCCATCTCACAACCTTCGATTGTATATTGTGATAATCTAAGCGTTGTAATGCTTGCTGCTAACTCGATTCTCCATTCTCGAACCAAGCACTTTGAATTGGACCTTTATTTCATGCGGGAGAAGATACAAAAGAACGAATTATCTGTGCATCATGTTCCTGCAGCTGAACAAACAACTGACATTCTCATAGAGCCCGTCACTCATTCTGTTTTTGAGTTGTGTCGTTCCAAACTTAGGGTGCTTGATTTAACACCCATGAGTTTGCAGGGGGTGTAAAGGAATAATAATAACTAAAATTTAGTTATTCAATTATGTGGTTATTGGACAGCTGTATGTACTACACTGTATATATATATATATATGTCACACTATACCGAGGATCACCGTGAATGAGAATCAATTCAAACTTATCTTTTATTGTTCTCTCTCAAGCTTTCTCTCTTATCTTGATGCTTTGATACCTTTACTTAAACTTAATAACTAAATTAATATGCATTATATTAAAAAAAAAAAGAATGGGTGTTACAACTAACGTACTCCAATTAAAAAATAAGTATGTGTACGTTAGCAAATGCATGTGGAGTTTGCTAACGTACACACTCTTATTTTTTAGTTAGAATACGTTAGCAAACTATAATTACAATGTATCTTAAAATACACTTACGGTGTAGCTTGTTAATATACTTTAACTAAAAAATAAGTGTGTATACGTTAGTAAATCACACACACACACACATACACATATAAAAGGATGGTAGGTTGAGATTGTTGATTTTTTTTTCTTAATACAAAGGTCAAGGATGTAGTCGAATCTAACGTTAGGACGGGCCAAGTATAAAAAGTTAGGTTCATATATGCATTTATTTTTAAATAAAATATTAATATGTTCTAAAATATTAATTATATTAATAATTATCAAAATATTAATAGAATATTTTGATATATGGTGTTCGTAATTAAGTTCAGTCCATTGAAAAATCTTAATCAATAACGTTTAATTATCAAATCATTTATAATCAAATCAATATAAACGGAAAGTTAATAAAGTTTTACAAATGTAATTATTTATAACCTTTAAAATAAAAATAATGGATAGGGGGAAAAAGCAATAATAGATGATATAAAGAAAGGACAAAACTTACATGCAGTACGATGGGTACTGTTGTTGCTGTTTTCCAATCAGAATTGAAGTTTTATCTTGATAATAGGCATTGACATTTAATGAAATCTTTTATTACGCAGATTATTAAGATAAAACTCCAATTCTAATTGGAGAACAACGCCAATAATACCTATGTTACTGCATCTAAGTTTTGTCCATAAAGAAAATCCTATTGAAAAGAAAAATAAATGAGATTCAAAAATTTTGTCTAAAAAAGAAAAAAAAAATGCAATTATCTCTATAATAAATACTATAAAAAAAAAAGAATATTTATCTAAGAAGATGAAATATTTTATTTTCACAAAAAATACTATAAAAAGAGAAATAATAGAATGTCATTATTTTCGTAATGCAGACTATAAAAAGAGAATAAAATATTTTATCAAAAAATAAGAAAATAATAAATACACTTAAATATCATTATTTAACCGCCAAAATAAAAATTATTACTCTAATATTAAAATATATATGATATATATTAAAAAATTCAAATTAAAAAATGTTAGGGAGGCCGGCGTTCGTCTATCCCTGATAGAGGCTAATGTGTGAAATACATATTTAAAAGAGGGAAAAAAAAAAATTAAAGATGTCCAATTGAGACATGAGAAAGTAAAAAAAGTAAAACTCTCACTTTTTAAGTAGTGCATTCTAATTTATAATACATGAATAAATTGTTATAATTTAAAATAAATGATAATTTAATTTAAATCTAATGATAATAACATAATAATAATAATAATTTTAAAAAATTATAAATTCCTAAAAAACTATTTTCTTACTCATTAATTTGCATATAAAAATCAGTACATAATGAGAAAAAAATATATAAAAAATGAGTTATTTATAACAATATATAATGACAATACTCTTTTTTAGTGTATATACTATTTTTTATAACCTATTTTAACATTTATCGTGTTACTGCACACTTTTGAGGTGGCCTGTCACGTTTTTTCTCACCCGCAAACGGACACAAGCCGCCTCCAAGTGCATTGCTCTGTTTTGAAGTTCAGCTGTGTTTTATTTTGACCGCAGTTTATATTCCTCAACCGAACTGCATACACAAACCAGCAAATCCATTGTGCCTAATTTCTCAAATCGGAACCTCATCCTCCACAGCTACAACCCCTAATTCCGATCAACGGTTTTGGCGTCGTTGCTCACCAGGTACTGCACCCTCCTCTTCACTCCATTCCGCAAAAGATTACTATCTCTTCATATATTTGAGTACTTTTGAATTATTATTATTATTATTTTATAGAAATCATTAAATCAGTTTGGTTACTTCTAAGTAGTGGTGTGCCTTAAGTAAGGGTGGTGAATTATTCGAGCTCGATTCATTAAATGGTCGATCGAGCTCGTTTGTTTAATTAAATAAACAAACTCAAGTTTCAGATTGAGTTTGATTATTTAAATGAGTTAAACTCAAGCTTTACAAATTCGATATTAATGGCTCGTAAGTAGCTTGTTTATTTAAATTGATGATGAGAATCTTATTAGTTTTTGTTATTTATATATTTATTATGAAAATATGTATAATTTTGTTGAAAGCATTAAAATTAATTTTAAATTTTTTTTTGTGGTAGCCAAGAAGTTACACATTTTTTATTTATTAGATTATGAAAATGTAATAGCGTAGAATGTTTGAATTTCATATACCACATGTTAAACAGATATTTCTATATATAGATTATCATCTAGTATTAAAATGTTTATTAAATACTAAATTGATAAAGTTAAAAAATAATTTAAGAAAAAATTTCATAAAAACAAAAATAATTAAGTTATAAATGAACTAAACAAGTCAAGCTCAAGCTTTCAGTTAAGTTCGTTTAAATAAACTAGCCAAGTTTGAGCAACTTATTTTTTTCACAAGTCAAATCTAAATTTTTAGTAGTTTGACTTGGCTTGACTCATTTACACCCATAGCCTTATGGATACCACCTTTGTGAAGGATTACCATTTTTTTGGATACGTGATTGTTTAAGGCATTCTCAGAGATGTATGCGCTGCCTAGATTAAAGTAATTAAAATATAAGTAGTAACCTTCCTTATACAGCTACAGATTTTTCCAATCGATTGTATAATTTTCCTCCACCAATTTTTTTAACTTGAGAAAATATTTCTTTCTTTTACAAAGTTTTTACACAGAAAATAGTGTGTTGGGGGAGTGTGGGATATTGCAAGGAAAAACAGCCGTTGATAGTTTATTTTTGAAATGGAAGGATTGATAATTGGTAAAATAGTTTGATTGTTCTATTGATGGTTGGAATGGTGTGGAAATAGTTAAGAAGACAAAACCTTTTATTTACGGAAGCAGTGTTTCATTAAAACATCTCCAGAACTAATTTAGTACCATTCATAAAGTGCAGAAATTCTAACAAAGAAGCATGGAGCAGTGTATAGAAGAAATTCCAGCACTCTATAATCATTCAGGTAATCATTTTCGAATGGTACAATTTAAATTTAGTTCAATCAGTTGATCTATTTCATGAATACTGGGGCCTGCTGATTTTATGAGCCTAATTGATGGTGTTTAAAAACTAAATTGAATATATTAAGTTCAACATAAAGGGTTCACTTTGCCTTCTGTTATTTTCCTTTTTCGCTACAGTATTTCTTAATCAATCGGACTGGTGGAAACCTTCTATTATTTCCCTTTTTCTTTTTAGTATTTCTTAATCTAATCGGATTGGTACAAATTGAGTTCCATTCCCAGGTACTGTAATTGCTTTCCTCTTTTATGTTTATTAGGGTAAAATGAATGGCTATGGATCCATTTTTACATGACCAACTGTCTATATAACAGTGTACAAGAAGCCTCCAATACCATACAGTGCATGCAGACCTGAAAGGATTGTAAGATCTCTTCTATCTCCCACTCTTCTTTCTATTTTATACCTCTCTTTCTGCTAAATTTTCCATTCCCTGTCTTCTTCTTGAGTTTATGGAAAACTTTCTCCAAGCCCATTTGCATGCTAGATTCATAATAATAATAAATAAAAAAATCAGAGATCTAGATGAAGAAAAATGGGCCAAACAAAATAAAATAAAATAAATATATTCAAACATTAAAACAAATTACTGCACTAATTTCAATTTTCAACTTCCGAACTACACAAAGAATTATTCAAACTTCAAAGAGAGAAGTAAGTTTATCTAGGCAAGGATAAAGTACCAACCTTCTGAAAAACAAAGAGAATATTAAGTTGACGAAGGAAACTAGGAATGAAGCATGAATGCCTGATACCTCTGCATACCAGATTTTTCTGCTACCTTAAAACAACCTTGGTAAGAACATAAGAAAGAGGAGAAAAATAAGTTTATTGCAAAGCAAATTTAAGGCCAATGAAACGCCCTTAGCATAGATTTTGATAGAATGAAATAAAAGATTTTTCAAATGCTTCTATCAGCAGTACATCTACACACATGCGCTCACACACACACAGAGGCAAGAGGGAATGTACAGCTAAGAGAAAACAATAAGAAATCATCCAAAAATGAAGAGAAGAAGATTGTACATCAGCTAAAAATAAAATGAAAAGTGAAGCAAAGATGCTAATCTCTGTACAGCAAATGAATAAGATAAAATACAGGCTTCGCAAAAGCACTTGTGACAAATAAGCAACAAATTTGTAGTTAAGTGAAATTGAGAATTTGGGATACAATGTGTAGACCAGCTACACTTACAACAATAACAACTACAACAACAAAAGCCTTGTCCCACCAGATGAGGTCGGCTTTATGGATCACATAACGTCATTTGGCTTGGTTAAAGACACAAGCTACACTTAGATGGCTAAAATTGCTGCTGAGATGTTCAAAAAATGTTTTTGGTTTGATGACTTTCTCGGAGCTCTCATTAACCAAGATGAGGTTGCTTAGAGCTAGTACCTCAGATAATCAATCTAATGACTTTCATCCTTATTTCAACCATTCAAATATAAAAAGTACAGGCCCAAAGATCTTGGTCATGCAACCTAGAAGAGAAGCCTCATATAATATACTAATAATGTTTTGAATGCTATCATTTGCCAAATATTCCATAGATGCAGTTTTTAATTTTTTAATCTCTTTTCTGTGTTTTGAGATAGCTTATGCAAGTTATAATTTCAATCTCATCACAGTAGTTGCAATTCAAAACAGTCAAGACAAAAATTTCAGTTTAGGGTCAGCTTGGTATGTAGGATAAAAAATAAGTTTAAAATTCATGAGTCAGTTTTATTAGTACTTCACACCAAACCTATCCTTACAAGCAAAATCTTCTAGAAAGCAGTAAAGAAAATATCGTACTTGGATGGGACCAACAGATGTTAATAGTCCAGCAACACCACCAACTCCTATCACCTGTCCGTCAGGGCCGGCAAGTGAGACACTCAATCACCATTCCAACTTCTTATGCCACTATTGTCAGAGACCGTGAAGGATCCAAAGACAGAGATAAAATCTCAAATCGACCATGAAAGTAGTGGATTACAATAACATTTTTATTCAGAAAATATGTGACTGAATTTCCAAGTTGCAACTTGCAAGTTCTAGCTAGTTTAGACTCCTGCAGATTACACATTTGTGGTGTAAAAGTGCTAGACATTCATCCTATTCCTAGTAAAAGGTAAAATACAGGCAGGTTCAGTAATCCCAAACTCCCTAGAATTAAACAAGTTTTGTTATGCTTTAAAAATGTAACTATAATTTCAATGCCCATGTTGTTCTTATGCAATGTGTGCCAAGTGCCAAAATGATTCTTGGTAAATGAAGTTGGGATTATGGAGAAAAAATGTACTGTTTTTGTACATTTGATAAAGGAAATGTTGCTGCCTTTCCTATTTAATCATTGTTTGTACAGTTTAGAGGAGATAAGACACCTGTGCGCTTAACTTGTTGACCTGAAGAAGGCTTCAGCAGAAGATTATATTATAATAGCTCTCAATTTCTTGTTCAACTTTTTCAATTCAGATAAAAATATAAAACTTTTAACTACTCTGTCTCATTAACAAGTCTTCACTCCACTAGAATAGATGAAGTTTGTCAAGCAGTGAAAGAATATGTAAAAGAAAACTTCCTCAAAAGTGCATAAGAAATTACGAATACACGTATCACTATGCCTTGGAAGAAAAAGTTCAAGAATAATTGAGTCATACACTCCATCAAATTCAATGTTCTAAACTCACAAACTGATGAATTTGACACAAGAAAATACATAGTTTGTTCATAAGTAAAAGACACGAATTCTTGAATTCTAACTTCTCCTGTCAGGCATATTGCAACATCAAGTCTCTGTGGTTCTGCAATCAAACTCCACACATATCTAGTCACACTCAATTCAGATTTTATTCATGTATGAATACTTAGTTCAATTTGCTACAACATATATACCATTGGAGGTACAATTCACATTGCAAAATTGCCGGGTACAGGGGAGCACAGTTTCTATACTTAAGAAGGCAGGTTCAATACTTAAGAAGACAGTTTCTATAGTTGGTTCATTCTTTAAGTGTTCTGTTTTAATGCCTCTTATGGAATTTTCTTGTTGGTTCTTTAACCAAAAATGTTAGTTGAATAGTAGTTACTATTTTTAACTATGTTTGGATCATAAGAGTTCAGTGATTAGTCATTTACTAACTTGAACCTTGTGCAAGGATGAATTCTTTTAATTAAAAAATCTAAAAAATTTCGTTTCAATTTAAAAAAATAATCTTTTCTAAAAAAAATTGTCCCTTTAAATTCTAAACCTTTCTTTTTCCATAAACTAAAAAATAAAAATGATATTTTTTCAAGTTTTAAATCTTTCCTTTAAAAAGAAAAAGAAAAGAAAAATCTTCTCAAAACTTCCCTTTCCTATAAAGATTAAAAAAAATTCTTAAAAAAATAAATAGACATTTTTTAAAAATTTAATATTTTGCTTCAAATTTAAAATTCTGTTTTCTTTTAAAAAAAATGAAATTCAAAATAGAGTTTTTCTTTCATTTAAAAATTCAAATTCCTTATCTTTAAATTCAAAATACAAAAAATAATAATAATTAAAAATATCAAAATATATTATATTTTTTTTGTTTTCTTATTAATGTAAAATAAATATTTAAAAAGTTATTAGTTTTGTGCAATTAATTAAAGATATCATTTTTTTATGAGTATTGTAGGATGTTAATATTTTTCCTAAATATTATCGACTCTAAAACCTATCTTTGATTTCGAAGATTATTTTCTTAAAATAGTTTTCTAATATTTTATTCTTAAAATAAATATTGATATAGACTCCATTGAAAATTATTTTTCTATTTTGCGTCATTTTCCACCGTCACCTACATTGTAATAGTACAAATTTTTTTTTTGGTTTAATTACCTTTTTGATCTTTATAGTTATGCAGATTTTTTATTTTGATTCCTATAGTTAAAAATAATAATTTATTTTGGTCCTTATATATGTACTTTTGATATCGGTTTAGTCTCTATTATTTTAGACCATCAAAAATTGAATAAAAAATACTAAAAAATGTTAATTTGTGACAGTTTTACACTACTAATTTTGTGACGATTTTATTTCACAGAGTTAAGACATACTTAACGGTAGAGACTAAACTAATATCAAAAGTGTATATATAAAGACTAAAACAGGTTATTTTTAACTATAGAGACCAAAAGGAAAAATCTGTGCAACTATAGAGACTAAAAGTGTAATTAAACTCTTTTTTTTTATCATCCAATGCCAACTGTGATCTAGTTGAATAATTAATTAATATTTGAAATAAAATAGGTTCCTATTCGATGAACAGAACAGAATTTTGAAAGAAAGCGTACCTCTGAAAGGGTGGTTCAGAAAAATAATAATAATAATAATAAAGTTGTCTACATAGCACAAAAAATAAAATTAAAAGGGCTAAAAGGCCAACATGACAAAGAAACAACCGAAAAAAGCTACCTACAGAACAACGTAGCTAAATAATCAGCTAGCAAGGAGATATACAAAAAATTAGGAACGTGGTCAAAAACTCTAACCCCAAATTCCATGGTCATTCTATAACTTGCCAAAGCATCTGCTGGCATATTTGCCTCTCGAAAAACATGCGTACAAAGAAACATGGTAACCATCCCACTCAAGTTCTGAATTTGACAGACCAGGTTCTTGCAGGGATGATGTTTGTGGACCCCCTGGTTTACCATTCTAACAGAAACCAAAGATTCACTTTTCACCCAGAGATTTGAGTACCATCTATTGATGGCCAATTGAACTCCATTCAAAATGGCCCAAAACTTAGCTTTAATAATATTGCACTGACCCAATTTGCGAGCAATGGCAGTGACGAACTGGCCATTATGATCACGAATAATACTACTAGTAGCAGCCAAACCTGAGGTGTAAGCAAAAGCACAATAACAATTAATTTTAACAAATCCCTCTTTAGGGGGAACCCAAGAGAAATGACACACTGGATGATAGATGATGACATTTCTATGTGTATTCTATTCCAAGCAACTCCTAAACAAGTCATGGGAGAAAAGATAGGCTCTCTTGTGGATGCTAAAATCAGAAATCCATGTCTGGGAAAATACGAACTCATTTATCCTTTTATCTATTTACAATAATCTTTCTTATAAGAATATACGGTATAAATGTTTTTCAAGCTATTAAGGGAGATAATGTAATGTATAAAGAATGTCAGTGTAATATTTATTAAATAATTAAGAGAGTTAGTATAAAAATAACAAAAAAAGAAATATTGGACAAAATTTGACGAAACCATATAAATGTCAGTAAAATTTATTCTGAAACTAATATATATGTCAATGTATATAATAAGTAATATCCTTACAGTATATCAAATTTAATATCTTATTTAAAAATAAAAAATACAAATAGATAAACACGTATTATATAAAAAATAAATTAAAACTAACGTATATGTCAATATATAATAAAAGACTATGATACAATATATATTAAATTTAACATCATACCTAAAAAAATAAAAATAAAAAATGCGGAAACACTTGCTTCTTTCCGCTATCAGAGAGAATCTAGCTTGAGTAATCAAATGCATTAGTTTTTATAGTTGCACAAACTTTATTTTTTGGTTTTTATAGTTAAAAACAATTCTTTTTAGTCTTTATACATATACTTTTGATACCAGTTTGATTCTTGTCATCAAGTGTGTCTTAACTTAGTAAAAGAAAACCGTTACAAAACAAAAATTGATAATGAAAAACTGTCATAAATTAACAATTTTTTAACCTTTTATATTTAATTTATGACAATTTAAAATAGTAGAAACTAAACCAATATAAAAAATATATGTATAAAGATTAAAAAAAATTATTTTTAACTATAAAGGTCAAATGATAATATTCGAGCAACGACCAAAAAAAAGTAATTAAACCACGGTACAATAACTACTACTTGCGTCTTTTCCCGTACCATGGTATCTGGTCTCTGTTTTCTCCGTCCTTCTCGTCTGCCTTCACCTCTGTTTGTAGGTTTTTCATTATTCGGCGGCGGTGAATTAAGCGAAACGGTATTGTAAAGTCATGCATATGCATATCTCAATTTGTGTTTTGTTTTTCGAAAACAACCTTATATATTGGTGCTTCACTGTGTCTGCGTCTGAGCATTTCGTTGTTCTGAATCACAGAGCAAAGTGAAGCGAGAAGATCGTGATGCATCTACACGGGACACCGTCTGCTCTTGGATTCCACATGCCTGCAGAGTGGGAAACCCACGCGCAGTGTTGGATGGGTTGGCCTGTGAGCACACTACGTCCAAACTCTACTACTATTATCATTGTTGTTGTTGTTGTTGTTATTATTATTATTATTATTATTATTTTGTTATGACAAGCTTGATGTTGCGTGACAGGAACGCGCCGATAATTGGCGAGACGGTGCCGTTCACGCCCAACGTGTGTTTGCCAGGGTAGCATCTGCGATCTCAAGATTCGAGTCTGTAACTGTTTGTGTTAGTTCTGCACAGGTAGGTTAACGTTGTTAGATAGTATTAGTATTAACTAATGGACGGTGTTGATGTTGTTTTTGATGACGCTTGAAATGTTTTACAATCTTAGTGGGAGAATGCGCGGAGTCAGCTACCAGAACACATCAGGGTCGTTGAGATGAGTATGAATGATTCTTGGTTTCGTGATACTGGACCCACTGTGAGTTTCTCTCCTTGTTTGAGTTTTCTGATCAAGTCAATTGTGTGTGTTTGGATGTATAAGCATGCAGAGTGTGGTTTGTTTTGTTCAATAGTTTGTTGTGAGAAGAAGCACGACGCCGGAATCTGGTGATGCAGTTGACAGGATTGCGGGGATTGATTGGAATTTTAATAGTTGGGGAGGTAAGCTCTCGGACTCTTGTTATTCTGATATTTTTATTCAAAAGGGATTGTTAGGATATGTGATTTGAAGAATGGATAAAGGATACAAACGTGATTTGGTTGCAATGTGTTGATTGTTGGTTCTTCGACTAATGGAGTTTTATAAATTGTTTAGGTTTGGAAGATGGATGTTACAGTGATTGGAGTCTTGATTTGCTTGTGGCTAAGAAGGTTTGGAAAGTTAAATATTTCACTTGTTTATATATTTATTTATTTGGCTGTGTGAAATGCTTACCTGATTTTTGTTTTCACCATATGTTTGCTAGATTTTGGAGATTGAGAAGATTCCTAGATTTTCCCATTCCATGGTGCTTGAAGGTGGAAGCATCCATGTGGATGGAGAAGGTAAGAGTTTTACAGTCATTTTTTGCCATGTTGAAGGTACATTTTTCTAGCTTGGGGAAATATTTAAGCAAGTTTTTTATATAAAGTAGAATTTGACTGGATACTACATACCTGTTATCTAGGACGTAAACATCTCTAAATAAATGTAGTTTTACCGCTGATTTATTCAGGCACGTGGATAAGAGGCAGCTTTGCAGGACAATATTTTATTTCTAGTTGTATTCAGGAATGTGGTTTAGTTCATTTCATGACTTTCATTGCAATCGGTCCTGAGATCAGATCAGATATACTTAGATTTACTGCTTTATACCTGGATCTTCTAAATGAATTAATTATAAAATTTACAAGTCTTTTAATTTACCACAGCAATTTGTTCTTCCTGCAGGAACTTGTCTTACCACAGAAGAGTGCCTCTTGAACAAGAACAGGAACCCTCACTTGAGTAAGAACCAAATAGAGGATGAACTTAAGGCATATCTTGGAGTCAGGAAGATTATATGGTTGCCTCGTGGATTATATGGTATATAAACTTGATATTGATCTTTTAGACTAAGAATCTTCCTATAAATTGATGGTATTTTGAGCAGGATATTTAATTTCAGCTAATTAAAAAATTCATATGGACCATTAATCATGAGTTGTTGCACAAGGTTTGATACAGAATTACAAAGTTGTTTTTCGACAAGAATAATTCTACTTTTGAGAGAAAACCTTGTCTCAGCATAAAACCAATGAAACAATGGATCAATATAAGGTGTAGCTTAGAATGCACGATAGCTAGATAACTAGTTGTAGAACCATATCATGATACTTGTATGATAAGTGAGATCTGGCTGTTCTCTTGTGCTGAATGCACCTTATGTCAGGAAATTAACTTCTGTGCATTTGACTATGCTTTCACCATGTATATAAAAGGCTCCAGACCTTCAAAATTACTCAGTTAGTATATATTGATTATATCACCTGAGTATTTTTCTGCATTACAGAATGAAACTAAAAATAGGTAAAATTGACTGATTTCTTTGAATGAAAGCTAATGCAAAAATTGGAAGGTCCCACCTGGGCACCAGTAATGAGGAATTTGGCCTTAATCTTTTCAACCAATTTTCTACAAAAAGAAACAATAATCTGGTAGTTGTTTTATTTTGTTATGATGTTCTTACAACTGTCTTTGAGGATCGTTATGTTGTTGTTACTAACTTCATTACATTACTACTTTTTTCGCACTTAATCTCCAACTGAGGTAGTAATTTTTAAGAGCATAGACCTGTCCCTCTGTAGAGATGATCCGGAAGTATTGTGATACATGTTTTAGGTTTAAAGTGGTCTGTAGATTTTATCTATTCCCTTAATATGCTGCTTTTATACAGGAGATGATGATACAAATGGTCATATTGATAACATGTGCTGTTTTGTGCGGCCTGGTGTGGTTCTGCTGTCTTGGATCGATGATGAAACTGATCCTCAGTATGAAAGATCTGTAGAAGCATTCTCTTTGCTTTCAAGTGAAACAGACGCTAATGGTAGAAAGTTTGAAATCATTAAACTCCATGTTCCTGGTCCACTCTATATGACAGAGAAAGAGGCTGCTGGGATTTCTCAGGTAAACATCCAACTTTTTATTTCTTTCCTTTACCATTTATTTTTTTCTCGTAATGATTGAAAATAATAAGAAAGAAGACCTTGCTATCATTATTGTTTCATTTCATTCAAAAAATTATAGAAATAATTATCATAGTGACCCAATTATCATTGTAGTGTATCTTTAAGCATTTGTTTGGCAGAGAGGAGAGCAATAGATAGGAAAGAAATAGGTAAAAAATAAGTTAAGAGGTGAGAAATAGATAAGAAATAATTTGAAATTTTAGGTTGTTTGGTAAGAAAGAAATAGATGAGAAATAGGAGAGAAATAGAGAGGTGAATAAAAGTAGGTGAGAAATAGAGTGAAAATAAGTAGTGAGACTCAAAATTTTTAAGAATTTTTCACTTATTTCTACTCAACCAAACCACCTATATTTTTAAAAATTCAAAAATTTATTCTCCTCTCCTCTCCTCTACTGTCCATTGTATCAAACAAAGCATAAATGATGGAATGCATAGTTTGTTGCTATATGGTCATCAATTATAGAAGCTTATGTTGTCATATTTGAGCTCATTCTTTTCTTTGTGGCTCTATGATTTACTATTATATTTTGGATAGTAAAAAGTTAAAATATTGATTGCAAAGATGCTGTGAAATATTTTTCATTGGATTGGGTACCACATGGAAAACTATATAGGTAAACTTATGATTTTGTTTTAGTCTACTTGTACACTTTTTAGGATTTATATGAAGAGTCGATCAACATCTGTTTTGGTTGGCTTGTATCTCAAGCATTCGGTATACTGTTTCTTTAACGGAATTTGTCTCTGCTTATGTAGAAAGTTTAGTGTCCTAGTTGGAACCCTATCGTTGCCTTTCTACCATAATTCTGTATATTAGATCAACATGAACTTCATTTGCTGTCAAGAAATGAATGAGCAGTTATATTTTCATGGGATGTAATATCAGGAAGAGCAAAATACTTGAAACTGATCTACTGCCTGTACTACTCTGATTCAACGCATCCTCTCATTGTTTTGTTCACCCAATCTAAATTTTAACACTGTAAAATGAAATTAGGTTCTATTTGGATCTTGAACCTGTACTTTTGGTGATTTAGGATGCTGGGCACTACAATCTTTTGAAGCAGTTAGCAACCAATCAGCTAACCAAGACATACTTTTAGATGAAGATTTTAATGTTCAGTTTATGCTTTCAAATAAGCAAAATGAGGTGCCATAAACTAGACAAATATTCCACACAATTTTTAGTAACAGTGGTTTGTAATCAGTTGTAGACTTAATTGCGATATTCTAATAATGGCTATGCTACAACCTATCATGTGAAGATGGATATACTGACTTAACTCAATATTGATACCTGATACGGTTAAAGATTGAAGTGGTGCTATTTATTACACTTCTGAGCAATAAATTATGAGCTAGACAGATTCAACTTTCATTTAATGCTTGTTCTGGTATAATTCTATGTTTGTCAGGATTATGAGGCTAAGCCAAGACTTCAAGGTTCTAGGCTTGCTGCTTCCTATGTAAATTTTTACATTGCAAATAAAGGTATCATTGCACCACAATTTGGAGATAAAAAGTGGGATGATGAAGCTGTCCGAGTCCTATCTAAGGCCTTCCCTCATCATGAAGTAAGTAAAACTGATTGTTAAAATGATCTTTTAGTTGAAGAATCTTTCAGCAATAAAGTAATCTTTCAATGACATGCATAATTGCAATAATCACTGCTGTTAATGTATGTCAAGTAATATTTCTGAATGCATTACATGAATTTGAAGAAGTGGGAACAATGTGTTATGGGGGACTAGAGATAAAAATTTTCAAATGATAGGGTTTGAGGTTTTTTGTAGTTCTAATTGCTGCAACTGTTTGTTCTCAAAATAGATTAGAACTAATTCTATCATTCAAGATCATATGTTTTTGCATTGATTTCTTTTTAAAACAAACTCTCTTTCTCACTCAGCCTATCATCATGAATCATTGTCACATGAGAAATTGAGTACAGTTTTCCATGAAAACTGGCAAATGTGTACCCATCGTTTGGCCGAGCTGCAGAGCTAATAGTAGCAAAATACTAGTACTAATTTGTATATTGTACTCTAATATTTTATAAGTCATCTATGAACTGTAAAATTTAGTTCTCATTTTTGTCCATGGTTCTGGTTACTGAATGACATTTTAAAATGTCGCTGGTTCCTAGGTTGTGGGAATTGAAGGTTCCAGGGAGATTGTTTTGGGCGGTGGAAATATACACTGCATTACTCAGCAACAACCAACCATTTGAGTGGCGTCACTCTCTCAATTTTCGTTGATAGGTGTTGTATTGGTGCTTTTAGGTTGTCAGAATGATTGACTAAAGGCTTTGCAAATATGTCTCCTGGTTTTAGTTTTGATCTTTATAATATTCAAACCTTCCTATTTTGGTCCGTACATTACAAAAATACTTACGTGGTTGCATTATGGGTTGTCCTGTCTTACAAAAACGGTTATGCGGCAACACTAGATGAAGTATGGTAACATTTTTGTAACAGAAGGACCAAAAACGGAAGATTTTGATTTGTGAGCTATACAAACGAAAAAAAAAAAATAGGGACTAAAAATAGAAGGAGGCATATTTGAAGGAACTACAAACTTATTTAATCCTTGATTAAATTGCTTGGTTAGTTGGTTTGCTCCTATTGAGAATGTATGCTAATTTCCAAATCCAATTGCTGCATGAAAGTGTCTGCAAATAGATAGAAAACCATGTAAAATAAAACCTAATTGATATTTAAGTTGTGAAATCGTGGTTTACTGTCTTGAATGACTGAATCGGAATTTTTGAAGTGGAACAAAATTTGTTTTGCTTCTATGTATCTAGTTTACGCGGTGTTTAATGTTCCATTTGTCAGGCCAAGTCTACCATCAGGCAAAGTTACAATTGTCTAATTTTTTTCAAAATGAAAAATAAGTAAATTTTTGAACGTCCGTATATAATGTTAAACCAAAACCTTTAAATAAATATATAATAGAATGATATCTATGCTAGGAAGTAGCATAAAAGTTTAAAGCAAATCCCTAAATTTTCCTGTACGATTTTTTTTTCTTTTGCTGAAATAATTTTTTTTAACACAATGCTATCTGTCCAATTATTTATGGTAAAATGCCTTCAATAGAAAAAAAAATTCCGAATGAAGTTAACGGGTATATTTGGAACAAGGTTTTAGAAGAAAAAGAACGGGAGGATAATATTTATCTTTTTAATAAATATTCTGTAATTTGATAATTTTTTAAAATAAAAATAGAAATTATCGTAAAATTAATATCCTAACTTTTTATTTAGTTTTATAAATATTATACATTCACTTAATTTAAAAATAAAAAATTATCAGCCCTTCTTTTAGTAAAAACATGATAATAAAAATACATACTTAATTCTACAAGTCTTTTTTATCTGTTGTTGAAATAATACCTTTGTTTTGGGCATATAAAATAATGTGACTCTCATTCACCTAACGGTTGATTTACAAAAATTCTTACGTTATCTTTAATTTTATATAAAATTTAATTGTTATTGATTTAATAGTTAAATGATAATTACATGTTATCTTGATTGATTATGTCAATTCTTGTAAAAATTGAATAACAATGAAAATATAATCAAAGAATTCTTATTTTCATATATTTCAAATGTATATATTACTGTAATTACATTAATTTTGACATATATCAACAAAGTATCAAATAATTTGGAATTAATTTATGATTTTGTAGATACAGTCTATATAATAAGAACTTTCAATGTCTATTTCATAAGTTTAAAGGTTGGTATAAATTATTATAATAGTATATTTGAATTCCTACTCGTATATATATTAAATCATTCATAAATTCTGAAATCATAATTCATAGTTGAACAATTGACATTGTTCGCTCGGTATGTTTGGACCTGGGCTTTATTAGCAATTTTGGATCTTGATCTTGACTCGACTTGTAACGTGTCTAAGTTAAGTTGGGCCAGTGCCATTAAAACAAACTACGATGAATTTTTAATTTAAGATGGAACAGTAAATCTATCCATGACAAAAAGAAGGGGAGGAGTGTCCCCAATAACTGAAACTCAAAACTCGAATCCTGAATCAAAACCCTATTTAGAGGGTTTAATGCTTTGAAGCTTCTTTCTTCCTCAATTCAGAGCGCGCGCGCGCACACACACACACACAGAGATGGGGAGTGACAGCGAGGCAGAAAAGTCGGTGCAGAAAGAGAAGGAGAAGGAGAAGAAGAAGATGCTGGCGCTTGCTCCCATTGCTAAACCCCTTACCGGCAAGAAGCTTTGCAAGCGAACCCTAAAACTTGTTCGTAGAGGTTTGCTATCTTTATCCATCCACATTCTCAATCTGCCCTTTTATTTCTCCTCCTATCTATTCATCTGCTTCCTGTTAGTTAACTTTATTCTGTTCTTTCAGCTGCTCAACACAAATGCTTAAAAAGAGGAGTCAAAGAGGTGGTCAAAAGTATAAGGCGAGGTCATAAAGGGTCAGTATTCTCTCAATTATCTTTCTCAGAAAGAGCATTAGACAAAAAAAAATAAAAAAATCGTGGGGAAAAGCCTTGTTATCATTGATCCTCCTCTGAGAAAAACACACAGACTCACAGAGAGACGGTAGAATTCCCATGTGTTATTTTTCACTGTGCAAAACGAGTGCTTGTCCTAATTTTCTGCTTTTGTCAACGCAGATTGTGTGTTATAGCTGGGAACATATCACCCATTGATGTCATCACTCATGTTCCTATCCTCTGTGAAGAGGCTGACATTCCATATATATATGTCCCATCTAAAGAAGTACGCAACCAGCTTTACCTTGTATCTTTGTGTTTATATGTTTTACGTAATATTGTAGACCTCTTGTTTACCTATTTCACTGTAGGGACAGCACGAATTGTCTTAACGGGTTTAATTTAGTATTAGAAGTTAGAACTTATTTTCATTAATGTTTTTCCCTCGCTCATAAGAAATATTGAAGCACCAACCAAGAGCGAGATGCATCTTCTGGAGGAACTTGAATGCATGTTTTTTACTTGTTCGGCCAACATTTATAGTAACACTAATGTAATTACCATAATGAATTAGACCCAACTGACCTGTTAATTTTTTTTAATTTAATACATACCCCTCCTATAATGAATTTAATAGTACAGATTTACAGTATCTCTATCATCTATTCTTCAATACATTAATGTTCAACCTAGAAGAATATTCATGTTCTATCCAGCCCAAAGATCTGCATAATAAGAAGATACTACTTTTAGCTCAGTTTATGAAACAAAAAGGATCTTATTAGTTGCCCCTGCTTATTTCAACTGATCTGAACCTTGTAGGGAAGTCTTAGATCACAAACCTATTCCAAAAGGACTGACTTTACTATTCTTTTTTGCTTCTGCAACCTACACCATATATCATTATGTTATCATTTCACTTTAAATGTGGCATTAAGTTGGAGAAACATGGACATTTTTCTAGAATTGTTGGTTATTTTTCTTCATGCTATTGTGTTCAAGAAACTCCAGTTACTCTAGCTCTCGAAAGTTCATATACTTTGTTATTTATATTGTTTTCAGGACCTTGCAAGCGCAGGAGCAACAAAGAGACCTACTTGCTGTGTTTTGGTACTGATAAAGCCTGCAAAGGGAGAAATAGAACAAGGGGAACAAGAGAAACTAAAGTCAGATTATGATCAAGTTGTATCGGAAGTTACTGAGGTTACAGCTTCACTTTTTTGAAACAAGCACACATTTATGTGTACTGTTTGTTCCAGCTGGATTAACATGTTGGTAGTGTACCTTACAATCAATTGATGTGTGGATTTTATTATTTTTCTTTCTTGCTCATCATTGTCTTATCATAAAGTCTGCTACTGCCTTATCTTTGATCAATCCACTGGATTATGGCTTCCCATGAGGAAGGCTGAAGGAATCTTGATTAGAATTTAGAATCTTCTCTTGATGGTGATTTTCTACAATTTACAGGGGTTTGGATTGCGTTTTTCGTTCTTTTTTCTTTAATCCATGACATCTCATCTCGAGGATGATGAACTGTCGAAGGAAATGTTTCTGAAACGAGCTTATTGGATGTGTGATGAATTGAATCACATAAGACTGGTTTTTTCACCTTCCCTCAATTACTGGAGTTTGTTAAACTTTTTGAAGTTGGTCCTTCGATTAGTGCGTGAAAGGGATGGCTTGTATAAATTACAGATGTGCAGTGTTTTTAAAATCGGACTTGTCCAAGACATTAGTACAAGGTTCAATAGTTCAATTGTAAGTGAACTATGGTTAATTCGGTATTAATAAAATAATAATAATAATTAATACAATAATATTAAATAACTATAATATCATAATTTTATAATATTAAAAACTAAAATAAAACATTATTTTGTAGGTTCTTAACATTTAAAGTACACATAAAAAGTTTAAATCAAATGTATCATAATACTTAGGCTTAAAATTTAATAAAATGCAACAATGTTTATTAACAATAACAAGTTTGCATCAAGAATAAAAAAGAAATAACAAATTTATATAAGATAAAATTATAAGAAATCAAGATATAAAAAGTTGAAAATTAATAAAAATGATTAAATTATGTTTCTAAGAAAAATTAATAATTGATAAAAATGACTTAATACTTATTTTTAATCTTCATTAAATGTTTTTTTTTTATTTTAAAAAATTTTAGATTAAATTTTAAAATTAATTTTTTTTTAAAAATATCAGTTCAAACTAGTTTTTTGCACTTTTTTTTTTTTACCAATTTTGGATTCTTTGACCTGTTTTTATCAATTCTTAAATGGTTTATTTTTTAGAGTTAACAAACTAATCACCATATTGGTTCATGTTAGATTGATCAAATGGATCTGTTTGGTCCAATTTTAAAAATTATGATAAATTATGCACAATTACATGAGTAGTAAATAGATTTTTTGGTCTTCGACAAGGTATCATTACACCTTAAGCTTAGTGTAGCTTACACCCTAGCTTGGATGATAGATGATGTGTTATAGTAGGTATGTCAAATGGCGCTGTTGCTGGCGTGCTATACTTGCACGTGGAGAAAGGGCACAATGCCCACAACATGGTGGGCTTAGCTACACTGGTGTGGAGCTTATGCTGCTGGTGTCCACAAATTTGGTCAAGCCACCCACAATGATGTGGCGAGCTTCTTGGTGCTCACCAATTAACACTACCTTCCCCATTCTGCAATGGTGATTACCACACCTTCACGGTGCCCCTTTGTGGATTCCTAGTGCATTCCCGATGTCGCAGTGGTGACTTTCACACCGTTGTGCGGAAAGGCTGGACCTTTTTAGTGCTTAAGCGTGTCTCCCACACCCTTATGGTGTGAACCACAATGTTGTGGCCTTTATCGTAGCATTTATTCACCTGAAAATGTTTTGAAAATCAAATTGGTAATTGAATCGATAAGGATACTAGTTCAAGGTTTAATGGTTGAACTGGTAAAAATTAAATCATATTTTTTTGAAAAATTTTAATATAGTTTTAGCCAACATTAACCAATTTTTATTTGAAATTATATTAATAAAATAGAAAAATGCACATATGTAGCAAAGTGTTTTTAGTTTCTTTATATTTTTCCACCTTTTCAAATACAAAATAATATAATATAATTAAATTGTTAATAAATAACTTTGTTATCGAAATTCCACATCGAACAATAACCTAAATAAAACAATACAGAGCATAAATTAAGAAAGAATGACAAAATTTAAGAAAGAAAAAATTATAATAAGAGATTTCTCTTATAGAGCAAAAAGTATTCCTTTTGCAGAGCAAAGCCCACATCGAATAGAAAATTTGACTTTTGTGTATAGCCAAAAAAAATCCTCTTGCAAGCAAACCCCATATCAAATAGGAAATTTGGTTTTCGTGTATAGTTGAAAACCCCATTTTCATGTGTGCCTTGGCATCATGAAGTCCTACATTGAGTATTGTATTCACCAGAAAGCAAGTTCTCCTATTATAAAATGGGTTTCTCTGCTGTAAACAATTGCACTTTTCACTGAGCTTTACACCCATACAAAGCTCTATGTTAAACTTTTGAAGACTGGCTACAACCGGTGAACCACTGATTTTACAGATTTTTTGCAGATTAAGGTTGGTTATACCAATTTAGTATTGATTTTTATTAAAAATGTTTCTTGTTTCTTTTGGACTGGATGTCTGGCTAATTCCTAGTTCAATCGGTCGGTCCAATCTAGTTTTAAGAACTATGCCTAAAACTTACAACAAAAACAAAGAAGAACACAAAATGGAAAAGGCAAGAATAAAATTTCTAAAATCCTAGAATTTAAGAGAAAATAATATGAAAGAAAATATAGAGCTTGGGTTGCCTTCCAAGAAGCGCTCGTTTAATGTCATAAGTTTGACACCTGTTATGATCAATCTCCCATTGATGGGTGAGGATAGGAGGGTGTCACCTCCTTCTCAATTGGTTTCCATGTCAAGTCATACTTCAACTCTTCCCTCTTCCTTTTACCTCTCTTTCTTAAATTCTCGGAGTTCCCTAGTCTACGTCGATGAGGAGGAATGTAAAGTTCCTTCTTTGGCGTGCATGTTCCTTGGAACTTTCCTTTGTAGTATGCTTAACAGGTTGCTCTTCGGTTACGCACAGTTCATGTGGATCTTTAACAAGGCAATTAATTACCTTCCATTTCATCACTTGATCTAACAAGTCAATCCCGGGCACAAAATTCTCAACAATAGGGCAATTGTTAGCTTTAAACAAATCAAATTCAATTGTATTCTCACCTACAGTTAAAGGAAAGCTTATCCTTCTTTACACTTATATTAACATCAGTTGTAGCTAAGAAGGGTCTAATGGGATATTATCATCCTCTTTTATCTCTAATACCACAAAATCACATAGGATAAATAAATCCCCTACCTTAACAGGAACATCCTTATCATTTGCCAATTGCAATGACATATTGGTGGGTCGTAGTTCCTTAATACCAAGCTTCTTATAAATAGCTAAGGGCATCAAACTAACATTAGCTCCCAAATCACACAAGGCTTTTTCAAAACCTAGTGTTACCAATCAGACATGGTATAGAAAAATTACTTGGATCCTTAAGATTAAGAGGTAACTTAGTTTGAATAAGGGTCGCAGTCTTGTGCTCATTAATCTTTCTCCTATTAGCCAAAAATATCCTTGTGAAACTTAGCATAAATAGGTATTTATTGTAAAGCTTGTGCAAAAGGAATATTGACATAGATTTGCTTAACCATCTCCATTAATTTCCCAAACTATTTGTCTAACGTGGCTCTAGCCAACCTTTGAGGGATTGAGATGGGTGGTTAATAAGGCTTTGAGTGTACCTTTTTAAACACCTTTTTTTTCTACAACACTCTCATCTTTTTATTTTTCAACCATGTGTGGTGATTCAACCTCTATTTTTACCTCCTATTCTCCCTCACTTTGTTGGCTAGACATATAATTGTTAACTCTTTCCCACTCCTTATGGTCATTGCATTACAATGCTCAATCAGATTTTGTTCAAGTTTACTAGGAAACTCACTTAGATTCTTGTTAGAAGATGGGGCTAGCTGAGTAATCTGAGTTTCCATCATCTTGTTATGGATGACCAATGTGACGCTATGATTTTCTTAATGTATGATTTAGTGGTTTAATAACTAAAAAGTGGAAATTTGATATGTAATCTAGGTGATTAAAAGAAATAAATGAATTGTTGCTATGTATAGTATGTTGTATGTGATGATGGTTGTCAGTTGTTAGTTTGAAATTATAGTTTGAATTTAGGAAATTTGATATATGTGCTTGAGCCAATTTGGATATGTTGTGAGAATGATTTTGGTTTTTGAGAGAAAACAGTTAAGTTAGACCAGTTTTGAGATAAAGGAAGTGGCTTGGTGAGGTTTGGGCCTCAGCTGACCAAAAGTCCATGTGAGAGCTCTGGGGAGATCAACTATATAAGGGAAAGCGAAGGATTTCCCTTCATTCTCCCATTCTCTTTCTCTCTCTTCAATTCTCTCTCAATCTCTCTCTAAAAATCTGAAGTTAGCAAAGGTATTAGAGGATTCCGAGCTCAGTTTAGTGATTGTGGTGAAAGGAGGAATCAATTTGTGGAAGTTTTGGCTCAAGATACAAGTTTCTCAAAGAACCAAAATTCAAATTCAGAAACTTTTAGAGGTAAGAGAAGCTTACAAATTGGTTATTTTGTGTTAATAATTGTTGATATGTTGATTTCTTACTTTATAATCGGTTGAATCTCTGTGGATGTTGTCATTTTCGTTGGTTTTGGGAAAAAAAATTGAGATTTGGATGAGAAATTGATGATTATGTGATGAAATGTTGGATTGATTGTATAATTTGATGTGTATTAACTTGGTTGAGGAGGATTGATGTTGTTGAAATACCATTGATTCAAAAATCTATGTTATTTGGTTGAAAAGCTTGAGTTTTTCCGTAGAAAATCGCGTTTTTTCGAAAAATCGTTGCAGATAATCGATTTTGGGGATCACACAATCGATTATCTGGAGTTTCAGAAACTGTTTTCATGATTTGGTTTCGAAAATAATCGATTATGCAGTTGGATAATCGATTATCTACTGTTCAGAAAAAAAATTCTTGATTTGGTTCGGAAATTATCGATTATGGCAACTCATTATCGATTATCTCTGCAAAAAAAAAAATAAATTTGATGCATTTTGTGAATGTACATAATCTGTTACTACAGTACATAATCTGTTATTCCATAACTGAATGTACTATTTCAGATTTTAAAGTTTTCATCTCAAAATGTGAAATTTTATGAATTTCAAGATTTGCTAATCTTCCAAATAGTTTTCAAAGAAGGTTTTGGTTTTCAAATTGTAGTTGATTGTTGGATTGGTTGTGAAGTGAAAGGTTGCTTAGATAGGATGTCCACTTAATGTGTATGATATTATTGTATGAGGTATCTCATGAGATGGGCTGCTTGGATAGGGCCTTACCTGTTGACCATGCAAGAGGCCAAATTGGACGTGCATGGGGTTGATAGTGACTATTGGACCACAGGTAGTGCTGAGTAGGCCACATGGTGTTATGTTGATACATATATATGATATAATGACCGTTGTGGTTAAGTTGATGGTTGTGTTGATATGTTGATACGTATATATATATATATATATATATATATATATATATATATATATATATATATATATATATATATATATATATATATATATATATATATAATGATTGTTTGGTATAGTTGGTTTTTGTGGGGATACATGCATTGGCATGCATATATTGTTGGCTGAGGTTGTATGGGCCTCAAGCCGTGTGCGAGCAGGCATGTAAGGTGGATGGTAACTAGAGTTGATACTCAGATAGGCCTCCAACCTAGTGCCTGGATAAGAAGTGGGGTTTTAAAGTTGGACCTAGGAGATAAGTGGATGGGTAGACCTCGTAGGGGGCCAAGGCAGTGTAGGCCTTGTGTCACGATATACCACCACCCACATACACTTATCTTGACAACCATAAGCTTATCCAACTTATCAGAGTTTTGGCAATCCCTGAATAGTGCTAAATGGCCATGGTAAGGGATAAGACTTGGCTTATCGCTCGAAATGTAGAAATCTCTCGAGAGTCGTGTCATTCACACATTGATATATGCCGTTGACAACATAGTATATGATGTTGTGCATGATATACTGTAATGTATGTAGACCCATTTATTTGATGATTTGGTTTCTATATTGATGTGAATAATGATTTTGATTATGTTGGATTAAATATTATATGTTGATCTTTGTTTCGTAAACTTACCCTTGCCTTGTATTATTGTTGGTTGGATGTCTTGTTGCTGTTGTTGTGTTATTATGACTGTGATGATCACGTCATTTTGGCGTGAGAGCAGAGGGAGAGACGTCTAAAGATCCAGTGTCTCAAAGCTGATGGAAGAGGTCTCAGATGAAGACTTTTGGAGGTCCTTTTTGGGTGGAGGTTTCTAAAAGCTCTTTTTGTTTCTTTTCAGATGTGTTGTTTTGTATTATATTCTTTTGATGGGATTGTATAAAGTGACTAGCTATAGGGAGTGAGTTTTTGTATCCCTCTTCTTCGTATATTTTGATATTGTTAATATGAGCTAGTGTTATCCCATTTGTTATGTATGTATGATGATTTGAGTTGAACAGATATGCATGTATAGCACTAGGAGAGATAGGTGGATCTCTCAGTTAATGTGTATGACTTATATACAGATATGTTATGATTTGATTTTATTCATTTGAAATGTGGATAAGGTGTATTTTTAGCAAGGTTGTTTGTAATATTGTGGCGACAGTGGATCATTACAACCAAACTCTCAACCTTTGAAGTCAATTCCTTAATTGTTTCACAAAATAACTCGTTCTATTTAGTTTAAGCTGAAACGACGTTCTCCATTATGCTCATTAGCTTTGACTTCTAAGGTTACTGAAAACATGAAGGTGACATATTGCCACCTTAACCGTCTTGGTTTTGGTTGTTCTAGTAAGAGAAGTTAGAATGATTCCTTCAACCTAGATTGCAGGTGCTTGAGTATGGGTCATTCTGTTCTTCCTGTCCAGTAGGCATTCCTTCTTGACAGTTTATGGTTGTGTATCCCTGTAAACCATAGAGTCTTTTTTTTCTTTTTCTTTTTGTTGAAATTAAGATATTATTATCATTATTATTTTAAATACGCATTTTGCATAATTCTTTTACTGCAGTTTTTTATTATCATTTTAAATAATTTATATAGAGAGATCGAATTACTCTAAGGAAAAAACTTACATATAGTTCTGTAGATACTGTTTACATTGTTCTCCAATTGGAAATAGAGTTTTATCTCGGTAATCTGCAAAATAAATGTTTGCATTAAAAGATTATGCAAATTACTAAGGTTAAGCTCCAATTTTGATTGGAGAATAATACAAACAACACCTATAAAACTATATGTTTTGTCCTTACTCTAAAATTATCTTTAGTTTTATATAAAAAAATATTTTTATAGATATAACCATTAAATCATGATTATATGTTGTCTTGATAGATTGTGTGTATATTTGTAAAAATTGAGTAACAATAAAAATATAGTTAAAGAATCCTATTTTTCATATAGATCAAATATATGTTATCTTAATCTTAACATATATCAACACTCTTCGAAAAAAAAATTAACATATATCAACGAGATAATAGATAGTTTGAAATTAATTTAAGATTTTATAGATATTAATTATATAAAAAAATATTTAATTTAATGATAAGTTTTGAACTAAAATTATAAAACTTAACATTTTGAAATTATTAATATAAATAAAATGATAAATTACGAAACGAGTAAGAGTTGATATAAATATAATTATATAATTTAATCTGTCTATGTATAACTATTTATAAATTTTGAAATCATAACTCATAAAATGACATTGCTCGTTAGTCGTTGTGTCCAGACATGGGGTTTATTATCAATTTTGAATCTTGATCCTGACTCGGCTCGTAACATTGGAATCAAACCTAAGTTGGGCAAATGCCATTAAAACAAATACACAAAATATGGTAAATTTTAAAATTTTAATTAAAATAATATGATAATATAAATTTTTATATTATTATCTAATTATAAATTATCATATAATTCAAAATGAGTTTAAAATCTATGCATTAACATTGTAAAAGGATTTTTACCAAGGTTAACTAATCAGAAATCATGTTAATAATAACTTTTAAGATAAATATTATAAAGTCAAAAACACTATCATATATGACAATTTTTAGTTGGTTGACTGTGTAATTAAAAATTAAACTCTTAATTAATTATAAATTATATTAGATATATATTTAAAATAATTATTATAAAAATTAATAATTTTGAATGAGTACATAATATATACACTGACAATACAAATAAATTTTACACAGTCAACTAATTAAAAATTGTCATATATGGTAATTATATTAACTTTTACAATAATTATATTAAAAATCATTTTTAATTGTATGATTTTTGATCAATTAACCATGTAAAAATCCTTTTATAATATCAGTGCATAAACTATTTCTTTATTAATTAACCATACAAAAAATTTCGCATGTTATTATCAAAATTAAAGTCAATATTTATTTAATTTGAGGTAAATGTATCGATGAAAAGAGTGCGGGTGTGTGTCCCCGAATAAACGAAACAGGCGTTCGGTTGAGAATGGAGCGATCCAAGAGAGGGGCTCGTAAGAAAATCGGAATCCCAAATAAATTAAATTAAAGGAGCGAGAGTTGACACTTACAATTTACGAATCTCGTTACTCCCGACTCAATTAACGTGAAATCAGGTCTTCGAAAATCGTCTTTTGGACACCTGATTTCAGTTCTTTTCTTAATTGCAAACACAACACACAGGGAGCGAGCAAGCGAGAAAGCAAAGCAAATGGGGTGCTCATTCTCCGGTTTAAACGCACTCTACGACTCCGTGAACGGCGGAGGCGACGTGTGGATCAACGACAACCGTTTCCGCATCGTGCGGCAGCTCGGCGAAGGTGGCTTCGCCTACGTCTACCTCATCAAGGAGGTGATTAACGACTCTGCCGCCGGTGGCCTCGCCAAGAAGCTCAAACACTCCTCTCATCTCTCCGGTTCGCTTCGTTCCTTAATCTCCTTCTCTTTCGCGTTTCGATTCCCCTCACTCTTTTCTGAAATTAACCTTGTTAGAACGCGTCGTAGCCTGATCTGTGTGATCTGTGTCTTTTTTGTATCCTAACGCGCATTTTCCTTGATCTGCGATGGCATTTCCTTGGCTAAATGTTAGAATCGCTTCTTCGTGGAGATTTCATTTTCCGATCTGTTGGAGTTAGTTTCTGATTCGAGCTTGTCGTTTTCGAATATTTATCGAATCCAGGCGTTGGAGCCTGTGGCTTATTCTTAGAGATTTTCATGCAATTCTGTTGTCGTGTAGCGTTTGCTTGCTCTTGTTGTTGCAGCAACTGAGAAAGTAATTTTGTTCCTTTGATGAGATGTGATGAACGTCTTATTTGTCGATTTGGTGGTGGTAATTGATAAGGCATTTGATTTTCCTTGCTCCTTTGAACAATTGAAAATAGGAGGTTCTGTCTTATTATTGAATCTGAGTTCAATTTGGATTATCAGTGGTGAACAAAGTGCCATGTTATTGTAGGAACTAAAATAATTCGGTGGACTTTTTAAAATAAAATTTAAATAGGTGGTGCCATTTGATTCCGTGTATTGAAATTAATCCGTTAAGTATACTATTTCTTTTCTGCAGATGACGGGACTTATGCTATGAAAAAGGTCCTCATTCAGAACAATGAACAGCTGGAGTTGGTCAGGGAGGAGATCCGTGTTTCATCACTGTTCAATCACCCCAATCTGCTTCCACTTCTTGATCATGCGATCATTTCTGTGAAGGTAAGCAGTTATTGCAGCCAATACTTATTCCTCTCCTTATTACATCACAATTCAGAATTTTTTATTTTTTATTTTTTATTTTTTGGAAAACAAAAGTTCATTAATTAAAACAAGAGTCTTGCTGGTTCATTCAGGTAAGACACATGCCATTTCTGGATTTTCGCTTAAATATTTGTTCCTGAACTACAACTATGTAATTTGCTGTATTGTATCACTGGGGCTTAGCTGAAAAATGTCATGCTTGGAAACATTTTGAAGTTTGTAAACATGCCAGTTGGGTTTTCAATTTAGCAGTTTGTATTTCCAAATGTTATGTATGACAGCAACAGAAAGCAACCTTGCTTGGATATACCTTCTAGGAGCGCTTTCAGCTGAAAATATAATATCACTACCAATCTATTTGAATGGGTACAGGTATTGGGTACAATACAAATATGCTCTCAATTTTAAAGTTTCTGTTGATTCCTTAGGTTCCTTATGCGTCTGGTATGGATACAATACAAATATGTTGTCAATTTTAGAGTATCTATGTATTAGAGCTACCAATGGTACTGTTATACCCGACTTGTATCTAATGTTGCTGCACAAAATCTAGGTTTTTCTAACTTGGTTGGATTGTGTATGTAATTGTTGGATGATATGTGGCATTGCGAGTGTAGTTCCTCAAGGGCTCTAATCTGTTATAGTGATTAATCAGTTACAGTGGGAATAACACTATTCTTAATGTGGGAATGTGTAGCTTTTCTCATTTCCCTCAGGAAGGTTTTGGCTTAATTCTGTTCATTCTACTGTTTCAATTCTTGTGCTTTTATATTTAAATTGAAGATGTTCTTTTTGTTAGCAGCCTACCCAAGAAACATCTTGGAACCATGAAGCATACTTGTTATTTCCAGTTCATTTGGATGGAACATTGCTAGACAATGCCAAAATAATGAAAGCCAAGAAGGAATTCTATTCTACCTCAGATGTGCTTCAAATATTTCGGCAGGTAAGAACCATCTTTCTATTATGCATTTTGCTATCACTGTTGTAGCTCAATATTTTTAGCACTAGATATCTTGTTTGACATATATTATTGCCTTTCTTGGTTTCGCATACACATACTTATTTTAATATCAACCTAGCAATTCTTGTGACATGGGTTATTTATTGTCTTAAGAATCATATTGGAGGAGAGGAAAAATGGATTTCTGTGGTCTGCTTCTTTAGAATCTTCCTGAGGAGCAATTTTTTTGCCTTAGTTTCAATATACTCTTTTGACATTTTAGGGTTTACTTTTGCTTTTAATTTACAGAATATTTTTACTCTGAAACTCTTTTAACCCTGTAAAATCAACAGCTTTGTGCAGGACTCAAGCACATGCACAGTTTTGATCCTCCATATGCACATAATGATGTCAAACCTGGTAATGTTCTCATAACACGTAGAAAAGGACAACCACCTCTTGCCATACTGATGGATTTTGGCAGTGCTTGTCCTGCGAGGAAGCAAATTAGCTCCAGATCAGAGGCACTCCAGTTGCAGGTGCTTCTTTCTTCCCCTTTTCTTATATTGTGTTGTTTATTGATAAAAGATTATTTACCATTTTAATGTCTTAGCACCTCCACTTCTTGCAATATAGGTCATTTCTTTAGCACAGCTCAGAATATGTGGTGCTTAAAAGTCTATCATATTTTAGAATGTTTTAGAGGCTTTTGCTCCATTTGTAGTTTGTGAAATTGTATTGCCTAATATGATGGGTGCATATGCATCATCAGGCTAGTAATGGATTGTTTTAATTTGTTACTGTACATTAACCGATTCTATGTTTCATTTAAAAATACGCAATTGCTTAGCTTATTTTTCCATTAATTCCTTTAATAGTTTTTATGTTTTGAATGTTTTACAAATTTGAAGGATCAAAGTTTCATTTCAGTCACCTGGCTTGGATTTTCTAACCTGCTAATTGCTACTTGTCTTCCTATGTAGGAATGGGCATCTGAACATTGCTCTGCTCCTTTCCGAGCTCCTGAGCTGTGGGATTGCCCAAGCCATGCTGATATAGATGAGAGGACTGACATCTGGTCGCTAGGATGCACATTATATGCAATAGTGTGAGTATTAATCATTTTTTTTTATATGTGATTGTGCTAATTTTTATGTTTAGAACTTTTGCTAATTGTGCCTTAATATAACATAGTTACCATATTGTGGTAATTTTTTATTGGTTTTTCTTTAAATTTTAATTGTTTCCTCAAAAACATTAGTTTCATATGTGCAATGCATTTGGTTTGGAACCCTTGATGTGCATATAGATCCTACAAATTAACAGATAGATTAGAATTTTTTAAATAGTGTGAAGAAGGTTGTGTATTTTAAGTGGTTTTCAAAGTTACTCTATGACCATCCCCAACCAATCTCTTATTTAATTGATTAGCTATATGTTGTTGACTTGTGTGTGTGTGAGATCTAGTCTCAAGTTTCAACTACACAATGACTCAGACTCTGGTTTGTTTTTATAGTGAAGAAACAACATATGGTGAATTCCCATTTCTTTGTTCCTTGAGTGTTAACTTAAAAAAGAAGAGAAAAGAGGGGGAAGTGGGAGAACAAGTTATTTTTGTTTATTATGCTGACCAAATTTTGTTATAAAATGTGTTATTGAGAGCATTATGCTCAAAAAGAGGGACTAGCGACCACTGATAATTTGGTTTAATGGCAAGTCCTACTTACGAGCCAGAGCCACTGGTTCAAAACTGTGGTATGTTTGTGTAAAATAAAGTTAGAAAACATCTCAATTATTTATTTTTTGTTGTTGTTGTTGTACAATGACAGCACTAAAATTAAAACCTAAGATCTCATGCATACTACCCAAATTCCCCACCACTAGGCTGCCCTAATGGTTCTAGAAAACATATCAAATAATATTACTGTTTTTGAGTAATGTTATTCAACCAACAATGAATGCAAAAGGAAAATACAAGTGTAATGTGCAACTATGCAAGTCATTGGATCACTCTGCATAGATTATTGATTTGGGACAATGCTTACATTAGTTTGGCTTTGTTGTCCAAAGGTTGTTCCCTTGGCATTACTCATTTACTCTACAGAAATCCAATGGTAGAAGTATGTTTTTTCATGATACAAATAGTTGTGCTATTACTTTTTCAAGTATAGCTTTGTCAACAAACTACTTCCATTAGTACTATCATAATGGCTCTTATCTGTAATTTTATTTTTTTTCCCCCCGGTGTGTGTCTAAGAATTATATCTTGGTGGCTTTAGTGCATGTTTAATTGTTTATTATATCTCCTGGCTGAAAATTTCAGGTATGGGGTATCTCCATTTGAATATGCACTTGGAGAGTCTGGTGGAAGCCTGCAATTAGCTATTGTAAATGCTCAGGTCAAATGGCCAGCTGGACCTAAGCCTCCATATCCAGAAGCTCTTCATCAGTTTGTATCATGGATGCTTCAGCCCCAGGCTGCTATGCGGCCCCGGATAGATGATATCATTATCCATGTTGATAAGTTGATTGCAAAGTTCTCTCATTGAGGTACACCATGGAAGGGGAAAATGTGGCATGATTACATATGCAGTCGTTTAAAAATTTCGTGTGCATTTACCGTCCAGTTATATGTTAATGGATAGATAAGCAATAGCAATTCCTTGCCTGACGGAGTTAACCTTATATGTGTCTTCGTTTTTGGTGGTAGTCTAGGTAGTCGGGCGTTGGCTTTAAAGTCTTGTTTCTGTCATTTCTACATAATTTTGTTTCTTGTAAGTTATGAAATGGCCAATCTCCCTGTGTCTTCAGAATTTATGAGCATAAATGGTATATCATTTATTGATTGACGTTATTTTATTTGTTCATATTTCGCCTACCTTGAACGAGTAAGTATTTGACAGCTTTAGATCGCCTACCTCGTTCATATTTGGCCATATATAGACGATAATTTTTCAGGTGTTCTAAATCTAGGTGAAATAAATCTTTAAAATTATATTAAAATGCATAATTAATTTGGTAAAATTTTAAAAGTATAGATTTGAAGGAAAAATGTTTTTTTTGGTCAAGAAAAGGGAAAATATTTGAAAATTATAAAGAAGATAATATTCGTTGTGGTAGCATCCCTCACAGGTCACAGCTAGTTGAGAGGGGGAGGTGGGGGGGAGATAAAAAAATATACTTTAATGTAAATATATCTAAAATGAGTTTTATTAAAATTAATGTTCTTAACTTTAAAACAAACGGATGGTAAATTTGTAATACTAATGTTCATGCTAAGTGTAGAAATTTAATATAACCAGTTTTTTTTAAAAAAAAATTATAAGAGCTGAAGTGCACCTTTTGCAAAATTTTGACGAATTAAGTGTGTTTGAATTCACATTGAATTATCTAAAGTTACGTTAAAATGCTATCTAATGTGATTTTAAATAAATATTTACATGTTTAGTCCTACATAAGGAATTAATTTTAGGTTCAAAAATGATTGTGTTGAAGATACTTTAGATAACTTTTGCATTAGATAAAACTTTTTTACTGAATTTTATTACTAACTTGTTTTTAGAATTAAAACACTTAAACATGAATCACTCCACTTCTTACTTTTTAGAATTAAAACACACAAACATAAATCACTTCACTTTAAAATTAATTTTAACCAAAATCAAATTTAAAAAATCAATTTCATTCAATTGCAAACACACACCAAGTCTTCACCAAATACAATTTCGATAATGACGTGCCCCCTTTATCCAAAAGCATAAGAAGAGTATAATATGTGGACTGTGGAAAGGAATTTGTAGAAAATTTAATTTAAATGCATGGATAATATAAAAGTTTATTCAATCATAAATTATCATGATAAAATTACTGACTTTTATAATAATTAATTTAAAAATAATATCCATGGTAATTTCTAATTAATTGAAAATATACTTAGAGCAAAAAAATTAAACTCTTTATAGTAACCGGGACTCACTCTCTTCTAATCTGTGATGGTATAAGCATCAATATTTATTTAGACTCTTACTTGGGTTCCCACTATCGGAATTTTCAAAGACAAGGCATTATTTATGCCTCCTCAACAGGGGTGGGTATGGGTTGGTTTGGATTAGATTTGGGATATATTTTGATCTAAACCAACAATTGTTATTGGTTTGGATCAACTTTGATTTTAAAAAAAAAATTACAGCCCGAAATGAACTAATCCAATCACATTCGGATAGGTTCAAGCCAAGTCATTGAATCACCCGATTGAAAATGTAAAAATTAAAAAAAATAAAAAACAATTGTAATTAAATGAAAGAAAATTGATAAATAATTTCAAAAGTCAAAATTATAAAATTACATAACATAAAAAGTATAAAATTAGAGTTATAACAGCATAAAATTATAAAATTATATAATTATACAACATAATTTTTTTAAAATAGTATAAGTTCGAGTTAGTTCCAAACTGTCAAATCTATAATCTTAAAATCCGACCGATCCAATGATTTAAATCAACCCAAATTTTTCTTTTCAGATTAGTTCATATTAATAGGGTCATCGGATTGACCCAAACCAGTGTGCACCCCTCTTCCTCAATGAGAATGAGCTTAGCAGCAAAGCTTATGAATTTACTTTTTCAGGGGAAACTTAGATGGTGAGATCATGCCTACCTAAGGATATCATTGCAGCGATTTTTTGGAAGGTTAAATATGTTTTTAGTCTTCTAAAAATTGACCTATTTTGGTTTTAATCTTCAAAAAAAAAAATTCTTTAAATAAAGTCTCTCAAATATTAAAAATACCCTAATTAGATTCTTGTGCTAAACTCTGTTTAATTTTTATGTTAAATGATGGCCACATCAGCTTCCAAGTAAAGTATTTTATTAGATGAAGTGTCCAGTGATAATTTTTAATAAAAAATCAAGTAATTACTTTTGCTTTAGGGTTAAAAAAATCTATGGTTTAAGATTAAATATGTAATAATTTTATTCAAAAAATATATTACTAATTTGACCTAGACATAACAAGTGACATGGACGGCCACATCAGTAAATTAATGGTAATTGTAATGTTAATGTGACTATCAATTAACAAAAAAATTAAACAAAATTTAACACAAAAATCTAATGAAGGTATTTTTAATATTTGTTGGACTTTATTTAAGGTAAAAAAAAAAATTAAAGACTAAAACTAAAACAACTCAAATTTTGAAGAACGAAAAACATATTTAACCTTTTTTTTGCTATCCCCGTTAATTATCAAATGATATCCGGATTCTGTGGCTTGTTGGGGCCCATCCTTTGATGGACAATTTTCCATTAAATCTGCTTACAGCACTATTTCGTCAACCAGTTATAACGCTTATTCTACTCTGATTAACCTCCTATCAAACTTATGTTAGAGTTTTCGCTGGTATCCACCCTTCCTGCATGTTGAAAAGAGCCGTCTACAGCTTAAATTCATTATAAATCTAAAAAAAAAAAAATGGCAACATAGCACATGACTACAGTATCTAAAAAAGGCCAAATTCCGAAAACTGATAAACGGATACATTTATCCGTACCACAAAACCAGATTGTTCAAATCAACGTTTATCTGTACCCAGTGAATGTTTTTTTTTTTTTTTTTTTTTTTGTGAATAAGCAAATGAAATGTTCAAATCAACGTCTCTTGGATTTGTGGTAAGGCAAACATCACATCATCATCCAACTTACAGATAGGAAGAAAAGTACCGATATTTAATCCACACACGGATTTATTTTCTTAACCTTTATTTACTCCTAAAGTCGTGCCACAATTTTATCACCACAAAATTATAAATAAATTACATTAAGATTCTACATATTTAAAAACTAATTCATACATAGTCTTTCGAGAATGTAAAAAAGAATCTTCCAACCACCCTTGCTTGAAATTAAATAATAGGTCTCCACAAGCAGCTATAAAAATGCAAAATAACTCATTACTACTAGAGCAAGAACAAAAAGAAATTAAAAGGGTAACTTAGTTGAGAAGATAGATGAATCAAACGTCAGGTAACAATGGTACGGGGAGGTTTGAGTGGAGCTGGAACTCCTCAGCGTCATTCCTGTACGGTGGGCTTGCACCCATTTTTGGAGTCATTGGGTTAGCGTTGCTTGTGGTAGCATGTTCCCGGTGTCGAAGGTCTCAAACAGAGTCACTGCGTCACTCTGACGTGAACAAGTGCGGAGGGGTAACAAGCCCACAAGTTAATGAAGAGCCTAACATTTTGGTAATCGTAGCCGGAGAAGAGCACCCAACTCATGTGGCAAAGCCCCTCTCTGTGTGAGTTGAGTTATGACACATGCTATTATTGTCTCTTTCATAGTTGCCGTGTTTCCTTTACCGTGACTTTGTATTTGCATAGTTGCTTCATTATTATTATTATTTTTAATATATACATACACATATTATAATTAATTACTGTGTTAATGTATGTCATTCTTTTTTTTTTATTTATCCAGCTTTATTTGATTCAAATGTTACTTAAAAATTAAAGATCAAAATAATAAGAGCTTAAAAATAAAATAGAAGTTGTTTAATAAATATCGTCCTTTTAACCTAAAAATAATAAAATCAAGAGAGGATAGGGAGACAGAGGTAATAACAGAACGAGAAAAAAAAAATGAGAGCCAGAGAATGTGAAGAGGGCCAGGAGATAGGTGAGAAACTATTTTTTTTTTTAATTTTTTTTATAAAAAATTAAGTTGTTTAATTTTTTAAGAGTTCTTTAACAAAAAAGAGTAAATTACACTAATTTTCCCTGAAATTTTTTGAAATTGCACAAAATTTCATATTTTTTTAACTATTACAACAACTTTCCTTATAAGAATACACAGTGTAATATTTTTAAAACAATTAAGGAGTATTAGTGTAATATATAAAGGGTGTTATTGTAATGTTTTTCAAACAATTAAAGAGGTTAATATAGGGGTAAAAAAAGAGAAGTATCATGTGTAATTTGACAAAACCTCAAGGAATATCAGTGTAATTTATTCAAAAAAAAAATACATGTGATACAAATTTGGCAAGTACATTGATCATAACAAGTAATACAATGATGAATAAGAGATCATCAATTTCTCGTAGACTTTGGCATCAATTACTAACTACTATCAACTAATTGAATTAATCATGAAATGTGTATTGATCTAACAATTCTAAGGTAAAAATGTAATGGATGTTAAGATGCAAGGAAATGGAATACAAAATATTGAGACAGTTGTGATTTCATAAGACAATGAAATGAACTTAATGAATAATGATGGTTATGTATCAGAATTCCTCTAATTGTCTTCAAATATAATTTAATTCTTTTATTATCTCATTCATTTCATGTATGTGATGACATTTAAGTTTATAAATTTAGATTAAATTCAATTCTTTGGTGAATAATCCTTTTATCGTCAATCAAAATCCTAATTCCTTAGGTGAAATGAATTAAGAATAAATCTAAGATTAAAGAACTCGTACAAATGCATATATTTGAGATCTCATCCTTAATAATTAAGAATAAATGGCTCGTAATTCAAAAATTAATTTTCCAATTGAAATTCAAACTCACAATTCATTCAAATGATATTCAATCATAAGAAAGCATTAAATTAACTGCATAATTAAGAACTCAAAATACATGAAATTGAATTGAGAATACAAACAAGAATCAATTATATTGGATTTGAATCAAAGTACATCGTAATCTAACTTAGATAAAATGAGAATTTCATAGTAAAATGAAGAAAAACAAAGTAAATAGGAAAGAAGAATGATGAAATAGCCATAAAATCTTTAAAAACTATTCCCAGCCTGAATCTTCAGCCTTAGAGATTGGAGTGATTTGCACACAAGAGTATCATTTTTTAGCAGATCATGTTTATATATTGATCTAGAAAATTGTCCTAACTCAATGAAGGAAAGTCACCGTTAAGCGATACTTTTGTTTAACTCAGTTCACTAGGTGACACTATTCTCTCCCTAGGCAAATTAGTTCATTTCAACTTGTTGGTTACAGTGGTCTTCGTTGGGCAATAGGCTTTCTTCACTTACGCTCTGTTTGGTAGCGCTGAAGTATCGAAAAAGGGAAGAGAAGTGTACGAATTTTCCTTGTTTGGTAGCGTCGAAATATCAAAGAAATATTTGAAAAACATGTGGGATCCATGTTTGAAAACTTCTTTGCAAAACTGCGAAGAAATATGCCGAAATGAGTGTTGTTGGTAAAAATAATCGATTATTTTGATTGATAATCGATTATCACTAATACTAAAAAATAATTTTTACTTTCAATAATCGATTACATTTGTAACATAATCGATTATCACTTCCTCTTAATCGATTATCTCTTCTTCCATAATCAAATATCTCCCTCCTCCCTTATTCGATTATCTGAATCCCCTCCCCCCTTGTTATTCGAATATCTCCCCCCGCCCCCCTCTCAAATCCCGTCTTGTATAATAATAATAATAATATTAATAATAAAAATAAATATTTTTATTAATAAAAATAAATATTATAATAACAATAAAAATAATATTAATGATAAAATAAATAATAATAATTAAAATAATCTTAACTTCCATTCTATTTCTTACCTATTTTTCTTCAACCAAACAACATTAACGTCCACTCTATTTCTCACCTATTTCTCTTCTCTTCTCTTATCTTCTTTTTTCTCTATTTCTTTTTTTTCTACCAAACATATCCTTAGCGATGATCAGACAAAATTGAAACTCGAGAAGTTCATTCAGCGAGGAGAGAAATTCGTGTAATGATGATCAAGTAGAAGTGACACCTGATAAATTTATTGGGTGATAAGCTTCATCTATTGTTCCTTTATTTGAATAGCTTCACCTGATGATTTGCAATGAAATTTTACAAAATCAAAAAGATATTTTCTAATTGGCATCCTAACTAATTCTACGCTTAAAACTATTAAATCTTTCCAATTCTTAAACAATCATTAACTCATTGACAATAAATCTACATGTATTGTAGATTTATTTTCACTGTATAAATGTATTTGAAAAATTATATTATAATTTTATTATAATCTTAATTATGAAAATAACTTTTTACGATAAATAAAATTTTGTAACTTGTGATTTAAAATCAATACTTTACTTTTTTAGCTATTTTTTATATTTTATTTTATCATAAATAATTGGTTATTTTAAATACAAAATCATTTACAATAAATAATTTCATACCTTTTTATATTTTGATTATATGAAAATAATTCTTCTAAATAATTCAATCTAAACATATTATCTTAAAATTACTTTTTACAAACTATTTCTAAATATAAATTTATTTTACATAATGGATTATAAAAATAATTAATTGTATTTATAATTAATTATTAAAAGAAACTTTTTTTTCACAATTGATACAAACACGCGCTTAAGAGTGTTTTCAATTTTTAGATGTTTTTTATGTATGTATGCATGTATGTGTGTGTGTCTTCTATTAGAGATGATTTTTAGGGGCTTTTGGTTTGGTACGAGAATAATTTTTAGTTTTCTAAAAATCTAAAGTTGGAAATGTTTATTTTTCATGTTTAGTTTATTATTTAAAAAATAAGGGTCCGTTTATTTCTATTTTTATTTTTGGTTTTTATTTTATGTTTTTACTTTTAATTACAAAACTACTACATTGTTTTTAATTTGTTTTCTGTTTTCAAATATTTGTTCAAAAAAACAATGTTTTTAATGACATTAGTTCAAGGTTTAATGGTTGAACCGTGATCAACTAGTATTAATAAAATAATAATAATAATAATTAAATAAGACAAAATAAGATTAAAGAAAAATAATATCATAATTTAATAATAGTAAAAACTAAAAATAAAACATAATTTTATAGATTCTTAACATTTACAGTATTTAGAAAAGTTCAAATAAAATATGTCATAATACTTAAGTCTAAGTTTTAACAATAAATATCAACATTTATTAATAAAAACAAGTTTATATTTAGAATAAAAAGGAAATGAAAAATACTTTAGGTTAGTTTTCATTTTTTTTTAAAAGAATATTGTATTAAACATTTTTCATTGATCCATTATGAATTGGTTTTTTGTTGGTTTTTGATTTATTTTACTAGTTTTTCAATTTTTTGACAGGTTTTTCTCCAAGCTGATTCTATGGTTTCTTTGAATTCGTCAGGTGACCAATTCACCAGTTTTTCGGTTTGCCCAACCGGTTCGGTCTGGTTTTTAAAACCCAGCAAAAAACAATGAAAACAACTTTTTTTTATTTTCTCTATTTCCTATATTAATCATTGAAAACAGAAAATAGGTTGAAAATAAGATGACGGATTTGTAATTAAAAAGTAAAAAAAGAAAATGAAAACATAAAATAAAAACAAAAGTGAACGGTCCTAACATCCTCCAAAAAACATTGTTTCTCAATTCTATAAAATTGTTTCCATATAGAAAATAAAAATCTAACTTTTTTGAGTAGAAAGAAAAGTTTGAAATCTATAAAAATACCATGAAACTCTTATTATGTCATTTAATATAATTATATAAAGTTTTGAAATAATTTCTTATTAAATGTGATACATAATTAAATTTAAGAATAAAAAATACTAATTAATATCCTTAGTATACTTATTACAATTTTAAAAATAAAATTTGTTTTATAAAATACATTATTTAATTTCTTGATATATTAAGTATTATATTTTGTAAATACTCTTAATTTTTTAATTTTTTAAAAAATTGTCAAGATATTAATTAACAAATCGTTTAAAAATATTATTATCACAACATTAAGAAAATGTTTTATAGAAACAATAAAAAAATATCTAATGTAGAAAAAAATGGGAAATTATGTGATGACAAAATTGGTGGGGCCTAATAAGGGGTGGCTAGATTTTTCGCGTTGGTTCTTGGTGAGATAGATACGGGTTATTGAAACACTTTTGGGTGGGGCCTCGTGGAATCTTGGGTTTCGCGGTGTGAGGATGAAATGCTGATAAGTGTTCAATGCATGGTACTGTAGAAAATGTATATAGAGTGTTATGACCTGATACATCTTGATTTGTATTTTGCTGGTCTGAAATGGCCTCCTCTCATGCTCAGTTCAGACTCTTTTGATTAATAAATCCTTTTAGCTTGTCCAAAAAAAATATGATGTCAAAATTAAATAAAAAAATATTAAAAATCACACCAATATATTTGTAATTTTAAAATTCATCTTAATTTACTTATAAGAAAATGTTATAATAAATTATTTATAAATGTTATTATATGTGTAATTTTTTATATATTATCTACATAAATTATTTAGATTGAACTAGTAATACTAAATAATTTACATAAGAAATAAAAATAAATTACTATAATTTAACTATTCTACAATTTAATTTTTATAAATAATTTAATTATTATATTATTAAAATTAAATATTTTCTTAAAAATAGATTCTTAGCAATAATCATTTTGGATTTCCTTTTTATTTGATTATTGTGAAAATCTTATGTTTTTGAAAATATGAGTCATGACAATATGATAATCTTTAACTTTTCTAAATTATAAAAAAAAAAGGAGGGGGAGGGGGTTGTTAGTGATGACTTTGATTTATCATTGCACTTGAAGATACATACAAGTAAGAAAACACCTTTGTTGAGTAAAAAAAAATTTTCATAAATTTTCTTTATTTAAAAAATAATAGAATTAATTTTAAATAATAAAGATTCTCGTATGATAAATAAAAAAGAGTTTAATGGATATATACATTGCTAGTGAAAAAAAAATTATACTGTCAACCAATTAAAAAATAGTTTTGGTATAACTTTTACGATAGTTATTATCAAAGTCAACAAACTTACTATACATAGTAGTTTATAATTGGATAACAGTGTAAAAGGTACATATTCTTTTTTCTCAATAAAGAATACTAAAATAACTTTAAATAATAAATTTTACCAAAATGTATCTAAAAAAAGGATATTTTTGAAAAAAAAACACTTATATATCTAGAAAAGTTCATTTAAAACCAACCTAAAAAATATTTGATTCCCAAAAATATGTATAAATATTTTTAAGAATGTTTATAACCAACCAAATAGATTTTAGTTATTCTTAAAAACTATAATTCCTGAACATGAAAAAAAATTCCCTTTTTACTAAACTTCTCTTAAAATAATTATGGTATCAACAAAATTATCATATATGATAATTTTTTATTGATTTACGATATAAAACTTTTTACAATGTAGTTATAGTTAGACCAAAGGCTTCTAAGCTTAAAGCTGATTCTTTTTCCCAACACTTTTTTTTTCATACAAACAAATATCAAGAAATCCAAAAGAGAATTTGTACAACGAAAACGGACCAGGGATTGCTTTCGATCATTGCAGTGCATGATAGGCCGTGGCTCTTGATAAATTGAAACGTTTTCCACATAGAAACAAATAAAAAAAATTGTTTAATAATGCTTGGTTTGAATCAACAATTTTAAATAGATTGCACAATCTACCTATTTTGTTATAGCATATTTAATTATAAGCGTAATTATAAAAAAATTATTTAATTTTTTGAAAAAAAATTATAAAAACTATTGTTCTTTAATATAAACTAGTATTTTAGCTTGTGTATATTAGTTATTAGTAAATAATAATGTCATTTTGTCCCTCCTTTTTTATTGTCTTGTTTTAATTAGTTAGACTTTTTATTAATTATTTGGTTTGTGCTTATTAATATATTTATCATATTATTAAATTTTATCAATTATATATTGGCAAGTAAAAACTCACAAAAGGAAAATAAAAAATAATTTAGATTTTTAGTTAATATTTTTTATAATTAATTTTATATTTTTTTGAATTTTTTTTTATCTTTGGTTTGCGGGGCAATCCGTTTAACTGCAGGCTATGCAGGATAGACGCAAACCAAGAAAATGTAGCCCATTATTTTGTGAACTAGCCCAACCCATTAAAAATGCAAACCAATGTGGACAAGCCTTAAACAAACTAGGTTGACCCTGATTACCCACCTCTAGAGAAAGCCCCCCTGAGGGAGAGTTGCTACCCTTGCTTTGTTAAGATCAGGACATCGATCTTTCTTTGCTCAAAATGCATCAAATGTGGACCACTGATGCATACGCACCTACCGAGGAGGGGTGTTATGTCAATATGACCATTTGCATAGCATTCCTCATTTACCTTATGTCGTAACTAGTGTGATGACATCTCTCGAGGACATTGATCATAGGCTGCTTAACTATGTTAATCATGTTCTTGACGATGCCACTAGAGGATCATGCATGACAAATCTAGCACAATACATTGATGAATATATGCACTGGTCCTATATCATTCATATTCCTACTTGATACTGCCACTTGAGGGAGACCTTCTAAGAGTCCCAGTGGAAGAGCCTATTAACATGATCAGAGTTAAGTTCAAGTGACACTCCTCCTTTGACAAGTGTCTATGTATTTACTTTTAGTATGTAAGTTATGATAATCACATTGTGTTATTCTTTTAATATGGTATATTCTTATCTGTAGACATGGTTTGAGAGTATATATTGAGCTACTTCAATCCATGCTTGAAAGGAGCGAGGATGGTCTGAGACTTGGAAAATCATATGAGAGACATTGAACATATATATCGCAGAGTAACATTATATAGGAGGGTGTTACATATTAGAGGAAAAGGAAGACCTAACTTAGTCCTTTATTTTATTTATGCATTATATGTCTTCTGTATTTTACTTACGTAATATTTGTACCATTTTGTCTTTTATTTATATAGTATTTGACTTTTCTTTTTATTTATCTAGTATTTGTTTCTTCAATTTTATTTATCCAGTATTTGTTTATTTTCGCTTGTGGAACACCTATTAACAACAAGCACAACAATAATAAAAATTTGAATCCCAAAATTATAAAAAATGAGAACACTTTCAAATTTTAAATTCTGAAACAATGAAATTATACTCGCTGACAAGGACATTGTTAAAATAAAAATTGACAAAAAAAAATATGAGGATATGAATAGCAAAAGAAAAAAAAAAAAAAAAAAAGGAAATAGACCTTAAAAAGGTTGTTGGGATTGGTCCATGTACCAAGAATCCAAGATATTCCCTCGTTCTACACTTTCGTTGCTGAAGTCATATTTATTTAGCAGCAGCATGTGAATTGACTATTGAGTGAAGTTTACAATAAATTACAAATGTGAAAATAGTCTTAATCTTTTTTAGGATACGAGATAAACAGTTACAGGAAACACCCAAAGTAAAAATTAGTTATACGTGTAAATTGTGGGGATCGAAAACCTTATATATATATATATATAGTTACGAAACCTTATAATATTAATACAAACACAAACATACTTATAAATAAAAGAGATGCACTACTATGTTCTTAGCTAACTAATTACATTATACCTTTCTTTCACCCGATCTATCCAAACATGTAGTGGATCAGGATCAGTACACGTCAATAATATATGCATAGTATCCGTGAAATCTCAGAAGCAAATGTCCAAACAACAGTAGCAACACCATCCAGCACAACTGCAAAGAAATTGAATTAAATAAATAATATTAGTTACACATTTTTTAACACATCACTAAAAACGTGGGTATGTGAAATACAACTAGCTTGTATATAGAAATTGACGCTGAATATAATTTAGTCAAAAATATCACTGCTCAATTAACCAATCGGGTAACTATAGGCCAGGTAGTAAAAGAAAGAATATATAAATGAGCGATAATACCATCCTCTCCAGAACCCATCACCCTTGAATTTAGTTTCTCCGTTTGGAGGAACCTTCTCCTCGTGAGTAATAGCAGTTGGAGGCGGCGGAACTTGATAAGGATCCGGTGCAATGTCCTTTGACTGATATGCTACAGAAGAACTCCAAACTATTTGAAATAATAATGCACAATCAACATATATAGATAGATCTCAAGGGAAACGTGTTGTCAAAGTTAACACGTGTCTAATGGAAATGCTACCTTGAGGCTGGTTTTGATCACTGTGACTCATTTTTGGTTTGAAGAATGCTGTTTCCGATCAACACGTGGAATGAAAAGCTAGAGAAACACAAGTCGGAGATGAAAGGTTATGAACAAAGTCAGTTGGGAAAAAATGGTTTACTTTAATATAAAGGGTATAGCCGTATGGGGATGATCTTACTTTTGCGGAGTGGTTGAATTTGCTGATAAGATCGACTCTCTAAGCTATTACCTCCCTCGGTCTAAGACTCTTTTAATTAATTCATACACATTAAAAAATTAATTAATTTGGTTAATAGCATTAAATTTATTAATAATTTATATATATTTTTTAAAATTACCTTTATAATTATTGAAACTCATCATTTCATTCTTTTCACTTAATTACATTCTACTTAATTGATTAATGTGTACTAGTTACCTTCTCTAAAGAGAAAATAAATTTATCATATTAATTTATGTTATCTCTGGTCTTTTATATAAATAACAAATAATAGTATTTTTATTGTAAAGAATATGAGGTAGTAGCATTTATTGTAAAATAATTGAGGATATTGTTAAGACAAATGACGAATTTATAACTCTCAAATATTTTAATAATAACAAACAATTAAAAAGAGTTTTTCAAACAATCGTTTAGTTACTTGAATATCTTATGCTTGCTATCTTTTGATCTTTTTGCTCGTGTACCGTCTTTAATCATGTTTCAAAGTTGTCAGTAGTTAACTTCTCTCAAACGATGTTCTAAAGATCTGTACACTGGTCAGTTATAAGAGCATAAATAATCTCGAAATAAATGAAGTTTACGCACCTAATCTCAAGGGAAATTTTACTTTGCACATAAAAGAAGGAATATGCATGCGGATGTCAGAATGAAAAGTAAATATGTCCACTATTATAAGATAAAGTATGATAATGGTAAAGATAAGCAGACTGCGTTATCTTATTAATGTGACAAGTTGGTGAAAGGAATTAAATGCTACATTTAATGCTCCAACGACTCTTTTCACCAGACAAAGGCTGTCTCCCTTAAACACTCACAACGGGTATTTTTCTAGAGAAGTCTATAAATAGAAGAAGAGACCTCAAGTTCAATGTTAGTTAGTTAGTTAGTTGGTTCATTGTTTTTCAAATCTCTACCTATCAAACTTTGATATTGTGACAATTATAAAACTCAGTTTGTAAAAACTTTATTTGTTCTTCATTGTATATTCGTCTGTTAAGACATTAAACCCAGTGAGGTAACTCACAATTAACCTTTTTCCCAAAGAAACTGGTGGAAGCCTAAAGAGGCCTTCATTCAAAGAATACTTGGGTTTTTGCTTGGAGAGACAAGTTAAAGACTATTTGGGTTGAGCTTGAAGAGGCTTGTTGAAAGAATACCTGTAACTTGGATAAGTTAGTGGAACTTGGTAGTTGTCAAGAACTGGATGTAGTCTATGGGGTGAGACACACTAGTATAACTCTTGTGTGCATTCTAGTTTCTTTTTCTGCACTCACCTTTCTTTCAAAAATGTTTTTGAAAAACTCTTTTGTTCAATCCTTCAGACGATACGTGATTAAAAAATGTTTTGCGCAAATTTGCTATAACACAATTCAACCCTCCCTTCCTATGTTATCTTTGTGTTTTACAGATATTTTTATCAAAAAATAATTAATACAAGAGACATTTTAAAAAGAGTATTAAAAAAGAAACAAAGTCTTAGGAGGAAGGTAGTACTTTGTATCAACCATTAATAAAGGTGGTCATTTTTTAAATACAGTTTTGTTAATCATGAGGTAATGAGATGAAAAGAGAAAAAATTTGAAAAAGATCAATATAATAACATCTAATAACTTTTACTGTGATTTTTTAATATTTTTTATTTAAAACAATAGTTACAAAATATTTTTAATAGATAGATGATACATGTATAACAATTTATACAATAATTTGTATAACAATATTTTTTGTGTTTATCTCTCTTTATTATTATGAGATGTAATAAATGATGTGTAGGAGAGAGATAGACACAAAAAAGTGTTGTTATACAAATAATATCTCTCTTCTTTTATTGTCTCAATTAATCATTCTCAATACTCTAATCTCTTTTCTCTTTTTGGAGTGCATTTCATACACTATCCTTGCATCTAACCAAAAAATATTTTTCTCAATCCTCTCAAATTACTATCATTTTATCTTTATTTATATATTTGATTTTATTAATTGTCTATTTGTTTCAATTTAAAAACAACCTTATATTTCAATTTAAATTATTCATTATAAATTCATAATATAATTTATATATTTAAATATATTAATTTATTATAAATTTTAATGATAATAAAATTTATATATGTGAAATATCTTTATTAAAAAACTTAGTTATATAAAATAAGAGGAGTGCTAGGAGCACTCTTTTTCTATCATTCTCTCTAATATTGGCTAAAATTTATTGGAAATCACAAATTTGGTGGGTCTCACTTCTAAATGAGGAGAGAAACTCATTAAATGAGAAGTAAGACCTACCAAAATTTGTGATTTCAAATAAATTTCAACTAATAGTAGAGAAAGTGTTGAAAAGAAAGTGATTCAGAGGTTGTTCATACCATTTCTCCAAAAATAAATATTTATCATATGCAATGCACATGTTAAATGCTAGGATTAGGAGTGTAAATGAGGCGAGCTGAGTCGAGTATTTAAAGTTTAAGCTTGACTTGTGAAAAAAATGAGTGGCTCAAACTTGGCTTATTTTTTAAAATTAGCCTAACTGAAAGCTTGAACTTAGTTTGTTTAAAAAAAATAAAGCTTGAGCTTAGCTTGTTTAACTCATTTATAATTTAATTATTTTTACTTTTATGAATTTTCTTAACCTATTTTTTAACTTTATCAATTTAGAATTTAATAAATATTTAAATACTAGATGATAATTTACATATATAAATATGTGCTTAACATGCGGTATGTGAAATACAATTTCAAATATTTTAAACTATTATATTTTCATAATCCGGTAAATAAAAAAAATTATAACTTCTTAACTACTACAAAAAAAAAGTTTAAAATTAATTTTAACACTCTCCACGAAGTTCTACATATTTCCATAATGAATATATAAATAACAAAAACTAGTAACATTTTCATCATCAATTTAAGTAAACGAACTATTCACAAGCCGTTACTGTCGAACTTGTAAAGCTTGGGCTTGACTCATTTAAATAATTGAGCTCACTCTCAAGCTTGAGTTTGTTTATTTAATTAAACAAACAAGTTTGATCGAGTATTTAATGAGTCAAGCTCAAATAGTTCACGAATAGCTTAACTCATTTACACCCCTAGGTAGGATATATAAAAAATCATTTCAACTTATTATATATGGATTTGTTAACGTACACATACTTGTTTTACGTTAACAAGCTACATCGTAAGTGTATTTTAAGATATATTATAGTTATAATTTGCTAACGTACTCTAACTAAAAAACAAGTACGTATACATTAGCAAACTCCACAACCATTTACTAAAGTACACACGCTTATTTTTTAATTTGAGTACATTAGTAAGCTACACTGTAAATATATTTTAAAAGATATATTATAGTTATAACTTGCTAATGTAATCTAATTAAAAAATATGTATGTGCTTATTAGCAAATCTCATATATATATATATATATATATATATATATATATATATATATATATATAAGATACGATATAGAGTAAAATATTTTCTGATATTTCCCTCTTTTTTATCCTTGAGCTAACCTCTATTAATTATTTAAAATACATTATACTAACACTCTTTAAATATTGTACTAACACCTCCTCGTACTCAAAAAATACATTACAATATATATTCTTACAAGAAAAATTGCTATAAATATTAAAAGAAAAAAAAGTCATATACAATCTCAAAAAAATCTTATAAACTGTCGATACAATTTACTCCATCATATAGTGGGTTAGTTAACAAAATCTTTTTATTTATTTATTTGAACTGGAGTAGGTGTACTTGGTGCGTGCATGCGTCAAATGGTGAACGTTTGATGCGAACAGAAAAGATAATCTATGGATTTTTTTTTTGGGGGCCGGAGAATCCGTGATTTTAAAGTTGATAGATCTGGTTATTCTTCTTCTTCTTCTTCTTTTTACATTTCACCGATCACAATTTGCTTTAATCACTACAAAAATCTAAGCACTCAATGGTCAAACTTCAAAGTGTGAAACACCTTGGGTAGCCGCACTTTTTGACGACTGGGTAAATGTTATTAAAGAAACTAGAGTTTAATTTTGATAACCCGTTTTTTTTAATTAAAAAATATTTTAAATATATTTTTTAAAATAATTATTTTAAATTTTATAAATTTTAATTATATAATAATTTATAATTAGATGATAATGTAAAAAATCTTTATATTATTAATATATTTAATTAAATTTTAATAATTGTATATTAGTAGAAAAAAATTATGCAAATTTCCCTCATTAATAGAGTTTTTGTCATATACAACTTAGTTTTTAATATAAATACAATGAATTTACCACCAAACAAGTGAATCAATTGGTGTGAAATTGTCTCATAATAATCATATCTGGTTCGAACACGATTATTTTCCATGCAAGATACATGTAGTATTTACAAAATAAATAAATAAATACAATGAGTTTTCGTTAATAACATAATGCATCATATTTTATGATGCATTGATAATATGTATTAATTTTTTTACCAATGTAATTGTCTATTAATCTATTGATTTCAAGTTAATTTATAATATTTATATTAACAGCCTAATTTTTATTTGACATATATTGTATCAATAAAAATAGATCTAATAAATAATTTTTTTCTACTTGGATATGACATTTTATTTTTTACGTGCGGAATTGTAATAGTTGGTAAGGCTTTTATCATCTTTTCTGCACGACAAATCAATCCTCAATGTTACTTTCTTTTAATATGCTTTGTCACTTACTGTCACAAGCACCATTTATTATTCTTGTTGCTCTTGACTTTCTGCACATCTTCGTCGTATGTTTTTATGCGATGGAGGAGGATACATCAAAAGAAATTATATACTTTACAGATTGGTTGTTTAGGAAATCAAGAAATGAAATGCTGATGTGAATATGTGGAATTCGCATTGCTTAAGATTTTGCTTAATATAATCTTGGATAATTCTACCTAGACCTTATGAATGCTCGCAAAAAATATCTACAACAAGGTAAATATTTGCTCAATAGGAATAGGTTCGAGTCCAGGTATTTACCTGTAATATTTAATGGTGATGGTGAGGATATAGGTACTACAGCAACTATCCCACCCATGTGCTATTTATCTGTTGGCTACTGCTAGTTGATATTCACTTATATCTCGTGTTCACTTGTGTTAGTTAGTTGCTACTCTTTTGTTTATTAGTTATTTATTTGCATGCATAAATGAAATTGTTATAGGAGTATATTCATTCAGGCAATGTGAAATACCAATCTCATAGTGTTTGTTATTTAAAAAATGCTTTATAATGAAATTTACTAAGTGGGATGCTATTACTTATTTAAGTGTACAAAGTTGATTTGTGAACTGTGAACAAATATCAAAATGCATATTGTCATATCCTAAGAAAAAACTAACTTGAAAAAAAAAGTCATATACAACATAACTATTCAAAAGAAAAAAATAAAAATGCATATCCAATACAATTATTCGAAAGTCATATCAAAATGCCATTTAAAAATTATAGGGAATATATATATATATATATATATTATAAAAGTTTTAAAATAATTTTAATTTTCTATACCTGTACACCCAACCCAACCCAACCCATTATTGATTGCGTTGGATTGATTTGGGTTTAATAGATTAATTACACAAATCTATCCCGACCCAACTCAAACTATTTTGATTAGTTCAAGTAGTAGGTTTGATGAAACCCAATCAAAACTGATCCATGAACACACCCTTGCTTTCAATACTGCTATCTAATATCACTAAAGTAGTTGGTTTAATTTTGTTTTTCTAAATGTTTGTTTGATTTGTTTAGGAATAAGTGTCAATTTCTTTGATTTTGACCTGTTATTAATTAGTAAGAAGTTGATTAATGACATTCCTTATCAATTAATAGCAATAACATTATGTTATTTGCATTCATATTTTATTTGTACTTTAATCATGTATGTTTGATTCTCGATTTGATATAGATTGCTTTAGAAACAATATTGTAAAACAATAGATAAGCCATGGATTACAATGTCATGAAATTCACCTTTGTATGAGCAAGGGGTAAGGGGATTTATTAACTTTGCTTCTGAACATAATTATATTGATGGTAAAATAATATACATGCCTGTATCTCGTATGTGGTTATAAAGATACTAGAGATGTTGTGTATAACCTTCTAATTTGTAAACAATTATTGAAAATATACACTTTTTGGCACTTAGTGAGGAGTCCAACATATGAAAAACTAGTAGTGCTACTGTAAAAGATATTTTAAATGTGGTATAAGAAACCATTCTTAATGAAGATCCAATTCAAAACATGATCAATGATGCCTTTGGAGTTGATAGAAACCATGCAAATGAAGTGCCCATTGAATTAAATAAAAACACCGGTCAAAATGAAGAGTGACATCAAATGTATTTGAAGAAAAAATGAAGCTAAAAAGTTTTATAAATTAGCATGAAATGTTGAGCAACCATTGTATGAAGGTTGTATAAAATATTCAAAACTCTAATTTGTGGTAAAGTTGTATCGTATCAAATGTTTATGCGAAATGATTGATAAGGTTATGACAAGACAGTGATTTTAGAACTATTACATGATGCATTTAAACATGCAAAGGTTTTGAGCTCGTTCTATGAGGCAAAGAAAATTATGGGGAAGCTTGGTTTGGACTATGAAAAGATACATGCATGTCTAATGAATTGTATGTTGTATTGGAGTGTGGATGAAAACAGGAAAATATGCAAAGTGTGTAACAATCTAGATGGAAACCAGGGACAAAAGGTGATGAGATTGAGGCATCTAGTGATGGAAATAGTTAGAATAAGATGCTTGCAAAAGTTCTTCGAATATTTTTCACTTTAACACGCTTGCAGAGATTATTTTTATCTTCAAAGACTAATAGGAATGTGAGATGATGACATGTTGTGGATAGTAATAATGATGGCATAATGAGGCTTCTTAAAGATTCTAAAGGTGGGAAGAGGTTTAGCTTAACAAACATCTCATTTACATCAATTTCACAAAATGTTAGTCTTGCATTAACCACTAATGATTTTAATCTCTTTGGTAGTTTAAGTATAAGTTTCTACATTTGACCAATTATTCTTATACCATACAACACCCTTCCATGTGTGTATATTAAACTGACATCTTTTATCCTTTAAATGATAATTCATGGTAAAAGAATGATATGAACTCAAGAAGGTATAGAATCTTTAAACCCACAATCACTCGAACTATACCTACCCCAAGAAAGCTATGAATCAAGTATAGTGATCCACTTGAACTATTGAGTACAAGAAACAAAAACCCAAAGTATTGAAGATGCTGCAAGGATGATCAAACATTGATAAATCAAAAAAGTTCAATAAAGAATCAAAGAGAAAACTCTCAAAATCCCAAGTTTCAAATTTTAAAAGTCAAAAGAAAAAACCAAAAATTGTCAATTTTGCAAGAACAAAAAACACTATTAACCACAATATTTTTTTCAAATTTTTAATCAATATTTGCTTTATGATATGATTCACATTATAATATAATATTAAAATAATGCTCATTCCTTAATGCAAAAAAATATCACTCAAATACTTACAAAACATTTGAATTTGTGATATTGTTTCTTATAAGATAATATTAATTGCTAACAAATAAGTAGCATAAAACACATTAAAAGCAAATTATTTTTTCTTTTTCTATGGCAACATGTTATGATATAAAAGTGAAGTCCAAAATTTAAATAGTAATTTTTGACAAACGTCATAGGTACAAAGATTTAACTTAATATATTATTGTCTTAACAAAGGAAATAGTTGTGAATAATACGAGAGAATATGAGGAGTTTGTTGTATTAAAAAATATTTTAAGACACTTAACAATATCCTCATTTATGTCCCTTAAAATTCAAAATGAAGTCAAATGTATAGACCAGATAAAAGGATGCCAAAATTAACAAAAAAAATCATTTAATATGCATGCAAAAGAATGTTATAACATGTGATCATAAATAAATGGTTTTGTATGCACAATTAAACACACCTTTTAAATCATTATAGTGCATGTTTATGTTACAGTTGAAGGAAACTTTAACGTGTATTTTTGTCAAAACATCTCCTTTGTTACTTTTCCATTAAAGTGCCTTGGAATTCGTACTACCAAGATTTCAACAGCAAAACAAACCCAACTATAATGCAATATATATTATCTCTTGTTACCAAAATTCTCATATCGATATGGTACTTGAAACATAATTGACATAAGTGCAAAATATAATTGCATCACATTAATAGAATATCACATCAACAATAACACAATGATATCATAATCATTAATGTTATTTAAATTTACAATACAACATTTAGGTCACACAAGTATACATACAAATTATCAAGAAAAATATAAATTATATAATTTCTAAAATAATTTGTATAATTTTTTTGGTGAAAAAAATATTTTGTATAAATGTGTTCGCAATAAGTGAAATCAAAATCACATAAAATAACATTAGACTTATTTAAATGTGTGTGTGTGTATATATATTCTAAAAGAGAAATCAAAAGATCAATTTTTCATAATATTTTACATAATTGTGGGGTCACAACCATACAAATTTATAAATAAAACACCACCCAATAAGTGATTGGTGAAATACATCAACTTAATCAAATCACATAAGTATAAATCACGTTGATTTCTCAAAATAACTTTTAAATAATATAATGTTTTATACAATCATGTTCACGATAAATGAGTTTATAATTATGCCAAACAATATCAATATTGCTTGACAAAATATAATAAGAGTTTAATAGACACATATTATTAGTGTAAAAAAAATTATATTATCAATCAATCAAAAATTATTTTTCTATGAAATTTAAAATAATTATTATAGAAGTCAACAAATTTATCATATATGATAATTTGTGATTGAATAATAATGTGAAAAAACTTCACACTGTCAGTACATGTATTTTTTATTCATATAATGACAAGTCAGATCACACATAGATTATATGAATTCAATTTAGAATATAAACATTAATTGATATATGATCCAAATAAATTAATTCCTTAAGTAAAATATATTAACAATAACGATACAATTTACTAAAATGTTATTGACAAAAAAAAATCCTAGGATTTCAATATCCCAGCATGTAAAAAAATTAAAATAAACTAGAAATATTAAGATAATAAATTATTCAATAATAAACTTAAATCAAATCTCATTAATTATTCAAAACTACATCATGTTCTATATCAATTAATAAAAATAATAATAAATGATTTCATATGAATAATCAAACATGCCCAATATATTAACTTCTAATTATGTACTTGTCGGAAGAAATTGTGGATGTTGTTAATTTGGATAAAGATCAAGATGTCGATGAATTTTTGTTTTGAAACTACTTGACTTGTTATCAAGCCAAAAATTATGTGGCTATTAACATTTGCTTGTTAATTTTTATAATTTGACCTTGATATGAATTGTTTCAGAGGTTAAATTTAATATGTTTAAATAACTTTTTGGTCCTTATAAAATAGAGAGTTTTTGCTTTTAGTCCTTTATTTCATTATTTTTTATTTTTGTTCCTATAATATTTTTTTGTTTTATTTTGGTCCTACCATTAAGTTTGTTCGTAAAATCTAACGGAAGGACCAAAACAGAAAACACAAAAATTACAAGGTGTCGCAACTGAGGTCATGACCGGATGGCAAAAAAAAGAAAATGATCAGAAGAGTCGCCACTATGATTTATTTAGGATAAACCATAGAAAAACCTATGAGTGATGGTCTTGAACCGAGAGAAAGGTTCGGGAGTTATTTACGTGTAGGGAAGGTGTTAGCACCCTACACGTCCATCAAAAGATGGTTACCTTTTTATCCTAATGTGTGAAAGTCATATCTCTTGCTTGGCCATTTTATTTTGAATATTAAAAAAAGAAAAATTAAGATTTTTAGGTTTTTGAGATCGACAGGGATGAACCTCTGCTCCTACGTATCCTCTGGTGCAATGAGGAACTCAGACTCACGTAGTTCTTTGTGTAGAAAACATTTTGTTGGTTGATTTTTTATTATTATATATTTATTTTTAGTATGGTAAAGGCATACCCAGTAACCAAATTAGAAGTGCATCTAAAGTGGTTATCAATATACCTTTTAAGATTTCATAATAGTCAAATAGGAAGTGCATCCAAAGTGACTACCATTAAAACCTTTGTTAAAATATATTTTATTATTTTATTTAAGATCATTATTATTATTATTATAGAAAAGGAATGATAACCAAAAAAGAAGTGCATCTTAAATGATTATCATTAATATTAAAAACTTTAATAATGTCCAAATAGGAAGTGCATCCTAAGTGGCTATTATTAAATTTAATTATTTATGATTTATTTCACTTACTTATTTATTCATTTATTTATTAAAGAAAGCCAATTACAATTATTATTATAAAAAGAAACCAAAAATATAAAAACATAATCTATGGATCTTATGTAATCACCTAAACTTGCTATTATTATTTATATTATTATTATTATTATGAAGAGAATAAAGAAAACCGGTTTGAAAGTATACTAACGATTAATTCCACTACCAAAATATTACAAGCGGCGCTTATTTTAAAATTTTATTATCACCTTATTTTTATTATACATAAAAAAGAAAAGATGAAAGCTAAACTAGAACCAAAATGGATGGGCCAAGATTGTCATATCACCAAACATCAAACAGATTCACAGGCTTGAGCCCATTTCGTTCATTGAAGGGGTCATGGGGCTTGTTGGGCGGATAGCCCTTTCTCAAGAGTGGCAGACCCTTGGTCATGCTGTTAGAAAGGAAATAGGAAAAACAATAGAGACTCAACCGAAACGAGCTAACGAAGACGCAAAGACGGGGCAGTCCACAGTGAACCCTATCGCGGCGGTGCGTCGTCATTACAAGGATCGACGACTTTGGCAGTTTTGAACCGCAAATCTGTAATGGCAGATATGTCGCTCTCTGGTGACAGCGCGGTGGTTCATGGCGGTGAGAGATGTAAAGGGACGCGTTGTTGCTGCTTTCCAAACACGAAGATACCAGGAACATTAGGAAACGGTGCCACATCGTCTCACGTTACAACCGAAGTGCCTCGGTGAACATTAATGACGCGAGGACCAGGGCGGTAGGAGATTCCAATATTCCATTCGATCCAGATTTCTATTGATTGATTTTTTTTATTACTTGCATTTTTACGAACGGTGAATAGTGGTGTTAATTCTGAATCAGCAGAATTAAGAAAAGAAAAGTATATTGTTCTATAAGAGTTTGTGGAGTAACTTGATAATATGCATAAATCTGCAATGTTTGTGTGCCTAATCTCAAATTTACTGGTGTGTTGCCATACGAACAAGAGAAATTTGTGATTATGCGATGATTTTGGCAAGAAGCTGATATTAACGTGCTATAATGTATTTGAATTTTAAAAGAAATACGAAACTATTGAAACAACCAATAATAGCATCCATAATTTCTAAATGGATTAGTAAGGCATAAATAATACCTATGCAGCTTCCACTTCTTCAATCAATCGTTATGCACTCTAATCCTTCATACTTCTCAAATCCGTAGCTCTCCTTTTCTTCCCCTCTGTTTCGTTTCTTTTCTTTTTGTCTGCTCCTTCTCTGTTTTCTCTTTTTTTACTTATTCTCAGATCTCTCCTCCTTTCTTCTTTTTAAAAAATGACGTCCTCCCCTCATTATTCATCCATTCAACTTATTTATAGAGGGTGAGATGCTTGGTCTGCAAGCTTCGTCCACCTTTCTTTTGCTTTCTCTGATTGTGTACATTTTGTGTTCATTAGGAATAGGCCTTGGGCCCAATGCCCTTTCTTCTCCCCTTTTTTTTTTAATTTTAGAATTTTCTTACTTTCCTTTTCCTTAATTAAATGATTAGGGGCCTAATGCATGTCTAGCCTAATAAGCGTAAGACATAAGATGTTATTAACTAAAATTATTATCATTACTATTATTTATTTTTATTTTTATTTTATTTTATAATTTTTTATTATTGTATGGACTACCCGGATAAAATTGGGTATTCACACAAGGACCAAAAAATAGTATGACCAAAATGAAAGCAACCAAAATTAAGGGGACCAAAACGACAACAATTTTATATTATAGGGACTAAACAATTATATAAACCAAATTTATACTAGTGACCAACCAAAGAAATTATAAATTATACTGACACCCTTTAATTGTTTGAAAAACATTACACTGACACCCCTTATACATTACACTGACACCCTATGTTATCTAAGAAACATATTATATTGTGTATTCCTAGAAGGGCATTGCTGTGAATATTAAAAAAAAAGGGTAGTCACGTGTAATGTCAAGAAATTTTAGGAGATGCAATATGTTATTGTAGTTTGCTTGTATATAATAATAACATTGTGCATTTTTCTTCCACTTTATTTGTTATTCTACACTCGTATGCTACTATTCATTTTGATACCTCTGTTTTGTTTTATGTTTCGCTTTTGTTGCTTCCCATTTGCTGTATTTGCTTTATAACTTGAAGGTGATTGCATTATTAAATGACTTCTATGAAGTTGTATGTTTAACGTTTAATTTCAATAATTCTTTTTGCTAATCATTAGTGCATTCATTGTCAGTTTAATTTTTCTACTCCTTATCAGTACATTTGTAGTGTTTAAATGTTTAATTTTTATAAATTTGGTTTAAATAACTGTTTAGTCCCTATAATATAAGATTATTTTTGTTTCAATCCTCTTAATTTTTGTTGTTTTTATTTTTGATAGACAAACCTGACGATAAAAACCAAAACAAAATAAAAAAAATTATTATAGGGACGAAAATAAAAAATAAATAAATAAAAGACCAAGAGCAAAACCTCTCTATTTAATAGGGACATAAAAGCTATTTAAGCCAATTTAATATGTACATTCTTAAACTTAAATCTTTATTTTGTAGATTTTGCTCCAATTTTTTTATGAATAAAATTTATATATAATTTTTTAAGTATTTTTATTCATGTTTTTAATTACAATTGGAGTCTTATTTTGAAAACTTGTGCTGACATATAATGTAAGTATTTATTATACAAATTATTAAAATAAAACTCTAATTTTAATTAGAAAATTAAAAAAAATACTTAAAAAACTGTGTTTTACCGTAAATCCTTGTCAGACTAGTCAACGGCACGTGTTCTTCAGGATGAGAATGGTTTCTACATGATTCTAATGATGACGTACGGATTTAATGGAATACCAGGGGGCCATATGAAGGACATTTGACAGCTGGATGGCACGGATTCACAAAATCAAATGGCTTAAAGGGGGCAATGTACTTCGATTTGTAATGGGATCAAAAATGATTTTGAGTAAGAGCTTGTTTGGGGTTATTTTTAATCGTAAGGTTTGAAAATTTTAAAAATTTCAACATAGTTTTTACTTTTTAAAAATTAGTTTTAGATTTTTTTTAATTTTTGGTTTTAAAATAAATTTACTTTATAATTTTTTATGATGTTAAAATTAGTTTAAGGATATATTTGTGTAATGACAACAATGGTGGTGGTAACGATAATAATGGTGGTGGTAGCGGCGATTGTAGCAGTGCAAGTGGTAGTGGTGACGGTGGTAATGCTAGTGGTGGTGGTGGTGTTGATGTCGGTGGTGGTGATGCCTATTACAGTAGTAGTAGTGCCTATGGTCGTGGTTATGGTGGTGATAGTGATGATGGTGGCAGAAAGAATCATTGTCAAATGTAGTGATGTGTATTTTTTTAAAAACTAAAAATTAAATTCACAAATATTTTTTTTTGAAAATCAATGTAAAGGTGTTTTGAAATTGAGTTAAAAATCATTTCAGCTTTATTTTAACTAAACACATTTTGTTTTGAAAATTACATTTGAAAACCAAAAACCAAAAACATACAACCACTCCCAAACAGGCCCTAAATTTTTTGTTTTGTCAAATTTTGTTCAATATTCTTGTTTATTTATACATTAATCTCCTTAATTATTTGATAAACATTATATTGACATTCCTTATATATTACATTAATTCCTTTCATTGTTTAAAAAACACTACACCGTGTGTCTTTATAAGAAAGATTATTGTAAGCATTAAAAAATAAGGGATTATGTAGTTGATCAAAAAATCTCAAAAAATATTAATGTAATTTACTTAATGATGTTTTGACATTCAAAATGCTAATTGACACCTAGTAAGAGAGAGAGAGAAAAGAAAAAAAAATACGATAAGTGATATAGGGTCCGTTTAGATAAACAACTTAATTAAGATCTTATTCCATAAGTCCTTATTATATAAGAACTTATGTTATAAGTGCTTAAAATTCAATAAGCTATTTATGTTTGGATATGCTTGTTGAAAAGTTCTTACACAATTTTGAAGCGTTTGGATATATTGCTATATAAACACTTATAAGATGTTGTCTTATTTTAAAAATTAAAAAAACAAGAATCAAATTATTATTAAAAATAAAATAAAAATTCTAAAAGTAACTAAATAATTAAGAAAATAACATTATATATATCCCAAAAATATTAAAAATAAAAAAATCACTAAAAAAATCACACACACACATTTGAGAGCTAACATTATTCATTAACAACTAATATTTATGTAGCATGTAAAGTATAGAATAAATTATAATTTTAATTAAATATTTTTATTGTAATTAAGCTAGAATATGTAATTAATTTTTAACATTTTTAAATATAAGCATAAATATTAATATAACAATAATTACTATATTATATAAATATACATTCTTCTCTATTTATGCCCAATATATGTAATAAAACATATTTTATGTTATTAATAATTAATATACTTTTAATTGTGAAAATAAGATAAACGAGTGAACATATGCCTTTTGTGACTAAATTCGAACTTCGAACTTGTGACTGGCGTGCTTTTTAAAAAGAAAGAAAAATAAAAATTATAAGTGTAGAATGGTCTAAGAGGGATTCGAACCGGTGCTTTCCTAAATATCCCGTATAAGCTGCTTGTCTTAAGCTATATTAGATAGCTTATTAAAATAAGCTCAAAACATTTTATAGGCTATCTATAAGATACTTTTGTAAGTTATTTCAAACACTCTTATAAACACTTATAATAAAAGATAAGTTTAAATAAACTGTTCATAAGTTATTCCAAACGGAACCATAATGTGATGGGCATTTATATATACTCTATAATGTTTAAGTATTCGAATATCATTGCTACTTTGGGTTCTATGGTTTTGATGTGAACTTTTGTTATTCATGTTTCTCTCGTGTCGGGAACTTTGACGAGTTCAAGAAAAGCAGTTCATTGAATAAAAGTATTACCACCAACTCTGTATGGAAATCTATATATGAAACTGATATTTTAATACATTTGTCCGATAGCAACTATAATAAGTTAATTATACAAATTTAATAATTTTGATCTATTTATGTTACTCTTTTCTAGACAAAATAAATGAAATATATTTATAAAAAATTTAGTTTCAGCTTAATAAGATAACTTTTATTCTTATGTATCTTTTGATCGACTACAAAATTCAAAATAATAAAAATAATTGTAGGTTAATTGGTTTTAATTTTAAAAAATAATATTGAAAAATAATTTTACTTTCCGAAAAATCCCACTGTTACATATGATTCAAATTCATATAGGATTACTCAATAAATTCTAATAACTTAAATGACATTAAACAATTAGTGTAAGATAATTACTTAATTAAAATCGCTTATCATTGTGTGCATTTAAAAATATTTTAATTTTAATCAAAGTCCTTTTAATTTAGTTTTAGTTTTATTAAACAAATAAAGAGAATGAACTTTTTATTTTGACATTAATCCTCAAAATGAAGTAACATATAGTAAGATAAATATGAATAATATTTTAAAACTAACACCAAATCGTGGCAGGTATTGGGCAAAGTAAGCATAATTAAGTAAACGGTAAATTAATTCTAAATAACCCTGAAATTAATATGATAACATTTAAGATATTTGAGTTTCTAATTCAATAATTCAAAAAAAAAAAAATAGTGATAATATGCATAACCTCAGAGAACAAACTTAATGACTTTTGTTTTATTTTCTTATTTCAAACTAATGCATGTATATAATAAAGTATATATGCATGTTCTAATTTATTATACACTGATTAATTTTTAATTACTATTTGTTTTAGAATTTTTTAAAAATTTTTAAAAATTTTGAAAAGTATAAAAGAAGATGTAAAGGAGAGGAATAAAAAATTAAAATAATCTCACATTATTCTATAAATCTCTATAATTTTACTAAGTTGTTAAGTCCCCGTAACTTAAGCTTTTATGATGTCTCTATACTTTTAAAAAATATAAATAAATCTTTATCCTTTATCAACTGTTAAGATTTCATTAATATTTATTAGGGTTAAATATGTTTTTGTTCCTTAAAAAATATGATAGAATTGGTTTTAGCTCCCAAATTTTTTTTCCTTGAATAAAGTCTCTCAAATATTAAAAATACCTTAATTAGATATCTGTACTAAACTCTGTTTTTAACTTTTTTGTTAAATGATGGTCACATCAGTATTATAGTTGTCATTAATTTGTTGATGTGGCCATCAATGTCAACTGTTATATCCAAGTTACATCAATAACATATTTTTTAAATAAAATTATTACATGTTTAACCTTAAATTATAGATTTTTTTAAACTTTAAAACAAAAGTAATTACACGATTTTTTATTAAAAATTGTCATTGGACACTTCAGGTAATAAAATACTTTACTTGAAAGTTGATATGACCATCATTTAATAGAAAAGTTAAATAGAGTTTAGTATAGGAATCTAATTAGGATATTTTTAATATTTAAGAGACTTTATTCAAGAAAACAAATTTTAGGAGACTAAAACTAATTATGTCATATTTTTGAAGGAGCAAAAACATATTTAACCTTATTTATTAAATTACAGGGATTAATCTAAAGTATACATAATTATAAGGGTATATTTGACAGATAACAGAAATATATGTCTACATATTTATGTAAGTTTTCAAAAAAGTGCGTTTGGTACTCCCTCCCCTCTCGAAAATAAACAAAAAAAAAATTATGTATGTTGATATAAAAAATAAGCAAATTTTAACTAATTTTATCATATTTAATGATATCATTCCAAAATATCATTCATTTAATTGAAATTCTATTGTCAATAACCGTTTTTTGACAATTTAAAAAAATTATTTTTTAAATAAGATTAGTAAAATTAAATGATGTTTACTAATTTTTTCTTAGTTAGAAAAAAAAAATTTAACTTTTTTTGAGACAAAAAAAGTACACACAACAGCTATTGTTGTTCGCTTAGCTTCGACACCAACGAGCAAGAGATGCCTTTGCAAGCGATCAATGAACCCCGTTAGCCACTTGTGTTCTATTAATATGTTTGAAGAAAAATATTTGCATAATTTTTTTGTGTGCACATTAATTACATTCCTTTAGTAGACAATAAGAAATTATTTTTTTAAGTGTAAAAATCATTAAAATAGACTTCGTTTAAATTTAGTATCCTATGTCAAATATATCATGTCAATCATATTATTAATTAATAGTGTTTAATTAAATTAATTAATAGTAATGATTATAATTTATCATAATTAATGATGTAGTTGAGTTAAGATATATTATATTGATGTAAGTATTTTTTGTGTGCACATTAATTACATCCCTTTAGTAGACAATAAGAATTTTTTTTTAAGTGTAAAAATCATTAAAATAGACTTCGTTTAAATTTAGTATCCTAGGTCAAATATATCATGTCAATCATATTATTAATTGATAGTTTTTAATTAAATTAATTAATAGTAATGATTATAATTTATCATAATTAATGATGTAGTTGAGTTAAGATATATTATATTAATGTAAGTATTTTTTATGTGATAGAATTTATTTTTTGGTACGAGATCACATGTATTTTTTATAGTAAATAATCCTACTTAAACTGGATAAGATCATTATGAGTGATAAAGTTTTTTTTCTAAATATTTAATGCACCTGCATATTCAAAACATAAACTCAAGATCACTAATTTATATAATAAAGTTGTTATCATACATTAATTTAATTATATGATATTGTTTATTAAACATTAATTTAAAAAATATTGTTAAATTTTATTAAGTATAAAAACTAATTAATATTTGATAAATATTATACTGAAAGAATGTAAGTATCCAAACATATCCTGTATGTTCTATTGTCCCTCACCTTTTTGTCATTTGTCACGTGATAACAGTCCTACACGGCTACACAGTTCATTGTTTCACACGGTAAAAATAAGCTCCATTTCCATTAAAAAATTATTATTTATACAATAATTTATATGATAATTTATATAATATTATTTTTTGTATTTATATTTTTTTATTACAATATTTTTACATTTCATTATTATCTCTTTTTCCCTCTCTTAATTGTAAAATTTGTTGTACAAATTATTATACAAATAGCTTTTTTTTAAAAAAAAAAAAGAAGGCAAAATAGGTTGGAATAAGGTGTGTTTTGTAAAATCGTTCAATTTCCTTTTAATGTAAACTCATCAAATTTTTTTAGTCATGTTTATTTTTTCTTATAATGTGTGAAATGGGTGTTAAAACGGCTAAATAAACATATACTAATCTGTTTAATTTTTTTTTTAAAATGAGATGAGATTTCAATCTACCAACTTGTTTTAATTCGTCTTATTTAGGATATGTTTAGATTAACGTTAAAAAAGTATTTATAGAAATCCCAGACATATTTCCAAATTCTAAAACACAAAATGAAATGTAACCAAAATATACAAAATGAAACAAAAAATTATTGTTTTAGAAATAAAAGCACTTTTAAATTTTTGTAACTACAATCCAAACATACACTTATTTGCCAAAAAAAAAAGTTAAGATGAGTTAGACAAGACAACCCACTAAACTGTTTTTTATGTTAAAAAGAAATCGTTAATTAATAGTTATTATTTTAATAATATTTTATAATTTTTTATTATATCTTAATTTTATTATTAATATTTTTAAAGATAAATAATGTTTATATACATATATATTTGAATTCTTTGAATTCTTTTCATTTTTAGTTAGTCAACCCATCGGTTCGTCAATTCACTTTTTATTTTGTTTATTTTTGATGGATCAACCCACAATAAAATAGAGCAAATTAAAAATTTCAACACACTTTACAAAAGTAGGTCAAACCCATTCCATCTCATTTTTACTAGTCAAGTACAGAACGTGACTCTGACTTTAAAAAATAATGTTATACGGCTGTGGCTAAAGAGATGTTCTCGGACACACATGTACAAAAGATTCATTATCTCAAGTGTAAGTCTCGTTAAAATTGTATTTTTAATTATTTTTTATAAATAATAAATTTTATCAATTTAATAATTAAATAGTATGATATTATTTTCATATATATATATATATTAATTTGTAAATAATTTAAATCCTAGTAAATATGTAATTTAATAATAAAATTTATTTATATTTTAAATATCATGATTATATTAAAATATGTGATGTTATAAAATATTCTTAATTATTTTTTAAATTATATCAAATTTTATACATTTAGTTTATTTTATGAAAAAGTTTAATCTAGCAGTTGAATTGATATATTTTACTATTTATAAAATGTTATTAAATGTGTAATTTTGTCAAAATTCACACCTAATATCAATGGATTTAATCCTTGAATTATAATTTTATGTTACCTTTATTTTTTTTGTGTTAAATATTGTAAAAATTGAATAAGCATATAATATAATGGTAATATTTTTCATATATTTAAAAATATATATTATGTTAATTTTATAAGATTATATATATATATATATATATATATATATATATAATATGGAAAATTTTACTAGGTTTTGAAATAAGATATTTAATAAAAAATTATTGAATAGTATACGAATTTGATTTGCACCAGTATAAATCAATTCATCCTTTTGTTGTGTGTGTGTGTGTGTGAGAGAGAGAGAGAGGATGTATAGGAATATTTTTTAGTGTTGGTAAAGGTGGGTAAATTCACATTGTTCTAACACTAACCTATAAAAATGAGACAAATCAGGTTGACTCCTCAAGATAAACAAGGTTGTAAAGGTCAACACATGCTCTCTCTCCCTCTCTTTTGTGATGGGTGAAGTCAACTAACTAAATAACTAAAGTAGAAAAAAAAAGTTTTGAAATTGTAAAAAAGTTACAAATATTTTTGAAAAACGAATGGGATAAGAGATGAAGATGTAAATGCGGATAAAAATTGAGGAATAATGAAAGTTAGGTTTAAATCGGAGACAACTGGAGATTTAGCAAATAAGGAATAGAAAAATTAACCCAACCTGATAACCTACCCTACCCCTTCACCCCACTCCCACAATCCATAAGTTATACTGGTTGATGGGTTAATATATGAAAGTATGTAATTCAATTGCCAAAATACAAACAAACAAGCTTCACTCATAGGTTGAATCCATTTTATCAATTCTGTTAATTTTGTTAAAAAAAAAAAAAGAGAGAGACTATATCAATATTTTTTTATAAGTTTATATCAATAACTAAGATTAAAATATAATTATGCATTATATATATAATTGAGTATGGCACAATTGTCATTTTTATTTCTATTTTAATTTACAGACACATTTTTGGATTTGTTTATCATGCATGTTTGAGTAAATAATTGGCATTTTTTTTTCTTATAATGCTTAGAGATGAAAATAGGTTAGGTGGCCAACATAGGGCCTAAGTTAAGTTGAATCAATTTATTAAATGTATTAAGTTAATTTTTTAAAATCTATTTAATTAAAAGAAACTAAGGTTTTAAGTTTTTTTTTAAATTAAACCTAAAAGTTGACCTTGTTATTATTATTATTATTATCATATCAAATTTTTATTATAATCTTTTGAGATTATATATTTAATTATTTTTAGTTTAAATAACATATATCTTTCAACAGAAATAATCTTGTTTGAGTCAAGTAAAACTACTATTGCATATTTAAGACTCGAACCCGAGATCACTGATTAAACTAGAACAACACCACATCAATTAATCCATGTATTCAATGGAATATATTTATTATTTTGCTTAAAGGTTTAAACCTATTAACTTATATAATTAGTTTTACCCATTAACCTATATAATTACAAAGTATGCTTTTATATAAAGTTTTACAACAAATCAAAATTGAAAAATATCAAATAATGTATTAAAAACGACATAAAAAGTAAAATTTTATATAAAAAATATATTAAAAAGTATAACTACCTCCGTTCCTTTTTAATCTATCATTTAAGGTTTTTATACACAAATCAAGAAATGCAATAAATTTTCTTGTTTTCTACTTTTTCATGAAATAGTTTTGAAGTTTCATACTATATACCCTTCCTTATTTATACTCCACAATAAATGTATGCTAGTTGTAAATTAATTAAAAATTAGGTAAAAAGTAAGGATATAATCAACAAAGAAGTAATTAATGTTATATTGAGCTTTGAAAATGACAAATAAACAGAAACAAAAAATTTTCTACAAAACTGACAAGTAAAAAGAAATGGAGGGAGTATTCTCCTAAAAAGATAAATTTATTTAAGATATTAAAAAATAAAAAGATATATAATGTTTTCTTAATTTAATATATAAAAATAATAATAATAAATAAATTAAGAAAATCTATAAGTATTTTTTTAACCTTGAGTTACAAGAGGAATGCTAGTAACACACTATTTAATATACATTTTTTAACACATTCTTGTTTTTTGGTCAAACTTTATTAAAAATTACAAAATTATGAGTAGGGTGCATTAAATAAGGAGTGAGACTAACACAATTTTATAATTAATAAATTTTAGTCAATAATAAAGAGTGTTTTAAATAAAGCGTTGTCTGCATTTCTCTAATATTATTCAGTAAGTAGCACTATCTTGCGAGTACCATGTGCATTTATTTGTGCCTTTAAGCTTCACGTCCAATTCGAGCGCTATATTGACCTTAAAACTTGTACCTTTTAAATTTAGAATTTAAATTCTTTGAAATTAATCATACATATTTCCATTTCAAATATATATATGTGTGTGTGTGTGTGTGTGCACTAACATTATATTGAATATTTTTGTTTCAGTTTACAATTTTATAATTTTACTTGAATTAAAAAATCTGCATAATAAGATACTTGTTGGTTTAGTATTATTTTCAATACAAATTCTAATGATTGATTTAAATGTAAAAATAAAATAGAAGGAATTTGTTTGTATTAATTATCAACTAATGCTTCAATTTAATCCGCCCTTTTCATATTTACAAGTTTCAAAAAAACATGGAAATTTGCTTCATTTTATAATTGGAATAAAAAAATTTAATGAACAAAATAAACAAATATATAATTCATATAACTAACATAAATAATAAAAGTTTTATTCGGCAGATAATTAAGTAAAACCATTTTACTTATAAAAATACCAATAACTCTACTTTCATGACTAATATATTATTTTACTTTAAATTTAAATTAACGATTATTTTAAGAATATTATATTAAGAAATATATAATATATTTTTTCAAATATATTTAATTATTTAAATAAGTATATATTAATATTTTATTTATATACAATATTTTTTTACAAATAAATAGTTTTATTGAGAAAAGTCAAAAACAGTAATTTTTATAAATAATTTTGAGCGAACTATCAATTTCATCCTTGAAAGTGTGAAGTGTTGGCAAGTTAGCTCCTAAAAAAAAAAAACAAAAAAATTCTTGAATCTGCATTTTGTTGATCAAGTTAATCTAAACATTAGTGACGCCACTAACGGATGGTGAGGTGGCATGTTAAGTGTCATGTCATGTTCTTACTAGCCCGTCACATGGCATCCACATTAGTAAAGACCAAAATGAAACTTTTAAGTATCAAAATGACAGTGACAAAAAATTTTTAAAATTTTGTTCTTCTTGTGTCCATGTCAGTGAGGACTAAAATGAAACAATTAGAAACCAAAATAAAAAATTAAAATATTTTTGAGAATTTTTCTAACTCTATCTAGATTTCTACCTAAAATTACAAAATACCTTCGACCCTTTTGATCAATCTGAGTTCAATTTTCAATGAGAAAATTGTCTTTAATGATTACGAATATTATTTTGATGTTTAAATGTGAAATATATTCCATAAATAGTATTTCAAGAATTTTTAAAATTATTTTAATTACTAATTGCACTAAAGTCGAAAATATTATAGACTGATGGTATAAGTTTAGTCAGTATTTTCTAATAGTAAAATTATCTAACTCCCTTTAAATTTTTAAATATGATTCTCGAGAATTATTCTTAAAAATTAAAGACAGTTTACTCATTGAAAACTAAACTTAGATTGATCAAAAGGGTTGGGGGTATTTTGATCATTTAATACAAAAATCTAGATAGTTGTAGAAAAATTCTCAAAAAATATTTTTAATTTTATAGTTAATATTCTAAGTGTAAAATAAAGCTTCTACAATTTTTGCAACTGCATTTTGGTTGAAAAAGAGATTTTGGTTAGTTTGATGACACTAGGGGCATTTTCGTAAATTTTGGGGCTTCATTCTAGAAAAGTATTTAAAAATCATATTCGGATAGTAATTAATAATCTTAAGCCAATGGTGTATGTCAAAATTATTGAACTCTTTTTATATTTTTAAATATAAATTTTTAAATAATTCAAAAATAGAGATTGGTGAAAATCATAATATTACAAAGCCTAAGAGAGATGAAGAATGAAAGAGAGAGAGAAAAAAAAAGAGAAATTAAAAAATATATTTTTAATCTTTCATTTTAGTTCCTGAATGTTTCATTTTGGCCTTTATTAATGTGGACGCAAGAAGAAGAAATAGAAATTTTAAAGAAAAATATTTTTAATTTTTCATTATGGTCTCTGAATGTTTTGCTCTAATCCTTGAATATTTTATTTTAGTTCCTACTGATGTGGACGACCCCAAGAAATTTTTTTTTGTCACCGTCATTTTGGTCTCTAAAAGTTTCATTTTGATCCTTGTTCACATGGATGCCATGTGGCGAGCCAACAAGGACATGACACGACACTTAACGTGCTTCCTGATCATCCACTAATAGTGTCACTAATTGGGCTGTTCACATCCAATCCAATCCAAAAAATTCGCAAACAGATGAAACTAAAATTCTTTTGATTTTTTTGGGGGGCATATTTTTGCATAACCGATTGGTTTGGATTGATTTTCGATTAGTGCTCGCACAATCGAATCGATCCAAACTGAACCGATATTTTATGACATGCATATGTTATTATGCATTTTGCATATAACTTTTATATGTGTTTATCATACTTATTAGTGTTTCATTGCTATATCCAACCAACATAACAAAATTATATATACTTCGTTCTCCTTGATTTTTATTTTGAGTGTATATGTTCTTATCTCCTTAGAAAAAAGAAATCATATTATAAGATAATTAATTGATTGATTGACATATCTTTTTATGCTTATTTTAAAAATTTCAATATTTGGAGAGTAATAGGAAATTAAAGTATCGGTAAGGATGTGTTGGTAAAAATTGAACCATCCAATCTAATCAAAATTGCATTTTATCATATTAGATTACTTTAAGAAAGCAATCCAAACAAAACTGAACTGCAAGTTGTTTTAATATTTGGATCAGGTGACTTTTTTGACTTAAAATCGATCCAAATCGATTCGTGAACATTCCTACTTACTAACGTCCATCTACATTTAGACTAATGCGATCAACATAATACAAATTCGAGAACTTTTTTGTAATTTTATTTTTGTTCAAGGACTAACTTATCAACATCTTATATTTTTAGGGACGAATTTGGTGGTTCACTCAAATAATTTGTTTATAAATAGTTTTATGGCTCTTGCCTTCGCCATCGTTGATTGTGAATCACGTTTTTATCGAGAGAATGAACGGGGTTAAAAAGTAAAAACAGTAAAACATTGGACTAAATTACTACACGAATAAAAAATGGAGGAACAATGATACGCTAATAAAATTGAAATCAGTACGAGTAACAATCGTTGATTGTAGTTAAACCCGTAAAGCTGTCGTTTTGTTTTGACTGAATTAGGGGGAAAAGAATAGAAGAAAGATAAACAAGATAAAAATACATTACTCAAACTGTTTGAATGGTCATAGAAATTGAAAAGATGAGGAAATTTTTAGGGTGGCGAATCCGGTACACAAAAATTTGGTGTATTGGTATACTAAAGGCAGAGAGAATAATAATAATAATGAAAAAAAATGTATTTTTAGTCTTTATACTTTTAGCCAAATGTGGTCAAGATATTTTCATATTGATGAATTCGGTTCTCAAACATTAAAAAATATGTAGATTTAATCCCTCCAAACTTTAAAAAACATTATAAATTCTTAGAGATGAGGGACTAAATTCACATATTTTTTAAAGTTTGAAAACTAAATTCATCAATATGAAAGTATAGAGACATGGGCCATGTTTGACTAAAAATATATGGACTAAAAACACGTTTTTCTTTAACAATAATAATAATAATAATAATAATAAAACCTTAATAAAACTCATCATTTGTTGCAATTATCTTTTTGTCACTCCCATCAATCTCTGTGAAGTGCAGTCACTGGCAGAGCTGCAAGAATTTTGGTTGTAAGGTGTATTTGGTAAAAGTAACTTATAAGCTAGTTGAAACTTATAAGTTAATTGAAAGCTTATAAGCTAAACTAATAGCTGAAAAGCTGAAAGTTTGCAAGTTAGTTAATTGAATTGAAAGTAATTAGTGAAATTAGCTAACAAGCTAGTTGATAAATATAAAATGTAAAAAGGAGTTAAATAGGATTTCAATTAAAATAGCAAGGATAAAAAAGAAAAAAAAATGTAGTAGCTTATGATAATAAGCTATAAGCTACTAAAATAAAGTCGTGTACTAAACAAGTTTATTTTAATCAAACTAACTTATAAGCTAGTCAAACTACCTTATAAACCACTAGAATGACTTACAAAACACACATGTAGTTTACGAAGGCAAGGTTGTTGGAGGCAAGATCAACCTAGACAAGCTTGACAAAAAAGTTGACAAGAGCATTGGTAGAGATAGAGCCAAACTTAGATGATATGATGAAAGGTTAATTATTATTAACTATCTTTTTTAAAGGCCTAAAATTATAAATATTAATAATCAATTTCACACATTACAAAAACCCTATAAATTTATAATAAAAATTCCTATCTACATTAATTATAGTTTTTTACAACAAAAAAAACCTATTAATTATATTCTAAGAATCTATTCAATCAAAATGAATTATGTTACTCACCAAATTAAATTTTACTACAATAATAACTAACAAGCATTATAGGAGAATTTGATTAATTTAAATATTTTTTATTTTATTTTTATTTTATATCGTTTTCATTTTTATCTTTTTATTTCTTTCAACAAAGTGAAAGGTTAATTTATTAAAGTTTTAAATTACAATAGTTAATTTAAATATTTTTGTGAATTTTTTATAAATCATTATGAAAATATTATTTTGTTTTACTTTATTTTTAAAATTCAACGAATAATAAAAACATGACTATGTTATGAATATTTAACAGTGTCTGTCCATATTCATTGTAAATTATAACTATTTATATTCTACCGTAATAGGACAAGAAACTCTCCACTCTCTTTTTCTATATCTTCTTTGCTCGTAAATTCTTATTGTTTTATGGTATTTTTCATAATAAACTATTGTTATTTTTACTATTTCTTATACTTTTTTAAAAAATAATAAGTTCTCTCAAATAAATTGTCTTTTAGAATTATGTCCACGGCGATGCTGACTTGAAAACCAAACAAGCTGGGAAACACTGTACCGAAGGAAAAAAAAGAGTTGAAAACATTGTCTAGATTGAAAAGAACCAAATCTTCAACCCGTAGGTGGAGCTATTTAGAAGACAAACTCAGAGAATAAAAAGTGGGCCATTTCTACCCGTTTAAAGAATAAGAATGCATTTTCAAGGTGGGAAAGCCACAAAGTCTATCCTAAAGCGATAGTGGGGTATGGCATGTCCAAACCTTGTGCCTTTGAGACTCGTTAAAACTCCGTTATGTTCCTTTCTTTTTACAAATGAAGAAGGGGAAGGGGCCCATGTCTTTATCATTGCACATGCACAACAATACTTCCTTCTCCTGTGACTTGGAGAAGCCAATTGGCACCAGAATATGGTGGGGGACTGCATGCCAAGTGATGCCAACTTGCCAAGTATTCATGTAAAGCATACTAATAAGGCGGCAGATGAATAAATATTTCAAGCAAAGGTTTCTTCTCACAAGGAGCCTTAACATTGGGTCGAGGGATTAGAGCGAGCAAACCCATGCAGTGCATATTGAGAGGACAATGTCCTTTCAAATGTGAAATGTCAATTCGTAACTTACAACAGATCGGGGCAGAGTCATCTGCCTCATCGCTGTTGCTTCGCCACTGAATTTTAGTATAATATAATTTTGTGAAAAGGATAAATAATCATATATGGTAATAATGATATTTTGTAATATAACTCTATCTTTAGTAAGGTGGGAAAATATAAAGGAGAAAGAAAAAATAGAAATTTAAATTGAAGGAAAATTTAAAAAGTAAAAATATTAATTTTATTTTTGAAAGTATTTTTTTAATTTTTCTTCAACTAATAAAAGTAGAAATGTTAGTAACATTATCTCAAACACTCTCTTTTTACCATTCTCTTTATGAGTGATTGAAATTTATTAAAAATCACAAATTTTGGTAAGTTTCATTTCTCATTTAATGAGTTTCTCTCTTAATTTAGAAATAGAACTCATCAAAATTTGTAATTTTCAATAAATTTAAGTCAATCGTAGAGAAAATGTTAAGAAAGTGTTACTAGCATTCCTCTAAATAAAAAATACATCATTATCTGTATTTTTTCTATTTTTTTTTTCTTTTCATTGAAACACATCATAACATGTTAGATGACATGAAAACGTTGTTTTTGAGAAAAAATAATTTAATAATATAAAATACTGATTTAAAATAAAAATTAACTTGAAATTAATTAAAAATGAATTTTAAAATTAAATAATTAAAGGATAAAATAGAGTTATTGTCTCAAATCATTAATGCCTATAATTTTTATTTATTTTTAATTTAACTCTTATAATTTTTTAATAACTCATTTTACTTATAGGTATTTTTAAAAGGACAAAACTTATATACAGTTTTATAGGTGTTGTTTGTACTATTTTTTAATTAGAATTAGAGTTTCATCTCAGTAATTAGCATAAACCTTTAATGCAATCTTTTATTTTATAGATTATCGAAGTTAAGAAAACTATACAAATAGTATCTATCGATAGTTTTCCTTTTTAAAATAGTCATCGTCACTTGATTAACTCATTATACTTATTTAGGTGAATTTTCGTTTTTCAAAACATCTCGTTATACGTTTTGGATAAAAAAAAAAAAAAAAAAACTCGATCTTTCATTCTAGTATGTTCTTTTATAGTTACTTAATTCTTTTGAGTATATTCTTTTTTATTGAGTAGTTGTTCTAATTTTATGTTTGGGCGGAGAAAAAGAAAATAAAGAAGAATTTTTCTTAAAGTTAAAAAAAAAAATAAGAGGCAATTTTTTCCCCAAATTTTCTTCATTTTAAACTTATAATTTTTTTTCTCTTATTTTCTTTCCTAGATAAAAGATATGAGAATGATTTAAAAAGAGTTAAATTATTGAGTAAATTCTTGAACTTGTAGGTAATTTTTAATTAGGTCTCTATACTAATATTTTTTTAATTGAGTCCTTAATCTCTTAATTTTTTTTAATTTGGTCCCTGGGGTTAAATTATTGTGAATGTTTTGCTAACTTGGAATATTCCCTGATTAAGGACTCAATTAAAAAAAATAATACAGGGACCTAATTAAAAATTACTTAAAAATGTAGGAACCTACTCAATAGTTTAACCTTATTTTTATTCTTTTATCATGATTTACCTTTGTTTTATTTTAGAAAAAAGGAGAAATTATAGAAAAGAGACAGAAAACATTTTTCAATTTTCAAATGTTGTCACATTATTATTATGTGGCTGAAATTTTAGGGACATGAACATTGACTTGACCCCAGCATCAAGCCACCAATGAACTGTGTTCTTTGAGGGGGTCTTTAAATGGAATACTTGTGTAGATGTAATTTGTACAATAAATTAATAATAAATATGAATGACCAATTTGGTTATTCTAAATTAAGTTTCCACTTTATATAGCATAAAAAATCCCTACTTTATAAACAAAAAGAAGCAAACCACTTTTAATGAGTTCTCCTCTCCCAACTACTTTTTTTTTTATGTACAAGACTTAAACTCAAGACCTTATTGAATTAACAAATGTTAGGTTAAACTATTGAGTAGGTCCCTAATCTTTTAGGTAATTCTTAGTTAGGTCCTTATACTATTTTTTTTTAATTGAGTCCTTCATCCCTTAATTTTTTTTTAATTTGGCCCTTGGGGTTAGTTTCGCAAATGGCAATTAGACGAAAGTTAACCCCATAGATCAAATTAAAAAAATTAAGATATTAAGGACTCAATTTAAAAAAAACAATATAAGAACCTAATTAAAAATTACCTAAAATTTTAGGACCTAGTCAATAATTTAACCTTTGAAAAAAAATATATTGAAACTAGATTAAAAAATACGTTAAGTTTTAATGTAATCATAGAATAATGACATGATACTATTGTATCATGGATTGAGGGAAAATAATTTGAGTATGTAGTCCTAACTTCAATTTCAAAATGAGCGTATGAAAAAGATACACATAGAATACAAGGGTTGTTGTAGCTTTGGATATATTATTAATTTATGTTTAATTATGTTTTTAGTATCTTAAATTTTGGATAAATTTGTTTTTAATCCTCCAAATTAAAAAAATTATTTTAGTCCTTACAATTTTAAAAAATTTGTTTTTAATATCTAGAGGCAGACGTTAATGAAAGTGGCAATGTGGCGCTACCAACATTTGCCACTTGTACACTTTTTTAAAACACATCATCACTTTTGTTAACGACATCTGTCTCTAGAACGTAGAAATTAAAAACAGATTTTTTGAAATTATAAGGACTAAAATAATTTTTTTAATTTAAAAAACTAAAAATAAATTTACCTCAAATTTAAGAAATTAAAAACATAATTAATCCTATTAATTTATTACCGTGTGGGTGGGACACTGTTTGCAGAAGAAAAAACGTGGGGCATGTGGTTTCTCATAACAGGAACTAGGATTAACCATCTCTAACCAACCATGCACTCCCAAATAGATAGACACAGCAATCTAGTCACTGAGAAAGTTGTCGCATAAAACAATTTCCTTGATACATATTATCATAAAAAGCTTACGTACAAGTCAGTTTTCAAAATTAGAATCGTTGTTGCCATCATGTGTTTCTACAAAGAAAAAAATTGAGGCATGAAATCATATTAACTTGATTACTCCCGCGACAACCCAAAGAAGCAGAGGGATTTTCAAACAGATTTCTCAGCAAAGAGCCGAAGAGCTTCCTCTGGCGTGGGCTTAATTTAAATTCTGGAAGAACTCCAGTTGGATTTTGTCTTTTTTTTTCTGAAGTGAAAAAAATCCTGCTTGCTTCTCACGACAGGACAACAGAATTAAAGGTTCGAAAGCTGAATCAGGTAATGAAGAGGTCCTCTTGCGTACTACTACCTAAACAAGTTGTCTTATATTCTCTCCAGTTTTGTAGCCTGTGCCCTGTGGCATTCCACCGGTGCATTTAAAATGTATCTTTCTTATTTAATGACATATGCAGAGAAATAATGATGATTGCATCTTCTCTTATGGAACCCAATGAAAGTGAACAACCCCTATGTCCTTTCAAATTCAAGAATCTGTAAGGTTAATTTCACTTTCATTGACAGCTTCTACCTGTCTGGTGCTGGGTAAGTCAGAGAATTAATGGGTATATAGTGTCCAGGTGGGGTGGGGTGGTCATACTTATCTGCAAGGTCATTAAATAGATTGTCAACATTTGCTTTGAGACTTTGATACATAATTATCTGTTGTTAATAGAGAACTGTTTGGGTCAGTCAGATACACCAGGGACAAGTGAAGTGGTGGTGTTTTCAGGTGTCCATAAACAGATACTTGTTATTTATCCTATTTAAGAGATACATATACATATACATATACTCTTTGGTTTACCATTCTCATTCTCCTCCTTCTTGGCTTTCTCAGGATGGAGCCATCTGGTGCAGAGGAATGTCACAGCAGTGAATCTGGATGGACCATGTATATTGGGTCCCCCGTGGATGATGATGGACATAGCGATGATGGAGACAATGACAACAGCGACGATGAAGGCACTCAAGCTCATCCACAAGATGATGATGATGAAAGCGATGATTCAATGGCTTCTGATGCGTCTTCTGGGCCAAGTCATCATGGGGTTAATCATGGCTTTGCGGATTTCCAGCGAGCTGCTAAAGAGGAATATGATGAAAACAACCTAGACAAGAAAGCAAATAAAACCCAGCACAAGCTAATAATGGAAGGAAAGAAGGTGGAAAAGAAAGGAATGCTGTTCATTGATAGCAAAGGTAAGTCTCCAGTTAAGGAAGGTGGCAAGGTGAGAAAAAATTACTTTGGGGGAAAAACGAAATAGGCGTATTTCCCTGCTCAACAGCTTGTTAATTTGTTGTTTAGGTTTTCTTTTGGGCTAAATAATAGCTGCAATTACTGTGTAGTGATTTGCTTTTCCAGATTTGTTGTGATGCTGATGGTCAGTCATATTAGCTACAACATGCAAGGGTATGGATGCATGTCTGGTTATTTCTAAAAAATGTTGTTCAGATATGTACTAGTTTGTATACTATGGCATTACAAACATTAAGGGTTATTTCTTTTTTTTATTATTATTATTATTAGGATTTTCATGTTTACAATTTGATATTCGCAAAACAAGGCATAGGCCGTAGAGCATCCCCAATTGCACGAGATTCCGCCAAGTTGTAGTGAATTGAATAATTTTTTATCCTATATCGGTTAGTCGATTTTTTAGTCCAGAAAATAGCTTGAAGGGGGAAGTTTTGTCCAGAAACAAGAAATCTTCATCTATTAATCTTCAAAGGACCAAGATTCTATGGAAAAATGCTGACTCACAAGATCCAAAATAATTTTGTGTCGTTTAGATTGTCCTAACTGTTTAGCATGACTAAAGTCTTCTATGCAAGGTTTATAACTATTGAAAGTGAACTATTCAGATTAGTTACAATATTGTATGATAAAAGGCCTACACAAATCATTTGAAATCATTAATACTTGTAACTCACGGATACACAACCTCAAATAACTAAGGAAAATTTACTTGTTTATATTAATATAGTACTCTTATTAAATTTGTTAAATTAATATGCATTTTCAATGTAAAAAAGTTTGATTTGACATTTATTAATATTTTGACATATCATTATTTATTATTATATTATTCTTTCAGTAATTAAAATAAGCATTGGTCTATGTCAGTTATTTTCTTTTCACAAAGTGTGTGAGCTTGCTTTGAAATAATGAATCATTGGAATGATTTTAGTAAACAGGAGATACTCAATCAAACTTCTAAATAAACATTTGTTATGCTCTGGTATATAATAATAGTTAAATTATGAGTAGTATTATTAGATCTCTAATATGTACCATTACCAACAGATTGAGTCTAATAGAAGAAATCAATCCTTTACAGGGTAATAAATGACGGTTCAAGTTCTAGAAAGAAGAGAGAGACAGATTCACATTTAATACTTGATCGTATTTTAAATAGAATTGTCTTTTATTGAGGATATTTGTGAAAAAAATCTCTATTATATTGTATTTACATTTCTCATTTTTTAAATATATATTATACTTTTAATATATTTTTTAAAAAATTCAATTTCTTTATTAAATTTTCTAGTTACTCAACATTTTGAGACAACCCATTTAGCTGAAATTACTTTTAAGGTTTAAATATGTTTTGGGTCCTTATAAAATATCGCTTTTTTGGTTTTGGTTCTTGTAAAATTATTTTTTTAAAATGGTTTTTGTAATCTTTTTTAATTTTGATCCTTGTTATTTTGTTTTAGTCTTTGTAATATATTTATTTTTTCATTTTTGTTCCTATAATATTTTATTTATTTTGAATTAGTTTTTTTGAAAAAATTTGATAGGGACTAAAAACAAATTATTTATATATTGCAAAGACAAAAACAAAAAAATAAATATATTACAACGACTAAAACAAAATAACAGGACCAAAATAAAAAAAAAGAATTTAACAAGAATCATTTTAAAAAAATAAATTTATAAAGACTAAAACCAAAAAAATAATATATTACAGAGACCAAAAAACATATTGAAGCCTACTTTTAATCTATCTTTTATCATCTATGCTTTGTCCTGTTGTACACTGCATTTGCCTCCCCTCAAAATTCTCCCGTGAAGCTACACCTAATAAGAAAGAAAGAAATATATACCCAACTCCAGCAAGAAAAGAAGCCTATATTCACATCCATAGAAACTAACTTCCTTTTGATATAAGAAGTGCCTTGCTCTTCATGTCTTACCCGGGCTTGTAGAGCCACCACAGCAGGGAGGAGCCAAGAGGCAAGAGATATTAATTAATTACTTAAATAGGATTTTCGTTTCTGTACTTGAGTGTTTTTTTATTTATTTTTTATCCCTGTATTTTTTTTTTAAGTCGTCCTTGTATTTTAGCACTTTTCATTTTTAGTCTTTACTATCTAACTTCGTTAAAAAAACGTTAAATTACTGAGGTCAGTACGTGACACATAAGCAAATGACATCATGATGACATCATCATATGACACATTAACACAAATGATGCATCATCGTTGTCGCATTAGCAAAAAGTGTCATGTCATCATTATTGTAAATAGACTAAAAAAAAACCCAGAGTGTGTGGACGAGACCAAATTCTAAAAATCAGAGGCAGTCTTTTATACAAAACACAATCAGTAACACACAAAAACAAAAAAGTGTACCTGATACACTTTAATCATCCTTTATTGTCAAGCCATTTAGATAATTATGTCAATTATAACAACGGGTCCAACCAGCCACATTTCATATATATATATATATATCATTTTCCTATTCAATTGGATATTTGAATTGATGATGATGAGTCATCCAGTGTTACAGTTATGTTTTTGTTATATCATTGGATCAAGTTGGCACATGAACGTGGGATTGGGTAAGCAATTTTGATTATATGGTAGTGTTTTTATCTTGGAATACCTAACTCTTTGACTGTAGTATTTTTATTATTAAGATTTTTATTTTATATTAAGTATAAATTATATTTAAGGCTTAATTTTTTATGCCTGCAAATATACCTTTATTTTCTTTTAGTCAATGTATTTTTTTTCATTTTTTGTCTCTATAAATTCTCTTTTTTTTCTTTTTAGTCCCTGTATTTTTTTTTTTTTAGTCCCTTTACAGTAATGTGATGTGGCACTATTGCTGATGTGGCATTGATGACGTGTCATTTGTGCTGATGTGTCACATGATGACATTATCATGACATCATTTGTTTGACGTGTCACGTGTTGATGTCAGCAGTTTAACATTTTTTGTAACAAAATTAAACAGCAAGAATTAAAAATGGAAAAGCGTTAAAATGCAGGGATGATTTTGAAAAAAAAATTACAAAAACAAAAAATAAAAAAACACTAAAATACAGAGACAGGAATCATATTTAAGCCTTAATTAATTTACTCCCCGTGCACAAACACTGAATCTTCTTTCGGTCGCGTTTCATCGACAAATACGTGAGGTGAACATACGATTTTTCTCACCCACACACCCTCTAACCTGTTTTGGATAGAATTAAATTCTTATTTGACTAATAATTAAGTTTCCTATGCTTTGTATAATTAGTAGTTTAATATGTGTAAATGTTTATTTTCATATAATGAAAATTTATAATACGTGAATATTTTAAATATATAAATTATATTATAATTAAAATTTATAATAAATAAATGTTTTAAATATATATATTATATTTTAAATTTACAATAAACAATTTAAATTATGATATAAATCTATTTTTAATTCATGGTAATTTCTTTTAAAACAATTATAAAATTTAATTTAGAAAGAGAGATAAAAGAGAGTAAATTAAAAGAGATAGACAATTGAAAAAATAAGTATACATTTAAAAATAAAAAAAAAGATTGTTTGATAGAAATTTTTTTTGGTTAATTGCATGATGGTGTATGAAATGCATATTCGAAAGAGAATAGAAAAGGAAAAATGGAAAGTCTACTTTTGATAGTGAAAAAAGTAAGAGACTTTCTTTCCAAGTTATGTATTCAAAATTATACAGTAGGATACATTGTTTCTCCCTTATCCATCTAGTGTCCAAATCTAGTTAATGATAAATGATGCATAGTCATGACGTCCTCACAATATATAATAACAATTATAAAATGGTTAGAAGACATGCATGTACATAAAAAAGACATGAAATCCATTTTTGTTACCTCAACTGAATCACGAATACCAAAACGAGACAGATGCTCTTCTCTATTTGATGACTAGTTAGGGTTTTTTACACTATGTTATGCACTTATGCAAGACAATAGTTGCCTAATGAAGCAACAATTTTTAACCACTAAATGAAAGTAGAGACCACTCATTTGAGCACCAAATGAGGGCCAACCCATTATAAGCATATTCACATCATAAGTCCAAACAACTAATATTCATCAATTAAAAATAACATAAACATTATTTTCATAATTGATATTTGTCCATTAAAATTCTAACAATAATCTAAAATTTATTTATATTAATAATCTAAAATTTAATCTAACAATTAGACAATGTTAATCTACAAAATTTCAATAGTTAATATAATAACTAAATGAAGTTCTATTTCCAAATTGTTGGTTTAGGCTATGTTTGACAAAAATAATTGAAAAGTAGTTGAGAGCTAAAAAGTTAGCAGGTAGCTAAAAGTTGTTTGCTAAAAGCAGGAAGCCAAACTAGCTTATTAAATTATGCGTTTGCTAAAATTATCTATTGAAGTAGCTTATGAACGTAAAATGATAGAAATAAACATGTTTAATTATATGATATTTTTATATAAATTTTATTCTATAAATAAAATATTTTTGAGTAATTATAATTTATTTTTTAATTAATTTTGAACTCTTATAATTTTTTATTTAAAAATCAATTATTTCAATTATATTTTTTAGTTTCAATTATTATATTTTTTTTCATATTATACATTCTACTATTAATCTTATATTATATTTTAAAATATTCTTAATTAAGTTTAAAATAAAATAAAAATAACATGCATTTAAATAGAAGTTATACTTTCAATATGTTGATTAGTATAGTAATACCATTGTATACTTTTAAATATCATTGTATATTAGTATTATCATACTAATTGATTATCAATATCTTGAAGTACAATATTAAATAATAAAATAAACAATGTAAATAGTGTAATGGTTAAAATAAATAGTGTAATGTAAAAAGTATCCAAAAAAAATAATAGCAAAAAATAATAAAATTCTACCTTACGACACTAGCTGATGACAACCATGTGTCACTTGTGTATGCATTCCTAAAGGCACCTCTCTTTCTAGAGGATTTGCAAAATGTCAAACCTTAATAAGGTTCTTTGTTTTGCATCAAATTAAACCACATGCCCCACCACTTGTGTGAGCCACCATCAATTCGTTTAAATTTCATTTTTGTGAACGAAATCTCCAGAAAGGTCTCACTAAGCAAAACTTTTTTTTTATAACTAAAACAAAGTACTCTAGCATTTTTAGTAATAAAAATATCATTATAAATTTATATATTATACCACCTTTTTTAAAGTATTATTTGTTTTATTTGCTATGAATTATGAGGATTGTAAATTAGTTGTAACTATACAGAGTGTGAATAAAAAAAGATTATTTTGATATTTGTTGCAAAAGAAAATGTTGAATAAGGAAAGGTTAGGAAAATGCAATAAGGAAATGTATGTATATCAGTGTAGGCATATTTTCAAATATTTATTCTTTTAATCAATAATTATTACTAAATTTTTGCTCTAAAGTTTATTATTCATTTTAGGGAAAAATTGAAATGTGAATAGCTTCATAATCAAATTAAATTAATTATTGTAACAAACAAATTAAATTAATTAAATTGACCAACAAGAGAATCTTGTTTAATGCTAAGTGAATTTCTTATACTAAGTCATGAACTAAGGTTATGTTTGGCCTAGTTTTTTTTTGGCTTAAAAATTACTTTAAATTTAAAGCTCAAAATAAGAGCTTTAAAAAAAAAGTAGAAGTTGTTTGGTAATTTTTAATTTTTTTAGATTTAAAGCTCCTTTTAAGCTGAAAGTTGTTTGGTAAATTTTTTTAAAATTTTACATTTACTTAAAACTATTTGTCTCACTCAATAGAATAATATATATATATATATATATATATATATATATATATATATATATATATTGATAAAATAAAATAAAATAATGCATAGTTAATTTTGAGTTACAATTATGTAAAATTAATTTAATTAAGATAAATTTATTTTAATGATAATAAAAATACATAAAAGTATTAAAATACATAAATTTTAAATTGTTAATTTTAAAAATGTTAAAACTATTTTAATTAATAAAATTTAATTTTAAATATGATTTATAAATATTTTATTATATATAATACTAATTACAAAAGTATTAATTACAAAAGATAAAATATTTTTAAAAAAATTGTATTGTGGGTCAATCATATTTTCAAAGATAAAAAATAAATTATTTAAACAGAATTCAATAATGTCAATATATATTAAATAGTATTTAACAAATAATTGAATAAGTATTTAATAAATATACTGTTATAATTAAAAATGAAAAAACATAACTACAAATTAAAAATTAAAAAAATATTAAATCTAAATTAAATTTAAAGAATAAACATTATAAATATTTTTAAATATAAAATTTTTATTTAACTATATTATTTAAAAATTTAGTCACATTTTTTCTTTATTTCATGTAATAAATATGTTTAAAATTTTTAATTTGAAAATGTAAAATTAATTTAATTTACAAAAATTAATTTTAAAGATAATTTTCAATTATTTTAATATATATAATATTAATTAAATAAATTTAAGTATTAACTAAAAAAGTTAAAATATTTAAAAACCTTTATATTACTGTTTAAAAATATTTTTAGAAGATAAAATATAATTTATTTAAATAAAATTCAATGATGTCAATATATATTAAAAAGTATTCAATAAATAATTCAAAAAGTATTTAATAAATATATTGTTGTAATTAAGAATTCAAAAAACTTAACTATAAATTAAAAACTTTTAAAATATATGGCATCTAAATTAAATTTAGAGAATAAAAATTATGAATATTTTAACATATAAAAAAATTTATGTAACTATATTATTTACTCATGTTATTAATGTTTTTTTATTTTATGTAAAGAATATTTAAAAAGTTAAAAAATAAATAATATTTAAAAACCTTTATATTATTGTTTAATAATATTTTTAGAAGATAAAATTTAATTTATTTAAACAAAATTCAATAATGTCAATGTATATTAAAAATTATTTAATAAATAATCCAAAAAGCATTTAATAAATATATTGTTGCAATTAAGAATTCAAAAACTTAACTATAAGTTAAAAACTTTTAAAAAATGTGGCATCTAAATTAAATTTAAAGAATAAAAATTATAAATATTTTAAAATATAAAAAAATTAACTATATGATTTACTCATGTTATTAATGTTCTTTTATTTTATGTAAATAATATTTAAAAATTAAAAATTAAATAATATATTTTAATTTCCTAAAATAAATAATTTAAAAATAAATTAAAACCTTACAATAAATAAACATAATTAAAATAAAGTATTATTTAATGGAAAAGCTAGTGAAGCATTCAAATTGAAAACACAATAGAAAATTAAAAAAATATTATTTTTGGTCGTATTGGGATTTGAAGAGGGGATTGCATGAATAAGCTCTCTATAAGCTGGAAAAAAGTTTTCCTTAGCAACTTAATTGTAAGCTACTTTTTTTTTCAAATTTTGTTCTATAAAAACAAGTAGCTTATTCTTTTAAGAGTTTTTTATGAAATGTATTTAGCCCAGCTTCTCCTTTTAAGAAAAAGATAAGCTAAAAAAAGTCAAATCAAACACACTCTAAGTATATGAAAAAGGTAAATTATTTGGTAAAAATAATGAACAGTCTTGTATTTAATAGTGTTTTTGACTTAAAGTGTGAACATTACACAAATTCATTAGAAAGAGCCCAAATTCAATACTTGAAGAAAATAATAGTTAAAATGATATCATAATTAGTGATACTACTGAAGGGATTAATTAGTGGAATAATAATGCTTACGGTATAGTTAAAAAAATACCATTGAATAATGAAAAATATTACTTTCCTTTCTTTTTAGGTGTCATCTAAGATTATAGCATCGGAATTGAAAATATAATTTATGTTCTCATTTTATTAAAATTATTATCTGTTTTTCTATATATCTTTTTATCTATCTTATTGACTGATTTCTTTATCAATTATTATTCTTTATTTACCTATCTCCTTAAAAATATAATTGACAAAAACAACAACTTTTAAAGGAATAAATTAAGGGTGTGTTTGGTAGAGAGAAAGGAAATATAAGGAGATGAAGTAGGTAATGAGAAAAGAAGAGAAAAGAAATATGTGAGAAATAGAGTGAAAGTTAACCTATTAAGATTATTATTATTTTAATAACAACAACAATAATAATAATAATAATAATTATTATTATAAGGGACACCAAATCAATTTAGTGTTTCAGTAAATTCATTATATAGGAACGGGTGTTATGATAATATAAGGGAAACAACTAAATCGATTTGGTTGTATATATGGGTCAAGTGTTATAATGTGCAACATAATCGATTTAGTAAAACAACTAAATTGATTATGTTGCACTTGACACACAATTTTCATGCACTTTTTTGCTTTTTAGTGTGAAAGTTTTTTTTTATGTAGATCCTACCAATCCTTTTCTCTATTTCTTTGCCTTTCATCCTTACCAAACAACTAACATTCTCCCATTTTTACTCTTTTCTTTTCTCTCCCTATGTATTTTTACTTTACCAAACAGACCATAAAAAAATGAACATTTAAAATGAAATACTACTAAAATGAATCTAGACAGAAAAATAAAATTGAATCTAAGATGTCCTGTCTGTCTCATTGAAGGACATAAGTTTCCTTTATTATATCATAAGCCTCATACACGGGGAAATGCTTGAGTACATGTTCATGTGAGGTTTAAGCTTGAAGCCGCAGTATTCTCTTCGAGCTGGTACAGGAGTTTGTCGAGCAAATAGTAGTACGCAACTTGACATGATCAATGCTAATATGCTATGCAGGACATTACATGTGAAAGAACTGCTAGCTAGTACCTAGCTACTAGGCTAGGTTCCAGCATTAGTATTTAAAATACTAATCATTGACATTTTGAGGACAAAGTCGCTTTCTATTTGGATTTGGAAGGGGCATATCTCCAAAGTAATCAGCATTTAAATAAGTTGCAATGTGTACTATTAACTTCCCTAGCCCACCCGCCATTTTGAAAATATTTAAAATAGACAAACCGTGGAGGCATAGATTTCGTTGTAGGGCTGTCTCCCCACCATGGATATGCAAGTTCTCGGCTGGTTGATCAATTTAGGGTTTTTTTACAAATATTTTATTAAAATGGGATCTTTTTAAAATAAATTATCGATATGAAGTTGTTTTGACCGGTGACTAGTCAAACTCACTAGTTCGATTAGCAAAATACATGCCACGTCAATATTTTTTAATTTATTTTTTTAATGTGCCACATAAACTCGCTAGTTAAACTATTAGAATATTAAAGAGCTAGTCAGACTAGCAAGTATAAGTCGCATTCCGTGTGGACATTTTACTAGGTTAAAAAATTACACATATTTCATTAAAGTTGTCACTCTTACTAGCAATTTTATGAGAGTGCTCCAAGCGTCACATATAAGTTTATTATGCTAGTTTTACTAGTTAGTTTATAAGAGTGCCTCAAGTGTCACATATGGATTTATTATGCTAGTCTTACTAGCTAGTTTATGTGAGTGCGCCACATGTCACATGTGAGTGTATTGTGTTACTCTCATTAGCTAGTTTTTGAAAGTGTGCGACGTGGCACCTGACAAAAAAGTATTTATTTATTTCAACTTAATAATAGGTTAAAATAAAATTTAAATTAAATAAAATAATAAACATAAATTAAATTATAATTAAATAAAATAATAAATGTAAATAAAATTAAAAGTTTAAAAATAGATTTAAATAAGATTCTAATTTAACATATTAAATAAATTTAAAAAATAATTTAAAAATAATAATTATATGGATAGACAAATTTATTGTTAAGTTAAAAATAAATAAAAAGGTATTTATTCTTTTTAAGTTAACAGTAAATGAATTACCAATGAATAATAAATAAGTTGATATAAATTTTTAATTAAATAAAATAATAAACATTAATAGAAGTAGAATATTAAAATATAATAGAGTTAATTAAAATTTTAACTTAAAAAAAGTAAAGTAAAATAAAATATTAATAAAATTATATATTAAAATTGTAGCACGTTAATAGTAGCATGCTAATAAAATTATACAGTAAAGTAAAATAATAGAGTTCAGCTATTCTATTATTTTAGAGTAAACGTTCAGCTACTCTATATAATTTAGAGGCTAATACATGTATAGAATAAATACTATTTATTTTATTTTATTTTTTATCTGTCGTTAAATTTTTATTTAGTTATATTTTTTATATTCTAATTTTATATGAGTTTAATTATTTTCTTTATTTTTGTTTTATCTTGTCTTTTTGAAGTTAATATCTTATTTGACCTTATTTAAATTTTTTTTTAGTACGTTTATTTTTTTATTTAAATTTTATTTTACTTTTTTTAATTGTTAAGTTAAAATAAATAAATCTATCACGTGTCTCTTGCAAATTAAATCACTACTACAAGTAGCTAAGATAGCAGACTCATTCTGTCATGTGTCACACACATATAAATTAATTATTCTTACTAGCTAGATTAACTGGAGTATGCCACATGTGATTAACTCGCTACTGCAAGTAGCTAAGATAACAGACTTACTCTGCCACATGTTATACCCACATAAATTAGCTACTCCTATTAGTTAAATTAACCGGGGAATTTGTCATGTGTAACACCCTCATAAATTCACTATTGCGAGTGCCATTTTCAATCGACACATCATATGTCATTTAAACTCGTTACTTTGACCAATGTTTTTAGTATGTTGCTAGTCTAATTAGTGAATTTAACGTGACATGTCACGTGTAAATTTAAAAAAAAAAAATTAAAAAAAGCTGACGTATACTGTTTCTCTCCAATTAAATTAGCAGGTTTGATTGGTCAACAGTCAAAACAATCTTATACTAGTAATTTGATTCAAAAGAATCCCATTTTGATAAAATGTTTGTAAAAAAAAATCCTATATAGGTCAATCAGCCCAAGTTCTCCAAACATCCTGTTAATCCTTTAATAAGTATAATGTATTATACCGCATTAAAATTTTACAAAACTGTGTCATGTAAAATTTTTATGCTTGTTTTTTTTTTTTTTATAAGTATTCATAAATTTTAATAAAATATTTCTTATTTAATATTTATAAAAAATAAATAAATACTAAATCTTTGGTCGGTATAATCGTGTCAAAATTTAACATGCATAAAAACACCCATTCCGGTTTCGCTGAAATTTAATTTGCTCTCCATTCTTGATTTCCACATACAACAAAATATCTACCGATTTCACGACAACGATAACAATAAAAGTAATAAGCAACTTTGCACCAAAAACTCAAAAAACATATAAACTACCATGATTTTTTATAATGCTTTTACAATATCCGTCACTCATGTTAGTTCAAACATTAAGTCACTATATCACATAGATGCAAGACCAATTATCAGTGCACCGTTATTATCAGGTTTCACAAAATTCCTGCCCATTATGCATAGCAAATTTTTACCACATTGAATCATTTTGAACAATATCAGATTACTGTTGAGGTCCTTGAGGTTTCAAAAAATTGACTAATGCTATCACAACATGAAAACCAATGTCAGGCCGCAAAAAACCTTATGACAACAAACACAATATTTAACAAATTGAACCATATTGAACACCAATATCAGGCCACAAAAACACATGACAACAAGCACAAGATTTGAAGCCTATTGAACGATTTTGAAAAACAATAGCAGGCCATAAACGGTCCACAACCAGCAAGCACAGGAATTACCAAATTGAACCATTATGAACCACCAAAATAAACTACATAATATTAAATTCAAATTGTTTGACATGAAGAACAAGGACAAGACACTAGTCAAGGTACATGGACCTTAAAAGTTGTTCAGTTACACATAAACCAAAAAACTTAATCCAAATACGCTGTGCTGTTACATAATCACGAAAAACTTATCAGTAACTATGTGTTGTTACATGATATTCACATTTAAAAAAAAAAAAGTCTTCATAACACCCAACTGCAACAGCTACCGGACCATAAATGCTAGTTGAGGCAATGTTTGAGTTGGGATGAAGGTCATAAATTCTAGTTGTGTGTTGCTCGATTCAGAGGGCGGGGCTGGACAGGGGACTGTGAAAATCTGGGCAGATGTTACCTGTAGCTGTTGTCCTGCTAAGTATCTCATGGAAAAAAGTTGACTTGACTTTCCCTCTGAGAGTAAATTCGCTATGTATTTTATTTTCAAAAGTGAGAAGTAAAAAAATATATAATAAGGGTTAATTGACGAATTTAAACCTTAAAAAAAATCAACAAATATACAATATCAAAACAATATAACAAGAAATTATATTATTTATACAAAATAATGTTTTGGCTGAATAAAAGCAATAAAATGGGTCAACTTTTCTTGCACAAAAAAAATGGGGCGCATTGACTCACCTTAGTGAAATGGGTTGAAAATTCTAACCCACATATGGCAAGTTGGTGGAATGGTCTACAAAAAACTAAAAAGATAGAAAGTGAGTTAATTGTTCGACTTCTTAAGAAATAATTAAAAAAATCTAAACATATATTCATACAAACAATATCTATTGACTAAAACATTTCAAATAAAATCAAGAAACGATAAAAATTTATAAAATAAAAAACTATTAACATGATAACTATTAACTAACAAATCTTCAAAAAAAGAAAAATAAATTGATGAATTGGCCTATCCCAACCTGTTTTCTGGTAGGTTAAACGGTGCAGGTCAAAATAGATTGATAAATTAACAAGATCAAGCCTTCTTCCAAGAAAAAAAAAAGGTTAAGTAGATTGACTCAATAATTTCAACCCATTTATGTATCTTTCTCTATAATATTATCCTGTTGTTATATTATACTAGTATAACATTTAAAAATTGGAAATGATAGTAAACAATATCGTAAAATATTATGATATCATAAAAATGTTTTCTGTGACAATATATAATAATTAAACCTATTATTTATATAAATTAATAATAAAAAGTTTCATCAAAATATTAAAAATTTAATAACTTACTATAAATAGTATATAATGTTTTATTATTTTATATAAAAGAATAATTTTATTATTTTATATATTTTAATTAATTTGGCAATAGAATTTAATTTAAATACGTTAATAGTGTAAATTCTTTTACATTTTCATCTAATCATAAATTGTCATGTATAATAAAATTATTGAATTTGATAATAACCACTTTGAAAATCATATTCAGAGTAATTTCTAATTGGTTGATTGTGTAAGAACCTTTACACGGATAATGTATGAAAATTAAACACTTTGATGTAATATTATTTTATGACTTTAATGGTCATGCACTGTCAGTGTAAAAAGTTTTACATTGTCAACCAATCAAAAATCACCATTGATATGACTTTTAAATTATTTATTATAAAAGTCAACAAACTTATAATAAATAGTGATTTTTGATTGGATAACAGTGTAAGACTACTTTACACTGTCAGTGCATGGCTTGTTTTTTCTTATTTTATTAATATGCATTAGAATAAATTCAAAACTTGTATTCGAAATAAATTATTTTAGGAAAAATAGGTAAATATTCTATTTTTTTTAATTTTATATGTTTTAAAATCTTATTTTTATTTTGTAATTAGTATAATATATGGAAGTATACTATGTATAAGCAAATTAAATTCAATATTTTTAAATTAATATTTTCATTTAATCTCTTAAAATTCATTTGAAATTGATTTATTTTAAAAAATTTAAAATATTAAGTATGTGTTTTAAATAGTAAAAGAAATACAAAAAAATTTAATCATTAAAAACTTTATTTCATATAAAAATCATAAAAAATAAAATTTATGCTATATAAATATTTAAAGGACTAAATAATTTGTTTAATTTTCTAAAATAAATTGTAGCATCTTATCTTTAAATATGTATTAGTTTAATTATTTTTTTGACAGCTGTATTAAATTAATTAATTATATTAACTTAATAAATATTATAGTTCATAAACTTTAAATTCTTAATATCATAAAAACAAGAGTTTAATGACACTGTCAATGTAAAAGTTGCACTCACACTTGTTAATTAAGAAATCAACACTTGAAAAATGTAATAAAATCAACAATATAAAGTTAATTATAATTTCAATTATTAATTTTTTAAATAATAATTATTATTACATTTTCAGTTGAAAAATGGCTATTTTCAATTTTTTTCAGTTCACCTCTTTTTAAATGAATTATTACTTTTTATTTTATTGCATTAAAATTTCTAGAATCTCGTTTGGCATTACATTTCCCAGGCAAACAGGCAAATTTCCTTGCCTCCTTTTCCCTCCCACGTTCATTCTGCCTCTGTGAAGCGGCAAAGTGACGGAAATGTCACGCACTCGCATTGCCATTCACCGCTTCCGCTACAGCTACACCGCATTATCGTCAATCCTCTCGTCACCATCTGCAATTACTCGCTCTCAATTCCAATGTCCCCAACTCACGCGCGCACCACTCCCTTTCCTCTTCCACCCTCCTCGTTATTCTTCATCCACCCCCAAACAAGACTTGGTCGGTGGCGACGAGCATTATCCCAGTGGAGACTTTGATTTCAAGCCCGTCACAGGCTGGAATAAATTTATGGTCAAGCTGAAGATGCTAGCAGCCTTCCCCTGGGAGCGTCTCCGATACGGCACCGTCTTGACAATCAAGTTGCGCGGCCAGGTTTCCCCTTCTCTCTCATCCTCACTTATAACTTCTCACACACGCTATTGTTATGCGCGTAACTAGTTCTTCACATGTTTCTTTAGGTATCGGATCAGCTGAAGAGTAGGTTCTCCCCGGGATTATCTCTGCCTCAAATCTCTGATAATTTCTTGAAGGCAGCGTATGACCCTCGAATTTCCGGTATCTATCTTCATATTGATATTTTAAATTGCGGTTGGGCCAAGGTCGAAGAAATTCGAAGGCACATATTGAATTTCAAAAAATCAGGTTCGTGCAATTAGTCAATTACTGTTCTGGTGGAAAAAAGAAAGTAGGAACACGTATTATTAAAATATAACAATTTTTTTTAATGTTACTTTCCGTTTTCACAATCTTATTTTATATAATAGGGTCAGGTGAACAGGTTACAAAGATGTAATTATTTGCCAATTTATTTATTTTTTAATCATGTATCCTTTAGAGAAAACTCGATAGAATTATTTATTTGCTCAATATGAATATTTTTCTATGTTAGTTGTTGAAGTAGCAAGTAGGTAGCGTTCTTCCCTTGCCAAAGTCGGTATGTTTTCTCTTCTGCCATGGAACACTGATGTTGTGTTTTTCTGAGGCTCTCAAGTTTATAAATCATGAGTAAGGATGCATTGGGGTAAATAGTTTAATTAAGCCCTTTTTCAATAAACTCTTATCATATGAGTACTTATGCTATAAATTTGACTACGAGACCTATTGGAATAAGCTGCTTAGAGCTTATTTTGATAAGCTACACTAAATTGAAATAAGTTAAGAAGAACTTATGAGAGTCATAAGCTATTTCTTAAGCTCTAATATACTCCTTATAATCTCTTCACAATGCTCGCTAATTATGGTGATTGGTGATATTAAATATATACAATGTTATTAATCATCTAATATTTTGATTTATAAGTTCTGATCTTTGCTACTTATGAACAACTTTGATAGTTGATGATGCTTGTAGGAAAATTTATTGTGGCTTATGTCCCTTCATTTCGAGAAAAAGAATATTATATTGCATGCGCCTGTGAAGAGATTTATGCACCTCCAAGTGCTTATTTTTCTTTGTTTGGATTGACTGTTCAAGCCCCATTCCTCAGAGGTAAGTCGATTCTGCTTTTCCTTGCATTTTTTGGGCAAAGGTTCACCTTTTAGCCGTTGGTGCACCCTACTAAATTGATAAATAAAGTTATAAAATTTATGGAATGTTAATTGTTCAGATGTATGTACTTATGGCATTATGTTATGAAAAAATGTTTTATATCCTCCTGTCCATCTTGTAGATTCATGTAGGGGACTTGTTAAATCCTTATAAATTTAGGGCATGTTTACTTTAAGGAAATGTTTTCTGTTTCTATTTCTTGCTTACACTTTTAACTACAAAAATACCACCTTGTTTTCATTTTATTTTCTGTTCATAAAGATTTGTATGAGAAATAGTGAAAAAAATAAATAAATATTTTTACAGTTTCCTAAAATAAAGTGAAAATGAGGCAACACTTTAATAATTAAAAGTGAAAATAGAAAATGAAAATAGAAAACATTTGCTCAAATCAAATGGATCCTTAAGTTCTTTGATCACTATAGTTAGCCTAAAAGTAATTTTTTTATGTCATTTATTAATTCTCTTAGGTGTTTTAGAGAATCTTGGAATTGAACCAGAAGTGGAAAGGATTGGCAAATACAAAAGTGTAGGAGATCAGCTAACCCGTAGAACCATGTCTGAAGATCATCATGAGATGCTTACTGCATTGCTAGATAATATCTATACAAATTGGCTGGACAAAGTCTCTTCTGCTAGAGGTGCAAGTGTATTTAAAGACCTACTCAAATCTTGAATCAATAAATTAACTTCTGGGTTTCTGCAAATTCTATACAGGAAAGAAAAGAGAAGATATTCAGAACTTCATAAATGACGGTGTCTATCAAGTTGAGAGACTTAAAGAAGAGGGCTTCATATCAGACATAATCTATGATGACGAGGTACATGATGTACTCTGGTTTTATATGACTGATTACTTGCATGAGTCCACCTGTCACTTGTTGGCATGATTAATATAATCATATTGAGAGAGTATGGCAGAATCACATCTAATGGAAACATTCTGAAAAAGGTTTTTTTCCAGCTCCTTTAGAGTCTGTTGGTTTTATTTGATTCTTCATTCAATTATCTTGTGGAGCCTACTTCATTCATATGTATTGATAATTAACATTTGTTAACAAAATGTTTTGAAGGATACAATCAAAGGGGATTAAAACTTAAAAGGATAAGAAACATTAAACATTTTGCAGGTTATCACTAGGTTGAAGGAGAGACTTCAAGTTAAAACAAATGAAAATCTGCCTATGGTTGATTACAGGTAAATTTATTATTTCTAGGGCCTCAAAAATCAAATATGGTTTACATTGAATTATGACATTTATTCAGAATAGATAGAAGTTAACTTTAAAAAATAAAAATGTCTACAAATCCTTTGTCTAAAAAAATTCATTGTCTGTTTCTTAAAATTTTTGTTCCTGGTCTTCATTTTATTTTCTTTTTCAGAAATTTATAATATTGTTTGAAGGCTGCAATAACTTCCACAATCAAAGAACATTACCATAATTTTCGCCAATGAAAAAAATTATTTATAAAGCATGGTTGTTTCGTTCTTGTTTCCCTCGTATTGGGGATTAACCTAGAACCACTGATTCCCCTCTTCCTCCATGCATCATGGGGGAGGTTTCATTAGATCTTAAGGTTTTGGTGATGATATGTCAGAATCTGACTCCATTGATTCGAGTGAATTGTTAGGATCCAATTAGAAGGTATGAGACTTGAGTCCCACATTGGGAAGTATGGGATTCTAGTTTGGGGTTTGTAAGGCCTTGAACACTCCAACTACAATAGCTAGCTTTGTGGTATGGTTCTCCCAAGGTTCTTATCAATTAGTATCTGAGCCTTCCCCTATGTCTTAGTTGCAAATGAGCAGTGTAGGTGGTGATGCTGGCATTGCAATATATGACTTACTACATGGCTTCTTGTTTCCCAACAGATTTACAATGTGAATGCATGCTTTTTTTATATATTAAAATATACCAAACAACTCACATTAACCATGCACTGGTATTTTCTTTCCTCAAATGCAGAAAATACTCTGGAGTTAGGAAATCAACTCTTGGACTATCAGGTGGTAAAGAATTAATAGCCATCATCCGAGCTTCAGGGAGTATTCGTCGTATCAAGAGTCCATTAGGTGCCCGTACCTCAGGTATCATTGGAGAGAAGTTCATTGAGAAGATACGCAGAGTTAGAGGTACACTCGAGCTTATAAAGTTACCTTTTTTAAATCGGCTCATAATTAGTGGAATTTTATAGGACTACTTACATGAAGTATGGCAGTTTTCATTAGTGCTACATCATAGTTATCTTGGTTTGATTAGAGTTACATTATTCACTATTGTCATGTCATTATAACAAATTGCAACAGCAACAATAGCTTTATCCCACTAGGTGAGGTTAGTTACATAAAATCACATGACGTCAAGGTTGTTAAAATCGAGATTTTACCTAGGATCGCGAGGAAGATGAAAAATCGTAACTCGAATCGTAAGATCCTACGTCCTTACCTAAAATTCTTATACATAATACATATGCATAAAAAACTACATAAATAAAGAATATAACCTATAAATCACAACATTAAACAACCTCTAAACCTCATAATCATAATAATAAGTCATAATAGTTCATACTTCATAACATAACATCCAAATTCCAAATAGTCAAATACATAATAAACCCCAACTCATAATAGAAAGTTCATAACATAACACAAAACATAAATTCATATTGATATGAAATTAAAATCGTTCCAACTCTAGTCATTTAGGAGAGTATTCAATTCCTCTTGACAATCATCCACATCCATATTATCTTCATTCTCATTAATGGCATATCATCACCCACTCCCACTCCACTTCCAACTACTTCATCCTCATCAATAGGAGGAACATCCAAATCATCTATAGGGGCACCACCACCACCACCACTGTTTTCAGCATCTTGTCTAACTTCAAGTATGTCTTCATCAAGGACATCCGAATCTGAATTTTGATCATTTTCCTCTACAATCCAATCATCATCAGAGGAAAGATCTTCTATGGCATAGTTCTTTGGCTTCCTAACTTCTTTCTTTTTGTTCAATCTTGAATTGGCCATCACATATACCACATCATTCATGGTCTTTTGCAGCAAATAGTTTCTTCTCTTGGTGTGGACCTAAGTAATTATAAAATCAATTATTACTACATAATTTTAAGAATGAAATACATTTCTTTTGTAAATTTGAATTCTTACCATCTCAAAGACATTCCAATTACGCTCATAGCCAGATGAACTCCATGTCAAACTCAAAACCCAAATTGCAAACTTTTGCAATTCTAGATGTCTATCGCCATAGGAATCCTAGCAATCTACTGGAGTTTTGGTTTGAAGTGCATGTTGAACTATTGCATGACCTAAAAGCCCCCTCTTTTTCTTGAAGTCTTCAAACTGGTCATCAATTTTACCTATTTCCTCAATGTCTCCCACAATCCTTTCCATACAATCAATGAATCCTTTCTTAACTTCCCAATCAACTTTAAAACCTAGACTATAATGGAGCATGGGGTTAAGGTAATAGCCTGTAGCATGCAAAGGCTTATGTAGTTGGCTATCCCATCCTTGATCAATAATTTCCCATAGGGGCATATAACTATACATGAAAAAGAACATGAATTAGTTTCCACACAAAATCTATACTCTATAATAAAATGAAACTAATGGAAGAGAATTACCTGCTCTCAACTCCTCCAAAGCATTTTATATCTTCTCTTTTGCTCGGTCCATTTCTTCATAAATGAAGCCCATGGTTGCCATCTCATCTGAATCCACCAAGCTCAACACTTTAACTAAGGGAAAAACACCCTTCATGCAATTAAGAATCTAGGTTTAGAGAAAAAATATTTTATTTCTCCATATTTACAGAATAGGAGTACAATCAATATTTATGCAGATCAAATTTGCTACAAATAAGGAAAGGAAAAAACCGTAAACAAATCTCCCATGAATAAGGAAACAACATAAATAAGGAAATAAGGAAACAAATAAACAACTTTCCTAAAAATTAAATCTGATCTGATTTGATTCAGATTTATTTCCCCTAAACTCATTCCTTGAATCTGGATAGATTTGTCTACTGGATTCGACACCCCCCCTCAAGTTGGTGCATAGATGTCTGTTATGCCCAACTTGCTCACAAGCAGTTCATACTTGGGTCGAGAGAGCCTTTTAGTGAGGATATCAGCTACTTGCTGAGTAGATGGAACAAATGGCATACAAAAAACTCCATCATCAATCTTTTCTTTAATAAAGTGTCTATCAATTTCCACGTGTTTGGTGCGGTCATGTTGAACTGGATTTTGTGCTATGCTTATAGCTGCCTTATTGTCACAATACAACTTCAATGGTAACTTCCCTTGCATCCCCAACTCTTCAAGAAGTCTCCTCAGCCATAACATTTCACACACTCCATGAGCCATGACTCTATATTCAGCTTTAGCAATGCTCCTGGACACAACATTTTGTTTTTTGCTGCGCCATGTAACTAAGTTACCCCACACAAATGTACAATAGCTTGATGTAGACCTCCTATCTACGACTGATCTTGCCCAGTCAGCATCAGTATAGGCCTCTATGGTCTGCTGTGTAGTCTTCTTAAAAAATAGACCTCTGTTTGGAGCACTCTTCAAGTATCTTAGGATCCGATAGACTGCTTCAAGGTGGCTCTCATAGGGTGAATGCATGAATTGGCTTACTAAGCTCACTGCAAATGCAATGTCTGGCTGAGTATGAGATAGATAAATCAATTTTCCAACCAGCCTTTGATACCTGGAGGTGTCAACTGGAGTTCCTTCTTTGCTATCTCCAAGTTTTTGATTTGGATCAATTGGAGTTTCAGCTGGTCTACATCCGATCATGCCTGTCTCCTTGAGAAGATCAAGAATGTACTTCCATTGTGAGAGAATAATCTCCTCCTTTAAGCGAGCTATCTCCATTCCTAAGAAGTATCTCAACGATCCCAGGTCTTTAATTTCAAATTCTCTAGCAAGGGCCTCTTTCAACCTGTTCATCTCTACCAAGTCATCTCCTGTGACTATTATATCATCCAAATAAACAATCAGAGTGGCAATCTTTCCATTAACTGATCGTTTTACAAACATAGTATGATCAGCTTGGCTCTATGTATACATTTGTCCTTTTACAAATTGTGTAAATCTATCAAACCATGCCCGTGATGATTGTTTCAGGCCATATAGTGACTTCTTTAACTTGCAGACTTTAGAATCAAACTTCTGCTCAAATCTTGGGGGAGCATTCATATAAACTTCCTCCTCCAAATCCCCATTTAGAAATGCATTTTTTACATCTAACTGCTGTAAAGGCCAATCTAAATTAGCTGCAAGGGATAAAAGAACTCTCACAGTGTTCAGTTTTGCAACCGGAGCAAAGGTTTTGGAATAGTCAATTTCATAGGTTTGAGTGAACCTTTTGGCAACCAACTGAGCCTTGTATCTCTCAATAGAGCCATCTGATTTGTACTTTATAGTGAATATCCATTTGCATCCACAGCATTTTTTCCTTTGGGCAGCTCCACAACTCGCCACGTCTGATTTTTCTCGAGAGCATTCATCTCTTCTTGGACAGCATTTTTCCACTTCGAAATTTTTAAGGCATCCTGTATATTTTTTGGAATCTCCTTACATGACAATTGTGAGGTGAAAGCATGGAAGTTTGGTGATAGTTTATCATAAGACACAAAATTAGATATAGGATGTTTAGTGCATGTTCTAACACCTTTCCGAAGAGCACTGGGAAGGTTACAATCAACTAACTTAGTGGATTTAGAATTTGACATAGATTCAGATTTAGTTTCAATTAGTTGTGTAACTTCAGGATACGAATTACTTGGTGGTTCCTTGGATTCATGGTTTTGCAAAGGATCACATTTCTCTACTCTTTGATTATGGTTCCTCCTTGTATAAAAATGTTCAAAGGGTTCTATACCTTTTTGTTTAGTATGAGCTTCAATTCCCTTTCTGGGTTCAGCCTTATTACCTTCTAATTCAGAGGAATTAGGATTGATATTCTCATAGTCTCTTAGTACCAAATCATGAGTGCTAAGATTTTCGGTACTTGGTATAAGGAAAATATCAGAGTTTTCATTATTTACAGGACTTGTTCCATCATTTGACTCATCAATTTGAACATATTCTGTAGAGTCTTTTGTTGTTCTCCCCCCCTGAAGATGAGACTGAAAAAATGGTGTAGACTCAAAAAAGGTAACATCCATAGTCACAATTTTTTTTTTGGAAATTGGGTCAAAACATTTATACCCCTGAGATGGAGTGTACCCAACAAACACACACCTTTTTGCTCGAGGATCAAGTTTACTTTGATTTGGTGTATTAACATGTATAAAGGCTGTGCATCCAAATGTTTTTAGGGGCAAGTTAGAAGATAGCCTGTTTGTTGGAAAGTGGTTCAGGAACATACCATGGGGGGTATTGAATTTTAAGATTTTATTGGGCATCCTATTAATCAAATAAGTTGCTGTTAGGATGGCCTCACCCTAAAGATATTTAGGAACCATAGTTTGAAAAAGTAAGGCTCTAGCAACTTCTAACAAATGCTTATTTTTCCTCTCTGCTACCCCATTTTGTTGAGGGGTATCAACACAAGAACTTTGATGAAAGATACCTTTTTCCACAAAAAACTGGTTGAGATATTTGTTGAAGTATTCTCTTCCATTATCACTTCTAAAAATTTGGATTGTTTTTTGAAATTGAGTTTGAACCATAGCAAAAAAGGTTTAAAAAATTGATTCAACTTCAGATTTTTCTTTCATCAAATACACCCAAGTTAACCTAGTATGATCATCAATAAAACTCACAAACCATCGTTTGCTCGTAGGGGTGGTTATGCAGCTTGGCCCCCAAACATCATTGTGGATAACAGTGAAAGGATTAGATGGTTTATATGCTTGTGCAGGATAAACAGTGCGGTGATGTTTGGCAAGTTGACAAGTTTCACAAGTAAATAAAGAGGGATTTTTATTTCTGAAAAAATCAAGGAACAAGTGCTGTAAATAATTAAAACTAGGATGGCCTAACCTATAATGCCACAACATTATTTCATTGTCTTTGGACCTAGAAACAGAATTGAAGCAAATACTTTGACTTAATGTAGACCTATCTTCAAAGATGTAGAGACCATCAACTTCCTTAGCATTGCCAATCATCCTCCCCGATGTCAATTCCTGAAATTTACAGCCAGAGGAGTCAAAAACAGCACAACAATTCATGTCAACGATTAGTTTACTAATGGACAGGAGGTTACAAGACAGGTTAAGAACATGGAGAACATTATTGAGAGTTATTAAAGGTGAAAGAGGGACAGATCCAATTCCGGCTATTGTTGAGAGAGTTCCATCAACAATTCTGATTTTTTTATTCCCTACACAAGGACTATAAGAAGAAAACATTTTTGAGCAATCTGTCGTGGTCAGTTGCTCCAGAATCAATTACCCAAGGATTTTTAGGTAAAAAGAGTAGTGGCAAGAAATGTACCTTTTTGGGCCAAAGAACAACAAGGATTTATTGTCATTTTTGGAGAAAATAGCTTGTACAGGTGCTCTAGTTGTTCCTTTGTGAATGGGTTTGTCTCTAAAGTAGATGAAGGCCCTTGAGTGTCCTCAGCCGTGGTTTGAAGTGCACGCCCACCTTTGATAGATTTCTTCTTCCAATTTGCTGGTTTTCCATGAATACGCTAGCAAGTCTCCTTAGTATGCCATGGTTTTTTGCAATGATCACACCATGGTTTCTTCCCTTTAGCATCTTTTGAAGTAACTCCTCTAGTCACAAATGCTGGTCTTTTAGTTTCATGAACTGGGGATGGTTCATGAGTGTTCAACATAATCTTCCTCCTTGATTCTTCCCTTCTAACCTCACCAAAGACTTCCCGAATAAAAGGTAAGGGTCTTCTGCCCAGAATTCTTCCTCTTACCTCATCAAGGCTCCAATTAAGGCCAGCAAGGAACATGTACACACGGTCATTCTCCTCTCTCTTAAACTGAGTAGAATCTCTGGGATTTTCCTAGTCATCTTCATAACACTGGTCTAATTCTTGCCAAAGAGTCATCATTAAGTTGTAATATGATGTGACATCTTTATCACCTTATTTGAGCTGCCACAGTTGTGTCTTTAAGTCATAAATCTGCGAGGAATTCTCCAAGTCTGAATAACATTCACGTATAGCATCCCAAACATTTTTGGCTGTAGGGAGGAACAAATAGGGTTTTCCTACTGCTGGTTCCATGGAATTGATCAACCAGGCAGTAATGAGAGAATTTTCTGACTTCCACCTTGTGAAAGAGGGGTCATCCTTGGAGGGCTACACGACTTCTCCAGTAAGGTATCCCAATTTCCCTTTCCCATCTATGGCCAACTTCACAGATTGGGTCCACTCAATGTAGTTCTTGCCATTGAGTCGATGCACAGTGAGTTGTAAACTCGAGTTTTGTGAGAAAGCATCAAATGGGACTGCATGGGTGTTTCTTGGAGACTCTGTCATGGTGCTAGATGCATCCTTCTGGGCCTCCATCATGACATTGGTTGTGTTTGCTGAAGCGCTGGTCATCGCTGTCTTCACCATGGTTGAAAGAGGTTAGAGCCGAAGCTTTGATACCATCTAGGTTTAGAGAAAAAATATTTTATTTCTCTATATTTATAGAATAGGAGTACAATCAGTATTTATGCAGATCAAATCTGCTACAAATAAGGAAAGGAAAAAAATGGAAAAAAATCTCCTATGAATAAGGAAATAAGGAAACAACATAAATAAGGAAATAAGGAAACAAATAAACAACTTTCCTAAAAATAAAATTTGATCTGATTTGATTTAGATTTATTTCCCCTAAACTCATTCCTTGAATCTGGATAGATTTATCTACTGGATTCGACAAAGAACATTTTTCCAAAACCCTTATTTGTAACTAAATTCTCTACAAGCTTACCATCCTTAGTCTTTGCTAATTGACTAGAAGTCCATTTTTCGGATGTGAACATTCTAGTTAATGGACCTTTTTTCTCATTCAAGCATCCCAAGGTCAAGTAGGAAGTAGCAAAAGGAGTCAAGCCAGGTCTAATCAAATCACCCCCTTTAGTAAATTTATGCAACAAAGCAATAAGACTTGTTTTACCATAGATGTAAGATGTAATCCTTCTACCACTTGCAATTGTCTCTTTATGAAGTGGTAGCTTCTTTTCAAAATCCTCCAACATCAGGTCAATGCAACAAGCTACACAAGGTGTCCAATATAGCTTTTTCCTCATCTGCATCAACATATCCCAAGTTGCCTTGTAATTTGCTGCATTGTCCGTGACAATATGGACAACAGTTTCTTCCTTAACCTCCTCAACAACAACATCAAGCATCTTAAAAATTTTATCAGCTGTCTTGCATATGTTAGATGCATCAATAGACTTAAAAAAAATGTTCCAAGTGGACTATTTACCAAAAAATTCAATATGGTCCTCCTCCTCCTATCAGTCTACCCATCTGTCATTATTGTACAACTAGATTTCTTCTGATAAGCCCTGTGATCCTCCGAAGAAAGATTGGTCTTTTCTACGTGATGCTTCAAGTATTTAACCCTAATCTCATGGAAGGATGGTGGGTTAAATCTTGGACAATGTCGGGCAAGCGACTCAAACATCTTCTTGTACTCTTCACTATTGGCCACATTAAAAGGAATAACATTATTGTAGAAAAATAGAGCAATGTCCTGGCATGCTTCCTCCCTCACATTCTTCTTGAAAATCTTGTTGATTGTGACTTGAGAGGTCATCTTTCTTTTGAAAATATTAGAATTATCACTAGGTCCACTGCCACTGCCACTACCACCACTAGCAGTATCTCCTGATGGAGCAACAAAAGCTACAAAGCTACTACCCACTCCCTCCATGTCACTTGATTTTTTTAGGAGGTTTTGTTGTAGTGATGAAACAATGGCCAATATTTCTTTCTGAACCTATTCAAGGACAGCCCTGCAAGCTCCAACATCTTTAGATGTTCCTGCCAAATGAAGCTTCAACACCTTCTCACAATATTCGCACATGATTTTTCTTGCATCCCCATCAATAAAAACACCATGTTTGCATGCCACATCAGTTCTCATTCCAACAACATTTTTATGCATCTTAGGTGGAGGTCCACTTGCTCAACCTTCTCCACCTCTTGTTCCTCCACTTGACATATTTTTTGGTCATATCAAGTATTTAGAGTTTGTCTCGATTTGGTACCGCTCTCGCGGCCCGCACCATACTCACAGGACAGGATAGGACAAAACTGAATGTGATCAAAATACAGGGGCATCGTGAAGAAAAAAAAAAAGAGGCACATAAACAATTTACAATTGCAAATTCCCAAATAAAAATGTACACAATTTACAACTTTCGAATAGAAAAAAATTGAAAAAAGTAAAATGTTCACAATTGCAAATAAATAATAGAGCAAAAAAAGAAATTGAAAAAAAGTAAAAAAGTAAATAAAAACCTTTTATTTAAAAGAAAACAAACAAGACCGATAAAGAAGAGGGGAGAAACATTCTTCTTCGAATAGGAACCCATCGTCGACAGTGACGACCTGCGGCGGCACAAATCAAGAAAGACCAGTGGCGGCGCAAATGGGGTCGCGACTTATGATCAACAATGAGAATGGGGTCGCAAAAGTCTCAGAAATTGATAGGGGTAAGTCGCGAATGGGTCTTGTTAGGGATTCCCCCCCCCCTAAAACCAGGTCAGGGAATCGACCCGGATTTTTTTGGCCCAAAAGTTGGCGCGTTCAGGAATGACGATCACATGTTCTTATGTGTATGATCACGATTTTACAACGATCCCACCTCCATGCGAATCTACCATCGATCTAGCACGGAGGGGGGCTATCGACGCGTAGGATCATGCGATCTCATGAGAAAGATCACAATCCTAACAACCATGCATGACGTCATTCGACTTGATTAAAAACAAAATTCTCAAGGATGTAAAAATTTCTTTCAATGTCTTTTTGTTTCCCTTATCCTTTTTCTAGGTTTAGAGAAAATAATTTATTTCTCTCTGTTATGGAAAAAAATAATAGTACATAGGGTATTTATGCAAAATTGAATGATTGATTCTGCTACAAATAGGGAAAGAAACAAAAACCAAATCTCCTAAAAATCAGGAGAGAAATAAGGAAATAAATGCACATAAAATCTAAACATATCTAAATTGATTTGCTTCAGATTTATTGCCCCTAAAATAGCTCCAAAGAATTTGGACAAATTCCTCTACCAGATTTGACACCTCCCCCAAACCAAGTTGGTGCATAGATATTTGTCATGCATGTCGCAAGAAGTTCATTCTTAAGTCGAGGAATCCCTTTGGTGAGGATATCAGTCACTTGTTGTTCAGTTGGAATGAATGGCATACAAATAACTCCTTCATCAACCTTTTTTTTGATGAAGTGTCTATCAATTTCCACATGTTTAGTGCGGTCATGCTGTGCTAGATTTTGTGCTATGCTTGTTGCTGCCTTATTGTCACAATATAGCTTCAATGGTAGAGTAACAGGGGTTCCCAACTCTTCAAGAATTCTTTTCAGCCATAACATTTCATAGACTCCTTGAGCCATAGTTCTATATTCGGCTTCAACACTACTCCTTGCCACTATATTTTGTTTTTTACTACGCCATGTAACCAAGTTACCCCAAACAAATGTACAATAGCCTGATGTAGACCTCCTATCTGTGACTGATCCTGCCCAATCAGCGTCCGTTTAGGCCTCTATGGTTTGTTGTGTAGTCTTCTTAAAGAATAGACCTTTGCCACGTGCACTCTTCAAGTATCTTAGGATTCGATAGACAGCTTCAACATGTTCCTCATAGGATGAATGCATGAATTGGCTTACTAGGTTGATTGCAAATGCAATGTTTGGCCGAGTATGTGAAAGATATATCAATTTCCCTACCAACCTTTGATACCGGGAAGTGTCCACAGGTGTTCCCTCCTTGCTATCCCAAATTTCTATCAATTAGAGTATCTGCTGCTCTGCATCCAATCATACCTGTTCAGTTGAGAAGATCAAGAATATACTTCCTTTGAGAGAGGACAATCCCCCTTTTTGAGTGTGCTATTTCCATCCCCAAGAAGTATTTTAATGATCCCAAATCTTTTATCTCAAAATTTGTAGCAAAAGCCTCTTTCAACCTGTTCATCCACATATACAATCAAAATTGCAATTTTTCCATCAATCGATCGTCTTACAAACATAGTATGATCAGCTTGACTCTGTGTATACATTTGTCCTTTTACAAACTGTGTAAATCTATCAAACCATGCTCTTGGTGATTGCTTTAGCCCATATAGAGACTTCTTTAGCTTGCAGACCTTTGAATCAAACTTTTGCTCAAATCTTGGGGGCGCATCCATATACACTTCCTCCTCCAAATCACCATTTAGGAATGCATTTTTCATATCCAGCTGCTACAATGGCCAATCTAGATTAGTAGCAAGAGATAAAAGGACTCTAATTGTGTTCAATTTTGCAACAGGAGTGAAGGTTTCAGAATAGTCGATCCCGTAAGTTTGAGTGAAACCTTTGGCAACCAATCGTGCCTTGTATTAGTCAACAGCTCCATCAGATTTGTACTTTATGGTGAATATCCAGTTGCATTTCACTGTACTCTTCCTTTTCAACAAGACTAACATTCTCATAGGCTTGTACCAATTCATGAATGGTAGAAATTTCGTCACTTGGTACAAGGCAAGCATCAGAATTTTCATTATTCACAAGACTTATTCCATTATTTAACATGTTTGACTCATCAATTTGAAGGTATTTTGTCGAGTCTTCTACAGTTATCCCCTCCTGAAGATGAGACTGAAAAAATGGTTTGCTCTAAAAAAACGTAACATCCATAGTAACAATTTTTTTTTTGGAAATTGGATCAAAACATTCATAACCTTTTTGAAATGGGGCATATCCAACAAACACACACCTTTTTGCTCAAGGTTCAAGTTTACTTTGATTTTGTGTATTAACATGTATAAAGGTTGTGCACCCAAAAATTTTAGGGACTAAGTTAGATGATAGCCTGTTTGTTGGAAAATGTTTCAGAAACATAACTAAGGGGTATTAAATTTTAAGACTTTACTAGGCAATCTATTAATCAACTAGGTTGCTGTTAAAATGACTTCACCCTAAAGGTACGTAGGAACCATAGTCTGAAAAAGGAAGGCTCTAGCTACCTTTAACAAATGTTTATTTTTTCATTTAGCTACCCCATTCTGTTGAGGGGTATCAACACATGAACTTTGATGAACAATACCCTTTTCCACAAAAAATTGATTGAGATATTTGTTGAAGTATTCTCTTCCATTGTCACTTCTAAAAATTTGAATTGTTTGATGAAATTGAGTTTGAACCATAGTAAAAAAGTTTTTAAAAATGATCTCAACTTCAGATTTTTCTTTCATTAAATACACCCAAGTTAACCTAGTGTGGTCATCAATAAAGCTAACAAACCGTCTTTTGCCCATAGGGGTGGTTACATGACATGGTCCCCAAACATCACTATGAATAATGATGAAAGGATTAGATGGTTTATATCCTTGAACTGGATAAACCGTGTGGTGATGTTTAACAAATTGACATGTCTCACATGTAAATAAAGATGGATTTTTATTTCTGAAAAATTCAGGGAACAAATGTTGTAAATAATTGAAGCTAGGATGGCCTAACCTATAATGCCATAACATTATTTCATTGTCTTGTGTTCTAGAAATGGAACTGAAATAGATACTTTGGGTCTGTCTATTCAAGGTAGATCCATCTTCAAAGATGTAGAGACCATCAACTTCCTTACCACTACCAATCATCCTCCCTGATGTCAATTCTTGAAATTTACAACTAGATGGGTCAAAAACAACACGGCAATTCATGTCAAGAGTCAATTTACTGATGGACAATAGGTTACAAGACAGCTTAGGAACATGTAGAACATTATGGAGAGTTATTAAAGGTGAGAGAGGGATAGATCCACTTCCAGTTATAGCAAAGAGAGTTCCATCAGCAATTTTGATTTTTATTTCCTGCACAAGGAGTATAGGAGGAAAACAGTTTTTGAGCAATCTATCATGTGGCCGGTTGCTCTAGGGTCGCTAATCCAAGGGTTATGAGTTTTTTTGGTGGAAAGAGCGGTAGTAAGATAAGTACCTTTTTGGGCCAAAGAACAAGAAGGATTGGTTGTCATCTTTGGAGAAAATAGTTTGTACAAGTGCTCTAGTTGTTCCTTTGTGAACGGGTTTGTCTCTGAAGTAGATGAAGGCTCTTGAATTTCCTCAGCAGTGGTTTGAAATGCACGACCACTTTTGACAGATTTCTTCTTCCAATTAAGTGGCTTCCCATGTATTTTCCAACAAGTTTCCCTCACGTGCCATGGTTTTCTACAATGATCACCCCATGGTTTTTTTCCCTTTATCATCTTTAGAAGAGATTTCCTTTGTTACAAGTGCTGAACTTTCAGGTTCATGAACTCTGGATGGCTCATGAGTGTTCAGCATAATTCTCCTCCTTGATTCTTCTCGTCCAACTTCAGAAAAGACCTCCCCAATAGAAAGTAAGGGCGTTCTGCCCAGAATTCTCCCCATTACTTCATCTAGACCTTGGTTAAGGCCAGCAAGGAACATGTACACACAATCATTCTCCTCTCTTGTCCTAAACTGGGCAGCATCTTTGGGGTTTTCCCAATCATCTTCATAGCATTGGTCTAACTCTTGCCAAAGGGTCATCATCAAGTTGTATTATGTTGTGACATCTTGATTGCCCTGTCTAGACTGCCAAAGTTGTGTCTTTAGGTCAAAAATTTGAGAGGAATTCTCCAAGTTTGAGTAACATTCTCGAATAGCGTCCCAAACATCTTTGGCTGTAGGTAAGAACAAATAGAGTTTTCCTATTACTGGTTCCATGGAGTTGATTAACCAGGCAGTAATGAGGGAGTTTTCTGACTTACATTTTTTGAAAGAGGGGTCATCCTTGGAGGGCTGCTCAACTTCTCCAGTAAGGTATCCCAATTTTCCTTTCCCATCGATGGCCAACTTCACAGATTGCGTCCACTCAATGTAATTTTGTCCATTGAGTTGATGCACAATAAGTTGCAGGTGTGGATTTTGTGAGAAAGCATCAAATGGAGCTGTGGAAGACCCTATCTGAACTTTTCTCAGAATCTCTGTCGAGGAGCTGGATGTGTTTGAGGAAGCGCTGGTCATCGCCGTCTTCACCATGGTTGAAAGAGGTCAGAGCCAAAGCTCTGATACCATCTAGGTTTAGATATTTTATTTTTTTTCTCTGTTATGGAAAAATAAATAGTACATAGGGTATGTACGCAGAATTGAATGACTGATTCTGCTATAAATATGGAAATAAACAGAAACCAAATCTCCTAAAAATCAGGAGAGAAATAAGGAAATAAATGCACATAAAATCTAAACATATTTGAATTGATTTGCTTCAGATTTATTGCTCCTAAAATAGCTCCAAAGAATCTGGACAGATTTCTCTACCAGATTCGACACCTTTTTCACAGAATCACGATGCTAAAAACCATGTGATCTACCTTATTCATCGGTGCCTCCAATGACCTTTGTACAAGCCCAAACCATCTTAACTAATTTCCTATTATTTTTTTCCTTAATATACCAATATTTATTTGTATACAGTCATTTTGTCTCTTGTCCTTTCGTATGTGGTCATACATCCATCTTAAGATTCTCATTTTTGCTACTCTCACTTTTTTCTCTTCTTGTCCCAAATTCAACATTTACCACCATAAAGTATAATTGTTCTGATTGTATAACGGAATGATAATTTTCCTTTGAGCCTAGTATATAGTAGATACTTTGTTGTCATAAATAATCCCTACTGTCTTTCTTCATTTTAACACCCAGCTTGTATCTTGTGTGTGACACCATTAAACATAGAAACCCATGCATCTCCAAAATTTACTTCCAAATTATTTTTCTCATTTTTTTTTTTGGCTAAGATTGTTCTATCTTGCTCCTAATCAATTGAAAACCCTTTCATTTTAATGTTTTTCTCCAAAGCTCAATAAGGCCTTAAAACACTCTTTTGTTTCGTATCTTTTCCTTGAATACTTTCATTCTACCACCAAGATTCCTTATCTCTCGGTCCAAAACCTTTTGATTCTCCCAATATTGCTTTAGCATCCATCCTAACCTTTTTAGACATCTCATCCCAAATGAGGTTAGCACTACCGTGTGATTCCCAATTACCTTCCTCCACTAATTTCTTCTTAAAAGTAAATGTGGGCCTTTAGAAATATCGTTTCTGTCCCAAGACATCGACAAATGATTGTAGAAAAGAAACTGCAAGAACAAGCTCAGGGACTACACTTTTTTTAAGTTTTTTCAACTAAGTGGGCCCTGAAATATAAGGTTTCTGTCCCTAGACTTTGACAAATGGTTGTAGAAAAGAAGCTGCAAGAACAAACTCAGAGATTACACTCCTTTTAAGTTTTAACTACTAAAGATGAGCCTTTAGAATTATGGTTTCCTTCCCAAGTCTGATGTATAAATTTGACAGAAACCTGTCTGCTAGAGGAAATAGGAGAAAACAAATAAGCACATAAGGCTTGGAGAAATCTTCATCCTTAAGTTCCAGGATGTAAGCAGTGGGTATTAATTATGTTCATTTTGGTAACTTAAGTATTAAACAGCAAGGTGCAAGTACAACTGATATATTTGCTTGTAGGACCATAACACAGGGATAACATTGGCTTTCATTGTTCATCTATGATGCTGTGTGCCAAACCTGAAACTTTTTGACAATGTTATTATGCTTTATTCTTGTTGGTTATTATATCTGTCTCATAGTTTGTGAGGTCACACTGAGCCTTCTTTTTCTCCTCAGAGTCAAATAAATATAAGGCTGCCATTATCCGAATTGACAGTCCAGGAGGGGATGCTCTTGCTTCTGATTTGTAAGTGCTGGTAAATTCCCCACTGTTCAAAATGCACTGTCAGTTAAAATGACACACAAGAAATGGTTGGTTGGATACATTTAAGAAAGATCTATACCACAGCAATAATATTTTGTAAGAACCTGTACTACTTTGATTTTTCCTTTAGAACTTCTTGCAGATGCTACTTTTAGATTTGAGTGGAGTTAATAGAGCTATAATGATCTAGTTAAATTTGAAATACACATGTGATCTTTGAATTATGATGCTAATTGCAAGTATTTGGTGATTTTGCTTGTTTAACTTGTAAAGTTTTGTTGTCATGATCTGCAGGATGTGGAGAGAAATCAGGCTTCTGGCTGCCTCAAAACCAGTCATTGCGTCAATGTCTGATGTGGCAGCAAGTGGAGGGTACTACATGGCAATGGGAGCAGGAGTTATTGTTGCTGAAAGTCTTACCTTAACTGGTTCAATTGGAGTGGTCACAGGTGAACCTGGGTGTTTTAGTAGGAGAAAGAAGGGAATGTATGGATGATAATTTTACTGAAACCAATATAAATTGTAAGATTTATTACGAACCAACATACACATATTGGTATGTTTGACAAGATGATCTGTGTTAAACCTAATTGGTATTTTGTTCAATTTAGGAAACACTTGGTTTAGACTTTAGATGCATAAATATCACTAGATGACCTTACTGATTGTTGTGGTTTGTAGCTATTTTTCCCTTTATTGAAATTTCTCCAGATCTACTTAACTCGTCTTGAAAATCAACTTAAATAGAAGAGTAGACATGCATGAATTTGCAGATTGCTGGTTTCTGTTAACTCTCCATGCACAGGAATATAATATAGCATATTATGAGTTGTGTCAATACGGTAATTTAATACAGCATTTTATGGTGAAGAAAAATTTAGCATTTTGAAACATTATTTGAATGGTAATTAAATGCAACCAAAGGAAATTGTATCTGAAAAGACGGTATTCATTTGAGCTCTGAATTAATGAGGGAAGACATTGTAATTTCATAAACAATCAGTTCTCCAGATATTGTCCTTGGGTTTTGTAATCTATTAATTTGATGGTATAACACTATAACATATATTTTTGTAGGTAAATTTAACCTTGGGAAACTTTATGAGAAGATTGGCTTCAACAAAGAAATCATATCAAGGGGTAGATATGCTGAGCTCCGTGCAGCTGAACAGCGTTCTTTTAGGTAATGGAATTTGTTCACGTTCAGTTATAAAGATTCTAGTGGAGCTGGAGAGAATATTAACCAGTGCACTATGCCATCTGATATCTAACTGTTAGGCACTGTCTGTTTTGAGAATGGAAGACATAATGTATCTATCTGAATAGTCTGAACTCAACCAGTCCAATTCTACTAAGCTGATAATGAAATTCCATTTTTGTGGCAGTATTTGAATCCAGCTAAAGTCCTTTCATTTAACCCAGTTTTGGGTTTCAATATATCTCTCATTCTTTGAATTCAGGTATTAGGAAAGTTCCTTAATCAATTAGAGTGTGATGGACAATGGATAAAACCTGGTTTGGATTCCACATGTATCAGTTGATACTGGTATCAATTATAGTGTTCCCTTTTCAGGATCCCTGAAAAGAGCATCAAGATATCCCTAAAAGCATGAGCAGAACCAGAGCAATGACTTTTGGGGTGCAGATAGTTTAAATTTATGATACAAACATGTAGAACATTTTTTTCAATGACTTGCAGCTGCCCTCGTTGTCATCAATGCAGTTGTGCCCCTGGCTGAAAGTTTTTTAATCTTGGCAAGCGGATTATGGCAAAAGAAGATAAATACACGGAACATTCGTGCTGCCTTTTGGCACTAAAGATCACCCCAAACAGGCCCAGGGCTTGCTTGCGGTGTAGTAATATAATTTTACTAATGCTGGTGATGCTTTTGATCTAGGTTTTATTTTTATATAGCCTGTTTGTCATTAATGCCTTGCTTTTGCTGTCATTTATGCTTCAATCTTTTACTTCTGATTGATTCCAGGGTTGGTACTTATCTGTTGTATCAGTATATATTTGATTTCTGGGGCAGACAGATATAATCATTCTCTCTCCCTCTATGCTACAGACCAGATGAAGCAGAGCTATTTTCCAAGTCTGCGCAGCATGCTTATAAACAATTTCGAGATAAGGCAGCTTTATCCAGATCTACGACTGTATGTTTTAAATTAAATAAGCTATTTTGCATGCTTTCTGTTCATCCTCTTTTAAATCCAAGTTACAGTTACTATCCTGTCACTAGGTAGAAAAGATGGAAGAGGTTGCACAGGGGAGGGTTTGGACCGGTAAGGAGGCAGCTTCTCATGGTTTGGTTGATGCTATTGGTGGCCTTTCTCGAGCTATTGCCATAGCAAAATTGAAGGCCGATATACCTCAAGACAGACAGGTTGGTTGATAATACCTTTTTTGAGATTGTGTATGCTTATAACTCAAGACAGACAGTTTGGTAATTGTGCTTGAGCATTGCCAGGTTACTGTTGTGGAGCTCTCGAGACCCAGCCCTTCTCTACCCGATATTTTAAGTGGTCTAGGTAATTCTCTCGTCGGAGTGGACAGAACTTTAAATGAATTACTACAGGACTTGACATTTTCCCATGGAGTCCAAGCACGGATGGACGGAATCTTGTTTGAGAAACTGGAAGGATATCCATACGCCAACCCCATTTTGGCACTGATGAAAGATTATCTTAGTTCCCTGTAGTTGTTATTTATAGTTGTCCTTTTGTTTGTGTTTTTCATTGTACAATATGCAATCCACTCCACTGTAAAGCACATATCCATGCATGAATACCTCATTTCGTCATCTATTGCACAATGCAAAAAATGTGATTCCAAAAACAAATCAGAAATGCTAACGGCTCGTTTATTTGTATTTTTATTTCTTGTTTTTATTTTTTAATTATAAAACAGTTATTTTGTTTTCAATCTATTTTTTGTTTTAGATATTTGTACAGGAAATAATGAAAATATTTTTTTATTTTTAAACATTTGTATAAAGAAATTAAAAACAAAGTGACAATTTTGTAATTAAAAAGTGAAAACAGGAAATGAAAACATAAGTAGGCGGGCCTTAATTAACTCGAATTCAATTTTCCTAAGTGCTTTAGGAAAATACAATTTCAGATGCTAAACTTGTTGAAACTTCAAGGTTTGAATAAGGAAGAGAAAAGAGAAAAATGACTGAAAATAAATTAAATTGCAGAAATTGTGATAATTCCTTAACCTAATAGTCATCTTTAATTAGGTTAAAGATTATTGTAATTGTAGTCTTGCAGATTGACTTTTTAGTATACGATATATTGTTTTTTATGATACATTTCTTTATTATTTTTTATCTTTACATATCAACTATGATTTTAGAGTGAAATTTCCTAAGCATATTTAGAATGATATTTTTAATTGTCAGTCAAGTATTTTTTTATGAAGTAAGATAATAATAATGCGTTGAGATTAATATTACATTTTTCCTCATTTTCTGGATATAAAATATCAAATTTTTTACGAGTACTCATTAAGGGTTTAATGGGGCTACTATATGGACACATAGTGAGAATGTAACATTTACGTTAAGTGTTCAACAATGCATGTGGTCTGTGAACCTATTCGGAGATCACGAAGGTAATAATTAGGCATTGTAAATTATGAAGAGGGATGTGACTGAAACCGAACGAAAATAAGAGCAACTATTGTTTGAATCCAGTTTAGAAAAGAATGAGTCTGGTGTGTTCTACAATATATAGGAAAAGAAAAGATTAAATCCCAACTAGATTCCTAAATTTGAAAAGGATTGTTACTTTAGTTTTTAAATTTAATGAAATGAAAAAATAGTCTTTGAATCTATGATATGTTATATAAGTTAGTTCATCCATTAAGTTTTTTATTTTAATTTTAACGGAACAACTTACGTGACACGTTAAGTGCTCATATGGCACACGTGACATATCTATATAGTTCATGTGTACAGGGACTATAATGAGGAGTTTAATGTTGGGCGTGAAATTGATGCGAAAATACTAGCATACATCCGTCCTTTAAGGGAATCCAAACACGTTAGTAGAGGCACAATAGGCGTGAATCTTACGTGTCAAAAAAAGATCTCAAGATAATAAATTGTTTTTGACTCTTATTTTAATAAATTATTTAATTTGTTTATTATTTTAATCAAAAAGTCGTAAACCCCTGCTCAATTTATCTACCTTACAGGTACACGAACAGTCCTAATTTTTGGACGCAAAAATTGTGACTTTCCAGTTACTTCGTAACAAAGCATATGCATTGTGTATTGAAACATATTTTCACTAGAAATTCACGGATAATGCATTACATAGTAACTGTTACCACAATAGTGTACCTTCTATCAATAGGTATTCCCTTGATTTTTAATAAAGAAAATTTCAAACCATGCGTTTCGCATCCAGGGACACCAAATAAAGTTTAGTTATTTCATATGCTGACAGGGTGTACTATAATTTCGTTTTTTTCCCTTCTTTTGGTTGAAGAGAGGTAAAGTTTGTATAAAGCAAAGAGAACTGGCAGGATTTCAATAGAAATTCATTATAGCATATATCATTATATCTAATCGATATCATATTACACTACAGGACATGACAATGGACCACGAATATTATAAAATTGTCATATTAAACAATATGCAACACTACTCAAGCACACAAGTTACACTTCTGAAGATGCTGCATTAGCCAGAACTGGGAGCTAGTAATCAACCATCTATTATACTTGTTCAATACTTACCTGTGAGCTAGATTTCTATGACTGCATCACTGAAACCAACCATAGCTTCAGGCTAAAAAGTCTCTGCATCAGATTCAACACTCAAATGCTTAAAAGTGTTCTTAGAGCACAGCACATATACATATCATGAAATTTAGATGTACCTCTCTCTACCTCACAACCTGGTACTCAAAATGCCTATGCTCTGGAACTTGCAATTGGTCGAGTTGAGGGCTCAGCTAGGAAACCATTAGGGATGTGGTGAGGTTGCTCAGCACTTCCAGCAGGAACCAAAAAGTCAGAGAGTGCTACCTGAAGAGAGGTAACTTTCTCTTTTAGCTGAGCATTCTGTTGGTGGATTTGTTGGTTGCATTCCAACAAGTAAATGATCTTTTGGGACAGTTGATGGTTTAATGTCTGCAGATGATCCACATGATACTGCAGGACTTCAATTTGTTGCTTCTTTCGCATCCGTGACCTGCGAGCAGATTCTCTGTTGGAGAACATCCTCTTCTTCTTTCTGTCATCAAGGAGGGCCTTCGCTTCATCAGAATTGTTGTTGTTGCTGTTTGACGATGTGTTGGGAGAGGATCTATGGAGTGGGATTTGAATTGGGTTGTTGCTGTTGCTAGGAAGGTGCAGTTGGGAGCAGAAAAATGGAATATGATGTAAACCATGAGGTGGATCCATATGGGTCAAAGCATGGCCTTCCCCAGTTTCCATGGTCAGGAGGTTTGTTGAGGTTGGAGAAGGATAGTGAAGGTACTGTGTTAGGGAAGCATAAGGTGCTACATGGAGTTCATCATCATCGTTGCCTTCCATGTCTCAAATTTTCCTGCGACTGAGAGGGAGCTGGAGCTAATGGGCTCACAGGTTTTATAGCATAGATAGTTGATGCAAATAGAGCACAAGTAGGTAAAGAGTTTATTGGCATTTAAGTTGGCTGATGTATATTTTTAGATGTGTTTAAGTGCCGTAGATCATCTTGGTTCTGCATACTAGGAAAGTTAAGAATATGAGTGTGATCAAGATTAATAACAAATAATGGTTAGATAACCTTTCCTCTGCAAAATGGTGGGGAATAATTGACATAGGGACAAAACAAATTTGAGAAGTTAAGTGGCTTAATAGCTGGGAAGGCAATGTCATAGACTTTTTGACTTAGTTTGCCTCAAACAAATAGAGTGATTCTCTAACCTGGATAAGAGCCGGAGGATTAAATCATGCCATATAAGCACATAGCCATATACCCAATTCAGTAAAATCCTGGCTACGTGACTATATCTGTAGTTCTTTTTTCTATTTCTGGTATTTATTATATAACCTGCCCAAGAATAAATGGCAATGCGCGTTAACTTTAACCACATCTATTTCAACCTAAATTTAGTATACAAAAAACTGAAGAAAAGTTCACCTACTCCAATTAATATATTAGAATTATTGATATTTAAGGATATCTCCAAAATTGAAGACGCTGTTTACAGTAATTTCACGCTTTAAATTAAATAAAATGCCAGATGTTATGGGTAAAGGAAATGAAATAATTGGTGTTATTGGCGTCTCCATGGACTCTCCTATCATAAACTTCCATTTTTCCCTGGTGGGCGATGATAGCGAAACATGCACGGGTTACATTTATATGCCAAAGCTAATACGTACTACTCTCTTCGACTCTCGTTATATATTAATTGATGTTTTAGCATTTTTAAAAAAATCTATATTAATTGATGTTCTCAGTTTTTAATGAAATATTAACACTTTTATTCTAAATTTGTCCTAAATAAACATATGTACCTAATGATTTTTGAGTATTGTGTCAGTCAACTTTTAAAAAAAAAAAACAAGAATATTTTCATAAAATTGTTTCACATGAAATGGAGGGAGTATATAAAAAGTATTTGCACTTGCCATTGCAAAGGTCTTTTCTAGTTTTCTTCCCAATTCATTGCTTATATACCGGAGATGCTGATCAAAAGTCTAATATTGCCTAGGATAAGGATTCTCATTCATAGTAAATCATTAAATCACCAACTTTTGACACCATTGTCATGAGGAGCCTCAAATCGGTAACTTTCCAGCGTCATATGTGGGATCTTTAACTCGCACTCCTGTTTCCTATCAAAATCAATTTTACATATTATAACACGCGTTTTGATCCGACTGAAATTAATTTAGGTACACATTTCAATCAAGTATAAATATAAACATTTTTTAAAATTTTATAAATTTCACACCTAAAATTCAATTTCATTTAATACTATAAGTTACAAATTTTATTTAGAGTAAATTACACTCATACTCCCTACGTTTTCACGAAATTGCACTCGATATCCCATCCATTTTATAACATTACTTTGACTACCCTTAATTAAATGGCATGAAATTGCCGTAAGTGTTATATATGAAGAGACAAAAATACCGTCTGGTTTATGACAAAAAGACGTTGCTTTACACCTCCAACCACAGTGAAGACGACTTCTCCCATAACCGCCACAACAACACCAACCCCAAGAAAGAGCAAAATACAAACCCCACAAGTTGAATATGAATCAAATTTCGATGTTACTTTTGGCTGCCATTCAAGCTAAACTCCTTGGTTCAAATGAAACTTGTTTCAAAAATTTTAATCTCTGCTTGATATAATAGAATGCATTCATTATGCTAGGATTGAATTACATAAAAAAATTCAACAGCCTTGAAGATTTCTTTTTTCCTGAGCAAACTTCAACGAATAGAAGGAAAGAGCAATTATCAATCGTTACGCCATGTCCCCATAGAACATAAGGGTGGAAGGATCTAAAGGACTTCATAGGTTTCGAATCAAGCAGTGGCTTGGTCAAGACCATAGTAATCTCCAGCGAAAAAATCTTGACTGCCACACACGTCGCTGGCTCTCAACCTCACGGCCCTCCTCTCCATCGTGTCAAACCTCTCCCAATTCACCATCCTCCTCGCCATCGCCATGCCCCTCACCGCAAATCTATTGGAGCGCTCCTCCCTCTCCCTCCTCGCTGTCCCCAACGCTTACCTTTTCACTAAAAACCACCTCGCCCACCACCGCTCTCCCCCACTTGCTCTCACTAACATCCTCTTCTACCATGTCCTCCTCTAGTTCCTCTCCCGGTTTGACCTTCGCACCCACCCTCCCCTCTAGGAATCTCGTCACTATGCCCCTCCCTGTTGCGGCACGAACACATCAAGGTTAAAGGCAAGAGAAAGGGTAAAACAGGAAAGAAATATCATTGAAAGGTCACGTACAACTCAAATGACTTGTTCTGTCAACAATTTAAAAGGAATTTAGGGAGCGGGGGTACTTGGTGTCAAGCAACATCAACAATTAAGGGATTTGTGTAGGTACAAAATTCGTAGAGGTATCGGATGCAATTTCGTGAAAATACAAGGGATCTGAGTGTAATTTAATCTTTTATTTATCTCAAAATGCATGTTCATATTAGACCCCTCTCACCTAGTCAAACGCGGGTTTAGATTGCTATCTGGGATTCCCGTTTATGTCAAATCACATAAAAGATGTGAAGCAACTAAATAGTTGCTTGAATCCAAACAAATTGTAGCTTATGAGGACGTGGATCCAAATTGACTCAACACAAAAGCAAACATGCATAAAATCAATAACTGAGCATAGATTTTTTTATTTTATTATTTTGGAACTAAAATTTTGTTTTCACCTTACAACCAAATACCTATAACTGCACAAACAAATTAATCTCAAGGCGAAAGTGCGTTTAATGCTATCCAAACAGGCTAATAATCGTCGGCATAAGACAAACTTATAGAACAGGAAAGTTTCTGGTGGCGTTAATGCAGACCAGGCTTCTTCATATGTTTGTTATTGCTCAATTTAATCAGATAAAACCAAGGGTAACATCATATGCCAGATGCACTCATACACGTAAAAAAGCAGCTTAAAACTGCCATATGCGCACAGCATTATGAAAATAGTTTGCGGATCAATAATGGCAAAAAATATTAATGTCAATCGTCACTCTTGCTTATCTATTGTTATTATTCCCTATTGAATTCATTTTATCTAAAATATCAGTGTTTTCTTGTAAATCAAATTAATAGATTAGGAAAATCATATAAAAATTATAATTAATTACAGAGGAGTGGCAAATTATATTAAAATTAATTTACATAGGCGTGACAATAAGCACCCACATTAAAGTGAGAATGGGCACTCCCGCTAACATAAATGAATCTTCAGCAAGCAACTCAACAAGAACACCCCTATGAAAGGAATTAAGTCCGGTTGCGAGGTCTAAATATTTAGTATGAATCATAGTTCTAATATTTTAAAATATATTTTTTATATTCCATGTTCCAGATACTAGAATAAATATTGGATGGGATAAAACCATCTCTATCAAGATGACAGATCCATTTTATGTTTACCTACGTTTCTATCAACTAAAATAACATTTTCCATAACAAATATCATATTTCAATCATCTCCCAAGGGAATGCAATCTTCGTATTCCCTCATAATTCCACTTTCAGGCAGCTACACCGAATTTCAGTATGTACGTAACTAGAATTCCAATTAAGAAAGTCACAGAAAATGCTAATTATATCAGAAAGTGGCCAAGGCATAGTTATAGAAATCTCACCCTGTGTAGTCCTTAACTACAAAAGGACACCATAAAGCTGAACTCTAGTTGTCAAACCTCAGTACTGCAATGACAAGTCCTAGAAAACAGAGTCTAACGAAAAATAGATATCCAGGTAAGAAATTTCTTCTCAAAGACACAGAAAGCCAGCAAAACTTTTACTACACGATAAAAGGATAACAGACCAGAACAGAAAGCACAGAGCTGAAAATAAGCTAGAAGGCAAAGTTGGTCATTGCGTCTACTAACATATGAAACTCAAAAGTGTTAAATCATGAACAGAAGAATACCCATCTGCAAGCCTTTTTTTCCCCCAAAAAGCAAAAGGCCCCTCAACCCCCCCTATGGTGGAAAATGATCCTGATTACTAATAATCGACTTTATCAATCATTTAGGTTGTCAAAGGAAGAACTTCAACCCTCTTAAGTTGTTTAAGTTTCATGACCTAACCGTGTTGCAAAAAGAAATATACATAATTTTATCAAATAATTAACAGGTCCTTAGAAAAAATCATAATGATCCTTTTCTCTTAAACATGGACCATATCATGACACGAGAGACATGAGAGGATAAACATGACCCTAAACCCTATACTATATCCATCAGAGTGGGTGTTTGCAAAATTGATTTTAAAATGAAGTGATTTGTGTTTGAATGGATATTTTTATTCTAAAAAGTTAGTAGTAATACCTAGTATAAAAATTTTGATCCAACATAAAAGTTAAATAAAGTTATTCAACTCAAAATCAATTTCAGATTCAGAATAAATTAATCAATTCCTCAATGCAGAAGTAAACATACGAAAAATTTACCTCAATTACGTTAATTAGCATTTCAAGATGATTATAAACGATGCGACGTGAATGCAAACACGCAGTCAGACCATGAGAGGATAAAATCCGTCAAAGGGACCTGCTAACACTTTCACAGAGTTGCAATATGCCCGTGACTCAGAATGACACAAGACAACAATCCACGTGAACAAGAACATTAACAGCGTGTTTGGATGGATTGGCATTAGAAAACCATGTTGAGGCTAAAATCATGGTGTTCACCACAAAAGCAACTAATAGTTGCTTCTAAAAATCATGGTGAGTTCAACTCACCCCGAATCCAAAGATGCTATAAGAAATCACGACAAACACATATTCCATCGAAAAATGATTCATTTCTGTGATGTATCCCAAAAGTACAATTCGGAGAAAAACATCCCTAAACTCAAATTTGCATCATAAAATCAACAAGCACATGCATTTGACCAGGAGCAAAAAATCTATACTTCATCAAATATCCTACCACTGAAAAATAATCAAGTCATCCCCATCATCATCATCGTCATCAAATGACAGATCTCTGCGCCTTCCTCCGCTCATAATCGGCATCATCAGTGGGAAATTCATAGCGACAAACGGGACAAGTGTTCCTCATCCCCAACCACGGCACAATGCAGTCCCCATGGTAACGATGCGAGCACGGCAACTGCTTCGCCCGCTCCCCAACGCCAAACTCCTCCTTACAAACCGCGCAAACCGCGTTGTCGTTCGCCACGTCATCGCCGGTCACAACCACCGTCGGAAGATTCCTCACGACGGAAACCGACGCCGGAGGCCTCCCGACCTCGTTGAATTGCCCGAACATCATTTCGTACTCCGCGGTGTAGACGTAGTCCTCGCCGTCCCCGAAATAGGGCTCGGGATTCGCCCCCTCCAAATTGTTCGCGTTCAACAAAATTTGCCACTCCAAATTGCTCGCTCCAAACTCCTGTTCCTCCTCGATTCCCACGGAAACGGAAACGGAGGTGTCGTCGAGCATGCTCAGAACCTCTCTCTCGTCGACCACCTCCTCCCACTCGAAATCCTCGTAGTTGTTGTCTCTGTTGTCTTCTAACTGCAGCGAGTCCCAGCAGAGAGGGATGCTCGAAACGTCGTCGTTTTCGTTGGCGTAGTCTTCTTCATCGGAATGCGCGCAGATCCCGCGAACGTCATTCCCCTCGTGCGAGTGTTCCTCGTCGGAGTCGGATCCGACGGAGAGGCTCCGTCCGACGAAGAAGTCGTCCGCGGCGGGGGGGAAGCCGAGGTCGAGGTCGAGGCCGAGGCCGTCGATGACGCCGAAAACGGCGTCGTTGGAGAGGGGATCGGTGAGCTGCGACTGTTCCACGCGCTGGTGGAAGAGATCCATGACGAAATTGACCTGGTTTTCGCGGTCGGTGAGCGAGAACGGGTTGGGGGGGAATTCCGGGTCGAAATCGAAGTCCAAATCCCAATAGGGGAAAGGGATTAGGGTTTGCTCGTCGTCGGGGTCGCGGTGGTGGCGGAGGTAAGTGGTTACATCTGCCATCGTGGTGAAAAAGTGCGGTGTGAAGATGAAACTCTGGATTTGGGGGCTATAACGGGTTCGGGTGTGGAATGACGGAACTGCCCCTAGTGTCTGTTCAATACTTCAATGTCCGTGCCTTGTCGCCTCCGGAATACGGGGAACCAGCCACACCGTCTCTCGCTATCTTTACGCACACGTTGTGGGTGGGGTGGGTTCCTTTCTATGCCCCAGAAAAAATAAAAAAGAAATTAATTAATTAATTGATTGTGGAGTTTTTTTTTTCTTTTATTATTTTAATTGACGTGCCTGTGCGTTTTTGTTACTGGCTGGCCACTATTTAAAATGGTCAGTTTATTGTGGGAAGAGAGAAATGATGACCGGAAATTAATAAGAAAATAAAACTACTTAAATGACTAGGGAAGGAGAGGATTTCGATTCGTTTCATCCTTTCCGTTCACGGAACATTAAAATTGTTTTATGGTTGTGGCATTACTTGCTTCTTTCATAAAAAGAAATAAATTTCGGCCCAAAAGGAGTGGGATTATTATTGTTAAGCATTATGATCGATAAAAGCCGTGCCACGTTATGGTTTCACTTGACCAGTGTCAGCACAAGTTAAGAAATTAAAAGTGATTTTTTTATTTGCAAATGTAATAATGTACTCCACTTTGATTTATCAGGTATGTAATATTCTTTGTATGTCCTTATATATTGTATTAATAATCGAAAAATAGTCGAAAGAAAAAATTTCTATTTAATGAACTTTTTCCTATATTTATAAATTTTATTAGACCCAAAAATGATACACTGAAAAAATCATCTGAGTCTTCTAATATTAATAAATTGATTGTTCCACTCTTGTATCTTTCAAACAGAAAAGGATTTTTTGAAATCTCTTTCCTAAATTTGGAATACAATCTTAATATAAAATTTTCACACTTATTGATTCCTTAACCAACGTTTTTAGAACACTGATTAGCATCACCTTCACTTACATATTTCTTATTTCATGCTTTTGCTTTTTTTTTTTCTTAAATTTAATTACATCAATTTTTATATTATAAAATTAAATTCTCATTTAATTAAATGTAATCACTTATCCTATAATATACTTTTTTGGACCCGAGATGTTTTTTAGTCAATAGTTAGAATTTAATCTCTCAAAATATTGAAACAGGCATTTTTTTTAATAAAAGTAAAAGAGATATATCTAGACCATACAATTACATAAAATCATTTAAAATATCACATGACTTTTTAATATTTTAATTTTAACCATTTATAATAAAATTAAATGATTAATATTTATTTTTCTAACTTTCGTGTGAAAAAGTTCTTGTCACTACATATATTTCCTATATTATCTTTCTCTTTATAGCAAGTAGTTTAATTATTATTCAGTATTAATTTGTACTTTTTTAAATCTCAAATTTTTAATCCTCTTCTATATAAATTAGAATAACTATTTTGAACAAGAGTGTTTTTAAGAATCATTTTTCAACGAGAGCGTTTTTAGCTACTTTTCTTCAACGAGAGCATTTTTAGAAATTTTCTTGACCTCTCACATCTTTTAATCTATCATTTTTAATTTTTATTTATAAATTGAATTTCAATACTTTTTAAAATATCATATAAAATATTGTTTCACAATATAAATTATTTATCATAAATCTAAAATATAATTGATATGATGAAAATATTTATTTATTACAAATTTTAATTACAATGTAATTTATATATTCAAAAGTATTTATTTATATAAATTTTAGTTATATAAAATAATTGTTTTTCCTATGCATTGCATAGGCTAAAATACTAGTTTTTTTAAAATTTATGTTAACTTTAATTTTTTGCTCATATTTCAATTTTAATTGCTTTTGAAAATTATATTTAAATTTTCCTTTTCAACTCAAATTTTATCTATTTATTAGGGGTGGAAATGAGTTAATTAGGTTTGAGTTGAGGAAGAATATGAACCAATCAAAATTGATTGATTCAATTTGGTTTGGATTTACAATTTTTTTTCAAACGCAATCAAACCAACCCAATTACAAATGGCTTGAATCAATTCAAATCATCGTTTTAGAACCTATATAATTTTTAAAAAATATATGTTTTCTAAAATATAAAAGAACACGTACACATGTGATAAATGCATAAATTTGTAATAAAAAATTATTAAAAATATACAAAATCTGATGAAAAACATTACACCATGGTATATAACCTCCTTGAAATATGACTTCTCATTTTAGTCATTTGTTCATGACTGAAATTAAATTGATATTTTCTAAAAAATTTGAGATTGCATATAACCTTCCTGTTTTTTTAATGTTTACATATAAAGGTACACGTTGTAATGTTTTTCAAATAATCAATAGAGGTTTATATAATGTGTAAAGAGTGTTGGTGTAATGTTTATCAAACAATTAAAGGAGTTAGTGTATGAATAAAAAAAATTAGACGAAATTTGATGAAACTTTAGAGGGTCTCAGTGTAATTTATTAATAAAATTAACCTTTAAAAAAAATAGTTGGATTAGGTCATCAGATTCATAAAGTGGTAACTGTTATCTAAACCAATTAAGATTAAGTTTCATTAGTTTAGTTTAGGTTAGACTGAATATGAAAAAAACTAAGCTAACTTAATTGGTTTGGTTCAATTTGTCAATTTAACCAATTAAAATTGAATCAATTCTTACCGCTACTATTTATACTTTCAAATAAATTATTTAAAAAAAAATTGTTTTTTTTAATTATTAAATACTTATATTTTATTACTTATTTGTTTAAATTAGTTATGTATATTAAAAACATACTATTTGTTATACTTCCGAAATTAAACTTTTAGAAGTCTATTTGTATATTTTGGAAGTAAACTTTTGAAAGTATATTTATTATACATTCAAGAATTAAACTTGAATTTTATTTGTATATTTCGAGATTAAACTTTTAAAAGTTTTTTTCTTTCACATTTCAAAATTAAACTCATGAAAGTAAGTCTATTTGTTACACATTCTGAAATTAAACTTCTAAGAGTTCACAAATAAACTTCCGGAATTTATTTTCGGAATGTGTAACAAATGAACTTCCGAAAGTTTAATTTCAAAATAAATCAATAGACTTTTGAAAATTAAATTTTAAAACAATGAAACTATACTCCCTAATAAAAATATTATTGAAAAAAATAACAAAAAGTTGAAGGGACTAGAGGGCGGTGAGTGGTGACGAGTGAGAGGGATTTGGATTCGGTGACTTGTGTCCCTCATTTTTGTACTATTAGATTAATTTGATGGTTTAGATTTTGTCATTTGTTTTAAAAGATATTTTTTTAGTTTAATTATTAATTTAGTTTTTATGTTTTTTATACTTTAAAATCATAAAAAATATTACTGAGTGTGTAGATTAATTGGTATAACGTTATTCTAGTTTAACCTAGTGTCCGAATTTAAGTTTTGAGTATGCAAATGTGTTAAATACTTTAAAGGAAAACTTTATTGTCCATAATGGTCTAACTTGCTCGAACAGGATTGCCTTTAATTAAAGATACAAATAGTCTATACAAAAAAGTGCCATTTTTTTTGAAGCTCTTAAACCGTAAGAAAACTTTGTCATGATAAATATTTTTTTACGGTTTAATAACTGTCAAAAAATTTGTGGCAATTTTCATTGCCATTTTTTTTTTACAACAAATAACAAAATTTGAACGGTATTTGAGATTATTGATTAAATTAAAATAATTCTATACTAGTTAATCCACATACTTGATAATATTTTTTATAGTTTAAAGTAAAAACAAACGTATATATAAAAACTAAATTAATAATTTAATTAAAAAATATCTTTTAAAATAAGTGACAAAATCTAAACCATCAGATTCATCTAATGGTGCAAAATGAGAGAAAGTAGCGGTGACTTGCCCTTCACAAAGTCACGGAATCCAAATCCAGGTGGGAGGGGGTTCTTTTTAGTAGAAAAGTTGGTGGTTTTTTGTTGCAATGGTTGGTTTTTGAATGGTGGGTTTAGATTTTGATCGGTGTTGGGGGAAAGAGAGAAGGGTGAGAGATAGGAGAGAGACACAAGAAAAGTTTTTAACGGTTATTAATTTAAAAGTATTAACGGCGGTAATTTTAAACCAATAGAAGGGTAACATTTAGTCACATTTAAAAAATAGATAATTAAAATAAAATTTTTAAAAGATAGTTTTACTAAAAAGATAAAAAATCAAAAAAATATTTTAGTGTAAAAGAAAACGTAAGATACAAATAAAAGGAATATTAACAATATACTTTTTCTAACACATACTCTACTATTAGTTATAATTTATTAAAAACTATCCATGATAAATTCACATATAAAAAAAATATAAAATCAAGAGAAAAATTTATTGAATAAGTAGTAAAACTTTCAAAAAAATTGTGATTTTTAATAATTTTTTATTAATATAAAGAGTGTATTACAAAGTGTGTTGTTATTATTTTTCTACAACGAAGTGCGTGTTTGATTTACAGTTCAACGTAAAAAAAAAAACTCGTTGAACATAAAAGGCACAAAATATTACTTCTTGATTTTGTGCATTAGAAAGTGTGAATTTCCGTTCACATTTATACAAAAGGGTTTCAAACACAGCCTAAATAATGGTTAACAAATGTCTTGGGACTCACCAAAAGTCGAAGAAAAATAGAAATTATTCCAACAACCGGTGTTGTGACGTGTTAATATTAGAATGCACTCCAATAGTTAAAGATGGTTTTTTGAGTTACTTGTTGGGTTGCTTTTTAATTATATCAATGGAGTTGGCCTAATAGGTGAGTTAATCCACTTAGCTATTAGTCTATTACACTAAATAAGTAGAAAATATTTTACGACAAATTTTACTCTTTCTTATCAATTTTGCACCTACTCAACTCTGCATATATTCTAAAAATTAATTATATTCTATTTAATTATTCTTAACATTTTAATTTTAATCACTAAAAAAGCGGACTGTGAAACAGAAGCCAAGAGTACTAGGCAAAAGATCATGGAATTAATTCAATCATAATCAATAGAGTTCTTTATATCTTCAAATCTTAAACCACAGACCATAGTGGCACATATATTTCATTAGATTATTACTTAAACAAATTTCTTAACCAGTAAGATAAGTTAAACTTCTTTTTTTTTGGGTAGGAGATAAGTTAAACTTCTTAAACAAACTTCTCAACTAGTTGAAAATGTTCCAAACACACTATAGTGTTGTACACTGTAAATGGTAGAGCTGTCAAAATGGGTCCGGCCCAATGGGCCGACCCACTTAGCCCGCAAAAAAGGTTGGGTTGGGCTCAAAAAATTTTAGCCTAGAAGAAACCAGGCCATTTGGGCCCAACCTGTTTGGCCCAACATGCCAACTGGGTCCAGGCCGGGTTGGCCTGGAGTGTGTGTGTGTGTATACTTTAAAAAAATTTAAAAAAAAAGGTCACACATCATTTGTAAAAAAAAAAAGGCTAACATAGATATTTCATTTTGTAAATAAAATTCGCTTAAAGATAAATTTTTAATGAGACTATTGAGTAATTAAGTTAATTATATCTGAATAAAAATGTTCGTTTATACTAGAAAGTATGCAAAATTTAATTTAAATATTTAATATGATTTAAATAATTTAATTTTATATAATTTTGGCCAAAAATAATAATTAAAATAGTTAACAATGTTAATGGATGTGCAAAAAAGTTCAGGCCAAATTGGCCCAGTGGACCGCATAGGGTTGGGCTGGGCCAAAAAAAATAGGCCCGAACACAATCGGACTGAGCCGGCCCATTAGCAAACAATGGCTTCGGCGGGCCTACCATTTTTGATAACTCTAGTAAATGTGATAGCTTAGTTCTTCCTCACTCTCAGCGGTGGTGTCATTTTATTTACTTTTTATTCATTTCAAGTAGAGTTGAATTGCTATGTATTGTCAGTATAAAAACTTTTATACTATCAACAAAATTGAAAATCAGTTTTAGTGTGACTTTTAGAATGATATTATCAAAGTCAACAACATTATCATATACGGTAAAATTGTGATTGATAACAGTATAAAACTATTTTACACTGTGTGAGTGCATACCTATTTTCTCTTTCGAGTAATTTGGTGATCTAGTCTTACCTTTCAAATGGTATCAATCAAGGTCTCCTCACCTAACAATCGAAAAGTTGATTTAGTAACTGAACACATGGAAAGCTCAACCCCTTGTACCTCGCCTTGATATTAGGGAATCTGTGGGCTTTACCCCATGTTTGAGCCCACAAAGTTATATCCTATTCCATGTATATAGCAAATAGTATTGAAAAATTTATGTCTCAGTGAATCGCACGTAGAGATATCGATAACACACATAGAGTTAATGGTATTTCATAACTAATCAATTAAGCAGCCGCTCGTAGACCACCCAAAAAAGAATATTTATTATTTGACCCATATCCTGACATAAGAAGTCCAATGGGAGCAATACTCAAAATAGCAATCCATAAAAAAACACCAATATTTAGATTAGATAAAACAAAGTTATAGCCAAAAGGAATTACTGAATAGCTTATTATGGATATGACTGATTGGCCTTTGTTAGCCTTGTTGCCACCAACTCTACTCCCGTAAATGAAACTCTTCTCATTTCAAAATTATTATTGTTCAAAAAATGTATATAATTTAAGAAATATTTCATTATTATAAATATCAGTATCACCAAACACGTAAATCAATTAGCACAAGATTGTTTCAGCTTAACTAGTAGTTTCGAGTTCGAGCCTTAAATATGTTGTATGCAATTACATTAAATACTTGGAGAGAGAACTTTACTGCCTATAATAATCCTATTCTATTTGAGCAAGATTATTTCTCATAAATGATATCTATGGTCTCTTACCAATTTTTGCACTATTAGATTAATATGATGGTTTAGATTTTGTCATTTGTTTTAAAAGATATTTTTTTAGTTTAATTATTAATTTAGTTTTCATATTTTTTATACTTTAAAATCATAAAAAATATCACTGAGTGTGTAGATTAATTGGTATAACGTTATTCTAGTTTAACCAGTGGTCCCGAATTTAAGCTTTGAGTATGCAAATGTGTTAAATACTTGAAAGGAAAACTTTATTGTCCATAATGGTCTAACTTGCTCGAACAGGATTGCCTTCAATAAAAGATACCAATAGTCTATACAAAAAAAAAATGCCATTTTTTTTAAGCTCTTAAACCGTAAGAAAACTTTTTCATGATAAATATTTTTTTACGGTTTAATAACTGTCAAAAAATTTGTGGCAATTTTCATTGCCATTTTTTTTTTACAACAAATAACAAAATTTGAACGGTATTTGAGATTATTGATTAAATTAAAATAATTCTATACTAGTTAATCCACATACTTGATAATATTTTTTATAGTTTAAAGTAAAAAAAAAAGTATATATAAAAACTAAATTAATAATTTAATTAAAAAATATCTTTTAAAATAAGTGACAAAATCTAAACCATCAGATTCATCTAATGGTGCAAAATGAGAGAAAGTAGCGGTTACTTTCCCTTCACAAAGTCACGGAATCCAAATCCAGGTGGGAGGGGGTTCTTTTTAGTAGAAAAGTTGGTGGTTTTTTGTTGCAATGGTTGGTTTTTGAATGGTGGGTTTAGATTTTGATTGGTGTTGGGGGAAAGAGAGAAGGGTGAGACACAAGAAAAGTTTTTAACGGTTATTAATTTAAAAGTATTATCGGTGTTAATTTTAAACAAATAGAAAGGTAACATTTAGTCACATTTAAAAAATAGATAATTAAAATAAAATTTTTAAAAGATAGTTTTACTAAAAAGATAAAAAATCAAAAAAATATTTTAGTGTAAAAGAAAACGTAAGATACAAATAAAAGGAATATTAACAATATACTTTTTCTAACACATACTCTACTATTAGTTATAATTTATTAAAAACTATCCATGATAAATTCACATATAAAAAAAATATAAAATCAAGAGAAAAATTTATTGAATAAGTAGTAAAACTTCCAAAAAATTGTGATTTTTAATAATTTTTTATTAATATAAAGAGTGTATTACAAAGTGTGTTGTTATTATTTTTCTACAACGAAGTGCGTGTTTGATTTACAGTTCAACGTAAAAAAAAAAACTCGTTGAACATAAAAGGCACAAAATATTACTTCTTGATTTTGTGCATTAGAAAGTGTGAATTTCCGTTCACATTTATACAAAAGGGTTTCAAACACAGCCTAAATAATGGTTAACAAATGTCTTGGGACTCACCAAAAGTCGAAGAAAAATAGAAATTATTCCAACAACCGGTGTTGTGACGTGTTAATATTAGAATGCACTCCAATAGTTAAAGATGGTTTTTTGAGTTACTTGTTGGGTTGCTTTTTAATTATATCGATGGAGTTGGCCTAATAGGTGAGTTAATCCACTTAGCTATTAGTCTATTACACTAAATAAGTAGAAAATATTTTTACGACAAATTTTACTCTTTCTTATCAATTTTGCACCTACTCAACTCTGCATATATTCTAAAAATTAATTATATTCTATTTAATTATTCTTAACATTTTAATTTTAATCACTAAAAAAGCGGACTGTGAAACAGAAGCCAAGAGTACTAGGCAGAAGATCATGGAATTAATTCAATCATAATCAATAGAGTTCTTTATATCTTCAAATCTTAAACCACACCACAGTGGCACATATATTTCATTAGATTATTGCTTAAACAAATTTCTTAACCAGTAAGATAAGTTAAACTTTTTTTTTTGGTAGGGGATAAGTTAAACTTCTTAAACAATCTTCTCAACTAGTTGACAAATGTTCCAAACACACTATAGTGTTGTACACTGTAAATGTTAGAGCTGTCAAAATGGGTCCGGCCCAATGGACTGACCCGCTTAGCCCGCAAAAAGGGTTGGGTTGGGCTCAAAAAATTTTAGCCTAGAAGAAACCAGGCCATTTTGGCCCAACCTGTTTGGCCCGACATGCCAATTGGGTCCAAACTGGGTTGGCCCGGAGTGTGTGTGTGTGTATACTTAAAAAAATTTTAAAAAAAAGGTCACACATTTGTAAAAAAAAAAAAGGCTAACATAGATATTTCATTTTGTAAATAAAATTCGCTTAAAGATAAATTTTTAATGAGACTATTGAGTAATTAAGTTAATTATATATGAATAAAAATGTTCGTTTATGCTAGAAAGTATGTAAAATTTAATTTTAAATATTTAATATGATTTAAATAATTTAATTTTATATAATTTTTGGCCAAAAATAATAATTAAAATAGTTAACAATGTTAATGGATGTGCAAAAAAGTTCAGGCCAAATTGGCCCAGTGGACTGCATAGGGTTGGGCTGGGCCAAAAAAACATAGGCCCGAACACAACCGGACTGAGCCGGCCCATTAGCAAACAATGGCTTGGGCGAGCCAACCATTTTTGACAGCTCTAGTAAATGTGATAGCTTAGTTCTTCCTCACCCTCGACGGTGGTGTCATTTTTATTACTTTTATTCATTTCAAGTAGAGTTGAATTGCTATGTATTGTCAGTATAAAAACTTTTATATTATCAACAAATTGAAAATCAGTTTTAGTGTGACTTTTAAAATGATCATTATCAAAGTCAACAAACTTATCATATACGGTAAATTGTGCTTGGATAACAGTATAAAACTATTTTACACTGTGAGTGCATACCTATTTTCTCTTTCGAGTAATTTGGTGATCTAAGTCTTACCTTTCAAATGGTATTAATCAAGGTCTCCTCGCCTAACAATCCAAAAGTTGATTTGGTAACTGAACACATGGAAAGCTCAACCCCTTGTACCTCGCCTTGGTATAAAGGAATCTGTGGGCTTTACCCCATGTTTGAGCCCACAAAGCCATATCCTATTCCATGCATATTAGCCTTTGTTAGCCTCGTTGCCACCAACTCTACCCCAGTAAATGATACTCTTCTCATTTCAAAATTATTATTGTTCAAAAAATGTATATAATTTAAGAATATTTCATTATTATAAATATCAGTATCACCAAGCACGTAAATCAATTAGCACAAGATTGTTTCAGCTTAACTAGTAATTTTGAGTTCGAGCCTTAAATATGTTGTATGCAATTGCATTAAATACTCGGAGAGAGAACTTTACTGCCTATAATAATCCTATTCGATTTGAACAAGATTATTTCTCATAAGTGATATCTATGGTCTCTTACCAAAAAAAATATATTGGCATTTCTTAACTAAAATGTCCTTATTAATTAATGATAGTTAAGAGAAAGAATGAAAAGTAGTATTACCAAAAAAAAAAGATGACAAATGAAAAAAAAAAAAAAAGAGGAGATACCAAACATGTAATTATTAAGTGAGAAATAATAGTTAGTAAATAATTTGACTAAGTCTTAAATTTCTAAGAACGTGATAGAATGGATGCAAGTTTTTAGTTTTTTATTTTAAAATATAAATTTTAAAATAAAATGGAATTACATTGATTTTTAACATAATTTTTATAACAAAAATAGTACTTATGTTTTTAATTATAAAATTAAATTATTCAATTCTCTCAACTTTCTTAAAAGACTTGTGACAAGATTCATTAGGATTAGCTTAATGGTGGGAGGTTTGTGTAGTATGTACAAAGTTCTAGGTTTTAACTTTGTTGTCATTGTACACACACACACACACAAAAAGACTCTTGACAATTATTACCATCACTAGTATTATCATTATTGTCATCCTTGTCATCAGTCAACCATCATAGTTGATGCCACAACCATCACCTACTATCACCACCGGTCAATAAACAATACTTTTAAATTGTCACTGCATTCAATACAATATTTGTTGTTAACAGCACTACCATTACTACTACCACAATAACATTAACAAGTATCATCATTGCAATTACCATTATTGCCATTGCTACCACCGTGACTATCATTACCATTATTATTAATCACCACCACACACTTGTTACTATCAATTGCCATTGTTTTTACTTTTCATCACCATAAATCACTGTCTTCGTCATTACTATGTCACCATCCTTACTCTCACTTTTATCACTAAACAAGTTTGAATGAAAAAGTAAAAAATATGTTTTTTTTTTGTGATTTGAATTTAAGATTTGGTATTAAAATTTAAGAACCAAAAATTAAAAAATGTAAAACTAAAAATTATAAAGTTAAAATTGATTGTAGTTTTTAAAATTTTTAAAAATTAAAAAAAATAACCATTTCAAATAGGAGCTAAAAGAACAAAAGTTTTAAAACAAAAACTAAAGTCTAAAATAATAATAATTTTCAAATGAAAAAGAGTATATAAAGTTGTTCTGATAAGGGTAAAATCCCCACTAAGCTAATCAGAGAATTCCCCTTCAGCTAAAGCATTCAAAAATATCAATTATCCTTTTTCCTCCCTATTTGCCTAACTATATCCCTTCGACAATTGCTCTCCTATCATGTCTAGTCCTTAGGCAGGTTATGGACTGCCCCCCATGTGTCCACTAGCAAAAACTATAAATAACTACCCACCAATATGATGTCATTTTGCGCATTCATTAGCTCGACTATATACCGACTGAGGCTCCAAGCTTATTGGCTCAAAAGGAGCAAAAGAAGCTTATAATCAGTTCAATAATATACCGTCGTGTATATTATTAGTTAGGTCACAAGGTGACTTAGCATTCCTTAGTGAATTAGCTCGATTCTAAGACTATAAGAGTACACATACTGGCAGAGGCAATGGGGTGGGCCACTAGGGCCACGGGCACCCCCAGATTTTTGAAACTTTTGTAATACTTTGCATAAAACTATCTTGTGCCTTCTCTTATTTCTTAACTTTGGTCTTGCATTTACATTTAACTTCTCACTCACACTTCCTTCATAACTAATAGAAAGAAAGGAAAAGTTGTTGCAATTTTGCATTTGTTCATTGCCTCTATTGTGTTGTGTGTTCCCCATTGCCTGTTGTCTCTGCTTTGTGTTTGTTGTGAGACTATAAGTTTCTTTACTATGCCATTTATTCATCCTGCATGTTTTCCCATTTCTTTTGTGAGTATCCTTTCTTGTGAGTTTTCCCATTGAACAGTGCTTCCTTTACTTTATTCAAGGCTTTTGCATCTCGCATGTTTTTTATTTTTATTTTTTGGTCTAGTTATTAGCTTATTGACATGTTTTTCTCTTTAATGAATTTCAAATATTGCTATACATCTCATTTTCCCCCATTTTTACTTATTAACTTGTTAGTTATTAACTTTATTTCATATTAGACATTTACTAGTAGTTATGGGATTCGGCATTCCACTCAAAATCCCGCATGCCATGAATAATAAAATATTTAAAATAATTCAATGCTTTTTATAACATTATTGATATTATGTAAATCCATTAAAACATCTCCTTCCTGGTTTTTACTAATAGGAAAAAATTAATTTTGAACACATAAAACAAGTGGTTTCATTTAGTAATATTTTTTTAGATTTGTAGTTTCTATGCATGTTAATGATACATTTATGCTTAGTTAACTTATCCAAGTATTTGTCATGGAAAAAATATATAAGCTGATGTTGTTCTCTATGGACTTGTATTATAAGGTGATATTTCTTTTTCTAAGAAATATCTATTATTTTTTTATTTTCTTTGTTATTTCACATATTTTGTTTAAAATTAAGTATCTTTGAATATGATATATATTTCTTTTGATGATAAAAAGATATGATAGCTACGTATTAAATATATTACATACATTATACATGTGGTAGTTAAAAAACTCTTTAGTTAAGACATGCCCTTGACCCCTCTTGAACCAAAATCCTGACTCCGTGTGTGAGTACACGGTCCTCCAGCTTCGAGCCAATATGACAAAGAGACTCAAAGCCAAGTTGTACTTGATAAAGGATACTTGAAAGGTACATCTATCAACATAATTCTTGATTTTTGCATTCTACCTCACTTAATGCTAATGTCATTGTTTATTATGTAAACAAAAGATACAATAAGTGTTTGTAATGTTATTTTCCAATTAAAATTAAAATTTCACACATATTAAAGGTGGGCATAAATTATTGAAATAACATTATAATTTTGATTGAAAAAACAAATTCACAAACATATAAAAAAACAACATCTAAATTTGTATTTATTTTGTTATATGCTCTTCTTCAAAAGAAGATTCAAGCCTATCAATACTTAGCATCTGTTTGGAAGGGGTGAATCTAAGCAGAAAAGAAATCAAAGAAGAGAAAGTACACTTTTCTATATCCCTTCTCTCGTTTGGATTACAATAAATTAAGAAAGAAAAGAAAGTAAGTTGTGGTTCCCACAACAAAATGTAATCCTCTTAAATTCAGAAAAAAGCAACTGCAAAATAAATCAAATAACAGTAACAACTTCACTATGTTATTTAATTGCACCACATTTAATTGACATTTGTTTTTATTTAGAATATCTATGTCATTTTATAAATATACTTCTTTATTTTCTTCCACTCTTTCTTTTCATTTTCTCTCATATCAAATAACCAAAAAATTATCTTATTTTCTACTCATTTTATCTTCTCGTTTTTTTCCTTTTACTTTCTTTCCTCTATCTTTCTTTCATAAACCAAACAAAACCTAATGCGAAACCTTGTTCACCACACGTGCATCTTGTATAAAGGAACAAAACATAAATAAAGCTTGACTTTCGGGCTACCAGCAATGGGACGGGGAGGGAAGAAAGCTGAAATCTTGGCCAATAAATTCATACAACATAGAAGTCCTTGAAAATTGAAGCACAGAATTAGGATTATAAAATGGGTTTGACAATTTAGTTAGAGCTTATAATTTAATTTAAGGAATGGGTTAGCTTCTTATTTACCCCAACTATTTAGAAACTTTAGTTGTTTAAGGTTTTTTCACACACATTAAGAAATATTTAATTTATACAATTTTTTATACTGTTTTCAATTACTTTATTTATAATTCTATGAAACAATTTTTTATACTTATTTTCACCAAAAAATAGCATTAATGTTTTACTATACTTCTTCCGAACTTAAATATAAGCAAAAATAACTAATTTTACGCTAAAAAAATTAGTTAACATTATTTAATTTTATTAATCTCAATTAAAAATGAACTTATTACCTTTCATTGAAACTTGATATCATGAATAAAAGTTGGTCATTAGAAATAGAATTTTAATTAAATAAAGGGTATTTTGTAAATAATATCATCAAATAGGGGTGAAATTAGTTAAATTTGCTTATATTTTAGATCATCATGCATATTTTATTTTTTTTTTTGCTTATATTTGAGTTTGGAAGAAAGAAGTACTTGTAAAAATCAAAATTATTAATATTCTACTAAAAAATAGTCTTAATTACTCAACTAAATATTTACACAAACACATATTAAAATTCTAAAATAACCAATTTTGAAACAAAAATAAAAAATAAAAACAACCAAAATTTTGAAATGGAGAGAATATTAAATAAATCAAGTTAATTTTTTTCAAAAATATTATTTAATTAAAAATTAGCCTTTTCACTCCACTTGTATGGGAAATCTAACCAAATAGATTAAAAAGGAAATATTTTCAAAGTGAAAATATGCAAGTACAATGTGCCAATCACGAACATTTGGTCTGGGCCGAACTTCATGAGTTTGTGAACAAGTATGAATAAACTTATTGGCAACTAGGCAGAAATTAACGTAATAATTAAAGTTCCTAAATATATGATTTGACCTAAGCATTTGGTATAAGTAAGAACTTAAATAAAAATAGAGAAAAAAGGTCATACATTGATAGTGTAAAGTAATTTTACACTGTTATCAAATCACAAACTATAATTTATTGTAAGTTTGTTGACTTTTATAATGCGTACTTTAAAAGTCATATCAATCGTGATTTCTGATTGGGTAACAGTGTAAAACTTTTTACACTGACAGTGTATAACCATTAAACTCATAAAAATATATAATTAAATCACATGTGAATAAATGGGAACTTAAATAGGAAGAAAAAAGTTTTACAATAACGTCTGGCAGAGTATACGCGTTCCGTATTTACTGAGGCTTTTTTTCCTTGCCAGTTGATTAACTTAAAAAAGATGCCCTCTCCATTTTCTCAATTGATTTATTTTTTAATAAAAGTGAAAAATAATTATAATTTTTTTATCCATGCCAAATTAATGACTGTCTATTTAGATAACTTTCAAGTTCAATTCCTTTCATTGTGAAACAAATTTTAATATAAAAATTGTAATTGAGATTAATTTGAATATATATATTTTAATTAATATAATATTTAATAGTTATTAATTCTATTGAAATTAATTATATTTAATTTAAAACTAAATGGAACATTATATATTAGGAAACATTATTTGCAATTATTTTAAAATTTTATTCGTCAAGTTACAATTTTTTCAATACTCACATAAAAAGGTCTTTTGTATTTAATTTCTTTAATGATGAAACTTGTATTATCAATAAATTTGTGATGCCATTGCTTAAAGATTCGTACTGCTTGTATAAAATTTAACTTTATATTGTTACAAGTGAAACTAAGTTCGGATATTTAAATAAGGCTTCGAGTTTAAGTTTTATGAATGAAAAAAACATAGTTGGAGGAGAGGCTTCACTAAAGATGTTTAGTGAGATTTTTTGATGAAAATTAGTTATCGACAAAACATACTTGACACCTATAACATGGTAAAGAAAACAAGTATAGAATTTATATTTGGAATAAATTAAATAATTTTAATTATATTACATTATTACTCGCTAATCGTAATGGTCAAAAAACACTTCTTTCGAAGTACCCTCTAATCTCGGTCAAAATGAGACTAAGCTTAAAGCTATATGTATGGCTGGTCCTTACTCAAAACCCCCAGAATGAGATACAACTGTAAGTCTACCTATACTAACTACCTTTATTTTATATAATGCACATTCAACACAGTCTACCACAAAGCGCCCTAATATATTTCTCCCATCCCCACTCACTTTTAGTTAATTGTTTAAAGCTTAGGCTGTGAAGATTACTGTTTAATTATAATATATTAATGTGAACAAACCTTTGTTAAGTGAATAAGCTAAAATGCGTTTTCAAAGTACAGCCGAAGATCGAAAAAGGTATATGAAGTTTCATGGGAACTGGAGCCTGGAGTTACCCCATCATCGAAGATGGACCAAACAAGTTCTCCTCGTTGCATGCATGACGGCCGACAAGCGCTGAACAACTCGTATCTTCCATTTCACGCGATCATACACCTTTTTCTTCTAACACTTTGACTTGAACCCCATTCTCAGTCCCACAAACAAAACCGTTTTCAACATTGTTCTCGCTAGTCGCTAATTACTTTTCCCAAGCAACGACTATGAAAGCCTCAATGTATATACTTTTTAATATTAATAAATCATTCTTTGATTTGTTCATAAAGTGCCAAGAGAAGCTGGCTAGCTTTGACGACATGGATTAATTTGGACCCTATAAAGAAAGACCCACTTCTCTTTCGCAGGATTCCTCTCCTCTTTTTGTTCAACGACATACCCTTACCACCCTTATTTGTTATTCGATTCGCAATAATGGTGTCGGCAAGGTCCACTACCTTTCTCTTTGTTTTCATTTTGCTTCCTCTAAGATTCTCCAACGCACATACCCACCACCAAGGTTCACTAACTTTTCACTTCCCGATCTCTTTTGTTTGTGTTGTCGCCATAATTTTGTGTTTAATCAAATTTCCTCGCCTTTGTTTTTGTTGCAAAATTAAATTGCCTTAACCTCTCGTAAAACTTTATTGTTCAGGTAAGAAGACACCGGTGGTTGTCAAGCTTGAAACGGCAAGAAGTCCGGTGAACGTAGAGGTAAGAATATATATGTGCCCCCATATATACATTAATTATGCGACATGCATATGTCATGAAATTAATCATTCAAAATGTGGCTGAATAATGTGACAACAATTTTCTACAGCAGATTTATCATGGTGTTCCAGCAGTTGCTGAGACAGATCAAAGAGCGAGACTTCTTCCAGGAAGGAAGATGATGTCTAGAGGAGTACTCTCGAAGTCGAATGAGGTAGAGTCCGATCATAATGGGGTTAATATGGCAAAGGGTTTAACCACCAAATGGAAAGCGCGTTGCGTGATTTCAAACTGTAACCATGAAGAAGGGAAAGGAGTTTTGAATGTGAAAGTGAAACATAAAGTCAGTAAAAGGAATAATGGCCATTCTACGAAAGTCAAGATGTCTGGTTTGGTTCCTCTGAATGCTGATTATTATGTTCCTAGACCTCACCCGCCCAAGAATAACTGATTGACGAAGTTTTAAGGATAGGGAATTTTGGCATATGTGTAGTGTATTTTAGCTTGGTTAGTTTTTAAGTACTTCTAACCATTTGCTTTGCCTTTGTTTTCAGTTTTGTAGTGCTTGCTGTTTAGAATAGTCACTAGTAAAGAATAGGTAATCATACTTGTACGTAAATTGAGGCTTTAAATGTGAACTCAGCTAGTGTTCCAAAAGAGAGTTTTTCTACGATTTATATTAAGATTTCGTTTTAATGTTATTAATTAATAAGATTAACTGTTATTCTTTAATATTTTTTCAAATTTTTTAAGTTTAAATCCTCCGTACAATTTAAGTCAAGTGAACTCATTTAGGAGGATAAAACTCCCTGGTATCTATTTTTTCCGCTAGGAAAGCTAACTTACTTAACTGTTGAAGCTACAGACAATTTTTTTATTTTTTATTTTATTTTGATTCTTTAACTTTTGTCTTCTACAAACTCGAGCGAGGGATTAAGTTATATTAATTCTAACGTTATAAATAAATTTTAATAAATAATTACATTCTAAAATTCACCAGATTAAAAATTACTATTATATAAATTATCTATAAAATTTAACATTGATTCAAAACGATTTATAATGTCATTAAAATATGTTAAGATTAACAACCATGCATATTTTTAAAATATATGAAAACAAAAAAAAACATTTAACTAATGCTAAAATTTGAAACAATAGTGAAGATAATAAATAATTATAATTCATCAATTGAATTAACAAAACATTACATTCTATCTAAAATTAAGAGTTGACATACCTTACATTAGTGCAAGTTAAACCATGGTAACGAATGCAAATGGGCCTTTGGCCCATTCGTAAGAGTGTACGGGAGATAGTGATGAATTGGGCCAGAGCCCTAATGTTTTGGTGTGGACTCAACTTGCGCGGAGCAATGGCTGTGGTCATCTTCCCCGCATAATCAAAATCGCCTGGTCCTGAACAGTGTGTGATTCGGAATCGGAAGGTGCGGGCTTCGGAGTTGAGAGATCCGACGAGGATGTCGTCGTCGTTGGGTTCCCCAAAGAAGCGGCTGAAATCGCAAGTAGAGGAGAATGAGGAAGAGGGCGTTTGTTGCGGGATTTGCTACGCGGAGCGTGGTGTTTCGATCGTGGGTGAAATCGATTGCTGTAACCACTATTTTTGCTTCGTTTGCATCATGGAATGGGCCAAGCATGAGTCTCGATGCCCAATTTGTCGCCAGAGATTCTCCAACGTTTGCAGGCTCCCTATGCACGGCGTCTTTTCTTCCTCGCGGGACGTTAAGGTCCCTCATCGTGACCAGGTTAGGTTCTTTTCATCTATCTCTCCTCTATTATAACTCACCTCAACTGGTATCAAGTGAAATGAGAACTAATCCAAATTAACCTCGCCATTTGCATTTAATCCTCTTCCTGTTCCTGTTCCTCGGCAAACATTATTTGAGTTAATGGAATCTTGTTGAATTCAACGATTTAATTTTAGAATAAATTACTCGTACACACAAATTACAGCATATAAAGCATTATTGTGAACATACATCAAGAACGCCTGGCTGCATTCATCCCAAAATCATAATTGATTATTGAAGAAGAAGAGAAATTACTGGGTTGAGCAGTTTGAGAGAGAACTGTCCTAAGCCTAGCAAGCATGTGTGTGTGTTAAATGAAGAGAAATTGCTCAATGAAGAGGTAGTTTTTTTAACTTACCAAGTGAGAATACAGTCATGCAAATTAAGGATGATTATACCTCAGATTAATTAAAATAGATATGTTCAGGGGTGTAAAAAAAATTCGGAAAATTCACCAAAATTACAAGAATATTAAATAGATATTTTTGGCAAAAAATAAGAAAAAAGTCTTCCATATGTGTGAAAATTGCTTAATGGGAAGACAGCTTTTTTAACTTACCAGGTGAGAATAGGGGCCTCTCATCATCGTACTACTAAAACCGAATCACCTAACCCATCACGGGTCACTCATAAAACAAAGTCTAATTTCAACATTTATAAAATTGATTAAGTACATTAATATAAATTATAGTTGCATAATTGATATATAAATGACTTAAACAATATTTTAATTATTAATTAATGATAATTCACCTAAGTTAATTAAATTCAACAGGAGTGGAGACAAAAGAATGGACGAAGAGATGTGCTAGTGCGCTACACAATCAATAGAGGGCTGTTCTTGAAGTTAACAACCAGTTAGCCATTAAAATTTAAACCCCTAAGAGTAAACCGTAATTGAAAACAAATCCTAATCTTGAAATTGATATAATCCTAGCTTTATAAAGTGACTTGAATAAGGATAAAAAAAGCTAAAAGACACTAATAAAATATTACATGCCACTGATGCCATGTTGCATTGCGTAAGTGTAATCAAACATGAAATTTGGGAAGGCTATTGCCCCACTGTCCTTGTACATCATTCTGCCCCGGCATCCATTTTGTTTGTGTCTGTGCATTGTCCCACCAAAAGTTGGTTGTTTATATCCAGTTTTTCTTAGAATTCAATTTTTACGCACTATCAATTTTACATTCTCATCTAATAATGTGTTGCTATATCATTTAATGAGTTTGACATCTCAGAATGTTGAACTCATTAAATGATGTCACAATAGGCAACATATAATTTGATGACAGTGTAAAACTTATTTAGACTGACAGGGTATCGAAATTAAAAGAAATCGTAATTCTCTTAATTTATAAATTAAGCTGTTGATCCAAATATTAGTGTAGTAGATGCATTAATTTAATATGCAAATGATATCTTATGTTTTGTAGGTATATCATCCTCATGGAAATGTGGCAACTGGTCCTGTTGATTCTTATGCTGAAGCCAACTGTAGTATCTGTCATGCTGGGACAGAGGAGCATCTTCTACTACTTTGTGATCTTTGTGATACTGCTTCACACACATACTGTGTTGGCCTGGGATATACTGTTCCTGAAGGTGATTGGTTTTGTCATGATTGTGCTATTTCCCGGGAGACCAATACCAATGAAGAATCAGACCAACAAAATGTTTCTCCAGCAGCTGAGCCAAGTGCGACCATCGATATCTTTGATATTGTGAGGGAAACAGGCAGCCGGGTAGTTAAAAGACCAAGGGCATCTCCTTTACAACAGAACCTGTCATCTCCTTCTGTTATTCCTTTATCTGATAGGTTGAGTAGATTCAAAGGAAAAAGTCCTGTCATAGGTGTCCCTCATATGCAGCGTAATATACAGTCACTTCGTGAAAATTGGAATGCTTTGAGAAGTGGTTCATTAAGGTTCTGTGGCAATTCATTTCAACCTGGCAGCATGGTTAGTCAAAAACAAGATTCTAGTTCCTTATCACATTGCAAAGTAGATGATTCACATTCTATGGCTTCCTCAAGCCTTCAACAATCTACTGTCCAAGGTGGTCCTTCTAACAAAATATTGAATGAGAGAGTCTTTAAAGATGTTGACAAGGCTTGGAAAATGATGGACAGGGCAAAGAGGACTCAACTGACTCATCAAAGAACATGCAGCATTCCGGAGGGAGTGGATAAACCCTCATGCAGTGGAGGAGCTAGAAAAACATCATCTGCACATAATAATTTCCTAGAACTGAAAAATCAACATTCGAAAGCATTAGAGTTACGGAACACTAAAAAAGAGAAGCAGTGTGAGTATTCTAGGCTCAACAAGAATATGGAAAATCTCTGGTCTCTGAAGTTAGAAGAGAAAAAACAAGGTAGGGTTATGCATGAGGAGATGATACAACATGTGAGGGACCATACTACTCATTCAGAAGGATATTGTGAACGTCCATTGTCCAGAAAGGTCCATACTAGTATCCAGGGAGTTCCCTGTCATGAAGATGGAGAGAGAAATGTTGCTGAGGAACAAAGCTCGTCTGCTTGCTTGGCACCTTCAGCAGATTTCGCTTCCTCTCGTGGCAAGTTTGGTAGTGTGTTCTTTAATAGGGATGTGGATCTTGTCAATGAAGAAAAGAGATTGGCTACAAGCTTTAAGGAGGGAAACACAAGAAAAATTGACGATGCAAAAACTGAGATCCAGTCTCTTGTTAAATTGAATCTGAAGCTCTTAACTAGAGATAAAAAATTAGGTAATTTGTTATCAAAATTGTTTTTTCCCTCTATATTTACATGACCATTGTTGGCTGAAATATTTATAGGTGTTTTGTGTACACCTTTTACAATCCATACCTGATCTTTAATTTGGTCGATGGTGTGTTTAGTTCAGCTTATTTTAGAGAAATAATCACTTATTTTTGTCAACATGTTGAGAAAACTTTCCAAAAATAACAATTTTCTTAAAAATTATTATTTCTAAACATGCACCAAATTCATTTGGTTAGCATTTTATGTATAGCATATCAACGTTATGTCATATTTTCATTCATTTGACGTGAGGTGGAGAGACAGAGTGCACCTCTATGCCAGACATAAATTCTATCCCTCATCGTGGTTTCTCAATTTTTCCCATGCAAGACAAAAATTGTTTTTGAGAAGCTTCTTATTTTGTTGTTATTTTTCTTGTATGTAAGTTGTGTAAACTGTTAAACAGGTTGCATGCAAATGATAACTGTTACTTGAATAAAAGTATTTCACATGAAGCTATTCCTGATGCAGGTGTCGATACCTTCAAGGTTGTGGCAAGGCAGGCCACCCATATCATCTTGGCCGCTTGCAGTTCCGAGCAGCAAAAGTCTAGTATATCCTCGTCTAGCTCAGTATGCAGCCATTCCGACCAAGCTCTTCAGTTTCAGAAATCTACTTTAATGCCTAATTGTTGCAGGCAATGCTTTTATGCCTTTGTAAACAATGTTGTCAATTCCATCAGGTTGGAGAAAGTGGGTTGCGCTTGATCTACATTATATTTTTCTTTTCTTTGGTGAGTGCATTATGTATTTTTATTGCTGTGATTATTATTCTCATGCACCTACTCTGTAAAATAAAAAATTTATGTTACTTCGTGGCTCTGGCAACTGTATTGTAAATTTTATGTCGGAGGTAGGCGATTGAAGTGTAATCTATTTACTTTCCACCTGGATGGAATAGGAGTTGAGATTTGAGAATATAAATTATAGTATGCGATTACTGATTCTTCAAGATTGCACAATAATCATCGTGCAAAGCCAATACATGGAAGAAACAAATTTTTGCACTATGTAAGTGTATCAGTTGTTTGGGTACAGAGAAAAAGCAAAACGCTATAGCTATACAGTTGTCTCCAATGAGTTTGTGGACTCCCATTATGTCACGAATCATCAAAGCGCTTAAAATATCAGGAGGGTGCTACAATTGACATGAGCTATGTCTCCACCAAAGCGAGTGCAGTTTGCAACCTCTTCAGCTATTGATAGTGATATTTCCAATTCTTCATAATAACGTGGTGCAATGGTTCTCGGTTACTATACTGCAGCTGTTTAGTCGATACGAAGCGCTGTTTTATATTTTGGGGTCCAAAAGTGTTATCTTAGCATTGGTTCAAGACTCCACGTATAAAAGTAGCAGTTTTAATGGCCCGGTCCATAGAAAATTTGAGCAGCAGAATTGGGGAGGAGTGTGCTAGAGCAATAAAGCTGATGCAGGTACGGAGTTAATTTTTAATTTAAAGTTTTACACTATCATTCAATTATTCTTTTTTAAATAGCTGTGCACAATACGAGCAGTATAGTTTCTCCTGTGACGTTTATTTCATATATATATATAAAAAAGTTAAATTGGTAGTCTTGCATATTAGAATTAGCAAAATGGGCTATCCGGCTCAATGTGGATTACAGATGATAACAAACTAGACCAAAAAACCAAGATTCAATTTGGGCCTATAAAATGAAGCTTAAGCCCAGCAAAAACCCTTTGTGGGGGGGGGGGGGGCTTTGCAGGTTTTTGTAGGCTAAGCTTGGATTGGTTTGTGATTAGATTGGATTAAAAAGACTCACGTTTAATTTGGGCTCAAAATTTAAAATCCAATATCTATGTTTTATCGAGTGGGTTTAGGTTAGACTGGCTAGCTTGACCATTTTTATTGGCTCTTTGTTTGGAGTTGCAAAATAAAATATAATATAATTTAACTTTATCATTAGAAGAAAGATAAAGATTATTTATATTTTTTGAAAAAACATTTGAAAAATGAAAAAGGAGATAAGATATACAATTATCTAAAATTTAGGAGTTAAAAATAAAAATAAGACGTATAAATATGTTCATCAAATGTATGTACCAAAAAAATATTCATCAAATGTATACATTATTAAAGAAGTGTATGTAATCAAATGTGTTGATTGTGAATCATTAGTATAGAATGATAAGTTAATTAGAATCTAACTTATAAGAAAAGCTAATATTTTGAAAGAAATAGAATTACCCTTACGATGACAGGTAGCAGAAACTTTTTACATATATTGCAATTATATTATATTAGTAATAGTAATGTTTTCATTTTATAATTTAACTTCATTGGATTATTTGGTAATTTTTATTTTTTGTACAATTGAAATTAACATAAAAAAGAAGAAAATGATATAATTAAATAAGAAGGTATTACATGTAAAGTGGTGCGAATAGGAAATGGACACATTAAAGTAATGCAATGTGGGACTGGGATGGGGGTGGCTGGTGAGGCCCATGAGGGTGGTAGTACTAGTCTACTTTGTGTTCCGGATTGATTCTACTCTGTGCCAGGGTCGATGGAGACACTTGTCCTACCACAAGTGGGGTCCATGTTGTAGCTATGAGGCATGAGGTGTAGGTAAATGACAAACAAAGAGGGGGGGAAAAAAGGCACGAGAGAGGGGCACGTGAGCAAGCCACGTCACGTGAAAGAAAGAACAGTCTCTCTCTCTCTCTCTTTCTTTCTCCGCTTGGATCGCTTTCAGATTTGAATGACCCATAAACGACAGGTCAGTTGAGAAAGGAGAGCACATGCCCCCACTACGTTTTTGCCTTCCCCTTTTCTTTTTTTTGGAGGGGGGAGAGTGTGTTGCTTTTTGATGGGTGCATTTGTGGGACCCTTACCCACCCCCACGTGACACCGTCACGAGAAAGAAAGCGACACAGAGAGAGTCACAGATAGATAGAGATAGCGCACCGCCATCCCATCCCATCCCATCCCATCCACCAAGTCCTCTTCCTCCACTCCACCACGTGCCTTCACGTACCTGTGGTTAATATTTGCTTCTAGACTATATAATCCCAAATTTCCCAATCCACGCCCATTACACATTCCTTCTCTTTTTCTTTTCTTCTTCCGTTTTTTGCCCTTCTCCTTTTGCTGGTCGATGCGAAAATCACAAAACCACAGCTTAATCAAACTTTTATTATTATTATTTGTTCGTTAGGGTCGTAGTTTAATAATTGTCTGTTTAAGTGATCCACTTGTCTACTTTTTTTTTTTTAATCAATCACTTGGCTATCGTTAAATGAAAAAAAAAATATGGAATTCACCAAAACTAATGAAAAAAAGGAAGACTATTTTTTTTTTCAACCAATTCTTAGCTATTTTTATTTTTTTAATTTAAATATATGATCTGTGTAAAAAGTTATATCTATGTTTTTTATATTATATTATTTAATAGATTTAGCATCTTATGCAATTATGAAAACATTTAAACTAATTACATAAGGTTAGGCAAAAATCCCACAATAATTTGACACAGCGGATATATTTCAAAAGTAAATTTTATTTTTTATTAATTTCAAATATAGAAAAATAAAAAAATAAAATAATTCAACAAAAACTCAACCAACAAGGTTTTTTTTTTTTTTTGGGTGAACAACCAATAAGTTACTAGTTGATCGAATAAAACACCACAATTGTCTGGCATGGAGGCAAAAGGAAATTAAAATCAAATAAAGCACCAAACACTAATAAAATAACATGATCTCAGTTTATTTTCTTAATATTTCATAAAAATGTAATTGTATTAAAATTTAGTGAGAACAATTTTATCATCTTTAATAATTTTACAGGATTGAAGTTGAATAAAGTGGGTTAAATTAAAAAAATATATCACTCAATTATAATCTACTCATGGATCAAGGATAATAACAAGAGGAATGAAAACACTCTTTTTTAATGTTTTTTATTATTAGCTGAAATTTATTAAATTTTATAAATTTTAGTGGATTTCACTTCTCATGAGTCTCTCTCCTAATTTAAAAGTAAGACCTACTAAAATTTATAATTTGCAATAAATTTCAGCTAATAATAAAAAGAGTATTAGAGAAAATATGTTAAATTAATCAGTAGGTCTTTAAATTATTTAAAAAAATTTACTTAGATTCCTAAACTAAAAAAATTTGAAATTAAATACTTAATCTTATAAAATTTTTGTAATTGAGTTCTTAAGGTTTTTAAAATTGTCACAATTTTTTTTTTTTTTGCAGTTTTAAGTTACCATAAACAAATATAAAGGACCCAGCTACAAAAGATTTATAAAATCAAGAATCAATTATAATTTTTTTTAGTTTAGAGACCTAATTAAAAATTTTCAAATAATTAAAAAAATGGTGATTAATTCAACCGAAAAAATATTACCAGCACTCCTCTAATAGAAATACATTATTATGAGGTAAGGGATTAGAAAAGGGTAAAGTGGGATTTTCAGATGAAGGGCAAAAGTCGTAATGGAAAGGACAGAGGAAGTAACGATCCTTAACGGCGGTTAACAACGAATGACGACGTGAACGTTGAAGTGGGCAGAAACAGAACGACAAATAGAGAAGGCGCCGAATGTCGCAACATAAAAGTGACGAGCGAGAGAGAGAGAGAGAAATAGAAAGAGAAACGGTCCCCACCGCACGCGGGGTAGACCAACGGCAGGGGATGATCGCACGTGACTTACTGCTTGCTCACGTGCTCTGTGCACCATGCTCCCGTATTTGTAACAACAAACTACCCCCTCCCTTCCATTTTGCATATATAATAATATTAAATTCATAATTTTATATATAAATTATTTTAACCCACTAGAGTCAGCCTAATAGTAGAAGATTGGGTAGTATATATGAAATCATAAGTTTTAACCTCAGTGTAATTATTATACACAAAAAAAATATACAAATTATTTTTATGTTTGCATGTTTTGCATTAATTAGTTAGATTAAAAAAATATTTATTTTTTACACAGCTACACTTTAATTTTATTGTTTCACATAAATGTGAGATGGTAAATTTCAATAAATAAATATCATGTATTATCTTATTGCATATTCTTTTATTTTTGAAGATCTTATTGCATATTTTACATTTACCTACCTCTTTATTAGTTTGTCTACTTCTTATTCATTTACCTCTTTTCGTATATCCTCTTTTCTCATTATTTTGTTTTACTTTTCAATTTTTTTCACATAAGAGGGATTTTTACTCTTTGAGAAAAGAGTTTAGTTCTCATACCTTAATCGACATTTTTATATTATTAATTAATTAAAAATTATGATAAATATAATTTTTAAAGTAATTATTACAAAAATTAATATTACTTGACAGTGGAAAAAATATTTATACTATAAGCACATTTCAATTAAATTCTATAAGTAAGTATAAATACTAATAAATAAAAAAGTATAATAAATAATAATCAATAGTGTATTTTTTATTATAATTTAATATATCTTACGTTTTAGCTTTTTTTTTAAGAAAGAAAAAAAATTGATGACGACAAAATAATGGAACAAAAATGAATTGTTACATAATTTATCTTATACGCTTTTAATAATCTATATTATTATAACGGATTTTTTCTATTTGTTACTCAAATTTAGTTTTATGTTAAAATTTTTTTAGAAGAAATGTCTTGTAATATATATGTTGAGTCACTATGGCTAAATTCAAATAGTTACGTTAACATTAAAAATTGGGTAAGGGCGAGAATATGACTAAAGTTCAGTCATCTGAAAAAATTCTCTTTTAATTTATATAAAATAAACACCATCATCATATATATGTTGGACAGAATGAAAAGGACTTTGATCTATAAGTAATTTAGTAGTGGCAAAACAGACCAACACAACCCAACTCAATCCAACTAGCCCTCAACACGCTGAAAAACGGGTTAGGTTGGGTTGAATCTGTTTTTTGATTGAGTTGGAAATCCCAACCCAACCCAACTTGTGACGGGTTGGCAGGTTGAGTTGGGCTAGCTCGTCAACTCATTAAAAAAATTATAAATTTTTTAATTTTTTTGTTGCTGTAATTTTTTTTTTCAAATTTTATGATCAAAAATAAAATTATAAAAGAGGAAAAAAGTTATAAAACTAGTAAATAAAAAAAAACTACTTAATACTTAAGAAATGATCAATTAATCATAAACTTTAAGCTACAATTTTTATTTGTCTTAAATTCTAATGACAAAAAAAATTGTCTTTTTGTCTTGGGACTTCACATATGATATTTAAATAAAAAAAAAGGTATAATATGCGCTGAAAATTGAAAGTCTAATGAAAGGGAGAAAAAAAAAAAGCTAACCCGACATCAACCCAACCCGCCATTTGGCCTATCGGGTTGGTGGGTTGAACGGGTTGGATTATGCGAATTAGAGGGTTGAACTGTATAACCCAACCCAACTCGTTTTATCGGGTTATACGGATTGACCCGCACCGGTAGGACCTATTGATCTAGAAAATTATATAAAAGTTACTATTACGGGAGAATCATATTTTAAAAAAATTATCTCCTATATTCTCAAATTAAAAAAAAAGGACTGAATCAAGATTTAACTTCACAGAATCGTTATTATCTTAATATTTTATGTTTTTAGCGAAATGTTAATAATAATTTTTCATATACTTTTAGAATATTATTGGCTAAAATTTATTATAAATCAAAATATAATGTAAATTCCACTCCTTATTTAATGAACTCTCATTTATAATTTTGTAATTTTTAATAAGTTTTAATTAATAATAGAGGTAGTCTTAAAAGAAATGTGTTGTTAAAACTCCTCCATAAGAATGGATTCTCTTATGTTGAATTTTCACGTGATCATATCATGTGAAAATTTTGTGTCTATCCCTCTCTTCACATAAATTAAATAAATGAGGTAATATTAAAATTTATATATATCATAGAAGAAAAAGATAGACACAAAATTTTCACATAATATGAAAATGTAAAAATTTAACATGAGAAAATTATTCTCTCCTCCAAACAAGTATTTAATAGTAAAATAATGTATGACCTCCATTCTTAAACTTTGATTATTTTAACATTTTATTTTTGTTTCAAAATTTTAGTTGTTTTAGAATTTTAAGATATAATTGTTTATTTTTTTCAATTATATACCCTCACATGTAGTGGAGTAATTAAGATGATAAATCAATAACTTTGATTTTCACAAGGTCTTTATAGTAGAATATTAATACTATTTCTCAGTAGCATTTGCATTTGAAAATAAACACTACCATCAAAGGCCTACAAGCACTTCATCACTGGCATGCCAGAAAGACAATTATAGACGGAGATATGTATTGGAAATATTTCTCATAAATTTAAATAAAAAAATATCAATAATTATAAAACTCCCTCCTTTCCTAAATAATTTGGTATTTTTAGTATTTTATTTTTGTTTCAAAATTTTGGATGTCTTAGAATTTAATTAAGTTGTAATTATGCATTGTTTTTCAATTATACCCATACATATAGTAGAATAATTAAAAGAATAAAGTAATAACTTTGATTTTCACAAAGTATTTAGAAAAAATAGGTGATGCACTGACAGTGTAAAATAATTTTACATTTTCATCCAATCAAAAATTACCATGTATAATAAGTTTGTTGACTTTTACAATAACTACCTTAAAAGTCAAACTAACAGTGATTTTTGATTGGTTGTGTAAATTTTTTTACACTAATAGTATATAGCTGTTAAAGTCAGGTATTTATAGGAGAGTACTACTACTATTTTTTAGTAAAATTTGCACCGAAAAGGAATATTATCCCATTAAAGGAGCTGTGGGGATTGTGTTTAATAATATTTTTCATAAATTTAAAAAATAAAATATCAATAGTTATAGTAAATTGGAGTAAGTTATAAATGAAGTAGTTGAAAATAATATAGAAATTTGTTTAACAATAAATAAGGATTTTAATCTAAATTTATATAAATTAAATAGTTCTTAATCTATATGCAAAAACCTAAAATAATTTTAAACAACCAAAGCTTAGGAATTGAAGGAGTGAATTGGTGTAAGATATAAATGGAAAAATAATTAAAAATAGTTTAGAAATTTGTAAAACAACAAATAAAAATATTTTAATCTAAATTTAAATAAATTAAATATTTCTTAATCTATGAAAAAAACTTAAACAATAAAAAATTAAGAATGAAGGGAATATTTATTATTTGACTAATAAATGATCCTTCTTTCATTTAACTTTACCTAACACTGTAAGATTTTGGTACAAAAATTAAAAAATATATCTAGTGTTCTTATTTATTATTAAGATCACCATCTGATTTTCAGTTAATTATACCATTTTATATCCCTTATTAATTAATTCTTATTTAATTTATTATTCTTAATTTTCATTCTTGGAATTCTCTATCACCATTCCTCTATTATTATCAATGTTTTTAAACTATAGATTGAAGCAATGAAGTTCAAGATTCAATGATGTAACTATAGTTGAACTGGTAATAATAAAATAATATTATTGTAATTTTTAATATAATATATTAAGCAATATTAAACAAAAATAACATAATATTCATAACTTTATAATATTAAAAATTAAACTTCATTTCTAAATATTATCATTCAACTTATAACTCATATCTCATAACATATAATATTCTAAATTAAACATGAAACTAAATCAAATATGTCATAACATTTAAGTTCAATAACAAACAATAATATATATTAACAACTACGATTAGAATCTAAATAAATATGATTGATATGATTATCTATCATCCAAATATTAGGTTAGAATTATATCAATTATCATAAATATTGGGTTTTTCAATTAAAAAATAAAAAAATAGTTTTTTTCCAAACAAACCGGTTTAGGCCAATTTTGACCGATTCAACAATTTTTAACCGATTCAGCTGTTTTTATATCGGTTCTTTGAAAGACCGATTTTTAGGATTAAATGAACCGATTAGGTGACCAGTTCAATCAATCCATCTAACTAGTTCGATCCAGTTCTAACAACAATGATCATTATTATTCTCGTTATTTGTCACCATTATTTCTTCGATTATTTTCTTTACTATCCCTCCCATAATAAGCACTTCTTTCCATAGGTCAAGTATTGTAAAGGTGTTCACAGTTTGAATTGGTTTAAATTTTAGGAAAAATTAAATAGGTTTAAATATGTTTTTAGTGTCTCAAAAATATGGTAAGTTTGTTTTTGGTCCTTCAAATTTAAAATTGATCGTTTTAGTTCTTGTAATTTACAAAAACTTATTTAGTCTCTTTGCTCAAATGTCTTTTGCCCAAACATTGTCAGAATTAATACATTGAAAGAAAAACACATATGTGGTAGAATGCTTGATAATAAAAATGCAACATCAAGATGAGTTGTCAAGTAACCAACTTGTAATTCATTAGATACGTAAGTAAAATCTCTACCAACATTTGATCAAAGGGACTAAAACATTTTTTTTTCAAATTACAGAGACTAAAGATCAATTTTAAATTTGGGAAACCAAAAATAATTTTGCCTCAAATTTGAGGGACTATAAACATATTTAAGCCAATTAAATATAAGTAGATTATATTTAATTGGTTAGTTTAGTTTGTGTTTTGGAAAAATTTTTCAGTTAATTCATACTAAACCAACCTGATTAAGCTTAGATTAGTTTGGTTTAAATCATATTGGATTATATTAAAAAAAAATTAAGTACTTATTTTTTAATTTTTTTTATCTCTATTTCATATTTTATATATTTTAAATTTTACATTAATGTAAATTCAAAATATTCTTTATTTTTAATGACTAATTTTTTATTTTATTTAATATTTAGTTTTTTCTATAATTATCACTTTACATATCTCATTAATATCTTTACCCAAAATATGATAAAAAAATTACTTAATAAGCATGACTAAATTAAGATATAACACTAGATAAGATAATAAAAAGATCAAAATGAATGAAAAAGGAAAAAAGGACAAAAGTAGAAGAAAGTTCAAGAACTAGAGTCTAAAATGTATTAGCCTAAAAATTAAAAAAATAGTTGATTAGGAAATTCAGGTTGATTTTGGTTGAAAAAAGATAAATCCTAAAACTAAATCTATTTTAATCGGTTTGGTTCAAATTTAAAGTGAAAACAACCAATTAATTGAATAATCTAAATCAATTTAATTGGTTTGGTTTGAATTATTGAGTTCATATATTCATTGCTTTTTCCCTATTACCTAACGTCCCTTTAACGATTATAATTTTAAAAAATAAATTTTCTTACAACATTTTCTTACTAGTTCTTCTACTTTTTTGTATGGTAAGTATTGAATGTGCATGTTTTATATTTTTAAGATATTAAATGTATTTATTTTTATATTTAATACTTATATAATAATTGGAAGACTTGTACATAAATATATAACATTACTCATTTAAAAATTGTTTACGGAAACCTAATTTCAATTTGAAAATTTATACAATAAACTTTCCACCTATCTTTTCTAAGATCTTAGTAGTTTCATTATGTATTCATAGGTGATCCTTAAGTTCCCAAAATTCACATCTTAACAAAACGCGGCTGCAGAGCACAGTTCTCCATTAATTTGGTATAGACTTAAAATGCTGAACTCACACCTATATACGTTATTAATGAAGACATTCAACAATTTTATGCAAATGAAGCCCATTCTTTATTGTTAGATTTGAATATTGGCATAGAAGGAAACTACCGTCTTAATCTCAATGCCATTCCAAAATCTCCACAAATGTCATAGTCAAGCCATTTTTTGTTTGATTTGAACAAGAAGCCATGTGATGTAGATATTGATCAAGGAACCAATCTCAATTTCTGTATGAATCTTGTATATATATCTTTATTTGAAATGTATTTAGTTAATCCATTTCTTATATTAATTCTTTTGTTAATAACATATTTATTTTTGTATTGTCAAATAAAAGAAGAGAATTATGCAAATATAGATGTGGCAGAATCAAATTTGAATAATGGTATTTTAAGATTATTTTCAACTTTTAATTTATTTTATTTCTATAATAATTATTTATTTTATTGTTTTAACGCTAAAGCGGTGGGACGTGAATATTGGGATGTGATTTTCCTTTTAGCGTGTTATTCCTTTATTAAATTTCAATTTATTTAGAGAAATTTTATTCAATAAGAAGAGTAAGAAGATGAATGTGAATGAAAAAACAAAGGTAGTAGTTGCCTTATTTTTTCTTCAAATAAATAAAGATTAAAATAAAGTAAAATCAAAACTTCTTCACAGGTGAGAGTTCCGTTGTTTCTTTTTGCCATGATCTTTATTTTTCCACATATTTATGCATTATTTTCTCATTTGTTTATTTTTAATGAAAAGAAATATGAATGTTGAACAAGCAAATATTGACGAGGCAGAATCCCAAAAATAAAAAAAGGGATTAAACTGAGTAACAAAAAATGCATTCTACAAGTGTTGATGGGAGACTAAAAAGAAAGTGGTAGAGACTGTGGTTTCTTCATTTTCAGTTTTTAATAGAACTATTTCTACATAGTTGGAAATGATCAAAAGAAAGTGACTTGCACAACGTATTTTAAAGGAAGGTAATAAATTATGGACGTGAGAGAATTCAAATTGATAATGCTTAATTTTGTGAATTTTCTTTACATGAAAGGCAACCATTTGATCTTTAACCTATGTTGTGAATATAAATACAATTTTATTGTTTAGACTTCCAAGGTCAAGGGTTATCTGATGTTATTCAAATACCATAAAATCAATATTGAAAGAAGAAAATAAAAGATATTGACTACAAATTTTCTTGTTAATGCTGAAAGGAAGTAGTATAGTACACGATCTTACATTTAAAAGTATGATCATAACACCATTTACATTGATGAGAAGTAGTTTTACACGTCAAAGAAGTTTGATAACTATTACTTTCTACCAAATCAGGAATGTCCATATCATACTTGTAAAAACATTAAAAAATGGTTTAAATATGTTTTTCGTTCTTATAAGTTAGCGTTTTTTTATTTTTTGTCCTTGTAATTTTTTTTAGAATCATTCTTATAAGTTTTAAACCTTTTATTTTTAATCCCTACCATCAAACTCCGTTATAAAAATGTTAATTTGCTGATGTCATCATGTATCACATCAAAGATGATGACATGATGATGTCATCATATGCCATGTCAGCAAAATGGCACGTCATTAGCACCATGTTAGTAAAAAGTGCTACATCATTGGTGTCACATCAGCAACAGTGCTATGTTATCATTACAATAAAGAGACTAAAAATGAAAAAAAAAATCATTTATAGGGACAAAATGAAAAAAAATTACATGGATTAAAAGAAAAAAAAGTGACATATTTGTAAATAGAACAAATATTTAAGTCTTAAATATAATGTAGAAGTTTAATTCAAAATTAATATAAAATAAAAATCTTTAATAACAAAAAATATCATTTTTTAATAATCATGTATTCTCTCAACCTTTCTTTACTTTTTTCTCGTTTAACATTGTAAGGCCACTCACATATTGCATAAATAAAGAATGCATCTTAATTACTTAAAACTAATATCACTTAACTTTAGTTATTGTTGGCCCAAATACCCTACATACTAACCCAGTTTTTAAGACTTGTATTAGAACTCATTACATAGGTCATCGATCAACAGAACATGAAAATCAAATTAAAGATATCTTTCTAGAATTATACCATAGTAAACCTCTAAAAGAATAGAAAACTCCGAATTTGGGTACCCAGCAAAAACAATTAAAGTGCATAACCTTTATATTATTCATCATGTTCAAAAACCAACCAAATGAAATATCCATAATGTAAAGACAATAAGTTCCATAATGTAATGACAACAACCATGGTTGTAGGGTATTGCTTTTGTGTATGCTAGTCCTGCATGATGGACTCACTGGTGGCAACATTGCTATTGGTGGGGTGATGGCTGGTGCATCAGGGTGATGTAGGTGCAAAGGGCATTGCAGTTGTGGGTGTGACGTGAAGAAAAAAAAGAATATTATGCAAAGGAGAAAGATAGGAGCCCATGTGTCATGCCTATGTGAGCTCTACTGTGAATGATGATAAAAGAAACGGGAGAGTGTAAAAAAAGTGTGTGTGAGAAAAGAGAGAGAGAGAGAGAGAATAAGTGAATAAGTGATAAATTGATTATTCGTGTGTGTGTGTGTTCCTATTGAGAGTGCCTGGAGTGTGTAAATTTTTTGAGATATGTGTGTGTTAGAGAGAAGGAATGATGTATGTGATGAGTGAGAGAGTTTGGAATGTTTATGTAATGTATGAGTGGCATATGGTGTTGAACAAGGAAAAAAAATGAATAAAGGTTGATAGAATAATGTATGAGTGGCATATGGTGTTGAACAAGGAAAAAAAGTGAATAAAGGTTGATAAAATGTATGATTATTAAAAAATAATTTTTTTATTTAAGATTTTTATGTTATATTAATTTTAATTTTAATTTTTACATTATATTTAAGGATTAAAAATTCGTTTGTGCCTACAAATATGTCACTTTTTTCTTTTAATCCATGTATTTTTTTTTTAGTAAATTACACTGACACCTCCTGAGATTTTTTCAGATTGCACATGATACCCCTCATTTTTTTTATCCCTACACTAACGCTCTTAATTAATTGAAAAACATTACACTGACATTCCTTATACATTACACTAACTCCCTTAATTGTTTGAAAAACCTTACAATGTGTACCCTTATAAGGGAGATTGTTGTAAACATTAAAAAAAAGGTGGATTATGTGCAATTTGAAAAAATCTCAGGGAGTGTCAGTATAATTTACTCTTTTTTTTTCATTTTTCGTTCTTGTAAATTCTTTCTTTTTCATTTTTAATTTCTATAAATTCATTTTTATAACATAATTTAATGGTAGAGACTAAAATGAAAAGATTGAAACTTATATTCCAAAAAAAAAATAATTAGAGGGACAAAAAATGAACAAGTGCTAACTTACAAGGACAAAAAACATATTTGAGCTTAAAAAAAATTTGTAAAAATCATGCTTTTAGTTACTCTAAGAGTAATTCCAATGGTGCACTCTCTTTTCGTTCTTAACTTACTTTTGGTATATCTTATTAGGTCACATCAGATTTAAAAAAATCACCAACTTTTTAATCCAATAGTAAAATAATTTAAAAACTTAAAATGAGTTTCACATATATTATCTCATATCTTTATACTTTGTGCTAAAAAAAAACAATATTTTAATGTTAAGAATTAGTTCTTGTACAAAAATCATTCTTACACTATGAGTGTGTTTGGTTGTTTTTTTTTAACATATAATTTATTTTTAAGCTAAAGTTAAAAAAAAAAGAGCTTTAAGAATTAAGCTGAAACTATTTGGATGTTTTTCATTTTTTTCTCCTTAAAAGTTACTTTTAAGTTAAAAGTTGTTTGGATACTTTTCCTGTAGTTAATTCCTCTGTAAATGCCGTGTTTTTGGAAATTGTTAATGCAGATAATAAAACCCGCATTGGGAGACGACTGTTGGAAGATAGTGTGCAAACAATAATTCATACACATTTTATGCTTCAAATAAATGCCAATGCACATACAAGTTGTAAACACTTAACACAATATTTAAGGATTGTAAAAAATTGTATATATATATATATATAGATTTGCTAACATACACACACTTGTTTTTTAGTTGGAGTAAGTTAGCAAGCTATACCATAGGTGTATTTTAAGATATATTATAGTTATAACTTACTAATATACTCCAACTAAAAAATAAGTGTGTGTATGTTAGCAAACCCCACAAGCGTTTGTTAACGTACACACACTTGATTTTTAGTTAGAATATGTTAGCAAGCTACACCATTGGTGTATTTTAAGATATATTATAGTTATAACATGTTAACGTACTCTAACTAAAAAATAAGTATGTGTATGTTAGCAAATCTCATATATATATATATATATATATATATATATATCCATATCCTGCATCTCAACTAATCCAAATTTATAGCTAAATGAAAAACACTAAAAGTTAAGATTGACCTAATAAAGTGCAATAAAATGCATAAGCACCATGACAGAAAGTTTGAATACATAAACTGGGAGAATTAGATATGTGACGCAATTCTTCATGTCATTGCTATTGGCACAAGAACCGTGCCACTATTATGACCCTGAAGCTGCCTCTTTAGAAAGATAAAAAAACACTGAAGTGATCGAAGGTTGCAAGGTAGATATTGGTCCACACAAATTCCCATACAAAGAGGTAAAAAGAAAAGAAAAGCCTAGAAGTGCTTCAAGGACAAGAATTACCTGGTGTTTGGTGGTTGCAACTGCTTATTCATTTTGTTATATATTTTAATTTGTAATTCGTCGAAATTGAGTATTGAAGGGGTGCCTTTCAAAATAACTCCTCATCCTAGCTTTTTAAAAAGCTAATTAATTTTAATTTTTCTTCTTTTATAAAAAGCTATTCTTTTTTTAAGAACTTTTATTAATAAGTATTTGGCCCAACTTTTACTTATAAGGAGAAGTTAAGCTAGAAATAAACTGGGCCAAACATACCCTATGACTTCCAACTCAATCTCCTCCAATTGTGAACCTAGATAAGAACTCATTCTGGTGCTAAAGAACCCAATAAAAACTGTCGCCGGAAATGCTCTAACTCGTCTAAGATTTGATTCCAAAAAATAGATTTTTCTCTAGGTATTTTCCCACTTGTTACCCAAGAACCAAATAAAAGAACAAGTGTCAATTGACTTCCAACAACATTAGAGACAAAAGATATAACTTCAGTCAAGACAAAACTGATGAGATCAATTTTTTTATTAAGAAAGTCCTACCTCCCATAAAGAAAAAAAGGCCAAGAAATAACTTAGAGCATCTAATATTTATTCAACCATGCAAGAGAATACGTTAATTATTCAGGTCTAAAATGCACCACGATTTTAAATATACTTGTTAGATTAAGTAATAAATAAAGCTGCCTAATAGCCGTAGGTATATAAGCTGCACCTTAAAAATTGAGACACACAATGTGAGATTTTCTAACACTTCTTTCGCAAACACTTGTTAAAACAAATAACGCCTACCACAATAGATGATATTCAAAGATGAACTATACACTCAAATACCATTCTAAAATCTTAAAACTAATTGATATTAAGTGAAGTTATCCAGCAAATATATAAGCTGCATTCCAAAAATTGAGGCACACAATATAAGACTTTTTGACAATTTCTTTTATCTATTTCGCTAAAATACACCTAATTTATATTAATTACAGTTTAACTATAGGTATTATTTTACGATTCAAAAACCTAAGAGTTCGACACGTTAAACTTTAATCATAAAGAACAGTGAAAACTTAATTAACCTTTTATGCATGTCTAAAATCTCACTTTTAAATAAGGTTATTAAGTTAAATTGTTAAATTTTTTATTTTGTTTTTGCAATTGACTGAGATATTCCTTGCATTTTAGTTCATGGTTTTTTAACAATTTATAATTTATAATTTATAATTATATTATCTGTTCCTTTTTATTTGACGCCTTTTTAAGAATTTTTTTCTATTAATATGTCACTTCTAAAAGTTTGTGATAATATTTTTTTTTATCAATTATACTCCTAATTTAAAATAATTAAAGGAGAAAAATCTTTTATATCCTTACCCTATATTTGGGTAATAAATATTTAAAAGCTTAAATTAAGATAAAATAGTACTGCATTTATTCACATGGCCTCACATTACTCAATAAAATTTTCTTTATTTCTAATATAGAAATTTTATGATAAACAAAAAAAACTGAATTTAAAGGAAATTTTGATGTTTTTGTAAAATTACAAAGGAAAAATAGAAAGGGTTAAAAATTTGATGAAGGTGAAACCTGGTGATGACGTACCACAAGAGTTAAAATAAAAGTAATTGAAGACTCTTTTTTTTTACAGTAATGATAATAAAGTTTGAATTTAAGATATCATACAAATTACCAAAATCTTTTAACACTAAACTGACCCTAATAAATTAGTTGAAGACTCACTTGATATACACTACATGGTGTCAATACTAATGCATACTCAAAACAGGACAAAATGAATGACGTTGAAAGATTCTATAAAGTAGATCAAGATTTCTACTCATTTGTGATGCTTGATGAAAAAGAGTATAAAACAATTAGAGATTTTGATTTAAATGCACCTACGCATTATGAATTTGAATCAAATAAATTTCCAGGAGGAGAAAAAGAATTTGGAAAGGCTAAATTACATTTTTGGTTTTCTTTTTTTTTTTAATTTACAATTTTGATCCTCTTATTTTTTCTTTAGAGTTTTAAAAATTCACAATTTTGATTCTTCTATTTTTTTTAGTGATATTTAGTCTCTCTATTTTTAAAAAATTACAATTTTGGTCTCCCTATTTTTTTTAGTGACATTTAATCTCTTTATTTTGAAAATTGTGATCTCGCCGTCAAATCTCTTGTGTTGACCATTGCTGGTATAACGTTGACTCTGACGTGTTAACGTTAATTATGACTCTGAAACGTCATTTAAGTACTGACTTGTTAGAGTCAACATTAAACCACTAACGGTTAACACAATAGATTTAACGACAAGACCAAAATTTGCTAAATTTTAAAAATAGAAAAACTAAATGTCTCTAAAAAAAATAGAAGAATCAAAATTGCGAATTGAAAAAAATAGGAGGACAAAAATGCAAGTTAATTAGCCATTCGAAAAAGAGAGTTTTAACAACGATGTTGAAAAATTATCTTTGTAAATTTTATTAAAAGTGTTGCAGCCGGGGTCGCGGCGGAACGACGAAAAAGAGTTTAAAAAAAAGGAGTCGCCACCAATATTTATTAAGGAAAAAACATTGGAAAAACCTAAAAAAAATGGTCTACAAAATCAGATTTTGGGTTCGGGAGTCAATTACGTATAGGGAAGGTATTAACATCTTACAACCTCCGTCATAAAGACGATTACCTCTAATTGATTAAGCAAATTATTAATGACTTTTAAAATATTTATCTCACCCTAAAAAAATTGTAAGAAGAATTTTATTATTATAAAAAGGATTTTTATTTTATTTTAAATTTTATTATTTTTGAGATCGACAGGAGTGGGCCCTTGCTCCTACATATCTCCCAGTGCAATAAAGAATCAGAATCATGTAGTTCTTTTGTAGAAAATATTTATGTGTTGTCATTTTTTAATTTTGTTTATTAAATTTTAAGATTTATGAACCATCAGGGCTCATACGTCCTAAAAATGAAATCAACAGAGGTGTACACCCAAGTCAATCCCTTGAAACAAGCTAATTTTGGCTTAACTTTTTTTTTATTTTGTTTTACTTTATAGAGGAGTTTTAAGACACCAAGTTGTTACAACTTGTGCCTTAACATCTCGGGATTAAGAAGATGTCACATCCAATTAATCCTTTTTCCTATTTAAGATATTTAAAAAAAATAGAATATTCCTAATTAAAATAACAATAAAAACATAGAGAAAAAGAAATAATGACAATAAAATTTTTTATTTTTGTAGCAATTTAATTTAAATTTAACATTTTTAATTTTAGAGAAGAGTTTAAAGACATCAAGTTGTCACAACTTGTGCCTCACAACCTTAGGATTAAAAAGATGTCACATCCAATTAATCCTTTCTCCAAAAAAATTAATAAAAAAATATTTCTAATTTAAAAAGACATACAAAGAATAAAATTTAACAACAATAACAATGATAAAAAAAAAGGTAATAAAACATATATATAAAAAAAGATAAGATAAACAAATTTACCTTAAGATGACAATTTGTGGTGAGCATAAAACAATCCACCACGCGCTTCTAGTAGAAGCTTCAAGAAAGGAAAAAGATAAAAAAGATAAAAAAAAAAAAAACCTTTCATAGGCTTTATGCTTTACATTAAGCTCATGATTAATGAAATTTTGCCCTCTCTCCATTGCTTGGTAGACACTTCTTTATATAGGAGAAGGAGAAGATGCATGGTTGTAGATTGTTTAATGTGGGACTTCTAAATGAAGATAAGGTAAAAGGGAAGGAATGTGAGACTTGAGTTTTTTATGATTAAATGACCCGCTTTGGGGTTGATTTTCATCAAGATAGAAGTTGATTTTGGTTTTTGAGGTAGAGATATGAGTTGTAGATCTTTCTACAAGCTTTTCAACGGTTTCCCCCAAGCCGGTGATGCTTGGGGAAGCATCGTCGGCTTAAGAGATTAAGAGACTGTCTGGGGTAGTGTTGCCCCCAAGTCGGTAGAACTTTTTCTAGGAAAGGTCTTGCCGACTTTGGATCTGGACGGTTTGCGAGTCTTTTCGTTTTTTCAGACAGGTGTGCCGTAACTTTGCGATAGCCGAGGCGCATTAAATGCATAATGATTTAATATCTTGAACTTTGTGGTGCTTCGAATTCTAGGAGATTTGGCGGTTGTCTTTTGAAAAACCTGGGCTTGGGCTTCTTCCTCGATATGGGCCTTTTAATATAAAAGGTTTTCCTTCTAGCAGTTGTAGTACGCTTGCTTTTACTTTGTTTTCAATTATTCGCATTTGAATGTTTGTTTGCTCTGCATCTCGTTCTTTTAGTGAAGGTTGTGACACTCCGTTTCTGCTTCGACGTCTTTTGTAGCTCTAGTCGGCTTATATATTAGGGTAATATTCTTGTTCTCTCTTCGCTTCAAGTTACTTTGTTTTGTGCTTTTCCTGTACTGTATTGTTGTTTGTTTCGTCGAAGATGGATCCGCGTAGGCGCGATACCTCATCTTCTATGCGCAGAGGTCGTGGCAACCGTTCGGGAGGTTTTGCCGTGAATTGGCTGTTTCGATCGTCGGCATTGCCTCCGTCTCGTGGTGCTGGCGACCGTGGTTGTGGCGATGACGTTGGTCATGCCAGTTCTTCTGTCGGCCCCGCATTTACTCGTGGGGGGGGGGGGGGGGGAGGGCACTGCTCTAAGTAGGGCAGATAGGCGGCGACCTGTAAGCAGGGCCGACAAGCGCCCTTTAACAGCCGACCTGAAACTACCTTCGTCACTAGAAATATTAATCTGTCCTGAGATCTTGGAAAAGTGTTGAAGTCATTTGAAGGCTATAGGAGTGTCGTATGACCTAGACGAAGTGTTGGAGTACGCAAAGGCTTGGGTACAATATCCAGACCTAATGAAAATTCCTTTCGGTCTAGGCAGTGTTTCCGGGGTTAAGAGGCCGACAAAATTTATTTCCGGGGTTGCGCCGCGACTTGATTAGCAACGAAGCTTTTTTGATTCTTCTTCCGGTGTTTTTGGCAGGGAGATGGGGAAGACAGTAAGGAATGTAGAGACTACTCCGGAGGCCTATGACATTGCCTTTCTATGGTATTCATCATAAAAAAAGAAGTTTTTTTTCTTCAAAAGTTCTCTTATTTCTTTTCTTCCTTTCTTTTATATTTTATTTTCATTTATCCGGACAAAATTGGGTGTTTACAAAAAGTATGAAGTGCTTAATTTGATGAAGTATTATCTCATTATTGAAATTTCTATAATTTATCCTTTGTTATAATTTGAATGTTTTTTATATTTTATTTTAAATATTATCAAGTGCCAAATACTGCAACATTTAATTTATCCAAATATTTTCTTGTTGTTTTTATTTTAGAATTATGGTTTATGTCTATTATCATTAGTCTTTTCACTAATTAATTCTATTATTTTATGTATTTTTTATTTTAGATATTTTTGAATTATTGAAATATCGTCTATAATTACCAGATATTTTAGCTTTTACATTATTGAAATAGCCAGACAATTTTCTTGTAATGTACTTTTAGATAAAGAAAAGATGCAGGTTATGCATGTATCTTTTTTCTTTTTTTTTTAATTTATTCTACTTGATTGAGTGAGAAGAAAAGGATATATACACCAAAAAATGAAATTATAGAATAATTATTTAGTGAAAAATGGTTGTGATGAGTAACTTAGTTAACTGAAACTAAGTAGAACAAAATATTTTGATTGAACCAACATTTTAAATAGAAATACGACTACTACCTAATCATAATAGGCATAAACCATAATCACGCTTTAAATAATTTAAAACTTCATGTGACCGGTGTGCTATTTCAGTATTTCTCACTTAAATTACCAGACGTTAATAATTGGTATTTCAGTTTAATGTTACGTATATATGCTTCCTTTTCCCCCCCATTAACATTAAGGCCTATGATTTCAAATTGTTGTAGTGGGACAATTTATATTTTTATTAATTTTCCTTCCAAAAAATAAATCCAATTACCGTATGACGTATGAGTGAGATGAGAGAGAAAGAGAGAGGGAAGGGGATTCAGTTTATTAATTAACGTAAAGTACGGTGGAGCCAATAACGATGTTGGATGAGTTGGCCACGTGAAGAGGGAAAGTGAGAAAGTATGCATACATTTTAATCACGTGATGGGGTGCGGATTATAAGGAGAAACCAACACGTGTCCATCGAATTAAGACGTGCAGAACCCCAATACGATATTCTATTCCATATCGGCTGGCTTAAGGCATAACTTCATCTTGTAGTCACAGCTAATTAGAAGTTATTTATTAATTAAATATACCTTTCGCTAGCTTGTGATTCAAAAAACAAAAGAAAAAGGAAAGAAAAAAGGCTTTAGAAGTGTGCTTCGTCTTGCAATATGTGTGTCGTGTCGTGTGCGTGACTCTGTAATTAGATTATTAGCAAGAATGTCTCTATTAGGATCATGACTTGTCTTAAAAAGAGTGGAGGGGGATGCATTGATAATAATTATATAATATCCAAATAAAAATGGATTTGTTAACTGATCCCTAAACTGATTCCTTAACAGAGGAATGTCACAAACTTCTTAGCCAGCACATGGCATAAATATTAAATTATCCTTTGACCAAAAATAACCAAAGCATTGTGTATATTTAAATGTATTTTATCTTCATATTTTTGTAAAAACCTGTTTTTTATACATAAAAATATATTTAGTATCTAGACATTTATTCAGGCATTGAACTTTCCACCGTTGGTAATATTTTCCTACCTCTTCTTTTCATAGCTCAGCCACCTTCCTTTCTTATATACTTTTTAAGTTTTATTATGAAATTAGGTGTTATATGGATATTATAAAGTAATTTGAATTTTTTAAAATAATAGCATGCATTATTCTTTTAGAAATTGAGTAAAAATTCAAGTTATTCTTTAAAATTATATATATGAGTCAAGTATTTTAGTTTTTAAGATTTTAAATACCCTTCACGAGTCTCTAATTTTACAAAATAATATTCATTTTAGTCCTAATTATTCATTTTAGTCCTTTTAATTAGTGTACGTAAAATATCATTGAAAAATATATCGAAAAAAGTTTATTCTTGAGACTACGAGAGTATACTCAAATCACTTCTAAGAGAGTATACTCAATTTTAATATATATGAGTGAATTGATCTGATATTATATAAGAATATACTTTAATTTGGCCTATCAAAAATAAAAATAAATAAATATATATATATATATATATACTTTAATGTTATATATTCTTTGATTATATTTAATTTGTTTAAAATGAAAATGTGCAAAACTTTTAGTTTAAATTTAGATATGCTGTGAGACAATGTTTCAATTTTCTATACTTAAAAGGTAGATTTTTTTTTTACCAGCAAACTAATCTATCTATTTCTTCCCCCCGGCCACCCCACCCACGCCCCCCTCTCTCTCTCTCTCTCTATATATATATATATATATGCATCCACTTAAATATGAAAAACATAACTAATGATTGACATCTTCTTTATACATAATATTATATAAAAAGTAAATGAATTAGTATTGAAAAAGTGCATTTGCACTACAGAGTTAGAATGTCACGTTCTTGGTGGTATATTTTAATTCTGCTTTCTATTGTTTTAAAAAAAGTACGATTGTGTAATTAATTCTCTAATAAGGATACTCTATGGCTAGAGATAGTTTAAATGGTACTTTTTTATTCTGTATGAGAAAGTTCTGGTTATTTAATAGGGCTTAATTGATCTTTTACATTTTATTTTTCATTTCTTCGTAAGTTTAATAGAATACCACTAGAACGATTATTATAACCAATCAGACCCCGATGCCGATAAGAAGCTTTAAGCAGTTCTTTTATGATGTTCTCTTTCAAATTTTGATTTTATGTTCAGGGAGCAACTCCATGCATGAACCTGGTACGCTGTCTTTACGCATCAGAATCTTTTCTTATTTTAATCTTATTTTTAATAAAACTCTGTTTGGTTGTACTATACGTGGTATATGACTAGTTATCTTTTGAATATGGTTATAGACGGGAACGAATCCCCTACGGTCACAGCAGCGACCGCTGAAAAACTTAACCATAAAAAATAAAATACATTAAATAAAAGAAAAAAAATAATTAAAAAAATTTTAGACCCTTAGATGTTCACTGCAGGGCCCTGCAGTTACATTTTAACTGCAGAGGATCTTGATCCGCTATATACAGTAATTAGTAGGAATATTTATCGGATCGAATTGATTCAAGAAATCCAATGATTCGAATTGAACTAAGTAAATTAATTTGGATTGGTTCTTTTTATTTAAATTCAAACAAAATCAATTATAATCAATTTGGTTTTTAGATTTATCTTTTTTTTTTCACTCGCACCAACTCGATGACTCGATCAATTGTTTTTTTAATTTTATATTAATACATTTTAGACTTTAGTAGTTAAAATTTTCTTCTTCTTTTTTTTGTCTTTTTCATTCAATTTGATCTTCTTATTATCTTATCTAGTGTTAGCAAGTGTCTTTATTTGGTTATATTTATTATATAAATTTTTTTATCATATTTTGAGTAAAAAATTAATGAGATATATAAAGTGATAACTACAGAGAAAATTAAATATTAAATACAATAAATATTTAATCATTAAATAATAAAAATATTATTACCTTGCATTTATATAAAATTAAAATTTTGTATAAAATATACATTAATTAAAGATAAAAAATTAAAAATATAATAATTTATTTTTATCTAACTTGATGATTCGAACCAAACCAACCAGATCTTAATCGGATAGGTTTGGATTGGCCAATTTTTTTTTCAAAACCCAAATCAAACCATTTCAATTAAATTTGATTGGTTCAAATTTTATTTTATCCTTAACCTGAACTAATCTAATCCGTAAACACCCTCTACTAATTAGCAATGGGAATTGATTAAGCGTTTAAGTTTTTCGCTAATAATTTATGACTTAGCTTATACTTGATTTATTCGTTTAGATCAGATAAAATCTATTTGATAAATAAGTTAAGGTTTTATTGAAGTTTATTTAATTAAAAGGATTAGGTTTTAGGTTAATAAAAAAATCGCTTAAATTTAATAGACTAGATGGGATAAGCGAACTTAATGACATATATAAATATGTAATAATTTGTTAAATGCATGAAGTACGGTCCCAGATAAGGGAATTTTTTAGCTGGGAAACCTTGCTGGGCCACTTTTAATAGAGTTTTTCTTTTCAATCACAATTTTTTTCATCTACAAGACTCAAATTTGAGACTTTGTTTAAAGGGTTGAAGCCTAGTACCACTCAGACCAACAACAAGTTGGTCATATAAGGGTATTTGCATATTTAGTTGTATTAAAATTTGAGATTAAAAATCATTCAAATTAATTTTTTAAATTTTATTATAGTTTTAAATTTAAATTTGACTCAATTGAATCTAAAAGTATAATATCATATTTTTGTCTTATTAGAAAATAGAAAATAAATCCTATATGATTCTTCTATACATTTTTTTATTAAAAATATTTTTTATATAACATATAAAACTTATATAGTAAAGAAAAAATGAAAATAAGAACAAAATAAAATTACTCTAAAACTAATAAAATTATAAATACATTAAAATAATAAAAATTAATAAATTATACATATTTATATTTATCATTCTATGTATTCAAAAATACACTCTCCCATAAAATATAATAAATTCAATAACTTATTACATAACATTTTGCAAATCAACTTTTGTTTGTATATGAATTAATTTGCATCTACTTTTCTCCCTTGTGATCTCAAATTTTCCACTTACGGAGGCAGCAGTAATATTTCTCTTATTTGCTAATTGCTCTCTGAGTTAACGTAGATAAGTGTGGATTTGGATGGCATTGGTATGTGTGACTGAAAAAATGGGGGACCCCGTGACTTGGCCTATCCACAGTGCAGTTCTGTGATATTGTGAACAGTGAACACATGTAGATGGACGAAGGCTACGGTGGGAACTGGTTATGTACTTATGTTATGCTGCGCATAGGGCATGGTCCTTTTGTTTTTATACACGTGAGTTAGGGTCAACTCACGTGGCCCCCATCCCTTCCCTCTGTAACCCCAGTCACGAAGCTAACGAAAGTGACCGTGTGTGGGTGTGTATATATATATATATATATATATATGAGTAAACATAAATAAAGAAATCACACCATACAAAAATATATATTTATTATGTTTTCCATGCGAAAATGAAACAAAAATTCATGCAAAATGTACACTATTGCAAAATTGTGCAAAAGTCTGTTGGTTTAACACTAAGTAGCACGGACCAAGTAAAAGAATAAAATAAAAAATTAGGTACAATAGTTTGCACCATTAACTTGTATACTTGTTTACAAGCTAGGATGCTAAGGTCCTTCAGCATAGGAGAATGCCCGTGGTTGTTTGAGAAAATATAGGAGGTATCGTTGATTGTGTAAGAGAAAATTTTATGACATTAACTGAATTTTAAAAATTGAAAAGACATTATTGTCTATAAGTTTAAATTATTCTAACAAAAAAGAATGTGAGTTTTTTTTTTTCAAAATAAAATGTATGATTGTGTGGACGTTGAAAATGTCCTATTGTATAAATTATAAAGTGTCTTTATTAATTTAATATTTATTCTGAACATGTCTTTCAATTTCATTGAGAATTTGAATTAATCTAATATTATAATTAATCATTTTTATTAATTAATTATGATTTATTATATAATAACTTGCTATAATAGTTTTGAGTGAATAACTAAGCAAGTACGGTTAACGTTGTTAATTTGAGTTGAGTCGATTCAACTTGTGGGTTAATATAATTTTGGACTAGGTTGGTTTCACTATTTTAAGAGAATTGCTAAATGTACTCTTCTTAATTGCTAAATGTATTTTTCCTCCATTTTTTTTTTCAAAAAATATCCTTTTTAGAAACTAATTTTTGGAACATTTTCCTCATAATGGATAAATATTTTGAAAATTAGTTTCCAGAATATATTTAACATATTCCGAAAATTACTTTCCAGAAGCAAAATTAAATGCATAATGAAGAAGGATTTGAACATTGTTTCTGCCTGAAGAAGCAAGAAGGTTTGAAGGGCCTGCGAGGGTTGCTCAAACTCACGAGCATGGTGTGTGGGGTCTGTTGACAGCTAGTGTCATGGTAAAACATGTGTTGCTACTTACTATAGAGTGCAAGTGAATATGGTAGTCAATACGGTATGTTTGGTTTGGAGTTTTCTAGTGCATCCTGATGGCTATGCGTGGGTTTGATATGTGTTTGTCTTATGGCACTAGTTTGGTAAGGGTGATACCTAAGATGGTTCAGGTTTTGTGTTGCTACAATGTGCGTGGATGATGGCATTAAAGTATGTGTGTTAATTAGTGTGGGTCTTGGAGTATGATTGGGTTAAGTGCGAGAAGGATGCTAGGTGGAGAAAGGTGGGACATGGTGCAGGGTTCGAGGGCCTTGGCTTATGTGTGGAGTGTGGCTAGTTAATTTCGTGGGTTGGTAGGACTATGGTGTGTCATGGTAGGGTTGACGCAGGTGTGTTACGTACATGGACTTGGTTTATGTTTGTGGCCTGTTGCAAATGTTGATATAGTAATTAGGTGGCAGGTTATGGTTGATGGCATGTACCTATGGTGGAGCAGTTGGATGAGTTCCCTCGTAGTGTGAGGGTTCAAGATGGCTTAATGGCTTGGGTTTATCAGTGTGGGTTGGTTAGAGAGGATGGATTGACAATGCTAGGAATGTGGTCATTGGAGTTATGGTACTTGAGAGGGCTTTACTTCGTTGCTTGTTTGAGAACACTTGAAGTTGAAGGATGTTGATGTGTGAGTTTGTTGCATGATGGGTGTTGGCTTTCAGTTCTCTACAGTGCATGGTTGTAGATGCACTCATGGAGACTTAAAGATGGTGCACAGTGATTCATCCATGTGTATAATGATTCAGACAGCCCCCAATTTTGCTTTTGGAATATGTTAAAATTTTAACACTTCTGAATATGAATTTCTGAAAGTATTAAAATTTTAACACATTTCGAAATTTAATTTTCGTAATGTGTTGAATACATTTTGAAAACTAATTTTTAGAACATTTACCCATTGGCATTATGAATATGTTTTAGAGATTAGTTTCCGGAAGGGGATGTCAGAAATGCGAAAAAGAGTACATTTAGCATGTTACGAGTACATTTAGAAATTGTCCTATTTTAATTATTAAAAATTTCTCTGGGAGTTGTGGACCAAATGGCCTAACTCACCTTTTTTTTAGAAAGTTTGAAGTCTTATAAACAAAAAAAAAAGTTTTCATTTATTTTGGGCACCTTCTATTTTCATTTTCACAAAAATAAAAATGGATAGTAAAAATATGTTTGATTAGATTTTAAAAAAATATTTCCTTTAAAAATATTTAAAAAACAAATATTAAAAATAAAAAATGTATTTTGAAAATAGAAATCAGGATGTTGAAATAAGCATATTTTCTAAATCTTAAAAATTTGATAATGAAAACTATTTTAAAAAATGAGAACGAATAAATAAAAATAGAAAATATTTTCTTAAACTAAACAATTTAAATATAAATTTATATTTTTAACCTATATAGCTTGATTTATTTAAATATTGCCTAAACTCAATTATCCCAAATGAACAAGATTAACAAGTAGGTAAGTTGTAACAATAATTTATATTATTGTAAAAAACAATGTTTTTAAAACCGGACCGGTTATTGAACCGGTTAAGGCACTGGTTCAAGGTTTAATGGTTCGACTAGGGTTGAACCGTGGTCGAACCAGGATTAATAAAATAATAATAATAATAATAATTAAATAATACATAAAATAATATTAAAAAAGCATAATATCATAATTTTGTAATACTAAAAATTAAAAATAAAACATAATTTTATAGGTTCTTTACATTTACAATACCTATAAGTGCAAATCAAATATGTTATGATACTTAAGTATAAGTTTTAACTATACACATCAACATTTATTAATAAAAACATGTTTATATTTAAAATAAAAAAGAAAATAATAAATACTTTAGGTTGGTTTTTATTTTTTTTAAGAAAAAAAATCAAAATAATGTTATATTAAGTATTTTTCTTTGACCCGCTGTGAACCGGTTTTCACCTGTTTTACCAGTTTTTGACTGGTTTTCTGATTCTTTGACCGGTTTTTCTTCAGGCCGGTTCTGTGGTTTATTTGAACCGGTCAGGTGACCGGTTCACTGGTTTTTCAGTCTAACCAGCTGATCCGGTTCGGTTTTCAAAACAGTGGTAAAAAAACCAATGTTTTTAAAATCGGACCGGTCATTGAACTGGTTAAGGCACTAGTTCAAGGTTCAATGGTTCAACTGGGGTCGAACCGTGGTCGAACCGATATTAATAAAATAATAATAATAATAATTAAATAATGCCTAAAATAATATTAAAAAAGCATAATATCATAATTTTGTAATACTAAAATTTAAAAATAAAACATAATTTTATAGATTCTTGACATTTACAATACCTATAAGTGCAAATCAAATATGTTATGATACTTAAGTATAAGTTTTAACTATACACATCAACATTTATTAATAAAAACAAGTTTATATTTAAAATAAAAAAGAAAATGATAAATACTTTAGGTTGGTTTTTATTTTTTTTAAGAAAAAAATCAAAATAATGTTGTATTAAACATTTTTCTTTGACCCGCTGTGAACCGGTTTTTAGCCGGTTTTTGATCGGTTTTGACCGGTTTTTGATCTGTTTTCCGGTTCTTTGATCGGTTTTTCTTCAGGCCAGTTCTGTGGTTTATTTGAACCGGTCAGGTGACCGGTTTTCCAGTCCAACCGGCCGGTCCAATCCAGTTTTCAAAACAGTGTAAAAAACAAAACAAATTTATTGGCCTAACTCATTTTAAGTCAACCATATTTTAAGACAGGTTAAATTTGGTTAAAAATTACACTACAGGAAATGCAACAAATAGTTGCGGGATTTTAAAGTTGGCTTAGAACCAACACAAATAGAGTCGGTTAGACCAACTCTAAACTGACACAAAAGTCATTTTTTGTTTTTTTTTTTTAAGAATTATATTTATATTAAGTTATGTCAACCTAGCCAACTCTTAATATTATTTTTAATACTTTTTTTTATTTTATGCTTTGGTGAAGTCGACTCTATCAAAAATAATTTACCTTATAAAATTATTTAACGATAATTGGTTTTTGTTATTTATTTAATTTTTAAAGTATTATATTAGGTTGTGTTGGTCACACCAACTCTTAGTATTATTTTTAATATATTTTTTTATTTTTGCATCTGTAACCGACTCTACTGAGAATTATTTTATTCAATAAAATTATTTAATTATACCGTCGGCTCAACCAACGCTAACTTCTTAAAATTTCCCAATTATGGCTAGCTTAATCCTGTGCGTATCAAAGTTTCCCAATTCTAAAAATTGTAATACCTAATTCCTTGTTCATTAAACTCGGTCTCACACAAGAAATGTAAAATTTCGAAGACCTAACCCTTACTTAGTGACCTCTCTTGAACCCCATTGATTTTGCTCGTTGCACCGTCGAAGGCTAAAACCCTAATGTCTCACTTCAATTCACTCACTGAGCTCTCACTTCAAGTCCTTCAAACCTTAACGTCAAGGGCTGTTAGTCCCATTTTGACTTCTTTGATATTTCTTTGTTTTCTTTTCCTTTTCGCTCAGGGGAAGTCGTGCGATCTTTCATTGCTCTTTATGATATTTCTTTGTTTCCTTTTCTAGCAATTGGTTTGAATTGAAGTGCTGAAGGGCTCATACAAGGACCCGTTTTGGGCATCTTGTGTACAAGGAAGGTTAGTTTGAGACTTTTTTCACCTTTATCTTTTAAGTATACTTTTGAGGAAACATATTCACTAGTCATTTAATCTTTCAAACAAGGGTTCACATTAACAAAGGCCTTCTAGCACTTGATAATGTTATTAGTGTACTTGGTAATGAAAAGAAGCAAAAGGAAGGAGTTCATGTTCTATATAGGGATAGTAAACTTACTAGGCTTTTGCAAATTTGATACCTTTATATTTAGCTTCCTTTTTGTAGTACTCGCTTTTCTTTATTATGATGTAGAATGTATTTTATTTGGTGAAGAATTAGTGTGCACTCTATCTATCATTTCTCCAAAATCATCAAGATGTATATCCATAGAAAGCTCTTTCACAGGAACTTAGATATGTACTATTGAATTAAATAAGATACAGAATCAAAATTGAGAGCATGAGCTTTAAACAAATACTGTAGAAAGGAAATTCTAAAAAAAGAAAATATATCAAAGAAGAACATTAAGAGAACGGGTCAAGTAAATAATGCAAAAAGTCAATAATTGGCTAAGTACAGCCTAGACTAGAAAACAAAAGGCCTATTGTGTTTTTCATTTTATTTTTGTGATGGCAAGATGTATGTAAAATAAAGTGTAAACCATGCCTAACTCATCATCCCTATGAGAGACCCCAAAAATGAAAAAGAAGAAGAAGAAGAATTAAAGTTAAGAAAAAGGAAAAAGAACAATATCCATAAACACAGGGAATTTGTAGAAGTGAAAAACATTTATTCTAGGAAAAACATAGGTTTTAATCTGTCACCTATTTATGAGAGGGCTTCATTATAAGTGAGTGAAATTAAATGTTGAATGTAAACAATTTGTCAACATGAGTAGAAATTCAAAATTAGTAACCATTTTGAAGCTTCAAGAAGGTCAATCTTCTTCATCATAAGTAGAAATTCACAATTGCAATCTTGAGCAAACCTAATACTAGAACGAAAATGCTCATTCCTTTCCATTCACACTCCAATTCTCATCTTAATATTAGAAAAATCCACTATAATAAACATGAACTTATTTATTCTGATAAATCAAACTAAATATTAAAAACACTTGCCAACTTCTCATTTCTGCATACCACACTCTTTATGCAACTGTATCCAGTACCCTCCACGTACCTACAAAAGCCTTAAATTGCAAGGGAGAATTCATGTTTTAAAAGTGAACAAGAGTCATTATAGACATGCAAAATTAATTTAGGATGCAAGCATAAATGTCTAGAATTTATATAATAAAATTTTAGTCTTGTGAATTTTGACTTTCTAATCATTGTTATTCACCACATCCAATTCCACCGAGATATATTAGAATATAATTAGGTCAAAAAAATTTCCCAAAATTCGAGCCCACCATATTCTAACAAAGAAGTAGTGGCAATGTTTTAAGGTAAGAAAAAAGGGTTTCGGGTATTATGATTTCTAAGGATAAGTAATTCTACAAAAGCCTTTTACTAACTAATGTGCTAATCGGTTATCATGGTATATGCTTCATAGTTATTGTTAACCTACCATCCATCAGGCACTATGTCCTCCTACACATGTTTGAAAGGCAAAAGAATCTATCAAATACAAACAATAAACACAACACATTATTGTGCATCATTTGTAAGGGCACAGAAAGTATGAAGCACCTTTGAAAATGAGCTCACTCGGCTTCAATTGGCACAATTCTTTTTCATTTTTATACTTGCTAAAGCATTTGAGATGTGTCATTAGAAATTGCATTTAGTAAAAAAAACATTATTCTACACCGAACCAAAGCAACTAATGTCATCAATATGTAGCTACCTAACAATTTCCTCCGTCTTCAAAATAGAATGGTGTAAGAGGCTATAAATTGTTTTATTTTCCAGCAATTGGTTCAAATTGAAGTGCTGAAAGGCTTGTACAAGGACTTGTTCTGGGCATCTCTTTAGCTAACAAGTGAATTTTTTTTCCTTATTCTTATGCTAAATTTTTGTAGGTTTTTGTGTTAGAGGATATTTGAATATTAAGAAATAGAATGATAATCTTAACTTGATCGGTCCTCCACACAAAATTACATATTTTTGTGGGTCGCTCATATGCTTCTTTCACTTGCTTGCTCCTCACGACCTCGCCATTGTTTTCTGCCACTTGAAAATTCTTCAGCCACTTTAGGTAACTCGCATTGCAACACTCACCCTCGTTGTGTGATTTAGTGTTTTATTTAAAGTTCATTATATGCATTTTTTACTTGAACGACTTGAATCTTTTTCATGTTATGCATTTGATTCTTATATTCATTTGAAAATTTTAAGATTACTTATGTAAAACTATTAAAATAATCATATTCTTATTTAAGATTCTTAGTTATTGAATTGATTTACATAACTACCTAAGGGAAATACATCGTTTATGCCTAGATATCAATGCCAATCAGGATTGCTTTTAGGTTTTTATGTGGTATCTTGTTGATGGATTCCTTTTTTCTTTCAAAGGATCCTCGTGTGTTTTGAAAATCTTTTGTGCTTTTACAAGCAGAATCCATGTGTCTTGCAAAAATATATTTCTTTAATTACTTTTTTTAAATTAATTTTTTCCTTCATTGAATTCTGCAGTTGGTGATTCTTATACATACATGAAAATTTTCAAGGTTCTTGATTTGAGGCCAAAGTTACATTATATTGTGTTCATTTGTGTGGGTAGTGTTGTGCAAGTTCAAGCTTCTACAATAGTAACTGGTATTCAATAGTTAAAAACTTAAAATTTAGTTTCTAGTTTTTTTTTTTTTTTTCAATTGGCAATATGACAAGTTTAACCAAATCAAAACAAACATAAGTTGAAGTGAAAAAAAACACTAGGGTAAACTTTTGACTTTGCTAGTTATATTCTCATGGGCATTTACCATTGGGGTAAAGAATTATGGGGTTGTAGTTTTTGTGCTAGGTCCTAAGGAAAACTTTCCTTACAATTTGAAATTTAAAGGGGAGAAATGAATGGAAACTTAGTTACCTATTTTGAATGCTCACCACATCTTATAGTGAGCATAACTCAAGTTTCTTAATGAAGTATATTATTGTTCATGCATTTTAGTACTAATATATATATGTATACATGTATTGTGCATTGATGTATGTTAAAGTGTCTGAGTGCGATAAGAATTTGAGAGAGAATGAAATGATGAGGGTAAAAAAAAAAAAAGAGTGTGTGCGGAGTGAGTATGGTGTGTTGTAAGTGAGTCAAAATGTGAAAGAGTATTAAGGAACATCATTTGTTTTTTTTCTTCTTTCTTGTACACACTCTCTTCATCATAATAAATAGTCAAATTGTGAAAGGTTTCTAAGCTTGTTTTGTATTGCTTTTGATAAAGAGGCCACATTCAAAAGTGTTGTGTGTGGCATAATTAATGTTAAGGGTAGTCTTCTTTGCTACATAATGGCTGTTAACTTTTTCATGATGTAATACTGTGCTTGGGAGTCACATGCACACATGGGACAGGTTGTGCCTATTTCAGTGTGTAGTGTATACATCCTACTAAGTAATGTATTTACTACACACTAAAATTCAAATTACTTTGAGCTCTCTTATTGCATGTGCATGCTTGGATAGTGCAATGTGGCTACATTTCATCTTTCTCAGTATCATATTTTCTTAATCAACACCTACCCACTTGACTCATTTTTCTGTTTTGTTTTGAGTTTCTCTGTAGCAACATTTATGTGAAATCACATTTGGCTTATGTGATTGAAGGAGTAGTAATATGATAAGTTAGTCACTGTTATTAATTATATGCAAATATTGCATCTTGAATTTTGTCAAAGATGCAAATACTGCACTGTTGTAAACTATTGTGGATATCATCTTCAAAAGACGTAGGTTTACTTGTGATTGTTGTTGTAGTATTTTCAGCATATAAATATGTGTTTATATTTAGTTTGGAAGTTCTTATTTAGCCTTGGGAACATAGTGGTTTCTCTTTTAGAGTAATGCTGCACAAGCAAAATAGCATGAATGGATTTCCATATTAGTTATTAATACTGATTCTCCTTAATGTAGATGTCTCACAACAATTAATGAACAAAACTTGTTTAAATGTATAAAGAATGCAATGACACAACTGTCGCTACTAAACAACCTTGCTAAATATACACCTTATCCACATATCGGGTGAATAAAAATTAAATCATAACATATCTGTATATAAGTCATACACATCAACTGAGAGATCCACCTATCTCTCCTAGTGCCATACATGCATATCTATTCAACTCAAATCACCATACATACACAACAAATGGGATAACACCAACCAATATTAACAATATCAAAATATACATCACTGAGGAAGAGGGATACAAAAACTCACTCCCTATAACTGGTTACTTTATACAATCCTGTCAAAAGAATATAATACAAAACAACAGATCCAAAAAGAGCTAACTCGCAAACAGCTCCACCATCATCTCTGAGTAGCCGGGTCCACTGAAGCATCGCTATCTACTCCCACGTCATAAGACATGATCATCACAGGCACAACAACATACAATAACAATAGCAACCACAGTAACCATACCAAAACAAAACAGTAAGGCAAGGGTAAGCTTACGAAATAACAACAACCATGGAATATATATAATTTATATCATCAAACCATCATTTGCCAAATTGAAATCAAATTCATCAAGAATAGGTTAAATACACCTCAATCCAACACCCATGCTTTCATTACCACATATCAATGCATGAATGACACAACTCTCGAGAGATTTCTACATTTCAGGTGATCAGCTAGGTCTTATCCCCTACCATGGTCATCTAGCACCATTCAGGGATTGCCAAAACTTTGATCAGTTAGATAAGTTTATGGTTGTCAGGATAAGTGTATGTGGGTGGTGGTATACCGCGACATAAGGCTTGCATTGCCTTGGCCCCTTGCGGGATTTACCCATCCACTAGGCCCATCTTTCAGACCCCACTTCTCATCCAAGCACTAGGTTGGAGGCCTATCTGGGTACTAACTCTAGTCACCATCCACCTTACATGCCTACCCGCACAGGACATGAGGCCCATACAACCTTAGTCCACAACATATGCGTGTATGCATGAACCACAATACCACAACAAAATTATATATATGTGTGTGTGTGTGTGTGTGTGTGTGTGTAGCAACACAATATCACGTGGTCTACTCAGCATCACCTGTGGTCCAACAATTATTATCAATACTATGCAGGTCCATTCCAGCCTCAAACATAGTCAACAGGTCAGGCCCTATCCAAGAAGCCTACCTTATGAAAAACCTCATACACCACAATAATATCATATGCAACAAGTAGAGGTCCTATCTAAGCAACCTTCCATTTCACAACCAATCCAACAATCAACTACGATTTGAAAACCAAAACCTTCTTTGAAAACCATTTAGAAGATAGGTAAATATGGAAATTTACAAAAACCCTTTGAAACAATTCGCTTCTTTAAATTAAAGAAAATCATATCCCCACTAGACAATTCTCCATTATTCTCAAATATAGCTTTTGAAAATGTATAATACTCTTTTTATATGTGTATATACATAACACTTCACATTTTGGAATGAAAACTTTAAAATCTGACATAGTATATTTAGTTCTAGAATAACAGATTATGTACTGTAGCAAAATACATCAGATTTCATTTTTTTAGTAAAGATAATCGATTATGGGTTGCCATAATCGATTATTTCCGAACCAAAATACATCAGATTTCATTTTTTTGCAAAGCTAATCAATTATGGGTTGCCATAATTGATTATTTCTGAACTAAATCCAGAATTTTTTTTTTCTGAACAGTAGATAATCAATTATCCAACTGCATAATCGATTATTTTCGAAACCAAATCACAAATTTTTTTTCTAAGACCCCAGATAATCGATTATGTGATCCCTTTAATCGATTATCTACGAGGATTTTCGAAAAAACGCGATTCTCTACGAAGAAAACTCAAACTTTTCAACCAAATAACATAGATTTTCAAATCAATGGTGTTTCAACAACCTCAATCTACCTCAACCAAGTTAATACAAATCAAATCATACAATTAATTCAACATTTTATCACAAAATCATCAATTTCTCATCCAAATCTCAAAATTTCCCCTAAAAACCCACTTTCAACCAAAACCAACGAAAATGGCAACATCCACAGAGATTCAATCGATGACAAAGCAAGAAATCAACATACCAATAGTTATTAACACAAAACAACCAATTTGTAAGCTTCCCTTACCTCTAAAAGTTCTTGAATCTGAATTTAGGTTCCTTAAGAATCCGGTGTTCTTGAGCTAAATCTAGCTAGGATCGTTCCTTTCCTTACCACAACTGTTAAATCAAGCTCAAACCTCATTTATGCTCCCACAAACTCAACAATTTATAGAGAGAGGTAGAGAGAAAATGAAGAGAAAGAAAGTGTAGAGAGAGAAAGAAATGAGAGAATGAAGGGGAAATCCTCCTTTCCTTCCTTATATACATCCGACCTCCCCGGAGCTCTTACACGGACTTTTAGCCAATTGAGACCCAAACCTCTCCAAGCCACTTCTTTTATCTCAAAATTAGTTTAACCTAACTATTTTTTGTCAAAAGCCTAAAATCACTCTCACAACATATCCAAATTGACTCAAGCACATATCTCAAATTTCCTAAATTCAAACCAGAATTTCAAACCAACAACTCACAACCATCATCACATACAACATACCATACATAGCAACAATTTATTTATTTCTTTTAATCACCTAGATTACATATCAAATTTTCACTTTTTAGTTATTAAACCACTAAATCATACATTAAGAAAACCACAATGTTACAAAGAACATGATTATAGTGGCTTATAGGTGCAAAGTATAGTATATTTGGTGTTGTATTCGATTTAAAAAAAATGCCTCAAAAGGAAATCATCACATAGATTGTTTGTGTTGTTTATGTTCTACTTTGATATATAATTTGATGGACTACATGTTGAGGGTTTTTGACCTACATGGTTTAGTGTTTCAACTTGATGAATCTGTGCTTAATCTCATGTATCCTTTGTATTCATGTAGGTGATTAATTAGTCCATGCCTTGTGAGGTTTTATTTCATTTTACAAATGATGTTATTGGCTTCCCTGTTCTACTTTTGTTTTTATCAATTCCAACTTGTATGGTTCAGGTTCATATAGGAATGAACAATAAACCAACATCATTTAAAAAAAAAAATTAGAGTCGGCATGTGAAAAAAAATTAAAAATTAATTGTAGAGTCGGCTAAGTCATCTTTACCTAAAGCAAAATTATATATATATATATATATATATATATATATATATAGAGAGAGAGAGAGAGAGAGAGAGAGAGAGAGAGAGAGAGAGTGAATGAGTGAGAGAGAGTCGACTTAGCCAACCTTTAAAAAAAAATTTAATTTTGACAAAAAAATAGTTAGCGTCGGCTATCTTCAGTTACGGTGTGAATGTCGATCATGCTAACTCTATGTAGAGTCTGTCTTCTTAAACCGATGCAACCATGTTTGTGGTAATGGATTTAGCATCAAACACAAGTCAGATGCACAGTCGACACTTAAACGATTAATAGTGTCAGTTTTTGGTCGACTCTAAATGCATGTTTTGTTGTAGTGTTAGGTCAATTTGTAATTTTTAAAACCTAATTAATAACTCTATACTTTGCAAGAAGTTAAACAAATAACTTTTAGAGTTGACCCATTTCATTAATCATAATTAAGTAGGATACTAATTTTAATATTTTTTAACAAAACAAACTTTGGATTTTGATTTGAGTATATTACATTGACTCCTCATTCCTACTGAGATTTCTTGAGATTACATATAACCTTCTACTTTTTTTAACGTTTACAATAATTTTCCTTATAGGGATATATGGTATAATGTTTTTCAAACAATTAAAGGAGAGTTTGTTTAGCAAATCTATTAGATAAAATTTTTTAAAAATTAAAATGTTCAATATATTGTGACGTTTGAATGAAAATTTGTCATTTCATTCAAGATGAACAAAATGTGAAATATCTCTTGATGATATCAGCTCAAAATTATGAATGTATTTAATACTTCTAAAGCATGTCTCCGGTGTGTGTCACGCCAACAAGGAAGATCAATATGTTTACTGACTTTTTCATCAATTTATTATTTAGATCTGCCTAAAAGTATATAATATATATAATAAATTATTAGCTTCGTTCCTTTTGCTCCTCTGATGAATATTGAGTTTGCGTATTTAAATTTTTTAATGGTGTACCTCTAGGTGCATACCATATAATTTGATAATAACTATATTTAGCTAATGCATGCTCACTAACTTGTTTGCAAACTGCAGAATGCATTTTAAGAACTAGGAAATCGGGTACTCTTAATAAATCATCACGGTTATTAGGAATCAAACTTCGAGGTGTTTTATAAGATATTGTCCAGTTTTATATTTGACGGCAAAGTCAGTATTGCCATGTGTCCGAATTTGAGTGTTTGTACTTTGTAGGAATTAATTAATTAGTATAGTCCTAACCTAACATAAGTTGTGTGTATATATATCCGAAAAGAGAAAGAAGAAAGATAAAGATGTATGGATATCGTAACTCCAAGCTGTCCCATTGTATCTTTGCATCACAGTGTAAATGCTCGCCATGATTGTCGGAGGGCTAAAGAATCGTTTCATTAATAAATTGATATTCGTTTGTTTAATTAAAAGCGATATAAATAATTATAAAACACGATTAAGAAAACAAAACAAAACAAAGAAGGTAAGAGGAAGCTGCAGCCCGCGGAAAGAGAAAGGCCACCAGGACAGGTTGAAAATTCACATGCCTGTACATAATCAACTTAGTAACGTGACAAATTTGTAAATTTTCTGTTAATTGCGGATTATATATAAAAAATTGTTTCTTTCAATTATACGTATGGGAAATTAAATTACAAAATGTAGGAATCAACATAAAGGTGATGATAATCAGACGATAAAGTAGTTGCTATGATTTGGCATCAAATTCAAATAATGCTTTTAATTATTTTATTTCTTAATATGTGTGAGTAAAAAATATTTGCAGTTTAAAATTTAAATGGCCTATGATAAACTGTTTAAGATTAAAAAATATATACAGACTAACATAAGGATTTAATTAGCTAGTAAGACAAGTTTAAAAAATATTATAAATTCTAATAGCAGCAGTACTATATATAGCGATATTAATTACTAGTTCACTGTTGATGGCGTAACCTATCACAGCAACACCAACACGAATGGAAATGTAAGTATATGTTTTGAAACAACCATGTCTCTACGTTATTATTGAGTGGGTATATATAAAAACAGCAATTGGTGGGAGTACATGTATTGTTCATATGTGTGGTGGGTATGAGAGAGAGAGAGAGAGAATCTTGAGGACCATGCACATGGAGGCATAGGAGAAGGCATGATAAAAGAGTAAAGAGAGCTAGATTTAAGACCCCTCCCCAAAACAAAAAATAAAAAATCCCGCCTTCGACGGCACAGGCGCACAGCCAAAAAGATCCATCATACATCAGGATATCGAGATGGGAGGTGGTGCAGCACGTGACATTTCCTCCCTTACCACCAACATCCTCAGTTCCTTTTCTCTGTCTTCACCCTTAGCTTTTTATCTCTTGTGGATAAAAAACAAAACAAGAAAAATGTAAATCCATTTCGAATTAAAAAAAATGGTAGAGATTAATTAGTAACTTACGCAGATAATATTGCTAGGGATCTGTGCACTAATCATCAGGCCTGTATTTATCCCTTTCTTAATTTCATTTAAGGACGTCAACTGTGTTCTGTTCCCATGTCAACGCTCGAGTTACCCTTTCCTCTCACGTGACTTTTCTTTTTGCTTTTTTGGTTTTTTAACGAAATTGCGTCATTTTTAGTTTGAAAAATATTAAATGGTATGATTTTCCCTAACCATTACGCAAATGACAAAACTGAAAATGTTTGTCATTTTCGTATTTTATCACCAGTGACATTTTTTTTTATATGAAAGCAGGAAAAAATAATATATGTAATTGATAAAATTTAATATTTTATTTATATATTATTTACAAAAATATATTTGTACTATTTAATATTTATTTATAAATTAATTAGTTCTCTTTTATCTTACTTTTATTATTTATAATTTATTTTTTTTACAAATATGGTAAAAATCTCTGTTAGCTGCATTCCTGCTTTAGATTATTTTTCCCTCCGCTACAGCTTTCGCCCATAGAATTACCCAGCCAGCTATTGAAGAGAATTAACAAGTGACGTTTCCTTGAAAAATTAGGCTTTCCCGGCTAAGTTCAAACAATTGCTGTCAATTTCATTATGCATTGCATTCTCAACAAGATAAAACAGGTGAGAATTGAGTTCTCTTATATATACAATTGTAGTTGACAGGTGATGAACCTCGAGTTATACAGTTGAAATGGAAAAAATGTGTCGTCCCAAGATAAAAATATGAATTTCAAAATACTTTTTTAAGGCAATAAAAAATTATGGTCGGCAAACCTCTATTTGTTGTTACATAGAAAGAGATACTCAGTTTAGACGTAAGAGGACGAAAATCTATTTGTTGGAGAATTTAAATTGGTAATATTTTAAACAAATCGTTTTAATTTAATTAAGAATATTTAAATCTTAAAATGGTTTAGAAAATTATAAACTTAGACAACTATTACTATCTCACTTTTTTACCCTTTCCAAATGATCAAACCTCTCTCCCCATTACCAACATGTTATTGTTCTAAGTGACACTGGACTCAAATCGCTTAAGGTCTTGGGTTCAGGTTTTCTGGATGGAAAAAATGTGATTGAGAAGGAAGATCTTACTAAATGTGTCCAGCCAAATTTTCTAACAGAAATTAATCATCGACAAAGTCAGTGAATACTTTGCACCTATAATATGCTTGTAAAAAAAAAAACTCCATTTTACATTTTTCTACCAAAAAATTATGCATGTAAAAAAAAAAGTTTTAACATTTATCCTAATAAAGTGTTTGTTTTAGTGTTTGCAAGGCCATGTTGCTGCCACATCAAAATTAAAAAATGCAAAAGACACACGTTCATGGCTGAAAGATGCGGATCCAAACACACTATAAATGTTGTTTCTTTCAAAAGACTTTATTTCTTTCCAAAAAAAGGCAGGCCTTCAGTCTCGATCAGCTTTTGTCACCCCATTGCCTTGTAGGTTGGCCAAAGGAAGAATATGCATTATCACGAGTTGGATTGATCTTGTCTGCCTAAGTTTTGGAAGGTAGGTCAACGCAGGAGCAGGGTTGACTAGCCCCGACTTCAAGTAACTAACTTGTCACGTGTCCCATAATTCTTGCAACTGCCTAATGAAATTTCTCAGGCATTCCACTCTATATAAGGCACAACCTATGCCTCAACTTTGTCATCTGATCTCTCATTTGCATTCACCTCTTACACATTTTGACTTGATTGTTAAAGTCCTTGTAGATGACTACTACCTTGTGCCTCCCTCCATCCATTGTGTTGACGCCAAGTTCCTCTCCTTGCGACCCACTGAAAATTGTCTCTGTCGTATATTTTGGTTCATAGATACAAACAAACATGACATATTTTAAAAAATAAAATCTAAAATTATAATCATTAATTAAAAAAGTTAATAATATTATAATAATTTGATACTTTTTTAAGTATATACATGTATTTTATTAAAAGTTTTTATTATTAATATTTGAATTAATAATTATAACTCTACTTTTGTACAGTCAAAATTATTTCCAACGTACTGTACTGTATGTATGTTGTGGGCTTACGAAATCCGGGACACAACGACTTATTTTTTCTATCAATATACAATTAATTTGTACGAGGGGATTATCAATTATCGGTTACATAAACAGAAAATGTACATCTAAAAATAAATAAATAAAAGAGTTTTCAGTAGTACGTCAAGTCTCCCTGGTCATATAATCGTGTATTTAAGTAAACGGCGCCGTGTCGCACAGAATAAACCGTTTGTTGGGGATTTAACGTCGTTACCCGCCGCAACGACGTTTGCAAACGGAGTTTGTGACTTGACGGAGAAAAAACAAGAGAAAGGAGATGAAAATGGATGGCGAAAACACAGAACGCAAGAAACTATATAAAAACATCTTTCATCTCAATTATCAATTCTGAACTCAAGACACAACATAGAAAGAGAAAGAGAAGGGTCCGACCCGAAACCTCATCTTTCGCCGCAGTGCTCGTTTTCAGAGCTACAAAGGAATCGACAGAGAAAGTGGTTAAAAAAGGCCAGACACAGAGAGGAGAGGAAAGAGAGATATCTTTGGTGTCAAACGCTCCCAGATTCTTCTGCAGTTCCATTTTGCCGTGGACTCCACTTTCTCTACTGTTCCAATTCCCGCTCTGCCTCAACTCACGCTTCTCATCACTCTCCTTCTTCCGCTCCAGTTACATCATTACGGTAATTCTAGTAATTACGTGTTTCTTAATGGAAATTCGCACGCACTTTTATCTTCTCCTTTGGATCTTTGCCTTTTCTCTGTTCTCTGTGTTATCGACGTTGTTGAATTTTCGAAGGTTTGGTGGTTTTTTAAGTTGAATAACGGATGTGTGAGTTTTGATTTGATTTGTCTAGTGATTAGAACAGAAAGCTCGTTAAATTTTGCTAGTTGAATTATGATTCTGTGTGATATTTGATTTCAGATTCTGTGAAATCTCTGACTTCTGGACGCTCTGTAATTGGTGATTTCGGAGCCGAACTGTTTTGTCCAATGACTTTCGTGGAAATCAATCACGAATGTTTCCGTTGATATATACACGACAAGTCGTAGAAATTTGGTGCTAAAATTTGATCTAGTTGCTTTGGTAAATAGTTATTCGTTGGCGAAATTAATCGAATGCATCTCCGATCTCCAGCCGGCGGGGACATAATCTGAGAAGATCTGAGAATTTTTCGTCAGCGAGATACTAATTGAAGCTGCAAATTTTCAATCCCTGTTTTGGTTATCGAATTCGAAGGGAATTTGAATTCGGTCTTGCAACGTGGTAGCGGAATTGAATTCTATGAGATTTTATCTTCGGGAAGACCGAAATTCAAAATTCCGTTGAATTACCGGGAAGGAAAAGGAAAACACAAAGACGGAAAAGCATAATATTCAGGTTTTGATGGAGCTTCCTCAAGCGCGTCCCCTTGGAACCGAAGGTAGTTCCTGATAGTAACTGATCCTATTTTTTCAGAAAATAAAAATTAAAATAATTAATTTATTTGAATTTTTGGGTATGAGATTTTCTGATTTTTCCGGGAACACGAGCAGGGAGGAAACCGACGCATGACTTTCTGTCACTCTATAGTAATTCAACTGCCCAACAAGATCCAAGGCCACCTTCTCAAGGTATTCCGCTTTTTAATTTTTGATGATTATGCAAAACGCGATTCACTGTTTTTTTTTTTTTTTTCCTGTTTTTGCCATATTTTCTCTGACGTGGGATCGTGGTGTAAATATCGTATATATTCCACATCACGGTTAAATAATTCAATTAGTTATACATCATGGTTGTTGGTGCACGTGACCGCTATTTAATCAAAGGATCTGGGCCATGAATCTCATGGTCTGCGTATTTTATCATTTAACAAAATTTCTGTGGTGTTTTTATTCATATCTGTCCTTTGATGGCTTTCCCATCGAGTGGAGAAGTGTCAACAATCACAACGTATTTAACACCGTCTGATAAAAGAGTGGGTGGGACATGGGGATGGTAGGGGGCCCAATTTGGAATTGGAGTTGCAGATGATTTGACGTTTTGCATCAGGTATTGTTGAGGAGGGAATGGCCTCCCCGTGTAGGCGTAGTTTTCCTTTTCTCTTCATTTGTGAAAGAAATTACTCTCCCTCCCAGCTCACAAATGCACCTAGGGAATGAAAACGAAATGAAAGACCTTGATACATTTAATTTTAGGTTCTTTCTTTGGGCGCTATCTATTTATTTCGCTCTCTTTTTTCTCAAAGCGAAAGGTTTGTCTCTTTGGCTGAAGGTTTGGTTTTGGAATATCCTGGTGGCTTGCAACGTCCATGGGACTTCAGGCTCTGCTTTCTCTCATTCCTGTCTCCCTGTTGTTTTCTCTCTCCCTCTCTTAAAATCTACGCACATGAACTATTAATAGATTAAGAATACTTTTATCTCACAACAGGTAAAATCTTCGTTACGACACAGTTACGTACCACGTACCACGTACCTAATTATGTTTGGATTTCAAAACGTTAAAACAATACTATGGGTCCTGTTCGGTGTAAGGGTACGACTGGGAGATTTAGGAGGGGGAAAAAAACACGAGGGAAGGAAAAGTTTATGGGTAACCTTTAATTGTGAGCCTTTTTAAAAAAGGAAAAAGTTTTTTTATAGAAATTCTCTGTATTCACTATTCATCCCTTCAGAACCTTTGAATTCCTGCAATTTAGAGGTTTTATTGAAAAAATATATTAAGTTAATTTATTAATTTTTTAAAATAATAAAATAATAAATTCATATTATTATTAATTGTTTTAATTTAACTAATAATTTATTTTCTTATAAATTGATAACATCCAAACGAAGATAAGAACTTATGCTTTGATCTCCTTCATTTCTTTAACTTTCCCCCTGTCTTATTCCTTTACTTTCTTTCCTTTCTCAACTTCCAAGCACAAAAGGTGTCTTCGTTTTAATATTTTTAGACAAAATTTTAATTTAATGGTATTTTTATACTTTATTATATTACTTATTCTTTTTGCTATAAAATTAACTTAAGCTTTAATAATTCACAGAATTTACTATTTTGTGTTGAAAAGTTTTTATCGCTATATATAACTGAAATTATTAGCGTATTTAAAAATGTATCAATGTATTTTTTGGCACGGGAACCAAAAGTAGTGAAATAAAAAGTAATGTAAAAATATCATTTCATATTCTATACTCTGGAATATTTCTGATTAACTGAACGGTAATACCTTTGTGTTTATTTTTACGTTTTCATGCTTTCTATTGCAACTCAACGTGCCTGGCCATAATGCTGAATTGGCGTTTAACGAAATTTCAAACGGAAAAACAAATACAGCTTTAGTTTCTAATGTCTTACTGTCTCACTAATTAGGCACATGCTCACGCATCTTGTGTTTCATGCACTATAGTTTGCTGGAAATGAAAACGATGTATCAGCTTTTCTGAAAATCCGTCTCCAAGCTAGCGAAGCTTTGGGTTCTTCACTCTTGCATTCGCTTTTAGTGCGTGTATTTGTTTTAATATTTATTTGGGATGAATCAGTGGGTTAACTTTCTCTTCCTTGACATCTTATTGCCTTTTTTCACGTGTGAACAGGAAGTTACCTCAAGACCCATGATTTCTTGCAGCCACTAGAACGGCTAGAAACAAAAGCCAGTGCCAAGGAAGAAGCCACAGATGAAATATCATCGGTGGTTCAAAAGCCACCACCTTCAGTTGAGCACCTCTTACCTGGAGGAATTGGGACTTACAGTATTAGCCACATTTCATATGTTAATAATAATCAAATGGTTCCGAAACCAGAGACATCCCTTTTTGTGCGCCAAGCAACTAGTACGGATAGGAATGATGACAACTCCAACTGCAGTTCATATACTTCAAGTGGTTTCACTTTGTGGGAGGAGTCATCGGTGAAGAGAGGAAAGACAGGAAAGGAAAATAATGCGGGCGAGAAACCCACTCTAGGAGGTAAACCATAAAATTTCTCTCTCTCTCTCTTTCCTTTATCGTGTCCATCTTGCATTAGGAAATGTTTTGGAAAAAACTTCGCCGAATTTATTTAAATTTATAAAAATAATAAATGACATTTATAAATTCTTTTTAATTTATTATTAATAATTTTTGGGGTTTATTAAAATAAATACTTTTCATCCTAGTTCAATAAATTTCATATTCATAACATAAATTTTTGTATGATAATAATTTATTGAATAAATACTTAATTAAATATGCCTTAAATATTTTGTGCCACCAATTTCCTACATTTTCATGGAGTTTTCTATAACTTTTGTTTGCACGTGCATGAATCTAAACCTAAATCAAAACAAGGATCAAGCAACCACTTTTCTTTCCCTATTCCCCAATATTGAAATCGAATTTATATTTTATTCTATAATATTATTATTTTAATTCATTGACATGCTTGTTATGTGTTTTTTTTCTAATATAATATAATACTCTTAAAATATGTTAAAAAACTTTACTTCCCACGTGCTTAAAATTTCAATGTTAAAAGATTTTACTTGTTGAAATCTATCATTCTATTGTAAATCTGAACCCTCATTCTTAAATGAGAGTATTTTAAAAAGTTGTTTTTTTGTTAATTAAGTCACATGACTTTTGCATTGAATATTTAATTTTAATTTTTGTTAAGTTTTTATTCATTTCAAATATTATTTCTTAATTTGATTTGATTTTAATTTTAAATGTTGATGGACTCATCAAATTGAAGATATTTTTCCTTTTTAGATAAATTGATTTTAATATTATGATAATTTTAATCAATCTTATTTTGAATTTAATTTTTAAATTTTAAATCTTGATTTTCTATATAAATAAAGGTAATGTGTGTTGATTTTAATAATTTATTTTCATGATTCCCTTTTTAATTTTAAACATGTTATATCTCTAATTTAATTCAATTTAATATAATGGAAAATATTCATTATTAATATTAAAAATATATACTGCTTTCTTTAACTTTTTTATTTGTAAATTTTATTTAAATTTAAAAGTAATTATACAGTGCTTTATTTAATTTTATTTGAAAATTTATATAAGTTTAAAATATTTGTGCAATGTAAGAGACATTTGCTATTTTTAATAAAAATAAGATATATACATTCTCATGTCATTATTGAAAAAGATCTTCTTTTTTTTTGGTCACTATGTTATTGGTAAGTATCCACCTGCTTACCAACAGAGTGTGATATAGTTGATAGATAATTATGTCCTTTTAGCATGTGGTTAGGGATTCGATTTCAGATCTATACGTATGGAAGAGGTCAATCCTTCTGTACCTCGAGGTGGCTCTTGGTCGGGGAATACCTTAGGCAACCAAAAAAGTCCACAAAAAAAAGTATTCACCAACTTTGTTAATGGCTCATCTCCATCGAAAAATCTGGTCAGCCACCTTTAGTATGGTCTCCATTCCCAACCATGTTTTTTCCATCCATAAGACATGAACTCGAGATATTGCTTTAAGAGATCTGAGCTCAATTTCACTTGAACCAATAACATATTCTATTTTGGGGAGACACACACCTTTCACACACACTACACAAAATATAGAAAATAGTGGAAGAACGTAATTTATTTAATGTGATTTGACATCTCTTGCCTACATCCATGAAACATCTCAATATTTATTCATCATCTCAAATCACATTACAAGTTTTTTAGGCAAACTTGACAAAACCCTCACTTCACGTAATCCCTTCTCACTTAAGGTGGTGACCCCTTCCCTAGGCCGTGTGATTCTTCTCATTTGAAGAATTCTTATTTATATAAATTGCATCTTAATCTTAAAAGAGGAAATAAATCCTTAAAACAAAAATAAAATCTTTAAATTAAAACAATATCTTAAAAATTTGAAATTAAAAATTTGAATTGTTCTCAAATTGGTTGAAAAAGATCTTGATTTAAATGAAGCATTTGAAAATTTTACTTGTAATGTATTTGATGACTCATCTAACCACTCTCGACAAATAACAAAAAGAAGGTTTTGTTGATGTTGTATATTCGTTCCATTATTCTAGAAAATGATTTCATAGTGGAGTTACGTACAGAAGAAATTATCTGATTATGTCTAATTAATGTTCTTATCAATTTTAGTTGTTCATATTGTGAATTTCTACCTTTTTGTGTCTACAACGGCGGCAAATCATCTTAATAGTTGCAGAGAAAATTTATCTCTTCGTAAAACAAGTAGATGGAGAAAGTCATCTATTTACAATAGAAAATTATATTTTTATAATTTTTTATATAACAAAAAGAAAAGGAAAATAAAAAATGTATACATAAAAATATATTTGTACAATTTTTTTTTATACAAGATTATTAATCTGATAAAAAAAATATTATAAAAAGTTATAAAACATAAAAGAATATATCTCGTTCCAATATATCCGTTGATTCCTTTAAGATTTACATGTAATAGATAGACCGTGGCAGTGTGCTGGACTAGTTAGCCAAATTCATTGTTTGTCAGTATGCAGCAATATAGAACAGTAGAAGTAATGATACTAATATTGTTGTCAAATATCAATTGCATAGTATGTCCAAGTGTCTAACGGTAATAGCGTTTGGCCGCGCTTTATTCTGTGACAGAGTCTGCGGTGAAGCTAGGGCAGTGGACATCAACGGAGCGGACGTCACAGTCGTTTTCAAACAATCGTCACGGCAGCTTCAGCTCTCGCTCTTCATCTCAGTTAGTCTCTGTGCCTCTAGTTCGATGTTTATACTCCTTTTTTTTATTTGTTCTTAATTTTATTCAGCAGAAAGAGTTGCTTTTTATGGTGGGGTTATTTACATGTTTATGCTGGATTTCTGGTATTGATTCAACAGGACAACTGGGCAGAAGAACCAGAGTTTTATTGAAATGATGAAGTCTGCCAGGGATAGTGGCCAGGATGAAGTGCTAGAAAACGAAGAAACATTTTTTCTCAAGAAAGAACCCTCGAATACCCAAAGAGGTAGGTTTTAATATTCCCTTCTTGAGAAAGGCTGCAACATGCCCAAATTGCCCATGCCTCTTTTATGGAAATTTTAGAATATTTGAGCTGGCTCAATTAATGTTCGTGTTAAATTTCCCCTTTTAGCCGGTATCATCATAGAGGTGTTAACTATATACACTTTTTAATATGCTTTGTCATACAATTTTTATTATTCTCTAATTTTAAAAAGTTATTATTTGCTTTAAAAGCTTATCTATTTAAAGACATCTAGATTAACTTTTTATAAATAAATTAATAATAGTGTATTAAAAAATTTATATTATTAGTATTTTTCATCTTTAGTGGTTTTGATGGTTTTGCAGTTTTGCTACGTGTTTTAATTCAAGAGTTATATTATTTATTCAACATTTTTTACAATATTTTTTATAATTATTTTTCCATTATATATATCATTTTATCTCATGTTTTTTCTCTTCTTTACCTATTTGTGCAAAAATGTGAAAAATGCTAATAACATTACCAAACACAACTCTTATTATTGATTGAAATTTATTAAAAAAATACAAATTTGTGAGTCTTATACTTAATTTATTGAGTCTTTATTTATGATTTTATAATTTTTAATAAATTATAACTAATAATAGAAAATGTGTTAAAAAAAGTATTATAAAAAAATATATGAGTGCGATAACCACTTTTTATTCTTATTTATTTCCTGCTGGGCTAAGAAAAGGGGACCGTGTAAATGAGTTTTTGCCCTCGAGGTCATTTGTTTGAAATTTTCTGACGAGGTTAACTTCTGTGATTATTTACAACAGAACTGAGGGTGAAAGTGGATGGGAAGAGTACTGATCAAAAACCAAACACACCAAGATCAAAACACTCTGCCACAGAACAGCGGAGAAGGAGTAAAATTAATGACAGGCAAGTAATACCTACCAAGCTGATAGAAGTTTTTCTGGATGATAGAAGAGGCACTCACTAGTTGCAATGCAGGCGTAAAAGGAATTTTCCTTTTTACCTCTTTATTTAAGAACTTAATATAAACTGACATAATTTAAAAGAAAATTCCTTAAAATAATTAGGAGTAACTGATGGGTCCTGATGAGGGGCTTTCAGTAAAAGTAACAACGACGCCAAATTAATAGTTCTATTCGATTTATGGTTTGATCAGTTAGTCCCTGACAGTCACCCTATTACCGATCAACAGATGGATCATTTTGTCCGCTTGTAAGTTACATGTCTGTCACTAGTATTTTCATATTTTGATACATAATATAAGCAAGTTACAGGGCATTTTATGCTTTCATTGCTGCCTCGTTTTTGTTTGGGTGGACCAAATTCAAAGATCATGAATCAGGGTTGATAGTGTTTATAGTCTTCTGAGAGAACATTTGAATTAATCATGCAGATTCCAAATGCTACGAGAGCTTATTCCACACAGTGACCAAAAGAGGGACAAAGCATCTTTTTTATTAGAGGTACATTCATATGAGATGACATAGTTTTTATCTTATGAGTTTGTTATATTGCTCATTAATGCTCAATCTGAACTATTTGTAGGTCATTGAGTATATTCATTTTTTACAAGAGAAGGTGCATAAGTATGAAGGTTCATTTCAAGGATGGAGTAACGAGCCAGAAAAATTGATGCCATGGGTAAATACCATACTTGCCTATCATAATTCATAAGCTGCGCAGGATTTGAAGGAAGAAAATAGTATCTTCCTTGAGAGATTTACTATTTCCTAACATTTAAATTGCATTTGTTGGAATAGACCCAGCAAGGCAGATATGTGTTATTCAAATGGATTTATTCATTTGTATCATATAGCCTGGTGCAACGGATTTGAATTTAGAAATATTCATAATGCTTGCGACCTATCCAAAAACTTATTTTGCATTTTTTTTATTTATATCAGAGAAATAATGACAAGCCAGCAGAAAGCTTTCAACCTCGTGGCACCGATAATGGGTCAAGTCCATCTCCAACACTGCTGTTTGCTTCAAAGGTTGACGAGAAAAATATAACCATCTCCCCAACAATTCCTGGGAGTACCCAGAATGTAGAATCTGGCTTGAGCACAGCAACTACCTCCAAGACAATGGATCATCAGGCTGGAATAATGAACAAGGCTTTTCCAATTCCTATTTCTTCACAGCTAAATTTCTTCACTCCAACCCAAATCAGTGGTCCAGGTGGAGTAGTGTCTCAGCTCACCCATAGATCGGCATCTGATGCTGAGAACACCAAATATCAACCTTCTGTTGAATGTCAGACTATGGCTGCTACCAATGAAAAGCTGAAAGAGAAAGAGCTCACTATTGAAGGTGGTGCCATTAGCATATCAAGTGTGTACTCAAAAGGGTGAGGATTTATATTAATCTGTTTTGTGTATAATAAGAAAACAGTTTGTTTCCTTTAGACCGTTTTGAAATTGTGTTGGACATAAAAAATATGGATTCATCCCCTAGTGAGCATTCATGGAAAGAGAATGGAGATGTGGCAGGTGATTATGGAGACATGCTCTTTAATAACCTGCTAATGTCGCATCATACTTATCATGACCCTGGCATGATGCCGCAGAGTCATTGGATTATGTTATGCAACCTAAATTTGGACTTAATTCACTTTCTTTCTCTGATGAGGATTTGCAATTCATGATGCTGTATAGTTGAGGAAGAAGTCCATAATTTCTGTTCACACCTTAAAAACTATCCTTGTTATCTCTTTATATTAGATCAAATGTCTTATGTTAAGATGGTTTGTAGTGCTGCTCTGTTCCATTCAAACAATTAATTATGCAATATTAGAAATTAGTCCAAATATTTGCTCAACATTTGTATGGACCAAGTCAATCTATGCATAACTTTTGAATTAAGTATGTAAAATTTTACATTTCTTATCTTTAGTTCCTTTTTGCTTTTTGTGATCTTAGAGAACTAGCTAACAGTGTTCCTTCTGAATGCTTGCAAGTGATAAATGTTGTAATTAGGATAGCAACATTGATTTCTAGCAGCATTTTGGTTATAATATATTAAAATAAATCTATTATACTTGGACAGGTTGTTGCATACGCTTACACATGCACTGCAAAGTTCAGGGGTGGATTTGTCACAGGCTAGCATCTCAGTGCAAATTGAACTTGGTAAACAAGCAAACATGAGACCAACTGTACCAGTGTCTATGTGTGGTGGGAAGGTATATTGACACTCTAATTACCCATTTGCCAGGTCTTTCTTATGAACATAAGCTAGATTCTAGCATTAAATTAAAATTCCACATTGTAGAACCGTGTACCATTATCTAATTTGTCAATCATGTTTCCCTAGGATGGTGAAGTTCCTTCTAACAATCAAAAGATGATGCGCTCTAGAGTTTCTAGCTCTGGGAAGTCTGACCAAGCAGTTAAGAAGCTAAAGACGTGCAGAAGTTAATTCGACCGTTATACTCATTCTTTCCTTATTATAATTTTTATTAATTATTTGGGGTAACTTTTTAAATTAATTTTTGGAAAGGGTATTTATACTTCTGCTGGCTTATTATCCAGCGAGGGTGAGATCGACTGTACATTCAGTGTCTTTTTAGCTTGTTGGGATCGTTAGGCTCAACCCAACAAAATAATATGAATTATTTTAGTTTCTAAATCATATAAATATAAAGGCTTCCATACTAATTGAGAAGCTATTTTTTAACCAAGGCTTCTATTCATGTAAAGTTTGTAAACTCTCGCTCCTTTATTTGCTGCATATTGTCTAACATTTGGTTTTGGTGGTCTAGTGAATTGTTATGAAATAGTATAAACTATAAATAAACCTATTGTATTTTTTATTTTTTTTAGAATATTTAGATAATAGCCAACAAGAGTTGAGTGGAATGATAGATGAACCTCATTCTTAAAGGGATCAAAGTTTAAACACCAAAAGAACGCAACTACTGAAACGATTTGAATCACAATTGTGTTTGAAGGATTGGTTTATATACCTGTAGGAATATTCTGATTAATATTAACAAAAATTATATAATGAATTAGGATAACTGTAATTACAAATCATTGTTTATTAGTCTGGGTTTAAATTTTGAGACAACCTTAAAACAAACGCTGGGAACTAATTAATGTTGTAGGATAAACATATTAGGGCATTAGGTCGATCAATTTTTATAGTTTTAGTTCTCTTTGACCCAAAGCTTGACCCAATGGTCATCTGATTTACCTAATCTTTCAAAATTAAGTAGTCGAACTAAAATGATTTTTTTTTTATCTTGGGTTAGATAATTTGGGTTTCTTATCATGTGTTTGGAAACACATAAAATATATACATTGAATGATAAAATCATGTCAAACAATAAAATAATTTTTTATTATCATTTTATGGGTACAAAATATTTACTGACTTTGTCAATTAATCTTCGTTGGAGAACTTGACTGACTATCATTAGTGGAATCTTTCCTTCTAACCACATTTTACTTAAGATATCTGAGTTCAGTTTCACTCTGACCAACATAGTCAGAGATTAATCACTCAAGGTACTGAGATCTATTTAAGGAACTAATCTCTCCCAACAGATGTTCTTCCATACGTACGGATCTGAGATCAAACCTTTGACCACATTCTTAAAGGACATAGTTATCTATCAACTATACCACACCATGTTGGTAACATAATATTAATATAAAAACTATTATTTTTAACTTCTGTTGTGTGAAGCATGAGCATCATTTGCAAATATTTTCAAACACGCACTTAGTTATTCTAAACCGGTGAATATCCCTACTATTGTCCCTCCCCCCTCACACAGAAAAAAAATAAAAATCAATTACTAATCACGCGTAAGACTGCAACTATTGTTATTAGAGGCTTTTCTTTCTTCCCCCTCTTTTGATAATTGATCACCAGCACACACATTACACTTGAAGAGGGGAAGGGGTAAAGGACTGCAGTACACTACGGTACAGACTTAAAGAACAGATCCTATTCAGTATACGATTAAGGTTGTAAAGGATGGTAAAGGCGATATTTGACCCTTTTACAGACTTAGCCAAATTACATCTTTCATCAGAGTTTATTTGTTTTTGTCAAGTTTTTACTACATAAAAAAAGGTAAAGTGTCTCATGATATACTACTGTCTCTGTTAATTTACCAACTTAAAAAAAAAAAATACTATACCCAAACAAAGGGAATCATATTTGCTCGGCGGCACCTCTTGGTAGTCCAAGCCCAAGATATAAAATGTCACTAAATCATCACTAAAATCAAAAGAATTTAATAGTTTCTACTTATAATAGTGTGAAATTTAAGAAAGGGTTGAAGTAGTACACAGCACCAACCATCACCATCAGCATATGGGTCATAGTGCGGGCCTCCATGGTAACAAAGATTGTAGCTTGCCTTGCATTGCATGTTAGGATTTGGGTCTGAGCAACAATCAGTCGCTTTAAGCTAAAGCATTTGAAACAGCAACTCACTGTCTTTAATTAATTAATTATTTAATTAGCATTTACTTGATAATTGCACTAGATTAGTTGTTAATTGAGAAGAACGTTGAGGACCGATCCTGACGTGGCGCCAAAGCAACATCCATTAAGTTAATATAACCATGTCATGTCTTATCAAGGTGATTAATATTTTTGCTACTTATAAAGTCCCAATGTTACTACTACCAGATTTATTGACCACTGACTAGTGACTAGGGCAGTGACATTACTCACTGTTTAGGTGTTTAGATAATCTATACAATTGGACAGCTACTCCCAGTTGGGGTTTCTTGGATCATTCAAGCTATATTAAAATAGAATAACTGGAAAAGTTCGCGAGTATTTTCTTGGGATGTACATATTCAATTTCCCAATGATCTTCTTGTTTTTCCGACACTGGTATGGATTATTCTACAAGAATTTCGCTTTGGTTGCTCTCGGTGCAAACTGTGTTTGATTTGACCAACACAATCCTTCAAAGCACTCAAAGAAGATACTTCCATCATCTGCTGTCTTCAATTTTTATTGAATATAAATCCTAATTTGGCAATGACGGATTGGATTCACGGTTTCAGAAAATGCTGGTTTGAAATTGTCTGTCTGCCACTTTTATGCTGTTCACAAATTAGGAATTGAATATGATGAAATGGAAGAAGTATTTAACAGTAGAATACAACGCACTACTTTCGTGGAATTCGCATAATGCCCACACCTTAGACAACGAAAATGACTTGAATTGGTGGCTTTCAATTGTTAATTTGATTATGTTAAAAGAAATTGATCTGCATAATTTGAATTATTGTAAAAAACTATAGAAGTGTATAAAATATTATTAATATAACCCTTTAAAGAATGTGATCGAATTAAAAAAATTAAATGCAATACAATTCTTCTTCTTTTTTTTGTCTATACGTGACTTTTAGCATGAACAAATATTCAACTCCTTACAATTATCGAACGGCTTATTTTCTTTTTTGAAGGAAGATTGTTAGAGATAGGAAAAGAAAGGATTGAAGAACATAACTTTGTTGCTATTAACATTCTTAAAATACAACTATTCAGCATCAAGGTAAGGGAGTAGAAAATTTGTTGGGATAGTTGAAATCTCCAATAAAATCTCATGAGCCAATTGCTAGTGTGGTCACCCATAAATAAGGAATTCGATGTTCTAGTTAGTTATTGCATGAGATAATAGAAGTGAGAATTAGAGTGAATGTGTACATGGTTGTGCTTGTCTAATATCATCCTTTCAATGCTAAGGTGGTGTCTACTGCGTGAATGCATGAGGAATGAACTCATTAGGACTCCTGCAATTTTCGTGTGCTCATAGATTACTGTTTCTAACTATAATCTAGTGCTTCACATCGATATTGATTCTCATGCAATTGAGATCATTCTCGACTGAGGTTGTGTATTGGGGTGTTTATATTGAGATTGTGTATTGGATTGTGTATATGTGGGCCAGCATGTTGGCTTTTTAATATTTAGATTAATTATATGGGACTGAGATGGACCTAATATCTCATTCCAAAACTATTGCCCCCAAGTAAGATGCTAGCTTGGATTGTGTTATGTTTTTCTTCCTTTTAGGCTCTTGTATCACTGGCCCACGTTCATTTATTTCAAAATTGGCAACATACTTCAATAAGTAGTTCTCTAAATTTGATTGATACCTTTTTAGAAAAATGCTTAGCCTTCTTGCTCTTTCTCCTTCCTCTACTTCTTTACCTCCCCACTGTTCACCATTATAGTTTTGTCTACTTTAGCATTAACTTATGATTTCTCATGTTTCTCATATATCATTTCTTCTCTTCTTTAATTCTTAGTTTGGGGATAAGTGAAGAGTCTTCCATTCTTTTTATGGGGAAGGATTACCGTTGAGGATAACCCTCCGATTTTTCCTGAAGGATGTCGTTAGGGGTGGCAAAGTGGGTCAGTCTGCCACCAACCCATCAAAAACAGGCTAGGGCAGGTTGACCCACTTGTTGAAGATGGGTTGAAGTTTTTGGTTCGCCCCATTTAGGGGTGGGTTGGCGGACTAGCCCACCAAAAAAAGAAAAAAATTGCTAGAATAAAACGTGCTAATAAGATTAACCTATCCTTTTAACTCATTCATCTACTTTTCCTTCTTTTATTTTGTTTTATTTCATAATTGAGATGATAGTATGGTTGTCAAAATGATTGGACTTATGAACCAAAGGAGACAAATTACTAGAAAGGCTAAAAATGAGGGGCGGGGAGTTGTACTAGACAGTAGTTAATTAGTCGTTTTTTATTTCCTTCTTTTGCATTTAAAATGTTTATATACTAGATTTTATACCCCTGCAATGCACGAGCAAGTAAAGGTTTTATTGTTGAACATCATAGGTTATAGAGTAAGGACTATTATAGGTTATCTTTGAATTAGCATATTTAATCATATAAATATATTCTTATATATTCGTTATATTCCAAAATTGCTACATCATAAATCAATCTACCAAAAGCTTATAACACTCTAATTGAATAGCAGTTACAAAGCTCAGATAAGATAAATCATTGAAGTAGCAAATGGTCAAGATTGATATTAATCCTGAAAAGCTTCAAACTTGACTAATTTTACAAATAGTCTTTACTAATTATACGCATCCTCTGCCAGTAGTATCGAAGGACATGACATGCTTAGGTGAGAAGGAATTAAATACATTTAAGTATCAATGTTCTTATAATATCAGATTTGATAAAAGGTAATGTTGGTCCTCAAATAAATGACAGTGGCAGTTTTTTTTTTTTTTTTAAAATCACTATGCTATATGAATGGCTTGTTATTGTTATTAAAAGGTAATGCTAAAAGATTGCTTATACATCCATTTGCTGCCACATAACAATCAAAAGTAAATACTCTTAAACCCTTGGTGCTTACTATCTAAAAGTTAATGCTGCAATTTCCTTTATAATTTAAACTTGAAAATAAGATTGTAAACTACTTCCTTAAAGCATGCTTGTTCATATTGGGCATAGAGTGGGTTACCCGAGCTGGGAAATTGTTTTCAAGTTGAAGGAAGTTGCAGCTAAACACACCCTAATCACAACTTCGTACTATCTCTTAAAATAAAAAAGATTGATGTAGGCTCTAGTGAAAACTTAGCTGCCTATAAGCTGTCATATAGCAAACAAAATTCAATTTCTGATCTAACCCTAAACCATCCAAACCTTTGCATCATGTTTATGTTTCATAGATGTACCAACAATATTGCAAAAATGTTAATTACAAAAGCTGCAAATTAAGCTTATCCTCTATTTGCAATTGGTAATATAGAACTTTACTACAAAAATAAATACACGATCAGCCAGCCATGTGCATGAAAAGCCTCTACTTCATGTTTAGTTTCACATAAAAGCATTGGAATGCTTTATTTACTAACATGACTCTGGTATATGCTTGACCGCGTCTTGTACAAAGTTACACAGATGGATAGTAATATCTTATGAGTGCATCATATGTGGTTAGCTATATAGATCAATTTATGACAATGCATGATAATAAGCTATTTTATTAGAATGTATGATAATATCCTATCATATAATTAACTACCTGAATGATATATCAACACATGGTCAAAATCAGATCTTAAGCCATTTTAAAAAGGTTCAGTTATTCTTCTTTGGCAAAAAAGAGTACTAATGAAGTAAGCACGTTAGAGTAGGATTGTAGCAGGTAAAAAGGGGGCTAAAATTGCATTTTTTAGACAATGTAAGTAAACTTGATATGCTCCCAACATTCTTTGTTGAGTTGCAGACCCTTCCATCATCATCTAATATTAGAATTTTCAAACCTTTCTTTGATTTTACTCTAGACACAGCCATATACAGCTAACCATGAGTGAAAATTGGTCTTGGAAGATACAGTCCTACTTTGAAAAGTGATTGTCCTTGGCTTTTGTTGATGGTCATCGCGAAAAAAAGACAAAGGAGAAATTGTTGACGCTGGAATTTGAATAGGAACTCAAGATCAGATGGCACTAAATCCATCCTTGCAATAAAGATTGTATCCCCAATGTTTGTGCCAGTGATGATTGTAGCTGTTATAACATTTGTTCCCAAATCCTTCACCTGCAGCCTTGTTCCATTACACAAACCATTTGATTGGTCCAAATTCCTTAGCAGCATTACAGGTACCCCAACTTTGAGTCTCAATCGATGATTTGGAATACCAGAACATTTAATATCATTCAAAAATTCTATTGTAAACCAATCCCCTTGAATCTCATGATCTTCATCTAATTGGCACGGTGTGTCTGAACTCAGATAAACTTTCTCATCTCCTAGAATTAAAGACAAAATGAAGTCATTAACTTCTTCGAAAGACTATTGTTGGTGCCAAAATTGCTCTCTGTTCAAAAAAATCAGTAGCCTTCATATTCTCCAATATATTTGGATACATAAAATCAACCAACGAAAGTAAATGCTTTTCATTTTGTTGAATCAAGAAGTCTTCTAGTATATCAATTTCACCTTCACCATTTTCACTTAAGTCCATATCACCATCTCCAAGTTGAAGTATCCAATCACAAAACTATTTTATAATATAAGTTGTCTGATTTGTTCTTGCTGTATTCAGTCTCATGTTCTTAGTTAGCTTCAAAACTTTGCAAGTCTTCCATAGTTCAAATGAGTTGATTGCTGCTTTAACAATTTCTTGTCTTAATCATTTCCTAACAACAAGCAAAATTTGCCCAAAATCACCCCCCAAGATAACAACCTTTCCACCAAATGGTTTGTCTTTGTTGTCTTCATACTTAATTCTCATAAGATCCCTCAAGGTGCAATCCAAAGCCTCAAAATAATACCTATTCATCATTGGAGCTTCATCCTATATGATTAAGCTCGTTTCTATAAGAAGTTTTGCACGAAGGCTACCCTGAGCTATGTTGCAAGTTGAATCTTCATTGATTACTAATGGAATGCAAAAAGTTGAATGAGCAATTCTTCCACCAGGAAGCAACAATGAAGCAATACCACTTGAGGCAACATTGAGGATAATCTTTCCCTGTGTCCTAAGACAAGCAAACAATGTGTTCCAAAGAAATGTTTTCCCAATTCCACTATAGCCATATAAAAAGAAAAACCATCCGCTTTCAGAGAATACTAATTCCATTATTTCATTGTACACGGTTAGTTGTTCCTCTGTCAACTTTTGCAAAAGAGAAGCATGTAGCTGAGTTAACTTATCTTTATCATAGTTAAGTTTATCCATAATGAACTTATTTTGAAACACAAACATATCTAAAAGGTCTAGGAGAGGGAAACAGTTGTAATCTTTTAAAGATCTTCCATTTGACATTAGTAACTTTTCTAGCTCTATGAGGCAAAGACTTTGCAATTCACCATCACTAATTTAAAGACATGTAAAATATAAATAGTACTTTAGCCACTTGCGAGTATGTACATATAAGATATAAGTTATTATTTTTTTACCTGGAACATTCAATTCTTTCCTTTTCCGATACAAAATTCCATCAGCTAACAACTTCCAAGTGGCTTTCCAAACAACATCTGATTTTGACATTGTGTTCATGAATAACAATGTAATAAACAACCTTCTCAACTGTTTTCCAGAAGCCATTTGGCTGGCCTCTGTAATTGCATCAGTGTACCCCCTAGCATCTACTAACAACCCCAAAGCATAGCATGCCTCCTGGAAAGTGTCATAGGTGTTGCCATTCACCATTTTGATACTATCATAATCAACACAACCCCTCTGGATTGTCAACAATATCCTTATGTAATACAACTCACCTGTCCCAGCTGGAATATAGGTAAGTCTACTAATGGAATATCCTTGTTTTTTTGGTTGCCATCTTTTTTCTTTAGTCAAAAATACAAATTTGCTAGGAAATTTAGTATAAGTGAGATTTCTGCCCTCATGAAAAATTTTATTTGCCTTAAACCAAGCCAAAAACATTGTACGAAGATTCTTATTATTCTCAACAACTGTATCAATCTTGTCTTCATCTTTTAAAAAAACCAATTGCTCATTTGGAAGATGAAAATTTAACCTTTGAACAGCTGGCCACCTTTCACGAATATCAAAAGCAAAAATTCTCCAAGTTGCTTCACATGGTGATAGATATCTACAATCATAATACCGTTTGATCTCATCAACGACATTCGATTCTTCTAACAGACTTGAAGTATTGCTAATCTTAATAGTAGCTCGATCAAGACCCTTGTTCACATATTTAAACAAATACTTAATTGCATTAGATTTGTTGCAATACTTCGTATTGATGTGTCCTTTATACCTCATCAAAAGAAGTGGACTATAAGGAACAACACTCCTATTATCCAGCTTAACACCATTTTTTGGACAACACCTGAATCTTGACATTGATAGCATGGCTATCCATTCTCATCAATGATTGTTGAATCTTGAAATTTTTTGGGATAATACTTGGAGCATCTTCTTTTTTTCATGCAGGGTGACTTGAAATTAGCAACTCCACATGGTCCATGTATCATGTAGGTTGCAACTGCCTTAGCTAATCTTGGATACAAATTAGGATGAGGTAGCTCAACAGATATCACTTTATCAATATCTCTTCCATTTCTCAATCTATTCTCACTATCCAACCACAATAATATATCAGCATTTGGAAGTCCTCTTTTCTAAAACTCTATAGTATACATCCCTATTTTGACAAAATAAAACAAAGTCAAAAATACATACATAAAATGCATAAATATATAAGAAATTATTAACATGGTCACTTACCCACATTAACCTTCCCAAATATCTCTTTCTTTTTCAAATCTGTGATCAACTCGTCTAGCTTCATCTTAAATACTCTACACACAATATCTGGCCTATCAGAACTTGTTAGACCTCTTAGTAACAAAATCACGTATTTCACTCCAATTTGAATTGCATGTAATGGTTATGAGTAGATCAAGATATCCAAATCTTTTACATATTGCCATGGCATCTTGGCAATTATTAAACATGTATCTCATCCCGCCAGTAAAAGATGGTGGTAATATTACACGTTTTCCAATTGAAGAAGGATCCATTTCACCCCTTGTAACTGCCTCTTGTAAGCCATTAAACACATTATACCTTATTGCTTTTTGATTCTATCTTATAAAAGACAAACGTTGGGACTCTACCATAGTGTAAGTATCAACCACAAACTGTTGAAGTAGTCTTCATGCATTGAGGATGTTACCAAATTCAGCACTTTTTTCTTGAATTCTAAATGCAATCCATTCTCTCAAAGTAACACAAACTCTTATACGACATTGAGATCCATTACTCAAATCACTTATTGAAATATCTTCTTTAAAACCATCTTCTCCATACGAAAAAAATAATGGATACTGCAGTGGGATGAAGGAAGTATATGTCTCATGAAGCCTTTGTAACTCGCTAGAAGTTTTCTTTACAATAATGTCCCTTCCAACATCTATAGTGTCCAAGTCACCTACTATCAAAGCAGCAACCTCATCTACATCAGGTATATTGTACACCCTGGGATCATTACTTCGATGTCGAAACAACTTCAAACAACAATTTGCTGTAGCATTGTGGGATACGAAATCTCGAACCATTCTAAATCTTTTAGCCAGACGATTGTACTCATCAATCATATTAGTTAGATCTTGAACCAAAGTTATATCCAAGACTTCTGCATCTTTTCTACTCCTGCAAAAACATAGGATCATCAAAATATAGGTCTTCAACATTTAAGTGTGCCATAACTAATAGGTACAAGACACATACCCAAAATGGCTCATTCTATTCTATAGTTCATTTTGTGTATCATAAATATACAACTATACAAACTTTGGTTTAGATGCATCATCCAGCAATAAAGTCCTAATTTGATGGTAATTTTGTCTGCTAAGTATAAATTAGGGAGGACCACCACCATCATTGATTGAAGATTGTACTTTACCTCCAATTGAAGTAAATGAGAATGTGCTATTGTATGCTCTAATATTTTCCTTAAAATTATTGCTTCGTTGATCTTGTCCACACATCAATGAAATTAGCAATTGTGGAGGTCTCTCTAGCAATGGTAGTTGTACCTTGCCCTTTTAACAACATAATGAAAATTTGACATTTGTCATTCTTTTAAATTTTCCAGCTCTTTCTTCAAACCATAATTCAACCTTGCAATATAAATACTCTATGGAGGGCTGTCCATAATTGACACATTCTACAAGGAAAGAGTAGCATAGAATCAGTTATAATAAATCATAATAGCTTACAGAAATGTACACCATTAATTGATTTCACATTAAACCTTCAAATTCAACTTCTAGGTTCAACTTATATACAAATTCAAATGCTATGTCATTTTGTGTTTGGTTACTTGATATTAAAAAAAAAGGATTAATTAAATAAATGAATATGAAACATTGATTCATTCATCAGATTACATGGAGCTATAGAAAAAAAGCAATTTATTATACTAACATGAAAGACAACTCCCATTATTGTTATACTCGTCCTGTCCTTCTTGGTCAAAACTCAATTTAGTTGTTCGTAGATATTTGAGTACGTGGATAGGTTGTCTAATATATTTCCCACGATTATCGCTACAGAAAAAATGAGTTACTTCTGAAATTCTTGCAGAAGACCTTGCATTTAACAAAAAGAGATAAAAGAGAATAACAAATAAGACCATGATATGATCCATTAAGTATAAGTTGAACTACTTCTCAATATTTTGCAGTTGGATATACTAACTAGTCACAACTTTCGAAGATGATTTTCCATGAAAGGTCAACACAACAACACTGTTTGAATAGCTAACATCCGAAGTCATAGGAGTTGAATTATCCACATAAAAGCTTCTTTTTTTAGATATCATGTTGTTTACAAGATCATTTTCTAAAATATTTCCACTTCCTAGGATGGAACACAAACAGCTTATATAAATACTTAATACCACATTAATAATAACAGTGTAGTCAAATCAATTTTATGACATGTAAAACACAGAAATAGAGAATTTACCGTTACTTAATATTGATAATGGTGTTCTATTGCCATCATTCCTTCTTGTATTCTGAGCAGATAGAAGTACTCCCATTGGGATTTATTTTCGTCTGATTCTGAAATAATTACCACAGATATCGTTATTTTAAAAAACATTGTATTTTCATCATGTAAGTAAACAAATTTTACTTAGTGTTTGGTAAACAATTTCAACATCTTCTATTTCTCAGCAACTACTAATTCTATGTGTCATAAGTAGACTATTCTAATCTATACAACATTGAAGACATTCAGACTTTACATTCATGCATTTATACTATTTAAGATTTTGATGACCAATTTTGGACAAATAAGCCCTATTGTCTTTCACGTTTATAATTAAATTTCATTCCAATGTTATTAACAATATGCTCATGGTTGCAAGATCAGATTATAATCTACTAGGGATGGAAGACAAACAAATTATATAAAGACTTTGTACACACTGTTAAAAACATTGCAATGAAATTCCTTTCATGACATCCAAAATGTTAGAACACAGAATTTACCATTAGACCATGTTGATAATGGTGTTCTATTGCCATCTTTCACTCTTGCATTCTGAGCAGATAGAAGTACTCCTATTGGCATTCTATTCTCGTCTGAATCTGAGTATTAAGAACACAAGTTCAAGATTTAAAAAAAAAAAAACTCTAAATAATTCATAAAGCATAATGTGCACTATGTTTTATTTATGCTATTTAAGAATTTGATCACCAACTCTAGTAAAATTAAGCATTTCAAACCTTCGAGTTTATAATTAAACATCATTGCAATTTTAATATCAATATCATTCTGCTTGCAACATCAATCTCTAAATGTTTGCAGTTGCTAGGGATGCAAGACAAACAAATTACATAAATACTTGACAACACATTGTTAATAACATTGAAATTAAATTCCTTTCATGACATCCAAAATGGGAGAACACAATATTCACCATTAGAGCATGTTGTTAGTGGTGTTCTATTCCTATCTTTCACTCTTGGATTCAAACCAGATAGAAGTACTCCCATTGGCATTGTATTTTCATCTGAATCTGAGTATTATGCACATAGTTCAAAATTTTTATAAAAGCTCTAAAAAATTCAAAAATCATAACATAAACTCTGCTCATTGAGGAGCTTATGGTCCTACCTTTCATGTCAGCATCTTGCTTGCTTGACTTATTCCTTAGAAACATTCTCCGTCTCATTCTAGCATTTTTAGAAGAGCTTAATTTCATAATGCAGAAAGGGAGATGGTGGTGTTGCAGGCAGAAAACCAAGCTTTGAGAAACCGTAGACTTTTGAGAATTAAACGTTAGTGTTTCCTAAGCATATAACAGCTACCTTTTGCTACATGGCTTTTGTCTGTCTAAAACTTGCTCTTTCCTAACATGAAACTGATTCTCGACAATTGAGCAGAGTCAAAAGTTGGTCTTGCTTATGTCCAAAATGGTTTGTGGTTGATATTTTAAATATAAAATACTTACTTGATAGCATGTGACTTTTTAAGAGATAGAAAACTTAAAATTAGCAACTATTTTAGTATATGACAGGAACCTTTCATTATTACCTTAACACAATACTCCCTCATTTATTTTATTGTAATTGTTTTTGAACACCACCTGTTTTATATTAGAACAATAAGAAAACTTCAAAGAATTTTAGCCTTCATTAAGCTATTATAATTATGTTAGAACACCAGCAATGTCATTTTAGAAAATAACTAATAATTATAAGGTTACGTTTTTTTAGAATGCAACTTTTAAAGAGGCTGTGGAAGATTTAAACATGATATCATAATTTAAGTTGTTAATCTGCTACTAAATGAACTTGAAGTATTGAAAATAGGTCACTTAATTAGATCCTATAATTGGATTTTGAAAGGGAGTAATTCCATACTGAGAAGCTGTTCAATGTGGGGTTTGCTTCTTAGGCTTTATCTTTTAAAAATCCTATGAAGATTTTCAAGATATATTCAAGATTAACCTTTTAATCTACGAATGATAAAAGACATTTAGAAATTAGCTTGATTCATTTGTGTTACTTAAGATTTTGATCTCAAAATATGGTAAAAATTTGCTAAAATAGTGTCCACTTTCAGAATAATTCATCGCTCAAGTTTTAAAATACCTAATAATATACCACTTTTTGAACATTGTATGCTTACTCACTTATGTTGCTCAACAACTCAATATATTTAACTTTTAAAAATACTATGGAAAAATTTAAACATGATCTCATAATTTCATATGTTAATATGCGACCAAATAATATTTACTTATTAAAAGGAGAGTCATTTAAACAAATCCTTTTATTTGATTTTTAACATTTGGCCTTGCCTTTGCCCTGTAAACTGACTACTTGGCACTTTTAAGTTTCTATTAGTAATATAAACATTATGGCAAGAACGAATATATTTGAAGTTGCACTTTTAATTTGCACATCCATTTAGCTATGCAAATGATATCAAAAACATAAATTAGTTATATAAAAACTTTGCATTTTTAAGTTGCACATCCATTTGGCTATGCAAATGATATCAAAAACTTTATCACAACCTTCAAATTTATCATATGGTGATTAATATATTCACAGGCAATTTGCATAAAGACCACTAAAATAGCTTATATTTGATATAGATTGAAAGCACAATAGGTACACCAAAAACATAGCGTAAAAGAGCTAAATATGCTCTATAGATAACTGTCTTTCAAAAAGTTGTAATAGAAACATATTCCAATGATTCTTTCGAATCATTAACATATTCAAACATAATATAACCAAAAGTTTAGATGCAGTCAACACCATCAAAACTAAATTAAACTTCAAAGACAATTTTATCCCCAAGTCATTTTTCAGCACAAGCTCTTCCATCCTCTCCTAATCTTAACAAACTTGTGAGGAGACTTTTGAATCAGCACAACACATTTGGTCACCATCCTAGTAGAGTATCGAAGTTTTAGGGTCTTGAACTGACATCTCCATAGATAGTTAGCAAACTCCAACAGCAAATTCTAATAAAAACAAATATAAATTAAGCAAATCAATAAATTATATTTATAGTATACATAATGACTATCTAAATAAAGAATGGTAAAGGTCGTAAAATACGCTCACCAACTGATTATCGGTGGCTTGGTAATGAGACAATCTAACTTTCCAAGACCTTTTCTTTTACTGCTTCGCATTACAAGAATGGAACAACCTCTTTAGTTCGGCTTTGATAGGAGCAGAGTAATAAACCCTATTGTCGTGGTTACTGACATTGTCAGAATAGAAGCCCTTTGTGTTTGATCCTAATCTTAGCAGAAGTGCCACCATAAAATTAGGTTGCTGCTGGAGTGCACAGATTCCTCCACACTGTTATCTAGAATATATTGTTACCAACATACTGGAAGTACATCGAGTGATCACCCGTCATTTCATAAAAACTCCTCATTTAGGACCACCTGTCTGTGATTATAAGGTTGTCTAGGATTTTCTTGAAGACCATAGTGGGTCGATTACCCTTCTCGTTGATTAGTGTCCACATACTCCAAAGTTTATGCTTGAACTGCCTCCAGAAGTCTATGTCAACCCTACCATGCAACTGTTTGAGTAAAAGTAAAAAAGTTAACAAAAACAAAAAAGAATATAAAAAACAAAGTGATGATAGATGAACATAATACATGATCTTTCCTGTGAAGAGTCACAGACTCCCCTTTCGTTCTTGTCTAGATCAGTCTCTTTGCTTCTTCCATTTTTGTGGGACGAAACATTTATGTTGTGGGAGAGTAGAAGAGGGTTTTGTCACCCTAAAATGAAAGAGTCTCTTCTTTTGAGACAATAAACCAATGTATATCACCTCTCAAGCATGTTAATATTTGTTGGGACTTAGAAGCAAATCTATTTTCAATGTAGATTCTAGAATGTTCAATGACCACTCAAGCTACCAATGCCAAGTACCTGTCCCTTCTTAGTCCCAATAGAATTACCTGTCCTTTCATAGTCCCAATAGAATTACCTATCCCACTTAAAATATTTCTCTAATATCATTTAAAACATTTTCGCCCACTTGTTGGGCTTGCGATCTTTCTCTTTAGAAGTTCAAATAAGAAATCTATTGTAGTTAAACTCTGATTTATTGGGCCAAAAACTTATTTATTGGGCTTTTGTTTTTCTTGTACTTCAAAGTTATGATAAATAAATTAAAATCTAATATAATTTAAAAAGTTTTGGGCCACCTATTGAACTTGAACTTGTTAAGCTTCTTTGTTATGACATCTCTATTTTTTAAGTTGTGATAAATAAATTAAAATCAATTATAATTTAAAATGTTTTGGGCCAGCTATGCAACTTGGGCTTGTTAAGCTTCTTTGTCATGATATCTCTATATCCCTATTTTTTAAGTTCTGATACATAAATTAAAATATGATATAATTAAAGGCATTTTGGGCCAGTTGTTGAACTTGGACTTATTAATCTTCTTTATCATGAGATCTCTATTTTTTAACTTGTGATAAATAAATTAAAATCTCATATAATTAAAAACCTTTTGTGCTAGTTATTGAACCTGGACTTGTTAAGCTTCTTTATCATGAGATCTTTATTTTTTAAGTTCTCATAAATAAATTAAAATATGATATAAATATATAATTAAAAACTATACTGTAAATAAGAACTCAATATTGGGTTAAGTTTTACTAAATTTGCCACCAACTATAAGGTGCTCCCCAAAATACAAAACTCATAAACATAAAAAATGGTGAATTAAATCACCACCAAAATGCAACTAACTTAAAACATATAGCATCATAATTCCATATATTAATTCTTCTCAACCTTTATTTTTTTCTTCAATACTTTAAGTGGAACATGAAGCTCCACTTGGCTATTTCCAGCTCCAGAATCCTCAACAATTGCTGAAGTGTTGGGTTCAACAATTGCTTCCTTTTGTTTAGTTACACATCCATTGTCAACAGGAGTTAACTCCTCTGCATCCTTGCATTTCTCAATTCCTTCCCTTTGTTGAGTTGCAGAACCACTTTCAATGGGAGTTAAATTCTCTAAATCATTGATGACATCAATTCCTTCCTTCGCAGTAGTTGCAATGTATTTTTTAAGAGGAGTTGAGTCCTCTGAATCTTTCGATAGATCTGTTGCTTCCTTTTCAACAACTTCAGACTCATGCTCCACAACCACACTTAAGAACTTAGGCATCAAATCCTGATAGAAAAACAAAGTTGATAATTAGTTCTAATAGATAACAAAAAGCCAATGAACCTCTTCAAACTTTTGTTACAAACCTGCACAAAATTAATAGATGAATCCTCAACCAAACCTTCGTTTGTATCCTTCACACCTTCTTTGAACTTGTTCAGAATTTAGACATCAATGCAAATCTTCTTAACTCTGAAAGACTGTTCAAATCTTGAACTGCCTACACCCTTGAACTCTACTTTGAACAGAAAACTCTTATCCAACAAATTAGAAATCTCCTTTGGAAAAGGTCCAGCACCACCTCTCTACACCACAATGAACAAATCCTGAATATCATATGCATAACAAACATATATAATTCTATACGTAAAAAGTATATGCCATATACTTACTCTTTCATGTGTCTCAAACAACTCACTGCATGATTTGTTGAAGAGAATATTAGCATCACAATCAAAGATCACAAATGCTGCTAAATCGGTTTCATCAATAACACGAACCTTGATACGATACTTAATGTTTGGATAACAAATTAAAATTAGAAATTAGTTTTACAAAATTACACAAACATATAATTCACTTACAAATAAACCTTTAAACACAACACCATTATTACCTTAAAACAACCTTCGTAACATGCTTATTACATTTCTCACAAAAGAACATTTTAGAGTCTGGGTACACTACCTTATTGCACATGCAAGCAATGTACCACCAATCTTCATCATCAATAATGTGTTTGACAATACCAAGGACAGCATAGGAAGACTCTTGTGTTTCACAAATAAACTCACATGCTCAATATTTTTAAAACACACCATGCTTAGCAAGGTAGTTCATATGTACGTCATATATAAAATAAAATAGAAGAAACAACACATATAAAGAGAGAAAAAAAAAAGAATTGACCTCTTTGCAATCTTAAAGACCCTCAATGGTCTTTCTTAGTTCAAGAAACTCCTCTAACATGCTAACTTTACCCAACTCGGTCAATTGACTCAATCCTTGAGTTGGTGACTCCATAGTCTCAAGCATCCTACATGAATCAAAATTAATTTAAATTAAATACAGACAACAAATTTACCCTTATGCATCACAATTTAGGCTAGTTGCATATTCAAATAATTTCAAATCAATATAAGAAATAGTGGGCTACCTTTTTGAAAGTTTAACAGCTTCCTCGCAATCTAGTTTGAATATTAACTTTGTACAGTTGATACAATTTTGAATGTGTATTTTTTCTACATTCAAACACAAAATTTGTTTTTTCCATTATTCCATTAATTCAAACTTCAAAAGAATATACAACATAAACCTTGTAATGTCCATATGTAGATGACAGCAGTACCTTGGAAGCATTTCACCTTGGCTAAATGCACAATTACAACAGCATTATCCATTTCTCTAGAAGTCAGGAATGCATTAAGCTCATCTATATATGACCCGAATAGAGTACACTCTATCTTGTAACTATTACAAACAATATCCAAATTCAGAATCAGAAACCAAATAGACAAATTACAAAAGCCAAATAGAAAATAGCCATAAAAAAAATGAAGTTGATCCTTACCTATCTGCCTCTAGACAAATCACATTCATTTTTATCTTACTACCATTTCTATCATATTCTCTCTCAGTTCCAACACCAGTCAGCATCCCCATCGCATCTGTTCAAAATGACAATATCTAAGTAATCATATTTGAAAGACATTAAAGCCATGACCATGACCAATGAAAAAATCAAATGAACACTTACCCACTAAGTAATCAGTATCTAAACCACCACCAGTAATCTTACAAATCGGCACAAAATCGTAGATTGTTTCAAGCACAGAAGTTTTATCTAGCAATACAACCTTAGTCGAAAATTGGAAATTAATTTTGTACTTGTGTTGGGAAGTTCTATATGTACCCCCATTTGCAGCAACACCAAAAAACTATATAGAGTATACAGCACCTTCCTATATATCTTTCTGAAACTTGTAAATTAGAGTCCTCCTTACAGAACCATGAATCTTATCTCCTTACAACAAATTAAAAGATAGTTAACAACTGAGAAAATACTCTTGTAAATAAACAATATATGTATATATAATAAATTAGAATCCACCAGTACCATCTCCATGGAGAATGGTATTTTTTTGCCTTGACATATCAGATACCAGTCATAACCGAATAACCCTCACCATTATCTTCCAACTCTCTTTCTTGGGACATATCTCAAAAACAGTGTTAAATTTGTTAAACATGGTCGAAGGGAGCTTAAACAAAGAAACAAACTCAACTTTCAACCAAGTGAGTTAAGCCAAAACACAATATATATATATATATATATATATATATATATATATATATATATATATATATAAAGCTCTGTAAGATCAATTTCATACAAAATCAATCTGAAATTCAAAATTCAAAATTGAAATTTGAAAATATAAAATATTTTAGCTCTTACCCTTGTTATTGATGTGAGAGCAGGATGACAGACCTATTTCTTGCTTCTTCAAAATCAATTTTGGTATTGTCCCAGTTCTAGTTGATTAGCTTTCTTTACACATCAGCCATTTTCGTGAACGATTTTGCGCTAATCACAAACCTATGACCCTCTCTGTCTTTTGCACCTTTCCCTTTTGCTTTCACTTTCTCACGAAGCTAGGTTGTTTACTCCTGAACCCCCTTCTGCTTTCCTTCTCTCACGAAACCTGGTTGTTTACTACTGAACCCCCTTTTCGTCTTGCTTTTCCCTTTTGAACTTTCCCTTCGTGGCTATCCAACCTTGCAAAAGGGCTATTCTTTGTTACCCATTTTGCGAAACATCGACCCCTACTCTCTGAGCATCACTGCTCTTCCTTCATTTCCCAATCGAAAAAGGGCTTCCCTTTTGTCTTCATTTGTGTGTCCTTTTGCAAAGTCACATGTGTTTTTTTTTTTTTTCACTTCTTGCCAATTTTTTTTATACTCCATATCAAACATAGGCCAGGTAAAGGTGGCCCAAGTTTGTTTGTAGATTTCACAGAACGTGGCCCAACGTTGTTATTCCTTAAATAGTTAACTTTTTCCACCTTTTTTTTTGGTAGAAGGGCTGAGAGGATGACACCTGTCAAATGTTTCCATTTATGCTCCTTTCAATTGTTTATAGTATAGATTCATTGCCTTCACATTTAGTGCCACATACCCAATTAAGATGCCAAAATAAAAGGGGAATTTAAAATGATAAGCACTTACAACTAAGTGCCATTTGAAGTCATAGTGAGGTCTAAGCAGGGACGAAACTAAAAAAATTGTTAGGGGGACAATTTTTTTTTCACATGATAAGAAAAATTTATATTGACTAATTTTTATTATTAATAATTATTTAAAATTTAGTTTAATAAAAAAAATATCATATATCCCATGAAAGTAAATATAACTATTTTTGATGCAAATACAAAAATAATAAAACATTTCTTTTCAATAGTTTAACTGCAGCTTTTTTTTTTCAAACACATAAACATAAAAAATAACATTGAAAAATAATAATCTAGTAAGTTAAGTTAAAATGTAATTAAAGAAATTAAAATAGTAGAAGTCAAGACTAAAGACTTAAATTGACTTATAACAGCTGGTCCAGTAATAGTAAAGATGAGATCTTGCTTATTAACATATCTGAGTTTGGGTCATTTAAAGGAAGAATAATTAAATATTTGATACCAAAAATCAAGCTAGCAGGACACAAACAATGGCCTCCAATACACACTTTTATGTCTTTTACGGTCCATGTAAATCGGTTTAATTCAAATGACAATATGGATAGAGTGTCGAAAGATTACACCTGTTGCACAATATTTCTTAGTTTAAATTGGTTTCTTTATAAATTAAACTAGGAAAACTATTAGGAGAATATTTTGAGTGAGCTGTCCCACTGGCAAGCATAATCTCTTAGGGTCAAATATTTGTTAGGGGAAAGGGACAATTTTGTCTTTTAGCCATAGATGCTAAGCGATTGAAAAAAAAATTGTGGGGGGGGGGGAGAAGCGGTACAGGAAAGAATGCAATCAGCACAAAGTAATTTGCTAGAACATTTTCATTAATCAACTCTAAAACAATTAAACATATATTTGAAAAAAGAAAAAATATTGGCCCAATGAGCCAACTCGCTAGGCGGGTGGGACAGGTTGGTGGGCAGAACCACCTAACTTATCTTGCCATTTTCTTGGTAGGCTAGTAGGCCTAGGTTATAAGGAAGTAGGTTTTTTCATGTAAACAATTGTCACAATGAAAAATTATGGTTGAAACTATGGACTAAACGGTCTCAGTTGGTGAGACAAACTTGGATAAACTCTTTATGTGATCTTCTTGTGTCTTTATCTCCTTTATATTTCTATTTATACAAACTTTTAAAAGAAAAAGTAGTTAATATTGTGATCAAAATGTTTTTTATTTTTCACATAGAATTTTACAAAACTTGGTTTATTTTTGTCTGACGCTCAACTGAATAGAATGAAGTTTTGTTTTGTCTCTTTGTGAACCTTGTGTTTTGCTAAAGTTGTGTTTAAACCATTTTGGTTTTTAAGAAAAGTTTGCAAAAATATTTGCAAAATACAATTCACTCCCTCTTCTTGTACTTTATTTCTTCTCCTTACATGATTCTAGTGATATAGCAATAAACAAGCATGCCTTCGCCTTCAATTTTCTTTGCTTATATCCTTTCAATTTTTTACCTGTGTCGTTATTGGGTTGTCTAATAAAGGAAGAATTGCATAATCCTCCTTAATGTCATTCCAAAGATTTGAAACTCTTAGGTGAGAAAATTTGCCAAGATCCCACTCCCCCGAATCAACCACATAATAACTAATGGAATTTTCCAGCTCAATAGGAGAAATGCTTTCAGAGGGACAGTATTGGGAACCCAATTATCCCTCCAGAAGTTGGTGGGGCTACCATTCCCGATTCTCCAAATCAAATGAGTTTGCATATTATCCCAAACTTTACAAATTCCTCTCCAGAATTTTGTAGCATTACTCCTGGGACTAATAGTGGGCTTAGTATGAGATGCAATATCTGAAACTTTTAGGTAGAACTCCATTCTAATTGCGCAATATCATAATTTTCTCCAACGAAAATTGGAGGTGCAATATCTGAAAAAGTAGTTTCTTTTGCATATTTTGGTTTTGTTTTGGTGCGGCCCCTCAATCTCACAAAGTCCCTCAAGAAAATAAGCTGTGATACCAATTGTTAGAGATAGGATAAGAATTCTGAAGAACTGATTTTGTTAATACTAATATTTTTTAAATATAATAAAACTCATAATTGAATATTTTTATAAAAAAAAACGTATTAAAAAAACTGAACAGAAACAATAACGTCATCATTCCCTACTTTGTTTATTTTTGCTAGTAACAACTCATAATTGCAGAAACCAAAAATTGTAACCAATAAGCTTTAATAATAGAGTCTGATGCATACTCTTACCTCAGCCGATACACACTACTTAGATGCTTAGTTGATTGGTTTAAATTAGCAAACATAATGCAGTTTCTGTTTTCAGGTCATGTCTTGTGACCGTATTTGCTTGGTTTCAATTTTCAAACCTATAGAATTCCTTAATTCTTTGAAGAGTCCCAGCACGTTCGTCAATGAATACATCTAAACAAATTAAACCCAATCCGGAGTCAATATTATTGTGGAATAATTAGAGACTGAATTTTGCAAATAATGAGATTAAATCCAATTGTTTATCATTGAATTTGTGCTCCACAATATCAATCTATCAGGTTTACGGGTCCCTCATTTAGTCACGATCAACATCAATATTGCTAAAAACAGTAGAATTATTTGGTTTCTCAAGGGATAAACAATTGTTAAAAACTTCTATCTCTTATACATTTAGAATGAGATTGATATTTTAAAATGTTGTTAGGCGCCTAGATGGAGTCCCTTCTCAACAGTTACTTTTTCTTACTCATAAATTTTGAGATTGAACCCAAGATAATATGTTTAAATTTTCCAAATCTTTTCTGGTTAAAGTGGGACCAACGCACTCTTTGTTAAGTATTTCTATTTCTAATATATATTAAGTGTTATCAATTTTGTTAATAGTTTAACTTAAAATTTAAACCTACTGAAGGAGAGGAGAGGGGAGAAAGAGGATTTTTTATTTTTTATTTTTATCTCGTTTAAAAATTTAGAAGGAAGAAAGAGGAGAAAAAAAATGTTTAACATTCGATTTCCTCTATTTTTGTATCTCCTCCAATATGGGAGACTTGGTAAAAAGAGAAAGTGATTTATAATTTTTAAACTATACAAACTCAATTGCATTGAAATTTTATTTTACTTCTCATCTCTATCATTATTATTTATAGAGGTATAACATTATATTATTCTCATTTTTCCTCCCCTATCTTTGCAAACCAATCAAGATATACTTCTCTTTTCCCCTCCCTTTGTTAAAATCTATTCCCCCTCCTTCCCTCCTTTAAACCAAACCCACTGGATGCCCTCGCTTCCTGGAGAATATGATCCCTTACACTTTTATCTCTTCTGGCTGGTGGATCTAGAAGTCGCGTGAGTATGCCCTTTGGTCTGTTCACATGGTCATAGGGATATCATTCCAGATTATAAATCCTTCACAATTCTTTACCATTATTAAGTGGAGTCCTGCACCTCCTAATACTGTAAAATTTACCATTATTAAGTGGCATTCTTAGAGACAGCTTGGGTTCTTAGATTGTTGGATTTTCTAGATTCGTTGGCCATGACAACATCTTGCTCATGGAACTACTTTGCTATGAGGGCATCCCTTATATTATTAAATAAAAGGTTAACATATCAAATTACTGACACTTCAATTATGAAAAGAAATTTAAAAAATGAAAAGTAACATTAAAATTATTATTTATATGCAAAGTCGATGCGATTGATTACTAATTAAAAGGTCCTCCCAATCCTTGAAATTTACTCATCCTCCTAGAATGACAGCTAGTTTATTATTGCGCCTAACCTTTGTTGGTATGTCATTTTTTAATGATTGAATGGTTAAATTAATGTGAATTGTTTAGGGCCGAATTAATATTACTCTTTTATTACAGATAAACTAATTTGATGTAAACCTTTTTCATTAGACCAAGATGGTAAACACCCAAAAATGATTTTTTTGGGTCAGAAATAGTGACTGATTTCCATAGAAATGAAGTCTAACTCCAAACAAACTTATCCTATAACATCAGAAATTTGATTTTGAAAATCAATGCTCTAGGAAGAAAATTATTTAATCATTACCTATGATCCAAAAGATTAATCTCATAATTACGCTTATTAAAATATAATAAACAATAATTAATATTTCTTCCTCAAATTTTTATATGCTCTGTTAAATCTTTCAATTACTTAAAATGATGAATATATAGTATTTATGTTTTTAATATAATAAACATTTTTATTAAATATTGTTTACTTTTATGTATTTAACTGGTGTCCTCGGAAGACTAATTTACACTCTCACGTAATAAAACAATAAATACACTCGAAACACCAGAATCTTATACGTTTCGATTCAATACACGACCGCCATCTTGGCAAAGACGTCAAAAGTAACGGTAACACAGCTATTCCTCTAACGATCACATGACTCAAATAATTTATCCCCAATGACAGTATGGTGGAATAAACCAAAAATCACAGTGGACCACTTTTGTCTAGTGGCTTTCTTTGTTTGGCACAATTGACCCTGGCTTTTGTTGTATGTACTAATTTGTTAACATGTCTCTCTCTGGAACATAGGCTCCAAAGAGCTTCTCATCTAACACCAAATTATAAGCTTATCTATAAACACGATACCAACGTGCTATTGTCATAAGTGGACATGAGTTCCCATCCGGCGTTTATTATTTGGTCTTCGAACTACTTCAGGGTTGATAGATAAGTCTTCATTCAGCAATTATGAATTAATTAGAAATGACACGCATTGTCAATATAAATACGTGAGAAGATAATACAAGAGGATCGTCCAACCTAGCATTCCCGGAACAAACCAAAAAAAGAATATGGAATTAAGAGACATTCATACACGAACAAACAAATTCTTTAGTGTATAATCCCGAAAATCACAATGATGGAGGCGAATTTTAAAAAAGGAGGCAAAAGAGGGGGATAAAAAATATATATATTTATATCCAAAAAAAAAAAAAAGTGAGGCAAATACCAATGAATTAAGCTTCCACGAAGGGCAGTTCCAGTAATCCAAATTCGTATGAGAATTCGTCCGTCTACAATGATGATTGAACTGCTCTCACGCACCTCACCCTGTAATGGCAGGGTAGCTTCTATACATGAATGTGATTGATTATTTGCATATATAAAATACAAAGTATCCCCCGGCTGCTTTGCTTGACTAAGACTAGAGCTTACCCACTTTTTCTTTATGGTTCACCTTGACGACCTCTTTGATTGGCGTGGAAAACTATCTGTGGTAGAAACCAAGTGCACCAGGAGATGGCACAAGTAAATTCCACTATTTCCCAACACACTACTCACGTACTACTCAACGCCAACAGATCATCAGATGGTTCCAAACACTCCTGTGGGTTGGCATAGAAATAATCCTCTTCTTTGGGCCTGTCAGGGATTACCAACCTCTTAGTTCGGCTACCCATCCGATCGGCATGAGCTTCCTTCACAGCTGAAGAGAATTCATCCCAGTTCAGCACTCCATTGTTGTACTGATCTATCAAATCAACTAGGAGCTTTCTGTTCAAGAAAATCGTTTTCTTGAACCCAAGATATCTGTGCAAGCATTGGAGAGGGTACAAAGTCAACTCACTTGGCACAGAAGTACTGACAACGTTAAAAGACCAAAAAACTTTAAACTATGCCAGAAACTGCCGTTAGTATCATCTCTAATCAACAATAACAAAAATTGTTTCAACGTGAAGAAAAGTGGTTTCAGTATTTTAACAGAACACACATGCCAACATTCCCATAGAAATATAAAAAACCAGTCTATGTAGTTTTTGATAGAAACAAAATCATATTTGATTATCCAAGAAGGAGAAGCAAAAGTAATTCAGAATTCACAAATGACAGATTTTACTAGCAGAACTATACCTGCGATGGCCCTCAACCACTTTGGCCATATTTCCATCATATGTGGGAACAAAAATATCACTCTCTAATGAGACAAGATAATCCAATGCTGCCATCTGGGATGAATGGTTTTGGAAGAACCGAAGGTCGGATGGCTCCAACAGTGTTTCCTTCCTGACCTGTTTTGACAAAGCACAAAGGCAAATGGTAAGAAAGACATTAAACAATAACAAACATCACAACTACCATGCTGCCTTGAGCTTTGACTCTTACCAATTTTGGGTACTCCTTCGCAAGACTTGCCATTCTCCTTTCCCCTCCATATATTTCCCCAGCTGCAATGTAGATTTGAATGTTCCGATCAATGTCAAGAGCCTTAAGCGTAAGGGCAGTCTCCTCAGGTGTTAGAGGGCATAAACCATCTTTTCTTTTCAAATCAGAATTAATTATTTTTTCTTTCCACCAAGGATAAGCATATCTGCCAATGCACAGAATATTGAAATTTGAGAGCGATTCATATCAAATCTCTTTTCAACGTCCAAGGTGATTGGAATAAAAAAAAACATTGAAATCATGGAATAGCATGACTACGCAGCTTAGTAATCACCTCATTCTTGTCAACTCTTCCACCTCATCACCGTTACAACCTTGAGTACAGCCAGAAAATGCCAACATGTCCATCTCGTACCTCAGATGGAGCACCAGAAATGGACCTTTCTGCCTTAGAAGCCTGATCACCTTCCCGCCCAACTCCTCTATCTGAGAAGTAAACCTCAGAGCACTAAAATTAACTCGGCAACGAAGCTTCTGAATCTCCAGAGGTTGACCGTTATTGGCCAACCGAGCATCAGTTCTATTCAAATGAACAACTTTGTACTTTTGTATCAAGGGTAGAATCTACAAGAATAAAAACATCATTTTACTTCAAATCGGTAAATGGGAGAAACCGGAAGCAACATAATTAAGTTACAAAAGATGAAAACAACAACCGCAAACCAAGCCGAGAGTTTTTAAACTCCTAAACTAACTGGCTCAAGGATGCTACATAACTGCAATAAAACTGACCTGGTTCTTATAGTAAGATATATCAGACCAACTAACGGGCGGCATACTGTAAAGAAACCGGCGTTCCACTTTCAGCTTGAGTCTGGGAGGCAACTCTTTCAATATCCGCACTTCATCTCTCAAGGACGTGATAAAATGATCCACATCAAATATGTCTTGGAAGTCACTACGATACAAAAGTAACAAACACTCATTGAGAGGATATCCTCCTAACCTTAACACCATCAATAAGGCAGTCAGTCGTTAAAACACACACCACAGCAAAATAAAAAGGTTCACCTGGGATCAGCCCAAAAGGATGTTTTATCCAGTTCAGGAACTATAAGCGTGACATTTAAATACCTCGCAATGGTCACCATGTCACATATCTGTACAGTTACATGACAGAATCAGAAAAGCTTAATTGCACGGTTGAACCAACAAGGCACAAATGAAGCACTCACCGCTGCTCTCATTTGGTTGAGTCCTCCATTGCACGAGACCATCAGGTATCCATTGTTTTTATAAACCCCTGGCGACAACAAAAGGTTCTCACGGATAAGGCAACACGAACACCGAAGAAGTCAAACAATTAAAAATAAATCGTTTTAAAACAAAAATTAGAGCAGCTCAGCGAAGCACCGACTCTTGGGAGGGAGAAGAGGTGGACGCGGAGAGGGCAGCTCGATATCCATTGCCTGATGGCGGACTCGTGAGTGAAACAGAAGGCCAACCTTTCAAAACTCTCGGCCCCCACACGTCACCGAACGCCGTTAACTGAACGATGCAAGTCCACAGTAACACCGATGTGGTTGCCCGTATCATCCACATCTTCATTCTCGACCGAGATGACCCCGAACCCGAACCCGAACCTGACCCCAACCCTAACCCCATTCCCACCTTCCGAACCTTACCCTCCCACCTCTTCAAACCCATTAAACCTTCCCACTCCGCCCTGCACATTTATTCTCGCCCCAATGCCTTATTCGTCCCCATCAAACCCTAAACGCCGTTTCAATCAAACAAACCCCCCCCCCCCCCTTCTCTCCACCGAGATCCCTGCTTGCCCGAAACGGCACCGGATCCAACCTCACCAAACTACCATTCGCCAATGCCGACGCGCACAGATTTCGAGTTCAAGAAGCGTCAACGAAGTTCAATTCTCGGGCGCATTACCACCAACAGGCCCGCCCGCTTCTTCGGCAGAGAAGCACAACGCTCATCCAAATCGAAACCGCACAATAACCACACAATTCTTTTTCTGAGAGGAAAAAAAAAAAAAGGCAGAAAGCTTTTGATATTTGGGGGAAAGGACGAATTGAAACGAGAAGGGTCCGGCGGCGAGTGACGTGGAATGATCGGCGGCGAGTAGCAAGAAATGTTATATGTAATCAGAGAGAGAGAGAAAGAAAGACGAGAATAAAACGCAAACAGAAGGACATTCGGTGTTGACGCACACAAGAAAGCAAGCAACGGGGTGCGCCACCCGTGCTAACCCAACCCAACTAAACCATGGTTAAGCTGACATCGTTTCTGGTTGGCTTCACTTCGCTGTGACATCATATATGTCCTTTTTCTCTTCTTTTTTTATCACAATTATTTTTCCAAAGAGTGAGAATCTTGTTTGAGTCAGATAAGTTTATTATAAATGACAAAAATTTTCTAAGTATTTAACACAATTACTTACACAAAATGTTGAAAAACAATTTAATTTTTCAAATATTAATGTAAGTGGATGGAAGTTTAAGGGGTGCATTTCACGAGGTACTTGACTTTTGGAGAACTATATTACCATAATAAGAGGGTAGGTGAAAATGTGAGATAATTAAGGCCCATTAAATCTTGTTTATAAAAGTAAGGTCATGTGAAAAAGATGAATCATCCCAATCAAAGTAAGAAAAAGAATGAGTGTGTGTGATCACTTATGTGAGAAAGTCTTGTAGCGAGAGTATGTTATCATTTCTTATAACTTTTGAGTAGAATACTTGGGTTTGTAGAGTGATATACAACTTGGGATGGGTTACATTTCTTGTAATCATATTTGTGATAGTAAAATTTTGTTGAGACGGTTCTGTAGACGTAGGCAAAAAGTGTCGAACCACGTGAAATATTGTGTATTCCATCTAAGATCTTTTGGGTGTGTGGGTAATTTCGTTGTTGTGTGTGTGTGGATTTTTCCCAAAAGAAAATTAGAACTTGAGATCATTAAGCTGAAATACGTCAATTGATCTACGTACTCGATTATTGATATCATATAAGCCTAAATACATTTTTTAGTCTCTCAAAATTGGGATAAGTTAATTTTTGGTTTCTCAAATTTAAAATTAATCTTTTTAGTCTTTGTAATTTAAAAAAAAAAATGTTTTAGTCTCTCTGCCTAAATATTGTTGATAAATTTGTCACACAAAACCTACCTATTAATAAATTTGTCACACAAACCTCACCTACTAATGACCTTGTTAACGAAAAGATCACACCAAACTCAGCTGATTTTGCACAACTAACTTAATTACCTTTGTTAATGATGTTGTACTTGTAGGTGATCCTAAACAATTAAAATAAATTTTCTTCATATATTAAGAAATAAAAAGATTAATGTTAAATTTAGAAAACTAAAAATAAACTTACTCTAAATTTAAAAGACTAAAAACATATTTATTTCTTTTATATATATCTTATTTACATTTAAAGAACATATATTTAAGAATTTACTCTTTTTTTTTTACTTATACTAATTGTGCACATTGATTAAGGAAATAAAAACAATAGTACTTGTTGAATCAAAATGTAAGATTTGATACACAGAAAAATTTAAAGTGTTTGTTACTTTCGTGAAATGATGATTAAAATACTTAATATTTAATATAAGACATTTAATTTTTTAGTTCGTATTTTTGTGAAATACTGTACTAATAACTAGGAAATTCATCTTTCATGATATCTGTGGGTCCGTGACAATTATTTTTCGCACGTGTTGTTCAGTGCAGTTGGACGCGTGGCGGTTTGTGATTGTGGGCTTTTACAAGTCCACATAGGAAGCGGTAGGTGATTTGCATCCGCCGTTTGAGCAACGGCGAATCGTGTCCACCACACCGACATTATATCGCGGGATTTTCAGCCCGTCTGCACGACTCGGATATTTTTGCTACAGCAGCTATAGAAAATAAATTATTTAAATAAGTTTATCTAGTGAAATGAAAATAGAATTTATATCTTTTAAAATGAAATAAATGTATTTTAGAAAATAAAATATATGTATAGTTATTTACGAGAAAATTAATCATTAAAATTATAATTAACTTTAAAATTTATTCTAAATATTTTTAATTTTTATCATGATTTTAATTTTAAATTTTTTAATCAACTACTGTAACTAGTATTTTTTATCTTCTACAGTGTATCACTTCATTTTAGAATAAATACATTTACTTTTATTTAATTTATTAACCGATTTAAGAATAAATGTATTTTTATTTGATACTCACTTGAAAATTTTCTACTCTTATTTTATTCGCCCCCTACTCATTGAATATGTAAATGTATCAAGAACTTAACTTAATAAATATATCTAATAATAATCTGAAAAACTATTCTATATGCGAATATAGATTTCAATTCTATCAATATTATTGATGATCATTAGAATAAGGTTTTATATTATTTAATAAAAATGAAATAAGTTTACAGGTTATAATTTTAATGGTTGAAATTTTAATAAATTTATAATTTATTATGTATGTTTGTTTATTTTATTATAATCTTGTTTGTTAATTTTTTTATTAATAATCGTAATCATAACTTACTTTCTACTGTATATTCTCTCCCTTTAGACCACTAAAATCTATCCAAACGTAAGTATGAAAGTTATGAGTTGAAAATGATATTTATTCTGATTAAAAAATAAAAAAGACTAAGGCACAGAAGTTTTTATATAAAAAAAAAAAAACGGAATTTCTATATTAAGAAGTTTTAAAGTTTTAATGAAAAAGGTTATTTTATGATATTACAAACGAAAAATGTGATGAAAACAGTTAAAATTCTCAAATTTCAATTGTCCAAAACATACTTTTTTAAACTTGTTTAATCAAATTAGAATTGTTGTTAAATTTTTTAAATATTAGTTGAAGTAATGTTTTAACTTATAATTTATTGTTGTTGTTTTCATTCTTACCCTCGATACTTTAATAAAGTTCTGCACTTACCACCTTATTTAAAATTACACTATTTATTTTAATTATTACACTTTTTTATTTTAAAATTTCAATAAATTATTTGATCTTTAAATAAAAATCATAAGATTTTAATCTGTACACAAAAAGGTGATAAGAATTTAAAACAAACTAAAATTACAATGATATATATATATATATATATATATATATATATATATATAATGTATACCTATTTGTTTTTTAGTTGAAGTACGTTAACAAGCTACACCGTTGGTATATTTAAGGATAATTCTTAGTTATAACTTGCTAGTATACTTCAAGTAAAAAACAAGTTAGTATATGTTAGCAAATCTCACAAGCATTTGCTAATGTACACCTACTTATTTTTTAGTTAGAATATGTTAGCAAGTTATACCGTTAATGTATTTTAAGATAATTCTTAGTTATAATTTGCCAATAGGACCGGCCTAGTAATGAGTGAGACCTAAAGTAAATTTTGAAAAAGACTTTTTTACTTTAAATGAAAGAATTATATGTTAGGCCTTTTACCCACCTAGGTGGCCTTTTTGCTTTATAAAAACTAATAGCAAATAATTTTTTTGTTGGTGGGCTTAAAGGTTAAGCTATAGTAGCTTTACCTTTAGGCTAGCCCTGCTACCAACATATTCTAACTAAAAATCAAGTAAGTGTACGTTAGCAAATCCATATATATATCACATAAATAAATCTTTTATGTCATTTTATATTTATTAATTAAGTTAAACATCTAATTTAGTAACTTAATAGATTTTAACTAAAATATTTAACTTTTCAATTTTTAACTAATTTATCAACTATTTTATCAAGTATAACATTAACTTTTTTTTCAAGTAAATTTTAATACTGCTGCCTATTAATATGTATGAATTATGTGCGTGTAATAACTTTAATGTTTATATCTATACTTGATAAAAAAAATCTATAGCCAACACTTGTAATTGAATAAGCTAGTCACAACTTTATCATTTTTTGAGTTCGTTCTTGTCAAAGCCAATCGAATAAAACATATAATCAATGTGGAGAAGAAAAAATGAATGCTACAATGGATCACCTTTATATGTGGTCTACAGTGCGCCACTTTTATTCATCGTTAGATTCACCTAATCCACATGGTTATACCCTACATTCTCCATACAGGATCCCTCCCCCAACTCCCTAATCCCTCCACAGCCCCTCAGGCAACATCCCTTTGGCAGCCACATGCGACCGTCGCCACAGCCTCACCAATAATGTCCCTCCAACAACCACTAGCAATGTTAACGCTAATGCTACCGCCCTTCACTATTCCTATTCCTTATCTTTCTTCCCTTTCTCCTTCCTTGTCTCCCTCCTCTCATATGCATATTGATTTTGTGATCCTTGGCTCCTTTGTCGTAACTCCTTTCCCTACTTCTCTAGCACCCTATCAACATAAACACCCCTGTCAAACCCCATAAGCCTTCTCTTCCAAAGCTCGCTCCCCTTTCTTCCTCTTCCACTTGGAAAATTTCCTGTGCCCTCCAAGCCCCTTTTGCACTCAACCACAATATGCTAATTCTAAGCTTGTCCATGAATTTGAAATAGGTCATTAAGGACATGCTTGATTTCAGGGTCAACACTGAGCTTCTAGCCAAGGTGGTTCTATTGGGAAAAGAAAGAAGGAAGGGGAAGGGCATAGGCGGTGCCACCGGTGGTTGTTGGAAAGATGTTGGAGGGTTGTGAGGTAGTTGGGGGAGGGATCTGATGTGGAGGATGTAGGATATATATAACTATATGGATTAGATGAATCTAACAGTAAATAAAAGTAGTGCACCGTAGACCATGTGTGAAAGTGGTTTGCGATAGCATTCTCAAAAGAAAAAGGTAAAGAATGGAGAAAGGATTTAGAAGTATTTGGGAGGAAAATAAAACTTTAAAGAAATTATGAGTTTGGCAATGAAGTCAGTGCAATATACTTACTCATCCAAGAAAGGCTATAATGGTTATTTAAAACGAATTAATGCTCTGAAGTCCACTTGATTAAAAAGAAAAACAAAATTGACACATTTATAAAGGAGAGTTTGATTAATAGCAAATTTAACTAAGTATACTTTAATTAAGATGTGAGAATAAAAGACAAGCTAAAAAAGAACCTTTCTTCGTTCATAAGTAATATGGAAAAAGTCATAATGGAAATAATAAAGTTGAAAAGTCAATATATATTTAAGAAAACGAGATAAAATAATATATAATGCTATAATCTATTTATTATTATTATTATTATTATATGTGTGTGTGTGTGATCGTGTGAGTAAATATTTTTTAAAGAATTGAGCACATTGGTGTTGTATACGTCAATCATGTGGAGATAATATCAAACAACGTTATTTATGGCAAAGACAGATTCTCTACAGTGATAACCAATTGCCAATACTCTAAGAGCAACTGTAATGCAAGTTGCTTATAGGTTGCTTAAAGTTAAGCAACCGTGCCTTATTTTTTTTCAGCATTAGAGAAGTGTAACGTGGCAGAATGAGTTACTTAAATATAAGCACTGCTTCTTCTACAAGAGATGGTTGCTTAGCCATTAAAATAAGACTTTTTTTCAATAACTACCCTATTTTGGAGGAGGAAAGAGATTGTATTGTGCCGTAAGAACTTGTATTTCAAATTCAACACAAAACCAATAATGAAAAAACCTAAAACAAATTGTAAATTTTAGAACCACCATAAAACAAGAACAATTTGTAAAATCTGAGAACTAACACACAACACAAAGCCAGAAACAAAACCAGTTTACATTTTAGGAAATCAAAACCCAATAAAATACAAAAATCAAAAACACAAATCAGAAAATAAACAAGTAGTAAAGCAAGAAGGCAGATCTAGCATGCGAAGGTGGGGTGGTGATGACGCGTGGCATGGGTGGAGGTGCGTCGGTGATAAATCGAAGTGCGACAGTTGAGGCGCATTGGTGGGTGGTTGACGGTGTGGAAGTGCGATGGTCATTGAGGCGTGGTGTGGTTGGAGGTTCGCCGATGATAGATCAGAGGAACAACGGTTGAGACATGGCTGTGGGGCCTGATGAAAGTGGTGGATGCATGGTGGTTGAGGCGTGGCATGGTTGGAGGTGCGACAACTTAGGAGTGGCAGTGGGGGCGCAACAGAGGTGGTGGTTGTGCGATGAGGTGTGGTTGAGTAGGAGAAAGCATAAGGAGAAGGTGAGAGGAGGTTTCTAAAAAATGAGAAGTTTGAGAGGAGGAGAAAGTGGAGGAGGTTCTAAAAAATGAGAGAATAAAATAAGTAGTTTGGGAAAGCAAAGTGAACCTTCTCGATGAAGGTTAAAAAAAAAGTAATTATATGTTTTTTTAAAGCAATGTTAAAACAAAGGTCTTGGTGGTTTTGAATTTGATCACAATTTTTTTACCGTTAGACATTACAAATAAAAAAATATAAATTTACTCAAAAAACTTTACCGTTTAAGAACTCTACTCAAAAATTTACTTCAATGCTAAAGTTTCTTAAAAGTGAATTCTTAACTTATTTAAGTGGGTCCTACAATTAACCCCACATATTAATACTTATATTTATATTTTTTATTTTAGATTAAAATATTATTTGTATTATAATTTTAAAATAATAGATATGTAAAAAATTAAAGAAAAATAGAATAATACTAATTTATTTTATTTATGACAATAAGATGAAAAATACATAAATGACAAGTACATAACATTATATTAATTAAAAAAAAATTAATTTCATTATCTTCGTGTTCGAAACGTTCCCAAATACGTTACACTAAATCTACTTAAAGTTGTTGATGACATTGTTTTTCACGAACTTCAGCTCTCCTTTGCAAGTAGGTTGCAAAATCAGGATGAGGACCATTGGATACTTCAGTTGTAGAGAAATCATTGTCTACATGATCATATTCAAAATTACCAACAGAATCTGTCGTTCATCTTTAACAATCATGTTATGCAATATAATGCATGCATATATTATTTTCTTAATTGTATCCATGTGCCAAGCACGTGCTGGACCACAAACAATTACAAATCGTAATTGAAGCACTCCAAATGCCCATTCCATTTACTGTATATTGGACTACAGGAGCTTGTCCTTCCAAAACGTCATTAAACTAGAGGGGATTAGTTTAATACATTGATGTCGTTGTTTGAACCCACTATGCCAAAAAATACATGCCAAATCCATAAATCTTGTGATGCCACTGCTTCAAGCATGATTGTGAGCTTGGCATGATCACCTCGACAAAATTGGCATTTCCATGCAATTGGACAATTTTTCCATTCCTAGTGCATACAATCAATGGAACCCAACATACTAGGAAAGCCACGTGCCTCCCTAATTTGTAGTAAGCATTGAACGTCATTGTTGTTAGGCTTTCTTAAGTATTTAGCTCCAAATACCTCATTCACACCATTAACAAATCTCTTTAAGCATTCCACTGCAGTACTTTCACCAATTCTAACATATTCATCTACATTGTTTGTTGGTGATCCATATGCTAATATACGAATAGCGACAGTGCATTTCTATAACTTTATAGTCTGCTTCTTCAATTGCAACTCCTCCTTCTTTATCTTGTTCTCTTCATCCTTAATGCGTGCCATTTTTTCCATAAGTGTCATTTTGTCCTTAATTGATTCTTTCACCGTTGCAAAGTTTTTATTGACTTTATAAGTGTCAACTGCTTTTGATGCCCTCTTCATTTTCGTTGCCTTTTGTCCCATTAGGTAGACCGACGGTGAAGCTAAATCATACTCAAAACTTGTTGGCATCTCTGGATTAGAAGATGATTTAGATGCCCTCTTTGGTCTTGTTGATTGGTTTCCCCTTGATTCAGATGTCTATTTTGGTTCGTTCATTAACAGTCGCCATGCATGCTCATATTTAAACTCAGAACCTTCATCTTGACAATAAATAAAATACACGTCTGCAATGACATCATTCTCTGGGGTCCCAGTCTTCTTTCTGCTTATAGCTTGTTTGTAACACCCTGCAAACTTTTGAACAAACTTATTCAAACGATGCCATCAAGCTTTTAGTTCAACATCATCTCGCTTCTTCAATTGGCCACGATAGTTGTTATAATTATCTCTCATCCTTAACCATAAACTATCTCCATTTTGGTCAACTCCCACGATTGCATCTGTTGACACGTTGAGCCATGATTGAATAAGAAATGTATCCTCTTTGGTTAAGAATTTGACTCTGGATTTTTTCTGACTAGAATTGTCTCCTCCTTCATCGAGTTCAATGCTTTCTATGCAAACTTGAGTGGAAAATGGTGGAATTTGAGACTCTGATATAAAGACAATCGGTGTTTCGAGTTCCTCATTAGTGAAGTTGACTCCACTTATAGGGGTTTGGTTGGTTGGAGGAAAGGTTGGAAACATAGGCCAAGATGGAGGAAACATAGAAAAAGATTGAGGATTTTGAGAATTTTCACCCATAGAAGGTTGGTGATTTTGCATAAAATTCCATAAAGAAAAATTAAATTGATTGTTATCCATTTGAGGACAACAAAAAAGAAAAAAAATACTGATTTGCAGAAAATAACAATGAGTAAAATTAATTAAGAGAAGTAACAATAGCAGATAAATTGGCTTGAGATCAATTGTGAGTTGAAACACATTTGTCCCACAATTTACAAGAAATTTTTACACTCAAAATAACTCACAATTTTAACTTAATGGTTACCAATTTAAGTTAATTTTCGCAATGGTCAACTCTTTCAACAGGTATATTTTTACCATTTACGTTAAAATTGTTCAAATTATTTTTTATTTGCAAAATTTACTTGCTGTCTAGAACCATCTCCCCTTTCACGTTTACTCCTACTCGGCCTCATCTCCCCACTCCTTCTCCACACTTTCTCCTAAACCCGATACCTTCTACAACAACGATCTCCATTTGTGGCAGTCCTCTGATGGCGAGCCCACCTCGCGATGGCGAGCCAACCTTGCGACGGTGAGCCCACGCTCTGACAGCAAGATTGATCGCGCCGTTTGCAAAGTTGCAAACGCTCGCCCCGCCGATCGACTCCAATCAGCTCAAACAAATTGACAGCACCGGACCGACGGCGCCGTTTGTGAAGATGAAAAAGCAACCTTTTTGACTCCGACGACTCTCCCGGTTGCAGATCAACCCTCCCCAGAGCAGATCGATTCTCCCTGGCGCTCCCCTTTCGCGGATCGATGTTCTCCAACTTATTGGCCATCTACTCCGACAAGCATTCATCATGCTTGTTGATTGTTCAACATCTTTGCAGAGCTTTGTATTTATTAATTTTTTTCCTTATTTTATTATTGTTATGTTTGATTCTGCTGGTTGAGTTTTGATTTGATTTAGAGACTCTCTTCAATGTTATTTTTTTATTTTTTTTCTTTTGTTTCTGGAGTTTGAAATGGTTAGACTTTTGGGCAAAGTTGTGATTCATGTTTTGGAAAAATGCTTCTGTGTTGTTCCAATATGACTGTTTCTTTCCCTCTTTTTTCTTTGGATTTTAGTGCAATCTGAGCTTCAAAATTATTTTTTATTGTCAGAATCAGTTTAAGCAACTTGCTTTATGTAAGGACCACCACGTAATTTGCTCCAATCATAATGTTTCATAAGCAATGCATCTATTGATAAGGAACGAGCTTACACTCCTCGCTTTGGAGATGCTCTTAGTATAAATTTCAGCGAGATTTCAATACTGGAGTGGAAAGAATATCTAGTCAATTTCTTGCACACTACCTTTTGTGCACAAAGGGATTGCCATTACATGTGTTAGGGAGAAGTCTCGTCACTTGTAGTGCACAATCCACTTACAAAAAAGTGAAGGTTTTAACTTCCAACATTCAAATCGACATCTAACTTAACAATGATAGGATAGCTTAGTTATAACATCCAAAGACATATTTATGCCCATGAATCTTTACAAATATTTTTTTTACCTTAATTCGAGACTATTGAATCGGTAAAGACCCACTAATTATAAGTTTTTCTTGAGTCTTAATTCCCAAACACCAGCATATACTTTTTTCATCATTTGCATTGCTTTTTTTTTTAAAAAATAATCATATCATAGCCTGAGTTGACATTCCTTACTTTCTTTTAAAAGTTGTGGGGGATCTCAATTGTAAAAACCAATTTACTAGTCGCAAAATTGAATTTAAAAACATAATCTAACAATTGTAAATAGTTGAACGATAACTCCGCGTTTCTATAGTTAGTTTTCAACCGTAGAAAATATTGGTCCATTTATTGCTTATGTATATCTATCCCAACAAGTTTTCAATTAATACATACATCTCACGAAATTGTTTTTGCCTCTTTGCCTGCCTCAATCTTTCATACATATAGAACTTTTTATAAAGAAAAGGAGAAAATAAAAGGCGAGTTAAAAATATTAAAGATGTAGCAGTAAAATCTTAAAAAAGAAATAACAGTATCATATAGTCAGAATAGCTAATTTTACATGGAGAAATATTAGTTGCATAATATTTTAATACAACATGAAAAATTCAGTGAAATGTACATGAAGCCTCTCTCTGGCAGACAATATTATTCAGTATTCACACCGTTACAGGGATGCAAAAAAAGAAAAAGATTGCGATTTGGGAGTGACATTTGCCCATTTCATTTCATGTTTTTTTTTTTTTATGACTATTTGAAGTTTTTAGTTTGCCTCCACAAAATAAGAAAGAAATAATTTAGCGATAACTTGGCTAGGCTACGGTATATTGCCGATAAGATAACTTAAAAAGAAGAAATGAGTGACAATTCTCCTTCTCCTAAACTTAGCCTATAATCATCGATGTCCCTCGCCGTAAAGCCTCCGTCAGAGTGTCGGTTCCGCTGCTAAGACGTAACCGATTTCTTTTTCCGAAGGATCCACTTATTTAGGCCATCTGATGGGGATGTCGGGCCAGGTGTCAGCATCCTAACTCATCTATGGACGATGGGCACCTTTGAGGACCCATGTATCCCATCAACGGTGATCGATCCACCCTCCTAATCCCTGACCACATTAGATGCTGGGTCCCATAAGATACGGTGGCTCCTCCCACGCTTTCTCTTTCACTATTTTCTTTCCAGTTCCACTAACATTTTGTTTTCATTTAAATAATAATTGTGCACGAAAAAAAAAATAGTTTAATTCCCAATTGATAAATTTAATTTTAAAACTGATAATATACATACATACATATATATTTTGGGTATGCATATTTGTATAATTATATTTTAAAAAAATAAAGTTTATTATAAGAAATAGAGATAAGTCTTTGAAAAAAAAAGACACATACTATTTAATAAATTGAATAATTATAATTTAATAGAATACTAATATTTTATTTCAATTTTTCCATCCATTAATATACAATTTAAAATTTGCTACACTCTTCTATTATTAGTTTAGATTTTCTTCAGACAAAATTTGCTGAAAAATATAGACATTTTTCTATTAAATAAAGAAAATAAAGAAAAGATTACATTTTTTTTATCCTTGGTGAGAATTTGGTCAATACATGATAAAAAAATAATTCTTTTTTCAATAACTAGATTGAAATATTATGATTTCAAAAACTAAATTGACGAACACAACAGGGAAGAAACAAAATGAACTTTGTCTTTCATTTTTTGTTTTCATTTTGATTTTGAAAAGACTTGCAATTGCACTGTCTACCAAAAAACAAAAGGCACTGCAATTGCACTCAATCTTGTGATAACCTCGCTGCCCTGCCGTTCTCGCACGTCATTCGCGGGACATGCTCGCATGTTTAATTTGTACGGTCGCTTTTTAATTCATTTGAATCATTAAATGCCCTTTACAATGAATATTGACATAATCTTTTCGACCATTTGCTACTAAACGAACCACGTCACTCGGAATTCATGCATTGAATAACGTAAAAAAGGGATCTCTTTTGCAAACGTAAAGGGATGAGGGTTTGCGGATTTAAATATTCTCATATTAGTAAATAATCTTATAGAAAGACATAAAAATAAAATTAATAAAATTTATCTAAATAATTATTAATGTTAATAAAATTATTATGTTTTTATCTTTTATAACATGACATTATCATATTACTTGATAATATGAAAAAATGCTGCTCCAATTCATTTGGTAACAGAGAGATAGTGAGAAAATAGGGAGGAGAAAAGGAAAATAAATGAGAAGTAAGAAATGAAGTATGTTTGATAGAGTAAAAATAGTGTAGCAGAGAAATAAAAAGGTGTGGGTCGTACATCTTTTTATTTTTTTGCTTATTTGTGCAAAAATGAACAATGATTGACAAAGTGTTTGACAACTTGTGGCAATTAAAAATTGTCAAAACTGGAAACAATCGATTTTCAAAGAGAACAATCAATTTACACAGCGAAAACAATTGATTTTGTGTTCGACAATTAATTATCTGTCAAATTTTTTATTTATTTTCCTTTCTTTTTTTTCTCAAACCAAACACTTAAAAATTCACTTTATTTCTTACTTATTTTTATTTTATATTTCTCTCTTTCTTATTTTTATCTATGTTATTTCTTTCTTTTTTACCAAACTAACATGTTTTCACAAGTACAAAATGTCAATTTTTTTTTTATTTGACAAGCAAAAGTACAAAATGTCAAATTAAATGGTTGATGGCCAACAGAGTGAGCACTAAAGCAGTAGGTGAGGAGTCACATATGTATAAATGCGAATTTCTTATCAAATTATCCAAAAAAAATGCAAAGTTCAACGTATCTATCGTTATTAGCAAGTAATTGGACTTGCTCAGCCAAAGAAAAAAAATCCTTCATTACAAAATAATCATTTTGAAAGGTTTAATTTATTTTAAATTATTAATTAATAAAATTATACTTTTTATTTTTGTGTTTATTTTAAGTTTCACTTTAATTTTTAATTTAATTTTCTAACTAATTTTTAGTTGTAACGTTTTCATTTCTGTCAGGTCTGTTTCCTCACTTAATGAAACCTTTTTTTTTTCGTGTCATTGATGTTATTAACTACGTCTTAGTAAATAATTAAATATCTAAAAATGATGTCATTTTGAATAAATAGAGGACTAAATTGAAATTTAAAATTCACCAAAAAAATTGAAATTTAAAATGGAATTATTTAGAGGATTGAATTAAATTTCAAACAAAAGAGATATTTAGAGGGTTTTTTTTTTCCCCTTCATTACTTCTCATCAGTGCTTCCTTTTCTTTTCACCTTTATTTTTTAAGTTAGCTTTTGGTACTAAAATGGAGTAATGTGAATGCGTTTTTGTTTAGTCCATAAAAAATGAGAGAAATACCGAGGGGCAGTTAGAAAAAGAAGAAAAACACCCTCTTTGGGATAATTTTCAGTTTTAAGTTTTGAAATTTTCAGTTTCAATTTTTTATTATATAAACTAATTTTTTTTTAGTTCTTCACATGTATCATCCTTCAAAGGTAATTTAAGATATTAAATATGGATAATTCTCCTAACGAAAATTCAAACTTTGGTTCTTCACATTGAGATGACTGACCTCTTTTGCTAGAATCAACACCCGTTGGTACTTACATAAACCAATGTTTTTATTTTTGTACATACAATGGTTGCAATAAAGTTTGAGCCTAAGACCTACCTTGTACAAATTATCCCAACCTCCCACCAATAGACCAGTCCTAGTGGGCTACTTACATGAGCCAATGTTGAGTGAATATGAATGTGTTTATATTTAATTTCACTTAAAAACCATAAAAAAATGAGAAAAGTAACGGGTTTTTTTTTTTTTCAGGATAAGAGAAAACACATTGAAATATGCACGGGTTGTGTTTGATTCCGTAATCGTTGATGATTATGTGTTTCTTTTTAATTTTATATTTTGTCTAACTCCTCTTATTTCTTCCATTGTTTTTGGCACTATTTGAATAATTTTTTTTCATAAACACTTATAAGAAAAAAAAATAAGAAGGTAAAATTCATTGAGTTTCTTTCATAAGTTAAAATCAACTTATGAACTTAACTTTTATAAAAATCTCTCATTTAACGTCTTTAAAAGTTGAAGTGCATATATTGATTTTAGCTTATAAAAAAAGCTCAAATAATTTTAACCTTTTTATTTTTTCTCTTATAAGTGTTTCTGAAAAAATTTATTCGAATAGAACCTTTGTCTCCTATAACTATATTTTTCTTCCAAAATGAATAAAAAATGGAATCATCTTCCCCCGTTACTCTCTATTTTTTTTTATGTATTCTAAGTGAAATTAGACAAAATCACATTTTACATTATCCCCATACTTCCCCATTTAGAAACCAATAATTAAGTGGGAAAATAGAAAAGAGCAAAGATAAACGAAGAATAAAGGAAGAGTCTTTGAGAAGTGGGAAAGAAAAAGAAAAAAGTAAAAGGAGGAGAAGGTATAGGGTTGAGCACGAATAGATTTTTGAAAAGAAAAAAAAAGTTACACCAAAAAATTACTTTTAATCACAAAAATATCACTTTATTATCTTATTTTCCCTATTTTCTATGCAAACTTAAAAAAATATAGGAAATAAATTAAAAGTAAAGTGAAAATTTTTAACTAATAATAAAAACAAAAAATATTTTATCAAACCCTAATTTGTCTATCATTTTCAAAGTAAGCTAGTTATATTATCTGACAAAGTCAATTTTTTCAATTAACTCATCGTTGCCGGTCGTCGGACCATAGCAAACTTGAAGCCGATCTCATCTAGAAGCTTTTGCATTTTAGAATTAACAACATGAAAATGACCATACTATGTACCTTCATTTATGGTTTAACACAAACAAGTGAAACATTAGACTGGTTTCAAGTATTGCTAGGAATGTCTTAGTTAGAGCTGGCAAATAGGGCGGGCCGGCCCAGCCCGGCCCGCTAAAGAGTTAGAGTTGGCAAATAGGGCCAGGCAGCCCAACCCGACCCAGCCCGGTTTGTGTTTGGACCTCTTTTTTTCTAGCCTAGCCTAGCCTTATGCGAGCATCGCCATCAGGCCAATTTAGCCTGAATTTTTTTTGGACTTGTTATCTATTTTAATTATTATTATTTTGTCAAAAATTATATAAAATTAAATTATTTAAATCATATTAAATATTAAAAATTAAATTCTACATACTTTCTAGCATAAACGAATATTTTTATTTATATATAATTGACTTAATTACTCAATAGTCTCACTAAAAATATATCTTTAAACAATTTTTATTTACAAAATGAAATATTCATGTTAATCTTTCTTTTTTTATAAACGTGTGTGACCCTTTTTATTTTTTTATTTTTTTAAGTATATATATATATATATATATATCGGGCCAGCCCAGTTCGGCCCGGGCCAAAATGGCCCAGTTTCTTCTAGGTTGTATTTTTTTGAGCCCAGCCTAGTTCTTTTTGCAGACTAAGTAGGCGCCATTGGCCAGGCCCATTTTGATAGCTCTAGTCTTAGTGTGTGTTTGGAAAGCCATTAAAAACCACGTTTATTTCACCTCATTGGAAAGTGGGACAACATATTTACAAACACACTCTTAGACCAAGTAATTATGTTTTACCTTTGTTTTTCTATTCATTTTTTTGAAGAAAAAAATGTATTCATATTTATCTGTCATATATTTTAACATGTAAAATAGTATTCATTATTATTTTCTTCATTTTATCTTATCAAAAACAATAATAACCTATGAGATATCAAAGTAACAAATAAAAAAGATACTAAAAATTTACAAATAAATTTAATAAAAACAAGGAGATTAATTATTTTTTAATTAATTATATGAATAATTTTAAAAGACAAAAAAATAGAGGAAATATGTTGGCATTATTTTTCTTTTTGTTTTCAATTTATAAGAATAACTCGCGTCTATATTTGACAAGGTGGAATGTAATTCTCAGAGAAAAATGCTAATACCATGTTCACGGAATACAACTTCAGGGAAAAAAATTATGGCATTATATATATAGGAATTTGATGACTGATATGTGTTATTTTTATTTATTTATTTCAAAAATAATATTTATTTAGAATATAATAATCAAAATAAGATATAGATAGAATTTATCATAAAACTACGATATTATCTTCTTTTTAATTGTATGATAGGTACTTTTATATATAATTATTATTCAAATAAAGAAATTAAAATTGGTATTTCTTTATTTGCTTTCTCTTATCCAATTTTCCTCTATGTTTCTTTCTTTTTTCTTTCTTTTTTTTTGATCGAGGGTATGTTTCTTATGTCAATAAAAAATCAATTCATTCATATATTTTTTTTAATTAATTATTCTAGGGGACAACATGGTTGTTAATTATTACCAACAATTGTTATGCATAGAAGATATTATCAGAAATTTAAATATAAGTGATAAAACCTCATTTTTTAAGAAATATTCGAGTGTATATTACATAAGTGAAAAGACTCAGAAATTTATTTAATTTTTAAAATTTTTCAAAGAATTATATCAGGTGGCACGCTTAATCATCAATATGTTGAGAATTGAATTAGTTTTATCTCTATTTGTTTGTTAGTTAGACTAATATCCCGCTTTGGCAAGGTTTGTAAACACGGGGTTTATAAATTTACTATGAGACGCCTTATACACTTTTGAGCTATGTTGTACGGGCAGGAGAATTGAATACGATATGGATACGTCATAATTTTAAGATAGTTGTAAATTTCTTATAAAATTATTTTTAATGTAATAGTTTATCAATTTTAAAGTACCATACTACCATCCATGCTTTTGAATCTATCAAATATCAACTATACCATTTGACTTAGCAATAAACCCTTAATCAAAACAAATTTTATTGAACCGCTTCTATCAGTTCCGGAAATGCTTAGAAACCAGATGAGCAGAACCAATGTACGTAAAGCATGCAAATTCTGCTAGATTGGCATAGTTATTAATTTTAGGTTTAATTACTCTTTTGGTTCTATAGTTACAAAAACTTTTTCTTTTACTTCCTATACTTAAAAACATTCTCATTTAGTCTCTATATATGCCGTTTTTAATTCTTTTTAATTCCTACTTATATCATTTTAATCTCTTTTGGTCCCTACTGCGAGGACTAAAAGGAATTAAAAATGGTATATATAGAGACTGAAAGGAAATATTTTTAAGTATAAGGACTAAAATAATTTTTTTTTGTAACTATAGGAATTAAATGAGTAATTAAACCTTAATTTTATTGATTACATGGTTGGAAAGTCTTTTTTTTTTTGTTACAAAAAATTGATATTAGGAGAAGATACACCCTCTTACAAAGTTAAAGAAGATCATCTACTTCAATAAAGATTTACAATGAAATTTATATATCACCTATATATCAACAGAAAAAAAAATTGATAATAAAATCAAAGCCATAGTTAGTATAAACAGAAGTCTCGATCAAATTTGTCAAACCCGTTGGCACATGGTTGGAAAGTCTAATCCCAACTGTGTAATCTTTTTGGTTCTTTACGTGGTTTTTTACTCTTAAAAGAAGCCGGCTGATCCGTGGCTTGGATGTATTAATCACATATTAAAATTGTGGGAGATGTTAGATATTCCTAATTTCTTGCCTAGGCTAATAAAATTGTTCAGGGTGATAGCTCCCATCCGGTACCGGTAATTTATTTCCTAGCTCTTCAGCATTATTGTGAAATTCTCCGAGATTCCCGCTTGTCTATTCAGAATGTTATTCTCACATGTTTAATTTAGCTTTCTGTTGGGTAAGCTTTTATAATTAGTTAGTCTAAGTGCCATTTTTTTAATATTGATTTTGTTAACCACATCTAATCTTGTGTTTTATAGACGGGGACTTTGAATTTCTTTATATTTTCATCACAAGTAACGTGTTCTTAATTTCAAACATCCATCAAATTAGAATCAAACTTGTGCTTGCGTATTACTAAGTTCTTATATTTAAAAATATGAACAACTTGTCCGTAAAAAGAAAAAAAAAATAGAAAGGGTCATAGACAAAGCTTGAATAATATATGGCTGCTTTGTTAATCAGGAAAATAAGCAAATATCATCAAGTTATAAAATTAATTAATAATAAGTGAAATTTTTAATGTTAAATATCTTCTATAAAAATATATTACATAATTTTAACAAAAAATTATTTACATGTTATTATTTCATTTTAAAATTTAAAAATAATAATGTAATTAAATTAATCTAAATTTTGTATAATATATAATTAAAAGAACAAGTGAACAACAATTGATCAGAAAATTTATTTGCTGCTTGTGATTGACACTATACCAATAACTTCATTTCGCCATTTATATTTAGTTTGTTTTGCACCAACATTCAATTCTTCATATCGTACATTTATTTTAATCAAAAATCTGTAATTGAAATTAATTTGAACATATATTTTAATTACGTTCAATAATTCAAAATTAAATGCATCAAAATTAGTTCTACTAATCTTTAAAAACAAGTGAACATTCAGCTTAGTAGTTTTTTGGAAATTTTATTCTATGTCCGTGTGTGGCCCAGTGCACATCTTCTATCAGTAATGGAGTTATAATATTTTAATTGGAGTTGTTACATAGAAAAAAGTATGTTTGAATATGATTTTAGTCCTTAAAAGTCATAATGTTTAAATATGAATCACTTATTTAATTTTTTAATCACTACATTTAATAAAAAAAAAAAAGATGAGTTTTTAGTCTTTTACTAAAAGTTTAAAACGCATAAATTTCCCATTTTAAGGACTAAATACAAATGAAATTCAAATAAAGACTAATTTAACAAAAAATATCATATTTTTAAGGATAAAAAACACACTTAAGCAAAAATTACTATTAAAATAGTTATACAGGTAAATCAAACATAATTTTAAAAAACTTTAAAAATAAAAATAATTTTTATTAAACAAAAATAGAAAATAAAACTTTATAGAAACTAATTAAAACCCTTCTATTTTTAAAGAAAATAAAATCTAAAAGACAACTGAATTAAACACTGTCTTAACTTATTTTTAAAAAGTATTACATATAAATAAAGAGAAATAAAAAAATTTTTTGGCAGTCCATGACTGAGTCGCTCTGCCCAAGTCTTCTGAAGTAGAGGAGCATGTGTTTCTGTAAGTGACGTAATGACTAGAATTAATCCTAATTGTATTTATCCAACTCGGGAGCTGACTTGACTTGATCATTTCCCTACAAATTATTTTTCAACTTCGATGGGATAAGAGTAATGCATACAGACGAAACCAATAACTTGTTATTGGTGGACACGAATGACATCTTCCCCGAAGCATATATTGTCTGCCTCTGGGATCGTCGATTGTCTTTGAAATCGTATAAATATGGGCAACTGGAATTGGGTATTTGTTATTGAACATTTTAATTAAGCCTTCCGAAAAAGACTAATTCAGAGTCCTCCTCCTAATCGGGGCATAGAGATACGCAGAACAATAATACTAGTAGAATTTGTACCCACGAAAAAATAATATCAGTAGCCCTTTCTCTTTATGTAGGCAATTTTAAAAATCAACTTCGGAATTGTTTATATCCATCAACAAGATGAGCTATGAAGTACGAAAATATATGGATTTCGATTTGAGATGCCATTGAGTTAGAATCAATTGTAACCTTTTCTTTTTTATTTAATACAATAAATATTTATAAATAACTTGTGTGTCCATTAAGATTAAATATCTCTTCAAAAAATTATTCACCAAAAGAAAAATCTCTCCAAAAAACTATCTTTAAAGCACATCATGAATCTCATACATAATTCCTTTCTTTCTTTAAGTGAAGGGCGGTTCAGTTATTAACTTTTGCAAATTATAAATAATTTTTATTAGTTAAATTAATGGACACCTTACTTAAAATAAAAAGTAAAGTGGACAATTTAAGCAAGCTAGCTAACTAAGCTTTATTTAACTAGTTAAAGTTTATTAAAATATATGGAAATTCCTCTCATGTTTGCCTTGGGAACAAAAAGTTCATAGTCCTTAGTAAGTTATGATTAGATACAAATTCATCAGGAAAAATTAGCCAAAATTTTTGGCTTTCTTTTGATTCTCGTTACTTTAAGTTTACTTCTGTTCCCGGTATCATCTTCTGCTGGTTTCACATTTAGATGGAACATAATTAAATAAGAAAAAAAAAATGTAGATAACAAAACGAAAAGGTCATGAAGTCTGAATTATGGGATAGATCCATGACTGTTTCTAAAAAATTAAAATGAAAAAGGTCGTGGCACGAGATTTGGGGAAGTGAAAAAAAACAGCGTATGTTTGAGTTAATGGAAAATGACTCTTTGCATAAAAATTTTCATCTTATCCTCAGACAATCGAACGTGCTTCTCGTCTCTCATTTGAGGAAAAAAAAAAAAAAAGCTGATGTGAGATAAAGTTATCTAAAAAAAGTAGTAGCATCAGTTATTTGGCTGTAAGTAGGTGGTCACATGATTCAAAGTTATACGTAATCCAGCTGGACGGTTATACAGCTATACATAACTAAATAAAATTTGAAAAAATAGAGATAGAAGTGAAAGTACCAGCAGAATATTCCAGATTATTTATTTCTCATTAGCAGCCATTGAATGTATGCCAATTTGGTTGGTTTCTGACATTTAGCAAAATAAATGAAAGAAAGAAGAAAAATAATAAGACATGGTAATGGTATTATTGCAAAGCCTCCAAAATAAATAAAACCAACTCACAAAATAACAAGACTACTCGTTAATAATCTGTCAAAAAACAAACTACTCGCAAATAATAAAAGTGTTACGAGGCTTATCAATTATCATCATCAAATAAGAAACCTTACTAATGATTGAACTGGGACCAGGGAGGGAGGAAGAGGGCAGGTGGGTGTATGTGGATAGGATCAGTTGACATTAATTTTGATAAAAATGGTATTTTTTATAATATATTTTTAATAAATTTTATTAATCTAACTGTTAAATTATAAAATATTATTTTAATAAGTATATATTATATTTTAAATATTTATAAGTATACAATGTAATAAATATATATATTTATATTTTAAGTAACATATTATTTATTAAAATAAAACTGTGATGAAATATTAACTAATCTTTAAATTGTATGAAATTTCATATACTTAATCAATGTTATTAGAACTACCAATCTAATAATTAGATTGATAAAATTATTTTTTATAAAAAGTATTCAAGATAATATTTGAGAAAAATATCAATTAATCATGTCATATATATGTGTGAGAAAAAAGCTACAGGCCAACTAAATGGGACATTGCCATTGACTATACATAATCAATTCAACCAAAAAAGCAATTTTTTAAAACTTTTTGATAGACACGCCAAATGGAGAAGCAAACGAGAAGACTGCAGAATGGAGCAAAAAATAATAATCTCAAAACATATGATTGTGAATCGAACGAACACATTGTTCTTTTAATATGTTTATATTTTGTTGTGGGTTAAAAGCAATGTTTTCAAATTGGATTGCACTAATTAAGGGCTCGTTTGGGGTGGTTGTGAGTTTTTGGTTTTTGATTTTCAAATTCAATTTTTAAAACAAAACACATTTGGTTAAAATGAAGGTGAAATGATTTTTAACTCAATTTTAAAACACTTTTACATTCATTTTCAAAACAAAAAAAAAAAGTTTTGTGAATCTAGTTTTTAGTTTTTAAAAAAATACACATCACTACATTTGACAATGACTTTTCTCACCACCACCACCAACACCATCATCGTCGCCGCTACTACCACCCCCATGACCATCAGCGCCGCTACCACTGTCATTATTGTCGTCACCACCATTATCACCACCTTTGTTACCACCACACAAACATACCTTTAAACTAATTTTAATAAAACAATTTTTTTTTTCAAAATGAATTTATTTTGAAACCAAAAAATTGAAAAAATAAACTAAAACTAATTTTTAAAAACTAAAAACTAGTTGCGATTTTTGAAAATTTTGACACTCACAACTAAAAATTACCCCAAACGGAACTTTTATTTGTCAGCACTTAGTAGACTCATATTGAGGTTAGAGTCCATTAAAAATTAACATGGCAGTTCCCAGGGAAACGACACTGAAGCAGTAATATTAGGATCAATCAAATGTATCCCGGTCTGGTTCTTGAAAAAGAAACACACAACTTGTGATTGTAGACTAATTTCCTGTATATTTTTACCTTGATTTAAATATGTTTTTAGTGCTTATAAAATAAGTAAATTTTGATATTGGTTCTTGTAAAAGTTTTTTTTGTTTTTCATCCCTCTAAAATTTAAAATTACTATTTTGATTCCAGTAAAATGAGTAAATTTTGGTTTTGATCCTGTATGTAAACACCCAATTTTGTCCGGGTAAATGAAAATAAAATATAAAAAAAAAATAAGAAATAAGAGAACTTTTGAAGAAAAAAGCTCATTTTTTTTATGATAAATACCATGGAAAGACAATATCGTATCTTGAGTTATACTTGTCCATTTGAGGTATTCTTTGCACCGTTGGAAAGCTTGTAGAAAAATCTACAACTCATCTCTCTATCTCAAAAACCAAAATCAACTTCTATCTTGATGAAATCAACCCCGAAGTGAGTCATTTAATCATAAAAAAACTCAAGTCCCACATTACGTTCCCTTCACTTAAAAGTCCCACATTGGACAATCTACATTCATGCATCTTCTCCTTCCCCTATATAAAGAGGTGCCTACCAAGCAATTAGAGAGGCAAGAAAAACATCCATTAATTATGGGCTTAATGCAAAGCATGGAGCCTACGAAAGTTTAATCTTTTTTTATTATCTCTTTTATTTTTCTTCTCTTGGAGCTTTTATTAGAAGCTTGTGGTGGATTATTTTGTGTTCATCACAAATTATATCTTGAGGTAAATTTGCCTATCTTATCTTTTTTATATATATGTTTTATTTTCTTTTGTCATTGTTGTTTTGTTAAATTTTATTCTTTGTATATTCTTTTCAAATTAAAAATATTTTATATTTAATTAATTTTTTAGAAAAAAGATTAATTGGATGTGACATTTTTTTAATCCTAAGGTTTTAAGGCACAAGTTGTGACAACTTGATGTCTTTAAACTTCTCTCTAAAATTAGAAATGTTAAACTAAAATTAATTTGCTTCAATGGATTGACTTGGGTGTACACCTTTGTTGATTCTATTTTTAGGACATATAAGCCGTGACGGTTTAAAAATCCTAAAATTTATTAAACAAAATAAAAAAAAATAACAACACACAAATATTTTACAAAAACTACGTGAGTCTGATCTCCATTGCACTGGGAGATACGTAGGAGCAGGGGCCCACTCCTGTCGATCTCAAAATAATAAAATTTAAGATACAATAAATTCTTCTTGCAATTATTTTTAGGGTGAGATAAATATTTAAAAGTCATTAATAATTTGCTTAATCAATTAGAGGTAACCGTCTTTATGACGGACGTTGTAGGATGCTAATACCTTCCCTACACGTAATTGACTCCCGAGCCTAAAATCTGGTTTCGTAGACCATTTTCTTTAGGTTTTTCCAATATTTTTCCTTAATAAATATTGGCGGCGACTCCCTGTTTTTAGAACTCTTTTTCGCCGTCCCGCCGCGACCCCGGTTGCGACACTGTAAAATATTTTCTTTAATTTTCATCCCTTTAAAATCTAAAATTACTATTTTTTTTCTCTAATATTCATTTGAAGATAAATAAATAACATTCATTTTATAAATATAGAAAAAATTTTAGGTGTGGTATGCTGACATTGTATCACAAATACCAATGGGTGTCACTTGAATGGTCACTTAAACTTCCATTAAATAAATAAGCAGTTAATGAGTGCCAGACAACATTAGGATAAAAAACAATGGTTTCATATTTTTTAAGAATAAAAATCAAAAAAAAAATTTTACAAGGACCAAAATCAAAACTGACTCATTTTAGAGGGACTAAAATATATTTAATCCTCTTATTTTTAATAAAACTAAATTTAAATCATTAAATGTGATTAAAATATGTTTAAATTAATATTAGTTATAAATTTTACATTAAAATATATATTATAGTGTGTAAAATTAATTTTAAATGCTAACTAAACAAGCACTAACAGAAGACACTCACGGGACACTCACATCGAGTGCATATTGAAGATTGCTACATTTGAAATCCTTAATGGCTAGCTACCTTCATTTAGCTAGTAAATAAATAATGGAAAAAAAAAATAGAATGATGATTAATGGTCAAAATTTCCCAAAGGCCCGAATTTCGTGTTACTGTTTCCAAGTAACTTCAATTTTTTTTAGTGTATTTAAGTTAGAATCTACAGACTTTGATATTGGATAAACGTGACTTTGGCAAAATTAATTACGGATAAAAGTACATTTAAGTCAATTGATTTATGTTTTTAAAGATTTATTTGAAAAGTAATTTGAACATAATAAAGATTATTTGAATAATATTACTAAACATTACTTTTAGATTATAATTATTTTTTAAAAAAATATAGCTTTCCTTTTTGACATTATTAAAATTTAACGTAATATTAAATTAAAAATATTTTTTAACATACATACAAATGTAACTTTATTTAAAGAAAAAGTAACAAAATGTTACTTTCACGTTGAAGTGATTAAAACCAAGTTTGGACCCCAAACTTGATTTTGGACACTTCTGAATAAACAATTTAATTAAAAACTTATAAAATAAGTTAGTAGTATTAAATAAGAATTTATTCATAAATTTGACTAAAAACTTGCTGGTATAAACTGAAAAAAAAAAGAAAAAAAAACTTGTCTTGATAAGCTTCTTCATAAAATTTATTAAAATGAACTAAAATTAAAAAAAAAATCGTAAATTACGTACATAAACTCAGATAAGATTTTTCAACTATCCCCTTTACCTCAACATTATCAAATGCACACAAGATTTGAGACAATACATCCAAACGCGGGGAAGAGGGGGGGTTCTAACTACAAACCAAACCAGCCTTAATCCTTCCCCCCTACTTCTCTTCTCGATAAAATCAGATCTATTTCCTTTTCCTCTCAGTGCATTTCATATGTATTTTTACATACAAAGAAAAGAAAAATCATTTAAAAATCTAACAAAACTAGACACCAAATAATTAACATTCTTTATAATCACAAACCCAACCTTCATCCCTCAGCATGGGGAAACGACTAACACATAAATAAAGGGGCAGGAAAGGGTCGAAAGAATAAATGTAGGCATCATGGAACAGATCAGCCACCGAATGTGTTGCATCAATAAATTAAGCCTCATTTCATCATGAATATTCTCAGGCATGTTGCAACCATTTATCTAATGTCAGCCAATAATTTCAAGCAACATCTATGATTTCCCTTTCTCATCATCCTGTGCATTCAAGGAAGTTCTAAAATAAATTAGTAGATATGAATGTCGCCAATTTCAGTGAATGATTTAATAAAACTTCAGACCCAAATTAAGTTTATTGGGCCAAATAAATCTTCTATTATGGGGAAAAGAGTATCTGATATGATTCAGTAGTCTTTTACTGACCAAAAAAATTTGGTCTTTTACTGCCAAGGTCTATAAAAGTCAATAGTCATCCCCTACTTTAGTAATAGTAAGCAAGCTCCTATCATTTCCAAATTCTAACACAATTAGTCCTTACAACAAACGCTAGGATTATGGCTATACAAAAGCAGGCATTTGCTTATTTCAAATGGAAAGGCTAAACTTTTCTTCTACTTTGTCATCCTAGAAAAAAAAAAGGCTTGATAGAGAATATTAGTAGAATTACAAAAACAAGAACTGGCATGATGGGAACTTTACCAAATAATTATATTTAACCGCAACCTCAAATTCAAATATTAAATAGGTGATCAAGAGCTTACTTAAAATGTCACCAAGTAGGTTAAATTAAAAATGTGGTCTCTATGTCTAACAATGTTTTTTGTCTTAGCCCTTACATTAAGAAACTTTACATTTTAATTTCTACATGAAAAGATATTTACAAATTAGTCTCCATTGTTTGTCAACATTATGATAATGTTAGAATATTTTTCCTGTAAGGATTAAAAAAAAAGAAAGTATGTCAATGTAAGGATCAAAACGTAGAATTTTCTCCTTTTTTTTTTTTTTCAAGGATCAAACAAAGTGTATTTTTGTTTCATATAGGGACAAAATCGAAAAATATTGGCAAGTATAAGGACTAAATCAAACAGCGTTATAACATCAACAAATGGCAGGGACCAATTTTTAATCAACTTCTCATGTAGAAATAAAAATGTTTTTCATGTAGGAACAAAAATGAGAAGTAGCATCAAGTGTAAAGTGTTTCAAATTGTAATTATTTTTTTTGTCAATTCTAGACAAGCATTTTCTAGGAAAATGAATAATTTTTTTGTTTAAAATTTTATTTTAAAGATAACATTTACTAAAGGAATAAAACAAGACACACAGGGGTTTGCTAATGTACTCTTACGTGTTTTTCAAATAAACTATAGAACCGGTCTAAAGAAAAACCGGTCAAAAAACTGGAAAACCAATCAAAAACCGGTTCACAACGGGTCAAAGAAAAATGCTTAATACAACATTATTTTGATTTTTTTTCTTAAAAAAATAAAAACCAACCTAAAGTATTTATCATTTTCTTTTTTATTTTAAATATAACCTTGTTTTTATTAATAAATGTTGATGTTTATAGTTAAAACTTATACTTAAGTATCATGACATATTTGATTTGCACTTTTGTAGGTATTGTAAATGTAAAGAACCTATAAAATAATGTTTTATTTTTAAATTTTAGTATTATAAAATTATGATATTATGTTTTTTAATATTATTTTATGTATTATTTAATTATTATTATTATTTTATTAATATTGGTTCGATCACGGTTGAACTATTGAACCTTGAATCAATGCCTTGACCGGTTCAATGACCGGTCCGGTTTTAAAAACATTGAAAGGAATATATTAATAAGCTACAGTTTCAGAAACATTTTAACAAATCTAAAATAGTTTGCTAACATAAGCCTAAATAGCAACTGAGCATATGTATATATATACCATAACTAGTACAGATTATATCATGCTTACCGAATTAGCCATCAGTTTGTCCAAATCATCATCATCATACCCCCCATCACCATCATCTGAAAGACCAGAGAGATTATTGGCAAATATATAAACTCATCAAAATGTAAATTCACCCATGAAGAATTGAACCATCCAGAGCACATATTATTCTATACTCCAACTTATATACCCAAAGGAACATACTATCATTGGATACAATTCTCCAACTCTGGAAAACATAGTGGTATAGACTAACAAACAGGCAAACATGAAGAAAATGGCAGTCCATCTAGTTGGCTTAGCTTTAGTTCTGACTGCATTGATTGAGAAAGTTAAGAGATTAAACTAGAATACTTGTTTGGATTGGGGGTGCAAGGGGAAAACATGGAAAGGGAATAATTCCCTCAAGCTCTCACTTTTTGTTCCCCTCCAAATTAAGGTATAATGAGGGTAAAAAACTTTGCTTTTATTTTAAAAACCTGTGATTTACTATTTAACCTACAAATTTAGTTACATTAATAAAAATGGATTCTATTGAAAATTTTTTAAGTTAAAATTCAGAACATTTTTACATTGCCCTTTTGTCTCTCATTAATCATCCAAACATGGGGAATGCAAAACTATACGATTTTGTCCATTCCGTTCACTTCCACCTCATTCACTCTAAAACTTCCAAGTTATGTAACTTAAACCAGAAGACCAACATAATCCAAAAGATGCAAAAGCTAAATTGTTTTACAATTGAACTAATTTTATATCAATTATAAATGGAGATGTACCAAACTTGTATACACAATAAACCAGTATACTTTTCAGAAATAATTAACAGATTTTAATAGATTAAATTAATAAGGTGTGCCGGGCTCATCATCACTGTTTCCTTCTCCCAGAAGAAATACATCCAAGTCATGCTCAATTGATGAATTAGAAGTTTTGGTCTCTTTTTTCACTTCCTGCACCTCTTGATTAGAGATCAATTCGGTGTTTAAGGGTTCCATCATCACTTTGTGATCATTTACTTGTTCAGATGATTTTAGTTTATCATCTTCCATGTACCGATTCTCATAGCTGTCAGCAATCATAAGACAAAGGAGTTTACTAAATGTCACATAACAGCATAACTATAACAGTATTACTTAAGTTAAAGAGCAGCAGAATTAGTTAATTTCTAGATGCATTTCGTATAACACATGTGCAAGTATAACTAGCATGATATTTTTCCACAAGTATTGTTATTAATAATTTATGCACATCCAACTAAATTTTATTATTATACTATACAAAATACTTGTTATTTTCAAAAACTTAACCAGCATTCAGCTGACTGTATGAGCTCTCATTTAAAAATCTAATTTATATTTTTGAAAATTTTACATGCTCATATTATCATAGCAGAAGTTCCTTCAATCTCTTATTGTTATTTTCATATCTCCAGGATGAGAGTATTTCATATTTCAGGAACCATGGGAACAATATGTACATTCCTATATTCTAAATTAGAACTAATCACTATTGCTTAAGGCTTATAATGTGATATTTAGTTATTTACTATTAAAAAACAACATATATATATATCTTCATGTCTCATTTGATAAGTATCAAGAAAACATGCATAGAATACATGACCCTTTAGTATTCTCAGACTGCAAAGACCAAACAATCATGTATCAAATTGATCAAGGTCAGACAAAAGTCTAAAATAATATTTAACGTGAAAACCAAAATACTCAAGCAACAAGATAAATTACATACGGTGCAATATGATTATTCACAAGTATAAAATATATCCTCCAAAACTTCCTCTCTTTCATAACTCGTGGACACAATTCATACCTCAATCTTGAAATCTCCTGTAACAAAGAATAAATTGAATATTGGAGTGCATTATGTTTCAAATATACAAGAAAAAATGTAATCGCCATAGAATACAATATAACACGCATACACAAACCAACCCATATACATAGGTGACAGATTTTACTTTATTCATGCTATCTTAACACAAAAGCATGCAATGTCTGACCCAATGAGTTGCTCCAACAAACTTGGATCTCAGAATAACATACATCATATGATTCTACCATGGTAGCATCTCACCAATCACCACGAGTGGATCCAACAAGGTGGCAGTTACAGGGGCATGAAATGGGACAACCATAACTCAGGTTGCTGCAATTCAGGGTTGTTAACTCTTACACCATTGTTCTATCTCCCTCCTTCCTCTCTTTCTCACATACACAAACAAAGCCTCTTAGAACACAAAGGTCAACACTAATTAAGGCACATAAATTATTCACAACATCTGAATCTCATACTTACTCTATAACTTATTGTGAGTATTTATATGTTTCAGACTCACAGCCATTACTCCATGATACTATTTTACCCCAAACATCAGCTCCAATTTACCAAGTATCCTGGTTGAGTAATTTTCTGGACAAGTTGATAAACATTAGGCACTTCCCATTCCAATGGCCAAGGATGAGAACTTGTAGGTAAGCATAATTTTTTATCTGTCCTCTGTAACTACTTGTAGGTAAGCAAACAAAGTGAAAGCAGAAAAGGAGAACTTTTTTACCCAATTAATCGAAAGGATTTAGATGCAAATTTATACTTGTCCAATATCTATCCGAACCTTTACTACTTGAATAAATGTCTAGGCTTTGGAACTCAATAACAAACAACCAAAGGCACGAATCCTTTTCAAAACCCAATCCTAATCCTCAGATCACCATCAAACACTGCCTGTACCTTCATCATACTCAACCTTTCTGATTTCTCTGGGGAAAATAAATCATCAAGACAAGAGTACATAGATAAGAATTGGTGCCAACACTATTTATATGTTATGTTAGTTAAACAATGAATAACCGGTGCCTCTCTTAAATTTAGTGAAAGCACTGAGAAACCACGTGGAGCATTAACATTGATAAAAGTACCCATGCCCAGCATAATAACATTCTGATTCACAAAAACATATTAAAAAAATATGCTACCTTGACTGTAGAAAGAACAAGACTGGCATGTTTTTCCTGCCACTGGGTTAAATCCTGCCTAACATTTGAAACCGCAAGAACATCAGACAATTCCATATCATCTGCAAATGGATGGGAACCAAAACTGAGATAAGCTTCTCACATGAAGAATAATAAAGGGAAGTGGCAGCAGAATGATACAGAATTCAAACTTGGTAGGTAGCAATAGTAATGAGCTGTAAGTGTTTGCTACAAATAAAAAATCGTTTAAAACATGTTTTAAATAACAAAAAGAAAAGGTAGAAAATAAAATGATCTCGTTTTCACTTTAGAATATGACACAACTTTGGTTGCAAATTATATTCTCCATCCTCTAATTTCCACTTTCTCCAAAGCAACCTTCGTTGCACTTAACTAGTTAACCCTAATCCACACACAAAAAAAAAAACCTGGAAGAGGGAAATGTTCAAAGGTAGTGATGGTGATCCCTTTAACGAAGTCCCTCAACTCTTCGGTGATGCCAAAACTCTTGAGATCGACGTCGTTTTTGAAAGAAGGTTGGGGCAAGTGCTTGGAAGCTTGCGCTGCGATCTCTTTCGTGGTACCTGCTATCATGTCGCTCAATTTGGAAGCTCCCAACGACAGTTCCTGGGATCGTTTCGCTGCTTCTTCCGCAAAGCTTCGAGCTCTGTTCCACAGCTCCATGTTTCTCTTCTTCTCCTTCTCTTTCTCTCCTGATTGACGAGTGATTACAAGTTTTTTTTTTTATTTAATTTCAAGAAAGGATTTTTCAGAAGTGAACGAGGTGATTTTTGATTGGGCAACAAAACAGAAGAACCAGTGCAGGGTCGGGTGCCACACACAGAGGTTGACCACTCTCTCTCTCTGTCTGTATTTATTTATTTATTTTTTTGGATAGATACAATGTGTCATTTTTCATATTATTTTATTTTTATTTTATGTAATTATATTAAAAAATAAGAAAAATTTATATATAATGGCATTGCTTCTGTCTTTCTGATTGCCTTTTTGGGTTTTGTTTTGCAAGTGATATGTTGCTCTGACTTTCTGTTGCTTTTGCTAGCGGGTTTCTCATAAAAGTGAGATAAATTTTCAGATCAAATCAAAACATGATCTTATATTTAAAATGGATAATTAAGATTTTAATTAATTGAAATAATTTTAACTATTTATATATATTTATATTTCAATATTTATTTCTCTTAATTACAATTTTACTCTTATATTGATTTCTCGTATTAATTTCTCTTTTACTAATCCTAAATTAATTCTTTATATTTTATAAAACACAATTGACAGAAAGTGGGATTATACAGGTAGTAGCTAATTATGCATTTGATTTCCCTTCAAAAGTCTGATGAACCAATCAATTTAAAAATAAAAATTCTAAATAAATTCCTACTTCTTTCTCTAGAATCTAAATGTGTAATGATGATATCTTAAGGGTCTGTTTGTTAGGAAAGAATAAAATAAGTGAGAAATAAGGTGAATAGAAATAAAAAAGGTGAATAAAAATAAATGAGAAAAAAGTAAAAATAAAGACATTTGGTATAAAAGAAATAAATAAGAAATATAAAATATATAAGTAAGTGAATAGAAATAAGAAAAAAAAAAGTAAAAATAAAGAGTAAATTCACACTTTTTTTATTTCTCTTTTCTCTCACTTTATCACTACCAAACACAGTCACCTTTTTATTTTTCATCCATTTCTTTCTTTTCCCTCTTATTTCACCTTCACCAAACAAAGGCTAACACTTCGTTTGGTAACAGAGAAGTAGCCAAGAAGAGGAGAGAAGTGTAAGCAAATGTATTGTTTTTCGTTGGTTTGGTAGTGAAGAAAGCAAAAAAATATTTGAAAAAATAAGTGAGACCCACTATTAAAAAATTGTTCACAAAATAACGAAGAATTGCCCAAAAATATAACTCAAGTGTAACAAAATTGATTTTGTTGTGCAACAAAATCGATTTTGCTACCTGTTATTTGCAAAATCAATTTACATCCCTTTTTTTTTTTGTGGATAACCAGTTCCTCATCTCCTATAATAATAATAATAATAAATAAATAGTATTAATAATAATAAAAATAATATTAATGATAAAAATAAATAATAATAATTAAAATAATCTTAATTTCTATTTTATTTCTTATCTATTTCTCTTCAACCAAATAACCTTAACTTTCACTCTATTTTTCACATATTTCTCTTCTCTTCTCTTTCCTTTTTTTTTTTTTTCTCTATTTCTTTCCTCTCTATCAAACACACCTTAAATGTGCATTCACTATCATTTTTTTATTAATGTGATTCAAGTCCACAAATACATTCCTCTACCTCTGCAAATACATAGTTGCTGTTGTGACTCTAAACAAATTACTGCATTTTGACAAAACATCCTGCGGAAGTTTGACAAAGAAAACAACCTACGAAAGAAATGCTTAGGGCCCCTATTATTATTCTGAACTGGTCTCCTATGTTAGAAATTAAATTAGCTCATATTACAAGAATTTTAATCAACTGTGATAAATAAACAGTTTTGTTATTAGTATTTTGATGACAGAGCAAAAATTAAAGTTATAATTTTACAAATAGTGCACCCGTGCAATATATATATTTACAAACTCATCACTTTGACCATGAAGTCTGATCCTGGGGTGTCCCCAAAGGTTCCATCAACAGACTTTGAACAGAACGGTGAGAATAAGAACCCAAAGTCGACGTTTGAATTTCTGAGAGAAACATTCAAAAAGATACCAAATTCTATCAATGGGCAGAGTGGGTGAAGGCAATCACGGAGTTCAAGCTCAGTGAATGAAAGTAGTTTACTTGGCTTGGATTCTTGCCCTTCAATTTAGTTGTGAAGATGGGAGATTTGTACTGGAAAGAAGCTGGTCAATTTTACTTGAGATGCATATCTGATCATAAACCAGTATCACCAATAAGTGCAACCTCTAAGGCATGCTGATATATTTTATGCTAGTCCTGAATTTGACACTTCTTGTTACTTTTAACTCTAAATTTATGGTGGAAGTTGGCAGTATGGATGAGCATTTTGGGTTATTCGGTAAAAACCTCGTCTGTTTTGTTACTTAAAGAGCCCATAGGAATTGGCTTGTTGCAATTTGTCTACAAATCACTGCCAGATCTGAAAGTTGCAGGTTAAGGCATCGAGCTGGATTTATCGCGATATAAATTGAGTTACTGCGTGTTTGGTTGGGTGTCAAAAAACCGTGGACATGGGAAAACCATGAAGCAAGTAATACTTGTTTATGTGTTATTTGAGAATTTTAACTTGAATCTTCGCCTCTTCGGTCAAACATGAATCTTGATGCAGATCCAAACACATACTTAGTTTACTTTTGGGTTTGACCTTCTCAATTTTCTGGTGGAAGGATTTGAGTAAGAAGTTACTTTAGGTTCCACGTTAGAATGTGAAGCTAATGAGCGTAGCTTCTACATTCTTTTGTTATCTTAACGTGAATCTATTGTGAGAATGCAAGTTGTTGATTGAAATTTAAACACACTATTATTGTTCCTTTAGTAGAATTTATTTGATGGTATGTGCAAAATGGACTGTCACACAAGCATTTAATGTATTTATGTTAAAGTTAATAAAGAAGAATTACCAATTGAACTAACATAATGTACGGATTACAGTTTCAAGAATTACTTTTTTATTTCGTTAAATTCAGTAATTAAAATAACTATAAGTTTTAAATACAAAAACCTAATAGAAGATTTACTCTTTCCATAACTTTGTTAATAAGGAGGCATCAGTTGTGTTTGCTGTTAGTCCTAGAGGTGTTTATAACTTGTTTCGTCCTACTAACCCGGTCTATCCTAAAGAGACTTTTGACAAATTCAGAGTTGAAGAAATTGGATCCAGTGTATTTTGAGGATGGATTCGGAATATACTTTGAGATGTCCCAATTTGATCCAATGTTATATATTCTTTTACAAAGTATAATTTTTAAACAATTATGTATTAATAGTATAACTTTTTGACTTAATAAATAATGTTTTGTCTAACATGATATTATATTTATATTGATATCATTTATCTTAAAATGTATATTGTAAAATATACCTTAATTGTAGTTATATACTTCTTTGATTCTATGATTTAGCTATATGTAATGTTAAGATTAGTACTACTTTCAATCCTTTATATAAGCAATAAATAGGAGTATTTGATCACCTGATCAGGTTCAGTTAGGTTTGGGCTCAAAATGTCCAATTTGATCAAAATCGAATTACTCTTGTTTTAGAGCCGTTTTCGACTATGGGCACCATTTGATTGGTCGGTTTTTAGGCTTGCCGAGTGACAGGCTTGTCAAGTGGGTTTGGGCAGGTCTAGGCATGTTACATATGGCGTCCACCGAATGTCACTGGAGAGGAGTAGTCTCTTCTTGCAACTCTTTCGCAAAGCTATTCAGTAAAGCTCTTCTTGTGGTCTCTTAGTTCTTACAACTCTCTAACGGTGCATACGTTGGAGGAGGAAGTGGAATGAAAGTTTCTTCACTGTGTAGGATCTCTTCTTGCAGGCTTGCAGCTCTTCCACAAAGCTCTTTTGCAGCCACAGTCTTGCAGATCCAGCAAAGTGTGGGGAAGAGGATGGAATGCTCTACTCTTTACAAGCAAAGGGGAAAGGGGTAGCGTACAAGCACTAGCATGGTGGCCTTAGGCTTGGCCTAGTGGCCTTCAAAAAAGAAAAAGGAAGAAATATAATAATTACATTATTGCAAAAGGAATAGCATGACGTGACTGGTCACTGCTCAAACCATTTTAATCTGTCGTATTTTACCAAAATATCTCATTCAAATTTCAAATCTTAGATGAAATATTACTTCATTTAGTTAGTTTGATTTTCATCGGAATTTTTTTTTCAAAACTGACCTGACCATTATAACCCGTCTCACACTATTTTTTTACCCGTCCAACCTATTTTAATCCCTCGAACCTGTCCAATAACTTATTTTCTTCTTCATATACTGCTTGTAATGGTCAAACATCGGTTATGTGCTCAGCCCTAGTCCTAATTATAAGCAACATAGGATATATTAATTGTTATATTCATTTTATACCCTTAATTTATTGAAAGGACTATTAATGAGATATTCAATCATTCCCCATTCAAGTAGATGCATTTATTAGCATATTAACAATATAAATTACACTCATTGTTGGAGAAAATTATTTCATGAATTATAAGTAGTATCGTTAAATATAACCATCACTTAAACTATTTAATTTTATGGGTATTTTTGGAATAAAATTTAAATTTATGACATTATTAATTAAAATTAACTAACTTATCTAATTTTTGTTGCTTATATAAAGAACCAGGGGTAGTATATTGTGTCAAAAAGTTGAGTTGACCCGACCTTGTTCCAAATAATGTCGAGTCTTAATTGGATTGAATTCACAAAATTAACCTTATTAAAATTTTTGGCCAAATAGAAACACAGGTTAACCCATCCCACGAACACTCCTAGTTGGTCCACGACCTCCCAAGATCCATTGCATAGCAAATAAACTTAGAGGATCAAAGGAACACAACAGCCCAATATGAAAATAAGTGGTCTATTTTATTTTTCTTTTTTTGGGGGGGGGGGGGGGGGGGGGATGCTTTTATATCAATTTATGTTTTCTCCCATTTTTAATTCCTTCCGGATTATAGAGCTTGAGATAATGGCCGCGAACGTCGTACAGTTTTGGGTGAAGCCCACTGGACCAAGGCATAGTAAATTAGTTTAGTTTAGTGGGTTGAAAGTGGTTTAAAGGGATCCACTTTTTATCGTGCTGTCAATTGATAATTACGCCATGTCATATGTTATTTCTCTTTCTTTTATTGGTTGGTTGAAATTTTTGGTTCAAGTCTTGTAGCATGTTTTTATTTTTATATTTTTATTAGAATAGCCAGTCTGATGCTTTTGTTTTGGGCTTTGGTATGTTTCTTAGTTCATATAAGCCTTTTGGAGTTGTGATTGTTTTCTAGTGGGTTGGGCTTTATTGCTTCCAATTGATTTAAGTTTTTTACATTTAACTTGTATAGCAGTTCTTTTTTACTTTAAAATATATAACAAAAATACAAAAAAGTTTGAAAATTTCAAAATACAAAAAATAAAATAAAATAAAAATGAAAAAAATGTGAGTTATTTGGATCTTTTTTTAGTATTTGGCCTAGTTCTTTATTTTTTAAGAAACAAATATTCAGTTTTTCTTAGTTTGTGAAGTATTAGTGTTAAGAACCAAAATTTTTGTTATAAACCAATTAAGGATTGAACTTTTATTATCATTAATTAAGGAAGTTAACTTTATTATACTAAATTTTTATTAATAAAACGTGAAAAGACAAAAATATCCAACTTGGTAATAGAAAATATTTATAATATTAACAAAATACATAGTATATATTTCTTGAAATTTCCTTTTATATAAATACATAGTTAAAAAATACCTATATAAAATTTTTATTTCTTCATTATCTTTCTTTTTTTTTTCTCATTCTCTTTCTTTCCTTTAGTGTCTTTTTTTTTTTTTTTTGCGCTGTAGTGACTGCACTGCAAGAGACGATCTGCTTTGGTTTTCACTTACATGTTTTTAAAATATTTCTAATTATTTTAATTACATAAAATTGATAATGACTATTGAAAATTTTGGTTCCCTTCTATAGCGATATCAAAATCAACTCTAATTTTTTATTCTTATCTTACATTTTTTTTTTCATTACATCAATTAACACGTCCATCAATTTATCTTCTCTTATCCCTTTGTCTGTCAAGAGTGTACTTCTTCTAAATTCAAATATAAGCAAAAAGCTTTTTGTGTATGATGATCTAAAATATAAGTAAATCTAATTAATTTAACCCCTATTTAATGATGTTCTCTTCAAAATACTCTTCATTTAATTAAGATTCCATTTCCAATTATCATTTTGACTTAATTGTATATTTTGCCACATATCTTTTACGATTTTACGAATTTTGCCACCCAACTATTTTCATTGCACATTTTGTCACTTAATTACTTTATTTACATATTATGCCACCCAAATTTTGCGCATTTTGTCACCTCTTATCTAATGTCGTTAGTTGACCAATGACGTAGCATATTGACTGCTAACATGGCAGGTTAATCACTGACATGACAAGTTAACCATTGATGTGGACTGATGGCGTGGCAAACTGATGATACGTCAACAGTCAAAATGTCACGTCATTGGTCAACTAACGTTATTGGACAAGAGTGACAAAATACGCAAAACTTTAAAAGTTAAGTGACAAAATGTGCAAATAAAATAATTAGATGGAAAAATGCACAAAACTTTGAAAGTTTGGCGGAAAAATGTGCAATTAAAATAGTTTGGTGACAAAATTTGTGAAATAGTGAAAGATGGGTGATAAAATGTGCAATTAAGTCTATCTTTTATATTCATGATATCAAGTTTCAACAAAGGACACTTTAGAAAAAAAAAGTTTATTTTTAATAAAAATTAGTAAAATCAACAAATTAACTAACTTTCTTAATTAGCATAAAATTGGTCATTTTTGCTTATATTTGAGTCTGCAAAAAGTATATAGCCATTGAGGTGCCAATTTTTTTTTCCTTATCAATCCTAATATTTTTTTTATCTCATTTTATAACCTAATTTACTTCATTTTATATATTTCTTATTTTCTCATCAAATTTATCATTTTCTCACTTTTCTCTTTCTTATCTCTCTATTTCCTAAGAATGTATACACATTATTGGAGTGTCATGATCTTTTTCCATTAATAAATTAAAAATCACGTTCATTTTTTCTTAATAAAAAAAAGTGAGGAATTTTTAAATTTTTTTATCTTGTACTTAAATAATTTTTATGTTCATTCAAGTACTTGAAAAAAATAGACATACACCCAAGAAATAACTTTCAAAGAAATTATCAAATCGCTAATTATTTAAAAAAATTCTTTTCTATCCCAGATCTCAACTATTTATATTTATCTATTTATGTATATTTTTCTCGTAACTTTAAATATTTTTCTCACCTGGTATGTGCTAGTGAAACATTCTCTTAACACTCTTTTGAACAGAACTTTTCATTCTAGATCCAAATTCGTGTAAGATATCCACTAATTAGAAGGAAGACCTACCTCAATATATTTCACTTGAATTTCAGAAATAAATGATAATGCGTCAAAATATGTTGCTTGTCTCTCTCTCTCTCTCTTAGACACACGTGAGATTCATTTAGTGTAAGAGTAAGTTTTGGATATTACTTATTCCATTAATTCATTTATATTATTTTACTAATCATATTACCAAATTTCAACTAAATTAAATATTTATGAATATATAATTTTATAGTCAATATTTACTTATATTTTAGAAAGCATATTATATGTTAAATCGAAATTAATTGATGAAGTATTAACCATTTTTTAGCCGATTTTCTGAATGATTTGTTGGCTCAAAATAAAAATATGAAATACCAAGTCTTCGGTTCCAAACTAGCAGCAATAAAAAAAACATTTTTTTAGATTTTGTTTTCTTTTCAGTAATTTTTATATACTCGATGAAAATGTTAATCCAATGGCTGGATTGATAAAATTGAGTCTCCATAAAAAGTTATTATGTAAAGTACATTTAACAAGACTTATCCCACGAATATAGCATCCTCACCCTTGTGTGTGTGGACCTAAGTGTTGTAAAAGTTAAACAACAAAAAAATAATCAAGTGGCTTGTATTTTTATACAAGGCCGGTCATGAGATTTTTTGAGTTTGAAGTGAAACAGTAGATAAGATTCCTTTATAATCAAGTATTTAAAAATGTAAATATATAATGCATAAAAAAATAAACACATAATTTCATTAAAATAACATAGTTTTAACAAATCTCGTAAAGATATATCATATTTTTCATGTAATTTACTCATATATCATCGTTTATCATTTAATTCACATCCCCTAATATATATATATATATATACACACACACACACACACAAATATCTATATATAAGGTCACCCCCTAAAAGAAAAAAAAACATATACACGTTGTATGTATATATAATTTTTTTAATAATAATTTTATATAATTTAATTTCCAATAACTCCTCCATTTTCCTTTTCTTTTTATTCCCCTTCCTTTCTCATTACATCTTCTATTACATCTAATATTTTCTCTTTTTCCCTTTTCTATCTCTCTTATTACACAAGATGGATACACCTTTCAAAAAGTATACAACCATCATTTCCAATCATTTTTCAAGTTTCTCTATTTTTTTCCTAAATGTTCTTAATAAAGAAGAAAATAAAATATTATTTCATTGTTTGAAATAGAGAATGTATTATCTTATTATTATCAAGTTAGAATTAAATTATGCTTTAACAAAATTTAAGGGTCAATTATTTTTTTAAAACTTCAAACATGATATCTAAATATATAAAGATTTCCTATCATTAGAATTGTTTCTGTGAAACAATTCAAAAAGTATACAACCATCATTTCCAATAATTTTTTAGGTTTCTCTATTTTTTTCCTAATTGTTTCTTAATAAAAAAGAAAATAAAATATTATTTCATTGTTTGAAGCAAAGAATGTATTATCTTATTATTATCAAGTTAGAAATTAAATTATGCTTTTAAAAAATTTAAGGGTCAATTATTTTTTTAAAACTTCAAACACGATATCTAAATATATAAAGACTTCCTATCATTAGAATTGTTTCTATGAATTTTAAAACTAAATCTATTTTCTTCCGCTACAACTAATCTTGTAATTTTTGTTTAATTTATATAATTTGATTTTCATGATATGTGATTAATTATTATAAATTTTTTAGTCGTCGGTTAAATTTAATATATTAATTTTAAAATTATAATTAAATTAAATTTTTACATTTAGCCCCCGCAAACTCTAGCTTTGTCACTATCGTCTATCATCGATAAAATATTATCATTTCTTATTAAAGTTTACATATATTTTTGTTCTTTATTAATATACTAACTTTTTATTTTAATTCTTTTATAATTTGAGTTTTGATTTTTGTTTCTTATCTTGTTAAGAAAGCAATCACCTTAATTCTATTATTATAGATCTATTACATGTTGATATGTCACTTTGAACTAAAAATTCATTCAACATGGATTTATGAATGTAATACATAAGAAAAAGCTAACAACTAAGAGAATGATACTCTCTAATCATGTGTCACATTTTAATTTAGATAATAAAATAGATATAAAACAAGACAATAATTTGATTCTATTTATAAAAACAATATAAAATAATATAAAAAATTATTGTACAATTATATATATATATATATATTTATTTATTTATTTATTCATTTATTTATTTATTCATTTTCTTTTTTCGAGCCTATTCTAATTTTGGACCCTAGGCCGTCGTTCTTTCGGACTAGGCCAGTTGTGTACTATCTTGTAAAAATTAATCAATAACAAGAAAATAATTAAGTGGTTCTTATTTTTATGTGTGTGTGATTTTTATCAATTCAATTTTAAATTATAACTATACCTTGATCATTTGTGTAACTATAGTAAAAATTATACAACAACAACAAACCAACGGTTCTTATTTTTATATATTTTTTAAAATATGTACTACATTAATTTTGATATATATATTAATGAAGTATCAAATGATTTTAGATTAATTTAAAACTTTATAAATATAATTTGTATGATAATTTTTTAATCCAAAAATAAATTTTTAAATAAAATTATAAATGAAAATATTGTAACAGTAACTTTGAATTAGACCCGTGCACTTAAAAATTGCACCAGCACAGCATGGATAACATCTCCAACATAGTTTCATAGCTTCAGGCGTATGTTTTGGACTTGCTGATAAGATACCCAAAAAGAGTGGCTCTTGATTCGAGCTTATAACTTCCAACAAACAAACAAAAACAGCATATGTAACTTGTGTTTCTTCAGGATTTTCCTTTTCCCTTGCTCCAAGAAAAAGGTGTGCATCTAATTGTGTCTATGGATCGATGGTGACCCACGGGAGAAAAACAAAGCAATGAAATGAATCAAATTTTGAAATGGATATTGTGTCGAGTGTCCTCTCGCGAGTAATGCTCCTGGCGTGTAACTTCAAAAATGCTCTTGCACCATCATTATGTAATTTGTGGATTTCTGGGTGAACCGTCCGTCATGTTTGTTTAAGACAAGGGGAACATGCATTATTGGAGATATAAAGCTGACGTGTCCCATATTATAACCAATTCCATAACAAACTTGATGTAACAATGCTCCTGCACAAACAAGCACTTAGATAATATCTTAAGCTTTTGCCATTACATTTTTATTATTATTATTATTTATTGTCTGACAATATTTCATCTCAAAATCACTTTCATTTCTACGTCTTCAAATGAAGATTTTTATTATGCACACCGTTAAGTAACTAGCAGATATAATAATTTGAATGATAAACTAATTATATTTATCATGGTGTGGTTGGTTTCGTAGTCGATTATTGGATTAAAGTTGTTAACTCTTACACAGGGGAGGCTCATGTTCTGTGTACCCATATTGTACAAAGCAAATTATTTGTTTGGTTTAACTAGGCTATGACCAAAGCATAGGACATGTGGTAGACCTATGAATTTAACTTCGCTTTCATTGCCATGTCATCCAGTTTTACATTATTAGGAGCGAAGTAATTATTAATTAAGAAATTGAAATCAGTGACTGAAGAGTCAATATCATCGATCACCTGTTGCATGTGCACATATTGATGTCTGGATTCGAACTACTCGTCCTATATATTCATCTTTTTTTACGTTCTTCGTGGGAGGAATTATATATATCGTTGGGGCTTTGGAGTTGGGAGGCCATTATTATTTTTCCTTTTCAGAACCTTCATTCGAGCACGTAATTTTTGCTACCTTTTGCTGACAGCTAGCCTGCTGGATTTATTTATTCTTCTAAAATAGAAATTCCTTTTGTAAAAACTTGAATTTGTCTCATCAAACTACAGAGTGCTTTCTAACTTTTATATTTGCCAAAGACATCTAAAACTTCCTAACAACAATTGAGAAAAAAAGATGAGAGATATAACGGTACTAATTGCAAGTTAAAGTAACACTTTTGATTATTTTTAACAATAATAATTATGTGGTGCTGTGATATATACACTTTTGAAAATTGGTTCACCAAGTAATAGATACACATGTAACTTTTGTTATGACTAAAATTATCATAGGTAGTATTATGATTCTTCCTAAAATAATATTTAATTTGCTTTACTTGGATCTTCAAATTATTATTGTCATGACTCTGACAAATACTAAACTAAACATGTATTATTGTACCAAATTTTATCTAAACTTAAGTTTAACTTGTTTTTCTTAACTTAAGACCCAAACTTGTTTTATTTATCTAAGAGGATTATTTTTTTTAACATCTAGCATGACTTTTTTTAAAATATCGGAAATGATTTGAAAATTTATTTGAAATCTTATTTATAATAAGATTCTTTAAATGAGTTGAAACCTCTAAATAAGTTAAAAAAAATTAAGTTTCTATGTAGGTCAATAAATTTAAGTATTTCAATCACAATATATAATTTCTAAATTTTATAATAAAATTAATATAATAATAACAACAATATTATTATCGTTATTTTCTTAAATAAGGCTTAAGATTCCTTTTTAATAGCCTAAAATATGATCTTTTAACTAAAAGCAATTTAAAAAAATTGAACTAACATAATTGCATTTTTACATTTTAATCATTACACACACACCTGCATTTTTACATTTCAATCTAATATTTTGTTACTGATAAGATAATTTTTCACTATTTGAATTAATCTAGTCTTAAATATTTTTTAAAATAATATTCTTTATATTTAAAAATACTCATATAATATGTATAAAAAAAAAATTAGAGCATCTCCATTGCATGTTGCTTAGCGGGTTCTTATAGTTAAGAACCGATTCCTATAAAATTTCCCCGTTGGAGCAAATCTATATATGTAAGCATCGTTGCATAGTTAAGGAATGGTTGCTTAACAATAAAAAAACAATTTTCAAAGTCCAAAAGGCTGTAGCGAACCGGGAGCGGGAACAACGTCGTGGCCGCCGTGAGGTTTTGCCTGATGGACTGTTTTGTTTTGCGAAGTGTGAGATCTTCTAGAGAGCGTTACGAAGAGAAAGAGCAGAGGAAGTGGTCCATTTTGTTTTGCAAAAAGAGAGAGAGAGAGAGAAACTCGTGGGAATAAAATTAACGAAATAAATTAAAAAATTACAGTTGGAATAAATTCAAATAAAATTATTGTTGGAATAAATTAAATAAAATTAACAAAGTAAAATTGACATAAAATTTAATATTTTAAGCTGAAATAAAAAATATAAATAAAAGTAAAAAAATGTGGGATCAACTGTTTAGCTACAAAAATAAGTTAAGAACTCACTTAAGAACTTTACTATTAAAATTAAATCTTATTGCCTGTTGGAGTTCTTAAAGCTAATATGGTGTTTTAAAATCTACAAAAATAAGTTAAGAAACTTACTTAAGCAACCAAGCATTGAAGATGCTCTTAAAGCTATTGGTATTATCTGTTATTTCCTCCGGTCTTGAATATAAGCCAAAAACAAACTCTTTTGGTTTCAAATATAAACAAATCTTAACTAATTTTACTTTATTTAATGAGACCATCTCTAAAATACCTTCATTTAATTGAGATTTTGTTTTCAATTGTTCTTTTTTATTCTTGATATCAAGTTTTAATGAAGGACAATTTAGAAAAAAAAGTTATTTTCTTCATAGAATTAATAAAATTAAATGATAATAATTAACTTTCTTAATTAGTGTAATTTGTTTTTTTTATATATATATTTGAGACTGCAAAAAATATGCTCTGCTACATCTATTTGTGGACTTGGTTTTGAGGAGCAAGGTCTTTGTGTCTTTTCCAAGTAGTCATGTCTTGGCTTGTTTTATAAATTCCTAAATAGACATAAATATCTACTCATTTTACAAGTGGGTTTAAATTAATTTATATAAAAATAATTATCTTATTTTAACCTATGAACTTATTATAAGGAAACTAAAAAATAGTTATTTTTAAGAGTAAATTATATTTTCTTCGGTTCTTATTTTAAAATCTATATTTCTCTTCTTTAAAAGATGAATATAAGTAGCATTTTTTTTTTTAATATAAACAACCCTCTCAATAATGGTGAACAATTATAAATGTGTCATCCAATCATATTTCTTTTTTTTTTTCTATAACTTTAAGTATTACCAATAACTAATTTTGAATATCTATTAATGATTTTAATATTTTATAAGATAAAATGAAGTTTTAAATACATCTATTATTGACTTTGAAATTTTATCTAAAATATTTTTTTTCATCTTTTAAGGCAACAAAATTAATAATAAATCTTCAAAATTAGTTATCAATTATATCAGGAATCACAACAAGAGGAAAAAAAAATTCTAAAAAATTAATTTACATTAAGAAAAACTCAAAATGTAACTCATATTCATCTTTAAAGAAAATAAATTGGATACTTTAAAATAAGCAAGGAAGAGAATGTAATTTAAACATCCTCTAATAGAGGAAAATATGATTTGTTCCTTTTTGAAAATACTAAATCTTCCTATTATATCATCTTACATTTTTATATAGTAAATATTAAATGCATTTTATATTTTTAAAATATTAGACATATTTACTTTTTCATTTAATATTTTCTTTATAAGAAAATTAATAGAACGACATAGCATTACTCATCTCTAATTGTTACCTTCGTTATCTCACCATTGAGGTGTTTATAAAATGAGTTAGGATTAAAGAAGTTATTTGTTTTAATTTGAACTTAACCCAACTAAAGCTTGATAATATATAGGAAAAGTCTAAGTCTATCAATTTATTGAGATAATATATAAATTTTAATATTATGTATAACTAAATTAAAAAATTAAAAAATTATGATACAAATTTAGTATAGCTAAAGTATATTTTATAGTACATATTTTAAAATAAACAATATTAATGTAAGTATATTATTATATTATATAAAATGTTATTTATTAAGAAATTTTTTTATTATTAATACATAATTATTTTAAAATATAAAATTTTAAAACAAATATAAGAGAACAATTTAAATAGAAACATTTTAAAATATAACTTAAACCCATTCACAAACACACCAAATCTAATTTTTAAAACTCAAATATGTCAAAATTAGCTTTAAATTAAACACCCAAGTCTCAAAGTTGTTCATCATCTCTTTTGGATGCATCATGCATGGGATTTCTCTTTTTTCTATAAAAGATAAAGAGAAAATCACACATGCTAGTATATAAAACTAATAGCTTATTGCATGTAAACCAAAATTACTTTTTTTTTTCTTGATGTTTATACGCAGTATTTTCTGAGAATTCAATTTAATTTTTTTTTTAATATACTATAACTACAAACTTTTGAATTTTAGAGCGATAAATTTAATAACATAAAATAAATAGATAAGATGATATATTAGAATATTTAGTTTTACAGAACATTAAAAAAAAATATTGTATATCAATTTCTATTATGAATGTCTAGCTTTAATTAAAAAGTATATTCATTTTTATCGTAACAATTTTGTTAACTATTGTCTTATTAGAAATAGTTAAAGAAGTTAATTTTTTAGACTAAGGCTATTGTGGAGCACCTTCATAGGTAGGGATGGAAATAGGTCAGGCCGTTCGATAAAGACATATGGCCTAGCTTACATCAAGCACAGATGCAAGCGCATGCCAGGATTTTTTAACAAATAGATTAGACCAAGACTTTCATTAAAGTCAGTTTAATTAAAAAGGTTAGGCCTAGGCCATTCAAAAAGTCTTTTAGGCTTAGCAGGTTAGCTTATTTAAATAAACATAAATACATATTTATTGCTATTATTATTATTATTATTATTATTATTATTATTATTATTATTATTAAATTTGTTATAATGTATTATATCTTTTCAAATGATAAGCGTATTGACCTACATAAAGAATCAAACTTATAAGTTTATTGAAAGATAAATTATATCCTATTTAGAGGTTTTATTGCAAAATGTATTTTTAAATAAATTATCATACATCTATCATGATGTTAAATTATCACAAAGTAGGCCTTTAAACAGTCTTGTAGGCCAGCTCAGGCTTTTAAAAAAAGTCTATGACAAGTAAACAAGCCATGCTCAAGCCATAGATTTTTAACCAAGGCTAGGCTCAGGTACAGCAAAGCCTAGCCTATTTCCACCCTTATTCATAGGTGATATACGGTGCATCACTTTTATTCATCATTAGATTCATCTCATCCACATAGTTATATGGTGCATCCTTTACACCAAATTTCTTCTTCTTTTATCTTCCTCCTTCTCCCTCCTTCGTTCTCTAACCGATCACCACCACACTAGAAGAGAAGAAATCTAGGATTCGGCTCGCGCCTCTTTAGCCTTGTCCCCGCCACCTACTCCATCATCTCATTGTCGAATCTTCGCCCACATCGCAGCACACAATGCGCGATGGAGTTCAACCCCATTCATGAATTGGATTCAAACATGGTGAAAGGACTCTCACAATTTGGATTCAAAATGATTCAAACATTTTGGTTCTTACCTTTGCAAAACCAAATCATCAAAATCTACAGCCTAATTATAAACTTATCACATGCAATATGAATTAAGATCTTAAGGCAAAAAATACTAGATTCAAATCCATTTTTCTGTCAATATATTGTCCAAGCTTGAAGAATGTAAGCAAGAGGCCACAAACGTGCTTTTGCTATCGACGATAAAGAAGGAAAGGGAAAGGTAACTGGCACTGGCGATGATGACTTTGCAAACAATTTCGGTGAAAGAAGAATGCTACCCACAGAATAATTTGAAAGCAAAGTTGAATCTAGAACCATATATGCAATCCTCAAGGAATCAACATCAATGTGGAGAGTTACAGAGTCTCCAGCGACAAAAATGGTCAAATCGAATTTTTTGACGTTGTTGGAGGGCAAGGTGTTAATCGAATCTTTCGTGGTTTTCAAGGATCCCGTAGGAAGATATGGAAGCTGACTTTGTTGCCTTTTGGGTCAGTGATGTTGACAGAGCCGATGTTATCGTGGGCATTTCCAGTGGTTTAGTAGAAGGTGGTGGAGAGCGTGGTGTCATTGGTGATTTGTGGAGTTTTGTGTTGTCAAAGTAGTCAAGGAGGATGTGGAGGTTGAGGAGGCTCTTGTCCTACGGCGCGGTAGTGATAGGAGAGAAATTTGGTGCAGAGGGTACATCACATGATTGTGTAGATGAGATGAATCTAATGGTGAATAAAAGTGATATACCATAGATCACCTATAAAGGTGATCCATAGTAGCCTTTGTCTAATTTTTTAATTAATAACTAAACTATTTGATATTATTAAAGTATTTTTCTTGTAATTTGTGATAAAAAAATTAGTTCATTAATTTCGTGATCATTATTTTTGAGTTGTGTTTGATAAAATAATCTTTTATTTTTAATTAAATTACTTTTTTAAAGAATAATATTTTTTTTCTTTTACGGTGAAGAATAAGATTATTAAGAGTAAGCTTTTGAAAATTTTATAAAATACGTTACACAATTTTAAAGGAAATAAATCTTTTCAATGTTTGGGTTGGGTCTAACGTAAATTACGTAACGTGAAACATAAATTCAATAAAGAAAAATAAATTTATCCTGGGACAGGACATGCGATAATCTGCGGAGTGGGCAAGTGAGAGAGAGCATATGATAGCATGGAGTGCAGAGTAGGTAGAGAGTACAGTCATGGTATTGCTGCTCAAGCACTGTGCGGGTGCGGGAAGCGTACGAAGTGTAAGCGAGAGGGAATTTGGGATGGGTGGGTAGGGTCCAACCAGAACACGATAGGGCTAGTGCGGGGCCCAATGGGAAGAGGTGCCTTCGCTCCAACCGACTGGGCCTTAGCCATAGGGGTCAAGCCCACAGTTGGTGGGTCGTGATAGTGACACCCATTAAACGGAGGAGCAGAGGTGCTACCAAGGAGAACCATCAAATACCGTATCTTTTCCGATCTCATGGATTGTGAAAGCTGCACAATTTTTGAAAAAACTCCATATGCACAAGGACCCCCCAATATAACCTAATTCGCCTGCACTTGGGAACAACCCTCACAAGCTGTAGCTTCTGTTTGCATAGGACACGATCACTATAGATACATGTAAGCAAACAACAACCTAGCCTTGAATTTTTCAATTTCCATAGAGAGAGAGAGACAGAGAGAGAAAGATGTGGACAAGTACCGGTAGACCTAAATGGGAGCCCCCCACCGTCCCATGTGCATGTGAACATGTTCCCATCATATTACCTGTTCACTCAAGCAATCACAGTTAGTGGCCAACGCTTTCACTCGATTTTGTTGGAGGGCATGTCTCATAGTCACAGTGTCGATCGCGTTTCCTAATTCCTATTCGCAAATTATTTCATTTGACTAGTCACCTAAAACGTCTTTATGTGCCATTACATTTTCAATTTAATTAATTTCCATCGAAAGATGCCCTGCCTCCATTGCTGGCCACGGTTAGACTTGAACTCACCGTCATTATGGCTAATTAAACTAACCCATAATTGGAGTGATCAAGTCGTGTTTGTTATTCGTGGTCGTGGGTGTGTCTCTCACGCACTTACTTTTGTCAAATTAGTTTCTCTTCTATGTAATTTTGTACACGTTGGCAGGGGACAAACGATGTGGTCGTATTACTATTTGCATCCAAATTTCGCAAATAGAGTGTGTAGTCAATGGACGGCTATGTAGATACTAATAATTAATCATAATATTAAGACACAGCTAGCTAGCCATAGCTAATCTCGCAGTTGTAGTAGGACCTGCAACGTTGCTGGATCAAAACCTTGAATCACACGCTGATGCTGGTGTGATGAAGAAGAACAATTAACTCTTGAATAAATAGCAGGCATATGTTGCTGACCGGCTGATAGAGATTTGAGTTATGTATGTGTAGTGCAGTGCAATTATAGTTTTGGCTAGTGGAAAAAAAATTAATACGGTTTGGCTAGGTAGAGGGGTCCATGAATCAATTTTTGTCCAAATTAGTTGGAATAGAATAATTAAGGGGTGTCCTATGTGTTTAATTAAACGGTTGAACTGTGCCCCGACTATTCGCCTGGCACACCATGCCAAATTGCCAATCACATAATCATAATAACACGAGAATAGATAGCGTTTTTGAATCTATTGATAAACTCGAGTGTAGTACTCGATGATGCTTGTCTTTGATGTTAAGTTGATTTGCCCAATCAGTTTTCGTTAGGGTAATTTCACTTCAACGTAACCACTTATGTTTGGATGTGGTGGTCCTTATTGCCTGCTCGTTGAAATAACAAGTGGCAGGAAGAACGATCATCGTTTCAATTTGCAAGACGATTCCACGTTTTAATGTTATCTTTACTAACACAAGTACTTGAGGTAGTACTCGTACAATGTTCAACATTTGGCTGTGACATATATACGGATCTACAAAATAGGTAAGGAATGAGTTAAAAGTAAATAAATTTTAGAATAAATTATATTGACACCTCCTGAATTTTTTTCAGATTGTATGCGATATTCTTCTTTTTTTATTCCTACACTAATCCTCCTTAATTGTTTGTAAAACATTATATCGTGTATTTCTATAAAAAAAGATTGTTATAAAAGTTAAAAGAGCAAGAAGATTATATGCAATCTAAAAAAATTTTAGGAGATGTAAATGTAATTTATTCTAAATTTTATAGTATATACTTATAATAATAAATTATAAGGTGATGTTTTTTAATAAAAATTACAATTCATACTAATATCTTTAAGAAAAATAACGAGTAAATGGTCCAAACCTATTCTCATTACTCCCTCTATTATGTCCCCAATGTGATATCAACCACAACTTCTAGCTTGTTTGGTTCAACATTCCTTGGTGTGAACGTGGATCAACTTCAAACAAAAAATTCTTGCTTTTGTATCATTGAGGAATTCTGGATGTGGATTTGTTGCAATTGCAAGACATGGATCCTAATCTAGGGTCGGTTATGACATTTTATAGGTATTAAGCGAAATAATAAATAAGAGTCCTTTATGTATAAGCATTAAAAAAATATAAACATATATTACATAAAAAATAGATACATAATTTAATTAAAAATGATATGTTTTATTAGATTAAACAAATAACATAATTTTAACAAATCTTAAAAAGATGTATTACATTTTTAATTCAATTTACTTCTATACTATTGTCTATCATCAACAAAATATTATCATCTTACATTAAATTTTACATGTATTTTTACTCTTTATTAATATACTAACTTAGTTTTATTTAGTATTTTAGCTTATGCATTGCACAAATTAAATATTTATTTTTATATAATTATAATTCATAATAAATAAATATTTTTAAAATTTTAAATTATATTATTATTAAACTTTATAACAAATAAATATTTTTAAATATATCAATTATATTTATATTTATGATAAATAATTTAAATTATAATATAATGTTATTTCCAAATTAAAACAAATAGGTGATTAAGAAAATCAAACAAATATATATAGGACAGGATCCGTTGACACCAAGTATAAGAGTTAGTCAAATTACACCTTCAATAACTTTTTGTATAATACAAATTTAACCAATCCAACCGTTGAATTTGATGATATTATCTTTATGATTATGTATATCAAATTTCACATCATTTTAACTTTTCTAAATATGTTATCTAATATTGAATATTTACATATATTTTAATATCATATTGTATGTTAAAATAAAGTGACTTAATGAACTATTAAATAATTTTAGAATTGTATGAAAATTTGCATACTTAATCTAATTAATAAGAACATCAAATTCAACGGTTGGATTGGTTAAATTTACATTATACAAAAAGTTATTGAATGTGTATTTTGACTAACTCTTACACTTGGTGTCAACGGATCCTGCCCCTATGTGTGTGTGTATATATATATATATATATGTATGTATGTATGTATGAGTCAGGATCCGTTGACACCAGATGTCAAAGTTAGTCAAATTACATCTTCAATAACTTTTTGTAAAATGCAAATTTAACCAATCCAACCGTTAAATTATGTGATATTATATTCATGATCATGTATATCAAATTTCACATAATTTGGACTTTTCTAGATATGTCATCTAACATTGAATATTTACATATATTTTAATTTTTTATTATACGTTAAAATAAAGTGATGCAATGAACTACTAAATAATTTTGAAATTAAGTGAAATTTTGTATACTTAATCTAATGAATAAGAACATCAAATTCAATGGTTGGATTAGTTAAATTTGCATTCTACAAAAAGTTATTGAAGGTGTAATTTGACTAACTTTGACACTTGTTGTCAACGGATCTTTACCCTATATATATATATATAGGATTCGTTGACATCAGGTATAAATCTAAAGACTTACACCAAATCTAAACCATTAATACAAGTTAATCTTATGGTTTATAATATCTTAATATATATAGTAACTTTCACATATTTTGTACCAATCAATTAGTTAAATTTAATCAATCAATTAAATCATTTGATTTGATTTAATTGATTCTTTGATTGATTTAACTTTTTTTCTTTAATTATTTAAGAAAATTATTAAAATATTTATTTTTTACATTTTTTTTTTGTAAAAAATAGTAATATATATATAATTACTTTAGTTTTGACATGTTTTATTATCATCAATTAATTAATTTTAACTTAAATTAATTGATTAAATTATTTGAGTCAATTGATTGTTTGGTTAATGAATTTTTTACAACAATTATTTATATAAATTATTAACTGATTAATAATAATAATTATTATTATTATTAATATTTTATACCATATTAAATTAATTTATTATTTACAAATTATTATTTTTTGTGCCCAATAATAATTTTTTTTTATTTTTACGTAATAATAATATCCTTATATAATCTCTTAATAATTTTGTTTACATGTTGTAATATTAACCTATTATAAATACCTTATTAAAATTTTACAATATGTAATAACTAAAATCCCACTACAAATTATTAATAGATTAGATAAACGATATTAATTTACAAATAACATTGTTTATGTAATTAGTTAATAATTTGTAAAAAAACAAATTACGGTTCTAGAGAGATTTACAAATTATTAAATTACCTTAATATTAAATTATTATTTGTGCGTCACGTTTAATACAGATTTGAATTAATGATATAAAATTAACAATAATAATAATAATAAATTATTAATCTGTTAATAATTTATATAAATAATTGTTGTAAAAATTTCATCAATCAAACAATCAATTAACTCAAACAATTTAATTAATTGATTTAATTTAAAAAATTAATTAATTGGTTACAATAAAACATGTCAAAATTAAAAATAGAAGGACCAAAATCACGGATTTTTAAAAATTAGATGACTAAAATTGCGAAATTAAAAATAAGGAAACCAAAATCGTGGATTAAAAATTATAAAGGGACCAAAAGTACAATTTAGCCAAAATAATATGTTCATAATTTTCATAAATAATTAAAACAAAATAATTAAATCAAATCAAATGATTTAATTGATTGATTAAAATTAATTAATTGATTGTCATAAAATAAGTTAAAGTTATTATATATATTAAAATATTATAAACTGTAGGATTAACCCATTTTAATGGTGTAGATTTGGTCTAAGTCTAAAGAGTTACACCTAGTGTCAACGAATCTTATCCCTGTATATACATACATATATATATATATATATGTATGGAGGGTAGTTTGAGATGATTGAGTGAGAGATTTTTTGCCTAATTGTGGAGAATGTACGTGAAATATACCTTAATCTCTAATTGAGAGAGTGAGGGCTTTACTATCCAAGTTAGGGATTTTGAATTAATGTGTAAGAGTATATTTCTTTATAATTTGAGTCTTAGTTTGTGTTTTTTATATGGTTGAAAAAACAAAAACTTCAAGTTACTTATTATCATATATCCACAGTGATTCTTTATATAGGCATTTACAATTAAAATTGAAATATAAAAGTTTTGAAAATAATTAATTAAAAATTATTTTATTTAATATAATATTATTTTAATAATGGGTTTATAAAAATATATAATTATTTATAATATTGATTGAATAAATTTATGTATTGAATCAAGAAATTTGAAAATACATAAAATATAATTTAATTGGATAACTAATTAAAAATATTAATTTGTTTTGAAATAAAAAAAAAACTAGATACATACTCGTAACTACATTAGAATATAGTTTGTAAAATTATCTCATTCTTAATAATAAGCAATCATCTTTATTATAAACGGATGGATTTTATATGTTCTCTAGCACAACTTTTTTTAAGTTTTGAATTGAATATATAACAAATCATTAAATATTACTTTTACTTGTTATATACTCATTAATATTTTTTATTACACTTAACTAATATAAATATATAAGATAAAAATTGAATTAAACACAAAATTAATATCTTAATGTTCTAAAATACAAGTGAAGTTTTTTCCCTAAAACAACATTTATTTAAAATAGATGCAGTATCTAACCATATTGTATGAATATTTAATTAGGTGATATTTTAATTCAATGTTTAAATCCAATTAAATGTTTGATAATAAATGTTGACATGATAGTTCTTCTAAAATTCATCGTATTCGTCCACGGTGGACTCTTAAGTTTATTAATTTTCTCAAAAAAAAAATTATTAATGTTCAAAATTTTACTGATGTTGGATTAGAACGAACCTAGGTTGATATTTAGAAATTACTTTATCCGACTACATTTTTATATTGTTTTAATCAAATAAATTAATATATATCAGTTTATATTATTCATGTGTTAAGCAAAGCATATTTGACTAAGAAATTTTATTAGCACTTTCTTTTTTCTCATTTCATTTTTTTATTCACTTTCCCCTCTTTCATTATCTTTATCTTCACCAATTAGTTATTATATTACTTACAAAATATTGATTATCTTTAATAAAAAAAATTCTATTGCATCATTCAATGTTTAATCTCATGTAAAATGAATATTAAAAAAAAGTAATGTAGAACGAATATAAAGAATAAACAGGGATGGAAAGGTGATTCCATTGATAATCAGCTGCACAAATATATACATTATAGTGGCTTAAAGCCCACAATATTGATAAAAAATAACTCCTATGATTTCTCCTAAGAGAGGCCTATAATCTATGTTGATAGATTACAATATCTGCTTGACATATTTACAAAAATAGTGAAATTAAATATACAACAGAATTATCAATTACAACAAATCTAATCCTAATCATAAAGGGATTAATATTTGTATAGGTATTACCCCCCCCCCCCCCCCCTCTCTCTCAAGTTGGTGCATGAAGGTTTTGAAAGAAAGTGAATTGGAGGTCTTTGAAAGCCTTGGTAAAAATATCTGCAAGTTGCACATGAGTTGACACATAGACTAGTTGAATATGTCTTTGCAGAATCTCATTGCGAACAAAATGATAGTCCACCTCAATGTGTTTTGTACGTTCATGGAAGACTGGGTTTTTGGAAATATGCAAAGCCGCTTGACTGTCATAGTAAAGGTGTATGGGTTGAGAATGCATGATACCAAGGCAAGAAAGTATGGCCTTGATCTATTTTAGCTCACAAGTGGTACTAGTCATGGAACGGTATTATGCTTATGCGAAAAAAATGAGCCACCGTATGTTGTTTCTTGGTTTTCCATGAGCTAAGAGAGTTATCAAGTAGAACAAACCACCAAGTAAGGGGCAGCTTGCCCAATTCGAGTCATAGCACCTAGACAATCGCATGTCACATGTACTGCTCAAGAGAATACCTTGACCAGGATTACCCTTCAAGTACCTAACCACCCGAAGGGCAGCATTCTAGTGTTCTTCCCTTGGTTGATGCATAAATTGGGACAAGGTGTGTACACAATAAGACAATTCAGGTATGGTAAAACAAAGATAAATGAGATGTCCAACAAGGTAACGATATCCGTCTGGATTAGAAAGAACATGACCTGTTGCCAGAGCCAAAAGGTGATTTTACTCTAAAAGAGTGAAGGTAGGTTTGGCTCCAAGCAATCTAGCTTTACTAATAAATGTCTAAAGTATATTTTTGCTGACAAAGAAAAATACTAGTAGGGGACCTAGCCATTTCCACTCCTAAAAAGTATTTTAAGACACCCAAATCCTTCATATGAAAGCATTCATGTAGGTAAGATTTGAACCTGCGAATTCCACCTCGGTCATTCCCACATAGGGATGTCAAAAATACCCGTGCCCGCGGATATCCGTGGATAAAATCCACCACGGGTATAAAATGGGTACTTTAAATGGATACCCGCGGATATTCTAAACAAGTATACCCGCTACCCGTTTATTAATGGGGCGGGTACGGATATCATGGTATCCATACCCACGGATACCCGCTACTCGCAGTTATATATTTACTTAAATACCCTTACATATTAATATAGATAAAATTACATAAATTTATTCAAAATTTTTAAAAAGATTGTTCATTACGAGAGAAATCTTATACAATTATATTACAAGAGAAAAAGAACATAAATTTGTGAGCATTTAAACTATATTCTTTTTAGAAAAATTGTTAGAATAATTAGAATTTATGTTTAAAGTGATTATTTTAAATTATAACTCTTTAATTTATAAATTTAAATTTATAAATTCAAAGTGAAATTTGCAACACTTTATAATTGTTCACAACACATAAAATAAATTTGTTATTTTTTTTATTTTTATTTTTTAAAAAATACCCGCGGATATCCACGGATACCCGCGGATATTAAAAATATCCGCGGGTATTCGCTTAACGGATACCCGCCCGGGTAATGGGGCGGGTACGGGTATAAGTTTTATCGGGCGGGGCGGGTAGCGGGTAGCTACTACCCGTACCCGCCCCGCCCCGTTGACATCCCTATTCCCACATATGATCAAGTCATCAACATAAACTAAAAATGCAAGTTTCACCTCACGTTTTTTGCATAAAGAACAAAGAATAATCCAAGTAGGACTGACGAAAGCTATAGTATTTTAATGCTGTAGTTAGCTTGGCAAACCAACAATGAGCTGCCTGCTTCAAACCATAAAGGGATTTTTGAAGTTTACTCATTGTCCCTGGTTGTGATACTTGGAAACCTAGTGGCAACTTCAGGCACACTCCTTCCTGTAGATCCTCTTGAAGAAATGCATTATGGACATTCATTTGGTAAAGTTCCAGTTTTTGGTTACAGCAACAGCAAGTACTATGTGAACTGTCACCATTTTTGCCACTAGAGCAAATGTTTCACTATAATCAATGCCTTCAATTTGATGGTTCCCAAGAATAACCGATCGTGCCTTATAATGTTCCACAGTGCCATCTGAATTATATTTTATTTTGTACACCCATTTGCATCCGAGAGCTTTCTTCCCTGGAGGGAGACATCCCACTGTCCATGTGCCATTCGCTTCAAGGGATTGAATCTCAGCTTGCATGGCATCTCTCCACCGAGCATCATTCATAGCCTCTAAGAATGTTGTTGGCTCTTTATCGATAATGATCGCTCCAAGAAACCTGTGATGTCTTAAAGCAAAATTTTTATAATTGACATAATTTGCTATGGGATAGAGAGCACCTAAATCATGCTTTGGAGTGAATGCACTGGGGGATGGGCTCAAATTTTCAATTGTGTTAGTAACATAATCTCGCAACTCCATAGATGGCAGCTTGGTTCGATGTCCTCGGCCTAGTTGATAAGCGTCTTGGTTGCTGTTTTCATTTTGTTAAGTTGACAATTGTGATTGAGTTTCTAGTGGGCCTTCCTCATCGGCACCTCCTCGACGTCAATACTCACTTAATTTTTTGGCTCTTGAGTAATCTCCTCATTATGCCATTTGTCATTATTATAAATAGCATCAGCTCCTGCATCAATCTCCACGGGATTATGTTGTCCATTTATGGTAGTCGACTCATTGGGTGAAACAACATTTGCAAAGAAAGGAAATTCAGTTTCAAAGAAATAAACATCTTGTGATACAAAATATGTGTTGGTTTCTAAATCAAATAGTTTCCATCCTTTCTTCCTATGTGGATATCCAACAAACACACATCTCTGACTTATACTAGCAAATTTGTCTCATTTCTTTCCTCGATTATGTGTATAGCACAAATAGCCAAGCACTTTCAGATGATTGTAGGGAGGCAGTTGTCCATGAAAACACTCATACAATTTCTTGCCTTCCAAAATAGAAGATGGAGTTATGTTAATCAAATATCCTACTATTAGAAGCTTGAAATCTCAATGCATGTGCCACATTTAGAATATACCTGTGTTTTCTCTTAACCCTTCCATTTTGTTGAGGTGTTTCAATGTAGGAGGTCTAAAACACAATTCCATGTCCACGTAAATGAGTAGTTAAGCACGTAAATTCGATTCTATTATCACTTCGTACAATCTTAACTTGTTTATTATACTGCCTTTTCATCGAAGCCAGAAAATTTTGAGTGTACGTGGCACCTTCATTTTGTTAATCAACATATATATCCATATAGCACGGGAGAAATAATCCATGATAGTTAAAAAAATAAGAAGTTCCACATGAGGATGGAGTCTAATATAGTCCCTATAAGTCACAATGAATCAATTCAAGACTTTGTGATTACTCAAAGGAAAATTGTTCCTAGTTTGCTTTGCCCGTTGACACACATCACAAGCTTTATTCTCAAATTCACTACACTTGCTACTAACATTGAAAACTAACTCTATAATCTTTAATGAAGGATATCTTAAACGCTTGTGCCAAAGTTCAAGCTGATCTACTCCATTTATCTTGTAGGCATTTTTTTTCGAACTCCTTTGAAGTAGTAGAGCCCATCCCTTCACTCACCCATACTAATCAGCATCTTCAAAGTGCTGTCCTACATGGTACATAATGTGTTAGTGAATTGGACAGTGCATTTGGTCACATCTATTAGTTGTGACACAGATATCAAGTTATAACTTAATTTATGCACATAGAGAACATTTTCAAGTCTCAATCCTCCATTAAGAACGACGGTTCCTTTTTTAGTTGCCATTGCATGTTGCCCATTTGGCAACCCCACAAGACATCCTTGAACATGTCTCAACCCATTCAAATTTTTCAAGGTTCCAATCACATTGTTAGATGCCCTTATATTAATAATCCATTCAACACCTTTACATGTCATCTTTTCTGTTGTATTTCCTTTATGGTTGTTCAGCATCTCAACCAAAGTTTGCCATTATTCATTACTTAAGCCTGTTAGTCCATTTTGCTCTGCATCTACAACAACTACACTTCTATTGGGAATTTGTACAGCGTTGGCACGCATCACACCATTTTTTCCTTATCCACGTTATTGGTTCTTTCCCTTGCCATTGGTTTTTCTGTCACCTCGTGGGTGATGTCCCCACTAGTTAGGATAACCTACTAGTTGGAAACAAGTTGCTGCATCATGTCCAACGCGATTATAATTGGAGCAAACCATAGCCTTGTCCTTCATATCTACTCGTCCTTTCATCCCGTCACTTGTTCAAATAGTAAGACCCACAATTTCTCCTTGTTCTTTTGTGGCCCGTGCAATTGTCTTCATTCTTTCCCCCTGTATTAACGTTGAGTACATCCTATTCAGAGAGGGTAAAGGATCCGCAACAAGAAGAATGAAATGCACAGTTCCATACATCACATCAGCTAGACCTATAAGGAACTGATGCATCTTTTCTTCCTCTCTACATTTCTCCAGCTTAGATGCGAGATCACATTTACGCCCTCCATAAGTGCAGTTTGGAATTTGTTCATAGTTTTCCAATTCGTCCCATAATGTCTTTAGTTTCCCATATTAAGCCACTATGGTCATGCCTCCTTGCTTACATTCCACTAAATCGAATTTAAGCTACTAGATCCTTGGCCCATTCGCAACTAAAAATTGTTCCTTGATATCTTCCTACAAGTCCTTTGCATTCTCCATGTATAAGATGGTAGAAAGGTGGGTTTGGTTCAACAGTGTTCAAAATCCATGAAACCAACATGGATTGAACAATCCACTAATCCTCCACACCAGAGGATCCTTCCTTTGGTTATTCGATTAACCCATCCAAAAAACCCCATTTTTTTCATGCACGCAAGGAAGTTCGCAGTGCCTTGGCCCACTCTTTGTAGTTCTTGCCCCTTAGCTGCACTTGAGTGATCATGTTCCCAAGGTTGTCACTCACGTTCAAATCATAGGGTGAAGGAACTTTCTTGACAGCATTGAGCTTTGTTTCTACTTTTGCCATTGTATAGGAATCAACTAGCATGTCAAGGCTCGAAAGCTCTGATACCATATAAAGAATAAATGGGGATGGAAAGGTGATTCCATTGATAATTAGTTGCATAAATATATACACTGTATTGGCTTGAAGCCCACAATATTGATAAAAAATAACTCCTATGATTTCTCCTAATAGAAGGCTATAATCTTTGCTAACATATTATAATATCTGCTTGACATATTTCCTAAAATAGTGAAATCAAAGATACAACAAAATTATCAATTAAAACAAATATAATCCCAATAATAAAGGGATTAATATCCGTATTGGTATTAATGAACATTAATCTAACATTTTTTTCTCTTTTATCTTTACTATCTTTATAAAAAATGCAACATAAAGTTGATATCAAAAATTATATTATATTATTTTAATTAAAAATGTTAATAAGTGATAAACAAGTAGTTGGGGTAACATATGTGTCATGAAAATAAAAAAGATAGCTTTACAATTACATATTAAAATCATATAGTTGTATATTGATATCATATTTTCGGAGAACATGGTCGGTTTGGTTGCAATTTAGGGAAAAAAAAATCTAAACCAATCAAAATTAATTACTTCAATTTGATTTAGGTTTGCAAATATTTTCTTACAAACTTTAATCAAATCAACTTGACAAATAAGTTAATTCGGTTTGAATAATTGAGTTGGTACATATATAATTAAAAAAAAACATTTTATAAGATATAAAATATACATATACCTATATCAAAAAATTATAAATTTGTGATAAAAAAAAAAGTCATTAAAAAATAGATAAAGTTTTCATCAAATAAACAAAGTACAACTTCTCGTTTGTTTGTGTAATGAATTATAATATCTTTATAAACAATGACTAATAGAAAATGGTTATCAAAGTTTAAGCATAGTAAAACTTTTTTTTTTTTAAATAGAATCATTGGGTTAGGTCGTCGAATTCGTCAAGCAATAGCTTAAGACTCAAATTAATTGGGTTTAAATTTCATTGGTTAAGTTTGTGTTAAACTTGAACAAGAAAAATAAAATAAAAAATAATTTAATTTATTTGATTCGATTTCTCAAATTAATTAGGTAAAATTGAACCAATGCTCACCCCTATAAGATTTAAACACTTTACCTCGTTATTTTAAATTGTTTATCATAGTGTTTGACTGGAGTGAAATAAAAGGGAGGGAAAGGAAAGGGAGGGGAGGGATTCTTATAAACATTAGTTGTTTGGTTTAATTTTTAGGAGGAGAGGGGAGGGGAGCAAAATATCTCCTTATCTTATTTATGCTCCCCTCCAATATTGTTGGGATTTGAAAGAGAGGAGATTTAAAACATTTCAAATATAATTATTAAAATATTACTTACTTATGTTTTGAAATTCAAAATTATAAAGGTATAAAGTTAAATTAATTTTTAAAATTCCTCCCCTCCCCTTGTGTACCAAATAAGAAAACACTTTGTAGAAAATTACAACTTTAATATTTTGAAATTTTTTCTCTATAGAATACATAAATTTTTCGTAAGAATCAAACCGCAAACCTAGTAATTAAGGGCCCATGTGGGGTGGTTTTTAGTTGTGAGTTTCAAAATTTTCAAAAACTGCAACTAGTTTTTAGTTTTTAAAAATTAGTTTTAGTTTTTTTTCTGACAATTTTGGTTTCAAAATAAACTCATTTTGATTTTTTTTTATTTTGTTAAAATTAATTTAAGGGTATGTTTATGTGGTGGCGGCAAAGGTGGCGCTAGTGGTAGTGGTGACTACGACAGTGATCGTGGTAGCGGCGTTGATGGTCATGGTGGTATTGGTAGTAGTAGTAGCAATGGCAGTGGCAGCGACGACGGTGTTAGTGGTGGTGGTGGGAAGAGCCATCGTCAAATGTAGTGATGCGTATTTTTTTAAAAACTAAAAACTAGATTCACAAAACTTTTTTACTTGGTTTTGAAAATGAATGTAAAAGTGTTTTGAAATTGAGTTAAAAACCATTTCAACTCCATTTTAGCTAAACGCGTTTTGTTTTAAAAATTGAATTTAAAAACCAAAAACTCACAACCGCCCCAAACGGGCCCTAAGAGTGTGCAACTATATTTGTTTGGCACTTTTTTTGGGGGGGGGGGGGGGGTTGTTATTTGTCTTGCACTTAGATTTATAGTAAATAATAATAATAACTAGCACACAGAAAAATAATGATATTAAAAAAAAAATCCATGCACATGTAATTCTCATTTACTAGGTTTCTCCACACACGCGTTGATAACCTAAAGCAAGCCTTGTGGTTGATCACTATTCTTTCACAAGCGTTTAATTGATTCACGGATTAAAAAATTATTTCTGGAAATATAAATTTGAAACATATAATATTTTTATGTTTGTTGCAAGCTTTAAAAAAATATTGTTAGGCATTAATTGTTAATGTTTGAGAAAATAGTAATATTATATTTTATATTATTTTTATTTCTATGACGAGAGTAAGATAGTGATATTCTCATGAAAATTTGGAAGTTATTTTCTAATTTATTTATAACTTTCATTTTTACATATTTTTTATTTTAATTATTTTGAATTTTAAAAAATATTTTTAGAAATATTAAAATCTAACTAAACACATTTTTCAATTTACTATGGAATAACATTATTGGTTATAGTATTTTTGGAAATGTCATTCTTGGAAATGTAAGACCATACCTTAAAACAAACTTCACTTTAAGGCTTACCAATGATAGGGGTCAAAGAATAAAACATTGAGCACCATAATTGTATATTTAGGTTTTTAATGCTATATAAGAAGCGAAATGAAATGAGTGGAGCAAATTTTAACATGTTACATTATTTAGAATGGTAAAATGTTAATGAAATAGATTGATTATAACAAAATGGATCTTATCAATTAGGCTTGAAAACTAGGCTAATTTGAAATTGTAGTTATCAAATGAGGATGTTTGAAAATTAGGCTCGTTGATTTTCACTAGTATCATTGCATCAACTTTATAAACTAAGTAGAAAAGAGTTTTTTGTCTAGTTGAAATATTTCATCAACTTATCATGCCTTAGCTCTATCCAACATTTTTTTTAATCTATTCAAAATCTCCTTATTGGCTACTTTTACCTGACCATTAGTCTGTAGGTGCTCGATCAATGCAAAAATATTTTGATGTTGAGGTTTTCACAAGATTATCGCACAAAAGTACTGGTAAACTGGGTTTCGTCGTCAGACACCAATGTGTATAGGACGTTGAAATGACACACTATATTCTTCTAAAGGAACTTCTTTACCTTTTCTATTGATATCGATGCCATCAATTTGTCCTCAGTCCATTAACTAAAGTAATCCACATACACTATGATAAATTTAAACTGCTTTACTATCATATTGTTAATGCCCCGCTTATAGAAAGGCCAAGGGGATGCTATTTAGTGCAATTGCTTAGGTAGTTCATAGTGGAGATCAATATGCTTCTGACACTTGTTGCATTCCCTCACCATATCTATACAATCTTTTTTCAAGGTAGGCAAAATAATCAAAGGACTTCATTTCCTAGAGATCAACCTCCGATGTGACTCCCACTAATTCCTTTATGCACCTCCTTCATTACGTAATTAGCTTGAGAAGGAGTTAATTAGCGTAAAAGTATGGCAACGTATTCTCTCATATAAACTTGTCTGTTAGAATAGTGTATTTGGCAACATCCTTGGTCACCTTTGTCACATCTTCCTTTGCTAAAGGTAAACAACCATGAGACAAGTATGCTATGATCAAACCTATCCACAACTTTCGCTATTTTTCTATAAACATGATCTCAGTATCTTCAATACTTGATTACTACAAGGTTTCTTGAATCACTGACTATTACAATTCAACTTCTTGGTGCTGGCCAACTTAAAGAGCAGACTGACTCTTGTATTTTGATCCCTAAGTACGTGACTTAACCAAAAATTAGTAAATAATGTGGATAAAGTCTTTTCCTTGTGAAGATATTTAGCTAGTTGAGGGTCCTTGGTATAGAAAATCTTAAGGACTTGTTTGGTTACCAATTAAGACTCACTCTTGACTAATAATTCCTTTAAGCTTATTTCCTTTGCTAGTTCCACACTTTCAATAAGAGCCTCACATTTGGCCTTATTGTTACTGGCTTTGAATTCGAATCATATAGACTGTTTGATGAGAACTCTTTTGGGTTCTTCTAGAATTATTCCTACTCTCCTACCTTTTACATTTGATGCCTCATCCACTAATAAGATCCATGTCTGCTCCTCTTGCTCATATAGAGGAGGTGCCAATTCCAACAAGAAATCACTCAAGACTTGCACCTTTTTTACTCTTTGGGCTTCATATAGTATGTTGAATTCAATAGACTATTTTGTCATGCATCTTGCAATATTAAGTTTATTCAGGACTTGCTTGATTGGGTGATTGGTCCTCACAATAACCTAATGACTCTAAATAATGGAAAAGTCTTCTAGCTATGGTCACACTGCGAGAACAAGTTTCTCAAATTTTTTATATATAACCTCGACACTTTGCAAGACTCGGTTGATAAAATACAAAGGCCTCTACTCTAAGGACTCCTTATGCACCAACATTGAGCTAATGGCCTTGTTTGAGGTCATCTTCCTAAAGAGACTTCCATAATTGTTCATAGGGAAGCCAAGTTACCAAGTCAATGTCTTCTTCTTAGAGACATTCTTAGAAGTGTTCCTAGGGAGATTGAGTTATCAAGTCAAGGTCCCTTTCCTAAATATTCTTTAAGAAGTGTTCTTAGGGAGACTAAGTTATTGAGTATAGGTCCTCTTCTAAGAGAATCTTTCAAAAGTGTTTCTTAAAGGGGTTCAGTTACCAAGACAAGGTCTTGTATTGCTTAACCTTCTTTAATACATTCAACATCACTTTATTCCTTGTTTCAACTTAGTCATTAATTTAGGGGTGCTTCATTGAGGCGAATATCATCTTTATGTCAATATCGAAGCAAATCAACCTTACATTTCCTAAATATCATATTTTAATACTTTTTGTTAACATTAAAACTTGAGGGATTAGACATTTCATATGTCTTGGTTCCAACAATTTTCTCCTTTTTGATAATGACAAACATTATTAAAATTTTGTTAAACAATTTGAGCTTTATTAGATTTAGAGAGTAAAAAAAAAAGAACTCCTCCTAAGTCCATGCATAAGTTACAAAAGACACAGGATCTATATATCACAATGGACTTATAATGCATCTCAAATAAATTCTAAGTGTTAAGGACACTTTATCAAAGCATTTTTTAAAACCATTATGCTCAACAACATATAGACATATTAACATCATTATCAAAGTGAATGTGATGCAGTTATATCAGAGCACACTAGTAAATGAATGTAATCTATAGAGAAAAGATATTAGAGCTAATCTATATGTAAAAGAAATTATATCAAAACAAAAAAAAATGTTTATACCAGATCAATGACACATACCAGAGCATATTAAGTCAATAACACATATCAGAGCAATAAATGTATGAATGGATCAGAGAAATGTGTGTTAAAATTTTAATATCCTCTTCTACTTCCCTTGTTATCTTTAGACAAAAAGAGAAAAAAGTAAACAAAAAAAAATTGTTAATCTAATAAAAAAATAGTAAAAAAGAAATCATTGTTGAGGCGGAGGTGGATGAGGTGGTGGTTGGGAACCTTGAAAGAACATCTTTAAACATTTTCAGCATGTTCTCCATGCGTTCCATTAAGGGAGTCATTTGCTGATTAATATAAGTCTTGATTTCAGGGGTCAAACTTGGTGCACTTTATTGTTGACTCTCAACAGTAGGTTTATCCCTAAGAGTGTTTATTACGTTGCTATGTTATGATAAGGGGGGACGTGTATGTGATAGATGGGAAAAATGCGTCTTGAAGGCTCGCTGTGGTGGGTTGACTAAGTGAGTGAATGTGAGAGGGTCAAGTTTTATGCATAAAAAAGTGGGAGTGTTTTTAAGGGGTTATATGTAAATAAAAGTGACAAGTATATGGTAAAGACATAGGGTGAGAGATGAGTATGTGCTTTGTGATGGTGTGCATGGTTGTGACTCTATGACTACAAATAGGCTTAGGAAGGAACTCATGCGAATGAGCTTAAAAAGGAACTTAATGAATGTTAAGAACCAAAGATCTTATGTTATTTGTTGCATTCATGGTTTTCGGTGGTAGGGTTGGGTTAAAGGAAGTGAGATGATGGTTTGCAATTAACAATGACATCGTTTGGTCTATGAGAATGTAGTGTTTGTAGGTTAAAATGGTTTAGGGAGGTTCAAAAATAACAAATACCAACATTCTTATTATTTTTATCATTTTTTTTTTTGCATTTTGCCTCCATAGTTTCAAAATATTGCACATTTTGCTCCTATACTTTTAAAATATTACACATTTTGCCCTCATACTTTCAAAATATTACACATTTTGTTTCCTAATTACATGTCATCACATTAGTGTCACATCATCAATTCATGTTAACGTTACATATACTGCCACATTAACATCAGAGTGTCACATCAACAATTAATTAACGAAATAGATGTTCAATTAACAAAAGGACAAAATTTGTTAAAATTTTAAAATATGGGAACAAAATATGAAAAAAAAATTGGAAAAAAAAATTCATGAAATTGTGAAATCATGAGAGTAAAATGTGAAATTAAGTCTAAAAAATAAATAATTATTTTTTAAACAAATTAATCTTTTTTAGGCATGTTCTAAGAACGACGTTAATAAAATCTAATATTTTATGACGCTTCAATAATTTATACTGAGACATGGAGCAGAAGTGGACAAGAAAGGCAGCAGTTACAGAGGTCAAACACATGGTACAGGAAGCTGCAATGTTCACATTTCTCAAAGAAGATATCTCACCAATAGAAAGAGGCAACGTGGTTGAGGCTGCACCACTTGTCACATACACCGAGCCAGTTATGGATAGATTTGCACATCTCAAATATACCAGGGTGGCCGACAACGCAATGCAACAACTAGTTTTGTGGATTACACCTTCCAACCACCCTTCACTTCGCTCCACATGCCACTGTACGCTCCATCCCTTTCGTTCCTCCAATTCAACTCTCTTCCTTTTCATTATTATTCTTTCTTAGTTAGAAGTAGTAGCATATGAAAAATGTTTCATTGAGGCTGTATATGTATGTAAATAAACACTAGAAGAGAGGGAGAGATCAAAGAGAGAAGTAAAAAGATGGTAAGGGATATGAAACGATGAGAATAAGAAATAAAAATATCAATAGAATATTTAAATTATGCGAGTGTTCACTAATCAGAATTCAACTCCTAGTATATAGTAACATCTTATGCCCTAAAAAAAAAAAAATCTTATACACTCTGTTTCCATTTCAACAATATCTTCTTAAATTTATTTAATGAACAACTTGAATATGTTTTATATTCGTATTTAATGATATGTTACATATTATGTTATTTAATAAATTAACATTTTTTTATATTTTTTTGACGAAACATCTTTAATATTTAATAACATAATAAATTTATTGATATTTTTTCAATACAAAATTAAATAATGAAAACAAATTATAAAATGATTTATCAAAATCACAATAGAAAATATTATTCAAATTTTTGGTATTGGGCAATTCATTGAGTTTGTAAGATGTTAAAATCAATCAATATTCTATTTAATCCATGATTTAAGCAAACTAATATTTCCCTAAAAAACTATTTATTAAAAATTAAAATATTAATATAGACATCATATATTTATATTAAGAGCATAATATATTATACTAATATTTAGTATATTAATAATATATAAATTATTTTTTATACTAAATAAATTATTTGTTAATATAATATATTGTATTGAATTTTCATTAGATAAAATTTATAATAATAAAAGTTAATTCAACGCAAAATTATTAGTGCTAACGTTTGTTAGTTTTGTAGTTATCTAAAATATTAGTCATTCATATAATAAGCAAGTTATCTTAGAAGATTGCTTATTGGACTTTTTGTTCTTTGTGACAAGTGTTTGCTTTATAGATTTTTTATGTACTTAACTTTCTAAAAATTTCTTGTTCTGAAGGTTACTCGGACTTATGGGTCTGAGTCGGCCCCACGCCACCTATTCCGATTTTAACATCCTCAGGTATCCTGGCTCATGTCTCCCTGCTATCCCGGGTCAACTCTACTTCGACCCCAGCATAGCACCAAATGCACCTAGTGGCAAGGAACGCGTGTAGTTGGGCACCCAAACGCATGCTGCAACGTGGCACCTAGCTCTAACAGAATTTCTTTCCAAAACACCTTATATAAAGGACTCCACACGCATCAGGTACAGACGCTCTCTCTCGCACTTACCCATGCTTAGAACCATACTAACTTAAGCATTGGAGTCCCTGCAGGTGCCACCACCAGAGACGCTAGTAACCGCCGTGGGAGCTCATCAGAGACACACTTTTGTGTTCACCACACAACATTGGTGCCGTCTGTGGAAATCATCTTCTGATTCTCTTCTTTTCTTTTCATTTTCTTCATTCTTTGAATAACGTGATGGTCAGCACAAGAAATCGCAAGTCTGCTGTGGCACTTCCACCACCGTCGCCTAAGGATGGCGAGGCAGCTTCTGCCACTCCTAAGGCAGTTCCTAGGGTGAACGCTGCTCCTGCACCGTCAGTCACCATGGCGGACCTCGTTGCATTATTGCAACAGCAGAGAGAGGCGTTGAAGGGGCAAGAGAAAATCACTGCTGACCTCCAGGCGGAGAAAGAAAGCAGGAAGGATACGAAGAACACTTACGACCACACTGAGAGGACTGCTGCATCGGCCTTGAAGCCTGCGCCAGAGATGAATGATGTGCACATGGCGATGAAGTTGGAAGAAGAAGACAAGCTGATTCCGTTCAATCTTCCCTCTTTGCTGAGGATCTTGAATTTGCAGGTCTCGAAGTAACTACAACAATTGCCTTCTCTTGAACTGTATGATGGATCTTTTGATCCAAACGACCACCTCTCAGTCTTCGAATCAGCGATGTCATATAGAGGAGCGTCGGCCTCACTGACGTGTAAGGCATTCCTTCTCTCGTTGAAGGGAATGGCATTGAAGTGGTTCCAATCTCTGGAACCGAGGTCCATAGATTATTGGACGACGTTGAGGGAGAAATTAAGACCGCCTTTGCGACTAGCAAGGCCAGACAAAAGACTGAGGCCGATTTGAGGAGAATCCGCCAGGGCGCGGACAAACCGTTGAGGGAATACATCAACAAATTCAACAAAGAGGCAAGGACAGTTGAGAATCTGCAATCTGGAGTAATTTTGATGCTGGCGAAGGACGGGGTGAGACCAGGGTCGCCTTTCTTCACATCGATTGCCAAAACACCTCCGAACTCCATGGAGGATTTTTTGAAGAAGGCAGAGAAATACATCAATTATGAGAATGTATTGGAGGCCGGCCAGATGAAAACGATCGACATTACGTCACAAAAGAAGAACACCCAGGTAAAGACCGACAAACCACCGGGTCATGACCACCGGGGTTTATACAAAAGAAGAGGCTCGAAGTTTGAAGAATATACGCCGTTGAATGCCTTTAGAGCGAGAATCTTGAACGAGGTACAATGTGGAGTTCGTGGAAGAGGGGATAAAATCCCCGAAGCCGATAAAGAACAGGGAAGCTGGGGATCAGTCCAAATACTGCTGGTATCACAGGGCGACAGGCCACAACATTGATGAATGCTATCAACTAAAAGATGCTATTGAAGTGTTGATCAAACGAGGGAGATTGGACCGCTTTGTGAAGCGAAGCGAAGGTCATGGCTATAGAGGACGACATTCCTTGCCACCAAGAAGAGAGAGATCGAGGAGCCCAAGGTGGGGGTGCTCTCCACCTCGGAAAGAAAGATCACCGTGCTGACATAGCCCGGCGAAAGGCCATTCACCAGCTAGACCATCGCGGAATGATGTCGAAGTATCAATTATACGTCGCAATCTCTTAAACGGTCGTCATCTCGGTGACCTACAAGATCCCCTGCGCATTCACCCACAAGAAGCCACGAGATTATATACGTCATCGCGGGCGAATTCTTCGGAGGAGATCTATCGAATAATGCTAGAAAGAGACATGCTAGAGAAGTGATGACAACTTCTTCCGGGGCTCGTGCTGATAAAAGTCCCGCAAAGAAAAGAGCACCACCCTTGGTGTTTGACGACACAGATTATGCTGACGTAATGCCAAATCACGACGACCCTTTCGTGGTAAACGCGTTAATGGCAAACAAGGAGGTTCACAAGTTGCTGGTTGACATTAGTAGCTTGGCCAATGTCATGTTCTATGAGCTTTTTTAGAAGTTAAAGATCCCAAAATTTGAGTTGATGCCATACAACGAAGATCTGATAAGATTCTCTGGGTATCACATAATGCCTGTGGGGAACATAAAACTCCATGTGAAGTTTGGCAAGCCACCTCACACGAAAATCGTAGTCACACGGTTTATAGTCATGGATGCCAAATCATCTTACAACGCCATCCTTGGCAGACCAATGTTGAATGCACTAGGAGCTGTTATATCAGTCTCACATTTGGCCATGAAATTCGTAGGTGACGACATGGAGGTAGTCACCCTTTGGGGTAACCAAAGAAAAACAAGAGAATGCTATAAGAGTCACTAAAGGCCGACCATAAGCCCGACGTAGATTACAGGCTTAACCCCGGGGAGGGCTAGGTACTTCTGACAGAATTAGATTGTTGGGATGAGATAAAAAGAGATACTTGGATACCCTGTCCAGAACTGGATGGAGAATGCGTCCTGATTCAGATTGGGATAAAGGAACATCAGATCGTGAAAATTGGAGCCGACCTCGATAAAAAAATGAAGGAGGATATGTCGACACTGATGAAGAATAACGCCGACTTGTTCGCATAGAAGCCGACAGATATGCCAAGAATAGATCCTAATCTTTTTTGTCATCGGTTAGAGGTGGATCCCTTTGTGAAATCGGTGTGTCAGAGAAGGAGAAAGATGGCCCCTGAGCACTTACAAGGGATTGATAGACAAGTAGAGGAGTTGTTGAAAGCGGGGTTTATCCGAGAAGTGAAGTATACTACATGGTTGGCCAACGTAGTGCTTGTGAAGAAACAGAATGGGAAATGGAGAATGTGTGTGGATTACAGTGACCTGAACAAGCATTGCCCAAAGGATTTATACCCCTTACTCAACATTGACAAGCTCGTTAATGGTTCATCCAAATTTCGTTACTTGTCGTTCATGGATGCTCACTCCGGATACAACCAAATTCCTCTTTATCCAGGTGATCAAGAGAAAACGACTTTTATCACAGAAAATGCCAATTATTGCTATAAGGTGATGTCCTTCGGATTGAAGAACGTTGGGGCCACTTATCAGAGAATGATGAATAAGGTGTTTGAAGCACAAATAGGGCGAAACCTGGAGGTATATGTTGATGACATGATTGTAAAAAGTGCTACCCCTACAGCACACCTTCAGGATTTACAGGAGACTTTCGCTTAGTTAGAAAAGTTTAATATGAGCCTGAATCCCAATAAATGTGCGTTTAGTGTCTCGGCTGGTAAATTTTTGGGATACATGCTATTTGAAAGAGGTATTGAGTTGAACCCAGAAAAGTGCAGAGCCATACTAGAGATGAAGAGCCTTTAGAGCGTGAAAGAGGTTCAGAAATTAACGGGCCGCCTAGCTGTGTTGACGAGGTTCATAGCTAGGTCAGCACAGAATGTTCTCCCCTTCTTCCGACTTTTAAGGAAGGGCAAACCCTTTGAATGGACAGATGATTGTAAAGCCGCGTTCGTAAGACTAAAGGAGACCCTATCCGCTCCGCCCTTACTCACTAAACCCAAGATGGGTGAAATGTTATACCTATATTTAGCAGTGGCTGATGAAGCTGTAAGTGCCGCGCTAGTGCGGGAGACGCCAGAAGGACAAAAGCCGGTCTATTTCGTAAGTAGAGCTTTGTAAGGAGCCGAACAAAGATATCCCAAGGTTGAGAAGGTCGTATTTGCTTTGGTGATGGCCGCTAGAAGGTTAAGACCCTACTTCTAGTCACACCAAATCGTGGTAAGGACGAATCAGCCAATCCGCCATATCTTACACAGGCCCGAGTTAGCAGGAATAATGACGACGTGGGCCATAGAGTTATCTGAATAAGGGATTCAATACGAACCAAGGCAAGCATTGAAAGCCTAGGCACTAGCCGACTTTATAGTAAAATTGACGTCGACGGAGTCCTTTCTCGGAGAATCAGTCTGGACCCTTTTTGTAGATGGATCATTTAGTGAAAAGGGGAGTGGAGCCGGCATACTGTTGGAGTCTGTGGACGGCGTGGCCTTGGAACAATCGCTAACCTTTACGTTTTCCACCTCCAACAACCAGGCAGAGTATGAGGCGTGCGTAGCCGGATTAGTTATGGCGGCCGACATTGGCGTTGTGTCGTTGCGCGTATGTAGTGATTCCCAGTTGATGATTTCGCAGATTAACGAGGCCTATCAAGCCAAAGAACCGATGTTGCAGAAGTACTTGGCAAAATTAAAAACCTTCATTAGGAAGTTTCATAAAATAGACTTCGTCTACATTCCCTGCGAGAAGAATGTTAGGGCCGATATTTTATTGAAGTTGGCTAGCACTAAATCCTTCGACAATAATAGGACGGTCATCCAATAGACAATTCACGAACCCAATCTTGTGTTGGCGATCGAATCAGAGCAGAGTTGGATGTCTCCTATTACCAAATATCTGAATGAAGGTGTTGTTCTGGAAGATAAAAAAGAGGCGAAAATGTTAGAACGGTCTGTAGCTCATTTCTGCATAGTGAACGACAAACTATACCGGCGTGGCTTTTCCCAACTGTTGCTTAGATGTTTGGAGAAGCCAGGGTCTAAATACGTGATGACTGAGATACACGAAGGAAGCTGCGGCCAACATTTGGGAGGTAGAGCATTAGCTAAGAAGATACTCAGAGCCGGTTATTATTGGCTGACATTGGAAAATGACGCTATGGAGTTTGCCAAGATGTGTGACAGATGCCAAAAATGCTCTGACATCCACCTCACTCCTCCGAAAGACTTAAGCACGATTACTTCTCCCTGGCCCTTCATATAGTGGGGGATTGACATCCTCGGCCCATTCCCCAAAGCACCCGACCAAGTCAAATTCTTAGTGGTGAAATAAGAAAAAGCACACAAGAATGAGGGGTTGAATTATGCGTTTAAAAACTTTTTCAAAACAAGTAGATTAAACTAAAAAACGTTTTCAAACGTAGGGATAGAGAGAAGAGAACACAGAAAGTTTTATACTGGTTCACTCAACCTGAGCTACGTCCAGTCCCTTTATCCAGAAGGTATCTACTAACCAACCTTAGGTTACAAGTATTGTTCGCGGCCTCTTCAGGCTTTACAATGCAATCACCCTAGATTGCTTAACCCAAGTATTCTTTTACACTAAGTCTCTCCAGGCTTTCACAACACAACAAGTGTTTTAAAAGGAAAGGTCAACTCACGTAGTGAGGATTTGAAAGATTAAGCTCAAGATCACTTTAAGGATCTTTACAAGATTTTTGCTATTGTCCACTGGACGCTTCTGTCAGAGTATTAGAAAAATCTTTATATTCTTGTTCTTTTTCACAGACTTCGCCTTTTTCTATTCACTTCGCTACATGCTTCTTCGTTGGTGCATGTATATATATATAGTCTTCAGGGAAAAGATTCGTTGTAGAGGATTTTGACTCATTATGCAATGAGAAGCGTGCAAATTATCTTTTCAGAAAGGTCAGGCATGACAGTTTTTAGACTTGCACTAAAAAGGAAGGTGCAGGACTGCGCTGGCGGTCTGTTCTTCTAAACATTCTTCGTTTGTCTTGGCAGCTTGATAAGTTGACTTGTTTTATCAATTCTGCTGCGCTTTTGCATTGAAATGATGTTGATGTTATTTAATGTTTCAAACAAATTTGAATGTTAGTTCATAGAAGTAATAATATGTCAGTTATGAGGAAGATTTAGCATAAATCAAATTGACGTTCAAACTAAGAACTTAGCCGTTTAAATATATACTCTTGGAAGCTTGTATGAGTTTATTCATCGGACGGTCGCCTTTAGTTTGTTCAACTAGTAAGTCCTCTTTGGCGAGTCTTCTGGACGGTCTTTAACACGTCTACTAGACGGTCGTTAACATGTCTGTTGGACGGTCTTTAACACGTCTACTGGACGGTCTTTAACACGTCGATTGGACGGTCTTCTTAGCTATGACGCGGTTAGTCTATACGCATAAAATTAATCATTAATAAGCTTCTTATCTTCAAAACATTGAGAGCTTAGATGCTTCTACGTCTTTGGTTCCAACAGGTGGTAGCAATTGATTACTTTACCAAGTGGATTGAAGCAGAGGCGTTGGCCACAATCATGGTAAGAAACGTGGAAAACTTTGTATTCCGACAAATCATTTACAGGTTCGAGATACCGGATGTCCTAGTGTCAGATAACGGCATGCAATTTACAGATAAGGGATTCCAAAAGTTTTTGGCCAGGTTGAAGATCAAGCAGCGTTTTACATCGGTTGAACATCCGTAAACGAATGGATAGGCGGAGGCAGCAAACCGAGTCATCCTCAGAAGGCTTAGGAGGCGTCTGGATGAAGCAAAAGGGTGTTAGGTTGAGCAACTACCACAAGTCCTATGGGCATACCGCACAACCCCTCATTCTTCCACATGGGAATCTCCTTTCCGCCTTACCTACGGTGTGGAGGCAATGATCCCGGCAAAAATTGGAGAGCCGATGTGGAGAGTGGCTAACCTAAGGTTAGAGAATAACGATGGACTAGTGAGGTTCGAGTTAGACATAGCGGAAGAAAGAAGAGAAGTGGTCACTATAAAAGAAGCTACTTTGAAGAGATAGGTCATTGCGAGATACAACAAGAAAGTCATACATCGCTCATTCGAGTCCGGCGATCTCGTCTTAAGGCGTGCCGCTATAGGAGGAAGAAATGCCAGACAAGGGAAGCTCACCGAGAAATAGGAAGGCCCTTACAGGGTTACCTCAAAGACAGAAGCGAGTGCATACTCCTTAAAGACGTTACCCGGGGTTACCATCCTGCGAATTTGGAACGCAGGCAACCTCAGATGGTATTACAGTTGAGCTACGATGGGTAATACTAGTTTTAATTTCCTAGTTAATCTAACTATATAGTGTAGTTGGACGGAGTCGCATATTACAACTTGTGACTTGTAATATTTTTTGGCCCACGTGATTAATAAAACGAGAGTTTGCCTCCTTTATAAAGCTTATTATAGGGGTAAACGAGCAAAGTGAAAGCAAGAAATATGAACTACCTAGTGTACATGGATTCGCTCCAGCCGTGGTAGGAAGATCGCTAAAATTGAAGACAAAGCCATGCGAACTACTCTGTGTACGTGGATTCGCTCTAGTTGAGGTAGGAAGATCGCTAAAATAGAAGACAAGGCCATGCAAACTACCCCGTGTACGTGGACTCGCTCCAGCCGGGATAGGAAGATTGCTAAAATCGAAGATAAAGATTGCGAACTACCCTGTGTACATGGATTCGCTCCAGCTGGGATAGGAAAATCGTTAAAATCGAAGATAAAGATTGCGAACTACCCCGTGTATATGGATTCGCTCCAGCCGGGGTAGGAAGATCGTTAAAATCGAAGATAAAGATTGCGAACTACCCCGTGTATGTGGATTCGCTCTAGCTGGGGTAGGAAGATCGCTAAAATCGAAGACAAAGATTGCGAACTACCCCGTGTATGTGGATTCACTCTAGCCGGGGTAGGAAGAACACTAAAATTGAAGACAAAGCAATGCGAACTACCTCGTGTACGTGGATTCACTTTAGCTGGGGTAGGAAGATCGCTAAAATGAAGACAAAGCCATTGCGAACTACCCCGTGTGCATGGATTCGTTCCAGCCGGGGTAGGAAGATCGCTAAAAATGAAGACAAAGCCATTGCGAACTACCCCGTGTACGTGGATTTGCTTCAGCCGGGATCGAAAGATCACTAAAATTGAAGATAAAGATTGCGAACTACCCCATGTATGTGGATTCGCTCTAACCAGGGTAGGAAGATCACTAAAATCAAAGACAAAGCAATGCGAACTACCCCATGTACGTGGATTTGCTCCAGCTGGGGTAGGAAGATTACTAAAAGCAAAAGTGTGAAGAACAAAGGACAAAACATGGTGAAAGCCAAAACCAAAAGCGTGAAAAGAAAGGATCTCGGCAAATACATCAAATCATAGTCAAATGAAAAGAACAAGATTATGAAGCATCAAAATTCATTACTATTACTCAAAGAAACTAAATATACATATTGTTTGACAGGAACATAAACAAAAATTACAAGATAAACCAGAATCCTGGCCTTCATGTTTTGGCGTTGGCAGTACTTGTAGAAACGCTGGCCACGAGCCCATATCAAGGCAAAGCCCAAGCCCAGGTTTTTCAAAAGACAACCGCCAAATCTCCTGGAATTCGAAGCACTACAGTTCAAGATATCGAATCATTACGCATTTAATGCGTCTCGGCTATCGCAAAATTACAGCACACTTGTATGAAAAAACGAAAGGACGTGTTGACCGTGTAGATCCAAAGTCGGCATGACCTTCCCTTGCAAAAAGTTCTATCGACTTAGGGGCAACAACACCCTGGACCCTCCTTTAGTCTCTTAAGCCGACTATACTTCCTCAAGCATCACCTGGCTTGGGGGCAACTGTTCTAGAGGTTACTCGGACGTATGGGTCTGAGTCGGCCCCACACCACCTATTCCGGTTTTAACATCCTTGGGTATCCCGGCTCATGTCTCCCTATCCCGGGTCAACTCTACTTCGACCCTGGCACGGCACGAAATGCACCTAGCGACAAGGAACGCATGTAGTTGGGCACCCAAACGCATGTTGCCACGTGGCACCTAGCTCTAAAAGAATTTTCCTCCAAAACAACTTATATAAAGGACTTCACACCCATCAGGTACAGACGCTCTCTCTCGCACTCACCCATGCTTAGAACCATACTGACTTAAGCATTGGAGTCTTTGCAGGTGCCACCACTGGAGACGTTAGTAATCGCCATGGGAGCTCATCAGAGACACACTCTTGTGTTCACCACACAACATTTCTCATGTAATAATTTGACTATTAAAATTTTTAAATATAAAAAAGATAAGTTAAACATGCGATTTCCTCAGTTTTATCCTTTTGTTTTTGCAATTTTTTAACATATTTAATATTAATAATAAAAATCACAAAGAAAATTGTTAATTTTTAAACTTTTACATACAGGTGAACAAGCTTTACAATTTTATTCTGGATAAAAATATCCATATTTTATGGAAATGAATTTAGTTTATCAATACTTTGATCATTTACACTTTTATTTATCTAATAAATAAAGAAATAATATATTTTGATTTAATAGAAAAGAGAAAACTTGCATTTTGTTAAAAAAACACATTTGAAACAATCATTAAATATGATGATTATTATTAATTATTAATTATTTGATTTATATTAAAATCATGTGAAAATATTCACAATATAATTTATTCAATAAATAGAAAATAAAAAAAATATATAAATATATCTATAAAATAATAAAATTATACTTCTTGATTACAATTTAATGGCTGATTAATATTTGACCAAATGATACATGATAAACAAATACCATTTTCAGTTTATGTTTGAGAGTGTTTTGGTACCTCGAACAGGGTGGACGCTTTAGGCGGCTCCAACGAGTGACGACATTTGGTTGTCACTTACAAAGACACGCTGATGCCTAAGTCAGTGTTTGTAAGAGGTGAATAATGAGGCTTAGATGTCTACCTGACGACATATAATGTCTTATATAGCAGCAAAGTGGAGGGAAAGGTGGTTAGTTAGTTACCATGGGCCTTAGGCCACGTGGCTAGGCCCAAAGGGAATCCAGAACAGTAGCCCACGAAGTTGGTGACTCGTGTTAATACGAGCACCGGCTTGTTCTTTGAGTCATGTGGCTTAGGCTTTCACTACCACATTTACGCTCTTCCTGCAGAATGTTAGTTTAAGGTAAAAATAAGTGTTGATGTTACTCGACAAAGTTGGTGGATGTGTCATTTCAAGGTCGAGCAAAAGAGATGCAAATCACATATGTTGCTTCCTGGTTGAGGTGCCGCTTTTCATTTTGCTTTTGTACCTGAAATATATATTTTTATTATATATACTTTTTGCTTTCTTTGTACCTAATGAGCTTTGTTCATATTCGAGCTTTCTTTGTTTTCTTGCTTTTGCTTATTGCCTTTATCATCTTGGTGGGTTTTGCTTTACTGGTTCCGTAATCTTGGTGAACGTTTGTTTGTTCACCTCAAACCCTAGCTGGATTAAATTCACGTACACGAGATGATAGCCTTCCTGCCTCATTTTTTATATCTTGGTGAACTTTTACTTGTTCATCTTAGACCCCGACTGGATTAAATCCACGTACACAGGGCGATAGCCTTCTTGCCTTATTTTTGCTATTTTGATGAACTTTTGCTTGTTTATCTCAGATTCTGGCTGGATTAAATCGACGTACACGAGATGATAACCTTCCTACCTTATATGTTGTTTTAATGAACTTTTGCTTGTTCATTTCAGACCCCAGCTGGATTAAATTCATGTACATGGGGTGATAACCTTCCTACCTTATTTTTTTGCCTCAATAAACTTTTTCCTATTAATCTCAAGCCCTGGCTGGATTAAATCCATGTACATGGGGGTGACGTTCTTCTTGCATTTGGTTGCCTTTTCTTTATTTTGCCTTTTGCCTTTTTGTTTTTGACCTACAAAATAATTGTAAATGATTTTTTCCATGCTGCCTCCAAGGTTGGTCATAAGTTCGGCTTAGAAGGCAATATGTTGGTCCTGCAAATTCTTTCAAACAAAAACAAGGCAAGGCAAACTTTATATATATAATTCATAAGAGGATAGCTTTTTTAATTGGGAGACTTGCATGTGAGAGTATGCATGTTGCAGAGGCCACCTTGTTTGCGAGTTTGACACCCCAATTGTTTCTCGACTTGGTCAATCGACACCTTCCAACCCGATGATGACCTCAAAGCTCTGGCCGACCTTAAGTGTTTAGCGTGCGCTGCTTTGATGGCTTCAATTGAGTAAGCGTAGATAACAACATCATACCAACGGTAATAGACTTTGTCAAAGAAAATAGAGCGAGAAATTGAGAACTTAGGTTGTTTTCAATCTCGGCTTTTTAGCGTTAGGTTAGAAAAGATCTCACGACCGATATATATTGTCAATCTCGGGTTGTTAATCTTGGCTTGTACGATGGTTTACTTCAGGTCCAAAGGAACGTAGCACAATTCCTATCTTGCATGAATGTCAGTGTGGTCTAACATGTTGGCGACCTCGATTGAGGGTGGTGCTTTTACACGAACTTGTCATTGTTCGGGTACCGACTTGGTACTCGTCAATTACGCAGGTTGGTAATTAAGTCTATGTTAAGACAAAGGACAAATTTATAACCCTTAAATATTTTGATAATAACAAACAGTTAAAATATATGTTTTTACTCAATCGTCTGGTCATCCGCAATAAACAATCGTTTGATCTCTTTAAATAAACATCGTCTTTATCCTTTGATTAAAGTAAATTAGTAACTAACGAATCTTATAGAAGATGACACCATTCAAAAATGATCTGCACATCAACTTAAGAGCGTAAGCTACCTTGAAATGAATAAAGCCTATATACCTACTCTCGAGTAAAGTCAGCGAAAAAGAAGGAATGTTGTGTGCGAATGTCAGAACAAAAAAGCAGATATGACAACTGCTACAAGTTTGAGTACAAGTATAGAAAAGATAAGCAGATTACTTTATCTTATCATATGACAAGTTGGTGAAAGGCATTAAATGCTGCATTTAATGCTCCAACGACTTTCTTCATTAGACGAAGGTCATCTCTTGCAAAGCACTCAACGGATACTTTTGGAGAAGCCTATAAATAAAAGAAGAGACCTTTTTTGAAATAGTTGCTGTTGTTGTAGTCTCAAATTGCTGCTATTTCTGAAAGATCATAACTCTTTGAGAGAAGAAAAAGCTCTTGTATATTTTCTGATTGTAAAAATCCTTTTGTACTTCATTGTATATTCTTCTGTTAAGATGTTAAACCCAGTGAGGTAATTCACACGTAAACCTTTTTCTTAATGAGATTGGTGGAAGCTTGAAGAGGTTTTGATTCAAAGAACACTTGGGTGTTTGCTTGGAGAGGCAAATGAAAGACTACTTGGGTTCAGCCTAAAGAGGCTTGTGGAAAGAATACTTGTAACTTGAAAAAGTTAGTGAAACTTGGTTGTTGCCAAGAACTGGACGTAGTCTCTGGGGTGAGACGAGCAGTATAATTCCTGTGTGCTTTCTGGTTTGTCTTTCAGCTTTCGTTTGTCTTATAAAATGTTTTTGAAAATCTTTTTGATCTTATTTCAAACGATACATCTTTATTAAAAGAATTGTGAAAATTTGCTATAACACAATTCAACCCCCTTCTTGTGTTATCTTTGTGCTTTATAGTCTACGACGTCTCTGGCTATTTATAATAAGCGGCTTCAGTTCAACATGTACGTCGATTATGCAGGTCAATGATTAATGCTTGCCGACTTTGTCGGCACAACCTTAAACCGGGGAACATATGCCAGAAGATGGCGTGACGCATGCCACGAGTTGACACAGGGGAGCTCAAGACCGACTTTCAAATGTCGAATTCTAGGTTGGTGCTGCTTCCTTGATTACGTCATTTTGACCTCTAAGTTGGCATGCTTGCAGAGAGTTGTTTCAACCTTGGTTGGTTAGGGATTTTGAGTCGTATCGATGGCAAATCTATGTCGGCAAAAACATTTAGAATTATGTTTGCCAAACCTTTGAGACCGGGAAGAGCGTCGGCGAATGCGTGCATCGGTCCTTTGTCGGGAATGATGTTGACGATGTGAATGTTGGTGCAACTTGATGGATGCTCTCGACTTAGAACAAGTCGGTTTTTGCAGGTTGGCAACGAACGCGTTCGACTTCGTCGGCATGGGCGCTAAGTTGGTTTTTCCCTCAGTTTGCGGGAGGGGAAGCTTCGCCGATTGGAAGTCGGTGAAGCTAAGTTTGAGGATCGAATTTGTCAAATCCCAATTAGACTCAATCATCAAAGATGGGTGATTTCTTTCAACATTCTCCATCTCGGAGCCAACTCCACCACTAATGTCACTTTCGACCTCCACAACGCCTCCATTAGTAGTTATTGACTGAGATGCAGACATGTCGACATGACCACACATTGTGTGATACATGACTTGCGAATGCTCATTGCTCGTGTTCTCGACGTTTGACAAGTACTGAGGTTGCATGGGCGAAGCACTAACCTAATACACTTCAGCAAGGAGATCATAGTTTTTATGCACCAGTGGTCTTTGCTGCCAAAATGACCACACACCAATTGGAATAAGCACACATTGTCTTAAGCTCGCCCGATGTATTCAAGCCAGAGTGCACAAATAGTAAAGGTAACCTTTGCCGAGTTAAAAACCCGTCTTATCATATTGCATTCCCAATGTTGCCAACCTTTAAAGGTTATTACCGCCTTGTACCAAAACATTATGCTTATACCAAAACTTATGCTAAGCACCTGCCCATGCTTTGACTTACATGATGCCAACATGGAAGCTTATGGACAAACCACAGACCCAACCGTGTGTGAGCCCTGACATGACTGCTTGTTTTTATAATCACCACGCTCAAATTGAAATGGACGGGCGTCAGCAGGTATATACCTTTATCTCAAATCTTTTCTCAATTTTCTGAACTAATCGGGATCAAGGTACCCTGAGCACAAGGCTTCACATGTCGATATCACCACCGAAGAGACCGACGTAACGAATGGATCTCCGATTTAAGGTTTAAGGTTGTGCCGATGAATTTGGCATACATTAACCACCGACTTGCGTAACCGACGTGTAGAAGCTCCACCCTCACATGTATTGCCACGTCAGTGCATAAACTTGTATCATTCCGATGCGATTTATGTCGACTTAAGTCCTTGCTTCGTAAGACGACGTGTCACGAGCAACCTTTATGAACACAAACATCACCCAAGATTGTATCTTGTGCCATGAGCATCCTGCCACAGTCAACCGGGCCCGACATCGAGGTTGCCATCAGTGACACCATGGATAAGCCACTGTTGCTTACAGTGCAGACACATCGACACCTTTTTAGCTTCACTGACTTCCAGTTGGCGAAGCTTCTCATCGCACGATCTGAGGGAAAAACCAACTTAGCGCTTATGCTGACGAAGTCGGATGCGTTTGCTGCCGACCTGCAAAACCTGACTTGTACTAAGTTGGGAGTGTCCATCAAGTTGCTTCCCTGCACTAATGTTTGAGAGTATGGACGCTTCAGGCAGCTCTGGTGAGTGGCACCATTTGGTTGTCATCTGCAAAGACACTCCGATACCTAAGTCAGTATTTATAAAAGGTGAATAATGAGGCTTAGATGTGTACCTGAAGGCATATAATGCCTTATATAGCAGCAAAGTGGAGGGAAAGGTAGTTAGTCAGTTACCGTGAGCCTTAAGCCACGTGGCTAAGCTTAAAGGAGGTCTAGAACAATTTATATGTAACTTATAGTTTTATACATTTATAAATTATGTAATAAATGAAATTTTACTATAAACTTATTTCGCTATATATTTTATTTTTATTCAATAAAAAATCACATATAAACTATTATTATTAGATATTTTAGTCTTTTTTAAAAATTAATAAATTTAATAAAAATCTCATATTTTTTTCACATCATTAAAATAGAAAACAAATATGTTTTTATTTCATCAAAATCAATTTCTTATATTATTATTTCTTTCATTAAATAAGTAAAAATAAAAATGTTTTAAATGTTAATTATTTGAAGTTGTTTTTTAAAATAGTATTTTTATCTAAAACAACCCTTTTATTTTAAAATAATTATCATTTAAGGATTTAAATAACAAATAACGAATTATTAAATGTTGTTAATTTTGAAACTATATATTTATTTTATTTATTAATGTTCTCTATTATAATTAAATAAAAATATTTAGAAGTAAAATTTAAAGTAATTATTTTTAAAATAACAAGTAAATATTGTTTTTTTAAAATGATAATCATCTAAAGTGATAAAACATGAACCTTAAGTAACTAGGACCCATTTGTTTAAATAGCTTAATTAAATATAAGATTATATTTAGATAAATTTATCTCTAAATACTTATAGAAAAAAAAGGAAGTAAAATGTATTGAACTTTTTTCATAAGTTAAAATCAACTTATGTAACTTAGTTTTTGAACAAGTTAGATGAAAGTGTTTCGATAAAAATAAAAAAATGATTTTAACTTATGAAAAAGTTCAATTTATTTTTTCTTCATATTTTTTTTTATAAATATTTATGAAGAAATGTAAGACCTAAGTTCAAGTACTTATATATATATATATATATATATATATATATATATAAATTTTTAATAAAAAATAAATTAAATTATTTTTATATAAACTATAAGCTATTTTTATAAACTAACCAAAACAAATTATTCAAATAAGCTAAAAATACAAACTATTTTTCTAAAGTCTTTCAACTATTTATGCAAAAATTTATGTCATAAAATAAGTGTAATTGAATATGACAGAGGTACTCGTATAGAGGCAGAGAGACGGAATAAGGAAGTAGTAGAGGATAAATAAGTCCCTCGGTTCAGCTGCGAAAGTAGTTACGGGTATGTTAAAGGGCTGGTTGGGTCAATTCACTCCCAAAGCCCCAAACATAACATCGAAGATGTGAGTAAGATAGAGAGGAGTCTGTCAAGTACGTTCCAGTTCCAGTTCCAGGGATATTTGTCACTCTCTCTCTCTCTCTTTCTTTCTTTCTTTCTCAAACCCCATTCGCATTTCGCATCGCAATTCTTACCTCTCTCTCTCTCTGTGCTTTTTCTCCGTACCCTCTCTACAGACACATGTTTACTCAACACACTCACTGACATAAGCACTAGTTTCAGGGTGCATCTCATCAAAACTCGCTCCCAACCCAACGCACCTTCCGCCAAATGCAGGAAATACAGTCCATCGGAGGAGCCAGGTTTTTCTCCGGCACCGGCGGCGGAGACAGAAGGCTTCGACCCCACCACCAGAACCACCAGGCCTTAAAGTGCCCCCGCTGCGACTCCCTCAACACCAAGTTCTGCTACTACAACAACTACAACCTCTCCCAGCCCCGCCACTTCTGCAAAAACTGCCGCCGCTACTGGACCAAGGGCGGCGTCCTCCGCAACGTCCCCGTCGGCGGCGGTTGCCGCAAGTCCAAACGCTCCGCCAAGCCCAACAAAACCGAACCCGGCCCCCCGCCGGACCCCGACCCCGACCACAACTCCAACTCTCACTCCAGCAGCGAGAGCTCCAGCCTCACCGCCACCGCCGCCGTGTCGGCTCCGTTGAACTCCGATTCCAACAACAACAACCACAACGTGCACGAGTCCAAGTTGTTGATCCCTGTGGACCCTTCGAACTCCGTTTTGGAGACGAATCCTCTGGAGCAAGGAGCAGGGGACTGCGGTGGTATTTTCTCCGAGATTGGGCCTTTCACGAGTTTGATCACTACTACTTCCACTAACGAGGCATTGGCGTTTGGGTTCGGTAACGGAATCCCCGATGCGTCGTCGTTTCAGTGGCAGCACCAGAAGGTTACGAGCATCACTGGCGACGAGCATCATCCTCATGAGGACCAATTGAAGTTGCCCGACAGTTCCTTGCTCGATCACACCGTTGATTTGTCGGCGATTCATGGCAAACCCGGCTTCCACGGAGGATTTGGGTCGTTGGATTGGCACGGCGGTGCGGATCCAGATTTGTTTGATCTTCCTAACACCGTTGATCACGCTTACTGGAGTCACACTCACTGGTCTGACCACGACAATTCTTCTCTCTTTCATCTTCCCTGAAAATGGCTCAAAGCCTTCACAAATCTCATCTCACCTTTTTTTCCCCCCTTTAATTTCTTATATAATTTAACTTTAAAGAAGAGCAAAGGAAATTTGAAATCAAAGTAAAATAAAATAAAATTGAAAGAGGTGGTGGATGGACTTGATATAATTAATCACGACGTGTATATTGTTTTTCTTTTCTTTTTTTTAATTTATAAATTTGGGGGGTGATTGAGCTTGTTTTTAGTTAGTGATGTGCATGCACAACTAACTTCCATGTTAGTTTCTATCTGATTTTTCTGTTTCTTTTGTTTTTCGAGTTCACGTTTTAATATATGTATGTGGAATTTGATTGATTAACAGAGAAAATATAGCAGGGTGTTTTAATATTGATCCGTAATTGTTTATTTAGTTGGTTGTTTAGGTTTGTAATCGTATTTTTGGTTTGTTTTGAGATGCTAATTCTTCCGTACCATTAATCAGCGGGCATGATTATGGCAACACTCTTTATTATTATTTAATATGTTAATATATGTGAATTAGGAAAGAAGAAGCTGAGGTAGGAAGAAGACATTATTGCTTGTATGTTAAATTTTAATTAAGCTCCTTTCTTTCTTGGTTTTCTATTTGTCAAATCAAATTTATGCGAGTCTGGTTTGTGGGGATTTGATTAATGAGATTAAGATGCACCAAATCAAAGTAAGAAAGTTGGGAGGGAGAGGGTAGGTTGGGGTGTGGGGTAGTGATCAGTTGCATGCGCGATCATGATTCATGAGTCCGCGTGCGGGAGAGGAAGGTTGTGAATGCAAAAAGTGGAGACACGTGGGTTTGGGTGGCAAGACAAGAATGTGATGTGAGGAGTCGGTTGGGTTGTGTTGTCGTGTGCTGGCTGGGCCTGGCCTTGTGATTTAGCCAATCCCTGAACCGATCATAAGGGCAAGCAAGTAATCAGGATGGGGTGGTGGAGAAGATGTACCTAGTACATTCATACTTCATAGTGGAGTATCAACTCAACCACTAGTGTGGGGATATGCATGAAGAGGGTCGATGATGGCGCGGACTGCGTCGGTCTTCATCAGAATTCAGTAACAGTTGAAGGTGACGGTGGTTACTGATGACGCAGGTGGGGCCATGGTGCAAGTGGGAGCGTGATGCGGATGCCTCTATTTCGAACAGGGCAAAGCAAAGCAGCGCAACAACCACTCCGTCACCATGCCATGATATTCTACCCTCGCAGTTTCAGTTCCGGTCTTGTTTACACTCATCGTATTTCTCGTATATGCTTCTAATTCGACATACTAGTATAAAACATTAAAATAGGACTACTCAGCTTCTTAGACAAACATTTCTTTTTTATTGGTAATCTAATATCTAACCAAGTTTCAAAAAGACCACTACTGTTTTCATCCCCGCACAAGGCTTAATTACCGGATTTGTCAAATTGTCGTGTAGTATTTACGTGCGTTGTCCAAATACTTTGACAAGGCCAAATTAACAAAACGTATATTCAAATTAATCTAGGTAGGGCTAGCGGGAGTCATTGTCGGCTAGGTGTGGCTTCATAGTATTTTACACACACAATTCAAGTTGCAATCTGCTCACAAACAATAAAAGTTTGAAATTAATTATTGTTGTCCGAAAGTCACTGTGATATGATGCAAGAATTGATCATTACAATTAATATCAAAACGACCGACCAATTTCCCTGTATCTATATGTCACATTCAACGTCAATGTTTTGTTGTCCATTTGTTAGTTAATATTAGTGTATATATATATATAGGGGGGTAAAAAACTAAACTAACACGTACGTAGGAGGGGAATTGCGAGCCAAGTGGTTCAAAGGGATGGGCAAATGCATCATCTTAAGGCAAGCAATTGTTACGGGGTATGCAGACGTAGCCCATATTGTTTGCCAAAATAGGTCATGGAAGGATGGACTAAGACTAGAGACAACTGGTCCATGGCGTGGCCTTTTAATGTGGCAGAGCAGCGTGGATTGCGACTGCACCCATGTTAGGGCCTCAGAACTAGGCACATGGCTTTTCGTGGTCCTTCTTTCCTCTCGCCATTGTGTTGTCATAGGTGCCCCTATTCAACCTTGACGTCTGAACTTGTGCGTTGCGCTATTATTGCTTAGCTCCTTTCCCTACATCCACTTATCGGACTTCAACTAATATTATTATATTGGATAGTGGAACTGAGTCAAAGTATAGATCATATGTCTGGTGATGAATGATGTTAATGTTAGGAATTTATTCCTTTCCTTGATATTCTGCCAACAGATTTGCTACGATCTTTGCCCTTTATATTAATTACGTTACGTACAAGTGTTGCTACTTATCTTCTTTAGATGTACTTGTGCTCTCCGTAATAGTCCAATGGATGACTTTACTCAACTGGTGTGGCCTCATTTGGACGAGGTTCTGTGTACTCTGTGGCTCAACTGCAAATCCATATTTGGCAGAAACGGCATCAAAGTCCAATATTATTAATGCTATGCATGACCCTGTTGAACATGCCTGTGCAATTGTATACCTGCATCAGTTGCATGGACTCTTCATCCGTTGTAATACCTTGTGCTCTTGCAATACAATATGGGTATTCTAAGCTATCAAGTGGCATTGAATTGGAAGGAATTGTAAGGAACTGGAGTTTTTATGTACTGGCTATCAATTATCCAACGTGTGAAGAGATTCAGAGAATTTGTAAGCATATTTTACATCTGACCGGTCAATTGCAGATATATATGTTCAAAATAATATACTTTTTGTCACCCTTGATCGTTCCGTACTTTAAATTTCTATTTAGTGAATTAATCAGATCAGCATGCATAAACAATTTATGCAGACATGGCAAACGACTTCTCTATCTTAAATAAATGGATGTGGGGCTAGTATTTGCTCTCTTTTTCAAAGTATAAAATATCTCTAAAGTCACTCATATCTTATTTTGGAGAGAAAATATCTTTTCAATTGGTTATTGTGCAATAAAGGGTGGAAAAAAAAGTTGCATGTCCAATCTCATGCATACACCGACATATCTTGAGTCATAAATATGAAAGAATTTAAATGACCACTGGTAGCACCCTATGGCACAATGAAAGTGAAACATGGCACGGCAAAATTTTCTGTATGCCACACACTACACAAAAGATAGATGCCCAGGGCAAAAGGATTTGAAATACCTGGCCCTGTGTTAGAAGAATAATATATTGCTTTTGGTGTAAAAAACCACAGCCAAAAATGTAAAGGTTTAGCGCTCAGAATTTGAAGCAGGGTAAACTCTTGATTGTCCTATCAGATTTCACCATTTTCACTGGGCTTTCCCTTCCAGAAGGCAATCTGTTCATGCACATTGATAAGTATATTACTTTGCTGTCATTATGGATGAGACGCACTTTCAGATTTTGTTACAGGAACAACATATGACATTGGGCCAGATAGAGGATCTATTGCACAAGAAGAAGCCCCTCTGGGATTAATATGCTTGTCGATCAAACCTGTGCATTTGTGAGTTCCCCGTCTCAGGTCTACACACACTTGTAGCTTCAGGAAATGATTGATAGTTCTCCCATTTCACTGTGTCGCGCAATCATTCAAAATTATAAAATAATATTAAATTAATTTTAGTACGGATTCCTTAGTGTATAAATTGAGGTGTAAAAAAATTATAATTCTAAAAATCATCAATCTCTTGGTCCAAAAAGAGATCAAATGTCGAAGCATGATCAGATCAACATGTTTCACCTAAGTGTCTCTGATATCGTCTTCTTTAATTTGTGGGGTGGTCATTTGTTCTTTCTTGAATCAAGCTCCACTTCACCTTCTATCGTCAAGTTTTTGAAATCATGCATACGTTTTTTATCTCATCCTTACTACAAGGATGTCGAGAGGCACATTCTGACCAGTTTGAATTGGAGGACAATATCTTCATGAAGAGCGTTAAGAACACATTCTTTAACATACTTCTCTTAACACACACTCTATTATATTAATTGAAATTTATTGAAAATTACCAAATCACGAGAAAGTTTTTAAATAAAATATGAGACTTACAAATTTTTGTAATTTTTAAAAAATTTCAACCAATAAAAAATGTGTTTAAAAAAATGTGTCAGAGAGTGTAATGCTATCATTTCTCATATCTTCATAGTTACTTCCTACATTTGAATTATTGCCGCTTTCATGTTGGGTCAAAGAGACAAGAAATTCTATTATTATGCAGCTCATGAATTCTCATTGATGGTGTAAGCAAAATAACATACGACAAGGTCATATGAAATTAGCTAGGAAATGTCGCACTTGATCTCAAAATCCTGCAAGTGTTCTGAGATCAGGGCTTTCTCTGCAGTTCACATTCTCTATTCACAAAGCTAGGGAGCAATAATATCTAACTAATGTGAACGCGGAAGGAACCGAACCAAAAGATTTTAATCCCAGTGCTTTCTGTCATGGCCTATGAATTTTACCCACAGTTATCAATGTTACAAATATCCAAGCCCAAATAGAAGGATCACTACTAGTTAATAATAAGTGGGCTTACTGAATGCACCTTCAAATGGATAAGGGTTACTATTCGCACAACCTTTTTCACTCTTTGCACTGTGTTTTTTTTTTTGATGAAAATATTTTGTACAAAAACTAGTTTTCATAATATAATTTTTTTTCCATTACAAAAACTTTCTGTAGTGTAAAAGTTTACATCACGAAAACTGGTTTCTGTAATGTAAATTTTTATCAAACTTTTTTTATATCATAAGCTCTTTGTAATCTTCCTTGATATAGCTAGTTGTTGCATAAGGTGATGATCAATCTATTTTCTCTAATGACGTTCAATTGTTCATGTCGAGCTTGAACCCTTTTAGCTTCTTCAAGTTTAGTTTCCATTAAAATCCTTTACGAGGAGCCTTTACTCAATAGGAAGCACTACTTCTATCCCATACACCAAAGAATACAGAATTGCCCTAGTAAAGGTACGCACAAAAGGTATGATAGCCATGTAAGGCAAAAGGAAGCATCTCATGTCAATCCTTATATGTTACAACCATTTGAGCAGTTTTCTTGATATTTTTATTTATTGTTTCACCTGCTCCATTCATCTTAAGACGATATGATGAGGAATTGTGATGTTGAATTTTGAAGTTATTGCATAGCTCTTTAATCTTATTATTCAAATTGGGTGCATTATCAATAATGATGTGGCTTACCAGATCATAATGACAAATAAAATCCCTTTGAATGAAATTGATTACCATATTCCTCATTGCATTGACATATGAAATTGCCTCGACCCATTTGGTGAAGTAATCAATGTTAATGAGCATGAAGCGATGTCCATTTGATGCCTTTCAAGGATGTCGAAGGCACATGAATATTATCAACATATGTTTGGCATTTATGACATTTCTTCACATGGTTAATGCAATCAGATTCCATGGTCGACCAATAATTACCAACCTTAAAGATTTTTCTTGCCATTACATGCTCGTTTGCATTGGTTCAAAATGAACCTTCATGGACTTCTTCTACTATTTTTTTAGCTCCAACCACGTCAATACTCCCAAGCAACACCATGTCGTGATTTCTTTTATAAAACACTTTGCCATTCAAGTAAAAACACATTGTCAGGGTTCTCGAAGTCCTTTTCTCATTTTTTAAGGCACCTGGAGGGTATTACTAATCTGTAATATAGCCCTTGATATCATAAAGCCACAACTTTCCGCCTAGTTCTTCTTCTACTGCTTAGCAGTACGTAGGTTGATCCTAACTCTATATTCTTATGAGTGACGCATCCTTTTCTTGACTTATGTTAAACATTGATGACAAAGTGGCCAAAACATAAGCTAACTGGTTATCCTTGTAAGAAATGTGTCTAAAACTTCCCAAAGGCATGCGAAATATTTTTTCAAGATTAAAAGTGGACAATAAAATGTTGTTGCTTATAGTCTTAAGATATATTTTTAAGACATATGTACACCAAAAAGGAAAAAGAAAAATAATGATAGTTGCATACTATGTTTTAATTTTTAGATATTTAAGTAATAAAATTTTAATGACATAAATATGTAGGACTGTATGATGATTCATATGTATGAAAGAACATATGTTAAGAGATATTAATTTCTTAAATAGATTTTTTAATTTGACAAATAATGCATTATTGGTGTGTTTGGTAGGAAGGAAAGAAATATGGTGGATAAAAACAGAGAAGAGAAAAATAGAGTGAATGGAAATAGAATAAAAATAGAGGTGTTTGGTTTAAAATAAATAAAAAATAAATAAGAAAGAGAGAAAAAATAAAAAATATTTTTAAAATCAATTTTAAGTTAAATAATCGATTAAGAAATTTGATTTAATTGATTAAACTTTTAATTTAATCAATTAAAATTTTGATTTAATCAATTCAATCAAAAGAAACAAAGGATTTCACATATAAAAAAGGTTGATAATCAATTATGAACCACCATTAATTGATTAAAATTTACGGCTTGCGTTTATACTGTGCAATTTTCACATTGTTTTGCGGAAAAATATAAAGGTATGAGGCCTATATTTTTTATTTTTCTCCTCTCTCATTTCCTTCCTATCAAACAAACCCCATTTCTTATTTCTTATTTATTTCTTCTCTCTCCATTCTATCTTTTTTACTATTTCATCGTTACCAAACAAAGTTATATGATCTTTTTGTTTGGCTACCAACAAATTCGCCACATAAGAGTAGAAAGACAAAGAAGAGAGATTTTGGAATGTTGAATATGATATGTAGGTAAACTTGATTTTATTCAGCGAAATTAAAGGGCGAGTATATAAAAGAATTTTTAAAAAATTGGAATCCGTCTATATGAAGATTGATATCCTTCAAGGGGTCATCAATACTTCATATTAAGGAAGACAACTAATTAGACTTTAAGTCTCTCTCCATCTAATTCTAATCCCTATAAAATTTTACAAATTTAAAAAATACTGTCAAATTCGAGAGATGCAATGATTTTTACTCAACAATATTTTGTTAGAAGATTAAAATCCCACCTAATCAGAAGAGCTGAACCTAGATTCTCCAACAGAATAAGCTAAAATGCTCATAGCCCAAGTGTTGTTGAAGGGACACAAGAAATTTTAGTATATTGTGGATTCCGCCATTCCGGCATGTCATAAAGGACAATCAGAAATTGCCATGTTAATTTTTGGATGTCTAGCATATCTCCCGATCAAGAATTAAAAATACTAACTCTTCGAAATATGAAAATCTATTCAAGATGCTAGTCTCTTTTCTTTTAATATGTACTATTTTCATACACATGGGTTAGGGATGTTAATTAAAAGAGTACTAATTAGTGTACACATAAGAATCGTACACCTAGCGTTCACTTAGTGCACTTGATTAACTACATGTATAAATATGATTAATTTTGTGTCATAAGTGGTTAACTGTTATTAGATATTTCAATAATCTTATGATACTATTAACTATTTGTGAGACAAAATTCTCCATTATTAAACATTTTTATAATCTCATGACACTATTAACAACATATTGATAATTATGTACAATAATATTCATTTTCTGTCAACCACTTTTGAGGAAAAATTAACTATATTTACACACGTAGTTATCATGTGAGATGGTCAATAATTTCAAGACATTATTAACAAGTTGTAAGGCAAAGTTAACCACAATTAGACATTTCAATATTCTTGTGCCATTATTAACCATACATCGATAATGACATATAATTACGTTTATCTACTCTTAACCACTTGTGAGACAAAATTAACCATATTTACATATTTAGCAAACTACTTATGATGGTCAATAACCTCATAACATTATTAACCACTTGAGGTAAGTTAAGTACTACTAGACATTTTAATAATCCTATAATACTATTAACCACGTATAGATAATCGTATATAATTACGTTTATTTATTCTTAATTATTTATAAAACAAAATTAGCCATATTTGTTTGTGTAATTAACCACGTATTAAATAGACGTCGAATATTTGGCTTTTTTTTGGTTTTTTTTCTAATTAAAATATGAGAAAATAGGCTATACACTGATAATATAGAACAGTTTTATACTGTCATTCAATTACACAAATCATTATATATAAAAAATTTATTAGTTTTTATAATAGTTATTTTAACAATCATATCAATAGTAATTTCTAATTGTGTAAAACTTTTTGTTTTACACTAACAATTTAACCCTTAAAATATTTTTAGCAATTCTAACCAGTTTATGAAAGTAAGGGAGGGGGCAAATCCGTCATTTCCAATTGAATATCCGTTGTTTTGTCTGTCTGCAAAGGGGAGTGAGTGAGGCATTTTCAAAGTGCAGTCACCTCAGAGTCTTTCTCTCTCTTACTTTCTCCCTCCTCTCTCTGCTGCGGCGAGAAAGAAAAATGCAGCATTTCGTGGATTTGCAAGATAGTTCAGAGTTGGGTGAGCCGAATTCATGGCTTTCAGCGAAAGAGCACTCGTTATCGTCCGCTGCGGCACCCAATACCAATTTGGATCGCGTCCTCTTCAACGACCTCGTCGAGATTGTCCCTCTCGTTCAGTCACTCATCGTAAGCCCTCTAACCCTTTCCCCCTTTTACTCTTGTTTCTTCCAAATTGAGGGCAAAGGGAAAAAGAGGAAAATTTTGATTTTATTTATGTGGAAGAGGTAAAGGAAAAGGAAACAACAGCTTGGGAATAATGTAATTTGCACTCTAGTGTATTGGCTTGGGTGTTTAGAACATACTGACAGCTAGTGACTTATGAATTTTCTTTTTCCTTTTTATTTTTTGGTGATCTTGTACCAACTGGTGCTCTTGAATTTCAATTTAATTATCTTAATTCCTGTGTTGTTTAATTATGATTAGGATCGTAAAGCAAGCCGTTCATTCACGCGGCGTGGTTCCATGATCTACACCAAGACACCTACAAGAGAATCGTTGTCTAAAAGAGTAAGACCTTTTCCCTCTTTGCTGATTTGAATTTTCTCGATTCTTTTTCTAACTTTTCATTCCTATTGGGTTTATTGTAATGCTTGTAAATGTTGCTCGATATGTTGAATCGTGGAAGCAATTAGGGATTCCCTTCTATTTGATATAATTATGTAAATATTTGACATTTCCTTGAGTGGTACTTGGAATGATGCAGACTCTTTTTTTGTTGTTTACCTCTTTCTGTTTAAACTCCTTCTTGAATTGGTTGGACTTCAGTTTCAGTTATCAATATAAGCTTGAAGATGTACCTAATTATGAGTCTCTGATGCAATGATTTTACCTTTATGGATTGTATGGCATAATTTTACCTATTGTGATTGTGTTTATGAGTGGTAGCCATAATGGAGGTTAAACTTAAATATGAAAAATTGTGGAACTAAGCTACTTCCTTCTCAAGCACTGATACCATAAAAGCGCTGCATATTTCTATCATACCACATTGAATACTTTTTATTGCTCCTTGAATGCATGTTGCTCATGTGTCCATAATCATAAATTAATACCTAGCCACATTTAATTCTGGGAAACTATTTGTGGGTTGGTATATGATAGTTATTCATGTAAATGACACATTTTGTGAGTGACATAACTTTTCTGCACTTTATTTTGTCTCTTCAATCACCTGCTTTGAAATAATAATGTTAGTACTAGTGATATTTGGATATTGAATATGAAATATAATGATTTTCAATCCTTTGTGTGTCGTGAAAAAATATCACTGCATTGCTGAGTATCCTTTTTTTCACATTATAATCTCTAGAATATGTGCATGTGTATTATGACCTTTTACATATTTCATCACTTAATTAAAACACTTGTTTGAATAGTAAACTCCCCCCCTTTTTTTTTCCTCCTTTTGGTGAACCCAATGTATCCCTATTGGTTTGGCCCCTTTGAATTGCCCAGGAGACTAATCCCTGTTTGACCATGGGAGCACAAGGGTTATACTGCCTCTCTACAAGAGCTGCTTCCTTAAGAAGTTGAGATTCATGTTCTCATCCCAGGTGGTTGAAACTGCATACCACCTAAACTCACTCATTGTGGATTGAACCATTGAACAATAAATTTCCTTTACTTTAGACTGGAAAACCTTCAGTAAGATGGTTTGCAGAAAGTTCTTTTTGTTTATAATGTGATTTAACAGTGTTAGATAACACAAGTGAAGGATTGCTAGGTGGCCTAGGCCCATTGGTATGACTCTGGGCGTGTAAGATTTTGCTATTCCCACCTGCTGGTTTATCTGACTAACCATATATTGTCATTTGTCTGTATCATGTAGTTCAAGTACTCCGTGCTTCAGTCCGACTTCCAAATGTTCCAAGTTTAATTTTATAATATCTGTATCACTTTCTTACTCTAGATTGAACTTGCTTATTACTATTATTATTATTTAATTTTTTTTCCCCCCTGTCCTGTTCATATGGCAGTCTGAAACTATTCTTTCAAAAGAATAATTTCTCATATAACTGTTAAATTTGCTGTGCACAATGCATTATGACTGACATTTCTTTGCTTTGATTGTTGTACTGAATCATTTACATCCTCTGGTAGGCAATAGATTCAAAGAGTAGGAATGTTTCTCAATCTATTCCTGCCAAAAAGAAAAGGGACCATGGAGAAAAAGAACAAGGGAAAAATGACAGCAATGATGCTGATAGCTATTCCATGTTTTCTTCAAGAGGTTTGGCTTCGGAAAAGGACATAGAAGAGTTAGGTATGTTGAAGGAGCAGGTAGAGGAACTTCAGAGGAAATTGTTGGAGAAAGATGAACTTTTAAAGTCAGCAGAAAACTCAAGAGACCAGATGAATGCTTTTAATGCAAAACTCGGTGAACTGAAACACCAGGCTTCAGAAAAGGACTCTTTACTGAAGTATACTCAACAGCAGCTCTCTGACGCTAAGGTACTGATCTGCTTTTTTTTTTTTTTGTTGTCCCCATTAATAATTTGGCTCAAGGAGTTTCTAAATTGTTTACAATGTGAGCAGAGTTCATCTCTTAGAATTAATGATACCTATTCACTTAGTGCATACACGTCATATATCTCTGGAACATGATAGGCATGGCTTTTGAGTTTTGATGGTTGTTGAAAGTTGGATTCTACAATTCTACTGTATTTAAGTAGGTGTATGCTTGAGTTGAGAATGTCGGAAGGCTTCACAATTGCAATGAGTTTAACTTTGACAGTTTTCTTCTTGTTTTGATTCTACTCAAGATTAGTGTTATTCTTAAAATTGGGTATGATTAAAAATTTGATGTGTGTTGCCCCATTGAAATTGTTACTATAGGTTTATTTGGACTTTATGAAACGTTAATCAGAATGCATTGAAATTAAAATGTGTTATTCCTTCTCACACATTAACAGGTCTCCTTTTCCACAGATTAAGCTTGCAGACAAGCAAGCTGCTCTTGAAAAGATAGAATGGGAAGTGATGACATCCAACAAGAAAGTAGAGAAACTCCAAGATGAGCTAGATTCCATGCAAGCAGATATTTCATCATTCACGTTATTACTGGAAGGATTGACAAAAACTGACACTGCTAAATACAGCGATGATTATGACATCAAACCCTATGATTTCAGTCACCTGCCTAATATTGTGAGTTTATGAATATTCTTCAAATCAATATGCACAGCATATTTTTCCACATGTTGCTATATATATATATATATATATGGTGATGACTTCAACACAGCACTATGATTTGGATTGCCTTCCTGATTCAAGACACGTGAATATCTTGTTTACCAATGTGCATGGCTTCCTCTAGTGCATGCACACATGCGAATTCAGTGATTTAGCATTTGCATTTGTAGATTCTATCCGTACTTCCTGTAACTTCTCTCTTTGTAAAGGGTATTTGGTAAAGAACTGCATCATCGAATGGCATATTATGAGACTATACTTGTCTTATTTAATGTATATCTTTGTTTTTAAGAACAGAATTGTGTTAGTATGCTGAAATATCTAATCCTTGGATGTTGACCTTTTCAAGTAAACATCTGGTTGAACAGGATGATTTGGACGAGATGGAAATGCAGAAAATGGAAGAAGCAAGAAATGCTTATATGACTGCTGTTACCATTACCAAGGACAAACGAGATGAGGAATCTATTGCTGCTGCTGCCAATGCTAGGTTACATCTTCAGTCACTTGTTTTCAAATCCAAAAATTTTAACATGTAATGTCTCTAGTTTTATTTAATGTGTCTACACGTTAGGTTCTTTTAGTCAAAATGGTAAAGCACTTATCCTGTGTGTGAGAGAGAGTGATTTGTTTAGAAGCCTGTTTATGAACAAATATATAAAGTTATGCCATTTTATGTGATGAAGTACTAAACGAGCATGTTCAATGAAGTGAAAATGTGTTCTCGCGGGTCTAACTGCATTCAGAATTTTACCAGCATCGGGTTTTTCAAAAGCAGAAGAGTTAATCATGACCTGATGAGTTTTAATTTCTCTTTGAAGTGGCATTCAGCAAGTTTTCTTCTAGCAGCTTGATTCTGATTGGCAGTGGTTATATACTTATATTGATTTGTGGATCGCTTATTTTTCACACCTGCGAACTGTTACTGTTACGGCTGACAATTCCAAAGTATTTTGTGTGTATATATTCCACTTCTTGTACCCAAGTTGTCTTCTGGTTCCCCACTTCCGTATATGGTCCATACATTATGCCCACAAGGTGATCTTGTACCATTTATAATCTATGTTGTTTTATGATGTGGCCAGGGTATATTTGTGTTTCTTGTATAAATTCTACTGAAAAGTTGAAATTTGAAAACCTATTCTTTATTTGACAATTAGACAATATTATTTTTCTTGAATGAAAGAAATTAAATGCAACCATAAAGTATGATCAAGGGTGATAATTGATAAGTAGCCATTTTTTTTTCGTTGGGTCGATCCAGTTGACGTTTGTCTATTGACTATTGTATTTAATGTTTTTAAAACTGGATAACCGAAGGAGGTATTAATTCACAGTTTACTGATTTAAGCCTGGTCTAACCGTCTTTAAATAGGGTGTGTGTAGAATAATTAGGTGCGTTAACACGTACAGAAATTAGTTTACATTGATGTGAGTTATATTATTTTTATATCGTTTAATAATTTTTTATTGAACAATTTTATCTGAAATTGAATTAAAACTTAAAAGTTCTTATAAGGAGTTTAGTTTTCATGCACTACTTGTAAAAATTTAACCAATCAGAAATTATTTAATAACTTTTTTAGGTAATTATTATAAAAGTCAATAAATTTAACATATGTGGCAATTTATAATTAGATGATAATGTACAAAAATTTTACACTATTAGTGCATTTTTTTAAAATTATTTTATAAATCATATTTATAAAATTTTATATTAATTTAAAATTATTTAATATATCATTAATGTCTATAAAAATTAATGTAATACATATTTTTAAAATATATGAAAATAAGAATTATTTAATTATCTTTTTTTATTGTTATATTAAGATTTAACACATAATTTTAATAATATATAATTATAATTCAATAATTGAAGCAATTAAAATTTTCATTTTTTATTGGACTATTATATTTTTTAATTATCTATTATTATATTTTTTAATACTCTCTAAATTACTTATTACACTTTCTCTTTTATTATTATTATTATTATTTTTAAAATAAAGAGAGGCACAGCCCTCGTATGTGTGGTGGCGGTGGATTAGTGGAGTAGATGCTCCTATGCTTTCTTGAGTATCTACGCTTGAACCCTCTTTAATTTAGTTTAAGTATTTTGCGGAGCATTTTAGATAAAAAAAAAAAAAACAGTTTATTAGAAACGGTCTAATTTAAGTGTAGTTCATCAGATTCACTCGGTTTAATAATTGCATCTGATTCATAGTTGAGTCCATTGAATTATTGATCCAGTCTAATTTTCAAAAACAATAGTTATATCGCATCTAAAACAATACTTGAAGAAGGCTCGCCCTCCCAACCTAACTCCACCGTCTTTCTTAATACCCTTCCCAAAACTTTGTTGGTGTAACAACAAAATAATTTTCTAAAACTTCATTTACTTACTTTTATAATTTTATTAACATTTTTTTATTCTTTATTTTATATCACCCACCTTGATGTTGCAGTTCAAATTCAAAAATCCTCATACATTTAAGGTGTGCACTTGTGTGTATATATATATATTGCAATACTCTTGTGTAATGTAGTAATGCAATCTTAAAAGTTGTTTACTCCAAAGTATGAGAGATTTCTAGCTTAATTAGCATGCTTGAATACCTGATTTTCTTATTCTAATGGTGCATTTTACTGCACGTTGGACATGATTGATACTTGTCAAATTGAAATAAATTGATGCGCATCAAATCGAAACAAATTATACTAGCTTATGCATCATTTTCATGAATTGAATGTGAAAATGTGCGTTGTGAAAGCTTAATTAGACGCACTAAAACTACCACCGAACATATATTTTCTTATCATGTCGAAGACGTTGTTTATTTTAACACTGTTCATCTACCTATGAAACTCAATTGACAACAATTATCATGCCTAATACAGTTTTACTCTCTCCTTGTTGCCCATGACTTGGTTATGTCAAATTACATTAACTGTTGTCCTTCTCCCAAAATTGGTAAATGTGTTTATGTTGTTGCTAATTCTACCTATTCTTATGGGTATACAAGAAAAATTACAAACATCTACATGTTTTGAAATGGATTTGGGTAAAGAGAAGAGAGAGATAAAAAGAAAAGAAGGTACAGAGAGAAAATAATAAATATGACAAATGATATGATGAAAAAAAAGAAAGAAAGAGAGAGATAAAAAATGGGATAGAAATGAAACTAATTACTATTCTTATCATTCCTAATTCTTGTAAAAACAATGGTCATGTCCTTATACCTTAGCCGAAGCACAGGTTAGACTCAAGCAAGTCTTTGCAAAAATTAACTTGGTATTGCTCAGCTTCCATTTAATTGCTTGGGGTAACATCAAAATAATTTTCTTTAACTGTCATTCGTTTGCTTTAATCGCCATTTAATTGATTCTTTATTTTGTACTAGCAAATTCAAAAGTCCTCCACTCGAAAGATACCGTATTATTTTTTTTTTTAAATCGTAATAGATTATTTAATTCCGGAAATGAATATTAATCGGGCAACCTTTACAGTTTAACTTGTCTTCCAAAATCCTTTTGTTTGTATGGTGGTGGTTGAGCTTCAGTCCTGCACTTTAAAAGTGGAAAGCAGAAATAAAGGAAAAATTTAAATTTAATTCAAAATGAAATTCTACTTTCCTTTTTCATTTCATGTTGAATAAGTCCTCCTTTCTATCTTAGTGTGTTTATTTTGAGTTTTTGTAATAAAATCTTTGACTTGGTAAAGTTTTAAAGAAAAATGTTACTCTTTATTATGGGGTTTGGGGGGCACTTGCATTTTTCATGTATGAGTATACAAACTCTGCAGTGTTTTTGTGTATATCTTTACATTGGAATCAAACATTTTTTTAAAAAAAAATACAAAGCGCACCTTAGAGTCGTAACTACAGGAAAACAGGATTAAATTTCTGAACCTTTTGGTATATTATGAACTTAAAAAGAAATTTTCTGACAAAGAAAAATAAATTTCCCAAATAGACTATATAAGTAGTGATTAGTGAATTTTCAAGCAAACCATGGATGAAATGGAACGTAAGTTCTGAATAATATTCATCAATATTGATGTACTATGCACACAAGAGTGGCATTTGCTAGCTGACTACTATCTGGACAAAAGAATTCATTCTTGGGCAGTACAAAAAAAAAAGAAAAAGAAATAAAAGAATGTGCAGCCATCAGAATCTACAACACTGAAATTTCACAGCTCGGGCCTTGTGCTTCCTTAGGTGCAAACCTTCTGACTTGGGCATTTGTTCTGGGCTTCCAATCCATTCCCAATCTAACCTGTGTTTTTCGAAGAAAACCACCCAGTCCTTCACAACATTAGACAAGTACTACGTTTCCACTATTATACACACACGCTTCAATGAAAATTCCAACAAAAATTAAACACTAACATGATTAACTTACACGGGGAACACAAAAGAACTTCTACTGCCTTCAGATTGGTCAGAGTTGCTTGATTCTGCAGACCCTTCAGTCCCCTCAACATGGCATGCCCTTGTTATGCTTTCCTCTTCCTGCAAGGAAAGGTCAGGGTGGTGGGACTGCACCTCTTTATAAGAAGGGGTTACACAATCTTGATCATTATGGTGCTGATTAGCATTTGATCTTTTCTCAGGAATGTTCTGGTCACTAACTTGCTCTTCAACCTCACCATATTTCAGCTGCTTAAGTCACACGAAGTAACAGAAATATAATTCAATTTATCCAATGAAGTCCAACTGGGTTATGAGGAAATGGTAGTGACTGCATACCTTACGATTCACTGGCCTTGAATTTTCATGCAGGCCATTGAGACCTTTGATGAGAGCCTCAGACTTGACACCTTTGTCGCCTTGTGCCACATCCTTTCCAAAGCAAAACACTATGTAATCTTCATCCGCGGAGAGTGACCAACTTAAATGATCAAACTTGTTTCCAATGGGATGAACCCCACCATCTTTATCCTTTATTATTGGATTGTTTGGCTGTCTCTTGCTGTGGCATTTTTTGCTTGGCCGTGACAAATTTTTGTTACAGATACTATTAAAGCTTTTTTCGTTTTTCTTTCAAATGCCATGTTTTTCACTGTCACATGAGGAGATGAAGTCAGTTCATGATCATCTGCCATAGAGATTGTGTTTTTTTATGTTATTTAAATGTAAAAGCTACTACCAAATATCAATCAAGAAAAAAAAAGACGAAAACAAATTAGCCTTCTCACTTTACCTAAGGACAACCAGCAAGCCGAGGAACATGATCTGACTAGCCATGTCATTGTGCTCATCTTTGTGTGCTTTGTATAGCTCTTTTGTTCTTTGTCAGGATACTGTTATAGAGAAAGGCAATATGACTCACGGACACAGATTAAAAGAGGGGAACTTAGGCTTTAGCATCTGAATTTGGAAAGACTCATTTACGGCCAAGGGAGTTACAATATTCAATCCAGTGAGTAATGGCTCAGTTATGTTTGTACACCTGGAAAGGGTGATAAATTTGTCACAAAAACCAGCTGTCATACTCATTTTCATTTGCCAATTGAAAATGACCAGAAATTAAAAAGAAAACAAAGCTAAAAAACGTCATTACATGTCATTTTCTAATTGCTACAATAAATTAACATAAATTACGAGTAGACGACTCATAATTTGGGTCTTAAATTCCTGAATTAAATGTTTCATTTTTCTGACGGCTGCCTTATATCCTGTGTTACGACGGCTGCCTTCTAGGAATAACAATACACTAGTAGAGTACTCGTATATCCATGTTTTAAAAAAAAAATCTATATTCTTATATACACAGGTACTAAATTTACAGTTCATGTTCGTGTCTTTTGAACATTTATATATCCAAATTCATTATTCATATTTTAGTCAAATAAATATTTTTTTTTAATGTGTTTTCTTTCACAAACTAATAAAATAGAGAACTATCGTTAGAAATTGAGATTTTTTTCAGTACTATATTAAAATATTATGTCTCTGCAGTATTTGATTACTTGTAAGTTTGGTTAAATGTTGTCTTTGTTAAGAAGCAACTAGTTGTAGGCTAATGATGCTTATGTTTGAAGATTAATCGTGATTGCTTTTTGCTTTGCCCAATCAGGGGCTTTTAGAGCTTTTGTATTTAAGTTCTTGCTGTAACACTTCATTTGAGTGCATAACTAAAATTTATCACATCAATTTTTGCTCCTTTCATCTGTGTGGTTTTTTTGTTTAGTCTTACAACATATTATGTTTTCTAACATGGTATCAAGAGCTGCATTAATCTTTTAGGGTCTAGTGAGAGAGACAAAACTAGAGTCTGTAAGGGAGAGAAAACTGAAAAATAGAGTCTAAGTGTAAGAGAAAACTAGCAAGAAAACTAACAAATAACCTTCAAATGCAAAAATGGCATCTAGCAGTAACTCATTACCTCCACCTCCTATATTTGCAAAGAAAACTATCATCTGTGGGCTGCAAAAATGAGGACTTATTTCAAAGCTCAAAGTTTGTGGAATGTGGTGGACAATGGAAAGAATCCATCCCCTTTACCAAATAACCTAAAAGTCTCATATAAGGAATCATAATGATGAAATGGCAAAGGAAGGCATGACACTTGCCATTATACATGTAGCTCTACATGATGATGTGTTTTTCAAGATCCTAAATCTTGAGACTGCAAAAGAGGCTTGGGACAAGTTGAAGGATGAATTCCAAGGGAGTGAAAAAACAAAGAGAATGTAGATTCTGAACTTGAGGAGAGAGTTTGAAGCATTGAGAATGAAAGAAATTGAAACTATTAAAGATTTTTTAGAAAGACTTCCAAAATGGATTACACAAATCAGATTGCTTGGTGAGGAGCTTAATGATCAAAGGGTTGTGGAGAAAATCTAGTGTGTCTTCTAGATAGGTTTCAATCTAAAATCTCCCTTCTAAAAGAAAATAAGGATTTTTCTCAAATAACACTTGTAAAACTCATTAATGCTTTGCAAGCTAATGAATAGAGAAGATCTTTGAGGATGGAAGAAAATATTGAAGGTGCTCTTGTGGCCAACACCAAAGGCAAAGCCTAAGGTTGTAGTAGTTTTGGTAAAAGGCCATTTGGTGGGAAGAAAGGAAAAGGCAAAAAAGAGGAGGTTGGAAAAATAAGTTTCCACCTTACCCCTACAGTACGAAGAACAACCATATTGAAATTTTTTGTTGGTTCAGGCTAAGAGTTAAATGTAGGGTCTACAATCAGCTTAGTCGTGTGGAAAAGGTTTGCCAAAATAAAAGCAAACCAATATTAACAACAAGCTCAAGTTGTTGAGCATCACCAACAGGTCGAGGAGTATCGATTGTTGCTACTTATTATTCAGCTAGCAGTAGCACAGAAACATGGCTAATTGATAGTAGGGTGCACAAATCATATGACACACAATGCTAACATTTTTAAGGAACTTGATTGGTCTTACTTCTCTAAAGTCACCATTGGTCGACAATGGAGAATGTGTAGATGTCAAAGATAAAAGAGTAGTTATTATTGAAACTCCCTCAGGGTTCAATTATATTTTAGATATTCTATTTGTACCTGAGATAAATCAAAGCCTTTTAAGTGTGGGACAAATGATAGAAAGGAATTATTCCTTGTGCTTTAAAGATATAAGATGCACTATATTTGACCTTTTTGAGTGTGAACCAATGTTTATTAAAATGAGAGATAAAAATTTTCCAATCAAATGGAAGAAAACTACTATGGATGCTTTTCCAAGTGCAATAGACGATTCTTCTTTATGGCATAAAAGACTTGGTCATTTTAGTTACTCCACTTTTCAAATGATTTAGCTGAAAATTTGCTTGCCATTGAAGATAATGTTGATGTGTGTGATGTATGTCAATATGGAAAATAAAGCAGATTTCCTTTTCTTACTATAGCAAGTTGGAGAGCCACTAAAAAATTATAGGTTATACACACTGATATGTGTGGTCTAATGAGCATATCTTTAAATGACAATAAGTATTTTACGTTATTTATAGATGATTTTACAATAATGTGCTGGGTAATTTTTTGTGAAGCAAAAGTTAAAGGTGTTTGCTGTTTTTATGAGATTTAAGTCCATGGTTGGAAAAGGGGTTTGTGTCAAATTCAAAGACTCAGGTTTAATAATGGAACTGAGTACATAACAGGAAAATTTAAAATATTTTGTGAGAAGGCTAGAATTTAGCATCAATTAATTGTTCCTTAAAATCTTTAACAAAATGGAGTGAGTGAAATGAAGAATAAAACAATTATAAAGATGGCCAGGTGTTTGTTGTTTGAAAAAGGTCTTCTAAAATCCTTTTGGATAAGGCTGCTAATACCTCAACATACTTGCTCAATATGTTGTCCCTTAAATCCTTGAAGGGAAAACTACCTTTTTTAGCATGGTATGGAAGGAAGCCTTCAGAAGAACATCTAAAAGTATTTGGTTATGTGTGTTATACCCTTGTTCTAAAAGTGAAAAGAGGTGAACTTGACCATAAGTATGAAGTTGACATTTTTTTGTGGTACAATTGTAACTCTAAAGGATATCAAATATACAATTTGGAGACCAAAAAAATTCTTATTAGTAAATACATGAAGTTTGATGACCTGTCAAAGTAGAATTGGGAGAAATGTCAAGTTGAAGGCTCAAGCAAAGGACTACCTAGAGAAGGTAATTTGCAAGAGCAAGATTTTAAAGATGAAAAAGAAAATTATGATAGTGACATTGATTTTCCAATGATAGGTACTGAAACTTTAAATGACATTCATGCTAGATGCAATGTAGCTACATTGGAGCCATCAAGATGCATTGAAGCTGCTGCAACAAAAGGATGGAAAGCTACCATTCAGGAGGAGATCAATATGATAGAGAAAAATAACACTTGGCAGCTTGTAGACAAACCATACAATCAAAAGGTAATTGATGTTAAGTGGGTTTACAGAACCAAACTTAATTCTGATGGTTTTGTGAACAAATTCAAAGCCAGATTGGTGGTAAAAGGTTATTTTTAGCAACATGGCGTTGATTTTTTTGATTCATTTACTTCAGTCACAAGACATGATACAATCAAATTGCTGGCAGCCTTGGTAGCCAAGTTGGGCTAGAAAATCTATCATTAATGGTGATTTATCGTAGTTCACTTTCAACCACTAGATATCTACATTTAGTCCCCAATTCAACCGATTGAGATTTTCCACTAATTATGTGTTTGGGACATCAGCTAAAATTTGTGAAAAAAGTTTTTTTTTTTAAAAAAGTTGAAATCTTGCATTTGAACTTTTGTAGCTGATGACTATTTCTTAATAGGTTTTTTTTGCTTTAAAAATTTTATGACTAAATTACCCTAAATTTCTAACAACTTTTTTCTCTTTCAGCTTTTTACCTAATAATTTCATACTTTTTTTTGTAATTTACTATGTAAAAGCTATTTTTTTGTTGTATCCAAATAAAATTAATTATATTAAATCGCTTTTTTAGTAAACTTACTTAAACAAAAACTGATTCTAATTATAATTTATTATAATAATAATAATCGATTATACATATGATTGATTATTGAAATAATTTAATTTTTGTAGTTGAACACACCTGCGATGCCCAAGAATGTGGCATTAACAACGATAATTGAGAGCTTATTTGTGGGAGCCGAGTTCAAGAATTAAGATGGTTGACACATAATCTTGCTGGGAACCTTAATGGATGTGTGGTTCACGGTATCCTTCCGGTGGAAGGAGTGGAGGATGTCCCAACAAATGGGAGATCGAGGGTGGGCATTCTCTTAAAAATATAGCTCTTATTGGTCGAATCAGAAAACAACAACAACCAGATCGTGTACATGGTTTTTCTTCTTCTCATTGAAGGCTTCTTCAAGGTGTACCTTTAGGGCAGCCCCAACACTACCTTGAGCTTTGCCTTGAGATCAACGACATCGACCCCAAAGCATCATTGTTCCCAATCCCTATTCATTAGCACTGGCACCGACCCTTGGTCGCCGTCCACCACCCTTTTTGCACCATCAAGAACCAGCTCAACACTTTTAGTAAGGAAGTTAGTTATCTTGAAAGAAGTCCAGGCTGAAATTCATTCCCTCACCAGTCACCACTACGGGTGCGTCATCCAAATTTGTCATCATCTATGACGTTGTTGACAACAGAGAATACAACATTGACTTCGACGCTTGGAGGGCCAACGTAATGCCTACCAAGCCCAACTCCTTCAATTGGTAGTTAGGGGAAATCAATTACTACCTAGCTTGGGACGACGTCAACCTACTTAAGATATGGAACACGAACAAGTACGGTGGGGTGCTTAAGGGTTTAACTGCCAAAATGTCGTGTGGAACCTTAGAAGGATAAAGAACACCTTTTGGGGTCATGCCCATGCTCGGCTATGTCAGGGCTTGTGATATGGACCTCATCTTGGAGGTCGCTCACTATAATTGGAACGGTATTTGTGCTCTCTACTCCTACTACAACACGCAGGTTGTCCTTTACGACGTAATAGGACATTGACGATGTTCCTCAAGGTCCTTGAACATGACGTGTTTGCTATTGATTTGATCTTAAGTACAACTTTTTCCCTTTTGGGATCGTCAACAGGCTCAATTTAGTGACGCCATTATTAAGCTTGTGTACGGGATGCCGCATTTCAGCATGGGGGTGGTTCGTTTGAGTATCAATGATTGTGGGAATTTGCGGCTTATGTATCAACAAGACCAATCAATTGTTTTCTGGGAATTAAAATGGTATGGTTTGATTATGACTTTGATTCCGGCTTGTTGACCATCGACATTGATCATTTGCCAGTGGATGGACATACAGTTCACATGATGACGATGGTGGTGGTAAGGTGGACAGCAGTACTGGTGGTATCATGAAGGGTGTTTATGGATTAGGTTTTAATCTTAATGGTTTATTATTTTTAATTGTAATCTAATGATTGGTATTGTTTGTTCTCATTTCTCATAATAATCAAGTGTTTTCACAGAATTGCTCTCTCCCTTTCTCTCTCTATATAAAGAGAGAGATTAAGTTATTTCAAGAGTAACTTTAAAAGAATTAATCTCCATCCTCACAAGAAAATGAAGGGCGAATATGTAGAGTAACTCTTTAAAGTTACTTTTGTAGTGACTTGATCCCTCTTCATACATACATACATATATGTATATATATATATATATATACATATATATATATATATATATATATATATATATATATATATATATATATATATATATATATATATATATATATAAGGATTTGTTAATGTACACACTTGTATTTTAGTTGGAGTATGTCAGCAAATTATAATTATAATGTATCTTAAAATACATCCACGGTATAGCTTGCTAATGTGCTCTAACTAAAAACAAAGTGTGTGTACATTAACAAATGCTTAGTAGGTTTGCTAATGTACACACACTTGTTTATTAGTTGAAGTATATTAACAAGTTATAACTATAGTATATCTTAAAATACACCTATGGTGTAGCTTACTAACGTACTTCTAACTAAAAAACAAATGTGTATACGTTAACAAACCCTATATATATATATATATGTACTAAGGGAAGAAGAGGCAGTGTCTCTAAAATAAAAAAGAGAAAGTGTAGTAGGTAGTTTAAAAAGTAGTTAAAGAGTAAAATAATAGATAATTTATAAAATAATTAAAGGGTACATAGTCCAATAAAAAGTAAAAACCAAAAGATAAAATCTTTTTATTATAGTTATAGATAATGCTTATTTTTTTTTCCTTAAACATAAGTACTTTTTCTTTTGACGTTTTAAACATCAGTATTTTTAAGGATATAATTAAGTATATTTGTCTTCCCTATCTTTTAATATTTTTAAAGAATTTATAAGTGTAAATTAAACTCATTTTTAAAATAGAGTAAATTACATTGATATCTCTTGTGGTTTTTGTCAAATTTCGCTCGATATTTCTTTTTTTTTTTTACTCCTATACACTGACCTCCTTAATTACACCTACTTATTAATTATTTGATAAACATTACACTGACACTCTTATATATTATATTAATTTCTTTAATTGTTTGAAAAATATTATACTAGTATTTTTACAAGAAAAGTTATTATAAAAGTTAAAAAAAACAGAGTTATGTACAGTCTCGAAAAATTTCAAAAAAATGTCAATGGAATTTACTGTTTAAAATAATTATTTCCATTTTGAAATAATAGTTAGCAAACACCGTGATTCCGTGAAAGAATCCGAATCTTTTGTCCAGGTGCTGGCGGGTAAGTTGTAACGTGGCTTTTAAAATTCATTCTTTTTAATCCTATGGTGCGTTTAACCTAAAATTTCAGGTTGCATAAATTTGATCATATAACTTAATTATTATTTAAAATTACTTTTACTTAATTTTAAAATAAATGGACTCTAAATAACTAAGATAGAAAAACCTAAGAATAAATTTAATTATTTCTTAAATTTTACACTTATTTTATACCTTTTTTTTTTATTTGTTATCATATAATTTATTATATTTAACGATAATTATACTTACCTATTTTTAAGATTAACAATTATTATATTTAGATTGTATTCGATTCAAAAGTTATACTTATATATGTTATTTTATGAGTTTAATAGTCATGTACTGTTAGTGTAAAAAATTTGCACTATCAACCAATAAAAAATAATCATTGATATGACTTTAAAGTATTTATTATAAAAGTTAACAAACTTATAATAAATGATGGTTTATAATTAGATGACAGTGTAAAACTACTTTACACTGTCAGTGCATGACCTTTTTTTCTCTTATTTTATATATTATTTTAGAGTTTAGTTTTTATACATTATCAATATAAATATTTTTACATAATCAATCAATTGGAAATTATTCTCAATTTTTAAAATAGTTAATATAAAAATCAACAAACTTATCACATATAATAATTTATGATTAGATGATAATGTAAAAAATCTTTACACTATTAGTGTATTTTAATTAAATTTTTATTTTTATGCTCCAACAAAATTATACACATCTCTATTATTTTTATGTATAAATTATGCATATAATTCTCTCTCTATATAAGTTAGAATAGTTATCTTGAGCGAGAGTATTTTTAGTTGTTATTCATTAATGAAAGCATTTTTAGGAATTTTTTTAACTTCTTGTCTCTTTCAATCCATCATTTTCAATATCTTTAGATCTAAATTAAATTTCAATATTTTTTAAAATAAATTATTAAAAACTAAAAATTAACATTATATTAGAATAATTGTTTATTATAAATTTAAAATATAATTTATATGTTCAACAATATTAATTTATTACAAATTATAATTATAATATATTAATTTATATATTCAAAAGTATTTATTTATTATAAATTTAAGTTGTATAAACTAAATATTTATTTTATGTAATGTACATGTTAAAATACCAGTATCTTTATAATTAATAAAGTAAGAAACATGAAAGAAGATAACATAATTTTTAAAACTAACATATTGTAAATATAATTAAGGTTTAATGGATATACTACTGTAAGTGAAAAAAATCTTACACTATCAACCAATTAAAAATCAACTGGTGTAACTTTTAAAGTGATTATTATCAAAGTCAATAAACTTATCATATATGGTAGTTTATGATTTGATGACAGTATAAAAAATTCTACATTGTTAGTGCATATTATTTTTTCTCCTATAATTATTACTAATTTTAAAAGAGATATGTATAAATATAATTGTCCTTTCCTTTGAGAAAATAGGTTATGTCATTGATAGTGTAAAGTAGTTTTACATTGTTATCCAATCACAAACTATAATTTATGATAAGTTTGTTAACTTTTACAATAACTACCTTAAAAGTCATACAAACGATAATTTTTAATTGATTGACAGTGTAAAGCTTTTTATATTGACAATGCATAGCTATTAAACTCTTATCTTTTATGTTTATCACTTTTATTTACTTTTCTTCCAATTTCAATTTTAAGGATTTTAATTTTGAAAAAATAGGCTATGTATTGACAATAGTAAAACAGTTTATACAGTCATCTAATCACAAACTACCGTATGTGGTAAGTTTGTTGATTTTTATAATAATTACTTTAAATAGTCATACCAATAATGATTTGTAATTAGTTGACAGTATAAAAGTTTTGATAGTCACTGTACATAATAATTAAACTCTTTAATTTTTCTATATCCTCTTTTATATTTGTTAAATAAATAATATATGAACTGCTATAGTAACATTTTAGGTATGATGGCGACGTTAGTGAGGGTAGTTGAAGTACTGCGAGAGGAGTAAAGCCAGGGGAACCTGAGTGAGGCAGTTAACAACCAAAACAAATAGATGGGTTGGGCCATAGCTCTTCACGGCGGCGCCGGCGACATCCCGCTCTCCCTTCCACCGGAGCGCCGGCAGCCGCGCGAGGAAGCCCTCCGGCACTGCCTCCGAATCGGCGTGGAAGCTCTCAAAGCGAAACTGCCTCCTCTGGACGTGGTTGAGCTTGTCGTATGTATCGTATGCGTCCGTATGTTTTATTTGTATATATGTACGTATGGTGATTGAAGGCGATGCTGTTTTGCTGTTGAGTGTGCGCAGGTTCGCGAGTTGGAGAACATTCCGCAGTTTAACGCGGGGAGGGGATCTGTGCTCACCTCCGAAGGCACCGTCGAAATGGAAGCTTCCATCATGGACGGCACCACTATGAACTGCGGTGCTGTTTCCGGCCTCACTACGGTCGTCAACGCCATCTCTCTGGCTCGATTGGTGATGGAGAAGACGCCTCACATCTATCTCGCTTTTGATGGAGCAGAGGAATTTGCAAGACAACAAGTCACTCACTTCGTCCCTTTCTTTTCAACTTTATTACTATCACGTCAACACTCATCTTTATTCATCCTTCTTTTTCAGGGCGTTGACACTGTAGATTCAAGCCATTTTATTACTGCAGAAAATATTGAAAGGCTAAAGCAGGCAAAAGAAGCCAATAGGGTCCAGGTACCTTCTTCGGTGCCTTTGCCTTAGGCTTAAGCATATGGCCAAACATGCACTTACTTAGTACTTTTTTCCACTGATATCTGTTAGAATTAGAGTTTTACTTCAGTAAACTTTGTTAACTAAGGTTTTGAAATTGCGACCATGGTTGTAGTCACAATTTCGTCATGGAGGGTCCAAAAACCTTGATGTTAACGTTGAAATCGCGGTTGTAGACCATTTTTTAAAACCTTAATGTAAACTTTTATTATGCAGATTACACTGACTTCTAATGCAAATTTTTATTACACAGCTTATTGAAGTGAAAAACAGTACCAAAATTACTTAAGGGACTACATCTAAACTTATTTGTTTAGTGTTACATTAAGGATAAAACTTATATGCAATTGCTTAAGTGTTTTAGTATTGTTTTTTAATCAGAATTGGAGTTTTACTTTAGTAATTTGCGTAATAAAAGTTTGCATTAAAAATTAATATCGATTATAGAAGTGAAACTTTAATTCTAATTGGAAAACTGTATCAAAAGCACTTAAGAAAATGCACACAAGCTTTTTCCTTACATTAATAGCTTGAATTTCCTTCTTCTTTTTTAATTCTTCCTATGATGTTGATAACTTTTGTTTCTCACAAATATGTAGATTGATTATACCCAACCTGTCCAAAATGATACTAAGAAAGAAACGCCAATTGCTAATGGTGATAGTCAAATTGGAACTGTTGGGTGTGTGGCTGTTGATGGTCATGGGAATTTAGCTTCTGCAACATCTACTGGTGGATTAGTGAACAAAATGGTGGGTCGAATTGGTGACACACCAGTCATAGGTGCTGGGACCTATGCCGATGCACGCTGTGCGGTTTCAGCAACAGGCAAAGGTGAAGCAATAATACGTGGGACAGTGGCAAGAGATGTGGCTGCTCTGATGGAGTTCAAGGGTCTTTCTCTCGAGGAAGCTGCTAGTTGTGTTGTACATGAGCGCACACCAAAAGGCACTGTTGGTTTGGCTGCTGTGTCTGCCAAAGGAGAAGTTGCAATGCCTTTTAATACAACAGGCATGTTCAGAGCGTGTGCTACTGAAGATGGATATTCTGAGATTGCAATTTGGCCTGCTGCCAAAATTGAGTGATCGTGAGGCTTTTCTGATTTCCAAGCTTACTGTATTCTGACATTTGATGATGCTTCATGCATGGTTATATCACAGGGAAATCCATCTGCTTTTCAAGGTACAGATTGTCGTTTGATTCCTGATCATAATCTTCCTAAGTACCTCGTTATCCATGCCACTCTGTGCTTTTTATCTAGTTTGTGCTACATTGTGAATGTGATCACCTTCTGCTTATTATCAGGGGTTTTATAACCATCATCTTCTTTTAATGATCACCTTGTTAATTGCTGGAAAAATAACCATCCATTTCATGGAAGTCCAATATAATGCGGTTCTATTAAAAATTACTATAACCTATGCTATTGACCTCTGATAGACTATAGCTGTTAATTAGGGTGTTACTTTTTTTAGTGCACCATATCAAACATCAAATTTTAATCTCACGTAAGATCCCACATGTCATGGACTTTGTCAAGGCAAAACGTTAACAAACACTTCTTATTTGTTGGAGTGGAAGAGAAATGTGTATTTTTCAGGCAAGGGAAGGTTAAAGATTCCAAGAATTAATTTATCACAAATTAGGTGATCAGGCACCTTGAACAATCACAAAGCAAAAACTGTCTGGTTCTCGTTTGATACTCTGGAGTCACCATATTATAGCTTTCGTTTGTTTTGTTGTGCACTGTCCGTACAGTACCTTACATTTTTTTTAGTTCCCTGTAGTATCTATCAGTGATATGTGCTTCCTTTTGTTTTCCTTCTTTTTTTTTTTTTTTTTTTTCTTTTCTATGTGTTGGGGGAAGGGGGATGACGGCATTCGTTCTTTGTAACTTCAAAATTCATTGCGTGTCGATGTCACTATTATATTGTCCATTCTGTGATGAATTTAGGCTACCTATGTTAAGTTCAAAAACAGAAGTTACTGAAAAGTTTTGTTAATGTGATAAAATGTTAGCTTTGGTGTGGTAAGATAAAGGAAAAAAACTTATCTGCCATTGTTTATTTCTCCATCCACTGGCTAATTTCGGAATGATGAGATAGAATCAGATTAATTTGAATGTATAACATATTGATAGGGAAAGTTGTAAAAAAAAAACGCCTTTGTCTAAAATTCCTAGCCAGGCAAGCTTCTAATAATGCGTGACAGAACTACTACCTTCCGTGGAAGAGATTGCTTTATTTGAGAAAAAGAACAATGTACAATGCACTACCTTAAACTGAAGGAACACTCATATTTTATCTGATTAATAATGTACTACAGTAACGAAGAACAAAAATTGCCACCAAAGTGGCATTTGGAGTTAGGTTAAAGGATGAAAGAGTAGGGTGAAATTAAGAGTAAACATTCAATTTAATCTCATATAAAGAAAGGGAAATATGAAATAAAGCAATGGTTCTTTCCGTGGAAAAAGTTATCAGAATAAGTATGAATATATGTGGAAAAAGATAAATCGTACAAAGAGATTCTTTACGAAAATTGCACGAACTGATTTGTCAAGATTTTAGTAAGAGGAATACTTGTAACTTTCTCTCAAATACTTTTTTTATTATTGATTGAAATTTATTAAAAATTATAAATTTTGGTGAGTCTTACTTTTAAATTAGGATAGAGACTTCTTAAATAAGAAGTGAAATCTATCAAAATTTATAATATTCAATATCAGGAGAGAAACTCCTTAAATAAGAAGTGAGACTTACCAAAATTTGTAATTTTCAATAAATTTTAGACAATAATAAAGAGTGTTAGAAAAAGAGTATTTGAGAGAGTGTTGCTAACAAATAACGCTAATGATAGTTTATATAGATGCGCGATTCATCACATTTTTCATTATTATCACAAGATTTTCCTTTTTTGGTTAATTTAGTGCACCATATGATAAATTCAGGGGTACAGAGTTGTTTAGTGAAAGAAAAATGATATTTAGACACCCAAAAGATGTTTACACCTTGAGAGAGAAGGAAAGATAAATGATTGATATGATAGTGATGATGTGACAGGAAGAGAGAGATAGAGACAAATGAGAGGTGTTGATAGAGTGTTTGAAATTTGTGGGTGTCCAAATATAAGTACTCTTACATTGTGTTTGGTAGCGACGAAGTGGCGAAGAAAGGAAGAGAAGAGCACTGAAGTGTGTAAAATTGGTCGATTTCTGTTCGTTTGGTGTAAGCAAAATAGCGTGGAAGTTTTTAAATTTTAGGTGGGTCTCACGCTAAAAGTAATCATCACAAATATGTGCAAAAGTGCGAAGAAATGCAGCATTGGTTGCAAGTTTTCGACAATACTCTCGCTCTTTTTGTGAATACTGTGTACAATTAAACACATATTCGAATATGTGAACACGATATTTGAATATCTAAAATACATATTTGAATATGTGTTTTACATATTCGAATATATAAAACACATATTCGAATACTGTGTTCACATATTCGAATATGTGAACACATATGTAAAACATATTCGAATATGTGTTTTACATATTAAAATTCAAAATTTGATTTTTAAAATTAAATAAATATATAAACAATTACTAATATATAAATATTTACTAATTGATATACATATATATATATATATATATATATATATATATTCATTCGAATATATGTAATCGAATATATGTTTTTGTACCAACATATTCGAATATGTTATAACATGTTCGAATATATGCGTTCTCTGTATCGTTCTTAATAAAAACATGTTTATAAATTTTGAAGATTATATACGTAATTTTATTTTTCATTCCAAATCTCCAAAAGTCAAAAAAGCAAACTTTCACTATATTTCTTCTCTACTTTTCTCCAACCAAACAACCTCTATTTTTATTATATTTTTTATTTACTTCTCTTCTCTTCTATCTATTTTCTCTCCTTTATTTCTCTTCTCCCTACTAAACACAGTGTTAGTGAAAATGCAAATGCAGTGTTGCAATGATAGCCTTTAAAAAAAGAATTTTGATTATTGCACACTTAGCTCGCATCTCTCTGTATCTCTCTTCTTTTTGCAGCAGGCATCCCACCATTCACTTTGCCTACCATTAAATGTTAGAGGCATTAATTGGATTGTTTGGATAAGTTTTGAGTTATATTATAATGGATAGGTGAAAAATAATTCATTAATCTATGAGAAAACAGATCCTAACATTGTAAAGTAGTTTTACACTATCATCCAATCACAAACTACCATTTATTGTAAATTTGTTGATTTTTATAATAAATACTTTAAAAGTTATATCAATGGTGAATTCTAATTGGTTGACAGTATAAAGCTTTTTACATGAAAGTGCATGACTATTAAACTCTTAATCTATTTATGTTTCATTAGAAATATATTGAAAAAATTTAACTTATCTATGACCCATTTAATCACAACTATCCGATCCATCCATTAATCATTTTTTAAAAATGGATATCTAATTAATCCATTTAAAAGTACGTTATATTTTAAAAATTTGTTTTCAATAATTATAATGTTATTGTCGGTGAATCATAGTTAAAAAATTCAATTTGAACAAAAAAAACTTATTACACATTAATTTTAATAGAGAAAACAAAATAACAATGGCTAAATTGCACTTTTTACCCTCAAAGTTTTATAATTTTGTGAATTTTGCCATCCCAAATTTTTTTTTTTGTGAATTTTGCCTCCCAATATTGCGAATTTTACCTCCAAATAGAAAAACTACCATAATTAAAAGAAAAACCAGTACAAAATTATCTTGATTGTGGCGGTTTAAAGAAAAAACCATAACAAAATATTTTAATTGTGGCAATTTTTTTATGTTAAGACAAAATTCGCAATATTTTGTAAAGTGGGGGGCAAAATTTACAAAAAAATAATAATTGAGGTAGCAAAATTAACAAAATTTTAAAAATTTGGAAAAAAAAAGTACAATTAAGCCAATAAGAATTAAACCAATATTAAACTAACAACAAAACACATAGTAGCTAAGGGCCCGTTTGGGGTGGTTTTTGGTTGTAAGTTTTGAAAATTTTAAAAACTACAACCACTTTTTAGTTTTTAAAAATTAGTTTTAGTTTTTTTTTTCTAATTTTTGGTTTCAAAATAAACTCACTTTGAAATTTCTTATTTTGTTAAAATTAGTTTAAGAATATGTTTGTGTGGTGACGACAATGATAGTGGTGACGACAACAATGATGGTGGTGGCGATGGTAATGCCGAAGGTGATGGTGGTGGCAGTGCCGACGGCGGTGGTTGTGGTGGTGCTAACAGCGGTGGTTGTGGCAGTGCTAGTGGTGATGGTGGTGGTGGTGACATTACTTATGGTGGTGGCAGCAACGTTGGTGGTCATGGTGGTGGCGGTGACAATGGTAATGGTGATGAAGCTTGTGGTGGTGGAGGTGATGCTGGTAGTAGTGGCAGTGCCAGTGGTGATGGTGGTGGAAGAGTTAGTGGTGGTGGTGACATTACCTATGGTGGTGGCAGCAACGCTGGTGGTCATGGTGGTGGCGGTGATGATGGTAGTAGGTGATGAAGCTTGTGGTGGTGGAGGTGATGCTGGTGGTCGTGGTAGTTGTGGCAGCAGTGATGGGTGGTAGTTGTGGCAACGGTGATGGTAGTGGCGATGCTGGTGGTCGTGGTAAGTGTGGCAGCGGTGATGGTGGTGGCAGTGCCGGTGGTCGTGGTGGTGGTGGTGACGGTAACTACGAAGATGATGGTAGCAATAGTGGTGGTGGTGGCAAGAAAGCTATTGTCAAATATAATGATGTGTATTTTTTTTTAAAAACCAAAAACCAAATTCACAAATCTTTTTTTTTTGTTTTGAAAATGAATGTAAAAGTGTTTTGAAATTGAGTTAAAAATCATTTCAGCTCCATATTAGCCAAACGTGTTTTGTTTCGAAAATTGCATTTGAAAACCAAAAATCAAAAACTTCGCAACCACCCCAAATGGGGCCCAACATAGTGCCGGTTTGTTTTGGCATCATTGTGGCGTCATCATGTTGATGTCGATCTGCGTCCTTTATAAGCATTCTATTGTAGCTTCTGCATCATTTGAGGTATTTAACTTAGTCTGAGTGTCGGACATGATCCCAAGACATCGTTCCAAACATGCTGTCAATCTACCCGGTTCTGTTATGTAAATTAAAACCAAGGGATTGAAATGGTAAGCACTTCCTACTATTGTGGTAATTTACTTCCTGGTTTGTTCCATGTTTCTCAATCCTTGTCTTGTTCCACCAGTTGCCTAAAATCAGCAGTGATATTAGATTTAGTTTTAAATTGTTTTTTTTTCCTTGACAAATGACACTTAGTTCTTAAAGGACTACAATACCCAACAAATTATAGTTGGTTTAGCAAATAAAGATCCGTTCACCTGGCAACAGGGAGTTGCTGTAAGATTTCTCTAACGCATAACACGAGGGAGAAGGGAAAAAAAAATTGTTTTCATTCGATTACATTGCTATTTGAAAGAGCTGATAAATTATTACAAGAATTACTAAAGAACAATCATTCTACCACTTGCACTCTTGCAGAAGAAGGGGAAAAGATAGCCCCACCGACCAAAAATGGATTCTCCCACATCTCTTCACCTAACGCATATCAACTTTGTAGTGTATAAGAAATCATTCTGTTCTCTTTCAAGACTGATTCAAAACAAAAATTTGGGAAAAGAAAAAAGAAGGGGTGAAAAAAATTCCTAGCAAAGTCAAAATTTTCTACTTCTGACTCTACATTAAGGCAACCACAGATCAAGAGTATAAAATAATCTGAGATCACATAATCCATCAGCAATCGAGAAGTAGTGCATTTCAACTTGTGACACAATCTTGAAGATGAGGGTGACTTTGATTTATGTACTTGTCCCATAGTGGCTTATACCTGCCTATAGCTAACTTCAACCACGGCTTCATGTTCCCATTGAAGTGAATAACTGCCGCACTTTCAATGAGGCGGTTGTCAATATTTAGGTCATAACCCAATCCTAAAACATGCCATCTTCTGTCAAGTGGCTCTGTCAAACCATAAAAACATAGAAGAGCAGGAGGAAGTGTCCCCACTTTCCAGAGTGTCCCGTCAGCATTCTGCTCTTGCCAATAGTGATACCTTGCGGTCACATTTGCCTTCCTCCATGCAACCAAGTCAAAAATGTTCATACCAAATGCCCATGCACATGCCTGCGGATCAAACCTTGAGCTAATAATTGAGTTTGAGAAGTTGAGATACTTGTAGTAACGATGAAATGCTTCAAGACAAGTTTCAACTGCACCATTCACATTCCCATGCAAATCCAGAGAGAAAAGAGGGGTCAGATCCTTCTGGACAACAAGGTCATCATCCAGGAAGACAACCTTCTCAAGTTGCGGATAAATCTCAGGGATGTAAAACCGAAGATGATTCAATAAAGACAAATACTTGGGATTCCGCATTTTGTGTTCAACATTTAAATCTTGATATGCTCCAAAATAGAAGCTTCGCGAGTTAGGATTGAGGAGCTGCTTGACAAGTGGAGAATAAGATGCATTTAACCAATGAAACTCCTCAATGTTCTGTACCTCTATGGTGGCTCCTTTAAAGTCATTACTTAGGAACCATGCTTGCATTGCCCCATAATTGACTCCATTAGTGACAATGTGAAAGACCAACTGCTTTGGATGGTCAGCATTGGAGACAGTAGAGTTTACAACTACAGATGTTGCTAGTACATTATCTGAAAAAATGCAGAAATGATATAGATTGTTGTCCACGAGCCGTGGGGAGTTTTTCCTCTCATCTGAGAGTTCTTGCAGGGATGGCATCTTCAACCAATCAGACATGAGTTTCACATTTAGGCAATGAAGACTCTTAGGTACTGCTTCGGCTGCTATTTGACCAAACACAGTGCTTTGAACTATTGCTGCATTGGCACGCTCTTCTAGAGCTTGAATATGCGATTTCAGAGTCACTATTGTGGTTGCAATGTCATAATGGATATCTTGTGCCTTAAACATTAGAAAAGAAAGGCTTTTAATAATTGGCTCTGCTTCCTCCAATGTGACAGGCTCACCAGTCATGGCAGCTTTTGAAAGCAAAAGCTGGCAACTTCTAATCTTTGAGCTAAGTTGCCAAGCAAGGTGAAGATTGTTGTGTTCTTTGGCAATAACCAGATAAGCCTTGGCCAGAATCATTTGTTCTGCTAACTGCCGCGAAAATGATGTTACGCTTAAAATCTCTTCAGTAAAATTCAAACTCTCCTTAGCAGAATGTTCAACTCTTGCATTTCTCTCCTGCATAGAAAAGTCAGCTGCTTCATGAGTACCCAGAAGGGGGAGATAAGGGAATACTTGTAACAACAAAAAATGATATCAACTAAAGAGTAACAACAGTAACTCAGTCATATGGGCCTTAAAACATAGCAGTCACAATCACAGTAGTGTGAATAATTGTTGCGTTAACAGCTACAATATATTTCTTCTAGTGGTTTATAGAACTGGATAAGTTGTCTGAGACTTAAGTTAAGGTCTCCCCGTCTTTCACTTCTATAGCCATTTTACATGCATCAGTAATCTTCAAGACCCACTCTTTTACTCTATCAAAGCATAGTTAATCCTGTTTACTACTTCATATTGATGAGCAATCCCTCAACTTTTGCTTTTGATATCATCCAGAAACTTGAGTTTGCAATTCATTTATGCATACAGAAGCAAATCTGTATAACTAGCATCGTGACCCAATTTAAATAAACTTCTTAGTAAGCAATTATAGAAGAAATATGAAGGTAAAATGAATCAATTTCTCCCATAAGTTAAAATCAAGTTATGCACCTCAACTTTTTGAGAAGTTAAATGAGAAAAGTTCTAAAAAAAGGTGATGTGCATAAGTTGATTTCAATTTATTACTTATGAGAGAAGTTTGATTTATTTTACCTGTGTTTCCTTCTCTTACAAGTGCTTATCGATAAGTTTATCCAAACTGAACCCATATTGATGAAGAAATTTCCTGAAAAGCAAGTCATGGTTTTAGATATTTTCCTGATTGTTGGATGACTTGAAAGAGATGAAAATATGATCTTCTTTCTGATGTAACTAGATATCTGGAAACAGGTCCAATGAACAGGAGATGCATAATAAACATGACATGAAATGAAAGGCGGTCAAATGGGTAATAGATTGATGTTGAAAAGTATAATGACTATAGAAACAAGTCACAGGTTTTGGTGAAATGAGAAACTATGGCTGCATGTGAAATTGACAATGATATTACAATTTCTGAAGATTGGGTGGCATGTGGGTGAACAGTCGCAAGGGGAATGATGTGCAAGTAAATACTGAACAGTTTCCAAACCTAGTAATTAGTGCCTATTTCCCATTCTAGTAGTAATTAGTAAATCACTAATCGATTTCCACCTACAGTATCAGTTCTTCAGTCTCTTCCCTTTCAAAGGGTAAAAAGTAATTAACAAACATTCTCTTTTCACCCTTGCCATCAACCTTTTCCTTGAAAATTACTATCGTGGTTAATTTAACTATAACCATTTTTCTTTACCTGCCCTTTTGAATAGGATTCAAGCACTAATTCCAGTTTTAACATGCTAAATAAAAGCCACTTGAAACAGAAGTAAACAGATTCAGACGACACGAATAGAGTCCTAGAGGTTCCCCCCATCCAGCCATAGATGTTCCTCTAAAATGAGCAAACAAAATTGAATCCACCTTTGATTTGATTTAGAGTGCATTGTGAACTTATCCTACCAACATTGATTCAAGAATGTATCCAGCCTTGATGCTAATGGCGTGAAGGTAGGTGAATAAGAGTAACCGAAAAGACATGACTAAGATTAGGATCTAGTCAGTAACAAGTTCTGGCTAATGAGTTGCACGTCTTAACTTAATGGCAGAGTAAATGTAAGATGTCACTAAAAGTAGAGGACAGGAAGGAAGAGATAGAGTTGTGATTGGGAATGAAAAGAGAAGAGAAGTGGAAAACGAACCAGCAAAGGATGTTGAAGCGGATCTTGGTGGTGGTGATTGTGCTGCAGAAGGAAGAGAAGCAAAGCGAGGACAGAGGAGAAGGCGAGGAGAAGCCAGATCCAATATGAAAACCTCCGTCGAACCGGGCGCCGATACTCGGCAGCCCGTCGTCGCATCTTTCACCGATTCACCACCCAATCCACACCCACCCCCAACCCCAACCCCAACATCAATTCTCAGTTTTCACATCCACTCCGATTCCAATTCCAATCTCCACGACTGTGTGTGAGAATTGAATGGGGAAGGCTATTAGGGAAGCATGCAGGATACAAATGGTAGCCTCACTGTGGATTCATTTACTCTAATTTAATTTAGAGAGAGAGAGAGAGAGAGAGAAACAATGAGCCGATGAAACCTACACGAAGGTTTCCAAACCGCTCATGTCTGACCTGTTAGCCTCATACATATACACTTTGCCAACCCCGACCCTCACATTCTTAATTATTAACTTCCGTCTAGATTAGACTGTTTACTGTTATTTGTTAGAGTAAATATAACACGATGCACACAATCATTCAATCATAAATCTGTTGATTTTTATAATATTTATTTTAAAATTATAATAAAAATGTTTTTAATTAGTTAATGGTGTAAAATATTCATTAACAAATTAACCCTATTTGTTTTGAGTCTTTTACTCTTCAATAAATCATTAATGTTGTATTCAACCAAATAAATAAATAAATTAAATTAATGTTGTCAAACTACTACTCTTTCTTTTAAGTGATTTTTAAATTAATAAAATTATTTAAATAATTTTTGAAATATTGAATATTTATGATTTAAATTCTTAAATTAATGTATTTGAATAAAATTCCTGAACTAATTTGAAAAGTAATATATAAGGAAGGAATTGGTGGTTTACTTTTAAAGATTTAATCTGATTTGAGAATTTATTTAAGGAGTGTTTTAGATTAAAACGAATAAATAAGTAAATAAACTTATCAGTCCAAATTCAAAGCATAAATAAGCCAATATATTTATAAACATAAGGAGACCTAATAATTATGCCATCAAACTTATATTAATTTAAATAAACTACCAGGCTACAACATAATAATAACAACAATAATAATATATTATTTATAAAATTATTATGTGTAGAGAGAGAAAAGATTAAATTATTCAGGTAAAAGTTACACAAAAAATTTAAACTATTAATAACTTTATACATAATGTAATTTTTATTGATTTGATTATTGAATCGTCACTATATATTACGTTGATTGTTTTGTATTACATTTTTTCAAATTAAATAACTATAAGTATATTCACTAAAAAAAACAAACTATAAGTATACAATTAAAATGTTCTTATCTTTATATGTATATATATTATATCAATTTTGATGTATATTAATGGACTACTAAACAATTTTATATTAATATAAGATTTTGTAAATATGATTTATATGATCATAACTTTCAATTTAATGATAGATTTTGAGATATAATTATCTAATAAAATTATTAAATAATGTAATAACTAATATAACTTATAATAATATCAATTGATCACTCTTCTCTCTCTCCATATATATATATGATATACGACACAACTAATCAAATATAACTACTTTTATTTTTTTGGTTTGAAACACATGTATTGTTTATGGGATTCGAGTCAAATATGACTATTATAGATAACAAAGTTCACTCTTAGTATTTAATGTAACTATATACTTAAAACTCAAAACCATTGATTAAACTGAAACAACTTCACATCAAACATCAATTGATTCATGCAAATAAAACCTTGAAACATAACCTACTTAATTAAAAAGGATTTTTTTTTTTGAAAAGGTTAAGTTTAATCTTTTTATTCAGCGAGGCACGTTAGACCATGAACCTTTATGAGTCATCATCAGGCTTACTTCTATCCTGCCTACAGTGATCATGCCCTCACATGCTCAGCTGTCTTTTTTTTTTTTTTTTCTTTTATCTTAACTATGGATTAAAAAAACATTGGGAAAACAGGAATATATGTAAAAGTAAAAAAAAAATTAAAAAAATCTGATTAAGCCAAGCCTCCCCAGTCCCCACAATTAAAAGGAAGAAAGCTGTCTTGTCCGAAATCCTGAGTCCATCCTTGTCCGTATGCATTGTCAAGCTTTTGATCCAATTTGTTGGCATGGGGCCTCACTCAACTGAAAAGTTAAGTCATAACCCTGTTGGGCTAGGCCTTTTTTAACCCTGGGCAGCCAGCCCACAACAGATTAATTTGTCTCCATTATATTAATTGGACAAAATTTAGATTGTTGGTGTTATTCACTAATTAGAATTCGAATTTTATGTCGATAACTTACATAATAAAAACATGTATTAAAAAATTTCATAAATTATAAAAATAAAACATTTATTCTAATTGAAAAATAACACCAATAGTACTTAAAGTACTGTATCTAAATTTTGTCTATATTAATTTCATTTGGAACAATGCTCATTGGCATTGCTCAACAACCAAACAATGCTTGATTGCTTTTTTTTTTTTTTTGGTATCTGAGTTTTTAACATTTTATTCTCTAGTTTCTAATTATCTAATAACCCACCATTTCCTGTTTTTAATTTCCTTCAATCATAAAATTTAAATTCGAATATTCAATTATATCCCCCGAAAGGGTAGAACAATGGCAATCAGGACTCGGGAGCCTACAACCTTGTTTCTGATTACCATGCTTTTATAGCCACGATTATGCAGTGGAAGAATATACACGTACCACGCTTTTATAGCCATGATTATGCAGTGGAAGAATATACACGTTCTGTTTCGCAAAGTCTCAGCCTCACGCCAAATTATGTTATATGAATCCTACTAAAACAGAAACTTTTTTTTTTTGTGTACAATGTTTGTACTAAGATTAGAACCCATAACTTTATGTATATTATTCCAGTTTTTCACCACTAGGCCGAACCTAATGATTTACTAAAACCAAAACTTTCTGAACACAAATACAATGCAATCATATAGTTTAAGAAATGCTTCACTAGATAAATAGCTTATGTTTCATTGTAATACTGCACATAAGGCAGCATATTTACTTTGTGATAGTGCCCTGTATCAGACAGTCCTTCTCCCAATTAGAAATTGTAACCTGAACCTTCAAATATATTTTAAGAACCAAAAGCCCGAAACTACCAGTACCCTGTAATTAAACATCATTAATTTCCCATTGTACAATGTCTTAGTCGCTTCCCATTGTACAATGTTGCAGCTTTACAATGACTTTCACGAGTATCTCGTTAATTTCACTTGCAACTTAAACATGACCATTTGTAAAATGCATCAGTAAATGTATATTCATCTTTAAGTTAATCTAAAGTACATTACGATTTTTAGTAACCAATCTCAACAAGGACGCAGTTTAGAGACAAAATTTGCACATTAATACCTTATCATCTCATTTTACGAACGGTCATATTAAGCCAAAAGCCAAAAATTTTTATGGCGTTTGGTAGTAATCAAGTAGCCCCCAAGTTTCTTATTCTTCCTCCTCACCGCAATGGTCATGCAGGGCGAGTTCTGTATACAATACTCGACGACCCCAGCTCTCGTTCCCTTTCGTACCCACCTCCGCATGATGCACCACAAAATGGATCGCTTTCTTTGTCCCACAACCAATAATGACACCCTCTGTTGCTTTGCCTCTTGCACTATTGCAACACCCTTTTCCTCTCCTTCAAGCATGACTACATTCACTAGCACCTGAAAACCCAGCAACCCAACAACGTTTACCTCGTATCCTACACCGACGCATGTCCAATTGACGAGAAAAGAATAACATTTAGTACATTCTTCCAAACTTACCCCGGGTCTCTTCATTTCGCACACACTTTTCATATCAAGGAGAAGTTGATAAGCCTTCACATTAAACTTCTCACCAGATTCCGTACCTGGGAATAGAAATTAAACACAATTGAACTTTTTTACCCTGTATCGTTTGTAAAAGTAAAGAATTTATTTGGGTTTAACCTTTCTTTTTCGTGTGACATGTCATAAAGTCTTATTAGATAAGAATTTAATTAAACTGTTTCTCTAAGTGCATCCTAATTTAGATTAAGGTGCAAACAGAAATAGTAATATCATTACTCACCTTCCCTGGTGGGCCTGGTTACATGGACTAGAACAACAGTGTCCTGGCTCTGAACAGTGTGAGAGAGTGCCCATTCAAGAGCCCCTTTAGCTTCAAAGCTAGAATCCACAACCACCATTATCTTATTGCCCGTTTCAGTTCCCTTGTCTATGTGGCCTCCGTTGCTTGAAAACTCAGTTCTGTTTGCATATTTGATAGAAGTAGAAGAGGAGGACTTGGATCGAAAAGAAGATGCGGAACAGGCTCGAACACGAGGCGTGGCGAGACCGATGCACAACCTGATACGTGTCCTTCCCATGTCGGGTTAGTTCTAGAGGACTTAAACTACGTCCTTATATACACCCATCGGGGAACAGAATTATTGAAGGCCATTTTCTTTGTCACACGCTTAACTTTGAACTACTTTGTTCTCTTGTGATTCTCTCTTTCAAATGCCATTTAATGATTTCTTTGTCCGTTTCTGTGTGATGTCTTCGTTGTGGGGCTATTCTTGAACGTGCCAGCCATCAAGAGTTTGGATGATGGACAAGAGTTGTCAATGTTGACATCAATTCTTTAATGGTTTCCACACGCGTTGAAGAATAATTCTCAAGACATCAGCCACTGATAGAAAAATAAACATTAGACTTTTACGCATTAATGATTAAATAAAAGCAAATGTTCTTTGAATCTGAGGAGTAATGGAGATCACGTTCATTTAGAATTTTAAGAGATTGAATCATGGAGCCACGTAAGCTCAAGGAATCCAGTGGTTCCTTTATCACAAAAGTCACAAAACATCCTTCCACATTATTGGATGTGAAGATGTTCTATGTAAGGAAATGATGTGGAAGATAAAATATCAGGAAATCCGACGGTGAAATTCGAGGTAAGTGGTAATTAAGCTCCCAAAAATTGGTAGACAGAATTTTTTTTTTTTTTTTTCGTGAATATACTTAAGACATGATTAAACATTGAACTCACTTGGGTCGGCCTAATGCAGGGGATTGGAATAATATACACAAGGTCTTATATTTTAATCTTGTTGTCACCATTGTACACTAAAAAGAGACATTATTAAACACTAAATGTGACTTAGGTGACAGTGGTAAGTGGTAATTAAGCTCCCAAAAATTGGTAGAGAGAATTTTTTTAATTATTTTCGTGAATATACTTAGGACATGATTAAACGTACTAAATGTGATCATCTTTCCTTGCAATAATTTTGTGAAAAACTAAATCTTTGTGTTAAATCTAATCCTCATTAATTTTGTAAACAGAAATTTTAAATAGAATTAGTTGGTGTCTATTTTATTCTTTAATTGACAAATGATTTCTATTATTGTTTTTCTTTTAAGTTTAATTTCAATAATTATATCGAGCTGGATTCTGTAAAATTTATTTTAAAAGAAAATGTAATGTTACTCTTAATTTATATTTAAATTGATGAAAATGAATAAAATAGAATAATATGACATTAGTTACAATTATTTGAATTATATAAAAAGATAATATAAAGTGAAGATAGAATGAAATAAAATAACTTATTATTTGCTGTTTATTTCTCAAAAACTGAAATGAAAATTATACTCTATATATTAATAAAATATTTAAATAATAACATAATAATTTTATTTTATTTCATTTCATCTAATTCAACTCGTCATTATATTTCTAGACACTGAATAGACCTCGCTGTTCTACTTGTTTTGGACTGGGAGATTCCAAATGTAGTTGCCAGTTGCCACCACATCATTGTAAGAATTTTTTTTTTTCCCAATATTATTGTGGTGAGTTATTATATTTATGCATTTATTTTCTCTTATGATTTACTTTCACTTATTTTTTTTCTTTATTTTTTATCATATTATTTATTACTACCTTCTAATTTCTCTCTCTTCTTTTATTTTTCTTTCTATTCCTTTCTTCTACTCATACACTAAAAAAATGAAATCCACCTTTAACATTTTAATATTGTGGCGGAGCCATTGGCCCACACCGCGGTCCTCTTTCGGCTTGCCTGCAAACCAACCTTATGTGAATCTTTTCCAACCAATGGCCGCTTGACTCAATGGGTATGGACTATGGAGAAATAAAGAATTTTAATAAAGTATTAATTTTAAAAATATAAATTTATTTGACTATATTATCCTTTTACCGAAAGCTAAGAATTAAATTGAAAAAAAATTAATGTTTATTTGATTTTCTTAGATAACGAATAATTTCGAAGCAAATTAAAATGAAAATTATTTTAAGAAAAATGTTAATAAGTGGCTTTATAACATTGGTTAAAAAATAAAATAAGTTATTTTATAAAAAGGATTAAACACAAACTATGTAATATTTATTTTTCAAGTAACTAAAAACATTAAATAAGTTATTTTAGATAGTCTTTAACTAGTAATTTTAAGACACTCACTAGCATACCCTTATTTTAAAAGAATAATATTATATTTTTATTAAACATTTTAATATTTTATAAAGAAAATATTAAATAAAAATTAAAGCATTTAATATTTCAAAGACATAAAAAATTTAATTTTTTCTTCAAATTATATATATTTATATTTAAAAATAATATTCATTAAAAATTAAATTTACTTAAAAGAATAGATTTGTACTATGAGGCCAATGATTGATAGTGTGTTTGGTTTCACATTTTATGTGTTAGACGTGGGTTGAATGAAAAACAACTATTTGTTAGTTTTGTGCCATTTTCATTCTCTAACGCGAATTTTCCTAATAAAATAGTGCATTCACCACAATTCTAAACACACACTTAGCAATCACATACTTTTGTTATTATTTATGTAAAACAACTTGAACATGGGAACTAATTCATTCTTTTTAATTGTGATGGGTTAGTTAAATCCATAAATTTACCTTAACCAGTGAACACCCATACTTTTCATTGTTGTTTATCATGTTTTTTAATCTTAGCTTTTATAGGGAAAAAATTTTCCCTATTTACTTTTTTTCTTTTGTCGATGGTAACGAGAAGGGTGGGAAGTCCAAAGAAACAAAAACCTAACCCTACATCCTAAGAGTAAAACAGACACCCACAAGGTTTGAGTAATCAACCAATTTGGTCCCTAACTTTATAGGACAATGTTATAGTGGTTCCTAATATTAAAAAAATAGCAAATATAACCCCCACTTTAAATTTCATTAGTCATTTTGGTCTTTGTTGTCATCTGAATGTTAACATCATCTGTTAAACAGTGATGTGTCATGTTTTGTGCCACATTGGTAGCCACATGGCATGCCACGTGGATGTACAATAAATGACACGTTATCAGGGACCAAAATAATAGTGAAGTACATGACAAATGACAGTAAAAAACAATCCAAAAATTACTATCATTTCAATCCTTGACATATACAACTCACTATCATTTAGTCCCTAATTTTATGACTTACTATCATTATAGTCCCCAACAATTGCAAATTACTCTCAATTTAGTCCCTAGATTATATATGTGACAGTAAAATACCAACAGTGCATAATTATACCACAATAAAATGAAAAACCAATAAAATATAATAACATAGAAATGAAAATTTAAAAATAATAATACACTTATTATAATATATATATACATATATATATACATATATATACATATATATACATATGTACTGCAAGATTTAATTATTATCCATTATTTGTGGAAAACAAAATGGGTAGTTACTACTCAAGAAGGGGGGGAGGGGGGGGGGGTGAATTAAGTACCTTGAAAATTTTCACAGACGTTTGAAAAATAGTAGTAGTTAGCCCCAAGTAAAATCAATTTCAAAAACTTTTCTAAAAACACATTTAGCCAACCCACTTCCAAAGGATCAAGGACTTATGAATCTCTTAGTTGAGGTAGTTGATGTGATATTGATAAATGGTGTTCTTACATACTTTTTAAGTGTTTATTTATGCACTTGAAGCTCTTTTCCCTCACTTAAGACTTTAATTAACCCTAGTATTTACTAAATGTAAGTAAAATTTGATTAATAGTTACACTCTTGAATTTGAACATGTTGTTATTGATCTCTTATCATTTTTTGTAGGAATTAAAGAAATAAGATTGGAGCTGATAGAAGGAGTTCTTCTTACAATAATTCGCTGAGAGAGCATGACCTTCGCTCAGTGAATAGGTGAGCTCTAGAGAAAAAGGGAATTCTGAAGTCGAAGGATTCACTCTGCGAGAGTTATTCTCGTTGAGCAAAAGTGGTGCCCTGAAGCTATAAAATTGAGGACTCGTTGAGTGAAAGTTATTCTTGCTCGGCGAAAAGAGCCGACTCATTTAATGAGAATGCAAAGTGGCATTAGGGCAGTGGGCAGAAAACTTGAAAATTAGTTTCCTCTCTCTTCCGTTTTTGCTCGTCGTCTTCTCTCTTGCCACTTGGAGCCTTGGATTCAATTGGGAAGCGCTCCATGAACCTCCGATATACTTTCTTCATCTCCTTTTGGCTGCTCCTCTGCATCATGAGTAGCTAGATTTACCTTAGTTAGGTTTGATGTAATTGAACCTACTTTCATGTATACCCCTGAAGTTATTTATTGAATGTTTATGTTTCATTCATTTGTGTTTTACTTATGCTCTTAATGCTTGTTATGGTATGATCTCTCATAATCTGATCTTAGTGTTTGGATTTGTTGGAAAAACATATTTATTACACAGATATGAAGTAAACACCTAATGAATCATGCATCTAGGAATAAAACACGGGTCATTAGCCATTGCTTAACCTTTGTTCTTAAAGCAAGTTAGTTAGCTGAGCTAATCAAGGAGTTGGTAGTTTAACTAATTGATGTAGATCTATTCCACTGAGAGATTAGTGATTGGATATCTATATGGTTTTTGGTAATGAATGAATCATAGACTCAATAAATGACCTTTGTATGCATGAAAGGATGGTTTAGTATAGTTAAACTCCAATGTCTTTTATTGTTGTTGTTAATCTTTATTTCGGCATTCCACGTGCTCGTAAAAATTTCTAAAGAAAACAAACTTTCAATTTTCTGATTTTAATACTTCTTTGTACAACATCAGATTGTGTAAACACCTAGTATTGAACAAGTCCCTTGGGAAACAATACTTATATTCATCATTGTCTACTTGTGTGATTGGTACGCTTACTAGTGGGTTAACAAGTTTTTTGGTGCCGTTGTCGGGGACTTGTGTCCTAATATTAGGCATTTACACATTTGTTTTTATTTTAAATATACATTCTTTTATTCTTTCATCCATTTTAAATACCACGTTCTTTTTCCTTTGTGTTGTGCTAACCCCTTGGTTCTAGTTCTGTTGTTTTTTTATTGTATGTGAGGTAAAACTCCAGCAGATCAACTACTCTTTGACTCAAAAATTGAAAAGATTGCTTGGAGAGCCAACAGCAAAGCAAGGAAGAAAAATGAGTTAGCCAAACAAAGGAATCAATAAGAAGATTCTCACACCGCTTCAATCTCTCTTTCAAATCAACCATAAAGGCAAGTAGACATAAGCTGATGAAGGAGAGTAATCACCTAGAAGAACAATTGGAGAGTACAGCTACACTCAAGGGCCAAGGCATTATTTTAGTATAGTTGGGCCCTAACTCACAGTCAACCATTTTGAATTGAAGTTGGTATTGTTGAATCTTGTGCAGTAAAACCAAGTTTGCTGGCTTTGATCATGAGATCTTATTGCACACATCTCCACCTTCTATGAGTTGTGTGATATAGTGAAGATAAATGGTATGGCAGATGAAGCCATCTGCCTTAGAGCTTTTCCTTTCTCAGCCACAAGCAAAGCCAAAGCTTGGCTCCAATGTTATCCAAATCAAAGTTTAACAGAATAGGAAGATGTGGAGAAGAAATTTTTGCAAAGATTATTTCCTTATTCAAGATATTTGCAGGCAAGAACAAACATAACCATATTTGCTCAGAAGGAAGAAGAATCGCTTTGTGAGGCTTGGGAAAGATTTAAGCATTTGCTTAAAGTTGTCCAAGACATGGCTTTGATGATCTTACCCAAATGCAAACCTTCTATAATGGGTTGAGACCACATGATAAGATGATATTGGATGCCTTAGTTAGCGGAACAATGAATACAAAGATGGCAGATGAAGCATTAACTCTGATTGAAGCTATGACCTTTAATGACTATTTGATCCAGCATGACAGAGGAGGATCGACAGTAAGCTATTGACTCAACAGATTGAGGCCATCACCAAATAGATTGCTCAGCTTCCTCAGCAGCTTAAGTCATTGCAAAGTACACAGGTTCAACATCATCAAGTTATGAGGTGTGATTTTTGTGGAGGAGACCATCTTAATGGTCATTGTGAGCCCACTTCAACCCCTAGTCAACAGGAAAAAGTTAATTATGCATGGAACTATGGGAGGCAAGGCAATAATCCACATTCTAACACCTACAATCAGGGGTGGAGGAATCATCCTAGCTTTGGGTGGAGACAAGAAGTCGGTCCCTCAAATAGGCAACCACCTCCTCGTTAACAACATCCGCCTCAATAACAAGCGCCTCAAGATCAGACTTCTAAATTGAAGGAAACTTTGAATCAATTCATGCGGGTGTTAATTTTCAATCAAAAGAATACTGAGGCCTCTATCAAGAACTTGGAAATGCAGGTTGGTCAACTGGCCAAGCAATTGGTAGAGCAAGCTGATGAAAATTTCTCGGCCAACACCGAAACTAATCTAAAGGAACATTGCAAGGCTATTGTGACAAGGAGTGGAAAAGAAGTTGGTAGAGGAATATGTGAGAAAGAAAAAGAATTTGAGGGAGAAAAAAGTGATGATGATAAAGTAAGTGAAGATGAGATAGAAAATTAGAAAAAGAAAGGATATTGTGAGGAAGAAGGGGAAAAATCAATAGAGAAAAACACTCCTCTGATTAAGTTAAAAAGCCAAATTTTGAGAGAAGAGAAAAAGTTACAAAAAGCTCTTCTAGCACAACACTTATCTTACCTACATGCTTGATCAAAAAAGGATAGGGAGCGACAATTCGCTTACTTCTTAAACATCTTCAAGAGGTTGCAGATTAATATTCCCTTCTCAGAGGCATTGGAGCAGATGCCCATTTATGCCAAATTCATGAAAGAGCTCCTGACTACGAAAAGGAGATTCATAAAAAAGGAGACAGTCAAATTAAAGGGTGCATGTAGTGCTATTATTCAAAAAATGATGCTTCAAAAATCAAAAGATCTCGGTAGTTTTACAATCCCAGTCACCATTGGAGAATTGACTACTGGGAAGGCTCTCTTGGATTTAGGGGCAAGCATCAATCTTATGCCCCTATCTATGTTGAAAAAAATAGGAGATGTGGAGCTAAAGCCTATAAGAATGACTTTGTAGCTGGTAAACAAATCCATTAAATATCCTCATGGAGTAGTAGAGGATGTCCTTGTGAAAGTTGACAAATTTATGTTCCTTACTGATTTTGTGGTGATGGATGGAAGAGGACTCTAAAGTTCCTCTTATTCTTGGAAGACCATTTATGAAGATAACTCGTGTGCTTATTAATGTTGATGATGGCAAGCTCATAGTTCGAGTGCAAAATGAAGCAATCAACTTTGATGTTTTTGAAGTTATGAATCATCCAAATGATAGAAAAGCTTGCTTTAGAGTGGATGTATTAAATGAAGTCATAGAAGGTGCCGTGAGACAACTGTATTCTCCTTCTTCTCTTGTGTGTGCTTTGAAAGACACTCTAGAGAATCTCACTGAGGAGGAAGAGGAAGAAATTGAAAACATTCTACAACAACTAGATTCAACAAAGGAAATCCCACCAAGCAAGCAAAATGTTGAAGAATTGAAGAATGAAGGTGAAGTGGAGAAATCAAAGCTCGAGCTTAAAATGCTTCCATCTCATTTGAAATATGTGTTCCTTGAAGACAATGGAGATAAATCTGTAATCATCAATAACTCCTTATCTAGTGAGGAGGAGGAGAAGTTGGTGAAGGTACTCAAGGAAAACAAGGAATCCATTAGACGGTCCCTCTCAGATCTCAAGGGGATTGGCCCATCCTACTGCATGCACAAAATCATGATGGAAAAAGACTTCAAGCCAGTAGCTCAACCACAGAGAAGGCTCAACCCTACCATGAAAAAAGCTTTCAGAAAAGAGGTTTTCAAGCTCCTTGAAGCAGGAATCATTTATTCGATCTCCGACAGTGCTTGGGTGAGCCCAGTTCAGATGGTTCCAAAGAAAGGCGGCATGATTGTTGTTGTGAATGAGAAGAATGAATTGATCCCAACTCGAATAGTCATGGGTTAGAGGATGTGTATTGATTATCGGAATCTTAACAAGGCCACCAAAAAAGACCACTTTCCATTGCTTCTTATGGATTAGATGTTGGAGAGACTAGTTGGCCAAGCTTATTATTGCTTTCTTGATGGTTATTCGGGTTATGACCAAATTGTGGTTAACCCGGAAGACCAAGAAAAAATGGCATTCATTTGTTCCTTTGGAGTGTTTGCCTATCGAAAAATGTCATTTGGGCTATGTAATGCTCCGGCAACATTTCAAAGATGTATGCTAGTTATTTTCTCAGATCTGGTGGAGAAATGTGTAGAGGTGTTCGTGGATGACTTCTCAGTATTTGGAACCTCTTATGACTTATGCACTGCAAATCTAGATATAGTGTTAAAAAGGTGCATCCAAACAAATCTCATATTGAATTAGGAAAAATGTCATTTTATGGTTCAAGAGGGAATTGTTTTGGGACATAAAATCTCTGTTAGGGGCATTGAGGTGAACCAAGCAAAGGTTGGTGTTATTGCAAAGCTGCCACCACCAACAAATGTTAAGGGTATTCGAAGCTTTCTTGGACATGCCAGTTTTTACAGAAGATTTATTAAAGACTTTTCCAAGATAGCTAAGCCATTGTGCAACTTGCTGAATAAAGATACTTTATTCTGCTTTGATGATGATTGCATGAAAGCATTTAACATATTGAAGGAAAACTTAGTCACTGCACCTGTGATTGTGGCACCAATCTGGGACCAAGAGTTTGAACTGATGTGTGATGCAAGTGACTATGCAATTGGAGTTGTTTTGGGGCAAAGAAAAAACAAGGTCTTTCATGCTATATACTATGCTAGTAAGGTGTTGAATGATTCTCAGCTCAACTCTGCCAGTATGCCTTAGAGAAATTCCAGCCTTATCTCATTGAATCCAAGGTTGTTATCTATACTGACCATGCAGCCATTAAGTACCTCCTCACCAAACCGGACTCAAAGCCATGACTCATTCGATAGATTCTTTTGTTACAAAAGTTTGATTTGGAAATCAAAGACAAGAAGGGAAGTGAAAATGTAGTGGCTAACCATCTATCTAGACTGATAAATGAATAGGTGATACCGCTTTAGAAATGGAGATTAGAGAAGAATTCCTTGATGAAACCTTACTTCTGGTGAAAAAACGACCTTGGTTTATTAATATGGCAAACTTTAAAGCTGTCCACATTGTTCTTGAAGATCTTAATTGGCACCAGAGGAAAAAGTTCTTTAGGGATGCCAAATACTATTTGCGGGATGATCCTCATTTGTTTAAAATTGAGGTTGACAATATTCTTAGGCGATACATCACTCAAGAGGAAGCTAAAAGCATTTTATGGCATTGTCACAATTTGCCTTATGGCAGTCATTATAATGGTGAGAGGACAGCTACCAAAGTCCTTCAAGCTGGTTTCTATTGGCCTACATTGTTTAAAGATGCTTATGCACATGCTCAAAGCTGTGATAATTGCCAAAGAACTGGAAGCATCTCTAGACGCCATTAAATGCCAATGCAGAATATTATGGAGGTGGAAGTATTTGATTGTTGGGGTATTGATTTTGTTAGACCTCTACCTTCCTTATTTTCAAATGAATACATACTTGATGTTGTGGATTATGTATCCAAATCGGTGGAAGCAATTGCCACTCCGAAAAATGATGCCAAGATTGTGATACAATTCTTAAAGAAGAATATATTTTCCCGTTTTAGTGTACCAAGAGTTCTCATTAGTGATGGTGGGTCACACTTTTGCAATGCTCAGCTTTAGAAGGTTTTAGAGCATTATAATGTGAAACATAAAGTGGCTTCTCCATACCATCCACAAACTAATGGCCAAGTTGAAGTTTCCAATCGAAAAATCAAGAAAATCCTAGAAAAGACAGTGTCATCATCCAAGAAAGATAGGGCAAAGAAGTTGGATAACGCTTTTTGGGCATACCGCATAGCATTCAAAACACCAATTGGACTGTCTCCATTCCAAATGGTGTATGGAAAGGCTTGTCATCTTCCAGTTGAGATGGAACATAGAGCCTATTGGGCTATCAAGTTTTTCAATTTTGATCCATCTTAATCAGTTAAGAAGAGACTCCTTCAACTACATGAACTGGAAGAGATGCACCTAAATGCTTATGAGTCCTCAAAGCATTACAAGCATTGTATCAAAGCTTATCATGACAAGAAGCTTCTCAAGAGAGAATTTCGGCTGGGACAACAAGTCCTTTTCAACTTCCATCTAAGACTGTTTCTAGGAAAGCTTAAATCCAAATGGTCTGGCCCGTTTGTGGTTAAAGAAGTCAAACCCTATGGAGTTGTGGAAATTGAAGACCCAGAAGCAAAGAGGAGTTAAGTGGTGAATGGTTAGAGACTTAAGGCATATCTTGGTAGTGATGTTCAAAGACTCACCACTGTTCTGCATCTAAGAGACCCTTGAAGCCTTTTGGCCTGTCAAGCTAATGACATTAAAAAAGCACTTATTGGGAGGCAACCCAGCTTTTTTAACTCTTTACTCATTTGTTTTGATTTTTAACTTTGCTTTTAATTTTGTTTAGGTTGTGTTGTTTATATTTTGCTACATTAGTAATGTAGGAAGAATCTACTAAAGGATGGTTGAAGGATAATGACATTGTGTGCCTTATTTTTAATTCAGACTTTGGTACTTAAGTTGGTCTCCTCGCTCAACAAAACAAGGTTTCGTTAAGTGACACAAGAGTGTCAGCATTGAAGGATTCAACTTCACTCAGCGAGGCGTACTCTTGCTGAGCCAATTTTGTAGCAAACCAAGCACTGTAACATCTCTGTAAATGTCACTCAGCGAATAAGGGCCTCGCTGAGCCACTTAAGACATGTCAAAAAGGGATACTCTCTGTTGTGTATGCATTTGCTCAACGAGAATTAGATCGCTCAGTGAATTTTAGGATTTTGGAAATGTTACTCTCTATTGCTTCAAATTTTGCTAAGCAAATTAATGATCGCTAAGCGACTTTTAGCTACTTTTTTTTAGCACTTTCTATTATGCATATTTTTGCTTAGCGACCACATGTTTCGCTTAGCAAATTTTTGTTAAAAGTTGGGACTCTCTGTTGCTTTTGTTTTCACTAAGCAATCACTAATATGGTTGAACGAATTTGAATGAGTTAAAAATTAAACTCTCTGGAGTCTTGTAATTCACTGAGCGAATACTGAAGTTTGCTCAGCGAATTTTTGAAACTTACATGCCCCTTTAAGTCGTTTTCCCCTCCTTTTTCATCTTTTCAAACATTAAACCGTTCAACCTTCCTCAGTTTCTCTCATGTTCTCTCAACTCCCCCTCTTTTCTAACTTACTTCTTACTCCCACTGTTGTCTAAATTTACAAGTAATTTAGTAAGTTTTCGTTTATCTTTTTATGTTTTTGTTGCTTTTGCACATTTATGTGTACATCCTTTGTTATTTTTGTATTAGGGTATGATTTTTTGATAAATTGGGGCAATATTCTTTTGAATGCAAGGTGTTCGTAAGAATGCTTCAGCCAAAAATTTGGCTACTCTATTCGCTCAGCAATGTTCATGGATATGTTGCATTTGGTTCATCTTATGGGATTCATTCAACGAATCTTCTATTCGCTAAGCAAATATTGTGTGTTGATGCATGAACCCAGATTGCCAATTCACAAAGCGACCACGAGGTTTGCTAAACGAATTCCACTGCCATAGAATGCACTCTTTCAATTCGCTAAGCGACCAAAGCCTTTGCTCAGCGAATCATTGACCCACAAAGAGCTATTCATATATTCACTCAGCGACCAAAGGGTTCACTCATGATTCTTTTGTTTTCTTCATAGAAATTTTGTGCTTCGCTCATCATTCATCATATCTTTGCAAAGTCATTCATCTTTAATTACTATAGCCATTGTTATTTTGGGATTTAATTGATATCTAATATTCTTGATGCTATCATTTGTATACTCTATTATTTTGCAGATGGCTCCTCCATGTCAAGCACAAAAAGCAGTAGCTAAGACCACCACAAAAGGGAAGAGAAAGGCATATGAAGCTGGCCAAGCTTCCCAACCTCCTCCACCCTTTAATAATACAAAATTCCTCTTAGAATTCCATGAAAACTGCTATGGGCAGCTGTCTAGGAGAGGAATTTTAGTTGAAAGGAAGGTCAGCCTCAAGGAAGGCGAATATGAAGAGTTCAAGGTTGAGCTGAAAAGGAGAAAATGGTACATTCTAGCTAACTTGCCTGATTACATCAAGAAGGGCATAATCAAGAAATTTTATGCTAATGCCATTCCAGAAGAGGTTGGTCAGGTAGAGAAGAAGTCATTTGTCAGAGACAAACACATCAGTTATAGTGCCAGGACATTGAACCAGCTGCTCAAGACTGAGAGGAGCCCTGATGCCAACCCCTGTGAATTTAACAAATGGGTGAACAGTGAGTAGCCTGTAGATGATGAGGCAGTGGCTTCCTTGCTATGCATTCTAGGTAGAGGATGAAAGTGAAGCTAAAAGGGAGAACCCCTAAAGATCACCAGGAAGCACATGAGGACGATAGTCCAGATTTGGACTGCCTTTCTGTATTCTAACATTGACCCTTGCTCACACACCTCTAACCTCACAGTGGGCTGTGCCTGTTTTGTTTATGGTACTCTTGCAGGGATGGATATTGATATTGGAGTTGTTATCTCATTCCATATCTGGCTGGCTGCAGATTCATGTGGCTCTGCTAAGCTAGGATTTCTTACTCTTATTGTCATACTATGCTAGAGTAAGGGAGTGAATGTCCTGGAGCAGCCTATCACTCACCTCTGCCTGGCCATCATTGCCAAATACATCCTCAAGAACTGCATCAATGAGGAAGATGAAGCCACTTCTCCCCCTAGAGTGCAGCCCAGATCTCAGAGTTCTCAGCTCTCACAGCAGATACTTCTTTGCAGGCAAGAGAATGCCGCTTTTCATCGGGGGCAGTTAGCACTTTTGAAGGCATTACGTGGACTAGCACTAAACATCTCATTCGGAGCCCCAAGACCTCCACCCTCCCCTACAAAGGAGGAGTTTCTTGTTTGAGTCTAGTGGATTGCAGAGGCTGGGGACCAATTTGTTGATCTGGAGGGAGAGAGAGGTGGAGCAGCAGTAGTTGGAGATGGCGATAAGGAGATGGTAGAGCGCATATTTCAAGAGGATGATTTTGACCTCCTTGTGTAGAAGCACCACTTAGGACTTATCTTTTATTTTCAACACTTTACTTTTTTTTGCACTTTTATAGTTATAATTTTCGCACTTGGTACAGTCTTTTTTTTGGGATTACATGTCATACTTGCATGACAGTTGGATTGGTTTAGATTTCCTTTTGCTTGACATGATTCCTGCTCATTATGTTGCGTATAATCGTTTTGAATACGTTAGTGCTTTGTTATATATTTTGTGGTTGCACGCCTAGTATGATAGCTTTAGTGCACTACATGTTTCATATGGTAAGGTTTGTGGCATAATGTCGTGAAAGGCTTGAGTATACTTATGTTTTTTAATCGTGTAAATGTTTAAGCTTTTATTGAAAATTCTTATGAGCACCGCCATTTTAGTGATACAATTGACTTTGCTTGATTCTCAGTACTTTTGACAAACATATCTATATAAAAAACACTAAGGAAATTGTTGTTGGGAGCCACTTAAGCTAAAAAGCCAACCTGACAAAAATTTTCCTTGTTTTGATTAATCCCATTGAGCCTTGATGTTAATTTCTTCAAGTGTAAACCTTTAAGCCTAATAAAAACACTCTATTCCCTACATCTGAGGGATAGGAGAGCAAATAATTTGGAATGAATTCTCATTTAAGTTTGGGGGAAAGGGAATGTTGTTTTGGGAAATTGGGAAAAGTGTGCTCTATAAGTGCATCATGTTCAAAATTGTTTATGTTTCATTTCTTAAAAAAAAAAAAAGCTTTATCTTTATCAATCATTATGTTGTTGCTTGTGCTTAAAAAAAAGGGGAAGGTTAATTTCAAAGGATTATAAGAAAAAGAGTGAAAGAAAGAGGATCCAAGAGAACCATGTTAAGTTGCTCTTCTCCTTTCTTACGTGTACAATTGATCATCCTAAGAAAACAAATTTTGCTTGTAGCCCAACCAAGTTACAACTGGAATAAAAATTCTTGTGATCTATGCATATATGTATAGCAATTGCTTCTGAGATGAAAATCAAAGTTAAATTGTATGCTCTTAATGGTGTGATGGAGTGATACACTTACCTTGATACACTTGTGCAAGTGTCTTTTGTCTTTTAATGAGTAGAGTGCTACTTCCATTAATCCCCTGTGATTCAGTTGCTTTGCAATTTGTCTATCATTTCTACGGTGGGCACCATGGTGTAAGACTAGCATGTTGTGTATTGTGTATATAGTTCGGTTAGGGATTGTGAAAAATAGCCCTTTTTATTGGAAATCAATCTCAATCCATGCTTGTTGTGATGGGGAATATGATTTGTGGGTATACTTTTGCTTAGGGACAAGCAAAGTTGCAAGTTTAGAGGAGTGATAAATGGCATTTTTGTATACTTTTTAGAGGTGTATTTATGCACTTAAAGCCCTTTTCCCTTACTTAATACTTTAATTAACCCCAGTATTTACTAAATGTAAGTAAAATTTGATCAGTTGTTAGACTCTTGAATTTGAACATGTTACTATTGATCCCTTATCATTTTTTGTAGGAATTGAAGAAATAGGATTGGAGCTGATAGAAAGAGTTCTTCTTACAATAATTCGTAGAGCAAGCATGACCTTCGCTCAGCGAATAGGCGAGCTCCAGAGAAAAAGGGAATTCTGAAGTCGAAGGATTCACTCAATAAGAGTTATTCTCGCTAAGCAAAAGTGGTGCCCTGAAGCTATAAAATTGAGGATTCGTTGACTGAAAGTTATTCTTGCTTGGAAAAAGGAGCCAGCTCATTTAATGAGACCACAAAGTGGCATTAGGGCAATGGGCAAAAAACTTGAAAATTAGTTTTCTCTCTCTTTCATTTTCACTCGTCGTCTTCTCTCTCGCCATTTGGAGCCTTGAGTAAACACCTAGTATTGAACAAGTCCTTTGGGAAACAATACTTGTAACAGATATGCATGATAATGAACAACCACAACAACTAATGATCTAATGAATTGTGCAACGCAATGGTTATGTCTCCCCAATATGCAATGTAATGCTAATTGATGAATACCCTAAGAGAGTGCAGCGAAATTACAAGTAAAACACCAATTCAATGTATGATGGATAGAATAAGATCAACAAGTATTCGATTGAATGAAGAATTACTTTGTTTCAATTACCCATAGCCATCGTTAGGTGAATTTGCTATTATTCCAATCCAAACAACAAATTAAAAAAGTCAGGGTTTAGAAGAGTGCACAAGGGAATTTATATTGGTTCACTCTTATCTACTTAAGAGCTACATCCAGTCCCCAATCCAAAGGATTGAGTGTAACCACTAAATTTCTCTTGTACACAAAGATATCTCACTTTGTGGATGGGATACTTCATCCGAGAACCCTAATTCACAATGAGAAACCCTAGGGATAGCCTCACCCTAGTTGCTTGAATGCATCATCAAGATTTCACAACTCTTGCATAAAGAAACCAAGAACACACTACCCAAGCGTGCAAGAACTCAATTCTATAAGAGAACAATGAGAACAAGTAGTGAAAACATTTTGGCAGAGTTTTTCCTTATTTTTCAAAGATGTCTGCTCTTCTAAAAAGCATAAAAACAGTATTTAAATATGGACTTTCAAAATCTGTTCGAAGGGCTAAAAAATCGAATACTTTTGCAAGTATTCGTATACTTTTACGTAGACTATTCGAATACTTGCTAATATATTCGAATACTTTGTGCCAGAGCATTCGAATACTTATTAATGTATTCAAATACTTCCTCCAGAGTATTTGAATACTTGGTCAAGTATTCGAATACTTCTTCCAAGGTTCAAAATTTGCTCTTTGTAAAAAAATTTCTGCAAAGATATTTGAATACTTCCTCAAGGTATTCGGTTACTTGACCCTAAAAGTGAAAAATACCATTTTCTAAAGTATTCCAAGACAATTCAAAAAAGATTTAAGTACATAATACTTCATAACCAATTTAAAACATTTTAAGAATCCCATGTCCCTATTTAAAAACATTTTCATAAAATCAAAGGAAAAACCAAATTTCCAAAGCACACATGCACTCAATGAAAAGCACAATTGCCCAAAACAATAACCCAAGGGCACTCAAAGTCAATAAGAAAATAACAAATACAACTTAAACGGAATACAATCAAATTGAGATCAAGGAGAGGGAATCATCAAAACATAAAAGCATCTAAGTGGAGAGCTTATACACGTAGCATCATCCTCTTCACTTCATGATCAATTATAATCTCCTACATAATCATCTACATTATTAATTTGTTTTAATATAGACTATATGAATGCTACTCACCAAATCATTTATATATATATATATATATATATATATATATATATATAGAGAGAGAGAGAGAGAGAGAGAGAGAAGGGGGGGGGGGGGGGGAGACTAAAAAGAAAAGCTTATGTTATATGAAGCAATGAAAAAATTAAATAAAAAGTGATATATGTGGTGTTTGAGTGTTTCGGTATAAATTACTTGCATGTTTTTATATAAAAAGAAACAAAAATAAGAGTTTTGGTTTGTCTCTATTTTTGTGATATTGAAAAAAATGACATTATTCCTATAATGAGAATATATTTTCATCTTATTATTGTCTATCCTATTTATATTCCTTGTTAATGTTATTGCCTATTTTTATCACAAAAATTATAAAATTATTATTATTATTATTATTATTATTATTATTATTATTATTATTATTATTATGTGTTTGAATTTTAGTTGAAAACTTTAAAATTATAATTTGTGTAAAAATTATGAGAAATAAGATTTTATTCTAGTTATAATTTGGAGGCTTTTTTGATGGGGAAGGAAAAGTGGTAGTATTCCCATTTTAGTTTCTTACTCTAATGGTCTAAGATAACTTGATATCACTAAAAAGTAAAAAAAAAAAAAAGGAAATTTAATTTAGTTTTTATTTTTCTTTCCATGCTTTTTTATTGACAATTATAAATTTTGTTTTATCTCTGTTTCATGAATAATGATTTTTGAATTGTGAAAGAAATGATAAGAAAATATTTGTTTGATTTTTCTTTTTTTTTTCACAATCTTAAAAATAGAAAAAATTAAAAATGTGATATTTTTTAATTATGAGTAAAAATACCTCAACTAAAAACAAAACAATCTAATACTAAATGATTGGGTAAATAACATTTGTATAGAGTTTGAATTGAAACAAATTAATAATTGATGAAAAATAAATCTTGTAGTGCATATATATAGTGATCTATAATTTTTGTTTGAAAGTCATCAAAATAAACTGAAATAATAATATATTCTTATATAAATATTATAATGAGTATATTATTATTTTTAAATTTGCACATAAAATGTTATTATGTTTTATTCGTTTATTCATTTCATTGTGGTATAAATTACTCTCATACTAGTATAATTACACACTTGTATTTTACTTCATGTATATAATGTAGGGACTAAATTAAGAGTAAGTTGTAAATGTTAGGAACTATAATGATAGCAAGATGTATATGTTAGGAACTAAAATGACAATAAGTTATAATTGTCAGAGAATAAAATAATAGTAATTTCTGGATTGTCCTTTATTGTCATTTCGTCATGTACTTCATTGTCATTTTAGTCCTTGATGACGTGTCATTTACTGTATATCCATGTGGCATGCCAAGTGGCTGCCAATGTGACACAAAACATGCCACGTCATTGTTAAATTGAAGGCGTTAATGTTTAGATGATGTTAGAGACCAAAATAACCAATGGAATTTAAAGTTAGGGTTTTACTAGCTATTTTTTTAATGTCAAGGACAACTATGACAACGTCCTACAAAGGCAAGGACCAAATTGGTAGTTTTCTCTAGGGTGAGCATGACCCAACCCAACTCGTTAACTCTACTCGACCCAAGGTTGATTTTGATGGGCTCGAGTTTTGAAATTAGAACATATGTATTTTGAGGACAAGTTCGATTTATGCTTCGGTTCATCCTAATCCCGTTTAGTATCTTATATTCTCTTAAAAAGTATAAGTTTTTTAAACAATTGTGTATTAATAATCAAACTTTTGATTTAATGGATAAGATTTTGTATAACATGATATTATATTTATAACGATATTATTTATTTTAAAATACATATTGTAGAATATACCTTAATTTAAGTTTTATACTTATTTTATTTTACATTTTAACTATACATAATGTTAAGATTGATATAGTGTTAGAAAGCTAGGTTGACCTGGTCTTGTCCCATATATTTCAGGTCTTGATTGGGTTGAGTTTGGTTTTAATAAATGGCCCATTCAAAATTTTAGGTGGGGTAAGGACAAAGATAAACTCGTTCCAACCCATCCCTTGCTTACCCCTAGTTTACTTCATAAGGGTTTGCAATTTTGTCCTAACCTATAGTAAGATAGTTTAGTTTTAAAAAAAACACTTTTTTATTTTCAATTGTTTTTTAAAGTTGTATAAAAAAATAGTGAAAATAAAAAAAAAAAAAAAATATTCATTGTTTTTTATAAAAAATAAAATAACATTTTTAACTAAATAAAACATAAAATATAAAAAAAAATTCTCTTAAACCAAACACCCCTAAATTATTCATTCATGCTGAACACAATGTTTATATATAAGGACACACTCTTTTGCTTTTTATTCCTACTTGCAAAATTTTTAGACTAACTCTTATTTAACTCCGACATTAAATTTAAATAGTTATAGATAGATGCTTTTCTATTTTTTATTTATTAGTGTCTTATAGCATACTTCACATCTTCTCACATCTTGAAATCTGAGAAAAAAAATTCATCTTGTAAGAACTTGAACATAGATAATCTCCAACAAGTTCATAAAATACGTTTGGAAAAGACATTATTTTACAAAACAAAATTTCTACTTAGCATGATATCAAACATAATTGATAAATAAAATCTTCCTGCCTTTTTCTCTCTTCTCATTAAATTCATGTAGGGCTATTCATGAGTCGAGTTGGATGAATTTATCATTATCTTTACTTGACATTAAAAGTGTTTAAAATTAAACCACACATTTTAAAACCACTAAATCGATAAAAAAAAAACTAATCAAGTCAATAATAGAGAAAAACTATATTTTTATTGTAGTTTGGTTTGGTTTTCAATTTTTATTGTTGAAACTAAATTAAATCATACCTTTAATATACTTATATTGAATTATAGCAATATGTAGTAGCATTTTGAATGGTCATGATTACAATACACATTATGTGAATTTTTTACAGTCATATGCAAGAAATGATTGGAGATAAAATCTTTGATCTGTTATTGACTCTCAAAGGGGTATTTGTATAAAAAGAACTACCTACAATTATGGACTATTGCCTAAAATAGAATCTTAAATATATGTTAATTAGAATCAATATTTATAGCTTAACAAAATATTTCTAATTACAATTTGATATGATTATGTCTATAATTGGATATTTTCATATTTGATTGAGAGATATGATCAGATATGATCACCTAATATCATATGACTTTTTTTAGTAGCCACATAACATTAAATCTTGATCATCCATATATGGTTATATGATCCAATTTACTTTTTTCATTCTCACGTAAAACAACATTTTCACTAGATGCTATATAAAATACAAATGTTGTTTAAAATATCCATGATAGATAATTTAAATTATATTATTCACAATTTATAAAGAAATGAAAGAAGTACATTACTTTTAAAGTATGATATAGTTTATAGCTATAACACATAAATTATCATAAACTTTATATTTGGATATAAGTCAAACTTGAACCCTTATTGAAACCCAATTTTATATTAGTATCATTCAAATATAGTGCATTTAATATACCAAAGAGCATTGAAATGCAATCAGATTGTCACACACAGATTACAATCTAGGTGGTATAGTCACCAATCACCATCAAATGCCTTTAGATGATGTATAGTCTTTGTACAAGTAGTATTCATATTTAATAAGAACATGTGTCTATTCATTTGTCGTAGGATGAGGCATCCAAGGGGGAAGAATGGCATTAGGTCGAGTTGGCATTGGAGTTCTTTCATTACATCTAGCTTGTGGGGAGCCTCTGCATCAAGTTATCCAAGTGACTTAATTAGTATTGTAAGTTGCAAATTCAAATCGAGAGCGGTGACTAACATACACCCTATTAACACCCTAATGGAAGGAAGAGAGAATACAAAGAAAAAAGAAAAAGACAAAAAAAAAAAATGAAAAACGTAACAAATGATATGATAGGAAAAAAAGAAAGATATAAGCAAAAAAATAAATAGAAAGGAAAATGAGTGTACAAATATAATTATTGTTCAAACCAATAAGGAGTTCATAAGATAAAAGTTTAATTTCCTCCATTTAACATATCATATTGGCAGTTTTAATTTGGTTTATACATTATTGTTCAAGGCATGGTTGTGAAAAGAGAAATGTTTGGTTGAGCTACTTTTGTTTTACATTTCTTTACAACCCTAATAAGTATCAAATATCACTATAGAGAGAAAAAAGTTGTTTCTTAATAAGTTTATAGAAGTGAGTGTATTACAAAATAGTACAAAAATAAATTGAAGATAATGAGTAATACAAGCTTATTTGGGCTTTACATCCCATTTATACCCTTATAAATGGGTTAAATTGTAAAGTCATAATGTGATGGAAAAAAAAAAAGAAATAAAGAATACAGGTATAAATTAAAGTGTCTAAAAATAAGAGTGAAAAATTCAGCATTCATCCTATTTATTGGTTTCATGCATCCAACATGAGGTGATATATTCACAAAGTAGCACAAGATGGAAGGCAAAAAATGAATTCATACAAATGCATGTACAAGGTAAGGATTCATTCATATACACACTCTAAGGACATACAGAGTTCAGAGCATTTCAGTTATACATAAACGAAAAGACACTAACCCAATATTCAGGGACTCTAGTGGTTGAGTTACAAGGACAGAGGTCACATCCATGTTATTTTGCAGCCCCTCTTGCTCTTGTTGGGCTAGTGCCTTCTCTTTTTCCTTTATCTGTTTTTATTCAAACCATGTTGTTATGTATTATGAGATTTGAAATCCAAGTTACATAAACTGCATGAGCTATTATAAAACAAAAACATTATTACCTTCTTGGTGAGCAAGTTGTTATGTTCCTTGAGTGCCTTATCCTGCATGATAGAACACTAGTACTCATGTAACTCAAATCAAATCATGATTTATACCAACAAAAACAATGTATGCATATTGTTATTACTGAAAATTAAAGTTAGAAATACTCGTTTCAATTTATATTCAACAATTTACAATACACATAAAAATAATTATTATCCACTATTTATCCTTAGAAAATTTGAAAATAGTACATTCTCAAGCAGCTATCTTTGAAAATATAGAGAGTTTATACTTTTTTTTGGGTATATCATTGGGAACACGTGTATACTAGCTTCAAGCCAATCTTGCACTTAGGGGTGTTCGTGGGACGAGTTAGCTTATGTCCCTACCTACTTGAAATTTTGATAGGCTCAATTTTTCAAACTTGAACCGACCCGATTAAGACCTGACAAGTCAGGGGACAAGATCGGGGTTAACACGACTTGTTGTCATAATATATTAATCTTAACTTATATATAGTTAAATAGTAAAATTAAAGTAATATTCAACTACAATTAAAGTATATTTGACAATACATATTTTAAAATAAATAATATCAATATCAATATAATATTATGATAGACAAAACATTATTTATTATGTTAAGAAATTGTATTATTAATACATAATTGTTTAAATATTAGACTTTTAAAAAAAGAATATATACATTGGACCAGGGTTGGGACGACCCAAAGTATAACTTGAACATATCCCAAAAATACACCGAGTCTAATTTATTAAACCCGAACTTGTCAAAAGTCCCTTCATGCGGGGCGGGTTAGTGGGACGAGACAAGTCATGAACACCCCTACTTGCACCTTTCTTTTTAAAGGAAAGAGAAAAAGAAACCTTGTTTGCCATCATTTATGTAATGCATAGATGTGGATATGTTATATACCATATTCAACAACAACAAGCAAGCAAGAAAGACTCACCTTTTTCTGAAGCTTTGAAATAGATTCATGCATGGCTTGGTTCTGCACGTTAACACCCATAATGTTTATGACATTCAATTTTGACTTCAAATTATATTAGGAGAATCTCACATAATCATGTAATTGTATATTTGCAAATATTTGGAAAATCATGTACATATTTAAAAAATCATGATCAAGTCATATTAGGAGATATTTTAGGCATAGACAATTAGGAGATTTCTTCTAGCAAATTTAGAAGTTTGTTACCTTTATGTTTTGTATATACTCTACACTTCTATTATTGAAATGTATAGAGAAAAGATTACAATAGCCATATTTATTTTGGTCTCAAAGCAGCATGACAACTTGACCATTGTGTGATCATGGTTGAGGACGATAAGAAGAGAAGTGGTGATACGTCTGGCTATACATGTGGTGCTACATAAGAATTAACACATGAATGGGAGAAGGAGAAAGCCCATCACACTACCAATGCCACACAAGTGCAACAAGCACACAATATAAGGTTAAGCAGCGATCAATATGAACAACTCTAATAAACAATTTTAATAGGCACAAGAACACTAGTAAGCAAGTAAAAAGATCTTGGTTGCTAGATATAAGAGCTCCAAATCATATGATAGGTAGTATGACCTTTTTAAACAAAATAGTTGATATCTTGCCTTGTCTTATTGGGTTATTTGATGGAAGAAATACAGTTGCGAATAAGGAAAGGACAATAAATTTTGGGAAATGTCTGGTCTTGAACGTGTTATATATGCCTATTTTAACTTGTAATTCAGGATGACACTGGGTAGGGTACTATAGTACTTGTCCCTATACCCTCATTTGAAAAAAAAAAAGAACCTATACTTGTCCCCATACTTGCACGGGTAGTAACTTTAATCCTCATTCTTGTACCCATTATGTGTGTGTGTGTGTGTGTGTGTGTGTGTGTGTGTGTATGTATATATTTCTCTCTTCTATCTCTTTCTCTTTCAAGGTGTCAAATAGCATAGGGGTGTCCATGCATTTTAATCCTATTTGTAATCAAAACAAAGCCAATAAGCCTTTTGATTTAATACACAATGATGTGTGGGGTCCTTTTCATGTTTGCTCTTTTTGTGGTACTTTCTATTTCTTGGGTATTGTGGATTTTTTTTCTCTCATAATGTGTGATTATATTTATTGGAAACAAAGAGTAAAATTAAGAAGAATCTTAAAATTTTGTGTTGTGATGGTTACTCAATTTAATAGAAAAGTAAAAATTGAGAGAAGTGGCAATGGTGTTGAATACAAAGTCTTGAAGTCCTATTTTGTTAAAAAAATATAATGATTGACCTTGCAACAAAATAGTTTTGTCAAAAAACAAATAGTCATCTGTTAAATGTTGCTTGAACTCTCCATTTTCAAGTCAATCTACTATTTTATTTTGGGGTAATGTGTCCTTATTCTATTATTCGGTTAGACTCCCACTTATTCTTATATCTTCATTGGGATGATGTCTCTGTGACTTGAATAGTGGGGAGTATTTTGAGTCTTGCGATGTTGTGTTATGTGAAAATGTGTTTCTTTTTCAAATTGATTATTATAATGTACAAGATCATTCTAATCATTCCAAACAAACCTTGTAGTACATTGACTTTCCTCTTATTTATAAATCTATAATAGGGATGCATGATGCAAGGGGGAGCAGTGACACTAGTGGATGTGCAAGATGTAATTTCAACCTTAAGTCAACCATGTGAAGATTTTATGTCAGCACCTCATGTGAGTGAAGTCTTGGATGTGGTCACAGGGAATGTTACCCCCCACGAAGTCTTAAAGATTATATATGCCACATGTGACCTTTGTTAATGATAACGTCCCTAAGTCATTCACACCATCACAATCCTTAGGTACGTTATATCTTATCACACATTATGTGACTTGTAACATTTTTTAATGAGACATAAACAATTCTTGTAGCATGTTATTTATGGGCATGATCCATCTCAGTTCTTTGAGGTTGTTTGAGATTCTTTGTGGTGTAATGCTATGAAACAAGAAATCAAAACATCAGAAAGAAATGGCACCTGGACATTAGCGACACTACTGTCTAAAATGAAAGCAATCGAATGCAAGTAGGTGTACAAGATTAAATATAAATTAAATAGGATTGTTTAACGTCACAAGGCAAGGTTGGTTGTTCGAGGAGATAATCAAAAGGAAAGTATTGATTATAATGAAACCTTTGTATACTAATCACAAAGATGGTAACAATTTAAACCTATTTGGATGTTACAGCTAATTGATCATGGATATTATATCAGATGAATGTTCATAATGTCTTTTGGCATGGTGATAAAAGCGAGAAAGTTTATATGAAACTGCCTCCTAGTTTTTTCTTGTGGAGATCTAAAGAAAGCATTCAAGCTCCATAAGTATCTTCATGGATTATGGTAGACATCGTGAAATCGGTTTGCAAAACTTGTTATCACATTAAAGAAATATGGGTTCAAACAATCCCATATAGATTACTCTTTATTCATGTATTACAATGATGTGTGATTTTGAGTGTTCTTGTATACGTTGATGATCTCATTATGCAAGGAAAAATGGAGATATGATTAATTAGGCATTTCAAGTAGTATCTTAGCCCATTTTTATACATGAAAGACCTTGGATCTTTAAAATATTTTTAGATCTTGAGGTAGTCAGAGGACCTTAAAGGATATTCTTGTGTTAACAAAAGTATGCTTTGTAATGTCGTGTTTTTCTTAATGCATGATTTAGTGGTTTAATAACTAAAAATGAAAATTAATATGTGATTATGGTGTTTAAAACAAATAAATAAATTGTTGTTGTTGATCGTTGTTGTTGTGTGGTGTTAGTTTTATGTTGTTGACTTGGAATTCCTGTCTGAGTTTAGGGAATTGAGACAAATGTGCTTAAGCCAAATTGAGAGTGTTGTTGGTTTTGGTTTGGGTTGTTGAAAGAAAAACAATTAAGTTAAACCTGTTGTGAGTTTTGGAGAGTGAATGGATAGACCTTGAGCTTTAGTGAGCCTGAAGCCTTTGTGAGGCCAAGGGAAGTTTTAAAACCCCTTCCCCCTTTCATTCTTTCACTCTCGCATCTCTCATTCTCACATCTCTCTCTCACTCTCTTATCCCATTCTCTCAATTTCTCTCTATCCCTTGCTGAGATTCTTGAAGAGTGAGACCCAAACCCAGTAAGGAATCACATTTCTAGGTGTGGAAAGGCTGTTATTGCCTTGCTTTCACGGAGTTTGGCTCAAGGTTTTTCATATCTCACGTTTTCCTTTCCCCAAGCTCAGATTCGAAAGCTCCAAGAGATAAGAGAAGCTTACACTTGCTAGATTTGTGATGTATGAACATGATGGTGTGTGAATATCACCTTGGGTTGGTCCAAATTCGAATTGTATGTTGGTTGTGGTGAGATTTTGGGTGAAAATGGGTTTTTAGAGAAAAATCTGAGATTTAATGAGAAATCTATGAATTATGTGATGAAATGTTGAATTGATTGTATAATCTGTTGTGTATAAGCTTGGTTGGGGTGAATTAATGATATTGGAACCCCATTGATTCGAAAAATTGAGTTTGGGTGGTGAAAGTTCGAGTTTTCTGTAGAAAATTAAGGGTTTTTCACAGTCCTGTCACAGATAATTGATTATAGGAGCTTCATAATCGATTATTTGGAGCTCCAGGTGCTGTTTTTGTGATTTTCGCTCTGTGATAATCGATTATTGCCTCTGATAATCGATTATCTATTGTTCAAAAACTGTTTTCGAGATTTAGTTTCGGAAATAATCGATTATACAGTTGGATAATCGTTTATTTACTATTAAAAAAAAAACGAAATTTGTTACTACAATACACAATCTGTTGCTACAGCACATAATCTGTTATTCTAGAACTGAATGTATTATTTCAGATTTTAAAGTTTTCATCTCAAATTGTGAAATTTTATGAATTTCAAGATTTGCTAATCTTCCAAATGGTTTTCAAAGAAGGTTTTGATTTTTTTAATTGTAGTTGATTGTTGGATTTGGTTGTGAAGTGGAAGGTTGCTTAGATAGGACCTTCACTTGATGTGTATGATATTACTGTATGAGGTTTCTCATAAGGTGGGCTGTTTGGATAGGACCTTACCTGTTGACCATGCAAGAGGCCGAATTGGGCGTGCATGAGGTTGATGGTAACTGTTGGACCATAAGTGGTGCTGAGTAGGTCGCGTGGTGTTATGTTGATACATATATATGATATGATGACTATTGTGGTTGAGTTGATGATTGTGTTGATATATTGATACATATATATGATATGATGATTGTTATGGTTGAGTTAATGGTTGTATTGATATACATATATATGTTGTATGTTTATTGGTTGTAGCATGGTGTTGATGGTGTGAATGGTCATGGGAGGTAGCTGACGATCGACCTCTTTACCACTGGTTGTATTGATATACATATATATGTTGTATGTTTATTGGGTGTGGTTGAGTGGTTGATGGTGTGTAGTACATGCATTCATGCATAGTTGGCGGCTGAGGTAGCTAACGATGGACCTCATGTCGTGATGTGGGTAGGCACGTAAGTTAGATGTTGACCAGAGTTGGAACTTAGATGGGCCTCCAACCTAGTGCTGGATAAAATGTGAGGCAGCTGACGATGGGCCTTTGGGGATGAGTGGATGGGCGACTCCACAGGAGGCCAAGGTGATGCAGCCTTATGTCGCAGTAAGCCACCACCCACATACACTTATCCTGACAAACCACTAAGCTTATCCATAGATTAGAGTTTGACAATCCCTGAATGATGCTTAGATAGGCCACAGTAAAGGGTGAGATCTGGCTGATCGCCCGATATGTTGTAAATCTCTCTAGAATCGTGTCATCATGCATTAACATAGTTGTGACGGATTGGTGGTGATATGGAGTTCTGGATTGAGAACACTTCGCCATATAAATGAATGTTTTATATATGTACATCTGTATGTAGATGTTGAGAACTCTGGATATATGATGGTGTGCCATATACTCGTGATTGAATATTGTGAATTGTTGATGATTTCTATAATCATATGCTATGCCATTGTTGTAGTAAGCTTACCCTTGCCTTGTTTTGTATGTTGTTGGATTGTCTTGATGTTGTTGTTGTGCTAGTGTGCCTGTGATGATCACATCTTATAGCGTGGGAGCAAATGACGAAGCTTCCGTTGATCCGGCATCTCAGAGCTGAGGATGGAGCCGAGAGCTAGAGATGTTTGGCTTGTAAAGCAAAGTTCTTGGCTGTTTTTGATGTATTTTCAGTTTTCTTTCTTTTGATGGGATTGTATAGATTGACTAATTATAGGGAGTGAGTTTTGTATCCTGCTTCCCCGATGTTGTATATTTTGATATATTTGATATGGGCTGGTGTTATCCCATAGTTGGGTATGCATGATGGTGATAGGAGAGACGGATGTATCTCTCAATTGATGTGTATGACTTATATATACAGATATGTTTGAATTGATTTTATTCACCTGATATGTGGATAAGGTGTATGCTCAATAGGGTTGTTTAGTAGCGATAGTTGGGTCGTTACATGCTCTAGACATCATATTGACATAGGATTTTATATTAGGGCCCCACAAACCAATTAACTTTCCTATTAAACAAAATCATAGGTTGGGCCTTGTTGATGGCAAAATTTTGAAGGATCAAGACAAATATCATTAACTTGTTGGGAAACTCATTTACTTAACCATCTCTCAGCCTGAACTTTGTTACTCCATGCACGTCTTGACTCAATTAATACATTGTCCTCGTCACAAACATTGAGAGGTCATAATCAGTGTAGTTTGTTGTTTGAAAGGTAATCCTGGATAAAGGATCTTTTTTTGGTCAAACATTGATATGCAACTCTTTGCTTATTGTAACTTTAATTAGGTTAGTAGTCCTCTCACAATAGTTTGTTGATAGTCTACTTTGTATTATTGGGTCAATAACCTATATAAAGTTCTTCTGCAGGAATTGTGAGTGTCATATTCCTAATTCATGTGACTTTTTTGTAATAGTCAAGCAACCACTCACATAGCAATCAATCCAGCATTAATTTCTTGAAAGAATCAAACATATTAAGGTAGATTGTCACTTCATTCGTTAGGGGTGTAAGTAGATTTGACCCAACCTGCCGACCCGACCCAACCTAATAACATTTGGGTGGGTTGGGTTGGGTTTTTTTTTTACAGACCCAATTAGCTTTGGGTTGGGTTACAGGTTGAAACATTTCAAACCCGATTAACCTGACCCAACCTGACCTTTTATTAATTAATAAAAAAAATTATTACTTTACTTAATTAACTAATTAAGTTATTTACATTTCATTTGATACATGGAAAATATTTTTCTTGTCAGTGTTGGATTTGTGTGATTGAACTTGTATTTTAATTTGAACATGCATTAGATGTATTTTTCCTATGTTTTGTGATTTTTTTGAATTTTTTGAAATTTTTGTACGTGACCCAATTACCCAACCCGATTACTGGTCAGGTTGGGTTGGGTTGGGTCATTGGAAAAAAAAGCTTGAACCCGACCCAACCCAACCCGATTAAATTTAATTGGGTTGGGTCTTAAATTGGGGTAAACCCAACCCGGGCCATTTACACCCCTATCATTCAGGATGAAATTCAAGCTAGTATGTGACATGCATGTCCAGACTTACAATCAATTAACATATATCTTAACCAAAGCTCTTATCAAATAACAATTTGATTATATGAAATCCTCATACACCAACTTGAGGGAATGTATTAGGAAAATCTCATATAATCATGTAACTAGAGTAATCATGTAATTATATATTGGCAAATATTTAGGAAATCATGATCAACCCATATTTAGAGAATCTTATGTAATCACGTAATTATTTGGAGATATTTAGAAAATCATGTACGTATTTAGGAAATCATGATCTTGAGGATTTCTTGTGATAATTTAGGATTTTGTTGCCCGTATAATTTGTATATATTCTACACCTCTATTATTGAAATGTACAGAGAAAAATTATAACAACCATAATTTCATTGCCAAAACACTCTATAGTTTGCATAGTTTTACCTTTCGTGATCTAATGTGTTTGAGAGCGGAATCAAGTTGTTGTTCCAAATTTTGAAGTCCTTTGAGATTTAAGCTATCCAGCTCTTCTCCCACAAAATTCCTGAAACAAAGCAGTAAACATGCCATTGCATATTTTATTTCACAACACACAGAAGTAGCCCTTGTTCATAGAACTATAATACCTTTGATTTCGCTGTAGTAGTTCTAGCCTAGCCTTGAGCTTTTCGTGCTCTATAACCCAGTTTTCCTAACAATGCATGCAGATAATTAAATCAGTATTCTAGCGCTTCTAATCCATTGTAACAGTGGCAATAGTAACAATTCATAGACTAGAAAAATAAAGCTATTGGGCAAGTGGCAATTAGGTTGAGATTTATTTTAGCGACTATATTGTCCTTGGGACAAATATAAGTTTGGAGAAAGTATATAGATATACTAGCAACGTAGATGGTCACTGGAAATTATATCATATCAAGAAAACTTTGTATAAAGAGGATTTGAAGTTGATGAATTGGAAATTTGCCTAACAATGCATGTATTGCACCAATAAATTATGGATACATGATACGATAAATAGAAAATATCTAATTTGGTCTTCTAAAATTATATCCATTCATATTAGTTTTTTCAAAAAATTTGGTCATTAAATAAATTAGTCTTTGAAAGATTTTATCATATTAATTCTTCAAATATTTTGTCACCAAGCAGTTCTTCAAAGATTTAATCTGTTACTAAATTAGTTAACCAAAAATTTAAAATGTCACCATATTCATTTTTATCCAGGACTAAATTAAATTGTAATATAAAAAATGTTTTAGAGAGTAATTTGGTCACAGATAATACTTGATAAACTATAATTTTGTGATAAAATCTTTAGATTAATTTGTGACAATTTTTTTTTAAAATCTAATGTAATGACGCCTGCTATCTTGAAGAACCCAATTAAGAATTTTATCATACAATAATTAAGCAAAAAATGAATGTATAAGTTGGTTTAGATAGTAAATTATGTTAAACTAATAGTAGGAACAAATGATCAAATGACCCCCCACTTGGATTGTTTAGAGAAAGTATAGGACCAATTTACATCAATTAATAAACCAACAAAAAAATAGTTAAAAGTTCATTCAGAGGAAATTGAAGGCATACTTTTGGTGCTTTATCATTTGTAACAAGCTGCCTCTCCGCATACGAATACCTCTCATACTGTTCAAGAATTCTTTCCATACTGTTGACTCAAGAAATTAAAGTAGGAGTGAGCAAAGATTAATATATTGATTGCATCACCTTAAAACATACAAATACACACACACACACGCAAAAACTACATTGGAAAGCAAATAGGTTCAATTGATACTTAAATTAACAGGCGATGAGATGAAGGAAAGAATCTATTTTTCACTGGCAGGCTAATTAAAGGCTTTAATTACGGTAGCATTTTGCATTCAAGCAAAAGACGGGATTGCCCGCCAATATCAAATTCAAGCAAATAAATGCATCAAATTCACAAACGAATAATCGGAAAACTATATGGGAGAATTAATTAATTGAAATTGAACGAAAATAAATCGACTTTAAGTGATTTTCTATATCTATTTATTTTGCATCACCTACTGTGTAGCATTGACTCACGCTTTTTTTTTTTTTTTAACTAAATTTTTATTCAATCCTTACTGATATCCAACCTTGAGGTATGTTTAAAAACGAATTTAAAACTTCCAGCTGTCCAAATTTAGGTAACATCATAGAACATATTATAATTTTTACGGTTTCAATGTATTTCATCAGTGCTCATGAAAAATTGTTAACAAATTTATTTCCATTATTAACTAATATGAGATTATAAGAAATAATATAACAAAGAAATGTTGGAATAGATTGAAATTAGAAGGCGGTAGTTTTATACTAAAAGCTCGATAACAATTTAAATTAGATTACATAGAGTAAAATAGAATGGTGTAATTTTATGCTAATCTGCTCATGCATGCACGATGTGCTTCATCAATCTATTGTCAGCTTTATAATCTCAACTCATTACAAGCCCACAAATTGCACGGCATACATAAGGATTTTTTTTTTTCCTACACTCCAAAATCACATTAGTACATCATTTTCTAATATATATATATATATATATATATATATATATATGAGTGGGTTATTTTATACAAAAGTGAAAGAGATAAATCCAAGTCATATAATTGTATATGAATAGTCAAAATTTAATATTATATAACCACTTAAAAAGTTATAGTATTTTTAAAAAATTTATATGACTTGTATTTTTAATCTTAATCATTTACTTTTAATCATTCATGATAATATGATGGTGAATAGTTATTTCTTTGACTCATAAAAAATCCTCTCACTATATATATATATATATATAACGTAACTAATGCAATCCGTACCAATAGTGAGCATATATGACAAACTTGGAATGTAAAAGGTAAAGTTAAAAACGATACTTAAAAAAGAGAAGTTTATTAAAGAAATTTTCTCTTGATTGGAAAAACACCCTGTCAAAAAATGGTTATAAGATGATACCACAAAGGAATAAATAGGAGGAAGTCAATCCTTGACTTCCCTCGCAGACAGTAGTGTTCATACTTAATAGCTAGTGTAATAGTGCAAGCTGTCTACTACTGTACCTTCGACGGTGAAATTAATTTTCGTGTATTAATTTGATTGGCAGCACTAACACCAGGGTTTGGTAGTGATTCTGCTTTTTTCTATGTTGAATTGGCAATACGTACGGCGCATTGCAGTTTTCAGTGATTGGCCCCTTTACTCATAGTTAGGTGTGCCTATGTCTGTCAGATATGAAGATGCCTCCCCCGTCGTTCAAAATAGCAAATCACATACATATGTCGTCGTGAGGGAGAACATTCGACTTCTCTAGGTTGGATATAACAAAATTATTACCTGTCTTTACCATTATTTAAGTGTTTTCTAAACAAGTTGCATGATATATCAGAATTTTTTTAATCAAGTGGGTTAGAGTCCAATTCATGCGGACCCGATTCTTTTACTAACATGTTGAGTGACTTTACCTAACAACATAGAATACTCAAATTAACAGTCGCCCCTCCCCCCCCCCCAAAACCCACAAATACACTCCCTCATACGCACTCGATCCAGATGTAAAAGTTCTGTTTCTTTTCTTTTCTTTTTTACTTTTAAATATCAAGTCTAACTAACTAAAAATCTAAACCCGTGCTACTGCATGCTGGCAATCTTTTCAAGAATAAGACAACGACAGACTACACGCGCGAGAACATATACGTATACGAAGACTGCAAGGCGAAATCATAAGGAGATATTTGAGAACTGGACTTCAAACACGCCACTAACTACTTAAGCAAAATAAACGAACGATACACACACTGGAGCAATATTAGTGCATTCATAAACACAAGGATCACACTAATTGCATAGTTGTGGAGAACCCAGAAGCGTAGCGTACGATAAGGGAAAACGGGAGAGAAACGGCAGCATATTTCAGATAATAGAAAAGAGGCATATATACATAGGTGCACGTAAAGCAGTAAAAGGAGATAAGAGAGGAGGGTAAGGTTGTTGTAGGGAAGAGACGTACCAAGGTTGGGTGGAGTACTCGAAAAGTTTGCCTTTAGTGGAGAAGACTATGAGAGCGACTTCGGCATCGCAAAGCACAGAGATCTCGCGGGTTTTCTTGAGCAAACCAGACCTTCTCTTCGAGAACGTCACCTGCCTATTGATCTTGTTCTCGATCCTCTTCAGCTCAACTCTTCCCCTCCCCATACCTCTCACTATACTCCTTTCTCACTTCAATTCTTCTGTATACAATATCAATCTAGCTCCCCTTCGACCCTTCACCGCTCACGCTAATTTTAATCCATACATCAGAGTCGCGCGCATGGATTTTAATCCGTACTCCGTGGCTAGTTTTTTCTTTGATTTCCTTCCGCTCTCTGATCTCAACGTTGAATCTGTAGCAGTGGCGGAGGAGGAAGAAGTGAGAGGCGAGACAGAGGAAAGAGGAATGTGGACTGTGAAGTCGAGGCTTTTTGAACATATATATCACAACCAACAACTCGTTCATTTTTTTATTGGAAAATGATAATTTCATTGGCCAGCATCTACTGTTTAGTATATATAAATAAATATTCGGGGAGAAAAGAAAGAAAAACCGCTGATCGGATCTAAACGTGGTTTTCGAAATCCTGAGTGGTTTCGCAAATACGTTGTCTAGTGACGATTGGCCAGAGACACTGTCCTTGTAGTCTGGGCCCCCACCGTTTCTTGTACGCACTCCTCCACTCTCCGATTCGTACATCTCATAAATGAATTGTGAGAGTAATGTCATATTCTCTCATAAATTTTTTTATTGTTTATGAAAAAAATATTAACGAAAAAGTAAATATTTTTAATTTTTAAAAATTTTTAAAAGTGTTAAATATTTTTTATCAAATAAATAAAAATATTAATAAGAAAATTTTGTAAAAAAAAGAATAAAATTATTCAAATACTATAGTTATTATTCTATTATCGTTTAACCCATACATTTCGTGAGATTCTTGAAGAAAAATGATGCATATGGACAATTTCATGTTATTAGATACTTAGAGAAAAAAATAAAAAAGGGGAAAATATAAATATAATACGTAATATAATATAACAAGAAGACAAAAATGAAGAGAAATAATAAATATTAATGAAATATTTACATTATTAGGATGTTGAAAATAATATTACTCATTCTTAAAGTTTCTCCGTCGGCTCGGATAATCCAGAAATGCAAAAGTTTTTGTAGCTCCAATAAAATAAAATGGAATAAAATTAAATAAATGTTTAATTTTTTAATAAAAACAAAATTAATTTAATAGTCAATTTTATTTTTAAACTACATTAAATATAAAATAAAATTTACATATTATCTTCTGTCTTGTTCGGATACATTTATGATCTTGAGATTAATTCCCCACCACTATTTTAATATTTTATTGTCATTCTCTAAAACTTTATATACGCATCACATTTCTCTTTATTTTTTATACATATATTAAAAATGTATTGATTTTCACCTTTTTTTTACATATGTTCAACTTCATGTGTAATGCAACATATTCATAAAATTGGTTGGCTCTTTTTATTGAGAAAACTCTCAATATAATTTTTTTAACATTATATTAGTTTTTTAAAAATCTTAATCATCAAATTAGTTTTTTTTTTTCCACCATTTTAAGTGGGTTGGTCTTGGTAGGGCATGTATTTTTATTATTATTAAATTGAAGTAGTTAATGGTGGGGTTACCATTATCTTTTTTGTGGTAACGAATCTTGTATGTGTTCCTAAGAAAAGCAATTTGTCCAATTTTTGGGGTCTCGAAGGGAAATGGAAACACATAAGAACTCTTGAATTGAAATGGAAAAATAGATGTAACTCTAGTTACTTCGGAAATGGTAAGATCTTTGGTGCAAGAACGCAAGAGGAGGGGTTGATCCGTATCATCTTGACTTAGTTTTGATTTTTCTATTTTTTAAGAAAATCGAGTTGGTTCTTATCCTACTCGTATCGAATAGAACATATTGAGCCAAATCTTCTTCATGGAAAACCTGCTTTGTTTAGATTAGGAAAATCATACGATTTTATGAAATCATGTGCTATTGCTCAAATTTGTGGTCAATCCTATTTCCGATAGGAGCAATTGACAATTGAATCCAATTTTTTCATAATTTCCGTATTTGTAATAGTGTGAAAAGAAAGCCCGACTCCAAATTGTTTAAGAATAGTGGCGTTGAGTTTCTCAACCCTTTGCCTTAGGATTAGTTAGTTCTACTTCTGGATGAAGGCAAGGGAAGGGATATAACTCAGCGGTAGAGTGTCATCTTGACATGGTGGAAGTTATCAGTTCGAGCCTGATTATTCCTAAACCCAATGTAAGTTTTTCTATTTGGATGTCGTGATTGAATAATAATTGAGAATGGATAAGAGGCTCGTGGGATTACACAGCGGGTGGGGGGGCTATATTTTTAGGAGCGAACTCCAGTCAAATATTTTTGCTCTCATTTCGGGCAATTAGCAATAATTTTTCTGTGGACTTCTAGGAATCTGTTTCATGTAGCTTGGCAAGGGAATTTTGAGGCATGGATCCTTTACATGTAAGACTTATTACTCATGCAATTTAGGATCTTCATTTTAGTAAATCGGCTGTAGAAGCTTTTACTCGAAGGGGTGCTCTAGGCCTAGTTAATATAGCCTATTTTGGTGTTTATCAGTGGTGGTATATAATCGATTTATGTACTAATGGGGATCTTTATACTGAAGCCCTTTTCTATTATTTCTTTCTACTATATCTTTAATAGCAGGTTGGTTACATCTACAACCAAAATGGAAACCGAGCGTTTTTTGGTTTAAAAACACAGAATCCTACCTCAATCATCATTTATCGAGACTATTCAGAGTCAATTCCATGGCTTGGACAAGGCATTTAGTCCATGTTGTTATTCCGGGATATAGAGGAGAATACGTTCGATGGAATAATTTATTAAGTGTATTGCCACACCCTAAAAGATTAGGTCCATTTTTTACAAATCAGTGGAATCTTTATGCTCAAAACCTTGATTCCAATAGTCATATATTTGGTACCCCTCAAGGAGCAAGAACTGCTATTCTAACACTTCTCGAAGGATTCCATCCGCAAACTCAAAGTTTATGGCTGACCAATATTGCACATCATCATTTAGCTATTGTATTTCTTTTTCTAGTTGCTGGCCATATATATAGAACTAACTTCAGGGGATTTGTTAATGTACTATGTACATTAACAAATGACTCTATCAACATAGTGTGTGATATGGTTGGAAGATAACCATGTCCCTTAAATGTATAGTTAAGGATTCAATCCTCATGTTTGTGTATATGAAATAACATTTGTTACGAAAAGTCAGCTTCTTAAATAAATCTTTAATGGATCTTCATACTTTGAGGGATCTTTATAAAGTTATTCCCTTCTATAAGTCTTTTTTTTTTTGTTATCCCCTTTTATAAGACTTTGTACAAAATAAATTTTATTAATCTAACAGTTCAATTTAAAGTTCTTCCCTAATAAATTAAGTCTACAATTTTTTATAAAATTTTAAAAATATTTGACACTTCATTAAATAAATGTAATTTAACATAAAATATACTTATCAACTGACACACTAATACCATTTAATAACATTCTATAAAATACAAAATTAAACAATCCAATCGTTAAATCGTTTGATGTTATATTTTTTTAATTGTGTATATTATTTTTCATATAAAATGGACATTTTTTGGTATGTTATCTAACAATAAAGCATTTACTTATATTTTAAATAACATTATTTGTCAAAATAAAGTTGTGTGATGAAGTAGTATGCAGTTATATTAAATACTTGGAAGGAAAACTTTATCACTCTAATAATCCTACTTAGTTTGAGCAGGATTACTTTCCATAAAAATACATATATTCTCATAAAAGAAAACAAGAAAAGGTGGAATAACAAACTCCCTCCCCCCTTATTCGCGTGTTATTAACCTTTGCCTCCCCTCTATATAATGGGTACACTCACAAGAAGAATGCTTAATTCCACATCAAAAATCTATAAATATAATAAAGAAGATATCCTCTTTTGCTCTCCACTTTTTATTTGACTGCTATACTCCTTAATTACTTTCTACATTATTCATTATTTTACCCTTTAACTACTCTTTAAACTACAACTCTCTCTTTTATTTTATTTTTATTTTTTAAAAATTGAAGAGAGACATCCGTACCTCTTTTTTCCCTAGTATTATATAATGTTTTATCCTTTAATAATGTGAAATTTTAAAATATAAAAAAATAGAGTAATGCTGTTTAGCTCAATTTTTTCATGAATTTGGTATGGATTAATTTGACTTATTAGACAAAAAACTAGGATGTAAGGAGCCAATTCTTACTTATTATAAGACTTAAATACACTTTTGATCCTTTATCTTTTTAAGAAAATTCATTTTGGTCCTTTATATTTTAAAATCATCAATTTGGTCCTTTATTTTTTTTCAAACGTTTCATTTTGGTCCTTTCCATTAGCAACGTTAACTTTGATAATAGAAAAGTCTGATTTTTTTTAAAAATAGCGGTTAAAAATCGCCACAAAACATTCTCTCTTTTTCTTTTTCTTCCCTCTTCCTCCTTTCCCTCTCGTCATCTTCCCTTTCTTCCTTTCCTCTTCCTCCTTTCAATTATGAACACCCAAATCCTCTTCCTCTTCTCCTATAATCCCATGTTTTCCACTTACCACCATTCTCTCTCTTCCTCTCCAACCGTTCCCAAATTCGTCATTGGCAAGTCATTCCCCTTATGGTGATGACGCATGGTGGCAGAAAAGCAGAGTCAAGCGATGATTGAAATGAGGTTTAGGAATGGGTTTTGGGTAGATTTGCGAATGGGATTTCTCATTTTTAATTTGCAAAATTGTTTTTGAGATTGATTTTGGGCTTGGATTTGTTAAATTGATTTTGGGAAATCTCATTTTTGAGATTGATTTGTCAAAGAAAAAAAGGGAAGAAGAAGAACTTGAGTTTTAAAATAATTTTTAACATAGTGGCAGTTTTTAACTGCCACTGTAATAATTTTATTTTATTAAATTTTAAAAATGCACACACCAACAACCAATACTCGCAAAAATTTCTAGATACAAGAAGCGATTTGTTGCAAACTTTAAAGGCTTTTGATCATGTCTAAGAGACATAGAAAAACCCTCAATCATTTTTTTGAAAAAGTTGCTCTAATTATGAGTAATTGAATTCGTAAAAGTTTAAGGTTCGTAGGGGTTTTGCAAATAGTGGCAGTTTAACTGTTACTATGTTTAAAATTAATTATTTTAAACATAAAACACTATCGGCGTTAGTCTTAACTTGACGGAAGAACCAAAATGAAGCATTTTAAAGAGATAAAAGACCAAATTGACGATTTTAAAAGATAAAGGATCAAAACAAAATTTTTAAAAAAAAATAAAGGACTAAAAGTGTATTTAAGCCTTATTATAACAACTGTTTAATAAAAAATGATTAAGTAATTTTATTTAACTATAATTCATCTTCGTACTAATAAATATTATAAAAAAATAATGTGTTAACACTTGAACGATGTAATTTTATTTAAAAATGACACAAATAAAAATATTATACAAATATCATCATTAAATCATTAAAATTAAGTAAATGATGAAAAGACTTAAATAATTTTAAAAAATTATAAGTTTAAATTTTTATTATTACCAATATAAAATAAAAATCATTACACCGGAAAAGAAGCAATTAGTAGTTTATATATATAAATTAAAATAATTATCTTGAAGAAGAATGTTTTTAGGAGTTATTCTAATATTCAACGAAAGTGTTTTTAGGAGTTTTTTTTAAACAAAATGTTTTTAAGAATTGTTATCACTCTCATTGAGACACGTCTTATCCTAATCTCATCTATTGAGCATTTAATTTGATTTTTTTATTCTTTTATTTTTTTCAAATATACTTTTTAATCTTAATTTCAAATTTAATTTGATTCGAAAATTAGCTCAAAAAAATTTCTCAACTATCTTATATCACTCTTCTTTTATCTTTATCTTTATATTTAATTTTCTTAACCACTTATATCTTTCAATTAATCCTTTTTGTCTTTATTTCTAAATTAAATTTCAATATTTTGTAAAGAAATTATCAAATAATTAAAAATAAACTTGTATCACAATATAAATTAAATCATAAATTTAAAATATAATTTATATGTTCAAAATATTTATTTATTGCAAATTTTAATTATAATATAATTTATATATTAAAAAATATTTATTTATTATAAATTTTAGCTATATAAAAATAAACATTTATCCTGTGTACAACACAGACTAAAATACTAATTTTGTTAAATTAAATAAAATTAATTAGAACTTGTTAAACATAATTAAAATTTAGAATAAATAAATATTTTTAAATATATGTTCCGGAGACAATCCCTATTCGCCAACTCCTACGACTCGGTTTCCTCTTATACTTTAAGATGACATCATCTTTCATGAGATGATACTGACTTGGGAGCAACTATTTTGGACCTACCTTTAGGCTACCATCTTTCGCCTTTCACAGGCATACAAACTGACCTTGCAAGGTCAGACCTCCAACCTTAGCAACTTGTAGCCATCTAATCAATTTGCATAACCATGGCTTGGAACGATCCTTTGCCGACTTACAATAAGATCGAGTAATGTATCCAAAAATTTTAAGTTGTGGAGGCAATACTTATATATAGAAATTGGTATTTTAGTGTGTGCATTGTATGTGATAAATTTTTATTTTTTATATAATTAAAATTTAAATAATAAATAAATAATTTTTAATATATAAATTATATTGTAATTAAAGTTTATAATAAAAAATATATTTAAATATATAACTTAAATTTTGAATTTATGATAAATAATTCAAAATTGTAATATAAGATTATTTTTGGATAAATTTAATCTAACATATAAGGAAATTTTCAAATATAATTAAGCCCTAAATTAATAATCCCTAATTGCAACATGTATAATACATAAAATTAAATTAAGGTTTAAAATTACCTGGATACGCAGATGACATTGGATTCATTTCCCTATTTGTGATTGAGGAGAGAAACTATCTATATTCCACTGTGCCTCAATCTTCTGTAAAGTTTCAATGGGACAACTACACTGCAGAGTGGAAAGAAATAGGGTTCTCTCCCTTTGTTATAAGTCAATATAGGCTTATTTACCCATTAAAGTAAGCCCACACACAAGGCCCACCAGATCAATATATTACTAATTGGGGTAACAATATTAATCCCAATAAAGATTAATATAATAATCACATAATTGGCACTAACAACAATAATTTACTCTAATATTTTGACATCTAATTAATCTGAGTTTTAGTAAAAAATAATAACACTGACTATGATGTCCAAATAATCCAACAATCTTCCACTTGGACAACATAAGTTAGGCCATTGGATTTATAATAATAAGAAAATCAATATTCTAGGTTAATATCACAAAATGTGGCCACAATAAGATGTCAAAATTAAGTAAGCAATTTCAACAGTTGGTCCAAAATGAGATTATAAGAGCCTTAGTGATATAGAAAATCATACCCAATTAGGGTACTGAATCATATATACCAAACACTCACATCTTGGAGATGACCCAACAAAATAAAAGATGTAGAATATGAAAAGGCATACAAAATTGTGATCAATCATGCAATTCCAAAACAAAATGGCCTTAACATCTGCCCAACATGCATAATAAAATCAACAAATATCTTAACATAACACAATGAAATTAGGTCCAAAATGTCTCTAAATAATATGTCATAATATATATATACAAATCAATAAATTACGCATAATATAACAACATTATATGGCAATAACTTATGTAATAATAGTAGCAACAATTTGTTCATAAGAGTCTCAATACATAATGATAAAACATAATGTTACAAATTCACAATAAAGTCTCCCACTAACCCAAGGCATCAAAAGATTCACAATACCTATATGGGTTATATGATCTACCAAAGTTTTAACTGATAAACCCTTGGTTAGAGGATCTGCCACCATAAGTTCTGTCGGCATATACTCAATGTGAGTCTGAAACTCTTGAACCTTTTTTCTAACAAACATGTATTTGGTGTCAAAATGTTTTGAACATTTAGAGTTCTTATTGTTTTGAGAGAAACATACTAAAATAGAGTTGTCACAATTTATGGTTAGAGGCCTAGAGATACTCTCCACAATATGAAACTTAGAAATAAAATTCCTTAATCATAAAGCCTAATGAGTAGCCTCATAACAAGCCATATATTCTACTTCCATAGTTGATGTAGTTGCAAGTGTTCGTTTGGCAATTTTCCAGGAAACAACTCCTCCTACCAACATAAAAATATATCGTGATGTAGATTTATGGTCACCTAGACAACCACCACAATTAGAATCAGAATAGCCCATCGCCAAAAGATGATCAAACCTTCTATAAGTGAGCAAGTGCTCCTTGGTGCCTTATAGATACCTTATAACTCATTTACTAGCTTGCAAATGACTCAGACTAGGCTTACTCAAGTATCTGCAAGTACAATAACTGTAAAAGCAATATCAAGATATGTACAAACTTGAGCATATATAAGACTGCCAATAACAAATGTATATGGGACCTTTTATATTTTTGCTCTCTCTATCATTATGAGAACACTAGGTATTAGAGAGTCTCTCACCCTTTTGAGTGGGTGCTACATAAGGATTACACAATTTCATATTAAATCTACTTAGAATCCTTTCAATATAATTCTTTTTTGAGACAGGTCAAGGAGACGATGAGATCTACCACCACAATGATACATGTGGATTTGTCCCTAACAAGATTGATATCTCAAGGCTAACCTTTATAGGTTGGGTTGTCCACTTATGCTTCACGCGTCCCACGTGACCCTAACTACTTGCCACATCATCCATGTGCAGTGTAACCTTCTAATGGCTTTTCTTGCCAAAACCTACCTTATATAAGGGCTTCTCGCGCTACCAAGTATGATTCTAACCTTATTTTTTTCACTCACCTCACTCTCGTATTGACTTAAGCATAAGAGTTTTTGTAGGTGGCATCATCGAATTTATCTCCTCCACCATACTGAAGCTATTCTTCGCCTACCAAAAATCACCTCAACCTTGCTCGAGTCCCCACATGATTTCACCATTGAATAATATATAAATTATATTATAATTAAAATTCATAATAAATAAATATCTTTAAATATATAAATCTATTCTTATATTATAAATATGATTCATTGTCTTGAACGAGAATATTTTTAAGAGTTATTTTTTAATAAGAGCGTTTTTAAGAGTTTTTCTTAAACAAGAGCATTTTTAGGAGTTATTATCACTCTCATTGAAACATGTCTTACCCTAATCTCATATATTGAACATTTAATTTTACTTTTTAATTTTTTATTTCTTTTAAATATGCTTCTTAATTTTAATTTCAAATTTAATTTGATTTAACAACTAGCTCAAAAAAAATGTTTCTCAACTATCTCAAACCACGTTGCTTTTATCTTTATCTACATACTTAATTTTCTTAATTGCTTATCACTTTCAATCTGTCCTTTTTATCTTTATTTTTAAATTAAATTTTAATATTTTTAAAAAAAATTATCAATAGTTAAAAATAACTTTGTATCACAATATAAATTATTTATTGTAAATCCAAAATATAATTTACTTATTCAAAAATATTTATTTATTACAAATTTTAATTATAATATAATTTATATATTCACAATATTTATTTATTATAAATTTTAGTTATATAAAAACAAGCATTTATCTTACGCATTGCACAGGCTAAAATACTAGTTATATTTTGAATTTACAAAAAATAATTTAAATTATAATGAAAGATTTTTTTTCATATTAATAATTTCTTAAAAAAAACTATTAAAATTTAATTTAGAGATAGAGATAAAAGATGATAGATTAAAAGAAACAAGCGATTAAAAAGATCAAATATACATATAAAGATGAAATAAGGGTATTCTAAGACGGTTAAGAGAATTTTTTTTGGTTAATTGAAAGAATAGTGTGTAACTTAAAGATCCAAATAGAGAATATTAACGGTGTCTAATTGAAAGGTCAAGGAGAGCAAGGACATCACTTTCCAAAATTACCCCTATAAAACCTGTCAGCTACATACAAAAATAAGGAGAGAGAGAATTTGAACTAACCACTACATATTCAATAAAATGTAAAGCGTGAAACAATAAATTAAAACTACATTTTTATAATAACAATATTATTATTATTATTATTATTAAAATGTTGTTAAAATAATAATAATAATTATTTTTAGATATATTTTATATTAACAAATTAATTGAAATATTTTATTTTTTATTTGAAGATATTTTTGTCATTTTTTATATGTCTTTTTTTCTTCTTCTATTTATTATACAACCAAACAAGATAAAAAAAATATTATTTTTTTTTGTCTCTTATCAAACAACTTAAAAATTATCTTACTTTTTACTCTTTTTTTTCTTTTCATTTTCTTTTGCATACCAAACAAAGCACACACATGGTGAAGTTGCCGTTATTGCCTTAAATACAATTACAAGGTCATTATTGATATCTGTTGTCAAATCATCAACCTAAATTGATGCTTAGTCACGGATGATGCAAAACCTAGATTTATATGTACCGGGTCGTTGAGGTCCCTGAGGATGCACTTTCCTGTCTTTTCAACCAAAATAGAAAATTCCTTGAGGATGCCTGCTCTCCTACCGGTACATTGATGATACTTAAAAGCTTAGGTGTTATTTATACAATAGTTTGTAAAATAATATTTTTTTTTTATTTTTTTCCATTACATCACTTATTCATTATTACATCTCATTTTACTCTATGTTTTCTTTTTCTCTCATTATTATAAATTTTATTGCACAATTTATTATACAAATAATATTATTCTTTCATTAATTAATAGAGGTTAATCTCCCACAATGTATCAAATTATGGTTTGAATTTCTGTTGAAAAAGATGCTTAAATTTAAAACTTAACAAGATTATTTTTGAAAAAAATATATGTAAAAAAATAATATATATATATATATATATGTATGTATGTATGTTCATTTCATTACTTTTTCAATCCTACTATTTTTATACTTAAATTTTAGTATTTGTCATTTACCTTGATTCTAAAATAAAGTTTTTTAAAATTAACAGCTATAAAATAAGTTTAAATAAACGATTTGTCTCTAAAGTGCACAGATTACTTTAAAAGGAATCTCAATTATTGATAAGAAAATTAATGATCGATATTACATGTATATGCATAACAAATTATGAATGTATTAAAATATAAACTATTAATTTTTCCATCAACAGCTAATATTACTCATTTTACCCTTATTCACCTTAGAAAAGTCAAATTCATGAACAAAAATGTGTGAAGAAAATTGTGACGGAAAAAAAATCATGATTCAAAACTTATTTTGTTAATTATAATTGATGACTTCTGAAATACTTAATAAAAAAAATAAATTCAAAAACTGATATGTATTTAATTAATCTTCAAAAGAAATTAATATTGAGTAATTTTAATACCGTAGCAAGACTCTTAATAATAAACGTTTAACTAAATAATTGAGAAACCTGTGATCTAAAAAAAGAAAGAAAGGAAGATTAACTTAGCAAACCATGACATACACAGGTCCTGTGTTAGAATAAATATTATTGTCCAATGATAATTATTATAAACAGTTATTATATTATCATAAATTTTTTTATTTTATGCAATTTTTTTGAATACCTAGTCAAACATTAAACATATAGGGATAAATATGTAATGTGTTATTTTATTTAATGAGTCCCAAACACAATAAGATACAGGATCTTGCTTCATTCTAAAATGGAAAAGATTGGTGGAAACCAATCTCTAATTAACATCTAGAGAGAGGAAGAAAGAAAAGAGAGACATGTACGTATAATAGGTGACTAGATTTTAAACCCGTGCCTTGCATGAGTTTGTTTAAATTATGTAGTTTTGATATTTGTATTTAGTATTTTTTTTAAAATATATGTACATAAATAAAAATATTATTTTTTAAAATATTTAGTATTATATGAAATATAATTACATTAAAATTGATAAAGATGATTAATTATATTTTTAATTGAGCAGATCTTGTTTTCAAAAATATTAAGTCTATTGAAATTTATTATGATTTGTTCTTTCTCCAAGTAATAATAGTGATGCAATACTTATGTAAAATGTATAAATTCAAAAAGAATGTAATAATAAATATGAATGTATAATATATAATTATTTAAATTTGAGTTTTTATTTTTGTTATTGTGGATATTATGTTAATGTGTTCTTGATTTTTAAGTGTTTATAATTAATAATTTTTAAATGTATTTATTATAAAATTAAAATTTTATTTTGAATTTGTTGAAATAGTGTGATTTTTATTAAATAGATGTAGTTGTGAATTATTTTAAAATTAAATTTTTAATTATTTTAAAAATATTAATTATAATTATGTATTCTTGTTGAAGTTGAGTTGGTTAACCTCATTGTGACATAAATTGAACGCTCCAATTATTATTTGTTCTTTGATTTTAATTTCATTACTTGCTATTTTTTAAAGTTATTTTTCTATAAGAATTATTATATGTTTCAGACATTTCTACCCTATTTGAACAAGATTGCCTCTAGGGAAATGATACCTATGATCTCTACTAAAAAAATTGTTTCAGACATTATATCTTGTAATTTAATTATTATAAGAATTATTTATGTATAAAAATTATTATTTATATTTGTTACTAATTTTTTTTAATATTATTACATACTATTTTTTGTATGTTACTATTTTTATTTCTCATTCTAAGTGAATTTAGAAAGACAACATTATTAATAATAATAACTACACTATTATTAAAAATCATAATGTCTTATAATTGACCTTTATGAAAAGACTCTATTATTATTATTGTTGTTGTTATTGTTACCATAATTTTATATTATTTTTATTTTAAATTTAAGCAATGTTGTATATTACGTACCATTTAATTGATTAATTTAATTTACTACTACAATTATTATTATTAATGTCTGAATTTATAAGAATAAAAAATTATAATATTATTGATTATAATTATTATATTGTTATTAACTTTCAATTATCAAAATTGTGTAATAATTATTGTTAATGTAATCAATTTAATTCTTTATTAAAAGTAAATCTTAAGAATATATAAAATTGAATGTTCATTTTTGTTATGTGGATATCGTATTAACATATATTATTAGTGTTTTTATAATTAATAATTTTTAACTATATTTATTGTAAAACTAACAAATAACAAGAAAAAAATATATAAAATAATATATAAAGTTATGGTGATACATACAATTAAAAGAATATTTTTATTCTTATAATAGAAATATATTTTTTTTACAAAGAAAGCATAAAATTAATTATATATTATACTTAATTAATACATACAATAATTAATATTATAGAAATAAAAAAAACTATTTATTTATATATTTACAAAAATACTACATTAATAACATTAAAAACTACATTAATTATTTTTTTAAGTGTATTTTACTATTTTAATTTTATTAGTTCAATATATGTTTTATGAACAATAATGACTATAGATATATTTCATTATTTATGTATTTTAATATCAATTAATTGTTTTGTAAATATTTCTTATGATTTGTATATTGGTAAATATTAATTCATATTTATGTAATAATTTTTATCATATTTTTTTATCTTTCTAATTTATTTATAAATATTTAATTTTTTATTAATTTATATCTTTTGATATTTTTATTTAACAACTTTATTTTGAAATAACTTTAATGAAGTCTCGTATAGATTAACACTGAAATTCAACTTTATATTTAATACAATTAAGAATTCAATTTAATACAATATTGCAAAAGTCTCGTATTACAAAATTCAACTTCATATTTATTGAAAAAATTTTGCAAAAAAATTCAACATTTTATCAAATTATGGTATTGTAAAAGTCAAAATTGATAGGTCATCTATCAATTATCATTGATGCTTTTGCTAAAATATTTTTCAATTATATTTTTTTACTTTACATATAAATTGATTCAATATTTTTTTTCAATTTTATTCAAATTAAATTTATGATTAGTGTTAATAGTGCAAAAAATAGTATATAAAATGAAATAAAACTCATGCAAATTGAGTTGATTTTGATTATGTAAAAAAATTCACTAATTGAATAACGTATTTTGTTACACAAAAAATAAACATGTTCATCACTAACAATTAATTAAACAAACACTAAAAAATATTGATGTAAAATTAATCCTTTTTTCTCATACATGTAGAACTTCAAAAACTCATTTTACTCCTTATCACATGATTTTACATCATTCGATTGCAACCTAAAAAAATTTGTAACAAAAATAAAGGTTACATTTCATATTTATGGTCTCCAAATGTATTAAAATTTGTTGTACACATTTTACCTAAATTTGTCGTTATTCTTTAACATGACAAAATTCTTAATCATGTATATTTTTCCTTCTTACAAAATTGTCTTGAACTTATGTGCAATATTTTCTCTATAATAGCATACATATAATTGCTCGATAACAAGCAATATAAAAATTTAGCATAAAAGAATATATTGAGCGAAAGAATGATGAATTAATACCAAGAAATTCACTTGAAATTGTTTGAAAAAAAAGTGTTGATCAGTAAAATAAAGTTGTGCAATGATATAACCAAATTGCTTATTGATCAAGCTTAAATAAGATATAACAATAAGTAAACCATAGAATTAGAAAAAGAAACCAAAAATCACTAAAATCAAAATAAGAAGGGACCAACATGCTTACTCTCGTAGCATTTTGCTCAAGCTTATAGAGAAAATGCAATCTATTAATCTAATGGTCAACAGCCAGAAACAGTAATAATAATTTTAATTAATAGATATAAATAGTATTGAATTTAAAAACAGTTTTATTCTTTGTTTTAATATCATTAAATAGTGATTTAATACAATTAAATTTGTTATATTTAATTAGGTCAACGGTTGTGGACTTGTTAATATAATTAAATTAAATTCATTAAATATAATTTGGTCATTTAAATTTGATTAGATCCGATCAACGACTATTCTAAAATTCAAGTATTCATAAACATCTCACATTAGTTCAAGTTTATTTTACATAGACATATAATAATTTTAAATTTAACTACATATTTATAAAATTATTACCTTAATTGTTATTTTTTGTAAAATATGTTTTAATAACTAAATTAAAAATAAAATATTATGATATATATACTTAATAATTTATTAATTTATATCCTTCTATAATTATTAATTAAAATAACTTATTATGAATTATTTTAAATTTAACTATATATTTATAAAATCATTATTTTCAATTACAATTGTTCGTGAAATATATTTTAAAGTAACTAATTTAAAAAAAATTGAGCATAAGTAGTAATATAATATTTAATGTTACTACTTAATATCAAAATTATTGAAATTTATATTTAATACTTACTTTTTATTGTACAATTTTTTTATATATATAAATTCTAATGAAAAGTCATACATTTAATAAATTTATATTTTAATTATTAAATTTAATAAATATACTATATTTAATAAATACAATATTTAATATTGTTTAAATAAAATATTTCCTTATATATTTATCAATAATACTACGTTAAAACATTAAGTGTTACATTAATACATATGTAATAAATATCATTAATGTGAGCAATTTAATTCTTCATTAAATAAATTAATTTTGTTAAATTTTATTAGATCGAATGACTATTATAAAGTTTAAGTCTCCATCAACGGCATGCAAAAGTTCAAGTTTCCTTTACTATATATATAGATAGATAGATAGATAGGTACGATAAGAAGAGAGACAAAGAAATAATAAATTTTGATGAAATATATAATGTGTGAAAGTGTCCACATATCATTAATCATCTAAAATTACCAAATGCAATATGCAATATTTTATTTTAATTATTCTGTTTTATCTGTATATTAAATACTGCCTTAAATGCATTGAATATTTTAAATTTTCAATTAGTCAAGTCTAAAGACAAGTATCTTAAACACGTCGAAATGCGTTTCCAAAGAAAAGATTTTTGAAATAAAAATGAAAGCATAAAAGATTCTAGAAATAAAAATATGACCAGAAAAGTCAAAATACTGAAAATGAGTCAGTTTAATTAAATTTTATTTAATAGCTTATTATTAAATTTTATATTTGAGATAGATCGACCTTTTTTTTTTTTTTTTGAGGAAATGATCGACCTTTTTAAAAGTCTAATTTACTCTAAAAGTTTGATTAAATTAAAGTTTTTCAATAATGAAGTCTTTAATTAAGTAAAAAACTTACATCTAAATTATCTGATCTAGTTAAATTTTTATGTAAATTAACGGATATAAACTTTTAATAAATTAATAAGCATATAATTTTAAAATAATTAAATAAAGTTTTAATTAGTATGATAATTTTAAAAGATACCTGGCCATCAAAAGAGAGACAAAAGTCCCTCTTAAAAATCCTTAGGCCCCTTAAATAGGTTGGATTTCTAAAGAGAAACTAAAATACAATAACATACAAGAGTTCCTAAAAAAGCCCAAACCTGTACAAGTGAAACAAAAGCCTTTCTAAAAATCCTTACACCCCTTAAATAGGTAGAATTTCTAAAGAGGGATCAAAATACTATAAAATAGAAGAGCAGTTAAAAAAGGCCCAAAATACAAAAAAGTAAAAATAAAAAGATTAAATTATCCTAATTAATTTATGAACATTTTCACATGTAGAGTGTATTCTAAAAGGAGGTGTAGTAACTTTTGACTTCTTATTTTCTTTCTCTATTCTATCTAAATTGGTTTCTATTCTTTTTAAGGACTGAGATGTCTCTTCTTATATAGAAAATAAATAATAGAACAGTAACATAAACCAAGAAAATGAAGTTATGTAAAACTACTACGAAAATATGCTTTAATGCGTATATACAAAAGATATAGAGTAGAAAATTATGATATAAATTAGATGCTCTACAAACTTAATCTACAAGAAGAAAAGTTAATAATGGTAATTGTTCTTTTAAGGAGAAATAAATTAAAAACTCATTTTCAAAAATATTTTCTAATTTAATAGATTTAGCTCCTTTAAGTTGAGATATTTCCTTTTAAGAAAAAGTTAAAGATTATAATAGATTTTAAATGTTTTATAGTTTATTACATGTGTACATATATATATATATATATATATATATATATTGTTACATTAAAATTTAGGGGAAGGGGATGGTGTCCCAGTCCAAGGTAAGAAAGTCTTAAGGCTCAAAGAGTACTTAAGTATTTACATTTACCTCACCCTAAGTAAACAAGCGAGGCTTAAACCTACAACCTGTTAGATGTGAGACCTTATTTTGTTCCACTTGACTAACCCCTATGGTTATGTGTACATATATTTTAATCATTACTTATTGGACAAATGATTATAACTCTTTATTTTTTTTCTCAAAAATATTTTTTTCATTTAGAAGAGTCGATTCTTAATTTAATATACAAAAATAAATATTTTGAAAGTATTTGATGTTTGATACAACCAATATATGTACAATTTTACAAATAAAATTTGATATTTAGTTAACTATATAATTAAATAAAGTAGACAGATAAATAATAATTTGATTAAACAAATTTTAAAAAAAATTAAGTAGATTTTATTTGTAATTGATAGATAAAAAGTAAAAAAGCTAAGAGTAAATTATTATAATTAAATATAAAGAAATTAAAATAAAGCATGTGATTTTCAACCAACACAAGGCCGGCCTTGGGCGTAGGTCGAAGGGGCGATGGCCTAAGACCCAGGGTTGAGAGGGGCCAAAAAAAATTTAAATAACTTTAAAGAGAAAAAAATTAATTAATTATTTTTATCATTTATTTTTTTGACTTTTAAATCAGAATTCATAGTGTAAGATTTTAAAATTCAATGCTTTTAAACTCTTAATTTTTGTAATTTTTCTAATTTTCATCTTGCTAATTATTCAGCTATAATGAGTTACATAGTTATTTTTTTTGCTTTTCATATGTAGTAAACGGTTTGATGATTGTTCATTGTTGATATAAGAACTAATTGGTTACCCTATTGTATTTTTAAAGGAAGAAAGAATATTAAGATAAGATAAAAAAATAAAATTTATACATTTATTAAAAAAAAAGTGCATCCTTCTATCTCTTATGCTTTATTTGGATTAGGAGTGAAATAAGGAGGAAAAAATAGGAGAGAAAAAAATAAGAAGGATAGAAATAAAAAAGAGATAGAGTGTGTGTTGTTTGGATGAATAAAAATAAGAAAAAACGGAGTGAAAAGATTCCTTTTTTGGATGAGTGAAAAAAAAGAAAGTAAAAAAAGATAAATAAATTATATTAAAAATATTTTGACATTAATTAAAAAATTATTTTTTACTCTATTATTTTTTTATTAACATAAAATTATTTATTATTATTATTTTAAAAATATGTTATAAAAAATTATTTAATTATTTTAAAATTAAAACAAAAACATTTCAATAGTAGAGTTTTTTTAAAAAATAAAAAATGATTTCACACTTAAAGAAAAGCAAGAGCACAAGAATTTTTAACAAGGTGCTAATGTTAATAACTTTCACATTAATTCCATCCTCCATATTTCCTTTCATCTTAATTTCATTTAAACAAGGTGCTAATATTGATATTATCATTAATGATTTTTCATCTCAAAATGTTCCAAGAAACTATTTTTTTATGATAATTTATGTATTTTGTTTTACAAGTGATAAGCGACAATCTTACAAGTAGAAAAATATTTTGTAGAAGATAAACAATAGTATAGGAGTAAATTGAATGAAAAATATAATATATTTTTTTAAGACATGTTAAAACCCTAATAATTGCTTAATGTAATTAAATCTATAATTTTAATAAAATTATGTGTCTATTTTTTTATAAAATATATTTTAATATTTTAAAATATCTATATGTAAAAAGTTCTTATTTATTATTTCTCCTTAGGACCCATAAAATGCTAGGACCGAATTTAGTCGACAAATCATACTTTGATGGAGAAAGAAAATAAAGAGACCGCTTTACTTTCAAAGATGGAAGATTTTTGTTTTTGTTTAGGGGCAAAAAAAACAAAGAAGAATTGGACATTTTAATTTATTATATTTGAGTAAATTATGTTGTGGGTTGTAGTCCTTTGGTTATAAATATACAAATATGTTGCCGTGTCCTAAACAGGCTAGAGATCAAATACAGCATGACTGCAGAATGAAAAAAATAAAGTTGGGAGGAGATACCTGACTAAATGTGATCAACCAGGTTTTTTTGGTAAAAATTAGTTATCGATAAAGCTAATAAATATTTCGTACCAATAATATAGTGACAAAAAGAAAAGATGTATAAAATCCACCCGACAACAAGGAGTCATTTTCACTACTTACAGCGAAAATCAAAGGAAAAGATGGTGATGGTAAATATCGCCACCGTCCACAATTTATTGGGCTATTATCCATTGAATTGTAAATTCCCTACTAGCAAAAAAGGAGTAAACCATCAATTTAGTCCTCGAACTATCAACCTCTCTCATACTTAGTCCCTCAAGTATTGAAAATTAATAAGTAGTTCCTAACGTTTTGTTATATCCGTCCCGTTAGTCCTTCCCGTTAGCATCCCAAAACCGTTTGATTAACGCAAAGGACTAACGGGACGGATGTAACAAAACGTTAAGGACTACTTATTAATTTTCAATACTTGAGGGACTAAGTAAGAGAGAGAGTAATACTTCGAGGACCAATTGATGGTATACTCGCAAAAAAAAAGAAAAGTGTGTGAATTCCCTATATAATTTTATATCTCTTAGAAAGAAGAAAAAAATAAATTAGTTTGTTTTAGGGTTGACCCGATATATATTTAGGCCTAACAAATTTTAATTTGAATTCTTTTTGAAATAGTTGTTATAATTTATTAAAATTATTGTAATTTTTTGAAGCTTACATTTTAAACTTGTTGAAATACAAAATAACTTAAAATTTATCATAGTAGGTAATTAATTTTCATAGCAATCAGTGTTTTGATGACTTTGATCTATTTTAATGATTAATTATAATATTAAGTAATGAAATGTATGTATTTTAATTAGGATTAATATGATATAGGAAAAATCAACTAATCAGATGAATAAGGTGAGACCTATTTTTAAGGAAGAATTTTTTTTACTTCAAATACTATCCTTTGGCTAGTTAATAAAATTAATACTATCCCTTACACTCTATCTAGTATATTTTGTTTATCAAAAAGAAAAATTAGTATATGGTGAACAAGTTCGACTTTTGTGGTAAGTGGAAATTGTGGTTGAGATCTTTCCTTTTTTGAGAGCTTGTCTCACTGTTAGTTAATGACTGTCCAACCCTTGAAATTGTTGTTTCAAACAGGATTTTATAAGGAGGTCTATTGGCTCCTTTTCTATTCCTCTGGGTTGCTGACGGTCGTCATGGTTTAATATAGAGTGCAATTTTAAAAGATAAATTCAGGGGCTATCAAGTGGGAATTGATAAAGTAGAAATTGCCGTTTTACAATATGCAGACAATACATTGTGGATTCGTGAATCTTGTTTAGAGAATCTTTGGTCAATACATGTTATCCCTAGAAGTTTTGAATTCGTGTGGATTCTAACTAGATGGCAGTAGCATCAAATTTTTTACACTACAAGCAGACTCAAATTCCCTTCAAATATTTAGAGATTTCAATAGGCGCAAATCCACAGAAGGTTGATACTTAAGACACATGTAATAAAGAATATTAAAGCAAAATTATCAGCATGAAACGTTTATCTCTTAGGGGACGATTTGCTTTACTACACTCTGTTTTGACTAGCACTGTTGAAGAAATAGAGGTGGAGGGTTTATAAAAATAAAAGAATCTTTGTAGCTGTTATACTACAATCCAAATATGGTGACATAACAAATCTTTTAAGAAGTATCAATAGTAGTCCAACATTGGTGGGGGACTCATTTGGGTGGCATGATTAATCACTCAAAAATACTCTTGAAGGATGGTTAATGAAGGCGTGCTTAGGATGGTTAGAAATGGACGTAGAATCTCACAATGGAATGACACTTGGGTAGATGGAGACCGTCTCAACGATGAGATCAACATACTGTTTTGTATACTCTCAAACAATTTTAATTGGTCATGCCTTGATCACATTAATAGTAAATTCTTTAATCGGTAGTGGAGGAGTGTTGCATCTTCAAAAAAATTTAGCTTTTGGATGGTTGCCCATCATGGACAGGATCCTAACTAAGTTGAATCTAGCTAAAAGAATTATCCTCACAGATCAAAGTCTGTTATTGTGCCCTTTTTGCAATGAGAATCAAGAATAAGTAATGCACCTCTTTTTCTCCTCTAAATTGACTACATAGGTATGGCTATTAACTAATTCATGGTTGGGTCTTCCTTATTCCTTTCTTCTTGACAGCAAAGAATATTGTTCCTATGATTATGGTATAGTCAAAAGAAGGAAATAAAAAAGGCTATGAATGTTCGTTTGGATAGTGGTTCTTTAATTAGTTTAAACTTAAAGTAATGGAATTATTTTTAAGCAGGACACAGATGATGTTGTAACTTTGTTGGATCTTATAAATATTTGATCTTGGACATGGCTAATAGCTAGGTTGGAAAAGTGTTTCCTCTTCTCCCAGTGGTATACCAATCCCTTTCAATGTTTGAAAAGTTATTGCATCTAGAACTGTCAAAATGGGCCCGGCCCGATAGGCTGGTCCGCTTAGCTCACAAAAAGAGCTAGGCTAGGCTTAAAAAAAGACAGCCTAAAAGAAATCGGGCCGTTTTGGCCTGGCCCATCTGGTCTGGTGGGCCAACTGGACCCGGACTGGGCTGGCCTGGTATATATATATATTAAATAAAAAATATTAATATAATTAAAAAAATTAAAAAAGAAAGGGTTACACACGTTTATAAAAAAGAAAGACTAACATGGGTATTTCATTTTGTAAATAAAATTCGCTTAAAGATATATTTTTAATGAGAATATTGAGTAATTAAGTCAATTATATATGAATAAAAATATTCGTTTATGCTAAAAAGTATGTAGAATTTAATTTTAAATATTCAATATGATTTAAATAATTTAATTTTATATAATTTTTAACAAAAAAAAAATAATTAAAATAGATAACAACGTTAATAGGTCCGAAAATAATTCAAGCCGCATTGGCCCGGTGGCTCGCATAGGGTTGGATCGGGCCAAAAAGAGAGGCTCGGACACAAACCGGGCTGGGCCAGGCCGGGCTAGCCCGCTAAAGAGCATTGGCCCGGCCCGCCTATTTTGACAGCTCTAATTGCATCAATTGATGTAGGAGAGTCATGTTTAAATAATAATAATAATAATAATAATAATAATAATAATAATAATAATAATAATAATAAAGTCTTTGTTGATGGAAAAATTAATAACATTTTTTCATATGACAGTTTTTAGGACAAAATAATAGTAGTTGATAATATTTAGATTTGACTAATCTTATGTGGGCTTGAATAAGACAGGATCACTAAGGGTGATAAAATTCTTTTTGTTGAGATAAAATTCTCCTTGCTGATTTTTAACACAACCACATTATTTCTTAGGTCTCAAATTCAATATTACTAGTTAAAATAACTCTCTGTCATTGATTTACATATTTGATGGTTAGCAATTGGTAATATGAGCATGAGGATTTATTTTTTATGAGAAAACATGTTTACTCTTAATGATTGTCTGTCATTTAACTAAATACCATTCACTACTAGAAAAAAGCAAAATAGCCACCGAATTTAGCAACCAAAATTACATAGTCGCTATCAGTGACCAATTCAGTGACCGAAATGGCATTTGGTCATTGAGTTGAATTAGCGACGACTATAGCGACCAATCCGTTCCGTGGCAAAAAATTCAGTCGCTAATAGGGTCGCTATTTCTCTATTTTTCAAAAGAAATTTTTGGCACCCATTTAGCGACCGATCTGCGACCGAATTTAATTTTGAGTTAGCGACAGAACCCATTTCGGTCGTGAATTACATATGATAGATGAAAATAGCGACCGACAGTAATTCGGTGGCTACAGAATATTAATTTAATATCCACACAGCGACTAAAAATAGTTTCGGTCGCTAAAGGCAATGATATTTAGCGACCAAATAAGAAGTGGTCGCTAAAATAAATCTATAAAAACAAAAAAAAATGATATAAAAAAAAGAAACAAATTATAATTTTTTACTATTTACATATTAGAAAATATTTATTTATTATAATATTTAAATATATAAAAATAAATATTTATGTTGTGCAATATTTCAATTAATATATCAATATTTAATTGATTTTAAATAATAATTAATATCACAATTTAATAAATCAGTTATATAAATAATTTAAATTTGGTTTTTCTTCACATAATAGCATATAATTGTTAATTTTAATTTGGCTTAATTGCACATTTTTACACCTATCTTTAATGATTTTGCAAATTTTGTCACCCAACTATTTTTATTGCATATTTTGGCACCAAACTTTTAAAATTTGCGCATTTTGCCACCCAATTATTTTACTTGCACATTTTGCCACCCAACTTTCAAAATTTGCGCATTTTGTCACCCCAATTATTGATTGCTAGTCAACAGTCAACTAAAGGGAGGGTGGCAAAATGTGCAAGTAAAATAATTGGGTGGCAAAATGCGCAAATTTTAAAAGTTGGGTGGCAAAATGTGCAATAAAAATAGTTGGGTGGCAAAATTCGCAAAGTCATCAAAGATGAGTGGCAAAATGTGTAATTAAGCCTTTTAATTTTATGTTATTTTAATATTATATTAAGTTTATATTAAATTGATTTAGAAATATAAAATATTATTTAATATTTATTATTTATACAATTTGAGAAACTTATATTTAATAACATATAATATATATAATATTTTGAAATATTTATATTTAATAATATATAATTATATTTTGAAATATATACAATTAATATATTTTAAAAATATATATATTTAATAATATATAATTATAGGTCTCTTAAGGTTATGTTTGGCCCAACTTTTTTTTTTGGCTTAAAAGGTACTTTCAATTTAAAGCTTAAATTAAAATAAGAGCTTTAAAAATAAAGTAGAAGTTATTTGGTAATTTTTTTTTCAGATTTAAAACTACTTTTAAGATGAAAGTTGTTTGGTAAAAATTTTAAAATTTTACATTTACTTAGAACTAATTGTCTCACTTAATAGAATAATATATATATATATTGATAAAATAAAAAAATATTATGTATAGTTAATTTTGATTTACAATTATGTAAAATTAATTTAATCAACATAAATTTATTTTAATGATAATAAAAATACATAAAAATATTAAAATACATAAATTTCAAATTGTTAATTTTAAAATGTTAAAACTATTTCAATTAATAAAATTTAATTTTAAATATGATTTATAAATATTTTATTATATATAATACAAATTACAAAAGTATTTATTACAAAAGATAAAATATTTTTAAAAAATTGTATTGTTGTTCAATAATATTTTCAAAGAAAAAAATAAATTATTTAAATAGAATTCAATAATGTCAATATATATTAAAAAGTATTTAACAAATAATTGAAAAAGTATTGAATAAATATATTGTTATAATTAAAAATTAAAAAGTAAACTATAAATTAAAAATTTAAAAAATCTTAAATCTAAATTAAATTTAAAGAATAAACATTATAAATATTTGTAAATATAAATATTTCATTTAACTATATTATTTAAAAACATTTATTATATATATAATATTTATAAATATAATATTATATATATATATATATATATATATATATATAATATTTATTTTAATATTCAACATATTACATAGTATATATAGAGAACGAGCTTATCATATACTGTTATTTCCTAACCCAACTCTCCCCTCAAGATAAAAAATATACTAGAGCAACAAGATAGTATAAAGGGGGTAGGATAACATTATCATATCCTGTTTGTAAAACAAACAATAGATTAGAATAATATAACATAATTATCCTATTCTATCCTATTATATTCTGGCCACCAAACAATCTTAATACTCAAAATTTAAATTTTCCTCCTAGAATTTACTGAAACGCGCACTTAACACGTACTAACATCTTAAACTTTTTCCCAAAATCTTACCGTACTCACTCACCCTCATTGCCCAAATTTGATGACATCTTCCGCTCTGCCTTACTGTTACCCAAGGTAGGTTTCAACCCATCCTCACCACTAGTAATGTGATGCTGTTCACTAACCCTTTTCACTCAATTACAGAGGCGTTCTTTACCTCGAGGGGTTTCGGATCTACTTCCTCCTCAACTACAACCTCCTAAAGACTCGCTTTTAGGTATCATGGGGTTTGATCTTTCATCTGTTGCCATGTCTAATCTTGTGGCCTTAGTTTCAAAAGATTGCGTTTTTACTTGGAGAGTCTTTTATGCTTTTCTTCACTTATGCTACATCACATTTGTTAGTTCCATTCAGTGATGAACTGCAACATAGCACTTTTGGTTTTGCATCTCTTGTGTCATTCAGAAGGGAAGTAAATGCATCTTAGTCTGTCTTTTAAAATTGTAGGTTCCTTAGGTTAGTGGTAGCCTTTAATCTATCCAAAATCCTAACTTATATTTTGGTCTTTGCTCCACATAGACATCAATTTGTTTTAGGTTCGTTAAAGCCTTCCATGGAACTAAGAGTTTCTCATGTGCTTTAGAAAATTCAAAACCTAGACTTCTCACTTTGGAATCACTGCATTGTTAGTTTTCCATGGTTAAAAATTACTGATTTTAGTAACTTTCAAACCCTTTAATTACATGAACAACCATTTCACATTAGCTCTGTCCAAAATCCAAAAATTTCTAAGCTGCTTTCATCATGACAATAGAAAATGATAAGGATACCCACAAGGACTTTAGCAATTGGGTTATCAATATGGAGGGACTTAAAGATCGCAGCACCATCATTAGTGACAGTAACTTGACGTCCTCTACCAGTTGACTGCAAAATTTTATCCTGTAGTCATCACATCTAAGATATAATAATTGGTTAGGACTTAGGAGTAGAAAATAAAATCATTTTGGCACATACAACAATCATGATATTATTTATTATTATTTATAACCTTTTTTATGTGTTGTTGCCTTTTTAATTGAGTGTAAAATCTTTGTCTAATCTGTTCATGTAATGAAGTTCAAACACATGCAGATAATTTGATTTTATATCAAAAGACGTAGAGACAGTAGGTAAAGAAGAAATTAAAAATCTCCATTCTTTCTATTCTAATTTCTAGACAGCTTTTCTAATTAAATATCCTCACTTATTTATTTATGTATATATTTTTAACAAAAAGGGTGTATGTAAAAGAGAAAGAAAGAGATCAATGACATTTAACAAATAATAAGAGTTTATTAATATTTCTTTTATATATATCTTTTTTATCTTCATTTAAGATTGACATATAAATTAAGAAAAATATTTAGTTTGCTCTTAATCTTTTTTTTTTTTAATTAGCACTACAACATTTTTGACTTACGGCAACACCTGTCCTGGAAATAGCAAAAAAATTGTTGTCTTAGAACATAATAGAGAACGGTTTTTTATATCGTTGGTGTAGTTAAGAAAATTTTATAATTTTATAGACAACAATTTAAAACTGTTTTCTGGATTCAATAGACAACGGTATTTTTTTAATTTTTTTTAAACAACAATTATAAACCGTTGCTTATAAAATATGGAAAAAAACCGTGCTCGTAGGTCTTAGAAACAATTGTAAAAATGTTGTTTATAGTAACCCATAAATTAAATTATTAAACCTTTCTATTAGAAAAAAAAATAGTGCTCGCTTAAGTTTCGTTTTTTCTTTTTCCCTGCATCTCGTTTCCCCCTTTCTCAAAAGTACTCTCGCATTTTGCCCTATTCCCAACCCCTTTCTCCAAAATTGTTCTAAACCCCCACAGTCTTGTTTCTCATTCTCCAAATTATTCCTCTATTCGACGCTCCATTGCTCCTTCTGTGAACTGTTTCTCTCTTCAAATCTCCAACATCGATTGTCCAAGGGAGAACTCAAAGGTTAGTGTTATTGATACTTTCTATTTACAATTTATATAATTTGTGATTTAAAATAGGGCAAAATTTTCTACCAAAAGGGGATTTTCGTTTGTTACCCCCACATTGCAGGCTTCTTTGCACTGTAATGTGTTTGTGAGAAAACCCTTCTTTGCGAGAAAAACCAAACGAGAAGGCCAAGGGGGGAATATAGGTTAACCCTTTCAACACACTTCAAAATGTGTTAGGGTGCATGCTAAAATCGTGCTACCTCGTGGGCATACGTTAGAGCCAACCCCTGTGATTCTCGGGAAGAAAATTACCATGTTCGACTTGTTCTAAATTAATTTTTGAGAGCCCCTGTTTTGTATGCACCTTGTGAAGTGAGAATTAGGAAGGATTTTTGTGCTGTGAAATTTCCCTCATATTTTTTTATTACCATCATTGGTGCACACTTTAACTTACTCTTGCTACCCAAAATGACATTCCCTATCAATTACAGGCTTCAAGGAAGTGATGGTTGCTTCAAATGGTTTTTATCTCACTTGCTTTAAATTTTTATTTAAAAATTTGAATTACAGTGGAAACAATTTTGTCATTTCAGTTCACATGTACATCTGATAATATTCTTTTTTTTGTATAATAAATTATTAATTAAAAAAAAGGCACAAGGATGTTTAAATTGTTTATTTCAACAAGTGATTCCCTGATTTCCTAAAGTGGTGTTCATTGATTTGTTTTGGTTACGATCCTTTATTATTCATGACATGCTCTTAGGTCATAGGATCATCATGATATTTGGTCTGCTCTTAACAAGTGCTCGACTAGTGTAAGGCTGTGATCCATTGCTCCTTATAGTGGTCAGAAGGATATTGTTGTTTATGCTACGGATTTGCAAACTAAAATTGTGATTCGCTGCAAAGTCTTCACTTGTATGTAAGATACTTTCTTCTCCTTTAATTCTTTCTCTGTGTGATGCTGATTATGGTTTCTGTAAGTAAGTGAAACTGTGAAAGAGTATGAGTTTTGTGTTTTTATTTGTGCTTCTTAAATCACTTGCATGCTACTTCATTTTGCAACTTGAACTTAATGAATGAATAAACTGAATAAGCTGTGTATGTGTGAAAAAGTATTAGACAAATCACATTTTGTGTATACGACAACTATGGTCTCAATGGTATCACACAAGCGGTCAAAGAATTATTAGTCTCTTAGTATGATTAATGGTCTAATATCTTTGCAACTTTGCAAACAACACAGAGGGCCTTTTCACTTAGATTTTCTTTTACTGCGAGATGTTTATCAATGCAGGGGTTTTTTCTGTTTTGTGGCTCCATTGTATTCTCATATAGGCTTCTATGTGGCACTCCCTGTGCTACAATAGCCTTTTTTAAATACAATCCATTTAGCCTTTAAAAAAAATCATCCTATGACCAATCCCAATAAGCCTATGCATAATGAATAAATCAAATTACCAATTTGAGAAGCTGTCAACTGGTTTACTCAGTCTGAAAACTAAAATGCATGTATCTCGTAAGTAAAAGAACCATGTCATTAGGATTAAGTGATCTGTGGCTGCTGCTGTATTTTATCTCATGAGTATTGGCAAGCCACACATCATACCCATTATCTACTAAGATAAATCCCAATGACATTGGCCTTTGGCAATGTAGTCCTAGGGAGCTGGACTAAACAGGGGAAACATGTATTTATCTTATATTGACTTGTGGATGGTCATGTCAAAATTGGCTTATAAGAATGGTTGTTCCAATTTTTTGCTCCTAGTATTCTGATTATGCCATATTCTCTAAAAAATTTAGGTCTTGAAATCAAACCAAGATTTTAAACTGTCTATATGTACTATTATCATGTGCTTATATGCATACTTGAAACTTCTTTTCTTTCAATATAAATAGATCATAAATAAATGTTAAAAGGTCTCCTGCATAAATTAAGGATGTCTACAAAAGCTATTGGCCTAATTTGAGTTGAGCAAGTTTAATTTGGATATAGTTTATTCTCAATTCTATGTACACCGGTGGCCTCACGTGTCTCTCTATCACTGCATCTTTGGGGGGTTATAGAAATATGCCACAGAGAACCTCCCTATCTTGATCAGCTACCACCATTGCTTAGTGCCTGCATAATTAAAATATATGGTATCCACTTGCTTATAAAATATAATTCAAGTTTCATTTGTGTTCAGAATCCGAGCAGTAAGTCTTGTAATTCCTGTGACTAATCAATCTAGAATATATAAAACATATCTAATTAGTCTTTAAAATTATGAGTGCTAATAAATTTAGATCCTAAAATTATAAAAATATTATTTTAATTTATGAAATTGTTAAATAATGATCATTTTAGTTTTTGATGTTTGTAAATATAATTTATTGTCTTGTCTAGCTAATAATTTACGTTGTTGATAAGAAGAATGTGTAAATGAATATGAATATATAGTTGGACATATGTAATATTATAATATTGACTTCATAAAAATTTGCGAGTATATAATATATACAAAATCATATATATTTCTCCATTAGCTTAGAAAGATGCCGCGTGAGGTATATTAGACATAAAACATATTCTCTCTCTCTCAGTATATATATATATATATATTCTTTATATAAAACAGGGTTCTTTCTCCAAAATATCATCACGTAAGCAAAGTAAAAGATAATCTTTTAAATTATAAAAAATGAAAATGAATATAATTGAAAGATAAATTTAATCTCCATATATGTTAAAATGAAAATGAAAATTGTTTCTACATTTTTTTAATTATAAATATTTGTTAGTGCTTTTCATTACATATTTTTTGACAATTAGATATTTCTTGCTTTTTTAGTTGTTACTCTTCTAGTAAATTCAATGGATATGGAATGGATGAAATTGCCAAAATATAGCTCGGTCTACATTTATGGTGTTGAATTTTTTCTAAATAATGCATATAAAAAAGGAAAACCTCAAGCATCTGGTGTCTAATGTTTAAGCTGCTAGCGTTTGGGTTTTTATTACAATAGTTGCTGGCGCCTTTTGATAAAATTGGTGCTGCAGTTATTTTTCTTTAAAAAAAGTAAGTGTGCTATCTTATGATTTCCTTTGTTGCATATGTAAGTTTTTAAATTGGTGGGTGTAGCAATAATCATTAGGATTCTTGTGCTTGTTGTTTTGAAGCCTCTGCTACCCGTGCTTGAACCCAGCTGCTTGCTTCAGGTAAAAGCTCCATGACCCCTGTACAAGATAGGTTACATAATTCATAACTTGGAGTGATAAGGACTTAGACCCAAAAGGCAAAGTAGTGTGGACTTAGATTATCATAAAAGTTGTATGCTGTATAAGACAGGTTGCATAATTGATGATGTGGACTATTTAACAAATAACAAGAGTTTATTAATATTTCTTTTATATATATCCTTTTTATCTTCATTTAAGATTGACATAGAAATTAAGACAAATAATTAGTTTTCTCTTAATCTTCTTCTTTTTAATTAGTTTGCATGTTCAAAACTAGAATTAACAGTGTCTTGTGATATGGCAGTGTTGGTGTGTCATTGTGCTTGTTGTTTTGAAGCCTCTGCTGCCTGTGCTTGAACCCAGCTGCTTGCTTCAGGTAAAAGCTCTATGACCTCTGTACAAGATAGGTTACATAATTCATAACGTCGTGTGATAAGGACTTAGACCCAAAAGGCAAAGTAGTGTGGACTTAGATTATCACAAAAGTTGTATGCTGTATAAGATAGGTTGCATAATTGATGATGTGGACTATTAAGGACTTGGACCCAAAAGGTAAAGTAGTATGGACTTAGACCCAAAAAGTGTCATAGTGCCCAACTTTTCTTTTTATTAGATTTGGCTCGTTACACTTTGAAATATCAAAATAATAAAGTATAAAACAATAACCATCCGTAGAGATTTTAACATTTTCATAATTTATTTTATAAGTACATATATTTTGTTAAAAATATTTTTCTTTGTTATTTCATGTTATTTCTCTATTAAAAATATTTTATAAGTACATATATTTTATAACAACAATATGTTATTTCATGTTACTTAATTTTTCTATATAGAAATTAAAATATTAGATAAAATGATTTTAAGAATGTGTTTGATCTAACTTATTTTTAACTTATTTTCTTCTTAAAATGAGAAGTTGGGTAAAACATATTTCATGAAAAGCTCTTAAAAAAATAAGCTACTTATTTCCATAGAACAAAATTTGAGAAAAAGGTTTTTTTTTCTCGAATGGGATAAGACCACACCCTGTGATAGAAAGGAGAAGGAAAAGGAGATTAATAGTATGCATGTTCTTATAATGCATGCATGATCTTAATTATAATTATTGTTTTCCTCCTATAAAGACTTGTTTGTGGATACAGTTTGTTGTAGCTAATTTACATCAATGGAGATTCTTGAGAATCGGAGGTGGATGTATCGAAGGTTGGATGCTAATAAACGTTGGACAGATGAGTTTAGAGAAGGAGTGTATGAGTTCCTACAGTTTGTTATTAGTCAGGAAAATTTTCAAATGCAAGGTGAAAAGTTGAGATGTCCTTGCCACAAATGCAAATGTAAAGTTTTCAAGTTTGTGGATCAAGCAGGGTGGGATCTTTATGAGCATGGATTCATGCCTAATTATTATTGGTGGACAAATCACGGTGAGGAGTTGCCACAGTTTCCTCCAGTGGTAGTTGAAGGTTTATACTATGGAAGTGGTGAGCGAAGGGAAGAATTCAATCCTTACGAGCAGATCATCATGGATCATGCTGGACCCTCGATTGGTCAATACATAGAACATGAGGGTGTAATTGGGTCAGAATGCATGGAGGAAAATCCTAATCCTGAAGCTCAAAAATTCTTTGATATGCTTGCAGCTGCTCAAGCACCATTGTGGGAAGGATGCGAGAATCACTCAAAATTATCAGCTTCTTTGGCAACCTTAAGCTTGAAATCTGATTATAACATGTCACAGGGGTGTTTTAATCGGATGGTCCAACTTATGGGTGAGGCAATGCCGAAAGACAATAAAATGGTGAATAATTTTTATCATGCTAGGAGGTCAGTGCAGAAATTGGGTTTGGGTTGTTTGAAAATTGATTGTTGCCCAAAAGGATGCATGTTGTATTATAATGAAAATTCAGATAAAAGCATAACAAATTGCTTTGTTTGTGGAATGAATCGGTACATGACAATCAATAGGAGAGGGGTTGAGAAGAATATTTCTGTTAAAAAAATGTGGTACTTTCCACTTATTCCAAGACTACAACGATTATACTCTTCAATGGCCACCGCATCTCACATAAGATGGCATAGTGAGAATCACAGGGACCCAGCCGTTTTGTGTCATCCATCTGATGGTGAAGCTTGGAAGCATTTTGATAGAATGCATCCAGAGTTTAGTCAAGACCCTAGGAATGTTAGACTAGGGTTATGTGCAGATGGGTTTAATCCTTTTAGTCAATATGGAAAAACTTACTCCTGTTGGCCGGTTATCTTAACTCCATACAATCTTCCCCCGGGGATGTGCATGAAGAGGGAATTTATGTTTTTGACAGTCTTAATTCCAGGTCCATCAAATCCAAAGCACAAGATTGATGTGTACTTGCAACCACTCATAGATGAGTTATGCACCTTATGGAATGATGGGATATTGACTTATGATGTGTCATTAAGGCAGAATTTTGTGATGAAGGCTGCTTTGATGTGAACAATTAATGACTTCCCTGCTTATGGGATGTTGTCGGGTTGGACAACTGCTGGGAGACTTGGTTGCCCCATATGTATGGAACGAACGAAGACAATCACACTTAAACACAGCCACAAAGTCTCTTATTTTGATTGTCATCGTCAATTTCTTCCACTTGATCATCCATATAGGAGGAATAAAAATGCATTCAAGAAAAGGGTTGTTGATACCTCTCCCATTCCTCCACGTTTATCTAGTCTTGATATATGGAATAAAGTTTCACACTTACCACTTTGCCATGAGTCGCAAGAAGAAGAAGAAGAAATTCCTGGTTATGGTCATAAACATAATTGGAAGAAACAAAGCATATTTTGGAGGTTGCCTTATTGGAGAACACAACTTCTACGTCATAACATTGATGTCATGCACACAGAGAGAAATGTCTTTATGAATGTGTTTGACACTGTGATGGACATCAATGGTAGGACTAAGGATACACACAAGGCTCGATTGGACTTAGCAGAAATATGCAATAGGAAGGAGCTTGAGTTGAAGACATTGGTCGTGGAAAACTTATCAAACCAAAGGCAATATATGCATTGACCAAATCCCAGAGAGTCGCTATTTGTAAGTGGGTCAAAGAACTAAAGTTGCCAGATAGGTATGCTTCCAATTTGGGTAGATGTGTCGACCTTAAGCAGGGAAAGTTACATGGAATGAAAAGCCACGACTGTCATGTTTTCATGCAACGGTTGCTTCCAACTGCATTCGACTCATTACCAAAACCTATTTGGAAGCCAATCGTTGAGCTTAGCCATTTTTTTAGAGAATTGACTTCGACAACACTAAATGTTGAACAATTAAGAGTTATGGAAGATAATATACCTGTGTTGTTGTGTAAGTTGGAACAAATATTCCCACCAAGCTTCTTTGATTCAATGGAGCATCTTCCAATTCATCTACCCTACGAGGCTAGAGTTGGTGGTCCAGTCCAATATCGTTGGATGTACCCTTTTGAGAGGTATAAAAGTAGTCATCATTTATATACCATTATATTGTATCTTCATTTTTTTTAAATGTGCATTCATATTCTTTTTTAGGTTTTTACACTCCCTTAAAAACAAAGTCAAGAATAAGGCTAAGGTAGAGGGTTCAATTTGTGAAGCATATTTAGTGGAGGAGACATTTACATTTGCCTCATTTTACTATCCTGATCAAATTGAAATGAGAAGGACTAGGATGCCTCGTAATGTTGATGTGAGTGAAGGTTCTTCATCTACTCCTCCTATATCAATTTTCAATTTCCCAGGAACAACGAGTGGAAAATCCACAACATATTTTTTGGACCAACATGACCTCGAAGCTGCTCACTTGTATGTTCTGCAAAATTGTGAAGAGGTTGAGCCATATTTAAAGTAAGATAGTGTTCAATCCTTATACAACTCTAATTATACATGTTAATGATGTTATGATGTGTACTTTGAGTAATTTGCTTTTTTCCTTGCCAGTATTTATACTAATTTTTTAAGAGAGCTCAACCCCACTACTTCAGATGCTCAAATTGACCAAGACATTTCATCAAATTTTCCAGCATGGTTTAAACAATATGTAGGTTGACACCTTATAAGTTATTCATATGTTATTTCTTCCATAATAATATGGTATATAACATTAATTATTAAATTTTTTAGGTTCTAAATTCAGAAAATAATATTCAAGATCCACTATTGGTTAATTTGGCATGGGGGCCTAAAAGAAAAGTTGAATCATGGCCTATATATATTATAAATGGATACAAATTCCACACTGTTCTTTGGAGTGAAGGCATGAATTCCTCTAATCATGGTGTTTATGTACGAGGAATCAATGGTCAATTAGAATTCAATTTTTACGGAATCTTGTCTGATATTATTCAATTGGAGTATACTGGCATCCCATTAATGAAGTTAATTCTCTTCAAGTGCGATTGGTTTGATAATACTCCTAATATTGGGACAAGAGTAGATAATAAGTATGGGATCGTTGAAGTAAAGGAATCACGAAGATATAATAAAGCATATGACCCATTCATATTTGCGCAACAAGCAGAACAAGTTTATTACACGACATATCCTGAGGGACATCGAGGTTGGTTGGCCGTAATCAAGACAAAAGCTCGTAGTAGAATCACTGACAATGTAGTAAGTCATACTGACCAAGAGGTTCCTTACCAAGATGATGAGCTTGTAGGGCTTCAAGTACTACTACATGTTGACCTAGATGTCATTAATGATAGTCTTGCGGATGTTAATGGTGATGGTGAAGAAGTAGATAGACAATTATCGGATGAAACAGACTTAGATGAAGCAAACGAGGATGCATACATATCAAGTGAGGGCGAGATTGAGAGTGATTTTGATGATACAGATACCTCTTAGGTAATTCATACATTAAAATTGACAGCATACCTCATGTTCAATTTTTTTTTTTTACATTTGCATGACTCTAGTTTGTAACAATTACTTGTAGTGAATATGAGAGGGAAGATAAGTGACATGTTTTGGTGTAGAAAACATGAACAGGTTTGAGTTTTCTCTTCATAGGTTGGGTTATTTGTTTACTAAAAATTCATTACTCCACTTTGTTTTTGTTTGTTCTTAAATGTCATATATGTAACAATTTTCACATACAGATGGCGGATAAAGGTAGAGGTGGGGGTCGTAGACCACCTAATCGTGGCAGAGGTCGTGATATTGGTGGGAGAGCTCCAGCCACCGCCAACTCTCCCATTTCAGCCATTCATATCTCGACATCAGAGTCGACAATTCCTATTGTTGGACAAGCCCCACTTCCAACAGTTCAGGAGGAACCGGATCCCGCCCTTATAGGGGAGTCGATTCCCACTATCCCTTCTAGAGAGGCCACACCTTCAGCACCAGAAGGTTCACTTACACCTGAGTACCCACCTCGTGCAGAGTCTGGACATCCAGCTGATCAGAGGCTTTGGCTTCAGGTGGAAAAGGGAGAGTAAGTAAATTTTAATTTAACGGTTATTTTTTAATACAACACTATTTAAATATGATTTTGACAATATTTCTTTACACAGATTTGTACCAGCACAGGGCCCTTCCATTGTTATCTCACGAATCATCAGACAAAAATTTGATGAACCTTGTCCAACTTGGAAGAAGGTACCCTGTCGGGTTCGGGACAGGTGGTTTGGGGAGTTTAAGGTAATTTGATTTGTGGTTTACTTTAAAATGTGTTGTTTGTTGTATTATGTTGCCTAATTCATTTTTCATGCAGAAAGAGTATAGGTGGGACCTGCAACAGGAGTAAGTCATCAGAGCTGTTTTTGAGACAAAAGGTTCACGCATTTTAAAAAATGCGATGAACAAGATTAGGAATGGTCAAGATAAAGGAATTTGGATTCTGCCCAATGTTCGAGCAGTCTTGGACGAACATTGGGGTTCTAAAGGTTTCCAGAACAAGAGCTCCAATGCCAAGGCAAACCGGGCTATTGATAAGGGAGCCTCAGCCTACTGTGGTGGCTCGATATCCACTGCAGCTCACTATGAGAAGATGGTAATTTTATTTCATTTTTACTTAATTGATTTAAATTCAATGTGATTGATAGGATGTATTATAATTTTAACTTGTGTTTAAATTTATGTAGACTCAGGAGTTTCGACGACCGCCAATTGCTTGGGAGGTGGTAGAGAGAACGAAGAAATTGAAGACTGGAGCATGGGTTAATGATAAGACTCGTGAGCTTGCTGTAAGTTTAAACTTTCTAATTTTTTCACTATACTTTAAAGTTTAAGTGTTATTTGAAAAAAAAATTATATTTGACTTTATTTTGCAGGAGAGATATCAGCAGCGTCGAGAAGAGATCCAGCAGCGTACCACAGAGGAAGGCACATCAACACAAGGCTCCCTTTCTGCCTCTGTCAGCAATAATGACATATATTTAGGCGTTGTCGGAGGTACGAATGGTAAGGGGAATGTGTATGGCCTTGGTACATTGAGCAAAAAGTTCAGTCGCTCAGTATGTGGTCAATCTACTTTGACCCAGCCTCTAGTTACAGAGCAGATAGAGGAAATGCGAGAGATAATTCAAAAATTGAATGTTGAGCTTGCTGCAAAGGAAGCTAAGGAAAGGTCACTTGAGGAAAAGATGATGCAATTGATGCAGAATCATCAACAACAAAGTGAGCAAATACGACAACAAAATGAGCAGATGAAGTTTATATTACAGCACTTGCAGATTGGGTCGCTCATGCCAAGCCCCATTCCACTGACTACCACTGCAGATGACATTGAGCACCATGTTGATGATGCTCAGGATGATTATGCTGATGACACACTTATGGACCAATGATTGCATGTTTACTTTTATAATATGATATTTTGGTTGGTACTTTTTATTAGTTATAATTCTACAATTTATCATACATTGGGTTTATCGATGTACTTTTTTCTTAAGTTTGTTATATATATATATATATATATATATATATATATATATATATATATATTCAGATTGAGTGTTATTGAGGTTTAAATTTGTTGATCATAATTATTAAGCAGGTCAAAATTATAAATTATCAAATAACAATATCAACAAATTGCAGTAATGCATTTAGCGACCGAAATTTTTTGTTGCTAAAGTCAAAGTAGAGTATAAAATGAATAGTGACTGAAAACTTGGTCGCAAAAAAATGTTTTTGGTCAAAATTAGCGACCGAATTTGTGACGTTTGCATACTGTCGTTGTTTAGCGACTGTTTTAGCGACCGATACTTTTTCCAAATAATTATTTATTTTAGACCACTATTTTTTTTAGCAATCGAAATTTGAATCTTATTTTCAGTCGCTATGTTAGCGACTGACCCGACGACCGATTTTTAATTACTAAACAATTTTTTAAAATAGATATTGTCAACAATAGCGACCGAAATGGCGCCAGAAAGTTCGGTCGCCAATATGGTCCCAGATAGAAAAGCGACCAAAAACATAGTGACGGACAATTTTCTTATAGCGACCAATATTTTCGGTTGCTAATTAGCGACAAATGATAATTCGGTCGCTAAATGACTTAGCGACTTGGGTTTTTGCGACCATGTCACTTCGGTCTCTATTTCGGTCGCTAAAATGAATAGCGACCGATTTTCAGTTTTTAGCAACCGAAAACGTCGGTGGCTAAACGGTGATTTTTTAGTAGTGATTTTTTAATTTTTATGAAGAGAGAATATTAGCAATTAATATTTTGGGCCCAAAATAAAAATTTTATTGACATTATGTGTCAAACTTAGTAAAATGATTCTTGCAACAACTTTTACTACCAATAAATTTACCAATTCAAAGGTTAAATTTAAAGTTCTCACGTGTAGAACAAGTTTTCAAATTTTCCAAATAATTAAAAAAAATCAATACCTCATCTCTATATTTTTTTTTAACATATGATATATTATTTAAAAATTAGTAAATAGCTACCATTTGATTACATATCTTAAAATGTCTAAATGAGGTAAATTAAAGTTTTATATTCATGATTATCACAATAATATCACATGATTCAATTGTTAAATTGATAAAGTCAATTTTATGAGTAAGAAAAACATATTTGGATCATACAATCATACATGAATGATCAAAATTAAAAAATAAAATTAAGTCATATAATATCCTAAACAATACCTATTTTTTTTACTTTAATCTTGGTCATTCTTGATAAAATATCATAATTAATATTTAGTCTTTTCACTTTCACATAATTTTTTTTTAATTTCATATATATATATATATATAAAGTCATTGCTTTATTGGCCTCGTGCTGCCTATGCTTTTATTAGCAAGAAAATTTGAAAAATAAATGCTAGGATAAATTATATTTTATTTATACTTTCTCAACTTATTCCCTATTATTATTATTATTATTAAACTCCCCTAAAGTTTATGTTAAAAAATATTATAATTACAGTTAAAATTAGTTATATAATAAGCTTAACATTGTAATTAAATCGAGCAAAAATAAGATATAACAGTTTAGTGATATTAAAAAATATAGAGAAAGATATGTTAAGACAGTTAAAAATTAAAGGAAGTAAAATGTAATTTATCTTAAATAATATGAAAAAAAAAAATCATAGATTTTCGAACCTAATTATATCAAAGGATAGTGGTACTTATCTCATGCATAAAAGCTTAAAGTATTAACTTCAATATAAATATACAGCGTTTTAGGTTCATAAATTTTTATGACTACTACTACTCGCAATTTTTATTTATTTAAACATTGATAAATAATGCATAACAAAACGAAACGAAAACATATATATTATGGATATGTTCAACACACCCATGATCTTTTTTTCTTTTTTGGTCTTTATGGCATGTAAATTCAATGTCATCAAAGCATCCACCCAGAGGCGAATCCATGCATACTTAAGGATGAAGCTCCAACGTTTGCATCACCAGGACCAGGGTTGTATCTGTAATCAATAAAACATGCACTTTGTAGATAGAGTACTATGAAAAGGGGGAAAAAGCAATAAAGCAAATTAAAGTAAAAAATTTTGGTAAGTTTATGTACAGAAATACTTTTGGGAATTTTTGCGGAATGACTTTACCCAATTTGCCAATTTGGATTCACTCCCACTGGCTGGAAGAACCCCTCTGATTGAGGTGGAAAGTTGGTGTAATGGATGTTAGGCCCTCCAGCTTCCAAAGCCAGACTTACTGGAACTTGTGAGTTGTTAGTTTCTTCCAACTGTTTCAACAGAGATAATTTTTATCAGAAGCAACTTAACAACTAGCACTACGTTGTCTATAAGTAAATATCACAAAGATTTATTATTATTATTATTAATTTTCCACATATATCTTTTATAGGAAGGAATTAATTCAAATTGAGATTCGCCACAGTACAAGAGATCAATTCTTTTCACTAGATTCAATCTTAAAAAATGAGGATTTTAGTACATAAATTTACCCTCCAGTTAGCATACTCTATCCTAATTAAGCAAAGCTCTGTTGTTTATTCAATATTTTTAACAATTTTATATAGATTCTACTGAAGTGATTGCATAATAGTAAGAGCACTAATCCAAGCTATCAATATTTTTAACAATTTTATATGGATTCTACTGAAGTGATTGCATCATAGTAAGAGCACTAATCCAAGTTAATAAGAATCTGTATTCGTTGATTGTTAATTATAGGCTAAATTACTCAGTAGGTTTCTAAATTATTTGAGAATTTTTAAATAGGTTCTTAAACTATTTTTTTTTTTAATTAGATCCTCAAACTAAAAAAGTAGGTCCCTTAAATTAGCTTTTAACAACTTGAAATCGCTAAAAAATTATAATTTGTAATGGTTTTAAAAACTCTAGGAACTTATAATAAAAAATTATATAATCAAGGACCTCATTAAAAAAATAGTTTAAAGACCTATTTAAAAATTTTCAAATAATTTGGAAACAAACTGTGTAATTTAACCATAATTATAGTCATAATAAAATCGTGAAATCAAACAAATATTATGTTGAATCCCCCAAAATAGGTAATATTATATGGATAATATATATATATATATATATATATAGGGTGGGGATCAAGTTACTCCAAGAGTAACTCTTGATAAAGTTACATCACTCAATAACTCTTAATATGTATTAAATTTTAATGATCCAACCATTGATTAAAAGATTATATATCAATGATCATGTATACTAAATTTTAGGTAAATCGAACATTTGTAGCTAGTTAATCTTATTATCGATATTTATTTGTAATTTATAAAAGTATATTATGTGTTAATTTGAATCTATTTAACGAAATATCAAATAGTTTTCAAATTTTATAAAAAAATTTAAATTTGATCTACTTAATATAATCTTTTAATTCAACAATTGGATCGTTGAAACTTAATACATATAAAAAATTATTAAGTGGAGTAACTTTATTAAGAGTTACTCTTGGAGTAACTTGATTCCCACCCATAAATATATATATATATTCATCTCCTCGCATCCTTGCAAGGCTAGCTACTAGCCAATAAAAAATCGAGAATGCTTCATCAAATAATTGGAGTTTGATCAGATCACCTACGCATGAGTACAATTTATAACCTAATTTAAACTTTAAATAAAAAATTCGCATTTGAATTGGAAATAATTGTTACCTTACTCCTTAACACATTATTAGTTTCAACAAGCATTGTTTCCTGCATTGAAATTAAAAAAGGCGAAGTTACACCAAAGAATAGCACGATATCCGAATCTACTAAGGAAGGAAAGAACACGCACATACCCGGTGGTGAAGATCAGCAAGCTGGTCAAGCATGAATTGAGTCTGAAAAAATTGCAAAATATATGTTAAAATCTATCCAAGAAATTAAAAGAAAAAACAGAAAATATATGTGAAAGCATTTGCAAAGAGAAAGAACTCTAATCCGAACTAGCTAGTCAACAAGTGTATAAGACCATATACTTTAGAAATAAACATCCCCAAAACCTACTTTTCTTTTTAGTCAAACTGATAATTTAGAAGTGCAAACTAATTGAAACTGATAATTGAAATTGAAGTTGTCCAATGTTACCTTTGTTGACCTAATATTGCTCAGTGCTGCCTCCAGTTGATTCTCAAGCTGCTCGAGCTCAGTTGTATTCATTTGGGCAAGATCTTCCCCGAGTAGGTTCCTGCATCATTTAGAATCAATGACACAAAATATTCATGAAACTTAATGTTCAACACAGTGTAAAGACAGAATATAATATCAGCTTTAAGACTAAAAACATAGGTAGTAACCACGCGCATTGCTCATGGAGTCCCTTTTTAATTTAATTACCTTTGCGAACGTTGCAAGACTTCTACCCTTGCTTTTAATCTCAAATATTCCTGATAGTTCTGTCAAGTGACATATTTGTTATTAGATATTTCATATATATGTATACCTTATTTATTTATTTTTTGTTGACAAAACTGGTAAGAAGAAATAACACCCCTAACTCAACCAACAAGGCGCCAGTGCAATGCTAAGGAGACTAACACAGCAAAGGTTAAACCTAAAAAATTACTACTCAAATCTAAATGACGAGTACTTAAACTAACTTCTACGCTGTAAGGGATCACCCTCTAGAGATGCCCAATTAGCAATATGTCTCAAGGACACATGTTGACAAAATTTAATTAAATACTAGCATTGGATGGAAATTAATAATTTTCTGACATCAACCTTTCAATTGATATTTTTGGTAAAAAAAAAAAATTATTGCACAAATAGAATATCTCAAAAAAGAAGAAGAAAAAGTTGGCCATTGATGGTGAAATAAAAATGAAAAAGGAAAAAAAAATCTGACGAGAGTTCATAAAGCCTATGAAACCTTCGTATAAGTAAGAAAATTATTTTTCGTTATAACTGATAATTGAAGACTTACCTGAGTGTCGTTAATTGGTCGGGTGGTCTCCAGTGCACTGTAACTGTGCTTCTGGTACTTCTCCAGTGTTTTCATCATACTGTTCCATAAAGAAATAACTCAATCAAAAAATGGGATCAATGATTTGTAAATGAGAATTTTTGATAACTTTTTGAACAAAAAGTTGTAAAATAATTAGGTTTGAAAACTGCATGTTTGGAGTGAGAAAATACTGTACAATGTACACCCTAAACCTAAACAAAGAAAAATGCGTGTGTATGCATGTTCTGCAATATTGTTAATTGGTAGCAACTCAGCAAGTTTATGTATGTTTATAATTACGCATTATCAATGATTATGGACGTGGGACCATAACTGCAAACCATCTATAAATTCCTACAAAAGTTTTCATACATTATTATGTGTACAGAACATTTTATTATGATCTGTTGACCCTCATTAGTCAACAGATATATCCACACACACAGAGAGAGAAAGAATTCGTTACCTTTTGGCCTACTAATGTCTAGCTTTATTAGGGATTAGCTACTCCAAGGGTCTTATCTAATAATAGAATCATAACGAATTTTCTTTCTCTTTTCCTTCAAGTTTTCAGAAAATGCAAACACGCGTGAGATGATCCAAAGTAAGCAACACAAATCACAGCGATTATGATATGACATTACCATTTACCAATAAATCAATTGGCACAAATATATACATAGAGAAAGCAAACAAAAGGCTGTGACACTAGCCGCCAGTATTAGAATATCCTACGGTTTAAACTTTAATATTCCCTTTAATTAGATTTATCTGAAAGAGTCATTATTTGAAAGGAAAAGGATACTGTCGCTTTTAGGAGCTAAAACATCACTATTGATTCATTTGCTATTCTCGCTAGATCAATAAAACTTCTTGTTATGGTATAATTAACTAAAATTGCTTATACTTCGTTATACTTTGAATGTTTTCTTGATTTGATTCTGGTATTGTTGTCGTATAGGATTTTTTTATTTATTTTTTATCAATAACAATGACATATATATTGACTGGAAGACATGGAATCATTTTAGCCGACATTTTTTATATTGTTTATCCAAATGGTTGCTTGATTTATTTTTGTACATTTAGTTAAATAGAGATCATTGATCACATTATTAACTTATTACATTATATACTGCTTCAGTCTTTTTCATTTTCTTTTTTCCTGACTCTTAACATCTCCTGGCCATAATATGCTAAAAAGCCTAAAATACTAAAATCCAAATTGTTCAACATGAAGGCATATTATAAAATGAATTTTGTTTTATCTATTGTTAATTAGGGTAAAAAAGAATACTTTTGTCCAATCCTATGCTATTAATTAAATAAGCAAACAAGTTCAATGTTTCGAACACTTAGGATTATAAATATGTTCTTCTATAATATTGTGATAATTTGATTATAATATAAAAAAAATTATCAACAGTGAAAAATTAAACCAAAACAAAAAGTAATACTTTGGATGGAGGTTAGGGTGGACCATAATTTTAACCATAAGATTAATCTTGTTATTGTAGGTCAATCCACATTGCATTCCTCTAGAAACCCTTCCAACCACCATTTGCTACCACCGGAGACAATTTTTGGCGGCGACATTTCAATTTTTTTTCTTGTTTCCTCGCCACCTTTGCCCTCTCCTCCTTCCTCTCCAATGATCTCTCCAACGCTAACAACCCCACCGACCAAACTCGCAAAAGGGTCTATTCCAAAGCCAAAAAAAGTTTCCATCTTTTGCAGAAGGAACTCGCGACAACGGTAGTGGCAGAGGCAAATCTCGAGAGACCCTGGACTCGGACGCAGATCTCGGGAGTTTCGCTCCTTTCCAACCATCTCTCTAGCATTGACAACCCCATCGACCGAACTTGCAAAAGAGTCTCTTCCAAAAACCAAAAAAATTCGATCTTTAATAGAAGGAACTCACGGTAGTGGTAGAGGCAGATCTCGAGAGACACTAAGCTTGGTCGTGGATCTCTAGAGAGTTTCAATCTCAGGAGGCATATTTCGAGAGAGCCTCAAAGCCTCTCTGGAGAACTTCCACAATGGCCCTGTACCTTCCTTGAATTCTAGAATGGAAAGGGTGGGGACGCTTACCTTGGCTTTGGATTGGACCTCTCGAATAGGGGATGGCATCGACCGCAGCAGAAAGGCACCCAAGCATATCCACCCACAGATCCGGCATTGCAATCTCAGGATCAAGGGCGGGGAAGGGAGAGTGGAGGTGGCGAGGGAAAAAAAAATGAAACGCCACCGCCGGAGCCAATTTCTAGTGGCGGCAAACGGTGGTCGGAAGAATTGATGGGAGGGGAAGGGAATGATCCAGTATGGAGGGTGTAGGGTATGATCGTAAGGTTTAGACGAATCTAAGGGTAGATAAAGATGGTGCATCATAAACCACCTATAAAGGTAGTCTACGATAGTATCCATCATTACTTTAATGATCTTAAGGTCAAAATTAAGGTAACATGAAAATGCGATCGCGGGACTTCGTGCACAAAGTTTACTGTACTTGTTGGAAGAGAAAAAAAAAATCAAAACCCCTTTTACCAAGTAAATTTAAAGCAAAAATATTTTTGACTGGACATATTGTGATCAGGAACATATATTCAATATATCGAGAATGTAAACTGTAAATGCAACTTTATGCATTGAAATTTCTCCCTATCTACAGCTAAACAGATAATTAATTTCACCAATTAAGCTTTCTTAGTTTACGTTTTTGAGAGACCATACATTAATCTAATGGTCATAAAAACAATGACACAATAACCATTATACACTGAAGTTTTGTAGACAACAACTTTTATACAATGACGCATCTAGATAGAACACTGACAACTGCATTCATATATCACCAAAGTCGTGAAGCTTAAGACAAGACTTTCTAACAATCAAGCATAAACTAACCACAACACAAGCACCAAACACTTTCCAGTGCAAGAGACATTTCTATTAGAAGAAAAGAAGAAGAAATTAAGTTTGATTTACAAGGTCATTGATTGAAGAAAACTGGAAGCGGAAGCAAGAAAATGTATAGATAAATGGATAAGTCAAAGGGATCGAGACAGTTAAAATTAAATGTAGGAGTTTTTGTTTGTTTACTGGTTATTTGCTTCACTTAATATCCTATTCTTTCATTTGAACGATGTTAAGTCATTAACCTCTATAACTGATAGTTATTTTAATTTATGAAAAGCAAAAATAATTGTTCTCTATAATTGTTTCTGCAAATAGGGGGAACAATGTTTTTATCTTTTAGTCTCATAGATCAAACCAGCTATTCCCCAACGGTTTTGAGGAAAGGCGTCGATTTATAGCCTTAGAAGCTAAGGACACCCTTCTCCTGTCTCTCTCTGTCTGTCTGAGCAATCCTTAAATTGTAATGCAAAGTAAAACAGGTTTTCGCATCAAACATCTCATCTCTGACACCAAATCATAACAGTAAATCCTGGCCTGGACTGTTAATGGTCTATCTCTTATTAATCAGAAATTAAAAAAAAAATCAAATAAAATCAGATAGTTATTATTAGGGCCAGTTCATCATGGTTTTATCTTCATGATCAGAAATGACCCAAGTTAAAAAGATTTAATAAACATTGGCAAATATTTAAGAAGACCGGTAGATTTTGGGTTTCCTATAATTCTTAATTCATAATTTTAGTTTCCTTATTTTTAATTTTACAATTTTAGTCCTCTAATTGTTAATAATTTGCGATTTTTATCTCTCTATTTTTAATTTTGAGATTTAAGTTTTTCAACTTTTAAAAATTTGCAATTTTTGTTCTCTAATTTTAGATTAAAATTTTAAAAATTACATATATCCACAATTTTAGAGGGACCAAAGTTATTGATTTTTAAAAATTAAAGGACTAAAATCACATAATTAAAAATAAAGAGACCAAAATTGTAGATTTTTAAAAATTAGAGTGCTAAAATTGTGGAATTAAAAATAAGAGGACCAAAATCATGAATTGAAAATTATAAAGGGGGATCAAAAGTGAAATTTAGCCTAATTTTTTTAAAACCAAAGATTAATGACTTTTACACCCTTCTATTCCAAAAATGATCTTGCCCTAGTCCAAGAGGGTATGTCTTACATACTTACAATATGGGTTTGGACCTAACTCAACCTCAAAAGCTAGCTTATAGGGTTAGGATTGTCCTCCACTTATATACTCTATCTTGTCACTATTTTTAGCCGTTGTGGGACTTGAGTTTTTCCCAATAAACCCCCTCACGCCTAGTAGTATTGCACTTGGTGCGTGGATAGGATGGTAGTGGCCCGTTAATGGATCTAGAATAGGCTCTAACACCATCTTACAATATGAGTTTAGACCTAACTCAATTCCAAAAACTAGCTTATAGGGTGAGGACTGTCTCTCACTTATATACTCTACATCGTATTATCTCTGGTTGATGTAAGACTTAGATTTTTCCCAATAATATGTCCCAGTTGAAATAGAAGCAGCAAAGCTTTTTCAACACAACAGCTGAAAGACACAAACGAAAATTTTCCCAATTTGATTTTCCTTAGAGGGATTAAAAGATAGAGTTTCAGATCTTCACATGAAGAAATTGTGGAAAACAAGAGGGAAAGATCGGAACTTTATACTTCCCACAAGTCAGGAGAAGGGGGGGGGGGGGGGGGGGGGTGTGGAAGATGAAATATTTTGGGAGGCAAAAAGGACCTTTTATTTTTGTGTGTGAGCTGCTGAAAACTTAAATATATGTAGTTTGAATCAATCAGCAAATAGTTAAGCTGAGGAGAAGAAGCACTGAAGCACATAGATCTTGCACAAAAAGTGGTCCAAATTAACAGAAACATTTGTGCACAAAAGAGAAGTCAATGCCAACATGTTTTTGCACTTGTGCACTCATTCTTTCAAACATGAGACACACACATAAGCAAATAGAGTTTATATATGTATGCATACCTTGAGGTGCTGCTGAACTCATAAAGCTTGCCACGGTTGGAGAAGATGATGAGGGCAACCTCAGCATCACAAAGGACTGAGAGTTCATAGGCCTTCTTGAGCAACCCATTTCTTCTCTTGGCAAACGTGACTTGCCTGTTAATTTTGTTCTCTATCCTCTTCAGTTCAACCCTCCCCCTTCCCATCTTTTTGTTTCTCTCTCTACCTCTCTTTAAAACACACCCCACACACACACACACTCTCGCTCTGGAAACTCCCTTTCCTGTATTGGTTAAGAGAGGAGAGTGCTTTCTTAAATGGTCTCTTTGCTTAGGCTACCAAAAGGGATAAAACAATAGTGCAAGAGAGGAAATAAAAGCGGAAACCTGAAAAAGGTTGCCTTATGTTTGGTTTTCATGTCCTTGCCGTATACCCACAATAATATGTTTAATCAGCTAAACAAAAAAATGGCAAACTTTTATGCTTGCAAACTAATTTGACGTAGTTTCTCGTATGTCTTGTTTGTACCTAATCTTGGTACCCCAAAAGGTTGAACTTAATCGTTGTTTGTCCGTTGCTAGCATACTAACTATATAGGGTCCCTAAGAAACCAAAAAATAAAATCTAGGTCACTAACCACAATTCCACAGTATGATGCTTCACATTGGCCACACCCGAAAATTTGGTCTTACTGCTTGATGTATTTACTATTTCATTGGATTTTGGTTACGCTTGAATAGGAAATATTGAGTTAATAGGTTATGCTCACTTTCATGACAACCAGCTTTAATATTGGCACACATTCGATACAGTCATACAGGTGTCAGGTTAAGAACAGCATTTTTTTTTATTATTAGCAAAAAGAACATTAAATTTTTCTAGCTTGCTAGCTTTCCTTTTTCTTTTCTTTTTTTTCCTTTTCTTTCTTTTAAGGGAAAAAAGAGCAATCTTAGACGCAGGACATAAAGAAGTTTAGAGTAAGGAGGCTTAATTGAACTGATTCGTTGCATTAAGCCTGTATTTGGATAGGCATAAGTATGGAGGCAATCAAACGTACGTCCATTTTACCAACAAAAAAAATGATGTTTGCTTGTCTCAAACTAAATTAGATTTTGCTCCAAAAAGGAAATTTAAGTGCGTGATTGGATTCTTGTTGGATTATTCAAAATCACGTTAAAATTCTAATTAATTTGATTATAAGTAAATATTCACATGTTTAGTTTTACGTTGAGGTATTGATTATGGGTCCCAAATCAATTTTGAATTGAAACAATTTTAAGTAACTTTTGTGTTGAATCAAAAAATTTACACTGAATTTTATTATTAATTTATTTTTTGAATAAAAACATTTAAACATAAATTATTTCACTTCAAATTCAATTGTAACCAAATCAATTTTGCAAAATCAATTTAAATAGATGTAAAGAAAATTTAAGTTTTGTGTTGAGAGTGAAAACTTCTTACCTTTACTATAAACTTACTTTTAGCACACACATTTTTTCAAATATAAAATACTTTACTTCAAATTTACTTTTCATTAAAATCACTTTTTGTAAAATCATAGTCATTTACAAACAATTTTGCAACCACTCATCTAAAAACACGTTAAATCATTCTAAATTGTTGAAAGAGTAAATTTCATATAGAATAGTTTAGTAGGTTTTATGAATGCGTTTTGGTAACTTCTGGCTAGTAAATCTATGTACGTAAACTATTTTAAATAAAAAAACTACTAAATAAATTAAAATTTCAATGAATAATAATCATTTGACGCAGCTTGAAGTGTTTACGTGTGAAGTGAAAAGAGAGATGGAAAGAAAAGAAAAGAAATAATAAATATAATAAGATGGAAAAAAAAATAGATAAAGGAAAAGTGAGCGTAAAAAACAGAATATAAAAAAAATTATAAATGAAATTCAAAACAATTCTGCATTTGTATTTGTTTTAATGTTAATGTATATAATTAAGATAACTCGCTTCCTTTTTTAAACATGTATAGAATTCAATTCCTAGTCCTTTGCACACTGTAACTTCTGCACTGAGAGTGATTATTTTATATTTTTATTACAAATTGTTCAACTAATTGGTAGACAAAAAAATTTGTGAAGTCACTTTAGACCAAATGACCTAACATATTCAAAAATGATTAATTGACATCTTATTTCTTTACACTCCATTCTTTGCATGGTCATTATCTAGTGGACATAGGAAAGATATTTTTCTTTCTCTTTTTAAAAAACGTACAAATGGTGTGTAGTGTTAGGAATGTGAAGAAATGAGATGTAAAATATCAACGTCCCTTTTCTTTATTTAATTGCAAAAATAATATCAAAGTCCCTAGGGATTGAGATTTGTGGCCATTAATTATTTGGGCGAATGAACAGATGTCTTTTGTTTGAAGTTTTGTAGTATATATAATATAAAGTATATTTTTTTTTTGTTTGACTTGGATCTACAGCAATGATTAAGTATAAGACCACTATTAAAAAAATTAATGCTTTTAATAATGGGTTTATATTAAACCATTATTATAGGTTTTCTGTGTACCTAGAATAATGGTTTAAGATATAATTGTCATTAAAAGTCTTAGGTTTAATGACATTGCTATACCAAATTGGTATCGTAGGTCTTTGTATTTTTTAAAATAGACATTTACAATAAAATTGCCATTATTAAGACGCTATTAAAACTCAATTGTAGCATTGTGGTGATGATGACAAAATTTTACATTAAGATTTTTTTTTATTTCTCAAATTTCAATTCTAAATGTTTTTAATTTTTACATAAAATTTTCATTTTGCATGCAATTCTTCCTCATTAATTCTTCGCCTTTTTTTTTTTTGATAATAATTCTTCTTCGCCTACATATATAATTCTTCGCCTTTTCTTTTCCTTTTTTCTTTTTTGATAATAATTCTTCGCCTTTTCTGAGTCATTCTTATGCACATATATAAATCCAATCAAATCAACTTGACATGAAATACCCTACATATTCACGCCAACTATGTAGACAAAAACTTGTGATAAAAAAATTATGTAATATTTTAAAGAGTAAAGTACACTAGTATCCCCTGAGATTTTTTTAGATTACATATAATATTCTTCTTTTTCTTATTCTTACACTAACCCTCTTAATTGTTTGAAAAATATTACATTGATATTTCTTATACATTACACTAACCTCCCTCAATTGTGTGAAAAATATTACAGCGTATACCCCCTATAAAGGAGGCTATTGTAAATGTTAAAAAAATAAAAAAAATTATGTGTAATTTAAAAAAAAATTTGAGAGTGTCAATATAATTTACTCTATTTAAAATTTCTACCAAAATAAAATACAATAACAAAGCAAAATTTAATTAAAAAGCTTCTAAAATCACTACAAACGTTTATTTATTACTAATCTTAATCATATAATTAATCAATATGAAATTTAAATAAAACCAATCTCAAATATTTTTGTAAGGTAATATGATTAGAATTCATTATCCTTATTTCTCACATTCTCACCTTATATTTGGGTGTGTCTCTCTCTATTAGGGGTGGACATGGGTCTAGTAAACAGAAAACTAAGAAAAAAAAAATAAAGGTTGGCTTGGATCACTAGTTCGGTTCAGATTTTAACATTACAATCCTTATGACATTGGTTTGAGTATCAATTTTGAGCATGTAGAACTCAAACCAAACTGAACCTATACCACTATAGAAAATTTTTAATTTTTTAAGTTGTGTAATTTTATAATTCTATAATTTTATTTTGTGCAATTATATAATTCTATAATTTTTATGTTGTGTAATCCTATAATCTGACTTTTGGGATTATTCGTTAGCTTTCTTTCATTCTATTACAATTTTTTTCTTTATTTTTTCTATTTTCATGTTTTATATTTTTTATTATTTTATTAGGTGACCAACCCAAATGTGATCGGGTTGGTTCAGTTCAGGTTAAAGAAAAAATGAAAAATCTAATCTAACCCAAATTGATTAACATTGATTGGTTTGAATCTAAGTATCTTGTAAACTCGAACCAACCCGACTCGTGCCCATCCCTACTCTCTCTATATATAAAAATTAAAGACACATTGTATTATATTGTTCTAAAAATGATGATTGAGAAAAAATTCTATTAAATACATTAAATATGTAAAAGAGAAAAAAGGTATATAAAAGGGAGTTTGTAACAAAATGATTCAACTTTATGCATCTTTTGTATTCAAGATATATAAAAGAAGTCACAACATTTATTCTTTAATTACAAGTTCTTGTATTATGTATAATAATCACATTATGCATGATTTGGTTTTGAGATTTCTGATAAAAAATATTTTCTCTTTATCAACATGTCTTGGTTCGAATGAAAGATCTTTATGAGTTTAATTCTCATCAATATCATGTGCATATTATTAGGAGGAGTTTCTATTTTAATATCTAACAATATCTTGAGCTAATTGTTGATTAGATTTAATGTGAACAAGAATAAGAGCATTTTTTTAAGAAAAAAACAGTCAATGTCTACGTGCTTGAAATTTACACCCACTACATTTATTTGAAATAAACACCTCTTAAATTCACACCTAATACATTTATTTGAAATTTGAATTGTTCTTCTAACAATTTTTTCCTTAATTAAAATTTACAAATAACCACCTTATCAGCAAATTTTACCTTTTTCTCAACTTTTCTATCACAGTCATTTATCCTTTCCAAAGCTTGCTCCTACAAGTAGCAAAGGTTCCTCTCATTTTTCTACCCTTGCAACACCAAGTGCCTCCCCTTGTACACATTGCCTCCCCACTTTGAACCAACATACTTGTACCTTGTCCCTTAATGAAATAATATTGACAGTAGCAAAAGGTACAAACCTCACATTTTGGAAACTTGATACAGAAACCGCAAGTGCATGATTGTCATCAAGTAATAATATTGAATCCACAAGAACCGTGTGTTAGGCTTTGTAATTATTGCAATTTAATAATAATTAAACAAAAGGAAATTATTTAAACAGATGTCACTTCAGTGAAGAGAAATTTTGAGTTAATTCGAAAACAAACAAGTAATTAAAAATAAGAAAAATTCAATAATTGAAAACTTTTAGGATTGGGGGTTTGCACCAAGACTTCTTATAGACCTAATTTCTTTATCTTAATGCTCTAATTGATTCTCTTTGAAGGTAAATTAACCTAATTTAATCTCAACTCTTTTTCAAGATATAGAGATGTACCTAATTGAATTGACCCATACTTTCGTGGTAGCTATGTTCAATTAAGCTTGTTAGGTTTTTTGTTAATTCAATTGTTCCTCAAAGGTTTCAACCTATTTTCATGATTTATACCTAAGTTTCTCTCCTATATTTTCGATACCTAAGTTCACTTTTCGGTTCTTCCCTAAGAATCTATGATTATGAAAAACGCAAGAAAGACACTTCGCATAGAAAAAATACGATAAAGGAGAAATTAAGAGGAGATAACAAAGGAACATCAAGATAAATCAATTAGCATCAATAATTGTCTAAGGCTAGGCCCCAATCCTAGAAAATAAGGTTCTATTCACACATAGTCATGATAGAATCCAATGAGAAATTAAAAGAAGAGAAAAAGAAAAATTAGAAAAATTGAAAAGGAAGATAATCTTCGATCCTAAGCCATCTCAAGAGAGTCAAGTTTAGAATGTCTAATCTCCCCCAATAGGGTGTTTTTAAAGCTAAAACAAACCATGTGTCCAAGTCTAATTCAAAACAAAGTTAAAAAAAATCACAAATAGAAAAGTAAACGCGTTCACACTAGTGTGGCCAGACCCACAGAGGTGTAAGGAAGGCACTAGGAATAAAATAACAATTAGGGTTTGTCCACAAGGGTGTGGCCACACCCACAGCAGTGTGGGAAAAACGATGGATGTGAGATGGCCATTAGGAGATCACCCATACCTGTGTGGCTGAGTTTGCTAGAAGCAAAATAGGGGGCTAGATGTACACACACTGCTATGGGGTCTTCCCACAACCTTATGGCCATCATTTTTTTCACTTCGTCTTTAAGATTTCCATGCTAAGTTAGATTTCTCACTCCTCTATGAAGAAGTCTATGCCTCCAAAGGTCTTCAAGATTTTCCCACAAAGGCTTTCAAATCTTAAAACTTGGTCCTTAATAGGGATGACAATGGGTAGGGTCTGGGTAGGGTACTATGGTACCCATCCCCATACCAGCGTTTGAAAAAAATCCTCGTACCCGCCCCCATACCCGCGCGAGTAGCAACTTTAATCCTCATCCCCGTACCCGCTGGGTACCTATATACCCATACCCGTACCCGCTACCCGCACTTTACTTAAGTGTAGTGCCATGAAAAAAAAATTTGTAGCCTTAGGCAAAATTCAAAATTTAATTTAATACAGTTTGACAAATCTCATTTTATTTTTGTAGCAATTATGAAAGTATTGATCAATTTTTTATAATTAAGTTTTTTTAATATTTCACTTTCAATATATAAAGGAAAATTCATTTAATTCATCCGTTAACATAGTTATTAACTAATAAAATTTGAATAATCTTACTTTTAAAAAATCTACATTTAACGATAAGAATAATTACAAGTATTTCAATAATATTTAGAAGCATGTGTACATTTGAAAAGAATATAATCTTTTCATATAATTTATTTTTAAAGGAGTATAAATTATTTTTGATATTTAATTTATATACAATTGTAGTGCAAAACATTTTTACACAGACGTTTAATAAAATTTAATTATTTCATCATATTATCCCATTTATTAATATGATGCAACAGTATAGTGAATTTCTAGCTTACATATATGTAAAAAAAAATTACAATAACAATGCATATAAATTAAACTCTTATTTTTGTTTATATTTCTTGCAATATCTTTTTTTTTTTAATGAATCAAGATTTTTAATATTTTAATACTCACTAAAACTTATTTTTTTAGTATATTATATGATATATATACATATATATATGTGTGTGTGTGTGTGTGGGGGGGGGGGGGGGTGGGTTGGGTACTATAGTACCCATACCCGCACCCATCCCCATTATATTTTGCGGGTAAATCCCCGCCCCCGCCCCCATCCCCATTGAGAGGGTATTTACCCTACCCATTGCGGATATTTTTTGCGGGTACCCATAGGGTCTGGGTAGAATTGCCATCCCTAGTCCTTAAGCCCAAAATAACCTGTATAATTGCTTCCTACAACGAAAGACACACCAAAAAGCACAACAAAGTCCTAAAAGGATAAACTAAAAATTATGCATGAAACTAAACCTAAACCACTAAAGAATGCATGCAAACTAACAATGAAAATCAAGCAAAAGATAGTATGAAATGCAACGCATCAAAAGTTCAAATGATGTCATTATGGAGCTCCATTCTCACACTCTCAATACCTTCAACCTTTAACCTTCAACCTTCATTTTCTCACTATTTCCTAACTTGAAATGACCAAACTCCTTATTAGTTTTCAAAGTGTCAAGCATTGCTCGGTCTTTACAAATGTGCTTCAAAGTGGTAGAATCCTTTATCTATTTTGATTTAGTAACCCCCTTAGTAGTTGTCAAATACAAATCTTCATCTTCAAAGTTTTTTACCATGTTAGCCTTAGAGTTGTCATCATCTCTCTTCATGACTCTCAATTTTTTTAGGTCTTCCTTCATTTCTATATACCTTGTTTGCACACATGACCTTTCTCCCTGCAATAATAACACTGCACGTTACTCATATATCCCATTTCAAATGCAATTACAATTTTGATCTTTCTTTCTGTCCATCTTGTCTTCTTGAATGACTCATCCCTCACTCATACTCCTCCTTAGCTAATGCATGACCTTCATTATCAATATTCTCATTTCTCATTATTATCTCATTTTTTCTTAGAGCATTAGTCACCTTATCCAACTTCAACATTGTCCTCCCTACGGGTAATGTTTGAACCAAAGGTTTGTAGGACCTTGGTAGTGAAGCTAGTAACAACATTGTTTGTTCCTCATCAGAGATTTTGTCATCTACATTCAACAAATGCCATACTAGCTAGTGGAAATTATTAATGTGGCCATGGAGATTCCCTCTTATCTCTATTTTGAGTTGATACAACACCATCTCTAAACATAAATGATTGGTCAACACCTTGGACGCATAAATGGTCTCGAGCTTCTCCCACAAGGCCTTTGGTGTTGTCTCCTTCAACATATTGTACTTGATCTCAGGAGTAAGAGTTAACCAAATCATGGTCATAACCTTCTTTTGAATCTGAGTTCATTCCATTTCATTCCTGATAGCTGGCTTTTCATCTTCCAAGGCCTGATCAAGTCCTTACTAAACTAAAAGGTATTGAATGGTACATTGTCAAATCATAAAATTTGTTTTTCCATCAAACAACGAGATCTTAAACTTTTGTACGTTTCCTGCCATAGCTTAAATAACATTGTTGGGAAATCCCCCTCCACACAATGAAATTACCCACATGCCTAATGAATCTTAGATGGAATACACTAATTGAGTTTTTATTTCTTGGCTCTATATATCCTAAACTATAATACAAAATTCAAATCCTATTAACATCCAAATCTTGAAAATAAAAGGAAACAAATTCCTACAATAAATAGATTGATAATATCTTTAAGTCTAAACACAATTAAGATTTGAATCATAAATAACAAAATCCTAAACTAAACACTCTTGAATTTTCACCCATTACATTTATTTGAATTTTGAATTGTTCTTCTAACACAACACAATTGCAATACTTATGTGATTAAAGGTGTTGTTAAGCCTTAATTTATAGAACCTTTCTCATTTAACTTTTGTATAAACATTTATAAACTAAACAAAAATTAACAATCTTACCTTAAAAATGTCTTAATAATAAAGTTTTATAATTAAATTTCTCCTCTAAATTAGAAAATAATTCAAACCAATCATACTGTTATTTAAATTAGGTCTAAATTTACTGTATATATGTTTAATATACAGTTGTAATAGATGAACATGATAATGTATTGTAAGAATAAAACATGGAAGATAATAATTTTTGTAGATTTTTTTAGCATAAATCACAAGTATTTTTTATTAGGGACAATTTTGTTTGAATCGGATAAGACTACTATAGACGATAAAACTCTCTTTATGAATATTTAACGCAACTGCATACGTAGGACTCAAATTCAAGATAATTGGTTAAGCTAAAACGACCCCATATTAGTTGATTCATGTGCTTGGTATTAATAATTTCTTGTAGATGAGCAAGAAGAAGAATAACAATAACAATAACAATACATTCTAAACTTCTGCTTAATTTTGTTGATTAATATGACCCTCCTCGCAAAATTATATTAATTGTTAGAATAAAGTTCTTTTAAGATTAATTGTTATCAAAGTAAAAGCTAAATAAAGGAGAATATATTTATAATATTTTTGAAGGTTGAATATTTTTATAATTAAATTAATCTACATGTGTTAAAATATTAATTTATTAAAATTTAAAATTAAATATTGTTTTTTTATTACTTAAAAAACAATCATAATCAACAAACCAAACATTCCGAATAAGATTAATATATATATAAAATGAAACAGATAGGTCCAAATGGATGGCATCTTAAAACTGTCATCGCAAAAGTCACAGTGGATGCGACGTGTCGACTTTTGAGTGGGCAGGCTTCAATAACTTGCAATGCAGTCACACAGAGAAAGCAGTACCGTACGTTATTAACGGCTGTGTCGACAAGACACAAGTACAGCCCTTCGGACACGTGTCAATAACAACGCAGATTATAAACCGAAGGTTAGTGGTAGATTCCTCGTCGTTTCACCTGCTCACACAACTTTTTAAGGAACAGAACATTGTATTGTACTCCGAGGAAACATCTTCTCCATCATCCAAATCCAAGTCCATTATTTACTTCTCACAACTTCAAATGCATTTTTTTCTTTTTCTTTTTTGGTCCATCATTTTTCGTCTCTTCCATTTAGCTTTTTGCGATTCCAAATATGTTTTTTTTTCTTATAAGAGGAAAGAAAAAAATATTTTATATTTGATTATTAATTACATAATTAATAATTATTAAATTCAAAGAATTTTTTATTATTCAATTTTTAAAAAAAGTAGGTAAAAATAACTAACAATTTTGTTAGTATATAATTTCATCTATTAAAGTAACTTGGGTTATTTTAGTTTCTACAATTTTTTATTTAAAAAAATTAATTATTTGAAAAATGAAGTTATTTATAAATTGACTATTCAATAAGGTAATCATGTTGCCAAATTAAAACTTTTGGAATTAATTAATCTACATAAATATACATTTTCAAATACCAAGAAATACAAGTTATTATATTTAAAATTAATTTGTATAAGCATAGACTTTCAAATCTTTTAAATAGAAAAAATATAGGAGTGAAGAGAGTATTGTGACATTTAATAAATCAACCTGACTCAGCTATAATTAGTCGTAACCCAATATAACTTTCGGACGTCCAGTGTTTAAAAAAGAAACTTATATGTTAATTTTTGAGTAAACCATCAATTTGGTTTTTGAAGTATCACCTTCTCTTCTAAATAATCCTTAAAGTAATGAAGTTATATAAGTAGTCCCTAAAGTATTATAAATCATGCTACATAGTCTCTCAAGTATTGAAAAATTATTCAAATTAGTCCTTCATTAGGGGACTAAATTGATGGATATTCAATATTTTAGAGACTATTTATGTAATTTCATTAGTTCAATGACTATTCAGGGGAAAAGGTGATACTTTAGGGACTCAATTGATGGTTTATTCTTAATTTTTTAAAACTTTAGCAGAGGTTAATGATCGATTACTCGAGGTCACTTGTAATCATTATTTTTGTTTGGTACCATTTGGGAGGTATATCACCTAAATGTTTGGTTTGTTGATTATGTTTGTCTATTAAGTAAGAAATAAAAATATATCATCTCCAAATATTTGTTTGAAAATAATGTTTTTATACCTTTGAAGAGGCATATACCATTTGGGAGAAAAAGGAAAAGAAAAAGATGTGATGAGAAATAAAAAGAAAAGTAAAAAGAGTTAATAAGTTGGTGTAAAAATAATATGTAAAAGAATAGAGTTGTATTTGCTTTGTATTATTACTAGCCTTATCATTCTTGAACTTCGGGAAAGGGAATACCATTGAACAAACATGTATCAAAAGGGTCGATCGATGGTGAGAGATAATTTTAGTATCATTAATTGGTACTTTGTTTGTATATACGTAGAGTAGAAAACAGAAGGAAAAAAAAATATTTTCCTTTTCTATTATTTGAATAAAAAAGAAAGAAAATGTAATTATGTTAAGTAACATTATTTAATTTTTTATAAAGTAACTAAATATAATTGAGACAATGCTATATATTTATCTTTTTAATACATATTACTCTGCCTACTTCCTTTTCATACTGTATGTTTGAATTGACGTTTTGTAAGTGCATCAGAGCTAAATACCGTATCAAAGCTTGCAAACAAAAAAAAAAGGTAGAAACTAAAATTATTTGTTTCTCTAAACGTGGATCAAATTTAAGGCGATGTAATTTCGAACACGCACACAGTTTTGGATTGCACATCCTTTTTTTCTCTCTGTTATTTTCTTCTTATTTCAAACAAAAGAAAATGCTTGGATCCATTTTCTTCCTTTTTCACTTCTCCCATTCCAAACTACGGCTACATAGTCACAGTCAATTAATTAGGAATAATTTAATATTTAAAAGAGTGTTAAATTATTCTGTAGATCTCTAAACTTTTAGGTAATTTTTAAGAGTTTAATGATCATACACTGTCAGTGTAAAAAAATTTACACTGTCAACCAATTAAAATTTACTGTTGGTATGACTTTTAAAATATTTATTATAAAAGTCAACAAACTTATAATAAATAGTAATTTGTAATTGGATAATAGTGTAAAACTACTTTACACTGTTAGTGCATGACTTGTTTTCTCAATTTTTAATTAGGTCTTTATACTAATTTTCTTAATTGAATCCTTAATCTTTTAATTTTTTTTAATTGGGTCCCTATGATTAAATTGTTGTGAATATTTCATTAACTTGGATGGAATATTTCCTGATAAGGACTCAATTAAAAAATATAGAGAGAGAGACCTAATTAAAAATTATCTAAAAGTTCAGGACCTATTCAATAGTTTAACCTTATTTTTATTTTTTTATCTTGATTTTGCCTTTGTTTTATTTTTGAAAAAAGATGAAGTTATAAAAAAGGACAGAAAGCATCTTTCAATATTTAAATGTTGTCGCATTATTATTATGTGGCTAAATTGCATTTTTGGTCCCCTATAATTCTCAATCAACGATTTTGGTCTCCCTATTTTTAATTCTACAATCTTACTCCTCTAATTTTAAAAATCCTCATTTTTAGATTCCCTTATTTTTAATTTCTTGATTTTAGTTCCCAAATTTTAAAATTTTGCAATTTTAATCTAACCGTTAAATGTTTATTTGTTGACCATTAATGTCTCAGTGTTAACTATGACGTGACATTAATCTGTTAAATATTATCTACCACGTATTCAGTCTAATGCTACATCATAGTTAACATTAAGGCATTAACAATTAACATATGAACATTTAACGATTGGACCGAAATTACAAATTTTTAAAATTTGAGAGACTAAAATTGCAGAATTAAAAATAGTTGCAAAGTATTTAATGGTTTTGTCGTTGACTAATTTCTATCGGAGAATTTGGCTAACCACTTTAATGAGGTATCTTCTCCCAACCTCTTTTTTTCATCCACTAGGCTCAAATCCAAGACCTTATTAGACTAACATAATGTTAGTAAATTAAAGGTTAAATTATTGAGTAGGTCCCTAAACTTTTAGGTAATTTTTAATTAGATTCTTGTACTATTTTTTTTAATTGAGTCCTTAATCTTTTGAGTTTTTTTTTTAATTTGGTCCCTGTGGCAAAAGGCAATCATATGAAAGTTAACTCCAAGGACCCAATAAAAAAAATTTAAAAGATTAAGAACTCAATTAAAAAATTATTATAAGAACCTAATTAAAAATTGTCTAAAAGTTCAAAGACTTACGGAATAATTTAACTTTAAAAGAATTGTTTTATTTTATTTACATAAAAATAATAATTTTCAAATTAATTATTAAAACATCATTTTGAAGATCATTAAATTATCTCTTTTAAAATTAATCCTTTTAACATTAATTTTTTAAAAATATATATATAAACCAAATAGAGTCGGAGAACGTCTGGAGCTTTTTTAAAAATATTTTCGAAGAAGGTCGAGGGGATGTTTATGGGCCTCAATGGCCTCACCTGCCCCTCTATTAATCATAGCGTAGCATATTAGTGGCGGAAAGATGAAAGCCTGAATTTATAAGTTTTCCGTCCAGAAAATATATCACAATCAATATGGAACTGATGATAATTAATTCACGTCGAGATATTTTTTTTTTTAAACTGTATGTGTTTAGTGCAACAGGGCTTGTGAATGTACAAGGCAAAAGTTTTTGCAAAAGGCTGTAGGAAGCAGCTCACGTGTATTATAAATCAATCTGATACGTGTGATTGCAAAGCAAGATTCACGTTTAGTTTACACTTGCTTTTACATTTTCATGCACACATATGGCGGTTGTGCGCGTGTGTAATAGAGAATTGAAGAGCAAGAAGCCAAGAATTTCAACCAGACTATTTCTGACCTATGGCCATCAAAATATGAACGCGGGAAAGCAAACTATAGAAACATTAAATGAAGGAGATTTATCATATATCTTGATAAATTTAATTATATAAATACAAATTATAACAGGTTATTTATATATTAATAAGAGAATAATTAGGATTAAAAAATATATACTTAATTTTAAAGAGGGATCTATTTTGATGATTATTTTGATCGTGTTGTGAACTAAACTCAATCTGATATGTAGAAATAAGTCCATGTCTAATAAGGCACAAGAAATGCTATATTGGATGAGGATAGAATTCTCCAGTGATAAATAAGTTGAAAATTATAAGCCGAATTATTTAATTAAAAGTGTCTGGTAAAATTAGTTGTTAAAGTAGTTGAAAAATATAAAAAGACATAATTATATGATTTTTATATATATAAATTCTATTTTTCACAATTTTTGAATTCTTAACAATTTTTCCTAAATATAAAATATTTTATTAAAATTTTAAATAAAGAATGTAATAACTAAAATAAATATATAATATGGAAAATAAGTTAAAAAATATGTAAAAATAGAACAATAATTAAAATAATTTGTCCTTGTTCTTTTACTCGTATATATATACTTTTGAATTGTAATAATCAATATTTTGACATTGTATTTTTATTTTATTTTTCGTTAATAAGTTACACATTATTTGTCCTTTTTCTTTTGACTAATATCAATTTTGAGGTATTTACATTGTATTGTAACATTTTGCTGAGTATATTTCATCTTTTTTCAACACTCTAAATTATCTTTCAATAAAACTTCGAGGAGTTGAATATGCATAGTTGAAGGCTTCTTGAGCATTGGTTAGGAGCTCTTGTTGGTGATACCTTGTCTTAGGATATGGCACCAAACATATCTATGTTTATCTCAATATCCTTTATCCATCAAATAATATCTCTTATCAAAAAGCAAAAAATAAAATAAAATAAATAAATAAATAATATAATAAATATATATATATATATATATATATATATATAGATAATTCATATAAAATCTTATTATAACAAAAATTAAATAATAATGCCTAGTGGTCGCTTTGGAAAGTTTAGTGGCAGTGTGATAATTGCAAGAAGAAACCCGCGTGTGTCATGTGCTAATCCCTCCCATCCAACTAATAAAAATGTGAAACAAATACCAAAGTCACAACTGGCCATGACATTGAAGGTGAGGATACCTTTTATCCCTTTATAATGCATTTGATTTCTTTGAGAATATTGATAACCCCATGTATTAGCTTTTTTTTTTTTCCTTTTAATTTTAAAGGAATTTATGCTACTTAAGTTGAATTTTAATTTGTCCTTAAGAAAATGAGTTTTAAAGTGGAAGAGATTATTTGTTTATTTAATATTAAATTTAATTAAAATTTTATTTATTTAATTTCTCATATTTTTTCTTTATTTTTTTATTGTACGAAATAAATAAGGGAATTGGAGTTTTAGTTAATAATAATAATAATAAATGGTAAGCCAAAATGCACAATAATAGAGCTTTCAAAAGCATTGGGTCTCTTTAGACATCAAACCTACATATAAATAGGTTTAGAGAAAAACAATTAGGGACAGCCAGTAGGGGTGGCAAATTGGGTTAAACGCCCTAAGTCAACCCCACCTAACCCGCAAAAAATGGCAGGACGAGTTAGCTAACTCAACCCTCTAACCCGCGCTGCTTAACCTGGTGAGTTGAAGGTGGATCAAGGAAGCTTGGCCCGCTGAAGTTGACCTGCCAATTTGCCATTTCATATCTTAGTATTTTTGGACTTTTCAAGGACTAATTTGTAGTGGACTTGTGTTGATGGAATCATTTGTGTTTGTGAATGTATTGTTAATTGGTTAAAGTATTTGGTTTCTTAAAATATTCTTGTCTTCTGTTTATGTATTGGGAAATGTCATTTCATTATCTAGTATTATTTCAAAATTTGCTTTCTATTCTCACTTATTGAATTTTGTTGAGCTTAAGAAGACTATCCATAATGAAATGAGATCAATAGTTTAATACTTAGTATATCATACATGGTTCTTTGAATGAAATTAAATTATAGGAGTTGATGAGTATTAGAATGATTATTTATTTATGTGTGTGGATTTTGGCAAGTTAACCCACCACCAACCTATAATGGCGAGTCAACCCTCTAACATGCCATTTTACCCTTTGGTGGGCTAACCGCTCAACCTACCTCCAGGTGAAGTGGGTTATGTTTTCCAACCCACTTCTCCATAGGTCAACCTGCCTCGCCCCACTTAAGGTGAGTCAGGGCAAGTTGACCCACTTTGTCACCCCCAGTCATCACTTAGATGCTCTTTATCTTTTTAAGAGCTTCATAGGTACAAAATTGGTAGATCTTAGCAGTGTTCTTTAAATCACCAATTTATTATGCTGAATCTTCTTTATGCTAGCAATCTAAGATGAAACATTGACCCTCACATTTTAATCCTTGGGAATGTGTTGGAAGTGAACTTCATAGAATGACTGACATGCCTTTTTCACCTTCTCCAAATATTGTGGAAGGTTAGGCTTTTTGACTTAATACTCACCTTTAATTTGTGAGATCATCAGTTGGAAATCATTACACATCATGATTAACTTAGCTCCTAAGTATATAGCTATCAAGAGCCCAACCAAACTGACCTCATACTCATCTTGGTTGTTCATTGTTCGAAATTTGAATCTCAATGATTGTTTTATCACCACGTCGTCTTGTCTTTCCAAAACTATTCTAGCTTATGCACCCTTAGCATTTGATGAACCATTTACATATATGGTCCATGCCTCTGAGGTACTCATATTCCCTAAGTTTGTCATTTGTATAATGAAATCAGCTAACACTTGGCCTCCCGAGCTTATAGGTAATGTCATGCTAAGAGAATTCCATAACCCAACTTATCATTCTCCCAGCTAGGTCTGGTTGATGTAGGAATGTCCGTATTAGCATATCGATTCTGACTAGTATGGGGTGCTCGCCGAGCTGTAAAAACTAAGGCAAGGGTTTCCTTCTCTAGCATTTAATATGTTAATTCGTCACCTTGCAAGGATTTGCTAACAAAATATATTAAGCATTAACCCTCTACCTTTTCTTTAATCAAGACCAATATTGCTTAATCATTAACTACCAAATAGACCATCAATCTCTCTTCTAGAAAAAGGTCAAACCAACTTTGGTGGATTGTCCAACACATTTTTTCATTTTTGGAAGGTTAATTGTTCCTCATTCTTCGCTCCACTAGAAAGTTATGCCATTTCTCAACAATTGATAAAGAGACAAAAATTTGTTAGTTGCCTTCCAATCCTTATATAATTGAAAGACTATATGGTAAAACACATTAGTCTAGCTTCCTTGATCCATAAACACTCTTCCCATGTCGACATTTTCTATCATAACTCTAATGACCATTGTGTCATTGTGTTTTGAGATGATATTCCCATAATCAACATTTGAGAAAGAAGTTATTAGGGGTAGTTTCTTTTTTCATCTAAATACTATGAGAGCATTTCTAAGCTTTTACCCTTATAATTGCCTAAAAGGCATGCTTTTTTGTTCCAATCAAACTACCACCTCCAACAATTCCACTTGAAATCATATTAATTTGGATTCAAGGTGCTTTTGTTGTGTTCTCCTGCACCTTTAGTGGGGGACTATCTTGGCTTCTTTTCTCACTTCTTTATTTTCATGCATCCTTCTATTTATCATGAGAATCCCTTTTATCATCTCAACCTCTTAGTACATATAAGCCTAAATGCCTACATCAGATTAGTTCCTTATAATTGCATCTTTCAAACGAATACACTCATTGGTGGTTTGGCCATAATCATCATGAAAGACACAATACTTCCTCATATTCTTATGCTTCCTCCCCAAGGGTGGTGAGCGTTGGACTTGCAAGAATTTGGTCGAATAGACTTCATCATAGATCTGACCTTAGTTCATTACGAAGAAGGCATAGTTGTGAAATTTGCCCATCAATTCCCTTCTAAGTCCACCATAAGGATCATTGTTCCTCCTTAAGTTTTGTTGTTAGTCTTGGCCTTGACCCTTGGCCTAGACATAATGTGCCTCCTTTTTGCTCCTTTCCTTTCACTATCTAAGGAACTAAAATGGTGGAGTCATACCTTGCTTATTGTAAATGCCACTCCTAATTAATATACTTCGTAGCTTAGTCTTTAAATTCCTCCGTGCTTTTGGCCTTACCTTTTCAAAAGATAACGCAAACAATGTGCCCTTTCTAATTGATTCCACCAAAATATAGAGTTGAATGTCCTCAAACAAGTTCGGCACCAATGTCGCTTCCTTGTAAAACCTTCCCAAGGTAGTCTAACATTTGGTATTCACCATATTTTGGGGGGGTGGGGGTGAGAATTAGATTTACCAGATTTCCACAGATGGTGCCAATGTTGTGTTTGAGTTAAGACTGTTGACTTTGACCAAATTTTGGATTGTAGTGACCAAAGTGTATTCCACGTAGACTAAGGTCCAAGATATCCTAACAATGACGTTGCTCTTTGACACAATTGAGACGCTATGGACAAGGGGGTACTTGCAAAAAGCACTTCAACACTTAAGTCAGTAGCGATTTTACCGAACAATATGTAATAAATGTTTACCTATTACAGTGACGTTAGTTGTATTTATATGAGTCTTAGATGAGTTGAATTTCCTGACACAAGGTCCAAAGCCTCTTAGAGATAATGTTATCCTATTCTAGCATAGTGACATGGTAAGTTTACTTCAAGTCAATGTATGGCTCACTTGTTCACAAATGTATTTTGGAGATTCTGTACCTAAGAGAGGTGTTGATCTTGATTAACTCTTTGCAATTTCAACTAATCCAGTACTTTGAGTCGAGATAATTGATTGTACAAATTGCCTTAAGCCAAGAATAGAAATCAAGTTGAGGACTTTAGAACAAAAGACTAGCGCTAAATTCTAAAAGGTCCATCCTTATTTTCCTATAACTTCAAACAATCTTCACTCTCAGTCTGGGCATGCGTATAAAGAAGGGCCCCCATGAAATGGATGTCCCATTGTTCCTATTTGGAATAGACCTTTCATCTACGACCTTTAGAACTGGGGTCCCCCTTACAGCTAATGACACAGGATCTCTCTCCAATAAGAAGAAAAATAATGCTAGTGGCTTTTTATCGGTTTAGTGGTACTGATGACAGAGATATATACGGCTACACTTATTGTCATTATCGATCTGGGTCGGCCATGTGAGCTCTTCCGATTCATGATCTTCCTGAACATGCACAATGCTCTATTAAATGCCCCACTTCAATGCGTGTCCTCACTCTCCTATATGGTTTAGGAAGAGCTTGAAATGAATCGTTTTCTCCATTCATTAATTTTATATATGGAGCTAGTAATTACCACCACATGCACTCAATTCTCACAGATAATTATCATCTAGTTGCCAAGGCAATAGGTTTTTGCAAGTAAGTCGTACTATTTATGCCCAAGCAATCCATCCGTAGCTTCTTTGCTTGGCACATGAAGAAATAGTCAATATCGTTTGCCTTTGGAACCGGACAAAGTTAAACCCATTTTCTTTTAGATATGTCAAGTGCATTTTACATTCATTATATATATATATATATATATATATATATATATATATATATATATATATGCATGATTGTATACTGTTCTTCCTTGTTAAAAATGCCTAGCTAGCATCATTCAGTTTGTATTTGTATAACATATATATGTGTCTCTTTTTAATTATTTAAATTTGTAATATTCGGTAACTTATAAGCTACACATTCAACCTATTTTCCTTCTTAAAAGTGCTATTTAGGACCCATACTTTTGTCATTTTTTGTTTTAAAAGGAGAAACAACGGTTAAGGATATCGTGTCGTGGGATATGACAAGAAGCACAAGTAATGTTTATTTGGCTAGTCAGACATGTTATTCAACAAAGAGCACATTTTTTCTTGTTTAAGCAATCTTGTTTTCCTTTTCTTCACATTGAGAGACCCTTTATCGAAAGTCTTTCTATATTAATGCACCAATGCAATAATCAAACATTGATTCTACATGTAATATAAAACAAGAAACATAATATTCACCATAATAGTGTTTATCTTTTTGTTACTCAGTGTAGGTAAACAAGAGAATTTTTATAAACTAACTTATGTGTAAACTAATTTTAACTTGATGCCGCTTAATTTATTTTACCTTTTTTCTTTTTCTTTTAAGTGCTTATCGAAAAATTTATCTGAACATGATGAAAGTGGATGTCTATTGAGAGAAGCCAAAGCAGACCACGGTGTCAGGAAAATGGACAAGGCTCCGGCGATGGTTATTCTTCAATTGTGTATTTTGTTTTGGGTTTATGTGGTTACTCGTTGGATCCAATGTATATTTGTGGATGACAGTTGCATGTCCTGCTTTGTGGGTTGCTTGTGCTTTATGGGTATATTTCAATCGAATGAGTGCATAATAGAGTTGGTGTTCTGTAATTTATCATGGAATTAATTCAATTTACATCTCATTTGGCCTTATATATGTTGTGAGTGTGTCAGTTGAAGAAAGAAATGGGAGAAAAAGCAAATATATGGACAAATTTAGGCAGCTACTGTGGCTAGATGGCCATGCTCAGCATAAATTAAGAAATGCAAAAGTTTAAATAGCAAATCATTGTTGCTATTTGAGTAGAATGGGGAGTTTCAATCGATGCTCTTTGAATGGAGTAGAATTTATGTTTGTTATGAAATTAGGAAATACAATACGAAAGAGTTCTCTATGAAACAGCCATGAGCAAATCACAAAGTGAATCTAACACTACATCCAATCCAAAATCTTAAAAGACATTAAGTGTGTGGATGCTCCACACATATCTTGCTCTATTTTCTTATTCTTACCAATGTGAGACTTCTAAAGGTTTCTTGTAATTGGTTAAAACTAAGGACTTAGAATCCATGATGTCCTGCTTTGCCTTCCCTACGTGTGAGTGAAACGTACAAGGAGGTTGCTCTGGTTTATCTCACTTCAATTTTCAGAAACACAAGGTCAAGGTAGCTGATCTAAACATTTTTGGACTTTTGGTGTTGCAGGCATCAAGATCTACTGGTAATGTGTATTTGAAGAGACCCGAGTTTATCTATCAGTGTTTATCTCGCTTCATTTTGTGTATTTGGAGATCTTAAATGCATCTGGATTAGAATTATATCTCCTAGTATTGGCAAACTTTGTAGATTACGTAGACTGTAAGTGCAACGTGTTCCTCCTCAAATCATTCACTTCTCAATCAAGAGAGATTTAACATCTGAGTTGTGTTTGCATTAGATCATAGGACACTTCATCAGATTGGCTTGCTTGTTACTTGGAATATTCCCAATGAAATCAGCAATTGCACGCATTGAGGTAAGCATTTTAAGCGAAAATGAGTTCATTGGTTCATTAGAAATTTATCTGTGGACCTTCATTTTATCGTAATTTATGTTTATCCTTTGCTTTTATTTCATGCCGAAGGAATGAGATGGTTCATGTGATTATTATTATATGTACTTGAGGGATAATTATTTATAAGGAGGCATCCCATCAGATATTGGAAATCTTGAAAAAATGATTTGGAAAGTAAGTATTAATTTTGACGGTTGATGTTTATGGATAAATTGTACTTGTTTGAATTGTGCGATCAGCAGACAATTGCGAAAACTTTAAAATTCGAGAGAGTCCTGATATTCGTCCACCCAAAATGGGGTGGATTGAGATAAAAAAAAGATAGGAAGAAAGGAGAAAAAGTAAAGAGAAAAAGTGATAAATATAATGGGTGATTTGATAAAAAAAAAATAAGAAGAGAGAGATACAGATAAAATGGCGTGGAAGTGGGATGGAAGAGAAAGTGGATAGATGATAAGTATTATTCAACTCAAGATGAATGTGAAAGACGGTGTAGTTTCAATGTTAGGCAAATGAGGAAGTCCTTTAGAATGGCCTCTACAATTCAAGAAACAACAACAAAAGTTAATTGAACTGTGGTTAATACACCTTATATATTAAATTAGAAATTCTATCTCTTACGAGAATATTTTTAGTTATTATTTTTTAATGAGAGTATTTTTAGTTATTATTTTTTAACGAAAGTGTTTTTAAGAATTTTTTTAACATCTCATACTTTTTAATCTATCATTTTCAATATTTTTAGTTTTAAATTAAATTTTAATATTTTTAAAATAAATTTTCAATAATTAGAATGACATTGTATCACAATATAAATTATATATTATAAATTTATAATATAATTTATATGTTCAAAAATATTTATTTATTATGAATTTTAATTATAATATAATTTATATTATATATTCAGAAGTATTTATTTATTATAAATTTATGTCATATAAAATAAATATTTATTATGAACAATGCATAGGTTAAAATACTAATCATACTAAAAATCAGTTAGAGTTAGCCTAATGGTGAAGAATATTTGAATTGTTATTCTTTTTACAATAAAAGGGTTGGGTGCAATTGTTATTCTAAATCATATTATAAACTTTTATACCATACATGATTTTTAATATGACTATTTTATTTATATTTTTATCTTTTTTTTATAATTTATTGTTTAATATATTTTATAATATTAAAATATATCAAATTTAAATTAATTTAACTACCATTAATCTTTTATGATAATTAATTATAATCATAAAATTTACATTATAAATTTGACCCATGCAATGCACGGATTAAAATGCTAGTTAGGGGACATTTGAAAATCATATTTAGATAGTGAATGCTAGTCTCTCTACTTTATTAATGAGACCAATCTAAAAAACATGTTACATGCACAATATAATATTGTTAGAAAGTTTTTTTTTATCTTAAAGGGTAATTTTTTTTTTTCAAAATTAACAAAATGGATAGATTTTGAAAAATTATCTAAATTGGGATAAGTCGTGACTCTAAAACATGACAAGAAATTAGAAGTCATATGTTGTTTCACGACTTTTGAATTTATTATTTTTTAATTTTTTTATGAAAGTCATATTTAGTTTTACGACTTGTATGCTAAGTCGCAAACTGGTATACGACATTATCTTTTTTTTAATTTTTAAATCAAAATATGAATTAAATTTTAGAAATTAATTTTTTTAATAGAAGTCGTGAAAGCAAACACAGCTTTTGCTTTTCTTTTAAGTGAAGTCGTGAATCAAAACTTGACTTCACTTTTTTAATTTATTTTTATTTTATATAGAAGTCATAACATGATATACAACTTATGTTTGTTTTTTAAATTTTACGTATAGAATAAAATTAAAATCATGAAATAAATTTTTAAAATAAAATATTTAAAAAGTAAATTACCAAATAACTTTAAAAAAATTAAAAAAAAAGTTGTGTAATGAATCACGATTCACGACCTCAATACATCAAATTTTAAAAAAATAATAATAACAATAAAGGTCATGTAATCAATCACGACTTCAATTTATCAAATTTTAAAAAAATAACAAGAAGTTTGTAATCAATCACGACTTTAATATATCAAATTTAAAATAAAAAATAACAGCAAAGGTCGTGTTTCATTTCACGACTTCACTATATAAAATTACAAAAAAAAATAAAAAATTAGGTCGTGTTCTATTTCACGACTTCTATATAAAACAAAAAAATAAAAAAGTGAAGTGGTATTTTGATTCACAACTTCACTTAAAAAAATCAAAGTTTTATTTACTTTCACGACTTCTAATAAAAAAATTAATTTCTAAAATTTAATTTGTATTTCAATTTAAAATATTAAAAAAATAGTAAAATCATGTGACTGTTTACGACTTTGTATGCAAGTCGTAACACTACACACAACTTCCATAAAAAATTAAAAAATAATAAATTTAAAAGTTGTGAAACAATATATGATTTCTAATTTCATGTTGTGTTTCTGAGATACAGCTTACTTCAATTTGAGTAATTTTTTTTTTTAAATCTATCCATTTTGATAATTTTGAAAAAAAAAATGCCTCAGGGATAAAAAGGCCATTGTTAGAATTTTAAAGTTTGAATGTTTCGCACTCAATATCACATAGAGGATCTTATTATTATTATTATTATTATTAAATGGGGCAAAAAGCCCAAAGGAAAACAAAACTACAAAGGAATCATACCGGGGATGGAGACCCCAACAGTATCAAATAGGAGCAACGTCCTTAAACAAGAGGGGGGATGGTCAAACATCACGAAGTCTAACTCTATATTATAAGCTAAGTGCCTAAGTCTAACATAGAGGATCTTATTCTTTATTAAAAAAAAGGTTGAAATATATTTTTTGTGTCTGACATTTATTTTTAATTTTTAAATCAATTTTCATATATAGTTATTTTTACTTATGTTACTGTTACAATTTATGTTATAGCATCATATTCTTGAATTTAAATACAATAAAATATAAAATTAAATTAAAACAAATATCATTTATAATTTATAGTTTTAGCCTCAACAGATATCAATTCAATGTTTGTATTTGACGAAAACTCCATATTAATTTCATTTCGATGAGTGCTAGCAACACCCTCTCTAATACCTTATTTCTAACACACTTTTTACTATTGATTAAAATTTATTAAAAACTACAAAATCAAGGGTGAAACTGATTAAATAAGAAGTTAGACTCACAATTTTTTATAATTTTCAATAAATTTTAGGCAATAATAAAAATATGTTAAAGAGTGTATTGCCAACATTTCTCATTTTATTATTTTGTAACGATAATAGACTATAGGTACAATGTTGAAAACAATTACAGTGCGATAATTACATTATTTTTTCCTTATATTCAATCAAATTAAAAATAAGATATAATACATAACAAATAAAAATATTTTTTAACCTTTAAAATTTTGTAAAGGACCAAACACTAATTATTTATTTCTTAATCACTAATAAATTTACAACATATGTAGATTTATAGAGTCTTTTTAATGTTTTAATGCATTAACTTGATAAAATATTGTGAGAAAATAACTTATATGTATATATTTTCTTGTAACTCATGTTTTGAATAATTAATGGAAAAATAACATGATTACACTAATTTTCTTGTGTTGTTAATGTAGAAAAATGAGTAATAATAATGAGAAGCTTCAAATTTCAGACTTAGACTTTAACATTTCCTCCATGTTTAGGTTATAACTCGGACTCTAGTAATGTGATTGAAATGATATTGATCTCTATATAAAGCTTAAACATAGATCTACACTTTTCATAAACAGAATTTGATCAAATTCAGTATGGATCATAGAGAAAATTGGGCTTGAAATTAATGTGTTGTCCTAACATCCTGACATAGGTGCAGTGTTTTGAGTATATCTTAAGTTGTAGAAATCAAAACTACATGAGAGTAGTGATAAAATTTCAAGAACAAAATTTTCTACAACTTTAATGAAGACACTAAAAGTCAATTCTACCTATTGACTGCCCAACACCAGCACGTCCTTAATTTTCAAATTGAGTGCAAAAAAATTGCGCCAATGCCTTTTTGCAATTCAAGAGGCCTAACTCTGGTATTTATTCAAAAAAAAAAAAAAGACTTTGGGGACATTTCTTTGGACTCTCTAGTGAATGGAAGAGAATAAAGCTCTTGAAAATCATTACCTACGAGTGAAGATTGAAGGAATTGGGAACAATCATTGAAAATCATGGCTTTATCCTCATCTTTCTCTTTTAGATTTGTTTTCTTTTGTTTTTCTATGAGTTTCTAATTTTCTTAGGGTTAAGTTAGGATGAACTTTAATTTGAATATTTTGTAATTGAATTCATTTTCTAAATTTCGTCTCTTTTCATGTAATTAGAGTTTATAATCTTGTGTTCAATGCTTTCTCTTGATTTATCACTAATGGATTGAATTGGGACTTAGATTTACAATTGGAAAATTGAAATTTGAGTTGGCCTTGACCTATTGGCCATGTGTTTCTTACGACTAGGAATATGGTTTGAATGTATCCATTTGTTGTAATTTCTTGAATTAATGTTTATCCCTAATTACACTTGCCTAAGGAATTAGGGTCCTTTTGGTGGCCAAGATATAATAGGATAGGTCATGCTTTAATCAATTGTTTGATGTACCAATAGGATACAATTTGTTTATCCTACTACTTATCCTATCCACTTGGTATAGTGTATTTCGTATCCTATAGGGGGACCTGGGTTAGAAAGCAACAGGATAAGATAGTTTTTCCCCCTCTCCCTCTTACCACACCACTGCCACCACTACTGTCACCACCACCACCATTACTGTCACTACCGCTGCCACTACCACCACCACCTCCACCACCATTGCTATCATTGTCGCCATCACCACTACCAATGGCGAATCCAAGACCTCGGGTTAGTAGCAGCAATCTATTTAAAAAATAAATAATAATAATAATAATAATTATCATACATATAAACATAAAGACATGCGTGTTAAAATCATAAAATTTTAATATATCTAATCAAATAAATTACATACCTTATAATTGTCCTCTACGTGATTTCATATTTTGAAATCATTGAATGATCAACTCATTGTCAATAAAAAAATAATAAATACATGAAAGGAGTAAAAAATTGAAAATAATGGATTCAAATATATAAAAATAAGGGAGGCAAAATATAAAAAATTAACATATTTATTTGTAATTTTATCAAATTAAAGGGGTGCATTTGCACACTCTTATTTAATTATAGGTTCATCCTTAGTAGTGGGTTCAAATATATTAAAATAGAGGGGGCAAAATATAAAAATTTAACATATTTATTTGTAATTTTATCAAATTGAGAGGGTGCATTTGTACACCCTCATCTAAGTTTGGGTCCACCCCTGACCACCACCACCACAACCACCATCGTAACCACCACTATTGTCATCGTTGCCACCACCATCGTTGCCACTATTGTTGTCGCCACCATCACCATTATCATTGCCACCACCATCGGCTACCACTGCAACCACAACCACCACCGTTGTCACCACTACCACCACCATTTATCATTATCTAGTTTGTTTCAAATAAAGGACAGGATAACAAAATAATATTATTTAGTGTGCACCAAACATTGGATAGGATTAAGCTTGTCCTTTTTTTATCCTATCATGTTTTTATTCTACTTTTATATCTTATCTCATGTTATCATATCCTGACCATCAAATTGGCCCTTAAGGTTCATAATTGGTAATAAAGGATTACTTGTCAAGTAATTGAGAGTAAACTAATTTAGTGAAATTGGATATCAATTGTATGATTAGAAGGAATTTAGGAAGGAATGAGATGACATTAAGTGAGAATTGAGATGATTGTGAACTTACCTATTTTTCTTATTAATTTCTTTTAATCTTAATTAAAATATAAAACGAAAAAAAATCTTTATCATTTATTGCTTGAATTCTTATTATTATCTATTTGCTCAACCATAATTTTCGTAGAGACGATACTCTACTCACTATTTTATTACTTATACAACCAATACACTAGTCGTTTTTTTAAGAATCACTATATAACAAATTTTAAAAAACTGCCTAACACCTGTTATAATCGGTAAAATTGCGCCTGGACCACATCACAGGGTTCATTTATATAAATAGCTTAATTAAGGTTTTGTTGAAAAAGCACTTATCATATAAGCACTTATGTATAAATTGTTTTTATAATCAAAGGACAAATAAGATTAAACTATTTTTAATATAAGATGTTTTTATAAGTTATCGATGATAGTTTATTGAAATAAGCTGAAAACAATTATAATTGTACCCTCTGGGAACCAATAGCCGAGCTGGTTAGCTAATTATCCTTCTAGGACAGTTCTCGAGCTTATGTTTTGGCTTATAATTGAGTCGGCTTATGACCGAGTATAAAATTGGGTTTTAGCAGAGCTTTAGGGGGGATGTACACTATTCAGTTATGGTTCAATCATGTACATCTTCTTACACTTACTCGAATTAAGGACAATGTGTAGGAGGAGGCATTTGGACAGTTACGGACTAAGACCGGTTATAACTGCTCCTAAAGAGGACGAATCGCTGAGTACGATTGTGCTAGAGTGGACACTCGAAAAACCCAAAGGAGAGACGGTCAAGAGGGAAGGAAGATAACTTACTTCAGACACAGGGGAAAGAAGACAGAACACACTTTTGAATGCTCTGAGATAGTCACGTCTAATCAGTTTTCTTATGAATTAGACTAGACCAATAACTATATCATAAATTAAGCTTATACAAGGGTTTACGTCATAAAATAAATATAAATAAAGTGTAAATCATCTTTTCCAAATTCCAACCATGGCCATGGCCTAATTAACAACTTCTCCATCTTAAAACACACCGTGGTTGTAAATTGTAATCTTTAATTGGTCAGCAAGTTTGTGGTGTGAAGATGACAGTTTGTGGTGGACCTGGTCATATAGTCACGCATAGTGACTATCATTTCGTTCGACAGACAAGAAATTGACACACGATTTTGACAATATAAAAGAAATCACATTCACAATAACAACTTTCGTACCCGTCCGGCTATAATGGAAGTCCAAAGTGTTAAGGAGACGTATTTTAATTATTTACGCAACACTCGTGCTAACGAGCTCAACAAAGATAGCTTGACCGCATTTTTACATTTAAAAGTGATCCCAAATCTGAAAGAGAGCAATACAACCATGTAGCATTTACAAGGCATACACTTGTTCTACTAATATACTCAAATTTATAATCCTAACTTTCTTAAATAATTCATTATTACCTGTTCGGCTGTGATGGAAACTGTTTGGAAGACCCACACTGTCGTAACGTCACCATCACATTTTATCGCAATTGAACATTAAAACATCAGTGTGTTGTTTCATGTGTCTCTCTCCCAAGTTCAATGCACCATTACCGCTACCGCGATTAAAACATTAGTCCATAATTCCTCTACTATTTGGGCTTTCTTTTCAGCTTCATCTTTTGGTATTTATGATTAACAAAGAAGGAAAAGATGTGTAGTAATAAGATGGTCCGGATGAAAAACAAAGAAAAGAAGGATAAACTGTCGCATGTAATTAAAATGTACTTAAGAGCAAGTGTATCTAGTAAAAAAGTAAATAAAGGAATTTAAGTTTTAGGTATTATACTCAAGGAATTAATTAATGATTATTGAATCCTTTAAACTCTTATACTATCCAAACAATTAAAAGGGGATGATTGAAAGAGAATTAATGAATTTCATTTCAATTTCATATGTCCGTTTCTGTTTTGATTGGTTTCATGGATGTTATTGTTTCAGGATAAAATATTAGTTTATGCTTCAATTGGGAAATTGAAACACAATAGTCCTGCTAAGTGAAATGAACAAATTAATGATTGTTTTTCTATGGATAAGAGTAATTATTGATTGAGCCCATTATAGTCGATTTCTTAATGCTCTTGTTAATTTCCATTATCAAAGAATTGAGAAAATAGTTTTTAATAAGAAGAATTATCAACCTAAAGAATTAGGTAGTAAATATTTTGGCACTCTACTCTTTTGATTCAAGGTATGTTAAGACAACATTAGTAAAAGAGTTATCAACTTAAAGAATTAAGAATGTTAAGGCAAATGACTCGAGTCTCCCATTCATCATGTGAATCAGTTTTCTTAATATTCCTTAAGAGCTGTCCAGAAAGTCTAGAAAGAGTCAAAGAGGATGAATGGGAGACTGGAAATGACAAAAGATTTTTTTTCTTTTTGGTGGATGAGAAACAGAGAATGTAGGATAAGATTTTGTGATGTCAATGTTTGAGCCTTACCCCTTTGAAATTGGCAAAAGATAGTGCCTCAGGTCAAGGATTGATGTTCTAAGAACATAAAGTTAGCCAAAATTACAATTTTTGCACAAATAACCTGAAAGAGTTGTAATATTCTCAAATTCTCTAGTCTAAAACAATTTAAAAAAATGAAACGAGGAAAATGATAATAAAATGGTGTTAACAAAAAAACTTTTGGTTATATTAAAATTTTAGATAAATTCCTTACATATTCTGGTGTATACTTGTATCCTAATTAATATATATGTTTAGATTATTAAACTAAGAATTACTAAATTCCATACGAAATTAAACAACTTGGAGTTCAAAACAGTAATATAAGGTAGTTTGCTTAAGGAATTACTTGGACATGTTACAATTTAGTGTTCTTGCCATGAGTCTGAAAAAAGAGCAAGCCCAATTTCAAAAATTTTCCTCAAACATTGTAACGTCCCTTTCAAATTTGGTTGAAACATGATTGAAGATGGGAGGGGTTTGCTAAAAGGAGATGCAGTGGTGCTATAGAGAGACACTATCCGATCCCAGCATGTGGGTCTGATTGTGGAGCAGCAATATGCAGGGAGCTTCTGACGGTTATTGATTCTTTCTGGATAACAACAGAGCTTAAGACATGATTCCTAAGGTTTGGGTTAATGATTGTGTGCATGTTCTATCCAACTTATATTTTATAAAAATCGTTGTCTGCATGGGAGAGTGAAAGGGGTCTAAAATTCATATTTTAAGGGATATGACATGAAAATGAGTTGTATATTCTGTTTGCCTCATCTTATAACAAAATCGTCACTTGCATGTAGGAACATAAGGGAAAAAGTTCAAAACTTAGGGTGGAAAAATGTTTGCTGAATGCTGATCTATTGATACTCTCGATGGTTTTGTTTATGTATTTTGGTGGTTGTGCTATATGTTTGTTAAAATAAATTTGAGTTGTGCTATCATGGTATAAAAGGCATCTTTTTCATATTGTAAGTGTTATTTCTATTCTTGTGTTGCTTGACGATTGCAAATGTTTAAATTATTTTATTTAATTGTAGTGTTTTTATGGTGTTGGTTCTATAGAGCATGAGAAAAATATTAGTTGTAAATCGCTGCCTTTAGTCTGAGAAGTTCATTTTCTTTCTTTTGTGTGCATGTTGTATTAAAAAAATAATGTATTTAACTTGATAATATAGAAAATGTGCTTGGGTTTTGCTAAAAATCTGGTCATGAAACTATGTAAAGTTGAGATACAAGGATTAAAAAAAAAAAGTGTATAGAAGATGTAGGGTAAGGAACTTGAAAACTATTGAAATTTTAATCAAGAGAGTGAAGGAAGAGAGGTTGATCACAATTAGTAAAATCTTAGTTTTAGTTAAATTAAAGCCAATAAATATGTCGGTTTACTTGAGAAATGGAATAATGTCTTGTTATTGCATTAGATCTAGGAATATAATGTTAGAATACCAAATATTGTAATCCAGAATAAATTCTTAAAAACCTAAATTCTATTTTGCATTTTTGCTTCTTTCGAACCTGTTCTAAGATTTGTAGATTATTGACTGTATATCTGAACTATGATGGACTGTTTGTGGTGTGTTTTTAAGGAGGAAATCTCTTTACTTAGTGCCTCATTACAACCAAGATAAAGAGCTCAAAATTTGTTAGTTAAATAGATCATTCAAGCTTTTAAAAAGGTGTCTGATATGTATCCTGATAATTAATACTGTCCCAAAAATTTTCTACATTTTTCTGGTTGCCACTTGACCAAAAATAAATGTTACAGCAGAAATTATAGGGTTTTTAGTGATTCACGTAATTAAATGACCTCTTAACATACTCTGATTTTGTGTACTGATTGGTGTGTGTTTTCAGTAGGAATATGTATGCATTTTTGCTGTACTAGGATGGTGAACTTTTGATATAATTTCAGCATAAGAAACCGGAGTTTAATATAGTAAGAACATAAATATGCTTATCTAAGATTGAGTGTGATTCTTAAATATTGGTATGATGCGATTTTATCCATTACGCAGAGCACCTGTTTGCTTGGATGAATTATTGTCCTCAAAAAGGGAAAAAAAAAAAGGAAAATGAAATGAGTGATACTTATATTTGGCTAAATTTGATTTAATGCATATGACTAGGGGATGAATATCAGATGTGCTTGATGGAATAATAATGTCAGAAGCGTCCATGAATATTGAGGAGTTGAGTCACGCATTATAGGAATTGGGAAGGGAAGACTTTAAAGTGCTTGGGATGTAATCTCCATGCACAATCACATCATCGTTATTGCGCACTTGATTAGATATCCGTATTGTTTGGGCACAAGATTACTGCCTCTAGTGAATGGCGTTGGATAACTGGGACACCGTAACACTAGATGACAACTAGAGAAAGAAAGAGAGAGAAGTGTAAATAGGATAAGGTAATATGATGTAATAGAAAGAGTAAAATAGAGAGAAATAACAGGTATTAATAAGGTGTTTGATATATAGGAATGTCTATATATCATTACTCATAAGTGGAGTTATTCCAACTAGACCTAACCAATATTATTAGGCGGCAGAATGTCTAAGTGGTGGTATGCAAGGAAACCCTCAACAACATGTACTCTTATCGTATTCTTCCCTAAACAGATAGTGGACTCTCTATGGAGTGAATTTGATTAGAAAATTTATCAGTAGCTTGATGAGTGGGCCCTAGGATATATATGTTGAGTGCTGACTTGTGAAATTAAATGTTGTGTTTGACTTATTTTGAATGAAAATGAAATGTTACACCTATTGGTATGTATGTACTGTTTGAAAACCTGTTTCTGCTTGGATTTTTAATATGTGTATGCATGAAATTTTACTTTGCTATGAACTCTGTCCTCTGGAGAATTATGTATTCTCATCCCCTGTGTGTTTTGTACATTCTATTCTTGAACTTACATTGCTGGTGCTGAACAGGTGCCGAAAGATGTTGGAATTGTGTACACGTTAGATGCATCTAGATTAAGGACTGTTGAAGAAGAATCTAGCCAGTAATCTTTAAATGTAAAGGCAAAAGATGTTGGATTTGTGTACACATTAGATGCATCAAGATGAAGGGCAGTGGGAGATGGATCTAGCCACTTGAGTCTATAAATGTGAAAGCCAAGTTACAATCCAATTTATTCATTTGGAGTGTACTTTAGTCAGATTTTGCAAAGTGTTCTTGTAGAATTACACTGTTTTGATATAGATATATGTGGATTTTTCTTCAAGGCTATCTTTATTTCCCTTAATGTAGTGAAATGTAAGGACACTGGTTTGTCATATGGCTCGGTATTATAGTCAACTATGTAGGCTTTGATGCATGTAACTCCCTTATTTGACTTATTGGTATTACACACACCATGTTAAAAAAAATATCTCACGTATTTAAATCAGTAGAATGAACACTTAATTAATAAAATCTGGTTAATCTAGTAAGGGTGTTTCAACAATCGTAAGAGTCTTAGATATGACCGTGCTAGCTTTAAGCACAGCCGTGTTGCAACAAACATTCCCAACCCAAACTACTGGCAAAAGCATGTGTGAATCTTTAGCAAGACCATGTTGATGATAAAATGCCGGGAGGGCCCAAAATGCCTGAAAATTGTCTTTCTTCCACAGTTTTGTATAGATCACTAATCCCTTCAATCAATCTCATGATAAAATATGAGAAATTGAGTAAAAATCAACACACAATATGCATTATAAGTATAAAAATTCACACAATTACCTTCCAATAAATACAGAAGACGACGGTTTATCATAAATCATATTGACCTTGGCCACCTAATTTTTTTAATAACCCATAAAGTCCACATAAGAAAAAAAAATTAAAAAAGCCAAGCTGCGATTATTGGATAAGGTCAGGGGAATAGAATCACCGGATACACTATCAGCGACTTAATTTCATTTTTAATAAAAACTAGTATTTTAATCATGCATCAGACAGAATAAATATTTATTTTATATAACTTGAATTTATAATAAATAAATACTTTTGAATATACAAATTATATTATAATTAAAATTTGTAATAAATAAATATTTTTGAATATATAGATTATTTTAAATTTATAATAAATAATTATTGTAATACAATATTAATTTTTAATTATTGATAATTTTTTTTTAGAATATTAAAATTCAATTTAAAATTAAAGATATTGAAAATGATAAATTAAAAGAGATAAAATGTTAAAAAATTCTTAAAAATACTCTCATTAAAAAATAATAACTAAAAATACTCTCATCAAAAAATAACAACTAAAAATATTCTCGTTTAAAATAACTGTTCTAATTTAATATATAAGATAGATTACACTATCAATCTATTTGGATAATAAAGATTACCGAAACCTTGAGCCAAGATTTGTATCTAGAGAAGTTGATGCTTTCGGAGTCGGAGCCAAGAATGAATCCACTGCGAACGCCGAATATTTTGTAAATCATCTATGTAGTGCACCTTCGCTACATCTGGGGAAGTACACTTCCACCACCATGTACTTGGTAAAAAAAAAATCATACCCCAAGGCAAATGACCACAATTCTCTGATTCCTTCCCTGAGTAGTAAATATATACCCATTCAATTGGGTATCAGGACAATTCTGTTATATTGAAAATCAGTTGCTCTCTGTTGCAAATTAATACTGTAAAATAAAACTTTTGTCTACCATTGCCAGGCCTTACAAACAATCCTTTATCTCAGGCCAACTCCTATGGGAAGCAGAGACAGGATATGAGTTATGATCTCCTGAAGAAGATCTCTCGCAAATTTGTTGTCTAAGACATTGTACTTTGATTAGAATCAAAATTTTAGTTACTGTCTCAACTCAAATTTTCTTGCTAGGACATTTTATTGTCAAGTGACAGCCCCTGGTGAAAAAATATAGTATCAATAGGATGAGAAGAATCAGTTTTCAATTCATAAAATTAAAAAGAAAATAATTTATGCAGGAGACACCAAGAGTGAAGTATGATATCTACTGCTCCAAATCGAAAATTTATTGCTCGACTGTCATCAAACAAGAGACACAGACACTGAATGTCGGATGTAGCAGTGTTAGAATGATCTCAAGCACAGCTGCACAAGGACCATTGAGTGAAAGCCACATAGATGCTAAATTCTAAATAGTGAGTCAGCTACTCAACCTAAATAAAATTTACACATGTTGATATGATACACTCCAATAAGGCAATAATTCTAATTCGACTAGCTCGACACTGGGTTGACCTTGTGTATATAGTCAAGAATAAAATTAACTCGGCTATAATTTACAATGTGAAAGCATTGTCCATGCGAGTGTCTAAAAATGACAATTCATCAAGCGTCAGTATTATATTTTGGCCAACTCATCATTATGCACGATCATCAAAGCCAGTATAACTAACAATTATTCGTATTAATTTGCTTGATTTGCAAGAACTAATTGGATCATTATACACTTTTGGAATGTTTAGAACGATCTGCAAGGCAAATTAGACAAAGCCATTCGTAAAACCATAGTGCAACATGTATACACGTGCTTCTAGACATATATGACCAACCTATGAAAATAAAATTCATCATCTGGACATCAAATTTATTATGAAATAATTAATTTATAAACATGTAAACGTAAATTAAGAAGGTTATAAGTATAATTTTATTTTTTATTTTAAATTTATATATATATATATATATATATATATATATATATATATATGCAGAACGGTGAGTACTAAAATACCTATATTCACATCCATTCACGTCAATTTTTACGATTAAATACTTGTACTCAAATCCAAACCTATTTAGTGAGTAATTTCCTTTGCATCGTGAATATTTTCTTATAAGTAATTAATGGCTTTAAGCATAATTGCTATCCCTAAATAGGGATCCTTTTCAGAGTTATTAAAGGAGTGAGACAAAGATTGGTAAAGAAGTTTTGGACCGGAGACAAATCAATAGGATGATTGGAGGAAAATAAAAGATAGGAACGAGAATTTTGCTAACATAATTTTGTGTGTGTGTGTGTGTTTTTTTTTTCACTTGTTTTTATTTTTTTAAAATTACCGGTATTCTAATATCACGTTTAGCATCTGCTTAATCTAAATAAAGTCAAGTAAGACTATTTTAAACAGTAAAGTTCTTCCTCTGAATTTTTAATGCAAATTCTTCTCTAGGAACTCAAACTCAAGACATGTAAGTTAAAACAGCTTGCATCGTCTAATCTACACGTTTGGTGGTTTATTTTACTTAATTTTGCGTCATTGTTTCTTATTTTATAATATTATTCCTTTAAGTTGTAGTTTAGTATTATGTTTGTTTTTCATTATTTGTCTTCTTAAAATAATTACTTCCACCTTACACTACCAGTTTCTTTATTCATTTATTTGACTGCTCTTCCTTTTCTTTCCCGATGTAGGTGTCGATCCACCTTTTTGAATTTTCAGTGGCAGAAGCTAGGCGTATATTATATAGGTTCAAAGAGTGCATCGACAAGATTGGCGACGTTTTCCTATTAATGGTAGGTCAAGTTTCGTCAATAAAATCTTTAGTTGTTGTTGCTTGTTGGGTTGGGCCTCTAGTTTACTTAAAGTTTGGTCTTTTAAACTTAAGGTTTTATAATTTTTTATTTCTTTTCATTTATCTTTATTTCAGAAAGGAGATAAGATAAATATTTTTAATATTATTAAAAGTATGCAATTTACTTAAGATAATTGCCTTATGGCAGGCATATAAGGGATATTATGCTTCTTTATAATTTTTTCAAAGTTAAATAAAATTAATTACAATTCTTTATTTTTTTTATAAATCAAATTTCAGTTGTATCTAACAAAGTAACAAAAATTTCATTTATCTTAACAGTTATTGGTACATACTAGAACAAATAAATTGTCAGTGGCGGAAAAAAAATTCAACATTCCTATAAAATCCTTGCAGACATATATTGAATTTTGGAGAACAAAGTTAATTAAATTTATGAAACTACTGACCATGATGATTTGTGAAAACGTAATTTTTTGGTAGAATTTGTGAAAACATATGGCTCTTTATTCAAAACACCAAAGAATTTTATATTATTACTTTTTGATTGATATTTTATATTATTACTTACATCATAATAACTTGGAATAATACTGTCAAAAAAAAAACTTGGAATAATGTATCAAATTAATCCCTAAAACTATAAGCAATAGTTAATTTTTAGTCTTTGATTTATTAAAAAATAGTCTCCGACTATCACAAATATTAATCAATTTAGTTTCTAAATTGACATTATTGATTAATTTAGTCTATGATAGAATCAATTAATTTAGTCTCTAAATTTGATAATTATTATCAATTCAGTCTCTAAATTTGTCAATCATCCATTGATTTGATAAATCAAATTGACTAATATACAACAAAGTTACAAACCAAAATGATCATAGTTGTTAAATGTGGTATCAAATTAACAAATTATTAACATTAGGTAATAAAATAATCAATAATTAATAATTTTAAGACCTAAACTTTCTTTTTTGTAATGTTAGGAATTAAAAAAATTGGTGAATATAATTTTAAAAACTAATTTAATACTCTGATGTATCGCAGTGCCTCAACTCAATTGCCTCATCTTTTTGGTGTATATTATAGGATGTCAAATCTAGTAACTGCTGCAGGCACTTTCATGATTTAGCACATAATATAAATGAAGTTAGGTTGTCTTTGTTGCAGAGGTATATAATCCTCTGCTATGATAAATTGCTTCAAAATCAGCTCTGCTTGGCCTCAACCGCAAGGCCTGTGCCAATTCATATACTTTGCCAGCAAAACTCTCTAGCATGATACAATCTAATAAATCTTTTCACGACACCTGCGACCCTGTAAAATACATATGAACCATACACGAATTCATCAGTGTTTAAGGTATAGGACCACTGAAAGCGCAGTGAAGGGTCCAGGGACAAATCTGTCTTGCAACAGAGTATTTCTCCTAGCAACCATTCTTTTTAACTTCAATAAATAATATATCCAAAGTTTTTGGAGTGATCGATGACTACATTGACTTATACATTAGCACACGCAAGACCTACCAGTTACATTAGACAAGTTCAACATTAAAATTTTGAACTTTGTAATAATGTTCCAACCGGTCCACCAAACCCATGGGCTCACCATTAATTAAAACGTTGCCATGTTTTGTATCTGTGTGCAGATGCTTGGGCCAAACAACCACCCTCTCCTTTACGTTGGCAAATTTTTGGTGCTGTTGACAAATATTGCATTTGTTTGCGCACGCTGCATTCTAAAGGGTCGTCTGGGTTTCCTTTTCCATGTCAGAGTTGGGTTACTAATTAATTAATTACAATTTATTTAAAGCTAGTGGGGAAGTTACAACCAAATTAAATTGATTGTTTTGAAGTTCTAATGAATTCCCCGAGGGAGGCAGTGGAAAAAGACATTGGCTGTAGGGAAGCAAGAGTTCCAAATCTATATCTATGAATTAACACAAGGCTATACTAATAAATTTAGTAATTTACATTGTCGATACTAATAGTTTATTTTTGGTGCCTCTATTTTTTCTAATCTATAATTTTGGTCTCTCTATTTTTTAGAGACATTTAGTTTTTTTATTTTTAAAAATCTGTAATTTTTGGTCTTTCTATTTTTTTTAGAGACATTTAGCCCCCAATTTTTAAAAATCTACAATTTTGGCCCCACCATTAAATTTCTTGTGTTGATCTTTAGTGATTTAACGTTGATCCTGACGTGCCAACATTGACTCTAACGCTGACTTTGACACGTCATTTAAGTACTAACACGTCAAACTCAACGTTAAATAACTAACAGTCAATACAAGAAATTTGACAACAAAACCAAAATTGTGGATTTTTAAAAATAAAAAAACTAAATGTCTCTAAAAAAATAAGAGGACTAAAATTGCGAATTGGAAAAAATAAAGAAACCAAAAATGTAATTTAGCCTTTGTTTTTTATTAAATAAATGTTATGTTAGAGATCTAGTCATATGGTCAAAATAGTATATATAAATAAGGGGTAACCCTTAATTTTTGAGTTGGTTTTTGGAATTAAGTTAGGCTCAAATCCAAATTCTAAGATAGTATCACCGAAATGTCCAAGACTCTTGAGCTAGCTTTCGCAACCTTCATCTCTTGAGCTAATTTTTGGAGTTGAGTTAGACTCAAACCTAAATTCTAAGACGGTATTAGAGTCTATCTTAACGATTGTTGTTTGGCCTATTAGGCCGCCCATTATTGGGTCATTATTGAACCACATGTAAATGTCCACTCCTTCACGCTCAAGATGCCCAATTCTCAACATAAGGGTGTGTGTTAGAAATCTCACATCAACCAGTAATATAGTCAAAATAGTGTATACAAATGAGGGACAAGTCTCACTTCTTAAACTAGCTTTTGGGTTGAATTAAGTTGAAACCAGAGATTATACTAATAAATAATTTGATTGTTTAATTTTTGGTTAATAAATTTTATTTTATATATTATAGTATCACTATTGTTTTACTAAGCATTACTATCTTTGCTCTTATTTATTAATCCTTTCACGAAACTTTACTCCTATTATTAAAAAAAAAAACTATATTTTTTAGTATAAAACTTATTAGTTAACAACAAAAATAATAAAAGCCCAAAATCAAAAGTTTTACTGGCTAACGCTTAAACCAACAGTTTATTTAACTAATTTTTGTGCTATTATCTTTCCTTAATAAAAAAAAAATAACAAGCATGTAAAAAGGGTATACTAAACTTATTGGAAAGTAAACGAAAAGGGGTAGGTTGAAGGCGAGGAAAGGAAGATGCCTTATGTGTGGTGGGTTTGCTCTGCTTTCTTTTCTAACACTCGTTCAAATAATGATGCTATAACTTCATGGAGGACTAAGAACTGGAGGCGGTGGACTTTGTGGATGGAATTCCACATTTTAAAGTCAAGTGCTTAAAACTAAAGAAGAGGAAAAACCCACAACTGACTTGAGGAATTGAAAATAAAATTTAACAATTTAATTTTGGAATACAAACTTACTTTTGTTCTTTTAATTGTTAAACTTCATTTTGCTTACTTACTAGCATGTTTGGTAACTCAAGCTAGAACTAGAATGAATATCCTTGAAATAGAGCAGATGCAGTTTTTGACAAAAGTAACAATTTATTAACTCTGTTAATGGCAAATCTTGGGTTAATTTTGGTTGTTGGATCTTTGACCAATTTAACGCACAAAAGCAACATGGAAATAACACCTTGAAAACATTAAGCATTGTACAAAAGTGTAGGAGACCAGTAATTGACTTGTGGGTACAAAGTAAAAAATGACAGTTGGATGCATCAAATCCTACAAAAGAAAAATTTGGGACCACATATATACGAAGGGTAGGATTGAGAACAGCTTTCTACGCAGAAAGCCATGGGATTGGGATGGCCATGAATTATGGGTATGACATAGCTTTCATGCTCTCATCATCATCAACATCGATTAATTCCAGAGTTGGTGCAGTAGGTTCCCCCTCACCATGCCCCCACCATCGTTTTGTTAGATATTAGACCACGTAGAAACTCGGGCATATTGATATATGATAATGTTCCACATGTCAGTAAAAAGTATCGTGTTTGGGTGCCCAATTTAGGCTCCATTTCGCCCCCCCCCCCCAAAATAAACTTCGTCTTTTCCATGGGACGTTGTCATTTCCTCAACTCATTGAACTCAATGGATTTTAATATGTAGGCAACCTAGACAGTGTCCCCCAACATGCCCACTAGCTACTTGATAGGGATGTCGTGTGAAACTTTTATGCATATTCATCTAATGACTCAACTACTTGGGATAGTATTTTTTCATAATACCGGTACCAAGAGTATCTTTAATCAAAGCATCATGAATTTAATTCTTATTATGCCTAAATCTCTTAGATAAAAACTACATTGACAAGTAAGGTAAGTGAGTTTGTACATTCTTCATTTAAGTTAAAAAAAAAAATATTATATAGGGTGAAAGTAAACCAGATTAGACCGCTTGTGTTATAAACAAAAAGTTAGAGTCTATTTTATCTACTTGATATTGACATATTTTTAATTTAGTCCTAACGTGACTTTTTTTTAAAAGTATAATGATGTAAAAGTATATTTAAAATCCTATTTTATAATAAAACTTTTAAATAAGTTAAAGGTCTATGCCTCTTGTTAAGATCATGATAAATGTATCGATTGTACAAGTAATAAAGAAAAAAATAAGAGTTATCGTCTTCAAAAGAATTGTGGTTTCATAACAACTCAACCAAATTATTACTTGTGAATTTAAGAATTAAAGAAAGAATTAAAGATTTTTAGATTTTATTTGGATTAATAAAAATAAATAACAAAGAACGCAATTTAAAGATGTTTAAAAAATTTATGAATAAAAATGGTTAGATATCGGAATTCCTTGATTCTCCCTCAAAATAATCTCTTTCTTTCCCAAATTCTTTCTTGTTAAGCAATTTGCCTTCAATTTCTCTAACTTAGTTTAATCGTAGTTCCTTAGGCAATAAACTCTTTAATCCTAATCATGAACCCTAATCCCTTAGGTGAGCAAAATCAGTCATAAGCATTAAGAGAAGGAAATTCGCACGAAGATATACAATCTATCCATATTCCTAGACTCAAGAGTTGTATGGTTATTGAATTGGAATGGTCTAAACCCCAATTTCCTAATTGCAAAATTTTAGATTACTAATTAATTTCTTAATGAATGTCAATCATGGAAAAGCATTAAGCGTAAATTCAACAACTAAATTAACAAAAACAAGAGAAAGATTTAGAAAAGAAATTGATTACATTAATTTCAAATCAAGGTTCATCCTAACCTAACTCCGAAGAGGTTTAGAAACTCATAAAAAAACTAAACACACAAAGAAAGTAAAAAGAAGATAGAAAAGAAGCCATGAATCTTGAAAATCAAACCACAATTCTTCAAGCTCTAAAGCCGGATATGAATCTTCAAGTTCTTCCTTGTTCTCGATCCTTAGATGAGTCAAAGAATGCTCCCAAATGTATATTTTCTCCTTTTTATAGTGAGTTTGGGCTAAATGGGCTATAAATTAAACTAGACTCACAAAATAGAAAGTCTTGAACCCGCACCAGCGGGGGTTGGAAACCTACTGGACAGATTTTTTCAAAAATTGGACTCTGTGCTGGTGCTAAGCAGCTTCATTGCCCACCGGGCGAGATACATCACCTGTCGAGCAGTGTGCCACTAAAGCAAGGCCCACCGAGCAGGTACGACTTTATGCATTCCGCTTTGTGTTTCTAATCTCCTTTTTAGCCTATACTTATGTTTATGAGTCTCTTTTGCGATCTTCACTTTGGTCCTTGTTTCTTTTAAGTCCTCTTTGACTAACACAATATTCCTTTATGCCTATAAACTGTATTTTCTTTCTCTGCACATCTAACTTTTCTTCACAAAATCTAACAAAAATTAAGGCAATTCATGCAATTTTATATAGAAAGCTTAAAAATGTACATCACAAGAAATCCTTCATTAATGGTTTATTTTCTCACAAATTTCCTATGAGCTAATGAAAAATCATATGAATTTGCTCTATAAATTATCACCTCCAAACAAAAAAATCTCTGATTTTAAGATATCATCATCATCATCATAATAACCCAATTACATTTTTTTTTTACAATGGCCACACTGAGATTAGAACCTTAACCTCATGTATATTACCACAATCTCTCACTATTAAGCCAACCCCAGTGGGTTCAATTACATTGATTTATCATGTCTAGAAAAATATTTTTAATTAAATAAAATTCTAAAATAACATTAACTTATTTAGCAAAATGATATTGCAAGTCATATCAAGCTTAGAAGGCTTGTTTAGCTAAATAAGTGTTTTTAGAGAAATTTTAATTAGCTTGTTTGATGAAAAGATAAGTCAAGTAAAATTTAATGTGAATCAGGTTGTAAGAATTTTAGTTTTAAATAGTGTTTGAGGAAATTTATTTTACGTTTTTCTTATCTTTAAAAGAGAAAACAAGTTAAATAGAATTAAATATAGAAAATTTTAAACAATTTTTTAATAAAAGAATATAATTTTTTTAAAAAGTTAATTTTAGAAATTTTTTATTTTTACTTTTCTTTCTTTTTCTTTGTTTTAAATTTCAAAATAAAAAATATTGTCCAACAAATTTTTAACTTAAAAACAACTTTTAAACTTAAAAAAATTATAAAACTATTAAATAATTTTTAACTTTAATTTTAAAATTTTTATTTTTAATTTTAACTTTGAAGTAATTTTTAAACTCTAAAAGAAATCACCCCAAACATTATATATCTTATCTAAAAAGTTTGGAGAGAATAACGAGCTCGGTCCATTGAATTAATGATAAAATGAGGGGAAAAATAAATGAAAAAAATTCCTAAAGTAAGAAAAATCATTTGAGCTAAAGGAATAAAACTAGAGAGGGAGATCCCAACAATGAATCTGTTTGTTTATACTCAGAATTAATTTTTCACACAGCACACACGTTTCAATATAAAGTTTATATCTAAAATTAATTTTGTCATACGTTTTAATTATATTAATGATTTAAAATTATTTTCATTAAAATCAATTTTACCAAATTTTAAAACAAACCAAAAATAATACCGACTTGGACCAACCTGACAATTTCTCTTAGAGCGTATAGAGTCAATTAGTTTGTAATACTGAGAAAGATTTCAATCAATAGCATGCCAATTTTTACAACAATTTCCTTTCCTCAGGGTGTGGAAGAATAGGATAACTTCTTAGTTCCTTTGACGAGCCATTAAACTATTTTTAGGAGTATTTAATTTGGACTGGTTTTATGCCAAAATAAATAAATAAATAAAAGTCTAATTCAAGTATAGAAATAGACTGCGATTCGGTTTAAATCGATTCAAATATAATATTAATTTTGATTTAAATCAATATAATTTAAAGTAATTTGGATTGGATTAAATTATTTTGTTTCTTATCTTTATTTATTTTCATTTTACTTATGTTATTTAAAATATTACTTAAACACATTAATACTTTTTAAATAGCACAATTTCACTTGTGTATTTTTTTCCTTTAATTTAATGATTTTACATATTTTTCTCAGAGAACTAACTAATGTAGTTATTGGTTTACTTTTTATATTACTTAAATATATGAAAATAATTAATCACAAGGACCTAAGTTTGCTTAATTTGGATAATGATGAAATTTTAATCTTTTAACAACTAAATAGACATTCTTAACAGTGATGTAATGATATAAATTTTTATAGTCACTTTCATTAATTATAAAGGATAATTATTTGATTTTTCTCGAGAGTAGAATAGAAAATATATAATATTATCATAAAAATTGTGGTTTAGTTTAGTTTTAAAAATTGAATTGAAAATAAATCTGAGCTAAATGATTTTTTATTAGTAGTTCATTTAGTTTATAGCTTCATTGGTTTTCAAAATTTTTTTTATCAATTTAACAATTTAAAACGATTTAAATTAAGTTTAAACATCCCTTGCTCTTATAACAATCAGGTTTCTTGTAGTTGGAATTTTTATACATACACGCAATTAGTAAATTAGAATGTAAGACGACTCGAACTTTAAATACATGTTTTAAATTTAATTTATTAAGATAAAATATAAGTCGCACAATGTCAATTCATTAATTACGTGAATATTGAACTGCTGGAATCGAGATACACTCTTTTGATATTTGCCTCTCGCTTCCCTGATGAATGGTTGGGGAATCCAAATAATTCTATAAAGTACCTTGAAGTTTAACATACAATTCCAAGCTTGAAAATTTAATTTCAATTTTAAAAGTAAAATTTGAATTTAATTTCAAATGCCAAGGAAGCCTAAAATTAGTTATCTATGAATGAGAGTGTGGGAATTACATACCGGAATTATCCAATATAATAATTAAAATTACAAATTTACCAAAATAAAAGAAATATCATCACCGACAACTTATACGAATTATATAATTTTTTAAAATAAAACCAGATCATAATGCAATGAGTAATTCAAAGCTTACACGCATCCTCGATCATCACTGACATTGTTATCTCCCAATTAGTTGCATATCCCAACTACAGGGGAAAAAATTGCAAAACTAACACAAATTTAGTGCGCAATGAATGTTTTGTTAATGTAAGCCTGCCTTGTATATGTTTGTTATAAGTCTATTTATCTTGTCGTTATATTCTTGTCAACACGTTTAGTCGTTTAATAGCGTGTTTAGTTTTCCATCCATTTCCACGTGATGCACATCCATTATGAAGCAACAAAAAATAATTTCTGCACATTTTGTAAATTTTCACATGGTTTTTCTTTTATCTCAACGAACGTTTTGGACGTTATATCAAACACTCACTAATAGGTGTTTGTTTTGCTCATCACGATTCAAGTTTTTGGGGGGATATTACAATTACAAGTAGGATACAGATATGAGTTCATTATAATTTTTTTTGTAGTACAATTCAAGAATCGAAATAATCAGATATCAACATATCCTGCGTCGTGGCTGGATTTTATCCCCTCACGGCACCTGGCAAAGTGGGTTGGGTCTGTCCAGCCAGCCCTAAGAAAACGGTAGGGTAAATTAGATAGTTCAACCCATCAAGTCGCCTAGCTTCGCCAACTCGGCGGGGTGGGGTGAATTGGCCTGCCGAGCTATTTTTGTTTTATAATATGTTGTTTTTAGTTTTAGGTTTCTAATTATAATTTTTTATTGTTTATATTGTCCTTTTGTTCACTATGCATACGCATACACTACTCAGCTCACAGTGCCGCCTTACTTGCTTGTGGATTTTAGTTGTATTATCTATTAATTAGTTCTAGCATATATGAATAAAAAGGAACCATGTGCTTTTTATTTTAGCATTTTGAAGAAAAATAGGGTACCAAAATTATCTATCAGGAGTTCTCAACTTCACTTGGATCTATCATAATTAAATTAAAATTTTCATTTTTTTTATGTTTTTACTTCATGAAAGCATTAATGAGTTTTTTTTATTTTCTTTTTTTCTTTTTTTTTTATTTTCTGGCTAGTCAGTCCGCCAGCCCACCCCCTAAAATGGGACTAACCAAAAGACTCAACCTATTATCAACAGACAGGCCTGTCCCAGCCTATTTTTGGCAAGCTGGAGGCGGGGGCAGACCAAAACAGAATGAGCCGGCCTACTTTATCACCCCTAACGTCACCCATGAAAGAAACAAAAGAAAAGTTATGAGATTTTATTTTATTAAAAAGGAGAAAGTTGGAATTTGGAATAAGCCATTTAATTTCCATTTGAGGAGAAGCCGTGGGAGTAGTTGTGCATTTTTTCTTTTAACAATCGAAAGGGAAAAAACAAAACGGGTTGCGTTCCCATTGCCCGCGGTGGAGCCGGTTGCCGATTGGAATTGGTATGTCACTCTCTGTCCCCAAGAGCGTGGTGACACGCGCGGAAGAGGTTAAAAATAATTAATGAAAGAACCACGTGTCAGAAAAGGGGTAAATCAGAAATATGGGTCCTGTCTATTAGATCCCAACATATTAATTCCATAGTGAGTTGGCATTGACTGTGCATCAATAGCTTTTGGACCTCACCTCCATCCTGTACTTCCTCCCATCTTCCCTCTTGTATTACATCTTATATCATGCTCTATATTGAATTTGTTATGATTAAGGTATAAATAGTTGAGTTAATTTCATTTATATTAATTTAAATAAATAAATTTTAAAACTTAAATTGATTTAATTTAACATATCAAGTTTGAATTTAATTTATTTATTGTATTAGCCTTATTAATTAATGTATTAATTAATGAATAGATTTTTAATTAAAAATTACAATAAAATTATATCGAAAGATGTATTAAAATTGTGTTGGTAATTTTTTTTTATAATTTTTCTATTTTTAACTCCTTAATTAATGTTTTAAGGGAAATTTTTAAAATTCTCCTTTTTGCAATTATGATATGACTTTTTATCATTTTTTTGAATTATTTAAGTTTTTAATTTAATATTTAATAAATATTTGTTGTTACTTAAAGATGGAGTAAAAATAAGAAAAAATTAATTTAAGATTAAAAGATGAGATCTTTAATAACTAAAATCTAAATTTGTTCTAAGAAAAATTTAATAACAATTATTTGTTTTAAATATGACTCGTAAAGCTTATAACTAAGTGATAGATATAAAACAATAATAAATAAAGTTATGATAACTCTTGGTTAGACAAAATAAATAAATAAATAAATAAAGTTATGATTATTTAAGTATAAATATAATAAAAAATTATAACATTTTAAGTAATACACAAACACGTTAGTTATTATAAATTATTAATGCTAAACTTATAAAATTTAAACTTAACTTATTTAAATAAGAGAAAACAGGTCATACACTGACAATGTAAAGTAGTTTTACACTGTTATACAATCAAAAACCACCATTTATTATAAGTTTGTAGACATTTATAATAAATACTTTAAAAGTCATATCAACTATGAATTCTAATTGGTTGACAGTGTAAAACTGTTACACTGACAGTATATGACCATTAAACTCTTTAAATAATTAAATCTAACTTCAAATTTAATTTTATTTATTTAATTAAATAAGAAAGTTTAATTAAATATTTAGTTAATTGAATTGAAATGATTTACGAATAATTCAATTTGTTCAAACTGTTAGCTACGTTTTTTCTTCTTTATATAAAAACATTAAGTTAAAGTTGTAGGGAGGAGACTCTCCCCATACAAGGACACTTGTTAATCACAGCATGAAATTACAATAAAGTTACATGCTACCTCTAAGATTAGTGAATACCTTATTTAATACATTCTAATATTATAACCTAAAAAGTGATTAATAACCAAAAAAATAGCAATTATAAAATCAAGTAACACCATTATAATTATAGTGGTGTATATTTAAAAAAAAATGGTAATGATAAAATCAAGTAACACCATTATAATCATAGTGATGCGTAATTTATTCTTAAACTATTACATCCCATAATAACAATATAGTGAAGTCTCGGCAAAATTATTCCATTAACTTTAATTTTTAACGGATTATTTTTTAAAACTTTAAGCAATTTTAGCAATTTAATATTTTATTAGTTCTCTTCACAATATTAACGCCAAACATACACACGTGTAAAATTACATCGAATTTAAGGTATAATTATAATCAAGATATTAAAAACAATAAATTATTAAATATTTAAATTGTAAGTAAATTGATTGTTAAAATATAAGTTTAAAAATATATTGGCGTAAAATAAAATTGAAACTGATAATTCAAAAATAAATAATTTTTTAAGTAATTGATGATAAACTTACATAAAAGTATAAACTGTTTTGCTTAAATTTTGTAAAATATCTCATGATGCAAGCGAAGGTAAATAAAGCAACTACGTGATGGCATTTATTATTGGTTCATTAAATAATTTATTTTTTATATTTTGTCTTTTTACGCACTCCAAATATTTTATGCTGTGAAGGCTCAAAATGACTAGGACAGATAAATTAAATAGAACTTCTATTTATTGCATATTTTGTACGAATTGTGTCAAGGAATAGTGTAATCTTTTTAAAGAAATAAATATTAATTATTTGTATTTGACAGAAATTAAATGTTGTTATACATCAAAAATTGATCAATTAAAATAATTTGTCTTTTTGTGTTGTTGTTTTTTTCATGCTGTTTAGCATTTTCCTAAATGAAAACATTTTATAATTTAATTGATAAACTCATAAAAAAGACAAAACTGATTATTTAAAAAACAAAATAAAACTTATCCTTGTTTCTTTCTTTTGTTTTACATTTAAGTTACATACACTTCTACACAGAAATGACTAAGTTGTCATTTTGGTCTTTGATGTTGATTAATCGTGATAGACACGTTCATTATTTGTTATAATAATAATAATAATAATAATAATTGGAATTACCGATTCTATATTAATAATAATAGAAATGGTGAATTAGTCAAGCATTCAGTACATTTAAAATGAAAAAAAATGGAAAGTTTATTATAAAACTAATTTAAAATGGCTTTTGATAATTATATCTCCCTAATTAATAAGTATACCCCTGTTTCTTTTTTATTAATTTTTTATTACCAAAATAATCTTTTATAGAAAAACAATATTGACTTAATTTTACACCTTCATCTTCATTATTCTTTAACCTTATTTTTGCACCTCTATCATCGTTATTCTTTAAAACCTTTACTTTTATTTTCATTCTCTGTCTTTTTTCTCTATCAAAAATAATAATTTTCCCCATAATTTCATTATTTTTTGAGTGAATATTGTGTGACACGTGATAATGAATATGTGATAGGTGACAAGTTTTCATTGTTTGTATATGAAAGTTGAAGCGATGAGTTTCCTGATTGCTTTTCAGCTAAGTTCCAATGCTATTTCTAATCGTTTCCGTCAGTATTATTGAAAATTACTTTTCGAAATAAACAATAAACAATTGTTTATTCCGAAAAGTAATTTCTAAAACTATGAAACATAGTTCCATATTCTAGAACTATGTTTCATAGTTTTAGAAATTATTTTTTGGAATAGACAATTGTTTATTTCGTAAAGCAGTTTTCGATTGTGTTTTATTTTTATTTTTTCACTATTCTTTTAATTTCATTTTTATTTTTTCATTACTATTTAGGAGGTGAGCGATTTCGAAAAGAAAGCCTTGAAAAATAAAACCGAGGTATGTCGTGGAGGAAAGGGGTGAGTGGTTCCAAAAAAAAGCCTCAAGAATGATTTGAAATTGAAAAATAAATTAAAAGGGTATTCAAGGGAAAATCATGAAGAAAAAAAAAAAGGAAAAAGAGGTATTTTATTAATTAGGGGACATTGAGCTTTAAGACTTAGGGCCAATCCATTTAGCTTACTATAATGGCCCTAATTTTTTTTTAGCCCATCTAATGAGGGGCTTAAAAGCCCTCAACCTACACAATTCATTTAGTAAGGGGTTAGACTAGGGCTAAAGAAGGGTCAATCTATAAGTTATGACTGATTTAAAAATAAATGCTTTTTTTTCTACTATCCACATAAATATTTACGACTCGGCATGTTAGAATATCTTCAACTTAGCCTTAGTCAAAGTAATTTCAACTTAGCCTCGCCTAGAGTATATTTAACTTGACCTTGGATAGAGTAAATTCAACTCGACCTCAGTCAGGGTATCTTCACCTTGGTTTCGACCAAAGTATCTTTAATTTGGTCTGGACTAGAGTATCTTCACCTTAACGTTGACTAGAGTATCTTCACCCCGACCTCGGACAGAGCATCTCTAATTTGACCTTGGTCAAAGCATCTTTAGCTCAGCCTTTGCTAGGGAATTTTTAGTTTGCCCTTGGTTAGGGCATCTTCAACTCGACCTCAACCAAGGCATTTTTAGCATGACCTTAGCCAAGTCATCTTCAGCCCCACCTTGGCCTGGACATCTTCAACTCGATCTCGCCCAAAACTTTTTTAACTCAACCTCGATCAAAGCATCTTTAGCTCAACCTTGACTTAAGTAATTTTACCTCAGCCTTAACCAAAGCATCTTCAATTCGACCTCAGCTAAAACACTTTCACCTCAGCCTTTTCCAGAACATCTTTAGCTTGGCCATAGGTCAAAATTCTAAATTTAAGATCCATAGGCTGGCCTTAACTCATAGGACCTTGTGGGCTTTTTAGTCTTGCCCACTTTTTTTGGCCCTAGATCACGTGGGTCAAAACTAAGTAGACTGGCCTAGACATTTTGATAACTTTATTCAAAATTGGTGCAAATTCCTAAAGAAGCAATTTAGATTGTTGTTTTTTTTTTTTTTTTTAACATTTTAAAAGTTTTTAATTTACCAAAAACATTTTAACTAAATAAAGTATGAATATCTAGTTATAAAACACTTATGAATTGTTATTGTTGAACTTTTTAATATTAATTCTTGTTTTGTAAGAAACATAATATATTTTTTCATGTTAATCTAAAATTTTCTTTAAGTCGATTTTTTTATGATTTTATACATAGAAAGAGACCAAAATTTCATTATGATAAAACTAGTGAATGATAAGTAAATGTCTTTCTTAGGGTGTGTTTGGTAAAATTAGCTTATAAGCTAGCTGAAAGCTTATAAGTTAGTTGAAGCTTACAAACTATAAGCTAGGAGTTGAAAAACTAAAAGCTTAAAGCTTATATGTTAGCTGATTAAATTAGAAGTATTTGGTAAGATTAGATAATATGTAAGTTGATAAATATAAAATGACATAGAAGAACATATTTAGTTATTTAATTTTTAAATTGAAAAGAAAGGTAAAAAAATTCAAATAAATTAGGGAGGATAAAAATGAAAAAACAAAAAAAACTTGAAGCTTATAAGCTAACTTATTTTTATAAGCTAATTAAAGTAGTTTATGAAAATAAGCTAAAAACTACTAAAATAAACTCGTATAACAACACAAGCTTGTTTTGATCAAACTAACTTATAAGTTACTCAAAATAATTTATATGCTAACTTATGAAACATATTCATTATTCAATAAGCAATAAAACGTTGAATACATTGCACAACACTGACCCCTAACTCATTAAACAAAAGGGAAAACGAGTAAGAAGCTGTCAAAATATATTTAGCTACGTGGAACCTTTCACTCTTGTTTAATAATATTTATCTCACAATTCTATCACCGGGAATCTTTAAACAGTGGATTGAACAAGATTTTGAATAAAAAAAATCAATCGATTCAATCTAATTGGTTTTTTTTTTTAATATCATCCAACTACTTTGATATAAAATTTATTTTTTCAAAAATATAATTCTTTAAAATGATTTAATTGGTTTGAAAAGTAAATTGGCTTAAATTGGACCAATTTTTTTTATAATTGTTTTATATAATCTAATTAAAATATATCATATACAAATTTAAATTATCCCATCAAAATACAATAAATTTAAGTTTGAAAAACATTATTTAAAATAGGCAACCATAAAAATCTAAATTAAATATAACTTTTAATTTAACAATAATAAAAAAAAGAGAAAGAGAATTTAGTTTAAGTCGAGATATAATGAAAAAGATAAATAATTATATAATTTTTTAAGTAAAATACCACATACACACATTTAAAAATCCATTAACCTAATTAATTAATTGTGTTTTTAATTTTTAACTTTTAACTTTACATTTGTATTTACTGAAATGAAATTGGGTCACATTCTGTTTTTTGTAATTTTTTCTATCACTTTAACATAAAAATAACATTTTTTTTTACATGTATCTTCTATTAAAAGTAATTTTATTTGAAATATGGTAGGATACTATACGCAAACATTTCTTTTAGTGGGGATTTAAACATTGATTTGCCACATTATAAGAGACTAAAATATGTTCAAAACTCACAAAAAAATTTAATTTATTTAAGAGAAAATAAACTATACATTGATAATATAAAACAGTTTTATATTATTATATAATCACGAAATATCAGGTATAATAAATTTATTAATTTTTATAATAATTATCTTACAAATTATATTAACGATAATTTATAATTAATTGACAATTTTAACCGTTAGGCAATCGTTAAACTCTTTGTTTAAATAAAAGTTAAAATATTATTTTAATAATATTGTTAGAAAATAATAGAGAAGAAGAATGTCTCTCTTTCTCTCAACTCAACTGCGTCATGTGTGAACAGCTGCTAGCTAGCATGGTGGAAAGCTGTCCACTCTCATTGTCTTTCTCCAAAAATAGCAACCCACATCACATCGCCAACCTCCACAATTTCCATGCCACTAAATTCTGTTTAAACCTCGAGCTGGGTTGCATCTTCCACTATTTGCAAACTCACTCTCACACACACACTCCCCAACTACTCCTTTTCCTTTTCTCGCTCCCTCATTCTCTTTCAGTATAATTATCCCCATTCTGTATTTTCCCTCCAGCAACCTGACACCCTCTTTATCACATCATATTCACCCATTTGTTTTCTTCTATGTTTCTTTCACCCTTCTCATCGCGTGCTCTTCTCGCACCTCCTTTCTCCTTGTCCCTCTCCACTTCTTCTCTCGCGGGTCCTTCTTCTTTTCTCCTTTAATCTGTTTGGTTTCTCCGCAAGCGAAGAGCTTCATGGACTCGTGGCTTTAGGGGACAGTAAATATAAGTTTGTTTGCTTTCTGTGCCTTTCTTTGTTGGGTAAAACAACGTTTTTCCAGTGGTTACCTACGCAACCTGGAATTCAAGCTTCACTCTGGCTATAGCAAGTTAGCAACACTGTTAGGACACTATTCGCGAGTCAATTGTTGTTTGGTCTGTCTTGCACCCCGGTTCCGTTGCATGTGATGGAATCTTGGAGCTATGTCCCTGAAGAAAAGGAGTGTGCCTCCAGTGAGGCGCTCTCTTCTCCCAACACTCTCGGGAGGAGCAAAAACTCTTTCTTGGGGTGGGAACTGAAAACCCCATGTGGGTTTTCCAACGACATGTTGGGTTTGGGTCAGCACAGCATTGAGAATCAAGGTTTTGAGGAATTGGGTTTTCCCGAAATGTTGGGGAAACAGTTGTCCGATGGTCTAAGTGGCAGTGTTCCAAGCAGAAAGGTGGATGGTAAACAACAACACAGTGACAGAATCACTGGCACTGTTGTGGATGCCCCAAGCGGGTTTTCCCAAAGAGGGGACTCAAATTCCAAGGACTCACTCATTGATTTGAAGCTGGGCCGATTTGGTGACCGTGGAGATGCCATTGATCCGGCGTTTTCCAAGGTTTTGTCTTCTTCTGAGTCATCAACGCCTCCCAAGAGAGTGAGAGCTTCTGGGGTGCACTCTCAGACTGCATACTGTCAAGTCTATGGCTGTAACAAAGATCTCAGCTCATGTAAGGACTACCACAAGAGGCACAAGGTGTGTGAGGTTCACTCCAAGACTGCCAAAGTTATAGTCAATGGCATTGAGCAAAGGTTTTGCCAGCAATGTAGTAGGTTGGTCAATTTTTCAACCTTTCATCTTTCAATTCCGAGCTGCTGTGAGCTGAATATGTATGTATTGGTACCTGCTTACCTTTTTTGGTGCCTATTGGAATGCTAGAACAGGAGTATGACTCTTTACCTACTCAATTGCATGTCATATGGGTTTAAAAGCTTGTATCTGCTTTTGTTTGCATCATTTTCCTTTCCACTTTTTGTATGATTAAGGTTACTAGTTTTGCTACTTCATAATTGACAAGTTTGAAATCAGAAGCTGTGTTGTTAAGATATTATCTCTGTTGTAATGTTTTGTTTATGATGATGCAGGTTTCATTTGCTGGCTGAATTTGATGATGGTAAGCGAAGCTGCCGTAAACGCCTTGCAGGCCATAATGAGCGTAGAAGAAAACCACAAATGGGTATTAACTCCGGAAAGTCTGGGAGGTTGCTTCAGCCATGTGGTGGTAATAATATGTATTCTGAAATTAGTTCATATCTAACTCTCCTCTCTCCTGCACACTTCTCTTTTGTCTTAAATTTCCATCCTTGATCTTACCTTTGGTCACATGCACATTCATCCCTTGCATTCTTCATTGATTAAATTTCATGTGATTGAATGCTTAATTATAACTTTGTGGGCACTAAAAATTATAGAAGCATGCCTTTGAAAAGTTGGTTCCTTGTCTTTGTCCATTTCTACCTTTTCAAAGGCTTCATGTAATATGCCCATACAGCCTCAGAATTGAGTCAAAAATTTTGTTCGCCTTTCTATTTAACTTCTCACTTTTGATTCCTGTCCATACTGTGGTACTTTTGTCATACAATTTTCTGTTGAGTTTCATTCTGATGCCAATGTCAATACTAACTCCCTGTGTTCGCACATCACACTTCAGAATATGTAATGTGGTCCAGCTTAAATGGTGTCCTGCTTTGTCACCGACCCAACAGAATAAATGTGGTTTTTCATATGCTGATTTACCGGATGAATATACATCTATAATACATGAACTGCCATCTCATTGCCCCTTTTGTTTCAAAATGTTTATTCTTCATTTATTCTCTGACATTTGCCAATTTTGTGCTGTTCTTTGCCGATTGTCAGTTTTGACCTTGTGCAAACTTTTTTATTTTTGGGTACAATGTGTAAACTAGTTTTAATTTGGATTCTTTTGTTATGTGGTGGATGTGAACCATAAGTAACTTATCCAACAAGAATAACGGTGTCATCTCCGAGGGGAAATGATTTTCAGCACCATACATGTCTGAGTGAAATATTTGTCATTAGGAATTAAGCAATCTCTTTTTCAATGAATCTCTAAAATATGTCTGTTTATTAACAACATGAAGTCTAATCAACAAAAAATAACTTTAATTCCCATTTTTTTATTCCATATTACTAATCTTAATAATTTTATTGGTTGGCTGCTGCCACTTATTTTCAGTCTCTAATTAAAAAGGGGGAAAAAGAGATTAAGCAGTGTGAGAGTTTCCGTACATTACTGTTTAATTTATTTTTTTAATTGCATCATGGAATGAACTAAACATCTTTCATTCTTGTGCTAAAACATCAAAAGTGTGTTAGAAAATTTCTAGTTGCTTTATATTCAGAAACTCTTGAATTGGTCATTAAACTGTATGTATGGGATGTGCTTAAATTCCAAAGCTCTGTTTGTTCCTTAATTACATTTTGAACCGTTCATTAACTCACAGTAGTTAATTTAGATGTGGTCATGACTCTTGTAAGAACTGATTCCCTGACACCAGTTTCTCTACTTCTGTAGTCATCTGATATTAGTAAATTGTTTGAATTGAATTTTTATATGGATCCTGTGGTTGCAGATAGCAGATTCCAGGGAACCATGCTAACATCAGCATCTTTTATCTGCCCAGAGATGCTCCCTAGTGGCGTCATGCATTCTGAGCAATATGGTGTGAGTGGCTTCTGGCGACCTATCAAAGCTGAACACGGGGATGGTTTTAGGCATCTGTCTTCTATGCCTGTAACCAATGGACATCCTCAGTCAAAATCTTTATTTCCATCATATAATGAAAAACAATTTCCTTTTCTTCATGAAAATGGTCCTACATCCACCACAGGAAGCATCTTTTGTGAGAGCAATAGCCACTATCCACCTGCCCCTGGGGCCCAAAATTCTGGGTTAAGACCACTATTCCAGGACACCATAGGAAATGAGGACTTCAATGTTTTTGATACAGCATCAACCGTTCAAGGATTATCGGGGATTTCAGACTCCTGTTGTGCTCTCTCTCTTCTGTCATCTCAATCCCAGAACTCTTCAAGCCAATCATCAGGAATTCCCTTGGCTCAGTCCTTGGTTATTCCAAGCAGTCATAACCATCACTACAACATGAGTCAGGTCTCTGAAAAGATAGGAATAAGCTCACAGACTTCTTCAAGCCGAGTGTCAGATAGTTTTCCATCAGAACTAAATCATGCAGATGGAAGTCATCTCAGTCCTGTATTAATATCAGACAATAATGATGTTGTAAACTTTGATATCACAGATGGTTTCTTCCAAGGTTCAGATTTCGATAATGTGAAAGATCGTCTTTCCTGCGAAGGTGGTGCAACCATTAACTTGTTACAATTGTCATCGCAGCTTCAGCGCGTTGAGCATGAGAGGCAATCCTTGCAGGTGAAGCAAGAGAATGATTCTTCTTGCACTCTGCGGATTACATAAAGTGCTTGGAAGAGGTACGTTCTCCTGTTTTGTGAAAATTTAATCACCTGATTTTCTCTATGGAGACTACGGTGGCACTCTGCTGCAGGTAAACGTGTGGTTAGCACCGCACACTATGCACTAGCTTGAAATCATGCTTCCTCAATTTCTCTGCTTTAGAGGAAAATGGAAATTATGTGAACTACCGCCATTAGTGAAAGAAATCTTTAACATACGTACCGATCTAATTTTGATATCAGTGTAAAAAGTTGTACAAATGATGTGTTGCTACATTAATGAGTTTGACATTAACAACAACATGCATTGTCAAACTCATTAAATATTGTGACATTAACAACATATTATTGAATGTAAATATAGATCTCTTTTTACACTAAGAGTACATCAAATTAAACTCCATATCTTTTGGGTCTCCAGTCAATCAAGCCATTCTTCCCCTTAATTGCTTAAGGGGAACGGTGTACTGTTTTCATCCAGGTCATGGAGACAAGGTGAAGGAAAGACGTTGTGTTCTCACTGACATAGACGGAATTCTCTCATAACATATCTCAGTTCAGATGATAAAAATTTCATTTTCCATTTGATGCAGGAAACAAGTTGTGCAGCATGTGACAGACACACCTATTCCAGTCATCTTAGACCATGTAGGCCACAGGGAAATAAAAACTTGAAATGGTGTCATTCCCATCTGTTGCTAACTATTTAAAGTAGTTTGCTTGTGCTGATTCGGTTGAAGAACTTGTCTGCAGAATAACTGGTCGACTAAACACGTGAGGCTGCTATGATATTGGTTGGGACACAATTGTTCCTCTCAGTGTTGATATATCCGTCTGGATGTAATAAACAAAAGTCTTAAATGTATCAAAATATGCTCTTCAGGGCACAAACACTCCAACCAGAACAATTGTTTATTAGAGCTGACGTTGAATTTCGTGCAGTCTTTGGTAATGACATTTTGTCGTGCTCAAATATTAATCCTGCATGGGGTATTGTAAAATAAGGACAAAATTTAGGTGTAATGTTTTAAGTGCTTTTGGTACCATTATTTAATTAAAATTAGAGTTTGAGTAACAACGCCTACCAGCACAGTTGTATGAGTCAAACCGTGGAAGCCAGCCTGTTCTTGTTGGAATGATGATAAAGAATTATTTTCTTTTTTCTTTTATACATATATGCTGAAAAAGTAAAACTATACATCACTTTGATGAGACAAGCAAATTCATCATCAACCGGAATAGGGACATGTCAGACCAACTCATTAAGCATGTTGAGAAGCGCGTCACCAAATTCAACACTTCAAGCACGTATCATAAGTCAAGCTGCCACTCTGTATTTCATTGCATTTAACCATTTTCATGCAAAGACGTAAACCTTCAGGTACTCTCATTCCATAACCACGTACAGCATACAAGGATGACTACCCAGTAGGCCAGTACCAACATATTAAAGGTTATGATAAAAAAATCAAGTCATATATTGAAGCGAGACCATTAGTGCACTATTATCATCCGAAAGGGAAATAATTTTCACACCTCATTTTTTTTTCTCACACATATTACTTGAACTTATTATTTGTTTGCGAAAAGGAAAGAGATAATGAGTAATGAGAAGTGCGTTTCCCTCATCTTATTTTTAAAAAAAATAGTATAAAAAGAAATGAAGAAAGCGATTTATAGAAAACATCGCTCATTGAAAAAAAATATCTAAACAAGATAATAATTACTTATGTCCACATTAATATCGAACAAATAATAAGTGATTTTTGGCACCTCTTTTTGGCTAAGTAACAATATTTATACTATTTTTATTATATATAAAAATAAAAAAATAAAATATTTATACTATTTATTTTTTAAATAATAAAATAAAAAAACGTATTATAACACATTTAAAATACTACTTTTATTTTCTAAAATAAGCTAGTATAAAAGTAGTGTGAATATTTTAACGAACAAAATCAACAAATATCATTTTCCGCTTTGACCGGTTGTCGTTGGGCGGCACAAGGAACATGCCACTAACATCAATAGTAACTGAAAAAATGCTTGTTCCTTAGTTTCTTTAATTTTTCTTTCAAGTTATTTAATTTGTTAATTAGCCAATAAAAAAATCTTCCCTTTGAATTCGTGCATAGAAGCAGTGCAGTTTGAATTTAAACCGTGAGAAATTTTCAATCTATATATTCTTTAAGAAAAGTTATATTGTTTTTACTATAAACACATTTGTCAAATTCATGAACTTCATACGCATTTGCCAGAATCAGTTCAACAAAATTGTTATGCCATTTTAGGGGCTTGCTTTAGTCTATAAAAGAGACTTAATTAGTTTACACACTTTGTGTTCCTGACCAAGAACCACAAAAAAAAAATATTGTTTCATATCAAAGAGTTGTATTGTTTCATTAAAATTATTTATTTATAAATAACAATTTATAAATAAAAGTGATTCCTCATATAAGATACCAAGTAGGAAGGTTAGAAACGCAAAAACCTATGATCCAAATTTCTTTATGTTTCTTATTGAAGGGACTAGAGAAGGTATAAAAAGTAATGCATGTATGTGTTTTAATATAAGGAAACCTTTAAAGTGGCAATGAAGTCTCAAGATGAAGCCTTTTGGAAGGAAGCTATACAAGATGAAATGGACTCTATAGTGGGCAATTAAACATGAAAATTAGTAGATTTGCTTCATATGTCTAAATCTAGTGGTTGTAAGTGGATTTTCAAAAATGAAATGAAAGTAGATGGAACCATAGACAAGTTTAAAGCAATATTAGTTGCTAAGGGGTTTACACAAAATGAAGGAATACACTACTTTGATACATATGTTCTTGTTATAAGAATAGCTACAATTAGAGTGCTTATAACACTTGCCTCAATATATAATCTTCTATTACATCAAATGGATGTTAAAACAAGTTTCCTTAATGAAAAGTTGAAAGAAGAAGTGTATATAAAGTAACCAAAAGGGTTTGTGGTTCTTGGTCAAGAACACAGTGTGCAAACTAATTAAGTCTCTTTTATAGACTGAAGAAAGCCACTAAGCAATGGCATAACAATTTTGTTGAATTGGTTCTAGCAAATGGGTATTAAATTAATGAATTTGACAAATGTGTTTATAGTAAATTCAACAATGGAAAAGAAGTCTCTTAATATGTTTGTATATAAATGATATGTTAATATTTAGTATTGATTTGTATGAAATAGAAAAAACTAAGACATTTTTGTCTAAACAATTTTATATGAAAGATATGAAAGAAGCAGATGTAATTCTAGGAATTAAAATTATCAAGGACGACAATTGTTTTGCTTTGTCACAATCTCACAACACTACATTGAGAAAATATTAAAGAAAATTGATTATTTTGATTGTTGTCTTGTTACTACATCATTTGATTTTAGAATCAAATTAGAACCAAATAAAGGTTGGCCTCTGAAATAACATGATTATGCAAAGGTAATTCGATGCTTGATGTATGTCATGACATGTACAAGACTAGATATAACTTATGTTGTAGGAAGGTTAAGCATATACACAAGCAACCTAAGTAAAGAGCATTAACATGTTTATTAAATACCAAAGTTTTGAAAGGGACAATGAATTGTTGTTTGACACATAATGGTAATCCTTCAAGTTTAGAAGGTTATACAAATGTTAATTGGGTAACTTACATAGAAGACCATGCGTTCACAAGCAATTGGGTCTACACTCTTCGAAAAGGTGTTGTTTCTTAAAGATCTAAGAAGAAACATGTATTGCAAACTCCACCATGTCAGCTGAGTTTATAGCATTAGTTGTAGGTAGTAAAGAAAAATGTTGGCTTTGGAACTTAATGCTTGAAATACCACTATGGCCTAAGCCAATGGCACTAATAACTATCCATTGTGATAGTCACTTCACGCTTTCGAAGGCTTATAGTCAAATCCATAATGGGAAGTCACGACACATTGAAATAAGGCATAACTATGTGAAGGATTTAATTTTGAATGGTGTAATATGCATTAATAATACAAAGTCTGAATTAAATCTTACAGATCCTTTGACAAAACAACTGACACAAAATTTAGTGTTGAAAATATCACAAGGGATGGGATTAAAGTTTACAAAATCGTGACCACTAATGGTGGAAACCCAGCTCACACTTGAGTAACATCAAGTCTTTAAGTTTGATGGTGAAAGTGCACTATTAGAGTGATTGAAAATACTTGATATCATATTATATTCATCCCAAGGTTTATGAAGTACTTGGTTACCATGAGTTTAAAAAGGAGTTTGAGCATTAGCTCTTAATATGTCTATAAGCATATATTTGTTGGAATGTATCATGGTGGTACTCTTAATAGAGTCTACCTATATGAGAATGAAATAGAGCCTCTTCTTGGGGGTCTTTGGACTTGACTCTTAACGCTCTTATGAAAAAGGATACAAGACACAAGGTTGCTGTTAAGATTGCGACATGTGCAGCGGTCATGCAAGTAATAAAGTGAAAAGAAAGTATCGTCTCCATAGAGATTGTGATATTAATCTCAATTTAACCAAAAATTGCTTGTGTGCTTTTAAACTGAAGAAAGGTTAAGAATTTTTACGGTTTTGGAATTAAAGAGAAAAAAGAAAACAAGAATGCAATTAAGAGATATTTGGAAAATTGATAAGCAAAAGAGGTTAGGTTTCAAAATTCCCGATGATTTTCTCCTAATGTAATTTCTTTCCTTTCTAAACTCATTCCTATTAGGCAATTTACCTTCAATTTTTCTAAATTAAATCAACCTTAATTTCTTAGGCGGTAAACTCTTTGTTCTCAATTTCAAACCCTAATCCCCTAGGCGAGCAAACTTAGTCACAAGCATTAAGAGTAAGAAATTAACGCGAAGGCATACAACTCTCTTCTTATCCCTAGGTTCAAGAATTATATGGTTACTAAAATGAAACGTTTCAAATCCCAATTTCCCAATTGCAAAGTTTGAATTACAAATCAATTTCTAATGAGTGTCACGCATAGAAAAAGCGTTAAGCGTAAAATTAACAACTGAATTGCATTAATAATCAACAGATTTAGAAAGAAAAATGAATTACAAAGGATTTCAATCACAGTTCATCCTATCCTAACCCCAAAGGGATTTATAAACTCATAGAGAAATTAAATACACAAAGAAAATAAAAAGAAGATAAAAAGGAAGTCATGAATCTTGAAAATTAAACCCCAATTCTTCAAGATCCAAAGTCGGAGATGAATCTTCAAGCTCTTCCTCGCTCCCGGTCCTTAGATGAGTCAAAGAATGAATAATTGAGAGACCTTTCCTCCTCTTTAAACTGATTTCGAGCTGCTTTTCCTTGACTTTTTGCCCATCAGGCCCAAAAAGAGTACCCAGCAGAATGCGAGTACGCTGAGCGTGTATTGCTCACACTAAGCATGAGCACACTAATTCAATACTGCACTGAGCGTGGATTACTCACGCTAAGCATGACCACGTCGGTTCATTTCCATGCTGAGCATGGTGCATTTACGCTGAGCGGCAAAGCAATGCAAGTTCAATTTTGCATTTGCTATAAGCGATACAAGCAGAATTGGCTATCGGTGTCTTCATGCAAGTTGTAGATAATTTTGTCCTTGAAAAAATGGCACTAGTCTCATGTTGTTTTGATATCTACAACTTGAGATATGCTCAAAATAATGCACCTATGTTAGTGCTATCAAGACAACACATCAATTTCAACTTCAAGCTTCATTTTCTCTATGATCCATGATGAATCTCGTCAAACTCTCTTCATGAAAAGTGTAGATCTATGTTTAATCATTTCAATCCCATTCCTATAGTCCAAGTTGTGACTCGAAATAAGAGGAAAGGTCAAAGTTTGAGTTAGCAATTTGAAGCTTTTCACTAGTGCTCATTTTTCCTACATTAAAAACCCAACAAAATCAATGTATTCACACTTTTTTTTTTCCATTTAAACCATTCAAAACATGAATTACAAGAAATTATATACATATGGGTTATTTTCTCACAAAATTTACCAAATTAATGCATTAAAACATATCAAGAATACTCTATAAATCTACATATATTGTAGATTTATCAGTTGCAACAAATGTGTCAACTAAAATCACACAATGGTCCGATATCTTATTTGTAAGGCATGCACACTTGTTCAAATGGAATAGTTGGTTCAAAGCTTGTCTACCACATTATTTTGGATAGGTGAAACAAAGTCTTACTAAGTAAAGATTCAAGTCTTAGACACCTTTATTGAAAACATGAGATTTCCAAAGTAACAAGAATTTGTGGACATCTTGAAAATGGTGGGAGAACGTGAGAATTTTTCAAAATATGAAGAGTTGTATTTCTTCATAAAACGTTATATTGTTTCATATTAAAGAGTTGTAATGCTTAATTTAGATTAAAAAGAAATGTTTATTCATAAATAACAATTTATTTATAAATAAAAGTGACTCTTCATATAAGACATGAAGTGAAAAGATGTGCCTCTTCATTAAATAGACAACACTTGAAAAGATGTAACTTTTCATGAAATAACATCAATTAAATAAATGCGACTCTTCATGAATAGACACAAAGTGTTTATAAATAGGAGCATTCTTTATGCACAATGGACTGAATGTTTTTCACTCTCCATTTTCTCCATTCATTTACAAATTCATTTGTCTTTACCTATGGTGCACAAGCAGTGAAAACAAAATTATCATTTTGTAAACCCCATTGTTGTTACAACTTGGATTTTGGAAGTGTAAGACATACTCAAGAGTCTTCATTAGATCCTGAAAGAAATTTGCCATCTAACCCAAGGTGCACTCAAGTTTTGTCATCGATAGAGATAAATTAAACCTAAAGAAAAATACTTATTCATGCCTTAAAGACATTGTGCAGACTTCGTTTTTATTCATTCATCTTCTAGTTTTTCAAAGATTCTTTCCCACCAACATTTACAATACCTCTCCATTAGTAAATAATCGAGACAATCGTAATGCCTGTGGGATACTTAGGTTAAAACAAAAACAAAAACTACTTACAATTACACATTCTTTACCTTTCCTTTACATACAACAATTGTCATTTTCCAACCTCACTTTTTGTTTACCTTCTCAATTTGTCCTTTCCATAGCTCAATTCTTACTTGAAGCCTAAATTCCTACATATTTTCCCTTTGCAATGAAAATCATTCCTTAGCAATACGATTAACAATATGAGTAACCTATATGACTGTAAACCTTTTTTTTATCTAATTTTGAAATTTTAAAATAATAGAGTCGACTAAGATCGAATTTCACATCCTTTTATACCCTTTCCTCTACTTATGTAAACTTATTATCCTAATAAAATCTATTATTTTATTCACGCAAAAGGTGTCATTGATATTATTTTTAAATTCGAGCCCTACTCCAAACATTTTATTTAAAAACCTTTATTTTTATTGTCTTGTTGATTTCATTATACAGTTGGATTTTTTTAGGTGGTTTCTAGATGGTTCGATTCTGAAGATAATAATTACCTAGTCCGCAACATATAGTTCCTTAGCTTACTATCCAACAATATACATGGATTTATCAACTCGCACAAAGTCCAACATTCAACTGCTTTTTTCCCTAGCTCCAAATTCTAGCCATATAAATATCAAATTATCAGCCAAAAAGAAAACGAAGAAAAAGAAAACAAATGGAGGAAAGGGAGAACAATCAAGGAAATCAATAAGGATAAGATATTCCTAAAAGCAATATCACTATCAAATAGGGGTGTTCATGGTAAGTTATTTAAATAATCTAACCATAACCATATGGTAGGTGGATTTTATAACCATAACTATAACTGTAACGCCTGACTGCTTTCAGGATTAACAGTTGTCCCCACAAACCAACACAATACTTTTCAGCGTGCTTTGTCCTCACTCACACGCTTCTTGGGAAACTTCCCAAGAGGTCACCCATCCCAGAATTGCTCCCAATTAAGCATGTTTAACTGTGGAGTTCTTAAGTGATAGGCTACCGAAAAGTAGATGCATCTTGTTGGTATAGGTAGCACTTATTAATTCCTTTAAGTTATCCTCAACCGTACAGTCCCATACCTGCATAACCTCTGGATTCCTCTCATTCTGGTGTGTATTCGATTCATTCATGTATCTCTCCTGCTAGAAGCCTACCAGGAGCCACTCCTTGTCTGTGACTCATCTCTTTTTGCACCGGCAATCACTCCCTGCCTTCGTCAGCATTCGGGATGTTACAATAACCATAACTTATTTTTCATAATTGGTTTTGATTTTGTAAAATTGGTTTTTATTTTTAAAAAACCAGTTATATAACTAGTTATAGCCAAAACTAGTTATATAATTGGTTATAGCCTAAAATTAGTTTTGAAAATTAAAAAAAAAACAATTTTTTTAAAATTTAACTCAAGGTCGAGCCAAATATGCTTTGGCTGAGGTCGAGCCAAAAGTGCTCTAGTCGTGATTGAATTGAAGATGCCTTGACCATGGACAAGCCGAAAATGCCCTGATTGAGGCCAAGCCAAAGATGCCCTAGCCGAGATCGAGCCGAAGATGCCCTGGTTGAGGCCGAGTCAAAGATGCCCTGGCTGAGGCCAAGTCAAAGATGCCCTGGCTGAGGCCAAGTCAAAGATGCACCGGATAAGGCCAAGCCAAAGATTCCCTAACTGTGGTCGAGTCAAAGATGCCCTAACCAGGGCCGAGTAGAAAATGCCTTGGCACAAGCCGAGTCGAAGATGCCCTAACCAAGGTTAAGCCAAAGATGCCATGGTCGAGGCTGAGTTAAAGATGCACTGGTTGAGGCCAAGCCAAAGATGCCTTGGCCTTGGCTGAGGCCGAGTCAAAGATGCCCTAGTTGTGGTCGAGCCAAAAATGCCCTGGCTGTGGTCGAGCCAAAGATTCCCTGGTTGTGGTTGAGACTAAGATGCGCTGGCCGAGGCCAAGCCAAAGATGTCTTAGCCCAGGCCGAGTTGAAGATGCACTGGTCGTGCCCAAGCTGAAGATGCTTTCGCCATGGGTGAGTTGAAGATGCACTGGCCTTGGCCTAGCTAAAGATGCCTTAAGCGAGGCCAAGCCGAAGATGCCCTAGGTGAAGTTGAGCCGAAGATGCCCTAGCCATGGCTGAGCGAAAGATGTCCTGGCCAAGGCTGAGCCGAAGATGCTTTGGTCGAGATCGAGGTGAACATGCTCTGGCTGAGGTCAAGTAAAAGATGCTCTAGCTGAGGATGAGGACAAGGTGAAGATGCTCTAGTTGAGGCCGAGGTGAAGATGCCTTGGTCGAGGTGTAGATGCTCTAGCCGAGGTCAAGGTGCACATGCTCTGACCAAGGTCGAGAAAAAGATGCTCCAGTCGAAGTTGAGTTAAAGATGCTCTGGCCAAAGCTGACCTAAAGATACTCAACTGAAGAGAAATGAGAAATGATAGAGTTTTAAGTGTTTATAACCAATTATGAAACAAATATCTAACCATAATCAATCATTTTAAAAAAAAGATAACTAACCAAATTTTAACTTAAAAAATAAAGTGGTTAAATTTTATAACTAAATTTAATTAACCGGTTATTATAAAATTGGTTAAATATGGTTATGGTTAATTTTTATATAACCGGTTATTTTGAATACCCCTACTATCAAATTAAAAGGCTAACATAACATAATCTGTGCTTTTAGAAATTCGTTCCTTACAATGAAACGCGAGTCCAACACTCACATTGCTTTTACATTTGTCCGTTAGAATGTGTAAAACTTTCGTTGAACATAAATCAAATGGGCTTCTAAACTCGCCCTGAGTCTGATAAGCTACATTCCAAACTGCGAAAATTATTAAAAAATCAATAAAAAGTAAGCGCCCCACAAACTTTATTGTTCTAGCCTTCTAAGCAAAAATAACATGATAAGTACATACACATCAACGAGCATGAACTATGATAAGCATGCACTGTACCATAACGACCATCCCGGTATACGTATAAATGATAAAGAAATGAAGCCATTCACCCGGTGTTGGAATAGCCAGAATGAGCACAGATAATTGACTTAAAAAAAAACAAAACAAAACAAAACTCTAGAATTAAAGGAGTAGTGGGTGCTAACTAAATTTTATGCTTGAATTCATCACAATGCTAGGAAAATCAATTGTCTATTCTAGATAGAAAAAAAAAAAGTAATGATTCAAGCTTCTTAAATAATTTTACAATGGAAAAGCCACAAAAATGCAGTAAAAATCTACCCTACTAAGTAAATAACAGGACAGAATTCATGTGGCAAGCATACATGCACGTGTGTTTTATGCATATTATGAACCATGTGGACGCCTTCAGCTTTAACAATCTGGTGCAGATGACTTCACTTCAAAAGAGTAGATGACCCATTTATGTTTCCATATAGATTATTCTCCATGGTTAAGTCAATAAGATTACCACACAAGCTAAAGTGCCTAGGACTGTACTTAGTAAAGAGAAAACTAGTTTTGAACTTGCATTTGGCAGCCATGGGTAGGCATCCGGAGGTGGCATTACACAGTTATCTCCATTGAAGTAAATTCTTCGTGGGAAAGCCCATCCCTTATCAAATGTAAAGGTTGATTTGTCCTTTCGGAATAAGAGCTCAGACTGCACATTCCCAAGGGGTCCGGCTGAAGTAAGTAAATCATTATAGAACTTGACTCCCCACAGCATACCAGTATCATCTGCAAAACCAGATCCCAAAACAATCATATAAGAATTGGCATATTTTGTTCACAAGTTTATCTAGGACTATGACAGTGCAAGATAGAACTTACTTAAGCCCACATAAGGTGTTAGTGGCTTGTAATTAAAGCTGAAAACCTGAGTTACATTATCAAAGTTTGGGTGCTGCACAACAAGGTTCCATTGTGAATAGTTCATTCTGTAATTGAAATTTGTGATGGTGATCTTGACCCTCCAGTACTCTTTATATTGAAGCTTCACGTGCCAATGCACTCGAATAGGACACATGTGGTTGGTGCACCGGACCAGAGGTGTATTTATAGCTTTGCCAGGTGGTGACACAACCGAAGCTAAATGCGGGGAATCAGGACTGTAACAAAAGTTCAGAAAAATATATCAGGACAGTTTCATATATGTACAGAATGATAAATTAAGGACTTACTCTACACAGCTGCTAGGTTCTGTTTTGTTTTGGCAACCACAGGTGCAGGTAGGGCAGTTTACTATTGTACTGTTATAGAAGGATGAGAGAGAAACACAGCAAGTTGGGGTCTTCTGAGCCAGGAATTGAGAATACGTGCAGGTAACATTCCAGGTCACTGCCAAAATATGCAGATTAAGCTAAACTGCTAAACCGAATCTGAAAGCTAAAACTTGATTTTCATACTAATAATTTTTCTCAACATTAACAATGTATAGAACATAAATAATCATTTCTAGTTACTTCACAACTTATTTGTTTGATGAAAAGCTAATAATTCCATCTCATCAACAAAGGCAAACATTGTTATCAAGGAAAATTGGATAGAAACTGATAGAAACCTAACCATTACAAGGATATATGCTAGGAGAGCTAAGATGGAAGGTACAGGAACCGAGCCTCTTAAGGTGCAAGGTGAGTGTTGGATGTGTGTGATAAAATTGGCTTGGGGATCCACACTGTAACCACATGCACATGCAGGTGGACCAAGATCAATTGGGAGAGCCTTCAGTTAGCAAGTGGATAAAGAAGGGAATTGTGACAGAAGATAGGAAGGACTTTCTGAATAGGAGATAGAGGGAAGGAGGAGTATGCAGCCATTTCATTTTATTTTGAGCTCTTTGTTGATCTTTATATCGTTTGACAGCTCTCTGATGCTGATTTCTTTCTGACATCAGTAGCTAGAACAGTTCTCTTGTTGATAATTCAATAAAACTAGACTATTCAGTATCTGTTTCTATAAGATATGTGAACTCATACAACTGCACAAACAATCGGATACAAAAGTCACTTCAGTTTTGTAAGAGAGCAAATTTATATAATAAAGTCTAATGTGTACATATATTATATCTAAAACTACAGGTTTTTTCAGCTAAGTTTATATATATGTAAAATTCCAAGTCAATGCATTTTGCAAGTAACTTACTCAAGGCCTGAGTGGTTCTCCTCTTGTCTTTGGTAATAAATTTAGTTGGTTTCCCAATCTTCGCAGGGCCACAAGTATAACCAGGTCCTGGTGCTTTCAGGGTAAAATTTTTTGGAAGTTTGACCGTTTTGTTAGTTGTTCCTGCTGAACCAACACTAAGTTGAAATGAACTTATTGCATTTTCAGGGTCCTGGGCCCATGAGCTTAAGACTCCCCCTGTGCAACAATTTGCAATCTGCTGGTTGTAAGGAGTTCCAGGCAGTAAATCCACTACTGTTGGGTCCTTCTTACAACAATGTGGGGTATTCCCTTTGAACCTTGAACAGTCCCCTTGCTCTGTGGTTTGGCCTCCCATTACATTCCAAATTACTTCCTTTTTTGCCCATGTCCACCCTAGTATCCATCCAGGAGCCTGAATATGGCGATACTGTTGAAAGTTGTACATTGAAACAACAGCCTGTACAAGCAAGAAGGATCAATATGTTGAAGAAACAGGGAAGACAAGAGTTATATTTATTTACTTATAAAGTTAAAGGTAATAAAAAATTGATAGAACCTAAGACATTCACTGCCTAGTTCCAAGTAATTGTAACTTACAATATGTCAAAAAATATTAACCAAATAACCATATTAAAGTTTAAACAATCAGACACCCTGGAGGTCCAGCTGAAATATGGTTGTACAACTGAGAAGATCCATCAAGCCTCATAGAAGTCTAGTCCTATATAGCTCTTATTTCGTAGTCCAAGATACTTTTCAGGTTAAATATCAAAACTCACAATATAATGCTTTTCCTAGTACTTTAGCACATTAAGAAAGTAGTGATCACTTACAATGTAGCCGTCTGGAGTCCAGCTTATGATATCCCATTTGATTGTAATATTACCAGTTGGATCAAGTGCATCATAGGCTTCTGTATATGAACAACCATGAAAAGTTGAAGACTTTAAATTCTCAGTAAGTATACTTAAAGCAAACAATTTTACAGAACAAAGCTACATGTAGATATTAGAGAAGCCCCAAAAAAAGTAATTTGTCTACATGCTTATGGCAACATCACACTTTCTTCAAGCTAGAAAAGAAACAGACAGGTACTTTTGCTTTTTCATTTTTCCCTCTTCATTCAAAAGACGCTGAAAAGATATTTATTATGTCACATCCACATATAATCACCAAAAGAACATTAATTTAAAAAGAGTGTAACTGGGTTTGTGTCTATATTTCTACAAAGAGAACTAGTAAACAACAATACCCAACAGGGTAAGCATTTAACCATAAAAAACAAATTATATGGCAAATATCAGCCTCAGCAATTTATAAAAGAGTATACGTACAAATCTCTTGGAAGAAAACAAATTGATTTCATTCCACGACCAAATAAGAACCATAAAAAAAAAAACAACAAAAAAAACTAGTTAAACTGTTTGCTTTTGCACCTTTTTGTTTTAGTAAAAAATGGGAATGCCCTTGAATCTGCATGACAACTTTGTGGAAAGAGGGTATTAACAGTGAAGTTTGAAAATACTTACAAGAAGCAAAGTTGATATCCAAGGACAAGTGAGAATGAAAGCGAAGCAGTACCCGTAGAAGTGAATGTAGTGCACAAGAGCAGTGACAGCAGCAAGATGGCCAAGAATCCACCACGGGGGACAACAGATCCAGTGGTTATAACCACAGAGACTCCATTTCTTCTTGCACAGATTTGCTTTCAGAATGTAGCTAGAACTCAAGATAGGCACCACCACTTGACAAGGTTAAAGGTTTTGATTTTGAGTTCAACTGAAACTATCGCTTATATCTTAAAAAAACACAGTTTCACAATGATACCCTTTTGAGTGACATTATCAGATTTTCTGTGTTTACAAAAATTAAATTACAAAACAGTTCAGCTTTTCGAGTGCTGTTATTATTATTATTATTATTTGTAAAGGGAATGTTATATGTATATATAATATATAATATTTTTACATATCTCATATACTCTTTTGTCTCCGTCATTTTTTTTCCTGAATAAAAAATATATTTAAATATATTTTTTATTTCATTCTCAATACCGTGTCGCAGGGGAATGTAACGGATGTAATGTGCAGTGCAGATAACATTATTATTTAATTTTAATAGAAAGTCATGTTGCAAACTCTTTCTTCTCTTCTTTTGGGTTTACTGATAATATGTTTGATAAAGAGGAAAGAAATAAAATAAATAAAATAAAAGAGAAGAGGTAAGAAAATAAGAAAAAAAAACAAGTGAGAAATAGAATAGAAATTAAAGTTATTTACTTGTAGAAAAATAAAAATAAAATAAAAGAGAAATTAACTTTTTTTAGATTATTTTTTATTTTAATTATTATTATTTTTAATTTCATTTATTTTATTATTATTATTAATATTTATATTTATTATTAACATTATTTATTATTATTTTTATTAATAATAATAATTATTACTATTATTATATAATAAAAGTATAAAACATAATACCGATTTATATGCAAGTAAATCAATTTACTTGTAACTGTGAAGAAGAGCAAATGGCCGCATGCCATTTTCTACACATTTTTTTGCTAAACAATGAAAAAATTTTTATTGGTGAGTCTTATAAGTTTTTTTAAAAATTTTCATACATTTCTATTCTATCAAATAACCTATTTCATCTCACTACTGTTTTCTTCCTTCCTCTCCTCCTCTATTTCTTCTCTACCAGACTGAATGATTTTTAAATTGGGTAGGGATAATATTGGAAGAATGAAGCATAAAGAGAAAGCAGGAGCACAGGATGTGAAACAGTGATAGCAAGACAATGAACCGCGTGTGCCTCGACAGCACCGAAGACACAACACAAAGCTCCCCCCTCCCTCTATCTTGGTCGGTCTAAGGGATGTTTGCCGCGTCTATCCAGGTTTTGTCTAAAAGCCTCAAACCAATTAATTATATACGCAACTGGTAAGTATTTTGCACATGTTTTTTTTTTTTTTTCAAGAGTTGTACATGGTTTTATGTAGGAATGAAGATTAGGATACTAGTGTATTATATTGCCAATCGAGGTATCATGCAACTCCTGATAAGCACTAAACTGCTTACTTGATAAGAGACTCAATTAATTAAAATCAATTAAACTGCACTAAACTCCCGACTATAGTTTGGTCAGAAAATTGATCGATGCTAAAATCAATTAATTAAATTCGAGTTGGGTTAAATGGAGTTTATTATTATTTTTAATTAAAATTTGAGTTGGATTATTAGATTTTGTATATTTTTATTTTTGCTTTTTATAAACAAATTGTGGAAAATAAAAGTAAAAAAGAGATGATTTTATAGATATATTTAAATTTTTTAAATAATATTCAGGCAAAAGAAAATAAAATTAAAAAAATTATAACTATAATAAAGAAGATACTCTCTTTTAATTTTTACTTTTTATTAGATTATTATATCTTTTAATTATTTTCTAAATTATCTACTACTTTATCTTTTAATTATTTTCTAAATTATCTACTACACTTTTTCTCTTTTATTTTATTTTATTTTAAAATGAAGAGAGGCTCTCTTTTCCCTAATAAAGTAATAAAAATAAAGAAATTCAAGTCGATAAATCAACAAATTTAAATGTACATGAGACAGACTCGACCTGACAATGATTTGTTTGCATTTTTTCAACCAGATTCCACTGGAGTCTATTTGATTTTAATTTTATTACAGGTTGGATCGAACTTGCGAGTTTAATCGGACCTATTGTTCCTAATTAATTAGCACAAATTTGTAATTACAATTTTTTGTTCATAGAAACAATAATAAAAAAAAAATACATTTCCTTTCTGGTTGCTACACTTGATTGGGCTTGCCTTTAATTATTGTTTTCCCCAGCCCTGCTTTTCTTTTTACACACCACTACCTAAAGCGAAACAATATATATTTTTTTAAATTAGTCAAAATTAGATTTTCAGCTGATATAATGGAGAACTCACGACTTAATAGTATGAGATTCGAATAGTTTGTATGAAATTTTAAATTTACTATTTTTTTTTCTAAGTATTGTTTAAAGTTTTTATATATAAACTGAGAAATATAATAATTTTTTTTATTTTTCTGGAGTGTAAGCGGGTCCAACCCAATCCATGAACCCAATTAACCTGACCCTATCTAATTATCTTTTTGCGAGTTGGGTTGGGTTTCTTTCAGCAAACCCAATTAGGTTTGGGTTGAGTCACGGGTTGAGACATTTCAAACCCGATGAACCCGACCCAACTCGATTTCTTATTATTTAATAAAAAATATTATATTTATTAATTTTAACATATTTTTAGTATTTTTCCTATTTTTATTATTTAATAAAAAAAATATGAAATTTATTTAATAAAAAAATATATATTTTTTCTAGTTTCTCTGTTTTTTCTGATTTTTTTTTTAATTTTTTTTGACAATTTCAGATTTTGTGTGTGACCCGATTACCCAACCCGATTTATGGTCGGGTTGGGTCATTGAAAAACAAAACTCTAACTCAACCCAACCCAACTTGATTAAATTTAATTGGGTTGGATCTTAAATGAGGGTAAACCCGACTCAACCCAAGTCATTTACACCACTAGTTTTTCATAAAATAGTTTTTAACTTTCTTGTTATAGATTTTTTTATTTTTATTCCACAATAAATATATACTAGTTGTAAGTATGTAAATTAATTAAAAATTATTAAATTAGGTGAGAAGTAAGAATATAATTGCAAAGAAATAATTAATGTTATCTTAAAGTTTGAAAATGACAAATAAATAGAAATAAAATTTTTCTAAAAAACTGACAAGTAAAAAATAATGGAGAGAGTAAATTTTATTGTTGTTATGGAAAAAAAAAAAAAAAAAAAACCACTTGGATTTCCTGTGGGCTGTGGCATCTTCATTTAAACCATCTGCCACTTAAGATGAACTTTGCTGAAGAGTTAAGTCATAAGAATCACTTTGCCGCAAGGTTAATTAACTATTATGGACTTTAATTCACTGGCACGCAAAATAATGATATACCGCGACGGAGAAAAAAATATGTGGATGATTTAAAAAATCATCAATCACCACGATCCATAATTGAGACGAAACTTATGAGTGAATTCAAAAAATGTATGAAGCAACGGACATAGAAAATAGAGTAATGCTAGAAATACATTTTTTGGACACACTTTTTTTTATTAGTTAAAAATTATTAAAAATTACAAAATTATGAAAGAGGTTGTTAAAAAGATATGATACATATACAATAATTTACACAACAATATTTTTTGTATCTATCTCTCTCCATCATTATAAAATGTAATAAATGATATACAGAAGAGAGATGAATATAAAAAAATATTATTGTACAAATTGTTATATGAGTTGTTGTACAAATAACATTTCTTTTTATTAAATAGGATGTAAGACTCACAAAATTTTGTGATTTTCAATAAATTTCAACCAATAAGAATGAATGTGTTCAAAAGAATATGTCAGAGAGTATATTCTTAACATTTCTTTAGTAAATATAGATATAGGGCAGTTTATTATAGATTGAAATAAAAGTGATTTTGATGTAAAAAAATAGTGTTTATTTTTTATTAGAGATTTAAAAAAAAGTAGAAGTTAACTTGTATTTATTTACAATCATAAAAATAACTTTGTTTAAAAAAAAAACTGATTTTAAGATAAGCTATTCAAAATAGTTTTTGATTTTAATCAGTTTTTAGATTTTTTTTTATTTCAGCTTTTAATTATTTTGAAAAACTGAAACAAACGTATGAAAAATTAAAAGTGATTATTTCTTTTTTTAAAAAACAGTGATTATTTTATTTATAACAAACGGGCTCATAACATAAGACATGAATACGATTCGATAAGAAGTTGAATATATGATAAATTTCTAAAAATCATAAGAGACAATATAACTATAGTACAACATAAAATTAATTTATAATAAAAAATATTAAATCACAAGAAAAAATCGCATTTAAAAAAAAAAAGTATGAATCCTTATAGACATTATAAAATGTCATAATTTATTTAATTATTGTGATATTCTAATTTGTATTGATATAAGAGTTTAAAAGTAGAAGTAAAACAAATTATAAAATATAATTAGAAATATTCAAAATTTCATACAATGTCTAATTACAAATACATATCTAATATTAATATAACATGATTTTACTATCATCCAGAATTATTTTTAATTTCTAAACCTTTTTATACAGAGTTGTATTGATGATTATAAAATTATAACTTAAATAAATAAAATCTCTATAATTTTTGAAAAATATTGTGCAAGGAGGGCTAGAGCCCACTCTCACCCCTTCCTAAATCAATTTCTGATAAAAATACTAGTTAGTACGAATTCATACGTCAACCACGAAAACTATATTAATGTTGTGTTCTTTTTCTTAATATATATATATATCAAGGAAAGGAAAACGAAAGACTACAGTGCTATCAAGCACGGGAAAGAGCAACCTCTAGCATTGACTGAAATTAACAACTTTAACATAGGAGGAAAGAGATTGAGAATATTCACACTAAAGCTACCATCATGGCCCATCCTGGCCAGAAAGTCAACACATTTGTTGCTTTCACGGTGTGTATGTTGAAGATAGGTGGACCAGTCATTCAAATTCAGTTGGATTAGTATATCCCTGATCAGAGGAATCAAGTGTATGGACTGGGTATAACCACTTTGAATGATCTAGACTGCAGCCAAGGAGTCCATCTCAAAAACGTGGTTTAGCTTGAGACTTTTAGAAACTTGTATACCTAGATAGAGGCCCCAAAGCTCCGCCCAAAGCGAGTTACATATCCCAAGGTTGGAGTGGAAACTAGTAATGACCCTACCTTGCGAGTTCCTTATGATACCACCACAGGCAATTGGACTAGTAACAGCCATATAAGAACCATTCACATTTACTTTGACAAAAGGATGAGGGGGAAGGGTCCAAAAAATGACCACCTCTTGCTTTGTTGAGTATATACTGGCAAGCTTGGAGATAACAGAGTCCTTGTTAATATGATGAACATAAGCATTAACCTGTTCAAAGATAGCATTTGATAACTCTGATTTTTTAGAGAAAACCAATTGATTTCGATCCCTCCAAAGGTAATAAACAGCAACCCAAAAAGGTGGGCCAATTTGTAATCGATGACAACAAATCGTTAATTGTCAGATTAAATTGAATCGAGTCATACAATCCAAGGCTAAATAACTTTGTCTACTAATTAGACAGGATGAACCTATTCCAAAACTCCTTGACCTCCTCACAATCCCAAACAGCATGCATTACTAATTCAGAATCCCAAAGGCAGTAGGGACAAGTATCAAACGTACACATGTTATGGTGTCTACATTCAGAATTAGTCAAGAGTCTACCATGCAAAAGTTTCTAGAGGAAAACCCTAATTCTCTGCAGCCCATTCCACTTCCAAACCATTGGAAACATGTCCATTCTGCTAGCATGATTCTGAATATTCTTGTATAAATAATTATAGGCATCTTTAATTGAAAGCATTCCATCATTGGATTGAATCCAAATAGGCATATCTTCATTACCAGGATGAGGGGGAAGAATGGAAGCAACTTTTGAGCAGATATTCGGAGGTAATAAGATATGGAGGACATTCCATCTCTAACCAGAGTCACTAGCATGAGCTGAAACCGTTAAGTTTTTCTCTTGTAAAGGAATATCTTGTTGCATTAACTCAATTAAAGAGTAAAAACTACGTATCCACCTATCTATCCAAAATCTCACGAAATTACCATTGTTGATAGCCCAAGCAACATTGTTCTCAATATGGTGCCATATATTGTTCAAAGCTCTCCAGATATAGGAAGCATTTGGATAAGTTCAAACCTTAGGTATAGCTTGGATGCCACAAGCATATTTGGCGCAAATAACTTTGACCCATAAAGTATCATGTTCCTGAATCATAGTCTAACCCAATTTCAAAATATAACTCTGGTTTAGAATTTTAAATTTCGAAAGCCTAGACCACCCTGATCCTTAAGATTACAAATGGTGTCCTAAGAGATGAGATGAACCCTTCTTTGATCTAGGTTACTCCCCCAAATAAAGTCCCTACACAGCTTTTCTATCTCATTGCATATTGAGGTCGGAATAATGGAAGTTTGCATAATATAACTAAGAAGGCTTAAAAGGGAAGATTGAGCTAGCGTGATCCTTCCCACTATAGAAAGGGTTCTAGATTTCCAACTAGATAGCTTTTTGCAAATCTTTTCAGTGAGGCTTTTAAACTGTACATGGGTCTTTCTGTTGTGTAAAATAGGGAATCCCAAGTAAGAATCAATGTCTTTACTTGTCGAAATATTGAGATGGGAGCTCAACACAGTTACAATATCATTAATGGCATTCTTAGAGAAAAACACCGATGACTTTTGAGGATTAATTTTTTCCCCCGATGCTTCACAAAAGAGGTTAAGGATTCTATTTATCTCTACAACCTACTCTAAAGTAGCCTCCGCCACTAGCAAGATATCATTCGCATAAAACAGGTGAGAAACTGGGATAAGAGTTGATCTTCCAAACTTAAACGGTTTCCAAATACCATTATGCACAGAATCAAGTATAAGGTGTGTGAGGCATTCTATACACAAAACAAAAATATAAAGGGACAGGGGATCCCCTTAATGTAAACCTCTTGTAGGATTAAAGGAGGCTAATTTATGGTCGTTCCAATTAATGGCCATAGAAGAAGAGCTTATGCAAGCATAGATAAGTGAAATCATCCACTGGGGTAGACCAATATGTTTTAAAGTTTCTACAATGAAATTTCACTCCATACAATAATAGGCTTTTTGGAGGTCAACCTTCAAAATCATAAATCCTTTTTGGCCCTTTGTCATGTTGAAAGAATGGAACAACTCTTGCAATATGATATAATTGTTAATAGAATCACGATCTTTAATAAAACTAGACTGCATGGGGCCAATGGTATAAGGCAAAAATTTTCTAATACAGTTTGCAAGCATTTTCTTCACAACTTTATTCATAACATTACACAAAGCAATTGGCCTGAATTAGGAAATTTGGGAGGGTTTAGTACACTTGGGAATCAAGGCAAGGAGAGTCTGATTAACAAAAGCAATAATATAAGGATTAGCTTTAATAGCAAAAGCCAAATTATATGTAGATTGCCCAACCACCTCCCATTGCGATTTGAAGAAAATAGGATGATGCCATTTGGACCTGGTGATTTATAATTTCCCATGGAGAATAAGATTGTTCTGGTTTCATCAAGGGTGAACTCTATATCAAGCATGGTCATATCTTTCCTAAGAATGATGGGAAAGCTTTGGATGGTATGCATCAACTCAGGATTGGATTTCTCAAAGGAAAAAAGGGACTTGTAATGTTGCAGCACCATACTCTGAATTTGACTATCATCATAAACCCATTCGCTATCTGAATTCATTAAAGCATCAATTTTATTCCTCTGATGCCGAGCTAAGAAAGACTGGTGGAAGTACCTAGTATTTCTATCACCTAACTGAAGCCACTTGGATCGCACCAGCTGATACTAGTAACTTTCTTCATGGTTGAGAATATCCATATATTCAGTCCAGAGTTGTTGGCGCAAGGTGATCAACCGAGAGTTATACCTATTCAAAAGAGAACGGTTAATCCCCTATAATCTAGCCAAAATACGGTTCTTTTTTTGGAAGATGTTGCCAAAAGTATTCTGATTCCAATCCTTGAAGTGGTTTGTGAGTCTAATGATGTTATCTCCCAAGAATCACCAAAAATCCACGTATTAGAAACCTAGGAAGCAAAATCATGGTGGTCTAACCAAGGGCCAAGAAACTTAAAATAGTTAGAAGGGGATTTAACACTACCATCATTTATGTGTACCCATAAGGCACAATGATCAGATGAAGGAATAGCTTGATGGATGATTTTGGAAGCTTGAAAATTTTCTTGCCACTCCCTGTTGGCCCCAACACCATCCAAGCACTCCTTTAATGTGCCTCTAGACCAGGTATAAGATGGCCCACAAAAACCCATATCCATGAGATTACAAGTTTGGAGGCACCCCATAAAAAGGTTGCTAGCGTTGAAGTCCACAGGGCCCTTTCCAATTTTTTCATGCTGGAATAACACAATATTAAAATCCCCAGCAACAGCCCAAGGACATGTCACTGAATCCTTAATTTTACAAAGTTCCTCCCAAAGAAAAGGACATTGACTAGGTTGCAGGCTAGCATACACGATGGTGAAAAACCATAGTTGTCTAGAATGGGGATTAATATAGAGATGTATATGATATTTAGAGGAGGTAAGAACAGAAATATTGACCACAGAGCTTTTCCACAAACACCAAATGCCTCTTGAGAATCCGTTAGCCTCAACTCGAAAAGTGTAACACCCCAAATTTCAAGTACTAGAAATAAATCACGAGGTAGCTCTTAATAGAACCCTTCTCATATGTTATTAGACAAAAGATGTCTTAAGAATTATTGTTATTATTATTATTATTATTGTGTTGTGTTGTTGTTATTATATTTATTGTTATTATTATTATTGTTGTTGTTATTATTATTCTTATTCTTATTATTCTTATTAATACCTTAGTATTATAAATTAGTAGAAATATTATCATACAACCCAAAAGAGCATCTAGGGCCTAATAGAGGATTAAAGCCCACTAAACTATATACTCACCTACATGTTATAAGAAGGGAATAAAGAAGGAGGGTTAGATTTAGCCATCACAAAATAAAAGAAGAAAAAAGTTAGAGAGAATGAAGAAAAGAAGGGAAGAAGAAGAGGAAAAGAAGGAGGAAGAATAGAGACCGGAGAATCCAAACCCTAGAACTCAACTTTGCATGTCCACAAGGGTGAGTGTTCTCCCTTATATTCTTCCTTGTCTTTTATGTTGTTATTTTTCATCTATTTACCTTTTTTCCCTCCTTATGCGTAAGATTAGGGATTTGATGGGTTTTGAAGGAATTGTGAGGAAGTAAGAAATTCATAGATTAGATAGTCTTTTGGCGATTTTTTTTCAAAAACTGGATTTTGCCTTGGCGCTGGCCGCGCAGACCTGATAGGCGGGGTGGGTCTTGACACGGACCTGCTGAGCGGGGTGCGATACCCGCTGGGCGGGTTGGGTTTCGGCGCGAACTCGCTGGGCGGGTTCGCTGGACCGCTGGGCAGATACGACTTTTGCTATTACGTTCCTTGTGTTTGTGAACTCCTTTTGGCAGTGTTTAACTCATTGTTATTTGTTTTTTTATGTCTTGTTGAGTTTATATTGTATGGTTGTTATTTACCTTAAAAATATGAGTTTGATATGAAATTATGTCTATGATTCATGATAAAAGTCTATGAAAGTTGTAAGCATTATATGTGACCATGCATCATAACATTTGAGTTATGTGATGAGGAAAGTATGTAGAAATCTGGCTAGTGGAGGCCGTGATGGGTTGTTTAACCTTAGCCTTAGGGGTTATCTGGTTGGGAAAACTCCAATGATCCATACTGATCCCATGGAGCTGGGGCGTACTGGCAAAACTGAGTAACCCTGACTAGTCACCGAGGGATATCATGCTAGTTGAAGGTGCGAAAGCCGAAGGCATCGGTACCGATGACGCTTCTAATGGCTTGCATTTACTCCTAGTCTACTTTTCGAAAAGTTTAGGTTGGTACCACATGTGCATGAGTAGTAGTTTAGGAACATAGCACGCACATGTATCTTGTTGTAGTGTGATATGTTGAAGTGTGCTACGTTGTAATTATGTGAATTCTATGTGACCTTGTTCATAAGCGAATGATATAATGTGTACACATGTGAAATGCGATTGTGTGTTGTGATAAGTTGTCAAGATTATGTATATGTGCTCATGTTATGCATGTATGTCATGCTTGCTTGATAAAACAAAACGATGTGTATGTCTAGTTACTAGGCAAAAGATGTGAAATAAATGTATGCTTGTAATTAATTGTGTTTGCTACCTCAAGGATAAGTAAGAGGCTAGGCCCTAGGATAGTGTTGTGAGGGTCCTAGTTGGATAATAATAGTTGTGAATGAGGTAGAGAAAGAGTGAATCCCCACACAACGTAATAGAAAGGTATAAGACAAATAAGAGAGAATAAAATGATGGTATTAAGGTGAGTGTTAAGGGAGGGTCAAAAGTATTTTAGAATGTCTGTGACCTTAGACTTGACCCATAAAGAACAACCTTAAATATTAAAAGAAAGAAAAGTAAAATCTAAACATGAAGGGTTTAAATACTAGAGAGCATTTTGGGTAAGAAAGAGTTCTTAAATTGAGAATGAGATAGTAAACTAATATGACAGTCAGGAGAATGAGAGAGTAGTTAACATAGAAAGTATTGAAGATTAAAAGGTGTAGATTAGACCGTAGGTATGGCGAATTATGAGAGACCTAGTAAGTTTAAAGCCATAAAAGATAAATGATGAGGGTTGTCTGAATAGAAGAGTCTAACCCAGCCGTAGAGTCTTTAGAGCACTCATTGAGACATTATGTCTCATTCCTTTAAGTTTCCCATTTTTCAGGATACAGGTGAAGACATGCGCAGATGGAGTTTAGAGTTACGTGCAAGAAAACATAGTCTAGTTTATATTATGTTTTTGTATTCTTCTTTATATTTTGTACGATACCTTTGGGTAATAGATGAGTTATATTGGCATGTATTTTTTTTATTGTATTGTTCGTATATAATATTTAATTATATTTATGAGTAACATTTGTATGTTGTTTCTACCTTTTTAAGTTTTTTTTTTAAATCTAGACCCAATTATGGTAATGTCCCTTAGGGTGTTACATTATGGTATCAGAGCAAGTCAATCTTTTCGACCTGTGTGTTATGTGTCTTCTATGTTTCCTATGTGTACTCTGAGAAATTGTTTGACATTGTTTGAGTTACATTGAGTGTTTTTGATTACTTGCTATGCCATAAATCCTAACTATCTTGTAATGGAATATTGAGACTGGCCACCTCAATACTTCGTGCAATGTAGGTTGGACGAATGGCAAGTAAAAATCGAGTCTAAGGGTAATTACCCTAGAATCCCCTAGTAGAAGCTTCATTTAGCCAACCTAACTCTAAGTAAAGAACGTTAGAAAGGGTAGAGAGTAGCCAAAGAAAGCTAATTATAAAGACCTTAGAATTCAAGATTTGTTGAAACTTGAATGAGTGCGTGTGTTTGCCTAACCTAAGTGTCTTGCTAGTGTTAGGGAATGTCTTAACTCTAAGAAGGAAGAAACGATCAACCCTATACCCCTAGCTGTAGTGGGCCTTCATTTCAAGTATTAGAGAAACCAATAAGGATGATAAGCTTACCCTAGGTATATGTTCCCCAAGTAAAAGACCTTTTGGTTGTTTGTATGTCCTGTTCCTTTTTCTTATTGTGTGGAGGATGGGGAGTTGCTTCCAAACTCCTTGTCCTCACTTAAATGCTTGTTTGTAAAGATGTAGATTGTTTCAGTGCATGCTTTTGCTGATTGATATGATGACCCTTTAGTGGGAACGTTGTTGCACTTGGTGTGGTTTGTGCTAGACTAGCCAAGTTATGTTATTTTATCAAGAATTTTCTTTGATTGTTATATGTGCCTTTTCTATGGGTTAGAACATGAGATGTGTGTTTGTTCACTAAATGGTATCAAAGTTGATTGTCGATGTCTCGGAAAGGCTACCTACGGAGGGTTCTTACCGGTGGAGTGTTCTGACCAATTTAAAAGTAAAACTATTAGTCTAAAGTTTAAAAGCTAAAATAATAAATAACTAAGACCCCGATGTCACATTACTATCAAAGTTGATAAAACCGTAAAGAAACTGTAAAATAAACTGCAGTAGGGCCAATGCCCTTACTCTAAGACTCCTCCTCAAGGTCTTGCTGGACGTCACCTGTATATTACAGACACATACAGAAAACACCAGAAAACAAGGGGGTGAGATACATCTTACATCATGCTCAAAGTATGACAATGGAGACAGGTAGAATACACATCACATACATAATCAATTAACAGTAATTTGCAAAAACTAGAACGCACACAAACATATGTAATGCAATGCCTAGCTTCTACTTCTTATGCACATGTGGTACCAACTTAAACTTGTCGGAAAGTAGACTAAGAGTAAATGCATGGCCATAAGAAACGTCATCGATACCGATGCCTTCGGCTCTCGCACCTTCAACTAGTATGATATTCCTCGGCGACTAGTCAGGGTTACCCAGTTTTGCCAGTATGCCTCGGCTCCATGGGATCAGCATGGACCATTGAAGTTTTCCCAACCGGATAACCCCCAAGGCTAGAGTTAGACAACCCATCACGGCCTCCACCAGCCAGATTCCTACATACTTTCCTCATCACATAACTCAAATGTTATGATGCATGGTCACATACAATACTTACAACTTTTTACAGGCTTTCATCATGAAACATTAACACAATTTCATATCATACTCAATTTTCTCAAAGTAAACAATAGTTGCACAATATAAACTTAACAAGGCATACAAAGAAACAACAATGAGTTTAAAACTGCAAAAAAAGAGTTCATAGGCACAAAGAACGAAATAGCCGAAATCATATCCGCTCGTTGTACCAGCAATGAATTTGCCTAGCGGGTTTGCGCTGCAACCAACCTGCCCAGCGGGCTGTGAACCCCGCCCAGCGGGTTCACGTCAGGACCCAACTCGCCCAGCGGATTGTTCATCCTGCCCAACGCTAATGCGGAGTGTAGTTTTCAACGAAAGGTCGCCCAGCGGCTATAATTGTAACACCCCAATGTTTTCCTTTAATTATTATTATTATTATTATTCGTTTGCCTTGTTTTTAATAAAATGATATTTTGAGAAAAAGAAATATTGGGCTTTTAAACTGGGGTTTTATAATTAGAATGTTTTTAAAAGTTTTAAAACTCTTTTATTGGGCTTAGTTTTATGAATCCAAAGTTAGCTTTAAGTATTTCTTAAGTTTCTTGAAAACCTAACCCTTTTTTCTTATTCTTTCGCTTGTGCCTCCTTGTAGATACCGTGCTATCAAAGCCTTTGCAGTCAAGAATGAGGTACCTTAGAAAGACGCTACTGCACCGTTCGCATCCTCTTGTTGGAGATCGCCTCTTTCAAGGTAAAGGGAGAGTGAGTTATCTCGCTCATGGATATGACTTTGGTCGTGGGTAGAGGGGTTGGCCCTAGACCCAAATTATTTGTGAATTATATGATTGTGTACATGCAAAGGGGAATGCGATTTTCCCCAAATTATTAATATGCTTTATGAAAATTCTATGTTTAATTGATATGGATTATCATGGATTGTCTTTTTAAAATCTGTATCTTGGATCCACCTGGCGGGGTTAGATAGCCACTGGGCGACCTTTCGTTGAAAACTACACTCCGCGTTGGCGCTAGGCGGGATGAACAATTCGCTGGGCAAGTTGGGTCTTGACGTGGACCCGCTAGGCGGGTTGGTTGCGGCACAGACTCGCCAGGCGGGATATATAGCCCGTAAGGCAGATTCATTACTGGCACAACGAGCGGATACGATTTCGGCTATTTCGTTCTTTGTGCCTATGAACTCCTTTTTTTGCAGTTTTAAACTCATTGTTGTTTCTTTTTATGCCTTGTTAAGTTTATATTGTGCAACTATTGTTTACTTTGAGAAAATTGAGTATGATATGAAATTGTGTTAATGTTTCATGATGAAAGCCTGTGAAAAGTTGTAAGTATTGTATGTGACCATGCATCATAACATTTGAGTTATGTGATGAGGAAATTATGTAGGAATCTGGCTGGTGGAGGCCGTGATGGGTTGTCTAACTCTAGCTTTGGGGGTTATCCGGTTGGGAAAACTTCAATGGTCCATACTGATCCCATGGAGCCGAGGCATACTGGCAAAACTGGGTAACCCTAACTAGTCGCCGAGGAATATCATACTAGTTGAAGGTGCGAGAGCCGAAGGCATCGGTACCGATGACGCTTCTTATGGCCGTGCATTTACTCCTAGTCTACTTTCCGACAAGTTTAAGTTGGTACCACATGTGCATAAGAAGTAAAAGCTAGACATTGCATTACATATGTTTGTGTGCGTTCTAGTTTTTGCAAATTACTGTTAATTGATTATGTGTGTGATGTGTATTCTACCTGGCTCCACTGTTATACTTTGAGCATGATGTAAGATGTATCTCACCCCTTTGTTTTCTGGTGTTTTCTGTATGTGTCTATGATATACAGGTGATGTCCAGCAGGACCTTGAGGAGGAGTCTTAGAGTAGGGGCATTGGCCTCATTGCAATTTATTTTACAATTTCTTTACGGTTTTGTCAACTCTGATAGTAATGTGACATCGGGGTCTTAGTTATTTATTATTTTAGCTTTTAAACTTTAGACTAACAATTTTACTTTTAAATTGGTTTATTTTATTTTATTTTATTTTATTTGGACTTGTATGGTCAACTATGGGCCACCATCATTTGGTTAATTAGTAAAGCATCTTATGGAGTTTTAGTAAATGTGAGTTATACATGTGATGTCCTTTATCGTGTGAAGAAAAAGATTATAAACTATCGTTTTATTTCACAAATGAAAAGCATGTTATATTTTCGTAATATTTATTTAATAATTAGCTTTGGGGTAAAGGGTGTCACATTTTTTAAGACATCTTTTGTCTAATAACATATGAGAAGGGTTCTACTAAGAGCTATCTCGTGGTTTATTTCTAGTACTTGAAATTTAGGGTGTTACAAAAAGCACCATCTAAACCAATTTGCTAGATAACTTTGTCAGCATGAGCTACACTTATACGAGGTTCAAGAATCATTTTGAGAAAAAGAAATATTAAAGGAATGACTTTAATGAGAATGTTTCATTTTTCATATTTCAGCTATGATATGAAATTATGAACACTCCCCAATAGAAGCGCTTTCATTTCCTGTGAAGCTGATAGGCCAGGACGAGGCTTAAGGCATATAGAAACGTTAATGGGATGAAAAGTACCACTGAAGAAATGTACACCTTATTTTTAAATTTATTGTAAAAGCTTACCCTGTCGTATCAGTTAAACAACATGTTTTAAATATTTAAAGCCAGGTTTTTTTTGTTTATTTTTGTCTCATACGGTCCCTATTTCCACAACCAAAGTACTATATGGATCGTTGGTTGCATGTATGAATTCAAATGATGCAATACAGAGGCTTGTGTAAATCCCATTTTTACATAGAGAAGATTCTTAAGTAGTTAAGGTAGTTCAGAGTTAGGAACCGGGAACATAGAAGTACCCATTGAAGTGAATTTCCCACATAGATAGACCAATCCAATGCAAAAAAAGAAGAAGTAAAAATCACGTTAAATCATAAACGGTACCGAATTAATTCAATTTAGCTACAACACTATAAAACTTCATTAACCACCAAGTACCTGTTGCGATTTATTTTCTTTGTTTTATTGTTTGGAAAATGCCAATATCCTCGGCTAAGAAAGATATTGGCATTTGCATTGTGGTTTTGCATGTCATTCTCATGTGACCTACTATGCATTAATTTTTGGAAAATTCCATTGTTGGATGTTGGAATTTGTATTTTTTGAGCCTGAATCTTGATTGCATATCTCAGTAACCGAAGTACATAATACATATCCATGAAGATTGAAAGGCCCAAAGGAATAACAAGAGCACATGATGGGCCTAGAGAGAGAACCTTAAGAACCAAAAAGATAATGATCTTGGCCCATTTGAACCAAACAACGAGTGTCATCACCATGCACATTGGGTTCTAAAATTTTTGACCTAATCTTAATCTTAGGCTCTTGCTATTTACAATCTCCCTAATTTCTAAGTATAGTCCCCCTTTCCTTTTTTTAAATTTTTATTATCATAAATATTCTTTATACCCAAAATACCCTTTTATATAAAAATGTTATAAACCTTATTCTCTATACTCCATCTCCATTGTTCTCTAAATCCTTCTTATCTATTTTTTCCTTTTCCCCCCTCGTCTATCAAAGGTATTAGAATTTTACCTTAATTTTGTTTCATTACACTTCTATATTGAATTTCATCATACAAGAAAAATACTTTAATCTCGATATCATGCATAACCTATATTCAACTTCGTCATACAAGCAAAATACGTCAATCGCAAAACACACACAGCGGAACTGTGCATGACCAGGTACGTGGATATTTTCTTTGTCAATTCCATAACATATGTTGTGGAACTCAATATAATAATCATTTCAGAAAGTGCTTTCTAGAATACCATTTTGTTTTTTAACATTGCAGAAAATACTTTCCGAAATGTTAAAAAACAAAATAGTATTTCAAAAAGTACATTTTGAAATTTAATTTTTTTAATTTTTTTCATAGTTTTTTTTTAAAAAAAATTTAGTTAATGTTAATAAGATGTTTTTGATGGTGAATATGTCGATTGATGAAATAATAAATAAAATTATTAATTTTAATGAAAGCAAGTAGAGTGCGGCAAGGGACGAGAGGGAGTGGGCATGGTGTGATACAAGAAAGGGAATGTGTGCGAGAAGAGGGAAGAGAGTTGTTTTGAAAAAGAGGGGGAAAAAAATAAGGTTAATTAAGTAAATTTAAATAAAAAAAAATCAAGGAAGAGTATACTAAGAAATAAGGAGAGTGTAAATAGCAAAAACCTTAACCTTAATGTTTTCCAACCCAACATTTGACTCACTCACATCAATTAGGCCCGTACGTAAAAGACTAAAGCAGCCCATTGGCTTGAATTTTTTTTCTTATTATTATAATTCTTAAATTATTTTTTATCTAGACTAAATTTATTATACTAGATTAAATTCTTATGTCAAAAATAATAAACCAAAAAATTTTAAGGGTTGAAAACAATTATAATAATTTTTCATTAAGCCATAAATATATTAAACATCAAACATCGATACATGATGTATTCAAAAATAAAATAAAATAAAATATTACAATTATAATACCTCAACATAAATTGTTGTAAAATTAACAATTCAAACATTGCCACTACAAGAAACTCTTCCAATAATTAGCCTTTTCAAAGTATGAACATTAACCCCTTTTCTAAAATTATGATTTGCATATGGCCAAACTCATCTCTTATTAATTTTTGTGTTTGTCAATATATTAAATCTTGAAATGCAAATAGGCATAAAAAAAATTAATTCATCTACTATTTAATATAATATCATAAAATACTTTATTGGCATGAAACTGCATTGAATTATATGTGTGTGTGTGTTAATACAGGGACCATTTAACAAAGAAAAATATTTCATGTGTAACTCGTTTATAAAACGACATAAAATAAGGAACTAAATAAAAAATTACAAATTTTTGAAGGACTAAATGCTTAATTAAACTTCTGTAAAAAAAAATGCTTAATTAAACTATTTCAAATATATTTAGTTAATATTTAATATTTTCAAAATAAATTAAAATTAGTTTAGCTAAAAGAAACTCAAAAAAATGGAAGAAATAATACAATAAAAAGAAATAATTAAGAGTGAAAATTAATGGTTAAAGGAAGCATTTTTAAACTTGTTTTTCTTGTTTATGTGATATAACATAAATAAAGTAATTCTATTTTTTATTGATCTTCAAAACAAAATGAAAAAAATGTATAGGGATAAAAGATAAAATATAGGAAAAAGCAAAGGAATAATCACTAATTGAAGTAATTGGACTTATAAATACATTACTTGCAATGAGGTATTTTTTTTATTTTCATTATTTTTTATTAAAACGTTAATAATTTTTATTATTTTTATTTTATTATAATTTAATTTTAACACCTACTTGCTCTTTATTATTATCGGTTACTAAGTCTAGTTATTGGATTTATATACTTTTTTGATAGTAAAAACATGGCATAGAATATTAAAATTTGAATATTTTTATTATTTTATTTTTCATCCAATGATTATACTATTCATCTATTATATTTTTTATATAAACAGAGGAAAAAAAACTCTATGAAAAAATGGTGGTTCAATTCTATGTTGTTTAATAGGAATTTAGAATATATATATATATATATAGTGGTAGAGTAATTAGAGTTAATATAATTAATTATTTAGTGATAAGTTTGAACCTCATTTATGAAATTTGATAGTATCCATTTTACAAAACTACACTACAACATTTCTAGCCTACAGCAACGCTTGTCCTGGCGATAGCCAAAAAACCGTTGTATTAGATCATAATATACAACGGTTTTATATATTGTTGGTATAGTTAAGGAAATTTTATAATTTTATAGGCAATATCTTAAAACCGTTCTCTTAATTTAATAAGCAACAGTTAATTATTTTTTATTTTTATATACAACAGTTATAAACCGTTGTTTATTTATTTATAATTAAATATGAAGATAACCGTAGTATTATATTTAGAAACAATTATAAAAATGTTGCGTGTGGTAGCCCATAAGGCAAAATCTTAAACCGTTCAATTAGAAAAGAATGAAGTCGCGCTCGTTTGAGTTTTGTTTTTTATCTGTTCCCCCGCGTCTCCTTACTTTGTGCCAAACCCTTACATCCTACTGATAGAAAAAAAACCCTCACGTTCTTCTTCAAGTTTGCCCTATTCCGCACCCTTGCATTCTTCTTCACCTATTAAATTATATTTTCTCTTCTCGTTACCCTTACAATCGATGGTTCGACAACGTCACCGGCTCCACACTCACACCACCGAAGTTCACCGTGAACAATAACCATGTTTGTCACCAATAAAACACACGTTGTGTGGTTCAACCTCTCCCTCGCACCTCTCCGTTTCCTTTGTAAGTTTTCTGACTTTAAATTCGTTTTTATAGATCTCTCTGCAAATGCTATTGTTTCTAAATATCAATACCCATAGCTGTCATGTATTACGGGCATGAAGTTTTATGAGTTTTCCTTTCATAAATGTTCTCAAGTCCCTTTTATTTTTAATTGATTTGTAGTTTAGACTTGTCAATCTGCTTTTGCCTAAGATTGGGGTTTTGGGTTGGGGTGGGTTTGGGGTTGTAGTGTTCATGTGGTTTGTGCTGTGGAAGGGAAAGAATGATGTGAATTTGGGGGTTTTGTGTATGAGTAGGAGAAGTATGTACGTTGTAAGGAAAATAGAATGACTTTGGGGGTTTGGGTTTTAATGGGGATTGGGGGTATTTATAGGTGACTCTGCTTGGGGGTGGGAACCAAGCTTGTTGAATAAGAATATTTTATTGTGATGAATGTGTTTCCAGTTTTGGGATACTAAAAAATGTTTTCTATATAAAAAAGGATTGTGGATCAAAAGGTGTTTTAAGCTCAATAGTGAGTCACTATACACATAGTGCTTCTTATTTGTGTGCACAGGTTTTTAACACTTTTTGGGTCCTGCAATGCAGGGGAGGACCAAGTGTTTCGATGGATGGTATATTAAAGTACTAGCAAATAAACAGAGTGTTATAGTAACTAATGCTATTATATTAGACTAGCAACAAATAACAGTGTTTAGGTGGAAGGGGTCAAGTAAAGCTATTGGAAGGAGTTGGGTCTCTTGGGCTACTCCCATTGTTAAGATTTTATAAGATTAAATTCTGTAGTTTTCAATTCGCATACAAAACTAATCAAACATTTAACATTATTGAGTTCATGAAGATACAAGTGAAAGCCACATGCTAACAACATTTCTAAAGCATTTGATAGTACACAAGCAATCACAACAAATTAACGCATTTAACAACTTAGTTCTTAATTTTAGTTCAGGTAACAACGAAAATCACTTCTGCAATATGATTACTTGTTTTTTTCTTTTTTACTATCATATTATTATATCTTATCATGTTTCCCTAGTGTGTGTTTTTTTTTCTAGCCTGGGATATGCATAGCATTAGCACATTCAAAGAATAGTCTCACTCACCTATCTAATATCTAAGCTGATGCAGCATTGAAAATGCAGTGCAACACAATTTTCAATACAAAATCAATCTTTGTGACTCAACTTTTTTACACGTAAAGAAAAATTGGGGGGTGGGGGTCTAAACCCTTTTTAACACGTAAGAATTTTTATTTATTTTTTTTTGGGGGAGGGGGCTTCTAAACTTTTTTCCACGTAAAGAAAAGTGGGGGGAGGGTCTAAACTTAGTTTACAATAAACAATTTGTATTGTATTTATATTTTCAAGTGTGTTAAACTATGTCATTATGTGGACTAATTTCCAATGCGATTTTCCTTGTTTTTATATATAATTTGGTGAATGAAAATTGAATAAGTGAAGCACCTTTCTTAGTGTTGTTGACAAGGGCGATAGTTTCTTGTTTGCTATGCCTTGCTATTATAACTTTGTTAGTACTATTGTCTTAATCATTCGTTGGTTTTGTAATGTATTAGCCAAATAGTGGAATAGCATTTTATCATGCTTAATAGGTCGGGCACGAGTACCAAAATCACATGTTTGAGGTCCTACACTAATTTTTCGTTATTCTTTTCCTTTTTCTCAAGAATGTATGACTTATATTATATCTATTTTTACACTAATTAATAATATTTCGAGTAATATATAATTATATTTTAATAGTTAATTATCTAAGTCAGCAAAACTCAAACAAGTGTAATTAAATTTCCTCTTCTTTGTTGGTTATGTTAATTTGGCTCACTGACCAGGATCAATGTCCTAGCATCAACCCCTTGCTAACACAATTTTTATTCACATAATAATGTCCTGGTACGCATCTGTCCCTTCTATTGGTGCTTGATTATATATAAATTATTCAAATACAACTTGTTCTATCAATCATAAGAATAATATGGTGTAGGATTGTTTTTAACTACTTGTGTCAAATGTCATGGACTGGAGGCAGATTTATGGTAGATACTGTAGATTAACAAAATTTACCACGATATAAACATTTTGGTTTACTGATTTGATGGTCCATTCAATACACCTGAGAAAACATTGAGAAGATTGGTATGCAGCCTTGCCTATGTAGCTGTCATGACTATGACTTGAGACTTTTAGTTTGTGAGGAATAGCTTCAAGTAGAAAGCGGATTGATTCTACAAATGATACAATCAGAGAGCCAAGAGCCATAGACCTAAGTCTGTAACACATAAGCCTCTTCATTGAGGAAAAGACAGAAAGAAAAGGAATTTCTGGCTATATTGAGAAATATGAATCATATTTAGTAACATGGATAAAAGAATTTTGAATGTGTCCAACCAAAATGTTTAATTAAATTTGGAGTTTGTCTCAAATTGTTTTCAAAAAACTAAACCAAGTTCTGATTTGTTTAATGTGTGTTTTGCAGTGACAGTGAAAAGCAATCCTTTTTTGTCTCCACCTCTGGTGTGTGTGTCTTCTCTAGCAATTCTGCATCCTCTAGCAACTGTTCTTCTACAACATCTCCTAACCTCGGCCTTCAGCTATTGGCTTCACATCTTGCCCCCTTTCTGTTTTCACATATAACTTCTCACCACCTATCTATTCTCACATGAACCACCCACCCATGACCCAACACCAAAAAGCCATGCAGTCTCGAACAGTTTTGTCTCTTCAACTCTACAACCCAGTCAATCCAAGATAAACCACAAGACCCAATTTACAGAACACTGTTAATCACCTTGAAATGCCCAAGTCTTTCTTCACATCTCCCTCTTTTCTTTTCTTTCTTTTCTTTCCTTCTCTTTTTAATCTTTTATTCTGTTAAGACTTAAGATGGACTCTTGATATGGTGGTTTTATATAGCTTTGTGGTAGATATCTCAAGAGTAGATTGTTTGTTCTCATTTAAAGCTTGTGTACATTCACCATCAATCTTGTTACATTCCATCTTGGTGTTAATTTAATTTATATGTACTATCAATGTAATTTTTTTTTTACACAAGCACCTAATAGGAATTTACCTTACCACCATATCATCTTATATATGGAAGTTACATACTTATAGATACTTTTTTAATTTTGTAGATGAATAATGATGGTATGAATGAAGGTCAAGACTTCGAAGTAGAAGATGAAGACATGGAACTTGATGGTCATAAGTGACATGTAGTTTTTCTTCTTTTTGGAGTACAATGTTACTTAGAAGCTAGGTAGTGATGAATGATTATTAGCTTTATTTCTTGGAAAATACATAAAAGACCCATTTACTTGTCTTTATTATCATGACTTTTAGTTCTTAATTTCAAACTAATTTTGGTGAATTGATTAATGATATGACATATTATCTTTTTTCATCCTTTACTTACTAGATACAAAATTATATCTTTGTACTTAATGATTAGTTCATTGTCATCAATAAAAATAATTTTTAATTAAAAAAATCATTTTCTATAGTTAGTGTAATTATTGTATTTAAAAAATTAGTTCTCAAATTATCTTATCAAAAAATCGATCTCTATATTTGCAAATAAAATTGTTTCCTTGTAAGGAAAACAAATGTATGCTCTTAAAGGTAAAATTGTTGTTGCACTTAAAAAAAAATTCTTTTTCTAAGCTTAATAATAATAACTATATATGTATATTGTTTGACATCCACATGCAACAGTTTTTTTATTATTGCTTTTGATTGCTATAGTGTAAAAATGTTGTCGTAGATCACCTAAAAATTGTTCTTTATGCTATACGATGAGAATGGATTTCTTGTGTTGCCTTTGATTGCTACGGTGTAAAAGTGTTGTCTTACTTCATTTAAAAAACCGTTCTCTATGTCAAACCAATGACTACGGTTTTTTTGATAGTGTTGTCTTTATGAAAAAACCGTTCTCAAAAGAATGGGTAACGCCTCAAATTACCACAGTTTGAAAACCGTTCCCAAAGTAAAAGACAACGGTTTTTTTTACAATACGCAACACTTTTTACGCGTAGCAATAGACCAAAAATGTTGTAGTGCTAGTTGATATAGCCTAATTTGTAGTTGGTTGAATATAATATTTATCTGTGTTATGAAAATTGGAATGTTCGGTCTGGTCAAAAAATTAGTGAATCAATCTAGTGGACGGTTTAAATAAAACTACAAAATTAGTTTTGAGAAAAAAAATGTAAAGAATTGAAAAACTAGTAAAAAAATTAGAGAAAAATGACAAAGAATAGATTTATAATAGGTAAATAAAAAATGCTTAATGTGATGTAATTTTCGTTTTTTTTTCTTAAAAATTATTAAAATTAACTTAAAGTATTTATCATGTTTTTTAATTTTATATATAAACTTGTTATTGTTAATGAATATTGCTGTGTGTTATTGAAAGTTAAACCTAATTATTTTAATATATTTTATTTGAACTTTTATGTATATTTTGAATGTTAAAAATCTATTATATTTTTTTTAGTGTTATAAATTATAATATCATCATCATCATTATTATTATTATTAACATTGGTTTCACCATGATTCAACCACAATTAAACCTTAAACTAGTTGTTGACCAATCTAATGATTGGATCAATTTTAGAAACAATGTAATTTATATTGCTTCTATGGCATAACCAATCTAAGGTGACATATCTTGTAAGAGTGAAAAGAGTAAATCTATGTCATAGATGGATGATCAAGACTTAAAGTCACATGATCACTTAAAAGAGTCAGATAACTTCTAAAAAAACTCACATGACTATTATGTTTTAATATTAACCATTTATAATAAAATCCAATTATTAATATTTATTTTTTTATTCTCACATAAAAAAAATAATCATTCTTAATAAATATATCCGATATAGCTATCTAACTGATGACCCGATGAACTGGTCAGATTTGAATAAAGCAGTTTTAATATAAATTTCATTCTTGTGAAATTAAGAATCTCACATCACTCCCCATTGTACGAGAATTAAAAAAAATAAAAAATTGTGCATGTTACTTTCCGATAATTGAATAATGTTTATAAATTTATTTTTACAATATTTTATTTTAACCAATCACACTTTTTATTTGTCTAAATAATCAAGAATTTAATTAAGTCTATTCAACAATTTATGTAGATGATATTGAGGTTGTAAATACGTACCCATCTTTATTATTTTTTGACAGATATGCACTTGTCTGATCTCAACAGTGCCTACAAGGAGTAAAAATTAACTTAATTGACATGTATTTGATTATATGTGTCTATTTTATTAATATTCAAGGAAACATAATGTTACCCATCTAATCTCAAGGGATTGCAATAGAATAAGACAGAGTCTTGTAACTGACAAGTTATAAATTTGAGTTATCACTCATCTTTTTGTGATAAAGTAAATGTAAGTATATTTGTAAGTACTGTTTTAATTCTGAGACTTTTTTTACCTTTGATTTGAGCATCACATCTACTCCCCCTAAAATTTTTGTAATAATAATAATTAAAAAAAAAAAAACATAATGCTACGCGTCTGCGTGATTACCCTAGATTATGATCCAGGTGGTGCGTAATTAAGCTCTGCATATCACGAACAATGTAGATTCCACTTTGCACTAAGCACATCCTAGACAACTAGGCTCTCAATTTTTGTGTACCAAAGAATTGTTTCTATAAGTATGAAACTTTAAGGCAGTCAAAAGAAATAAAATAATGACTTTAGGTATTAAAGTAGTAACTGAATTTGCGGCTTTTGCCCTACCCGAGATCCCATATTGTCCTCATTCATACAATTCTTAGGTTAGCTAAATTCTTGATGTCATAATAGGATCAGCATGATAATTAACATTATAACTTAAAACCACTATTAATAATTTGTGTGGTCCATAAATTGAGGAGAGCACATTAGGAAGAAAGTACTTTTGCTCTCCAATGTTTCTTTAACGTGTTAAAGCATATGTTGGAGAAGCATCCAACAGGCCAGTATGATGGTTACACATTTATTAATAAATCAGCCACATGTATGCTTTTAAATATGCATGCAATGCGATGGGAATTCAGAATTAGGTTCTTTAATCTCTTGTGTGATATAATTAACACTGAAATTTTCTATTGGTATTTTTTTTTTAATTGTTCTATACGTTCTATCGGTGGTGGAGGATGATGATTCGTTCATATGCTTGAGCCAGGGCATTAAAAACCCTAGGTTTTTCATAGTTGAGGAGGCGGCGCAGGTTTTTTAATTCAACTTCTTGTATTTGTTTATTTCTTTTTCAGTTTTTAATTTTTGCTTTTCGAATGATAGGAATCACAATTACATACAAATGTGGTTTGAGGATTTAAACTTTAATTTTCTATTTAAAGCAGGTACAGGATTACTAGATTTAGATATGCTTCTAACATAATCTTCCTTCTAATTCGATATTCACTCAATCTTTCTTTCACAATTTTATGCCAGTGGCAGATCTACCTTTTCGCGGCATCTTCAAGTAGAAGGATTAACAACGCGCCAAGGAGCTTGTAGTTTACTTGATAATAATTTATTTTAAAGATTTAGTTCGTTAAACCATTTATCTTTCTTTCCTTTCTAGATATCTACATATTGAACGGTAATACAAAACAAGGATAAATCCATTAGGGTCAGCTTCGTGGTGGGAGGTTGGGGGGTTTCAATTGAATCTGTTAATTTTTATTATTCAAATTATGTTTTTAATTTATTATTTTGTGTCAATATTTTTCAACTTAACGTGTCTTTCCTATATAATGTTTAACACCGTTAATTAAGTCCAAAACGTTGTCATTTTATACTAGGGTTCTCTTCCTTTTGGACTACCTTTGGTGTTATTCTCCCTGTAACCATATTTTCTTTTGCACTACCACGTCCCATTTCCATTACTCTCACATCAATCTAGCTCGCACATACCTTTCACGAAACAAAAAAATTACCGAAGAAAAAAGATAAAAGTTGAGAATAATGGTATTGTGAAAGGGTTATGGTAGAAATGCTTGAAAAGATTAAAGCTTTGGGTGGTGGAGATAAAGAAGAATAAACATTATATGGAGAGCAAATGACAGAACCTAATTTTTTAATTATATGTTTATTAAGAAAAAAACGTTGCAAAAATCCTTAAAAAGAAAATAGTCTTTCAAATTAAAATTAGGTTCAAAAGTCAATTATGTGTAGAAAGATATTATACTCTATAGTGGTTGTCATAAAATTGATCACTTCTAATTAAATTTGTAAAATTAGATGGATGCTCCGGTGCACAAATAGGACATGTGGTCTGTGGTGATCCATGAAATTTGACCTGTGATAGTAGTTTTTGCCGTTTTTTTTTCATGTCAATTTTTTTATAAATTTTATAATCACCTTATTACCCTTCTTTTGATAACATAAATACCCTTCTTAAAAAGACTTTTGTACCCTCACTCAAGTTATTCAAAGAGTAGTCATGGAAGGGTTTGTCTTCTTTAAATGAAATTGAAAACCTAAGTCAGATTTGTCGAAGACCCATATGCCAGTAGTCGAAATCTTTCAAAAATTTTCGTCATAGACCTTTGTAGGTGGCGTAACTTTGCATAATCTTCGTTTAATAACGTTGTAGCTGGCTTAGGTGGCATTTGTGCAGTTGTTGGGCAATTGTAGTTAATTTGTTGTGTTGGTGCTATTTGCATAACCTTATCTGTGTAATTTATTTATGGCAATCTGGTAGATGATGTCAAAGAAACTTGACATTTTGTCCAACATCCAAAATCTCGTGTAATATGTGTACTATGTCTGGACCAAATGCATTGCGAAAGCATTTGCAGAAATGAAGACATCGGAGCCAATTTTAGTGTTGAGTTTTTGCAGTAGCTAGTTGAAAAATGTAGTGGGAGACGAGTTTGTTTTGTTTGCTTAGCTTTATTGATTCGGTGGTTCAACAGGAAGACAATTCTGGTGCAGCTAAGCATTTGAAGAGGTGTGAATCATCCTCCTCCATTTTGGGGCAAAAAATTAACAACGTAATTTCTTTTTTAGTAAGAGACATAAACGTAGAATACATTTATGGTATAAAAAAATAAAAATAATTTTAATAGGCACAACTGATTGCACTAAATAGATCTGAACCACATAATATTTTAATAATATATATAATAGTGGTCATAAACTTGTCCAACATAAACCACTTACTTCACTTGTCCACCTTAAAATTTGTCTGCAAAATTAATATAACTTTTAAGATATTTATTTTAGTTTTATGATAAATCAGTCACAATTAGTGACTGATTATATTTAGTGGCTAATTTTGGTCCCTAAACACTATTATTCTTGTAGTGATCGTTGAGTGACATTGTAATAGAATCAATTATGACAATTACAATTCCTTGCTTGGCAAAGGTTCATTGTTAGGCAATATGTCATTGGGCAATGTGACTATTGCTAGACGATGGGGGTAATTTTCTAAAATTATACACGTTTAAGAAAGAATTAACAATATTTTTATTATTTCTTTATTTGTTATAGTATTTCTAATCTTAATATATATAAAATAATAAGGTCTATGATAGATTTTCCTGCTCAAATTACAGACATTTTCATAATCTACATTCTATTAAATAATGGATCATTGAAAGGTCTTCAATGTTGCAATTAGTGCATTCTGTTTTAAACATTTAATTATTTAATGTGATTTTCAAATGTTAAGTTTTTTCGTAATCTACCTTTTATTGTTAATGGGTCATTGAAAGGTTTTTCTTATTGTAATTAATGCATTTTATTTCCAACATTAAATTGTTTTAAATCTATAATGAGTTTCGATCATTGAGAAATCTTCAAAAAATTGTATCTAATCCTTCACAAAAAATGTATGCAACCCTGTTATAATATTTTTAATGTATCATATTTTAAATATTACTATACTAATAAAAATATTTACACTTATATTCTAAATATATTGTTGTAATTTAATATTTCATAACTTATTTATTTTCATTTTTTTGTTCTATAACATGTTTGATCAATTGTGTTTTCTGTTCTTTAGTTTTATGTCTAATAATATTAAAAATTGGTTGAGAAGAGCTTTGTGAATGTCAAAAGTTTTTCCTATCATTCTAGGATTTTACTTATAAATGAAATCATCAAAATATTCTTTGTTCTAGAATATTTTCCCATCCATATTGCTCGTTCTAATTTACTTTTATTTTTGTTCATCACCGTTATATATGATAAATATCACAAATTTATGTTTATTAGATATATATAAATTCTAATTTAACTATTATAATCTACACCCAATATAAAAGGCTCCGTGCATTACACAAATAAAAGCAATAGTATTTATTAAAATTTTTAATTTCATTTGATTTATATGATTTTTAGTATTTAATTCATTTAATTGGTTTAGTAAATTTTTATTAATTGAAGATTCATCGGTTGCCTCCTATTTGTGTATGTGAGAAGAAAGAGAAAAATAATCTTCCTCACATGAGTAGTGACCATTTTCCTTCTAAAATTCACCCTGTATACTTTTAAAACGGGATAAATTAACATATTTTTAAAGAAATATAATATATATACAAAATTATATAGCTTAGAAGTCATGAGTCATTACATATTGGTATTCTTATAGCATTTTGGTTGAGTACCGATGATCAGTGATGTGTTCATGATGGATGGTAGCTGGTTGTGATTTGAGAAGGCAGAAAGGAATATAGAGTGACATGGGAGAGAGAATCAGTTAATAAAGAAAAGAACGATGCTCAACAGAAAATAGCAAAAATGAAAAAGGAAGGACTAAAGCACTTGCATTTGATGCATATAGATATAATAATTAAGAAAGATATTATTAATTTCTTTGTATATTCAAATCCTATTTGCATCTTTCTTTCTTTATGGGTGGGAAAGGAGCAAAGCTTTTACAGGGTATATATATATATATATATGTTCTGCAGAGGGATTTGGATCTTGCAAAAGAGACAGGCCCATATATAATTGTTAGGTTCTTATTCCCCAATCATTTTAAAGTTTCTTCAAGGTCACGATGAAACTAGGGAAAAAGGTGTAATTCTTATGATCACCACCGCTACTTCCTAGTTCATAGCCTATACAAGGGAATCAATCTTTCATGTCCACCAGTCCCTCCACCCACACAAGGTAATGATACATGGACGTTCCATATATCATAAACTTTTTTTTGAAAGGCAATCATAAATATTTATTTGACACCTGTTATTTTTTTTTATCATTTTAAACATCATAAATATTTATTTGACACTCATTATTTTTTATATTATTCTTTTTCTATCACATCATATTACATATCATACCTATATTTCTATCTCTTCCTCTCTCAAAATGTTAAATAACATGGAACATCTATACATCTTTATCCCCACACGATTCACGACTGTTCAAAAAGTGATACTGCGCAGGATAAAATGATGCAGCCATGATGAATATATACAGAATTCCTTGGTTTGATAGCCTAATTATATTACATACATCACGCATGCTAAGTCGCTGACCAACTTTCTTTCTCTCTCTATATTGTGTTTTATTCATAAATTTATTTTAGGATATGGCCAACTCGATAAAAGGATATTACTGTGATTTTACAATTTTCTGCTTTTCTATTTTCCTAATTTATAATTTGTATCCAAATAAAACAAGGGATAAGAAAAACACTTTCTGCTCATATTTTCAATTTTCGCCCTCTCCCCTTTATTATTATTGTTGTTGTCGTCCTGGTTGTCTCAAATAACATCTTTAAAGCTCAAATCTTAATTTCTATATTTTACTCGCCCCCTCATTTGATCTGCAAACAAAATACGTTTCCCAGCTGCAAATTAATTATCAAGTTATTTCATAATCATTCTACTACGTATAGAAATCAACCTGTATGTCACCATTCTTTTGTGTGGATAATTCTAGTCCTGTATAAATGATTAATGTTTCAAGCTTGATTAATTGAAGTTGGAAAACTATAAAAAACTCTAGCTGGTCAATGGTTTAAAGATAATGTTTTACTCCGTTATAATTTTTATCAGTATATAGAAGATAGTATTTATTACCCTAATTGAGTACAAGAAGTACTCAAACTCATTACAAGCCAAGTTAAAAATCTAGGTAAAGAAAGTATCATTTTGTAAAACTTGACTTTTTTATCATTCAGGAGTATTTTTTTTTTTAAAATATACCAAAATGGGTTTTTTTTTTTTTAAATTCTCAAATTAGGACAAGTCGTATTTTGTAAATACGACTTCTGAATCCAAAGTCGTATTTGAGAAACAAGACTTCGCCTTTTAATTTTTTTAATGACTTCTTTAAGAAGTTGTGTCTTCGAAACAAGACTTCAAATTAATATATAATATATTTTTTTAAGCTGAAAAGGAAGTCATACTTCCAAAATACGATTTTTATTATTTATATTTTTTTAATTCTTTTTTATTGAAGTTGTACTCTTGATGTGCAACTTCAACTTTTTTTTTTCTAAAGTTGTATTTCAAATGAGAGACTTCATTTTTATTTTTTTTTAACTTCCGTATTAAAGTCGTGTTTGAAGAACAAGAATTTAAGTTTTATAATTTTCTTTCAATTCGTATATCGTTATTTTTACGAAGCTTATTTAAACATTTATAAAAAATTGTGAATTAATTTATGTAATTTAATGGAGAATTGAAAATTTAATTAATGCAATAATAATATTATCAAAATTAATTAAGAAAAATATCATTTACTACATAATATTAATTGGTAAAATGTAAATAACGTAATGTAATATATTTATATTACATTAATTTTACAAAACTTGAGTAACACAAATAGCCTTGAAAAGGTGCGAGAAAATTACACACAATCTTAGACATTAAGTTGTCTAAATGGACAATTACTATGATTATGTCCTTCAGTTCGATACAAAGTACATTTCTTAGGCCTATTTTGAACTAGTTCATCCATCTCATTATGTATATGACTAGTGCTTGACCTTCTTGAGTGTCTCGTCATATGGCAGGATCGGGGATAAAATTTAGACCTAAATATGGAGGCCAATATTCTTTGCTTCCAAGGGGATGGAACTCATGCTGATAAGCTTTGTAAATGTTTCCAACTTGTATACAGGATCAATAAATACATCGCAATCTAAATTGCAATAAGCACATGATGCAATTACATGAGAACATGGAAGACGAAGTTCTTGGAATTCACCACAGTCACACCACCACTCTTTCAATTTTACGGTGCAAGTCATTCCTCGTCAACCAACTTGGGGATTCGCTATTTGTTGAACCTCAAACTCACCTATTTCCTAAGTGCCCTTTGGAACATGATGCGATTTAGTGATACATTGATTTTCTTGCATCATCACAAATACCTCTTCGAAGTACATATGCCTTGCCCTTATCATATTAAGTGTTTGCATCCCTTTATTAATAAACAATGCATTTATTCTAATAAATGTTGCTTTCACCAGGGTAGTTATAGGCAATGCCCATGCTCCTTTCAAAACAAAATTCATACACTCAGCAAGGTTGATAGTTGTATGCCCATACCGTTTCCCTCCATCATAAGCTTGGGTCCACTTATCCCTAGGAATATTATATAACCATTCTACAGCTTGGCGAAACTCTGATCTCATTGCAATTAGCTTAGCCTCAAATTGTGGTTCCCTTTCATGTGTTGCCCTAAATATAGACAAGTTAACCAACAAGGAGGTTGAAGCAAGACTCGAATTTCCTCTTGTGCGTCGGTGTGATTAATTTAGTTTTTGAAATTGTTTAATTATCTTAATTATATTAACAATTAAAACATGTTCTCATTCCATGTTATTAGGTGGTCTCACCCGATGGACACAACTAACATTCCCACCCATGCAATAAACCTTATACGTTCCATGTTTGACCAACTACAAGTAAACGAGGTTTATTATTGTTGTTATTAATAATTGTTATTAATTTATATTTTTACTATTAATTATTAATGAATAAATAATAAATAATAACAACTTCATTTTTCTTGCAGTTTGCATGGACGCCTTATCATAAACCTGAGATAAGGTGATTAATTAATATTGAGGTATTTGAGGTTGCTCGTGCAAAGGTTCCTATGCTTTGCAATTATTGAATTGCATCCAGTAGATAGGGTCTTAAGACAATTTGGACTACACCAAAATATTCAAGATGACCCACCAAACCTAGATGAACTCCACAAAATTGATATGAGAGGAAAAGTAACATTTATTGGCCCCACTATCATTGTCAGTGGATTAACATGTGGAATAACTGAAATAATCATCTTGTTGAAGGTCAACAACATGATGGTATCTTGCATGAAAATTTACAATACATGCAATGGTAATTTATTCCTCGCAGTAGACGATATATATTGCGTGAAGGGTCACTCTATATTGAGGTATTAAGTGTACTTTATTACCTTTATAAATTGTAATTTTATTAGTACTAATTTCTAATTCTAACATGATAATTATTATTTTTTAGCATTATTCTTTGCATCAACATCAGTAATCATAGGCAAAACCCAATTATCAACCAATGGGATTTTCCGGATATACGCCCCAACATCATCAGTCACATGCGAAATCTAGTTATCAACCAGCAAGCTATTCTAGATACATGCCCTAACATGATCAATAAAGTTTTCAACCACTAGGGTTTTCACCATATTGTCTCAATATTCAATTCATCAAGTTCCTTCCTCATCATCTGTTTTTGAAAGACGTTCACAAATATTTGCAACCACTTTCTCCACACCACCATTTGCATATAACAACCCACCATCAACTGAATGTTATCATTCCGTCATGCCTAATCAAATGCGTGACAGTAGAGATGATGATGATGTTGATAATAATAACCATGATGGTAGTGCTGATGTCGACGATGATGATAACGATGGTGGTCATGGTCATGAGGTTCATCAGGAACTTATTTCATCCCTCTAGCAACAAATGGTTAGACGTGGTGGTCCTAGAACAAGAGGACGGCAAACAAATCAAGATCAACAAGCTTGATGTGGTCCTAGGACAAGAGGAAGGCGAACAAATCAAGCGCAACAACAACGAAGACCGTAACGTGAGAGAAGAAGACGTTTATGCGGAACATCTTCCCACGTCTAATTTTTTTTTAACATACTCATAACTTTGAGGTGTTTTATATTATCATTTAAACTTTATTGTAAATCTTTAAGTATTTTACATTGTTTTTTTCTAAAAAAAATTACAAACAAAAACTCAAGTCTTAATTCTACAAAAAATTAAATTTCATCAAATTTTTAACATGTTTAAAATAAATTAAAATCAAAATCACACTTAAATTTTTATAGTGAAATATTTTACAAAATTAAACTAATAAACATTTCACAACCATGACGTTAAAAAAATTAAAAATAAAATGAAAGAAACATAACTTGCATAAAAATAAATAAATAAAATTGAAGTCTTATTTTACAAACATGACTTCAAGATAAAAATAAAAATAAAAAAATTACAAAAATTGAAATCTTGTTCTTCAAACACAACTTCAATACGAAACTTTAAAAAAAAAATTGAAAATGAAGTCTTTCCTCTAAAATACGACTTCAGGAAAAAAAAAAGTGGAAGTTGTGCCTCAAGAGTACAACTTCAATAAAAAAATTACAAAATATATAAATAATGAAAATCGTATTTTAGAAGTATGACTTTCTTTTCAGCTTAAAAAATACATTATATATTTGAAATCTTGTTTCGAAGACACGACTTCTTAAAAAAGTTGTAAAAAAAAAAAAACTAAAAGGCAAAATCTGGTTTCCCAAATATGACTTTGGATTCAGAAGTCGTATTTACAAAATACAACTTGCCTCAATTTGGAATTTTTTTTTTTAAAATACCCATTTTCGTAATTTTTTTAAAAAATTACCCCTGTGGGATAAAAAAGCCGTAAAACTTCAATGAGTTTATTTATTCCATATGATATAGATTACAAAATAGAAATAGAGAAATTGTATTTGTATTATATGTACATTTTTATTATTTTTTTGTTCAATAAAAAAAGGGATAGAGAGAGAACAAAAAATAAGTGTATTATATATAAATACCATGGTAAAAATAAGTTAGTCACTGTTTTCGGCGGTAGATACTTCATACCAATACCATGGTAAAACAAAAATAAAATAATATATATATAAGATGATTGACGTAACAAAGAAAATTAAAGAAAAAATATTGTATTATAAAATTATTATCATTTTATAAATAATATAATTCTTAAAAATAAGTTAACGTTATACCTATGAACTGTAGCAATCGAATTGGTGTACGGAAGCAAAAGTGAATAAATTAAATCTCATAAACACAAGTTAAAAGTACTTCATTAATTTGCAAAGTGCTTCAAGCTTACAATGATTTACACTCTCGGATCATGACACCTTTAATTTCCAACAAAATTAACCACAAAACATGTAAAAGAGCAACATAAGTCAACACCAATTCCAGTATTACTTTTTCCTTCTCATTTTCTTTGTTATTTTTAATATATTTCTTTATTCCAAATTAATTGTCATTTTAGAATATACAGAAAACATTAATGACTTTTTCCAATAATACTTTGATGAAAAAAATATAAATGCACTATATTTATCAATTTATATATATTATACAAATATATATTTGACATTTTCTATTTTCAAATATTTTTAATAAACCATTTTTTAAATAGCAATAAAAATAATAAAGTTTTCAGTGCATATTTTAAATGTATGTACATTTAGTTATTAAAATTTCTAATAATTACCTTTTATTTACACACACGCAGAGAGAGAGATTTAGTTCAAAAGTCTCACGTTTAATAAATTTGAATTATATTTATTAAATTTAACATATATATTGTATTTAATATATAAATTATTTTTTACTATATAGGTGAATAGTCATTTAATAAATTTAAGTTATATTTATTAAATTCAATAAATATATTATACTTATCAAATAGTATAATATTTAATACTATATAAAGAAAATACTTTTATTTATAAATTTATATAAATACTACATTAAAAATATTAAAGTAGTACGTTGATACTTAGGTTTAAGTGTGTTTTATTAATATATGTTGAAGTATATTTTACTTTTTAACTTTTGTTATTTTTAAGATATATTTTATAAAAATATAGTAATTAATATTATGAAAATTTTTAAATTTAACATAATTCATAATAATTTAATTAAAATAGTGTTAAAGTATATATTGGTGAATAGTCATTTAATAAATTTAAATTCTATTTAGTACATTTAATAAATACATTATATTGAATAAATATAGTATTTAATACTATTTAAAGAGAATAATATTTATTTAAATATTTTTATAAATACTACATTATTATTAAGTACTAGTATGTTAATACTTATGTTCAGGTGTGTTTTACTTACATATTTTTAAGTATATTTTATTTTTTAATTTTTTTTACTTTAATAATATATATTTTGTAAACAATCATAATTAAAATTATTAATTTTTTAAATATATAATTAAATTTAAAATAATTCATAATAATTTATTCAAAATAATGTTAAAGGATAGAAATTAAAATATAAATTATTATATCTATATATTAATTTATACACACACACACACACACACACATACATTTGAAATTTTCTATTTTAAAATATTTTTAAAAAACCAATTTTTTAAATAATAATATGAATAATAAAGTTTTATTGTTTATTATATATATATATATAATGTACTATTTAAAGAAAAAAACTGTTCATTTATATATTTATATAAATATTAAATTAATAGCATTGAGTACTACATTAATACCTTTGTTTAAGTGTGTTTTGCTTATACATATAAATTTACGGAATAAGGGAGGGTTATTTTAGTTATATAATTATTTTTTCATGGAAATTGACACGATAGATTGTTTTCTTAAAATATATGTATTGTTTAAACGACAATAAAATAGATTGAATATATAAGGAAAGGGATATTGTTAATGGGAGCAAAAGCTCGGGATACTCCAACCCGTTACATCACAAGGCTAATTGCATTGATTAACCGATATGGTTTACACAAGCAAGAGGGTCAATAGTAATAGAACCAGCAGGCCTTGCAACAGCTTTGGTGATGAGAGAGCGTTTCATTTCCATAGAGAGTTTCAAGCACTCAGACAAGTCCACACCAGAATCACAAGGCATCCATTTGAAGCATTGTAGGAACATAGCAAGCCAAAGCTCAACAGTGGCCAAGCCCATGGCTTTTCCTGGGCACACCCTTCTCCCAGCGCCGAAAGGTGCCAACCTGAGATCAGACCCCATAATTGGCACATCCTCGTCCTTCACGAAACGCTCTGGCTTGAACTCTTCCGGGTCAGACCAAACCTCCCGGTCGTGAGTGATGGCCCACATGTTAACCATTGCGGTAGTGCCAGCTGGAACGAAGTGGGGCCCAATGTGTGTGTCGTGGATGGAAAGCCTGGCCCATGAGAGGAGGGGACCCGGTGGGTGCATCCTCAGGGTTTCCTTCACTATGGCACGCACGTAAGGAAGGTTGGGAAGGTCATCATCGGTCACAGTGCGGCCAGACCCAACAACAGAGTCAATTTCAGACTGAGCCTTGGCTTGGATTTCTGGGTGCAGAGCCATCCTAGCAAGAATCCACTCTAGAAGAATTGCCACTGTATCAGTCCCCCTAAAGATCATTTCCTGAAACGTAAAATTACATTAAACCCCCATTATTTTGTCATCATTTGAAATTAAAGCATTATTAATATAAAATACCATTATTCTTATTTGTAAAAACACAAGGGCTAGAAGTCACGTAAAAACAAACCAAATAATTATCAGGTCATCCTCATAACATATATATTTTTTTTTTATAATCAAGGTCAGACTCAAATTTAACAAAATCTAGCTTGACTTAGCTTATTTTCACTCCTACGAGACACCGGACAGCACCTATGTAATTAGTCTGAAATGGAAAGAACATGAGATCAAACAAGGAAGAACTCACCCACAAAACAGCAACCATGTCAGAGTGTTGAAGCCTGTTCCCCTTCTCCAAATCCAGCAGCACATCAACAAAATCCCCAGAGCTCTCAACATCCCTAACCTTATCATCACCTTCAGCAGCCCTCTTCAGTCTGTGCTCCCATATGATTTTCCCCACAAAAACATTCACTCTTTCCACCAGACTCCTGCACCTGCTCCTCACTCCTTGCAAATCCAACCTCCCCAAGAGAGGAAAGTGGTCACTCCAGTTAAACACCCCAAGCAAATCGTACCCCTCACTCACCAACTCCTCAAGCTCACACCCCTCACCCCCCTCATCAAACACATAACTCCTCCCAAACACGCTCTTCATCACGTTGTTCAAGGACCCGAAATGCAACACCTTCCTCACCTCCACCTCATCGTCCTTCCCCATCAGGCCCATGATGTCCCTCACCATCTGGGCCCCAACCTGGGCCCGGAACTCCCCGGAGGCGGCAATCCTCTTGGGAGAGAACATGTGAGTCGCGGAAATCCTCCTCAGGTTCCTCCAGTACTCACCGTACGGTGCGAACCCCATTGCGCGGTGAAAAAGAAGCTCGTAAGCGGATTCCTTAACAGGACGATCCGCGAAAGCGGAACTGCTCAGAATCTCTTTCGCAGTTTCGGGTTTAGAAGAGATGATGAAACGAGTGAACCCCACGGAAAATGCCATCACAGGCTTGGCACCGAAAGCGTGAGCCAGCTTAGCGAGGACCCTGTGAGTAAGGGTCCCCGTGAAAGCCGGAACCAGACCCAGCACCGGGAAACCGGAAGGTCCGGGTATCGCAGCTTTGTTGTTCAGCGCTGTTCCCAGCCTGAACTTGGACAGAGCCCAAGCGAGACCACCGGGAACCAGCCAGTAGCCGAACACGGCCACGAGGAACAGAAAACCGAGAAGGACATTGAAACTGAGGAAGGTTGAGCACGCGGATAGCGGGAGAAAGAGAGAGCAGAGTTCCGAGGACATTTTGTGTGAATGGGAGAGAAGGGTTTTTTGAGTGGGTGGGAGGAAGGCAGAGAGAAAAGCGTTTTAGAAGGGCCTTGAAATTGTTGTGAATGACCAAGAGCGTGAGCCAACGCTTATATAGATACCCTGACTCCTCTGTACACATGAAATTCAAACACTCTCTTACATCATACTAGTAGTTACTTGATGCATTTTTGATGACTTTTAAGTTTCTTAAATTTATTTTATATTAAATTTTAATTTCATCGAATGTTTGTGACAGTAACTATATATATATTTTTTTGAAAAAATAATACATGCATGGCCGGTGTATAAAGTTTTTATACTGTCAATCAATCAAATATTGTCATGTATGATAATATTGTCAACTTTTATGCAATCAAATATTGTAGTGTATGATAAATATCACATGTACAATAAATAGTACATGCACTTTAATAGTGTAAAAGATTTTTACAATGTCAACTAATTAAAAATTGTCCTATATGATTAAGTAAAAGTTTTTACATAAATGTTCTGGTAAAACGAAATCTCTAGTAAACCGTCTTATTCAAAATGTGTATTTTGTCCTTTCTCCTTCTTTCCTTCTCAACTATATTCTCTAGGTAACTACCTGCATGTCGTGTCTAGTTTCATGCAAGTAATGTCTTATTCTTATCTAATGGCATATCTAGTGGGAGAGTTAATTTTAAATGAGAATGAGAAAAGTAAATATGAGTCACAGAATTATACGTGAATGATAAAGATTTATTGTCATGTAATTAATTATTTTTAAAAATATATTTTTTTAAACTTAGATAACTTGTGTATTTTTATTTTAACCATTTGTGATAAGATCCAATAATCAATTTTTATTCTTCTCACCATGATTTGATCTTTTTCTTTTACCTTCTCTTGATTCTCAACTTCTTGCACAACAAGAGGTGATCTTTTGTGCAAAACAATGTGGTGTGACCTATGCCATTACAAAAACTATATTTGTGTGTATGTTTATTTTTTTTTTCTCCAAATTTTGACATTATCATGTAGATATGTCATGTTTTGTCATTTTTTAGTGCAACTTTATTACAAGTCTTCTTTTAACTTTTTAAATTTTATTTTGGCCCCTCAATTTTTTTATTCAAGCTCCGCCACTAGTCTTAAAACTGTAATTAACCTCCTCATCACGTGAGTGATATACTCAATCTTTTACCGAGTCACCCTTTGATAAGAACCCGACACGGTACAAAGACATCCAGGAGAATGTTTGCGAATTTGAGATCAAGTAACAATTTATACGAGCTCGGTCCCAAACCTATGATAGTACAGAACTCTCCAACCTCAAGCTAAACTTAGCGAAAAGACTCAAGTCCACGGTACTCGGTTAATAGTAGTCGGAGAGTACAATAAATATCATATGTACAATAAATAGTACATACACTATAACAGTGGAAAGAATTTTTACAGGGTTAACTAATTAAAAATTGTCCTATATGATGATTTTATTGATATTTTAATATAATTTTTGATCAGTTGATAATTTAATTTTTTTATATTATTAGTGTATAGAACTTAAATTCAATATTTATATTCAAATAATATATTTTTTATTCATGTTTAAAATATTTTAGCTTTTGCTTTGTCCATGCGAAAATATCACACTTCCTGAGAAATTTCACTGTTCTAAAAGAGTATAAGCTGGCGCGTTTAAGGCAGAAAAACTTACTAAAACTGCTGAAAAATCAGAGTCTTTGGTTTCATGCACTAATGGTTTCTGCAAGCTTCATGTGAAAACTGCTGAACTGCATAACAAGAATAGGTGCAACGGTTAACGGGATATGGGCCATGATTTATGGTCAGGTTAGTTTGAATTAATTAATATCTTACGAATTTTGGGCCATTTTCCAAGCATAACTTACACAGATAAGAGAGAGAGAGAACGTTTCATTTTTCTGGTCTGTGGTTGTTTGTTTTTTTTGTTATAGTCCTGAGGTAATTTGGATATAAAATGTATTTGGAAAGAAATTCATTTTTCTGATCTGTGAGTTAATTTACGTCCTTGCTATCATTTTTTTTTTAAATGTATATTACGTAGGATACAAATGACACGAAAGAAATGAGCAGACAGAGCGGTGTCCAAATTGGGGTTGTTGGAGGTAAAAATAAAATAGACAAAGTATATTTTATCTTAATTAGTTTTTTTACAGTATATTTTATCTTAATTAAACAAATCTAATTTAGTTTTTATATTGAGGTCTTGAATATGACTTATTTATTTAACAAGCATAAGCTTCTTTATAAGATTTGAGACCTAGTTTAAAACTAAGATTATGAAAACATTTCTTAATTATTTTTTTAAAAAATTAGTCAACAAACTTACTTTTATATAAACTAGAAGAGTGCTAGCAACACACTCTTTTGAACACTCTCTTATTGGTAAAAATTTATTGAAAATCACAAAATCATGAGAGAGATTTATTAAATAAAATGTGAGACCTACAATTTTTTGTAATTTTAATAAATTTCAATTAGAAGAGTGTGTTCAAAAAAGTGTAAGTGTTGCTAACATTTTTCTATAAACTAATAAGCTTAAGTTCTTAATTACGCAAATTGATTGACCTAAGCCATTAAACAGATACATAAACTCAAAATATTATAGTAAAAATTTAATATAGTGATGATAATAACAATAATATTAGGACAAATTATACTCATGCTTTCTATGATTTGATGAAATTATATTCAATTATCCTCTCTTTTTATATTAATTTGACCTCCACTAATCTATTTAATTTCATTAAAAAATCATGAAAAAGTCTATATTAATAAGAAGGATATACAGTATTCTATAAAAGGTCTATAATTACATAAAAAATAAAGAAAAAAATCATGAAGTCTAAAGCAAACAATTTTCTTGAAGTCATTGATGCTTGCCATATGATTGAGATCGAGGCTAAAGGTAACAATTATACTCGGTTCCATAAGGAGAGAGACAAATTAAGTATGGCCAAAAAACTTGATAGGGCCCTTGCTGACTCTCATCGGCTAAGCATGTTCCTAGGAGCCCATGCAATGAACCTTTGCAAAGTACATTCAAACCACTACCCCATTCTCCTCACTCTCAAGGAGCATAATGTGATCAAGGCTAACTATAGAGCTTGGTATACGGGCCAGCCCGCCTATTTAGGCCTGCCCCGCAAAAGCCTGCAAAATAAATGGGCTGGGCCAGCCTCGCCTGCAACATAAACGGTCTTGAATTTTGAGACCCACGTTCGCCCCGCATAACCCGTGGGCTAACGGGCCAATCCGCGGCCCGTAAAATAAATTACAAAAATAATTTTATAAAAATGAAAAAACAAACAGTAAAAATAAAAATAAATGACAAATACACCAAAAAATAAAAATAAATCAATTTCAAAGTCTAATATGCTAAAAAATCATCTAAACCAAAGATCTTACATGTTAAATAAACCATCCAACACAAAATATGAAATATAAAGTCTTAGATTCAAAGTATCAAGCATATAATAAATTATCTATAAAAGCCTGCGGATAGGCCTGTAAGCCTGTAGATAAATCTGCTTAAACCGCAATTTAAACGGTCTGGGCTGAAAAGCCCGCACTCCTAAATGGACCATATAGTTTTAGGATCGTAGCCCGCACGGGCTACACAGGTGGCCTGCGGGCTTGGCCCATATGCCCAGCTCTAGCTGACCATCCTTGGTGCTTCCTTGTTGCTTTGACTTGCCACCAAGATTATCATGGTGTCATTCAGAAAATATCAGCCATAAACTGGCTGAGGTGAAAGCTAAATCCTAGCTTTTTAACAACAAAATTTTTGGTAATATTTTTTGCAAGAAGAAAAGAGTGGAAGCTAGACTTCGGGGTATCTAAGAGGAAACAATAACCTTTTTTGGATATTTTGTTGTTGGAGGCTGAGCTTCAATTTGAATACAGGAAAGTGTTGAAGCAAGAGGAAATTATTTGGTTCTCAAAATCTAAAGGAAATTGGGTAAAGTCTGGAGACCATAATACCAAAATTTTTGATACTTAGACTATTGTCAAAAAAAGGCGCAATACTATCCATAGTTTGCTATTGGACAATAAAACTTAGTGTAATGATGCTGATATTCTAAAGGGTGAAGCTCTAAATTATTTTTGGCACCTTTTTTTTTGTCTCCCTTACACTAATGATAATTCTTCTCTTCAAGTCTGGAGTTTTCCCACTCTTAGGGAGGCTGTGAGGTATTAGGTGTAAGCCCTAGAGGCCAATAACTTATGATTTACATTTGTATCTTGTTTTGTTCATTTATTAATGATATGAGGTATTTCATTTATCATGCGTGTATTGGAACATAATAAAGTTCATAGAATAATTTATTCTTAAATATCCCTAATCAAGTATTATTGTCAATACAGACAACAATGATGCATTAAGACTAGTATGTGAGTGAAAGGATCATCGCCTATCACAGGTCATGGATATGAGATATCAATTCTTCATATGGGTACATGATTAAGTGTAATGCTATACTAGATTGACCCACTATAAGAACGCTACATAGAAGAGTTATGAAAATGTCATGAGCGATTCTCAAAGTGACTATATGGTGTACACAGTCCTTAGACCTGAAGTCACTACAATTCCTACATGAGGAGTTGTATGTTTTAATGCCATCAAATGTTACTTATAATAAGGATTATAAAATTGGTTATTGAACATAAACCAAATCGTGAAAAGGATGTGAGTAATCTAGATAAGATCTGTCCCTTCTTCGTAACAGGAGTAATATCTATAGGCCCTCTTGATATAACAAGATAGTTATGCATACCTATGCTAAATGAGTCGATATGGGATATCGATCTCATTTATCCTAATGTCTTCTCATGTATCAAGAAATAAATAAATTGAACTATACAAGGATGACACAATCTATGTCTTATGTTCAATTATGATATTTGGACAAAGGGACTAAGTTACATGAAAACATAAGTCATGGAAAGGCTTATGTCAAATCACAAGACATTCTTGTTACTTGGGTAACATTGATGTATTGCTAGATATCACTCACTATTTATAATATTAAATAAGATTTAATATTATTGCCAATGTAATAAGAACCTACAAGGGTCACACGGATAGTAGCAGATTAAAAGAGAAAAAATATATTAGGTATGACTATAATATTTCTTATGGGTTAGGCCTATAAAGTATGAGTCCACTTAAAAGAATAGGTCCAAATAATGAGAAACAATACGTCATGTTTCTTATGGGCCAAACTCTTAATGTAGGAACTCGGTATTGCTAGGTTAAAAGTGCTAAGGAACTCCTATATATAGGTAGCGCCTGAAGCCCTTTGATACATCACTACTTTAGTCCGCATACTACACTTAGTGTGCAAGAAAAATCCTAGCCAGTGGTTGAACATTTCTAAAGGCATAGCCCTCCTTCCTTGGTCATGAGACGATTGAGGAGTCTACTCATGTGGACACAGTAGAGGCTCAATTCCAAGGTTGCTAGGCTACATGGTTAACAATAGCTTCACGCTTCAAGAGGTAAACCTTATATCACAATTTTATGCTCTTTCGCAAAGAACCTTGATGGGAAAGTTTTTCGTCGCAATTGTTTTGGTTTGTGTTTCCCAACATGAAGTCTATCGTGACTACTTCAATAACTAAAGAAGAAGTTGGGAGTTCTTTGATGAGTATGAAAACCTATAAATCCCTGGCCTTGATGGTTTTCAACCATACTTTTTAAGAAATTAGGATGTTTTCTAAAATGATGTCTAGGGGGTAGTTTAAGATGCATTCATAAATTGATTATTGGAAGAAAGAAAAGTTGAGACCCTTATTATCTCATCCCTAAAATTAACCATCCTAAGCAAAAGGACTTTAATAATTTCTAAAGTTATTGTTTAGAGGCTCCCTCCTTATTTGGAAGATATTATTAGTCCTATCCAAGGTAGTTTTGTCCTGGGAAGAGGTACTACTGACAATGATATTGTTTCCCAAGAAGTTGGTCACTATATGCATTACTCTAAATCCAAGAATGGTTTCGTAGCCTTCGAGATTGATTTAGAGAAAGCTTATGACATATAGATGGGATTTTCTTAAAAGGGTTTTGCGATAATTCAATTTTCCTCATATTACCATCTCCCTAATTATGTGGTGCGTTAAATCCATGTCCTTATTTGTAGTTTGGAATGGCTCAAAGTCGGAGTGCTCTACCCCAACCCGCTAGCTTAGACAAGGAGATCCACTTTCTCTCTATTTGTTTGTCATGTGCATGGAGAAACTTTCTATTTACATTTAGCAGTTAGTTGATGATGGGGCATGGCAACTTATTTCAATTTCTAGAAAAGGTCCAAGTATTTCTTACCTTTTATTTATAGATGACATTCTTTTATTTTGCAAGGCTAAGGAATCTCAAGCTCATCTCCTGTCCTTTACTTTGGAGACATTTTATATGGAGTTTGGGTTAAAGGTGAACCTCTATAAATCTAAGTTTATGTGCTCTACGAGGGTTAGCAAAGTGACCAAGTAGAAATTTCACTCCATTTATTTCATTAAGGATGTGAGGAACCTTAGTAATTATCTAGGATTTTCGTTGCTGAAAGAGAATGTTACCAAAGATTCTTTTAATTTCATCATAGAGACAATCCATCAAAGATTGGCTTTGTGGAAAGGAAGGGTTCTTAATAGAGTACGGCATCTTTGTATAATAAAGTTTGTGCACTCTTCCTTTCCTATATACACTATGTAGGTGTTTTGGCTCTCGAAACTTTGTGTAATGAAATAGATATAGTGTCTCATAATTTTCTTTAATCTCCATCAAGAGAAAAGAAAGGTTGGAATCTTGTGAACTAGAATACAATTTTGTCCCACAAGCATAATGGTGGTTTAAGAGTCTAAGACTCACACCTCACGAATGATGTGGAGCCTGGTTATGAACAAGGATACTTTATGGATGCAAAGTTTGTTCCACAGATATTTTTCTAATAATACTTTCTTTAGTTCCACTTGTGTTGTAGGTGCTTCATATGTGCGGCATGGTATTATCAAAGCTAAAGATGAGCTTTTAGAAGGTTTCAAGTTCAGCATAGGAAACGATGACACGTTTATGTGTTACGATGAATAGTTTAATGCAAGTTTCCTTTGTCATTCGGTGCCTTCTATTTACATTTCAGATGTTGCTTTATGCCTTTAGAATCTTATCCATAATGGCATGTGGTGCCTTAATAATGTTCGCACCCTACTACTGCATAATAGCTATGATCTTTTTAACAAAGTAGATTGCTTTCTCACTCCAAACTTATTGGACAAGTGGATTTGGTGTCATTTAGCTAATGACATCTATTTGGCTCCTTCTACACACTTTTGGCTCGCATCCAGCACTAGGATAATACCAGATTCAACTTATGCCTATTTTAAGTGGCTTTGGAAGTTGAACATTTCAGAAAAGATTCACATTTTCTTTTGGCTAATTCTCCATGATTCGCTCCCAATGAACTTTGTTTAGTATCATCATCACTTAGCTCAATCTTTTAGCCTTCCATGCTTGCTCCCATGAGTATGAGAATACTTTACATTGCCTTAGGGATTGTCCTCATGCCAAAGAAGTTTAGCTCCTTTTGAGCTTCCTATCCTAGCCAAGATTTCTTTCCACCAACCTGCTTGCTTGGCTGAAGAGTCAACTTATGGCTAAGAAAGGCTTTTTGTTTGTCAATGCCACTTGGTGGATTTGGAAATGGAAAAATTATGACACCGTTCACATTAAACATAACTCGTATTTATTTACTTAATTAATAATGCAAGTAAAATTTTCTCTGCTTTTAATAATAGGAATTTTGTGATTTTATCAGAATTTGGAAATGGTGTTAAAAAAATAAAATTAGTATATATTCATCGTAGAATTATACATCATGATTTCATAATCAGAAAAAATAACTGAAATACATAGAATTTAAAATATACATCAAAATAGTTACTACTTATTCCAAGTACATCAAAAAAATCCTACTCAGAATAGTGTCAGTCTACACTATCCCATATATAAAAGAACATGTAATCAAACTAGGCCTATGAATCCTCAAGTGGTGGTGGAGCAGAAAAAGCATAGACGAAGTTTGGCAGCAGAGTCGTCGATAAAGAAATAGGGATCTAGTAGGTCATAGGCTGTATTGGAAACCCAGGAATAGGAAATAAGAAGGTAATAAATATAAAACCATGATAAGTAAGTATATTTATATCTTCGTAGTACTCACAAGTTCCTTCTTCTAGATACTCTATGTGTAAGTTAAACAGTATTGTCATGGTCATCTTCATTAATCACGATTAAATATGCATAAAAGAAAAATAATGGAGTGAGGTGATTTGTTCTAAAATCACTTATACATGTATGGTAGGAATTCTACCAAATAAAACATAGTTGGCAATAAAAAGGAAACCTATAGTTTATTCTATGTTATACTATTCTTGACTCGATATAGATCTATACTCTTCATTAGTGGGTAATAGTTTTCAACAAAACCTGGAAAGTGAGTAGGGAGTACATATACCTTTCTCAACATCACCACATGGTACAGTCCTCATCATTATTGAGGAACAAAATAACAATTTAGGATATCCATTTATGGAGGTATACTTTCACTAATCCTGGTGATGTTGAGTAGTTGTTAAGGTTATCAAGTTGGTTAAGTGATTGTCCCAGTTCAAGAGTGCTACCTTGGCTATTAGGACGCTCACCACTCGATACTATACCCTCTAGACCTAACCATGGGTCCCCGTCTTTCATCCCGTAGTGTACCAAACTATAGCTTCCTAGCAGGGTGTCATGCCACTGAATGTCACTTGTTTTACATTACTCATTAATTTATCACTTCCTAATCTCTTAAACAGAGGTTTTCCTTGTCTCATTTAATTTGAACATCAGTACAATCAACATTTCTCCCTTATTTTGTAAAAATTGTACAATACCAAAATTTTAACAAATAACAATTTAGTAATCATATAAAATTTTAGCAAAATAACGACATAGTAATTATAATTTAATTACTAAAATTTTGGCAAAATGATAACTAAATAAATACATTTTAATTTTCTAAATTTGAGCAAAGTAACAACTTAGCAATTTTAATTTAATAATTTAAATTTGGGCAAAGTAACAACTTAGCAAAATTTAAAGTTTAACATCAAATTGTATAACAATGATAATAATAATAATAATAATAAAAGTTAAGCCTAAACGAGTTTAGGAGAAAAATACTTCCTACCAACATGCAAAACGACAATAATTTAGAACCAACCTCACTCTCTCCATTACCTCAAAGATAGTTGATAAAGAAGAGAAAAGTTGATGGAAGTGTTAGTGCAAAGCTCCTAGGAAGAGAATTTTTACTAATTGGTGAAAGCTAGCAAAATTTTAACATAAAAACAAAATAAAAAAAAATTCTAAAGAGAGAATGTAACACACTTAAAGAGTATTATCTTTTATCTGCTTATATTACAAAATCACAAGGGTTCAGAACATAAGAATATCATAGTAAACTATGCAAAAACTAAAACTTAAACATCGCTTAAGTAAACATACTTAAAGACAATTATTACAAATCTTTAGACACTTAGGTGTCGTATAAGACATAAACAAATAAGCATAAAACATAAACTAACTCCCATAGATTGGGAGATTCAAACTATAAACTCTTCCTCCGGCAACAACTCCAAGCTTCATGTTCCATGCTACTCCCAAAAGGACTTCACCTATTCAACCTATAAAAACATTAAAATTTAAAGAAATGAGACATAATGTCTCAATGAGTGCTTTAAGGATTCTGGGCTGACCTCTATTCTAAAGATCCTTTTCTTATACTCTTATGGTTTTACCTCTTACTAAAACCCTTAGTCCCTCACTTCTTTTGTTCTTATTCTCATAAACTATGTCTAACTTAGGGCTTGCTAATCTTTAGTAGGCCTGAATCCCATGTCTTTTGACCCATATTGTTCCTCACACAAGACAGTTGTCTCCCCATTTCTTTGATGAGAACTTCAAACTCTTAATTACTTTCTTTAGACATTTTACTTCCCATGACACTGAGTGAGGACTGACCTTTCCTTTCCTTTCTATTTTCTTGCCCTTTTGGGGACTTATACATAAACGATGTCCTCACTAAGCACATAGGTTCCCTAGTTTAAGCTTAACTTGACTTACTTATGACTAGGTACATATATCATCACATACCTTACAAGGCAACATACATGCCTCACATAGGCATTTACATCATTCATATCTTAGTTCTGTTTCTATTTTGTGTGGTTCTTTTTATCTTTATTATTAAGTTTCACTTGTATACCATCTTTTCTTTTGGTTAAGCTCTAGCCATCAAAAGATGTCCCTCTTGCTCGACCTCTTACTACCACCAGTCCAAGTGGCCGAACCACTTTCCTTATCGAAGCAGTTCCCTCAACATTCTTCCTTTATCGAAGACTGACTATGTCCTTCTCTTACCGAAAGACCCATCCTTCCCTTACCGAAGGATGTTGTTTTGCCCCTAACATCTAAAGGATGACGGTCTCTTCCCTTGACGTAGGGGACCTCCTGGCCCTTTTTCCTTTTAAAATTCATCTTAGAGTTGCATAAAACCTCATCTCTCTTGAGTAACCTCAGAATCCTCATTGTGGTTTGCACACCGTAGTATGCCAAGCATGCGACTCGGACATAACCAATAACGAAGAGGTCTTAATGTTACTAAGGAGGTACTTTTCTTTAAAAGCGTAGCTTTCCTTTTAAAACATCTTTCTTTAAAAACATATGTTTTTCTCAAAAACGTTTTCCTTTCTTAAAACCTTTCTTTTCATAAAATCCTTTCATAAACTTAAGGGAAAATCCTCATCTTTGCTAAGGAGGTATAGTCAGGTGTCTTAAATATCGTAGGTAGCTTCTTAAGTAAAGTTTATCGTTACCTACATACAATCCTAAGCAGATGCAACAATCATGTGAATGCAGTATACTATAGCTACTCAAGTAATCATCATCAAATATTGCAACTCAACATGACAACAAATGGCAAACATTCAAGAACAAGCACAGAAAACAAGGGCATAATCATACTCTCTCTAGACTCAACTCTCGCTAGGTGAGATCTATTCTCACTTAGCGAACCTATATGAGACTCCCATACCTGTATCTGGATGTTCTCTAGCTCAGTCAGGATTTCTCTCATTCAGCCAAAAATCCTGATTTTTGCTCAGCTAGCATTTTGCTAGCTCAGCTAAAATCCTGATTTTTGCTCAACTAGAGCAGCAATTTTGTAGATCACAATTTTTGCAAAATCTGACCTACTTAAGGCCATCAATGGCCACCCAAGTACTACCAAGCACCAAAATCAATCCTAAAACACTTATGCTTCATTTCTAACTGATTACTCTACCCAATAAACCCCTCAATCATGCATAATCATCAAAAATCCATAAAAACCTAAACTTAGGGTTCAAAGGGAACAAAGGGGAAAAGGGATACAATCAACAAGCAAAGGAGTAGGGGTGGACAAAGAGAAAGCACTCACCTCAGGGATGCACAAAGATGAGCTCTAGGGCTTGGAGATTTGTACTTCTCTTCTCTTCTTCCTCTTCTCCTTCTTCTTTCTCTTTCTCCTCCTTCTCCCTTTTTTCTCTTTTCTTTTCTCTTTCTCCCTCTAACTCTCCCATCCTTTTCCTATATAAATCGTATGTGTGTGTGGGCTTGATGGGCCTCCGGTCCATTTTAGGCCTTAAAGTCCTTTTTAGGGTCTTATTATCTTATTCCAATAACATTCTAACATAAGAAGAACTGTTATTATTAACATTTAAGACATCTATGACCATTTATTGTAAAGGCTTTTACCATAAAAGAAATATCTACATAACTTTATTTTTAATGTTCATATTTAGGGATGTTACAGAGAAAGTCTCTAATAATTTTGGCTAGCTTTAAAGAGTGGGAGATGTGTGAAAATCTATCCAAGAATGGGGGGTATTTATAGAGGGGAAAGGTGGATTAGGTGTCCATAAAATGACATAAGCAATGATGCAATAAAACATATTTTTCATTTCTTTTTAATTAATTTTAGGGACACATAACCTAAATACGTGGTGAATCACCTATTTTAGTGTTGGAGAGGTGCTCCAATAGCTATCCCAAGCCTCTGTGTCAATTTTATCTATAAGTAAATTAGCTGACACCAATAAAATTGCCTAAACTTAAAAAATTAGCTTTTAATATCAAAATAATTCAATTTAATGTGAAACTAGACAATTACGTTATTTTGCATCCTTCTAATAATTAATTTTAATTTTTATTAATTTCTTTCAATTTTTATCTATTTATTTTGTATTTTTATGCCAAAAACTTCATAATAAATTCATTTTAATTCAATAATTACCAAATTTTTTATGAAAATTCTAAAATTAAATATTTTATCTATAAATGAACTGATATTACCATTTTTATCATTTTTAAATGTCAAACCACTATTGACTGGCTTATCGGACACTTAGGGGCATTTTGGTCATTTTACAGAAAAATTTCAAAAAATTTCCAAAATTATATTTTAATATATATGACATAATTTCAAGTTCAAATTGATATTTTAATATCAATTGAATATTTTTCTCATGTCAGCTCTTAATGGTGAGAAATAGAAACAAAATTGTCATTTCTAATTTCTTCAGGCTCTAGCTCGAAAAATTATTAAAAATCACAATTAGATAGGTCTTGATATTCTAAGCGTAATGGTAGCAATCAGAATTTGAAATTTCCTCCCGATTTTTCAAAATTAAATGGTCAAATATTAGAAAAATAGTTGAAAAAATTAAAATAGCAATGTTTCATTTTTTACTATTTTTCTTTCAAAATAAAATTTTCTATAATTAAATATACTTTGTATAAAATTTTTAAAATATTTTGAGGTCAAAAAGTCTGGTTGGTTCCTGTAGTCAACCACGATATTTTTGTCATTTCACAAAATTATCTCAGTAAATTTTTGAAAATTTTCTAAAATTATTATTAATTATTTTAAGTATATTGATAACTTAAAAACAATTTGTAAACATTTCTAACTATTTTGATTTATTATTCTGTTATTTGACTTTTTAGGGACGAAACAGTTATTTTACCCATTTCTGAGCTCAATTCCCCAAAAATTATTAAAAATCTAAACTAAGTACTACTCACTAATACAAACATAATTGTAGGAATCAAATTTTTGAGATTCTCATCCAGATCTCTAGAAATAAATACAGAATAATTAGGAAAATAATTTAATAGGCAAAAACAATAAGGGTGTTACAAAAATAATACAATTTTTGACAAGGATAGGTAGGACACCCATCATATTTTGAGGAATATTCATCTACTTCAAGATGATATTATTCTCTTTTTGAAGGATCAAGGGAAGGATGCTAACTCTCCTTTTATTATTCCTAGATGGTCCCCTCCTCCAACAGGATTTTGCAAGCTAAATGTAGATGGTAACTATTCGTACCCCTCCCATCATATTGGTTCTGATGGTGTTCTCTATGATCATTCATCTACATGGATCATAAGCTTTTCTTCATTTGATGGTACTAGGGATGCTTCTAAAGCAAAACTAATGACCATCCTCCATGGTTCGCGTATTTCGTGGGGGGAAGGTTTCCAACATGTTTATTGTGAAATGGATAATTCCCATATTATTGATATTATTAATTCTAGAGTGTGCCCACCCTATCATCAGTATACGGCTCTAACTTATGGTACTTGATTCTACCAATCAAAATTGGTCAATCTTGTTGTCTTATATTAGTAGAGAAGCAAATATTCCTGCCCACTTTCTTGCTACTTTTAGGGTTCACCAATCCCACCCTTTGTGTATTTGGAAGTATCCTTCCCCTACTCTAAGCACCTTCCTCTTAAAAGGATAGCTTAGGATGATCTTGTTTGCTTCTTTTCCAATGAATAATAATAATAATAATAATAATACTAGATATCATTTTCTTTTACTTATTTTTTTTTCCAATTTTTAAATTGTTTGTATTTTATTATCTTAAATATCCCTTTTTATATATAAACGTGTAAAACTATTTGTTTTCACAGGCCTTCACTCTTTCCACTCCCTTTCACATTCATTTTCATTTGAATACTCTCATTTCATGAAAAGTTGGACTTCACTCTCTTAACATGTATTTGGTATATCTTTCTTATGTTTTTAATATCAACTGAATGGTTTAATAAGCTGAAATTGAATATCAGAAACCAATTTCAAATGTATGTATTTTATCTTCAAAATTTAAATATGCTCCTAATATGCATATGATATATCCTCTTATGCTTTTAATATCAATTGAACGATTTACAAGTTGTAATTGGATATTAGAAACTAATTTCGAATATATATATATATATTATCTTCAAAATTCAAATACGCTCTTAACATGCATATGATATCCCTCTATATATACAAATTAGAATAACTATCTTAAACAAAAGTGTTTTTAGCTGACATTTTTCAACGAGAGTTATCTCTTTCAATGTATTATTTTTAATATCTTTAGTTTAAACTTGAATTTTAATATTTTTTTAAAGGATATCAATAATTAAAAATAATATTGTATCACAATATAAAGTATTTATCATAAATCTAAATTATAATTTATATGTTCTAAAATATTTATTATAAATTTTAATTATAAAATAATTTATATATTTATAGGTGTTTATTTATTGTAAATTTTAGTTATATAAAACAAACATTTATTCTATGCAATGCATAAACTAAAATACTAGTTTAAAAATATTTTGCAAATTTTTAAAGTTTTCTTTTATAATATTTTTAGTTACTTTTAACTTTTTAATTCTTAATATTATTTCATTATACTCAGCATCACTTTAATTCTCTTATTTTTCAACCTTTCCAAATTGCTTATATTTTATTATTTTGAATATTTTTTTTATAATTATGTTATCATATGACAATAATTTGTAATTTTTTCAATTTTTTTCTATAATTTTTTATTTACTTTCTATTTTTAAAATTATGTTATCATATAACAACATTTTGAGTATTTTCCATCACCCATTTTTTTTATACCATTTCAAATTGTTCATATTTTATGATTTTTAGTATTACTTTTAGTTATTTTCAACATTCAAAATTTTAATCTTGGTATTTTTATTTTTTTTGTTTCTCATAGGTATCTTTAGTGACAATCCTATCTATCCATAAATGATACAAATGAGAGTTACTTCAATGGAAATTTTTACATATGTCACTTTTTGGTGTAATAGCTTCTCCAATACTCTTATAAGATTCTTTCTATTTTTGGAAATTTCTCAAATTGGAAAAGTATTGACAACTTATTTTATTTAAAATATTTATTTATTATTTTTCTTCATAATTAATTTATAAACTCTTCTGCTATGCATTTAGGGTGTGTTTGGTAGAGAGGAAAGAAATAGAGAGAAAATAAGGGAAGAGGTGAGAAAAGAAGAGGAGAGAAATAAAGTGAAAGTTAAAGTTGTTTGATTGAAGAGAAATAGAGAGAAGTTAACTTTTTTATATTATTTATTATTATTATTATTATTTATTTTTATTATTAATATTATTTTTATTTTTTATTATTGTTTTTATTATTATTATTATTATTATTATTATTATAAGATATATAAGATAGAGGGATATTCAATTACAGAGGGGAGGGGGTGTTGGGATTGGTAGAGGTAGTAGATAATCGATTATAGGAGAAAGGATAATCGATTATGTTGCAAAAGTAATCAATTATTGGAAGTAAAAATTGTTTTTTAGTATTAGTGATAATTGATTATCAACAAAAATAATCAATTATTTTTGTAAGCAACGCTTATTTTCGCGCATTTCTTCTCATTTTTGCAAAGAAGTTTTCAGATGTACGTCCCACATGCTTTTCAAATATTTTTTCACATTTTGACGCTGCCAAACAAGAGAAGTCCATACACGTCTCTGCTCTTCTCTTCTCTTCATCGCCAATTCACGCTACTTCGACGCTACCAAACACAATGTTATTGTCAATTTTTTGAATTTGAATTTTTATCCTTGTCTAGGGACCTTTTTCAAATCACTTAATTTGCAACAATTTCCCATGTCTTCTCTCTCCATAAGTTGATGTATCTTCCAATGGCTTCCTTAACACACCTCCTCAACAAAACCTTTCATTTTTCGGTAACTAATGCCTCCACAAATTTCTCCTTTATCTTTCTATCTTCCCTTGCAAACATTAATTAAATAAGTCATTTTCAACCCCACTAATCAAAGGTGTCCTCTTCCCCCTCTCTTTCTCTCCAGATCACCCTCCCCGTCATTTCACCAATAGGAAGTTTATCTCCTCCAAGAGCTTGAAAATTCTTAACATTTTTTAATTAAATTATGTGCCTTGGGTAACAATGTTGGGGTACATGTAAACAACTATTTACTTATCTCATTGTTTTCTGTTTTTTTTCTTTTCTTTTAATTTATTGATATACTTATCTATTGTTTTTGAATTTTGACAGGTGATAGATTAAGAGATTCTTAATCATAGATTACACTCGCAAGGTCATTTTTCTAATACGACTTCATTAATTACTTCTATGAATTTTTTATTTTACTTTCATTTTGATTGTATTAGTATGTTCTGTAAATTAACATTGTCAAGGTCAGCAAACCTGACAATGACAAATTTTTAAAAGGGATTTTCATGCTTTAATATAAAATCAAATCTTTTGAAGGGTTAGGATTTATGAAGTTAAAAATGTAACTACAAAAGACTATAGATCTCTCTTTTTTCTTAATTTTTTTTAAGTTTATAGATTACACACGTGTTTTTAAGAGTTTGTTTATTCAATAGTTAGCGATTAGTTTTCCCTTCATATCTGATGATATAAACAAGATGTTTTTGGACTATGTTTTTTTTTAAGCAGCATAAAAGGTATATGTTTTTTTGGATTATATTCTATGTTTTCATGAGATGAGCAAGAATCCCTTGATTTTAATAATAGTAATTAGAACAGGCTTTGTGCTTCGAGTGTGTTTGGCATTTTCAATTTTATTTTGCTTCTTCTAGGTGCCAAAGTTAAATATGCTACAATTTTTATATTACATGTTTTGTTATTGTTAATATTTTTCTTTTTTGCACGAAGGTTGTCTGTCATAGTTGATATGTTCTAAGATTATGCCTATCTTGATTTTTTAAAATAAGTAACAAACATATTGAGCAAAGGCAAGAGTTAAAACATCTGACTTTTCCCCTTTTTTGTCTCATTATGATCTCTTGCCTCTATTGTATTTTACCAAACCTAAGTGATATTGGACATATTTTATCCTCATCTATATCCTACTTGCCAGTATGATCTCCTCATTTATTCTCCTTTGTATCTCTTTTTATTAAAACATATTAATGGTTTTTGCAAGAAGAAATTTATGCATTTTTTTTTTCACAATTGTATTCAAGGTAAACCATGACAATGTACCAAAATGATTATTGTTTTCATTTGATCGGTTATACAGTAAAAGATGGTTTGCTTGAAGACCAAATGCAAAACGAAGCAACTAGAAAGAGTTTTTGATGAGGTGGACTCTAAGTGACAACAATCTTTTTATTTATGTAAAGGCTATTCATTTTTGTTGCTATTGTAGAGGCAGATGGTATTTGTATTTGGGTTATCGAGTAATTATACAGAAAAGTTAGGTTGATAATTATAGTGCTTTTCATTTGATGCAATGATGTTTTATTTAAGAAGAAGTAAACCTTTAATGGGTTCGTCAAATGGTGAGACTGATAGTAACAACCCACATGTTTAACTTATATTTGAATACTTTCAGCAGCATAAAACACCATATAATCATGAGCCATTTGCAAATGAGGCAAAGCCATAATTATTTGATTTACTGTTGCCTTGAGATTATGTTGCTTTATGTCTTGACAAAGATTCATATCTCTTTGCCTCATATTTTTAATCTTACATTCCTAAGTTTAAAACATGTTGAAGATTGATGTTTCACCTATATCTACAACTTGGGTTTCATTTGCTATTTTTCTATTGGAATGCTTTTCTCGTCCTTTTAGTTAATGGGATTGTTAGGATTGGAAGATGAGCATGATAATTACTTGCTAATTTAATTGATTTTTGTATTAACAATTGAATTAAACTGCTACATTAGCAGCTATTGCAGGATATATGAGTATGATGTCAAGCCAAGGATTACATATTGATGTGTAGTTTTTTCAGCAGTTATATCAAATGAAGTTATAGCTTACAGAATAAACGAAGTGGATAGGCAACTTGCTCAAGAGAAATATGGTAACTACATAAGTAACAAAGATGTGATACACTTGAATAATAGAGTGCTGCCAACACTTGAATGATAGAATATGCAAGTATTTAATGTAAAGTGAGATTGTTCAAAAGGAAAATTGTTGAGGCTATTTATTTATTATATATAGACGATGGTTGAGATATTTTTTCAGATTTCAAGCTATGATTAAGAAAATTATTTCTTTGATTGAGGTTATGCTAGATTGTGTTGTTCACTCCTTATTTGCCAGTTTAATTTACATTGCGGTAAAGTTAGATAAAGGAAGTTATGTCTTTGTGGATATAAATTTTTTAAATTCACCCTGCATTTGCTTGGAATCACTTTCTTTGAAATTAAATTTAAAATAAATCCTATTGAATAAAATGTGGAAAAGGTGTTTTCATAGTTTTATTTAGAATGGTAACTATTACAAGTACAATGGGAAAAAAAATACTTCGATAGAAAAGAAGAAAAACTATAAAAGGAACAAAAATTGCAATCATTTGTGGAGAATACTCATATTCCGAGGTAATTATGTAGTACTTCCCATGACTACTCTGCAATGTAGCACCCTATCAACTATAATATTAAATGCAACCAGTGAGAAATTTATGGTCTGATCTTCATAATAAATATACAAATAAACTTTGGCCATATAATCTGTAACTGGCACTATAACAGAAAATGGCTTTAATATTTATGCTTGAATGAATATTGTAATATGTTATTTTCCTGAGTTTGAAAAAAATAAAATTATCATTTCAATCTAGAAAAAAAATATCATACAATTTTTTTTTAAAAAAAGTGCACCAAGAGATCGACATAAATCAATAAATTTTTTATCAAATTTCTTGCAAATTTTTTTTTGGTTTAATTACTAATTTGATATCTTTATTTATTTATTTTATTTAATTAGGTTTCTCTTTTATTAAAAGGTTCAATTAGGTCCCATTATTATCAAAAATGCTACAATGCTGCCCTTTTCATCCAAAACAATGTTGTTTTGGATGACATTTTCCACACCTTTTAGTGTAAAATTAGATGGAAAACGACATCATTTTAGATGGAAAGGACAATCTTGCAGCGTTTTAAAAAACTATGGGACCTAATTAAACATTTTAATAATAGAGAAACCCAATTAGATAAAATAAGGGATCAAATTAGTAATTAAACTTTTTTTTTTCGACTGCATGAATTTAAATCATTAGTATATATTTTTATTTAAATAAAATATTGATAGAAAGATATATAATTAAAAAAGATTGAAAAGTAGGTTGATGGGTTATTCTACTAAAAAACAATAAAAAAGAATAAATTAAAAAATAAAATAATTAAACATACAAACATTATTTAAACATTTCTAATCAAATTTAGACGTAATAAAAAAAATATAATTACATCACTATCATTTAAAGTAGATTATCAATTTATCAGCAACTAATTAAATGGTAGTCCACTATTTATGAAGTCAAAATATTAGATAAGTAAAACAGTAGTCTAAATAGTAATTTTAATGTCTTAAACCATTAATAAAAATAAAAATCAATCTTGATCATTTTTCAAATTAAGAATATTAGATTTGAATTCTCTAAAGTAAGCCTTCTCACTGTAGGGAATAAAGTGAATTTATTTTTACTGTTTAATTTTCTAGCAGTTTAGATTAATTCATAGTTAAAACTTTTCAAAACTTAACAAAAAAAAAAAGAGAACGAAACCCTGTGATTCTTCTGTTCTTACCGCTATCTATCTATGTCTTCGTCGAACACCCTCTCTCACAACAAATAACATGGTTATATTTTCCCATAAAAAAGGTCATATTCATGCTGGTAGTTTTGAATCCACTTTTCTCATGTTTCACAATTTCTTTATATTTTATTTTTTTAAAGACAAAAAAGAAAAGAGTCGATTCTCATTTATTCTTCATTTATTTCCCCCTACATCATCATCGTCTTCCGGGAAGGGTCTCTCCCTACTGTGTTCTATTCACCTCGATCGAACCGTGCATCTCCTTCAAGAATCTTTCACAACTAAAACTTTGCATCTTAGATCAATCAGTAATTAACAAACAGAGGGTGATTGAGGAAGACAGTGACAGGGAGTGGTAAAAACAACAAAATTAGAGGGATCTTTTTAAGTTTTAAAAATTTTAAATATGAATTAATCTATGTCGTTGAATAATTAAATGATAAAGATAAATTCACTTTACTCTTTAAAGTGAGAAGACTCACTTTAGAGGATCCTAATCCAAGAATATTAAATGCTCTCTTAAAAATAGGTTTTTGGGTTGAGATCTCTCATCCAATCCATTTTCTTGACAAGTTAAGTAGGCAAGTCAAAATGAGGGCTTTTGATATTTACATTTTCCTAATTAATAAGTATACTCCTTCATTTTTTCTATATTTTTTTATTACCAAAATATCTTTTTATATAAAAACAATATAAACTTTATTTTTATCCTTCATCTTCAATATTCTTTAAATCTTATTTTTGCATCCCATTATCATTATTTTTAAACTCTATTTTTGCATTTCATCTCCATCATTCTTTAAACTTTATTTTTTATCTTATTTTCATTATTCTTTAAATCTTTTACATCTATTTTCCCCCTTCTCTCTTTTTTTTCTATAAAAAATAATAAATTTTGACTATAATTTCATTTTCTATATTTAATATGATGTTTCCATCAAACTTGATACATAATATCATGTATTTTCATCAAAATGACACTTTGCCAGGAAGAGATAGTGAGCAAAAAAGAACGTTTTTAAAAAGAAATATTTCTAGACAAGATACAAGAACTATTTGAAAAAGAATAATAAATTAAGAAGGATATTTAAAAAACTTTATTGAAAACAAAGGGAAGTGGGTGTATTTATTAATAAGGAGGTGTAAATATCATGTGCCCAAAATGAGTTGGCGAGTTGAAGACTCCAACTCATCCTACACATTAAAAAAAATCAAGTTAGCTTGCCAAATTCAACCTATTTACTATTTTTATACAATTACCTTATTTAGAATTAAAAACAATAATATATATACAAAACAATTTGTATGGAATTGTTGATGGTGAAGGACATTACTCTTTGAATTAATGTAAGGGGATAAAGTGTTAAAAGGTGTAGTTTAATTAAAAGATAAAATATAATTATAAATGAATGGTTGAAATATTAATTTAATAACTTATTATATATGTACATCTATTTAATTGCATTTTTAACTGTAAATTTTTAACTAATTATTAGTGCTACATTTTATTTTATAAAGTACACTTTCTCATTCTTAATTAAATGGTATGTTTGTAATTTGAATGGAAAGAAAAAAAATGAAAACAAATACAAATAACAATATATATTTTTATTTAGTTGAAGAAAAAAATAAAATTTTAATATAATAATTATTTTCTTTTATTTTCTACTTAATTCAAATTTTGAACATTTCTCCCGTGATTCACTTTCTCTCCGCTGTACCACAGTATAGATAAGATTTTCAAATTTCAGGGGTTCCTACGTTAATGTTTACAATGCGGTAAAGAGTAAAGAGGATCCAGATAGATACAAATTGATTATTTTTGGGCTAATGAATTGTTTTGTGGGCTAGGCATGAAGTATTCCTAGGTTTGTCATGCCTATACGCTGACTTTCATGGTTGCCCCACTGCATTCTGCGTTGGGCCGTTTGAACTTTGAAAATCAAAACTTTCACGTGGTAAAATGATAATGATAATCTTACTAAATATTCAATAAATGAATAGCTTTTACAAAAATGAGTTGTGAACACCTCAAATCTACTTAACACCTGGTAAGAGAAAGAGAGAGAAGAGAAAAAAAATGTAAGTATTATTGATGATATGACGTAATAGGTAAAAAGAGATAAAGAGAAATAGTGAATGTTCATGAACTCATGTAAGTAATTTAAAGCCTCCGATTCAATTACAATTTTTAATAGTTTTTATAACTCATAATATTTTAATTCGATATTCATTTGTAGGCTAATAAATAACATACAGGTTATGAGTGTGGATATTATGTCATGAGACATATGCTCACTATTGTCTCCACAAATATTGTAGATTCATAGATCAAGTAATATAATTTTTAACAAGTTACATTAATTATGGTTTTTATAGTTGATGAGCTAATGTTTAATCTTATGTTATTTCAACTTGTAGACATTCGACAATAAGGAATCATTGCCTGAAGACAATATATATGTTAGAGATCTGTGAACGTTGGGCAACCTTCTTTCTTGACATTAGTAATAGGCACAATAAAAGTAGTTTAGAATGTAAATACATTTTGAAAAGTATATTAGTATATAATGTTTTAGAAAATAACTTATAATTATTACTGTGTGTCTATTGCCTATATGTTGGTGTCTGTTTGAAAATTATAGGGATGAAAAGAAACAAAACAAATGAAATATTTAAAAAAAAAAATTACCCTTTACATCAGCTATGACCATAACTAATATAGAAAGTTTACTTTCTATATTGGTTATAAACATAACCGATGTAAAAAGTATTTTTAATATTGGTTCAAGTTCAATATTCAATGTAAAGAATTGTCACATTTTATATCTCTTGTATTTATAACAACTCTACAATTAATTTAAAAAGTTATTTTTAACTGATTTAAAAAGTGAAAGTATTTAAAAAAGAAAAATGTTCATATATCGTTACTTTAATTTTGATATTTTTACTAAGTTATTAGTTAATTTTGACCAGAATATTATAATTTTAAAAATTATTTTCTAAAATAGGATAAGCAGGGTTATTTCCCCGGAATTTTTTTTTCCACATGTCAACTCTTTTTTCTTCCATTTAATGCGATTCGTGGAAATTAAGTATCTTCCATGGGACAATGACACATGAGTAATAAATAATAACAAATTAATGCATCTGGCTTAAAAAAAAAATTAATAATAACAAATTAATGCATCTGGCATGTGGGGTCTTGTTGAAGGCACTTATTTATGTGACATTTTTCTTAATGTACCCGTCATATGTAATCGTGGCAATTACCAGGCGCATATCCATGACACGGAGTTATTTCAATTAAACCAATGGTTTTGAATTTGGATTCTGAGTATTGTGTCAAATATTTGGAGAGATAGTGTTGTTACTTATAGTGGTTTTATATAAGGATGGTAAAAAAATTTACGCATACGGATATTTGTAGATAAAATCTGTCATGAATAAAAAATGGGTATCCGCGGATATTCTCAACTGTTATATCTGTTATCCGTTTATTAACGGACAAGTACACGTATCATAATATCCGTACTTGCAGATACTCGCTACCCACTACTCGCAATTATATATTTACTTAAATACTTTTATATATTAATATAGATTAAATTATATAAATTTATTCAAAATTTTCAAAACGATTATTCATTACAGAAAAAATCTTACACAATTATATTACAAGAGAAAAGGAACATAAATTTGCGAGCATTTAAACTATATTTTTTTTAGAAAAAATTGTTAGAATAATTAAAATTTATATTCAAAGTGATTATTTTAAATAATAACTCTTTAATTTATAAATTTAAATTTATAAATTCAAAGTGATATTTATAACACTTTATGATTGTCTATAACATACGAAATCAATGTTATTTTTTATTTTTTTTATTTTTAGGAAATATTTGCGAATACTTGCAAATATTAAAAATATCCACAAATACCTGCATGAGTAATGAGACAGATACAGATTTATCCGGCAAGACAAGTAGCTATTACCGGTACCTGCCCTGCTGTGTTGACATTCGTAATTCTACCAGATCGAATCATATATGTGTCCTCATAAAAAAAATCTACTCGTAGCAAATGAAAAAAAAAAAAAAAGTCATATCATTTCTCCCGAGATAATATCCCGTAAAAGGCATTGGTTCATGCAACGACTTATAACAAGCATAAATAGTTACCAAATATTGTTAAAATTATTAGTTCAAAATAATTTAGAACAAAGAGAAGAAAAACGAATCAAGCAAGGAATAAAAATAAAATTACAACACACTCTTTTCTGGATTGATGAAAAAAATAAAGTAAAGAAAGAAAAATTATTAAAAAAAAAAAGAGATGTTCTATATTAGGATTTTAATTAGAACGGTAAACGCTGCCGTGAAAATCTACTTGTAGTCAGTATTTTAAAAATTGGCTTAGACCGATCAGTCAAACGAGAACAGGTGGTGCAACTAGTTCGAGTCGGTGATTGAATCGAACATGTCACCGGCTTAGTATGAACTGGATTGACTTAGCGAGTTTTGCGGTTGAACTAGGTGAACCAGCAAGTTGACCTAGACCAGTTCAAAGAAATTTGTTTTTCCTTTTAAGCATGAAACAATGTTGTTTTAACTACAACTATTGAAAAAAATAAAAATCCCAACTTATAATATAATTTAAATATTTAAAAATATTTATTTACTATGAATTTTAATTATAAAAAAATAAATATTCATATATGAAATGATAATAATCACCTAAATCGTAAATCCGAATATACATATAAGTACGACATATATGTTTCTTATGTTGACTTGAAAACGTAACCTTCATTTACTTACTCTCGTTTGTTTGACTTGAATGCGTAACTTTCAATCTTTCCTTTCTTCACCCTTATCTCAAATACCATTATTAATTTCTTATTCATTTCTGGTTTACACATCACTATTAAAATTTAATTTAATAAATTTTATATGTATGAAATTTATATGTCATGAATATTTTAATTTTTTTTAATTGATACCAAGTTATGACGTTCAATTAGTGACCCTCCAGTTTGACCACTGACTCAGTAACCCAGTATCTTGATCGAGTCGATGACCAGTCCAAGTTTTAAAACATTGATTGTAGTACACAGATGATGATGAAGGCTCTCGTATTAATTAAAGGGGGTTGGGGGTTTAAAATTTCGAAAGATGGGAAGATAGAGTATTTATAAAGGGGGATGGGGGGGATAGCAGAGGAACGAGGGAGAAAGGGGCGGGGGGTTGAGGAGATGGCATGGGGGTAAGGAAATATGGATAGGGAAAGAGCATCTCAAACATCTCAGTATTGCATGAAAGGTGCTAATCCATACAATATCTTATAAGATGTCAAGTGTATAGATTCTATACTTTTCTTTTTTTCTAAAAAAGATTTGCTACTATTGATAAATTGAGAAAAATGTCATGTGTATCAATGTCTTTAATAGGGTGCTATCCTGTTGTGCAGATACATCAATTTTCTGTTATGTCGTTGTAATGTTCTTGTGTTTTATTACCTTTGGAGAGGCATCTTTACCCACATCCGATAAGAGTGAAGCTGCAGTTGATGATATTGAACAAAATAATTGGGTTCAATTCTAAGAATTGAACTTCAAGGTACTTCAAGATTGTTAACGATATTTGTAGCATGATTCACAATAAAACATTGAAGAAAAAAAGATGAGGACAAGTTTATTTTTTATCCATCCTAACTGAATTTTTGACAGATTCATTTATTTGAATTAAATTTAATTTGATTAAAAAATAATAATATCTGAGACTTGAGACATAATTGGCTTAATTCAATATGTTAATATAATATATTAATTTTAACATTATTTATAATTAAATTATAAAACTAAAAAAGTATAAAATTATAATTAAGGTATATTTTATAATATATATTTTAAGATAAATTATATAAATATAAATATAATATTATGTTATATAAAATGTCCAGCATCATCTCATGAGATAAAACCTTTGCGTAGTTTAAGCTAATCTTAGCATGATCCTCTTAGCTCTTCTGTTCAAAGGGAATGTAGTTACATGCAGTGACTTTGATGATCAAGTTAGCGTGTGTAGATTCTAGAGGTTTTAGATGAATGAATGTTTATCTCTCTTCTTCCTTAATTACTATCCTTTTATACTCGACGTCTCACTCCATGAGTTGTGTAATCTTTGTATGCACATACCCTTGAGATTTACGAGTTTTATTATGGTTATTCTTGATCCTTTTTGTGTATTTTGTGTCTTCCTCCTCTCATTACTTGGTGGTCCTCTTTTGGTGGGTGAGGGCTATTTAGGCTTTATGGGTTGCTAGACAAACATTTGAGTTAGGGGGACCTGAGTTTTGAAAATTGGTCCAGAATGCAAAGTATTATTAGCTATTGTGTGATTTTGAAACCGAGGGTGGATATGAGCACAAATAAGGATGATTTTTGGTAGGCAGAGCTTAAACTAGTATGACGGAGAGAAGAAATTTAATGATAGTCACCTGCAAAGACTTTAACACTTAGATCAATGAAAGAATGACGAGAGTGTAAAAAAATGGGAATGAGATTCATACCTAATGGGTGAGACGTTCTTATATAGTAAAGTCAGTGTTCCACCCTATGAAAATTGGCAAACGTGCTAACAAAGGAAGGCAAATGGTATGCTAGAGACCGATCCAAAACATTTATTAAGTTAATATATTTTACTATTAATATATAATTGTTTAAAAATTATATTTTTAAAAGAATATAAAACATTAAACCAAGTTAAAATGACTTAAAATATAACCCAAAATCAATTTCAAAATATATCTAACTTTAAAATTTGAACTCATGAAAACTAACTTCAAATCGGATTAAATTAGTGAAGCAATACAAGTCTTAAACATTCTTAGTTTCTACTTATTCTAAGGAGTTACTATGGTACCCAGATAATTAAGGTTGTTTTGGAACAATTGTGTCATCTATTTTGTTATCTAGTGAAGAAACTTTTGTTTATTTCAATTTAGTCCTTAATTAAAATTTGTTTTTCTTTTAAATTTAAAATTATAATTATTTCAATTAAAAAAATCTGATTATTGTTTTACACATTTTTACCCTAATTTTCCTCCCTTTCTCCACTGTGAAACTTCTCTTTCAACAGATTGGAGATTGCATCGATTCGCAATTTGCCATCAAGCTTATTACGAACGGATTCAGATTTCTTCATCTTTCTTCTCAACTGGTAGCATTCATCCTTAGGAATGAGGAAACTATAGGATACCCCCACGACCACTAGAAGACGTGTTTCAAACCAAGTTTGCAGCAGTGTGTTAATGGCCGTAACAAAAAGTATCCAAAGCCTAAAAAGTGGAGGAAAATAGATATCACAACTTGTCACTCAGTATGTATTAGTATTACTTTCTTTTTGAGAATGAGCAACTTTATAAAATCTATTTTGAAGGGATATGAGCAACAATAGTTTTGATGAATCGGATTTTTGACCATGGATTTCAACTCCTAAGTCTTTGTCAACACTATGTGCCTTTCTCTACGCACTTATTCCACCAAGTTCTCTTGCACTGTGTTAACGCTTAACACAGTTAGCTCTTATTTTTTCATGATAGAGAGATGGAAAATGCAGGGCTTCAAGGGCAGATTAATAAAAAAGCATTTTAATTAATTATGGACTAATTTGAAATATGTAATAATTTTATTATTAGATAGCAAAATGATGACATGATAAGAACTTAAGAACTATTGGTCTAAAAAACAAGTGTTCCAAAACTGGGTAGAATTTTAGTACACAAATTTTAAGATTACAATATTGTCCTAAAAAAAAACTACTTATGTATTCAAAATTTTATTTTTGAATTTTGTCAAATAATTATTTTAGTCTGAATATGTAACACATTTTTTTTTGGTTTATCGACGTCTTAACACGTGCCTTGAATAAAAGAAAAGGAAACGACGGATTGCCTCCCTGGAGCGTGGGGACCACATTCACGGACTGAACTAAGCTGCAAGTAGGACATGCCATGCTCCAGGTCCATTCAGTTGAGAATGACGTGGCTGCTGGCGTTTCCTCACTGCTCTAATTTTATTTTTTAAGGAAAATTCTAAGCAACAAGGTATCCAGCACAAAAAACAACACGAAAAGTCGAAAAGCAAACAATAAAACATATATATAATCGTAGATATGCACATCACCAGTTAGGTCATTGCAGAAATAGACTAATATATCTATCGAAAAAAAAAATAGACTAATATAAAATAAGACAATTTTTTTTTTAACATATTTCTCCGCTCATACGTATTTCAGGCTCCGGGAATAACCCTACAGGACCGTCTTAAAATAATATTCAGATCCAGATTGCACCTTCTCTTTTATTGCTAACAAAATTCCATGACAATTGAACTTGCCTAGTCAAAGTCATTTCTCTTTGTATTGGCTAATGGTGCCTCTTTTATTATTAACTAAAATTTCATGCTAACTTTAATATGAATGTTATGTGCCTTCAGTATAAATTTTATGTAACAATAAAAAAATATTTAAGAAATCGTCAATAAAATTTACTGCTAAATTTCTCACAAATTAATCGTCATTTTCTTGATGGAATAATACATTGAATCTACTAACATGGTATGATATGATTAATAAATAATCATGTTTCTTAAGTATATAATTAAAAATTTATCATATATTTGTATGTATGAAAAAAATAAATTCTATATAAATTTCCATATTTTAAAAAATTAATCTTTAATTCCCGACCAAAGAATACCTAGAATTAAAAAAATAAAATACATTGAGTCTTTTTTTTTTAGGTTAAATACATTGAGTCTTATTAGTTACACAACACACTCTTTTTTTCATGCCCCAATTATTCAATTTTTTTCTTTACTTTCTCCCGACCGGTCGGCCATCACGATAAGCGTTATTTCCTATGCGGTAACGTATGTGCATAAATTATTTTCCAAAGATAATCATATATATATATATATATATATATTATAAAAAAAAAGAGATGATTATATAAATGAATGTTAAATGGAGTCCATGTTGACTAAATGACTAACCCCCTATTAAAATTATTTTATTTTATTTTTATGTTTTCTATGGACATAACCTACCGATTGTAACATATCGGTGTTGGCGTATTGCTGTGTACTATTTAGAGAGTGGGAGTGGGAGAGGCATTCGTTGAGAGGTTCAGAATGAACGGCTTAAGAAGTGAACGAGCCCCTCTCTTGGAGACTGAGCGCGGTGTAAGTCAATTTTTCGCGCTAAATATGCTTTCTGGCCTCTGTATTATTCTTCCCTTCTCTTGTATTGGTCCTTTTTCTTGGCCCATATGTACATTCATTGGTGCTCACCTTCAGTTTCGGCTTCAACAATTTGAGTCACCCAAAGAATTTGTGTTTTCCGTCAATTACTTGCGTGATGAATTGAAAAAAAAAAAAAAAAACGCTTCTTCTGTGTAATAGCTGATTATTCCACTGCGCCTGGGACAATAATACTTGATAATAATAATGATAATATCCTATTGCACTGTTTGAGACATTTTTTTTTTTGAAATATTTTGATTGGTATTTAAACATGCTTCTCTCCGTATATTTTAGTTTCTGTTCAGCTTTGTTCTGGAAACTATGTTCAGTTGAAAACAGAGTTGGAGTCTTAATTATTTTTGTCATGTTTCGGCTTTTTTATTATTTGTATTTTATTTTTTTTCAATTTAAGGGCTGAATGAGATTAAAATTTATAAGAGGTGTCATGGTTTTTTTTTTTTTTTTTAACGGTTTCAAACTGTGTGGAACTCATGCGTGGTTTATTGGTTAAGGCTCCTCCCTAGTGACAATTGCTCTCTGAAACTACTATTGAGTCCCCAATTCTTGGTATGGTTGTGCGTTTAGTACAATAAAAAAAGAAAAAACTTCGAAAGGGTTGTGGATATATTTCTGCAACTGCATTTATCGTTGTGATACTCCATTAATTTTTCCTGTGTATATTATAGGGAAGAGGAAAGACGGATGGTGCCTCGGAAGGTCAAGCCTCAGACCTTGAACATGGTGATGCAGTGCCGGTAATCATTGTCCAATGTCCATACATCATTTATTTCTCTATGTAACATCTCATAGCATCGTATTAATATGTGTAATTGCTAACTTTGTGCATGGAAATTACAGGCGGCAAATGTGGGATTCTGTCGAGTGCTTTCACTTGTAAGTGGCCTGTGTTTCTTTGGATGAATTGCTGCCATATTTTTGTGATCGTTAAAGTTGCTTCTTGTTTTCTCTTTTTTCGTTTAAAATTGATTGCAGGCAAAACCTGAGGCTGGAAAGTTGGTGATTGGTACAGTGGCTCTGTTGATTGCTGCCACATCAAGTATCTTAGTTGTATGAATCTTTTGCTATCTCCCTCTTCCTCTCCCTCTCACACACAGACACTAAAAATTATGTCAGCATGTATCTATGTTATTTGCTGTCACCATTGCCAGATGTAAGGTTCAAGCTGCTTTCTAATGAACATGGAAATGTTCCTGCTGCAGCAAAAATTTGGTGGGAAGATAATTGACATTGTCTCAAGGGATCTCCGAACTCCAGAGGAGAAAGATGAAGCTTTGAATGCTGTTAAGAACACCATACTAGAAATCTTTCTGATCGTTGTCTTTGGGTATGATCCTTGCTTGAGTACTTTCCAATTAATCATAGACATAGTTTTATCTGGAAGTAGTTATGAACTTATGACTTAAGATCCGTCACATGGATTTTATGGGATCCCAAGTGGTTCACTTAGTTTTCTTGGGTTTACAGTTCAATTTGCACTGCACTTCGAGCTTGGCTTTTTTATACTGCTAGTGAAAGGGTTGTTGCACGGCTGAGACAGAATTTGTTCAGTCACCTTGTAACCCAGGTAAAACACTGGTCATAATGGCTCTTGCATTGTTTCTTTCTATGCATGGAACTTTCTCTGAGTAGGCTTGTATATTATGGATGATGAGTTTTCAGGAGATAGCCTTCTTTGATGTTACTCGAACCGGCGAACTTTTAAGTAGGCTATCTGAAGATACACAGATCATAAAGAATGCTGCAACTACCAATCTTTCTGAGGCCCTGAGAAACTTTTCAACTGCATTTATTGGTCTGAGCTTCATGTTTGCAACATCATGGAAGTTAACATGTGAGTAATTCAACATTGAAGAAATACACATACACACATTTTTTATGTTTATTCTAACCAATGTTTTTAAAAAATTAGATCGGTCATTGAACTAGTGAAAGTTTGTAATAGGAACTGATTCAGATTGCGAACAGAAATGACCTTTATTGCTAGAAAAACAGTGTTACACTCCAGGTATCTGAGAGACCTGGTTCTCTCCCAAAGACTTTCCGAATCCAAAAGACAACCCCTCTCCCTCTCAACCCTCTCTTATTTATAGACAACTCCTAACTAATGGGTAACTAATGTATCATAACTAACTGCTACCTAACAATACTCCCCCCCTAAACATTCACCTTGTCCTCAAGGTGAATAGCTGTGTCAGCTGCAAACAAAGTTCCATCAGGGTTCCAACTGTTTAAAGCATGATGATCATTCATCAAGCTGAATCCCAGCACTGCAGCAGCCCCAAAATATCATCAGCCCCTCCTGGGTCAAATACAAATAGTTGAATGCCTCTAATCTTCTCCCATGCTCTATTTTCTGTAATACAAACAGTGTGGACAAGGGGTATGGGTGCTGTGGAACTTATTTTTGTCATTCTAGCAGCTGGACTTGGCTTACTACTAGCCAAAGAGTCAAATGCAGCCTTTTTGTTCATGCTTCTTGTCAACACCAATAAAAAATTCCCTACATCCGCCACTGTACTAATACCATTGTCTGGTGGCCCCGGTGGGGGACACTTGGCTGGTGGGTCAAAGACCCATAGTTCCGTCAGCACTGCTGTATGGACACCTTCACCAACACAGCAACCATTGATGCTAAGACTGCCTTCAAAAAAAGACCCCATTTCTGCTGCATTCTTCATTGTTGTCCTATTTGATTCTTCCTCCCTTTTCTCCTTGCAATATTCTTTGTTGATTTCTTGAACCCATTCCTCATTCTTTGGAATTTCTATTTGCTTTTCTTGTATGCAGTTTCTTCCATTCTCAGAAACTACAGATTCTTGTGGTTCTTGCAGAGTCATGGTGTTCAGCAGTATCCCCCTCACTTCATCAGCCTCTTTTTCTTCCTCTGATGCTTCTTTTGTGATTGTTCTTGATTCTTTTCTTGGTCCATCCACCAATTTTGATTCTTCACTGCTGCCATGATTCTTTTCTTGGTTCTTGATCCCAAAAACCTCATCTTCACTTCTGTTTTCTTCCTCTTCTGAATCTTGAAGACAAAGCCAGACTTCTGGTTGGAATTTCTTGAGCACTGCCTTCTGAAAAGTCCACCAGGTTGCATTTTGGTTGTTCTCCTTACAGGAAATCCACCATTTGAAAGCTTCTCCTCTCAATGCAAATGCACAAACCCATGATAGTTTCATCTCTTCAGGTACTTTGTTCCCAAAATACTGCTCTACATTGATCAGCCACCAATAGGCCTCCCTTCCATCAAATCTTGGAATCATCTTCAAGAATTGATACCCACAGCTCCAAGATCGGGGCTTTGATACCAATTAATAGGAACTGATTCAGATTGTAAACAGAAATGACCTTTATTGCTATAAAAACAGTGTTACACTCCAAGTATCCGAGAGACCTAGTTCTCTCCCAAAGACTTTCCAAATCCAAAAGACAACCCCTCTCCCTCTCAACCCTCTCTTATTTATAGACAACTCCTAACTAATGGGTAACTAATGTATCATAACTAACTGCTACCTAACAGTTTGGTTCTCAATTTATTGGTTCATTCAACCATAGTCAAACTAGTGATAATTAAATAAATATTTTTAATATCATATAATACATTAAACAATGAAATGAATGAATTAACATAAAATAATAAGAAATAAAAAATTCAAAATTAGCATAAAAGGACCATATTATAAATCCAGCAAAATAAAAAAATAATAAAAAATAGCAATCCATAGGTGGGCAGTGGACCTTATACATGGGCTGTTATTTGTCTCAGACATATTTTTGGTTGAATACAAAAATAAAAAAGTAAATAAATAAAAACTTGTTCTAACTGTTTTTTGGCCACTGGTTTGAGTGGTTCTCTAATTGTCTGGTCTTTTAAGTTGTCTAGATCAATAACTGGACCACTTCACTGGTTTTCTGGCCAAATTTGGTCATCCGGTTTTTTTTTTTATCCATTATCCTAACTTCTCTCTCTCTCATCAACTCTTATAGTGTTGGCTTTGGCTGTTGTACCTGTTCTTTCTGTTGCTGTTCGCAAGTTTGGCCGTTACCTGCGTGAACTTTCTCATAAAACTCAAGCTGCAGCTGCAGTAGCTTCATCGATTGCTGAGGTATGTCTTTTTCATCAAACATATCATAGGAGAAGATAATTAAACTGATATTAATTTTGTTGTGTTGCACAGGAATCCTTTGGTGCAATAAGAACAGTAAGATCATTTGCCCAAGAAGATTATGAAATAACACGCTACTCAGAGAAAGTTGATGAAACACTTAATCTTGGTCTTAAGCAAGCTGTGAGTTAGCCAGTTATAGTTTGATACTTGCTTGTGTGTAATTTTATTTGTTTACCTTTACAACATTTAATCTTATGTTTCTTTGGCAATACAGAAAGTTGTGGGACTCTTTTCTGGAGGCCTTAATGCAGCATCTACACTTTCAGTTATTGTAGTTGTTATATATGGAGCTAGTTTGACAATCAAGGGTTCCATGTCCTCGGGTGATCTTACATCTTTCATTCTTTATAGTCTCTCAGGTAAGTTCATCTTTCTATTTTTCCCTTTTACGTGTGAATGAAACCTGTAAAACATTCACAATTGAAAGTATATATGTATGATCCATGGATATTCATTATTAGTTGGTTAAAATGCTAGGTGTTTTACGTTCTTGATTTATTTCAGTGATAGTTTAATCTGTTGTATTTGAACTGCCAGTGTTGTATTTATATTGACTCTGCTCCTTTGCCTTGTAGTGGGGTCTTCTATATCTGGTCTGTCAGGATTGTATACAGTAGTTATGAAAGCTGCAGGTGCTAGCAGAAGGGTATTTCAACTTTTGGATCGTACCTCATCCATGCCTAAGTCGGGAAATAAATGTCCACTGGGGTCAGTTTCATATATTTCCTAAAATATAACTTTGAGAAATGCTAGCAACACAAGACAACACACTTTGTACAATTGGGTGAAATTAATGTGTTACCCACTAAATAAATAGGGGGTACGACCCATATCATTGAGTGGATCACTCACAAATTTCACCTAATAGTAAAGAGTGTGTTTCTAGCATTGCTTTATATCTATAAATGCTATTTATGGAGAGTTTGCCTCTCATTTTACCTATTTTTTTTGTATTTTACTATCCTTGAACACACAGTCTAGGATATGCGGATGAAGGAGCTTGCCTTTTGGAGTCTTGTACTAAAAGATTTTACAATGTCCTAATTATGCATTCAAGTCCTGTATTGCCAATGAAAAAACTCATTATAAAATAGACCTTGCAATATTTAGACATTCAGGCCTTGTTTGTTTACCGTTTTCAAAAACAGTTTTCTGTTTTCTAAAATTTTTTTGTCCCGAGCACGTTTGAAAGTATTTGTTCTTTGAATACATTTCTGTCTTTTAAAAGTTTGTCTTTTGTGCACTTAAACAGAGCACTTAAAAAAGAGAGAAGAGAATGAGCAAACATCTCCCAGCTGTTTCTGTTTTTTGGTTTTTAAAACACTTGTTTTGGAAACAATTTTCAAAATAGATTTTGGATAAGAAATTGATTGCTGAGTGGTGTAGAATTGTTTTAGAAAATAGTTTTCAAAACAAAACAGTGAGAAGAGAATCAAACAAGCCTTTAAAGATGGCCCCCTGATTTCTCAGTGTTACAGAGAAGTGAAACTTTATAATAATGAATGCCTAACATGGTGAATTATATAATGTAAATTTCAGAATCATTTGATAAATTAAATATATCGCTTTTCAGCTTAAATTTTTTTCTACAGAAGATAGGTGATCTCTTAAAATGAGAAGTGACGCTAAATGTCTTTACTGTAGTGATCAAGATGGGGAAGTAGAACTAGATGATGTGTGGTTTTCCTATCCATCACGCCCTAATCATCCGGTTCTCAAGGTAGCTGTTTCCTTCTGGTTTTCTGTTCTGGATTTACAAATTGCATGGTAAATTATTCAAGCAAATTATACTGCATTGTTCATCTTTAGGGCATTACATTGAAACTGCATCCAGGATCAAAGGTTGCCCTTGTTGGTCCAAGTGGTGGTGGAAAGGTATAGTACACATCTTCTTTTTGTTTTCCTTTTCTTCCTGTGTTTATTTTTGCAGTTCATCATTCCATAAGGTTCTTATTTAACGTGCTTGGGTTGAAGAAGCATAGAAAGGTAGCGAGCACAGCGGAGTGAAAAAAAAAAATCACGCACATGAACTTGTTTCTTATCTTGTGCAGAGTACAATTGCAAACTTAATTGAAAGATTTTATGACCCAACCAAGGGAAAGATTCTGCTGAATGGGGTTCCTTTGGTAGAAATATCACACAAGCATTTACACAGAAAGGTATCTTATCATAGTTTTTTTTTTTAATTCCAGAGTTGAAATTTATTTATTTATTTATAGAATCCAGTGTTTGAATTTAAATACTATAATTTTTTTTGTTATTACTATTTTCTGCCTAGCACAGGGACCATGGATTAATAGGTTAGCACTGCAGCAGCCGTTTCACTATAGGACACAACATATTTATAACATTTTAGCAAATGAATATCACAAGTACATTTCAGTACATATTAACTTTAGATAAGACATTTATACGCTACTGACAATGATTTACCCAATTTAGTATTGTAGTGTCATGTTTTTAAGTTTTACGAACCTATATATCTTGTAGTAGTATGAATTGATGAGGATAGAATTAAATCCTGATTATTAACTTATTAAGAAGTCAAGGTGAAAAGCTATTTATTAATTCATACCTTGTGCCTGTCATGTTGTCACCTATTACATTTCGTACTTAGCTGTCTGACTTCCATGTAATTAAGCAAGATACTGGAGATGTAAAATTTGGTGCTTGAGAAATTAGTTTGGTGAAGTACAAGTTTAATATGATATGCCCTTGGTAACAAGAAATTGGACTCTCCAAAATCTAAATTTCTTTTGCAATTTTGATAGCTTAAATTCAATGCAGTTTGCTCGTGTATTTGCAGATCAGTATAGTGAGTCAGGAGCCTACACTCTTCAACTGTTCCATAGAGGAGAACATAGCTTATGGATTTGATGGCAAAGTGAACGCTGTTGATATAGAAAATGCTGCTGTAATATTTACTGTCTTCATTCTCTAATTAAGACCCCTCTCTCTCAACTCTCATTTGCTCATAATTAGTGCGGATTTGAACACAGAAAATGGCCAATGCACATGAATTTGTATCAAAATTCCCAGAAAAATACCAGACCTTTGTTGGAGAGCGTGGGGTAAGGCTTTCAGGAGGGCAGAAACAGAGAATAGCAATCGCTAGAGCCCTGCTTATGGACCCAAAAATTCTCCTCTTGGATGAAGCCACCAGTGCCCTAGATGCTGAAAGCGAATACCTGGTGCAGGTGAGTTAACATATTATTTTGTTTGGGATTCTTTTTCCAGTTTCATGAACATATAAACGTGTCTTCCTTTTTTGCACAATATGCTAATGTTGATGAATATGGTGCAGGATGCCATGGAGTCTCTCATGAAAGGAAGAACAGTTCTAGTCATTGCTCATAGGTTATCAACTGTTAAAACTGCTGATACTGTTGCAGTTATATCTGATGGCCAAGTAGTTGAGAGTGGCACCCATGAAGAGCTTCTCAGCAAGAACGGTGTCTACACTGCATTAGTCAAGAGACAACTGCAAACAACAAAAGCCGAAATCTAGTCTCTGTCTGGTAAATTAGTCTCTAGTCTTCCCGCAAGGGGAGGGGCATATGATATTACTGAGGCACAAGTTCCTTGGAAGACCTCTCTACCGCAGTAGCAAGTTACAGCATTATCCTGTATTTCAGAGGAAAGAAAATGAGAAAAGAAAGAAAAATTTGAAATTTGAATTTAAGAGGAAATAAAAAGAAAGAAAAAATTAATTTTTTTTAAATGTCAAATTTTCTTTCTTTTTCCCTTTTAGTTGTTCTTCAACCAAGTTAAAAAAGTGTATCATTATCTATATTTTCTTTCATCTTGACCAACGGCATGATTTAAGTTTAGTAACAAATTGTGGATACTGCTCGTTAACAACCCCTCTAGACTAAAGTCAAAATCTTGCTCCTTGGATTAAGTATTGTGTTTTGCCGCACTTGAAATGGTGTAACTCCCAAGATTTTAAAACCGAAAGTGATTCCTGTAATTGGATTGATCCCAATTTTTGTGGAGATTTGCAGGTGAGTGATGTGATCTAGACTGTCAGTATCGCTGCTAGAGTATTATCAACATGCTTTGTCTGCAACATGCAAAACATTTAGTGCCCATCTCTTCACCACATTAATTTTCTTTTAATTCAATGTTATTGATATTCATTATTCACCACTTGGAATTTTTATTATTATTATTTTTTATTAAAATTGTTTTTATTGACTACAATTGATAAGGGAAAAAACCCTTCACTCTTTACTGGAATAGTAAAACCACCTCCACTACCATATCAGATTTTTTGGCAAAAAAGAAATGATGTTTTGATGGTACAAGCTCAAGAATTTCAGATGTAACTTGTATCTGAATCATGCAACAATCTAGTCGAACGTTCACAATGAGATGAGTTTGACTGACGAAATTTTACAAGATATTGCAAATAATAAGTCTTATCCGATATCATGATTTAATTGAAGAAAGTTGTGTACATAATTGATAAATGAAGAAAACTCAAACAATCATATACATCAAAAAATCAGACTACCAAGCTAGGTTAAGCAAAACTGCTGCTGTGGCTTGTGGCTACCATAACAATAGTGTAGCTAGGGTGGTTTAGGATGACTCTAGTGAGAAGGCAGAGGATTTAAGGACGCAGGTTGTTAAGATTGATCATAATGATAGTAGCAGATAGAGGCAGAGTGACTAGATTTATAGTACACTTGACACAACTTAAATCTGTTGCTAGAAAATCTTCCTCCTCCTGTCTTGTGAGTGACGTTTGTTTGAAGATATTATATTGAATTTTCAGAAATATTATAATCCAGAATGTTATTCTTAAGTAAATTAAAAAAAGGTGCTTGGTTAGATTTTATTATTCTTAGAAATATTTTTTAAAATTTAAAATGACTGGAATAAAAAGTAAGAATGGTAATGAAAATTTTAATTAGGTTAGAAAATAACTTTTCCACCTCTCTTCATGAGAATACAAATGAAGTAAAACATGTCATTATTATTTTCTCAGGAATAAACAATATAGTAATAATATTTCAAAGGTCATAACAAACATGAGAAGATTACATTTTGAAGTTCACATTTTAAGGAATGAATTTTTAGACTACAAAACAAACACACTTGAGATTTGGCTTCTCTAAAGTAAGTAATGATAAAGTAAGTAACCTCTGTCAATTGTTGTTGATTTAACCTATTTTATTTGCATAATTGAGACATCTCTAATGATGACTTTCTTTTTCTTGTAACACTTTAGCATCCATTAACATTGTTTGTAATACACTGATACATAGATGTCATATAAGAGAGCATCTTTTAAGTTTGCAAATGATGTTAATAGAAGACACTAACATGAAACAAAAAATAAATTTAAAAGACCAAAAAAAGAGTTTAATATGTTGTGCTTTGGAGTATTTCAAAAGGTTCACGTTTTACGTTGCTCGATTTAGCTTACATTCAAGTGTTTATATATCAAAATGTTTTAAAGGCTTTCAATTGAAACTGGGTTGAGTGGGCCTAATATAGTGCAAGTTGTCTAATTTGCCTTTTTCCTATACGCCCAATAGTGGGTCATATGGAATTTTTAATTGAGCTTATTTGGAAAAGCTGATTTTTTTTATGACCATTTTTGACTTGTTCTTCGTTTGAAGTTATGGGTTGGTGGAGCTACCCAAAGTTCACATACAAATTTTTTTTATCAACTAAATTAACTTTTTTTCTTTGTCTGATTTTATTTATAATCCTATCTGAAAACTATTTTGTCTTGCCTATTAATTTTCAAAAACCCCTCTCTTCTCCCTCTATACCTTTTCTAAGAATCTTGGGTTATTACCATTGATACCTTGCTAGGTTTGATACCTCAATTTACACCAAGGAACACCTATTATATCTTACTTGTGTATATCATTTGAATAAGTCCTTTAGGATAGTGTGATCATCACAACACATCTTAGGTTGACATTTTCATAAGAGTTCAATTGTTCGATATTTTCGGCTTTACAGATTACATAATTTTCATGTGTTAGTATAAAAATCTTTATACTATGATCAATCAATAATTGTTTCTAAATATAACTTTTATGCTAGTTATTATAAAGTTAATAAAGTTATTGTACATAAAAAATTGTAATTAAAAATAACAATGTAAAAAATATTTATATTGAAAGTGCATTCTAATAATATTCTCAAACTAAACCTATAAAGAGAGCAAACTTGAACCTAAATTGAAATTTTGCTAAAAAAAATAAATAAATAATATATGCATGTAAAAGTATTTTTCATTGTGATTCAATCTAATAATAAATTGTTGGAGTTCAAATCCTAAATATTAAAAGCCGTGTTAAACAAATAGAGTAAACTTTTAAAATAACTTCCCTTATAGTTATAAGTCATGTTAAACATGATTTCTCATCACTTCAGTTCCAAATGAAAAATTGCATGCCTATTCATGTTTTGAAAAATACATAGAGCCTTTTCACCTGTGTTCCATACACGTCTTGTGGTTTCCTGTACGTAACAATTCAAAATGCAGGGTTTAATTCGCAAACTGGTGGCACACCACCCCTATCGCCACACCAACTCTCACCGTACCTTCCACACTAGCGTTCGCAGCGCCTTCTCCTCTCTTCCCAAACCTTCACAGCCCCAACTGCAGCAGGGGAACCCCATTCCCCCTTCCTTCCTCACTCGCCCACTTCATCATTTTCACTCATGCCGCTCCCTTTCCACCAAACTTCGTTCCTTCCTCTCCCAACCAATGATCCTGCACCACTCCGCCTTCAATTCTCTCCTCAGGGTCTCCGCCAGAAGCCTCCAATATTGCAGGCCCGGTCTTCGTTATTTTCGTCGACACAACTTCGATTTCAACCATAATCATGATTTTTCCCGGCGTTCTTGGTAATTTTCCTTAACATTATGCTGGAACGAGCACTATAATCGTTTCGTGTTTTCTTATTCGAATGTCGCCTGGGTTTAATTAGGGTTTTTGCTTCTTTTTGTTTTTTCTTCCTTTTTTGTGAACTAAAGTATATATTCCTTGCGTGATTTTGCTGCGTGGTTGGATGGTAATTTGGGTCGCTGGATAAACACTTACAGGAAAAGAAAATAAAAAGGTAAAATGAATTGAATTTCGCTCGTGAATTAAAATCAAATTATACACCTCAGCTTTTGAAAAAACTAGATAAAAGAGCTTCTATAAAAGTAAGTGCATAAGTTGATTTTAGCTTATGAAAAAAATTCAATTCATTTTATCTTCTTATTTTCTTCTCTATAAGTGTTTATAGAGAAGTTTATTCAAACAAAGCTCAAAACTATGTAATTTTATGAACTTTGATTTCATTTGACATTTTGACTAATTTCTACATTGGTGATTTATGGCACTGCTTCTTTTGATCGTACCTAAAACTTTCGTGGCTTTATTCATTCCTTGGTGGTGGTCTGATAGAAGGCACTTTAAAGTTCAATTGTAGACATTTGTTGTGTTTCAATAGTGTTTATAATTGCATTTGGAAGTGTCATTGAGGAATAGCTATATAATTAGAATCTTTAAGAACCATTTGAGGGTCTGAATTCAGTTGCCCTCCTCATTGTAATGTTACTGCAGGAGTCTTAATTAAGTAGCTACTAGCAATGGCTGTTTTGAGCTATCCTCATTCCTCATTCTAATTAATGATGTCACATTTAAGAAAATGGAGCTAAAAGAGAGAGAGAGAAAGTCTTTTATAGTTTTGACACCTATACAGAGAAAGGTTCAATCACTAATAACCCTTTTATTAGCGAAAACTTACTGTTTCTTATAAATGTGAGAAGTGAGAAACTAACATGTAGACTTTTGTTTAATAACCAAGTCTTTCCAACTATCTGCCATCTCCACTGAAAAAACTAAAAAATATTTCCATCAATGTCACCTTGATAATGTAGTGGCATCACACTTTAAGTTTATACCACATGTCCTTGCTTAAATCATCTCTCTTTCTTGATTTAAAATTCTTATGGTTACACTCACTGCTTCTAGGATTAAGGTTGCAATGCATTACTTGCCTGCAGTTGCGCAAGCTTATACTGTTCTGGTTTGTTTTCCACATGAAAATTCAAATTTATATATTTAATAGGCTAATAATACTGAAAACTACATGATTATGTGTGGAAATCTCAGTTCATCTCCTCATTATAGTAAAAAAAAAATTGTAAATTAGTGGTTGCCAATATATTCAGACTTTAGACAATTCAGTAATTCACTCTTTAAATTCTATAAATTGGAAGTTCAATTTTTCAAACTTTATTTATTTATTAGAATATTAGAAGTGTTTGTTAAGTTGTAACTAATTACTTGCTATTTGGAAAGAAGGAAAAAATGGAAGAGCAGATGAAACTCCTATTTAGAGAACATGTCATTTTTAGCATATAATGTGCAGCATGAAGGCCAATGCCTTCTGAGTGCCAAATTTGACAATTTCAAGTCTTGTAAATTAATTCTTGAGCTTAAGTATTTATATTATATGTGCTTTAATGTACTATGTTCAAATCTTTTATCCATTCTAGCCTGTCCTTCCTATTATTCTAATTCTTGCACCTCTACAGTGAAATCCCTGACAATTTACATTTCATAGCTATTTTCAATCCTTTATATGGTTGTGCGCAACTTTTCATTAGCAGACTTGTAATGTACTGCAGTCTCCTTGCAGCCTTCGTGCTTGTGAATCAAACAAATAGGATAGCAGATAATTATGCTCTGAAATATTGTTGTTTCTTTGGCAAAATCTTTATGCCTTATGTTGGTGACAATCTGAATTTTCTTGTCACTTTCTCCTTCATTAGGGGCATAGAAATAAAAAGATTTCCACTAATAGTACTATGTAGAAAGGTCAGGGTTTCTAAATTTTAGTACACTTGTTTAATCTGTTTACAATTTTATATATAATGTAGTAATTTCAATAATACATTTTATCTTGTTTGCAGGAGATCATGGTTTCACAGGCTAACACCTAATGACATGGTTTTGGGCTTGATTATAGCTAATGTTGCTATTTTTTTATTGTGGAGGATAGCAGATGAAAAGTTTATGATAAAAAACTTTACTGTGAGTTTCTTGATTTATAAATTTTGCTCAACTTGACAATGTCACACTTGTAGATATTATTTGCCTGACCTTTGCTTTGTATGGCACTCCCACATGTGTTGTGGGTCTATCAATTGTTTCTTAGCAAACCTTCATAATGAGATGGTGTTATATTGGTGTGATATATTACTACTTGCAGTTATATCAGTGCACTTTTTTTATTTTTATTGAGGATAGAGAAAGGAAATCCTAGAGTTTTGAAGCTTTAATTAATTCCTAGATACTATGAGATGCTTGAACCAAATCCATGCCTGATGCATACAGATTAGTATGGATTTTGTTAGAATATATGAAAATATCTTATTATATCTTAGAATATCTTAGATTATCCTCTTGGTACAATTAGTTTCCTTATTTCCTTATTAGCTCTTAGGAGTTAGGATTGGTTATCATATTCCATGATTTGTCTAATCATAATTTGTTTCCCTAATTAATTAGAATTATGATTAATATAAACTATGAATACAGGTTGGTGCTTTAGGTTGTAATACATATCAATTAATATCAATAAGTGTTTCATTCTCTTTTATGTCTCTCCCTCCCTCTATACCTAAAACCCCCATAATTTCAACAGATATCATCAAACATCAAAGTACTAATGATTGCTAGTGTGGCACTTTACCAGCTGTTGAATGATGGAGTTGACAAATGTGTTGTTTCAACCTTCAGTGTTATTGTCTGTATGGATTTAACATCATCTAGACTGCTAATTCAATTATTTGCTGTGAACAGATCTCTTTGGACAATTTTAAGAGTGGACGTTTGCACACTTTGATTACCAATGCATTCAGTCATGTAGATACCTGGCATATAGTTTCCAACATGATTGGACTCTACTTCTTTGGAATGAATGTAAGTTGCTATTCTTGTTTTATATTTTTGGTCATTATTTTTCGCTTGTCTTTGTCTTCATTTAATTCTCCTTTTTTTATTTTTTTTATTTATATCTTACTAATATGTGTATCTCTCCCTTTGAGTTACTTCTGTGTTAGGAGTTAAGTTACTACTATATGTTAGGACTAGGAGTTAAGACCTTTAGCAATAAGATTTGAAGGCTGTGAGCTGTGATTTTACTAAAAGAAAGATATTATTGTCATTGGCATACATGGTAAATAGATTTAATAATTTGTTATTAGCACATAGTTTGGCTTGTTAAAAAACATTAGTTTAATTTAGATACCATCGCTTAGTTGATAAATTTCTTTCCTGCTTTTCTTCAATTAATTATTTGTTCTTTTAGCTTCTATTACTTTTTAACTATTCCCATTGGGCTTTGGGCAGATTGGAAGAAATTTTGGGCCTGAATTTCTGCTGAAGCTGTATCTTGCTGGGGCAGTTGGTGGCTCTGTTTTTTACTTAGTGCATCAGGCCTATAAAGCACAAACATCAAAGGTCCAATGATGATTAAAAATTGAGTACAATGCCTCTCGAGCAATTCTATAACTCTTTCTTGCATTTTCTGAAACAAAATTTTGATTTATGCCTACTTCTGAAACTATAAAAAATAGTAATTCATATGCCAATTCTTCAAATCACAACCTTTTGAGATATTAATTTCTATATTTTACTTTCATTTTGATATACCTACCTGTAACTTTTGAAACTCATAAAGCTGAAACTTGTCTTGAAATGATTGATACATTTGATTTTGAACCAACATCTATAGATGAATTTTTGGAAAATATAGACAAAAAAATTGTTTTGTTATATTATACACAGTAAATTGGTAATAAACATATTTTATGCGTAGGTGATTACTGGCTAGTGATAAATTTCATTAACATATGAGAAAAAAAGTGAATACTTGTTCTCTTGTTGGAACTTAAAACATATTTGGTTGAAATACTTTACAAACATGAAAAAGTTTATATCCTGGACCCCCAAAAAAACGAAAGAAAAAGAAAAAGTATTTCTCAGCTATTCTTTATTGTATTTCAATGTTTCTCTGTATTCTGTTTGCAACAGGACTGGAGAGCTATGATTGCATCAAAGGAATTAGCATTGGTAAGCTTTTAGAAACTATTATATAAATTATATAATGAGCTCCTCTTCTTTAGGGAATATAGGCCGTGTTTTGTGCTAACAGATGTTCTTGGTTTGGCTTGCCAACTAGGTTTTTGATGAACAATGCGTTTTCAGGGAAATATTTTTACCTTTTACTTTTAAACTATGTTGATTCCTTGAAAATATTTTATTCAGACTCAAATGAAAGAGGATATTTCTACATAAATTTAATTTTTCATGGGTGCTTAGCATGACAGGACAGAAAATTTCTTTCTGGTGTGACATTCAATGCAGTCAATGATTTCATTCCATTTTGGGTTCTACACTTTGTTTCTTTTAGTACCTTTATGGCACACATCGATATGTATAGATGAGATGTCATTGCCTACTAGCATTAATCTATTTTGTGCTGTCCATTGCACTCCATTAAGTTCGTAGTTGCGGGAAACGTCTATAAATTGTTTCTATTATTAGAGTTAGATTATCAAGTTCTTTTTGTATAGGCATTGTAAATTACTATTTTCATGTATAATTGACATTGGTAAAAATCACTACCTCTGATTAATTGAACTAGAACTTGGCAATCATTAGGGGGCAAGTGGAGCTGTGAATGCAGTTATGCTACTAGACATATTCCTCTTTCCAAAAGCAACCCTTTACATTGACTTTTTTATACCAGTTCCTGCTGTCTTGCTGGTATGCTCTTCTCAACCTTATTCTAAGCCAAAATTGTGAAAGTTGTAATGCGGATACTCACATATCCTTTTCTTTTGTCTCATTAATTCTTGTTAATTAAGGGTATCTTTTTGATTGGGAAAGATATGCTGAGGATAATAGAGGTATGGTGAACTCTCCAAGGCTTACTTTACTTGTTTACTATTTTTCATAGTATTTTCCATCTTGAGTAACTTAGTTGTAGAGAGATGATCAAATGCTATAGCCGTAACTACTAGTTCAATGACATCAACATAATTTCTAAAAAATAAGCCCCTAGGATTGGGTTAGTGGTCTTGGATAGTTTGTATGAAATCATTGGTTCCAATCTCATTGCCACCATTGTACCAAAAAAAAAATCAACTTAATTTCTACAGACTGTTTCAAGATTTGGTAGGTCTTTTCTATGTATAGTAATTTCTGTATAAACAAAGTCTTTTTGTTACAATCTTGATGCCTTAAGATCAGGGTTATCAAATTGCAATGTAGATCACAAATAACCAATGCCTAACTTGATAGTTTTAAACTAGCAATTGATAAAACAACTTAATCATCAGTCAAAATGGAATCATAAGTCTAACAACAACAATAGTCTTATTTCACTAGGTAAGGTCAGCTACTTAGATTACACGATGCCATTGGGTTGGTCAAAAACTAAATTCTCGGGGGTATTATTCACCATGAGATCTCTTTTAATAATTTCTTTTAGTGTCCTTCTTGGTTTCCCTATACCCTTTATTACAAGACTATAAACTATGTGATGTACTCCAATGTTGTCAAACTCAAGGATCGTAAGAGGATCGGAAGGGGGGTAAAAGATCATAACTCGATGATCGTAACATGGATCGTAAGAGTTACGTGTATATGCAAAATTATATTTATACACATGCATATACATAAAAAATAACATAGACAAGAAAAATAACTCATAATAAATCATAAAGATTAAGATCCAATACATAACACAACTTAAAATAGGTTCACAAGTCTTAACAGTTAACATAACTCATAATAAGTTCATAATTACTTAATAAAAACACACTAGACTAGGAGATCATTCAACTTAAAATCAGGATAGTCATCCTCCATATGATCTTCATCCTCGTTAATGGCATCCCTCCACCTTCATCATCATCAACAATTGGAGGAACCTCCAAATCATCTACAGGTGCACCACCAACAACACCACCACCACTAGCATCCTCTCCTGCTTCAACTAAGTTGTCTTCATCTCGAGCATCCAAATCTGAATTTGCTTCATTCTCCTCCACAATCCATTCATCATCAGAAGCAAGATCATCAATGTTAAAGTCATTTGCTTTCCTAATATCTTTCTTCTTGTTCAATCTTGAATTAGTCATCACAAACACCACATCATTCATGGTCTTTTGCTGTAAACGATTTCTTTTCTTGGTGTGCACCTAAATAATTATAAAATCCATTAACACATAATAGATACTAGGTGTAGGTAAATAATTATAAAATCAATTTCATAATTCAAATTCTTACCCTCTCAAAGGCACTCCAATTACGCTTACAGCCGGACGAACTACATGTCAAACTCAATACTCGAATAGCAAACCTTTGCAATTTTGGATGTTCATCACCATAAGATTCCCACCATTGTGCTGGAGTTTTGGTTTGAAGTGCACGTTGAGCTATTAAACTACCAAAAAACTTGGATTTGCTCTTGAAATCCTCAATTTGAGCATCAATCTTACTTATCTCATCAATGTCTCCCACCATCCTATCTAAACATTCATACATTCCACGCTTCACTTCATAATCAGCTTTAAATTCAGGATTATAGTGTAACATGGGGTTAAGATAATAGCCTGCAGCATGCAAAGGCCTATGCAATTGGTTGTCCCATCTTTAATCAATGATTTCCCAAAAGGGAGTGTAGCTAAGAATGGTAAAAATAAATAAATTAATTTCCAAACAAAGTTTATAATAGTATAAATTAGAAAATCAAACAAGTGAAAGGTAATTAGTTAATTACCTCTTCCTAACCCCATTGAAGAGACTTTGTATCTTCTCTTTAGCACTGTCCATTTCTTCATAAATAAATCCCATGGCTGGCGTCTCATCTGAATCCACCATGCGCAACACCTTAATTAGGGGGAAAGCACCCCTCATGCAATTCAAAACATTTTTCCAAAATCCCTTATCCGTAATCAAATTTTCCACAAGCTTCCCCTCCCTAGTCTTTACAAATTGACTAGATTGCCACTCCTTGGATGTGAACATCCTAATAAGTGATCCCTTATTGTCATTCAAGCATCCCAAAGTCAAATAAGAAGTGGCAAAACGAGTAGCGGCAGGTCTAATCAAATCAGTTCCCTTAGTAAATTTGTGCAATAAGGAAATAAGACCAGTTCTTGAATAGATGTAAGTTGTGATTTTTTTACCACTTGCAATTGTCTCATGATGAAGTGGTATCTTCTTTTCAAAATCCTCCAACATTAAATCAATGCAATGAGCTGCGCAAGGTGTCCAATATAACTTCTTTCTCTTCTGTATCAACAAATCTCCAGCTGCCTTGTAATTTGCTGCATTGTCCATTACAATTTGGCAACATTCTCTTCCCTGACCTCCTCAACAACATCATCCCTCATCTTGAAAATTCTGTCAGTTGTCTTACATATGTCAGAAGCATCAATAGACTTCAAAAAGATAGTTCCCTTAGGACTATTTACCAAAAAGTTAAGTATAGTCCTCCTCCTCCTATCGGTCCATCCGTCTGTCATTATGGTGCATCTGTTTTCTTCCAAACACTTCTATGTTCCTCCAAATTCTGATTGGTCCTTTCAACTTGTTGCTTCAAATATTTCACCCTAATCTCATGATAGGATGGTGGCTTAAATCCTCTACCATGTTTGGCAACCAATTCAAACATCTTGTACTCTTCACTCTTTGCTACATTAAGGGAATAGCATTGTTGTAAAAAAATAAGGCAATTTCTTGACATGCATCCTCCCTCTCACTCTTCTTGAAAATGCTATTGATAGTAGATTGAGAGCTCACTCCCTTTTGCTTGAAAAGATTTGCTAGAGTGTCAATCTCTTGCCTTTTTCTTTTTCCAACCTCACCTGATTCAGCCATTCTACCTCCTTCATATTCTTTGAGCTGCGACTTTTTAATCAAATTTTGCTTCAGCTGAGAAACAACATCCCACATTAGTTTCTTAACATCTTCAAGAACAGCTCTACAGGCTCCAACATCCTTCGAAGTTCCCGCTAAATGATGCTTCAATCAATAAATTCCACCAGTAAGTACCTTCTCACAGTATTTGCACTTCACATTTCTTGCATTCCCATCAATTGAAACACAATGATTCCACGCAGCATCAATCCTTGATCCAGTACCACTTCCACTTCCAGTCCTTACACTTTCAGGACCACTTGAACCAACTTCAGTAGGATTGCTGCCACCTGAAGCCATTTATTTCTTCAAAACTCTAAACAGAATAGAACAAAACACTGAGAACAGAGGATAATAGGCCCTGCCACGAACCAAAAACAGCCAATTCTCCAACACAACAAACACTCCAAGTGTCCAACGTGCACCAAACAGCTAACCAAGAACACCCCAAACACTCCAACACGCAGCAAACACCACTTGCCAAAGCAAGCCAAGCACAGTGATGGGAAGAGAGTTTATCTGGCAGAAAGCAACAAAAGAGAAAACATGTTCGTTGGTGGTCGCGTCAGCGATGACTGGCAGCTGGCAGTGGTAGCCTTAGTGATGATCAATGGCGGCGGTAGTAGCCTCAATGACAACCGGCGGTGGTGGCAGTAGCCTCGGCAATGGCAGTGGAAGCCTCTACAATGGCGATGGCAGCCTTTGCGACAGTGGTTGTAGACTCGGTGACAGTGATGGCGACGGCAAGTAGGCTCGCAGCAATCACAACAAAAAAGGTTCCAGTGTTTGCGCTTTTCGGGTTTGCAGTAGTTGCAACAGCCCTAGTGTGCACATGCTTTTCTTATTTTCGAACCGAGTCAGTACCAACCCGACCCGAAAAGCCCACTTTCGGGGTCTTTTTTTTTTAACTGAGTAAAGGCCAACCCAAGCCCAAAACATTCAGATTGGAACGGATCGACGATTCGACGATCTTAGGATTAAAATCACAATCCACGAACGATCCGCGGAAGCTGCGATCCACTGTACGAGCTTCCTCATCGCCCCCCTCCAAACTCGCAACATCGTACGAGTATGCAAGTATACTCGCGATCTTGACAACATTGATGTACTCTCCTCAGCGATGTTTTCAATGACTTTCTTTGCACATGTCCAAATCATTTTAACCAATTTTCTGTCATCTTTTCCTTAGTAAGTGTCACCCTAATACTTCCTTATATACAATCATTTTATATCTTATCCTTTCTTGTGTGGCCACACATCCATTTAAAGATTATCAACTTATATAAAAGCTGATAAATTAAAAACCCATAGCATAGCACATATGTAACCAAATGAACTCGTGTCATGAGTCATAATTCTGTCCTCCTATTAGATGGTATAGTTCATCCTAAAGGCACTTCCCCACATTGTTTGATTCTGTGAACAATGGACGATAATTACATAATATATGTAATACAGTCAAGAAAAGTACAATTTTCTCAGTTAACATTCTTCTTCCCTTTCTTCTGTGTCAAAGAAACGGTTACCACATAATAGCAAAAACAGAGCAATGATACAGCCAAATAAGGTGCTTAGTGAGTGAGTGACTGTGTGAAGCCATTATTTAAGAAAAATGAAAACAGAGGAATGGAATAGCCATATAGGGTGCATGGGGTGAGCGAATGACTGTGTAAACCCGTTTCAAAAAGAATGAAAACGGCGCAATGCAATAATCAAATAGAATGAGTTAAGTTGTGCTCCTGCAGTTTCGTTTTCATTTAAGTTTATTTAACTTTTCAATTTCTTTAATGGGAATTGGTGAAAATAAAAATTTTAAAAATAAATAAATGAACTGTTGAATCACGTTCATGTGATTGTAATTGATGGTTCTAAATTGCAGAGTCGTGCATGAAGTCTTCTTTGACTCACCAGATTATACGAACCTCTGGCTTGCTTAATTGTATTAAATCATTCAATTCTAATGACTATGCCTTGGACCACTTCAAAGACCGTCCCCCTTTATCCTCTCTCTTACCTCTGCAGAGAACTCACATTCCTCTTTGCTTGGCAAGCCGTAACCTTAGCATGATACCTGCATATCTTTTGAACTACACGTCTCGTCATTGATTCCATGGCAGAATACTAAAAAATGATTGTTGATTATTAAATCGCAGGGAAACAGTCAAATATCAGGATCTGCACATTTGGGGGGTGCTGCTGTTGCAGCCATAGCTTGGGCAGGTGTTCGTAAAGGAAGATTCTAAATTATTTTTCATACCCTGGTTTTTTTTTGTGTGTGTGTGTTACTGTTCAATGAATTTATCTTAGGTATCGTATTGAAGTCATTGGTTTAACAGCCGCGCATACACAAATTTACTGTTTTTCTTTTCAGGTTTAAATAATATAAATTATTAACAAATTTAATGCTACTAACTACATTAACTAACTTTTAAATTCCTGTAAATTAGTTAAAAAATGTCTTATATATAGGGACAAAAATAGTATATTATTAGTTTTAAGAGTAAGTTACACTAACGTCCTTGAGGGTTCTTGATATTACACACAACTTCCTACATTTTTAACGTTTACATCGACTCTCCTTAAAAGGGTCCATGGTGTGAAGATTTTCAAATAATTAAGGGGGATTTGTGTAATGTATAGGTGATGTTGGTGTAATATTTTTTAAACAATTAAAGGAGGTTAGTGTAGGGGTAAAAAGGGAGGGATATTGAAGAGAATTTGATGAAATTTTAAGGAGTGTTAGTGTAATTTACTCTAATGTTAAACCTTGTAGTCTTCTTAAATAAAAAATAAAATATTAGCCCCTTTATCATTTAGCAAAGAAATATGTTAACCCTGCTCAATATTTTGCAGAAGTATAATTGCACTAGATGATATTTTCTTACATTATAAATTTACATTCTTGAACCAAAGTAGTTTAAGAGTTAATTTTTTCTTTTTAATTCACATAGTTGTTTCTATTATATTAAGTATTTAATTTTATTTTTATTTATTTTAAATAATATTACTTAATTTTTATTTCAATTTGATTTAAAAATAAAATTTTGATATAATCAAATTGAAGGTAATTTTCCTTTTTACATGAACTAAATTTTAATATTATCATAATCTTAATATTAATTTGAAACTGATTAATTTTGAATTTTGATACATTATATTAACAAAAGTGAGGTATTTTGACTCAAATAAGTTAATTTTTTAATTTTAAAAATTTTCTTTTAAAATTTATTGTATTTAATTTAATAAAATATTCATTATTAAAATAAAAATATCATTATTTTTAATTTTTAAACTTAAAATGTTCGTCAAATGCGACTGAAATTAGCTAATGAAGTTTATTTTTCTAACTATACGCTAAATTAGAATTTTATGCAGTAACGAAATTTTGCTTGAGTTCATAGAATCATGAGTATTTTACTTATATTCATGTATCCGAGTGATATATATAAAAGGAGGGATTAAATTATTCTAAAAGTAATTTTTGACTAAATTAATAACAGTTGTATATATTAAATTTTGGTAATATATTGTATATTTTGATATTAACTTAATGGTTACATGTAATCTTATAGTTAGTATTTACTTATATTTTTTTAAAAAAATATTATGTGTTGAATTGAATTAATGTAATGAAGTATCAAACAATTTTAAAATTTTATAAAAATTTGTAGAAATTTGTAGACTTATTTACTCAATAAAAAAATTTAATTTAACAGTTGGATTAATAAAATTTAACATGCATACAAAATAGAGAGAAATAGAAAGATAGAAAGGAAAAGGAGAGAGAGAGAGAGAGAATGATATAAATAGAAGAGAAATAAAGTGGAAAGCATGTATTATTTGAATGAAAATGAGAGAGATCATTTCCCTCTTGTTTCATGCCAATAGAGGGGGTAAATATTTTCTAGTGGGCTCTATAAAAATAACTTCTTTTTATTTCTTCTCTCAAACTAACAATGAAAAATTTGTATTTTTATTTCATCTTCTTTATATTTCTTTTTCATTTTTTCACTTAATCATGCTTTTAGTTCCTTTCCTGTAGTGACTTCACAAATTTGGACTCTCATTTTTTTGTGAGTTTGATGTCCCACTATATTGATTGTGTACTTTTTATCTATCTATTAACATGATATATAATATTTAATGAAGATACTAATGTGACACTATTGTACTGCCACATTGATACATCTATGCTAACATGACACTCTACTGTATTATCATGTCAACATTCTAGTTAAATATTGAATGTCAAGTTAACTAATGAACTAAAATTGTATAATTAAAATAGTGAAAGAAACAAATTCACAAAAAAAAAAGGAAGATCAATTTTGCAAAATAATAATAAAAAGAAGATAAAAAATACAATTAAACCTTTGATTTTTTATAGGCTGCATTAGATCGTTCAGGGCTTTGATCCAACTTTTTATTGCCCATTAACAACTCAAAGTGGTTCATATTGCATCCTTGTTGACCATTAGGGTTGGTATGGTGGTGGGGGGTTAAGATAGTTTGCACAAGGTGTTAGATTCTAATCTTATTGTCACCATGGTACACAACAAAAAAATATACATCTTGTTTTAGCTTAATTTTTAATAAATATTTTTTTTGTACAAATTACAGTTATCCTCTATAGGTAGTAATCTTATTCGAGCTGGATAGGATTACTATTTGCAACAAAACTCTCCTTTCAAATATTTAACACAGTTATATACTCGAGATCGTTGGTTAAGCTGAAATAATTCCTTGCCAACTAATCCACATACTCAGTAAAACAGCACCTAAGTAGGTGGGTCGCAAGTCTGTCTTAGTTGTGATGCTCAGGTGTTGAGATCCTAGATTGTGTGTGTGCCAACTTGATTGGGCCTCACTAGGCCGTTTCTATCTTTAAACATTCCCAGGTCCTTATTGTGCCCTCACTGTACTTTATAACATTACAAACTATTTTTTTTTATTAATTTTCTGTTTAATTTTTAATCTTTTTCTCATTTACCTCATTTAAATATCATGAACCTGTCATTTTAAAGGAATAAAATACCAAAAAACATAATATAGACTAAATAAAAACTTATAACATTTAAAGAAATGAAAAATCAAAATTATATTTATAAAAAACTAACAACAAGAACATTTGGCAAAGAAAATAATTTACTCTTGTATTATAAATTAGATTACAAAACTTAGAAAGTGAGACTCTCACTCTTCCTATACTCTTAATATTCTCTTCTTTTTTTCCCTCCTCTTTTGAAGGTATATTTCACAAATTACTCCTATAATTAGCCAAAAAAAATATAAATCCTCACAATCACTTCAAACTACTATTCTTCTTTTTATCTTTATGTGTATATTTGGTTTTTGAACCACTTATGGTTCCTTTCAATTTACCTTTTTTCTAATTTCTACCTCTAAATTGATTTTTAGTATTTTTTTTTAAATTGTTGGTATTTGAAATTAATCTTATATTACAATTTAAATTATTTATCACAAATCTAAAATATATTTATATATTTAAAATATTTATTTATAAATTTCAATTATAATATAATCTATATATTAAAAATATTTATTTATTATAAAATTTTATAAAATAAATATTTTCTTGTACAATGCACATAGGTTCCTGAATTATTTGAAAATTTTTAATTAGGTCTTCAAACTAAAAAATTTATAATTAGATCCTTGATCTTGTAAAAAAAATTTAATTAAGTCCCTGAAGTCTTTAAAACTGCCACAAATTGGCCATTTTTAGCAATTTCAAACTATCATAAACTAACATCAATAACACAATTATAAAAATTTAACAAATTAAAGACTCAATTATAATTTTTTTTTAATTTAAGAATTTAATTAAAAAATTTAAATAATTCAAAGACTTACTAATTAATTTAAGCTTCTCTAAAATATTCATTGCTCTTAGTCATGTACTCTTGCCAAAGCCTAAGGGTATGTTTGGTAAAGAGGAAAGAAATAGAGGGAAAGGAAGAGAAGAGAAGAGAAGAGAAAAGAAATACGTAAAAAATATAATAGAAATTAAGGTTAGTTTGATTAAAAAAAATAAAAGAGAAATGAGAAGAAAGTTAATTTTTGAAATTATTTTATTTTAACTATTATTATTATATTATTATATTATTTATTATTATATTATTATATATATATTAATTATTATTATTATATAAAATATGTCGGTTGGGGGTAGACTAAAATCAATTTTCTATGTATCTAAAATCGATTTCACACAAACAATTGGACAATATACAGTATTATGTACGATTTCTATTCCAATCCATCCATATTTGCGACGACAATTTTTTAAGTAGGGTCCACATTTTTTTTTGTAAAAAACCTTCATTTTCTATCAAACCAAACAATTTATTTTTTTTTATATTCCACTCTCTTTTTTTCTCTTTTCTTCTCCTCTTTTTCAATTTCTCCGCAACCAAACGGTTCCTAAGCCTAAGCCTAAACCTTATCCCACCATTTATTTACCTGCGCCCCAATCACTTCACCTTCGTCTTCACCTATCAATCACACCCACTTACTCACACCACGCCACAGCAGAGACAGAGACAGAGACATGTTCACCTCATCTCTCACCTCGCACTCACTCCACACCCCACTCCTTCACCACCTCTCCTCCCCTCACCGTCCCGCACCCACTTCTCCCCTCTCCTCGCCCTCCCACTACCCTTCCACCGCACCCTCTCCTTCCTACCCCCTCCGCCGCTCCGCCCGGCCGCGCCAGCCCTCCCGGCCGCCGCGAAGGCCGAGAAGTCCGGCGAGCAGAAGTGGGTCCACGAGGGCCTGATCATGGAGTCCCTCCCCAACGGCATGTTCCGCGTCCGCCTCGACAACGACGACCTCATCCTCGGCTACATCTCCGGCAAAATCCGAAAAAACTACGTCCGGATCCTCCCCGGCGACAGAGTCAAGGTCGAGGTCAGCCGCTACGACTCCTCCAAAGGACGCATCGTTTATAGGCTCCGCACCAGCACGCCCTCCTAGCACAACTCAACCTCCACAACCTGTTTGTTAAAATCACCAACCGAGCTGCACTGTATCTTTCTTGTATAAAAAATTACAAAAAAACAAAGAAAGGTAATGCTTCACTCTGTCATTTCGCGCTATTTATTTCAGTTTCTTCTCTTGAGTCTCATTGTAGTTGTTAGAGTGAGCAATCTTTTCAATTTGCAATCCTGGATGTTGCAGACAAATGCGATACTATTCCCGAGATATATCAAAAACCTTATCGTTGCGGCAGAAATTGCAGTTGCAGACTGTTTTTTAAAATGTTAACCTCCACTGCTGTGTTTATGGTGAAATTGGGTGTATTTCATTTTTTTATTTTATTTTTGGATAAACTGAAGCTTCCGTTCTAGTTTTTCAGATTGTGAAGGTTAATCATTTTAGTCTCTGTCATCGTTTTAATTTCTGACTTTGAAAAAATTCATTCGTTGCTACAATAGGATTTTCTGATGTGGGTGGGAAGATACAAAACTTACATGCAGTTTTTCTTAGGTATTTTTAATTGTGTTCTTTGATGAAAATTGAAGTTTTACGTTAGTATCTTATGTTGACTTTTAGTGTAAAGTTTTATTATGCGAATTATTGAGACAACACTTTAATTTTGATTAAAGAACAATATCAAAAGTTGTCCAGAAATTGCATTTAAATTTTGTCTAGAAAGAATGGAATCAAGGGATAGTAAAATAAATATTTAAAACTTAAATTTTAATTAAGTAGACAAACAGCTTGTGGCTCCATTTTTGTGGAAGGCTAAGCACTATTAGGTAGTTAGTATGTGTAGTGTGCTTTACTAGAATGATTAAGAAAAAGTAAAGTGGTCTTCTGATGCAGAATTTGCCTTGTAGAATTTTGCGACTCTATATTGACATGAAGAAGTAGAGTAAGCTATATGTGGTTTACATGAGAACTGAATATATAATACCCTTACCTCGATCTATATAGATCAGGAGGCATAGAATTTACTATTGCTACGCGTAGCAAAAATTGCTAGGGAACCGTAAAAAATTGCTATGTAAATCTGGTCACAGTAAGATCAAAAGATGGGAGAATTTCAGGTCAAACTAGAATTTGAGAGAAGAAAATGAGGGCGGGGGGGATAAATTTTGCAGAAGAAAACTCGCCAACAAGCCAGCAACTGCTAATATAGATAGGTACCCGCTCAAGCAATAAGCTTTGGTCCTGATCCATCAAATGTTGCCCTGTTATGAATAAGATATTTAGGTAGAAGAACGTGTTTACATGAAGCTTGGGACCCATCAAGTTGAAACTGAGATAAGGTGAAGGGGCAGTTCTGTTTGTGGATGGACAGAGAGGAAGATTGTTGTGAATGGGAGACCAAAGCTTGTGTGATTGGTAGGCATGACTGTATGCAAATCTTAGTCTATCTCACCTGTCTATTTGAAATATTCAACCTGTCAGTTGTGATAATTCAGCAAACTGGCTACACTTTCTTATCCAATCCTTTTTATTGTCATTGAAACTTATGTTCATGCTATACAATCTAATATACATTGCTTTAAGGCTGTGTTTGGTAGAGAGAAAAGAAATAGAGAAAAATGAAGGAAACAGGTAAGAAAAAAGAGAAGAGAAATATGTGAGAAATAGAATGAAAGTAAAGTTGTTTGATTGGATAGAAATAATAGAAAAGTAGGAAAGATAAAAATAAAAAAACCATAATAAAACAACAAATCGATTTCATACAGCAACAAAATCAATTTGCTATGTGTAGTTGTTATGGATATGAGGTTTTTATTGTGTCCAAATCAATTTCTTTAACCAACAAAATTGATTTTGTTGGTTTTGTTGCATTACTTATTTTAAATTTTTATTTTAATTGTTATTATTATTATTAATTTTATTATTAATATTATTTTTTATTTTTTATTTTATTATTATTATTATATAACAAAAGTATAATTGATTTACATAAAGACTACAGGCAAATCGATTTACATAAAGTATAATAATAAAGAACCATAGCGATTTACAGGACAAGTAAATCAATTTACATAGGCAAGTAAATCGATTTACTTGTCATTGTGAAGAAGAGCGAATGTCGACGAGTTATTTCCACACATTTCTTCACTGTCTTGTGAAGAAATTTTTAACAATGGGTATCACATATTTTTCTAAAATTTCTTTGCTTTTCCACATTACCAAACCCAGGCAATTTTCTTATTTCTTTGCTCTTTTGTTGTCTTCCACCCTCCTCCTCACTAGTTCTTCACTACCAAATGAACCTTAAGTCTTACAGTGAGATTTGAATATATTGGAGAAACCAAGACACACAGCGAACACAATCTATTCTTTTACAATGAATACAAATGCTTCTAAGATCTTTTCTATTTTTATTTTTCCCCTTTTCTTATCCTATTACCTTAAAAGACTAATATCCTAATAAAAAATAAAACTCAAGAGATTAGCCTACTGATCCATTAACTTTCCCTAAATTCATTAACCCGTAAACAGAACTATATCCTTTGTTTGGTGAAGGAGAAATAAGGTGGAGATGAAAGAAATAGGTGAAAAATAAAAAAGTAAATGTGTTTGGCAAAATGAAATAAGAGAGGAGAGAAATAAAAAAGTGTGGGGGTCATTTATTATTTTTACTCTATTATTTCTAACCTATTTTTATTAACCTATTTATCTTTTTTTTATTTTTTTATTTTTTTTCTTAAACCAAATATCTTTATTTTTACTCTATATCTCACTCATTTTTATTTATTTATTTATTTTATCTATCTTATTTAGCATCTATTTTTTTCCTTTCTAGCAAACAGATGCATAAGGTCCCCCATACTCCATGGCAGAAGAAGTATGAGCACTATACTATACCAACAACTTCCTCGTAAGAACGACCTAATCTGAATGCCAAGAACGAGCAAAGGTGTAACTTGATTCCTTTTGTTAGTCAGATTGTGTGACAAGAAACTGTAAGAATACTGGTGTATGGACACCCAAAACATAAGTTCTATTAGCTATAGTCTTGGACCAGGATTTCCTGCAGTTCAAAACAACTACAGACTCCTGCAGTCATCATTAACCCTCCATTTGGCAGCATGGAGAGAAATAGGTTAGAGAGAAATAGGGAGGTGAGAAATAGGTGAGAAATAAGAAAGAAAAAGAGTAAAAATATGAGTTGTTTGGTTATGTAGAAATAGGAGTGAAATAGAATAAAAAGAATATTGTATGGTTGTTTGGTTTGAGTGGAAAGAGAGGAAATAAATTAGACTAACGTTGCCTTCTTTTTTTTGCCCTTATGTAAATCATGTTAAAGTCTAAAACAAATGAGACTCTAATAATAGACTATCAAAAAAAAATAGTAGATTATCTGTCGAAATGAGACTATAAATAGTCTATTATCTATTTCCAATAATTTACTATCGCAAGAAGGAATCATCTGTAGGTCTTGATAGCTGACTATGACCATGTAATAGTCAACTATCAGTGGTTAGGTAACATATGCACAACTCTTTTATGGGCTTTTTTGTCAATGTCATATACCAACACCTATTTTCACCCATTTTTGCATAGAAATAAACAGTGGTGGGCCTCACATGTTTTTTTCTTCTCTTCCCTTCTTATTTCTATACTACCAAACACAAACTTATTTCTCACCTTCCTATTTCTTTTCTCTCACCTTAATTTTCACACTATTTCCATGCTGTCAATCAGAGGTCTAAAGGGTCCAAAATTTATTTAATATATAATTTTTTCATTATTTAATATATATAATTTATTTTTGATGGTGAGGATTTCATGCAGTTATTGTAATAACTGATGAGAATCCGTATTCGTCTTATATGATCAAATATTTTAACAATATTATTAAAAAGGTTGGTAATATATTGTTTAAAATGCTATCTTTGTTTGGTCTTAATGCTATCAATAAATATTATTACAAACATTAAGAACAATATTTTTTTATTCATAAATTATGAACAGTATTTGTAAACATATTTTTAAATTACTATCGATAAATATTTGATAGTATATGCTTACTATTTATTACGAACCATATTTTTGAATTATATATGTTTGGCCTTAATACTGTCAATAAATATATTGTAAGGTTTAAAACAATAATTATTGTAAATAATTATTATAAATGGCAAAATAATAACAATTATAAATAATAAATAATTATTATAAGTTAAAGTAATATTAAACTAAGATTGTAATCTCAAGTTAAATAAAAATATTACTATAGTAATAATATAAAAGTCTAAATCTAAAATAGAAGAAAATTAATATTATAAAAATAAAAATAAACATAATAAAAAATCACATACAATAATAAATTGTTATTATAATAATAAAAAATAATACAATAATATTATAAAATGAAAATATAAAAATATTACATAAAGATATAAAATTTTCTAAATTGATAAAAAAAATTATTTAAATTGAAATACATCAACTTTATTTTATAATACTGTGTGAAAAATAAATTTTAGAAATTAAGTCAAATTAAGATTAAAATAATCTTAATAATTCAAACTATCTAGAATAGAAAATAATTATTTTCTTAATAATTGTAAAATAATATTATAATAATATTAAAATATCATAAACATATTTAAAATAATAATAAAAATGTTGATTAATATTTATAATATCTATATATATATGTGTGTGTGTGTTGTGTGTGTTAATACTATAATCTTTAAATAAATAAAAATAATTCTAATAATAAATATAATCAATACAAAATAAAATATAAAAATAAAAAATAATAGTGAATTAAAATTATAATCTTAAGAAAAATGAAATAAAGTGTTACTACAATAATAATATAATAGTCTAAAATCTAAAAATAATAAAAAATATATAAAAAATAAACATAATAAACGAATCATATATAATAATAAATTTTTATTATAATAATAAAATAATATTATAAACATAAAAAAAAAATAAAATCTTACAAAAATAAAAATATTTATACCGATGCACCAAACGATAGCAAGTCTAGTTGAGAATAAACAAGGTCAAAAATAACCTAATTGTCCAAATTCCATGAGCACTTTTTGGTTTTCCCCATACTTTTCTAGTGAGATAACTCAGTTTATTTAACAAAACTCAAAGTTGAACAGACAATCCATATTTTGTAATATCATGCTTCTTACAAATTCACCGATCGTCTGTAATTATAACCTGACAAAATATGCTCGAGATAGCTAATATATATCCTCACACAAACCTAAAAACCAATTGAAATTGAAAAACACAATATATTAGTAGAAAAAAGAATTGTCAATCAAAATTGCCTATTACCAAACCAATGGAAACCAACTGATTACATACCAATTGAAACCAAAATGATTACACTAAAAATCACAAATGGAGTAAACAGAAACGAAGTAGTAACGAACTCGCCAGCAATTTGTATTCAAAAGGTCAGAAATTCTCATTTTTCAACAACAACAAAAAAGAAAAATTGTATTTATACAACTTTTTTTTACTAAAATTTATATAACAAAGAAAGATAGAAAGAGAAAAGAGAGAAATGTGCAATAAGATGATTAACGTGGAAAAAAAAAAACTAAAGAAAAATTAATATTGTAAAAAATCTACCTTGTATATTAAATGAGAACATTTATCTATCACTAGAAGAGCTTATCTCTTTGCTCTCCCTCACATTTATTTTTCTTTGAATACTCTTCTATGGTAAAGTAGTGTAATTACTCTCTCACAATTCAATGCTTCTATTTTTATTTCTTTTCTTTCTCCTCCTAATTGCTCCTTCTCCCTCTCAACAAAATCAGCAACAAAAATTTTACATCATATTCTCTTGATCTTTTTTTAGATTATTGGCTTATCTTTTTTCTTCTATTACTCTATTTTCTTATTTTAAAGCATTGCCTACAAAATCATCTTTGTAGTTCGTCATTTATCCATGTTCATCTATTTCTATTCTTTTTATTTATCCACCCTCCTTTGAAGATCAAAACAAACCCTCAATTTTTATTTTCCTTAATTTTTATCCCTCAAACTTTTCAAAATTTAAATGACACACAGTAATTTTAGGAACATGATTGGCTATAAAAACAGGATACTAAAATTTCACTTTCTAAAATTGTGTTTCTTGCTTTCGTTGTCACTTTGATATGGGTTTTTATTTTTTTTATTTCTTTAATTTTTTATTATCTTCAACTATTGTTTATAAATTAAGGTATCACTAAGCCCTAATTGATCATTTGCTTAAGTTTATACTTCAATTTAATTACCTTTGGATCAAGCAAAGGTTAACTATACTCTCTCCCTATGCAAATGTATTCGTTTTCAATAATTCCTCTCTTGAGATTTCTTCCTCTTATTCTTGATTAAATTTCTTTATCTCTTATCTTATTCTTTCATCTCGTCTTCCCTTGTTCATTCATCTCTTTTCTAATTTAAACTAATTTGTCTATCTATCTATGATTTTATAAGAATTTTATCTGATTTCATGGGAACTAGTATTTTAACATGTGCAGAATAAAATATTTATTTTATATAATTTAAGTTTATAATAAATAAATAATTTTGAATATATAAATTATATTATAATTGAAATTCATAATAAATAAATAATTTTAAACATATACATTATATTTTAAATTTATAAGTAACAATTATTGTAATACAATGTTAATTTTTAATTATTGATAATTTCTTTTAAAAAATATTAAAATTTAATTTAGAACTAAAGATATTGAAAATGATAGATTGAAAGCGATAAGAGTTTAAAAAAAATTCTTAAAACATTATCGTTGAAGAATGACAACTAAAAACAACTTCGTTGAAAAATAGCAGCCAAAACAGTCTCGCTCAATATAGTTGTTCTAATTTATATATAGAGAGGATAAATTATCATTATCTCTTCTAACTTACATATTGATTTAAATTCCTTATCTTACCTAAATTAAATTTGTTTATCTCGTATCTCTTTTTAACTATCTTGCCTATTCTTCAAAAAAAAAAAAATCTTGCATCTCTCATCTCTGATTTTGTGGGGATAATTTTTTTTTCGATTTCTTAGGGATAATGATTTATCATTATTCTTTTTTCTATCATGAAAATAACAAACTATTGTTCTTCTATTTAAATTTCTCTCACTTTACTGTTATCATTAAATAGAATTACAAAACAAAGATTATTATTGAATTTTAATTATTTTAATTTATTATGTTGACAATTTTATATTTATATATATTGAATATTTTTAAAATAAATAAATGGTATAAATATTTTTTTACTTTTTTATGATAAAAACCTTATAGTCATAAAATTTAATATTGAATTTGACCCATGCATGAGCTAGAATACTAGTATTATAAAAATTATTGTAGGAAAAAATAACTATAAAACAAATTATAATGCTAGCTAAGCCGGCAAAAGACCCAGAGGAGGCCACTATTGATTAAGGGTGTCAATATGGGTCAACCCAACCCAACCCGCCGAAAAAACGTGTTGGGTTGGGTTGAACCCATTTTTTGATTAAGTGGGATTCTCAACCCAACCCAACCCCTACTAACCCAATTAAAAAATTATAAATTATTTAAATTTTTTGCTTTAAATTTTTTCCAAATTTTTGTGATCAAATATAAAATTAAAAAAGAGAAAAATGTTATAAAATTAGTAAAATACATAAAAAATGATCAATTTATCATAAACTTTAAAAAACAAATTTTATTGTCCTAAATTCTAATGACCACCAAAATTTGTCTTTTTATCTTGGAACTTAACATATGACATATTAAATAAAAAGAAGCTATAATCTCAAATATTACATGAACTATAATATAATTTCAACTCAAAGGCTCAATCTAAAAAAAAAAAAAAACTAACCAGACGAGCCAACCCAACCCAACTTATTTTGTTAGGTTATGCGGGTAACTCGCTAGGTTGGGCTCATATTGCCACCCCTATTGTTGACTTTAGATTCTCAATTATTTTTATTATCACTTGAAAACAATGAGTTTTAACTTTTAACAAGTACACTAAATATACAACTATTCCATTTATGGTATAGATATAAAAATTAAAAAATTAACAGTGTCATCTATTATCTTAATTTTTAAATTAGTTTCATTATTTAAATATTAAAATAAAAAAAATAACACTGTATATTATAACAATTATAACATTCATAGATAAAGGTTTCATTAAGTACTAATATAATTCTTTTTAAAACAGTATCCGTTTATTGCATTTTAACAATCAACTCATGCAATTGACCACTGACCTAAACATGCAATTTTCATTTTTTGAACCGTAGTTTCATAAATGTTTCCATCATTGCTTTAATACAATTTATATATAGGCAATATTTTTATGTCGAGGAATGCTAGTAATACTCTAACATTCTTCCTTATTGATTGAAACTTATAGGAAATTATAAATATAAGTGGATCTCATTTCTCATTAATGAGTCTCTCTCCTGATTTAGAAATGGACCCACATTTGTGATTGTTAATTACAGCCAATAGTCGCAAGAGTATTAGAAAGAAAGTGTTGTTAGCATTCCTTTTTTATGTTTTACTAACATGAGAAAATGTTAACAACACTCCTCTTATAGCACTCTCTACTATAAGTTGGAATTTATTAGAAATTACAAATTTTAGTGGGTTTCACTTCTCATTTAATGAGTCTTTCTCCTAATTTAGAAGTGAGACTTGTCAAATTTGTAATTACAATAAATTTTTGTCAATAGTAGAGAGAGTGTTCGAAAGAGAGTGTTGCTAGCACTACTTTACTAACATATATAGTACACAAGAATAAGGCTCATTGTTGTTGCTACTACACTACATTTGTTAGAGTGGCTAAGATTTATTTCGCCCGATTATTTGCCTTTATCCTTATCATTTTAGGTTTGCTAATTTTACAATTTCTAATTTCCTAACATCCATCAGTGTATGTTGCAAAACTTTCATTGTTCATAATAATTTGTCCTAACCTTGCATTTGTATTTTTCAGTTATTTCAAGGACAAGCGAAGCTGTTGAACCAGAAAAGTTTGGAAGTGTTACTGTAACACCCCTATTTTTGCATATCAAATTATTTTTTTAATTTTTCTGTATTTATTTTTGAAAAGCTAGAAGAAAATGTCAAAAATTTGATTACTACAGTTATAGTATTTAGTTTATATTTTTAATAAATTTTTGGGGAATTGAGCTCAAAATGGGTAAAATGAGCGTTTTGCCCCTAAAAAGTCAAATAGCAGAATAAAAAAAATTAGTTAGAAATGTTTAAAAATTATTTTTAAGTTATCAATATAATTAGAAGAATTAATATAATTTTAATTTTTTTTGAGAATTTATTAAGACAGTTTTTGTGAAATGACCAAAATATTCTTGGTTGCTGCGAGAACAGCCCAAAGACTTTTTACTACTTCAAAATATTTTGGAAATTTTATACTAAGTATCTATCATTATAAAAATTTTATTTTGAAAGAAAAATAGTGAAAAATAATAATCCTATTTTAATTTTTTCAATAATTTTTCTAATATTTGACAATGTAATTCTAAAAAATCAGGAAGAAATTTTAAAATTTTGATTTCCACCATTATGCTCAAAATTTCAAGAGCTATTTAATAGTGATTTTTAATATTTTTTCCGAGCTGGAGCCTGGAGCCTGGAGAATTAGAAAATGATGATTTTGTTCATATTTTTCAACATTAAGGGCTGATATGAGAAAAAGATTCAATTAATATTAAAATATCAATTTGAGCTTGGAATCATGTCATATATATTAAATATAATTTTTTAAATTTTCGAAGAATTTTGGAATTCTTGTGTAAAATGACCAAAATGCCCTTAAGTGTCCAATAAGCCAACCAGTATTAGTTTGACATCCAAAAATGGTGAAAATGGTAATTTAAGTTTATTTATAAGTGATATATTTAATTTTAGAATTTTTCATTTAATTTTTGGTATTTATTGAATTAAAATGGATTTTTTATGAATTTTCTAGCTTAAAAATATAAAATAATACATATAATTCGAAAAAAATTAATAAAATTTTAATTTATTATTAGAAATTTATTTTTGATGAAAAATAATGTATTTGTCCATTTTTTCATTAAAATGCATTATTTTGATATTAAAAGCTAATTTTTCAACTTTAGGCGTTTTTATCGATACCGGTTAATTCACCTACAGATAAAATTTACACTGAGGAGCTTGAAGACAACTCATATAGAACGTCCACAAGCCTATGAGGGGTGATTCACCACCCTAAATGGTGTCTGTGTCCCTAAATTAGATTATAAATAAATAAAAATTGAATTTATGACATAATGCTTGCATAATGGGTGATGTAATTTTGTGGACACCTAACCCCTTCTCCTCCTCTATAAATAGCCATGGTTTTGGACCATTTTTCAGCACCTCTCCCTCTCTCAAGCCACCAAATTCTTAGAGAGTTTCTCTCTTTATAAAAAAATTTCTTTTACTTTGCTTTTATGCTAAAATTTTACTAGTTTTTCGACAACTAGTAAAGTTCTCTTCCTAGGAGCTTTGCATCAATAATTCCATCCTCTTCATCAACCACCTTAGAGGTAGTGGGAGGAGTGGGTTGGTTCTAAATTATTGTCACTTTTCATGTTAGTAGAAAAGGTTTTTCCTTAAACCCGTTTAAGCTTAAATTTTATTATTATTATTATTGTTTGATGTTAAACTTTAATTTTTGCTAAGTTGTTATTAAATTTAGATTATTAAATTATAATTACTAAGTTGATACTCTGCCCAAATTTAGATTAGTAAATTATAATTGCTAAGTTGTTACTCTATTCAAATTTAAATTATTAAATTATAATTGCTATGCTGTTACTCTGCTCAAATTTAAATTATTAAATTATTTTGCTATGCTGTTACTCTGCTCAAATTTAGAAAATTAAAATGTATTTATTTAGTTGTTATCCTGCCATAATTTTAGTAATTAAATTATAATTACTATGTTGTTATTCTGCTAAAATTTTATATGATTACTAAATTGTTATTCTGTTAAAATTTTGGTATTATGCAATTTCTGCAAAATAAGGTAAAAATGTTGATTGTACTGGTGCTCAAATTAAATGATACCAGGAAAACCTCTATTTGAGAAGTTAGGAAGAAATAAATTAGTGAGTAATGTAAAGTAAGTGACATGTGGTGACATGACACCTTGTTAGGGAAGCTATAGTTTGGTACATTACGAGATGAAAGGCAAGGACCCATGATTAGGTATAAAGGGTATGGTATTGAGTGGTGAGCGTCCTAATGGCCAAGGTAGCTCTTGAGTCTGGACAATCACTTAACCAACTTGATAATCTTGACAACTGCTCAGCATCACCAGGATTGGTGAGAGTATACCCCTATAAATGGATATCCTAAATTGTTATTTTTTTCTCAATAATGACGAGGATTGTATCATGTGATGATGTTAAGAGAGGTATATGTACTCCCAGTCACTTCCTAAGTTTTATTAAGAACTATTACCCATTAATGGAAAGTATGGATTCATATCGAGTCAAGAATAGTATAACATAGAATAAACTTTAGGTTTTCTTTGTATTATCAACTGTATTTTATCTGTATTGTGTGGTAGAATTCCTACCATACATGTAAAAGTGATATTAGAACAAATCACCTCACTCCATTATTTTTCATTTTATGCATGATTGATTGCGATTAATGAAGACCCGACTGTTGATGAGGACCTATAAGGCTAGTCTGATAGTTTGTTATTTTATGGAATAGGATAGACAGACACTGTTCTGACTAGGATCTTTTTGATGTACTGGGAATAAGTAGTAACTATTTTGATGTATATTTTAATCTCCTTGTATTTCAATAATTTTTTTGATTATGAAATCATAATGTATAGTTCTACGATGAATACATAATATTTTACTTTTTTTTACTATAATTTTCAAATTCTTTTAAATTTACAAATTTTCTATTATTAAAAGCGGAGAAAAATTGTACTCGCATTTTTAAAAAGTAGAGGTTGTGTTCAATGTGAATGGGTGTCATAGTTATAAACAAGAAATTGCAATCTCCTAAAATGTAAAAAGGATTGCTTCTTCATACATAGAAACTTCCAAGGCTTCAAAAAGTGCATTGGTGATGGACCTTACGAATGTGTTTGCATCTATATTTGTTTTCCTAACAAGTATGGAGCTCAATTAGCACAAGGTTTAATAAAAACATAGGGTGTGATATATGTACTCTATTATAGTAGGTGAGAGAGGGAAGGTTATTGAAAGTTAAAAAGTGTATGGCTACCTTAATAAGAACTTTAGGGCCCATTTGGGTATTAGTTTAATAAAGGACTTATTGAATAAGTGTTTATCATATAAGCATTAGCTAATGTAAAAATTGTTTATTAATCAAAAAGAAAATAAGATTAAACTATTTTCAAAATAAATTATAAGCTACCTTTAGAAGTTATCTTAAAGAGTTTATTAAAATTAGCTAAAAACAATTTATGGACAAATATAGCTATTTTCATAAGCTTTTTGTAACATCCTGAGCGCCAACAAGAGTAGGGAATGATTGTTGGTGCAAAAGAAAAGGCACAGACAAGGAGCGACTTTTGAATGACTTCTAGCAAGAAGGACACATGAATGAAACAAATACCTACCGAAATGAGAAAGGATATAGAGGTTGTGCATGTGTGAGACTATACAATTGAGGATAACTTAAAGGAATTAATTAGTAACATCTATATTAAAAGATGCATTTACTTTTTTGTATCCTACCACTTAAGAACTCTATAGTTGAGTGTGCTTGACTTGGAATGATTCAAGAATGCGTGACCTCCTAGGAAGTTTCCTTATAAGCGTGTGAGTGAGGACAAAAACGTTAAAAAGTATTATGTTGGTTTGTGGGGACAGTCATTGATCTTGAAAACGGTCAAGTATTACACTTTTCTAAATACTTACACAAATACTTATCTCACAAGATAAATCTAAATAAAATATAAATCAATTCTTTTAAACATATTCTTAATGTAAGATTAGGGTGTGGTGATTAAGTTAAAGTGAAGGAGCCAGGGTTCTTGAAAGTTGAGAGTTCTTTATTGTGCAATGAAAGTAGTAATAATGATTGTCTTTCTTTATTGTGCAATAAATGTAGTAGTAATGATAGTATTTTTTATTGTGCAATAAATGCAATAGTAATGATGGTCCTTATGTATATAGTTAACAATGAGGAAAAGGTGAAGTTTAAGAGTCCTTGGACACACGAAGAGAAAAATATGGTACAATTAGACCTTAAGGTTGAAAATATCATTAATACTGCATTTATTGCATAATAAAGACATTATCTCAAGTAAGAACATCATTTCCAAGCAATTATTGCACACTAAAGACAACTAAATTCAAGAAGCAAATCAATTTGATAACAAAGTTGAGAATTAAACAAAAAATAAAGGAGTTTAGGATTAGAGAAATTGCACAATTGACTTACTAGTTCACTCTCTACCACTAAGAGCTACATCTAATCCCTGATCAACCAAATTGAGATTTTCTACTAAATTAATCAACTGTACAATCAAGATACCTTACTTGATTAACCTTGGAA